>NRQP01000001.1:727500-5527500 GCA_022114105.1 Tolypocladium guangdongense | reverse complement strand
TCTACATCATCTGCCCCAGCTGCTGGCGCTCCTTCTCCTCGGCAAAGACCTTGCGGCTCATCTCCAGGACGCGCTCGAAGCCCTCGCGGCCCTTGAGCGCGTTCTCCTTGAAGCGGTTGACGAGCGTGTCCTCGATGCTGTTCTTGATGCGCTGCCAGCCGCCGCACAGGGCCGTGATGCGCGCGCTCTGTAGGAACTGCGTCTGGTTGTTGGCGAGGGGCCGGTAGACAACCTCCTCCTGGACGTTGACGAGGTTGCTGAACGTCAGGTTCTGGCTGACCATGGTGACCGTCTTGCAGCTGGGGTCGACGTAGCTGGCCTCGTAGACGTGGCTGACGTCCAGGGAGTTGCCCATCAGGGTCTTGAGCCAGTCGGGCGCCGACTGCTTGCAGGTGATGAGGCGCTCCGTCCGCAGGATGCCGGTGGCGGGGTCGACGGTCCGCGTCAGCGTGTCGACGGCGATGACGTGCTCGGATTTGTTGTTCCAGGGGCCGTACTTGCGCCAGTTGGCCGTGGAGACCTCCTCCCACGAGTAGTCGTAGGTGACGACGTTGGAGAAGACTTTCATTGCAGGTGGTGAGGGGTGAGTTCGCTGGTGGTCGAGATGTGTGGTCGCGACGCGTGCCTGGGACAGCAGTGTCGAGGTATTGTATCGCGACGTCGTCTCGGACGGGGTCGCAGGATGTATCAAAGGACAGCTCGCTTCGAAACAGGCGCTGTAAAGAACGTAACGGCACTGAGACGTGGAAGGTGGAGGTGGAGGTGGAGGTGGGAGGATGGAGAGCTGTTGATGGACGACGACCTGAGGTTTTTTCAAGGGGCCAAATGGCGCTGCGAGAGGCCCGGCCTGTGATTTTTTCTCGGAGTGGCAAGGCTGGTGACCATGCCGCATCGGATACCGCTATAACCGATCCGGCTACCTCCGTCTCGTCGCGCGAGAAAGCACCGGGATCAGGAGGACTTTTCCACGCCCCTGATTGGCTTGGCCCGCTGGAGCTCCTGCCACTTCTCCGCGAACGGCCCCGGACGCTCGCGGCGTGCAAACGTATCAAGTTTGTATTACGAGTAGACATCGATCAGGCCTCAGGCTCAAGCAATCGCCCTCGCTTGGTTCCATATGCAGATCCGAGGGGTCCAGCAACTCGTTCTTAGATTGGCCAATTGCGATTGATCCGAGGCCTACCCTTGAATCTCACGCAGCTCAGATCGCTCGCCGCGTCGTCAATGGTCGTCAGACTACGCTCATTCATCATTTTCTGCGTCAAGCCCTACTCTAGTAATCGTCGCCGCGGCTGATGACCTCCTTCACGGTCGGTCGGATCAGAATGGTCTGCCGACTCAGCGTCAGTTTTCACGGCTGTGCTGGCAAATCGGGAACTTACATGCTCAAACTGGGCCGTGTACGAGCCCTTCTTATCACACAAGGGCGGGTACGCCTCGACGATGCCGCTGTTTACCAGGCTGTTGAGCTGCTTCCAGTCAGCACGATATGCGACCCACGCAGCGACCTCGCACTCACCCCCAGCAGGTACTTTTCCTGCCCGATGCGGTCGAGGTACCGCCGGCAGAAGGGCAAGGTGCCAAAGTTCTTGTTGATGACGCTGAGCAGCGACTTGGCCGAGCTCAGGCGCAGGTCCACGTGCTGCACGTCCGTGTTCTTGGCGTAGTGCGACACCTCCATGTCGTCCCTCACGTAGCCGTTGCCCGTGCTGCCAAACGTCTCGATGGCGAAGACGTCGCCCTCCTCCATCTTGGTCTGGTCGTTGCTCTTGACAATGGGCACCGCCTTGGTGCCGTGGATGCTGTACGGCAGGATGGTGTGGCCCGTGAGGTTGCGGATGCTCTTGACCGGGTACGTCGCGCCGTCAATCTCCACCTCGAAGCTCTCCATGGTCTCCTGGATGACGCCGCCAATCTCGCCCACGCGCGCGTCAATGCCGGCCTCGCGGATGCCGGCGTTGGTGGCCTCCTTGACGGCCCGCAGCAGGTTGTCGTACTTGGGCTCAAAGGCCATGGTAAAGGCCGAGTCGACGATGCGCCCGTTGACGTGCACGCCAAAGTCGACCTTCATGACGTCCTCGCGCTGCAGCACCATCTTGTTGCCGGCGTTGGGCGTGTAGTGCGCAGCGCAGTGGTTCAGGCTCAGGCCGCAGGGGAAGCCCATGCCGGCCTTTATAGCGTCGCCCTCGGCTAGCCCGTCGTGGCCGGTGAGCGCCCGGACGCTGTCCTCGATGGTCTCGGCGATCTCGGTCAGCGTCTGCCCAGGTTTGACCGCCTTCTGTGCGTACTGCCGGACCTGCCGGTGGATCTCGGCCGCCTCGCGGTAGTCGGTCAGGAACTCGCTGTTCATGTTGTCCAGGTGGCGCTTCTCCTCGTCGGTCGTGCGGTAGCGGTTCTCGTCCGCGTACTCGACCTCCTCGCCCTTGGGGTAGCTTCCGCCGGGGAACAGCTGGCTGACCTTGACGCGGGGCGGCTCGGACTGGGCCGTGGGCGTCTTCTTCTTCTTTTTGGGCTTTCTCTTCTTCTTCTTCTTGGCCGCGCTGGTCGCGCCGTCGGCGGCGTTGTCGTCGGCGTCGTCGTCAGAGTCTTCGCCGTGGCCGTCGACGTCGGCGGGCTGTGCGCCCTTGCCGTTGGCCTGGGCGCCGTCGGCCACTGCGGACATTGCGCGGTCAGCAACGCCATCAGCGGCGGGAACTGCACATTCGAAGAATCTGCCCCTTACCTGTGAGCTCCTGGAGAGCTTCCGTGGGAACTTGGGCTGCCATCTTGGGCTGCTTGTCGGATGAAGGAGTGTTGTCGGACCAAAATCGCCTGACCGACGGTGGCAGAAAACAGTGCCCCGCAGACCCCAGAAAGCAAAGCCCCGCAGTCGGATCCGACTCCGGGCGATTGGAGCGCCTCGTCGAATCTCGTGCTTGCCCTCGAGCCCGTCGACGCATGTCTTTTCGGTGCTAAGCCTCACGGTTCAGCAGGGCGTACGGTCGCGTGTCGCAAACCTTAGCCCGATGCTGTTCCACCTATTAATTGATACAGTCGTCGTCACGACTCACAGCTGTTGGCGACGACTTGACATCAAGCTGCATGTGGAGCAGCGGACGTGGGGTCGCTCTAAGGCGCGGGGCTGGAGCTCTCATTGACAACTCCGAGGATCCAGATATTCAGATATTCAGATATCGCCGCAGGGCAATCATGGACGACCAGGTCCAGCAGCTAATTGGCAAGGCGTGGGCCAAATACCAGGCCACGCCGCCAGACCAGCGGTTGCGTAAGTCCACGTCCCAGTGGACTCTCGCCTCCCTCGGCGAGAGCTTCAGACCTCCACAACCTCGGGAGCATACGAGTGAGCCAATGCTAACTGCAACAGTCATCGGCATCGCGGGCATCCCCGGCTCAGGTACGCCCTCCCCGCCAGCGCCATCACTGCTGACACCACCTAGGCAAGACGACGCTCTCCCAAGTCGTCTCCCAAGGCCTCAACGCCCGCGCCGCCCAAGCCAGCCCCCACGACCCTCCCCCAGCAACCTTCGTCCCCATGGACGGCTTCCACCTCACCCGCGCCGCCCTCTCCGCCATGCCCGACCCGGCCCGCGCGCACGCCCGCCGCGGCGCCGCCTTCACCTTTGACGCCCCCAAGTTCCTCGCCCTCGTGCAGGCCCTGCGCGCCGCCCCGGGCACGCAGCCCATCCTCGCGCCGTCGTTTGACCACGCCGTCAAGGACCCCCGCGAGGGCGACATCGCCGTCCTGCCGACGCACCGCGTCGTCGTCCTCGAGGGCAACTACCTCGCCCTCGACAGGGACGTGTGGCGGGACGCGGCCGCGCTGCTGGATGAGCTGTGGTTCGTCGACGTCGACTTCGAGGTTGCGCGGCGGCGGCTGGGGGAGCGGCACGTCCGCGCGGGCATCGCCGGGGATCTCGACGAGGGCGACAGGCGGGCGACGGAGAATGACTTGGTCAACGGGGAGGAGATCGTGACGCATCGGCTTAGGGTTGATGAGGTGGTCCAGAGCAGAGAGGACGGCAGCTGGGTGCACGAATGAGCATGAACACACGGCCGAGGGTATAGACGGCGGAGCACGGATCCGTAGAACATGTCATTCTCACTGATCACCAGTGACAAGTCAGCGCTCCAAGCACAATGCACGCCTGCAATGCCATGCCTCCCAGTCCCCCGTCACGTTGCCTTTGCATCCGCCTCGCTCGGCTGGTTCATCTGGCTCGCCAAGCTCATCCCCGTCCCCTTGCGCACCTGCACCGCCTTGGACCACCGCCTCTTGTCCTTGGTGGGCTGCCCCTGGCCGTCCAGCCCCAGAATCTCCATCATCTCGGGGATCTCGGCGTGGTCCCGCGTCGTCCTCATCCGGTGACACCACGTCACCCGCTTCGCCTCGATAGGCCCGTGGTCCTCGTGTCCGCCGCCTCCTTGGAGCGGGCGGTCCAGCAAGCCCGCCGTCGTGGTGATGGGCGTCACGACGTCGAGGGGCTCGAAGAGAAACTCGCCGCCGACCTGCCGCTGGTCGCCCGACTTGAGCACCATCCCGCTGGGGGCGGACCGCAGCGCCTGTCCGATGCTGTCGATGATGCTCTTGGTCATGCTCTTCTTCATGTACGCCGGCTTGGACCCCAGCGCCAGCGTCTTGACCATGCCGAGCTCGTCAAACAGCGACCGCGTCGGGTCCGTGTAGACGGGGAACGGGCAATTGGTCGTCTCCACGTACATGTCTATCAGGGCCGGGTCGCCGCACCCGATGACGACGACAAAGGTGCTGATGGGCAGCCGCAGCAGGGCATCGGGCGTTATCGACTCGGACAGCGATCGCAGGTACTCCTGGCAATTCTGCGGGGTGCGGCGGTGAGCAGTGCTTCGGAAACGGGGGGTCGTCGACGTACGCCGCAGAAAAAGTGTCGCACGAACAGGACGAGGACGCGGCGCGCAACGTTGCGGCCGCTGTAGAGGCTCTGAAAGGTGTGCGTCCTACCATCACGGTCGAGCACAATGTAGTTGTCAATCTTGCGGAGCGTCTCGGGCGAGGGCAGCTCGTCGGTGGTGGCGAGCTCGCCGTCAAAGTCCTGGGGTTGCGTCTTGTCGATGTCGATGGCTTTCGGCGGCGTCCGCGAGCCTTTCGTGGACGCTTCCGTCTCCTCTGCGTTTCCTTCCTGTTGCTGTGCTTCCTTCGGTTCCTTGGCCGTCTGCAGTGACGTCGACGGTGCGGCAGTCGCCGTGGCGCGCTCTTGTGGCGCAGCGGCCAGGGCAGCGGGCTCGGTCTTGGGATCTGCCATCACGACCTGCTCTGGCTTCGAGGCTGGTGGAATTGCAGATTTCAGGATACACAACGGAGGGCGAGGCGACGCAACGGTTCAGGGAAACAGGAACAGCGATACTGCTCGACCCCCTTTATGTGCAGGTGATAGAAGCGCCCAGCCAGCGCTCTTGATTGCGCCACAATCCGCACCCCCTGGCCCGGATGTCTCAGTAGCCGCTCCGTCTGCTAGCGCCATTTTGGTGGGCACTTCGAGGCCAACCACTTCGGGCTCGTGATGCGCCAAGATGCATATCTACCCGTGTCTTGATTCTCGTTTGTCTTTCTGAAAATGTACTCGTATTTCTGCTACACAATGAAAGCGGGTTGTGGCGCGCTGCTTGGCGGTGGATGAGTCCCTCACTCCAGCACATTAGCGTCACACTGTGGGGCTAAACGCGGAGTCTCTCACTGTTTTGACTTCACACATCCGCACTCCCTACGCCATGCATCATGGACGACGACGGCGGCATCCTCAATATCGAAATCTCAGACAACGAGGACGACCAGAAAAGGGCCGATCGTACCGGCCAGACAGAGGCCGCCTTTCAAGCCGTGAAGCGGGACTATCGCGCCAAGGTCGAAAACGGCGAGGCGAGTGAAGCTTCAGCCGACTTCAAACGACGCACAACTCACACCCTGCAGATCCACAAGAGCATCAAGCTGCCCCTCAGCCCGGGCGCCAACAAGCAGCACCTCCAAGAGGTCGTCCACGCTGTCGAGGAGCTCTATTTCTTTCGACGATACCGGGAAGCGCTGGACTTGCTGGCAACGATGCAGAATGACGGGAGTGCCAAGGCATTCGACAACGATACGCGGAAGCTGCTGGACACGTATGAGAAAATTTGTCTGCAGAAATTGAATTCATCTTGACTCTCAACTTGACTCAACGAGTCCTACCACCTGTGAGGCCATGGCCCTTTTGTTCCGTACTGTACATTCATATACAGTCAAATCTGGCCATTATTTTGGCTCCAAATCTCGTCTGCCACACTGGCGATATATCCCCTGAGCCATTCGCCTTGACCAGGCGCATCCAGAACTCCATGCTGCGCGGCACAGGCCCATCCCGCTGCTAGACTCTGCTGCTGCTCGAAAATAATTCAACCCCCAAATCCCGCAACTCCCCAGGTCCATTGCCAAAACCACTTTTGCAGCTGCGGCCTCGCCTAATTTTCTTAGAGCTCTTTGAAGCTCCGTATGATCCCCCAATCTCACCATATACACTCGATCCAGACACAGACTGTGTCGCCGCCGGCATCGTCGCTCGATGCGTCGTCTGTTTGTAGTCCACAGACCAATCAATGGGCCCAGCGAGAAGAGCTAAGACCATTGACAGCTGGCTTGGGGACGGCGGGCTGGCCGGAGCCAGAGGCGGTCGACGCAGCGGGCTGCTTCAGCTGGGGTCCTAAAGCCGCTGCGTGATTCTGTCAGCCTTCTGTGCGTCTACTCATATATGGCACCAACTTACCAAGTCTCATCTGCGCTCTTGCTTGAGCAGCGTCCAAACTTGCTGCCATGGGCGGCTGAGAGGCCACGCTTGGAGCCATCGAGCCGCCTTGAGAAGCGGTGGAGGGAGCTGTCATGGGTGGTTGAGTGGCGATGCTCGGGGCCCGCGAGCCGTTTGTACTGGCCAAAGAAACCTGAGAGGCTTGGACTGGCGCCTTCTTGGAATCGCAATTCCCTTCAACCCTCTTTCGAATCTCGGATAGCTGAAAAATTGGAGCTTTCGCTGGCGTCTTCGGTGCATTTGATGCAGTCTTGGGGGAGAAGTCTATGTTCCCGAGTCGAATCGGTCGAGGCGACGCCTTGTCTTCCAATCTTTGAATCTCCGCAGCGGTATACTGGATTCGCGCTGATGTAGCCTTTCCGCTCTCAAGTTGTTTGAGCTCCATCGAAGGGCATCGCGGCTGAGCCGCACTTCGACGGAGCTCGGTCTTGCGCTTGATCCGCGCAAGCAGTTGGAGGAGCTCCAGCAACTCGGCTTTCATATCGTCTGACTCGGAGCCCAGGAAACCTCGGCTCAGCCAATATTCAATGGCTGTCTCTTCGATGTCATCAATGGTAGCGTCGTCCATTTGTAACCCGTGGCCAGTGATTTCCGGGATGATGCGTTGCACCAGGCCATGCAGTTGCTCAGCGGCGTCTTCAATGGACATGCCGAATGCATCGCCCTTGTTGATAAGTTTATCAACAACGGGGGGATTATCACTGATATCGATTAGATTTGTTGGTGCGGATGTCCTGTTCGGCTCAGCTGTGATCTCATGGGGCTGGCCTGACGTCGAAGGAGTGATGATGGCCTTGTTCGAGGCCACCGTGTTTGAAGAAGAAACGATCTGTCGAGACGAGCCACTCCCTGGCTGCGTAGATGCAACCTGAGATTTTGTCACAGGCTGGCTGGCGGATGACTTCCGGCTGTCTAGACCGGTCACAGCCACAGGCATGTGCTGTTGGCGTAGAGCCGCGCGACGCAAATTGTCCAGATATAACTTGAACTTGCTCGTGAGATCCGCGTCAGGGAGTCTCACGCTGTAGTTTGCACTGTCTTGGCCTTGGCCACTGGTGACATGGCAATAGCCATCTTTCATGACTGGAGGGTTAAGCTCCAGCACGTTGTGGACGCGCTCGCCCTTGCCAGGCGCAGAGAGGACAAGGTAGCCACAGTCGGTTCTGGCTTCGATCTTCATAATAAACTCGGCCTTGAAGTTGGCCTGTTCTTGGACTGGTTTAATTTCACATTCGCCCTTGCAAAGGATGTAGTCCGGAACAGGCGTATTATCCGTCCGAGTGCCTGGGTGTGGAGGATGAAGGTCAGCTGCTGGAGCTGCAGATGGAACAAGTGTTGTTGATATCTTACGGGCTGCAGAGGCCGCAGAGGCCACGATTGTCTTGGTTGACTGCGTTGCCTGAACTGCCAAGAGAGCTTGGTTTGCTGCAGCGGGTGGCCCCGACATCGGATGGCGCGACGAGGGATTGATGACGGACTGGGCCCCAGGCGGAATGAGTCCGCCAAGTCGGCCAACAGGCTGGTTGAAGCTGAATCGGACGTTTGAGGTCTTGGCTTTGTTACCCTGGGATACCTGAGCAACTCTAGGAGGTGCACTAGAGAGAGTCAGTCTTGGAACAGCCAGTCTATGGTGTGCACTCACGATGCGACCGTGTTGCTCGCCATAAAGTCCTTAGCAATCTTCTTTGCCCAAGGGCGCGCGTCATCATTGGCCAGGCCCTCGACCTCTTTGGATTCTGCATCCCGGATTGGCACTGCCATGGCTGTTAGCAGTGGCGGCGAGCCCGGGGAGTGATGTGCTTACCGCTCCATGTGTTCTTGAGGTTACCCTTCAGCTGGGGCGAATAGTGACTCGTTCCATTCCTACGAGTTGGAGCAAACGATGGGCCGCGGCCCTCCTTATCGCTCATGGGAAGCTCCTCCTGGCGCAGGCGGCCAATATCGGCCTGGAACATGGTCTGTCGTTAGCAAAAACTCAAACCTGTGGCGACGAGGTTGAAGGTCGGTAAAATAGTGGGAAGAAGATTGACGGTCGGTGAAAAGAAAATGGAAACGTACCATGTAGGCGGCCTTTATGGCGGTGAAGTTGATGTTATCGCTCATAGTGAGGGATCGAAACGATCTGGTCAAGTTTTCAAGCTCCAAGTCAACACTTGCCACCATGTAACGAGTTTTGCACTGTTTGTGCGTATTGCTCACGCGCGGCAGGCGATGGAAAGGGCTGGTGCGCGTCAAGAGGGAGGTCACGCCGCGCAGGTAGGCTCAACCTCCGGCTGCGGCAAGAACACGCAAGGCAGAGAACGAGGAGGCAAGACTGAAAGAATTGCAGATGACAAGAGGCTCTTTTGGGTCGATTGGAGTTGCTCGTGCTTGGGGAGGGAAGTGTTGCTTGGGGAGGGAGGTGTTGCTTGTGGAGCGAGGTGTGTTGTTGTGGGTTCGTGGGGTTGTGCAGGAGCGAGACGGGAGCTTGCCTCCTAGCAACACCGGGCGGTCAGCTGTGAGCAGCTGGCCGGTTGGTGCCTGGGGTTTCTGCCACGGTGCACCCTGACTCAAAGGAATCATCTACCTACCTAGATAGGTACCTAGGTAGGTAAGGTAGGTAGGTATGTATTGGGACAGTTTGTTGCCAACGACTTGGCCACATCTTAGCTCGCAAGGGGCGTGTTGCAGCACCCAGGGTCTTTGCCCCTAACACTCGTGCATTCTCCCATGGAGCTCTGGAGAAACCGCCTCCCTGAGAAAACGAAGCCTTCCATCCGCTAATTCTTCGTGTCGAGCCCACATATACACTCTACCATTGGCCAAGGCTTGCTGCCTCCAAACCGATATCATCCCGTGTTGACTTCCTACAGCCGCCTCGTTTGGAGCTGTTTGTCATCACCGTTCTTCGTGTCTGTGCAACCAGACCTCGTACGGCGTGATGGGCTTACTACCGGCGCCCGGGGGCCGTCCCATGGCCAAGTCCGCAAACCGTATGGTCCGCCTTCCGCAGGCTGGCCGTTCCTGAGTCCGCATTCCGCATTGATGAAAGGTCCCGGCGCGGCCACAGAGCGGAGCTTCGGCGTAACTCCTCGATACGGCAGGATCTCGAACCGTCTGTTGGGCTACTAGTGGAGGCGTGCCCGTCGGATGGAGCCCGATTTCGTCTGCTGGTGCTCCACGAGCCTACACTCGACCAAACAGACAGGCCCCTCGGGACAGCCATCGAGCAAGGACGGAAGACGACACCGAAGGCAACGCGCAGAGCTTGCCGAGGCAGTCTGTTGTCTTGCGCGTCGACCGTTGAGCAGCTGGAAACTGCACCAATGAGTTGGTACACCATCAAGTCGTCGTTCGAAACGCAACATTTCCACCCTTCGCCGTCACAAATCCGCCAATACTCCAACGGCTTCCCCAAGAACCCTTGGCAGAACCCACGAGCAACTCCGCACCGAAGCTCTTTGTGAGGTTAGCGTCATAGGGCTGAACGTTGACGTCCGCTGCTGCCAAGACGACCCGTTCTGACGAATTAATAATCGCGGCAAGCTGCCAACGCAATGTGGCTTCAGCCACGGCTGTAACGAGTTAGGTCGCCCAGGGACACGTCCCGCTGGTGTGATTACTCTTTGGGCTGTACCACGTTTTTGCCGCGCTTGGAGGCTCTGGTTGATTAACTTGGACGTCGTATACTTTGTGCAGCCTCACGCATGCTTACGCAGCATCGCGGTCTCGCATGGATTAAACGGCGTCATGTCTGCGGAAACGGGCCAATTCTTGCCGCCCTGGCTCCACGACCTCGAGTAAAAAGGGGCAGATCTCCTCCGAGAATGAGGACGATGGCTCAACAGCTCTTCATCCAGACTCCGGCAACAGGAAACCACCTGTCCAGATACCTCCTCCAATTCTCAATCTCCATCACTTCACACGCACTCCACATGTCTGCCACCAAGCTCATCACTGTCTACGGGGCCACTGGCAGCCAGGGGGGGAGCGTAATCAACTCTTTGCTCCAGAACAAGTCCCACGGCTTCTTCTTTTGAGCTAATTCTCGAAATCTCGAGTCGGACAGGGCTAAGGCGCTGGCCGCCCGGGATGTAGAGGTGGTCAAGGGTGACGGGTTCGTCAAGGCGCAAATGGTTGAAGCCTTCAAGGGCAGCTGGGGCGCGTTTGTCAACACAAACAGTGCCGATCCACTAAGTGGCGCAGAGATGGTGTCACGGAATCGACTGGCCTTTCTCAGGCAATGCATCAGCCTGGCGGACTGTCTGAGACCGACCTCGGCAAAATCATTGTCGACGCCGCGTTCGGAGCTGGTGTTCAACACTTTGCCTACAGCGGCATGGCCTCTGCGAGACTGACCACCAAAGGAGCCGTCCCCAGCCAGGGATTTGACGGTATGTCCCCTTGCGCAACATATCTCGGTGCAGGGCTGACCGCGTGTAGAGAAGTATGCCGTCGGCGAACACGCCAAGGCCAAGGGCTTCAAGAGCGTTGCCATCGTCAGCATCGGCTGGTACATGGAGAATCACGCGGTGCCGGAGCTTGCGGACATCTTGGGCGGCTTTCCTTTCAACGCGGACAAGGAGGGCTTCCTCACGCAGCACATCCCTCGCTGGGGCGGCAGTGACGAGATGCCTTTTATTGCCATCGAGGACGACTACGGCGACCTTGTCCACGGCGTGTTCCTCGACCCCGAGGCCTACAATGGGAGGCTCATTCAGGCCGTCAGCGAGCGGAGAAGCTGGTCGGCGAGTTCCAGAAAGTACTACACCCAGTCCGCGCTGTCGATGCTTCTAACACGCAACAGCCACCGGAAAGAAGTCGCGTTATGTCCCCAAGGAGGACTGGAGGTCGGTCGAGACGTACGGGAGCCCCGAGATGGAGACGGTCAAGAACATGTTTGGCTTCTGCCAGCACTCTGGCGGCAGGTACTTTGGGGAGTTCACCCAACATTGGCCCCGCGAGGGAGATCAAGGCCAAGGTGGCGGCGGCCAAGGGGCTGCCGGCAGGGGAAGGCGCTCTCATGACGCTTGAGGGGTTCGTGGGCAAGCACTTTTCGGCGTGAGTCCTGCACCATTTGCTTGAGCCGATCTGGGTATCCGTGAGGGCCTCAATCAGCTTTTCCTGGCAGCTGTTCCAAACTATATCTTGATTCATCCCTGGCAGTCATGATTTCAATCTTTTTGTAAACGTGTGGTTCGACCTCTGCCAAGGCCGTCGTGCGTCGTAGCAATCGTGCCCGATGGTGGTGTTCAGCCGGCATTGCCGGAGGCCACAGCCAGAGGACGATCGTGCTGCATGAAGTCGCTGCGGGGTACTTCTTCAACAACCGAACAGATTTGGTGGGCATGGGATGGTCTGCCCGACTGACGTTGCGTGGGAGGAGTGCCGTGGGTTCGACGGCGACGGATCCATCAATCGGTGCTCACGAGCTCCGAGGAAGTAGCAGTGGTTAATCCGACAGCAACACCTTTCCTTGGCATAGCGATCTGCTCTCGCTGCACAGTTGCCGTCTGGATGATGGACGCGTCCATAATCCATACCAATTTCTTCTGCAAATCTCATTGAACAGAATAAAACGCCCTTGCCCAAGGTGAACCTGAGCCCTCACCCGCCTCACCGTGCGCATCGCTCATCAGCTGACGCCGGCAATTGAGCTGAAATGAAAGGCTCAGGATTGGCGGTGAGGGGTCTTGCGCAGGCCTGGCGCAAGGAGAGATCCCCAACCGTCGGGACCCCGCCGCCCGCCAGTGCGCCGCGTCACTTTTGTGGGCGCCCGGCTCTCAACAACGATGGAAGGCTATGTCGGAAGCAGGGGTACTTTGTACGAAACTGTGAACGCGCAAATGAACACGAGAGGGAATGCATCGTCAGGCGGGCTGACGGAGGGCACGGAGCGTTGCACCAGCTGGCTTCGAGCGGCCCGAGCTGACATGGAGCCAATCGATGATGCTCGCCCGCGGTCACGGTACTCGCGCTTCCGTTGCTCGTTCCCCCGAGGACAGGTCGCGGTGCGGACTGCCCGTAAGGCTCGTCGGTGATGGTGCCCCACAGGGTCCTCAACGGGAGCAGCTCCAGCTCGCCCTCCACCAATCCACGCTGCACGGCACATGTCCGTATATAATACCCTCGCTCCCATTGCTCCGAGAGCTGGGTCCGTACATACAGATCGCCATCTGATCGCCTGCAGCGTGCCGTTCTGCGTCTTTCCCTCTGCGTGGTGCTCTGAAACCTGTTGAGACAGCTCTTATCGCATCGGCTACGATAGTCTCTACGAGTGCACCTGACACGCCCAGCTCCAACTCACCAACTACTCATCCAAACATCACCATCCCTCATCGCCATCGACAGCCAGCATGTCCCGCATCACCGCACCCGTCTCCAAGCTCTCCCGAGCCCTCAGCTCCTCGTCCAACCCAGTCGCCCGCGCCGCGGCCCCTCTCCTCGACAGCTCCGCCCACAACGCCGGCGCCGTCCTCATGCCCAAGTACGCCGAGCTGCTGCGCAATCGCAGGAGTAGTGAGCACTCCGACGTAAGCCTCCCCCTTTGCTGTGCCCTCTTGGAATTGTCTAACACCTCCCGACAGTCCTCTCGCGGCCTCACCACTGCCCACCGCCCCGCGCCCCAGCCCTCGCTCACCAATCGCTCCAAGCCTCTCATGCAGACCTTCCACTCGACCGCGCCCTCCGCCGCCATGCACACCTCCTCCGCGCGCCTCGACGCTGCCGTCATCCCCTCCATGCGGGACCTCGCCGGGCCCTCCACCGCCGACGCCGGCCCCCGCGTCCCCCTTCTGCCCGACAACTACTCCGCCGCCCACGGCCCCACCGGCTCCGATGTGCCCGTCCAGATCCCCGAGATCTCCATCGTCGCCGCCAACCCCGAGAACGTCGTGCCCGCGACATCGCTCTCCGAGGTCCAGGGCATCAGCCTCGACGGCGTGGAGCTCAAGTTTGTCCACGAGAACCAGCACTACAGCCAGCACGAGCAGGACGGCAGCCGCGGCATGATCCGCGACCTGTGGAAAGGCATGGTCGAGGATGTCCTCGGGCCCGGAAAAAGGGCTGCCTAACACGAGTTGACTCCAAACGCGCGTTTCTCTCTTATGTCTTGCTTTCTATTTCCCTCTGATGACAACTGGACGGCCATGTAACGATACGCAGCCCAAGAGCTTGCTACGGATACGGACTGAGATGGACCCTTCATTTTGGAATATGAGCGTTGTAATTGCCAACTACAATAGGTGCCAGTGGCGTCGGTATTTCATTTTCAACCGACTCTAGGCTGACCGGCACAATAAAATCACGACGGCTGTTGCCGTGCGAGCAAAGCCAACCCCATGTGCCATTTTGTGCCCGACCAAAATTACAGTTGTGTGATTCGCCATGGTCTCATGTTGCACCCTGACAACACGCCGTTCCCTCCAACGGCAGTCTCCGCCCGCCCGATGCCTCTACCGCTTCTTCATCGATGGCCTTGGCTTGCACTCGTCGTTGGTGACGGGGTGCAACATCACCTTGATGGGGTAGCCCTGCGTGTTGTGTTGGTAGCCCTTGCTCCAGTCATAACTAATGCCGTAAGCAAAGATGCTGCCCGTCTTGTTGAACGTCGTCGACGTGATGCTGCCGCCGACATTGGGATAGCCCTTGAGGCGGTGCTTGGCGTCCTTGTCCCAGAAGTGGAACGTGCCGTCGGAGCCGGCGGTGCTAAACGTGCCGTGCACGGGGTGGAAGGAGATGTCGTTGACGGCGTGAACGTTGACCACGTTGTTGACGGCCGCGTCGCGGTGGCACTTGAACGAAAAGTTGGAGCTGGCAACGTCAGCGTCATGTTGGAGGGCGAACGGGGTGCGCCGGAGACTTACCTCGAGTCCTTGTCCTCCACGTACTGGATGGCGCACCGGCCCTCGATGCTGCCGATGGCGAAGCCCGCCGAGTCGGTGAAGCAGCTCACCACCCTCGTCTGCCACTTAAGCGGGCTCTGCAGCGTCTTGTAGAACTTGGTGGGGTTCTTGAGGTCGATGACGTTGATGTAGCGGTCGGCGGTGCCGACGACGCACAGGTTGTCGCGCACGTCCAAGGTGTATACCCTCTCCTGGCACTGCACTGTCGCCGCAGGCCCTTGCTGCCGGAGGTCCCAGTACTTGACCGTCTTGTCCCACGAGCCCGAGACCACCATCGGTCCGCTCCCGCTGTCGAAGAACCGGCAGGCCCGCACCGGCTGCTCATGTGTGCCGACGACGATGTCTTGCTGTGAGCCAAGGTCGCAGACCTTGACATTCTTGTCCGCGCCGGCGGACGCAATTTTTGTGCCGTCCTGTCAGAGGAGTTAGCTTGCCCCAACAAACACAGCAGTCGTGATGCCCACCTTTGAAAAGTCACAGTTCAGCACCGGCTGGCTGTGCTCGTACGCGTGGCGCCCTTGGCTCTGGCCATTCTGGGCTATTTCGTAGACTCGGACCTTGTTGTCCCAGCTGGCCACGGCGAGAAAGTCGGGCGTGTTGGCGGCAGGCGAAAAGGAGAGGTCGGAGATGCTGTCGGTGGGGGGGTCGTTGAGCGCGACGTCTTGCTTGAGGTCGCCGACGGTGCTCGTCGCCGAGGAGTTCGAGGAGCCCCCGAAGAGTCCAGACATGACGAGGGCGCCGGCCGTGAAGCGTTTGAGGGCGGTCGAAGGGCGGCTGAGCTTCAGAGGCCTGGTGGTGGTGATGTTCAACCGGGCGCGTCGTTGGCCCGTCTCTGCCGAGTGCACCAATCCCTCGGCCGGCGTCTTTGCAGAACAAGGTCGATGTCTGCAGAGAGCTTCGCGTAGTCGCGGTGCAACAAGACAATGCAGCAGAAAGGCAGGCAGCTGGTCGACCTCGAGCGCAGCTCGGATTGGCTTAGAGAAAATTGCCCCAGTACCAAGCTCGTTGGCAGACGCACCCCTGTAGATGCATGCGCCAACGCGCCCCGCCCGGCTCAATAAAATTTCGAGCTCGAGCCTGCTCGAACCGTTTTCTCTTCCTTTCTTCTTCACCCCCTCGCTCAACAAATCGCTATTCGAAGCTTACACACAGAGACACTGCAATCGCAGCGTCTCGCTACTCGAATGCTTTGGGAGAAAGTCCCCGGACGTCTCCTTTACGGAGCTTGCGGAAACGCGCCGCCATAAAAGCACTGCGGCTGACCTCTGCACCTTGGCCCTCTCCGCGGCGCCCGCCCTGCCCACCGCTACATCTGCCTCTCGCGCGTCCTCGTCGGAACCTGCTTGTGCGCCTCTGGCCCCCATGGATGAAGATACGAGTCCGAGCCGGCGGCGTGCGTTCGGGACCTCTGGCGGCGGGCGAGCGGTGGCGGATGGTGGGTGGACGCGTGGTGTCTGCGGGCGTGGCATCGGGCGCGAGGGCCTGTTGTCGAGATCGATAGGTATGCGATTGCCCGGCGCAAGCTGGGTTACTCGATGGGGCTTATTCTTGAGGCGAGGGGGTCACGACCGTCACTGTGATGCGGCCATCCCATTTTTCACACTCTATGCTTCGCAGGAAGTTGCCCGGGATGAGTCGCCTTGTGGGAGATGGTTCAAAGTTCTTATGATGAAGACAACATTAGAGTCAAGCACTGAGGCTGGAAACCCCATGCCGATGCGGACTGCAAACAAACGTCTCTGAACAGCTTTGAGGTCCTGATTTGACGTCGATCCCGGGCAGTGCCTCGTATCTTCCCATGGCCGCTGCATCGCGGCCAGTTCATAGCATACATACCTCGAGACTCGTGACAAGCCTGGTTGTCCTGGTGTCGCTAGCCAAGTGGCTTCAGATCCCATGTGTCTGTCAGACGAGGACGGGTCACAAAACACCCTAACAAACTCGTGGTGAAGAATGTGGCTGGAGGCCAGGCTGCTTGCGGCGGCAAACAATGCGTACGAAGTACAACGATGGTTACTAGTGTTCAGCACTTTTCGTGCCATATAATAATACGGTCTTGACGTTTGACAGCTCGGAACCTCCTTCTCACGGATCCAACGTCGGGCATCCGGCGCATGCTGGCCCGCCAAGGCCTGCACGTGACCCTAGCCAACGGCCGCGGCGGCAGAGGGCCGTGCGCGCTAACACCGCCTGGGGAAAGGCTCGTGGACTCCTCGGCAGGGCAGCCCCTACCCCACCAACGGCCCCCAACCACGCTTGCGCCGCAACGCGCGACGAACGCCTCGAATCGTGGCCGTCTCCTTGCTGTTGGCGATTGCTCCTCGGGGAGAGCGGCCAGCGGGATGAAAAGCGAGCGGCGGCCCAGCAGGCGCTGTGCGGCTCAGACTCGCCGCGTGAGCCACTTGGCCCTTCGCAAACGGCCGAGCGGACGGGGCCTGCAGACAGGCAGCTGTCCGTAATCACTGCACCCTCCCCAGATTTCCATGTTGATCCCCGGTCCCTGGCAAGCCGGTTTAGCGTTTCGGAAATAACTGCGCCGCAGGTTCAGGTTGTGCCTTGGACGAGAGAGCATGCGCAGGAGCAAGCCGCCTTTTATCGACGTGCCCAACGGGTGCTGCTTGGCCTGCCGCCGGCAGGGGCTTGGACTGGCGTCGACTGTTCTGCTCCGTACCGTCGATGTCTCTCCCATGGATGCCCGTCCCCGTCTGCCGAGTTGATGCCTCTTGAACGTGTACATCACCTCTGCATGAGACCGTATCTCGTCATTATTTGCGCACGCCGTCCCGAGTCCAACCCGTGAGACCAGACTAAGAACCAACACCATGAAGCCCATAGCACTCGCGGGCGTGCTCTTCGCCCTCGCCGCCTCCGCCATCGACCTAGCCACTCTCCAAAAGCAGCTCCCCCAGTGCTCGCTCGTCTGCCTCGTCAACGGAGTCCAGTCCAACGGCTGTGGCATCCTGGATTTCGCCTGCCAGTGCTCCAAGCTCGAGGCCATCATCAAGACGGTGGCGCCGTGCCTCGTCAAGGTGGGCTGCGACCTCGAGAACATCACAGGTGCGCTGCGGGACCGTATACTTGAACAATGGGATTTGGCTAACCGCGTAATTCTGCGCAGCCACCGCAAGGGTTGTCGTGAACCTCTGCGAAAACGACGTCCCCGACAACGTCACCGTGCAAGGGGGCTCGACGACCAGCGCAGCGGCCGGCGCAAAGCACACCTCGGCGGCGACGGCTGTGGCGCAGGGTGCCGGCTGGGCAGGTGTGGCGGCAATCGCGCTGGCCGCCGTCATGCTATGAGCGTCAAGGGGCGAAATGTAACAATGTGTACACTGTCGGCGTCGGTCATGCTTGGTGGTCTTGGAAAGGAGCTGGTTTTGGGTACTGTTCGTCTGTTCTATACAACAAGGATGTGGTGTCCGTCTGCGATTCTGTCTATTCGTCTATAAGCATCTATACCCAAGCAACGCGATTCCAAGTCTTTCGCATCTAGTAGTTAGTAGCATGCCGTATCACGCCGCCGCTCAACGCCCCTCGGCTCGACGCAATACATCGCCGACTAGCACGGCCCAAACTTGCCCAGCGCGCCGTTGCTGCCCCCGTCAAAGAGGGCGTGGCTGTCGTCGAGGCCCTGGAACCGGCTGGCCAGCTCCATGCCCTTTCTGCGCTGCGCCTCGACGCGCTGCCAATCCCACTCGCCGTCCTCGTCGAGGTCCACGGCGCCGACGTCGGCCGTCTCGTCGCCGAGCTGGCCCTCTCCGCTGGTCCAGCCGCCAGCCCGCTCGGGCAGCAGCCCCGACTCAGACAGGACAATGGCCGGGTGGACGGTGAAGCGGCCGAGCTTGAAGACGTACTTGCTGACGGCGGTGGCGTAGATGCTCTTCTCCCAGCCGCCCACGGCGTCGCCGGGCCCCCTCTTCTTGGCCGTCCCGAACCGCGGGTCCAGCCACTCGGTTGGCTTCGCGCTGCCCGTGGGCACAAAGTGCGTGACAATGTACAGCCACTTGCGGTCCCAACTCAGCACGCGGCTCCACAGCTCGTAGGACTGGTACGCGGCGATCTCGCGCCTGAAGCTGCAGCCCACGGCGCCGAGCGCGATGCCCATGGAGCCCTGGATGGCCCGGCCCGTCGTGGGGTCGAGCACGAGCTTGGCCTGCGGGTTGTGCGCCAGCTTGTGCAGGGCGGGGCGGCAGAGGAAGCCGACGAGGTGCGTCCGCGAGACGTCGAGGTCGGTGAAGTAGGTCGAGTTGGACTTGTGGAGGTTGTAGTCGATCTCGAGGAGCGGCGAGCGCGTCTCGGAGATGATGGGCTTGAAGAGCGCCCGGGGCGCGAGCTGGGGGGACTTGCGCACGATGTTGTGGTATAGGATGGCGTGGAAGACTCGGTACTGCGACGCGTCAGCACGTTATTATCTCGGCGCAGTCCAGGGGCGCATCCGTACGGTCCACGCAAGTGGCAGGTTCTTCCAGTTGAAGACGACAAGGAGGAGCAGCAAGACGCGCGACGCGCGGCCCGGGCCGGTGAGAAAGGACCTCGTCACGACAGGCCAGTTGATGCGCCACGCCGCGTAGCCCGCCGACCCAACAGCAAGCGGCGTGAGGATGCGCACGGCGACGGCCAAGCCGCCGGCCTTGCTCGACGCCGACGCCATGGCTCTGGCTATCCGTCGGCGGCGGGCTCAGCGCGCGCTCTTCGGCCCGGAGGCGGCCCCTTGACGACGAGGCCGCGAAGTGACAAGAGCACCAGTCCCAGGATGGCAAACGCCCAGAGCGGCACAGCGCGCAGGTGACACGGGAGAGCAACGGCCGAGCAGTGCCGAAAGATGGACAGGAGACCTTTCATTGTCTAATGCGTATTCCGTACCAGGTTGGTAAGCAAGGCGAGACCTAGTCGAGGTGGGGCCCGCCATCCTTGACGGCACGAGACGTTTACAAGAACGCAGATGCCAGAGTATGGAGAAAGTACGAGTATGGGCAATAAAAGCACCAGCTG
Organism: Tolypocladium guangdongense; assembly: GCA_022114105.1. NCBI lineage: Eukaryota > Fungi > Ascomycota > Sordariomycetes > Hypocreales > Ophiocordycipitaceae > Tolypocladium > Tolypocladium guangdongense. Next base: position 5,507,816 of record NRQP01000001.1, on the reverse strand, counting down.
CCGCCCGGAAGCAAGAGCAAGTAGACTAGGGTCTAGTCGCAATTCTCCTTCCAATACCCACGTGGCCTTGCAGCCTCAGGCCACTGATCACGGCACAGCTTCGTGCCAGGAGCGACCGTTCCACTTCTTCCATGGCATCTAATATGACCCCTTCCACCTAGCCCACTCGGCATATCCCCCCCGAATGCCCATGCAGCGGCAGCCTCGTCCCGTCCGCGTCCCCAAACCCCTTCAGCCGGCGAGCCGCCTCCTTGATGCCCACCATGCCGTGCCGGACCACAATCTCCTCCACCGAGCCCGGGTCCTCGGCGTCCGACGGCCGCGTCTTGGCCGCCAGCGGCAGCAGCGGGACGCGTTGACGGCCGGGTTGAGCGCGACCTGGGCGAGGTGCGAGACGTCCCCGTGGAGAGTTTGCAGCCGATGTCGGGGTGCTGCGCGAGGGTGGCGCACGTCGCCGGCGCGGTTTGTTGGACACGCCGGGGTAGTGGTATCGGAGCGGGCGTCAGTCGATGGGCTTGTCGCGTTCGTGGCTGTGCCTTACTCGCATATTACATCAGGACCGGTATGGGCTGCGGTCAGCGACGGCCGTGAACCGCCTCGCGATGCCCTCCTGCGTTCCGCCAACTGCCGCTTGTCGATGATGGAAACGTGGGGCACAATTGGTCTCCAACCTGCGGGCCAGCCCGACATCGCATCCCGTCCAGTGTCACGACGGCCCTGTGCGATTCACCGCCAGGAGAATCCTCGCTGGTGAAATTTGGTTCCTATTTCTAGCGCCTTTATCCAATGGTCCCATCTCGGGGACCATACCGACTACAAATCGGATCTCATGCTCCGTTCGGACGCGAGACGGTCGCATCGCCCCTATCGTACGACGTGCGTGCCCTCTGCTGGCTCCAGCACCATCCACTCGCACGGCAGGTCCTTGTTCTTGTTGTGCTGCCGCAGCGTGGCAATGATCCTGTCGGCAATCTCCTCAAAGTTGCTCGTCGCCAGCGCCAGGATGGTGGGCCCAGCCCCCGACAGGCACATGCCCAGGAAGCCGGGTTGCGTCTTGGGCGACATGGACTCGACGACCTCGGTGAGGCCGGGGATAAGCGTCTGGCGGTACGGCTGGTGCACCCTGTCCTGCATGGCAAGGTGGATGAGCTCGGGGTCGGGCGGGGACTGGCCCAGCGCGACGGGGAGCAGCGCGATCCGCTGCAGGTTGAACGTCTGCGATGGCTCGCGTCAGCGGTGTTTTCTCACAGCATCCCTTTGTCACTCACCACATCCTGCCGCGGGTACTTTTCGGGCAGCACGGCCCTGGCCTCGTGCGTCGGGACCACAAAGTCGGGGATGACGGCCACGGCCTTAATCTCCTTGGCCCAGGGAAACTTGATGTGGTGGCCGATGCCGTGCGGCGGCTCCGGCGGCCGCTTGCCCGTGTCGACGCCGCCCGCCGGCGACGGCAGGACCTCGCTCAGGGGGATCTCGGTGCGCGCGACGTCCTCGGGCCGCAGGGGCATCAGGTACGTCCCCACGAAGCCGCCGAAGAGCGCGGCGCCAACATTGTCGGGGTGCCTCTCTGCTCAAGCGTCAGTCACCCACGTCGGCCTGCTCGACGGAGCCCGTGCCGCCTTGGCTCACCAATCATCAGGCAGTAGTCAAACAGCCTGTCGTCGTCGAGGTGGCGCAGCCCGCCGACCTCCTTTCCGAGCAGCACGCCCGCGACGACGGCCGCGCCCGAGCTCCCCAGGCCGCGCCCCAGGGGGATGGGGTTCTTGATGTGGACGTGCGTCTCGGCGGGGAACGCGCGCTGGTCGTGGCAGCGCAGCACGTACAGCGCGACGCGGGTGATGAGGTTGCTCTGCGGGTCCAGGCTGATGTCGCCGGTGCCCTCGCCCTGGCCCTCGTACGTGACGCGGCAGTTGAGCGGGTGCTCGGAGCGGCCCCGGGACCGGTCGATGGTGACGTGCAGCTCGAGGTAGACGGTGAGGGCGAGGCCGATGACGTCGAAGCCGGGGCCGATGTTGGCGCTCGACGAGGGCGTCTTGATGACGAATGACTCCATGGCTGTAGTTGAAACAGCCGGACTCACTCGTCGGATGAGTCGCCGCAGGCTGGCCCGCGATGCTGGGGCGGGCGGATTGGGAGGCAGTCAGCCGCGTCTCGTGACGTCTCGTGGGCGAGGGAAGTTATTGTCGCGCCTTGACTCGTGGACCGATATGCGGAGCTTGGTGGGGCCGGCGTCGGGCACCCGATGGCGCCGCTGCATCGTGGCCTCGAGGCTTCAGCCTTAGCAAATGCGTCGGATCTCGCAATGGAACTCAATGCAATGCTGGGCGATCGGCATGATATTCGCCTGACCAATGAAGTGTCCCCATGTCGAGTTTCGGTTTCCGGATTGCGGTGGCGACAGGACCCCTATTGTCCGCAGGTGACGCTGGGCTGAAGCGACTCTGCATCCACCGCATACTCCTGCAGGGCGTCGGGTGGCACTCGGCCCCAACTCACAAAGCTCGTTTCCGCTCCTCGGCGCTTTCCAGACGCGGCGCCGACTAGAGGCGAATGCTTTGGCTTCGGGGACTTTGTCTGGCTACTGCGCCCCGTTTGCACACGGGCCCGCGCACGGAAGGCCCCGAGGAACACGAACATCTGCCGCCGATCCCACAAATGCATCTGCCGATCACAGGCCCTCCCACGCCCGTCAGCAGACCACGTCAACGCCCACGACAGCTGCGGCCATCTGCTGGTCCATCGAATACGAAGCGGAGCGCCAGCGGGCATGTGCGCGCAGCCCAGCCCTGCCCGGTTGACGTCGTCCCGCATGCCGATGACTTGAGATACGAACACTTCAGGCCGTTTAGCCGTAGAGCTATTTATGGATATGCGCTCAACGGTGGTATGAGCTCATGGCGATGCGTTTCTGACCGTCTTATGATGCACCGCCGGCGTCCTCGGAAGGGTATAAAGAGCCCGGCCTCACAGCGAGGTGTTGAGGCAGTATTCGTCTCTCACCACTCACCTTGAGCCCGTTTGCCCTCTGCCCACCATGCAACTCTCCCACATCCTCGGCCTCGCGGCCCTCTGCTCCGCCGCCTCGGCCATCAGCGGTACGTAAAGCCCCCGGCCAGCATCTCCAGCCGCTCACGCCCCAGCAGTCTCGTACGACACGGGCTACGACGACCGCGACCGCCCGCTCGCCAGCGTATCCTGCTCCGACGGCCCCAACGGCCTCATCACGAGAAAGCACTGGAGCAAGCAGGGCGATATCCCCACGTTCCCCTACGTTGGCGGCTCTGAGGCCGTCGCCGGCTGGAACTCGCCCAACTGCGGCACCTGCTGGAAGCTCGCCTACGGCGGCAAGACCATCAACGTCCTAGCCATCGACCATACCGGCGCCGGCTTCAACATTGCCCTGGCTGCCATGAACGCCCTGACCGACGGCCAGGCGCAGCAGCTGGGACGCGTCGATGCCCAGGCCACGCAGATTGATGCCGCCAACTGTGGCATGTAGGGGTCGTGCGGGTTCTGGGATGGACTACGAGCATCACAATGTAATAATAGGATAGCCTTGTGTGTGTGCCCATCGGCTCTTCAATTAGAAGCCATGGCAAAACTATTCGCAGCAAGCCTGTCGTGGCAAGCTTCCAGTTGGTCGTGCAGGCGACATGCACACTTCCTCGAAACCTAGACACACCAATCCAGCAAGTGTCCGGCATTACCATCCACACCAGCAATCCAGGTCGTCCGTCGCCACCGCACAGCTTTGTACTGAGCCCGAAATACCATGTCCGAACAGCAAGATTCAACCCGACACCCCAGCCTCAGCGGCGACGGCCGTTGGACGCCCCAGACGCGTTGGAAGAGCCTGCACCACTGGCACCGTTGCCGCCGCCATTGGGCAGCCTGTTGCGTTGCCGAAAGAAATATCGCCAATGGGCATTCTCTTCCTCCTGCTCCTCGGGGCTGTTGCTTCGCCCGTCCCGCACAATGCTGGCAGTCGACGCCAGGATGTCGAGGCCGTTCGGCACGCCCGCCGCCGCCGACGAGGGTCCGGCTGCCGTGGTGGTGGTCGTGGCCGCCGGCATGCTCGTCGGGCTCACATTTGCTTGGTGCGCTTGTTGGCATGGTGCACGTTCGGAGCCTGGAATTTCGACTCACCACCCCCATCCCGCAAGAACAGCACACATTCGGCAATCTTGATCTTGTCCTGGTATTCCTGGCGGGTGAAGCCCGCGTTCAGGCCATCCAGCGGGAACATGAGACAGTTTGGCTTGATGAATGCCATCTCGACGCGGTGGGTGCTGAAGAACTCGCCCGCAAACGCGAGGAACAGCTTGAGAAGTCTCATTTCGCCCTTGAACGCGTAGCAACGTCGGCGAGCGTGGTAGGCCACAAAGTTGAGCGACCACATGTCCGAGTGGCGTCCGACGTAGACGAAGTCACGCTCGTCAAACTCGCCTGAGACGGAGAGCTCAAGGTCGGAAACGGGGATGATCTCGAGGACTGGCTCTCGGTAAGCCTCGATCGCTAAAAGGTCGCCCCTCACGTAGAGCTGCCAGCGTCGCTCGACTTCATCTTCTTCGAAGACGTAGGCATCGAGGATTTGAGCCACGGTTGGGTTGGGAATCTTGCGAACGGGGTTGTCCTCCATGGCGGGTGGCGGTGCGGATGGCAAGGGTCAACAACGCGTCAAGTCGCAGGAAGCACGCAGCGTGCCGCAAAGGATGGCAGTGGGATGAAAAAAAGAAACAAGCGAAGCCGGGTGCAAAGCCTCTCTTCGCTGTGGAAGAGTAGAGGTTTGGGGAAGTGCGTGTGTGACAGCTGCTCTGAAGAAGCCAAAGCCTTGCGGGTAACGGCTGTGGTGTTTGGTGTTTGCTGGTGTGTTGTTGTGCACTCGCGGTTGCTCCAGCTGTAAGCTTGCAAACAACAACAGGATATCGGTGCAGTGAGTCGGGCTGCCTTGTATTCGAGGCAGCCCTGAACAGTTGTCCTGTGTGCGTTTCCTTGTGAACTAGAACTGGTGCGCAACTGGTAGCAGGTGGCAGCTGTTCAGGGTTGAAGCGTTGCCTAGGGCTGCCAGGCCCGACGAGTCCACCAACTGCGGCGAGCTTCGACTTGTTCACCACGTCTCCTTGGTGACGGAGTTACCCAGGTGATGGTTGGCGAACTGCACCGAGGTTGACGGCCTCTTGGGACCTCTGCGAGTCTGTCCCGCCGGCGGCTGCAAGTCGGCTGCCTCCAAAGTCGATGCCTCATACCCTCAAGTCTTGCAACCCGAGGCTTGTTGGTGATGGCGCCGATGGCTTTCCTGTGAGCAGGAGCCCCGAGGGCCCAAGGCGGTTTGCCTGGGCCACAGAGGTGAGTCTGTTTTCGAGGGCGAAAGGGTAATTGCTTCCTTACGCCCTGACCGCGTAAGGCTGCAACAGAGGTGAAGCTTAGATATCAACCATTGACTTATTTTAGAGAACATTGTCAAACATCCATTGCACCAGTCTCAATGTCCGCTCACACGTGCTCCTCGACAAAGTCCACTATCTTGCACCCGTACCCGGCAACGGTGCAGATCTGCTTGACAATCAGCCCAATATACATAAGCTCGTTCTCGATCTCGTTATTCCACGCGGCCACGGCGGAACCCCACTGCTTGCCAAATTTGAGAAAGGCCTCGATGAAGTGGTTGACGATGACTTCGGTTTTCTTTTTCCCCTTTATGGCGTCGTTAATGTCCCCCGTCAGGGCCACGCAGATCATTGGCACCGAGACGACGGCCGTGACGGTGCCTTTCCACCGCTTGACGGCGGGCTTCCCTGCCTTTTTCTTCTTGGCCATGAGCTTGACGACGCCGTTGGCGGCGAATTGGCTCAGCGAGAGGCCCCATTTCTGCTCGTAGTCAGGTGGTTGTTCATTACAAGGGGTAGAGGGAGGAGGAAGACGACGGCGACAACGACGACGACGTGGACTAGGAGTTATACTCACCGAGTACTTCACAAACTTGTCGATGTCAAAGTCTTTGGCGTCCACCTTGACGGCGTACGCATTCTCCAGGGGCAAGCTGAGGTAGCCGTCGACCACGTCAAACGTCAGCGACGCCGAGTTGATGACGTTCATGATGGCGTCCACGGGCCCGATGGGAATTGTCTCGAGGCCGAGCCCCTCAAACGTGCCGTCCACCAGCAGCGCGAGAGTCTCAAACTCTCCGTAGACCAACTCGATGCTCGACGACGCGGCCAGATTGAAGTTGAAGACGTCCTTGGTGAAGCCGTCGTCGGCCGTGCCCGACACGTACTTGTGCAGCGCGTCCTTGGTCAGGCTGTCCTTGAGCTTGGGCGGCGCCATCTTCTTCTTGATCTTGTAGAGCACCGTCGTGGGTATGGCCAGGACGAGCGAGCAGAGGGACAGCAGCGACAGGTCCCGGCCCCTGGCGATGACGTGTTTCCACAGCCAGCTGATGACGGGAATGTCGATGGTCTTGTTGCTGACGTCCCTGGCGAACTCGATGGCCAACGACACGGCCTTGAAGAGCATGTCGGCCAGGATCTTGGCCGAGTCGATGACGGCGTCGACCACGTCGGCCGCGATCTTGCCCATGAAGGACTGGATGTCGTATTTGCCAGACCGGAAGAAGTCGAACAGGTCCTTTGCGAGATGGCCGACCAGCTCGACGATGGTCTTGACCTCTTTTTGGACGTCGTCCCACAGCTTGAGGATGATTTCCTCGGAAGACCCACGGGCTACATGTACCTGCCCATCGCCACCGCCATCGTCGTCGTGAATGTAGGCGTTCGTAGTGCCTCCGCCGTACGTAAAGTAGTAGGTCGACCAGTTGAAGGCCACGCCGGACTTGACGTCTTCGTCGGAGGCGCCGGCGGGAGGCTGTCCGGGACGTTGGTCCGTCTCCATCTCGCTCTCCGTCTCCATCTCGCTCTCCGCCTCCGTCTCGCCCTGCGTCTCCGTCTCGCCCTGGTATTGATGTGAGTTGTGGGTGCCGTCGTACTTGTTCTTCTGGAGGCTGGGGAGCTGTTTCTTGATGTTTGCGCGCAGATCATCGAGCCATTTGTCTATCTTGAGCTCGGTCTTATCGAGCATCTCCTCGCCGTAGCCCAGCGCGGCGTTGAAGCCGGCCATGATGCTGTCGGTGGTGTCGAGGATGTCGCCCCAGTTGAACAGGTAGCCGAAGAAGGCGATGGCATCCTTGATCAGGACACCGAGCTTCTTGAAGACCCAGGTGATGGCCTTGACGATGGTAGACACCGTATTCAGGACGATCTTGTAGACTTCCTCGCCGATGTGGACGACAAACTGCCACACCCGACCAGCGACGCCCTCTGGGACTCACACGTCAGCAGACATATAGTAGATGCCACAACGTGCCGAGGTTGACACTCACCAATAAATTCGCAGCCCCATTTCCAGGCCTGCTCGAACTTCTGCTCGATCCAGTGCAAGGCTCCCTCGAGGCCATGGACAAAGTCGTCCCACAATGACGAGTAGAAGACGCCGTCATAAAGACTGTCGTCTCCTCCGTCACCGAATGCCGCCGAGACGGGAGTGAATGACGTGAAGGCCTGCCCCTGGCTCTTGTCGTGGTGCTTGTGTGACTGTTCCACCAGGACCTTGATGCACTCGGCCGCAGCCTTGACGTCGTCAGACGACGCGTTCGGTCCGACCAGCGGCGTGCCGTCCGGCTTCCGGAGAGCCCGGACGTCCTCGGGCGTCTTGACGCCATCGAGCTTCTTGATCTGCTTCTTGGACGGATCCAGCAAGGGACTCGCCAAGGGCATCTCGGACGACCCCTTCTTGGCCGCGCGGATGGCATCAGCCACGAACTGGTGGCATGTAGCGTCGTCGTTCTGCAGCATGATGTTGAGCACGCCCTTGGCGTCGGTCTGATGCCACTGCGGCGTGGGCGAGAGGCACGCGTGCTTGCCGTTGATGATGCACCTGACGACGCCCGAGCAGGCGATGCGCAGCCAGCATCCCAGGGTGAGGGACGAGTCGTCCTTGGTGCTCGAGATTGCGTGCATGCGGAGCATGTAACCCCGGAGCTCGATGACGTTCTGCGTCGAGTCGTGCCAAAAGGGATACGTCTGCCACAGCTGCGACGCCGAGTCCTGCTGCAGCAGCGAGAGGTTGCCCTGCTCGTCGACGGACAGCAGGCTGCTGACGAGATGCCCATTGGCGCCGCCCTTGTCATGCGCCGCCTTGAGCGACAGCAGGCCCGAGATGCGACCGCCCTGTCCGTCCGGGATGAGAGGCGTCACGGTGCCGCCGGACAGCGCCGTGCTCTTGGCCGTGTAGTAGTGGACGGCGTCGGCGTCGGTCGTGTAGAAGAACCTCAGCATTTCCCCGGACTGGGACACCTGTAGATCCTTGATACCCGTGACCCGGTCCCCCGTGTGGACGAGAGTGCCCGTGCCCTTGGAGGAGCGGTAGTCCGTTGCCTTGAAGGCCGTAACCGTCTTACCGCCAACGAGGAGGACGCTCTGGTGAGACGCCGGGTCGATATACGAGCCAATGCATTTCGCCCCTGTTGCGAGAGAAAACTATGTCAACTGCCAAGCGTTGGAGAGGAAGAGGAAAGGGGGTGGGGGAAGGGGGGTAGACAGAGTGTCCAGTCAGGGGTGAGCTACCTTCGGGGCAGTGAGGCTCGACGACCATGCTGGCGCCCGTGAAGAACTTGAACTGGACGTGAATGGTGCCCGTGAAAGCTCGATACAGGACGAAGGCGCCGTGTCCAAAGGCGCCGTGTCCAAGGGCGCAGATGCCCAGCGTCACGTCGAGAATCTTCTCCGGGTTCGAGGCCAGCTTCCACTTGCCCATGAGCGTCGCGGACGAGCCAAACTGCACGAACCGCAGATCCTCGGTGTTGACAATCCTGTCGGGCCTCTTGAAGGCCACCATGGCCAGGGGCAGCTCTCGCTTGTCTTTGGTAGATTTGTCCGTCTTTGCAACGTCAGTGGTGCTTCGACACTGCGCCTAGGCGGAAACGTACCATGAAGATGTGGTGAACCTGGGGGAACTTGGTTCCGCGCGTAATCTTAGAGCTCTTGATGGGGCCCTTGAGCTCGTCCAGGGCGACGTCGTGAAGCAGCACAAAGTCAGATGTGTCCCCTGCGCCGGGGATGGCGATGCAGATGTCCAGGGTGGAATCCGGCGCCTGGGAGACGGCAAAGGCCTGCACCTTGACGCCCTTGGGCACGACGCCTGAGACGCTCCCAAAGTCGAGCTTGGTGGCCTTGCCGCCGATGGCCATGATCAGATGGAGGATCGAGTCCTCGCTGAGGGCAAAGACGCCTGGCTGTCCGTCGGCGTCTCCAAAGGCCACAAAGCTCTCGCCCGCCGGGATGGGGTTGGCGGCGACATAGTTGGTCATGAGCTCCGAGTCTTGTGTGATGACGACCATGGCGACGGTGAGTGCTCGGGTGGTTGAGAATGACTGTGGCTGCTTCAGTACCTCACCGTGGTGATGAAAAGATGACTGGATGTTCGCACGCCGCGGCTCATACATTTAGACACGGGCGGATGAGCTTTACATATGCGGCCGTCATCGACGCTCATGTGGACCGCGTCACGCCGACCACAGTCCCTCAATGTGCCGTCTGTTTAGTGCAATGCCTTCACTGCCCTCTGGCCGGCACGAACTCCTCCGGACGCACCGGTGACGCCGTCTGCACGTGCGCCAACGACTGGTGATATCCGCATCCAAGTATCTGCCTATTATCTCACCGCAACTTTTCTATGCGACGAGATTCGAAGTGGTCAAGTGTGTCTCTCAGACGAGAGCTGAACCAAGCCCACACATGCAGCCAGCAGGGCGAATGAACATTTGTAGAGACGTGCGGAGAAGGTGCATCGTCCTTCATCGATGTGACACAAGCACCGTACGGACCGGGAGGTTCAGCTCGCCACATCCGGCGCACGGGCAGAGGCGCGTGGCAGCGGTGTAAATACGCGACTCATAATATACCACGGCGGTCTGGTCGATGCCTGTGGACGGGCGGCAGACAGGGAGCTGCCGGGATGGATGCAGTGTACGCGCGGGCCGCCGCCATGCATGAGCACGCCACTCTGGACGCCGTGATGGCTCGTGTCACAGCCTATGATTTACATGACTCGGAGCTGCGGGCAGAGGCCAGAGCGCGGATATCGTGGCGGGCTGATCTTGGGTCTCTGATTTCATTCTGTTTAGCTGTGCCAGTATTACGAGATGCCACGGCTGTCGAGGGTTTCCATGCCACCGTCATCAGTATATAAGCCCGATGCCTCTTCCTGCAGAGGCTCGGCCTGAGAACCACTGCAGACGACCGCGCAACTATCAACTGTCAGCTCTCAAACGTTTGCTGCAACCTCGCCACTCGCCATACTCCAGAGTCCCTCCTACGCAACTTTCAGCCTCCTCGGTCCTCTCCCATCGCTACCATGGGGAGCTATATCACGTCGACCGACCCCAGCCCCTTCCATCAGCTCATCGTCATCACGCAAAAGACCATCAATGCCTCGTTCCAGAACATGTGGGCGCTCGCTCAGGCCGGCGGCGACTCGCCGCTCAAGCACTTCAAGCAGCGGGTCCGGTCCGGCGACTATATCGAGTCGGACATTGGCGCGCCTTCGGTGCAGCTGCAGGTGACGACCACGGACCCGATGCTCTACTTTATGCTCCGCCTGAGCAAGGGCAAGCTGTTCCTCTTCTTGAGCGAGGACCCGAGCGACGACAAGCACATCGTCTGGGACGTCAAGGACTGGCTCTTTGCCTTTTCCGTCAGCATCGGTGAGTGGATAGCTCTCAGGCCACACGGCTAGAAGACACTGGTGCTCATGCTCGCCGTCATAGCCAAGAAGGAAATCACCAAAGATGCCCCCGAGTACAAGGAGTTCAAGGAGCGTGCCGGGCTGGCCAATTCAAACTTCTCCCTGACTCAGCTGTTCATCGACTCGTCGTGTAAGTGCGCCCCTGTCTTTTCGTCTGAGAGTCGGCCAACACTAACACGGGCCCCATGCAGCTACCACCAAGTGGAGCGAGAAGCTGAGCAGCTTCGGCGACAGGGAGGAGGACTTCAAGAATCTATCTTCCCAGGCCCGGGCCACGTTCGGAACCTTCATCGATCAATGGCTGCGCCTCATGCACGAGAAGGGGGCCAACATCCTGGGCTACTCGGCGCAGCGCGAGAACACGGGAGACGAGCGTAAGACAACGACGGCTCCCCCCCTATATCCCACGCCCTCATCTCACCTACACGGGCTGATTTGAATATGACCAGTGAACAAGTACGAGCCTACGTTCCCGCCGACGAGCATCGACTACGACTGCTACCCCTGGAGGAGCAACCCGACCGATCAGAACAAGGACAGCCAGGACGCCAACTCGCTGTGCTACCTCATGATGTCCAAGTTTGAGTCGTCGCCGAGCAAGACGCTGACATACACGGGCCAGTTCACCGACGCCGACCACGACGCGACCTATGTCATGAACCGCTCCCTCTTCTGGCCGTGGATCTTCACCGAGCTACGCAAGATCGTCATCGGCATGATCCCCGTGCCGGACCAGCCCGTGGTGAAATGGGACCCTGACGTAAAGGACACGAAGCACCCGTACGATGCGGATATAAGATTGCACTTCGGCGACGGAAACGCCGACGATGACAGCTACAACTTCGCCCCCAATGGGAAGCAGACCTGGGTCTGGAACTCGCGGCCCCTCGTCTCGCACGGCACTGCCTCTAACCCTAAAGACCCGAGAGACAAGATGACGATCAATCAGCTGTCCAACCCGTACTTGCCAATTAGTCAGTGTAGCCCTTCCCAGACCACGTGGAGCCGTCCGTAGCAATGCTTATGTGTGTGTCTATCTGTGTGCTGACCGCGCGGGTAACCCGCATAGTAAACCCCAATGGCGGCAGCCTCGTCTTTCAAGAGGGTAGCGAGAAGATCACCCTCAGCGGACGGTCCACGTTCGCGTTCCGCGCCGATCACGACACGAAGGACGACAATCACTAGTGAGTAGACCGGAGGAAAGCAGACGCCGAGGGCCAAGAGGAATGTAACCGTCCATGAAGACGTTGCTGACGCCGACGCTCCCTGGCAGCACTGAAATGACGTTTTGGCTCAACTGGAAGCTTGTGCTGGCCATGGCCGCGGTCGACGAGGGCGGCCTCGTCTTCAAGATTGCAGATGCGCAGAGACACGTCGACAAGTTCCTAGACCCCAAAGGGAAGATGTCGTGGAATCTGTCGATCGAAGAGTTGGCGAAGAGCTTCGAGGGGTATATGACCGAGCAGCTCGAAACCCATACCAAGTTAGTGGAGGCGAAGCTCATGAACGCCCTCGCAGACCATCATCGACTGCTGCTCCCAGCCAAGGGGAGCTTCCTGATGAATGACCCGGTGTTTAACAGCAAGGGAGATCTCATGGTCAAGCTGACCTACAACGGGTATGAGCATTCTTGCCAGGGCGTCCTGACTTCGTTCTTACAGTCCTACAGAGCCGATCCTCCAAAGCCGCCCCAAAAGGGGACTAGCTAATCAAGGGGTATTTGTTTGATGGCTGGTGAGGAGGGAGAGATAGAAAGTGACACACGCGCGCATACACACACTCAGAAAGAGAGAGAAGGAGAGAAGGAGGGTGTGAGTGAGTGAGAGTAAATGAGTGGGTAAAGAGGCGGAGAGTGAGTGACAGAATGTGAATGAGAGAGGGAATGTGAGGAGAGGATATCATAGTAACGCCATCTACTATCAAGACGACTCCGGCTATAAGTCTTTCAGGTGTGAATAGAGAGTGCAGTGGTTAGTCATGTGTCCACCCCTTGCCCAGGTTGTGACCTTGGAAAGTTGAGGCCTTGTATGCCTCTGAGCCTCCCCTTGCCCCTCACTATCGAGTCCACCAAAAGCGGCGGCTCCTCCCGCCCGATTCGGTGGCACAACAGCGCTTTCTAGACTTAATCTGATGACTAGCAATCTTGTCCACATTCCCAGACACTCGCCGGAGAAAGGCACCCTGTTCTGTCCGTCTATGATGCCTGAAGATATTGCTTCTTAATCGGGATCGGCTTCGTGCCCTTCCCGTCCTCCTTCTTGTCCTCTCTATTGTCCTGCTCCTTGGCCTTCCTTAGCATCGGAGAGTGAACATCGTTGCGCTTGAGTTCGGTAACGGCCTTGTCGTCGGTCACGGCAGACCACCCCGTGACACAATAGACCTGGTCAATTTTTGTGTCTTCGGCGTCCAGCATGACGGCACCGTCGCGGCTGTTGCCGGAGAGGTCGAACTTCTGCATCTTCTTAGCTCCGCCACCAGCCAGGACCTGAAGGCCGAGCATCGTCGCAGTCTGGGCACTGTATCCAGAGTCTAACCAACGCACCTTGGAAGAGATGGACCTCGTGTTTGCTAGCGACAGCATCCGGACCTGAGAGGCAGAGAAGAACTTTGCCAGGCTCCAGGAGGAGAACCCCCAGCTGGTCCAGGCAGCAAAGTCGGGCCATGGCGCGGTTGACCCTGAGCACGGAATCTCGGCACGAAAGGCGAGCCTCGTCACACGGGGGCATTCTGGCCGCGTCGTGGGGCAGACGGCGAGGAGCAATGTAAACTCGGGCGATACGGAGAAGTCGAGCGTGTTTCGTGTCTGAGGAGGCGGTTTGGTTTCGTGGGTGAAAATCGGGGCATCTGGTCGTTGTGCGGCTTCTCGTCTCTGTCATATAACAAAAGCAGGCCTTTGATGTTCGGCACAGCGTGCTGGAGAGTGAATATGTGACTGCAGCAGTATGTTTGACCAGGCCAGGCTGAACGGGAGTGTCGGTCCGGGGACTACAGCGAGGAGCGGGCGGCGGTCAAACAGCTACCGGCCCTGGACAGCCCCCGCTGGACCCTGTTCGTCTGCCACAGCGTCACCAGGTACAACAGCCGGTTGTTCGTGCAGCGTATTTATGTCGAAACTCGAGGCAAAAAATCAAAAACCCTTCCCATCACCTCGAAACCCCCCGAGTCAAGCTTCTTCTCCCAGCACGTCGACGCCGCATATTCGTCGCCAGTTTGGCGCAATAGCCTTGACGGGGTCGACCGTTGCGTTTGATTTCTCTGCCTTCTTCGTTTATCTCTCTTGTTTTGTTCTTCTGGTTCTCGTCTTTTCACGCTCAACAAACACCACCAAATTTTCAGCACCAGACGGCACCATGTCTTCTGACGAGATGGAGGGACCCCGAAGAGCACGACGTACTGTCAACGACTTGCCCATAGGCACTCTCATCGACATCTTCGAGCACCTCGATGGTCCCTCGCGGCTCACTGAGAAGCTTGAGCTCAACCCAGACGAGATCCTAGGGGCCGCCGAGGATGTCAGCAGTTGCCCCTTGAAGAATGCCAGCCTCGTATGCCAGCTCTGGCGCGCCTGTGTGCGGCCGCTTCTCTTCCGCCATGTCGTCTGGCGGCTCAAATCCTACTTCAAGCCTCCCAGAATTTCCCCAGCTACGGAGATGGGCCTCCCCTGGCTCACGTTTCTCGTCCGAGCCAGGCTGACTAGCTACGTGGAGACATTGACCGTTGCCGTCGTCTATCCACAGCATCTTGCTGGCTGCGACTATTGGACCCGGGAGCTGTATGGCGTGATGGAATCTGTTAGTGGACATTTTGTGGCCCCGGAGACGTTTTGGGAATCTTGGATAGGACTTTGCAAGACTGACACACATTCCCAGCAAACCAATCCATTCCATGGTCGCTCTGACAAAAATTGGCTCTGGCATGGCCTTTTCAGGGTCCTGGATCCGCTGAGGGTCAACGTCATTGCGCCTCCTGGAGTCTTCTCCAGACTCCTATGCCGTACGATTGACCTTTCCGGAGCGCATCTATTCAAGCAGCGATACCAGGTTCTCTCGCTCTCGCGGCCGACACGTCGGCTGCCGCCGGCGGGAGACCCCGTCATCCCCCTACCGGGGCATCTCCCATCCCGGTGGTTTCCCAACTCGGGCCATTGGCCCATCGACCTCTTTTACATCCGGCCGTGGAACCATGTGTTGGTCAACAACGGCGTCATCGACGAGAGAATCGCAAGATTTGTCCAATGGCCCTCTCTCTATTCGGTTCTCACGGACCCCGACGACCTAACCATGCGTATGTGGCTGGACACGGAGCCGGTGTTTACGTGTCTGTGGTTCTGGGAGGAATAGACCTGTTCTCCTGTCTCTTTGGCTTTTGCCGGCGTCGGGATTTGGTTTCCGTTGAGCGATGGGCGTGGTTGCTGTGTCTGGCGTTGGATGAGCGCGCAATACCCAGCCTGCAAAGGCTTCGACGAGGTTTCACATGGCATTTCGGGATCACAATGTTGTATATCTGATTCTAGGACGGATACGACGGTGCGGGGTGAGATGGCCCTCGGCGTGTTGCCAGGAATCAAACGGGCTGTACGATACGTACAACGGTATAATGGCATTATGATGCGGGAACTGCAAGCCACCGTTTTCCCTGTGCGTAGTGAGTGCTGCAGAGTTTGTTGAGGCCCAGTAATCTCCCAGAGGCTTGATAGGGGATATCATGCTACCAGACACAAGGTTTGCTGGCGTCGTGATGCCCGGCCACTGCGGGCAGGTAATCAGAGGGACTGCAGTCTATTCCCTGAACCACGTCCCTCGGTGACCTCGACCCTTCTTGCCATCTCCTGGCAGGTGTACGGAAATTTAAGGTTGCTAGTGATTCTACTTCTCGCTCATGTTCCCGGCTGTTCCTTTATAATTCCACGCGACCTTGGTACTCTGGGATAAGCCACTCAGGGCCAGTGATCGGGGATCGATTGTTACATACGTGTCGTTGCATTTTACCTTAATGCAGGACTCTCACACCATGTACACCCATCCATGTATCCCCATCCATGTATCCCCACGCACGTCGGTGCTGCAGGGGGGGTATGATTCGACATCCAAATGCGGCCCAGCCACGTCCCATGTAATGCAATGCATCCCCCAGCGGCCGTCGCCGCTCGTTTATGTAAAACGCACCATATTTATTTATAACAGACTCTGTCCCATGAGCCCCATGATGCAAACAACATAGTCACCATCCGTGTTTGCGGCCCGGAACCACGGCACAACGCCATCAAGTCTCAGCGATCGCTCGGCGTCGTGGACCCATCCTCGTCGCTGTCGGCATAGTCGGCCGCGAGCTTCTGCGCCTCGTGCTCCGTCATCTCGCGGTACGTGCTCCAGCTCAGGCCCACAAACGCCACGATGATCATGGACCCGCCGATGATGGCGGCCCAGCTGAGCGGCTGGCCGGTGAGGAGCCAGTCGGCCAGGGCGACGATGAAGATGGTCAACAGGGCGGCGACCGAGGAGAGCACGGGCGACGTGAGGGAGATGAGGACGAGGAACGAGCCGCTAAAGGTCGCGTTGGAGAGCACGGCGACGAGGATGAGCCAGCACGTCGAGGCCACGGGCAGCTCGAACCGCTCAACGTGGAGAAAGTGCAGGATCGGCAGCGGGATCCAGAGGACGGTGAGGGTGAAGAGGCCGATGCAGGCGCCAAACGTGTTGGCAAAGATGGTGCCCCTGCCGGGCGACACGCCCTCGGGGGGGCAGGCGTAGCGCTTGTAGAGAACCTCGTACAGGCCGTACAGCACAGACCCGACGCCGATGACGAGGTTGCCCAGGAAGCGGCTGCCGGCGCCGGGCTGTTCGTTCCCCGACGAGGCGTCGGCCGCGCCGGTGCCGGTGTCGGTGTCGCCGTAGGCCACGACCAGGACGCCGAGGATGGCGATGGCGACGGCAACAGACTTGTCGAGCCGCAGCGGCTCGCGGAGGATGGGCACGGAAAAGACGTAGGCGAAAAACGCCGAGCAGTTGTAGATGGCCGTCAGGTCGGACGGCGTCGTCAGGCTGACGGCCACGTACCAGCTCAGCCCGGCAACGGTCAGGGCGGACGTGATGAAGGCCGTCGCGCGCACGAGGTACAGGACGGGCCGCGCGCGGCGCAGGGCCGACGGCGAGAAGACGTCGAGCGTCTGCAGCTCGATCATGGCCACGGTCGAGCGCAGCATCTGGCGGTGGCGGCGCCAGAAGACGGGCCAGGGCTCGTCCATCTTCTGCAGGCGCAGGACGCCGAGCATGACGGGCCACAGCACGATCCACGAGCCGTGGGTCAGGTACATCATGCAGTACGCCTTGTCCCAGCCCAGGTCGTGCTGGATGTACGCGCTCAGCTCCGTCTGCACGCAGAACGAGACGAGGCTGATGGAGAGGAAGACGGCGGCGTACGTGTACCGCGTGCGCGTCGTGTGCGCGGCGGCGACCTCGCGCGGGCTGCGGCTGCGCATCGTGGAGCGCCTGCTGAAGGTCGGCCGCGCGGGCGAGGGCGGGCCGTAGCCGTAGGGGCGGCCGCTGTGGGGGCTCGCCAGGGGCTCGTCGCCCGACGAGCGGCCGCGCTGGGCGTCGCCGCCGCCGTCCTCGGCCTTGTAGAGCAGCGGCTGGCCGGAGCGGCCGTTGCGATGCAGCCCCGGGCGTCCGCCGCCGCCGCCGCCTCCGGGGTCCATGTGGCGGAGCTCGATGCCGCTCCCGCGGCGGCGCTCACGATCGGAAGCGGCGCTCGGATGGCTGGGCCTGTGGCCACGGCCGCCAGCAGTGCTTGAGTCGGCGTGGGCGTCGGGCTGCCTGGGGTTGCATGTGGTGTCGGGGTCGGTGTCAGGCGACGGTGCGGGTTCGGAGGACAGGCGCGCGTCGCGGTGCTCGTCGTCGTGCTCGTCGTCGGCCAGGAGGTGAGCCTCTTGGTCTCGCTGCGGCGGCCGAGGCATTCGAGCGCATTAAACGTCAGCGAGGGAGCGAGGGCGGGGCGCAATTGGGCGCATGGGCAGGGGGCGGCTCGACGTGCTTGGGTTGTGCAATGATGAGGAATCGTGTCGTCTCCTGGCCTGGGCAGCCCAATCCGGAGGCGCCAAATGTGGCCGGCACCCCCCAGACGCCGTGGTGCGGCACCGTGCGGCGCGCCAGCGGGAGCGCCGCCAAATGACAGCGCCCGAAACGCCCGCAGGCCCCGCCAACGACGCGCGCCACGCCGCTGGGACCAACCACCGGCAGGCAGGCCGCGGGCGGTGTCGGGCACCACATGCGATGACGTCAGCACGGGACGTCCCACCCGGCTGACACGGGTGCCATCTCGTTCTCGGGCATCTCGCAGCCCTCGCCGTGTTTGATTCGCTGCTCCGAGTCACTGGGACACCAGCCGAGCCCGCGACACCCGTCACATGGCGCACCAATACCACTACAATCCTCCGTACTCGTATACACATGCATACGTCCTTCACTTGGCCCCCGGCCCAAACAGCGCCTCGTGCGTGCTGTACCCGTACTCCAGCTCGCCGTGCCAGTAGCTCGCCGAGTCGGCCTTGGAAATCTCCCACGCCTGGTCCAGCGCCCGCACCACGTCCCCGGGCAGCGGCCCCTTCTCGAGGCTGTCGAGGTTGCTCTCGAGCTGCTCGACGCTCGAGACGCCCATGAGGATGCCGTCGTTGCCGCCCTGGACGCGCAGCTGGGAGTGGTGCACCGTCCACCGCAGCGCCGTCTCGATCATGGTCAGCCCGTGCTCGGCCACGGCCGCCTCGACGACCTGCATCGCCCTGAAGGTGCTCTCGCGAAAGTAGCGCTTGCGGTAGCTGGCCCCCAGCGCCGAGCTCACGTCGGAGAAGCGCCCGCTGTCGGGCACCATGTCCTGCGACCCGATCTTGCCCGAGAACAGCCCGCCGGCGAGGGGGTTGTAGACGACCACGTCGAGGCCGTAGCGGCGGCAGGCCACGAGCAGCTCCGGCTCCATGTTGCGCGTGATGACGTTGTACATGGCCTGGCAGACGGTCGGCCGCACCCAGCCGTTGTACTTGCACGTCATGACCATCTCGGCCACCTCGTACGCCGTGAAGTTGCTGATGCCGAAGCGCACAAACTTGCCGGCCCTGTGCAGCCTGTCCACGGCCTCGAGCGTCTCCTGGAACGGCGTCGCGCGGTCTGCGCGGTGCAGATACAGCAGCTGTGGACCCGTCAGCGCCCGCCATCGCCTGCCACGGCTACGGGACGCGGCCATGCACTCACATCCACGCAGTCGGCGCCCAGCTCCTTCAGGCTGGTCTCGACCGAGGCCACGACCTTGTCCGCGGCATTGTCGCCCGGGTCCGCCGGATAATGCACCTTGGTCGCCAGCGTGAGCCCCCTCTCCTTCCACCTGGCCTCGCGCGTAAAGGCCTCCTGGTTCCCGGCCACGTATATGCGCGCCGTGTCCACCTCGTTGTAGCCCCTCCCCTGGAAGACGTCGAGGACCTTGTTGAAGGTGCTCAGGTCCGTGATGCGCGCGCCGTCCTCCGCCTTGGGTCCAATGGTCATGAGACCCAGGATGATGCGGTTCTTGGGGGACTGGACGACGAGAGGCATCTCGAGGGTGTGGCGCGGGGCCTCGGCTTGCTCGGGAGTCGTATTCCTTGGGTCCGATGCCGACGGGCAGGCTTCGAGTGCAAACGGGTGGAAGACGTGACTGGGGAGAGGTTGGTTTATAGTTTGCAACAGCGGCGGGGAAGGCGTTATCTCCGCCGTGGTGACAAATGCAATAAGCGCCATCGCGGGAGCCAAGTCATTTAGTCTCGGGATTCCACGAACCAACAACAGCGGGTCAACGGCGTTGACGAGCAGCGTCTGAAGCAATGCGACTCTCACCAAGAACCCGAGCGACGTCTTGCATTAGCACGTGGTGTGCAGTGGTGCAGCCGTTGCGGTACCGGCATCGGCCCGGCCGGCAGTGGGTCCTACAACCCCGGCCGGCGCCTACGTCCTCCCGGCCGGCGGTTATTCTCCTCAAACTGCCGTGGAAGCGGCCAACTTCTCCGGGAGCCACAGGACCAGTACGAGTACTCAGTATGATCACACTTGTGCGAATACAACTACGTAGACACGCGTACGAGTAATCGCCAGGTTCGCTGGAGCGGCAGGGCCATGCAGGGGTAGAGGGGGCCAGCGCCAACAAGCATATTGTGATTGGCAGCATTTTCAGCTCGGTACGAGCAACAGGGTGATGAGCCACCCCCGTCCAATGACCTTGTACGATCCCACTGGGTAGAGGCCTAGGTGGCCCGGTTTCACTTGTAATAGACATCAGACAAACTTCGGGCCAGACTTTGGGCCGTTGCAGCAGCAGGGGGTCCGGTGGATAAGAGGTCCTTCCCAAGCGCCCGCATTTTGTTTGTGCAACAGTGTTGGTTGAACAGTTTTAGTCTTAAGAGAGCAATGTCCTTGAAAGCTTGGCCGGGCCAAATCGTCCTCGGCCCCTATATTCTCTCGCTTGGCTCGTCGCCAAAGCACTCCAGCCTACGTGCACTCCAGCCTACTGCTCTGTACGGCCTGGCGCCCCGTCGCTGGAATTTCTCTGCATTCCAAATCTTGCTAAAATCCTCGTATATTGACGGAATCTCTGTCCGCTGCGCGTCCCGGACGTGCCCGCCATGGATGACATCCAGTGTCCCATCCAGATCCCCGGCTTCACCCACAACGGCGACTGCAACCTCCTCTGCAGGCCCACCGACTGGAAGGATATTGTCACCTTTTTCCTCGGCAACTACGGCGCCCATGTCGCTACCGTCGTCGCCCGACCGGGTCAGAGCAAAGTGAGCTGGATGTTCACCCTGCTTCTGGCCCTCTGCTTCCCCGGCGCAGGCGTGCTGGCGGGATTGGCCGCCATTATGAGCCGGGCGTTGTTTGCTCCGACAGAGCTTACTAGAGCAGCGCGTGCGGGTGCGCTTTGCATAGTCGTCAAGGCCGACGAGCAGTCGGGTGGAGCAGAAGACGTAGACGCGGAAGCTTCGAGGAAGTCCTCGGGGTCCAGACGAGAGACGTCAGCCAATGTCAGCCGGAGGGTCGAAATCCTACCGAAAGGTGCAGGAGATGAAGGGGTCAAAGAGGCCGTTGGATTGATGAATGAGGAGAGCCGAGAGAGCGTTCAAGGAAATCGGCTACCAGTTACGAGCATTGGAGAGAATGCGACTCTCGACGGCAAACCGGACGAAAGTGAGTTCCCCACACACAGATCCACGCGCTATTGTTAATGACATGGTATGGCAGCCTTCCCTTCTTCTTTCACAGCTACCCAGGTTCACGGGATCACCCGGCTGCCAGCAGGCTATCGGCTTCTAGTATTGCCCAGACGGACCACCTTCGAAGCCGACGAGGAGACCGATAACAAGACGCAAGGCACCCGCTTGTCCCCCCTTTCATCCGGATTGGCCAGCCTGGCTGCGCCCTTCAGGTCCCAAACCAGGTTCAATAGCACCGTTCCCTGCAGCTACAATTTGATCAAGATTGTGATATCCATTGGCCAGCTGCTCTTCTCCATCAAAACCCTCTACGAGACTCGGGGCAATCAGATTGAGGTGTTTGGCTACGCGGCCTTTGGCCTCACCGTCGCACCGTACCTTTGGATGTCGTTCATCAACCTGCTCGGCAACTTGATGTGCCCGCAGTACCTGAGCATGTTCGTCGTCAACTCGCCCACTCTGGACGACCTCCGGGCAGAGGTCGCGAGCAAGGGCCTCGCCCATAGGTACCGTTTCGACGGCACGGTGGGCCGCATCAGCAGGGAGACGGAGAGGCACGTGCTCGACACCAATGGCTACCTCTTGAAGCTCACGACAGCCCTGGAGGTCTTGTTCAACAGCACGGACCCGGAGATGAGCGCCGATGCCTGGCTGCCCGCCTACCAAGCAATTGCGGCGTACGCTATAGCAGCCGTCCCCGTCGCCATCGTGGGAGGCATCTCGCGGTTCGATCCCGGAAGGAGTGCCGCGTACCAGCGGGTTTGGACGATGATTTGGCTGAGTTTTGGTCCCATGGTCGGCATAGGCTATGGCATGTGGATAGTGCCACTTTTTGAATCCCGGCCCGTGCTATGGAGGACGATGTTTGGCAAGTCGGACGAACCGAGTGAGGAAGCACAAGTAGTAGGGGGCAGCAAAGGGAGGCCCAACCATGAAGAGCAGGGGAATAGTGATCCAGGCGACGGCAGAGGCGACAGCGACGGCAGGGGCGAGAGCAGAGGCGAGAGCAGAGGCGACAGCAGAGGCGACAGCAGAGGCGACAGCAGAGGCGACAGCAGAGGCGACAGCAGAGGCGACAGCAGAGGCGACAGCAGAGGCGACAGCAGAGGCGACAGCAGAGGCGACAGCAGAGGCGACAGCAGAGGCGACAGCAGAGGCGACAGCAGAGGCGACAGCAGAGGCGACAGCGAGGATCGTCCTGCAAAAGTCTTGATGTGGGTGCAAGTGTATGCAACAGCCTTCATCTCCGTCTACATGGCTCCCGCTATTGGTGGTCTGGTGGTTGTTGGGCAGATGCTGGCGCAGTACGGAACCTGTATGAAGATCAAGTAAGCATTGGGTGGCAACGCTAGATTTTGGAAAATAGAGAGCAAATTTTGGAAATCAAGAGCTATGCTGGAAACAGAGAGCCACGTTGGACCCAGAAATGAATGTTGGAAATAGACGGGAATGTTGGACATTGAGAGCAATGCTGGAAATAGGCAGCAATATTGGAAGTAGCGACTTGATGATAAGCAAACCAAAGACTGTGCCGCGTTCAATTGCCAAAGGAGAGGGCATCGTGGTCGACGGGATCGTGAGAGTGAGTCGAGGTTGGCGGAAAATGCCCTTCGTGAGCTGTAGGGAAGAAGGTGCGGGGAAACTGCGGATAATCATCGCTGCCGCAGGACCCATTGCAATTATCACCGACGATGCCTGGGAGCTCCAGCGTCTTCAGCCCAGGACCATCTCATCTGCGCCTGCTACATGTGATGAGACAACCCTAAACATGCCCATGTATGTGCCTCCGAGCATTAAACTTCTCAATTGACCGCTAATGCCCCCCCAGGCGCGCCATATCATAGACGCATCCACCATGAGGGCAAACTTGGCCCGCCATGGTCGACGGCTCCTCGTCTGCCGCGCGAGTGCGCCGTCGTGCGCCGCCTACGCGAACCCAGCCCGTCGACGGCCGATTACGCGACCCGTAGCCCGGAGAGACTTCCAGCGGACGTTTTTCAACGCCCTGTTCCAGAAGCCGCCGCGCGAGGTCCGGCAGCCCGAGTACGAGCCGGGATGGATGCAGATCATGGTCTGGCGGAGTCGCATGCTCGACAGCCTGCGGCCGCCGCCGCGGAGAGAGCTCGTCGAGGCCTGGAAGAAGCTGATGCAGTCGAAGCTCAAGAGGAGGGTGCCGCTGAACAGCACGCAGGCACTGCAGTGCAGGCGTCTCCTCGAGTACCTCGCCGAACCGTCCAACCCCGAACAACAGGTCAAGCCGCTCTCGTCGGCCGATCTTTCCATGGCACGGCAGGTCCTTCTCGACATTGAACCACACGAGAGAAGCCAGAACCATCTGGACTTTTCCAAGGCTTTGCATGCGGTCTGGTCATCGGGCAACTTTACGGGCAAAGCCCGCTCGCCGGAGCTCCAATGGAGCTACTTTGTCAAGTCGCTGTGTCGTTATGGAGGATCTCAGGAAGCCCTGCAGGAGCTGTACGCGAAATGGAACGATCCCGCCTATGCAGAATATCTGAACAGGGAGGACAGGCTCGTCGACGCAGTGGCCCGTGGACTCGCAAGAGAGGGGAGAGAGACAGAGCTCGTAGAGCTCGTCGAATACGCCGACCAACACGGTGTGCCCTACGACGCCGACACACAAGCGGTCATGGTCGTCTTCTTCGCCAAGCGGGATCGCGTCCCCGAAACACAGCATTGGCTCGGCAAGCCCATCGCGCAGAGCTACAGCCAGGTCGAGGTGTACCGGGCTGTGGCGTCGTTTGCCATGCGCAATGGCCTCCAGGACTGGGCAATGCCGCTCTTCCTCGAGCTGGGCCAGTCACAGCCCAAAAAGAAGTACTGGGACGTCCTGTCGCAGGCCATCCTCCTCGTCGGCAAGGGCCTCGACGAAGTGGACACCATGATAGCGCACATGGTGGATCGCAACGGCGCGTTGTCGCCTGATATACACACAGTCAATGGCCTGCTCAGAGTCGCCGCCGAGGCCAAGGACGCGACGCTGGGAGAGGAGGTGTTAGCGCTGGGCGCAGCAAAGGGACTCGCGCCAAACGGGGAGACGTATCTCATTCTGCTGCAAATGCGCCTCGCGACGGGCAACGTGGCCGGGGCGCGAGCCGCATACGAGCAAGCCAAGTACTTGGAGCCCTGGAACAACGAGTCGAGGCCGGGGCTGTTTGACGAGTACCGGGCGCTGCTGAGCCAGTACCTGGTGTTTCTGTCGCGCCAATCGCCGCCAGACTTCAAGCTCATCCTCGCGCTGCTCGAGGCTGCCGAGGAGGAGCAGATGCTCCTGGATCCCGAGACGGTCGCCTCGCTGTGCCTGAGATTCCTCGAAAACGACCAGCACTTTGAAGTCATGGACATCTTGTCTGTCCACTCGTTCCTGTTCAGCGAAGCGCAGCGAGAAGTTGTCCAGAACGCCTTCATTGCATTCTGCCTCGACCGTCACACCAGCACCTCGAGGGCCTGGGCCGGATACCAGCTCCTCCACCAATTCTTCCAAGACACCAGCTTCGAGCGCCGCAGCAGGCTCATGGAAGCTTTCTTCGACCGCAAACGCCCCGACATGGCGTCTCACGTCTTTGGCCACATGCGCCAACACCGAAACAAGTCATACCACCCCAAGATGGACACCTACATCCGCTGCCTGGAGGGGTTCGCACGGTACCCGGACCCCGAGGGACTCGGGATGGTGCACAACATGCTGAAGATGGACACGACTATACAGCCCACGACGAGGCTCTACACGGCCATGATGCTGGCATATACGGCTTCCGACAAGCCCCTGGCGGCGCTGGATTTCTGGAACGAGATCACCCAGTCGCGCGACGGACCATCCTACGCCAGCTTGGAGGCCGTGTTCTGGACGCTGGAGAGGAAGCCAGGCGGGGACCGGAAAGCGCGCGAGATTTGGGAGAGGATAGAGAGGATGGATCTGGAACTGCCGCCGGCCGTTTACAACGCCTACATTGGCGCCGTCGCCGGCAGCGGCAACGAAAAGGAGGTCCGCAGCCTCATCATGAACATGGCGTCCTTTGTCGGGGCAGAACCGGACGCGATGACGTGAGTCTCCGAACATCCCCTACTCGCCCAAGGCGCTGACAAGTGAACAGGTTGGCGGTGGCGCACAATGCTCTGCCGGGCCAGGAGTTCCAGGCAAGCTTCCGGGAGTGGGCGAAGAAAAAGTACCGCAACACATGGGCGGAGTTGGACAAGGTTGGCCGGCGGCTGAATGCGTATTCGCTGTGCCAGTTCAAGATTAATCGGGTCATGAAGGCCTGATGTGTACAAAACGATAGAATCTGTGGATCTGTATCTATACATGAAGGGGCCGAGGCTGCTGTCCATAGAGCGATATGAGGACAGATGGCATCGCCCGGAACGCCAACCGGGCGGCAATCACGGACGCGTTCCATCACCGGTCTCTCCGCTCCGGGAAGAAGTCGTCCCTGATCATCTCGGGGTGGTCGTGGATGCTGGGGTAGATGCCCATGCCCTGGACGCGTCGGATCATCTTAGCAATCTTGCGCTGGTTGACTGGTCGCAGGCCGGTTCCAGACGAGTGGGTGATTTGGCCAGACGACGAAGTGAATTCTTGAACAAGAGAAAAGTTCTGTCGTTGCTGTTAGCTGTAGCTCTCATCGATCGGTCCCAAGGCCCCGAGGGCTGCCCATCGGCCTACCTTGTACATGTCGAGCGGCCGGATGCCCAGGGCGTCCACCACGTCGTTGCTCCGCAGCGACCTCTTGCGCCACTTTTGCATCTCGACGGGGCTCAGGTCGTGCGGCGAGTAGACGTCTCCGACGTCCCAGCGGCGGGGCATCTGCTTGAGGTAGTCGTTTGAGTTCTTCTGGTTGCGGAGCAGCTCGAGCTGGGCCTGCTTGGTCCTGAGGGCGGCCTCGGCGCGGGTTTTGTAGCGGCTGAGGAGGCGGCTGGCGGCGTCGCCGCGCTGCGAGGACGGGCTGGCGCCGGGGGGACACTGCGCTTGTGCCGGTCGTTGTTGATGGCGAGGAGGCTGCTGGTCGAGGACGGGGCGTGGTGGTGAGGATGGGGGTGCTCGCGGGGCGGGGCGGCTGCGGGGGCGTCGAGGAGAGTGCGCGGATGAGGAGAGACGAGGGCGATGGTGCGCAGAGCGCGCGGCCCGCTGGGAGTCGCGGCGGCATGGCGCGCGGTTTGTCTGTCAGTTGATGGTGATGCTGGCGGGAGGTCGAAAACGGAGAACTGGTTCCAAGCGCGGATTGGCGGAGCATTTCCGCGATTGCAGGCGCCCCACTCAGATTTTTCCATCTTCCCAGCATCGATTGAAGTCTCCTCTTGCACATCGACGTCGCATACAGTGCACGGTGCGCCTAGCCCAACATGGTGCGGAAACTCAAGTACCACGAGCAGAAGCTCCTGCGCAAGGCCGACTTCATTACGTACCGGCAAGACAACGAGCACCGGGACAAGGCCGTCGTCCGCCGATACATGATCCAGGATCCCTCGGACTACCACAAATACAACAAGCTCTGCGGGGTGAGTCCCCCCGTCCCTGCGTCCAGCGCGGCGCAATCAACGGGCGACCGCTGACGGCGAACCAGTCCCTCCGCCAGCTCGCCCACCGCCTCTCCCTCCTCCCGCCCGAGAACGCGACGCGCCGCAAGCACGAGCAGCTGCTGCTCGACAAGCTCTACGACATGGGCGTGCTGTCCACGCGGTCCAAGCTCTCGGCCGTCGAGCACGGCGCCACCGTCAGCGCCTTTGCCCGCCGCCGGCTGCCCGTCGTCATGACGCGGCTGAAGATGGCCGAGACGGTGCAGGCCGCCACCAAGATGATCGAGCAGGGCCAGGTGCGCGTCGGCGTCGAGACCGTCACCGACCCGGCGTACCTGGTGACGCGCTCCACCGAGGACTTTGTCACGTGGGTCGTCGGCAGCAAGGTGAAGCGCAACATCATGAAGTACCGCGACCAGCTGGATGACTTTGAGCTGCTGTGAGGGAGGGGGGATGGCGTGAGGGCAGAGTGATACCCCGGGGTCAAACGGCGAGGGAGGAAGCATCACTACTGGCATGTACCGGCGTTGGGCTTGTGGGTTGGGACGGGGCAATGATTTGCAGGAGACTGTCGAGAAGATGGCTAGGAGTCTAGACTCGCAACCGTTCAATGATGGTCCGCTGCCCCTCGGGAACGATGTGCAAAGCCTTGCAGTCTTGGATTGGCGAGCGTCTTGCACAGCCCCTTACTCGATAAATCATGAATCTCCGCCGTCCCGAGTCCCCAAGCCGCTGCTTGGTAAAACCTCCGCCTCGTCTCTGCCCCAGCGCCGTAATTCCTGGTCGGCACACACACAAGACACGGCCACGGCTGCTGGGAAAGATACAGGCCGTAGGTGTTAGCGGGATTTGGGCACGCCAGGCCAGCCTATTCGGTGGCATCGGTGTGATACGTGCCGGCCCCGCAGCCGTTAGGTTGTGCTCGTGTTATTCCAGTCCGAGCTGCTTTATAATACAGCCGCCGAACGGCTCACTCACACGCCAAGCCAACTTGCACCTCCAAATAAATATCCTGCTGCGCCCCTGACGTGTACAGCCACCTGGTCAAATCTGCCCCGGCTTCATCTCAACACATACCACTGCTGGGGAAAACCCACATCGCCGCCGGACACGGTCGCCATGGCGCTCTGGGACTCCCTCAAGAGCCTCTTCATCCACCTCATCGACCCCTGGCTGTTCATGGCCATCTCGGCGCAGCACCTCCCCCAGACCGTCGCCGGCATCACCTCCTCGCGGGAATTTTACAAGCTCCTCTCCCTGTCTGACTTTTCAGAGGCGCTCTTTGGAAACTTCTGGGCCACCGTCGGTCCCAGTGTCAAGACCGCCGGCGAGGCGCGCGTCATCCCCCTGCTCGAGGGCCGTGTCTCTGGCGGCCGTATTCACGCGGATGTCGTCGGCACGCCTCTCCACGGCACAGTCATCGAGGTCGGTGCCGGGAGCGGTATGTGGGCCGACGTGTTCGCCCGCATTGGCGCCGCCTCCGGGTCCACGACCAAGGACGGCGCGCGCAAGCGGAAGCAGGCCGTCCCGAGCATCACCAAGATCTACGGCGTGGAGCCCAACCCCCAGTCCGCCGCGGCGCTGAGGAAGCGCGTCAGGGGCGTTGGCCTGGGCGACGTCTACGAGGTCGTCCCCGTGGGCATCGAGTCTGTCAGCGACCCCGACGCCTGGGCCGGCCAGATCCAGCCCGGCAGCGTCGACTGCATCGTCGGTGTGCTGTGTTTGTGCAGCATCCCCGACCCGGAGGAGAACATCAAGCACCTGTACAAGCTGCTCAAGCCCGGCGGCCACTGGTACGTATACGAGCACGTCAAGGCGACTCGTGGGGGGCCGCTGATCAGTCTGTATCAGCGTGAGCATCCGCCTGTCCCTCTGTGTGTGTCTGGTTACTCACCTCCTCAGGCCTCGTCAACATCCCCTGGTCATTCTCCGTGGGGTCGTGCCGGATCTGCCGCCCCACCAGGGACAGCCTCCTTGCGGCCGGCCCGTGGCAGCAGACGGATCTTGTCCAGCCACCAGACGAGCCGCCGTATCAGGTCCTACCTCACATTCTGGGCACCTTGACAAAGTAGCCCGCCAGATTTCCATGTCACTCGCGGGGCGGCTTGCATTCGGGGGTATCTTGTGTCCGAATTCCATAGCGCTCAAAGTTCGTCGTCGTCGTCATCGTCGACAAGGAATATCGAGGTCCTCTTCGATG
This sequence comes from Tolypocladium guangdongense, assembly GCA_022114105.1. Classification (NCBI taxonomy): domain Eukaryota; kingdom Fungi; phylum Ascomycota; class Sordariomycetes; order Hypocreales; family Ophiocordycipitaceae; genus Tolypocladium; species Tolypocladium guangdongense. The sequence continues at coordinate 5,479,062 of NRQP01000001.1, read as the reverse complement.
TTCCCTCAACCTTGATTCGGTCCTTGTCGTCCTTGATCGGCGTCTCGCTCTTGACATCCTTGGCCTCGATGTCTTTGACCTTCATATCTTCATCCTTGATGTCTTTGACCTTCACATCTTCATCCTTGACGTGTTCGACCTTGACGCCCTCGCTCTTGACATCCTCGGCCTTGATGTCTTTGACCTTCACATCTTCATCCTTGATGTGTTCGACCTTGATGTCCTCGCTCTTGACATTCGCATATTGCGGCTCTTCTCCCTTGACCCGAGGCGTTGGTTGAAGCACCTTTCGCTTCACGCCTTTCTTGTCCTCTTCGTCCTTTGCATTCTCGGCTCTCTTCACATCTGCATCGACCAGCGCGGCCTCTCGCCTCCTGTAAAACTTGTCCAGGCAGTTCCTCCTTGCCTCTTGCGACCAGCTCTCCACCACCAGTGCAAATTCTGTGGCGTTGGCGAACCCAAACTCCCTAGCCATCTCGCAGAACTGCCGGAGACAGACGTCTTCCGGTGGCCTGTAAATGCTGTGCAATGCCCGCCCGTTGTCCTCGTCCTCGGTTTCGGCAAACAGCGCACTCTGCCCCTCGACGTCCCCGTCCGCGTAGGACGTCATTGCGGCTCGCCGCGAGAGCTGCTCCTCGACCTTGGACGAGCCAACGACCTCGGAGTTATCGTGCGTGTACTCTACACCGACAGAGGTGAGGATCGCTTGGATCGCATCGCTTCTCGGCACCGTCGGCTTCTGAGACTCGAGCAGTTTCTCCTGGTTCTCGGCAGTCAACAGTGCGGCCAGTTGGCTGAGCCCCCCGTCTTCCGGATCCGCTTCCTCCTTTTTCACGATGCCGAGGGTCTCGTCGTCTTGGGCTGCCTTCTCCATGTTGACGTCCACGAGGTGCACGCCCGCCTTGGCCTCAGCAATGTTTGTCTTGTTGACAATGTCACGCAGCAGGCCAATGTCGTCGCGGTACGTAAATATGTTGGAGAGCCCGAATATTTCGCCCTTTCTCGCCGTGTCTTGCTGAACGCCCTTAAAGTAGCGGCGCTCGGAAGAGGCCGTGTAGCCAATGTTTGCCTGCTGCTGCTTGTAAATCTGTCGTGCGTATACAATCTCCTCGACGGTACCCAGCGAGATGAGCCGGAAGACTTCGACGTCGCGAGTCTGCCCGATTCGATACGCGCGGTCCTGGGCTTGGAGGTCGTACGACGGATTCCAGTGCGGGTCGATGATGACGACCTTGTTCGCAGAGGTGATGTTGAGTCCCACGCCACCCGCCTTGGTCGAGATGAGAAAGACAAACTGGGTCGGGTCCGAGTTGAAGGTGTCGACGACTTCCTGCCGCTGCTCGTAGGTGAGCGACCCGTCCAGGTAGCTGACGGTGTAGCTCGTGTTGGTAAACAGATGCTGCAGAATGCGGAGCAAGCGCACGCTGTGAGAGAAGACAAGAACCTTGTCTCCGCTGCTGTGCCAAAACTTGAGCAGCTTCTTCAAGATCTTCCACTTGCCGCAGAACTCGGGGTTGACCAGGTTCCTAATCTGATCCCGCTCTTCGTACAGCACCTTCCACGTGTCAGGCATGCACGTCTGGAGCGTTCTTAGCTCCGACTCTTGCTTGGGTCCCACGTCCGTGGTCGACGGCACCAGCAGGGTGAGGTGGTTCGCGAGTTTCTGCAGCACAATTATGCTTGGAAACACAATCCGCTGCCAGGTGTTACCGTTTTCCAGGTATTTCTGGCAACACCATCCCTTCCTGTTTCCGTCTGGACAGGTTTCCGATATGGTCCGGAGGAGTTCAAGGTCTGCGCTGCTCAGGAAGTTCTCGTATGCCTCTCTCTGCAGGTCTGTTAGCGGGCAGAAGACGACCCTGTCGGTTTTCTTGGGGAGCTGGTCGGCTATCAAAGTCTTCATGCGCCGCAGGAAGTAGCGGGGAAGCAGATTCTGGACGAGCTTCTTGGCCGTCTGCCTCGCGAGGCTGAGCTGCGCAATGGTGGCGTCGTGAGACTGGCCGACCGTCAGCGGCTTCGCAATGGTCTGCGTCCATTCCGCACTGGTGCCAAAGTGTCCTGGGTTGGTCCAGTCAAGCAAGGTCCAAAGCTCCTCGTACTTGTTCTGAATCGCCGTGCCCGTGAGGCCTATGCGGCACAGAGCGTTCACCTCCGTCAGCGCCTTGGTCGTCTCGGAGTATCTGTCCTTGAGGCGATGGCACTCGTCGCAGACGACCACGTCCCACTGTACCATGTTGATTGAGCTGCGGCTGTTCTTGTACGTGTCGTAGGTTGTAATCATAATCTCCAGCAGGCCCGATCGAGCCGTGCCGAGCACATCGTCCTTGTTGGCGCCGTGGAAAACGTCAATGTGCCACCAGCCCCATCGGTTCATCTCGTTCTTCCAATTCATGATGAGCGACCCGGGACAAATGATGAGCACCCTCGGATACCAGCGGCCGCTGCAGAAGCGCAACTCTCTCATGCGTCTTGCGTCGCGCTCGTCGCCGGTTTTCCCAAAGGCAGCCGTCAGAAAGGCGGCGACCTGTACCGTCTTGCCCAAGCCCATGTCATCACCTAGGATGCCCCCCTCTTGGTACACAAACTTGCGGTGGAGAAACTTGACGCCGGCCACCTGGTAGTCGCGCAGATACTGGGCGATGGACGCGGGAATGAGGCCTGCAGACTGGGGAAGTTCAATGTCCCTGTAAGGCCGCGCCGGCTTGATGCCGCTGGCGACGTCAAACTGTGGCCGCTCCTTCAATTCGCCCAGCCTGCTGGATTCGTCAAAGTCGATGTCGGTGTAGTCCGGGGGCAGCATGAGGGCGGCCTCGTGATGCAGCTTCTTGCGTGCGTCAAAGGCCCGCCTCCTTTCCTGCAGGTAGTCCGGAACCCCAGAGAGCTCCAAGTCGTCTTTCCCGCCATTCTTGTTGTCGCCACGGATGCCGGATACATCCTTTTTGGCGGTGGATTTCCGTTTCGCCCGCCTCTTCTTTGGCTTCACCGGTGCGCCGTCGGACTCGTCCGTCCAGTGCACCTTTTCCTCCGGCTCTACCTCGACCTTTCTCTTTCTTGGGCCATGGCTCGAGGCATCGCCACGCTCTCCATCGGGCTCTGAAGCCGTGGCCTCGTCATCGAGCATCTCAACGGCTTGTTGCTTGCCGTTGCGGCCGTCGAAGCGATGGTGTAGGCTGGTAGCGCTGGTAGGGTTAGACGCGGGGTGCAGCGCGTCGGGAGACGCGATGAAGTCACGATGTAGCAGCGTGGGCACGTGACCACCCAGACCCCCTTTCGAGAGGTAGAGCCTCTAACTTGACGTCACAATAACACGTTTGCGGCCTGAGCATTCCGAAAGCATTTATACACTCCTCGATCCAGCTTCGCTGCCAGAAGTGAAGCATGGAAACATGGTTGGTCTTGGGCCTAGTCACGCATCGTGTCTCAGTACGCAGTGCTTCGTACCAAAATTCCTCCATCAGACGAGGAACCTGAACCCGCTCCAGGCGCCGCGTTGATGGCGCCTTCAACCTTTTCGCCTCTATCCAGTCTCTTATTCAGCCTCACCAGCTTCGGCTTCGCACGAATGCCGCCACGACAGCCGCCATTACACAGTTGTGGATGAAGGCGCCGGTATATCCAACATGTGGAACGCTAGGCGGACCCGGGAGACGCCCGAGACGGTACTTTTGTCAACAAGCTGGCTCGTTCTGCGGCGATATTGCTCAGACGAAACCTCGAATGACGTGCTCGATCGGTTGATCTCGAGATAGCTGCTGCGGAACGGAGACTTCCCTAGTGTACCCGCAACCCTATCGATGGGATGATGCGAAATACCTATGACTCACTGGTTGCCTGGCCCTCCCCATAAAACACGAGACCCTTGCAAGTTTGTTGCCTACAGCCCCCGTCCATCACCCCGCAGCTCTTGTCATCCAAGTAATCCTTCCTGCTTTATGCAAAGTCGGGTTGCCTCGCGCTGTTGCAGCAATAGGTAAATCGAGCCATCTCTACCACAATCCTCTGATGTGATTGGGCCACTGAACCATAGATATTAAGAGAATACAGGCGAGCAAAGCCGGTCGCGGCGCAAAGGATAGAAGGGGTGCAGTCCCAGCAGGTTCCGCACTGATTTGGCGGCCTCGTCTTCTCGATAAGTCTCGCGGTTCGGCGGTGCCGAATAGACACCAGGGTTTCCCGGGTGGGTTCGAGGCAGGATACAGTCACAAGAGGATACGACTGACAAAGTAGACATGGCACAAAGCGGGTAGTACACTTCGGGCCGAGGTTGCACCATCGAGTCGCGAGACGAGGGTCCCATGCTGGGCAGAAGAGAGGACTCACAGCGTGCTGATAGTGGATGGGCAGATGCAGGGTCAGACACTCGTTGGTCATGAATATGGGGCGGTCGAGACTGTCTATTCCTCTACTATGTCACGCTCCCTCATGCAGTCATGGCTACTCTCGGCGCCAAATCAGGCAGCTGCTGAATGTTTCAAAATGGCGGCCGTCTCACGGAACTCCTCCGGGAAGAGTTCATTGCACAGTTTGTTAATCCTTTGCTTAAGAGGTGATTGGGTAACGACAGGATGGACCGGCTGTGCCGTGTTGTGTCGTCGCTGCATCCTGAGCGCATGACCAACGCCACGGGGACGGTGCAGCTTGGTGGGGCTAAGAAAACAACTCGAGGAACGTTGATCGCCAATGCAATGTCAGTACTTAGGACACGCACGCACTTGGAGGTATTGCTGCTGAATCGTTCAAATTCGGAGGGACGACGAGCACTAACTGCTTCAGAGTTACCGGCAATGCACCACCGTGTGCGCACTAGGGACTATTCGAGACTTGCAAGATGTGGCGGCTGCCTGGTGAAGGCGCAGTTACCAGTCATATAAGGATCACTTCTCGACCAATTGCATTATGCGGCCCAAACAGGGGAATGAAGCGCTCAACTCAAACTGGCTTCGGCCCGGATGTATTTGTAGCACAGCCAACGGCATACTCGTATGATTCGACATGTCAGACCATGAAGCATTCCAGCGGTGGGTGGGTCATCCGTGGGCCCACGTTTCGTCCCTTTGAGAAGCAAGAACCAACTGCATGTTTATGGTCCATATGTCCGACCACTAGCAGATGTTCAAGGAGGTGTGAAGGTGGGTCGAAGGAGAACTTCAGTAGTAACTTCTCCGGACGGATCCAATATGTTAACTGTTTTGTACAATCTAAGCTCCGATCTCCAACCGAATCGATTGGCTTTAATGAATCGGTTCCTGATCGACTGCTTCTCATTTCAATCTTCCAGCCATCGCCTCACTTTTTCGGTCATGGATACGTGGGAAACATGGACTTCCGACTGCGTTGACCATTCCTATTGTACCTCTCCCCACTGTCCACGACCCAGTTCATTCCGGCCTCCTAGCCATACGGTTGAGACTAACAAGCATCTCGCTGAGGGTCCACAGTTTGCATTGCAGGACTGGCGATTTTGTTGTAGAACCAACAAATAACTCGTTGCTGATCCTATCGTGCAGCAGGACTTAATGACGTATTTCTCAGCGGCAATTCAGCCACTTCATTGGATGAGGGTAATCTTTTTTTGTCGAGTTACTACCCTACCCGTTGATCACACAGTTAAGTTGGTCAGCCGCGCTTGTCTTTGCCCAACGGGTACCCCTGTAGCGGCATGCAAAAGGACCGGTCAATGTTCGCGGAGGAGGAGGCCGGCTCGTCACTCTTTTTCTTTAAAATCGCATGTCCTTTTCAGATGCACTAGGCCGACGAGTATAAATATCCATCAAGTCACTTGAATGAGTCGCTTCACGTAGAAAATCTAAATTGATCGAATACGAAGACCTATAATACTGGAATCACTTGATTTCATCGAAGTACTCATTCCTCTTTTTTCGTGCTCTACCTGTTGAGAGTAGCCCGACCTACCATCGCCAACTCAAGCTTGGTCGGAGCTCGCGTGACTGAAGCCAACCTTTACTTATGTAAGTCGTCCTAGGTTAATTGCATTTTTCTCGAGTAGTCCAACAAGCTAACCTCACTTGAAAAGAATTTCCCCTGTCACATCTTTCGCAATGGCGTATGGGCAATGCCCCTTTTGCAAAATGGATGTCAAGAAAGAAGATACTGAGCTACACTGTACCAATGTTCACTGTATTTTCGGGCTGATGGATTGCAATGAGGTGGATGATACGAAAGGATTCGGTTATTTTCACGGCACTGTGTATTTTGGCCAGAAGGTCAATGGAGTGTTCCGTTTTGTATAGAGTGCGTGAATGGATACGAGAAAGATGAAAAGTGGAATCAAGGGCGTTCATTCCGAATAGCACATTGTTGCAAAGCTACAAAGCCAGCAACCACTGTAGAAGAGAGATAAGAATGTGTACCTTTCCCTTCAGGTGGCAGTCAAGCCTCTCTCAAAATCATTCCACCTACCAGCGCGCATTGGGTCAAGGGCCCTCACCTTAGCCAGCCAAGCCCTTGAACCACTAAGTCCGCCCTCAGAGCGTTCGGCACATTGGCCTACCCGCCTAAGAGCCAGTATGCATTCTAAAATTGCTTCATAAATCCACTTGATGTCGTCGTAGTCCTCCAGCAGGTCCCTCATATCGTTGATTTCACTCCTCAGATAGGCAACCTTCTCTTCCACGCTGAAAGCCGGTACGATCGACTGTGGATTCTCGTGATCATCAATTTGTGACATCAAGAATTTGCGATAAAACCACAGACTTTGATCGTCGGGCCCAACGTCCAAGGCTGCCTTCAAGAAGCTGAGTTCCTCATTGAGAAAAGCCGCTCGCATCTTGTCGTCGGCACCTTGCTCGTCAAGAAGCCTCAGGATGAGGTGGCTTCGGTTATGCCATGCGGAGAAATTGGATAGATCAGCCAATATTGCTTTGGTCGTGAACGCGAACTCGTCTTCGACCATACTCTTTCCTCGCAGCTCGGGGCTTTCAAGCCGAGCTACAACGCATCTCCTATAGTCCCACGCATGAAAATTGCGCCTGTCTTTGCTCAGCATCTTGGACGCTAAGTTAAGTTCGGTTTCCCAAATATTGCGCGCGATAGTAGTAGACAGTCGACGAATGACTTGCGAGAGGATCCATTGCCGGAAGTTCCAGATCCAGTATGACTTTGGAAACTTCAGAAGAAGTGGTCTGGTGAAGGCAAGCTCGGACTGTAAAATTTTGCAATCTGACTCTTGGATTTTGGCATCCCACGCTTGATCTTGAGTATCTGACCACTGTGGAATGGCCTCGGCTGTCAGAGGGTCATGTGCCGTACCACTCTTTCCGGCTACCGGGGTGGCGTTTGGGGTATTCTTTCGCGGTAGCTTCGAGTCTGCGGACCCGACCGGCTGTCCCCCCAGTAGTGAAAGCAGACAGCGGCGACGGACGTTCCATATCGTGTAGTATTCGGGGTTGAGATGGAGGAGTTCACTGGTGAGCTGGAAGAGCGCAGGACCGTAGGTTCTCGACGCTGCCAGGGCACGGGCTTGATTCTCAAGGTCGCGGTATGTTTTGATCTTCTCGAGGTCTTCCAGTCGCTGAGCTTCAGTACGTGACATAACGGGACGGGCCACGCCGTGCTAGAATGTGGAAGGCCAGTCGGTTAGTAATGATTGGCTACTGGCCGCCTCAGTAATGGCCTGTTGAAGGAAAATAAAGAAAGGTGGAGGGCATACATACGCTTGCCATGTCAAAAGACTTGGATTCTGCCAGGTGACACGCAAAGTCCAAGAATGCCGACACTATTCAACGGATTTTGTCGCGGCCGCGTGTGCCGTTCGGCCTAACATGATTGTCCAGTAGCCAAACAGGCTTGGCTGAACCATGCCGATTGGGAATGGTGCGCGTTGCTGCCTCAGGCATGAAACACAGCAACCTTCACTTCACGCTCCGAGCTTGCTGCGAGGCCCGAACGCCAACCTTCAAGATGCCCAGTAAGATCTAGCACCCGGCATCCTTAGCCAGCGTTAAACCATAAGCCATTCGTGGTGTCTTCACTCGTTGTCAGAGGCTATTTCTTCCGATCCTTTACGTCTGAACACTATCTTCCTACGAGCGCATAGTTACACCACGCTCTACGACCATCTATTTGTCGGCTCGTCGTTAAACGAGCCTTTGAAGGCGCACGCATCATGCCTCGGCGATCTAAGGTCCCGAACGTGGACCCCTCAGCACATCAATCGAGCACCAAGCCAGTCGAATCTGCCTATTCATCGGCATTTCTCTCAAAGGACGAGCCTTCTATAGATCCGCTTGACAGACAGCGTCTCTGCTTCTTTTCTTTACCTTTCGAGCTCCGTATCTTGATATACGGGTTTTACTTCGCCGACTGCGGTCCGGTGATTGATCTCGGCCCCGACGGCTACAGGCTCACAGGAGAGAAGACGTCTCTCTTCCAAACCTGCAGGCAATTGTATCACGAAACCTCTCGCCTCTTCTATAACAATTTTACCTTCCGCATCTTTCCTACTCAGCCTGTGCGATTCCAAGAGCAAGGGACCACTGCTCGCACGACTCAAGCCGGCCCAGCGCGCGTGGATGAGCTCTCTTGAACTCCGTCTCGGCCAGGCTGGAACGCTCCGCCCCGGAGCTGGACAGTCAATGAAGCATTGGGACTTCGCGACTGCATCAACGTTCGAAAGATCAAGGTATTCGTTCAATTTGATCCCAGCGACGGCGCCTTCAATGGATTTCGCCGAGCCGATGGATTTTACGAGGAGTTTTCTCGCACCTTGTTAGAGAGCGTCTTGATAGATTTACCATCGGTGAATGCTGTTGAGTTTGGGACCGCGAAAAGTGTGAATAGGAACGGCGCGATGATGAAATGCCTGGTTTCGGCTGTTCCGTCGCACTGTGCGATCTACTGGGGTACAGGGCGAAACTAGAACGACCATAGAGAATGCCGCTTTTGACAGGTTATACATGAGCTTTTGCCGAATCCGGCTTCATTCGCTGTGAATAAATATCTGATGGTATCCACCATTGGATATAGCCGAGCATATGAAGCGCGCGATCAACTTCTTCGATATCCGGAACAAGAACAAATATATCTAAAACCACGGTAGGGACGCCGCAGTGGGCGACCTGGATCTTCGAACCAGACACGCTTGCGTAAGAGTATACGAGGCTCATACCTTCCCTATCGAGGAGTTCGGAGCTGGGTTCCGTCTGCTCTCGCCGCGGCTAGGGCCGTATTACTGTCGGTGTTTGTGCACATGAACTGTACCTGAAAGCAGCGTTGATGAAGTGTTGAGGGCGCGGTCCGTCCCGAAGCCACCCCTGAGGGCACACCTCAGGGTCCGTAGACGGGGTGGTTCTCCATGAAGGAGTTTGTCCGCAATAGCTGATACCTGCAGAGGGGTGGCTTGGCGGCGGTCTGGACTTGCCATACGGGCTTTCCGGAGCGGCATTGTCCTGCCTCGACCAGAATGACTGGATGAATCCGACGGGTTGGCCAATGGGGCCCCCCTTTTTTCACAACAAGTGACACAGACAGGATGGATGACTGACAACGATCGGGCAGAAGATCCCTAGTGAATTGGGCAATGAGCGACTCTCTTGATTTTCTATCTAAATGATGGTAAGAAGTTGGCTCTTATAGCTGTGTTACTGAATTTGGGTGGCGATATTGCAACATAGGCAGCTTAGGTGACGATGCCATCTAGAAGGTTCGATTCCATCGCCCATGCGACATTACGAATTGCCTGCTGCCTGTTAGGCAGCACAGTGAAAGAGCGTCCTGATCTTGACACTCTTGGTCAGCCTCGCAGCGTGGGCATTACTGCACCTTGCTCTGCGCAACGTCTTTTCTGGCCCAAAGTGGTCTGTTGGCAACAGTCCAAAAGATTCCACCGCATAGGAAATCCGCTCGGCCACCACCGCCTCCAGAATCTTGCCCAACGTTGACAACAGCGATATCGGTATTGGTGTGGCGTCGGGGTGTCCATCTTGATGACCGCTTCGATTTTGCTAGGTATGATCTTGGGTAAGCGCCGCAGCCGAAAAGACACCCGTCACGCTAAATGGGCATCGCCGAGAGCCTCCATGTTGATAGAGTGATGCGAGTTGAATCCCAATGAAGAGTAAGATCCATACATGAAATTATGATGCGTGTTATTGTAACTCTATGATGTTTTTAAGTCTCTAGAGTATGTATCCGCCAACGGTGCGCCCAACGCCGCGGCACGTCCCATATATACAATGCTCTCCAACAATGCGCACCCAAGGCCCCGTGCCCAACTGGCGCTTCTATATCCAAGAATATATACTTCATCTTCGACCGTCGGTCGCCCGAGCTTCTCTATACGCATCGGTCGCTCACACGTGTCCATCGAAAAGTGCCTTGGCGGCCAGCGGCCAGCCCAGAAGCATCGAGATGCCGGGGAAGAACCTGTCAGGAGTCAGCCTCCCCCGCCCTTCCATGGTGGCGAGACTCAAGTTGGTATACTTACAGGAGAGCCTGTGACCCCACGCGCTTGAACTCTCTCCCCCAGTCAGGCTTGGCCGCCCTCTGCGTCACGGGCAGTCGCTGAAAAGGGTGTGCCTCAAAGGACCGGGCCGCCGCGCGGAGAGTCATCATCACGGAGAAGGGCCTCCGGGCGACGATGCGGGCAACGGCGGGAGTCATTGTTGTTATTGCGAGTCGAACTCGGTGGTAATACACTCACTCGTGTCGTGTGAGGGGAATGGGAGGAGAGTGGCGTGGTGTATGTAAGTGGGTTGAGCCGAGAATGCCTCTTGGTTTGATGTGTAGGAGTTGAGATTGGGTAGACACAGGAGCCATCCAAGCCCTCGGGGCGTTACACAGCGCCTTTTGTATGCGTGCGCCTCCTGGCTCTCCGCCCGCAAGCTCCAGGCTCGTCATCTTTCCACGCCTTTCCAACTCATCGTCGTCTGGTCACGGCCAGTTCGGCCCTCGGCTAACACGCAGTGGGCAGATGTCGTCGTCGTCGTCGACCAACATCACACCATCCGTCATCCTACCGGCCAGGAATCGGCCAATAGCGGAGTCGCCATTCCGAAACAAGTCACCGTGGCTCCCTGGCGAGCGTGAGGCTTCAGCTCCGGGGCGGTGGTGCCACCTCGGGGCCGGCCGGGTGGGTCCATCCCAGATGCGGGAGGCCAATCACGCGGCGATCCTGTTTCTCCCGCAAATCGACTGATGGCAGGCAACGAGCCACACGTGACACCACCATCCGGAGCATTTCTCGAGAACTACTGCACCCCTGCAGGTTTGCGCTTACGAGTACTTGGACCGCCCTTTTGTCAATTGTCTTCTCAATCACGACGTTTACGAAATTCGCAATGCGACGCTGCACCGGTCGCACAATTGCCGAGGCCAAGCGCCGACGCTGGAGACCTTGACGAGCGGCGCAGCCTCTGACCACGTTGCACTGCCTCTGTGCGCAATCACAACACGCCAGCTCGTCGGCTTGGCGCCGTCTATTTCATCCAGTCACCGCACGCAGATGCCATGGACCTGAGACAACTTTGAGGACGATCAGAGCCAAAATAATCGGTGAGGATTATACTTGGATGAACGGGTATCCATGGAATTGACTATCCAAAAGGTATTAGGTATCCAAGCCGTCACCCATCGCCAGGACGCTCCGCCCCATCAGAGCGAATGCCCATCCTCCCTTCAACAATGGGAAATGAGGGGGAAAAGTCGTTCGTGGACGTGTCATCAGCCGTATCTGAGACTGGGTCTAAGCTGTTTCGAGCCCAACCCCCAGCTGCCCGTCGTCAACTTGACCAGTCGACTGCATCGTGCTCAAGCCATAGTATGGAGCTGGGAGCGCGGCGCAGGGCCATCCGGGTAGTCGCCCGTTGGTTTGATGGGCGCCGCAGTGCATTTATCTTGTGACGATGATGTAAATGGCGTGGAAGACACCAGGGAGGTAACCTGCAGATGAGTCTCGGTCAGTGCACGTCCACGGACCAGCGCATGCAACAGAGGCAAGCTAAAGAGAATGCTCCTCGAGCCTGCGAGTCCGAGCATGGAGAGAGAGAAGAGAGAGAGCTTACCCAAGATGGTCAAGCAGACGTTGATCAACAGGTCGACACCGCAGCCAACCTCGAGGAAAACACCCAGGGGCGGGAAGATAACAGCAAAGATGAACTTGCAGACGTCGCTGCGAAAGCAGGCAGTGTTAGTCCGTGTCTGCTGTTGGGATGAAACGGTCGTCGCGGCGTTGCCATTGCGGTCGGCGCCCACGACGGCGGAAGCACCGGGGAGCGGCGACTCCAATTGCGGGCAGGGAAAAGCTTACCTGCAGGTGAGAGGCATGATGGCAGTTTGAGAAGCGCGGGTCTACTTGGAGCAGTGTTCAAGCTGTAGTAGATGAGGCCGTTGGCGATGATGGTACAAAGGCTCAGCAACAGGTATCGGAGGGAAGCGGAGGGGGAGAGAAGGCTCGAGATGAGATCACCAAAAGTGCGGCGGCAGGTCTTAAATACGATGACGGGAACGGGGAAAGAAAGGCTTCGGGTTGCGCGGGCAGACTCCTCCGCTTGCCATCACTTTGGCGCCGGCCCAGCCCAGCCCACCCCGTCCGTCCCGTCACATCTCAGGGCCAGTTGTGATACCCAGCCAAGCCGAATCACAGAGCAGGAGCCCACCTCGGAGGCAAGCAGGGACAAGTCACAACCGAGGCAAACGACCCAACCAGCCCTGCAGCAACCCCCGTCGGTCGTGCGTCATCGACTCGCCAGCGATACGCCAGGTGTTCCTCAGCAAGCGCCGGCAGCACCGCCGTTGCCCATTTGCCCATTTGCCTCCCCAGGCGGACAGCAAGGGAAAGCAGGGAACGCTGGTAATTACAGGTCCTCACGAAGCCGAGCCCGCCAGGATCTTGCCCGCCGCGACCCGCCCAGCTTTCCTGCATGCGGACGAACGCAGCTCGCGGCGCCCCCGTCATCGCCTGACATGGTGTGCTGCGTCATGGGTGCCCGTCCCTAGCGCTGTCGAAGCCAATTTGAGCTGTGGCCAAGCTTTTGCTGAGGCCCGTTTGCGCCACAAGTCTTCGCTCGCTGTGGTGGTAACGTCCACGGCTGGGAACTGGGATGGATGATCGACGTGGTCGTGACGCACTGTGGCCGTGACGCACTGTGGCGGCAGATCTTGATCCGCGCCTCCCCAGGCGAACGGCTACGGAATGTTTGCGTCACTCACAGCCAGACGAAAGGCGGGAACCTGCTTCGTACGCCGGCCGCCTGTCGTCTCGTCTCTCGGATATTTTCCCCCACTGGACAGGAGGCTGTGTGTGTGGAACCACCAGGTCTTGTTCGTAAGCTTAAGGCAGCAATTTAATGCCGGACGAGTCGCCTCCGTCGGTTGGGCCGGCAATCGCAAAATTATGCCCGATGCCTGCTTAGCTCCGACGAGCGGCCGCGCCCCCCGTGGCTGTGCCTATCCAGCACGCAGCCCCATTCCAGAGATTGCAGTACGAGTACTCGTAAGTCCCCGAGAGTGATTTTCATCAGGCCCCAGGTTGCGTCAAAAGCAGGGCAAGGCCACAATTCTTGGACACTAGACTCGTGGCAACATCACCAGACTGGCGTGCACATTGCAGCTTTCAGACCATGTGTCTACTCGTCTCGTCACAGACCCAACCCGTAGAACATGGCCCCCGAGGCCCAACCGCACAGTAATGAGCCCGCATACATGCCCGCCACAATCGTGGCCGGCCACCTCTGCCATTCGCGGTCCCAGTCCAGCGGGATGGGCACGGCTCCCAGCCAGGCGCCGATCAGTGCGCCAAAGAGGCCCCCGACTGTCTCGTCCAAAGGCGCCGATGCGCCTGCCACCGCGGTGAGAGCCTGGTTGTCGACGCCTCGCACGTAGAAGACGGGGAACAGGGCCAGCAGGGCGAAGTGCGCCGAGCACAAGAATGTGTGCGGGACGTGATCGAGGAACGGCGCGCCGAAGAGGACGAAGAGGGCGTGGATGACCGGTGTCGCGATGGCAGTCAGGACGAGCGATAGAATGGCGGTCTAGCATTCACGCGAAATCATCAGCAGTCGTTCTCGAGATATTGCCCTGGCGCAGTTGGCTTACCGAGATGGAATTGGGACAGGTCGCGTCGCTCTTCTTCTTCTCGCCTGGCCGAGCCCTCTTCGTCGCTTTTGCGTGCTGCGAGCCCGCGACAGGGAGACACAGGACCGCATATGCCGCCTGGATGGCCGCGACGACTGGAAGCGCCGACCGGAGCGTAGACACTGGCCCGGCCACGAGGGCGCCAAACCGCAGCGCGAGCAGTATGAGGAGCACCGCCGGCCGAGCGAAAGCAATGCCCTTTGCCAGGGGAGTGTCGAAGATGGGGACCGGGTGAACGGCGGTTTTGACTTTGGATTCGGCGACCTGGTTCGAGGAACCCTTGGCCAATGTCGACGACATGGTGACGGGGTCTACCAGAGGCCTTGTCGTTGCGTGCAGTTGATGCTCTCGAGAACCTTATACCTTATTGGGACAGCTTCAACAGCCACGCAAAGGGCGGTGTGTCACGTGACGATACCGATAAGCGCCAGCTGTCTTGTCGAAACTCGCCCATGTCAGCCTGCTACATATCGGCAACTCTTGCAAGAAAATCCATTGAGTCTTGTTGCGTCAGCCTCAAGCGAGGTGACATCTTGTCAATTATGCACACCGCCGCGGCTCTGAACCTTGGGGACGGTGAGCTTGGGGCGACGTCCAGAACGTCGTTTGACCAGAGACGCGGTTCGTGAGTTTCAGGGTTGTCCGCCACAGCTTGTTCTGACCTTCCATGTCACGACATGTATGTGCTGAAAAATCGCTTGAACTAATATCGACAGTTTAGCCAACGTGCACCTTTCGTGTAATCAGACACTCCTCCGGTTGGCTTATCACAACCCGCCGTCTACAAGTGTCCCGGTGATGGCAAGTCTGCGACGGCCCGCTGCTCTGAGACTCAGATCCCATCTCGGGCGACGCCGCCGATGTGTGCACAGTCTGAGGATACGCCTCCGAGTAGTTCGTCGTCGGTGGACTCGGGCTCATGCTCAGGCCGGAAGCTCCACCGCAGGCTTGTCCCCGAGCATCTGGGGCTGTTGCGGAGGAACCAGGCCATAGGCCATAGCAAGCTTTGGCTCCGGCTGGCAGACCTCCAGGCTCGGAGGATGGTGAACCGCCGATGGACGCAATTGCAGCCGCTGCTTCGCTCGTCGAGCTCGTGGTGGATCCGACAGCGAGGTCCCTCGACTGATACACCATCCTCAGCCCATATGCATTAATCCCCTGCTTGCCTTGTCATCGTCACCACCTACGTCAGCGTCAGCGTTAGCGTCGTCGACGCTGCGCCCATTACACGACCCCTCCGCCGTGTAGCCCGTCGGGCAAACCGTCCCCGGCGAGCAGACGACTCCCCGGTCCGGGTCAAAGTTCTTGGGCAAGCATGACGGCGCGAGGTCGATGCCGACGATGGCACGACTTCGAGGTGGCGGCGTGTTGCTGCTGGCGCCGGCCTGTCGATAGCTCGCGGGCGGAGACGAGAGTTCAATGAGCAGCACGAAGCCAGCGCGCAATACGCTTCGTGCAGGGAGTAAATGCAGCGCAGCCCGTGAGACGAAGACAAGCCTAGCCAGGGTCAAGGTCGCAGTCGTTCCCTAAAGGGTCGTCATCCTTGATTCCTTGCCCAGCCTATGGCAGCACGCTGCCGACGCCTGGTGAGCATGGGTTTGTTTTCGCGCTCGGATTATTTCGGAATAGGTTGGGCAATGATGTCTTTCATTAGAGACATAACGGACAGTCCATTCGATGCCAAAAGCGATGGTTCAGAAGACCCAGTGTAGGTGAGATCAGCTCAATTGCTGCACAAAGACAAACTCCAAGAGGCCCCTAGACTACACTTCTCGCGGCGAGCCAGAAACGTTTAACCAGACGGGACATATCCCCTAACGCCAGCTCTAATCATGAACCTTCAGGTCCGTACAAGAAAACCAAAACAAATATTCAACATCAAACACTTCTCACCCCGCTCAGATCAGCTCTCCTTCTCCCTCTTCCATCATTTCGTCCTCCTCCTCCCAGTCCACGTTGCCCGCCATCTCCTCCGCTTTGCGCTGCACCTCGGCCAACCCTGAGAGCTCGGCAACATAGTCCTTCTCCTGCAGAGCCTTTTTCACGAACCCCCATCCATCCTTGCGGTAGGCGTCCAGGACTCTAGGGCTGCAGGCGCTGCAGCTGTCGTACGAGTGGCCGCGGATGACCATGCTTTGAAACGTCGATACGTAGCCGCGGATTTGGTGAGGCACAAGGCCGAGAGGATGATCGCGCGGGTCTCTCTCTGGGGTTGAGCCTGGTTTTGGCTGTGGTGCGGGCGCGTCGTTGCCCAGTGGGTGTTGCAAAAGGCTTGTGAGGAGTTCGACCAACAGCGCCGAGGCAATGGCGGCAACACCAGGCCGGGTCACGGTACATTGCTGGTCGAGCGTCTGATCCTTCATAGACTTTGTCTCCTATGTCAGCTATATCTGCACGCAACAGAGATTGGGGGACCACTCACATCAGCCGGGGTAACCACATCGTTGCAAAAGTAACAGCCCAGTGTCGCTTGGTCCTCTCCCTTGCCCTCGGCTCCGTGTCGCATAACCACGTAGGAATCAAATCCCAGTGCTGCGTTCATTACAATCTTGCCAGCGGCCTTGCCCATGACTGTCGGCAGCCAGCGGGACTCGCGGGTGTCCATGAGCAGGAAGATGACATCGTGGTCATTGACTAAGCTCTCGAGCTTCTCCAAGTCGGCCTTTGTCTTTGCTTCATTCGTGAAGGGATGCCCCAGCATGGGAACAGACAGGGAATGGCCCTCGGTTTTCACTCCCGGATAAATCCTCTTCAACATTGCGGCCGCTTGTGTCGCCTTCGGTTTGCCTCCGTCGACGCAGTCGTCGAACTCGAAGAGTGGTTGTCGCACGGGATTCGAGTACGAGACTCGTCCGTAGTCGACAAACGTAATATTTTGGACCCCCCACCCCAGCAGATTCCTTGAGACATAGCCTCCCAGCGTTCCTGCTCCGAGCAAAAGGCACTTGGTGTTCTTGATGCGCTCAAGATCAAGGTCAGGGGCAAGTCGCCACTTCATCAACTTGAGATTCAAGTCGACAGACGAGTCCGCCAGTTTCTTCGGATCCATGTACTCTCCCAGATTTGCTTGCTGTGCCTGGAGCTTCCCGTTTCTCGACCGCTCCCACCCCGTGACTTTGGGCATCCCGGTCAGTTCCATCTTTTCGACAGCCTCCATCTCAATGGGCAGGACCACGCTCCGGGCCTCGTGCCGCCTAGCCCGAGAGTCTCTATAGCAGAGGATCTTAACCTTTGACAAGCGGAACCGCTGTCGGATAAGCACCAAGAGATTCCGCAGTGGCCATCCAGGGCCTTCGGGGTACGTCGACGGGTCAACAAATGCCACGTATCGATCCTCCTCCGGAACCCCGTTGAAGAATCCATCCTCGAAACAGCGAAGAGAAGCCACCGCCCACTTAAAGTCGAGCTTCTGTGCCGCTTCGCCCTCGTAGTCCACCTCTCGGCCTCGTACCTTTTTGGCGAGGAAAAATCCATGCTCGCGGTTATCGAGGCCGTACCGCCAGGTTCCCACCTTGTCCACGAGTGCCGTGCACTCGTCTGCGGTGAATCGTTCGCTGGGCCCATATCGCCTCCACTGGGGATCCGAATGGAGAGCAGGAAACGCGAACCAGTACGTGAACTTGTACTTTTTGAGGTCGGCATACGAGAGGATGACAAAGGAGGAGAGCAGTGAAGGGATAGAGTAGATGCTACCGTCGTGGATGGCATCCCAGATCTACATGCGTGAGAACGTGTCGCGAGCAAGACTTGGTCGACATACCTGTCGGCCTGCTGTGTGGAGCATGGCCGTCTTGTCCATGTTCCTGAACCCCTCAAGGGTGTTTACGTTTTTGATGATGCCTTCGGCTCTGGCTGTACCGAGAGGCGTCCTGGGCTGCGCGTTACTTCTGCAGCGTGCACTGAGGCGCCAGCAAGAGGACTCACGACTGGCTTGTCAAGGCGTTTCCCAGGATCTGCATCTTGCAGCTCGACTCTGGCTGCCCCACGCGAGGCTCGTACAGTCCGAGCACGTTTCGCGCGGAATCGTCGAGCTTGTCATAGTCGAGTTTGGAGGCAAACAGCGCCGAGTAAAATGGCAATTCAATGTCCGACGTAAACGTCGCAAACTGAAGCGGCGTGGCCATGGTGAAGGATGGATTCGCGCTCACGACGATGTCGCAAATGCGAGGCCAGGCGGGAAGCTCGTGGCTATACGCCTGGGAAAACGACCGCGGCGCGTGTTGGAAACAAGACAGCTCGGCAAGGCGACGAGAGTAGAAAAGGAGAAACGCCCAAGAGGGGGCAGATGAGGCCGGCAACTGAGATGGGAAAAGGTGAAATCGATAACGCAGAGATGTCAGATGACAGAAACAGGCATCACGAGCTGGGGGGATGATCCGGCGTGAGTCGATGCTGACGGCAAGAGCGAGCTGTGCCCCGCGGCGGGGTTGATAGGTACCAAGGCAGGTGCTTCGTTTTACCTACCTACCTACCTGTAGCTGGGGTACAGTAGGCCAGCAAACGGAGCTTCTGTTCCTATTCCTAGAGCAAATGAAATTTGTAGGGTCCAGGAAAAAAAGAGCACAAGGGACGGTGCACCGCGGAAATAGACGGGCTCAGCCAAATGTCGTCATAAGTCGAAGCGAGTGATGCTCATATAACATTATAGCTAACGTAGTTCTTCAAGAAGCATCCGGTATGGTGTAGTGGCTAACATCGCTCGCTCTCACCGAGCAGCCCTGGGTTCGATTCCCAGTACCGGAGTTGAGATACTTTTTTTGTATTTAATTTTTTTTTTATCTTCCTAGAAGCTGAAAATAGAGTTTTGCTCCAAAAAAACGATCTTCATGTTTCTGCTTTTGCCTCTTGATTGACATGGTATGGGGATGGATGTGAGCGGCACACAAGACCGCTGCTGCCTTGGCTGATCACCTCTCCGCCGAATAGAGACCAGATAGGAAGAGTCTCGAGCGAATTACCTGCAAATCAACATTTCACACAAGACAATTACTCCAAAGAGCTACTACCCGTTGAGGAATTACCGCCAACACAGTTGCGCCATTGCCGTTATGGTGACCCCGGCCCGTGTGACGCAAACCCCACCTGACATGGTCCCGAAGCGCACCAGACCATGTTCTTCAATTGAGACCTTCAAAGAAGCTGTCCACGTTTGAACCCGTCCAACGCCGGAAAACCAAGGGCCAAGCCTGGTAGGTGCGAAGGCTTGGGCACGATGCTCATTGGAATTTGCGGAGGTGCGATCCCCTTTGCCTCATGCATGAGCCTCTGTACTCATCGTTGACAGGCGTATGCTCCGGCAAGAGGACCGTGGCTCAATATCTCGTCGAGCACCATGGCTTCAAGCACCTCTACCTCCAGCAGGACAGTGTCAGCGACCGCCCCCCTGTGTCTCAGGAGTCTCCCCGAAACTCGAGCTCGGCGTCTCCGCCTCCAGCTGCCTTCAATGGCGCCTTGAGCTCCAGCGCGCTCACGACCAGGAACGGAACGCATTCAGCCTCGGACACGTCGTTGGCCCTGTATCCGCAGCCCCACGCCGACCACTCGTTCGCGACCCCCGAGGCTCTGCTCGACTTTGTCACCAAACGCTGGCACAGCCGCTTCGTGACGACAGACATCCCTACTGAGGCCGTCCTCGATGTCTTCATGCGCCGCCCGTTCTTCCTGCTGCTCTCCGTCGACGCACCGCTGACCGTCCGGTGGCGGCGGTTCCAGCAGCGCTCGGAGCGAACCGGCGACACTGACATCAGCCTGGAGGACTTCGTCACCCGCAGCGATGCCCACCTGTACGATCCGCACGGCGGGTTCCAGCCGCTCATATCGCGCGCCACGGTGAGGCTGCTGAACACGTCGTCGTCGCTGGCTCATCTGTACGCGACGCTCGGCAAGCTCGACATCCCCAACCCGGACCGTCTGCGCCCCAGCTGGGACACGTACTTCATGGCCCTCGCCTCACTGGCCGCCCAGCGGTCCAACTGCATGAAGCGGCGCGTCGGGTGCGTCCTCGTCGGCCGGGAGCGGCGAGTCATCAGCACTGGCTACAACGGCACGCCCCGCGGGATCCGCAACTGCGCCGAGGGAGGCTGCCCCCGCTGCAACGAGGGGAACAGTTCTGGCGTCGGGCTGGCGACCTGTTTATGCATCCACGCGGAGGAGAATGCTCTGCTCGAGGCGGGGAGGGAGCGAATCAGGGACGGCGCGGTGCTGTACTGCGATACGTGTCCGTGCTTGACCTGCAGCATCAAAATCTGCCAGGTGGGCATCAGCGAGGTCGTGTACGCCCAAGGGTACAGCATGGACAACGAGACGGCGGCCGTGTTCAGCCAGGCAGGCGTCAAGCTGCGGCAGTTTATCCCGGTACGTTGACACCATGTCCCCTTCCTGACTCTCCAGGGTAGCCATGTGCTGATGCGGGATACGTACAGCCGCCCAACGGGCTGATCCACCTAGAGAAGATGGAGCTGTATTGATGAGTTGGCGCGGCATCTGCAACATTGACTGCGACGAGATCACAGCCTTCCCTATTGTTATTTGAGCAGTTGCACAGTACATGCAAGTTCATCCAGTAGAGCAAGCGTATGGGAGGGACATCGTTGCAAGAGAAAGGAGACCTGTGCAGATACCATTGATTCGTGAGAAAGAAATGGCCCAATGTTTGTGTGCGATGTGTTTGAGCGTGCGGCATTAAACAAGGCAACAGGACTCCGCAGCACAGCTACTCGACTGCCCAACAGTTCGCGCCTACCTGGTATTCAGTAGTCGCTCTCCATACATGCCTGCACCCCGACGCTCTCGTCTTCGCGGAGTCGGGCTCTAGGGTAGCATGGCCTCGCCGAAACTCCATGGCCCGCCATCTTGAACCAAAATTGCAACCACGAAGCCCATTTTCAGCACATGTGGGATTGACGAGACACGAACTGTTATTGCCACATCTGATTGGGAGAACAAGGTGTTCGCCATGCGATGAAGCGAGGCGCGTATTCGTAGGACGAGCTTGGGGCCAGTTGCTTGGTCTGGTCGCCTCACCATGCCAAAAGTCCAGCAGAATTTGTGCATGTGCATGGGCACTTATCTAGCAGCAGGGCACTTCCCATAGATAACCTCATGCAGCCTGGGGGGCAAGGCTCCAGAACACGCGCTTGAAGAGCTCGCATAGAGTACATAATATACGAGTACGATGATCATATTTAAAACTCTTGTGCCAGTGCAATGCAACAGCTATCAGCTGTGGCGTGGTCCGTGTTGCGACGATGCGTTTGATAGGCCACGAGGGAATGCAAGCCAGAGAGTTCGTAGCGTATCAATCAGATATTAATAGATGATCTCACCCACATGCTGGACAGCGACAATAACTTTGATCAAAAATCGGGCAATCGGGAGGGACAGCGAGCCGCTGGCGGCGGGCGGGCGGGCTCGCCTGGGGCCGGCCCCGGACTGTGACTATGAAGCGAAATGACATGGATGGAAAAGGGGCCGAGCATGAAGAAGGCCGCCAGAAATACAACCGCAAGCGCAAATTAATGCCCAAGCCCCGTAATGCAGTGGAGGAAGCGCGCATGACGAGGGCCGTTGTTGTTTGTTTTGATCAGCAGAAATTGCCACACCACCTCCGGATGCGCTTTGGTGCGCAGACGGGCCAGACCAGGCCCGGGAGAGAAAAGGGGTCTCACGCAGCAATGGGAGCTCGGTCGAGAGCCGTCGACGCGGCTGCTCGGCTTGGGATCCGCGAGGCGCCCATCCTCCCGCTGCCAAACACACAGACTCGAGGCCCACTCCCAGGTTCTCGCTCGTCTGCGACTGGCGCCCGCCGTCCGAGGTCCCGACCCTGGGGCGCGCCAGCGGGGCCCGTGGTCTGAGGCCGTCGGCTCAAGCGCATGTCGCCAAAAGCTTCTTCCCAGAGCTTCTGCTGTCCGCTGGCCTTAGCGCCAGGGACAAGTTTCTGAGCTGCATGCGGCCATGGGAATCGAATCGCAAACGGGCAGGCCATTGTTGTTGTGCGAGTACGGGGACCGGAGGCCACCATGGCCTGAGGACGAGAAATGCAATGTCTTGAGCTTGTAGTTCATGTCCACGTCCCTCGACAGGGGGCAGGGGTGAGGCTGGTCCGGCGGGCAAGAGACGCGTCTCGGCGCGTCGCGCTAGCCGGGTTAGGTAAGACTGTAAACAATGCGTCACCCGCGCGCGACCGGCGCACTTGCCCAACTTATCGAGCCAAGTCGAGCGACATTCTTCGCCTCCTCCTGAGCACCACCGCCATCTTTGCATGCTGCATTCCAGACGACCTCCTGTCTCGTTCGCCACGGCCATCCTGTTGCTGATCGACCCGCGCGCGCTAGGTATGTGTTGAGGGGGACGGTGCGCATCTAGCTGCGTCGAGTAGCGTGGGCGAGAACGGAAGCGCGACTGCGAGTGGGCGCCGAGGAGGCAGCAAACAACGGCGGCTACTCTCGCCATGTCGTAGCTGCCCGCTTCTGTCAACATCTGCGTCGATTACGTCCGCCCGCCATCCCGACTGTCCTGTTCGAGGACTGGCCCTGCCTCTGGCATCCTCCGCTGCCGACTGCCTTCGACTGCCACCCTCGCATTCCCAAGTCATGGGATAAGGCCGAGACACACTCTGGACAGACTCTCAAACTTTCACCATCATACAGCGGGCGCGCGCACACCGGATACTTCGCCACCATCTCCAAACCTTATACCCTTCCGCCACCTAAGTGCGCCGAACTCTAGTTAATCTCTTGCGGTCTGTTATAAAAGAGAAAGAGCATCACGTATTCTTCCTCCATTTCGCAGACATTCCTCACCACTACACCTCCCCCCCATTCGCAACCCCAAGAGCCACAATGTCCTTCTCTAACAGCAGTGGAGGCACTCTTGCGCTGCCGTCGCCTACCCACGGCCATAATATTGACGTGACGTCGGCCGTCCGCAGCCTGCGACGCTCCATGTCGAGATCCCCGTCCAAGTTCTTGTCCCGCACAGGTTCCGGCTCCGACGGTTCGCAGCAGGCGTCACCCCAGTCGCCGTGTCGACGCTTCGGCTCAACACCCCAACGACCTCAGCTGTCACCATCGCACCCTCAGACGGCTCCTCCGGCCTTCACTTCGGCTCACGCATCCTTCCCGCATCAGTCATCCGCATTCACGCCGCTTCGCCCGAGCGTCAGGCTGTCACTGCGCTCTGCCAAATCCGCCAGAGCATCATCGCCATCGTCGCGGTCGATGGCACGAGCGCGCGCGTCACCAAAGAGCCCTCTGAAACGAGCCTTGAGCGCCGCCCCTGATTCTGGCAACAAGACGCACCCTTCTTCGCCCTCTCCGCCCGCGACGGCTTCCCCAGGACAGGAAAACGGCGGCGGCGGTTCGCTCGGCTCGACCCCACGCAAGAACCTTGAGAAGCCCGCGCGCCACAGCGTACACCTTGACGTTTCTGGAGCTGCTTCGCAGTACTCGTTCCTGAAAGCGCTGGACGCCAACGGCGAATCTTACATGGTCTCGACGACAGGCGCGTTGAAGCGCAGTGATGCCACCATGAACCTGGACCACCCAAACCAGGGCAGCCCGGTCGCGAAACGACGCAGCTTGCATGGCATCTCAAGCCTCGGCCAGAGCGAGGACTTGAGTATCTTTGGGAGCAACACCAGCGCATCGCAAAGCTTCGATATTCACGAGGACTCGCAATCGGAGTATGAGCTGATAGGAGCGTTTGGCAGCAATGGCGACGCGGCAGAGTCTCAGCGCGACCTTCTGGCATCACCGACGCCTGCGTCGAACCTGCCCAAGCGATCGTCGTCTTTGCGAAAGTCTACTCTGCAGCAACGACACGGAGACAGAGGGTCTTGGGGGAGAAGGACTGGCGAGAGACAACTCGCTCAGATGAGCCCTGAGGTCTCTACGCCTGCACGGAACCGGCCCCGTCTATCTACGGATCATTTCCTGCCTCCCCAGGTGCCTCGGGACAGCCCCTTCTCGTCTGGCATTCCTTTGCCGAGCGCCTCCATCCACCCCACGGAGGACAAGGGCTATCAACCTCACCCGCTCTCTAAGACCTTGACCACCTCGTCATCCGGCAACAGCTTGACCGAGGAGACGTCAGCGTACGCGCCAGTTGCCAAAGTCGCGGACAAACCTAAGCCGCAACACTTCTCTCGATCGTTGCCCCTCAATTCGACACGACCAACGGCTCGCCCCATGAACGAGCATACCAAGGCGGTTGCGACCCCGAGCCAATCCCGCCATCTCTGGATCGGCGCTTTCAACTCGACTGGATTGATCTCAAAGGTCAATCGGAATCCGGAGGAGGAGGCTGAAAGGAGGATTGCGCCTCCCGACACGCCTTGCAAGAAGCACTCGAATCCCTTTGCAACGTTCCCGCCGCCCGCAGGCAGCGTCATGAAGAGGAAGAATAACAACCGGAATTCATTTGCTGGCATCCCTTCTACGCCCTTTAGCCGACCGGCCACACGTGCTCCGGACACGTTTGGCCTTCACGGAAAGGGGCTATCCATCTTTCAGCGTGGCTCGCCAGCGCAAAACACGCGCCGCGGCAGTGTCCTGAACCTGGAAGGCGAGGATCGCGTGCTGTTTGGCGAAGCCGGAGAACTCTCCAACCCCTTGGACGGCGACATCCCGCCTACTCCCACGAAGAACACACTTACGCCTAGTTTGAGCAACCTCAGCGAGCAGTCGCTTGAGAGCCCAAGCGCGAACCGCACCTTCACGCTACCTCTGTCGGCTGTCAAGCCCGCCCCGTCGCGGGAATCAACAAGTAAGTCGACCCCGGACGCGCCCTGCGAATCGATGGACCGGGGCGACGAGGCGCGAACCCCAAGCGCCGGTCGACCCGCCACTCTCCATCGCGAGCCATCCCCCACCCCCTGTCTTGCACCGCGGCCATCGTTGAGCCGCTCGAGAATCCATAGAGGGATCACTGCCCCGTCGCCGCTTGCTCCTCAGCCCTTGCTCTTTTCCGTGCCCCGCTCGGAGAATGCATTTACTAAATTTGCATCTGTTGATCCAGCGAGCCCAGTCGATGGACGGCGGACACCTCAAACCCCTCAGGAGAGCTTTCTCCCTCTGGATACAAGCCGCCTGTCTCTTTCGCAGGCGTCAGACGGTCTCGGCGAGAACAGCATGCCGCCTCCGGTCACTCCGACCGCCTGTCGCGATTTCCGATCATCCACGAGCATTTTCGTCACGCCTGTGAATGATCGGACGAGCAACCTCGACATCGATGCCAGCCTGTACTCTAGATTCGACAAGGTTGAGCAGGTCGGCAAGGGCGAGTTCTCCACGGTGTACCGTGTCACCAAGCTGAAGCACCCCAATGCGTTCGTCATGGGCAGCGTCACGCCCAGCGACGACGCTGCCCGTAGCCCTGCCAAGGGTCAGGTCTTTGCTGTCAAGAAGAGTAGACACTCTTACCACGGCCCCAAGGATCGAGAGGTCAAGCTGCGCGAGGTCCAGACCCTGCAAGCCCTGACGCATGCCGAGCATGTGGTGCAATTTGTCGACAGCTGGGAGCACAATTTCCACTTGTATATACAGACTGAGTTCTGCGAGGAGGGAACTCTGGACAGATTTTTGGGGAATGTTGGACGAGGCGGGAGATTGGATGACTTCCGCATCTTCAAGATCTTGCAGGACCTCTGCTTGGTAAGTTGCCCTTTGTCTGCGGATGCCTCCGTGCACTCCATAGACGCCGATACTAACAATGCTGCTCTAGGGCTTGAAGGAGATTCACGATGCCGGGTTCATGCACCTGGATATGAAACCCGCAAACATTCTCATCAGCTTCGAGGGGGCGCTGAAGATTGGAGACTTTGGACTGGCTCAGCCCTGCTCGTCGACGGAGGGAGTCGACGTCGAGGGCGACCGTGAGTACATGGCGCCGGAGATGCTGAGAGGCAAGGCTGGACAGGCAGCAGACGTCTTCTCGCTCGGCCTCATGACGCTGGAGACTGCCGCGAACGTGGTTCTCCCGGACAATGGGCCAACCTGGATTGCCTTGAGATCGGGCGACCTCTCCGAAGTCCCGAGCCTCACCTGGACACCGTCTATTGAGGTTCAGCGGGATGCTACGGGCAACCCGTCTACCCACAGCGACGACTTTCAAGACGAGAGCCGAAGCGCTGGCAACCTGTTCGGGTCATTTAAGCGATTGGAGGCGCAACAGCCTCCGGACTTCATGGTGGAGGCGTTCCATTCAAGCTCGCTCGACTCCATTGTGAGGTGGATGACGGCAGAGTCTCCGGCGGACCGACCGCTCGTCGACCAGGTGCTCGACCTCGAGGGCCTGCGATGGGTGGCGGATCATCGCAACGCCCCGGCAACGGTTTACGAGGGCAACTGGGGCCCGGCCGAGCTATTCCCCATTTCCATCGCCGGCGATGGCGATACGGAAATGACGGATGTTTGAGCGGATATGGTTGCGCGGCAAAGCTGCAACCCAATATTTCACTGCTCTGGATATCGCCGGAGCGAGTGCAGTGGGTCGAGTCGGGCGTTGGAATCGCCTGGCTCTTGTACTGGAAATCGTACAATGGATACGTCAAAACCGTCGTTGGAATTTGGCGGGTCGAGCACTGGGTTGGTGCAGGCAGCCATGAGGGTCTGCGGGAGCCAACGACGACTCCGACCTTTTTATGCAGTACGACGAGGCTACGACACATGGGACGGCACGACTTTTCTTTTGTCTGTTTTGGGACATGCGGCCCCTGTTGGGCTTTCGAAGAGGCGCTAGGAACGAAACCTTGGTGCCTTGGAAGCATATACTACGGGAGGCTCCATCTCTGCTGCGTGTCGGCCTCGTGAGTATCGTTTCAGTTGAAATACTACCGGGGAGGATTGCGTCTCAATCACTTGGGACTGCGTGTACAGATTATAGGTTGAGGGAGAGGCGTCGGACAGGTGCACGACTAGAAGGGCAGCCGACCGCGCGGCACAGAGCTTCGGAAGGGCCTAGACGGAGGGGAAACGGCAAAGACAAAAGATGCGGCTGGAACACCCGCTGTGGCCACGGCGTCGAGGCCGCTTGCAAGGCCCCGGGATCATGTAGATATAGAGCATATCATGGACGGTGGTGGCGTCGGTAGTGCTCGTCGGAGTAACATGGATCTCGAAGGCGTCCCAGGGGCATTGGGGTGGCTGATCTGTTGCTCATGATTGTAACGACGAAATGGAATGAACATGTTATGATAACTGTCAGTTTCACACCGCCTGGTATCGGTTGTCCGCTGCGTTTGATGTCTGATCCGACAGTCGCGAGAGACGTTGCATTGCAGCTGCTCGGATGTCGTCCGTGAGGGGTTGCTGACTACGGTTGCTGGAAGTGGCAGGTGTAGGAGGAGATGATGGCGCCGACGTTGGACGTGGGCTGGCGGTTGATCCCATGCACGGCTGGTGAGGCTCCAGAGGCTGTCGGTTTGCTTGGCCCAACCATCCATCGCATCCATCATGACCGGCTTCGCGCTACAGGTCGGCCAGGCTGGGCTGCCCACGCCAAACAGCACCTTCTCGTTCTGGCACCGCGAGCCGTCCGAGGCGCTGCTCGGGCACCGCACCACGGAGCGGCTCCCGGCCACGGCGGACGTGGTGATTGTCGGCAGCGGCATCACGGGAGCGTTTGCCGCGCGGGAGCTGGCGGCGGGCGGGAGGGACGTGTTGCTGCTGGAGGCGCGCGAGGCGTGCTGGGGCGCGACGGGAAGGGTGAGTGGCACCGTCTCGTGCTCTGCTTTGCCCTCGCGGGACGGTGCGCTGACCGGCACGTCGTGTGTCCCAGAACGGCGGCCACTGCCAGCCCGGTGTCTGGAACAGCAAGCCGAGCATCGCCCGCTTCGAACTGGCAACCTTTGACCTCATCAAGGACCTTGTCGCCGACAACGACATCCAGTGCGACTGGGAGGTTGTCGGCGGCGTCCACGCCTTCTACTCGCAAGAGGTCCTCGATGCGGCGGAGAAGCAGATCCAGCGTCTGCAGCAGCACCCCGACCTCAAGGACAAGGCCGTCCTCCTGGACAAGGATCAGCTTGGACAGCATCGCGTCCCCGATGCCATTGGCGCCGTGTACCAGCCAAATGCGGCAAAGTGCTGGCCGTACAGGCTCGTGGCCTGGGTGCTCGAGCGTCTGCTCCGGGACCACTCCGCCGACGAGTTCAACCTGCAGACCACGACGCCCGTCACGCACCTGCAGCGAGCCGGGTCGTCGTGGATCGTGCACACGCCGCGCGGCCAGGTCGCGGCCAAGAACGTGCTGCTCGCGAGCAACGCCTACACGTCGTACCTACTGCCCAGGATGACGGGCGCCATCGTGCCGGTCCGGGGCCAGGTCAGCGCGCTGCAGCCGCCGGAGGGGGCGACGCTGCTGCGGCATAGCTACGTGTGGCTCTCGAACAACACCGACGACTACTTGATCCAGCGTGGCTCCGAGAGCCGCGAGGCCTCTGGCTCTTCAGACAAGCTTCTCATCTTTGGGGGCGAGCGCCTCGCCGTGGTCGGCGGACAGGAAGGCATTTACCAAGACGACCAAGTCGACCCAGTGATCGCCCGACGTCTCCGCCATGGGCTCTACTCCGCCGTCAAGCTGCGGCCGCCAACGGAGGGCGAGGAGGCGGAGCTCAACGCGTCGTACGAATGGACCGGCATCATGGGCTACTCGCGGGACGGCCACCCCTGGGTCGGGCCGGTGCCCGCGGGTCTCAGCGGCGTCGAGGACGCGGATGGGCTCTGGATCAGCGCCGGGTATACGGGCCACGGGATGCCGGTGGCGGCGCGATGCGGCATCGCCGTCGCGGAGATGATTCTCGGGCGGGAGGGCGGAGTCGAATTGCCGGAGGAGTTTGTCGCGAGCGAGAAGCGGGCCGAGGCGGCGAGGCTGATGGAGTTGCCGAGGACTATAATGGACAGGCTCAAGATGCTGTAGGATTGAGGGGAAGAAGTCGAGGATTTCTCAAGGGACTTTCAGGAACTCCGTAATAAGCCAGAAGAACCAACGCCCGTGCCAACGGTCCATGAAAAACGGCGGCGTTGGTGGTGGCCGTCTTAGCCGAGGTGCAACCGCCTGGCCAATCAGCGTGGGCCATTTTGCAAGCAGCTCCAATGCGACCAGTCGTTGACATTTCGACAGCGAAAGCTCTCTCGAGAACCTCAAACGGCGCTCGCCTCCGCCCCCGACGACCGCCATTGACCCGCCTCAATCCCACCCACAATGGCGAGCAAGCTCACTCCCTTCCTCCTGCGCTCCGGCGTGCGCACCGCCTCACGCATCGCCCGCCCCCAGACGCGCGCCCTCTCCGTCACAGCCCGCCGGCCGAGCGACGCCCTCCAAGTGGTATTCCAACCCCCTCCCCCTCTGGCCCTGCGATGCCGGCGTCCCAATTGGAGGCACCCGCGGGGCCAGGGCCGGACGCGACGGGCGCCGAGCGCTGACAATGTCCCTGCAGCACCGAAATACCGCGGACAACAACCCCGACCTCCCCTTCAAGTTCAACGCGCAGAACGAGACCCTCATCGCCGAGATCCTCAAGCGGTACCCGCCGCAGTACAAAAAGGCCGCCGTGATGCCCCTGCTCGACCTCGGCCAGCGCCAGCACGGCTTCACCAGCATCAGCGTCATGAACGAGGTCGCCCGCCTGCTCGAGATGCCCCCCATGCGCGTCTACGAGGTCGCCTCCTTCTACACCATGTACAACCGCAACCCCGTCGGCAAGTTCTTTGTCCAGGCGTGCACGACGGTATGAGCACCCCCGAGGCGCAGCTATTTTGCGCTGTTGGCCGTCTCCGGCATGTCCGTGACGGAGGGATGGGTTGGCAAAGAGACGACCATCTCGCGCTGATACATCTACGACGCAAACGCCGACAGCTGACTTGCGTTTCTAGACCCCCTGCCAACTGGGCGGCTGCGGCTCCGACTCCATCGTCAAGGCCATCTCCTCCCACCTCGGCATCAAGCAGGGCGAGACCACCGCCGACGGCCTCTTCACATTCATCGAGGTCGAGTGCCTCGGCGCCTGCGTCAACGCCCCCATGATCCAGATCAACGACGACTACTACGAGGACCTGACCCCCGAGACCACCATCGCGCTGCTCAAGGCCCTCAAGGAGAGCGCCTCCGCCGTCGGCTCCTCCTCCGTCAAGGTGCCCGCCGCGGGCCCCCTCACCGGCCGGCAGACGTGCGAGAACAGCAAGGGGCTGACGAATCTGCTGGAGGAGCCGTGGGGTGTCGAGAAGACGAGGTCGGACTTGTAGATTATTATTAAACGAGGCGGATGGGGATAACACGATCGAGGCTAAGTATTGGGGCGGCATTGTACATAACGCTGTGTTGAGGTATTGCCAAATGGTATAGACAACTTTCACGATACATTTCCTAGTTCATTGACAAATTTGCCCTGCGAGCCAAAGCAGATACATCTCGCACGGTCTGCCCTATCCTTTCCTTATGATCTGGTCGCCTTTTCAAACCTAATTGCCAAGCCGCAAGATCCAGCCATCACCGATGCGCTTGTTATCCTCTCCCAGACCGCCCCATATCACGATGCCACTCTCCTCTACGTCAGTCATGGGCGCACTCGCCATCCATCCTCTAGGCGCCGGCTCCATATCGTCCTGTTCGTCGTCATACGGCTCCGTGGCCACCTTGGTCCACGTCCCGTCGCCCGTCTTCCGTCCCACAGCCTGCAGCATCGCATCCGTCAGGCTCGCAGCCGACATGCCCAGCGGCGGAACCTGGAACGTCCACACGTCGCTGAAAAAGGTCCCCGCGCCGGCGTGGCCATCGGAGCTCGGCGCGCTCTCCCCCATGGTCAGGACGAGGTGCTCGCGGCCGCCGCCGATGGTGAGGGCCTGGAGGGAGGCAACGCTGCGGGGCGAGGGCCACGACTGCAAGGGCTCGGCGGGGATTTCGGTAGAGGAGGCGTCAGTGTTATTTGCGAGGATGGTCTGCCAGCCACCAGGGCGGGCGTGGATGGAGATTTCGCCCTTGGTGGTGCGGTCATCGAAGGTCTCGAGCTGCAGGTGAAGGAAGTCGAGCTGTCCACCGAGCTCCCTGTCGCCATCGTAGCCGCCGAAGCGGAAGAGCCGGCTCTTGCTGATACAGATGGCGGCTCCGCCACGAGCTGGGCCGGGAGCCGCCGGAAGCTCTGTCCAGGTGTGCGTGCGGACATCGAAAGCCCACAGGTCGCTGGTGCGGTCTCCGCCGGCGAGGCATCCCGCGTGAACGAAGAACGTGCCGTACCCCTCCGAATCCTGATCAACCGCGCCCTCGGCGACGTTGCCCACGATGGGGTCCTGGGGGATGCCGGTCCGGGACGTGTCCCCGATCGCCCACTGCCACCAGGTCTGGGACGTACTCGCAGGCGGGCGGGCAAAGTCTCGGGGATGGTCCGTGGCGGTTGCGCAATGATAGCTGCGCGGGGCGGGATGAGGGACGATGGCGCCGCCCTTGACGGCCGGGACGGGGTCGAGATGCGTCCACGTGTGAGAGCGGATATCATAGACCCAGACCCGGCCGGCCTCGTCCAGCGGTTTCATATCCGGGCCGCCACGGCCGCCGAAGAGGAAGATTCGGGACCCGATGACGGCGGTCGCATGGCCGACTCGAGGGCACGGGACGTCGGCCAGTTCTGGCGGCTCGGCTGTTGCCGGTTCCTTGCCCTTGCTCAGACTGCCCTCCAGCGGCACATCATCCAGGCCTGTTTGGCCCGAATATTCCGCATCGTCGCTCTCCTGCGGCCGCTGCTCCTGCGGCCCTGCGGCCCTGGCCTTGACCCTGTAATAGTCGGCACCGGCGCTGCTAAAGGGCAATCGAATGACGTGCATGTCGTTGTCGACGGGCTCGCGCGGGTTGATCTCGCCGCCAAAGATGTAAGCCGAGCCAGAGGCGACATTGAGCGAGTGCGACGAGCGAGGGAGGGCCGGGATGTCGATGCGCTCCCACGTGCCTTTCATGCCACTGTTCTGGGCCTGGGTCCGAGGCTGAGATTGCCCGCGAAGCAGCGGCATTTGCGGCATGGAGGGGAGGTTCTGCTGGACTTGGTGCATCAGGACCGTCGACCGGCGCTTGAGGCTTGCGATGGGCTCCATCATGATGTGATGGAAGCTGTTGCCAAATTGGGTTGAGGTATCGAGAAGCACACGGTTGAATCGATTTGAGGTACATGAATGTCAGACCGAGTTCGAGGATGGTGGCCATGGAAGCTGGAGCGTCAGAAAATGACGTATGCACTTGCAGACGCACCACCAACCGCTTCTGGGGATCCTTGATGTTGGCAGCGGCTCCCACGTTGCACACGGGCTAGAGCCTGTCACTGACTCGTCAGCAGTGGCTTAGCGGGCAGGCATCTCGGCGCAGCTCGTGCATGACCACAGCAGAGCATTGCGGCTGAGCGGCGGGGAATGGAGATGGCGATATTCGTACGAGCATGCTGGGCTGTTGGCCAGGGTGCAGTGCCGTGGCGTCCGGGAGAAGAAGACTGGCACGAAGTCAGAAATGGGGGAGCCAGGACTGGCGTTGAGACTGTTGTAGATTCCTGTGGCAACGGATTCCTGAGGCAACCGAAGCAGCACCTCCTTAGGTAAGGGGGACTTTGGCGAAGATTCCCCTCCAAGACAACCAGCCTGCAGAGCTGAGCCAGCGGGCCGCGCCAACGGCTCAGGCCGCCAGCCTCAGATTCATCCCGACGGCACGTTTGTGACGACTGCTGCCCCCTCGCGTTGTTTATCAAGCAAGTGCCGATGGCCCGAACGACTGCACTGCCCCAGCCTCGTGGCTTGCATTCGCCCGGGGACGGTGAGGCTGAACGTCGGCCATTGCCGGGCCATGCTCTGTACGAGTAGGCAACGCCAGTCGTCTTGCTTGCTCTCGAGCTGGACATGTCTCAGCTGCGGCCAATTCCCCCTTCGAAACGGAGCCATGCAGCTTGCCTTTTGTTAACAGGCGCGCTCTCAGACACACGATATGGCTTTATTTATGAGTGGCTGGCGACGCGCTGAAAACCATCCATCGTCGATGGCCTGGCAGACTCGGTCGGCGCTTATGCACGTCCTCCCCGGTTGTGACCATACCCGTCATGACCGTAGCGCAGCCTCGCGCACGGAATGGGCGAGACTCGGTGTTGGGCAGGGAGCTACTTCTTCCCCTTCTTCCCCGGTTTGGATCCCGGGCAACTCTGCTCCGTCGGCTTTCTGCTTGAGCCTGCGTTGTTTCTCTTATCCCCAGATTGTCCAATTCGCCTTCCCTCATGGAGGAAATCTACAAAAACCTCAGCGTCTTGAACCAGTGGGGAAGCGACTCCTCCAATGAGACGTCGTTCGACGTGACGGAGCTATGGCTCGAGGACGCCTCTGGCAAGCTTCAGCCCAGGGACCAGACTGTGGAGGCTGGCGGCGTGCATCGCTGGCTCTCACAGCACAAGAGGGGCTTCGGCGACCAAGCACAGTCTCTGGTCGTGCGGTTTGTTTGGGTAGACGTCGACGTCAAGGACAAGGCCATCCGGCTGTCCGACTCGGTCAGAGACGTGCTTCTTGACGACTTCGGCCTCAAACTCGCTTTCGGCTACTCGCGCTCAGTCATCTCGGGCGTCACGGCGTTTCCTCCGCGCCCTTCGGACCCGGACGTTGACCAACGGACGTATTCGTTCTGCTACATCCCCAAAATCGCCGCCATCTGGTCGCACAGGCGCTCGACGAAACCCGACGGTCCCGCTCCCGTCACCCAGTGCATCATGTTCGCCCAGGGCGACGAGAGAAAGGCGCTCAAGCAAGGTCTGCACATTTCATGGGATCTCAGCATCTGCAGAAGCCCCATGTTTCCTGCCTTTGCGCTGAGCCTCCTCCTCGGCGCCCAGATTGATCAATCCAACGCCGGCATCAAAGTGCAGCTGCGGAAGGTGGAGAAGCGAACGGGCTACTCTACCTTTGCCAGCAGGCAGGGAGAGGAGGCTGCGACCGAGGAGCTGGGGAGCCTGTCTGCACAGACGAGCGGGAGTGCGGCCAAGCTTGCCAGTACAATGAGGAAGACGAAGACGCTGGAGAGATTGTTGGATTTCATTCTCAGGATGGTGGGCG
This sequence comes from Tolypocladium guangdongense, assembly GCA_022114105.1. NCBI lineage: Eukaryota > Fungi > Ascomycota > Sordariomycetes > Hypocreales > Ophiocordycipitaceae > Tolypocladium > Tolypocladium guangdongense. The sequence continues at coordinate 5,444,911 of NRQP01000001.1, read as the reverse complement.
AAGACGAGAGCCGGCTGCGCCCAAATGCTGCAAATGGCACCGCTCAGACTGGCGGCATCGATCCTGTCTCTCAATCCGCCCTGGACGGGTGTGGCCTGCTCAAGACCCATGTGGACCTGTTAAAGGAACGTCAGAAGAACCAGCTCCTGGATACCGAATATACCCTGAAGCGAGTTGAGGTGCAGATTGATGCGGTGAGTACGGGCCTTTTCTCTCCGGTGCAGGTTGGCAAGACTGCAACATCTGTGACAGATCAACTGACATTGAAGCAGCTCTTCAGCATCATTACGCAGCAGGACAGCCTGCACAACCTCAAGCTGTCGCAGTCGACGCACGAAATCGCGTACTTTAGCTATCGCGACTCGTCGTCGATGAAGACGCTGGCGGTTGTGACCATGTTCTTCCTCCCTGGGAGCTTCATATCAGCCCTCTTCTCAACCCCGTGCTTCGAATGGGCCAACGTGGACCACCTGTCCAACGACATTGGAGTGAAGCCAACGCCGCAGTTCAGCCTCTACTGGGCCATTACGATACCGCTAACCGTCGCCACGTTCATGCTGTACTTTCTCTGGCTGTGGGTGCAGAAGAGAGAGAAGAGCCGTGCTTTGGGCGCCAAGGCGGCGCAGCTGCAGACCGACTCTGACGGAGACAGAGATGTGGAGGAGGCGGAAGGATATTCTTTGGCGAGGAATCGGAGGCAGACGCTGATGGCGAGGAGGCATTCGGCGTACAATTCGTTTGCCCACAAGTGAGAGGAGGCTGAGGTTGGAAGTGCGGTGTGGAGAGTGTTGCGTGTGAGCGTTGAAATCAGAGAAATATGCCAGGCTTGCCGTGTTTGCATCCCTCTCTGTATTTGTGCGTCGGCATCAGCCAGGCGTACATGCCATTCAATATCCATTCGTCATTTGATGTCCGATCTAATGCCGTCCGTCCATGCATGAGTGAAACAAGACCACACCTCTCATCCGAACCCTTTCGTTTCGTGAGCCCCCGGCATCATGTTCAGTGTCTAGACCCAAAAACGCCTTGAAAATGAGGAATGTGTATATGCGTGCATGCGCGTCTGTCGTCATCCAAGCTCGCCTATCAAGTTCGCTTGGCGACTCCCACGCGGCGCCGCCCAACGTGCCTGTTGCACACGCATACAAGGGCCATGACAACGACTCCCAGGGCGACCAGCTGCGCTGGCAGCAGCACAGCAGCAGCCACCAGGCCCGTGCCGTAGCGTCGCAGTTTGTCGACAAGCTCTTCACGGGCTTCCTGGCGTTTCTGAAAGTCACATCGCAGCTTGCCGCCTGCCGTCTTCTCTTCCCCCGGACCATCGTCCCAGGAGCCGGCGCCAGCCTCCTCCCATCCCTCCTCCTCCCTCTCCGTATAGTCCTCGTCCTCGTCGGCTGGTCACGGGAAGGGGAACCCACCGCCCCGTTGACGGCCGGCACCGTTAAAGTTAAAGGAAGCGCCGCCGGGGAAACCACCTCCGCCGGGGAAGCCGCCAGCTCCCCCCGGGAAGCCGCCGGCGGTCCGGAAGCCACCGCCACCGAATCCGGCGCCCTGGTTGCCCATCATGCTGAAGAGGATCTCCGGGTCGATGCCGCCCATGCCGCCGCCCATGCCGCCGCCGCCAAACATGTCGGACGGGTCGAGCAGGTCGTCGCCGTTGTCGTAGGCAGCCTTCTTCCTGCTCGGGGGTCAGCACGGAGCATGTGGCAAACCACGATTTGCTCATTAAACTTACTGAGGGTCGCTCAAGACCTCGTAGGCTTCCTGCATGTCCTTGAACTTGGCTTCGGCTTCCGGGTCGCCCGGGTTCTTGTCAGGGTGGAGCTTGACGGCCATCTTGCGGTACGCCTTCTTGATCTCGTCGGGACCAGCATCCTTCTCCAGTCCCATAATCTTGTAGTAATCCTTCCGCAGGCTCTTCTTGAGCTCCAGCTCCGCTCTCCGGACTTCCTTGGGGATAGTACGGTCCTCGGGGTCAAGTTCCTGAATCGACTTCCACTCGTTGACGGCGTCTTCCCACTTGCCAGACTGTCCCAGAGCATTGGCCTTGGTCTTTCGCGCCTTGGTATAGCTAGGGTCCAGGCCCGCGGCCCGCTCTGCGTCGGCAATTGCCTCATCGTACTGCTTGAGCTTGATCTTGCACTGCGCCCTGTTCTGTAGCAGCTTCGCGTTCATGTTCCGGTTCGCCGGGTCAATCTCCAGCGCCTGCGTGTACTTTTCAATCGCGGGCTGCAGTCGGCCCGCCTTGAACTCGACGTTGCCCTCTTCCTTCATGCGGTCGAGCTTCTGCACAATCCTCAGCCACTTGACGGCGTCGCGGAAGTCTGGGTCGCAGCTGATGGCCATTCGGAAGAACTGGATGGCCTTTTCGTTTTCGCCCTGGCCGTAGAGCACCCGTCCACGCAGGACAAGAGCCTCAGGGTCCTGGCTGTTGCTCCGCAGCAGCGACATGGCAATGTTCTGCGCCTCCCCAAGCGAGTTCTCGCGGCCCATGGCGATGTACGCCTCTCCGCGCATGAGCTGCCACTTGCGAGGCTTGCTAACTCCGGGCCCGAGCCCGCGTTCTGCCATGTCCAGGGCGTGGAGAACCATGGACCCGGCAGTCCCTCCGTTCAAGCTCGTCCTGGCCGCGTCCATGTGGTGCAGCATCTCGTTGGTCGGCGCCATGTCCTTGGCCGACGGCGGGGGGTTGATGCGGCCAAAGGTGGTCATGGCTTCCTCTGGCCGTCCCAAGCCGGTGTAGATTCGCGCCAGGCGCAGCAAGACCTTTGCGTTTTGCGGGTCGAGGTCGGCGGCACGCGAGCAGTCCTCGAGCGCAGCGTCGTACTGGCCGTTGGACATGTAGGCAGCGGCGCGGTTGCTGAGGAACGTGGGCGAGTCGGGGAACAGGTCAACAGCTGCGTCATCGTCATCGTCAGCAAGTGGTCGTTGGAGTGGCGGGCCTTGGCCGCATACCCTTGGAGTATTGCTCAACCGCCTTGGCGTAGTTCTTGTCCTTGAAAAGCCTGTTGCCCGCGGCCTTGTAGGCGTCGGCATCGTCCTGCGGGTTGGACACGGGACTCGACGGGTTGGACTTGTGAGGCGGTGGCACAGGGGCCTCTTCGTGGTTGGTGGTGCCATTGGGAATGGGTACGGAGAAGTTTGTCTGCGCAGAGGGGTTGGACGGGGGGGGCGACGAGGCGCCGTTGACCGGCTCCCGATCGATGTCCATGGAGTTGCTGCCGCTCATGGCCGAGTTGGAGAGCTCAGAGTAGCGTTTGCGCTCCTCGGGTGGCAAATTCAGCGGGTGGGTGTCGGTGTCGAACTTGTTCCGTCGCGAAGACGACGACGACGACGTCGGCTCGGTGGCGTGCCGCGAAAGGCGAGACGGGCGGGGCGACGACGAAGGCTTTGGCTCTCGTGAGTCCCGGTAGGATGCGGGCCTGGCGGATTTTTTCGGCGACCTGGACGACGACTTGGCGGGCGACGACGGCTCCGAATGAGGGTGGCCCTGGTGGCGTGCGTCTTCGCGATCGTCAACGCTGGTGGTGGAGGCGTGTTTCTTGGACGACGACGGCGACGACGACGACGAAGACGCAGGTTTCTTGCTCCCGCCAAAGAACTTCATTGAGGGCGCCAGGCTGCGGGATGCTGACTGACTGAGTAGGGCCGTCCCGAAACAAGGTTATGCCGGATACTGGAACTCTGAGGGGGGGGCTAATAAACGGGCATTACTCGTAAGAGCCTAAGGGGAAAAGTTCTGGGGCCGCGTTCCCGAGTCCAGCGGGTGGTGGTGGGTGGGCGTTCAAAGTGGTGAGCAGCGACGGCGACGAAGCAACGAGGAGGCGAGGCGGCGGTGGATAGAGAGCCAGGATGCCAGAGGCAAGAATGACGAACGATGTCGGAGCAGAGAGCGACGGAGAGGACACCGCAGCTCCAGCCCACGATTTATCAGCTGCACAAAATCTGGGCGTGCTGGGTGTGAAATTGTGGCCTGGCGCTGGCTGGGGGGGCAAGAGGACGAGCTGGGGGGCACGTCAGAAATTTTGCGAACAGGCACGCGGGCATCCTGCAAGGACGGACGACAAGGCACTCGCTACCTGCGCCCGGGGCTGTCTTTGTTGATCACGGCGGCCACTCCCCACTGGGAGACACGATGCGCTGTTGCCGGGATGCCGTGCCAGTGGCCAATGGAGCAGGGGACCTGTGCCTCAGCGATGCCCGCCCCAACCTCTCGTGAGTCTCGTCCCTCCGCTACGAGGCTGTTTTCCCGCGACAGTCCAATCACTGGGCAAGCTGCAAGGTGACCGCTGTTGTGCCAGCAACGGCCGTGAGAGCTGGTCCTATCGTTGTGACGATGCGCCGCAGAACGATGAATCACAAAAACGAGGAGTTGCATTTAGCAGGTAAGGTTTCTAGAAGGTTCAGTGGGGCCGAGCGGGCCGCAGGCGGGCACGCGCGCTGGGTAAGTGGACTGGGACGGACGATCAGCCTTGCAGTAGCCGCTGGCATGCTGAGAGGTGTGCTGTCCCTCTCTCTAGGTGGCTGGAAACTGCTTCATCAGACCAACGCATCAGCGCGCCCATGCCGTAGCCTGGCATCTTATTCGTATACCTACTCGTACGGGGTACGGAGTAATACGACTCTGCTACGACCGTCATGGAATAGTGCAGCGCCCCGAGTCACCCGAATCCCTGATGCTGCAATCTGCCGCCGACTCCACCTGACTACGGTAATTTCGACGGCGCCTCGTTATCAAACACTTACGAGTAATACGGACTCGGTACTTCGTATGTGCTGTCGACCAGACTCTCGTCATAATTGTACATGTCGGTCATAAAACAACGGGGCCCGAGTACACCCCCCCGGTGTGCCGAGCACCAACAGCGCTCCATCATTCCGAGTTGTCTTGAGATCCGCCCTCACCCCCGCCATTCGATCCCATGATGGAGTTTACAAATTCCTGATACTTAAACACCTCGCCCTTCTTCGCACCCAGCTGGGCGTTCATGTTGCGGTTAAACGCCCGTCGCCCCGTGAACCCATTCACAACCTTGTCTACCTCGGCCGCAGTCAACGCTCGCTCTCCCGGCTCGGGCGCCGTGTTCAGCAGAGCGTCTCTCAGCTCCGCCCAGTCGACTTGGCCGCTGTCGTCGTCGTCGAATGCTGAAAAGGCCGACAGCAGCTCGGCGCTGGGCGCGAGTTCGGCGAGAGCCTCGGCGAGCGAGTTCAAGAAGGCTGCCAAGGCAATTGTCTGCGGTCGAGAGGGCGGGAAGAATTGTGCGACGTCTGAATGGCCGTTTGGCAAGCCTGGGCAGCAGTTAGCAGCAATGCCTTGGGGACCCATCGCCGGCGCCTACCGAGCTGGCTGAGCATGTCCGCTACGTCCTCGCGGTTGACGACGCCGTCGCAGTCTCGATCTAGGATCTGGAAGCCATCCCGCAATGTCCTGACCTGCGCAGGTTGTAGTTGTGAGAGCGCACTGCCATTTGCTAGCGATTTTGCCGTTGCCGTCCGGGATGACGGCCCTGGTCTCTGCGGCAACGCGGCCATTTTGTCCGCCGGCGCCTGTCCCCTGGGCGACCAGCTTTCCTGGGCGCTCGTCGGGGTGGTTGGTCTCGCGAATCTCGACGCTCCGTTGGGCGGTGCGGCCTTGGTCGGCGATCCGTTGGGCGTCGTGTGTCGCAGCGGCGAAGGGGACGCGGGAGATTCAGGTCGGCGGAAAGGCGAGCTGCGCGAGGGAGGAGAGCCGTAGCCCAGAGGAGATGGCTTGTACGTTGCGGAGACGGACTGTAGATGACGCTGGTCAGCAACTTTTGCCGGCAGGGAGTCGGGGTGTTTGGGCTGCTACCATGATTGCCGCGGGCCGTAGTCGGTTGGCCAAGGAACGTGTCGATCTAGCTGCTGGCTGCTGGAGAGCGCGACAACTGCCCATGAAATGACGGCCGGGATTCTCGGTGTTTTGGGGTGGCCTGAATATCTCGACGTCTGCGCCCGTGTGCGGCAGTGTGAGCGACGTGGGCTGCTGCAATTGCGTCCAGGGCGCCCAGGGTAAACAATCAACATCCACGACAACGGCAGCCTTGCATGCGAGGGCGGGGACTGCGGCTGGTGCCTGTGGCGCGTGGCACCTGATGTGGCGCTGATCTGGGCAGATTGGCTTTGGCGGGCTCAGGCCCGCTCCTATCAGAACCAGCGAGCTTGGGGAAGCCCTTAATTAGGTAGGTACCTTAGGTAGGTGCTCGTAGCGTAGCGCCTCCAGGGGTCCTCGACGGACCTGACCCAATCGAGGGGAAGCTTTCAGGGGTGCTTGGACGTGCCCCTGGAGTCTGGACATCAGCACAGGACACCTCCAGCTCCAGCGCCGACGACCCCTGGCCTGGATTCAGGAGGCCGTGTCGCAAGAGAGCAGCGCATCATGTCTCACTGCTGCCCCTCGCACAGCCAGGCCTCCACACTCCTGCGACACTTCAGTTGACAGCGCCATCGTCTTCCTCTGCATTTGAACCCGGCCAAGCCAGACAACCCCGCCCTGGGTCCCCGCGCCAGACCGCTTCCTGAGCCTCCCGCCGACCTCTCTGCGCATGGCGGACCAGCACAACGGATAGCCGTCGACCCGACGAACGAGCAGCGACGAGGCCGAGAACCGAGACGCGACCCACGGGCCCGGTTCAGCCGGGACGCAAGGACGCTCGCCACCGGGCTCTGCGGCTCGCCGCTGCTGGGTCACGAGCGATCCGTCGACGGCGCTGGGCAGTCGATGTGACGCTCCGGCATGGCGACAGCTCTACCCTACATAACCCGCTACGACGACATGAACATCCGCCCGAATGGTTCGTCGGCGAATCGACGAACCTCTCTCGCCTCGTTTCCCTCGTCGCGCTCCCCCTCCGAAATGTCACATGCGTCGCGGCCGTCGAGGTCGCCGCACCCGCCCATCACCGACACCGACCGCACCTCCGACCCGAGCTCAAAGTCCAAGACGCCGTCCCTCGGGCACTCGTCGTCTCAGCACTCCTCGCTCTCGGCAGCGCGGCGCGTAAACGCCGATTCGCGGTCCTCGAGGAAGCTCCGGTCACAGTATCCCCGCGGCACGGCGGACAACCATGTCGAGTACATCCTGGTCGCGTCCTTTGACATCGATCGCGGCCCGGTCATGGAGTACCAGTACCCCGTGGCCATTACCGGAGACGAGAACATGCTGGCGGAGCTGATGCTGCCGGATCAAGCACACGCTCGCAACCAGGACTGGACAATGTTCTTCTTGCACAAGGACACGAGTCAGGAAGAAGAGGACGCGGAGCGGCAGGCAAAGGAGCGCAGGAGGGCGAGGCGCAGGAGGTGGCAGGATCGCATCAGCGAAAAAGACGAGGAAGAAGACGGAGGCGAGGAACAAAATGGAGACGAGGATGACGGCTTGGAGCACGACGACCTGGACGACGAGTCAACGGATAGCGAACCAGAGGGCGGCGAGGGACCGCCCCTGATCTACGTGTTGAACTTGGTCAACACCAAGCACGACAAGTCCGTGAAACGAGGCGCCATTGTAAAGGCCATGGCCATCTGCACGCGGCATCCATTCCTGCACATTTACAAGGTGAGCAGCCCAGATATGGTCGGTGCTACCCAATCCGAAAGCTAACGTCCGCGTCCGTCAGCCCTTGCTCCTGTTAGCCCTGGAGGAGTACTTCAAATCCCCGGTGCCCGAGACCCTTGCAATGCTGTATGACGCCGTCAATGCCATGGACCTGTCCCTCATGCCGAGGCTCAGCATCCTCGAGAGGCACCTGCTGCTGGCTAGCGACAACAGGGATCTCTTCGTGGAGAAGTTTGAGCAAATGATCCAGAGGCGCATGGCCGAGGACAGGGGAGAGGTCGACCTCGGCTACAACGGCGACGGCAGCCGGAGTCCCACCAAGATGACGGGCATATCCAGGGCCGGCACCAAGGCTCACGTAGAAGGCGGCAGCCAGTCCATCTACTCGGTGCCCAGGGACACGCACGAGTTTGAGAGCAAGGTCATGTACAAGGGCATCCCCATACCCATCAAAGTGCCCACGGCCGTCATGCCCGAAACCGTCGGAGACTTCTCCCTCATCAAGCTCATCCAGAACTTTTCTGAGCCGCATGCGAAGTCGCCGCAGCCGTTTACGCTGCACCCTCACCTGACGACCAACGGCACCAACACACACCCGATCATCGTTCTCGTCAACGGGCTGCTGACGCAGAAGAGGGTCATCTTCCTGGGGCACAACATGCCGTCCGGGGAGGTTGCTGAGGCGGTCCTGGCGGCGTGCGCGCTTGCTTCTGGAGGAATCCTGCGGGGCTTCACGCGGCATGCGTTCCCATACACGGATCTCACCAAGATTGACGACCTGCTCAATGTTCCCGGCTTCATAGCCGGCGTGACCAACCCCACGTTCGAGAACCATCCAGAGTGGTGGGATGTCCTCTGCGACCTGCCGAGCGGGCGCATCAAGATCAGCAGCAGAATCGATTCTGCGCCCGTCACCGAGGGGCTGGTCTACTTCCAACAGCTGAACCCAGCACTGGCGACTATTGCCAGTGGCAACGCCAACAACAACCAGGACCTGACGGGCGACGCGGCGTTCATGACGGACATTCTGCGGAGCATCGCTGTGAGGCACGGCGAGCGAGTCATCCGGGCAAAGTGGCGCGACTGGGTCCTCAAGTTTACCAGAATCGCGGCCCAGTTCGAGGAGAGCGTGTATGGAGCAAGTGCCCTCTACATGGGGAGTGAGGACCAGGACATGACGCTCCCTGGCGCAAGTGGCCACGGCTATGTGTGGACCGACGACGCGGCGAAGAATAAGGAGCTCGCCGGCAACGTCACGAGGATCGAGGGATGGCGCAACACTCGCAGCTATTACAGCTACATCCAGGTAAGCAAACTCCTTCTCAGTCTTTACTGCAGCACTGACACCACTACAGGACCTCGCCCAGGTATACACCGTCCGGCCGCTCAAGGGCCTCGACCTGGCGCACATGCACGACCGCCTTCGCATGCAGCGTCTTTCTCCGACGCAGAGCCGGGATATTTACCTGACGCTCTCGAGGTACATTCACTCGTACGACGAGATCTGCCTGCTGCTGGACGTGGCCCCTGAATCACACGCGGGACTCTTCTACCTCGCGCTCGGGCTCTTCCACAAAGACCGCGAAGTGCGGCTCAAGACGGCAGACCTGCTGGAGCGCATCTCGGAGCACGAAGCCGGCCAGCACTGGTGGAAGAGTCTGAGCCGCTTCGAGAGGCTAGCGTACGAGCGCCTCCGCCGCGAGTCCGACGCTGAGATGCGGGCGAAGCTCGAGAAGGAAGGGCTGAGCCCCCATCTAGAGAGGAGGATCAGCTGAAGGGTGTCACACAGGGCGGAAGCTGGTCCAGCAAGAGTTGGGAGCCGCGTGTTTGTCTCTTTTGGTCATTCCGAGGCATTGGGAGCGGGCGCGTTGACGTCTCTTGACTTCCCCGGTTCGCCTCCATTTGGGCGGCGTTGTCGACGACTACCCCAGTCATTGAAGGGTGGCCGACATGCCATGCATGGGTTTACTTTACGGCTTGAACGAGGGATTTGTTTGTTTGCCTTTAACGAGTGGGTAGGTGGCAAGGTTATCTGTTGGTTGGGCTGGTAGGCTGACTGTTTTGGATTCTTGGACGATGCACATGGGGCCATGGTGGTTTGAACATTTTGATGTTTGGAGCAGGCTCGCGACCCGATTCGGCCTGCCTGCTCTGCGTTTATATATTTAGTGGATTCGTATATTCAGGCAGCATACAAGGCAGGGTCGTCTGATGGTGGCCATTGCTGCAGTTTCGAAATCATGCGTTGTCCTTGTGTGGTGCTTACAGCAGGCCGAGGGCCTTGGCTGCGTGCTTGACGTGGTCTTCGCCAAAGGTGGAGATGAAGAAGTAGGAGTGGTCGTATCCCTATCGCGAGGTCAGCTTCTCGGAGCACGCGAGCACAATGTGGCCAGCTCACCTCTTGGTACCGGACTTTGACGCCTTCGATGCCGGCCTCCTCGACGGCCTTTTCAAAGTTTTCGGGGAGCAGCTGCCCCTGCTTGTAAAAGCTATCTCCCGTGCCCTGGACGGGTGTCAGCCACCGTCGTCTTCACCCATCGCGGACGTCAACGTACCACGTCGATGAGGCAGTTGAGCGGCCCCTTCCAGGCCCTGACCAGCTCCGTCGCATCGTGCCGCTTCCACTCCTCGCGGTCGTCGCCGAGGTATCCCCCAAACGCCTTCTCGCCCCAGGGGCAGCGCGAGGGATTCGCGATGGGCGCCCACGCGCTGACGCTCTTGTACATGCCGGGGTTCTTGAGGAACAGCGTCAGCGCGCCGTGCCCGCCCATGGAATGCCCCGATATGGACACGCGGCCCCCGTCCAGCTCCGCGAAGCTCTCGAACAGCAGGCGCGGCAGCTCCTGGGTGAGGTACGTCTCCATGTGGTAGTGGTTGCTCCAGGGGTCCCTCTGCGCATCGACGTAGAAGGAGGCCGCGCTGCCGAAGTCCCAGGCGTCGTACTCGCCGGGGAGGTGGGCGCCGCGCGGGGACGTGTCCGGGAAGAGCAGCGCGAGGCCGAGCGGCGCGGCGTGGGCGTGCAGGAAGCCCTTCTCCGCGACGTTGTCGGGCGAGCAGGTGAGGCCCGAGAGGTAGACGAGCAGCGGCGCGGGCGCGGTGGCGGAGGCGGCGGCGGGGAGGAATAGGGTGAGGTTCATGGGCGTCAAGGTGCTGTCGGATTGGTGGGTGAGCTTGAGGAAGCGCCCGCCGAAGGCGCGGATGGTGGCGTTGGTTGTGAAAGCCATGGTGGTTGTTGCAGGCGATGGGATGGTGAAGAGGACGAGGTTGTAATGTTCAGGTTGGAGATGTCAGTTCTGTCGGTCTTGAGCTCGGCATGTGCGGAGGAAAGTCGGCATCGAGGCGGGGAGCTATGACGTCTGTCTGTTGCGGAGCTGCGGGCCAATGTCCCCTGTCCTCGACACCGTAAGGTATCGTATCCACAAGCTTGGTGTTGTCGAATTGGGTCGTTGCTGTATTTTCGTGCTCCTCCGGTCAGAAAGCTCGACCTGGTCACCCTTCCTTGCAATTGAATCCTTTTCATGGAGCTCCCGGACCTCTCCAGCCTGCTAGGCTACCCTATACCGAGCTTCTGGAACGGTTTCGCCTGGACACCGATGCCATTGAAGCGCGATTCAGAAAGTGGCTGGGTGGGCTGGCGAGCTCAAGAGCCTCAGCTTGACCAATGGGGGACCGGATAGGGCGCTCGCTGGCTCGCCGAAGGCCGTATCAGCCTGCTGGCCCTTCGATCGAACGCGGCAATATGAGGGGAGGGTCATTCGAGCTCTAATAATATGGATCAATCGTGTCAGATACATCGATCTACGTCTTGGACTTGATGTTGACAGCACCAGGCGCAGAAGCATCCCCAAGTTGCTTCTGGGCCTTCAAGAAAGCGGCCTCGAACACATTCGCACCTATAAAAAGCCGCGTCAGCAAGGTTGCCTGCCAGGCATCTATCACACTTACTCTCAGAGTCTTTAAACCGAGCGGCAAAGTATGGTGCTTCGGCTGTCTCCCCGCTGAGATCAGCAGCCGAATGCCAGGCCCAGCTCCTGTCCGAGCCGACGACGGGTACAAGCCGCATGTCGGCGGTGACTGCTGCCGTCAGCCTCGAGTTGCAGATACCAGAGAGAAAACAGGGGATGCGTACTGTAGTGGTTGGCGAAAACCTTGTGCGTCCCGTTCTGGCGCACGAGTAGTCTTGTCTTGCCTGTCGCTTCGCTCTGCAGATACAAGCTGCCGTGGCATCTCTCCTTCCACTCCGCTTTTGCTCGAACAAACTCGAATAGACGAGCTTTCATTTCAAAGTCGTGTCCTGCTCCCGCCGTAATGGGCCCAGACGAACTTGCCTGAGACTCGCCAGCTGTGTGAACCGGAACGACTTTTGGCCCAGGCTGGGAAGCTATCGTCATGTCGTAGCTGGGCGGTTGATCTTCTGTAGGGCTAAGGGGTACCGTGGCGACAGCTGGCAATACCGTCAGTGATGGGACCTCCCCAATGAATTGGAACTGGTCCTCGGCGCATGCGACCAGCAGAGCGATCTTCATCTCATAGCGCCGTGTGATGTTGTAGGTCGTGAAGCTGGGAGGCAGGACTGGCGCATGGAGGTCGGATAGAATCGTACTCAAGTCCACATCTTCATCAACTCGGAATGGAATGTCGAGATTCTGGTGTGCAACTACTTGGATGTTGTGGGTGTGTTGAGTTGCTTCTTTATCTGAACCGCTTCTTACATAGGTACGACTGAGAATAACCATGCTGAGTCCCCGAACCTCGAGCTTCGGGGTGGGTGCCTTGCTGGAACCGTCAACACGGACTGACACGTGGCAAGGAAGCCTCTCCCTCTGGACGATGACGGATGGAACTTTGACGTGGACTGTACAAGGGGTTGAGGCTGCGCGACGGCGGAAAATGTAGGAGCTCAGCTTTCCCCTGAAGGACCGCGGCTGTCCGTCTGGCTTGGGGTCAAGCGGACGGCTGGAGGCTGAAAAGCTGCGAGTGAATGACGCCAGCGGAGGCTCGGAGGCTGGGCCGGAGGCGGCCGGCTCGAAGAGGAGGTAGCACTTGTGGGAATATTGGTCGGCAACAGGGTTGTGGTTCTTCAAGACCTTTGTCTCCAGGGAATACTCGACTTTGCAGTCAAACAACGGGCTGGAGTAGGTGAACGACGGGGGCAGCGGACTGCCCGAGACGCTCGTGAAGCGAGGGTTCGTCGGCCACGGCTCGCTCGGCTGCGCCGTGAAGGGAAAAGAAAACTCAAAGGGCCATCCGTAGAGAGCAGGATTGTCGAGCTTGCTGCGGCCCCCGGAGACGACTCTCTGCGCGTGAAACAGAGTCGTGACCGTCCTCGAGCGTAGCCCCGTCAGGGAACCCTGGAGCTTGACCTCGGCGATTCCCCTAAAGTCGACTTGCACCTCCTCGTCCTTGTCGCCGCTGAATACGACTTTTCCTGCGACTTCATCCGCTGGGCGATGGACTCGCTTGGGCGCATCCAAGGCGATGCGCAATGAGCCCTCGGGCATGGTGTCCACTGTCAACCTGGACTGGGCTCGGCTCTGCTGCCCGGGCTCGTCGGCTGAAGTCGTCTGCCGAGGCGCTCTCTCTCTTGTGTCAGCGGCGTTGCCGGCGATGGACGGCGTTTGCGAGGTCGCGAGTTGGCGACTGGCTGGCCGCAGCTTTTAGCCTTACTTTATGCGGATTGAGCTGAGCCGTTATTCCAGGCTAGCACGCGTCATCCTTCACATGACGCTTTCGCGGCACTCCCAGATGACTCTAGTATGCGGTGCAAATATGTGGCATTATCGGGCTATTGCAGAGTAATTCTCAGGATGACCGGCGACGTGTGTAGCAAGTAAGTCAAGCCGACCAGCTATATTAGACGACACAAAGGGACCCCTCCGTACCATGTCCCATTCTCTCCCGGAAATGCCTCCGTTCCCCAATCCATCAGTCCTCTCCGGCGTTCCTCTCGAAGCACTCGAAGCTGGAGAAGAGCCCGTCCCAGCTGATGGCGCTGAGGTTGTACTTGTGCGCGTAGTTGAAGTCGACCATGCCAAAGGTGCACCCCGTGGGGCTCGTGCAGATGCCGCCGCAGTCCATGATTTTCGGGTAGCAGCCGAAGTCCTCGCCGTCGGGGGCAAAGGTGTTGATGCTCTGGTGGAAGGGCGCCGCGAGCTGGTGGCACTTGTCCATCTCGTAGACGTTGTACTTGCACTTGCCGGTGGCGTTGGGGCCGGTGCACATGAGGATCTGGGGCGGGCATGTCAGCACCCTGTATTCAATTCTTCGCAGGCGTGGAATGAAGAGCAACGGGGCCGCAGCGCGAGGAGGCATGGACAACTTACACCACCAAGCTCGCGCTTCTCGACGGGCGAGGCAGACACGGCAGTGGCCGCGACGGCGGCGGCGGCGAGCGCAGAGAACTTCATTTTGTCTGTCTGGATTGGCAGAACGAGAGGATGGCGATGCCGAATTTGCAGATTTTGGTTCCCGCTATATAAAGAGGACGGGACATGACTGCGGCTTCTCCACGCGCAAACCCATAATTCGTGCATGTGAGCAATATGTAATACGGCTTTGCTCCGCCAAACCCGCCGGCCTGCCCGGCACCCATGTTGAATCTGGTGATCACTGCGTCAGCAGCACAGCAAACCGACGCACCGGACCGACTCGACCATCTGGAATACGAGTTTGACGGCAGCGCTGGGCCTGGTCACATCACGGGATTCGGTGCTCCGTCGTGCAGCTGCGTGTCTTGCACTGCGTGGTCCATAAACGAGCAGAGGCATGGTACCCAATGAGGCTCGACTAATTCATCGTGAATGCTACCGCATAACTGTGCAGAGTTGAACGCCCATCAACCACCAACAGCGCCCGCTCGTCAAGCTCTTCCTGGTCGAGCTCTTGAAGCCGAGCAGCGCCTTGTGCGGTGGCCAAGGTTGCGGTATTTTGAAGAGAAGATGGTGGGGATTTCCGAAGAGAAGGCGGCTAATGTATGCCTGCGTACCTGCTGCCTGCGTGCCGGCGAGCCGGCGAGCCTTCGTGCCTGTGAGCCTGCGAGCCTGTAATGCCTGCGTGTGCGCGATGCGTGCGTACCTGTAAGCCTGCGAGCCCGTGATGCCTGATGTATTGTTAACGATACGCCGTTCGTTAGCTGGAGCTAACGGAAGGTAATAGGATGATACGTCGCGGCTAACATTCGGCATAGTAACTACTAATAAGCGATACGGGTTTAAGTGATCGACTAATGTACGAAGGGCGGGTAGAAGCGAAACCTTATCGCCTCTGCTTAAAGAAGCAAAGCTAGAAGCTGCTTGCTCGGGCACTTGCCAGTATACCTCCGCATCGCAAAGCTTTTAGCTTTGCGGCCTGCTTGCGATGCGATGATTCCCTCCAACCGGACCTCGTCTGCCTATCGCCACGTAGCTAGATGGTTGCCCCGCATAAGGCACGTGATGTCGCGTTAGCTTTTTACAGCCACGCAGGCCCAGCAATCCAATCAACAACCCAACCTCAGCATCAACGCGACTCCGCCAACAGCCGCCAAGATGCCTCCACACGTTAGCGCACGAGCCCTGGATCGTACGGTCTTCTTTCATGATGCCAGAGATCCATCTACTGTTCTTGGTGGCCTCGTCCTCACACCCGGTGTCACAAACTCCAATTTTTACTCTATGCTTAATATCCTTCTCGTCATCACGGCCAGCTACTCCTTACGCAACGATCCCGGCGAACTAGTTCCTCGAGACGCGCAGCCACTCCGTCCAGGCAACTATGCAATCATTACCGACGGTACCCTCGCTATCACCGACGAAGCTCCTCTGCACCGGAGTATATCTCGTGTCTCGGGCACCCGAACACAAGTTTTCAAGGAGGAAGTGCGCCAACGAGATCAGCGCTGCGTCATAACTGGGATCGAAAACCCTTACATTCGGATGAACATGTGGCCGCAATTCGATACCGCACACATCTTCCCTCTCGCCCACGAAAACCATTGGAACGAACACAACTTTGGTCGTTGGATTACTCTCCCGCCAAGCCGAGGAGGGACGATCAACTCGGTGCAGAATGGTCTCCTTCTCCAGTGTGGTATACATCACTTGTTCGATTTGCTTTTTTTCTCGATCAATCCTGATGTAAGTTTCTCTCCTAATTTTTGGGGGGGCCTTCTGCTAAGTATTGCTAGGATGACTATAAGATCGTTTGTTTCCAAGAGGATATTATGGGTATCGCTGGGACACACCTCGATCGCCGCCTGCTCGATGACGAACGACGACCCGTGGACGAGCTCCTGAGATGGCACTTTCGGCAGGCTGTCCTCAGCAATATGAAAGGGGCTACGGAACCTGTTTTCGAGCATGAATTCCCCCCCGGCTCAGATATTATGGAGGATATTAGGAATGGGCCAAGGGCTGCGGAAAGGATGGAGTTCGAGTTGTTTTCCCGTTTTGCTGCTCATACAGAACTATACTAGGGCTGGGATGCCTGTGTGTTCTGCCGGCAAGGTCCGGCCAATGTATAAACTATAATAAGCCATCCAATGAAGAGGTCGAAAAGGCCAACAGAGTACTGCTTCTATGGCTCGAAAGTGCTAGGCGGAACTGGGGTGACGAAGACTAGCATTGCCGTTGCGGCACGGAAAATGTATCACAGAGTTTGAAAACAGCGCGTCAGGGTAACGCCCAAAGATCCATTCTTTTTGCTTTTATGTGCTAGCTAAATGTAAACAAATTTCTTCAAACGCCACGCTCATGCATAGAAAACCGACTTTCCGAGATACTGATACCTTGTACACGGTGGTGCGACACGCCGAGGAGACAAGACGGACGAAGTGACGGAGCTTGATTGTGACCCAAAGCAGCAGGGCAGGGTATACGCGCCTCAGATCCAACCAGCACGGTCATCGGCCCATCCCTTCCTCGAGCTCATTGCAGCAGCTCTTCGCATGTCCAGTCCTCGTAGCTATCCTGCGCGTCAGTCTCCTGGAAGCTTCCAACGCACGATGCACGGGACGACTCACTAGCCATCCGGGAGATATCTCCGCACGATCAAAGGGATCTTCTTTTCCCGCAGCTCCTTGATGGCAATCTGCAGCGGATCCGTCTCGCCCTCGAGGTCGACCAGCACCGGCGCGTTCATGCTGTCGTCCTGTTAGTCTCTCTCCTCCGCGGCTACCGTCGCCCCCAGCGCAAGTTCCGTACCTGATCTGCAGAGCGCGTGTGCCCAGGATGCGCGCCCTCTCGTACTTGGTCATGTACGGCGTGGTTGTGCGCTCGCTCTCGGGGATCTTCCTGTCCTTTATGGACTTGTCGCTGCCCTTGAGCGCGTTCGCGGCCGCCGACGGGTCGCCGGAGATGACCACGTTGTCCTGGTCGTCACCGTTCGCGGCGCGCTCGGCGTCGTCTTCGTCGGCGATCTCGCCGTCGTAGAACTCGGTCACTTCCTCCTCGTCCAGCATGGGCTCGTCGCTGCAGAAAACACAAGGTCAGGGCGCGCTTGATTAATCCCCAGGGAGGGGGCCGCTTACCCGCCAGCGCCGACATCATCATCGCCAAAGTCAGACATTGCGAAAGAGACTCAAGACGCGACCAAAAGCTTAGCAGATGGGGTTGCTGTTCAAAGGCTTGTGCTCGTCGCGTATTGCGTAGCGCAGCGAAAAAAAAGTTGTCCGGGATGGGAGAATGCAAGGGTTTTGCCGTGGCTTCGCCGAGACCCTCTTTTGATAAGCCATTGGCTTCACCGCGCCTCACCGCGCTGGCAGTCGTCACCAACCCTGTAAAATTTCACGTCACCGCCTGAAAAGTTGCCCGTTCTGCCGCCTCCCATCATGCGACATGCAAGACCCGCAACGAGGCACGGCGAGCCCCAGCACCACAATGAGCAAACGAAGTGCCGCTGGGGAGCCGCTCGGGGCCTCGCCATCAAAACGACCGCACATTGAAGGGGGCGGGAGCCCATGTACGTGACCAGGAGGAAGTACTCCGTAGACGAAGGCGCATTCGCTAACATGGCTTCAGACGTGGACGATGGCGATGGCGATGGCGATGACGACATCACATCCGCCCAAACACCGAGCTCAATGGCCGATGCCGAATCCCCCGTGACCGTGGCCACTACTCCCCGAGCCAAGTTCCCGTCAGACCTCAAAACCCTGGCCTGCACCTGGCCAGGCTGTCCCAAGACCTTCAATCGTCCGGCCCGCCTACGGGATCATCTCAACTCGCACACCAACTCCCGACCTTTCAAGTGCACATACGACGACTGCGATAAGGACTACATCGAGGACAAGCACCTGAAGCAACACATCAAGGCGGTGCATACACACGACCGCAAGTATGTCTGCAAGAGGGAAGGCTGCGGCAAGAGTTTCGTCACGGGGACCCGACTAAAGCGCCACCAGGCGGTCCACGAGGGCGCCGACAGATTCCGCTGTCAGGACTGTGGACAGAGCTTCAGGAAGAAGGAAACGCTACACAAGCATGTTAGAAAGGAGCACCAGGACAAGAAGGCGTTCGAGTGTTCGGAACCGGGCTGCGACGAGGAGTTTGATTCCAAGCCGGCGCTGAAGCGACATTGCGAAAAGATGCACGGGGAGATCAAGTTTTGGTGTGGAGTGTGTGGCCTGATGACGGCCGAGGACGGCACTGAACATCGAGTAGGATTCACGACGGAATTGCTTCTGCAGCAGCACCTGAAACACGAGCACCAGAATTGCATGTTCTGCGAATACAAGTCGTCGTCGAGATGGGAACTGGACCAGCACGTCGAGATGCACCACTCCGGCAAGACAGTCGAGGACCGAAAGACGCACGCCTGCGCATACGACGGCTGCGGAAAGAAGTTCACCAAGCGATCCAACCTCAACGTGCACATCCGCAGTGCGCACGAAGGCTTCCGGTTCGTCTGCGGAGAAGTCGACCTGTCCGGGCCTGACTTCGAGGGCTGGTCCAACAACTGGGGCTGCGGCGACAAGTTTAGCACCAAGGTCCGACTCGAGGATCACATCCGCTTCATACACCTCGGCCAGGAGCGCCCCAAGCTGTCCAAGGCGGAGACTTGCTCGACAGACCTCATCGACGAGATATCCGGCGTCGCCAACCAGGCCAAGGCGACAATTGCCTGCCCCAACTGCGACGAGACATTCATCCGATACTGCGACCTCGACACGCACTTCAGCCGGGACCACGACCCCACCCGCGACGAAGCAGCCGCCGACCCAGCCTCGTTCCTGGTGCAGACGCGGGCGCTCATCCCCGAGCCGTCGGCCTTTGAGCAGGACTACGCGCAGTCTGCCTGGCCGGCCGACATGCCGCAGGACGAGATCTTTGCGGCGCAGATGGACTACGGGCCGCCGCGGGACGACTGGCTCGAGGACGAGGCCAACATCTTGCTGCTGGCGCGCGATCCGCCGGGGCAGCCGGACCCCAACATCGATCCCGCCCTGGGAGGATTCTAGAGGAGCTGTCGGGTTTGCTGCGAGTTGTCGTACTATATATTATACCCCCGGTGTATGTGAAGCGAACTACGGACCTGGCGTTATCACGGCGGGAAGCCTGGGACACGACGTCTATGACGAGAAATGGGAGGCACCGATTCACGGTGTTAGACAAACAAAGGCGCGTAATTTTTGGCGACAGACAGATGAAGAATATACATTCCTATTCCTTGGGATTTTTTGCCAAACCGCTGAACGCTCCGGATGACGATGCTGCCTTGTTCCTTGCTTCTGGCATTCCAGCTGCCCCGTCCCCGTTTAGAATAACACAAGTTGATAGATTACCGCGCAAACGCAATGCACCGCGGCCCCGTACCCCGGTATTACCAACGCACAAACTCCTAGCCGTGTCTAACCCGGGTAGTATCAACAGTCATGATGGAAAAATAATCCCCCGTCACACGGCAGTGCGTCGTGATAAACATACATAGACGTGCCACGTCAATGCGCCGCGAAGAGGGCGTTGCTCAGCCCCAGCAGGGCCATGCCCAGGAAGCCAAAGGAGATGCACAGGTTGCGGTTGTGGTTGAGGCTCAGGCTCTCGACAAAGAGCTGCAGGGCGACGCTGACCATGATGCCCGACGTGACGGCGAAGAGGCAGGCGTAGGCGACCGAGTTGGGCGCCAGGTGGGTGCGCTTGGCGAGCTTGAACCACAGGGCGGCGACGCCGGCGCCCAGGGGCTGGGAGAGGCCGCCGAGGAGGGCGGACCAGGTCATGGCGCGCCAGCGCGAGCCGAGGGCCATGTAGAGCGGCAGGGCCATGGCGAAGCCCTCGGTGATGTTGTGGACGAAGAGGGCCATGAAGACGTTGAAGCCGAGCGTGGGGTTGGCGTGGTTGGTGGCGTAGGTGATGAAGCCCTCGGGGAACTTGTGGAGGGCGATGGCGATGGACGTCTGCAGGCCGATGGAGAGAAAGGCGTTGGTGGGGACGTGGTGGTGATGCTGGGCCTCCGGGTCGCCCTCGTCCATGGACGAACAGGAGCGCTCGCGCTCATCGTCTGCCTCGTCGTCGGGAATCTCCAGGGGGTCGCGGGACGTGGCCCGGCTGGTGCGGAAGCGCGGGCTCATGGGCTCGGGGGTGTCGATCTGGGCGTGGTCGTGGGTGCCGTGAAAGACGGACCCCGTTTGGGGATAAAACGGCCCGGTGGTGGTGCGAAGAATGGTCGGGTGTCGAGAGGTGGTGGAGGACCGCGTCGCTAGATGCTTGAAGCACTCCTGGCCGCAGGGGTCCGTGTATCCGTAGCACGAGCCCTCCTCGTCGCAGTTGCACTTGGTGTCCTTAACAAAGGACAGGACGCGCTTCTGGACGTCGTACATGGACGGCCTGCGGGCATCGGCCGTTGTTGCGCGGCTTCGACCGGCGACTAACAGGGGGCTGACGGGCCGCTCCGACATCTCCTCTCCCCTCGCGGACCCGGGCCCCTTGGCAAGCCTTGCCGCGTCGCTCCGGTCCGACTCCAGCAGAGGGGTCGACTCGCCAGGGTGATGGCCGGATCCGTTCTCCGTCACATGCGAGTCCTTCTTGGGGGGGCCATTGGAGGACCTGGGCCTCGACAGGCGTCTCCGGGCGCGGCTGACCCGGGACGCCCTGCGGCTGGGGATGCACGAGTGGCTGTCCTGCGTGGCGTTGTCGTCGTGGGTATGATCGCAGTCGACCACGTGGGAGGGCATGTATTGGTGCAGGAAGCGCGAGATGGCCTGGATGCCGATGAAGCCTCCGACGAAGCACGCCGTCATGAGGAAGCCGGCCGCCTGGTCGGTCCATCCTGCGCCCTTGAGGTAGCCCTTGGACTCGGGGAGCATGCTGTACAGCGCCGAGAAGAGCTGCGCGCGCCGGGTCAGACATGGCGCGGCAAGACTTGCGGCCAGGCAGGGACGCTCACCATGACGCCGAAACTGAGGCTCAGAGAGCAGGCCAGGAAGACGTTGCTCTCCTGGATGCGAAAGTTGCGCTTGCTCGGGAGCAGGCGCACCACGACGTCGACGCATATTATGGCAGCGCCAAAGACGCAGGCTGTCGTACAGTCCGTCAGCATCACCACACACTGGGCGCGGGAGAGAGGCAGAGCAGGGCGTACCGATGCCGCTGACGATGCACATGATCCACCCGCGGGTGTCATTGTCGAGGCCCCTCACGACCAGCTCCATGGCCGGCGGCTGCCTCGGGGCGTCGGATCTCAGTCGAGCGGATGCAAGCGTGGCACCATGAGCCGGAGGGTCGCGTCGTCGAGGCAGATGATGGGGTCTGGCCTGTGCTCGGGGCTTGCGGGTGGGAGGCTTGTTGGCTGGCGCAAGTCGCCGGAGGAGGGCTCTCGCAGTGGCGGCGGCGGAGGAAGCCGGCACGCGGGCGCTACCACCAAGGCGGCAGGACGAGGCCGGAGGGGATGGCAAGTGGCAGTTGCGGGAGGTGGAAGGGCTTTGCGCGAGGGAGGAGAGGGAGATGCGCGGCCTCGTGATTATGTACGCATTACGCATCGTGGCCCCACGGCGGCAGGAGAATGGCCGTCAAGGTTCTCGCCCGGATCCTCGAGGCGGGCGCACGGGACGGGCATTCGGACGAGGTGGGTGTGACTGCTGCGGTGCGAGGTTGCGCAGCGGCAAAGGGCGCCGTCCTCGGCAGACACGCGCAGCGAGGAGGTGTGATTCCGTGCCGCATAGACTTGGTGCCATGATCGAGAGCCGCCTCGGCGGAGCGGAGCGGGACGCAGCAGGCGGATCACGAACCCGGCTTGCGCGCGATGCTCACGTCAGCGATCCGTCGTCGCCTCGTCCCTCGCTGCCGCGCCGGACGCCGCACCGCTTCTGCCGCCCGGGACACGCCCGGCTGCCGCCTCGGCCCCGGCCGGCAGCCGGGGAGGGCGAGGCGCATTCCCGGCCCGTCCCCGCTCCAACCCCGGCGACACGCACCGTGCCGCGCTGCGAGCGAGTCGTTCGCCGCCACGACGCATCCATGCAGACAACGTTCCATTGGGGCCTCTGGGTACTTTGCGTGTGCGGGCCGAACACGGAGACTCGCGAGGCCATCGGCCAGAGCCTGCTGCCCGCAATGCCGCCACGCCCCGGTCGGGCGGGCGTCCGTCTACCCGGACAGCATAGGGTGTCTGGAGGCGCGCTTGGCTGCCGTGTAACTCGCAGCTGGAGGCGCATTGGCCGCGCCTGGGCCGTGTCCCACAGCTCAGCCAGCCCGACGCCGCCTGGCCGTCCAACCCCTGCCCCCGACAACACAAGCGATTTCAAATGAAAGCAACCAAGCTTCCTGCATCTTCAGGTCTACGACACGTCCAAGGTTATAATAGACACAAGCCCGCTCTGCGGACCTTGTCGCGTGTCCGGACATCCGGGTCCCCGTGAACCCAGTCAGCGCAGGCCGCTCCTTGGCACTGCATGCGCTCGCCCAGGATCAGTTCATCACCACGGCCAACGGGTCGATCGTCTGCATCTAGAATCCCCGTTTGTGCAAGCCGTTGAGAGCGACAGCGTCCAACCGACGGACCGATCTCGCCCGGCCACGACCAGGCGAATGTGAGCAGCGATGCTCCCTTGCTCCCTCGCCAACAGGATCCGGCTCTTGTGAGCCACATGGCGACCACTGATCAAATCTTGCGAGCCTCGGGGCGACCACTACGACCCCCCCCCGCTCAGAGCACTGATTCCGATGCCCATCCAACTGCGAGCCTCACGGATACCACTGGCACCGCCCTTCCGGCGTCCCAGAGCCCACGGCTCCGCCGCCCGATGCCTCGGCCGCGTCAAAGTCCGGCACAGCCCACCGGCGCAGCGACCGGCTCCGCAGCCACGGGGTCCGCCGAGCCGACCGCCACTCCCGGCGCTGCCCTTGCCGTGGCGTCTCTTGTCGGCGCCTCCCTCGCCGGCGCCCTCATTCTCTGGGCAGTCTCGCGGCGGCGTTGCTGTAAAAACGTCGGCTTCGAAGTTGGGGGGACTCATAATAACTGGTCAAGAAACGACTCTGTTCTGATTCACACTGGCTACTCTAAGGATAGCATTTGCAACAAGGATTAAAGCATGAAAGAAACGCAAGTTTGGTGTTGGTCTCCGTTGTGACACGGCCATGTGAGGAGTCAGGACTCGAAGGAGATCCGAGGTGGGGTCGAAAGGGTGATTTGTGTCATTAACCAATGCGGTACTTCGTAGATGTGGAGTCTCTGCCCCCTGACCCGCCGCGGCAAAGCCCCGGCTCGGCCCACCACTGGCAGCCACGCCGACTTCAAGGTCACGCCCTCACCTCCGACACCTAGGCTCACAACCACATCCCATGTGCCTCGCCGCTGCAAGACACCAGCACACCGGCACCACGCACATGGGCCCGCCGCCAGCCCGCCACACCTCCCCGTGAGCAGCGAGCCCGCGCGCGCGCATCGTCATCCAACCGGCGCCCTCGCCTGACCCCCAGGCAGCCCCCTTCCCCCTGCGCCCCCGTATATAAATGCCACGCGCGAGCCCGCACGCCGCTGCCGCTGCCGCCAACATGTCCAAGTCAACGCTCGCCATGTTTGCTGCCCTCGGCGCCGGAGGCGGTGCCGCCCTCACCGCGGCCGTCTACTCCCTGCGCTCGTCCGACTCCAGGAAGCCCGAGTCCCAGATCGCGACGAAAACCATCGCGGCGCCTGCGCCCGCTGCCTCCTCGGGGGCCATCCCGCCCGCCCAAGTCTTCGCCCCTGCCGCCGTCGCGGGGCCTGTCAACCCCGCCGGCCTCTTCGAGTACGGCTTCCCGGGTCCCATATCGGACGTCGCCAGCCGCTCGGCCCTGATATCGAGCTACGACCGCCGCACGCGCAACCCGCAGTGGGTCGTCGAGCACATCACGCCCGCCTCGCTCGCCATCCGCGACGGCGACCGCAAGCACAGCGCCTTCCTCGAGGACGACGCCGTGCCCGCCAAGTTCCGCGGCCAGCTCAAGGACTACTTCCGCAGCGGCTACGACCGCGGCCACCAGGTCCCCGCCGCCGACGCCAAGTGGTCCCAGAAGGCCATGGACGAGACCTTTTACCTCACCAACATGTGCCCCCAGGTCGGCGAGGGCTTCAACCGCGACTACTGGGCGCACTTTGAGGACTTTTGCCGCCGCCTCACCGTGCAGTACCCGTCCGTCCGCATCGTCACCGGGCCGCTCTACCTCCCCCGCAAGGACCCCGTCGACAACAAGTGGTATGTCAAGTACGAGATGATCGGCAGCCCGCCCTCCGTCGCCGTCCCCACGCACTTCTACAAGGTCATCTTCGCCGAGGACGGCAAGGCCGGCGGCAGCGTCTCCATCGGCGCCTTTGTCCTCCCCAACGCCCCCATCCCCAACGAGAAGCCCATCACCGACTTCGAGGTCCCCGTCGAGGCTGTCGAGCGCGCCAGCGGCCTCGAGTTTGCCACCAAGCTGCCCGTGCAGCGGAGGAAGCGGCTGTGCGCCGACACGACGTGCGCCCTCGTCGTCAGGGACTACGCGGACCGGCAGCAGGCGTTTGCCAAGGGCGACAAGCGCGCAATCTCGCCGCCCAGGACATAGCGCGTGGGTGCGTTGGTGACGAGGAAGAGCAAAGGGAGGACGATTCTGTTGAGTTGTCGCATATTGCATCTCACGGCCTTGCGTTATAGACGGGATTGGCGACGGTGTCTTTTCCAGTTCCATTCGCATTATTCCCCCCTAGAGCTAAGCGCAAGCATGCACGGCACAGTCACTGCTATTTAATCACATGTACATTAGCACCCGGTTCGGATACAATCAGATGCCCCAAACCCACCCTAACGCTATCTGAAATCCAGTTCTATGAGAGCGAAGGATCGCGCAATGCCAGTGACGCTATAGAGTACAATGACGCTGTTTCCCTCAGCATTCGTTTCGTCCCAGCGCCCCCAACGCCGTCTGTCGTGATATCAACCACACATCAACCTATCTGGCTCTGGTATATTTTCCATGTCGCTGCTCCTGTCGCAGACTTTCCTCCTGGCTAGGCAGCGGAGCTCGTCGTCTCGCAGCATCTGCCTTGTCACTGTCTATCGAGTGCAAAGGGGGCGGTGGGACAGGCATGGGGAAGTTGCCCGGCGGCGGGAGGAGGCCAGGGGGCAACGCGCCCGGTGGTGGCAGTGGCACGCCGGCCTTCTTCATCAGCTCGAGGAGCTGAGCCGGGCCGGGTGGGTTGTTTGGATCCAGGCCGGGGAGAGGTGGCGGCGGTGCACCGTTAAGCCCCGGAAGAGGGAATGGAAGCGGCGGCGGAGGTGCGCCAGAGCTTGCGCCGACTCCGGGTATGAGAGGTGGTGGTGGAGCGCCACCCAGCCCGGGAACGATGCCTCCACCCAATGGAAGTCCAGGGATGCCAGGCAGGCCCGATGCGGCCAGCTTGGGTGCGTCCTGGTCGACGAGGGCGTCCATCTCGTCCTCCATCTCCTGCTGCTCCTCTTCCTGCCGCTGCCGACGGTTGCCCCGACGGTCCCAGGTGCCCTGAGCCTCGGCCGCCGCTTCTCCGATGTGGTAGCGGTCTTGAACGACATCGGTTTCTCCCGGTCTAGCGCGCGTCCAGAAGCGGCTGATCCTGTCGTTCGAGCCCGACGCAAGGATGTGGCCCAAGGGGTGCCAATCAAGAGACCAAATCGCGTAGTCGTGGGCAAATGGCAGCCTGTGCGAGGGCCAGACTGACTGAGCCGGCGTGGTTGTGGGGTCCATATTGTCGTAGGGCGCAACTGTCAGAGCCTGGCCGGGAGGTGGATTGGGAGTATCGAGAAGGTAGTGGAATAGTGAGCCGTCCATGCCACCCGTTGTGAGCAAGTTGGGATGGATGGGGTGGAAGGTGAGGGTAGAGATGTCCTTCTCATGCCCTTTGAGCAGGCAAATGTCGCGCATCGTCCTCAGGTCAAAGACGCGCGCAGTCTGGTCTCGGGCCGAGGTTGCTAGACACAAGCCGCGCACCTTTTCAAACGTGACTTTGGTGATTGTGCTCTTATGGCCGTGGAGGGTTGTCAGGCAGCGGCTGGTTCGAGGGTCCCAAAGCTTGACCAGATGGTCCTTGGACCCGGACACGAGAAGGCCTTTGGTGGGATGCCAGTCGACAGTCTTTGCATCCCATCCGTGGCCCTCCAGCTTGGACTCCATTTGGCCCATTGCAAAGTCAAAGACCTTGAGGGTCGAGTCGTCCGAGGCACTCACAAACTTGGAGTCGTTTGGGCTAAAGGCAAGATCTCGGATAGGGTCCGTGTGCGCATTGATGCTCTGCACATTGTTGAAGTTGGGCTGCCAGTACTTGATCTGGCCATCGTGATCGCCGGAAATCAGCCAGTCGTCGCTGTGAGAGTACTCTAGGGCGCGGATGGCCGAGTCGTGGGCCTGCATTATCGTCTCGAAATTGAAGCCAGTGCCGTTCCAGAGAGTGAACTCGCCGCTTGTCGATGCCGTCAGAAGCCGCCGGCCCTCTGGTGTCCATCTCACCACGTTGATCGGGTGCTTGATCTTGTTTAAGGACGAGTGGAGATGCTTGATCGGGATGGTGTCGGCAGCAGACGTCGGCCGCCCTGCTGGTGGAATCATCTTTGGGGGCTGTCAGCTTCCAACGCTTTCCGATTTCGTGTCACTGAATACTGACATCCACAATGTAGCTCGCGCTCGGCCGCTCGGCCTCGCCAGTATAGCCGCCCTTGTAGTTTGCGGTCCGGTGGCGCTGCCAGTGAGTGATGGTCGCACTGTAGTCGGTGACGGGCCCTACGGGATCAAAAGTCAGCGCTGCCAACAATGCATTCTTGCGTCTCTCTCTGGCGTCCATCCTGCGTCTCAACACGAGGTTTCGTTTGACGCGCTGGGACAGATGAAGCAAAGGGAACAAGTTCACAGGGTAGGACTAGAGTATTATGAGATGGTTTGAAGTGTTCGCTTAGCGGGCTCGTTAGACAAGAGAAGGATATCCTTCGGTGCTCCCAACAAGTTGCCAGTGAATAGGTGTCAATGAGAGGCACCTTGCCCTCTCTTCCCGCTGCTTCGAGGGCAGATTCCAGGCGTCTCTACCCGAGGAACGCAACGACGCTCGCTGGAATAATGCGACGTGTATGTCCAAAAACTCTTCGCTTCAGGCCTGTGGGGCACAGGCTGTGATCCACCCCGGCACGGTGTATTGGTTGCTGCGGTGAGATGATGCGTGGGCGCAAACAGAAAACCCGTGGGGAAAGGCATCCTGAGCATGCAGGTATGCGCAGCTGATTACTTACTTCGGCCCCGGACCTTAAGATGCGCTCCATCTTGCCCGCCCCGGTCACCGTGATCCCCGCGTGGCTCATAAGCCATTGTTGCGATCCCCGGAGACGGGCTTGCTCGGCATCCACGCCACGGGAGTTGGAGCCGATGAAGGCTCAATTCGCAGAAGGCTGATTAATGGTACTCGCAGCTGATAGTATGCTCGCTCACGATATTAGAGCGATGAAGTGAGCGTCTTGGAATCTGCTTCGAGCGTTGCGGCGGCTGAAGTGAAGAGTCAGGCCTACGACTGCAAGCTTGGTGCGTGGCTTTCAACTTTAAAGGGTCTTGAAGCAGCGATGGGCGAGCCCGAAGCCTGTCACGTGAGGCTAATCCTGCCTTAGTCAGCAATATCTGATCGATGTACTTTGACCTCAAAAACATGAAACCATAACCTGGCTTGAACGCCGTTGTTAGGTTCAACATTGCTGCGTTCGGTCTCATCAGTCTGCACGTGCCAGTCAAAGTTGGCATCATATCCACATAATATCCAGGTTAATGCCTCTCCAAGCACTTGGCCAGAGTCGCCTCGCCCCAGGTGCCAGAGTTCAAGTCAGCTCTGCTACGGACTACACTGTTGCTAGGTATTAATCCGGAAATACGCCGACATGGGATTCACATGCTTCTGATTTGACCGGCAGGCTTCTCGAATCTGGGCTGCACCCCTCACTGACAGGGTGCAGAAGCGCCACGACCCGCTGCCTGCCCCGCTGGTTTCCTGCAGTCGCCGCTGAGTGCCGGGACGACTGGCTCCTGCATCAAGCTCGCACCTGCATTCGCTCTTGTTGGACGCTGAGCTTGTTTCCTACTCCTGCTCGTGTTATTTCCGATCGAGAGCCTCGTTTCGCCTCAGCTCGGCCGAGGCAGTGAGAAATTTTGCTTGAGAATTGGCTCCGTCAACGGTGGCGACGGTTGGCGGGCTTAGACGCCGCCCTGCGCTGGCGCGGGGGAGGAGAGCTGCAACGTATCTACAAAGCCTGGAACCCCTCCATTTAACATCAGCACCATAACCTCCTCGCTCACCGCCCACCGTCCTCACCCCGCGCGCCCTGCGTATCACAGCGTCTGTCCCTCGCTGCGTCGCCAATTGGAAAGAACTGGCTGCCGCAATCATGAGAGCGGCGACGGCGACCAGCGTCGAGGCCTCAAGCGGCACCGCGACGCGCCGCCAGGCCAAGGACACAGACCTCGCCGAGGCGGAGGTGCCAAACGGCACGAGGGCCGCGAAGATAAAGACGTCGCCGCAGAGAAAGTATCGCCATGTCGCCGCCGTGCACTCCCAGACGAGGCCGTCGTGCCTCAGTCACGATTCGCCTACTGCCCCCAGCTTCATCGGATTCCGGAACCTCATGGTCATCGTCTTGGGTAATGGCTACGTGTTGGTTGTTTCGAGAATGCTTTGGGGCTGCATCACTGACGCTTGCTAGTGGTGGGCAACCTACGATTGATGATTGAGAACATACAAAAGGTGAGCCTTTCTCTCGGACGACTCGGCAAGCGACCATCGGCGATGCTGACTGTCTTCAAGTATGGCGTCTTGATATGCATCAGATGCCACGCCTACAGCCGCCAGGACGTGCTGATCGGCGGCCTGCTCTACTTCCTCATCCCCTGCCACCTCCTGGCCGCCTATCTCATCGAGCTCGCGGCCGCCAAACAGGCACTCGGATCGCGGAAGCGCATCAAGGATGGGGCGACGGGTCCTTCAGAGGAGGACCGCAAGAAGTTCCACTCCACCTGGATCCTCATCGCCTGGATCCATGGAGTCAACATCACCCTCGCCCTCGTCGCCACCACCGTGGTGGTGTACTTTTACATCCACCACCCCTTCATCGGCACACTGACGGAGATGCACGCCATCGTCGTGTGGCTCAAGACGGCGTCGTACGCCTTCACCAACCGCGACCTCCGCCACGCCTACCTGCACCCCGTCAAGGGAGAGCTTGTCCCCGAACTTTACTCCGAGTGCCCGTATCCGCAGAACATTACGATAAGCAACTTGATCTACTTTTGGTGGGCCCCGACTCTGGTGTACCAGCCCGTGTATCCCCGGACAGACAAGATCAGGTGGCTCTTCGTTGCCAAGAGACTCGGAGAGGTCTTCTGCCTGAGTGCTTTCATCTGGTTCGCCAGCTTCCAGTACGCGGCCCCGGTGCTGCGTAACTCGCTCGACAAGATTGCCTCCCTCGACTTCCCATCCATCCTGGAGCGGCTGCTGAAGCTATCGACCATCTCGCTCGTCATCTGGCTCGCCGGCTTCTTCGCCCTCTTCCAGTCCTTCCTCAATGCTCTTGCTGAGGTCCTGAGGTTCGGCGATCGGGCCTTTTACGACGATTGGTGGAACAGCGAGAGCCTTGGGGCATATTGGCGGACGTGGAACAAGCCCGTCTACACCTACTTTAAGCGGCACGTCTACATGCCCATGATTGGCCGTGGTTGGAGCGCGTCGGCCGCCAGTCTCGCCGTCTTCTTCGTCTCGGCCGTCCTTCACGAGATTCTCGTTGGAGTCCCCACTCACAACATCATCGGTTAGTCCACCTCGCTCGTTCTACAAGCCCGCTGTGCCAACTATCACCTCGTCAGGAGTCGCCTTCTTCGGTATGTTCCTCCAGCTTCCCCTCATCGCCATCACTGCACCTCTAGAGAATATGAAGCTCGGAAACGGAGGCAAGGTCGTCGGCAACACCATCTTCTGGGTGTCCTTCACCATTTTTGGCCAGCCGTTCGCTGCGTTGATGTACTTTTACGCGTGGCAGGCCAAGTACGGGAGCGTGAGCAGGCAGGTGGTGCAAACTGCGAGCGTCAAGTGACGCTGGAGAGCAAGGACGAGGGACTCTTGACGGCCATAGTTGGATATTTGGTAATGAAAGGCACTCAGATATGACGCGGCGACTGTGGAGTTGGATGGGATTTTGATGCTGTTTATTCATGATGTGTATAATTCACAACCACCACCTATTCAGTCCGTTTCCACGTGCTCTACAACGACGTTTGCCCGACTTCCCGAGACCATCACGGTATGAATGGTATCAGGGTGCCCACCCTCCTCCGATACTGAACGTAGTCGTCCTGGAAGAACTCGATGAGCCGTTCCTCCTCGACGTTGATCCTGCTGTTGAAAAACGTCCACAATACCGCCGCGAAGGCGAAGGAGCACACCACGTTGCCGAGCACCAGCTGCGTCCCCAGGCCCCAGTAAAAGAAGCCAAAGTAGCTCGGGTGCCTGACGACGCTGTAGATACCCGTTGTGACGAGCATGTGCGAGTCCGCCTTGCGGGTCTGCACGTGGTGGTTGAAGCTGGCGCCGGCCTCGAGCATGGCGACGGAGCGTACGACCTGGCCGACTGCGACCATGGCGAGCCCGAGGGCGAGGAGGACAGGGCCCGATTGCAGCGGCGCCCAGGACCGGCCGGGGAAGAGGAGGCTGACGAGCAGGCACTCGATGAAGGCGGCGGAGTGGGCGAGGAAGTAGGCGGGCCAGTTGGCCGTCAGGAGGAAGCTGTCGATGCTGGCGACGAGGGTGTTCTTCTCAGCCGTCGTCCAGAACTCGAGGAAGTGGAAGATGCACAGCGCGAGCAGGAAGAAGGGCACGCGCCACGCTGGGCTGCTGGTGAAGACGAAGACGCCGGCGGTGGCGATGGCACTGGCCGCCGCGCCTATCCCCAGGCAGAACGCGCGGAGGGCAATGCCCGACAGGGACTTGGGCTGGCCGGCGAAGAAGGGCCTCAGAGGCGAGTCGTCTGTGTTGTTCGATGGCTCGGCGGCCTGTGGTCGGTGCTGGGCACGAGGCGCCGCTGCGTCCCTGGCGGCTGCCATGACGGATACCGGGGAGTCGATCTCGCCCAAGCTTTTGCGATGCGAGGTTTACACCGCCGTGTCAGACATGGCAATGCCGCCTGGGCGTGGTGTTCAGAGCGCCGAGTTTGGAAGAGGTTGAAGCGGGCGATGCAGTCGCAAGTATTGATGGTAGTATTTATTTCTTGACAAAGCAAGCAGCAGGGCGGCGATCCCTTCCCAAAGAGGTAGTAGTTTCGATTGTTCCGGGCGAACAATATCAACGTCGGCCGGCGTTGGAGCGTTGGATATCGCGGTATGGTGCAACTGACATGTAAAGGCTCTTGATTTCTAGCCAATTGAGCGGCGAAGTGGAATTCCTTCTTATCCGTGTGCCGTAGAGACTGTGATGCGCGATTAATCCGTCTACTGAGGCGCTGTGGGGCGTTGTAGCTACTATTAAGGCCGAGTCATTATGTGATCATTAACATAACCTTAAATGTGATCGATCCTCGAGTCATCGGCGTGGACGGAGTGAGGTCAGGAGCTACAGTGGGCGTATTAGTGGCTTGCAGGCGTTTGGAGGCGCCAACTTGATCGATGGCCCCGCTCTCGGCGATGCCTCGACAACAGGATGCGAAGTTGCAAATGCAAGGAAAGGTCTTGGCCAAAATGCGACATCACACAGCATTGTTTGAACATTATTCACTCGTCTCTAGATAACATAGGCATACTTCTTCGTACCCCCCAATTCTTTGGGTCCGTGTTGGTCATGTGGTGCAATAGGTGACGGTCTGTGTGCACCTCTGTCCAGCGGCGCCGTGTCTGCCATGTATTCTCACGGGCCAGACTTTGTCATGACACGGTCACGGAGGTCGCATTTCTTCCCGAGACGTGGCCGTTCTCGTTTTGCAAACCCCGAGCTCAAAAATGCCTCAGAGTCGAGTGAGGTCGATGAAGTGTTCATCTCCTGGGTGGCCATTCTAACATCATGATATCGACTCCGCTTCGAGTTATTCAAACACGCTTTGACCATATCTTACCAGTTAGCAAGAAAGCAGCACACCCAGGTGGCCGGATGCTTACATGTCAGGCTTTGGAGTCCAGTTCTTCATTTGCCGCGTCCACGGCCACGGATACCTCTGCCTTTCGGAAGAGTACTCCTACAGCCCACGCATCGCCATGATAATGGGCAATATATCCACGTCCTAACCTCCTTTTGAGTCGCTCAACTTGCTCTGGTGCTTGTATCCGGGAGGAGTGCGAATCGCCGCGCCTGGAGGCGCGTCAGGATGTAGTTTATCGGTCGTTGTTCTAAGCGCGGCGGCACTCGCTGCAGCCGCATCATAGCCCGCCTTGGATTGAAAAAGACGCGATGAGGAGGACCAGGACGTTGATGAACCCCCAGGTACACGGGATCCACGTGTTCATCTCGTAGTATCCGGCTATGTAGACGGCACCAAGCCTATGCCAGTCAGTCCAGACTCAAAGAGAGCGTATCCAGACCACCCACATCAGGCCGACGAGGCTGCCGGCCAGGAGCGCCTCCAATCCCGCAATCACGAGGTAGACGACAGGCGCCGCCCAGAGATACTTCCACGACGACTTTTTCCAGCCGTGCGTGAACATGGCCACGAGCACCGCGCCGAGATGGAAGACGGTGTACGTGACGAGTGTCCATATCAACGTGAAGCGCCAGACGTCCGTAATGTAGTAGAGCGTGTACTTGCGCTCGGGCGTCGGATCGGAGAACATGCGGACGTTGAGCGATGGGAACTCAGGCGTCTGGTAGTTGGGCGGAGGGTCGTTTGGGTACGGCATCGTGGCGCCCTCGACCGCTACTCGCGGCGAGGCGAAGTCGTAGATGCAGTCCTTTTCCGTGTCCTCATGGGAGCTGTGCAGCCATCCCGAGGTGCGCGGTGCTTGGCGAGGGCGAAGTTCAAGCGCGAGGATTGGTGGTCGGTCAGGGTCTGTCTGAGCCTCGGCAAAAGCCCGTGATTCGCGAATAGCGCCACACCGTCTCTGGCCGCGGCCCCCGGCCGGAACGCAGCTTCGCTTTCACATCTTCCATCGACAAGAACAACTCCGATGCAGCAGGCTCCCCAACAACTGCAACATGCCTGCGGATAGGCTCCTCAACACTGTACTGCAGCACTACCGAGACGTCCACGATGGCCCAAAGACCGACCAGATAATCGGCACCACGACGCACCTGCTCGCTCAGCTCTCGAACCCTCTCAACCTCGGCATCCTCACATCGCAGCTGCTCACTGCACCCGCCATCTGGCATCGCCAAGACGGGCCCCGGACCGCGATCCGAGTCATCGGCATATACAATACCGCCGCGGTGCGCGTGCACGACAACGAGGTCGAGAATGCGAATCGCAGGGGGCCGAGGGAAGGCGGCGCGCTGAGATGCGACAAGTGGACGCGGGCAGTCGTCAAAGGCGCCGACGATCGGTCGAGGCGATGGCAGCACCTCCTCGTCCTCACTGGGGTGCTCATGGGGATGGAGGGAAATGACAGGCGATCGCTGTCGAGATCCCTGCGAAACACGCTCGAGCAAGCCGTCGTCACCGCCGCCAACCTCGCGCTGGAGCACAACGTCGAGGACGGGCTGCTCGCAGCGGCATCCATCATCACGGCCCTCTGCTTCGCATTTCCTCTTCTTTCAGAATTCCACAAGACGCAAATCAACTGCAACGCATTGCTACCGATAGCCGTCTGGGCCATGACCGGAGAGGAGGGCTTCTGCGATGGCGAGTTCCTCAAGGCCGTCGCCAGAGACACTGCCGAGAGCGCCACACATGCCCTCCACTGGTCGGCACATTCGCCATCAAGCCAGCTGCTGCAGCAAATGGAGAAGCAGCCGTTGATGGCAAACATGGGGCCGCTGTCCAAGCTGGCTGGATTCGCGGCGCAGCACGCAACCGACACGGCCGTCGTCTTGCAGGCGCAGGACGCACTTCTGGTATTTTCTGGCAGAGTCCTCGACGCCTGGCAACGAAACCCCTTCAGCGGCATCGACCCAGCCTTCGAGAGCACCCACCTAACCCCAGAGACGCTGCAGAAGACGTGGCCGTTGCTCTGGGAGGCCTTCCGAAAGCTTCTGTTTGGCTCCGTTGCCGTGCTCCAGGCCATTGTCTCTCGCGGCTTGTTGGATCCTCACATGCTGGCCAACGGCATGGCTCCTAGCATCGCCGCCAAATCGCTACACGTCCTTCGAAACCTCTTCTTCATATCGTCGCGCAATGGCAACAGCTCGTTTCAGGTATACACCTTTTCGTACCTGACGTCGATTGATGTCCTGACGCGGGAGCCGGCTGCGTGTGATAGCTTCTTGGGGGAGATTCGGCCAGCAGACATTGCTCCGTTCCCCATGACCCATATTCAGAGGACGCTGGACCTGTTCTATCTGAATGTTGCAGAGCATCTCCCGCTCACTCTCTCTGTGGATTCTTGCGAGAATCTCATTGTCAAGCCGGCCATGACATACCTCTCTCACGAGGGTCCAATGTCCCCAGCCATGGTCGAGCTTTTCGAATCCGCCCACAGCGCCATCCTCTCCGTTCTGTCCTGTCCTCAGCACAGCCCTCTCACCATCAAGATCACTCCATTTTACATTGTCAGGCTCTTTGAGTCTTTCCCGGACCACATTTCGCCTCGTCAGTTCCGCGTGGCGTTCAAGACAGTCATGGAAATCGTATCACCTCCATTCCCAATCGCAGCGATGGAGCCTCAGCTGTCCGAGACGCTGCTGGAAATGCTGCGCTCCAACATGGCCACTGCTTCAACCACACCCCTGGGCCCGACGCCAGATTCACTTTCGCGGAACGGAACGTCACAGCAAAACGAGGAGGTCCCTCTCTCGGTACAGAGCGCTCTAGTCATGACGCTTGTAGACTCGTTGCCGTTCCTACCCCTCCCGCTGGTCGAGGAGTGGCTCGCCATCACGGCGCAAGCCATGAACGAAATCGCGGATCCGAGGTTGAGGGCACCTGTGAAAACCCGGTTCTGGGACATTCTTGTCAACGGCGAGATGGACGTGGACAGGGCGACAATCGGAGTCGCGTGGTGGGGAACGAAGGGCGGGAGGGAGCTGGTGCTGTTTGGCCGTGCGCGTGAGCCGGTGGTGATGAGCGGTGCGATTGTCAGTGACAAGGACAAGTCAAGTCGGCTGTGAGCCGACTATGGATGTCACTGCTTATGCTACCATACCATGTATTTGTTGTGCTTTATTCTCTCTTGATGGAGATAAACGAAAGTCCTCCGGCACAGCCATGCGTGATTGACGAGCAGGCGTGGCTACGAAGCCGCACTGATTCGGAGACGGTTGCCCGCGAATATATATGAGAGCAAGGTTGCCCAGGATGCGGCACTTTCCTCGAGGTCTTCTGCTGAACACCGTCGATTGCTTGGCCTCTCTTTTACCACCGCCATGGCCTGCCTGTGGACCTTGCTCCTGCTGCCCACGCTCCTGGTCTCGCCGGCCGCGGCCAGCGGCAGCTCTTCAGCCTCTATCCCGCGTCCGATACTCGCTACTACTCTATCTGTTGTCACGGAGCTGACCACGGTCGCAGAGTCCACCTTTACGTCCACGGTGTTCGTTACCGTGAGGCCCTCTGCGTACGCCTCGAGCGACGATGCAGGGCAGTCAGGCACAGACTCTGCTGGGTCGTCTGCCAACGGGGGCACAGCTGTGCTCACGGCCTCCGTAATTACCGTGACGCATCGGCCTGCGGCGGGTGTAGTCAAGATGCCTTCTAGTCTTGGTCTTGACGACTCGACCTCGCCGTCGGGCTCTTCGTCGTCTAGCATGCCGACTGCTTCGACGCTTTTCGGCGCCGATACTGCGGGCTCGTCGGACGCTGCTCCGTCCAGCACGAGTGATCCGCTGGCCATCACGGGAACTAGCTGGAGCGACTCAGTCTTGTCCTCGTCCAGCACGGGCGATCCGCTGGCAGTCGGGACTCGAACCACGCGTGGCTCGGCAGCCTCTTCCTCCGGCTCGGTCTCGACGCATCCCCCGAGCTCAGCCACGGGCTTCTTTGCGGTGCAACCCAGCCTCGCTCCCTGCGCTGCGGATAATCCGCTCGCCAACGAGGACTGTCGCGCTCACTTGGCTAGCAACTGCACCCGCAAGGCGCATTACTATCCCACATGCGTCGAAGGCGAGTGCGCTTGCCAGCCAAACACCTGCGTCCACGCGGCGGACTGCATGAAGTACCACCAGTGCTTCGACGACGAGGAGGTCCGGTGCCAGGAGCAGCCTTCGGGGTCCCCGGGCCTCCCCGGCGTGTGTGAATGCGTCCCCAAGGTGGAGGGCTGCCTGACGCAGCCGCAGCCTCACAAGTTCTGCGACGGCGAGATCGACTGCAGCAACGAGCGGCACCGTGATATATACCCCCTGTTCGCGCAGTGCGTCACTGACGACCCCTGGCAGTCGTATCCGCGAGGACGGTGCATGTGTCGCAGGGTGGATTGTACGTATGCCCACGACGAGAAGGAGGACAATCTGTCGTGCCTGGACCTGATCTGGTGCCACAACGGCACCAACAAGGTTCCACACTGCAATGGCAAGTATGACGAGAACAAGAACGGGCCAGATGACGGGTACTGCCTTTGTCCCGGAAATCTCCCCTAGGCCTCAAAGGGCAAGGGGAGATGCCGTGATTATACGGCAGGGCGAGCACGGTTGGCCGTAGGCACTCTGGTAGGCAATGGTTTCTCTCTCGCGGCTTGGACAAAGCTCGTCTCCAGTGATGATCTTGCCCATGAACACGTAGCAACTGCCACATGTCTCTGACCTGGAGGGCCCCAATGCACTCGGATTTGCCATCTGCTCTAGCCGTTTGCCTGCTCCGGTGCATGAGAGAGCACGCCTTGCATCGCGGCAAGCACCCCATCTTGCTCTGATATCTTCGAGCAACCTCACCCGCCAACCCTGATGAGCTGTTCTTCTCCTGCTGAAGGACCAATAATACATCAGGCACATTGCTGCTGGTTGCAATCAACAGATTGCATCACACACTTTTACGTCATTAGATGCCTCGTGGCCTGTGGCCAGTGGCCTTCTCTTTGCTGGAAGGTGCGTCCTGATGTGGACGCGGATGTCACCACAGGAGGCTCGACTGACCCCTCTCACCTCTGCTCTTCCTCCCCACTCTTCCCGAACTGCCCGAGACCTGTGCCATCGCATCACCAACCAAGGACGTGCTACAGATAGACCATGTGGGCTGCAGAGCCGTGGTCGCCGCCACTGCGCAGCACCAACGACGCGGTATCTGAAACTAGCACATGCTGGTGACGGTCTGGTCTCGTCATTGGCTTCGGGGTCTCCAGAGCCCAAGCTCTCATGCACCCAAGCTCTCTGGCCCCCAAACTGTCCATTGACAATTCTGCCGTCACAGCCACGATCTCGGCGCACCCCTGCAACGCGCAACGGCGGCGGGTCCGGCCAGTCCTCGCAGCTCCAGCCGGCGCGGAGGGAGGGTTCCCCCCGGGGTCCCCCCAGCTTGCGCCAGATATGACGCGCTGCAAGAAGCTGCTACCGATCGGATCAATCGACATCATGGCGCTCGACTCCTTCCGTGCCACCATATCTGCATGATGCGATGGTGATGGATGATGGCAGTGGCGAGACGGGCGAAAGCAAGCAGCCATCAGAACCACAGTTTTGATGCCGCTGGTGGCGCAGGCAAACCGGTTTTTGCCGCGGAGGAGAATGGTTCACGGATGGACGTTGCCGACGACGGGTCCGTCGTGGTCGTGGGGAAGCTGGAAGCACGAGTAAGTAGGTAGCTTTCAGCTGGACTAGGCTATCTGCCCACACCCCCTTCGGGCTTCACGATGGACGTCATTCCGAAGAGGTACCACGCAGCCGGCCACACCTGCATGCCTCGAGCTCTAGATCGGGGCTCGACCTGGAGGTCCTCACGTATTAAACAGACAAGCTTTCCCGCCCTTGCCCAATTGTTCTTGAAAGTCAAGATCATCCCCGATTGAACCATAACTCATACACCTTGACCCAAGTTCATTTGATTCGAGACACTCACTCACCAACAAAATGTCTTACCGCGACAATAACGACGACGTGAGCCTCCTCACCCCCATCCTGCCTACCACGCAACATATGAGCAAGCTTGACTAACGCATCTCTCATCGCAGTCCGGCTTCGGCAGCACTGGTAACACCGACAGCTACGTAAGACACAGCTTCCGCTCCATCACGATGTATCTGAAGTGGTACTCACACAATAGTTTAGAGCTCTGGCCGTCGCAACGATGACTCGTACGGCTCTTCCGGCCGCACCGGCGGCAGTGACTCGTACGGCTCATCTGGCAACATCGGAGGCGACTCCTACGGTTCCTCTGGCGGCACTGGCGGCGGTGGCCTAGGCTCTGGCCGTACTGGAGGAACCGACTCGTACGGATCTAGCGGCCGTACCGGTGGCGGCGGCTCGTACGGCTCCTCTGGCGGCACTGGAGGTGACGACACCTATGGCTCTGGTGGTCGCACTGGTGGCGGCGACTCGTACGGCTCCTCTGGCCGCACCGGCGGGGGTGGCTCGTACGGTTCTTCTGGCAACACCGGAGGCGACGACTCGTACGGCTCCTCCGGCCGCACCGGCGGAGGTGACAGCTACGGCTCCGGCGGTGGCTCGTACGGATCCAGCGGCGGCACTGGTGGCGGCGACAGCTACGGCTCCGGCGGTGGCTCGTACGGATCTAGCGGCGGCTCTGGTGGCGGCGACAGCTACGGCTCCGGCGGTGGCTCGTACGGATCCAGCGGCGGCACTGGCGGCAGCGACAGCTACGGCTCCAGCGGCAACAAGGGTGGCGACAGCACCATGGGCAAGTTCATGGAGAAGGCTGGCGACTTCCTGGGCAGCAGCAATCAGGGGCAGCGTGGACAGCGGGGGAACCAGGGCAGCAACGACTACTAAGTGGATGTTGAACGGAACAGCGCGTGCTTGTCTTGACACAATGATTTGATGATGCTGGCAGTATGTCTGCTCGCGCCAGTATGACCTGGTTGCGCTTCTTAATTTGCTCGTCAGCCTCTACGGCTATGAATTAATGCACCCTGCATGCTTCACCTCACCGTCCCTGATGCTCTGATTTTCACGCATGATTGCGAGTGTTGGGCTGTACTCTGTGCTGGCTGATGTGTCTCTGTTTTCACCGCGACGTGCTTGCATTGAAGCTCCGTGTACGTCGATGGCCCCGATGGCTGCTGTCCCGCGCCTGAGACGGCGCGCTCGCATCCTACGCCAGCGTCTTCTCCACTTTGGCCAGAACCACGCCCTCCGTCAACGCCCCCTTCGAGTCCAGCAGGTGTATGAAGCGATACCCTTGCCCCAGGCGATCGAGCCTCACGCACGCCCACGCCGCGAGCTCATCCCTCCCGATCTCGTCGTCACGCACGGTGAAGCGCACAAACGTCAGCTCCTCGACGAGGCCCGCGATGGCGCCAAAGGAGACCTTCTCGCCGGCGAAGTCGACGTCGCAGCCGCGATGGGTGCGGGTGCGGGCCTTGTGCTCGGCCTCGTGGCTGGAGCCGCCGGCGTGGATCTCCGTCTTGAGGTAGGGGTTGAAGCGCTTGGGGGAGGAGTCGGGGTGCGGGAGGGGGATGGACTGGGCGGCGAGGAAGGTGATGGCGAGGGAGAGCGTCTTTCGCGTGGTGGAGGCGCTTTGCTCGGGCTTGGGCTGCATGTCGGGGCGGTAGCCTTTGCCGTCATGTTAGCCGAGTGGCGATGGTTTTGGTGATATTAGACTCGCCTTCTGGCTTCAGGACGTAGCCACCGGTGCCCGCAAACATGCCCTCGTTGAGCATCATGCCCTCGTCCGTCTGCTGCCAGTTCAGCGCAACAATCTGCGCGCCCGAGCCCCAGAACACGGGGGGCTTCAGGTTGGACGAGTCGATACGCAGACCTGACGGATAGGCGCGCATCAGGTAGTGCGTGTTGTGGCGGAAGAGGTCCGCGCCGTGCTTCTCGCGGTGGTCGAGGAACTTGCTCTCCGACAGCGAGAAGATGTGCGTCGGCATGGACGCCTCCGGCTGCGTCCACGCCTTGAACGACACGGCCTGGGTGTAGATGGCCAGGCGGCTGAGCTCCTGGATGATACTGGAGGGCTTCTTCTGCTTGGCCGCGTCGACGCCGGCGCGGTCATCTTCGCCGCTCTCGGCCTCCTGTGGTGCGGCGCTGGGCGGCACGTGCTTGACCTTGATGAGGATCTTGCCCCGCAGGTCGTGGGGGCTGGGTAGCGAGCCGGCTTTGGCTTCGGACTCTGTGACCAGGAGCCCTTCCCAGGCCTCCTCCATGATGCTGACCATGACGGCCTGCTGCTGTGGGTTGCAGTGGACCTCGAGGCTGATGATGAGCGGCAGGTCGGTGACTGCAAAGGCGCTCTCGCGGATGGCATTGCACACGTCCCTGAACGGCACCTCCCTGGTCAGGGTATACCCATGGAGCACCCTCGGCTCGATCACAGCGACCTCCGGTTCCTCGGTCACCTCAGCAGGGACTCCCCCGGCGTTTTCCCTCGCAGTTGCCGCGTCGCCGTGCCTGTCCGCGTCTCTGTGTTCCATTATCTTGCCCAGGCTCGTCTTTTCGAGTTTCGAGGCCAGGGAGTCTGGGAGCCTTTTCCTGAGCATGCCAAACCTGCTCTCCCGCTTGGCCTTGGACTTCTCGTGGCCGCTGCCTGTTCCTTCATCGCCACTAACGCTGCTTGCGGCGCTCTCGGCGTCAGATCCGTCGCCGTCCCAGACGTCCACCTCCACGCAGCGGCAGCCTCTCAGCAGGACATTGGTGTATGCCCCGGTGGTGCTGCTGCTCGACAGCTGGTTGCCCGTCAGATACGTATTGTGGCTAGAGCTGATGTAGTAGCTCGCCAGCGGCCACGAAAGGTCGCACTCCTTCCACGGGATGCTGATGGCGCTGTCCGGGGAGGTCATGTACCCCAAGAAGGCGTTGAGGTCGATGCCCGGCTGGGCGAGGAGACGGGTCGCCGCCGGGGTGGCGTCGTCGCTGTCCTGGACCTTGCGGACGAACGTCTTGACCTGCGTCTCGGTCCATTTCTGATCGGGCCCGGCGTGACACTCGAAGATGTGCCGCAGATAGGGCAGGATCTTGTCGTTGAGCGTCTGGATGGGGCGCATGGACTCGCCGCCGCCGCCGCCGGCCTGACGCAGGGAGTCGAGTCGTTGATCTACTGCAGCCATGGTGTTGTAGATGTGGGCAGATGCCCTGAAACGAGTTGCAACAAGTCAAGCGTGCACGTGCGCCGGCTCTAATAGAGGCAGGCGCTGCGATGCTGCCTCTCCTCCCAAACCAGCCCAGCCCACAAAGAGCAATGGGAGTTGTCGCCCAGAACCGTGTCTTGACTCAGCCCACTGGAAGGACAGTGAACACTGAGGATGCTGCACAATTAACTGCCTGCTTCGTACTCGTACAACAGTTCCCCAGCCTTCTGGGCAGTGTAGAAAGTTCGAAGGCTGAATGCCCGCAACCTGTTCGGCCGCGTCGATGATGCCCAATTGACTGCCTACTTCGTACTCGTACACAGTAGTTTCGATTGAATGCCCGTAACCTATTCGGCTGTGTCCTTGATGATAGCTGCTGGCTTGTTACCCGGCGCCAATATATACTCCCTGTTCGCGCAGTGCGTTTGGCGTGTGAAGGCTCCAGCTTTGTACCTTGCAGGGGTTATAATGTAACCTTATGTATAGTGCCTTTGTAGTCGTAGAATCTCGGTGTAACTCGAACAGGAGAGTTGGGTTGTAGGAATAGCGAGGTACTTCAAGGAACAGGGGAAATATACTCCGTAGGTAGGTAATAACTAGAAGAGAGTGAGGCCACCAAAATAGGGGCTACAAGGCCGGCACGTGACTTTGTGGCAAAGGTAAGCTACTACGGAGTACTCCCGAGGACGCTTCCAAAAACCTAAAATAACGCTAAACTATTTTTAGAAATAGTTGTAATTGGAAGCGTCCTCACGCGCAATCACAATTGCCATTGCACCTTCGTTGTTATTATCATTGTGAAGTACGTCGACGGCGACTGAATCTGCTATGCTGCATTTTGTCCCCGGTCTTGTCAGAAGCGGAAAGAAGCTTCCGCGGCGCAGCAATTCCACTCGTCGCGCTCCAGCATCGTGGTACTCCCTCCGTACGCGAGACAAGCTTCAGCCTTCAGAAAAAGCTAACCATGTCAGCGAATACGCCATCAGCTGGTGTATTTGGCCGCATAAAAGCAACTCTCTCACCCGGGACTCGGGACCAGACACATCTACAATCACTACTCCGCACAAGAAACCGCCATGAACGACTTCACACAGCTTACCCATGCGGGTGCGCCCCTACTGAAAATCGGCCAAGGCTACTGCGGCACCGTTTGGGCCGACGGCCAAGATGCCGATACCAAGGCCTCTGCGCTGGTCTTGAAGCGTGGGGATGGAGGAGAGGGTCGATCCATCACCCATGAGTACCGAGTGCACAGGCATCTTCTCTCGACCCTCCGAACACACGTCCATGATCTGGCCATATTCCGTGTCAATATCCCGCTTTGCCTTGCATTCCTCCAACCTGGGTCGGCGGAGTGGTCCGATATCATCCAGCGGATGCCCCCTCACTTCACGCCTTGCAACGCGCTCGTCAGCGAGAGGGTCATGCCAATGCCCCGAGAGGTTCGCCAACTGCTGGCTCACAAGTACTGGGACGTGGAGGGCGCCAGCTCAATCGCCGACGAAAAGACCAACGAGCATTGCCTCATCCGCCCCTACCTTGGTCGGCGCCGGGCAGCGAGCCAGCAGCTGTCGTCAAGGACGCGGCCGAACAGGTTACGGGCATTCAGCCTTCGAAACTTTCCTCTGCACAGAGACCAGATCGAAGAGCTAAGCCTCCCAGCAGAGGATTATGCCACCGCAATGGCAGATGCCCTCGCCTTTCTCCACTGGGTCGCAAAGGTCGATGCCTACGACGTCGAATTCGTGCTCGCGCGCTGCCGCCCTTCCCCCGAAGACGCGTCGTCGCCACTTCCCGGCATCGGATCTCGCGAGTTCTTCTGCGAGACACTCGGCCGACACGCTATGTGGCTGCTTGATTTTGACTGCTGCAGGGTCCTCGCTATGAACGACGATGGAGTCCTCCAAGCAGCCAAGAGCTTCTGGCGCAACGATCCATTTTACCCTAGACCAGGAAGCACTATCCGCGCGGACCAACGACTATGGCAAGTATTCAAGGCTCGGTTTCTTGACACGAGCAATGCAATCTTGCGGGAGGACGAAGAAGCCGTTCGGCAGCTCCCGGGGATGCTAATGGATAAGATCACAGAGACTCGCGGTGTTTGGGCAAAGGGTGTTGGTCCTTGATTGTTTCCGTAGCATATTAAGCAAAGCTGAAAGCTTTGCGATGTAGGGGGTACACGGCAAGTGCCCGAGCAATCAGCTTCCAGCTTTACTTCTTTAAGCAGAGGCAATAAGGTTGCGGGACTATCCGCTCTTCGTATATTGGTCGA
Organism: Tolypocladium guangdongense; assembly: GCA_022114105.1. Taxonomy (NCBI): domain Eukaryota; kingdom Fungi; phylum Ascomycota; class Sordariomycetes; order Hypocreales; family Ophiocordycipitaceae; genus Tolypocladium; species Tolypocladium guangdongense. Next base: position 5,401,347 of record NRQP01000001.1, on the reverse strand, counting down.
GCAATTGAATCTACATCGTTCATTGGTAGTCGCTATGCCGAGTGTTAAGCCGTGGTGTATCATATATCGCCGTGCCTGCCGTGGTGTTTTGGTGTTGTTGATGCCTACCTTCCGTCAGCTCTAGCTAACGAACGACGCGTCGTCAACAATACATCCATCTATATATCCCAGGCATCGCAGGCACGGCAGGCACGGCAGACACGGCAGGCATCGCAGGCATTACGGGGCACGCAGGCTCGCAGGCATCGCCGCCGAAGACACTCACTTTCAGCTTTGCTTACGCCTATAACAGCAGTCTTCTGTTGACATCGGGTATTTTACATAGCTCGGGGTTTGGTGGACGAGATTTTTTGCATGCCAAATATAAAGCACGAATGGGTTTGCTTTTGAAGTCTTAGTCGTATGACATGCTCACTTTTTGGCCGCAGCGAGTCTCTGCTCGCGCCTCCTCTCCATAAACTCATCCATATCAACATGAATCCGTAGCCCCTTGGACGCCATGGTAGCGAACACGGAATTGAGCTCCTCCGACTTCATGTCGCGTATCAGCGTCACAAACGCCTCCATCATCACCTCCTTCGACCATGGGCAGTGTTTCAGCGCGCGGTAGAACACGTCCTTCGACTTGGCTCGAAGCTGTTTCTGTGAGTGGCAGAATCGGATGTAGGACACCCACAGCACGACGCTTGACTTGCAAACGTCGCCGGACAGGGCGTGTTCAAATGCGGCTTGCGTGCTATTGGCGTTGCCTCGAGCCAGCTCGTGCTGGATGGCAAACACACGACAGCCGACGGAGTCCTGCGCCTTGACAAGGACTTTGTCGTAGAGCAGCTGGCGCGTCTCGTCGACAACCCGTACGCTCGCATCTGCCCATTCGAACAAGGACAAAAACATCCTGTTTTGGGGAAACAGGTCGATAAAGCGACTCAGCTGTTCACGCACGTATGCTCGTCGAAACGGCCTGTCTATGAGGTCAGTACCAGGAAGGATAAGCGCGGGAAACTATCCGCCGTACCCCTTCGTGGCATTCCAGTACAACACCCTGCACGCAAATTGGAGAATGCGCTCGTGAGCGGCCGCATTGCCATAACCCCGAGACCGAAACTCATTCGACATCGATTCGACGACACCCATGGCAGCCGAAATGTTGCCTTGAGATGCGGATGTAGGCTCCCTGCCCCCGGTACCCGTTAGGTAAGAAAGGAGTGTCAGGCATTCCATGTAGTTGCCGGCGTCGTCGAGTTTTCCTTCGTACAGGCACTGCTGTACCCTCGACGAAAAGGCTTGACGAGCAATGAGAACAAGTGAAGGCGACAGATGCACATCTCCGATTTGGGGTTTGCGCAAGGATTCCTCAACGGAGGCACACAGGCGTTTCGTTGCCATATGCTTGTCGCCCTTCTCCAGCTCCATCCAACTCCAAGTTTGGAACAAGAGAAACCCAGTCGAGGTTGAACCCAGCTTGGTGAATTTCACCTGTCAGCGACAGTCTTTTACACTCAGGGGTCAACTGTCATCACATACCGATGGATCCACCGTTGCAGCTGCTAGTACTTTGTTTGCAACCTCGAAATTGCCGTTGGTAAACTCAGCCAGCGCGTAAGCATTGTAGAGCTGCGTGTTGGTTGGGTACTTTGTCAAGACAGCCTTGGCTGTCTTTCTGATCGTGGCAGGCTCCCTTGCAAAGCACACGGCCAAATGGTACTGCGCAAGAACCGAAATGTCTGCCGAGTGGACGAGCTGCTTCAATGTGGTTTCCACCCAAGTCACGTCGACTGCATGCCCTTGACGAAAGACATCGAGGTACTTGAACCAGCCGCTGCCGCTGAAGAGCAAGCTGGGGGACATCCTTGCATGGCCGTTGACGCTGGCAAATGACGGCGCCTTTCTCCGCAAGTCTTCGGACGCCCCTTCATCGCCTTCCCAGACTGGCCGCAGTTGGATACCGGAACTATCCCCCGCCAAAAACTGGTCTTGATACGCTGTCTCTGTCCAATCGCTGGATCTGAATGCCGGCGGAAGTCCACAGAAGATCAGAAAGGCGTCGATTAGCTGCTCGGTGATGTCCGGCAGAGCATGTTCGGGGATGAAGAACAGCAATGGTTCAACATCCGAATACATGACCACTTTGAAAGGGTCATCGTCTGTTCCGTCATCCAGGGTTCTCGCTGGCATATTGGCATGTCGTCCTTGGAATGCCTCGGCATCTCTCCATGCCTTGAATGCGTCTCGCGAAAGTGTATCTTCAATCATCACGTTGCTCGTCAACGGTTCGGGCGCGTCTCCAGACCCGCCGCTTTCGACGTAACGTCTCCAACCTTGAGCATCTGCATCTCCCATTCTCGGCACCTCGCTCTCCCAGAAATCCCGGAATGCCTCCATTTGGTACTGTTCGCGCTTCGGTCTGAAGAAGGTGAGTTCCAACAGACCCTGCCACGCTGCCACGGCCAGTTCCTTGTAACCGGCATCGTGGACGAACCGGGTGGCTCTCAGAAAGACATAAATTGCTTCTTCCAAGTCGTCTCTTGACTGAAGGCCTGATCGCGAAACGGCTTGCTGAAGTCGGTCGAGAAGCATCTTCTTCACCCCCTCGTACTGGACCGTGACGATGTTTGACATGCAAAAGTCGAGATGCGTCTTCCACAAGCCAAAGTCGTGACGCTCGTCTTCGAGAACTTGCGACCACTTCTTTGCGGCAGTCTTGCTGTTCCAGACCTTGACGCCTTCGCGCATCAACGAGGCCAGAACCCTCTGCCGATGGTCCGGTCGTGTCGCGTGGGGAAGTGCCGACTCCAGCATGTGCACCTTGATCTCTGCAAAGCTGTGCGCAGCGTTTTCGGTTGCTCTTTGGTCAACCTTTTCACCGGCTCTCAGCAAAGCGTCCTGGTGATCAGCCAGCTCCAGCCAGGCGTCGATGTCGTCTGGGTGATCTTTCACCTGCCTGTTCAGCTGGATGGATTTCCATTTCAACGGATTATCGCGATCCGCCTTGACAAGTTCCTCTAATTGATCATCACTGTCTTCTGTGTCGCTGTCCACGCATTTGGCAGGCTTGGCCTTGCCCTCGATGGACCGCCAGGACGGCTGCTCATCGTCTTCTGACGAATCGCTGTCCCTCTGGCCACGCTTGCGTTTTCGTGGGTTCTCCAAAGACAAGTAGTCGCCGGGGTCGTCTCCTGCAGGTTCGTCTTTCCTTCCTCGCAGTCTGATGGGTTCCCCCCTTTGCCAGCCTCTCGAGCGCAGGCCATCTGTCGTGCGAGACCCTGACGATCCTTCACCAGGAAAGCGAAGGCTGAACGTGTCTCTCGGCCCATCCCGATGTATGACCAGCCGTCCATCTGTACCCAGGACCTTGCCACCACCGTAGCGGTAGTATGCAGGTATCTTGGATCGGTCGATGCCATACTTTCTGATAAGAGGGTCGCCTTTTTTGTCAATGACGAAGAGTCCGGGTACCGAGGCTACAGAACTCTTGCCGGGCAGAGACTTTGCTTCTTGCCGATGACGACTTTTCTCCTCATCAGATCGGGGGCCTCGGTGCTCTTCTCTTCGACGTGGTTCATCTCGCCGATGCGAATCATGATGGCGTAGCCTCGAATCATGATCACGATGCTTGCTGGATCGATGGCTACGCTTGCGGGCGTCCCGATCCTCATCCTTTGGTCTCTCGCTCTGGCTTCTGGAGCTTGGAGTCGGCGCCTTTGGCTTGAAAGAGGAGAATTTGGGCACAATCAGCTTCTTGTCCTCGTCGCTGGGAGGCATGGCTGATGAAGGCCTTGGTGGAACATATCATGTCCCTCCCCGTCCGCGATTTAGATATCCCTGCCAGGTTGGTAGAAACCGCGCATCTCAAAAGCCCAGCTGATAGCTCAAAGCCTTGTTTTATTGCAAGCTTTTTTGCTCCGTTTGTCGCTTGATGGAAGGTCGCTCGGTTGAAGACGCGTGGGGTGATTTGATGGTGTAGCTCTGAGGTTCACGTGAGTGTGGCTGCAGGCAGGTGCTAGCGGCCGAGTCCAAGGTCCACTCCACTGCAGACCTTCGACTTCGATTGTGCAACTTCGAATCAACACCACGGCATTACTCTCCCAATCGAGGCCAGGACAGCCTTTGCCTCTATGCGATTAACATCATCGAGTCTCTGCCACACTGCTGCTTGAATTGTTCGACAACTAAGCGCATCCTCCTCTATCCACCCGACAACTCCTTAGACGCGTTCCACGAGGAATCGGTTTTAACGACTCTTGTCTTGCTCCATGGACGTTTTTGCCGACAAGGCGGTTTGGATCCTGGTACCCGCTGTGCTCGTCATCGCCGTAGCTTCAACAATGGGGCTCTTCGGCGGCAACAAGATGCCCGTCGAGGGCAAGGTAAGGATCCCCGAGCCATCTCCAGCGCTGGCCGGAGCTGATTGACGATCCATAGACGGTCCTCATGACGGGCGCATCAGAGGGAATGGGTCTCTCGGCGGCGCAGAAGCTGGCCGCCAGAGGCGCCAACGTGATTCTCCTCTCTCGAAGCGTCAAGAAGCTCGAAGAAGCCCTTAAGAGCGTCAAGGTATGCAACAGCCATCGCTCGCTGTGCAGTCCCATCCGCTAACCGCCCCAGGCCGCCGCAAAGAGCCCAAGCACGCAACGCTTCCATTACATCTCGGCCGACGTATCCACGCCCTCGTACGCCGCCCCCGTCATCGCCGAAGCTACGCAGTGGAACAACGGCAAGACGCCAGACATCGTGTGGTGCGTGGCTGGGACCTCGGTGCCCGAGCTGTTCGTCGACATGGACATGGACTCCCTGCGCAGGCAGATGGACATCAACTTCTTCGGCACCGCGGAGATGTCCCACGCCATTCTGAGGGAGTGGCTCGCGGCCGACGCGTCCGTCGATAAGGAGCCCAAGCACCTCATCATGACCACCAGCGTCGTCGCCCTCTACACCATCCCAGGCTACGCCCCCTACGCCCCGTCCAAGTGGGCGATCCGCGGCCTCGCAGACACAATCTCCCAGGAAGCCATGCTGTACCCCCAAAACGTAAAGGTCCATGTCGTCTACCCCGGCACCATCCTCTCCCCAGGCTTCGAGCGCGAGAACCTCAGCAAGCCCGAAATTACCAAGATCCTGGAGGAGTCTGACCCGAAGCAGACTCCCGACCAGGTCGCCGAGGCTGCAATCTGCGGACTCGAGAGGGGGGACTATTTCGTCACGGTCAGCTACCTCGGCAGCCTGATGAAATGGGGCATGCTGGGCGGTTCGTTTCGAAACAACTGGGTCGCCGACACGCTGGGGGCCTGGCTTGTGTCGATTGTCTGGATCTTTGTCCAAATGGACCTGCATGGAAAGATCAGGAGCTACGGCAAGAAGCACGGCCACCCCAGCACATACAAGAAAAACCAAGCTTGAGACCCGCACCTATACATATACGTACGGCCGAGTGTATGGCTGCGCTGTATTGAGATACCCTAATCCTTAACTTTTTTCGCTCTATACACCGCTCCACTTGCCAAACTTGACATAACGCTTAAACATCTCCCTCAAAATCGCTCTTCCGCTGCTATCCATGGCATCGTTCAAAATCTTCCTGCCTTCTGGCGAAGTGATGTCGAAAATCGAGTTCATGGCCGGCTCGAGCGCTTCTCTCACAGCCCGCGGCACGCTCTCTTCCAGTTGGAGCTTGACGTATTGCATCAACACCATGTACATGTGCCTCCCAGCAGACCGCTTGGCAGCATCTGTTGCAGAATCCAAGGCACTGTGGAGTTGCGAGCGGGAGACGGCACCAGCGGTTGGCTCGCAGATCAGAGTGATGAGACGGGCAAAGAGGTGGGCCTTGGACTCTTGAGAGAGCTTGTCGTCCAGGTTCGGCGAGGCTTGGTCGATGACGAGATTCCGGAGGAGCGCCTGCATGGTGCTCAAAAGAAGATGGTAGTGACCCTCGAGGCGAAGTCGGTGCTTCTTGATGATGACTTCAACCAGCTTGCATAACCATGAGAATGGCACGTTGGACTGGTCCGCGTTCGCAGAGGTTAGATCGCACACGACGTTCAGCGTGAGCTCGACATTCCATTGGCTCATGGCCTGCGGTCTCTTCTCCAGCAAAGTCCGCAGGATGCGGCACACATGAGTGACGTTAGGCGACTTCTTGAACAGCGAGGTCGTCAGCTCGCTATGGGCCGCGGCTAAATTGAATCCTTCGACTTGCCCCTGGAAGTCGGTAGAATCTGCAATGCATTAGCGTAGGAAATTTGGGAATCAATGGCAGACGCGTACCTATAAGTTGGCCAACGACGGTCTGGATAGCGAGAAGTTGGCCATCCGTGTCGCTGCCCTGACTGAGCGCATCGAGCAGCTCCTTGAGATACTGAAATTTGCCAGTGCTACTCATGTTCCTCGTGACAGACGCCACGAGCTCCTCCAGAAGAGGCTCCCGGAGCTGGCTGGGCAAGCTCTCCAGGCTGTCGTATGTCGCGGGCCGAGGCACTTCCACGTCAGGCGATAGGTAATTTCGGAGAAAAACTTGAACCTTCCACCCTCTCAAGTCTCCCTGCTGCATAATGTCCTTGCTGCGATTCTCCAACTTTCGGACGGCTGACGACTTGAGACCGATCAGTCCGGTAAAGTCTCCCACCGTCTGAGCGGCATCAACGGCAGCGAAGAGGCTCATGTCTGCACCCGTGTCATGAGCAGCCAACAGCTTCTTGTCAGACATGAACTTGCCAAAAACCGCCGTGATGCGATTTGCCAAAACCCTCCTTGAAGCCTGCAATAACAGGCCCAGTTCTTCATGGCTCTGGCAGTTCGGTGACCGCGAGAGTTCTCTCGTCAAGGCTTTGAGCAGAGTCATGTAGACTGGGTGCCCAGCTTTGCTTGCTTCTTTCTGGGCTGAAGCTTGTGTATCGCAGTCGGACACAAATTTCGAGGCCTCTCGAAAGTAAGCGACGCTGCGTTCCTCTATATGTTCTGCCATCTGCCTGATTGTTGCAGACGCCATGAGGGAAAATCTCTCAATCAGCTCAAGGAGAGCTCCATTGCCTGCTAGCGATTCGGTGGAGATGCTGGACATTGCTTCCGCAATCTCGACGAGATCTGAGAAACCCATTCCGTTGTAGAATGTGGGCCGGCCCATCATCTTCGTTGCCAGGCCAAGGACGAGTTTCCAGCCATCCTGGGAAACCCGTTTCGGAGCCTTCACCATCTTCGCTCGCCGTTTGCTAAGCACGGCCATAAGTCTCTCCCGCTGGCCGCGGCTGTAAACGTCAAGCGGTATGCTGGCTAAGGTCTTGATCCACATCTGACCTTGCTCGCCTGGCCAGCCCTTCTCCTTCTCAGAATCGTCCAGGACTGCGATCAGGTGGTCGACGAGATCTCGTGCGAGTTTTGGGTCGTTCAAGTTGATCTCATTGCACAGCAAGGCGTGCCAAAGTGTTTGCAGCTCGTCGACGCTAGCCCTTCGCGTTGACAGCGCATTCGACAATGTCGGGGGGGTCTCCCCTTTCTTGCCATAATACAGATTGCTGAATCTGCTGGAGCCATACAAGTACCAAGCAAGATATTGCTGATACGCAGACTCTTCGTGCAGCTCTGCCTTCACTTCTGGCCACACACTTGACAGACTGGCTCCATCTGAGGCACCCGTGGTGGCAATCTCGGCAGCAAGCCGTGCCGTGAAGTCTTGGACAAACGAAGCAGGCTCATCGATGCGCTCATCATCAGGGCTCATAGAATCCCAGACTTGATAACAACACTTAAAAGCTTCAAACGCTTCGCCTGACATGAGCGGTGCCGTCTTCAGGATCTTGGACAGTTTATCCTTAACTGCGTTCCAAATCTCTAGTCTCTCATCTTGAGTAGTCCAAGAGATGGCCTTGGAAACTACTCTCCACTTCAGGGCCGCCACGCCGGAAGAGCTGCTTACGGGCGAGACCAGATCGAAGAGTCTTCGGCCCACGGCATCAACAAAAGACTCGGTCCGCAGCGCCTGAGAAATGGTGCTGGAGAATACGCAGATGGAGCGTGGATGCGACTTCGGTTTCTTCGTTTGGACCCAAGCAATAACGCCAAGGAGCTGTTGCGCTGACATCTCCACCTCGATCAATGTGTCAAGAGCTTGTTTCGGGGTTTTGTGTTGGGCCACCTCGAACCATGGCGAGCTGGAATCCAGTTTCTGTCGCTCAGCCTCGCAAAGCTGCTCAACCCACAGCCGCAGGAAGCCGGGAAAGTCGCGTCGCGTACGGAAGCCATTCATGATGGCCCTAATAACTGCCGAAATCGCCTTGGAATCGCTTTCACTGGTCTTGCGCTTCACAGTCCGGTCGCAAATCTCTCTCCGTAAATCGGCTCCGTCCTCGGATAGCTGAAAGACGTCGGAGTCGCATGTGGCCACCTTGGCAACCAACTCCCAATCAGTCTCCGCTCCTTGCAAGGCATACTCGCGGCACACGCGCCGGAGATCTTCCACATCAACAGGCGTAGATCGCTGTACGGCCTGGTCCAGGATGGTCTGCATGAGCGTACTCCGGTCCGGTCGTCCCCTGATGACCAATTCCACAGCTTGGAAGATCTGCTTTATCCATTCCACGTTATCCTTGCGCAGTTCGCCCTCAGCCACGCGGCTGGAGACGCCGGAGGAGAGGAAATAGAGCGCAGGAGCTGACTGCTGAATGATGTCCTCCGATACTTCCAATGATTTTGTGAAAGCCTCCAAGACCCGACGGTTGACAAATGCTGCTCGTCCTGGTAGAATGAAGTTTCGGTGCATGAACTTTGCAAGGTCGTCTTTCCATCGGCATTTCAAAGGTTCGGGGATCTCGATTTCGTGAATCGAAGGAAAGGCCCCAATCATGCTCAGTATCGTGGCAGATGGCTTGAATAGGTGGGCCGCAACATCCAGAGTGTCGTCGTTTCCTTGTAAATGGAGGTCCCAAATCGTCGACGTGGTCTTGATCCAATCTTGCGCACCCTCAACCTTGCAACATGTGCCGCTTGCCAGTAGGTTGCCACATATAACGAACGCTGAAGCCACCAGCAAGGAAGCATCCATCGATGATATGCAAAATAGAGACTTGATGTGTTCCGCGCCAATCTTGTCTCGCGAGAGGCTCGTTTCTGGGTCTTCAAGGCGTCTTAGAAGAGATTTCAAGGCACCAAAGACTGCTCGGGCAGTCTCCAAGCACCCATCCTGAGCTTTCAAGTCATCCAGAGCATAGCTGATGGTCGGCGTTCTCTTTCTCTTGGGCGAGGTGGGCGAAGCGACGGGCGTCGAGACCTCCCTTAGCGTTTGCTGCAGCACGGCAATGAACTTTCGGTCAGCCAGCGACTTGGCGAGCGAGAACAGTGGAATCCGCCGAAAAACGCAATCCAGGATCGTCCAGCTCAAAGGGTAACGACGCAGCGTCTCGACGCCTTGGGATGGCCCATTCATGGATTTCAGCAGCCATCTTAGACTGCTTTCCTCTGCCGCATGGAATCGACTGTCTGAAGCTGCGGCAAGAGAACTCCAAAGAAGTTGCAAGTTTTCACCATCCGAACCAGGGCCTGTCTGGTCAAGACCTCTCACGGTCTTGATTAGGTCCGTTGCACCCTGCCATGTTTTAGCCATTTATCACCGAAAAGAAACTGCAAATCTTACCATGGCGCAATCTCCCTCATCTAGGGCCCAGAGTGTATGCGACTCTTGCAAAGGAACGAAAATGACAAGATGAGCGGCAGGATGTTGAGATGTCTCATGGACTTGGAGCTCGACTCGCCCCGTGGTTTTGCAGGGGCTGCACCAAAATTTCCAAGATTCTGCCGCAGCCCCAGTCCGAAAATAGCACTGTCGCCCTCACCGCCTTCGGGTCGTCCAGAGCAATTGGCCGACTGCTTTTCGTGAAGCTTGATATCACAACATCATACTCGGTTGAAGCTGCTGGTAGCGCCAATTCTTCCTCACAAGTGAGTCGCCTGGATTCCCTACCCGCCGAGATACAGCCCAACGCTAATGCGCTCAGCGCAGCACACGCCCGTCATGTCCGAGACCGCCGTCACTCCTCCGAGCGCCATTTCTCGGCCCGTGAGCGAAGCGCTGCTCAACGAGAAGGTAACATGATACCCTGTCGGCCTGTCGGAGCGCCGTATTTCGAATGGCTATTGCTAACTGATTCGCGCGACTTCAGTGGGACCGCTGCCTCTCCAACCTCCTCGTCAAGTCGACCCTCGGTCTCGGATTCGGTGTTGTCTTCTCCGTCCTCCTGTTCAAGCGGAGAGCGTGGCCCGCGTTCGTCGGCGTCGGGTTCGGTGCCGGCCGAGCATATGAGGAGTGTAACTTCAGCTTGAAGCAAGCGGCGCGGGACCTGAAGAAGCAGAAGGCATAAATTATGGCATCCGGCACAGCCAAAGCCTCTTCCATGTACAAATCATTCCAGCTGGACAAGGCGAAACAGCAGCAGGCGGTATAGACGGTGGTCGCGAGCTTGTAGGAAAGCCTGCCTCAGAATTTATTAGGCGATTCGCTGAGTTCAGAATTTTTTATCATGTACAACAACATCTCCGAAGCCCCCTCGGATACCTCATGTCCGGGTCCCATCACATGTGAGAATGACGCAGGCCGTTTGGAACAGTCTATGACGACGAGTCGTCCGAGTCTTGCGCTTCCAGATCACAGCTTCCTCCGTCGGATTGCATGCGGCTCGAACGCCTCCTCTCCGCATTCAGAACCTCATCTCTCTGTGTCTTCAGCGCCAACGGGCCTGAAACGCCACGCCAAACGTGTCCGTCGCCGTCGCTGTCGGGCTGGGAGTTTGTGATGGTATTTCCCGCAGTCCCCAACGCGAAGTTCTGCAACGAAACGGCGACACCCGGGCGCGCTGGTCTTGGATCGAGCAACGATCCTGACAGAGAGACCCTGCGTTTCAAGCTCCGGAGCTCTCTCGTGAGATCTTCGGCCAGAGCAACGCTTCGCCGCCGTACATTGTCAAAGAAAGTCTCTTCGCGACAGGATCCAGCTACTTGCGCCGAGCCTGCTCGATCCCACGTGCCTTGTGTGGCAGTACTGCCTCCTTGGTTGCCCGTATCTCGACCTCGGGTTGGACGCTCCGAGTCCGCATTGTACATGATAAAAAACCCGAGCAACACCACGAGGCAAAGCACATAGCTTGCAATCACAATGATCTCATCCACCAGGTATGCGTTTTCAGGCATGATGTCCACAGAGATGAGGTCCGCGGGTGCATTCAGAACGATGCTCGAGCGCGGCTCAGGTCGGACTGGACAGAGCTGTCTGGCCTGTACTTGAATGACGCCAATCGATTTCGCTGACGTGAGCGGCAAGAAATGCCCGCAGGGCTGTCTGAGGAACCGGAAGGCCAAAAATACGAGTTCGACCAGAGTTTTCCATGCAGCTGTATGGATATTGCTGAAGCATGATTGTAGAAAGCATCGATCTCAAGGTGCGGATGGCTTCGGGGTGGCAAGGCAGCAAAGGAGTCAAGTCCTGTAGCAAGTTTATCATGACGACACCACATGGTTGAAGAAAGAGCATGCAAGAGCCATGCGACCGCCTGTCACCAACACGCAGGCTCTCCTGCTGCAGTTGAGCTTCGATGTAAGTCGGGTCCCGTCCCAAGCAAAGGGCATCACGACCGACAGATGCTGCAACGGCCAGCGCCACCATTCAGCTACGGCGACCCCAAACAGCATCAATTCAATCCAATTGAATCACTCAACGGGCAGGGCCACATCTCAGGCTCCCGGCAGCGATACCAGCAGCGATCAACACATTCAAAAAGCGGCAATTGCATGTCGGAAACACCGCCGGGTCGACGAGACAGCGGCTACAACTCGCCGTAATGCAAAAGCAAAATTTGGCAGACAGATCCGTTACTCTGGCACGCAAATATGACCGATAGCAAGTTGGCGACTCATTATCGGTTGATTAATCGTGCATGAATGTATGTATGAATAAAGTACGGAGTAGAAAAGAAAAAATTAGGACGTGGGTCCACGATGGAAAAGCCAGCCGGCCCAGGATGGGCGATCACGTGAGTGAGCTCAGTGGGTCGCCCTGCCAGCATTTAATTCAGCTTTTCCATCTCCCACCTTTCTCTTCCAGACGCACAGCTCGACTCGCCACGTTTGTGCCAATCCGTCTGGATCTGCCTCTGGGCAATATGGCATCAAAGCTGTCTCGATCAGCAGCTGCAATTGGACTTGCAAGTGCATCTTCAACGCGCATCCCGAATCTGGCACCAGAGCAGAACCGGCGTTGTGGCCGACGCGATCCGTGACAGCTTCCAGAAACCCACAAATTGCCTACACCTCGCCGCTCTCAATGCGCAAGTGTGTCAACTTTATTATATCGTTCAAGTGGGAGAACAATCCAAGGTCTAGACAACCAGTCTGCTCCACCCTGCTGCCATGGACAACCCAATGTGGCCTCGGGACTAAAATCGGACAAACATGCAATCGCGGATGCTCGCTATCTACAGAGTATGAGATCGTACCTATACCCAATGATATTCATATCGTTTCGCCATGGCGCCTAGTTCTCAAGCCTACGCCCTGTCCCATCCCTTCCCAGTGTACATACAGTCGAGCCCATACTCAAATGCGACTCCCAAAGATGATGTTCTCGTTTGTAAATGACAGCAAGAACTTGGCCACCAACCGGCCCGTGTAGAGAAAGGACGCGTCAATGGGGAAAGAGTTTGGCTCCCTGTTAAGAAGGATATCGTCGTCCGCGAGGAACTGCAAATCTTGCCCTGATGAACAAGTTAGCCCACTGGTCCTCCGTGACAAAGCAGCACACTCACAGTCCTCTCCGTGGAGCAGCTCTCTCAGTCCATTCACCATCTCCACAGCAGGTCCATCCAGCTCTCCTTGCTCCATGGAGCTATCGTCAAAGAGCGGGTTGAAGCTCTTGGTGTTGGCATCCTTGCTGTGAGTCTGATAGATGTTGTGGAACTGGTACGCAAACTGCTTAAACGGCATGTTCTCCAGCTCCTTGCACATTTTGAGCGCAAAGTCCTGCGAATACTCTGGCGGCGAGCTGTTCCTCATGTTGATCTCGTTCTGGGACATGACGAAGTTCTCGGTCGTCGTCTCGACGGCCTCCATGAACAGGCATAGGACGAGGAAGGCGGCCATGCAGGGTGCCCATTCGCGCCGGAACTTCGGTTTCAGGGATTTGGAGAAGAGCTCGAAGAGTTGCTGCATCTCCCTCATGATGAGCTCGTCGATGAGGGACTTGACCTGCCGGGCGAGGACCCGCGGTGTTACCCACGGCGTGTTCTGGGGGACCAGACCCGACGACTGCAGGGACATGATTGATTGCCGCGTAATGCAAAGGTGGCGAGTCATGACGTAGTGCATGCCGTATATGGAGAGGGCACGCTTGACGATTGTAGACTGGATACTGTTAGCTCTGATCCCATCCTGCGTGTGGAATCGACACTTACGTCTGACTGCTGAGCAAACCTTTGGACTACTTTGAGAATCTTGGTTGGCAGCTTCGTGGATCTAAACCCGTCCGTGACCTGTTCTGCATAAGAAGGCTCGTTGATAATGTCCTGGATGTACGCCTTGGCTGCCTTTCCGAGCTCGTCCCTCTGCGCACCAGTTTTGAACTCGACCCCTATCGGCGCCGAGCCATTCGACTGAAGGTCCAGCCGAGTCTCGTCGACGCTCATGTGCCAATGCTGCAAGACATCACAAGTCTTGGCAGTAAAGAATTTGGCCCGGACCGGCAAGGTTGCTGAAAATCGAGGTCCGGAGAACAGCTCAACGTGGCAGGTTTGCTCGAGCCCGCCGACGTGGAAGCCATCAACATTCTCCTTTAGAAACCTGGCCATCTCGTCCTTCTTAAAGTGCCAGCGAATAAACTCCGGGAACAGCGTCGTCAAGAAATCCTGAAACTGCCAGCACACGACCTGCGGCACCCGGAGCATGAGCCTCTTGCAGTGCTTGCATGGCCGCTCCTTGTCGCACTTGACCTTGCGGCTGCGGCAGCAGAAGCAGGCGCCCTGTCTGCGCACCAGCAGCGCGTTCTCCTTGGTCTCGTTGGCCAGCGGGCCCTTTCTGCCGCGTTGCGTGGCCCGCATGGCCTCGAAGCACTCGAACGGGTTCGGGCGGCCGGCCTGCAGGTTGATGGACGAGGGCGTCATGATGACGAACTTGCCAGCCTGCTCGTCCTTTTTCTTCTCGACTTTGCCGGCCTTGACCTTGCGTATGCTGATGGCGGACCTGTTTGGCGTCGCGGACTTAATGGCTGGCGACGTTGCGCTCGAGAAGTCGGACTGGCCACTCTGCTCGGCATTTTCCCTCTCGACTTTGCCGACCACGACCTTGCGTATTCTGATGGGGGACCTGTTTGGCGCTTCGAAATTAATGTCCGGCGACGTTGCGCTCAAGGAGTCGGGGCTGGAGGAGCCGATGCTGAAGCCGTTTGGCGATGGCATGAAGCCCTCAAACGAGAATGTCTGCCCGCCGCCTTGTCTGGCGCTCGGGGGGCTCCATGGCTGCGCATTGGGATCTGACTGGAAAGGCTGTGGCGCGTTCAAGTCGACAGACTCTGGGCCAGTGTTGTTCTGGTCCATCGCAAAGAAATCCGACTGGAAGTTCGCCATATACGGTGCCATATCTATACACTCTGTTAGGCTCTGTCCTCCCTGGTGTGTTGCTTGGGGCAATCGCCCACCATTCAGCTCTTGCTGTGTAAATTCGCTGACGTCCCGGTGCGCAAACGGACATTGCTGCGGCGTCATGAACGCCTCGTTCTGGGCAAAGCTCGCCTCACCGGTCGTCGCAAAGGTACCAGAGTCCAGCTGCTCGTGGCGGCGCGGATGTGGTGAGCCCGCCGACAGGAACACGGGCTGGTCCAGGTCCACCATGGACAACGGGGAGACCGACACTTGTGGTGAGGAGGAGACGTGGCCGACGATGGCGAACCCGCTCAAGCTACCGCTCGCCGGGCTTGGGAGGAATCCCACGGATCCCGGTGCCGAGGCGCCGCTCGAGTAGTCGATGTACTGCCATGATTCGTCCGTGTCGCCAGTCGAGTCGAAGTCGTAGGGGGATGAGTAAGGGGAGGCGCCTTGGGACGTGACCGAGGCCATCATGGGATGCAGCCTCGTGAGAGCAGGCGGCGCTGTGTGTCCGCTCCTTTGGGGTCCTTTCAACTATCCAACGGGACTCCGGATTGCTGGTCTGACGCCCAGGTTCAGTTGAAGCCTCGTTGCAGTCGTCTTTGTTGGTCGAGCCGGCGGCCGTGAATCTGTCATCGCCCAGTCGCCGTCTCACGCCATTCGTCCGCGCTTGAGACGTCAATCAGCCGCAGTCGAGGACAGCGGGAGAGCAGCAGCAAGAAAGAAGGATCAAAAGCACGCGTCAGATCTAGTTGACGTGGGCATGGCCCGAGTTTATGGGGATGGATTCCGCTGCCTCGTTCTGCGGGCGACGTTGGCGCTAACCGCAAAGGAACACCGAAGTTGCGTCCAGGCATCGCCGTTGGCCATCCAGCGTCGTTCCAGGGGCCACATGCTGCACCGCCACTGTCTCACCGAGCCTGGCTTTCAGCGCCGTGTGGAACGCCGTTGTGTAAGGTACCTTAGTTAGGTAGGTACCTAGGTAGGTACCTAGGTACCGTTGCCCGTGCTGAGCCACGGCCTGGGTCGAGCGCCTAGACCGCATTCAACACCGCGATGCCGATCCATGCACTTGGTTATTGACAGGCTGAGCTCACTGACACGACTTGCGGCCTGCTTCCATGTAGAGATTGCTACCCATGCATTTGCTACGAGCGCCGCGCTTCCGGCCGAGCCCTGCCTCCATCAGTCACGGCTGCTGCTGCGGTGTTGAACTTCCTCTAGGAGTCCCTCCGGAGCGGGGCGTTGCGCGACCTTCGCCTGGGGAGGGCTCATGCGAAGTAATGAGATCATTAGATATCCCCCCCGGGAGCGTCTGCAGATATGGGACGTCATCATTCTAGTGCATTTCGCCTTGTGTGCGCAAGAGAACATATCCACCGAGTCAGTGGGATGCACCCCCCGTACAAGATGAACAGGAATAAACCGCATCCTTCACGGCGGCCCGCGCAACACTGTGGCTCAGAAGCTTGCCAACACCTTCGTCTCCAAGCCTCCTTCTGTTCTTCGAGTGAAACATGACACACAAAACCGTGCTCAGCCACCACAGGTCCCATCATTTCCATGTGCAACGCTGACAATGGCATGTGGCCAAGGTCAAGCAAACTATTGTAAACCCTCCCGTCTTTGAGCCAACCTGCCTCCAACGAGCATGCCAGCAGCCGAGGAGCGAGATCCGATTGATACAGCAAAAACATATTATCGTTGGTCGTTCGCGGCGTTAAGCTGCACGGCGCAAGGGCCAGGGTGCCCAGTATCCGCGCCTCTTGCCCCCATTGTCGATGATCGCGCGCGTCATCTTGCGGGGGACTTGTAAAACGTGATCAACTCAGCATCGTGACTGAGTGGCTATAGAGCGGCGCACCTTAGGATCGGAACCGTGTGTTGGCGCGCTCCTGGATCCGCTTCTCTGTTTCAACGTATAGTCGGTCAAGGTAGTCCATGGCCGCTGCATCCTTCAGAATCTTGGCGACCTGGATGCCTGCCGAGATGAGCTGAAGGATATTTCGGTCGTCCTTGAGTGGACGACTCTGGTGTTTGGCTGCGTGCCGCATCTCCAAGGAGTTCTCCAGAATGGTGACAAACTGCTTAATCTGCCCATTGTAGAGAACTCGGGCGGGAATCCGTCGCTTGGTCGCAAGCCGCTTCAAAAGATAGACCCATTCAGTCCATTCCCGGTCTGCCGGCCTCTCCACCGGCCTCATGTCCTGGGTCAGCGGGATCGGGAACTGATACTTAGCCACGAAGTCGAAGGCGCATTGAGACAGGCGGTCATTGACCTGGTTCAGGACACTGTCCTGTTCCTGAACGTGGAGATTGGTTGGAAGGTGGGGGAGCTCTCTCTCTTGCATGGCAATCACCTCCTGCGGCGGCCGTTGCAAGAACTGATGAGGGCCGTCAAACTCGTCCCGATTCGACGGTCGACGCTGCGACCCTCGTTTCCCAGTGGCCTTTCCCTTGCCTCCTGGGCTGGCAATGCTCATCCCATTCTCCAAGGAATAGTCTGAGAGGTTGGGCGAGGCAATGATGTCCTCCATGGAGCCGGTTGGCGAATATCTCCCCTGCGGCTCCCATGAGGACGGCTTCGAGGGTTGGTACGACGCGTACGTTGCCCCCATGCCCATGTCCATCACTGGTGGGAGTCGCGTGGCATAGTTTGGAGACGTCAAAATGCCAGACTCGGCCCTTGGGGCGTGGCCATTGGCGGCTGCCCCAGGGGAAACGCCCGCGTGGGAATATGTGCCGTTCGGATAGTTCACACTTCAAATACCACTTCTGTTACCTTCGTGTCCGCAAAAAAAAAAGGTGCTGAGATTTCATCTTACCTTGGAGGCAGGTAGGCACCATTACCAAGCCCTCCGTTGCTATATGGATCCGCATATCTGCTGCGCATTGGGTCAGCAAACGTCGCATTCCTCGGTCGATGAGAGATCGCACCTGCGAGCCGAGTTCCAGGGGTCTCGGGCAATGGCAGAGCTCTTGTACGCAAGAGCAGGCTGCGCCATGTCCTCAGGGATCATACTGCAAAGGCAGCAGGCAGAAAGCAAAGACTCCGGGAGATTATGACGGAAAGCAAAAAAGAGCTTTCAGCAGCGAGAGAGCAACGAAAGCAGTCCTTGGGTTCCCAACGACCAAATCCGGTACGAGGCAACTTGCACGCCAAGGGCATCTGATCCTTGGAAAGTCCGCGATTCTCTTCGGGGGTCCTGTGGGATCCACCGTGTCCGGTGAGATGTCCTGGACGTTCCGGGCAAAGCCTGGCGTTCTTGATGAAGCGGTGTGGTCTCGAGGCCAGGTGACCAGTCCGCAACGGCCAACGTCCACTGGCTTATAAAGTCTCGGTTGTGCGAGTGACAGCGACGCACTAAAAAATCGCTAGTGCAGAATGAATCCTGGATCATCCACGACGATGAGCCAGCCTCTAGAGATTCAGAGGTGGATTGAGGTTGGGGAACAGGGGAGGGAAGGAAGGCTGTCTCGTCAGCTTCGGGACGAAGGCATTATATGTTGGGTGGTGAACTGGCTGAGGGGCCCCGCAGCGCATGGCAAGGCGCTATCAGATCCCGGATGATTCGGCGAGCGGCGACACGGTCCTGGGCAGGTGGATGGATTGCATTGACCAGCCAAAGAGACTGGGGATCGACTATTAATACCTTTGCCGGCTGCTTCGACTCGAGAAGCCCAGCGGAAGCAGGCAAATTCCGAGCTGGAGGCCCAGTCCAGGGTTCCACCCAACACGGAGACAGGCGCGTGCGTGCGTGCCGTGTCGTGTTTGCCACTGGCCTGGCAGCTTCAGGTGAGTGACGGAGTCCGTCGGGCAGGGTCGAGATTCCGTACGACGATGCCGTAGCCTGGGGATCGGCTCTCTTGGTCGAGTGCGGAACCCAACTACCGCCGTGGGCCAGAGGCTGGGAACGCGATGGAGACGCCTCAGGTGGCGAATGTCTTGGGAGATGATGGAACAAGGTCTCGGGGGCTCCAGGGAGATGGAAGACTAGGTAGATTGATGACGGAGCCGAGCACGACGGGGAACGGTCTCCTCGACCGAGGCAATTGGGCAGCTTCATTGTTGCCCGAAGGAGGATGACGGTGGTCCAACCAGAAGCAGGTGAATCGAAACATGGATTGCATTGGGAGCAACAGACCAGGTCACAGGAACAGGGAAGTCCCCGGAAGCTCGAAGGGCGGTCAATGGCAGGCGAGAGGTGGCTCAGGCACCAACAATTTTTCGGGCGGGCACCAACTGTAAACACGCTACCGTGGGCTTTACCAATGGAAGCCCAACCTGACCATTCCATCCAATCTCGCCGCCTGAGGTGCATCATCTCGTGCTCCATCGGAATGAGGGGCGGGGTCTAGGGCGAAGCCCATCAGGCCTCGTTGGCCGTGGAAGACGCCAGACATCAGGCCAGAAGCATCCTCAGACGCACTTCATAAGGGGGCTGACGTCAGATGCTGCAGATGGCCGCTGTGAGGCATGGCCGAGCGCATGCATTCCGCAAGATGAACCGGCAAGGCACCAAACGATATGCGACGATGTACCGATGTTGTGCTGCTGCATCTCGCCTTCATCTCCCCTCGCCCTGTCTCCAGTCTGTCGACGTCCAATCGCCAGCCGCCGGGGCATGGCATCGTCGACTCGGCTACGCCACGGCGCCAGTGTTTCTCGACTGAGCTGTTCGGGTGTTGGCTGAACCGGCCGCCTCCAGCCTCCTGGACAGGCGATTGCCATGGCATGACCGAAGAGCCTGAAGTGATGCGAACAGATACAACGACAGCCTGCTGGCGAGCATTGCTGAATGACGACGATGCTGTGTGCGACCACCTGCACGGCATGCAAGCGTGATGCATGAAGGATGCGAGACATGCTCACTGTACCCTCTCGTACTGGTGACCAGCATCGCGTGCACACGGCCTTCGCTTGTCCGGCAGTTCGCCGTTAATGTGGACCTCTTCGCTCCGACGCCTCGGGCGCCGCTCCGGTGGCGTTTTTGGACTCGTGATGCGGAGAGACGGGTCCCGCCGGCGATGGCCCAACAAGATGTCTCCACCTGTTGTTCGCTTTACCTCTGCGGATGCTCCTGAGGCTCTCGGACAAGGCGAATTCGTGGTTGGTATATTGTTTGAGACAACATCACTGTCCGCCATCGGGCACTGCCTGCCAAGGGCTGATCGAGGCGAGCTGCAGCTTGAGGAACAGCTGGCAGTTTGGAGGCTTGAACAGCGTGGCAATGCCACGGCATTGTCAACGTCGCATTCGATTCCGCAGGCCCTTGACGACGCGGCTTGGGGCCTTGAAGGCGCATGCATCAGCATCTGATGAGTCGCGTGCCTGGCGTTTGCCTCACAGGACGGGTGCGACTGCAGCGACCGGTGCAAAGGGCGACCCAGGCAAGCGCGTGCCGCCCTGGATTTCTGCTTCAACGGCCTGGTGCCTCGATTCCGTCAAACCCTATTAGTACCGTGAGGTACGGGAAAGCGGACGTTCGCCTCGGGGTCTCGCAACGTGTGAGGATCACGTGAGGTAGCGGAACGATCGGCCGCACGGCCGCCTGGAGCGGAACGGCTCTGGAGCCACCGAGGCTTGAGCCAGCGATGAAGCCACAGCCGCTGAAGCCCACGTGCCCGCGCCGAGCCGACCCGCTCCGGCCGTTGCGGCCAGCAGATTCGCGCCGTCGTATTCGGTAAGAACGGCATCGACTCTTAACTCGACCCTCAGCGCCCTCCCTGCCTCGATCGCGTTCTGCTGCAAGCCTCATCACACCAAGCAGCGGCCGAGCGGCGACAATTGGCTTGGCCGACATTGACCGCCATTGCATGGCCACCGTGGGCCTGCTGTTATTCGTCCATGCGCTCTCCGAAAATTTTTCTGTCTCGCAACGAGGAGCTGGCGAGCGCACGGCACAGCTGCCTACCCCGCTCCTCAGCCAACAGCCTCACGACGACTCGCCAGCCAGCGACTTGCTGTTGATCGTCGGCCCACCTCGTTGCATCGCCGCCCTTGCCTGGTTTTCTGATTGGCAATCGTTTGTCCTCATTTGACACGTTGCCTACGCGCTCGTGCGCTGGCTGCGGGCTAGCCCCGACAGTGGCGTTGGAGATGGCTCAGAGGAGCGCGACAAGAGGAAAGAGGCTGGTCGCCACGCTGGCCCTGCCGCGCGGTCGGGGCCGCTTCTTGAAGGCCGTTAGCCACTCCGCTGCTCGCCTGGCGGTCCTGGCCCATGTCTATGTCGGCTCATTCGTTCTCAACTCGAGTGCCGGCCGTCCCGCGGGGCCTTCAGGAGTTGCTGGCGAGGCGGACCAGCAAATCTCCCACACTGGGGTCGCGCGCAATACTCCTCTCCTCTGTGCCCCCCCAGCATGCAGTGCTGTGTTGTCCTGCAGCCATCATCCCCCGTCTTGTCACGTTTGGCGCCGTCCTAGCCAGTTACAGAGTGCCTCATGCGGCCGCTTCCCCACTGCCCCCCCCTCCAAGGATACGAAGGCAACCGGTCACCACAGATCCCTCTGCGGCAGACGAATCAGTCGCACTCGCGCCGCCAGCGCATTCATGCAACCCGTGTGATGGCACTGCTGGGACCCTCTATTTGCGTCATTCGACACGCTGTCTGTGGGGTTCTTGTCGCGCAAACATGAGAGTCGGGCGTTGACTGCAACGATAAAACCCGCATGCCCCCTCGTTGCCCAACGTCGCCCTCTTTCGCCCTCGTTTTCCTGCCCAACGTTCGTGCCCAACCTCCTGTCGACTACCTACCTATCCACACTTGTTATTCAGACCCGGATTCTTCTCTCTGCAACAAAGCCTTTTTCGCCATCTGCTTTTGCGAACCAGCCCAAAGGATTTTGCAAGACGACCCAAGGACTACCCTGTTGCGCATCATCACCACAGCAGCTCGGCACTCTTGCCACTTTGCACTTCTTGCCACAAGACAAACTAGCCAAGTTGGGTCTTGCCGGATCTCCTGGTTCTGTATCGTGCTCTGGCCCAGGATACAATGACAGTTGCCCTTCTTGTGTCACGTCCGGGCAATATGCCAGGATACACCAACACAGTTGACCTCGACGAGGTCCAGTCTCTATCTAGGTACTGTTTCTTCATTTCCACTCACCAGGACTGCGTGTTTCTATATACCATGTTGAGCGAACATCATGTACTATTTCATTTCTGTCAATCTTGCACTGGCCACCGCCATGAGGACTACCCAGGAAAATGTTCCCGGATTCTTCAGGACCGCTTTCATTCCAGATCTTCACATACACCAAGAACTCAAAAACAGGACTTGTCTAAACCGGACAAGGGATTCATTGACATTGTTTATTTTCGGCATTGAGCCGACGGTGAGTATTGCCCATCTACCCAGCCACAAAACAACGAACCCAGAGGATGTTCTCCCGTTTCCTAGAACATGAGCCGGGGAACCATGACCGGACCCAAGAATTCGACCCAGGATCAGGTGCCATTTATGCCCATGACGAGGACGTCTCTGACCGCGGAGACTACGCTCTCTGCCCTGCCACTCTTGTGAGAGGTGTGCGGCGGAGTAGCTTCAGAACTTTTGCAAGTTCTAGCAATCCAATTTTGATTGCATTCGCAGCCGCGAACAAGGATACTACAGCTCAATTTGCTTCAAAGCTTGTACCTGTGGATACCCCAACATTGACCATGGATATGCCTGGAAATCTGCTCGCGCTCCCACTGTTTTTTTATACCATGGAACAAAACTCGACTCTTTCGCACCAGCTGGCTGCCTGTGGATTCTCCCTGGCTTTTTCTTTATCAGCTCTTTGCATTATGAAACTGGACCATCTGGACACGCTTGCGGCGCGAAATCGACCCAAAGGACTCGCCAACAACTCGCATCGACAACCACGCCCCATGATGACTGAGCTACCGAATAATTCTACTCGCCAAATTCGTTTTGCTGTCGAACCTGCTCCGTGGAACTCGCTATGGGCCAAGATTTGCCGACTCGTGAACTGTCAGGACCTCTCGCGTACAGTGTACCAAGCTGGGTTTGTGGGATGCCATTCGTTGAACGAGACGAGACGTTTACTGACCTTTCGCAGGATCAAAGTTGACTCATGCTATCATGTTTTTTGCGTCAATTGTTTTAACGGTGTTTTGATTTTTGAACAGTAGTGGAGAACAGCACACTGACCATGCCCAGCGACTACAGCTACCCTCAGTCAACCATGGCCTCGAATGCTTCTGGCATGTTTTCTTTCTCTCAAACAGAACCATCGGCGGACCTGCTGAGCGGGTCGTCGTGGGCCACACATGGTGGTGAAGGACCACAGAACTTTCAAGACTTCCCGGACAATGGATCCTCCCACTCCGGAGAAGCCGAGGAATACCTCTTTACCTCCGGCCAGACCACCCCCAGAGGATCAAGAATGGACCAGCCACATACCACGGAGGCCATGTGGACCACTGCCAGGACTGCCGCTTCCGCACCGACAGTGGCGCAAGCCATGTCGAGGGCGAACTCGAGCAGATCCAGCGCATCCTCCATGTCACAATCGTCACACTTGTCCCACATGGACGGCACAGGTAGTTCATCCGCCTTCCGGAATGGATCACAGCCCACTGGCTCCATGGCCGGGATGGACTCGTGTCTGCTGCTGGACGCTGATGCCGGTGCCGTGCCACCCCAAATGTACTGGCCTGACTACAATCTCGACATGAATTTGAATGCCGAGAGCAACGGTGTTTTCCCCCTCACCGATGTTGGCCCCCTCCACGTGGTCCCCGCCCAGATGCACCTGGGCACTGAGTCCGCCCTGCCGGACAAGTCATCACCTAGCTCGTGGGACTGCTTTTCTAGTTCAATTTCCCGAACCTCTTCCCCTGCTACCATTGATGAGGCCTGGATTGCCGGTGGCCCGCTGAGCCCCCAATCCTCCCCCGACATCAAGTGCCAGTCGCCGAGGTACGTTGATGTTGTCGATCTGAACACATTGGAGACATTCCCTTACATGTTCGAATCGAGCAGCGCCGAGAGGAAGTTGCCTCTGCTTTCAGAGGACTGCAACAGAAATGCCGTCACGCAACTGGACGACTCCATCAGCCTCTCGCAGGCATTCCTCCCACGCCGACAGGGCAGTGATGGAGAGTCGGCGAGGGACCATGTGCTCTATAAGAATGCCGCGCCTAAGGAAGATGGCCTCTTCCACTGCCCTTGGGAGGGTTCGGCGAACTGCAACCACAAGCCCGAGAAGCTCAAGTGCAACTACGAGTAAGCCTCGCCCCCCAGATGATGCCCTGTGGTCCTTGACAACTAACTTTGCCAGCAAATTCGTGGACTCTCACCTCAAGCCCTACCGCTGCAAGGCTGACACCTGTGAGGGAGCTCGATTCTCCTCCACCGCCTGCCTCCTTCGCCACGAGCGGGAGGCCCACGGGTTGCATGGCCACGGTGACAAGCCTTTTCTTTGCATGTACGACGGCTGCGAGCGTGCTGTGCCCGGCAATGGATTCCCCCGGCAATGGAACCTCAGGGACCACATGAAGCGCGTACACAATGATCACGGTAGTGCCGGTGGCTCCCCACCTTCCGGATCCGCTGCGCAATCCGCCAAGGGCCGCAAGAGGAAGACCGATGTCCCCGAACAGCAGACCACTACCAGCCGCAAGGCATCGGTGAAATCTATGCCAGTGGCAGAGCCAGTGCAAGCCTCTGCCAAGCCGCTCCTTGAGCAGTGGCTTGACCACCGCAGAGCAGTAGAGGACATGATCCGCGGACTCAACAAGCCCGAGGACTCCAGGAACCTTCAGCAAATCACGGAAGTTCAGAAACGCCTCTCTGTCATGGCCAAGATGACCACGGAACTCACTGCCATGCCCAAGGCAGAGATTTTGCCCGCGCCAAGCCGCAGGAGTTATGTCTCTGGCTGAAGAAAAAGGGTGAGTGCTGCCCAAGCCTCTGATCAGACGTGCAACCACAACTAACAGCAAAAGGGTTTTGTTGCATTAGCCCCCGGACAACACCACTTGACAGTGCGAGTGCATTGACGTGGCAAAAGTCTTGCCAAAGGCCAGCCGCGGAACCAAGGAACGCGTCTCGCCGGCGAAAGGCAATTCCGGGACCCGCGGCGATGAACAATGTTCGTCCATGAAGGACGAGCGAGCAAGTTCTGCTGGGTCCCGCCACCGGAGCCATGGGACTCTTTGAGGGTAACCAGCAGCCGACGACAGATCGGCTTGCTTAACCCAGAGCACGAACGTAGCCCTTCGGAGGACATTGCGTGCTAGGAAGTCGACGGGTCCTAGAGAGGATCGGAACAGCTACGAAGGGTCGAGGTGGGAGAGATGGAATGTTCGATATTAGGTTGGAGAATTAGCATATAGGCGTCAAATCTTAAGCTCTCAATATGCCTCTTTTTAGTCTGTCCAAGACGATGCCTGCGTACGTAGCAGATGGTAGGCCGCCGAGATTGCCTTTGAATCCAGGCTCGCGCCTGTGACTGAACCATGGCGGGAGATTGGGGGCTTGGGGTGTATTATAGAAGTAGACTTTTTATTCACTTGAGGGCCACCAGGATGTGACTGTCATCGTCTACCCAAAGCGTGTCGATATGAACTGACTGGAGCTTTACTGGGAGACGGCTGCTCCTAGGACACCGTCGTCGAGAGCTGCTCGAGCGTCATCGCTCCATATCTTGCCCATTCAACGACGTAATCGCATATGAGAGCCACGAGGATATGAACGCGATGCTACTTCTCAGAGCCGGAGTGTGGGACCAGGGTCACGACGGGGGATGGCGGTGGGCGCAGTATTAAATTAAGGTACCTTATTTTTCTACCCCTCCATGGCTGTTGACCACTTCAACGCCGAGCATCATCCCACAACATCCTGCACAATCCAGACCACGACGCCGAGGTCCTCGATACCCGATTCCTAATAACCCTACAGCCGTATAGTCATTGGATCACCCGGCAGTCGCCCAACATGGCTCGCAAGTTCTTCGTCGGCGGCAACTTCAAGATGTGAGTGAGCTCGCGGCTTACTTCGTACCACGCCTTGCACATGCTGGCTTGCCCCGCGCCAGCGGGCCAAAACACCGCAGCCATGCGAGTGCCCTGCGATGCGCGGGATCGAAGGCTGACGGTTGACTCGCAGGAACGGGTCCATCTCGTCCATCAAGGAGATTGTCAGCAACCTGAACAACGCCGTCCTCGACGCCGAAGTTGGTACGTCCACCTCCCCCGCATCATCCCGTATCGTCCCGACCAGACGGAGACTAACCTTGCCTTGCGCTGCTCGTGATAGAGGTCGTCGTCGCTCCACCCGCTCTCTACCTCCTCGTCGTCCGCGAAAACCTCCGCTCCGGCATCGAGGTGGCCTCGCAGAACGTCTTCGACAAGCCCAACGGGGCCTTCACCGGCGAGATCTCCGTCTCCCAGCTCAAGGACAGCAACATCGCCTGGTCCATCCTCGGCCACTCGGAGCGCCGCACCATCCTCAGGGAGTCGGATGCCGTCGTCGCCTCCAAGACCAAGTACGCGACCGAGAACGGCGTCGGCGTCATCTGGTGCTGCGGCGAGAGCCTCGAGGAGCGCGAGGCGGGCAAGACCATCGAGGTCGTCAGCCGGCAGCTCGAGGCCCTCAAGGCCCAGATCTCCGACTGGTCCAAGGTTGTCATCGCCTACGAGCCCATTTGGGCCATTGGCACCGGCAAGGTCGCCACCACGGAGCAGGCCCAGGAGGTGCACAAGGCCATCCGCGACTGGCTCAAGGGCGTGAGCGACAAGGTCGCTAACGAGACCCGCATCCTGTACGGCGGCAGCGTCAACGAGAAGAACTGCGGCGAGCTCAGCAAGCAGCCCGATATTGACGGTTTCCTCGTCGGCGGTGCTTCCCTCAAGCCTGCTTGTAAGTATTGTCTTCTAATCACATTTCATTCACGTCGCTGACCCGTTCTTTCAGTCATCGACATCATCAACTGCCGGGAGTAAGTCCCTGGCCGTTGTATGGGAGCCAGAATATCTCGAAGAGCACCAAAATGGAGAACGTGAGGGCCCTTCAATATTGGAAACATGAAGGGAAAACTCATACAGAAACCTTTAATACCGCTGATATTTCCCTCGTGATGATGATCGAAGCGGTTCAATGTGACGTCTCGTCTCGCTACTCCGTGGTCAGATAGATCCAAGCCCTAGATCCCGCAAGTTCCAGCTTCTCATGCTGCGCAGGTAGCCCATCTCGATACAATTATACGTACACGGCACTTTCATATGCCTGCCCCGGCCCAATTTCACACAACCATGCCCTTGCCGTGATACGGAGACCAGATGCCTCTCACACTGGGCTTGGTGCTGGTCACAGCCTTGTTCGTGCGCTTCAGCTTCTCTCCGCTCGCGTCTCGTAGCAACTCCGCCTTCTGGAGGATCTCGTATGGTGACAGGTTGCGCACGCAGATGGGCTTTGTCCGGCCGTTGATGTAGTGTCCGATGATGACGGGGTGCTTGCCAGGTCGGGGGGAGACGGCGAACTCGACTTGCGCGTTGGCGGCGGCGAACTTGGGAAGAAGGGACTTGATGAAGCCGCTACAAGGGGCGAGGTTGTCAGCGATCATGCTTTTCGAGAGAGGAGATGCCGCGGGCGGCCTACTTCATGCCCCTGGAGCTGCCAGCCCAGTCGCAGTAGTGAAAGTCCATCTTCTTGCACTGGAGGATGAAGGCCCCCAGGCCATTCTGGAACGGTCAGTCTCGCACAATAGAGGAGCAGAAGGTGTCCAGCGTACCCGGCCGGTCGAGACGGCTCGCAGGGCCTTTACTGTCATCTTGGCCTGGCCGTGCCAATCGATTTCTTCATGATCCGACGACTGACTAAGTAAGGGGTCTGGCGCGAACCGTGCCTCGAAAATCCAGCTCGCAATGGGGGTGACCGAAACGGGTTTAGCGCCAGCCGGCACAGCACCGGCAAAACTCCCCGGCAAACCTCGAGCTCGATAATTTCAGAAATAGTGTCTGTGTCGTGGTTTGGGGTGCCATTTTCGGGTAGCCAGACCCTCAATTTTCGGAAGGCCAAATCCACCCTCCAGAGGTACACCAACGGAGCGGGGCGCGTACCTCTCGCAGTACACTGTACACACACAGTACACCGCAGCCCGCAGCAAATTTGCGACGCGAAGAGCCCATGGATCCCAGGTCATGGGCGGCCACGCTGCGAAGAAGAGGGCGACCCAAAAACCATTTAAGCCATCCAGGCCGCCGGGTTTCTTCTTGTCAGTCATGTCGCCAAGATTACCGGGGACATCAATCGCTTTCATTTTGGCATGACTTGTTGAGTTTGCTCTTTTTTTCTCGCGCCAATCTGGCGGCCTTGTCACGGAAAACCCCCCCACTGAGGTGTGCCCCAAAAAAGCCCTAGCGTTGGCTGCCTGCTCTGACTGACAGTGCGGATTTGTATAGACACTGTGCCGCCCCCAAAATGGAGACTTTCGACCTCGCCCAGATCAGCCGGATCCGCGCACGACTCGCAGAGAGAGAAGCGCCTGAAGCCCCACCGCTCACTTCCGAGGAACTTCAACATTTCTGGGACCGCGGGAACCGTCGACGCCCCCTTCCGCCAAACCACGCCGACAACACAAAAGCCAACATTGTCGGCGGTGAGGAACAATGGAAGGGTTTCTGCGCGTCACTACCGAACAAGCCAGAATGGAAACCTCTCTTGAAAACACTAAGCTGGGAAAACAGGGGTCTCGCCGAGTCATTTGCCCGGTATTTGATGCGGCGACGCCGAGCGAGGATCGGCGCCGAGAGCACGATCCGCTTGTACCTGAGGCAGTTGTCGGCAGTGTACCGGAAGTACTCCGGCATCACCCTAGACAAGCAGCTTCGAGATCATTTCGTGTTAGTGGCCAAAAAGGAGCTCACACCCAAGTTTAGGCTCCGGACGGAACCGAAGCGCAAGAACCACCTCGGGCCCGGAGGGTTCACCTACCTCGCCTATTTCCGATGGGTTCGGGACAGGACCACCTTCAAGATCGGGCTCGACCGGCTCGACGATGCCCTCATCCGCATCTTCCTCATGTGGACAGGTTGTCGGAGACACGAGTTGGTCTGTGCCCAGCCGAGGAATCTCAAGAAGAGAATCCGACAATACGAGGAGGAATCGGACGCCTACACAGACATCGATGACGCTTCGGACGAATACGTCCAACAACGGCCCAAGGAGTGCTGGGTTTGCGGGAGGCCAGACGAGAGGACAGAGGCAACGCTCAAGGTCCTCTGCTAGGAGGATATCGATCTGTAGATTCTCCACGACCCGGAGGGCAACGGTGGCAGGGACCGTCTGGCGATGCAGGTTCTTCTGCGTTACCACAAGGGCCACAACAAGGAGATCGTGCCTACCTGGTACCCTTTTATTGAGGAGAATCTCCCCATCATCTGCCCCATCTCTCACCTCCTCGCCAAGGCCTTGGTCGAGGGGGTGATCGAAAAGCAGAGCTACTCCAGGCCCGAACATTTCTTCAGCACGAAGATCAGCATACGCGCGGTCAAGATACTGTAGAAGAGCGAGTTCTTGCACAAGCCGGTATTCCGCAAGACCGTCGAGTCCGTCGAAGGGCCCATCAAGTCAGACGAGCCGATAACGGCAAAGTCGTTCGACAACAGCTCGGACAACCTCGGGAAGGCAGCAGGACTCCCAGACAGACTCCACTCGTATGATTACCGCCGGGGGAATCTGGAAGTGCTCGACAGTAAGTCTCCTCCACAGCGAGCCATGACCTTTCTAACGCTTGAGTAGCGAAATACCGCGAGTCCGTCCGGGACCAAGGGGCAAGGCACCGACCGAAGAGTCACGTATACCAGAAGTATTATCACAATGCCAAGATGAACGCGGTCGCCCAGGACGCATTCCTGGGCCGCGGCACCCAGTCTCCCTACCTCGACATCCTCAACCATATTGGTCTGCGGTACGATGAAAACGCCCCAACGGGGGTGTCTGACGAGTTCATGCGTGTTATTGGGCCGAATAGCGCGGTCCGCCGATTGGAGGGAGAGATGACGGCGCTTCAAACCGAGCTGTGTGCCCAGTATGGGAAGCCCGCGAAGGCTCCCGCTGCAGATTACGCGAGATACCGCCGCAAGTTCGATGACCTGAGAGCTGCGAGACAAAATCAGCGCAGAAACGTGGAAGGCATCGTTCGCGAAGACTACTTCAAGAAGAAGAACGACGAAGAGCTGGACCGGCAGTTGCGTGGCATTCATGATCCCTAGCAGCCACCTCAGAGGGTCATCTTCAGCCTGCCGGAACGGAGGAGGATTGCCGACATCCTTGGCGATTTGGACGAAGACATACCGGAAGAAGAGATCGTGAAGAGGAAAATCGAAGCGATCAACGCATGGGTCGACTATGCCTGGAAGATTGAGCCGAAGGAGCTGAAGCTAGCGCAGGATCTAACAAAGTGTCAGTCAGTCATGGCGGAGGCGCCAAAACCATTGGAGATACTACAGGCCGTGCCCGAGCCGCTGGGACACGGTCGCCCCATCGTGCCGAAGCCGTGGTATGCGTCGCTCATCCGAATCCCAACAAGTCCACGACCGCGGATGCAGTCCGAGGTATCAATGACCGAGGATCCACCGCCGCCCTATTCCGAACCGCCTCCCTATTCCGAAGCGGTGGGCAGCGGGTCTCAAAATGAGACGGCAGGCAACAACCGGACTCATACTCCCTCGCCCCGGCCGGAGCCAGGCCAGGCGAAGCATGTGTGCATCTTCTGTGGGAGGCGCTCCGCTCGGCGGGGAACGATGTGGAATTGTGCGGAGCGTTATCTCCTGAGATGCAAGGTCGAGCGAGGGTCTGATGGCGTGCCCTGTCCGCGCCCAGAATGTAAGTCCAAGGGGGTTGTGTTGGACGATGACATGCGATTTAAACGCCACGTCATGGACGTCCATGGAATCGCCCTGAGGCCCAAGATCAATGCGGTGGCGAGGAGAGCGGATGGGGCCGCTGCGGAGAAGAGCATGGGGTCTGGGCGGAAGATTGTTCTCCTCGTGCGCGCGGAGAAGCCCAAACCCAGCCCGAAGATCGTTCTTCGAGTAGGTAGACAGGGGACGGGCCCGAGCGGAGAGTAGTCGTATGTAGTATATTGACACTCTCCCGCCCTAAGAGGACTCTGGATTCCCCAATTAAGCCTGAATTTCAAGGTCAAACCCTCGGACGGCCGATGTCCCGTCGGTCCTATAGCAGCTCTGTTGGCCGCATGTTCGGCTTGTTAGCCCCAAGCTTCAGACGGCTTTCGCCTAGCTGGGCACAGACATGCTGTGCTGCACATATACCAGGCCAGCCGCAGCTATAGTCACGTTTCTCGATCGTGACGAAGACATGTTTGTTGTATAAGGACTGTGCCTACAGCGGAAGGCGAAATGGTTGTGGCCAGATGTTTAGATGGCCTTCCTTGAGGACTGCTGGGTGTCTTTGCAGTGATTTAGTAGGACTTAACCTTAAGCCCAATCACCCCACTACTAATTCCCCCAGTAGTCACGTGGTGGTGCGGCGCCTTTTCTTCCCGAGGCTGCAAACACGACCTGAGCCCAACCCCGCATCGAGATATTTCCCACGACCACTTCTTCGACAGGATAGCGAGAAACGCTGTGGATTCCCATACACTATGCGACATGTCCGTTCTTCCTTTCCGGACTCCTTCTTCAGCAACCGGGAGCGGGGACCGAAATGCCCAGGCTGAGGCTGTGACTGAGTCGACTGGTCTGCCGGGGAGCCTTCACCGGAGCTGCCTGGATGTCGACGACACTCGAGCGATCATCCTGTCATACCTCGGCATAAAAGACCTGAAAGCCTGTCGCCTAGTTTGCAGAAGCTGGAAACCCGAGGCTACGCGGCTGCTTTTCCAAAACTTTACTTGCCACGATAGTCCGACGACGATTCGGGACATGATCCAACACGGCATCTGGCCCTGCGTACGCCATATCTTCGCGGACTGGTCACCTGGACTATCTCCGTCCGAACTTGAGTTCGAACTTGGGATTGCTCTGTCAACAACGCCTTCCGTCTCTGTTTGTCGTAAGAAGATGGCTTGCAGATGCTGTCTGTATCTAGTAACCACTGGCTTCGTCGAACATGAGACGACTGTGCTTTGGGCAGTGCTAGCTGCAATCTCATCCAGTCCGACAGTCCAACTCACGAGACTCTCTCTAGCGGACAGCCCATACGACCAATATGCGGCATCAATGATACCAGACATAAAGGATCTCCTTTCTGCAAAACTAAAGGACCTTGTGGAACTCATTATTGCTTGTAGCAATGGTGAAGGACTATATGAGCTCCTATCCGACTGCGAACGGCTTGAGAGACTTTAACTTCGTGTCGAGTCGTTTCGGTGCCTTATAAAGAGCTTAATCCCGAAACTTCGAGAGCTGAGACTCGAAATTCGCGATATGGATGACTGTTTTTATGCTCTTCCCCGAAGGCATCCTGAGATTCGGCGCCTCGTCGTGGCGGTAGTGCGCTGGAAGGTGGAATATGAGCTGATTATTGAGGAGATTGGCGGACGCTATGAAGACTGTAGAATATTTCCTAGCATATAGAGGGATCTATGGAACTTGAAGCCCCGGAATCCTGTACCCTTTGGCCGGGCTGCACCTAGCAGGCGGATTGCATGAGGGAGCTGAGCAGTGGGCAACGCCTCTGCACAGGATGGTGTAGTTACCCTGGAACCCAGATGTCAAGCATTAGATATAGCAACTCGTTTAACTCTGGGAGGACAGGAGAGCGCAAGGATCGGGCAGCCTCTTCTAGTTTTCGTTAGGTACCTCGCCGATACATTGCTACCAAGTCACACCGGCTTCAAGTATACCCCCAGTCCTCAGCAAGTTAACCAAGTAACCCAACGGCGCTCATTTCCCCTTCCACAGTAGCGAAGGCGATGCCAGATCGCCTTAGAGTTCGCGCAGGGCCTCCAGCGTTAACCACCGTCCTCAAAGTCTCAGTCCCCAGAAATCCCTTGGGCCACCGCCTGACGGCATACTTCCTGAACTCCTCGAGCAGGAGGACACCGGTACCGAACCCCATGGGCAGGAACCAGTATTCGATGGGAACCTGCGCCGTGTTCAGGATCTCCTGGAATTTCGGGATATAGCACCAGAAGAAGGCTATGATTAGTGCGAACAGGATGGCAGGGAAGAGGTAGATGTTCCGGGTCTGTCTGTCGAGGAGGGGCGGGTGCTGGAAGATAGACAAGTGGCGGGTCCTTGCGCCTAGGAGGTTAAACCATTGCCTAGGATGGAAGTTCAGTGTACTGTTTAATGTAGATGGGATAGTTTTACAATCGAGGGAGTCTTACATGACAACCAGGTTGACGAAGGAGATGGAGCTGGCCACGTTCAGCTGTGCTGTATAGTAGTTTGGGTCGATGCCATTGGGCGAACCACTGAAGGAGAACCAGATGTCGGAAAACTGGATTCCAGTACGCTGTAGATACCAGTATGACATGGCAAAGGACAGGGTGGTCTCTAGGCTGCCAATGAAGCCGTACGCCTGGAGAATAAGCTTCCAGTCTACTAGCCTGTCCTTGCCGACGACGCGGGGGGGACGAAGAAGCACGTCTGCCTCCGGCGCCTCGTAGGCGAGAGCGATAGAAGCGACTGCATCGGTGAATAGGCTTTGGCTGTTAGCAGGTTGTAGCTGACAATGGCAATAAAGAGACCTACCAGATGATAATCATCATAAACGAGCTTAGGATCTGGGGGATGCCGAAGATGACGTTGGTCAGGACAGGCCAGAACTCGCTAAAGCTACCAGCTGGGAGCAGATAGGCTACCGTCTTCTTAAGATTGTCGAACATCATTCTCCCGTATCGCAGAGCCTCAACTATACCAGAGAATGAGTCCAGGAGGATCATGTCGGAGGCCTCGATAGCAATGTCACTACCCGACCCTAAGGCAATACCGATATCTGCAGCTCGGAGGCTGGGTGCATCGTTAACGCCGTCACCTGTCATGCCGACGATCTGTGCCCGGGCTTGGAACTCTCTGACGATCCGCAGCTTCTGCTCTGGGGTCGTTCGAGCGAAGACGATTTCGTGATACCTTGCGAGCTGGTCCCACTGTGTCTCGTTAAGGGTGAGGAGCTCGGGACCGCTGAGCACGATGGACCGGATAGCGTTGCCATCGCCGTTAGCGGCTGCTAAAACGGCCTCCTTGGAGGAAGCGACCTTGGGAGGGTCTCTGGACAGAGCCGCCACGGTCTCCACATTGCCTGGGGGGTTAGTAATGATGCCGCATTCGACCGCGATCGCCTGGGCAGTGAGAGCAAAGTCACCCGTCACCTTATTCGCGGTCAGTGTGTGAGGCCGAGAGTCACTACCAGAGATGGCGTCTAACCTACCATGAAAATCCGAATACCGGCCCCACGAAGGACACTGACGACCGAGGGAATTTCGGGACGGGGAGGGTCAACAATACCGACCAGGCCAACGAGTCTTAATCCTGACTCGGCTTCCTGGTTCATTGCTGACTCATAGGCCGTATCGGACGGAGGAACCGAGACCGGGTTCCCAGTGAGAACCTTGCAAGCAAGTAGTAGAACCCGCCTGCCCTGGGACGACCACTCGTCCTTAATCGCCTCGACACTGGCTCTGATAGTGGCGTTGAACTCGAACGTCATACCCGACGGGCTGACATAGGAGCTAACCCTCCCTAGCAGCACCTCTGGGGCGCCCTTGATAGTCAACAAGCTACAAAAAAGTTAGTGTAGAACGTCCAGACTCCCTGCAGCACTGAGTAACTTACATATCTCCAGCCTCAAAAGTGGGCCCGTAGCCCTTCCATAATGCAGCGGCTAGGCCATCATGTTCGGCCTGACTGAAGACCTGGATCATGTACTTGTTCTTGCTGTTGAACGCTAGCTGGTATATGGTCTGCCACTGGCGTCGAAGGTTAGATACAGAGCCTAGGAGCTCCGAGAAGCGGAGAATGGCCTGGTCAGTGGCATCGCCCTGCACCACACGCTCCAGCACTGGCCGGTCCATGGTCGTAATGTCGAATTGGCCCGCGTTGCAGAGCCCAGCGATGGCCTGCAGCTGGTTGATAGCTTTGCTCTCATCTCCTCCGGCAGCAAGACTATTCTTAGCAGCGTCGACTGTCATCTTTTGCTGTCCAATGGCACATTCACTGACTACCATCTTGTTCTATGCCAAATGTCAGAACCGGCCCGAGTTGTGAGAGTGAGGAGAGTACCAACCTGTGTCAATGTACCAGTTTTATCTAAGCAAATAATTAAGACGGAGCCTAGGGTCTCTACTATTTTCAGCGACTTACAGAGAATCTTATTCTTTCGCATCATATTGGCACTGATGGTCATACTAGCGGTCACGGCCACCGGGAGACCCTCAGGAATGAAAGCGACGGCAATAGAAACGCAGGAGATGATCAAATTCGGCACGTCGATCCACAACGGGTAACGGACGCGTAACCAGGTGGCCCTAAGTTGCGAGGTTAGCGACTCCTTATGGTGCCAAGGTAGTCATAATAGGGAAGAGCACAGCAAGTCACACTAACCAGACGATAATAACGACGATAATCATGGTGATCATAACGGCATAGATGATCTAGATAAAGTCGAGAACCTCCTTCTCGAGGGTGGTCAGCCCCGTCTTCGGCTTGTTCGTCAACTCGGCGATTCTGCCGAAGACGGTGTCATCGCCAGTGGCGACGATAACACCGGTACACGTGCCTGCCACACAGTGAGTACCCTGGAGGCCAATGCACTTGGTCTCCAGGTAGTTCCTGTCCGTAGACGTAGTCGTAGCCTGTAGCGGAACGGATTCACCTACTCTCTCATCAGTAACCACCCTCTCAGAACAATTCGGGGTGAGTAATGTGTCCTCACCAGTCAAGACGGCTCTGTCAAACCTGGCATCCGAAGAGGCCTCCACGAACCGAACGTCTGCTGGCAGTTTATTACCCGCCCTGATCTGTATCACATCTCCACGGACAATCTGGTCAGCCGGGATGGTCAGGAGGCTTCCGTCGCGCAGGGCGAGACAGGCATCAGGCAACATCGTCTTGATGGAGGCCATGACTCGCGAGGAGGACCAGTCCTACCACATGTTGAAGGCGGCCTGAATGAAGAAGACAGCGAGTAGGACGATAGCCAGCGCCAGGTTGGCGATAGGCGGGTTCGGGTCCCCGAGGGGCTGCCAGGCGACGAACACCAGGATCGAGGCGACAAGGAGGACGATACCGAAGCCCTTGAAGAAGTAGGCAAATATCATCTTCGTACGGTGCGTCTTGGGCGGTGAGAGGCGGTTTTTCCCGTATTGCTCGATGCGGCGCTGCGCCTGCTCGCTGGAGAGGCCGTACGCGAGAGACGTCGACAGGCGCTGGACGACGTCGTGAACCGAGAGGGTGTGCCACTCGATGTGGACGAGTTCTACAGGAGGTGGTTTTGGTCAGCACCGCAACCCTTATCTCACGCCATCTGGAGAAAGTGGTGCCGCACCGGCTGCAGCAGTCTTAGACTTTTTGGACAGGGCATCTCTGTGCTTCCCGTCGTCGATCTCAATGGAACTGGCATTTGGTAGACGCGTTAGAATCAGAGATGCCTCCTCACTTTGCATCAAGAGATCGTCGGCCAGGCTTACATAGTGCGGTACTGAATGGGAAGTTCCGCGGCGGGGTCTACCAGTGAGTTACGGCGGGACAAGACCGGGCGGATAGACAGAGAGCCAGACGACATGGTGCGGTTCAGCTGCGCACGGGGTTGTCTGCGTGCCTCGGAGTCACCGTCCCAACGGACACGAGCGTCCGCCACTGGTTCAACCTTCAACTCGTCCATTGCATCCATTGCTTTGGGCCGTGTGCTGTGAGGAGGGTAGAACGCAACTGTAGTGCAACAAAATTTGCTACAAAGACGGAAATTGTTGATTTGATCAGATAAATGGCGGGTAGATGTTGAGAGGTGAGAAAAAGGGTTCTCAACACTGCCGCCCGGACACTACGGAAGATGTATTCACATCGGGAGGGGAGTAGGCCCAACGCAAATCAGGCCCGAATCGCGCCATCAACTAACTATGTGAAGCAGGGCGTACCGTACCACAGTAAGATGGGGTAACATTCGGGGGGGCTCCCAATTCATGGTGGTGGTGGGAGCCGTATTGAAGGGACGCTAAGAGAGGGTTGCGCTGACTCCCAGCAGTCAGTCCCAGCGACGTAGCTGACTCGAGCCAGTGTACAAAGCAGTCGAGCTGAGGTTTTCTTGCACGTCAGATTTTCTTTTGTCACAAGTCTTTGAGAAATTCGTGGGCTCTGTCAATAGGCGGCTTCCATATTTAGAAGATTTCGGGGCAGGGGGTGGCTGGGACAGCCTATGAACCAACCAACCAATCAATTAATCAATCGATTTCGGGGCAGATTTCGGGGACCAGATTTCGAGGGACAGACAGACCCGGAGGCAGGCAGATTCGGGGGACAGAACGACACTGGGATGCAGTCCTCCGCTTAGGCCACGAGGACTGGAAATTTGGACCGCCTAAGGTGAGCATAAAGATTCGGTGATTATCTGCCATGTTTTGACTCAAATAATGAGCGAGCCAGTCGCTCGTACACACTCTAAATACAGTGTCCTCCGCGTAGAACCCCTCTCAAGCCGTAGTTGTCAAAGTCGTAGTCAATAGGGACGTTACAGTTTGTGTTATTGTGAGTATTGTCCAGGAAAGGGAAGACGGATCAGTCCGCCGCGTGGCGGAGTTGACCTGGGTGACCCCTGTGGTCGTCTGGGGCGACTGGCCGGCGGTAGTGGGGCTCGAACCGGTACTAGAATTGGCCCACAGGGGGCTCGAACTGGTGGTGCCCGAACCGGACCAAAATGAACTCGAGCTAGTGCTAGAATTGCCCCAAAGTGGTGACGTCGTCAACGATAGAGACTGCTGCATCGACGTAGAATTTGTGCTTTAAAGTACAAGCAGCCCACGGTACCAATTTGTGTTGGGCCGAGGGAGTAATCTCCTGTTCCGCCGGACACAACGGCAAAATTGCATGTCGATGACTCCCCGCACTGCCTGCAATTGGGTTAGATTGACGTCAGGGGCATTGGGGTGGCTTGGGGGCTCTTTTGGGGTGGCTTTGGCTGTTTTGGGGTGGCACGAACCAGACGACGCGTGCGACTCCATTCGGCGCACCCTGGGGCACCTGGAAGCTGGCGACCTGAGGGCCCGAACAGGGCAGAGTTGAGTTGAAAAGGTAGGTGATCGGCATGATGTCCGATCCCTCAAATCGAAGGAGGGCGCGACACCTCTCCCCAAATGGCGAATCATTTCTATTAAAAGGCCGTAGTCAGCTTGACGTCCTGCAGCCCCAGGAGGGTAGAATTACATTGCTGAGATGTTGGAGGTACCCGCCGCCAACTGAATTGGGGGGTTGCTGATGCACACCAGCGGCAGGTCTTCAAATGCGCCCGTGACTGCTATCAGCAGTGTTGCGAGGATAAATGTGGTCAGCATAGCTGAGAGTGCTTGAAACAGTCCCCCTTTTTTTTCGGGGCGATAGATTTGACGAAGTTTTCACTCGAGGAAGTGATCCGACAATGCTGTACAGGTCCAGACATGACCTTAAATATTGGTCTCAACCCCTCGTGTCCCGGGATCCCTGGAAGCTTGAAGCCCGCTCTTCCGGGATCACGGACGTTCTCCAGGTATAATTGCCGCGCCCACGTCGATTTACTGACTTCGGTTTACCCAGGCCTGCCAGCAACAAGACGAGAACGACCAACCGCCATGGAGCATGACACGCAAACTCACGACTGGGTCAAATTTTCGGATTTGTCCCCTATTGCGCAGCAAGATACCGACTATATCGTGGATACTCTTACACCTAACTTCGTGCTAGAAGACTCAGGAGTGCAAACTGAGCATATCCCTGCACCTAACGTGGTGCCTGACATGCCAGGCGTGGAAATGGCTCATATTCTTCCACCTAACGCTGTGCCAGACGTGCCAGGACTGCACACCGCGCCTCCTCTTGCACCCGTCGTGTTGGCAGACATGTCAGCAGAGGAATTCGGCCTGGATTTGATGGCTAATGTGGGGGGCGTAAGAAGGCAAGAACCTCAAATCCACTGATAAAGCGCCATAGCTGACTTCCACAGCCTCCTCATCCCGATGTCATCGACAATCGAGGTCATAGCGTCACGCCTGGAGAGAATCGAGGTCGTGACGACGGCAACGGCCTTTAAAACGGACTGGTCATGTCATGTCCTGCACGGAGTGCAAGCGGGAGTTGAGTTCGTGAAGGATACGGTCCAGAAAGTGCAGAAGGGTATGGCAGAGTTCCAGAAAACGCTCCTTTGGTTCTTTAGCCTTTACACGAAAAAGGATGGTCCTGTGGTCCCGGCGGACACGGGTTCCGCCTAACGCTAGGTGTTTTTGCGTTCGCGAAGTTGCGCCTGCAGGGCGTCTGTGGCGCTTGCGGATAGTGGTCCTGGGCAAGACTGGTCGTCCGTGAACCGGGATTTCTGGGCAGTGGACCCAGGAGTTTAGGCGGTCGGCGGGGCTATCGTGGTGTGGGATCCCACTATATAGCATGCCCATGGGCCCTCGGAAGATGACTGAGACCCTTGGTGCGTTTGACTTTTTGTCGCCAGCTTAGAATTGATTTTTTTTATGTCACCAAAACTCCCTTTTCATGTCTGTACTCTTTGATGCAGGCCCCCAAATCGCCAAATAAGCCGGGTGGCCCATGCTCACCCCCTGGTTGGAAACGACGGCTAAGCGCGCTTTTTCTTGCAGTTATAACGCTATTCTCCCAAGGGAGGAATCGGCGCAGCGCGAAAACCCTCTTCTGGGATATGCACCCCCCGCCCGAGCACAAAGCGCTTCCCAGGCTGCCACACCCCACCAAGGAGATGCCAGCGGCCCCTCTACCGCTAGCCCAGAGGCGGTTGCGGTCCGAGACGAGACGCAGTCCGCCATATAATCCAGTGAAACGAATAACCTGGACGGAGCAGCAAATCAACAAGCTCCAGGTTGATGTTAAGGAACTACGTCAAAAAATAATCGACCAAAAGAGGATCGATCTAGAGAAGGATCGGGCTATATCGGCCTTAAAGGAGCAGAACGCCCGGTATGTGAGGGAGATCGACAGGCGAACAGAGGCGACGAAACTCGCAAATAGCATCATTGTTGCAGTCCAGGATTTCCAGCAGGCGAAGTCACGGCAGTCCAGCAATCCAAGTAACTATCAGGTCAGCCCCCCGGGTAGCGACAGGAGTAGTGAAGGGCTCGGTGACGCGCTGGACAGGTCAATCAGTCAGATCATACAGGTCTACAGCCAAATATAGGTGGACGGGTCTATCTATGGTGGCATTGTATTTTTAGTGGTGTTACGGAAGAACGCGACGCTTGTATCTAGGTCCCCCAACATGTATCGTTCGATGATGTTCCTCCAATGCCTCTGGGTAATGTACCTGGCCTGCGGCGTTGCAAATATGGCGTGATAAATAACCGCCCAAGCCACCCCATGTAGATTCTCGGGCTCGGGTGGTCAGACTCGATGTCGGTTCCCAATTCCAAACCTGTCATTACGACTAAGTCAGCTCCAAAATTCTTCCTGCTTATCGCGATTTCGAAGGGCAAATTCCCTAACTTTAGGGCAATATACTGGCAACACTGCAAGTGCTCGCTTACGCCGCTAGCCCCAACTTCCTATTTCTCTCTCCTCACAATATTTGCCTCTAAAAATTTCAACCAATTGGGCGCTCAAATCATCCTCCGCTAGCCCCAAAGCCATCCACTCGGCCCTAAAATCTTCAACCAAATTTCTTTGAACCAATTTAGCCCTCAAGCCTTCCACTCGCCCCCTCGA
Source organism: Tolypocladium guangdongense (assembly GCA_022114105.1). Taxonomy (NCBI): domain Eukaryota; kingdom Fungi; phylum Ascomycota; class Sordariomycetes; order Hypocreales; family Ophiocordycipitaceae; genus Tolypocladium; species Tolypocladium guangdongense. The sequence continues at coordinate 5,360,910 of NRQP01000001.1, read as the reverse complement.
CCTTACACCGGCCCCTCAAGCTCTCCTCGAGCTTTCTGTCCCTCGGATCTTTCTGCCCTTCGAGGTTTCATGCTAGGCCCAAATTCTTGATTTCACCTATTCAAAGCGTCAATAACGTCACCAAGGGGGTCCATCCTTCTCGTAACAACATCTTCAGGCAGTGATCAGGAGATAAGTGGAAGCTTGTAGCGTTATGTTGCCGCATGTTATACAATGTTTTACATACTGTTCGGCAGGATAACTCCATCAGTCCCTAAAGAAGTTAGCCTTCAGTGGCACGGCAGCCATTCGCGCTATCCCCAAGCTTTTCAAGACTTGACAGTAAGTCGATGGAGGTCAACGTTGGCTGCGTGGGTGCTGGCGATAGTGAGCAGAGTACCGAGATGCAGAGAAGGCCCGTCTGCGAGGCAAGAGTTTGAAGTTCCTCGACAGCTTCGTTATTAACCCTGATGTTTTGTAGAGATGTGAATGTTCCTGGGAGCACGATAAATCCTGCCAGCAGGATCCAGGAAGACAGCGCAGCAGCGACGTTATAGTACTAAGCCACCTTAGTGGACGCTAGCACCATTCTGTCGTGACTTTGTGGATCGGGAGCCATTTCCGCCCGCGGAAAGACCCGGCCCATCTGGCACCGCAGCATGGGCCAAGGATTGGTGCCACGCTTTCAAAATCGGGAATGGTGACGTCGCTCGCAGTCTCTTCGGCAGGCTGAGCAGCTTCGCGAGTCGCTGCGTGATGGCCTTCCGCGTTGTCGTCGTGATTCCTTATTAGCCGCTTCTTCGCGCAATTTCTGCCTGATCATTCGTGAGAGCTCCCAGAATGCTCTGGTTCCGGTTACAAGCCCGGCGAGAGCCGCAAGCTTAACGACGGCCTGGGGCAGAGGCATTTGTCGTGCTGAGCTCTGAGAGCTTGCAGGGTAAGCGTTGAACTCTGGGTACGTACGCTTTAAAGCAGAATAGACTGGGGTTTGCCCGATATTTGATTTTACTCTTATATGCCAGTTGCAGCCCAAGATCCCGGCTCCCGGACGTCCCACCCCGTGGATGGCTCGCACCGGCATTCATGTACTCGATTGCGGTCCAGAAATCCCGGCTTTCGGGTACGTGGCTGAAGCCAGGATAAGGGGGGCGATAATAGGTATCGTCTTCGGTTGGCCTTCCTGTTCTCCCTTCCCTACTCAGCCCAGACCCCGTTGTTCCGTCGGACAGAGGGCCATCGCAACCCGGGCTTTCCACGCGACACGCAATCCGGAATCGGGGTGTCTGTCCCGGCAGCGCCCAGCACTGCTGTCATCAGTTGCCCCCGCCAGGATGTGACGAGGCTGCTTGATAACGTGTACATGTACTGAACCACTGAGTCTGGTATCGAGGCCCACACCGGTGAAGGCGCCGCGCAACCACAGCCAACCATTCTGCCGCAGGCGATGGGGCATACTGATTGCACCAACCACTAACGCACATCCGGATCATGCAAGGCAGCCATGGTCCTCCAGCACAGTCTAATGGCGTGAGGTCGCGTTGGGTACAAATAATGCCGACAGTCGCGAGGGCGGCGCTTCAGCTTTTTTGCAAATACCGTTTATGTGAGGGAGAAGTCGACTCGGCAGCGCCTCCTTTGTAGTCACGAGCCTCTGATCGTTACCGCGCTCTCACCACTCACGTTTACAATATGTCGCTTCGCATCTTATTGCTTGGGGACGGCGGTCGAGAGCATGCCCTTGCATGGAAGCTCGCGAACTCTTGTCTCGTGCAGGCCATCTTCGTCGCGCCCGGAAATAGCGGCACGGCAACGGTCCGCAAGACAACAAACCTGGATTGCTGGGTCGATCGGAGGAGCTTTGACATCCTAGCACAGTCGATCCGCGACAATAGCATCAACTTTGTGGTCCCGACTCAAGAGCAGCACCTCGTCTACGGCATAACGGACTTTCTAGATGGCTGTAAGTTGACTAGTCGTCGCTCCTTGTGACCTCCTTCTCACTATCGCCAGTGGGCGTTCCCTGCTGTGGTCCCTCCAAGCTAGCTGCCCGGCTCGAGGGATCGAAATTGTGGGCGAAGCAGTTCATGGCTCGCCACGGGATTCCAACGGGCGACTTCCAGACGTTCGAGTCACTCGATGACGCATTGTTGTTCGTCCAAAGCCGCCCGGACGTTCAGCTCGTCTTCAAGGCCGTGGGGATAATATCAGGAAGTGGAGTGTGGATAACGGAGGACAAGGCCCAGGCTCTGGACTTGTTGGTGCGGATCTTTGAACACTACGAGTTCGGCCCGCTGAGCGTCTGCGGTCCGGTCATTGTCGAAGAGTTTTTGGAGGGTCCTGAGTTTAGCGTCCTGGCCCTGACCGACGGACGGTCGGTAGCGGTCTTCCCGCCGATGCGAGATTACAAGCGGCGGTATGACGGAGACAAGGGGCCCAACACTGGCGGAATGGGTTGTCAGGTTCCCGTTGATCATTGCGACGAGAAGACGGCCCGGGAAATCGAAGCGAAGTTCTTTCGACCAACTATAGACGGAATGATGACTGAAGGTAGGTTTGGCCGCCCCTCGCTGGCTGTGAGTGGTGGCATAACTCTGGCTTGTTCACTCATGCTACGACTAGGGCATCCTTTTGTCGGGGCGCTCTGTATTGACTTCATCCTTACTGCGTCCGGCCCCGTGGCTCTAGAATTCGACGTTCGGTTTGGCGATCCAGAGTTACAGGCCCTGCTGACCCTTTTAGATCCCGGGCTCGATCTAGCAGCCATGCTCCTGGCATGCACAGATATCACCCTGCATACGCATCGCCTTAGCCTCAGCCCGACCTACGCTGTTGCCGTAGTCGTGGTCGCCGAGGGCTACCCTAGTGCGCCAGAGACGGGGATCGTCGTTGATCTCGGGAACCTGAGAGAAGGTAAGAGCTTTGCCAGATTTCAACCTTTGGCTGTTTGTTGATTTCCGGTAGAAGCACGGGTGTTTTATGGTGGACTATGCTGCGATCGCGGACAACTGAGGAGTCTAAGGGGGCGAATTTTGGCGGTTTGTGGCACCGCCTCTACAATCGAGGAAGCATCAAACAAGGCATACGCAGAGATCTCACGGGTCAAGGCCACGGGCATTTCATTCCGAAGCGACGTTGGGCAGAGATTGCCAAGAGGTTGATTTGCGTGACTATGACGAGACCGGATAAAGCATCCTGTCTCGGGTGATCACAAGGATCGTTGACAGACAATCTACCATCAGCTATGCCTCGCCAACAAGCGAAGAGTGTGACCTGCACCTTGAGGCGATATCCCTCCTGTAGAACATGCCGTCGAACTGGATTCTTTGTACGCCACTGTATGCAAGGGAGACAGCATCTTCGAGGCTCGATCCGTACGCAGCGACAGAAAATACTCGACCACCAGCCGTTCTAAGTTGGCCATCGCCACCAACTTCTGTCCCCGCATGGAAGATCTGGACCCCTAGCGATAGAGGGAGTTGTTAGTTGGAGGGGTCGCATTGGTGACGAATGAGCACGAACCTTCGGGAGGAGGAGTAACCACAATTGGGTCTCCCTTGGGGTAGGAACCCGGATAACCGCCTGCCGCAACCACCACATTGCAGGCGTAGCCCGGTAAAATAGGTATCAAGCCTGCGTGTAGTCGTCCCGTACAGCAAGCAAGGAGCACCTGAGCAAGGTCACACTCCGGCGCCAGGAGTAACAACATTGTCTGTGTCTCTGGATCTCCGAACCTTGCGTTATACTCGAGGACTTTAGGACCGGCTGCGGTCATCATGACACCTGTGAAAAGCATCCCGACGAATGGGCGATCTAAGGTTTTTATCGCAGTTAGTGACGGATAAGGTCGCGAGATAACGTGACGTTATGCAAGGATATACTCCTTCGAGAGCTATTGGCTCATCCTGCCTACCTTCAGCCTTCAGTCCATCAAGCGTCGGCTTGATGACGTCTCGCTCGATTTCTCTCATCTGGTCGCGGCTCACAAAGGGCAGCGGTGCAAACACGCCCATGCCACCAGTATTTGGCCCAATGTTGCCGTCGTAGATTCGCTTATGGTCCTGGCCTGGGGGAAGTGACGTGAATGTTGTCCCGTCACAAAAGGTCAAGATGCTGATCTCGTCACCCTCGAGGTATTCCTCAATAACAACAGATTGGCCGGCAGTTCCAAATCTCTCACCAACCATAATCTCATGGAGGGCTTGCTTAGCCTCAGCTCCATTCGCCGGAAGAATGACGCCCTTCCCGGCTGCAAGTCCATCGACCTTTATGACCACTCGAGAACCGTCAACAGTGTCAAGGTATCTTTGCGCCTCGTCATGGTCGCTGAACGCTCGGTAGTCGGCCGTGGGGATGTGATATCTCGTCATAAAATCCTTAGCATACGTCTTTGAACCCTCTATCTCCGCGGCTTCCTTTGTTGGGGCGAAACAGGGGATTCCACCTTTCGGCTAGCTGGTCAGACATCTCCTTGAGATAGGGGAGGCAATATCAAACTTACTGTTCCTGAAATATCCCTCGATCCCGTCAATAACCGTATCATCTGGTCCAGCTACAACCAGACCAACACCTAGATCCTTTGCCAGGGCAACTAGTCCTGTATAGTCGTCTGCCCGGATGTGACGGATATTTGAGGCTTTGGGGAGACAGTCCGTTCCGCCATTGCCAGGAACCACATAAACGTGCTCAACCGACGGGCTCAGGGAAAGTTTCCACGCCAGGCAATGTTCGCGACCCCCTTTGCCGACGAGGAGAACTTTCAATCTACCTTCTCCCATGGCGAGTCCTTAGGCATAAAGAGAATGGACCAAACGAATAATGTTAGGGAGCAACCCGCAGAGAATGCACGAAATGATGCGCGTGAGAAGAGAAGTGGTTTTTTTTTTTTTTAGCGAAATCGTCATTACGGTCAATATAGGCGCTAATCCTATAGAGGACTAGTGCGTGGGCTTGGGGCCAAACTATGTCCGCATTACTAAGCACGTTATGAGCTTCCGCGCGGCCCTCATCCGAAGGAAAACTCGCAGTCTTTTGGATTGCAGGTAACCCATTTGGAAACCGCGCGTGTCTACAAAGCTTCTCACCATGCCAAAAACAAAAGTTCTAAATGAGGATATATTGATTTTTCACGCATAGTCTGGCGCACTTCTTGTAGCGTGGTTCACGAAAAGTTCACCCCAAAAATAAATAGGTGCCCTACTTAGGCGGTGAAGGGTGGCATAATTCAGTTAACGGAGCCCGCCGGCCGCGCTAATAGATAAATAGAGCCCGTCCCCTCAACTTTCCTAGACCTCTCTCAAGAACGAACCAACTCCCGCCAGAATGACTTTGCGACGTGAGATCGTCTGCCGGCAAGCGCGAAAATCAACCCGTCGAGACAAGTCTCGCCCCAGAATTTCATTCCCTAAACCACCCGTCGCTGCGATTATCCGAGACGCTCTGCGAGCCCTTCCGCCTAAATCGCATCGCCCCAACGTTTCGTTCTCCGACCTTCCCGTCGAAGTCGTCGCGATCATCCTCGGATACCTTCCTAACCTCCGCGAGCTCTTCTCTGCCGTCCAATCATGCCGTCGATCATGCGATTCCTACAACCAGCACGGACATCAGATTATGCCCACGATACTTGGCCGAGAGTGTGCTAAGGTAGTCGGATATGATATCGGACAGATCTTCTGGGAGTTGGATTTTGCTATCCGTCGCGACTTTTTGAGGAGAGACCACGTCAGGGCAGCGCTACTAGACCAAGGATGGCCAATATTTCAGCGCCTCCAGCTGGAGGAGCTCCTGTTCCCTCTTGTGGGAGCTCTCGCCTGGACCTTCTAGATGGACGATCGTCAGGCGGACGCAATCGCGATCCTACAAACGGTCGGCATGCGCCTCCGCAGTCCATCCCAGGGAATCAGGATGCTGCAGCTAGAGCAGCTAATGCTCACGCCAATCGGTCTACTGCTGGCTGAGTTATATGGCCAAAACCAAGCCCAGCACCAGATTTCGTCGGATTTCGAACAAGTTTACCAACAGCTCAACCGCCAGCACGCGCATACCATGGAAATACGGGGCAAGAAGATAATATTACACCCCAAGGCCGGACACACCGTGGAAATCCCGGGGAAGAAAATCACATTGCGGCCTGGAATGCAGCACGTCGGCGCTGTCTCTCGCGATAGCGTCGCACTACTGAGGGTTTACAATCCCCCTCGGTTGCCATACGCCGGCCAAAGTTCAATTCAGGTGTACAACTTCAGACGCGGGATCTCTCTGCCACAGAGGGAGCTGACCCGTCGCGCAGAACCTTGACGGCGATCATGACCGTGACCGTGACGCTCCAGTTGGCGCCTACCGCCACCAGCGTCGTAACGCAAACCCTGCTCGTCCCGGAGACGAGCACGACGACAGTAGACAAGGCAAGTCAAGCCAGCGGCCACTCCGGAGTCACCCTTATGTAGTTCCACGACAAACCATAACTAACCGGGTGAATCAAAAAACAATGTAGACGACCTCGGTGACCATTCAGCACCGAAACTACCTTCCAAACCCCCACCACCGGCCCCTCCATCGCCGTCGAGCGCCGCAACGCGGCGGCGCCCCCCCCGGGCGTCCCCGTCTACGCGTCGGCCTGCTCGGGGGCCGTGCGCTATTCAACTACGGGTGCCTGCATCGGCGCGTCCCCCGCCACGGTCACGGCGTCACCTGCGGGCTGGTCCGGATCAGGACCTTGGATAGAGAGGCATTAATGGTCTTCGTACGGGCGTTTCCAGCTTCTTGGTGGTTTCCAGCTCGCGGTTCCAGCCAGCTTCTCTTCGTGGTTTCCAGCTTCATCGGATCACTAGCTCTTCGGGGATCACTAGCTCTTCGGGGATAGCTAGCTGCTTCGGGATAGCTAGCTCTTCGGGGGGATAGCTAGCTCTTCGGGATAACTTGCTTCGAAGGCCAGCTTCAGTTCGGGACTACCTGTTCGGCCATCCGGTCCGGAGCGCACCGCCCTCAGCGAGCGCTTACATGAGGTCAAGGTCGAAGTCATTGGAAGGAGCCGTAGTTAGAGGCTAGATCCGAACGTCGATGATGTGACTGTCGTAACTAGGAGGCGGAACAGGACCATGGCCCTAAAGGCATCCCGGCTGTGCCTTCGTTCAGCATCCCTACATCGGCGTCATCGACTTCCGTGATTAGTGCCACGGCAACGTTCGCCAGGCGTTGATGTTATCGAGGCAGGCGCGTGACGGTCTGCTAACGGCGACTCGGCGTGGCCGGCGCGGAGGACGCTCGAGCGGTCGTGTCTCCGCTTCCATCGGTGCAAGGAGCATTGGAACGGGTACCTGCTCGCGCGCGAGTGCGACGTCAACGCGGCCGATGCCAAGAAGCGCACACCGCTGATGGAGGCGGCACTCTGGGGCCACGCCAAGCTCGTTGAGATGCTGCTCAGGGCCGGCGCGGACAAGTCACTCAGGGACCGGCACGGCAGGACGGCCGCCGACCTGGCCGGCGAGTCTGAGCTGAACGACCGGGAGAGACACAACAGGCATATCAAGTACTCGGAGGACCCGTACGTGGCAAAGAAGCACCGCCGGCTCGTCCGGGCCCTGCTCGGCCAAAGTCCCACCGCCGCGTACCCGTCTGCCACAACACTTCCGGCCTCCAGCCTGGCGAACGCGGTCTTTTACAAGTCGGCGTCTGCCGGAACCGTCTCACTTGTCCTCCCAAGCCAGGGCATTGAGCTGCTTAGCCAGTATAAGACCGCCGCCATTCTCCTGCGCCCCACTGATGCTCCGCTGTTGGCGGTGAGCGGCTGGTCCAGTCCGTTCCAGGGCGAGCTTCGCCCCCCCGAGGCCGGATTTGAGCGGCTGAATGAGGCGCACTGGGCACGCAAGAGCCTCCTTATCGCCGCGGATATTGACTTCTCATTCACGGCCTCTAACTACGACAGACGCGACGCGCCCGGGATCTACAACGCCTGTCACGCCGAGGCCCAGCTGATGAGCTTCTTTGTGCGGCGGAACTACGGAGGGCCAGCGGGGTGTCTACGATAACTTTCTCCAACTATTTCTATTACAGCCGCGGAACCGGAAGGCGTTGATTATCGTCAGCAACCGGCCGTGCGAGTCGTGCAGCTCCTTCAGGGACCGCATCCAGAGATGCCTGGGAATCGAGATTGAGATTCGAGAGGTGACGGTGCATAACGCCTAAGCTGGCCTCGACTGGTTCCCCAAGTGGCCCAAAACAGGGACCGAAGACAAAGTGGACCTGGAGTGGGAACCCGGCACCCAGAAATAAGCCTTCCAGTGGTCAAGACTAACATAGTCACCAGGGCCCCAAACGAGGCCAACTTTCGCTGCTCGGCTCTCCTCGGGCGTGGAGGGCATCAGCACGCCCTTACCCCCAGCTAAGCCTGACGCCTTGATCACGACGGGATGGTTGATCTTGTCCAAACAGTTGAAGGCCTCTTCAACGGTCGAGCAGTTCCAGTACGTCGCAGTTGGGATTGAATGCCTCGCCATGAAGTCTTTGGCGAAGCACTTGGATCCTTCCAGTTTGGCGGCCCCCTCGGAGGGCCCGAAAACGGGAATACCCTCTCGCCTAAACCACCCTTCGACGCCCTTTACTAGGGCTTCCTCGGCTCCCGGCACCACCAGATTCACCCTTTGCTTCTTCGCATAGGCGACAAGGCCCGCGAAATTATTCGTCATGTCGCGCGGCCCGTTCTCGATCTTGGGATTTCCGGTGGCGGTGCCACCGTTGCCTGGGACGCAAAGAATCCTCTCGACCAGAGGAGACCGAGAGAGTGCCCAAGCTAGGGCATGCTCCCTGCCTCCGCTTCCGAGGAGGAGAATTCGAAGTTGAGTGGCCATAATCAAGTCCTAGGCTCCGTTCCGCAATGCCGTGGCCGACAGAAGGGTTGAAGATGATGATAGTGCTCAGACATATGGGCTTGAGATTGTATGATGAACTTCTGGACGGTGGGAGAAGGAGGCTTAAAACTCGTTGGGGGACTGTAGGGCTCAGGGATCTTCTAGGTATCCACTGTTCCAGGCAGCAGCGGTGGGTGGTCTGTTGGACGGCAGGCTAGGGGAACCGGAAGAGGACCCAGTGTCTCGATGGCAGGCCCACAGCGGCGCCGACGCCGCCACGACAACCCGTCGAGTATGGTTCCCTTGTCTTTCCGAGCCGATCTGCCCTAAGCCTCCACTCGGTCAAATTGACAGGCGGGGAGGCCCTGGACAGGCCTTCCGAAGCAGGTTTGGCCAAAGACAGCTCTGCCCATTCACTCAACGAGGCTGACCAGTCGATTAGGGAGACACAGCAACTCTGGGCGGAAAAGAAGCACTTTGAGGATCCACCGCAACAGGCAGCGGCGGGGTAGTGTTCGCACTGAATAAATATGTACATGAGGTCTCCTTCAACTTGCTTCTTCAACACGACCGACTTTAGGCGAAAACTCCCTTCGACGTCATGCCACCCGTTACCCGACACCGCATCATCGAAGCCCACTAAAGGCTGTCTGACTGGGTCCTTAGGTCGCCCTGTGTCAATGAGCAGTCACTGTCAAGAGCTGTTTCGAGGCGCGTCGGCGTGCCAGTATAGGTATTTCTCAAATATGAGAGCTGTCAGAAGTCTGGATCCTTCAAGTATCGAGGGGCAATGAATAAACTGCTGGGACTCAGCGACACGTCTCTTGCTAAGGGTCTTGTCACGTGCAGTACAGGTGTGCAACATGATTACAAACCGTCACCTCGGTTACTTGCTCACACCCAGTTCAACAAGGTAACCACGCGCTCGCCCTTCAGCTGGCCGCCGTCGAGCTCTCGGCACGGCGGGGGTTGGCCATTCCAGTTCACGTCATTGTCAAGGAGAATACGTCTTCCGACAAGCTCCGAGCACTGGGGGCATCTGGAGCTCAAGTCGTCAGCTTAAACACACGATCGATGGACAGATGTCGAGATGAAGCTAAAAGGCTCGCCGGACGTCTCGGGTGCTTCCTTATCGACCCGTCAGACGACGAGATAGTCATCGGCCAGGCGACTGCGTGCCGTCGAGTTCTCGGAGCAGGTCACCGAGCTAACGTGCGAGAGCCTTGACGCAGTGATCATTCCCTGTGGCGGAGGGAGCTTGCTCGGCGGATCAGCAGTCTACTATTGTGGATCGGAAACACGAGTATTCGGAGCAGAGCCCATGGAGGGGGGGCCGCAGTTGGTTGAAGGCTTGAGGCGCAGAACACGACCGGATCACGACGTGGCAGGCACAACCGTTGCTGACGGCCTTAGCGTCTCGATCCTGGAGAATAACTGGCGAATCATCCAACGTCCTGGGTTGTTGGCGGGTGCATTTGCAATGCCTGAAAATGCAATTATCGACACCCTGCTGTTACATCGTGCGATGTTAGGTTACACGGTGGAGCCTACTGGAGTTATTGCCTTGTCGGCAGCCTTATTCCACGACGGCGTCGCTATTTACTTCTGGCCGTCGTTGGGAAGACTATGGAGGCTGGGGATTGTGATAACTGGGGCGAATCTTGGTCGGGAGACGCTTGGCAAGATCTGCTCACGTGGCATTAGTAGACAAGAATGAGCGAACCGGGCGGGCAGGCCATATTTGGTGGCAATCACGACTATGCGTGGAGGCGGATGGTGTCTAAGGATTCGTGGTCGCGAGCGGCTTTCCGCGGTCGAGACGAGGGGCAGAGTCTAAATCTGGCGATAGATCAGTTGCGTCGGTCACGCGGCGATAGATGCGCCTGGAAAGCAATTATCTCTTGAGGTTGCGAAGCGCGGAATCGTCGTGGTCGAGGCCTATTGGTTGGTGATGCACCCCGCAGCGCCACGGCTTTCCATGTCCAATCACTTCAAGTCAAGGGCTAGGGGCCCCAACTCCAGCCCGAGAGCTGGCATGATGATGAAAGGCGGTATGAGGTAGCCACGACAGTGCCGATTTCGGCGCCTCACCTCGTATGCGGGCGAACGGTGTTCAGGCTTTGTTGATTAGCGCGCAGCTGGGGCGTGAGAAAGCGAAGGAACAGCGAAGATGGGCGCTTTGTGTGACGCAGCCCTGTCGCGCGACGCAGCCCCATCGGACGCCTTGTGCCACACGCCCCGCAGAGGGAGAGAAAGATCAAAGTGAGTCGCTTGAGCGCTTTGAATCCTCTTGAGCCACTCTTAACTGTCTGCAGGCATCGGACACGAGGCAGGTGTCATGCCAGCCCCGACGACTCTGGCAAGTGAGAAAGTGACTACCCGCGTTCCAGGGCAAAGGTCAACGAATCCGATGTCCATCTCGGCGATAACTGCAGAGACAAAAGAGTCAGCCATGGAACACAACATAGGGAGAGCCTCAATTGCACGCGCGGATATTATGAGCAAGTATCCAACCATGCGTCTTCATGTACGTGCACTAACTCACGAGGCATTAGGGTCGACGGCAGAGTCGGCTCCTGTGGCACTACTTCGCCCTCTGGAAGCGCTTGGGGAGTCTGATGTCTATGAGGTTAGCTACGTCAAATTCAGTAAAGAATCACAGACTGACGCTTGCCCATCAGTCAAGGACTGGGTACTCTGTCCCAGAGGAAGCATCGACTGTGGAAGATTGGGAGAACCGCGACCCGGCACTTCAGCAACTTCGTGGTCCCCGCTGCACCATAACTGCAAGCCGGGCCGACAGGACGGTCATATTCTCTGGATGCGTCCAAGAAAACGGGAGGCTGGAGTTTTCCTTTGTCCCAGACCCTCAAACTGGGCCAATAAGAGTCGTGTGCGTTGTCGACCACTCCGAAGGTCCTTAGAGGCGAACCGCACGATCGTATCGAAACGGCCGCCCGTTGAAGTCAGAGGATTTCGAGATGGCATTTTGTGGGCATCAGCCAGACGGTGCTCCAGACTTTGGGGGTTATGGCAACAACAGAGTCCTGGAGCAAGGGTGCCTGGATATCCGACAAGACCGTTCCTCTGCTGACATTCCCACGGTCCCAAATTCGCCATCCGTTGGAGACCACCTAGCGTCGTACGTCACCATGGCCCCGGGACAGCGCCGAGCTTCACTGGGCAGCGGTGAACCAGATATTCAAGGCGAGCGAGGAAACCAGCTCAGCGGAACCAAGCGTCAACCGCAACTGTCCGTGGAGTCGGGGCTTCGCGCCGGTACCAAGCGTCAAAGGTTGTCGACACCCGGGAGCTCTGCAGGCGGCTCTGGATCGCGGGATGAACGCGACTGAGCCAGTGCTGACACTGTGGGTGATAGGAGGAGCGGGCCAAACCTAGGTAGTTACAGATCAAATCAGAATGAGCGACGACCCGTGAGATTGAGACCGTTTACTTGCCCTATTCACACATGAGGGCACGCCCAGACCCAATGACACTGCCATAGAGGCAGATGCCCTTACCTAAGCCATCTCCGGTCGCGATCACCGTGTCCGCAGCCATGACGTACGCACACGCGACACGCGCCGGAGGGTGGAAACTCAAGACGTGACGCTGCGCGGGAATGGCGGAGGCCTCATAGGCTCGCAGGCTCAGGCTGGGCCCAGCCGCTAACGACCTAAATCGACAGCTACACACTGTCGCCCGCAGGATCGAGCCTGCCTGTTGGCCGTCCATCCCCAGAACGCGCAAGGCCAATCCCAGCTCTAGCGCACCGCAAAGTGGCGCCAGTACTCGCCCGGACACCCCTTGCCTATATTGCGTGGCCCGAAAAGGCCCGCGATGGCAGCGCAAGAGAAGCACAACTTCGTGCGACTATAGCGGGCATCAAGGCGCGTAAGACATCCCCAAGACACCCAAACCGTCCTTTCTCGACTGACCGAACAGCTATGAACGAACGGAGAAGTCGGGCATGTTTGAAAGGGTCCACGCGCGAGGCTTGCATTCGGTCCAGATGACCTCCGCGGTCGGGATATGGGTCCACGCGATGTGACACCGGCGGTCTGATTCCTGGTCCTTGTCCGAAGTGTGACCAGCTCCAGGCAGCCAGGCATCAGCGCTCCCACCGGATAGCAACCGTGTCTGCAGGCTGTCTGAATGTGACTGTCCCTGCCGCGCGACAAGGGCACGCGCAACAGGGCACGCACAACAAGGGCGCGCAACAAGGGCACGCGCGACGCTCGCGCATTCGATCCAAACTGGCGGAGAGTGGTTCATCAAACGCTCCTCTTCTCATCAGATTGCCTCCTCTTTCTCCGGGGAGAAACAAGTTCTCTCGTACTGGCCTGCGATCTTGAACCGCAGCTCTGGCTGCGCGTGTGGCTGGGGAGAGAAAGCGGCGAGATATATCTAGACATAGATCGGACGTGATGTTAGCGATGTCAGAGATTCTGGGAAGGCAGTCTGGCTCTTAGCTGGACCTCGTGGCTAGACATCGCGCCCACAACATCCTCCAGTCCGTCACCTGCCAGCGTCGCGAGATGGCGTTGCGCTGCCCTCGCGTGTCTGAGCTCAAGTGCGGCATTTTTGCCATTGGCCAAGATACGTGCGATCCAAGACGAAATGAAAGGAACGAGGCGGGGAAGGCGGGAAAAGGGGCGAAGGCAGAATCAAGAGCTTAGAACAGAGGTTCAGGAAAGTATTTATCGTGAACATCTACCTCTCAGCTGGGGAGTTGGTAACTCGGAGCTCAAGGGTGGAGTGACAAAGTCGGGCCCGTGCGCCGGGCTCTGATTGGCGGAGGAGGCGGGTCCTGTGGGGCGAGGATGACCACTCAGAAAACGGAACCCCCGACCACGACACAGGAATTTCAGGCCAACGCGACTTGTTCACGTTTCTTCCTAACACTCACATCCCTCTTCATCAGCCAACTTTCGTCCGCTCGCCAGCCCATCTCGCCATCATCACGATACGAGTCGGCGTGGGCGTCTGGTTGGCACGATGACGGACAAGCTCCCCCCGAACCTGCTGGCGCTCTTCGCGCCGCGGCCTCCTTTGCGCTGGGTCAAGCCCATCGACCACCCTCCCCAGACGCGCAGAACCAGGGCCATCACTGGTGCTGGCCATTACCTGGAGGCGCTGAAGGAATACAAGGAGACTGACGCCTTTGCTCCAACCGAGAGCTGGCTCGAAGCACGCGACCGGAAGAATGTCGAGAAGAAGGAAGCCATCCGGCAGCTGCTGGAGGAGGCCCCAAAGAAGTGTTGGTGACCCAGCCAGTGTTGCCAAGGCCCACAAACTGACTGTTCATCCAGTCAAGCCCGAAGAAGACCCAAACATTCGTGGCGATGCGCTCTCTACCATGGTCGTTTCCCGGTTGAGCTACGAAGCCGACGAGCGAGACCTGGAGAGACACTTTAACCGTTTCGGACCGATCGAGCGCGTTTGTCAATCCCAGCACCCGTCATGGGGGAATCGTCGGGCAGCTAACCTCAACAGATTCGCATCATCGTCGATACGCACGCACATGAGAAGCCCAACAAGAAGAAGAAGGCTCACAGAGGCTACGCCTTCATTGTGTTTGAGCGGGAGAGCGACATGCAAGGTAAACTATTTCTTTCCCACCAGCGATGGAAAACATGAGCTCCCTCGATATTCTCTGGAGATGTGGGCCTCAAGCTTCCCTATCTCCTGGAGTGCATCACGAGACACACAAAGGCCCTCAAGCTTGCCCGTCTCTGCCCCATATGTTATCTTGAACGTCTTTTGATCATGGTAAGCACTGCTAACACCAGCGCCTCCTTGCGCGACGACGGGTAGCCGCCGTGAGAGCCTGCGATGGAGATCGTATCAAAGGCAGAGCCATCAAGACAGACGTCGAGCGAGGCCGAACCGTTGTTGGCTGGAAGCCTCGCAGACTCGGGGGCGGACTTGGTGGCCGAGGTTACACCAGAATCATTCCCTCGCGACCCGTCGGGCCTCGTGGCTTTGGAGACGGCTTCCGCGAGGGCGGCTTCCGAGACGGCGGTTTCCGAGACGGTGGCTTCCGCGGCGGATTCAGAGGAGGCTTTGACGGTGGCCGACCTCGTGGTGGCGGACGTGGCGGCCGCGGCGGAGGCTTCAGAGGCGACTTTGGTGGCCCTCGAAGCGACAGAAATGGATTCGGCCCGCCGACCGGCGCCCCATCTGGCCCAGGATTCGACAGGCGCAACGGCGACCGCAGCTTCTCCGGCCCCAGCTACGACTCACGAGGCCCTGGACGTTTTGACGACAGAGGAGGCGGCTTCCGAGACGGCGGCCGATTTGGCGACCGCGATGGTGGTCGTCGCACAGGCAGCAACATGGAACCCATCGGCGGTCGCCGAGAGGGTGGGTATCGCGACAGAGACCGAGACCGCGAGAGGGACAGGGAGGGTCACCGCGGCAGTGACAGGGACAGAGGTCGGGATCGTCGAGACTACGACCGACCACGAGACGACGACAGTCGGAAGCGACCGTACGATGGAGCAGGGTATGATGAGTCCCGGAAAGTGCCCCGATACTAAACCACCTAGGTGGAAGATGTGTTGAGCAGCAGCTCTCGCTCTGTTCTCGCGTTATGATTCCACCTCCATGTGGTCGGTGCATTGAGGGTAAGACGCGATAAAGCTCGCGGCAATCGGCCTCGCAGGCTCGACAGGCGTTGCGTGCGTCACGACAGCCCAGATTTCCTTTTGTTCTGGATTATCGGTTCCTAGGTATGCACAGCATGACCACATCGTTGCACGGATGGAGCAGTCAGTACCCGTCCCACGAACCGTGGGGAGGCTACAACCGATCGAAAGGAGTCACGAAGGGGGTAAGCAGGACGGTAACCTTCGCGCAGTCTGTAATTTGTCTGTACTTTGCAGGGTAGGTAGAGATCAAAACGGTATAACCGGCGGATTAACTGCGAAACCACAAACTTTGAGGTAAGGTCAGAGGTAAGGCACCCTTGTCCTACTGACCATGGGTAAGCTGAGCCGAGGAAGCGTCCTGGCCGACAATGCGGGAGCAACGGTGAGTGTGAGTGAGCACAGGGCATAGCGGACCCAAGTGCGAGTACAGTGCGTCATCTTACTTGAACAAAGAGCCTGGTGTTTGTATGTAAGTGCAGTGATTTTGTCCCCGTGTCATCCGATGGGGTTCTCTAGAAAACATGATGTATGCCCGCAAATCATCGTCCCACGACCTGTGAACGCCAAGATCTTTGAAATCCATGCCCGGTATCAGTCTATGCCCGGTATCAGTCTTGCGAAGAGAATCTCCCTCCAACCAAATGCTTAACCGTTTTCTTTCATCCCTTTGGAACCCTGGATCATCAATCCTCGTCTACACCATCCATGGCGGAGGAATCGACTTCTGTAACCTTTCCGCTCGCTGAACTCCAGTAGCTGTGATGTGTTAGTGGAGTTGGACGTGGAACACGAATGAGGTCGACTTACGCCAGAATCTTGACTCGGAACTCGCTCAGGCAGACGCCAAAGAGCTTCAGGAGTCTCGTCTGCCTCGAGTCCAGCACGTCGCCCTCCTTGCAGACAACGTACGCCTCGCCCTCGCCGCTCTCGTCGCCCAAGACAACCTTGCCCTTGACCATGCGGGTCGGGACGCCTAACCTCCTGAGCTCGGGCTCGATGCTGTGCTCCAGAGCAACGTCGTGCTCGGCGGGGACCTCGCCGGCGGTGGCGTAGACGACGCCGGGCGGGATCTTGAACTGCCTGCTCGCGGTGACGCCGGCGCGCGCGAAGTCGACCTTGGCGATGCCCTCGAAGTAGTCGAGGATGGCCTGGGCGGGCCGGTTGGTGAGAAGCAGGCCGACGGTGCCGGCGAGGTACTGTGTCAGGTCGTCGACGCCCGGGGCGACGGCCTCGGAGGGGCTCTGGCCGAGGGCCTTGGCCATGAGCTTGGTCTTGCCGAAGAAGAGGCGGCAGTCGGACAGCTCGTGGCGCACGTCCTTGAGGTAGCTGTTGCGCATGTTGTCGACGCTGAAGACGAAGCAGTGCTGGTACTCGGGGACGGCGTCGCGGATGTTCTGGAAGAGCTTGTCCTTTTGCTCGCGCGTCTTCTTGGTCACCTTCGTGAGGTTGAAAACCTTGGCGCGCTTGGACTTGGGCATGGCTGCGGTGTGTATGTGAATGAGTTGTTCCTCGAAATGGACAGAAGCGCGTATCTTCAATTGGATACTCCGGACGGCGCGGTCGACGATCGATCGGGGTTGTAGAGAAGAATATGCGACGAGCGGGTGTTGCGGCGGTTGAGGTCGTGATAAGATTGTGGAAATTTTCGAGGCGACAACTTTTTTGGAGTGACGGGAGACCCCGCAGTCACAGTGAGTATCGATTGTCAGTGAGCTATTACAAGGTACTCCGTATATTAATACTGCACATATGTCCGTCAGTGCGCATGCTATTGAGGAACAACGCCCCGTTCAGTGCCAATAAAGGCAAAATTCCAGCGGATTGACTGCTGCAGTCGTGTTTTTATGATACCTTGGTTGACAACCTAGGTACCTGTGCCATCTAGCCTCTCAATTGCAAAGTCGCAACCCGTGGCGCTAGGAGCGACAGCGCACTGACTGTGCTAAAGGAGAAGCCACTTCTCTGATTGACCTGTTGCTTGAAAACGAGGCCATCTACTCCGTAGCTCCGTGATGGTAGCATAGAGCGTGCGCACCTGGTCCTGAGCTGCCTTGCTGTTGATGGTACAGGGTAATGGAACGAAGTGGGCGGTACGGTACAGACGTACAGGCGACGGAAAACGAGGGCGCGCCTGCCCCCGGCAAAACCATCGCGTATTAATTCCGTTCCGAACATCGCAAGGCTGGCACCCTCGACCTTGGGCGCACGGACCAACTGCCTGCTACGATGACCACCCATTTGTGTTATTTTTTCCTGGCTCCTCTTCCACCACCACAAAGACCAGCGGCATCTCGGTCATTGCACTCAACAACCCTCCTCTCTCCTCCATCCGCCCGATCAAACCAGGCAGAGGCCCTCCCTCCCTCCAGCACCTCAGTATCCTCAGTCGCCTTCCCACTCGCGATACCCGCATCTCCCCTGGCCTTTCTCTCGCCGGCTCCTCCCAACGACGTTCACCTTTGTCATCAGGTGCCGACTGCCCCATCCGACTTCGTCTCCGCGAAGCAACCCGTTGCGAGATATTGCGGCCCAACCCGTCACAGCGGCCCTTTGATCAACTCTCTCTAGTTCAGCCTCTGATACCCCTTTTTCGGCGCGATTACAGCTCGTGTCATTCGTGTCCTCGTCCCGTCGCCCATCTCGAAACCTCCTTACGTCTTTCACCTTTGCGGAGAGGGCAACCATGGCGACAAACGGTAACTTTGCCCACCAGGAGCAGTACAAGAGCTCCGCCGAGCACTACCCTGCCGCGCCAGCCTCTGTCGATGCCGTGAGCAATGCTACGGGGAACAGCAACCTCTCCAAGGATGAGGTCGGCTGGTACTTTGTCGAGCAGTACTACACCACCCTGAGCAAGTCTCCCGAGAAGCTCCACGTATGTCACATTCCGCATTCCACCAGTGCCACCCACGGGAGCCCAACTGACTTCCTTGTCCCCTAGCTCTTCTACGGCAAGCGCTCTCAATTCGTCTACGGCCTTGAGGCCGAGGTCGCCAACGTGTCCGTCGGCCGCCAGGTATGCCATGTGTGCTTGCTGTGACCCTTCGTGCTCCGCACTGACCCTTGAACTCCCAGGCGATCCAAGAGCGCATAAAGCAGCTGGACTTCCAGGACTGCAAAGTCCGAGTTTCCAACGTTGACTCCCAGGCATCATTCGATAACATCGTGATCCAGGTCATTGGCGAGACTTCCAACAAGGCTGCGGAGCCCAAGAAGTTTGTCCAGACCTTTGTTCTCGCGCAGCAGCCCTCTGGCTACTTCGTCCTCAACGATATTTTCCGATACATTGATGAGGAGGGCGACGATGAGATTGTCGAGCCAGCTGCGGCCGCCCCAGTTGCCGAGGAGCCAGTTGCCGCTGCCGCCGCGCCCACGGCTGATGATGAGCCCATGAAGGAGGCTGCCAAGGAAGAGACCAACAACCTGGACGCCGACGTCGTGGACCAGAGGCTCGAGGAGGTTAGCAAGGCCGAGGTCACTGTCAACGGAGGTGATGCTCATGCCGCCGCCGATGAGGAGACTAAGCCATCTCAGAACGAGGCCGAAACCGTCCCCGCTGTGGACCCGGATTCCACTGCTCTCGAGCTTGCCGAAGAGGATGCCAAGGACTCTGAGACTCCCCATGAGCCTAACCCGACCCCCGTGTCGAAGCCAGCACCCCAGGCCGAGCCCGTTGCTGCGGAGCCCCCGGCACCGGCTAAACCCATGACCTGGGCCAGCCGCGCAGCGGCAGCTGCTGGTCCCCGACCAGTTGTTCCTCTCCCCAAGACTGCCACTCCCCCCGCCCAGAGCCAGAGCCGAGCGCCTGCTCCTGCGCCTGCTCCCGCTCCCGCTCCCACTCCCGCTCCCGCTCCCGCTCCGGCGGCTGCTCCGGCTGCTGTTCCGGCCACTGCTGCTGCTGCTGCTGCTGCTGCTGTACAGCAGACGAGCACATCAGCTACTGCTACCGACGCCCCTGCCAAGGAGTCGTCCGGATGGCAGACTGCGGGTGCCGATTCAAAGCGCCAGAACCGACCTCAGTCGATCTCTGGTAACATTGGCGAGAAGGAGGGCACGATGGGATACGTCAAGTATGTCACAGAAAAGGTCCAGGATGCGGACCTCCGAGGCGCCCTGGCCGCTCATGGCGAGCTGACTTACTTTGATATCAACCGCCAGAAGGTAAGTGACACTGGTCTCTGCTTGTGCCACCCGTCTCCTGACTCTAGCCTTATAGAACTGCGCATTCGTCGAGTACAAGACCGTTGAGGGTTACCAGGCCGCCGTTGCGGCTAACCCTCATATCGTCAACGGCGAGAACATTGTCGTGGAGCCCCGTCGCCCCAAGTCTACGGCTTACGGGGGTAGCAACTACGGATCCGGTCGAGGTAATGCTTCGGGACGCGGACGAGGTGGGTTCGACGGCAACCGCAGCGGAGGACAGGGCAACCCGCGGGGCAACTTTTCCGGCCAGAACCGGGGACGTGGCGGCATGCCCCGTGGTCGCGGAGGCGCCTCGCAGGCCAACAATGCCTAGGTGAAGCATGCAAGGCCGACGGCTCTCGCGAACTAGGACACAATATGGTTGGGAGTTGACGACGAGACGAGCCAGTTGCTGGTCGCGAATCGGTTACGTCAACGAACGTTCTGACATGACTGGGCGTGGACATGGACGGGACGAGAGGGAGGAAGGCGATGGAAAGACAAGATGAGAGACAGGTAATTGGAGTTTTGAGTTGGGGCCGGAGCCACGTTCGGAGCCGGCGCCGGCGCCAAGGTCGGGATTGCATCGGGTTTTGATTCTCGCTGTTGTTTTCTCACTGCATTGCGCTGCTTCATATGTATCTGGTAACAGGACAAGCGGGCTGGCTCTTGGAGGGGGCGCCCTCGAGGAACGGGCCAGTCGAAGGCTACGGCTGGGATTGAGTAATGAGAGGGGGCAGCAGGGATAGAGAGGGGAAGGGCGGAGTGTATTTTTCCAACTGGGTACGAGGGACGATGACGAAAAAGACGATGAAGTGGGCGAGATGACGGAGCTGTTGTCGACGCAAATGCGCCGAGGAGGCGAAAAGCAACGAGCCAATGGTCTGGTGTGCCTGTACTCTATGGCTGTATTGGTTCTGATCGAGCAGTGTGTAGAACAGATTGACGAGCCTAGGGGTGAGGCGAGGGTCAGGTAGCACTCGGTATAGTAATTGATGTACAGTACTCTGTACTCGAGGCATACGACGACAGGGCAAGAACCTGTTTTGGGGAACACGCAGACATGTCCGCGTGGCACAATTGGAGTTGTCTACGTAAGTACGCGTATTGGGCGTGTCGGGAGCCTGCGGACACGGGAGAGACGACGGCGCATGGCGTTGGTATGGCGGCATAGCGGCGTCGACGGGACTGGTATGACGACGAAGAAGCTGGCGGCGGTGGAGAGAAGAGACGGGAGCAGGCAGGACCTTTTGTTCCTGGATTCTCCGACGGCATGGGCTTGACAGGGCGGTTGGTTGGCTGAGGAGGCTGGTTGGGGATGAAACGAGAGGCAGTGCAGTGCAGTGCAGTGCAGGCAGGCAGGCAGGCAAAGACACGGCCAACGAGACGACGGGGTGGCGGACATGGCTGGCTTTGAAGCTGGTTTGCCAGCCAGCACCCAACAGCTTGTGTCGTGAGATGGATCTGGCGGATGCATGCCCACCGTCGCAGCGCCTTCTGGAAGCAGTGGAGCCCCGTATTAGTGCTTCAGCTCCCAATCCGCCAACGCCACCGTCACGCGCGCAGTTATTCCCGGCGGCCTGTGCTTCGTGCTCGAGCGTTCGGTTCGGCACGAGGGTCGTGAGAGGTCCGGTGTGGGGGATGACGGACGCGAGCGCCTGCTGGGCCGTCCCTGCAGCAGAAAGGGGCCGCGTGCCAAACATCCGTGACCAAAGGGCGCGCAAAAGACGAGGCGGCCTTGGCAGTGCCAGGCACGGGGCAGAAGGACGTCGGCAGAGGCGGGAGGCTGTTTTGCGAGCTTGGGCAGAGAGACGACGGGGTGGGGGAAGAATAGCTCTGCAATAGTACGAGTAAGCAACAGGCGGACGGACATAAGTCACGCATGCCAAGAAATAGGAAGGGGGGGGCTCGGAAACATTAGTAAAGGCGAATGAGGCCTCATGGACCCGACCCGGGGATCCTCTGCTGAGGTGCTTACGAGAGCGGGATGGATGGAGCACTGGAGGCTTTTTATGCTTGTTGCGCATTTGTTGGCTCGAGAGCGCAGTGGCGCTAAGCATATGTATGCACACGGGTTGTTATCTTCTTTGGGGGGGGGGGCGGATTCATCTTGTCAAGCACTGTGTGTGCCAAATCGGCAGAGACGAGATGAAGCGGAGCAGCAGATCGGCATTGGCGGGGCCGTGCGTGGGGGCTTCCACACGGACAGTCGAGCAAGGAAAAGCACATGTGATGAAGGACGACGGGAGGCGCCGATCCATCTGCGTGGTGTTGTGCATGGATTGGACCGGCCGTGCCGTGGATGGCGCATGGTGCGAGCCTCCCGCGAGGAGCCAAGGCGCCAGGCCCTTTATCAGATCAGGAGGCATGGCGCGTCCTCGTCATACGAGCCATTACTTGACGGATATAGCGGACCTGTCGTTGCACGGCGCGCGTCGAGCAAGGCATGGCCGCACTGTTGCCGGGAGATGTGTTAGTCGACGCCGTTTGCTTGGCTTGTTTGGGCAGTTGTCGAAGACGAGTACTCTGACCACGCACCTGCTGCTTGGGACTGCGCTTTCAACGTCCTGCCCCAGCTCTAATATTGCGCAACTATATACGTGTCAGGCAAACACCGTACAGACGACTCCGTATTACTCGTACACGAACCGAGGCCGGTCTTGCGGGGTTTCCGACTCGTATCCCGGTGCGCATATCCGTACTTCGTACGCCGTGCCAACGGAAGACGGAGCCGAGGGGCCGGTGATACTGTGATTCGGCCGGTCGCGCGGACGGACGGCCTCGTCTCCAGGAGAACAATTGCGAGGGCGGGGGCAGGGAGAGGGTCAAGCCACCAGGGGGCAGAGCGGTGTGGTGGGACGTGCCAGTGGGACGTGCTGGTGGACCGTGGCATGGGCTGGCTGGGCAACTGAAGGATCGCACACTCCACGGCAGAGCGGGTGAATCGACAGGCCAAGAGATCGGGGGGGAGGAAACTTGGACGAATCCGCCTGAGAGCAACAGCAGGGGGTTCCATGGCGCGTAAGCCATTAGGGATGTTTGCCACGCGAATCAACCTACCAAACAGCGCGGGAACCTGTGCAACTTCCGTTCAGGACCAGTAAGGAGTCATGCGGAGTGCAGCGGGGAGGCCTGGGGCTCAGGCCGCTTCAAAGGTGCCAGCAAAAGTTCCGGCCCCAGAGACACAGGCTCAGAGGCAGGCCTCCCACTGGCTGTCGCCGCCCGTTTCTGCGGTCGCTCAAGGGACTGCACGTTTGCGCTGGGGCAACCGGTCCTTTTGGGTTCTTTTGGCAGCCTTGGTATTCATAATTACGGAGCACGCGCCGCAACGACGAGCGCTGCCGTCGGGCCATGAGGACAATGGACAAGGTTGACGTTTTGGTGAGCAAGGGGCTGCTCGCGAGAGATTCCTTCACTCCTTCCGCTTGGGGCCGAATAGCGGCACGTGATTCGCCCATCAACCGACCAAGGTGCTCGCCTATTTGACGAAAGCAAACCACCTCCTGCAGAGCACAATGCCCGACGGCGGCATGACTGACAGACAATTATAGCAACTCCGTTGCATCCGCCGACGATTCCTCCTCGTCTCACACCCCCCTCGTCCTCCCCCGTCGCGCGCGCGTGCCACCTACCAGCCACGGCTTAGCGCATCCTGAGTCGGCATCGCGGCGTCGGGTGGCACCGTTTCTGCTTCGGAGGCCCATCGGTGGGAACTTCTCGAATGACGATGGGCAGCGGCCGAGCCGGGGGTGGCACCGCGTCGACGGTCGAGTCACACGCTCACAGCACCGCTCTTGTGTGAAAGCGGCGCTGGGGATGGCAGACGCTCGCGTTGCTCGGGGTCCAGAACGTTACGTCGCGCTTCCAAGGGCGCCGCCAAACGCCCAGTGCCAACCGTTTCCCCTGTTGGCTCTCGCGCCCTTGCTGACGAATTCCGCCTCCGAACGACGTCGACGTCTCGGACCTGTACATACATGCACCTCCGCGCCCGCCGTCCGTCACCACATGCGACCGTGGACGACTTCGCCAACGCACAAGCATATATGCTCTCTGAGACCTGATTTCGTACCCGTCGATAACACGGCGCTTCTATCCACCCCCTCTCCAAGTCACTCGCCAGTCTGCCTGGCGCGACAGCTCACCTGCCGGCTGGTCCGGCTTCATTGTCTAACAACGCACGCCCTTTCCGCTTCTCTGCCCTTGAGGCTCCCGGAGCCGCACGGCCGGCATCGCCTGGCATCGTCGAGCACGGCGAGGAACCCGCCCGCGACAACCCCAGCTACTCGCCAACAATACGCCCGACCCAGTCCACTCCAACCGACCTGGTCGTCGTCTGCTTGCTTGCCTGCTTGCTTGCCTGCTTGCTTCGGGGGTCGCTGCTCATCCTATTCACACGCTGTCATCGCCCTGCGCACGCCCCTCCCCCCTGGTAACCTACACTAGGGCGGCATTTCTGTCCATCTGCCGTTGCGGCGCCGCTCCTCTCGTCTCATTCATCCTGCAGTTCGCTCTCACTCACTCACTCACGACGAGCCTTCAATCTTACATAACCACCGCTCCCCCCACCCGACCGAGCGACTGCGACTTTACCTGCCTCACCACCCGCCGGTGACACCCTCTTTTGCTAATTTTTGGTGTCTCTCCCCCGACGCGGTGCCCACCCGAGACCCAAAACCCCGTGGGCCTCATCGAGGCTAGCAAAAGAGCCGCCGCACTCCAAGCACCTCCCCCTGGGCTGCTCAAACACCCCCTTTCGGCCAGCTCCCTCGGATCCCGGCTCCTGGTTTTCTCTCCCTCATCCCCCCAAAAATCGCCCTCTTCCATCGACCCATCATGCCGCGGAGCGGGTCGTTATGAGTAAACATTTCGCCCTGGCTCCATCGACGGGGACTGCTGTTGGAAGAGGGTTTGCGTTCGAGTTGCACGCCCCGACGCTAGCTGTCAGATGGCTGTCGTCGTCTGCCGCTCGCGTCACATCAGTTGCTCCTCTGTCTCGACCGAGCCGGCACATATATGCCGGCCGTTCTCCATGGACCCCCGCGACGCCTCGGCCGGAGAAGATGGGCAATCATCACCCGCAGCTGCGCCGCCTCTCCGGCGGCGTTACTCTATGGAGGAGGACATGTACTACAAACATATCATGAGCGTCCCCCAGCGCCGCCCTTCACAACCGCCTCCCTACCAGCCCAGCTCGAGGGAGCCCGAGGGTGACCGCCAGAGCCATGGACGGGGACGGAGGGCACGAAAGGGCAACGAGGTTGCCGTCCCTTGGCAAGAGAGCGCCTATGGCGAGGACGACCAAGACCATGATGAATCATTACCTCGTTACCAAAGCACCGTCAGCATCGAGGGTGTCTTTTCCAAGAAGCATGAGATTGAGCACACGACCAAGAGAGCCGAGGACCGCCACTGGCACACCGTCTTTGTCACCCTCAACGGAACTGCTCTCAACGTGTACGACGTGAAGAAGGATTGGGGATGGGGCAAGTCCCGAGACGGGCCGACGATATGTCCAGACAACCCCCCGTGGGTGAGGAAGGCGAAACTAGAGAAGAGTTATAGCCTTCTGCACGCAGACGCCGGTATTGCCGCGGATTACAGCAAGTGAGTAACCACAATTCGTCGGCGGTAGCCTCCCCCCTTTACTCTGTCCGCCTCAGATCAGTTGAAGATCTGGTCTGGGGGCATTTGAAGTCAAGGCTGTGCAGCAAGCCAAGACTCGACTGCTAACACTTCTCCAGGCGTCGCTACGTTATCAGAATTCGAGCCGAGACGGACCAGTTTCTCTTATCCTGTATCGAACTCAGCACCTTTATCAAATGGCTCGAGTGCCTCTTTGCGGCCATCGACGTTGCTGCCCCCATCGACGATCGGGACTTTCCTCGCGACATGTCCATCCCTCGCGTCCAGCGTGTCCGTTGGTTCCAGGGGCAGTCTCCGGCCCTTCCTGGCTACGCAACTGCCACAGCCACGGAACCCGACGGCCAACAGGCGGCTGGAAGTTCCGCATCAAATACCCCAGCGGAATCTTCAGCACAAACCTCCCGGGAGAGACGCGGGTCGACGTCGGCAGAACAGGCCACTTCACAATCACAGCCTCAACCCTTGTCGTCGGCTGCTGGGCTTGGGACCCAGACTCCGCCTGGCGATGCGTCGGGAGGGCCATTGCGAATCGGACCCCCTCGTCGCATGAGCGCGACGACGTACCCCAACTCATCGGTCGACCCGCACACGGGCAAATGGTTTCCTGAGCATAAGTGGTCAAGCGCTCACGATCTGCTGTACGCCAAGCTTTGTTACAGTAACCTGCTCTTCAGAAGCCCTCGCAAGTCCAACTACATCATCAGCAAGGGCAAGCAGTGGTTCGTGGACTGGGGGACAGGGAGGATGGTCCGGGTGCTGCCACCTACTTACGGAGAAATCGACTACTTCGGACCATGGCAGGTTATCCATACCGAAAACGCGAGAATTTAGACGAGCCTTTTGTTTCCGGAGCCGGGACCGACGACGTCGCCATCAAGGGTGCTCTGTACGATGCCCTTGCGGACCATACAAGAGAAGGACTAACCCTCGGATGCCGCACACGGTTGTCTAAGAGAGTCAACGGTGTTCCCTTTTGTCGGGGATAGCGCATCACAAAGAGGCGGGAAGGCCAAAGTCACATTTACTCGGGTGCACACGGTGCGTCGACACCGTCGAGGGTGTTTGCGTCCAGACCAAGACTGTGCTCCGACAGGCTCTCGGTGAGCGTATCAAGTTCGTCATCACCAACAAGGTCGATTGCGCCCTTCTCGAGCTCCAGGTCTCCAAGGAGGATCTGTACTAGTCCCCGATCCATCAACGTCATCATTCCCACCTACGTTGACAAGACCCTACGTGACGTCTATGTCTACCCCTACAAGGGCACCGTTGCCTTCGGTTCCGATCTGCACGGCTGGGCCTTCGCCGTCGGCTAGTTCGCCGTCTGATATGCTAAGAAGTTTGGTGTTGACAAGAAGAAGATGATGAAGCGTCTTTGGGTAAGACGCCAATGGTGGCAAACGTGTCGATAATACCAGCCCCGGAGACGAGATATAAGCTTGTATATATGTATACACAGGACAAGAAGGGCAACTTGACGCCAAAAACACCTTTTACAACTGCTTTAACAATGGGTCCGGGTGATAAGGCCGCGGAAGCCACCGTAATTAGCAGCAGGGGTGCGGGGATGTTTGCCAAACCGTACGAGCACTGCTAAAGTGGCATCTGCCGGCCAGTCATCCCATCGCGGAATCAGCTCCGTTTTCCATCGCAGAGAGCCCTGCCCGGCCGGCAGCCCGGTCGACCGGGCTTCTTGGTCGCGCAGGACGCCGTGACCGGAGTCTGCATCGATAACGATGAGGCGACGAGATGTCAACGGCCGCTGGGAGCATTGGCAGTGCTAACGAGGCGTTGGTGCAGAGCAAAAGGGGAACAAGTGGCCGTGGAGAGGTGGTGTAAGAAGAAAGCCCGCCGACGGCCAATTCGGCCCGGCCAGCAGCCGGCGAGACCCGAGGCCGGCCTTGCGTACGATCCAGACCGACACGCACGAATTGCAGCGCGCCGTAGTACTGGAAGCAGAAGGCCGCGTAGCGAGGCCGGCAGGTCCAAGGCCTCGGGGCTACGACGTAGATGGGCTGAATCGGCGGGTAGAACTTCGTACGAGACTAAAGGTGGGCATTTGGTGAGTGAAAATAGAGACGTGCGTGTGTGCAAACAGTGATACTCTTCTGTTTTCCCTTGCGCAGTTACATGGCGACACATCAGGCCAAATCATGCAGCGTATACAACGTGGCCAAAACATACATGCAGCCAGCCCAAGCCATTCCGGGGCACCAACCCTATCCATCTGTCCGTGGAGAGGAAAACAACGCCAGGCCGCAGGCACGCAGCACGCGACTCAGACGCCCGCGCCCCTCGCCTCCTCGGCCAGCTCAGCGGCCACGCGCCCGAGGGCCCGGTTCGCGCCGCGCACGTCGTCGACGGCCGCCTCGAGGCGGTCGAGCAGGGTGGCGATGTCCTGGCGCTGGGCGCGGACGGCGTCGGCGAGGAGGGCGTTTTGCGCCTGCGTCGTCTGCAGGCGGGCGTTGAGGAGGGAGCGGTGCGGGGCGAGGGCCGGGGCGAGGTGGGCGGCGAGGAGGTGCGAGGGGGGAGGAGGTGCGGTCTGTTGCTCGCGTTAGGACCTTGACGTTGCGTTTTGGTGGGGGATGGGGGGACCTACGGCGTTGGCTCGGGGCGTCGTCGCCGGAGGAGGCGCGCCGGGCGGCGGCGTCGGCGATGAGGCCTTCCAGCTCGTTCAGCTTGGGGACGACCTGCCTCGCGACGAGGATGTTCTCAAACTCCTTCTGTGCACCCGGCGGGCGTCAGCACACGGCCCGCACAGCCCCGGCACGCGAGCAGGAGACGGACCTCGCACTTCTCGCCCAGCTTCTCCACCATCTGCGCCTGCACCTGCCGCAGCACGCCCTCGGCGCGCGCCGCCACCGTCGGGTAGCAGCCCGCGAAGTTGTCCCACGCCGCCACCTTGCCGAGCGCGTGCTGCAGGGCCTCGCCGTAGAGCTGCTGCAGGCGGGCGGCGCGGGGCCCGGGGCCACGGGCGTGTGGCGCGGGGCAGCGGCGGGGAGGCGGGTGCGTCGTCTTGGTGTTGTTGTTGTTGTGTTTGTTGCTGCTGTGGCTGTTGCGGGGAGGAGGTTGCTGCGGTGGTGGTGTCGGGTGCTTCGACGTTGGACAGCGGCGCGTCGTCGCCGCGCGATTCGGCCGTCATTGTGACGAATTGCCCTCCGCGGCTGGGATCCGGACAAGGCGAACGATATCCAATTGCCCCATTCCGCGCTCAGCTGCAAAAGACGCGCCGTCGCAGGTTATGTCCGACGCGGGGAGGACGACGCGGGGAGGACGACGCGGGGAGGGAGACGCGACGGCGGGGGAGGTTGTCGTCGCGAGCGTGGGCACGTGACGGCGGGGACCCGTACGGCATGTGACAGCAATCCCACGACGCCCCGGGAGCTGGAACTCGACAAGAGGCAGAGAGCAGGGCGACAAGAGATTGTTTCGCCGACGGGTGCGTCATCTCCCGTGCCGCCATGTACATGCCTGCTCTGGCGCCCGCCGAGCATTGTCCATGCAGGGAGGCGTGCCAGTGCATCCAGGCCCAGCTGCCTCCCATTCCTCGCCATGCCGTTTCCCACGTCTATAGGGTATCTGTCCCAGGCCCTCCCGGAGCATCCCACCATCTAATTGCACATGTCCCCGGCCAGCTTGCCACACTAATTGGCCGCCAGAATCGCCGCCGCATCCGCCGCCGCGCTGTGGTCCGTCCTGCCCCCGTCCTTGCGGAGCAGCTCCTTTTCCTTCTTCTTCTTCTCGGCCTCCGTCTTCCGTTGCTGCCCCACGTACGTCGCGTACCGCAGCACGCCCAGCGTCAGCATGGCCATGAAGATGATGCCCAGCACCGACCGCCGGATCAGGATCCACCGCACGCCCTCAATCTCCGACTTGCTGTCGCTGCTGAGCAGGATGCTCATCTTGTACGTGATGCTTTGAATCTGTTCCCAGGTTAGGACACGAGGCATAGGCCGGCGTGGGCAACGGAAACGTACCGCGCTGTCGACGGCCTTCTGCTCCTCCCGAACCGCCATCTTCCTGTCGTTGAACATGCCGCGGACATTGTCCGTCAGCGTCAACAACTCCTGGTTGAGTGACTGCGTCAGAATGTCCACCTCGTGCTGCAGGTGCGTCCGCTGCTGCCGCGTCTGCTCGTCCTGCAGCCTGCGGTTGTTCTTGATCTCCGTGCTCAGCTCCGAGCACGCCGCCGAGAAGAGATACGTCTCCTGCCACGCGAACATGTCAGCGTCAATTCCTGATCCGCCTCGGCCGCCTCCTCCTCCTCGTAGGCAAAGGGACTCACATTCTCCACGTCGCTCTTGCTCACCAGGCTCTGCTGCGCCACGTCCAGGTTCTGCGCCAGCAGGGCCCGGACCGCCTTCATCGCAGTCGTCGCTTGTTCCTGCGAGTACCCTCCCTCCTGCAGCTGCTTGACGAGGGAGTAGCTGTCGAAGTGGTGCACGTACGGCGGCGGCGACATGTGGGGGTGCTGCTTCGCGGGGGCCTGCATGAACAGCACCGCCTCGAGGGGACCGCTCTGTTTTGCCTCTTCTTTCGCCTGCCGGGCCCGCTCCGCTTCCTCCTTGATGGCCTTGCTCGACTCGGTCGCTTCTTTCGGCGGCGTGATTGTAGACGGCTCGCTGGCCTCCGTCGGCTGTTTCAGCTCCGTCTCGGCATGTCCTTGGGGCTTGGGCTTGGGCTCCTCGACCGGCTCTGCCGTGCTCCTCTCCTCGGGCTGGGGCTTGTCCAGCGCAGGCTCGACGTCCTCTTGCTTCGCCGGCGGTGGCGCATCCTGCTCCTCCTCCTGTTGCTTCTGCTGCTGCTCCCAGACCCCCGGCTCAACTGCCTTCCCGTGCCTCGGCGCAAACGAGCTCCTTGCCCTCCTCGCCGCCGCTGCCGCTGCCCAACCTCCACTACCACTGCCGGCCGCACCCGCCGACCGCGCCGCCCTCAGCAGCTGCGGGTACAAGAACACGAGTGGTCTCGCCGCGGCCATTTTTCTTGCACTGCTATCGATTCGGCGGCTTCATCGGCGGGGACGCGTCTGTTGATTGGGTTGTGTTGGTAGATCAGTTGCTGTAGCTCGAGATGTTGTTGGGGGAAAGCAGGGAGGGGATGGTTGCTGCTATTTCGTTTGTCGCGAGTCGCGACTCTTCAAGGACGTCGGATCTGCCGTCCGCGGCGCGCCGTCGGCCGAGAGCCGGGGTTTTGCCGCCTCGCGCATCTAAATCGACTTCAACAACAAACTGAAGGAAACGCACATTCCCCTCTTTAAACATGTGAGATGAAATGCTGCGGGCGCTTACGTGGGTAGGGTTCAAAACAGCCTGATGCCGGATGGGTCTCCAGATCGAACCATGTGCCACTCATCGCGGCCGGCCGCCATATCATCACAGCACAAGAGCAGCAAGCACACGACAGCTTATGAACAACGAATCATAGTTCTCTACGCTATACTTGGGTAGTCCCAAGACTAGAGCGTCCTATCCCGCCCCCAACAAATAGAATACAGCCCCAGACGAACCCCGTCACGACCCGCCGCTCCCGATCCCAATGCCGTTACCATCCAGCCCGCCGCGCTCCCCCAGAAGCGCTGAACCGCAAACCCAGAAGCAACAAGAGCCAAATAAAAACAGCCCAAACAACCCAAAGACCTCAAAGGCAAAAGGACACTCGTTTTCCCAAGCCCAATTTTGTGTTTCATTCCCCCCGAAAGATGCTGCGCAAGGAAAACGCCAGAGCCACCGTCATGGAACGTCGACACGCCCGCGTTAAGGATATCCAGAACCGGCAGAGTCATGTGCCCTGCAGTGGTCGGGAAACCCATCGAGATACCTCTCCACCCATGTCATGTATTAGAATAATGTATGAGTATGCCGTATATGTTGCCTGCGAAGTTTTGTAGTGATTGGACATTATCTATAGTGCTGTCCCGCTAGACTGTTGATGCGTGCAAGCATGTCTAGGCCTCTGTGCCACGGAGTCGAAGTCGTCGTCATAATACAAATCGAGAAGAAACAGTTCGGCCGAGTCGAGCCGATCCGACACGACAGCGGCTGCCTTTATGCTTCTTGCTGGACCTTGGGCGTGATGCCCTCGGCGGCACTGTTCGAAGCCTTGTTCGCCACGTCGTCGCTGGGGATGCCAACAGCGCTCACGTGTGCGCTGGAGGGGCTGCTGCTCTGGGGGCTGTTGGTCTCGTTGGTCAAAAAAGGAGTGCCGGCGGGCGAGTTGGCGTCGGCATGAGACGAAGTAGGCTCGCTCTTGGCGGACACGCCGCCGCCGCCGCCGCCGCCGAGGCCAAGGAGCTTCTCCAACGCCTGGAGCTGTCTGGTGGCACCGTTCTTCCTAAGGGCGAAGAACTGCGGCTTGATGTCTTCCACCAAAGTCTCCCTCTCGGCGCCGTGGAGTTGGCACAGGAGTTTCTCTGTAGTCGATTAGCATCGCCGGACGGCTTGGAGCATTTTCGCCATGCACTTACGAATCACATAGTTTCCATACTGATCTCGCATCATTTGCTGCAGCGGGCTGGTTCCGTCGCTGCCAGCCGTGGTGAGCTGTTCCCGGACACTGGTCCGCTGCTCCTGCGAACCGTACTCGATGCATTTCTCGACAACGTTGGACGCAAACTTGTGCTTCGACAGGGCGAGAAGCTGCGCCATGACGAGCTCAATCATCCGTTGACGATCCTTTGGCTTGCCGTTCTGGATGACGTGCTGCGCAACGTAGTTGCCGTACTGATCGGTGATCAGGATCTGCGCCGACGCGTGCAGCTCATTCATGAGCTCCGCCTTGTCCGCCTCCGTTCCGTGCTCCAACATCCGCTGGATGACCCGGCAGCCGTAGGCATGAGAGGCAAGGCCCGTCACTTGTCCGCGCACAGCGTTCAAGATGAAGTCAATGTACTGCCGTGGCACCAGCTCAATGATCTTTTGAACAACGTGGTTGCCGTTCTGGTCCTTGATGACCCTGAGGACGTCAGGCTCCAGCTCCTTGGTCAGCTCCGCCTGCTGTTCCACCAGCACATGCTCGAGAGCCTTTTGCACCACACGGCAGGCGTAGACTTGGACCGACAAGTCCACCACCTTGCCCCTCATCTTCTCCGCCAAAACCTTCTTCTGGACCTGGTTGCCGTGCTCGAAGAACTTCTGCACGACGTAGTTGCCAAACACGTCCTTCATCAGCTGGATGGCGTTGGGCTCGATTTCCCGAAAGACCTGCTCCTTCTCGTCGCTGTTGGCAGTCTCGAGCTTCTGCTGAATGAACCGAGACCCGTGCTGGTCACCGCTGAACTCGACCACGTAGCTGTAGATGTCCTTGAGCTCGTACCGCTTGCTCGACTTGTTGCTCAGGCGAAAGTCGTCGAGAACCACGCTCCTCATGCCCTTTCCTGGGTCCTGGTCCCTCGACGGCCTAACGGGTGGGATGCTTGGCCCGAGTGGATATCCGGCCTGCATCGCGTGAAGACCATAGCTGGCCATCATGGGGTGATGGCGGAAGTTCTGGTTGTAGTGGTCGATCAAGTTGGGTGGGTACTGGGTTGGGATACTGGCATAGGGGTACTGGTTAGGGAGGAAGCCGGGATGGAAGCCGGCAGAATATTGCTGGGCAGTGGTGCGCCGCTCGAAGTCTGCCGCCCTGGGGTCGCGAGACGATGGCCTACCGGTCCAGGCGTCCGGGCTAGGCTGATAAGTCCGAGGGCTGTTGTTGGACTCGAGTCGGTAGCTCGGTGCCGGCGAGATCCTATCAACCGAAGGTCGCTTCATGGCGGTATACTGAGCGACCATTGCGTCCGAAGCAAAATCCACGCCGCCCGCGTATCTCGGTCCGCTGCCTTCGCCTATCCATGGTTGCGACCCTGGGTTAGGCTGGAAGGGCTGTTGCGTCGGGTTGAAAGACGTGACGCCGTTCGAGGGGCCGTCCAGGCCGATGCGTCGGCCAAACTGCAGAGATAGATCCTCCTCAATCTGCTTGTTAAGGTTGAATGCTCGCTGGTTCGCACTCTGCGAGGAGTAGGAAGCGGCATGGCTGTTCATCTGCCTCTGCGAGTGGGTCGAGTTGCTCGGAGTATGGCCGGGGCGGTAGAGTTCTTGGAAGGCTGGCGAGCCTTGGGACTGCCGAGACGGGGGCAGCGAGGGGTCGCGAGGCTGCGAGTAGCCCGTGATGGAGTCCATGTACGCGGCCGAGTCCTGGGCGTTCCGCATCTGCGACGAAAAGGCCGGGCCGTAGCCATTGGGCTCGTCGTGGAAGGACTTGGCGCCGAAACTACCCTTCTTCATGCCGATGGCGGCGGGCTGGCTATCAAAGTAGCCGGAGCAGCTGGACATGGCTGCATCTCGAGTTCGGTTCGGCGAGGTGCTGACGGGGCGGCCGGGATGCTCGGTGTTCCAGGGGTTCGAGCTCGAGGTCCAGACGTCGACTTCAGAGTTTGCGTTGAGGACGCTGGAGCCGGCGTGGCCCTCGTCCGAGTCTGCAGGCCGTGTGAGCACGGGCTGGCGCGGGAGCAGGCCACGGTCGTTGGGACTGCGCGACGCACCTTTGGGGCCCATGGACCTCTCCCGAGCGTTAGAGAGAGACGAGGTCCAGATGTGCTTGTTCGGGTAGAGGTCGGAGCCCGGGAAGCCAGCGCCCATTGGCTGCTGGGGCTTGTCGCCTGAAGCGGGCGGCATGTTGAAGTTGGGAAAGCCCCTCGGCCGCGTCTGGAGAGGATGCAAGAGGAGGGTCAGCGACGGAAGAGAGGGAGCGAGCGACAAGGAGCGATGAAGACGAAACCCGTCGTCCTGCCAGCCTGCAGCGGCAAAACCAAGAGCAGGCGTCGGGGTGCAGTGCAGTGCAACGCAGCGCAGCAGTGAGTGGGGAGTCTGGGCCGACCCCAGGCGAACCAGGCCTCCTTCCGCGTGCGCTAGTTTGGTGCAAGCGACCTAGCGACCTTGCGACACGCACTCGGGCCCCTCTGACGTCGTGGCCAGGCGCTAGGCACGCGCTGGAGAGGTGCTAACAAACGAGACGACGATGATCAAACGCGACGGGAGCAGAGGACGATGAGGAAGTGTGCGGCAGCAACTCACCGCAGTCGCCATTGGGAACAGAGGTCCAGCGTGTGGACGGGGCTTGGTTTGCTTCGGCAGGCGGCAGGCGGCAGGAAACCTCCACCAGAGTTCGCGGAAGGGTGCGTAGAGCAGAAGCAGAGCTCGCTCGCTCTCCACGGTTGCCGTGCACCTGGCGATGGCGGCAGCCGACACGAAAGGCCCGGCTGGTCGCGCTCCTGGCTGCGGTGTCGCAGGGACGAAGCTGCACAGTCGTGTAGGGACAGAGTTTTCTCGGCAGCTCTCTATCGACAGACGCTCCGGGCAAGCGACGAGTGATCCTGGCCTGGGAGTCAGCATCCACATCCCAACCGTCAGCCAGCATGACAAGAGGCGGCAAGGCAACAGAGCCGGGGCCAGCCGGCCGGGGCCAGACAACAGGGCCAAGAAATCGGGAGGGCCGACTGGGACAGTGATTGCGGAGGAGGCAAAAAAACGGGGCAGCGCTTCTGGCTGGTAAGGCTGATCTGATGGCCGACACTAACAGAGGCGGCAGCAGGGGTCGGATCGAGGGTGGGTGTCCCGAGGTTTAGGCCAGGGCCTGCTGGAGATGGAGCTTCTTCCAAGGCGATTAATTACTCACCGATTTGACAAGGTGTGCTGACGGTGCTTCGGCACGACACCACGGTCAACGCTTGGCGGGGACCAGGGCTGCCCTTTCAATGCCTTGGCCGTCTTGGCTTGGCTTTCCGCGATGCTAGCAGACGGCTGTTGTCGAATCGGCTATGTGCTGTGTTGATAAACGAGTAGATGCTGGAGCCGGCTCGATTAGGTACGCGCAGTATCAGACGGCATGTACAGTCCGTTTCGTTCGGTCCCAACAAGGCAAGCCATGCACAGACGGCGAGTTCGGTTCGGCAACGTATTACCTCGGGGCCGACGAAGGGTGAGGATGGACACACAATACGTCACTATGTCGAGAGAGAAGAAGAAGAGTAGAAGCCGCGCGTCGGAAATGGGGGCGCGCAGGTCAGGTAGATGTAGTAGCTCGACGCAGGGCAGCTTCTGGCGTGCCCGGAATGCGCGTGGAGAGAAGCCGTCGGGAGGAGCGTCTCCTCGAGGCCCAGGGGTAATATGCGTGAGGAATGACGGGCGAGACAGGCTGTCGAACCCAAGGGAGGAGACAGAGAGACACACACACAGAGAGAGAGAGAGAGAGAGGATATGGGGCAGGAAAAGCGGCAAAGGAGATGATGCAGGCTGCGCGTTAAAGAGAAGGCGCAAGACGACGAGGGAGGACGAGAAGTTCGTGTGAGCCCGCGCTGGATCTGGCCGCTGGCCGTCGCACAGAACAGCGCAAGGGTGCCACGAGGAGGAGGCGGTGATGCGGGTGAGAGGGACAAGAGGAGGAGGAGGAGGAGGAGGAGGAGGAGGAGGAGTCAGATGATTATAAACACACACGACTCCAGTCTCCGGCGCGAAAGAGTTTCCTGGAGGCTGGAGACGGGAGGCTGGAGGCCGAGCCGTCTCGCTGGCTAGCACAGGCACAGGTACGGGATCACGCCAGCCAGGCAAGCAAGCAAACCTAATCGGACGGCCCCAACAAAGGCTGGACGCTTGCTTGCTAAGTGCAGGCATTCTTGTGTAATGCGCACGCCCGCCAGCGCTGGTGGGATGGGATGGGATGTGCTCGTAAGAGTGCGGGAGCGCTCCCGCGATGCACTCGAGTTTCAACCACCACCCCAGCAGCTCTGGATGGACTCGTGGCTGCCGGGCGTGCGCAGCCTGCAAGCAGCCTCTTGTCCGGGTGTCTTGGTGCCTGTTCGCTCAATCAGGGCATGCTGGCCCTTGGCTTGATAGTACTCGTAGACCCCAAGGGGCAGAATGCCAATTGCATCCCGGACCCCACCCCCAATATCACCATCGCCTCCATCCACGCCCCCTGGCTGACTTGACAGCCAAGCTGCGGTCGACGGCGGCCCTCGCGGCTGGTACCGGCGGGCGGGGGCACGGCAGAGACTCGCACGCACGCCGCACGGCGTCGCTCGTTACCTTGCCATCCTGGCGCATCACGCACGCGCACGCAATTACGCGCATCATGCCTTCGCCTCCGGTGGTGTCTGTCTGTGTCAAGGGAACCTGCCTTACGCAACGTAACTGCCTACGAGCAAGCTTCATGCTCGGCCGCGTACGTCCAGGCCTCTCGGGGCCGCCCCCAGTCGGACGCCATGGTTTGCGCCATGCCTTGGGTACGGACGCCACTTCAAGATGCGCCGAGGCCCCCGTCTTGTGGCGCAAAGTAATACTCGTAGTCGGCATGTCCTGTCTGATCGATTCGTTGGCCCGCACCCCACAGCCACTCCTTTCCACGCATGTCTCACTCGGCTGTCCCTCTCCTTCTCCACGCTTCGCGTTAGACCAAGCGAAGGGCGAAACAAGATGCAATATTGCGCCCTCCCGAGCAAGCCCTCTGTCTGTATTTATTAGCCCCTCGTCGCCCTCCCGTCTCCCGGGGGCTCCCATGGCCCTCCACTGCGTGATCGGTGGTTCAGCATTTTGCCTCCTTTGCTGTCTTTTTCGCTCTTCGATGCAACGAGCATCTTCTTGGGCCCGGTGCAATGCGTCCAGCAAGGGGCCTGGGGGTTGGCGGCCCAAGTACTTACCAAGGCGGCGGCGACGACCATCGCAGGCCGTGAGAAGTTGTAACCTGTGCCACCTGTCGTCCGTTGTCCGAGGCAATCACCGCAAGAGGCCCGGTATCATCAGGCGATGCCTTCGTCTAACTGCAGGCGACATGGTCACAGACGGGAAAACGGGAGGCGCCCGCTCTCGCCCACGGAATGACATTCGCGTACACGCGACCTCCCACGTCGTGGGATCCCCAACACCTCGACCAAGGGACTCGGTCGCCAGCGTAGAGCTACGCCGTGGAACGCGGAGTTTACCAGAGTCGCCAATCCCAAGGCCATCTGGGCTGTCTGGAATGCTCAATCGCCTCGCCGCCAGCAAGCCCAGCGACTCGTTTGCGGCCTGGCTTGCCGTGCCACTTGGACGTCGTGCAATGCCTAACAATCGAGCCGTCGCCGCTCGTTGCTGTCGTAAAGGTGGTCAAACCATGTCCTTCTTTCGAGAGGCTGATCTGCCCGACTATGTAAGAACTAGGCAGATGGGCAGAGTTGAATATTTGCAGCTTTGAAGGCGGACAGCAGTGTGTCATGGGTGCTGCAAGTGATACCAGATTCGGGTCTGCCTGTCACAGTTTCGGCGCTGTGCTGTGGCATCTAGGTCCAGCTCATTCGCCCAATGGGCGCATCTCGCCAACTCACCAGCCCAGCTGTCCAGCTGCGATGTTGCGTCGTTGCGTCTTTGCGTCGTTGCGTCGTTGCACAGTCTTGGACAGTTGCTAGTCTCTTTGTCCAAGGCTTTCCTCGCAGGCACATTTCAGGGCGGTCGAGAGTCACTGGGCCAGGAAAGAGAGGACTTGGCCTGTGTTCCTTCGGCGTGGTCCTATCAGTTGGTCGAGGCCGTCTGTGAGACTCTTTGCCGTCACTAGGAGATCTCGTGGTTCATTCAACGGAGTGTGAATCGCTGTTATCTTCCTGGGCCATGAGCTCAACGTCACTTGGCGTGATCATCCTTGCAGCCGTGCCAGGGTACTACGTTGTCCGATCGTGAATGGCAGGGTTCCATTGACGACTTTAACGACGCAGACACAACCACTGGGCAGCTTCACCCCCCGCGCTCTGGGGCATCGCTGTCTGCCGTGGGACGCTTGTCTCGTCAGCAGCAAACCGTGTTCTGCTCCGACAACCGCCTTAGTTGCCGTCAGGTGGCTCGCGTGACATGGGATCTCTGCGAGACGGCAGTTGCCGCGAGGTAGTGGGCCGAGACGCCGCCGACTGACCGATGTGCTCGTGCGTCGGCGTCGGCATCGACAGCAGCGGTGCTCAGACGGCTGGACGGAGCCATTGTGGTGTGCTCATGTCGTAGCGCAGGTCAGAGGAAGGGGCCCGGTTGCCGGCCTGCGGCAAGCTGCCGACTGATCACTGGATGGAGGGGTCATGACGATGACGGTGCGGTGGTGAACCCATCCTTGTCAACGAATGTGGTGTGGAGTCTGTTGGCCGGGCCTAGACATTGAATGCAGTTAAGCGCTGACCCGTCGTCGCCAAGTGTCGATGGAGTGCCTGCATGTCATTGCCGTAGCAGACAAGCAGAAAGCTGTGACGACACACGAGTAGGAGGAGGCGCCTTGGGGCAGAGCCTCGATGGGCATGCGCGTTTGCAGCCGCACTTCCAGGGGCTCCCACTGCCCACGGCTGCCAGAGACGTGTCTTGAGCCTCGGAAAGCTTGAATGATGAACGGGGCTTCGTTTGCGCCGTGCTGCTGTCTTCCGCTCTCGACGAGCTGCCGCCGTGCTCCAAAAGACTCGGTCGGATGGATGCAAGGTGATGGGAGAGACAGACAACCCAACGAAGCGCGCGCGAAGAGACTTGCTCTAGTGACCCGCTGGAGGCCCCAGGCCCCAGGGCCGGGCCTCTAGCCAGGGGCAGCGCAACAGCGATAGGGTGCGCTGGAGAGGGTCGCAGCGGGGGCCCTGGTTGGTGGCGCTGCCGTTGCAGCGCCACCGCAGCGGCCAATGGCAGCGGGCGAGGGCCCTCCACCACCCCGTCCGTCGTCGGCGCTCATTTCTCATTTCCCGCGGCCCTGACAGCGTGGTCCCAGGCCCCGCGTCTCCTTTACCTTTCCCTCTCCCTCTGTTCTTCAACACCATCGTCGTCGTTGACCGGCAACTTCGAGGAGACACGCAGCAGCCGTTGCGCTTCCTCGCCGTCGCTCCTTGCTCCTTGCTGCTTCTTACGCTCTCGCTCTGCCGCGAGCCCTGCCTGGACCGTCGGCTTCATTCCTTTAGCCCAACGTCCGTCCAGTCCTTATCCCTGCAAAGCCTTCCTCCGCCGGCTAAGTCTGCAGACACAATCGTTCAAGGCACCCTGCCAGCCGTTGTTATGAGCCCTCGACGACTCTGATTGACCTCTTCTGCATCTGGCGTACGTGAGTCTCTTTTCTATTTTTGCCCTGCCGGTGGCATGGGATATCTCGGCACTGCATCACAATCGAGAGGCCCTTGGCAAGGCTTGGCTTGTGACGCTTGCACACGCGACGCAAACACACTCGCCCTCCACCGACACATCGACGGAATGGGGGCCAATCGACTTGGCAATATATTGGACGGCCGCGAATGGAATACTCTTCAATGCAAGTCCGTCACATACTAACGCTTCGACTACTGACGGCAGACCTTCCCTTCATTTATTACTGACAACGGCACCTGCCCTTGCAATATTCTGCGCCCGCCATGGCTCCCACCGACTTCCTGCGTCGACCCATACGGAGTCTCTTCATCAAGGCCGACTCCATTCTCTCCCGCACCGCCGAGATGCTTCCCTTGGACACGATGGCCAAGCCCTGGAGGCCCATCGTCCTGCCCGGCAACAAACACGTCACCATCCCTTCATTTGCAGAAATCACTCGCCGCGGCACCGGCAACCCCGACGGCTCCGATGACGGCTCCGACAAGATGATCAACCTGATGCTCATCATCCTTGGCCTCGTCTTTTTCGCCCTGATCATCGCCTCCGTCCTCTTCCTCCTGCGCCGCCGCCGCCGCCTCGCCCTCCAGCGAATGCAGGGCCTGCCGACATACAACGAAACCAAGCAGACCTCCAACCACCGCGGTCTGACCATCGAGACGTCCCATGTCGGCCGCTCGAGCATCCTCTACATTGGCATCGACGGCCAGCCTATGCTGCAGAACCCCAACTCGCCGCCTCACTCGCCGGACAATGTCCCCGAGATCCACATCACGTTCCCTGACGAGCAAGACGACCAGGGCCGTGCAAAAAGCGGCCGCGTCCTTGTCGTCCGTGTTGGTGACAACGCCACAATAGGACTGGAGCCCATACACGACGAGCAGCTGCCGGCGTACGAGAAGGAGGCCAACGGGCAGTTCCAGTCCATTGACATGGACCAGATTGGTGGCCTGAAGGAAAAGGACCGCAACTTGTTCCAATAACGGGCTCAATTTTGATTCTCAGTCTTTCCTTCATCGTTTTCGAGTCTCGGCATCACCTCTTCTGCCAGCCATCGTCCGACACGGCGACTGCATTCACGATTTCCCTTGGATATACCGCCGTCCGGGGCAACAGCCGACTAATGTTTTCTCTTCGTCTTTCGACTTCGGTTCTCTGCCCGTCCTAGCGTGGGGTTTGGATCTTTCGACTTTTCTCCTTTTTTTTTTTTTGAGACTTTTTATGAACGACACAACACACGTCATATGTACCCGATATGCTATCGTCCTACTTCGCATTTGCCACGACCATTGCGATTCCCCTCGACCTGCTCCTCGACGCTCACGGATGGGCCACGCACAGCCTGAACCTACGGGACTCGCCACGAACGAAGAGCAACCCGAAGGACAGGCTTGGCCGCCGTGGAGGCGAAGAATGGATGCCAAGGGGAAACGGGACAAGTACATAGCCTAGCAGCCTCGCGGTTGCAACGAAGGGGCTGGGCCTCGGTCACGTACAAGCCGGACCAGGCATTGCCCCGTCCATACTGTGGAATAGTTGTATATTCGATAGTGTATAATTATACAAGAGTACTCTTGCCCGCAACGCCCTGGTTTCCTCTTCCTCTCTCCCTCTCTTCCTGTCCTTCTGCTTGCTTGCTTTGATGCAACGTCCTAGGTAAGGTACCCCATGATGCGGTGGCGGGATTGATGTCTGCTGGAGGTTGGTCCACAGGCTGCAGAGGAACTCGAACCGGATACAGGAACCAGAGAGAGCGATGCAACCTGGCAGAGTTCGCCCACCACACCGAGACAAACGGCGTTGTGCTCGACGGAAGCAAGAAGCCTGTTACGGAAACAGATGCGAATGGCAACGTCAAG
Organism: Tolypocladium guangdongense; assembly: GCA_022114105.1. Lineage (NCBI taxonomy): Eukaryota > Fungi > Ascomycota > Sordariomycetes > Hypocreales > Ophiocordycipitaceae > Tolypocladium > Tolypocladium guangdongense. The sequence continues at coordinate 5,319,655 of NRQP01000001.1, read as the reverse complement.
GACAAGCGAGCAAACGACGTCAAACCTGATCAAGAGCAGGTCCGAAGCCAGTGGACCAAGAAGTCATTGGATCTTGGCAAGATGGATGTATTCAAGTCAACGCATGCCTTCTACAAAATCCAAGTTCCTGACGTACCGGGTCGCACACCTTCCACCGGCTATACCGGGAACATCAAGGTCGCAAATGTTCTTTCCGGATACTCCGACTATAACAAACTGATCACGGACGTTAGGCGACGACTCGTCGGAACACGGGACGAGATCGATCGAGTGATAAAGGATGACGAGGCGAAGCCCCCGAAGCAAAGAGCTCTTACCCAAGGAGTGAGAAACGCCTTCGAAAAGTTGCCACAACAAGCCAAACTGGGAGCAGCCTATGTCTACGAGCTGAGGCTCAAGGAAAGCGCTGAGTTCCAGTTGAATCCCCCTGCCCCTCAAGGATTACTTTGGCTATGAGATTCAGGTATGCATTGCGATTTCTTTTCTTCATTTTGAGCTCGCCTCGTGGAATGCCTTGTGTACCGGAGAACGTATTCCCATTGCCTTTCTGTTACTTTGATAACATTACTTCTGTTGAATGAGCTCTTTCTGCCGTGGGTCACGACCGCTAACAGCTCAGTGGTCCAGGCGATCAGGCGCGTCAGAAGTCATTCCCACATTCCTCGCTGTATCCGTGTCGGAGAAGCGTTAATCAATACGAGGTAGGCCCCACGGACCAGGTTGCGGGGCATGACTCGTAGTGCCCACCGATGTTATCGCTCCGTTCCTCGTTGCCGCCTCCCATACTACCTACGCTGCGTTCATATTGACCATCGTAAGCATGGATTTCCTGGCGCCCGAGCTGCTTGATGCGATCCTCTCCTACTTGGATCCTCCTGACCTGGCAAGGCTATCGCGATGTAGCAGAGCCTTCCATCACTACTTCGAGCCACTGCTGTACGGTCCAACGAGCGCCTTGCCAAAGCCATGCGCTGGGGATGTCTTTACGGCCATTTTGATGCCGTACGCCGCGCCATATCACATGGGGCCCCTGTCAGCACGGTTTCGGCATCAGGGAGTCAGCCTGAGGGTCGGATGGCCAGACAGGAAATGACGTTGACTCTCTATCTGGCTGCTCGAAGCAAGCGTCTCGAATGTTTCAGCCTGCTACTCGATGCCGGGGCCAAGATCGAAGGGGTGGCGCCGGCATGGCTCAAGCCCCAACTGAGAAAGCTGATGCAGCTGCTCTCGGCGCCAGGAAACCTCGATCTTCTGCAGGTATTTCTGGGGAGCGAGGCTGTGACATGCAGGTCAAAGTTCAGCATTGTCCGCAAGTTACCTGGCCCTCGGTACCAGCGGTCTTGTCGGGCGCATCGCCGGAACTTGTACAGCTTTTACTTCACCACGGCGCCGACCCGGATCAACTCGTCTCAGATGGCAGGAACTATCTTTTGTCGCCCCTATCCGCTGCTATCCTGAAGAAATTGCCTTTGGTCGTAGAGATGCTGGTTAAGAAAGGGGCAAGATTCGGCGGGAGAGACGTTTTCCCTCCCGCTAAAGTACCAACTCATATCCCCATTTTTGCAGCCGCAAAAGCCATGGGCACGGCGCCAAATGTCGGCCACGGAATGATGAAGCTCTGTTTCGAACATTCTTGCGACATCAACCAGCTTGCATGCGGATGGAAGTACGAGTTTTATTATATGACGCCATTACTTGTTTACCTCGATTCTATACATTCGTGGGCAGGCGATCAGCAACGTTCAGTCATTGACTGCGCCATAACGCCACCTCCTAGCCAGATGCCTCCCAAAGAGCTGATGCCACGCGGCATCTCCTACCACGCGGCATCGTCTATTGAGCTACTAGTCAGCAAATGGGGTCTGGAGCGATTGGCAGAAGATGGATTCTTCGCCGTGATACGCCTTCTGGTTCAACGCGGCTGTATGACGGAGCACACAGATCGAATCCTGAGACGCGATTTTCCTTTCGATGAGCGAAGCCCACAAGCTGAGGCTACTCTCTCAGCGTGGAGACGACTTTTAGAATTGCTCTTCACTACCCAGCAACCGCATCTTGATGCTCTTTTGGCTCAGGCTATCATGGATAAAGGAAATAGAAGTTCCTGTAACGGTCGCGCCGGGCTAAGCAGCCTATTTGTCACTGCTATCGATGTTCTACTGGCTCATGGGGCCGAGCTGAATGCGCCGACGCAGAGTGGAGGGAGGACGGCGCTACATAGTCTATGCGAATCGTTTGCATGGTCAAGGGGATTATTGTATCGGCCCTGCCAGTGTGACCTTGAGCAACGCCGGCAGCTATTCTCGCTCCTGGTGAGCAAGGGAGCCGTTCTCAATATCGCCATCGAGGGCCGGACGGCTCTTGGTGCACTGCTGCGCGGCATCGACGAAGCAGAAGATTGGAACAGGCCGTTCCTAGTCAGCCTTGTCGATTCAGTACGAGATAAGGTCGATAGTTGATAGGTATAGCTGAAGTCAACGAGGATTTGTGATTGTCGGTGTGTTTTCTCAGTCGCCAGTAAATGCGTTGTCAAGGACCCATGGTGCCACTTTGGCGCCTTGAAGAGTTACAACATAAGCTTAACCGTCAGCGACGAAGTCGCGAAATAAACCGTGCCGAGTCCTAAGATTAGCAGGCCCTGGCTACATGCCATCGCGTAAACTCGGCTACAGGCGCAAGGATAATGCTCCTTATTGCGACATTTGGGCGACGTGTCGCCGCTTTTGCGTGAGTGACTTGCGGCGAGATCGGGGAGTTCCTGAGCAATGCTGCAGGAACCAGACCAGCAACGCAAAAGACAGGCAGAGAAATCAGGTGCCATACGGACCGTGTTAACTACCCATGCGATGATACCTTCCGTGGGCTTGAGTGCGAGCCATCTAGGCATCGCTGGCAACGTGAAGAACTCGCTTTTAGCTTTGCTTATGGCATACTGCACGCGAGCACCGGGATATGTGCATGTAAGTTTGGCGAAGTAGAGGCACGTTGGTAATCCGTAGGTGATGGTTGGTAAACGAACACTCAACTGCCCGTGGTATATAATGCATCCATTGCACGCGAAGCATACAGCGCTCCCGGCCAGCCTGGTTTCCCCGACACCGAAATGTCCAAATCCCAATGCTCTATGCTATATGTTCGTCTCCCTTTTCGAGACCTGTTGGCATTCCTGTAACAAGGAACCAGGTCTAGTTTCATACACGTTGCAATCAGAAGTGGTTTCGTGATTCGTGAATTGGACACCGTCTGTTGCTTGGGGTAAGCAACTCGGTTGCATCCATTGACCATTCGCATCGCGAATCTTGATCGCCTGGGGAGAGTCGACTGCTTCTCGAGTTTAGTCACGTCCCGAGGTCAACGGTCATGCGTCCCCCAATCCGTACCACAAGACGTTTATGCATCCTAGGGGGAGTGCTTTTCAACTTCACCACCAGGGGTTTCCTTGTTCAACCTCACCGCCAGGTGTTTCTTGGAAACCTGCGACTTCTCCGCCTTCCACGCTTCATCCCACGTCGTTGAAACACGCAGTCTCCACGTGGTGTGAGAGAATTTAAAAGACTGGCCGCCGTCCAGATGAGCTCTCGCTTCATCCAAAACCTGGCTGTTGGCCGTAGTTCTTCTGATCGTCTTGCCCTTTTGCGTATTGGGTTGCATATCCGTCCATAAAAACGCCCTGCTGCGCCATCATGAAGGCCGAGCTCGGTCCCGGCGAAGCCTGTTGATACATAGCAGGATCTATGCTGCCATGCATCTGCATTATCGACATATCGTTTGGCGGCATCGGCGCGTTGCCGTCTGGTAGCGCCCCAGTCAAATCCGTCAGCGCCATCGTCGTATTGTCGCAATCGTACATTGTTGGCATCTCCGGTGAGTCCATCGAAGCTGTTCTGGCCTGTGCCAAGAGGATTGGGATGCCAGGGGTCCCCGGCTCGATCATGATGCCGCCTGTTTGTGGATTCGAATACGGAAATGCCTCGCCCATCGACATGTGAGAGGAACGAAGCCATCGGTCCGCGCCTGGTGAATCGATGGCGAGGTGCCTCGTAGGGTCTTCCGTGATGCCGGCAGCAATGCTCTCCAGTAACGACTCTGGTCCGGATCGGCGGTCGTCGGCATCCATCATTGGTAGAAGCATCTTGTCTTCAGGTCTTTGCTCGGCCACTTTCCTAGTTTTGTCGAACTCATCCACTAGGGACTTGTTGTGGTCGTACTAAAGACGGCAGCGTTAGCAAACCCAGGAGCAACGAATACGACTGTGATGGCTTACCGCCAGCTGCGCTATCCTCAGAATCCCACACCACGGCTCTGTTACACGTTGAACCGACTTGATGAGAAACCGTATGTGGGATTCGTCGACGGTCCCCATCCTCCACAGTGGCGCCGTCGTCTCCTTGGTAATGTCGCGGTAAAGACGATGTTGCAAGGCTACCAAGAGCACTCGTACGCAGGTCGTCGCCAACTGGATCGTGGAATAATCACCAGCCAGCTCAAGCTTCCCCGAGTCCGTCATTTGGTCTACCTCGTTCTGCACAGCATCGCAGAAGCGACCGAAAGACATGGAGTGGGCAACCGCTTGTTTCTGAGACCTCGCTATGAACTCTCGTGGCAACCTTCGGAGGACGTCGACGGGAACCGTTTCACTTTGGCCGGGTAAGAACATCCGGTACAAGTCTATGTGGCTGCCAGCGAGGTGGCAGTGGAGGAAGACGTAGCCAGGACGCTCTGGGCATGCCATGTAGCGCGAAACGCTCTGGTCGCTGAGAAGCACGTCGGCGGGGAGGGAGGCGTGGAATCGGGTGAGCTCGTTTTGCAGCCCATTGATATCGGCCATGATCTTGGACGCATCGACGTGGCGGATATCGGCCGAGCATAGAATGTGGGTGGTGCTGGTCTCTGTTAGCATCCCCCCCGCAGAGCACCGCTCAGCCTTGGAGCCTGGTCCAAAACGGGTGCAACTCACACTTTTATGCGATGCCGGAGATCGATGAGGCGAATCTGGAAGGCATGCAGGTTGATGGTGTTGGGTGGGTTTCCCGGTTTATCATACAGCCTCTCGGCAACCACGGGTCGGTTGTCGCGGAAGGCCGCCTCATCGCAAGGCAAGGGGATCTTCATATGCTCGGCCCGGCAAGAGATGTACCCTTCGAAGCCATCGGCAAGCACGCGATCAATGTGGAAGAAGTGCCAGCCGATCCGGCGGAGTGATTCCTGCTGGATGAATGTCCGGCCCCGCGGCAGGACGTGCCAGTTGATGCGGAGGCCCAGCATGAGCCTCGACGCAATGCCGAAGCACTGCCAGACCTTGGTGATGGAACCCTGGATGACATTATAGGTGATGTTTAACGCAAAGAGGATGAGCTGGCCGTCGGAGAACTTGGAAACGTTGTGGAAGAGGTACAACTCGATGAGGGTGCTGCATCTTTGGCCGAAATCACGGCCCTCCTCATGAGGGTTGACGAACAAACTGGCGACGGCACATATGCCAGCCGCATGGGCCGGATCGAGTGTCCCTTCCTGTTCCACCAAGTCAGCTGGATCAGGCCATACACATGTTTGGTTGGAGCGTCCCGACATGAATTTCCCGACAAGTGTTGTCTGGGTGGATAAACCCCTGGGAGGGTAGCCAGTACATGTTGTCCATGTAGGCATCCACGTGCCGCAACAGCAAGTCCTTGCGAACGAGCAGGTCCCTATAAGCAGATGGCAATCAGTAGGGCTTCCCATGCCTTGCCTGCCAGAGACTTACTCAGCAGTAAGATTGGTTGTCTCCTTCAAAAAGGCGAAAGGGCCGGCACCGTCGCTGCTGCTGAGGGAAGGGCTGACGATGCCGTCTGACCTGTTGGCGGACCCCGGGGTGGACGGGTTATTCCCGCTGGGTTTGGCCGAGTTCTGGATGCGGACGTTGGTGAATTTGCGCTTTGCCGGCGTGTACTCGCAGGCAAGGTTAGCGGCCTCGCATCGCTTGCACCGGGGCAAGTCGCCCGAGCATTTCGTCTTGTGAGAGTGGCACTGGCTGCAGGCTCTCTGGGCCCTCTTCCTCAACGTGCCGGCCTCTGTGTGGCTATGGGACGGCGTGGTCCTCGAGACTTTTGTTCCGCCGAGGGTTAGTCCTGAACGGTAGTGGTGGGCACTGCGCTACTTACCTGCGGCTTCGTATTCTTCCTCTGCGTTGGTGAAGTTGCAATTCAGATCGAGCCTGGAACAATTCGAGCAGGGCCCGTTGCCAGGGTTGCCAGAGCATTTAACCTGGTCGGCGTCAGCATCGGCCATATGGTGGCAAAGAAAATTGGTATGCAAGGGCAAAGGTGTCACACTGTCTCGACGACAAGTCGACATGCAGCAAAGGATGACAGGACTTGGGATTTCATCTCACCTTGCGCAGCCGGCAGGTGCGACAGCATTCGGACAGGATGGGGGCGGTTCGGCGCCGTTTCGTCGGCGGCGACACCGAATCCGACGAGGCAGACGAAGCACCGGCGGCGGCATTGGCAGTGGAATTGGCAGACGCAAGGGCCGCCGGCCCGTCAGCGTCGTGGGCGGCCGACGGATCCATGTACGGAGAGGACGAAGGCGAGGGACCGGGTGAGGGCGAAGGCGAAGAGAGGCATGAGGAAGGGTCGTGGGCAGCCCTGGGGGGGGAGGGGCGGGAGGGGATTGGCGAGCGCTCCAGCGACGATACGAGCTCCAGGTGAGGCGAGGTAAGTAAGGTGAGGTGAGGTGAGGTGGACTGGGTACGGCTGTGGTACGCGGCGAGTTGCAAAGGAGAGGAGAGGAGCGTGACCGCGAGCGACCAGCAAGAGAGAGAAAGACGGAAGGGTTCCAGTGCTCTGGCCTATGACTGGCTGGCTGATGGGTCTCAGGCCGGCTCTCGCCCGACGGTGCCGAGCTGTGGGAGGGAGGACGAGGGAACAGAGGAGCAGAGCCAACGGCACAGTCGAGCAGAGCGATGTGTGACGACGACGCGGTGGCGACCAAACCCGCGAGGGCCGGCGACCATACGGCACCTGCACCGGTATAAACGAGGACAGCCGAGGGTGGAGCTTCCTCTACGGAGTACCAGGGTAGGCGGTAGGTGGGCTGCTTGAGGTTGTGCGTATAATGCCCGTTATGTATCCGTATTCTTTCATTCTCCTCTGCAAAACGGCTTTGTTCGACGTAGCCGCGAGCTCTAGCAACTCAGCTCCCTACCCCTCATGGAAAGGTAGGCACGCAAGGTTTGGCGAAGACTCGCATGACCGACAGCACAGCATCTGGTACATGCAGGCTTGCTCTCCACAACCCAAAAGCGTCCAGTGACTGTTGGGTCGCACACGCCTTCGGATCTCGTCTCGTCCAGCTGCTGACGGATAAATGGGCTGCACTGGCTGCCGCGGGAGGGCGCCGACATATTGGTTTGAGCACGTCGGCGGGCCTTTGGCGAAAAGTCCGAAGTCCATCGGCCAACCTGCAGTGTGCAGCGAAGAGGTGTGTCCGTAGCAATCAAACGTTGAGTATTAGTCGTTGCAGGACCGGGTTCCGCGCGTTGTCCTGCACCCGTCCGCGCTTCGGCAGCAGGCTCAGTCAGCATCCGGATCAAGCGAGCAGGGGATCTGAATTTTTTGTGATTCAATGTTTGCCTGGCACCGTACGAGTACCGACAACGGGACCACGCGGGCCTCGGGTCATTCCCAGCAGCCATTATCTTCTGGCTCCATGGAGTTTTGCTCTGGCTTCCAGCCGCTCCACGCTTGGACTCGAATGCGACGCCAAATCCAGACGCCGCGGGCCTGCGGAGGTGAATAGGCTCAGAGAGCACAATCACTGCTTCGGCAGTCGGGAGTCCGGGGACCCTGTCATTGGCGGTCGGGGGCGGTGGAGGCGCCGTGCTAAGAACAGCCACTGATGGAGTGTTTCGCGGAATATTGTGCAGTGCGGAATCTTCCATCGGCCGTCTATGGAGATTAGCACCACTCAGCCGCTTGGTCTGGCTGGCCCGTCAGCCACAGGGGAGGGATCGGTCATGACAATGGTCAAGGGTCTCGTACCTTGGACAGGAGCAGGGCACTCGTATTAGACCTCGCCCGCGAGGAGAGAGTTCAGGCCCGAGTCTGAAATCCTGGTGCGCTTCATCTGCTCCCATCCCCGAACACTCCCCATTTATTTCGGCCTTTTGCTGCATCTTCGCGGATTTATTTCGCTTGTCCGACACACAATGGAGAGGCATGCGCACCCAGTCCTGCCGTCGCTGGGTTGAGGCCAACGGGTACGGATTGCCCGTTTGGACGCGCCGAGAGCCGACCTGGCCGGGGATAACGGGTGGGTTTGATGCAACCTTGCCCACTGTTAGCCAGGCCCCAGCCCGTCGCACCCCTGACGGGCGGAATGGCAGCGCATGATTTCAGCAGGGCCACTCTCCACGAGTCTTCGACTTCTGTCGTCTATCAACTCTTGGCCGGGACTCTGGCCAGTCCGCTCTTTGCAATGGAGCCACAGTTGCCAGGGCTGAAATTCTGAATGGCCGATCACTGGCGGGAGGCTCGAGTCGGTGTGATTCGGCATGTCGCAAACGGAGAAACGAGGACAAGCTGTGACAAGATGCAATCTTGTTGAACGTAGACTCTTGTTCCCGCTGTGCGTCATCCATCGGTCGGTTCGTCAAGGCGAAGGCGCGTTCGTCGCTGTTCTTGGACAGCAAACGTGCTTCTAGCGGAAGTGGAACGAGAAGACCCTGGTAAGAATGGGCTGGTGGGAGATGCCGAAGGCAGAGTGGCGTGAACCGTGCCTTCCAGGTCCCGCCAGTGTGACCGGCGCATGTACGAGTACGGACGACTTCCACATGCCGCACTTTCCCCACCAAATAGTCCGACCGGACGACGTGCCAAGGCCGATTGTCCTTGCTGGGGACAGGACCCCCCGCTAAGCACTCGTCCTTTCCTACCTGAGACTGGCCGCTTCGCACAGGTTGCCATCCAGCCTCTGCACGTGGAACCGACATCGTGCCACCACCGACGAAACGATGCAGCAGCTTCAGATGTTGAGTGTCGTACCCAACGTTGTCCAATATAAAATACCCGATGCCGAGGGGGACCCAAGGCATAGGCGCAAGCAAAGCTGAAAGAAAGTGAGTGCTTCACCAGCCGGATTAGGCGGCGATACCTTCGTGCCTGCGATGCCTGATTTATAAAGGGATGGTTAGGCGAACTGACACCACGGTCGTCGTATGTAAAATTCTGCTCCACGAACGTCCCAAGGCTACAGCACAGATAGAGCCTTGCTGTGTTGATGAAGCGCCGCATATCCTGAGCGCCGCCACCGCCGAAGGAAAACTTGTAGGCGACGGACATGTAGAGCTCATCGTCAACGATCCTGGCCCGGCCAGATTTTGCCAGGATGCCGTCGTGGAAGGGAACGCCGTGCGGGCGTCGTAATCGAAGTTGCGGAGCGGGATGCGTGCTCCTCCCCACAGAAGTGGCGGTTCGTGGCTACTTTGGCGAGTAGAAGCAAAGCGTGCGCCCCAGGTGGCTGTTGGTGCTGAATAGGTGCGTCCACACACAGCTGCGGCGCCATCCGCAGACGTGCGGGATGTCCCGCTCCAGACGAACAAGAAACTGCGCCCGTCCACGGCCGGCCGTGGCGAGGGCAACGAAGGAAGTAGTCTTGGTACATGCCTCGGCAGGCGAGGGAGGAGCATATCCTGGCTGTTGCTGGTAGATGGCCCATGATCTGGAAGGCGAGCATGGAGAGGGGTTCAACAAAAGAGGGCGCCTCGACTCGTCGGCGTTGTGAAGGAGACGATCTCACAGAGTCGCGATGGTGAGAGTAAGGAAGCAGTTGCGTGTGAGAGAGATCGGGGGAGGAAAAAAGAAGAAAACAAAGAGGCAGAGCGCGTGAGCATGAATTTGTGCTAAACGGGCTTCTCCCCGGCGCCCCGCACGACTCTCGCCCTCAGGCCGTTGCCTCTCTGAATTCCTACCCCGTCCTGGTGAGATGGATAACTCACGCCTCAGCCCCTTCGGACACACCACCGCCAGGCAGACACAGCCCTCCGACACGGGATGCTTGACGCACACGTCAAGTCCAAGCAGCGGCGCTGCTCGCACGCCGAATCCGAGGAGGAGCGTGCTGCGGCGAGGAGCATGCTGCTGAAGAGACGCACAGTGGTGGGGTGATAGCCCTGAGACACCTGTCGTGCTGTTTCCTGGTGAGATACCAAGGACGGACCGAGACAGAATTGTCCTCGAAACTACAAAACGCCAACTAGGCAGGGCGTGGTTGCCTTGGACAACCCTAATGGATCCCCAAAACCCAAACTAATCATTGCTCATAATTAACTAGGTAGCTAGTACTTCTTGTTGTCGTAGCGACATGATGTCCGAGGCTTCTCCCCTCCCACGGCATCAAAAACAGCGACAAGGAACGCAGACTCAAGGACTGGTACACGCGGGCGGCTCGACAAACACCGTCCTCGCCCCCTTAGGACACGCCACGGCGACACAGACGCAGTCCTCCTGCTCCCTCGCCTCGCACACCATCTCCTGCCTGCCGGGGTCGCAGCAGCAGCACGGAAACTGCCGGCCCTTTGCAGACGGCGGCCGCGAGCACCCGGGGGGCGCCGAGATGGGCTTCTCCTGGGGCGGCATCGTGTGCGGCGGCTGCGGGATCGGCCCGCCATGCAACGGCGCCGTCGGGTCCGCAAGGGGCGTCGGCGGCGGCGGCGGCGGGGGCGGACGGGACACGGACACGGACACGGACACGGACACGGTCGTCATGGTCGACGGCGGCAGGCTGCTCACCGTCCCGCGGCGCGTCGACGACGGCACGTCGTCGAAGATGGTCGGCGCGTTCTGGGGGCACTCGACGGCCACGCAGAAGCAGTCGGCCTTTTTGACCGAGTGCGTGCACGCAATCGCCCCGCGCCGGACGTCGCAGCAGCAGCAGGCGTCGGCGGGCGAGTCCGCCGGCGGCTGCGCGAGGACCGCTGCGCCGAGGCAGGCGGCCGCGATGCTCGTGAGGGCGGTGAAGCGCATTGTCGCTTGCGGTTGATCGTGCCGTGCGGCGTCGTGGTTTGGAGGGTGCTCCTTTCTTGATGATATGCCGTGTGACGCAATAACGCTTGCACAAGCTCCGTTTGCTGTAGCGATGTCGTGCTGGTATGTACCAACCAAAGGGGAGAGGTGAAGGTTGTAGCAAAGTCAAAGGAAAAGAGGTGAAGGTTGTGCCAAAGCCAAAGGAGAAGAAAGGAGCAAAAAGGGAAGTCAAGTCGTTCATGTAAAGGCCTTCATGGCTGTTGCCTGGGGAGGTGCAACTTCCCGGTCGCGCCTCTCGCCATGATTCACCCTTTGATTCAGCCACGCTTCACCTCGTCATCTCCCTTATTCACCGCATCAGCTCCAACCTTGATGTTTCTCACGGGACATCGAAGCACCTTCTCTCTTTGTCAGAGAGAGACCTCGCATCCGACATGCCGTCCAACGCCGCCCCTGCAGGGGGCCATTGTCTCTCCTTCCGTTAAGCGTATCCACGGAACCTTCATCCCTCTCAACTCGACTACTGCGTCGCAGAACAGAGAGCCAAGGCTAACTGCCGCCGGTGCCTAGCCTTGATGACATCGAGATTGGATTGCGGGCAAAGACGGGAGCCTCCACTGCCGTGCGCTCTCCGCCCTCCTCTGGCCTTGTCTCCGCCTTGGTGAAGGCCCCTTCCGTCATCCGAGTCCAATTGAACCAACGCGCAGCAATGCATTGATTGGTACTCCATAAGTATGCCTTATTCGCTGGCCAGGAGGCGGGAATTGCTGGAGTCCTCCAGCGCGCCTGGAAACTCGAACGCCGCAACTGATTGCGTTGCATCGCGCACTGGGAATGGCACCGTTACTTCCGCATACAAAACACAACAGCTTCTCAATTCATTTACTCCTGCTTATGCCCCATCGTATGTTTTGCTTTGGCCCTCCAGCCATATTCGCCTTCAAGTATCGTACGTGCAGTGCGGCTACTCGTGCATCAAAGCGACTCGCTCCAAGGCGCAGTGCCATCAACAGCAAGCCCAATGGAACTTTCAACCGGTAGAAGAGTATTTTGAGAATGTCATCAACAGTCATCCATCACCGTACTCGCAAATAGCAAAGACCGAACACCATCCAAACATCAGGTAAATGAGCAGCGCAGGCTGCGGACCAAACCAGAGAGGGCTCATGACCCCGGCACTGGCAGCAGCGGGTACAGCGACGACCCGCCTTCCTTAGGGCTAAGAGGTTGCTTGGCAGGGCTCTTGGGACTCTTGATGTCAATGTCCATGGCATCGCTGTCCTTCCGGTCCTTGTCGGCGTTGTCGTCATCCTCGACGTACTCCTTGCGGTCCAAGCGGCGACGGACATAATCCCGCAGAGATTCGATGACTCGCATGTTCTCGAGCCAGCGATCGTACTGCTCGTCACGCTCCTTGGTGGAGTCACTGTCCGACTCGGACGAGGGCGAGCCAACCGAGAAGGCTGAGTCGGCGGCCCTCGGGTTAGTCTTGCCACCGTCCTCGACAGACCTGGGCGGCGGCGGCGGCGGCGGCGGCGCAGCCCGTGCCCTCTGCAACATGCCACCCGAGTAGCGGCGGCGCTCGTTGCTATCAAAGCTAGGTCCCAGAGTCGCAGTGGCCGACTGGCCAAAGCCCTGCGTGACAGTGGGGAGGGTGGTGGGGAGGGTCGGGTACATGGCCGATGAGGCCGTCGAGCTGTGACGCGACTGGGGGGACAAGCCCGAGGAGGCAGACGGGCTAGGAGAATGGCCCGAGGTGTAAGACATGGAACTCGACGGAGGTGTCACGGCCGGCGTGCCTGTCGAGGAGATGGCTGTGAGGGGCGATGCCATGTTTGCAGCGGAGACGGGATGGTATCCATCCACGGTCATGCCACCAGGAGAGCGCTGGAGGATGGATGGAGAGGGGCTGTGACGGAAACCACCCAGGTTGCCGCCCTCGCCGCCACCGTGGATGTGGACGCTGGCAGTGGCGTGGTTGGCGTTGTCGTAGATGGTGTCCTGCATCTGGCCCAGGAGGTTGTCGAGCTGGATAAGGTCCTTGTGCGTCCTGGCATGGGGCATGTGCGGCAGGTAGTACTGCTGCGTCAGCGGGTTCGTCGTTGGCGCAGGGCCGGAGTGCACCATGGTCGGGGCCGGGGCCGGGGCGTGCTGAGACATGTACTGTTCCGTGGCCGCCATAGGGCCGTTGGGGATAGCCAGCGAGTTGTGAAGAGGCAACAGGGAGCGGCCGATCTGCGCGTAGGATGACGGGTCGATCTGACGGCGCTTGGCGTGAGCGAAGAAGTCATCCATGGCATCGTAGGTGCGGTCATAGGCGCGCTTGCGGTCGTAGCCGCCCGCGGCGGCGACACTGTAGCCGATCTGCTCGCTGCGGGGGGTGGTCAGGGGCGGCTGGTTGAAGTAGAGCGCATAGTTGGTCGATGGCTGGGGCGCATAGTAGCTGCCGTTGTGGCCTTGCTGATGCGAGAAACCGCCTCCGCCACCTCGGACCTGGCCATTGTGATCGTAGTAGCTGGATCCTGGAGGGCGCATTAGCATCTCTGCAGAAGAAGGGCACGCAAGCAACGAAGCCTGCCCTTTGCCAACGGTATCATCGGACGGCTTACCCTTGGCGGCTTGGGTCCTGTAGTTGAGACCTGCATGCTGGTCCTGTCCAGGACGGACCAGGACAGAGTCGTCTGCGTGGGTCTAGACTTGTTGTCAGGCACAGGGCTCACAATCGGGAGCGGCAAGATCTGCCTACCTTGACATGCTTCTTCAAGTCCTGAGGCCTCTTGAAGGACTTGCCACAGAGGTCGCACTTGTGCGGCTTGAGAGGAACATGGACGCGGATATGCGAGGTGATGTGGTCACGCTTCACAGTCGTGGTCCGGCAGCAGTTCCAGTGGCAGGTGAGGTTCAAGTTGTTGGTGCTTTTGCGGCCAACATGGCGCTCACAGATGTGTTCCTGAAGAGGCTTCGTTAGCTACATGGCCCTCATGTGCGCGCACCGTTGCTCCTGCACAAAGGGTCAGCGGCAGCGGTTGTCCGTGATCGCTTACATAGAGCGTCTCTGGGCTGGCAAACTTCTGGTTGCAGGAGTTCCAACGGCACGTCAGGTTGTCCTCGGGAGAGCCGGCAATCTGCTGGGAAGTGCTGGAGGTGGCGCTAGAGGGCGCCGGAGTGTTGGGCTGGGAGTCGCGGCCGTTGTTGGAGTCGTTGCTGGAAGCCGACGAAGCATGGACGGCATCCGACACCTGGGAGGCCATGGCGGAGTATCTGATGGGCCGAGCGCGGCCTCCGAACTGGCGAAGGCGGCTGTTAGGGCGAAAAGGTGCGTACCCTACCGAGGAGCGCTTTTCACGGAGGCGGGAGCGCAGGCGCAAGGACAAACGGCGAAGCTTTAAATATCCCCGTTGGTCACCGACGTTAGTCAGATGTTTGAAAGATCGAGAATGAGGGTTTGGGGGACGAAGCACCTTCGAAGGGGCACTTGCTCCCTTTACACTCGCACAACCACCTGGGCAGACGAGAAAGGGCGAGCGGAATTTCTTGGCGGTCTTGGCACTGGCATCGGGGTATCCGAGATGAAGGGGTACTTATCCAAGGCCCCCTTCTCCCGCACATCACGGAGTGTCCGCTAACGGGACGACTCCCGGGTTTGCGGCGGAGTCGGCCATGCCAAGACCGCCAAGGCTTGGCACGGTCTGGGCACTTGGCCCATACCGCTTTTCGATTGGCGCTTGCAGGCCCCTGCCGCATCACCACCCAGTGCGTGAAGCGTCACGATTTGGGGCGAGCACTTCTGGGCGAGCGCATGCACGAGCACGTATGTACTCGATACCTTGCGCTATGCTATCCCGGAAACCCGACTGACCCAATGTCTGCATCTAGACATAATGACGGAAGGGCGACCCAAAGAGGCGACGCGAGGGTCATCGTCACTCATGCCGACCGACCTGCCACCTCGTCTGGTGTGCGAAGGCCCCAGTTCTGCCCGTAATACCTTGTACTCGAAGATCTCGGTGACTCGAAGCAATAGTGAGGAACGTCAGGAACAGCGAGGACCTGCACGGAACAGGGGAAATATGGGGAAAGGTTGGAACCTTGGCACCCCAGAGGGACACGAAGCACCTTGGCCCGAACCAACACTCACAACAGTCGCACTTGTGTTGCCTATGCACCAGTCGGCTGACTGGAGCGGTTCGATAGATCCAGTACAAGCACCCATCACCCGACCCCGAATACGACCAACCACCGCTCCCACCTACGCTACTCGGGTTGCACAGAACCCGTACCTTCTGCTGTGCTCCGTTGCTCGCCACGCTACGAGAAGGGAGCACCACTTGCGCGCATTCTTCTGCGGCCTGACCTCGAACGGACGGCTCAGGTCCGAATCAAGCTTTCCGCTCGCCGAGGCTTCTCCTCCGCCCCCAGCCGCTGGCGCGCCGACGTCGCTAGTCCCGCACAGCAGATAAGGTTGGGAGACGGAAAGGCGACTCTGCGCTACATGCAGGGGTAGGAAAAAGCAAGCTTTTGTGGGCTTTTGTGGCGGTGGCTTTCCTTCACGCGTCGGGGAGATTCGTCGTCGTCATCATGGGTGGCAGTTGTCAACAGATCATTTCGCACAGCCGCCTCGACCCGGCTCATCCGGACAAGCACGAAAGCACGTTTCGCGAAGCAAAACCCCGTGCCTGGTTGCCGCTGCAGCAGGCTCGCGAGTCGTGAGAGCAGGCTGCGGGTATTACAGGCTTCCGCAGGTGCGCATACCTCCTCCGACAGGTAGGTACTCGGTACCTGCTCCAGTCGCCGGCGAGCAAGGCCCATTCTCGCGGAGGTCTTGGCGTTGGCTTGGCGCGTCCTCGCCCTGTCGGCTTCCCTCCGTCACAACCCATCCACACCGCGCAGATAGCCTCAACCGTCAGCTTGGCGCACATGAGATGTTGGCAGCACGTGGGCAGGTGCCCGAGCAGGCTCCCCGCCCAACAATGAAATGAGCGCCAGAGACGAGCGGTTTCTTGAAAACTCGGGACCGGCCTGGACTGTGCTTGACTGGTCTTCGTCCGCGGACCTGCCGCTTTGGGGCTGAGACCGGGCCTTGGCATCGTTGTCGTGCAACACATTGCGCATATTGCGATGGGCCTGCATCTCGTGTTCGTTGGCGCCGCGGCTGCCCCCGGTGTGCCAAGCACCAGACCTCCAGCGGATGACGAAAGCCCCGGGCAGTGCATCCTGCCAAGCCCCAACCCCAAGTTAAGCTTGTTTCTGAGCCGGCGAAACGGTTTGGCCATTGTCTGCAATCACGAGGCGAGACAAGAAGCAGGCGCACTCTGTAGACGACGATCCACCGTATGTCGACAGACGTTTGAGACGTGCTTGCAAACTCGCTTCGGCCGTTTCAGATTCAACGCGCATTAGACACTTGCCCGAGTTGAGCCGTCGACTGTGTTCACACATTGGCACTCCAATCAGCGTGTCATGCGTGCGCCGATCATCCGCCTGTCCATGCCACATGTGAAGAAGTACTCGGCGTCGATCCAGTGCTCGCGCACTTACCCGTACTGTCGCAATGGATGCCACCATCTAGGGCTGATGGCCTTGGCTCTTGGCAAGCAGAGCCAAGCCTGCGAGTGCCGTGACCTTGACAGCCTCCGCGAGATGAAAGGCGGCCTACGGGCTCGCTCAACGTACGACAACATGAGCGCCGCTTGGCGACGGCAGAGCCCAATTCCGCCGTAGCATGCCACCTCAGTATCTGCTGTCCTTAGATTAGCTAGCTGTCGTCACGTCAGGTTTGACACGGCTTCGGTGGAGAAGAAGCGTCGTGCTGGCCTCGCATGGCAATGCCCGGCACATGAATGGTGGGCACGAACGAGAATTGACAGGACAGATCAGAGCAGGCTTTCGTCGCTGTGGCACGCAAGAAAGGAGAAGCCGAGATTCCTCCATCCATGGTGGGACTCGCATCTGCCAGCTCGAATGCGCGGCTACTTGCCGCATGAGAACGTCACGGCAAGGAACAGACAGGCCTTGCGGACTAAAGGTGCCGCGGTGATTTGAAATACACGACACACGGCATATACAGCGCACGTATGAACAGACAATCAACATGGGAAGGACAAGATCAGGTCGTCCATTGTCGTAGTGCTCAGCCTCGATCAAGGACTGTAGAAGCTGCCTAGGTTGATACTCAACCCCGTCTCTCCCAAGCTTATACTCGTTTTGCATCATCCTATCCTCGGTGCCAGAGACACCGTGAGGTGGCCATTGCCAGCCTCTTTTTCACGCCTTCCGTCCATCCATTCAGCTCTGGTTTCTATACTCGAGAGCAGCTATCCGATATCACTCCGACATTATCCCCTCACCAACTCTATTTAAAAATGTGTGTTGTGGATTTTTCCTCCAACAGAGTACCTCGATAATCCCAAATTAAAAAGCAAGGGGGAAGAGATGCCAAACGCCAAAGGCCCGGGCCCCTTGTTGATGCTCGATTCCCAGGGTAACAAAAAAAAGGCTGTCCGGGAACAGGTCCACCGGCGGTGTTGAAGTGGTGAGTAAGTAATTCCTTGGAAGTCCAGCAATCAGCTGGGTGGTATGTGCAAGAACGCAAGATGCAGAAGTTGAGTTAAGGAAAAGTTGGCCCAAGGTTCCCGTCAAGGGGAGGATGCCGTTCAAGCAGAAGACATAAGAAACATGTTGGGTGCAGCGTCGTCGCACCAAGCATCATCGAAGCGATGCAATCAGGGAAGCTCGCCACACCTCCGCCAAGATAGGTCCCGGAATTGGATATTTCAACCCATATGGGTAATGGGGGTCCTTTCCGTCCAGCAATAATAGCCCGTCCAGGGAGCAAAGCTCGTTGCTCGCGGTGTTATGCTGCCCTAAGCCGACGTGGGTTGTCAGGAGACGGGACCCGCCAAGGAAATAAAGAACCGTCTCATCGTGAGCATAAGAGGGTGGCATAAGAGGGTGCGATCCAGAGGTCGCCGCCTCGATTGTCGTGTTTGATGTAATTCCGTGGCCCAGCCAACCGGCCAACGGGCCACCCGCGAATCGGATCCGTCCAGCGAGAAAAGAAAAGTAGAAAAAAAAGAGACAGACCACGCCACCCGAAACGCCTTGCATGCCGTTGGTGTTATACAGAACCGAGTCGTAGAAGAGCCTCGACGGCCTCTCGCTCCTGGGCATCAGGCGTGCCCGCCAGAGCAGAGAGGTCGAGGTTTGCCGGTGATGGCGGTGGACGCGCCATGCCAGAGCTCACAGAGAAGGATCGGAGTCCACCTGGGAGCGGAAAGTTGGGAGGACGGAGGGTACCGTCCGACTGAGCGGCGGCCATGGTGGGGTAGGAATCGGCTCGGAGAGCCGCTGCCCCCATGGCTGCCCAATCCTCGTCATCGGTCACATCCTCGGGGTCGTCGTTCATGACAACGTCGTCATCGGGTGCCGAGGAGCAGGAAGCTGATGCAGAGCCATCCATGGACATCTTGTCGGCTTCCGTCTCCATCATGTGCATGTCGTGGTCGTCGTGGGAGAAATGGATCGACTCTTCTCCGACAGACCCGGAGACGCTAGCCCTAGCTCTCTCCTGCCCCCTTCCGCCAGCCTTGGAGATTGGGATGCCCGCGCCGTACGAGGATGGCGGAGTGCCTTGACGGTCGCGCGCGGCGGACCCACGTTGGCGGGCATCCCACCGTCCCCATCCTACCTTTTCAAACTCCACATCTCCTTCCAAGCCACCTCCCTCTCCTCCTCGTCCCTCCAAAGCTCCCACAACCAGCCGCCGTGCCTTGGTCGGTGGAATACCGGAGAAGCCCGGGACCGACGTCGTCAGGTATCCCATGATGTGCCGGATCGCCAGAGGGCCGTGGCTGAGCAAGATATCTGGCAGGTGGTACTTGGCGAGCAGGGCGCAGGTGATGGCACCTGACGCCTCATGGGCGGTCGGAGATGGTGACCTGTCGTGGCCGTCGGCGTTGTCCTGGAGATCCAAGTCCGAGTCGATGGGCTCGAGCGTGGCCTTCTGGAGCTGCGCCTTGAGGCCATGAGCAGGCAAGGCTGGGGAGATGGAGTTTGGGGGAGTCGGGAGGGTATGAGGACGTGCCACAGTCGCCGGGCCGCTCCGATCCGCTACAACAGTTAAGTTGTCTCGGTTCGAGGAGCCGGCCTTGGGGATATCACGAGCAGCCGCTGCCAGGGAAGCCATGTTATCGGTCTTGTTGCGTTTGCTTCAGAACGGGGTCTGCAGGCGGAAAGACAGACGGTCAGCAAGGTATGTCTTCTATACAAGTAGGAGATGCACGCGCCACAGGTGCTGCGGCGATGGGTGATGGCGAGGGTGCAGTGACGAAGGGTTCGTCTCGTCGTTGGGGAGCGAGTTGAGTCACCCGGCCCGGGAGAGCGGATTCGGCCACGTACCTGACGCTGTGCGGAAGCCGTAGCGGATGCTTTGGACGGCTTGTGCTGTTGGTGGCAAGAAAAGGCAATAAATAGGCAGGCTGGCAGAGCTGGCGTGGTCCTCTGGACTGTGACAGGTGATTCTCGATGCGAATCGTGCGGTTTGTTTGCGTTGTTGATTTTGCTTTGCAGGAGGAAGAAAGGGAGGGATAGGGCGCGATTGCGAAGGATGGGGTGTAAGTACAATCCCAGCGGCAGCAAGTGCAGTGAGGTGAGGTACCTGCACCAGCGCGCCATGCCGGCGCTCTTTCCCGGCGCATCCCAGCTGGCGGGGGCAGGAAGGATACTTGGATGCTACGCGCACCCCCCCCTCGGGTCGGCCGTCAGAGACATGCGTGCGAAACCTGGTGGCCCTCTACCAGGAGGAGCGTTGCTGCCGGGGGCGTGACTGGGGGCGTGACTCGCGCCGCTGCCTGAGGGGGCGTGCGCGCAGCAGCGCTGGCGCCACACAGCGACGCCCCCCTTTGGGCCACGCGACTATTATTTATCTTGTGACCGTGCGGATAAGCCAAGGCTGCGATGTATGGGTGCCAATCGGTCGTCTATCACGGTGTTGCCGGATTGCTGCTCTTCCATCATAATATTGTCATCTGAGAATGCGCACCGCGAATGGAGGCTGCCTCGTATCGCTTGCAGCAAACACCAACCCCCCTCTGCTTGCAGCCTGACATAGGCAGTCCGGACACGACGGAGCCGAAACCACGAAGCCCTCCTCCGCCCGACGCGACCCGCACTGGACGATGATATACCAAGGCGGGGCGTCGGAGCATGTCGGCCACGGGCTCGACAACGTGCTCGGAGAGCGCGTGCTCCCGCGCAGCGCCCGTGATGGCGCTCCGCATCAGCTCCGTCTGCAGGCACTTACGGAGCCGCGCTTCAGCCACGGGCCCAAGCTCTGGCGCCCACACTCTCGACATGGCTGTTGCTATTCGACGGCGCGCAGCGTTCAAACCATTGTCGGCGCCGCCTCGTGATGTCGCACGTACTGTGCTGTATATGTCATAGAGGCGTGAGTTTGGGCTTCCATTTCGCTGGCCAGTGAATAATCTTCTCGCTGTTGCCATTTTGCACGTTGTGCGCATCACCGTTATCACGTTTGCGTGTGAAAGCGCAAGCCACATGCCCAGACTCGTCAGCTTCCGTTTCCGGGCGCCGCACGCCAGAGAGACCCGCCCGAACGCGTCGTAAAAGACGTCATTGTCGTGGGCGGATGTGGCGCCCTTCCACGAATCCGGAGGGATCATACGAAGCGTACTCCGTGCCTTGGTTGCATAAGCATCTCGCAAGCCCTCCTTCTAGGGCACCGATGCGTTCCGAATTTCTGCCTCAGCACAGGCACACCCAGAGCAGCGATGACAGGAAATGCGAGACACTGCGATGCTTCGTCAACAACTTCCGGGTCTAGCGGAGGACTACTCCCAGCCGAAGGGGTGTCATTAAGATTCCATACACGGTCCTCTGCCAGCTTCGCAGGTTTCGTGAGGTGCTGGATGATGCGCATACACGTCCAACCAAGCATGATTCCAGGTACCCAAGATGGCCCGGCAAGCCAGCTCGTCGTGCGGTCGTTGCTTCTTCAACTCCGCCATCTCCGGCCGTCAGTTGCTCCATTGATGTCCCATGCCCCCTCTCGATGCCCCACGAGCTCTCATCCATCCCTCGGATCTGTTCCTCGTGGCGACGATGACGTGTGACACGAGCGGTAAGCCGGGGTTTCTCGGCGCACAAACTGACGATTCGATGCTGTTTGTCAAAATGGAGTATTCGTGCAATTGCCCGCGTCGACGGACGTGCCAATCGGGCATGCACATGGCCACCAACCACAGCTTTGAATTGCCAACGTAATGCTACGCTCAAGGCAGTGCAATGCAACTGTCCCGCAGCCTTGCCCTGCCCAAGCCCTGCCCAAGCCCTCTCCAAGCCCTCTCCAAGCCCTCTCCAAGCCCTGCCCTCCTTTGCTAGGCGGGATGGATGGATGGGCGTAGGCGTATGATGCATGTTGCTGGACTATGTCAAAGCCACGCGCAGTCGCCAGTTTCGCCGTCACCCAAACGGTCTTATCGCAGCCACCACGTTCGCCCCGTGCCGCGCCCTGATTGGGCCTCGGTGCCCCGAAGCAGCCCGAAATGGCAGCCAGCGGGTCGTGCCCCGTTCGACTGTGCTGTCCCAACGAAGCGCGCTGCAAAGGACTCTTGCTGGTGCAAGCCATGCCAGTCGGGCATAAACCGTCAAGTCTGGCCTTTGACAGCACCTGGGCACGGTACGGGACAATGCTCTGCCTCCGAGTTTTCCATCCTTCATGTCTCTGCCCGCCTAATCGCCCGCAATCACGGCAACGGCAAATCGCTCAAACCGGCAGCCACACTTTGCTGCCTTCGTCACAAACCAACATCATGCATGAGACTCTGCAAAACTTCCCCTCTTTGAGTAACCTGGTGGCGCGGGGGGCAGGCAGCGACGCTTCGCCCATTGGCGCAACCCCACGTTGTTGCAGCTCTAGACCACGATGCGAATGTTCGTGGATAACTCTGCGCAAGCCCCTCTTCTTGGGCGCTTCGCCTCGCGGCATTTGCGCCGAGCCAAAATGCACGCGTACTTCCACAGGTACGGTGACGGCTCCTTCGGCGCGGACGGACCCCGGCCTTGTTTGGTCATGTCTGAGCTTTGGGCTGTCCGCTGCTATTGGAACCGTGCGTGAGAATTTTTCTGCCTTTGTTGTGGCTGCCCTTGGTAGAGGTCATACTGGTGAGGTTGCAATTCAGCTCACGGACTGACCAAAGACAAATTCTCGACACGCCTAGACACAAATTAGCACTGTGGCCGCAGCATGAAATCCTTCCGCGTGGACTCACCTTTCGCAGCTCGCCTAGTTGGTCCTGCGACTGCAGAAAGACCTGCTTATACTGGGCGATGCTCTCGCGAAGAACAGCCTCCTTCGTCGTGTTGCCTTCGCAGATGGCCTTCATCTTCAGCTCCATTTCCTTGCGCAGGAACGGCTTGCCCAGACTGGTCTCAAAGTTCATCCGGTCAAAGCCCAGGATCAGTGCCACGCCGAGCTGCGTGGGTATAAAGACCTTCTGGCCCCCTCCGCGTCTTCCGCCTGCGGCTGCACCGCCGCGACCTCTGCCTCCTCTCCCGCCGCCTCGCCCACGGCCACCTCGGGCGGGAGGACCTTCGTCGGGTTCATCGCCGCCGCTTCCTCCAAGACCAACACCACCTCTGTCGATGGTCGCAACGTATTCTCTGTCCTGAATCTTCTGGATGTGCTCGGCCATGGTGGCATCTGTCCCGATTCCATTGGCGTCCATCAGGGAAATCAAGTCGGCTTCCGTGAGATAACCCGGAGGGGACGTCTTGCCGTCTGTCATCATGGCCTCGGTCGGCTCAAACTGCTCTCCCCTCGTGAAGTTAGGCAGCTCGGCCGTGTTCTCCCATTTATCGTATATGAAGACGTCGAGATAGTTTCTTTCCAGCACTATAACTCCGCGAGCGCTGAACTTCTCGTCTCCGTACTGCAGGTCGACGTCTGTGGCCATACCCTTGGCGTCGTCTGAGCAGCACGCAAGGAATCGCCGAACGACGTACTCGTACAGGCGCCCCTCGTCAAAGCTCAACACGGTGGGTGCCGCGTAGGTAATAGGATGGATTGGCGGATGCGCCTTGTCATCATGCCTGCCTTCCCTGGGCTGATGGAAGGCCCCAT
Source organism: Tolypocladium guangdongense (assembly GCA_022114105.1). Taxonomy (NCBI): domain Eukaryota; kingdom Fungi; phylum Ascomycota; class Sordariomycetes; order Hypocreales; family Ophiocordycipitaceae; genus Tolypocladium; species Tolypocladium guangdongense. Next base: position 5,296,513 of record NRQP01000001.1, on the reverse strand, counting down.
CAACCAAGCCCTGGGCAAATTGGCCCCACCGCTGGTCTGGTGTCTGTTTCTGCACAAGAGCTTTGAGATTCATGCCCTTGTCGAATCGGTCCGTCTCTGTTCGAGGATAACTTATGAAACCCTTGTTGTAAAGCCCCTCGGCGATGGTCATGGCGTGCTGACCACTCATCCGGAGTAGGCGCGTGGCAGCTTTCTGAAGCTCAACGGTCGTGAGCGGCAACGGCTTGAAATTCCGCGTCGGCTTCTCCTGAACCTTCGTGACTGTGGCCTTCTTGGCAGCGAGGCACCGCTCGTAGAGGATGACGGTGGTCATCCGGTCAAAAAGCCTGCTCCTCGCCCAGCCAAAGTTGACCGCCTTCCCTTCTTTTTTGTGCGTTAATCTGATGCCCCAGAATGGTTCTGGGACAAAGTTTTTGACGCGAAAGTATCGGTCCACGACGAATCCCAGCGTCGGAAATTGGCATGAACCTATCTAGTCAGCGACGTTTCAGTTTCGAGGTGACAAATTCACCTACCGTAACTGAGCGTCAGCTCCGTCATAGGGCCCCCAAGTAGCCGGAGGTTGTTGGTTATGAATCGAGTGAATGCATATCCGATGCGCAAATCCAGTTCAATTCTTGTCGCGACAGCGTTGACAAGCTTTTCGTCCAGGTTGGCAAGTCTTCTGGCTGCTGATATCACATGTCTAGAACGAGTCAGTTTGCAAGATCAATATGACAGAGGGGAAGACGCCGTTACATACGCTCGCTCGACGTTGCTGAACCTGGCACGCTTGACTGGTATACGGGTGTTGCCTTTGAGAGCAGCATCGACAATCTCCTGGCCGATATGCTCCCCTTCGCGGTCGCAATCGGTCCATATCACCAACAGCTGAGCGTACTTGGCCTCGTTTTCAATGTTCTTCGCGATTGTCTTTTTATCCTACGCTTGGATCAGCTCAGTTATGCAACGAATTGATGTCAGAATACGTACATCGTGAATGCTGGTTATCACAGGAGCACTGAACAGCGCCTCCGGTGGGGGATGGCTCCAGTTCCTGTACTCGTCGGTGAACTCGATGTTTGTGAGATGGCCCGAGACGCAGGTCATGGTCACTTCACACTGTCCCCACGATTGCTGAAAATCAAATGTGAACGAGTAGTTTTTGACGTATTGGTTGCGTGTGTTTCGCTACGTGAGCACATGTCAGTTATCCAGCTTAAAACAGTACATTTCGCGAGCTCTTCACTCACGGTCGAAAGACTGCCACCAGACAGGTGGCCAGCGACGGCCTTGGAAATAGATGGCTTTTCAGCCACGCACAAGACTTTCATCTTGATGCTTACTGTGTGAGGGGACCATGCCCTTGAGATGACGGTTCGGAGCTGTTCAGTCGGCAAGAATGACACGTGAACGCGTCGCGTCTTAACTCAGGATCGTCCGTAGAACCATGGCAAACCTGAACTTTCTCCTCTTGACCCGCAGATTTTATCGCCAAACACTGCCTCATGGTCGTTTCTCTTTCTGACCAAAGCCGGTGACTGGGTGTCGGAGAAGCTGTGGAGTCAACAGAGGATCTCGGGATCAGGTTGCGGAAACGAATCTGGAATCGAAATTGTCCGCGCTCGCAGACCCACCGTTAAGTGGCGTGGCGGTTCGCTATAGCGGCTAGTTTACAGCGGTCCTGCGCGCTGAAGCCTGAGCCTGGGGAAGTTGCCAGCGGGGCAGTGACGTCTACCTAGGTACCTGGTAGGTATGTACCGTTGCGCCCAGCCCACCGAGTGCGAGTACATCCATGGCAAGACATCTATGACGCCGCTCCCAACGCGTTTCTGTTTGCTTCATCTACATCACCCTCAACTTCGCCGCCGTCGCATCGCCCTCACGATGCTTCTCCCCGTTCTCAAGTCCCTCCGGGACTGCAGTGACTACTCGCTGACGGTTAAGCCGTTCATCCCCCAGCTCTACGCGCTGCCGGCACGGCTGCTCGACGTCAGGAGCCTCGAAGGCCTGACGAGGCTGTATCTCGAAACGAATCCACTCCTGTCTGCCTTTGCGGTGTCCGTCTTCCTCGCAGGCGTGCTCCTGATTGTCTCCGAGGCGAACAGGAACTACTCGCAGGTTGACCGCCTGTGGAGCATCCTGCCCAACCTCTATGTCGCTCATCTCGCGGTTTGGGCGCGCCTTGCCGGACTGCCTCACAGCCGCATTGATCTCGTTGCCACATTCACCACTGTCTGGAGCGTAAGAAGGGCCAGCCACCCTCGCTTCGTTCAGGATCGTGCTAACAAGTGCCTACCCAGTGCCGGTTGACATTCAATTACTGGCGGAGAGGTGGCTACAGCGTCGGCTCTGAGGACTACAGATGGTTTGTTGTCCTCAACCCAGTCCATATGAGCGTCGAGAATTCATGCCTATACAGGGAAATCGTCAAGAGCAAAGTTCCTGGCGTCGCCTTCTTCCTCGTCAACGTTACATTCATCTCATTCATCCAAAGCGTCCTCTTGTTCGCGATCTCGTGCGTGCCGGCGTACGCCATCCTGCTATCTTCCCGATTCGACCCCGAGATCACAGCAGCCGATATCGCTTACTTTGCCGTCGAGGTCGCACTCGTCCTCAGCGAGTTCCTCAGCGATGGCCAGCAGTGGAGTATGCCTTTGCCTGACGTCCACACGCGTTGCTTCTTGACTAACACCAACCACAGCCTACCAGACTGCGAAGCACCAGTATTATAAAGATGCAAAGCTGCCCAGGGGTTGGGATCAGGCCGACCTCGATCGAGGCTTCGCCACCTCCGGCCTGTGGGCCTACAGCAGACACCCCAACTTCTTCGCTGAGCAGACCATCTGGTTCGTCCTGTACCAGTGGAGCTGCTACGCCACAAACTCGCTTTACAGCTGGACGTTCATCGGTTCTGGAAGCTTGATCCTCCTCTTCCAAGGCTCGGGGTGGCTGACCGAGGCCATCACCGCCGGCAAGTATCCGGAATACGCAGAGTATCAGAGGCAGGTCGGCATGTTCATTCCAACGTCCTTCCGGGGATACCAAGCTCCTACACACAAGCCAAAGGTTATCAGGACAAGTGACTTGGCGAGGCGCCAGCAAGAGAAGCAGAAGCAGAAGCAGAAGTAGACTTGTGTCTTACCCAAAAGAAATCCATGTGCATTTAAGCGCAGGATTCTGACATATCCGGAGTTGGCTCGAATATTGGTTCTCAGGTCGTTCGTGGGGGCGGAGTGCGTAGCATCCGTCGGCTCATCAAGTCTATTCATCTATAGTCTAGTCTATCTCATGCGGCATGTCTCAAGTCGCTCACTTTATCAACGTAAAACGAAGGCACGGCGATGGCATCCGTCTTCTGCCAGTCCTCCTTCTTGTCCACTCCGGTCTGAACGTGAAGGGTGCCGCCCAGCTTGCCCTCAATACCAAACTTGATGTCTGTGTTGAGGCGGTCGCCGATCATGCACGTTCTTGATCGGTCGAGCTGGAACTTGCCCTCGATGGCGTCCATCATCGCTTGGCTTGGCTTGCCGAGCTCAAGCGGCTTCTGGCCACTCGCGTGGGCCAGGGGCACCATGACGGATCCAGCCCCGAGGAAGAGGTCGTGATGAATAGGGAGCGTCGAGTCGATGTTGGTAGCCAGGAATATCGCTCCACGCCTGAGGTATTGCAGCCCATGGGCCAGTTTGAGATAGTTTATGTGAAAGTCCAACCCACAGAGCACGACGCCAACTTCCGGGTCCAGAAGCGACCCATCGGCGATGCCCTGGAAGTCGGCGGGCGTGATGTCTCTGCGGAAGTCGTCGTCGGTGCCGCCGATGAACGGTACGCCCTCTGATGCGAGCTCCTTCTCCACGCCGGCCTCGCCGATGACAAAAACCTTGTTCTTCCCCGCGGGCAGCTTGAGTATCCGGGAGATGTAAACGGCGGAGGAGTAGGCAGAGCCGAAGACGTCCTCGACGTCGCTCGGGATGTTGAGGTCGTTGAGTTTCTTGACGTACTCATCGCGGGACTTGGTGGAGTTGTTGGTCACAAATACGGTCCTCTTGCCTGTGAGGAGTGAGTGGCGCGTAGGTCAACGGTGCGGCGACAGCCTAACCTTTTGAGCGGAGGAGTTGCAACGTCTCGGGGACGCCTTCGTAGACGTGGTCGCCGGACCACAATACGCCTAAGCTTTGTCAGTCGCATTCGGCAAAGCAAGCCACCGCACTAACCATCGCAATCGAACAAGAAGGTCTAGACGTGGGCGGGTCAGCGGATGTTCGAATGTGACGCTTGAAGGATAAACCACGCACGTCGAACTTGTTGATGAACTCATTGAGCGCGGCCTTGTCGCCGGTAAGGTATTTGGGTCCAGCAGCCATGTCGCCAGTCTGAAAGAACCCCCTCTCCGCTGAAAGTTTATGGTGTTGGGAATATCAGGCGCGAAGGCGGTTTCTCGCGACGGGGCCGTGTCCGACGATGGTTTCATTGATTAGTCATGAGTCATGACCGATGTCGCCTTATCTCGGTCTCTCAGGCATGAGATATTTTGCAGAGCGGACAAGTCTCCGCATTGGCTTAGCGTCCGAAGGCATAAAGAAGTGACCCTTTGCTAAACTGGGGAGCGAGTTGGCCATGCAGGCACTCGGGTAGCAAGCTGCCAGGCAAGGTATAGGGTAGATGCTGGCCTGCCGGACAGCACGGAAAGGAGACTGCCGTTGAAGCATACCTGGAAAATTACTGATTTGTATACTCGTTGGAATCCCCGCGATCCAGCCGACTTTCCTTTACCCGAATCGATGCCTGTCGTGCTCCGTGACAGGCTACAATTGTCGCACAGGTAACACCTTTAAATGTAGTTGGAAGTGAGATTGGCGAATGCGAGCCTGTCGACTCAACATGGCTTCCTCGTGCGACTGATCCTCCGCCGCCACCAACAAAGGAGGCGAGGGATGCAAAGTGCACAGTGAGCATACAAAAGCATCTGCACTTGCAACTTCCACGAGCCGTAACCCCGCACGCTCGCACCGACATCCGCGAGCTGTCTCCTCGCGGTGGGGTGCGTCTACACCAAGAACCCTTGCAAGTTGTTGGACCGTGGACTCGGTACGAGCTACCGAGTGACACGACTTGACACCGACGCCTTGCATGGCAAAGAGGGGAAATTTAAGGCGCCTACAAGTAGGTAGTACAAGAGAGTCTGTGCATGCGACGTGCCGAGGGGCTGAGTTGGCCCATCCAACTGGTTGCCCTTCGTTGCTGTCATCTGATCGTCTCTGCGAGGGGACAAGGTTCTTCCCAGGTATATTACATCGCGCACTTCGCCTTTTTGGATACGTATTTTATGAAAGTAGCATCCGTCCCTTCGGTGCCGCAAACATTCTCCTATCCTTTGGGTTTTCACGGCTCCAAAGTTCAACTCATCTTGGCTACTCCGACCTACCTACATCAAGAAGACTTCAGTCCAGATTCTCAACTCTACCATGGGTCATCCGGCAGCAAAAGAGACCTCGTCGACCGGCACACCGTCAGTAAAAGATGCTGCGCAAGATGCCGGCTCCTCCAGTCAGACCAGCCCCTCGCCATCTTCAACCGCCCCATCTCCTGCCGACACCCGCATCCAAGATGGTGGCCCCCTCGATCGGAAGAACAACAGCTCCAGCTCTGAGAAACATTCCGACCGGTCGGATAACTCTCGGTACGCCAGCCGCGAAAGCGTCCTTGAAGCAAGCCTAGACGAAGACGGTAGGCCGGAATGGTTGCGCGACAGCAAGCTTACCAATGCGGAGATTGCGAAGAATTTGGAAGCAGCGAGGCAAGAAATGCAGAAGATGTCTGAAATTTTTATGGCGAGTTATCCAAAGAACGGCTGGCTTCCCCCGTTAGACAACTCCCGGAAGGAATAATGTGAGCCACTCTTGGCAGCACCGAATCCGCGTCTGCACTTTAACGGCACAGGTGCTGGCGTTGGGGCAGAAGGATATACCCGTATCACCTCACGGCATTGGCAGGTAGAGCACAGTCGACGGAGTATCAATGGGAGGTAGGTGGCCTCTGGATTCATTTGTGATGTGGTAGTTGCGCTGCGTGTACGGCCATTGAAGACTGTGCGGCGGGGAACGCTGGGTAGTGGTAAAATAATGTGGGAATTCGATTAAGCAACCCTGTCCGCAACTGACTGAATGCGGGCACCCAGCGTGAACCCATAAGTGACAACCGAGACGAACGTCGCGAGGTTGAGAAGGGAAGAGATACCGTGCAGCATGCCAAACCTCTTGTTCAGGGCAAGCATCTCCTCCGAGTGCGGTCCCTCGGCGTACCACTCCTTGCCATCCCGCTTGACTGTGGCCTGTCAGCTTGGATCCCACATCTTGTGCCATGCGAGAAAGAGTGTACCTTGCCCGCGGCGCTCCTTCATGGTGTTGGTCGTGGCTGGCAGCAGCACGAAGAAATTCACGAGACCGGTCAGGAACATTATCGCAATCGGCACCAGCGAGCCCCATCGGCTGGACGCGTCGAGAAGGCCGGAAATACCGGAAGGAACGCCAGCCAGCGAGTTACCGGGAAAGGTCAATGCAAGGACGGCTGGGAGGACCGTCTGCAGGCCAAAGTAGATCGGGAAGAGGCCGCTCTGGGCGGCGGCGAAGGCTGGCCTGTCAATTGTCCTGTACATGACGGGGCCATTGACGAATGACTTGATTAATGCGGTTAGCCATCCGCGAAACTCATCTTGATAAGCGATGACAGCTTACATGGAAGAACGACGTCCCCAACAACGTTCCGTAGCTGGCGCATTGTAAGCTATTTGCTGGCCAGGTGCCTTAGTGGACGGAACACGCACGATATGACGTGGTACGGGGCCACGGAGAACAGGATTGAGCCAGCCATCTCGATCCTCTGCGATGAACGGCACAATGGAATGGAGAAGACGGTGCAAGCGCGGAGGAGAGGGAGGGAGGTGGAGCTGGGCTGCTGGACAGTGGGCACGGAACAATGAGGTCATGCTGGGCACCGTTAGGTCACGTGGCGTCGCGACGGACCGCGTTGAGCCGCGGTCGCTGTCTCGGCCCCGACGTCTTCTGCCTAAACTGGGACGAGCGTTCACCTGTTGATGGCTTCTCAGAGACGTCTTCGCATCCGCTGCTCATAATCTGTCACATTATTCCGATTGCCCACCATGGCGGAAAAGGAGGCGACCGTCTTCATTCTGGACCTCGGCGCGTCCATGGCCCAGACAAACAGCGGCCGCAAGGAGTCGGACCTGGATTGGAGCATGCGCTACGTGTGGGACAAAATCACCGACATCGTGGCCGCGAACCGCAAGACACTATGCGTCGGCATTGTGGGTCTGAGGACGGACGAGACTAGCAACAATTTGCAAGAGGATGACGGATACGAGAACATCTTGGTGCTGCAGGAGCTGGGGCAGATGACCATGTCGAGCCTGCGATCGCTCCAGTCGTCGATCAAACCGAGCGAGACGTTGTCGGGCGATGCGATTTCCGCCATTGTGGTGGCGGTCGACATGATTGACACCTTCACCAAGAAGCTCAAGTGGATCCGCAAGATCGTGCTCATCACCGATGGGAAAGGGGAGTTGGACGCAGACGACCTTGGCGACATAGCCAAAAAGATGAACGACTCCAGCATTCAACTGACCGTTCTGTGAGTCTCCACTGTCTTGCATGCCCCGGCCCTGCTGACCTTTCAGGGGCGTGGACTTCGACGACCCAGAGTATGGCTACAAGGAGGAAGACAAGCCACCGACCAAGGTATACTCTCCAATCGAAACTATCACGGGTCCCGCTTACGAAGCGCCTGCCAGGCCGCGAATGAAGCGACGCTGAAGACCTTGGTCAGTAAGTGTCAGGGCGGAATCATCGCGTCGATAGCTGAGGCAATCGACGAGCTCGATTCTCCTAGAGTCAAGTCGGTCAAGCCGTACAAGACATACGACGGGGCCTTGACCCTCGGCGATCCGGAGACGTTCCATGCGGCGATGAAGATTAACGTGGAGCGGTACTTCAAGACGCATCTTGCCCGACCCCTGGGCGCGAGTACCGTGATTGTCAAGTCCGAACAGGCCGGAGGCACCCAGTCGACTCACACGCTGGATGACGACGAACTGGAAGGGATCGAGTTCTCTGCGGTGAAGCAAGCTCGTGCATACAAGGTCAACGACCCTGATGCGCCAGGCGGCAAGCGCGACGTCGAGTTTGAGTCGCTGGCCAAGGGGTACGAGTACGGGAGGACGGCTGTGCACATCAGCGAGTCCGAACACAACATCACCAAGATTGAAACGCAAAAGGCCTTTTCTATCATCGGGTTCATTCCGTGGAACAAGGTGAGTGGCCCAGGTGCCTTTACGGGGGTCTTGCTACTGACGCTGTGCCTAGTATGAACCGTTTCTCAACATGGGCGAGACCTGCGTCACACATGCGCGAAAACATGATGCAAAGTCCGAGATCGCACTCTCTTCGTTGATCTGGGCGCTCATGGAGCTCGAGTCATATGCAATTGCCCGCATTGTCACCAAAGACGGCAAAGACCCTTTGTTGGTGCTACTGGCGCCGCATATCGACCCGGACTTTGAGTGTCTGTACGACGTTCCCCTACCATTCGCAGAAGACGTGCGCAGCTACCAGTTCCCGCCGCTGGACAGGGTCATCACAGTCAGCGGGCAAATGTTGACCAAGCACCGGCTGTTGCCGTCGGATGAGTTGAACGAGGCGATGAGCGACTACGTGGACGCAATGGATCTCTCCACGTACGGCATAGACGGAGAAGGGTACGCGCAAAGCCTACGTTGCATGAAGCCCTTCTTGTGCTGATCTGTTCTAGGGGTTCCGCGGAGTACGCACCGATTGACGAAACGTACAACCCGGCCGTCCACCGTGTCAACCACGCAGTTAAGATGCGCGCAGTGCATACCGAGAGACCCATTCCGGAAACGCCATCCGTGCTGCTCCAGTTCTCGTCTCCGCCCGAGGATCTAATAGAGAAGGTTCAAAGTAGGATAGACACTCTGGTGGAGGCGGCAGAAGTCAAGAAAGTGCCACCGAAAGCCAAGGGCCGACGACACAGAGAAGCAGTCAAGCCCATCTCAGGTCTGGATGTGGACGCGCTGCTCGGCGAGGAGAAGAAAGGGCACGTGTCCGAGGAAAATGCTGTTCCAGACTTCAAACGGGCACTGGCTTCGACAGAGGAGATCAGCGAGATCGAAGATGCGGCAAAGCAAATGGGAACTATTATTCGGTCTCTGGTTACGGACAGCTTTGGCGACAGCAAGTACTCGCAGGCTTTGGAGTGCATTGGCGTGATGCGGGAGGAGCTGGTGAGCCTGGAAGAGCCAGGAGTGTACAACTCGTTCATGCGCGACCTGAAGAAGGGCTTGCTGTCTGGCGCTCTGGGCGGAGACCGGAGAGACTTTTGGTTCAAGATACGGTGGTCGAGGCTAGGACTGGTTGAACAGGAGCAGTCAGAGGCGTCTAGCGTCACGCTTGAGGAGGCAGAAGAGGTAAGAACCCCGAAAAGGGTGGCCTGAACAATTGCTGACGTGGCGTGCAGTTTTTCAAGTCGCGGTAGCACGGAGCTGCTTTGTCTTGACACTGTGTTTACCTTAGATGCAAGCACGACGTATGACGGCAATGGAATGCCTTGAGAGTAGTGAACAGTGGATTCGTCCTTGTAGAACAACAGTGAGCCGTTGTTGGGGCTGGGGAGCCTCAGGCAACCCAGCCCTAGTCACCTGCGCGGTCGTTTGCACTCCTTATCCACTCCTACCCGCTCGCACCTTCTCCTAGGTAGCTTTCACACAACAACACATCGCAAGTCTCCTGGCACCATTCATTCTTTGTTGAGGCGGTCACCTTAGTACCTAACTCGGGTGCTCACACCTTCACCCCTTCGCCTCAGTAACACGCCACCTCACAGCTTCACAACCCGTGCCTCTTCTAACATGTCTGACAGCGACCTGCTCGCGCGGCTGGACCTGCTCCAGGAGATCCTGGGGAAGAAGGTCACCCTTCTAGATCCGTCTGAACTCAGCGATGAGGAGCCTCCGGCGCCAGAAGTAATGCCGGGAGAAAAGTCGAACTGGGAGCAGTGGCAGGTCAAGGAGGACACTGCAACCCAGGCCAGCAACGCGTGGAACCAGGAGCCACCTGCAAAGCGAGAGCCGCAGCCCATTCCGGACCTCGACCAGGAGGTTCCTTCTGTCAACGCGGGCTTTGACTGCTCTTCCCTCCGCGTCGGTGAAGTTCTCAGCAAAGAGGCTACCTTCAGCCCGTGGCAGACAATCCTTGCTTACCCAAACAACTTCATCGGAAAGGCCAACAAACCACGCGTAAGTCTCGCAAGAACACTCTTTTACCTAGTAATTCGAGCTGACAGAGAGGCAGGCGCGTCCATTCTTTGACAAGATTTTTGAGGGCAACGCTTGGGACATGTACGTTACATTCAGAGCATCTCATCCGAACCCATCCTGACCCATCCAGCTTCTATCTGCACGATCCGGCAAGGCCCAAAGAGCCACCGCACCTGCTGGTGCCGACGGACCAGTTTGAAGACTTCTTGAGAGAGGTCAACAAGGTGCTCAACACAAAACTGGAGATCCCTTCTGGAGTGAATCGGCGTAGGTTCTGCCTCGAGTTCGGCAAGGGAGGCACTCCACAGCCGCGATATCTCCTTCGGGCGAAAGACAGGAACGCTCTGGAGATCAGTTCTTGGCCGGAAATCTTGGAGAGCGACGTTGAGGGCTTCAGCAAGGCCGACAAGATGCACCAGGACGACTTCGTTGGGGCGCTGGCGACAATCAACCAGTCAAGAGACAATGCAGACAAGAGCCAGAAAGCCAAGGCCAAGGCTAATCAGAGAGCTCTGGACCGGCAGCTGAAGATGCACCAGGCCCAGGAGTATCTCGGGCTTCGAAACAGTGGTGTTGGCAAACGCGTTGTGTTTGTGTGTATGGACGTCGAAGCTGTCGAGGTAGCGCCTCACCCAGTGTCGGAAGTGGGCATTGCCATTCTGGACGCAGACGACATCCGCGACGTGGAGCCAGGCCCAAGTGGTTCGAACTGGTGGCAATTCGTCAAGGCCTACCATCTTCGAACGAAGGAGTACTCTGGATTGGTGAACTATCGATATGTGCAGGGTTGCCCTGGCGCCTTTGACTTTGGGTAAGACTGGCAACGAACGCCGACTCTCGTGAAGGCATGTACTAACAGCGCCTCCAGCACCAGCACTTTCCCTGCAAAGAAAGAACTCGCCGATGCGATTAGATCGACACTGCAGCCATACACCGACGGACACCATGACGTGGTCTTCGTCGCGCATGACACAAAGGCAGATGCCAAGTACCTCGGGAACATCGGCTTCGAACTCCTCGACATGCCCGGCATGGTTGGCGACATCGACACTATGCTCTTGCACCAAGCGTGGCGCAACTCGAACGATGGAAGAAGCCTGGGAACCATTCTCTCCGACCTCTGCATCGCGAACAAGCACCTCCACAACGCCGGCAACGACGCGGTGTATACCCTGCGTGCCATGATGGGGCTCGCCGTGGAGCAGCAGCGCAAGGACGAGGCTGACGCAAGGGGAGAGGAGTATGTGCCCGCTCTGTGGGCAGAGTCTGGTTGAAGGGACGTGAAGGAGTGGAGGAATTCGGAGTGTTGGACTTGAGGAGAAAATGGGCACTTTTGAATGACCCCTGCCTGACTTTATGGGACACTAGGACGACCTGTCTGCCCTCGTGCTCTAGCTAGCTCTCAAATCAACCCAGCAAACGCCATCGCCATGTAAACAAGTATTGTACAGGAGGCATACACGGCCGCGCCATCCGGTCTCGTGACGCAGCCTCTCGCTCGAGGAGTGGCCCGGAATCGAAGAGTCGTCTCGTAGCGCACCGGGATCGCGGGATGTACGGACACTCATGTTGGTCGAGTTTTGGAGGATGATATCACGCGCAGGCTCAGTGTAGCGTCGTCTTGTCTAAGAACTCCTTTGCCTCGTTGACCTTTGTCGCCAGGTACGGACTGCCGCCGCGGTCGGGGTGGTTGAGCAGCATGAGCGTGCGGTGCGCCTTGCGGACCTTGTCCTTGGTGATGGAGCGCTCACTAACAGGCGGCTGGTCAGCAACCTCGCGCGCAAACCATAACACTGGGGGCATGTTCGTACTTGAGCGACAGGATGAGGGACGCCTCCTTCTTGTTCATCTTGGGCTCGAAGCCGCCCTTGTAGAAGGCCTTGCCCATGGCGCCGACGCCGCCGCGGGAGCGCCGCCATGCAACGAGACCGGCTCGGCCCTGCACGTCTCGGTCAGTGTGCCTGCGCCGGGGCAGCGGTTCGGAGCGGGGGGTAGGTGCAGCAACGTACCAGGAAGGCGGCGGCGGCGGCTCCGGCGCCCCATGCGAAGACTGAAGCCATTGTCGTGGACGATGCGGCGGATGAGGGTTGATTGCTGGCGCTTTTGGGGGAGTGGGCGGCGCGGGAGAGGAAGTTTTGCCATGGGTCGGATGGGATCGGGCGGGGATGGTTGTTCCGCTCCGGGATGGGTGGATCTAGGAACGCTGATCTTCAACGGGAGGGACCGCTGCTCCCGCTTCCCTGTATTTACAGAGCTCGGCTAATATTATGACATGATTTCACAGTACCTATGTAGTATTCTGCTGCATCTTTTCTAATGAGGGGTGGTTCGGTCATGGGACGGGGTTCCACGTCCGCCTAGGCGAGCGTCTCTGCCGTCTGCTGTCTGCCCATTGTCCTGGACTCCTGGCCCGTTTCTTGGCATAATACGGATTACAACGCTTGCCATTCGCTACAGGTCCCTGCCTTGGGCACAGCCATCCTGCAATGCGCCGCAGGACGCGCCGGATCGCTCCAATCAGCATGGGGCTGGGGCAACGGACCTTTGTTGGATGGTGTATAAGCTGGGGTGTATAAGCTGGGGACGAGAGCAACAGCCTGCCGTCGAGGATCCATTGCTTCTGCTTGCTCTCATTCTTCTCATTGTGAGCCAGCTTTGCGAGTTTGAGACTGCAAACCGCTCCAAGTCAAGCCGAAAGAGCACCTGAAGTCTGATCGCGGGCGTGACCAATCCTCGCTAATCCTCGCTATCAACTTCGATTGAGTTGACGCAAGCGCAGAGCACATCGCCATGACCGAGAAGATGCCTCCGGGCTCGGCCCAGCCGCCGCTGCTGAAGAGGACGACGTCGAAGCGCAGCATCAAAGCGCCCATCATTGCGGCTCTGGGGCTGTTGGCGACGGTCTCCGTGTGGAGCAGGTTCCATCCAGTCGTGCTAGGCGATGACACTGGCAAGTCGCCCTCGTGGAGCTGGGAAGATGTAAGTGCCTTTATGTGTGAGGTGACGAACGAGCCGTGCTGATAGTGCGGACAGGTCAAACCGAGCAGGACTTTGCAGTGGACCAAGTGTTACGATGATGCCTTGGAGTGCGCAAGACTCGATGTATGCCGGCGCCATGAAGCTCAGCTCCTGGTGGATTTCTAACTGTGAATTACGCAGGTGCCCATGGACTGGAAGGACCCGTCGGACGATGAGCGCGTTACGCTCGGCGTGGTCAAGCTGGCGGCAAAGTCAAAGGAGAAGCCGCTCCCGCCAGTCTTTATCAACCCAGGTGTTTGTGTCCCCTGCTTCGGCAACGTCTTCTCGCGGGTTATTTGTGTTAATGGAAGCACTCGCAGGGGCCTGGCGGATCGGGCGTCCACCTTGTGCGAACGAGCGGCGCCGAGTTGCAGACCATTGTTGGGGACAACCAGGTGAGGAGTCGCCCTGATGCGCACTTGCGGTGGGCTCTGCGCTGACTGTTGTAAAGGACATCATCTCCTGGGACCCACGGGGAGGTATACTTGCCCCCTTTAACACCCCTGTATCACGTTGAGAGCCTGCCTAACAAACCATCATCTAGTCGGCGTCTCCACCCCTAGGATGGAGTGCTGGGGAACTGCCCAAAAGAGAGAGCTGTGGGCCATGCAAGACACGGGCGTCATCGACGAGCGAACTGGCCTGCTTTACGATACCTATTCGCGCAACCTTGCCTACGTCGGTGCCTGCGAAGTGGCACTCAACGACACCAACATCCTCAAGCACGTCAGCACGGCGTACCACGCCCGAGACATGCTGGAAATCCTAGACGGGACCGGACACCCAAAGCTGCGATACTGGGGCCTCAGCTATGGCACGGCGCTCGGCGCCGCCTTTGCAGGTCTGTTCCCGGACCGGGTAGAGCGGCTCTTGAGCGACGGTGAGCAACACCCACAGCCCCCTTCGGTGACAGGCGCTCGAGCGAGATCTGACGATGCGGATGACTACAGGCAACGTAGACTACAACGAGTGGTTTGGAGAGGGGCTCCGCAGCTACCTGGCCGACACCGACGCCATCTTCGACGCCTTCGACAGCGCCTGCCACAGGGCCGGCAAGGAAAAGTGCGCCTTCTGGGCCCCCAGCGCCAAGGCCATCCAGGAGCGCCGCGCCAGCCTCCTCGACGGCCTCAAGAAGCGGCCCGTCCTCATCCCCGCGTGGTCGCGCGACAGCGGGCCCGAGATGCCCGAGCGCGTCACCTACACCAGGGTGCAGCGCCTCACGCAAGCCCTCATCTACGCGCCCGCCCGCTACTTTGGCGCCATGGCGCTCGTCTACGCCGCGCTCGAGGCCGGCGACGGGCTGCCCTACTACGACGTGCAGGCGGCGCGGGAGAAGACGGCCCGCGGCGGGTCGAGGCTGCTGTGCTCGCTGACGGAGACGCCCGCGACGATGCCGCAGGAGACGGCGGCCGAGCCGGACGCGTTCCCCGGCATCATGTGCTCCGACTCGCGCCCGATCGGCTCGCTCGCCGAGTTTGCGAGGTACGCGCGGGTGCTCCAGGCGAGCAGTCGGTGGATGGGCGCCACGCATGCCGACTTCATGGCCGGCTGCGTGGGGAGGACGGTCCAGCCCAAGTGGCGCTTCACGATGGGTAGACGAGCCTCTGGCCGGGTCGCGAGACGCTTGCTGACTGCAGACGCGCAGATGACATCAAGGCGGACACGGGCCATCCCATCCTCTACATCGGCAACATTGCCGACAACGTCACGCCCCTGGCGAGCGCGTACAACAACTCTGCCCGCTTCCCCAGCTCCGCCGTCCTCGTGCAACGCTCCTACGGCGTGCGTCCTCCCTGCCCCCCCTCCGTACCGTCGCTGACCGGTGCCAGCACTGCTCCCTCGCCGCGCCGTCGACGTGCACGGCCAGGCACATCCGCGCGTACTTCCAGGACGGCACGCTGCCCGCCTCGGGCACCGAGTGCGAGCAGGACTACGGGCTGTTTGACATGCCGGCGCCCGGGGACGGCGAGGCCCTGGCGCAGCGGGGCGAGCTGTCGAGGGCCGTGTACGAGCTGGCGCGCAAGGCGGAGGTCGTGATGCATTCCCCTCTGTGAGCTTGCGTGTAGCATAGGACATAGCATTCCGCAGTGTCAATATCAAGTCGCTTCCCTCTACCATGTCATGCAGCTCGACGCTCATCCCGACACAAGGCCTCACTCCTGTGCCCCTTAGCCCTCCCATGGTGCACCTTCTCCGGCACCCGCAGCCCCTGGTCGACAACCTCCATCACCCGCCTCTCCAGCTCCTCCACCGTGCCCGCGCCGTCCGCATCCGCGCCGTCGGCGCCCGCCCCCGTCGAAGCCCAGTTGCCCGCGCCGCCGCGCCCGCCCATGGCGCCCGCGTGCTGCCTCTGCTTCAGCCTGGCCTCGACCGCCGCGCCCGCGCGCCGCTCCGCCTCGCGCGCGTCTGCCAGCCGCGCCGCGTCGACGACGTTGCCCGCGCCGCCGCGGCCCGCGCGCGCCGGCCCGGCGGGCCTGGCCTCGGGCTGGAAGGGCACGGCCTGGGCCTCGAGGTCCTGCGGATGCCGTTAACGCCCCGTGCGGCCGGGATGGGCTGCGTGGTTTGTACCCTGTCGTCGGCCGCTGGCTTGGCGGCGGGGACGAAGTTGCCGGCTCCCCCGCGGCCGACCTTGCGAAAGACGTCTTGATCCTGGGTCATGGCTGCGGAGCTGGCTGGGGAAGACAACGCTCGTCAAGCTCTGAATGTCGAATCGTGCTTTGTGGTCCCATCAGCGGCACACGCTGACTTCGCCCAGCGAGACCAGAGACGTTTGCAGTTTCACTGACGTCATTGGCGGTGTGGGGTCCTGCTAGACTCGGGTTCACGACTGGAATATCCATCTTTTGAACAGAAAAAAGCGTGGCTCACGTCTTCAGATCGGTTTGGCTTTAGGCCAGGGATCACATCAACGAAAGGGGAGTGTGCAGCGGCTGCTGTATTGGGCAACGCTCTAATACCCTCGTGGCCCAACATGGCACCATCTCCGTGTAGGACCGGGGGACGGGAGACGCAGAGAGATTCCTGGCGGTTGCTTTGGCATATCCGCCGATATGCTCACGGGTCGGTGAAGAGACTCAGAGAAAAAGCCGAAGCGTCTAAGTGGCTCCTGTGGAGTATCCGGAGCCACAAATAGCATCGTGTCATGACCAAGCATCTTTTTGAACCCGTCTCCACGCCCCCGAGCTACAGCACTGCTGCTCTTTGTGAGCAATAATACTCCTCACCCGATGTCGCTTCCTTGGGTGTAACTCTAGAAAGAAAATGTCCCCGCCTCCGCGAAGTAGACCTGTGGAAAATGGACAGTGCAGGGTAGCGCGTGTCCACGCCATTGGCCTACGTCAACCACCTCGTAGTATACTTGACGCTTCTTGTGGGGATCTGAGACAGAGCCGTCCCAAGTGAGACCGGTGGACGGCTCGCCGCGAGGACACGGCGCAGATGGACGCCAAAGTTGAGAACCATCAACATGTCAAAGCCAACAGGACGTTGAGCCCTCCCAGGCGACGTCCCGGCGGCCGCCGCCGTGCAGAAACGCAAACGTAATTGGCCCGCTCACGCCCCAGTCGGGCCCCTCCTGCGGTTGGGTTGGGATCGAGCATGGGGCAACAACCCCATCCGTTGTCTGTCGCAATTGAACCGCGACATGAGGTGGGCAGCTCGCAAAATAATCGCGCTGCGTGTGCCTCTCCGTGATGCGACCTGTCCATTGTCAGTACGAGTATCATGAACTTAAGCATTGTCCGTTTCGGGACCGGAGCGCGGATCAACAGACGTTAATATCCTAGTCGGACGTTGACAGGCGGTTTATGCGGGCCATCGGCCGAATAATTTAGAAACACCCACTTTGGCGGCGAACGACCACCCTTACCTATGGGAGGCCCCATCCTCTGCACGCTGCTGAAACGAGCTGTGATAGACGTTCACGACCAGGGTAGCTCTTGGCCGATTGCAACTACTGCTCTCTCCAAGTCGACTCGGTTTCGTTCCAGACCGGATCGCCGAGCATCCTATTGATGCTGTGTCAGGAACAACAGTCTGGACAGATCCCGCTTGGCAGCAGAGGCTGCTCATCTTCGGCTGAAGCGATCCGACCCAAGCGCGAGGTTCATGTCCACAAATGCGTCGCAGACCATAGCATCGACTGCCCGTTGACGGCGCTGGATGCATATCGCAAGGATATCTGCAATTGAAGTTGACCGGAAGAAAGGCAGCAGCTCCAGGGAATAAATGTTGAGCGCATGACCTGGAGGCTAGCGCGGTGGAACTTGAGGGAGGAGGGGAGGTGGCGTCGAGCCAGCGAGCTGCATTGTTCGTCAGGTGGACTCGAATGACAAGAGCGAGTCTCAGCGACCAGCCTGGTGGGCCGTGGTGCTGCATTAAAGCGAGGGGAAACGGCCGCGAGCCATCTCCGCCAGGAACAGCCCATCAGGACAGTCAGGACAGTCTTCTTGGGGGGCACGTTTGTCTCGTCGGCTTTAATGCGATGTCGGGAACACGATGCCCGGACGCATCGTGGTCGTGATGTGCTGGCCCGTCGCGGCATCGCTGTTCTGCCACGAGTCGTTTGACATTTGCGGGGTAATAATATCGGCCTGCCTCCTCAGACTAATCACCTCTCAGGAGGCTTTTTGAAGACTCGGGCAAGCAAGCCACCCGACGCATTGGGAAGTTTGCTGGAAGGACCCCGTCCGTGCTGCTGCTTCTTCGTACTTACGAGTACATACGACGGAAGACGGTAGAATGCATAAGGTATGCACCGAAGCGGACGCGAGCGAGGATGCTGTCCCGTCAGCAGACCCAGCCATTGCTAGGCGCACACCTTGCCACCGGCTGACCGAACACCCATCAGGGAAGGCATTACTTGCATTGCATGGCCCCCGATGCGTGCAATTCGATGCAAAACGATGCTGGAAGTGCTGGGAGGAGGTCGCGGGCCATTGCGAACGCACATTTTTCAGCCAGCGGACAATGCTGAAGACGTTGCCACGATGGGTCGACGGCAGCACAGTCCACGTTGCGGTGAAGTGCAAATAGGGAGAAACTAAGATCCGTGCCTGCCAATCCCTAGCGAGGTGGCAAGCGGCAAGCTGGGTACCTGCTTCACGGGCCCGCCGGCTTGGAGGTTGGCTGACGACGCATTGAGTCTTATCAGCGCGATCGGCTGAACCCTGCGCGGGCCACAACAATCTACAGCCAACTTTTTTGCTTCTCTGCTCAGGAAACAACGCAACACTCGCTGCAATAGCAGCAGGCCAGCAGAATCCCGCAAAGCCCCTGCTCGATTGATTGATCGCGGTCCCCGCCGAGATACAGAGTAATTACCCCGCCTCCAACCCCTCACCAGCTGCGGGCGTCGCTTGACAGGGTGCAGAAGAGCTATTAGCGGTGCGTGCAGATAGGTAGATACAACTGCATGAGAGCGCATCGCAATGTGAATACCAGGCCTCTAGGCTCCAGACACGCTGGCGCAGCTCGCAGTCTTCTTCGGAGGCACCCTCATCGCCGCGTAATGATGACTTCGTCGTGATGCAGTCGGCGATTAGGGTTGTGGCTGCCTGTCCTTACTCGTATGAAGTTATACCGAAATGCTCCACTGGCGCGCCGCCCTTCCCGGGCCCAACAACTTGCCGCGCGCAACAACGGGCCCCTGCAAGGAGCTTGAGAACTGATGCTGGCCTTTCCCCCAACTCGGATCGGGTCTTTCTGTGCTACTCCGTACAGGGGGGGGAAACCAAATAGAACCATGGGGCTCGAGCCAGAGACGCCGTCACGTTTTCCATGTACTCGCAGTCGGCTCTGCATTCTTGCCATTGCCCGGGTTTCTATTTATTCCATGCTGCCGTCCTGATGCGTCAACCCCTCCCCTTTCGCCCCAGCGACTGGCCCTCCGTGCGAGAATCCAACTCGGGACTTTGGCGCCCGCCATGCGAGCCACGTAACAAACGGAAGCACTTCCGGGAGTTGCGTTGCCGACTTACGAGTACGACGTGCCGGATCACGGCCAGGGCGCTCGGGCATTAGTCAGGCCCCCGGGCCAGGGCCAGACGAGACGACAGGAGGCCGTTTCCAATGCACTCGGCAATTGACGCTTCGCTGCGCAATTGGGGGCAGGGAGGGAAGCTCTGGCATACTCCTTCGCAATCAATCGTCTGATTGCGGTGCAGGGAGCCCGACCTGCCTGACCAGCGCGGAACGACGCTGGACACACGGGCGCACGTGCCTGCACAGTGCCGCGGCGCTGCGCTCCACTCTGGCCGCCCTGCCTGGCCGTTTTGCCGCTGCGCTGTCGACCACCTGCCCATCGCCAGCAACGCCATTACCTACCTAGGTAGGTACCTGCTGCGCGAGTCTGGTGCTGCCTCCCGGCCGGTACCTGCTGTACCTGCTTGTTCAGCCCCGGCAGCGGCGCTCGCCGCCCAGTCCTCGCCACACGCCCACCCTCGTCACCACCCAGGCCCAAGGATCCATCCACCCACCCATCCCTCTCCAGAGCCGACCTGATGATCAACCAACCAGGGGCCCCGCTGGCCAATGGTCCGCCTGCCCTCCCCCACCTCCAGCCGTCGCAACAGTGCGCGGCCAAGTGGCTCCAGCGCTTGGAAGCCGCTGGAAGACCTGACGTGACAGCGAAGAGGCGTGCCGTGTTAGACGCCCCGCGCCGGCCGACACGGACTGAGCAGCGACTGACCGTTCGCCGTTGTGCCCTCCAGTCGTGCCTTCACGCCCTCGCTCTGATCCCGGTAATCGCAAGCGCGGAGGCGCCGTCGATTCACGTAGGCTGATGCTCAGGACGGAGCTGCTACACGCGCCCCCTCGCCATGCCTCACACACACGCCCCCTGCCCGTAGACCCGTCCCAAAATATTATTTCTCGTCCTCGCTGTGGTGTCGCGGGACTTGGTTCTTCTCCAACCCCAACCCCAAACCACCGCACAATCGTCCCCAGGCCTGTGTATCTCGACCAGCCTCACGCACAGGAGCAGGCTTCTGCCGCAATCCTCGAGCCTGCGACGGTCCGGCGTCTGTCGTCTTGCACCCTGAGCAATCCAAGTCGTTGGCAATGGCCTCCTCAAAAGTATGATGACCTGTCGTCTTGGGGACGCCTTGCTTGCTGGCTTGTTCCCGCTCTCGCGAGGCCCAGCTGTGCTGATCACTCTTCGTCCGCGTCCAGGAAATGCAGCAGTCTTCCCGGCCATTGACGCACCAGCGTCCGCCGCTCTCGAGCTCCGCCTCTCCGGCCTCCCGGCCGCCAATCCCACGCCCGAACCAACTCGCATTCCCTCCTCACCGGCTCCCTCAACGCCAACCACCGCGTAACCCGACGCAAGTCCGTCACCAGCTCGGGCCCCAACATCTCCGCCCTCACGGCCGCCGTGGCACACGGCGAGCATCCCGCGGCCATGCCGATTGCTGGCGGCGGACGACGCAACACCATATCCAAGGCCAGGGTTGGCAGCCTCCCCTCCCCGCCCGCCAGCCTCCATTGCCACAAGTCTATCCCCGACATCAAGGATAGCGCCATCGATGACGATGTAAATGAAGGGTCCGGGGACGAGGAGCCGGCCAAGTTCCAGAAAGCGCGCATCAGGCGTGCCAGCGACGGCCAGCCCCTCGTCAAGGAATCCAAGAGGAGCACCCGCGTCGAGGTTCGTTGCGAGAAATGCGGCAAGGGCTACAAGCACAGCAGCTGCTTGACCAAGCATCTGTTAGTACCCCTCCCGCCGTCTCGGGCTCAACCCGTGGCGTGCCTGCTCGCGGGACGGACGAGGGACATGTCCCGGAATCGGCGCCGTGTGCCGTGTGCAGTGACATGTGTGGACTAGACTTGTTAACGCGTTTGTCAGTTGGGAGCATACCCCCGAATGGTCCTACACCTCGAAGTTGCTCATCTCCAAGCACCAGCAGGTGCAGCTGCTCGAGGCTGCGTCCGTCCTGGTTGCCATGAACGGCAAAGAGAGCTCGGCGACGCCTCCTGAATCGACCAAGGATTCCGCTAGCGAGCCGGGTTCTGCGTCGCCCGCGGCCTCTGGCTATTCGGAACAGGGAGAGCGCCAGAGCTCGGCTGATACCACCCCGCCGCCAATGAGCGAGGGACTCCTCTTCAGCGGATCATCGTATCGTGACACGTTGCACGGCGCCGGCAGTGGTTTCTCCCGAAGCTACCAGTCTTCGTCGTTGAAGCCCTCGTTTCTCTCTGGGAGTGTCCCTAGCGGGCCCGGGCTCGGTCGCTTCCGACAGCCCAGCCACGAGCGGCGCCCACCGTCTTCGGGGGCCAACAGGACTGGCCAGGAGGATCGCGACCTTGCCGCCGCCGTGGAGCTCCTCAGCTGCAGCTTTGGGAGCAACAACGGCTCTAACGGCACCGTGACGCTCCCAGCGGACGCGCCCCCCGTACCGCCCGTGCCGGCGCAGTACCTCGACCAGGCCACGTCACTGACGAGCGCCGGGTTCATCAATAGCTTCCCCAGCCGCCAGCCGGAGAGCTTCACTCGAGGCGAGCTGCGACGGGGCAGCGACGATGTGAAGATGGAAGACAGCGGCGACGATGACGACTTCGACATGCAGTCTCGCGCTCGAAGCGACGAAGATGACGATGGAGTTTTCGGCCGTATGGAGGAATGATTGCAATGACGGCATAACAACGAGCCTGTCTGGGAGCCTGGACGCGCCATGGCTGTGGAGTTGGATAATTGGATAACTTGGAACCCTTGGGACTCTCTTTTGTATCACGACATACTCGATCTGTATGAGGTGGTTCTGCTCCGCCGCCAATCTTCAGCACCGAAGAGTGGAGAGCCTCGTTCTGCAACGGGCAATTCGGGCCGCGTGGCAGGCGTGATTGCTTCTCCACGAGGTTAAAGTGAGGATTCGGAGAGGTGTCGAGCGTACACCCAAATAAATACCAAATGAAGCGAACTTTGTAGATGAAGACCCTGCGAGCGCTCTGGCGCAAAGCATCACGCTTGTGCGCTGTGGACCGAGGACGATGTGACGCGATGGCCCATTGAAATGGAGAGATGCACAGGGCGCGTTGTGCTGCTGGCAAGCTCGGGACCTTTCACGATCAGGTTCAAGATCACAGAAGAAGAGGAGGCGTTCTGGGCCGTAGGTGAAGCAGGGAGCAGCAGTAGATGATGAAGAGAGAAGAAACTCTCTTGCAAGAGAGGAAAACGAAGATGGTTTATCTTAGAGAGAATTCTCCTCAGGTAGGTAAAGAAGGAGGAACGACGGGAGAAAAGTCGTACTAGTTTCCTCGAGTTCTGTGGGCAGCGTTCTGTGGGGTGCGTAAGGATGGGTTTCCCCAGCGACACGACGTCACCTGTCCCCGCTAATGAGCGCACCGTCTCTTCTGCTCCCCGCGAGCTCCCTTGCTCCCTCGCTTGCGCCACTCAAAACACGTCAGGCGCAGATCCTTGTCGTCGCAACCAATACCATAGACAGGCCGACTGTCTCTCCCTCCCTTGAACACGCATCATCCCGACCGGGACGCATCCGCGAGAAGAACGAGCGCGACCGGGGCGCCGCGCGACGACCAACCAGCAAACAAGACGCAGCCGCAATGGCCGTGACGAAGCGAGGCGCCAAGTCCGACGCGGCGGTTGCTGCCAGGGCGCACGCGGCGCTGGACGCGGTTGCGGATGCGGGCGCGGCTGGTTCGCCGCAGCAGGGCCGCGGCGGGCTGCCTGCTGCGGCGCAGTTCCCGATTGCGGCGGCGATGAGCTTCGCGATCGCGAGCCTGGGCTACAGCGCCGTTGGCGAGCTGAGCAAGGGCGAGCTGGCGTCGGTGACCCGCGGCCAGGACACGTGGGAGGACGTGGCTGTGTTGGCGGGATGGAGAATGTGAGTACTCTGCGACAGATGTGCGAAGAACGTTGGAGCTGATGCAGCGCCGCAACTAGTGTCGAGCTGGCGCTGGCGTGGTTTGGCAACTTGGACAGCTTGGATGTTGCTATGATGAATCTTTTGTCTCGTGGACCAACGGTAGGAGGCTCTCGGCCGCGCCAAAGGGCAACCTCAACGCATTGCTGACAACGCTCAGCTCCATCTTCTGACCACGTTCTACTCCCTGAGCCCTGCCACGGCACTTTCGGCACTGGCTGTCGACGTCCTCTCGGCCGCGGTGCCGTTCTACTTCCTGCGCCCACTCTCTGACGTCCACAGGCCTTCCGCAAAGGTTGCCAACCGCGAGCTCATCGACCTCCCTATGCAGCTGTACACGACGGCGCTGTCCACGGGCATCTACACCGTGGTGCTTGTCCTGTCGCTCCGCTTCCTCCTGCCGCGCATTCTCGTCGTCTACTTTGCTCGCCTGCCGAGCCTCGAGCCTGCGTACACGGCGACTTATGCTGCCGTCCTCCCCGTCACGGTGCTCTTCGGTGCGGCTGCCAGCACCTTCATCTTTCCGCCGTTTGCGACGACCGGCAAGTCCAAGGAGGACGACGAGATCCAGCAGTTTGATCCGGTCAAGGCATCGCTGCAGCAGACGGTGTGGTGGAACTTTTGGGGATACACGGCAAAGAAAAAGGTGGTGATCCGACGGACGGCGGCGGCTGTGTTCGTGACGGGGGTCAACACGTACCTCGCATGCACAATGACCATGTACGGCATCGAGTCGACTGGCGCAATCGCCTACGCGGCAGTCTGGGTCTTTGCAGCCTTGTGCACGGGACTTGGACTTGGATTGGTCGGCGGCGATTAGCGGCAGTCGAGCCTTGGAGTCGTTGTTATGGGCGATCAGCCTTACGCCAGTGCGAATGAGGCATCACGCCGGGGCTTACAGATACAGGGTAGAGAGTTGGCTTTGGGGGACGGCGTAGTTTCCAGGATGAGATGCCTGTGTGCTCCCGGTGAGCTTGTGTTTGGGTATCACGGGCGGTTGGGGTATCACGGGCGGTTGGGGTATCACGGGCGGTTGGGGCAGCACCACCTTGCTGCTTGATATACCACGTTTCTTGAATGTCAGACCGTTGAAGATTCTGCCCGACGCCCGGGCACTGCCACAATCAAGTGCCGTCGCTGCGGGAGCCATTGGGCCAGGACGCCGCAGAAGCAGAAAACGTGGGGGCCTGGGATGGCCATGCCCGAGACCCAGGTCAACACCAAGGCCGACACGAGGCGGCCTGCATTTTCGTCGCGATGGTTTCCCTGCTTCTGCGCCGCACCGAGGCAGCCACCGGCAGCCATCGCACTAGACGACGGCGAAGCTGATTTGAGCAATGGCGTGCCCCGTAGGGCTGGGCAACGAAACGCGACGAGGGCCAGTAGGCGAGGGGTCACCCGTCTTGCGATCCACACCCAACGCCAAGCAGCAATTGGCCCATGTTTGCTGCTTGCTTGCTGGGCTGTCTCTGCTTCCAGACAAGGCACAACCACGTTTCTTTGTTCACGCTCCGTGAACCGCCAACCGACGGGGACACGAGCCCACACGCACTCGAGGTATCCCTGACCCGACGCTGGTCCATGAGGCTGTACCTTGCCTGCCGCAGCAGCGTCAGAGGTGCATCCCGTTTCCACCGAGCATCGCCCGGGACGGTGCGCAACCGGGCACCACCAACGGGCTCGGGGAGAGCGAGCGAACAAGTCGGAAGAACGAGAGGGACAAGCATTGGCACCCTCCCCGTTGGCCCTGGGCATGACTCTGACGGACGGGACGACGAACTGCGAGTGTCCAGAAACCTGCCTAGTTTCAGCTCCCCTCTCGAAAGCGGAGAGCTCCACGACGGCCTTGACGGCATACCACGATGAATGTAGTGGCCAGAAAGACCCATCGGTTGTCGCCCTGGCTAGCTGTTTCTCTCGTGGCCCATCCAAGGCATCTCCGACTGAGCTAGCTCGTGTTAGGGTCCGGGAGTCAGTACAAACTCCTTCAGGTATAAGACGGCTGGATTCCTTCTCTGAGCCAACTCGTCTGCTAAACTGGCATAGCCATCTATACACCAGACGAGCGAACAAGACAACAAACCCAAGTCCCTGACAGCGATACCCGGATTCGTCCACTCCCACGTGGCGGTGATGTCAGACTACTACGCCGCCAGCTCTTCCATGGGATACACAGCTGGACGACACTTCAAGAGGGCGAGGAGCATCAAGAGTGACGAGCCCCTGGATCTCCGTGGCCCCTTGGAAGTCGTCGGACCCGTCAAGTCAGGACGCAGCATCAACCTCGAGGGAGACTTCATCATCAGAGACAATATTGACGCATATGGTGACATTGTCATGAACGGCAGCGTCAGCTGTGAGTGCGTCTCCGCCTGCCCCCACACGCACGCCAAGCCGTAACGTCACTGACGACGCTTCCCAGGGGAATGATCAAGGCTTACGGTAACATCTCGGTCACCGGGTACTTGTCTGCGAGGCACGTGCCAAACCGGACCAACTCGGACCCCGTAGCTGACATGTGTGGCAGTGACAGCATTAAAGGGTATGGGAAGCTGAGGATCGACGGCACGTTGGAGGGTGCGGATGTGGAGGTTTACGGGAACCTGAGTATCACTGGATACTTGTGAGGCGCCAAATCACTATGAGATGGCCGACATGCTGACAAACTTATCAGGAAGTGCCAGAGGCTGGTGGTATACGGCTCGTTGATCTTGATCGGACCGAATTCCACCTATGTCGTCGAGGAATCTGAGGAAGTTGTAGGAGCTAAGCTGACGAGAGAACAAGAGCCAGATTGGGAATTCTAGCTTGCTCTGGGGCGTTTGAGACTGTCCACTAGGACATTGCTTCTTTCCCTACCTTTCTCGTGTTGTCCAGGGCCGTGGACAGTTTGGAGCAATCGCCGTTGGGGCATTGAATTGTGAGCGCGCGGCAGCAACCCAGCAGTGATGCATAGCAGTTGGCGGAAATTTCGGCGAACGGCGAGGGTCCGCTGCCCGAGTCAATCCATGACTACCCAGGAACCATGATGCAATGGGTCGACTGAACAGCCTCAACTCCAGCGGCGAGATGTTGCTCCGCCGGTCAGCCTTGGGAGGAGCGGCGCGGCTGAAACGAGCCGTCAATCGGTGTCGGGCTCGGCAACTTGACGTGCAGCTCGACGGAAGGATCGGGCCTGAGACAGGGCCCTGAGGGAAGAAAATGGGTCGAGCTGGTGTCGCTGGAAAGCGTTGAAAGTCGGCGTGACTTGATGCTGGGAGGTGCACCTTGGCCTGGATGGTTAGCGCTCGATGAGGCGAGTAGTTTGTACGCGCAGAATTGTCAAAAAGGACTGCATGATTGAGTTTCACATGCATATTTCCAAGAAAAGGGAATTGAGAAAATACAACATCGTCAGCTGGATTCTTGGAAACAGGAAAAGATGAGTTCAGCTGGTGCGGCTGCGAAGCGCTCGGATACCGACCTCGGAATTGCCTGATCTGGACGCTGATGACTCAGCCTGAGCTGTAGTCGAGAACCCACTCTTTGGAGCCAATGAACACGGGTTGCTCCATCGAGTCTCGACAAGCCGTCGCGCCTCGCAAGCCGTCGCGCCTCGCAAGCTCGCGACACGTTCCGCGGCACGAGAAGCAAATGGCAGCGCAGACGCCCGGCCCGTCTACTTGCAGCCACCTTCAACGACCTTTGTGATACGGGGCGTGTCACGCTCTTCCGAGGAGATGGCCCCAGGGGGCACAGATCAAGAGGCGAACACCGACGCCGCCGCCGCATCGCCAAAGGACGGGAGCTCCCTACATCAGGCCGCAGAGCAGTCTACGGACACGGCGGACAAGAGCCTGGAGCCGCGCGCTGACCCCGATGCCCAGACAACCGTCACCGACTTTCTCGACTTCACCGAATACCTGCCCTCGGACATTGTGCGATCGCTGACGCTCGTCGGCAAGCTCGACCAGAGGTATGCAGAAGCATCGCGCAAGGTCGACGACCTGACGACGGCATGGGGGCGACTGCCGAGCCTCGCTGCGGGCGAGCGCCCCGACCCAGTCAAGCTGCGCGCGGACATCTCGGAGCAGTTGGACCAGGCTGTCAGCTGCAGGGTGTTTGCCCACGCCGAGGCCGTCAGGATGTCTGAGAACGTCAACCGCCACTATAACAAGGCCAAGGTGTTGTTGGCGAAACTGCAGGCTATGATGGACAACTACCCGACGGAGGAGCCAAAGAGCCCGGTCGCGCCGAAGTCTCCGCAGATGTCGCGCGCCAAGTTGACGGTGCGATCGACCGGGGAGGATGGCAAGAAGCTCCCGCGCCACAGGATCCCCAAGATCACGGTTCCCGGCGAGGTTCTGGCACCATACGATATCGAATATGATACATGCAGCGATGACAGCGACATTAGCTCCGACTCGGAGCTTGACATACCGGCGGGTGGTCGACGGACGCCAGCTCCTGGACCACGGATCAAGCTTGTTTCGAACAAGGGCCAGAAGTCGGCAAGCCGCCCGGCTCGCGCGCAATACAGCACCGCCGCCATGACCGCGGCGGCGGCGGCCAATGCGGCTGCCCTGCTCAACCCACCACCGGAGAATGCGGTCATTGGCAGCGCCGACGCGCCCTGGCTGCAGCTGACGCAGTATGAGCTGGCCAAACTTAGGAAACGCATGAAGAAGAACGCTACGTGGACGCCTAGCGACACCATGGTGGCAAGGGAGCTCAAGGCGCTGGGGCGTGGTCCAGACGAGTATCGAGACGCCAAGAAGAAAGCGGAGGACGAGGGCCAGGTGTTCAACCCCGCCATGCCGACTCTGGTGGTCGATGATGATTCAGGCACGCAGCTACTTCCCGCTGGCGCTTTAAGTGCCGATGCGCTGGCAACAGACGAGCAACCCACCAGCAATCGGGGAATGAAGCTCAACGAGGCCAAGAAGCTCAAAAGAGAAGCCTTGGCCAAGCTCGCTGCCGAAGAAGCGGAGGAATCGGCTCGTAAGATGGCGCAAGCGGCGAAGCTGTTCTTGGGGAATGGCGCGCCAAACGCTTCTGAAAACTCCAAGGAGTCAGGAACACCGTCTGGAAAGCCGAGGACGAACTCGCGGTCCAACGGCAAGCGGAAGCGAGAGACCGAGGGCGAGGCCGCCGAGGCCGCCGAGCGAAGCGAGACACCATCGCGCCGTCTGCCCAAACGCACCAAGACGGAGACGCCCGTTCCTCCGCCACATCACCTCGGACTCAACCACAATAATACATCGGTTGTGGACAGCTCCGGAAATCCAGCGCTACTCACACCTGGTGGGACGGTGGTTGCGGCGCAGTCAGAAACTCCGGTGCCCATTCCCATGCCTCACCAGAGCTCGTCGGCAAGATCGGCCGCATCTCCAGCCTCGAATGCCTCGAATGGAAACACGGTCACCACTACATCAGTACCGGTGAAGCCACCGGCTGCTGAGACGCCTGTGCCTCTCCCTAGAACGGACCAGAGAAAGACTCAGACTCCGGTTCCACCGCCCGGGCGCGACTCCATTAAGCGGGAGACTCGAGGAGACACCGCAAAGCGTAGCCAGCAGCAGACGCTTGATTCACGCCAGCAAGCACCGTCGGAGCAGCCCACCATCAAGCAGTCTGCCTCGCGTGGGCACACCCCAGCCGCCACACCGGCCCCCGAGTCTCACGGCAGCCGACGGCCGGGCTCTCGAGGAAAAGCGATGAGTCAAGAGCCACCGCCCTCGTTAGCCGCCGACCGGCCGCGCCGCGCGAGCACCGCTCGCAATACTCCGGTCCCCGAGTTCAAGCAGCCGCCAAAGCGCGCCAAGCGCCCTGCCCCGGGCGTTGTCAGCACCACTAACAGTGGCGGTAACAGCGCCGTCGGCAAGCGGAAGGCGGCTCCAAAGAAGAAGGCCCGCACAACTAGGAAGGAAAAGGGCCAGGTCACGGAGACGGAGATGGAGGAGGTGGACGACGAGGGCAAGCCGATCGACCCCAACGAACCTCGCTACTGTCTCTGCAACAGAGTCAGCTTCGGCACGATGATTCAGTGCGACAACGTTGACGTAAGTGCCGGCCCTTGTCTATCCAGAGTTGCGTGCGGCAGCTGACAACTGCAGAACTGCAAGCAGGAGTGGTTCCACCTCGAATGTGTGGGCCTGTCTGATATCCCGGCGCGTACGACCAAGTGGTACTGCCCCGACTGTCGGAAGCTGCTCAACATCGGAGAGAGGGGGGAAGTGAATGCCCGGGGCGTGAGGAAGTAGGATGGGGACGGCCGCTACGAGGCATTTACGGACCTGACTTGGAGTTGGTTGTGGCGAAGGGACTGGGGACTACCGGCAGGGGGATTGCTGAGGCCGGGGGCTTCCGCGGAAGCCACCTGTGGCCCGTGGCGCCATACGCTTAGGCGTTATAGGAGGAACACTCTCGTTAAGACTACTTGTAAGTGGTATGTCTACTTATTGCAGGGCCGTATGCCCAAGTCAAGCGAAGATGGCCAGTCAAACCGCACTTTTTGTCCGAAATTCAGCCGTCGCCTGGTGACCCAGTCACCCGAACAGTTGGGGAGAACTGACAGACGAAGCAACGGGCATCATGGATGGATCCCCCGTGCCCCATGACCTAGACATTCAGAACATCGACGGCATAGGCAAGGGATCCTTTGCTCGGGTGGGTCTCGTCAAGAACTCGCGATATGTCGTCAAAATCGCGTCGGACGATGCGCATCACCATCTTGACCGAGAGAGGCTAGTCTACGAACGCCTTGGGCACCCCAACATCCTCCAATTCTACGGCGAAGTCCGCGTTCGCTCAAGCGAGCGGACTCTACGGGGATTGCTCCTGGAGCATCACCCGATCGGAACTCTCGACACGTCACTCTCCGCCCACGACCTGAAGACTCCGAGATCAGAGTGGGCCGGCAGTTTTCCACCCCGTTCTCGTCATGCCAAAGAGCTGACCGGCGTGGCACCCAGATGGCCGAAGCAGGCGATCGAAGCGGTCCGACACGTCCATTCGCGCGGTGTCGTCCACGGGGACCTAGGGTGTCACAATCTTCTCGTCAAGAGCGATGGGGCATTGGCGCTGGCTGATTTCGGCGGATCGAGCCTCGATGGCTCCGCATGTCTCGAGTTCCCGCCGGCTCGCTACTCCGGGCCAGAAACGGCTTGCGGTCTATCGGAGCCAGCGGAGAAGGACGATCTCTTCGCCCTCGGCACGGTTCTGTACGAGATCAGTACCGGCCAGCTGCTCTACCAGGAGCTCGACGACACCCACATCAAGACCCGCTTTACCGAGCAGGAATATCCCAGCTTTGCGGGTGTGCCGGCCCCTCTCGAGCACATAATCATCCGCTGCTGGACGGACAAGTACGCGCGCGCAGACGAGGTTGCTCGCGATCTGGCGGGAGCTTCCTCAAGCGGTATGCCGCGCGGCAGGGCACTGGTCGCTTAGGAGTCCTCTGCGACACTTGCTGTTGTGGTCGCTGCCAACGCGAGGGCTTGTACAAGGTTGCACAGCTGGTCGCAGCGGTCGATCTGATACGCCCTCGGCACCTGCGCCCGCGGTGAGAGCTAGCTGTCCACCGGAGCTGGAGCGCCGTCTCGCCGGGGCGGGAAAGATGCTGGGGCATGTCGAGGCGTGGACGGGACGTGATGGTGAACACTCTGCCGCCGCTCTCTTCAGCCAACTCCTCCATCTGCCTCTTGCGCTCGGCCACCTCGACCTAACTCGGCCTGCCGGGCATTCTGGGCAACTGCCCTCGAACGTCCACCAATCGCGCGTCATACTGAAGTGCTGCGACGCGGTTGGTGGCGGCTGTGGTGACGCGGGAGTTTGTCAGACACGTTCAGGTGTGCGTTTTGTAAGCGGAAGGTAGTGCACTACCTAATTGCACTGGTGTCTGCTGCACTGAGCGCAGTGGCTGACCTCTACTCCCTTGCACCTCCAACGTCACCCAAACGTACTCGTACACGCGATCCAACCTCAACACCACCTCGAAGCTCATCCAGAACCCCTCCCGTGCTGCACGCTCATCATGGCCGGCGCCGTCAGCGGCGGCTACTTCCCCCTGTACCCGCACCACGGCGACCTGCCCGACCCGGAGGTGCGCACCTTCATCACCAACTTCTACCACACATCGGACCGGCCGGACGCCAACGAGCTGTGGATCAGCCACTTCACCAAGGACGCGCATGTGACCGTCGGCAACGACAGCGCGCGCGGCGAGCAAGGTAACCGCCAACAAGCAGACCCCGACATGTGCCGCCGACCGCTGACGCCCGGCGCCGAGACAGAGATCCGCGCACTGCGCGGCAGGATGTGGACCACCGTCCAGGAGCGCAGGCACACCGTCGCCAAGGTGTTCCCCGGCCAGTTCCAGGACCCCGGCGCCGGTGGGCCGCTCGAGTGCGAGGTGATGCTGTTTGGCGAGGTGAAGCTGCGGACCAGGGACGGCGAGGAGGCGGCCGTGCCGTGGGCGGGACACGCGGCGCTGACGAGGGACGCCGAGGGCGAGAGGAAGGAGTGGAAGTTTGCGAGTTACCGGGTTTGGCTGCAGAGGTAGAGCAGACATGGGACGCGTGTCTGCCCCATGTTTGCCCCGTTCCCTGCCGTCTCTTGCCGTTATTTCCTTTGCATGCTGCGGGACCTTGAATGGCATTCTCATTAATACTCTCAAGAGCTAGTCCTATATACCGCTATCCGTCCCGTAGCATGGGAATCCTAGGACCGTGCCCGAACGCGACGCGGCGGGGTCCGAGAATCCGATCGCCGGCGTTTCCTGTCGTCTCGCGAGGATGTGTCAGATTCGCTATACGACGAATAGCTCGACAGCGACTCCGAGTCAGAGGAGTACCGCCGTGCAGGTGCAGGGAGGGCTGCCTTTGGCATGTTTTGAAGGAACTCTCTCATCTCTTCGGTAAGGGCACCCATGCCAATGCTCGTGAAGTAGTTGATGGAGAATCTGATATTCCGGGCGTTGTCCTTGGGGAACATGCCCTCGAAGCTGGGCCGCAGAATCTCGTCGGTCATCCGTTGCCTCAGGCTTTGCAAGCCAATCTCCTCAACGATGCTCTGAAATAGTATCTTGATGAAGATGCGGCTGCTGGACGTCGTCTCGTCTTCGTTTAGGTGGATGACCGACAGGCAGTGCCAGCCGATGGAATCCACCCCGAGCATGTGTCCAAACAGCTGGGCAATATTCCGCAGCTTGTTGTTCTCATATCGGTGGATGGTCTCGTAGTACTTTACGAATGCCTGCTCGAAGAGGTCGCACCAGAGACGGTTGATCTTGGCAAATCGCTCGCCAATCAGACCAAAGAACTTGGTGTATGTCTTCTCCTGCGAGCAACACTCGACAATCATCGACGGCAGCTCTGGCTCCTGACCCGCAGGAAGGTTGATCTTCATGAGTTTGTGCACGGCTTCCTCGGGGTCGGCACTCGACATGATGGTGAGATAGATGGTCCTCCGCAGGTTGACCAGGTCGGCGTTGGACTGATCCTTGATCTCCATGGCCTTGGTCTCCTCATCTTCCTCTTCGGAGCTTTCATCCTCCTCCTCGTCGTCGCCATCATCGTCGTCGTCACTGGCCTCGCCCAAAATCTCGGCCCTGAGCTTCTTGTATGCCTCCTCATTCTCCTCCCAGTCGGCGTCAAACTTGAAAATATTGAGTCCGTCCTGCACGTCGATTTCGCCCTCCAAGCTCGCCTGATGCGTAATCTGGTCCTCCTCCTCAACAAGGTCCAGCTCCTCCTTGACGACCGGGTTGTCCTTGAACTTGTCTTTTCGAACCTGAAACAACACCTCAATCATGTACTGCGTTCGCTTGTCGATGTCGGCTTCGTGTAGGATATTTCTGAACTGGTCGAACACCGCCATGGCAATCGAAGGCTGCATCTCCTCCACGTACTGCCCGACCTCGCGGCAGAAGCCCACCGCAATCTCCACACTGTCGTCCGTCGGCTTGTGTAATAGCAGGAGGAGGATCTGTCCGGCCAGCATCTCGTGCTGGACTTGCTGGTTGATGAGGTGCGCTAGGAACGTCGTCGAGGATAGGCACACGGCCTTGTCGTTTCGCTTGAAGCCTTTCCGGAACTGCATAATCAGGCGCTTGATCAGCAGCTCTCCGACCTGCGGCAGCTTGGTGTTGACAATGGCAGCCATGGCCGCGTAGATGGGCGTGAAGGGCAAACTCGCCGCCTGCGCCTTCATGATCGACCGGCAGAACAAGCCCCTCCCGCGAATCAGATTCTCGCCAAACAGCTCGGGGACGATGTGCTTGATGTTGGCCGTGTTGACCTTGTTGATCAGGCCGTTGATGCTCTTCTTCAGGGCCTCCCACGCCATGCGCTGGTACTCTTTGCTCGTCTTGTCTGTGATCTGTGCTTGCAACGCCCTCAACCTCGCGGGCGGGATGTACGTTCCTCCCGATCGCATGGTGAGGAGCTTCTCGTACTCTGCCTTTGCGGTCGCCTGCTTCTCCTCCTCGGTGCGCACTGACGGCGGAGTGCGCTCACGCCTCGTTGGACGGTACGAGTCGCCGCCATCGCGGTGAGCCCCTCGCTCGCGGCGCGGAATGTCCACCCCGGCGGACGCCATGGTCGTCGGGTGCTGTGATGTCGTGGATGATGATGCGGGAGGATGCACGTTCGCCATCACTTTGGGCTCGGAGAAAATAATGGTGCACCGACCGTCAAGGCTGCGTGCGCCACGCCATTGGCCTGCACCGCCACACCACGCGCCCTGAGATCTCCTGATCGCGTCTAAAACTCGGGCCAGCGTGGATCAAGACGGCCATCGTCGTGTCGTCTTGGACTTCCACAGGCGATCTCTCAACACCTTCCCATCACATTCCTTTGAACGCCTTCCATAGCACGGTCGTTGCGCCCGCCTGCGTCTCTACAATGGTAAGCGCCATCACCTCTCTCCCCCAGGGCTATGGGATCCATCGTGCGCCGCCACTGACGCGATTCTGCAGCTCGACAAACTCGTGGGCCTCGCCATGCTCGTGGCTGCCTCTGTCGTCTTTCTCTACTACACCATCTGGACGCTTCTCATGGTTCGTCTTCTAGCGCTGTGCTGCCCCGGGCTTTCGCCTTGTGCTAACCGTCGGTCCCAGCCATTTGTCGACGACGACCACCCTCTCCAGAACTTCTTCCTTCCCCGCGTCTGGGCTGTCCGAATCCCCGTCATCCTCGTTCTCCTGGGCTCCGCCGTCGTCGGCTCGTTCTTGGGCATGGTCATGATCCGAAGCAACCGGAAGAAGGCCGCCAAAGCTAAGGCTGCGGCTAAGAAGAAGGCGTAAGCGGAGGCGCATCTTCCAACAAATTACTACTGTAATGCAGAAACGAGGCGTCATGGTATCGCAGACTGTGCTTCACGAGCACCCGTTACATCTTGCCAGACTCCCCGCCTGCGGGAGGAAGGCAGGGTGCCCAACTGAAAGCAATGGGGCCGCAATCACAAGAGGAGGCAGCGTTGGAGCGGGTATCTTTTACGGTTTCTACCTAATACGAGGCACTGCCAAACCAAAGCTGTCCAGATAAAATGAGTGTACCAAAGAAGCCAATGCACCCAACAGAGCATAACAAGTCAATGATGAGGGGCGAAGCGCACCTCAGACTCTCTGGTCAGCAAAATCAAGGACCTCGCAGTCATCCTCGAAGAACCCATCCTCATCTGGGTCTCCCTGGCGCACCCCGCGTCGTCGCCTCGTCGTAACCACGATTTGCTCCCCGTCCCCTTCACCGTACTGCATCACCCGCTCCATCGCCGATGGAGGCAGAGCCAGGTGCTCGTCAGGTCCTGCCTCGCCGTCGTAGGGGCCCCAAGTTAGTCCCAAGTCTACCTTCACAGTCGGGATATCTTGGCCGAAAGCCCACGCGGATGTAGCTGTCGCCTCGCTGGGCTCCGAGTCTCCTCCCAGGAGCCGCTTCTTCTTCTTTTTGGATGACGGCTGGTCCTCCAAGGTGGTATTGGTAAGAAGAACAGACGCCGACTCCAGCTCAGCAGGTGCTCCGCTCCTGCTATACTCGCAGAGTACTACGCGACGATCCGTGTGGAATGGCTGGTACGGGGCGCTCGACTCTATCTCTGCCTGCGGGATCGCAGCATCCATACCATGAACCAGAGGAACAGTGCGAGCCTGAGCTTTGAGTGTCAGAGTATTCCCTGCCTCCATTTCGGCATCCGAGAGCTCGAGATGCTCTTCCGGGGCGCCCAAGTCCACAATCTGGCGCACAATAGGTGCAACGACATCGTCGGGGAGTAGCGGCACCTCCAAGTCCTTGTGCTTGTTCGCACGAGCAATGCGCTTCCCAGCCACTGCCGACGCGTGGCGAGTTTTGCAGGGGAACATGCGAACTAGGCCTCCACCTACGGAAACCAGGACGTGGGTCTTTCGACTCTTGAGCCAGGTAGCGCACGATGCCGACGGCAAAGCGGCACTCGGCGGCAGGGAAACGCGATTCTCTCCCGTATGCCGCAGTTGATTGATGGCAGTCCCAGTCTTTCCAAGAGAGTGACTGATGCTGGCAGCAATGGCTCGGCCACCCTGGGCGGCCGAATCCCTCAGGGTGTTTGCGGGGGTGGCTGGAACGTTGGTACTGCTGCGGCGAGAGCGTGTCACGAAAGGCCTTGCAGCTTGATATGCGGCCCCGAAGGCGCCAGATGCAATCGAGACAGCAGAGCTAGACGCGTCGGATGTTTCTGCCACGCTCTTCGAGGCCATCTTGCGGCGGCGAGGGGCCGGCCACATGAAGGAACTGAAGGGCATGTCCAACAGATGCACCGTCCCCCTTTCTGTGACCACTGCCAGCCTCTCTCCCTGTGGCTCTGACCATGCAACGTCGACTATACGCGTAGCTGTCATGCGTACGAACTGTGCCATTTGTCGGACCTGGGGTCCGCTGCTGTCGTTCTGAGGCAGTGTCGTCTGAAGGGGCGAGGAGTGCGTGTGTTGAGCACGCAACAAGTCCCACACGGTCTGGACGTCCCCCTTCGTGCTGGCCGTGAAAAGCGCAAGAGAAGAGGGAGAAAAAGCCATGAAGCTGCATCCCAACGGACTTTCGAAGGTTGTCAGAGGATGTATCGAAGGTGAATTCGCCAACGTCTCCATGTCTAGGATGGAGACTCGGCCAGGCTCCTTGACGGCAGCCTGCGCAGTTGTACCGTGCGTTGGCGGAAACTGCGCTGGATCAGTCTGAGGAGAGCGAGGACCTGTCCAGTGCTGTGGCGGTGATCTTGCTTGCTGCTGTTGCGACTGCGGGCTAGAAGGCTTGTTCCAGTACGAGTTCCACGCATGCAGGCCCTGCTGTCCAACCCACTTGGCGCCCTGTATGAGTTCCTGGGTAGTCTCGCGCATGATCTTGTTCACCATACTGTCCGAAATAGGTTGATCCACGGAGGACGAAACGGGCGGCAAGTGAGGCGGCGTCAGGGAGGAGACGCCAGGAGCTCGCCCGAGGATGGGCACAGGCAAATGTGCCCGCAATGAGATCTGAGACGATGGAGCCGCAGGGCAGTACGCTAGCCAGCGCCCGTTGAGTGCGAAGATCGGGGTCTGCGGACAAGGTCGAGGGGGGGTGGCAGAGGGGTGCATCTTATTGCTCTCCTCAGTGACCTCACCACGATGGCTGTGTTGCAGAGTAGTCCATAGCTTTCCGGAACAGGCGAATAGGTGCGTATTCTGTGCCTCGAGGAGCTGCCGGTATACCCAACATTCGCCGGTGACTCCTGAACAGATGGCAATGGTTCCAGCATCTGCCTTGATGGTGAATGCTCCGCTTGGAGGCGGTGGTCGGAAGAGCGGGCTGGATAGGGAGACTTCTGTGCTGATGGGCACCTTCTGCGTCTGGAGAAGGACGTCGACCAGCTTGTTCGTCTTGAGGGAGTATACCTCCACAGCGGTCTGGTAAGATAGCAATGCCGGAGGCGGGCGCGCCTGGAATCCCTCTGGTTGAGCGAACCCTTGGCGTGGGCTCGAAGTAACACCCGGTGCTGTGTCGGCAGCGGCTCCAACGTCTGTGGCACGCTCAGGCAGTACAGGGCCATGTACAACGACCGCCATCAGGGGGAAGAGGGTATCGTTGTTGCCGCTGACCGTCCACGGAAGAATCTTGGCACAATGGACGCCGCCACGAAGTCCTTTCAGGTTCGCCACCAGGTCCAGGCCTCTTTTACCGACAGCATAGACTTGCAGGCCACCTTCGTAGCCGGCCAGCACCACGTTGTCCGACCCGGCCGAGTTATCGGCGGACGGCAGCCTGTCGAAGCCGAAGAAGAGCCCATAGGCCCCCGCCTTCATGCCGCCGGACTGTGGTGTGATGGTTAGATCCAGGTCCTGGGCGCCGTAGAAGTGCGCCTGCGGCTGGTGAGGGAGAGGCGGATGCGGGCCGGCCCGAGAGTCGGGGTACTGGGAATGCAGCGAACTCCGTCGGTAGGCCGCAGTTGACGCTGCTCGCGGCAGAGTCCCAGGGACATGGTACTGTGCGTCCATTTGGAAGCTGAGGGGGCGACGGTTGCTATGGGGAGGCGAGGGCGAAGCCGTGGACGGACTCTTGAACGGTCGCTGGGCAGCCCAGCCATGATGCAGACGGCCCGCGTCTTCGTACGAGGACGGCTGCGTCGGCGGTGATTCACTCGTCAAGTTGATGAGATTGCTGGGGGAGCCTGCCATAAAGGCACCTCCTCTTGCCCACTCATTCGCCATGCTTAGGGCGGTGCTTGCAGAGACCGGGGTTGTGGACAGAGCCTCCAGCAGGGGCGATGGGACGTGCTTGTCATGTTCGGGGAGCGAGGGCCTGATCTCGGGCGTGATGGCAGGGGGCGAGGAGGCGTCGGAGGCAGGGCCGCTCTTGGGAGAGTTGATGTTGCTGCTGCTGATGTGGCCGTTACTGTGCAGGACCCGTGTCAGGCAGGCTGACGAGGAGTCACGCGGCGGAGGGCAGCGCACCCGGGGGGGAAACAGCACTCACGAGAACTTGCCAGCAGCCTGCTTGGTCACCGCCGCAGCGATTCCGCCGCTTTCTTTGGCATGTTTCTTGTCCTTCTTGGAGCCTGTGCAGAGGCGTGTCAGTCCAGCGCTCGAGCTTCGCGGAGGCGCCGCGGTCCCAGCCGCGCCGCGCGGTGCCGCCGTCTGGATTCCGGGACTTACTAGGCATTCAACTGGTGTTTGGCGACGCAAGGAGCACTCTCCCGCCCCTGATGAAATCCAAGGCTTGTGCTTCCGCAAAGCCCTCTGCGCCGGGACTAGCTCGAGGTTCGCGAACGGGTTCGTGGAAGGGAGCGTC
This sequence comes from Tolypocladium guangdongense, assembly GCA_022114105.1. NCBI lineage: Eukaryota > Fungi > Ascomycota > Sordariomycetes > Hypocreales > Ophiocordycipitaceae > Tolypocladium > Tolypocladium guangdongense. Next base: position 5,258,021 of record NRQP01000001.1, on the reverse strand, counting down.
AAGCCCCGAGTGCGACGCGGAGAGGGACGGCAATGGAGGGGCAACGGATAGACACGGAGGGGTTCCGTATCAAGGTGGCGGTGACATGCAGGAACAGCAACGGCACAGCCGCCGCGGTCGAGGGGAACTCGTATGCAGACAAAACAAAGCAAAGAGAGGTAGGGAGAGTGGTTCCGCCAGGCAAAGGAAGGACAAATATGGGCGTCGTTTGGAGCTGGTTCGGGGGTTGTCACGCAAGCGGGAGTTTGATGAAGCAGTCAGGCTCGGGGGAGGCACAGCTCGGCCAGGGCGCGGCTTTGACTGCTGCGGCGGAGGCGGGGGCTGCCAGCGTGGGCACGTTGGCACCTGGCAGGCGGCTGCAGGGGCCTCTGCAACGTGCTAAGCCCAGCTGAGATGGGACGCGGGGCGAGGTGAGGAGTCGCGACCTGTGCCTTGGCGCATTATTATGCAGGTGGACGAAAGCGCGACAGCACCTCGACGGGCTGCTGTTAGGGCCTTGCCTTGTTTGTCTGCCCGTGGCCAAAAGAGTGTCACGATGCCTGCGTGCTATTTATTACAGTCGGCTGGCAGGTGGCAACGGCGGAAGCCTGCAATACCTAGGTAGGCACCACAAGCGACAAGGTACCTACACGGCACCTCGTGCTGACTCACGAGTGACCACCTCCCGTCCCCTCTCTCATCATCAGTGCATCACCCAGTGACGTGCGCTTCCTCTGTTGTCCTTTCCCACACGCCCCCAGAACAGACGCCACCACCTGGTGACACGCTGCGACAACGTGTCAGGTGAGCATGCCTCCTGCACCATAAACACAGGCCTAGATGGGATTGATGAATTGGGTCGGTCTTGGACGAAGCGGGATGGAATGCAAGGAACGAGCGGGCTGATGGACAGCAACCCAACCCTCTGAGCCGCTCGCTGTCCCACGACTGGCTCTGTTGCCGCCGGATGTAGCAGCGAGATGCCGCAGTGATGCTGGACGCGCCACTTAAGAGACCAAACTGGGGCCAAGCTCTGAACCAGCCAGCCGGCATGGCGGCCGCTGGCAATTACAGCGTCGTCGAGGTCCCTCACCCTCCAGTCTGCTACCAGTCTCCTCGCCAGCCACTTCTATACGGCCAGCTTCAACCACCTGTTGCTGCTTGAATAGTTGGAGTTTGGGGATGGAGTCGCAGACCTCACAACATGAGCCTGATAAGGATCCCGAAATCGACTAAGCGCAGAGGCTGACCGAACTTACGGCTCCCGTCACAGGCTCGCAAGTTACGACGGAGCATACCTATACAACAAAGGTATCCCGAAGTCTGTCCTGGATCTGGGCAGCCCATGCCACGACACACGAGGTCTACTGTCACCATATGGGTCTCCAGAGAGCCAGAGAGCAACGAAAGGCCAGGCCATCCACATCGACAATCCTCTACTGGCGCACAAGCCTGGCGACAGCATCAGCGGCCGCGTCTTTCGCCAGGTGCCCATCCTCGTCGGCGCAGAAGATGCAGAAATCACGATCCAGCTCGTCGGTCGCGCAAAAGCCACAATCACGGAATGGAGCGACCACTCGGGAGAGCCAGGCCAGCTTCAGCTCTTGTGTCGACTTGCCTTTCCCGGACACGACGTCGCAGACGTTACATCCCGGGCCGCTACACACTTCCCGTACTGTCTCTGGATTGGCGGATGAAGAACTCGGAGCTGAAGGGTTTCGAGAAGGCATCGGCAAGTCATGGCCGTTTTCCATTGTGATGCCGAGCAACACATCCACCGGCAGCGGACAAATCGCGCCCTGATGAAGCCGAGGAAGTCGACTCTGAGGGAACAGTTGATGAAGCAGTATGGTCACATCATATCGATGAACAAGGCCACGTCCAGGCGCAGGCACTGCCATCAAGCTCACGCCTCTGACGCCGGAAACGCGACGAAGGCAAGTTTCCTGACGGCTACGTCGAGTACTTCCTACAAGCTCGCCTCGTCTCATCCTTATCCAGGAACAAACCACTAGCCGTGGCACCAATTCGAATCTGCAGCTCTATAGCCCCAGTGGAAGCCCTGACCGGCTCGGAGTTTCGGCCATTGCGATCCGCGGCATTGCACGACAAGTGCTTTGGAGCATAGGGCTCGAACTTGTTTTCGCGGCTGGAGCACCAGCGACCTACTAGCTCGATTCCCCCGATCCTCTGCCGTTCACAATTCGAGCCGTGTGCCAAAGTACACAAGGCTTCAGTGGAATGAATCATCGGATGACGGTGCTGCCGGCAACATATGTCCCCGTCTCACTTACTCCGTACACACTCAACGGGTTGGCTGGCGAAGTGGGGACGCTTCCCGCCGTGGGGGACCGAACCGCCGACTCGGACTCGTCGGCGTGGGGGGTCGGAGATGGTTCCTACTTGAAGCCCTGCGTCTCCTTTCTCTTTACTAATTTCTCGTCTTTCTCGTTATTGGCAGGAGAGAAATGCCGTTAAGGCTGCCTTGAATTGTAATATCGTTGGTGTTCCAGCGGTCGAACCGCTTACACGCCACCGACCCTTGCGAGAGAAGTCATCATGTCGTATTCCAGCACGCAGGACCACATACCAGAGTTGGGGGGGGGACCTCCGGAAGGACGACAAGGTTCTGTTTTCACCAAAAGACGGAAAGATTGACTTTGAAGAGGCAGCCGGCATCGGTGACGACGGTCAGGCGGCTGTCCCCTTCCAGCTCGCCGACCCCGAGCTCTGGTACCCCTTCAGCTATGGACCGTAGTCCCGCTACCAACTCCGCTCCAAGGTCCTCCGCAGCAACGGCACCGAACTGCACTCGGCGTCCAAGCTCATCGGCTTCCGCCGCACGGAGCCCGTCCAGGAGCCCGACGTACACGGAAAGTCCTTCTATTTCCGCGTCAACAACATCGACGTCTTCGGCGGCGGCTCCTGCTGGATCCCCACCGACAGCTGCCTCGCGCAGGTTCCCGCACAGCGCTACCGCGACTGGGTCGCGCTCATGGCCGAGGGCAACCGAGTCATGCTGCGCGTTTGGGGCGGCGGCGTCTACGAGGACGACGCTGCTGGACGCCTGCGACGAGCTCGGCGTGCTGGTCTGGCACGACTTCCAGTTCGCCTGCGCCTGCGCCCGCCAGACGTCGGCGTCGCGCGCACGTACCTCGACTGGACGCAGACGGGCTACTATGTCGATGAGAACTCGCAGCTGTGCACCGGCCAGGTCAACCAGACGCGTCCTGCGCGCGAGGGCACCTTTGACGTCTGGATCGCGAGCAGCAGCGTGGGCCCCGTCGACGCACACGTCGCCGTGCGCTTCATCTCTGTCGGGACGGGAAAGGACGTCTTCCCACCCCTGAGCACGTCCATTACCGCAGCCCACAGTTCCACCACTGAGGTCCTCACCAAGAAGCCCCTCCAGCCCTCCATGCCCGACGCAGACGACCCAACCAAGCCCTTTGACGTATCCCAGTACGACCCCTACGTCGTGCATACCGTTCTCTCCGTCAACGGTTCCGTCGCCACCGACACGGCCTGGCCCGACCCCGTCAAGTTCCTGGACATGGCCGACCGCGGCGTCAGCTTCGCGGTCTCGCCCGTCGGGGACGAGATGGTCGTCTCGGCGCAGCGGTCCGTCAAGGCGTTTGTGTTTGAGGAGGTGGAGGGGCTCAGGCTGAGCGACAGTGGGTTTGACATTATGCCCGGGGAGGAGCAGCTTGTCAAGGTGAGAGGGGGCCTGACGGCAGATAGGCTGCGGTGGACGTACGTTGATGCCCCTGGGACGTCGTTGGAGATTCCTTGAGCCCGGTCTCGACTATATAAACTTGGTTAGGTACTTCCTCACTGTAACTAGCCAATATGGCTTGACATTAGTCTGTGCTAGGTGTATGTGAAGTTCAGGCTGAAGCTAAGTTGACGATCTCTTGAAACAAACAAGAAGATGAACATAATAATAAAATCTTTAAATAGTCAGTACAGAGCAATAGTGTGTTCAAACTGCAACTTGCACGGGCACTTCATGGTCTCAACGTATAACAGTAACTTACTTCGTATAACCCCTACGTTCTCCAACCCCCACCTGCAGGTGCTGTCCACCTCCACTCTCTCCTACCTCCCCTTCAACAACACCAAGCTCCACTCCGAATCGCCTCAACTACAGCGTGACATTCAATGCCTCGTCCTATTCCGAGAGCATGCCTCGCTCAGGTGCCGGACGAGGCACGCCGCCTGCCAGAGGACCCCCCCCGGCCATCGGCCCGCAAGGTGAACCGCTCATGCGTCGAATGCACCCGTCGAAAGGTCAAGTGTGATGGCCGTCAACCCTGCAGCAGCTGCCGGTACCACCGCGCGGCGGATTCATGCGACTATCGCCAGCGCTCGAGGCGGAATGCCGTCAGCCGCAGGTAGCCCACGCATCCCCCCTCGCCGTTGACATGTCCTATTTCTGACGCGTCATCCGCCTTCAAGCGCCTTTGACAGGGCATCGGACCAGCTCCGTGCTCACTCGCAGATCCTAGAGACTCTCTTTCCGGGCATCGCCGTCTCCCGTCTCGCAGACAAGAGCCAGGCTGAGCTGTTGGATATGCTTGACCTCCGATCCGTCCCTGCGCACCCTCTTCCGCAGTCCCATCATCATCTACCTCCGCCAGACGGGCCCTCGCCAACGGAAGACGACGGCCATCGCTTTCGGCAAAGCCCCAGTGCCGATGATTCGGCTCCAATGTCAGAGAGCGGAGAGCCCGCAGCCGAGAGGCAATGGGACGAGTCTCTTGACCAGCCGGCCACCGTTGCAAGCGACGACATCAACGCCATTGGCCTTGCCACGGATGAACATGCCCGCTCATATCTCGGCGTGACCTCTATGAGTGCCGCCCTCAGAGCCATATTCCGCCTATGTCCCGCCGCAAAGGAGCATACCGCCCAGTGTGCGAGGGCGCTGGCAGCTGCCCCGGCTCAAGCACTTACTCCCCTGCCCGTCCTGGGGAGAGATCCGGCCCTGAGCATCATGAGGGAGCAGCGCTGTATCGACTTTTACTTCGACAACATCCATGCCATCACGCCCCTGCTGGTCGAAGAAGAGTTTCGCAAAGAGTATGCTTCTGGCACCCGCCAAGACGGCTCATGGATGGGGCTCCTCAACATGGTCTTCGCCCTGGGCTCCATTGCATCAGGCAGCGAAGGCCTCCATGAGCAATACTATCGCCAGGCTCGTTCCCTCACCGGTCTAGACAGCTTGGGCTCGGGGAACATGGACAGTCTACAGGCCCTGTGTCTCCTGGGCGGCTACTACCTGCACTACCGCAACTCACCAAACATGGCGTATGGAGTTTTGGGGGCGGCATACCGGGTGGCCATTGCACTAGGGCTGCACCGAGAGCCTCGACGAGGCACAAGCGTCGCTGACCCTGCCGAGGCAGAAGCGTATCGGCGCCGAGTCGAGACAAGGAGGAGGACATGGTGGAGCCTTTACTGCCTCGATACATGGGCATGCATGACGCAGGGCAGACCTACCTGTGGCCGCTGGGATAGAAGCACCATGGATACTTGCCTCCCTTCGAGCCTCTATCCGGACGATCACGCTGCCCTTTATTTGCAGGCGAATGTCGAAATGTGCTTGATCTGTGAAAGAATTCAGCATCGGTTCGCCCAGTTCGGGCAGCCGACAAACCACGAAATCCTCAGCCTCGACGCGGAGCTCCAAGCTTGGTTTGAAGCCCTGCCGCCCACCATTAAGGAACCAGAATCATCACCGCATAAGTACCAGTTCTCGAGAGAGTTGATGAAGACGAGGTACTACAACGCTCGCGTTATTCTCGCACGCTCCCTGATCCTGTACATTGCCCACGACTGCAAGCGGAAGATCAAGGAGCTCATGCCGGAGCAGCGGCACATACTCGACTCGTGCTGCCGCGTGTCTGCCGAGGCCATCAACTCTACCGCGCGGTACTGGATGCCCAACCGCATCCACGTCTGGAACTTGTCTTGGTACCTCTTCCAGGCGTGCACGGTCCCGCTGCTGTGCATTGCCGTGGAGAGCAGCATGCAGCAGCCGTCGTTGCCGCAAAACGAGAGCATGGGCGCATGGCGGTCGAGTCTCGCTAAGGCGCTGGAGACGTTTGCAGAGATGCGGCCGTGGATGCGGGCTTCCGATCGCTCGCCCGACATTGTGTCTGCCGTGCACGAGGCGCTCAATGCGGCAGAGGCAGATGGGATGATGCGCACCCCGTCGGCGACGGACGGGAGCTTGGATTTGTTCGGTTTGTGTGATGAGCAACTTACTGGGATGGACTGGGGGTTGTTCCTTGATGATAAGGGTTTGGCTCGCGGCTTGTTTCCCATGTGAAGGTCTGCATTGGACGAGTACTGCCAACTAATGGCTCCGGGGCTGGCGTCTATACCCACAACACTGCGCTTGCCACTACCTCGCGAGTCGACATGGCATCCCCGAAGCTTCCATTGAGCTCGACAACCTTCTCGCGTCAGAGCCTGCATGGAAACTGTGCAAGTTCCCCGCAGAGAATCAAGGTTACACAACGGCCGGCCTTGGTAAGCTGACATGCAGCTGAAGCCCGGTCTCTCTTACCTCTTCCTCGCGGTTGGTCGGGGAGGCATGCCGCCGGGCTGCATCGACTGCCAAATACAAAGTAGGCTCTGCCTGTTGAGATGCCGCGGTCTCGCTAAGAGATTCACTGCACCACCCCAGGTACTTAAGCCCGAGCTGCGCGGTGGTCCTCGTTTTCCTCTTTCATCCACAGCCATCTTCGGTAGCTAAACAGAGTCCTTTTTGCAACGACATCATCCTTGAGCAAGACATAAGACACAGCCATGGGTTTCAAGGAAGCCGTTGTGGACACCACTCGACAGGTACTACTAATACCAGCCATCCCGTTCCTAACCGCAGCCCCTGCTGATGCTTACCCAGGCAGCGCAGTTTGCTGCGAACAATCCCGGCACCACCCTCGCCCTCGGAGCTGGGGCCGCCTGCGTTGCGGCACCAGCTCTCGTCGCTGCGCCTGCGCTGGGCGCCGGCGGGTTTGCTGCCTCTGGGATTCAAGCAGGTGCGTCGGCATCCTGGCCTTCTGCATGGCTGGCGGACTAACACGCCGCATTAGGATCGCTCGCGGCCTCCGTGCAGAGCGGTATCGGATCGGTGGTCGCCCCAGGCATTTTCTCTACCCTCCAAAGTGCGGCCATGGGCGGATATGGCGTGCCCATCGTCCACGGCGCCGTCCAAGGCGCTGGTGGTCTGTTGTTCGGCGGTGGTGGGCTGATGGCCTGGCGGAAGAAGGGTGGCGCGAACAAGACCGAGGCCGAGGAGGAAGCCAAGGATGAGAAAGACGGCGAGAGGGAAGGAGAGGAGGACGAAGGAGAGGAGGACGAAGGAGAGGCGGTGGCAAATCCCAAGCTTTGAGAGGGATCATGTATGCCGCCCTTCGAAGCACCCCTTTCTTGGGTGGATACTGTCAGGATGCGCCATCACCGACGGCGAAGATTTGTCTTTCGTCCAACGTGGCGTCACTGTGAAGCTGTATTGCCTCCGTTGTGCACGCTCCCACTCGTTTGAGCCTATCCAAACGTTGGGCAAAAGCAGGTGTGCGATATTGCCTCGCCCGGGGCTCTATTCATCTCTATGCTAGATTCTTCGCGGCATCGTCCCTGATATCCAACGCCGTCTCTATGTCATGCTCAGCCAGCCACAAGCCCATCCCGCGAGGCAATCTCTTCCTCCTTGCCCTCCGCCGCAGCATGCCCATTCTCCTCCGCCTCCTTGCCGGTCCCCTTGGCCGGCCCCTCAGCATCCCGCGTCACCGCGCCATTCCCGCCCTTCGTCGCCGCCGCCCTCTCCTTCTTGCTCAGCGTAATCGCGCCCTTGGCCAGCGCCTCGCCCGGCAGCGGCCGCACAATCGGCTGCGCGACCCACCACGGCCGCCTGCACCGGCGCATCGTGCCCCGCGAGCTCTCGCCCTCGGGCACGTCTGCGTCTGCGTCCTCGGCAAGCGCGGCGAGCTCGTCGTCGAAGCTTCGGCCGCCCGTGCGCTCGTACTCGAGCAGGCCCTCGGCGACCTTGCGCTCCGCGGCGGCGAGGACGCGCTCGTAGCCGTCGATGCCGTCCTTGCGGCTGCGGGCGAGCATGTCGCGCACGTCGGTGTGGCGCGAGACCAGGTGCCGCAGCAGGTGGAAGAGGTGAGGCTGCATGGCGGCGAGGTTCGGCGACGGGTCCTCGCGCTTGCTGGGGCCGCCGCCGTCTTTCTTGCGGCGCTTCCTGGCGGGCTCGTCGCAATCGGCCTCGGTGCGCTCGGCGTCGGCCATCCAGGCCGTGTCGTCGCCGGGCGTGAACAGCGGGCGGCGCCTGGGGGGCTCGCGGCCGAGGGCGTACTTGTGCAGGATGTCGAGGTAGCGCCGCGTGACGGCGTCGACTCGCCAGCCGCCTTTCCCGTCTTTGCCTCTCCAGTACTCACGTCCTTCTTCTCCGACGGGCGGCGGCTTGGCGAAGATGGCCGGGTCGCTCAGGTTGCCCTCCGCGCTCATCACGCCATCGGCGCCAGTCGCCTCAAGGCACTTCTCGATGTCGCCCTCTTGCAAGATGTTGCCGTTGGCGAACATGACCGTTTCGGGAGGGAGGTTGTCTCGCAGGAACTTCAGCATCTCCCAGTCCGCGACCCCAGTGATGTGACCCTTTTGTTCTCTTCTCCGTCCATGCACCGCCAGAATCGAGGCACCCGCCTTGAGCACATTCTGCGCATAGGCCAGCGTCTTCTCCTTGGCCTCCAAGATGCGGATCTTGGCCGTCACCGGCACGGGCAGTTCCCTGTGCAGGGTGTTTACGAGGCGGAATATGAGATCCTGGTCCTCCTGCAGGAACGCGCCGTAGTGGCCCTTTCGGGCAATGCCCTGCGGGCAGCCGAGGTTCAGGTCGACGGCGTCGCAGTACGGGGCAACGTGTCGCGCGGCGGACAGGAGCGCCTCGGGGTCGTTTGCGCAGAACTGGACGAAAAGAGGCCGGTCGATGGATGGATTGCCGTCGAGCCAGGGTTCGGAGGAGGAGCCGGGGCGGACGGCCTGGAAGTGTGCCTTGCGGTACTTGTCCTCCTGCGAGAAGAGGCGCGCGTGCAGCATCGGGGTGTAGGCGAGGAGGTTCGACTGTTCGGACTCGGGGAGGAAAGATCGCGTGAGCATGCGCCATGCCTAGACGTCTGTCGCGTGAGCAATCCGTTCCTCATCGAACAACGTCGCAGAGCGACGTACAAACTCGGACTGGTCCACCATGGGCGCCACGACGAACTTTGGGCTCCCGATGCTCTCGTAGAATGCCCTCCCATGCAGCTTCTTCGCCCTGCCGGCATCCGCCACGGGAGTACCCGGCTGTGCCTCCGCCACCGTCATCGTCGCGATGCCTCGAGCGCAAACAAGCTTGCTCGTCGCAAGGTGTCGAAGCCCCGCAAGCTGGCTGGTCCAGAGCCGTCGTCGCATAAATGAAAACCGGCGCGTCCTGTAGATCGCCCGCGGCGCCGCGCTGCGTCTGGTACCGTTCAAATGGCGCACGGCCGGTTGTGGGTTGAGCGTCTGTGATGTACAAGTGACGGGAGACTCAACGCGGCGATGAAAATGACGCCGCAAGGCTGCCGAAATCGTCTTGGACCCCTGATGTGGGGGCGCAAGGCTGACGATAACCTAAAACGCGGGGTGGGCGTGGGCTTTGACGAAACGCCACCAGCCAAACAGCCAACGAGAGATGGCGAGATGATGGATCCGCGTCCCTGGCTAATATCGTACGAAATTACTCGTAGGGGTTCAGCACGTCATCAGACGTGGAGCACCGAGCGGTGACGTTGAGCTGAGCAGCCAGCTCATCTCACTTGTCGAGGTCCAGGCGCAAAGCACACAATCGCTAGAATATCTCGCTTATGAACGACTGACACGCTACAGAGGCGTCTCCCTCAGCGTGCCACAAATCAAGTATGAACCCGGCAACTCTAGCCATCAGTATCGCCGCCCCCGTCGCTGACACGACCGCCATATATCTTCTTCATCGTGGTTGCTTTCCCATCACCCCGAGGCTCAATCCAGCTTGCGCAGAATGCTGCCATCTCATCCACCGAGCCAATGTCAATCGACATCTCTCTGCTGCTTCAACGGCACACAGGTGAGTGCAGAGCGCCGCGACGCCTCTGGCGCAGCCTGGCCCCATCGTCTCTACCTCATCGTCCGTCGTCGACCGTCTCTTCCGCCCCCGCCCTATAAATAGCTTGGCCGCAATATTAAGGAGATGTGTGTATGACTCTTGGGCTAAATTCCCGCGCGACATGTAGTGAGGCAAACTGACCAACGCCATCGACACCGTACTATGCTGTCCCCGAACGCCGCGAATGGTAAATGTGGAGGAATACATGGTTCTTGGGCTCTCGACGCCCGTCGTTGCGAAATGAATCAGCTGAGAAGATCCCGTCCTTTCGGCGTAATCGTCGTCAGAAGAAGTGTGTATAGATCTTGGAGTTCTCGTGGACTTCCATTTCCTGCTCATCGTCGTTAGTCTCCGCCTAGCCGCCAGGCCCAATCCCAATCGGGTCACTCACCATCTTGAACGTGTTGAGCTCTTCCTTGATCTGCTGAGCAAGCATCGGCGTGAGCCGGTTGCAAGTAGCAATCTCACCCCGTCGGTCGTATTCTTGGCTTGGCCAAGTGTCGTAGAAGATGATGCGGGGCGAAAATGTTGCGTTTCGCTTCGCCGATCCCTGGGGGGTGCCAGGAGGACTCTTGTTGTCTTGCCGGAGACGCAGCGCAGACATGAAGTAGTCCTCGTTGCCGATAGCAATCGAGCTCGTCCTCTTGTGGCCTTGCGACTCGTCGTTTGGTGTGCTAGGAGCACTTGAAATCGGCGAGTCGGCAATGGCCGGAATGTTGGGCAGCACAAGATCAGGAGAGAGTTCAGCCGGTCGAATTGACGGGCTCGAAGAACCTGACCCTGCCCTCAGTTAGCACAGTAAGTGAGAGGAGCTTGAGCGACTTACGTTTCAAGATGCCCTTGCGCACAGCGGCCAGGACCTCGGCACGCTCCTTGTCACCGCCCACGATGCTCTTTCGTGGAGCCGACTTGTCCGTCCCAGAGCTGCTGAGACGTTCTGTCGCCGTCTCTGGAACCAGCGCAGCATCCAGAGAGTTCCGCTCAAGGTGGGGAAAGCCGGTACCACCATTGCCCGCAGACGGATCAGCAGTGACATTCACCCGTTGAGTTTCAGCCTCGACTGTGATCATCGACACTTCGGCCTGGCTTGCCTCCGGCGCCAACTTTTCCGCGGCAGGGACGCCAATGACAGACTTGGGCCGGAAGAGACCGACGAGTGATCGGGTGCTCTTCTTCATGCCGCGTCCCATCTTGCGAATCATGATCGACGCCGACGACGCCGTCGAGGAAATGGACAAGTTGTCGGTCGAGCCAAAGAACCGTCCGCCATAAATGCTGTTGCCAATTCCCGCCGCCTCTTGTGCCTCGGCAATCCGGGCTTGCTCAGCATCGTAAGCTTCATCCGGCGTGGATTCCATATGAAGCCTCGACGCTTCATTCTTATCGGCACCCTCCCCTTCTCCGCCGGCGGCCTTGCGGAAGTCTGCCGCGCTTCCAAATGAGAAGGCTCTCCGCAGCCGGGAGGTCTTGCTCTTCGCCTTGCCTCCCTTCTGGTTGAGAGCAGCCAGCTGCTTCGCCGCCGGAGAATCCAAATTGGCGCCGGCGGCACCAGAAGATGCCACAGCTGGTGAAAGCGAATCCTCGGCCGAATCATTCGCCATCGTCGCCGGCTTGGACAGAGGAGAGGGGTTGAGTGTGCGCTTGGCGGCGGCATCAGTCGACGAACCTCGGGGAGGGATATTCACCAGCTTTGGCTGATCACTCTTGGCAGGCGCTTCGTCAGAGGCAGGCAAAGAGGGGTTGCCTGTGGGGACCGACACATTGCGGTTGGTAGCCTGCACGTCCCCCTGTCAGCACAATTTCATGCATGGGTCATGGTCTCATTGGGCAATGTGTTATCCGCGGTGAAACTCACGGAAGATGGGCGAGAATGACTGCTTCGAGTCGAAGCAATACTCTCCGAGCTGCCGCTGCGGGAGTGGGCCGTGTGGGGAGCCATGCGGGACGGCTTCGAGTCTTTGTCGGCGTTGCGGCCAGTTGACGGCCCTTCTGAACGGGTTGCGTCTCCGTGGACCAAGCCACCCTTGTGGAAGTCGGGCGTGTCGATCGTATGCATACTGCGGCGGCGCATCCTCTTGGTATCGTCCTGGGACGACGGCCGGTTGTAGAGATGCATGTCGTCGAACGACGAGACGGCCACCAGGCCTTGGCTGCCAGAGGGGCTCGTCGCAGAGTGCCTCGGGACGCCCTGAGAATTGTACAGCTGATTGGTATTCACCATGGTGATGCTGGAGGGCAACGTCGAGCTCTGTGAGCGAGAATGATGCACAGCTCCACCGCTTGGCCGCCTGTATCGATCAGGAGTGTTTCTGTTCGGCGCCGCTGAGCTGAATGAAGGCTGAGTCCCTACGGACAGATACGACTGCGGCCTTGCCGTGGGGGTAATATTCCGAGGCGTAGACAATGCAGAGTCGTCACGCGAACCACCGTGGCTGATTCCAAACGAGTGAGAATATCCCACGTTGGCAGCCGAGGAGTTCACAAGGGGTGCCCGGTAATTCAGATTCTGATCGAACGGCTGGGCTCCAGGAACGGCGGGCGACGAGTTTGTTTTGTAGGCACCATACTGCTGCCACGGCACGGTCTGATTGAGATTCGGGGTGCTGGTGAAGGCATATGGTTGCACCGGAGTGGTGCTCCCCCGATAGCCAGTTGAGCTTGTACCATGGTACGCAGACCTCGGCGCCTGAGAGGAGTTCCCCATGTATTGATGGTTGGCATGCGGCTGGCTGGTCGACATGAGGCCAGAGGTGGAGGACCGAGTTTGAAGCATTGTTACGGTACCAGTCTGCTGCGGATAGGCCTGGACCAACGCAGCCATACTTCACTGAAATTTCAAGCCACAGGAATGTATCTCGAGCTGCGTTCTCTCAGTCCGTTCTTTGTCGACTCGCTTCGATGGCCAAGGGACTCGAGGGGCGTGAATCGGGACGGATCGGATGCGGATCTGACGCGGGCTCGACGTGCGCGCTGAAAAGTGTAACTGAGATACGAGGTTAGCGACAAGCCGAAGAAAGGGTCACGGCGCGAACACGTCGGGAAGTCGCTCAGAACATGGCAGATCAAGCATAGGCGTATGGCAACGCAAGATGGTGGGAAGACACGCGTCCATTCGCGAGGTGGTCCAACCTTTTTTTCCCCTGGTTTTTCGAGGCAAATAAAAGAGCCGTGACTGTCCGTTCGGCCTTGTTTTGTTCGTTTCGCTGGAGCGTCTCAAAGGAAAAGCGATCGTGGAGAGGATGGAACCGAAGGGACGCCAGCGACCGGAGAGGCAAAAGAGTGCTCGCGTCGAAAAGAGGCGCTCGCTATCACCGCAAGCCCGTCTCCCGACTCGACTCTACTACAGGCCGAGGAAGTAGTGCCGAGTAGCAAGGCCAGGTGCCCAAGAAGACACGTCCAAATCGCCGGCTAGCTCGGGCAGGACATGGGAAGACGGCGGAGGATGAGCCCGTCGTGGAGAGGACGACTTTTTGGGGGATGATCGGGAGGCTGTGCGAGGTATTACGGGCGCAGCGTGGAGGACGAGCGTTCCGGTGGGAGCGGAGCACGTCACAAGGAAAAAGGAGAGGAAAGGCGACGAGACAAATGCAGATGGACCAGTCGAATATGTGCAACGCAGCGCTCGGTGTCGGGAAAAGAGATAAGAGAGAGAAATAGGTAGGTAGGTAGACAAGACAACGTTGTAGAAACAGAGGGCTGGGAGGCGAAACAGGAGAAGAAAAAGGGGGCAGCACGCTGAGATTGAGTTCCGGCAGGCGGGCTTGCGTGGTGTGGTGTGGTCTGCTGTGCTGTGTGCTGTGCTGTGCTGTGCTCCGCCGTGCCGTGCGCGGTCGGGCCGTTGGGAGGGGGCAAACGGGTTGGACGAAGAAAGAGAGAGGACAATGGGGATGGAGGTGGAAAGGAAAGAAGACGACAAGACCGTGTCGTGGGTGGGTGGACGTGATGATGGGGTGGTGAAGGTGGAACAGGGAGGAGGAAGTGGTGGGAAGAGTTTGAGGTGGCCTAGACGAGCTCTCGCTGGGGGGAAGCAGCGGGAGAGCAGAGGGCCAGTGGTAGTGGCAACGGCCGGGTGCGGGCTTGGCGGGAGGCAAGCCCAGTGGGCAGCGGTGGACCAAGCCGCTGGAAACAGCCCGCGGGACCGAAGCTTAGGGGGCCAGTGGCGCTGAAAGGGGCTTAAGGCGCCGCGGCGCCCCTGTGGTGACGGGCGCAAATTGAGGGCGAGGCCGGGCGGCATGGCACCGACGGCCCCCGTTGTTCGGCCAGGCTAGCGTCCATGCTGGACGCTGGACAATACGATGCGGCCTGCTGCTAGCGGACGACTGCACGTCACCCCATGCAGCAGGCACAGGCACAGCACCAGCACGCCCATGCAGCCGGTGATTTGCTGCGGCGGGCGCGTTCTAATCTCATCATCAATTATGGCCTTGAGATTGAGCACCCGGGAGCTCGAGATGAAGCTCTCGCTCCATTGTCGATGTCCTCGTCCCCGACGAGGCACATCCGCTAATCATCCGGGCCGGCTGCATCCACCGCGCACACGTTCGTTCCCCCCAACAAAGAACAGACTTCTCCCCCTCGCTCCCTTGAGCACTCTCCTGCCTGGAGCCTCGGTCGGCCGTCGTGTTGACGACGCAGAGGCACAAGGGGGGGAGCGCCTGACGCGACTGATTGGACCGCCCGCTCGCTGTGGCATTGACGTCCTGCGCTAAACAGGGAACCGTGGGCCTGGCCTGGTGGACAGGACGGGGGTGGACCTGGGCGACATGTCCAGCAGCTCTAGTCTGTGCTCGTACATGCAAATCTGCATCCGAGAGCCGCTGTGCTTGCGCGCGTGGGGAATATTAATGATGATGGGCAGGAGATCAACCAAGGTGTTCGCCTCATCTGGAAGGCAGCGCACATTGATGGCCGTCTACTCGTAGCTCGTCTTCTCGTATCATCTGGCGAGCATGCTCCAGCAAACCTCGCCGTCGGTTGGTGACGCGGTCGCTGGCTCCTATTTTTGTCATAAGCTGACGGTGGAGCGTGCTGATCGAGCAATTCTCGCGACAGATCGTAACAAGCAGACCGGGGCCGGACCCTTCGTTCTCCGTATTTCGATCCCGGCACATGAGCGTTGGGTCGAGCAAATACGACGACTCGCAGGAGCAGCGTGCATCGACGAGACAAGACATGCAGACATTGCAGAGAAACATTCTCTCGTCAAAGCATGCACGCCAATCTGGCTTCGGGACAAATGGAACCGCAAAGGCGCGCCGCCGTTTCGAGATGGTACAGTAGCTCGTAGTATTAGTCGACAGCACGCAGACGCAGGCCAGGCCAGACCCTCCCGTTTCCCCTCCTTTCATCTGCGTCTTCTCTGTGAACTCATCCCTTGGCCCGCCGGCGCGATCTCGAGTCCCATCACTCTCGCAACCCACCCCCCCTCAGGAGTGCATGAGGAATTGCCAAACCCATGGCTGGCCGGGGCTCGGCACGCGCAACCCCGGCCGTTGGCCGCCTCTCCATGCTTCTCTTGCAGACCACAGCTCGAAGTGTGCCACCCCAGCAGCCTCTGTCTGTGCCCGCTGCGTTGCTCTGCGTGTCTCTGTGTGTGTGGGCTTCTCGTACTTGGCGCTATCGCCTGCAGTAGCCTCGAGCGAGGAAATATGCCCCCCCGGCGTCGGCTTGGAGCCACTGACGCGTGGTGCACAACGACGAGGTGCAGGAAAGACAAGAAGCTGACGGCAACCGGCACGCAGCTCTCTCTCCCCTCTTCACCCGGTCCGTCCCATGTCTCGCCCTTGGTCGCGTGCCCGGATGGCGGCATCGCTCTGCGCCCCCGGAAACGGGAATCTCGGCCGGCCTTGGTGAAGACGCAGCAGCCACTGGCGAGCGCCCCGTCGATCGGATGCGGCTCTCCAGGGAGCTTCTGTTGTCACCAGCCTAGCTGCTGGCTCTTGCAGATAGAGAGCGGCCAGCGGTGGGAAGCCCAGGGCAAGGAAAACAAAGTTATTGAGCCGGGACATGCTCTTCCAACACGGCCTTCTTTGTCAATGGGGACAACAATAATAGCCTTGGGCGCAACCACCTCCGCGCTAGGCCGGCTATCCAGACACCAACAGCTCTCCGATGCTGCAATTCCTGCGTGCGAATGAGAATGTTGGGGTTGGTGAGAGAGCAGCGGGTAGGGCCGAAGCACTGCGGATCAGAACATCGACGTCACATGTCGACGACCGTCCTGGCCGGACAGCATTCAAGATTCAAGGATGACCCATCCGGCCAAGGTTTCGACGAGGCCACTGGTTCGGCTGTTGATGCATTGCAGCTTTGCTGCTGCCTGACTTCCCAGATTCGAGGGGTCCTTGATGCAGTGGACCTGCTCGTATACGAGTAGTCGTAGTGGCGGCTCATTACGGCCATTCCTGACTCGCACCGGTGCCGGGTCCATCAGATGCCTCAAACACCCGGTGCGAAAGCGTCCAGCATGCTCAATAGACTTTGTTGGATGTTGGCGGATGTTCGGTCCTCTTAGCCTAAAGTGAAGCTTCACCGCTTGCCACAACGAAGCTGGAGCTGAAGCTTGATCGTATGTATGGGCTGTGATGCTGTCTCGTCCCCTTTGTCCGCTTTCTCCACCATGGCGTTGGCCCAGCGAGAGGCCCAGCGAGATGATATGAACCGGTGCCTCTGTCAGCCGCGAGATCGTATTGGCGGTGCCTGCCAGCTCCACTCGGCTGGACAGCTCAGCCTTACCAGTGGTTACCAGTGGTCACCAGCTACCGCTAGCCTAAACCATCGCGTTGGCGACGGATAACAAACGTCTGACCTGTGAGAGCCCAACGCGGCCGGCGACATGTCGTGCCAGAATGCACCTGCACCACTGGCCTCACCTGGATTGGAGGCTCGCATGGCTGTTCTACGAATCGGTGCGGATCTTTGCCATATGTGGACGAACGCCGTATGTACATGCAGCCACGCAATCCCGCGATTTCTCGAGCCTCAGGCGAATCCATTCGCAAATGCCATCGGCGAGAGATCGCGGCATCATCGCCAATAGCCCTGAAGCCTCTGCGCCACCGTAATTCCACCCCCGCCGAGTTCCCGCAGAGGTGACTCGGCGCAACGAGCACCATGGTTGGGGTCCCGCGGAGCAGCGGCTGCCAGCTCTGCAGGAAGAGGCGAGTCAAGTGTGACGAGGCCCGCCCCGGGTGCGCCAACTGTCGCAAGTACGGCGTCGAGTGCCCCGGCTACGAGCGAGGCTTAAAGTTCATATCCGGAAAGCATCAGATACGGCAGAGAGCGAAGCGAAGCGAGCGCGAGGGCGGCGGCTCAAGCCCCGCTGGCGCCGCCCTGGGCGCTGGCCCGACTCCGGAAACAAACACATCGCACACGGCGGCGCTCATTGCAGCCCCGAAGCCGAATAGGGGCGAGTTCATCAACACCATCATCGCGGCCGTGCGCACAAACATCTCCCAGTCAGACGTCACCGGTTTCCTGTCGTGGATCGAGCTGGGGAGGCTCGGCACGCGGGCCGTCCTGGACGGCGCCATGTGCGCGGTCGCCATGCATCTCCTGGGAAAGGAAACGTCTGACCAGGCCATGGTTGCGCACAGCCGGAGCGTCTATGGGAAGTCGTTGAGCTCGCTGCAAGCCAGCCTGCGCCACGCCACGGAGTGGAAGTCATCTGAGACGCTGTGCGCAGCGATGCTCCTGTGCGTGTTTGAGGTATGATCCTGCCGGCGGATGTGGAGATGGCCTCGTATTCTGGTGCTGATGAGTTGAAAGTTGTTTGCTGGCACGACCTCTTCTGATACGTGGCTGCAACACGCGCGAGGCATTGGAACGCTGATGGAGCAGCGCGGCCCCGCAGCCCACCGTGAAGGGTGGGATGCTTCGATGATACTCGCATTTCGAGGTGTTCTTGTAGGCCGTCCCGTGGCTTGAAACAGTAGCCTTGCTTGGGGCCTTGCACTGACTCTTGCGCAGATAATGTGCGACATGTTCTTCCCCATAGGAGAGGTTTGTTTCCTGTCACGGCCCGAGTGGAAGCCCGTGATCCGGGACGGAGGCCGGCATCTCATCCACCCGCCGCAGCTCCCGGACCGCACAGTACGCATTGTGGACGGCTTCTTCGAGCGGCTCGCCGAGGTCCCGGCGGTGCTGGCCCCCGCCTACGTCCTCCGCGAGTCCAGGACCATGGGCTCGCTCCAGCAGCCGGAGCCGGGGACGATTGCCGCGCTGGCCCAGCGTGCCATGGAATGCCGCAGGCTGTTTCACGCGTGGTTCGAAGAATTCAAGACCCTGTCGTTGACGCCAGACGAGGTCCCCTCCAAGGACCCGAGCTCGCCGTTCCCCGTGGTGCTTCGGCACCGCGTTGCTTGGGCGGGGTCGATGCACATGGGCTACTGGGCCAGCATCCTGATATTGCAAGAGGCGCTGGTTCAGTGCCAGTGGCCGGAGGACTTTGGCGAGTCGCGGAGCGAGCTTGTGCAGAACATACTGCGGTCGCTCGAGTCCGTGGGCGCGGGGACCATGGGCCCGTATCGGGTGGGATTTTCGGTGCGGATAGCGTACGAGTTTGCCAGCGCAGAGCACCAGCACTGGATACTGGGTCTGCTGGACCGATTCAAGAAGACGTACGCCGCGACGGATAGGGCGGCGTATCCGAAACCGAGGCTCGACGGGGAAGAGGCATCTCCATCGTGAGGCAGTCGAGGGCCGTCGCTGCCTTCGTGGGACGCAACGTGATCGGCGGCTTGAGCATCCTCGTCGCATGACGTCGGAGTGGACATGGCATCAGGAGATAGTTAATTAAACAGACAAGCGTTGACACCATGTCGTTCACTAACGACATAACCAAAGTCATGTGGCTGTGTATATCTCTTCCAGTATTATCCCTCCCCTAAGGGATTTCTCCTCCGGTGCATTCCATTCATTCATCATCAGTCATGAGAGTCGTTGCGTGCCAGCCAGCAACGAGCATTATGTACAACGCGACGACAACGTCTGTCATCGCCGACAGGCACCAGCCCCTAGTTCTTCTTCCTCATGACCGCGCGCGCAAGCTCCAACAGAGATGGCCCGCTGAAGAAGTACTGGTCCGTGTGGCGACCGCACGTGGTGTGAACGTTGACGGTGGGAGCGGGCTTGACCCAGCCGCTGGATGTCTTGCGGAAGGAAGAAGAGAACGAGGAGAGGGAGGGCGAGAGCGCGCTAGAGGCGTCGCTGGCGTAGGACCCCGTCCGCTATTGCCGGCGTGTTAGATGGGCTGGTGGTCTTGAGGCTAGTTATGGGGTTGAGCGAGCGTACCTTGGCCTTGGAAAGGACCGGGATATCGATGGGCTTGCTCTCAGCCTGCGCCGAACTGGCCCTGGATGGCCGAGCACCCGGGTTCAGAGAAGGCGAGGGAGCAGCGCCAGAGGAGCCATTCATGATCAAGATATCTCTCTACGAGAGAAATCGTTGATTGGATTTGGTTCAAGACGATGCCACAATGTCACCAAATGGACAAGGGGGTACAAGTTCGGGAACGGTTGTCGAGCCTCAACCGCAACGCAGCTTCAAGGATAGGTAGGCAATGTCAATTAGTCCCGTTCAGACTGATGGCAAGGCTGCTCTACCACGGGGGATAGTGGACAAGTCGATTAGGTGAATGCATTACAATCGAACTGATGAAAGAAAAGCTGAGGACGACGTAACGACCAAGGGCAAAAAGAGGGGACGGGCTGGTGTTATATGTACGCGTGTACCCGAGACGGCTTACCTGGCTGCTCTGAAATGCCGTGGAGCGAGCCAACAGCCCTCCAGCGGCCTGCATCTGGGCTGAGGCCTGCGGTCCCTTGAATTCGGGCAAACGAGCCAATAGTGCAGGCCTAGACGGAGGGCCCGGTTGGATCGACACGCGAGGCACCAGAATAGAAACCGACCAGCAGGCCCGACGCCACGCCGCTTGAAGACAGTTGGACGGTTCGCCGAGTCATCCTTGTGGTGGGTCTCCACGCCTGGAGCCAGTCGAGGTCAGATGCCCAGTGGACACAGGATGCGTTTTCAACGGGCTATGAGTCAACGGCTCAATTCAATCTTGTGATGAACTTGGCTTTCTTGGCATAGACGTTGAACAGCTCCGAGTCGGCGGAACAGTTTGACCAGGGATGGCGGGCGATTTCGCATTGTTCTGGTAGACGAGCAAACGTGGTGTCCTAACGCCCTGGCTGACACGATCCGTTGTCGACTTGTCATCGACGACGAACCGACGTGCATTGCTTCTCTGGGATGTTCTCGACGCCGGCTCTGTTTGAGAAACTGGTCAAGATTTTTCCGCGTCTGAAAACAGATTCGCAAACCTCTTCCGGCGAATTCACGCTCAATGCTGGCAAAGTCGGAGGAGTCAGTCCGGCAAGCGGCACGACTGATCCGGGGTCTGGCTGGGGCTCGCCGATGCCCTAGCCACAGGGCAAACATTGTGACGGAGCCAGCCGCCAACCCACTGCCAGCAAACGCGCTCCGCGAGTGGGACGGGTGCCGACATCCATCAGCCCTGCCGAGGAGCTTGGACTTGAGCCGCAAGCATGGCGTCATGTCCGTCGCGACGTGAAGATCCGGGGATCTGGGAGAAGACCATGGCGGTTGTGTTACGGCATTGAAAACGTGAATTGCAAGTCCGGGCGAGCTGCAGTCGAGTGACCGTACGCGCATGGGCCGGAGACTGCGTTCCGCGTCGAAATAATCTCCTTTCGGGAACACTGACGGCCATTGCCGGCGGTCGAGGACGCGATTGCAATTCGGTGAATATTTGACGAGTACCTATTCACAACGATCGCTCCCTGGTTGCGATTCACATGTCGCCGCTTTTTTAGTGGTCGTTTGCGCCCGGGTGCCTGAGGCCTGGCCCAAAAAAAAATGGCCCTCTGCCCACCCCTGATTCTTAATCAGCTGCACGTGAGAAGCGAGCGACCCAACGTTTGGCCTCCGACGCCTGGTACCCGCGACAGCGACGCGCCTTCACCAGCTCGACTGCCGCTTGTTGTCGCACCCTGGCGTCACCACCATCCGCATCCTTTCCAGCACGCACAAGCCGCTGCTGCGCGCCTGGCCAGCGCGTCTGTCCTGCGTGCTCCCATTATTGTGTTACTGTCGAGCTGCCGGGCTGCTGTATACCTGCGCTCGCTGCTCTGCGACAATAAGCTCATGCACGCTGGTTAGGGCATTGTTCATCGCTCAGCGCCATTCACCTGGCAGGCATTCAACCTATTCGCGCCGCTGTCCATTTAAACACACGAAAGCCTATGAATACGGCCATTTCTTCCCTCATGGTACGGACGCAAGCCTTTCAACTGCGCTCGCCTCTGCAGCACTAACATCGCCGTTCGCAAGTTGTTTGCCGAGTGAGCGTCTGAACCTGCACCCGCCACATCGACCTGTCATCGCTTAGCCATCGCCTCCCTGCCGATTGAACAAGGCACGACGCCAATCAACCATCGACCACGATGGTCAGCAAGCGCAAGAGGGTCCTTGAGGATTTCGATCCGAACAAGTCCGACTCCGAGGACGAGAACTTTGATCCCACCAAAGCCCGGCCGCAGCGGAGCTCCAAAAAGCCTCGTCCATCTCGTGGCTCCCGATCCGGCCGCAAGAGGGGCCACCGGTACCGCGGCTCGGACATTGACGAGGACGACCAAGAACTGTCGGATAGCCAGGAGGAGTCCTTCGTTGAAGACACATCCGAGCACGACGAAGACGTACCCGTCAACGCTGCTGGACGGCGGACCAGAAAGGCAGCCATAACCCGCCAGAACTACAAGGAGAGCAGCGACGACGAGGACGACGAAGAAGCGCCTGCAGCAGAGGAACAAGAGGAACAAGAGGCCCAAGCCCTGGACGAGGCACCGGAGGAGACAAAGGAGCCAACGACGCGAAAACTTGTGAAGCTCAAGGTCCCCAAGTCGGCAACCATGCCCACCACGCGCAGATCGACACGTGCTAGGACCGCAGAGACTGATGAGTTCGTCGAGCTGTCCAACTCGGGTCGACACGTCGTGACGTCCCGCGCCTCCCGAAGCAGGAGCCCGGAAGCGTACGTGCGCACCCGTCGATCTTCACGCGCCATGAAGGGCCTCAAGTCAGCCCCCGAACCTATAGAGCCGATTCAAGAGGCCACACAGGAGAGCAGCGCGCCCCGAGTGCATGATGCGGACGAGGCCGACGAGCTCTCGCAGGACATGGAGCCAGTTGAGACCAAGGAAGGAAACGATGAGGACATGCAAGACGCCGTTGACGCCACCGACGCCGCCATGGACCAAGACGAAAACAAGGCGGCTACAAAGGAAGAAGCAGCTGGCGACGATGACGACGATGACGATGTCCCGGTTACTCGCAGAACCAGGGCCGCTAGGGCTGGTATCTCGGCGCCTGAGGACGGAGAATCTGACGCCGCTGACAACACCAATTCTCGGCGCCTGACACGTGGATCGCGCACCAAAAAGTCGACACAAGAACCAAGCAGCGACTTCGAGCCCGGCGATGATTCCGAAGACGCAGACATGTCGGGATCCGAAAAGGCCAAGAATGATCAGGTCGATGACGATAGTCCCACTCCGCGAGGCAGGCCGAACAGACGAAGCGGCCGCAACTCCCGCCGCGGTGGCGACTCTGCAGATGAGGAACCTGATTTCGACCTCGACGAGCTCAACGAGGAAGCCCGCGAGCTGCGCCAGTCCTCCCGACCGCGACGTCGGCCCAGACAAGAGTCCCCCATCGTGTATCAAGAGCACACAAGACGGTCTCGGGCGAAGGTCAACTACTACATGCCGCCGCTGACGGCGGTCAACATGGAAGAAGACGCTGAAGACCCGGCGCCGACCCCGTCGCGAAACCGCCGTGGCAGAGGAGGCGTCGGCGGAGGCTGGGAGCGAAACCTCAACACCACCTTTGGGCCATTCGGCGGAGGCGGCGGCGGGGGTTCACTCCTCAACGGTCCGTGGGGCACGGGAGCCGCCGGCGGCGCCGATTCCGACAGTAGCGACGACGAGATGGTTCATCGCTCGAGTGTCGCCGGGAACACGGGCATGACGCCCACGTCTGCCGCCGCCGGCGGTCTATTGCCTGGCGGACAGGGCTTGAATGCCGAGGGCGTCGGAGCTACTCCCAACGTCGGCAAGATTAAGGATCGCAAGGCCCTCGCCGATGCCGACCCTCTCGGTGTCGATCTGAACGTCGACTTCAGCAAAGTGGGAGGCCTGCAGGGACACATTGACCAGCTGAAGGAGATGGTTCAGCTTCCCCTTCTCTACCCGGAACTATTCACCAAGTTCCACGTCACGCCGCCCCGTGGCGTCCTGTTCCATGGTCCTCCGGGAACAGGTAAAACATTGCTTGCGCGCGCTCTTGCCAATTCCGTCGGCTCGGGCGGGAGAAAGATTTCGTTCTACATGCGCAAGGGTGCCGACGCGCTGAGCAAATGGGTTGGCGAGGCAGAGAAGCAGCTGCGGCTGCTCTTCGAGGAAGCCCGAAAGACTCAGCCGAGCATCATCTTCTTTGACGAGATTGACGGCTTGGCCCCCGTCAGATCCAGCAAGCAGGAGCAGATCCACGCCTCCATCGTCTCCACCCTGCTGGCCTTGATGGATGGAATGGACGGCCGTGGCCAAGTCATCGTCATTGGCGCCACCAATCGCCCGGACAACATTGATCCCGCCCTCCGCCGACCGGGACGATTCGACCGAGAGTTTTACTTCCCCCTGCCTGATATTGAGGGTCGCCGATCCATTCTCGAAATCCACACCAAGGACTGGGGTCTGTCGGACGCGTTCAAGGCGTCCCTTGCGGAGAAGACAAAGGGATATGGCGGCGCTGACCTGCGGGCTCTGTGCACCGAGGCGGCGCTGAACTCGATCCAGCGCACCTACCCGCAGATCTATTCGTCCCGAGAGAAACTCATGGTCGACCCGGACAAGATTGTGGTGCATGCGTCCGACTTCATGATTTCCATCAAGAAGATGATTCCATCATCGGAACGATCCGCCACATCTGGAGCGCAGCCCTTGCCCATGTCTGTCGAGCCCCTGCTCCGTGCGCAGTTCAGCGCGGCGAAGCGTGCTCTGGACCACTTGCTGCCGCGCAAGAAGAAGTTGACGGCGTTGGAGGAAGCCATGTACGAACAGTTTGACGACGACGATCATGGGTTTGGCCGCGAGGTCATGCACCAAGAATTCGAACGGTCTCGAGTCTTCCGACCCAGATTTCTCATCTACGGAGTCCACGGCATGGGCCAGAGCTACATTGCTTCGGCCGTGCTCCACTACTTCGAAGGAGTCCATGTGCAGAACTTTGACCTGCCAAGCCTGCTTGCTGACGGACGAGTAAGTGCCATCAAGCGCCCCAACTTTGCACATGTCAAGAGCTAACAGCGTCACAGCCGATGGAACAAGTCATCGTCGGCCTCTTCACCGAGATTCGACGCCACAAGCCTAGCGTCATCTATATTCCCAACATCGACGCGTGGTACGCGACACTGACCGGGACCGTTGCCTTTATCGCCTTCCAGACGATGCTGAAGTCCATCTCGCCGACGGACCCTGTGCTCTTGCTCGCCACCGCGGAGTGCGATAAGGGAGAACTCCCCAGCGACCTTGCCCGTGACTTTTTCGGATATTCTCGCAAGAATAGGATGGAGATTCCCCGACCAGAGAGGGTGAGTATTATCACGTCTGGAGATTGACCAGGAGCCTGAGGCTAACGTACCGCAGGCGAATCGATGGGAGTTCTTTTCGACGACGCTCGAGTACGTCAAGAAGAAGCCGGCCGAGTTCCCGGACCCCGAAAACCGCAAGAAACGAGTCTTGGAAGAGCTCCCGGTTGCTCCGACGATCCAGCCCAAGCCGCCAACCAAGGCGGAAATGAAGGCTCAGCAAAAGAGGGACCACCAGCTGCTCAACGGCCTGAAGATCCAGCTGCAGCCCATCATGGATCAGATCAACCGGAGGTACAAAAAATTTAGACAGCCGGTCATTCCTCAGGCGCAGATCGAATACCTGTTCGCCGAGTCGGATCCAAACTTTGTCCGCCCAGACATAGCAGAGGGCGAGGTTCGACCTTTCGAGATTGTTAAGGACAAGCACGGAAACGACGTCCTCAGAGATACGGCGACGGGGAAGTGCTACAGCAACCTGGAGACGACGACGATCGAAGAACGCCTGTCGAACGGCTTCTACGCGCGCCCAAAGGACTTCCTGTTCGACATCAAGGCGCTCGCGAGGGATGCGAAGAATATCGGAGACAAGGAACGCACGCTCAAGGCAAACGAGCTGCTGAGCAATGTCGAGGTTGATGTGGCCAGCATCGAAAGCAGCACCGCGCACATTGACTGGGAGGCCCTCCATCAGCGCCAGACGCAGCGAGCGAAGCAGGCGGCGGAGAAGGAGCGGAAGCGGAAGGCGATGCAGTCGATTACCGACAGGATCCAGGCCGAGCAGGCGGGCGGCAACGACAGCGACTCGCAGGGTCCGCTGACGCTCGGAGAGACGGTGCCAGGATCGCGCACCACGGCTCGCTTCCAGTTGCGCAGTCCGCTGTCGAATGGCCATGAGGAGCAGGGGCAGGAACCGCACGGCCTGAGCAACGGCACTTCGGATGCTCCCAAGGATGTCGACGTCCAGATGAGCGGTGTTGAGGAGGACACGCAGCCAGCCACTCCGGCGTCGGCCATGGGACCGCCGCCCAAGTCCAACGACCAGTCGGCCAAGGGCCATGCCGGGATGACTCAAATCTCACAGAGGTCGGCCGTGACGTCGCTGCCTCCCGGAGTGTCCCCGTCTGCCGTCATCAACGAAGCTTCCACGACAAAGACGTCGGATGTCTCGACTCACCGATCGTCCAACTGGAGCACCCAACTTACAAATGGGAACCACGGCGAGCAGCGCAGCAGCGGCAATGACAACGACGCCGAGATACCGGACACGCTAGTGATTCCCAGCCAGACCCCCTCGAGCGACGAGGTTTGGCCTCATTCGCAAGCCCAGGGTCTGGCGCGCGGCAGCGCGGCCCGCGGCTCCAACCTGATGGGCAGCCCGACATCGTCGCAGTCGCAGGCACGCCACGGCCTCGGAGACTCTGGAGCTCGCAGCGCTGGCGTTCCGGCGCAATCACAGGATCCGCACTCTGAAGACTCTCACATGCGAAATTCCGGGTCGTCGGCCTCGCAGCCTCTGTCTGTCGAAGGCGCCGTGGAGAACTTCTTGGTCAAGGTGACGGACGGCACGTCTGGCTGCACCATTGAGCAGCTCGAGCAGATCAACCGGGAGTTGATGGACGAGATCTGGAGCAGGAGGAACGAGTGGAACCGCATGAAGGTGCTGGGCCATGTGACGAGAGTGTTCAACGACACGATTGGCGAGATTGAGGTGACGCAGGGCATGGGTCCTCTGAGCCAGGGCCGCAACCTTGACTGAGGTTGTAAGAATGAAGCTGAGCGGGAGGGGCAAAATGTTGATTTGGCAAAGGGAGTGACGGGAGGTTTTTGTAATACCGCATCGAGGACCGGCATGAAGGGAATGGAGTTGGGGGACTGTGACACCAGGGCATGAGGACTAGATGTACACTCTAGATATCACTCGCACAGCCAGAGGTACTGCTGGTACATGTTTTTACTAGGTATGGTGCTTCGCATACACCGCCCGCTGTGCGTGCTTATAGCCTTGCCTTGGAGCTGTCGAAGCGCTTGCCCTCGTCGTCCTGCTCGGCCACGGCGAGGTCGGGCAGCTTGGCGGGCATGATGCGGCGGGGGCTGGTGCCTGGGACGAGGCTGTACTTGGAGAAGTCGGTGACGGCGGCGTGCTCGCGGAGGAAGTCCTCGTCGAGGAGCAGCTGGCCGTTGACGACGGAGGCGGGGGCGTCGAGGATGGCGAGGATGGCGTCGGAGAAGATGGTGGCCCTGCGGAGGTGGTTGGCCTCGTCGGGATTGCGGTTTGCGAATTGGGCCGTGGCGGCGGATTCGATGGCCTTGGTCGAGTCAACGCGTCTTGCTCACGACTTGTCATGACATCTCGACGCGTCCAAGGGGGTTATCCGAGTTGGGGATTCAGGGCTCACCACAGCCGGCCAGAGGCTCGTAATGGCCATGTCCTTGAGCCCGTCGCGCTCCAGGTCCATGGCCAGGCCCTTTGTCAGGACGCTCATGGCGACCTTGCCCATGGCGTAGGCCGTCTTGCCGCGGAAGAAGCGGCTGTAGATGGGCGGGCTGACGACGACGACGCGGGCGCCGGGGGCGCGGCGCAGGTGCGGCAGGGCGGCCTGGACGACGGCGTAGAGGCCCTCGGGGTTGACGCGCTGCATGAGGCGGAAGCGCTTGAGGGGCGTGTCGGGCACCGAGGCCCAGAAAATGGCGCCCGAGTTGTAGACGAGGACGTCGAGGCGGCCGAAGGTCTAACGCACGCGGCTAGCACAGGCGTGGCCCCGCGCTGGGCAGTCTGGGGCCGCAAGGTCAACGCACGGCGATGGTCCCGGAGACGAGGCCGTTGACGCTCTCGTCGGAGCGCACGTCGACGGGGATGGCGGCCGCGTGGCCGCCGGCGGAGGTGATTTCGCGGGCGACGGTGGTGATGGTCGAGGCGGGCGAGTTGGGGTCGGGGGGGAAGGGCGCGGCGGGCTCGGAGGGGTCGCTGACGGTCTTGGCTGCGACGACGACTGTGGGGGGTTGGCGGAGGGCTCGACGTGGGGGGCGCCGGGAGATACCTGCGTAGCCGCTGCGGGCGAGGTCGACGGCGACCTGGCGGCCGATGCCGCGGGAGGCGCCGACGACGAGGGCGACGGGCTTGGCGGAGGGCATGGTTGCGGCGCGGGTGGGTGTGCGTGAAGTCAAGGCATGATGCCTTCGTTTATACTCCGTACGGAGTAGGTCTCGGGCGGCTCGGTGTGGGGCGTGGGGTGTGGGTTGCCTCGGTAGCGAAGCCGTTTTGTGGAGTCGGCCCGGTACGGAGCACAACCAATCTATCCGTACTTGCATTTCCCCATTTCGTAGAATCGACTGACAGGTGCCGGCTGCATGTCCTGCAGTTTATCAGATTATCAATAGCTGGTGAAATGTGCTTGCCTTTGCGCCTGCAGTTTGTCTGTCCTGCCTCAATACGGAGTAGCCGTGGCCGTTTCCGGGAGTTCGATCAGTGAACCTGCATCGAGCCTCGGTCCGTCGGGGTCCAGTCGTCGTCTGAATACGATGTCATAATAGCCTGGGATCGGGCACGAAGTCAGAGCCGGACCGCTGCCGTCGCTCTCGCTTCGCTCAAGTCACCGCCGCGAAGCTCTCACTGGGCCGGCACAGTCAACATGGGTGGCGGACGCATAGACTGCGGATGTAGGTGCGCTTGGATAACGTGCCCGGTGTGCGCGGCGTCTGACTGATGCCGCGGCGCAGCATCCAGCTACAGCTACGCCGCTTTCATGCGGTTGATGGCGAGCCGAGTGAGTCAACACACGCTCACCCGCGCAGCCACCCCGTGTTCCTCGGCGCCATCATGCACGCCAGCGGTAAGAACCGCCCTACGCGCCCCGGACCCCGCTAAGCGCCGACAGGCAACCGCCCCTCCCCGCCAAAGCGCGCTACCTCGCACGACACGCCGCGCTCGGCCGCGGGGCCTTTGGCGCGCCGTGTTCGGGAGCGACCGCTTTGGCCCGATGTATCGGCACCTGGACATTGCGCATCGGGACGTCGAGGTGTCGCTGCCGGGGTCCGCGCGGCGTCTAAGCTGTAGCCCGCGGCAGCTCGGTGCAGTGCAGAGTCTGAATCACGGCCCATCCGTACCGACTCATTCAATGAATATATTTACGTAGAGCCCCGTAGCGCTGTGCCGTGTCGTGCGTCCAACTGTTGCCGCCTACTCACAACCCACCATCTCAAACCCGCACACCCACCACCACCACGCACGATGCAGCCGCCCGAGCTGACGCTCATCGTCGCGGCGACGCGCAGCATGGGCATCGGCGCGCACGGCACCATGCCCTGGACCGGCCTGCGCAGGGAGATGCAGTACTTTGCGCGCGTCACGACCCGCCTGCCGCCGCACGTAGGCCTCCCTGCCTACCTATTCATTCAGGAACGCAGCTGACGCACCCAGGCCCCCCCCGGCGCCGTCAACGCCGTCATCATGGGCCGCAAGACCTGGGACTCGATCCCGCCGCGGTTCCGCCCCCTCAAGGACCGCCTCAACATCGTCGTCACCCGCTCCGCCGCCGCCGCATCATCCCCCAGCGAGCCCGTCCGCGTGCCGTCCCTCGAGCGCGCGCTGCAGCACGCGCAGGCCCACGGCGCCGTCGCCCGCGTCTTCGTCATGGGCGGCGCGCAGGTCTACGACGCCGCGCTGCGGCTGGCCGCGGCGCGGCGCGTGCTGCTCACGAGCATCCAGCGCGACTTCGAGTGCGACACCTTCTTCCCGCTGGACCTCGCCGGCGGGCGCGCCGACGGCTGGGCGAGGAGGTCGCGCGAGGAGCTGCAGGACTGGACGGGGCAGCAGGTCGACGAGGGCGGCCAGGAGGAGGCGGGCACGAAATACGAGTTTCAGATGTGGGAAAAGGCAGATTAGGAGGCTATCGGTTTTACCTTGTACGCATCACGAGGTATGCAGCGCCAGAAGTTGGGATATCATCGGCCCAAATATACATGTACAGCCCCATGCCTCATACAGGTCCCCCGTCATGTGTATTGATACAGCCTTCTCCCTCCCATCCTTTGCCCTGATTTACACTCACATCGTTCATCGTACACACCCCCTTTACGGTGCCACAGGCTCCTTCACCGGTGTAGGTCCCGCCGACTCTGCGACCCCCCCATCCTTCTTAAAGGGCTCCTCCAGCCTCGTCCAAAAGACTTCCACCGGCTTCGCCAGGATCTCCTGCGACCGCTGCGGAAACGCCACGTCCGACGTGCCCTCGAGCGCCGCCAGGCCGGAGCGCATCCACCCGACAATGGCCAGCAGAGCGCGCGGGTCCACGTCGGGCGCGCCCTTGAACAGGTTGCGCCACACGGCGCTCGCGAGGATGGCGTCGCCCTTGATGAGGCCCTCGTCGTAGGCCAGCAGCAGCCCGCGCCACTGCACGAAGATGTCCTTGAGGTAGCGCTGCCGCAGCGCGCTCGACGTGATGCCGTGGTCCAGGTGCATCTTCTTCTCGCACTCGAAGAAGAAGTGGTCCACCAGCTGCTGCTGCCAGTTGCGGTACGCGTCGCGGTCGAGCATCCGCAGCCGCGCGTTGACGAGGTAGAGGTGCAGCATCGTGACGTGCGACCACGTGCTGAAGCTGGGCTGGAGGTTGAAGGCTGGCGGTTTGGAGTCAGCCGACGTTCGCAAGCGGCACGGTAGCTAGCATTGACCGTGATTGGGGGGCACGTACTCTTGTGCCAGACATTGTCCCTGTCGACGGGATTGCCCAGCTCCTCGCCGTCCTCTAACCTCTCCACCTCGTCGTTCTTGCGCTGCTCCTCGGTGATGTGGTAGTCGGCCGCCTTGGAGCACGCCTTGTACAGCCGCTCCGACGCCCCCAGGACGCGATACGACTCGGCCAGGGAGCCCCCCATCCCCAGGATCCGCCGCCCGGCCGTATTGCTGAACCACCGCACCGGCGCCGGCGCCGTTGTCGTCGGGGACGAGCCGCTCGCGGGGAGCAGAAAGGTTGTCGTCGTCGCCGTCGTCCGGGCAGGAGCTCTGCCTGCGCCGGCGCGCATCGCGGCCCGGACGAGCGTCCGAGCCTGTAGCCTGCAGCCCTCGCAGGCCATTGTCGTCGTGGGAGACAGGCTCTGCACTAACGGGAGGGAATTCGGTGGCGGGATGGGCGGATGATGCGGTGACTTGTTTTCTAAGTCATGGCTGCGCGCATGACGCCTAGATTGAGATGGCATTTCTTTGGCACAGACTAAGAATTTGCCCGACGCGGCGCCAGCCAATTGGTACAGTGGGACCCGGTAGAATGTCGGCACCGGCCGTTGCGCCAAGGATGACCAGCAAGCGGACGCTGATTGGCTGGCTGTCTCTACCTGGACACTAACGTGATACCATTAACAGACCGAGTTCAACTTCATCAAGCATCAGCATTGCACTCCGTTCAGAACTGATCTATACCGTGGTGGCAACTGCGATATACCGATGCCAACTGCACTGGACAGCTACAACTCGACGACGCGGACCACGAGGGAGAGCAAGCCGAGCAGCTTTGTCAATATGACTGACGCTAGCTGCCTGCGCAAGATGGCAATGCACAACGGTCCCCGTTTGCAGAAGACGTCGTTGATGCGATGATACACGTGGCCCCTGCTACTGCACCTGTGAAAAGACCAGGCTGCTATTTGTGCCGCCAAAGCCAAAGCTGTTGGTGACGGCCACCCTGACCTGCTTTTCCTGCGCCTCCAACGGCACAAAGTTAAAGTCGATGCCGACGTCTTGCCGCACCAGGTTGAGCGTTGCGGGCACAACCCCCTAGCGGCGTGGTCAGAAAACAACATGGATATCGAGAATCGCCTTGGGTCATCGCCTTGGGTCGTGCACTCACCTCGTGTATGGCCAAAATCGCAAACAGCGCCTCGACAGCGCCGGCGGCACCGAGCAAGTGCCCAACAGCCCCCTTGGTGCTGCTCACCGTTACCTGCGACTCGGACGACACGCCCTCGTCGCCGAGCATGAGGCGGCGGATCGCAGCCGCCTCGGCCACGTCCCCGACTTGCGTGCCCGTGGCATGCGCATTGATGTAGTCCACCTGCCCCGGCCTGGCCCCCGCGCTCCTCAGGGCCCGCCTCATGGCGAGATAGGCGCCGCTGCCGTCCTCGCGCGGCGCCGTCATGTGGTGCGCGTCGCCGCTGCAGCCGTACCCGCGGACCTCGGCGTAGACGCGCGCGCCCCGGGCCCTGGCGTGCTCCAGCTCCTCGAGCACGCAGACGGCGGCGCCCTCGGAGACGACGAAGCCGTCGCGGCCGGCGTCGAAGGGGCGGCAGCTGCCGCGGGGGTCGTCGTTGTACGCCGTGGACAGCGACCGGGCGCGCCCGAAGCCGGCGAAGGTGAGGGGGTGGATGCACGACTCGGAGCCGCCGGCGACCATGACGTCTGCGTCCCCAAGGGCGATGAACCTGGAGGCGTCGCCGATGGAGTGCGCGCCCGTGGTGCACGCCGTGGTGGCTGCGTGGTTGGGCCCCTGGAAGCCGTACTTCATGGCAACGTGCCCAGCCGCCATGTTGATCAGGATTTTGGGGACGAATAGCGGCGACACCTTCTTGTAGCCCTGGGGGCGGGTTAGCAGAGGGCTCTCAGCCAAGCGGTGCGCCGGCCGAGCTCACATCGCCGTGGTGCGCCAGGCTGGTCTCGTATATTTCGTCCAGGTTGCCAATGCCGCTGCCGAGACACACGCCCGTCGCCTCGCGGTCCTCCTGGCGCGTGGCCTCCCAGCCTGCGTCCTCCAGGGCCATACCGCTGGCGGCGAGGGCGTACTGGGCAAAGGTAGACATGCGCCGCTGCTCAGCGGCCGTGAGCCAGTCCGAGGCCCGCCACCGGCCCTCGCCCTCGCCGCAGGGCACCATGCCGGCGACGGTGCTGGTCAGCTCCTGCCACCGCGCCCGCGGCTCGCGGGACGCGACGCTGGCGATGCCCGAGTCTCCGGCCAGGAGGCGGGACCATGTGCGCCGGACTCCTACGCCCAGGGGCGTGATGGCGCCGAGGCCCGTCACGACGACTCGACGCATCGCGATCCCATGCCGGTGGGTTACCTGGGCTGCCGGGCGTTCATCTGGGCGGGGGAGGGTGAAGAAATGTCCAGTGTCAGATGCGACGCCAATGATGCGGCACGTAGAGGAATGCGCCGCTGGAATGAAACATATCCAAGTCCGAGGGTTGGCGCAAGAAGTGCAGATGCATCTGCAGCCGAAGGCCCCTTTGGGTTTAGCGCGCGCCTTCAACGGCCGGGTTCCCGTGGCAGGCGACAATGGACGCCACTGCATGCCGCAGGATCCCTGACGACGGCCTGCGACGCCGAGGCTGATACGGCAACGTGGTGACTTCAATTGGCCTTCTTTTGCGAATGAGCACTCCTTCGAGGCCCTCAGCGGACCCAACTGGCCCGCCGCCTTGCAATTGTAGCCCGTGGCGGCACGCGCTCTGTCGCGACACTGCAGACACCCCTTGGCGCCAGACAGCGATCCTGCGCATGCCGCGCGACCCTGGACACGGACAGCGTTTCATTCCTTGTTCGACGGACGGGTGTATGAGTCGGCAATTCGCCGCTGCAAGCTCCAAGAGACCCATTGTCGATACCTCTGGGACTTTGGCTCGCATCCAGCAGAAGCACAGGCGTTCAGGGCTCCAGGCGCAATTCACTGCCGACATCACACCCGAGCCACCCTCACCTCGGAAGACGCAGCTCCTCCAACGCCCATGGCCCTCGAAAGCGTCCTGGCCTGATCACTGCTAAACTCCTCGAGTGGCCGCCCCGACGTCCGACATCATGGCCGCTGACCAGGGCGGCCATGACGCCGGCGCCAACGCCGCGGCTACCGGCATAGACACCGGCGCCGGCCCGAGCGCGCGGCATTCGCTCTCTCACCAGCGGCCGGCCTCGGTCGACGGGCTCGGGGACCGCGTCTCGGACTGGCGCCGGCCCGGAGACGGCGACGACGAGCGGGACTCGGAGAACGAGCCCCTGATGGACCCCAACCTGCCCGACGAGTACGAGCTGCAGGACCGGACGCGGCCCGAGGACGGGCTGCTCGCGGGCGACGACATCTCCAAGCGGCTCGAGGAGGAGGACTCGCCGTATCCCGAGGTCCGCGCCGCGGTGCGCAACTACGACGAGGACCTGCCGTGCAACACGCTGCGCGCCTGGGTCATCGGCATGTCCCTCGTCCTCCTCGGCGCGTCCATGAACACCCTCTTCTCGCTCCGCCAGCCGTCCATATCCATCGGGCCGCTCGTCGCCCAGATCGTCGCCTGGCCGCTGGGCCACGGCTGGGCGAGGGCCGTGCCCGACAGGCACTTCAGCGCCTTCGGCCTGCGCTGGAGCCTCAACCCGGGCCCCTTCAACATCAAGGAGCACACCATCATCAGCGTCATGGCCAGCGTCTCCTTCTCCGTCGCCTACTCCACCGACATCATCCTCGCCCAGCTCGTCTTCTACAAGCAGAACTTTGGCCTCGTCTTCCAGATCCTCCTCACCATCTCGACGCAGTCGCTGGGCTACGGCATCGCGGGCACCATGCGCCGCTTTCTAGGTTGGCTGCCCCGGGCTGGCGGTGGACTCGCGCTGACGTCTCGACAGTGTATCCGGCGTCCATGATCTGGCCGGGCAACCTCGTCGGCGTCACCCTCATGAACGCCATGTACGAGCAGAACGACCTGCCCGACCCGACCGTCTTGGGCGGCCGCATGCCGCGGTACCGCTGGTTCATGCTCGTCACCGTCGGCGCCTTTGCGTACTACTTCATCCCGGGCTTTCTGGCCAAGTGCCTGAGCGTGTTTGCGTTTGCGACCTGGCTCGCGCCCCAGAACGCCGTCATCAACCAACTCTTTGGCGGCACGACTGGCCTGTCGATGCTGCCCATTACCTTTGACTGGACGCAGATCGCCGGCTGGGTCGGCTCGCCGCTGATCCCCCCCTGGTATGACCCCCTCTGTCGGTCCCCTGCAGCGGGGCGGAACTTACCCGTGGTTCAGGTACGCCGTCGCCAACACACTCATCGGCGTCGTCGTCTTTTTCGTCATTGGCTCGTCGGTGCTGCACTACTCGGGGGCGTGGTACGCGCAGTTCTTGCCCATGAGCGACGCAAATACATACGACAACACGGGGCGGCCCTACGACACCCACCGAATTCTCAGTGCCGACTATACCCTCGACGAGGAGGCGTATAAAAACTACTCCCCACTGTTTATAAGGTAAACGCGTGGCGCTCATCCATCGCCTGGCCGGCCTGTTGACTTGGATAGCACCACGTTTGCCATGTCCTACGGCCTCTCCTTTGCCGCCATATCCTCTCTCGTCGTATACACCTACCTCCACTACCGCAAGCAGGTCTGGAGGCAGTACAGAGACAGCACAACCGAGAAGCCGGATATACACATGAAACTCATGAAGAAGTACAAGGAAGCGCCGGCATGGTGGTACATGTCTCTCTTCGTTACGGCATGTCTTCAACCTTGATTCATCTACGTCAGGCTAACTCGCTCCCCCAGATGCTCGGGCTGGGCCTGTACACGGTGCTGGCCTATCCCACCAAACTCACCTGGTGGGCGTTTCTGCTCGCCGTGGCCATATCCTACGGCTTTTCCTTGCCCATCGGAATCATCGAGGCCGTGACGAACAACCAGATCGGCCTGAACGTGCTCACCGAGTTCATTTTCGGGTACATCCAGCCGGGTCGGCCACTGGCTCTCATGCTGTGCGTCGCCTCACCCGGCTTCCCACCGACCCATCGCCCCATGCTGACCCGTGACGCAACGCAGTTTCAAGACCTTTGGATACATCACCATGTGCGAGTCGGCCCAATCCCCTGGGAACGTGTCGCTGCTGACAGCTCCGCAAGGTCGCAAGCGCTGGCCTTTGTCGCGGACCTCAAGTTCGGGCACTACATGAAGATCCCCCCGCGGACCATGTTCTGGGCCCAGGTCGTCGCCACGACCTTCTCCTGCTTTGTCCAGATCGCCGTCCTGAACCTGGCGCTCGACAACATCGACAACGTCTGCGACCCCAACAGCGCGACCGCTTCACCTGCCCAGGCGGCAGGGTCTTCTTCGCCGGTGAGCCCCCCCCCCCCTTCTCCCCACGACCCCCTCGACTTACACGCCCTCAGCCTCGGTGATCTGGGGCCTCATCGGCCCGGGCCGCATGTTCTCCCCGGCCGCGTCTACTCGGGCCTCTTCCTCTTCTTCATCCTCGGCGCCATCGTGCCCCTGGCCGTCTACTTCGCCTCCCGCCGGTGGCCCAAGTCGCCCGTGCGGTTCCTCATGGCGCCGCTCATCTTCGGCGGCGCGGGCTCCATCCCCCCCGCCACGCCGCTCAACTACTTCTCCTGGGGCCTCGTCGGCTTCGTCTTCCAGTACTGGATCAAGAAGCGCCACTTTGGCTGGTGGAGCCGCCTCAACTTCCTCACCTCGTGCGGGCTGGACCTCGGCCTCGCGCTGGCGACCTTGTTCATCTTCTTTGCCTTTTCCATGCAAGGCGTCGAGCCGCCGCGGTGGTGGGGGAACAACGTCGTTTCGACCACCATGGACGTCCAGGGGACGGCGGTGGAGGCGTTTGTGGTGGAGGGACAGCAGTTTGGGCCCAAGTCGTGGTAGATGGAGCCGAGATGCTTTGGGCGTATTGTCGTAGTACAGCGTATACAGGAGCATTGCAGTATAGCGGCATACTAAACGGACACCGACAGCCCTCAAGAACAAGTCATAGGGAGGAATAATTTCCAATGGTCTAGCGTCATATGGTTACAGGAATCAAGGGGCAAAAAGGATCATCATTACAACACCAGCCGCCCAGGCTCCTTTTCCAGAATCAGCTTGCACCGCTCCAGGAACACGTGTGCCCTTTGCTCCTCCTCCTTGGGCACCACGAGGCTAAAGACGTTGGCCCCGCCCGACAGGCCAGGGACGGTAGGGACGCCGTCGAACCGCGACGCAGACGTCTTGCGTGGGCCGGCCAGTTCGTCGATGACGTCGGCCCTGCTCCGGCGAGGCTGTTGGGGAGCGAGCACCGAGGCGGGCGGGATGGCGGAGATCTGCGGCAGGTAGACACCGCGAGAGCCCCTGGCGGCCTTGACCTTGTCCAGCCCGAGAACCTGGTCGAAGAGCTCGCTGGGCGTGGGCCTGCGCGCGGCGAGGGGCAGCTCGTCGTTGGCGACCTCGGCGGCGCGGCTGATGAAGGTGGACAGGGGCAGGAAGACGCCCAGGGTATCCTGGATCTTCTTCTGGACCTCGACGACCCTGGCTAGCGAGACGGGGACGTTGATCTCGAGGGCCTGCACCTCGAGCGCCGGGGTCGCCGCCTCGGCCTCCTTGGGAGCCGGCGCGGGGGCCTTCCTCTCGGCAACCTTGATGTTGCTTAGATCGAGGTGCGCCAGCTTCTCGAACCGCGAGGACACGGCCGCAGGCGTATCGGCGTTGATGGCGCCCAGGAACGCCAGCACGTCGCCCTTGAGCAGCCGTCCGCTCGGCCCCGTGGGCTTAATCTTGCTCACGTCGTCCTTGGCGAGGCCGTTCTGCTTGACCAGGTGCTCCACCGCCGGCATCAGCGGGTACCTTTGCTCGTGCGTCTCGCCGCCGGCCGCCTGGGGCCGTTGCGTGCCCGTGGGCTTGCTCGACTCTGTCTGTGTCGGGGCCGCGGCCGCATCGCCGGCTTGCTTGGCCTGCTGCTCGTCGGCGGGAATCTCCAGAGCGCTGATGTCGTCGCCGGCCTCGGCGAGGACGGCGATGCGCGTGCCGACCTGCACGGCCTTGCTGCCGTCCTGCGACGTGATCTTCATGACGACGCCGTCGTCCTGCGCCTCGACATCCATGGTCGCCTTGTCCGTCTCGATCTCGAGCAGCACATCGCCGGCGCTGAAGGCCTCGCCCTCCTTGACCTTCCAGCCGGCAATGTTGCCCTCCGTCATCGTCGGCGAGAGCGCTGGCATGATGAAGTTGTGCGCGGCGGGGCATCGTGCCGAGGAGGTGAGGCCTGCGTTGGCTGGTCAGCAATTACCGTACGCAAGACGCCATGGAACGTTTGCGCCGACGTCGCTGCGGACAGAGGGACCTACCACGCGCAGCTGCCCTGCCGCTGACGAGCCGAGCCGAGGCACGGCACGCTGCCGTGAGGGACGCCATTGGAGCCCAATTGAGTGCGCAGGCGGGTGAAGATCGTGAGGTTGAGGTTGGCGTCGATGAGGACCAGCGAGGGAGAGCTTTGAGCTGTTGGGACTTGGGAGCGCCGATAATGGCGGACGCGCACGGGCCAAGTCGGTTTTTTGGTGGGCGGGTTGGTGACAAGCCTCCGTCAGCGGGATTAGCATGATTAACATGCAGACAAAAATAAACACCTCGAAGTCTCTCATCAGCCTGATCGGTTATTTGGTCGTCCTCGCCGCCTTTCAACGCCAGCAGCATCTCATCGGCTCAAATGCGCTGGATCGTCTCGCACCCGTCCGCGGCGTGATCGCAATCGTTGCCCATCAACGCGATGAGCCCGGGAAGGACCCTTGTCACAAGCTGCGCGACTGGCATACTGAAAGGACAATAAAGAAAGTCAACAAGAGCGGAGCACTCGTCTAGTGCCGCGGGCAGATCCTCTGGAAGAAGGAACTTTTCATCGACACGTCGACGAAGGCTTTGAAACCCTTGCCCACTGCGGGTGTATCGCCTCGGCCGATCAGGGTGCAAGCCTCATCCGGAGCCGTGACGGTGCCTTCCGCAGTAGAAGACGTGTTCAAGCGTCTTTCGCCGTCCCTGTGAGCAGGCCAGGCGAGTGTTGTCGTGACTGAGCCTCTCGTGGTAGTCAGCGAAGTCTCCGTAGTGAGATCTCGCTGCCAGCATGTCTGGGGGACGGGAAGGTTGAACTGAATTGCCCGTGCTTCTTCAGATTTCACGGAATCAATTCGGTGACATACTTAATTGCCGCCGAATAGAAAGCAGAGGGAGAGCTAGAATTAGCAAGACATGCGCGCCCTCCGACTCTATTGCAACCGAGGGTCCTTCTCCTTATCCTTCAAGTATGCATCAAACTGCTCCAACTTTGTCTCAACAAACTGTTCCATGTCCTGCTTGTGCAACATCTCCCCGCCCTCCCCTTCGTCTAATGCCTTCCAATACACGACGTCGGCATCGGTGCTCGTCCTCATCGCGTAGTTGAACCAGAAACGGCCGCTGCGCCACGACTCGCGCATCCGAGCGGACAAGCGGAGCGGCGGCTCATCCCCATCGAGCGGCGGAAGCGTTGCCTCGGCTCGCTCCACTTGGTGGATGAAAAGCTCCATTTGAGGTACGAAGAGCTTGTCGAAGCCGGCCTTATCGCCAAGCTCGAGCCAGCAGTGCGGCGACGCCAGCAGCAGCCAAGAGGGCACGTCGTGTAGGTACTGGGCCGGCATTGCGTTGGTGAATTCGAAGTCAAGCACGGCGGTGATCTGGAGCGTCTCAGGGTCGGCCAGCATATTAAAAGGGCCAAAGTCGTCGCTGAAGAGCCTAAAAGAGAGGCCGTCGTCGTCGATGCAGTGCTTTGGAATTAACTGCGCGATGCGGCGGCGGGCGATGAACTTTTGACGGGCCTCTTCTTTGGTCTCGCAGATGTTCCTCTGGGTGCAGAGATGCGTCCATAACTCATCAGCCCGCTGCCTAAAGTATTCGCTGGCGGAGCTGAACGGCGCGGAGGGGAGGTTACGCGCAGGGAAACCGGTATAAGCCATGAGCTCATTCATATCATAAGTCATGGGTCGTTCGGTGACGGCCCACCTGCCCGAGTCCTTGGAGACAGCGCCGATGCCCGGGAACGGCAGCCGCGAGAGCTGCAGGGTGTAGTTGGCAATCTGGCTGTATACAAGCTCGAGCTTCGTTTGGTCTATATCAGGGTCGAGTATCAACGGGTCCTGATCACTCTCGGTCGGCTTCTTCAAAAGGTCGTCCAGGCAAACTCCCTCTATGAAGTCCATGACGATGAACGGCGCCAGCTGCCCCGGGCTATTCTCGGCAGGTCCCCAGTAGTGCACCCGGGGAAGGGGAATGGTGGTGTGCTCGCGAAGGTACATAAGAACCATGACCTCGTTCTTAACCTTCTCAACATTCCACGGCGAGTACGTGGGGCCGGGAATGGGGAATCGAATAAAGACTGACCGGGGTCTGCCGTCGTCGCGGCCCTCAGGACGCCCGATGACGTAGCCAATATTAAAGGAGCCTTTCAACCAGCGATCGTACTGCCCGGCTCCCTCCCATCCAAAAAGGTCGTTGACAAATGTTAAGATGTCGTCTCTTGCTGCCACGAGTTTCCTGATGAACTGACGGCGCTCATCGTCGTTGTTGGCCTGGAGGATCTCGTCGCAGTATCCCATTTTCCTCGTTGGTTCGGCGTCGTTTGACGATAAATGCGCAGAAAGGATGGCTGCTAAGGCAAAGATAATGTTAACAGGACCGCTAGACCCGGTTGCAAGATGGTTCCCCTGGCCGCCCCTGTCACCGTGTTATTAACCTTTTTACTGTTTTTCGTACTGTCCCTTAAGGCAAAACAGTAAAGACAGAACTTTATCTCCGCCTCAAACCAATAAGTCGTCTTTCCCACTATTTTACTGCCTGTCGCAAGACTCGTAACACCGATGCCGACTCGCCGTAGCAACTCGCAACAACCGCCTCACATACTCTATAAGCAAGATCGACTCTGCTAGGAAGTCAACAA
The DNA here is from genome assembly GCA_022114105.1 of Tolypocladium guangdongense. Taxonomy (NCBI): domain Eukaryota; kingdom Fungi; phylum Ascomycota; class Sordariomycetes; order Hypocreales; family Ophiocordycipitaceae; genus Tolypocladium; species Tolypocladium guangdongense. The sequence goes on along the minus strand of NRQP01000001.1, from coordinate 5,217,523 downwards.
GCGCCTAACTAATCTGCTATAGAAGAGCGGCTACTACTTGCCTTAGTGAGGATGCCTCCAATAGCGTACTCTTAAGTCGTCTGCCTACCACCGCCGCCGCGCCGACGTCTCTAGGGCGGCTTCCTCTATAATTTTCTCATCGGCTTCCTCTTTGGCCTTCCGCTCCGCCTCTTCCTTGCGCTTTTAGTTAATCTCCCTACGCCTACGGGACTCTTTAGCAGCCTTTCCAATATGTCCTCGTCCACGGGGTTGGGAAGCTTATAGTTATCGTCAGACATATTAAAAGACTTAGTGGAGTCGGAAGCTAGCGTTACATTAGGTATAGTTGTTTATAGGTTATTCAAAGAGAAAGTGAGTAATGAGGTAAATAAATATATTTATATTAGGGCGAGGGTAGGTGATGGCAGACTACGGCGGTTTTAAGTTTCACCTATACCCATAACATTAGCATCCCAGTCACGGATGGCACCGTTGAGCTTCACTATGGATATGGTTATGTTACGGAACGTACGGAGCAGATTTCACCCCACACTCCCCGAGAAATCCCCGGGAAGCCACCGAGCAACCTCCATGTCGAGAGTTTCCACCTGATTTCTTGTATTTAATGATGGCTTCCCCCTAGAATAAGGGGGCATGCTTATTGATTCATTTGTTGCGCAATAATATTGCCCGGTAACCAGTCTGCAACCGGGTATTCCCAGCCGGTGACCAGTCCGTAACCACAGCTCCCTAACGGCAGCCCTCTACCTGGCAACGGACCCCATTGCATAACAGGTCATGTGTTCGGTGGGCTAGGCAGACATGCAGCCTGATCGCTCCAGGTTTGGAGCCGCGCTAGCTATATAGCTTCGGTTGTCGGATTGGATGATCTGTTAATCTACGTTTTTCCTCGTAGGGGGCTCTTTAAACGTTCTCAGTGCTGCTGCACAATATACCCATCTCTAGATAAGAACTCGAGAACATACACACGGGCAGCATGAACCAACTGTATTCATGGCCCAATTAGCTCTTGACACGCGGAACACGGGGTATGACTACTCTAGGTCATAAAGTGATACGCCTGCAGCTAACGAGACGGTGAGGCCCTTGGCGGAGGGAAGTCCTGTGTCCGGATCTTAGTAGTATTATGGACCTAGCCTTATCGGGAAGGCAAGCCACCAGGACTCTAGATTGCCAGTTTGTTTGGTCCCTCGCTCGATTCCTATAGTGCATGAACGTTGTATAGTAGGCGGGGGGCGATGCAGTGGTATGACTCCGTAACCAACTGCAGTCCGACGCAGCCCAATCACGAAGTTACCTCGCGGACTTTCTTCCCGTACAGCCTCTTCCAGCCGCCATTATGCAAATTAGGGCCAACCAACACGAGCCCCAGACGCCTTCTCGTGTCATTTCACCCCAGACGCCTTCTCGTGTCATTTCACCCCAATGACCATGGCCTGCTTGTTAGCTTCCCAAGGTCGCACTAGACCACCCCTGGGCTTGTGCCAGAGGATAGCTGACGACGACATCCCCAAGGCGGATGTCAATATTCTCTACCAGTCTAGGCCGACCATGAGACCGAACCGGAGATGCGGAAGAGCGCTAATCCTACTCCAAGCGGCCGGTTGCGGACACGGTGCCATACCTTCCAGCGGCCAGCGAGGCGATGACAACATTGTGCTCTCCAATCCGGCCCCAAGTATGAGGCATTGGTGTCTGTTGGGTGATTTTAAGGTTATCCGGCCTTCGATGTCTTTCGTCAAGCATAGCTTCTGCCGCCGCCAGTTCCTTGTCGAGAGCGGTGATCCACCCAACGGTGTACAGTCGCGTAGAGGACTGCATGATGCATATGTACCATTACGAGAAGTCAAACCAGCTGGGATTCAAGTGGCTAGAGCGCGTGTGCAATCTGGCTGGCCAGCATTTGCCAGCTATTCACCGTGGTGGCACACTTTTTTGAGCCCTAGGACGTGTCACCCAACGACGAAAGCACGACGATTGTACGCATCCATAAAAAGCACGATGACTCACGGCTTACTGCAATGCATCATGACGTAGAATCACAGAACTGTGATCCAGCCCAACAGATGTCGCGGTGTTGTGTTGGCTTCCGCCAATAACTAGGCTGGAAACACTTAACGGATTCAGGGAGGGACAGCCATGTCCTGCTGTCACTGAATTTGTATCGGCCCATGTCCTCGAAATCACCCAACTGGTGGGACGATTGTTGCACTAGGATGCATATCACAATGCGCTTCATTGGTGTCGCGGCTGGAGAGGGTGACGCGTGTCCGTGGGGTACGAGTCTGTAGCCAACCCAGTGACGACGTCTGCCTGGACTCCCCACACAATCCTTTGCGCAGTGTCAAGTCGAGGTGTTTTCGCTTCACGGTCGGTTGGATCTATCCTCCAGAACACTGCGTCTTGTTTGAACACTGCGTGAGCGAGTGTTAATATGGACCCACCTCTACACTTCAAATGCATGCCAGCGTTACCAACGAGTGTCAAGGCGTATCCTCATTGGTATTGCACTTCGCACACACGGCTGTCGTCCAGATGCTTTTGCGGGTCTGATGCCGGATGTGATGAAGGGGGGCTTGGCAACTTGCTGCCTTCGCCGAAACCTACGTGTATAAAGGGGGCGGTGATGACCAAAGAAGCATGTCTGACTTCCTGTCTTGCAATTACTTCAGCTGTTTCTCGAAGTAGATCGCCACCGGGCCACGTCCACGACCATATCCTTCAAGGTCACGTCAAATTGAATCTATTACATCCTTCGCTCACATCTCGGCTACCATTTCCCAGCCAAGCGACCAGCTAGAACTCAATCGCACTACGACATTATGCCTAACGAGACTTGGCACTGTCCAGGCGGCTGCGGAACTATTCTATCTGGAAGCCAAAGCCCAAACCAATGCCTCACATGCAACGCGTATGCCTCCTTGTTATCTGCATGATATGAGTATTGACTGATTATGATGTAGTGAGAAACAGAAGAAGGAGCTAGAGAAGAGAAGAAGGAGCAAGAGAAGGGAAAGAAGTGAGACGGGGACATGAGGCTAGTATTGGCAAAGATTGTCTTTCCTCGAGCATTACTGAACGTGGGCAGCAAAGTGTCTGATTTCTTGGGCTGATTTAGCACATCTCCTCTCGTTATATAGCACAGTATCTTCACTAGCAACTTGACTCTTTTCCACTTTACTTTATCACCTTGGCTAATAGCCTTCCGTCACACCCTGTAGACAAGATTTATGTCCTGCTTGAACATTGTGTGAATCAAGCATGGACATGATATGACCACCAACTATATTGCATCAAGAAGAAGCAGGAAAAGAGTTCCGACAAGACGACAAGCTAGCAAAGATAATCTTTTTTAACTGCTACTGTGGGCAAGAATTGATCCTGACTGTACTCGCGCGTTTTCCCGCCCCACCTCCTTCCTTAACCAAGCACCTTCTCACTCACACCTTGAAGATATGGCATTTCAACCTCGTCACAGTGTAGCAGGAGCCATTCGCGGCATCGCTCCACGTCATCCTCCTCCCCTTCCAGCGCAGTGCTAGGCCCAGGCCTCTCCCAAAAAGGTCGTTCGAACCATTCAGGCCAAAATCCGCCAAACTCCCAGTCGATAATAGCATTTATCTTGAGTGTTATAGGGTCTACTATAACGTTGTGTTGCCCTAGGTCGTTATGGCAGAAGACATATTCTCCCTTCTGCTCCCGCGGTTGCCAACAGCTATTAGCCTTCCACTGGTAACTGGAGACTCGCTGAGGAGGGCATATAACGGATTCGCCAGGTACCCCGGGGGTATCGGATCGTAAAGACCGTAGGGTTGCAACATGTTGTATCAACTCCTTCACCACCACTTGCTTCTGCTCCTCATTCAGTTGCTTCATGCTGACCCCCTCAACAAATTCGGTACAATGGTAGAAGGCACCATCGTCTTCGAAGGTACACTGTAATCGCGGCAGCGGGATGTTCGTCTTTTCGCGAAGATATTGTAGGATCGCGGCGTCTGTCTTCCATCGCTGGGGATATGAGGTTGGAGGAACCAAAAGAATACCGCTGCTGGTCGTTTGCCACTCATGCCGCCGGAGCGTTCGCTTGATGCATGAGTTCCCCACCTGGAAGTACTTCTTGTCGGTAAGGACAACAGAGCAGCCGGGCTCCCGCCAGTCGTTGAGTTGTTTGCTGGTAACCATTTGTGGAAAAGCAATGTATGAGCAATTATTAGGAGTTGAAATTTGGAAGACTAAGTTTGGTCAGATTGAGGCCACCAAATTACGAGTACTCGTCGTTGCCTCAGCGCCTAGCACGTGACCTAAGGAAAGAGGGGTATGTAAGGCACATGCAAGAGGTCATTGGATGGCTCCCAAACGGCCGATACGGCAGTCGCCCGAGACATGGTTCGATCTTTGCCTAGCTTGAAGACCAACTCGGTCGTCGCCCGAGACATGGTTCGATCTTTTCCTAGCTTGAAGACCAACTCGGTCGTCGCCCGAGACATGGTTCGATCTTTTCCTAGCTTGAAGTTCGCCTTGATGGTAGGCATCGCCGGAGGAGCCCCGACGCCAGAAAGAGACATCTGCCTTGGCGATGTGGTTGTCAGCGTACCACAGGGCAAACTGGGAGGAGTAATACAGTACGACTTTTGGAAACGGCTATCGGGTGGTCGATTCCAACAAAGCGGCCATATGAACTCTCCGCCCGGGGTGCTGCTGGGAGCGATTCCAGAGATGTGAAGACGACACAAAGACCCCAGGAAGACAGACGGAATATCAGAACACCTGGGGCTAATGGACGATATGCCCAACCATCAGCGTCCTGCCGAAGACCGATTATACCGTCCCGACTACGACCAAAAGGGTGGGAAAGACTGCGCAGACTGCGAGGCCGATGGCTTGGCGGAGCGTAGGGCTAGCGAGCGGTTGTTGTCCACTACGGTATTATCACGTCCGAAAATTCAGTTATGAAAAACGCCAGGGAACGGTACGGTGATGCCCTGGATCCGGATCTGAGTATGGCCGCGTTGCTGTCGCTATCTATAACGATAATGATTTCCGCCGGGCAGTTCCGAAGACATTTCTCGAGACATTCCAGAAGGTCATGATTATCTGACTGTGAGACCGCGACAGTTGGTATGATCACAGTAAAATCTTTCGGATGGATCGTCTGTACCGTATTGAAAGAACGACACAAAGTGGACGAAGAGGTGAGCGTACCGATAGACCAAAATCGTAATGAACCAGACCATAGACCATACCCGGGTCGCCAGAGAGCATAGCGATCTGGTTAGCGCCGAAGAGAAAGAGGACTGCGATGGCATGTGGCCAAGCCCACCAGACCTTCATAACCGGCAGAACGAATTGCCAAGGGAATCTGTCACTGTCAGTCCTGTTAAGACATCACAGTAAGGAGTGGCGGCCAACACACTTCCACAGCGGGACTTTCCACGCAAACTGGGCATCCGACGATGGCTGACGGTCCATGAGAGACAGTGGCAGCAAGTGGCAGGCAGTAGGGGGCGGCGGAGGCTCGAGGGTGTCACTACAGAGATCTCAACTTCCGTCTCACCGGGTTTATATAACAATCCATTTGCGGAGCTCACTCTCCTGGATCGCTAGGTTATTAACACGTCACGTTTGGTGTTCCGCAGGGCAAGCTGCAACTCGTACCAACTTCAGGCCCCTACGGCTGGTACGTCGGCAGTGGGGTGGTCGTGCCAACAAGTATACAAGAGAGACGAGGGAGCAACTGTCTGGCCGATGCTGTTTAGGTCTGTCGGGTCCAGTTTTCGTGCCCATTGAACAAAACCCACCCTTTCATTGCAGTCCAACGCAACCCAGCCATGTGTCATTACTTTGAACAAAAGGTGAAATACAAGAACTGTGAGAAGGACCCGAAGCATGTCTGCGCCACGACAAAGTGGGACAGGTGCGAAAAAGTTGCTCCAGGCGGCCTCACTTGTGTTGACGCCACGCCACTCACGCGAAAGGAAAGAATGGCCAGCTGATCCTTACCGGCACAACGATACAACCGGGGAAGTGCCCAAAGTGCCTTTCATGAGTATGTCTATGATTCTCATTGAGACGTTCTAGCTAATCTCGTATAGACGAGCCCAGTCAGGATGATAGCAGCAATGCCGAAGAGGATTGAAGGGAGCCATTTGTCTTCACGGGTTGTGTCAGATGGGGTTCGGATTGCTGCGCAGTTAAGAGTTAGCTATTATAAATAGATGACCATAAATTGACTGACCTTTGAGATCTTTCGCTAAAGCCTCACTGCTATCGTAGCCGCCTTCCCAGCATGTCCTGATAATGCGCCCCAGGCTGCCCAAAGAGGTGATATCGGGGAATTCTTTGTTCGAGTATCGCGCCTGGACGTTGGCTTCACTCAACCCAGCATACGGTCGTTCCCCGGTCACAACTTCATACATCGTAGACCCAAACGCGAAGATATCTCCTTGCGCTGACAGGACGTCGCCTGGGTACTCATGACTAGTAGTAACCGCGACGAGGAGCGGCGAAGAATCAATCGACGATCCAGCAAAATCGGCAAGCTTGGCGTTCAATCCCTCGTCTAAAAATATGTTCGCACTCGTAAGATCGCCGTGAATGATGCCAGCATTATGTATAAAATCGAGGGCATCGGCAACCTGGGTCATCCAGGATAGACGTAGCTCCAAACTAACATCTTGTCCGTTGATGAAAGACTGTAGGTCATGCTTTGAGGCATATTCGAGACGAATTCCGTTCCCACCAACATCGCCGTGGTATAATAGTATACCTTGGTGTCCCCCCCGCTTAGTGAATCTCTCGTAGATCTGTCGTTCTCTCTGGATGTGGTGGCGGTACTCCTCGTCGAAAGGTGTTTTGATGACTGTTTGTGTAGCCGCATCAAGAACAACAAGACCAGTGCTTCCCCAAGCTACAACATCTTCGAGCCCAAAGCCTGGAGGATACTGGATATCATCATCCGGCATCGTGGTGGTAGGGTTAGTTCGGGAATCGGGTGGGCTGGAAGTATCGAAGGAGGACCGCTAACACGTCGCATTAATTCGTTGCGTTTCTTGCTCCTTATATAGAAGTTAGTATTTGTGAGTGAGGTATATCGTAACAGGATCAAGTTTACCTCTGTATCGTCGCTGACCACAATCGGGTTGCTAGACCCAATTGTTGACGCGACAGGATTGTGCATCGGGCGAGCCTTTTCTTATAGGTGGGCAAAACATCATAATGCAATTAAGCGATTCTTGGTCGGTTATCCACCGTGCAACGCGTGAGGACGCAACGGAATAGCAGCACAGCCGCGAACCGTCTACACAACCCGTCAAGCTAATAGCATTGAGGAGCCGCGCCCTTCGCCCTCGAGCCCCTGAATCACAACGACCGACTGCACCGACCGACTGCCAACTCCGAGGCCACCTGTAGTGTCCTACCGCGCGTCGATCGGATGCTCAGCCGCAGCCTGGACCGCCACAGCCCGAACCTGTGACTCTTGGACGCGCAAGTGACCTGGCCCATCCACAAGGGCCCTGCATCTTGTGCCGCGAGCACGGCAGGCGACTGCGAGTCAGGGTCGAGTGCCATCTCGCCTCTGGCATAGTTCCTAGCGGACAGATAGATTAAGCGTGCGACAACGCAGGGTGACGCATCGTACGGGTGATTAGGGTGCCTACGCGAGCACCGATTTCCATTATAAAGCTAACGACACTGCCGCCTTCAGGAACAACCCGCGAAGCCGAAGATAAGGCCAGGCGTAAGATGACGACGCAGACACTTACAACCGAGGATGACTATTGCTCATCTCTAGACCACCATCTCTGCCGACTCGTGCTGACGGCGTCGCGCAGTCCCTGTGGTCCTCCGACACGCCTGCCCCGAAAGCTCTGCCGCCCGCCCGCCTGCCAAGGAGAGAGAGGTTTGATACGGTCGAGGTCAAAGTCGTCGGATGTGACAGCCGCAATGAGTTCCAGGAGCTCGTCTCGAAGGGTATCGCGACCTGTCTTTGAATTGAGCAGGCCTGCAACTGGAAGGCCTTGTAGAGATAGAAGGAGGAGCGCAAGGTTCCGGATCTCTGTATGCTGGTTAGGAGAGCGTCAAAATAAGCGCGGAATCGGATTGCCTTCATGACCGAGCTGGTTAATGGCGTCTGGAGTACAGGAGACATCCGCGCCTTCGCAAGCAGAAACGAACCAAGCGTGGAAGGCATCAAGGCCGTTCCCAATAGGAGCGGCCGGACACCGCCCTTATGGCCAGGAATTGGCATGCGGCCACCGTCAAGCTGCTTCTCGATACGTACAAAATGGATGTCGATGCTAAGACAAGCATAGCGATACGCCGCTCTGGAGGGCCGTCGACAATAGGCATGAGGCTATCGTAAAGCTTCTTCTCGATACGGGCAAAGTCGACGCCGATGCTCGCCTAGAACAAAGCACTCCAGGCATTGTAATCTCCAACAGTGCCTGCAAAACCCAGTTCAAGGACCAATGCGAATTCTATTCTGACGATTGCACCCACTAACCAAACCGGTCCCAGTCAAAGGCAAAGTTCCCGTACACGTCGCCCTGGTTGATCTGCGCAGTATGCCCAAATGAATTGTTAGATATAATTCGACTCGCCTCGCGTCGCGGCCCATCTGATGTGGCGAGAGCACAGGAGCTCCGAGTCAGAGGCTGAACTGAATCACCCGTGCTGCGTCCAGCAGACGCGGGATTGTCGGTCAAGGCGTATCGCTCCAGCACCGCTCTTGTCACGGCGGCCGCCGTCGCTGCTGCAAACGGCTGCCAAACCTTGTTCTTGTGGCTGTCGGCGTAGTCACAGACGCCCTTGATGACAAGGCACGGCATCTCATCCCAAGCGCCAGCCCCCTCCATCTCGAAGGCGATGACTCCGTGCTCTGCGGCAATCTGGTCGCGGATTTCGCCAGACTTCATCACAGTATCCCCGGAGGCGATGCGTCCGATGAAAATTTCTGGATGCTGAATGTCCTGTGCCTCCACGTTCTTCATCTGCAGGCGTTTCCTGGCCACGAGTTGGGCCTCATCGCAGTGTAGCTCTACACAGGATGCCTTAGCAGCCTCCTCGCAGAACCTCTCGGGCTTGCCGTTACACGCCTCACAAGGCCGTAGTCCTCGATGTGTGTGGCGATAATTCGCCGTAAACAGCTTGTCTTCAGCGACACCGGGATAGCGATAGTCACATCGACGCCGCTTACCGGCGGCCATGCTTTGCAGGTGTTCCAGATGTTTTACGGCCTTCCGTTGCAAACGTTCTCTCCCAAGTTCCGTCTCGAAGCTGACGACCAGGCCTCGAATGTCCTTGTTCGGCCTGCCAAGGCAATCCTCAACGGTATCCTTCGGCACGAATTTGTTGGGATATTGCCTTCCGAAGTCGTGCTGAATCAACGTCTTACTGATGATGACGTCGCCGAGCAGCACTTCGTCTGCACCTACGGCAGGGACTCCGCCGCAGACACCGACGAGAAAGGCAAGCTTCAGACCGGGATAGCTTGAACGGACGTTGCTTGCAGCCCCGACGGCGGCGGCTTTGCCCATGTTGGGAAGAATCGCCAGTACAACGTCGTATTTCCCAATCCTCCCGGTTGTGTATGAGTTTGTGTCCCCGGGAGCCCGCCCGAACTGGTCGCCATCCTCGTCCCAGAACTCGTCAAACAGCAGGGAAACGGCGTCGTATTCAAATGGCAAGGCGCAGATGATTGCGATCTGGAAGTCATCGCGGCGAGAGGGTTGGTAGTGATTAGCCATACAAACGGATGTGTGGAAGCTCGAGATCAGCCTCCACTTCCTCGTCGATGGATGCGCAGTCAAGAGTTCTTCGGACTATCGGAGGATCTCCTCTCAACAAGTAGGAACAACAGGGCGATCAAAATAGGGGTTCTTTAAATGCCTCGTACCCCGAGAAGCCTGAAATCCAAGGCTAGATGTCTCTAGATGTCGTGCGGTCGAGGTCTGCGAGTTACAGCTTTATCGCCGCTCCAGCCCCGGTACTGTGGGGTCTGCCTTTCGTGCCCGTAATAAAAAGGACGATTGGGCAGCAAGGGGTCGTTAGCAAAAGCGGCACCGCGAAAGCGAATCTGCCCGCCGGCGAGGACAGGGCGCCACGACCACGAAACTCTCGAACATCGCCTGTTTTGTTATAAAAATGCGAAACAGCGCTTGAAGAACCATATTGGCATAAATTTTTTTGCCAACGGAGATTTTCTCGCTCGTCAAGTCAGGTAGAGAGTTTTGCGGTGACCCATTTTCTCTCAACCCCTTGGGCAGGCAGCGACACTGCACCACCTCGTCAATGTGTCGCACAGCCTGACAGCGACACGGAGCGCATCCCGCCGTGATGCGCGCGAACGAGTACACGTTTTCTGGGAATCACGTAGGTGACCATGCCCGAATCGCGATCGGAGATACATTCGTCGGTAAGCAAGACTGCCCTGTCTTGCGGCCTGTCTGACCTCGATCACAGATTCCCAAGGCAAAAACGACCGCTGTTTCGTCGACCTACGAGTGACTGATCCCCGCGACGACAAGATCCGCATCGAGCGGACCAAGGGCGGCCTGCTGAAAGACTCGTACCGCTCGATCCTCGACAACGCCGATTTCCGACGATGGCGCGACGACGAGGACACGCGTGTGCTCTGGGTCAAAGGCGGCCCCGGCAACGGCAAGACGATGCTGCTCTGCGGCATCATCGATGAATTTGGCCCTTCGACGAAATTGACAGACCCGGATGCCAACAACCTCCTGTCCTATTTCTTCTGCCAAGCCGCCTTCTCGCGCACCAACAATGCCACAGCCGTACTACGCGGCCTGATCTACCTGCTGGTCGACCAGCAACCATCGCTCCTCTCCCACGTGCGAAAGAAGTACGATCGCGCCGGCAAAGCGTTGTTTGATGATGTGAATGCCTGGGTCGCCTTGTCCGAGATTCTTACCAACATTCTACTTGACCCAAACTTCGCATGGACCTACCTAGTCATCGACGCGCTTGACGAGTGTCGAACAGATTTGCCACAATTCCTTGACTGGATGGTCAAGACATCAGCATCCCCTCGTGTGAAGTGGATTGTTTCTAGCCGCAATTGGCCGCAAATCGAGGAGCGTCTTTACATCGCTGGACAGGCGCTGTCTGTAAAGCTGAATGAAGATTCTGTCGAAGAACTGATTGTAATGGTGGATCCCTTCCGCGCATTGTCTGCAGCCTCCAGCGTTTTCCAGGTCCTAGACTTTGGGGGTCGCTTGTTGTCCAAGACGACAAGGGCATATAAATCAGCGTCTGGGCAGACAACTCGGTTTGCGGACCTCACGGACATTTCCAGGGATCTCTCGGAGCTCTGCAGCAATGCTTGCACTAATGCCAACGCACTCGGATCCCCGCACCCAGATTCAACCGAAGCCATCTTCATCAGGCTGTGTGGAGAATGTGAGAAAATTAGCTCTGAACTCCTGAGTGCCCTCAGACAACTGAGAACAAATGGTACGACCAAGCTCGACTTTGTCAAGACCAATTTCTGGGCTGCCGTCAAGACTCTGCTATCAGATGAGAAAATCACGTCCTTAACCCAGCGACTCCGTGAAATCCGCGACCAGATGATTTTGGCTGCTGTGTCCTACCTTTGGTATGTTCTATTTACAGACAGCGTGTCCACGCCAGCTAATGTACGCTCAGGGAGCACGAACGACAGGGTTCTGCGAAGAAGCAGGAGTTCTATGATCGCCAGTCCAAAATCGTTGATGCGGTGACCCGTACTGAAAAAAATACGCAGGCCTGGGCCGATAACTTCATCAGCCTGGAAAGCGATAATTCTACTGAGGCTGTGGAAAAGCGATACCAGTGGGTCAGCACCATGTGGAAGTCGAAGTGGGTACCGCCCGAGCCGCATCCAGAAGTTTCTCAGAGGCCCGTCGACGGAACAGGCCAAGGCAGTATCTCGGAATATGAGCAGGCCGTTCTTTCAAGTCTGTCCTTTCTGGCAATGGAAGATCGAGAGATGGACATCCCCATCGCTTTCAAGTCGACCTACGAATGGATCTTCGGAGAGAATCACCCTGAGGATCAAAACATGAGCGACATTTCTCTCTTTTCCGACTGGCTCCAGGGCTCCATTGATGGCATCTATTGGATCACTGGAAAGCCAGGCAGCGGCAAGTCCACTCTCATGAAGTACATCTGTGCTCACCCTTTGTTACGAAAAAAGCTCCAAAGCTGGTCTGGATGCAAGCCTCTAGTTGTGGCAAACTTCTACTTTTGGGCTGCGGGAACTCCCATGCAGAAGTCAACCATCGGCCTGCTCCGCACACTGCTTTACCAATGTTTCCTTCAACTCCCCAGTCTCATTCCTCGTTGCTGTCCTAGTCGTTGGGCAATACTAAGGGTTTTTGGCAATGAGACCAAGCTCCCTCAATGGACATGGAAGGAGTTGGAAGACGCCATGGTGCTTTTGACCACAACGACTGGTGAATTGGCCACTATTGCACTATTTATTGATGGACTGGATGAGTTCCATGGCGACCATCGACAGCTTGTTGAGCTCATTCAACGCGTTGTCTCGGCCTCTGATATTCGGTTATGTGTGAGCAGTCGGCCATGGAACGTGTTCAACGACTCATTCAAGAGAAACCCTAGCCTAAGGCTCGAGTGTTGTACCCAAGAAGATATCAGGACCGTGGCAAAAGCCAGCTTTCAGGAAAGCCCAGGATTTCAGGAGCTGAGGGTAATGTTTCTGGATGAGGCCGAACAACTCGAGCAGCAGATTGTCAACAAAGCTCAAGGTGTCTTTCTCTGGGTTACCCTGGTTCTCAGATCTCTTTTAGACGGCCTGACAGAGGGTGATAAAATCTCGGACTTGCAGGCCCGGCTGGATGATCTGCCAGAAGACCTTGAGCAGCTCTTCCAAAGGATTTGGGAAAGCGTCGATCGCCGCTATGTCTCGAATTGTTCTGAATTTCTGCAACTTCGCGAGGCGTCGTTGGAGCCTCTAACGCTCTTGCGTTTGTGGCTTGCGGACGAAGTGAAAGAGCTTGATCGCGATATCGGCCGCATGCAGTCACCTGCCAGGGCCAGTATCGTGGAAATGATGAAGCGGAGGTTGAACAGTCGGACCAAAGGTCTGCTTGAAAAAGTCGGCGAAGATAGGGTCGACTACGTGCACAGGACGCTTCGGGACTGGATCACTGCTCCCGAGAAATGGGCCGAGATTACGTCAAAAGCAGATCCTATGTTCGATGCGAACTTCGAACTTTGTCGGGTTAAGATGCTCGAATTCCCTACAGACGTTACTCTTCATCTCACGTCAGGAGATCAATGCTGGGAGACTATCATGCTCTGCACATCTTACGCAACCCGCAGCAATTTTCTGACTGGTCCTGGTACATCCGATTCGATCGTGCGAATCTTCGAGAAACTGCAACTCAAGGCTTTCGGACAGAAGATTTCTGAAACTGGCTCGATAATGCAAATTCCGTTTGACTGCCTCGGTCGGTGTGGCCTCACAATGAGGGGTCTCGGCAATCAACATGCTTTTGTGGGTTTCACCGCTTTTTGCGGTGTGGTCCCCTTCGTTATTTCACAGGTGTCAAAGAACCGAAGCCAAATCTCTGAGGACGACATGATTCTACTTCTTAAATGCGGTATTTTTGGGTCTCCTGGCTGTCAGTCCGAAATGCTATCACGGCGAACATATCACTTGATGGATACCTCTCCCCCCGCGAGACTTAAACTTGTATCATTTCTCATTTCCCAAAGTCCCAAGGCTAAATTCATGACGACGCAAATGCCAATACTTGCCGAGATTGGTGAACATGGAGGCAGAGGCTTGGACTCTGTGCCCGAGTGGAAAGGCTATTGGAAGTCGGTAGAGACGCTCTTCAGCAATGCTCGGGCAGAACACAACAGTGGTATTAAAGCAGGAGAAGACAAGGAAACGACGAGGCGATATCGATGGAAGCGATTTCGCGCATTCTTTTCCTAGTGGTAATTACGGCATGTCATTATTATTTCACTTAGTCATTCGATCAAACAGACCCTATAAACGCTAGCTCTATTCGAAAGGCCTTTTGGCGTCGATTTGATGTCGGATTTGTCTCCCATTGCTCCTTCCTAACAACAGCAGCCACGACAAGACCTGGACCGCGAAGAATTGCATCGTTGTTAAGAGTGTAGGCTGTCCACCGCTCACCTTCAACCTCCGATATGGATGAATGGCACCCACTCGTCTTATCCTTCCAGAGGCTGACCTCACGAACGTCCTTGGACTTTTGGAACTTCATGGCCCGCATGTTTCCGACTTCGCCGATGTAGGGCAGCCGATCCGGATTGTTGGCCGTTACGAGCTCGAGGGCCTGCTCGGTCTGCTGGATGGCTTGCTCCAGGTCGCTCAGGCTCCCCGTCCGGTTGGAGCGCATCTCCAGTTTGACCGAGAGGTTGCGCTTCAGCCGCGAAACCACATCCTTGTCTCCGTCGTCCCCCTGATTTGCCTGCTCGCCCAGCTCGGCTGCTTCGGCAGCAAACCTGACTGCGCTGTGCGCGTCGTCCAGGTTACCCTCTCTCTCGAATCGGTAGGCGAGCAGATTTGCGAGGCATGTGAAGCGAAACGGCCTCGTCGAATCAGAGTTTGGTGTCTGTGCTGCCATACGTTCGGGCAGGGGGATGCCGGACTTCAAGTCGTTTACGTCTCCCTTCAGCCCATACCGTCTCTCGTAAAACATGGCCAGCTTGCTCTCGCGTCGAAGGAGCTGCTCCGGCTGGTCCGGGGGTGTCAACGAGATTGCCTTATTGATTGCGCGCAATATGTCGCTCGAGTCAAAGTAGAAGCCGATTTGGTGTCAGACCAGGCTTGCGCCCGACACATGAGAAGATCGGCCACGGTCTCTTGCTTCTCAGCCGAGTCCGGATCAGTTTTGGCGTCTGTCTGGGCATCCCAGACGTCCATGTGTTCGCTCACGTGTTCGAAAAAAGCCGAGGCTGCGAACACGCCGCCCCCAGTCGTAGTATGGCAATGGCTGAAACGGCCGTTGGATGGCTGTCGTCTTCGGCGCCGCAGGCTCACCTCTCCCGCGAGCCTTGGTCTTCTTGAAAGGATTCCACATTTTGTTAACCAACGCTCTCGTTCTGGTGAACTTGGTGGGCAGCGTTGTAATTTAGTTTTTGTGGTTTACTCACTCGCCTCGGCCCGATCCGCAAACCGCTGGGACTGAAGCTTGGGATTAAAGGTTCCTAGGGTGAAGTTGGGCTCAAGATGAATCCCGAAGTCGGGCCCCTCATCCCTGTCCAATAACTACGAGTAGGGGCTAGCATGCAAGATGCTAGTTTGGGGCGCAGCCAGTCAGCCGCAGCAAGTCCGTTAATATGTACTCCCCCTACACGCACGTACTCGTACGAGTAAACCAATAGTGTCATTCTCAAAGCCTTCGCACCGCTAACGACCAGCTGATTTACAAATGGCAGTCTACCATTGGATTGCTGTCATGACTCGTACATGTATGCACCAGACCGCGCAGGCATTGTGCCGGCCGGAGCACATCAATCCCAATTCATGTCATCGTCAGTCCCTCGAGTCGCAAGATAGCTTCGACGGCTGGATGATCGACGGTTGGATGATCGACGGTTGGATGATTTGAATGGCAGATGCCAATTGTCCAGCTAGTCAGTTCGGCAAACGGCAGGTCGAGGATATCGTCGCGAGCTTGCTCGTCAATGCGAAGCTTAGTGATGATCAGGAAGATAAATCGGGACTCCTGCAGGGCGTAGAGGAAGACGTATTGAAGCGGCATGTGCCACGCCTCGCAGCTGATTGGCCGCGATATTTGGTGTAAGTATTTCCTCACTTAATTTATATGTCTTGGTACAAAGGAAGTTTTTCAATGGTTTGCTCGAGTTCAATGTCTGATCTAGCCAATCAGTTCATTTAGGTACAATAGTAAAGGCATTACGGTAGCCAATCATTTTGCCCACTTTGGTTTGGGCCAGAACAATGGTAAAAAGTCCCCCGTGCATTCCCACTACTGATCCCCCAGGATCTCGAATCTATCCTCCCCAGCCTCGTCGTTCTCGTCTAGATCAACTTGAACACCCTCGTCGTCTTCTCCGGCATCCTGGCCCCTGTTATCTGCCGTGAGAGACCAGCAATTGTCGTGCTAGAGACTTGCGGAGGCCGCTTTGTTTCCAAGAGGGAAGATGCTGAACTTGACCCGGCGATAGCAGAAGGCGTAAATCCGCTCGCCCTCCATGTGCAAAGCGTCTGCCCTGGCGTGACTACTCTCGTGCTTGATAGAGCCTTCCACGTCCTGATTCAGCACCCCAGGTATGAGCGCCGTCGCTCCGTGAGTCACGATATCCCCCACTGGGACCTCACCCTTCACCATGAATTTGGAGTTCTGCTGGAGCCCCTCAACCGTTGTAGCATCGAGAACAGCGTAGTAGCCGACAATGAAGTACACCTTCTTGACCCCGTCCTCGATCGCGTCCTTCAGCCGCTCTCGCACCGAGTCACGCTTGACGAGGTCTTGAACAAAATCTTGCGGTTGATGAGCCCGTATTTCCGCACCTCGCACGGCCCGAGCCAGTTCGTGCTAGACGCATCTTTTCCAAACGAAGTGGACAGGATCTTGGTGACCTGCGCTTTGAAGGTGTTGTCGGTGGACTCCTCTAGAAGCTTGCCCAGATTCCCTTGCGGCTGCACCCAGTAATCCAAGCGTTCGGTTAACTATAGTCCTCACCGGGCCTGTGCCTCGGGGTTGGGAATGCATCCTGTTCTGCTTGCTGGAGGTTTGGGACGATGGACGCGAGCTGGAGTGCCTCGCGAAGAGGTGCAACCCTTGGGACAACGTAGTTGCTCATTTTGTACTGTAGAGCTTGTGTTTCTGGATGATGTTGCTCTTCCTCTGCATCGGATGAAGTGTCGATGATGGTGCTGCTCTTCGCCAAATGGGAATCAACAAGGCATCAAGCAATCGCTTTTGACTAGCGACATCGGGTAACGGGCTTTGCTGCCCAAGACTAACGCTGCCCAAGACTAATTCATTAGCCATGTAGCTAACAGTACTCGTACGGCTGTGATATTCGCGGACAGGGGTTTGGGACAGAGGCTGAAGGTCTTGGCTGGCTGAAGAGACCAGACTGGGACGCTCGAGGCTCCCACTGGACATAGGCTCAGAAAGTGCGAGCCAACGAGAGAGCTGCCCACTCATGCTGCTGCAGGAGACCTGGCGTGTTAAACTGCAGTCATATACCGTGCAGTCGGCTAGCTGGCACGACCCCTGTGCCATCTGCTCCTGTTCCAAGCACTGCTGCCGATTCCGCGTTATCCCAGCACAGGTTGAGCATCCCTCGATACAGCCCGCAACTGTCCTATCTTTAGAGGATGGAGTGCTGCAGCGTCAGTACACGGACACCTCCAGTCAACCCGGTCTCGTGTCCACAAGCGACTTCTTCCATCCCTCGCTCCAGCAAAGTTGAAGCGCGGCGCCGCTAAATCGATGCGATAACGTGCTTAGTAGTGATGCCGAAGACGGCGACCTGGAAATTGCAGGTTCACGCAGCGATAGTGGCTTAGGCAGTGACCAAGTCACTCGGTCTGCTCTTGCCTAAAGGCCTACAACGGGGTCCAGCTATCCAGCTATTAGTTAAAGAAGCTCGAATGGAGACGAATAGAACCCTCGGGCAACGGATGATAGTACTAACCTCGCCCCTGCCTTGCCTTAGAGCGGTCAGACACATGCCGAGGAGCGTCATACTATCCTCAACAATAGCCCTTCGGCGAGCCAGTCTGGTGGAACCGACGAGGATGGACGGAGGCGACCATATAGATAACGTGCCGCTAGGAATAGGCATAATCTTCGTCCCCTCCTGGGCAAAAGGCATCGCATTAGAGAAGGAACGGACGATGGCGAAGATGAATACGTGCCAGCATGCGAGCGTCTTAAAGCCGCGGCCCCTACTCTTGGGCAGCGCAATGCATAGCGCGATCCCGAACTGTCACGGAGGCCGAGACCACGCGCTGCCAGGAAACAGAAGATATAGAGCGGGGATAACGCCTCGTCAGTAAATATAGAGGCGCCTGCCCATACTGCCATTGCGAGCTACGAGGAATGACTACTTTCCGATGCTACGCTTAAACGCGTTCGAGACAATAGCATAGCGACGTTCTAACCGCAGTTTACTTGGGCCACTGCGCGTAAGGCATATTATACCTAAGATCAACCGGCAACCAAACGCCATCTATTAACGAAGAAAGTCCAGAACCCGAGACTTACAGCTAGAGAGGAGCGATCTAAGAAGTGACGGGAAGAGTGGTTAGTCCGTTTCGTCGGGTGAGCCCCTCACGATGAGGCTCCCAGCAGGGACCGATTTCGAAGCGGCCAGATGCGGGCAGTCCCCATAGGAATGTCTCTGGCACAGAGAGGTACACTCTTTGAGAACCGCCGAGAAAGCATCGTGTGCATCGCCATGTGCTGCGAGTTGTCTTTCCCCAAAATTTCGGACGAGCCTTGCAAGATGATACCAGACCTGAGCTTGAGGGTCTACCGGTGCGCATGAATGAGCCATCAAGGGGTCCAGAACGAATTCTTTCTCCTGGACCGAGAACCAGCTGGCCTGGGCCAGGTTCGTCTCCAAGAATGTTTCTTCCCCACCAGTGACGCTTTCTGCAAGCCCAGAAAAGCTGCTGATCTGTGAAAGTCAGGACACGCCGGGACAATACCTTTCTTGCAGTGTCCACCCTCGACTAGACCAGGGGAAATCTTCAGCATAATGGGCCCAGAGAGGTCTTCGCGGTGCCAACGTGGATAG
Organism: Tolypocladium guangdongense; assembly: GCA_022114105.1. NCBI lineage: Eukaryota > Fungi > Ascomycota > Sordariomycetes > Hypocreales > Ophiocordycipitaceae > Tolypocladium > Tolypocladium guangdongense. Next base: position 5,198,740 of record NRQP01000001.1, on the reverse strand, counting down.
CAACCGAATTGGGGGCCGCCCGTGTGTCGCCGGCTTGACCAACACTTCATGCTGCTCGACGGGCCGTGGCAAGTTGAGCCCCGGCAAGCCAGCCTCCGAGTCTTGACCAGATCCGGCGACGGTAGTGAACAGCGCACGCTTATATATAATGCCCATGTGGCCTATTTGAGTTGATTTGTCGTGATTGTCGTCCTGAAGGATGCAGAGTGCGTCGACCCAAAGATAAGGCAACCCCATCCTAGACGAGAAAGTGATTGCGTCTTTGATAGTCTTGGAAGTGGTGCCGTCCAGAGCGCCGGCAGACATGAGTGCTCTGAGGTTTCCACGCTTCAATTGCAGTTTCTTATGGGGTGGTGCCCCAGACATAGCTCAAAGTCGCGTATTGAAGGCTCTCTAAACCCGCGTTCTGGATTTCTACGAGAGAATTGTATTGACATTGATTAGACGGAAAACTGGTATGATCCTGCTCAACCTTGTTAGCGCGGAGGCCTCATTCGGGGAGAGAAATCAAGTACGTCGGATTTTCATTTGCGCCTTCCCCGCTGCAGCTCTGTCCGTGGTTTTCTAGGCTTTCCTCGTGCCAATGCTTGGGCAGCTCTAAGTTGATAAGCGCCGGCCCCGTGCGTCCGCCGAACAGTCCTTGACTGGGCAAGGCTCGTCCATAATGGAGCAAGTCGGCGGTTGCCACATGATGTTCGGGATCAGAATTCTGGAAGCATTCGTTCAAGAGAGCCCAGGAGCGAGGCACGACCTCTGAAACCGCCTCTATCGATCCGGGCTCCAGAGACTCGCCAGACTCAAAGGTGCGCCAATTAAGCGACATACGGCGTAGGTAGAAACACCATGAGTCCCCATCGAATCTGTCTTGACGACAGAAGCAGGCAGCCTCCATTTTGTCTCCGGGGGTGGCTTCAACGTTGTACTCCAAAATACGTCCGCTTGACACATTGGATTTCAGCGACCAAGGCAGATTTTTGGCTTCGTATGTTCGAAGCATCCAGGACAACAACAATTGCCCGACAAAGAGGACAAGTTGCTGCCGATTCGTCAATCCGCTGCTGCCTTCCTAAGCGCCATCTCTGGCTCATTTGGTCCGAGGTGTCAAATTTGAACGGGTATTCTCCATATATCTCGGTTCCTTGGCTGAGTCTCACTATGGAATCGACGGTCGGGTTTCGGAAATATTCGAAGTCAATCGCTGCACAGTAGTCGCATAGCTTGTGGTTATCCAATTATCTTCTCCTAATGATTGAAGGGCTAGGAGGTTCGTCTCTCGATGCGTAATCCACACCAGAATGACACGGCTTCTAATTTTAAATTTGCGGCAACTCACTCGAATAGGACTTGAAGCGCAGTCCGTATCGCATGTAATGGAATTGGTCGCTATGGACAGATTAGTGTTTAGCGACTTCATTCACACGTGGTAGAGCAAACAAAGCGAGTCGCGGCATCTAGAGCGAGCGTTAGGCATTGCAAGCGAACTGTAGCAGAGTGTGTCGGACTGCGGAGGACTGAGGAAAAGCGTTGATTCTTCTTAAGCCTGGAGGGGTGCGTAGACGCAGACTATATACTCGTAAGGGCAGGCTGACTAATTATAGTGGGCTGGATCAGACTGTCTTGCGGACCTGCAATAGAGTGTCAGCGGTCAGGTACTTTGTGCGACAGTAACCCTGCCGTAGGCAGCGCATCACGGATATTTTCTGGACGTCGTTAACCACAGCTCCTAGCTCGACGAAAGGCTCAATGGCCGCGCGCTTATAGCCCAATCCCGCCAATTGAGCCGACGACCAGCCATCTAGACCAGCAGCGTCGTCTGGAGCCATGGCCAGCTTCTCAAGGGGCCTTATGCTTCCCTGCCGGCGGACCCCTCTCACGCCTCGAAGCTTTATCCTCCCCGAACCAGCCACCACCACCACCATCGCGTCCCGATTCTTTACCACCTCCCTCCGCTTCCGCGCCGCCCAAGCCGCACCCAAGACCACCAAGAAGCCTCTCCCCACGCAGGCCGCGAACGCGAAAGCCCCACCTGCCTCGCAGGTCGCGCCGAGCAGATATGCCTTCATCAAGAGCCTCGCGAGCAAGCAGACGCCCACGGTCCTGTACGAGGCGCCCTCGCACTTTTGGTTCTACTTTGGCTGCTGGTCCAGCGGGCTGTCCATCATCGCCTGGACGGCCCTCACGGGGCCCACGGTGGTACAGCAGCCCGAGGGCATCCCGCAATGGGTCGGCGTCGTGTTCGGCGCGTCGTATGTCCTGCTCGGCGCCATGGGCTTCTACCTGATATCCAAGACGCCCAACATCGTCAGCTCCATACGCGTCCTGCCTCCTCCCGCCGCCGCCGCTGCCGCCGCAGCTGGCCGCACTCTCGCCGGGCCCGGCGCCAGCCTCGCGAGCCCGCAGCTCGAAGTCACGGTGAAGCGCATGGTCCCGCTGCTTAGCCCCAAGGTCGTCACCGCAAGCCTCGACACCGTGGCGCTCAAATCGCGCTTCTCGCTGCCGGGTGAGTACGTCCCCGAGCTGAGGCGCCTGGAGCAGAAGCGCGAAGAGGAGGCGCGCCGCGCCGAGTTGCGCAAGTTCGACATGGAGCACCTCCTGACGATGCCGGTCCGGAGGCTGGGCCGCGCGTTCGCCAACATGTTCCGGGGCGTTCGCGCAGCGTGGACGGACATGGGCTACGGCATCATCAGGGTGGACGGCAAGGAATACAAGGTGGACGTGACCAAGGGGTTTGCGCATGATGGGTTCCGGACGCTGGAGCGGATTGTGACGATAGGGTGGAAATGATGGGGGACGAGCCGTGGGAGACGATGATACCTGGCTACGATGCTGTGTTACCACCAAGTGTATCTACTAGAATATTTATGTAACAAAACCTCTCTTTATCGATGGCCTGTGGTTGTGCTCAAGGACATTGCCAGAGTGCACTTTCACGTCCCAGCGGACGCTGTCGAAACCAGGGCCAACGGCAATGACGCGAGCACCCCGAGCCTCACTGTTAAAAAGCCGGCTTAACTGCCATTTGGTGCTCTAGGCGGTCATCGCAGACGAGGCTTCTAACACATATTCAGGCATCTACTTAATCCCCTAGGTGGTGAGTAGTGGGGCAACTGCCATATACCAGCACACCAAGGCAGCCTAGAGGGATTGTAGGTGCGGGCAACGTATTAAGCGAAGGATGAGCGAAGGATCTGCATCGGGGCCACACGAGATGCGACGGGAGTGGAGGATCCTCGAATCCGGCGCTGCAACCAAGACAAAGTTCCCCACGATCGCGCTGAGGCTGGTTCTGCTGTTGGGTGTGCGGCAACGGAGCAATGGCCATGCTGCGACGCCGGAGGACTCTGATTATCTACTCGTACTTCACAAGAGAAGCATCGTTCACAATACGCATGGCCGTTGGGTGGCTTGGTGGCGTGGGTCAAGGCCAGAAGGGTCCATCGTGGGGGCATCGCCGAGGACGGCCTGCGGACCATGATAGCTTCCCTGCGTGCATATGCAGAGCGGCGCCTCGACCGGCGGGCAAATGAACTAGAGGGACATGCAGCGCTCGGAGAAATGCAGGCATGGCGCCACATGCGTGCACCGAGCCTTTCGTCAACGAGCATCGTCTCTCCCATCCCATCGAGAGCAAACCCCAGGCTTGCTCAAATGGGACATGCAAGCGATGAGCGAGCGACGCTCTCGGATCCAGTTGTGCAAGACGAAGGATTCTCGCGTGGAATGAGGATGCCAAGCCGGCGTCATGTGCTCGTGGGCGCATGTGCGTGTACTCGTAGGCCCAGTGGTTGGCTGTCGTCGACGTTTATGGAACAGCCGCCAGTAGCGCGCCAGACGGAGAGCATGGCGACTCTTGTGATGTCCAGCCACTTCGCAGATCCAAAAGGCTTCTTGAACAGGGGTGCGCCCACGGCTATCGGTCTCTCAAGGATCCTGGACCGACGGCGTCTGATAGAGCTTGCTCAGCATTGACAAAGGTGGACACGGTGCGGCCAGAGTTTGGCAGGTGAGGCTGTTGATCTAGTTCCGTCGTTGCAATGATGAGCGTCCAAGTGCCCAGATATGTATCATGTAGCGCTGGATCTGAGATATCATTGGATGAGCTAGCCTGGTGGATACGATGATCTCACAGGCGCTCCCAGAGGAGAGCGCTAGTGGCCCAAACGTGATGTGGAGTGAGCGGAACACAGACGTCTTCTGTTTTCTTTCTTTGGCAAACGGGTCAGTGTACGAGTACAAGTATAATGATAGACGACCGACCTTCTTCTGGGGGAAGAAGACAAGCATCGCCTTGCTTTGATCTCCGAGGACAAATATGTGGACCACTGAGATTGGCGTGGTGCCCCGAGCATCCTGTCCACTGTCCGGTATCATCGACGACCAGCGTTTTTGCAGCTGGAGGTGGAGCGGAGGTTGGGGTACCAGTGACCAGCTCGCGATGCCGACAAGATGGCTGCATCCGAGACATTCCCTGCCGTCCCGGCCGCATGAGTCCAGAGTACTGTGCCGGTCGCGGCTGCGAGTCTTTCCTTTTCCTGCCGCCATCGCTTCAGCTGCACCGGATCGGTATCCGTGCAGTCGTGCACGATGGGATGATTGACTTGCATCGAGCACATCCAACGGCAGCCCGGGTCGGCGACAAAGAATGCACGGCTGGGAATGGCTTCGCAGCCGCCGGGGGGGCGACATGACGCGCAGTGCGGCTTGGCAGAGGCCTGCAAGTATCACGCGAAAGCATTGCTCGTAAAGCCGCAGACGTCGTGGGGGTCATTAGCCCACGGCCTATTCACGCTTAAACGCAACAACCCTGCAAAGCAACAGCAAGAGCCCATGCCTTCCAAGTTCTGGAGGCACACCGTAGATGCATCGCGGGCCCTCTCTCGAAGCACCTACGAGTAAGGCGGTGGGAACGCAGCCATGACGGCGGCGTGTCAATTGGCAAATGGCTGCAGGGGAGCCGAAAAAGTGTGGCTCGCAAGCCAACCCCGAGAGTGCGAGACGGGGTTACGAGTACTATCTCGACGCTCTGGGGGAACACGGCTGTTGCGTGATGCACAACATGGGGATTCCACAATAAACAGGCGGCTGCCTTCTCGTGCGCTGCCCCAGGTGGTTTCGCGTTGCACAGCCCTGATCGACGTTTTGGACCCCGGATGCTACCGAGCACCGCTCGTGAGACGGTGGCGCCTGTCGGCGGTCCTCGACTCCTCGGCACGTTTGGGGACGCGGCCATGGCTGATGTCACGATCTCCGGATGCGGCCTCGTGGATGGGCATGTCGTCTGGGCTAGAGCATCGCGGCGCGCGACCGAGCCGCCTCCTTTTGGGCCGCAGACTTCGGCGGCGCGGTACTCGTACTCGTACGAGCATGGATGGCCGCGGCTGCACGCCACTGCGTTCGTTCTTTGCCATGCGGGTTCTGATTTGCGGTGGTGTTGGAGATTGCATGTTGTGGAGGAAGTACGGAGTACGAGTACCGGCGACACAGGCAGTGCGATGTGGGGTCTCGGAGGGGCTCGCAGGCGACATGGGTGCCCCTTGGAAGCTAGATGACATGCTTGTCTCCCAATCAAACGCCGGCGCCACGGGGCGGAGGGCCAGAAATGACATAACTCGACGGGGTCCAGGGGATGGTGGTTGGCGAGAGACTCGAGAGAGCGAGAGACGCCGTCGACGAGATGTTGTCGTGGGTTGTCATTCTCGTAGGCTGTCGGCCATTCGGCTCGTAGGCTGTCGGCCATCCGAGCGCTCCCGCCGCGGACATGGCGATGGCGTCGTGGGCCAGACGCTAGGCCCGTGGTGGAGCCAGAGCCGACAGGCAGCCGGACCTCGAATCTCTGGCCATCTCGTCCCGTGGGCTGGGCGTCTTGCGGCGGCGGGAGCCCGTGACGGAGATGTCATTCGGAGGCAAAGGCGAGCAACCCACCCTGTCACGCTAAAGTGAGACGTGCTGCCAGGGAGCGACATGGGCACGGATGGCGAGAGTCAAGGGAACCACTCACGAGCGCGTTTTGCGTTCTCGCCTTTTACTGGCGGCGAGATTGCCGTGGCGGTCGAGACTTTTTGGGGAGAGACAAGAGACGAGACGGATATGCCACGAGCTTGGGTTGTACGACGTCCGGGTACCGCTACATCGAGGCGGTTGCGTGACGGCCGCTGAAGACGGCCAGCCCATCTCAATGTCTCGAAGCCACTCGTCGGCCGAGTCGCATGACGGCGGCCTACGATATTCAGGCGGCTGGGCTGCGCCTCGGGCATTGGCCAGGGCCGAGTCCAGTCCATCCACGACAGTCTCGTCGGTGTATCCGTAAACACTTTCTATCAGGGTTGCTGGGCTCGCTGCATGCCTCCCACAGCGACGCCGGCGTCACGATTACCGTCCTGGGTAGCGTCGGGGGGAAGGAAAAATAAACTTTGGGCATAGTACATAGCCGCTGCAAATCGGTGCAGGAATGGTGGTGTGTTTGTTGTTACTCGTACGGATATGCATTTGTGGGCTGATAGACGTCTTCGTCCGTTCCATCCTCTTCCTGCAGGGCGCTGGATATGGCGGACGTGAAGCTGTCGGGTGTTTTGCTGCAATATCATGGCGTCCATGGCACAGCGCCCTGCAGCGCATGGCAGGTCCAGTGGGGGACGACTCGTACGAGTAAGGTAGCCCATGCTAGCGCCAAGGCCCCCCACATGAGGCACTCTGGAGGACCCCGAGGCGCCCAACGGCCTTGGCGCGGACAGACTGGCGATTGTGCGCCGCTGGAGGCGTCGGGACCAGCACCGCAGATGTCGACATCGGGGGTACGACGCATGGACGCACGACGACAGCTTCGACTTCGTCTCGCCGTGTGATTGCTCGCGTTGGACCAGGGGACTTGGCTGCAGCGGCCGTCGATGGTTGATGCAGATGTCGCCCGCATTCGCCTTATCTGGCGGGCCAGGCGAGGCGCGCAAACGTGGCGGATGCTGCAACAGCGAGCCGCAACGCCACGGGAAGATCAGAATACAAATCAGGTAACCCGGTTCCAACGTGCCGGGACCGAGGGCCACTTCGGTCCAACGTCTTTCACCAAGAAAAGCACGAGTAAGGCGGGGGGCCGAAAGCGAAAAAAAATAAGAAAGGGTGTCTGGATTATCAGCGACGAGAGGATGACAAAGGATGGCTTCCGGCCCGCAACAGCTCAACATCACATCTCGCCTCCGCTGCGGGTTCGTCTACTGCAAGTGCTAATGCGCGAGGCCCCGTCGGCCAGCAGGCCCATTACTGGACCGCTCGGGGCACGCCTGCATGTGCCGTTGCACCCTGTGGCTCGCTTGGCTGGCCGGGGTGGGCGTTGCAGCCGCAGGCCATGCCCATGTACCCAGTACCTCGGCGACCGCCACGAGCGCCGCCGGACCCATCATTCGCCCCGGCTGCGCCTGTGACTTTCCAATCAGCAGGGCGCTAGCCGGCGCCTGGGCGACCGGGGTTCGGTCCAGCGCCGCCGCCAGTCTCGGCGGCGGCACCCCGGCCCGTGCAATTTGGGCCCAGCAGTACTTCGTAGCGCAGCATCGCCTTGTGCTGTATCCAGTACCCTCGTTATCGCGGCCGGCCAGTTTTGCCAGCGCGCCCTGTTATTAGCAGCGAAAGACCCCTCCCTCGGCTTTGGACCCTTCGTCCCAGGCTCGTCAACCTTCCTCTTCCACTCTCCTCCCGTGCAACCGCGGAAACGGTTACTCTCGACGTCCTGCGGAGGAGGCTTCTGGGATTTCCATTCACCATCCAGGCTGCCGCTGCCAGTCCTTCCCTTGGCCTGCGCGTGCTTTTTCGGCGTCTTCTGGCCTGCTCAGCGTGCTGTCGTTGCGAGGTGAGTCACTGTTGTTGTCGTCCCGTTGCTGGCCTGCGCTGTTTTGTTGCCTGCCCGTCTGCCTACCATCCTTGTCATGATATTTCCACTTGCCAGCCCGACCGCGTTTCCCCCCCTCTGCTTGCCTTGATCTCTCTTTCTTCTTCGCCTCACTAATACCTACGGTCTATTGCTTTCGCTCTGAGCCCGGCTGCTGCACCGTTGCTGCGTCGTTCGCTCTGCCGCTCGCTTCTTGCCCCCCTGAGCCTTGCTTTGCCTCGCCTTGCCTTGCGATCGTACAAGAAAGAGCTCCTCGCGCCTCGTCCAGCGACCCGTGGCCGTGGCAAAACACCACGACTATGCCAATCCATTGCACAGCCAGCTGCCTCCCCCATTTTACTCGTGCTCCGTGATTGTGCCAAGGGCCCTGCGGTCGCCAAGAAACCTCATATCGTACATGAGACTGCCTGCACGTTGTACGAGCCACGGATTTCTCTTTCCTACGCCTGCCGAGACGTCTTGTACTCGTTCACTCGCCTATACTTGCGCAGAAGGGCCAGCCCTTTGCAGAGCTCTTGGCTCCCATCTCTTTACTTCTTCTTGCCCTTCCTGCCTACTCTATCCGCTGCTCCCAGCACTCGGTCCTCGAAAGCGTGGCATGCAATCGCCCGTCTGCTGCTCATCAACTAACCAACCCTGCGCCAGGTCTGCGCTGCTGGTAATACAACTCTCGAGGTTGTTCGAAGCTACAAGTTGATCGTGAAGAACCCGACTGTCGGCTTCTTCACCTACGTCGCTTACGAAATTCCTCTGCCGCTCCTTTTTCCTCGATACGCACCGTCTCGGCTCGGTCCGCCCCCGATGCATAGGTATACTTGAAAAGCAAGAAAGATGGATTCTGAAGACGGAGAGTACTTCGTAAAGGTGGGTTCCTTTCCTGCGATGCAACATCAAACGTAAAATCTGACAGTATGTTAGCAATTGGCCGCCTTCGTGCGAACGCACGAGAAAGCGCTTGCCAACGCGCTTCAGTTCCAGCGCCGCGAGGTTCGTCACCGGTCCTCCCAGAGCACGAGCGCGGCCACGATCCCACAGTCCCCTACGTTACCCGAGCGCCCTTCGACATCTTCTTCTACCAACTCGCTTGCGGCCGCCTTCTCGTTTGGGTCCCTCAACTTCACCTCTCACAATGTCAAGTCTGCAAAGTTGGCTCTGACCCCGCATCACCTGTTCTATCTTCTCTCTCGATTCGAGGAGCTTGGCATCAATGTCGGTCCCATGAAAGTCCGCCTCGAGAATCTCCATGACAGCTCGTCCTCGACCAATTATGTGTCGTTTCTTGGCAATACCGGGCGGTCAAGGAGCCGAAGCTCGGACGTGGGCTCTATACATTCTGTCTCCAGTATGCGTAGTGTCATGCCGGGTATGTCAGCGCTTTGGGCGAGCTTCGGTATTGGAGCCAGTATATCTGCCGCGAGGACGGAACGTCACAAAGCCGCAGTCCAAGCCGACCTGAAGTATCTCTACTCGGCTTTTACCAAGATCCCGTGCCTCAGATTGGCGCCGGACTGGCGAGCTCGCTTGATTCGTGGGTACGAAGAGTTTCCTTTTGACTCAGCCGTCCCCATCTATGTCTTCAAGAACTTGCAGACACTCGAGATCAGCAGCATCGACTTCCGGCAATTTTTTGGCTGGGATCGCCTGGCGGACCAGCTTCGGTCACTCAGCTTGAGGCACGCTGGGATCGAAGACCCCGCAGATATCTTGATTGATATTGTGCTGGATGACATGGACAAGAGGCGCCGGAGGACCTCCAAGTCTCAGTCCTCGCCAACAGCGACGTGGGGTGCAAACAACAGCCCTCGGCGAAGCCCCACGATACCACAGCCTGAGCTTGTCCGGGCAGCATCAGCTCCTGGGTCGCCCGAAACGCGGAATGCTCTCGCTGAGCTGCGGATTGGCTCCGTGACGCCGAGTGAGCCGGCCTTGGAGGATGGTGACGGATCGGATACCGCCAGGACTCCACTAGCTCGGGACGACAGAGATGACCCTCCTCGGTCGCCAACCAAAGGGCCCCGGCCGCGAAGCAACTCGCCGTCTCGTCCCGCCAGCTCCAGGAACCACTCCTCCCACGCGCGGTCGTCGCAGCGCATCAAACGCTCTGGCTCTGGAAGCTCACACTCTAGCTTGTCCGACTCTTGGCACCATCACGTGAGGGGGAGCTCCGGGAACCTGTTGGCAATGGGTATTCTGCCCGCGTCCAAGTGGCGCTTCTTGCGGCATCTCAGCCTTGCGGACAACGCGATGACTTCCATCTCTCCTACAAGCCTGGCCCCCCTTTCCAATACCTTATTCTCGCTCGACTTGTCATCGAATCTCTTCAGCCAGATCCCGGATAGCCTGGCTACCCTCACCGCGTTACGTGCTCTAAACCTATCACAGTGCATGATTGATTCTCTTCATTCCCTCACGCGGAACCCGCTGCCAGCGATTACTGCTCTGAACCTGCGAGCCAACAGGCTCCAATCCCTTGCGGGTATCGAGAAGCTTTATCCCCTGGAGAGACTGGACCTGCGAGATAACCGGCTGACGGACCCCTTGGAGCTTGCGAGGCTGACCGGAATTCCTGATATTCGCGAGATCTGGGTGGACGGTAATCCCTTTACACGAACCCACAAGGATTACCGCGTAACCATTTTCAATCTGTTTAGGGCTACGCCGGGATATACCGTGGATATTGTGATCGACGGTTCCGGCCCCAACTACTCTGAAAAGCGCCAGTTGGTCGAACGAGCCCCCATACCGGACTCGGTCCCTGTGGTCAAGCCAAAAGCTCCCGAGGCACCGACAATTGTTGATGTCGGCAAGCCGACCATAGTCTATGGCACGCCAAAGGAACCCGGACTGCTGCGAAAGGAGAGACCTGTGCCCAAGGCGGTGACGAGCGAAGTCAACACCAGCTCGACACGGCGTCGAAAGACACCAAAGAGACGTATCGTTGACCTGGCCACTGGCGAAGCAGCCGCTTTACCCGCGGCTGTCGATCTACGAAATGAGGTACCTCGAATGACTGAACCAAGGGCCACAGCAGTTCCGCCAAGTGGAAACTATCGCACCTCGCGTCTCACGGAGCCTGTTCTGTTGCCTCCCGTAATCTTGTCGGAGAGCCGCATGGACAAACCCAACGTCAATATCGACATTGTGTCAGACAACCCACAGACGTGCGATTCAAGTGATGGCCCAGAACACGCCACGGAGTCTCCGGACTGGGGTGTCGGCGGCGAGATCTACCGTCGCAAGATCGAGGCTCTGCGGGACCGAGTTGGAAGCGGATACCTCAGCGTCCTCAGCGAGGAGAGCTGGGATGGAAACGGTGGCTACAATCCCACCAGCGTGCCGTCAGTCCCAACACTCCGAGCCGGCCACATGTCGCACCATGCACCACCACCCGCTCAAGCGGTTCACAGCGGCCGCACACTGGGCTAGCCTTTATATTCTGAGCCTACTGCACCATGGCTTGGAAACCAATGATACCCTGGATGATACCCTTATACCCTTGGACCTTGTTGCGTTGTTGAAATTTTGTTTGAGTTGCGCATTTCGCTTCTACCGAGCCGAGTGTTTGTTTGTTTCGCGGTCGCGTTGGTGGCTTGGGAGATTGAAAGTCCGATTGATGGAATGATATTACGGAGCATAGCGATTACGGCGTTCAGGTCAACAGGGATGAGCACACTTCACATCCACCCTTTTACGTTTCGTCACACCCCATGCGCTGCGCGCCGGGTGTGCCTGCAGACCTTGTCCAGTAGAGGACAACCAGGCAGCTGTCCCTGCAAGGGGAAGAATGCGCTGCTTTAATGCGGCCTTTTGAAGCTTGGCTTCGCTTTCTGCTCGGGTCCGTCAAGGGGCGGCTTGTTGTCGATTTGGAAACGGCGCATTCGAGCCTCGGCTGTGTTCACGGTGAGGAGGCTTAGGTAGATGGTCGGAAGTATCGTGGACGGATTTAATACATGAGGGTCATGGGCACATGACCAGTTTCTGGCCGCTTTTCATTCGCTGCTGCCATGAAGGGCTCGTATGTCTGTTAGTTATCGTTATCTCGGTCGCATCCGTCGGGATGCTTGTCCGATGGCCAAGCCCTGCCCAAGAGTAAGCCAGAGGCTTGGTCAGATTGCGCGGCCTCGGCTTGTCCGGATGGCCCACGTAGAGTTGACTTGAGTGGTTTGAAGCGCCCCTCCCCAATCATGTGGCCTATCCTAGTGGTCGCGGATGGGCCAAGATGTTCCTAGGTTGAGCATTGGCTACCTGAATCGTCAAGACCAAAAGTTGCGTAGGATCCAGCTAGGCAGCAGAATAACGAACAGACCAAGTCCAACCAACTTTGAAGCTCCTTGCCAAGGTCGCACGACTGAAAGGTGCTGGGCGAAGTGGGCAACCCCCGAGCCTCCCGGACTTGCGCGACACCAGACGTGCAAGAAGAGTCTATAGACATTCCCATGGAAACCCCGATTGGCGCAGAGATTGGACAAAGGCGCAAAAAGAAGCGGACTGGCCTACGTCCCTCGAGCCACGCGATCACGACATAGTGGGCCGGGGTCCACGTGGTGTTGTGCGAGGAGCTGTGTAGCATGATTCAGGGATGCCACACGATCCAAGGCAAGGCTGTCGTGCCGTAGCGGTGGACGTTTTAAGATACCTGCGCGTACGTGCTGGTTTGATTTGCAGGGCATGAGGCTGCGGCGCTTCGCTGTCGGTGACCTGGAGGGAATGATTGGCGTTGATGTTCCGGTGCTCTCATGATGGCAGGCAGGGATTGCGCGACGAGGATTGGATTATGTGAAGGAGAGGGAGCCACGGAGCAATGAACATTCATTGCCGATGCTGTTTTCGAGATTGCCAGTTGTCCGCCAGGTCTCCTGGGGTTCATTGAATGACAGAGCTGTGAGCGTCGATCCGCTGAGAGAGCTTATTGCCCTCGACAGGCGAAGTGGGGAGGCGGTTGCAGTTCAGCGAGTCCAACTGAAACAAGGTTTCCGTTGCGGCAGCGGCCGGCGACGGGCCACTTCTGCCGTGCGAAGCCGGACTGCACTCAGTTCAGCTTGGGTGGTGAAAAGCGGTTGATGCGGAGCCACCATTTCGCATTCCCCGGATCCAAGATGCACCTCAGATGCGCCTTGCTCAAATGGGGCCAAGCGGGGTCAACGGCTGCTGACTAACACTCCGCCGCAGTGGCCCGCCCAGCCAGGGTGCAGGTGGTCCGTGCGCCGCGGCTTCACGCGTTGTCTGTTTTTCGCTCGCCCCGACGCCGAGCCGCCATCCGACGTCACGTCTCCTGCTGATGCTGCCAGCTTCCATCGACTGCGCGCCGACGGGGCCCTCTTCCCGCCTGTGACTCTGCCGCATGCGACTTTGAGCTCGTCTCGCTCGACTGGGGCGTTCAAATGCACGTCTACCCCGCCCGGCCCCGTGACGAGCTCGCGCGCAGCCCCTAAATCCCCCTCCCGCGACGTTTCAGGCCCTCTTGCACCTCTGGAGCCGCAACGACCGCGCAAAAGGCCACGAATTGCGCCGGCACACATGGCTCCGGCGTCGCCCACGCCTCGACGAACTCCTACGGGCCGGCGTCGAGGCCGCCCGCCCGGCACCACCAACGCTGCGCGAGCCGCCAGACAGGCCTCCCTGGCTACGGCGGCCGCGTCAGAACCGCCGCCCAAAAAGCGTCGCTACGTGCCCGGCGGGCCCGGAGGCGGCGGGCGCTTCGTGGAGTCGGATGCCCTCGACACCCCGACTGCCGTGGGCGCAACAGCCGCAGCCGCGTCGAGATCCAGGACCGCGGCGCGCGGCGGGATCAACGGCGAGACGCCATCCGCGCCTCCCCGACGAGAAAGAAGCACGCGGACACGAGCCACGGCGAGCGAAGACATGGAGGAGATGCGATGGGGATCCGCTGCGGCCATGGCTGCCTCGGTGAAGCAAGCCGAGGACTACAAACCTCGCGAGGAGCGCGGCTGGGAAGAGTTCCACCCGAACCTTGATATCGAAAAGACTTCCATTGTCTTCACGGCTGAGGATGTCGACGGAGCCTTGCAGCTTGCGCCGAGTACGCCGATGGTGCAGACACCCGGCACTCCCTTGGTAAATGGGTCCATGACCCCATCCAGGCAAATGAACCCTGCATCCACTGGGAACACCCCGATTCCTCAGGACAAGTCCGAGACGAACCAGTTCGATGCGCCAAACGGAACCCCATCGCGACGCCCTCGTCGGCAGACTCGCGAGATGGTCAGCTTTTACGGCACCCGCCCGCTGGACTTTGCTATCACCCCCAAGACTCCAAAAATCTTGCCCATACATAATCAGACACCCAAAGAGCGGCTGGACTTGAAACTGCCATCCTACCGCAAGACGAACCGCATTGAGCTATTCGAGAGCAAGACTTTTGGTCAGGCGCGCTACGTCGACAAGGCGATGAGTAACGTTGGCTATCAGGAGAGCGACCACTTCATTCGTCCAGACACGACCCTGATCAAGGCCATCGATGGCAATGCCGAAGATGATGCAGACTACTCGCCGGTCGCAAAAACTGACGATCATGCTCCCCACTCCAGGCTTGGACGCGTCGAGTACGACATGGACGAGCAGGACGACATGTGGTTGGAGCAGTACAATGCCCAGCGCAAGCAGAACGAGCTAGAGACCATCACTAGGGAGATTTTTGAGATTACCATGACCAAGATCGAAAAGGAGTGGCATGCCCTGGAGAGGAGAATACCGAAACCGAACCCCAAACCTCCCCAAACCCATCGACCAAGATCTAGCTCGGCTGCGGCCGTTAATGGCGAGACGCACGCAGGCGAGGAGCCGGACAGCAAATGCGCCATATGCGACGACGGGGACTGCGAGAATACAAACGCCATCGTCTTTTGCGATGGCTGCAATCTGGCAGTCCACCAAGAATGCTACGGCGTGCCATTTATCCCCGAGGGCCAGTGGCTCTGTCGAAAATGCCAGCTTTGCGGTCGCGGAGTGCCTGTTGGTTCCTCTCTTCCACCCTTGTCTTTGTACGTGCTAACGAAGCGTCTCTCAGACTTGCATATTCTGTCCCAACACCGACGGCGCTTTCAAGCAAACCAACTCATCCAAATGGGCTCATTTGCTCTGTGCCATGTGGATCCCTGAAGTCTCCCTGGGCAACCATACCTTCATGGAGCCCGTCATGGACGTGGAAAAGGTGCCAAAGACCAGGTGGAAACTCTCTTGCTACATCTGCCATCAGAAGATGGGGGCCTGCATCCAGTGCGGGAATAAGAACTGCTACCAGGCCTTCCACGTCACCTGCGCTAGGAGAGCTCGACTTTTCCTTAAGATGAAGACGAGCCACGGCGCCCTGGCGGTCCTGGATGGCAGCATGGTTTTGAAGGCATTCTGCGACAGGCATTGCCCCGTTGACTTCTCCAAGGACAACAACGTCCATCAAGCCACCCGTGCCGCGAAGAAGTTCTACAAGAGGAACATGAGGGGCCGCATCTGGGCGGACAACCATGCCATGGCCAACGTCATTGCCGCGCAGCACCGCAATGCCATCACCGAGCACCCCCCCGACGAGTCTCAAATGACAGGAGCCAAAAACTCGGCCGTACTGGGCGACAAAAAGAAAGGCGGCCAGCCTCCCAAGAATTTGTGGAAGCTCCCGTCCGGGGCCCCCATCATTCCGCAGGCCGTCTTCGACGTTGTCGAAGCGTCGATCCAGCGGTTCCCCTTCCGGAAACGCAAGGACTTCCTCAGCGAGGCATGCCGTTACTGGACGTTGAAGCGGGAGGCTAGGCGTGGAGCTGCGTTGCTGAAGCGCCTTCAGCTGCAGATGGAGACCTTTTCCTCGATGGAGCTCACGAGACGAAACTTTGCCTCCATGGGGCCGAGCGGCAAGGCGCGGTTGGCACGTCGCATCGAATTTGCTGAAGGCATCATTCGAGATCTTGAGCAGCTGAAGGTGCTGTCCGAAGAGGTCGTTCAACGCGAACAAATAAAGGTCGACGCCGCCGAGCTCGAACAGGATTTCGTGGACGAGTGCTACTTTCCGGTTGCAAAGCTCCTCGCTCCGGCGATTGAGAAGGCGACATCGTGAGTTGCACCCAAAGCACATCATGCTTACGAAGATGAAGGGTTACTGATTGTCGTGTGCAGGCTGGACAAGAATCTCTTCTCAGACGGCTTGGAGAATCTGCAAGCTCGCGTAATTGAACGATTTTACGTGACAGCGCTGTCATTTGCCCAGGATCTTGGGGATGTCATCAGCGCGGGCATTGCGTCGCCTCCCAAGGTGGAGGAAGATGCTGAGGAGCGCCTCGAAGGCCTAGACTCGGGGCCGTCGAAGAGCATGTTTGAAGACATACGCGATCGTCGAAAACTCGGGAAGCGTATCATGAAAGCGATTCAGCCCTTCCTCGAAACCGCGCTACGAGTCGAGTCTGAGATCTCGAACAAGCCGTACGAGAGTCTACAAAAGGAACTGGAAACCTTGATAGATGCGAGCATCGATACCGGGCGGGCGCTTGCCGGTGCAGGCACGGAGAAGCAAGAGGGTGACGATGAGGAAGACACAATCATGGTTGATGCTCCTGATTCGTCCGAGATTACCGTCAAGAGTGCATTCCACGGCAACGACGGCGCTCCAGCCGATGCAGACGCCATGGACACAGCCGAGGACGGTGACGGCGAGGACGGTGGGAACATTGAGGTCAACACGTCTGGCTTGGGCATCGTCAGCGAAGGCGCCGCCGATGAGATGGAGCTGTCGCGCCGTAAGAGCAAGAGGGGTGCGGTGGTGAACGGGGTCGAATCATCCGAGACGCCGCCTGATAGCAACGGATATGTGACGTTGGCTCGTCCAGATCAAGATGGACCCCCAACCCCACCACAGTCCAATGGCAGCTTTGGCAAGGAGCCGAGTGACTCTTTGGCCGAAGGCGGCATCCTCTGGTACCTAAAGGCAATGAAGCCCGAAGGCACGTCGATTCTGGGCGAGCACTGGGCAGCCGGAAGGGACGCAGTGCGGATGCTCAGCGAGGACCTGACAGACCTTGACGACGAAGAGCTTAAGGGGCTCGTGGCTGACGTCAATGGTACGGTCAAGGCTGCTGCGCTGGAGGCCGAGGCCCCTGCGGAAACCGCTGCGAGGGCCACTAAGAGCAAGGCCAACAGCAAAGTGAAGAAGCGAAGGGCATCGGCAAGAAGACGATGACCCACGGGCTTTCCGCGCGTTGGACTGGTGTATAACTAAATTTGTGGCTTGGCTTTGGGGACTTTGCAACCCGAGTCTCTGGGGGCGTGGCTACGAAGCCTTGGCGTTCAGAGGGGATATCCATGTAATCAATTTCACTTTCGGGGACGGATTGGCGTTCAACGGGAAGCGGTTGAAAGGCGGCAGGGAATGATTGCCATTGTGTAGGGCGTATAGCTTATAGCCCACATGGGGCAGTGTAAAAACAGGTGTTTGAAGTATTGTTGTACAAGGGTGGCCCATAGATGCACGATGAAGGTGAGGTTCAGGTTCGCCAGATAGACTGGCATCGTTGTTACTGCACTCGTTTGGCGACAGCTAGACTCCGAAGCAGCTGCCCTTCCTAGTCCCGGACGAGTCGACGGTTTCAGCTTCGCTGATGGAGATTTGGCTGTGCCACATGCTGCCGCGAAGATCTTGACGTCAGGTGCCAGAGGGGGCATTCGGTCATGTGACGTGATGCCTTGTCGGGCGTCTTCGATGGCGATGTACGTGTCTGACGGAGTGCCGCGTGAGAGGGCGGCAGCTCAGGGGCGTTGGATGGATGGCGATGTAAGGGGGCCTGGTGTGTCGCGGAGGGATAGGCACACAAGCGCACAGGTACAGGCTACTCGGGCGTGGATGGGTGATGGTGGGTGTGAGCGAGCGCCTAGTAGAACGGTCCAGACTCGCACCGATGGGCGGCCACCTTATTCTTGGGGCTTGGCTCCTCGAGGCAAGGACTTGTGCTTCTACCTG
Source organism: Tolypocladium guangdongense (assembly GCA_022114105.1). Classification (NCBI taxonomy): domain Eukaryota; kingdom Fungi; phylum Ascomycota; class Sordariomycetes; order Hypocreales; family Ophiocordycipitaceae; genus Tolypocladium; species Tolypocladium guangdongense. The sequence goes on along the minus strand of NRQP01000001.1, from coordinate 5,180,906 downwards.
CTGCGCTTGGTGTTTGCTCTGGGCAGCTGAATGGAAGGAGGGCGAGGAGGGCGAGGATGATGGTGGTCGCCGAGCCGATTTGCTGGTTGGTAGGTAGGTTGGTAGGCGGCCAGGCAAAGTGACGGTGTAACTCGACAGTGGCAGATGATGAGGCTTTGTGATGCCAGAATGTCTACTGTGCGACTCCAAGGAGCCCGATGAAGGAAGCAGTGGAGAGCAGCTGTCGGGCCCTGCTCTGCTTATTCGCCAGTGTCGCCGATGAGGTCGCCGTCTTGTGGCAAAGCACGGGCGTCTCCTACGAGTACTCCCTGAGATGCCCCGAAACTGCACAGCAAGGCAATTGGTAAGCCGCGGAGAGAAAGATGGAAGACAAAGCACCTGACACGGATTGGAGAGCAATAGGCGCCCGGCCACAGCGCCGTCCAGGCCCTGGCTCCAGGCCCTGGCTCCGGGGCCGTGCGGATTACAGGCGTCAGGCACACCCCCAGCGGCCCTGGCAGGGGAGGTTGAGCAGGGCACTGGTTGACGAATCCGGCCCCAACTGGCCCTGGGTACGGGGTGTTACGGCGCGTGCAGCCGTGAGCGTCCGCGCGCTGGTACCCCCGCCCGCCGCGGTGGTGCGGGTGGTACTTGCGCCGGCACTCCCTCCGCCTGGCCACTAGCAGCGCCGACTTCCCCCCGCGACCGCCCTGAGGGCAAGCGGCACCACTGGACGGCGAGTACCACCACCACCACCGCCGCCTCCTCCACCACCGTCCCGTCTTCCTCCTGCATCTCCCAGCGAGAAAAAAGGGCGACGACGACAAGCGACACCCTCACGAGACGCAGACGCATCCATCCCATCGCCTCTGCTGCTTCTGCCTGCCCGCGTCTGTCTGGCGATACTGCGATTCGCAACCAACAGCTCCCTCTGCTCTCGACTGTTATCGAGCCCACTTGGCGCCAACACAAAAACATCCACGCCGCCCCTCCCCTTCGCGGGAAAAAGCGTTCTTCCTCGAACGAGCCCGGCCCGACGAGCTCCCCTGACGACGACGAACACCAGCGACCAAGCGTTCATCAGCCGACTCGGACGCTTTCCGCCCTCTTGCGGGATCCAACGCGAACGAGACGCCCGTTTTTTCTGACGCTGCGGCCCCGACGACGACCAGAACGCGACCGAGCTCCTCAGGTCCCTCCTGAAGCCATCGACAGCCGCCGGCCCTCGAGGCAGCCACGACGACGAACTCGACCCTGCGACAGCGTCTCTCGCGCCCGCTCGTCTGCCCATCTGCTTGGCCCCGCCGTGTGCATCAGCTTTCGAAGCCGACACAGCCGCTCGTTTTTTACGCTGTCCTGCAGCCCCTTAACAGAGCTGTGATCACTTCGTGAGTCCCCTCCATCCTTCCTCCTCCTGCTCCTTTGCTCCCGCCCAAGGGTCGGCGGGCGCTTTTTTTTTCTGCTGCCGCCTCCCGCTCCCCTCCCACCGCTCTTCGCTCCTCTCGCTCTCTGACGGGTCCCTGCGCGCCGCCGGCCTCCCGCTTGACGTGACGGCAAAAATTCTCGTGCCGTTCTGCGTCGCAGCCCGCAACTCCTGACGACGTGCCTTTTGCGCTCACCGGGCCTGTTTATGTGTCATTTTTCTTGATTCATTGGCTCTTTCGCTTTCCGAGGATGCTGACCGCGTCTCTTGCCTAGACACCGAAGTGCATCGTTCCAGCACACCAGTAGCTCTCCCGTCGCACGAATCCCCCGCAGCCGCCACGTTCCGCGCATCGGCCTGCTCGTCGCCTCGCCTCGCTCGCGCAGCCGCCGCCGCCGCCGCCGCCGACTCCTCTGGTACTTGCGGGCCATCCCTCGCCCAGGGAGTTTTTTGCCATGGCAGACCAACATGAGGTCGATCTCGACTCCATAATCGACCGCCTACTCGAGGTGCGAGGCAGCCGCCCGGGTAAGCAGGTTCAGCTGCTGGAGGCCGAGATCCGGTATCTTTGCACCAAAGCCCGCGAGATTTTCATCTCCCAGCCCATTCTCCTCGAGCTCGAGGCACCGATCAAGGTAAGTTTGCGCCCGTCCCGCGCCATCCGCGAGCCCTTCTACAGCGCATCCTCGTCTGGCGAGATGGCTGACGGATGTCCCTGCCCCGTTAGATCTGCGGTGATATCCATGGACAATACTACGATTTGCTGCGGCTCTTCGAGTACGGCGGCTTCCCTCCGGAGGCCAACTACCTCTTTCTCGGCGACTACGTCGACCGTGGCAAGCAGTCGCTCGAGACCATCTGCCTTTTGCTCGCCTACAAGATCAAGTACCCGGAGAACTTCTTCATCCTGCGGGGCAACCACGAGTGCGCCTCCATCAACCGGATCTACGGCTTCTACGACGAGTGCAAGCGCCGATACAACATCAAGCTGTGGAAGACGTTCACGGACTGTTTCAACTGCCTCCCTATCGCCGCCATCATCGACGAGAAGATTTTCACCATGCACGGCGGCCTGAGCCCAGACCTCAACTCGATGGAGCAGATCCGCCGCGTCATGCGGCCGACTGACGTAAGTTCCCCGGGTTTCCCGTCGTTGCGTCCCGACAGTGTTTGGGTGAATGGGGTCGTGTTGACGCGAGTCCTAGATCCCCGACTGCGGCCTGCTGTGCGACTTGCTCTGGTCCGACCCCGACAAGGACATAACCGGCTGGAGCGAAAACGACCGGGGCGTCTCCTTCACCTTCGGCCCCGATGTGGTGTCTCGATTCCTACAAAAGCACGACATGGACCTTATTTGCCGTGCCCACCAGGTCGTCGAAGACGGATACGAGTTCTTCTCCAAGCGCCAGCTCGTGACCCTTTTCTCCGCCCCCAATTACTGCGGGGAGTTTGACAATGCGGGTGCCATGATGAGTGTAGACGAGAGCTTGCTGTGCTCGTTCCAGGTTTGTTTGCACCGTCGACATGACGCGCACTCCGAGCCCTTTGGCCGTTGCTAACGCGGTTGCGCAGATTCTCAAGCCTGCAGAGAAGAAGCAAAAGTACGTTTACGGTGGTCTCGGGAGCGGAAGCAAACCAGTCACTCCCAGATTCAAATCCAAGAATTGAAGAACGCGTTTATACGAACTTGATGTTTTCCCTCTAGGTTCGGACGACGTTAGGCCAAGCCGCTCCCAATTCGGCGGATGACGACCACGAAATCACCACCAGGGCGGTTGAAAACTTTTGTCTCTCTCAACGACGCACTTCGTCTCTGTACTCTCACTCTCTCGCTCGCCTCGCGCCGTGGCCGGGACCGGGTCTGGCTGCGAGCATATGTTGGGTTGGTTGCCTCCGAGGCATCGGATGCCGAGGCCGTGTTGTTCTCGGCATATTGTGTGCCTTTGTCGGCGGGATGACCCGATCGTCTCTAATGCTCATGCGAACTTGATCACGACAAACGGCTGTTTCTTAGCTCACAGATAAAACATACACCAATCAACTCGCCACGCAGCGCATTGTTCTGTAGGCTTTTGTGTCGAACTCCCTTGGTGAATTCGTGGCTCCCTGAGAGTGCGCCTGCTTTCTCAAAGTGATGACGGCATTGAGGCATTGCGACTGAGCTGGCGGCATAATGTCAACTTCGAGTTGTTCGTGCCGTCATATTGATAAACCGTTCCGACGGTTTCCTCACGACCAAGCACAGCCTTCAAGCACAGCCTCATATTCCCAGCACGGCACTACGAAGCACAGTCCTCGCACTTGCCTCCTTCTGCCCCCTTTGCCGCCGCACCCTCCGTCGCTTCCTTGGCCTTCACGGGCGCAGCACCCTCCTCCTCCTCCTTCTCCCTTGCGTGGTCGCGGTCCACGTGGCCCAGGTCGCGGCCCGGCTCGATGACGTCTCGCACGCGCCGCTTGAGCTCTTTTGTCTCGGGGAAGCCGCCGTCGACCTTGCGGTCCCAGAGGACTTTGCTCGCGGGCACAGCTCCCGCTCGGCCCTCGCCCTCTCGATGTGGTTCCGGCTGGTGGTGGTGGATGGCGACGACAAAGGTCCCGCCTGTGGATGGCTGGAGGGCGACTTCGCCGAGGGAGAGGGAGAAGGTGGAGAGGAGCTCTTGGGCGTACTGCCGGTGTGTGAGTGTGTGGCTCGTGGATTATGACTACGCCAGGGGACGTACGTAGGCGGCGCGGAGCATCCATTTGCATTGCGTGCAGAATCGGATGGTCACCCTCGGCAGCGGGTATGGCGCGTTGTCCTGCGCCGGGGGGGACATGCTGGCGGTGCGGCTCGGTGTCTGAGACCCGGATGCGCGTGGTGGTTAGCGACGACGACGGGGTCCGGTCGCGGCGCGCGTGGGCCAGAGATGTGCGCGTTACAGCCACCTTGACTGAAAGCCCCGAATCTACTTGACGAATGGGGCTCAGGCACAGCGGTGCGGGTGCAGTCCAACGTGGAGTGGAGGTGGTGTTGGGGTTCAGAGTCCGACGGAGCTCGCGCGGCATATACGATCCACTGTTGCGACGGCCGGCCCAACTCGCCCCCGGACATGTCGAGGCAGAACGTCATCCATTCGTCTCGAGGAGCTGTCTAGGTAGATATTCCGACACCGTCTCTGGATGCCCGCAGGCCACAAACACCACGCCGGCAATTAGCTATTGTCACATTTTCGTACGGAAAAAGCGGCACACGTGTCTGACCAAAACGTTACATGACAATTGGCAGCAAGGAAAAATTGAAAGACGAACACAAAGAAAACAAATTCAGGGAATTAATACATGCTGGATAGCCGGCCCTCCCGGACGGGGCCATATCTTTTTTTCGTCGTTCCTCTACCGCCCTCTGCGCAGGCGAGGCAGCCGCAAGACCGCGGGCCGGTCGACAACGGCAGCACGACACGTCAGGTCGAGGAATCCTTTGCCCAAGCCTCCTCCGTTTTCCGCCCAGCCCTGATCATCGTCACGTGCCGATTCGGGGTATCCTATCGCGCCTCCTCGGGCCATGCGCAGAGTCGGTTCATCGTCCCATCACAGGTTGGTGGATCCAGCGCCTTCCTTGTCCATCAACTGCGGTCGGTCCTCAGGCTTCCTAGCGCGCGCGCTGTCCAAAATCCACACAAAGGAAACGGCCAGCTGCCATGCTTCCTCCCAACCGGTAAATCGTCATCCGCCGTCGTTCTCTCCCGGTCTACCTGCGAAATCAAAAATGTCGATTACATGACGACGCAGCAGCCGCCCGATTGTTGTGGCGCATAAGGATCCTCGCTCTTGGGCACGGAACCCCACGCGGAGGGGACCATGTAGTCCCTCGTGCCGTTGCAGTAGGCGATGATGCTATATTCGGCAGCCTGTCAGCGACAAACCGGTCCCGCCATCGTCTTCGTCGGGGGGTCGGGGGTTCGGCCCTACCTCTTGGCAGCAGTGCTGACGGGGATGCGCTCGCGCTCGAGGTCCTCGCGCAGGCGGTTGTTGAGCTCTGTTAGCCGCCGCAGCTTGAGGTCGGCCATGGACTGCTTGGTCTTCTTGATCTGCGACGGGTCGCCGACGTCGCGTGACGTGTACTGCGGCATCGTGGCGGGTTTCGACGAGGATCGGGCAGTGAGCGACAGGGGGTGGCGATGGCTGCCCCGGTACCGCGCGATGGTGATGCTGGCGGAGGCGAGGAGTGAGCGTTGGGCGGGAGTCGCGATGAGAGCTATGCGTCGGGAAGGGTCAGCGAGATGCGGAGCTATTTTGGTGCATCGGGAGAGCAGCGGCCGTGAGGAGGACACGTTCTGTCGGGGTGGTTCGACGGTCGAGTGCGTGCGGTTTGGCGATGCCCTCGTTGGGTCTTTCTCCTTTTCCGACCCGGAGGCTGAATTTCGCTCGGCCGTCGAAGCGTGTCCCCCTCCCCGATGGCCCGGCCAGGTCCCGCGGCGCGATTGAGACACGTCCGCTTGCACCCCGGGGTGCTTTCATCAAGCGACGCAGCGGAAGGGAGTCGACTTACCGACCGTATGTGCCCGTGTTGTCGCGAGCAATCTCTCAAAGCGCGGAGGCGGGATGGGATGAGGCGAGGTGAGGCGACGCTCCAGAGGAATTGTGGAGGAATTGGTGGAGGAGGTGGTGGGGGCGGTGGCTGCGCTGTGAGTGGGTGCGTGCTCAGCGCTGGAAATTGGGGTGGGCACCTGCTGCGGCTATTATTAAGGTACCTTGCTCCGTCAGGTAGGTACCTTAGGTAGGTACCTTAAGTAATATCGTAGTGCAGGAGCCCGCGCCGCCGCGTTGGGCTTAGCGCTGTCGCTGCTTTGACGCATCTTTCCAAGGCCCAGATGCAAGTCGCGCGGCAAGTTTCGAGGAAAGTAGCGTTACGCACACCAAATTGCGCCAGCAAAAGGTGAAAGTGCACACGTTCCATAAGTGCGGCTTTTAGTGGCGTATTTATTACGTGGCATATAACACCGGAGCGGCACTCTGTACCCTGTATCTTTTTCCATTGCGGTGGCGTCGCTAGACGCTATGGTCCATGGTCAGGTCATCTTGACTCATAGTGATGCCTCTGTCTGACTCCGTCGGGAGCCTTTTCCGCCGCAGAGCCTCTAGGCCACGCTTCGCGTCTCGCAGCACCTCATGCAGGTCTTGGATGCAGAGGCGTGAACATCCCAACGGATGCTACTCCGGGTTCCTGCAGTTTCTGTGGGCCGCGATTTTGCTTTTTGGTTCATGGGGTTTGTCGTGACGCCGCAACGAGACGGCCGGGTCGGTAATTTCCAATACAAAACTCCAACACCGCTCGCCTCAGTTAATAGAACCGAGGTCGTAGATTTTCGCGTGCAAATGTGCTCTACTCCAGCGCTCGTCAGCAAACTGCAATAGATTAAGCAGGATTCCAAAAACCGACCCGAGGCCCGCAAGTCGTCTACTTGGCGAAGCAGTGGTAACGGGCACGCACACGCTCAGTCGCCAGTGTCAACCTCCAAGTCGAGCTGCACCCCGTTCGAGATTCCATAGTCCTCCAAGCTCAGCGGGTCCTTGAATGGACGCTCGCCCTGCCGGCGCAGCATGATCTGGCCCGACTCTCGGCCGATGCGCGCCGCAATCATGAGCTTCAGCTGGCCGATGGTGTCGGATGGCAGGCACGGGATGGCTGTCTTGGTCCCCAGGCGATCGTTGACGTTGACAATGATCATCTCTTGGCCTGCACCCACCGGAGCGGCCGCGGGCTTCTTCTCCTTCTTCTCCTTTTTCTCCTTCTTGTCCTTGTCCTTTGATCCCGAGCCGTGTCGAGGTGGCGATCTAAGGCGCTCCCTGTCTCTGGCAGAGTCGCGGTTTCTGTCTCTGCCGGAATCACGGTCTCGGTCGCGGTTGCGGTCACGGTTCCGAGCCGGATCACGCTCACGCTCTCGGTTCGGCGAGCGATCGCGATAGTCTCGACGCCGCCCACTGTCATGATGACCGTAGCCATCGTCCTTGCCCCGCGTGCTCTCCTTCCACCTAAAGCCCTTGCTACCTCGAGGTGCGCGACGCGGCGGGGATCGCGAGCGCGATCTTCTTGACGAGTCGTCCGCCATTGCGCTGGTTTGGCCGGTTGGGAGAGGCGAGCTACTCGAGCGTTGGAACTTTGGTTGGCGCCTGAGCTTAGCACGAGCTTCTCAAGATACGCCCCGCAGTCACGTGATATATGCAGCCTGGAGGATGCAAAATATCCCAACTGTCAACAAATTAAACAAGTGCCATCAAAATCGAAGACATTCGTCAACAACACAATCTCGATACAGTTCATGGTTGTGCCAAGGCCTGCGTCTTATTCTTGAGGCGCTGATGTAAGCCCCAGCTGCACGTGACGTGCGTTGCTCCTTTAGCCCCTCAACGCTCGGATAGCGTCCACACACGAATTTGAAAAATTCCTCCCGTCGTGCCCGGCTTCACCCCAGCAAGTGCCCCATCATACGCGCACTCTGGCTTGTGAAGGATACGCATAGCCCCGAGATCTCCTCTCTCCGTTCGGTCAACCCACAGAGGAGGTTGCCCAGCATGGTGCGTTCCGACCGACGCAGTTGCGACCGGCCGTCCATCTGCCCTCACCCCTCCCTCAGCCGTCGCCTCTCGTCACGATGCTAACTGCAGTATCCGGATAGCCTCCTCCGCCACATCAGAAGCCCGAAAATGTTCTCAAGCGCGCCCACGAGCTCATCGGGGTCAACCAGGTCCCCGCGGCCTTGACCCTCCTCCATGAGCACATCACCAGCAAGCGCTCTCGAAATGTCCCGATCGCGTCGCTGGAGCCCGTGATGGTCCTCTTGGTCGAGTTGTCCGTCGAACAAAAGAAGGGAAAGCTGGCCAAGGATGCGCTCTACCAGTACAAGAACATCTCGCAGAACACCAACATTGTAACTATTGAGGTCCGTTGCCTTTCGATCCCGAGTTGAAACACGAGTCATACACAATGCTAATTCAACCAACAGCTGGTCTTGAAAAGGTTCATCGAGTTGGCCGTCGAGAAGGTCACCGCCGCCCAGCAAAAGGCCGACGAGGTCCAGTCCAGCATCGAGGCTACCGCCGCGACATCGAGCGTTGACGATCTGGAAGCCAGCGAGACGCCCGAGTCCATCCTCCTCGCCACCGTCTCGGGCGAACAGTCCCGTGATCGCACGGACCGTGCCATCGTCACTCCCTGGCTCAAGTTCCTCTGGGAGGCGTACCGCACTGTCCTCGATATCCTTCGCAACAATGCTCGCCTGGAAATTCTTTACCAGAGCACGGCCATGCAGGCCTTCGACTTCTGCCTCAAGTACACCAGGAAGACCGAGTTCCGAAGACTTTGCGAGCTGCTCCGCAACCATGTCCAAACGGCCGCCAAGTACTCGTCTCAGATGCATGCCATCAACCTGAGCGATCCCGACACTCTCCAGCGCCATCTCGAGACCCGCTTCCAGCAGCTGAATGTTGCCGTCGAGCTCGAACTGTGGCAGGAGGCTTTCCGCAGCGTTGAGGACATCCACACTCTCCTCAACCTCAGCAAGCGACCGCCCAAGAACGTCATGATGGCCAACTATTATGAGAAGCTGACCCGGATTTTCTTGGTTGGCGAAAACTATCTCTTCCACGCCGCCGCTTGGTCCCGATACTACACGCTGCTTCGCCAGTCCGCTGCCTTGGTGGGCAGCGGCCAAGGAAAGAAGGCCGACAACCCGCCCGCTTCTGACGCAGACCTCCAAAAGGCCGCGTCGTTCGTGCTCTTGTCTGCCCTCGCCATCCCTGTCATCAGCACCACCCGATCCCGTGGCGCCATGGTGGACTTTGACGAAGCCAAGAAGAACAAGAACTCGCGACTTACACACCTCCTGGGCATGTCCCAGTCACCGACCCGTGCCCGTCTCTTCCGCGACGCCCTTTCCAAGTCACTGCTGCAGCGTGTCCGCCCCGAGATCCGAGATCTTTACAACATTCTCGAGGTCGACTTTCACCCCCTGTCCATTTGCAAGAAGATCTCGCCTATCCTGGCCAAGATCGGTGCCGATGCCGAGATGGAGAGATACATTGTCCCTCTCCAGCAGGTCATCCTCACGAGGCTGTTCCAGCAGCTGTCTCAAGTCTATGAGACGGTCGATCTGAGCTTCGTCGAGAGCCTTGCCCAGTTCCCTGAACCCTACCAGGTCACTCGCGGCACTATTGAGAAGTTCATCATGAACGGCAACAAGAAGGGTGACCTCTCGATCCGCATGGATCATGCCACTGGCGTCTTGAGCTTCGACAACGACGTGTTCTCTTCGTCCAAGGCCGGACTGAGCGGCTCCGGCTCCGGCTCTGCGGAGTCTGAGACTGGCACTGTTCAGCGCCTTCAGAGCACTCCCTCTGAGATTGTTCGATCTCAGCTTACGCGTTTGGCCCGATCACTGTACACGACCTGCCATTACATCGACCCCAGCTTCAACAAAGAGCGCCTGGCAGCTCGCAATGCAGCCCTGGCCCGCGCAAAGGCCGGAGCAGAGAAGGAACACCTTGAGATTCTGGCTCGCAAGGAAATTATCCAGAGACGCAAGGAGGAGGCTTCCGAGATACAGGCCAAACGGGAGAAGGAGAACGCCCGGCAGAAGCGACTCCGAGAGGCAGCTCTGCAGGAGGCTGAGGACAAGCGACTGGCCGCGGAGCAAAAGGAGCGCGAGGCCAAGCGTCTCAAGGCGGAGCACGACCGTGTTCGCAAGGAGGAGCTCAAGAAGCAAATTGCTGATCTCAAGATGAGCGACAAGGCGCTTAACATCGACCTGGATGACTTGGAAAGCCTGGACACCAACCGCCTGCGCGCCATGAAACTGGCCCAGCTGGAGCGTGAAAAGAATGACGTCAACGAGAAACTTCGCGTCACTGGCAAGCGTATTGATCACTTGGAACGAGCCTTCCGAAAGGAAGAGGTCAAGAAGCTCGGCGACGACTACGCGAAGCAAGTTGAACAGGACCGTGCCATCTACGAAAAGGTCAAGGCCAGGACTCTGAAGGAGGCCGAGGAGAAGCACAAGGAGAGCGTCGAGCTCAAGCATCGTCTCAGCCGCCTGGTACCCATGTACGAGGGATTCAGGAGCTCACTACACGAGCGACGCCGCGACGAGTTTGAGAAGCGTCGCAAGGATGCCGAGCGCGAACTGGAGAAGCAGATTGCTGCACGCAAGAAGGAGATGCGAGACCGCAAGTTGAGGGAGAAACGGGAGCGGGAAGAGAGGGAGCGCGAGCTTCGGGAGGCCGAGGAGCGCGCGGCTCGCGAGAAGGAGGAGCAGCGTCTCCGCGACGAGGCCAGGAAGGCCGAGCTGGCCAAGCTCAAGGAGCAGCGGGAGAGCGAGCGACAGGAGATGCTGGAGAAGGCAGCGCTGCAGCAGCGTCGCGAAGAAGAGGCGCTGGCGCGCCGCAGAGCAGAGAAAGAGAGGGGACTCGGCCCGCTGCCTCCGACGAGGACGGAGACGCCACCAACAGAGGGCCGAAAACCGCTGGTCATCGGAGCCGGCAACTGGCGCGAACGGGAAGCGTCAAAAAACGCCGAGGGGGCTGCGCCGGCGCCGTCTCGGACCGGGCCTCCTCCCATGGAGCGAACCGACTCCAACGACCGGCCGTCTGCTGCCGGCCCGCCTCGCTTGCAGCTGGCTGGCGCCAAGTCGAAGTGGCGAGAGCGTGAGGCTGCCAAGATGGCAGCGGGCGGGGCAGCTGGAGCTGGAGATGCAGACAATGCTCCCGCACCACTCAACAGAGGATTTGGATCGCGCGGTCCCCCGATGGACCGTGGTGGTTCGGGCCGTGGCGAGAATGAGCGGACAGAATCGCCAGCGCCGCCACCGGAGCCCCTGCAGTCGTCCCGTGCTGCCGGGAAGTGGGTTCCTCCTCACAAGAGGAACAACAAGGCTTGAGTAGGAGAGATCTAAGGATAGGTGGCAAGTTGTCGTGGGTGCCACTGAAAATTGCATTGGCGTTATTGGGAAGGTGAAGGTTGCGCTGCATGTACTCTAGAGTTCAGTCTAATCTCGGTCTCTTGCGGTACGAGCACGCCAGAATGAAGACAAGTAGCATTCGCGATCCTACAGTAGACCTTGCCGAGAGATATGCATTCACCCCAAGAATTGTGCATATCATGTCTTAACGTTGGGCTGTTCCCATTACATAGAACGGCAAGCAACGTGATGTGGAGGAAATCGAGCCATTTTACTACCCCCCTGTACGAGTACGATACGATGCAGCAAATTGCATTGGCACGAGAAAAGAGACACACACACAGGAGCTGTGTAATAATGTAGGGAGAGCCGGAGCTGGCCTTACCCGGCAATGACACGCAGTCGGGGCCGGTTCCGATTGGGGACCTCGGAGCTCGGAGGGCAGCAAGGGAGCGAGCAACACTACTGTCGGAAATCGGAGTCTGCCACGAGTACAGTCTGCCTGGGCCGCTCTGGAAGCGGAATCTTGAGAGCAGATGGAGCAGAGAAACAAGATAAACACTGACTTTCTATTTGGCGAGCAGAGATCATCTCCCGGATTTTGGGCGACTCGGCCTTCCCGCCCGAATTCGATGGACAAAGGAGCCAGCGGGTAGGCGCGAGGACCATATGGCTGCATAGAAGGTTTCTTGGGACGGCTGAACGGGACGTGAGCGGGTTGTTGTGGCCTTGTCCATGCCCTCACTCCTGCAATGTCATATTATTGACAGACGGCAGCTGCAGCGGCCGGAGGGATCATGGATGGGCAGGCCGGTTACGGAGGAGAGTCTGGGCAAATTCGATAGGTCAGGTGTGATCAAGGAGGCTGCAGGTCAGGGGTCTCTCGGCCGGCAGGGTTGTTGCGATTTTTCTTGGGGGGGTTTGTTCGTCTGTTTGCCTGCCGGCAGAGCATTGTGGCAACTATTTCCGAGAGTATACTCGTATCCGTTGAACACTGGGCCGGTAGAGGCGTGACATTGAATTACTATCGATTGAAGAGGCTCCCGGGCTATAGTACCGATCGTGTCGGGATCGTGTCGGGATCGAGGCGGGATCGAAGTAGCTTGTTTTAGCGGAAGACGACCTTCGGGACATTGTCGAAGTGGTTTGGGAGGCTGAGCTGGGGCTCGGGTTGTGGGCTCGGGTTGTGGGCTCAACTCTCTTGGGGCCTCCAGTCGCTAGTGCCATGTGGAGAAACGTCCTGCCCTGGGTTGAGTGGGAGCAGTGAGATTCGGTGAGGTCGTACGGGGCTCTTCAGCGCCGAGCCGTCGTACGTTAGTGGCGGCGAACGGACGACAATCCGAAGTTTGCTGGTCGCACTAACACGCAAAGCTCGGGAGGAGAGCAGGTTGAGTAGAGTCCGTGAACCGCCTCCGCCCTCATAGTAGGCAGGCATCCGGCGCCGAGACGCCTGCAAATTTCTGTTTTGGTTACAAAAGTCTATTATTAGTGATCAGCATGCAGGCTCCTCGACTTGTGGGACGGCGGGGAGATCCCAGGCTTTGGGGGCGGGCTGCGGGGCAAAGAGCAAACAAAGATGCGGCTGCAGTTGTGAGGTGACTTGGCTGTTTCTTCCGGCCGTATGCAGAGCACATGTACTCCGTTTTGCTTTTTCGCTGCTGACCGCGCATGCCGGCATTTGGGACGATGGGGGAAACAGCAGCAGGGGAGGACTGTCGTGCCGTTGCGGGACGGCTTGGTGGTTGCGGCTGAGCGAGCTGAGGGAAGCATGCATGAATGAAGCAGATGGACACGGGACAACAGTGAGGCCAAGGCCACTGCATAACCACTGCATATGCCGAAGAACGGGACGGGACAGAGGACAGGTAGGACAAAGGCGATGTGATATTGGAAGACGATGGAGGACAAGGCCGCGAGGCCGTGGCGGCGCTGTGGCCAAGGCCGCAGTCGCAGCGGCCCGTGCGGTGAGGCTGACGGGGGGGTCCAGGCTCGGCCGGGGCGAGGGCCCGGCGCTTGGGACGACGCCGAGGCTGTGAATTTGTGAAGCTGCGATGCTGGTGCTGGCGAACTGGTGATGATGGGGCGTGATGGGGTGGCCTCCCAAGGCTCCAGTGATTTGAAAAGGGGCGAGGGGCGGGCCGTGACGACGGACCCTGGGCAGCCGCGGCCGCAATTCCGCGGAAGGCAGTGGGGCACGACGACGTTCGTCAACGCTGCAAGCCTCATTATTGTCCGTACTCGCAAGTCCATCGCCGCCGTTGGTTCATCGACCGATGCAAACCTCCTTGTCTGGAGCATCCCGCAATAGTGTCTTGGAAGAGAGCCAAAGAGGGCTGAGAGCAGGTCCTCGCCCAATCGCCCGAGTGTTCAATGGCCATCTCAGGCTGATTGTGCCTGGTAGGCTTGTTGTTCGTGCCCAATGACGGATAATACCACCAGCATCGGCGGCTGGGGCCGCCACCACATCGGGGTTTATGCGACGGCAGGAGATTTATGCTTTTGCTGCAGCCGTCGGTGGCTGCCCGGTCTGGAGATCCCTGCGTTCGCCGCGGGCTTCAACAACAACAACGGCAGCGAGCAGCTAATGGCGCCCCCCCCCCCCCCCTACCCAGGCAGAGGAGGAAAGAGATCACAGGTAGCCTCCCGCCGGCGCCGTGGCCTCGTTGGTAGCCGTGTCTGCGCGCGCGTGCAACCCGAGTCTAATATTATGAGTCTGTTCGGGTTCCTGGCCCTGGATCGCGAGGTCGGCAAGCCACAACGACCCGCCCCGAGCACCAACCAGGACCCCGACAAACGGCAGAATGGGCCTGCACAATCTCGTCACGCCGGCCTGCAGATTTTGCGTCCTGGGCCGGGGGGATGTTGTGTTCCGTCCCTGTGACGGACGATAGGCCCCTGGTGGTGATCAGCCGGTTCGCCAGGGGGTAAGAGTGGGATCGTGCTACGGAGTCCTTATTTTCACTTCGATTCTCGAGATTCCGATCTGGCCCCTCTCCGTTGGCTGAGGGCCTTGGCCTGCCTGACGGTTGAGTTGCCGAGATGGGGGGAAGCGAGGCGAGTTGACGAGAGTGAGGGAAGCCTCAGAATATAATACACGGTATATAAACCCCGGGTCCATCGCTCTGGTCCTCCGGTTCCGAGGTTGCTGTCATCCCTTCTCTTGTCTCTTCAAGACGGGCAGCTCTCGCTTCACACTCTGTTCAGTCATTATAGAGCCCCCTTTTTCGTTACCCTTCTTCATCTTCCTTCACTATGAGGTCGGCCCTAACGACCGCGGCGGCTCTGGCCCTCGTCCCGCTCACCATGGCGTGGAACGTTGAGCTGCCGCCCTGCCTGGACCAGTTCAAGCCCTTTGTCAGCTCTGGCTGCTTCCAGGATGGAAACCCTCCAGCCCTGGTCTACCGGTCCAGCCAGGACCAGAAGAACATGACTGTTGAGAAGTGTGTTGCCGAGTGCAAGGGTATGTCATGTCCCGCTGCCTCTGTCTCCTTGACAACTACAACAGCACAACGCAGCATTATACAAGTCACATCAACTAACACAGTCTTGCAGGCAACGGCTTCCGCTATGCCGGCCTCAAGTATTATGGCGTCTGCTTCTGCGGCGCCACCGTCAACGGCCCCCAGGTCGACGGCTCGCAGTGCTCGCTCCCCTGCAGCGGCAACAAGACTGAGACGTGCGGCGGCGACCAGACCCTGTCCGTCTGGCAGGACCCGACCTTCCCCAAGGGCCCCAACGACGTCACCATCGACGAATACAAGTCCGTCGGCTGCTACACCGACGACTCCAAGAGGGGCCGCACCCTGTCGTGGCCCGCCAACCTCGACGCCGCCACCTTCACCACCAAGGGCTGTCTCGCTGCCTGCCAGAAAGACGGCTTCCCGTTTGCCGGAACCGAGTATGGCGGTACGTCCCAGCCACCCTACCCAAGTGTTTGAGTGGCAGAGGGAGAAGCTGACTGTGGCTTACAGGCGAGTGTTGGTGCGGTGTTGTCCTCGCCAACGACACGGCCAAGGTCGACGACAAGGAGTGCAACATCCCCTGCAAGGGCGACTCCAAGGACACCTGCGGTGGCCGCTCGCGCCTGAGCCTGTACGTTGCCAAGGACCTCGAGTCTCTTGAGCCTTGCGGCCATGAGCCTCCGGGGACGACGACGACTGCGCCTCCTGTCACCACCACGGCTACCACTTCGACGCCTGGTGAGACTACCACCACCAAGCCTGGCGACACTACCACCACGTGTGATACGACCACTACCAAGCCCGGTGAGACGACGACGACGACCAAGGGGCCCGGCACCACCACCACCACCACCTCTCTCTGCACGGCCACGCAGACTCTCCCTCCCAAGTGCGAGTGGAAGTGCGGCAACTGGTGCGCTCCTCCCCTGCCCGACTGGGGCAACAAGCACGAGTGTCTGGTCGCGGCCAAGACGTGCGCCCTCCAGGTCGTCTCGTGCTTCAAGTACGCCGGGTGGCCCAACACGGTCGACTGCTTCGACTTCCAGAGGTGGTGCGGCAAGGTCCAGGAGTACTGCTTTGACAACTGCGCCTGGGGACACTGCGGCAAGGGAGACTGCTGGAACAAGCTCAAGCCCGGCAAAGGCAGCCCCCCCGCCACCACCACGAGCGTCTACCCGTGCCCTCCCGCGACGACCGAGGCCACGACCACGACGCAGCCCCCCGTCACGTTGTGCCCGCCCGAGCCGACCAACATCTGCACGCAGCCCGCCAACGACGAGTGGGGATACGGTCCGGGCAAGCCCGTCGGCGGCATCCCGCTGCCCGTCGTCGGCTGCAACGACCAGAGGAGCGACTGGTATGAGAACCCCTTCAAGTTCTACACCGAGCCCAACACCTTCAAATGCCCGTCCTTCCCCTGGCCTAAGCGCCCCGACGTGTGCGTCGACGCCTGCAACGAGCAGTACAAGGCGTGCCGCGACACGTACGTCAACAGCTGCGACAAGCTGGGCTGGAAGGGAAGCTTCCACAGGCGCCTCGCCGGCGAGACGGACGAGCAGTTTGAGCGCCGCTGGTCCTCGTCTTCGCCATCGTCATCGGCATCCTGCGCCGTGGCCGGAAACGCCCGCTCGTGGGCCGTGGCCGGCTCCGACTCTGTCAACTGCTGGGGCTGGGGCGGCAACACGCCCGTCCAGGCCGAGCGGCGCTGCAAGGCGCAGTGGGTTGACTGCATGGCTGTCAACAAGTGGGTGAACCCCGGTGACAGGTGCAAGAAGTGGTGCGACAAATGAGCGCCGCGACAAGAGAGAAGCTGCTCACGGGGTTGACGTTGAGGCCGGCAGTTGGAAGATCACATGACGAACGTCAGTGAGAGCGTATCAGCGCCAGAACGGGGAATTTGGTCATTATAGTATGGTAGTTTGTAAATAACACTATTTTCGTTTTCTCGATTAGCGATGTCAATGTGAAGTGGATAACAATACGCCGCATCTGTACAGGGAACATGGATTTACATGAGCAAAGAGCCGCTTCGCAAAAGTCCCCAGGCAAACAACCCAGGTTGGCGACGAATCATCATCGGTGGCTAATAATAACACCGTTGAGCCGCATGCAATCCAACACCATCCGTCTCCGTCCTTGCCGCAGGGCGAAATAAGCATGCATCGTCGCCCTCCCGTGCCTTAAAATGGAGCATTCGAGGTGATTGCAGCCCGGGCGCTCCACGGACAGGGCAGATTGGAGTTATTGGACGCATGTCCCAGAGGCGCTGCACCGTGATGCGGCGTGTCTCACCCAGTCCAGGTAGGGGCGTGTGCCCAGCCAAACACAGACCGACGGGGAACCAGAGCCAACTGCCGGTTCTTGTGCAACCCACCGCACATATCACAGGGCTCGACGTTGCATCACCTGTTTGCTTGCCTCTTATCTCATCTCTCCCCCCTCCCGTTCTCTCCTCCTTTCTGATTTTTCCCTCGTTCACATTCACAGACAGCTCTGTGAAGCCGCCCGTGGACGCGAACTACGTGGACGACGAGCGAGAAAGCGAAGACAGACGACACGCCGACGCCATGCACGCCATCGACAGCATCGCGGCTGTGCCACCGGCGCTCTGGTGCCAGGGCTTCTTCCTCGGCGCGGCGGCCGTCATCCTCGCGCTGCAGGTTCTCCCGCGCAACGTGCGCAGCACGCTCATGGACTACGGTGCCCGGCGGCCCGAGGCCTGGAGCAGCAGTGGCGGCATCGAGGCGCAGGCGGCGAAGACGACAGGCGCCGCGGCGACGGGCGGCCCGGTGGCCCTGCTGATCTCGCTGGCGAACTGCGGACAGGTCCCACACTCGTGGTTCTGGCACTTCTACGTCCTGTCCGTCTCGTGGTCGATGTTTTGGGCGTGGCAGTACGTGCAGATGGGAACCGTCATGGCGACGCTGGCCGAGGCACAGGCTCGCTCGACGGCGTCTCCCTCGATGGAGCTGGGGCACGTCTTCCTGGCGTGGTCGATGCTCCTCATCCAAGGATCGAGGAGGCTGTACGAGTGCTTCTTCGTCACCAAGCCGGGACGCACGCCCATGCTGTTGGTCCACTGGGCCCTGGCCCTGGCCTTTTACACGGCCCTCAACCTCTCGGTCTGGGTTGAAGGCTCCGGTGAGTCTTGACGCCTCGGCGCCTCGCCAGCCGTCAACTCTTGTCCCAGGGAACTAACACACCCACTAGGCACCATCCTCGAGTCGTGGAAGTCGCCGCGGCTCGCCGAGCTGTTGACGTTACGAGTGGTGCCAACCCTATTCATGTTCCACGTGGCGTTGCTGAAGCAGATCGAGTGCCACGAGTATCTGGCCGGCCTCAAAAAGTACACGCTCCCCAGCGAGGGCATGTTTAGCTACTTTGTATGCCCTCATTACACCTGCGAGTGCGTCATCTATCTCTCCATCTCAATCATGGCCGCGCCGCCCGGCAGTCTCTTCAATACGTCGGTCCTGTGCGGGCTGGTCTTCGTGGCCGTCAACCTCGGCGCCACGGCGCACGGCACCAAGCAGTGGTATGCCCAAAAGTTCGGGGCTGAGCAGGTCGCGGGGAGGTGGATGATGATTCCCTTTGTATTCTAGACCCCCCCTTCGCGCAAGCGGGCGATTATCGTTTAGCGAACATGGCCAACTTGTTTCCGACCTTGGATACCTTCAAGACGTCTCGGTACGTCAGGCTCGTGCGGGTCCCGCGGACGTTACGACCGTCGGCGTATGCATCCGGGTTGCGAAGCAACGGCCAGTTGACTACTCCCCCGTCGGCGGACAAGTCGACGTCCTCGCCGATGTCGGCAATGCCGTGGAGGTAGTCCGTGTAGAGGCTTCCCGTGGTGATGAGCAGACTACGACGCTCCTGGAGGACTCTCCACGCCGGGGTCGGGTCGAGGGCGCCGTCGTCCTTGCTGCGATGGAGGTTTAGGCAGAGGCTGGCCCCCAAGCTGACGGTGCACACGACTGGCCAATACGCGGCGCCATCCTACGCCGGATGAGCATGCCTGAAGGGCGCGAGGGCACTGCTGCCGCCTGTCATGTACTTAACTTATGAGGCATGATTCCGATGCCGGGAGGATACTCGTTGATGAGGACGTGGTTCGGGCGCGCGTGCGGGCTCTGTTCAAAGAGGTGGCCGGGGCTGCCTTCGGACAGCGGGAGGGACAGCAGGCGCGCAACGACGGGGTCTTCCAGCCACGGCGGCAGCGGCGCGTCGAGCAGTCTGTCCTGGACGAGGTCGGAGGGCCAGGTCTGGAGCCTGCGACGCGTGAGCTGCTTCCATCTCGGCTTCGGAGCGGCGGCGATCTGGGCACGTGCATCGTCAGCGACGGTGCAGAGCGCGGCCGGATGCGGCGAGGACGGCGGTGTGGCGGCGGCGGCGAGGGGAACGCACTTTGCTGAGAATGAGGCGCTCCTCGTCCTCGCTGATGAAGCTGGGTATGTAGTACGCCGCCGGCGGGAGGCCCTGGACCCTGGCGTGCTCGAGCGACGGCGGGAGGGAGGCGTCGCCGGCGTCCATCACGACCCTGGCGGCGGCGACGATTATGGTGTGGCTGGTCTGTTTCACGGGCGATCTGGCCAGATGTCGGGTGGAACGGCGATTGGGTTGTGTCGTAGCTGGCCGAGGCAAGGCGACCACTGATGCAGGCAGCGTTCGGTATCCGATGGCCGGGGCCCTGGTGGCGTCGACAGCAGCAGCAGAGGCGGTGAGGGCTGGGATTCGCACGCGCACAGCACAGCCACGCACAAGGCTCGCGTCATGGCCGCCCCTGGCGTCGCTGTTTCGGCCCAAAACTGCGCTCCGAGGCGTCCTGGCCCGCCGGAGCCGCCCCGGGCGCGGCCAATCAGCCGCCGGCGATCAGACTTTGTCTCTGCGCTGTCGTTTTCGGTCTCGCTGCGTCCTCCGTGTCCTGTCCTCAGCCCCAAAGCACATGGGCGTGACTTTGACACCCGCATCCAACCGTCCGTCCATCATCCTCCATCATCCAAGCCCGCCTGCCTCCATCCATCCGCCCTCGCAGCCGGCGCTCCGCGGGCCGCTTCAACCCCAGAGCAGCATCGCAGGGCACAGCGCGCTGCACGACTCCGCTCGCCCTGCCTGCCGTTCATTCGCCGGCCTCCCAGCGACGTCGTGGCTGGCTCGCCTCGCCTTCGTCGACTGTCCTCGATAGGGGCTGCGCCGCCCGCCCTCCAGGCCCTCTTTGGGTTGCCTTGCCTGTCGCGATCGGCCTCTTTCCAGCGAGCCAAATCAATCGCCCACCCTCGGGCCTCGTGTCTCGTGTCTCTCGCTTCTCCCGGCGCCCTCCCCTTCGCCGACGCCTCGCCCTTCGTCTCCAGGATGGTGGTAGTCGCTTGCCCTCTCGCAGATAAATGACATGGATGCGCAGAATGCTGCCGAGTCCGACCAGACGAGGCCTGCTGCCGCTTCTCCCCCTCGACGGCGGTCCGGCTCTGACCCTGACGGCAAGAGGGCCAAGTCGCCCATCAGCCTGAGGGCCAAGTCGCCCGCAAGGGACGCAACGGCCAAGGGCAACGCCGCCGATGATGCGTCGTCGACGGCGCGCCCCGACGACTCCTCCCCCGAGGCCCGCGAGTCTGACGCCGAGACCATCGTGCTACCGGGCAAAGATGGCCACTCCCCCTCCAAGGCTCGCAAAGTTCGACAGGAGGACAAGAGCGAGAGCGACGGCGAGGCAGCCAAGGCCAAGGCCGAGTCCAGGTCCGGCGAGCACGCTGCGCCCAACGGCAGCAACGATGGCGACAAGAGTGCGTCTGCTGCGTCCGCTGCCGGCGGTAGTGGTCCACCCGGCAACCAACCCAGCGACGGGGCCAGCAGGAAGCGTCTCTCCGCCTCGGGTTCAGGGTCCTCCTGTTCAGCGGACAAGGACCGCCGTCCTCGGAACAAAGAAGGCGGTTCAAGCGGCTTGAGCTCTGCACCCGCGTCTCCACCTCAAAATCAACAACAACATCTCCAGACTCACCGCAGACGGCGCTCCGACGCCGCACCGTCCTCACCGTCCTCCCCATCCGACTTTGAGCAACATTCTCACCACAAAGCATCCTCAAAGACATCGCTACGTGACAAGCTGAAGTCAGGCGAGCGCCTGCTGCCGCATAAGCGCAAGGCCCCCAAGGCCGAGTCCGACGACGAGGCAGACATACGCAAGGCTCGGCGGCAGCGCACTGCAAGCGTCAGTCTTGACGGCGCCCGGCTGTCCAAGGAAGCCAGATCGACGCCAGCCAAGTCACAGCACGACGCTCGTACCCGATCCATTTCTCCCCATCCACGACAGCATCGACGAAGCATCTCCACGCAGCTCCCCTCACAAGCCTTCAACGGCCTGAACCCCAAGAAGAAACGCATACCGCCACCTCTCCAGCCGCCGGTGGACTACCAATCTGACGACTCATCTACCGGCGAGAGCCCCCATCCGCGGAGCTCCAAGATGCGCAGCCTAGCCCCCCCGGGAACGGCAGAGTCGAATGTGTCCCCCGCCAAGATGATTCCCCACAAGAAGCACCTCGATGCCCATGGCCAGACTCTCCTAGCACGCGCCTGTGCGCGGGGCGAATACGACGTCGCGAAGCAGCGGCTGGGCGAGCGACCCGAGGACTTGAATGTGGCCGACTATGCTGGCAACACCCCTCTCCAGATCGCCGCAATTAACGGTTGCGAGGATATTGTTAAGCTTTTGATCGACGCCGGATGTAACCTGGACTGCGTCAACTATGATAAAGATACTCCATTGCTCGATGCGGTTGACAACGGCCACCTCGGTGTGGTCAAGCTTCTCCTGGACGCTGGAGTAAACCCTCGCAAGGCCAACGTCAACGGCGAGGAGCCACTCGACCGGGTCAGTGAAGATACCGACAACGCGGATGAAATTCGTGCCGTGCTCTTGGCAGCCCGGAAACGTGCTGGGGACCGACGGCGGACCTCGGAGGACCGCCATTCCCATCACGATTGTCACGACGTGCGTGACTCGCACGCCCCGGACAGCCCTCGCCATTCCCCGGCCGCCACAGCATCCACTGCGACGGCGCGGAGGAGCGGGACCGTTCGCTCGACCAAGACGAGGAATGACTTGCTGTATATGCCTTTAGACGACAAGACCCTGCGTCAGGCTGCCGGACGCGGCGACGAGGAAACCGTGGCGCGCATCCTGCAGGTGAAGGAGGGATATGATGACCCCGAATCCATGGTTGCTGCGGCCCGGGGTGGGCACGATCTTGTCATTCAACTATTGTTAGGTCTCGGTGGCGCCAATGCCGATCCTGGACCCGTTTCCTCACTACCATCAGAGTTTGCAACACCGATACTCGCGGCCATTGGCCAAGAGAACATCAAGGTTATCGAGCTCCTCCTGGAACAGCAAGGATTCGACCCGACCAGGCGATTCAAGGGGGAGACCTACTACGAGATTGCCAGGCGCCGACAGGGGACGAATTGGAAGGACGAGGAACAGTTGTTGAAGAATGCTTACGACGAGTACAAGCGCTCTCACAGGGATACGGCCAAGACCAAGTCACCAAGCGGGCGGCGCGAGCGGGAAAGGGCAGGGAAGAAAAGCTGTCGAGGCGGGACGAGGCGAAGGAGAGCGCGAGATCTCACAAGCTCAACCACTCAAGCCCGTCTCGCGAAGGCGAAGTCAAGAGGAAGGGCGCTGTGTCCAAGCTCACTAGCCCACGAGACAAGGGAAGGTCCAATTCGTTTACGAACCGAGGGGACGACGAGTCCCAGAAGCGTGGCCCTGGACGAGTCAGGAAGGACGCATCCAACATCTCGGACCGCGAAATCTCGCCTGCTCTGTCCCATAGGCCCCACAAGGCCAGGCGCACAGAGTCGGACGTCACTGCCATGTCATCTGAAGGGGAGACTGCCAGGCCGAGACGAAAGCTGGTTTCAAAGGGGAACTGAGCAGAGAGCGTGACAAGCAGAAACGTTCCTTCAAAGAGCCCTCCAGCCCCCATGAATCGAGAAGCGATGATGCCCCCGAGAAGTCCAAGCTGTCGGAGAAATACCACGACAGAACAAAGGCCTTGAAGCGAGACGAATCGAGAGATCATCCATCTGGCGATGGAGCAACTAAGAGGCACCGGTCCAGCGTGACCCCAGATCGACCCAGCGACGCTGACAAGGGCCAAAGTGAGGGGCCGGTTAAGCGGCGACGCCTCGATGGCGAGAATCCAGAGAAGCGTCGCAAGCGCCCTGCCTCGGTAGATGGACGTCCCCGCAAGTCTGGCTCTTCTCGCGATGGTTCTGCGAAACCCTCCATAGGGGGAACAAAAAGCAGCGCGAAGGTGGCTCGAAGGGGGGTCATGACCAGCGAGCCTCTCAGCACCACCCCTTTGCACGAAATGGCGGCGGCGAGAAGTCAATCCACGTCAAGTCTGAAGACGTCGACGTGCCCATGCTCGATATAGAGCAGCCAATGGACATCGATGGGCCCGATTTCGCCAAAGCACTACAAGACCAAGACGATCTAATGAAGAGGAAGAAGGAACTTGCTGCGGAAGAAGCCAAGAAGGACGAGGAGCGTAAACGGGTCGAGGCGGAGGAGAAGAGGAAGCGCGAAGAAGAAGAGGCTCGAAGGCGGGAAGAAGAGGAGAGAGCCCGTAAGGCCGAGGAAGAAAAGAAGAAGCGTGAGGAAGAGGAAGCCCGAAAACGTCAGGAGCAGGCCGATCGCGAACGCCGTGAAGCCGAGGAGGCTACCCGACGTCTAGAGGAAGAGAAGAAGCGCTTGGAGGAGGAGAAGAGAAAGAGGGAAGAGGAAGAGCAGAGGCAGCGCGAGGAGGAAGAGAGGCTGCATAGGGAACAGCTTGAACGCGAGGCTGCCGAAGAAGCTCGAAAGCAACGCGAGGAAGAGGAGCGCAAGGAGCGAGAGCGCCGAGAACGTGCCCACCGCGAGGAAGTGGAGAGAAAGCGTGCCGCTCGGGAAGCCGAACAGAGGCGCATTCGCGAGGAGCAGGAGCGCGCCCGACTGGACAAGCTCCCTCCTCTCCTACGCTGGCTTGATACGTGCCCCAACCCGAAGAACCCTGGCGTTGCCGAGAGGTTCAAGCGTGTGCTCGGTTTCCGATACGACACTATCCGTCAGGAAGCAAATGGAACCCCGGAAGGCCGCGAGCAGTGGGCTCTCAATACGGACGTTGCGTTGCTTCTCGGCGAGAAGGACCTCGACCTCTCGAGATGTATGCGACCCCTGCTCTGAACCGCTTGTGATTTTAGCTAACGCCGTCTCTAGATACGGCTTGGGAGCGGGCACCCGTGTCCAAACTTGCTAAGCTAACGATCTGGAGAACCGAGGGGCCTCGCTATGCTCTGACCTCGCACTTGCTTTGGGACCTTGGGCGGCAACTCCCCGGATACTATGGCGTCGAAGATCCATCAACTCTGGGCATGGGCGCCAGAGAGCAGCTCAAGCAGGCCGCTTGGGAGAGATTCCTCGCCACGGACATGTTCTTCGTGAAGGTACGATAATTTCGTCTTGGTGTTGCCGCAGTCTTTGTACCATACTAACGCCGCCTCTCAGGTGTCTGAACTCCTGTACACTGTGCCCAACATTCCGCACCTGCTTAGTATCAAGCTCGCTGTGGAGTATCGAGAGCTGTTGGAAAGCGAATCCCAAACCGGTGGGTGGGCGAGCGCATCGAAGTGGAAGCAAGACCCCGACGCGGGCCGTTTCTTTGGCCACGCGCCACGGTGCAAGTACTACATCAACGGAATCATGGTCGGCGAGGACATGCCGACGCTTCACCAGACCAGCAGGACGCCGTTCCCTGAGGTACGAGTGCCGCGACGGGGACTCGTGCAGGTAGCAAGGGACGACCCCGACTACGAGCGTATCTGCGTGGAGCAGGGCCTGGAGCACCTTCTAAAGGGACGCCGAATCCCTTCACTCCCGAACGGAGTCCACTCGTCGCTGAGCAGCCAGGCGACGACCACTCAGGTCAAGTCCCTCGTCAATGGCACTAATGGCCACTCGACACACGAGCCGGCACACGCTTTCAAGGCAGCAAATAGGGTGGCTTTGAACGGCATCAACGGCTCTTGATGTCAGGATGTCGAGGGCAGGCGTGAATGTGGCGATGGAGATGACTTGGCGTCATTGCTGCTCCTACCACAAAATGTTCGAGTATTGTGTGATTGGTTTTCCTTTTGTTCGGTCACCTGTGCTCATAGAGGACAATATGGGCTCCAGGGTGATGGAGATGGGGCCGCGGCTGTGGTGCGTGCGGACCGAGCGGGATTGGCCTATCTCAAGGATGTGCGATGGCAGCAGACTCGTTGCAGCGCTGTTTGGATGCTTGCTTTGCAGAGGACGGAGCGATGCCACGGATTACTGGTCGATGGGCAGCATGAGCTGGGGCGTTTTTGATGTCTTTAAGTTTTGTCGAGATACCTCTTGGTTGTAGCCGAGTCCAAAGAAGACGAAGATGCACCTGACTGCGTACTTTGGTGCCTCCAAGGCAGCATGCGTGACAATAGTGCTCTCTACACTGCCTCTATCAATGGAATAAATTTCCTCATTGGAGCAGCTAATTCAATTGCAGCAGCTAGGGCAATTGCAGCAGCTAGGGCAATTGCAGAGCTTGGGCAATTGCAGCAGCTATGACAATTCCAGCAACCAGGGCAATTAATAATTACGAAACCAACGCAGAGGGGTAAATCTTCTAGCGCACTTTACAGCGCACCGTATACTCGCAGTGCACCTTCCAGCGTACCTTGCAGCGCACCTTCCTAAGCGCTGCCTTTACAAGTCGCCTTTCGCCGTAATTGAATTCTAGGTTAGCTGCTGCGATTGAAATAGCTTTTGCAATTAAGTCGGCTGCTGCTGCTGCCTTGTATAGTGTTAGTGGATTTTTCGCACTGTATTCTCTAGCGGCTAATGCACTATAAATTAGTGGATAACTGCGCTGTAATTCGAAAAGTTTACTCCCTGGGGTTTGCGTAGTTGCATCAGCCGCGATGCTTTGACAATGTGCCCTCAATCTAATAGGTGGAGAGAATGGACGCTATCTTGGAACAGCTTACCCTATGATTGAACCAGAACGTAAACGATTTGGACCGTCAGGTAGACACTGCGGACTGCAAGGCAGACACTTTGGACTGCAAGGTGAACGATGTTGACTGCAAGGTGAATACTTTATTTAGACCGTAAGGCGAATACTTTAGACGGTAAGGTAAACACTTTAGACCGCAAGGCGGACACTTTAGACCGTATGGTTAGGACCTCGTGAGTCAAGATGCCTTTCTTCTTCCTCAGTAGCTTCCAGTCTTATACTGTCATGCTGACGCCTTGGATAATATCGCGAGACATCGATCGGTTGTTGCGCCATCTAGGGGAACCTGTGGCAGGCTCCGCAGCGGAGAAGAAGCGGATTTTGAAGTTCGCATCAGGATTGATTACAAAGATGCATTGATGATAACTGGGGGACGATTGAAATCGGCGTTTGGGCAGTCGACTTGCCGGGGCTGTGAGAGTGGCGTGGCTCCTCTACGACATGATTGGCCACGGGCTGTCGGCCTGCGCCGTATCCGTATCTCGAAGTCACCGCCTCGGTGAAGATGGGAACCATCCTGTATTCATACATCAAGATCAAGTTTAACATGGAGTCTTGCTGCACCTGCGCAACAGTTCTCTCTTCGTCTTCTCCGCAAACGTCAAGGAAGCCCCTGCCAGAAGGCCACAGGGTACAGTGTTGCGACCGGGTTATCTGTGGTAGATGCATCCAGGTTCGCGTTGCTCCCCCATCCCGTGCCGCCTCCTCCGTCTCCCTTCCCTGTTGACAAGCATCCAGAGCAACCAGCGGTTTGCAGGCTACTGCCCTTACTGCCAAGTGTCAAGCACGCCGTCCCCTCTGCCGCAAAGACTAAAAGAGCCTCCATCCTACACTTCCGTCCCGTCCACCCGAGCCACGACAGCCCAGACGTCCACGGCTCCGCCGCCACCATACTCCCTAACCGCCATCGCCACACCGAGCGAGGCCGAGGACGAAAAAGCGGTGCTCGCAGCCGACCAGGAAAGGAGCATTGCAGACGACACCCTGCACTTTCTTGACCACGACCACGACAGCATCGCATCGCTCTCCCTTCGATACGGCGTCCCGGCCGCTGCTCTGCGACGCGCAAACAACATTACCAGCGACCACCTGTTGCTCGGCCGGAAAACAATACTGATTCCCGGCGAGCACTACACAGGCGGTGTCAGTCTGTCCCCAAGACCGGTCGAAGGCGAGGATGAAGAGCTGCGAAAGGGGAAAATTCGCCGCTTCATGACATCCTGCAAGGTCTCAGACTATGACGTCGCCTTGCTGTATCTCGAGCAATCCGGCTATGACCTCGCAGCTGCCGTAGAGTCATGCTTCGATGATGACGCTTGGGAGAGGGCCCACCCCAGACAAAAGCTTGGCAAGGACGGCATGACAGGTAGGAAAGGGCACAGGAGCCGAGGGCCGTTTTGGCGGGGCCTGTAAACGCATAGCCCTTTGTCAACGACGTCCTGGAGCATGGGTATCAAGAGTTCATACTTCATGTAACGTGCTGATGACGCGCATCCAACGGTTAGATGCTTCCGTCCATATCTGTACAGTACTCCAACGCCTCACCCCATCCAACTTGGCTTGTAACAATAATACATCGTACATCGCGTCGCGTATATCCCGAGCTTGCCGGGTTTTCGTTAAAAGGCAGATCGGGTCCGAATATCCTGAGGTGAGGTAGTCAGCACATGTCCTTGTAAAGGCGGTCGTGGCATGGGGAGCATTACAGAGATCTTTCTCTCAATCTCTCGGACCGACCGATCCAGCTCTCCAGCAATCATCATTTTCTTGTCATTGGAAAGAAGATTGTATCTTTCGCAGAGATCACCGTCAATGATGCCCTTGACAGGTGCATAATAGCCGCGGTACATCAAGTGGTCGCGTCCCGCCAACGGTGGGTCCTCGGTCCGGAGATGTTGTTCTAGGCTCTGGAAGAAGTCGACATCCTCTCGACTGACGAGCGGAATGAAGACACCGATTGTGCCCATCAGCCCGCTCCAAATCAGCACGTCTTGTCCGCCCACAACAAGGCTGGTTTTGGCAATACTGGTGGGGATATCCTGCGTGTAGAAGTGGCACATGAGGTCCAGTCGGTGGGATGTGCCGTGCAGATACTCCCTTGCATTGGTCAAATGGATGCCGGAATCCTCTTCATCTGCTTCGCCGCTTGCCTTGGCAGGACATCGCACGATGTAAAAGTTGCCGAACTTGTCGCCGCCGGCAACTGACTCGTAGTCCACCATGGTCGTGCAGGTCGTCCACCTGGCAATGGTATCGTCCGCGAATGGAATGAGCTTGTTGGTTGCTGGTTTATACGACACATATGTGATGCCCTGTTGAACGTCGCCGACGGTGATTCGGTTCCCCTGAGTGTTCAGGGACACAATCTGCTGTGGGGCAGCTTCTGCTTGTGCTTTCCGCAGCATTTGCCGCATGCCCAGATCATACACCCGCACAACCTTGCCGATTCCTGCCAAAAGTCTCCCTTGGAATGGTACCAGCGCCTTGGGCGGCTCTTCGACCGCCGTCTTGTGCACGAACTCAATCTCTCGACCGCCGTCATGGAGGCGATACACGTGGATGTAAGCCTCTGAGAAACTTCGAGGATTTACCACGATGTCCTTTCCGGTGCCGACGACGAGGAAGCTCTCGCCGTCTTGGCTGGCAAATGGCACAATGGTTGCGCTGACGGCAGACTCATTGTTTTCCAGATCGAAGGTTTGCAATACTTTCGGCTCCTCATCCATCGGGTCGATGATGCTGATGCAAGATGCCCAACGGCGGTTGCCTCTTGGGTGGCCAAAGACCGCTGCCGGAAGATCCTTTGCAGCGCCGTTTACCGCTGCCGGGTCTGCAAGCAGCTGGGCTCGAAGATCTGGTGGGAGGGTGTTGTTGTCGGCTTCGATGGTATAGAATACAGGCTGATCTGGGTGCTTGATGAGCTTCCTCGGCGTGTAGGTCAGAGGAACGGATTTCTGGGTGAGCGTCTCGCCCAGTCGGTCGATTGAAAGGATACTTGACAACGTTAGCACCTGGATACGCCCAAGACGATCGCGAGAGTAGAATGAAAAGCAAAAGCATTTGCTCATCAGTAGGAACAATTGGAAAATAATGCGTAAATGGCCTCATAGCCCTCAGGCATAGGATCTTGGTATCATCATATAGAGCGGGGATGTGAATGCTGAAAGGGATCGGGAGCTCACTAACCTCAGGCCCTGTCCATGGACTGCAACCAAGCCCACTTCACACTGTTCGCTCGTGAAGTTCCAGCCCCACTGAAGCTCGGGATAGTTCAAAGGCGCCATTACGAAGCTCTTGGTTATGGGATCGGGGTATCCAAGCCATGGTCGCGAGCTGAGGGCCAGCACGCAAGTTTTCTTCTCAACGGTGAGCTGGAACAGCTTGACTTCTTTTGGGCCCAAGAACTTTTGGCGGGTATCCGTCAACTCGCCCGAGACCTCGTCCAGGACTGTGCGCAGGTAGACTCCGGAATGCAGCCCAATGTGCAGATACAGCGTCGAACCGCCTGATGAAGAGTCGTCCATGGTCATGATGGCCAGAGATGTTGGTGCCGCCGTCAAGGCTTGAACGGACTTGTTTTCGAGCGTGGAATCGGCATCCAAACTAAGGATGCGGACGGTGCAGTCATCACAGCCAACAGCAAGGAACGAGCTGCGGAGTCTCCCCTCGGGAACGTCACCCAAGCTGAGGCAGGTGACCGTACCGGTCATCTCCTTCCTGTCTTCGAACTCGTTCAAGTTGCCCTCTTCGTCCGCCTCGAAGTAAATGATCTCGCCGGAACTCAACGCTATGGCGACTTGTTGGGCATTTGTAGCAGCAGCAACGATCGATCGATGCTGGGGCGCCTCCCAATCGTCGGGTTTTCCGTCGCGAATGACGCGTATGCCTTTCGGGTGGACTTGAAGTAGGCCATTGTCGCCGAGAAGCTGCGCTGCGATGGTGGGCACGTCGGTGAAGAAGCCGGATTCGCTCACTTCTTCGACGGTCTCGCCAATGCTGAGAATGAGGGATCCGTTGCCGAAAGAGAGAACAATGTATGCATCGAATTTCTGGTCTCGGCTCAACTTGAGCGTCCAGACCGCCACCGGCGCGCCAGGCAACTCGGACGTGACAATGGACATGACATCAAGCCCATGCCTAAGCATCCGGAACGTGCTTCGTGCGCCAGTCCCGCAGACTGTGTAGATCTGAGGTGCATCTTCTCCAGTCAAGTTGGCAACCTGGCAGTCCATGAGAGGGTTCATGGAAGGGATGTCATGATACATCCGCATGTTCTCCGCCTGTCGCGGGTAGAAGTAGACGGGATCGTACGCTGCCTGCGGGTCCACGGGGAAGTTTTCGCTCGAGAATTCCAACTCGTCGTCATCTTCTGCGAGCTTCTCGAACTGGTAGAAACAGGAGTTGCCGTATTGACTGGCAACGTAAAGGTATCCGCTCTTCAGGATGCACAAGTTGGATGCCACCGGCACTGTATCAAAGTACTTGATGGTGATCTTTCTGACTTCTCCGGTGGGCTTGCCCTGGTCGTCCTTCACCATGTCCACCATGACTTTGAAGAGGTCTCCGTCCTCGGTCTGCAAAAGGAAGAAGAAGGCGCCACTGCTGCCTTTCAGCTTGTGCATGATGCCGGAGACGATGGACCGTTTTCGAGATGGGTCCTCAGTCGGGCCTCTCCGCCGGGGAATCGGAACGCGCAGGGCCTCCTGGTTGCTATGCATGTAGGTCACACTCTCCTGTCCACAGACCAGCACGCCGCTGGGGCCGTCGGTGCCTCCCGGGACTTGGAAGAGAATTGAGGCTGTTGGATCGACGGGCTCTGACCATTTGCGCACGACGTGGTTCAGTCCAAGGTCCAGCTCATAGTACACAAGGTAGGTTTGGACCTCCTCCGCAGCTTGGCCCGTGGCGTCTTGGTCGACTTCTGTGCAATCGACTTCAAGGGCCGCAAAGACGGGATTAGAATATCCCACGTCCAGCGCGACCATGGATATGACCAGGACACCGGGCTTGTGGGCTTCGAGAGGAGACGATATTGTCAGTTCCGCTGCCAGGTTGTTGTCTCCAGTAGCACCTGAGACGCGGTTCAAGACGTAGACGAGCTTGTTCTTCTCGATGGAGGCCACGAGAAACGCCCGACCCTTGGGATCGCAGACGAGGTACTCCCCAGGAACCACTCTCCTCACACCGGATTTTCCATATGTCTCCATATGCACCCGAGAGAAACGGTTCAGGTTAGGCACGTATTCGACAATGGTGATGCGTCCAGAGTCGGACGCGACGATGAGAAAGTCTGGCAATTCAAGTTAGCCATGGGTTCCATTGTCATATTTGTGCTCGGCAACGCGAAGGGCGCAGCGTCCAAGACGACGCTCGTCGGGACGCCATGGCGACATGTCTAAAATATGTCGGGCTGGGGGAAACGTGCCTTTGTTGCTACCCGTCACGCGAAACGCGGCGAGAGACCGGATAATCCCAAAGACGTCCTGAGTCAAGACGGTGTTGACCTTGCCCACGGTGGCGTCAGGCCGCAGCAAGGTCAACTGCGACCCGGAAGCAGTGACGATGAGCTGCTCTCGCGTGGTTCCAAACTGACCCAGCACCGCTTGGACGACATTGCTTGGCTGCTGGATCGTCAGCGAGTAAAGGAACATGTTCGAAGTGGTCGCCATGATCCTTGTCTGGGGCGCAGTCAAGCCTGCGCGGCTTTGAGAGGCTTGGACTGCCGGTGAGGTCGTTCAGTTGCGCCGAATGCCTGAGGTGGGTTGAGTTGTGTGTTGTGTTGTTGAAAGCTCGAAGCCCACTTCGCGTAGCCAGTTGTAAAGCTCAAAAAGTTTTGGCGGAGCGCCGGCGTGGTGGAGGAACTATTAATGCGGCTCCAGCGCCAGGTGGCCCGAGCTCCTTGAAATTGTCGGCCCACCTCAACAGCTTTCGTCCACGACGCCGGTCGAGCCTCGAATTCGCGCGACTTTTGCTCAATCATGGAGCCAACGTTGCGCAGGGCAGCGCACAGCCTGTGCGGCCGCTGTTCTGCATCTCTGCGCCGACAAACGATCATCAGACGCCCCGCGAAGCCGTGGACGCGAGCACCGGCACGGGCCGTTCACTCGTCGATATCGCCGAGCGCAAACCGCCAGACTTGCATCAAGGAACCCGTCTCGAGTGCCAGGGCTTTCACGTCAAGCGCGAATTCGAAGACGGAAGCGGCCGCATCCGAAAGACTCTCCCAGCCGTCATCACCGACGCTGAGCCAGGATGACTTGTTCCATCCTTTTTCCTCGTCTCCAGTCCCGGAGTTCAGGCGCCGAGCAGCGTTCATCAAGCAGCATGCCTACTGCCCGCACC
Source organism: Tolypocladium guangdongense (assembly GCA_022114105.1). NCBI lineage: Eukaryota > Fungi > Ascomycota > Sordariomycetes > Hypocreales > Ophiocordycipitaceae > Tolypocladium > Tolypocladium guangdongense. The sequence continues at coordinate 5,148,697 of NRQP01000001.1, read as the reverse complement.
CAGATCATAAGCCAACAAAGCTGCCGACTGTAGCGCCAAGTTCCGAAGGCGCCGAGGAGTCGGGCGGTGACATGGCGCCTGCGCATGTGCATTTCGAATGCCCTGACTGCGGCTTCCCCGTCTACTGCAATGAAGAGCACTGGATGGATCATTACGACAAGCACCTGGAAGTCTGCGACACACTGCGACAGATCAATGAGGACGATCATGATCTCCGATCTGGCCGTATCTTTCACGAAGCGAATCTGCCGGACCTGCAGCTGGACGAGGCGGCGGTCAACATGACCAACTGGGACACCTTCATGTACACGAGAGAGTTCGAAGCCGTCAACTCGGATCGTTCCATGAGGCAGATTACACGGCTTCTGACGTATCCAATCACCGTTGGCAGCGTGCTGCACGAGCTGAGCCCTTACGGCATCAAGGACGGGGATCGACTCACTGTAGAAGGACTGAAGAGCTTCAGTGGTACGTACGGGATTCGTGATGCTTGACTCTCCACTAACACGGCAAAGCTCTGAGATACAATCTACATCCTCCCAAGGCTGGACGTGGTGCTGGTGTTAACCAACTGCGGCCAGAGCCACCGCCGGTCAGATTGTTTATCCTAGGTGCCCGCGCCGAGTCCTCGTTGCCACGGGCGGCGTGGGTGCAACTGGCTCACCTGTTCCCGGAGTCGAGACTGCATCTGGTTTTCATCGGCCCCGAAAGCATGGCCAACCGAGATGACGAGTTTCCGTTACCGAAACGCACCCCGTCAAACCCCTTTGGCGCAATCGTGGAAGATCGTGTGTGGTACAAGATGAAGATCAGCACCATTGTCGACTACTATCACACGATCCACAAGACGGGCCACTTCGCACCCTATGATCCCTATTTCGACTGCTTCGTTCTATTCCATCCCGGCCTTGGTCACCCGGCAAGCAGCCACGAGTGGGAGGAGACGTTGCCGCTGCTGCTGGAGACGAAGGTGCCCATCATCAGCACCGGGTACACGCAATTCGACCTTGAGCGGGATGTCGCGTGGGTGCAGAAGAAGTCGAGAGGCGAGTTTGACGTGCTGCTGGAGCCTGGAGAGAACATTTTCCGAAGCCTGAGATGGGATCTGAACGACATGGATCCCCAGGACATCAGCTGCGGCAACTGGGGAGTATGGGCGTTCCGAGGCAAAAGGTACGTTTCGAGCAGCGCCCCGCGACGACAGCGACGATCATGGACACGCCACGGCTAACTCGGATTTCAGGTACGAGGCAACGACAAGAGACCCGTAGATGCGTCGTAGGAGGGCACGACATGCGCGGCGGGACGGCCGTTGGATTGTATCTATATGTACATGTAGAAGGAGTCGCGTGTATGGCGAGGCCTGTCGTGATGCAAATAGACCAGTTTCAACTTTGGCCTCGGACGACGAACCATGCCCATGCTCGTATTGTGCAATGCATGCCATGCAGACGAACCCCTGCCGTGCCATACTTGCTGGGTTTGGCGTTGCTGCAAGATTTGCACAACTTGGCGTTGTTGTGCGGTTGAGGAAACGGTGAAACGGTGCTAATAAGCCGCTGCTAATGAGCCGCTGCTAATGCACATGCGGCGCACGGTTCAGGCGGCTCGAGCCGCGCTGCAGCGTCCGCACATGCGCGCTGCACGCTCCTGCGGCCCAAACGGCGGCCTACCTTGCTGCAACCTTACCTCGACGACGCCGATACCTCGACGACAGCGGCCCGACGTCGCTCATCCTGCCGCTCGCCGTGCCATGGTGTCGCCGCGGTGTTTGTCACGCCGGCCATGACCGCCTCCGTCGCCGCCGCTGCTCCGGCGCCTCCTCGAGCCAGCACGCCGCGCCTCAAGCACCCCAACGCGAACGCCAACCCTCCGGCTGCCGACCGTCGAGCGGCTCGCCTGGCCGCGGCAGACCCGCTGTCCGACCGCGCGACCCAGGCGCTCATCCGGCGGACGCTGTGTCCTCAGCAGTCGGGCGACAAGCAGCGGGACGCGCAGCCGCCCATCGAGGACCTGCTGCCGCCCCTGACGAGCCGAAACGACGTCGACCTCCAGCTGTACGCCCTCCTTGCCATTGTCTTGAGGGAGTTTGTGCAAAGCTGGTACGGCAAGATCACGACGGACGAGGCTTTTGTGGCGGAGATACTGCACATCGTTGCGCATTGCACACGAGCGTTGGAGCAGCGAGTCCGGAAGCTGGACTTGGAGGCTCTGGTTCTGGACGAGATCCCAGAGGTGCTCGATGAGCACGTTGCAGGTGAGTTTGAGGTCACCACGTCCGTAGGACCGCTGCTAAGCCTGGGAAAGCGTATCGCGCGGCATTTATGTCCGCCTCGCAGCCGCCGCTCGAGATCGATCGGCGCGAGGCATACCATGCTCTCTGGCCACTCCCTTTCCTCTCGCCGGTGCCCCGGTCGGAGGACCCAGCGACGGTAGCAGAACAGCGAGAGAACGAGACCGCCTACCGCCAACTGCTTGTCCAGGCGGTGCTGGCCATTCTACTGCCGACCGAAGACCTTGAGAATCCTTGTCTCACGGCCCTTGTTGGGCAGATCTTTTCGGAGCTCATCATCGGTAACGCCATTGGCGAGAAGGCGGCCCAGCCGTGGCTCCTCTTTGAGAGCATCTGCATCTTGGCGAGGGTCGTAGAAGAAAGGAAGGCCAAGGCAGCCCAGAGAATTGTGTCCAGCTCACAGCCACTGAGTCTGGAGAAACGCCGGGCGTGGTCGGTCCAGGGCTTCTTCCTGTCCATTGTACAGTTGGCGTTCATCTTCCTGTCCTTGATCCGCCTGTTGGTTGGAGTGATTGCCATGTCCTCGTCCTTGCCGCCGAGGACTGCACCTGCTGAGGGGAAGGCGACGGCCGTGTCTGAGAGCGAGGCAGGGAGCCGGGGCCAAAGGCACGGGGCAGCCGCCACGGCCAAGGTTCCCGTTTTGGAATTCCGCGCATGGCGCTGCGTGGGCAACCTGATCGAGTTGAGCTCGAGGATGCCGTGGCTCAGCGGCTTCCTATCGTTGCTGCAGTTCGGCGCAACCCACGGGCCAGGGCGTGTGGCAGGGCTGGACGGCACGCTCGACAGGTAAGATGAAGCACAATCTCTCCTCGGCCTCACGCCCCTCCTTGCAAGGACATTCCCCATTCTCTCGTCACGGCGCATAGCGCCAGCGTCACTGGACATGCCGGGCTCAAGCGAGCTTCCCAAGAGGGCTTCCTCGGCGCATCGCACGGCGTATCGCAAGGCGAATCGTCCTGGCTGTCTCCGCAGCGGTCCAAGCCCAACCCTCCCTGACGCCCCCGGAGCTTCCCTGGCAGGGTCGGAACAGCTGCGTCGCGGACCAAGCGAGGAAGACTCCGGATCGGCTGGCTAGTTCTCGAACCGCCGCGGCCAATTACAGCGTCCAGCGGCCTTGTTTGGCCTCTGATTGATGGGCTTGGTGTGCCAGCCCTGCCAGCCATGCACCAAGACGCATTTTACGCGCCGAGCTCGACCAGGGGTTGCCCATCTCCTTGAAAGCGGGTCGTTCATCCTGGCCAACAGGCCTCGTCAGGTGCTCGATTTCTCCTGCCGCGCCACCCGATGTTGCTGGGGTGCTCCACGAGGAGCCGCAGCCGCTTGGACCCGCCGTCACGCGTGCCTGGTGATGCCCTGGGTGGATTCATCACGGCTCGTCCTTTGTCCCCGACTCGATCGACTCGTCGTCGTATCAAGTTCCATGCTGGCAGCCAGCGGCAGGGCTTACACGGCCGCCGAGTGGCTTTGGGCGTGCGGGCAAGGCTTGCGACGAGGGCCTCGCAAGGCCGTGTTATGCCGCACTTCTTTGCCGCCTGGGCATCTCATCACGCTCCAACAAGCCAACGCTTCTGCGTGAGACATGTCACTGCATCCCGACCCGTTCCCCGCATCAGACACCCTTGCTTGCCAAGCGGCTTGTCAGATTCTTTGCCGCCAGATATCGTCCAGCAGCTCGCCCGTGCCGCACAGAGCTTCCGCATGGCCCGTCACAAGACGCTATATCGTCCACGCCTCTCGGCACACCCGCAACTAACGCGCCGCGCCGCGCCGTCCGCACCGCAAAGGCCGCTGTGCTAACCGTTTTGGCAGGCTACTTTCGCGCCACATCCAGTCCCTCTTCTCGGCGTCTCATCTGTCGCCCGTCCTTCGCACTCTCCGCGGCGTCCTCTTCCCCAACAACGCCCCTGGCTCGTCCTCCCTGTCCCCCCCCTCCTCCGACGCGGAGCTGCGTGCTCTCCGCCGCAGGGCCGCTAGGGCTCTTTGGGGGCTGCTGCCGAGGGGGGTGGGCCGAGTGTACTTTGGTGGCCCGCTGTGGGAGCGCCGCGCGGGTGGCCATGGTGCTGAGGAAGAGAGCATGGTGGACGAGGTGGAGGGCCTGTTGATGGTGCTGGGGGACGACTACTGTAACAAGCACTTGATGTACAGCTTGCTGGAGCTGGTCCTCGTGAGGCTGATGCCCGAGCTCAGCGACAAGGGCGTCGTGGAGCTGTGGGACGAGCGGCTAGGTTGACGGACGGACGGATACGATGGAAAACACAGCCCGATAGATACCCTATAGCCTCTACATTTACGACCTTTATGACAGGACACGGACACCACTGCTGTGCATGATCAGAGGAGACGCGCGAAAGGGCAAACAGGCGTTGTTTCCAGTTGAACCGCTGCTAAACCCCCCCTGTCGTACCGAACACTGCCATGCCGTGCGTAATGCCGCGTCAAACAACGAGAAAATCAGTAAAGTACACATACCCGGAATGAGACATTGCCCCGTGAAAACCGTGGAGCTCAATGAACCCATATTTCATGTTCCCTATGCTATCTTGTCCTTGACAAACCCCCGTCCGCTCCAAATCCCGACTGGGGCTCGATGCGCCTCTGCCTGGCGGCATTCGGAAACGAATGAACGGAGCGCGGTATGAAAAAGCCGTGCAAAAGTGAGGAGGAAAAAAAGGAAAAGGTATTTGTACTGTTGGGTATATGTAGCTTGATGACGCAACGAGGATTGTTGAAAGGGAACCCTATGCTGAAATAATAATAATGACGAAAGAAATGGAAGCAAGGGTATTAACTAAAAAATGCGTGTGCCCGCCTTCTGTCCAGGTGAGAAAATGTGTTGCTGATGATGATGTCGTCGCCGATGGGTCTGTTGCCAGAGTGTATAGAGTCGCCTCCTATCTTTTTTTTTTCGGACCCCAGAGTCCTAAGTCCTCCCATATAAATATTCGCCTCGGTCGGTTCGTATGCAGTGGATGGAGTATGCCACACTGCTCTGTTTGTCGTATAGCGGCTCGAGCTTGGCTCGTTCTCGTCCAAATCAGCGAGGATTAGTAGTTCCCATGCACGCATCAAACATGCCAAAAGAAACCGAAAACGCCGCCCACAGGCATTTACGCCCGGGAAACAAAAAGCAAGCTTGGGGTAGAAACTGCCATCGTCATCAATAATGTCTCCCGCTGTTCGTCACCTCACTTCCGTCGTCGTCTCCGCAGACGCGGGCAGCTCGTGATCTCCCTCCGGTATCCTCGACAGCCCTCCGATCGACGGCCGAGAGCTCTGGTGTTGGTGCAATTGCAGCTTCTTGGTGAGCTGCACCACGGCAAGGTATTCGCTCTGGTCGAACTGTCCGTTCTGGCTCATCCGCTGGATGTAGCTTAGGAGTGTGTTCGCGGCCTGGCGGGCCTCTTCCTGCGTGGGAGACACGGGCGAAGAGTCGACGGGTGTGCCGGATGCGGCGCTGCCGGTGACTGACGTGCCTGACGACCGGCCTGTGATGCTTGAGCTGCTGTTTGTGCGACGGAGAGGAGGCGGCGACGTAAGAGACGTGTTTATCGCGAAGGGCGCGACTCGAAGGTCCGTCGTGGGAGACTGGACCGCCGACGAAGACGCCGACGTGACCGGCGGCAGATGTCGTGGTGTCATCGGTGCTGTGATGGCTTCGGTTGCCGATGACTGGTGGTGTGCAAAGTTGACATCGATCGACGGGAACGTGTTGCTCCGCTTCTCGCGATGGTGGACGTCGGGGGCATCCCCGGCATGCATATGCATGGCCTGGTCCACGGCAAAGGCTCCCGCGTTGGGGTCAGGAGAGAAGTTGAACGACGCGGCTGGGCTGATGGTGCCCGCGGAAAAGGAGGAGGCGCCATTGTCTCGCGCATCGCTGGCGAGCGACGTATTCGACTGGGAACCGTGGGCCCTATATGTAAACTCAAACTCAAGCGTCTCCTTGTGCAAGTCCTCGTCGCTCCGGCTCCCCGAAAGGGGCGAAAGCGGTTGCGTTGGCGATGTGGGAGAGATTCCGCTCGACATCGTCCCCTCGTTGAGGGCGGGCAGCGCCGTCGACATTCTGGCGCTGTCAGGAATGTTTGCTTCGGATGCTCGCCGCATCAGCCTGCCTGAGCCGAGCCCGTGCTTCTGCTTGAACTTTTGGAGCCAGCTGCTCGTCAGCGTGCTCAACAGAGCCTCCTGATTCCCGCTTGCGTGGGCAAACAGCTTAGCCTGCTCCATGATCTCTTCATCCTTGACGTCGAAGCCTCGCTGTTGCTGCCGTCGGATGTAGTTGCTGAGCGTCCGGTCAAAGTCTGGGTGTTTGCCGACCTTGGCGCGCTTGTACGCAAACTCCGTGTCTGGTTCCCGCTTCATATACTGGTCTCTATGTCGCAATACCTTTGAAACAGTGCTGCATTCTCGCCCTATTAGACACCGACTGTACAACAGCTCGGACGACGCAGTCGCCTGTTGGCTTACCTTCTCTCCACGCCGAACTTGGCACCAATGTCTGCCTGTCTCGTCCCCGGATTCTCATCGTGGTACTGGCACATTGCTCGCTTCTGCTCCGCACTCAGCGTCTTCCTCGGCGTCTTCTCAGGCTGGCTCGACTGCTTAGAGCTCTCGGCGGTCTGCGACGACCTTGTCCCTTTTGCGGAAGTTGCGGGTGGCGGCGCCGCAGACGAAGGGGGAACAGGTGTCGGTGGTGGCCCGCTGGATGCCGGCGTTATGGGGAGCGGAGGTGCCGAGTAACTCCCTGCAGAAGAAGTCGGCGTTGGATTCGTGAGCTGGCTCGGCCAGGTCGTGTTCAACATGGGCAGCTGATGGTGGCCCATTGGCGGCGGCGCAGGCTGTATCAGTTGGTGATGGGGGAGGTGGTGTTGTTGTTGCTGGGGCTGACTCGGTGGTGGTTGGATGCCCGGAAGCGGTGGAGGCATCCGATTGATAGACTCTGGCGGCAGACCGTGAGGCATGAACTGCCCAAAGCTGGCGTACTCATTCATGGGACTGTTGTCGTACGGGCTCTGGCTGTATGGGCTAATGCTGACCCAGCTGTCGTTGCCGTACCCGTTACTTGGCGCCATGGTCGCGTCCTGCTCCATGGCGGCAGACCCCTCGATGCCCGTATTCATCATTCTTCATGTGGTCGTCCAGTTGTCACCGGAATGTGATCTAGCGAGGGCCTGTAGCCGAGGGAGTTTCGTCAGTAACAAGCAGACAGCTTGCAGAAACGGTTTGCCCAGTCGGGCGAGACATGCATCCGCACGCATCGTCGCGAGGGCGAGAGATGGAGAACGGCTCCCGTCTGCGACGGGAGGAAGATGGGACGAACCTCATGAACAACGAATGTCGAAGAAATGCATCGTCTTATCCACTTCAGCCCGAAGAGGTGCGGAGAAGTTTGGCTCGGCTCGTCTGGATTCCCGATGTGCCCTAGGGTAAACCCACAAGACGCTCCGACAAAGCCCGTCCGAGGTCAAACTCTCGATGCCAGCCCTTGGCCAACGGGAGAGCAGCTATATGTCGATTGTTAAGCACGATTCTCCCCAGTCTGTGCTGATCAACGACCCGTCGAGTGCTCGCCTGCTCGGGAACGGGCCCAGACCTTCTGCGCTTTGACGGTTGTAGTTCAAGCGGCCCTCCAAGAAAGATGACGGCAAGTGTGAGACAGCCGGAGGGAACGCCAGTCTCTTGGTGGCACGGTGGCTGCTGGGAATTGCAACGGTCTCTCCGGCTGGAATGCGGACAGCGGAGAACGCTTTGCGCCAACACGAGCCGTCAACAGCTCTCGAATGTCGAAGGAGTAACGCCAAATATTCGTGTGGGTTTGACAATGTCCGAGAGGAAGCGGAAACCTTAGCCCACCGTGAACAAGTAGAACAGCCGCGAAGCGCAACAGGCTTCTAAGTCGAGTCGAGGTATCGATGCTGTTGCGCCGAGCTAGAACAGGCCGTGGATATGGGCTAGTACATATGTACGTAGGGAAACACAAAGCGGCGGACGTTGACCGCGTACATATGTATGTACGAGTATGCACGCACATGCACACGCACGAGTATGGTCCAGGGGGCTTCTTCCTCGGGGGGGCGTGTACTCGCAAGAGCGCGTGTGGATGCAAGAGGAGAAGAGTGCGTGCGCGTGGACGAGAGAGCAAATGCGAGTGAAGGCGCTTGGTGGGTAGGGTTGGATCTAAGCGGAGGGATGGGTGTGTGTGAGCGAGCGAGAGAGGGAGATGGGATGGGGTATGACAAGACAGGACAGGACAAGACAAGAGCCGTCGAGCCACCGACCAGGGCACAGACGCCAGCAGCGGGAAGAGGGTAGCAGCGAGAGCAGCAAACGGCAATATGCGTCGACTCAGCAAGCACTCGTCAATGGGCGGAGCTGGGGTGCATCCGAAGGTCCCTGGCGATCGCCCAGAGCATAACCCCTTGACTGCCTGCTTCGCTCGCATGTCCGGCCAGGGAGGGTAAGGTTGAAGAGACATCCCGACCGAGTTGGGCCGTGGCCACCATCCAGACTCGATCGACGTCGCCTCTGTAGCACGGCATTGTCCTGTTCGATGCGTGGTGTGCGTTCCGGGGCCGGCTGCCATTTGCTTCGATCATGCTCCGCGCCTATGGTCGCCAGTAGCACACACAGGCGCTGTGTAAGCCAGGGGAATGATATCTATTGTTCCCCCATGCTGCCTTATAGTAGCAGGGAAAAAGCAAGTCCGCCGTACGGTATCGTACGCCGCAGTCCGCAATCCACCCGCCGACGGGCAGAGCAGGGACGGATGGACGGGGCCAGCCGCATGGCGGGTGACGGAAGACTGGACCCCTGCCGGCCTCTGTCGAGCAGCTGATTTTGCCCTCTCCAGGCTCTCCCCCGGTTGCTCCATCTCGAGCAATGGACGACCTTTTTCGGCCGTTTGACGAGGCGGGAGAGTGGCTGGCTTGCCGCCGGTGAGGCATTTCGACAGCAGAGCCCTCCGACGTCTTCTTTGCTCCATGTTTGGTCAGCCCAGCGGGCAGAGTGGAGGACAGTCGAGGTCATCCCCAGAGGCACGCCCACCCCTCCACTCATGCCGGCCAGGCAGGGGTTCGCTGCAGGTGGGTGGTGTGCCCACTCGCATCCATTTGGGGGAAGAGACCGATGAGAGGGCAACGGCACGCCGAGAGCCAGCGCGGCCTGCTAGCGAGAAAGCCACCAATTCTCCTTGTCGAGGTGTATGTTGCGACACTACGCAACACAACCAGCAGGGCGCTGGGCATTGCGTCTTCGGCAAGCCGGCCAGGCCTCGTTCCATGTCCATGTCCGGCCAGGCTCGTCCAGCCATGCCAGGTCCAAGCCCTCTCTTCCTCTGCTGTGCTGCTCGTCGTTCATTGTCCGAGACATTCTCATCATGGCCCGACCATGAAACTCCACGCCTCTCCGGAGATGAGAGACCCCGAGCCAGCCCCGGTCGAGCCGCCACGACAATGCACCCGTCATCTTCCCCAGTCGACAGCGTTTCGTCGTCGCTTGCGAGTAATTACTGTCCTCTTTCTGGCGCTGGCGATCGTTCTCGAGATAGAGCCTGACGAGCGAGGGCGGGAGGCCCGTCCGTGCCAGCAGGGGTGGCCCCCTGCAAGCCTTCTTTTCTCTCAAGACAACAGCAGCACAGGGATTGGCGCAAGGCAGGCCGTCGTGCAGAGCCTGGCCCAGACGAGACGGGAGGCCCAACGAGCAATACCCACTGTGAGCTTGGTCGCCTCTCTCAGCCTCGTCGGCGCGAAGGACACACGACGACCATCACGGCGCACACTAGCATCAATGCGTGGCGAGTGCAGGGATTTCCGGCACAGATCAACATCCTCGTTCCCTGCCACGAGTTAGTGCTCGTCTCCCGCCCCTTGGGCATCATCAGCCTCGCGTGAGAATCCTGGCTCGCCAGTCAACCGCGGGACCGAGCCGCGAGATAGCGTCTCGTTAGCAACGGCCCGGTCGACCATTTCGACTCTACTCGTACGCCAAACCAAGTCCGGCGAAACGACGACAATCGCCCGAGACTGGGGTGAAGAAAGAACCAGGACAGGTAGTAAAAATTGCGTGATTCCCAAGAACTTTGCTGCTGTTCTTTTTGCGTTCTGCCAAAGCCATGAGCAGGCATGTCGTCGATGCTGGCAGGGCCCTCTTGGCCAGCTCGTCTTCAACGTCAGGCAACGCAGTGTCTTGGACGTGGTTGGTTACACAAGTGTCAAAGAGCCATGAGGCGTTTTGGTATTGATGGCCCTGTTGAGAAGCACCCTGGCTCTGAATGGTTGCAGCATCGACGATTCGACAGTCTTCCCCAGACCGGCCAACTCTGCCCGAGGTTCAATTTGGGGCCCCTGAGGTTGATGATGAACGGCGACCTCTCGGCAGACAAATCGAGATCCAGGCCCTTGCCCCTGCGCATTGGCCTCGTGGGAGCCTCGAGGCCTGCGTGTAGCCTTGCCTGCCGCTATCGCCGTTGCCGTCTCGCTTCGTCGTTCGCGGTCCTGGTGACCTTCCACGCGGGCAATGGGCAGAGGCGATTACGAGTACTACACTCAGTCGCCAACGCGGGAGACATGTCTGAGTCTCTCCCCCGTGGCTCTGACGGGGCCAATTGCCCGCAGTAATTAATCTCCGGCCGGAGGAGAAAAACGAACTAGCCAGGCTGAGCCATTGGGCAGCAACAAGTAAAGCGTTGCTTTTGGCTTCCTCGACGAGGGTTAGCACTTTGCAGCAGCAGTACCGAAGTACTCGTAAGCAGCAACGGGATGGTCCTAGCCGTCATCAACTATAGACGGAAGGGGTGTGTCCAAGCGAAGATGCACTTCCGCTGTCCGGCTGGGGTTCCAGTTGGTCAGCTCTATCAGATCCCTGACGCCGTCGTCCAGGTCCCCATCGCCGTGGAGGGTGCGGAGCTCCACAGGGCATCAGGCTCGCCGCTCCTCTTGTCTCGTCGCTGTCAGTTTGTGCCCTCGGGAACAGCCTTGCTGGCTGGCTATCCGCAAAGCTTGGCGCCCTCTGTGGAGTTGCGTCGGCTAAATGAGTTGATATTCTCCGTCTTGGTGATGTTATCGAGGCGCTCAGACGCCAGGCTGGGAAAGGCGCGCGTCCCGCAGCTCGACCGTCCGTTGGTGGAGATGGAACTGACACCGCAAACGCCAACACGAAGGCGTTCTCGTACGAGTAGTCCGAAAAGGGCCACGGAACGGCGAAAGGAGGCAGGCGCTGGATCTGCCGGCGCCTGCAACGCTGCGGCGCTGGAGGGAACGCGGTGGCCGTGCTTGTGCCTGACTGGCCCAGGGCCTCGCAGCAGACAGCCAATTGCGGCTCCCAGACCGGCATTTCATCAATGGAAACCCACCTGCGGTGGCCAGGCGGTCATGTGTGCGCTCGTAATAATCAACCCATTGCCGCTGGCCGTCTCGGGTCCGGCGTCATCGTCGGGGCCGTCGTCCGCGTGTCTTTCTCTGATAACACATGTGCAAGTCCAAGTGGATGCTGAGCAGACGCATGACGAAGTGCTGACAAGACGGGATCGATCGACGATGCTGCTCCGTGCCGTGAGCGCAGGGTTCATGGCCCGTGGGCGCTGGACCTGCGTCTGGGTCGCATAGTAGGCCGCCTGGAGGTAGGTGCCTGAGGCGGCCAGATGTCGGGTCCAAGCTCCCCAGCTGTAATTAATGCTTGCTGCCTGTCATTTACAGCGCTGCTGCTCTCCCATCCATCCAATCTCTCCCGCCTCCACGTCCAATGCGGCCCCTTGTATGGGTGGACCGTTGATGTACATGCAGGGGCCTGTCGTCGTATCGTTGTTCGAGCCTCCTCCTCCGTCATCGCCGTCGTCGCATCTTCGCCGTGACGAGTCCCAGAACGGCCGTCATCGCGATGGTGACGCTGCCAGCGCACCCAAGATGCATCTCCAGGCCTCGCCCTTTCTGTCTCATCCTGTGCCGTCCGTCATGCAAGCCCAGCTCGTCCGCCTCACCTCATGCTGTACGACCGTGGCTAAGTGCCCGTGCCTGACGCCCCGCGTTATCACTATACCAAACCTCGTGTCAGCCACCGGCTGATATTGCAATACTCGTACTCTGTACTCGTGGTCCGCACAGCCTCGACTTACTTCCTCTTCCCTTGCTCGGACTTCCCCCTCAGACTACCCGAACAAAGCACGCCTTCACGATTCATCCCTCGACACTCGCCGTTGTTAGTGGCCGACGACGACGACCCACCGCTGCGATCTCCCCCTCGGCGGCAAAAGACGCGCTCTGAAAGGCCGGCAGCCGGCCCCTCGACGCTCGAAAACTTTCCGAGATGCGGCAGCCCCAGCCAAACAAGTCGCAAATCGTCCCCTTCTCCAGCACCCAAGTACTCGTACTCGTAGCAGACGCATCACGCGGGTCTTAGTGCTGTAAGCGCCTGCATGCAAGCCAAGGCCCTTGCCATGCCACCATGTCCGTCCCATGCGTCCCATCCAGACTACCAAACTACGAGTAATACTGCGGCGTGCACGGCTCACTCACCCGCCTGTGCTATTAGTTCCTGCGTCCCACGTTTTCCGCCCATGAAAGGTAGAAAGTGGCCAACGACGATATGTACTATATGCCCTCCTGCTTGGGCTGCAGCGCGCATTACATATAATCGCATCTTAGATGGTGGCGTCCCCGCATGGACATGCTCCCATCGCGGACAACACGCGATACCCGCAGCATAGTTTATACCTGGAGGGCATGTCAGAAGCAATAAGACTTCCTCGTTGGCCAGTCCGTCATCCCGTATGTACATCCACTTGCTCTCCCTCCTACATACTGCTGCGGCTCGCTCTGCCTGAGCAGCAGCACTCGTATTTCCGTCCAAGCCCTGTTCAGGTCCAGGTCCATGTTCCGCACTCGCTTGTCCTTGCTCTCTTTGTCGTCGCGAGAGACGCGGCGCACGCGGCAACTCTGTCGTCGATCCTCAGTCATCGTCATGCGATTCCCTGCTCGTAGTAGTTCGTTGCATCTCCGTCTCGGACGGCGAGATCCCTCCCTCAGCCTCGCTCTACTGGTTTCGAAGTATTCTCAGCGCCGCTTGCGAACCGCAATCACCGCCAAGACGCTTATCACATCTGGTGATTGACCAGAGCGAGATCGACCACGGTAGAGTCCATCGCGCACAGCCAACGGTCAGGCTTCGATGCATCCCTACACGACGCCACCGTGGACGTAATCTATTTTAGCCTGGTCCCATCGTCCAGCAGTCACCCATCTCAGCCGTCTTATGTTCATCATCGTTTGACAATGGTCACTGTTGACGGTTAGCGCTGCCGGCTCGATGGGGGCGCGGTTGAGCTGAAAACAAGGGCAGGCAACGCGCATGGTGAGGGCGTGCAACGATGTTACTTGCATTGCAGCAGCTCCCGTGATGCATGCCGCCAGGGTTCATGCAATCTACGCCTCTTGCTTGCCTGCGTGACATTCGGGAGCGCCGGAATCACTCACCAACGTCTTCATCATCCAACTCGTGCGCCAAGCCAACTCTCTGAGGCTGGTGTTTGACTGACTTGCCGTACACAATCGCCGTCTTGAACTGCTCGACAATGGTCCGGTGAATTGCGTTGCACTGGTGAAGACAGGCCCCGGTCAGCCGCGGCACAGTCAACGCTCGTTAGGCAACTTACAAAATCTTCAACAGTGCACCTTGTAGCCCGGAGCACGACAGGGGCCGAATAATCTGGCGCTTTGCCTTTGGGCTTGGTGTACACGCGTTTCAGGCTGAGCTTCTCCCACATGGCCTCCATGAGCTCGTCGATATTCCACCCATGCTCTGAGCTGATCGGTACCGCGTTGGGGATCCGGTACAGGAGATCCAGCTCTTCGATGCTGATGGAGTCGATTTTGTTGAGACAGTATATCACGGGAATGTAACTGCAGAGATATGAAAGTCAGGAACGCCTGAGACAAATCCAGACGGCCCCTGCCTGGCTCAAGAGAACGTGGTTCTGTCGACTCACCTGCGGCTCTTGGCTTCAAGGACATCAATCAGGTCATCGACCGTCGCGTCGCACCGGATCGTAATGTCGGCAGAGTTGATGCGGTACTCGCTCATGACCGCCTTGATCTCGTCGTTGTCAATGTGTGACAGGGGGACGGTGCTCGTGATGTTGAGTCCGCCCTTGTCCTTTTTCTTGAACGTGATGTTTGGCGGTGACTTGTTGATTCGGATGCCGAATCCTTCCAGCTCAGACTCGATAACCCTCTTGTCCGTCAGGGGCTTGTTGACGTCCAGAATGATGAAGATTAGATGGCATGTCTTGGCAACTGCAATAACCTGGCGACCTCGACCGCGGCCGTCTTTGGCGCCTTCGATAATACCGGGCAAATCGATGATTTGCAACGGAGCACCTGTAAGGCCAAGATCGTTAGCACAGGCCAATTTTTTTTTTTTTGCGCTGGTCTGCTCTCATGCTGGCTGTGCAGCGAAGGACCGATTGCCACCACGCGCAGATCCATTCAACCCATACCCAGAAAAACTCACCATTGTAAACAACCTGCCCCGGCACACTCGTCAACGTCGTAAACTCATACGCCGCCGCCTCCGAGTGCTGCCCCGTCAGCCTCGTCATCAGCGTGCTCTTGCCCACCGACGGGAACCCGATGAAGCCGATGCTCGCGACCCCCGTCCTCGCCACGTCGAAGCCCGTGCCGCCGCCGCCGCCGCCGCCGCTCGGCGTCAGCAGCTCGCGCTTCAGCTTGGCCAGCTTGGCCTTGAGCTGGCCCAGATGGAACGACGTGGCCTTGTTCTTCTGCGTCCGAGCCATCTGTGCGAGGGAGACTGCGCGTTAGAATCACCATCACCAGACGTGTCTGCATGCTCCGTGGGAGGGGCATCGCTTCGCGGTTCCGGTACGCACCTCGGCCTCGATTTCCTTGATCTGTGCGGTTTCCTAGTCAGTCACCGACCTTGAGATTGGGGGAGGCGCAGCGGGGGGCATACCTTTTCCACCGTGGTCGACATGATGGCGGTTGGCAGAGGCGCTGCTCTTGTCCTTGTTCCGTTCTTCCTCGAGCGTCAGGCGTCGGCCAACCGGTGATGTCTCCTCTTCCGAGTTGTGGGTGGTGTTTGTGTGAGGATGGGAATTCGTGGTACGAAGTAGGCTGGTGGGGTAAATTTTTGATGCGCCCGCCAAAAGTGATGGATAGCATGGGAAGGTGCGTTGCAAGGTACGCTGGAAGATGCACTACGAGTAGAGGTGCGCTGTATCCGTAAGGTGCGCTACGAGTAGAAGATTTACCCCTCTGCGTTGGTTTAGTTATGGTACGATAGTTATTAGTAATTGCCCTGGTTGATGCAATTGCCTTGGCTGCTAGAAGTTGCCCTGGCTGCTGCACTCACAATCAGCGTAGTCGTAGAAGAGCCAGCCCTCACACACACCCCTCTAAGCCTGAGACTTGCGAAGTACGTTTGGCTGCATTGACTTGATGAAGTAAAGCAATGCGTATGCGAACCGAGTAATAAGGTACCTACTCGTAGGTAAGGTAACCAGCCCTGTGTAAGAAGCACCTAGGTACCTAGGTACTTTGCGAAGCCGTTATCAGAGAGGTCGTATTAGGGCCGCAAAACGTCATTCATGTTGTGCACAAGTACGCCGGGTATTTTTGTCCACCTCTCTTGCCGCCACTTTTTCCAGACGTTGGAACGCCAACCTTCCGCACCACTTGCAGAGTTCTCCAACAACGAGCCTGTGACCACTCCTTCAGGAATCGAACCTGGCAGCTTCAGCGGTTACACCAAGTTAATCACGAGACAATCCCGTTTCGCCAACGAGACACGCATCCTGCCGCCGGATCGCGAGGCAACCGCGTTCGAAAATGAGCAAACCGGGCTTGGCCTTTGGCCTCAACCTGGCGAAAAAGCCCACCGCAGCGAAACCAGCACCGCCAAAGAGGAAGCCAATGTTTGGTGGCGATGACGATTCCGATGATGACGGCGCACGCGGTTCGGCACAGGTGGAGGAGATTGGGGGCGATCTCGACTTCGATTCTGCAGCCTCAGGGCAAACGTCAAGGAAGGGGCTGAAATCGAAAAACACACTGCCTACACAACCGCCGAAATTAAAGGCAAAGGGTCAATCAAGTGCCATGTTTGGAGATCTCTCCAGCTCCCTGTCATCTCGCAAGAACGCCGAAGCAGCCGAAGAATTGGACCCCAGCGTCTACGAATACGACTCGGTCTACGACTCCATCAAGCCCAAGAAGCAAGCCACGAAAGAGGACGCCGAGCGAAAACCAAAATACATGCAAAGCTTGCTGCAAGCGGCCGAGGTACGCAAGCGCGATGCGCTGATTGCTGAAGAGAAGAAGATTGCGCGCGAGCGCGAGGCCGAAGGCGACGAATATGCCGGGAAAGAAAAGTTTGTGACGGAGGCCTACAAGAAGCAACAGGAAGAGAACAAACGGTTAGAAGAAGAAGAGAAGCTGAGGGAAGAAGAAGAGGCCAAGAAGAACCAGGGGGGTGGTATGTCGGCCTTTTACAGGAAACTGCTCGACAAAGACGAAGAGAGACACGCCGAGGCAGTCAAAGCAGCAGAAGAGAGGGCAAGAGATGGACCGAAGCCGGATCAAGATGACGACGATGAGGAGGACAAGGACAAGGCTGAGGCAGCGCTGGCCCGAGAGCTCAACGAAAAAGGAGCGTCTGTGGCTGTCAACGAAGACGGCCAAGTTGTCGACAAGCGGCAGCTTCTCAGAGGCGGCCTCAACATCGGCGCCAGGAAGAAGGAGGCGGTACAGCGGGAGGCTGACAGGCCCAAGGACACTGATCGGCGACAGTTCAACAACGGCGCGCAGGTCAACAGGAAGCAGGCCATGAGGGAGCGCCAGACGCGCATGATGGAGGAGCAGCTGGAGCAGTCGATGAAGCGCTCGAGGGAGACCGAGGAGATGCAACGGCAGGAGGTTGAGCGGGCGGCCAAGAGTCGCAAGACGGAGGGCGAGATTTCGAGCGCAAAGGAGAGATATCTTGCCAGAAAGCGGGCGGCCGAAGAGGCGAAGAGCAAGGGCTTGGCGGAGTAGACGAGGATAGATACCCAGCAATCAGGTGTACAATTAGCCATCTATTTGCTTGAGAAAGTTGCGACTTGAACTATAGACTCCTTCATATATATGAACACAGCGACCATGGGAGGCCGATCTAAGAGTATCTCCAGGAATCCTCCCCTGAAAGGCGATGATGCAGCCTTCAACGCGCTCGGGGTATTGGGACTCCTCAGATGCCCATCATCACAGCCAATGGTACAGAAGCACAACAATATCGTACATCCCATGCAATATTCCGTATTCCTTTATCATTTGCGACGCCGTCGGAGGGGGGATTGACTTGCTACTAGCTGCCCTGCTCCTGTCGTATCCTGTTGATGTAGGCCGAGTTGACCTGGTTCCACGCCGCCATGTACTTTTCCATGCACGTCGTCATGCACGTCTGCTCGCCGCTGGAGAGGGAGCCGCCAGGCTTAGGAACGCACTTGTCGAAGCAGTTTTCCTGGAGTTTCTGCGCAGGCGATCCGTCAGCTACCCATCCACACACCATGCCTGGCAAAACTGCGCATGGTCATACCTCGATGAGGACTCGGGCGTTGGCCAGGTTCGCCTCGGCGAGGACCTGCTTCATGACCGATTGCTTTACTGAGCTGGAATCCATGGCGGCGGCGTGTTGTCGCGAGTTGTGACGTCGAGGCGGATGAGCGAGAGCAGGGCTCGGGAAAAGCTTTGGACGGGCTCCCGCGGCGCAAGGCTGTGTGGCTTGCCGCCGGTAGGGCCGAGGGCGGATATGTGGCGGTGCGACAGGGGATTTCGAGGCCCCATCCAACGGGCTGCCAGAAAGGATGCAAAGAGGACAGCTGTGCCAGCTGCGACTTCTGACGATACCCTGCCTTGGCCACACGCGGCTCCTCAGCACCCCCATTTATTGCTCCGACCTTTAACCTGTACTGCTGCAATCCCTCGGTCGCGTGAGGCGAGCTACGGCGTCGAGGCAGGACCCTATTGGTCTCTGTTTTCTCTGCTCTTTGTTCCCGTCACGGTCCCCTCCGTGGAGGCGCGCCCATCATGCGGCTGCCCTCTGTGTCGGCCGCACTCCTCGCGGCGCTCGCGTGGACGGTCGACGCCACCGACCGCGACGACCTGAAGAGCATATCGGTTCGTCGAGGCAATGGATGATCATGAACAGGCGTTTGATAGGGGCTAACGACTTGCTGCAGCTGAGGACGCATAGCCTGCAACCGGTCAGTCGCGAAACGCTCAGGGGGCAACGCACGTGAAGGCACCGTGAAGCTGACTGGGGTCCATCAACGCAGCCTTACCTCGACTCGGACATGCAAAGCCGCTGGTTCGACTTTGGGGGAGACACCATCGTCCGGACAGACTCGTACGTCCTCGGCTCGAACTCAGGCACGGCGGAGTGTGCATGTTGACCCGTGCTTCTAGTTACATCCGCCTGACGTCCGACCTCCCCTCGCAATCTGGTTGGCTCTTCTCGCGTGTGCCGCTGACGGCGACCAACTGGGAGGTCGAGGTCGAGTTCAAGATCTCGGGCAAGAACCAGCTCTACGGTGATGGCTTCGCCATGTGGATCACCAAGCAGCGTGGGCAGCAGGGCCCCGTGTTCGGCTCGGTGGACAGGTTCGAGGGCCTGGGTATCTTCATCGACACGTACAAGAACAACAGGCCGGGCGTTGTCTTCCCCTATGTCATGGCCATGTTCGGCGACGGGCAGACGGCATACGACAAGACCAACGACGGCAAGGACACCGAGCTGGCCGGCTGCTCCGCACGGGGCATCCGCCACGCGAACGTGCCCACCAAGCTGCGCCTGACATACATCCAGGACAAGCAGCTGCGCATGGAGCTGCAGTACAGGTCGGAGGACGAGTGGCAGCTGTGCTTCGAGACGGAGCAGCCCCCGGCCATCCCCAACATCGCCTACCTCGGCTTCAGCGCCGAGACGGGAGAGCTCAGCGACAACCATGACATCATCTCCGTCTCGGCCAAGAACCTCTACAGCAGCCCCGGCGTGACGGGCAGCACCCCCAACAAGGGCAAGACCGGCCGCAGCAAGGGCCACGCGGCCAAGGAGGGCGGCAGCTGGACGTGGTTCTTCACCAAGATCTTCCTGTTCGCGATGGTCTGCGGCGGCAGCTACGTCGGCTACACGGCCTACCGGGCGAAGAGCAAGAGTCATCGGTTCTGAGCGTGGAAGGGGGCAAGGGCGATGGGTTATGGGATGATGGATGAGCTGGGACGGACATTAAAAGCTTGCATGACTGGCAATTTCCTTTTGCGTGGTGGGTTTGTGTGAGTACGGGGAGGCCATCGATAGCTGTGTGATATAGGGGTTTTATTTTATGCAGGAGAGGTGAAGGCGCACTATATGGTTCGACTCGCCGCCCAATCCGGACACGGAACCGGGCAACTTGGAAGCCAATCTCCCCAATCCAGCCAGCATGGGAAGGGGGGAGGGGTTCTGCAGAGCAGACTGGTGCTAATGGTTAATTGCCGAAGGCTTGTCTTCCGGTCCCTTTATCCTGCGGGAGAGACGTGATGCGGTGTGATGGAGTGATGCTAGTCGGTCTAGGGTAGGAGTCCAGGTTCCGGAGCTGGGGGTCAAAGCTCGCGCTTCTCGTCCCAGCAACAAATGTAGTTGATCTCGGAACACGGCTGGGTAGGTAGGTAGCTAGGGGTATCTCTTGCCTGGCCCGGACGACAAGATCCTTTGGCCCAAGCCGGGAGAGACGGGCCGCTGAGGAATGCGGAGGGAGGTCATCCCAGGCAAAGTCGGCCCCACCTTGACCTCGCCCCCCACTAGTTTTGGGCTCAAACTTCGCCCCAGCGGGCCAGCCGTTGCAGATGATCAGTTGGATCGCCGTCTGGCGAGTCGGGGCTGATCTTCACCGAACAACATCTCTGGTGTTACCTATTACGATCCACCAATTGCGCAGTTCGCGAACGCCGGCGCTCCCATTGCCCACGGTCGAAACTGTTCTTGCCCGTCCTTGGAAGCGACTCATCATACCAGAGTGTGGGGTCGTTCCGCTGCATCCATCGTCACATCATCTCCCTCTCCTCTGGCTTCCCCTCGCGCGCATCGATCGATACGAGGCGGCCCCTGCCGTTTGCGACTCGTCGCTCGATCTTGCATCGGCCAATCGCTTCGGCAAGGCGACGTGCGCAATCCTGTGGCCGGCAGCGCGGATCCACTGGCTGCGATACGAGCAACGCTGCGCTGCTCTGGCTGCCCAGGTGCGGCGAAGAAGAGCGTGGCATTTGGCGAAAGAAATTTCACCTTTGCTTGCGCAGATTGGTGCAGTGTGGGATTGTCCAGGACAAAGGGCAATCAGCCTAGCGCGTTGACCGAGTTGTCGGGTTGAATGCGCTGCGAACAAGCGCCTTGTTTGCTTCTCTACCGGTAAGAGGAAGAGGACGCGGAAGAAGAAGCAGTTGATCATTTGCAACCGCAATTGCACGGCGCAACAGCAGTAGGCTTGACCTGGAAGCCATCTCGGCGGTTCGCGTGCTCTTGTTCTGCGCATCATCCGCATCTGATCCCTCGCCTCACCTCACTGGCCAATCTCGAGCACGATTCCGTCATCCCTCCGTCCCTCCGCCACCACTGCTTGCACCTCGAACTAATAACTACCCGCCGGAGCATTACCCGTACTCCCGCTTCCGCCTCCTACGCCCTCTTGCGACGGACCAGCGCGACTCGACACGACGCTCCCAGCCCGCTGTCGTGACGCCCCCCGCCGTTCAATTGAACACGCCGACATTGCCTCGTGCTCGTGCCCCCTCTCCTCGCGTCCCCATGCCTTCACTCGGCGGATTCCTCAAGAAGAAGCGGACGAGGGACAGCAACCCTGACCCCTCCACGTCGAACCCCACCAGCCCCGTCGCAGCCACGACGCCCTCCAAGCCCTTCGACTCGACGTCGTCGCAGCAGCGATCCTCTGCCTTTTCCCCGGGCTCCCAGCAGCAGGCAGGAACAGCGGCCCAGCCTGGCCCGCCCGCGTCGTCGTCGTCTGCTCACGCGCAAGTGCCGGCGGCTGGCCCGACGCAGCGGCCGACGCAGCAGCAGCAGATGAATCCCGCCGGTGGCCAGCAGGGCGCCCCCTACGCGACGACGCAGCACGATCCGCAGAACCTGCCCACCATCCGTAACCTCATCCACCAGCAGCCTCAGAATGACGGCGCCGCCACCAACAACAGCAGCAGCAACAACGCCTTCCACTCTCCCTCGCCGTACCCTGCCTCGCTAGGCCCCCCCATGAACCACACCCAGAGCGCGAGCCCCGGCACCGACCCGTCTCGCATGCAGCAGCAGCAGCAGCAGGCCTACCCGCATCCCCCGACGATGCAGTCGAACCAGCAGCAGCCTGGGGCGCAGCACCCCGACCAGCAGATGCACCAGCAACAGCATCATCAGCCGCGACACCAACACCAATCGAGCCAGGGGTCGACCCCCCGCGTCACCAAGGGCAAGTACTCGTTGGCCGATTTCGAAATACTGAGGACGCTCGGCACCGGTAGCTTCGGGCGCGTTCATCTGGTCCAATCGAAGCACAACCAACGGTTCTATGCCGTCAAGGTGCTCAAGAAAGCCCAGGTCGTCAAGATGAAGCAGGTGGAGCACACAAACGACGAGCGCCGCATGCTGAGCGACGTCAAGCACCCCTTCCTCATCACCCTTTGGGGGACGTTTCAGGACTGGAAGAACCTCTACATGGTCATGGACTTTGTCGAAGGCGGCGAGCTCTTTTCGCTGCTGCGGAAGTCGGGGGTGAGTCGCACGATTCTGTCGCCGAGTGCTTTCTTCGCGGTGTCCTTTGACTAACACTGCAAACCAGCGGTTCCCGAACCCCGTCGCCAAGTTCTACGCCGCAGAGGCCACGCTGGCGCTCGAGTACCTGCATTCCAAAAACATCATCTACCGCGACCTCAAGCCCGAGAACCTGCTGCTGGACCGGCACGGGCATCTCAAAATCACCGACTTTGGCTTCGCCAAGCGGGTGCCTGACAAGACATGGACCCTTTGCGGCACGCCAGACTATCTTGCTCCGGAGGTGGTCTCTAACAAGGGCTACAACAAATCTGTGGACTGGTGAGTGCCCTCCTCCGGACACCGTCCAATAAGGGCGCCCAATGGCTGACGCCGGGCAGGTGGTCTCTTGGGATCCTGATATACGAAATGCTCTGCGGCTACACCCCCTTTTGGGACAGCGGGTCGCCCATGAGGATATACGAAAACATCCTCAAGGGCAAAGTCAAGTATCCAGCATACATCAACGCGGAGGCGCAAAATCTGCTCGAGAGGCTCATCACGCCCGACTTGACCAAGAGACTGGGCAACTTGTACGGAGGCCCACAAGACGTCAAGAGCCATCCCTGGTTCGCGGAAGTGACCTGGGACAGGCTAGCGCGCAAGGACATTGACGCCCCGTACACCCCTCCTGTCAAGGCCGGCTCGGGTGATGCAAGCCAGTTTGACCGATATCCCGAGGACCCGGAGAAGTACGGGGTTGCCGGAGGATCTGACGAGTGAGTTGATCTCGGAGGTTCCTTGACTGTTGATTGGCGACTAACATGCGACCAGGTTCGGGCACATGTTTACGGAGTTTTGATGAGGCTGCTACTTGTGCAGAGCTTCTGATGACTTTCATGTGCGATGAAGTGAACGGTTCAGCACGGCACATGAGAATGAGGCAAACGCAACCGGGTTGGGTGGATCAACGGGAAATGCCTGTACTGTCCTGTCTTATGGCCGCTGGGACTGGGGCTCAGACGGGTCGGGGCGAGCAAGGGCTGCAGGGAACAGATGGATGTCAAAAGGAGCTGGGGTCGAACCTAGGAAAAGCACTGTCTTTAGTCCCTCTGGTTGCAGCAAACAATACGAAGCACCCTGTATGTTCACGTCTACCACGGCCTGCAACCCTGTATTGATTACGACGAGGAATATCAACACATTCTGTTGAAGGAGACGGGGTGGATGCCAACCAAGCTTTGAGGCTCAACGGGACAAGAAGTCGCTCGGTGCGGGGAAGCGGATGGGGCTGGTAGGTACCTAAGGCAGGCCGTTCGGTGTATTACCTTTGATAGGGGTAGTCTGTACCTGGGTACCTAGGTAGTGCCGGAGCTGCGGCGGACAGCGGGGCGAAGCCCTACCTTATAGAAGCCCGTTGCTGGCGGGCAATTGAGGCCTCTCAGTGGTCCGCTCAGCAAAGTCACGAGGCTGGGAGAGGGAACCGACAGGGTCTGGTGGAGGTACCTGTGCTCGCTTGCAATCTTCTGCAGGAGTTGCAGCTCACTTACCGTTCATCATCTAGAGGCAGAGGAAGTTCTAATACTGGGACGTCCGACTCTGCACTGCCTGCTCGTCCGCGCCTCCAGAGGACAAAGCTTCCAGGCAGGGGCGAGACGGAGGAGAGCAAGGGACGGGGCAACGCCTCCATCTTCAAGCCAAGATGGACGATTACATGTTCCGGTTCTATGTCGACGAGTGTCGGGTGGTGGACGAGGCGACGAGCTACTTCGAGATATTCAACTACTCGGTGGGTGCTCTCGCAAATTGGCAGGCTGGAGAGGGAGCGTTTGAACGGCTAACGTGCGGTGTATCCGCGCCGCAGGATCCCTTCTACAACTCGTGCGAGGAGCATCCGCTGACGGAGGATGAGTTTGACAACTTTTTGCACCAGAGGGTGAGTCGATGCCCACGGCCAGCGCCTCGTGCCTGTGGCTGACATCTGCGACAGGGTGCGTTTGCACCACCGGAGAAGATGCGCGAGGGCACGAAGCTGCTGAGCGGGATACGGCTCGTGTAAGTTGTGGTTTTCTCACTGGAGACGGGCCATGTAGGTATTGGCTGACCCTCCCGCCAAGCGTCCAGAAGAACGCCCAGCATAAGGACACCTTTATGCCAAACGTCATCTCTCTGCCCAAGGACTCGTACGAGAAGATGGTCAGGGTGCTCAAGCTGCCGTTTCGGGCCATTGAGACGACGGCCGCCGTGGGGCCGTTCTTTTGGTGCGCCTACGACCTGGACGACGACGACCCTCACCTGCGTGAGTTCAACGCGCTGCCCGACTCCGCGCCGCCCTGTCTTTACCTTTTTGTACTATCGACTAACTGCGTTGCTTAGAAATCGTCCACCGCAAGTCCGATGTCCGGAAAAAGGGCAAGACCCGCGGCTGGGAGATGATGCTCTCCCACTCCTTCAAGACCAGCATCACCACCGGCTACGTCAAGGGCACGCCGAGCTCCGAAATCGTGCGCGCGCTGGGCCACGTTCGCGCGTGCGCGGCGCAGGTCGGCCACCCGATGCTGCTGCCCATCATCATCTTCTCGTACGACATATCGCCGGCCAACGACCAGAAGCAGCGCGACGCGCGCGACTGGCTACGGCGGCTGGAGAACGCCGTCAGCCTGCGCAACGAGGTGGAGGAGCACGAGCAGTACTTCCAGGACGGGCTGCTCGAGGTCGACGGTCTGAGCAGGGACCTGGTCGAGTGCCACGGGCACGTCATGTGGAAGCGCCCGCAGGCGTACTGGGCGCTCGCCCGGGAGATGGAGCGGGCCATGCAGAAGTTCCGCGTCAAGTGGGCGGCGCACAAGGGCAAGGACGAGCATTTGGACGAGCGGCAGAGGGCGCACCGCAGGGAGATGGACAAGATACACAGGAGCATACTGGCGCGGCTGGAGTTTTACAAGGTGAAGCTCAAGGGGCTGGAAAACTACATCCACACTACGCTGGAGCGGTTGAAGGTGCAGCGGGAGGCGGTGGGTTGGCACATTCCACCTTCTTGCGTGTCCGTCCTGTTGCTGACCGAGAGCCTGCAGCTGTATAACATCATGTCCCAGAGGGAGGCCCGGCTGAACCTCGAGATTGCGGGAGAGCAGCGGCGCATCGCCCACGCCAGCAAGCGCGACAGCACGGCCATGAAGACCATCTCCCTCATGGGCGCCCTCTTCCTGCCGAGCACGTACCTCGCCTCCGTCTTTAGCATGACCTTTTTCAACTTCCAAGGCGGTGCGCCCTCCTTTCCCCTCCTCTTCATGACGCAATAAGCACTCGCGGATCTAACCCGACTCCGCAGGCGGCAACCCCATGGTCGCGTCCCAGCTGTGGATCTACTTCGCCGTCGCCATTCCCCTCACCGCCGCCATCGTCGGCAGCTGGTGGTGGTTCGACCGCCGGCGCGAGGCGCAGTACGCGCGCGACGACGCGGACCTGGAGAAGGACATTGACAAGATGGAAAAGGACATCATGTTCCACCTGCGCAAGCGCACCATGAGCAAGGCGCATACGTGGAACACCATCAGCTCGCCGCCGCTGTCTTAGCGCCCCGGGAACCCGCGCCTTGCTCAGGCTGGTCACTTTCAGAGCGAATAGCATGGCGGTTGGGGAGATTGTTCAAGAGAAAAGGAGGAAGAGATGGGAAGGAGGGATTTGGATCGTGTAGGTAGGCCATGCCACGTTACGACTTACGACTTACGACTTACAAACGGATACAACACTCATGTACAGGCCTGTCATTACATATCAATACAGAATGAAGCTACGCTTTTAGACCACAGATTCAAGTACCCATGAAACACTGATATAGAGCGTATTGAGCACGGTAGCAAAGTCCTATTTACAAGGGTCAAAATCTATTGCAAGCCAGTTTTCCAGCAGCCATCTCCGACACCAGAGCGATGCAGTATCAAAGCAAGCAGGCGTTCCTTTCCATCCAAAGTTTGAACACGAAAAACATCACGACAGGTCCTATATATGAATCTGTCCACTGCCGCCGCTGCCGCTACCGCCGCCGAACCACCTCCTGATATCCGAGTCGTTGCGCCCGCCGGTCGGGCGCTGCTCATCGTCCCTGCCCATCCACTTGGGCTTCTTGATGCCCTGGCCGATATCCTGCAGCCACTTGGGCGTCTCGATCGTGTCCACGGTGTTTTTCATTCGGTGGCCGATGATCTGGAATATGTTGTCGTCCTCGGGCGGTTCGTCCGAATACGGCACGCCGGAGGACTGGCCTGCTGTGCGGGTGTAAACCGTGGAGCGGACGGGGGGCCGCGCCCCCTGCGCGCCAGAGCCCCTGGCAGAAGGGATGGACAGCACGGGGGCTGAGCGGCCAGCAGTGTTTCCATTTGCCGCCAGCCTGGCGATTGCGTCCTCACGTCGTCGGAGGGGTGAGTTTCCACCCAGTTCCCGCTCTATGAGATCTCGGCCCTCGCGCCAGGACCCCGTACCGTAGTTGAATGGGTTCTCCTCATCATCGTCGATGATGTCGATGCCGACGAACAGCCGCTTGACTCTGCCGTACAGCCCAAAGAGAGTGGCGACAACAGGGACCAAGAGGACTATCGGGAAGATGTCGTCGAACCACCGCCCCAGAGCGGTGAAATCAATCAATCTTCCGAGGAAGTCGTAGAACGTCGTCTTCGTGTAGACCTCGGACGTGAGGAACGTCATGAAGTTGTAGGACAGAGGAATACAGAGCTTAGCCACCTGCGTGGCATACCAAAAGGCCGATTCGTAGGCCGTGTTGCGCTTCACCAGCGCGCGCCCCCTCCAGACCTTGGCCTCTGTCATGGAGATCAACGCGGCGGCGCACATGTAGCTGATCCAAAGGGCCGATATCATCTGGCCCGCGAATCCGACTTGCGCCTTGTCGCCGACCCAGTGGTGTATGACGCTGAGACGGATGACGGACAGTTTCGGGAACGGAAACTTGACCAACTCGGACCACACAATGCAGGCGGATGCGAGGGCCAGGAACGCCGCCAACGCCAGTCGGGCGTACGGCATGACGTGGTAGTAGCATAGGTATCGCGTATATGGCGTTAAGATATTCGTCTTGCCCCAGAAGCCAGCGTGCGGTGACACGTCGCCAAAGTCGAGTTTCTTCGAGGCCGCAGAGTCAAGGATCGCTTGCACCTCAGAAGCTTCTTGCACCAAGCGATTCCATTCGTCGACGTATCGAGATCTGGCGTGGCGTGCGCGAACGAGCAGTCGGGTCAGATCGGCTAAGTACTTGCTGGTGACGACAGTCGGGATAATTCGATCGTGTGAGCCAGTATCGCGAATAGCAGACGAAGGCTGATTAGGCGGAATGTTGGCCAGCTCCTGCAGCTCCTCTATCCAATCCTGAAAGTCCAATGCACTGCCCGTCTTTCGTCGACAGAGCTCGGACACTTGGGCCTCGATTTCTTCGAGGGCGATGAGGGAATCTTGCATCTTCTCGTGGGCCTTGGGTGCCCCGGCCTGTAGCCGCCGCAGTCTCCCGCTGATGCTGGCGCTGCGAATCAAGCGCCTCGGAATCGATACTAGCCCGTGACCCATGAGGTAGATGGCAAGAAACAAGCCCCAGCAGTAGGCGAGAGCCATGACAAGGGCCTTTAGCGACTCAAACGTGAGCCTGTATGCGATTGCGATGTAGACGATGCCGACGACGGCGACGCTGCCAACCGTGGCGTAGAATTGTGCATTTCCTCGGAGCGAGTATTTGAGTTTGTCGTTGGGGTCGCGATACCCGGCGTCGGAGTATTCGGCAAGAATTGGGAGGATAAACCTATGAAGGAAGAGTTAGGGATCAACAGACAACACGCGGAGCATGCATGCGGTGCGCACCAAGTCAAGGCAAACGTCAGCCAATATGTGATCCTCCACGACACCAGCACCACGCGCGCCGGGAGCCAGATTCCACGCGAGGCCTCGTCATCGGTTCGCGCGCTTGATGCAAGATCGATAGGCACGAGTATGATGACTATGGACGGGAGCCACAGGGCGAAGAAGATGGGGACGAGGTAGAATGCCGGAGTCGTCCGCAGCGGGAGGTAGTGGCGCAAGATCAAGAGCACCACCAGGGATATTATGAGGAGCGCAAAGATGGAGAATATCGTCGAGCCGACCGGCGCCGAAGCGCTCATAATGTGAGACATGGTGACTTGTCGACGGCGGACGCCATTCGCGCTGTTGAAGGTTGAAGAGTTCCAGTGACGACGCTGCCTTCGGGCTCGGGGTTCGAAATCGCCGTTGCAGGTCTCATGACGCAATCCCCCTGCAGGCGCGCGGCACCGGTTGGTGCCTCATTTGTGGGGCAGAACTGTGGCCCTTCATTGAGTCGCGTGGAGACGCGGCGACTTCGCAGCTTTGCGCGCAGGCGCGTTGCCGGTTTCCAAATCAAGTCGCTTGGGCAACCGCATTCGCATTCCCTCCAAACACACTCTCGCTGCAGGTTGGGAGCTTTCTAAGCGCTGCAACCACCACGATGGCTTCTGTGCCCGACATGGAAGAGTGTATGCATCGCACTGCCTCCCTCGTCGCATCGCTCAAGCTAACAGACGAAACAGGGCTCGCGGACGCGAACGAGGCGCTCTCGATAAGCCTCGTCGCCCCAACGTCGTCCGGAGTCAAGCCTGTTGCGACATTCCACCCGAAGTTCACGTATCCGATCTTTGGCGACGATGAAAAGATCTTCGGATACAAGGACCTGAAGATCAGCTTGCGGTTCCGCGCAAATGACATGCGACCGCATCTGAAGACCTCGTACGGCAAGAAGCTGAAGCCGTCGCCCGGTGTCGACGAGCCTACCGACGTGGCAGCGGTGCTGGAAGAGGGCGGACATCTGCCAAAAGGTTTGCATTGCCCAGCACACCCCGTCCGACCTAGAGCCAACATCACTGACGTCGCCAAGTTGCCTTTGCCCGAGGATCGGACTTTGAGAATAGCTCAACGCAGCTCGGTGACAACTGGACGCCGCCCGGTATCCTGCATGCGACCATAAACGGCACGGACGAGCAGTATGAGATCTGGCGAGGCAATCTTGCAGACCAAGCCGTGAAGCAGCTGAACACCCGCGTCCAGATTCTCGTGCCGCTCTTCATCGAGGGAGGATCCTACATTGGACAGAACCCCGAGTCAGATTCGCCCGGGCTGGGCCCCTCGGACGCAGACCGGTGGACGGTTTTCTTCCTCTACAAGACGCAAAAGTCTACCGAGAACCCGGAGAAGACGTCGTATGTCTTTGTCGGCTATTCGACCGTCTACCGATTCTACTACTACCAGCGCCCCACGCCGCCCACGCCGCCCGCGTCGCCTAGAGATGACTGGGAGCTGCCCAAGGGCGACTTTGACCTGGCAGAGCTGCCCTGCAGAACGAGACTGTCGCAGTTTGTCATCTTGCCACCATTCCAAGGTATGGGCAACGGACATCGTCTTTACAAGGCGATGTTCGACTACTATCACGAACATCCCCAAACTTATGAATTCACCGTGGAGAACCCCAACGAGTCGTTTGATGACCTCCGAGACATTTGCGATCTGGCATTCCTACGCACTGTTCCCGAGTTCAGGGCGCTCCATTTGGACACCACCGTCTCGATACCGGACTCTGGTGTCATTCCCTCTCTGATCGTCGGCGGTGACGCTCTCGAGAAGATACGTCGCAAGGCAAAGATTGCCCTCGACAGTTTGCGCGAGTGCTCGAGATGTACCTGATGTCCCAGTTGCCTGTGTCAGTGCGACCCTCTTTGGACCTGGACAGCGTTGTGCCAGCGCCAACCAAAGCAGACAATCATCAAGAGAGGGTGTGGCAGCTGATTGTCAAGCAACGGCTGTATCGGCACAACAAGGACGCGCTCTCTCAGATTGGGCCATCCGAGCGCATCGAGAAGCTGCGTGAGACTCTCACTGGCGTGGAATTGGAGTACGCCCGAGTACTGGCCGCTCATGACCGGGCCATGCAGCGTTCGAAGCCGCAGCCGCAGCCGCAGCCGAATGGGAAGCGGAAGCTGGACGAAAGTGAGAGCGGCACGCCTAGCAAGAAGGCCAGGGTGGAGGACGCGTGAACGGGGACCGTCTACGGACGACATGGCTTTCGGAAAAACTGGAGGTAGTCCGGCGTTTGGGGTTGCAATGGATAGTGTGTAAGGATTTTGTATTGTCTATATCTTAAGGCCCATGGTTTCCCCATAACCTTTCGTGCTATTCGTGATGCAGAGGACTAGGCCTTTCGAGCCCGTCTCTCCGTGGAGGCATTCCGCCTTATCCTGGCGACTACCAAAACGGCCCCATTTCATCTAGTCTTGTTGAAAGGGTGCGTTGAATCTGGTGCCATTGACATTCTTGACGCCATGGCCGAGCTGGCTGGCGACGCAGGTGGCTTCACGCATGGCCCGGGAAATAGTTCCGCGAACTCGTCCCTCCTCAAGAACAAGCAGACCTCCGATGGTGCATCCACCCGGCGTGCAGACCTTCTCCCTGAGGATAGCAGGGTGTTCTCCAGACTGGACCAGGCCCGTGGTTCCTCGCATGGCTTGGGTGGCCATTCTCTGCGCGTCGGCACGGGGAACACCCATGGCAACCGCGCCATCGATCGCAGCCTCGAGCATCAGAGCAAACATGGCGGGGCCAGATCCACACAGAGCGGTAGAGGCGTCCATGGCGCTCGTCGGAAGGTAGACGACGTCACCGATGCGCCTGAAGATCCAGGTCACAAGGGTCTTGGTCGCAGGGGGCAGAGGAGGGTTGGGGATGCCGATGACGGTCATGGACTCGCGGATGAGAGCAGCAGTGTTGCACATGGCTCGGACGACTCTGCATCGGCCATCCTCAGCGGGATCCGTGGACGGAACGGCGCCGTGGAGCGCCTCCTCCATGTGCTCGACCGTGATACCGGCGCAAACGCTAATGAGCAGCTTGCCGTGCAGCGCCTTGGCCATGCCGGGCTGGCCCAGAACATCCTTGACCATGTACGGCTTGCAGGCCAAGAGGACGACCTGGGACTGCTGGACGGCCGACAAGTTCTCGTTCTGGACGACCTTGACGATCGAAGAGTGCTCCCACAGCGCGGCCTTGACCCTCTTAGCGCTCTCGGCACTGCGCACGCAGCCAATGAAACGGGATGGCAGGGCCGGGGGCAGTTCCTCCGAGGGCGTTGACGTGCCGGATGTCGGCGTCTGGAGGGGCCTGGGGCCGTTCAGCTCCGCGAGGGAAGTGAGGATGCCGTTAAGGATGGCGATGCCCATGGTGCCTGCGAAACGATGCCATGAGTATCTGGCTTGCGAAAATACAAGGGGCTTTGCACTTACCGCAGCCTAGAACGGCCATCGTGAGGTCCGAAGACGAGGATCCATGCTGGTTGAGGGAGAGCATCGTGAGGTATGACGTATAATGTCTTTGAAGAGTTCTCGAAATATGTTAGAGGATATATCACTCTCACGTTTATTGGCAATTGTGAATCAAAGTTGTGAGGCGAGGTCCAGTACGGGTCGTTGACAGATGTTTGGTGAAAAACCAATAACACCAACGATCAAGATGGATATCTTGTTGAGGACGCTCATCCGAAGATATCCTGTAGGATTCGACAGAGATTTTCTTTTGCGAATCTACGTTCCCTCCGGTGCGTGCCGGCCTAGCGGGGCTTTCCGGAGCTTTACCGTGGGGCGAAGGATCACCGAGAACGCGGCCTCGCCGAGATCCGTGTCTGGCCACTGGCACAGGTCACTCACTCCATTGACATCCCACCAACGCGCGACCTTCACAACCCCTGCCAAACGGAGCGAGGACCGAGGCAATGGCAGACCCTTTTGAAGTCCGTATGCGCTTCAGCGCGCAGCTCCAGCATCTCAACGCCTCGGTGAATTCCGCACAAAAAGCGGCTCAGTATGCCCTGAAATACAAGGACATGGACGAGGACTTGCATTCGTGCATCCTGGAGCAGGTGGAGCGGGTATGAAGCATCTGACGCCTCACGGGATGTGAACTCTTGCTGAACTGGGCCGCAGAACAACATGAACACGCGGGCAAACATCATGTATTTCATCGAGCATTTCTTGGACCTGGCCAAGGAGGGACACGCCGACTACATTCGAATGATGCAGCGCGACATCATCCGCGTTGTCGATGCAGTGGCTCCTGACGATGGATCCGGTGCGGCGAATGTCAAGATTGTCCGTAAGGTGAGCGGATTCTTCTGTTCGAGGGCATGCGCCTGTTCCAGCCGCATGTCGTCCCACGTGTCGAAGCTCTCGTCTGACTGTATCCACAGGTCTTGCAGGGCCTTCAAGGAAAGGGGCATCTGGAGTCTCAGGCTGTTAGCCAAATAGAGGACGTGCTTAAGGAGCGGGAAACTAACGACGATGACCTGGGCCTGGCCTCCTCTCCCGTCGGCGATGTCGAAATGGTGGACAGGCCTCCCTCGCACGCAACCCCAAAGCCTGGCAGCAAACGACCTGCGCCGCATCGACTCGACAAGCGGCAGATAGAGCAGCGCATCGAGGAAGATCGGGAGCGGCACAAGCGGGAGCGGGAGAGCATCTGGGCGACCCCAAAGGGCGAGGACGCCGAGATGAACAAACTCTGGGAGGAGACGAGCGATTTCGGGGAGGACGACGATCGCTTGTTGACTGAGGAGGCGGAAGAATTTAGCAAGGAAATGGCGATGCAACAGTGCCCTCATAAACGGGCCATCAACGGGGACCGTCATTGAGTTTGATCATGGGCACTAGTTGGTAGCATTTGGCGGCGTTTCGGCGTTCTGGGTTGGAGGACCGTTGAGATACCCATGTATATCAGTCGAACCTGGTAAGAAATGCTGGCTGTGCGGCCATCAATGTTGAGACTGATTGTCGCACGCAAGTCCATGAACAATCTAGAGCCCATAGTGATCGACGAGTCTTGTTTCCATCTGGAGACGGTAAATCTCGTTAGATACTAGTACACATGGTTTTGTACATGCAGGCGGCCCTCTATCGTGTCGTCCAGCCCAGTTTCGCAGCCCTCTGCGTACCCCGTTACTCCATCGCCACGGTGGCGCCCAGCTCCTTCATCGTGGCAATAATCTTCTCCGCCTCCTCCTTGGGGACGTTCTCCTTCATCATCTTGGGTGCGCTCTCGACAAACTTCTTGCTGTCCACCAAACTCAAGCCCAGCATGCCCTTGACCTCCTTGATGATCTTGGCCTTGGCGGCGGCGTCGAATGCTTGCAGCTTCAGGGTGAAGAGGGTCTTCTCGGCGGCGGCCGGGGCGGCTTCTTCGGCCTCCTCGGCGGCGGGTGCGGCGACAGGAGCGGCGGCGAAACCGCCAATCGGCATATCGGGGATGTTGAGCTTGCTCTGTACAGAGTGGTCAGTCGCCATCAGAAGCCTCAACTGAGTTTCATGGCCGCGTCACCAACCTTCAGGCTAGAGACTAGATCCGCAGTCTCCAGCAGCGTCAGCTGGCTGATCTGGTCGACGATCTGGGCAATCTTGGGGTTCGTCGCAGCGGCTTCCGTCGAGTTGAACCGTCTCGTCGTCGAGGTGACGCGGAGCATCTGTGCGGAGGCTCTGGCCGGGCTGGCGGAGCGCAATTGGCGAGCGCAGCTTCGCGCCGCGTGCCGGCAAGACATGGCCATGGCTGCTAATGTGGTTGGGGCTGCGATGGCTCGGATTCGGAGTCGGGGATCAGTCGCGTGCGGTGTTCGAGGGATCGTCCTGAAGTTTTTCGAGCTTCGCTGTGCTGGCGGAACGTGGCGCGCTGATTGGCCCGGAAATTTGTAGCACCATCGCCGATTCACCCCCTGCACCCCTCAAGAAAAAAAAGTATCAGTGCAAGCAGGTGAGTTGAAGAAAGTCAACAGCAGTGGGGAGAGGAAATCAGTCGACAAAGGCGCAATCACGACCATGATTGACGTCTCGCGGCAGAGGAGGTCGCTCCTGGAGGACACGACCGCGCTGGATCATCTGCCTCCGGATTTGCTCGAAATTATCCGGAATTCTTCGTCGACGAATCTGCTCGATGCTGTCTCGCAGGCGGCGCTCAGCCCGCCACTTACAGGACGGATCCTTGTGCATTTCGAGAATGTGTTTCCCGACCTATGCGCACGATGGATTCTCAACGCTGGGACTGGGACGCGGCAGATACGAATCGCGGCGGCTTTTGCGAGAGTGCTGCCATTTGCGCCGCATCTTTCAAGCTTTCTCAGATGCTCTGCCCAGACGTCAACATCTGTGAATCAGCCGCCTTCCCTGCAACTACAACTTCCCTCGATTGATGAGGCATCGTCGTCCGACTTGATGGCAGACAGCCTGTTGGAAGGTCTTGTTATGGCATGGAGACTGTTGAGCTTTGACGCGCGCACCTTCAGCTCCTTGGTCTCACCGTCATATATGCAGAGCCTGTTCACCCATGAGAGCCGGGCTGTCAGATACGTCGCGATTCGAATCTTCAGTCAACTGCTTCACGCATCGGATTTCAAACTCGAAACCCTCATTAATGAGCATGTTGGAAAGGAAGATGCCATCATTGCTGATTTGGACGGGACGTCGGTAGACTATGGCTTCTTTACGTTGCACGAGCACACCAGGGCCCAGAGACTTGTCGCACTGCGGGAGCAGGTGAAGCGGGATGATCGCGATTATGATCGAAGCCCTTGCCCTCAGAGTCTCACCCCATACGTTGTCCCTTATGGAGAAATCGTCCTCCCACGACCACACGGCCCCATCGGCGACCCGTCGAGTTTAGTCATGACGGCAACGACGACGAAGAACCTCGAGAATCTCGCCTCAATGCTTCGGCAACCAGCTCCAATCCTTCTTCATGGTCTGCCGGGAGTCGGCAAAACTGCATTGGTCCACGAGATTGCCCGCCAGCTCGGCATGTACTCGAGCATGGTTACCCTGCACCTGAACGAGCAGACAGATGCCAAGATGCTTGTTGGTCTGTATTCAACAGACTCCAAGCCTGGCAGCTTCCAATGGCGCGCAGGCGTGCTGACCACGGCGGTGAAAGAGGGAAGATGGGTACTGGTGGAGGACCTTGACCGAGCACCGACCGAGGTCCTGAGCACTTTGCTGCCTCTTATCGAGCGCAATGAGCTTCTCATTCCTAGCCGCGGAGAGAGAATACGTGCAGCGAAGAGTTTCCGCCTCTTTGCGACAGTTCGGACGTCTCGAGGCATGAATGGCCGAGAAAACCTGCCGAGTCTCGTGGGCATGCGGTTTTGGCAGTCTCTCTGCACCGAAACCCTCACTCAGCCGGAGCTGGAAGAGGTCGTTCTGCAAACCTACCCGATGCTGCAAAAGTTCGTTCCCGGTATTCTCGCAGTCTATGGGCGACTTTCCCAGCTGAGCGGCAATCCGGCCCTCATGTCTCGTGGGCGCAGCGTCATGGACCGCCAAATGAACTTGAGAGATCTCCTCAAATGGTGTCGCCGGCTGAGAGAATGTCTCCTAACGGCGGGATCGACGTCGGGCGCTGAACCTATCAGTGAAACTACTCGAGACTGGATGTTTATGGAAGCACTGGACTGTTTCGTGGGGAGCTGTCCTGATGTTGAATTGGGGAAGCACCTTGTTTACGCCATCGCTGAAGAGATGCACATGTCCAAAGACCGGGCGGACCACTACCTGTCTGCCAATATACCCCCTTTGGAAGAGAGCGATCTCATGTTCAGCATCGGACGAGCCCAGTTTCGGAAGAAGAAGCTGTCGAACCGGCTACAGAAGTCGAAGCGGCCGTTTGCCAGCACCACTCACGCAAAGAAACTGCTAGAACAAATCGCCGTGGCAGTCAAGCTGCAGGAGCCTGTGTTGCTTGTCGGTGAGACCGGTATCGGTAAAACGACCGTGGTCCAGCAGCTTGCCCAATCTCTCGGACACAAGCTCTTCGCCGTGAATCTGTCACAACAGAGCGAAGTTGGAGACTTGCTTGGAGGCTTCAAACCTGTCAATGTGCGAAGCTTAGCAGTTCCTCTGAAGGAAGAGTTTGAGGATCTGTTCGCGGCAACAGGTATCTCTGCCTCCAAGAATCAGAAATACCTGGAACAAGTCGGCAAATGCTTGGCCAAGGGACAATGGTCGAAGTTGTCGAAGCTGTGGAAGGAGGCACCCAAGATGTTCGTCAAGATCATAACGGAGCTGGAGCGGATGCATTTAGAATCCAGAGACGAGGACGCACAGCCGACAAAACGCCGGAAGACGCAGTCAAAGTTGCAGACTCTGTCTGAATTGCGCCCGCGGTGGGACTCTTTCGCCCGCAACCTGGAGCAATTTGATGTGCAGATATCTGGAGGATCTGGAGCATTTGCGTTCTCCTTTGTGGAGGGCAATCTTGTGAAAGCCGTCCGTAACGGCGACTGGGTTCTTCTGGATGAAATCAACCTTGCCTCCCCTGACACGCTGGAAAGCATCGCGGATCTTTTGACGGGACCCGACGAACGGCCCTCAATCTTGCTTTCAGAAACGGGCGAGATTGAGAAGATCGTGGCGCATCCCAACTTTCGCATTTTCGGCGCGATGAATCCCGCTACTGATATTGGCAAAAGGGACTTGCCAATCGGCATCAGGTCACGATTTACGGAACTATATGTTAAGAGCCCGGACACGGATCTCAAAGATCTGTTGACCATCATCAAGACTTATATGGGGAGCACTAGTACCAAGAATGACCAAGCAGCGGACGACATTGCACGTCTATATCTCAACACCAAGCGGATGGCAGAGGAGAAGCGGCTTGTTGATGGTGCGAATGAGGTTCCTCATTTCAGTTTGCGGACACTGACCCGAGTGCTGAGCTACGTCAACACGATTGCGCCGCTATACGGTATGCGACGAGCCCTGTATGAGGGATTCTCGATGGGATTCCTGACTTTACTGGATCGCAATTCCGAAAAAATGCTCCTCCCGCTCATCTACCACCACCTGCTCGACAAGCATGGAGACCCGCAATCGCTCCTATCGCATGCACCGAAGCATCCCGGTGATGGCAGACGCTATGTCAAATTCCAGAACCAGAATCGAGATCGGCAATACTGGCTCTTCCAAGGCGAGGAGACTCCTATTGAGAGGGATGACTACATCATCACTCCGTACGTGGAGCGAAACCTCTTGAACTTGGTTCGGGCAACTTCAACCAGACGATTCCCGATCCTGATTCAGGGACCGACGTCTGCAGGAAAAACGAGTATGATTGAGTATTTGGCCAACTTCACCGGCAACAAGTTTGTGCGAATCAACAACCACGAGCACACCGACCTCCAAGAGTACTTGGGCACATATGTATCCGGACCGGACGGGAAACTGCGATTCCAGGAGGGCATCCTCGTCCAGGCCATGCGGCAGGGTCATTGGATCGTGCTGGATGAACTAAATTTGGCGCCGACTGATGTTCTGGAGGCCTTGAACCGTCTCCTGGATGATAATCGCGAGTTACTCATCCCAGAAACCCAAGAAGTTGTCAGACCTCATGAGAACTTCATCTTGTTTGCTACTCAGAACCCACCCGGTCTCTACGGTGGCCGAAAAGTGCTTTCAAGAGCATTTCGAAACAGATTTCTGGAGCTGCACTTCGACGACATTCCTGAGCACGAATTGGAGTATATCCTCCAGCAGCGCAGCCGCAATACATCGCCCCCAGATTGCCGACGAATTGTCACTGTTTACAAAGAGCTCTCCAGACTTCGACAGACCAGCAGGCTTTTCGAGCAAAAGGACAGCTTTGCAACGCTGCGAGACTTGTTCCGCTGGGCACTCAGAGAGGCGGAAACGAGGGAAGAAATTGCGTCCCATGGATTCATGTTGCTTGCGGAAAGGGTTCGAGATGGAGAGGAACGCTTGGCGGTCAGAGAGATCATTGAGAAAGTGTTCAAAGTCAACCTCAACCCTCAGGAGATCTACTCTGCCGAGGTTGCCCCAGAACTCAAGCATTTTACCCAACAACAAAACGCCCAGGGCGTGGTCTGGACTCCTGCCATGCGACGACTGTATGTGCTGGTGTCTCGAGCGCTTCGTAACAATGAACCCGTTCTCCTCGTTGGTGAGACGGGCTGTGGCAAAACTTCTGTTTGCCAGTTGCTCGCCGAGGCCCTCCACAAAGAGTTGCACATCGTCAACGCTCATCAAAATACCGAGACCGGAGATCTGATAGGCTCTCAAAGGCCTATTCGAAACCGTGGCGCGATTCTCGAGGCCTTGGATGCCGACCTGGCATCAATACTTCAAACTCTTGGGCTGGAAATCCCGACCTCGACGGAGGAAAAGCTGGAGGCGTACAAAGCTATTGATCATTCGTCAATTGCCAATATTTCGCCGGCACTCATCGAGCGTGTCGCCACAAACGAGACCAGGGCAAAGGCATTGTTTGAGTGGTCTGACGGAGCGCTTGTGGACGCAATGCGACTCGGACACTTTTTTCTTCTGGACGAAATCTCATTAGCGGATGATTCAGTCTTGGAAAGACTCAATTCAGTGCTGGAGCCACAGCGAACACTTCTCCTGGCTGAGAAGGGAGTAGACAACTCCTTCGTCGTGGCATCTGACGGGTTCCAGTTCTTTGCCACCATGAATCCTGGTGGAGACTTTGGCAAGAAGGAGCTGTCTCCTGCTCTACGCAATCGTTTTACTGAAATTTGGGTGCCCCCCCTGTCCGAAAGCGATGATATCTACGATATCGTGCGGACGAAGCTTGCCGATGGATCCAAGCATCTTGTGGATTTTATGGTCCAATTTGCTGCATGGTTCGGAGAGACTTTTCGGTCAACGGCGACGACGCCGTTCTCGGTGCGAGAAATACTTGTTTGGGTTCAATTCGTCAATACTTTCGAGACCAACGATCCCGTAGTCTCCCTGGTTCACGGAGCTTCGGCAATTTTCATTGACAGCATTGGCGCCAACCCATCGGCAATTCTTGCCACGGATCTCAATGCTGTTCATCAGCAGAGGCAAGAATGTTTGAAGAAGCTTGGACAGCTTCTTGGCCGCGACGTGTCCAAGGTTTATGAATCAGAGCCTGAGCTTGTGATGACCGACGACTCCCTGACAATTGGAAACTTCAGCGCCCCTCGTACCCCGGGCGGCGCAACGGACTCGGGCTTCGCTTTCCATGCACCAACCACCAGACTCAATGCTATGAGAGTTGTCCGGGCTCTTCAGGTGCACAAGCCAATCCTCCTTGAAGGGAGCCCGGGTGTGGGTAAAACAGCCTTGGTTGCAGCATTGTCTCAGGCCTGCGGCTGCCCTTTGACGCGAATAAACCTGTCTGACCAGACCGATCTTATGGACCTTTTTGGAACGGACGTGCCCGTTGAAGGCGAGGAAGCTGGCAACTTTGCATGGAGGGATGCTCCTTTCTTGCAAGCGATGCAAAAGGGCGAATGGGTTCTTCTTGATGAGATGAACCTTGCCTCACAGTCTGTTCTGGAGGGGTTAAACGCCTGTCTTGACCATCGTGGGGAGGTCTACATCTCGGAGCTCGACCAAGTTTTCAAGCGCCATCCTGACTTCCGACTCTTTGCAGCCCAGAATCCTCATCACCAAGGTGGAGGTCGCAAAGGCTTGCCGGCCTCCTTTGTGAATCGTTTCATCGTCGTCTATGCCGACGTCTTCAAAGAGGAGGATCTCAGGCTCATCGCATCCCACAACTTCCCCAAGCTCGCCCCCGAAGTTGTCAGCCTCCTGATCGATTTCATCTCTCAAATGGACCACCAGCTTGTGATGGAGAGGTCTTTCGGCGCTCAAGGCGGCCCTTGGGAATTCAACCTCCGCGATGTTCTCAGATGGTTGAACTTGTTGAACTCTTCCGACCCGCTGCTTCAATCTGCTCGCGTCGATGACTTCCTTGATATCGTTGTACGACAACGATTCCGCACGCAAAAGGATCGAGCTGAGGTGAACAAGCTCTTTAGCCGGGTCATGGGGTGGGAGCGTCGAACGCATCACCTCTACCACGACATCAACTCGAGGCTTGGCCAAGTGGGTCTGGCCCTCTTGGGCAGAAATGTGAACGCTCAACCTGAACGGCTTCCCAACATCGATGTTGTATCCAGGCTCCCAGAACTAGAGTCTTTGATGATTTGCGTGGAGCAAAATATCCCCTGCATCTTGAGCAGCCCGTCAGGCTTTGGCAAATCTGCCCTCTTAAGATACGTTGCCGCGTTGGCAGGCAAGCCCCTGGTTGTGTTTCCCATGAATGCAGACATTGATACAATGGATCTCGTGGGCGGCTTCGAGCAGGCTGACCCGCTTAGAGAGGTTAACGCAACGCTTCGAGGCCTGCGTGACTACCTCCAGGACTCTGTCATGTCCCTCGCTCCAGCAGCTGCGCCTGCCGAGGCTCTGCGGCTTCTACACCAGCTTGACGCTCACTCTGGAGATGATCACAGTCTTGTTGCCATTCAAACCGCAATCGAGTCACTTTTGAGCCGCGTGGCGGCAGATTCCGAGGTTGGCATGACGCTCTCCAGAGCTCATCAGCTTCTTCAAGGACCCCTGATTCTCGCAAATCCTCGGTTCGAGTGGCTTGATGGAATTATCGTCAGAGCCCTGGAGAGTGGTCAGTGGCTCGTTCTCGACAACGCGAACATGTGCAACGCCTCCGTTCTTGACAGGCTGAACTCTCTCCTCGAGCCAAATGGATTCCTGAGCATTAATGAGCACTGCGACTCGGAGGGCAAGCCGAGAATTATCAAGCCTCACCCGGAATTCAGAATCTTCCTAACCATGGATCCGCGGTATGGCGAGCTCTCCCGTGCGATGAGAAATCGTGCCATCGAGATCCACATCCATACACCACCCCCAGCCACGGAACCATGCTTCGACAGGATGCCGGACATTGAAAGCGGCCTCCAAAGATACAAGGAGTTGAGAGAGTTTTGCCAAGAATTTTCGATGGACAGCTCTTCGACAGAGGCCGCCCAGATAGCACTCGACAATCTGTCCCTGCAGGATGTATCTTTACTGCCACGTTTCGTGAGCGACCCTTTGAGCAGAGCTGCGCAGGATGTAACCTCATTGCCGCCCATACAAGAGCTACTGGACTTCTTCCAGTCCGCAATCGGGTCAGACAGCCTGAAAGCAGTCATGCGCGCGTATTCAAATCTCCTTCGGGACGCCTCAACAGGACTCGCGAATGCTCAGCCAATTCATACCCTAAACAACTTCATTGTCGCACAACTACTTCCGAAAAAGGGCGAACCGCAGTGGACCGCTGCACGCTACGAGTTTTCTCGTATGCTATACCGTGTGCAAGGGGTCATTGAACGACATGGCGGTCAAACCCGATCGGCCAAGCTAGCATCTCTGACGCGGTTGCAACGGTCATTGATCAGCGATCGGGTTGCTGCGGTATCAAAAGATTCGACTGTCAAGTTGGCGACATTCCTTTCCACAGTCATGAGCGCCATGCAGGAATACATGAAAGCCGAATTTTCATCTTTGGAGGCTTGGCAGGTAAGTAAGTTCTTTCCATTGATGATCCCAATTGCTAATATAGAGTAGGAGCGCTCTCATCTTCTACGGCTTCTGGGGCTCTACATTGAGCGGACCGTTGCTCTCTCTATTGATGACGACTTTGACGAAGCAAGATTCCAAGCTCACTTGGCTCTCGGAACTTCTATCTTGCAACTTCAATCCCAGGTCTTTAGTAACTCCCGCGACTCTGAGTTCGTGTCTCTTGTCCTTTGTCAGCTGAAGAGCGACTTCAACAGCGGATTCAAACTGTCAACCGGCTTAAGCATGGAGACTTTGTGGAACGTGCTACGGCCAGTTCCTATTCCTGACAAGTCTGTCCTCGACTGGTCGCTTGAACTCGATCGACTAGCCGCACGATTTGATGCCATTCGGTGGAAAGCAAATGCATCCATTCCAGACCTTTCCAAGGCCCAGAAAACGCTCGAAACGGCATATGGGATTGTTCGAACTGGACACGCCTCAGCAGACGAACTTGTGACAGATCTAACAACAGCGATCGAGTCACTGGAAGCTCGCATTGGTGACCAAGAGGCCGATCTGCAGCCTTTCCTCTCGCCAGATTTCGAATCCCTTCGACAGATTTCGATGCTTCGGTCACTGCCCCTCGCACATCAAGAACAAGGACAGAGACGTGATCTGGTTATCTTGTCGAGCGTCCCTACCAAAGCCACCATGTCCCTTGCGAGCTCGAGCGGACCAGCGGCAATCCTGCAGTCCGTTGACTGCCTTGTCCACCAAGACATCTTCTCTTGGAATGGAAAACTTGCATCATCCCTTTGGCACAAACTGCAGAACATGGGAGCTGTCAGCCTTAGGTCGTTGGCGTTGCTTGAATCCGAGTTGCCTGTACTTGGGCGATGCATCTCTGACCTAAGCGCTGAAGTCGCAGCTGATCCCGTCGACAAACTGAACGATATTCTCTGGCAGCTTTTGGTGCAAGTATTTGCTGCTCACAGTCCACATCTCACGGACCTTGTGGCCACAGTTCACTCGCAGGCATTGCATCATTTGGACTCAGTTCTAATGGTTGCTCGAGCTGGTGTGACTCAAGAGAGCAGCGCCTTCAATGCCGCGCTCGAAAGAATCGATACCGAACATCTGCGGCAAATAACTCGGGACCATCTTATTCCGTCCATTGTCGCAATTGCCGCAGCCAAAAACATCGCGGGTCAGAGCGCGTATTTCTCCGCGCTGGCGTGGATTCACTTCAGCATGGGACTTGTCAAGCTATACGTCCCGGATCGCGTCTTTGATCCCCAGCTTCGTCCAAGGGCGGAACTGGAATTCTTCGAGAGTCTACAGATGCAACTGCACGACAAGATTTCGGCCCTCAAGGCGTTTGAGAGAAAGTTCACTGGCCAAGATACCGGCATCCGAATCGAGCTGCTCGAACAGGAGCTTTCTGAACTCGGACCACCACCCAAGCAGTTACAGCCAGTGTTCAGGCCGGAGTTTTCCGAACTCGGCAGATTGCATGCCGAATTTTCCAATGTTCTGAAGACTGTAACTGGCCCAAGTTTGTCGTCGGTGCTGCAATTCCTCGATTCAAGCTCAGCAGAAGAAGGGCGTGATGGATTGCGGCTCATCAAGGAAAACGTTCAACGGCTTGTCGGCCGTCTCTCTGCACGCTTTGAAGCATATCAAGACATGGCTCGGCCTGCAGTGAACACGCTGCGATGTCTCCTTGTGGGATTGTCACTCTGTGATGCGGCAAAGGCAGGCAAATTGGATGCTTCCACAGAAGATATCATCAAAGCAACGCCGTTCTTTGGCGGCCTCGGCTGGGATGTGTCCACTG
Source organism: Tolypocladium guangdongense (assembly GCA_022114105.1). Lineage (NCBI taxonomy): Eukaryota > Fungi > Ascomycota > Sordariomycetes > Hypocreales > Ophiocordycipitaceae > Tolypocladium > Tolypocladium guangdongense. Next base: position 5,105,376 of record NRQP01000001.1, on the reverse strand, counting down.
GCAAGCTGTGTGCAAAGAGCTTTGAGTATCTCAGTCTTGTGAGCGCTAGAGTTGCCGTGGAGGGCGTGGATAGTCTTCCGCTAGACTCACGTGAGTCTGTTTTCGAATGCTTCCACAGCTTCTATGACGATTGGAACAAGAAACTCGAAGCAGACCGCAAGGCGGAGAAGGAAAATACGAGCTTGTATCGATTCCGCGGCACGTTAGAAGATGAGGAGGAGTTCGATGCGCAGGAGTTCAATGAGCTCTTCCCGACTTATGACGGAGAAGACTCCACCGTCCGGCGAAACGTTAAGTCAGATCAGGTCCGCGACATGTCTCTGAAAGTGGCAGAGGCGCACAAGAAGATCTTCCTCGAGAGACAGGATCCATCAGCTGCGATTCGCGAGGTTTGCATGGCAGTAGGACAACGAATCTCCAACGAGACACGAAACGACTCCAACCTTGACCGCAGTGTCAACGGGAAGCTGCTTGCTACCACAATGCTACTTCTCAATGAGAAGCTGGAAGAACTGCAATCTGCGTCTGTGGATAAGACGTACAGCTTCTATACGGATGCAAACCTTTCAGAAGCTCGACAGTTGGTCTCGCTTGCCCACAAGATCAAGGCTCGGTTCCGTGAGTTGCAGCTCGTGGACGAGATTGGGCATATGCAGCCGCTGGCAGATGTCGTTCAGTCTTGCGACAAGCTGCTTGATGAAGTCTACGCGGAGCCTCTCGCCAAACTCTTGCCCAAGGTGGAGCAACTTCATGCGCACGTCTATGAATGGCAGTTTGGTGGATGGGCCAGCAAAGTTTACGCTGTCTTGCCCCTTCACGACGCGCTTACCGATACCATCATTCGCTGGCGTCGCATTGAGCTGTCGACATGGGCGAATCTGTTCGATATGGAGCAGACGAAGTGCCAGGATGACGCTTATTCTTGGTGGTTCGTCGCCTACCAGGTGGTGATTGCTGTTCCCCTCTCAATGGTTGACTCACCGAATGAATTGCGCGAGTACGCGATGTCGCTTATCCAGAATCTGGATATGTACTTCGCAACCTCCGTCATCGGCCAGTTCAAGACCCGGGTTGCCCTGTTAAGGCAGCTGTTGAGCCATCTTTGCATGCTGAGTAAGGACTACCCGAGCCTGGAAGTCATATGCCACGCCGTCAGGAACTTCATCGACTATTATGCACGATATGAGCAGGCTGCCGGTGCCGCTATGCAGAGAGGACGAACGCCAATCGAGAAGAAGATGAAAGACGTGCTGCTCATGGCCAGCTGGAAAGACACCAACATCAATGCGCTCCGTGAGAGTGCCCGAAAGTCACATCAAAAGCTGTTCAGGCTTGTGCGCAAGTTCCGTGCCGTTCTGGGTCAAGAGATGAGGGCTGTCATCGCACAAGGCCTTCCGGACGAGGACATTACGTCCACTGCTGTGGAGCTACTTAGCCCTGCAGCAGCCAATATCCCAGAAACACAGCCCGCAGCATTGAATGAGGCCCTGCCTGGGTGGCTATCCAGCCACCGGCGACTCGCCAATGTGTCGGTGACTGTGTCAGTCTTGAATAAGATTGCGCAAAGCTCAGATATGATGAGCGGTGCGGCTGATGCTGTCAATGAGTTCGTCTCTGGCCTGAACACATCCATGGCCGAACTTCAAAAAGAAACGCCTCCGTTCCTGAATGATGAAAACAAGGATCAGATCAAGCACCTCAAAACCCGGAAGCGCAAGCTTTTTGCAGACACACTACGAGAATTGCGGAACATGGGGTTGAAGTACAACCTAGGTCAGGACAAGCTGGCTGAACAAGAGTCACTAGCAGTGGTTCTTGCGTCGATGGCCCGAGTCGAGCTTCCTTGCTCGACTGCCTTGATGGAGGCTGAATATTTGTTCCACAAGACTCTTGACCTTGCCCAGAAAGCCAGAGCTGCGGCACGAGAGCACTCTGAAGATTTGACTGGTGCTGAGGTTGGACGAAGCGTCGGGTTCGTTGAAGGGATGATCAACTTTGCTCTTATTCAACGAAGCAACCTTGCTGTCGCCGCCAAGTCACTCTCATCGTTGCAGGCCGCTGCCGGAGAGTTCCAGTGTCTTGGGGACTCCCAGAAGATTGGAAAGCTGGTTCGGCGCGAACGCCACGGCAACTGGTCTCGCCTTTTGCCTTGGCTGGCTCAGATCCTGCAGTTTGCCACCAGACTGGTGCAGGTACATGCCAGACTGGGCCAGATTGATAACGACGTGGTTGTTCAGGAACTGCAGTCGTGGAGCACCCGTGTCGGCGCTCACTTGGCTAGCGCTGGCGGCCTGGGCAAACTTCCAACACAACTAGCTTCCGAAGCACACATGAAGCTGGAAGCAGCTGTCGCCAACGACCTCGAGGCGCTGCAAGTTGTGCTGGACGGGCTCATTCGTGACAAACCCAGCATCGCATTCATCCTCCAACAACTTCGTGTGTGGACTCAAATCGAGAGCCAACAACTCAACGACCAGTCTCCAGTTGCGGAACTGAAGGAGTTTGCCAACTCAGTGTCTACTCTGACTGACACGATTCTCGTTGCTGTCGAGAGCGCAAAGAACTCGAGTGCCATTTCAAAGGAGGAGGAAGCAGGGTGGCTGAAGAAACAAAACGATACCTTCTTCTCGATGATCAACCAACTTCACATGAAGTGCGTGGAGAAGAGTGTCCGCCAATGCATCCAGCTCGTGCAGCAGATCAATGTTAACGAGCCACAAACAAGTGCCGCCGCGATGAGCATTGTTGGTCTGGCAACGCCAATTGTCGACCAGTTCTCAGCTTTGTGCTGCCAGTCCGTCGAACGAGGCATGGAGCTGCATCGTGCAACAATCAATATGGCGTACAACTTGACCAAGACTTTTACGCAACTAGCCTCGCAGGGATTCTGTACTCCTCAGGAAAAGTCGGACGAGACGTCTGGTGACGGCGGCCAGCTTGAATCTGGCACTGGTCTTGGCGAAGGAGAGGGTGCCGAAGATATCAGCAAAGACATCCAGGCCGATGAAGACCTCTCGGAGCTGGCGCAGGAAGCGAACAAGGAAGAAAGTGGCGAGATTGAAGATGAGAAAGACGCAGTGGACATGGCAGACGAAGACATGGAGGGGGAGATGAGCAGTGTTCAGGGGGCCGAAGACGATGAAAAAGGTTCCCAGAAAGGAGACGAGGAAGAGGACAACAAGGACATGGATGAAGAGGCTGGCGACGTTGATGATCTGGACCCTACTTCTGTGGATGAGAAAATGTGGGATGGGGAAGACGAAAAGGCGGACAAGGACCAACAGGGCGACAAGACAACGGGCCAAAAGCAAGATGATGAGCAAATGGCTGCGGACGAGAATGGCAAGAAGAATGAAGGGGAGAAGGAGAAGGAGAAGGAGCAAGACGCCGATGAGGTGGATGAGCAGCAGGCTGACGAGGATCAAGCTGGCGAGGAGAATCACGAGAAGGAAGACGTGACTGCTCAGGAAGAGCTGAACCGACAGGACCAAAACGTCGAAGAGAACGACGCGCTGGATCTTCCAGAAGACATGGACTTGGACTTTGAGGACCAAGAATCAGTCTCATCTGATGGTGATGACTTGGATCTCATGTCAGGTGACGAAGAGGAGAATAAGGAGCCGGACGAGCAGCCAAATGGTGAAGATGATGCGGAGGACGAGGATATGGATAATGCTGCAGCACAGCAGCTGGAGCAGGAGGCAGCAGAGGAAGGTGGAGAGGGAAGCGAGCCTGAGGCCGAGGACAAGACTGGTGGCGACGAGGTGCAGGACGAGGTAGAGCCAGAGAAGGGCGAGCAGGACGAGGAACAAGGCGAGCAGGCGCCCCCGTCGACAGACAACGCCAACGCCGATGTTGACAATGCGGCGCCAAGCGACGTCAAGAGCTCTGGACTGGATCAGAATGCCGACTCTATGGACCTGGACGAGCAGTTCCAGGCTCAGGCGGCGAAGCAAGAGCACGGAGACGTGGGAGACGCGGCTGCGGATCAAGACACCAGTGCGGGCAATAAGGGCGCGACCTCGCGGTCAAACGAGCCTGTGGAGAAGAGAGAAAACGACGGCGATTCTGCCGAAGATTCGGCGCGCAGCGATCCTTTCCGGAAGCTCGGAGACGCCCTCGAGAAGTGGCACCGCCAGCAGGCGGACATCAAGGACGCCAACCCTGACGATACGAAACAAGCGGCCGAGCAGAAGGCCGAAGCAGACCAAGGACGACAAGAGTTCCAGCACCTCCAGGATGACGAAGCCGCGGCTGACACGCAGGCCATGGGCACGGCGAAGGATGAAGAGGTGCAGCCCCTCAACGAGTCCATGGCGGTTGATGAAGAGACAGAAGACGGCCCCAGTCGCGTGATGAACGAGGATGGAGAGGAGGCTCGAGACGCAGAGCCCGACCAGATGGATCTCGGCGAGGCGGCAGAAGCCGACGAAGCCAAGGCCAACGAGGCAGACAACGACAGGTCCGGCGTCAAGACCAGGCAGGGCAACTACAACAGAGAGGCATCGCCAGAGGAGCAACAAAGCGGCATGGCTGAGGAGAAGGACGGCGAGGGCGACGTCGAGGAGGCGTCGACACAGCTGTCCACGACGCACATCTCGGAAGAGCAGCGCCCACTCCGCGACTACGGAGAGTGCATGCGGCAGTGGAGCGAGTTCCAGAGCAAATCACAGGCGCTGTCGCTGTCGCTGACCTCGCAGCTGCGTCTCATCCTCACGCCGTCCCAGTCGACCAAGCTGTCCGGATCGTTCCGCACGGGCAAGCGCCTCAACATCAAGCGCATTATTCCCTACATGGCATCGGGCTACAAGCGAGACAAGATCTGGATGCGGCGCAGCATCCCCACGAAGCGCACGTACCAGATCCTCCTCTGCGTGGACGACAGCAAGAGCATGGGAGAGTCTTGGTCGGGACGGCTGGCGATGGAATCGCTGGTGATGGTGTCTCGGTCGCTGACGATGCTCGAGGCGGGCCAGGTGGGCGTCGTCGGGTTCGGAAGCGACGTCTTCACGGCGCACGACCTGACGGCGCCGTTTGCGGCGGACGCGGGGGCCAAGGTGCTGCAGCGGTTCTCCTTTGCGCAGGACCGGACGGACATTGCGCAGCTGATGCGGCAGACGATTGACACGTTCCGGACGGCGCGGCGGCAGTCCGGCGGCGGCGCGGACCTGTGGCAGCTGGCGCTGATCCTGTCGGACGGCCTGACGCCGTCGGCGGCGCACGACTCGATCCGGCGGCTGCTGCGGGAGGCGACGGAGGAGCGCATCATGGCGGTGTTCATCATCATGGACGACACGGGCAAGAGGAAGGGCGACAGCGTGCTGGAGCTCAAGGAGGCCAGGTTCGTGGCGGGGGCGGCCGGGGAGAGCAGGGTGGTGGTTGAGCGGTACCTGGACTCGTTCCCGTTCCCGTACTACCTGATTGTGCACGACCTGGAGGAGCTGCCGAGCGCGCTGGCCGGGCTGCTGCGGACGTGGTTTGGCGAGGTGGCGGCGTGACGCGATGGCGCAAATAAACGGAGGATGCGTGATTTCTGTATGTCGCATCGCGTTGTGCGAGAATGCCGTGTTCTGCCAGCCAGTATTATTTGTCATCGCTCCGGCGACGGCGCCGCCCCGCCGCCGACCCGGCTCTGCGCTGCCCCGCGTAACCGACGACCTCGGCCCAGACTCTGCTCCTCCATGCCTCCCCATCCCCCGGCGATGAGCAGCCGCGCCCCGACGACGCTCCGCCGACTCGCCCGCCTCCCCCGACACGCCGCCCCGTGGTCGTCGCGCGGCGCCATGGCTGGCCCCGCGCCCCCGACGATGCGCTTCGGTGAGTTGTTCCCGCGCGCGCGCGCGCCGCGGCCCCGTCGCTGACGCCTCGCAGAGCACCCGGCCGTCTTGTGGGTGAGCCCGCGCGCCTGACCCCCCCCCGGCTCCGCTGACGGCCGCAGCGTCTGCGACATGCAGGACAAGTTCCGCAGCGCCGTCTACGAGTTCGACAGCATGTGCGTCCCGTCCGCCCGCCGTCGCGCCGCGCCGCTAACCCGCCCAGCGTCGCCACCGCCTCCAAGCTGCTCGCCTTCGCCGCCGCCCTCGCCATCCCCGTCCACGCCACCACCCAGACGGCCGCCAAGCTGGGCCCGACGGTCCCCGCGCTCGCCGCGCTGCTCCCCGCCGCGCCCCTCGACAAGACCAAGTTCTCCATGCTCGTCCCGCCGCTCGCCGCCGCCCTGCCCCCGCGCTCGCGCGTCGCCCTCGTCGGCATCGAGTCCCACATCTGCATCACCCAGACGGCCCTCGACCTGCGCGACGCCGGCCACGTGCCCTACGTGCTCGCCGACGCCGTCAGCAGCTGCAACAGGGGCGAGGTCGTCGTCGCCCTCGACCGCCTGCGCGCCGAGCCGGGCGTCGTCGTCACCACGAGCGAGAGCTGGATGTACGAGTGCCTGGGCGACGCGTCGCACCCGGCCTTCAAGAGCTTGTTTGGCGTCGTCAAGGGGGCCGTGGCCGACACGAAAAAGGTCCTCGAGTCGCTGCCCCCAATGTCCAAGATGTAGAGGCAGTACGTCTTGTGGCACATCTTGTAGCACCTATCAATGCTGCATCTTATCAACATGTTCAAACACTACGCATGTCTTGGTCCGTGTCCGAATGTGAATTGCCTCCTCTAGCGTCTACAACTCCAACAACCGTTGTATACATAGTCTATGGCCACAAAGGGAGAGCTCCTTCTCCAGCCCCAATCCTTAGTCCCCAGCGCCTGTCGATGTCTTGGGCGGTCCCTTGGGAGGCGGCGGCGTCATCCATGAAAACGCCGACGCCACCCCCACCGGGTTGGCGGCTCTCGGCAGCGTGGCCGCGCTTCCCTTGTCGCGGCTTGCCGTCTGATTCTTCAACTCGGCTCCCGAGCTGACGGTGCGCTTCGCATCCCACCGGCTACCCCCATTTACAGCGCCTGCCATGTCTCCGCCGACGCCGACCTGGCTCTTGCGGCGGCCCTCAGAAGACTTGGATGGCAACGGCGGTTCGTACGAAGCACCCGTCCTGGCTGACGTTGAGCTCGACTTGAGCGGCCTCAGCACCTTCATGTTCCGACCGCCACGCGATGCCGCAGGCTGATATCCGCTGAGCAGACCGCCATCTCGCTGCGATCCTTCCGGTCCGCTGCCGGCCCCTTGCCGCCACGACCCCCAAATGCCCGACGACGTCGAGGACTCGCGCCGCGACGTTTCTGACGTGGTGGAGCCGTCTTTGCCGCCATGCTCAGAGCCGTTGGCGTCCCGGCCAGGCTTGTCACTCTCGCCGCCGTCGTCAGACGTTCCGTTCGCCGCCGCACATTTGTGGGACTCAGCGTGCGATTCCATCGGAGAGACTGGTCGGTGCGCTTCATCATCTTCTCCATCGCGGACAGGTGAGTCCTCACCAAGCATCCCGTTGTTTGCCATGTTGCCGTCCCCCAACACGAACGGCGTTGCGTTTGCATTCAGCTTGGGCTTCTCAGGAACCATGTTTGCCGTGCAGATGTGCCGGAAAATGCCGTCGTCTTCGGGCCGCACAAAGGGGACCTGCAGACGCTCTCGCTCGCTCCCGTACAGCACCATCTTGTTCTGGGAGAAGAGAATGTCGGCAGAGTGAGCTCTGAGCGCGTCGCTTCCGATGTAGATGCGGATCTCCTTTCGCTCGCTCCCCTGTCCCGGCTGCTCCACTCCCGTTACTTCGAACAAGACTGTCATGAACGGGACCGACCCGCTGGGTGTTCCGTTCTTGCCGCGATGCTGCGTCACCACGGCCTCTGCCAGATACACATTCATCCTCGCGTGGTAGACACCGTCGACATCCCGTTCGACCTCGTCCAGTAAATCCAGCTCCTTGAGGAGAGACAAGTCGACAATGGACTTTTGTGACCCAGTGCAAATGTCTGCGTACAGGAGCGTGTCGTGGGCGTAGTTCGTCGTCAACCAGCAGCGAACAATCGAGGGCACAGTGCCCAGGACATAAAGCGACACCGGAGGTGCAGGTATGTCGAAGGATGAGCTATCGTCGTCGCCAGCCGCAAAGTTGGTGTCGAGCCCGAGGCTGCTTGCGCGGCCCGAAGCAACAGAATGGTGTGAATGCACCGAGTGTCCCGCTGAACTGTGCCTGCCGTCTGACTTGTGGGAGAGAGAACGCTCCATCATGAGGCCGCTCCCTGGCCGGATTGGACCAAACTCCCCCGAGTGTCGGTTGCTCTGCCCACCCCAGCTGGACCCTTGCAGCGCACTCTCATCGAAGCGAACGCTATTGGCTCGTGAGGCGGCACCGCGTCGGACAGGCTCCTCCTCGGCTGGGCCTAGATGTAGGGAGCCAAGGAGCTGCTGCCCTTGCTCATCCAGATCGTCAAACATGTCATTGTGCGGGATCTGAATGGGTCCTGACGTCACCATCAGACCGTGAACTTCATGGGACAGGTCATGGGAGATATACCTTGCTGGGGGGTCCCTCCAAGCACGCCGGGAAAGGGAGAGTTCCACACCGACTTCAGCACAGAATCATCCGCGTGGCGTTTCTCAAGTCGCAATATTCGCTCGGCATGGTTTGTCTGCGTGTACTGGACCTGCTTGACTTCCATGTGCAAGTTGTAGAGTTCTTCGCGAGAAACCGGGAAGCGCGGATCCATCCCCGATTGCAAGTTGATACAAGAGCCACCGGGTGCTTTCTTCAACACGGCCAAGAAAGCGATGCAGCGATGGCAAGCGGAACAAGCCGACGGCACAAGACAATTGATCGGGGCTGCAAGGGGGAGTCGAGAAGCGTCTTGTCGGCGGCAGGGGACTACACTGCGGCGAGGAGTTCAGTTCCCATGAAAGCTGCAGTGCGTTCGCTTGGCTAACGCCAAAAAGCTTCGTGGTGCGTGCGGCTCCGCTGACCTCGATCCCTTTGGCTTTGGAGTCAGTTCACAAGGTCCACCCTCCCCCGCCACATGCACAGGCAAGGACCACGGGCGGGTTCCGAACGGCGACGCCTCAGTTTGCGTAGGCCGGGCGTCTTCAGAACGAAAGTATGCTGTGCAGCTGTGCGGTATCTCGGAGTGTGGACGAGGGTCGTCGTAGTTGTTGTAGGGGTTGACGAACGTCGAGATCGATCAACGCGGCTCCGAAATCGTTGGGCAGGAGATGTTGAGACAAGGTTTCTCTCCTTTGCGAAGACTCGAGGCGCTTGCCAAATTACGTATAGGAATAAGCCTAAGAGAGGTCCTATGACCTGGAGGCGGCCGTGCGGCGAAAAGCGGAGTGTTGTCGTCGAAGGGATTCGTCGGCGGTGAAGGAGGTCGACGCGGAGTGGTAGGGGCAGAGGTGGAGATTGTGCAAGGTCGAGATCGAGGAGTAAGAAGAGAGAGGACCTCAAACGGAGACGGCAGTGCGAGGTGCTAGACGGGTCAAGGCTGCTGGTTGCGGAAATCTGTGTCGCGTAACACGCGATGTACGAAGGTCGAAGGTCGAAGGTCGAAGGTCGTAGGTTGGAGGTTGGGGGTTGGAGGTTGAATGATGGATGATGGATGATGAACGGCAGCTGCGTTAGAGATCGAGAAGGCTGCCTGCTCCTCCTCCGGGCTCCCCACTGGCTCCGTGGAACGCGCTACGGCTCTCGGCGTGGCTTGCAGGGAAGGAGCTAAGACAGTTGGACGAGCTATTAGTGGGTCCTCGCTGTGGAAGTCTCATCGTACATTAACGTAAGGTACGGAGTACCAAGGTATGCCTCAGCCACGCACGTCTGTCATATATCGTCTATCTGGTATATCTAGTCTTCGATCGCATCCGCCAGTCCTCGCGCCAAGGTCGGCCCATGGCCGCTGCCAAGACACCTAATTGAGAGGATTCATCACCCGCCAGTCAGGGAACAAATAGCCGGCCTTGTCGTCATCGGGGAAGTTGAGCCACTCCTGGCCAATGTACGGTTTGACTTGCTCGTAAAGGACCCTGTATGCGTCTCCGCTCATGTGAACTCCGTCTGGAAGCAGCTGATCCAGCCCACCTTGCTTTCCATTCTCGGGAGACCCCAGCCATGGTCCTCCAACCCGGTAGTCGTTTGGCGCCATGGTTATGGCCTTGTCCATGATAGCTTGCCATAAATCAACCAGAACGACACCCGAGTTCTCTCGCGCCACTTCGCGTGCCTTTTCCGAGTATGAAGCGCTGGTTGCAAATGTCCGTATCGCTGAGGAGTGTCCCTCTTCCATGTCCAGCCTGGTGACCTTGATCTGGTCCACTGGCGGAGGAGTAACCAGCAGGATCTTGGGTTCATGCGCTTGTACGTGAGGATGAGTGATGATCTTGGTTAAGTTCTCCTTGTATTCGTCGATCGGGACGTGCTGCGACGTTGTCGGCATCGGCATCACAGAATCGTTTGTTCCGAGGAGGACAATCTGACGACTTTGTGAATACAGGTGGGCACGAGACGCAAGGGCCGCTGCTTACGAGGTACTTGATCTTTGGCGACGACTCCGTGGGTTCTGGGAAGATGTCATGGAGATGCTTCACAACATTGGATGTGTTCCAACCCGAAAGGCCGCGGTTAACTACATCGAGCCGCCGAATGCAGCCTGAGAAGTCAGCATGTGGCCCGTAGCCGCAGGATAGAGCGCGGCGAGCATCATACGAGTCTGAAGCGCCGCCTGAAATGAGAAGCCGTTTTGAAGATCCACAGAGCGCTGCAGCAGCGAGTCGCCGAGGAGGACGATCTGGGGGTAGGGGACCTGACGCAGAGTAAGAGCTTGGAGTCTTGGATCGCCAACAAGGCCACGAGTAGTGGGTAAGTCAACTTACAGCCATTGCACCTGTAAGGACCCAAGGAGTCGAAAGCCGAGTGTTGACAAAGACACCCGGATCTTCAATGGCCGGGTATCAGGTCTTGACTTGCGAAGACCTCAGAGGTGCATGGATATCTGCTGGAAGTCCTCGTGGCATTCAGCGGCCCAGGGCATGGAGCGCCGCGAGCCAGATGCTGCGCGGTACGACGAGCAACCATGTGCACGTTCCTGCAGTTTCTGCGTGTACGAGGTGATGGAACAGCTTTCATGTAGGTATGTACATGCACAGTGTCGACGATGGCCGAAAGGCGGGGTTTCTCATCGCTTGTGCTGCTGGATGGACCCCTGGCTGGCTGGGGACGTTCTTATCGATAAGATTTCTGCCGCCGTCTTTTTTCTCCAGTACGTACAAAAAATTTCGGTGCACGAAAGGCTTCACCTTGCCGTGAGACGGGTCGCCATCGCCACCCAATTGTTGCGCTCAGCTCCAGGCCGAAAGCCTCCGAGTTTTGCAACCATGGCGACCTCTCTCGCCGCGCAGTTGGCGCAGATTGCCGCCAATTCCAAGGCCACGCTCAACGTCAAGGCGCAAAAGGCTGCCCACTCCAAGTCTCTCATCTGGGAGGCTCGAGTCGCCGCCAGCCAAAGCTACCAGACGCTCTACACTACGTGTTATCCAGGATTCGAGGAGCTCTGCCAGCTAGATGCCCGGTTTGCGCGATTTCGGTCGACCATCTTCAGCGAGGAGAGCCAGGACCAAGATCGAACCCAGCTCACGGCCGCCGAGAACGAAGAGCTGGACCGCCAGGTTGAAGCCTTTCTGCGCTTGGCGGGCAGCCGGCTGAGGTTGATGCCGGCAATAAAGGCCATTGAGTGGTTGATACGCCGCTTTCGGTACGTAACAAGACTCGCGGTCCGGCATTTTGAGGAGCTGACGTGGCTGCCCGACTAGCATTCACGAGGAGAACACCGTCGTTCTACTCATGACCTTCCTCCCCTACCATTCCATCCCCACGTTTGCGACTCTAATGTCAATCTTACCCGGGCGAATTCCCCACGAGTTTCGATTTCTCGACCCCTACGTCCGGTCTCTCACGCCTCCGCCGAGATCCGTCCTCGTTCACCAGGCCATCCACCATCCCGAGTTTCTGTCTTCCGTGTCAGAGTACACGCTCGAATCATGCCGGAGACAATATCAGCACCCGGCTCTCATCACGTTCTGGGGCGGCCTTATGACCGAGTCTTTGAATGGAATACTTGACAGGACAAGATCGGGACGCGCTGCCGTGCAGAGCGAGAACACCCAAGCCCTCCTTCACAGGGTGGGCCCCATCTTTGCCGAATCCTTGGTCATGAAGAAGATACCGAGTCTTCAGGTTGCATCATACATGGCACTGGCCATATTTGTATCCAAGGCAAGCCTCGAAGATGTGGCCGTCACCGCTTTCATGCAGCAGACGGTGTATGGCTGGACAAACAACACCGTTAGGCCCGGACTCGTGTCTCTAGCCATCATGGCCCAGTTCAGATCCGCGAAGCAGATGAATGCCAAAGTCGCCAAGGCTCTCATGAAGGTTTCGGACATCGGGCCCCTCCTGGTTGAGATTGGCCAAGAGCGGAGGGTCGACAAGTTGGCAAACGGCCTTTGCTTGGCCCTGATCGAGCGGTTCACGAAGAAGGGCGACTCGCGCGGGCTTCCGACGATCATGGCAATTCTCAGCAGCCAGATTCTCAAAGAAAAGCAGATCGCCGTCATCTTTAAATCCCTGCTTCTGACCGCCCTGAAGCTCGATGGCAACAACGACGAGGATGGCGCACTCCGGAGAGAGCTTGGCTCTGCCTTGATTTCTCTGTCTCAAACTCCTGGAAAACCTGGCGACATTATACAGTCAGTTATCCAGGAAGTCGAATTCGACATTGAGGAGTTGGAGTTGAAGCTAGACCTGTCGTTCCGCGTCCGGAAGCTGCCCGATGTTGGTACCAAGGACGGTGCCACATCCCAGGACACCAACCAACCCAATCGACCCCGGGATCTGGAATCTGTCGTGGACTCGCTGTCCGCTGGCAAGGACTCGCTGTCGTCTTGCCTGCTGCCGAAGCCCAACGAAATCTTCGACGAGTTCAGTCACCTATTCTTCACCATTGTGTCCGAGCAGTCCCAGAATGCTGCGGCCCTCACGAAATTCGACGAGAGCCCCAAACTCTTACGACAAACTGCTTTCAAAGACTGCACGTATTGCAGTTTCTTCATCCGAATTTGGTGTGGCCCTTACCCAGCGCTGGCACGAATGGCAGCATTGAACATGGTCAAGAACAGGCTCAAAGCTGGTGATGAAGGCAAGGTGGACTTCCAGGCCCTCGTCCCGTACTGTGTCGCGGCTCTCAGTGATCCATCTAAACGGGTCCGCCAGGCGGCGGCGGATTTGATCACCGTGTTGACCAGCCTCTATTCTCCGCCCGTACCGAAATCCATGCAAGTTTGGGGCTCAGGCTCACTATACGGGAAGTCGAAAGAAAGTACGTCTCTTGGAGCCGATGTGGCGGCCAAGTTGCTCCATTTACAGATTCTACCAAGCGTCGAAGAATGCGTCATGGACCCGGAACACATTTCATCGATTATCAAGTCTGCCATCGAACAGGGTAAATATCAAGTTGCCCCACGGCCTATGCTGGACAAGAAGGGCCACATGGATAAGACGGCTCGTTTAGCAGTCTTGTCATTCCTCGCCTCTCACGCAACGTCAACACCTCTTGTCATGGTCAAGAATAGACTGCTAAAGTCTCTTAACGAGGTCCGAGGCGTTGGCAGCACGACGCGAACCCAGGTGCTCCTGCCTACCTTGCAATGGTGGACGAACCTGACCGAGGAGGAAACTGCGGAGATTTGTCTCACTCAACAACTTGACAGGGCGGAGCTAGATTCCCGATTCGTGGACATTGTCGTCTCCAACGACGCTGCTGGAGTAGAATTCCTATTCAAAGTTCTCAAAGAGCCTTCCAAGAGAGAAAAGGCAGGCCTCGTGCGCGCCATATTTTCCCGGATCAGAAAGATGTGGCCGGCCATGAATGACGAGTCCAAGTTTACGGTTGCGCAGCAGTTTTTGGATATTTCGCAAGAGCCATCCCCAGCGGGAGATTCCGACTCAATTGTGCCGGGAGAAGCGGCCGACGTGCTCCGAGCCGTCCCCCTCACGACGGAGATCCTGTCTTTCTTCCTCGACTCTATCCAGACCGGCACCAAAATGATCACGGAGCCCCCGCCAAACAAGCGACGACGCACGAGCTCGTCAGACGGCAACCGCGGCATGACGACTCAAGTGACGCCTGAGTTGAGCCAGGCTCTGCGAAAAGTCACCTTTGTGCTGCAGCTCGTCGACAACTCTGACCCTGTGTCGCACCCTGAACTGCTGGATGGCTTGTTCACCGCCTTGTCAGAACTTCAGCACTTTAGAACAGTCGTTGGTTCAGAGCTTGGGTATCTTCAGAACTTGATCCTGCGGAGCCTCCTGGCCATGATGCCAGCTTATAGAGCGGACAAGGACCTGAAGATTGACAGCTCTGGCGGTTACGGAGACTTGCTTGTCAACTGTATTCAAAAGTCATCCAGTCCCGTGGTCCAGAATGCCGCCCTGCTCCTGGTCGCCAACCTCGCAACGACGGCGCCAAACTTGGTCTTGCACAGCGTCATGCCCATCTTTACGTTTATGGGAACCTCTGTCCTTCGGCAGAGCGACGACTACTCTGCCCATGTTGTGGCGCAGACAATCAAGGAGGTCGTTCCTCCGTTAATCGAATCGCTGCGAAAGGGACAAAAGAGTCCTGTGGCCGGGGCATGCGATATTCTCGTCAGCTTCACAACAGCGTATGAGCACATCCCAGCACACAGGAGACAGGGCTTATTCGTGGCTTTGGTGGAAACCTTGGGCCCGCGGGACTTTCTCTTTGCGCTGATCAGCATGCTGGTGGACCGGTACGACACCAGCGACGCTCTGCTTGACTTTGTTGTTGATCTTGTCAACAACTTCAACATGGACATCCAGCTTGAGACGTTTGTCAAGCTTGTGGATCTCGTATCTGACCTGTTCAAGCCAAAGCCCGGCATCTCCTTTGTTCTGCTAGGCATTGGCGAGGACGGAGAGGACAAGGATATCGGGAAGATTGCCCTGCGTCAACTTTCGGCATTCCCCACCTTGCTGTCGAACAAGAAGCTCAAGACTCAGATCGGAAAGCTAGCGGATCGCGATGACATGGAAGCGTCGGAAGTGCGAGAGCTGTATGCGACGCTGCTCGAGGATATCCTGCTGTTGGCAGAGACGGTCAAGGCGAACAAGGTTCTCCATGGACGATGCGGCGCGGCGCTGTCGAACCTGCTGAGCCTGCTCTCGATTGGCGAGTTCATCAGAGCCGTCGAGAAGCTGCTTGACAGGCAAGACATGGGTCTCCGTCAAAAGGTGCTCCGAGCGCTGGAAGTGCGCGTGGACGCAGAAAGCAACACGGACCCGGCGTCGAGGAAGGCGCTGTTGGCCTTCTTGCCACAGCTCACTGCTGCCGTCAGAGAATCCAGCGACATTCGCTACAAGCACACGGCGGTCACGTGTGTGGACAAGATTGCAGAGAAGTACGGCAAGAAGGACATGGAGGCGGTTGTTGCGGCCGCAGCGACGATTGCCGGAGAGCGTTGTCTCGGACAGGAGGAGAAGCGACTCCGCGTCATGGCTCTGCTCTGTCTCACGTCTCTCGTCGACGTGCTGCAGGACGCCATTGTGCCTGTCCTGCCTGTTGCCATTCCACATGCCGTTGCGTACCTCGACGAAAGCTTGCAAGGCGAAACTCCAGACGAGGAGCTTCACTCTGCCTGCTATGGATTCATCAGCGCGCTGGCGGAGCATCTCCCGTACATGCTGTCGACTTACACGGACCGAGTGCTGGAGGTATCCAACAAATCGGCCGAGGCTGGCCTTGACGACGAGACCAGCGAGAGTCGGACAGGCTGTCTTGGATTCCTTGCCGAGCGACTGGAGGCCAAGGACATTTTCACAAGTTTGGAGAGGAACTGGGAGGAGGCGTTTTCTGCAGGGTTCTCGGTAGGCGCAATATCACATGCTGTGGGGGAATGGATTGCTAACGAACCCGCACAGGCGATGTTGGAGCACCTTGACGTCTTGGGGATAGCGATCGACAAGCACCCGAAGTCTTGCATGACGAAAAACGCCACGTTGGTGTCCAGCATCCTGCTCAAGGCATTCGACGTGCGTCGCCGAGTGCATGCCGCGGGCGACAGGGGCGAGACGGCGCTTCGGCAAGTGGCCAAGGTCGAAACGAGCGTGAACGACAAGGCGCTGAAAATGATATACAAACTGAACGACGCCGCCTTCCGGCCCATTTTCGCCCAGACGATGGAGTGGACTGCATCCGGGTTGCCAAAGTCTGACACGACGGGCCGAGGTCTTCGGCAATACAGCGTCTACGGCTTCGTACAGTCCTTTTTCGGACAGCTCAAGTCGATTGTGACCAACTACGCGACCTATGTCGTCGACGACGCCGTCAGGGTCCTCAGCACGGTCAACATCAAGGTGGCCGAGGAGCGGGCGCTGTGGAGTCGGGTTCTCAAGACGTTGGCAACGTGCTTTGAGCACGACCAAGACGACTTCTGGCAGGCGCCGTCTCACTTCGGGGCGATTGCTCCCGTGCTGATGGAGCAGTTTCTCCACGCAGGGTCCGTGGACGTTGTCAAGGACCTCATCCCCGCGGTGGTGGAGCTGGCCGGAGCGGCCGACTCACAAGCGCACCAGAAGGAGCTCAACTCGGCGCTGCTGAAGCACCTCAAATCAGAGCAGACGGCGGTGCGGCTGGCTGCGGTGAAGTGCGAGCAGGCACTGACGGACCGTCTGGGAGAGGAGTGGCTGTCGATGCTGCATGAGATGCTGCCTCGGATCAGCGAGCTGCAAGAGGACGACGACGAGGTGGTGGAGAGGGAGACGCATCGGTGGATTGTCAAGATTGAAGGAGTGCTGGGTGAGAGTCTAGACGCGATGCTGCAGTAGAAGGCGATTGCATGTGAAGAGACGTACTGTCTAGGAGGATGAGGGCATGGGGAGCATGAGGTTATACCAATCTTTGGCCTGTGAAAGCCATGTGCAGGGCGGCATAGAGTAGACACATCAACACATGGGCATATTTCCTGCAGGGCGGACTCCCGCGTTTACCGGAGCCGGTGGTGGGACCCGACGACGCCGACGTGGCTGCGGTCGCGTGCCTCGTGCCGATATACGGCGCCTGCTCCCGGCGAATTATCGTGATGAGCCTGAGCAACGGGCGTCGCACAAAGGCTCACCGGAGCATGAGGGTTCGTTTCAGTCAGCGGGAGTCATCCCGGTGGTTGGTATATTTGTGATTTCCACCTGACGCTGGTGGTTGCTCGATTGATGTCATGCCGAGGTCACAGCCGACGCGACGGTATAAGCTGCGGCGCCACTGCCTCCGGCCTGCCAATGTCGAGGCTGAATAGTGCCATTTTGGGTAGGGTTTTACGTACCATGGCTAGTCTTGCGCGGCCGGAATGCCGTTCTTTGATGAGGTTGCTGGGGAACGCTGCTCAGACGAGACAGGCGAGCACGGCTTCTACACCGACGACGACGGATGGTAAGACTCATCGTCCCCGTGGATAACCTTGAGAGACACGGAGTTGCTAGCTAACATTGCTGCCAGGATGCAGAAAGGAGCGCATCGTCATCCTCGGATCCGGCTGGGCCGGATACTCCCTCGCACGCACCCTCTCCCCGTCGAAGGCATCCCGCATCCTCATCTCGCCGCGCTCGCACTTTGTCTTCACGCCGCTGCTGGCATCGACGTCGGTGGGCACGCTCGAGTTCCGGGCGGCCATCGAGCCCATGCGGCGTCTGGGCCTTGCCGAATTCCACCAGGCCTGGGCGTCGGACATCGACTTCCAGCGCAAGGTGGTGCGCGTCGAGGCCAACACGCGCGGGGACGTAGGCGCCGTGACCAGCGCGCGGGCAGCCAAGGGTCCCGAGTTCGACGTGGCGTACGACAAGCTGGTGCTGGCGATGGGCTGCTACAGCCAGACGTTTGGCATCGAGGGCGTCCGGGAGCACGCGTGCTTCCTGCGGGACATTGGCGACGCGCGCATCATCCGGCTCAAGATCCTCGAGGCGTTCGAGAAGGCGAGCCTGCCGACGACAGGCGACGCCGAGAGGAGGCGGCTGCTGCACTTTGCCGTGGTGGGCGGCGGGCCGACGGGCATCGAGTTCGCAGCGGAGCTGCACGACCTCATCCGCGACGACCTGTCGAGGCTGTTCCCCGGGCTGATGCCGCACGTGGCGGTGACGGTGTACGACATCGCGCCCAAGGTGCTGCCCATGTTCGACCAGAGCCTGGCCAAGTACGCGACCGACATGTTCCGGCGGCAGGGCATCCGCGTCAAGACGGAGCACCACCTGGAGCGCATCCGGCGCGAGGGCGACGCGCTGATGCTGCGCATCAGGGAGGAGCCCGAGGAGGTGGGCGCGGGCGTCGTGGTCTGGAGCACGGGGCTGATGCAGAACCCGCTGACGAGCAAGATCCTCGGCCGCGAGACGGACGGGCTGGGCCGCATCGCCAAGGACGCGCGCACGGGAGGCATCGTGACGGACGGGCACATGCGCGTGCAGCTCCAGGCCGCCGACGGCTCGACGACGGCGACGGCGACGACAACGCTCCCCGACGTCTACGCCGTGGGCGACTGCACCGCCGTCCAGGGGCAGAGCTACCCGGCCACGGCCCAGGTCGCCAGCCAGCAGGCCGCGTACCTGGCCAAGCAGCTCAACAGGGGCACGGCGGCGGACGCGTCGTCGCCGGCGTTCAAGTTCCGCAACCTGGGCACGATGGCGTACGTGGGCAGCTGGCGGGCGATCCACCAGAGCGGCGTGGACGAGCTCAGGGGCCGGGCGGCGTGGATGCTGTGGCGGACGGCGTACCTGACGCGCAGCATGAGCGCCCGGAACAGGATCATGATTCTGGTGTACTGGGTGATTACGTGGCTCTTTGGGCGGGACGTGTCGCGGTTCTGAGGCAACTGGATTTCTCGGCGGGATAGAGAAATGGGGTTCTTGGGAACGGCCTCGGTTGGTCTGGAGCAGATGGTTCGGTGGGATCGGCAGCAATGGGCTCATGCTACTCGAACAGGTCGGCAGAACTGAGAGATCAAGAACGCGTTCTGCGTTGAAAACACTCGGACGGAGCAATCTGTTGCGTTGTCAAGATCCGAGTGTAGATGTCATTGGCGTCCGACCAAGCCGCGCAGAGGCCCCGACCGCGGCCCATAATTCTCCGGTTCCGGCTCAACCACCAACCTCACCTCCATTTTTCCATCATTTTCTTCATTCTGTCTTCACCCATTGAAACAGACGGCGAAACGAGCAAATGGCCATCGACTACGGCGTCTACCTCGTCACCGACTCCACGCCCGCCGTCCTCGGCGCGCGCACCCTCGCGCACGTCGTCGAGGCGGCGCTGCGCGGCGGCGTCTCCGTCGTGCAGTACCGCGACAAGGGCGCCGCGCGCGAGGCCATGGCGCGGACGGCGCGCGAGCTGCTCGCCGTGACGCGGCGCTTCGGCGTGCCGCTGCTCGTCAACGACCGCGTCGACGTGGCGGCCGAGGTCGGCTGCGAGGGCGTGCACCTCGGGCAGGACGACGTCTGTGAGTGCGCCGGAGCGAAGCGCGGGGCGAGCTGACGCGCGGCAGCTGTTGCGCAGGCGAGGGCGCTGCTCGGCCCGGGCAAGATCATCGGCGTGACGGCCCGCTGCGAGGCCGAGGCCGTTGCCGCGTGCGCCGCCGGCGCCGACTACCTCGGCCTCGGGGCCGTCTTCGCGACGCAGACGTGCGTGGCCCGCCCCGCCGCGATGCATCGCTGACCGCCGCAGCAAGACCGACGCCCCGGCCATCGGCACGGCCGGCGTGCGCGCCATCCTCGCCGCGCTCGCGGCCGCGGGCCACGCCGCCGTGCCGACCGTCTGCATCGGCGGCGTCGGGCCGCCAACGCCGCGGCCGTGCTCGCGCAGGCCAGCCCGCCCGCGAAGCCGCTCGACGGGCTCGCCGTCGTGAGCGCCCTCGTCGCCGCCCCGGACCCCGCCGCCGCCGCGCGCGAGCTGCTCGCCGCGGTGCTCGCCGCGCGCATCCCCGTCGCGGTGCGGTGCGTGGCGCGCGCGACGCCCCTGTCGCACAACATGACGAACCTGGTGCGCCCCCTGCCCGCCGCCCTGGGCCGCGCTGACCGCCGCAGGTCGTGCAGAACTTCGCCGCCAACGTCGCCCTCGCCGTCGGCGCGAGCCCCATCATGGCCAGCTACGCCGCCGAGGCGCCCGAGCTGGCGGCGCTCGGCGGCGCGCTCGTCGTCAACATGGGCAGCGTCACGCCCGACGGCCTGCGCAGCTGCGTGCAGGCGCTGCGGGCCTACAACGACGCGGGCCGGCCCGTCGTCCTCGACCCGGTCGGGTGCGTGCCCCGCCCCCGCCCCCGCCCCCGACTCCGCTGACGGCCGCCAGAGCCGGCGCCACGTCCGTCCGCCGCGACGCCGTCGACACGCTCCTCGCCGCCGGCCGCTTCGCCGTCATCAAGGGCAACGCCGCGGAGCTGCTCGCCGTGCACGGCGCCCGCCCCGCCCAGCGCGGCGTCGACTCCACCGCCGCGCTCAGCATCCCCCGCCGCGCCGCGCTCGCCCGCGCCGTCGCCCGCCGCCACCGCTGCGTCGCGCTGCTGACGGGCGCGACGGACCTCCTCAGCGACGGGCGGCGCACCGTGCGCGTCGACAACGGCCACGCGCTGCTCGCCGAGGTCACCGGCACGGGGTGCACGCTCGGCACCGCCGTCAGCGCCATGCTCGCCGCCTACGCCGCGGACCCCCTGGCCGCCGCCCTCGCCGCCGCCGTCATGTTCGGCGTGGCGGCCGAGATGGCCGCCGCGAGGGCCGAGGTCCGCGGCCCGGGGACGTTTGTGCCGGCGTTTATCGACGAGCTGTACGGCGTGCGCACGGCGACGGCCGGGGGGGACCTGCGGTGGCTGGCCATGGCCAAGGTGCAGGTTGTGGAGGTCGACGACGAGGCATGACGGATGCTCGCACGATGGGCATCGAGATATATAGACAAAATAGGCCACAGTACAAGACGTTTGCATCAACGCCGATTCTATATGCTTGCCCAAACGCCCGGCCCTCCGTCACTGCACGTCCCTCAGCGCAGCCCGCCGCCCCCCGTCCACGCCGCCGGCTCGCCCACCAGGTCCTGCCACATGCCGCCGTCCATGCCCTGCGCAATCTCCGGCGCCGACACGCCGCTCAGCTGCAGCGCGACCAGCCCCTGCCCCGTCTTGAGCAGGCGCAGCAGGCGCTCCAGCGGGTCCTCCAGCCCGGAGCGGTCCGCCGAGAGGAGCCCGCCCTTGCGCTTGGCGATCATGTCCGCCAGGTCCTGGATCTGGCGGCCCAGGACCCGGTCCAGCGCCAGCTCGCGGCCGACGTGCTCGAGGTCCCACCCGGGCAGCTGCAGCGTGAGCAGCTTGATGCCCGTGATGAGCGAGTAGGCGAGGTCCGACGCGATGAGGTTCAGGAAGCGCGGGTGGTCGAGCTCCGACGCCGACGCGGCGAAGCGCACCTTGAAGAAGGCGCCGAGGGACCGCACGCTCGCCCAGAGGAGGCGCAGCCGGTCCGCCAGCGCCGTGCTGGACGAGGCGCAGTGCTGGTCGGAGATGGCGACGTCCGTCAGGAGCACCTCGGCGATGGCGATGTGGCACTGCAGCGTGGCTGGGGCGTGTCAGCGGGGCCGCCCGGGCGGCTCGTGGGGGTGCTTACGGTTCTCCTCCAGGCCGGCTGGCAGCGTGGCCCGGAACGTGTCCAGCTGGTCCTGGAAGGACTCGACCACCATGGCCAGGGGGAGGGACATGGCCGGCAGGGCGGGGTCGAGGGCCATGGCGAGCGAGATGGTCTGCGCCAGGTGCTGGATCTTGACCAGCTTGACCAGGTACTCGTCGGACGGGTACTCCGAGTTCGACTCGAGGACCTCGCAGCACGTCTCGAGCTGTGACGTGTTCATCAGGACGTCGGTCCTCTTGTTGGTGGTAAAGACACTGTCCGTCAAGGCATTAGACAGACATGCGCAGGGGCCCGGCTGGGACTGGACGTACAGAGTGTTGAGGTAGTAGGTCCCTGCATACGCCCGAAGGTGGTCCAGGCCGCCGTACTTGCGCTCCTCGCCCTCGGATCCGTACGACATGGAGCTCAGGTTGACGCACATGGACCGCGCCAGGAAGAGCAGGCTGGTCACCTGCGAGCTCTTGAGCGCAAAGTGAAACCTGGCAGAGTCGATCGTGTCAGCACCGGGCAAGCCACGGACACCAGGAACACGTACCAGGCGACCAGCAGCTCCAGCCCCTGCAGCAGGTCGAGGCTCTTGACCCCGTCCACGACGGCCGCCTTGCCAATCTCGGCCAGCATGTCCTCGCCCATCCGGACCTGCCTGGCGCCGTCGGACATGCAGCTGACCAGCATGACGGCCTTCCACAGGAACGGCCGCTCGGCGCGCAGCTCGGCGGCCGTGGGGTGCTTGGCGACGATGACAAAGGGGAACAGGTGGGCGCAGAGGTCGTGGTACCGCAGCAGCAGGATCGCGGCCTCGCTGGGCAGCGGCCACGGCGAGTCCCACGGCCGCGAGTCCTCGGGGCTCCACGGCGACGGCTCATCGCTCTCCACGCCCGTCGAGCTGGGCGACGGGAAGAGGTGCTCCAGGTTCAGCAGCTCGCCCTTGTCCGCCACCCTGGCCGCCGCGGGCCTCGGCACCGGCGCGGCGGGCGGCTGGCCCTCGAACTGGGACGACAGCTCGTCGAGCCGCTTCTCCAGCTCCGCGACCCTGGACCGCTTCGGGCGCTTCTTCACCCGCGGCGGGGCCGGCGCCCGGGAGAAGCACTCCTTCTTGAGGCGGAGGCATCTTATCGGGCGCAAGGAGACGGAGTCAGCAATCGGTCCGCTCGGTGTCAGCCTGCGGCTCCGCGCCTACCTCTCGCACTTCTCTCCGCCATCCGTCCTCGGCATGCACCGCGCCTTTGCTTTGGCACACGTGGTGCAGGCCTTGGGGCCCTTGTGCGTCGCTTGCATCGTCGTTTGTCCGCTCGTTTGTCGTCGACAGGTCGTCTTGCGCAACAACGAGGGCGGAGCAAAGCGGGATATACGGTGATATCACGAAGCGCTCACAGGCCAGGTCGCAGCAGGTGTCCGCGCCGTGACTCGAGCCGCGCCATGCTATGCTTGCTCGATGCTTCTCGACGCGCTTGCTCAACGCGTGGTCCAGGAGGAACACGAGAAACGGGATTCGCCGCGCTGCCGTCCTTAATATTCTTGTTGGGGCAGCGGCCCACGCAACCCCGCATGTTGAACGACAGAGCAAATACGCGTCAAGCAACGTTCAGCGCCATCGCGACTCATCAATATTATCTGGGGGATTGCGAGGTCACGGACGCCGGGAGCGGTGCACCGACCAACGGAACGGCAGCGGAGGTCAAAAATTGGCCCGCGCCTCCGCTCCTGGCCAAGCTTAAATTCCTGGCCGAGTATAAATTCGTGGCCTGGTTTGCGAGGCAGGACCACCGCTCCGGGCGAATTTTTCCAGCTCCGCGCCGTCATTTGAGGTCACTTGAGCATCTTGGATGTGGGGCATCCGTCACTAGCTCGCCGTTGGCTTCACTAACGTCCGCCGTTGGCAACCCGCAGTTCACCATTGCAAGACATGCTCGACAGCTCATGCTGCGCCACGTGTCACACGCAGGTCAGGTAAGACAATTGCAAAGCGTGGTGCGGGCGCACGCACACTGCAGTCAAATTGCAATATCGCCCCGTCACTCGCTGTGGCTTGTGGCTTGTGATCGGGGCAGGTCAAAAGTCACCTATAGAATCGAACATGTTGGCATGCAGTGAGCACAAGGCGTCTGTCTAGCCGCTCACAAGGTCGCCGCTCACTAGGCTGCAGCGCTGGCCACGCGGTTGGCCGTGCGCGTCTCCCGCTCGAGCAGCGCCTCGGTGAAGCCGTGGTGGATGCGTCCAGTTGCCTTGATCTCCTGCGTGGCCTGCTCTATCTCGAGCTGCTTGTCCGTCCACAGCGGCTCTTCGACGTTGCCCGGCTCGCCCACGCCGATGAAGCCGCCCTCGGCAGCCCACTGCGACGTGCGCTTGATGCCCAGGCGGTTCCAGATGTCGTCGACAGCCGCCACGAGCTGGTCCCGGTATTCCTTTGTATGTCCAGGCGTAGGGGTGATTCGCAGACGCTCCTGGCCGACCGGGACGGTGGGGTAGTTGATGGACTGCACGTAGATCTGGTGGTCCTGCAGCAGCATGTCTGACGCCGCCTTGGCCAGTTCAGCGTTGCCCACCAGGATGGGGATGATGTGCGAGGGATTCGGGATGACTGGGATGTCCCGCGCGTTGAGCTCCTCCTTGACGGCTCGGGTGTGCAGCTGCTGCAGTCGACGGTCGCCGGCGTACTCCATCTGATATTCAATCGACGCCTTGGCCCCGGCCATGGTAGCCGGCGGCAGCGACGTGGTGAAGATGAATCCGGGCGCGAGGGATCGGATCATGTCCACCAGCTTCGAGCTGCCAGCAATGTATCCGCCAACACAGCCGTAGGCCTTGCCGAGAGTCCCCGTGATAATGTCAATGCGGTCCATGGCCGTACCCCGCGGCGCACCCTGGCGATGGGCCTCCCAGTCCAGATGCTCGGCTACGCCAGCGCCGTGTGGGCCATACATGCCGACAGCATGGACTTCGTCGAGAAAGGTAATGGCACCGTACTTGTCCGCCAGGTCGCAAATCTCCTCGATTGGGCCGATGGAGCCGCACATGCTGTACACCGACTCAAAGGCAATGATCTTGGGCACGTGGAGCGGCAGCGAGGCCAACTTTGCCTCGAGGTCCGCCACGTCATTGTGCTTGAACACAATCTTCTTGGTGCCGGAGTGGCGGATTCCCTGGATCATGGAGGCGTGGTTGAGGCTGTCGGACAGGATCACACAGTCGGGCATCTTGCTGCCGAGCGTCGCCAAAGTGGCATCGTTGGCAACGTAGCACGAGCTGAAGACCAACGCCGCATCTTTGGCGTGCAACTTGGCGAGCGTCGTCTCGAGTTCGACAGCGTGCCTGTTATGGCCCGAGATATTCCTAGTACCGCCAGCACCGGCGCCATACTCGTCCAGGGTCTCGTGCATCTTGCTCAGGACGCGGGGGTTTCGGCCCATGCCGAGGTAGTCGTTGGCGCACCAGACGGTGACCCGCTCGTCCTTGTTGGCCATGTGGGCGCGAGGGAACTCCTTGGCGAGACGGTTGATGTTGTTGAAGTAGCGATACGACTTGTCCTTGTGCTTCTTGTCCAGCTCAGCGGCGTAGTAGGCCTCGTAGTTGAACTTGCCAGTGTCCCGAGAGACACCGGAGCCCACGGCGTGAGCGGCCTCCTTGCGGTGGACGGACATGCCAGGGGGCACATGGCCTGTCGAACGTCAGTAAATTAGAGTCTACTATTGTTTTCTCATAACCGGCATCTTGCCCTTCTCGCGCACATCGAGGATGGCGCTGTCAACGGCCCTCGCCTCCTGGTTGCGGCTCGTGTGGATGCGAGCCTCGCCGGGCTTGACCCGGCCCGAGAAGGCACGCAGCCCGGCAGCAGCGACGCCGTTCCTGGCCGACTGGACAGCCAGAGCCTGGCCCATGACGGGGCAGCGATGGGCAAAGAGCTGCAGGTTGGACATGGTGCCGCCGCAGGGCGAGGTCTTGGGGCGAGCCGACATCGACATGGCGCGCAGGGTGGCGGGCGAGGCCGCCTTGAGGAAGGGGCACACGGCCTTGGACTGGCGGAGGATGCTGTCCATGGTGATGCCGTTTCGACTCGTGCAGCAGTGACTGACTGGTTGACTGACTGACTGACTGACTGACTGACTGACTGTCTGACCGACTGACTGCTGACTTGGTGATGGGAGTGGAGGGCGGTTTCGGGTTGGCTGGCTGACACCCCCTTATATTGGCGCAAACCGGCGTCTGCACCACTGGGCCTCTCACAAAGCTCTGCCGAACAGCGTGCTGTATACAGAGCGGCTTGGTGCGAGAGACGTTGAGCAATATAAGGCACAGGTTGAACGGTCGCAGGTTTGTCGAGCGCGGAATTGGCACATTCCAGAATTGATGGGCGGCTCGGACGTCCCACTAAAAGCGCTAACGGCTCCACGGGCTCGACACTTGGTGCAAATGCCTTGGCTCCCATTGGCCTGCATAGCACGCCCCGAGGCTACTCGTATTACTGACGAGTCGCAAAAGTGGTCACAATACTTGAACAGTTGTTTGTACACGCTATTGTAAACCTTGGATCCGCAGTCGCACAGGGGTATCACAAGCCAGCAAAGCAAACCCAATACCGCCCAACGCCGCCTCCATGTGCATGACTGCATGCACTCGTCCACTTCTGGAGTCCGTCCATCGTGCCGAGTACGTCGGAGGGGCCCGCCATCCCGACATCCGTCCGAACCTCCCTGCCACGCCGCACCACAAGCCTCCTAGCCACCGTCATACTCATCCCGCCCGTCTGTCAATGCTCGGTCCACCCATGTTGGAAGCTCGACCAGTCGCTGCCGTCTCTTATCCGCAGCCTGACGCATCACCGCCATGTCCTCTCTTGCATGTGGACTTCGCCCCTCAACGACCGTGCTCGGCCGTCGTATGTTCTGGAGATTCTTTCGCTTGTTAGCATTCCGCATCGGCCATCTGGAGATTGCAGACGTTGCAGGTCAAGGCCCGTCATACTTCAGGGTCCTGTACTTTCATCCCACACGACAGCTGGGCCAACAAGTCCCGCTGAGACAAGCTGTTCAACACGGCCATGCGACGTTCTAGCTCTTGTCTGTTAGCGAGAGCCAGGTACGACGCTGTAAAGTGGCCGGCCGCGGTAGCCAGCGCAAATCTCTGCTCATGGGCGAGCACTTCATCGAGCAAGCGCCAATGCTGGTCGTCCAGCAGGAAACCATATGCGTTGTCTTTTCGGACTTTGTCAATCGCCGCCGTGACGTTCCGAGCAATCACGTGCCGGTCACCGCCGACTCCTGGCCATGAAGTCTGTTGCAAAAGTTCGAGTCCGTCTGACAGTGACCGTTCAAAGGAATCCTTTGCCTGGCTCCGGCTCGGCGGACTGAATATGCTCATTGTTGAGAGCGAAGTTGCCACCGGAGTGGTTGGTGCGGGCTGCGTAGAACGCGCATTCGGCGTCGAGGGCGCATCGGACTGCGTGTCTTTGCCAAAATATGTATTCGCACCAGCCACGGGTAGGGGTGCTGCCGATGTCTGCGTTGGCACAGAGCTGCCCTGAGAGCTGGCGTAAGTGCCCGCCGTCTGCGACACGGCAACTGCCGTCTGAAGTTGCGGCATTGAACTGCTCACATGAGGCCGGTGCGCTGTTGCGAAAGACGAGCCTGGTCCATCGGATGCCCCATCCGTGGCCCGGTCGAGTAGACCATACGGCTCGCCCTGCGTTGATGACACGCTCGGTGCTGCCTGAGTTTGCTGATTCTGACCCGGCACGCTCGCTTCTGCGTGGGTTTGCCGCATCTGGCTCTGGCTAGATTGATAGGCCGCGTTGGCCCTCTGCAGGAAAAGCAGCCTCTGTTCTTCCTCTCGCTGCCGCTCGTACTCTTTCGGGTCCGTCACGCGGAGGCGATTCAGTTTGACCATGTCTTCGGCATCGCGACGTTCTTCTGCCGTCAGGTCGACGGTCACGTCTTCTTCCTCGAACGTGTCGGTGGAGACAATGTAGCGAATCGATTCACCGTTGCTCTTGTAACCTATCAGCTTGTCCAGTATCGCGTCCTTGCCCACAAATTCCTCTAGGCTCTTGGCCCGCACGGGGTTGATGGAGTGCAGGAGACTCCCCAGCCTCTTCGACCAGCTCACGGGGTTCTTCTTGTCCACGACGCGAGAGGCCAGCTGCATCTTGAACACGGCCTTGTTTTGCAGGTCCTCCTCAAAGGTACCCGCAACAACAAAGCGGTAAACGAAGACGGTCTTCTCCTGGCCGATGCGATACGCCCGTCCAACTGCTTGCTGTTCTTGGACAGGGTTCCACTTGAAGTCGAAGATCACCACCCGGTTCGCTCCTTGAATGTTGAGGCCGACACCTCCTGCGTTGGTAGATATCAGATAGACCTCTTGGTCGCCGACGTTGAAGTTTTTGATCATGTCCTGCCGCTTCCCGATCTGAGTGGTCCCATCCAGTCGGCAAACCCGTCGCTTCTGTGTTTTCAAGAGGTTCAACAAGTAGTCCAGCGTCGGAAGCGACTGGCTGAACACAAGGACCTTGTCGTGGGCACGCCGAGCCTCATCCAAGATCAACGACAGCAGTTCGGTCTTGCCTGACAGAGCAGGGTTGTCCAGATCGTGCGTATTTGTCTCCTTGAGCGCCGCCGAAATGAGATTCTCTGGAAGGGAAGCTGGTTTGCCCTGCTCCCCCTCCTGTCGGGCCTCCAGAACCTTTTGTCGGAAGCAACGCGGGTGATTGCACAGCAGCACAAGATCATTGACGATGCTGAAGATTTGGGCCTGCGGGAGTTTTTTCGTACTGCCGTATTCGTCATGGATGCCTGACACATACACCTCGTACAGTCTCTGCTGCATCTTAGTCGGCGGAACGCAGAGCACGAACTCATGCTTTGGCGGCAAATCGTCCTTCAGGCAGGACTTGATGGTCGCCCGGTGGACTTTGGGCGCCACCGTCTCCTTGAGCACCTGTAGCATCTTCAGGGCTTTGCGCTTTTCGTAGCCAACGCTGTCTCCCCACAAGCCTTGCTGGATTGGGGTCGCGTAGATGTCGCGGAACTCTCCAGGGGGGCCGAGGTAGTTTGGTGCAACCCAGTTGATCATGGAATAGTACTCTTCCACGTTGTTGGCCAATGGCGATCCGGTCAGGGCGATGCGACTGTTAGCCTTGAACCGCGAGCAAACCAGGTGCGCCTTGGTGAGTGGGTTCTTGAGAACGTGGGCCTCGTCCGCAACGACGATATTTGGCCCGTTGATCAGGGCGGCCTCCACTTCTTCGTCATCTTGAATGACCTTTTGCAACATATTGTAGCCGATGACCAAAATGCCGCCCTCTTCCGCCCAAGACTGGATAGCCAGGCGGCGCTCATCGGGAGGCATCTGTGACTCAACTTTGCGAAGGGCACCCAGCAGGCCGCCGGGCGTCCAAAGAAGGAGCTCATCCATCCAGTTATCCACCAAGCCGGCAGGGCACAAGACTAACGTCTTGGACTCTTTGAGGTCCTCTGGAATTTGTGCCGTCACGGACGGGTCCGCGGATTTGACAGCTTCCTGTATCGCCACTAGAAAAGTAATGACTTGCATCGTTTTCCCCAGGCCCATCGTGTGCGCCAAGAGACAGCCTTGGCGAACGTCGGAGTCCAGGACGATCTGGTTCCACAAGAATCGCACCCCATCGATTTGGTGATCTTTGATGCGCTTCCCAGTCTCTTCGTTGATGTAAATGAACGACTGGTCGTCCTGCTTGGCCTCGTTGATGACCAATCTAAATTTGTCGCGAGACATTGAACTAGACGTGTCAAAGGCAGCTCTCAGCCTGAGTCGCCGAGCCTCCTGCTCCTCGAGACGGAGTCTCTCTCTTTCACGGAGATCCACCGCTTCTTTGTTCTGGACGATTTCTCTAGGCGCGGTTTTGCGTAACTTGGAAGGCGTATCTTGCGTGCCCGGGGGGCCGTCGTCGTCCTCGGCATCGTCCAGGCCACCCAAGTCGTCGTCGAAAGCATCGGTCCTGAGGATTTGGCTCTCCACAGGGAAGTCTGGCGCAATTTTATTGACAAAGTCACAAAACTCGCTCCAGTGGGTGGTTTGTGCTTCTGCAAGCCTGTCTCTATCCTTGGCGTAAAGAGTAACGATTCGCGACTCCTTGCAAGACGTGACCTTGATGTAGCACAAGAACAGGCGAGTGATGTCAAATGCCATGGTTCTTGGTCCTGGCGTCTGAAGTTCTGCGACGTCTTCCACCCCCTGTTTTAACTGCCGGCAGACCGACAGCTCGTACAGCTCTGGGCGGGAAGTGTCTCGGGCGGCTTCGAAGATCCAGGTGCGGCGCGTATGCCCAAGCCTCCACAGGAGACAGACTATCAACCTGGAGCGATCCTCAAGCTTTGCCCAGTGACTGGGGGGTTGTTTCCCTATCTGCTCGACATCAAAGCTCACCTCAGCCGGCGAGGCTGCGTCAACGGCCGTTGGACTGGCCTTGTCATTGTGAGTCGAAAGCTTTTGAACGTCGCCCCTTGGCTTGAGCGGCGTTGTCAAGTCAATGACAGACGCATGCCGGTGTCTTTGCGACAGCTTTTCCGGAGTTTCCATTTCAGTGAGATCCACACACATTGGAGACTCCATTTCCATCGGACTGGGCTGATCAAAGGAGGCATCGTCATCGACTGCGAGCAAATCACCGTTGCCCATGTCGTCCGGGACAATAAAATCGTCCTCGTCCGAGCTGGTCAAGACCTCGCTACCCGTAGGGCTCTGTGGCCGCTTGACCACTGGGCGACGAGGTCCCGGGACGCTGGCCGGCTTGGGTGGCTCGACGCGCGACTCTAGCATGTCGGCAAGCCATACGTTGTGAAACTTGTCATCCAGGCTCTGCTCAAGGCACCTAGCCTGGAGCCGGACCTCGGATTCCTTGACCCAAGTCTCCCCCAAAATCTCAGCCGACAGCTTCTTGATCCGATCGTCGTACATCTTGGCGCGATGTCGAGCCTGGAGGACCTGGTTTTTCCGCGTTCCTCTCTTTCTGGCGTCCGTCCAGACCTTATGGGCCTTGCGTTGGTGTCTGGGAAGCTTTGTCTCTTCCCATTTCGTTTTATGGTCGTCGATGGCGTCCTGCAACACAGACTCTACCCGTTCTCGTCTGACAAACCGTGACTGCGCTGCCGAGTTTTCCATGTCTGCTTTCTCCGCCTCTATCTCTCGAAGAGTTTCCTCGTCTAGGGAGTCGGGCAAATCGAACAGCTCGAGTATTTCATCACCTTCCTCTGACGGCGTTGCGACCAGGCCTTGGGCCAAAAGGGCTTCTGCGTGACCATTTTTGACCAAAAGCTGCTTCATGGCGCGGCCAGTGATCAGCCGCCAACCGGTCGGTAGCCTTACCGGGAACGTGGTGGCGAATGCGCCTTTTTCACCCTCCTGGATCTGCGTGGTAAGTACGTCATCAGAAGACTTGATCGCGGCCATGGCAATGACTCCCTTGCCCAGATAAGCTTGCGGGTTTGCCCTCTCCCATGGGAAGCCATCTTCTTCACCGTCACCCTCGTCAAGTTCGGCAGCATTGTTGACGCCGTCGGCTTCTGTTGCGATGGGAAGCGGCGACAAGTTAACCGCCTTGCTTGAAAGCTGCGTCGGTGCCACGCGCTTTCGCTTCGAGGGCTTGGCTTCATCGGGTCTAGTCTCCGCTAGATCGCCGCGTGCTTTGGAGATGAAAAACTCCCGGCTCTTGGCAGGTGTCGAATTCTCTGGCTCTTGTTCATCGCGAGATTCGCCCTGCAGTGCGTCTAGTTTGCGTTTTGAATCAGCCGCCTGGTCATCTTCGAGCTGTTGATTTGAGGTACCATCTGAGGTTTCGCCGTTGGTCCTTTGCGTATGTTGCAGTCCAGTAGCGGCGTGGCCATGCACGTCGGTGTCGGGCAGGTCCGCTCTGTCATCCGACTGTTCCTTTATGAACTCGATTTTCCACAGCCGAAACGCTGGGCTTCTAGAACGGAGGTTGACAAGGGCTCGTCCCAATGCAACCTTGTGGCCGGCCAGCTTGATGTTCAAACTCTCAAAGAGTTCCTGCCTCGAGCAAACAAACTCAAACGTCAAGAGGGTTTGGCCATCCATCTCCTCTTCTCTAATCTTCTCGGCGAGAGCACCTGGATCTCGCGTGCACGGCCGGTCCAAGGAACATAGCTCCTCAGAAACGGCCTCCACGTCCCATAAGAATGGGTCGTGATGCCGAACGCCCTCCATTTGACTTTATAGAGACATGAGATGGCGGGGGCGGTGGTCCAGCTAGGAGCTGTCAGTCGATCGCTGTTAGAAACAGCCTGCGCTTATCGACTGGATAGCGTTGAGAGGTAGTTGAAGTGCTCAAAGTTTGAACAAAACAGGGGATGCTGGGCAAAGGCAGAGTAAAGTGCTTGAAAGGGCTGGTTGGTCAAGGTGCGATGGAATGGGGAGAGTTGAGGCGACGCGGTTTCCGTCTCTTGAATGAAACAGCGTAGGCGAGAACCGGTCTTGAGTTGTCAAGCAAGGCCGCAACGCGTTAAAAGTCAACAGAACAGTTTCGGTTCGGTTGCGGCGCAACTGCACGGCGAGACGTTGCAGTTCACGCACACTTGTCCGTTGCCCGGCA
Source organism: Tolypocladium guangdongense (assembly GCA_022114105.1). Lineage (NCBI taxonomy): Eukaryota > Fungi > Ascomycota > Sordariomycetes > Hypocreales > Ophiocordycipitaceae > Tolypocladium > Tolypocladium guangdongense. Next base: position 5,073,162 of record NRQP01000001.1, on the reverse strand, counting down.
GCCAGAGGCACTCGGCCTCTCTGGCCATGGGCGTTGATAGCGAGTTGAACAATAATCCAACGGCTCGGAGGCTCTCGCTGCTCAAGAAGCTAGAACGTGCACGGAAGGGAAACTCGAAGCGTCAAGCGCAACGCTTGACGTGCAGATGAGAGGCGTGTGTTGGTGGCGCTTCGCGCGGCGCCTGAGGACACGTCTGCACGTGACCAGACCAGAGCTCTCTCTAAGTTGATCCTTGGGCCTGAGGCACCAGGTCGCGATTAGAGGGGCGGTTGGCAAGTGCAGGTGCAGCGACCTTGATGGCTTTTCCGAGAATGATTATTGCGGTGCGATTCACGCCTGCAGTCAAACTTCCAGCGAGAGTTTGGTACTCAGACACCGGGAAGTCGGCATTCCGGGAGTGGCGCAACCAGCGCCTCTGCTCTGACTTTCGTCGCCAAAGGTTCCTCTGCCGCTGGTCGGTCTGGTCTGGGTTATGGCTTTTCCATCCAGAGCGTTGCAACATGAACCATTGCTAGTTAGCGTACGGAGTATGTAGAGATGAATTGCGCCTATAATAGACGAAGGCTTTTGTCCGAAATCGGGTCGCAACCGGGCTAGAGACGCCGCCATCTCCACAGCCCTACCTACCTCACATGAGCTTCGCACCATTAATAATCCATGTTGCGCGCTCCTCGGCATCACCCCGCCGTCTGCACACGCCGAGTGCTCCGACATACAAGAAGGATCATAGCATCCGGTCGGCGCCTTGTAAATTAGGCATTCCGTTTCAGAGAAGGGTGTCGCTCTCGCCATGGCTGCGCTCACGGCCGGGACGTATCCCCCGCCTCTGAAGGAGGCAGAGCTTGATGGACTCGTCCAGGCGACCAAGGACTGGTCCATTGGCAACGGCCTTGCCATCCGGCCACCCCCTGCTGTCATCCCCACGGAGGCCGATCCTACCAGCATAGCTGCGATCAACGCCCCCGTCACTCTCTTCCCAAGCCCTTTCCCGCGGATATGCTTCGACCAGGCCAGGTCTGTGCAGAAGACTTACAACGAGCTGTATGCGTCCGTAAGCCGCGATGAGGAGTTCCTGGCCCAGATCGTCAAGGAGTAGGTTCATCGCACAGCTGCAAGACTCATGGCTTACTCTTGACGTAGAGTCATGGATGGTGACGACTTCATCCGAAACCTGTGGCAGATTCACCTCAACGTCAAGGAGGAGGGATACACTCAGGTGCCTATATCGTCCGCCCGGTGCCGGCATGTCCTAACCGGAAGCTAGCCACTGTCATTGGGACTGTTTAGATCAGATTACATGGTCCACCAGGATGCCTCGACATCGCCCCCAACGCTACAGGCCAAGCAGGTCGAGTTCAACACCATTGCCTCGTCTTTTGGCGGGCTCTCCTGCTATACGTCGCTCTTACATAAGTGAGACCACAACCCCGATGGCCTGCTGAACCACGCAGCTGAACGCGATCTAGGTACCTTGCGACCACCGAGTATCCATTGCTAGACCGGCCCATCGCGTCCAGCACGCTTGACCTGCCAGACAGCAAGGCGATTCAAGGCCTTGCGGCAGGCATCGAGGCCGCGTACCACGCCTACCCATCGTCCGAGCTCATCCATGCCAAGTGCGTCATCTTCCTGGTCCAAGGCGACGAGCGAAATGTCTTTGACCAGCGCCACCTGGAGTATCAAATCGCCAAGTCCTCGCCCACGATACCGACGTTCAGACTCGCCTTTGCCGACATCCTCACCCACACATCGGTAGCCGACACGCAAACGCGACAGCTGCTCTACCGATTCCCTCGCAATCCGTCCAAGGTCTTCGAGGTCGCCGTCATTTACATACGCGCGGGCTACGGCCCCGGCGACTACCCTGACCAGCGCGCGTGGGATGCTAGGTACCAATTGGAGCGTTCGGCCGCTATCAAGTGCCCAACTGTCTTGACGCAGCTCGCCGGCACCAAGAAGGTGCAGCAAGTCCTTGCCACGCCGCGGCCGTTGTATGCACCGTCGATGCTGGGCAGGTTTATCAAGGATGACACTCGGTTGGCGGGAGAGCTTTGGAAGACGTTTACAAATATCTACCCGATGGATACGTCCGAGTCGGGCTTGGAGGCCCGCAGCAAGGCCTTGGATCCCGAGCAATGCCAGTCGTATGTCCTCAAGCCACAGCGGGAAGGCGGAGGCAACAACATCTATCGGGGGGCGATTCCAGAGTTTCTGAAATCTGTGCCAGAGGAGCACTGGGGGTCGTACATTCTCATGGAGCTCATCACCCCGCCGCCTGTGTCGAACCTCATTCTACGTAACGGCAAGGTGGAGCAAGGCGGCGTCATTTGCGAGCTCGGCATCTATGGCACTTGTCTGTGGAACCAAAGCACTGGAAATGTGCTGCACAATGGGGAGGCTGGTTATCTGCTGCGGACCAAGGGCGATAAAAGCGAGGAGGGTGGTGTCGCTGCTGGATATGGGTGCATGGATAGCTGCTCCCTGGTGTAGGGTAGCACCTACAGAAGTAGAATAGAGGTCATTCATAGAGACACCTGAGACATGACAGGTTGGATCTCAACGAGTTGATTCGTGGCATCGCCGCGCCTGGTATCGCCCTTTTTTGTACAGAAGGATTCCACCAAGCCCCAATACAAGTCCAAACACAGGGGACGTCTGACACAGGATAATATGGTCTTTAGAGTGGGGAGATATGTGGTGTTAGCGTAGAGCTCGGTACCGACACCACTCTACACGGATGGCCGACAGCCTTTACTCGTTCTGGCCGGTGTTCTGGGGTCGCTTGAGAACCTCGATGTTGCCTGCGCAGCGTTAGTATGGTATGTATCGATCCTGATCGGGCAGTGGGATGCGTACGTTGGACGACGTTGAGGCTGCTCCGGGTCTGGCCATTGGCGTCCTGGTACGTGTTGATGGACGCATCGCCCTCAACAAACACCATGGCACTATCAGCGCATCAGTCAGCATGGCAACACGCCACTCGTCTCGTTTGCACCGCGACGGGCCACGCACCCCTTGGGCAGGCTCAGCATAAAGTCGCGGCGCGGGCCCTCGACGAAGCTCGTGACGCGGAACCAGCTCGTCTGGCGGTTGTCCTTGGGCCCGCTGTTGCTGGCGACGGCGTACTTGAGGATCTCGCGGCCGCTGCTGGTGGGCTGCAGCTCGGGCGTGTCGGCGAGGTTGCCGATGATGGAGATGCGGGCGACGGAGCGCGGCGCCGAGGTGCTGAAGGAGCGGGTGGCGGAGGCGCCGGCGGCGGTTGCGCGACGGATGAGGAACGACGACATGTTGGCTGCTGGCGGCTGGATGCGCGGGTGGGTTGATGTGATGATGTGGTGATGAGCGATGGTGGTGGTGGGCAGTCGGTGCAACTGGTGTCATATTGTAGTGGGAGTGGTCGCGTCAGGTCGTGTTTGACGCGATAGATTAGGGATCCTTTCCGAGCGTGTGATTGGCTCGTTGCTGTGACCATGACGGGGTAGTCAACTGCCGCTACCAAGTCCCCTCTCAGCTGTTGTCAGACTAGCAAACCCTTCTTGTCGCCGCCCAGTGATGTTTAAACCATGGCTCCCATCAACTTCCTCTCTGGTCCGTTCCGGTAACTCGGGAGGTAACGGCGCTGTTGACGAATTGTTAAGCGACTTAGCACGGAGCTATTAGTGCTGGTATCCTAGGGCGACCTGGACGCGTCCCTGGCAGGTGCATCGTTCGAGGCCGAGGACTAATTCTGTAGAAGCTTGGATGGAAGGCATGCAAGGGAGATGATGTTCTCCCACGCTCGTCCCAGTAGATGTGCCACTTTGATATTGATACAATCCTCAAGAAAACTGACAACTTGACCTACCCTCCGCGGCGAAAAGCATTGATTGCCGTCTAAACGCCTAACCGTCGTGAGGACCATGTAAAACCAAGACCAGTCGTGGCAAGCGCAAGCTTCTCCTCTAGAAGCCCCGCCCACGTCCTCTGAAGCCACCACCGCGTCCACCACCACCCCCCCTGGAGAAGCCGCCTCCGCCCCTCGGGCCGCCCCTCGAGAAACCACCACCGCCTCGGCCACCCCTCGAGAAGCCGCCGCCGCCGCGCGGTCCCCCCCGTCCGCCGAATCCTCCCCGCGAGCCACCCCTCGAGAAGCCGCCGCCGCGCCCTCCCCTGCCGCGGTCGCCGCCCGCGCGCTTCAGCTTCTTCTCGCCGGGCACCTTGGGCTTGGGCAGGAACTTCTCAAGGGGCAGCAGCTTGTCGCCGCCGATGAAGACCTTGTCGCCGGCCTTGAAGCTCGTGGCGACGATGCCCTCTTGGGGCTTGATGGTGAAGAAGACTTCGTTGATGGGGCCGAGGATCTCGTCGACCTTGCCGATAGGCGTCTTGTTCTCGAGGTAGATGGGGGCGTTGAAGAAGGGGACCTTGACGTTGGAGGAGCGGCAGAGCATCTCGCCCTCGACGGCGTGCTCGAACGTGCCCATCTCCAGGACTTGGGCGGGAGGGCCGGCGGGCGCATTGAAGCCACCTCGTCCGCCTAGAAGAGAAGATCAACTGTCAGCTGGGGGAAACTTGGGTCGCGAGGAGAGGAGAGCGTACCTCGGAAACCACCTCGGCCGCCGCCGCGACCGCCTCTGAAGGACATTTTGTGCTGCGGATTTGCTGGGGACTCGGCAACTGGTTATCGTCGATTGTGGTGACGGTGCAGTCTTCGGCGTCGAGAAACTTTTCCGTGGGCAGGCGGCGTAGGATTTTTCCGGTGCGCGTGAATTGCCGGTCCTGATTGGCTAGAAATATGGGTGCGACAGCGATAAGACCACGAATCGATAAGATGCTAGTACTAGTATCCGATAAGATAAGATTCTGACGACACGACCGCTTACACGAAGTCTCGCAACCGACATAAAGTCCCCGACAATGCATTCGGACACAAACTTCCCCTCTGGCCAATGTGCCCAAGCGTATTTGCATCTGGGCGAGCATCATCCGCTCAGTATCGCCCGGCGCGAGTTTGCGGCTTCCAAAGCATTTATCGCGAAAGTGTTGAGAAGGAGCCCAAGGAGATTGACTCCGGAGCCACAGATCCCAAATACCTTTGGAAGATTGAGGAACTAGAGAAGCCACATGTATGCAGCTATTGCCAATAGAGTATCTCGGGCGGCCGCAGGTAAAACCTTGACCATACTTCGTACGTCAGGTTCATCAGGAGGCCGAAAGTGGGGCGTATTACTCGAGCAAGCAGGCGGTGGAGGGCGGCGGGGATAAATCATCAGCATCGAGATGGAGGCCGGTGGTATTATCCGCGGATGGTGACGAGCACGAACAAAGACTGGCAGCCGTATGCCGCGGTGGCAGCTGCTCATGCGAAAGCAGTTGCGGCACAGAGGGGGCCTCTGGACAGCCTGAGACTGTTATCAGCAGCCCCTGATAAGATAAGATTTCCCGACAGCTCCACTAGCCCACGACCCGCTTGCACAGTCTCACAACCCCTTTGCGCCTAAAGTCCAGCTCTGCGCCACGCCGACATCAATAAGTCAATAGGACGTGACGAGTTCCGTCGCCCGCGCCCTGTGGCCCTCGCGCGGCTGATCGCGGATAATGACCGGACGGACCCCAACGGTCAGCCGCGGCGGTGGCGGCAGCCCAGCGGCGGCGACAAACAAGCGCAAGCCACAGCCCAGCCCAGCCGCGTCACCCACATCTTCACCGGGCCCGGGTTCGTATTTGCCCCTGGCCGAGTGGTCCGTGCTGCGCGAGCTATGGATGTCTGGCCTCAAAAGGTAGCGCGACGGGTCTGTCATCGAATTCTCCTCCGATGGACTCCCTGTCAGACTCCCCTGTTGGAACACAGCTCAACACTCCACCGTGTCCTTGGGGATACACGCAGGCAGGAGCAGACAGATGATGAATCAATATTCCTCGTCAGATTCCGGCATTGCCACACCCCGTCTTCCCTCCTCGCTCGCCCATGTCAGCCGCGCATCAATCCACCGCTCCACGTCAGGGCCCCAAGCTTCCACCCCAAGCTCTAAATGGTCTGCCCACCGTCGGAATGGCTTTCCGCCCTGGTACGCTTTCCGCCACTCCGCGTCACATCGATCCATCGTTGCATGGAACGCGTCCCAGAGCCGGCGCTGATCCGCAGGGCTGCCCCCATACCACGACGCCGTGTCGCCGTCTGGATCAGGGATCCACTCAGGTACCGTCGCCGCAAGCCAGAGCGGTGCAGTCGTGGTGCCCTCAAAGTCGATATATCCGTTCACCTTCCCAGTGTCCATGTCGATCTGCATGAGTGTGAGCGCGAGGGCGCGAGCGGGCAGGCAGCAGCGGAATACTTACAAGGACGTTGACGAGTCGAAAGTCGTCCAGTCTCAGTGTGAATGGCTGCTCTGGAGTCGAGGGACCCCCAGGATACACGGAAGCGTCGCCCGGATAGATGGCACAGAGTTTGATGCCTTTGCGGAGCATCCGCTCTGCCCTTTGCAACGCCTCACACTTCTGTTTATGATCCGACTCCCCCTTGGCCTCCTCATCGTCTTCCAACTGCCTCATGGTCTCCTCGGGAAACTCGGTGCACTTGAACAGCAAGGCTCGGAGATAGTGCGCAAGATAGTCTCCAGCGCCGTTGAACGGGCCACGCAGAGAATGAAGACGGGTTGATGACGAGGATGGCGGGGTGTGCAGGTCTGTGGTAGAATAATCGAGAATACCGTCCAAGGAGCGAAAGAAGGGACCAGTAACGACGGGGCCAATTTCGTAGGCATCACTGGCAGTCGACAAAACCCTTGGAGTCAAAGATGTCGATGCGGAGGGAGCACAGTATATAGACCCAGCCTTCTCGAACCGTAGCGAGAAGAGAGCAGCGAGGTGCTCTGCGACCTGGATCACGACCCTTTCCTTGATCTCCACTGGCAGCGTCTGCCAGTCATCAACTGCCGCTATACCAGGTATCTGATCCCCCCATTCTCGTCAGCCTCGGTGCTTCATTCACCGTGAACAAAGGGTCAAGAGGTATACTTTCTGCATGATTATGTATTCAGCGCCAACGGGGTTCGAAGCGTCCGCATTCCAGACGAACACCGATGGTACGGGGACTGATGTGTGCGAAGCGATGTATCGCAGCGTCGCAACCTAGCTCGGTGTTGACCAGACGTTGATGCTGTTGTGATGGTAAAACACGTACCTCTGACTTCATCTTATCCCCCGGGAATGCAGACGACGCGACTCGAGCGACAGCATTGAGACTCTTGCCCAGGTGCACACCGTCGCCTGCCTCAAGGATATCGTACACCTGGAGCAACATCCGCGTTAGCAGTGACGACGCGAAATACACAGCATAGCCTTGCGGCGGCGGCTGAAACGAACCTTGTGATAGCCGCCCTCTGCTATCTTTGCCAAGTTGCACTTGACACCGAAGTGTGCTTCCACGACCTCGCAGAGGCGAGTGAGACTGAATTCTTCAGGCGCACCATTCTCGTAGGTCCATACAGAGGCTGTCTTTGCGTGCATCATGAAGTTTGTGGAGCTGCCAGTCGTGGCTGCGAACTATGAGCGATGGATGTGTGGGCCGTGATACTGTGGCATTGAGGGGCCAAGTCGCGCTGGGCCTGTCATGTGACCAATGGGTAGGGACTACAGGTTGGATGTTGAATATTTGTTAACGGCAGAAATTACTCCGTAATAATATTCGAGTTCAGTACGGAGTACGCGCTTAGCTAATAACTCAACAATTGATGATTGCAATACCAATAAGAGACAAGCAGCAACATAATGTCAATCCTTCTTCTCAATAGCCGACCTCACCGCATCACATTGAACACAACCCTCTGTCAACATACGAACCCATTTCGAGTGCGTTATCGCCTGCACCTTGCCCGACTTGGTCTTCGCCGTGCCCACGCCCGAACAGACTGCCTGGTGCTCGGTGCAGTACCCCTTGGCAGCCATACGCTTCGTACTTTTTTTGCAGGTAGGGCAGTGGTGTTTGGTGGGCCAAGGAGGCATCGTAGCGGACGTGTTCGGATGGCGAGTTGCGTCACGGCGCTTCCAGCACCCAGGGGATTATATAGAAGAGTAGTAGGCCTCGCCGCTAGCTTCAAGAACACAGTAGTTGACAGTATTTACCTCTGGCTTCCCGTCTCCCTTGGGCCGAATGCCCTTATGAATCGTTGCCAGAAGAGGGGTAATCGCCCTACTTGCTTATCGGTCGTGACATCATACCGTTACACGTTCCGTGGGGTGTTGGAGTCGTGCTACGAAGCAGGCCTGCTGTTATTGGAGACCCGGCGGCATTCACGCCTGTACGCATCGGATTGGGGCCGCTACAACGGAATAAACCTCGGCCCCCTAAAACGGTAGGGTATGCAGGGTCAAGAGCAAACATCCTGAACTTTGTACCAGCGCTCCGTTGGAACGATGTCAGGCTATCAGGTCACTTTCAAAACGCCGATGCGGTCGAGTCGATGTCTGCTGATGAGCCATGCCGTCTGTCCCGACGACCCTAGTATTGCCTCGGGCGGAGGCAGAGCATACATACCACGAGCTGAGGTTGAAGAGGGCCACCAAGCCACAAGTCCTCAGCGACGTCTCGTCTGGCTGAGGTCTGCTCCAAGCCCGATCCTGCTCACCTTGGTGTGGGGGTTGCGCGACGGCCGAGGTGGGGGGGCAAACTGCGCCATCTTCACCCCCGTCCCGAACAGGAACCCTTGCCCCCTGTGCCGCAGCCCCTGCCGCGCCGCCCCTGTCGGCCGCTGCCGCCGCGGCGCACATCGTGCCCCGATTCGGGCGTCAATAGAGGCCCGTCAATAGACGCCGCTCCGGGCCGCGGCGCCGCCAACAGCAAACGCGCGCGGCCGCAACTCCAACGGCCGGCGCCACGCAGCCGCGCACACGGTGAGCCTGCCATCGCCAGCCCGATGCTCTTGTTTCCTCATGCGCCCACCGCGTAGACGTTCCGTATTCGTGGTGATGCCTGCGTCAATGTTTCCTCGGCGCCTCACTTTGTCTCAGCGGCGGCCGGCCGGCCAGCCCGCTGCTCATTGAAGCCTGTTGTTGCTGTCGATTGACGCCCTGCTCGTCGCCCGCCGTCCGTTTCTGCAGCGCCGGCCTGCGGTTGCCTCTATTGTTGAAGACCTCTATAAGGCTCTTGGCCGCCGTCATCATGTTGTCGCTTTTGTCTTCGCCAGACCGGTGCTGCGATAAGTTGATGACGACCGGGAGCTTGCCTTTCACTTCGTCTTCGTCTCCTCGCCCCGGCCCTTGCAGCACCTTCGTTTGCCTCCATCGTGGCCCCGTCCCGGTTCTATCAAAATCATCTCGTCGAGGCCGTCCGCACCATGGAGCCGTCGTCGTCGAACCACCTCTTCGGCCGTGACGATGCCTTCATCGTCCGCTTCCCGAGCGACCCTCCCTACACCACCACCTCGCTGAGGGCCAACCTCGTCCTCCGCGTCCTCCTGGCCCTCCTCGCCAACCTCGTCTGCCTCGTGCCGCTCCGCCTGCTCTACCGCAACGGCGAGTTCGCCGCCGTCGTCTTCATCGTCAACGTCATGGTCGTCAACCTCGAGACCGTCGTCATGTCGCTCACCTGGCGCGACGACAACGTCCAGTCGTGGTGGCCCGGGTACGGCCTCTGCGACGTCGACCCCTACCTCCACAACGCGTGCCAGGCCCTCTACGTCACCTGTCTGCTGGCCATCATGCGCAACCTGGCCCAGCAGGTCGGCATGCTGCGCGCCAACCCCCTGACGGTCAAGGAGCGGCGCAGGCGCAACCTGGTCCAGGCGCTCATCATGTTCCCGCTGCCGATCCTGCAGCTGGCCATGACATGGCCCATCACCACCCAGAGATTCGTGGTCGGGGCCTTGGTCGGCTGCACCTGGATGCCCCATGCGTCGTGGCCCAACCTGGTCTTTTTCATCCTGCCCCAGGTCGTCGTTGCTCTCGTCACGGCGGTGTATGCGGGTGAGTCCTGTCAGAACGTTTCGTCGTTGCTCTCGCCAAGGAGAAGAAGGCTGACCCCGTGACATCGCAGTCCAAGTATACTTTCGGTTCCGCGAGGTTGCCAAATCCACCCTGACGGCCCTGTCCAGCAACAGGGCGGCCAGCCGCAGGAGCCAGCGCACCCGGCGTCGCCTGTACCTGATGGTGACGTCCATCCTGGTGCCCTTCTTCCCCGTCGTCGTCACCCTCGCAGTCGTCAACGTGCTCAACAACCGCCCACTCTTGCCCTTTGACTACGACGCCATCCACAATCACCAACTTCCCACGCCGTGGAACACCATCGCCCTCGTCCCGTCGAGCATGATCAACTGGATGTACATGAACGACTGCTACATCCCGATCCTCAGCGTCGTGCCCATCTTCCTGTTCTTTGGCATGACCAAGGATGCCATGAACCAGTACCGGCTGGCCTGCCTGCTTGTCGGCCTGGGCCGCGTCTTCCCTCGTCTCCAGGAGGAGTACGATCCGGACAGTGAACCTTCTGCCGAAAGCTCTTTTGGCTCGAGCCAGGTGGCGACGGTGACAGAGTGAGCCACTGACTTCTCTTCCATCCCAGCCGCGTTATTTCAAAACACTAACCAACGCCGAACAGGTTTCCGTCTTCAGCCTCGAAATTCAATTCCTCCACGTCCTCGCGTCCGCTGAACAGTGTTCACTCCATCTCCACCAGCGGCTTCCGTGACGCTCACGCCTGCGCCGCCGACACTGCCGCGGAACTCGACATGGAGAGCGGGCTTGGTCGCGCGGCTCACCAAACCGAAACATCGTTCGAGACAAGCCAGACAGAGGACGCCACGGCCGATCCCGCTCGCCGCAACCCCTTTCCCTTCCGCACACGTCTCAACTTGAACATCCCATTCAAGCTGCCCTTTTTCAAATCCAAGACGGGCAGGCAGCCCGACGCCCAGTCTGCTCTGCCCCTGGAGTCCCTCCGCACTACTACGCCTTCACTTGTATTGCCATGGAACAACGTCCCCGGCGATACCCAGGCTCACGCCTGGTCCGACGATGAGGCCAGACTCTTCGACACGCACGCAGACACTGGGGATCTAGAGTCCTCCCAAGCTACTAACATCAGGGTCGACACGGTGTTCACTAGGGAGATACTCCGAGAGAGCTTTCAGCGTTAGAAGCGCCATTCGGACACTTGCGGCACGTGGGGGACGCGGGAGGGAAGATTTAATCTTGGAGAGGAAGGAATTTCGGCCACCATTTTTCATTTCGCATGTACATAGCACAGGCGTTTACGCAGCCTCGGCTGGCGTCGGCGTTGAGACGGAAAGGACCCCAAGGGTCCACGGAAAGGGATCACAAGGTCGCAGAGACTTAGACTAGATAGCCAACTCATGCAGACCAGAGGACAAGCAGCTGACTCGCAAAGAATTCGATGGTGCGTAGATTGTAGATTACTTGGATATCCGTGTATGTAGTATCATACAAAGCAACGTAAACTCCCCACCCATGCGGTGTTCAAAGTGTGCACCCATCTACAGTGTGGTGTATATACCGGAGCTCCGTCCAAGATATGTCCTTCTTTTCCCTTTCCAAGCCCGGAATTACCCTTCCTCCTTGCGGGAGTTTGATGTTACTTTCCAATGGTTTTTCGTGTGCCCCCGTCCCGCCAAAAAACCGAGCGCCAAAAAAGAAACAAAAAATAGGCTTCGGTGGTATCAGATGCAGTTGTATCGTCGCGGCGGCAGCAGAACTGAGCAAGCAAGCAATACAGGAATGACGAGAAAGGAATGACAGGGATACGTGTACGTGCCGTGCCGTCTGACGCACGAGGGCATCACGTCAGCATCAGCTCCGGCGGGCGCCGTTCTGCATCTTGCGCATCGCCTCGCGGTGCGCCTCGAGCAGATCGCCGCTCCTCATGCGCTCGTCAAAGGCCCGGTCCGCAAACTCGCGCTCCCGGCGCTGCAGCTCCCGGCGCTGGGCCTCGGCCTCCTTCTGGCCCATGAGCACGTTGCGCTGCATCTCGATGTTGCGCTGGACCTCGGCCTCGCGGTTGCCCAGCAGCGACGACGCCGTGAAGGGCGTCTCGCGGCCCGACGCGCTCGCCAGGGGCGAGCCCGCGCGCAGATCCTGCTGCACGGACTGCCGGAAGGCGGCGAGCCGGGCGTCGCGCACGGGCTGCGGGGGCAGCGTGGACGCGCGCTTCGGCTGGTGCGAGTCGAAGGCCAGGGCCTCGGAGCTCTCGCGGCCGGGGCTGGGGAGGCGCGTGAACGAGGCGCTGGAGTGCTGGGACAGCGACACGCGGCTGCCCTGGCGCATCATGATGTCCTTGCGATGGCTGAGCGGCAGGTCGTCGGGGTCGGGCACGCCCAGCGCGGCCGCGTACGCAGGGTAGTGGCACAGAGACCCGGCGTCGCTGCCGGGCCCGTGAGCCGCAAGGGGCGGAGCCGCAAGGGGCGGCTCGGGGGTGGCGGAGAGGCGGCTGCCCTGCGACCTGCTGCGGAGGAACATCTCGCGCTGTCCGATGAGCGTCTGGGGGACCGAGTACGAAACGACGCCCGGGGCTGCGCCGCGGGGCGGTGCCTCGCTGCCGGCGAGCGACGGGCTCGTCGAGGCCGCTCTCGCGCGCGTCGTCTCTTCGGGTATGGACTCCTCGACGGGCGCCGCAGGGTGGTGCTGCTCGGGAATGGGCCCGCATCCCGAGGACACCCTGCGCATCGCCGCCGCCGACGCCGACCGGACCGGAAGCGCGGTCGGGGGCGGCGAGCCCGGGCTGAGGCCCGGCTCCTTGTCCTGCGGGACGCGGGTCGGGAGGGCGATGCTGGACGGGATGTGGTGCCTGGAAACGCGTCTCGCGGGGGCCGGCGTGCTCGGCACGTACGAAACAATCGAGGCCTGCGACTCGGACCGCCGCGCAGCAGGGGCCGGCGCGCCCTCCTCGGCCGTCTTCTGCAGGCCCTTGACATCAACAGGGACGGGCCGTTCCTTGGCCGGCGCCGGCGCCGGCTCCGCCGCCTTGACGGGCCGCGCTGCTTCGTCGACGCGCACGTCGTCGGGGTCAGGGGTATCGGCGTAGCTGAGGTGCTTGGCCCACTCGTTTGTGCGGTAGGACATGGCCACGCGAGACAGGGAGCCCGGCAGCCGGTCTTTGGTCAGGCTCACGGGCGTCGACGCAGCCGATGCCGTCGACTTGGCCTTCTCGGACGCCTCAGGGGCGAGGCGGTTCGACGGAGCAGCAGCAGCCGGCACGGGCCACGATTCTCTGCCCTTGCCATTGCCGAGCCCAGCCTCGGGCTCGTCTGCCTCGGCGAGCTCCGCGTTGATTTTGATGTCCCTGCGCACATCCGCAGAATGAACGGAGCGTCGGTCGGCGCCGCTGACACTCCCGCCGTCGACCGTCGCGGCCAGGGACCCGTTGTCGGCATCGTGTCGATACGGCCTGGGAATGACCAGCTCCTCCGAGCTCTCGCCGTCCTCGTCGTCGCCCCCGCGGCCCGGTCGCTGGGGGAAGCTCCTGAGCAGCGAAGCCGAGCCCTGCGACAGCCGCTTTACCAGAGAATGCCGGGGACGCGCGGGAGCCGCAGTGTCCACGTCGTCTGCAAAGGTTGCAATGGACGACCGGTCGCTGAGAGACTTGGCGTCCTCGTTCGGCGGCACGGTGAACGGCAGGGGCACCACTTCCGGTGCCCCGGCGACCGTGTGCGACTGAGACGCGCGTTTGTTGCTTGCGGCTGTCCCTTGGGAGAGTCGCTTGCCTCCTGTCGGCGTAGCGGCCCCTTCACCCATGCCGGCAGCCTTCTCGTCCATGTCGTCGGCGACGTCGGAAGGACTTTGGGGAACATCGTCGGCGGCGACCCGCACGGTGACCTTGCCCTCCTGCGCCTCCTCGGCCGCCATCAAGGCCTTTGGTCCGTTGCGAGAGTGCTCGGATTCCGACATGTCCGCCATCTCGAAGACTTCGACGGACAGCCTCCTCAGCTTCTTCTCGCTCCCGGTATCCCCGGGGTCGGACATGCGAGACTCGGTGGCGCTGGTGCCGTCCCCGTAGGTTCGCTCCCAGTGGCGACGCTCGCGGGCATTGGACTTCTCGACCTGGCGGCCGACGTTTTCCTCCTCCAGGTCCAGGTCTCGGCGGCCCTCGGCTCGCTCGGCGGCTCGCTTCACGCGCTTCTCCTTGACGATTCTCCACAGCTTGATCTGAGAAATGGTGCCGACCAGGAAGACGATGACGATGGCCGCCGTCTCCACTCGGATGCCCTTGGTGACTGGATACGTATCGGCTCCGAGAGGGAAGAGGTTGCTGTTGACGTCCCAAACGTAGGCCCAAAACTCCTTGAGGCCGGCGCGGCTGAAGCAGTCAATGCCCAGGACGGCGACGGTGGAGCCGGTGAATGCGATCATGAGGATGAGAGCCCAGTCCCGCGTCCACCGGCTAAAGTAAAAGGGGAAGCCGGCCAAGGTGAAGCAGGCGATGAAGATGGCCTTGGACGGCACCGCATGGAGCAAGCCCCCGGGCACCAAGCACAGCATCCACATGCTCACGCAGAAGCCGCCCAGCGCGCAGCCCAGGCCCTCGGTCAACTCCTTGAAGAAGGTGGACGCGGCGCCGACGGCACAGCCCGACATGACGACGGCCACGACGTATCCGCCCTGGACGGCGTCGGAGACGGGGATGTTCATGACGTACAGGATCAGGACCGCGACGCCGAGCGCGGTGATGTAGGCGGTGGAGAAGAAGGTGTGAATCCATCGATTCTTGATGCCGACGAGGGCGTGGATGCCGCCGGTGACGAGCATGACGACGCCGGCCACGCCCCATCCGGGGCTGAGTTCCGGCGTGATGGGAAGCTCGCCAGGGGGGATCGTCACTGTGCCGGGGCGGGTCAGTTGGGAGCTTGGGGCTGCGAGGGCAGGTCGGGACGGGGGGACAGCCGTACCGTGCAAGAAGTTGGACTTGTCCAGCGGGCCGTTGGTGGTGATGGCGGTGGGGGACGTCGACTGAGCCGTGCCCGTCGGGGCCGTTGTGAGGGAAGCCGTGCTCTCAGCGGCCGTCTTGGCCACGGACGTCTCGGCGGGCTTGCCATGGCCGGTGTTGGTGTTGGTGTTGGTGCTGGTGCCGGTGCTGGTGGGCGCGGGCCGCGATGTAGACGCCGGAGTGGCGGTTGCGCCGTCGTCGTCCTGCCTCCTGACGATCCGGAAGCTCTGCGCGACGGCGAGCTGCAGGGCCAGGGCCAGGCAGAGGAGCGCCCACAGGCGGGCAGCCCTGGGCAGCATGGTGGTTGGGGACCTGGGGTACGCGTGCGGTGTCGAGGTCGTCGACGAGTCAGTGTCGGGGAGGCTTCACGACGGCTGCCACGGAGCCGCGAAGCATGATGGGGAGAAGCCCCTTTAGGAGAGTCGGCCGGTCTCGCAAGGCAGGACGCAAGAAGCGGTCGAGACGACGGACCAAAGAAGCAAAGCAATAACCGGGCAAATTAGAGCAGCGCGCCTACAGGACGGATTGGATGCGCAGCGGGTGAGACAAGGTGTTCTGGCAAGCCGGTGGTTGGTGAGCGGTCAAGGGGCAGCACAGTACTCGCTCCGGACTGGACAGAGAGAAAAGAACAGCGGCCCCGGCCGTGCAGACGAGGGTAGGTGACGGGCGTTGGTCGACGTCCAACACGACGGCGGGACGGGCGAAGACGAAGGCGCGTTGGTGGTGTAAGAGGACAAGCACGCAGCGAAGGCAGAGCGTGCGAGCGTGAGCGAGCGTGCGAGTGCGTGCGGGTGCGTGTGAGTGTCATGGACGCCGCTGCTCTCCTCGCCGCGCAGGCTCAGACCGAGCCACCCACCACGAGGACGTGCTCGCACATCAATCAATGCAAGATGCGACGGATCCGGGAGGAGGGCCGGCGGCGCCGTGAGAAGCTTGGCCGGGCTGAGGCCCGCCCGCAGGGCCAATTTCCCTGGGCGGGCTGGTGGAGCCGGAGCCCATGTGGATGACGCTGCATTGCTGGCACTCGCATGGCGGATGGCTGACGCAGCGATCATGGATGGAGTGGATGCGCGGATGGTGGCACGGAGCCGTGGGCCAGCGCCAGCTCGATGACGGCGAGATGGCGCGCGCGCCGGCCGCCTCGGCATCAGCTGGCTCCGTGCGTTCCGCGAGCGGGAGGACTGCCGGCCACGATGCACACAGGCGAGGGCACAGGCGAGGGCAGGCCATCTGCGCCGTCGACCGCGCACATCGCATCGAGGCCGTCTCGCGCGGCTTGGACCGACCCGATGGCGCCAGGATGCGCGCAGGGGCAGCGACCAGGCGTGGACCGCCCGGCAACGGCTGCGCCGCGCGCGCCGGCGGCCCCGCGCAGGTACCGCGCAGGTGCTGCCCGCGTACCGGGGCGCAGGCACAGGCGTGCAAGCGCATGCGCCAAGCCCGCGCCACCAAATACAACGGCGCAGGCAGGCCGGGTGCTGGCGCCGCGACCGCACGGGGGCCGTCCCGAGCCGAATGCGACAGCGCCAGCGCTGGCGATGCGAACGTGTGCTGCCGGTGCCGCTGCTGGTGCCGCTGCTGGCGCCGCTGCTGGCGCGTCGACGGCGGTGATGGCCCTGCGCTCGCGCGCGCGCTGCCATCGTGCCTATCGGGCGGGCGGCCTGCGAGCCTGGCGTGGCCCGTCTCGGGCTCTGCCGCACCGCGCCCCGTCCAAATTGATTGCCGGCAGCAGCCTCGATCCCAGGGCGCTGCCGGCGTTGGCGCACGATGGCCCCAGAGGGCTGGCTGGGCTGCTCCGATCTTGGACGAGCTGAGGCGCTGCGCCGTACTGGGAGCGAGGCTGCTCCACCGACGTACAAAACGAGCCAGCCAGCGCCGAACGAGGCGCTCACCTGCCACGACGACGACGACGACAATGGCCCAGCCCCGGCTGACGCGCCATGTCTTCCACCTGTTCTCGTGGACCCATTGGCCCGGCCAGCACGGCACCGCATCGACGGCATCGTCCACGCACCAGCTCGAGCCCGAACCGGGCGCCGCGAGCTGCAACCATCCATATCCATCAGCGCGCGCCCTCCACTCGAGAGCCGCAGCGTGGCCGTGGGGGTGCTCGGCGCCAATCCAGCCCGTCACACAGGTTCATGTCGCGAGCCAACCATGGCCGCGCACACGCCCATGTCCGTACGCCCCGTTGCCAGCTCATTAAACAGGTCAGCTCGAACCGACCAGTCTCCGGCGCGAGACCAGCAGAGAAGACGACGCCGAAGGAGAAGGGGAGAAAAAGGAAAAACGTGCATCGTGCAGCGTTGCGTCGCATCGTCGCGGCACACGTTGAAAGGCTGCTGCCTTCTTCTCCCCTCCGCCCGCTAAGACAAGGCGCCACAGCAATTACTTGGCGGGCCCGTCCGTCCGGTGGTGGTACCGATCACGGAAAGCCTCTCTGCCCCTGGGGTCTCCGCGGGAAAGCGGGCAGGGGGCTCCTGGTGGCCCAATGCCGCATGCCGCGGTGCATCGTGCCGCCAGCGGCGCTAGGGCACGCGTCCAAGATTAAACGGTAACGCTGCTCCCCCGTCGACGTTGCTGAGTCGCTGACGGGGCTGCGCCGAGCCGTGTCCGTCCCGTCGCCGTACCACGCGTCGCCCGTCGTGCGAGCGCGGATACGGAGCAGTCCGTCATCGATGCCTGTCTGTATTGACGGGCGCGGCGAAATGGCATGGGCAGAAGCAGGTTTCACATGCTGCTGACCTGTACGTCCATCGCACTGAGCTAGAAAACCTCGCTCGTCGCACGTCGAACCCTCCCCTTGCCTCCGGTGGCGAGGGGACGCAGAGCGGCACTCCCGCGACGACGATGCGTCCCGGCCTGGTCGATTGCCATCGCCGGCGGCGGCGCCGTCATCGCGCAAACGGCTGTCGCCTCCCATCACATCTCTCATCGGTGCGTGGCGAGCGCGCGTATGCCGCTTACTCGCATGCCGCCGCTACGCTGCCCTCTCTGCAATGCATGGCCAGCAAACGCGTTAGTCGCCCCCGAGGGCGTTTACCCGAGCATTTACTGCTCCGCGGAGCTGCTTCGGCTTGCTTTTGCCGTTGTTGCGCGTTGGTCGCCCAGCGCCGACGCCTTCCTGCATGGGCATTTATGCGTGTCATTGTTGCCTGCCTGCTGGCCAAGGCGTGGCGCCCGGTGAGGTGGCACAGAGGGACTGATTCGGAGCATTCGACCCCGTTGCAGACCACGGGTGCTCCCCAGTTCCCACCGAGGACGAGTGGCGCAGACTTTTATACGAATCCTCGTGGTACAAGGGAATTGTCTCACGGTCATGTGAATCAAGGCTCGGACCCTGTGTCACCCCAACTTCATCACGCCTTTCCATGTCACATGCTTGATCCTGTGCCGTCAATGGTATAGCCTCCGCAACAGAAGAGAAGCGCAGCCCTCGTGGCTGCTGTAACAGTGATTAGGAGATGTCGTGCAAACCTGAATCGTGCCCTTCGCTGCCCGTCCCTCGTGGTATCATATGCATCTCTCAGCCCGTCCTGCGCGCGCGAAAGTGAAAACAGGAAAGAAAGCAGGCCCTATCTCTTCATGACTCGAGTCGGCATGCCATCGCCGCTGTAGCGGGGCTGCATCGGTGCTTTCCCCGTCCGGCTGCTGCTGCGTCCGGATCTCGCCGACGAAGGCCGCTTCTGCTTGTTGCGGTCGACCCAGGCGAGAAGCCAATTCAGGGGCAGCAGAAGAAGCTGAAGAATGGCGCTGAAGGGGAAGAGGGCAATGGCAACGAGGGATTCGACCGTGCGCGCCAAGAGGTTCCTGCCGGCCGCACTGCTCTTCGCTGCCGCGGCCGCCAGCGCAATGGCATCGTCCATTCTAGCGTCGAGCCCCGAGAAGCGTGATTCCGTTTGGAACTGGAGCAGAGTAGCCTTCTTTTCGTACCGCCTCACTGCCCGGTTCAGCGCGTCGATCTCGGGCTGGATGGCATTGCGCACGTCCCTCGTCATCACCGCCTCCTGCTTCGCCCTCGCGGAATCCGGGCCGGCTCCCTGCTCCATGGCCACTTCATCTGCCACGGAGCGGGCCTCGAGCCGCTCGATTCTCCCAACCACGTCCTCCATCTGCGCCCCTGTGCCCGGCGACGACGCAAACGGGTTTCCGTGGACGATTCTCTGCAGGTGGAGGGTCCGCGACTGAACCAGCTTGAGCATGTGGGAGAACACCCGTAGCTCCGATGCGAGTAGGAAGATTGTCAAGTTGTAGTTGGAGACTAGGCCCTCCGATGGGCGGCTCAGCTGTGACCTGATGGCGTGGAGCAGGTATGCGCTGACGAGCGGAAGCACGAAGCACGCCACCAGCGCAAGGACTTCGTGCATGTAGAGCTCGCGAAGGGCTGCCTGCTGTTGCGCCGTCGTTTGCTTTTCCTGAGACTGAGCCTTGGGCGCCGATGTGCCACCTGCCTCCTCCTCCTCCTCCTCGGGCACGTCGTCGAGTGGCGAGCTCGGCTGAGCGGCTGGCCCAGGGGACTCGAGATCGCCGTCGTCTTCGAGGACGACGTCGGAACAATCAGCCTCGTGCTGCGTGCGCACCTGCTGAGCGGAATTATACCACACCCTGCCGCGCGTCAGGACTCTAAACAGCCGCAGGCGCATTGCAATATGCACAGACCTACCATGGTTGCGTCACCGACCAGTGGAGAAAGACCCCAGCGAGCCCCAGGAGCATGATATCCGTCACGACCGCGTGCCCATTCTTGAACAGCACGCCCGTAATCGCGGGCAGCAGCGCAAACGCCAACGAGAGCGACGCGAGGGACGACGCCTCGGGCGCCGGCAGCCCCATGCCGGCCTCCGGCTTTGGGTTCAGGATGGCGCGGGCCTCGCTGCTGTAGTCGGAAAGGTTGGAGCTCCTGCGGCGCGGCGGGCCCTCAAAGGACGCCTCGGAGCGGCTCGCAACGGATCGCCGTCGCATGGGCAGCGACTCGTCGGCCGTCTTTGCGCGGCGGAGGGCGTGGCCAGAGGGCCCGCTGGAGCCTGAGGCGACGGCGGAGGTGACGGCAGCGGCGTTGTTGCCAACGGCTCTGACGGAGGCGGACGATGGCGCAGCTGGCTGCCGGGAGGCGGCTGGAGTCTCATCCCGCGCGACGGCCATGGTGCACCTGCGCTGCGCGTCCTCGCTGCCGTCGGTCGTCGACGAGGTTGCCCAAGGCGGGGGCCACCATCTCAACGGGCGTCGTGGTGGCCAGTGAGTCGGTTACGCGAGGCAGCGCAGCGGGCTCAGCTCGATTGCCTAGAAGGGAAATTGGAGCCCAGGCTCCGGTCTCCGCTCCGCCGCAGCGAGCCGTTAGCGCCATCAGGAGACCATAATCCGGGGTAACGGCCGGACGATGCCATTGCGATCTCAGCAGCAGCATGTAGAAACGGCACGTAGGATGTTTCCCGGCGGCATAGCGCGGCCCTGTCGGTTGGGCAACGGCTCAGGCCGCCTCGCGTTAGTGATTGGGCAGCCGTATTCACAAATTCCTTCCTGGTTCTGAGAGCCGTCTTGTCTCACGGGACAGGCGTGGTTGCAGGGACCTCACCCATCAACGACTAAAATTTGGCCCCACCGGGCGGACGTGGCCAGGGATTCATCGCCCTGCATTATTATCTGGATTATCGCCGTGACGAGCCTCGCCTTGTTGATTGTCCGGACCACGACGCTTCCGGGACCACCTCAGCGTCCACATATCGGAGCTGTAACCACAATAGGCCGTGGCATTTCGGCACGCCGGCCCCGTGCCGAGATTCTGACCTCGCTCGCTGCGAGTACAAGTGACAGATGACGCGAAACGGCAGCGCTTACCTAGTTGTTCATGCCATTCAGTGGCCAGGGATCCGGCCTTATGGTAAACTGCAGTCCGACGAATTTGAGTCGCAGACTGCAATGCAATCGAACGAGCGGTTCGAGCAAGAGTACTCCGTCTCGAAGTCCACATGGGACGCTTTACCCTGAGCCCTGTCGCCGTCTTGACGATGCTGGAGCCCAGTGGGCTGTATTCATGCAGGGTGCTTCGCACAGACCCATAACACGATTAATACGCAGCCATCGGAACCAACGAGGTGCTGGCGAGTCATCATGCCCGCGTCGCGCGCGACGGCCCACAGAGTGCTGGCTCGTCTGCTGAGCCTCACGTGTGGTGTGTCGGCTAGCAGGCAAACCCCTGCTTCAGAGAGCGTGCTCGCCGCATAGCCAGCGAGCACGTCAGGTGATGGATAGTCAGAATCGACAGTTGATGCCGCTTACTAGTTTATTGCCAGGGGCCGTTTTTCGTTTCATTGGAGCCAACCGCTTCCCGGGCTCCCCGGAGCTGCACGCCGATGCCAGGTACTCTGCAGCGCCTCTGCCGATCCGCGACGATGCTACCTCCCATGCCTTGCTCCTCCCTCGAGCGTCGGAAAGCACGCCGCTGCTTCTACGTGCTCCGTACTGCGCGGGCAGACAGGCCAGGACAGCCGTTTGTCAGAAGTGGCTGTGCGCCGGGCGGCCCGAGCCATGCTCGAATCGTCGCCATCGTCGGTCAGTGAGGCGGGCCCGCTTTGGGTACGGAGCACGTACGCTCGACGGCAGGGAGCGCCCCAAACGACACGGGCCTGGTCTGGGCAGACGACAGATAAAGCTGGCGATGGAGCCGCCCCCTCGGCCTGCCTCGAGCTTCTCCTCCCAACTCTTGTTCTCGCTGTTGGGCCGGGACAATGCCATGCCATAGTTGGCCGCCGATTACATCACCGCCCTCCGCGCGCTGAGAAGGATGCTGGGGCTCGCCGATAGGGCTCCTGCCGCTAACCCGTTCGAGGGCGCTCCCCTATTCTGGCCCGTCGCTGGCCCGTGCAGCCGCTGCCGCCGCCGCCGTTGTCCCTGTTGCTGGTCGACGACCGCCCCTGGGAGCGCTGCCGCAGGCCATCGACGTGCTGACGCCGCGGCCAACGAAGGGTTGAAGCCATCACCATCGCCATCGCCACCGCCAGCGCCATCGCCAGCATCGCCGCCGCCGCGCCCGTCGCCCGCTCCCGGGCTCCCGCTCGACGCATCGCCGCTATTCCCGATCAGCATCGCTAGGTCGCACCACTTACTCGCTCCCACGCACCAGCAGCCGCAGCCGCCCAGCTGCCCCCTGAGCACGGTCGTCACGGCGGCCGTGCCACCTCCGTCTTTCCCACGGCTCCTCACGCATTCCAGCCGTCCTCCGCCTCCACCCGATCGCCCTCCTTAGCCGCAGCCCAGAGCCTGCGACTGCCGCCTCTCTCCCAGCAGCCCAACCACATCCCCCGGTCGCCCCAGGATCTCGCCGCAGCCGCCGCAGAGACTTTGAACCCCCAGCAGGGCCGCCAGCAGGGCCAGCGATTCCAGTCGCCCTTTCGCAGCCGCGCCGCGGCAACAGCCTCCTCGCCCTCGACTCCTCGCCGTCCCCGCCGACTGTCCTCGGCCCGGCTCTGGAACCCGACCAACTCGACGCCGCGGAACACGCAGCCTCGCAAACGACGCACCTCGACTCCCCCCGCACCCCCTGTTCCGCTGCGGCATCCCGCGCTCGACGCCTCTGCGGACACGAGCGACCTCATCGCCACCGGAGCCGGCGACTATCCCCTCCTTACCCTTTCCGAACAGCGGCAGACGAGGCACTCCCCGTCCATCCGTGCCAGTCTCCAAATCGAACGAAGCGGCACCCGCGATCGACGGGTGAGCCTGCCAAGGTCAGTACGGGCCTCGTACGACGGAAGCCGATCTCAGCTGCCGACGCCAGGCCCACAAGAAATCGAACGCGAGCCCCTTAGCCGAGCCCTTGAAGAGCAAGCAGAGACCAACAAGGTCGTCAAGGTCGACAAGGGAAAAGGAAAAGCCACCATGGCACCTCCGGGCGAAGACCCCAGACGGTCCTATTCGAGGGACCTGGAACGGGGGCCAGACGTGCTGGAGTCCCGCCCCTCGAATGTCTCTGTCGGGGATGGCATTGGCTCGGCGCTCTCATCGTCCAACTCGTCCATCATGGGCGAGGATGTGCAGGCAGACGCCGGCGAGGAATGGGGCCCGCAGCATCCTTGCTATCCTCACGTGAACCCACACGTCCCCGTCGACTCGCACGAGTTCGCAACCACGCGCATAATCCGCATCCGCCGAGACTGGCTGGTCAAGGGCGACCTGGCCCCGACCTTTTCCAACCTCTACCCCGAGATCCTGGATCCTGCAGGCGTGTCGGAGCAAGAGTTCCGGCGCGTCATCGACAAGCTGAATGGAGACCTGGTGCCCATATTCGACCCGTACAGCGTCCGCAACATCGTGGACAGCATGCTGGGCCTTGTCACCGGCTGGCTGTGGGACGACTTTGGGCTTACCGGCATCAAGTCGCGGCTCAACGAGCTGGAGAAGTGGATCGACAAGTGGAACTTGGAGATGGAAAAGGCAACGGCCTCAGAGGAGGGCACTATCCCGCCCAAGATCATATCGCTTCGACAAACGGGATACATGACGGTAAGGCTTGTGCTGTGTCGCCCCTGTGGTCAGGGTGTTTGCTGACCCTTGTGCTAGCTGGACATACAAATACCGGATCCGGAAATCGCTCCCGCGCCCAGTAGTACGGGCGCCGGCGAATCGCGGACAGCGTTGCCCATGGAGCCAGCGCCTGCGATAACTGCCTGAGTCTGAGCTTCCTTGCGGATCCGTGTTTCCACTTCATGATACCCTTGCTCTTTCGACATTTCCATTTCCTCACCTACCACTTTAATTTTTACTTATGACGGCTATGGAAATGAGCATAGCCACTGTCCACGAGCTTCTCGATTGCTATGCCCGCTGAAGCGTGCCGCCGGAGAGCACACTATATCCTTTTGCAAGGGGCGTTTCTTTGATATCAGGGCATTTGCATAGCGTGTTTCGTGCTTCTCCGGGGCCTACGTGACGGCCTTTGCGTGTGGAAGGGTTGGATCTCTGCAACTAGTGGAGGCGGCGTTGTTATTGAATCCTCTGCCTGGGGTGGGCGATGGATGGTTGTGGTACGCGGCTGTGTCCGCAGTTGCAGAGGAGGTGGGATTGACAATCCGTCGCCGGGAGCAATGCCTGTGATGTGCAACGTACTGAGGTTGTAATTATACTTGGCCCTTGGAATCTCACGGCGTGCCCTGTGGCCTGGTCTCCTCTGGCTCGGGGAGCTTGTGTACTTTTCCCTCATTCGGCCTCCTTCACTGGGGGATCCAACGCGTCGACCTCTGTCTCCGTATCAGACATCTCCCCTTGTTGACGACCTACCTCGGTTTCTAGTGCTTCCGCCCTCTTTCGGTAATGCCTCATGGTATGGAGGATAGGATTGCCAAAGAACCTTTGCTCCACCTCATGTGCGCTGACCGTAACCGCCTTCCAGCTGGTGGACGAGACATCGTCGGGATCAACGTCTTGAAGAACGATGCAACGCCCGCTCACCCTGAAAGTCGGCGACGGGACGCGAAAGCCTTGTGGGTATCGCTCCTTCAAGTTCTCATCGGAGAGCACGTACACGTCAAGCAGTGCTTTGATGTATTCTTCTTGGGCTAGAGGAACGGGATCCCCCTCGTTGATGATGGTCAGGAATAGGCCCGACTGGAAAATCGGCGACTCTGCCGGCAGGATGGGACTGGTTGCCACGGGCGGGCATCCAAAGGTGATGCAGTGGACGCGATGGAACCCTGCTGCATCTCAGCCTGGGCTTCCTTGGAGACAGGTTTGACACCCACCTGGGACAATGGTCGACATTTTATGATCTTTTGTCATGGCCATGGCGTAGAAGAGCTGTGCGACGGCACCGCCGGCTGAATGGCCTGTGAAGATCAATTCATCAACGGGGCCAGAGTCTCCGGATGTCTTGATGTTGGCGATTTCGTTTGCAACTTTCTTGTGCATCGCCTCTGCCACGACTAAAAGGCCGCGGTGCCAGGAGGCCGATCCGTCCAGCAGCTGCTGCAGGTCAACTTCCCTTCAACGACAAGGCCGGGCTCACGGGCGCTCACGTTTCTGCCGCGCGTCGGCCTTCCGTTTGCGTTGACCATCCAGTCGCGGTGGCTCGCTGATCCCCGAACCGACACAACCAGGACCCGTCGGCCGCGGGATTGGTGGACGGACATGGCTGTCAGCTTCAAGTTGGAATACTTGTGGTGCTCGAGTTTCCGGGCAGCGGCCAGCTCGTCGAGGTCTCCGTAGACGTCGCTCGAGGCAGCGGCTGCGAGCCTGATGAGGTGCCAGGAATCTCGAGACCTGTGATGATGTATCCGTCAGTAAGCCGTCCCTCACAAAGGCGTAGGCTGTAGGCGCCATCTTACCCCTTGAACTCCGCAACGCCTTCACTTTGTTGGATTTCGAGGATGTTTCTCGGCAGCCCTTCTACTTTGGATAGGTATTCCGCGAAACCGTACTGTTGAGTCTCGCTCACTGATCCCGTCAGCACCGCGCCTACTCTGAGGGACGGTAACTTGCTCACAATCCGTGGCCAGGAGTATGGTGTCTAGATGTTCCGAGGCTTGAGCGACGGCGTTTGATGTCCCCGCCGAGTCCTGAGTCGAGGCCGAGGACCCAGGGTGTTCAAGAACCGTACCGGAAACAGAGACGAGGACGCCGACCGCCTTCCGCTTCTTGGAGACTGGACTGAGGAGCGGCTTGAAGCTCTCCAGAGTCTCCTCAACATATTGGATGAGTTTCTTGTCGAGCGCTTCGTTTTCATCTAGCTCCGCTTGGTGATGGGATCTAGCTGTGGGGGTCTGAAGGGATTCACTGGCCAGACTCCGATCCAAGCTGAGCGAAACAGACGATGCAACCATATTGGCCCCTTTTCCGAAAGACAGAAGATCGCGATACTTGAAGAGTGTTTTGAGGCCTTGCGGCAAAGCTTTGATGTTTTCCCTTGGTCTTGAGCGGGGAAATCTTGCAGGGCGGCTGCGAAAGCATTTAGGTCACATGGGTTTTCACGCGCACATGCAGCCACATAGCGCCGTCTCAAAAGCAAACAATATCCCCGTTCCCGAGGAGACCCCTAGTAGGTGTTTGCCTGCCGCTATCGAATTTCTGCCCAATGATTCTGCAGCTGCCCAATTCATCCTGTCCCCCTCTTCTTCTCATGTTGATCTTCATTGCTCTCTTAGGTGACCTGCAATATTCTTCCTCACTCGCCGGCTCATCAGCCCTACGACAATGGACCCTCACGCGACACCAGAAGTTACACCTGCGACGGCCGAGTCATTGTACAAGAGACTGGAGTCCATGTACTGGGCGGCCACTGAGCGAGAGGCCTGCAACATGATCAAATTTTACAACGAACTCATGTCTTCCGATCATGATCTGGATGAAGATTTTTCTGAGCTGGAATGCGACAATTTCAAGAAGATGTTTAATGTGTGGAGTGAGTGGTTGCCACCGAATCCTGCCCAAGCACGATCAAGATGACCGCTGAGCAAGGCTTTTCCGCAGCGGGTGGCCAGAGAGGATTCTCCAAGAGCCATGATACCTCCATCCTCTACAGCGAGACATTAAAGAGAGCGAGGGGTACATCTCTGAGCACCTTGTTCCGGCAGATAACTGGGATGTCCTAACTAGAATTGCAGAGCGGTTCGCTGTTGACAAGCCTCAGCGTTTTGCCCGCCTTGTGTTGCAGTCGTCCAGTAAGTGGCAACAGTTCTTGACGCAGCCGATGCTCCCTTCGCTAAGAAATAGGGCAGGTTTACTCGATGTTGATGTACTATACGAGCCAGCGCCCCGCCTGTACCCGAGTCATCGAAGAGGACTCCCGAACGGTGAGTCGAACAAGGCGCCCGCAGTCTAGGTAGCTTGGACGCTCACGTGAACTCCAGTCGAAGAAGTGCGCACGACAACTACTACGACCGCTGCTCATCCGGAAACTTCACCTCCCGCGTTACGGGTAGTATTTTGTAGTCGATGCAGTCTCTTGATAAGGACGCCTTTATACTACGAGTGCCACAGTGGCTGCAAGGACAGGTACCTCTCTGAATCATTTTGCCGTCAAGTTGCCAGGACCATAGGCTGAGACGATGACAGCAAGTCTGTACACATTCAGCTACATGCAGTCACCATCACAGCCGACGGGGGACTGCGAACAGACAGTTCAGTTCCAGTTCTTCCTCCGAACCGCCGGCTTTGTACGCAATGCGCGGCTGTCGGGGCAGCCCACGGCGGCTGCAGCCACGACCATCTCCGCCGCGTACATCATGAAAACCCCAGCTCCAAAGGTATGTTGTCTGCCTCAACTACCCACCAAACTAACTGTGTGCTACAGGCGCGGCGAAGTTTCGGGCGCTGGTGAGCGAGTTGGAGAACCATAGGTGGTTTAAAAGCGAGTACAAATCTCGACCCCAGAAGCTCATGCGAAATGTGCTAAATTTCGACCGAACGTACAACTCGCCAAAGGGGCTGAGCTTTCCATGGTATAGTAAAGCTGGAGGTAATACAGCCACGATGATATTTGACATCATCGGTCCAACAGCCGGCCTGGCTACTCTGGCTCAGACTATATCAACTGCGAAAGACAGCATGAGTCCAGCCGGTCATTTCCACTTGGCATTGATGTTTGGGCCATTGATCCTTGAATCTGGGGTTCAGAAGTGAGTTCACATTCAGCCGATTGAGATCCTGCGGCTCATTCAATGTTACGTTCGATAGGACTAAGCGCGGAGTGTTGATATCTCCCCGGCCGCTGCCCACGCTCTTCGGGTCGACCGCCGCGGCACAGGCGCTTGTCAGCGAGGCGCAAGACGGCCTAAATTTTGCAGACTGCACCGTGTTCTACAAGGACAAGTTGAGCAAGAAGCGAGGCTTCTATGCGGAGAACAGGGAGATGCTCCCAAGGCCGACCCTTGCGTGCCTGAAGCGTGTTTACGGTGGTGCATTCTCCGGCTACCCGGGAACTGCAAACCCGAAAGAGACTGCCGTGATCGACTGCCTGGTCACGGAGGCCGAAAAATGCAAGTTCAAGCCGTCCAAGAAGCTGTCAGCTCTACGACAACAGCTGCACAGATCTGCCGGAGAGCTATTGAATCACATCAAACAGCTTCTTGGATCGGAAGTCGAGAAGTACCTGCGCCGAATCGCGGAACTACTCGTGGATCCAAAGACAAAGATGTCCTGGGATATGTGGAGGGACAACTGCCAAAGGCTCGTCAATCGGCTTCTCGGCGGCAAGGACTTTGAGTATATTTTCCCGCGGCTTCCCCCGAGCCTTGACGCAGCTGAGCAGTTTCGTTGGCCGCGGTATCTCATCAGCTTCGGCAACCACATCGAAGCATTCCGCATCAAACCCGGGCAGCCCAACAGTGTCATGGCCAAGTTCTTTCAAAACAATAAGATCGACTGCGACATCGTCGAGTACCTTCTGGTGGCTTACTTGAAGCATAGAAATACTTTTCCAAAATCGGTTGCTCAGCTGGCCCTGATGGACTCGACCACCGAGGCTGGCCACACGTCGGCGCTTGACAGTAACGCTCTTTGGGACCTGCCTCGGGATACATTATCTCTGCTGCAGTTTCAGTTCATCCGATCCGCTCACAAATACTTCGACAAGCCCGGCAAGCCGCTGACACACAAGCAATGGATCCAGAATCGCCTCAGGGCTCTACGATTTCTCGACATATTTGCATCTTTCGCTGGGGGCCTTGGGACCGCGCTGTTGTCCATGTTCTCCAGAGATCCCAGCCTGCTCTCCACGGTCACTATACCCAAGTCTCGCGTTTTCGGGAGTGCGCGAGCCGACGAGAACATCCGCATCCTGCATGTGTCGCCTTTGCATGTGAGCAGTGTGTATCTCATTTCCGGGCGGGGCGATGGCCGAGGGCTCTCGATGCTGAACGATGAGTCGCAAGCATGGGACGAGCAGTTCAAGTCCAAGATAGAGGGGCTATTCCAGAGGTTTGGGAGGAAGATGACGCCGATGGCCCAGCTAAAGGAACTCGCCCGTGCCTACCAAACGCTCCAGCTCGGAGTTTTGCCGGGCTATGGTAGCGCCATGTCTCAAATCGTATTCGACTCGGCCAGGATGTTGGATTATTACCATGACGGCTGGGTGACGTTTCAGTACGGCAACGTGCTTTTTGCACAGCAGGCTCTGAGGAAGACCAAGAACATCCGCCAGTGAAGGGGCAGTTGGGACAGAGAGAGGCGCAGGGCAGCGGTTAAGACACATTCTTTCTGCTACATGTACCTAGGCAGGAAGGCGCAAAAAGTGTTGTGTTGTCTATGCTAGGATGCAACACACCTGCACCACCAACCTGATCTCTTTCCTTACTTCTCTTAAGTCTTTAGCAACTTGTGCATAAATTATGCAATGGCATCGAAATTTCCACGCGCCCTGCTTCGTTTTGCATTCCGACATTCACAGCAGTAATAGCGCGGGCGAGACCCATAAGTTAGTTCCCTGACAAATCCCACCCAACATCGGAGCAGCAACTTCACTCTTTACTCTCTCTCTCTGATGAACCGCAACCGCCCGTCACGATCCGATAAGAAAGCGCGCTCACCATGTCGACCTCGTCGGCGGCCGGCCACGATGGCAAGAAGAGCTGGGCCCGCGCGCGCGCAAGACGGTGGTGAGCTTCGTGGCGGCGCAGTGGCTCACCATTAGGTTCGGCGTCGCCTGCGTGCTGGCGTTATTTCTTTCCCTGTGAGTTATTACTTTTCAACTTTTACTACTCATTTGGTGTGTGAGTGAGCGAGTAGCGAGTGAGTGAGCTGACGCTGGGGGCGACGGCGGTTGCGGCGCACGGCGGCTCGTCCGCTCCGAGTACAGCATCCTCTACGGCACCGTGGCCTTCATCTTCCTCGTCAGCCGGCTGCAGCTTGCGTCGGACAGGCTGCGGCAGAACGCGACCAACTGGCGGCTGCATGTCGTGGTGCAGGGCATCGGCTTCGTGGTGATTCCGACCGTTGTGCTCGGTGAGCCCTCATTCCATCCCTTCCCCTATATCAACAACGCCACAGCGGCTAGGAATGGTATGGAACGCTGACATCGTGCCAGACGTTGTCCGCATCTCCCTCGCCGTCGGCGCCCTCGCCTCGCGCACGCCCGCCCTGCCCATCATGCTCGGCCTCCTGACGACGGCCTGCCTGCCCATGACCATCGCCTCCAACGTGGCCAAGACGCGCGCGGTTAGAGTGTGTATTGACTTTCCATTGATATTCGCGAGCAAGCTGTCAGTGCGAGGCTGGCTTCATGACTGATCAATCTCACGCGTCGTAGAAGTTATTAGTCAGAGTTAGGTATCTCCTAAGTTTGGAAGAGCCAAAGTTTAGAAGAACCAACTTCTGGTGTTTCCAAGAGTGGGTTCCTCCAAAGTTGGTTTCTGCCAAGGGTAGGGCCCCTCTAAAGCTAGGGATTGCTAAACTTAGGCTCTTCCGTAGTTCCGCGGTTCCAAGAATTGGATGCCGTAAGGTTGGGTTACTCCAAAGCTGTGTTCACCGAAGCTGGGTGGCACCTAAGTTTGGTCAACCCGGAATTGGGTACCTGAATCATGTAGCTTCACGGACAGTGGATAGCGACATGTACCGATCACGCCATTTCTCTCTCTATGGCGCATTCCGGCGACACTTGAGGCTTTATCAAGCAGCCAAAAAATATCGACAACGTTCCCGACGTTATAGCCTTGGACTCAAAGCTCAATTTTCCGAAATACCCGCTCCTTTGAGGCATAGCACTCCGAGAAAATATCACTCTGCCTCTTCTGCCCGTCGGAATTGGAAACCACACCCTTTGCTGCCTGATGGCATTGGAGCCCAACGGTGTAATACCTGCGCTGGCACGATTGAGTGGGTAAGCAAGTCAGGTACTCAAATTGCACCCGCTCAAATCGAAAAGCAAGGAGGTAAGAGTTATGAAGACTAAAGAATAGGCACTGAAATACTACCGCTCAGCTAACTCTCTTATAAGCCTTTCGCTTCGCTATGCTAAGAACTTCGGTCCCGCACCCTCGTTCTTCATGACACCTTCGACTTATCTCTTTCCGAGCGAAACTACTTCTTCTACACGGCGTTTGCGCTCTCAAAAACCGGCTTAATAATGGCGGTCAGAACACCGATACTTCTAAGATATTGCCCTAGCTGACCGGATGTTTATCAGAAAGGAGATGATGCTGTTGCCGGGCGAGGAGAGCGAGACATCACGAGCCACCGATTCCCCCCGGACCCCGATAACGATCGGACAGTGAAGTTCGAAGGTGAATATCTGTCGATCTTCAACGAGGAAACTGAAGATCAGAAACTTCTCGAGGAGAAGGTTGGTGAATATATGGAATTTGAGGTGCCGAAGGGATATACTACATACATCAGAGGCTGCAAGAGAGTGTGCTTCTCTAAGGCTTAGGACGAAATTACCAAGTTCAGTCCATATGTGTCGTTCAATAGATACCCATCATTGTGTCCCATCCAAATAGTAAATGAGACATCTTGTGAGTTATCCTTTGGGAATAAAGTCGACCAACAAGAAGTCGTTAAGGAATTCTGACTCCTCTCCCACTTCCAGTTTTTGCTGGTTTGGATCGCTGTCCTGAACGGCTGAGGCATTCGTGATATGTAGGCAGCTGGTGCGTCTGTAAACATATGCTTCATTTCTGTAGGAGGGTCATTATCAATTGCTAGCGGCCGTAAGAACTTTCCGAACCTCTATTTTCATGTGCTGGGGCAAGAGAAGTGGAGTTGGCGTTAGATAGCTGCGATGTGCGACTTCCAGCCCCGACATCATGACGAGACGGATTAAGAATCTCTTCTAATAGTTAGCCTGGTTATCTTTCTCTCGTATTAAGGACTTGCTGGTAAGAAACTTGCTAAATTCCGATGAGTTTTTCAAGTCCTTATGGTTTCGAAGCCTCTTCAGGTTCTCAAGTATGACTGGAGGCCAAGTCTGGGTGCTGTTCAGTTCTATGTCGCCCATCAAGCTGTCGAACACAGCATGGCTCATAGAGTTCGCAGACCATGTCGTGGGTGTGAAGGAAACTGCCCATACAACCAACCCATCAGGGCTCAAGTTCCGTAGTCTCTCACATCTCCTTTCCGTGCTGATTCTTCTCGGCTTGTGTTTCGGAGACTCAAGGTCGGGCTCCTTTGGGCCACTGAATATCAGAGCCACGGTCCTTCGAAACACGGCTGGGTTATTTAATTTCCCGTTTTCAACCAGTTCTGCAATGGTTGACTGAGCTTGATTCCTGAGCTCGTCGCTGACTCTCCATGTTCCCCGAGACGGCTGAAATGACCCCGTTTTCTTTGCGATTGTTGTGGCAGCAACATTCAACCTTGCAGCCAGCGCATTCAACGCGCTAGTTTCGTCCTCGTTGCACAGCACGTCACTCAACTCTCTTATTTCGTTCTCCAAGTTCTGAGCTAACCCAGTCAATCGCTCATTATTGATAACCATGGTGTTTGATGTGGCGGCGCGAAGGATGGGAGATGCTAAGGATATGAGGTACGAAAGATGGGAAGCGCGAAAGATGGGGAGTGTGAAGGATGGGAAGTTCGAAGGATGGGATATGCCCAGGGTGGGTGTGGAAACCGTCCATAACCTGCTGCCAGACCATTGGCCTCCACCCCACCATGTCCGCCACTCTTATCACTACAGTACTCCGTAAATGCTCTAATCCCCGTTGTTTTGTTAACGAAGCGGCAAACTAGACGGACAGAGATCTCCTAGATTTCCGCCCTTCTGCAAGATGCTAAACTAGCTGATATCTGCGGGGGTCAGTGCAGCACACTAGTGGTAGACTTGCATTACATACCCGCCAATATCGCCAGCGTGCATGAGGGCCTTCTGCGGGCGGATTACTGCGGTAGCCGGAAAACATCAGTAGTTTTGCGTTTCACGCCGTATCCTGTCCGTTTTCCCGCCGTGGTACATCATATTTGAGCCTTTCCAGCATACTCACACGATTACACCCAGGAGACCAGTAGCTTGATCTAACCTCATGCAGGGACAACTGGACTCACTGAACATACACTGACCGCTGCACCGAGCTGGATGGCCACATCACACACGCTTCTGCAAGTATGGATTATAATGCATCTGCACACCGGCGCCACCTACCTTCCCATGCAGCCAGCTCCTTACGGGAAGACAACTGTGATTGCACACTTCTATTGCGGAGGCCTACGGCCAAAGGTGAGTCAGAGGGTCCACGCGCCATAGGTCTCAGTTTTCACAACGACTTCACGCATCTGGCAGGAGAATTGCAGGCTATGTGACGCACGGGACTATAGTGCCTAAACTGGGTCCCCTGCATTGTAACCACACCTTGATGCAAATCCTGGCCACTCCTAAAGCATCCCCCACCTGGGTTGGCACAACAGGGTGTGGCTGACCGTGCCGAGCTCCGTGGGCGCTCAACCACGAAGTCTTGGATGGCAGTGGGCTTTTTGTATAAATCAAGGAAAGATCCACGTAAAGTTGAAGCTCTGTGACAATCGACAACTATCCTCAATCTCAATCTTCACACTTGCAATCTCACTTGTTCATCATACTCGTCGACTATCTTATCCTTAAAAATGGCTGTTGGCGCTCTAGCAAGACCTGTTGATGCCTGGAATTGTTCTTGTGGATACAACAACATGACGAATGCCGAAACGTGTGCTGGGACCAAATCAGACGGAACTACGTGCGGCAAAACTAAAAATGTTGCCTAAAAGCAAGCAGTAAGTCCTGTAACAGCCCTGAGACATTCCTAAATTGACTTTATATCAAGATTTCGCGGGCGGAAGTAGCGAGACAGGGCTATTTCGGTTCACAATAACTCTTGATGAGAAAGGAAACATGACGGGATCTTCTCAAAAAAGTAGTCAAGTTAAATATAAGAGCCTATCTGTGCCTCCTCCAAACCTTGCCACAAGAATAACTCCGTCTTCTCCACTATGATCACCGTGATGCGAGACGCTCCCTGAACCACTTCTTCCATGCCTCTATAACTTCTGGGAATCCTTCGTCTCCGAGCTGTTGCTGGACCCGCTTCCTCCATTCCATCAGCGATGGGTCTTCGGCGTCCACATCAGACCACGCAAAGTCCATTGCCCATGAGACACCGAACTTGGTTCTGATCCACTCCAGTGGAGCATAACCAGTCATCTCCCAGTCGATGATTCCAACCACTCTCTTCTGTTTGACAATGATGTTGTATGGTCCGAGGTCACTGTGGAGGAACGCCAACGTTGAGCAGTCCATCCCCAGCTCGTTGCAGTTCTTTCGTAGTCCTTCAGGCGTGAAGTCATGCGGGTTACGACATACGTCTAACCAGGACTCGGGAAATTGGGCTCCGTCAACTCCAGTGATAGCATCGCCCCGCCATACTAGCAGTTCCTTGATTATACCAACAATACAGCAGACACACTGCTGTTTCTCATCCTCGTCCATGTCACGCCAAGCCGCGGCAAGTGTCTCCCCAGGTACACGAGATATGATAAGGTAGTTCCTATCATCACCTTGCGCGTGATACAAGACCTTGGGAATATCGAAGCTGAGTTTGCGTTTGGCTAACCATTCCAGTGTAGTGTGTTCTCCTGTAGCTCCTTTCCTATCCTGAAAGAGTTTGACCTTGAGGAATGCGTCACCCAGGCTCCAAACTGCTGAAGCATCCCCCGCATCGTGTACCAGACGTATGATACTGTCAGGCGGAAGTGGATCGGCCAGAGGCGGTGGGATGGGGGCGTCAGAGAGGGTGTAGTACGAGCCATCGTCGGCTTTCCATAAGTAGTTCGAGACCGCGGACAGGCTTCGATGTAGGATGGCCTTGTCTCCAATGAGCCATGAGTTTTCCTGGATTTGCTTGACGGAGTCGCGAACATGCCCAGCCATGGCGATACCAAGCAGGTTGATTAACGGAATGACGGTGGCCAAATGTCTCCAGGCAGGTTGTTCACATATGGCCACGCGAATTCGGTGGGCTGGCGCGTCCGGGAGCGTTCAATTTTTGATGACGGAAGAGTGTGTGAGGTTTCGCCGAAGAAGAAAGGTTGAAAATTAGCGCGCGAGGTTTAGGGCTCAAGCTTTAGCTCAACAGATCTAATACATACATAAATTCACATTTATCTCGCTTTATTCCATATAACATAAGGGATCATTGAATAATATGAGCTTCTGAACAATAACCAAATGTAATTGCTTCCGAGCAAGATGCCGCCCACTGGCGCAGAGACCAACGCGCCAAAGGGAGAGACCCCAACTGCGCATTGATCTCATCCTGTCAATGCCCCGCAAGCGCAACCTCCCCGAAACCCAAGCCTCTACATCGCCATGGCCAGCGTTGCTAGCAGCCAGGTGCGGTTCGAGTTCAGTCGACGCATTTGGCTCCGCATCAAATTATACTCGTTATTTAGACCTTCAATTGGACGGACGAGCGCTGCTGGCATGAGTCGTGATTCTGGTCGACGTGAAGTGGCCATCGGTTTATCGTGGACTTGGGCAGTGGTGATCGTCCCCTGGACGCCTCACCTTGCCATCTTCCGAAGTTCCTGATGTCTTACCATGATCCCAAAGATCGCCGAGGTCTACATACATGCCACATCCCACAGCTGCCAGCATAACCATGACGCACATCTTGGATGGTTTGCTTGATAGCTCTCTGTACAAAAGACGAGCAAAACAGCAGACTCGCTACCGCGGGCCTAAGCAATTGCAAATAATAGCCTGCTCTAATAACACCAACGCGATAGCCGGGACGACTGCCAGCTACCGTTTCGCTGTGGCCCCCTGCTACATTAAATACGGTTGAAACGGTTAACTTCTGTTCTGCCCGGCTCGACATTGATGTTTGCGAGTCTCTTCCCCTTCCATTTACTGAGACTGTTGTTCGGTATGTTCCGTTCGGCTTGAGCGCTTCAAGGTGTATACTAAACGTTTGCAACGTGGCTGTTGATTAATTCCGGCGAAAACCCACGGAACCTGCATACGTGAAATGTTTGTTGAGTAACGTCTTCCGACTACTCCGTACTCCATACTTTATCAAGGATGGTTCCTTCTGCTCTGAGGCACTTCCCCCAAAAAGGGTATAAATGCTCTAAAAAAAAGGCCAGTTCAAATGACATTTCAATTTAACACCATTCTCAACAGTGAGGGACATCAAAAATATAGTCGAGCCGGGAGTCGAACCCGGATCTATCGCGCGCCGCAAATTCTGTATAAGGATACAGGATGTGAAGCGATCGTACTAACCGCTATACTACTCGACCGTGAAGGATTTAAACGGCTTAGCCGCTCGAGATGTGGCTAGAAGTGAGTTATTTTTATATATATTGCTTTGGGCCTGTGGCGCCCGGTGTTGGTGCAACGAGGTCAGACTACAACCCGATTACCAGCCCGATCTCGTTTACACTGACACTTATTCAGAAATGTCTTCTGGTTTAATCTCTCTTATTTTATTTGTCAATTCTTCATATGCCGCTTTAGAATCAATTCCACGCAACTCAACAATCCAACATCATGCCGACCTCGTACGAAGACCAAGGCGCACGGTAGTATGCTCGTAATATGGAAGGCAGCTCATCCTCCCGCTTCCTCTATAGCCGCAACCATTCCCGCGGCCTTGTTCCTCGCGACTTGGCCGCTGCCTGCGCCTTGCGCATGGCTACCCAGTCCTTGCGAGCGGATTGAGCAAGAAGGCGTGCTCGTCGCCGACATAGGGCGGCGCCTCCTTGGCCTTGAACATGCCCTGCCCGTGAAGCCCGCGGTCGAGCTCCCTACAGGTGACCTTCGCCCTGGCGATCTGCTTGGCGCGGCAGGCACGGTACTCCGGTTCGGACACGGCGGCGTAGAGGTACCTGGGGTGGACGACGATGATCTGAGCACCCTTCTGGCCGAAGCCGAAGGAGGTGACGGAGAAGGCCTTCATGTCCTCGGGCCTGATGACGATGTTCTCGTTGGCTAGCAGCAGGTGGTCAAAGCCGGCGAGGTGGGGGTCGATGTCGTCGGCGTTGCGGTTGCCGGGGATGATGCCGGAGTGCAGGGCCTGCAGAGCGCCGTGGCCGACGACGGACTTCTGGGCGATGGTGAGCAGCGGGTTGCCTGGGTCGCGGCCGAGGCGGCGCATCTGCCGGTCCAGGATGGCGCACTCGTTGAGGTCGTTGAGCCGCGTGGCGGTGCCGTGCATGCTGGCGAAGGAGATGTCCTGGACGGTGAGGCCGAAGACGGACAGCGCCGCGGCAATGGGCGAGATGCGCGGGTTGTTGCGCCAGAAGTTGTGGCCCAGCTCGCGCAGGACGGCCTGCCTCTTCCGCCGCACGGCCTGCCTGACGCCCTCGATCTGCGCCTCCGTCTCCGCGGCCGCCATCCACTCGGCGGGCTCCCTGCCACAGCGGGCGTCGTGGGCGGCGTTGGCGAGGGCGGTCATGTCGCCGAATTCGTAGAAGACGGGGCGGGTGAAGACGTCGTAGCCGCCGGCGAGGCAGAGCTTGGCGCGGCCGCTGCCGACGTCCGAGACGTGCATGTAGCGGTACAGCTCGTACACGTCGGTGAGCCCGGTGGCGAGGAAGGCCTCGACGGCGCAGACGAGCACGTACAGGGCCGGGCGGTCGGCCTACGTCAGCACCTCGGCGGGGATGCCGTAACGCGCGGCGTCCCAGCCCGTCGGCACCCTGGGCGCCCACGAAGTAGTCCGTGTTCATGGCCTTGGGCACGAAGACGGACGCGCCGCGGCGGACGCGCACGGTGGCGGCGGCGGCGAGCACTGGAACGGCGGCAGGTCCTCCTGGGTGCCGACCTCGTGGAGCATGTCGCGGAGGCGCGGGTTGGGGTTGCTCCAGGCGTCGGCGTCAAGGATGCGGATGCCCGTGTGCTCCCGGAGGCGGCCCTCCAGCCGGCGCTTGACGTTCACATCGCGGATGGGCTCGCCCGTCTCGCATTCGACCCAGCCAGCGCCGGCGTCGGCTCTGTCGCGCACCCGGTGGCGCTCGTACCGGATCAGCCCCGTCATCTATGCCAGCTCGACGCGGCCCTCGATGGAGAACTCGCCGTGCGCTTCGAGCTCCCACCGCGTCCGCGATCTGCCAGCCGAGCCGACCTCGCCGAACTCCGCCATGACGACCAGCGACTCGAGGTCGAGGAGCCCCTCGAGCCGGGGCATGTCGCTGGGCACAGCCTCATCATGCCGCTCCGGGAGCATGGGGAAATCGTAACGAAGCCCGGCCCGCGGCTTGCGCGGCGTGGCGAGGCCGGGCAGAGCCTCGCCGCCGCCATCCGCCGTGGCCCCGTCGCGTTCGGCTTCTTGCTTGAGCCGCCGCTGTACGGCGGCAGCGTCCTGCAGGGCGGCACGGGCGGCGCCTAGGCGGCCCCGAAGATCGGGCACTGCCCCGAACCCGCCACTGAAATCGCACAGCACGGGCTGCAGGCTGCAGGCGTCCAGCAGGTCCGGGGCCATGACGAGGGTCAGCAGGGAGGCCATCTCGTCGGCTGAGAAGGTCCAGACGCCCAGCCTCTAGGCCTCCTTGGCGGGCGTCGTTGGCGGCCATCAGACCCGTGCCGCGCGTCCAGCCATGCGCACGCCGCACACGCACAGGGCGGTCGAAGGACCACTTGTTCAGCAGGGCCTTGAGCGCGAGCTTGGACTCTGCGTCCAGCCTGTCCCCGCCGAACTGGCCATGGTTGGAGGAGAGCGGCAGCACGACCTGCGTCGAGTGGTTCAGCACGCCCCTTTTCCGCTTGGAGCTCACGATGCTGCCCATCAGCCGGAGGGTGTTGGTCAGCATGATGCGGTGGGCAAGCTCCGAGGTTGAGTCGAGGTCTTCGAGCGTCCTGCCCAGCTCGGACACGGCCGCGAAGGGCACCAAGTGGTCGATCTCCCACGCCAGGGTGCCGTGCACGTAGTCGACCAGCGCTGCGATGTCCTGCACGCTTCCCTGGTTGAACGGGAGCAGCACCAGCTCCGCCCCTGGCTTCGCCGTGCGCGCATAGAGCCGCGAGTAGAGCTGCCGCGTGGCCGGCGTGAGCCGGCTGGTACACAGCGCCACGCGGCATCCTGCGGCGAGCGGGTGCCGCACGAGCACGAACCCGATGGACTGCCTGCCGGCCCCGATGATCAGGAATGTGCCAGGGACGGAGCTCGCGCCGGGACCGCCGCCCCCGAGGCGCCGCTCGGCCGCATGGAACAGGCTCGTCAGCTCGGCGCTCATCTCCCAGGCGCCGCTCGGCTGCTTGGTGCACAGCTGGACCGGCCACTGCCCGACCGGCCGCGGAGAAGGCGAATGGTCGCTTGTGGATTCGGCACCCAAGGACGAAGACGGCGTCTTCAGGGGATCCCACGAGCCGTCGCGTTCCATGGCGCCCTCGGCGACCCCCTCGGCGTCGCGCTCTCCCGCGGGCATCTCTCGCAGATGATCTCATCGTTGTCGGTGACGACGACGCACGGCACCGCGCGGCGGTTCGGGGCCGGCCGTGCTGCGGGTGCCCCGTCGTCCTGCAGCAGACCGCGGAG
Source organism: Tolypocladium guangdongense (assembly GCA_022114105.1). NCBI lineage: Eukaryota > Fungi > Ascomycota > Sordariomycetes > Hypocreales > Ophiocordycipitaceae > Tolypocladium > Tolypocladium guangdongense. The sequence goes on along the minus strand of NRQP01000001.1, from coordinate 5,033,826 downwards.
CAGCGCGAGGCAGGACTCGGCGCCCTCGGCCTCGGGCATGCGTTCCCACTTGGCCAGCAGATACTTGGCATACAGGCGCATCCGGTCGGTAGCGCGGCCGCGGAGCCGCTCGCACTCAGCCTGCACCCACTCTCGCAGGTCCGGCTCGCTCGCTGCGCGCGCCCTGGCCACGACGGCCGACAGAGTCACGTACAGGTCCTGCACCGCCCAGTTCCAGCTTGACTGGTATCGGTAGACCAGCTCGGGCCGGAAGCACGGTCGGACTCCCGCGATGAACTCTGGGCCGAGCTCGTCGGCTAGCTGCTTCGTGGTGCGCTCGAGCAGCATCTCGTCCGCCTGCCGTTGCTGCGTCTGTGTTTGCTGGTCGGCTTCCGCCTGCGCAGCCTGGTCGGCGCTGCCGGGCTGGAAGTGCTTCGCCATCAGATCCGCTAGGTCTCGGCTGAATCTGGTCGTCTCCGGGGCCGCGCCCCGGCAGGACCGCCGCCGCCTCGTCGTCGGCCGGCCCCACCACGTGTTCCAGGCCGCGCGCCCGCATATACGACTCGGCCCAGCCATGCACGGCCTGCCAGGATTCCTGGTCGTCCACCAGGCGCGAGGTGATGGCGTCGAAGTCGGCCGTCAGGAAGAGCGAGTTCTGCCGGTCCTCCTTCAGCCCGAACGACTCCCGTAGGTGGGCGCGCAGCTTGGACATGGTCAGGGAGGGGGCCAGCTTTAACGATACTTTGTTCGCGAGCCAATCGTTTAGATGAGGACCCAGCTTGCCGCTGAAAGTCGGCTGCAGCCCGCGCCCGAGCTCTGCCAGGGCAGTGCCCTCGACAGCGTCGGGCAACTGCCCAAACTCGGCCGCCAGGTTGCCGACGATCTCGTTCTGAAGCGCAGGTCAGCCTATTTTGCCCGGTGAGACTGGTCAGCGGCTGGTTTAATCCGGGGTGCAGCGATCTGCGGAATGGGAAGGGGTGCGCTTGGCATTAATTGCTATCATTACCTTTTGCGAGGAACTTGATCGAATGGGACGTGTGACACTCGCCTTGGTCGTCCTGAGCCCAGAAGCCACGATGACCAGGAGCGCCTCCGAGGCGGTCGCCGGCGCATCTTCCATTTCAGGGAAACGGCGGGCCTTGGCCTCGACAACACGCGGCGCGGCAAAGGGGGTGGGTTCCGGAGCTGGCCCGCTCTGCTCATCGGCCTCGTCCGACGCCATGGCTGAGTCTTGGGTGCCCTCGGTCGCTATCCGGATATCTTCCAGCTCATCTGCAAAGGGGAGGCATTTGGGGCCGTCGTGGCCACTGGCAGGCCCGGGCTTCTGCGCCAGCGTCTGCTGCAGCATCGACCTCAGCGTGTCCGAAGGGCTAATCTCGACATAGCGTTGAACATGCCGCGCGTCGAGCAGTGAGTCCTGCGTGGCAATCCTAGAACGGCGGGTCAGCCATTACCACGGGCCGAGAAGTGCGCACGGCTCATGAGCAGGTCGCACGTGCCATTGAACCGGCGAGGAGAATTGCCTGTCAAAGAAATGATGTATCAGCGGAACTCCGCGTTCAGAAGGCAACGTACGAAATATTTCAGGGACAATACTCGAGCAGAGTCAGCAATAACTCGCAGGTCGCCTCGTGCTCCAGCTCGCTTCGCTTTTCTGCTGCTACGGCGGCCATGACGGCGAGTCGAACGGACGCCTGCAAGGCAACCCGTATTCTTTGGGCTTGGTACTGGCCATGGCTGCCGTTCAATGAAGTCGTTAAATGGAGCCCAGCCCTGGGCTAGGGGAATAATGGAGAACAACAGGGTGGGCCCATGCATGAATAAGCCCACATCAACGCCCACTAAGTGGCACTACGAGTACGCGGCTGGCCACCTGGGTGGCATGTACGGAGTACTTGCCCCATAATCCTGTTCGGTGTATGAACTGTCAAAAGGACGATGCCTTTTGGCGCTGTCGAGCGGTCACGGTGATGATGATGATTGCTGTTGCAGAGTCAATGGAGGTTTAAATTGATGATCGTGATGCTTGTGTTGCCTATGTCAGGCATACCCACTACTCACTCGTACTCGTGCAAGTGTAGGCGGCGGGCCGCCAATTTATTGGCCTCAGTCCGAAACGTGGACTCTGCGCGAGATGGCCAAGGCAGAGGCCGAGGAGTGTGGCTTGGTTGCGCGTCGTGGGCTCAGAGCCATTAAAGAGCGGGCGAGGCAATGCGGGCAATCGAATTGGACACCGACTGACCATCCATTACTCACCGTCACCATGGCCGCCAGCATGAACAACGACGTCAGCGGTGACTGGGACACCTGCGAGGCGCCGAGGGAGGGCGTCGTCTGCGGAGCCGGGGGCGCGCAGCTCTTCCCGGCCGCACGGGCCGGCCCCCGGCGGCCGGGCGAGGCGGCGGTCATCTTCGAGGCCGGCCTCGGCGTCAGCGGCGCGAGCTGGGCGGCGGTGCAGCGGCTGCTCCACCCGCGCATCCGCAGCTACCGCTACGACCGCGCCGGCTGCGGCCGCAGCCCGCCGGCGTGGCCCCGCCGTACGTCCTCGCCGCGCACTCCTACGGCGGCGTTATCGGCCGCGAGGTCCTCGTCGCGGGCATGGTCCTCGTCGACGCCAACCAGGAGGACACGCACCGCCGGCTGCGCCCGCCCCTCGCCGCCGTCGAGGCCCTCTCCGCGGGGCGCAGCTACTTCGACATGATCGACCTGACGCGCGAGAGCCGCTTCGCCGCCGACGAGCTGGGCCGCTTTGCGCTGCATCTGGGCGCGCCGGCGGCCCGGAGCACGGCCGGCCGCGGGGGGGCTCTCCTGCTCGAGAGCTGCGACGCCCTGGCCGCCCGCCGGAGACGCAGGCCCTGGGCATGCGCCCCGTCACCGTCGTCCGTGGCGACGCCGGCCGCGACTTTCGCCGCTTCCTCGATGCCGCCCAGGCGGACGGCGCCAGCGTCGACGAGCAGCACGTCGCCGCCATCAATGACTTCCTCGGCCACCGCGTCGGCGCCTTCGATCGCGACCTGCAGACGGAGCAGCTGCGTCTGTCTGCCAGCAACCGCTTCGTGCAGGCCACCGACGGCGGGCATGCCGTCATCGCCACAGAGCCTCAACTAGTCGCTGATGAGATCCTCGGCGTCTGGGAGAGTGCGAGAAAACCCCTTGTTTAGGCTTCCGGAAGGATATAGCGTGACCCTGTACGTGTACGTATAATTCCAAATCAGAGCAACAGAACTTGCGCACTGCTGTCGATGCACAGCGTGCTGTAGCCACATTTGGAGGGCTGTCCTGCGTAAAGGGCAGCGTCTGAGCACGCCAGCTAATAATGAACGTGCATGTCAGTCGTCCGTGGGCTCGACGCTTGCAAAGAGCTGAGCTCCCACTTCTTTATATATCGTCCTCTCTCTTGCAATCTAGCCTAATCTACGAGTATAACAGCGGGCGCAAAAGGGGTTTAGGGTGTGCGTATTGAGTGTGGGCAGGGTGGCTGACGGGGTGCTTGTCCTAGGCTGCCATGGGCGAGTGTACATTCTTCTCGTCAGCACCGTGCTTGACGCTCTTCCACTCGAAGAACAGCGAGGCCACAAACGCCGCGAGCACCAGGGCGAGGCCGACGCGAAAGGCGTCCTGAAGCCCGGCTGTGTACGACTCCAGCACGGCGGCCAGCTGGTCGAGCTGGCCTAGCTCGGCGAGGACGGCGCGGATCTGGGTGGCGCCCGCCCCGAGGATCTGGGACGGATCAATGGACGGGGCCTTCTGCCGCAGCGCGCGCGATAGGCCGTTCTGGAAGACGGACTGGCCCACGGAGACGAACAGCGACCCGCCCAGGTTCTGGAAGAAGACGATGGCGGCGGAGCCGATGGCGATGTCGCCCCGCGTGAGCACCGTCTGCACGGCGGCGAGCGGGATCTGGAAGCCGGCGCCTACGCCGGCGCCGGCCAGGACCTGGTATCCGATCAACCTGGCATTTGACATGTCGCTTGAGTAGGTGGTGACCAGGCCGGCGCCGACTGCGAAGACGGCAGTGCTTCCGATCAGCAGATGTGTGTAGGAGCCCAGCGCGGTGACGAGGCCGCCCATAATGGCGGATGAGATGATGGTCCCCAGCAGAACGGGGAGCAGTCGGATGCCGGACTCGGTGGCGGATGCGCCCTTGACGCTCTGGAAGAAGAGGGGAAGGTAGTACATGAAGAGGTAGCAGGAGCCGCCGAATAAGACGACAAAGGCACAGGCCGCGGCCACGGTGCGCTGCCGCATGATCCGCGGCGGCAGCGTCGCGCCCTCCCCGAGCCAGATCTGCGACGCGACGAAGACGACCACGATGAGCCCGAACCCGACAAGGAGGCCGATGATGCGCGAGCTGCCCCAGCCATACTGGTTGCCGCCCCACTGGAGCACGAGGAGGAGGCAGACGACGGCGGGGATGAGGAGCGCGGCCCCGACGAGGTCCATCTCGCGGATTTTCCTGAGCAGCGGCCTCTCGGTCTCCTCCCTGGGCCTCTGGGGTGGTGTGAGGCAGAAGAATATCACCACGCAGGAGACGGCACCGATCGGGAGGCTGGGCGGGATGAGGATCAGCGCGGGCGGACGCGAGAGAAGGCAGGCTCACTTGATGTAGAAACACCACCGCCACGTCACATGGTCCGTGAAGGCGCCTCCCAGGAGCGGCCCGACGACGAAGGCGATGGCCCAGACGGCGCCAAAGAGCCCGAAGACGAGCGGGCGTTTCCGTAGGGGGACTGCGGCGGGGGGGGGTCGTCAGCGCCCGTGCGTGTTGTTGATGGCACACCTACGAGGAGTGCGACTCGCTCACTTGTCAAAGCTATGATGACCACCGCGCCCGAGAAAATGCCCGCGACGCCGACACCGGCCACCGCGCTGCGAGAGCCGTCAGCCAGGTCCCGCCGCGACGAGCCGGCAAGACGAACCGTCCACCGACCAGGCCGGCACTCGACTGGGTGACGGCGCAGAGGAGGGACCCCAGCTCAAAGAAGAAGATGGCTCCGAGGAAGGCATGTTTGACCTGTAAACCACACCACAGTCGTCGCCATCAGCTGTCGATGCAAATGCCCCGGCAGGGCGCGGCACGCACGTTGAAGCCCTTGTAGATGCAGCCAAAGGTCGGCTGGAGCGCTAGTTAGGGGGTCAGCGGGCGCCAATGAATCGGCGGGCGCGGCGGCAGACTCACCAGTGCTCGTCAAGAAGTAGGCGCTCCCGTACCAGCCCACGTCAGCGATGGTGCCGAAGTCATCGGTCATCTTGGGGATGGCGGAGCCGATAATGGTCTGGTCTAGCGCCACCAGGAACACGCCCAGGAACAGCCCTAGGACGATGAGGGGCGCCTCCAACAAGCTGGGATATTCCACGTCGTCAGCGCCCGCGCTAATGCCTGTTGTCGTCAGCGGCTGGGCGGCGGATTTGACCTCCTTCGTCCCGCTCGACTCGCTCGCTGCCATGGCTGTTGTTGAAGTTGTCGAAGCTGTCCTTGGTGCTGCTGTTGTTGTGGAGGGCTTGGAAGGGTTGTGAGAGCAAGTCAAAAGGATACAACCGACCCCATCGACCAAGTCCTGGCCCTGGCGCACCGCGACGTGTAGTACGGAGCACTCTGTCCGGAAAAAGAAACTGTCAGTCGTGGCTTGCTGCTCAGGACTGATTCCGAGAGAGACAGCCGGTGGCATGGTGGGAGTGGCACCACCGCGGTGGCACCACGAGAAGGATCGTTGCCCACTCCGTACGGTCGCCGGCTATGCTAGTTTAGGAAAGGATATTATTGCTATTATATTGTTCGATTGAGAGCTACGAAGCAGGCTGCTAGGGGTATCACACTTGACCTGCAGATATGCGCCACAGCCAGGTTTTCGACCGGAGATTAAGTCGGGAGTTTCGTACGGCTTCTACGCCACTGGGTTTTCGACTGGGGGCCAACTCTTTCAGCTCCTTCAGCTCCTTCACCGGCGGGTATTATCCCCTTGGCTTCTTACTATTGTCACTCTGTTGATATGTACCTGGTACGTATCCCGCATTCAGAAACGGCAGGCACTCCCACCTAGCAATAGCTCGTACGTAACTGGCTGAAATCCTCACCGCTGTACCATTTGCAGCTCGCCGGTTAAGCACTGCAGAGTGTTATTCAATCTGTGTAGTACTTTATATCGTCGTTAGAGTCTAGGAGAAGAGGTTTTCTCTAGCCAGTATCAGCTAGCGCTGAGCTCGCACTATGGTGTCGAATAGAGAGCGACTAGTGAACTCCCTCCAGGCACTGCTGTCCAACGACGACATCGACCTCGATCAGTTTAGGCTAGGCAGCCAATGGCCACACGATGGAGACATCGTCCAACAGGATCAGCAGCCGCCACACGTCGGAGACGTCGTCCAACAGCATCAGCAGCCGCCACGCGTTGGAGACGTCGTCCAACAGCATCAGCAGCGCCGTGCGCCGACGTCGAAGCAGCGGGACGCACCCATTGACATCTCTGCGAGCACGCTGACACCACCAGAGCCACTGCTGACCCCCGGCGAGGGGTCATTAGATTGGTTCGGCAGCCCCTACCTACCGAATTGGCTCGGAGAGGTGCAAGACTGGTCCAAGGCCACGCTGGAGACTCCCAGTGACCGCAGCCGCAGCCGCAACGGCAACCGCCCGAGCGACTACGCCTCGCCGCACGGGTTCGCGGGTCTCGCATCATCCTTTGAAGCTCCTCGGTCGTCCGCCCCGTATGCGCCGCCGCCGCCAGGCCTGTCCGTGTCCGGTTCCGAGCCCAACCACCGGAACATTGTTATGGACCACGACGGTTGCCCGGCGCCATTGGACGATAACAGCAGCAGGACCGACAGTCCGATGTCCCTTGCGCCGGCCTGCCAACAGCAGCATCAAGACGACGCCGCGGACACGGGAGATTTCGCCTCGCTCCGGGCCCAGCGCCACCGTCCACAGAGACGCCAACGGCCGCACTATGCCACTGAAAAGCGCTATCGCGCAAGCCTGAACGAGAGATTCGAGGCCCTGCGCGACTGCGTCGAGCTGCGGAAGAAGTCGCAGCGGGAGGAGCAGGGTGCCGACCGGCTCGGAGATCTCTCACCGTCGTACAGCGATCCACCGGAGGCTACGACGGCTAGCCAGGGCGGCAAATCGGGCGGGGCTTCCAGGATGAACAAGGGCGAGGTGCTGCAGGAGGCTGTCGCGTACATAAACCAGCTGGAGGAGGAGAACGAGGTCATGCTCGAGCACTTGAAGCTCCTGATTCGGAGGTCCCGGGCGGCAAAGCTTGCTCTCCAGCTACCGTGACGGAGACCCGCCTGTGTAGACAGGGGGACCTGAACCGCGACGACTGCGCTGTACAAATAGGGGTCGCATGTACATGAACCAATGACGCCCGATATGAGGATAGAGGATAGACAGGTCTGCAAAGTGCTCTTTTCTTCCTCTTCAGTTAGCTTTAGACATTTTATAGAAAACTTGGTTGTAAATTTGTAATGCTGTGATTGCACGCGTCTAAGAAATAAGGTCGGTTAGTCAAGTAAGTCGATTGGAACAGTCTGGTCCAGGTCTGGTGGGGGGCAGAATAAGAACTCTGTGTTATGACAAGACTGAAGCCTCCGGTGTCGGGCTTCTCGGCGCCGAACTCGCCTCTAAATTGGTTCCATCTCACGCGTGACTCTCGGGCCGGGTGCGAGTGCGGTGCCCCCGAACGTGGTGCGCCTCAACTCCAACAGTGTAGCTGGTAGTGGCGTATATATGCGTGGATTTCTGAATGTGACAGTGACGATACTATCAGTCACTTAGTGAGGAGCATGAACTTGGCGATAGGAGTATGAACTTAGCTAAGAAGCACAAGAGATACAAAAGAGCGGAAGCGACAACACCCAGTCACGGCGCCAGCTCGGCAGCGAGCGCCCGAAGGCGCACGGAACCCGTGAGGCAGGCGACCAGCTGCAGGTAGTCGCGGTCGACGGCGAACGGCGTGGCCGTCACGTTGGGGATCCATTTCCCGACCCAGCGCCTCGGGCATGATCCGCGCCTTGTCGACGCCGTCGGCCAGGACACGGCGGAAGAGCGGCCTCATGGGCGCCAGCAGGCTCGAGTGGGACGGAACGTCGATGGCACGGTGGCCTTGCCGCGGGTCAGCGTGACATCGCTCGCGGAGATGGCGCCCATGTCCGTGCCGTGCTTGGCGACGAGCCGTCCCTACCACCCGGCCGCCCCGAGGGATCCCTGTGCAGCTCGTCAGTGATACTCTGTAGGAGGCCGAGGCACGGCTTGTCGCCCGCGCATACGTATTGCCGGCCCCGGACGTTGACGTTGACCATCTGGAGCAGCAGCCCAGTGCGCGCGGCGATCTCCTCCACCACGGAGAGGATATGCCCCTCCTGGCACTCTACGGCAGTGTCAACCGCGGCCAGCACACCCGACAGAAGGGGGGACAGGCAAGGGCCCAGACGTACCTCTGCTCACGCGGGACGGGCCTACGGCGACCATGGCAAAGCCGCTGCGGCCCTCCGGATCCCGGGGCACGGCGGCCTGCATCAGGGCGCTGCGGACGAAGACAATCTTCAGGCGGCGGCCAGGGGCAGCGCCGACGTCATGCAGCCCAGGGCCGCGAACTCGCCGAGCGAGTGGCCGGCGAGGCCCGCATCCGAAGACACGCGGGCCAGGTGCCTCAGGTGCTCGAAGTTGGCCTTCTGGACCACGAAAATGGCGGTCTGCGCAACTGCGTCATGGAGAGCAGCCCGTCCCTGTGACCAAGCGCGTAGGACCGCGACCGGCCGTGCAGGCCCTCGAACAGCCCCGTCCCGCCTGCTGGGCCCAGTCCCTGCAGGTCCAGGTAGTTCTGCCGCACCCGCATGCCCTGCCGCCCGCAGAAGTTGACGGTGAGCGTCGTCAGGTCCCGCCGCACGACGTCGCTGATGGAGAAACCTGTGCGTCGTGGACGCGGTTAGCCTAGAAGAGAAAATAAGGGGGGCGAGATAGGGGCGCACGCCAGTGAGGCTTGAAATACTTGTCCGCCTCCGCCCAGACCAGGCGGTCAGGTTCGCTCCGGCACCCCGGGCGCGTCGACCATGGCCCTCTTGGCGGCGCGACTCGTCCTCGCCTCGCGCGTGGTCATGACACCAGCACGGCGTCGAAGGGCACCGGCTGCCGGCCAAACCCGCGAGCCCACTCCCCGGAGATGTAGGGCCAGGACTCCTCGGCGTCGCCGAAGCCGCTGCCGGCGACGAGCACAACGTTGGGCAGCTCGCGGATGGCCTGGTAGGCCTCCAGCATGGGCTGGTGGAAGTCCTCGGGCGAGTGGTGGCCGCCCGCCCGCCCGCCGGTCCACGTCGCAGGTCGTGGGCGTCATGCCCGCCACGAGGACCCGCGGCAGGCCCAGCAGCTCCGTGAACCCCGAGGACGGCACCGCTGCGGCCGCCGCGCCGTGGCCGGACGGTGCGCGGCGCGTCTCGAACCGGGCGTGGGCGTGCCGCGGTGCATCCGGCTTGGTGGACATGGCGGCGAAGAGTTGGCCGTGCGCCAGCGGCTTGCGGGACACGCCTCGTACGTCTTGGATCGGGAGCCGGCCTTCATCCTGTTGATGACGGTGCCGATGCCGTTGCAGCCGCCTGGGCCGAAATCCAGCACCCGCCAGCACCCGGACCATGACCCTGGGCCAGTCGGCCTGCCGCGACATGATGAACTCGGCGAGCCCGGCAGCCAGGTCATCCTCCGCCGGGCCCGAGTCCAGGCCCCAGACCGGCACCAGCAGCTGCTCCCTGCCGATCCGGACGCCGCCCGCCTTCTCCCGGACGGCCGCGGCCGTCTCGCGCAGGTGCGGGGAGTGGAAGCGCGCGCCGGACGCGATGAACTGCAGCAAGACACGGGGCCGGCCATGGAGGATGCTCGCCGCGGGCGTCCGCAGCCGGCCGCACAGCGCTACCAGGCCCGTCAGCCCGCCGGCGGCCACGCAGGAGTCGGCGTCGTTGACCAGGGCTAGGTAATGCTTGCCCTCGAGCGGCAGGCCTTAGTTAACCGCCCTATCGCCCCCTCGACCGTGCCGCGCTCGAGCCCCGTGACCGAGAGCGTCGGCGAGGGCGTCCCCTCGCCGCGCCGCAGGCAGTCGGGCGCCGCGTGAAGCCGATGCCTCCCCAGACGGCGAGCACGGGCGTCTCGCCGCCTAGGACGAGCGTGTCGCCGGCGCGCTTCGAGGACTCGCTGGCTCCCATGTCGTATGAGTCGCAAAGGGGCGTGGTTATTGCAGATTCCCACGGGCCCTAGAGACGAAAAGAATACACAAAGGACACTGGACGTATACCACCAGTGCGTCCCATGTCCCGCTGCCGTCGCCTGCCCGGTATGGTCCATAGGGAGACTAGTATCGAAGTCAAGACATTCTGTGAGACACTTCAGCCCCGGCTTGCCGTGTCAGACACGGTCGTGCCACCGACCAGCGCCACGCTGATAGGCACCACCAATGACGCCGGTGATGCCACCAGGGGCGCTTCTCGGTGATGCCACCAGGGGCGCCTCTCGGTGATGCCACCAGGGGCACCTCTCGGTGATGCCACCGCGGCAGGCTTCTCGTGGTATGCTCCCTCTGTCCTCCGCTGCACGATCTGTGATATCGTGTTATGTTTCTACTCGTAGAAATTCTAGAAACTCTACCGGCCTTTCTATTTTTAGCAGTATGTTTACTAGGCCGAAGAGTGTAATATGTCGGTCGAACATACACGTTAAATTATACGTATTGTCCTAAACTCATCACACCGCAACTAGAAATATACCTTGTCTACTGACGACTTGAGCACCTAACAAGAGCATATATCGGTGGCCACACCGATGTGATTCCACCGCGGGCGTGCGCAAGGATGGTGGCGCCACCACCCACGACGCCGTAGACCAAGCTACAACATTGCCCGTCCGCCTACAACAGAGCGCATGGAATAAATAATCACAGATGCACCCATTCAAAATGTACCCTACCAACACACACCAACACTTTCATCTCACTTCATACAGGCATGGCATCTGCACGTGGTATGGATATAGCCACCGTGGAGAGCTTGGCACCGCCTGAGTCTCACGAGCACCCGCCGACTCTCGACTCGCCGTCCCAATGGGAGGATATAGATCCTGGCCTTGAGCAGGGCCCGTGCCCCGAGGCGGCCCTGCGCGCATTATGGGCCGACTTGCTCGACATAGACGCCGAGGACATCACGGCCTGGTCACACTTTTTCGAGCTCGGGGCAACTCCCTCGTGGCGGCGGAGCTGGCGGTCGCGGCGGCCTACCAGGGGCTGCACGTCCCCCGCCAGCTGATCTACCAGGCGCCCATCTTCGCCGACATGGCGGTGCTGGCGGCGGCCCCCGGCCCCGACAGCAGCGCCCCGGCCGCGGCGCCGGCGCCGTTCGCGCTGGTCGAGGGCGACGTGGCGCTGGCGCGGCGCCTCGCGGCCGAGCAGTGCGGCGTGCGGGCCGAGGCCATCGAGGACATGTACCCGGCCACGGCGCTGCAGGCCGGGCTGATGGCCCGCTCGGTGCGCGCGCCGGAGGCGTACGCGTCCTCGTTGCTCTTCGCCGTCGGGGCGGCGGACGCGGCGCGCCTCGGCGACGTGCTGGCGCGGGCCGTGCGCGAGCTGCCCATCCTCCGCACCGCCATGGCGGCCTCGGCGGAGCACGACTTCGTGCAGGTGGTGCTGCCCCCGCCGGCCGTCGAGACGGTGCGGGTCGCCTCGCTGCGGGGGCTCGACCCGGCGGCGCGCCGGCCGGCCATGGGCCCCGGCCGGCTGCTCACCCGGTTCGAGGTGGTGGTCGCCGACGACGCCGACGCCGCCGCGGCGATATGGCACGCCCACCGCGCCACCTACGACGTGTCCAGCCTGGAGCTCGTCGCCCGGCGCATCGGCGACATTGCGTCCGGCGAGGCGACCCCGCCGCCGCCGAGCTTCGCGTCGTTCGTCGCGCACAGCCTGCAGGTCCGCAGGGGCCCTGAGTGGCGGCCCTTCTGGTCCGCGCAGCTGCAGGGCTGCCCGCAGCCGTTCTTCCCGCATGCCGGCGCGGACGACGTGCATTTCGACGGGCGGGACATGGGCTTCCGCACCAACGCCCGGCACATGCACCCGCTCCCCCGCCTGGGCGCCGCGTCGGGCTTCACCCCGGCCAACACCTTCCTGGCTGCGTGGGCGCTCCTGCTCTCCTGCTACGAGCACTCGGACGACGTGGTCTTCGGCGTCACCAGCGGCGGGCGGTACGCACCGGTGCCGCGATGCGCCCAGATGGTCGGGCCCACCATTGCCACGACGCCGATGCGCGTCCGCCTGGGCGGCGCAGCCTCCGCGGCCGACCTCCTCCAGCGGGTCAGCATACAGGCCGTTTGCGCCAGCGCCCTGGAGCAGGCCGGCCTCCCGGCCATCCGCCGCCTCGGGCCAGACGGCCGCCGGGCCTGCGGCTTCCGCACCCTCGTCAACGTGCAGACCGCCGACGCTGCCCGCGGCAGCCGGCTGCTGACCCCGCTTGGGCTGGGGCTAGGCAAGCTCGAGTCCCTCGACTACGCGCTGGTGCTGGAGCTGTTTCCCTCGAGCAACGGCGCTGCGGCCGAGACGCTCTTGCACCTGTCCTACGACGACCGGGCGCTGAGCCACGGCCAGGTCCTCCAGATCGCGGCGCAGCTCGAAGACGTGCTGGGCCTCCTCGCCGCGGGCCCAGACACAGACAGGACGCTGGAGGATGTCTGGGCTAGGGCCGACCTGCCCGTGGCTGCTCCGCCTGGAGCCACACAGGGGCCGATCGCGCGGTTCGGCCTTATGCGCGCGGGGCCGCACCGTGTCCGGCGCCACGCGGCGGTTGCGTGCGCCGTCGCCGCGCACGCCGTGGCGGATGTCTACCCGTGCACGCCCATGCAGAGCAGCTTGATGGCCGCCTCGGTCCAGCACCCCGCGGCCCACGCGTCCCAGCTCGTCTTCCGCGTCCGGGACGGCCTCAACACCTACCAGGCCACGGGCCCGTGGGTCGCGCTCTACCACTGCGCGCCCGTGCTGAGGACACGCTTCTTCTACGGCCCGCAGGCGCAGCTGCTGCAGGCCGTCATCGACGAGGGGATCTCGTGGCGGGAGGGCCGCGATCTGGAGGGGTTTCTGGCGGCGGATCGCGAGCTGGCGTTCCGGCCGGGCCAGGCGCTGACCCGATTCGGGCTGATCCGCGACAGGCCCGGCGCGGCCGTCCGCTGGGTGGTGCTGACGGCGCACCGCGGGGTGTGCGACGCGTCCAGCGTGCCGATGATGCTGCGGATCCTCGAGGGGGCCCTTTCCGGCACGGCGGTCGAGGCGGTCCCCTACAACCTGTTCGTGCTGTACGCGCTGCGCTCGTCCTCGGACGTCGCGGCGAGGGGCTTCTGGGCCCGCACCCTCGAGGGCTGCCCGACGCCGGCCTTCCCCGAGGTCCCCGCGGGGCACGCGCCGCTCTCCACGGCCGGCCTGCGGCGGGAGACGTCGCTGCCCGCGCCGGCGTCCCCGGCCCTGCTGCAGGCCGCCTGGGCGCTCACGCTGGCGCAGTACTACGAGTCGGACGACGTGGTCTTCGGCCTCGGCCTGAGCCTGTGGCCCCCGCACGCGATCCTGGGACCGACCCTGGCCGTCGCCCCGCAGCGCATCACCATCGGCGGCCCGGACACCACCGTCGGCCAGCTCCTGCTGGCGGTGCGAGCACGGGACTTCGCGGTCGCCAACTACGCGCACTACGGCCTCGCCAACATCGCGGCCATCGACGAGTCCTGCGCCACCGCCTGCTGCGTGCAGAACCTGCTCGTCGTGCAGGCTGCACCCGGCTGCGGCGGCGGCGGCGGCGCGTTCCTGCAGGAGAGAGTGCGCGGCGCCGCCGCAGTCTACGACTTCTCGCTCGTGGCCGAGGTGACGCCGCACGCGGACGGCAGGGTCGCGATCCGCATGGGCTTCGACCCCGTGGTGCTGGATCTGGCGCAGGTGCAGCGGCTCGCCGCGCACTACGAGCACGTGCTGTGGCAGATGCACGCCGACGGCCCGCAGCGGCTCGGCGACATCAGCCACATGCCGGACGAGCACATGGCGGAGCTGCTGGCGTGGAACAGCCCCGTGCCGGCGCCGGCGGAGCGCGGCGTGCACGAGCTCTTCGAGGACCAGGCGACGGCGCGGCCCAACGACCCGGCCGTCTATGCGCGCGACGGCCAGTGGACCTACGCCCAGCTGGACGACGCCGCCGAGCGCCTCGCCCGCTGGCTCCGCTCCATCGGCGTGGGGCTCGGCACCTACGTGCCCCTGGTCTTTAAGAAGTGCGGCCTCGCCATCGTTGCCATGCTGGCCGTGCTCAAGGCGGGTGCCACCAGCGTCGCCCTCGACCCGGACCACCCGCCGTCGCGGCTGCGGGGCCTCGTGGCGTCCATCGGCGAGGCCGAGTGCGCCGTGGCCGTCTGCAGCGCCGAGAACCGGGCGCTGGCGGCCGGGCTGGCCCGCCGCGCCGTCGTCGTCGACGACGCCACGCTGCGCTGCCTGCCCGGGCACCCGTGCCTGCCGCGGCTGAGCAGCGTGGGCCGCGTGCCCGCCTCGACCACGGCCTTCGTCCTGTTCACGTCGGGGTCCACGGGCATGCCCAAGGGCATCTTCATTCCGCACCGCGCCGTTGCCAGCAGCATCCGCGGCCACGCCGACCTGCTCCGCTTCTCCACGGGCCCCGGGTCGCGCAACTTCCAGTTCACGGCGTACACGTCCGACGTCAGCATCGGCGAGATCTTCACCTCGCTCGCCGTCGGCTCCTGCGTCTGCGTGCCCTCGGACTGGGACCGCCGGCGCAACCTCGCCGGCGCCATGCGCGAGCTGGGCGTGAACTGGGCCTTCTTCACGCCCAGCGTGGCCGCGCTGCTGAGCCCGGCCGACGTGCCGGCGCTGCGCACCGTGGTGTTTGGCGGCGAGACGGCGTCGCCCGAGAACCTGCGGACGTGGGCGCCGGCGGTGCACCTCATCAACAGCTTCGGCCCTGCTGAGACCTCCATCTGGAGCCACTGCGTGCGGCGGCGGGCGGACCCGCAGGATGTCGGCAGCAATATTGGCCGCGGTGTCGGCTGCGCAACGTGGATCACGGACCCGGCCGACTACCGTCGGCTGCGGCCCATCGGCGCCGTTGGCGAGATGCTCGTCGAGGGCCCCAACCTTGCCGCTGGCTACCTGGGTGAGCCCGCCAAGACAGCCGCTGCCTTTATTTCCGACCCGCCTTGGATGCCCGCTGCCCGCCGGCCCACGCGCGTGTACAGGACCGGCGACCTCGCCCGCTTCCTCCCCGACGGCACCGTGCAGTTCCTCGGCCGCCTTGACCACCAGATCCAGCTGCGCGGCTTGCGCGTTGAGCTCGGCGAGATCGAGCACCAGATTCGCTCCCGCCTGCCCGAAGACGTGCTGGTCGCCGTCGATGTCGTCAGTCCCCAGCCGGCCGGCTCACCGAACATGCTGGCCGCCTTCATCGCCCCGAAGGAGCCAGAGCCAGGGCAAGAGTCCGCCACCGGCGAGGGTGGCGAGGACGGCGACAAGGGGGGCGACCTCGAGAGGCACAAGGCTCTATCGCTGCTGCTCGGCGGGACAAAGGGTGACCGCCTAGCGCAGGCACTGCAGGGACTGGAAGCCGCGCTCAAGGCGGTGCTGCCTCGGCCCATGGTGCCGGCAGCGTTCGTGCCCCTGCGCGAGATGCCCCTCACGGCCTCCGCCAAGACGGACCGCAAGGCGCTCATGCTCCTGGCGTCCATGATCTCGTTCGAGGAGCTGAGCCGCCTGGGTCGCACGGCGGGGGGGTCCCGGCAGGCCCCTGCCTCGGCCATGGAGCGCACCCTCGCCCGTCTGTGGTCCGCTGCCCTCGCCCATCCGCTCGAGCTGGATGTCCGCGACGACTTCTTCCGTGTCGGCGGCGACTCGCTCTCGGCGATGCGCCTCGTTTCGCTCGCCAGGAAGGAGAGCGTGCGCCTCTCGGTCGAGCAGGTATTCAAGCACACAACCCTGCAGGAGATGGCCCTGGCGGCTACCGTCATAGAAGAGCACTGGGGGCAGGGAGGAGGGCAACGAGGGCGACCACGGGCACGCGCAACGCCCTGCCGCCGGGCTGCTCCCGGACGTGGCGCAGTTTGCAACCCTGGGTGGGCGTGAGATGGCGGCCAGCGCGGCCCACGCTGCTTCTGCGCAGCTGGGAGTCGACGAGGCCGCCATCGAGGACATCTACCCGTGCAGTCCCCTCCAAGAGGGCCTCGTGGCGCTGTCCCAGGACACGCAGAGCAGCTACGTCGCGCAGATGGCGTACGAGCTACATGCCGGCGTCGATCTCGCGCGGTTCAATGCCGCCTGGTCCTCGGTCCTCGAAGGCTGGCCGATCCTTCGAACGCGCTTCTTCCAGTGGCACGGCGCTGGCAACATGCCCCGGTTGATGCAGGCCGTGGCCAAGCCGGCGCCGCCGCGGTGGGCGCCGGCCCGCAGTCTCTCCGACTACCTCGAGCTCGACAAGCGCGACCGCATGCAGGTCGGGGACCACATGCTGAGACTGGCAGTCTTCCGCGACCAGGGCGACGGCAAGAACTACTTCGTCATGACGGCGCACCACGCCATCCACGACGGCTGGATGCTGGGCCTCCTCCTGGCCTCCCTCCGCTGTGCCTACTCGGGCCTGCCCGCGCCCGTGACAGCCCCGTATCGCGCCTTCGTGGCCCACCTGGCAGGCGCGGACCGCGAGCGAGGCCGCTTGTTCTGGCAGCGCTACATCGGCAGCGCCCCGCGGCTCTCGTGGCCGGAGCTGCCCGCGCCCGACTTCCGGCCTAAATCTACATCGGTGCGCAGGAAGACCGCCGCCCTCGCCCCCGGCGGCCGTCGCGGGGACTTCACCTCGACGACGCTGATGCGCGCCGCGTTCGCTATCCTGCTTGGTGCCTACTCGCACACCGAGGATGTGGTCTTCGCCTCTACGGTCTACGGCCGCGGGGGATCGGCCGAGCGGGTCGCCGGCCCCACTCTCGCGACCGTCGCCGTCCGTATCCGGGTGGACCGGGAGCTGACGCTACAGGAGCTCATGGCCAGCATCCAGTCCGACGCGGCCGACATGCTCGCCTACGAGCAGACGGACATTCAGAGCATCAAGCGCCTCAACCCCGACGGGCTCGCCACCGTCGACGCCCAGAGCCTGCTGGTCGTGCAGGTCGACGGTGACGGCCTCGATGGCGCCCACCGCGACGACAGCGGCCTGCAGCTGTGCCCTGTCCGCGCGTCTGGGCTGGAGAATGGCTTCCTCAGCAGCGCGCTGGTCCTCGAGGCCACGGTCTCTGCCGATGAGGTGCGCCTCGTTGCTACCCACGACGACCGCGTGCTCCCG
Organism: Tolypocladium guangdongense; assembly: GCA_022114105.1. NCBI lineage: Eukaryota > Fungi > Ascomycota > Sordariomycetes > Hypocreales > Ophiocordycipitaceae > Tolypocladium > Tolypocladium guangdongense. The sequence goes on along the minus strand of NRQP01000001.1, from coordinate 5,016,519 downwards.
GCGGCCCAGGCCGACAGGTTCCTGCGCCAGCTGTGCCACGTCGTGCGCCAGCTCTGCGTCGCCCCTGGCCGCCTGCGTCTCGCCGACCTGTATCTGGCCCCGCCCGAGGACCTCGACGAGATGAACCTGTGGAACCCCGCCGTCCCGGCACCGACCCGCGCGTTGGTCCACGAGCTTGTCGCTGCCCAGGCCCACCAGCAGCCCGACGCCGAGGCCGTCGTCTCCCACGAGGGCTCCCTTACCTACCGCCAGCTCGACGACGCGTCCAGCCGTCTTGCCGACCACCTGCGGACTGCCCACGGCCTGTGGCGCCACGCCCGCGTGCCCCTGCTCTTCGAGAAGAGCCTGTGGGCCGTCGTCGCCATGCTGGCGGTCCTCAAGGTCGGAGCCGCCAATGTCGCGCTGAACCCGGCCGACCCGGTGGATCGCCTCCGCTCGCTGGTCGAGGACGTCGACGCCGACCTCGTGCTGTGTAGCCCCATGCACCAGTCCCTGGCCCGCGGCCTCGCCCGGCGCAGCGTCTGCGTCGATGCCGCCACGTTCGGGCCCGGCAGCCCCGATGCTGGCCCCGACAGATTCCGTAGCGACATCACCCCGGAGCACCTTGCCTTCCTGGTCTTCACCAGCGGCAGCACCGGCCGCCCCGAGGCCGTCATGATCGACCACGTAGCCTTCTGCAGCAGCATTGCCGGCCACGGCGAGACGCTGTGCTTCCGCAGCGGCTCGCGCAACCTCCAGTTCAGCGCCTACACCGCAGACACTAGCATTGGCGAGATCTTCACCTCGCTGAGCCGCGGAGCTACTGTGTGCGTGCCGTCTGATTCCGAGCGCATGGGCGATCTGGCCGGCGCCATGGAGCGCATGGGCGTCGACTGGGCCTTCCTGACCCCCAGGGTCGCCGCAATGCTGGACCCGGCCCGCGTCCCCACCCTTCGGACCCTGGTGGTCGGCGGCGAGACTCTCACGCCGGCCAGCGTCCGCGTCTGGGCCCCGCGCCTGCACCTCATCAACGTCTTCGGCCCCGCTGAGGCATCTATTTACAGCCACGCCCACCCAGCCTTCACCGTCGACGATGACGGCTCCGACATTGGCTGGCCCCTGGGCTGCGCAACCTGGATCGCCGACCCGTACGACGGCAGCCGCCTGATGCCCGTCGGCGCCATTGGCGAGCTGGTCGTCGAGGGCCCCAATGTCGCGGCCGGCTACTACAACAACCCCGACAAGACCCGCGCTGCCTTCCCGGAGCGCCTGCCCTGCGTGCCTGCCGACGGCAACCGCATATACCGCACCGGCGACCTGGTCCGCTGGATGCCCGACGGCCGCGTGCAGTTCCTGGGGCGGCGCGACGGCCAGGTCAAGCTGCACGGGCTCAAGGTGGACAGCGGCGAGGTGGAGCACGCCATCCGCGCCGGCCTCGGGGGCGATGGGCACGAGGTCGCCGTGGAGATGGTCCGGCACCCGGGGCCGCCGGAGGAGTCGCGCCTGGTCGCCTTCGTGAGCTGCGCGCCGGCCGACGGCCCGCAGGACCGCGACCACCCGGCCGTTGTCACCGACGAGCCCGAGCTCCGGCGCTTCGCCGAGCGCACCGCCGGCCTCCGGGACCGACTCGCCGCGCGGCTGGCGGCATACACGATCCCCAGCTTCCTCGTGCCCCTGACCAGCATGCCGCTTACTGCCTCAGCCAAGACGAACAGGCGGCTGCTCTGCAGCCTCGTCGCCGACGGCGGCTTCGCTCGACTGGTCCGCTTCGCCCTCGCCTCCCACCGCGAGATACAGCCGCCGCAGAGCCCTGCCGAGAAGTTCCTGCACACCATCTGGTGCTCCGCCCTCGCCCTGCCGCCCGCCGACTTTGGTGTTGAGGCCGACTTCTTCGAGTGCGGCGGCGACTCCATCGCCGCCATGAGGCTGGCCGCCCTCGCCCGCATGAACAACGCCCGGCTGTCCGTACAGGACGTCTACGACAACCCCCGTCTCGGCGACCAGGCCCGCGCCCTTGCCCTCTGCCACGACGCCGCCGGCCCAGCCGTGGCTCTGCCCTCGGGCCCAGCGACCATCGCGCCCTTCTCCCTCCTGCCGCCGCCCCTGCACGCCGAACTGGGCCTGCTAATCTCTACGGCTGCGCATCTCTCCTCCGTCGAGCCGGCGCAGGTCACCGACATCTACCCCTGCACGCCGATGCAGCGCTCTACCGTCGAGCGGACGGTGGCACGCCCAGGCGCGTACTGGTTGTACAATGTCTTCGAGATGCCCGAGGGCGTCGACGCCGCCCGCCTGGACCGCGCGTGGCAGCGCGTCGGCGCGGCGCATGCCGTCCTGCGCACCCGCATCTTCGCCCACGACAACAACATCCTGCAGGCTGTCCTTCGCTCCCCCACGCCGCTTCGTCACGTCGACCATGCCACCGCTGACATCCACCAGTTCCTCGCTGCCGACCGCCCCACGTGCGGGCCGACCGACGGCCAACCCCTCCTCCGCGCCGCCGTTGTCCGCGTCGGCTGCGCCGGCGCCCGCCACCTCGTCCTCGCCCTGCACCATGCCATCTACGATGCCTGGTCGCTGACCCGCATCTTCGCTGAGCTGGAGTGCGCCTACGCCCAGCTCGGCGACGAGGAGCACGCCGATGACGACAACCAGAGAGTCAGCTTCAACGATTTTGTCAAGGCCCTCCAGGAGCAGGACCACGCCTTGGCCCTCGACTTCTGGGGCGGGTACCTGTTTGGCACCGAGACGAAACCCTTCGCACCGCCCAGGGAGGACGGCCGGGCCAACTGCCTCCTGCGGCACAGCATCATCTTGCCCGCCCCTGCCCCGGCCCCGGCCCCGGAGCGGAAGCCGGCACCCGCGTCACGCCCGCCGTGACGACCTACGCTGCCGTCGCCCTGGCGCTCCACCGGCAGCTGCAAACCCCAGACACGGTACTACGGCTCGTGTCCACCGGCCGCATCGCGCCCTCGGTACCCCATGTTGAGGACTTGATCGGCCCCACCGTTACCGTCGCTCCCCTGCGCGTCAGCCATGCTGCCGCCGGAACTACGCTGCACGAGTACCTGGCCCACGTGAACGCCCAGGTGCGCCGGCTGGCGCCCTTCGAGCAGACCGGGCTGGACCTGGCCGCGTGGCCGCACCTGGACGCCTCGCACGCCTGCTATGGAGCACCCCTGCTCAACGTGCACGCCTCCGACCCCTACACGGAGCAGCCGGCCGCGGGGCTGGGCCTCCGGCGCAAGGAGCTGTCGGTGCTCGACAGCGACGACGGCATGCCCTTCACCGTCGACGTGTCGCTGGAGTCGCGGGGGCGCGGCCTCGGGACGAGCCTCAATGCCCTCCACCTTCGCGTGGTCTTTGACGACGCCGTCATCGACGAACATGCCGCACGCCGCTTCGTCGCCGATCTGGACGCCATCGCCCGCCGTATCGCTGCCGCTCAGGGAGGCACGCCCGTGACGGCACTGTTGCTAGAGCCGGAGGAGAGTGCTACGGACAAGATACGAGGACAGGTTATAGAGCGGGCAGGCGGAGAGCTTCTTAATTAAGAGGATCATTATAGTTCTTTTAAATATATCGTGCTTCTTAATTTGGGATAGAAACCCTGCAAGGCAGCTCACCATGCATCTATAATGTATGTTCGTTACGGAGTGGCAGCGGATTATATCGGGGCTCTGGATGCTAGGAGCACCCCTCAGTGGAACCCACTAGCCCGGCTACAGCCGACGCTTTCCACAAGCCGAGCTTCGATTCATCCCGTTCAACGCCGACCGTTGCAAACGTCCATCAATTGGCCACTTCTCCATCGACCCTAGCAGGTCTCGATCGCGCGAAAACACCTCTGCGACTTCCAGAGCACGCTCCCGTCTCCAGTTGCCAAGATGAATGCCTTCCGATGCTTGCGACCCGTCGCCGCGCGGGTCCCGTTCCAACCGTCGACTCTGCCCCGTGTCGTGCGAGCGTATAGCTCCAAGTCCTACGAATACATCCAGATCTCTGCCCCCAAGCCCGGCGTGGGCCAAGGCACGCATCTCGGCAAGCCAGCGACGGCGACGTATGCTAATTCTCGAGGCAGTGACCCTGAACCGACCCAAGGCTCTCAATGCCCTCTGCACGCCTCTCATCAGGGAGTTGAACGAAGCGCTCAACGACTTCAACGCCTCGGACGACACCTCCGTCATCATCCTGACCGGGTCGCAGAAGGCCTTCGCCGCCGGGGCGGACATCAAGGAGATGGCGCCGCTGACCTTTTCCGAAGCCTACACCAAGTCGTTCATCGAGTCCTGGTCGCTGCTGACGGCGCAAATCAAGAAGCCCATCATTGCGGCCGTCTCCGGCCACGCTCTGGGCGGCGGCTGCGAGCTGGCCATGATGTGCGACCTCATCTACTGCACCGAGACTGCCAACTTTGGCCAGCCCGAGATCAAGCTGGGCACCATCCCCGGAGCCGGCGGCAGCCAGCGCCTGACCCGGGCCATCGGCAAGGCCAAGGCGATGGAGCTCATCCTCACCGGCAAGCCCTTCTCCGGTGCCGAGGCCGAGAGATGGGGCGTGGCTGCGAGGGCGTTCCCGTCCTACGAGGCGTTGATGGAGGAGACGTTGAAGACGGCCGAGACGATTGCCGGATACTCGAGGGTTGCCGTCATGGCGTGCAAGGAGGTGGTCAACAAGAGCCAGGACCTGGCGCTGAGGGACGGCGTCGAGTTCGAGAGGCGTGTTTTCCACAGCCTGTTTGGCAGCCAGGACCAAAAGGTTGGCATGAAGGCGTTTGCCGAGAAGAAGAAGGCCGAGTGGACGCACTCGTAGAGACGCTCTAGGTTCTGATCTATTAATGCGTAGGTATTCGCAAACATCTCCCAAACTCGCTTGTGTGTACAATCGGATGGCAGATGTGCATTCGCCAGTGTTCCCATGCTCCGCGGGACATCGTCAGGTGTCCAAGCCCACATGTCCCCCAGGTGCTTTCTGAGCTTGGACGCTGTCATAGACTCCGTGCCATCGTAGTATTCGCCTCGTATTGAGTGACGGCATGGCCGGATGGGAGGGCCCGTTTCCGTAATTCGCTGTCTTTTGGGCGCCAAACACGCATGCAGTTATGGAGCTTAACTTATCATAAAAGGTGTGAGGCAGCCCCAAGCCAAGCCCCGCCGGCCACCACCAGTCACCACTCACCACCAACGGGCCAGCGGCTTTGTACGACGAACCTCCATCCCACGTCAGCCCAGCGCCGCAACTTTGGCAAACTTGCAGCATCCTCTCCGTGTCCCTCGAGCTCCTCGCCGTAGGACTCCAGTGGCGCCGCTGGGTATCATGAATGGATTCTCGAAAACCCAGCCTGGACCTGGAAAAGGAGCTGACGTGCTCTGTATGCCCACCCCGCCCTCGCGGCAGCCACACTCGCAGACCTGACCGCTGACGACTGGTGCAGATATGCACCGAGCTCCTCTACCAACCGCTCACCCTGCTTGACTGCCTCCACACGTTCTGCGGAGCGTGTCTCAAGGAATGGTTTGGCTTCCAAGCGGCGACGGTCGAGCGGTCCCCTACGCCTCCATCGCCCGGGGCCACCGTCTTCACCTGCCCGTCATGTCGAAGCGCCGTGCGAGACACGAAGCACAATGCCACGGTCGTCACCTTGCTCGACATGTTTGTCGCGGCGAACCCGGCAAAGGCGCGGTCGGGGGCGGACAAGGAGGAGATGGCGCGGAAGTACAAGCCAGGCGACCAGGTTCTCCCCAAGCTCAACACTCGCGAGCGGACTGCTGAAGAGAGACGCGCGGATGAGGAGGACCGACGGTTGGTGGAGCAGGTCAGGGAGATGAGCTTGCGCGAGGCCACCGCTTTATCGGCGCAACCGGCGAGGACCCGAAGACGCAGAGACAGCCGCTCCGCAGACGATCGGTCTAGGTCCAGCAGGGCGCAGAGCTCGGATGGCCGCTCACGGCACGCCGGGGCTCGCCCGCGAGTAGACGATGGCAGTCGGGCCAGCTCTGACCAGTTGCTGGAAGACCGAGAACGTCGCCGGCGAGATTGGAGCGAGACGCAGCAGCGCCAAGTTGAACATCAGTCATCGCTGCGATCGTTGATTGGGTCGGTGGACATGAACGAGCGGGACATTGAAAGGGAGATTGAGGATTTCGCCCGTCAAATCCAGGAGGAGGGACTCTTGGACGGCCTTGACCTGGACAACATCGACCTAAGCCGAAACGATGAGCTGAGCCGCCGCATCACCGAAGCATACCGTCGGCGGCAGAGGGAGCGGTCACGGCAGGAGCCTGCGAGGAGGAGCAATTCCGGTGCACATAATGGGACGCCTCGGCCTGTGGACACGAGTCCGGGGGACGCAAGGCTTCGGGCACCAGACAACGGAGGCAGGCCTGGAAGTCGTCCCCGTACTTCCTCAAGACCGACAAGCGGGGGCAGCCAAGCTGAGGACCGCAGCAGACCGCCGCCAGCGAACTCGACAAACCTTGAAGTGCGAGATCCGGCGAGGAGATCGAGGAGGACGGCAAGTGTCGGGCGCAGTGCTACGACGCCGGTGCTCCCTGCAGCCTCCGAGGCCAGGCCAGCAGCCCGCTCTCAAACGGACCTGGTGTTGACAAGCCAGACGTCGGATCCCGCGACACCGCGACAAAGCTTCAGCGAAGTCCGAAGCTCAAGCACCCCTTCGGTGCCGGCCGCGTCTCAGCCTCCCAGCGAACTGCCGGCATCAGCGAGCGTGGGAAACATCTCATCGTTCGCTAGTCGCGTGCCGCAATGGAACCCAGCGGCTGGAGAGCCTCCGTCAAACCCGCAAGAGCCGGCCCCAGCGCAGGGGGCCAGAGCGCATCGACCGACCGACCTGGCCATTGTGCACTCTGCAGCAACTAGTCCTCTAGGCAGCCCCCCTGCTTCTGGTCACCAACGCAGAAGATCGCAGCTCTACCCTGAACCTTCCATCACCTGTTCGCGGTGCAACAAGACTCACATCGAATATGACGTGCATTACAACTGCGCGGTGTGTTCTGCCGGCCAGTGGAACATTTGCGTCGACTGCTACAGGGCAGGGAGAGGATGCCTCTACTGGTTCGGATTCGGCTACGGTGCCTGGACCAAGTGGGAAAAGGCGCGCCAGCAAGACGGGTCGCTGGCGGTGCCGCATATGCTGACGGCGAGCCGCTACCTGCCGCCGCCGTCAACCCCTGGTGGTGCGGATGGGAGGAAGACGCTGACGACGGATGACCCACGAACAAGACTGGAGACTGGGACCTTTTGCTCCAGATGTCTCGCCTGGACGAACAACTGCTACTGGCGTTGCGACGTCTGCAACGAAGGAGATTGGGGTTTCTGCAACGACTGTGTGAACCAGGGGAGGTCCTGCACCCACATGCTTTTGCCCTTGACCCACGAAACCTCGCAGTCCCTCAGCCGTCCTCGGAGTCCGAGATCCCCGGGCAGGCCACCGGCTGCGGTGATATTTACCGGGCCACAGGCGTCCACGATAGGGCCATTCAAGCCTCTCACGTTTCGGACGAGATGCGACATTTGTCAAGATCCCATAACACCTGCGCAGGTTCGCTATCACTGCTTCAGCTGCATAAGCGCCTTGGTGCCGGACGCTCCACCTGGAGACTACGATATCTGCTCGTCTTGCTATGGCAACCTTGTTGCTCAGGGCCAGATCAGCCCGGAAAACGGCCACTCGGGGTGGCGGAGATGTCTGAGCGGACACAGAATGGCCGTCATCGGGTTTGTCGACGGCAGGGTTGGGCAATGGCGGTTTGTCGAGCGAGACATTGTGGGTGGACGAACCCTCCGCACCGAGCCGTTTGAGGGCTCTGAACACCAAGGCCAGGGGCTCCAGGTGTGGTCGTGGCGCAATGGCGAGGAGAAATGGGAACGCCTCGCGACCAAGGACGTATCCATGACGGCACCGGGAACGGCTAATCCGCCGGCCTTTACGCAAAGCTTTCCCCCGGATGGCGGCCTGGGCATGCGAGCAAGCGCGCGGTGGGCGTGGTATCCGCAGCCCGGCGCCGAGGACGAACTGCTGTTTCCGAAGGGGGCCGAGATCCGGGAGGTCGAGGACGTCAACGGCGACTGGTTCTTTGGCACTTTTATGGGAGCAAGGGGGCTGTTTCCTGCGCCGTATGTGCGGCTGTGGGGGCAGAACCCGTGAGGATGAAGAACGATCATGCATTGCACAGCGACATGGCAAGCATGTGTTGGCAGCGTGGCAATTTGTTGGATATGACGATGACATGACGTATAGATTGGAAAATATATAGTCAGCTTGATGGCGTTGTTTATCACCGTACGGCGTAATACATACGATTCATTAGGAGTCCCGGTCTCGGACCATCGCAGGCGCACGGGTGGAGGCGTCGGCTCCTCGGGAGTCCCTGGAAATGACGTGATCGTGCGCCGGGGCTCGTTCCCCACCACGAACATCGAGCTTGCAAACCTGCCACCTTCACGTCTCGGGCGCCCAGCATCGTCGGAGGCGCCAATCGACGACGCTCGCAGACATGTTTCGACACAGCGCGCGGCGCCTGGCCGTCGCAGCGGCCAAGGCTGCGGAGCCGACGGCGCACACGCTCGCCGTGTCCACGGCGCAGGGCGTCGCAAGGGGCCTCACCGGCGGTACGTCTCGTCCGCGCTCCCTCCTGGCCCGCAGCTGACCCGCGGCGCGCAGCAATCGGCAACACGCCCCTCATCCGGCTGAACCGCCTCTCCGACGAGACGGGCTGCGAGGTCCTCGGCAAGGCCGAGTTCATGAACCCCGGCGGCTCGGTCAAGGACCGCGCGGCGCTGTACGTGGTCATGGACGCCGAGGAGCGCGGCCTGCTGCGCGCCGGCGGCACCGTCGTCGAGGGCACGGCCGGCAACACGGGCATCGGGCTCGCGCACGTGTGCCGCTCGCGCGGCTACCGCCTCGTCATCTACATGCCCGACACGCAGTCCCCGGGCAAGGTCGACCTGCTGCGCCTGCTCGGCGCCGAGGTGCACCCCGTGCCGGCCGTGCCCTTCGACCACCCGGACAACTACAACCACCGCGCGCGCCGCCACGCCGCGCGCCTCGACAACGCCGTGTGGACCGACCAGTTCGACAACACGGCCAACCGCCGCGCGCACATCGAGACGACGGGGCCCGAGATCTGGGCGCAGACGCGCGGCGCCGTCGACGCCTTCACCTGCGCCACCGGCACCGCCGGCACCCTCGCCGGCGTCACGCGCTTCCTCAAGGACGCGTCGCGCGGCCGCGTCCGCAGCTACCTCGCCGACCCGCCCGGCAGCGTGCTGCACGCCTACGTCAGCTCCGGCGGCGCGCTCGTCGAGCGCAGCGGCTCCAGCATCACCGAGGGCATCGGCCAGGGCCGCGTCACGGACAACCTGCGCCCGGACCTGGGCCTGCTCGACGGCTCGCTGCTCATCTCCGACGAGAAGAGCATCGAGATGGTCTACCGCTGCCTCGACGAGGAGGGGCTGTACCTCGGCGCCAGCTCCTCGCTCAACGTCGTCGCCGCCAAGGAGGTCGCCGAGAAGCTGGGCAGGGGCCACACCGTCGTCACCGTGCTGTGCGACGGCGCGTACAGGTACGCCGACCGGCTGTTCTCGCGCAAGTGGCTGGCGGAGAAGAAGCTGCTCGGCGCCATCCCCAGGCATTTAGAAAAGTACATAGTCTTGCCCTAGGCGGGGGACGCGCCTTGTACGGGAGAACAGAATTATACACATGTCTATGTTACAGGCCCGCTGCCCTTGGTTCACGCGCTCGCGCTCGGCCAGCCCGGCCGCCTGCCCGCCACCTTTGCAAACTCGTCCTCCCAGCCCTCGGAGCGACCGTGGCTGGTCTGCACAAACGCCGTCAGGTGCTTGTCGAGGGCGTCCTCCGCGGGGGCCAGGTCCTTTGCCTCGTCGCCCAGCAGCTCCCGTACGAGCGCAATGCCCTTGATGTTTTGGGCCAGGACCTGCACGTATGCGCTGCCGCTGAGGGCCTGCGGAACGCGCACTCCGTTTGGTGCGCTGTTCCTCTCCACTGTCGGGTTCAGCTTGGCGAACTCTTCAACCCGAGTGAGATCCTGCGTCACACAGTCCCGCCACAGCGAGCTCAACAGGCTCACTTCGTCCCTGAGCAGAACCAGATCCTCGTCGATGGCTTCCCCCGCCTGCCGCTTGACCTTGGCGGCGGAGGACCTCGCGAACAGGGTCATGCCGCGCACCAGTCGCGAAAAGTGCAGCCTGTCGCGCGTCGGCAGCGCCGGCAGCGCGTGCTCCGGCCGCTGCAGCAAGTCCAGCACCAGCTCCGCCCACTTCAGCGCCTGCTTCGTCTCGGTCCCATCCCACTTGCTCTCGGTGATCTTGTCGTTGACAAAGGCGAGCACCCGCACGACGGTTTCGCGGTTCGTGAGCAGAAGCCCCGTCTGGTCGGCCTGCTTCGCGCACTCGATGACGGCGTAGATGTGGCCCCTCGTCCCCGCCACGCGGACAATCTTGCCCCAGTGGTTGGCCTTTAGCTTGATGCCGGCCTTCTTGTAGCCGGCCAGGAGCGTCCCCAGGTTGCTCCAGTCCTCGGCCGTCTGCATCTTGGCCAGCGCCCTGTTGAGGATCGCCTTGGAGTTCTCGATGCCCTTGAACCGGTCGATGGAGGAGAACTTGTGCTCCAGGCCCTCGACCTCGATGACGACGGGGTTCTGTTCCAGGTGGGATCGCATCTTGGGGTCGAAGACGATCTTGCGCTGCTTCTGGGGGAGGTACGACGGTAATATGATCTTTTCTTGGATGGTGCTGAGGATGGTGTTGAGCTCGCTGTTGTCGGTCTCTGCGAAGATGGCCCTGACGCCTGAGGAGCACGCCGTCAGGGAACGAATACGGATGCTGCAGCAGGGCTAGAGACTTACCGCAGGCAGGCGTTGAGCTGAATTGTCGCTGAGAGCTGGCAATGAGCCTCCTTGACGGCCCATTGCGCCGACTCAACGACCTGAGCGCCGAGGACAGCGACCGATTAGACATGTTTGCTTGATTTGCGCTTGGCCAGGAATTCCGCTGCCAAAAAGTTCCAGATGCTCGACGTTGCTTGAGGTGGGTCGGAGAAAGAATGCGCCGGGCCAATCATGCGCTGGAATTGGCGCCGGTCCCTGGTCGCCTTCGAATTCAAGCCTCTTTGGCTTGGACCTCGACAAAGCACATCGCACCACAATGAACACCGCTGCTGCCAGGCGGCCACTGGGCTGCCTCAAGGCGGTGCTGCGACAGACGCGGCACCAGAGGGCATCGCAAAGATGCTTGGCGACGGCTGCCGCAAGCCCTGCTGCGGCCCATGGAGTCTTTAGCGGAAGACAACGTACGACTCCATCTCCATCAGCCTGGGTTGTCTTCCCTGCTAACAATGCCGCAGGATCCGGCATTGACAAGATCAACAAGTTCGAGATATATCCCCAGGTCCCCTCCGTCCGATCCACGCACCCCGACCCGATGCCCGCCCTCCGCCAGCAACAAGTAGCCGCGCTGGACCCGACGGGAGCGCGGACGCGGCTCTTCTCCAAGGAGCACGCCGACAGCGCCAAGGTCGGCGACGTGCTCATGGTGACGACCAAGGCCGGGGAGCCCTTCTCGGGGGCCTTTATCCAGATCCGCCGCCGCGGCGCGGACACGGCGGTGCTGCTGCGCGGGCAGATGATGAAGACGGGCGTGGAGATGTGGTTCAAGATCTACAGCCCGACGGTGACGGGCATCGACATCATCTGGCGCCGGCCGAAGCGCGCGAGGAGGGCAAGGCTGACGTACATGCGCAAGCCCCAGCACGACATGGGCAGCGTGGACCAGCTGGTGTCGGCGTGGAAGAAGGAGAGGTACGCGCTGCGGTCCAAGGCGAAGCAGGCTGGGGGCAAGCAGCAGATTGGTGGCAAGCAGGCGAGGAAATAGAGGTGGGATTCTTTGCAATCGAGCTGTATGATATGTGGAATGTAGAGGTTCCAATCAACATTGTGCAAAACGCAGATCAACTTCTCCCAGTGCGAGAGGAGGTTTCAAGAGCACGGGCAGCCCCCGACAAGGCCACCAGAGAGCACCAATTGTGCGGTAATAACGTCGCTGCTTAACAGCGCCAAGCAGTCCACTTCATCACCATGTTCACCGACACAGGACCTTGAAACACAACTACGCTACAGAATGGCCTTATGCGACAAATGCTAACAACTGCTGTATTTTACACTTATTCATCCGTGCTTATTCACCCGTGCTTCGCACACATCGACGGGCCATCGGTTTAACTCGAAGGTTTCATGTCAACGTACAGCGCTGTTCGGGGCTGGGGGCGAGTTCCGTTACCTACGGTAGCGACTGCCGCCACAGAGGGCCGATCTAGCAAAGGTGAGATTGGCGCACAAATTGCATACGATGATATGCACGGGGACTTCTCAATAGGATGCATCCAGTTATTTATTGACAGTTCCTCGGCGCAATGCTCCACGTCAAGCTGCCATCGCCAAGAGACAGCCTTAGTAGAATGTTTTGGGGGCCAACTCCTCCATCGTAGCAGTGCTGTCTCGTTCATCGAGGAAACATGATGCGCTGTAACTGCTCTGCTATGAGGTGCGGATGTATCTGCTAACTGAAGGAGAAGTTGCGTAAAGAAAATGATATCATCATGTAAACATTGCGCATCCCCCACGGCGTCTGTTGGCTGGGTTCCAGGCGAAACATGGTTCGTTCGTTGCCTCTCATGACGACGGCTCCGGCTCGAACACGGCTATACCATGGGAACAGAATGTCTTCGTGAAAGCTTGAGATGCGCATGGTATGAAACAATCAGGGCCCCCGAGGAAAACTTCTCCATGGGCCCTTGGTTGTGTCGTCGTGTTGAACTCGCGTGGGAAACCGTACCTTCATCTCCTCCAGGCCCACCGATGGATTGGCGACACGCCGCTCTGCAACCCCTTGCGAAAGCTGGCGGTCGATCGCAATCATCTCTGGTTCGGCTCGGACCGTCCAGTGGTTGACGGATGCGATTTCATGGGTCAGCACCTCGCCCACGAGCTCTTCTCCACTCCAGTAGTCGCCTAGGGAATGGTAGTTGAGGCGACAGACAAAAATTTGGATGGCAAACCTAAAGCGATGGCCAACCGTCCAATTTGCCAGCTGCGGCGGCTTCAAGTCTCCTCCTTCTGCTTTTCCATCAAAGAGAAAGTAGAGCACCCCATCATACTCGGTAGTGAGGCCCGCTTCAGTCTGACCCTCGATAACCATCTGGGTCTTTTCTTTCTCCCGGGTGATCGTAGTATCGTTAATCTTATCCAAGCAAATCCTCGCTTGGTATAGATCGTCCGAGTAGACGGGGAAGCTCGTCCCCTTCGCGGATATGAGAATCGGCGGGTCGAACGGTTCAACAGCCTCCTGAGCGATAGGAAGGCTGACCTCGAGAGTGATCCCGTTGGGCGGAGGCCGGCGGCCCATCTTGAGCCTACTTCTTTCGAAATGGAATGGTGGTGTGTAGTCAAAGGGGCTGCGTGGCCCTGAGTCGGTGTGGTGGGAGACGGATCTTGAGGGTTGGGCGAAATGGGGGTCGTTGCGGTTGAGATGGTCTCGAGAGGAGTTGGGTGATTGAACAAAAGGGGTCTGGTAACGCAAGACGGGTGTAATGTCGTAATACCCATTGTTCTTTGTGAGGGCGGGTGCGTGCTTGCCGACCTCGAAGCGAAGATGCTCGAAGGGAGGTGAATGCTGCTGCTGGTGGCAAGAGAGCGAACACGCAAGCACGCCCTCGTCCCGAGAGGTTGTCGCAGTCGGTGAGGAAGAGAGAGGGCAGGAGAGGTGACTGACCACCCCGCATTCGGAGAAGGAACTGGCTCGCCCTCGCCCCGAGAGCGTACAGTCGGCGAGGAGAGATGAGGGGGGGGGGAGGCAGCCGACTACGGTACCGGGTATCCGGAGAACAAAAGCGCCGGCTCGCCCGCGCCCCGAGGACAGGCGTACTTGCTGTGGTAGTCGGTGAGGAGAAGGGAGGTTGGCCATCGCAACCTCGTAGCGGTTGGTCCCAGAGAACAAGACCTATTAAAGGCCAACCACGAGCGGGTATTGCTACGGGAAGCACGAGACCGGGCTGGCCGCGGCCTGGTAACCCCTAATTGTTTAGATTTGTTCATCCACCCCTTTCACGATAGGGGCGAGACCGATCCTGGTTCGAAGATACCGAGAGAGGCATTTGCGGAGACGAGTAGCTTAGGTTTTACTCTCTCCTAGAAGAGGTTTTCCCCAAGAGAACGAAGGGGGATGATAACATGGTCTGGTCTGATAGGCATAGATAATTAATAATATATATCTTGTTCTTTGCTCAAGCTGAACAGGCGTAATTCAGCGTGCATGAATAGGCTCCAGAGAACAGTAGTGTCATGGGGTTGATTCGGTGAAAGGACTCTATTTGTAAACAATAACTACTCGTAATAATGGACTTGTCGTCGGGCGAGTCCACCATGTTGACGCAGGATACTCCCTTGGGGCAGTCTGGTGTTTGTGAGGGCCACTGTGGAGGCTGAACCAGAGATTTCTGGAAGTCCATGAATCAGCTGCTGCGGCAGACCTACCGGTCCTTGATATCTGAGTGAGCTGTTAGAAAGTCGTTTAACCGTTCCATTTAAAGCTCGAGTACCGTTGCCGGAATGGAAACCAGGCTGTCTAGAATCTAAGCCTCTGAGATAGTAGCATGAGCGTACACAAACCTGGTTGTTGCTCGGGTTCCTGGGACGTCTCCGTGAGATGGGTTAGCTCACAGGCGTGCAATAGAACATGGGGGCAAGATGGTCCAATTCTCCAAGACGGGGCAACAAGGCACAGCCGCGCTCGCCGCGACGATGAACGCATCGGATGAACCATTGGGGGAGAGCATGAAGGACGGTCATCTGCAGAGTGGCATCGTGTCGTGTGATCGACGAATCGCTCCCAGGGACGACGTTAGACACTATTATCGACAAGCGCCGTACCCCTGAGTCCAGGCAGGCCTGGAATACCTAGCGCAGCCAGCGAGCCGCTAAAACAGCCGGGTAGCACCCACACGCGCCAATGGCGGCAGCCGCCACAGGGTCCCCCCCGGCAACGTGGAATGGGTCGAGCGGCTCCCCCAATTTTGTTTACACGGCGCCTCCAGCGACGAATATAGCAGCAACATCAGCCACAACCCGGCTTCAGCGACGACGACGACGACTACGGCCGCGCCTCTCCCCCATCATCCAAGTCTCACGATCCCCCACTGCACCGAGCGTGCCTCGAGCGTCGGCCCTTGCCTCTCAGCACCCTGCAGCGACCCCGACCTCAACGCAGCCTCCCGTTGTCGAGGCGCCCCACCGAGCGGACCAGGCGGGACAAGAAGGCGCTGCATGCTGCACGACAGCGGCGGTCAGGGAGCAACGCCAACAGGTTGCCGTTGGGCTCCAAGGGAAAGGAGTCGTCGCCGAGGGACTCACCGAAAGCGCAGTGGTTCAAGCGCAGCACAGCGCCAGCAGCACGCCCGCCGAGCCCGCCCACGACCAGGGCCTCGCGAGGATGGCCTTTTCCGAGCAGCAGCGGTGGATTACGGTCCAGCAAAAGACGTTTACAAAATGGTGCGTCTCAAGGCCCTAACCGAGCAAGGTGAACGACAGGCCGCTCACGCGATCATGCCCGCAGGCTGAATACCAAGCTGGTCGCGCGGAACCTCGAGGTCAAGGACCTGGTGACTGATCTCAGCGACGGCGTAGGTGCCCCCGCTTCCTCCAATGCTATACAGCTCAACAGGGCTCGAATAACATCTTGCTAACATCGATTGGCTCCGCAGGTCATGCTGATCCATCTGATGGAATGCCTCTCCAACGAGTCGCTCGGCCGCTACGCATCGAAGCCGAAGATGCGAGTCCAGAAATTCGAAAACGCCAACCTCTCACTGGACTTCATCAAGGCGAGGGGCATTCAGATGACCAACATCGGCGCCGAAGACATCGTCGACGGGAACCGCAAGATCGTCCTCGGCCTCATCTGGACCCTGATTCTCCGATTCACCATTAGCGACATCAACGAGGAGGGCATGTCGGCCAAGGAGGGCCTGCTTCTCTGGTGCCAGAGGAAGACAGCCTGCTATGACGAGGTCGAAGTCCGCGACTTTAGCGCCAGCTGGAACGACGGGCTGGCCTTTTGCGCGCTGCTGGATATACACAGGCCAGACTTGATCGACTTTGACGCCCTCGACAAGTCAGACCACCGCGGCAACATGCAGCTCGCCTTTGACATTGCGCACGAGGAAATCGGAATACCGAAACTGCTCGACGTCGAGGACGTGTGCGACGTGCCCAAGCCCGACGAGCGGAGTCTCATGACGTACATTGCATATTGGTTCCACGCCTTTTCGCAGATGGAAAAGGTGGAGAACGCAGGGCGACGGGTCGAAAAGTTTGTCAACAACATGCAGGGTGCCTGGGAGATGCAAAGTGCATACGAACGGCGCATGCGTGAGCTCCTCAAGGCAATCAGGGGCCAGGTCGAGCACTGGCAGAAATCACAGTTTGAGGGGACATACGCCGACGCCAAGTCGCAAGCCAACGAGTTTGCCGGATACAAAAGGGGCCAGAAGCGAGACTGGGTGGCCGAGAAGACCGACCTCGCAACTCTGTTGGGAAACATCAAGACCAAACTAGGAACCTACCGTCTCCGCCCATACGACCCGCCGGCGGACGTGCGGCAGGACGTCCTTGAGCGAGACTGGGCGACCCTCACCAAGACGGAGATGACACGAGCCCAGCTAATCAACGAGACCATCCGAGAGTGAGTGCAAGGGCCTGGGCTTGCCGCCGAAGGATGACTCGAGGCTAATCTTGGCGCAGCATCAAAAACGCCCTACGGAAGTCGTTTGCCGACAAGGCCAACGACTTCGCCATGGCCCTCAACACAATGCAGATGGCCATCTCGGGGCTGGATGGCGACGTCGAGGACCAGTTGCATCATGTCAGGAAACTGAGCGACAACCTGGCGCCGCTGGATCGGTACCTAGAGACGATTGCCGCCGTAGACGCCAAATGCCAGGAAGCCAACATTGAGGAAAACGACTTTACGACGTACACCTACGACGAGCTGTCGTACGAGCTCGGGTTGGTCAAGTCGTCGGTGCAGAAGAAGCTGTCGTTCTTGGAGAACCAGATGGTGGCGCGCGCCATGACCAACCTGACGCCGATTCAGCTGGAAGAGTTTGAGAGCGTCTTCCGGCACTTTGACCGCGACGACACCAACTCGCTGCAAGAGCTCGAGTTCAGCGCCGCGTTGGCCTCGCTGGGGCTGGTCTTTTCAGAGGACGAGATGCACGACTACTTTGTGGACACGTCCAACGGCCGCGACCACGTCACCTTTGAGCAGTTCATCCGGTTCATGGTGGACGTGACCGAGGACCAGAACACGGCGGAGCAGGTCTACCAGTCCTTCCGCGAGGTGGCGGACGGCAAGCCGTACGTCACCGAGATGGACCTGCGGCACAGCCTGGTGCCGGACGAGGTGATTGACCAGCTGGTCGAGATGATGCCCTCGCACAAGGGACCAGACATGTCAGCGGACCGGGGGCAGCCGCAGTACGACTACATCTCCTTCATGGAGAAGCTCATTAACGAGGAGCCGGAGCCAGAGGACGTGCCGAGCGGCGTGCTGCAGGACAGGACCAATGTCGGCGACACGAGCCCGCGAAGAGGCGGCAAGGTGAATGGCGCGGGAGGGTGAGCAGAAGGGGAGGGTAATCAAAGGAACCTGCCCCCAAGAAGGTCAGGTAGCTCATAGGCTGTCCGTCTCTGGATGCTTGGTGGTCGGCGAGGCGGATTGTGTGTTTCTCCGGGTATTGTTACAGCATCGCTGGTGGTGTTTGCGGCAGGGGCAACGGAGCACGCGGGCAAATGGATAGGCACTCTGTCTATTTATTTATTTTTTTGGCTATGCCAGGCAGTGAATTGACTGGGTTGGTTGTTTCCTTCTTCGTGCCAACAGCATCACCTGGATAAGATTATCCGGTCGTACGGAACGCAGCCGGCAGGAAAAAAGTCCGGGTTCGGAGGCTAGCGGGGCCGATGCCGCCCCAGGCCAACAAGCTCCCTGGATTTTTTTACCCATCAACTACTCGTTCGCGTGCCATGACGCTGTTCGTATCCCTCCTACTAGCAGGCGTCTGAAGCATCTTTTCATCTCGAGCCAGTCCTGGTCTGGTTCAGCCTCAGTCTCCCCCGTCGACCATCATGGTATCCCGAGCGCGGTTCCTGCGCGCGGTCCGGCCCGCGACGCGCATCGCCGCCAGCTGCAGCGTTGCCTCGGCGGCGGCGGCCACGGGCCCCTCCCGCCGCATCGGCACGTCGGCGGCGCGCATGCTGGCCCCGGGCCCGCCGCGCTGCTCGGCGGCGGCGCGGCTGACGGCGGAGACGTACCCGGCGCTGCGGCGGGACGCGCGCTTCGCGCAGGTGACGCGCGAGCACGTCGCCTTCTTCAGGGAGCTGCTCGGGGCGGACGCGGCCGTCGTCGACGGCGTCGAGGCCGACCTGGCGCCCTTCAACGAGGACTGGACGCACAAGTACCGCGGCCAGTGCCGGCTGGTGCTCCGGCCCGCGTCGACGCGCGAGGTCAGCCGCGTGCTCGCCTACTGCAACGCGCAGATGCTCGCCGTCGTGCCCCAGGGCGGCAACACGGGCCTCGTGGGCGGCTCGGTGCCCGTCTTCGACGAGATCGTCGTCAGCCTGGCGCGCATGAACGCGATCCACTCCTTCGACGAGGTCAGCGGCGCGCTCGTCCTCGACGCCGGTTGCGTCCTCGAGGCCGCGGACCAGTACCTCGCCGCGAGGGGCGCCATCTTCCCGCTCGACCTCGGCGCCAAGGGCTCGTGCCACGTCGGCGGCAACGTCGCCACCAACGCCGGCGGCCTGCGGCTGCTGCGCTACGGCAGCCTCCACGGCAGCGTGCTGGGCATGGAGGCCGTGCTGCCCGACGGCACCGTCATGGACGACCTGTGCACGCTGCGCAAGAACAACACGGGCTACGACCTGAAGCAGCTCTTCGTCGGCGCCGAGGGCACCATCGGCGTCATCACCAAGCTGGCCATCCAGTGCCCCCAGCGCCCGCCCGCCGTCAACGTCGCCTTCTTGGGCCTCGAGTCGTTCGAAAAGGCCCAGCGCGCGTTCCGCGAGGCCAAGGCCCACCTGTCCGAGATCCTGTCGGCGTTTGAGCTCATGGACGCCAAGAGCCAGCGGCTCGTGCACGAGGTGCGGCGCGAGAAGCGGCCGCTCGCCGACGAGCACCCCTTCTACTGCCTCGTCGAGACGAGCGGCTCCAACGGCGAGCACGACTACGAGAAGCTGGAGCGCTTCCTCGAGGACGTCATGGCCAAGGACATCATCGCCGACGGCGTCGTCGCGCAGGACGCGACGCAGATCAAGGCGCTGTGGAGCTGGCGCGAGGGCGTGCCCGAGTGCGTCGGCCACTGGGGCGGCGTGTACAAGTACGACGTCTCGATCCCGCTGTCCGACATGTACTCCATCGTCGACGACGTCAAGGCCCGCGTCGACGCGGCCGGCCTGCTGGGCGACACGGACGACTTCCCCGTCGTGGGCGTCGTCGGCTACGGCCACATGGGCGACTCGAACCTGCACCTCAACGTCGCCGTGCGGCGCTACGACAAGGCCGTCGAGCAGGTGCTGGAGCCGTACGTGTACGAATGGATCGAGAAGCGCAAGGGCAGCATCAGCGCCGAGCACGGGCTCGGGCTGGCCAAGAAGAGCTACATCAGGTACAGCCGCAACGAGACCATGGTCGGCCTGATGAAGCAGATCAAGAACCTGTACGATCCGGTGAGTCTCCTCCCTCCCTCCCCGCTTCTCTCTCTTTCTGCCCAGCGTATTATTCATCCACAGCCACTTGCATTTCCGAAAGGGGCGCGGTAAGGCTGACAGGGGCCCTTTGGCAGAATGGCATCATGAACCCATACAAGTACATATGAGACATGGACGCGGTCCGAGAGACGGGATGCGGTTGGGGTGCGGCCGATTGCAGGGCAAATGGCGTGCGGCCAATGATGAAGCAGAAGGGTGCTGCGCAAGCAAAAACGCGTACTCGTAATTGGCTCCATGAGTGCTTCGCACTGGCAGACGTGTCTCCCGGCTTCAGGAGTCAGCTCGTGGCCTCCCCCGGGTTCTTCGGGAGGATGTGGGGGTTTCCGGGACTCGCACACCACGTTGCGCTGCCTTACTCGTAGAGGAGGCCTCAAAATCGCGCCGGGCCAGGAGGGCCAGGACTCGGAAGCACAGCCGAAGCCTCGTATGTAGGATGCCCCTACAGACTACTTTGTACGGCGAACTGTCTCATCAAACCACCGCGCCAATGGCAGCTAGTGCCTCGTCCAGCGCCCTGTAGTCGGCGTGGCGCCCTCCGCACCTGCGCTCAGCTCTCGTGGTGGTGCAGCCAACCAGCGCTCGTGGGGGCCATCCGCGTCAGCCCTACGAAATTGAGTGTCTCGCACCCGACGTTGGCTTGCGAGGGCACCGTGCCATGACACGAGCAAGCCAGTCGCATTCGTCCGTGAAGGACTCGTACTCGTACGTACTCGTACTCGTAGCTGCTCTGCTGCTGCTGCTGCTGCCATTCGCGCGTGCCACCCCTGACGGCGGAGGCCGGGCGGGAGTCCTGCGTGTAAGCCAGCCATGTATGTGCGACTATGCGCGTCTGTGGTGAGGCTGAGCTCGACGCAGCGTCTCGCGATGCTCATTCGCCCGAGTCAAAGTTCCAGTTTCTCCAACGTTGCCGGTCCGGGTCAAGGTCCTGGGCCTGACGGCGAGCGACGGAGGTCCTACGGCTTCCCTGATTTGCACTGGCCAAGGGGACACTGGGAACCAAGCCTCCAACGCAGTCCACCGCTTGTGGGGATGTGACAGCAACCCGGGATGCGCCCGGAACGCGCACGACAGGGCTGGAAAGGAGTCGGCGGGTATATATGGCGGGCGAGCCCTCCTTGTTAATGAGCTCCAGGCGAGAGGCAGACCTGCATTATTGTATAATAGCCACGAATACGGCTGGTTGACGAGAACAACATGGTTGGCGTTCCAGGCAAGTACAAGGGCTGTGAGACTTGTCGGCGGCGCAGAGTCAAGGTATGGACGGTTGCGTGTCCCAGCCGAGACCAAACACTGACAACCCGGCTCGACAGTGCAGCAACGAGAGGCCACACTGCAGCAACTGCACCAACAGCGGGCGGCAATGTGAGGGCTACGAGAGGGAGCGCGTTTTCATCACCGGCACGCCGGCGACCAAGGGCCGCGTGGCCTCGCACCCCAAGAAGGCCGGTTCCACGAAGAAGCAGAAGGGCAAGGTCGAGGAAGACGTGAAGGCGCCGCAGCTATGGCCGACGCAGCCCTTGACTTCGGCCTGGGACGATTTCCTGAGGCTTTCCAACCGCGGCACCGAGTCTGCGGTGCTGATGACGGCGTTGCAGACCAACTTGCAGGCCGTTTCCGGCAGCGAAAGCCATGGTGTTGCTGGATTCGACATCTCGCTGCCCACGTATGCTCCTTCGGAGTTGCAGCCGCACGTGGGCGAGGACGAATTCAACGCGAAAGCCAGATGTCTCGCACGGCTCGGCGGTGTCGAAGAAGCATACGGCTCGACCGGCGGGTATTGCGCCTTCTTGTTCGAGGTATGTCAAGCGTGGTGACACAGCGAGTCTTGCTTGCTAACGTGGACGAAGCACAATTCATCCGCTGCGCCGAACCCGGGCGCCGTTGCATGGGAGCCCACGCCGGCACAAACCAACTTGGTCAAGAGCCTGGGGCCCAAGCATTTCACCACCTTCCCAAATCATCAATATTTTGTGAGAGTCCATCGTCCCCTGGCTGTGAGCAGAGCCTGCCATCAATCGCTAGCACGGAGCTTGGACTGACTGGCTGGCAGGTTAGCCTCGCTCTGCTGAACCGCCGAGAAAGCTTCCTGTCCGAGCAGGACTGGACATCTACGCCGTGGGAGCGCCATCCGAAGTCGGAGCTCGACGAGCTGTTTGACATCATGCTCTGCCTCCCGTCCATCTTGGCGACGGTCGACCGCATATTGCCACTCCCGGCAACCATCACTCGACGGCTCAAGGCTCAAGAGCTTCTTCAAAGCTGCCTCATCCTCGAGACGCGGTTCCATCAGTGGCTTGGTGGCGTGGTCTTTGGAGTGGGAGGCCAGCACGCCCCGTACTGGTCCGACGAGCTGGGCGGGCCGGGCGGCGAGATTCCCTTTGCGAATCCGTATACGTTCAGGGATGGCCTGACAGGCATCATGTTGCTGTACTATTGGATGTCCCAGATCCTCTTCCACCGATGCATCGAAAGCTTGCACAGCGCCATCTTCCAGCCGGTCCTCGATGCGTACCCCGACATGTGGCCAGACTTGCCGCCGAGCCTGCAGATCGATCCGACGCAATATCAGGACGGACGCGAGCTCGCAGCTAATATCTGCCGGGGGCTCGATGCTGCACTGATCAGCACGGCGCAGCCGGACATGATGCTGGCGCCGATGACGGTGGCGCTCGACTTTTACCGCGATATCAACGCAGCGTCGCAGGACGGCGTCCTCGAAATATTGTGGCTCGAGGCCTTCAAGAGACGGCTGGCTGCCAAGGGGCAGCACATTGCAAACGTGCTGCAGGGGCAGCGATGGGTCGAAGTGGCGAGATACTGAACTATGTGTTTATTTTATGAGTTTACGTTGCAAAAGCAGCATGGATGACGAGATCAAATAGACGGCATTGGGGGTTCAGAGCAGCTGGTCTGCCCAAAAAGGCACAGGGAAGCAGAGAAGGACGGAGAGCGCCGAGGCTTGACGCCCGAGGCGCATGCATATTTCGATAAATATTAATCACTATTGCTGAGCTGGCTTTGCACGTTGGACGCTGCCAAGAGAAGGATATTTCGAAGTGTAGGATGGTAGATGGAGTCGGCCACCCGTGAGACGTCACAATGTGAGGATCTACAGTGCGAAATCCGTGGTCGGGGTAGGCACTGTACGAATACGTCGGCGCGCGCTGCCACGTTTCTCCGCCCAGAGACGCTGGCTCCAGCTCCAGCCTTCGCGGGTAGGCTGCCAGTCTGACGAAGTCCTGTGCTAGACAACGTTCCTCGACCTCATCACGCCGGAGGCCGACTCGCAACCCTCCCATTTCACAACGCGCTCTGGAATCCACCGCTGGTCTCACCTTTTGCAACGATTAGAGTGCAGTCGGTTTCGTCTTCGCAGTCATGGCTTCAGGTTACGACAGAGCTCTTTCGGGTAAGGTTCACTACCAATGGTAACGCTGCTGTGGTGCTAACAAACAATGACCAGTCTTCAGGTTCGATCCTACGCTCCAGAGCGCCCATCCCAGCTTCTAACCCAACCATAGCCCCGATGGACATGTCTTCCAGGTCGAATATGCCGGCGAGGCTGTTAAGAGAGGTGCGCGTTATCCCGAGCCCTGCGATCAACCCAGCTCACACGTCCACAGGAACCTGCGCGGTCGGCGTCAAAGGCAAAGACGTCGTCGTGCTCGGATGCGAGAAGCGATCGGCGATGAAGCTGCAAGACACACGAATCACCCCCTCCAAGATCCAGGTCCTGGACAACCACGTTGCCCTGGCATTCGCCGGCCTCAACGCCGACGCTCGCATTCTCGTCGACAAGGCGCGGTTAGAGTCTCAGTCTCACCGGCTGTCTGTGGAAGACCCCGTCACGATTGACTACATCACCAAGTACGTTGCTGGCGTGCAGCAACGGTACACCCAGGCCGGTGGCGTGCGACCGTTCGGCATTAGCACTCTTGTGGTTGGCTTCGACCCCGGCAGCAAGGTGCCCAGACTCTACCAGACGGAGCCTTCGGGGATTTACTCGGCTTGGTACGTTGTGGATGCTTTCCCAAACGAAGCCAGCCATGCTAACGCCACGATAGGAAAGCGAATGCTATTGGCCGGTCGAGCAAGACGGTTCGCGAATTCCTCGAGCGCAACTACAAGGAGGAAATGGACCGAGAGGCCACCATCCGGCTGGCGATCAAGTCCCTTCTTGAAGTCGTGCAGACGGGCGCCAAGAACATCGAGATTGCTCTGATGGCGCCTGGGGCGGCGATGGAGATCCTGCCGACGGACGAGATCGAGGGCTACGTCAAGGAGATTGAACAGGAGAAGCAAGAGGAAGCGGCCAAGAAGAAGACTGGACGAACGCCTGGCACCGGAAGTGCCGCTATCCTGACGAGAGGCCAGGATGACTCTGCTGCAGAGTAGTGAAGCATGCATGGAGCGTTTTAGAAGGGGTATTTGGCGTTGCGAATTTACTATGTACGCAACACCCTTGTATCAACATGTCGCGACTTGTCTTGGACATCTTCTCCGTGAAATGACCATGGGTAATGAAACCTGCAACGCCGTAGCTTTCCGAAATAAATGGCATATGCCCTCTGCTATACATCAGCCCAGCTTGTCGGCCTCCTCGTCGGGGTCGAAGATGCTCCTCAGCTTTTGCGCTCTGGTCCGGTCGTCCTTGAGCATCTTGTTGTTCACCCTCACGTCGTCACTCTCGATGGACAGGGCGGCCTTGGGAGTCTTGGCATCGATGACGAAGTGGTTGTCGCAGTGCGGGCAGTACTCATCGCTGTCGTCAAACTCTTTCGCGTCCTTGCGGAAGCACTTCTTGCACTTTTTGCAGGCAAAGGTCATGTCGAAGGACTGCATCAGCGCGTGTGATTCTTGCTCGCTATGGCATTCGGCGCAGTCGAACCACTTGCGGCCTGGGTGTGGAGAATGTCAGCGCTTTGGCCCTAGATGGGTAGCCGTGGTTCTGCATATAAGCCCATAGGGACGACGAACGACGTACAGCAAGGCGATCGGATCGAGACTTGGGCGTTGAGGATGTGCTTGCTGGCAAATGGTCAGCGGGCTCCTGGCGGCGCGCACTTGCCAAACATACCACATCTCTGGAGGCTTGTCTGACCCTTAAATAGACACAGAGCAATATTAAAGGTCAGAGGACGAAGGCCGAAGGATATGGCAACAGCCGCAGCACGAGGCGTCGTGTGATGGTATGGCTCGATATTACGGTCGAGTTGACCCAGGTGGAGCGTGATTAGTTGCACACGCGGAGCATTTAGTCAGCTACCTGGAACCTTATCTAAGCCGCTGGGCTTTGATATCATTCAAGTGACGGCATCCTCCATTCACGCTCGCAACTCTCTTCACCCGCATCGCCCTGCCACGGCGCTTCGACAAGATGCCGCCAAAGCGAAAGGCCGCGGCGGCCATCCAGGGAGGAGCAAAGGCTGGGAGATCCTCGCGAATGTCGACGCCCGGAACCGCGACGCCACGCAGCCTCGATAGTACCGAAGACCTGGAGGACGACGATGCGCCAGTCGACGAGGTACTCGAGCGAGACATCGACAAGAACATAGACATCTTCTCCCTAGATCGGTACCAGAAGAAGCATGCCATTCGGGAACCGCTCCCGCACATCTTTGGCGACCGCGACTTTTCGTACCTCGACCTCAAGAAGGATCACCAGAACCGACCGCTCTGGATCGATCCGCAGAAGGGCAGGATCATCCTAGAAAGCTTCAACCCGCTGGCGGAACAAGCCCAGGACTTTCTGATCACCATCGCGGAACCGCTGTCGCGGCCATCGTTTATGCACGAGTACGCTCTCACGACCCATAGCCTGTACGCTGCAGTTTCAGTTGGGCTCTCGCCGCACGATATTATAAATACGCTGGAACGGTTCCTCAAGACGCCACTCCCCGATGAGATCAGAGACTTCATCACAAATTGTACGCAGAGCTATGGAAAAGTCAAGCTGGTCTTGAAGAACACCAAATACTATGTGGAGAGCCCGGATCCAGAGATGCTGCAGCTGCTTCTCAAGAACCCCAAAATCGGGCCTCTGCGCATGCAAGGGACGGAGGAGATCACCACGTCGGCTGCCCCGAAGATTGGCAGTCTTGTCATTCCGGGGACGAAGAACGCGGCTGGAGTCAAACAGGCCAACGGCTTGCAACAGTCGAACGGGGGCCAGAAGCAAGATGGGCAGCAGATCCAAGAGGGCGACGTGCTCGCCACCTTGAACGAGGAAGATGACGACGACCAAGAAGTCACGCACTCTTTCGAAATCGCGGACAAGGACGTGGAGACGGTGCAAAAAGAGTGTCTAAACCTGGGCTACCCTGTGCTGGAGGAATATGACTTCCGAAGAGACGAAGTCAATGCGAGTCTGGATATTGACCTCAAGCCCGGTACGCAGATCCGACCGTATCAAGAAAAGAGTCTCAGCAAGATGTTTGGCAACGGACGAGCCAAGAGTGGTCTGATCGTTTTACCCTGTGGTGCTGGCAAGACTCTCGTCGGTATCACGGCTGCGTGCACGATCAAGAAGGGTATCATCGTCTTATGCACCAGCTCCATGTCGGTGGTCCAGTGGAGACAGGAGTTTTTGAAATGGTCCAACATCAATCCAGACGACATTGTCGCCTTCACTTCCGACTCGAAAGGGTCGGTCTTTACCGGAAGCACGGGTATCATTGTAACTACCTATTCCATGGTTACGCAGTCAAGGGCACGATCGTACGACGCCGAAAAGATGATGAAGTTTCTGACGGGCCGGGAATGGGGCCTCATGCTCCTGGACGAGGTGCACGTCGTGCCGGCGAACATTTTTCGAAAGGTTACATCGTCGATCAAGACGCATTCGAAGTTGGGCCTCACGGCCACACTTCTTCGAGAAGACGACAAGATTTCTGATCTCAACTTTCTAATTGGGCCAAAACTATTTGAAGCCAACTGGATGGAGCTATCCAAGCAGGGCCACATTGCTAGGGTGCAATGCGCCGAGGTATGGTGTCCAATGCCGACGGAATTCTACGACGAGTACTTGCGAGCACCGTCCCGGAAGAAGAACCTCTTGTACATCATGAACCCTCGCAAGTTCCAGGCTTGCCAGTACCTCATCAACTACCACGAGTCGAGAGGAGACAAAATCATCGTCTTCTCTGACAACGTCTATGCGTTGAAAGCGTATGCGCTAAAGCTCGGAAAGGCCTTCATTTACGGCAACACGGGACAGACAGAGCGACTGCATGTGCTAGACAATTTCCAGCACAACCCACAGGTTAATACCTTGTTCCTGTCCAAGATTGGAGACACGTCGCTGGACCTTCCGGAAGCGACGTGCCTTATACAAATCTCATCGCACTACGGATCTCGTCGTCAAGAGGCCCAAAGGCTGGGCCGAATTCTCCGAGCCAAGCGGCGAAATGACGAAGGCTTCAACGCATTCTTCTACTCGCTAGTGTCCAAGGACACGCAGGAGATGTACTTTTCGTCGAAGAGACAGGCCTTCCTTGTGGATCAGGGCTACGCCTTCAAGGTGATTACGCAACTAGCCAACATCGAGAAGACGCCAGGGCTAGCCTTTGCGACGGCAGGCGAACGACGAGAGCTGCTCCAAAAGGTGTTGGTAGAGAACGAGACCATGGAAGACGAGGACCCCACGGACGACCTCTTCCACAGCGGCACGATGGGCCGGAAGAAGAAGAGAGGTGGCGCGCGCCGGACAGCAGGGACGCTGGGCGAGCTCAGCGGTGGCCAGGACATGGCGTACATTGAGCAGAACAAGAGGATGAACCAGGCGCTGAAGAAGGGGAAGAACAAGAAGGAGAGCAACGCCTTCTTCAAGAAGATTGGCAGGGAAAATGCCAGGCGGGCTGCGGCACAATAGGCGGGCGTTTACAAAGGGAAGCATGCCAACCCACATTGCGTCTTGATCTGGCATTTCGGCTGGGTAGGTAGGATGTATAAGCCTCCAGGATGCACGTATTCCGCGAGCAACTAGCAAAAGAAGGCATCATTTCGAAACATTTCTCGTAGCAGCCGTGGCTGGTCAACGACGGCTATATCATTTCGTGCACCCCGCCTACACGTCCATCACGAAGCTCAGCGGATGACTGTCGCATTGCGCGGTCCGAGGTTGCTGTTGATTAAGTAAAGCTTTCAGGCCGTGGCTTGTCAGCCACCGCGGCACGAATCAATCACCGTGATCGACGGCACACCCTTCTAGAAGCATGCTAGAAAAGTGGCAGCGACGCAGTGGCTCCCTCGACTCAGGGATGTGCGTTGGTTGTGG
Organism: Tolypocladium guangdongense; assembly: GCA_022114105.1. Classification (NCBI taxonomy): domain Eukaryota; kingdom Fungi; phylum Ascomycota; class Sordariomycetes; order Hypocreales; family Ophiocordycipitaceae; genus Tolypocladium; species Tolypocladium guangdongense. The sequence continues at coordinate 4,988,409 of NRQP01000001.1, read as the reverse complement.
CAGCCAGCATGAGTGGATCAGCGAGGGGTCAAGCAAACCTGGAAGGTGGCATCAAAAGGCGTGTATTGAGTTGACCTTCCGCCCTCAACAGGGAAAAGGTCCTATCTACTTATAGGTACACAGTATGCCGAGGTACATATACTATATAGGGTTTTCTGCTAAGCCCTCGGTACCGAGGCATCGACGCTACCTCGGTAGTGGGTTAATAATTTATCTATATAGAGGCCCTTCCCCACCCTTGTGACATTGGTCGACAAGCGCCGTATGCAACAGCAAACAGAATGGAGGGGAAATGTGCAGCCGTTCAACTGGTCGGAGGCAGGCGGATTCGGTCACCTCGGGCTGTCATACCACTCATTTCTGGATGGGATGGGTGGGTGGTACAGGCAGGGCTAGCAGCGTTACGTCGCACAAGCCTCGATGACACCCAGCCCGCGTCCTGCATTGCGCGACACGGCACAGCGATGTGCATACAGGGGACTGAGGCTCGCACGGGATGCGCTTGGCCTCGGCTGGGGCCGGCGGTGGAGGCGGCGATCCAGGCCATGCAGATGCCCGTCATCAGGCGGTGGTGGGTGCGCGGCAAGTCGCAGATCCTCTCTGTAGCGTCATTCTGCGCGCGGGCGCTGGTACATCCGAGTACAGGTGGTGAGGGGAGCATGAGTGAGGCAGGTGCGGTGGCGTCAACCGGCCCTTTTTGCCGCCTTCCTCCGCCGCATGCCACTCCGTCATCGTCCTTTACCTCGTCTGCGAAGTGTTCGTGCAACGGCATCGAGCGCCCAGGCCAGCCTCAGCGGGCTGCGAGACCCTGCATCTGGATCCGGACCGCGGCCTACGGACGCGGAGCCTTGCACCGCGACGGGCACAGAGCCACAGACAGCACCGGCTGCCCCGAGACGGGACAGAGGAGAAGGGCCTTGCTTGGCTCGAAGCGACCAGGCGCGGGGCGGTCAGTCAGCGCACTGCAGGCAGCGCGTTGCATTGCAGGGTCGAGCGAGGCACGCTTCACCGGTCATATTGCCCGCTGCGTTGTCTCTTGTCGCGTCTTGTCGGTCGACGGACGGCCTTGCCGGGGGCCCTCGAGGCCAGCCCGACAAACGAACGGCCTTCTTTGTTCATTCTTCTTTCTGTGTCACCAGGGTCCTTCCGCAACGTGCCGGCAGTCCTGGCGTTCTATTCGACCACGATCCCCTGCCCTCGCCAATCTGGGAAACTGGAGCGGCGTCCCGGGCCAGCAGCCTGGGCAGAGGCCTCCCGTGCTCATCTCGTTGCCGCGCAATCGAGATTGACTATTTTCTGTCTCGACTGCCCTTGAGCGCGCCTCCTGGCTGCCTCCGCCTGGCAGGGATTGCGCAAACCTTGGGCGCGCGCGTCGCGGAGCGTCTTGTTCCACACCAGAACACCACAAGCTGCCGCGCCGCAACTTGTCGCCCGGCACCGCTTTCCTCGTCCTTGTCCAGTCTCGTCGTTGCACCAACATGCCTCTCCTCCCTCCTGCTCTGCATGTGATGTCCCTCGACTGGACTCACGGTTGAGACCAAGAGCACCACCCGCCAAGCAATCTACTTCAAACCTACGGCAACCACCTGTTGCTGGCTCGTCGTGATACCCGCCGCTTCTCGGCGAGCATCTAAAGCAGCGGCAAGCTGCCTCGATTCAGCAGATCTGAATCTGAACCACACCATCTTTATTACATATTCCTTCTACTCCTGCACGACCATGGGCCCCCGACTTCCACACATGTTGGAGGGATCGGGCGGCTATATTTGGGCCCAGCTCAAGGCGATTAAGCCCTCATTCGTCTCCAAGAAGCCGCACTTCAACTTCATTTCGGCCCACTGTCCGTGTTACCCGCGTGTTGTGTCCCCTCGCGTGGCTTTGAGACTTGCTGACCCGGGATCCTGCAGACTTTTGGATCGTCGGCGCAACGATCGTCGGTTCGATTGCCATCTATGCCTCCGGCAAGGGCCAGCTGGCGTACATCGATGCCTTGCTGTTTTCCAGCGGAGCCAACACGCAGGCCGGCTTGAATCCCGTCGACGTCAATCTCCTCAATGGATTCCAACAGGGCATGATCTATCTCTTCGCCATGACATCCAACCCCATTACCCTCCATTCCTGCGTCGTGTTTCTCCGGCTGTACTGGTTCGAGAAGCGATTCCAGGATTGGGTCCGGGAGGTGCGCCAACGTCGCCCGAACTTGACCAAGTCCAAATCCAAGACTCGTGCCGACGTGGAGCGGGCCGCCACACCCGTCCAGGGTGTCAGTGGACGAGACATCACCGTTATACCGCATAATGTGCGGGCGCAGAGAATCACTAACGATGGTGTCCTTTTGGACGACATTCACGAGCACCCTTCCAAACCCTCCGCTGTGGCCAAGAACGACGAAAGCGATACGACCACGGGGACGGATGAAATGTCCAATGGCGCAGCAGTGGTCGGCCCATTGGAGCACCTGGGCGAAACCGCGCATGACCGTGGTGCTACACAAAACGGCCTGCCGTTGGAGGAGCTCGAAGACAACGGCCACGCCGGCCACGCTGGCCATACCGCAATCTCGTTTGCTGGTACCGTCAAGAGAAGCGATGGCATGGGAGAGGACGCCCTTAAGTTCCCGCAGCCCCGGGCCCACGCCGAGCACATTGCCATTGTGGAGCGGCAACGAAACGAGGACAACGAGGTCCTGCGCATTCCGGGGCCGCGAGACGCGGAGAGGGGCTTGGGGCCTCGGCGGCTCCAGGTTGACGATCCCGGTGATGACGAGGAGGCCCTCGCCAGGTCTAGGACAGGGGACTCGAGGGTTGATCATGCCGCCGTTGATTCGCGAAATACCCGTGGTCGGCAATCCACAATCGTAATCGCAGAGCCAGAGAGGCGCCAAAGAAGCGAAGTCGCAGAAGAAATCGCAGACGATGCCAAAGCCGTCGGCGGCACGCCCGATACGCTGCGGCTTCGAAGGCCCCGCATTTTCAACTCTAGACAGAGGAAGCTCCACCAGGATGGTGAGGAGAACCCCCCTCATCCTGTCAGGACGCGAACCCTGGACACCATCAGATCTGTTCTGTCCCGGGAAAGGGGCGAGGATATGCCCTACCTCTCTTATACGCCGACAATCGCCCGAAACTCTAACTTTGTTGGTCTGACGTTTGAGCAGCGCGAGGAGCTCGGTGGCATCGAGTACCGCTCCCTCAGGACGTTGGCACTCATCCTCCTCCTTTACTTTTGGGGCTTTCAGCTCATCATACTCTCCTGCCTGCTGCCATACATTCTTCATAACAACACGTACGGTAAGGTGGTTGACGATGCGGGCGCGTCGAGGACCTGGTGGGGCTTCTTCACGTCCAACGTGGCATTCACGGATGTTGGCTTCACCCTGACGCCAGACAGCATGATCTCCTTTCAAAAATCAGAGTATGCCCTCATGATCATGTGGTTTTTTATCATTATTGGAAACACTGGCTTCCCGGTCATGCTGCGGTTCATGATCTGGGTGTTTGCAAGGATTACCCCCAAGGGATCTGGCTTGTGGGAGGAACTAAAGTTTCTGCTCGACCATCCGCGTCGATGCTTCACGCTGCTGTTCCCCTCTGGTCCCAGCTGGTGGCTGTTTTGGATCCTGGTCGTGCTGAACTCGCTGGACTTGCTGTTCTTCATCGTCCTCGATCTCGGTGCGGAACCCATCAGCCGGCTGCCGCTCAACAACCGCGTCGTCATCGGCTTCTTCCAGGCTGCTTCCACCAGGACGGCAGGTTTCTCGGCCGTTAACTTGTCGGACCTGCACCCGGCGATGCCGGTCCTGTACATGATCATGATGTACATTTCCGTATTCCCCATCGCCATCTCTATCAGACGGACCAACGTTTACGAGGAAAAGTCTCTCGGCGTGTACCACGACAAGGACTTGGAGGACGACACCGACGCTAGTGCCCTGAACTACGTCGGAAGTCATTTGCGGCGACAGCTCTCTTTCGACTTGTGGTACGTCTTCTTGGGCTTCTTTGTCCTCTCCATCAGTGAGGGAAGGCAGCTCCAGGCCGGCAGGTTCGACCTCTTCGCCGTGCTCTTCGAGGTGGTCAGCGCCTATGGCACTGTGGGGTTGAGCATGGGAGCGGCCGGTGTCAATGCCTCGCTGTGCTCGCAGTTCTCCGTCGTCGGCAAACTCGTCATCGTCGCCATGCAGATCCGTGGCCGCCACCGCGGTCTCCCGTACGGCCTCGACCGGGCCGTGCTCCTACCCAGCGAATCTCGATTCCGAAAGGAGGCCGAAGAGGCCGAGGCCGCCCTGGCGCGTGTCGGCACCGGAATATCGGGCGCCACCACAACCGGACTCCAGCGTCAGGGGACCAACACTGTTCGCAGCCGTAGCATCAGCCGCGAGCGGGAGCGGGCTAATAGCAACCTCATCTCGCAGTTCCTGCACCCTGGCCCTGCCGTGCCTCGCGAGACACCGGCTTCCCACCACAGAACCGGGTCTGTGGATTCAACGCCAGGGGGCCCAGCCCTGACGCCGAGAACATACACGGAGCCCATCGCCGAGAACGAAATGGACGAGCCGGCTGCCCTGCCCAGTGCGGGATCGCTGCAAAACAGGCGGCGGAGGACCGAGACGTCTGTGTTTTGGAAGAACCCATGGCGATGACTGCTCCTGCCTCTCGCTGCATGATCCGTCCCGCATGGTCCATCCGCACCAGCACGAGATCCCACGAGGATCAGCATGGAAGACTCAATCATCTCTCCCTCCATCTATTATATCGACATCCAAACATCCATGCCTGCAAAGGCTATTTGGTTGTCTTTCCTCTCCCTTGGATTGCAAACTGAAAGTAACGGCGTACGGGGGCACAACATGGGACATGGGCCATAGACGGGAACGTCGGGCTTCGGAGGCGTCGTGTCGCACATTGGTTTTCACACGTATATATGTACAGCGAGCGACGGGTGCATCTATCTGGCGTGTACTTGCTGTTTTTCACTTCAATTGCATGTACGATTCAGCTAGCGGTACGCTGTACATACTAGTGCCCGGTAGCGGTTTATTATAGCCTTTTGTTCATTCTAACTAGGCTCAATGGGACAAAAATTTTCCTCTATAAACCGCCACGTCGGTCGCCGAAAATCCGAGTCCATGAAAGCGCGTGCCCCAACCCGTCGGAATAAATACGCAAGTCCACTCTATGCCAACCTTCTGTGCAGCCAAGGCAAAAAAACTCCCAGATAGACAACCATATGCCAACGCCGTATCGCACGCCAGATGACAAATAAAAGCCATATTGTCCACATGAACAGACGTCTTCACTTCTCCTCAAAGGCACCCATGTTCTTGAGGGCGCCGGCCAAGCGGCGGTAGTCCCTCAGAAGGTCCAGCACTTCGCCGAGCCGGAGCTCACCAGGGTTCTGAAGCTCCATGAAGCGCTTGTTCGGCGGAGGAATTTTGGGGGCCTCCTTGGGCGGCAGGGCGGCCGCAATGTCTGGGAACGCCTGTCGAGACTGTTAGTAATTTTGGAAGAGCGAAGCGTCCGGTAGATGTCGCTTACGGATGCCAAGTCACCGCCATCCACCGGCTTGCCACTCTCCTTTGGAGCACTGGCCGGCGTTGATACGTTGCGTCCAAAGCCCCTGATCATGCCGATATTTGACAGCCGAGCCATGGGGTTAAACGTGTTCCCGAGGCTCCGCACCTGCTCCAGGACGGCAGGACTCTGGCCAGGCGAGAGAAAGGATGTCGAGCTCTTGGGCTCTTCAACAAAGAGCACCTTCTTGGACAAGCTGGCGCTTCGTCCGCTTTTGGCACTATCCACGCTGGTATCCCGACGCCCTCCAATCATATTCAATACTCGATCGTCACGCACCGGGGGATGCTTCAACTGCTCGGCATCCTCGGCACCAACGGCTGAACCCGCACCGCTGCCATTGTCCTCCTCATCGGGCGGCGGGGTGCTGACGAGTTTGCGAGCATCGTCAAGAGTGCGAGGGACGACAATCGACTCCTTGGGGCCCTGCTGGCGCTCACGGAGCTTCCCTAGGAGGAACGAGTAGCTATCCCCCAGACTGTTTGATATTGTCTTGAGCCCCTGATCTGCCGTGCTAAAGACGGCATCGCTAGCCGCGCCAAGGGCCTGCGCCGGGGTATTAACGAGATCGCTGAGCCGTCGGTTCCTGAAGGCGTTCGCGGCTTTGAGGCCAGATGGAGAAGGCGCCGGTTTTGTGGCAGTGGCATTGTCCGTCGTGGCTTCGCTGGCGCTCTTGGACGCAACGGTAGGTCCTTGAGGGTAAGCAGGAGGGAAGGTGTCAGTCTTCGGCGTGCCGGGCTGCGTCGAGCTTTTGGGCGGTCCCGACGGATGTTCATCAGCGCGCAAGGTGGCAAGGTCGACCGTTTGCAGGAAGCTGATGGCTGCTTCGAGGTTTGTGAGGCAGTACGCGGCTTCACCCGTCAACTTCGGTTCCCAACGGAAATACTGGATGAAATGGAGGTCGCTAATGATGTGGAGGCTCTCGGGGGGCAAGGTGATGAGTGTGTAGATGAGCATGGGCATGATCTCGTCGGCGGACGCCGACGGGTGGAAATGAGCAAGCGTGTCGACGATGCTCTTGTGCACAGCTTTGAGATGATTGAGCTTGCCGAGAGGGTACCTTGAATCGCTCATCCGAGTCAAATCGGCCCTCGCCTGGCCGAGCCACTCCCGGATCTCCTTGGCCCTGTCCACGCCGGCTTCTGGAGCCTGCGGCGGCCCGTCGCCAGTGTCGACTCCTAGGTCGCCGAGGCCGATGCCAACCAGTGCCAGGGCCGCAGTCTTGGACCGCAGCTTGTCGTCGTGAGCCTCGTCTTGGGTGGTTCTGTGCCGGTATATCCGGTCGTATATGCCCTCACAGAGCCTCCGTTCTACTGCCTCTTCCAACAAAATGCGCTTGGATTCAAGCGCTCTCCTGGCCCGTTTGCGTTCCGCGAGCTCCTCGGCCGTAATCATCTGCCGCTCTGCTTCCACCTTGGGCTTGTCTTTGGCGCCGAGGGACGTGGCCTTTGACCGCAGTCTGCTGGCAGCGGAGGATATGGAAGAGGCGGAGGGGGCGGGGGAGGCATCGCGGCTCTGGCGAGTGGCCAAGGCGCTGATGTGGGTGGCGATGTGGGATGACGCCAATGTGTAGAACTCCTGGAAGAGCTGGGATAGCCTGTCGATGGTCGGAGGCGTCGCGTGCACCTTTGCCCCGAGAGACTCGATGAAGCTAGGCAAGTACGTGTTAGAACAGCCGTCTACGTGCAAGGCCTGGTCGCGGAGGGCGCCAATGGGGCCACGCAACACACCTGTCCGTCAAGGTTATCAGCTCAATGGGCAGGTCGTCGAGCTCGACGGAAGCTCGCGTGATCTCAATGTTGTCGTCGGCGTCTGTCGGCGTCTCGCTCGTCTCGAATGCATCGGGGGCGTCGCCGCTGGTGATGCTGTCTCGATGCCGCTCGGCGGGGGAACCGTTGTGGAATGTGTGTGCTCGTTTCGGCGGTTTCAGGCTGTCGTCGTCGTCCCGGCTGGCGGGTTGAGGGTACGAGGGCATCCGCGTGGCGCCTTGCAGCGTTGGCTGCGAGCCCTTGGAGCTTTGGGAGGCCATGAAGCGCTGTGAGGGTGGGTAGACTATCATGGTATGTGAGTGTCTTGTGTGACGACAAGGACGGGCCTGAGGCTTTGCTGCGAGGATCGACGAGGCGCGGTGGTGAAGGAGAGGAAGTAAGACATACCAGATCTCAGGTCCGCATGCTCCGTAGATGCCTACGTAGGTGGTGCACGCCAAGGGAGCCTCTTTGGTCCCGCAAGTCTAACGTCAAGCGAGACCGACGCAGCTCCAAGGATCGTTTGTGGCGGAGGCGCAGGAAGCGGCGGAATCAATGCAGCGAGGCGTCCTCGGTCTGGACAGCAAGCAGGCGGTCAGTCAGCCACCGGGCGCAAACAGGCCAGCAAGTCGTCCAGAAAAAGGGATGAAATGATGGGGGCGGATGGAGTCGCGAGGCAGCGATGAACTGGAGCAGCGGGAGCTGATGAAGCTCCGTCAGTGATGGCGCTGCGGGCGTGACAGGCCAGTGTCAGTGCGCCATCAAGTCCCCAATGGATCTTGATCGCAGAGCTCCACCACATGTTGTGCCGTGCATGTTATCCGCCGCATGTTATCCACCACAGGTCTGCGTGGGGGGCAGGCTAGCGCACACATCCAATCCCGTAGGTAATTAATCAACCCCTGCTGATCTTGGAACCAGATTCCCTGCGACGTTGAATCGCGGTACTATCACTCGTAGGGCTGCGAGGGCATGCGGGAGCTACCGGGACCGTATTAAGTATATTAGCCGTTGACGACCCGTGCTGAAGCAACCGGCGGGTTGAGCCGAACCACAGCCGCCCCGATTTGTTCCTCTCATCTCGCACCGCGTCTCCTCTCATTCTCCTTTCGCTTCACTGCCCCGTTCACTCACATCCTGAATGCTCTGCAGGCCCTGACATCCCTCCAAGCCGTCGCCATGTCTGGCCCTCCCTCCCGCATCCGCTCCATCCTCAACCACCTGCTGCCACCGCCGCCGCCTCCGCCACACATCCACCACCTCTCACCAACATTCTTCCTGGAGCGCGCCGCCGCCGTCGAGCCCAATGCCGATGCCGTCTTCCACATCACCACCAACGGCGCCACCATCCGCCGCTCGTACAAGGACTTTGCAGCCCGCGCCACGGGATTGGCTTACTACCTGAAGAAGCGCGGCCACACCCGGGTTGGCATCCTGGCCCCCAATACGCCCGCTTTTCTAGAGTCCATTTACGGCATCGTCGCGGGTGGTGCCGTTATCGTCCCGGTCAACTACAGACTCAAACAAGATGATATTGCCTACATCTTCGAGTTTGCCGAGGTTGACTGCATCATTGTGGACAAGGAGTTTGAGGGGCTGCTGGAGACGTACAAGAGGAAACACAGCAATGTGCCGCTGATTGTCGATCTGGTATGCCGTGAAGCGCCTCGGTTGCTACCAATCAACTCATGTTGACGACTCGTTCTGTAGGACACCGACAAGATTGAAGGGCCCGGCTGTGGCCCCTTCAATGAAGCCGTCTTGGAGGGCCAGGCCCATGACTTCTCACAGGGCGGCCGCGGCTGGGCTGGCCTTCAGTCCAAGGCCAACAACGAGGACGATGCGCTTGCTATTCCCTTCACATCGGGCACCACCTCCCGGCCCAAGGGTGTCGTCTACACCCATCGCGGCGCCTACCTTGCCGCTGTGGGCAACATCATCGAATCCGGTCTGAATAACGGCCGTTGCAAGTATCTGTGGACGCTACCCATGTAACGACTCCTGACTTCCATAAAATCGCCAGAGTGATGCTGATGCTGATTCAGGTTTCATGCCATTGGGTGGACGTTCCCCTGGGCAGTGGTCGCCGTCCGAGGCGTCAACGTCTGCCTAAGAAAGATCGACTACCCTCTCATCTGGAAACTCTTGAAAGAAGAGGGCATCACCCACTTCAACGCGGCACCGACAGTCAACACCCTCCTCGTCGCGGCGAAGGAGGCCGAGAAGCTCCCTCAACCTGTCCAAGTGACCGTCGCTGCCAGCCCGCCCAGCGGCCATCTGTTGGAGCAAATGGTACTGCAGTCATTCGTTGTTTTGTGAATTGGATACTAACGACTGCCAGACGAACCTGAACCTGATACCCGTACATGTGTATGGCATGACCGGTGGGTCCCTGTACACATCCGTATTGTAATACTTGGATGGCTAATGACTTCTCTCAGAAACGTATGGCCCCACCACGAAATGCTACCACCTACCCGAGTGGGAGAACCTGCCGCCCCAGGAGAAATACGCCAAGATGGCTCACCAGGGACACGGCTTCATCACCAGCCTTCCCATCCGCATCATCAAGCCGGGTCAGCCCGAGGGTGTCTACGTCGATGTGGCCAAGAACGGCCAAGAGATTGGAGAGATAGTCTTCTTCGGCAACATCTGTGCCAAGGGGTACTACAAGGACGCCGAAGCGACGCGCAAGTTGTTTGCCGGCGGTGGTCTTCACTCGGGCGACCTCGCTGTCTGGCACCCTGATGGCAGTGCCCAGATCCTCGACCGTGCCAAGGACATCATCATTTCGGGCGGCGAGAACATCTCATCGGTGGCGCTCGAGAGCATGCTCGTCCATCATCCTGACATCCTCGAGGCCGGAGTCGTGGCTGTGCCAGACTCGCACTGGGGGGAGCGGCCAAAGGCGTTCATCACTGTCAAGGAAGGCAAGAATGTGGCTGGAGAGGATGTCATCTCGTGGGCCAAGCACCAGAGCAACATTAGCAAATTCATGGTGCCGAGAGAAGTCGACATTGTGCCGGAGCTCCCCAAGACGAGCACGGGCAAGATTAAGAAGAACGACCTGCGGGAGTGGGCAAAGAACGGCCGCAAGGCATAAGGGGAGCGAGGCTTTTTTTTTTTTTTGGCTCCCCCGTTTTGGAAATGCCTATTTTGGTTATTATAGGACGTCCCTGCGAGCTGTTGGCCGTACTCCATTCATGTCAACCATATCCGAGCCGTATGGCAGATGAATTGCCAGTCCCTAGAAGCCAAATACTCCGTCTCATCTCACGTTGGCGGGGAACAGAGCACCCGTAGGGCCCTTGTCCAGCCCGTCCAGCGCCTCGATGTCGTCATCGTCGAGCGCAAAGTCGAATACGTCGGCGTTTTGCTTGATCCTCTCGGGGTTGCCGCTCTTTGGGAGCGGCACCCAGTTCTTCTGCAGCCCGTACCGGATCAGCACCTGGGCGGGCGACTTTCCGTGCTTGGCCGCAACCACCCCCAGCGTCTTGTCGCCGAGGTGCTCGCCGCAGGACAGCGGGCTGTAGGCCTGCAGGACGATGCCGTTGTCGCGGCAGAACTGGACCAGGTCGCGCTGCTGACACCAGGGGTGGAGCTGCCGCTGGTCAGCACGTGCTCGTTTGTGCAACAAGGTAAGTCGTGTGTATAAAGACAGCGTGTTGGCGTCTTACCTCGAGCTGGTTCACATGGGGCGGCCAGACGCGCGCGTATTCCTTCATCTCTTCGAGGTGCTGCACGCGGAAGTTGCTCACGCCAATGGCCTTGGCCTTGCCCTCGTCGTGCAGCTTCTCGAGCGCCTTCCACAGCTCCTCTCTGGCCTCGCGGCTGGAGCCGGGGACGTGGACGAGGAAGAGGTCGACATAGCCGCCCGCGCCACCGACCTTGTTGACGCTGTCGAGGGCGCTCTGGTACGTCTTCTCGGGGCTGCCCGCCGCGGCGCGGATCTTGGTGGTCAGGAAGACATGCTCGCGCTTGACGGGCGATTGCCGGACCGCGGAGCCGACCTCGGACTCGTTGCGGTAGAGCTGGGCGGAGTCGACGTGCCGGAAGCCGGCGGCGAGGGCGGCGAGGATTGCTTGCCGGCAGGGCTGGCCGTAGAGCTGGTATACGCCGAAGCCGAGGCGTGGCATGGAGGTGTTGGTGTTGGGGACCGCGATGGCGTCGTGGATCGTGAGAGCGCCCATTGTGCAGCGCAAACGAGATTGAAATTATCGACTATGCAAAGGAGGGCGAGAGGAGACGGATTAAGAGGAATGCATCATGTGCGACAAGCCGATCAAAGCCTTTATTGGAGTCCCTGCGCCCATCTGCTGGCATGCATTGGCATCTCCAGGGTAGCTGATTCATACCTACCTGGTACCTACATGGTTGGATGCAGCTTGATGGAGCTGCTGAGGAGCTCGCGCCGCCTGCCCCACCACCTGTGATCCTCCCTTTCGTCACCGGCAAAACGTCCCATCTGTCTCAGCCATCCATCCATCCATCCATACATCCATTCATTGGCGCCCGAGTTCCCCGAGCTGCTTGCATCTCCTCCCGTCGCGCCGCCATCCGCCTGCGCATCCAGCCGGCGAGCCTCGACGACTGCTTCGAGGAAGAGCCCCCGAACCGACCGCAATCGCTCCGCCGACACACGACAACGCCACCATGAGCGAGCCTCGACCGTTGCGGGGCGGCTGCCAGTGCGGTCGAAACCGCTACATCATCGCCATGCCGCAGGACGGTGTCGGCGAGGCACAGGTCCTGTTCAACACCGAGCCAGCCCACCGTACGTGCGATTCCCTCTGCAGGTGCGTGGTGGACGCGGAACAGCAGGCTGACGTGATGGTCGACGGCGACAGAGATCCCCTTGGCGACGCCCCTCGCCGCCTACATCCGCGTGCCCCTGGCGTGGTATCACAGCACGACGTTTGCCTTCTTCCCCGACGAGACGCACACCATGATCCGCCGCGTGTACACGCACCCCAGCCAGCAGCACTCGAAGCGGCACTTTTGCGGCTTCTGCGGCACGCCGCTGTCGTACTGGTCCGAGCACCCCATGACCGAGGCCGACTACATCAACCTCACGCTGGGGAGCCTCCTGCGCGAGGACCTCCGCGACCTGGAGGACATGGGGCTCATCCCCGACGAGAGCGATCAGGAGCAGGAGCAGGAGCAGCAGCAGCAGCAGCAGCAGCAGCAGCAGCAAGGACAAGGAGAGGAGCGGCCGGTCGTGGCGACACCGACAACGTCCACGGCGCCGCGGGAGTCGTTTGGCGTGCCCTGGTTCGACGGCATGGTTGACGGCACGCGGCTGGGCAAAATGCGGCGCAGCCAGGGGCTGCAGCGGTCCGAGGACGGGAGTGTCAAGTTGGAGTGGGAGATTGTTGAGTACACGGACGGCGGCGAGAGCGGCGACGCGAGCGACGACGTGGAGATGGAGTCGGCGGCATCGTCGGGGAAGCGGAAACTGCAGGACCGGGATGACTAGGTGGTAACGGTTCGGTGCTGAGCCCTGGAGCGATGCCTATGAACGCCCCGTGATCATGTGCTGACCTGGCGGATTAGGGCGTCCGTGGCTGGCATTGTTGGGCAATTGTTTGAACAGGGGACAGGGGCATCACAGCACTGCGGTTGGAGAGGCATTGTCCGTGTTTGGCCACCGATATTACGGCCACGAGACAAGGGGAAACAGCACCAGGAGTGTTACAATGTGAAGGAGTATTTTGGCGCAGGGTTAGCCGCAGGTAGACGAGGCGTTTGTACGTGTAAGTGTTCTGAGTGACGAACAGGTAGCTGGGTGTTGACGGGATGGCGGAACTATGGGTACCCTCTTCCACCGAACTTGGCAGGGCGCTGCGAATCACATTCGAGCTAAGCATGCGTAGAGGGTGCGTCACAGAAGGACGGATGAGCAGCCGTTTCACTGATCATGGTCTGGATCGTCCACCTTTCACCGCGCGAAGGGTCACAGGCAGGGGTTTTGACCAATAAGAATGCCGCCCTATCGGCAGTACCTTAACTTAGCGAAGACCACTATGATAAAGTTCCAGCAATTCGGACCTGTACAAATCGCTACATCGCACTTATCACAGCCCCTGCGAATCTTCACTGCCGCCTTCGTATCTGGGCTAGGCGCCTCGCCTAACGGCGTGCGGCACTGGCCAGGCCGGCAGGTGTTATCAGTTGGTTGCTCGCGCTGACAGTGATCAAGCCGTATAAAAAAAGCCTCGTCGGCACAAATAGGCTGGGTGGGCTAGTTAGTAATCTAGGCACGGCATACAAAGTAAAGGAGAGTTAAAAACGTACTCATGTGGTAGCAGCCACTGCTCAGCTCCACGAGCTGGTTGCAAGACTTGCACTGCTGCTAGCCATTCTCCTTGGTGACGCGAAGAACCTCTTGTAGAGTGCTGTCCTTGGGGCAATTGTCTGCCTCGTTCTGTGCGCCTCTGCAAGCGACGCATATCTTAGCACTGCACTTGACACATATCGCGAGATCGCCCTTGATGAACCGCGGTGGCACAAACGCAGAGCACTCCAGGCGATGGCAATAGGTCCGATCCGCTGTGCTGAACTCGATTTGCTTAGCCCTGAATGCCCCCACGTTTTCTGTTGAGAGAAGCTTGAGGCTGTCGTCGACGTGGATGGGCATTGAGCAGCACCGCGGCGGAAACAGCGACTCGTCCACGATGGCGCTCTTGAACAGCGAGTTGATACACTCGCTGCAGTAGTTGTGAGAGCACGGGGCCTTGGCCAGGCTCGAGGACAAATGCTCATCACCACAGCTAATGCAAACTTCCGTCTCGATCTTCTCGCCGTCGGCCCCGCGAGCTGAGGTTGGCCGCGGACTTAAAATACCCCGTGCCAACAGAAGACTGCTGTCATGGGCGTAAGAAAAGCTGAAAGTGAGTGTCTTCGGCGGCGATGCCTGCGAGCCCGCGGTGCCTGCGAGCCCACGGTGCCTGCCAGCCCACGGTGCCTGTGAGCCCACGGTGCCTGTGAGCCTGCGAGCCTGTAATGCCTGCGTGTGTGCGATGTCTGCGTACCTGGAAGCCTGCGAGCCCGTGATGCCTGTGATACCTGCGATATCTGCGATGCCTATGAGCCTGCGTGCCTGCCGTGCCTGCGATGCCTATGATGCCTTTGGAGCCTGGGATGCCTGGGATATTGTCAAAAGGATGATGCCTTTTGCTGCTGTCGAATAGCGCACAGGATGGTGATTTCAACGATGAATTTGATGCCTTTAGAAAATGTCTGTGCCTTGATTGAAGTCTGCTGCGTGTATGCAAATTTGGCAGCCCCCTTTAGAGGTCACGTGTACGACCAGCTTTAGGCACCTGTTGTGCAGTTGTGTGCAGCTGGCTCGCAGATTAGGGTGGCCTCAATCTGAAGATGCCTCATTATATAATTTGAGGACGACCGGCGAGGGCCCGGCGGGCGACCTCGAGGAACTAAATCCAAGGATCAGCCGCGAAAGCGAAGGGAACTCGGATCGACAAACCTCGGGGTCATTAGGGTCAATGCCAACACTGGCATCCCTTCCCTAGCAAAAGTAACAAAGGCCCGGCAGGCCTCCACGCCGGCGGCGGGCACCGGTCGGCAAGGTTGGTTGGCGCGGGCACAACACAGGCAAGACTTAGCCGATACGGCTAGCACAGAGTCAGCACAGAGCCAGGAACGAAATCGAGAAGCTCGAAGGGCCAACCCACACTGCTAGTTCTAACAGCGAGTCACGCCGGCGGACTTGAACATGCGATACACGCAGGCGAAGTACGGCACAGATCGCTCGGACCCAGCGCCGGGCGCGCCCTCGGCAGAAACGGAGTCGGTATCGGTCATGATCGAGGGAGCAGCGATATCGAGGCGTTGAGAGTGTTGTTGCCACAGGAGGCGAGAGGGCAGGATCGAGTAGCGGCGAAGCGATTGAGGGAACGGCAATAGCAAGCTATAAAGAGGTCAGCACAACGAACCACCGAGTCAACAAGGGGCGCGGGACGCAGGAGCAACGGAGCAGCGAGGTAGACCCCAATCAGGCCCGAGGCGAAAGGAGTAGAGGTGTGAGGGCAGGCGAGACTCACCAGAGGAGGCTGAAGACGATGAAGAAGAAGGAAGGAAAGAGAAAGGAAGGAAGGAGCGGGGGCGGCAGCTATGGGAGGCGGGGCTTCGCGGGGCCAGGCGGTGAGGGCGTTAGGCGCAACGTGATTGACTAAGGTCACGTGACCCTATAGGCGAGAGGCAAAGGGAGCAAATGCTAGACCGAGACACAATTAACGGTTGGATCGACTCGATGCCAGATCTCTTCAAGGCCGTCCTAGAAGCCGAGGGCAAAAATAGCTTCAAATTGAGTGTCTTTTCGTGCCTTGTCGTGTGCCAATTTCAGCCGCTATGTCACAGTTTTTAGGGCGTCACATCCGACAACGGTTCGCGAAGGCCGCAAATTCAACTACGCACCTGCGCAAAGTCGTGTTTATCCGCTGAAGCCCAGGCAGTATAGAACGAAGGCAGCAGCACTGGAGAGATTTGTATAGGCTGAATGATATGAGCAGAGAGTACCTTGTACTAGACAGATTTTGCATAAATGAAGCAGTGCGATCAGTGCGTGTCGAGGTGATGATTGCAGGAGGCGAATCGAACGTGAGCCGTTACGTCAACTTATTTGCAGAGCTGCCCCACCACCGCACCAAAGATTGCTCACTTCTCAACACCAAACCGTCGGCTTTCACAATCAACTTGACAGCTGTTGACCGCTGCGACACAAGAATGACACGGTTTCGGCCCTGTATAGACCTCCATGCCGGCCAGGTCAAGCAGATTGTCGGCGGGACCCTGGACAGCGCCTCGTCCACGCTGCAGACCAACTATGTATCCCAGCACCCAGCAGCATACTACGCCCAGCTGTACCAGGACAACGCTCTCGAGGGCGCCCATGTTATCATGTTGGGCCCAGGAAACGACGAGTCTGCCAAACAGGCTCTGCAGGCGTGGCCCAGGCACCTCCAGGTCGGCGGCGGCATCAACGACAAGAATGCAAAAGAGTGGCTGGACGCCGGAGCGTCAAAGGTGAGCGCGGGCTTTGATGTTGGATCCGCTCCAGAGCGACTGACCACGACAGGTCATCATCACGTCTTATCTGTTTCCCGAGGGCCGCTTCAGCCAGCCCAGGCTAGACGCGGTGCTCCGAGCTCTGGGTGGCGACAAGAGCAAGCTGGTCATTGACCTCAGCTGCCGCCGCCGCGGCGACGATAGCTGGTTCGTCGCCATGAACAAGTGGCAGACACTTACGGACATGCAAGTAAATCAAGGTGAGCCGTCGTCGGGCTCCTTCCTGGGCCATGCCGTACCAACTCACGCTCACGCGCAACAGCCTCGATCAGGGCACTGGAGCCGTACTGCTCCGAGTTTCTTATTCACGCAGCCGACAATGAGGGGCTGCAAAGGGGCGTCGACGAGAAACTGGTGGAGCAGCTGGCGCAGTGGTGTTCCATCCCTGTTACCTACGCGGGTGGAGGCAGGAATCTGGAGGACCTGGAGCTCGTGAAGCGGCTCAGCGGGGGCAAGGTAGATCTCACGATAGGGAGCGCCCTCGACTGTTTTGGTGGGTCGGGGGTCAAGTTTGACGAATGCGTAGAGTGGAATGCAAGGCAGAGCTCTTGATGTTGTGCGAGGGCTGTGAAGCTAGGGCTTTTTATGCCTCACCGGGAAGCTATGTAGGGTGTCAAGTTTCAACTGGTCACGTTGCAGCCACATGCGTGTGTTGCCAATTCTTGGTACACACTGGATGAACGGCTGAGGCAAGTCTGATGCGTTCAAGGCGTACAAGAGCGTCTTGCTCCGATATTGTCGTCTTACGAATATGACCAGCACGTGTAAACACATTGCAGCGGGAGCACAACCGGGATTGCTGTGAGAGGGGGTTCGCAGGAAGTATCCGCTTTGCACGCAGAATATACTAATTTGTGCTAAGCAGTGACCAGGGAACAGCGATTGGGTAATAATGGCAATGGTCAGAGTCGATCCAAGTCGCGAAAGTCGAGGGGATGGGTCTCAGATGAGGGGGGAGAGCACAACATACTTGCAGCAGGGGCGGGGCCAATCATCACCCACGGCTTTGCCATGGCCGCATCTGCCGTAGCACGATGATGTCAAGAATATGGCTGCAGCCGCCTGCAGGTCACCGCCGATACGAGCATCGTCGACAGACAGGCCATTGTTTGTCCTCGGGCGTCTCAGACCCCTGTCGGCTGCCATGACGACTCCAACGGCGATGGCGCTAGAGGGTGTTTTTGAGGCTTCCAGGGCTGAAGCCGCAGCGGGCCACAGCAGGCGGGGTACCCTGCAGCACGCGCTGTGTCGCAGGCAGATTAGCGCTGGGCGGGCTAGGCTACTGGGGCGGCTGGCAGATAGTTGCCAGGGCAACGCGCACCGGCGACGCCATGGTGTTTATTTTCCACAGGCCAATCACGCCCCCGGCGAGAGTCAACCTCGCTGCGTTCCTTAAACGCTGCACCTCACCCTCATCTGCTCTGCTCTGCTCCCTTTCCGCCCCGTCCACCGCGCTGCCAGCCTCACTCCATCGTCGGCCGCATCTATTTGTGACGCAAACGGTCGCCGTTTGGGCCGGCTTTGTGGACGTTTCCTTGCGTTTCCTTGCCTCTCGTCGAATGCCGCTGCATGTGTCGGGTTTCATGCAGCTCGACCCAACACACACCAAGTAGTCGTCTCTTGTCACGGACTCTTTCTGCAAGACGGGCTTCGCAGCAGCATTCCATCACATCACATCTCATCTCATCTTATCTCATTTGTTGGACTGGCCTCGCCGAGTGCCGATGCATTCCAGCTCGGCCTAGCCTCGCCGCCCGAACAATCAATAGAGGTCATCATGGCCCCTGAACCGGTATGACGAATCTCACTTCTCCGCCCCCTACCGTGTATCAAGGCTCTGACGCAGCGATCCCACCCCGCCAGGTGCATCCTCTGCGCATCGCCAAAAACGCTCCCGCCTCGTCGCCAGCAAAGATGGCCAGCAACAGCCTGGCCCGCCCTCTCTCGGAGATCTCCCCAACAGAGAAGCGGCGCAACTCGCCCAGTTGGCGACAGTACACGCCGACAAAGGTTGGTGGAATGCCCGCGCAGAGTAGCTGCGACCTCACGTGGACCTCGCTCGTCATGCTGACGCCGATGCAGAAGGCGGCCATGCCCATCGACTCCTCCCCATTCCAGTCCTCTCCCCTCGACTCTGCCACCTCTCCTCGGCTCTTCTGGCAGAACCGCAACGCAGAGAACATGCTCTTTGGGGGGCGCTCCGGGTCGCCATCGCCAACTCGTCGGTCTTCGATAGAGCGTCTCCAGAGAGCTTCCCGCGTCAGGAACAGCAACATCCTGGCACTCGAGCAGAAGCAGGAATATGACCCGACTCGGATGCCTCACATCGAGAGACCCCTCGCTAAGGTCCAAGGAAACTCCTTTGCGTCGCCGTCTAGCTCTGGCTTACTGCGCTCCTCTGACCCCGAACAACGAGGCTTCGACAGCAAGTCGAGTCTCTCAATGATGAGCCCCTCGAGGACTTCTCCGGCGCCGTCTGGCGGTGTTCAGAACGCGCCCAGACCAGCAAGCAAAGACCAGGCGTCTCCAGCCAAGTCCTCCCTGTCCCCTACCAAGCTCAACAAGGGCACCTTCGATCCCGAGGCTGGAACATGGTCAGGCCACTCGTCACTCAACGAGCACGAGCTTCCAGAAGGTCGATTCCTCCATCGCCATGCCAAGAGCGTGACATTCGATGCTGCTCCGCCGCAGATTAACGAATATGAAATGGCGACGCCGGATCTGTCATCGATCGGTACCAACTCGCGCGAGGGCAGTTACGAGTCGGTTGACGACGAGGACGATGGAGACATCATCTATGACCCTGGCCACGTGGAAGTCCAGGACGATAGCTTTGATGCGTCCCTCGAGGATACAGACAAGACCCCGGTGGTTGGACCCGACGATTGGCGCGGAGACAGCCCCATGGTCCATCACGGAGGGAGTCCAGAACGGTTTGAGGAGAGCCCGATGCCCGAGAACATTCCATCCATGGTCGCCTCGGGCTGCCCATCCCACCGGCGTACGGATTCTGCCAACTCGAATGGCGATCATCGCCCTCTGCCGCCACTTCCAGGCCTGGGCCACGCCAGAAGCCAGTCCACGGGCTCCGAGCCGGCCTCTCCAGGCCTATCGGCCACCGCAGAGAGGATGTTGGGCGGCGGTGCCCATAGAAGCCTACCCGTCCCACCTCCCGCCTCAGCAAGCAAGTTGGACATCCAGAGCTTTGGCAATGGCAAGATGACGCTGGAGGAGCGCCTGAAGCTTATGATGCTGTCGGACGATAACAATGGGAAGACTGCCGCGGAGCAGCAGCGCGAGCGCCGACTTAGAAGGGGCGCCAGCCGTGATCGAGGTGACACTCCCCAGTCTGAGCCAGAGTCAACCCAGGGCCTGGAGGCTCTGGAGGAGGACGACGCTGTCGGCGACATCTCGCTCTTGGACGATTACGAGATGCCGTCGCGCATCTCGCGAGAGTCCATCATGCGCAGAGTCAACGGCAACACGGCGCTTGAGAAGGATTCCGAGTACCACTTCTCCTCTCCTGCCGGCTCGCCAATCTCCCATAGAAGCCCTGAGAGGAGCCCGGGACGACAAGAAGCCTTCCTCGATCCCGATGTCCCAATTCCTTCCACCGAAGACACGATTATGGAGGACCCCGATGAATCATCCGAGCAGGAAGACAGTGTCATCATCACAAGGGCGCCTGAGGGCCACGACGACGATGCCCTTGATCAGTATCACGACATAGACGACAGCGAAGATGGCTCGCAACGATCCAGCGGAAACGATGACGAAAGCCAATACTCCGATGATGAGTCGGTTCGGGAAGAGTCACAGAGCAGGGATGTTGACGCCGGAGCCACCACCCCACGCGCCAACTCGCCAGGCCAGTGTTTGAGTCTCGATGGACCCATTCCTGACCTGTCACCATCCACTCAAGCCCCGGTTGCGTCTACTGAGGGAGAGAGCAACCCTCTGCCCAAGGCCCAAGATGTGATTGAAAAGGCAGAAGCGGTTGGATATGCAACCGAACAGGCTACGGCTTCTATCCAGCGACCACGCACGCCTGAGAAACGCATGTCAAAGCCAGAATATGACGGATCTGGCTGGGGTGAGCCCGAGGATGAATACGATGATGAGCCTGGAACTCCGGACTCGGTCATTCACCGCCCCATGCTCTCGGACGACGACGAGGCTCGTGAGTCACCGGCGATCCCCGAGCGAGTTGCGACCGTCAAGTCCGCCGCTGGCTCGAAGCTGAAGACTCGAGTGTCCAACACGCCTTCTGACCTGGCTGCGATGAGAGAGGCTCGCAGACACGTCAGCCACGAAGTCCCAAGTGTTCCCCCGATCCCTGAGAAACACCGCAACCGTGTCTCGCGCGACTTTGCCGTGGACCAAGATGATAGCCATGACGAATACCTCGAACGCCATCCCAGCTTCAAGAACAGGAGTTTGACTTTGGATTTCGACTTGGGTCTCAGCCTTGATCAGGATTTTGAGAGGGTCATCGAAGCACAAAAGGTTAACCCTAACCACCCTTCCCCCAATCCACCGCTCAGTGCCATCAGCACTCCTGCCAGACAAGCGTCCCAGGAATTAATCGAGAGAGAATTAAGAGAACTTGATGCTAACGTGACTTTTCGTCCTCAGCGCGGCTATCTCATGCGCCAGAACACGAAGCTTGTTACCGCTAGCGACAAGGACGGGGACACAACTTGGAAGACCCGATCCGCCAATAACTCCCCTGTCAAGCAGGATCGACCACAGTCGTGGGTCGTCGAGCCTTGGAACGGGCAGTCTCGCCAGAGAAGCTACCGGAAGCGCCTTGCGACCAGTGGCCCGGTTCCACCCCTGCCTGGTCAGGAGAGCAATGCTGCGGCTCTGAATCACGTGGTTGAGGAGGACTCTCAGTCTGAAGCTGCCACGATAGACAGCGGCGAGAGAGGACGCCTCTTCGTCAAGGTGATGGGTGTCAAGGACTTGGATTTACCTCTCCCCAAGAGTAAGTTCTCTCACTTTTTGACTTGCGTTCGTTATCTAACAGGCTCAGATGAGCGGACTTGGTTCAGCCTCACTCTGGATAACGGAGTCCACTGCGTTACCACCATTTGGCTCGAGCTAGCTCGAAATGCCCCCATAGGTCAAGAGTTTGAGCTCGTCGTCCCGAACGACCTTGAATTCCAGCTCACCCTCAACGTCAAGCTCGAGAAGCCTGCACATGCAGACCCACCGGTTGCGGCTGCCAAGAT
Source organism: Tolypocladium guangdongense (assembly GCA_022114105.1). Taxonomy (NCBI): domain Eukaryota; kingdom Fungi; phylum Ascomycota; class Sordariomycetes; order Hypocreales; family Ophiocordycipitaceae; genus Tolypocladium; species Tolypocladium guangdongense. The sequence goes on along the minus strand of NRQP01000001.1, from coordinate 4,966,767 downwards.
GAGCAAGCCAAAGACATCTACATTCAGCAGAGTGTTTGCCTCGCCCAAGAAGCGCAAGGAGTTGGAGCTGCGCCACAAGGCCGAAGAAGAGCGCTTTGCCCAGCAGCAGAGAGAAGCTCTCGCCCGGCGAAGCAATGCACCTACAGGCTACGAGCTCTTGTCGCCTCTTACGGCTGAAGACGGTAGCTTTGGTCGTGCTTACGTCTGCCTCAAGGAGCACGAGAGCCGATGCTTCGGTCGGCCATACATGGCCGAGGTGGCTTGCTTCAACGAGTGGGCGACCGAAGAGGAGAGCTTTGCCTCAAGTGTCAAGAGCAAGCGCGGCAGCTCTGCTGTTGTCAGACGGGCGCCCTACAAGATTGGAAAGCTGGAGCTTCAGCTCCTCTTCGTCCCTCGCCCTAAGAACTGCCAGGACGAGGACATGCCCAAGAGCATGAACTCGTGCGTTAGGGAGCTGAAGGCATCGGAGGAGAGGCTGGCCCGCAACTGGGAGGGTCACCTGAGCCAGCAAGGCGGCGACTGCCCCGTAAGTTGTCCCCAAACCTGGGTGTAAAAGAAAAGCCCGAAGGCTAACAAATGTTGAATTAGTATTGGCGTCGTCGATACTTCAAGCTGGTGGGTACCAAGCTCACAGCTTATCACGAGGCAACCCGTCAGCCCCGAGCGACGATCAATCTCTCGAATGCCAAGCGACTTATTGACGACCGCCGAGCACTGACCGAAAGGGAGACGGTAATCAAGGGTGGCAAGCGACGCAAGTCAGCCTTTGCCGAGGAAGAAGAGGGGTACATGTTCGTCGAGGAGGGCTTCCGTATCCGATTCAACAACGGCGAGGTGATTGACTTCTACGCCGACACTGCCGAGGACAAGGAAAACTGGATGAAGGTTCTTTCGGATGTGATTGGACGAGGAGATGGGGTCGCAGACGAGGACAACAACGGCATTCGATCGCGGGCGAAGTGGTGCGAGATTGTCCTTAAGCGGGAAGAGCAGCTACGCCGCCGAGCCGAGGGCCGCCGAGTCCACTCTCGGACCAAGAGCACGCTCACTTGATATCTTGGACGGGGCGACGACGACGGATGCGTGTAATGTGGCCACGACATTGGGCACGAACTCATGAGCAGGTCTGGAGCCAGGAGTCTGCAGCTGCCAGGGGGGGCATGGCGATTGCTGCGCTCGAGTTCGGCTTCCGTCGTGTCAGACTGTTTGTCTGCACTTGCTGCGTTTTGCTTTCATTGTTGCTTCGGTGAAGCAATGGGGGTTTACGAGGGTGTCCTGCGGGAAACGATGCCGGCGTCGACGGCGTTTCTTTTTGTGTGCTATCATCAGGGGGTGCCATATGGCACTCTCGACTGTATGTATGAATTTTGTATTAAGACAGTAGGGATCATAATGAATCATGTGCGATTATGGTAGGTTTGGAGGCCATGGCACCTCGGCATACTTGCATGGCAATTTAAGAGTAATAACACCGGCATTTGGGCAAGGCCAAGACGCAGCTGTTGGGGGCATCACGTGATGTCCCGCGGGCCAATAGTGGCGAGCTCCCCCCTGTCTACGTCAACGGGTGCCAGCCGCACACCTTGGAAGGGCCTCCACGCACTGCTTGATTGAGGAGAGGGGAGCCGGCTGAGGCACAGCTCCAGAGCCGGCGGGTTTCATCCACTCCAACCGGGGGCCTCTCAGCTGCTTTTGTACTCCGTACCTGCATCCAAGCAGAGCAGCCTCACTCCCTGGCCACGAGCACCGAGCCAGCATCGCATCGCGGCTGTCCGACGTCTCTCCTCTCCTCTCCTTTTCCTCTGTCTATTCCATTCTCCGCTGCTGCGTGCCTGTGCTGCCGCACTCACCGTCACCATGGCAGGCCGCTTCGTCCGGGCGTCCAAGTATCGTGAGTGCTGTCGCAAACCGGCCGTGGCTGCGCGGAGGGACTGCTCGGCGCTGACGCCCGCTCACCACCACAGGACACGTCTTCGGAAAGTCGACGAGGAAAGAGTTCTGCTACGACAACCTGCACATCAGTCGCAATGCGTGGGACACGAACCTGGTCAAGGTGCGACTGCCGCGGCCTTTGGCGATCGGTCCCCGCGCTGATGCTGACGATGGGACTATACAGGCCAACCCCGAGTACCTGTCTGTCAATTGGGATGCCTCCGGCGGCGGCGCCTTTGCCGTCATTCCCCTGGGCGAGAAGGGCAAGCTCCCTGATCAGATTCCGCTGTTTCGTGGACACACCGCCGCCGTGCTCGACACCGACTGGTTTGGCCCCCCTTTTGATGTCCTGGCCTCGCCCAGAGTTGTTGACCTCCCCGAAGGAACCCATTCAACGACCACATTATTGCCTCCGCCTCCGAGGATGGCAAGGTCTTTCTCTGGGAGGTCCCGCAAGACTTTACTCTATACACCGATGCCGAAGAGATTGTCGACGTCTCGCCCGTGAGCAAGCTGGGCGGCCACTCCAGGTAGGTCGAAATGAACATGGACTGTCAAGAGCCATGCGGCGCTGACCCGCTGCCGATTAGGAAAGTCGGGCAAGTCCTGTTCAACCCCTCGGCCGAAAACATCCTCGCATCCGCCTCCGGCGACTTCACCATCAAGATCTGGGACATCGGCACCGGACAAGCGCCCCTGACGCTCAAGCACGGCGACATTGTGCAGAGCCTGTCATGGAACGCGGCCGGCAGCATGCTCGTGACGACATCGCGCGACAAGAAGATTCGCGTGTGGGATGTCCGTCAGGAGAAGCCCGTACACGAGACCGCGGGCCACAGCGGAGCCAAGAACAGCCGGGCTGTGTGGATGGGCGAGCACAACCGGTTCGCCACGACCGGCTTCTCGCGGATGAGCGAGCGACAGGTTGCCCTGTGGGAGCCTGGCCGGTCGGAGCCCATTGGCGGCTTCACCATGCTGGACTCCATCTCTGGTGTTTGCATGCCGTTCTGGGGTAGGCCTTGCCCCTACCGACAGCGCGATATCCATCCGGGATCGGATCGATGCTGACGTACGGACAGATGATGGCTCCAACTGCTTGTACCTTGCTGGCAAGGGGTAAGGACCTACTTCCATCAAGGTCCCCATGGCATCCGGCTGACAACTTTTAGTGACGGCAACATTCGCTACTTTGAGTACGAAAACGACAAGTTTGAGTTCCTCAGCGAGTACAAGTCGCCCGATCCCCAGCGAGGCATCGCTTTCGTCCCACGACGCGGCATCAACGTAAGGGCTTACCTAGCGTCGCCATCGCGTATGCACAGCTTGGGTTGACAATATCAGGTTCACGAAAACGAAGTCATGCGGGCGTACAAGACCGTCAACGACACCTATGTCGAGCCCATCTCCTTCACGGTGCCCCGACGCGCAGAGACCTTCCAAGCCGACATCTTCCCCCCCGCTATTGGCACCAAGCCTGCCGCCAGCACCAAGGAGTGGTTCGACGGCAAGACTGGAATCCCCACCAAGATTGACCTGGAGAGTGTTTATGAAGGCACCGCTCCCAAGGAGGTTCCGTCTGACTATAAACCCCCTGCCCAGCCCACGCCAGCCCCTGCTGCGGAGCCTGAGCCCAAGAAGGAGGAGCCCAGGGAGGAGGAGCCCAAGCCCGCTGCTGCTGCTCGGGGACCTCCGCCAACGATGAATGAGCAGAAGGGTTCTATTTCTGCCATGGCGAACAAGTTCCAGGATAACGAGGAGGAGGAAGAGGACGATGACGAGACATCTAGCTTTGAGGAGGTCTCCCGACCAGCGCAGCGCAACACCATGCCCGTCCGCTCGGAACCCAAGCCTATCGCGGTGCCTGTCAAGACCCAGCCGGCAACCGCACCCGCACAAGCGAAGCCCTCATCTCCCGTCAAGACGCCCACGGCTGCCTCTGCACCGGTGGTCACCTCATCCACCTCATCCTCCGGCGGCGTCGAGTCGTCCCTTGACCAGATCAAGCAACTGATCGAGAACCAGACCAAGATCATTACCGCGCAGAACGACAAGATCGGCCTGCTGGCCGCGGAAGTCGAGTCGCTAAAGAAGAAGGTGGGCTCGAGCTCGCAGGACCAGAGCGAGCGCATTCGGCAATTAGAGCTGGAGCTGGAGGAGGCGCGGTCGTGATTCTACGGGTGTTGGGGGGTCCTTGGAAACGGGGCGGGAGTCGATGGATTGTTGCAGCGAACTGTATATCGAGCGAGGAAACCGACTTGCTGAAGTGCTGGCTCTTTACTTGGCGGCGCGCATGATAGTTTGGTTCTTGATGGTCCTGCGTCTCCGTTCCTGCTGAGCTGTGCTTGTCGTTGTGTTCGAAGCGGACACCAACTCGCATTACCCAGCCAAGATCGTAGTTCACAGCACCGTACTTGGCAGCGATTCATACGATGTAAGTGTTCTCTGCTCCTACTCAAGGTGAGATAATTGGAGTCACGACACTCGCAACAAACAGTCACTGTAACGAGCGGCCGCATGTCATGGAGGCATGACCTCCGGCCGTCTACAAGCTACCCTATACCAAAGCGCAGCTCAACACCATCCTACAGTTTGCGTACGCCCCAGCTATCTTTTCCAGATACTGACCCGTGAAACCTACACAGACCATCCCGCTCCCCCCCGGCGCATAGGAATGACATACCACGAACCACCCGGGTTTCACCGCACAAACACCAGCGCAGCGCACCGCCATGCCCCAGCCGCCGGGCCAAGACGTCTGGGAAACCCAGAGCGCCGATCCCTCCAAGGCATTGCGCGCCCCCCTACGCAGCCCAGGCGATCAAACAGAGAGGCAGGCCTGGGCTTGCATGCCGGACTATTCCCCGCCGCCGGCCTGGGTACTCGTGCGAGTACGCATTCCAGTTTGCCGGTCGTGTGGTGGGCCTTGGGACGGGGGCGGTGTTTGCCGGCCCCATTCTCTGGCGCCGCGGCTCGGCCAACGGCACGAGCTGGTGGAGCGACTGTGCTTATGCACCAGGGACCGGGGACGGGCAGGCTCGATGGCGCAGCGAGGAGCACGGTCTGTGGGTGGTTTCAGAGGCGGACGGGAGGTTTCGCTGCGGAGGCTTATTGTGCTCGACTATCGTCGATGTTTGTAAGCAAGACATACGGAGCGGAAAGGGGAAGGGAACAAGGCGAGAGAAAGATCTTCGTGTATGTACTCGTAAGCTACGAATCCGCGAAACAAGGACCGGGGCACAGCCGACAGCTCGGACGTGGCCCGTTCCCGGTAGTCGTCAACCGCACGTCCTTCCGCCACCGGCAACGGGGAAAACAACGACGATGCTTGGCTTCAGCCCGACAGATGTCGGAAAGCGAGTGACAGCGAAGGTACACAGCAATGCCGCACTGCGGCGGACCCGAAGGTCCTGGTCCCGCGACTCGTTGCTCGCATCAGAAACTCGCCGACCGCTCGGGCGGTAACTCTGAAACGCTTGCTTCCCCTCTTATCCAGACTCACCGTCTACGGAAAACCTTGAGAATGTACTGGTCTCCAGCGCTTTCTGACGTCTCAGGCCTGCCATCGCCCGTTCCACGAATGAGAGCCGTAGCACTCTGCGATCATTATGCTGCGCAAGGGGGTCAACGCAACCTGTCATGTCAGGGTAGTAGGTTGAGCGATCGGAGGAAACAATCAGTTGTCATACTATGCATCGGACCTGACTCTGTCCGTCCGTGCAGATGGCGACAGTGGACCGCAATACGAGGTCCCATGGAGCTGTCTGTCTGCCATGAGTCGAACAGCTGGGAAGAGCGCCGAGGGCGGTTTGAGGGGCCGAGGATTGAGGCGTCGAGGAAACTTCTTGCCAGTGTCAGAACCCTGCCGATGGCTGCAAAGAGACAGAGAGTTGCAACGGATCGCCGTCTAGCCCACCGCAGAACATCCCCGTCTGCCGACGAGCTCGCCAGGGTTGCGATCTTGCCGCTCAGCCGTCCTGTCAACGACATGAAACTCTGGGCACTTCGAATGAGCGGTGCCCGAGTTGGGATATCCCCGAGAAACATCCGGGCAGTATTCAAATCAGAGGTCGACGATTGGGCTCCATGTCAGTCTTGAGTCTCGACGGCCCTTCCAGAACAAGGCTGAGACGACCCCCGCCCGTTTCGTGACGATAGAGTCGCGGGGACAAAGTTTCGACTGTGTGCGGCGCCATGGCCTAGCCTGCAGCTCTAGCGACGTTAGTTAGCCGTGTGGCCCCTGGTATGGAGGGCGAGAGCGAATGAAGCCCGTCGTGATGGCTGGCTGCCCGCATTAACGCTAAGCGAATGTCGAAGCCACCGATTTAGTGCGTCATGTGCCTGGCTTCGTGGGTGTGTGGGCGATCAACCGTCGGAGAGTTCACGCAAGGCACACCAATGGGGATGGCATGGCTAGCGCCATCATGTCGACAACAGCGCCGATCGTGGCGGCGGAGGTCCCTATGGGCGATGTTTTGCAGGTCGAGGGACGTGGTATTGTTTCAGATTCTTCAGTTGGTATCAGCCTCGCGAGCGGAGCTCGATGTGAGGTCCGTGGGAAGCCAAACAAGGCATAGAATATGCAGCTCGGCAAACTAAAACACTACGGCGGCAGAGGACCAGCTGAGATGCGGTGGAGAGCGCCCACCGGCTCTTCTTGTATTAGTCCCGGGGGCCAGGTCGGTCGTAGGCGGCGGCGGGCGTCGGGGTGATGACGGCGGCGGTTGTGTCAAGTTGTGCAGATCACCGACGATGATCAATGCGGGTGGTTGTGGCTGTGGCCTCGGAGGATAGTTGCAGTGTTGCTCAACGAGGGAGACCGTTGACAGGCCAGGAGGGGAAGCCGCTGTCATCAGATGATTAGATCCTCGCCCTGCCAGTGAAACAAACGCCATGTCGAGAAACCTGTTCCGTGTCGCCCGGAGAGCCGAGTTCCTGCCTTCTGGGGCTGACCCGAGACCCTTGTGGTGGTTGTTTCCTGTACAAGGCCGAGTTGAAGTTGATTGGATTCATCCACTGACGTTGAACGGCGGCCACGGTTGCGGCCACCACATGCTGTCACTGCCCGGTGCTGCTGCTATTCCTGGCCACGTCCGCCCAGGTATAATACGCTCCCAGAGACCCACCGGCTTTGTTTGTCATAACGGCCGATGAAGCGGCAAACGGCGTTTGAGTGGCAGGCAAGGCGGGATTAATACCGGCGCGATTCCCTGAGACCCAATCAATAGGTGGTCGCCGAGGGTCATCCCGGTCCCTGACCGGGCGTCGGTTGCAGGGGAGCTCTTCAGGCCGTTGATTGGCCCCGGCAGCTTAAGCTTAGCCTAATTTTTGGCGCAACTGGTTGTTCTGAAACTGGTCCGCAGCCTCGAGAGCCTCTGGCTGTGTGCTTTGTGGTTGCGCAGCAGGGCACGCCACGCCATCCATCCATGCCTGTGCTCTCAGATTGGCGAGGGTCACGCCATTCAGGCTGTCGGCGCCGGAGCAGCCCAGTCCATCCATCAAGGCGGCGGCTCTGCCGTTGTTCTTGCCCACCACCCTCTGCTGGCATGGTATGCGGATCTGCATCGTCTGCTCGTTTCGCTCCCTGCATTGGTTGGCGTCTCTCTCTGGGCTGTCGGCAAGGGCCACTGCGCGTGCAGGCCGCCGCCGCTCAGTCGTTCTCGCACATGCTGGCGCGCGCTTTTTTAAATTGCAAAGGGGTTTTGCAGATGCCATCATGGTGAGTCGATGGTACGGGGCGCAGTGCAAATGGTAGTCTTTGCACGCTGCAGCCCCAAAGCTCCCGTCGACAGGACACATAGCCGATGTTCTCATGGCGCCCAGCCGGCGACGTTGCTGGCGTCGACTCAAGAATGATGTCGACTGGCGTGGACGGGGCGATCAGGCACGAAGCTATGGTCTTGCAGAAGCTGAGCCCACAGAATTCGGATAATCCGGCATGGTTGCTATGAGCCATGGACACCCGCTCTCCGTCCGTTGCGACCAGGTTGGGGTGAGGTGGCAGCTGGAAGTGGTCGTTCGCCGTGCTGCAACTCCAGATAGTCAACAGCCAGTTGTTTCGACATTTCTGCTGGGCTTGGCTGTTCCCTACCCGACACGGGTGCTATACCCAATTGGCGTCGATGCGACGAATGGCGGGCTCCCAAGCATGCGAATGTTCGCGCGAACAACAAGAACGAAGCGGAGACTTCTTGCGTGCCTGAAAACCCGATAACTTCTGGTCGCTCGCAGGCCACTGCTTGTTTCCCATGGGTAGGGTACGGATTAGAGGATGCTTATAAGTCATGTAAACAACCGCCGAATCCACACCTGCCCAGAAACGGAGCAGATTTAGTCAGCCCCAACTGGCTGTTGTTGCTGTCCGACGGTGTTACTGCGCTGCCTGCCGCCGGTCCACGACTACCTCCTGGTATACTCGCAGGATCGAGGCTGGCGTTGCTGAGTCGCAGTGTACGACAAGAACGGCAAAAGAGGTCTTCGTGGGGAGACCCTTTCCCTCGCGCCGGCAGCGAGAATCGCTTTCCTGCGTTGCATATCGACAAGCCCCGCAACTTTGCCAGTTGGCCTCTTGCACTCGTAATCCGTAGCCGCCCAGTGAATGGCGGGTGAGTATGCGATCGACTCGACGGGCACTGCCTCGGGGTGCCATCAATGGGCTATAAACGGCGCCAGAGTCTAGCGCGGCCCTGCCGACCTGCGTTGGCGCGTGGAGATGGAGGGGCGTGAGACATTTGAAGCGGCCACTCAGAGGGCGGGTGTAGTTAGCGTCGGAGTCTGCCTCAGGGCGCGACTCTGATGTATTGCACCAGGCGTGTTTCATCATGAACAGGTCGTCTCCTCCCGCTTCGAAGGCGCAGGGGTCTGTGTGCCAACGCGCCAGCCACGGGCCACCGTTGGCTTGGGCCTGCGCGCCATATCCTCGTCTGCAAAGGCGCAGAAGCGGCGCGGAAAGCGAGTCCCGTCCGGTGCGATGCGGCTGCGCACTTGCACAGTACTCGTACGAGTAGACGACAAGTTGTGCAACTCTGGACATGGGGCCAGCGCGACCTGTCGTTTTCGCGAGGCAAGGAGGTTGATGAGAGAAGAGAGATGGAGGCTCTCGCCAATGGTGTTGGCTCGAGCGCCTCCCGGGCCGTGAAGTCCCGGGCCGTGAAGTCCCGGGCCCGATTGGCAGGAAGCCTGGACCGGTCGGTCTTCACCACGAAATGCAAACCGTGACTTCCTATTTTTATCAACTTGCTTAGGTACGCATCTACAAAGTACGCATCGAGAGCACATTTGGATGTTACCTAGGTAGCCACGAGCATCGCTACCTCGAAGCCGGATTCCTTGTCCTTCATTTGAGTGCATGCGCACGAAGTACATACATCTATCTGTGTAACCGAGAAAGCAGTAGAAAATGCCAAAGCAGCACGTGGCTTCCGTCGCGTTAACTTCTGAAATCATGCACAGAAAAGGGGATGGCCAATAGAGAATCCGCCGCAGCATGCAATCGACGGCGGGGCCGAATTAATCTTGGGAGCACCGGCACGGAGCAAACATGACTTACGAGATCGGTCTCTGTCGTTGGAACAGGTGCGACGAAGCTCATAATAGAGCCGCTTGCTTCTGGAGCAGAATCGCCGGTGGACGACGTACAGGGAGAGACAGTCACAAAGCCATGGCCTTCTGTCAATGGGGAGCGCTCCGCAGACTCGTCCCCTCTGCGTTCGCCGGGCTGGTTTGTCGGCGACTCAGTGACAGTGTCTTTGATCACTCAGAGAAGCACTAAAGCGCAATCTCGAAGCCCCGCCTCGCAACGACCGGCTGACGACCAGTCGCCGTGCTCATCACCGTGGGGAGACAAGAGGCTGGTAAGCGCCGCCTTCGAATTGTGAATGCTGAGTTGTGCAGCCCCCTGCGAAGCAGGCCAGCCATCCCTGTCCAACCAGCTGTGGGTGATTCATGCCGACTGGGGTCTGCCCTGCACAACATGGGCAGTTTATTTTTGTCAGTCGACTTCTGCGTATGCCAGCTGGGACAACAATAGGTGCGCCAACAGGCGCGCACGCTTGGGTCCGGCCATGGCCGGCCCGTTTCTCCTGTCGGCCGAAGACTGATTCCCGGAGCGGATTGGCCCATGGCGTCGTCTCACGAACCGCCAAGTGGCTAAGGCTTTTGCCAGGCTGATTGCCCGTGAGCCTGAATGGCGGCAACGACGGGCTGATGAGAAGCACGAGGACGAGGGCAAGCCAGCTCGGCCATAATTGATGTTGCTATTGTTGTCCCTTCCGCTTTGCCCGGTCAGTCAGTCTGCTCCGATGCTGGGCGTGAGACTAGCCGGCAAGGGGGGGCGAGTGCTCGATAAGCCTCCGGTGGGTTGACAAACCGACAGGATCGCACGGAGCGAGCCTCTGTGCGCCTGCAGCAGCCGGCATCCGGCCTGTGCTCAGAGCAAAGTCACGGTCGGTCGACCGTTCCACAGGTTGACATCATCGGGTTGTGACCAGGAGTCGTAGCAGCGGTGGTGGGTGGTGGGAGGTACGTCCAGGCCTGTTGCTCCCAGGGCGGCCATCTGCACGGAGAAGGACGGCTCGAGCGCAGGCAGAGGCCAGCCAGACAGAGCCGTCGACAGGCATGGATGGCGAGCATTGCGATCCCCACCACCACCTCGCCTCCCCACTCCACCCAGGCGCATCCCTGAGGCGGCCAAGGGAACACGGAGCCCGCCAGGGCAACGGACCAGGAGGGGAGAGGCCCTCGTTAGCACCGAGGCGAGAAGAGGAGACGCGACAACCGTCTGCGAGCGCTCGATCATTGCGCCGGCTGAGTGGAACCGGCGGGTGGACCGCACGAGTAATAGAGCAGAGTGGAGAGCGAGATTGGAGCCAGCAATCCAGTGGCCGTAGGCCGCTGTAACCACTGCAGGCCCAGCGCTGCCGCGTTGCCAGCGACCTACCCGAGCTCCCGCTGCGGTGTGTAATACCCAACCGACCGCTCGCTCTGCTCCCCTGTCCCCTCGTCGTCGTCCTCCCTCTGGCGCTCGCTGCTGAGCACAGGCGCTCGCTCCCGCTTCCAACGCACAGCAGCCGCCTCATTAAACCCCAGCAGGCCCCCCGAGTCGCCCGCTTTCTATCTGAAATCTCCTCCTCTGTTCTTATTCTCCTTCTCTCCCAGCCCCTCCCCTCCCGTTACCTTCCAGAGCCGGCACGGTGTTGACCTGGTGCTCCTTTTCTTTCCTTCTCGAGCCGCCGTCGCACGCCCTCGTTCCCGCAACGAAAACCAGCTGGCTGATTGACGGGCTGCGAACCTCCTCGGGCTGGTGACGTGGTGTGTGTTGACCGTGCCTTCGCCTTCTTTGCACCTTTAATTCGTTTCGGTCCCCTGGAGCTTCGCGCGCGAACCCCTCGGCTTCGACCCATCGTCCAACGCCTCGACGGCCAACCGCACTCCCTCCGACTCGAACCCATCGCTCGCTAGACGCAGTTGTTGGGTCTTGGCTCGCCGAGTGTAGCAATTTCATCATCAATCCGGGCTGGTCTCGAATATTCTCTCGGCATCGTCACCTTCTGTAGACGCATTTCCTCTTTTCAGCCAGGCAGCGCCTCTGGCGATCCCCAAACGCAACACCAAATCGACACGACCACACGCTCGCCGACCACGCCTCTTACTGGAGGACACCCGAGTATCAGGGACTGCCAATTGTAGATATCGGCGACCCTTCTACTCGCCCTGAGCTTCTCAGGTCACGTTTGCGCGACTCTCTTCCTCCCGGGGCCACGCCTCCTGTCCCGCCGCTGGTGGACGACGCGCACCATGTACTCTCAACACGCCACCATGGCGCCTCAGAAGCCCGAAACTTTCATGCTGAGCACCGAAGCGCAGCAGGCATTGCCGCACGATGCTCAGGTCGCTCTCCAACAGGTTGACAACCGTGAGTACTGCGCCGTGATTCTTCAGCAAGTTGCATCTGACATTGGAGGCAGTGAAATACTTCCTCATCTCTGCCCCCGTCGACTGGCAGCCCGATCAGTACATTCGCCGATTTCTCCTGCCAACGGGCGAGTACGTTTCGTGCGTGTTGTGGTAAGTGGCTACGAGACGGCGTTGAAGCTCGTGGGCCTGGAAACTAACGGTTATCCAGGAACAACCTCTTCCACATTTCGGGTACCGACATTGTACGATGCCTTTCCTTCAGATTCCAGGCCTTTGGCCGCCCGGTCAAGAATTCCAAGAAGTTCGAGGAGGGAATCTTTTCGGACCTGCGAAACCTCAAGTCTGGAACGGACGCCTCGCTGGAAGAGCCAAAGAGCGCTTTCCTCGACTTCCTCTACAAGAACAACTGCATTCGAACGCAGAAGAAGCAAAAGGTTTTTTACTGGTACAGCGTGCCGCACGACCGCCTGTTTCTGGACGCGCTCGAGCGCGACCTGAAGCGAGAGAAGATGGGACAAGAGGCCACCACCGTCGCCGTTAGCGAACCGGCCTTGTCGTTCCAGTACGACTCGTCTCAGTCGCTATACGAGCAGCTGACCAAGACGCAACAAGCCAACTCGTCATCTTTCAACGCCCAACAGCCTTCCTTTCCCCAGAGCCAGTCCACGTCGCCAGTCATGAGGACCATGGACTCGATGCCTCCCCCCCCCAACATGATGCAACAGTCGATGCCCCCTTTAGCGGAGGGGATGGACGCAATGGTACCGTACGATTCGATGCCGATGCCGACCGCCGTACCCCAACAGGTTCAGCCGGTCAAGAGGGACCCTGATTTTACACGTGTTCACTACAACCAGAATGGTGTGCCAATCACCCACGGCCACCAGCGGCACGCCTCAATGCCAGCCTACGGCCTGGAGTACTCGCCCGCCCCGTCATTCGTCTCTTCGCAATACGAGGACTACAGCAATCGGGGTATCTCGTTCGAGCCCATCACGCCTCCCCAGCAAGCCCTGGGCATGGCGAGCGAACCTGCCTACATTGCAAACGAAGAGACGGGCCTGTACTCTGCTATCCCGGACCACGTGTCCAGCATGAATGGCCTCAATGGCGCGGTTCAGCTCCCTCCGTCCAATATGGCTGGATCGCAATTCAATCGGCCCTATGGTACAAACAACGTCTACTCTGTGATCGAAGGCTCGCCGACATATAAGCAGAGAAGACGGCGTTCATCCATCCCGCCCGCTATGTCGGCAATGGCTGCCCCCCCAGTCACGAATACTGCCGCCCACCGGCCTTCGGACCTCAGGAGGTCCGTGTCTGCCTCAGTTGGCCCGCTGGCTGAAGGTGACGAGTCGGCCAACAACTCGCCTCCCGGCTTGTCGTACAGCGCCTCGGGCGTGTCAATGGCCAGCCAGCATCACAAGGATTTGGTTGACATGTCTCGACACGGCACTCCACTGTCCACCGTGGACGGCAGCCCGGCTCTCAACCCCATGGCTCTTCAGGACTACTCCCAAGTGGCCGCGGATGATTACTCTGGCGATGGCTCCATCAAGGACCATCGCCGGACTCTGTCTGGTCCAAACGGCGTGGTCCGCCGTGCACGTTCGGCAACTGTCATGGAGCTCGGGCCATACCCTCACAAGTCTCACTCGTGCCCCATTCCAACCTGTGGCCGCCTTTTCAAGCGTCTCGAGCACCTGAAGCGGTAAGAAGCAATCTGACGTTTCTTTTGTCAATATTCGCCTACCGTGCCGGAATCTGACTTGAGCCATAGACATGTGAGAACACACACACAAGAAAAGCCCTACATCTGCCCACATTGTAGCAAAGCATTCTCCAGATCGGACAACCTTGCGCAGTATGATCCCTCATTTCCTTGACTGTCTTTCCTGTATCAAACCCAACTCTGGCTGTGCCGCAACTTTCGGCGAACGAGAATGACAGCCTCCGCTTCAACCGTAGTCTTGCAGCAAATACTAACGCACGTTTGCTCATAGACACAAGCGTACCCACAGCCGTGAGGATGGCGGCGATGGCTCTTTCAATATGTCGGCCGAAGAGGAGGAAGACCTGTCTGGCGAGGACCAGCTTGGTTCGCTCGAGGAGGCATCGCCAACTTCCGAGATGGCTTATGTGCCTGGATCGCTTAACTCTGCCGCGGACTCGACTTCATCATCGCACGGTGCAAGTTCCAACATGAGCCAGAACCAGACCTTTAACAGCCTGCAAACGCTCAGCATGCCGATGACTATCAGCCAGCCGGCTACGATAAACGGCGTGATGTAACAAGATTGATCTTTACGACATGTCTCAGCATTTTCTTTCAATCTGCGTTAAGGCTTTCCGGGATCTACGGCTTGAATTTCGAAACGGACTTCAACCGAGGGCCCCCAAAGTCATTTGCTTACTACCTTCCTTTCACCTACTTTTCTTTATCCACCGCGTCACCTATTACTACCGGAGCTGCCTGCACAAAATAGGAGCAGCCCATTAGACATGAGCTTGGAGAAGCGACGAGTTTGTCGTTCGGCCTTCGGGCGCAACGCAGAGAGGAAGACTTTCATCATTGGCGCGAGGCGGGAAATGACGCATTTGTATATTTAGTTGCTTTTAACTCAAGGGAAGATGTAAGGAGGGTCGGAGAATACCAGTGACAAGGGGATTCTTCCCGAGTAGATGGATGTAAGGGTCATGAGAAAACTGAGCATCATATCATTGCCCAAGATCCAACTTGGCTTCCGTATCATCGCTTTCTCTTTGGCTCCGCGGTATCTTCGTGATATACGCGGTCTACATGTAATACCCCGTCCTATGGCTAAACTGCACATCTGTATGCTTCCCATTGCATTACCTCTTGCCCCTTCTCCCAAACGCATCTCTACCACCTTCAATGCTCTGGACATCCCGCTCACTTATTCGCAGCTCTGCACCCTTGAGTCTCCCCACGCCGGGACGATCCACCGCCGCGTCCCTCCCACGGTCCCTCCTCTTCTTCTTGCCCGTCTCCCTCTCCAATATGACGCCGTTCTCGCGCGCCTCACGTCTGCGCTTGGCCTCGCGGGCGCCGGCCGCGGCAACCATGCCCTTGCGCATGTTCATGGGCATCTTTTCCTGAGTGTGGATGGAGACGCCGGAGCCGAGGGCCTGGATGCGCAGGTCGGTGGCCTTTTGGCGGGTGCGGCCGGTGGCGAAGGACTTGGGCTCGACGGCGGCGAGGGAGGCGGAGGAGTTGCGGGAGAGGAGGTGGGATTCGGCGAGGAGGCGGCGTAGTTCGAGGTCTTGAGCGAGGAGGGAGGGGGCGTCTTCGGGGAGGGTGGTTGAGGAGGTGGTGGATGGGGATTCGGCATCGTCTTTAGGTTTTGCGGTTTGGTCAGGGGGTCGGGAGGACTGGAGTTGTTGGGTTAGCTTTGGCACATGGAGATTGATGACAGGAGATGCCGTACCATGAAGGCTTTGAGCTCGCGCTTGGACATGGACGTAGGTTTTGGCGCTTGAGAGCTGGAGTGGTCCACGACCTCGACAGTTTGAACTTTATTCTCTCGTCAGCAATCGCAACTTGGCCCAAGAGTCTTCCAATCTCTTACCCTCGTTGTCGTCAGAAATCTCATCATCCGACAGGCCTCCCCACTCCTCCTCCTCTCCGCTCTCGCCGCCGCCCGCTTCGTCCTGCTCGTCAGACTCTACCTCTTCCTCCGTTTTCTTCGACACCTCCAGCGGCTCGAACCGCGATTCAAAGTGCCGGCGGAAGATCTCGTTGGCGTCTTCTTGCGAGACGGCTGGCTCGGGGGCCTTGCGCTTGCCGAGGACGGCCATTTTGATTTGAGCGGGACGTGGTGAGGTGTGTCGCGAGGTTGGAGGTTGGGAGACTGGGATTTTTTTCTGGATGCTAGATGAGCCCTGTGGTGGGTGGGATGCTTGGACCCCACCAACCAAGTCGACGCGCGAAGCAATGCAGTAAGGAACGCTCTGGAGAGATGACCAATTCAATTTTAAACCAAGTGATCATGATCTGATTTTCCTAAGAATAGATTATTCATATAGACCATGGCGAGCTCGAGGGCCTGAGTGAGTCGACTGTTGTCCGCAAGGTATGCAGAGCTAGTTCATGATGGCGACGACTAATACAGCGGGGTAAGTTAAATGTGTGGACAGCCCTCAATCAACCACAAATAGCGTTACAACCACGACAACGAAAAAGGGTATTAAATAGGCCACGAATTAGCTAGAATTAAAGTATATAGATTTTTAGGGTCGTCAGGCCCGTCCCCCTAGTTAAACGGGGAAGACGAACACACCCACGATAGGAGTAGTGTTAGGGGCACGGGCGCGCTTATATATATACAAGGGGATGCCTCTTATAACGAGTGCTTCTAGGCCCGCTATCCTAAATCGAGTAAGTAAAACCAGAGCGCCCGGTGGAAAACCACTCGCGTCCTTCTCCTTCGTCTTCGCTACGGGTTCGTAGCTATTCCGCTTCTCGTGCAATACTAGCGCCTTCCTACGCTCGGTTGCAACAGGCGATGAGTGGCCGCCTTTCCCTCAAGGTCACGTGATGGGCAGCTGTAGCCTGGCTCGCACGCAAAACGGCAGAACCCGACGGCTTCGCATCCTGCTTCGCCCAGGTTCAACACATACATATCGGCAGATGCCCACATCCCTTGATTCCTCACACTTGAACTGTTATTCGGCAACCTCGAATTGTTATCCTCGAATTGTTATCGGTTTCCGCGCTGCCGCCCAAGGAGAACAATGCATACCTCCCAAGGCACGTGTGACGTGCGGACTACCCTGCTCAATGCACCAGACGATAATCACCACACAAACGTCTTTCAGTCCAGAAAGGACATCCTGCTGCCGGCCAAGGACGCGATGTCAACATCTACTCCCTTCCCTCATCCCATGCTCATCCGCCGACCGTCTCTACTAGCACCGCCTTTCCCGCGACGGATTCCCGGTCCCAGCAATCCTTGGTATCGTTGGGCATGTCCTCCCGCCTCGAGCGAAGCACGAGATCGCACAGGAAGCCCGCGCCAGGCAAGTCTTACAGCAAGTACCTCGCTGCTTCCTGAGCCGCTCGACAACACAATCTCGCCGACACCCTCCGTCGGAGACGCAGCCGCGGCCAAGACGACGAACAAGGCAAAGCTTCTCGGACCGATAACTGGACATGGCCAATGGAAGCGGCGATATCTGGACGAAGAGGACGAGGCTGTACGCTGCATTAATGACACCCTATTGCTGGACCACCACGAGAAACGATCACATGGTCACCGAACGCGCCTTTATGTTCGATGACGCGCGCTCTGTGCCCTAGGCATGAGTAGCTGAGGCTTGCGTTGGCGTAGCGCGAGAATTCATATCCTCCCCCTGAGATCGGTCGTGTGCCTTCGAGCATTGTGTCTCGGGATATTTTCATTTAGAAGGCTACAATGAGTGTTTTTTGCAAGGTGTTTGTTATTTTTGCCCCTCTGGATGGCTTGTTTGGTTTTTTTGGACCCTGTCGCCCAGCCTTTCACCTATCGCCTCGCCTACACTCCCAATGGATCCTTCATCTATCTGATGCCAAACAACGGCAATATGGTCACCGAACGCGCCTTTCATGTTCGGTGACGCGCGCTCTGTGCCCTAGGCATGAGTAGCTGAGGCTTGCGTTGGCGTAACGCGAGAATTCACATCCTCCCCCTGAGATCGGTTGTGTGCCTTCGAGCATTGTATCTCGGGATATTTTCATTCAGAGGACTACAATGAGTGTTTTTTATCAGGGGATTTTTCATTTTTTTGCCCCTCTGGATGGCTTGCCCAGCCTTTCACCTACCACCTCGCCCAGAGTCCCAATGGATCCTTCATCTATCTGGAATACTAAACAACGGCAATATGGTCACCGAACGCGCCTTTTATGTTCGGCGACGCGCGCTCTGTGCCCTAGGCATGAGTAGCTGAGGCTCGCGTTGGCGTAACGCGAGAATTCATATCCTCCACCCAGACCGGTCGTGTGCCTTCGGGCATTGTGTCTCGGGATCTCATTTCATATATTCCTCATCAGCCTCGCAGCACCGCCACACAGATCACCATGGACCCAACCTCTTCTGCAAATCCGCCGCGGTTTTAGCGGCACTTCCGCTCTGAGTATAGCGCCTCGCTCCACGTGACCTGTTTACCCATTTTCTTGCGACGCTTCAGATTCTCGACCACACCTCATTCTTGCAATCAACAAAATCATCAAACAAAATCATCAAAATGGCCACGGCAGCTCCACCACCTTTTCAAGCATATCCAATCCCGCCCGTCGAACTGCATCTTCGAGGCACAATCCAGTTCCTCCACCCAGGCTACCCAGACAACTCCAATACATTGCTGCGCCTTTCACGCGTCGATCGCGTAGCAGAGACGGCTGCCTTTGGCGTACACCATGGGACGGCCCTTCTTGCCTGTCAGATCATTGCTGGGAATGCCTTTGATACTGGCCGTTTGGCCTTGGACAGAAGAGGCCAGGAGCTAGTCGCTGTACCATTGAACGGTATTTTGACGGAAAAGGCGTATTATTTTGTTGTTGGCAATGGTGCAAGTACGTATTGCATTTGTATTTTCTTGGCTTTTGCTAATATTTTTTTCATTCTAGATAAATATCCCGTCGTGCCTAGCTTTCAGGATTGGGATTTCCCTCACGGCCGTATCCCAGATTCCTGGCCAGAACTACCTTCCCCCCCCGTTTCTTCCTTTCGTTGCGCAATCACGAATTTTTCTTTCGCTGTCGAAGAAGCCCATCTCGTACCAAAGGAGGAAGCACTTTGGTATCAGAGAAATAACATGACGGTATATGGAAGCGACATTCTTGGCGACATCAACGATACAGACAATCTCTTGCCTCTCAAGTCTGATTTGCACAAGGCTTTTGACGCGCGATGGTTCGTTATTGTCCCAAAGATTCCTGAAGCCGGAACTGGGATTGCAACTCCTTCCCCTCAGTACGTCGCGCATATCCTTTCGAATAAGGCAGCTGAACTCTGGCCCATGTATCACAATACTCTTGTCCAACACCTCCCTTTGCAATCCCGTGCCTATCTTTTTGCACGTTTTGCTTGGGCGATTCTCTTGCAAGTTAAGGTTTTCATTACCCAAAACCATCCACGTGAAGTTACCCGAATCTTTGCAAACGACAAAGACGAGATACTACGCAAAACGGAGTGTCTTAGTGGGCTGCAACTCAAAAATTTCTACGGTGGTGGAGGATCCAAGGCCGCAACCCCGTTATCAAAGAGGAAGTCAGGAACAGGCAGTGCGAACGATGATGACTTTCTTATGGAATCGTCTAGCGGGGATGGCAGCGTTGACGACATGGAGGATGTGATGGACGACTGGGAAGGGAGAGGACGAAGACATCAGTCATCAAGCGACACTGTCCCCGATACCAAGCCACATTTGCCGGCAGACGTTGAGACAGACCTTAGGCAAGCTTTGCTTGAGGGCTTGTCGGAGGTGAAGATGGATTGACTTCTGAGGAAGTAGAGGAGATATAAGTTAATTGTACACTTAAAGGCTCTGCAAGGTGCATCTTCAATTCCCCTGGCTCCACTTGAACGTGCAGGTTGCCTCTCCCGCCTTTTTCGAGATGCGCTATCCCCGACAAAAGGGAACACCGTTGAATCTCCTAGACACGGCATCCGAGGCAAGAATATGCAACATGCAACGGCGTTTGGGTTGACCCAATCCGTCCGTGCAACCTTAACTCAAGACTTCAAAGTTTGAGAACGAGAACATGGCGTTCTGCTATTTTGGGGGGTGATCCCGCGCACCTGTTCTGAGTGATCTCCGGTGTGATCGCGCACGCAAACTTCCTCCGCGTCCACTGTTATGTTTTTCTTCTTCCATGCCTTTCTCAGCGACAAATGCGGCGTTGACGACGCGATCAGTGCAAGCTGGCACATAAGTCCGTCCTGTCAAGTCTCGCTGCCGATCTCGAGCGCTTTCTTGGCCTCTAATGTTGTCCCCAATCGCGGCATGACAATCTGAGTTGTTTATATCCTCCGTACCGGGCTGTCAGTCTACGTCTGGGCGGGCTGTAGGAAGTTTGACGTTTTTCTTGTAAGTGAAGCCGGCTTTCGTGGTTGGTGCGTTGGATGAAACTCTCTGCGTGGACAAGTAGCCGCCTTTTGATGCCATAAGGTAAGGCGAGGAAGCGAGGTATTGTCTTTTGAATCGTGAAAGGCAATTGCGGGCGAGTCACACGACGCGGCTGGTGTGCAAACTCTCCACGGGTGACAATCATGACCATTAGTTGCCAACTCTACTATGACTTCGCATCAAATACGAGTAGTGTTTAGATTCTGCAAACTTCTTGAGGGATGGAGCCTAAATGGCGACACTGCAGGTCTGCGGCTGCTGTATTGCCTGAACCTGAGAACCAGCTGACGGCCGGCATGGTCAAACATGGGTAACAAATATTACGACCCCCTTGTCTCACGTACTTGCATGCGGAAGTCAAGTTAAGGCAGGAAACACCTATTAATTTGATGCGTTGACATCAACTACTACCTTCTCAAAACCTGCCTTAGACCACCTCGAGCCTTACCAGGCCGACTCGCCATCATCCCAACCGCCGTGTTCCTGATTTCCGGAAGCCCAGGCCCCATCGGCGCTGCTACTCCCTACCTCCTCGGAACCCCATTCCAGAGATTGACCACCGATATGAGCTGCAGTCTCTGCTTCCCAGCCCTCGGCGGTGCTCTGCTCCTGGCTCGCCGATACCTCCTGAGACTCTTCAGCTGTTGCAGGAGACTTCCCTTTGCCCTCGGAACCCCATTCAAGAGATTGACCACCGATATGAGCTGCAGTCTCTGCTTCCCAGCCGTCGGCGGTGCTCTGCTCCTGGCTCGCCGATACCTCCTGAGACTCTTCAGCTGTTGCAGGAGACTTCCCTTTGCCCTCGGTAACAGAGGAGAAGTATGCAGTGTCTTTGGCCATGCTGTCGTTGAGCTTGTTCAATTGCGACATGCCAAGCAGGAACTTCCGGTTTGTGGCCGTCTCGGAAGATTTGACTGGCTCAGGTCTACGGACGGACCGCGCCTGCGACTTTCGTGTCTCTTTTTCGTGGTGTCTTTGCTCCCTTCGGAACTTCACGCGCTTTCCGCCAGCAGGTTCATCAAATGCCAGAGGATTGCGTTCCACACCATCGCTGGGCAAGTTATCCTCTGTCCACTGAGATGGAAAGGCTTTGGAAGCAGCCTGGGGACACCAGCGAAGGGCATGCTGGCTCTTGAGATCATTTCCACCGCAGATGCTGCACTTCAGAACGGCCGTGCATGCACCAACGACATGGCCAGGTTGAACACATCGGTTGCAGAACTGCATCCATCCAGGACTCTTTGGGGGTTTGCGTAGCTCCACAACTGCATCTCGCTTCTTGAGGAAGTCGAGCAATGATCCGAGGTGCGAATCGCGGTGTATGGCCTTTTGCTTGCCAATTATGAAGAAGCCGTATCGAGCACGGGTTGACATGACTGCGATTCGTTTGGCATCGTGCAGGAATCCTTCTTTGGTAGTACGGCCGAGGTCCGCGATGACAATGTCGGCCTCCATACTTGGTGACTCATCAATGGTCCGAATGTCAATGTTGGCTTTTGGTACCTCGGCGTCTGATAGATCCTTCAACAGTCCCATCCACTCGTTCTTCTGTGCCGTGTAAGGGACAATGACCAAAACGGTGCCAAATCGGTTGAGGTCCTTGGCATCCTTGGGCCGATGCGACCGATAAAGATGCACAATAAACTCCCTTCCAAAGAGGGCATTGACCGAATTCGCATATGAAGTACCGATCTTGTTCTCTGACGTACCGGGGACTTCGATAAAGAAGGTCGACGATGCTGGTGGAAGCCCCAATGTCTGAGATGACCATTCGCGGAAGTCTCTGGTGAGCGGGGTGGTGGCACGATTGACGACATTCATGCGCCCATGGTAGAAGTAGTTGCCGGCCCAAGTGACAACGGGACCATGCGCTCTATTGTTGGCAATGAGCGTGATGGAATGTTTCCCCGCAATCTCAGCTCTCTCGAAGAGCGACATCTGGCGCTGTGGGCCAAAGATGTCAGGGTAGGGGTCGCTGCGTGCGAGTGCCAATGGAGCAATCTGCCGAGTATCGCCAAGGAAGATATACAAGGCATCGGGGAACTTAGAGACCGGGACGAACGTCAGGTTCTCCGTCATGCGACCAGCTTCGTCCACAATGACCAAGCGCACGGGAAGCGTAGTGTGGTTGGCGAGTTGGGCGAGCGCGACCGGTGTTCCACATAGGACGTTTGCTGCACCCGCTGCCTCGGCTAAGAGAGCTCTGCAGGTTTGTCGGTGCTGCACGATGTTTGCCTTGAATGCGGCATCGTCGCAGTTGCGCTGTGAAACCATCCGATGGTAGTCCTCCCATCGGGCCTGATCCTCCTGCGCAATTTTCTTGGCCATGTTCGATAGCGACCGCTCATCCGCGCTGGGCGACGTCTCCTCGTGTCTCTCCTGCATGGTCGAATTGCAAAACCTGGCGAGTTTGACGTACTGCTTGTCCGCTTTCTTTTCGTCAATGTCGATCAGCGCTGGCTTCTTTTCATCCCCGATGAGCGCGGCCATCTCCAGGTCGTACGGGTGCACACGAACGATGCGCAGGCCACGCTGGGCGGTTGTCAGGCGCTCGGCGGCATCTCCGACGAGCTTGTTCAGTGGAGCAACCCAAACAACCTGCGCGGGAGGGTGACCGGTGGTGACGGATGCGCAAATCTGCACCGCAAATGTCGTTTTGCCCGAGCCGGGGCCACCGGAAACGAACATGTGCGTGGGGGCGTTGGTCATGGTTCTCACGGCTTCAACCTGTTCTCCTTGGAAGCGTCCCTGATCTAGATCTTGCTGAATCTGGGGGAAATGCTGCAGCCAATCAACATGCGGCACATCCGACACAAAATTCAGCGATCTGGCCCAGAACGGATACGCCACGGTTCTGGCCGAGATGCTGTTCATCGCCGTAATAGCATCTGCTTCGGCCCGAATGGTTGTGTTGCTGTACTGGTAGACCATTCTGACGGCGACCTTCTGAGTTGGGATGATCTCCATCATATTCTCCTCGTCTGAGAATGTCGAGATTTCTCGCAGGAATCTTTCCACCGGACCTTTTATTGCCGTCACTGGGAGGGCCACGCGGCAAGGCGGTTTCTTGAAGGACTCGGGCCAATCGGTCTGTGTGGGCGTCTGCACAGTGAAGAGTGCCACTGGCGCCCGTGTTCCTGGAGGCAGAGGCATTCTTCGAGCATGCCAAGCTTCACCATGCTCGCACTTCGGATCCTTGATGGGCAGGTTTCCATTTTGCTGAACCCACTGCGCAAGACGTCCAGAGTAGTCACTGTCGTTTTCATCCGGTTGACGTTTGTACTGATGCGCCAGCAAGAAAGCCGTCTTGACCCTTTGAACGTCTGATGGCTGGTTTGGATACTCGTCCACCACACTCTGAAGAGGCACTCGAACAAGGGAGTAAAAAGCTTCAGCCGCCGTGGACAAATAACGCTGCTCGATGATGGAAGCCGCCGCCTCCTCAATCCGGCGCGCGTTGTCAACTTCGCCGTTCTCTCGGGCAAGCTTTGCCTCTTTTCGGATCGTAAAGGACTCCGCCTCAGCGTTGTCCACAGCCATTTCCAAGTCACCGACCAGGCTTTGTGTGATGGTCATTATCTGGTCTGCCGTGATCGTAACCTTTGGGAGCGTGCGATGCTCAACGGCCACATCGGGAAGATAAAAGGTGCACTTGTCTCCGATCTCGGGGATGAGCTGTGCACAGTCGTTGTTTAGGGACATGACGAAGAACCAGCGCCGGATTTGGCCATCGGCGTGAGTGCCAAAATCGTCTAGGTCGTTGGAGGATTTTGTCCACGCCGAGAATGGGTCTTTTATCACAATCATGTGAAATTCGGTTTCCGACGCCTCAGCCGCGCGTCGGTCTAACATGTCCTGTTCCTCCACGGCGCCGATTATGAGAGGGTTAGATCGATGTTCCCCGGTGGCGAAGAGGGCAACTGCCTTGACTGGGTGCTCAGGTCGGTCATCGGGCGGTGGGATGACAGCGTTGTCATAGCTGAGATCCTTATGTCCATCCCGAGTGGCACTCTGGAATGTGGCATACGGATTCATGAAAGAGTCCAGGTTTGCAAGTTTTTCGATCCAGAAGTTCGAGAACGTTTCTTCAGGCCAGAAGTAGAGGCAAATTCCTTCCGAGGGACTGATAGCATTTAAAGCTGCACGGACTTTGCTTGCGACGGTGACAATTCCTCCGAGTTTTCGCTGCTTCTTGTCAAAAGACAGAACATGGTTGATTATCGTCGTGGAAACCTCGACGCTGATAGAAAGGCGACGAATGATCGACGAAACTTTGAACATCTCCGATGCAGGCTGCGAAGTATCGACTCTTGAGTCTAACTCAGTTGGAGAAGCATTGAGACCTTCTGCATGCGTGTCCTCGTAGGCTCCGGGAGCAGCTTGGAGCTGCAAATCCATGGGTTCGAATGTGCACAGATCCGCAAACGCCTCAGGCGTCGACGTGTCCAAATCCTCGATCTCCGGTTGACTGAGAAGGTGGCGGAGAGGGATTTTCCAGTAGGAGAACGCATCGACTTCGTTGCGATGACGAGCTTTGAAGCGCAGCGTCAGGCATGGCTCAGTGTACAGTCCGAGGTCCAGCCGGGCTTCAACGCGAAGCCCGCCAAACTTGCCCATGCCCATGCGTTTGATGGTCTCTGGTGCAAACGCAGGAAGAATCTTGCCAGCCACGGTCAAAAGCACAGCGAACCATCCGGTGCTGGAGGCGTCTTGCATCCGAAACGTGCGGTCATCGTCATTGTCCTTCCCTGTGCCAAGCTCGCCGACGTTATCCTCGGGTCCTGGGATTAGGCCGGGCTCGATCTTGTCATCCTCATCTCCTTGTGCTTCTTGTGTAGGATCACTGGGATCGAGAGGATCGTGAGGGCTGATCTTGTCAGGGCCATCGTCGCTGGAATCCTGGACGATGTTGACAGCGTTGTCGGCAGTGGCTTGGTTCATGTTGTCAGGGCCATCGTCGCTGGAGTCCTGTGCGATGTTGACAGCAGTGGCTTGATTTTCAGGGCCATCGTCGCTGGAATCCTGTGCGATGTTGACAGCGTTGTCGGCAGTGGCTTGGTTCATGTTGTCAGGGCCATCGTCGCTGGAGTCCTGTGCGATGTTGACAGCAGTGGCTTGATTGTCAGGGCCATCGTCGCTGGAATCCTGTGCGATGTTGACAGCGTTGTCGGCAGTGGCTTGGTTCATGTTGTCAGGCCATCGTCGCTGGAATCCTGGCGATGTTGACAGCGTTGTCGGCAGTGGCTTGGTTCATGTTGTCAGGGCCATCGTCGCTGGAATCCTGGGCGATGTTGACAGCGTTGTCGGCAGTGGCTTGGTTCATGTTGTCAGGGCCATCGTCGCTGGAATCCTGGGCGATGTTGACAGCGTTGTCGGCAGTGGCTTGGTTCATGTTGTCAGGGCCATCGTCGCTGGAATCCTGTGCGATGTTGACAGCGTTGTCGGCAGTGGCTTGGTTCATGTTGTCAGGGCCATCGTCGCTGGAATCCTGGACGATGTTGACAGCAGTGGCTTGATTTTCAGGGCCATCGTCGCTGGAATCCTGTGCGATGTTGACAGCGTTGTCGGCAGTGGCTTGGTTCATGTTGTCAGGGCCATCGTCGCTGGAGTCCTGTGCGATGTTGACAGCAGTGGCTTGATTTTCAGGGCCATCGTCGCTGGAATCCTGTGCGATGTTGACAGCGTTGTCGGCAGTGGCTTGGTTCATGTTGTCAGGGCCATCGTCGCTGGAATCCTGGGCGATGTTGACAGCGTTGTCGGCAGTGGCTTGGTTCATGTTGTCAGGGCCATCGTCGCTGGAATCCTGTGCGATGTTGACAGCGTTGTTGGCAGTGGTTTTGTCTTCCTCAGCGAAGGAGCGGGCTGGGGAGAGCTGCTTCTTGGGCGAGACCTGATCAGACATGGTGGTCTGGGTGCCGAGGTATGCAGCTGGTATGTTCTTGACGAGACAGAAACAAAGTGATGCTTGCGTTCGATCTAGACAAGAGAGTGCCTTGGGTTGGGAACTACTGGGTTGCCGAGCGTGAAGTTGTGTGAAGACGAGTGTGAAGTTGTAAGGAGGGAAGAGTGTGCGAAAGGCGGACGAGAAAAAAAAGCTATTTGTACCTGTGAAAATTTTTCAAATCAGCAACTGTGGTGCAAACGGGACTTGAACAGCTGTCAAACAGTGCCGGCTATTGAACACGTGAACAATGGTTGCTCCAGTGAATCACTGCTGGCAGTTGAACAGCAGTGAATCGGAGCGGGTAGTTGCCTGAGTGAACAGGCTGTGCACTGCAAACGCACCTAACCACCTGGAACCAATTGGAACCACATGGAAACTCAGGTACTGTTTCCCTGAGCAGTGACGGCGGGGAGAAAGGAGAACGAGAAAGAACTTACCCGCTTGGTCGAGTGCTGGCGAAAAAGAGTGCCGGTGTTGACCGATCGATCGAAGCTGTTGGAGGCGTTAGCATATGCCCAAACGGGAGTCAGGGCAAGATGGAGTTGTATCTTACAGTGTAGATACGTGCTGAAAGGAAAAGTGAAGTCCCGGCCGACTGGTAAATGCGAATATTCTGAGATCACCGCCCAAAGGCACACGACCGATCTCAGGGGGAGGATATGAATTCTCGCGTTACGCCAACGCGAGCCTCAGCTACTCATGCCTAGGGCACAGAGCGCGCGTCACCGAACATAAAAGGCGCGTTCAGTAACCAGTTTGTCGTATTTCGATGGTATGGTGTAGTCGCCGGGGACAGGAAGCATTCGCTGTGCTAGGGAGGGGCTCGACTCTTCTAAGATGCTGAAAACTCGAACCTTTTTTCTGTTAGCCGTAGTCATTCGTTGGAGACATGAAGGGTTGAGTCATACCGTTGTTCACGCAGTGATGGATGTGCTTGAGGCGTACATGTATGGCCGGCGAACGCGTGCTAAGGGAAGGCTTTGGAAATCCTCGTGTCACTGCTTCTAGTCAGCGTCGGCAGTGGACTGGCGGGAAGTGCTTGCTGGCGAGGGGAAACAGGGAAGCCGGGGAGTAAATGAAAGTCGTGGTGTTGCAGGAGCAAGGAGTGCGTGGGCACCGTCGTTAAATAGTGGGCAAACGTGCAGTGAATCACACTCCATCGCTACCTTCGACTGTACAGAGCGCGTTGCCGCTTTGCAAACGCAACACTACCAACTGACCGTTAGTTGAACGGGCAATGAACAGCAGCGGCGCAGAACATCGATGACGGCAGGATTGATGTCATTAGACGACAGGTAGCAGCAACGAATCTACCTTGATGCCTTCCAAATTGCATCTCTTCTCCATCTACCTGACAGTCGTTAAGCCCCATTAGCAAAGCTCATTACCACAACGGCCGCTCTCGCAAAATATGCATGCGTACAGGACACCACGACGCCACAGAGACTAGGTTTTTCCCGCTGGCCGCTTGGAGAGACGCTCAAGAACAGCATCCTCGGCGGCCTTTGATATTGGTCGTCGTAAGGGAATTTGTCTGGTGGTCCCCCATCTCCTACATACCGAAGTCCGCCAGGCTAATGTGGTGCGTACATCACAACAAAGATCTTGTAGAAACGGCCCCTCGCTCCAACCGTAATAGTAGTGTGCAAGTGGTTGGGATTGAAATACACGTTTCTCATAACTTCGGGAGCTTCATCCTCGGATAGCGCAAGCAGTTCTGTGACTTTCTTGACTCGCAGGACGGCGTCGGCTCGTTCCTTGTCCTTTCTCTTGGGGCTCCCTCTGAAAAGCTCAAGAATGATTTGGTTCCTGTGACTTGCTGCTGAAATCATGAATTCCTCTGTTCTTTTCGTGCCCTTCTGCTTTTGGCCATGTCGCGGAAACGCTCAGCACGAACTTTTGTCAATTTCTGGTGCGATTCGGATGGTCTGTGTGCCTCTGTGGAGATCTTGATGGACCTGTTGATTATCAGGAGGGGGATGGCTCTAACCCAACTACCCTCAGCAGGTTCGAGGTCAGACCATCCGTTCGTTCGCAGCAGCTTGGCAAACATCCTCCTCACATAAAACTCAGGGAGGGTGATTCCATTTCTTCTCATGTGCTCGAAGCCTCTGGAGGCGGCGCAAGGGAGAGTTTGTGTCATGCACACCCTTTTTCACTCGGCGGTTGGTCTGCAGCACAAAGTACATGGGGTCTTTGACTTCAAGGTTCGACAAACTGGCGAGTCCGTTCCAAAGCAGATCGTGGTAGGCCCGGAACAACATCGGGGGGTCTCGATAGATGAGGTACTGGCTATGGTATGAAAAGAAAATGACTTGCTCAACCTCTTTCGTCGACCTATTCTGGAGGGCGTAGAAGTACGGCTTTTGACCGAACGGCTGGACAACATTTGAAGTGCGGGGACGTCGATTTTGATTACAATCATCTCGACAGAATCATCAACCTCGACGATGTCTTTGACGCTCTTGTAATTGGCTTCCGATATCAAGAGGATGATCCGGGAGTGCTTGTTCACGAGAGCTCCTTGGCAATGTCTGACCAGTTGGGACAGACATGGGGCCAATCGATACCGCGTTCGGCAAATGTCTCGCGAATCGGGTACTTGTTCTGCGTCCGGATGTACGGGTTTGGACCGAGTTTCTAGTCCTGGGCTCGGATGCAGGGGTTTGTGTGGTCCATGACATGACCAAGGAGGCTTCGCTGTGTTGTCCAAGTTGGGTAGTACCAGTTGGCACTGAAGACGGCGTTCAAAAGTCCTGACTGCTTCGACATGGAGCTTGCAACGATCTTCCCCCCAGAGACTTTTTTTTTTTAAAAAAAACATCTTGCTTAATGTCTTATGCAATCCTAGGGATTATGAAGACAAAGGGAAGCTAGGTACATGTATCATCCTGAGAGGCGTTTGGCCTATTCTGGGGCTTGGGGAAAAAACCGATAATTCCCCGTAACAGCCAAAAAACCCCAAGAACCCAGAATAATCCTCCTAGATATAGATACCAAGGGAGCCTCGAACAGCTCTCGTACCCTAGGTAGCCAGCGCTAGACGTAGTTAGCTATTCACGTCAGCCCTCAAGCCCGAAGAACTTCTCTTGGTAACGCCAGTCCCAACGCTTCCAAAACCTCCGCCTGGCCGTAACGTGCATCCTTGCGAGGCGGCGAGGGCCTCAAACTCGCAGACCTCCAAAAGGAAACACTGACCCTGCCAAAGGTCTTGCGTCTCTGCATTGGCCAGCATAGCTGTTTCCAGGCGACACCACGAGGAGGTCGCAGAGTCCAGGCGACACCACGAGGAGGTCGCAGAGTCCGGCTTCGTCGCGCCAGAGAGACTTCATACAAACGACGTGTAAAGGAGCAGCTCAATAACAGCATACTCCATCGAGATGTAACCGCCTTTGCCGGCGTCAATGAGAGGCAGGCGATATACTTCAGCCATGCCTTATGCTTCTGGGAGTAGTAGTCGGCTACACAGGTCTCCTTGCCGTTGTACTCGAAAGTGACCGTCTTGGCGTTTGCACCTTCGGCGCCGTACTTCCGGCCAAAGGTAAAACCTCCAACCGAATATACCTTGTCCTTCTCGTATCGACTCGTATGGAGAACTTTGAACTTGAGGCGGACCAGCTTTCGAAGCTGCTTGAAGGCATCCGAGGACGACCCCATGCCGCTGTAGTTCTGAACAGGTCGTAGGTGCTGGGCGACATTGACTTGCGTAAGCCCAAACTAGCGCTTCGGGTCGCACGAAGCGAGGAAGGTCAGCCTGACGACGTCCATAGTGTTTTGACCTTGGTAGGGGTACGCGTCACACGATCAACGGGGGGGAGGAACGGCATCGACCGGTTTGGCTCCGGTTTCGCGGAGGAGCTGCGCCATCTCTCGACAATAGTGATGAACGCCTCGCACTTCCGAGGCCACACCAGAGAGACTCCCGAAGCGCAGTAAACTCATCACCAATGTGGTTGAGCAGATGAATTTGTTCCACGATCTCCTCCTCGACGCGGCCCAGAAGGGGACCCGCCACCACGGTGGTGGAGGGCGTAACGCGGAGGGAAACCTGCGCTGAAGTGCCGCGAGCACCATGGCAGCACGAGCAACCTTGAGGAACTACGGCATCGTATTAGCAGGGATTCAGGAACGACCGAGTAGCGACAAACCTCTTCGTCCTCAGGATCAATGTCAAGGTTAGCCCGATAAAACTTGACGAAAGCACGGCAGGCGTCAATCCCATTGGGGGGCACCTATATCCGTTGTCAGCGACGAAACCGATCGAGAACGCTGCTAACATACCGGTCGATAAGTCTGGTTTGAACGCGAGCAGGCAACGCACGATTTAGCATTGATCGCTACTTCGTAGGAAGAGTTAGTAGTGACCGCAAAGGGAAAGCAATACGAGCCCGATCCACTCACACTATTGCTTCTAAAAATGAGTACGACCCAGCGTTTTGTGCATGCGATGCACCCAAGCGTGATAGGGGTCGTCCCTTTCGAACCGCAGCCGTCAGGCAGGTCGCTAGAGGCAGAGACAGACTCGTTATCGCTCATTCTAAGTGTCGAGGCGGGCGGTCGTCAGCAGCAAGAGACGGCGCGAGCGAGCGAGTAGGACCAGTCACTGCGAGATAGGGTCAGCATAGGACGAAAGAAGCCTCGCGAAAGGCAATGACCAAGGCAAGAACCAGACCGGGTCAGCAATGGAGGCGCAGGGCACAACTTACCGATGTACATATTGGATCCATAATGCGGCCGCAATGTAGGAATAAAGAGAGAAGGTCATGTCGCGTTGATGTTACGAGGGGGTGGGGTTGTTATTCTTACGGGGTCGCCTGGGCGCACGTGATCGCTAGCTAAAACGGGGCTAGGGCAGTTATTGCACAAGATGAGAAATATATTAATATTACGGACTCGTAGCGAAAAGAAGGAGGAAGGCGGGCACTCTGGTTTTTCTACTCGGCTAAGTATCGAGGGCCTTGAAGCGTACTTAAGCCACCAGCGTACGATTAACCTGAAAGCTTTGCGATGCGGAGGATCACGGCAATTGGCCATCTTCCGGCTTTGCTTCCTTATGGGAAGGATTAAGGTTTCGAGACTATCCGCTCTTCGGCCAAAGGAATACCGACCGTCAATTGGTGGTTTTGGTGCCGAGTGTTACCCGTGATGTATCCATATATCGCCATGCGTATCGTCAACAATATATCGTCTATTCATCACGGGCTCGTAGGCTCACAGGTACGTATGCATCGCACACACGCAGGCACGCAGGCATCGCAGGCATCGCAGGCACGCAGGCATCGCCGCCGAAGACACTCACTTTCAGCTTTACTTACGCCTATGATAGCAGTCTTCTGTTGGCATCGGGTATTTTAGTTATTAATATAAGTCGTCTGCCGAAATATGACTAGGAACTTGTTTCCCTCCCGGGCAGAAGTTCCGTTTGAGAGTGAGCATTTGCTGCGATGGGAACTAGCGAATCAAATGGTTAATGAAGTTCATGGCCTCCTGAACCTCGCTGTTAAAGGACATCTTCTGGTTAAGACAGAGTTAAAGGGTAGACACATTGACCTGAGTCGTCTGCCGAATCATAACTAGGAACTTGTTTCCCTCCTGGGCAGAAGTTCCGTTTGAGAGTGAGCATTTGCTGCGATAGGAACTAGCGAATCAAATAGTTAATGAAGTTCATGGCCTCCTGAACCTCGCTATTAAAGGACATCTTCTGGTTAAGACAGAGTTAAAGGGTAGACACATTGATCTGAGTCGTCTGCCGAATTATAACTAGGAACTTGTTTCCCTCCTGGGCAGGGGCTCCATGAGGATGCTTTCCGTCGTCCAAGTCGATAGTAAAGCAAGCGAAGTGCACCACGATTAACCAGAACGGCAGCCCAGGCTAGCTTTCGGCCGTCAAAAATCCACATTGGGCCGCTCGGTGGTCGTATGCATCTAACGTTTCTTGAGCACTACTTCCTTCTTCTCCGACATTGCGATGCAGAAGACAGTGAGCAGTGAGCACGTATAAATTACCCGATGCCAACAGACGACTGCTGTCATAGGCGAAGCAAGGCTAAAAGTGAGTGTCTTCGGCGACGATGCCTGCGTACCTATGATGCCTGCGATGTCTGCGATGCATGCGAGCCTGTGATGCCTGCGTGTGTGCGATGCGTACCTGTGAGCCTGCGAGCCCGTGATGTCTGCGATACCTGTGATGCCTGCGAGCCTAAGATGCCTTCGGACCAAAACACCACGAGGCAGGCACGGAGATAGCGATACATGATACATTACGGCCAACTCTCGGTACAACAACCACCAATCGGAGGTAGAGATTCATTTCTCGACCAGTGGCCGAGGAGCGGATTGTCCCGAAACCGTATTGCCTCTGCTTCTTTAAGCAAAGCTGGAAGCTGCTTACTCGAGCGCTTGCCATGTACCCTCCGCAAAAGCTTTCAGCTTTGCTCAATCACTCTAACGACAACCAAACCGCTGCAGAAAATGCGGATTTCTATTTTCCACATCCAAAACTATTCTATCAAACCAAACCAAACCGTGGTACCGTCCCAACCGCCAATGACCGTAGCCATGCAATGCCGCCATCATGCCCGCGCAGCCATTCTCGCCCTCCTGGCCTCGTCCTCCCGAACCGCCTCGCTCCTTGCCAAGAAGTCTTCCCGCGCGTTGTACGACTCCTTGGACTTGCTCGCGAGCTCCAGCTCGTCCTGGATGCCCTCCTTGTCCACGTATCCAGCCCAGTCCATGCGGCTCTTCTCCACCGTGTTGAGCTTCTTCGCCTGCGCCTCCTTGGCCGCCTTCATCCTGGCCGCGACTCCCAGATTGAGATCTGTGCGCCCCGGACCAGCGTCGACGAGCGGCTCAAAGGCCGAGCGGAATGCCTTTTTCGTCGCGCGTTTTGTGGGAGAGCTGTCGGCAGGGATGTCCTCGCCTTGGGACGCGAGGTAGAGCTTCGCTTCGGCAGAGTCCCGAGCGACCACCTTTTCTTCTGTGTGGACGCGCCCCGCGAAGTTGTACGTGCGCTTGATGCGAATCGTGTCGGCTGCATCGTCGCCAGCTGCTGCTGCCCGAATCTCCTGCTTTCCATTTGCTAGTTCGTTGCTATCGCCGTTCCGATTCTTGGATTCCTGTGCCTCGTCTGGTATTGTGTCGCCGGAGGTCGGATGAGTCGATTTGCCTGATATCATTTGCTGCCATAGCGCATCCACATCGACGGTGACCGGCCCTTTGCTGGCAGCAGACTTGCGCTCCTCCTTCCTAGTGCCTAGTTAGCGCCACCGTGTAGAGAAATTCCCGTAGAGAAGTCGTACTCTTCCGCGCGCTGTCTCCTGGTTTTGATCAACCCGCCCTCTCCGCCGTCCTCGTCATCGGAGGCTTGACCTTTGTTTTTCGCCCTCTTTCGCCGCTTGCGACCCTTCTCTATGATCGCCTCGTCGCCGGAATTGTCATATCCGTCGTCTTGGCCGTCCACATCGCCCGCTGGCCGTCGTTTCTTGGCCGTCGGTTTGGCTGCCTCGTCGTCGGAATCGGACGGCTCCGATCCCTGCTCTGGCGCCTCATCGGGGGCGAAGTCAGAGTCTTCAGACGAGGCGTATTGCTCGTAACCATCGTCTTTTAAAGGATCTGGTGGCATCTTGGAATAGCAATGGTGGTGTTGGAAAGGATGTTTAAAGTGCACAAGACCTTGCGCGTTGAACGCGGCGTCCTTATTTCGGTGAGCGAGGGACGCCGGTTAACGACCAATCACAGGCGAGCGCTTACTGCCGCCCAGTCACCCAAGATGCACATTCACCAAGAACGGGATAATGACTTGTATTTCAGCCCTTTTCTCCTTTCTGCCGGAAGTAGGCCTATATGGTGAAAGCCCACATGGAGACAGTCGAGGATTTATATGCGACGTCGCAAGACCTTCGATGCTGCCAACTCGGGCCTATTAAGCTGGGCCCGCTATGGGCGACTTCTGTTGTGGAGAGGATCAAGTAGCTCCTTGAAACTGTTCAATATTGTACAAACGCTGTGGGAGCATCGGGGAGTGTGGCGACGTTCTTCTGCTTCACCAGATGTTACACAGCGCCTCCACCAATTCGTTTGGCAAATTGCGCATCATCTCAACCGCCAGTAGGAGTCGTCCGTTTCCAACAGACCAAATTGTGGTCACTTTTGGCGGAACAGACGACGCTGACACTTCTGGGATGAGCATCCATTCACCAGCAGACTGAAGGATCACAGCAGCGAGAGAGAGGCGTACCGGTAAGGTTGAAAGCGTACCTAGACAAAGATAAAGGGGGGGCAATTGAAGAGCATGGGAGAGGCAAAGTGGAGGGCAGAGCATCGTGATGACGGCCCATTCAAGCCAGGCCCCCTCACCGTCTTTTCCCGATATCTATGGATCACCGATGAGTGGCATCGACTCCCATCTCCGCTTTGTGAAGCCAGCTCAGCAACGGACTTTCATGGCCATGTTGCGGACTCGGAAAAGATGCGTGTCGCAGGCGAAGTCCAATGGATACGGCACTATCCACGCAGTCGGGTAGGAATGTGTAGAATATCAAACGAGGGGCTGAATTTTCGCTTTGGAAATATCTTGGATGAGACACGAGACGCGAATCAAGCACCGGAGCCCCCGCGGCCCTGGCTACCTGTAGAGCGAGGTCAGCTGTCTGTGGATGACGCCAGTGGTTTCCCACACCCGCAAATCCGCCTCCACGGCAATAAATTTGTACTCCCCTCCACAACACCATTAGGCTCCTACAACCCCCGTTGCCGATGCTGTCTGGCCCACTCCTTGCCTCTCGACCATGGCGAGCGACTCCGACTTCGAGATCGAGGTCCCCGAGCTGGCGGAAGACGACCCCATGAGGGCCTTCTTGCCCGCGTCATTTGGCAAGAAGTCCAAGGAGACCAACATCGCCGCCCAGATCGACCGCAGCAGGAGAGCAGTGGACAAGGCGTCAGCAACGCCAGCCGCAGTCGAGGGAGGCCAAAGCCGCAGGCAAGAGCCCAAACAGAACTCGGACTCGAGCGGCAGCGACAACAGCGACGATTTTGGCGATGACTCTGACTCTGACTCCGACGATGGAGACGAGTACCCCGTATCGCACGAGTTGGTCCTGCGAACACACGTGCGTGCGGTTGGCACGACTTCACTGGACCCCGCAGGAGGGAGGCTCGCCACGGCTTCTCTCGACTGCAACGTCAACCTCTACGACTTCGCCTCGATGACGCCGACGACGCTGCGAGCGTTCAGGACTGTGGATCCATACGAGTCGAAACGCTCAGAGCCGGGCTCCGAGTCGCACCCCGTGCACCATGTCGAGTTCAACCCGCTCTCTGGGAGCGTCTTCCTCTGCGTCTCCGCCCACCCGCAGGCCAAGATCATGTCGCGTGACGGAGATGTCATGACCGAGTTTGTCAAAGGAGACATGTATCTTCGGGATATGAACAACACCAAGGGCCACATCTCCGAGATCACGACAGGAACGTGGCACCCGACGGACAAGAACATCTGCATCACAGCCGGGACAGACAGCACGCTGCGGATTTGGGACATCAACAACAAGCGGTCGCAGAAAGAGGTTGTTGTGTTCAAGTCGAAAGCAGCCGGCTCCGCTGGGCGAACGAAGATGACAACGGTTGCATGGGCAAGTGCCGCCTCGGGAGGGAGCAACGTCCTCGTCAGTGCCGCGTTGGATGGGACACTGGTGATGTACGGCGGCAATGGACCGTTTACCAGACCAGCTGGCGAAATCCGCGAGGCGCACAAGCCTCAGACTTGGACCGGCGGGATCGACATTTCTGCCGATGGCCGTATGGTTGTCACAAGAGGAGGAGATGATCTGATCAAGCTCTGGGACACGCGCAAGTTCACCAAGCCGCTCGTCAGCGTGTCCCACCCATCCACCTCGGACCATTACCCGACAAGCAATATTCGGTACTCGCCGAGCTCTACCAGCATCGTCACTGGATCAGCTACAGGCCATCTCCACATCCTGAACCCAGGCAACCTAGGGCCCGAGCATGTCACGCCAATTACCCCGGGGTCGCCCCTCATCACCGTGGATTGGCATCCCAAGATTAAT
Source organism: Tolypocladium guangdongense (assembly GCA_022114105.1). Lineage (NCBI taxonomy): Eukaryota > Fungi > Ascomycota > Sordariomycetes > Hypocreales > Ophiocordycipitaceae > Tolypocladium > Tolypocladium guangdongense. Next base: position 4,930,785 of record NRQP01000001.1, on the reverse strand, counting down.
CAGATCATCACAGGCTCTGCCAATGCCGAGACACACGTTCTATACAATCCGTCCATGTCGACTCGCGGTGCAGTAGACGTCATGTCACGAGCACCAAAGAAGCGTCACGTCGACGACAACCCGGATATCACCATGGACCAGTCCGTTGGCATCTCAGGAGACGCCATTGTAACGCCTGGCGCCATGGCAGGGTCGAGGAAAGCAGGCGTCACCGGCACAGGCAGATCCAAGGACCCGAGACGGCCCCAGGTACCGCAGAAGACGCCGTTTCAGAAGAGCCAGCCGGACGAGCAGCGTGTTGTCGAGAACATACCACTTGCGCGCATGCTGCACGAAGATCCGCGCGAAGCTCTGTTGAAGTATGCGGAGAAGGCCCAGAATGACCCGATGTTCACCAAAGCCTGGAGCAAAACGCAGCCCCAGACTGAGTATGCGGAGCTGAGTGACGAGGAGGAGGGGCCCGACAAGAAGAAGGCCAAGAGGTGATGCACATGACAGCGCACGAATGCCTGTGCCATGGGCTATTGGAACCGTGAGCGGCCTCACCGGCCTCGCCATGTTTCTTCGCCTGCCATTCTTCAACACAAAGAGTAAGATAATGGGAAAGGACGAGCTTGAGGAGACCAGGCAAACTGATGCGGCGGACAGCAGTTACACACTATCGAAGGAGTGCAGGCCGACCTGCGTGAGGGAGCTAGGGAGAGGGCAACCGGGCTGGGGGACAGGAGGCGTTTAGCGTCATTGCATCCATCCGGAGAAGGACGGCCTCATTACAGGTACAATAGTCTTTAGAAGTCAGGTAGACGGGCACCCGAGGACAGATGCGCTCATCGTAGACGCACCCAGTGATGGCGCACTATCATCCAGGAGTCGGCAATGCTGGTCACGTGCAGGGACGAGCCTGATTATCTAAGGGCTAGCTCTTTCGGCCTCAGGCGTGGCAGGATTCTGCCTGCGCAGGGGCCGTGCTGAAATGTACCGTGGCCAAGCGCCGCAGGACTGCACCAGCCATCACGCTGAATCTTGTCAGTTGTGTCTTCACCACTCCCCCCCATCATCAAGCAGCGAGAGAGCGCGCGCGCATCCAAAAAATCGCCAGGTCCCCTCGCAAACCATCCGCGGCCATCTCCAATCCTCGCCGACTTGGTGTTGCACGCGATTTGCACCCGCCCACGCCCGAAGCACCCGCCCCGACGCGCCCGCGTCCCCATCTTCGCACATTTTTCAATCCCTCCGTCTCTCCTTGCCCTTGCGGTGCCAGGCCTGGGCGTTACCTCGACCTCGACACCACCCCCACGCCGCAGCAGCGCTTTTGCGCGCCCGAGAGCTCCATCCTGAAGGAGGTTTGACGCGCTCCGACGACGTGTTCGCCTCCGTCCCAACGCCGCCTCCGCTTCCTGCACTGCCGCACTCCCCTTCGATCGTGAAGGTCCTGACGCGACCGTCCGTCCCTTGCGTTTTCCAGACGCTCGTTTTCGTTGCTCCGCACCGCGCCAGCTTCCCGTACCGACCACCCGCCCGCGCCACGAGGTCCAACAGTAGCCTTCACCACCTCGACATGCGCCGTACATAAGCCGAGACTGGACTGGATCTCTCATTGGGGTGTACATTGGTGACAGCAACACGCACAGTAGCCCGTCATGGCGTCGGTGCAAGCTCCGCCCGCGGTGCAGCACCCAGGCACGCCGATGCCTGCCGGCGCCACTAAGCAGCAGGCCGAAGAGGTCTTCAGAGTACGTTCAATAAAGTTCAATAACGCGCCCAGACCAATGGACTCGCTGCGCTGGTCGGCTATATTTCGGACTCTCCATTGCTAACCCTGTTTCCAGAAGTTGAAGCAAATGAAAGAGCAAGGTGTTCCCCCGACGGACCCCGAGTTCATCAAGGCGTCCCACTTCTTGATAAACTTCCAGCAACAACACAACATGCGCCGAAACCAGCAACAGTATCTGCAGCAGCAGCAGCAGCAGCAGCAGCAGCAGCAGCAGCAGCAGGTGCAGAATGCCCCCAACGGCGCCGTCAATGGCACGCAGTCCGCCCCCCCCCAGCAGGGCACTGCACAGCCGGCGCAACAAAACACCAACCCTCAGGTCTCGTCCTCGGCCCCAAGCCAGATTACTACGGCAACTGCTGGCGCGTCCCCTGCGTCTGGGTCGTCATCGAGCCAGTTCAGCCAGCAGCAGCTTGCTCTTCTGAGACAGCAGATCCATGCGTTTAAGCTACTTGGCAAGAATGCTGGCGTCTCGGCACAGCTGCAGCAGGCCATCTTCAATCAGCGCCAACGCCGACAAGCAAGTGCCACTGAATCCGCTCAGAGCACTCCGGCAAAGACCACTCCGCCCGGCCAGGATGCCGCAAAGCCTGCAACTGCGGGCCCTGAGGCAACACCCCAACAAGAGTCCTCGTCGCTCCCGAAGGTCCACACTTACAAGACCGTCAAGTCGCCTTACGGTACCAACATGATCCAGCCGACCATCAAATATCTGGATCACGCTCAACGCAAAAATCGATGGTTCATCCCTGGCGTCTTTCCCACAGGAATCGACTTCGATCATCTCCGTTACGAGAGGGAGGTCGTGGTCTTCAACCGCATGAGCCAACGTTATGCGGAGCTCAAGAACCTCCCCGCCAACCTCGCTCATTGGGACTCTACGAAGGAGAACCTCGAGGCGGACGACACGCTCAAGTTGAAGGCCATCATTGAGATGAAGAGCCTCGGCCTGTATGCTAAGCAGCGGGCCCTCCGCGACAAGATTGGTCGCCAGATGATGCACTATGACAACCTTGCCATGACAACAAACCGATCTCTCTATCGTCGTATGAAGAAGCAGAATGTCCGCGAAGCTCGCATCACGGAGAAGCTCGAGAAGCAGCAGCGCGACGCCCGCGAGAACCGCGAGAAGAAGAAGCACGTCGACTTCCTGCGAGCCATCTGCCATCATCGCGCGGAGATCCACGACGCTGCAAACACTCAGCGTACCAAGTCGCATAAGCTCAGCCGTCTCATGTACGCCCAGCATTTCAACATCGAGAAGGAAGAGCAGAAGCGAATCGAGAGGACCGCCAAGCAACGTCTGCAGGCCCTCAAGGCCAACGATGAAGAGGCATACCTCAAGCTTCTTGACCAGGCCAAGGATACCCGCATCACCCACCTTCTCAAGCAGACTGATGGCTTCTTGCATCAGCTTGCCTCGTCCGTCAAGGCTCAGCAACGCCAGGCGGCAGAGGCTTATGGCGATGACACGGAGAACTTTGCCGAGGAGGAGAGCGACGACGAAGGCAGCGGCAAGAAGATTGACTACTACGCGGTCGCGCATCGCGTCCGAGAAGATGTCACCGAGCAGGCCAACATTCTCGTTGGCGGCTCCCTCAAGGAGTACCAGATCAAGGGCCTGCAGTGGATGATATCGCTTTACAACAACAACCTCAATGGTATCCTCGCCGACGAAATGGGTCTCGGCAAGACCATCCAGACGATCAGCCTGATCACCTACCTCATTGAGCGGAAGCAGCAGAGCGGTCCCTACCTCGTCATCGTGCCTCTCAGTACTCTCACCAATTGGAATCTAGAATTCGAGAAGTGGGCCCCGTCCGTTTCCCGTATCGTGTACAAGGGACCGCCAAACACCCGAAAGCTGCAGCAGGAGAAGATCCGCCAGGGCAGGTTCCAGGTGCTTCTCACCACCTACGAGTACATCATCAAGGACCGCCCGATTCTCAGCAAGATCAAGTGGTTCCATATGATCATCGACGAGGGCCACCGCATGAAGAACACCAACTCCAAGCTCAGCGCGACCATCTCGCAGTACTACAGCACGCGCTTCCGACTCATTCTCACTGGTACCCCCCTGCAGAACAACCTATCTGAACTGTGGGCCATGCTCAACTTTGTCCTGCCCAACATTTTCAAATCCGTCAAGACCTTTGACGAGTGGTTCAACACCCCATTTGCCAACACTGGTGGCCAGGACAAGATGGAACTCACGGAAGAAGAGCAGATTCTTGTCATTCGCCGATTGCACAAGGTTTTGCGACCGTTCCTGCTGCGTCGTCTGAAGAAGGATGTGGAAAAGGATCTTCCCGACAAGACGGAAAAGGTCATCAAGTGCAAGTTCTCGGCTCTGCAGGCCAAGCTGTACAAGCAGATGATGCTGCACAACAAGCTCGTGGTCAGCGATGGCAAGGGCGGCAAGACGACGGCTCGTGGCTTGAGCAACATGATCATGCAGATGCGGAAGCTGTGCAACCACCCCTTTGTTTTCGACGAAGTCGAGAATGTCATGAACCCCATGAGCATCAGCAACGACTTGCTGTGGAGAACCTGCGGCAAGTTCGAGCTGCTGGATCGGATCCTGCCAAAGTACCTCGTAACCGGGCATCGAGTGTTGATGTTCTTCCAGATGACCGCCATCATGGACATTATGGAGGACTACCTGCGATACAGGAAGATGGAGTACCTGCGCCTAGACGGAACGACCAAGTCTGATGAGCGCTCCGACCTACTGCGAGAATTCAACGCTCCCAACTCCAAGTACTTTATGTTCTTGCTGTCCACTCGTGCCGGTGGCCTGGGCCTCAACCTGCAAACCGCCGACACCGTCATCATCTACGATTCAGATTGGAACCCCCACCAGGACTTGCAGGCGCAGGATCGTGCACATCGTATCGGCCAGAAGAATGAAGTCCGAATTCTCCGTTTGATCAGCTCCAACTCGGTGGAGGAGAAGATCCTCGAGCGCGCTAGGTTCAAGCTGGACATGGATGGCAAAGTCATTCAGGCGGGTCGATTCGACAACAAGTCTTCGGAAACTGACCGTGATGCCATGCTGCGGACGCTGCTGGAGACGGCCGACATGGCCGACTCTGGCGAGCAGGACGACTTTGAAGACGAAGAGCTCAACATGATGCTTGCCCGGAGCGATGACGAACTCCTCGCCTTCCAGAGAATGGACGAGGAGCGACAGAGGGATCCAATGTACGGAAACGCCTCCGGCCGCAAGGCCAAGCCGCGACTTATGGCTGAGGACGAGCTGCCCGACATCTACCTGAACGAGGGCAACCCCGTCGAGGAGGAGAGCGAAGATGTTATACTTGGCCGAGGCGCTCGCGAACGCACTAGGGTGCGGTACGACGACGGCTTGACCGAGGAACAGTGGCTGATGGCAGTGGACGATGAAGAGGACTCGCCGGAAGCAGCTGCACAACGTAAACAGGCCCGCAAGGACAAGCGAGAGAACAACAGGCTGAAGAAGATGGCTCTGATGAATTCCATGGACAACTCACCATCGGCGAGCCGGGCCAGCACGGAGGAGCCTGTCGAGACGCCGAAGAAGCGTGGCCGCAAACCGGGCAGCAAGAACGAGAAGCGCAAGGCAGAGGATGGCGACGAAGAGCCGCCGGCCAAGAAGCGACGCGGCCCGCAGGGACGGCCCAGCAAGGTTGGGGCCAACGGCACGGACTCGCGATTGACTCCCCAGCAGCGGGAGACACTGCAGAAGAGCCTGCGGTCCCTGTACGACGCCTTGATGAACCTCGAGGTCGACGATATTGAAGCGCCGGAGGACGACGAGTCTGACGCCGGAAAGCGACTCATCATCGGCCCGTTCATCAAGCTGCCTCCGAAGCGCGATTACGCAGACTACTACCTCATCATCCAGAACCCCATCTGCATGAACCACATCCAAACCCGCATCAAGAAGGAGGAGTACTCGTGCCTGAGCGACATGCGCAAGGACTTTGACCTCATGATCAAGAACTGTCAGACGTACAACGAGGACGGGAGCATCCTCTATCAGGATGCCAAGACAATGGAGGTGAGTGAAGCCCAACAATGCCGGCTTTGGAGCGACATCTTGCTAACAACTTGAACAGGAGTTCTTCACTGCGAAGTGCCGCGAGGAGGTGGAGGCTCATCCGGAGCTGCAAGATCTTGAGGGCGTGGGCAAGGCGGGATCTGTCGCGCCTTCTGGGAGCGGAGGCACGCCCCAGCCCAGCGGAACGCGGATCAGGATCATCTCGAGCAGTGCGCGCGAGGCGGCCAATGGAGCCAAGTCTGTTCAGAGCGACGAGGAGTGAGGGAACAGCCTGACGTGTGTAATAATGGGAGGGCAGCGGAACCTGGGTCTCGAGAGTTTGTCCACGAGGCGGCGGACTGGTGCAACGGCGTGATGACCAAAGGGCGTCTTATGCTTGATGCTTTGGTTTGATCACACATTTTTTCGGCGTTTGGCAGGAAGGGGTTTCCATACACGTGTACCACAGGGAAGGGAGGTTTAAGGCAGGGCCAAATACCATGCAAGAGGAGAGCGCGAGAGTTGGAGGGAGCCTTGTCTAGATTAGGACGCCAAATGTACTTTATTAGACTTGATGTCTGCCGGTTTTGTCTAACAGTTCATGTGCGTGGTGTATTCGTGCATCGTGCTTTTAACAATGAACGTGTGACGGCTGTACTGAGTAAGTGGTGCGTGCTGGATGTGTCAGCCATTGACTGGCGCCTGGTTCATTTGCGGTTGATGGACTGACAGCGCTGCCTGGACACCACTTCGCCACCGCCAACCACGACCCTTATATGAAAGCGTCTCGCGAGACATGGACGACAGCATATTTCCATAAAGCTCAGACTGTTGCACCAAAAGCAAATGGCGGCAAGATGAAGAAGACGCTGGTCTTGTGCTTCATCCATGGCTTCAAGGTGCGTGCACGCGCTGCGCAGACGTCACACCACGCCACCGCCCATGAGCCGCATTCACTGACATGGCCCTGCAGGGAGGGGAGTCGACGTTTGGAGACGACTACCAGTTTACGGAGCACCTGAGGGCGGCTGTCGCGCAGAAGCTGCCCAAGGTCGACGTGCGCGTGCTGCTGTACCCCAAGTATGACACGAGGGGGGATCTGGGGCAGTGCGTGAGCCGATTCCGAGACTGGTTCGTCAGCCGTCATCCACTGTACTTGGCCGAGCTGGAGTCGAAGTCTAACGGCGATTCCGCAGGCTGGAGGAAAAGGTCATAGACATGGAGGTCGCGGCGGGCACGCCCTCGCCGACGGTCGACCCGTCGGTGCGGACGGTCCTGATCGGGCACTCCATGGGCGGCATCGTCGCGGCGGAGATGGTCATCGGCCTGGCGTCGGAGAAGCCGATCTACTCGGAGGACGGCATCCAGAAGCCCGAGTCGCCGACGTTCAACGGCCTCATGTTCCCCTACGTGCAGGGCGTCCTGGCCTTTGACACGCCGTACCTGGGCATCTCGCCGGGCGTCGTCGCGCACGGCGCCGAGGGCCACTACCAGAACGCCGCCGCGACAATCTCCCAGCTCGGCGGGCTTGGGACCGCGCTCTGGGGAGGGAACAAGGCGGCGGCCGCCGCCGCCAAGGCACCCCCGCCAGCAGCAGCGCCCGCAGCGAGCGGCGGCGGCGGCAGCCCCTGGGCGCGATGGGGCAAGGTCGCCATGTACGCCGGGCCGCGGGCGCCGTCGCAGCGGGCGGCGCCGCGGCCTGGGCCAACCGGGAGCAGATCACGTCGGGCTGGACGTGGGTGTCGTCGCACCTCGAGTTCGTGGGGTGCCTCGCGCGCGCTGAGGAGCTGAAGAAGCGCGTGGCGTGCATGGTGCAGCTGGGCAACGACCTGGGCGTCGGCTTCGCCAACCTGTACACGCGGCTGGGCAAGGCCGCGCCGGCCAAGGAGGTCGGCGTGGTGGGCACGGTGCTCGGCCCCGAGCGGACGTTTTGTAACCTGCCCAAGACGCTGGCGGCGGGCGAGTGGCGCGAGGCTGTCAATGACAAGGCGGGCGACGAGACGGTGGCGCACATGAGTGAGTGATTCTGGTTCCCCTGCTTGCCATTCCTTCTACATATCTTGCCGGACTGGAGCTGACGGCTGATGGGCACGCAGGCATGTTTGAGCCCAAGGAGAATCCTGGCTACGACAAGTTGTCAGAGGACGCGGCGGGGTTGATTGCCAAGTGGACTGACAACGATTGGTATGCGAGCAGTTCTGAGGTTGAGCCTGAAAAGGCTGAAGGAGCTGCCTGATGGGTGTTTTCAATGCTGTCCGGCATAAAGTTGTGAGATTCCCTAGACATGTTGCAACGTCATTACATTAGCTCTGGGATACATTCATGCTTCGTCTATCTATATACTGATGCAGCTCTTGCATCTCGTCATAAGCCGGCCTTTTGCATCGATATTCGTACATTCTCAACTACTCTCTGGTTACGGAGCACTCCTGCTGACGGCTTTCAAGGGTCAACTCGTTTGAAGTAGCTACTGCAGGCACTGATCACACCAGGCCGTGTCTCCGCTTACTGAGATGCCTTCTCGTCCTTGGTCTTTGCGGAGCGCATAACCTTTTTGCGCTGGGTCATCATGTGCGTGTAGAGGATGTACGCGCCTACGCAACATGTCAGCAAATACACCATCCGTCTGTGGTACCGCAGGCCAGACTCACCGGGCACGTAGATGGCGAGGACGGCGTATAGGACGTATTTCTCGAGCGGGTGGCGCATGGCCGCCGGAACCGTGGCCATGTAGATGAGGGAGCACTCGCTGAATATGCCGAGCGGGTAGAGAACGAAGAAGGTGTTGTAGCGCAGCCAGGTCAGGGCGGCGGGCTGCCAGCCGGACAGCGAGAGGGCAAAGTAGGAGTAGCGGATGACCTCGGTGACGGACCAGGCGAATAGCATGGACGAGTAGAAGGGCGAGAAGGCGAGGAAGGGGAAGGAGTCGACGATGGCCCAGACGAGGAGGAAGCGCGACGAGACTTGCATGAGGGTCGTGAAGAGGGGGGCGCGGACGACGCCTACACTGCGTTAGCATCTGCCTTTGGTCGTAGACGGGGTGGTGAGGGAGACTGACCCAGCAGCGAGTGCAGAATCTCCACGGCAGCCGCCGTCTGCGTCCACTTTGTCCACTCGCCGGCGCCGTCGTAGACGAACTGGGGCCCGCGCAGGGCGCAGATGGCGACGGTGCGGCCGAGGACGACGCCCCACGCGACGGCGGATGCGAAGTTGTAGAGGACGAGGTAGCCCGTCTTGGCCGCCGAGGGGGGCGCCCTTTGGGGGGTTTGGCTGGGGGCCATGGCTGCTGCTGCGGTGCTGTGAGGCCCAATTGGCAGTTCCGCGTCGCTGAGGCCACGTCGCGGGGCCGTTGGAGGCTGAGGTTGGTGGTGATGGAAGGGATGGTGAGGGATTGCTGGCTTGTTGTTGTTGGGGTGCTGGACTTTTGGGGGTCTGGTCTGTGGGGGAGCACCTGCCGAGACAGGCCGAGCTTGACTGTCAACCTTGCACCGCAGAACTCTCCTTGAACATGCAACTGGCTCTCGATGGCATTGGATGCAAAACAGAGCCGAGTTCACGTTTCTGCTCTCACTGATGATGCCGAGAATCCACTCCGGAAGGCTGCAATACGGGCTTGTAGGGTGTGGAGACTGGTATCGACAGGGGCCTCGGGGGCCATCGACGCCTTCATTCCATCAACTAATCAGCTAGTATTTCGTATACATTCCATCAGCTGCAATCACGGCCTCGCAACGGGCTGGCATGCTAGCAACCCGGTCTTGCAAATACCAATTCGGCACAGCCTCCCAAGACTCCCGAACAACCCGGCGCCACATAGCGTAGCTCATGTATTCCTGCGGATAGTTGTTCTGGATCCAGTCCTTCATCCAATTCCACACAGCTTCGATCGGGTTGAGGTCCGGGCTGTAGGGAGGCCAGGCAGAGACTTCGACGCCTCGCTCTTGGAAATCGGCCGATGTGAGCCTCGAATATGCCGGTGCGTCGTCTTGCATGAGCCGATGGCCCGGATGCGTTCGAATCCAGCCATCAAGCAAGGGAACAACGCGTTCGCGATAGCCAGCGGCATCAATGGAGCCCCATTCCTTCTCCCAGATGAGGCAAGGTCCCTTTCCAGCCTGCCCGGAAAAGCAGCCCCAAAACATCCATCCGGCCGTGCGCTGGACCTCCTCCGCGATGCACGTCGGATCAAGCTCTTCGCCCGGCTTCCGGGTCACCCAGGTCTTCGTGTGCTTTCCGGGGGAGAACCAGGTCTCGTCAGACCACAGCGCGCAAGCCCACTGGTCCGGAGTCCAATGTCGATGTTCGCGGGACCATTCGAGCCGGAGCTTCCTGTTCTCCTCGGAGATCGGCGGCTTTGGCCACGCAACATGGCGGCGATAGCCCAGCTTCCGCAAGGTATGGCGGATGCAATATTCGCCGACGGCCCAGCCGAGAGCTTGCGGAAGCTTGTTGTAGGACATGCGGCGGCCTTCTTTGCTGGAAGTGATAAAGTCGATCAGGTTTTCGATCTGGGCCTCGGTCAACAGGGGCCGGCGGCCGGAGCGTTTCTTCGGTGTTGCTGGATGTACGGCCGCGTACTGAACTTGGCTTAGGGATAGTCCCGTACGCGTTGCAATTGCGGTCTGGCTGAGACCGAGAGACTGCATCAATTGCACGTCACGGCGTTGGTCGCGGGTCGTGTCGGACCGCCGGCCAGGCTGGCCGTTAACGATGGCTTCCATCTTGACGGTTGTTCATTGAAGAAAACGCGAAAAACGCGGCTCGCGATGCATTGTTTTGGTGGCTTTCCGGGGCCCGCCTTGGATAATTTGGCCTGCAGCCTCGTGGTCCCAGGATGTTCCATCCCTGCGCAGCCTGCGCGAGCGCCATCCCACCACCCTCGTCGACGATAATTATTAGAGCAGGGCGGTGCCGGCGGATGTGTAGCCGGCGGATGTGTAGCCGGCGCAAAGCTGAAGGAGTCTCCTGTCAAGGACGCGATAGACCATTATGCCGATGGGTATCACTTCAGAGCACGTTGCATCTTGTGCCACCAAGCTGATACATATCTCGACCTCATCGTCGCCTCACTGATTTTCGCCTCTCTGAGGCACTTCCACCAACCTTTGAGCCGTAGGCTTTGCTATCATTTAGGCAAGCCTTGTTTCTTTCCCGATAACCTCTGTTTCTTTCCCAACAACCTCTATTTCTTTCCCGGAAAACCCTGTTTCTTTTCCGGCAACCCCATGCTCCTCTTGCTTTGTTGGATGTTTGACTGCGGCAATCGTTGCGGTAGCTGCCGTGGCGGTGGCGTCGACGGAATATCGGAGGAGCCTCCCTATGGTTCTCCCTCAAGGTCCCGAATCCACTGCCGGAGATTAAGCCTCCGCTGAATGTGTCGCCTATGCACTGCCCGGGTCATCTGGGTCTTCCAGGAGCTCCGGCGCTTCAGCTGCTCCTGACATTGCTGCGATACGGATAACAGACCACCCTACACGTGGACCCTTGTTACCGTGTGTATAAAAAGGGATATTTCCTAATCTAGATTACTAACCGCATTCGTGCCCGACGCCTGTGTAACGGGCTGAGCCCGTAGGAGTCTCGGCTTACACTCTCGACAGGTCTCGTGACCTGCCTGCGAGCAGGCCGGGCAGCTGCGAGGGTAGGCTGCTCGTGTGTGTGTGTGTGTGTGTGTATGTTGTTGGAAGGTTGCGAGGCTGCCGTAGCGGCGGCGGCAGGCGGCTTTGAGTCTTGGGCAGCTGTGAGGGCAGCTTGTGTGCGCGTTCGAGGGCGTAGGAAGAGGGCTATGGAAGCGGCTCGTGTGTGTGTGTGTGTGATGTAGGAAGGTTGCGAGGCCGCCCCGGCGGCGGCGGCGGCGGTTGAATTCGAAGCTTGTGGGGCTAGCCGGTCCGGCACGGTTGATGCCTGCATTTTCGTTGAATTTAGATGCTCCTTAGCAAGCCCCTTTGACCAAGACTCTATCCAGTGTTTTACTGTGTTGACTCTTCGAGTGGAGTTTGTTGAGACCAGTATGAATTTCAATAAATACTGTATACACACGGTAACAGGGGTCCACGTGTAGGGTGCCGGATTATTCTGGGCACAACCCTCGTACGGTAAGTAGCCTTCGCACACCGAAGAGACGGTCACCCTCCCGAATTTGAGCGAAGATTGGGTCACGAATTGCGAGATAAACATGGGATTTCTAAAAGTTCCCTGGACTAGAGCGAGATGAGACCCTGAAGATTGGCCCGCATCATGAGCGCTGTGTCTATGACGTGGTGTGCCGTTTGGGCCGCCTATGCACCTGTCGCTGAGTCTAGACACAGATTCCAGAATCCAGATTCCACGACGCCTGAGGCCCCAATACAATGGTTTGCTGACATTGGCACGGAATCCGCGAAAGCCCAAGGCTTCAATCTCAAGAGGATTTAAAATATAGGACCCGTTGAAGCCCTCAATTGACCTACCAAGAACATCTCGTCTCTAATTCATCTCTCATCGTCGACATGTCACAACCAAACATCCTCATCGTCGGCTGCAGCATCGCCGGGCCGACCCTCGCCAGCTCCCTGCTCCTCTCCCCGCTGCCCGCCTCTCAGAAACCACGCATCACCATGCTCGAGCGGGCATCGGCCCTGGCGTGACCGTCATCCGCAAGCTCGGTCTCGAGACGGCGATCCGGGCCTCGACCACTGGCGAAGAGGGCGTGCAGTTTGTCGACGCCGCCAGCCGCGTGTGGGCCGCGTTCCCGGCGGGCCGAGCGGCAAGACGCACACGCCCACGAGCGACATTGAGATCCTCAGGGGCCGGCTCGCGGAGCTGTGCTGGGCGGTTGCGGTCCAGGGCCGTGACGACACAGAGGCACAGAAGACGCTGTTGGCGAAGGTATCGCCGCCAAAGACACTTAGCAAAAATGGGCAAAAAACATACAACAATAGGTATTCGCTGGTCGTCACCGACCCAACTGCTAATCCAGTGCTCGCCAGTTTATCGCTCAGAGATCGAACGGGACCTCTTCTATTCTTCGAACTTCCCCCGCGCCACCCCGGCTGGGCCCCGCTCTTCGCCCGGCCGCCGTTTCCCAAAGGTGGGGCCTCCGTTTCCACCTCCGATACCGAAGCGCCGCGCGTAGACCACACGCCCTTTCATGCCTGTCTTAATAGTATGGCTGCATCATACGCCCCCTCCATCTTGCTCTTTTCTAGCCAACGGCAGCGTCGCTCTCGGCGCCCGCCTCAGCCGCCTCCTATCCGTTAGCTTACACACAAAAAACCCATCTCCCAATCTCCCCGACCCCCCTTCCCCCGTTAGTGCGGAGTGAGGCACAGTGACAACGTAGTAATTTGTCAAACGCGGGGAATGAATGGCCTCGGTAAAAAGCGTGGCTATGTGCTTATGGATCAGCGGCCGTCAAAGGTGTTACACATGGCAGGATCGCCTCACAACTCGCATGGCGGCTGAGGCTGAGCGGCACAGCCCCGTTACGGACAATAAAAGTTATGGAAGCGCCGCCTGGCACCAGAGGAGCTGGGATTCCGCCACCGTTCGAAGTCATGTCGGGAACGCCTTCAGACGAATTTCCCAGTGACCCAATCAATGATGATAGCTCTCACGGCTGGCGCCTCGGGAGCGCCCAAGGCTTGAAACCGACAGAAGCAGTGACTGGAAGTGAGAAAGCGGCCGATAGCCCAGGGCCTCTTGTGCGAGCTTCGTGCCTCCGAATTGAATTGATCGGCAAGCTAATCCTTCCAACAGCAATGTCGTCGCTGCTTGCGAATGAACCGGCAATGCGATGGTGCCGTTCCAAGCTGTGGCCAATGCACCTCACATGGCATGGTCTGCAAGTACACAAACGGTGCTTTTGAGCAACATCATGACCGGACACGCCACTCATCAATGACGACAATTGAGCTTTCAACCTCCAAGCCGTCGCAATCACTCACTTCGCCGCTCGCACAGCTTGAGTTACCCCCCCAGAAGCCCACTTGGTTGACGTCGCCCTTCGCATTCGGCTCCGGCCCGTCGCTCACAGCTCCTATACAACCTCCGCCAATCTCTGTGGACGTCGATGAGGACCCAAATGTCAAGTTTATTGGGTCTTTTGCCCCGTTGGCCGCGGCTGCGGTCGAGATCCCCCCTCTCCAATACGATTTTCGCTCTGCAGCGGCTTCTCCCGTCCTCCTCCGCGCCAAATCCTTTGAGCAGCTGTTTGGCCCTCTCGTTGCGACTCCAGAGAACGAATACAAGTATATCGACATCAAGCCAGACCAAATTCGACTGTTATTACTCTCTAAGGGGCAGCGTTCCGACACCATTCACTGTTCTCTCAAGACCTTAGACTCTCAAGACCTAGAGAACCCCCAGCTGGTCTACCAGGCTCTATCCTACGCATGGGGCTCGGAGAATGATGATGGCCATCACATCTTTCTACGGGACATTGACATACCCATCCCCATAGCTGGCACAAGCCTGCCTCTCGCCGCGCATCAGTTGATTCCACGCCGTTTCCATGTGCGAAGCAATCTCTACCATGCCTTAAAGCAGCTTCGGTCAAAGTCCGAGGACCTGTGGTTCTGGGTGGATGCAATCTGTATCAACCAGGCCAACGGCACAGAGAAGACTCATCAGCTGTCAAAAATGCTCGAAATATACTACAAGGCAAAAAACGTGTGTATATGGATTGGCGAGGACGAAGCCGCAGGAGGCATCGACATGGACGCCAGCATGGCGATGCAATTCGTGCCTAGCATCATCAACCTGACCGCTCTTCAGCGCATCGTCTCTGGGCAATCACTGGACGACCAAACAGCACGCCATTGTAGCGCGTTTGCCAAGTTGTTGACGAGGCCTTGGTTTGGCAGACGGTGGGTAATCCAAGAGGTCTCTGCGGCAAGCCAGGCCTCGGTCCAGTGTGGCAGCCACCGGATGAACTGGGTCGACTTTGCGGACGCTGTAGAGCTTTTCACAGCCAACATCGATGTGATCCGGTCGATGTACAGCAAGACGGATACTGCCAAGGAAAAGCCAGACGCCTTGCGCCATATTGAGTCCGTGGGTGCCAAGGCCATCGTGTCCGGCGCCAACCGTGTTCTGCGGAGGGCTGGCAACGGTATGGTTGTGGATCGACCGCTGGATATTGAGTCGCTTGTCATGGCCTTTATCCATTTTGACGCGTCTGACCCCCGAGATACCATATACGCACTGCTTGCACTAGCCAGTGATGGCCATTTCCCATCGTCGCCCCGTCAGTTCCCATCGCTGCATCCAGACTACACAAGATCTCCGTTACAGGTCTATATGGAGTTTGTCCGGCATTGCGTCATAGCCAGGAGCTCTTTGGATATTATATGTCGAAATTGGGCACTTCCATTAACAGACTTGCCCTTTCGATGGACGAGAGGCGTCACTTCAAAGTCGGTTTACGGTGACGGCCGACAATCTGCTGCCAAGCTACTCCCATCATGGATAGGGCTGGTCTCTAATTCAGCCTTCGGTCCACCATCCAGGTTTACTGGACGACTCAACGGGAACAGTCTAGTCGGCGCGCCAGGCAAACCAATCTATAACGCTTCTCGGGGGGGTCACATGGCTGTTCAGTTTGGGGAGCGCAAAGCCCATGCAGAATCGGGTTTGGTGGTCCTGGACATGAACGGCTGTTTACGCGCCGCAGGGGTGGCGATAGGCAAGGTTTCTCACGTCACGTCGCGCGTGGTCGACGGCACTGTCTCTGACGACTGCCTGGAGATGTTGGGTTGGCAACAGGACGACGATGTCAACAGGATCCCCGACAGACTCTGGAAGACTTTGGTAGCAGACAGGGACAGCAACGGCCAACCGCCGCCTCCATGGTACAGGAGGGCATGCATGTACTGCCTCAAAATGACGACAGCCGAGGGCGATCTCAATACTGCCAAGTTGCTAGACACTCGTTCCCTTCCGGACACTGTTCTCCAATTTTTGCGGCGAGTGCAGGAGGTCGTCTGGAGCCGAAAGTTTTTTGTCGGCCATGATCTACAAGAGAATTCCTCGCAACTATTGGGACTCGGCTCTCGATACACGAAGGTGGGAGACGTCATTTGCATTTTATACGGATGCTCGGTACCCGTATTGCTGCGACCGCTGGGCGCATCACGTCATTATGGACTAGTTGGCGAATGCTACATTCATGGGACAATGGAGGGTGAGTCGGTAACAAGCCTAGGAAAAGAACCGAGTGAGCAGGTGAATACCTTCTTTGAAATTTACTAGCAGGGGTATTCCTGCAGTGCAGTACAAATTGGGAGCTGCTAGAAGCCTTAGAAAGGCAGACAGACGTCCGATGCCGGTGGTTCTCCCATCCCCAAGCCCCAATCTGACGGTTTGAGGTAGACACTGAGAGGGGACTAGTGGTAAAGATGTGGCATCGACCTGCGATGGATCCGGTGGCGCTATAAGTGGTGAAGTATCAAACAAGGAGCGATTCAATTGAGATGTAAAGACTCTTGAATTACTAGCTAAGAGAGTGTGGAATGGGGAGACCTTTTATCTGTGCCGTTCAGGCTTGTGATGCTATATTATGTACTATATTATGTAACGTTATTCGAGGCGTTATAGCGTTAAGCTTCGAGATTGAGGCATTTAATAGCTTTAATTAAGTCTTAAGTTATTAATATAACGAGACTTTAATTAAAGGTATCGAGGCTTAATTCTAGAATGTATACACTAAAGTTATTACTACATTATAATAGCTATAACGGAGTTAACTTGTATATAATATATCCCTCGTAATAAATAGCTAGTTTAATAGAATTAAATATATAGTCTAAAGGATAAGCGGTTACGCATTATGCTAAATATATATATAAGTCTCTAGGTATTTTAACAGGGAAGACCGACACACCCCACGATAGGGGCTATATAGAGACAGGGGAGCACAAGAGCTTGCGAGTATATATATAAGGGAAGCCTCTCTTCCGCTATTAAGCAAAAAGGGGCACGCTCCTTAGAATCAATAGCCCACGGGCGCCTCGTGTCCCCCAGTTGCGTCAGAATTTGCGAGTGATATGTGAGTGAGACCTCCCGGTCAACCCCTGCGAGTGAACATGAAGTGAGTGATCTACGTCTGACACGAGGCCACGGACTACTGCAAAAGTTGCCTGGCCTTGTGTTCAGATGCTCTAAGTAAGTGAAACCCCTCTGCGAGTGAGTGACTTATACCCGGAGGCTTGTGTGTGTGTTTGGCGCGGTGCGCAACCGCTTGTCCTTTGGGCCGCACGTTTGACTCCATCAAACTAGGCGAGCGTTAATATACTAACTAATAAAGCTAATCTCGTGGACTATGGATTCAGGCGGCTGCCAGAATGGAGGGACCGGGAGTAGCCGGACGCGGTGAAGCCATCAATCGCCATGGCTTGTCGCCAGCCGCGTGGTGCGTTCAGGAACAGCTGTAGCTTGTGCAGCTCCGCGTCGTCCCTACCGCCCTGTACCACGCGGTCGATGCGCCCATCGTCAAAGGCGATGCCTCTCCACAGCATGATGCCCAGCTTCCGGGCCAGTTCCACCTCCTTCAACCACGGCTCAGTCCCCAGCTCAGATCCATCTCCACACAAGTTCAGGAACCTGTCCCAGAATGCCTGCCGCAGCTCCTCGTGGCCGCTAAAGTACTGGAACCCCTTGCCGGGCTGCCCCTCGCGGCCCAGGAGCTCTTCGAGGCCGTAGAGCCCGATGCCGAGCGGGAGCCACTCGCCCTCTGCCCAGTCCACCAGCCCGGTCAGATGCCCGGTTTCCGCATCGACCAGTATGTTGCTGGGGACCAGGTCGCCATGGGTCAAGCACCAGGGCAGCTGCTCGATGGCCTGGACGTGGCGCTTCACGGCCGAGACGTGATGAGCAAGTTGCTCTCCAGGAAGGCCCTGCAACATGTCGAGCCGCCGTCTCAGGGAGTTTCCAATCTTCCCTTTGACGGCCGCATCGGATTCTTTGGATTCGCCGCGGTGTAGGGGCCGTCGCCGACGATAACTCGTGGCAAAGACGTGGGCCATGTCCTCCACCAGCCGTCTTCCATGTTTCTCGTCATAGCCCGCCCTTGAGTGGTCCCAGAACGAAGCCAGGCTGATCCCAGGTAGCCTGTCTTGCAGGTAGACGTGCAGCCAGGCCTGGCGACGCCTCGCGGGGATCCCGTCCACGACCCCCAGATACCTCGTCGTTGGAGCGAGATGCCCAAAAACGTCCTTGGCGTCACGGCAAATGTCCATGTCCAGCTTGAACGTGTCCGGGCGAAACTGCAGGATGCGGTCGTCGGATATCGCCAGCGTGTACGAGCAGTAGCCCTGCGACCTCGCAGGCCGGATGGCTGAGCTTGGGAACTGCTGGTGGGCATACGCGTCGCAATTTTCTTTGGTGAGGCGACTGAGTCCGTTGCGGGAGAAGAAGTCGTCGATGTGATGGTTGAGTTTCACTTGGTCTTCACTGCCGTGGCTGCGTCTCGTCGGAGGTGACGTTGACGCGAGATGCACCGACGGCGGCACCGGCCCTTCAAGCAGCATCTTGGGCACCAGGGCATGAGCGCATCAATTTTCAGTATCCTCAATGGCAATTGCGATATTGAAAGTAGCTACAACAAGGCTGCGATCTCGACCAAAACGTCGCCGCCGCTGGAATCCGAGGCATGTGACAGCAGAGCGCCGTTTCCGCCGCGAGCCACAGGTATTGGCAAATGGAATCGGATCCCAGTTGGGCGTGACCCCTCTCGACTCTGTATATCGACAACTCAGCCTCGAAGGCTACATCTGCATGCGCGTCCGCGGGTTGGGACGCATCCTCGACGCTATTGGCTGTGCTGCAGAGGGGCTTCATCACGCATGCATCAGCCCCGTCAACGACGGCCCAGGCAAGGTAGGCAAGTTTGAACGCTTCCATTTTGGCAGTGTCAACGCTTGGCCGAATGCCAGGTCAATACGTGGCCGTCAGCCGCTGGACCAGGTACTCGCCGCAGGTGATGCCCTCGTACTTTTTGTCCTGCTCCGAAGCATACGTCCCGGGCAGCGTCTCAATGTGGCTGTCGGCATTCGCATTGCAAAAGTACCTGCATGTCCGGTCAGCGGGCACTGGAGCACCGGGTTGAGCGTGGGGCACGTAGACGCACGCGATGCTGTAGCGGGGCGGATACTCGACGGCGTCGCTGCGCGGGGGCTCAACGACGCGGTGGATGGTGCTCTTGATGGTGTCGTTGCTCCAGCGGGCGAGGAGGTCGCCGGCGTTGATGACGACGGTGCCCTCGATGGGTGTTGCGTCGACAAACTGGCCCGTTGGGCTCTGGACCTGGAGCCCGCCCCGGCTGTCCTGGAAGAGGAAGGTGATGGAGCCATAGTCCTGGAGGCGTGTGTTGATGGCATGCGCTTTCCTGTTGATTCAGGGGGGGTGACTTACGCTGTGCTCTCCTGCGCGGACCTGGCCCGGGTTGACCTTGAACACGTCGGCCTTGACGGCAGGGTAGTGCAGCAGCCTGAGCGTGTTGTCCCCGACATCGACAAACTTGTCAAAGAAGCCCTCGTCGAGGCCCATGCCCAAGGCAATGGCCCTCATGACGTCCTCGTGCATGCCCTTGCACCGGTCGAAGAAGTCCACCATGTCCGCCCTGAAGCCCGCGAGCTCCCCGTCCTCGCGGGGCCACGGGTTCGCAAACAGGGGGTCCGAGTCGCGGCCGATCTCGAAGCTCTCCTTGAGGTCGGGCGCGGCGCTGCGCTCCCTGCCCACGCCGTCGGCGTCGTGCAGGCGGCTGACCTTCTCGCGGCCCGGCGCCGAGTAGCCGCGGTTGGCGGCGGGCGTGGTCCAGCCGACGGCGAGCTTGGCGGCGGGCGGCTGGCCGAAGAAGGCGGCGGAGCGGGCGAAGGCGCGGCGCAGCGCCGCGGGCGGGATGGGGTGGTTCTTGAGATAGACGAAGCCGGCGGTCTGGAAGCCGCGGAGGATGGCGGCGGCGGCGGCGGCGCGCTCGGGGCGCGAGCCGTGGAGGAACTTGGCGAAGTCGATGAGCTGGGCATCGTCAGCCGGGGCTCGGGGTTGGGGATCGCGGACGGGGAGACGCACCGGGATGAAGAGCCCCTCGCTGCTCACGGCGGCGTCGGTGGCCATGTCCAAATCGCCCGGTGCGGGTAGAGCGAGCAGGCTGTCGAGCAGAGGCGGAGGGAGGTGGGTGGTACGCAGCTTTGTGCTCCGTACGGCGACCTGGGTTTGCATGACCCGAACACCACGGCGTCTGTCCAACCCCGCCGCCTCGGGAGATAAGAGGCCCCGCAGCGGCAGCTACGAGGGGCTGCAGCGGGGCGGCGCAGATCGGCAGCGGGGAGAGCGGGTGTCATCACCGGCTTGGAGCCGGACACCAGCAACGGCCTGCATCAATCTGGCAGCAAGGTGCTTCGTCCCACGTCGAGACGTGGCGTGCTCCGAGACCAGACGACCACAACAGCCCTCAAGCAGCAGCGCCTGGCTGCCCCTCTTCTAGCCGCCCCGCCATATAAAACATCGCCATCCCGCGTCCAGCAACATTCCTGACCGTTCGGAGACTGCCAAGCACTTCTCAGACGTCCGGTCTCGTGCGGTGCGGAGAGGGGCTGTCAGGCCGAGTCCATCCGCCCGATCGTCGATGCCTACCGACATAGCTCCAGCGACATCGTCGACCTGCCCATCGACATAGCTCCAGCGACATCGTCGACCTGCCCGTCGACATAGCTCCAACGACATCGTCGACCTGCCCACCGACATAGCTCCAACGACATCGTCGACCCTGCCCACCGACATAGCTCCAACGACATCGTCGACCCTGCCCGCACAGCCGCCGCCATGCCCCCCAACATGACCGTCGTCGACATCCACACCCACATGTACCCCCCCTCGTACGTCGAGATCCTCCGCTCCCGCACCGCCATCCCCCTCGTCCGCGCCTTTCCCCAGGCCCGCGACCCGCGCCTCATCCTCCTGCGCGCCGAGGCCGAGGCCCTCGACGACGCCCTGCGGGATCCCGCCGCCAAGCCCCCCGGCCGCCCCCTCACTTCGCACTACACATCCCTCGACCAGAAGATCCGTTTCATGGACGCGCACCGCATCGACGTGTCCGTCATCTCGCTCGCCAACCCCTGGCTCGACTTCCTCGACGCGGCGCAGTCCGGCCGCGTCGGCGAGTCCGTCAACAGCGAGTTCTCCGACATGTGCGGGCGGCATCCCGGCCGCCTGTTCTTCTTCGGCGCGCTGCCCCTGACGGCGCCCCTCGAGACAGTCCGGGAGTCCATCGAGCAGCTGAAGCTTCTCAAGTACTGCCGGGGCGTCATCCTCGGGACGTCCGGCCTCGGCAAGGGGCTTGACGATCCGCACCTGCTCCCCATCTTTGAAGCCGTCGCCGCGGCTCGCCTGACCGTCTTCCTGCACCCTCACTACGGCCTGCCCAACGACGTCTGGGGGCCCCGTGCCGGCGAATACGGCCACGTGCTCCCCCTCGCGCTGGGCTTCCCCATGGAGACGACCATTGCCGTGACGCGAATGTACCTCGCCGGCGTCTTCGACAAGGTTCGCGACCTGCGCATGATTCTCGCCCACAGCGGCGGGACCCTTCCCTTCCTCGCCGGTAGGATCGAGAGCTGCATCCTCCACGATGGGCAGCTCGTCCGGGAAGGCAAGGTGGGCAAGGGCCGGCGCACCGTCTGGGACGTCTTGAAGGAGCAGGTGTTTCTGGACGCCGTCGTGTACTCCGACGTCGGCCTGAAGGCGGCCATCGACGCGACTGGTGCTGATAGACTCATGTTTGGCACTGACCACCCCTTCTTCCCGCCCCTCACAACCGATGAACAGGGCGAGTGGGAGAGCGTGAGCATGAATGCGGATGCTGTGGCCAAGGCTGTCGGCGAGGGCTCTGCGGAGGCCAAGGCAATCATGGGATCGAATGCCATCAGGATCCTTAGACTGGAAGACAAGTCGTAAAGGTAGCCGCGGGGCAAACTGAAAAAGGCGATAGCCTAAATATGGCAACAATAATCGCATATGGGACATACACTGAGAGTATCCTGCCTCTCGTTTGTGTGCATGTCCGCCGGGGTATCTTAGAAAGCCGCTGCCTCGCGCTGATACTTGGCCTCCGCCTCGTGTATCCTCCTCCGCGCCTCCTGCACGCCCTCCTCTGCCTCCTGCAGCTTCTCTGCCGTCACCGCCTGCTTCTGCAGATTCCGCACCGCCTGCACCGCTCGCAGTTTGTCGCACACCAGCTCCCAGTACTTTTTGTCGACGTCGCCGGGGTTCGCAATGTAGTCTCCCGGTACGTTGACGGCGCCGTTGTCCGGACCGGCCGGTTTGCGGACGCCTATCGACGCCTTGATCGACTCCTTCGCCTGCCTCTTCCTGGCCTTTTCGTCCCTCTTCTCCCTCAGCCGCCGTCTCGCCTCGGCCAGGTCTTCCATCTCTTGCGCAGCCTCGGCCTGCCGTCGCTGCTCCTCGTTGCGCATGCGGTGCTCCTCGGCCAGCCGCTCCCTCTCCTTCTGGAGCGCCTCGCGGTCCCGCTGCTCCTTCTCCTGCCGCAGGCGCATGGCCGCGCCCTCCCGGGCCTCGAGGTCGTCGGCGAACTTCTTGCGCTCTTTGTCCATGGCCTCGCGCTCCTGCTTGCGCAGCAGCTTCGCCTTGCTGGCCTGGTCGTAGGCGGCGCGCGCGCTGGGGTCGGACAGGACGTCGCGCGCGCGCTCGAAGAGCTCCCATTTCGAGGCGTCGAACTCGTCGCCGGCCTTGTCGGGGTGGTGCTTCAGCGAGCGCTTGCGCCACGCGCGGTGGATGTCTTCCTTGGAGGTGAGGGCGTCGACGCCCAGGAGATCGTACAGGTCGACATTTTGGTCTGCGTACTCGCTGGCGAACCGCAGAAGATCCTTGTTATCGTCGCTCATTGTCACAGATGTGCGGCAGCGCCGCAGCTGGAGAGGCTGTGCCGGGTTTGGCTGAGGTGAGTGTCCACGATGATGGATGAGTGTGGTTGAAGAGTGAAGGATGGCCGCCTGGCGAGGTGGCGAGAGACGGTTGTATAGCAAAAACTTAGTTTCCCTTGACCAGAAGAGCGCCGATATGATTTAGGGATGCCGAACAACTGAAAACGGCGCAAGATGAATGTCACGATGTGAAACGCTTTGTGGCAAGTGCACTGATGAAGGCTGAGGGTCGACGTCGAAAGGTTTATTTTGCGTGCTTGAGCCAACACGTGACTGGCCTGTTTAGGCAGTCACTCCAACTTCTTCTCGACTTGCACATCACCATACGAATGACAACGCAACCTGTAACTGAAGAGATACTCGTCGCAGTCTTCAATTATGTTTAAGCTATGCATTTATCCAACCTCGGCGTTTCCCGAGTCGCAAGCAGTCGGTGCCGCAATGTCCGCAGCCATTCCGAAGCCAGCTTTCTCAGCTTCAGCTTCTCTATAACAGACGCTGCCTCCCCCGTGTAGACGATTTCCTCCTCTTGCTTCGATTGGCCCGTCTCTCGGCATATTCATACACGTTCGGCGTCCCGCCCGATATATCCAGCAGATACCTCTCGTACGGCCCGAGGGGCGCCTCCCACATGGTCCTCTGGTTCGGGTCCTCGGAGGCGGCCCGCGGGTCGCCGACGTACCTCCACACCCACCGCTCCTCCAGCTCTTCCTCGTAGTAGTCGCGGCCGTCGCCCCGCGGCCGGCTCGGAGCACGCGGCGGCGGGTCGCGCACGACAGTCACCCGCTTGAGGCGCCAGTTGGACAGCGCTCTGCATGTCCACACGGACCGGTCGTTGAGCCCGAGGCCCTCGCAGGCGAGCCGCACCCGGACGGAGCTGTGCACGCTCTCGTTTGTGTTCTGCAGGAACTGTTCCTTGTCGAGCTCCGTCTTGGGGTCGATGGGCCTGTACACGCCCGGTGTCCTCGTGCTCTCGCCCGAGAGCTTGTAGAGCAGGCTGATGTCCTTTTGGATGGCGCCGAGGGCCCAGGGACGCACTGGGTGGTTGTTCTCGAAGATCTGGTCGACCGCCCACCTCCACAATTTCCGGCGGTCGCTCTTGGAGCTTTGGGTATGAAGGGTTTCGTAAAAGTCGACAGACTGCTGGATAACGCGGTCCAGAGACGTCCGGTCAAACTCGACGCCCACGCTGGCCATCTGGTCCATCATCCCTGAGACGACGTCAGCTTCATCGGGGCCACGGCGCACCGGGAGAGCCTCTCTCGGCACATACAGGCCAAGGTGCAGTTGGCGACGCCCTGGTCGTCCCATCCCCCGCCGCAATTCCCATGGTTGCCGGGGAACCAAACCTGTCTAAGGTCGGTCGTCAGCCGGGCGCGCCGCGGCCGCTCCCACACGGCAGGGCTAAACGGCGCGCGCGTCTCGTCCAAGGCTAGTGCCTGGAACGCGTGCTCGATCTTGTCCGACAGCGACGTGTCGTACCACTTGCACGTGCACAGACGGTCAGCTATCAAACCATGCGGAGTGGGACGGGGGGGACGTATTCGTTGTTGGAGGGCCGTATCCCCATCCTCTCGAGCCACGGGACGCGCGGGATGCCGAGGCTGCCTACCGTGTCCCAGACGCAGACGGCCTTGACGGTGATGGGGTCGCCGTTGTACTGGTCCACGCGCGTGTACCCCATCTTGGCCAGCCGCGTGCGGTACTCCTCGGCGGCGCGCGGCCCCCTGGGCTTGTCCGGGAACGGTATGTTGGGGAAGGGGTCCGCGTAGTCGTCGTTCCTCCAGTTCTGCATGTCCTTGAAGATGGGGTAGAAGTGCTCGACGCCCTCGCGCGTGAGCAGGCCCAGGCTGCCGATCATGCCGGCGACGGAGCGGGCCGTGAAGGCGCCCCGCGAGAAGCCGACGAGGAATATCTCGTCTCCGTCTCGGTAGTTGGCGCACAGGTACGAGTACGCCACGCGGACGCGCTTCCAGCATGTCAGCGGCTGCGTTGATTCCGCGGTCGCCGAATCGCCGGCGGCATCGCCACTCACCTCTGCCAGGCCGACGCCAAACGCGCCGCCGGTGACGCTGTCGAGGATGTTGTTGCCGCTCCCGACGCCCGACTCGTAGTTGATGATCTGCAGCGTGCCGTCGCCGCACTTGCGCTTGAAGCACCGCGATATGCGCGTCACGTTGGACGGCACCTGCAGCCCGCCCTTGCCGCTCAGCAGCCCGGGCTTGACGAAGCCGTAGTCGCTGTTCATCCAGGTGCCGTCGCAGCAGACGATGAGGCGCTTCTTTGCGCGCACCATCTCTTCTTCTGGGCGTTCCCACCCCATGGAGTTCGCTCCGCGAGGGCGCGGCAGCAGGGTTCGTTCGGGGCGGCGCAGTCGAGCGGGCACAGCCGTGCCGGAGCGCCGGAGCGAGGGTCCTGGGGATGCCAAGGGGTTGATATACGAGGCCGTTTACGAGAGTGTCGGCCAGCTTACGGGGACTCTCTCGGTGGTGGTCAGACGGGGGCAAGTCAATGCCACAGCCCCAATTGCTGCAGGGCGTCGATCGCAGGGCCAAGGCTCTGTGGGGAGCCTTGGAGATTGCGCCCCTCGTGACCCCTTGGGGCGTCCAATCTCAGCCTCACGGCGACGGCGCTTCCGCAGCCACGCCCGGAGGCGTCGTATATTCGGCTGCGGCTGACCCGTTGGTCGGGCTGGCCGAAGCAGTTGCATCGTTGTTGCCTCGCAAGGCTGTCTTCGATGCTCATCACCGCGTCATGAACTGCCGTGAGCGTGGTGAACTGCCGGAGAGCATGGACGGACCGGACACGCATTCGTACAAGTTGCAGATCAAAGTACGACGATGGGAGATGTATTCCGTATTCCCGTCTAATTGGTACAGTCAATAATACAAGGCTCCGTCAACGCTGCGACTCGCTCAGTCCCCGCCGCAGCCACCCCGGCACAAACGCCTTGACCTTGACGCCGCTCTTGCTCTCCTCGTCGCCCCATTCGAGCACAAACTCGTCGTCGGGCGTGTACGTCGCGGCGGCCTGCTCCCCCGGCAGCACCACGTCCGTCATAATCTCCAGCCGGCAGAGCGCCAAGCCAATGTTGCCGACCCCGCGCAGCCACCTGCCCGCGCTGCGCCCGCGCTTGCCGAACCGCCCGATGCTTGTCTCGCCGGGGATCATGTCAGCCGTCAGGCTCTCGGGCGAGTCGCAGTCGGGCGAGTACACGAGCGCCGGGGGCGCGGCCTTGTCCTTTGCGTAGACCATGCACGGCAGGATGCGCTTGCGGACGACGCCTCGGTGCTTCGTCCGGATGGTGAGCTCCTGCCCGACGTAGCAGCCCTTGTGGAAGTCGATGCCGTTCATCAGGTCCATGTTGCTCTCCAGCGGCAGGGCCTGCTCTTGTCGTATCTCGTCCTGGCCCTCCGGAACGCCTCGCAGATAGCGGCGGATCGTGTACGCGTCCTCGGTGCTCGTCTCCAGGTCCATCTCCGGGGTCTTATCGCTGAGCTGCAGTATGCGGTAGCCCAAGTCGGGTGCTCGCGGGTCCTTTGTGACCATCCTGGACCCATTGGCCGTGGGACTGAGCTTCGAGGCAGCAGCGTCATCCCAAGCCTGCCACACAGTCGCCTCGTCGGGGCTCATGTCCCGCACCGCAACCCTGGCCCTGAGCTTGTACCGCTTGATGTACTTGGCCAGCCTGCTCGTCTGAGCGGCGTCAGCCTCAATCAAGAACCCATCCTCCTCGACCGGGACCCCGGAGCCGCCTCGGAAGGGGTAGATGAAGACATCGTGCACCACCCTCCCCGTCGCGTTCAAGAAGCCCGTGTAGAAGCCGTCCGTCCGCGGCAGGCCGTCCGGCTGCGACACGTTGGCCGTGATGATGCCCTGCAGGAACTTGGCGGCGTCGGGCCCGGACACGGACAGCAGCGCGCGCGAGGGCAGGGCCGCGAGCCCGGCGTGCGGCGGCCTCGGCGGCGGCGCGGTCGACCTCGAGGCTGCGAATTGGCGGCGCTGGAGCAGGCGGCAGCTGGGGCACACGAGGCTGCTGGCCCGGGGAGCGACGAGCGCACGCTTGGCCAGGCCGCGCATGGTGGAGGAGGGGTGCGATGGCGCGTCGAAACGGGCGTCGCGCGCGGAGCTGTTCCCGTGCCGGCGGCGGCATTGCGAAGAAACTGTTAGAGCACGGCATGACGTAGCACGTGGTTTAGCGTGGCACGTGCCTGCCCTACGTCTGGGCAGGAGCTACGGACGTACTCGTACAGCTGCAGATTCTGAACCGCCAGCGCCACGGCGTACAGGTGCGGAGATGAGTAATCTGCAGAGCAGCCAGCAACGTCCGGATGGGCCGGGTCCTCGCTACTCCGAACAGCAGCGCGAAGGCGGAGCTGCGGAGTTGCCCTGGCACCGGCCGCCGAGGGTCATCGCTGCACGGACAGACGTCTCTGACGGGCAGCGCATCAGGTACAACATGCCTCTGTCTTGAGCTGCATATGACTTGATCATGCAAGGGAGTGACATGTCTCGAGGCCCATTGTCAGACATCACGCGGCACCCGTTTGCAGAAAGTCAACCGGAACGCCGGATAAAAGCCCGTTGCGGGATTGTGCATGCTCTCCCCTCGGTGTCTCACCCACAAAGCCATTCATCCGGCTGAAAGCAAGGCCAGGCAGGGCAACCACCCACGGCCGGAAGCGGCTGCGCGAGGGCTGGACCTGCAGCGTCGTGCGTCTCAGATGCACCGCACCCGCGCGAGAACAACGCCATGCTTCATTTACTTGCAACCAGCCGGGTGCGCACGACGGGGCCCGAGTCGCCCCCCGCCAGCCCGCACAAAGACCCCCTCCGGGTGTCTTCTTCCACCCGGACCCCGAGAACCCTCGGACCCCGAACCAGCCCCTCCGCAGCGTCCGGCATTGTTCGGCTCAACACGCGGGTCGCGCGCGCCCTGTCCGTCAAGTCCGCAAGCGACAGATCACCAATATTAGCCTTCGCGTGTCAGAGCAGGGCGCGCGCGCGAGACAGCCGATGACAAACGCCGCCCTTCGGCTGATCACATCAGCAGGCGCCGACGTGGCCACCTTCACGCCCAGATCGCGGACCGCGGGCCCTGATTGGCCTGCTGCCGCACACCCTCGCTGGGCTGATGAATCCAGCCAGCCATTTTTTCTGTCGGCCATGATTCACGCCGATCCCGATGTTGCTCCAGTTTTCCAAGGCCGTGCACGTCCCGCGCCGCCGACAGCGACAGCCACCATGGCTGCAGAAGAGTCACAATGTCTGATGAGCCCGAGCGCTGGTCATGGTGCACAGAGGAGAGCAAGTGTGATGAGTTTCAATCGACTCTGTTCAATTCGAGGGGCCATGCCCCGAGTTGTAGCTATCCAACTGCCCAGTAGTCAATCCCGCTGCCACTCAACCTTGGTTTCAACTCGCTTGAGAACCCGGGAGCGGCCGTCTCAGTAGCCGTTCCTCCTAAGACATTCCCAACCGCCTCCCGTGTGTATATCCTGAGTGGTGAATGACCTTCCATATCGTAGTGAAACATAAATGAAATCGTTTTTCATCCCGTTTGCCTGCCGTAAAATGCCCGTGAGGTATCGTGTCTATAGATAACGCCTTGCTATGCCGTCGCATTGCCGAAAAAAAAAAACCAAGTAGAACAGATCAAGATTCATCAACAGAGTACGCGCCTAGTAGACCGAGATGGCCGATACCAGGGCCGCGGGGTTTCGCCGCGTGACGTAGTACTCTCCGTCGTAGAATGAATCCTGTTCCTCCTTGGCTTCCTTCTCATTGTAAGGCAGCGCGGCATCGGCAGGAGATGGGGGCATCGACTCGTCATCAGACGATTCCGAGTCGTGGTCGATCAGCTCGGGCGGTGAGCTCGAGTGCGATGGTGTCCGCACGAGCTCGAGCTGGGCGTAGTCCTCCTCCAGGTCGTCGCCCATCTCCTGTCCGTCGTCGAGCTGAGCCGACTGGGTGCTGTAGACAGGTGTCCGGGCGGAGACGGCAGTCGTCATCTCAACGTCCTCCTCTTCCAATTCAAGCTCGTCGTCGGAGTCGGACGAGTCAGAGTCGGACGAGTCGGAGTCGTACTCCTCCTCGGGCTGCTCGACGATGCGGTCCGCCCACTGGACGCGGCGTTCGGGTGCCTTGCTGGCGCCGCGGACGGACTGGTTAAACCACCGCTCCTGCTCCCGCTCGGCGTCGGCGAGCTCGAGCATCAGGGAGTCGAGGAGGTTGGCGTGCCCGACGAGCAAGCGGAGGTCGTGATCGGGCTGGGCAGCCTCGCGAGAGAGCTTGGCCCGGGCCTTGTGGGCCAGGTAGTAGGTCTGGGTGATGGACATGGTCTTCTTGGCGGCGGACCGGATGAGAGGGTTTTTAGAGTGGAAGGCTTGTTGAGGTCGAGCAACTGCTGCCGTCGACATTGTGAAAGGCAGGGCGCAGCCGGGCTTTAAAGGAGAGGTGAGGGGTGGACCGTGGTGAGTCAAGGCAACACGCCCGATTGCGGATACTAGCCGGCGTGCGTTGCAGGGATGCCGAGGCGGTGCCTGCGACTAGGCGGTGATGAGAGCGGCTGGGCAGATGAGGTGACGAGGCAGTAGCCAAACTTGTTGTCTGCCTGCTTGCCGGAGTGTTGGTTGGTTGCTGGGTGGATTGGATAGAAGGGGAGGCATGCCGTGAGGATCGGGGGGGATCCGGGTTCTTTTAACTCGATCCGCAGCCCGAGCCACGACACCGACGACGCCGAGCACGACGGGCACACGCGCTCGCACCGCTCAGCGGACTTTGCGCACGCGGCCCCGAGAGCGCGACGAGTCGGCGACGAGCAGGGGTGCCTAATCGTAAGGGTGGTGGGCTTAGAAACCCGGTCGTGCGTGCGCAACCATGGACATTCCGCATTGCCGCTGACTAAATCCGGCAGCTGGCCCCATGTTTCCGCCCCCGGCCGTGTCTCAGCGGCGCCTGCGGTACGCGACGCCCAGGCAAACCACGCCGCGTGCGGCAGGTACCCTCGCGCCTCGCGGTACACCGGCCACGGCCTCGGCGGGTTGCAACACCCGCTCCAGGCTTGACCTGGCGCCGCGCCACGGCGGCCTGGAGGGCTAGTTTCTCCGACGGTGGATTCCTAATCAATCGCTGCGATGACTGTTTACTGAGCGTGGCCGTCATCGAGTCCGCCTGCCTGCCGCCCTCGGCGGTGTGCTCCATGGATTTCCAACCCATTCGTCATTTCTCAGCGGTGAGGCCACCTAACCTTACTCACCAGCGCTTGCTGTCAATGTCGTTATGTCCGCCCCCGATTGTCGCCGCAAGGCGTGCTCGATGGCCCGCCCTGCTCTGCCCGATTGCCCACCGCTTTTGTCCTGGGAAATGTTGCCCGGCGGAATGACATGGCTGTCGGATTCCTCGCATGTGGTGCGACACCGCATACGAGTAATACTCGTACTCGTACGTACGCGGCCCGCAGTCCCTTGCTGCCAGGCACAACACCGCCTCCTTGGCAGGGGCCCAGTGGCCCGCCAACGCGACGGATGCAACACCGAAAGCGACAGCGACAGCGAGCTAGTAGGGCTGAGCCGGGATGACTCCTTCGCCCAGGACAGCCACCCAGGCAGCCGCAAGCCGGCCGGGTCCACTTGACTCACCGTGCCGCTTGGGCTGATCCAATTACTGGGATGAGATCAAGGGCGGTGCCGCTTTTGGCCATAGAGGTTCGTCGTGAGGTTGCCTGTTGCGCGTTGCCTGGGGGAGCTGACGAATCGCCGTTGCGTACGCAGTACTCGTATTGCGAGAACCTGGGATGCTTTCATTGTCCAATAGTTGCCAGCTGGGAATTGAGGCAACAACGCGATCTCGTCAGGCAGCCGCATAAAGTCTCAGGCGGATCTTTCCGCCAATATTGGCACTCGGTTCTACATACGGCAAATCACCTGACACGCGGCATCTCTCTCGTCTTCCAAGCGACAATAATGCAGCATCGCCATCCATGTCGTGAACCATTCCCAACGTGTCAATTCCATGCGAGCGCTTCGCGAGAAAGCAGCGTGACGCTACGCCCCATGCAGCCGTCGCCACACTTCGCTTTCGCTGGCCAGCCAGAATGCGAAGGACAAGCAGCCAACAAGCGTCGCACGTTTCAGCCAACTTACCACCTCACTAAGCGGCATCATCACCCTTACGAGTACGCATCGCTTGGCGCCGCAACATCCGTACATAACTGGTAAGGTGATGCGAGGGAAGCCAAGATTGTGGTGATGGCTTCGGCCGCTGCTTGGACGATTCAAGAGAGGGACCACATGTCAGGCACGGAGCCGCGTGGCCAGTGGATGCACGGAGTCGGCCCCTGGCCCAGCGCAATTGCTCCGTTATGAGACAATTCGCTCGTCCGCGTTTGACGTCGAAGCATCTGGCACGACACTCTTGGCGCAGCACCGCCGTCGTCGCCGTGTGTGACCGGAGCTCCGCAATTCGACTCTGCACGCAGGCATGCAAACGAGCAAATTTGCGCATTCCCGGCTTTCCCTCATGTTGGCTCTTTCTTTTCTTCTCGGCCAAGCCATTGTTGGCAGTATTGTGAACTGTTGGTGTTGTTGGCGGAGCTTTGCCCGTTGGCGGCGGACTTTTCGCATCGGTGTTTTCGCAAACCCCCGAATGCCGAACCCGCCTGGCTGGCCCCTACGGCGATCAGTTTTCGGTGCAAGCAGTTGGCCCAAGCCATCCTGCACAAAAACAGCGCGGACAGGTAGCCGCAGTTAGGCGTGTCAATCCGCTCGTCTTCGGGCTCCGCCAGGTCCGTTACATCCATGGACAAGAGGTGTTTCGCATCTTCGTCTTTCCGACGCCGTGCACGCGAGAAAACATCCCGGCGAACGTGGGTCCACGGACGCAGCAGACCTGTCCACGGGACACGCAAAACCGGCGACTACCGGGACGAACTCGCTCTGCTCTCAGCCCTACGGCTGGTCCGCATGTCCGCGGACCCTGGCGAGTTCGTGCCCCGAGCCTGCCGGCCGTGTGGACTCCGGACGCCCCAGCGGGAGTTTCTCGACAGTTACCCTTTTCGGATGGGCCGTGCGAGCGCCGCCCAGCCGAGCCTGCGCAGCCACGCTCGAATATTACTTGTTTGAGCGAGTGCCAGAGCCATGTTACACGCCATCGGCAATATTGACTGATTACGCGGTGGCATTGACTCATTGCTCTTTTCTGGCTAGGTCTCGCCCTGGTATGGGTTCCCCAGGCGAGGCACTCACAGGCACGGGCACCCCGATATTACCCCTGAACAATCGTAGCGATGCGCTCAACATGGGTGTCGGACTATCCTCAGCTGGAGCATGTCTTGGTGACAGGGCCGAGGCCGGGGCTGAACCCCTTGCGGCAATGATTCGGAAATAGAAGTTTGCCATGCGACGGCCGCCCAACCCCTGGACTCTCGAATCATGAATCCGTATCGGGATGCTCCGTCCAACGCGGCATCGTGCCTGGATGGTAGTTAACTCACTAATTGGCAAACGCCCCGCGTTGTAATCCAAGTCTCGTAGTCTAATGCTGCAGCTCGCTACATGAACAAATCTAGGCGAGCACGAACGTACTCTAAACAGTGTCTCATCACCAACGCACTCCATTCCGCACACTAATCTGCGCGCAGCTTCTGCTTCGTCCTCTTGCGCTTCCCGCCAACCTCCCGCCCCTCCTCCACCTCGAGCAGCGCCTCCCGCTTCTTCTCGCTCACCAGCCTCAAGGCATCCCGAATCACTCTCGTCTCGAGGTTGACGCCCTCCTCCTTCCAGGCATCCATTTCCCTGCCCACGCGCTTCTCGATGGCAAGCACCAGCTCCACGTCTCGCTGCCCGACGAACGTGGCCGCCTCGCCCTTGCGCCCCGCACGGGCCGTACGGCCGACCCTGTGGATGTAGTCGTCTGGGTCGCGGGGGATGTCGTAGTTGACGACCAGTCTCACCTCGGGAATATCAAGACCTCGGGCGGCTACATCCGTCGCGACAAGGATTCGGGCTGCCGAGGCGCGGAAGCGCGCGAGGTTGTCGACTCGCTGCCTCTGCGGGAGCTTGGAGTGCAAAGACGTCACTCGGTGGTCCAGAAGCCGGAGCAAATGGTGTAGGTACTCGGCAGTGGAAGTCCGGTTGCAGAAGATGATGACCGTCTTGTCTCGGTTGGCTTCGGTGAGCAGAAAGACATGAAGATAGTGTTCCTTGTGCGTGATGGGTATCTGGATGTGGGCCTGGGAGAGGGTCGACGGAATGGCCAGCAGCTGGGTATCGACTTCGCATACGAAGACTGGCTGCTTCCCAGGCTTCTGCGGCATGTCCTTGAGAGCTCGAACTTCTGGCGTGATGGTGGCAGTGAAGAGCAGCGTCTGACGCTCGGTGGCAGGCGGCAAGGCCCCCAGGCATTCCTCCACGTCTGGGAGCATGCTCCCTGGTCCGACGGCGTGCAGCAGTCGGTCTGCCTCGTCGAGGACGACGTAGCGCACTCGCTTCAATCCACATATCGTGTCCTCTCCAGATGTCCGGATGTGATCTGCCAGTCGCCCGGGGGTAGCAATCACCACATGGGGTCGCTCCCCGAGGGCAATTGCCTGCGCTCGCATGTCAGAGCCGCCAGTGACGAGAATTGCCTTTAAGTTCTGCGGCGATGAGATGGCCTTGAACTGCTCGTAAATCTGCAACGCCAGCTCTCGGGTCGGCGTCAAAACCACCGCAAAGATGGCGCTGGGGTCCTCGGACCACTTCTGGAGGATGGGCACGGCAAAGGCGACCGTCTTTCCGGAACCCGTCCTGCTGCCGCCAATGCAGTCCCTGCCCTTGAGTATTTCGGGTATGCACCCCTTCTGAATGCCAGTTGGGCGTTTGATTGCCATGTTGGCGAGGGACTGAACGAGCCATGGCCGGACTTGCAAAGCTGAGAAGCTGGTGTTGGGATCGGTCGGAGCTAGGATGCGATTCTGGAGTTGCGCCGTGGGCTTCCCATTGGCAGCATTGTCGGCAGCGAGTTTGACCCGCGAAGGAGCCGCAATCGTGGAGATGACTTTCTTTAGATGTTCGCCGTCGTCCTCCTCGTCCTCATCGGCGGCGTCAAGTTCCGCTTGGACGTCTTCCGCCGTGGGTGACGTTCGACGTCGTTTCCGGGAGCCATTGTCGTCCAGGTAGTCAGACTCTGCCGATAAGGATGCCGCGTCTGACACACTGCCGAAATCCGAGTCAGAATCTGTGTGCTCGGGATCTACAGGCATCGTGGTCGAGTGACTGCGCCGTGAAGATTTGGTCGTGTGCTGGAAAATTTACAGATTCTGCCAGTGAAAACGGCGGCGGCGGAAAGGCGGTGGGGCTGTGTGGGGTGGCAGCCGCGACGGGGTTCGGGGTACCTATGAAGTACCCGCTGGATGGTGCTTTGTGCAACAGCAGATCTCACAGGACATGGCTGCAGAAAAAAAAAACATCACCGAGGAAATAAATTAAAGGGAGTCTGCCCGCAAGCCCCGTGGATCGAACACGCGGCTCGTTGTCGCTCTCGGCACTGAGGAACGGCCCGGGTACCTTGGTTAGCGTGCCAGGGCCTGTAGACGCGCGCTTACGAAGTATCACATGGAGGCCGGAAACGGCCATGCCAGACGCTGGTTGGCTCGCCACAGATGCAGCTCTTGCTCAATATTGAGCCCGCAGTGCGCCTCGTACTCCGCACCAGGGCCAAATTCCAAATCTGCTGTGTAAACGGCACTACTTCGTACAGCGCGAGAAATGACGAATCGAGGGGCAACAGACATGGAGGAGGGGAGAGGACACAAATGCCCCAATGACCCGTCATGGGACGTCTATCCTTTGGGCAACAATGGCGAGCTAAAGGCTGCATCGATGCTGGAAAGTCCGGTCTCAACACTCCAGAAGAAGGAAGTTGCGAAAACAGTGCGCCTTTTGGCTGCACAAGAGGGCGTTGCTAGAGGTGCTAGACCCTTGGGCAGTCGTAAGGCTTGTGGGTCCCACAACCCCCTGCAACTAGATTTGTTGGTACTTCTAGTCCGTACTCATTTGATGCGCTATTAGCATCTGATTGGTTTTTCTAGGACCCACAAGCCTTACGACTGCCCAAGGGGGCAGAATGGTTGGAGTTGTGGCTGCAGCTGCTAAAGATTGCTTAAAGCAGGTTTGTTGGGTCGATGGTGCAGACCCTGGGTCGGGAAACTCTCCTGCCCCCCCCTCCCCCCCCAAAAAAGACGAGGACTGGGGACTCTTGCTGTACATACGGAGTAGGTACGTAGGTACGGACGTAGACAAAAGAGGACATCCGTGGCCGCTATATTAGACGGATCCTCATGTACAGTCTTCGCAGCCGAGTCTCTGTTGCCTCCTCGTAGTCTTTGTCCGTCAGAATTACCATGTGAGCGACGTATCAGTCTGCTTGGGCAGTCCTGTGTTCGTTCTGGCTCAACGAAGTAGCTGTTGTCGACGATTCAGGGCGTGTTGACATGTCTGCTCGTTTTTCTCCTTATATCGGAAGAACAGGCCTAGGCAGGAAAACAGAAGACAAAACGACGGAGGCCCCATCATGTCACCGAGGAACACCCGACTTCGTTCCCCCCTGCCATCGGTAGGCCAGTCACAGGGCTCGCAGGACGGCCAGAGGCCCGGTTTTCCCCTCTCCGGGGGCACGGGACGCGCACAGCGGTCCATCTTCCAATGCCGCGCTCCTGCAGGCATGTTGCTGACACAGTGGACCTGGAACCTGGCACGCGGCCAGTGCCAGCCCAGCAGGCGCCGCGTACTCGTGCAGCATTGGGCCACCTCCTCCCGTCGCCTCACAACCCAACTTCCCGCGGCTCATTTGCTTCTCCCCTTTCTTGTCGCTCGACATTCTCTTGCATCTGTCGTCGCTGCTTCTTTGCTCGGCTGCTCGCCTCATCCGAGCATCCGATTCTGCCCGACTTTCGGCTCTGCGTGCGGATAGCTCTCGCCGTTGCCGCTTGCTCCCCACTGGCGGGTCGTCCCCCTCACCGTCCTCGCTCCGGACAGCCGTCCGATGGGCGCATGCCTCATCCCGACCTCCGCTCCCTCGACTCCCGGCACACGGCGAATCGCGGCATAGCCTGGCCGAGAGGCCGATAGGGGGACTGTTCTCCTCCAAGCCGCCTGGAGCCCTCGATCGACGTTCGACCCGGTGCGGTGTCACCGCATTGCGTTGCCCTTCCCGCAGCCTCTAATCCTTTGCACCACCGTCACACCGACAACCGTCGTCTGCTCGTCTCCTGCAGCTCGCTGCAAGCTGCCTTGGCTGGCAAACGTCGCTGCCATGGCCGACTCTGCCGCCTCCCATCCCCAGGGCGCCGAGCCCGCTCCGCCACAAGTGAGTGCAGTACCGACTGGCCATGCTCGAGGAGCTCCGTTCGACTGACAAGTGCACAGCCCTCCTCCGCCTCAGCGGCCCCAGCGTCGATCCCGACCGCGAGCCCCGTCCCTCAGATGTCCTCTCCCGCGCCCATCCTCCGTCCTGCTATCCCCGGCGGCCGCGGTGCCGGCGGTCGGACGCCCAGACTCGGCTTGGCCATCCCCCCCTCGCCCAACGTCAAGCCCGTGGGCAACCAACCCGGCCAGCCGGCCCTGGCGAGACCGCCGCTCCCGACGCTGCACCTGGCCACACCAATGGGCAGTCAAGTAACGCCGTATGAGCAACCTCCGAGAACACAGGGCGCCCAGCCTGGCCAGTCGGCCGACGGCGGCAGCGAGAGCAGCGCTGCCCACTCGCGGTCTGGGAGCTTTGGGCCGTTGGATGGCCGGGCAAGCAACCCCACCTCCGCCGGCTCGCAGTATTCAGCGCTGTCGTTTGCCTCTCAGTATGGCATCCCGGTGACGAGGGCGCAGGGGACCCCAGACCCTGTATCGGCGGTGGGGTCCATATACTCAGAGAGAAGCGAGGGCGGTGTATCCATGGAGAGGGACGGCAGTCTGCAAGGCTTGGAGGCGTTTGACCAGCTGAGCCTGGAGAGGGCGAGGAGCGCCGACGTGGAGGAGTTGGACGATGAAGGATGGAGAATCGCGAGTATGGAGAAGAGGGTCGTGGAACTGGGCAACCTGGGCGAGGGCGCTGGAGGAGCGGTGACCAAATGCCTCCTCAAGGGCGGCAAGACGGTGTTTGCATTGAAGGTGACCATTGCAGTTTGAGAAACTCACGGGACGACAGGCTGACATGAACAAAATAGGTCATCACCACCAATCCAGATCCAGATGTCAAGAAACAGATCGTCCGAGAGTTGGGCTTCAACAAGGATTGTGCTTCGGAGCACATCTGCCGCTACTACGGAGCTTTTGTTGACCCATCCACGGCCACCATATCCATCGCCATGGAGTTCTGCGAGGGTGGCTCTCTGGACAGCATCTACAAGGAAGTCAAGCGGCTAGGTGGCCGAACGGGCGAGAAGGTTCTAGGCAAGATTGCTGAAGGCGTGCTCGCGGGACTCACATACCTGCACACTCGCCGAATCATCCATCGAGACATCAAGCCATCCAACATTCTCCTTTGCCGGGACGGAGCAGTCAAGCTATGCGACTTTGGCGTCTCCGGCGACTTCGGCACCAAGGGCGAGGCGAACACGTTTATCGGAACCAGCTACTACATGGCCCCCGAACGAATCACTGGCCAGTCATACACCATCACTTCTGATGTGTGGTCGACGGGTGTGACTCTGCTCGAGGTTGCACAGCACCGCTTCCCCTTCCCGGCTGACGGGACCGAGATGCAGCCTCGAGCTGGGCTGATTGATCTTTTGACGTACATCGTGAGGCAATCAGTACCAAAGCTCAAGGATGAGCCCGAGATGGATGTCTACTGGAGCGACAACTTCAAGTACTTTATCGAATGCTGGTAAGTGTTCTCTTTGAGCGGTTCTTTTCATGGGCGGCACGCTAACGCGCCCGACAGCTTGGAGAAGCAGCCGAACCGCAGAGCCAGTCCCTGGAAGATGATGGAGCACCCCTGGATGGTTGATATGAGGGCCAAGCGCGTCAACATGGTCAAGTACCTGTCTTTTGTGTGGGGCTGGGAAGGACAGCCCGCTGCAGCGTAGAAGCTCTGACACCGGAGAAGCGCCTCGCAACACAACCAGCCGGCATGCGTACGGCGGAGCGGCAGGGCTGTGCCTTGCACCTCGGCCGGGCTGGACAAGGTACAGCGATGCTCTAAACGTTGCAGACTTGGAAAGACACTGATGACGGGATATCGGGTGGCCATGCGGAGCGGCCAGACATTTGACGACGACGAAGATCTGTCACGGGCTCGAAAGGACAACATTCAAACGAAAGCTTGTATCAGCGGACAGGATATTCCCCTGCACGGAACCAACATACTGCATCTGGAGCTGGGTGGGCTGCTAATCTTTTTGGAAAGATTGAAACGAACATGGGCTTTGTGGTTCCCCTTTTCCTCTTCATATTTCGGGTTCGGACATATGGGGCATCAAGTGTTCTAGGCAGGCGGTTCTTTCATTAATGAAGCCTCTATATTTTCCATCATGTGGCTGCTTCTGCTTCGGATTTCTCCTCGTCGGGTTTGCCGTGGGCTGTCTCGTCGGGCGCGTCACCCATGAGCTCCCGCAGGGTGACGGTGGCGTAGGCGCTGCTCCCAAGCTGGAACCTGACGATTGCTGCAATCTTGGTAGGCTCCGCAGCCGGGGCCGCGTCGGTCGTCTCGGCCGAGGCATTGCCCTCGCCCTTTTCCGCATCTTGGCCGGCTTTCTCGTCAGCATCCCCGTCGACCCTCGCCTTTTTGCTCGCGCCCTCGTCTGCCGCGTCATCTCGCCTGCGCTTGCCGTTGCCGTTGCCGCCGCCCCTCGCGGACTTGATGACGTCCAGGTCCGTGGGATGCATCTGCTCCGTGTCGTCGGCGTACAGCCTAAACTCGATGCTCGGCTCGGCGAGGAACCGGTTCATCAGCTTTCGGTACCGCCCGGGGAGGCTGAACTCGCGGCGCAGGCGGCGCATCTTATGCGGGTCGAGGCCGCCGTTGTCTTCGCATCCCATGAACTCCTCGTAAAACGCGCCAATCTCGTTGTCCGGGTATATGACGTTGTAGCCGGGCGAGGGGAGCACGACGTCGTGGATGGTATAGCGGCCGCTGGACGCCTCTTCCCCGGTCAGGGGCCGGGCTCGGACGGCGTCGTCGTCGCCCTCCTCGACGGGGTTGACGATGTCGTCACCGTCTTGGTCCTGGCCGCCGACGAGGGGGGCGGCCTCGCTCTCGGCGATGACGAGGTCGCCCTTGACAACCTTCTCGCCGTGCAGCTCCCAGCGCCTGCTTGCGACGTGGTTCCAGACGTGGGACTGGTACGCGTGGAGATACATGGACCGGAGTCCCCTCGTGATGTGCGTCACCGCGCCGGGGAAGTCCTTCATGGAAGCGTTGCCGAGCCTGGTCAAGTGGCGAAGGATGCACGTCTCGGCCGTGAATCGCCCGGGCATGATCCTAGCCGCCTTTGCAACGTCTTTCCCCGTCTTGAACAGCATGCAGGCGTGGTGCCGGGCATAATCGTCTCTCTTCACGGCCTCGGTGGGCACCTCGCCGTCTGCCGCCTTTGCAGCGATCTCAGGGTCGTATGTCAGAAGCGCCATGACCGCTTCCTCCCACTTGTCCCCGAGTATCAACTTTCCAATCTGGTGCGTCCCGATTTGGTGCGTCCCGAAGCGCTGGTGTCCAAAGTAATTGATCCAACCGTGAGTAGCCATGTGGTCCAGGGCTGACTGCACCTGCGTCTGCATCGCCTCGATCCTTTCGGAGACGGGTTGCTCGGTAGATTCGCCCACAACGTTGCAGTTCTTGAGCGTGATGACGAACTCGTTACCCAAAAGCTGACCCAGATAGATGCGGTCGTCTCGGTACTCGTAGTCTCCGGTCGCTATGCCCCAGAGTTTGCCGTTGGCATCAGCCAGAGCCCTCGCTCTCGTGTACCGCACGGAGCACCTCTGAGCAGTCGAGGCTCGACGGTCCTTGGTTCCAGCATACCCAATTGATTGAGGTTTTGTTCGCAGCACGCGCGCAATCTGGTTGACCGCGTCCATGGTATCGCGGTTGTCCTTGTGAAGCGTGAAGTGGAGATATTCGCCGGTCGGCTTGTCGTCTCCCTGGCCGCGAGCTCCTCTGCTTCGTTTCTTGCCCCTCCGTGACAATGACACCTTGGTAGCGATAATGGCGCCAGAGTCATCT
The DNA here is from genome assembly GCA_022114105.1 of Tolypocladium guangdongense. Taxonomy (NCBI): domain Eukaryota; kingdom Fungi; phylum Ascomycota; class Sordariomycetes; order Hypocreales; family Ophiocordycipitaceae; genus Tolypocladium; species Tolypocladium guangdongense. The sequence goes on along the minus strand of NRQP01000001.1, from coordinate 4,890,881 downwards.
GTGGATGTCTCTATCCCGGACTTGAAGATGCGACGAACTTCTCCGTGTATTCGGCCGCGCTTGGACTTGTCGTCCACGAGTCCGGACGTGACGGCGGCGATTTTCTCTCCGTCCACACCTTGTTCACCATGGAACAATTGCAACAGCTCTTGCGCGAATTTCTCCCCCGCTAAGCTTGTAAGTATGGCCACGTCCGATGGCGGAATCTCCGTCTTCTGCTCCTCCTGTGCGGGCTCAACAGCCTCCGCGTTATTGGGTGCTTCGGTCTTCGGCCGGGCTTCTGCCGGAGGCTGATATGATGTCTCTTGCAACGGCTTGCAGGTACGTTAGCTCGAGGGAACGCAGCAGGACAGTCGACGAACTCACCTGTTTCGGCTCGTCGTTCAATCCAATGTTGCGCAAGTGCACAACAGACCCATCCTTGCGAATCTCGTTTACTTGAAAGTCGGAGAAGCTACATATATGTCAGTATAGTGGCATCAAGAGCCTAGAGACTGCCCGCGCGCACTCACCGCACCCGTTGCTCTCCTGTCCAAGCAAAGGCGAGCGGGGTGGCTCGGTTCGTGATGCCAATTGACCGCGCGTGAGACGCCGTCCCACGCATATTGTAGTGCGTTTGGTCGGACATTGTCGGATACTGCGATGAATACAGGCGAAGAGGCAAAGAAGGGTTGTCAGTCAGAGCCGTGCAAGCTCTGTTGTCCAGTCTGAAAGCCCCGAGCAGCTTCAGATTGTCGCGGGGTGATTTTTGCGACCAACTGAGTTTGCCGGCAGTATTCAAGTAATCCGTCGTTTTAAGAAAGCGGTCAACCGTCGGCACTAGGAATAGGCAGGCGGTGGAGCGTCGGCTGTTCACGTCGCAAACTCCGAAGAGCGAATCTGTTTATTGGATCTTTGAAGACAGACTCCGTGTTATCCTACTGTACTTTGAAACGGCGGTCAATCCCAAAGGCAGGAGAGTCGCGCGTCACGCCGCCGTCTCGCTGCGTAAATGTGGTGTGAATAGCTCCGACAAGTCTGCGCCTGTGTCCTCGGGGCTCATAGAAGCGACCTGGTAGGTGTTTACATTGGCGGCAAAGTCGGCTTCGAATATCGCAATTGTGGTAGCCATAGTTGTTCGTCGTTTGTGTATGCCGACGAACAATTGTAGGACTCGATGCTGGTGTTCTGGGATGCCTTGGAAAGACGTGGATGCGATGAACCTGTAAGAAGCTGGCTACGACCTTGGTGAGAACATGCACCTATTTACGCCATGTGATAATATAGCTGCCTGCGGGTTACGGATATTATAATGGCAGCCTAGGTCAATCTATGCGGCTCCCTGTGCAGAGGAAACCACCTACCTTAGGCACGGCCAAAAACAGAGGATTGGCTACATGGGCTTGACCGCTGGGCAAGTTGAGCCGAATGCTCCTACTTCGCCCAAGGTAGCCTCCACAACTGGGAACCGCCAACTCACGCAGTGCTCACTCCACCTCCTAAGAAACCCTCAACTGTCACACTCCTACCAATATTGATACATGCATTCATAAGGTCTTGAATGCGTTAGGCCCCCAGTCGCCATGAACGGATCCTGTGAGCCAGTGGCCACGTTCCTCGGCGCTTCGACTCGCCGCACCGACCACCACTTTGATGATTCGACCGACTCTGAGAGTTCCCGCGGCACACATTCCGGAGGCAAGTTGCCCCTCTGCGATAGTCCTGTCCTCGTTTTGCTGACTACAGCTAGCTTTGCTGTCGAACATCTCTTCACGGGGATTAGTCGCATTCGACGATGCTTATGGAAACTTCTCTTTGAACGAAGAGGCGTTGTTAGATCTTTGCGATGCCGCCCGTGAAGGTCTCGCGAAAGGAGACATGGCCGAGAAGGTCGCTGAGAGGGCCCTGGACTTTCTGAAAGCCGCCGTCAAAGATGAGACTTACGGCATAGCGACAATCGAGCTCGCGACAATCAGAAATACGCGAATTTACAAGCTGCTGACCGATCTGTTGAGCCCAGAGAAGCGCGCTGCTGCAAGCTCATCCCTTCTGTGGAAAGACCTTGTTGTAACCGCAGAGAGGCTCCAGCGGCAGTGGCGGGCACGATTCCGCGAAAAGTACTTTGATCTCGATCAGACACGGTATCTCAGCCTCGCCAAGACAGGCCACCTGCGAGACGTGGTCTTCGATGACAGAACGATCGGCGACAGCCAGCTATGGCGGGCAAGACATGGCGAGGCGCTATCCGAAGTTGAGGGGAATCTCCAATATGAGGCCGGATAGTGAGAACGACTTCGTTCGTGTATGGCACACAAAGTCGCTTTGCTGACGTTGCGATACAGCTAGTGGTTGAACATGGCCTGTGCCAACAGAGATGGTATGGTGGGAAGCACGAGCGAGAAGCCGACAAAGGGCACCTACGGCGTGGCTGCCCTACCGCTACTGAGCGGGAGGGAAGACATTTGTTCGCCGCCCGAGACGTCCAAGTACACGCGAGAGGGGCAACTTTCCGACATGCACCTGTCCCTCATATCCCAAGTCGGCACACAGATCCGAATCCTACGCGGGTACTGCCTAAGGAGCCCACTTGCCCCGAAGGCTGGGATACGATACGACGGCCTGTACGTCCACGTCGAATTGGTGCCGCATCGCCGCTGACGGCCACAGATATACCATACGCCAGTACGGCCAGAAGCTCTGCCAAAAGAGCGGCTTGCACCGAGCCGTGCTGACGCTCGAGCGAGTTCCAGGTCAGCGATCGTTGCAGGACATCGCCAAGATTCCCCGGCCGTCCCAGCTGGACGACTGGCAGCTGTTTGAGAAGTACGAGGGCGAAATGATCCGACAGAGGCGTGGCGACCAAGGCTTCCTGGACTGGAAGACGGCCAAGGCAGAGGAGAGGATCGACCTCGAGCAATGGAGGCGCGCGCTGGAGCTGGGCACGGAGCTGGAGCTTGTGAGACTCAGCCAGAGCAGCCAGTCGGTGTTGTCCAATGCAGAGTTCCAGGACGCGGTTCCGAGCCTCGAAGAGTAAATTAGAGACACCCGATCGCCACCCGCTATGAGCGACCCATGGCCAAGGCTCAGCGACTGCGAGCGCAAGTGTTGATGCTGACGTGAAGTCGTCAAGTGCGTCGCGGTGCGTTTTCAGGGTGCAAGGCGGGGCAGCTGCGAGGTCTTTCAAGTTGCTCCCCCTCCGCGCACTTCTCCCAATCTCCGCTCATTCTTTCACAAGACGACGCGCCCCAGTCTCCATCCAGCATGGGCAAAAACGACAAGAAAGGCGGCGAAAAGGCGGCGGGCAAGGGCAAAGGCGGCGGCGCAGACAAGGACGCAGCGGGCGGCAAGGCCAAAGGCGCGCAGTCCATCAACGTCCGCCACGTCTTGGTATGAACTTCCCCCTCCAGTCACGGCTTGCGAGGCGTCCCGTCTCTAATTGAGGAAATAGTGCGAGAAGCATGCGAAGAAGGAAGAGGCCTTGGCAAAGCTGAACGAGGGCGTCAAGTTTGACGAGGTTGCCCGCAACTACTCCGAGGACAAGGCCAGGCAAGGTAACGTCTCGCCTCCAGCGCTCGATGAGGTCCTCAACTGATGGCCCTGCAGGAGGTTCTCTGGGGTGGAAAAGCAAGGGCAGTCTAGACCCCAAGTTTGAGGAAGTTGCTTTTGCCCTGGAGCCAAGTTCGACGACCAGTCCCAAGATTGGGGAAGTTAAGACAGGGTTCGGATACCACATCATCATGGTAGGCGTGCTACAAACGAGCTTGGGATGGACCGATGTTGCTAACATTCGTCCAGGTCGAGGGACGCAAATAGTCACAGAAATCACATGCATCCACACTGCGACAGCACATGAATCAGCGGCCGTCGGTGAAGCCGAAAGGTTTTGTTCCTTTTTTTCCATTTCCTCTCATGCACGATTGACCGTGCCGCGCGAGGCTTGAACCCATCCAGATGCCAACTGAGGTGGCTAGAGTACAACCGCAAGTGTCGTGTCCAGCGGTCTCAAAACAAAGCCCCGCCTCTATACCCTTCAAATCAACGCCGTTCGTGCGCATTTACTGCGAGGTCTGGAAGTAGTTCAGGAGGATGGAGCGCTCCTGCGACTCCTCACCCCAGTCCTTGACGACGACGCAAGAGCAGTTGACGACCTTGCGAGCGTTGCCCTCCCGGTCGAGGACGCCTGGAAATATGCGTAAGCAAACCTGTCGCCCGGTGACTCGGAGTCCACGCTCGGGATCACGTACAGAGACCGGCCCACTCGCCGAGCTGCTTGCCGTCCTGAACCTTGATCAGGGGGATCTTGTGCTCGTCGCACAGGGCAACGACCAGCTTCTTGTAGGCCTCCTCCTCACAGTTCTCGTTCAGGACACACATGTGGGCCTGGCGACGGTCGAGGGCCTTGGAAGCCTCACGAAGACCGCGGGCAAGGCCGTCGTGCATCAGAGCCAGCTTCAGAACACCCTTCAGGGCGTCCAAGACGGACATCTGGCCCTTGGGAGCGTCTGCGGAAACCTCGACCTCATCGGCGACCTCCGGGGCATTGTTCTCTTCTACGTCCGACTGTTGGGTGACCTGTTAGCGCTCTTGCTCGCAGCGGCGTGGTGATGCCGGATGCGCAGGAAACAGGGGCGGTCGTCGCGGGCTCGCGGCTGGCGGAGGCGGAGACTCACCATCTTGAATGCTTATCTTGTCGGGCGATCCTCGAAGATTATGTGTCGAGCGAAAGGAAGGAGTTGAGGGACGAATTTAGTCTTTTGGCTGGGTGGTGTCAGGATCTGAGAGTAACGGGGATTTGCCGAAAGCAGGCGACCGAGTGCGCACAATTAGGGCATTTTTACGTGCACGGACCACCAGGGCACACTCTCCACTCCACCGAATGTGTGCGCCAGCGACGCTTTTTTCCGTCTCACGACTCTTCACGACAATTCCTCGACGAACCAACCGAACAAACCAGTGAGGTATGTATGCTCTGGCCGCTGACAGCGATGCGGATGCAGCAGGATGATGCCTCTGGTCGTGGCGGAAGAGAGCAATCCTGAGCGCCGCCCCCGGTGAGGCGATGCGACGCACTGGCAGGCGGCCGCTCTCGATACGCTTCTCTTCTTCGGCAATGGGCGGCAGAACCCTCCTCGACCGATCGTCGAGGGCACTCTCCCTGCTCACGGCCGCGCGAGGCTAACATCGAGTTCGTTGGCAGATACCTCATTTCCAATCCGACTTGAGAATCTCCATTCCGACAACACCGCCAAAATGGTTCGCACTTCGGTTCTCCACGATGCCCTCAACTCCATCAACAACGCCGAGAAGGCCGGCAAGCGCCAGGTCCTGATCCGACCCAGCTCCAAGGTCATTGTCAAGTTCCTCCAGGTCATGCAGCGCCACGGTATGTGACGGACGCCCTTCTTCCTTGCACCCCCCTGCCACCACGCTTCGGCATGATAACTAGGGCGACGGCCGATTCCGCACCACGGCTCAGCCCCTATAAGTTGCCGATAGATTGAAGCTCGCGGTGGCCTCGAATCTGTTGTTTTTGAAAACATCTGCCCTGTATTGTCACAACGTTTGAGTCTGTCGCAACATCGCTGACAACCTTGGCAGGCTACATTGGCGAGTTCGAGGAGGTCGACGACCACCGATCCGGCAAGATTGTCGTTCAGCTGAACGGCCGTCTGAACAAGACGGGTGTCATCTCCCCCCGCTACAACGTCCGCCTGGCCGATCTCGAGAAGTGGGTCGTCAAGCTGCTGCCCGCCCGTCAGTTCGGCTATGTCATCCTGACGACCTCCGCCGGCATCATGGACCACGAGGAGGCTCGTCGGAAGCATGTCGCCGGCAAGATTATCGGCTTCTTCTACTAGACGGGACGGACAATAAAAGTTGGGGCATGGTCGGCGTTCAGGGTGGTCATGACGACAATGGCCGATGCCATCAGCAGCCATTGGGATAGTAGCGCATTCGAGCACTATTAAATGGGGCCTTTTCCTTTTGGCGCCGAGCTTCACGACGAATTGCGCCTGTGTGACGTGATATGCGTGATTACGAGCCTGGTGCGCCTGACACTGCCCGGTGTACAACGAAGAGTCCGCTCGGATGATACGGGGCGGGCTCACCCATCTCTGTATTACTGTGCTTCTAACAGCGTCGTGTGCTTGCTGTGACACGAGCGTATTTGTCGTGGAGCAACACTACGGTCTGGATGTAGGCCACGTCCCAAGGTCGATGTCCAAGATGCTCCGAGCCAAGGTTGCGGATCCCAGGTAATTAGAATGACACCCATCATATGCCAGCAGAGGTAAAGCAAGAGCGACCTTGACATTCGCTGGCTTTTGTAGAACCTCGACGAAGCGCTGCGTAACGGCAAGGAATAGGGGCAGCATGGGGTGAATACAAGGTTGGAGCCTTGGCACGCCGGAAGAGATGAATCCAGCCTCAAACCATGGGGCAAAAAACTCTCCGTCGTGGGGAGGATTGGAGGCCGGGAGCGGTAGGCCGTCAGGTATGCATGCATGCAATCTGCTGCTGTAGAAGACGATTAATATTAATTGGACGCAACGTTCAGCCAGTGCAGCCGCCCCATATAAATAAATGTCGCCCCTGTTCTGGCAGAGGGCGCGTCGCTGGATCCTCATGCAGCAAGGCCCGGCTGAGGCGACAAGAGACTTGCTCTCCTCTGCCTCGTCGCAGCTTCATGCCCTGCTCGTCCGCGCCGCCGTCTAGATGCGGTATCATAATCGACAAACCAACCCCCTCGTCCTCGACCGCACGTCCCCTCGTCCCTGGCCCGCGCCCGATGGTGGCTTAGCTGGCTACAATGCGGCGGCGACAGTGCATCACCCTCGCTGCAATAGCATTCCTCGTCTTCTGCACATACTCGGCCCTGCGCCTGTCCCACGATGGCACGAGGCTGACCGACCGGCCGCCCGCGAGACAGGAGCCCGTCAATTGGGAGGATGCGCCCAAGGTCGGGGGCGGCCCGCGGCCGAAGCAGCCCCCCGGCACGGGTGCGCACCCGATCTGGTATCTCCTCAACGATGCGCAGCGCGAGCTCGACGGCATCAAGAGCCGGCAGTCCGGGACGCTCGAGGCTGCAGTCAAGGAGTATCGCAGGCGGTACGAGATGCCGCCCCCCCCGCACTTCGACAAGTGGTTCGGCTTTGCCAAGGACAACAACGTGCAGCTGATTGACGAATTCGACGCCATATACGACCTGATCACGCCCTTCTGGGGACTGAAGCCGAAGACGATTCGAGAGAGAGCCAAGGAGGCGTTGGGGTACGACAACGCGCTGCTTGGAGTCGCCATCCGGGACCACCAAGTTTCGCACATGGCTGGCGGGTTGGAATGGCAGCGGAATGCCACCGAGGGCATGATGGCCAAGTTTGTCCAGTACCTGCCCGACATGGACCTGGCATTCAACGTCCACGACGAGCCGAGGGTCATGGTCCCTCACGACGACCTGACGCGGCTCGTGGGCAAGGCCCGGAACGAGAACATGCCTGCCTCCAACGCCAACGAGAGGCCCGCCAACGACTTCACGCGGACGTCGCCCGAGCTGAGCGACGGCCGGTCGTTTGACGAGTTCAAGGTGTCGCGCTTCAACGTCTTCGCCCACCAGGCGACGTGGACGCACTCCCGGATGTCCTGCCCGCCGGACAGCCCTGCCCGGACGCTCGAGGAAGACGAGCGCGCAGACGACTTGAGCCGATACGGGGTCAGCGAGCTCGGATTCATCTACAACGTGACTGCCATGTCCGACATCTGCCTCACCCCGTCCCTCAGCTCGACGTACGGCTTCTTCGACCGCCCAAACGCCTACAAGATCGTCCACGACCTGTTCCCCATCTTCTCCCAGTCCAAGATCTCGTCCTACAGCGACATCATCTACCCCTCGCCGTGGTACTGGTACGAGAAGGTGGCCTACCAGGAGGACAAGGACAAGCCCTGGTCCGAGAAGCAGGACAAGCTCTACTGGCGAGGGTCCACGACCGGTGGCTTCAGCCGCGGCGGCGGCTGGCGGCGGCAGCACCGCCAGCACTTTGTCCAGAAGATCAACGCCGGCAACCAGGCCCTGATCATGGTCAACAGCGGCGGCGCCGAGGACCCCAGGTGGGAGGCCAAGGAGGTGCCCCGCGGCGACTACCGCGAGTTCATCGACGTGCACTTCTCGCACGTGGGCCAGTGCGACGACGGCGACTGCGAGGCGCAGAAGCAGTTCTTCGACGTCAAGAAGCGCGTCACGCAGCAGGACGCGTGGTCCTTCAAGTACCTCCTCGACATCGACGGCAACGCCTTCTCCGGGCGCTTCTACGCCTTCCTGCACAGCATGAGCCTGACGTTCAAGCTCGCCGTCTTCCGCGAGTGGCACAACGAGTGGCTCAAGCCCTGGGCGCACTACGTGCCCCTGAGCCTGCAGGGCGAGGAGTGGCTCGAGGCGGTGCGCTTCTTCGCCGACAGCGGCCTCGGCAACGGCGAGGCCGAGCGCATCGCCAGGGCGAGCCGCGACTGGGCGAACCGCGTGGTGCGCAAGGAGGACATGGAGGCCTGGTTCTTCAGGCTGCTGCTGGAGTGAGTTTTCATGGCGCCCCCCCCCCCCACCCGGGACCGCGGGTTTCGGTGCTGACGAGCTACGCTGCCAGATATGCACGAGTAATAGACGACCAACGAGTGGCCATTGGGTTCGACCCGTCGAGCGCGGGCAAGAAGCTGGAGCAACCAGCCGGGGACACGGCCAGTGTGTGAAATGACGAAACGGTCGACGAGGAAATATAGACATAACAATGTGGCCCGGGTCGGGAGGCACCGACATGGAGTTGGGGCGGATGTAAAATGCACAGGGCTTGAATTTGTGTGCGTGATGTCCATATAATTTAATAATGTTTTACACCCTTACGCCCGTAGCCAAGCTATCCTTTTGAAACGCCCCGTGCCCTGTCGAGTCGCTGGAATCAGAGCCTGGATTCTTGTGCCCCAGGTGTTGCAGGAGTGCGTGCACCGCGTGTGCCGGCTAGTCTTCCTCGTCCTCGTCCTCGTCCTCGTCCTCTCCCTCCGCATCGCGGTCCTCCTCTGGCGACTTGTCGGCTTCGCTGCCGTGACGCGACCTCTCCCCGTCACCGTCCGCGTCTGCGCCCGCGCCAGCATCTTCATCCTGCTCCTCCTGCTCTGGCTCCTCCACCCCCTGGTCCCATCCTAGCGGCTTCTCCTTGTAGTTCTTCATGGCGTCGAGCATCGCCTCGGTGGGGTCCAGGACGCTAATGTCCAGCTGGTCGATGATCATGTCGTCGCCCTCCTGGGACAGGCCGCTGGTGCGGGCAATGTTCTTGGTGCGCTGGGGCCGGATGGCCGACTTTTGCATGACGGGGTAGTAGTAGACGGCTTTTTGCCTGGGGTACTCGTCGTCGTCGTTGTACGCGAGGATGATCTCGTCTTCATACTTGGTCGGGTGGTCGAGCTCCGTCTCCTGGGCGGTCTCGTATCCCCTGACTCTGTTGAACTGGAAGGTGGCGCCGTCGCTGCCGTCGTGCCCCGGGTCCTCGGCGTCGAAGCTGCGGCGGAAGTCCCTGTGGACGCCGCGGTTCTGCGGCAGGTAGAAATCGTAGTTCATCAGGTTGGGCGGCTTGGGGTTGTTGAGGGGGTCTCTGTCGTGGGCCCGGAGCGCCGCCTCGTACATGGCTTCTTCCGTCGCGGTCCGCTCTATGGGCCTGAGGAGCCCGCTAAGGAGGCGGTCGTCGTATTCGGTCTTGCCGGTGACGGGGTTCGTGAGGAACTTGATGGTGACGTAGGCGCCTGAGTCGGGGAACGAGTCGAGGTCTGGGAGCAGGGGCACCGCTTCGACGAGCTTGAGGTGCTTCTTGGACGGGTGCCTGACGCGCTTGGCGTCCTTCAGATCCAGCTCGGCGGCCTCGAAGCTGCGGTCGATCTTGCGCTTGATGGCCTGGGGAGAGTCGGCGGCGGCGTCGGGGGCGGGCCGCGCGGGCTTCCGGGCCTTGGCCAGCAGGACGCGGGCGTTGCCCGACTCGGGCCGCTTCATTGTGCTGGACGAGATGTACTCTGTGCGGCGGAGGAACGAGACGTTGGCCTCTGCGACCTTGAGCTTGCCGAGGGCGGCGATGGGCCGGAGCAGCGGGCGATCGTGGGGGTGAAGAGCGGGAGGCTGGGCGGGTGCTTGGATGGCTGTTCCTGCGGTCAGCACTGGCAAGGCAGGCATCGACGAGCCGATCGGAGCCGCCACTCACATCGCTCGTCGCCGTCGAAAACGCCCGGCATGCCCACCAGGTTCAGCGGCATGCCCAGCTCTGCATCGGCCTCGATGTTCAGCGGCTGCTCCCGGGCCAGGCGCGAAGCGAAGCCGGGCGTCGTGTACTGGCCGCTGGCGAGGCCCGTGTTGGGGATGTCGAGCAGCTTGGGCGGGTTCGGCGGCGGCGGCAGGGCGTTGGAGAAGCGGATGCGCGCGATGTAGTCCTGGTGGACCATGCGCTCGCCGGAGCGCGCCCCGGAGGACGACATGGCGACGAGGCCGATGGTGCGCGGCGAGTAGTCGTCTTCTGCGGCGGATGCAGGAGGCGATGTAGGGAGGTGAGGCGAGGTGGTGGCTGGAGTCGCGAGGCTAGGAGAAAAAGCTGTTGGGCGCGAGGCTGGCCGAGACTGCGCCACTCAGGTAAGGCCTGTGAGCCAGACGAGCTAATAGCGCGACAATGCTCTTCGACTCCTAGATAATAAGGGCCTAGTCGATTATTTAATTCTCTTTTGTAATTATTCAACCTCCTCGAAAAATCCCTTGGATAGCCCCGCGAGCAACTCTTCAAACGGTCCTTCGGAAGATCCTTCGGGGTCATGGAAATGCTGATCGAAGACCGCAAATAGCAGCGCGACGAAACAACAGCGAGAACTCATGATGAGGCTTCTCCCCGCAGCGACTTGACCGGATGGATCGTTACGGGCGTTGGCGTTCTGAGTGTACTTCGTGCGATTTCAGGCTGAACCCAAGATTGGAGTTGGGAGTCATGTGGATTGGCTGGTTGAGTGGTGCTGCAGGATTGGAGTACGGCATTAGCACAATCTATATTTTAAGTACTCCTCTGGTCAATAAGACCAGAACTGAACACTTTTTGACCCACGAAAGGTCAGGGGAATTTCCTTCGCGTGTAATTCTCCTTCATGTTTTCCCCGGGATAGAGACCGCCGTCGTACCAGTAGCTTGCCCGCTCCAGCGCATGATCCATGAAGCCCTGAATGTCAAAGTCGTCAACCCAGCCACGACGTTGAAGCTCCCTCAGAGCAGCCATAGTCCAGCTGACACAGTTCTCTGCCGGTTCTGTGTTTCTCCTTGGCATTGGGATACCCGAGAGGATCGTGCTCACATACTCGAGGCTCACATCGCCAGGTATTTTCCCAACCATGATGCGCCCGAGCATTGCTCTACTTCTTGTATAGTCGGAACTGCCGCGATAATTGAATTGCCAGCCGCCGGAGCCTGGGATGTTCGAGTACGACTCTTGGTCAAGGACCTGGTAGCAAGCGCCTTGTCCTCTGCTTCCCTTTGGTTCCATCCAAACAGCCCAATGGAACCTTGCGTAGTAAGTCACGGCTTTGTGGATTCGGTGTTATCCCTTGACGGAAGTACAGGGCCACGAATACTCGACTCTTGTTGCCATCGGACATGATTGCGGTAGAGGAGAGTGTTGTGGGCTCTCTTCCCAGAGGCTAGAGTAATAAGGTTATTAGTGTATCCATCATTGCTCACGGTACACTTACCAGACCTGATAGAACTTGCTGAAACTCTCGTGACTTGTCGAAAATTAGGGCGATTTCAGTGGATGGGGATATGCTGCGTTCTCAACAGCCTCCCCGAAGTCGAAGCCAAGGTTCAACTTAATAGCAAGAAGCAGGACAGTCGTGAAATGATGAGCGAAGGAGATAGAAACAATAAGATAGCCCGAGTACTGACAGCTCAAAGCGCTCGACAAATGGGAATAAAGGGTATTTATGGTTTTCTAAGGTCCCAAGCAAGGCCAACACACCCAGCACAGCCTCCACTAATATTGCTGATTGAAAGGCCGGAGAGGGGCAGCTACTTCATCCCTAGACACGTCATTAGTCTTGACGTTTCAATATTATTCGTACGAGGGTTTTTGATTGGAGCTGGCGAATTCTGTTGGGCGGATCTCCTCTTGTTGGATAAGATGACCCGACGCCCAGCGGGCGCTTACACCAACCCCATGTTTTCGCGAATGCTATTCGTTGAACTTAGCAGCTGGGTACATACAATCGGCGCCCAACCGCCCTATCTCGCATGGGACCCTTCGTAAAGGTGGGCGGGAATCCCGCCTCCCCTCACAGCTATGAGTTCTAATTTGTCGGCCACGAGTAACCCCTCCCAAGTCCGATCCGTTGCATACTTAGGAGGATTCAGAGTCCCCACAGCTGGGAGGCTTGGGAGCCCTGGGCCCCTCGCCAAAATGCGACGGGAGAACCTACGAAGTACCGGAGAACTTACGTATTCGAATGTACTTATATGTACGAGTATGAGATCTCTTATAGCCGCCACTGCTAAAGCTAGCATAGCTATTGTATAAAAATAATATAACTAAAATATAGCCGCGCATTAATCCCCAAGATTGCATACGCGTAATTATTAATGAATGACCCCCAAAAAATCTCCATCTCCAGGTGAGCACGTGACTAGAAGACAGCTTGGCCAATGCGTCGTGTCCTAGCCACCTGCAGACCAAGGACGTTCCCAGGCGCAAATCTCATCAATCATCATGCAGAACCCAAAGCGCGTTTCGCTGCCATCTGACAAGCTGCCTCTGTGGTTGAAGTTTCGTATATGGGCCGGCAAGATCATTCACAACGGGCGCAATGTCGGCGGGGGCAGAGGCCAAGTCTTCCGGCTGCCATTCCGCCGCATCGCCAAGCTAGATTGTCATCCAAATGAGCTCGAGGCTATGGAATTCGTCAGAAAAAATACAACCATTCCGGTTCCACACATATATGAGATATACGACTATGGTGAAGGTCAACATCTTGTCATGGAAGAGGCGCCGGGCGGCGATATCAAAGTCTACTACGGCGGAATGACACCGGACCAAGTCAAGACTTTCGGCCTCGAGTTGGCTGGCTATCTCACCCAGCTGCGAAGCCTGCGACCCCCCAGCCCCGGATTCATTGGGTCACTATCCCTCGGCTCCAGCCTCGACCATCGCCTCAGCGGAACTCGATTTGGGCCTTTTCACAGCGTGGCAGACTTCCACACCTATCTGCGAAGAGGCCGGCCGTTGGAACACTGGGAAAACGAACCAGACGTGGTGCGAGTCCATTCCACGCCAGAGAAGTACAGCGTCAGGTTCTCCCATGCCGACCTCTGCCCGAACAACATCATGGTGAAAGACGGCCACATCACCGCAATTATTGACTGGGAGTTCGCAGGATGGTACCCGGAGTATTGGGATTATACGAAGATGTACTGGGGTGAACGGACTCACTGGGCCAACTTTTACCGGGCCGTGGAAGAGGAGCCGGGTATCACGAAGTATCATGACGAGCGGGCCGCCGAACTTGCCATCTGGAAGCGCATGCACCCGTGGTCGTACGATGACCCGCCGTGGTCTCCTGGCGACGATGAGCAAGCTGAACAGACGCAACCGGATCAAAATAAGCTGGCAGACGAGTCGTAGAGGAGTGAGGTCTGAACTGTCGAGAAAGGAAATGTGCAGGAGGAGCTCCGTGGTCAACGTATCCAGCATAGAGACGAGCTGGTCGGTGGCCTGCCTTTGTTGTGATGGGAACGGGAAGTCAAGAACTGTCCGCGATAGTCTTGAGATTCTAGCTTCTACGTTTTATATTATAATTCTAGGCCTTTTTTAGTGATTTTCTTTTATTAAGGGATCGTCTCCAAGACTACGGGTTAGGTAGGGGCTCGATGCTCTCATTTCCCATGATCCCTAGTCTGAGGTCGTTTCGTCTATATATCCGCCTCGCATGGCTCCGTGATTCCCTTTTTTTTTTTGCAAACCCAAAACAGAATGTGATGATACAGGCGCACCATCGACACATGACATTAATCGCCAACCGTTGCATGGCTGGGAGCGGTGTTTTACACAGAGCCTGGCCAATCCTCCGCGCAGTCCAGCGACAAACCCGCCTCGCAGCGCGGGCTCGGCACAGCTCTCTTCTCGTTCCCACAGACGCATGGAACAGCCTACGAGCTGTTCTTTCTGTAGTTCTTCTTGCCAACAGTAAAAGGGACGTAGCGGTACTTGATCATGTGCTGGATCTGCTTCCGCACTGGAGAGGCGTTAGCCTTGGCCAAGCAAGGATGGATGCGCCGCCGTGGTGCGCAGGCAGCTCGGGAGGGAGGGACTCACTCGTCAGGACGAAGAGAATCATCCAGTACATGACGAGAATGGGCCAGAAGACGGGCACGTTGAAGATCTCGAAAAAGGTGCAGAAGAAGGAGATGACGACGGCCCTCGTCGCCCAGTACCAGAACTTGAACTCGGGCAGGCGTCGGATAAAGGGCTTGAACTCCTCGTCCCGCTTGGTCGGGAGGGTGCCGACGGAGCCGTCCTCCATCTCATTGTCGAGGGCGTCGCTCGAGGGGTCGAACTTGGGCTGGAGGAAGGCGAGGAAGAGGTTGAGCAGATAGATGCCGAGGGCATACGCGACTGCCACGGGGGTCAGCTGATGCCAGCTAATGCTTCTTGTTTGCGCATGGTGCTCCGAGGAGGGAAAACGCACCGATATACCAGCCTTGCGCAAAGAGGATGCGCAGGAAGAAGAGGAAGAGGCCGGCACCGGTGCCGACCCATCGGTAGAGGACAAACGGCGTGGACTGGTCCAGCAGTGCCTGGTATTGCTATTTGATCGCCTGTCAGCACGATGGGCCCGAGGCGACGATGGCCGTCGTTGTCGTCGCCGTCGCCGTCGCCGTCGCCGTCGACAGCGACCCGACAGCAGAGGGGCACCGTACTCTCTGGAGCCTGGATGTGTGGGCAGTGACGCTCGCGAAGGGGGTCTGCTCGGGCTCTGGCGCATCCATCTTGGGCGAGGGGTGTCGCGAGACTTCGTATTTCCAGAGAACAAACAGAGAGCAAGAATACAGGCGGCGGCGCAGGCGGGGAGAGGAGGCGTTCGCTGCTGTGCGTGTAGTTGTAATCCGTACAGTTGGCCGAAAGGGTCTGCCTGTCCTGTCGCTATTCTGGCTGGTGGGCTTGCGAATCTCCAAGGTACGTACCCTCCAGCCACCCTGAGCTGCCACCGAATATTTGCCGTGGGCCTATTTGTCGACGCGCGGTGGCACCTTGATGTCAAGGCACGGACGCTGGCATCTGCTCAAAGTAAGCGTCGATGGCTGACAGAAGTGTAGCTTCCAACGCAAAAATGTCCCAGAGCACTTCTTCGAAGGAAGGCACGTCACCACCGCGGATTTGGTGTACGTCGCGCCAAGACTGGCGAGTCAGAGCCGGCAGAAAGCCGAGGGCGACTTACCAATGTCGTGAAGAGGCAGAAGCCTAGCAGTCGCCCACGACCACGGCTGGCAGCCGAATCAGACGAGCTTCATCAGCTGGTCGAAGCTCTAGCATCTGACGGACAGGCACTCGATCAAGACATTACTCCTGTTCCAAGAATAGATTTTGAGGATTCAGATGATGAAGAAGCTGGCAGCGACCGAGGTGAAACAACCGAGGCACCACCCCAAAAAATGGGACTCTCTGTCATCAACACCCTGATCAATGAAATTGAAATGGTTTGCGGACCCGCACCCACAAGAGATTCACGTAAGTCAACTGTGTTCTTTGATAAGGGTATTAACAAGCCAGGATACTATCCATGACTTTTGCTTGAGATGATAATGAGGAAAGCTAACTCTCCCCTTCCATGGCAGTTCCCGAATCCATCCTCAGAAACATCGAGAATCACGACAGCTAGTATCTGTCGATTATCGACCGACTGTTTGAGAAGGCGCTCATAACCACCGAAGAAACTTTGCCAGATTCTCCCTTTTCCCGTCCCATGCTGCTCTGGCTTCATGCCAATGCGGATGTGAAGACTCGTAACGCGCTGCTCGAGATTCTTTTACATCCACACATCAGATCATACCGTTGTCGGGCTGCACTGGGCCGACGCGAGCAACGACTCATATTCGAGAACCTTGAATCATACCAGCTGTCACAATGTGGAAAAGTGTAGTTGGCACGTACCTTCTGCATGGAATACGAACAGACGAGCAAGAACAACCACAGGGTCTCGTCTATGTCGGACAGTCGGCTGCTCTGAAACTGACACATGATGGAGCTCTTGGCATACGTCTTCGATCGAGGCAACATTGGTCTGGGATTTCAACAGCCAGATCTCGGGATGACACTGGTAAATCGGCATTGTATGCCCATCGGCGATTGTCAGATTCTAGAGTCGACAGAGCAGAGCTTGCGGTGCTATCGGTCTTTCCGTTTCCGAAGGCAGAGATGGGGGAAGCCCTTCGGCATTACCCGTACCTGCTCACACTTTTCGAAACTGTCGACATTTTTCTAATAGGCGCTCTTGACTTGCAACAGGTCAGCTGTGCCCAGCACAATGGATTACGAGAACGAGTGTCTTTCAGGCCGTCGCATTTGCCTCAGCGAGCTCACGAAGGACTCAATCGAGCCTTACCGACCAAACAGCTCAGAAGACCATTCGGTGGAACTGCTGTGGGCACCAGCTGGTCTCCTCAAGACGTTGTGTCTCTAATGAGTCTTGTTGAGCAGCACGAGCAACGCGCCTACCTCCATTCCGAGCAAAAGATGATCCAATGGGACTTTTTGGTGACGCAATTACGTGTACAAGGGGTGCGCAAAACGAAAGCCGAAGTGATGGCAATGTACGCGAGACTCGCGCAAAATCCTGAGTCTGGCTTCATAACCTACCGAGTCAGCAGATGGAGATTTCTCTGGGCGCAGATTCATCGCGTCAAGGAACATCTTCACGAGAAGGGTCTTATTCACGCTCCCATGGATGACAACGACCTCTTCTATAATATTCCAGCTTTGGAGGGTGGATTAGACTCCTCCCAGCACATTCGCGGACTCCTCAAACACACAGGGTTCTCAGAGTACTCCGACCACAGCTTTAACGATTTTTTCCCACGATATCTGCCAAGGTTGCTCCACAGAGATGTCTGGGAGAATCTCACAGGTGAGTATCCCCTTCCCTAAGATTTCGGGATTTTATCCTTATTGGATCACAAGATTTGCCACCGGAACGCTTAGTAGCCAGGTCACAATTTCTGTCTCGTTACATTTACCGCCGGGCTGCAGCAGTTGTTTTGCATTATGTGCGGCAGGTTCTCGTTGAACAGGGCATTTATCCCGTCTCGCCAATCTCCACGAATCCACCCGTCCCGCATATATCATGGCAAAACTTGATTGAAGTATGGCATCGAGCTCATGCTCAAATGCTAGCGGACGGGGTGCCGGCTGGCGGACTTGTGGAACCGGCACGGAAAATGTATCTTCGATCCCTGCCATTCTGAGCCTCTACCGCGCTGGAGATACGATCCGTGCTTGGACGGGGCACAATAACAACCCGTACAATGGCAATTGTCCTCCTGCGGCCACTCCAGAGGGCAGCAGGGCCAGATACAAGACAATGCTCTTGTGCAAGACGAAGGTGAATCTGAGGCTAACTCAGAAGAGCCATACCTATGGCCGTCTGATGTAAGCCGGTATGAGGCATTGGCCTCGACGAACGAAGTGCTTGCCATTACGGCTGCCCATGCGATCAAGAAACCCCAGTCGATTTTGAAGCTGGATGCCAGTCGGCCATCACCGTGCGAATCAGGGCAACATCGTCCGTCGACTCTACGTGTCTTGATTCATATCATGCGAAACCATCATCAAATGATATTCTTCGATAGCGATTCTGAGGTCTCAGCGGATGATGCTCTCTGGGAAACCCTTTATATCGGGGGACTCGACAATTCATGGAAAATCCCCGATTCCCGTCGGCTACGACAGCGTTTTGGTTGGGTGTTGGACTTCATCAGAACTGGGTGTTTACCTTCAGATGCGCATACTGCCAACGAAATTTTGCGGGAGGCCTTGGCTGATAGCGTATTGTTGTGTCAAACGCACCCGTACAACTATCAAAGTGAGCATCCGACCGCCACTCTGCTGAATCCAGACTTGTGCCCAAGATGGATACAGGAGTTTCTGAATGCCAGGGGTGGATTACAAACCGTGGAGACAGGCATCCGAGACCTCATGCATGGCATCAGTATCAAGGGATTCTGCGACACATATGGCATTTTGATTGCACGGCTTTGGGAGGAATCAATGTCCCAGCCGGGACAACGGCCTCAATACCATGACCAAACGAATACCGGCAGAGAGGTGCCAGCTTCTTGCGAAGACACCAACGCATCCGGTACATCTCAGCCATCACCACCGACAACGGCTGAGCCCCCGGACACATCGCAATTTCCTTCTCGGCCTGTTTCTCCACCAGCGAATTCCTCTCTACAGGATGATGGAACCAAGAAAATGAGAAAGTGGTCTTCTGAAGAAGACGACTACCTCGAGTCCATTCTCAAACTTGATCTCGCACCAAAACTCCGGGTAGAGAGATTTCAAGCAAAATTTGGCACTTACCGCACCGAGGCATCAGTGGCTGGGCGAGTCCGGCATTTGAGGAGAGATCAACCGACAATGCGAAGCATATGTAAATGGGACCCCGAAGAGCGAAATCATTTAGAGACACTTTTGCAAACGGAAACGGACTGGGGCAGTATTGCCCAAAAAATGCAGGAGAATTTGGAAAAGTTCAATCGTTATCGGTGATCCGATCTTATGCTCACGGCCACGGATTGGACATTTCTCGGATTTGCTCCTGCTGCACAACAGTGGACAGGTGAACAGGACGATTATCTGAAGATTCTGCGGGAAAGAAATACGCCTTTAAAGGAGTGCATTAATCTTCTCCGAGAGAAATTTGGCACCGAGCGTTCCTATAAAGCCATCCAGGGGAGATGTGTGGTGAAGGGTTTTGTTGAAAGTCCTACGGGCGACGAGTGGTCCCAGGATGAGCTAGGTCTTGTCTGGGAATGCGTATCTTCTTATACTAGAAGGCTTGGTGCCCACGCTTGAATGGAAGCTGCTATTCTTCAAACGCTTATACATGACAACCGCAAAGCATGATATGTACGATGCGTCCATGTCCCTGATCGCCTAGACTAAACGTTTAAAGACACCAATGCTGCACGCCAAACGGGCATTGTATGGCCCTGCCCTCACATCACCGGGCCCCATTACATTTAACGCAGCCACCATTGTTCCTAGTTCGACAGCATGGCATATTCCCGTAAGCTGATGCGGTCGCCTGGCAGGCCGCGCCCGCGGCATATGGCCTCGAACTTTGCACTCACCCAGCATTCCTCGCTGGCGGCCGCGATGACCCGGATGACCCGCTGCTGCTTGTCCTGCAGTTCGACAAACGCCGGCAGCCGCCGGGAACTGTTGGGGAAAGTCATGTTCATGGCCACGTCTGCAATGATGCAGGCAACTTTCCCGTAGGAGCCTGAGAGCGCATCGACGACGGCTTCGACGGCGCTGGATGATGCTTCGTCGTTGGTTTTACGGTGACCGAACCCGTACAGGGTGGCTACTGAGCAGCCGCAGATGTCGTTCCCGCAGGGGATTATGTTCTCCCAGCCAGGGCCTGTTTCGATGGTTGCTTTGGTGACGGTCAAGATTGCCTCGGAATCTTCGACATCAAGGTCCAGCAATGCTTTGGCGGCCGCCCATCGTACCATGGATATTATCCTGACTTGTCTGTGAAGGCCCAGAAGCCGCGAAATGGCCTCTGGGTCGTGTACATGCGGTTGGCCGTCGGAGGAGTCGAGGTTTGTGATCCCAGCCGTGAGCTGGCCAAAGGCCAGGACCGCGGTAGCCATGGCAAAGGGGTAGCGGCATCGTCTGTTGAGGAGGTCCCAGATGCTGGCCAGCGTGTCTTGTGCGTTTGCCCGAGCAGCCTCTGGGAACCAGGCCAGCGCGTATGCGCAATTGGCCGGGATGATCGGGACGGGGTCCTCGAACAGGAGGGTTTTGAGCACAGGGACGCCTTCTCTCACGGCGTCATACGACTGCAGGGCCCAGTTTGTCTGGCCAGCTCGTCCACGCCGGGATTTAATGTTGGTGATTACTGGCCGCCAGTCGCCGGCGTCGCCAACCGCGAGGCGGATGAGGAGCTGGATGATGTCGTGGCGGTACGACGTCCGCACGTCATCTAGCAGCTTGAGCAAGAACGGCACTGCGCGTGGCGAAGCCTCCCAGCGGGACCCCTGATATACGAGGCAATGTGATAGCTTTGAGAGCGCCGCGACTCGCTTGCTGTCGTCTGGGTGCTGTAATAGCTCGAGCCACGACGGGAGCTCGCTGGCGGGGCCATGGGCATGCTGCAACGAAGCCCAGTAAACCGAATGAATGCCTTCGAGGAGGTTGAAAGTAGCGTCTGAATGGCGAGATGTGGCGGTTCCTGACGGCGCGTTGATGGCGAAGATGGCGCGAACGCCGCCAATGCGCTGCAGGTAGTGGCCGCAGGCATTGCAGAGGAGTCTGTCATGGGTATCTTTTCTCCATAGGGATGTGTCTGAAGTGCCGCAGTGCCGGCAGATGAATTGCTGATAGGATCCAGCTGAATGAACGCCACGTACGGCTTCAGACATGGTCTGTCATTCGCTCAAGAGCTGCCGGCTGCCGTGGTGCAGGCCAGGAGCAGGAGGAAGAGAAGGTTGGGGGGGTTGTTCACAAGAGGCGGATGCGGACCAGAATTAAGCAATGCTGAAAGCTTTGCGATGCGGAGGGTACACGGCAAGTGCCCGAGCAAGCAGCTTCCAGCTTTGCTTCTTCTCAGGCATCGCAGGCATCGCAGGCACGGCAGGCATCGCAGGCACGGCAGGCATCGCAGGCATCGCGGGCTCGTAGGTATCGCGGAAGACAGCCTCACACACACACATATCAACGCAAATTGAATTATCAACCATTTGATCGATTGAAACAGGGCCCCCAAAAGCCCTCAAATTCGCAGTCTTTGCCGTTGTGTTGCAATTGAACCCAACTCGGGCCGTCACGTTGCTAGTCACGTGTCCGACAGTTCGTCGGGTCACCTGACTAGCCGGCTGACTAGCTGGCGGTCGCCACCACAGGATGCGATGACTAAGAACAAAAAAGTATGGGGTGGCCCCAGCAAGCAACTACCTACGTATTAATAGTTCAGAGTCCTGCGCTCTTCCAGGGAGGAGATGCTGTACAGAGCAGTGAGTAACTCCACATGATTACCCAACTGATTCTCTAGAAAAAACTAACGTTCCTAGATCGCGACAGCCCCATGGGCTCGATCGCTCTTCCGGGCGACCAGTCGCCTGTCTGGTCGAACTCTCTGCAGCCAACATCTCGTCCACTTGCAATGCCACCAGCACTTCCCCCGCCGTTCATTGAACACTACAAGCGTCGATCGAGCAACGATTTCATCTGTGAAAGTGCCGGGGGGGTCCAACCTTGGCAATACTCGTTCCGAAAGGAAGACACCGCAAACCCTCACCGAGAAAATTTTCCAACGCCACGCTGTGGGTCTCCCGGAAGGCACGATTATACGAAGCGGCGACTACGTTCAAATACAACCTCACAGGTGTCTCAGTCACGATAACACCTGGCCGATTGCCCAGAAGTTCATGTTAGAGATCCCGAATCGATTGCTTTCAGTTCCTGCTCTTAAAGCATTGGAATGCGATTAACACCATTCGATTGACTGTTACAGTTCCATGAACGCTACACGAATCAAGGATCCGACGCAGCTGGTCTTCGCGATTGACCACCAAGTTCAATCGAAGAGCGAAGCCAATCTCCGCAAATACAAGTTGATCGAAGCATTTGCCAGAGAACACGGTGTAGCCTTTTTCCCTGCCGGCCATGGGATCGGTCACCAAGTGATGGCAAGCGCCCATATAAACCCCAAATTTGGGTCGTGCTAACTTGACCAGATCGAAGAGTTGTTCGTTTGGCCGGGCACATTATGCGTTGGCTCGGATAGTCACAGCAACATGTATGGGGCGATAGGATCACTGGGTGTTGCCCTGGTCAGAGCAGATGCAGCTACAGTCTGGGCGACGGGCAAAAGTTGGTTTCAGGTGCCTCCTGTGGTGCAGGTAACGTTCACAGGGACATTGCCTCCCGGTGTGACCGGAAAGGACGTTATCATAGCGCTCTGCGGGCTCTTCCCCACGGATGTACTTAACCATAGTATTGAGTTCGTTGGCTCCGAACAGACGATGGCTAGTATCCCGGTCGACGACCGCCTTACCATCAGCAATATGTCGACTGAGTGGTCTGCGACTTCCGCAATGGTACGTACTTGTCCTTTCCACAATTTGCGTCAATTCATCATGTCTAATGTTCGAATGTGTCACAGTTCCCGATTGATGAGACTCTGAAGCGTTGGCTACGATATAAGGCTACAGAGGCGGCAATGTGCGAGGACCGGACGACCCGAGAACGAATCACACACAACAAGATCGACGAGCTCTACGCTGACCCCATGCAAGCTGATCCCGGAGCCTATTACGCTAAGAAGCTATACCTCAACCTCTCTAGCCTCTCGCCTTACGTCTCGGGACCTAACTCTGTTAAGATCTCGACCCCGCTTAGCGAGCTTGCTCCAAAGAACATCAAGGTTGATAAAGCTTATATCGTAAGCTGTACCAACTCACGAAGCTCCGATCTTAAGGCTGCAGCCAAGGTTTTCCAGGACGCCGCTAAGGCCAACGGTGGCAAGGTTCCAAAAATCGCGGACCATGTCAAGCTATATATCGCGGCAGCTTCGATCAATGAGCAGAAGATCGCCGAGGATGAAGGCAGCTGGCAGATATTACTTGACGCTGGGGGGATTCCTCTCCCTGCTGCTTGTGGGCCTTGCATAGGGTTGGGAACGGGCTTGTTGGAGGATGGCGAGGTTGGAATCTCGGCCTCGAACCGCAATTTCAAGGGCCGGATGGGTTCAAGACGTCAGTTCTTATTCTTGGCATATTCGATCGCAGAAGACTAATTGTGCCAACAGTCGCTCATGCGTACCTTGGTAGTCCCGAGGTTGTGGCCGCGAGTGCTCTAAGCGGCAAGCTCTCGGGCACCGGTGTATACGAAGCCCCTGAGAACCTCACCGGCGTAGAGTTCGGTTATGGTACTGGCTTGCCGGCATTCCCTCTTGATGAGCTCGACAGCGCTGTTGAGCAACTGGAGTCTCTTATCGACCGGGTGGAGTCTTCTGTACCCAAGGACGACGGCGACGATGCAAAGGCAACCACTCGGATACTTCCGGGTTTTCCAGAGAAGATCAGTGGGGAGCTTTTATTCTGTGATGCCGACAACCTCGATGTGAGTTCCCCCGATTCAGTATATGAATCTTTCATACTAAGTATTCTTTCTCCAGACCGACAACATCTATGCGGGAAAATGGACATATCAGGATGATATTACGAAAGAGGGCATGGCAAAGGTCTGCATGGAGAATTATGACCCAGACTTTAGGTCAGTCGCCAAGCCCAATGATATCCTCGTCTCGGGGGCAAACTTTGGGACGGGTTCATCAAGAGAGCAAGCAGCAACGGCCATCCTCGCCAACCAGATCCCGCTCGTCGTGGCCAGTAGCTTTTCGAGCATCTTCGCCCGCAACAGCATCAACAATGCGCTCTTGGGATTGGAAGTACCGCGACTCGTCGAGCGCCTCCGCGCTAGATTCCCCGCGTCGGAGAGAGTGCCGACACGGCGTACTGGCTGGACTCTGACTTGGGACGTCTCTCGGAGTGTCGTTGAGGTGCAGGAGGGTGAGGACGGAGAGCGCTGGGAGGAAAAGGTGGGCCAATTTCCAAAGAATCTGCAAGAGATCATTGCGAAGGGGGGGTTGACGAACTGGACCAAGCACGAGATTGCAAAGGCCGAGGTATAAAATCCTACGTGAGAGTATGTGAATTTGTAGTCAGAAATGTGTAGAAGAGCAAAATGAGCTTGCAAATGAGAACAATTTCAGCAGAAAGCTTGGATGTTCCGGTGCCAGATAGTCTTTTCATCTACGTAGGTACTTGGTTTTACTATTCTGTTGACCAGAGCTTATTCGTCAATTCCCAAGTGCTGCTGAGCACTGTTGCTACCTTGTCCCGAGCCCTAATTTGTCCTTGTGCACAGGCATCATCAGTACCTATGCCGCGCATCACGCCTACCTAATCTTGGCTGGAGCGTTTCCTCAGTACCCCAAGCTTTCCTTGCACCGCGAAGACGGTTCGAGAAGTTCCAAACCCTGCGTGAAACGCAGCAACGAGCCCTGCCTGGGTAGGATGCGGCCAATCCTTAATAAACTGTTCTTCCTCAGAGTCCAGTGCTTCCTCCCTGAATCTCGAATGCCCTATCATGCTTTGCGGTTGTCATGTATAAGCGTTTGAAGAATAGCAGCTTCCATTCAAGCGTGGGCACCAAGCCTTCTAGTCCAATATGATAAGGAAGAAATAAATTTATAAAAAAAACCGCCCCTCAACATGTCGAATCAGACAAGTGACGTCCGGCCTTCATTCGTCATCCGTAGCAAACCGGTCCGTAAACTTAAAGATGGCGAGGCCCTCCCTGAAGCTCTTCGCAATCGTGGCGGTGTCGTTTGCGGCGTACACGCCCGGCCCGTTGCCGACGCCAGCCGCTGTGCGAGCCTTGTCCGCGGAGCCGAGGAAGCCGAGCGGCTTGCCCCAGTTGTACCCGTCGGTGATGATCTGGACGGGCCGCCCGGGGGGGTACAGCGTCGACTTCTTGGTGGCGTCGAACAGCTTCTCGGCGCCGCTGGCGACGATGATGCCGTCGAAGCCGATGGCCTCGGCCGCCGAGTAGGTCATGTCCACGCCCTCGGCGAGCGTCTCGGCGACGGTGGCGACGATGACCTTGTCGGCCTTGAAGGCGTCCTTCAGGGCCTTGGCCTGCGCCAGCGAGTCCTCGGAGCCGGTCGAGGCCAGGACGCCGACCTGGAGGGTGGCGATGGTGGGCAGCTTCTCGCCAAAGATGGAGATGCCCTTGGTCTTGTTGTTGTGGTAGTACTTGGGGTCCTCTGGCGGGGCGTCTATGTCTAGGGCCTTGCCCACGCGGACGGCAATGTCGTGGCTGATCTTGTTGAGCTCCGCGAGCACGTTCTTCTGGACTGCGGAGTGGATGTGGCTGGTCTCGAAGCGGATCGCGTCAATGAGGAACTGCTGCTCAACCTTGGTCAACGAGTTGTAGAACAGGCGAGGCTGGCTCCAGTGGTCCGCAAAGGTCGAGCTCCGCGCGCGCACTAGGGCGCCGGACACCTTCCGGCTGGGAGCCGTGAAGAAGCCCTTGCCGGCTGTCTGGTTGGCCTGCATAGGGAAGCCCTTGTTCAGCGTGTTGGGCGAATCTGGGCCCTGTCAGCATTCTCCAATCCGCATGTTGCTTCCCCGTCCGGCTGTACTCACAGGGAGCAGTGTTCTTGTGGATCATGTTCTGCCCGGCGCCGTCGCGGTTGTTGTTGTGGATCTTCCCGATGGGCCGGTTGATGGGCAGCTGCTCAAAGTTGGGGCCGCCGTGGCGGTTGATCTGAGTGTCGAGATAAGAGAAGATGCGGCCCTGCAGCAGAGGATCCTCGGTGAAATCGATGCCTCGCACGATGTGGCCGGGTTGAAACTGTAACCGCGTCAGCAGGTATCTTCGGATGGTTGGGAATCGGTCCATCTGACCATGATCTGCTCGGTCTCGGCAAAGTAGTTGACGGGGTTTGCATCCAGCCTCATCACGCCAAGCTTTTGCAGCGGCGCGTACTCTTCCGGAATGATCTTGGTAGGGTCCAGGACATCGAACCCGAAAGCCTGGGCCTGGTTCTCGTCGATGATCTGGACATTGAGCTCCCATTCCGGGTAGTTGCCCGAGTCAATGGCATCGAAGAGGTCTTGGCGGTGGAAGTCGGCGTTCTTGCCAGCGACGTGCTGCGCCTCGTCCCAGACCAAGCTAGCCTTGCCCTGCTTCGTCTTCCAGTGCCACTTGATGAGCTTCGTATTGCCATCGTTGGTGACGAAGCGGAACGTGTGGACACCAAAGCCATCCTGGCTGCGAGTCAGCTCTGTCCCCTAAAAGCGCCGAGAATTCGCAAATCATACCATGTGTCGGAAGCTCCTGGGGATTCCGTAACCAGCCATGGCCCAGAAAAGAGTGTGCAGCGTCGACGTCTCTTGGCTGAAGAAATCCCAGGCAGAGTCATGGGCCGTGGCGCCCTGGGGGATTTCATTGTCGGACCGGGGCTTGACCGAATGGATCAGGTCCGGGAACTGAATGGCATCCTGGAGGAAGAACACGGGGATGTTGTTGCCAACGATGTCAAAGTTGCCCTCATCCGTGTAGCTGCGCTGGTCAGCATCGAGGCACGAGACATTCAGCAAGGATACGAGGTGACGTACAATCTCGTCGCAAAGCCGTGGACGTCGCGAGCCGTGTCGGCACTCCCACGAGACCCGGCAACAGTGGAAAACCGGACAAAGGTCGGAGTCTTCTTGCCTTCGGAGCTCAAGAACGACGCAGCCGTGATGTTGCTGTAGTCGCCGTAGCTCGTAAAAGTGCCGTACGCACCAGCTCCGCGAGCGTGGACGGCTCTCTCCGGAACCTACACGCAGTCTGTTAGTCGCGACGAGTGGATGCCGCCGTCTGCGGGCAGACATACCCGCTCGTGGTCAAAACGAGTAATCTTCTGGCGAAAGATAAAGTCCTCGAGAAGAGTCGGTCCCCGGTCACCAGCCTTGAGGCTGTTCTGATCTTCTATCGGGCCGCCGACATCCGAAGTGAGATAACCTTCGCCGTCGTCTACGTCGTACGCGGCGACGTGGTCACGAGAAGTGACCCCGTCAGCTCTGGCGGCGAGTCGCCCGGGATCCGCAAAAGGGCATTGGGCACAAGCGAGGCCGGCGAGGGCCAAAGCAGTGACGAGTGTAGAGCGCACCATGTTGGGGGCTAGTGACGAGATGTTTGGAGCCCGGTGGCCAGGCCGAAGCCATTGCGCAGCGGGAGCCTCGATGCTCTTATATACATGGCGCTCATCATCCATTCACTGCTGCGGGCTTTGTTTAGGGGTTCGCTGATCCCCAATGCATGCCAATGCACGGAGACATTGCACGGGTGGGACGGCCATTCCTTGGAGAATAATTAATATCGGGTGTGAGTGACACGGTAGCATGCATCATCATGCACATGAGATCGGAGCAGACTGGCTACTCGTAGGCTGTGCGACGTAATATGGCTCGCACCCAAGCGGCGTAGGCATTACAAACCAAACGGGCGTGAATGGAGCCAGTCCCTTCGGCTGCATGCAGGTTCGAGACTGCCCATCGGCTCTGGGCTGACGACTGCAAAAGCAAAGCCTTGACAAGTAGACGTACGAGCAGCCGCCATGCAGCCGTGTCCCGTCCCTCCCTGTCACCCTACTTCGTACGGAGTATTCGGTAACTCCGTGCGTGGCACGGGCATGCGTATAAAACAAGCTTCATCTCGTCGAGGTAAGCACCGACGGACGACCCTGTCGCACACGTACGAGTCTCAAGGTTTGCGGAGAGGAGTCTGGATGCAATTTGGTCAGCTGATGGAGAGCATGCCGGCCTTGTCGTCTCCGGGGGCTTGCGTCTGCCGTGCTGGGCATCCCGCAGCCAGCGAATCAACAAAGTTTTCCTGGGGTTGTTTCCCCATTGATGGGGACCGACTCACCAATAAGAGTGCCATGAGGCGCCAGCCACGGCCGTGAGACGAGGTGAGATGAGCTGCGGACGAGCCGAGCATTTGCAAGCATGTATCCAATTGGCCGACCTGGTGGTTCCTGGGGTCTCCCAAATACTACATACCTAGGCACGGAGTACAAAGTACAGACTGGACGTCATGCAACTCCGTGTACGGAGTAGCAATGGTACCTAGGCAATAAGGCAGGTTGTTGGGCACGTGCCTCGGCCTGGGCCCCGTCGGCTTGAAGACGGTAGTGCGGCTGACGCACGGCCTGGCTGCAGCAATCTGCCTGTGACGTGTCGCCTGTGGCTCCCAGCTCCGCCGCGGCACCTGGCCAGGGTCGTCGGGATCTGTGAATCCTGTGAGAGCTTCTTCTTGACGAGAGCGGGGGCGTGAGAGGTGGGTATGCATTGCCGCAGTCATCCAGCCAACAAGAGACCATGGTTTACTCACCACTGCATGGATACGATTACGAGCTCCGTGTTGTGGCCGACGGCACAGGGGAGCGTCCCCAGGGAGCTGTGGAGCGTCCCCAGGGAGCTGTGGAGCGTCCCCAGGGAGCTGTGGTAGGGCGGTTCGGCATCAAACAAGTCCCGGGCAGGGAGATGTGCCAATGAAGACCCGCAGCGTGAAGGCACGTTGCAAGCGATGCTCGTAGCGACGTCCTGGCGCGATGGGACCATGGAAGGATGGAACGTCTGCTGAAGAGAAGTACGAGTACGATAGCGCGGGAGCGCCCGAAGCCACCGCCCTAGGCTACAACTAGGCAAGTACGGCCTTGAGCCGTTGCCGAGGCAGGTGTGAATCAATCTGGAAGATGCAACCCGTCTTCTTTCCTGCCCCCTCAAGTCCAAGAATTGATTGATTGATTATGATTTGAATACAAATACCCCTTCCGTTGCCCTCACTTGCCTAGTCCCTCAATTCCTGGTCCTCAATTCCTGATCCCCTCAATTGCCTGGTCACGTGCGCTCGTCTGATGCGCCCCGCGGGAGATGAAAAACAACCACCCAACAACCCCAACAACCCCGCTCCTGCCCCTCTCTGTCGTTCACGAACGACGATGAAGTGGCATTGCGATTCACTGCTCAACATCGTTTGAGCAGTAAACACAGGCGCATCTGTTCTCGTGCCACCTTGCACCGGCAGTGAATGTCGAGAGTGGTTGCGTCACTCAAACGCTGTTGAGCAGTGAATCGCAATGCCATGTATTTACCGGCATGGCAAGCGCTATTGTTCTACATCTGGCGTTTGACTAAGTCACTTGTAATTCGAGGTGATTTAAGTGACGCAACCACTCTCGATATTTACTGCCGGTGTAAGGCGGCACGAGAATAGATGCGCCCATTTGTTGTTTACTTTTGTTTAAATCACCTCGCATTTAGGGCGACTTGGTCCAGACGCCAGATGCAGAAAAACAAACGCCTGCCATGCCTATAAATACGTGGCATCGTTCGGCACTTTCCTTCCTTTCATACTGATGCAGATACAGATACAGAGAGGTGAGGCAGAGGCCGATGGATATTCTGCGTAATTGGGGCTTCGATTAAACCCCGATCCATGAATCGACGCGGGACCTCGGCATGTGCATCCCTGCGTGGCTTAGGGAAAGGTCGTATCTACAACGCGACTTTATCGATGCCATCATCAGTATGGATTTGTCACCGCCTAGCCCCGCGGGACCCCGTCTCCTACAGCTGCCGCCTCTGCTCCTTCCTTCCTTTCTCTTTCCTTCCTTCTTCTTCATCGTCTTCAGCCTCCTCTGGTGAGTCTCGCCTGCCCTCGCACCTCTGCTTCTTTCGCCCCGGGCCTGATTCGGGTCTACCTCGCTGCTCGGCCGTTGCTCCTGCGTCCCGCGCCCCTTGTTGACTCGATGGTTCGTTGTGCTGACCTCTTTGTAGCTTGCTGTTGCCGTTCCCTCAATCGCTTGCCGCTGTTCGATCCTGCCCTCTCGCCTCCTGTGGCAACAACACTCTCAAGGCCTCCATCTCGCTGCTCCCTCGATCATGACCGATACCGACTCCGTTTCTGCCGAGGGCGCGCCCGGCGCTGGGTCCGAGCGATCTGTGCCATGCTTCGCCTGCGTCTATCGCATGTTCAAGTCCGCCGGCGTGGCTCGCTGTTAGAACCAGCAGTGTGGGTTGGCCCTTCGAGCGTCTCGATTTCGTTCCTGGCTCTGTGCTGACTCTGTGCTAGCCGTATCGGTTCAGTCTTGCCTGTGTTGTGCCCGCGCCAACCAACCTTGCCGACCGGTGCCCGCCGCCGGCGTGGAGGCCTGCCGGGCCTTGGATTTGTTCCTCGAGGTCGCCCGCCGCACAAGCCGCTGGGCGCGCTCCTGCCGTCGCTGCTGCCCCTGCCTCATCCCTGGGACGAGTCGAGGAGGACATTGCTACTCAGACCCAGCTCCTGCAGCATATTGACGACGAACTCTCCTCTATCCATCAAGCCCTCGCCGGTTTCTCTGCGGTGTCGAAGGAGGTCCGATCTCTGCACCAGACCTGCACCAGCATCGCATACTCTCTCAGCACCTTGGTTGCCCATTTTTGCCCCCCGTCCTTTCTAGGCATGGCTCCTCCCACTGCCACAGTTGCCAAGGGCGGTGTGTCGGCCTCTCAGCCTCGGGCTCGAGCTGCTGCCATCGCCGCCCCCGTTCGGGGTCGTACCGCCGCGGCTGCAGAAGTCGTCTCCGACAGTCGACAGGATATAACGGAGCCTGAGAGGCAACAGATCCTGAGGCCCGACCAGTCTATCAAGATCGTTCGACACGAGCGACCAAGGGGATAGCAGGGATCCTGCCACTTCGCATGCCGCTCGTTGTCGGCACACGGCCACTCTGTTTATCAAACTCGGTCATGCCACGTGGACAAAATTACAATCACACGGCGTATCGCTATATTACCGCGGAGCATGCCTACCCAAGCAACAGCAATCTCACCTCTACAATACCCAATAGCCCAGTCGTCTTAGACATCGGGCAAAAGCGGACAAAGTCAGCATGTGGCGATGCCACATTATGGGTGAGCTCGATGGCGAGCAATACGACAACGAAGAGGGCGGGTGCCCAGTAGCCTCTTTCCTAGAGGTCATGTACAAGATCGGCTTCTCCACATCGGTCATTGCCACTACACCTGCCCTCGCTAACGAGGGTTTCTTCCGCAAGCTAAATCGGCTCAGCGACGTTATGGTTCTCGACGAGGCTGGCGCCATGACTCGAGCGGATGCTATCTCCATTTGGGGCAACACAGGCCGCCCATGTGTCCTCGCTGGTGACACGAAGCAGCTCTCCCCGACCATCACGACCGCCAACGATGTATTCAAGGGTGGAAACCACGTCAACAGGTTTGGCCCTGATGGGCAAGTCTCCATCTTAGAGCATTTGACCCTTGCTGGGCAGCCTATTTTCACTCTTGATACCCAGCACCATATGGCATGCGGCCTCTTTGATATGCCGCTAGAGGTGATATACTCCAGCATCAAGGAGAGGTTCTCGTATGGGGATGCGGCCGCTGTTAAGTCTCACCCCCTGGTAGCTGGTATTGAGAGCTGGGTCACTGCCGAATTTTCCCTTTATTTAGACACCGGCAAGATCTTGCCGGTGTTCTTTTCGACAGCCTCCGCCTATGAGGAGGACGACACCACCAAGTCGCGGTTTAACGTCGGACAAAACACTATTGCGGTCAATCCCATCCTCAAGCTCATCAATAATAACCTTGTTACCGCAGACAAGGTGAAGGTTATCACGATGTACAAACTCAACAAGCGCCACCTCGCCGCCCAGCTCCAGGAAGCAGACACTTACTACTTTCAGGGGGCGAAGCAGAGACGGAAGAAAAGGAACATGGGCGATGGAAACGAGACTCGAACAGGCGGAGAGGAAGGGGAAGAGAAGCCAGTGCTGGAGCTCACGTGATATGGCGTTCAGAATGGAAAAGGGAAGAAAAGGATGACTTGCGCGGCAACTCCGTCCAACAGATAATCATATGCTCGAGCGACCGCTTCCGTGTTCTCAGCCGGGGCAGACTTACACCGTCGAGGTCACACAAACCCGACCTTGACTCACCCAGAATAACAACAATACACAAAGAATATTACTCCAAATCCAACTGAAGCAATGCTTCGGGGGAATACATGAACTTCGCAAATCTTAGCAATGGACACAACATGGAGATTCCCCGTACCAGGAAGGCAACTTGTGTGCCCAGCCTGTGCACCCAAGGTCAAGTCCCCTCATCCAAGCAAAATACCAACCTCGTCCTTTGCCTGAGCATCCCACGCCTTCTGCAAAATGTGACCAATGCCTCTCCTATACGCCACACCTGCAATCCTCTCGATCCACAGCACATTCACAATGTCGATGATCTCGTCCGAGTCCATGTTCTCCTCGAACCTCTCCACGCTAAACACATAGGAGCCTCTGCGCTCCATGGCGGTCGAAATGGCAATGAACTCGAGCTTCTCGTCGCCGTCGTAGTTGGACGACTGCACGCCCAGCCACCCATCGTGCGCTCTGAATTCGCCAATCCACCTGTCCGATTTGCTCCAGATGTTGCCCACTGCGATTGGTGGGCTGGGCTTGTCCTTGGGGTTCATCGAAATTGCATAGTCGACGTCGAAGAAACCAGATGTGGTATCGAAAGAGAGCAGCGGCCCCGGGATTGGCCGTTCGCTGTGTCGAGGGTCGTAATCACCTTCCTCTGGGGGATCCTCCACGGGGACTGGATATTTAAAAACCGTCAGGGAGTCGCTGTCGTGCTTGAAGTGAGATCCCGTCCGCGACCACCCAGGGGGCAGCGGTGTGCCAGAATTCTTGCGTGACCTCAGGTCCCGGTATTGCAGCCCGGTGCTCGCCACAGGAACCGTGCTCGCTCTATCAGTAAGGGACCACGTCAAGATGGGCTTAATTCTGAAAGAGTGTGCGGCCTGGAACCGTTTGGATTCCTGCCCCCTTTTTGCCGCCCTTGTGTCCTCGACATAGTCTGCCGCCGCTCTCCACAGGGTAAGATCAACGGGGATGCCGTCGAACCACCAGCCCATCCACGACCAGGATGGAAGAAAAGGTGGGCGCGTCAGCGCCCTCCGCCGGATCGTCGCCTGTGGTCTCCAGAGAAGGGCAATATCCAGGAACATGAGCGGCATGCCGTACGCGAAACCGCCCGCGAAGACGTGGGAGAGGATGTGAGTGATTCCCGAGAAAGCCGGGAGCGTGTCGTCGACGAGAGTCACCCGCCGAGAGCTGTAGTCCATGGCAATGCGGGCGTATTCGTCGAGGTCGGGCCACGGCGAATGCTGGAAGCCAAAGGCGGCCGAGGAGATGCGATTGACGCAGTCATGCCGCTTCCCGCGAATTGTCTTCATGATGCCTGTCGTGGCGCCCTGCCATAGATCGCAGTGGCACTCCCAGGTGACGGCGTCTTCAAAGAAGAAGATCGCGCGCCGGGAGTACAAGAGTTCCTGGAGCGTCCAGCCTCGCGTGTTCCACCTCGAGGCGAGTAAGAGGTCATTGTGATCCTTGCCACCTGACCGGCCGCCGCGAGTTGGCCGTCGCGGGTCCAAGGGAAGAAGGCCGGTGTCGACATCCCCGTGCGCCGCAACGATGGTGAGGTACGCATTCGCAAAGACATAGGCCATGTGTTGGATGTGGTCCGCCTTGGCCTCCTCGTCGTCCTGGACAATACAGAGCCTGTCGACCCAGACATGCCGAATGCCCAGCTTCTTGGAGAGCCAAATGGCGTCGATGATGGTACGCGGGACGTCCGTGTCCGGCAGACTCAGCTGGAAGGCATCGACATTGGTCCTGAGCAGCTGCGCAACCGTCTCCGGGCCGTTCCGCCGCGGCGCGACGCCCCAAACATAGCTGAGGGCGATATACCTGTCGGCAGGCTTTGAGCGGACCAGACAGCGCTCAACAGCGTCGATGAGATATACGGGGCGCCAGGTTGGGACGTCGGAGTCGTCGCCCCCGCTGCAGTGATGCTCATGCTCGGTGTTGCAGGTGTCTAGCCACTCCCTGATGCGCGGAATGGGGGATTGCCTGATCGCCGACGACGCGCGACGATGGATAGAGGCCGTCGTCTCTTTGCGAGCCTGGCTGAAGGTGCCGCGCAGGCGCTCCGTGATGCTTTGTCGCTTGCTCGGCGGCTGTGGATCGCGGTCTCGATCTCGCGAATGGCCTGGCTCAGGCATGGTCTCGGCGTCTTGCGGACTCTGCGCGCGGGTGTTCTGCTCTCACCAGCGGTATCTGGCACGTCTTCTCGTCGCTAGCACGACGGCCATGATTTGAGCGATGATGGTGACTACCCAATTGCGCCCAGTTCGTCAGCGCGCTTGTTGCAAGTCACATCAAAGTGAGGCTGGCCACACGATATGGGCCCTCTGACGCTAGCCTGGGTTCCGTACGGGCGCTGCGGGAGTCCGCGATAGGCGCCTGATTGGCCCCGTTTGGCATGCGCCAGCGCCTGGGCGGCGACTTTGTCCACTTACAAGAAACGATCCAAAGAATGCTGATGTTTCGGGCACTTCCTCTGTGTGTTGGTGATGATGCAAGGTGTGAGTTTCCAATGACTTACCGTCACCTTGTCGCCCCTTCCTGCTTCGGCCGCAGTAGCAGCTCAGGTGTGGCAGGTACGATGCAACGGGCCCCTGCCGCTTCAAGGTACGAAGCACGAAGTACCAGAGACATCGATGATGACGTCGCCATCCGAATTCCCGGGTCCGGCGACTGTGAAGCATCGCGATCACAATCTACCTACGGTAAGAGATATTTCGCCTGGTGTACGAAGTAAACCTAAGTTATGGGCCCCTCGTCTTCACACAATCCATGTCTGTGGCGTGTGCCTCCACTTTGTTCACACAGCAGTCGCGACCCAGAGGCATTCCGGGTTGCCGCGAGCCTCAACTAACGATAGGTACGCGAGGTTGTCCAGCTTTCTTGAGCTCGCGACTAATATACAACTGTTCCCGTGGTGCAACGCGCTCAGCGCCGACCTCGTCGACAACAGCTTTCACAATCTCCAGCAAAAAGCGTGCGCTAGGGTGATGTACAGGAATTTGTGCAGGAATTTGTGCAATATTAGAACAAGAGCAAGAGCAACGACAGCCAGCCATGCTGCTGTTACCGTACCCCGTATGCATCACATTCGTCTAGGTAGGTAGTGTCTGGTGTCTACTATCATGCTATCATCTGGTTGCGCGGCTCCCTGCAGTGGAACGAATGAACTTTGCACAACTGTCCGGACGCCATCGTTGCTACTCTGTGGTAGCTGCAACGCTGAATTAGGCAATTGTCGGTGCTGCCCCTGCCTCAGTGCCACCTGACGTCGACGCCCTCCACCAACCACCACATCTGCAACTCCATCACGCGCAGCACCTTGTGCGCATACCTAGCTACTCCGTACACGCCTTTGCACATGGCGTAGCAGCGACTAATCCCCCCAGAACGGCCTGGGACACCCCATCGGCTTCCATTCTTATCCGCGCCGGCACAACGTCAGCCGCTTCAACGACCGACCGACCGGACACGGCGCCTCGGACCTCGACGACGA
Organism: Tolypocladium guangdongense; assembly: GCA_022114105.1. NCBI lineage: Eukaryota > Fungi > Ascomycota > Sordariomycetes > Hypocreales > Ophiocordycipitaceae > Tolypocladium > Tolypocladium guangdongense. The sequence goes on along the minus strand of NRQP01000001.1, from coordinate 4,855,591 downwards.
GAGTCACAGGCAGGCACCATGGATCGCGCGAGGAGAGCCCTAGGCCGCGCGCCGTCTTCCGTCGCCGAGTACGAGCCTCTCACCGGCGCCGAGGATGAGCCCGCGGCGCTCGAGGGCTCTGCCGTCCTCGACCCTCGCGACGACGACGACGTGCCTTTCTCGTGGGTCGAGTACGCCATCTTTGGCTTCCTCGGCATGGCCATGCTCTGGGCTTGGTACATACCCGTCTTCCCGCCGTTTCCGTAGGTACCTTACGCAAACTGACACCGCGCTCTAGGAACATGTTCCTCGCCGCCGCGCCCTACTTCGCCTCACGCCTCGCTGGCGACGCCTGGGCCGCGGCCAACTTCCAGTCTGCCATCCTCACCGTCTCCACCGTCACCAACCTCGGCGCCATCCTCGTCCTCACTAATATCCAGCGCGCCGCCTCGTATCCCTTCCGCATCAACCTCGCCCTGTTCATCAACAGCCTCGTCTTCGCCCTTCTCACCTCCTCCACCGCCGTCTTCCTCGGCGCCGGGCCACGCGCCTACCTCGCCTTCCTGCTTGTCATGGTCGCCTGCACCGCATACGCCACGGGCCTCCTGCAGAACGGCGCCTTCGCCTTCGCCGCGAGCTTCGGCCGGCCCGAGTACATGCAGGCCCTCATGGCGGGCCAGGCCGTCGCGGGAGTGCTACCCTCCGTGGCCCAGGTCGTCACCGTGCTCCTGTTCCCGCCTGAGAATGAGTCGTCTCCCTCCAATGTCTCAGCCCGTGAAGGCGAGTCCTCCGCCTTCTTCTACTTCTTGGCCGCCGTTGTTATTTCCGTGACGGCCCTCGTCGCCCTCGTCCCCCTGGTTCGGAGGCACCACCGCATCGTCGAGAGCCGCATGGCCGAGCACATGGCCGAGTCCATGACCAGCATCGAGGACGCCGAGCGAGCCGCCCGCAAGGTCACCTCTCTGTGGCATCTCTTCCGCAAGCTCCGCTGGCTGGCCCTCGGCGTGGCTCTCACTTTTGCCGCCACTATGTTCTTCCCTGTCTTCACGGCCAAGATCCGCTCTGTACAGGAGGACTCGGGTCTCCTCTTCCATCCCGCCGCTTTCATCCCGCTGGCTTTCTTCTGCTGGAACCTTGGCGACCTCGGCGGCAGGATGGCGACCATGCTGCCCTTCTCCCTCAAGCACAGGCCGATCGTGCTCTTCCTCCTAGCGGCTGCTCGCATTGCCCAGGTACCGCTTTACTTCCTCTGCAACATTGGTGGCCGGGGAGCCGCCGTCCCCAGCGACTTTTTCTACCTCTTCATCGTCCAGGTGCTGTTTGGGTTGACAAACGGATGGCTGGGTTCGAGCTTCATGATGGCTTCTGGCGAGTGGGTCGACGATGGGGAGCGTGAGGCCACGGGTAGCTTCATGGGCCTCTTCCTCGTCATTGGCTTGACGGCCGGTAGTTTGATGAGTTTTACAGTGTCTGGCATATAGACGGTGCTGCTGCTATCAGCAGGTATTGGTGTTTTGTAAGAATTTCGGAAATTCTACGTTCTATAGAGGCTGCTTAACCCGGGTAGCCGGTGGTATTTACATCGCAGCATTCATAACCACCAATCCAAAGCAATAGATGATGCAAATGACGTCGAGCATCGTGCTGTTATCCGATGCCGTCGGCCGCCAGTGCCACGGACACAAACACCTGGCCATCCCATAATTTATCCCATGGCTGCCGTTTTCCCAATACCGCAGGACGCCCATTCTCTCAATTGCGCCCTGAAAGCAAAGAGGAGCAAAGCGAGTGCTAGAACAAGCTACCGCTGATAGCTCCTTAACACGTCTCGAACAGCAGCAGAGGCATCGCTCGAGGGCTCCGCCTTGTACGGCTTCAGAAGCTCTTGAACGGCGGCAACATCCGTTTTGTGGTTGAATATCTTCACCCCCGCCTCTGTTTTGGCAATAGTCGTGTCTCGCGTCTTCTTCTTGGCCCCGTCCCTCTCCTGGATGTTCAGGACTTCGGCCTGGTTGCTGCGTTTTCCCGATGCAAACTCGAGTGCGCAGAGTGTTGGCGGATTGTAGTAGGATTCGCCGCACAAGATCCAGTCGGCCGTATAGAAGCCGCCGTTGATGAGTTCCTCTTCGGCACGGCGCCAGTGGTCAAACTTGACAACTGGATCCTTCCAGTCAAAGTCACCCATGCGTATCTTGACGGATTGCTTGCGCCGATGGATCTGAGCAAAGCAGGTGCAGTCCCGCAGCGTCATGGCAATGATAAAGTAAGGGTCCGACCGTTCCGCATACAGTGGCCCTAGCTTGTCGTGAATAGCCTGCTGAACCTTCAGCTCGTGGATTGAGTGGTGATTTGCGACGCTCCTGAGCGCCTCCCGAAAGTGCTCATCGCTACCAATACCGGCAAGTTGCGGAGCAAGTCGGAACGGTGAGTTTACCTGCCAAGGGGCGTCCTCGTTGTCGAGAGCCAATGGACACGGCTTCCTCTCCGGCAGTTTTCGGTCCCTTGATGGGTCTTTGACGAGATTCCGCAGCTCCATGGCGCACTGCCTACATCTAATGGCAGCTTTCGGAGCGCTGGGGGACTGCGAGAGCCACTTAGGCTTAAACTCGATCAGAACACACTCGTCAGGATCTAACAAGGTAAGCGTGAGGGGGGGAGATGGAAGAACTGAGAGGAGTCGCCTTACCCTGCGGTCGCATGTCTTCCACCAGAAAGCCCCAGTCGGTCTGGCCGATAAAAGTGCCTCTGAACTTGGCCTTGCGGGAATGGTCGATGTCGCGCAGAAACTTGTTGAGCTCATCCACTATGCCGGATCTGTGGAGGATGACCAGGTGCTGCTGCACCGCATGGATGCCTAGGAGCGGCTTGATGGCAGCCTGGTAGAAGTCCTGCTGGACGAGGTAGTTGTACGTCGGGGGGTGGTTGAGGGAGGGCACCTTGGCGACCCTCAGGAGCAAGCCTGGACCATGTCAGGGGAGGGATGAAACTGGCGGGACAAAGAGGGACACAAACCAGCGAAATCGGGGTCGCTGCAGCTGCGTCGGGGAATCTTGAACTCGAAGACGGCATTGGCGGCGCCCTCGCCGATAAGCTTGATAGGCCTCGTACCCCTGGGGAGTCTCCTCACGCGGCTTTGGCGCAGGCCGCCGCGGCCCTTGAGGCCAGGGTCCGCGCCGAGAGCCTGGAGAATTGCCATGTCTTGAGGCGTCACCCATGGGTCGCCATCGTCAACGTCGGCCGCGACGGAGCCTCGGTTCGGGGTGGTGCTGCGGCCGAGAGCAGAGATGCTCTCCTCGGATGCGTCTCCGGCGGAGTCGCCTTGATTGCAACCAGAATCTTCCGAGCGCTGGGGTGGCACAACCTGCAAGGCCATGATTGGAGGCAGCGGCCCTGCAGGTTGATGCAAGGAACTGTGACTACGGGAGGGCTGCGGCGGGAGGGCGGCTGCAGGGCGGGCTTCAGGCGAGGGAGCACAGCAGCAGAAGCCGCCGCATCCAGGACCGCCAGGACGGTGAGGCAGTCGCGCGGAGGGAGCCTCTACTTGACCATTTGGGCGATGAATTGCAGTAGCGCGAGCATGGCGGTTGATTTGACGATGCTGAGAGAGATGACGGAAGTGAGTTTTTACGAGAGAGAGACAAGGTGGCGTCGCGTTCCTTTTTCCGACGTGGTTTGCCCACTGCCGTCGCCTGAATTATTACTAGCCCCCGCGGTCCCTCTTTCCTCGACGAGACTCGGCGCGGACGATGCTGATAGGGGCGCAAACGTGGCCAACAGCGGCATGCACGAGCAGCGGGCAGAGGGTGCGAGTTGTCGGCGCATGCTTCTCGTGCCATGATGCGACTGCTGCGACCTGCATGGCAGACACCGTCGGCGAAATTGGGCTTGGCACGCAGTCGCGCCAGTGGCTGGCTGGAAGTTGGGACGTGTTGGGAGCCGGACAAGTTGGCAACCAACGCCAGCGGCCGTACGAGTATTAATATATTTATTATGCACGCATGGGGCGTCCAAGCTTTGATGCAGATTGCCAGCCAGGATGCCATACCGAGCAGGAACCAGTTCGTCCGGCGGGAACCGAAACGCATGGATATTACGCGGCGCGCTGCCAGACTCACCTCGGCGCCTTGCGTGCTCGTACGAGCGTGCAATCTGCCCACGAGTTCAGTCGCGTGACAGGAGAGCTGGCTGGTCGTTGCCCCGGATTCTGGTGATGTCACACGCGATCCGTCGGCACGTCGCCTCCTCACGCTAGTTGGACAGCGGGGAGGCTCGCGATGGGACCACACTGTGAGCAACGCATGCTGGAGCGATGGTGCTGGCCCGTTCAGGGGCTTGCCAGCCTGGTCCAGCCGCTCGGGCGCATCACGCGAGCAGCCTATGAACGAACGGCCTCGCAACCCCCATCCAACAGGCGCCATCACGGCGGCGTGCCATTGGCGCGCATGCGATGGTGTCCTCGGTGTTTGTTGATGGTGATGTGCTACGCCGCGCTGTCACGGGGAATGTACGGAGTACGGTGCCTCGGGTGACCCTGTCTGCAGCAGGAGGGAGACGCCGCAGACGCCGCAAGACGCATCGCATCGCATCAGTCCCGCGTCTCCGGCAGATGCAGCCTCTCACGGGCCCTGTGCCACTGTGGAACGCAGCCAGGGGCCACTCCGCGGCTCTGACCCGCCAGCTGAGAAAATTTGTTAGCACCAAGGGCGGCAGAAAAACAGCTCCAGCAGGTGCCGAGGTCACAACACCTCGCGCACCGGCACGGCACTCCCTCCCTGATTCCAGCAACCTCCCATCCGCCTCGGACCCTGAGCCTTCATCGACCTGCAGCCTCCGAGACCTGCATCCTGCGACGCCGAGATCGAATACCGCGCTCCCGCACGCGTCCTCTCCATCGCGAACCTGCCTCCTGCGCGCTCCTGCACCCCTCTGCCTGCGCTCGCTCTCCGCGGCGGCCATCGACGGCCCCTCGAAGCCTCCCTCCCATGGTCGCGGGACAGTGATTGCCATTTCAACATGGCCTTCAACTTCAACTGGTCGCCGCTCACGGCCGACGCCGACTTCTACCGCCGCGCGCGCGACCTCCTGACCAAGGCGCTCAACAAGTCGCCCAAGCCGCCCATCATCGTCGACGACATCCTCGTCAGCGAGTTCAACCTGGGCACCGTGCCCCCCGACCTGGAGATTCTCGAGATCGGCGACCTCGCCGAGGATAGGTTCCGCGGCATCTTCAAGATGTGCTACTCGGGCGACGCCTTTTTGACGCTCAAGACGCGGGTCCAAGTACGTTTCTTCCGCCTTCGTCGCGCGCTGCACTAGCTCCGAAAATGCCCGATGGTCGTTACACCACATCGCGAAGAGTCCATGTCTACGCAGGAACTGCCGAGAGCGATCAACATTACATGCTTCAATCCAGCAGACGAGTGTCTGGCGCGCTCAAGTGGCTTCGCGCACAATGAACGAGTCCCACCCTGCCTCGTCGCTGCATCATAGCTCCAAACTACACATCTCCCACCATCTGCATTGCCGCTGGGCCTCCGTCCGGCGCGTCGCGAATCAAAATTGCGCTATTACTCATTTCATGCGACGCGCTGTTCGCGTTCCTCTTTCCGGGGTCCGCGTCTCGCAAAATGGCTCTTTGATTTTTTGCAGGGGTATAGCAAACCAGGACAGAGCAAAACTAACATGGGTCGCGAACAGGCAAATCCCTTGAACACCTATCTCTACTCCAAGCCGAGCTTTACCTCTCCACAGCCGCTCGCCGCCGCTTCGGGGCTCACAATCCCGCTATCCATCACCTTGTCAGAGATCAAGCTCTCTGCCTTCATCATTCTCGTCTTCTCCAGGCAAAAGGGCTTGACTCTGGTCTTCCGCAATGACCCCCTGGAATCCCTCAAGGTCTCGTCGACCTTTGATTCCATCCAGTTCGTCCGCGATTATCTGCAAAGGACCATTGAACAGCAACTGCGGAACTTGATGATGGATGAGCTGCCCGCTATTATCCATCGATTATCACTCCAGCTCTGGTGTCCCGATCAGGCCAACAAAGGCACCGATACACCCCAGGACGACGTGGATGAGAAGGGAATCGATCCTTTCGCGAGCCCGCCGCTGGACCCTGTCGACGCGCACGGCAATCTTCTGGATCCCAACGCCGTCTCGGAGCTCACGCTCAATGGAGGCGGCGAGATGCAATCGCTATTCTCTCAGAAGAATCTGCTACGCCTGGCCGCACTGACAGACTCTCACCGAACACTGTCGCTCTTTACGCCTGGCATCCGAGACGTCGTGTTCCGTGCGTGGTCCGGGCACGGAGACCGCTCAGAATCTGCAACGCCGGCTCTCGCCACTCCCAGTCTTGCAAAGACCTACTCGTCCCATGGCGGTGGGAGCACCACCTACACATTTTCTGACTCGGGCAGCGCCGCGCATGGCCATCTCCCTTCGAGACCGTCGCTTGTCAGCCTCAATTCGGCAGCGGTAGGCCTGTCTCTCGGGGCCGGCCACCGCTCACGGCCAGGCCGGAAGAAGAAGATGCGAGTTGTCAACCTCAGGCGCTCGAGATCGGAAGCTGGCTCCACTGACGGTGTGTCGGAGGACAACTCGCCAGACACTGCGTCTGTAGATGTGCCTTGCTCTGAGCCTGTGCTGTCTACCCCCATCCCTGAGGCGCCCGAATCACGTGCTGCTAGAGCTGCCGATGCGTCTGCCAAGGTGCGCTTCACTCCGGCGCACAAGGACACCTCGTCGATGCGCCAGGCTTTGATGTCTGAGATGTACAAGAAGAATCTGGAGCAGGCCGCATCCGCTCCGAGGGACCAGAAGGCCGCCGCCGAGCCGTCGGGCCCTGCTTTTGAACCTCTGCCAGAAAAGCCTGCAGCTAGTTTCCGCAACGACGCTGCCCTTACCCGCGAGCTCCCATCCAGCGGCTCCGACACCTCTTCTGTGATCCTCGAGCAAGCTTGGATCATGAAGATGGCGGGCGAGATCGCCCGCCGTGTCTACGACGAAAAGAACCGTCAACAACAAGGCATGTGGGAAGAATCAGAAAACCCACCGCCTCCGGCTTACGAAGCGGCAACCCCCTGAGCGCTTGTGAAAACACGCGAGAGAGACCTGTACATAAACCCAGTCACTCATTTGGGCCGCCTTTTCCCTTCTCTGCCTTGGAAGTACAGGCGTTGGCGAATTCTTGGAGAGCCCTTGCTAATGTATACTTCCACGGCGTTGCTTTTTACATGGCGCAGCGTGGGTCTGGTATTACCACCGATACCAACGAAGAGGTGTCAGTGGGTCACGGGGCGGCGCCTAGGATGCGGACTCCGTGATATCGTGCTTTTTAATCTTATATCTTTCGCTTTTTTGTTGGGAACCTTGCTTGAACAGCAGCAGCAGCGGCCGCCGGTCCCGGGAGGATGAGAGCGCGTGTACACCAACCGGAGTGAGGATGGAACTGGACTGGGACTGGGACTGGGACTGGGAATCGGGAATTGGGAGAGGAGCCAGCTCAAAAAACTTGCGAAGAGTGCGTGTAGGGATTTGCTCCCGGCTTTAGGACGGGATGGGATGGACGGGATGGTTGCTTGCTTAATACAGCATGCGGCAGAGCGTGCGAGCCATGGGAACGAGAACAACTCCAATCTTAACTGGGATTGCTGGTGCGGGCAGATTGCTCGCGAACCTTGATTTGACTCCACATTCTCTCCGTGATAAATTGCCGAAAGCTGGCATTGCCGAGACGTTGATGTTCTCCTGAATATCTGCCTGTCTGAGCTGCAGCCCTTGACGTACACGGCGCTCTGGCCCTCACGCAGATTTGCCGCATGCGTCGTCACTACATACTGACCAGCAGCTGTCGTACCGCAGCCCATTCCCCTATCTGGGCTGGACTGGCGTAGTAATGTTACCAGGGCCGTAGCACCGCAGCTCAGGCTCTCCGGTCAACATGCCTGCCGCGGCGCCGGTCTTGGCTCGCCCGGGCACGCAAGACTCCAGACTCCATCAGTCTGCGCCAAACCTGGCTCTGCGCGTGCTGCTCCCGGGCGAGCAACCAGCCGCCCTCTCTCCTCCCACGCGGCGCTAAAATAGACCCTTAGCCTTGCGCGTCGGCTTGCGCTTCCTTGCTCTCTAAGAAGGCTTCGCAGCCGCCGCCACCGCCTGGTTCTCCGCCTTGAGCCGCGTCAGCAGCTCCTCCTTGTCCTTCATCTCGGCGGCGAGCGCGCGCGTCATCTCCTCCGTCTTGGCCTGCGCCTCCTTGAGCTTCTTGATCTCGGCGGCCTCCGTCTCGCGGCTGAAGGGCTGGCCGGGCCGGTTGTTGTTGGGGATCATGGCGGTGCGCTCCCACACGTCGCCGCTGTCGGGCGCGGGCAGCGGCGGGGGCGCCCTGTTCTTGCCCTTGCCCTTGCCCTTGCCCTTGCCCTTGCCGGAGCCGCCGGCCGAGGACTTCCAGCCGCGGGGGACGGCGCCGGCGGTGAGCAGCTGGAAGAAGGCCTCGTAGGGCTCGTTGAAGAGCTGCTCCTCGTAGCTCCAGGAGCGGACCTCGCCGTTCTGCGTGACCATGGCCTGCTTCTCCTCCTCGGTCCGGCCGTACGGGTGCAGGCGCAGGTAGTGGTACAGCGTCTGGGGCTTCTCGCCGGACTCGTTGACGTAGTAGAGCTTGATGGTGATGTCGAACTCGCCCCAGCCGGTCTCGCTGACGATGAAGGGCTTGCCCTGCTCGCCCTCGACCACTGGGCCCGGGGTCAGTCTCGCGCAAGACGCGGTTGCGGGCGGGAGCGGCGGGACGTACTGCGCACGTAGTTGGGGATGGACTCGTGCAGCTTGAACTGCACGCGGCGCACCCAGTACGTGATGTCGGTCTCCTCGAGGCCCTTGACGAAGACCTGCCACGAGTGCGTGTGGTTGTCGGGCGTGCCCGGCGGCTTGGGGTTCGAGTCGGAGAAGGGCGTGGCGGTGCTGCCGACGACGAAGGGCCGGCGGATCTGCGTCAGCTTGACGCGCTTGCCCAGCTGGTTCGACGGCGCCATGGCGACGTCGTGGGCGTCTGCGGGACGGAGCACAGCCGGGGGGCGTTGCGCGCGACGATGCGCCGGGCTGCGACAGGCGACGTCGAGGTGTTGCAGACGGAGGAAGAGCTCAGCCGCTGGGCCGCGCTGGCCAATGCTAGCGGCAGCACAGGACAGGGTCTGGCCCGCCATCCAACGACAGCCTGCTTCAGCCTCATTCGGAACGTATGATTTCATGGCCTTCACTTACACGGAGCTCGCATTTACAGCCTCAAGGCGTCGCGCCATTTCCCCCGATTCACGCCCATCCATCCACCTTAGCCTTAGCCACGCCCCGAACAGCTGCTGCGTCCGTCATCTCAGGCCACAGCCAGCGGCCAGCTCGAGACACGGACACGCGGCGCCCGTCTAGCATCGCACACGCCCTCACAGCCATGTCGGCGGCCAAGAAGCTCGTCGTCTGCGGCGGCAACGGCTTCCTCGGCTCGCGAATCTGCAAATACGCCGTCGCGCGCGGCTGGGACGTCACGTCCGTCAGGTAAGCTCCAAGCACTCGCTCCCCTGCCCCGAGCTCACCCTTCGCCAGCCGCTCCGGAGAACCGCGGTGGGACGCCGTCACCGCCTCCCCCGACACGCCCTCCTGGTCGCACAAGGTCTCCTGGGAGCGCGCCGACATGCTCCGCCCGGCGACGTACGCGCCGCTGCTCAAGCGCGTCGACTACGTCGTCCACAGCGTGGGCATCCTGCTCGAGGCCGACTACAAGGGCATCGTCTCGGGCCGGGACTCGCCCGTCGCGGGCCTGCAGAAGATGTTCTCGTCGTCGTCCGCCGGCAGGGGCGCCAACCCCCTCGGCAAGAAGCCCGGCGAGGACATCAAGCCCTCGGACCCCAGGCTGCAGTTCTCGTACGAGGTCATGAACCGCGACAGCGCCGTCGCGCTGGCCAAGCACGCCGCCGGCGAGGACGTCGGCGCCTTTTGCTACATCTCCGCGTGCGGCGGCGCGCCCCTCATGCCGCCCCGGTACATCTCGACCAAGCGGGAGGCCGAGAGCGCCATCGCGAGCAACTTCCCTGGCATGCGAGGCCTTTTCTTCCGGCCGCCCTTCATGTACGACGGCTCGCGCAAGTTCACCGTGGCCATGGCGGCCATGGCGGGTGCCGGCACCATCTTCAACGGCCTGACGGGAAACTACCTCAAGGACTTCATGGGCGCCGCCGGGACGAAGCCTCTCAGGGTCGAGGTCGTGGCCGAGGCTGTGGTGGAAGCGCTGAGCGACGATGCGATACGAGGACCCGTGGAGGTTCCTGAGATGGAAAATCTCGCAGCCAGGGCATGGAGGAAGACCATGCTGTAATAGTATTCATGTCCAACCCAAAACCAACGCTAGACTGTACAATATCCGGGGCGGCTCATGTTAAAATGCCCATACCATCCATGCTCTCATATCATCGTGCCTCTCTCGAAGCTGTCGCGAATATCCGCCGTATACTTGTCGTAGAACCGTGACAGCTTCTGGTTGAACTGCTTGTTCTTCTCGTTGATGTACGTGATGTCGCCGTCGTCGCCACTCTTCGCCATGCGCTCTTTTCTCTTCTTTAGCCTCTGCTCCTCTGCTCGCCTCAGGTCGTCCACTAGACGGTCAACCGCCGCCTTGTCCGGCTTGTTCTGCGTAAACGTCGTCGAGTCGGCCGTCGAGTAAAAGGACCCGTCCTTGTCCACGGCGATGAGCTCGCCATCCTCAGTCTCAACAATGTCCAGCCCGCCAGAAGCCGCGGCCTTTTCAATCGCCGCCTGCTTCTGCTTGCCGTAGTGCTCCAGGTCGGGCTTGATGTTGCGCAGCTGCCGCTTGTAAACCTTGTTGCCCTCCTGGTGACCATCCCGGAACGCGTTGTTGTCGCGATGGGCCGCCTTCTTCTTCACCCGCTTGTCCCACCTCTCGCTTTCGTCTATCGTCCAATCCCACGCCCTCTTGCGCTCGAAATCCTCACCCGACTCCTCCACGTCAGCCTTGAGCAGCTTGTGCGACGCGATCGCGTGCTTGCGGTGCAGGGCGGTGAGTTGGCTGGGGTCGCTGGCCAGGCGCTGCGACTCTTTGGCGGCCTCCTGGAGATTCGTCTCGGAAGAGGTTTTGGCTCGGGCTTGCAGAGCCTTGAAACGTGCCATCCGCTCCTTGGCTTCGGCGGCGGCATCGATGCCTGTGCCGGGCTGTTTCGCGGGCGATGCCATGTTGTGATTAAGCAAAGCTGTCTAAAGAGGTGCTTGTGATGCGAAAAGGTGGATGAGCAACCGCTTCAGCGTTCCTCGAGGTTCCCGGCCTCTAATTAGTCCGCGCATAGCCCCGCCCACATTAATAGGTACATTCTGCCAGCTGGCTGGATCGGCCCCGGAAAATCGAGCAAGCCCCTCTACGAGTTGCCTCAAGCGGGCTTGTTAGCGCATGTTTACAGGGGTCGACGGCGCTTCTAGGCGGGAAGTCCCACTAAACCTTGGGGCACTTCATCTCCCGCGCGCTCTACGGCGGTAGAAGCTCCGCCTGGAGATTGATCGCGTGTGCCGGTTTCAACGTTCCCGTCGTGCGCATCTGTCTTCACAGCCCCAGCCATGCCGTGTTGCCATCGCCGATAGCGCCTTTTCGCACCTCACACGCCCCTCAGGGGCAACCGCCTCGAGCATTGATCCCCCTCCAAGATGATACGCTCAGCAGCGTCCCGGGCACCGCCGCTCGCCAACTCGGAGCTGTGCGTCGGAGCGCATCAGAGGAGATTCAAGAGCTTTGTCCGCCGCGTCGACAAGAACGGCGAGGTCTACTACACACTCGCCAAGAAGGGACCCTCCCCGGACCCGAATTCGCCTGTGCAGTATGACTTCTTTGAGATGCCCGACCTGCTGCTGGACCTGGACGCCGAGGGGACCAGGAACGTCCGCTCGTTCGAGGACCAGGATGAGCAGCACATGAAGGGCAAATGGGCCGTCGTGCCGAGGTGCACCGCCGTCAGGGCGCGGTTGAAGCAGTTTGAGGAGCAGGTTTACGAGTCACGGCGCAAGGCGCATGAGATTCTGTCACAGCCGACGAATATCTGGCGCATCACTTCTCATGACATTCTCTCGGCTGCGCTTCGCGGAGAGAGTCAGGCAGCGCAAGCGCCAAACGAGACGACAAGCTTGCAAAACGGCTGGGGAATCCTCGACCAGATACGCATTGAGAATGGCATACCACCACACGCAGCTGAGGAGGACGAGCAGCTGTTACGCTGGATGATGCTGCGGCGCAAGAGTCTCGAACAGTCCAGGCAAAAGCGAGAGGAGGCCGCACCGACCCCGATGCAGTTGGCAGAGGCTCTGAGGCAGCAGACATCCATCACGGGCGTTCGGCGGCTGGTGTTCCAGTGCCTCGCCGCCGGGACGAGCATAACCAGTTTCAAGGCGCAATCGGGGTCCAAGCCGGATCTCCCCCTCGAGATTAGGGAAGCATGCGAGCGGGTTCTGCGCCAAGATGCCAGCAACAGCACTTCCATTATTGAGACGTTGACCTTTATTGGCAACTTGTCAGAGAGACTGTCGACACGCAACGCGAGTGTTGGGGTACCACTCTGTGGGCTCAGCTTGAAACTCTCGGCCACGGCAGGACTTCTTGAAACGACATCAGAGTGGCTACGCCGCGGGCACGATACCAACCTATGGAGCAATGACGCCGAAGCGTCAAAGGACATGCTGTCTACACTCAACTCACTACGCTCCATGTTGAGCAATGACCAGGAGACAGGACTGCATCACGTCCATGGCCGCCAACTCCTCCTCCAGCTATTGACCGGAATCGACGAGAATGACGCCATCTCGCCCGATTCGTTCAGAGCTCTTACCACGCTCTACCTAAAAGACGACAGCCACATTCCGGCGCAGCAAGCCTTTGAGATGTATGAATCGTACATATCACTGCTGGGGCAGCTTGGCGCAACGAGGGTGCTATGGAAGGAATGGCGCCTTTCCGCGCCCCAAGTTCGCAAGCGGCTAGACGACAGGATCGCCGCCGTCTTCCAGGCAGCAGTACGCCAGTCGGCCCTCGTCATCGCCGCGTCGGATGGCGAGACGCGGGCAGATCTCAACCTCGACGAGTGTGCGACGCTCGACTATCACGCCATCGAGATGCAGGATTCCAGCACATGGCGCCATCTGGAGGGTGCTTCCAAAGAGGATATCGAGATAGGAGACGTCGCGTCAGCACTTGACTTACCGCTGGAGGGTTGGATGAAACAGGTGGGGCGACTACAAGAGCGGAGACATAGGACTTAGGGTAGAGGTTTAAGTGCGTATATAAGACCAGGGGCACGAATGTTGATGTAGCTGGCAGACATGTAAGCTTCATCCGTGATACGTCTTTGATGCGCAACGGCATGCAAAATAAGTTTCGTAGTACCGCGAGACCTGTTCATAACAAGCCACGAGGCAGCCGGAATACCGCATCGGTCCTACCTAATCTATGTCAGACAGAGTGACGGGTCCAGATGCTGTCGAGCATCGCAGCGCACCGACCGCGTTGCATCAGACGGGGCCACTCAGGATCGACGTGTGGGGATCTGGATGATCATCACATCAGATGCGATGGCACGGCTTCCCGAAAGAGAAAGTCGGTAATAACCGCATTCTCGGGATGCGTGCCGGTAGGCAGGGAGTGGAAGCGAAGCTGCATTGTTTCTCGGCGGCCTCAAGCGCTTGAAGCGCGGCGCGGCACTGCCAACAGGAGCTATGACGACTGAAACCGGCAACCAACAACAGCTCCACAGCCATGCGAAAGCCGAGCCCCTTGCTGCAGGTCTTCCCATCAGCCGCTGCCAATAATACATTTAACCCTGGAAATATCCTCGTCCCGGTCCGGGAGGAGACGGGCAGAACAGGATATCCATCGGTCTCGAATCTCCATTGCAAGTGCCGCGCGTCAGTATGGGCACTCGCAAGGCGGTGACGCCCAGGTGGGCCATCTGGGTTTCTTCTCCATAGGAGGGCAGGAGGCCCGACTATGCAAGCTCGACCAGAGCCCATCACACAGCGGCGGAGCATGGTGGCGGCTGGTATCCGAAGCGAAGAGCGCAACTCTTGCCGTCGAATCCGGCCCCTGTGCTCGTCACGCCTAGCCCACGGCAATATCAAGCCGAGATGAAATCCGAAAGCGAGAGCCGAAGGAAGTCGGGTCCTCGGACTTTGCACAACCACTTGTAGCTGCGAAGTACAGACTACGAGACATTGAATGGTTGCGGTTGTAAGTGAAAACGGGGCCCGATGGCCAGGCCCCCGGGCGCTCTGCTCCATCTGACTTGATCGGCGATCCATGGCTCGCTCCAGGCCTGTCAGCTTGGGGAAGCTGCAGACATCGTGGCTCGAGCCCATGAGGTGTTTGAAACATTAGGCCGACGACACCCGCAGCGGCGAAGCGTGGGGGCAGCGATTGGGCGACGGCGAGGGCCGTGCTCGCCCGGCTTGTCCTGCTTTCGCCTCCCGAGGGCTGGGAAAAACTTGCACGACGAGCAGAGAGTTTCCCGCGAGCGCCAGTGACGACGTGTAGCGCCGATATCTCCAGCCGGCAACAAACGCGGCGCGCCTGGCGCCGGGGAGGCGGCATGGGGAGTGGGCCGGCGACGCCTCCTACTGGCTGCGAGGCACGGCGCGTCGAAGGGCCAGCGCGGCGAGTGAAGAGGTCCTGGCGTGGAGCGTGGGAGGGCGGCGACGAAGCCGGCAACCCGACACGCTGTGGGACTGTGGCACGGAACGGCGCTGCGAGGAGCCGTCGGCTTGCCTAGGCATTGCCAGGCACGACGAGCCGGAGGGACTGTGCACCCCGGCCGTTTGCAGCAGCACCGGGAGGGAGCCGGGTCAGAACCTTGAGGGCCGGTTCCGACGACGGGCAGCAGGCGAGGCGAAGCAAGGCGAGGCAAGGCGAGTGGTGAGCGGGGTGGTGCGCGCCGCCAAAGGCAAAGGCCCGGCTTGCGTAATCGAGCCCCGTCGCATCGTCGACTCGTCACCACCCGGCGTCCTTGCGCGAGATGATGGCGGCGACGAGACGGCGACGGATCATGGCCGCAGGCGCTGCGACGCGGATTGTGCCACGGTCAGCAGCGCAGGCCGCGGCTCCTCCCCGTGGCGGCCGCTGCAGGCGCTGAAATTGGGGGCAGTGCGTCAGCAGGCCCCCGGCGGCGCTGGCCCGCCCCCCCCGCCGCAGCGCGCGCCGCAGCAGGACGGCGCTGGCGGCGCAGGGTGCGTGGCGCCCTCTCGGGGCCCCCCGCCGCTCCACCGCCTGTGCCTGGCGGGCATCTCGTTTGATGCTAGGCCCGATCGCACCCGTCCGGGTCTGCCTATCCAGGTGCGCGACGCCGCGACGTGCCGCCGCTCTGCAGACCTACTCGTGCTGCTGCTCGCGGCCGCGCGGCCTGAGCACGGCAATCTCGCAGGAGCACGCGTATGCAGCTTATATGCGGGCGCGCCCCCCGGATGTCGTGATGGCAGGTTTTCTTTTTCTCCCGCCGCCAGACCAGCGCGGCAGCGTCCCCTGCGTGTTTCACCTCCGCTCCTCGCCGTGGCCGCGCCCCCCAGGAGGCCCCCCGCATCGCCCAGCCATCACACTCGTGCTCGTACGCCGCCCGAGGGCCCTCTCATTTGCCCGGCGCCGCAGGGTGCCAACTGCCGCAATCCCGCGGCCCTCAGACGCCATCCGCCGACCCAAGAACCGACGAGTAATACCGCACATTCGAGTAAGCTTTGGATTTGCATTTGCATTTGCATTTGCATTTGCATTTGCGCCGTCGACCGTCTCCATATTTCCCGGTTCCAGGCGTCCGTGTCCACGCCGAAGCTTTATCTCCGTTCTCGGCTGCTGCCACGGATCGGGCAGCCAGCAGCCAGCAGCCAGCAGCCCGCGGCGACGGCCCCTTATTATTTAGCACAGCCCTGTCTCCGCGAGACGCAACGTTCCAGCGCTCGCGAGGCATCCCATCCCCTCTCCAGCGCGTCCCCCGCCGTCGCCAACCGCCCCCAGCGCCGATCCGGTAACCCCGTCGGGCCCCCGACGCTCACTTACACCCGCCTGCTTACACGCCGCGAGTCGTATCGTCGTAGCGTCGCTCGTCGCTCGTCGCTCATCTCCCCTCGCCTGCGCCGCGGCTTATCGCGACAACACGACGGCAACCGCAGTCACACGACCACTCCGGCGGCTTCCCCTCACTTCGCGCCGCGCGATAGATAATCGCACTGCCGAATCGAATTCCTCGCCCAGGGGCTGCTTATCTGCCGGAGCCTTTGGTCGATCACCCACCCGCCTGCGGCTGCAACCCTGCACCGCGCATCTGCATTAATAGTTGCTGTCGCGCGCCGCCCGCATCTCTGGCCCGCCGCTGCGTTCGGGGGGATCCTCGTCGCCCTCCGCTGTCCCTGGCCGCCTGGGGCCCTGCCTGCACAACACGTGGACGCCGAGCATTTGCCACCACAGCGCACTTCGCCTGCATCTCTGCCCTCCAGCTCCTCCCTGCCTGTCCCCAAGACGGGCGAGCGACGCATTGCGATACTCAGAGGCAACCCAGGCCGACTCGACGTCCCGGCCTCAGGCACCACCAGCACACGCCGTCGACGGCATCAACAGGCACGCCTGTGCGACCACGACCACCACGCCTCGCCCGCGGCCGCACCGCCCTGACTGAATTCCTGTTTCGCAGAGCCACATTGGCCAATCATCTCCCCGCCGAGGCGGCGTCGGCCCAATCTCGCCAGATGCATCACCACCGCCGCAAGTCGGGCAACACGTCCGCGACGGACGTCCGCAGGACCGTCACGGCCACGGACCCGTCGGCCAAGCTCCGCAGGCCGGCCCTGGCCCGTCGCCACACGCCCGTCAGCGCCCAGAAGCTCGGCCGCAGCCACCGCGAGCGGGAGCGGGACTGGCAGGAGTCGTGGGACGACGAGCGGGAGAGCTTCCCGCAGTTCTGGTGAGTCCGGTCCATGTCCGCGGTTCCGGGACGACGGCTGACGGCAGGCCTCTCCGCAGCATGACCTGCGAGAAGCAGTTCATGCCCCATGATGAAAAGTTCCTCTACTGCTCCGAGACGTGCGTGTGCCCTCTCCCGCCGCTCTGCCTCTGCTCTCCACGTGCACTCGAGCCTGCAGTTGCTGAATCCGTGTCCCCAGGTGCCGACGCGTCGACCAGAGCAGCTCCACGTCCTCGCACCACGCCGCTCCGACCCATCTCCGGAGCTACGCGGGCGGCAGCAACCATCCCTTCTACGCGGCGGCGAAGCAGGAGCCGCGGGACATAATCCCTCGCGCGTCGCCCTCGCGGCCCACGTCGATGCACTTCAGCAGCTCCCCGCCGGCCTCGCCGGGCGTCGTGACGGCGTCGACGACGTACCACCAGCACCACACCCCGGCCATCTCCGCGCTCCGCTCCCTCAACGTCGGCCCGCCGAGCCCGCCGTCCCCGACGGGCAGCAGCGGCAGCAGCATCTGGCCGTTTGGCCGCAGCGTCGCGACGAGCCCCGGCAACTCGTACACGAGGCCGTCGGCGCCCTACCTGTCGTCGACGTACGACAGCGGCTACTACGCCGGCGGCGGCGCCTACACCTACGACGTCGGACCGGGCGGCCTGGACCGCCCGCTGCCCTCGCGACACCCCAGCGCCTACTCGCGGCCCAAGAGCATCGAGCTGGTGACGCCCGTCGTCGGCCGCTGACGGAGGCGCCGGCCAGGCAACCTCGCTTGGGATTGACCCATGCCGTCGTTCATGCAGCCCATTGCCCGTTGCGGCATTCCGGGCGCGTCTCGACGAAGCTCGGACCGTCTCAGTGGAGGCCGCCCGTGCATCTCCCCTGCCCTCCGCATTCAGCGGGTGCAGGGGTCGCATCGCAGCATGATGCATTTGCGGGGTTGCAGGGGGCTTGCACGCGAGGCCATTCAGGGGCCTGGGTCGACCACCAACATGGGGTCCTGAGCCGGGGGGCAGGCTTGGAAATTGGGCTCCATCTCGCCCTTCCCCAGGTTCTGCCATGGCACCGCCCCCCGGACGACGTCGACGATTGCTCCTCGGGAGCAACACGAGCGCAAATTCCCCCCCCCTGGCGTCGAAAGTGGATTAACCAGTCCTTGCCCCCTGGAGGCGGCTTTCTCCAGCGGCGGCTCCCCTATTCTCCTCGGCCGCGTCGCGACTCGGCCTTCCACCCACCCCGGGCGGACACCCGTTTGTCGGGGGAGCTGGAGGCTGAAGTGTCATCCTCCACCCCCCCCGGCCGTCCGCATGGCCATGGCGCGGGTCAGCTGGCCCTCTCTGTTCAGCATTCGGAGCTATCTGCTCAGCCTCGGAGCATTTCTTACGAGAACGATTTTACGGAACGAAAAACGTGCTTGGCACATCTCCCCTACACTATAGAGTAGAAAACTGCACAGTACTACCATTGCATGGCGATTGCGGGTTGGCGGCACGGGTTGGCGGCACGGGCTGGCGGCACTGGTTCGGTTCAGATATTGGTGGCTTGTACTCGTAAGTGTCGTATAATTTGGGCGGCTGGTGCGGAGAGGAACGCCCTGGGTCCGCGTGGCGCCATCCCTGTCAGGTGGTTCATGCGTTTTGCGCGGACGGGCAGCGGCGTCGACGAGATGTGAGGAGAGAGGAGAGAGGGCAGAGGAGAGAGGGCAGAGGAGAGAGGACAGAGGACGGGAGGATACGAGCAGGAGCACGGATGCAGCGAGAACAATAATGTTGTCAACACACCTTATCTGCTGCATCGATCCGGCGCTGCCTCGCACTCGTCCGCATCATTGGGCCGTCGTTCTGCACCGCGATAGCGGCGTCTTACACGTCCCCTCTCTCTCCCCAGCCTCCCGCGCGCAGGGCCGCCCGCGGAGCTCGTGCCCGCCTCCCCTCGCGCGGCGCGTCGTGCACGATGCCACCGCTTCGTCGGCGCGGCGCCTCGCTGCCCAGACCCGGCGCTGCAGGTCCGGACGCGGCATCCTCCGCCGCGAGCTGGCGGCTGCGGAGCCGAGTTGACAGAACATGATGTCACGGTGTGCTCTGCGTGGCGTGCTGACGGGCACGCACCGCCATTCCGGTCCGGCCCAACGTTACGGAACCGGCCTTGCTCAGCCGTCCGCGGGCCGACTTGAACTTTCCACATTGTTGGCGTCATTGTTCAGTGATGCTTCTGGAACGGGTGTCGTCATCGTAAAGGTACATTGATTGGCCTCTAAATAGAACCACCCTCGAATACTTCGAACCCTGTGCAGCTGTTTCCCCCAACTCCAGGCCAGGCCGCAACTGCTTGCAACACACGTTGGCTTTGTACCTTGCGTCCGAGCCCAACAAGACCGTGCCCCATTGCCATGCACGTAAATTACACAACCCCAAAGACGTCCCAGAGCAGCCTATCGGCCCGCTGGCCTCGAGCTCGCCATCTCTCCGTACCGGCCCCTGTGCTTCGTCGTGTCGTACGCCTGGAGCACGCGCGTCTGGCTTTCGTCGGCCTGCGAAAAAGCATAGCCACGCTGCTTACGCATCCGCTGCACCTGCCGGACCTTCCGGATCGCCTTTTGGAATTGCTCCATTCTAACGACGCACCGTCAGTTTCCAGTCATTTCTCTGTGGGCAGTTCCCATATTTTCCGCACGAGCGCATCAACGTACCTTGGCCGGTAGTCCTGGATGTTGTACTTTTGAATCTCCTGGATGTGGTGGTACGTCTGCGGCCAATACATGCGCTTGGCGTACTTCCAGGCAAAGTCGCGGGCCAGACACAGAATCGCCAAGGCGACGGTCTGCAGCCAGAAGATGGGGCTTGTGTACAGGCGCGGCACCACGCCGTGGTACTCCGTGGAGAAGTTGACCATTGGCGCCACGGTGCCGTAGGCGGCAATGAACACGTACCAGATGGCCATGCTGCCTGGGATCGCCAACACGTGGTACTTGGTCCAGTTGTTCGTCACCAGGGCTGCCTTGCCCAGGACCGTCAGCAGCACGGCGCCGTACAGCGCCGTTCCCCACACCCAGTGGCCGCCAACCTTGCCGTCGCCCTGGAAGCCGTCTCCGTACCAGATCAGCTCGGAGAATATGTAGAGGATGATGGAGTGGTAGAACGCGTTGGCAATCCACTGCGCAAACACCTTGAGCTTGAAGAAGTGGTTCTTCTGGCCCATCATGTAGAGCTGGGGATACCGGTCGAGCAGTCGGGCCGAGATGAACTGGTCGAGGATGCCCAATGCCAGGGGCGGCAGGACCGTGTAGAAGACGTTGTAAAAGGACAGCGTCCACGATTCGTAGATGACCTGCCCGGAGAAGACGTTTTGGAAGGTGTACTGTTCAAGGTCAATGCACGACGCCAACGACACGGGGCTGCAGCTCATCGTCAACTTACCCAAAACTGCGTCATGTACAGAGTAATGTTCTTGTAAAAGGAAAACAGAATAGTCTTGCTGACGCGCTGGTAGCTCCAGGCCCCGTGGACGAGGAGCAGCTTGCGCAGGTACCGGAACTGGGCAATGGCCACGTCGGCGCTCCGAGCAGCCTGCAATCCCTCCATGCCGCTGATGCCGACGCCGATGTGGGCGGCCTGGATCATGGAGACGTCGTTGGCTCCGTCGCCAATGGCGAGGAGGATCGACTCCTTCTGGTATTTCTTCACCACCTTCACCACCAGGGCCTTCTGCAGCGGCGACACACGGCAGCAGATGACTGCCTTGCACATCACCGCGAGATCCAGGAAGAGCTTCTCGAGGTCCTTTTCCAGCGCAAACGTCAGCGACTTGCCGTCGATGATGAGCGCCAGCGTCTCCATCTCAATGGTGCCGTCGCCTTGGGTGCGGATCGCATCCAGCTTCTTTTGAAGGTTGTCTCTCGTCGCCGCAGCCGATTCCTCGTTCACGATCAAGAGCATCATGTCTTCGCTGAGAAGCTTGCAGCTCATTCCAATGTTGATGGCCGTCTCCTGTCGGTCGCCCGTCAAGACCCAAACCTTGATGTTGGCTTGCTGAAGGGTGTGGATGGTCTCCGGGACGCCGTCCTGGAGCCGGTCTTCAATGGCGGTCGCGCCGAGGAGGAAGAAGTCGTGCTCAATGATCTCGGCCGCCTTGTCCAGCTCGTCCGCGCGCGTTCCTCCAACAGTCGTAGAAGCCGCGTCAAAGATCTGATACCACTCATTGAACTCTTGGTCGGGAATCTCACGCATGGCCAGACACAGCGTCCGCAGACCCTCCGAGGCGTACTCTTCGAGATGTCGCAACGTGGCCTCCACATGAGGGTTCTGGTCATTCAGACGTTCCAGAATCACAGTGTCGGCACCCTTGCAGTAGCATCGAATCTTGCCGTCCGGGCATCGGTAAATCGCAGACATCCTCTTGCGGGTCGAGTTGAACTCGCACACTGCCAACAGCTCATATTCCAATTCCCGGTCGCCCGCTTCGATGATCACAGACTTTGGCTTTCGAGCAGTGAACCTGTATCCGAGATCGAGCGCACCTGATACAAGCGCACCTTCGTCCGGGGAAGCGGCTTGGTACTTGATCTGGCCCTTCTCCGTCATTTCCGGAATAACGGTGTGGCAGGTAGCCAGCAGGGAGAGGAAGTGGTCGATAGCCCCGGCGGTCTCGTGGCCCTCCCTCAGGTTAGACCTGAGCCTGTTGAAGTCGTGGATCCCACCCTCGTCGTCGTCCTGAGAAGCTGCTCGGCGGTCTTCCGGCACGTCGTCTGCGTATTGGATGCCCGCAATGGAGCACTGCTTGAACTCCATCTGGTTGCACGTCAGCGTGCCCGTCTTGTCCGAGAAGACATATTCAACCATGCCGAGCTCTTCAACCAAGCTCGACGTGCGGCAAGTAGCGGGCGTGTCGGTTTTGTCGTGGTACATGTCGAGGTCGTCGTTGATGAGGATTCCGTGCCAGTACTTGACAAGCTCGATTGTGACGAACAGGGAGATGGGAACCAGGGACGAGAACAAGACCCAGTAGGTAACCATGTCCCTGGCAAACGTCTGCGCCACCTTTCCGGCGCTGTTGATCCGGTCGAGATACAGGTATTG
The DNA here is from genome assembly GCA_022114105.1 of Tolypocladium guangdongense. NCBI lineage: Eukaryota > Fungi > Ascomycota > Sordariomycetes > Hypocreales > Ophiocordycipitaceae > Tolypocladium > Tolypocladium guangdongense. The sequence goes on along the minus strand of NRQP01000001.1, from coordinate 4,833,573 downwards.
AAGCGAGTCGCTCTGCACACTGCGCATGACGAGGTCGCCGACGGTGCACACCACGCTGAGCGCCAGCAGCATGCCGACAAGCACCAGGACGAGCCAGTTGAGCTGCCTCTCCACCTTGGTTCGCTTGATCGGGGCGGCCGTGGCGTTTCGCATCAGCTTGGTCTCGTGGCCGGTAAAGACGACCACCCCGTGTATCCAGGGCGTGTTTCGCAAGGTAGCGCCTCTGAGGAGAAGCTGCTCGGGGTTCAGGGAAAGCTCCTTCTCCCCGCCTCCCGACTGCACGGTGACTGTCGCTTCGTACGTGTATAAGCTGCTGTTGGGCTGCTCCGACTTGATGCGGCCCCCCAGTCTGCTCAGCTCGCTCGGAGACACCATGGAGGACGTCTCCGGCAGCCCCTGCTTGATCTTCAAGTTCGTCTCGCCATCAAGATTCGCTGTTTCGATATAACAGAGACCTTCAGGCTCGGAACTTGCAAGGAGCACCAGATCTGCTGGGAAGGGCTCTTCCGACTCCACCCTGACGACATCTCCCACCGCCACGTTGATCCATTTCGTTTCCGCAAAGCTCGTTCCGCGCAGGACGCGCGCCTTGGAGGTGTTGAGAGCATTGTCGGCCTGCTTTCTCCGGTAGTCCTCGACTAATTCTTTTCCCGCTGAAATCAAAAGCACGATGAGTAGAGGCGCAATGGTGGTGTAGCGATTCGTGGGCGACAGGCCAGGGATCTGCTGCAGGCCTGCCGTGAACAAGAAGAAGACGTTGGCAAACTTGGAGAACTGCTCAAACAGGAACTTCGGCAGGAAGGTCGCAACGTTATACTTGGCCGTCGAGATGTGGTTGTCGACATATTTGTTGGCCGCGTTGGCCGGCGGGTTGTTGAGGTGGATGATTCGGGGACCGAGTGTCGACGGATCGGGTTTGCTTTTGCCAAATCCAAACTTGAAGTTGCCCATGTCGAACTTTCTGCTCCTCTGCTCCAGCTGCTGCGATGCACCAGCCGGGGCGCCGCGCTCTTGTCCAGGCTCCGTCAACGGCAGGTCCATTTCCGAGTATCCTTGGCCCATGCCCAGCCTGTTCTTGACCCTTCCCAAGAAGCCTCCTCCGAGGCTCAGCACGCTGTTTCTATTCCTCGCATTACTCCTCGCGGACGAGGAGGGGCCAGCGCCAGCCATGGCTCCCCCGTGGTGGTAGTATGAATCACTGTCGGCAGGGTAGTCGTCAAAGTCGTCAGCGTATCGTTGATAGTTGCCCAGATCTGATGTTTGGCTGTATTGCCTGTTCCTATACGGTCCGCTCTCGCTTTGCCCGGACGTGGCCAGCCCTGCTCCCGCGGAGCGGCTAGCCGACGGGCCTGATGCACCGACAAAGTCATCGTATGATACGGATGGCCGGCTCTGCGGTTCGTGGTCGAGGGTGTGGGATCGCATCAAGTCGTCATCATTCAGCGTCGACCGTTGTCCATCGTTGTAGACGGGCTGGTCGCTGTCCAGGTCCAGCAAAAGGTCCTCGCGGTGCCCGGAGGAGCCGCCATGCAGACCTCCGGGTGGTCTTCCAGCCATGCCGGAGGACGAGCGATGGTCAGGATATCACGTCGGCGGACCGGCGTCGGCGCATGCAGAATCGACGGGCGTCTTGTGTCGCGGGCAAGGTGGAAGTTTGTCGTCTCGGAGGAGAGGCGAAAGGAAGTGATGGGATTCAGTCGTTGCGCGTCTCGGCGTAGCAAGGTCGTCGTAGGCGAAGACGCGTTGGCAATCTCGGGTCCGGGTGCAGCACGCCTCGCTGCACTGCACAGCCTCCTGACGGCGAACAATCAGCGCGCGGGAGTGGGACGTCGAGCAAGGCTCAGTGTCGTTGATTGACCAGCTGCGCGGGCATCGATTGGCTTTGTCCTCCAATGGCCGCGGCAGAGCCAGGCGCTGCTGGCGGGGGGCTCGAGCTGCGTTTGCTGCTTGAGACGGATTAGATGTTCCTTTGCTGTCGGCAGCAGGCAAGGCGAGGCCAGCAAGCGAGTCTTGGAGAAGCACCTCCTCCACCTAGGTAGGTACCTACCTACCAAGGTACGGGGCCACCTCAGCCATCAGCAGGTACTGCGCCCGCCTAAATCGAGGCCCCCAAAGGCCCTGGAATCAGTTGCTATTCGTGGCACCCCCAATGGACCTGCAGGAAACCTTCGGGGCAGCGGCAGAGCCCAGCCACATCACTCGCCACGTTCCAGGCTCCGGAAAGGTCACTGGGTCGGCGAGAAGGCGGGTCATTGTGTACCTTTGCACTATCTTTTCGCTGTGGAGATACTTTTTTCGCAGCTCCAGGCTAGCGCAGAGACCTGCACACGCCAAGGGTACGGCGGACTGAATACGACTACGCGAACCCCCGGGGGTAAATTTTTCTATTACAGCGCAGTCATTCACTAATTTATAGTGCCCTAGCCGCTAGAAAATACAGTGCGAAAGGCCCACAAGCACTATGTAAGGCGGCAGCAGCAGCAGCCGACTTGATTGCAACAGCTAATTCAATCGCAGCAGCTAACCTAGAATTCAATTACGACGAAAGGCGGCTTGTAAAGGCAGCGCATAGGAAGGTGCGCTATAAGTTGCGCTAGATAGTAATTGACTTGGCTGCTGGAATTGGCCTGATTTCTGGAGTTTGCCGGAATTGCCCTAGTTGCTAGAGTTGCTGGAGTTGCTGGAATTGCCCTAGTTGCTGCAATGAGGAAATTATTCTATTAATAGTCGTAGTCCGTACTCGTAGAGAGCACTATGCTAATTGTAAAATAATAAATTATGATTGGACGATTAGGCTATTTTTTTGGGTGTGACTATAATATGGTAATATGGTGTAGGCGTAGTAAAGGGGGGCTCGTTTGATGTTTCGTCAGCGCAGGCGCAGCTGTCACCTCCAACCAGGCTTTGCCACGATACTTCGCCATGATCCTCCACCGACTGAGCCTCTGAACAGCCAAACACGACCTGCTCAGCGCTCGATCACAGGGGCTATACGAGAAAGGCGGGAATAGAACTCCAACGTCGCCATGGTTTGCGGCAAGTGCCAGAAGCTCTCTAAGGGCACGACGCTCGCTACGCCCGAGGTCAAGAAGAAGAGTGAGATGTACTACGGCTCGTCCGCCAGCTCCTCCTCCAAGGCATCAGGCACCAAGTCGACTACCCTGGGCCCTAGTGGGATTGGAAAGGTAACTAACTGCTGGTCTCTGCCGCCTCGTACCATTGCTAACCGTGGTTGCAGAGCAAGCTTCTATCCAAATCGGCAAAGAACCCATATGCTCAGTACTCAAGGCGAGTGAAGCTCGCGGCTCCAAGCCCTCGTCTCCAGCCACTAACCCTCACTCGCAGCTCGTGCACCAAATGCAAGACCAAGATTACTCAAGGGCATTCCTTTTGTCATACCTGTGCGTATAAAAACGATGGTAAAGCCATCCTTCATCCATGTCTCAGACGTGCCTAGGACCTAACAGAAAATCAGCTTGTGCCATGTGCGGCAAACCGAACAAGAAGAGCTCCTCAAAGGCACCGGTTGTCTCTGGGCAAAAGTTCTCACTAAAGTGAAGCACGGCATCTCGTCCGAACGACGCCGCCTTGGACGCGTAACCCTGGCCGGGATCCACGTTCCGAATTGCCCGATTAGTACACCGATACGGAGTAGATTCATGTGGGTTTATGCGTCACGAACGGCTACTTGCCTCGCAGTCGCCAGGCGTTGTTTATCACGGAGAGGCTCTTCGCAGCAGAGTTGAGACGATTGGCGGGAGTCCAGCACCGACTATTCTTCAGCACACAAAAATTCAGGCTTCGCGACTATTATCCAAGCCATCCTGGTGTCCAGTCTCCAATAGCACAATGCCACCAGGCGACCACCCCTTCTACATGAACAGACTTGCCTCGGCCATTTACAGCGCCGACTTGATGGCCCCATTCAGCACATCGTTCAACCACCTGGCAATCTGGCCGTTGACGTCTTCGCTTGCCCCCGTCAGCGCCCAGTGCGAGCTCTTCACCTCTCCTCGAGTCAGCTTGGGCATGTACTTTTCCATGCCAACCGACAAGGACGGCGGCAGCGCAACGTCGTTTGACGCTGCGATGAACAACGTTGGCATCCCCAGCGTCACGGGCTTGTCGGCCAGCGGAAGCTCGTCCTGCCAGTTGATCTTGCGGGTGCGGTACCAGTTCAGCGGCCCACGCAGCTGCGGCGCCTTCTGGAGCATGTACTGCTGAACGTAGTAGTCGAGCTCCTCGTCAGAGAGCAGGACGGACCTCCTGAGCTTTGGCAGGTTGTCGAGCAGGACGCCCTTCTCTGCGATAAAAGCGATCTCGCCATTGGGGCCGGATCCGCCAAACATGCCGTTGAGGAACTGGCGCAACTTCTCCTCGCCCTGGATGGCGTTCTCAACCTCGGGTCCCCTGAGCTGAAGCTGGTAGGTAAAGTTGGTCAATTTTCCAGCAGCAATCATGTCCTCGAGGGCGGCCCAAGGCTTCCTGGGCGCGTCGAAGGGCGTGCAGATGCTGAAAACGGCCTTGATCAGCTCGGGGTGCCACAGGGCGACGCGCCAGACGAGAGCGCCGCCCCAGTCGTGGCCGCCGAGGATAATCTGGCCATCGCCGACGAACGTGCGGGCGAACTCCTTGATGTCCGCAGACAGGCTCTTGAACGAGAACGCGTTCAGGTCCTCGGGGGTGTCCGTCCCGCTGTAGCCGAGCATCTCGGGCACGACGACCCGGAAGCCCAGGGACATGAGGTACGGGACCTGGTAGCGCCAGCCGAATCCCATGTCCGGGAAGCCGTGGATGAGGAAGATGGTGTCCACGGGCGGGCTGGTCTGTGGCTCGCCGACCACATACTTGTAGGTCTTGCCGCGGATCTGAGCCGACCCATACTTGACGCGGGGGTCGTTGGGGATCAACTTGCTGGTATCCATGCCGCCGCAGTATGTTTCTGGGTGCTGGAAGGATTGGGGGCTGTTACTGCCGGATCCTGTGTATGGGCGTTAGTCCCGTGTCTTCTGAGTCTATCATATCACTGCTTGATGGTGCTGCAATGCAGACAAAGAGATTCACTTGGTGCATTAGCAGTGGGAAAGCCATTTCCTCCAATGGAAGCAGCGAGGGGCATCAGAAGGATCAAAGGGTTCAAGTCTGGCAATCGTCGTGACTTACTTGGTAATGATGCGCTCTTGCAAGTCTGCTGCTCTCGTGCCGCTGCTGTCCGTACCTATCTTTATATGCTCTTCTCGGTCGCGAAGCACGGACTCGTTAAGGACCAGTACTGTGAGGGGTGACGATGACGACTAACAAAGCCGCTATTTATGACGAAAATATCGCAGCGGGGCTCGGCGAATTACCCCAATCTGTACGGAGGTGCATTCCAAATGTTTTCAGTGTGGCCCCCTGTCCTAACCCATGTACTTTGGGCTAAAATTGCGCAGGGAGACCCCATACGTATTTTTAGTGGGAGCTTTCGCCTCTTTCTTATTTGCAATCATTATCTTCTTCTTTAAGTCAATTACATCAATGGCGCCAAATACGGGATATTACAACGAGGGCTTTATCCTCGGGCTAAAGTATGCCGGCAAGACTACTATTGAGATTGCAGAGATTATAGGTATCTCAACCCGCTTGGTCAATAGCATTTGCGCTAGGGCCCATAAGCGTGGATTTGATCTTAACCTCCGGCCTGTGGTTATTAACGATGACCTCGTTAAGGATGCCCCTCACTCTGGGCGCCCGTCGAAGCAAACGAAAGACGTCGAAGAGAAACTTATGGAGAAAATACGCCGCGATAGGTATAGAAGGGAGAAGACGTGTATTGATCTTGCTGTACAGCTTACTACTGAGGGCATCGATATTCCCAGTGTTACTTTGGCGGGGAAGACGAGCACTCCCCACGATAGGGGTAGTGCCAGAGGGACACAGGAGCTTGTGTGTGTATAAGGGAAGCCTCTCTCCCACAGACAAGTAAAGAGGGCACGCTCCCACGGAATCAACAGTCTACGGGCGCCTTGTGTCCCCAGTTGCGTTAGAAATTGCGAGTGATGTGTAAGTGAGACCACCCGGTCAACCCCTGCGAGTGAACATAAAGTGAGTGAACCAAAACTGACACAAGGCCACGGACTACTACTACAAGAGTTGCCTGACCTTGTGTTCAGAGGGTCTAAGTAAGTAAAACCCCTATTGCGAGTGAGTGATTGTGTAAGGGGATAGTCACTGAGTACCTCCGGTTAGGTATCGAAGATGGAGGAGTATAACGGCTTGGCATTTAGTGTTGTCTATCCTCTGTCCTGCGGAGAGTTCTTGTATCAGGAAGAGTTCTCCTTCCTAAGTCGAGGGGGGAATCCCCTACGACTACGTGGCGTATCCCAGCTGACTGGCTGGTGAAACACGGGTGACACACTGGTACGTGGTACCCATAACACCTTGCCAGCCTGTACCTCCTTCCCCCGCTCCTCGCAGATTGACGCCCGAGAGACTTGCGAGTGTTTGGCGCATCGCGCAACCGTTATCCTTCGGACCACACGTTTTGCTCTGTCAAAGAACTATAAAAAAAAGGAGCCCAAAGAGCCGGCAAGACGCTATCGCGGCTTAGAATGCCGCTTAGAAGGAGCTGCCGCAAGACTGTATCTAAGCTTGGATTAAGAGGATCCTAAGGTATATATAAATGATTATTCGAGCTTGAGGGAGGAAACGAGTAGAGGTATTTGAGTGGTGGCGCTCCCGATATAGCTTAGCGGCAGTTTTAGCGTACGAGTAGGTGAAAACATTTGGAATGCACCTCCGTAGAGCGGGCTGGCCCGCTAGGCCCGGAAACCGGTGTTGGCTCTAGTGCAGGTTCTCGCGTCAGCGGGGGGGCAGAGCCAATCAATATACGTGGGAGGAGAGCAAGTTCCGTGCAGCTTACGATAATGACTCCATAACCCTGTAGAGTCGCGCAAGTCTATCGGCAGATCATAACACGGACCAGGTACTCCGTATTAATAGTCGACGGATTGCAAGGGCCGGGCCCCAGACTTACAATCCGCCGCGCATTTGCTACTTCGTACGTGGCAGCGAATGTGAAAGATAAAGGCCGGCGCCTTAGCGCGTCGCTCTCGCGTCTTTCGGCCTCCTCCTGGGAGTCTTGGGAAGCAAACCGTCACTGGTGCCACGCAAGCTGACTCGAGATGCTTGACGGCCAAGTCTCTCATGGTCAGCAGGCCGTAAATATGGTTGATGATGGTCTCTACATCAGTATAGTAATTTGAGAACCTCCTCCAACGCCAAGCTATTCCGATATCATAAACACCAAAATACGTAGCCATCACCTTGTCCCCTCCTATTCCATGGCCTCGTGTGAAACAGTGCCTCACATACCCCATGCAGGTAGTAGTAATACAACAGAGAATAAGGCCGTACGCCACCACCACCACCACCACCACCACCACGGGTCACCTAGTAAATGACCATGTCCTCTTCTGCCTCCACCAGGATGTCGCCCGAGTCGTCGTGAGGGTCGTGAGGGTCGTGATGGTCGTGATGGGCCGGCATGGCCTGTTGTTCGACCTCGGGCTTGGGCGCCGGCACAGGAGGCTGTTCCGTCCGGCTGCCATCCGATTCCCTCCATGGCCCATACCTGCTGAGATGCCTCTCCCTGCGTGACTTGAAGTCTTCAAGCTCCCTAGCTATGCCGGCCTTCGTGTCGCGGATCTGGTCATCGATCGTATCCTCTTCTCTGGAAGTAGGCTTCCAGGGCAGGTAGTACTGCATGTTCCGATTAGCAGAGGCAGGAGTCGCGTCAGCTGCTCAAGACTCACAAGCTCAGGCTTGGATCTGGTCCGCAGGAACTGCGCCAGTTTCAGCTCCTTTGCGTGTTTGTTTCGCATCTGTGCCATTCAAGTCAGCATCGCCACCCGAGAGGCGGCACAGCCACAGCATCATTGCACTCACCACCTGCTCCTCCCACGTAATCTGCTGCTGCATGCGTATTTTGTCCAGTGCCGCACGCTTGTCCAACCGTTGCTTGTCATCCTCGGCCGTCTGTTGCTGCATCTTCTCCTTTTGGCGGCGCTCAATCTCCAGACGACGCTTGTGCTGTGCGCTGGTGGTGGATGTCTGGCTGAGCGTGCTGAGCAGGCCGCCGAACAGGCGCTTTCCGCGCTTCTTCTCCTCTTGCGTCACCACTGACTCCCTGCGCTCTGGTTCGACGCTATGAGCTGCCGGTTTGCGGTCGGGCGTCGCCGATCGCTTGAGCGATGGAGTGGAGCCATCGTCGCTACTACTCTGTCGCGCGCGCTTCACGTCGCCGCCGCCAGCGGGCGATGCCTTTCTCTTACGGTTGCCGTCATCGACGGGGCTTCTCTCCGACGCATTCGATGGCGGCGCAGGTGCATCAACGGGAGTCGCTCTGCTAGGGCAGCAAGCGTTAGGGTCACTGCGGGTTTCCAGGCAGGTGGGAGGCAAGGCTGAGTGAGGTGCGTACCCGTCTTCGGGAGCCATTGTTGAATGCTGGCTGCTCAGAGCGCCATCGCATCCGGTCGACAAATTCTCCGCCCTGCCAGCCAAGAGAAGCGCGTCCACAGGGTCCACGAAGATGCTGGAGCGCAGGAAACGACGTTGGTGATGAAGAAGCAATAGGAATCAGACACTGGGTCTTGGGGGTTCCTAAAGTTGCTGGTGTGAGAAATGTGGGCGCAGCAGCCGCACGGAGGAGCCCCGCCTCTGGTATGTGGAATCAGCGACTTCTGCGGCCTGTGATTGGCTGGTGGGCCGAGGTTGCTCATGCCGGCTGGCAAGGCTGAGAAATCTCGAGGGGCAAATTCAGAGCTCAAGCTGCCCACCTCGGGCACCACCAATTGATATAAGCAGCCTCCCCCAAGCACAGCAAACCACCTCACTCGAGCCACTTCAACCCCCGGCCAGCATGTCTCGTCACCACCCGTAAGTCTCGCTCCTCTTCCTCGTCCACGCCACGGTTCTAACGCCGTCTCCCCTAGCGACCTCGTCATGTGCCGCAAGCAGGCCGGCATCGCCATCGGCCGCCTCTGCGACAAGTGCGACGGCAAGTGCCCCGTCTGCGACTCGTACGTGCGCCCGACGACGCTTGTCCGCATCTGCGACGAGTGCAGCTTCGGCAACTACCAGAATAAGTGCGTCGTCTGCGGCGGCGAGGGCATCTCCGACGCCTTCTACTGCTTCGAGTGCACGCGCCTCGAAAAGGACCGCGACGGCTGCCCCAAGATTATCAATCTGGGAAGCTCGAGGACAGACGTGAGTTCCCTCCCTGTCTCCCGTGCCTGTGTTTTCATCTGTAGAGAAGCAGACGCTGACGAACGTGTGCCTCGTAGTTGTTCTACCAAAAGAAGACGAATCGGACCACGAATTATTAGCCATGGCCTGCCCTGGGTTGGGCATCGGGTCGTTCTGAAGCAGGCGGTTACCTGGGCTGCTGGTTGGCGTCTCATGTTACGAAGGCTCGGCGTTTGACGGCGTATTCTGGGATGGGACACATCATGTTATCGTGTCATGTCATCACAGCGTGAGGCTGTGCTAGATTTGTTTTTGAGAGTGCTGCGCCAGGATGCCTGCAAAAGTGGAATACAATGTTCAAGTTGTTTATGCAAGAATTCTATACCGGACAAGGCACCTCGTGGTTTCTGCTGCCATTTGTGGTATGTCGTGACGTCCACAGGAATTTTCAAACTGCTGCGTGTGAATCCCATCCAAACCCGCAAACTCCTCGTGATGCAATAAAATGTTGTACAGTGCAGTTATGTGGTCAGCTCCAGTCGCCCAGGTCAGATATAGCTGACCTTGGTCCCCATGCCCGCCGTGGCCTTGACCTTGTTCCACGACGTCCCCAGTATGCGCTGTATCCGCTGCCGGATGCCCTTGTGGCCGACCATGATCAGCAGGCCCATGACGAACGCCAACAACCTCATCAGCAAGACTGGGTTGCCGTTCAGCGAGGCAGCGAGCTCCTGTATGGCCGTCCGCAGACGGGATAGTATCATGCTTGCCTGCCCCGTGAATGTCTGAGGCACGACGGCCTTGGCGTTGGGTCGGGAGATGGAAGGCCGCGATGGCCGCTGCTGTGGTCTGCTTTGGCGCGCTTTGCTGCTGCTCGTCGCATAGCTCGGCGTCTGTTCGATGCCGTAGTCGACCTCGCTCCCTTCCCTCCGCATGCGCTCCTCCTCTATTCGTTTCCGCTCCCTCTCCTCGTTCTCGGCCCTCTGTCTCCTGGCCTCTTCGATTTCTCTCCGCAGCTCGTCCTCCTGCCGCTGGCGCTCTTCCCGTTCCAGCCGCTCCTGCTCCTGCTGTTCCTCCTGCAGGCTCTGGAGCGCCTGCAAGAAGGCTTCTCTGCGCTCGTCGTCAAGGACGGAGCTGACGCTGATGAACTCGCGAGCGTAGTCCCACTCGTTGTTGCGGAGCAGGACGTGGAGCGTATATAGCTCTAGTATCTTGACCCTGGCGTTGAGGTCCCTGGGGGTGTTTGCGCCGCTCGTCCCTGGGGCTGGCGACCGGTACCGCCGGCCCATGCGGGATCCGGGGGCTGGCGACCCGGCGAGCTTACCGGCCAGGTCTAGGTTGGGCGCGTTGGACGAAGCCAAATACGTCTCCAGCTTGCGCTGGTTCAATGTCTGGTCGTGCGCATGCGCCAGCAGCAGCGTTGCCCTTCTTGTCTGTCAGCAGGGTCCGTCTTTGCGAGAGCAGAATGTCCGGAACGGGAAACTCACAGATTGATGACGACGTCAGAGTCGACGTCCCCCTCGACGCCGTAGTAGCCGTTCCTGACCACCTCCTCCCAGACCTCTCCGTCTCGGACCCTGTTGCACAGCGCCCTCCACTCCTGGTTGCCAAAGGCCTCCTTGCCCTCCTGGGGGTCCATCTCCACAATGGCATTGAGGACCGTCAGGTACAGGCTCCACACCTTGATGCGCGTCGTGCGCGACGCTGTTGCCACAGGGGCGGGCTCCCCGTCGTCGGCAGAGCCAGGCGGGGTGATGAGAGGCGTCAGAGTGGTCAGCGCCTCGGGCAGACGACGCGTCAGGAAGAGGGTCGAGGCCTGGCGGTATGTCTTGGATATCTGAGACGTATGCCGGGACGCGGTGGTGGAGGACGAGAGGGACGATATCGACGAGGAGAGGAGGCTGCGGGCAAAGGGCTCCGAGGCCGCTGTGGGGCTCGTCCCGTTGTAGGACCCGTTGAAGGACGACATGGTTGCGCTGGCTATCTCGTCCCGGCGGCGACTGCCGTCTCGTCATGGACCTCGAGTCTTGCTGGCGGGCCGTGGGAAATGCGACAGAGGAGAGGCAACGGTGGTGGTGGCTCAAGAGCCTGCTGGTGGTGTTGTTATGGCTGTTTGCGCCTGCGCAGAGGAAGAGCGCACGGGCAGCCAAGGGAAGGAGAAAGGAGAGGTAGATGGATGGATTGCCTCTCAAAGGCCAAGCCGCGACGACATGGCATGTGGCCGCAGCATTCCTGCTGCGTGTGCTGGAGAGAAGCTTTAGCCTCGGCTCGACGAGGTTCTGGATGACAGCCCGACCGAGCATCCGGCCGAAGATTGCGGCCATTAGTGGCTACACGACTAAAGAACCATATTGCGCCTTGCGCATATGTATTCCCTAACATCCGCTATTCCCAATGCAGGCACTGCCCGATCCCACCCTGCAGGGTCTGTACGGAGATGCAGGGGCCATTTCGAGCATTGCGATGCTCCTCGTCCTCGTGGTTTGGTCCGTCGATCCATTTCAGCGGAGGACGTCCTCGACGAGACGCGGCGTCTCCAGGCCATCATCACGGGCTCATCGATGTCTGTTCATAGACTGGAAGTTTTCTTCTGCATATACACTTCCTCCGCTCTGTATATTGACCTGTATGCAAGAGCCCAAAAGATGCTCACCGATATCAAACTCCATGGTATCGTCAACGAAACGGCCCCCCCAGTCTAAGACGCTCATGCAACGCAGTAAAATGCTCACATGCGAGCTCGGCTTCTACGCCTCGCCTCTCCTCCTGGATGATCGCCTCAACGACACGTCCCCCTCCCCCTCTTCCCTCGACGCAATGATGCTGTCCTCCCTGTCGAGCATCGATGTCCCGGCCCCAATCAGCTGCTCCTCTCTGATCCAGCCAGACTCCGCGGCGAAACACACGACGTCTGCCGCGGAGCCAAAGCAGGGGACGTCGTGGTTGGCATCGGGATCCAGATATGCCCACATCTCCTTCGTCTCCTCCTCGAAGCGCACGAGTTGCTTCTTGTCCCCCGTAAAGTTGTCGACCAGGTACTCATACAGGTACGCAAGCCACAGCACGTTGGTATACGGCGCGTACGCGTCCCACGAGAGCGGCCCGTCGACGCCCCTTGCGTATGGCGTCTTGTGCCCCTCTGGCGGGATGCACTTCCGGTCGGCGCGGAGAAGAAACGACCGCATCTGGCGATAGACCTTGCACTGGGAGGCATGCGTGCTCGTGAAGAGGCTGAGGTCTCTCTCCAGGTCGAATGCCACCGGCTTCGCGTAGTCGATTGACAAGTCTTCGGCCCGCGACAGTCCGTAGTCCAGAATGGTAATGTCGACGCCAGAGTTGCCGAAGAAGCCACTGGAGTTGACATCTCTCTCCCGCGGAGCGCCCACGCGCCTGACGCAGATGTTTCCCTCGTGCAAGTCTCGGTGCTACGGGTTGTCAGTAGCGGTACTCCGCAAAGGAGTGCAAGCGTCATACCTCAAACATGGCGAGATCCTCGGCCCTCGCCAGGGCAATTGCTTCGAGAAAGAATATGTCCCAGAGCTGCCTCTCGTCGGCCAGCTCCCAATCCTCCAACGCAGTGCCTGCGTCCCCAAGCTCTACCACCAGAAACTTGGTCTCATCGAGGTACCGACTCGGCGACGGGTAGAACTGTGCCCGGCCCGGGTCCTGTCTCTTCATCCTCCTCTGGAACACCTGATGCGTCTCGAGCAGCTGCCTCGACGCCTTGCCCTGCACGATGTACCTCTCCTTGTACACCACAAACCCCGGGATGTCGGCCAGCCACTCCGAGATTTGCAGCTCGCCGTCGACGTCGTCCTCGGCGTGCGGCTCCTCGTCGACGAGGCCGGCTTTGACCTGGGCCTTGGTCTTGGGTTTGATTGGCGAGTCGAGGCGGATGACCTTGATGATGCTGGTGCCGCGCTCGTTGGTGACGCGGTAGACCTCTGCGTAGGACGCCTCCGCAATCTTGACGATGCGGTCGCCTAGCGGACAGACGTCGTCCCAGGTCAGGATCCGTAGGGATGTGTCGCTCTGCGAAGCTACCAGTGAAGGCTCTGGGCAGTCTCCCCCGGCGCTTCTCCCGACCGAAGTGCCATTTTGGCTCCCATTCAGTGACACATGGCGAGCCTCATCGCCAATCTTATCCGCTTCACTGGTCCCATCCGTACGCGAATGGTCTTCCACACTCGGCGCTGGCTTGATGCTCTTCCGAGGCGACCTTGGGGGTGTTTTTGGCTCCTCCTCTTCTATGCGAACCACCGACAGCTTCTCCGTGATGCAAGTCACCGGGTCATGGATGACGGTGACGGCGGGCTTCCGCACCGGGCTTTGGGGCAGCTCGGCGAACAGCCTCTCGGCTTTTGATCGTTTTGAGGGCTTCCCATATTTGCGCGCCGTGGTTGTGCGTGGCATTTTGTTGCATCCCGGGGCGTCTGTCGTCGTTGTCTTGATCAACTGGTCGTGCAAGACGGCCGCAGCTGGGATGGATCGGCCGGGGTGGTTGACCCAGCAACGGGGAGCTGTCACTCCCACTCGTAGACGACGAGAGCAATGGCAACGACTGACTCCGATGATGGAAAATTGCGCGTCATCGCATTCCCGCATACTTTCCTCTCGTCTATGTCGCCACTAGCAATTATTCTCTGGACGTTGGCTAGCGCTCAACTACGGACCCGTTGATGTCGCATCCGCAATCAGTTGCGCCGAAACAGCACGGAATTATGGAACAGGACTGACGACATTACTACCCATGACTTTAGAATTCAGCTCCCAATATCGCAGCCAGGGAACATTGCTCATGTCTAATAGAGATTAAGCTGAATGGGCAGTGTAGGGTAGCCTCCGCGGCTCACTGCCTGACTGGAAGCCAGACCCACTCAACGCGTAACAACCTCTCGAAACGTCGTCAAATTTCCACATTGCTGCTGCTGGCTGAGCGACTCCATCCCGATCTCGCCCTCACCTCCCGCCCATTGGACCACCGCAGCAGCCATGGCCGATCTCTTGAAGAACGTCTTTGGGGGCGCCAAGCCCGCGCAGCCCGCGGTGAAGAAGGCCGACTCGGGTGAGTGCCCTGCCAGCCTCTGCGTTGCCGCGCCTAGAGCTGTGGGTGGCGACGCCACGAGCACCGCGAGAGGGCCCATTTGCTGACGCGGTGATGATGCGCCACTGATAGACTTTGCCGACTTCGCCGGAGCCGCCGAGCCCGTCCCCGAGTCCGCCCCCGGCGCCGCGACGCTCGCTGGCACCGCTGCCGCGCCGGCTGCCACCGGCGTGCCGTGGACCAAGTGGTACAACGTCCATGAGCGCCACGCGCTCTCCGAGTTCAGGGTCGAGGGCCTCATCCTCGCCGTCTCGGCCTTCCTCTTCCTCTTCCACATCCTCGGCGCGCGGGCCAACCGCTCCAGGGCCAGGGCCTGGATCAGGGCCCACGCGCCCGTCCTGAAGAGCGAGTTTGCGCTCGTCGGGTTCGGCGGCGCGCCCACCATGGATGCCGACGTCAGCCCCGACTCTCTGCTCAAGGAGAAGTCGCTCTTTGAGTTTTCCACGTACGCCTCGGGCCGCCAGAACGCGGCCTTTATGGACGTCAACATCACGCTGGCCAAGCGCTTCAACCCCCTCATGAATGCCATCGAGACGGCCTTCTCCTTCTTCACCGACATGTTCGCTGCGCCGTCCGACACCCTGGAGGCCTTCCTGTATCCCTTCGACGGAAAGGAGAACCTGACTGTCCCGTCCGTGCCTGGGTCCGCCGAGATCCGCGCCGCCAAGGATGCGAGGAGCACCTACGAGGGCTTCGTCTGGGCCGTCGTCAACAAGGACTGCATGCAGAAGTTGCGCGAGGACCGCTACGACGTCACGCTCACCGCCACCAAGGACCACGCCAAGCTGCCCAACTGGCTGAGCATCATGAGCGAGAACTCCGAGATCACCAACACGCTCCTCACCACGGAGCTGATTGCCGCCGTCGTTGCCGCGGGCGACGTGTTCCAATACCTCATCATCACCGACCAGCCGACCGAAAAGCCCAAGACGCTCGACGACACGAACCCGCGCAAGCGCCTCTTCCTCAAGTACCGCCTCCCGTCGGATGGCAGCTACGGCAGCCTCCTGCCCATCTTCTCCTACTTCCTCCGGCTGCCCGACATGCTCGTGCAGTCGGCGCAGTTCCGGCCCGAGGTGACGAAGAAGGTGCGCGCCACGCGCGAGGCCATGGTCGCGCAGATCAAGAAGGCGCATGAGGAGGAGCGCAACGAGGAGCGGCAGTACGAGAAGGAGAAGGCGCGCAAGGCGAAGCGCGACGCCGAGCTCAAGGGCCTGGACGCCAAGGCGCAGAAGAAGTACCTCGAGAAGGAGAAGGAGAAGGAGCTGCGCAAGAGCCAGAAGAAGATGACGCATCGGATGTAAGGATACTTGGCTTTGGAGGCATGGCCAAAAGTTGGCATCCGGACAATGCTGTGTGCTGCTGGCTGTATTAGTAGTGTGCGATCTCGCCGTGGGGGCGGATGTGTAGGTATTCGCAGGCACGCATGTCTCAGATCGCGGGTGGATCGTCGATGTCCCTTGCACGAGCTATCAAGCAAGCATCAACTCCAATGATCAGACTCTACCCTCCTCCCACAGCAGCGCCTTCACCGTCCTGAGCCAGAAGATCTGCTACCCTCTTGACCTTTTCCTCGGCCGTCTGCTTCTTATCCGTCCTGCCCTCATCCATCAGCACACGTCCATGCTCCGGCACAACGGCAGCGCAAGCACTCACCTCGACCCGACCCGCATCGACGACTGCACCCTCAACGCGCCCCTCTGGTGGACCACGGTGTGCGCCTTGCCCACCACCGCCATGACCTCGTCCCAGCTCCCCTCTACACGGACCAGTCAGCCCCCCAGCCAGTCAAAGTCACCTCGTCGTGCCGCGAGGAGGGGATGGACGCACCGACGGTCGTGCCGGCAGAGTGCATCGTGTGCTTGAGCCCGCTCGCCTTGAGCACGCGCTGCACCTCGGCAACCTCCTCCGCGACAGAGGCCTTGCCCGTGCCGACCTTCAGTTTCCCCAAGGGCACCGCGTCAGCACAAGCGTCGCCGTGAGCGAAGCCAGTCAGTGCCTACCGGGATGAGGCAGAAGTCGGCGTAGCACGCTGCCGGCGTGGCGATGCCGGCGTAGTCCATTGCGCCGAAAGCAGAACTCGCGAAGAAATTGGCGAGTTTACGACAGGCAGGCTCGTCGTTGAGGTGGCCCTGACGATGCGTCTTGTTGCGAACATGTGCACCCGCAGAGTCGTTGGTGTTGGGGCTGGGAACGAGCCGCATACCGGAGCGGCGGAGGCAGTATGTATTATTATTAGTCAACTGCCGATTTCAAGATGCCACAATAGCTCCTCGCACCAGCACCAACAACGTTTAATGCCATCACGTTCAAACGAGTTTTACGATTGTCGAGGCCGTGTTGACCAAGTTTGGTTAGTGTCATCGCCGCTCTTGCTCCTGCTCGGCTCAGTCTTGGCCCCGTCTCGATGGAGGAAGGGCAAGGGAAAAGAAGAATAGACGGGCTCCATAGACTTGGGAGCTTCTGCTTCAGCGATCGCCACCGTGCGTCTGCTTACTCACGTCTGCGCAGTCACGCGTGCGGCCGCAGAAAGTCGCAGGCCACGAACTGCTTGCGACATGTTTAGACGGCGACTGTCGCAAGTTCTTGCGTACGCACCGCGAAGCTCGGAGGCAAGGCCGCCACGTGACCCCTGTATTATGCGATTATTCATGCGACGCCTTGAGCTTCATTCTCTGCCACACAACTTCCGTCGCCTACGCAATGGGGAACTCACAAACTCCGACCTCAGCGGCGTATGCTGTGTCACGCTCGCGTGGCAAACGACCGGGCGAGTCCCCTTACAACGCCAAGCTCAGAGAAGTGAGGAAAGCCAAGGGGCAAGCGAGATCCTCTGACGAATCTGAGTCTGAAGACGAGATTGAGCCAGGTCGGTTCGCGCAATGCGTCCCCAAATATGCCCTTTTGCTCAACTAATTGGATAGGCGCTGTGATTTTGCATAAGATGTTCAATCGCAAAGTCGTCCTATATCCTGACAAAACTGTCGTTAAGTCTGGGAAACGCATAGCCATGGGAGAGGCGGAGGCGCTCAGAGTCGCCGCTAACGCTGGAATCCCAGCCCCATGTGTCCACGATGTGCACGCGACTTCCGATGGTCAAGGCCACATACGTATGGACTATATCCAAGGACAACCTCTTGATAAGCTGTGGCCCGACATGTCGGCCGAACAGAGGAAAGACATAGCCCGGCAGCTTCGGGAGATAGTCGAAAAGATGAGATCTGTGGCTCCTCCCCCCCACCTCATCGGCGCTTGTGATGGGACCGAAATCCGGGACACCAGGCTATACTTCACGTACCATTCCCCTCCGTGTCGTGATGAAAAAGCCTTCAACGAGTTTTTATTGTCAGCCCTCTACGAACATATACCTCTGCTCGTGCGGGAGGCGTTTTCTCGGCGACTGCGAACGAATCACCGCATTGTTCTCTCCCACTGCGATCTCACGCCCAGAAACATCTTGGTTCAAGACGGAAAAATCAAAGGACTTGTTGATTGGGAGGAGAGCGGGTGGTATCCAGAATACTGGGAGTATGTCAAATTCTTCCAGCGCACTGCTGACAAAGACTGGAAACAATACGCAGAGGATATTTTCCCCGAGCTATATCATGATGAGTTGGTTGATTTTATTGCTATATCCAAGTGGCAGAACTCTTTGCTTGTTTACCCCGAACTCCCCTACGTCCCTTCGAATTGCAAAATACCCATCTATCGTTTCGCAAGAGTATCACTGCGCCAGGTATTCATCCTTGGCCTCCATTGTTGCGTCAACCATGTCGTCCAGCCCCGTGTTGTATTGCTCTTCAGTCAGATAACCTGAATGATAGAGTGTCCTTAGGGCAAAATCGACCCACTGCTGGCAGTTGAATTCGGGATCGTCATTCGCCACGGCAACCGATTTCATCTGACTAGCAAGCTCAGAGGAAGTCAGAGAATGTTTGGTCTTACCGACCTTGACCCTTTTTGCGAAAGTTCTAGAAGTTGTGGGGTCGAAGTTCTTGCGCCGTTCAAACGTGAACTCCCCTGTCAAGCCTTTGACGTGGTAGAAGTAGTGTGAGGAACCGTCCTCAGGCACGAACCAGAGTCCAGTGTGCCCATACTTTGAGAAATCCACGGGATCTCCCTTGTGGACAGTGATGTAGATATTGTACTTGGTCTTGCTGGGCATGTTGGCTGAGGTGACGGAGAAGGAGGATACAAGTTGTTGATAGGCCTACCTCGATATGTTAGCGCTGCGAGATGCATCGACGGTGAGAATTACAGATAATGCAGCTGCACAAGGTGGGTTTGCCAAGAAGCACTATGTTGAATAATATTGAAGATGATCTCTGATGGATGAGAAGCAGGCAAAGGCGGGGGTATTTATGTCCAGAGCTGTATTGAGGATGGAACTCTGGAGGTATCCTCGAGTTATTCTGCGCAGACTGTGAGCGTTTCACGAAGGCTAGTGGCGTTATGCTTGTGAATGTACGCATTAAGGCGTTAGAGTCGCAGCACAAAGTCGAAACAAAAGGAGTATTAACCGCCATTCAGAAGGCCGACCGGACGGCCGGGCAAGATGGCATCCGCCGGTGGGCTGTGTTGGGGGGGCTGTGTTGGGGGTTGCGGGAGCTGAACATTCAGCTGCCGGGCATCGCAGGGGCTCATTGCCGGTCTGAACCTCGCTGGAAGATACCCCGCAATTGACGCCTAATCCGTCAGCAAGGCCACCACCCGTCTCAGTGCCTCTGAATCCTGTCATGATCACTTCCTGCCCAACCAAGACATCGCTCGGTGCTGTGTGACGAGCAAGGCAGGTGAGGCGCTCCGCCTTAAATACGATTGATTGGTTTCGGCACGACGGGGGCAAGACGCCTGGTTCTTTCATCAAATTGTGAGATGGGGGTCTAGTTCATACCGCACGGCTGCCTAACCACCGACGCCTGGCAAGCATTCGAGACAGTCATTTGAGCCTTGATTGGATGAGACTTGGGCTCTCGTACTGGCGTACCTAGTTGCATGAACTGTGTTGATGGATCGAGTGATCGGGAGAGATTGCTCTCTGTCGTCGAGACGATGAACCTGTGGAGGGCCGCTGCCTCGTCGAAGAAGGCCTGGCTGTCGAACCAGCTGAGCCTGGCGTGGATGGAGAGTGATGCACATGTGGAGTTCATACAAAAGAGGGAGAGATAACCTAGACGCTAGTCCATTAATGCATAGCACGCTTGCAAATTCTATCCCGGTGAGCTGTACATGCTGGGACTTTGCAAAGCGAGATTGGGGTTTCTGTTCTGTTCTGAAGCCGCCTAATCCCTGAGGGAACTGACAGTATGGCACTTCATAAATAGGCCTTGATTCTGAGGTGTCGACGCTTTGGTCAGACCCTAGTTGTTGCAGTGGTAGAAGAGCCCCGTAGATACAGTCCTCAGGTCGAGGCTCAAATCGGCGCGTGGACATAAGAGTGTAGTGATGTTTGTTAACGAACGCGTCGCGAAGCGGGATGAACTATGCATGACGGGAACAGTTTCGGGGCGCTCACAAACTACTTCGTAGGCCAGGCTCCCTCTAAAAGTGGCGCTGCTCAGGTACCTATTCAATTAAAACCTGCAGCCGACACCCATCTTTGGGGTTCTGAGAGTCTACGGAGTAGTTTGTGTCTCTTCCATTTAGATCCCGTCAAGATCCGTGCAAGTCTAACCCAATCTGATTGATGCAATGTGCACCCAACGCCTCGCTAATGACCCAAACAGGTTCCGGGGAAGAATGCCCCTTCCAAGACAACGTCCTCCCAGTTTTACCAACTCTTCTGGTGTGTGAAGGCTCCATCATGATGCACTATAAGGTAGCCAACTAGAAATCGCGTTCTGAGAGGCACCCCGTGATGTCTATAGTCGTAGAATCTTGGCGCAACTCCAAGTAATAAACGGCAGGAATAGCGAGAACTGCAAGAAATGGGGGAGATATGGGAAAATACAAGGTTGGAGCCTTCGCACACCAGAAGGGATGCGAAATGCACATGTTGGCTCCCCTTATATGAGCAGCAGCGATGCCGTCAGAAAGGCAACCAGCGAGCCGTACTCGAAGCTCCGGGAGTTGGCGACGCTCCCCGTCGACTGATCGTTGCTCGGAGCGCTATTGCGGCCCGTGGTGCTGCTCAGCCCGTTCATGCTGTCCGCCGCCTCGATCGGGCTGGCCCTGTCCCAGAAGTCGACGAGGACAAAGTTGGGCTGCTGGTTCCACTGCGTCTTGCACGCCTGGAGGTGCTTGCCCAGGTTGCCGTCCGCCGACGTGGCCGGGCTGTTGACCACGTCGATCCTGTCCACGTCCGGCACCAAGATGCCCGAGCCGAGGCTCTGGTCCTTGAAGTGGTTGACGAGGCTCATAAAGCCGTTGGAGAGCGCCGTGGTCGCAGGTCCGGCTCGCGAGGGACGGTCGAGCGTGCAGTTGAAGCCCGTGAGCTCCGTGACCTCGAATGGCGTCTCGAAGACAAAGTCAAACTCGGCCAAGAGGTAGGGCGTCGCCGGAGAGTACTGCATGTTGGTGACAAAGGAGACGACGCGCGTGCCCTGGCTGATCATGGTGTCCAGCGTGGGCCAGTTCCGCGTAGCGCTCGTCGCCGTCGACTTGTAGCCGAGCTTGGAGATGCCCGACGCTTCAAAGACGGAGCCAAAGTCAGAGGCGGGCGCGTTGTCCGAGTTGACGAGCACCAGCGTGACGACCTCGTTGGGGTTCTTGGTCATCCAGGCGTTGACCGCCGCGAGCCACGACTCGAGCGGCCCGGCATCGAGGAGGCTGCATGACGTGTGGCAGAGCTCGAGCGTGCTGTTGGGCTTGTGGACCTGGGCCTGGAGCACACGGAGGCCCGCGTCGAGGGCGGCGGTGGCGTTCTTGAACTGGTTCCCGGCCAACGAGTTGCCGGTGCTCTGGTCTCTCAGAAAGGTGCTGTCGTGGGCGCCCAGGTAGGTGATCTGGTTGTACTGCCGGCTGCACAGCGAGGGCGAGTTGTTGCAGGCCCTGGTGCCGGCGGTGGACTGGGGAGCGGCTTGGACGCTGGCGGCGGCTACCAGCGCCGCAGCCACGACGGCGCGTAACGAGGGAAACATGGTGGGCAGATGTCGCGAGGAGATTGGCGATGCCGGGCTGGTCGGTGTATCGAAGGCTCAGATCTGAAGGCTGGTTGACAAAGGGGAATTGAGCAAGGGAACGGTCGCGATACGGAGGACAATGTTCAAGGCCGCCGATGTAGGCCGCCTGTGAATCCGGAAAAGAAAAGAAAACGACAAGCCGATGATAAAGGAACAAGGGCGCAGAAAGAACGGGAAGAACGAGGATGGTTGTTTAAGAGAGATTTACGGAGTACTCCAAAACGGAGATGCGGCTCCTGTGCGGCCCGCCAAGGGCGCCTGCTGCGCCTCACTACGTCAGCAGTGGAGGCTAGCGGTGGAGGCGCCTGCGACAGGGACAGCCCTGAAACCTTCCTCAGCGGCCCTGGAAGAAGACCCGGCGGCTAATATCAGGCCCCGGAATGCGAACCGAAACTCTCATCAGTGCACGTTCTGTAGTCTGTATCCGTAGTTGCTGCGGATAAGGCAGCGACAGATTCGGATACGAAGAGACGTCGTGGCAGTGCTGTTCCTCGCCCGACTATTTTTATCCCTCGCACCTCCAGCTCCGCCGCGACAACCAACCACGCTTTGCCATCCATGATACGCTTGCGCTGGCCTGCAGCCCTCGCGCTTCAGCCTCCATGCGTTGCTGCTGTACAACGTACGCCCTCCATCAGCCACCCGACCGCCACGGACGCCGCTGGAAGTGGTTGCTTTCAAAGGCCCAAGCTGCC
Source organism: Tolypocladium guangdongense (assembly GCA_022114105.1). Taxonomy (NCBI): domain Eukaryota; kingdom Fungi; phylum Ascomycota; class Sordariomycetes; order Hypocreales; family Ophiocordycipitaceae; genus Tolypocladium; species Tolypocladium guangdongense. The sequence continues at coordinate 4,811,428 of NRQP01000001.1, read as the reverse complement.
ATTGAGGCGGATTGGTCGCATCTTCGCCTGGCCGCGCGGCATCATGTAGCGGCATCATGTAGGTAGTATTGGAGACTGTGAACGGTTGCGCTATATACCACTGCCAAGTCCATATACACACTCTGGCCTCACTCAGAGCACAAGAATCCCGTATGAATACTTTTCATACTACTGCTTTGCATCACGAAGCTAGGCCTAGCCTTTATGCCTATTCCGGGTCGTCGGCATAATAGTTGGCCTCAGCCGCGGCGGCAGCCTCCATCTCCTTGAGCTGCTTCTGGCCCTCCTCTGTCGTGGCATCGATGATCTGCTCCTCCAGGCTGAGGACGTTAGCCTGCGCAATTCATGTTAGTAAAAAGCGATGCCGGTTCGCAAGGGGGCCGGGTACGCACCTCTCCAAATAGGCTGACCATCTCCTCGGCATCCGCCACCGTCATCTTGCCCAGCACCTTGTTCACCTCGTCCAGCTGACCCGACTCTAGAGCCTTCTTCATGTCGGGCTTGAAGCCATCGTAGACCTCGCGAGCCTTTTGCACCTCGGGGTCTTGGCTGTCTGCAGGTGGCACGTTGATCTGGATCACCGTCCCGGGCTCTACCGCGTGCAGCTGGATTTGTTCAACATCCTCGCCCTCGGGATCCTTGGCTCTCTCCGCCAGAATCTCCCGCGACCTGTTCTTGATTTTCATGTACGAATCCTGGACGTCCGCGAAGAAGACTTCTTGCGCCTGGTGGCCCTTGGTCGTGATGCGCTTGAAGAACAGCCTCACGCCGTCCTTGCCAAGAGCGCGACAGTACTGCAGCAGCAGTGCCTGGTGGACACACTGCCGCGAGTAGTCGTCGTTGCGCTCCAGGGCAGCGTCGAATGCCAGCACCAGAATTCCGTCTGATTCCCGCTCCGTCAGAATCTCGGGGTGATTCGACAGGAATTGAAGGCTCGCAGCGTAATCATTGAGCTTGATCTGCGCAAACTTCTTCGCAGCCGGTGATGCCTCGACCTCTTCGTCATCGTCAACAGTCGCCGTCGCCTTGGAGGACTGGGAACCCGAAGTCGCGAAGCCGGGGTTCAGGAGCTCGACCTTGGTAGAATCCTCCTTCTTGTCTGACGGCGAGGACTTGGTGACGTGCGACCTGTCGAACCCCGTGTGAATGTCCTCGCTGGTAATCTTCTTCTTCTCCTCCTTCTCCAGCTCTGCCACCTTCGCCGCCAGGTCCTTCTGCAGCGTCTTGACCTTGTCCTCATGCTTCTGAATCTCGTCAATCATGGCGCTGTATCGGTCCTCGGCCTTCTTCTCATCCAACGCCTTGTTCACCTGGTCCAACAGCACGGCCATCATCTTCGAGTACGTATGCTGCTCCTGCTCGCCGCTGTGCACCCCATCGGGAGGCGTCGGTGGCTGGTCATCCTTGGGGCTGCCGGCAGATTCCATGACGGCTTGGAAGGCAATCTCGCCAGGGTTTCGGGTCGCCGCTTCCGAGGCATGGGCTTTGAGCGAGGCCAGCAAGGCCGAGATGCGGTTCAGCAGGCCATCGTTGATGACGAGCTCGTACTTGAGCGTCTCGACCTGCTGCTTTCGCTGCAGCCGCTCCTGATGGATCTGGTTCTGCTTGGCCCGAATAAAGGATCGCTTGTCGACGTTGGGGTGGACCTCGATATCCGAGTCGTCGCTGAGTTCCAGCGCATCCTGTGAGACATGCGCGGTCAGCGGGCCATCGCATGCCGTGGTGGGGGGAGGGGCAGAGACGGGTTCGCTGCAGAAGACGTACCCATTTGCTGTAATCGACAGGCATCTTGAGCGAGGTCTCGAGCTCTACCAGCTCTGAAGCGTATCTGCCGGGCAGTTTGCGGCAACTGAAGAGAGCTCTCGAAGCGAGCAGAGGAGCTTGGATGTGGTGGCAGGAAGATCTGGATCACGCAAAAAGGTAGGTGGGTGGCGGGGTATCACAGACGCACCCCACATGTGACACAGCAGGCCATGAGGCCCCAAGAAAGGACGGCGGCTTCTGTCTTCATCATTTCGAGCGACGATGCGCCTTGGCAGGCGCCTGCACGCACTGAATCGCCCTGCGGGTCTGCGGGTGCAGCAGACAAACCGTACCACGTAAAATACACTACGGTACACCACACGTGCCCGTTCGCCACCATCTTCGTACATGCCGAAAACAACAAAATGCCCATGCATCGCCTCCGAATACCCATGCCCGTGACTCCCTAAGTCCGAATCAGGATTTTCTTCAGCGCTTAGACCCGCCTCCTCATGACATGGTCTTCATGAAATCGTCCAAGTCGAAGCTCTCCTCGTACTGCTTGCTATCCCACAGCTCTCCCAGGTCATCCAGCCAGGCTTTCTTGCCCGGCTGCTTCAGCACATCGCCCGTCTCCAAGTCGACCATGTCCTCCTCCCGCCCTTCAACCTCATTCTGCGGCCTATCAGATATGAGGCTCGGCCCAGAATCGCCCAGGTTGAACAGGTCCAGAATCTGATCCGTGTCCATGGTGGACAGGCCCGCATTCTGCTGGTTGACCACTGTAGAGGCGACGTCGATCTTGAACCGCTGGAGGCTCAGAATCTTCTCCTCCAACGTGCCGCGGGTGATGAGCCGGTACACGTTGACCACCTTCTTCTGGCCGATTCGGTGTGCGCGGTCCATGGCCTGCAGATCCCTCTGCGGGTTCCAGTCGTGCTCCACGAAGATGACCGTGTCGGCGCCCGTCAGGTTCAGTCCGAGTCCACCAACGCTGGTGGTCAGCAACAAGACGTCGTAGGATGGGTCGCTGTTGAACTTGTTGACAATATCTTGCCGCTTGTTGGCCTCCACGTTGCCGTCGAGGCGGAGGTGCGACACCGACGGGAGCAGCTCCTTGAGGACCTTGTTTTGCACCATGTCCAGCATCTCCTTCATCTGGCAGAAGATGAGTGCGCGATGTGGCTTGATGGGCTGGTACAGCGGGTCGTTAGAATCCCCGTCCTCGACACCAATGCCACAGTCCACCAGGAGGTCCCGCAGGGCCGTCAGCTTGGGCGCGTGAACGGGGTCCTCGACCGACGTGCCCTGCTTCGCAAGAATCATTTGCGTGTCATCATACACGCTGCTGCCCGGCTTCATCACCAGAGCAGGCGAGTTGCAGAGCTTGCGCATGTATTGCAAGGCCTGGAATATGTGCTGCTTGGCCTCCTTGTCGTCGCGCCCTGCCTCCGACTGCAGCTTCTTGCCCTGCTTCTTGGTGAAGTCTTCAAACAGCTTCTTCTGCAAGTCGCTGAGGTCGCAGTAGTAGTTCTGCAGGATCTTCGGCGGCAAGTCGTCCAGCACCTCTTCCTTGAGGCGCCGAAGCAAGAACGGAAGAACTTGCTTGTGCAGGGCCTCAATCGCAAGTGCGCCTGCCTCCTGCTCCTTGGACGATGCTTTGCTGTATCGGCTAGCAGCAATCGGTTTCGCGAAGCGATCCAAGAAGACCTTTTCCGCTCCGAGGAAGCCGGGCATGAGGAAGTCAAACAGCGACCAAAGCTCCAACACATTGTTCTGGATCGGAGTCCCAGTTAGGATGAGGCGATGGTTACTGACGAGCCTCTTGACCGCCTGGGTGATCTTGGCCTTGGGGTTCTTGATCAAGTGGCCCTCGTCAAGCACCATGTAGTTCCAATTGTGCTCCTCCAAGACGTCCGTGTCGTTTCTGCACACGTCGTAGGATGTGATGACAATATCCGTCTCTCCAAGCCTGGGTTTCATTGTCTTCCTCTCTGCGGGTGGCCCGACGTACGCAGTGACACTGAGGAACGGCGCGTAAGTCTTGATCTCTTGTTGCCAGTGGCCTGAGAGCGTCGGAGGGCAGACAATGAGGGACGGCAGCCGTCGTGCATCCGGCGCCTGCGTCTTGGCAAACTCCTCCTGCCGTTGGTGATGGTCGCTGGCGACAATGCAAAGAGTCTGCAGAGTCTTGCCGAGACCCATGTCGTCGCAGAGAATGCCGTGAAGGTGGTACTTGTTGAGGAAATGAAGCCAATTGACACCTTCTTGCTGATACGATCGTAGCTCGGCCTTGATGGCGACGGGGATGCGGAACGGCTCCACTTTCTTTGGGTCGAGCAGCTGAGCGATAAACGTTCGCTCCCGGTCGCGCCCCTTTAGCAGCTCCTCAGACAGGCCCGGAGGGTCAGGGATGCCTGCCTCTAGAGGCACCAGCTTCACAAGTGTTGCGAATGACGTCGTGGCAAGGAGACGAATCTCGTTGTCTGAGTCACTCATCCGGCCAAGAACTGGCACAATGAGGAAGATAACATAAGGCAAGATGGCGTCGCCCATGACTGCAATCAAGTGGTAGATTGCCTCAATCACACCTTGGCGATAGCTCAGGTCCAGAGGATTGGTAATGGATGGCAGAACCTTTTCGACCAGGGCAGTCATTCCTTCGACGGTGATGACGCTGCAGACGGTAGCCAAGCATTTGGCGGCCATGTAGCGGAACACAGACAGCTCGGAGTGAAGGGCCTTGATGACGAGTGGCAGCATCTGCATGACGAATGGATGCAGGGCTCGATCCAACGTCGGCGTAATTGTCCTAATAACAGACATGGCGTCAACGACCTCCTGACCAAGAGTGTTCTCAGGGTCCTTGGCATCGGCTGGAAGGTCTCCTGTGAAGGCCTTGACCAAGGGTCCCTCCATGAAGGCCTGCAGGCTCGGAACTGTCTCGAGAAGGTTCGCGCCGTAAGTCGTGGAAAGGATTTCAAGGGCTTCTTTGGCACCCCGTCGAGTAATTCGGGCGGCTTTAGCCTCCTTGGCCCATTTAATCGCGTCTGCGTGGTCGACTCTATCTTCTTCCTTTTGCATGGACAGAATACACCCCGTCTTGCTGGCGTGGACAGGGAACTCGGGAGTCTCGGCGACTTCAACGCAGGAGAACTTGACCAGGTTGGCAACAACCTTATTCGCAGGTCCTCGCCGGGCCCTGTCCGTAAAGAGCTGGACGAGTCTCGCGATGGTTTCCGACGAGCGGCTCTGGAGCTGCTGGCTCTCCTCCGTCTTCACAGAGTCCATGATGCCTTTGATCAGAGGGCTGGGCTTCTTCGGCAGAAGCTTCATGGCCACCATGGCAGAGGCTGCGCTGGCCTTGACCCTTGTGTCGCGCGCCTCCTTTGCAGCCCTGGCCTCGTTGATGACGGAGATGGCGACGTCTCGGGCCTCTGCAAGCTGTTGGCTGGCAATCAGGCGTTGGCCGGGGGGCATGATCTTCTTCAGCCTCTCGTAGTCATCCTCGACGCACTTTTCGGCCGTCGCGATCGAAAAGGCGGCCGGTCCCGCCTCTGGCTCGCCCTGCACCACCACTGGTAGCGCCGGCAGCTTACCTTGGGACACTTTTCCGTGGTCGCGGAACATGTTGATGAGTTGCTGACACTGCGTCCTGGCGCGCTGCACAAAGTTAACCAGGTCCCTGTACGCCGACGGCCGATCTGATTCCACTATTCGCTGCAGATGGTCCTGGTACCGAGAAGTGTTCTCTGTGCTCTCGCAGTTCTTGGCGTACTCGTCGACGACAAGGCAAGCTGAGAGTTGGGTAGATGCAAACGCAGATGTCAGCCCCGGGACCAGCAACGCGTCGTAATCGTCGAGATTCGTGGCCGGGACCAGGGCCATGACCAGGCCCATAGCTTTGCCAGCGGACACGCGTGACCGAATCAAAACTTCCATGCCAACAAGGTCAACGTCTCCTTGCATCATGTGGCCATCGACATCATGTGTCAGGCTGGTAGAAACAGCTTCATCGACTGCCTTGGTAGACCTGCGGCGTCGTTTCGTTGCCCGCTCCGAGCCGTCGGGTGTGGATAGTCGCCGCGACGACGAATGCGAAACGGCGGCATTCGAGTACGTTCCTCCTGACGGCTTTTGGAACAATGTGCCGTTCATGGGGATGGGGTTCCTAGAGATGCCGATTGGATGCAGTGTAAGTTGCATCAGCGCATCTATATGCGGCGCAAATTCATCCGCAAGAACGGCCGGGTCCTTTGCCAGAGAGCGAACAAGCGAACCCCACAGCTGGAGCGACATGTCTAGGGTCTCCTGATCTCTCTCCACGAGAATGTTCTGAAAGACGAGTCTGAGGATCCTCCCATTGAGCCAGCCTTGGGACGTCTCGGCGCCGAGGTTAGCAAAGGTAAGCAGCGCCTTTAGCACGGCCAGGCGGACGGATGTTATTGTGTGCCGCAGGAACGGGTAAAGTCGTGGTACCAGAAGGGTGAAAGAACGTTCCTCGTCCTGCTCCGCAGACGCTTTCATTGCCTCCAACACCTCGGGGAAGCCGCAGAGCGTAGCGAGGAGATCCATGATTCGTCCCGTACTCGCGCTCAGGTCATCGCCGAGGTTGGACAGACTCTCCCAGACAATATTGGTGAGGCCATCCAACGCCGCCGGCCGCATCGTGACGAATTCTTTCGCCATTGGGATGAGAGTCGCCGCACTCACCGAACGAACATCGTCGTCCAAATCGCCGAGGCCCTTCATGACGGCCTTGATGATGCCATCGATCATGTCGCCATCCTGCAGGAGCAGGTCTTTGCGAACCGCAACGACGTACCTCAAGCCCACCATACCGCCGTGGCAAACGGCCCAGACGGGTCGCTCAAGCTCAAGGTCTTCCTGCATGACCATCCGATAGAGGACGCGGTAAATATCGTCGACCGACTCTGAAGGGACGTGCTTCAGGACAGACCCCAGAGTTTGGCCGATGGTCTCTCTTATCGGGGCCACCGATGTGTCTGAGCTGTAATCTGTGAAACGATCCAGCATCAAGACACAGCAGAGCCGACAGGCGAGGTCGTTGAGCCACTTGCGGTTCAGGTCGTCATTTTCCTCCCTTCCTTTGCCGCGCATCCTCCCGGCGCCTCCGCCGTGGACTCGGACCACCTCTCTCAACCCCATGGCAGCTCCATGACGGGTTTCCCAAGACGGGTCGAAAATGTCCACCTTGAGGAAATCGCAGAGCCGCTCGTACGGCCACTCGGCGCCCTCTATGGTCTCTTGAGCCTCGAGCTCAGACTTGATGGACAATACTGGGCCTTTGAACTCGCTGACGACTTTGGTGTCCTCGTCAATCTCCGCAGGGCGATCGAGGTTGAAGTAGTCGTTCATTTTCCCGTTCTTTTTGGAGTCGGCATCGGCAGCAGGGGTCTCGTCGAAGCCGAAGCCCTCGGATCCTGCCGTCACTGAGCGCCGGAGGGATAGGTCGCCGAACCCACCCTTGCCTTGGGACGCCTTCATAGCTTCCCTCTTGCGCTTCCGCTTTAGGGAATTAAGTTGTCGTGTGCTCAGCTGCGAGTCCTCTGCTGACTGGCCGGGCCCAGCGATGCCGTCGCTCCGACTCAAGCCGTTGCTGTTGCACGCATCGACGGGGGTCAGGGGCGGGGCTTGGCTGTCGAAGGGGACGGGCACCTCTTCATCCTCAAACTTCCTCCCCAGCAAGCCCAACCGCCCTACCAGGGTTTTCTTCTGACGCGCGAGGCGGGCTTGGGGGTCCAAGGCCAATAGGCTATACTCGATGCCGCCGCCTCGCAACAGCTCGCGACCATGCTTGAGAATGGCGTCGACATCGAGGGATTCGAATTTGAAGAACTCGTCTTTCGTGATGCCCTCTTCTTTGTCGCCCTCTTCTTTTTTGACATGGCCGTTTTCGGCGTGGGGCTCTTCCTTCTTGGGTTCGTTCGGCGCACCCTCAGCGTTTGGGTCATAGAAGGGCGCGTTCTCCACGATCTTGCCTATGGCCTTTGCGGCAGTACTTCTCGTCTCCCATTCCTTATGGCGGAGATAGGGGACTACTCTTGACAATAAGTTGAATAGTTCATCTGGGTGCTGATTCTGCCAGTCGGCGAGCTGGTTGACGGCAGTGTCCCGGATGAGCCGGGTACTCCCCGTCTCGAGGATGCTAGCGAGATGTGCGTTAGCTGGAAGTCAAGGGGCAGGAGTGTTTGGGGGGGGGGGGGGGGGGGGGGGTTGTAGCATCACGAGATGAAATATGCAGCGACGAGTGTCTCGCTTAGCCGATTTGGCATCTAGGGGCCTTTCGGAGATCTCGTCCGCTTGAATAACACGCTCGCAGCGACGCTGAAGAGGGACGGAAGATGTGAGACAGCAACTCACGTTACGAGGCGATCGAGTCTGTGGCCATGTTAGTCGCAAGAAATTTTGGATGCATAGGCAGGGATGAATGTTCATACCTCGAGGCCATTGTGTATTACTAGGATAACTGTCGATGATCTGTGGCTGCATGACTCTGGGATCCTGGTATCGTGTCAGTAACTTTGATTTTGCATGCGAGATGAACCATGAAGTAACGGCCGGGGCACAGCAAGGAGATAGGAGGCCTGAGGCAGAGCATGCTTGAGCATACTGAGAGGGTGAGCTGGCGGAGAGAAAAAAGGCAGCCGAGAATGTATGCAGCAAGACCAGGCGGAAGTTAGGCAGTGATCCGGACGCTAGAACGAGATGAATGAACGCATCACGTACCCTGATGTCCCCGTCAAGGTGCAGTCACCGGCCGCGACGCCCATGCACTGCACCCCGGAGAGGCGGATGAGTTGCGGTGCTGTGCGACGCAGGGGCAAGCACACGCAGAGACAAGGCTCGGGTGGTAGGTGATATTGATGCTTGGTGGTCACAGCGGGTTGTTATGGGTCGGCGCATGTAGCATTGCAGGGGCAGAAAAGAACGGGTATTGCAACGAAGTGACGGGGTATGAATGACGGAATGGACGATGATTCAGTGCCAGGTGGTATTGGGTTGGACTGAACCACAGCCGTCGTGCGTTCTCATGTGCCTGGTGTCTTGATGCACGGCTTCGGCAGGGTCGTGAAGCGGCGACAGCCGGGCCTCATCAATAGCGGCGGGCGGCGGGCGGGCAACGACGGGGTGCTTTGGCGGGATGCACGCGCCTGACAGCTGCACAGTGGAGGCGCCCAACGGCGTTTGGCGCAGCGGGCAGAGTACGGCGCAGTAGCCGTTTGCAGGCGCACGCACGCTGGGTGGTGGTGCAAACGCGCTGCACGGCGCTGCACCCGGTGCGGCTGATGGCGACGGAAGGCGGACTGGGCTGGCCGGCCGGGTCACTCCTGCTCTGGCTGAGTGCGCGTGCGCTGGAGACTCGCGGGAAATGGAGCGGAGGGCGGAGGGCAGGCCGGGCCTTTGTATCATGTGTGTGCCTGTATTTTTATACACGCCGGCGCGCTCCTGCCCAGCACGTCGACCAACAGCCTGGCCCGCTGCGCTCGCTTAATTTCCTCTTGCCTCGTTAGCGCCTTTTTTTCTTGGCGTGGCAGGCGTGCTCGAGTGGATCCACAAGTCCCGGGTGCTAGCCGGACCGTGCAAAGGGCAGTTGCGTCCTCAGGCAGAAAAGCGCCCCGCAACGCGACCTCCAACGCTTGCACTGCTCGCGGCGGCACCGCAGGGACGCGTCGCTTCGCATCCTGGCCGCACCCATCGCACCCTGACCCCATCACCGCGCCCAGGCTGCACTTCCCTGGGCCCTCGGATGTTGCGCCCCAGCGCCAGCGCCGCCGCCGACCATGTATATCAAGCAGATCATCATCCAGGGCTTCAAGAGGTGCGTCCCCCGCTCAGATGCTTGCTCTCCGGCAATCCGCAGGCGGGCGTATGTACTGATGCTGCAGCAGCTACAAGGACCAGACTGTCATTGAGCCCTTCTCGGCAAAGACAAACGTCATCGTCGGTCGCAATGGCTCCGGAAAGAGCAACTTCTTCGCGGCCATGCGCTTCGTCCTCAGCGATGCGTACACCCAGATGAGCCGCGAGGAGCGCCAGGGCCTGCTCCACGAGGGCTCTGGCTCCGCCGTCATGTCGGCCTACGTCGAGATCATCTTCGACAACAGTGACGATCGCTTCCCCACCGGCAACAAGGAGGTTGTTCTGCGACGTACTATTGGCCTGAAAAAGGACGAATACTCGGTCGACCGCAAAGTCGTCACCAAGGCCGACGTCATGAACTTGTTGGAGGCTGCCGGCTTCTCTCGGTCGAACCCCTACTACATCGTCCCCCAAGGGCGTGTCACTGCCTTGACCAACATGAAGGAGTCGGACAGGCTGAGCCTGTTGAAGGAGGTTGCCGGTACTCAGGTGTACGAGGCTCGCCGAGCCGAGTCGCTCAAGATCATGAACGAGACCAACAACAAGCGCGAGAAAATCGACGAGCTGCTCGAGTACATCAAGGAGAGACTGGCCGAGCTCGAGGAAGAGAAGGAGGAGCTGCGAGGATTCCAAGACAAGGACAGAGAGAGGCGGTGCCTCGAGTACGCCTATCATCACAGAGAACAGATGACCATTCAGTCCACTCTTGAAGACATCGACAGCGCAAGGCAAGACGGCCTCGACACAACCGATTCGAGGCGCTCCCAGTTTCTCGAGGGCGAAAAGGAAATCGCCAGGATAGACGCGGAGATCCACACTCTGCAGAGGGAGCTCGAACTGTTGCAAATCGACCGGCGCCAGCATGAGGAAGATAGACGCGATTGCGCCAAGACTCTCGCCAAGGTGGAGCTAAAGGTCAAGAACGTGAAGGAAGGCCAGTCGGCGCAAGAGCAAGCCCGAGCGCAGCATGATGCCGAGTTGGCGTCTGTCCAGGCAGACATAGCGTCAAAGGAGAAGGAGCTGGCCAGAATTTTGCCCGACTACAATAAAAAGAAGCAGCAGGAAGATGATGTCAGGAGGCAGCTGGACGCAGCAGAGGCGGCAAGGGCCCGACTCTTCGCCAAGCAAAGCCGCGGTTCTCGATTTAAGAACAAGGCCGAACGGGATGCTTGGCTGAAACAGGAAATCAACGAGCTTGAGTTGACAATTAGCGCGCAAAAGGCAAACAAGCTCGAGGCCGACGAAGAGGTTTCGAGAGTTGAGGAATCCATCCGCCAGAGCGAGCGGGAAGTGGCCGATTTGCGGTCACGCCTGGCAAACTGGAGTGGTGACAGGAACCAGCTTGCAGAGCAAGTCTCGCAGGCGAGGCTCACGCTGGACAAACTGAACGACGAAAGGAAGCTCATTCGCCGCGAGGACGACAAGCTCAACTCCGTCATCGCGAATGCCCGACAGGAAAAGGACCAGGCTGAGCGAGAGCTGGCACACGTCGTCGATGGCGCAACCGCTCGCGGCCTGGCCACCATTCGCCGCCTGAAGCAAGATCAAGACATCCCCGGCGCGTACGGAACGCTGGCGGATCTCCTTGACGTTAGCGACGCTTACAAGCTACCCGTCGAGCAGATTGCTGGCGCCAGCCTGTTCCATTATGTCGTCGACAATTCCGACACCGCAACATACCTCGCGGATACTTTGTACAGGCAGCATGGCGGCCGAGTTACCTTCGTACCCCTTGCGCAGTTGCGACCACGCCATATGAACCTGCCAAGGTCAAATGATGCGGTGCCTCTGATCAATAAGATCACCTACGATCCGAAGTTCGAAAGGGCCTTCCAGCAGGTTTTTGGAAAGACGGTTGTGTGCCCGAACCTGGCGGTTGCCGGCCAGTATGCCAGAAGCCACGGCGTGGATGGCATCACTGCTGAGGGAGACACCACCAACAAGAGGGGCGCCATGACCGGTGGCTATATCGACCCTCGAAAGTCACGCCTGGGAGCGGTCCAGGCTGCTAACAAGTGGCGAGAGGAATACGAAACCCTCTTCGCCCAGTCCCGCGACATCCGGAGTCAGATCGAACGCAAGGACCAGGAGATTACTGGCGCCATGTCCGAGGTACAGAAGCTCGGACAGAAGCTCCGGCAGGCTGAAGACGGCTTCGAGCCGTTGAAGCACGAGCTCCGGAGCAAGTCGGCCCACGTCGAGAACGAGAGAGCCCACCTTGACTCTGCCATAAAGCGACGCGACGCCGTTGAAAAGAACATGACCGGGTTCATGGAAGAAGTTGCCGCACACGAAGTCGAAGTCGAGACAGACTTTAAGAAGAGTCTGACTGCGGCAGAAGAGCGGCAGTTGGAAGAGCTGAGTGGCACAACCCAGCAACTCCAGAAGCAGTGGAACGACGTGAGCAATGCTCGCAGAAAGCTCGAGAGGACGAAGCAGCTTCTCGAGGTGGACTTGCGCCAGAATCTGCAGATGAAGCTCGACCAGCTCAACAGCCAGGCGTTCGAGAACTCTGCCTCTGGTGCGACGACGGGAGGATTGAAGGAGGCGCAGAGAGAGCTCAAGAAGGCCCAGAAGACTCTGCAAGCCGTTGAGGCTAGCCTCGAGGAAACCGAGGCCAGCATGGACAAGCTCAATGGTCGCATGGAGCAGATTTCCGCAGAAAAGGCACAGCGCGAACAGGTCCAGAACGAAATCTCCGCCAGAATAGAAAAACAACAAAAGAGAATGGAGAAGACCCTCCAACGGAAAGCTCTGCTGACCGCGCAGGCGGCGGAGTGCGCAAAGAACATTCGAGATCTCGGAGTGCTCCCCGAGGAGGCCTTTGACAAGTATGAGACCATGGAGGCCAAGGTGGTGAGTTACTCAACGCAGCTCCGGCATCAAGTCCATATGTGCTAACCGTGATGCAGATCACGTCCAAACTCAAAAAGGTCAACGAAGCCCTAAAGAAATACAAACACGTCAACAAGAAGGCCTTTGAGCAGTATAACAACTTTACCACCCAACAAGACCACTTGATGAAACGACGGAAGGAGTTGGATGCCTCCCAGGAGTCCATCGAGGAGCTTGTCGAGCACTTGGATCGCCGGAAAGACGAGGCCATCGAGCGGACTTTCAAGCAGGTGTCCAAGGAATTTGCAACCATTTTCGGAAAGCTGGTGCCCGCTGGTCACGGCCGCCTCGTCATTCAGCGCAGAACCGATCGCCGCCAAGATCTCGACGAATCGGATGAGGAGGCACGAGGCAGTGTCGAGAACTACATTGGCGTCGGCATCAGTGTTTCCTTCAACTCGAAACACCTTGACGAGCAGCAGCGAATTCAGCAGCTCAGTGGCGGACAGAAGAGTAAGCCACAAGATGCCCCAACTCGAGTTAAACCGTATGCTGACCAAATTAGGTTTGTGCGCGCTGTGTCTCATTTTTGCGCTGCAGGCAACGGAGAGCAGCCCGATGGTGATCTTCGATGAAGTGGATGCCAACCTGGATGCCCAGTACCGAACTGCCGTCGCCGCGCTGCTCGAGTCCATATCCGACGAAATCGGCACGCAGTTCATCTGCACCACGTTCCGACCCGAGATTGTGCATGTTGCAGACAAGTGCTACGGCGTGACGTTCCGCAACAAGACGAGCTCGATCAACTGTGTCAGCACGGAGGACGCCCTGAACTTTGTCGAGGGGCAGGCGAAGCCGGTCTGAACGACTGATGAACGGCCATAGTTACGATCGAGACGACGTTAGGGGAGCAACGGGGACGGGCAAGGAGTTTGGCGTTGGGACTCGAGACCCTGGGGAGTGGGTTCGGAGGAATTTGTGCAATAGCTAGTTTCTTGAGGAGACCATGTATGATCATTGACCAAAGGTCAGAGAAGCTTGGAGCATGGCAATGCATGAATTGGCCAGCACGTACTTGGACTCGGATGACTTGATGCATTGATGCCACTGAGCAAACATGACTGCCCACCAGCAGACGCCAAAGTGAGGGAGCGTTTTGGCGCGTCGGTTGTCGATCGCTACGGACGGTCATCTTTGCCTGAACACCGCGCCTTCTCCCTGTTCTAAAGCCTTGCCCAGCTTCTCCGAGTTTGTCACCGGGCCTTCCCCAGCCAACACACTGCATCAGCCACAGCACACGGCAACGGATGCGAAGAGCAGCTCTCCTCACACCGAATGAGTCCAGGTCCTGCTTTTGCCACCTGCCATCAAACCAGAACCGCTCGAACTTTCGACCATTTTCTCCGCCACACTCAAGACTTGGGAGGTCAAGATGGACATCACCGCCGACAACTTTTGGGAGAAATTGCCAGATGTGCTTGCAATCATCGCTGGGGCCGACTATGTCGCCATAGACCTCGAGATGACAGGTGTTCAAGTACGCGATTCTCTATCTAGAGAAATATCTCTGGATCAGGCCTATGGCAGGATCAGAACCGCCGCCAGCACGTTTTCCGCCATCGAACTTGGCATCACAGCGATCCGCTGGATAGAATGTTAGTGTTTGCTTCCTCCTGTGTTGCTGTTGTGCCGCTGATTATGGGTAGCCACGTACGAGACGCACACGTTTACGATTCCCATCTCCACCCTGATTCAACGAAACACCAAGGAGGACAATCAACTGTCGGAGTTTCTTGACAGGAAGCTGGTGCTGTCGTCCAACTCGCTTCACTTCCTCCGCAGCCACAACTTTGACCTCGAAAAGGCGATGACAGTCGGCGTGCCGTACCTCAGCCGCGAGGAGCGCCGGTTAGCGAGGGAACAGCTCTTTCAGGACAAAAACCCTACGAGAATGGACTTGGCATCTTTGGATGCTTTTGGTGCCAGATTTTGTAAAAATCTGCGGAATGCGGTTCTACAATGGCTGTGCACCAATCCCCAAATGGTTGGTTCATGGTCGATTGCCTGTCTCCAAGGGGATGTTACTGACGTTGTTCACAGGGAGCCATTCTCGAAGTACCCGAGCCGCGTGGAACGAACTTGAACAAGTCAACTGTGTCATTGGTGAGCCAAATAGTGGCAGACGAGTTTCCAGAGTGCCGCTGTTGGCGACCGAAGCGCGGTTCGGCGATGAACATAACACTTCGGGACGTTGACAAGGACAATGAAGTATGTCACCCATGACGCCGCACGGTTTTCGTAACAGGTAGTCTGACGGCTTTTTTACAGACTCAAGCGCGAACAGCTCAAGCCAGGAAACTTACCTTTGCCAGGCAATTTGGTAAGGCTAAACACCAAAGTGTTGCTACCGCGTTCTGACACTCAGCAGGACTGTCGTGGATCATAGAGGCCTTGGTTGGGATCCGAGACCTACCCGAATACGAGGAAATGACTCAACTTGTAAACACGATGCTTCCGACTCCAGATGGATCGGAGCAGTCTGCTCGAGAGCCAATGACATGGCAGGAAGGAGGACAACAGCACTGGCACGACCTTTTGCAGCAGCTTCAGACTCATCGCCCAGTGGTGATAGGTCACAATGTGGTCTATGACCTGGCCTTTCTCTACTCCATGTTCATCGGCGAACTCCCAAAGAAGCTGGGCGAGTTTCGGGCACGCATTTACAACTTGTTCCCTCGCATCTTGGACACGAAACTGCTGCTTTCCCAAACCGTCGACCCAAACACGGTTGACTCGAGCCTGGAAGACTTGTACCTGCAGCTCCAGGCTCAGGCATATCCGTTTGTGAAAACAGCAGCCCCCGGATGGGGTTTCATCCGCTACAGCACGGGTATCGGCGCAAACAGGGGGTCTGCACACAATGCTGGCTTCGACAGTAAGTGACACGCAATCAACGGTGTTTGTTTCTCATAGCTAACGCATATTCAGGCTACATGACGGCGGTGGTGTTCCTGAAAATCTCCTGCAAGAGGATGAGGCTCCAGAAAAGAGCTGCCGACGCCTTGAACAACGGGGAAGCTGCATCACTTAGCCAAGAGGGCGTCCTCACAGCAGATTCGTGGTACGGCCTCGTTGACGACCAGATGTCCGCCATGGACAAGTTCCTCGAAGGAGAAGACGTTCGTCTTCCGAGTCTCGAGAGCGACTTTTTCGCGCCGGTTCGGAACAAGCTGCGCATGTCCACGGCCGGGATACTCAATCTCGAGGCAGAGCAGGGAGAAGACTCAGCTCTGGCAGAGGAACAGAAGCACCCCAGCTACGGGATATGCGAAGAGAACGCAGCCACCGTCGCACGCTTCCATGAGTTGCACGACGAGATGCAGAGCTTAGTGAGTGACATGGAAACACTCAGGGCAGATGCCAGCAGCCGCAGTTCGGGGTTGCTCTGCGTCAAGTTGGAGGAGGTCCAACGGCGTATAGAAAAGACACGAGACAAGATCCACGGCTTTCTTGTAGCGGCTGAGGAGGATTGAGGAGCTTGCAATAGCCTTTCAAGCGAGAATAAAAGGTTTGCCACAGCAACGGCGTTTCATACAAGCGTATACATAATATTTTTACATGCAACACCAACGAGGCGCAACAGCCCCCAGATCTACCTGTCAGACATCATGTTCCGCACACCGCGATAGTACTCCGGCGACAGCTCCTTCTCCAGCTCTTCCCTGGTCAGCCACTTGAAGTCAGTGTACCCAAAGGGGTTGCCCTTCAAGTCGGCCTGGCCGGCCATGATCCGGCCCTTGAGGAAGAAGGTCTTCTGGCCCTTCTTCTGGACGGTTCCGTCGGCGTTGAGGACGGGGTTGTTGACGACGTGGGCCACGGGGACGCGACCGACAATCCAGGTGTTCATGTTGACACCCGCTGCCTGGTCAAGGACCCTCTTCGCAGCCTAGCACCTCCATTAGCAAGATCTCACGGGCTCCAGGGGCAGGTATGCTTCCTCACCTCGTGCAAGTTCTCGTCCTTGGGAATCACATCCGCGGGGAAGCCCCAGCCATCCTTGCCCTTGACAACCAGATACAGCGTCCTGTCCATCTGTCTGTCCAGCCTCCTCACATCGCCCTTCTTATCCGCCTCCGACTCCCGTTCCAGCGGCCGCTCGACGGGCACGACGTCCTCGGGCGCGATAACCTCGGCGTCATCGCTGACCCTCGCCGCTGCATCCTTGAGCAGGCTGTCCAACACGTGCTCCTGGCTGCTGAGCTGGTCTCCGACGTTGAGTTCGTCGTCCCACGCCTTGGAGCTCTTGCCGTTGTACACGCCCAGCTCCTTGGCGACGGTGCCGTTGCGTTCCTGCACCTTGAGGTTCCAGTCCAGCCGGCGCGCCGTGTCGGGCTTAAAGTAGATACTTGTGATGAATGGCGTGTTGAGCCGCTCCTCCAGCCGCTTTTGGTAGAAGAAGAAGGCGTTCTCGAAGGGGTGCAGACGACGGGTCAGAAGGGGCGGGCGCGTGAGGATGAGGCCGGAGCGGACGTCGTAGGGAGGAGGGGGGTAGCGTGCCGACGCAGGCGGTAGGGGGTTGGAATCCATGGATGCCTCGGTGGGTGCGGCGGCGGCGGCGGAGGAGTAGAGTCGGCTTGACGATCTGATGTAGCTCGTTGCGCATCGTGAGCAGACTCTGGGGGCTGCGCAGGAGTTGGTCAGTTGAGAGTTCCACTAGAGGCCAATTGGCCTTGCGATGGTGATTCCTACCGGAAAGAACGTCCTGCAGGGCACGCCCTCCTCTACTTGAGGCCGTCATGATGGGCGCTCGCTCTGTGTGGCGGCCCTAAACCCAGGATTCACGTTGAGTGTGCGAGATGCTCCTCGCGTCTTGGATCTTTTTTGATGGCCGCACGACCCGAGCTCCTGGCGGTACGTACCTGAGCTGGAACACAACCCAGCGACCTTACCTAAGCCCGCGCCATTTCGGCCTGAGGCAGCATTCCCACAAGGAACATATCCCCCGTCCTCTCGCCATTTCCCTTCTTCCTTTTTTCTCTCACCCAAGGCACCCTTTCCTTATCGTCAAGACCTGTTTCCACCTCCAGAACGTCCTGATCATTTACGAGTGCCGAGAGTGACTCCCACAGCGGTCTTTTCGCTAGCGGCACCTGCAAGAAGGATTCTCGTCCTTTCTTTTACTGTTCTACCGGGTTCTGTTAGATAGATACTGCTGACATTTTCAATCAATCGCTGCTGTTGGCCTCGCCCTCCAGCACGGCGTTTCAGCCGCAAGCGGCTCGTCGGGGCTACCCACCACGGCGCTCGACGACCTGACCCGCGGGCAATCGTCAGATCTGCCGGGCGTTTGATAGCGGCTTTCAGTTCCCCCAGGAAACTCTTTGCCGGTATCTCCCCGTCAGTCGTCGGGGCCTGTGGCTAAAACTTCACTCAGGTGTTACAATTGCTTTGCCGGGTTTTCTTTGCGCGCACCCGAAACATTCGTGAGATTCGTCCGTCGTTGTCGCTTGCCTAGCCCTCGGGCAAGAAACCACATTCATACAATATTCAAACACGCCCAACCAGTATGACCACATACAGCCAATATATACCGACTCTCGTTGCGCCACGTTACCCTCCCGAAAGAACACATTCCCTGTCCGCGGGAAGAAGCTGGGTATCAAGCTACATGGATCGCCGATATGCCCTAAACGCCAGAGTCAAAAGACAAAGTTCCTCTTCCACCTTCGTGATCAAGCTTGAAGCTCCGCGACCGCTTGCGCCACTTCCTGCGAGGCTCTCTTCTCCCATGACCGCCGAGATTCTCCGTCGAGCGAGGACGCATCCTTCACTTCGTCGTAAAGTTTCCGCGATATAGCTCGGTTGATCATCTCGTATTGCTCCGTCGTCAGCTTCTGAGCTCGCCAGTGCGGTCTCAAAGCCGTCTTGACGATGTCATTAATGCTCCTCTTTTCCTCGTGCGTCATGGCTAACCTGGTTGGCGAAGTCTCTTGTCTGCGCGGCTGCACCCGATGGGGTCGACGAGGCCGAGGTTGACGCAGCACCAAGGGGAGGATTTCGGTCCCGCCTGGCCGTGTCTCGGAATCGCTATGATCGCTGGTTGGTCGGTTTGGTGAATAGTTGGCGGGTGGGTATCGGGGCTCAATGTGTGTGCTGAGCGACAGGGTTGGGGACGTTTCCCGGCCATTGGTGCGAGGCAGAGGCGGAGGAGTAAGGGAGAGCGCCCGAGGGCTGCTGTGGTTGGAGGGTGATGGTGAGATGACCGGGGACGATGCCTCTGGCGGCTGCCGCCAAGTCGGGGTCAACGCTGCCGCCTCATCCTCGGAAATGGCGTTGGGCTCCAGTTCCTTCAGCAGCGATGACACGAGCGGCGTTTCCGTTTCAACCCGACCGAGGCCGTTCCTCAAGGGCAACCCATTCGTTGCCCGCACCGTCGATGGACCAGCAGCTGCAGCTGGAGACGGCGCCGATGTCGACGGCTCGCCCTGGGTAGGAAGCCGTCGAGTTCGGGGACGCTTTAGCTTCCGTTCGGGCTCCTGTTGCACAGGAGGCTCCGCCGGCGACGCGGTGATGGACCGAGTTTTGCGCTTTCGAGGCCCATTGGTGTTGGGGCTGTCAACCTCGCGAGCACGGTCGAAGGCACCCCACGCCCGCCTCTCTTCTCTCGTCTCCTCGACCGGCTGAGGCGCAGGCTGGAGGCGCTCACTGATTTGTGGCGGAATGTTGTTGGCAAATTCGTCTCGGGCGCCGAGGCGCTGTGCAATATTTACTCGCTGCTGCCATCGCTGCAGCTCTCGTTGGTCATTTTGCTGGAAGAGGCGGTATTGCTCGAGGTCCTCGTCGTCGTCGTGGTTATCGAGGTCCAGGTCGCTCATTTCGAAGAAACGGCCAGAGAACTGGCCCCAGGCGCCCTGCCATTCGGCGTTTCGTGCCTGTCGGCGCGCTCTCCTGAGCCGCGCTCGGGTTCGAACGTGGAATCCTCGAACGTCACGGGGGTTTGGCCGCCGGACGCTTTGGGGGCGAGGTGACTGAGTGCCAGGCACTGATCCTTCGTGCTCATCTGTCAGATCGAACAGATGGGCACACTCCATGCAATACCAGTCGCCCTCGGGGATGTAATCGAGTCCGATGCAGTGGGTATGGTAGGCTGCATCGCAGCTGTCGCAAAGGAGCAGGATGTCCTCTCGCTCGGCCGAGTTGCATATGGGGCACGGATTACTACCGTCCTCTTCGTCGGGATCGGGGTTCTGGGCCTGCCACTGCTGGACGTCGAACTCGGCCACCTGCTTTTTATCCTCGACATCGTACGTGGAAATTGCGGTGCCTTTGTGCGGTTTCACGGGTCAGCTTCCTTCTGGATGGGGACCAGGCTCGGGGGACTAACCATCAGCTCCGTTGTAGACTCGCACCGTATGGAACGGGTTGCGGCAGATGGGGCAGGTATTCGTCTTGTGGGCCCATGATCGAATGCAGGAGTCGTGGATGATGTGTTCACATCCGTCCAACGCCGCCACGATGTCGAGATGGCTGGATTCCTCGCCAACGGCATCGGCGACAGCTGTCGTCGAGTAGGCGGCCTCTGGGGCAGTCCCGTTGACGGGCGAGGGGCGAGGTAGCGGATCAAGACATATGATGCACTGCTCGGGCTCAGACATGGCGCCAGCTTCGACAAAACAGGAGACAGAATGATGGAAACATGTAAAAGGACAGCTCGGAATCGATCTGAGGGGCGCGGCGAGCCGTCAGAGGCGTTTGGCGGATGGATTTGACGACGGGTTTGGCTTGACGGTGATGTATTAGTGGCTGGGCGGTCTGGGGCGTTGAGTGCAGCGCAGCACAGCGGGCAGCAGAGACAGAGGCAGCGGCGGGTACAAGCGTGAGGTTGGTGGGCTTGGCCAGGTTCCAGGTTTGGCTGGCACGAAAAAAGGGACGGCCCAGTCGAGGAATTGAGGAGGGTGGAGGGAGAAATGGACGGCAGCTCAGTGGACGACGGGGCCTTCAGCAGCTGGCAGCACGCCGACTTGGCCTAGCCGCAGGCTGTTAGGGGCGCTCAGGCGGGGCCAATCAGCGTCCTATGGCGCTGAAGCCGCCACGTCTTGCACCTGACGCAGTGGGTTGGGCTGGAGGCGAAGAGAGAAGAGTGGTGAAGGCGAGAGGCGAGAGAAACGGGGGAGAAGCGAGGAGGGGAGCGAGGGAGCGAGGTATTAGTGCGGTGCTGCGGTGCGCGGGCAAAAGTTGCAGTTCCGTCGCCTTTCGATGCCGAGAGGAGAGTCAGCTTACCCGGTGGATGTGCTGAAGTCAAGTCGAGTGCTTGCCGAGGCGGCGGTGGGAGCTCTTGTTTTGGCCCGTCGAGGTTTATGATGGGATGCCTGCAGCCGCCAAGAAAGCTTGTGTTGGGGCAGGCCGCTCGCTTTTGAGGTGGGTGATGCTGGGGGAAGAGCCAGGAAATGGCGAATGGTGGTCGGTTTGGATAATGCCTCTCGCAGCAGGCGTCCGTCCTCTGCCTGTCCGTCTGTCTGTCTGGCGGCAGCTGCGTGACCAAAGGCATGCGCGTAAAGGACGGACGGATACGGAGTACGCCCGCCAGCTGGGTTTGCGAAGCCCGCGGGGGCGAAACAGCCAGCCAGCTGGGAGCAGCGATGGGCTACTGGCTGCGAGGCTCACGTGGTGCCGTTCGCTTCCTCCGATGATGCTGTCTCTGGTATTGGTCGTGAATGCGTGACCACATACGCACGCACGCAGCACGCCAGCCCAGCCCAGTCCAGCCAGCCCGCCCCTCTCCAGCCAGCCCATGGGCGAGCCGGCGAAGCGTTATTCGTCGTTCGCCTTGGAGAAGTGTTGGAACGGTCGGCGTCGCCGTCTGGCGTTTGCCACGGCACCGGATGCAGACAGAGCGGTCACCGTATCATTCATCACCTCCTGCGCCCTGCCGTGCGCTCTGGCCTCCCGAATCGAGGAGGCAGCGAGCGAGCGGGACACTCTACGTCTGCTAGGTGGGTAAAGAGAGCGGTCAGATTCCTTTGCAGATGCGTACTTGTGATGCTCGTTCCCCGATGATATCGGTGGGCCCGCCACAACCTCGCGATGCACCGGCAGTAGGTAACAGCCTGGAAGGACAACCCTTCCGGTCACGCACATGCACCCGCTGGGCAGCCACTCTACATGACAACGGCTGCGCATCTTCCACGTCATGCTGCGAATCACCGACATGTCGCTGCCAGGCACCGCGAACCTCGTCCTGAACCCTGACGCACGCTGGCAACCACACGCCTGATCCTGCGAGTGAGTCTCAGGCAGTCGTCGGCCCGCGTGCGCGTATTTAGTAAGTCACGTTGGGCGCTCGATTGGACGAGACGGGTGACGAGCCTTCGCGGCGATATGTCTCGCACGATGCAAAAGGCCGGCAGCTTTGGGCAAAGTCATGCTGACCCTGGGCAGATGTGCCGACCCCTGCGTCGCAGGTGCTGACCTGTCGTGGCTAGCATCCTCGCCGCCAGTCGTGGTGCCTGCATCGGAAGCCAGCCGCCCTGTCTGCCCTGGCGCGTCTGCCAGAGACGAAGGCCTCATGACCGAGCACAGGGGCGGCGCCCTGCGTCAGACTGACTGACAACAGTCGCCCACGTTGCTCAACGTAACTCCTGAAACTCATGTCCGATCGAGGGGGTCAGCCCCAGCCATGCACAAAAGCTGATATTGCATGACTGAGTATCCAATCAATGCGATAGCACGCACTTGCCACCTAAAGAAAATCAAGTCATGACAACGCACCCATGAACAAAACATTAGACGCCGCCCTTAATCTTCACTGCCGTCCGCAGATCCCAAACACTTTGAGTCATCCGACATCGCTTCTGGTAATGCTCCTCGACGCTTCGGCCTCCATCATCATTCGCAAGGCTTTGCTCGGCGGACCGACTCGGCAACCTCGCGACGGCTCGACTCACCACGATCGTTCCACGAAGGGGGGGTCCGTTCTCGTTTGTATTGGAGTAGTCCGAGACCATGCAGCCTGTTTTCCATTGCTAATCGACCGGCCTCTATATGACCAAAGTTCGAATGTCGACGTCCATTTCGTCAACTCGTAGTGCAGGCACGCAAACTATGTTCCCCATACACCAGACCGAAATGCAAGCCGAAACCTCCGCCATCCACGGGAGTCCCCTTAAACCTCAGCAATCTCCCTCAGTCGTCGCAGTGTTGATCGCGTGGCGGCGGCAGCAGGGGTGCTGTTGAATCAATTAGCCTTTCCGGGCGTACTCGCCTTCCTCTCGTCGAGGGCGTGGGATGGGGGCGGACGTACGCAACAACGTAGGCACCGCCGGCAATGGTGCGCTTGCAGGACTTGCAGTTCCAGATGCCGGTGGAGTGGCGGCGGACGGTGGTTTTGCCGCAGAACGTGCAGACGTACTTGGCGTGCTGGGTGATTTCCATCTTCTTGACCTGCTTACGCAGGGAAGCACCGTAGCTGTAGGCAAGCGTGTGTTAGTGCCGAGCTTCTCTTCAGGTCCTTGCGGCGCATCGGTTCTCTCGAGGGGCTCTGGGGATTCGCGGCGATCGAGTGCTTCCCAACGTCCCGTAGCCCAAGAAGCCGTCCGGACATAGGTTTCCCTTGACATCCTCCTCTTTGAAAACGTGGAAACGTCGCGGCCACTTCTTGAGAGTCGTGTGCGGTGCGTGCTGGGGTGGATTGACGACGTTTCGACTTACCGAGTACCGTACTTGCCGCTGTCGACGACGTTAGCATTGCTGCACGCAACATTTAACCACGGGGGAAACGAGAGATACGTACGTCACGCCGACCTTCTTCGTGCGCTTGGTCATCTTGACTGATGTGTGGGAGGTTGTCGTTGGGGAGGACGACGACAGATGACGAGCAGAGGGTGAAGACGCTCGACTTTGCGGTTGCGGCTGATTCCACCGAAAATGTGCTGCAAATGTTGGGGTTGTGATTTTCCTTAGGGCAAGCACGTGAGCGCAGGGGCGGCCAAGCGAGGGGGCGGCCAAGCGAGGGGCCAGGCCAGAATCACATGACTAAGGCGTCTCACGTGACTACGGCAACTGCCCGCCCATCTCATCTCTCGACGCTGGGTCGGATCAAGCCGCTTTGACTCGATCCGTGCGGGTCGCCGAGCTGAATGGATTAGCGCAAGGATCCTCGATGCCAGCTCGCATCCCACCAGGGGCGAGACACGGCGATGGCAACTCGCGATGGCGACTCGGGATGGCAACTCGGAATGGCAACTGTCGACCGCGCTGCCTTGCAGTCAGGCAGTTGTGTGGCGACGCCCTCGCCGCAGGCGGCTTGGTCTCATCCGCTGGGGCCGGGGACTCTCGAGCAGAGGGAAACGTCTGTTGGACGTTGCCTGCCCAGCGCTATGTGGTCGACACCTTAGCTTTGCTAGCTTACAACAGGCGCCATACACCCGCGTTTCCTCCCGGGAAGCTTAGACCCTCCCCCTACATCAACTGCATCGAGCTTTATTCTGTCGCTGCAGCAGCTCATCATGCCTCTCAAGCAGCACGGCCGCCAGTATGACCTGGTCGTCCTCGGCGCCACCGGTGAGCTCTCCATCTGTGCTCGTAGACATGAGGCCAACGCTCATCTTGGAACCCGCCTTCAGGCTACACGGGCCGGTTCGTCGCGGAACACGTCGCCACGCATCTGCCAACAAATCTGAAATGGGCCGTTGCCGGCCGCTCCGAGTCGAAGCTCGAGGCGGTGGTTGACGAGTGCAAACAGTTAAATCCAGACCGGTCGCAACCAAGTAAGTCGCGGGCCATGACTTCAAAGAGCGGGCGCCATGCGGATTGCCTCACTGCCAGTTCTCAACGCCAGGCCGAGCAGCTAATTCATCTCCCCCCAGGCATTGAGATTGCGGATACCAATGACGACGGCCAATTGCATGCCCTTGCCAAAAGGACGTTTGTCGTCATCACCACCGTTGGCCCCTTCTGCATGTACGGCGAGGGCGTCTTCAAGGCCTGCGCCGAGTCGGGCACCCACTACCTCGACTGCACTGGCGAGAACCCTTGGGTTTCTCGCATGATCAAAAGGCATGAGAAGACGGCCCAAGAGACTGGGGCCATCATGTTTCCTCAGATTGGCGTCGAGTCCGCTCCTCCGGATCTGTGCACATGGGCCATGGCTCGCCTCATCCGCAACAAACTGGATGCGCCGACCGGGGACGTCGTCGTATCCCTCCACAAGCTGAGGCAAGTAATCCGCGTACTTGTTTGATCCGTACAAGTTGGAGTCGGCTGACAAATGCCCAGCTCTGCGCCGTCTGGCGGCACTCTCGCCACCGTGCTGAGCATCTTCGATTACTTCAGCTTCGAGGATCTTCGGGCGTCCTACAAGCCGTACGCGTTGTCGCCCATTCCTCACCCAGAGAAAGCCCGTCCCACCGTGGGCTTCCTGCAGAGGTGGCTCGGCCTTTGCCACGTTCCCAATCTGGGCATGCTGACCACATCAATCGCTGGAAGGACTGATACTCCAACGATTGAGCGCTCGTGGGGTCTCTTGTCCACGATCCCGACGCGAAAGGACCAGTTCTATGGACCCAAGTTCAACTGGGTCGAGTACTACAAGCCTAGGAACTGGCTGCACGGCATCTTTGTTCACTGGGCGCTCATTCTGGGCACCCTCCTCCTCGGCTTCTTCCCGCCTGTGAGGGCCCTTGTCAAGCGGTTCGTCTACCAGCCGGGGCAGGGTACAAGCAGGGAGGACGTGGCAAGGGAGGAGGTCGAGTATCGCTGCATCGCGACCCCTGACACGGCGACACCCTCGGGTAAGCAGGCATACTGCCGCGCCTGGTTCCACGGCGGCTTGTACTACCGTGAGTTGGCCCACTTGGATACGCGATTCGATGGGGGCTGACACTGACATGCTCTCTAGTGACCGCAGTCTTTCTTGCACAGGGTGCGCTGACAATTCTGGAGGACGACATTGGGCTGGACGGAGGAGTCTACACGCCGGCGTGTCTCGGGCAAGGCCTCGTTGACCGTGCCGACAGCGCCGGCTTCAAGATGGAAGTCAAGATGCTGCAGAATTAGTCCTACGTCGGCGATGATTTGGTAGCGGGGTTTTCGCGCAATTCGTCCATAATCAGCCACCATAATGTGGTACTGCGTAATCCAGGTATAAAAGACGTGCGACAAAATCGAGCAGTGCCTTGCGACACTAGCCCTCATGGGGCCCAATTCACTCTCGTATCAAGCTTCAGCCGTCTCAACATCCCCATCCTCATGCTCCCCTTGATCCTGTCGGCAATCTCGTACACATCGCCCAGATCCCCTCGCGGTTCTGCAGCCCCTTCAAGTCTTTCCAGCCTCTCCTTCTTCTGCCTGGGTTCACTCATCTGCTCATGGAGTTCTGCCTCCGAGGTGAAACCCCGGCTCAAAATCCTCGAGGGCGTTGTTTCTAAGGTGACGCTGCAGCGCGTAGCCTTCTTCCCGTCGCCTGATTTGGTTCAGCTTCGCTGCATACGGCGTGACCTCGTAGACACAGGGGAGTTCGTCGACAATGAGCTTGTGCCAGAGCGATATCTAAGGCGCGGGGGAGATGTATATAGACCTTAGACTTGTGCTAGCTCTCGAGTTTAATTTAATGTTTTATCGATCCAATTGGCCCACACGATCGGCGTGGCTTCCCCTATCGCGACGTGTCCTCCTTTTGACTTTGGCCGGAGCATCGTGTTCACATCAACCTCGCTTACAGCTTCTGTACCTCAGGCAACAACCCGGTGCCTTAAAAGGTTTTCGGCAGCAACATTGGGTTCCCCTTCATTTTCTCTCCTCC
Organism: Tolypocladium guangdongense; assembly: GCA_022114105.1. NCBI lineage: Eukaryota > Fungi > Ascomycota > Sordariomycetes > Hypocreales > Ophiocordycipitaceae > Tolypocladium > Tolypocladium guangdongense. The sequence continues at coordinate 4,785,168 of NRQP01000001.1, read as the reverse complement.
ACCACCCCGGAGCATTCTCCTTTTTGGATCCTTGATCGAGCGAGCCATTTGCGACGGAAATGCTTGTCGACCTGCCTCCTGAACTACTCCAGTCGGTGGCCGGTCACCTAGAATCGGAGAGAGACATCAATGCGTTGGCTAGAACGAACCGCCGCGCCCATTACCTGCTGGATCACGACCTCTATCGACGCAATGCTCGACACGCCGGAGGCTCGGCATTGCAATGGGCGGCTTCGCACGGCCGAGAGGCGACGGTGCGGAAAGCAATCGACGCGGGGGCTGATGTCAACGCTGGGGATCCGTATGACAGAACGCCGCTCTGCTTGGCAGCCCGACACGGCCATGAAGATATCGTCAAGCTCCTTCTTGCGACCGGAAGAGTGGAAGGCAATTCAAGGGATTTGCGGGGTCGGACGCCGCTTTTCCACGCCGTCAGAAGCGGGACTTGTCGCGTTCTCGAACTCTTGCTTGCTCAAGGCTGTGATCCTGAAGTGGCCGATCGAAACTACGATACTCCGCTGTTATACGCCGCCAAGGCCGGAAAGAAAGAAATGGTTGAGATACTGCTTGCGAGTGGGCGCGTCAACCCCGACTCTGCGAGTCGCGAAGGCTGGACTTCAATCGAGCTGGCCGCCGGGGCCGGGCACGCGGAGACAGTCAAGCTGCTACTTGCCATGCCGTCCCAGAATAGCCACGACAATCCCAGGGTGGCTCTACGCGGGGCCGCAATCCTCGGTCGGGATTCCGTGGTCCAGGCACTGCTAGAGTTGGGCAACGTCGATGTGGACTGCCGTGGCTACGACGGTGCCACACCGCTGGCCTGGGCGGCCGGCAACGGCCGTGATTCGGTCGTGAAGCTGTTGCTGGAGTCTGGAAGGGTCGATGCGAATTCGAGGGATAATAAAGGCCAGACACCGCTTGCCTACGCTGCCAAGCGTGACCATGTTGGTTCTGTCAAGCTATTATTGGATTCTGGCAAAGTCACGGCAGATCTGAGGGATAGAAAAGGCCGAACGCCCCTCTCGCGTGCCGCCGAACGTGGCTTTAGTGGAGTCGTCAAGGTGCTGCTTGCCGCCGAAGGCGTCGATCCTAACTCGACGGACAACGCAAATATGACGCCGATGCTTTGGGCTCTCACAAACTTGCGAGTACTAGTAGTCAAGCTGCTCCTTGGCTATGGTTGCGATATGCCAGCAACATTGCATAATGGTTGGACGCCGCTGGCGTGGGCCGTTTGGAAGAACGACCCTTTCCTTGTGCCTCTGCTTCTTGACGAGGGAGTCGACGCCGATGCAACTACACCGTGTGGCGAGCATGTACTCTGTTTAGCCGTGAAGGGGTATTACTGGAATGCGTGGACGCTTCTTGACAGAGGAGCTGACCCGAACGGCGGTACAACGCCGTTGTGGCCATTACTCCAGGCCACACTCTGGGGGGACAACGAGGCAGTTCAACTGCTTCTCGAGTTCGGAGCTTGCACGAGGATCAGGGATGCACGAGGCCAGACATGCCTCATCATTGCCTCCATACATGGGCACACCGAAATAACGCGGCTGCTCCTCGACAACGGCGCCGACACCGAGGCTAGGAGCCACAGGGGACGCACAGCGCTGTTCGAGGCATCGGCTCGCGGAGCCTGCGCCATCGCCGCGCTACTTCTCGAGCACGGAGCAAATCCCGCGTCCAGAGACAGCTATGGACTTACGCCGTTGCACAGGGCATCGTGCAGGGACTACGGCAACACGCTGCGCTTGCTTCTCGAGGCACCTGGCGTGGCTGTCGCTGCCGAGGATAGCAACGGCCGGACAGCGCTCTTCCGCGCCGCCAGGGAGGGCAGCACTACATGCGTCCGGCTGCTGCTCCGCCATACGTCGGCGGACGAATCGGAAGACCGCTACGGCGCCACGCCGGTCTTTGCAGCGGCCAGGAACGGGCACGACGAGGTGGTAGAACTTCTGCTCGATAGCGGCGGCGTGTCGTTGGACCACAAGGATTGGCGCGGTCGCACTCTGCTGTTCTGGTCCGTCAGGAGCGGCAACAGCCGCGTCGTTAACGCAGTGCTCAACTACGCCCAGAAGACAGGCACGCAAATCCAACAAGACGACTTGAATGCCCACGACGGCTCGCGGCAGGCCACACCCACGCTTGGCGACGGGGGAGCTTGGTGCGCTGTCTGCACGCGAGGTATTCCACTCGCGATGGAGTGTAATGTTTGCAAGGTGTGCGACGACGGCCTTTTCCACATATGCGCCGAGTGCATGGATGATGGAGCTCGATGTCATGACGAGTCGCATCCTTTGTCACTGCACTCCTGCCAGGCAGACCAGTGCCTCCTTTGTCAACAGTAGTGCTAGCAGCAAAGAGAGACGTGACACCCACACCCAGCGCAGAGATATGTCCAATGTGTTGCCTTGAAGCCAGCATATCTAACCCGTGATTACCTGTACAAGGTAGACCTGCATGTCCGCCCGATAGTAGCAAATGAAACGCACCTGATGCTTGTGGCCTGATCCCGGCGCTATAATATGCCGTCCCGTGGTCGACGGGAAGAAGTTTGCTAGAAAGTGAGAGTCCGTGTCTGTACCGTGATATGTGGCTTGCCGCCCCTCAACCAGTGCTGCGCGCGCGTGTATGTGTGTGATCGATGGGTGCTGTGTGATGTTACAAGGTGACCGCGCCAAAACGCCAGGAGACCAAAGCAAACAAGCCAACGCCCGCGGGGGTCCGCAGAAGATCCAGGTCTGGACACCCAGCCATATAATAACGTAACACCATCTTGATGCCGCCAAGAACGCCGTTAGACCTCACCCGCATAAATATCCACCACGATGTTCACGGCCGCAACCAAAATCTCCATTGCAATGAGCACGATGACTATACGTAGGACAGTCAGCCTTAGTCCGCGGCACGCACCATTAGGGATAATGACGGATGAGGCGTACCAATCCACTCGAGCTTCTCGCCATGGCCGTGGCTCAGCTGGTCCTTGAGCACGGCCAGCAGGTCGGCAATGACATCCAGCCTCTCTGTGAGGAGCCCCACGCGCTGGTCCATCTCGAGATAGCTCCTGACAGCCTGGTACACGGGCTCTAGCTGGGGCTCGACCCAGAACAGCTCGGGGGTGTCGAGCACGGAGCCGTTGAGGTGGATGTTGATGCGGAGGATGAAGAGCTCGCCAATCTGCATGTTGATCTGGGACCGGCTCAGGGCGATTTTGCCGGTCAGGGCAATCTGCGTGGGGATGTCCTTGCAGGTATCGATTGTCGAAGCGATGAGTTCCTCAAACAGCGACGTCTGTCCATCGCTAGTCAGTACCAATGGTGACATTAGGGGTCCGTCCAACGTGGTTGGCATACCTTGACACTCTGGGCCAGCGCGTGGGATATGGCCAACTTTGTCATGTAGTTGTTCTTATCTCTCAGCGTGATAAAGTCGTTGTATATCCGCGCCTGGTACTCGCGTGTGTAGTAAAAGTTAAAGTGCTCCGTCTCGACGTCGTCGGGCGCCAGCTTCTCGACTTCGAACTTGGCAACGTCTTTGAGGAACTTAGCCTCCTGGGACTCCGACATACCCCATATCACCACCACGCCGTAGTCGAAGAGGAATACTTCTGGTGTGTGCACCTGGATGTCAAAGTCTGGGATGCTCTCGGACACGGGCGCGTCCTCGGTCACGCTCGGTCCCAGCAGCTGCTCGGTGCTCAGCTGGCCCACGTCGGCGTCGTGGCGGTCATGGTCTACAGAGAATTCGTCCCCATATCCGGAATCGTGCCTTGGTGGGTCGTGTAGACCAGCACGAATCTCCTGTCGGCGCAACTCGTCGTCGACTCTCCCGCCGCCCGTGGAATGGCGTCGCTCGTAGGTTCGGACCGGGTCGTCGTGGCTCTTGCCCGCGGGTTTGCTGTACGCATAGGGGGAGTATATGCACTCGTCGATGAGCTTGGGGTTGGCGCCTCGAGCCTTGCCCCGGCCCTTAAGGAAGCGTACGAGGCCCTCCATCTCGTATCGATTCGCGGTGCAGTAGGCCGTGACACGCGGGAGCCGATCGCGGTCGCCTTTGCCCAGCCGCGCGGCATCTCGTCTCGCCGTCGGGTCTTTGATGCGGGTGTACTGAGAGTAGACATCGCGGCCGCTCTCCTCGTCCTCTCCGTTCTCAATGTCCGGGTTGGGGAGCAGCTTGAGCTTCTCCGTCTTCTTGGTGCTTCTCTGGGGGCCAATCTTGGCACCCACGGGCGCCTGCGGCACGGTTGAGACGGCGCCATGGCTGTTGCGCCTCCGGAGCCTGTTGTTCAGGACTGCAAGCACAGGGGGCCCTGTCGTGCTGCCGTCGCTGGCCGCGGTGTGACTGGCGCGCGCATGTTGGGCTCGGCTGGAGTGGGCGAGGTGCGGCTCGGGCTCGAAGGTCCTCGTCACGGGGTCGGCGCTGAAGGTGACGGTCCGCGGGTTCCGGGGCCGGTTGTCTGCGGACGCGGGGGCCGTCGTCGGCAGCAGAGGCGTGTTTTCGTCGGTGCGCCTGGGCTCCATGTCGTCTGGTGCGTGTCGTGGGGTGCGTGTCTGCAATTGTCCGTGGGCACAGATGGGTACTGCGAGTGCAGGCTGTGTCGCCACGGGTTACCGATCGAGCCGACGCACACGTGCCATCCGAAGCGAATGGAGTCGTCGCGATGGAAGTCGGTTGCTGGAGCCAAGCTTGCTTGGATGGGAGCGAGTTTTTGGAGCAGGCAGTGAGTGGTGGGTGACGATGACGGCAGTCTGCCAAGGTGACTTCCCGATTCGGCCAAATTACTGGAGCCCCAGCAAGCTTCAGGGCCGTGGTGCGATGTGGCCCTGCGGTGGCATCAAGCTCACTGCAGCTCACTGCAACCACCTCGGTAAGCCGCAAAGTCGTACAGACGACAATAATCGACTCGCTCTCGCTCTGATCCTTGAAGGCACCGACACCCTGGCCCGCCCCTCTACTTCCATGTTCTTCCCGGCAGCTCGCACGGAAAGACCATCCAGGACGGGCGACCGACCTGAAGGAGGCCGCGGAAGCACAGAAACTCCCCACACGGCCACCCCAAACGAGAGATGATTAGAGAAGCACTAAATAGTTGCCTGAAAGCCCGTAGTCTGTGTAGCGTCCGATGCCATCACCTTTGACACTCGGCCAGCCCCTGGCTGCCTACTCGTAGGCCTCGACACGCCTAGGCCCCGTTCGCCTCCTCGACATCCTCGCAAAACCGAATCTGGTTCCCAAACGGGTCAATGACGCCCATCTCCCTCGCACCTGGCGCTGGCCCCTCCTCGATGCCCGGCCGCATGTACCGATACCGCTTGCCGCCCAGCTCGCGGTGCAACTCCGCGATACCCTTCATCGCCACGCGCACCTGCACGCCCGGGCTGCCGTCGCCGTGGTGCTCGCTCAGGTGCAAGGTCAGGCCGCCCCGGGAGACCTGGCGGTACAGCGGGGCGTTGTCGTCGAAGCGGTGGTCCCAGTCGACCTGGAAGCCGAGGTAGCCCAGGTAGAACTCGTCCGCCTTGGCGACGTCGAAGATGCGGAGGACCGGGACGACGGACTGGAACTCGATGGCCATGGTCGCTGGGGCCGGGTCTGTGAAGAGTTGAAGGTGGTGGAACTGTGCGTGGGTGCTTGAGCAGGCTGACGTCCGCTCCCGCGCAGCGTGAATGCTCGTCACAGATCCGCCTATGTTTCTTTTTGCTTCCAGGTTGCTTGGTGCGGGGTCATCCAATTGCTCAAACGACTTTGCTTGCCATGCTGGTTGGCTGCCGTGTAGTTGTATTCAGCGCTGCGGCCACCGCCATCACAAGTGTACACATGGTGCCGACTGGCTTCGTTGGGATATGCTCTGCTAACCCGCCCTTTGTGCTCGAAATGACCATGAAGAACCCCGTACTTGACCCCCATACCCTGTCTCAAACAAACGCCCCAAGGAACATCACGCCATTTGTCCAGTCGTCACCCATCATCGCCCTGTTATTCATCGCCGTCCTTGTCCATCTGAACCTCCTCCTGGTCCTGGTCCTGGTCCTGGTCCTGGTCCTGATCCTCAGTGTCGTAGTTAGCCATCTCCACATCCTCATCTTGCGTCTCGGGCTTGTCGTCGCCGTCCGACTTGCCCTCCTTCTTGTTGGAGTCCTCGGCATCCTTGCTGTCCCTGTGCCGCCCCTCCTTGACCAGCATCTCCTCGAGCTTGGTCCGGAACTCGTCCTTATCGGCTTCCGGCAGTTCGTCCCAGCCGCGGGAAAGCTCCTCGTCAATGTTGGCGTCCCCATCCCCGTCCTCCTTGTTCTTGGCCTCGAGCATTGGCCGCTCCTCGATGCAGTAGAGGTCAAAGGCACTGGCTGCGCCCCGGGACGGCTTGCTCATGCCATTGGCCGAGCCGGTAGCGGACTCGCCGCGCTTGGCCTGGCTCTCGGGCGCATGCGACTGCGTCTCAGAGGTCGGCGACGCGGGTTCTTTGAAGGAGCCAGCCGGGCCACCCTTTGCGTCCGCGTCGTTGACGGCAGATTTGCGATGGCCCCGCTTGATCCGCAGCGGCTTGTCCTTGGGCTTTCGGGGGTTAGCATCCAGCTCGTTGCGGAAGTCGGCCAGCTTGTATCCATCAGATTGAATTTCCAACAACGAGGCGTGACGAAGGCGCACGATGGATTGCAGCACAGCCGAAGCACGGTGCGGGAGGGGAGGGGTCGAGCATACCGTAGGAGGTGGGCTGGGGCTGCCCTCGGAGTCTTCGACGTTGGTGCTGGTGCGCTTGGCCAGTTGCTCGAGCAGAAAGGCTCGCTCTATCCGGAGCTTCTCGACCTGGCGCTTTATCCGTGCGAGGCGCAGGCGGGCGGCGTCGTTGGCATCCTCCACCTCGTTTGTGCGGTTCTTGAGCTGGACGCATTTGCGGCGGTAGGCCTCCTCGACAGAGGGCGGCAGCGAGGGCGGGACGGCTGGTAGGCGTTCAGCTTCAGCAAACTTCCTCTTGGGAGGCATGATGATGGAGGCAGAGTTGAGGTGCGGCGCGGCGTCGTGGGGGGGTACAAGGGAATGCGAAGGCTGGCGGAGCAACAATGCGACGCGGTGCGGTGCGAGGCACGTCGTCTCAGGGTCGTCTCAGGCACGAGGCGTTGCGTTCAGGCATGAGATGTGAGGCTGCGAGACGAGGCGCAGTGAAAAGGCAAGGTACGGTATGCAAGGGAGGTTCAGGCTCACACGACTGGGGAGCCATGGCGACAAGTCGTTGCGCCAGAGCGAGGGCCCCTTATTGTTGCTGTCCACAGTGCGTTCAACCGGTAGCAATTGCGGGCCGCGAAGGGACAAATCGATGCCTAGGTAGTTGGAAAGCCGCGTCGCTCGCTGTGCGACGGGGGTCTATGGTGCGGATGGGAGGGAAGGAGAAGTTGTCGGTGGTGCAAAGATGCGCGCTGAAAGCATAAAATGCTGCGCGAGACACGAGGGAGCGCAACGAGGCTACGATGCCTCAGCGCTCTGTGCTGGTGTTTCCGCTCCGACGCCGCCACAGGTACGTACTTGCATGCCGTAGCGCCACAGCGAGGCCCCACCTGCTACTCTGCCACTCCATTGCAGCAACATTTCTCTGAAACGCGACTCATAAGCGCAAGCAATTATGCGAATTAGAGTAATAGGAGCAGCAGTAGGACATGCTCCGTGGATGAATCACAAAAGCAAATGGCACCGTCAAGAGTCGCTGTGAGCCGGTGCTGGAGCGGATTAACAAGGACCCCTCGACGCGTCTGATTGGCCCAGAGCACCAGCAAAACACGCCGCCCAAGATTTTCTAGGACGGTCCGTCCGCGAGCTGTTGGAAAGCGACCGAATCGACCCCAGACCTCCATCCCCTTCATACATCAGCGGACGAGCCTGGGAGTCAACCTCGATACCGCCCCCGGCCCACTCGCCATGTCTCTCAACATCCCCAACGCGCCCAACGCGGGCCTGTTCAAGCAGGGCTACAACAAGTAAGTGGCAGCAGGGTACCCCCTCCCCACTATGAGAGCCCACGCATATCCTGACATCAGCCCGCCAGCTACGACGCCGAAGATGGCGCCGTCCTGCGCAACATCGACGCCTGCCGGGCCATTGCCTCGACCGTCCAGACGTCCCTCGGCCCCTACGGCCGCAACAAGGTCGTCATCAACCACCTCCAGAAGATGATCCTCACCTCCGACGCCGCCACCATCCTCCGCGAGCTCGACGTCGTCCATCCCGCCGCCAAGCTCCTTGTCATGGCCAGCCAGCAACAAGAGTCCGAGATGGGCGACGCCACCAACCTCGTCATTGTCCTGGCCGGCGAGCTGCTACGCAAGGCCGAGGACCTGCTACGCATGGGGCTCAAGACCTCCGACATCGTCATCGGCTACGAAAGGGCCCAGAAGTTTGCCCTGGATACCCTCGAGAAGCTCGCCGTCGACAAGGTCGAGGACATCCGCGACCAGGAGGAGCTCAGCAAGGCCATCCGCACCGTCGTTGCGAGCAAGCAGAACGGCAACGAGGACTTCCTCGCCGACCTCGTCGCCCAGGGCGTCCTGGCCGTGCTGCCCAAGAACCCGGCCAATTTCAACGTTGACAACATCCGCGTCGTCAAGATCATGGGAGGCAGCCTGGAGCAGAGCCGCGTCGTCAAGGGCATGGTCTTCCCCAAGGAGCCCGACGGGTCGGTCAAGAAGGCCCGCCGCGCCAAGGTCGGTGTCTACACCTGCCCCATCGATTCCACCCAGACCGAGACCAAGGGTACCGTGTTGCTGCACAACGCCAAGGAGATGATGGACTTTACCAAGGGCGAGGAGGCTCAGCTGGAGACGGCGATCAAGGAGCTCTACGACTCCGGCCTGCGTGTTGTCGTCTGCGGCGACAAGATCGGCGACCTGGCCATGCACTACCTCAACCGCTTCGGCATCCTGGCCATCAGGATTCTCAGCAAGTTCGAGCTGCGCAGAGTCTGCCGTGTCGTCGGTGCCACGCCTCTGGCGCGGCTGGGCGCTCCCATGCCGGATGAGATGGGCAGCATCGACGTCGTCGAGACTTTGGAGATAGGCGGTGACCGCGTTACCGTCTTCAGACAAGAGGATGAGGTGACGAGAACTGCCACCCTGGTTCTCCGCGGCGCCACTCAGAACCACCTCGACGACATTGAGCGAGCCGTCGATGATGGCGTCAACGTCGTCAAGGCCATCACGAGGGATCCCAGACTCGTCCCCGGTGCCGGTGCCACAGAGATCCAGCTGAGCGCCAGGATACAGGCCCACGGGGAGAAGACTTCTGGTCTGAGCCAATACGCCATCAAGAAGTACGGCGAGGCTTTCGAGGTGATCCCCCGGACACTTGCCGAGAGCTGCGGCCTGGACGCCACCGAGGTTCTTAGCAGGTTATATGCTGCCCATCACAAGGGCGAGGACGGCGATACTGGCGTCGACGTCGAGGTGAGCTTCCTCCGGCACTCGGCTCAGAGTGGTACCGCGTACTAACTAGCGTCCCCAGAACGGCGACGATAGCGGTACGCTGGACGCCACCGAGGAAGGCATCCTCGACCTCCTGGCCTCCAAGCACTGGGCCATCAAGCTCGCCACCGAGGCTGCCCGGACAGTCCTGTCCGTCGACCAGATCATCGTGGCCAGGCAGGCTGGTGGACCCAAGCCGCCTGGGCCGAACCCTGTAAGCCTTGACTCCTTGACGGCGCCATCATCGTTGACCAACTACTGACTTGCCGTGCTCTCTACAGAACTGGGACGAGGACTAAACTGTGAAGCGGGATACCTGGTCGGGAATGAGTGAACGGGGAGAAACGAGGAAGCCTCGCCCCGCTAGCCACTACAGACATAGGATGGTTAAGATACCCTCTCGCTGTGACTGGTTCTGATGGAGCCAATATGAAAAGCAGCATGTGAAGATCTGAGAGTAGAGTCCCAGCTCTGGGCTGTTCAATCGCGAAAGCCGGGCCATACAATCCCGATACTGCCCAAAGTTCATGAACAAGTGAGACAAGGTCATAGATTATACTTTTGAACATCACACATATCTAAATAAATCGCCAGACAGATCCTGCCCCCCACCTCCCGACCACACGTAAAATAAAACGATGGATACTACTGATACATGGAAAGCGATGCTGGGGATGGGCATGTTCTCCAAAATCTTGCCCCGTGCAAGTGGCAAGCTGGAGGCCCAATCCTCTCCCGAACAAGAAGTCCCTTGCCAATCCAATGGCTAAGCAGCAAGCGATGAAACCCCCAAGACTGTCCAGAAGAACCAGAAAACGAATGACCCAAAGCAGCGAGGGACTTTTCATCAGAAGGGACGGCTTTGGCCTTCCCACAGCCGTGGTATCATGTCTCTAAGGGACGGAGAAGTGCACATGACAAAAGGAAGCAGAACAACCGGGAACAGCATAACTATGCAGTAGATAGCGTGGTGGGTATACGTTGAATATAAAGACAGCGGGCGTAGATGGCTGGGATATGAAGTTGGCGGTGGAGGCTTCCATGTCTGGCATCGGGCCAAGAATGTTTCTACTTCGTGGTGGAAGTAAAAAGCCAAGTAGATAGAATGGTATGTCATGAATGCATCAAGACGTGTAAGGGAAATCCCAAGTGATGGGTGTCGTAAGGGGGGCCGAAGCCGGACGCCGTCATTGAGTGGCAAATGAGTACGAATCAGTCGCATGCAACATGCGTACCTCATTATGCCTCCTCCATGATGCCGCCTTCGCCGCCACCCTCTTCGCGCCACTCGCGGCTCTTGTCTGCCAATCGCTTGATGCCGCCAACGCGGCCCGCCCAAAGGCTCTCAATAGGCGTACGGAATGTAAACGCACGCTGCGAGCTGATGACACCGATGGCCTGGAGCACAGCCTTGCGACCGTCGCGGCCAAAGACGGCAGGATGGTTGATCCACTCGAGGCTGCTTTCGAGCTCAGCGTCCAAGGCAGCCACAGTGCCGGCGTCGATTCCAGTACCAAGGCCAAGGCCATCATTTGAACGGCTATGGGCTAGCTGCGTAGTCGAGAAGCCGTTGCCACCAGAAGAAGCAGCAGAGGTAGGCGGTGACGGACTGCGCTTACGGTCAGGGGTTCCGGCGGGGTTGGGCGAGTGGTCGAGACCAGCGTGAGGTGTGGAAGACGCCGACTTGTTTGCCGAGGGAGGCACAGGAGGTAAGCCGCCTTTGCCTAGGCCCTTGAGGATGGACCGCGTCTCATTCAGAAGAGTGTGCGCTCGGTCGTGCTGGCCACGGCTAACCAAGGTCAAGGCACGCGTGAGCATGTCGGAGGTGAGCAGCTCCATGCGCCGCTGGACGATGCTAGGGTGCGGGGGGATCGGTGGCGTGTTCTGCCACGACTTCTTCTGGCCAGCACTGGCCGGCAACATTGTGATGGCCAAAAGAGAGGGTCGAGGCATGTGCGTAACCGTGCCGTCCCTGAGGATGTCCCCCCAGCCGAGGTCGGCTTGGATCAACGGGACCTCTTCCACGGACACAACCCTCTCCACTTCATTGTCTATGGAGCCGCCGAGGGCCTCCAGGCCAGAAACAATGTTGTCCCACGGGTCTTGCGGGAGCTGCTCCTGAGACGTAGTGTCAGGCATAATGACCAGTTGCACAAGGATATCGCGCTTATCGCCGAAGCGTAGGTCACCCAGGTTCGCCTCCGCATCGCGGCCAGTGGCTCGCTTGGTGATCTGCAGTGCGCCGCTGATTTTGTGGAACTTGGCCGGCGAGCCCTCGGGTAGCTTGAGCTTGAGCTTGACGTTCTGGTGCGACAGGGTCTGCATGCCTCCGAGGCACCCAGCCAGGCATTCACGCAGCATCATCCAGTCTTTGACGTACGTGTACGATGCCTTGGTTCTGGTCGAGAGCTCGATCATGGTGTCCGGCTTATGCGTCATTCCGAGACCGAAGGAGTGGATGGTGATCTTGGCGGCCTCGGCCCTTGACACGACAAAATCGACAGAATCAGCATCCGCCGTCGACGCATCGCTGATCAGCATGATGGTAGCGATTGGATTGTTGTGCTTTCGCTGCATGAGCAGGTCCATGGCAACATTGGCCCCCTCGACCACATCGGCGCGATGGCTCTTCTGGCCCACGGGCTTGATTGATGTCAATATGCTGGACCAGCCCGGCCAAGCCTTGGTGGTCATGCCGACGATGGGCACACCGCCGCCTCCTGACCCAAACGTGACGAGGCCCATTCGATCGCGCTCGCCGAGAGTGTTGACCATGAACTTGAGCGCATCGCGAACCAGGTTGATCTTGACGCCCTGCATCGACGAGGAGATTGGCACCACGACGACGACGTCAATTGGGACGTGAATCGAGGTGAACGGATGAGCGCTCTTGGCGGCAAAGTTTGTATACTCCGTCGGAGCCGTTGTCACGGACTTGGGCCCCCAAGAGGAGGTAGTGGATGAAACCCGCTGTGGATGCGAACGCTGCCATTCGGCTTCTTCATCCGTCTCAGACATGTCGCCGCGATCGAAATCCGGGCTGCGGATAGGGGAGCCCTCGACGGCATTCAGGTCCAAAAGAGCCTGGTTCCACAACTTGAGCTGGTTGCGGTTTTCGAATCTCAGGTGGAACTGGGGTAGTTCGCCAACGGAGAGGCTCAGCGTCAAGACATTCTCGTCGATGGTCCCCGTCTCCGATACCTCGTTCAGATGCTTCTTGATGAGTATGGAGCCCTTGAGCGTGCAGCGAGCCGACCGTCGAGCTGCACTATTGTCATCCCAGTGCGGCGCTGCTTGGGGCACCAACTTCTTCTCCTTGACGCAGATGAGCATTTCGGCGAAGAGGTAGCATTCCAGTTCCTGCCAGGATACTTTGTCCTTGCCGACTCGAAGCGTGCCGTACAGCCTCAGTTGGCCGAATCTGGAAGTCGTCAGCCATCTTATTGGACGCCCAAAATCGTCAAAGGAGAGAGGGAAGCTCACCGGCCAAAGTCTAGGCCATGCCAATTGTCAACGCGATTTCGCAAATTCTCCGTCATCTCTTCAAGAACTTCGACCGAATCATAGGGATAGAATCGGGGGGCGCTCGGGGCAGGCGTCGCCGACCGAGCAGCCACTTCGTCAACGCGCGCACTGACAGGTGGCTGTTGCTGCTGCTGCGATTGGACGCCGATGTCCTCGGGATCCGGCTTCCACTTGTTGTCTGCAACCTCGATGGTAATCAAGCACGTCAGTGTCTGCTGCTGACGAGATCTGCTGAGGGTCGGGAACTCTGATCGAACAGTGACGCTGGGAGAAGGAATTGGGTTGCGGGCAATGCCGCGCGGGCTTCCAGGTGTCGTCTCCATGGCCTGCACGTCGTAGTCGTGCCGCCACTGCGGGCCGCTCTGCATCGTCTCGGGATATCCGCCGGATGACGTGACCCCAGTGGCCTCGCTGTCGCTCCGCACATGCCTCGAAGAACCATAGCGGTCAGACAGCGGCGCGTCTCGGCCATCCCTCATGCCCCCTCGAGCCGCGCTCTCCCGCCCGTTGCTAGGCTTCTGGGGCTGATGTTTCTTCTGTGAGCTGTCGACGCTGGGCGGTCTCACAGTCTGGTTGTCCCAAGGCGGTGTCGGTGTGTTGGTTGAGCGGGTGTCGTTACCTGCGGAGCGCACCATGTTGCTGATCTTGTCTGCCTCCGAATTAGTAGGCAGACCCAGGTCCTTCGCTCTACTGGAGGACGAACTAATGTCGATAACATTGCCGCCACGGCTGGTGTCAAGATGCAGCGGGGCATCGCACGTCGGGCAGTACTGCGACTCGAACTCGCGGATAAATTCGTAGAAGCACGCCTCGTGGGAGACGTGGGAGCAGGAAAACTGGAGGATGCGCTCTCCTTGTAGGGTGTGCTCCAGGGGCTCCTCGCATACGGCACATTCGCTACCGACGAACGTCCTCTCGCGGCGTAAGCGGCTCCGGTCGGCGGTGCTCGCCATGACGTTGTTGTCGATGCCGCCGACTCTTCGGGAGGCGGCGCCGACAGCTGATCTCGTTGAGCCTATGGACGATCCAGGTTGATGGGCAGAATTACCACGAGTCACACTTGGAAAAGGATTTCCTGGTGAGCTGTCAGTCACAGGGGGTCTGAGAAACTGCGACCGGGCCGGCGCATCATGCTCGGGCGGCAACGGCGGCGAGAGCAGGCGCACGTACCCTTCTCTATAAGCAAATAATCATCCGGCAGGGGCCTTGGTCGTGAGGCGCCCTGGGGTCTGATGAGGCTCAGGTCGGACAGGCGCGACGAAAAATCTAGGGTATGGTTCCTCGGTTTGCTGGGGGTAAAACCCGCGTTCTCGTTTCGCTGACGCAGACTCTTTCGTGACCGACTGAACATGGAGGATCGCGTAGTGGGGTATCAGAAACAGCAGTCGCGGCAACGGCTACGACCGGGTCAAGAATGGGATATAGGACCGATTAAGGGGATAGGATGCTGGGGACGACACGGAAGAGGACCAGCGTTGTCGTTGGCGGCGGCGGGCGGAGGCGGTTTCTGAGTCGATCTCGCGGGGCTGATGGCGGATCGGAATCGTTCGACAAGAGTCGCCGACGAGCGAAAAGCGCGTGACGGCGGGAAAAGCTTCAAATCGGTTGTATGTGTGTGAAGGTTGAGAAGCCAGCCAGGATGCGATGTTTCAAGTCCCCGTCTTGACAATGCTGGACGGAAGAGAGCGGGATGGCAAGCGCATGATAGCAGGCCAGGGGCCCGGATCGGAGCGGCGGGAGCACTGGGAGGCGCAGCGCACGGGCGAAGGCGGCAACGCTAGGGCCCTCTGTTGAGAGATCCAAGCTCCAGCGGGGGATTCACGCGCGTGTAAACTCGTTTGCCGTCGCTGAACTGCCGTCTATTGTGTGGAGCGACAGTCAGTGCGCTTGTCGGGGTCGCGCGGATGCCCTCCGGGTGATTGTGCCCGTGGGCAGGAGCCTGCGAGGTCGACGAAGGAGAGAGGATGATGGAGGTCGTGGCAGTTGACGGGTGCGAAAAGGGGGCCGACGGCGTTTCTTCTGCGAACGTGCCGTCTTATTTCTCTGCCCCGCGGTCCTTCAACGGCTGAAGCAAGGCAAGGCGCGCTGGCTGGGTGGTGGTGATCTTGGGCCTGTAATTCGCCGTTGGTCTGGCCCGAGACACAGAAAGACGGGGTCCGCCGGGCCAGCCGTTTGATTTGCCCCGCTGAGTGGCGGCGGAAATGCGGCGCAAATGAAGCCGACGGCGACCAGACGTACGAGATGACACGCAGCAAGCCCAACAAGCGAAGCTGCTGAGGAACCTGCACAGGACAAAGACGAGAGGCAGGGCAGTCCGAGGGGAGACAGGAAAGCAGAGGAAGGGATGAGGACGGGGGGAGGCAGGAGATAAAACGGCGAGGTCGAAGGAGGAGCTCCCCCAGGCAGGTACCCTGTGAGGCAAGGCCGTTTCCGCCGCCAACCCAGAACCTGGAAGTACGAGTACGAGTACAGACTAACTCGCGCTCTCCTGGCCTCACCCTCAGCTTGACACGGCTGCAGCTACGAACAAGTGCGGCTAGTTTGGTTCCTGTTTGCGCGCGAAGCCATCCCAGCCCTCAATCATTCGCTGCTGAGCGCACTGTCCACCGGCCTCGCAGCTCAAGCTAGCACAAGGCACGGCATGCAGGACGGGCGCCCCACAGGCTGGTACCATGGGTTCGCACGTTGGCGAACCCGGCTCCGGCCAGGGCGCGGATGGCCACAGGCCAGCCGGTCGGTTTCTTCAGGCCCTGCAAGACCCCTGATCAGCCAGGGCCAAAAAACCTCCACCCCTTGTCCTAGGGCCAAAGGGGCCAAGCGGGGTGGGATGCAGCGTATCCGTACCTTAGGTACGGAGTAGTGGATGGACGGCCGCCGTCGCTCCAGGCGCTCAGGCGAACCAGTCGTGCTGCGTACCGGGAGCTTGAGCAGGGATCTGGCAGTTTGCTGCTAATACTCGTACTACGGGGCTGGTCCTGGTAAAGCTGGGCTGGCCATGATAATTGCCCGTGCTCATGTGCGCCCAGCCTCGGCGCGTCGTGGATGAATGCTGTTGCGAGTCCTCGGACGTTTACTCCGTAGGAGCTTCGCCGTCCGTCCGGATTACGGAGTAATGCTCGTACTTGTCTAATTCGCAATAAGGAGACTCCAATATGGCTGTAACAAGTACGGCCGAGTAGGTGCGAGCTCTGACATGACATCGCTCGCCTCTCTTTCCGTCTCCTCTCCACCTCCGCCCGCAAACGGTCGCCCGAAGACTATCTTGCGAGACGACGTCGTCCCGTCCCTCTCGCGGCAGTTGTGCAGCATCACCGAATGGGCATGGTGCGCTGCAACCAACACCAAGGAACGCATGTCTTACTCCGTCCCTGGACTGCATCTGGCCCAGCATCAAGCGGACGACTGTGATGCCCCGTGCATGATGCTGAGACCTGCAGGTCATGCGGAGCAAACACGCGCCAAATCGCCGATGGCTGGGGCTTGTTTGAGACGCTGCACCAGCAGTCACCCCTAGCCGCCAGACACTAGAGCGTAGGACTCAAAGTCGGTCACAAACAATGTCTGTTATGGGGGCCGTGCCGGCAAAATCGGGCTTTGAGGACGGGAGGTTGGTAATCGGCGCAGGCATAAAGCAGGAGGAAGGTTGGTGGATCACCACGGATCCATTTGGCCGAGGAGACTGTCAGCCAACAAAGCACGTTGCTTGCTCAGCGACTTCAACCCATATTAATACGGATTATCCGTGCTGCCTTTTATTAATAATCCATGGGCTTTGATTGCACTCGTCCTGTCTTTTCTGAGAAGTGAGGAAACTGACTCGGCACGTGGCTGCCACGGCGTCATGCCCTGGACGCTCTGGGGTGCCATGCGGCAGTCGTGATGGCGATCCATCCTGGAACTTCCATCCACAAGGTGTCCAAGCGCAAATGTCATTCCCCGCACCCACATCTTTGTCGGGCGCCTGAAGCCAACGACAGTCTCGCATCGTCAATGGCAAGACTAACTGCCGGCCCCAGTCCTTCATATCAGTCTGTATGCCCGTGCTGGCAAACGAGGGCGAAGGAACGGGAAAGATCAGCAGCAGGCGCACACACCGCAGCAATAACGCTTGCCACTTGCAGCGAGATATTGCATCCTCCGCCAGCCGGCGTTCCGCATTGGGAAAAGTGGTGTGAGCTATCGCCTCCCGAGTCCGTTCGAGAAGCACGGTGCCTCGTACGCGAAGCACCTGCACGAACGAATCGGCTTGGGGTGCGTGGTGCACCCCGGGCTTTCCCGTTCTCGCCGGAAAAAGGGGCCTGAAGCAATCGTGGTTGCGCAGAGCTCCAATGGGCTGCCTCCTGGGAAATGACGCCAGCTCAGCCAGTGAAAGCCTCAGACCTGTCGGACGGGGCTGCGTGAGTCGTGGCCAAGGGATCCTGAGCCAACTTGTCCGATCAGGCATGGCAGGAAGACCAGACCAGACCCTCTTCCGAGCCGAGGCTTGCAGCGACATCCCAGGTGGGCGACCACTCAGCTCGATCCGGCCCAAGGTGAGAAGGTCGAGTCTCCTCTTGAGCGTGAGCCTGAGTTGGTATGAACTGCTAACAGTCCCTCCGGATACGTCCACGGCGACCCCATTTCAGCTACATACAACTGCAAGTACGGATGCCTCTACTTCGTGCCGCGTGCAATCACGAACGCATAAACTGGTTATGGGTTTAACCACTCATTATCCAGCCCAGCATCTCGATCTGGGGACAGCACTCCATGGACCGTTGACAGCCCCAGGCCTTCTCACAACGCCGAATCAATCTCTGGCAAGGCGGGCATTAGGCTTCTGTTCAAGATTGGTTGCACACCATTGCGCTGAGTAGGTAAGACTACCAAGGTACCGTAGGTACGGAGTACAAGCTGGTGGTACCGTCATCGGCACCGAGTCTCGTCCAGGGGCTGCGCCGCGAACCTGCGCTCGCGCAAGTCACACAACGCGGTTGGTTGACGGGCACGGAGTACGTAGCGTGCTTGAAAATTGCCCGACCCGATCGTTTTGAAGGCCTCCAAGTCGGCTCCAAGGAAAGGCGCTTCTGAATGGATAGCCCGCGCCGCCATGGGTGAAGATGGAGACTCAACAAAAGGGATGAGGGCCGAGCTAAAGCCATCCCAACCGAGATCACCGCGCGAATACAGGGGCTAAGCATGCGGCTCCAAGGCTGACTACTCCGTATGAAGTTTTTTTCTTGAGTCGGATCATGGCAAGGCAAAACCCTTACCAGGCGGGGGCTCGACGTCAAAGACTCAGCTCAGCAACGTCTACTCCTCGAGAGCTCGCTAGCGTCTCACCACTCCATGCATCCAGGGGTTGGTCCCAGCCTCTCCCGGTGCGTGCATGCCGTCTTCCGTCCGATCCGAGCTCCCGCACAGAGCCGGAGCAATCGTCTGATCACAGCCCTCGATAGCCGCCGAATCGCTGGCGTCGCTGTCGTTGTCGTCGTCGTCGTCGGTGTCGGTGATGGACGTTGAGGCGTCGCCATGGGCGCAGCTGCGCGACAGAACCGCATCTCTTCAGCGACAAGGACGGGATCTGGCCATTCTCCACACAAGGAACACCTCCACACTCCACAGCCAAGCACGTGCAGCGAATCGCGCCACACCCGCCCATGGCGGAACCTAGGTAGGCATCGTTATTAGCCACCAACCAGCTGCAGCAGCCGCCACATCTCGACCTCCTCGGCGCGTTGCCGGGTGCACATGGCTGACAGGGCTAGAGAGGTGCTAGGGGTTGGTGCTCGCTCTGCCACGACGGATCCGAGACCATTAGTGGTCGACCACAAAAGATGGGCATGTTGAGAGAGTCGTTGAAATCAGCCTCAGCTTTCAGCCCTGACGTGCGCTACGTCGCTGTTACGTACGAGAGAATCGTGGCCGTGCGTCAATACGTACGCGGCGGCCCGTACGAGTATTCTTGAATCCTTCTGTCCATGGGCATGGGCCGGGAAGCTCCGCTGCTGATAGCTGATACAATCACTTACCCCTCACAGATGGGGTGACGTCCGTGACCGATCTATCGCCTGGGGCTGGCGGAAGACCCTCCGTCAAACAAGCCCAGTGAACGCCTCCGCGTCTCAGCTCGCCAGCCACCGCGAGCTCCTGGGAATCGCGGAGCCGCCAGGTGCGCTGGAAGGCTAATCTCGTAGAGGACAGCTCAACGAGAGTTGCTCGTGTGCCGTCATCGTCATAATCAGTTAATACGCGCCGTAGTTTCGCTTTAAAACGGCATCTCAATTCCTAAAGCACCAGCCTAGTTGGTATGTTAGATTTGCTCGGTTTACGACAAGTGCTGAGCCTGTCTCGCCGGCGTCCATGGCAACACGGAATATCCACCCCCTTCGCCGTAACAGCCTCGACCTGGTTAGAATTCCTGGAGCGGACGATGTAGCAGTCAGTTTCTATCAACGACAAAACCTGGCATACGAAGTACAATATCGATTGCCGCCGGGAGGCTGAGCCAATGTCGTGCGACTCACGTCCGAGCATAGGCTGATATGGTTCGTGTCCCGGGACAGTGTCTCTCTACCGGGGGAGACGGTCCATGTCGCTACTCGTGGAGTCCACAGCGTCAATGATCATGCACGGATGAACTCTACCGGAAAGTCGAGCAGCGCTGCCCCGAGCTGTCCAACACAGTGCCGGCGTGGACACGGCGGAACAGATTCCATTCGGGTCAGTGCATGATAGTGCCCGGTCCCCACCCTCCAGACGGGTTCGAGTGCCTTGCCCACGACAAGGAGCAGGCCACTTGGGTTCTGCTCGCGGATGCCTCGTCGGGTGATGCGATGCGATTTGCTGGCAATCCGGTGACTCTCGGCCGACGGGTAGCCGGGTCCGCTGCCGCTGTGTTTCCAATATGCCCGAATGTCTTGCCAGGTGACCTGTAGCAGCGGGCAAGCCTCACCCGAGTGCGGCAGGCAGATGGATCAACGACACTGGGCGAAGGGCTATCAGGCCATGACGAAACAGCTCGAACCAGACTTCGGCTTTGATTCCGGCCGCAAGACACCCGATGTCGGGCTAGAAACGAACGCAGTCTCATTCATGCTCAGAAACGATGTGTCGTTCCGTCGGGTGCCAAGAACGTATACGAGTACGGATACAAACTTGGTTGCCTATGCGAGGGTCTGCCATTTGGTGCGGAGCACGGAGCACACATCCGTACCAAATGAATCATCTTCATGGAACGATCCACTGAAGAACCAAGCGGGGGATGGCACTCTGAATCTCGACTCCCCACCTTTGAACCTCAACCCCTCACTCCTGTCCCTGTCCTGGCTCGTAGCCAGCCATTGGGTGTCAGGCACCAAGGTTCGGCGAGCAAGAGGGAGGAAAGAGCGCCATCTGGTCTGGTCTGCGCCACGTGGCCGAAGTGTTGGATGGGCTGATATTTTGGGACGGAATCATCGAGCGACGACCGTGCGGTGGGTGAGCCACGCTGAGGACCATTTGGCCATGGCCTTCCGAGAAGACGACGACGACGACGACGACGGTGGCGTGGGGTTGTTCCAGAAGAAAGCGGCATTGGATAAATGGATATTACTGGCGACGACATCGCACTGGGGCCGCATGCTGCAGAACTGGGCGTCGATAGCGTGCCTCACGAGTTCCCCGCACTGCAAATGCGACACGGTGGCTACCAGACAGTGGCTACATGGACTCGAGTGTTGCAACCAGGCTGGGCAAATGTGAATGGAGGGCTTGTACTTACGAGTACGTGCCATTCCGCGGAATCTAGACCGCAACCTACCAGGGACTGCTGCACTGCACCTCCCGTGCAAGGCACCGAAACGCAAGAACCGCCCAGGCGCCGCAATCTACATGAAGCGTGGCGCCCTGTCTGCTCTTGGTTGCGGGGTTTCGTTGCCGCCGCCGCTGCTGCTGCTGCTGCTGCTCTTGCATGGATGATGGCCTGATTGAGGTTGTATGATTTATTTGCCGTCGGCTGGGGGATACCCACTCCGTTCAATTGCGTGGTGTGGCGGGCGGCAAGAGCACTTGGATGCCGTGAGGAAATGGCAAACTGCCGCTTGGCATCGTCAAGCAGCATTTGAACCTGCGCTCCCCACTGTCTAGCCATGTTACGCATAATGAATATGCTCGCTCTTTGACACAGGAGCAGACAACCCCCCCCCAAGCACCCTAGTCCCCCTCCCATCCAGCCCTCACTTTTTCGTAAGGAACCCAGCCCGTGGCTTCACCCCCGTGCGGTTCCGCTTGAGGAGCATGTCCTTGGTGCCCTTGGAGTACTTCTTCACCTTGGGCGCCAGCCGCTCGTCCGCCGCCTTCGCGACGCGGTACACCGTAGACCCGACCCTCTCATCGCGCGGGCCCCGGTCCTGCCGCGACAGCCGCCTCTCGACGGCGGAGACGTTGCGATTCTTCCGGCGTGAGCTGCTGGCTCGGTTTGCGGCGTCGTCGTCGTCGTCAGAGGAGGAGGAGGAGGAGTCGGTGAGGAACTCGGCGGGCAGGAGGTTGGGGATCTGGACCCTGTCCGTCCGTTTCCGCCGGCGCGTCGCGGATTCCTGCTGCTTGGCTGACAGGGCGTCATCCATGTCATCGTCGTCGCCATCGCCGTCTTGTGCTGGCCTGGCGGCGGCGGCGGCGGCCTTGGCTTCCTCCTCAGCCTGTTTGCGCTCTCCCGCCTGCTTCTTCAAGAGGGCGTCACGCTCCTGGCGCTTCCGCTTCTCGGCTGCGGCTTTTCTAAGGGATCTGTTAGAATACCTGTCATTCCAGGGGCCATGGGAAGGGAGTGACATACTCTCGGGCTGCCTTTTGAGCCGCCTGTGCAGACTTCTTGATATCCAACGCCGCCTTGGCCGTCGATACGGCCTCTGGGGCGGCATCGTCGTCGCTGCCCTCACTTGCTTTCTCTTCCGCGTTGGTTGGCGCCACAGCCTTGCTGGCAGGAGCCGAGGCCGTCGGGTCCCTGTCTGCCTTGCCATTGTCGTCAAACGTAATGAGCATGCCTTTGCTGGCGCCTTTCTGCGCCGGGAACTCGTCGGCTTTTGACCTCACGGGCAGCTTTTGCCGCTTCAAAGTCGCTGAGATAGAGGGTTTCTCAATGGCCTGCTCGGCCGCCTGCCCCTGGGCGACCTTTCTCTTGCGAGTCTGCGCGACCATGTTGTGAGGTTGGTTCAGTGAGATGCTCACTGCTTGGTGATGTTTCGGGGACTGCGTCCCCTCGAGTGGATATCTGGCGCTCGAGTATGGGCTTATGCAATGGTCTGAGCTCTTCCAGCTCAAATACAATTGGTACCGGCGGCGCTTGCGGCTGCTGTCGAATTTGATGTTGAAATGTTCAGCCTTGCATTGTGCTTCAAAAATATTTTAGCGGAGCTGCACTTTGGCCAAGCTTCACTTCACCGCAGTGTGCTGGATCTGATTGGCCAAGGTCCCAGCGGAGACAGCACCTCGCATCTCAACAGAGGCATCCACCGTTCCAATTCCAGTTTCTATAACTGCCCCATCCTAAAGACGTGTTTCGGCCTATAAATTGCCAGCCTGAAGCTGATACGACCTGGACAGCTTGTCCAGAGATGACCAGGGGGTGACACGCCGGCCTTGCCTCACGAACGCCTCCGAGGGTGCATCTCCCCCTACTCCAAGATGGCAGCTCGTCGGTGTCCCAGGACATACAGCCTGTTGAGGCCGCACCTATCAAGATGTACTCTATCTTGCAGCTCAGCGGCCTCTTTGTACCACGCAAGAAGCAATCCCCCTCCGGCCTTGAGCCAAACCCGGCAGTATGCCGTCCCGCGTGCGCCTAAGGCGGCTGCGTATTCCGACGTCTTTACATTGGCAGAGATCCCTCGCGCCTCATTTGAAAGCGTCATTTCTGGAAACGGCGACTCTTTCAAGCGCCTGTCGCCGGAGCAATACTACGATTGCGCCCAGCGGTTCACCGCGGCGATCAAGCAAGGCTCCAGTCCCTGGGCAGTCTCCTTGGGTGGCAGTAAGCATCCTTCCAACCGCTAAACTCTGAAGAATGGCTGCTTACATGCCACATAGAAGACGCCATCTCTGTAGAGGCGCTGCACGAGCTGGCATGCATCATGCGCCAGATCCAAGGCCCGCGGAGCGCCGACGCCTTCGCCACAGCCATGTGGGCATCTGCTTCGGAGCTCGGCTACCGGCCATCAACTCTGTCACTGGCCCGGCAGCTCATCCGCTCTGGAGCCTACGGACGAATGCCGCAGCTGAGGAAAGTCGAGAGGCGGTTCAAGCAGCTCGTGTCCACGAGCAAGGATCCGGACGCCCTGACCGCAGAGGGCGAGATGCTGTTTGAACAGGGCAGGTTCGACGTCGCGGTCGCAACGCTGCAACGAGCGCTCAGAGCAGGCTCTGCGGGCTTCGAGTGGAAGCCACACTGCGAGCTGTGTCTTGGAAAGGCGTTGCTGAAGCTGGGGAGGCGCGAGGAGGCGAGGCGCGTGCTGGAAGCGTTGTCGGAGGCGGGTCTTGCGGAGGCGGATATTGAGCTCGGCAGGATGTTGAGGGCGAGCGACAGGGACAAGGCGGAGCAGCACATGTACGCAGCGGCCTGCAACGGCAGGCCTGACATGTTCAGTCACCTGTCGGAGATGGCCCTGGAGGGGGCTGCATCGACTGGAAGATCGAGCGCGGACCGTCGGCGCTGGGCCATGGAGTGGTCTCGGCTCGCAGACGCCCGTACAGAGCACTGATTGGCAGGACGGACACTGGTTCACTAAACACCGGTTCACTCTTCCACCAACCCAGACAGCTGAGGCCATGGGCCGATTTGGCCCAATTGTCTGGGCTTGGAGCGGTCGTGGCTCACGTTATCATCACGAGGCGGGTGGGATGGTTACGAGATCAAGAGTCTTCTCGGGGTGGCATCATCAGCAGTTGTTTATTTCTTTCTTCCATGGCGACCATGCTACCCCTTCTTCTGTTTCTTCGGTGCGGCTTCGGGGTTGCTTCTCCTCGCACGTCGCTTGTCCCCCGCCCGACCCTCCTCATCCGCCCTCTCCCCATCGTCGCTCACAAGCTCGCCCTGCACCTCGGCCTCCTCGGCCGAGGGAAACAGCTCCCGCCAGCTTCCGTCGAGGACCGGCTCGTCGTCGCCGTGCAAGCCCACCTCGTACGCCGTCTTCATCGCCGCCATGCACGCGTCGCGCCGCTGCGAGAAGTCGAACATGGGCTTCGGATACGTCGCCGTCCCCTTTCCGCTGCCCGATGGGGACGACGTCGGCCCCAGCCCATCACCCGTTACGCGGACGCCGGCCCTCCTCTGCTCCTGGACCGGCGCCTTCCACGGCTCGTATATGTACCTGGCGTCGAGGCCCCTGAGCTCGGGCACCCAGCGGCGGATGAAGGCGCCCTGCCTGTCCCACTTCTGGCCAAAGGAAACGGGGCTGTAGCAGCGGTAGTACTGCGCGAAGAAGGCCGTGCACGAGAGCCACTGCCAGTTGCCCGCGTTACAGGCGGGCTCGTGGTCGAGCAGGTATTCCTCGAAGACGTCGGCGCCGCGCTCCCAATCGACGTAGCAGCCGCCCCGGGTGAGGAAGCAGGCGACGCTGTGGCGCCCGAGGTGGTGTATCCAGCCCTCTTCGCGGAGCTGCCGCATGAGGGCATCGATCCAGGGGAACCCGGTCACCCCGGCCTTCCACCTCCTGAACCAGGTCTCTGCCTCGTGCGAGTCGACGTGGTATTCGCCCGTGGCCAGCCCCGTGTGCGCGTCTCTCCTTGACGGCAAGTGCCACGGCACGAAGCGGCAGTACAGGTTCTTGGCCGTCTGGGCGAAGACGGAGCCGAGCGCTGCCTGTGCGGCAAAGTACATGTCGCGGAAGATCAGCTGGCCTGTGAGGCTCGTTGGCGGCGACGAGGCGCCTCTGCCGTACGCGTCCACGACGTCTTGGACGCGCCAGTAAAACTCCCGAACAGACAACGCTCCAAAGTGGAGAAAGGGAGACAGGAGAGTGGTCGATTGAGGCTCAAACTGTGCTGGGCTTGTGTTTGGCTTCGCAAACGTGGCAGTGTACCGCTCGTCCTTGATGATCTCGCCGAGTCGCCGCAGCGCAACAGTCTCTCCTCCACGGTGAGGCGTCGTCGCAGGGGGCAAGCCCAGCTCTTCCATTGTCTCGATGGCAAAGTCCCCCTTTGGCCCGGCAATGTTGCCGTATCCCGTGTCCTTTTCAGTTCTGCGCTCCGAGTCGAGCTCGGGCTCCGTGTCTGGCCGATGCGGCTCGAAGTCAACCGGCATCTCGCCCGGGCTGGGGAGATGGTCCGGCGCTGGAATGGGGCGCCGGATATCGCCGACTTTCCTGCCGGCGGCCTGCAGCTGAGACATGGACATTGTGGGCTTCCCGCGGTGCTGTGCAACCAGCTCGTCGCTGTCCCAGAGGGTTCTGCCTGGGCGGATGACGACTTGGACGCCCGCTCCGTTTGCGGCCTTGACGACAGCTTCGTCTCGTTCGCGGGCATACGCGTCCGTGTCCTTCTCAAACACGAGATGGGTGACGTTCCAGGCCTTGAAGAGCTTAGGGAGCAGTGTCTGGGGCGCCTCTCTCAGCACAAAGAGCTTGGACTTGGCGTTGAGGCTTGTGATGGACCGGGAGAGGTCGTTTTGGCAGTCCAACCTGCAGGACCACGTCAGCTGCAGCTGCGTGCGGGCTGCTGATTCTCGTTTCACGAGGCTCACAGGAACTGCCAGCGGTTCAGCGCGCCTCTCGCCCGGTAGACGTAGTGAGGATCCCACGTGAAGATGGGCCAGAGCACGTCGGGTTCGAGATCCAACGCCGCCTTGAGCGCCGGCGAGTCGTGGAGGCGCAGATCCGTGCGAAACCAGTATACAACGCGCGGCTTGGCCATGTTGAGCGTGCGGTGATGGTGCTGTTCCTCGCCTCCATGGCGACGACTACAACGGCATTGCAGGCAGGCAGATTAACGTCACTGTTCGTTTGTGGAGACCACGTAGCGGCATTGCGATGATGTCAAAGACTGCCGCAACGCCAGCGCAGGCAACTGCTTCGGCTGTTCGAGCCCTCTCGGCCTCTTGTCAATCTAGCCTCGTCCAGCCGCGTGTAAATAAACACAAGCGGCGAGCACACCACCACTGGCATGACTCTCCGATCTGACACCGCGATATTACCGAAGCGGCTGCTGCTGCTTCCGCCCGTGTCTCAGATGGAGGTGTTCGCCCTCGCTGTTTGATGCAGGCAAACAACGCCAAGTCCAAGGCAGGGAGGCGGTAGGATGGATCACCGGGCTCGGCCGCATAAACAATGATGATGACGTTACGGGTCCGATCGGCGAGGATGCAAGGCTGGCGATCTGGCCAACGAAAGAAGCCCACCATCCACCCCTCCGGGACGCGTCCCTTTCATTAGTCGGGACGCGTCGCGAGCCCACATGGAATACGAGCGAAGCGGAGCGAGTGTGGCAAACGGCTGAGTCCGCCGTTTGCAGGCAAGGGGGAGCATCGCCAGTCTGGCGCTGTTGGTGCCGCTGCATACGAGTGCTCGTACTCGCCAGGCAGACAAAACAACCCCGTTGTCGCCCGCTGGAATGCGCGCTCGCACAAAGGGAGGCATTGCCCAGCAACGTGGTTCCGACTCAGGCCCACACGGCCCGTTGTGTTGATGGTGGTCTCTCGGACGGTGTGGCCATCAGCCCCTTGCCACGGACGCCGTGCTCGTAACGACCGTCGTCCGACATGCGACAGGATCCCCGTCGTCAGATGCAAGACCTGTCCCTGCAGCGCCAAAGCTCCCACCAACAGCATCCCGCCGCTGGCCCTGCCACGCACCAGGCGCATCCCGCATTGCACCTTCTTATTGTGCTACCCGGAGCAATAGGACGATGCTAATATTAGAGGCCACTTCCCCTCTTTACGCCGTGTTGCGCGCGTCCTCGTACATAACCCGCCTCCCCGTCCATCTCCATGCGGCTCGTGCCAACTCCTCCACCTCCCCAGAAGGATGGGATGGGATGAGATGGACGAGCCCATCAACCCCCCCTGCATTCCTCTGCCCCCGAGCGCCCAAAGGCGCCCCCCGTCGAGCGCTCATGCCTTCGTCTCGCTTACAATAATACCTGACAATACACAAGTTGAAACACGCCTCACCCACCCCCACATTTGACCTAGACCCGTTCTCAGGCCCCAAATATTGATTTCAGCAACAAACGGCGCCGGCCGCGAGCTGTCGAAAGAGTTATCATTGAAAAGGACTCTGTCAATCCCACGCCTCTCGACATGCCCTCGAGCCCTCTTTCTTGCCGCTGAATGACACAACCGTCGAGTGCCATCGCTTGTTGTCGACTTCACGTCGCCTTCCGCGATATTCCCCACTTGGGTACGGCAACGAAATCGACAACCACCGAGTCATAAAAACGCAAACATCTCTCTGCCGCTGGAAAATCCTTCACGGGTACGGGTATCTCGCAAGGAAGGCATCGTTGTTGTCGCTTGACCACACTCAGAACCACAACAATCGCCGCCCCGTCGGCCACCGTCAGCATCCTTCTTGACAAAACCCTCCATCTGCGGCCGGTAGGCTTGCCAGCCTCCGGCGCCAGATGATGGCTCGCTCTTTTGCGCTCGCCCTCGGCGGCACGTTGGCCGTACTCGCAACCTCCTCCGCCGTCTGCCTCCAGATCATTGTCGCCATACACATACATAAGCCGGCTCTGAGGACGGCGTCCACCGTGGCCGCCTGCCTCGAGTCTGTTCTTCTTCTCACCCTGGGCTGGCTCGCCGCGTCCAAGATCTGGCAGCCCGCCAAGGTCCCCTCAAGTCGATGCCTGAGCATTGCCTTTGGGTTCGAGATTCTAGCCTGCACACTTGCCTCTGCCGCATCGGCAGTGGCTCTGGCATGCCTCGGCAAGTCGAAAGCCGAGGATGCCGAGGATGACGAGGATGCGGTGCTTGCCGCGCGCGAGGCAAAACTCCTTACTGCATCGTCGGTGGCCGTAGCACTTGCTATCGCCACCCAACTCATGTTCATGATCCTTCACTTTGTTTCCTCTCGAGAAATTGCCCTTGGGAGAACGTCATCATCCGAAACCGACGCCGACAGCCAGAGGACACCCAACTTCAATGTCAAGTCTATCCGATACAGCCAGACCAGCCCCTGCAGCGATCAAGCGCAAGAGATGGCGTCGGTCGAGCGCAACGACTCGGCCCTGTCAACCATGACCAAGTCGAAAATGGGGACCGTCAGCTCCTTCAGGACTTCTGTATCCCGTGCCATCCGCCTCAGCTCGTCCAAGACGAAACTGCTGTGGCCACGGGAACAGCCACGGCCACCTTCTCTCGACTCAACTCCTTGCAGGAGCAGTGCCGAGAATCCCTTCGATTCATGGGATACCTCTTCGGTTGACGCGCACAATCGACAAGTCGTCCTAGAGATGTCGTCCCCAACGCTCAAGCCGCGCGGTCTCGAGACCATTCCCGCCAGCCCAACGGCAAGCCAGAGTCCGAGCCCAGGAACGGTATTGGACCTGGAGCCTCCTCGCTCCTTGCGGCGTAGTCGGAGCTACAGCTCATCTAGTCTGCGGCAGCAGGGGGAAGCTCGCCTGACTCCGGCTAGCTCTTCCGATGAACTGCACATTCACCCGCTGTTCCGATCCGATTCTCTGACTCCGCCACCTGCTGTCACACCGGGTACCAGCGTCGTGGCATCGCCAAATGCAGGACAGGTAATTTCGCGCCGCGAAAGCATGCAGTCACTAAACCGGATGCGCAGCGGCAGCTTGCTGGCAGGTCGCAGTCCGCTGAGTCGCCAGGCCAGCTTGGACAGCACCAAGCTGAAGAAGCATGGCGAAGCCCAGGGGGATCTGGGTGCCCGAAGCGAGAGGAAGATGACACCGCCTGTGCCGGAGTGGCTGTTGAGCCCAGGGATGCAGGCGAGCCTGGCGTTTGTTCAGCAAGAGGCCGAGGCAGAAGCAGAAGCAGAAGCAGAAGCAGAAGCAGAAGCAAGGAGAGCAGGGGAAGAGGGTGGATGAAGACGGCTTTGTGATGAACTCAACTATACGACTGCAACCACGACTAGACCTGGCGATGTGTTACGTCTTCTTTGTCAGGCTGGATGGAATGTGGATTGGAAAATGGACCAGGGTGCGAGCCCGTTGGAACGACTATATACGGGACATCCGGCGTTTATGCTTGAGAGCGGCGTTGCAATTTAGAATCGTCTCCGTGATGAGAGATTTGAACCGCGTATCCAGCTTGAGCGCCCGGTGAGCCCGACTCCCATTGGTGTTTGAGACTCGAATCAAATCGAGAAGCGATGGAAGAACCAATTCGACGTGTCAATGACGCCATCTCCTCTGGTGTGCGAAGGCTCCGGCTTTGTACCTCGCAGGGGTTACAGTGTACTGCAAGGTAGCCAACTGGAAATCGCGTTCTGAGAGGCACCCTGTCATACATTTGTACTCATAGGATCTCAGGACATCTGGGCAAATACAAGGTTGGAGCCGTCGCACACCGGAAGGGATTTGACGCGGAGCGGTTGGCGCCCTCCTTCAGAGCTGTGCGATAAGATAACAGCAGCACGAAGTACTTCGTTACCTCAAAGAGCTACAGTGAAACTCTTGGTTGAATCTCTAGGCTTCACCGCGGGATGTTGATAAAGCCTTGTTGGCAGTTGGCAGCTCAAGCAATCAGGCATCCATTGCTCGGCGCATCCGAGGTTGTGGCATCTGAACCCGACGAGTTGCGAGGTTGCGTCAATGAAGCCTGTTGGCGGCTGTGGGCCAGGCCCAGGCAGCGACTGAGTGATGCTGGCCACCGCCCCGCAGTGTTCGGGCAGGTTCCTCCACTCCGAGCAACCCCACCTCAAGGCCTGACCACAACAGTTTCCAGCCTCAATCAAGGCGATCACCGTCTTGCCTCCGTCATCGTTGCAAACCTCCCCATTCCAGGTCCTCCCTCGACTCCCACGCCGACCCGCCCCGACACGCCCGGCACAACTGTCGTCACTGCAGCCGTCCAGCTGCACCAACTTCAGCCATCATGAAGGTCACTTTCAGAGTACGTTGCCAGCTCGAACCCCCGCAGCTGTGTGTGCCACACTCTGCCGCGACGATGCCGGATGGCTAACGTGCTTTGCCTGTAGGATCTGAAGCAGCAGAAATTCACCCTCGAGGTCGAGCCTACTGATGTGGTACGTTGCGCTGCCTCATGTAGGAGCTGCTCCAACACGATGCTTACGGGACGCAACAGATCTCCGCGGTCAAGGACAAGATCTCTGGCGAAAAGGGCTGGGACCCCAAGTACCAGAAGCTCATCTACTCTGGTGAGCTACACCTATCGTCGCGATACTCGAACCAACGCAGCTTCTAACTGGAAACAGGCAAGATCTTGAAGGATGACGAAACCGTGGCATCCTACAACATCGAAGAGAAGGGCTTCGTTGTTTGCATGGTGAACAAGGTACGCCATCTCTCTGTCTCTGATCCAGCGCTGCGGACTGACATCTACCTGCCCAGCCCAAGGAGAAGCCTGCCCCTGCAGCCGCCCCCGCCGAGTCCTCCGCCGCTCCTCCAGCTACGCCCGCTCAGCCCGTTGTCAGCACCCCCGCCGTCCCTGCTGCTCCTTCCCAGTCCTCTGCTCATGTGGCAGCACCGGCTACGCCGACCCCTCAACGTGCCGCTGATGCGTCCACTGGTGGCGGCGATGTAGCGGGCCTGGCTATGGGTGCGGAACGCGCCGAGGCAGTCGCGAACATGGAGGCAATGGGCTTCGAGAGAAGTCAGATCGAGGCGGCTATGCGCGCAGCATTCAACAATCCCGATCGCGCTGTCGAATACCTGTTGAATGTGAGTTCTGCGGGCGACGGATATACCCGTGGCTGAATCTTGACTGACATGTGTTGTAAGGGAATTCCGGAGAGAGTTCAACAGGAGCGTCGTGCCGCCCCTGCGGCCGGTGCGCCCATGCAATCTGCCCCTCCAGCCCAGGGTGGCAGCGACGACGACGGTAGTGTAAATCTCTTTGACCTCGCAGCCCAACAGGGAGGCGGTGGTGCTACCAGAGGCGGCGGCGGCGCTGCTGCTGCTGCTGCTGCTGCCGCTGCCGCCGCCACATCAGGTCAGGGTGGTGACCTCGGAAACCTGGACTTCCTGAGGCATAATGCCCAGTTCCAGCAGCTCCGCCAAGTCGTTCAGCAGCAGCCCCAGATGCTGGAGCCCATCCTCCAACAGCTTGGTGCTGGAAATCCTCAGTTGGCGCAGCTCATTGCTTCCAACCCCGACCAATTCCTTCAGCTACTCGGAGAGAACGCAGACCACGATGTGCCTCTGCCCCCTGGCGCACAGGCCATTTCTGTGACGGAGGAAGAGCGCGATGCCATTGAGCGGGCATGTCATGACTCTTACCACTAGATGATCGTGTCAGCTGACCATGAACAGTTATGTCGACTTGGCTTTGACCGCGACCAGGCCATTCAGGCGTACTTTGCCTGTGACAAGGACGAGGAGCTTGCCGCTAACTTCCTGTTCGACCAACCCGAGGATGACGAGCCCGGCACCAACTAAGGTGGTGACAATAGGGGGGGGCGGACGCTATGGCGACAGAACGACGCTTGTTACGATTACGAAAAAAGTCACGGGAAATACCAGCGATTGCGGTGGAGGACTTCGAGTGGTTTGGAGACGTTTGCCCTCGGGCGAGGTTCGTGAAAGCGATCAATCTCCCGAGCCATGGGCAATGCTATTCGTTGGCTGGTGCAGATTGGCTGCCGCTTTCAGGGCTTGCGTTTAGTTATGGCAAGGACAGACGGACTGAGATCGATCCATGTCGAGGGCCATGGTCACGATTAACAGGCGGGCGGTCTGTCGACCTCTGCCATCTTAGGCAGTAAAGCGTATGATGTGTCACGGGACTGCTTGCCGTTCTTCTGTGATTGCCTTGCAAGTCGTGTTTGATGTCAATCGTGCATAGTATGCTACACCGTCGTAGCTCCTAAAATGGAAAACCTGTCGGGTATCATCATGCCGGTGCCCGTTTACGCCTTTCTATGCCTTTGGGCTGCTTCCCCAAACCAACCTAACACCCCCCCTTCGGAGCCCATCACGAGTCCTGTGCGATCGGTTCTCCGTTTAGCCCATAGGCAACCGCTTGTTTGCCCTTTTTCTTGCCACCCCTCTTCTTCTTGCCCCCATTTTCCTCGCCGTCCTCGTCCGCGAACAGCTCCTCCTTCTTCTTGCGCATAATCTCGGCCTGCTCGTCGGCTATCCGCTGCCGCTCGGCCTCGTAGCCCTCCTGGATCTTGCGCTGCTCCGCCTCGATGGCCTCGACGGACTCGTACTGGGCCCCGGTGAAGCCGCGGTACTCGTCAATGTCCATCTTGATCGTCTTCTCGCCGATGAGCGCCGCGTCGATGCGCTTGGGGTTGTGGCGCTCCTCGCGGTTGAACTTGAGCTTGACGTGGCGGCGCTGCTTGCCGGGGAACATCTTGGAGATCATCTCGAACTCGGTGCCGAACATCCTAAGTCCGCGGTAAAAGAGCTCGGTCTCCTCGTCGTTCCAGATATTCGGCCCTCTGAGTTTCGATGTGTTCATAAAGGAGCTGCTGGTGATTAATCGGGTAAAATCGTTTTCTTCAACCGTCTCCATATCTCCTTGCGCTGCGGCGGCACGAGCATGCCGGTCCATAACTAGTGAGCTCTGGTCGACGACAATCTGTCCGTCCACGATGCGGAATTGGGGACCAGACGTCGCCGGTGGCGCCGGCGCTGAAGAGCTGCCGGGCGTACCACTCTTGTTCTTCTCCTGGCCGTCTGGCATCGGAGAGGCTGACCTAGATGCCTCTGCCTCGCTATTGGCCTGCTCTCCATCCTTTTCAAGCTTCGCTTTTATGCGAGCTTGCCGTTCTCTGTCTCGTAGTTCATCGTGCCGACTAAACTTCTTGCCAATCCTCAGGTCTTTTGTCAAATCGGCCATTCTAAGTTGTTGCAAGTCCACTGTCTGATCCTCTGCATCATCTGGCGTAGGGGAACGAGCCTTCCTAGTCCTAGCCTTTGCCTCAGAACCATCTCCAGTCGATGTACTGACCTGGCGGTTTCGAGGTCGCGGTTTCGGTGCGGCATCATGGCCTTGCCGCGAGGCTTTCCGTTGACGTTTCTTGGGTCGGGTGGCTCCATCGTCATCGCCGTCTGGTTCCTGCGTAGTGTTTTCAGGCGCACTCTTCCTATTCGCAGGCTTCTTACGTGGCCTTGATGCCGACGGCGCCGCTGTTGATGGTGGCCTCGGAGTGTCAATCTGGGGACGGGCATCGGTGTCGGGTGCTTTTCGAAGCCCGGGCTCAGAACGAGGTCCTTCGATCGATTGCCCTTCGCCCGGTGCCTCAGATGATGCTTGGGGCGGGGATATCGGTGGGACGGGCGTTGGAGGCTCAGGAAGTTGGGGAGTTGTTTCGCTGCTTGCATCGGATTGTAAGCGAGGGTCGTCGGCCGGAATTCTGTCATCGGTGCCGCTCGCTTTCTCGTGGGTACCCTCCGCTGCTGCAATTGAGCTCTTTCGAGAACGGATGTTTGTCTGCGGCCGCGCTTCTGGGACAGCCTGTGGTTTGGCTGGTGTTTGGGTGGCTTCCAGAAGAGGTTGCGAAGCCTGTTTCGGGGCCTCCCCGGCTACCGGCGACTCTGACGGAGGAGCATGATCCAGGTAGTTTATAGTGTGCTCTGGAACCTTGAGCACGTCATTGGATGCAGTATCGGGTTGCGTATCAATCGAGGGCTGACTCTCGACGGTCTTCGGTGCTGGGGCGGCTGGTCCACTGGAGGCAGGCGGCCTCGGTCGCGCCGAGGGGATCTTGGGCTTGAAGGCGAGCCCGGCTTTCTTCTTGAACATGGAGCTCATGGCGACGAATTACGTAGGCTGGTTGAGGGTGCAAATTCGTCAGTCAGCTGCACAGCATCGTGCAAAGAAGCAACATTCGCTGTGCCAACGAAGAGTCAATGGGCTTGCATTCCAGCGTTGGATAAACCGGCCCCCACCGAGCGAGGTTTAGCCGATGCACGCACGAAATCGATAAGGCAACGCCCAATCGGGGCTAGCGCAAAACCAGGCCTTGGTGCAAGTGGCCATGCCTCTTGATTCGCGAGTCAACTTCGAAATTTCAACTCCTGGCACGAACGGCCTCCCCCCCCCCGTCATCATCACCACGCAATTCCGCGCAACCCGCTGGATGACAGCCTGCGCGACCGGCTTCGGGACGAGACGTGGCTTGGAGCCCTTTTCGCTGTCAAGCCCTCGCCCTGACATCCTCTCGCACCGCGTTCCAAGCCTCGCTTTCCAAGCCTCGCTAGACGCGCTGTCTGATGCCTGTTGCAACGTCGCCATCTGCCTCGCCTCGTCCATCCACGCTTGCCAAGATGGAGGACAGGAAGAGGCCCGCCGTCGGCGCCACCGATGATTTAGCGCCTCCTAGCAAGAGAGTGGCGGTCAACGGCTCCAAGGCCAAGGACGACGCCCAGGAGATGAAGGAAGAGGGTTGGATCGAGGTACGTGCTGCTCAAGCTGTTCTCCCGCTTCTTTCGCGATGCGATGCCAAACAACACGCCTTGCATGCGCATGCAAAATTTTCCTTGCGTCGGCACGTTCCCCCACAACATGATTTCCAGGAGGCGCCGTTGCTGGATGTTGATGCTCACCAAGCCAGTTATGATGCTCGTTGCCCAGCGACAGTATTCAGCGGCTCTCGAACCCCGTGCCCATTCACCCCTCCACCACACGCTCCGTCCACCATGATACCGCGTACACACTGTGTTTTCGACCGTTGGCTGGGCGACAGGCGGTACTGACTCGGGATATCAGGCGTATACGAAGGGGGCGATCTATCGCCAAATGCAAGAATACAGTCGCAAGGCATCCACCGCTGAATCGCGTCTCGAAGAGCTGCACAAGCGATGTGTACACCACGACGACCATCTGCGGATTATCGATGCTTGGTGGCGCCAGGCAAGTTCATCCAGTATCTTTGAGAGTTTTGGCATCGGCTGACGTGAGGGGCAGCTGTTGGAGGAAATGGAGCTCATCACAGGGTCCAGCTTGTCGGCGACAGCGAGCACTGCTGGTACGTGAATCCAACCGACTGGAAATTGACCGATACGCTAATCACGGCTTGGCTAGAACCACCATATCTCAGCGGCGTCAATTTCAAGGACCTCCACGAATTCCAAAGCCATGTCCAAGAGAAGGGCAAGGCCATCAAGACAAAGGCCGAGGCCCTCCTCGCCCGTCTTGCTTCCCAGCGTGGAGAGCTCGCCCCCGAGGCTGCTGCCCTAGAGGGCAAAATCGCCGGCCTGTTGTCCGCCCAGAAGGAGTATCTACTCAAGCTGGATCGCCTAAATGCCGAGAAAGATCAACTCTCGGAGCAACTCAATGCCGCCACCCTCCGATACTTCAAGGCAGAGAAGAAGCTGGATCGAGCCAAGAGCGCACAAGTGCAGAAACTGGAGCAGCAAGCATTTGCCAATGCCACGCGACCGGTTGCCGCTTCTAGCGAAGGCAGCGCGGAGCTGGCCGAGGCAAATGGTACTGCAGATGAGCTGTTGCTGAAGTATGAGGAAGCGACGGCGTCTGCAGCCAAGCAAAAGGAGCATCTGGATGCAATCTTATCCGAGGTCAAGACGTTGCAAGACGAAAACTCGACTCTCAAGTCATGCCGAGACACGTGGACGGACGAGGATTTCATTCGATCAGACGTGTTCAAGCAGTTCAAATGTCAGAATGAGGATCTTATCAGGAGAATCAACAACTTGGAGTCGACGAACAGACAGCTGCGTGAGGAGGCAGAGAAGCTCCAGGCCGAGCGCTCTGCTTTCAAAAGCCAACTGGAGGCGGATGCAAACCAAGTCACCCAGGAACTCGAGGCGGACATCATGGCCAGAGATCAGGACCTGGCTCGCGTTCGCTCGGCGCGTGACGAGATTCTGGCCGAGAATACCCAACGGAAGGCTAGCATGGAGCAGGAGAAGGCTTCGATGGACCACATCAAGGATCTCGTCAACGCCAAGGACGATCGTATCGCCGCCCTCGAGTCTGCAATTGCGCGACTACAGCCCGAAGACCAGGAAATGACCTCACCTGACGAGGGCCAGGAGCTGTCCGATGAGGAACTTCGACAAAGGGTCAAGAAGCTGCAGCAGGATTTCCAGTCCATTAACCAGGAGTTGCCGTCAATCGAGAAGGCGTACAAGAAGATGAAGGACCTGGCTCAGAAGAAAGTCATGGACTTTGCTGCCCTCGAGGAGAAGGTGGCGCTTCTCATCGCTGAGAAGAGCAAGGCAGATCAAAAGTACTTTGCCGCTCGCAAAGATGCTGATACCCGTAACAATGAGATAAGATCTCTGCGGCATCAGAACAGCAGGAGCGCGGAAATTATTGCTCAGCTCAAGGAATTGGAGGCGCAGAACCGAACCCTGTTGGGCAACGTGGAGAAGCAGCTGGCCGACCTGAAGCAGGCCAACGCGGTGCTGACCACTGAGAACAAGAAGATGGAGACGACGAGCCTGGAAGCCGTGCGACGGACCGACTCCCTGACCCGGCAGATTAGCGACCTGACCAACTTGGTCAAGTCTCGGGACTCGGCTGCCGCGGTCGTGCGAGAGCGAAACATTATGCAGGAGGCTGAGGTGGAAAAGCTCAAGGTGCGGGTTGAGCACGCCCAGAAGGACCGGGACAACTGGAAGAGCAAGGCGTTGAGCAACTCGTCGGAGGAGGAAGAGATGCTTCGGGTGAGTAGCCCCTGCGCGACGCACGGGAGCAACGGTGTTCTGACCGGCCTCAAGACGTTTGCGTTGTGCACAATCTGCCGCAACAACTTCAAGAACACGGCCCTGAAAACGTGCGGCCATTTGTTCTGCAACAAGTGTGTGGACGACCGCATCAGCAACCGCATGCGAAAGTGCCCAACCTGCTCGCGAGCATTCGACAAGATGGACGTAATGCCTGTTCATCACTAACACGTTGACGACGCGCTTTGCCATGTTGCTTGCTTGGCTACTGGAGGACATTTTTACTGGCTCTCGACGACGTCTCGACAGCTTGTTGATGAAGAAATTGGTGTTTAATCGGGGCTTCGGCTACGACAATACGCACCGTGTGACATAGACATGGGCATTGACCACTAATCTGCCTTTTCCAGCTCGGGTGAGGGCATGACGCCCATCGTGTTTGGACATGTACTTTTAGGAGCAGGGGAGGGGGGAGTTGAGAGATATGTTTGTCAACGTGTACATGCTATGAAAGACCTTTGCGAGCTACGAATGAGGAATCTGGAAGGACGGCGTTTGGGGGTTGGATAGGGCAATTGAAGGCCTGTCAGGACCAGAATCGATGATTCCCCGGGAGAGAGGATGTTTGATTATTAATTGATGTGATTCTATCTACGACGCGTAGACCCGAAGCCAGTGCTTTCGTGTTGGTCAGAAGTGCCAGCGGGCCCAGAGGAGGAGGAGGGAGAGGGCCTTGGACTGGAAGGCCCTGCACCCCAGCCACTGTCGTAGCGACGCCGGCTGCCGTCGCCTCGATTCCGATTACCTGCCATGTAGCCGGCAGCCGCACCACCGGCAAGGCCGCTCCAGAAGCCCGGGGCCCAGCCCTGTTGCTGAGTCGAGGGGCGCTTCGTGCCCGGATACGGCGGAGGCGGATCGTCGCCGGGTCCCCATCCAGGACTCCAACCTCCGCCGCCGCCGCCGCCGCCGCCGCCTCCTCCCCAGCCTCCCCCGGTCCTGCGGGGCCGTCTCTGCCGGTCATTGCCGCCGTAGCACGCCGAGTACACGATCCACCCAATGACAGCGACGAAGATGACGGCGAACAGCCAGGCCGACCAGTCGGTGCCTCCTTGGCCGTCGCTAAAGAAGCCGCCGTGGGGGTTGGCGATGCCGGGGTACCGCGCCTCGCCCTTTCTCGTGAGCAGCAGCCTGTACTCGACGCCGCAGCTGCCCTTGAGGACGTAGGGATCATCGGCGGATGAGTAGCCCTCGCAGATGACGTCCGTGCTGCCGAGCTTGAGCTCCTCGGGGAGAGAAGCGGCGCAGCTCCACTCGATGTCCTCGCCGCCGTACGAGGCGCCCTGGTTGGTGCAGCGCATGACGTCGATGTCGTAGAGGCGGCAGATGTCGGAGGAGGAGACGCATTTTAGCTGCGGAATGGGGGAGACGCGGCGGTGAGTGGTCTTTGCGCCGTGGCCGCGCAGAGTGAGGGACTGCACTTCGGAGAGGAGGAGGGCGTTTTTGGGAGGGCGGGCAGCAAAGGAGAGGAGGGGGAGGGCGAGAGTGATGGCGAGGATGTCGAGGAGCATGGCCGTGGTGTTTGCTGTATTAGAGATGAGCTGAAGAAGTGGCGACGTATTGTTGTTTGTGTTAGCTTCCAGCGAAGCTCCGTGGCACGGGAAGAACACGCTTGATGCAGAACAGTGTGTGTTGCAATCGGCAATTCATCATATAAAATCTGGCGTAGAGGACACGATGTCCAGAATAGAACAGCCTACAGCCTTCGGGTGTGGAGGTGAAGGCCGAAGCCGTGACGCAGGTCTGGCAGTGTGGCTAACGCGGGTGTGGCGGGGGGGCGTGGCGCTGGCCCGTCGCGTTTCTTGCCCGTTCAAACGGTACGAAGTAGGTACGTTATCCGTTGGTGTCTTTAAATGATGATACAACATCGCTTCACTTAAGCGACGGCTAAGCAACATCTCCCTAGGTGTCTTCGCAGTTTCCTACTGCTTGGCTACGGGCGTGCTTGGACCCTCGTTATGCACGAAGTATTAATCCGTAGTCAAGTTGTGCTTACCCTGTGGTTTATTAGACAGGACGGAGTACACCGATTGATCTTGTCCTCAGGCCAGCGTTCACACGAGCCATGGATTCAACGTGACGCAGTGGCGGTATGAGTGTTCAACCGCCGCCCCAACAAGGAGCGTCTATAGCACGTCAATACAGCGAACGCGCACGCTCCATGAAAGTCACGGCGTGAGCGCCTGACCTGGCCGTACGAGTACGAGTACGAGTACAAGGTAGGTATCAGAGCTAGACGCAACCAACTCGTACTCGTACAGCTCGGATTCGAGGCGCTGCGGGGCACAGGGGCCTGCATCCCACCCCACCTAGGAGCAAGGAGATGAGGCTCGTCTCGCAGCTCCCAAGGGGCCAAGGGACGACGGGTGCCTGCAGGCAGCAGAGATAGACATTCACAGAGCAGTGTATGTAGCGAATAGACAAGAACTCGCAGCAAGTCTCGGACGGGACGAGGATGCTCGAGTTGGGGAAAGACATCTGCTGGTGCAGCGGCGTGGTGTTGGATGGACAGCATGGAATGTTTCACGCAAGCGAGGGCGCAGGCAATCGGCGACTTTTCAGTCACGGCGGTGGGTGAGGCGAGGCTGCCAGCACCCGCCGGGAACAGCACGACGGCGCAAGAGCCCCAGGCGGTGGAGCGCGGCGCAGCGGCTGGTGGGTGGTGGAGACGCGGACTCGGACAACTGCGAGACCCCGAGATTCGAGATTATCGGAAACGGGTAGCCCATTGGGCTCGAGCTGGTGACTCAACGATGGCGACCGGCGGGCGACTGAGTTGCCTGAATGCGACGACGCGGCATCGCGTGGGTGCTGCCGTCGCGCGGCGGAGAGCGCGGAATCGTTGCGGCTTTGGATTTGCGCAGCGATGGAAGACGTATTCTTAGATGAGACGACGGAGTGCAGGCAGCACGCACAGGCCCGCTGCGCGCCACGAGTCTGGGGAAGCAACGTGGTGACGACATCGGCCTGGGCAGGAGTCATGCGGAGTGGACGGAATCGGCGGCGCTCGTGGCCGCGTGCGTCAACGGCGAGCCACGACGCACAGCAGCGCCTCGGCTGTCGCCAGCCCTACTCGGGCTGGGCGCGATGCTGCAGTCAGCCAGCAGTCGACGATTTTTTGTTGCAGATCGTACTCGTAATTCTGGCCGTTCGCGTCGCGGGCTTCAATCCCGGGCGTCCGCCAAACCCGCTGCGCAGCGGTTGGCTCCAGCGGGCCCCGCGCCGTTTCGGGTGGCTGAACGGCGCTAGCCCACCGCTGTAGCGCAATGATAAGCCGCACGCCTTGGATAGAGCGAATAGACGCACTGGTTCGGGGCTTGTCTCTCCCGTGTCCGACGTTCATTATTATTATAATATTCAGTGACATTGCCTGCCTGCTCACGCACGGGTTTCGGGTTGGAGCAGCAGGACGCTGCCGAGTGCGGAAGCCCCAACGCCCCGAGCCGTACCCCGTCCCTACTTAATGAGCTGAGTCGCGGGTTTCTTGTTGTGTCCTGTCGGTGCGCCTCTTTGCATAGACGCTACGAGCCGTCCACGCGCGAACTCCTGGCGAACCCGCGCCGCTCACCCAAGGACGTCGAGATACGTACCTCCGCGTCCACACAGGAGCGAAAACACGACACGCAGGCAGCCTCACCAGCATGGGTGCGGAACCCGCTGAAAAGGCGCCCGACAGAGGCGCCTCTGCGCGCTCCTCGAGCCGCGGCGGCGACTCCACGGACGGCAACGGGACGCCCACGGCGAAGCCCGGCTCGGCGCAGAGCGAGAAGCTCGACCTCGCCAAGGTCGACTCCAAGGTGGTCGCGCCGCCGCCGCCGCGGGCCGCCGACTTCGACGAGCAGTTCCGCCACCTGCCCGCGCACCAGGCCGAGATCCTCAAGCGCCAGGTCTTCACGCCCGAGCTCAAGAAGGGCGTCGCCGCCATCTACCGCTACTCGTCGCGCAATGACGTGCTCATCCTCGCCGTCTCCGCCGTCTGCGCCGTCGCCTCGGGCGCCGCGCTGCCGCTCATGACGGTCATCTTCGGCAACCTCCAGAACGTCTTCCAGCGCTACTTCTACTCGGACGGCCACATGTCCTACGACGCCTTCGTCGCCGAGATGACCAAGTTCGTCCTCTACTTCGTCTACCTGGCCATTGGCGAGTTCGTCGTCACCTACGTCTGCACCGTCGGCTTCATCTACACGGGCGAGCACATCAGCGCCAAGATCCGCGAGCACTACCTCGAGAGCTGCATGCGCCAGAACATTGGCTTCTTCGACAAGCTCGGCGCCGGCGAGGTCACCACCCGCATCACCGCCGACACCAACCTCATCCAGGACGGCATCTCGGAGAAGGTCTCCCTGACGCTGGCCGCCCTCGCCACCTTCATCACCGCCTTCATCATCGGCTTCGCCAGCTACTGGAAGCTGACCCTCATCCTCTCCTCCACCGTCTTCGCCCTGCTGCTCAACGTCGGTTCCGGCTCCCGCTACATGCTCAAGAACAACAAGGCCTCCCTCGAGTCCTACGCCCAGGGCGGCAGTCTTGCCGACGAGGTCATCAGCTCCATCCGCAACGCCATCGCCTTTGGCACCCAGGACCGCCTGGCCAAGCAGTACGACAAGCACCTCGCCAAGGCCGAGTACTATGGCTTCCGCCTCAAGGGTTCCCTGGCCGTCATGGTCGCCGGCATGATGCTGATTCTCTTCCTCAACTACGGCCTGGCCTTTTGGCAGGGCAGCAAGTTCCTCGTCGAGGGCATCATTCCCCTGTCCAAGGTGCTCATCATCATGATGTCCGTCATGATCGGAGCATTCAACCTCGGCAATGTCACGCCCAACATCCAGGCCTTTACCACCGCCGTCGCCGCGGCGGCCAAGATCTTCAACACCATCGACCGCGATTCCCCCCTGGACCCCACCGACGACAAGGGCGAGAAGCTGGAGAATCTTCAGGGCAACATTCGGCTCGAGGGGATCCGGCACATCTACCCGTCGCGGCCCGAGGTCGTGGTCATGGACGACGTGAGCCTCGAGATCCCGGCCGGCAAGACCACGGCCCTCGTCGGCGCGTCTGGCTCCGGCAAGAGTACCATTGTCGGTCTTGTCGAGCGATTCTACGATCCCGTCGAGGGCTCCGTCTATCTCGACGGCCACGACATCAGCAAGCTCAACCTCCGGTGGCTGCGCCAGCAAATGGCTCTGGTCAGCCAGGAGCCGACGCTCTTCGGCACCACCATCTTCCACAACATCCGCCACGGCCTGATCGGAACCAAGTTTGAGGACGAAGGCGAGGACAAGCAGCGGGAGCTTGTTATCCAGGCCGCCATCAAGGCCAATGCGCACGATTTCGTATCATCCCTGCCCGAGGGCTACGAGACCAATGTCGGCGAGCGCGGTTTCCTCCTTTCTGGTGGTCAAAAGCAGCGCATTGCCATTGCGCGAGCCATTGTTGCTGACCCGAAGAGTGAGTTCTACTGCCTACCGAGCGTCCCACTGTCAAGTTTTGACGCTGACTCCGTGTAGTCCTGCTCCTCGACGAGGCGACGTCGGCGCTGGATACCAAGTCCGAAGGCGTCGTCCAGGCTGCCCTTGAGGCTGCAGCTGCAGGCCGCACCACCATCACCATTGCTCACCGTCTGTCGACGATTAAGGATGCCCACAAAATCGTCGTTATGTCGGCTGGTCGCATCGTCGAGCAGGGCACTCACGACGAGCTCCTCGAGAAGCAGGCGGCTTACTACAACCTCGTGTCTGCCCAGAACATTGCTGCCGCGGATTCCATGACGGCCGAGGAAGCGGCACGGCTCGCGGCCAAGGAAGAAGAGCTCATCCGCAAGATGTCGAACAAGGAGGGCGACTATGCCCCCGACCCGGACGACAACATTTCCGCCAAGCTCCGCCGCACGTCGACGCAGAAGTCGGCATCCAGCGTCGCTCTGCAAAGGGGCAAGCAGGAGGAGTCGCAAAAGTATGGCCTGTGGACGCTGATGAAGCTCATCATGTCGTTCAACGCCCCGGAATGGAAGCTGATGGTGATTGGTCTCGTCTTTTCTGCCATCTGCGGCGGCGGCAACCCAACCTCGGCAGGTAAGGGTTTTGTTCCCCTTTCGCCCCTGGCGTCCAGTCCCTCGGATGCTAATAGGCCTTTTTCGTGTAGTCCTCTTCGCCAAGCAAATCACGACCCTTTCGCAACCGGTGACGCCTGCCAGCCGCGACCAGATCAAGAAGGATTCGGATTTCTGGAGCGCCATGTTCTTGATGCTGGCCATTGTGCAGTTCCTTGCCTTTTCCACGCAGGGCGTGGCGTTTGCCAAGTGTTCTGAGCGCCTTGTCCACCGCGTCCGAGACCGTGCATTCAGGGCCATGCTCCGGCAAGACGTGGCCTTTTTCGACAATGACGAGAACACGGCTGGGGCGCTGACGTCGTTCCTGTCGACGGAAACCACGCACGTGGCTGGTCTCAGCGGCGTGACTCTGGGAACTCTGCTCATGATGATGACGACTCTCGTGGCGGCCATTTCCGTGTCCGTGTCCATCGGATGGAAGCTGTCGCTTGTCTGCATCTCCACCATCCCGGTCCTCCTTGGCTGTGGCTTCTTCCGATTCTGGATGCTTGCCCACTTCCAGCGGCGCTCCAAGGCGGCGTACGCCTCGTCTGCGACGTTTGCCTCGGAGGCCATTTCGGCCATCCGCACCGTGGCGTCGCTGACGCGCGAGCACGACGTGCTGAACATGTACCGCGACGCCCTTGCGGTGCAGCAGCGCCGCAGCCTGGTGTCGGTGCTCAAGTCGAGCGCGCTGTTTGCGGCGGCGCAGTCGGTGCTCTTCCTCTGCTTCGCCCTCGGCTTCTGGTACGGAGGCACGCTGATCGGCAAGGGCGAGTACGACATGTTCCAGTTCTTCCTCTGCTTCATGGCCATCATCTTCGGGGCGCAGTCTGCCGGCACCATCTTTTCGTTTGCGCCCGACATGGGCAAGGCTCACCACGCGGCGCAGGAGCTGAAGGCGCTGTTTGATCGCAAGCCAGCCATCGACTCGTGGTCGGAGGAGGGACAGCGCCTCGAGCAGGTGGACGGCCACCTGGAGTTCCGAGACGTGCACTTCCGCTATCCCACGCGCCCCGAGCAGCCGGTGCTGCGCGGCCTCAACCTGTCGGTCCGCCCTGGCCAGTACGTCGCCCTGGTGGGGGCGTCGGGCTGCGGAAAGAGCACGACGATTGCGCTCTTGGAGCGCTTCTACGACCCCCTGGCGGGCGGAGTGTTTATCGACGGCAAGGAGATCAGCACGCTCAACATCAACGACTACCGCTCCCACATTGCCCTCGTCAGCCAGGAACCGACCCTGTACCAGGGAAGCATCAAGGAGAACATCCTCCTGGGCAGCGCCAAGGAGGAGGTGTCGGACGAGGCCATCGAGTTCGCCTGCCGAGAGGCCAACATCTACGACTTCATCGTGTCGCTGCCGGAGGGCTTCAACACGGTGGTGGGCAGCAAGGGCGCGCTGCTGTCTGGCGGGCAGAAGCAGCGCGTGGCGATTGCGCGAGCGCTGATTCGCGACCCCAAGATCCTGCTCCTGGACGAGGCCACGTCGGCGCTGGACTCGGAGTCGGAACACGTGGTGCAGGCGGCGCTGGACAAGGCGGCCAAGGGGCGGACGACGATTGCCGTGGCGCACCGACTGAGCACGATCCAGAAGGCGGACATGATCTACGTGTTCGACCAGGGGCGGATCGTCGAGGCTGGGACGCACTCGGAGCTGATGCAGAAGAAGGGACGGTACGCGGAGCTGGTCAACCTGCAGTCTCTGGCCAAGCACGGCTAGGAGGGGGAGAGCTGTTGCTAATGGATCCGATGGAGTTGCATTGGGAACGAGATATCCAGAGCTGGCGTCCTCGGCGGACCGGCCGGGCGCTGTTATTATTTTGCATCCATTGGCGTTGGGATCTCATGATAGACGAGGCATCATTACCGGGGTAAAAGGGGGCCGTGTTGGCGGGCCTATTTGCCTCTACATGGCTGTATTTAATCCACCTCAGACGGGTCGAGTACCCCAAAAGCACAAGATTCTGCTCTTCAGACACTCGTATGTCGACGGACGGCCGGCACTGCCAAGGCAAGGTGATTTTACTTTGCTTATGGCTCATCTGCCGGGGCCCGTCTGCTGACGCTCCGCATTGACGCGAGGGTAATTAGCAACAACGGGGGTCCTCCAAGAAGCAACAAGCTAGCAAGCGCGAC
The DNA here is from genome assembly GCA_022114105.1 of Tolypocladium guangdongense. NCBI lineage: Eukaryota > Fungi > Ascomycota > Sordariomycetes > Hypocreales > Ophiocordycipitaceae > Tolypocladium > Tolypocladium guangdongense. Next base: position 4,740,189 of record NRQP01000001.1, on the reverse strand, counting down.
GAGGTGGCCGGTTCTAGAAGAGCCCTCCACGGCATGGCTGTGCGGGTCCGGAGGGCAATGCTGCGGTGCGCGCGGAAGAGGAGGGTGGCACCTATGCGCATCCCAGGCGCAGGCGCACGCGTACCCGCATGCAGCCGCACCCGCACGCGGCGCCGCCGGGCTTAGCGAGGCACGCGTGCGCCGGCTGGGACGGACATGTGCGACGAGGCGGCAGCGTCGTGGAGAGACACGTCGGACGGTGAAGCAGGCTGCCGGGCGCGGGCGGCGGCGTGAGACACGGGTGCCGGCGGCTCACCCGGCGCAGCGCAGCGTCGCAAAGCATCTGCCGTGGGAGCGTGCGCTGCCCGTGATCTGTGCCCGTTGCTGACGACTGCTTGGCCGTCTGTGCCCTTATGGCGCCATAGTGCAGGGGGGCCCAGGGCGCGGGCTTGGCAGGGGAGCGGGGACGGCCATTGGCGCGGGGCGGCGGGCCAGGGCGGCGGCGGCGGCGGCGGCGGTGGTGGTGGTGGTGGTGGCGGCGGTGCGTCGCTGGCGGCGGTGCGTCGCTGGCGGCGGCCAACCGGCACGTGTGCGCTGGGACGGCGCCGACGGCACTCGCAGCTGAGGGCCTCATCAATGCCCCCCCCCCAATAGTCTGTCCTGCCTGCGCGGCTGCTAATAATACGCAGCCTCCGCTGCACCGCGCTCGTAGCACCCCAGCCGGGTGGTGCTGCAGGCCACGGGTGCGACTCGGTGCCGGCGCAGCCCATCGTGCTTCTGCCATCGCCTCGACCGCTTCCCGCGCCGCTGCAACGGGCCGCCCATACGACGCTTGCGACGCGCGCGGTGCGTCTCCCTGCCGCTGCACAGAGGGCGGCGGCGCCGAGCCGGGGCCCAACGCGAGAGCCGCCCCTTTGCGCCCTCGTCCGCCCATGCTGCGACGCGCTGCGCCGCCGTGCTACCTCGACGACCGGTGGCGGCGCGCGCGGGAGCAGTGCAGACACGACGCCGACGCTGCGTGACGCCGAGGGCCTCCTCGACGTGCCACCGCGAGCCCGCCGGAGGCATCCCCTTCGCCTCGGGGGCCGCCATGCCCAGTCCCGCCTCCGCCGCGACAACACCACGCCCGCCGCCCCGGATGCGCATGTCGCTGGCCGTCGCCGTGGCCGCGCTCGCGGGCCTGAGCTGCGCGGCCGGCGCGCAGCTGACGCCGGCGCTCGACACCTCGCTGCTGGTGGCGAACCGCCCGGCCACCGCCCTGGCCGTCGCGCCGTCCGTCTGGGAATCCGAGGGGCTGCGCCTGCAGGGGCGAGACGACGACGCGCCCCCCAAGGACCAGAGCAGCTCCAAGGCGTCGCGCACGACGCTGACGATATCCGTCGGCCAGTCCACGGCCGCGCCCCAGGCGACGCAGTCGCCGCTGCCGTCCCCCTTCGACGGCGCCATGCCCTCCGACTTCAAGGCCGCCGCCAGCTCGGACAACCGCTGCCCCAGCTTCATGGCCGGCCTGCTCGCGAACCCGACCTTCAAGACCTGCTACCCCCTCTCCATGCTGATCCAGGTAAGCGCCGCCCACGGCCCGGGTGCAAACACCGAGCCGCCGCTGACACCGCCGCGCAGACGTCGCGGGGCCTCTTCGACGCGGAGAAGAAGCTCCTCAGCATCACGCGCGTGCTCGACGCCACGTGCAGGCCCGACGCCGCCTCCTGCGCCGCCTTCCTCACCACGGCCGCCCAGAACCTCACCGCCGACGCCAACTGCAAGGCCGAGATGGACCAGGGCCAGGCGCTCGTCGTGCAGGCCTGGCGCGGCCTCCGGGCCTACCGCGTGCTCTACGCCGCCACCTGCCTGCAGGACCCGAGCACCAGCATGTACTGCTTCGCCAACGCCGTCACCAACCTCACCACCCCGTCCGACGCGTACCTCTACTTCATGCCCTTCGGCCTCGCCCTGCCTGGCGCCTCCGCGCCCACGTGCGACTGGTGCACCCAGCAGACCATGGCCATCTACCACACCGCCTCGGCCGACCGCCAGCAGTTCGTCGCCGCCAAGTACGAGGACGCGGCGCGCCAGGTCAACACCCTCTGCGGGCCGGGCTTTGTCAACGCCACGCTGCCCCCGGCCGCCGCCGCCGCCAACGCCCTGGCGATGCCCTCGTACGTCGTCACGCTGGCCGCCATGGCCGCCGTCCTCGGCTCGTTCTTATAGCCGGAAGCGTGAGAGCCCCTTTTCCCGACTCGGAGTCGACACCGCGTCGTCCGTCGTCCATCTTCCAAGGACACCCCTTTTATCCCCCTCTCACCAACAGCCCGGAGAGGCGTGCGGCTGTTCATCTCAATCCCTACCCTACCTCTTTTCTAACTTTCATCTTGCACATCCAATCTCGAAACATATGTCCGCCACATTGATTGGACATGAGCATCGAAGCGAGCGAGCGCCATCAAGGAAACGCGTCCAGCATGGCACAGCCCGTGACGGCTTTTTTTCCCTTTCTATCAGTTTTATTCATCTTCTTGGGGGGCATTAATCTATCTTTACCATCTTCTAGGCGGATCCAATTTGTACTTGTGCGGCAAAGCTTTCAGCGCTGGGGCTTTTTTGGGCGAAAATGGACTATGGGCATAAGGAGGCGGCCTGGGACCATCGGCCATCGTGTTGATGGTGGTGTAGGAAATAGGCGGGCCAAGATGTATAACGATGACGAGGGCGTCGATCATCGACGCGTCTGTCAGCTACAATAGACTACCCACTGCAAACGACAATACTTTAGGACAGCAGGGAACTCGTCAATGTAGATTGCAGCCGTGAGACTGGTCTCCCTTCCCCACCACCGCCTTCATCATCATGATCTAGACTCGCGACAAGCCTGGGTTGGTTGAAGAGCAGCATCAGATCAACACTGAGCGAATCCAAATCCTTTAGCAAGCATCTCATGTCAGTTGGAGCAGCATCGAGTCATCAGTACCTGAACGGCTGCACATCCTGTAGCAAGCGTCCCATCGTATGAACAGCGTTGAAAGCGTGGCCGCTCCCGCAGGAGAGCTCTTGATGGAGCGTTCTGAAATGCGCAACGCCAAGGCACGAGGACTAGGTCGAGTTATCCAAGTCTACTTGCCATCACGGTATTTCAACGAGAAAAGGCGGTTAGCATCTCGCTCGAATCGTCGGGCATTCTGCTCCCAACTGACAACTTGGCTCCAAGGCACAACACTCCGAGTGCCTTGGGCTTTACAACGTGCCATCCGAGAGGTGTGCTAGCCCGACGTCTGAAGCTTAGAGCTCAGCCTTTCGTTGGGCTTCACTTGGAACTGCGTAGTCATGCCAGTCACTCAGAGTTGTACGCCGCCCCCGCGTCGACACGGGAGATGTCGTACGTTACGCTCGCCTCCTCCCAGGCGCCATGCAAGGCGGGCCGAGACCACGATTCTCCAGAATTCCACGAGCTGGTCTACGGCGGCCTGGCAGTCGCGAAACGGTTCCGAGACAGCGATACGTGGTCAGCATTCCACACTGGCGAATGGCGTCAATGGTTGTCCTCCCCCCGTGCTTAGTTTCGGGGCAACCGGGCTGCCCGGAGGGCGGAGCTGTGTGATGCCAAATGTACGCGCGGTTCATTGAGACCGGAGATTGCTGGGCTGTAAAGCAAAAGAAATCTCTCGACGCCGCCCATTGTAAGACTGTCTCGGAACGACATGTATACGACCCGTCGAGCCTCGTGGTCCTGCATTGCACACGATGCTTCCACGTCAGAGTCCGGGCGAATTCCGTTTGTAGCGGAATGTGCGAATAGGATGGGCGTTGGGAACTATGATTCGTGGACGAGTCACTGACGTATCGTTGTCCTCGCGCCTCGAGTTTGGACTAACGCCCCCCAGAGCAGACAGTCATGGCCCACAGCGAGCGCGCTGATGACATTGGATGACCCAGATGCAGCAGGCGGGTCAATTTCGTCGTCTAGGTCAAGTATCGGCCGAGCGCCAGTCGAACGGAGATGGCTTGAAGGGAGAATCGCGCACACGTGTCCGCCCGTCCGAGGCAAGACAAGTAGGGACTCGGGAACCCGGAAGATCGGCTGGCGCATGTCACCAAGGCCACCTGCATACCATCTCGCCGCCTCTTGTCCGTACGATCCAGTCAGTCCGGTTGAGGGGCGCTCCAGGTTGAAAGGGTTTTGGCAGATCTTCACAGATCCACCACGCCCCACGCCCCACGCCCCACGCCCCACGGCTGGCCGGCTGGCGCTGAATCAACAGCGGCCATGTCTGGACTTGTCGCGGGACGACGGGACGGGAGAGATGAAAGATCATGGGTCCCGGCGAATCTGGTAGGAGCGAAAAACGCCATGGCGCCATGTACCATGACGGGAGTTGAGCGACAGACCCCGTGGCCCTGGTGCTTGGCGACGGGGAGGGTCTGGGCTGACGTTTCATCACGCTCGCCGACTTTGCTCGTCGTTGCGCCTGTTCCTTGTCGAGTTAGTGCGCGAGGCCACGACGCATCGGGCGAGGGACGGGCCGCCTTGTCGTTCCAATCAATTGGTCAAGCCGTTGAACTTTGCCTGCCAGTACGAGCAGTTAGCTGTACGGACTAGTAGCAACTTAGCTGTCTGGGCGAGGCGACGGGAGCTTGGGGCTGAAGCCTCGGGAGAGCGCCGCCCAACGCTTCCCGCGCAGCAGACAGCAGACACACGCAACGCGGCGGGTTGGTTAATAGAATTCAGTTGTCGTTGGAGGCCGGCTGAGCCCTCGAGGGATGCTAACTCTGCCAGCTCCCCTAGCGTCGAGTCCAACGAGCGGTGTGCTGTGTCGCCCTCGCCTTCGTACGTGCCATGCATGAACAATGTGCATAGATGGAGACGCTGGCCAGTCATTTCGTTTTCCAGTCGACCAACGCCGCGCACGAACGAGCCGGCCTGTCGGCGCCGCCGTGGCGCGTCGATGGCGTTATTGTGTCCTGCGTATGAAGCATGCTGCAATACGGAGTAGCTTCCCGATGCTTGGCCACAAGTCGCAGCCCACTTTGTTTGTTTCCCGACGAGCTCACTGCGTCTGCACAAGTGTCTAGAGTCCGTCAGCCATCATGTCGGAGCGGCAAGCACATGGCCGACGGGAGGAGACATGTCTCGGTACGAGCTGTCCCGGGGCACGTACGTACCGGGCCCGCAAGGGCCGACAGGCCGGACGAAGCTCTGTTTTCTCTCGCCCTCGGAGCCCATTGCTGCTGTGCCGCCAGCAGAGCAGAGGGGTGAAGCTGGTTGGGGAGCTTGGGGTGGAGCTTGGCGGGAGTCAGCGAGGTTGAGGTGTGCCCTGCAAAGGTTAGGCAACTGTGGGGCTGGCTGGGCTGGCTGGGCTGGCTGGCGATCGCCCTAAACGAGAAAGGACCACCGAGTGCTCCTGGCCTTCACGAATCACAGCCCCCGCTAAGCCGTTCTGCGAAGTCGCGCTGAGACATCCGTGCATCCCTCCATCGCCATCCGTGCTGCTCCTCCAGCACGTTGCAACGACGAGACAACTGCGGCGCCGCCCAGCGTGCGCAGGCAGACGACACACAGCAAGCTGCAAAGCACAACTCGCGCCACAGGGCCCTGCAAGCCGTCCGTTCCCGGCTGCGCCGTGGCTGTTGGACTCGGGTCCTGCCTGATGCGACCCCGCCGCTGGCGATCCCCCTTGGGACCCCCTTGCGGACAGAGAGGGCTGTGCTGTATTAACCCGGCAAGATGCGCTGCTGCAGGGTATCAGAGGTGGATGAAGTCCGAAAAAAGCAAGAAAACAAGGCGAGTGCTGACCATGTTGGACAGGATACCGTCCAGGAGCGAGCATGCGTGCAGCGCCAGCCCAGCGCCGCCGGCCCTCCTCATGCACACGCGAGTGGTCTACCGCGGAGTACGGACTATTGACGCAGCAATTACACATGAGTACCTTGGATTCGGTTCCCACAGCTGCCCAAGCAAGGTGGCAGGCGCATCGCTGCAACGTCTTGTACGGACTCGTTTCTTCAAGCGAGGCCGGCCTCACCCCACAACGACGCCGTGTTATTAGCGCGTAGTCCATGAGCGTGACAAGTGCTGCCTTCGGCGGCGCTCGCGGCCCGACAAACACTCGCTACGAGTACTTCAGCATGCTAATTGTTGCACTAAAGAGCATTAGTTGGCCAACGGCCACGGTCGAGTGCCGTCGTTAGGTCACAGACGCCCGACAATGCCGAAGGCCACTTGCTGTCTGTCGGACCCGGGACGGTGGTCTCGACAACCAGAACCCACGTAACAGATCACTCTCAGCCCTGAACGCTCCTCTCTGCATGGGGCAGCCGTAGCTGTGCGGCCGGCAGATAAGGCGGCAGAGGAGTCGAACGGCAGCCGATGCGTGTCCAACGGTGCGCCAACTCGAACCGACGGAACTGCAGAGCCAAAGCCTGTCTTCGACAAACGGCGTTGGGAGCCTCGCCATGGTGTTGGTAGCATGAGATTGGGTGCCGTGGACTGGTCCAGCGCCTCGGGATCACCCACACACCCACAACGGGATGCCACGGACCAGGGTATGCCGCCAGTCCTGTAGGTGAATGAGATCTGTCATATATCTCTTGTTGGGCCCTGGTCAGCAACCACTGACGGCCGCGGACCTTCCAGTCCCACTGCGGCGTTACCTGCGTACTCCGTAGGAGCGGAGAACTAAGCTCCAGAGGCTAATGGCTTGGGCAGCCGGGCCAGACGATGGCTGGCTTTCCCTAGGCAAGGATGGCCTTAACAGGGCAACAACCCTCCGTGGAAGGCGACGCAAAGAATACCCTGCGCATTGATTGTCCTTGCGCGTCCTGCCTCTGCAGCAGCTGCTCTCCGTCGCTCTCTCCCTGCTGCCGCTCCCGTTTCTTCTACGAGTACGTCCTTTTTGGAATTCCTTCCAAGCTCGCGACCGACTTGCTTCTGCCCGGATCTCGGTGACCCGGTCCGAGAAACGTGGCGCTCCCGCCGGGGCGCGCTTCTGTCCGAGTCACTCGACGGTTTCTGGTCATCAGGGAGCGATCGCCCATTTCCTGGCGCTTGGCGCGATCCTCGATCCCGCCCTCGCCTGGCAGTGTCGGCCCATTGCAAGGGTGTGCCGTGTTGGCACCCTCCGGCGGCACTGTCGCGCTGTCTTGACTGCCTAGCACGAGTGAACACGGCGTGCGAAGACGTACATGTGAGCTCTCGATGGCGCCAGTGCCTGCCCGCCTGTCCCATCCTCTCACGGACAGGCCATCTCAAACATTCCGCCGCGTCGACTGTGCCTTACTGGCTACCGGATGTGCGTTATTCGTCGATACGCACAGTACACGCATTCCCTGTGCCCCCGCAATCGCCGACTTGTTGGTGGCCACCTCCACCGTCGCCGGCAACCAGGTCAGGACAGACTTGCAGAACCAGCGCGTCCAAGGTTGGCTCAGGCACGGGCGCCGTTGGGAGGTGCCCAGGACCCCGATCTGAGCATAGAGGAGAGCGGCGGCATTGGCCCGTTTGAATGGGCGTCCTGGCGCTTGGGTACGCCAGCCTGCTCTTGTTCATGCTCGACGAGCAACAGCACTGACCATGTCCTCGGCTCCAGGGCACTGTCCACACATTGTCGAATGTCAGCAGACAAGCCGCCAGAACCCAATCTCCCATGTCTTCCTCCGCCATCAACGTAGAAGCTCGTGGGCATGGAGGCTTTGAAGCCATGTCTCTCCCATATAATGACTGGGTCCCCGACCAGCATGGCCACGCCCACCACGCCAACCACCACCACCACCACTACCACCACCACCACCACCATAACACCCACGCTCACGTCGTCAGCCCTCGACTACCTCCTCCGGCGAGCCTCGTGACCGGAACATCGACTATATTATACCCCCATCATCCTTCATCGCCCATGTCTGCAGCGACTCTGTTTCAGGATCAACGGAGCGCCAATACGTCACCTCACGCTTCTCACCCGTCGTTTCCTCCGCTGCCGTCCACATTCACCGGCGCCGCTCGCGACGTAGCATCTCAGCACGGCCGGCTCCCCTTGCCGCTTGACCAGGAGGCCTGGGCACTACCACCTGTAGCGGTTGCTGGATCCGACGCCTCGCACGACCGAGCACCGTCTCGACACACCTTGGAACCACCATCACCAGCACACCCCCCGCCATCATTCCACAGACATCATCAGCACATCCCGAGAACCGAAGCGCCTTGTGACGCTCAGCAGTCGCGGCAACAGGTCCCACCATCCGCTCCTCCACTGAGCCAGGCTCAGAAACCGCCACCCTCTTCCGCGACTCGGACTCGAGAGGCCGCAGACGGGACGGCCATACCCGGAATGACCAATCTTCTGGGCACTGGCAGAGCGCAAGCCTTGAACGACATCAGGTTTAGGTTAAGTCTGCGGCAACAACCCAAGGCGGCACGGGCATGCGGATTCGGCGACAGGGACAGGCGGGTCATAGATCCGCCGCCCATTGTCCAGCTCATCATTGAGAGCTCCAGCATGACAGAGGATGAGGTTCGGTCGTACTTGCGCTACGAGAGCTACATCATGAACTGTGTCATCTGCGACGAGTCGGGTACGCGCGATGCATCCTTTATGCCGGAAGAATATCAGCACCAGCGCCGGCTGATGGGGTCCCTCGTGGGCACCCCCTTCGTTGGACAGGACGAGAAAGGGGTGGAGGGATGCTTTTTCTGCTTTTCCGACCTCTCGTGCCGCACTCCAGGCGCCTTCCGACTGAAGTTTACCCTGATAATGATAGACCCGACGCGTGCTGGCATGGTCAGACACTTTCCCATTCTGACGGAGACTTTGAGCGAAGTCTTCCACGTGTACAGCGCCAAGGAGTTCCCGGGAATGCTACCCAGCAGTGACCTGGCCAAGCGCCTCAAAGAACAAGGCTGCATCATATCAATCAAGAAGGGCAACGATAAGTCAAAGAACGCAAGAGGTCAAGACGACCTGTCTGAGAATGACGATGACGGGGGCGGGAGCTCACAGGGCCAGAGGAAACGGCGCACGGTTCGGGACTAGATGAAGCATGGACCACAAGCATCGAGAATTCGCGGGAAGGATGTGACGGCAAGGGGCGGCCGGCGTGGACGAGGGCTCGACGAGCGGGACATACTGCTAGGAGACTGCATGGTTGTTCGTCCCATTACTAGTATTATCATGTGCTGTCCGCCATCTTTCAGATTCGTATACAGGGGGCCGTCGACGAGACGCTTGACGTTCTCAGCGTGAAGGGATTCCAGTTTGTTGTCGACTTGTCGGTATCAGATGACAAAAGGAAGATGGTCTGCAATAGGATGGAGCAACAAAGCTCCGACATCTGCAGTGTGGGACACCGGCTTCGAGGCAATCAATCGCATGAGCACTTCGTATCATGGCCGGATGAGGGTCTGTGGTTGGTCACGATGACGTTCTGTGTGAGTTGTCACCTGCATGGTGGGCCGGTGCAAAAAGATAATCCGTCAGCGCCGACCGCTTTGGTGGCTGTCAATAATAAAGCACAACTGACGCGGGCCCCATCGTCACTTTATCGGCACGTGTATAGCTTTGGAGGGATCGAATGCGTCGTCTCGCTTGGCCTCCTCGCCCTGCATATGGGGTTCGAGGCCGGGGAGCCTGTAGCCGCGTTGGTTGCTTACGACCCGGACGCCGGCGACCTCAAAGTCGCACGAGTAGTGCGTGTGGCCGAATATCCAAGACTCGACCGGATCCCACCTGCCCACCGTCAAGAGATCCGTCGCAAATGCAGAGGTCCAGGGGTTCTCAAGGTGCTCTGGCCTCGATGTGCCCTGGACCAACGGCGCGTGGTGGGTAATGACCACGACCGATCTCTGGGCGGGGCGAGCATTGGCAGTGCCGGTCTCGTGGCGGGCCTGTTGCGAGATGCTTTCCAGCTCGGACCGCAGTGTTTGCAATTCGGCCTTGAGCCACCGGAGATCGGACCTGTGGGCGGCGTTATGGTCCTCCACTATCCAATCCTTGATCTTGCGAAAGTCGGCGACCTTGCTCGCCACGACGTCTCCGTCCTCGGTCGGGACGCTCGACCACAGGGTGCACCCGAGAATTGTGACGGCACCGCCCCCGATGTCCGCCCTCGTCTGTTGGAGGAGACACAGCTTGCCGCCCAGGCTCGGCTCATCCTCCAACTTCTGCGCGGTGCTCAGGCCCGTGGCAAAGTCCAGGCCGTAGAACTCGTGGTTGCCGAGGACGAGGAAGACACGTGTGTAGCGCTCCGTCTGGCGACGCAGGAAGCCGAGGTACGCGTCGTAGTCGGCCAGGCAGCCGACGTCACCGGCGAGGACGAGGTATGGCGCCGTGACGGGGAAGTCGAAGCCGGTGTATTGTTGTCCCACCTCTAGGTGCAAGTCAGACATGATCTGGAGCGATATGCATGGTGGCGGTGATGGTGATGGGGATGCAGCTGCGGCTGGGGCCGTGGGCTGAGTGCTGACGGCGCGTTTGGGGTCCTTGGTGTCCTTGCTCGAGGGGAAGAGCCTGGTGATGAGACGCCTCATGATTTCTGTGTGTCTGTCTTTTTCCCTTTGCGTGCGAATGGGACGATTTTCATGCAGGTGAGAGAGCTGACCAGCGGACAATGTGACAGCGGGGGCTCATTGGATGGCGTACCCAGGCGAACCGACTCGTCGGGAAGTGCCTGGTCACAAAAATCGGGCTCGACGGCGCCAAGGGATGCAGGTGCCGATTATCACAGAGCAATCATCCGAAGAGTGTCGGCTTGCTCGCCGACGCTGGGCTCCTGCGAGGAGGGGTGGCTCGCGGAAGCCACACGTCATAGATAGAGTTCAGGCTGGGCCTATGTATGACCCCCTCCACGCCGCTGTATAGACCTGCTGCTGCCCTGGGTCCAAGAGGAAGGCATGACTGTGGTGTCGCCCGAGTTGGTGAAGCAAATCAATGGTCGTCAGGTGCTCGTGGTGAATACAACGGGTTTGTTCCTGGATCTGAAGGCGAAAGAGGAGGACTGCGTGGGGAAGGAGAGCTTGCTGCCGCGTTGGGAAGGTGGCGCCGTCAGCGCGGTATGGGCTCGGCAACCTTGAGCGCATCCCCCTCGGTTGCGCCTGACGCGTAAGCACGCTTGCGACCTGCCCCGTCCGCTATGGGCTCGTGCCACCGAGACCTTGGCTGCCTAGCCGTCCTTCCGCTCTCTCGACTGCACAGCCTCGCAACTTGGGCATTCTGGGCGGATGCCTTTCACCCCGAAATCGAAAGGCTCATGAGAGACCTGCCCGACGACGAGATGGAAAAGGCCTCGCCTCTTCCGCAGCATGGCGCCGCGCCACCGCTGTATGAAGCCAAGGCATATCAGCACCAATGGCGACATTGGTACCTACACGATCCCCGCGCAAGAGTTTTTGGACAATTTATCGGCGTCCACACCTACGCGCTGCTCTGTGTCTTGGTAGTTTCGTGCCTTTTCTTGGTCGCAGACGACGCGTTGCCGCATCGTGCAGCTGGGTCAGCACCGCCGTCGACTTTGAAGCGCTTCGAAGACGCAATTGCTCAGTGCGATGCCACCTCCCAGCCGCCGACTCGGGAAGATGCAACGACAAGGAAGACCAACTCGAGATGGAACCCTGCAAGCGGTCAGAACGAGACCATCGTCCTCCGGATGCCACCCCGCCGTCGTCTCCGCGTTTAGTTGCGTTGCCGCGCAAAACCCACATCCAGGTCCTGTTCGACGGAGAGGCTTTGCCGCCTCACGCAGTGGACATTGCCTTTTCCAAGGGCGTGGTCGTGTCCATATCGGAAGCCTCGCGCAAAAGTCGGACTCAAAGCGATGCCATTGAGCATGATCTTCGTGGCCGCTACGTGACTCCGGGCCTAGTCGATATGCATTCACACCACATGATCGCGTCGTGGCCTGCGGCCGGGGCCAGGGCTGATGAGAATGAGATAAATGCCTTGACCGAGGCATTTAAGCCCATAGTTCGTGTCATTGATAGACTAAAGACCTACGACATGGCCACGAATATCATCTACTCCGACGACACCACGACTTCTCTCATCATCCCAGGCTCCGCCAATATCATCGGCGGCGAAGACACCGGCGTGAAGAACGCGCTCTATTCTGGGAAGCACCGCGAACCGGTAGTAGAAGATCTCCTGCTTGAGCGAGGAATTCCCCACGAGGAGCGACATCGATACGTGAGATGGAGTTTGGGGAGAACCCAACGAGAGTCTGGGGCCACACTCGCATGGGCGTCGCATGGCATCTGCGAGAGCATTTCTAGAAGGCCTAGGAGCTGAAGGAACGGCAAGACGATTATTGTGACCTTCTTTCAAATCATCGCGACGCAAAGCCGGCCGACAAGGTCATCATGCTGCCGAAGCGTGGCAGGTACCAGAAATGCTCAAAGAGAATGGAGAAACGTCACACTCGCCATATTTGCAGAGTTCGGCCTGTACAAGTGGGAGTCGTATTTGCCGAGTCTCTATACTGGGCACATCCTCGATTGCCCCCTTTGCTGTGGGTAGGCTGAAGCGAATTTTCTCTTCGTAGTTCACACCTCGTATGCAACGAGTTGCAGGTCGAATGTACAGTAAGTGGTTCCGCAGATCAATCTGAACGACAAGGAGTCGGAGTGCCAGCAAGAACGCTCAGTCCACAATGCCCAATATAACTCGACTTTGCTCCATCTGCTAGCACATACGACCACAGCCGTCAGACAAATCTGGATCCCGTCAAGCTCTTCCCTCGGGTTCAATGCCAGCAATTTTTGGCCAGTGCCGGCGATGAACGCCTCCGTTTTTGGAGCACAATGAACCACATCCCATGGCCACCCATCACCGTTTTATCTGCTGACCAACAGCACGAAACGGACCGTTTTGCCAGCACTGGCCGCACTGCACTGTCCACACCGACATCGGCTGTTGCCAGTTAACAACCGACCGGCGGGCCACTAGGCTCACCCCGAGCACACCATCTCAGCTAATTCTAACAGTCGTTGCCAGCCGCGTTCAACCAATGAAAGAGGCTTGAACGCGGCACGGAAAAGAGCTTCATGCAGGAGAAATTGCTTAAAAACAAAACGCTGAGTTACGTTAGCATTGCTTCCACCCTGCATGGAGCGCCGGCCGGTTGGTTCCGTGCGTGTGCCATGTGTGAGCGGTACAAACATCACGTGATCCGAATTGCAACCCCTGCGTACGAGTCAGCAGGAAGAAGCGCTTGTGCGCATCACCAGAAACCAGGAATCTCCGCAGGGTCTTCGAACAATGCGAGAAGAACGTCAATGCCATCACGAAGCGTCACCTCCGCGTCGGCCTTAGATAAATGCCAGGTCCAACCCCAACGGATCATTGGGGGTTCAATGTCTGCATATCCATCTAGCTAACAGGCAGCTTCAATGGAAGACTCCGCATGGGATGTCCTCTGCCTCGTGCATGCAGAACCATACTAATACTATCCTGGCACGGTGGACCAGAACTTGCGCGGAGAGGCAGGTGCTTTGCATGCGCAGGGAGCTGCCCGGAGTCCCCGACATCTGCATCCCTCGGACGATACGGATTGGGTTCCTCCAACAAAGACTGATGTATGCCTACGAATGTTAGATTGCTCTAACTGTTAGGCCATCCAGTTCACCCACGAATCTCGCCTCGGGATCTACGTACGATTTTCGGGTGTCAGGATCTGCCGCGCTCTCCTTCGAGTCCTTAAGCATCCAACATTGACGCACGTCGCATCAAATCCCTTGAGACATGGCCTGCCGACTGCGTATATCATTATAGAATACGTGGGCTCGGATGTCGGCCAAAAGCTGTCCGATATGTAGGACCAGTACGACAGGATCCAGTACGTTTCGAGACACTACCGAGGTCTGATGCGCATCCTGGATGCATTGTCCCGAGTACCCCAGCCAAATATCGGCTCTTCAACGATAACGGCACCATAACGCTTACGAGCCGACCACCTAATGTGCGCGACTGTGATACTCGAGAGGGAGGGGATGCCGAGGACGATGAGGACAAGCGAGCCCTATGGGTGTACAGACTTATTTGTGGCCCATATGATAAGCCTTCACGACGTCGTCTGCGCAGGAACCCACGCGCGACTGACGATGAGGCGAATTGCCGCAGCTTAATGGCTGCGAGGGCAATAATCCGGACAACGACGTGCCACTTCGTGGGGAGAGAGTGCTGACATGGACTTTTCGGAGTCCAGCTCTCGGAAGAGCGGTCTGTCCACCCATTGCCCTACTGTGCCAGAAGTGCTGTACACAGGCCGACGCCCATGGGAAATTATAGACGTTTCCAGGTACGTTTAGTTAGAAAGAGCCACAGGCAATCGGCGATTAGTTAAACATCTTATACGGGTACGGCGATATAGTGGCGAATTTGCTAGGCGCATCCCTCTTCCAGTGGCAATTTGTATAAAGCAACTTCATTCCCCAGACCTCTCTATCTCAAAGGAGGAATACAAATTGACTATAAGTAGGATCAATTCATTGTGCAAATTTAACTTCCAAGAACGTCATTCTGCCCGACTCATGGCCTATGGCAATTTTGTTACCCTCCAGAGCTACCGCCATAGGTCGATAATCCTTAGGAAGCCAAAGATATCTCTTTGTATCCACGGTTATCCACTCGTCGTCGACATATAAAGCATGATCCGAAGGGCGCTTGTCACCATATTGATTAGGTGAGGCGGATGTAGATGAGAGTCGGAGCAATCCACAATTCGTCTCAAGAAATCTACCGTCGCGCGAGAAGGCTACGGCCCTAACCATGCCGCTACGGCCCTCGAGCGTCTGCCGGTGCGTCCCCGTAGCCGTATCCCAGAGCCAGATGGTCTTATCGGACGAAGCTAACGCGAGCGTTTTGCTATCGTACGAGAAGGCTACGGCCGTAACCTTGCCGCTATGGCCCTCGAGCGTCTGCCAGTGCGTCCCAGTAGCCGTATCCCAGAGCCGTACGGTCCTATCGTCATATGAAGCCGATGCGAGTATCTTGTCGTCGTGCGAGAAGGCTATGGCCGTAACCCTATCGCTATGGCCCTCGAGCGTCTGCCGGTATGTTCCCGTAGCCGTATCCCAGAGCCGGACAGTCTTATCGGCTGAAGCCGACGCGAGCGTCTTACTATCGCGCGAGAAGGCTATAGCCGTAACCCAGCGGCTATGGCCCTCGAGCGTCTGCCGGTGTGTCCCCGTTGCCGCATCCCAGAGCCGGACGGTCTTATCGTTTGAAGCCGATGCGAGTATCTTGTCGTCGTGCGAGAAGGCTATAGCCCTAACCCCACTGCTATGACCCTCGAGTGTCTGCCGGTGCGTCCCTATAGCCGTATCCCAGAGCCGGACGGTCTTATCGTATGAAGCCGATGCGAGCGTCTTGCTATCTCGCGAGAAGACTATAGCCGCAACCCCGTAACTATGGCCCTCGAGTGTGTGTCGGTGCGTCCCCGTAGCGGCATCCCAGAGCCGGATAGTCTTATTGTCGTATGAAGCTGATGCAAGCGTCTCGCCGTCGCGCGAGAAGACTATAGCCGTAACCGAGCCGCTATGGCCCTCGAGCGTCTGCCGGTGCGTCCCTATAGCCGTATCCCAAAGCCGGATAGTCTTCTTAGATAAAGCTAACGCGAGTGTCTCGCCGTCGCGCGAGAAGGCTACGGCTGTAACCCAGCCGTGCCCGCTATAGCCCTCGAGCGTCTGCCGGTACGTCCCCGTAGCCATATCCCAAAGCCGGATAGTCCTATTAGATAAAGCTAACGCGAGCGTCTCGCTATTATACGAGAAGGCTATAGCCGTAACCTTACCGCTATAGCCCTCGAGCGTCTGCCGGTTCGTCCCTATAGCCGTATCCCAGAGCCGAACAGTTTCGTCGTCTGAAGCCGATGCGAGCGCCTTGCCGTCGCGCGAGAAGGCTATAGCCGTAACCCTATCGCTATGGCCCTCGAGCGTCTGCCGGTATGTTCCCGTAGCCGTATCCCAGAGCCGGACAGTCTTATCGGCTGAAGCCGACGCGAGCGTCTTACCGTCGCGCGAGAAGGCTATAGCCGTAACCCAGCGGCTATGGCCCTCGAGCGTCTGCCGGTGTGTCCCCGTTGCCGCATCCCAGAGCCAAACGGCCCCATCGATTGAAGCCGATACGAGTATCTCGCTATCGCGCGAGAAAGCTACGGCTATAACCACGCCGCTATAGCCCTCGAGTATTTGCCGGTGCCTCCCTGTAGCCGCGTCCCAGAGCCGAACGGTCTTATCGTTTGAAGCCGATGCGAGTATCTTGTCGTCGTGCGAGAAGGCTATAGCCGCAACCCGGCCGCTATGGCCCTCGAGCGTCTGCCGGTGCGTCCCCGTAGCCGCGTCCCAGAGCCGGATGGTCCTATCGTCTGAAGCCGACGCGAGCGTCTTACCGTCGCGCGAGAAGGCTATAGCCGTAACCCCGCCGCTATGGCCCTCGAGCGTCTGCCGGTGCGCGTCCCAGTCTGTTCTAATGCCTATAATCTTTTGGATAAATGGCAACCTGTGCTTCCATTGCGCCTTCTTGACCTCGCTTGTCGTTGGGCTAAATGCGAGTGCGGAGCAATATATCTGCATTGGAGCCCGTTCTATAATAGATCCGTGGCTACGAATAAACCTATCGGCATCTTCTAAGAACTCAGTAAGCCAACGACTGGTACCCGATATCTAAAGGCGATTAGCAGCTAGAAGCAATTACAACGGCCACAAATATACCTGAGTAATCTGCAGAAGCTTTTTTATAGACTGTGCCCCTTCGGAGAGATTCCCTAGGAGGGACAGGCTCTCCAGCCAGTGGAGGATATGTTCTTTCAAGAACAACAACACTGCTCCGTCGTCCGCCAGCGACTCCTGACACTCGGGGCTTTTGCCGTTCTCGAAGGCCAGGTGATCAGCCCAAAAGACGCATGCGTATTGTATCGGTGCCAATGGATCCGGTTGGGGAGCTTTCATATCTATTGGCTTGAGGCCGTAGTCGAGACCGTACATGTTTTGTTTCAGAGCTGAGGACATTGCTTTAATAGACCGTCTGCCGATATTTGCGTGCACTTGGGCAATCTCAGTCGCCTGAAGCCAGTTCTGGGTCAGATAGTCCTTGGCAGACTGATGGATCAGATAGACCGTTTTCTCCCTGGTTGCCAGAAATGAGCCGCATAACTCCACAGCCGTCTCCGTAATATCGATTGGCATGTCCGTAAGAATGGCAAGCTCAGCGAGAGAGAGAGGACGGAATGCAAGACCAGCGCATAATAGGACTTTCTTGCAATCCTGGGGGTATATCTCCTCCACCTTATCAATCCTGTCCATCATATGACCGTATAACTCTGACAAGCCAGGGGGTATATACTTGATGCGCTGGACGGCGTGTCGCCCGTGAACTTTTTCGAGAACTTTGAACGCGAGTGCTACCCAAAGAAATGTATTCATGGCTCGTCCATGGACTTCAGTTTTGACCTCTTCCAGAATACTGTCATCATACCCTCGCTTACCTTTGAGGGTGGAGAGCTTGTGCTCTATGTATGCGTGGACAGGATTTGCCAGGCGTTCAGTATCCAGCTCGACCAGGGTTTCTGAGGTGTCCAGAGTGTCGGCGTTCCGATCCTTGACTCTAGCGAGAAGATCAACCTCCGGACGGCTAGAGAGCAGCCACTTCACCTTCTTGGAGAGAACGAGGGAAGTGGAAATGAGTTGAATAAGCTCTTCCAAGCCGGGCTTCGTCCGATCGAATTCATCCAGCGCATCGACAATCAAGTATGCTCCTGACAAGCTAGGATCTCGCAGCATGTCCTCAAAGATCCGCTTAAGAGTGTAGAACTCGGTTTCAGTCGCGAAACCGCCAGAATACTTGTAATCGATTTGCAGATAAGAGATGAGGTGTGGCTGCTGTGTGAGCAACATCCATAGCAGCGATTTCAGCGCAGCCGTTGCGTTATTCAACTTCTTCGTACCTGTGCCTTGGCAGAAGAAGTAGGAAAGCGATGGTGCAAGCGCGGCTGACTGATCCAAGAGTTCGCGAATGATGCCCATCATGAGCATTGTCTTTCCCGTACCGGCCGCTCCCTTTATCCACAGTAGCCGACATAGCGGGAGGTCGGATTGGTCCCAGCTTGTGAATGCGGCATAGCTCGGGGTATGAAGCATCCACTCGTAGACCTTGTAGAGCAGTTTGTCCTTTTCGTCCTCGATTCTCGCCATGTGGTCTTGCGGGTTGACAACGAAGAGGGCTTGGAGGCATTTAGTGTCCTTATCGCTCTGCGCCTTCTTCTGTAGAGCGATAAGCTCACGAATATCTTGACGAATGTTGCCAAGAAGGTTCTGCGTTCCTTCTGCACGACCCACAAGTTCACCCAAGGCGCTATTGGCGTGCTGTTTGCTGTACTGGCTCGAATCCCTTTGAAGCGTATCCTCCGCGTCCTTGATAGTCTTCAGATCGGCGTCCCAATCGTCCCGATTCGCAAGGGCGCGAAGAAAGATGTAACCTTGGTGCCGGTAGTAGGAGCAGATACTCTTCATCTGATATAGGAGAAGTGCCTTGTAGAGCGCGACGATCTTCTCTTCCAATTGCCGCAGAACTGCTTGGAAAGTCCCATCCCTGACCTCGAGGCCGTCCTCGTTCAGGAGGTGCTCAGTCATGGCATCATACCACTCCATTCTTGAAAGGACATGAGTGATACCCGCAAGGTTGGATTTTGCCGCGGCCGCAGGATTCGAGAGCATCTAATAGGTATCAGCTGGCGGAGAAATACAAATTTCAAAGATGACCTCACTTGCAGCCCGACACAAACACCGGCCCACGGAAGCGCAGCAGGTGCGGCCTGGGGAATGCTCACGACCAAATCGACCAGTGGCTTGAACGACAGTACCGCTTGGGCAAAGTCGCCTACTCTCTTCGCAATCTTGGATACCTTGTCGACTTTCGACCGACCTTCTTCCACGAGCTTCTTCATAAGCAACTGTCGCCTTAGCGGGTCTTCCAGCTCGGTTATGACGTCGGCGCCAAAAGTGGTCTCGGGGTCCGCTCCAAGAACCTTCATCAGGGTCTTCACATAGGCCGTGACAAGCTCTGCAGTATCTTCATCGTCCTTGAGGCGGTCGTAAGCGGCGTTCCAGAGTCTTTGCGACGTGGATATTGAATGGGTCTGCCTCCGCGGCAATTCGGTCGCGGGCGGCGCTTCGGCTCGCGGTTCGATTGCCAGGTCCGACGGCGGAGATCGTGGTGCCACGGCTGGTGGGCGGGCTGCTTTGGCACCCGCATCTGTGCCAGCCGGCGTCGCTTGAGCATCGCCGACAGGCTCGGTGGTTGAGGCATGTGGCTCTGATGTACTGCCGGGCGGTTCTGTGCCGTGTTGTAAATCGCCCTGTTCCGAGCCTATAGCCAATTAATCTAAGCAGTCCGTGACTGTTGCCTCTGGTCTCAACATACCGGTCGGGAGCGAGAGGGATTGCGTCGACGAGGCTGCATCACGACTCCCGATAAAGTTCGTCCCCAGCCCCTTCACCCAGTTGCGAAGTCGTCTTCCCCCCATAGCTTCCAAGAAGACGCCTGGCGCGGGTACACGACGGCAATCTCAGTAGCGCTGGCCGAAGAACTCGAACAACTAGGTACTTGTAAGGTCGTCCTGGCGGGGAGGCTGGAAGGTGCTGCTGGCTCGATCTCCAGCGAGGGGCGCGGACGCTGTGTCGGCAGTGCAATCAGAACTGAGGCGGGGAGCGCAGTCCAACCAACTTTCCAACTGATCACCGAGACGAGAATGTAGCTGTAGTGACACGGTAAGTGAACTGCTCGTCGCAGAGCTCGCGTCAGCCGTGACCTCAAGGGGGAGGTGACCAGGTGGTGCGGTAAAGGCCACACAGTACTCCTGGGTATCCATGGCCTGCTGGACTGCTCGCTGCAGCCTGACGTGATATCGGGCTGCATGGTACCCAGCAGTCACGGTGTTTTGACACGACATTTCAGCTCGCTCAGACGAACCAATCATTCTTGGCCCTGGAGGTCTGAGTGTGCCGCCAAACATCCTGCCTAATGCGAACACGGGTCCGACAGCACAGCCCGCAGCCGCTCCGTAGCTGTCAGCCATGTAATCTGGCGTCCAATCCTCCTTGCTGAGCCATCCAGGTTGCAGCATCGCCTTGTCCCCTCCCAAGGACTGGCGATCGCGCCGCCGCTCAGAGTAGGCGCAGAAGGAGGGAGGTAACGGAGCCGCGATGTCCCCATTGCACCCACAGTCTCGCCGGCTGCACTCGCACTAACAGGTTGTTCGCAGCCATCTTCATTATCCATTTGGACTCCTGACGTGGGAGTGAGGAAACGGCACCTAGAAGTCTCAGCTCTACTGCCAGCCGCTCTCTCGCTCTTGTCCGTCTGGCGTGGCGCACGGCATCGCCGGCCGGCACGTTGCAGCTTGCCTCCAGGCGGAGACCACCTGGACGGCACCTTGCATCAACACCCTACACACTGACGATCCCGCCCACATTATGTTAGCACCAACGCCGCGGGATTATATAAGCAACACTCAACACCACGGGACCCTGGTCACACATCGCATACAGCTGTAGTCTATATAGCCTCAACTAACGGCCCGGCAAGGCCTACGCCTAATACCACTCAAAAAAAGGTCCGACCCGTGGCTCGAACACACGGCCTCTCTTATAGCCGGCTTAGCCACTCGGTAGGCCGACCGTAGCTATCAGGAGTCCGCACGAACCAAAACACCAAAAATTAGGTATCGCCAGCTGTCTTGTAGTCACGCAGCGTCTAACGCCCACAGGGCAACCTAGGTTAAAAAAGAGATCCAAGAGGATCAATTACCTCTTAAGAACATAAAAACTAAAGTCTTCGGTGTAGAACTGCGGCATCCACCGTGCTATCCCTGCCGAGCCAGATCTGAGAAGGTCTTAGCCACCCGGACTTACACAGGAAGTTCTACCCTATTGACTGCCCCCGACCGCACAGAAGTTTGGGTTACCGAAGCCTTTCCGCACTTCTCCAGATAAGCACCAGGGACCAACTGGCACTCCCACGAAGCGAAGTTGATAACGAGGGTCCTACCAACTAAGCCACGTGGGCACTCTTTTGAAGACTTTTGGAATTGCCTTAATCGGCACAAGCTCTTAGGTTATTTGGGCTTATAAGGTATTCACAAGCCTAGATTATGGTTTGTCGCTAAGATAAGTGTAAATGCATATAAAAGTGCGACAACCGCGCAGATTAAGCTGAATATAATGCCTGCTGCTCTTCCGTATCCTTTTCAAATGCTCTCCAGATCTCGCTAACGCCTCTTCTGCTTGAGAAGGGCTGCCTAGATATCTCATCTACTATCTGGGCGTTTTCTGCCTTATCCCAATCAAGATAGGCCATTATCTCTTCCTTTGTCCACTCTCTTAAGCCCGTTGCTATTATACAGCGCTTGGTTATTTGCTTCCAGTTAAGGCACTAATTATATTCGGCCTTACTATATCGTAGAGGCAGGCCCATTGCCTTCCGATATTGCTGGTTCGTCTTGATGCTTCCACGAGGCTGTGAGCTATACCAAGCATCTCTTGCTGCTATATATCTCTGATAGATAGCTCGTGGGTCGTCATACCGCAGTGCCTCTGCTACCGGCGCTGTTGTCTCTTTAATTGCTGCTGCCGGCGGCGCCGGCGCCGGCGCTATTGCTATTGTCTTTTTAATTGCTGCCGCCGCCTTTGTGGCTACTGCTGAAGCCCCTGCTTGCTGTAGAAGCTCTGAGTAGAGCAAGGGGCAAGATAGAGACCTTATTGTATGCACTTGTGTATGGCATTTACTACATATAGGCGGTGCCTTTTGGCCGTAAGATTGACTTAACTGCTTTAAATGCGCTAGGCTCGCGCCGAGTAGACATTTGTGGTATTGCTGAATTAGTAGTAATAGCAATTCGATCAACCTGCCGACGAGGCTCTATAAGGAATTGAGGCATCTTACCCCGGCGAAGATGCTAGTGCGAATGGAAATGGTGTAGCTGAAGAGGTAGATCTTGCTCTATTAGAGACTGGATTGTATGAGCGTAAGGAAGACTGTAAGACCGAGAGAAGGCGATCGTGCAGGTAGGGATATCGTCTTTTAGGAGAAGCTTCTGC
The DNA here is from genome assembly GCA_022114105.1 of Tolypocladium guangdongense. Lineage (NCBI taxonomy): Eukaryota > Fungi > Ascomycota > Sordariomycetes > Hypocreales > Ophiocordycipitaceae > Tolypocladium > Tolypocladium guangdongense. The sequence continues at coordinate 4,718,144 of NRQP01000001.1, read as the reverse complement.
TGTGTTGCAACCTTTCGTAAAGCTTCGTGAGATACCTAGCCACGTATAGTAGCATATAATGACCCAGTCAGCTCAATTGGCGTGAGCGATTGCTGTATGACCTGGTTGGCTTGTAGCTCAGTGAGTTGATTGAGCAATGCTTGCTTTATTGCCCTCTAGGCCTCGAAGAGGTCTAATGTTGACCTCTTGAGATGACTCTTTAATAAGTCATGGATGCCCTCGACCCTCGAAGTAAGGCTAGCGAAACCGGCGGCTACGGACACCCTCGATGAAGATTTGGGTTAAGCCATTACTGTCCTCAGAAGGGTTGGGGCGGAGCCGCACGTATGGGTTGAGCGCTGGCTTCCGGCCGGTGAAGATGAATCCCCGTCCGATCTCCGAGACAAGGCTCTTCAAACCATCACATCCATTCCGGCAAAGGCAATAGACCTCGATCAGCGGGTTGGGTACCGCCCAGGATGTGATGTAGATCTTGTGGTCTGGGATTCGCACCCTCTCTCTGTCGGAGCAACGCCTTTGCAAGTCTTTGTCGACGGAATCCCTCAACTGGACGATTCCAAGGTCAAGGAGAGCACAGGGACGGCACTTGCAGTAGAGAGAGCCGGAAGATGGCCTCAGGAATGAGACATGCTCTCTCACGGCTGAAGGAGCACAGAGATTCACCATCAAGGGCATTCACAAGACCTTGGAGAATTATCCCGAGTTGGCCGCGTCTGTGGCGGAGCAATCCAAAGAGTCCTTCGACCTTGTAGTCGACAGTGGTGATATTGTTTGTCTCGGGCCAACCCATATTTGCGCAGAGAAGACCAAAGCCCTGGAAGCGGACGGAAGAGCTCTGAAATTGTCCCTAAAAACCGGTCACGTCTTGCCAGGCCTCATGCGGTGGCCAAAGCACTGGGCATGAGGGAGATTGCCGCGGAAGAGGAGACTGATGGCAATGCCAGAGGACAGAAGATTGATGAGACGGTAAGTCGTTTGCTCGGGCTCGCATGAGCGGAGTGACACGAGCCATGACCGCCCCTGTAAGGGAACCTGGCGGTATGGTTCAAGGTGTCGGCGTGGAATTCTCACCAGCGCAAGAGCCTCCTCGATGGCGGCATTGTGCAGGATAATGTGGCCCCGCACCTGGTGCTCGACGTAGGCACCAAGGCGTCGGAGGACACGGTCGGCGCTGGAGCGCAGCACTTGCGCAAGATGCGCATGCAGTAGGTACGATTCGCCGCAGCTCATCATGGTCAAGAGGGCACGAAACTTGTCATGGGCGGAAAGGAGGCTCCATACGTTAGTAGCTTGAAACCATGCAGGGTACTCGTGGAAAGTGAAGTTTGATGACGGGGAACAGGTCGCAAAGGACTTGGCCGCGGCAATATCCCGGTGATACTCACCCAGAACCGACCTTCTGGTGATTAATTCCGAAGCAGGGATGGTTGTCATTGGGCCTCTCCTCAGCCGCAGCATTGCCGGTCATGTGGCAGAGGCTGGCGTCGCCTTTGTGTAAATCCCCCATGCCTTTACCGTTGCACTACTGATGCGGCGTTTTCCCTCTATAGTCATGCTCATGGATTACCGCCTCAACAGTCTGGGTCCGGAAGCCGGCTGGACGGCCAAATATGCCGGCCTAGACGAGCGAGAGACGGTGCGGCTGGTGACTGCAAACGTCGAGTCGATACTGGGCCTGAAGAAGAGCAAGGACTTGGTTGTTTTCGAGGGCAACCCGCTGCAGTACGGAGCGACGGCTGTGCTGCCGTTTCACGCAGATGCGGAGACGGGCAAGTTGGAGGAATGAGGCAGGTATGACAGGATATCGCAGGGTGTGAGTGAGTTGGGAAGCAAATGGTTGGCTACGATTGGTTCATGTACATGTAGCATGGCAATGCCGTGCAGCGTTCATGTTAACATGTTAGCCATTGCTAAGAATACTAGTGTGTAATACTTGTATTACTTAATTGGATGAAGCGAGTTTAACAGACTCAAAAACAACGACGGGCGATGCGAGGGCGCTTAAAATGTACTCGCGTGGTGAGGTCAGCCGCAGAAGAGCGCGGCGCCGAGACAGGAGATTGGGACGCGCCGAAGTGGCGGCTGCGAGATCAGCGCTGCATAGGTTTATTTGGTGTGTGACGGCCATGACGAGCAGCCAACGGACGGCATCACGAGTACGTATGCATATTGTTGCACGGATGGCTGGCTGGTTTGTGATGGACGCGGCAGCGGATGCTCGGCACTGGGGGTTTCAAGGACTGCGGGCTCATAGCTTGCCGTTGAGAGAAGCATCAGACCAACAAGTGCTGGCCACGAGGCCCTGCGTCTGTCATGTCGAAATCCGTGAAACTTGACAGAAGAGATAGCGCATGCGCTTGAGTCGCAGCGGTTCTTGTCAGGGTCGGATGATGCTTCCCCACGTTGCGGTGAAGCCCTGTCCTTACGAGCCATCCCATGTCCGACGCCCCGGTGTTTGCTGTGACACCGCGAGCATCGAGCAAACAACGGGGGATAAACGGGCCAATCGGCCTGACTCTCCGCTAGCGCGTTTCAGCGGACTGGAAATAAGGGCATCGCACGGAGCACGGAGCAATCCGCACTCGACGTCACCAACAACTTGGCCCTGTCGAAGCCGCAAACACGACGAGCAAGAGTTCACCAACTGCCAACGGGCAGCAAGCCACATGGGCGCTGATGCAACCAGCAAACCGGCAAGCATAGACGTCCGGAGGGGCTGCCGCAAGTGTCGCTGCCCGTGCTACCCACCACGACGCGAGGGTGCGATAAGCACTCGCGGAGGGGGACGACATCAACGCCTTCTGGCAAACGCTCGGCGGGTTGGCTGCGGAACGCTCGCGCCAGCTAGGCGCCCCTCCGATCTGCTTCGTACGAGTAAACTTCCAGACATGGTTTCAGATTAATAGGCCCAAGCCGCGCAGGGGCAGCTCACTTCGGAGGCACGGGCCCAGCGTCAGCGTCAGTTGTGATGGCCGCCCTCCAGAGTGATATCTGACGCCGACGCTGACGCTGTGCTCTTCGAGGCTGGCACATGCAGAGCAGAGGTAATCGGTGAAAGCCTGTTCCCTGCGCATCCATGTGCCTTGCCATTTCCCGTGCCCTCGCACATGGCGCCTTGTCGCACCGCCGACGTCGGCCTCTGCTCTACATGAGTGCATAGTGGGTGCATGGGGCCCGCAGCGAATCATAGGCGAGGCACATGCAGGAACACGACTCTCCTCGCACGCTGAGCGGCCGTCTTCAGCGGCCCCAACGCTGCTGGCTGCTGGCTGGCTGGCGATGCTCCAGGGCCCTGTTGTGGTGCCGCCCAGCGGTCCCCGCCCGGCCCCGTGTGGGTGGTCCTGGTAATTACCTCTGGAGAGTTTCTCACAACCCACCTCAGGCTGCGAGTGCTAATTCGACCGTGGCATGGCGTCTATCATGGCGCGCTCCAGCCAGGCATTCACTGCTGGCCGTGGCACCGCACCACCACGACGGCCCCCAGTCGTTCTTCGTCTGTTAGGCCAATGGCCAAGCCAAGCTGTTCCTTGGCAGGGGCAGGCCCAGAAACTCTCCCCGCTGCGTGAGCCTCTATTTCACTGAATGTAATGGCTCGTCAAAACTCCTCCTCTTTGCCCTCAAGGCGCCCTCTTCTTCATCACCTTTTCTCCTTTGACTCTCCTTTGAAAGCTGTTGAGCACGTTCTTTCCTTCACTTCGACCCAAACAGCCAAGCTCTGTATGTTTCTTTCATTATTCGACAGCGCCAAGTCTTGGTCACTCGCGCCCGTCGTACCACACTCACTTGACTCCCTTACAACGGTGCTCTGGTATCACCGCCTGCTGCTCTCAGCGACGTCTCGGCGACAGTCGTCTTTCCATTTCTCAACCCAAGTTTACGACTAGACTTTCCTGTCAACTCGGAACCGAGCGACTCTCTGCATCTTGACTACCAAGATGAAGCTTGCCGCTGCCGCGGCCCTCGCGGCCCTCGCGGGCGGCGCCTCCGCCGGCAAGGATCATCGCACCTTTGCCGTCCTCCACTTCAACAACAAGATGCTCACCAAGGGCCGCGCGGACCCCATTGTCAACCCTGGAAAAGCCGCCGGCCACGTTCACAACGTCCTAGGCGGGAGTGGCTTCAGCCTGAGCTCCAAGGGCCAAGACCTCACCAGCTCCAAGTGCAGCACTGCCATGATCAAGGGCGACAACAGCAACTACTGGTACCCCTCCTTGTATTTCAAGGACCCCAAGACGGGCAAGTTTGAGGACGTCGAGGTCTTCTACACCAACGCCTACTACTTCTTCGAGCCTACCAACGACGACATCAAGGCATTCCCGCTTGGCCTGAGCGTTGTCAGCGGCGATGCCAATACCCGCAACCCTCCGGCAGGAGGCGGCATCACCAACCTCGACCCTTCCAAGGGACCCATCAATGCCGTCAAGTGGACCTGCCCTCGCAGCAACTTCAACCCCCCATCGTGGCCTGCCAACTCCAACGGTATGAGGGCCGGCATTGGCGACCCCGGCAACAAGGGCGAGGGCGTTGGCTTCCCCGACATCAACTGCGACGGATACGCCTCTCCCCTTCGTGCCGATGTGCACTTCCCCTCGTGCTACAACCCCAAGGCTGGCTTGACCGACTACAAGAACAACATGGTGTTCCCCAGTGACGCCGGAAACGGCAAGGCGGATTGCCCCAAGGGCTACATCCACGTCCCTCACTTGTTCATCGAGGTCTACTGGAACACCCCCCTTTTCAAGGACCGCTGGGAGCAGGGCAAGGGTCAGCAGCCTTTTGTTCTCTCCAACGGCGACGCCACCGGCTACAGCCTCCACGCCGACTTCATGGCAGGATGGGACGAGAAGCTGCTGCAGCACATCATCGACACCTGTGATGCCGGAACATCGGGTATGGACAAGTGCCCTGGCTTGTTCTACGGTCTGAACGAAGGTGACAAGTGCACCATCCAGTCTCCCGTAAACGAGGTGGTAAATGGCGTTATGGATTCTCTGCCCGGTAACAACCCCGTATCGGGCTGGGGCTATGGCGGTGGTGACGGCTCCAACCCGCCTCCACCGACAAGCGACAACCCAACCACAAGCGCCACGCAACCCGACGCCAGCAACAAACCCACCGGGGGCCCTGGAAAGTCGTCGACAAAGGCGCCACCAGCACAATCTGCTACCGACAAGCCAACGGAGGTCCCGACCGAGGTCCTGACCAAAGTTCCAACTAAGTCTGCCAAGCCGGCTTCGTCCTCTGTCCCAGTGTCCTCCGGCCCTGTTTCCTCCGCCACTGGTTCGTCCTTGCCCACGGGATCGTCTAGGCCGTCCTGCACGCCAGAGATTATCACCGTCTGGGAGACGGTCACAGTCACGGGAGAGATGGCCTTGCCAACAGCCGCGCCCGTCGCCGACAACTCGACTGGCACCGTTGGCGGCTTCAAGTACGCCGGCTGCTTCAAGGATGTCAGCGACCGAGTCCTGAAAGGCGAGGGCCGCGCGAACCTTGGGGCCATGAGCAACGAGAAGTGCGTCTCATACTGCAAGTCTGCTGGCTTTGCGCTGGCAGGGACAGAGTACGGTGGTCAGTGCTACTGCGGCAACGAGCTCGTTGGCTCCGAACACCTCGATGACTCCAAATGCAACATGGCCTGCGAGGGCGATGCATCTGGCATCTGCGGTGGAGGCTGGGCTCTCAGCGTGTACAGCAAAGATGGCGAGGCAAGCCTTAAAGGCACCAAGGGTCGACGACACGTTCACGACCACCTCAGGCGACACCGTAGCCACCACTAAGTGCTACGGGAGCATTGTACAAATCTTCATTTCTTGACGGAGAGGAATCTAGGGAAGCCAGATTGGGCACAAATCTTTTGTGATGCGTTTTTATGGCTGTTTTGGATCAATCACGCAAGGTGCACGGGATCTGGCGACAACTTACAAAATATGGGGAGGGCCAAGGGACGGGACCTCGTATCGAGGCTGCCCTTTGACTAACATGAGGCCACTCTCGACTTCAGAGTGTTGCTTGGATACTTCGATTCTTTACCTGTATATTTGAAACACTTTCGACTTCTTCTACTTCTGAATTCTCAGACCTTTAGAGCCATTTGTCGCTAAATGAGACCTGCGAGGATGCCCGGAAGGATTTACATTCACATTTGGAGCCGATGGGTGGCCCGATGGGTAGCCTTGCGGTGTCCTGAAGTGGGCTGGGTAGACAAGATGCAAACGTGCAAGTCAAGTTCAAAGCAAATCTTGTCCGTGTGTCCTGATGTAAAGTCTGTGGATTAAGCCGTCGTCCCGGCTTGCTATTATGGAAGGAGCAATGGCGTGCAAGGCGTGTAAGTCGGCTGAACGGCGGCTAATTACGCCCAATGCATCTAGTTAATAATCACCGGCCTCCCGCATTTCTTCATCCGCCATTCTCGCATTCATGCCTTGACCGCAATAAAACATGTCTCTTTACCATGAGGCTGCAGAAATTCTGAAGGATTCATCAACGGACGGCGGCAGCCTAAAGTCACGAGTGTTTGGCAAGAAGAACATCAAGTCACCGCCGAATCAGCTCTATGCGCTGGTCCTGGAGACGAGCAAATGGAGTCCTGTCATCAAGGAGGTCGTCGAGGGGGCTGAATTGCTCAAGCATGAGCGCAAGGTCAGTTTTACTTACAGTGCACTTTTTCTTTGGCTGCAATTCCAGACGCTGACTTTGAGCACAGCTTACTCCTGCGTTGTCGTTGCTTTTGGTGCACGACCTGCTGCTCGCGAAGGGCGGCGTCTCCTTGCCTCAAAGCCATGGGTTGAGAGCCAGCGTTGAGAGGCACAAAGGTCGGCTGACCTCTGAGTTCACACGGGCCAGGTTGAGGCGCAAGGCTCCGTCCCTGGAGGCTCTGAGGGAGCGGATTGAGAAGGATGCTGCAGGGGAGGAAGCAAACTACCCGCGGTGGGTGCGGATCAACGCGCTCAAGAGTAGCATCGAGGAGCAGCTGGAAACGACGTTTGCAGAATACTCCAGGGCTGGCAGCATCCAGGATGTTGTCTCGAAATCTGGCAGGCGTCTGTACATTGACCCGCACGTACCAAACCTCGTTGCCGTCACGTCAGGGATCGATCTGAGCAAAACGGACGCATATGCCTCGGGCAAGATCGTTCTACAGGACAAGGCGTCGTGTTTTCCGGCCTACTTATTGGATCCGCGGTCCGAGGACGGAGACGTGGTCGACGCCTGCGCTGCGCCGGGGAACAAGACGACTCAATTGGCCGCCATTCTTCACGAGCGCCGACCAGAGTTTGAGTCCTCGCCGCAGACGATATATGCCTTCGAAAAGGACTCGAGGAGAGCGCAGACTTTGGAGAAGATGATCAAAATCGCAGGCTCCAGGCAGATGACACGGATTGGGCTCGGACAGGATTTCTTGCAGGTCGACCCGTCTGCCGAGCGGTACAAGGACGTGGGAGCTCTGCTCCTCGATCCAAGCTGTTCAGGGAGCGGCATCGTGGGCAGAGACTCGATGCCAGAGCTGCACCTACCGGAACCCCCTAAACAGCAGGGCCAGGGGACATCCACTGCCAACAAGCGCAAGAGGAAGCATGGCGAGATTGACGGGCAGTCGCAAACCGTTATCCGGGACGACGACGGCAACGAGACGGTAATGAAGTCGGAGAAGGACCTGGCCGCACGGCTGCAAGCGCTGTCAACCTTCCAACTGACGCTGCTGCTGCACGCGTTTCGGTTCCCTGCGGCGAAGAAGGTAACATACTCGACATGCTCGGTGCACTCCCGGGAGAACGAGGATGTCGTAATGGCAGCACTCAAATCCGACGTCGCCCGCGAGCGAGGCTGGCGCATCCTGGCAAGAGATGACCAGGTCAGCGGCATGAAGGACTGGCCCGTCCGGGGCCTGGTGGAGGCATGCGAGGGCGACAAAACCGTGGCAGACGGGTGCATCCGGTCATACAAGGACGACGGCCATGGCGTCATGGGCTTCTTCGTCGCGGGATTTGTTCGGGGCGGCGCGGAGAATCTGGATCCGACGGGTGCTGGAGAGGGCCCGTATTTACGAGATGAGAATGGGCGGATAGTACGAGATATGGTTGGGATGCCGGTGCTGAAGTCCACCGGAGAACCGATCTCGCTTGCGGCACGGGATGAGGAGGACGTCGGCAAGGAGAGCGAAAGCAGCACGGGCAGCGCGGACGAGGACGGCGAAAGCGACTCTGACAGTCGCGAAGGCGACTCCAACGGAGAGCAACAGGACGGCGACGAGTGGGAGGGACTCGGAGATTAGCTAAACCGGAGGTTATCGCCGCGAGAATGCAACAGATGCAACGATGCGCAACATGTCGGTGCTGGCATGCCCAAGCTGGATGCTGCAGGACAGGGGCTGGGAGACACTCGGAGCTGACGGGTACAAGAACGGGCGGAGAGTCCCACGTGCAAGCAAAACGCCTGCTGGCCGCCTGTGCGTGCGCTGTTGGCTTGGCTCCAGAGGCCCCAGTTGGACATGTAGTCGGCGAGGTGTGTCGGCTCTTGCAGGTTCCTCCGGGCCGATGTGCCAGTGTGTGATGTGGATGGGGTCTTTTGATGACGACGGCAGCGTGCCGGGCCTCGTGGGGTAGCTTCGGATCCGGGACGAGGGCGGGGCCATCGTACGTACCCGCGGCTCGGCGGCTGCGGGGGAGCGACAAAGACGACGGATTTCGGATTTCCAGAAGAGCCAAGCAGCGCCGGGATTCATTGCAAAGGCGCGAGCAGCGCTGCTCGGTACTCGGGAGGTACCTTGCGGACTGCTGCGGACGAGCCTGCGCGGCCGGCAAGGGGCCCCCTCCCCCCTGCGCCGTGCCAGCCGTTCAGGGCTGGGATCGGCGTTTTTGCGGGGGGCCGTCGGCGGCCGGAGACGGGGCGCTGCGCCTCGACGGTTGGCGGTTGCAAGCGTCAGCCAATGCCCGCCAATGCCCGCCAATGCCGGGGCCAGAGCAGCCCACCCGTGCCCGACATGGCCACGGACATGGCGCGGGTCGGCTTTTGCACACGAGCAATTCGCCGGCGGGGTGGCATCGCTGTGCCGTGGCGCGCCCTCTCGAGGCCTTGCCTGTTGCAGCCGCTGTCTTGGGGGAGGGCGCCGTGGCTCGGCCCACCGCGCCCGGTGGCTTGATGTCCCGTCTGGCGACCCAACCACGCATCCTCATCCGCTCCTGGCAACTCACAACTCCATGACGGACCTGGTGAAGACGCTGCGCCCCCGGGGTGGGCCGGACCGGGACCGTAACGCCGGCGTCGCAATGGCAATCGACAAGGGCGTGCTGTGCTGCGTCGGCGATTTTGCCCCTCAGTCCCGCCGCGGTGCTTGATGATCCTTCGAGCTCGCCCACCCCCTCAAGTAATATAACAGCCGGCCGCCGTGTCTCACTGTGTTTGTTCATCTTGGCCGAGGTCTCGGACCATTAGCCATTCCTGGCCCCCGGTTGCCCCGCTTCCGTCTCTCTCACGAGTACTCGTACAACGGCTTGTGCGGCATACTCGAATCGTCTGGCTCTCTCCCGCGATCCCTCACCTGCTCGTATTCATCAACGGCACGCGCGCCCTTTCAACAAGCGTGGCCTGCCGCTCCGCGGCCTTTCTGCGCCATCCGCAGCCATGGCGCTCGCCTCCTCCTCGTCCTCGACGACGGCCACGGATCGCGACGTCGAGTCGCAACATCGGCCGCCCTCCAAAACGTCCCACCTCAGCCTCGTCCTGGACCAAGCCGGCCTCAACCATGAGGCTCTCAACCACCAGTATGCCGGCAGCGGCACCGCCGAATCGCCGTACCTCGTCGACTTCCTGCCCAGCGACCCGCGCAACCCCATGACCTTCTCCAAGACCTTCAAGTGGTGCATCTCCATGCTCGCCGCCATCTCGACGCTCGCCGTCTCCTTTGCCAGTTCTGCCTACTCGGGCGTCGTCTCTAAAATCATGATGGAGTTTGACGTCTCCACCGAGGTCGTCATCCTCGGCATCTCCATGTTTGTTTTGGGCTTCGCCATCGGGCCCCTCTTCTGGGCGCCGCTGTCCGAGCTGTACGGTCGCCAGCAGCTCTTCTTCGTCACCTACCTGGCCTTGACTGCCTTCAACGCCGGCGCGGCGGCCGCCCCGAACATGGCCGCCCTCGTCGTGCTGCGCTTCTTTGCTGGCGCCTTTGGATCGTCGCCCCTGACCAATGCCGGTGGCGTCATAGCCGACCTGTTCTCTGCCAATGAGCGAGGCATCGTCACGAGCATCTTCGCCATGGCCCCCTTCTTGGGGCCCGCTCTGGGTAAGCCTGCCCCGGCCCCTCCCCCGGTCCCTGGCCCGGCGTCTGCCACGCTCTTTTGCTGACCTCGATCAACAGGTCCGATTGTCGGCGGCTTCCTGGGTGAGGCCGAGGGCTGGCGATGGGTCGAGGGCATGACGGCAATCTTCAGCGGCGTCCTGTGGATCCTCAACTCCATCGTCTACCCGGAGACGTACGCGCCCGTCCTGCTGCGCAAGCGCGCGGCCGCCTTGTCCAAGAAGACGGACAGGGTGTACATCTCCAAACTCGACGCCGGCAAGCCCAAGACGAGCATCGGCAGCCAGTTCAGGGTCGCGCTGTCCCGGCCGTGGATCCTCCTGTTCAAGGAACCCATTGTCCTCCTGATATCCGTCTACATGGCCATCATCTACGGCACGCTGTACCTGTGCTTTGCCGCCTTCCCCATCGTCTTCCAGCAGGGCAAGGGATGGAAGCCCGGCATTGGCGGCTTGGCCTTTGTCGGTATTGCGATTGGCATGATCCTTTCCGTGGCGGGTACCATATTCGACAACAAGAGGTATCGGCGGGTGGCGGCCGAGTCGGGTGGCAACGCTCCACCGGAGGCTCGGCTGCCCCCTGCTTTGGTCGGATCCATCTTCCTCCCGGTGGGCCTGTTCTGGTTCGCATGGACCAACGGCAACGACGTCCATTGGGTCGTGCCCATCATCGGCTCCGGCTTCTTCGCGGCCGGTATTCTGCTGGTGTTCCTGTCTCTGATGAACTACCTCGTCGACTCCTGTGAGCCACCCCCGAACGAGTGTGGCTACTGAAGGAAGCAACCTGCTAACGAGTGTGGATTAGACGTCATCTTTGCAGCCTCGACGCTCGCCGCCAACTCGATCCTCCGATCGCTGTTCGGCGCCATCTTCCCCCTGTTCACGACGTACATGTACAATGATCTCGGCATCCACTGGGCGAGTTCGGTGCCCGCGTTCCTCGCGCTCGCGTGCGTGCCGTTCCCCTTCCTCTTCTACAAATACGGCGCCAGAATCCGTGCCAAGTGCGAGTTCGCCGCAGAGGCGGCCCACGTCCTCGAGATGATGCGCTCCAAGCACGTGGAAATTACCGAGGACGAGGCCGTCGCCGAGGCCGAGGAGACGGAGAAGGAGAGGCGGCGGCTCAGCAACGCTGCGGCACCGCCACCGAACAGCTAGCTGTCGACGTAATGTTTTGAGGGTGGAGCGCGAGAGATGCTATATCAAGTGACTCTCGCGGCGTTCTTCGGCAACGCCGAGCATTTCCGCCGGACTTTGCGGCAAATTATATATGGCATTCCCGGGGCATCATCATCATCATCATCATCATCATCATCATCATCATCGAGCATTATTGCGGCGTTTTTTTCCTTTATTTGTATGGACGCCATAGAAAACCAAAGAGGGGGTAATGCAAACGAATGTACGGAGTATACAAGCAACGCCGGATCGGACCTTTGTTTCATCGCAGCGGTCTCGCGTGCGAGACGTCGGGGGGCTTTTATTTGCATGGACCAGGACTCGGGAACACAGCATTTACAAGGAATGAAGGGAAGCTCCGTCATTGGAGCATGGATACTCCTCCTCGTACTTCGTACTATCCACTCGCCGCGGGTCGGGTATAGTTGACACTCATATTCAGCGACTTGGAGACATTTTTCCCTGCAATGGCATGATCTTTGTGTGGCGTGCTGGTTATGCATGTTGGTCGTTCCGTCAATAAAAGACAGACAGTGAGAACAGTCGTTACAACTGTACATTCGCACGCCCCAGATCCAGCCCCCCCCCACTCGGCGCGTCCCTCTTCGAATATCTCCACCAGCACCGCGTTAAGCAGCTCTCGCGTCTGCCTCCACCACCCCCACGACGACCATGGGCGCCAGCGGCAGCTCGTCGCCGTTGTCGTTCTACACGGCAATCGACTCGGACGGCGAGCAGTTGACGATAGCGAGTAGCCCCGCGCAGGCGACGCCCTGTCCGTACCGTGAGGCGCGCCAGGTGCCGCGCGAGCTGAAGGAGCATTGTCAGATTTTCCTCGAGGAGCAGCTTTGTACGAAGGCAGCCCCATGCGCGCGGCTGGACTGCGAAGAAGCGAAGAGCAGGGCTAATTGGGACCGCAGATACTTGTGCGATCAGTCTCCTCAACGGCACGCTGGGTGCTGGCCTGTCGCGACGGACGCCGACGGGCAGGGCCGTGCCGGTGCCGCCCCCGAGCCAGCTCGCCCTCCTGAACACGCTGATTATCCATCCGCTGCACACGACGCGCGCAGAGAAGCCCGAGCAGAGGGACGTGTCCGCGCTCGCGCTCGACTACCTGCGAAATCTGCTGGCCATCGTCGGGCCCATCAACGCCGACTTTCGCGCCGCGTTCCAGTTCTGCTCGATGCCGAGATGGGGTCGTCGGCCGGGGTACGCTGCGCACGGCAGCGATAGCGACATGTCGGATGGCGAGGCCGACCGCGACCACGACCGCGTCCGGGGGCGCCTGGCGGACGAGGCCAGCGTCTGGAGTCGCGGCCAGGATCTGTGGACGACTGTGGGCTGGGCGTTCAACACGGCGACGCTGTATCCGCACCGGTGGCGCTACTGGAGGGTCTGGCTAGAGTACATGCTCGATGTCCTCGAGGCCGACTGGAGCGAGAGGGAGAGGCTCGATCGCGAGGCACACGAGGCTAATGGCAAGACTGGCGGCGAGCCCCTCACCTCCCGGCGCGAGTCCATGGTTCTCATGTACATGGACCAAGAGGAAAGCCGACAGGCGGGCTTCAAGCGCACCATAAAGGCACTGTTTGCTGACGGAGGGAGCCTGTCCTCATCCTCCTTCTCCGAAATATTCGAAAAGGAACCCAGGGGGCCGAGGAAAGGGTCCAAGAAACGGAAACGGGAGCAAGTCCTCGACCTGGACAACGACAAGTTCGGCGACTACTTTGACGACGGTTCCACATCGTCGGGCATCTCGGAGCCCCCGACGCCGCAGAAGCCCCACGACACGAGAAAGGAGGTCTCCTTTGGATGCTCGAACCCGGGGCTGGCCGAGTCGGTTGCACTGCGACTTCGGTTCTTCAAGCTGCTGTCTGCGGCCACGTTTGCGCTTCGCAAGCGATCGGAGCTTAACCAGCTGTACCGGGACTTTGCGGCGGCGATTAAAGTGCTTCCGCTGCAGATGTTTTCTCTGTTTGTGACGCAAAGGGAGAACCCCTTGCTGCCCGAAACACATGTCACGATTACCAAGGAACTGTTTCACTTATTGCTGCCTTCAAACTACAAAGACCCGAGAAAGGTGGATCCGGAAGGGGACGCCATGGGCAGCTTGACGATGCCCATGTTGGAGCACTGTTACATGGCGTCGCCCGCCAACACTGTCGGATTGGAGGACAACGCAAAGTTGTCGTTGGTGGTCGAGAATGCAATACAGCTGCTGTGGATTTGCGATATGGTGGTATACACGGAGAGTTTCGCCGAGGCGGCCACAAAGGGCATCAAGGCGAGGGAGGCCAAGGCAAAGAAGAAGAGGACGGGCAGGGCGCGGGCCGAGGCCAGTGACACCTTGGCCCAGGACGTGCTGGCGGGCTCTGGGGAGCGGATCCGCGTCTTGGTGCAGGCACTAGAGACGTCGGCTGACATGCAACACTGATGGGGATTTGTGTTAGGAATCGTTTCTGGAGCTGGGATCAGCGGTGTCGGGCGTCTGGTCTGGTACGGAGTTGGCGATGATGAAGCCTCGGGTTCGGCGTTTTGGAGATCATGGTATGGTGTTTCTGCATTCAACGCGGACTCGGTGGGAGGTTGTCTACTACGTTACAAGAGCATGGATACAAAACATAATACCACTCGCTGTGGGCAGGCGTGCCGAGTACCGCGGATCCACGGCTCCAGGATTCTTTCGTTTGCGACTCTCGTCACCGTTTCTTGGCCGACGTTGGGCTCCAGGCCGTGGGCTGCCAGTTCTCGCTCGGCCCCTGGGCCTTGGCCTTGGCCCACGGGTCATCCTTGTCTGCACCCTCCACTGCCGGCTTGTCCTTTGGTTTCCCCTGTTTGCCATGCTCCTCGTCTTGTTCCACGGCCCAATCCGTCTCTTCCTCCCTCGCTGGCAGCGCCTGCCTCTTGGCCGCCTCGCCCGGGTCCTCCATGACGCGGGGCTTGGCCTCCCAGCGGGCGTCGGCCTGGGCGGCGAGGTGCTTGACGCGCGCCTGGCGCACCACGTCGCCCTGCTGCTCGGCGAGCGAGGGCGCGTCCGGGCGCGTGTGCCGCAGCCACTGGTGCCACAGCGGGCTGACGCTGACCTCGGAGAGGTGCGTCGAGCGCGGGTAGTTCACGATGCGGCGCCAGCGCTCGCCGTGCGAGGCCGCGCCGTCGTCGGCGCCGCGGGTGAGGCGGAACTCCCAGTAGGTGTTGCCGTGGAGGTCATGGCCTGGCGCGACGCTGCGCGTGAGCGGTCTCGAGCACGTGCTGGGAGGGGCAAGAGCTGGGGCGTACCGATGAAGAAGCGCTTCCGCCAGGGCAGGCGGAGGGCCTTCCACTTGTACCATGCTTGCGCGATGGGACCTATCCGCTTCGGAGACATGGACGGGGCGGCGGTGGCAGCTCCATGCGGCGGCGACGGGGAGTTGGAGGAGAGCCGCTGAGGTTCTGCAACGGGTTAAGGCTGCCCCAGCCACACATGCATGCATCCACCAGCCACTCCAGCCCCACGTCACTGATGCGGCAGGAGGCAGCCGTTGCTGACCGATGCATTATCACTGAATAACACGGAGAGACCCTGTGTCGCTGTCCTGAGTTCCATTTTTGGGGGTTTGGCACACCTATTTGTGGATGCGTGGACCAGCCACTGACGGGTACCCCGGAGTTTGTCCGCAGGTACCTGGTGGTGTCACTGGTACCTTGCAAGCACATCGCTAAGCGCCCGCAAGAAGCTGCAATCACAAAGCATGCATATGCCCTCAAAAAAATTATAAACCGCCCGTAGACCCCAGATGACACACAAACACCTTTTGGCTGCTCTGAAGCAGCCTACTCTTTTTCTATGGGTAGTGCAGCGTTTGGCAAACTGCTAGAAAGACACTATGCCGTCTCTCACACCGGAACAGATAGAGAGCTTTAAGCAACAGCTCAGCCAAGCCGAGCCTCGAAAAAACATCCGCCTTACGGGGGAAGTCCTACGGTCAGTCTGGGAAAAAGGAAATGAGCGTTGCCCACGCCCACCGAAGGACTCCGACAATTTCAAAATCGGCAAAGTCCGTCTATGGCGACGATGGCAAAAGTTTTGCGCGACCAAGGCGGTTGAGGACTGGAAAGGCGCCATCAAGTCTCTATGTTATGAGGAAAAAGGGCTTGGCGAATCTTTTTTTCGTTACCTGATGCATGATCCAGATGGGCGAGGCATAAACTCCGAGAAAACTATCCGGCTTTACCAGCGAGGGCTCAGTGCTCTCTTTCACAAATATACAGGGCGGCATCTTGACGAGGCAACTTCAAACCATTTCTACCAGGTCGCTGTGTCAGACATCTCGGTATGGTATGGCCTGAGACGGACGCCAAAGCCAAAGCCGCCCATGGGACCTGAATTCTTCATACAGCATATCCATTTCCTTTGGGTGCGAAGCAGGAAGAGCTTCTTCATCGGGCTTGACCGGACAGACGACTCAACTATTCGCCATCTCTGCATGTGGACCGGGTGCCGCAAGCATGAACTGGTATACAATAAGCCACAAAACTGTGAGAAGCTAGTCAAAGAACACGATGATGAATCAGACGCCTACACAGACGTTGAGCCCGACCCTGTGACGTTTGGGGCGCGACCGATCCGCGAATGCTGGATTTGTGGCGGGCCCGACGAACGAAGTCACAACCGCGAGCTAAAGCTTCTTTGTTGGGAAGATATCAACTTCTCTATCATCCAGGACCCAGATGGTGGGCGAGATCGTCTTGTTATGCATGTTCTCCTACAATGGCACAAGGGAGAAAACAAAAAGGTAGTGCCAACCTGGTTCCCTATTATCGAGGAAGACATTCCTGCTCTTTGTCCTGTCACACATATCTTGTCTAAAGCCATTGCCGAAGGTGTCATTGCAAATAAGGGCTATCAAACCAGAGCAGAACCATTCTTCGACACAAAGCTCAGCAACAGGGCTGTCTTCATCCAGTGGAAACAGGAATGGATGCATAAACCGGTATTTCGTGCAACCATCAACGCGTTGAGCGAGAAGTCAGACTCGCCGCAGACCGGCAGCGTGTTTGATCAGCGTTCAGACAGACTGGGAAAGGAGATGGGACTTCTAGACAAGTTGAGCCAGTACTGCTATAGGCGAGGCACTTTACAGACAGTGGACAGTAAGACTACCTTAAATGTCCTGCTCCATACACTGCTAATCATTCTCCCAGGGCATTACCGCACCTCGGTGCGTGATCAAGTGTCAAGGCACAAACCTGGCAGCTCAACCTACCAAGTTCACTACCACAACCAAATGATGAACGCCGTTATCCAGGACGCCTTTTTAGGTCGAGGAACCGACTCACCAATATTGGCAATACTCAACGAAATAGGACTGTACTGCGACGAAAATGCTCCTCAATTTGTACCAGATGATGTGATGGAGAGTATCGGACCGTGTCCCATTGTTGACGGGCTTGAGCAGGAGTTGAAGCAAATGCGAATCTCACTGAATAACCAACATGGGCGCCCTTCCCAAGCACCTGAAGACAAGAGAACACTATATACGACATTGCAAGGAAAACTAAGAGCTGCGCGCCAAGATTATCGGAGAAGGATGTACAAGATATGGTACAAGGACTACTTCAAGCAGAGGAACGAAGAAGAGCTCCAAAACCAGCTGCGCGGAATCCACAAACGCCCAGAGATGGAGACAATCGTCCATGAATTGCCGGAGCGTCACCGAGTCGCAACGGTTCTCAGTGATATGAGAGTTCATCTATCAGAAGAGGAAATTGTCTAAAGAAAGGTTGAAGCTATCAACGCCATGGTTGCATATGCTTTTGTTTGCGAACCTCGCCAGCAAGGTAGACGCCCAGCCAAACCAATTGACACAAGAGCAGCAGCCCAAGCACCAGAGGCTGCAAGGTTCCTTAGCCGGCGGAGACATTACGTCGGAGGCTGTGCTTTCTCGGCCAATTTTGCCAAAACCTTTCTCCCCTGTGCTGTCGGCGGTACTGCCTACCACACCTCCGCCTCCCTACACGCCGCGAGATCAGTTCCAGACTGCGCCGCAACCATTTGCCAAGAAGAAGCAGCGCATAGCACCTGGCCCATGCATCTTCTGTGGGAAAAAGTATACCCGTACAAATTCTTTATGGGATCATTTGGACGAGCACCTCAAACGTTTGAAAGGGGGCTGGGTAAAGTGCCCGGCTTGCTCAATTGGGTGCAGAACAGTCGACGCCTTTATGGCTCACTGCGCACGCGCTCATCAAAGCTGTTTCAGGCCGTCCGCACGAGTCAAAATTTTACGGAGAAGCTCGGGCGTTGTAGAAAGTAACTGCGATTGAATAGAGTCCCTGCGAAGCGATTGGGGAGTGTCACAGTACAACAAAGTAAATAGTCCGTCTATATATCCATAATACTATGCTTATGTCTCTATCCTGCCTATTGGTTCTCTCTTCTCTTTCTGCCTAGTGTATTTTCATTTCGTTGAAGCAGACGGCGCCTTGCCAAATAGGCACCTGGACCAACCCATGCATTTTTACTGACGGTCGGATTCCCATGTCAGCTTACAATTTACGACGCGGGGCAACGAGATACAAACGACATACAGGTTGCGAGCTGTGGGCTCGTTGACCCATCTTGTTAAGAACCGTATCGAACAGTTGGCGCCGTTGAAGAGGAGGTTGGCCTGGTCCAAGAATACGGCCGAGAGGCGCGGGATGGTATGACCCCATGTCCGTTCGCATGTCAACAGAATACTTGACAGATTGAGTTACGCGGGATTGTGCTTCCGGTGTGCGACAGCGTTGATCCTGTCGATTCAACCTCGCCACAGGTTTACCCGTAAGTAGTGCTGCGGAAAAATGGGTGGCATACATTCCTACATCTTGTGAATTGCAACTAGCCAAACAGAATTTACCTTTGTGAGAACGAAAACAAAAAAAGAGAGCGAGAAGGCAAATAAGAAAGACATTTGTATACATCGCGTGGCAAAACACGGCGCGATGAAAGCCAGCACTGCGTCATCTTACAGAGTAAGCTAAAATGTGATATGCTGCCCGGTCTCCTACCATGTTCCTCTACTTGCCAACTTCTTCTCATAAATCCAGCCTGTTGGTTCCTGATGTGCTATAGGCGTTACTGGGGGAGCATTGACGGGCGCTACCCACTCCGGTATCTTGCTCGATACGTCTTTATCAGTTGCACTTGTGAGACTGTTACTCACACGCGCGAGCGCAGTGTTGCCAGCCGCGTCCAGCTTCTTATTGAGGCCCTCGGAACACCCAATCAGCAATTTTTGCAAGGCAGCATTGCTAGTATCCGACGCCAACTGCAGCAACGTCTGCCCCAGAGCGTTGACGTGCCAGAGATGTGCCTCGACGCCGTCTTGCTGCAAGAGATACTCGACGACGTCGAGGCGGTTCGCCGACACGGCCTCCCCAACAGACTGGTGTGCGCCCCGCGAGTGTTCATCGTCAGCACCACGGCACGGCGCGCGCCAAAGCTCTGTCTTAAGAGAGGGATTTTGTGTCGCACCGTGCATTAGGCGCTGTAACATCGGCATGCATCCCATGCTGGCCGCAACGTAAAACAGCTCGTTGCCCCATCGGTCGGCGACCATGGCGTCAAAAGCGTGACTGACGAGGTCAAATGCCTCGTTCCAGCTGCTGTGGCGAGACTCAACCAGACGCCATTGACGAATCAACAGCCGGAAAAAAAAAGCGTGTGAAGCTGGCTGGAGAACCCGCCATGCGCGAACAGTGTTTTTAAACGTTTCAAGTCACCCCATAGGATGACCTGATCGGCAGCAGCAACAGGTGAGTTGGGTAGATAGAACTCGCTCTTGAAATCGGCATTCTGGATGACGTGATTGAGTATAGCGTCCGAGCCGTACAGCGCAGTGATACCCAAGGGATCATAGAGTTCCGAGTCAAATTCATACCTGGCTAGGACAGTACAGCCAGGGCGACAATTCTGCAACGTCCAGTTATCCAGTCGACGAGATTTGGCCTTGCAGATGATCTCGATGTCAGATAACGCGGGAAGAGACTCTAGCGTCACACAACCGAGATGTTCAATCCAGAACGCGGCCGCGTAGGCGAAGAAGTCACCGAAGCCTCTCTCTGTCGGGTCATATCGAGTGAAATCTTCTTCCCATTTATCCCAGGTGCAGTCTGTAGTATATTCAATCGGACCCTCTTGGTCAGAGAAGAGGTCAACTTCTTGCGGAAGTTCGATGATAGCAGCCTGAGTATCGGAGAACAGAGACTGTGCGGCCACTTCATCTAGGAGCAGATACTTGATGCATAAGTTCAAGACGGCTAGCTCCAACTCTTCTACCGGCTTTCCAACATCATCCGGATCGAGTCTCTGTCCCAGAACCCTTTCTGCGGAGTATTCGTTTTGGACTTCCGCAATCACCGACTGATGAACCAACTGGACCTGGCGTCTCCTCAAATCGCCGAAGTCAACCTGGCTAATAAAGGGCTGAATAATGTTCATTATTCTTTGGCAATCGATGAATTCTTCCAAGTCGGCCACTGACGTAACTGATTTCGGGGCTTCACCAAGAGTAACGGCACAGGCAAGCTCCGCTATACTGAGCAATCGGCGCGTTGCAGCGAGGAACTTCAGCGCCGAAAACCCAAGCCTTTTGTTCTCTTCATTATTCGATGTATAGCTGTCGAATACATTTTTGTAAAGTAGAGACAGCTCGGAAGGCAGAGCCATTTGCGCTAGAAATTGTTTCATCGGGCCAGCCGCTCTGATGCCACGAACTGCGATGGTGTTGACAATCATCCTCACCCAGATACCGCTGCCTTTCGCCTGCTGGGATAGCTTTTCCGACACCATGTCATTTATATCATCTCTAAGATAGCACAACTCTGATTGCACAAGCTTGCGAGCAATTTTGCGGTCGCGCTCAATGTCAGGTGAAAGGCGGATTTGCGATGTTCCATCCAGGCGCTCCAAGATCTCTTGTCGAGGCCGGGTGGAAACAACATATTTCAGTCTCTTCGTGCGCTTTGATAAATTTTGGAGAAAGTCGAGCAAGGTATTCCGCGATTTTCGATCACACTCATCAAGGCCATCAATGACAAGCAGAAGTGGACGGTCCAACGAGACTACAATGGTCTGAAAAAACTCTTAGAATACGATATGTTGTTTTTGGCGGGTTGTGACGTTAAATTAGGATCTAGGCGTTCGCGGCGGAATAATCTATGCCACAATCGCTGACGCTTGGGGTTCTTTCCTAGGCCCGTGGCATGGCCCATGTTGTATCCGAAAGACAGAAATGAGAAAGCGAATGGGCAATATGTACAGCCCTGGTTCAAATGAGCAGTTGTGCAAGGCGGAAGAAAGGCATCTTTTACGCTCAGAGACTGAAGGGCTTGTCAACATAGATGCGGGCCTTTTCTGATGGCAACATCGCCCAGCACTTCAGCCATGGTCATCAGTCAAACGAGCTCCGCTCGCCTGCATGAGAAACACCAATCGAAAGGGCGAGGTACCCGCCGACTTACAGCCTGGTTCTGGCGTCCCGTCCCCCCGTCCCGCCCCAAGAGCCCTCACTTGCAGGGCGATCTTTCTCATTCACAATACTATGGGCTGTTGAAGGGGGTGCTTTAATGAATTCGGCTGGCCGGTTCGGTCGTAGGCTGATTGTTCCGGGACGCTAACTGGTTAGGTATTGGCAGCGAGCTGGTTAGTTATGTGACCCCTCGGATGATGGATAACCCGTTTGCTGGCCCAACTGACACATCAATGTCGGTCAATGACGAGCGCTGGACCTAGCGAGCCAGCCTCTGCCCTATGTATTAAATATCAGAATGCTTAACTAATAAGAACCATAAATAGGAAAAATGTAAATACCACCCACCGGCACTGAGAATTATTTCGTGCAGTTACTGCCTCTTCTTTCTGTAAGCTCGTTCAAAAGTGATAATTCTGCTGTGCTCGCACTGTTCACTTCCAACACTAAACTGGACTTGCGGAAATTAGGCTTTTGACTATCGTGACCCAGCATCCCCCACAAGGGCAGCAAAATATTTTGCACCGAAAGACAAAGTGCGTGGACCTGGATCTTTGATCTCGGCTGCTTCTGTCTCGCAAAGGAGGTAACAGTAACCCACTGCGTTATATTGCCTTCCCTCCATGACATCTCTTGCGCGGTGATCGTTTGAGAGCATTTCGCAAACCTTGTGCAGTAGCGTGCTGCAACATGACGTGTCGTGAGTCACGGTTCGATGCGAGTGTTTCATCTAGGCGGGAGCCACAAAACTCTTGGGCAGTTTTAGTCCACCCATCTTTCAGCTACTCGTGCCACGCGCCATTTTGTATGGAGCTCGCGAGTTCTCACCACCGCTGCTCCCCGCCCAATTTTCATTTTTGGTTGCCGACTAGTCATCGCCTCCTGTAAAGTGTACTTGTATATTGGCAGACTATATAACTGTTTGTAAATATCACTACACATTACATGGATAGCCGTGTGACACATGAACGGCATGCAGCCGCGCAGCCCGCGGCTCCAACGCAAACCAAGGCGACTACAGACGCTGCAACATCACAACACCGCAACAAGCGACGCTTAACCATTTTCGACTTGCCCAAAGAGATTCGCTTCGTAATTTACGGCATCGTCCTCAAACTACCACAGCCGCTGTACATATTCCAGGACGGGGGCGGGCCGGTGCAGAGTTTCACGCCCGAGCAGCCGCGCCGATGCTGGCTCTCGCTTCTCTCCACCAGCCGGCGCGTTCGCAACGAGGCGGCCTCTGTCATGTTTGGCGTCAACCGCTTCAATTTTGTGGATGTGGCAAGCAGAGAAACGGACGTAGTGGATGCTTTCCTTGGAGGCATCGGCTCGGAAAACTGCGCCAGGCTGAAACACATGGCTGTCAGCTTCCCGGTCTCTGAGATGACAGACGACCAGCCTGACGGTGTTCGGCTCGGCGAACAGAGCGTCAGAGTACTCCACCTGCTTAGGGATCGATGCACCGCGCTGGCGACTTTGGAGGCGTATGTCCAGCGCGAGACATTCAAGGCCATTACACCAACGGATGACCGGGCTGCGATACGGCAGGCACTACTCCAAGTTGAAGAACTAGTCAAGTCGATAACTTGTCTGAATAACTTCACTGTTAGACTCTTTTATAGCACACCAGAGCAGACGATTGGGATGATGCGAGAGCTCGGTTGGATAGTCTTAAAAGGTGATAGGTGAGAGTGTGACAAGCTCTACAGAGTTTGTATGCGGATTTTGCAATGTTTTAAGTCATCTTTTTATTCTTTTCCTGCCTGCTATTCAATTCGGCTTTCTTAAACAGTCCCCCGTGCGAATATTAAGCCATCGGGACCACTGACGAGGCGCGTTTATGACAACCAATATGCTGAGTTAGATGGGACGGCGAGAAACTGGAAGCCTTCAGGGCCTTCAAAAACGCCACAGAGTGGCAAAAACGTTCTCTATCGCCTTTGCGCGACGATCATGAACGGTCGTGTCCAGTACTCGTCAGATCTCTGTATTATGATTTAAGGAAGATTTATCCTCTTCTTCAACGTGGCTGACCTTGTTGTTCTATAACATTCCGCTACCAAGAACAAGGAGATTCACATCGGCATTACTGTCAACTCGGGCGAGGCCAAACATAAGATAACGATAGTTGTTACGCTTTCCCCACGTTTCGTGCCGGAGAACAAGCTTGGTGAAGAGATCTATGTTCGTGAGTCGAGCCCACCTGGATTCTTGACGCTCTCACAGAGCTGACTCAGGCCCTTACATTTCATGCAAAAGGGCTCTGTGAAGCAACTTAGCCTCTGCTACGCTGGCATCGATAATCACTGGACTGCTCCGTTCAACATTGCCGATATTGGCACCACCGATATCAAGATCGCCCGGCGCAAGAGGAATCCTGCCGGAAGTTAACCCAGAAAACCCGCTGGTGGACCAGCGGCTAGGACCGGGTGCTAAGCCCGAGTCAGGGCAAATAGATAGATCTGGATGCAGCGGCCAGCAAACAAATCAGGCCATGTCCAGTTATGCATGCACACTGCTACGACTGTTTCAGCCTATTTTATGGGCTACTTATACAGGCTACAAAAATAGCTTCTGTGCCTAAGCAGCCTGGCAATATCGGTTGGAACTTTCAGCTTCACCTATGCCCTGCACGGAAAACAGTTTAAAGAGCACAAGAATTTATTAATAGTAGTCCGTATCGGCGTGAAGAGAAGCTCATTTTGGTGCATAATTGCAAGCCCGTTAAACGCTTATGGTAGCCCAGCTTTGTACCCAGGAGGGATACATTTCCGGTTGTCCTATCTACGCATCACATCCTACGCCGATTTCTTGCAGTAGTATGAGCTTTTGAAGAATAGGACCATCCATATCAAACTTGATTTCTACTCTATGAGTTCACGGGCGTGGCATTCCACCC
The DNA here is from genome assembly GCA_022114105.1 of Tolypocladium guangdongense. Taxonomy (NCBI): domain Eukaryota; kingdom Fungi; phylum Ascomycota; class Sordariomycetes; order Hypocreales; family Ophiocordycipitaceae; genus Tolypocladium; species Tolypocladium guangdongense. The sequence goes on along the minus strand of NRQP01000001.1, from coordinate 4,694,279 downwards.
ATTCATTCTCAACTGCACAAGTTCTGCCAACGGCGTCGACCCATCATATTGCACCATCCGACCCTCCAACTTGCGGAATATATCGTCGATATACGCTCCCGCCCCTGAAAGGTGCAAGATGTGTCCAATAGCGCGGTGTAGAGCGAGGAGGCGTGGCGCCGGTGGGTCGATGCTTTGATCTGCTGTGAGGTACAGCGCCCTTGTGACAGGCAGCATTCTCTGGAATCCAATCCTTCGAAATGATCTGATCTCATAGGTATGCGGGCGGTTGGCGATTTGCGTAAAGTAGATATCGAAATTTCCAAAGGCTCGGTGCAAGTCAAGAGTAAGTGTTATAGCATTGTGCGGTCGGTCAACGTCTACACCATTGATGAGATGAGCAACGTCATTGTCGAACATATTGAGAATCTCTAGAGCGGTCTTTTTGGATTCGCTCTTGAAAGTTATTAGTGTCGCGGCACAGACGATGATGAAGCAAACGCAGTGGAAGGGGAAAGGCATGAACAAAGCTTAAAGTGAAAGAAATAATGGAAACAAGAGACAGAAACTTATAAAGAAGAACCAAAATAAGAAGAATCATGAAATACGTAGCAGTCGACGCAACGTTGAATACATACCAATTCTTCGGTTTCCGATCCAACATGGACCAATGAGTGCGGTAAAATATGCGCGACCTCTAAATAACTGATGTTGTCATCCTCGATAGGGTCGCCGTCGTCATCTAGTATCTGTCCTTCTGGGGTTTCTCGTTCGCGTGCCTTGCTCATATCGAAGGCTCGCGATATGACGCACCGATGCCTATCGCGCATCAAACAGTCGCCACGGAGAGTGGACAACCGTTCTGGCGTTCCGATAAAGTCTCGGCTGCTCGACCTCAGAGTCGCAGACCGGTAATGAGGCGTTGGTTGGGGTGTTCGTGCGGTTGACGCCCGCAGCGGCATGAAGAAGTTGTTGACCAGGTGCTCGGCGAATCCCACCAAACGGGAGCGCATAGCCTCAGTGTGCTCCTCGTCGGAAAAGTCGATAGCTTCCCCCTCCATAGACAGCTCCATTGCGCGAAAGAAGGCCCGTAAGACATTATCTTTGGACTTTGGCGACACGGCGTATCGGTACATTAATCCGACTAGTTTCGGACCATTATAGCTGGTGCGGTCGGCGTCGCTGCCGGTAAAGTGCTCGACGATCTGATGAAACCGCTCGTCGGCTTGGATGCGAACATCATCTGCGAGGGGCGGACTCGACGACAAGTTCACGAAATCCTGGAGGGAAATCTGATGGCGGTGGTGTCGAGCGGCCATATTGCCAGCGTCTGCTGCTACATGTCGAGCGGCTTTGATGGTGGAAGAAATTTATTTAACGCCAGTCACCCACACGTATTGTCTAGGCAGCAGCGGTGAGGCTGGTGATACGGCGATCGTGGCGCAGCATAGCTTGATTGTGGCTAGTGGCTTCGCCTTACGCTAGTATGACACGCGCTGAGCAAACAGCCTACCCTGAAGAAGCTGTTAGTCAACCCCGCGAGTGGAAGCTCTGCCGCCATGCTTCTGCTAATCGTAGACTCGCATGCTGTCCACTCTGCTCTTTAATATACTATCCGCATCGTTTGTCAGCAAGTGCCTGGTGAGCAAAGTGCTTGAGGGTGACATCTGCTCTGCGCAAGGCCCTTACTGTGGGTTACTCAGGCTGAACTCAAGCCAAACGACGCTCGCAAACGCGTGGATGTTATCTTTGAAATGAGCATTGATGGCCTACGTTTGTTCTATAGGTAAGCCCCGCGACACTAGTTTAATCTGATGAATGCCTGAAACTGGGGTGGTGTGTAAAGGATAAGGAAAAGCCAGGACACCAGAAGGAGCAGGGCAGTTGAAAGTGGAAGGCAGGATGTGAGCGTTGACTCATTGACTATCTCCCACAGATCGCCGCTGCTTTGGCCATCGTATTCTAAACTTGATTTCGCCTAGCTTCTGCGGAGTAAGTTGCCGCTATTAACACTAGTTAGGCTCTTAAGTTTACACTTTATAGCTTTTAAAATTCTGTACAAGAAGGAACAAGATTCAGCATAATAATAGTATATATTGATAATCTAAGAAACGTAAAATGATACCGAAGATCGCTCCCAGCACTGCTTTCAATTAGTAAGGCTGCATAAACTGGGGCTCCGAGAGAAAGCGGGGCAATCGTTGGGCTGAACTATGTTCACTGGGACACATCCCCTTTCGTTCAATATACCAATATTGCAATAATTTACAATATGGCTTCCGTCGACGACGCTGGTAACGGCGGCCGTGAACAGCGCCGGCTCTCTAATGAAGAATATACCGTCGGCTGGATTTGCGCCCTGGCCACCGAATACGTCGCGGCCCAAGTCTTCCTTGATCACGAGCATGGACAGCCTAGCCATACCGCCACTCATGACAACAACGACTACACGCTCGGGCGCATCGGCGAACACAACGTTGCTATTGCCGTGCTTCCAGGTGGGGAATACGGCACAGCATCTGCTGCTGGGGTAGCTCGCGACATGCTCCATACCTTCCCCAATATACGAATTGGGCTAATGGTCGGTATTGGTGGAGGCGCACCGAGCTCAAAACACGATATTCGACTCGGTGATGTTGTCGTGAGCGAACCGCAGAATGGGCTAGGAGGCGTGTTTCAGTATGACTTTGGCAAGAACATCCAAGATCAGCCATTCCAAAGCACGCGCTTTTTGGCCCCGCCGCCCCCTGTATTGCTCACCGCAATTAGTGGGCTAAGGGCTAAATACGAGAGCCATGGACACACTATTCGAGAAGATATTGAACGTTGTCTGGCAGTAGAAAAACGGCTAAGAAAATAGTACGGCCACCCTGCTGCAGCCACTGACTGTCTGTATCAATCTCACGTTGTCCACCCGACGAGCGAAATCGACGAGTCGACTGTGATCTCGCGGCTAGTCCGAGATGAGGATGAAGATGATCCAGCTATACACTATGGATTGATCGCCTCGGCGAACCAACTGATGAAAGATGCCAAGCTTCGAGATCAATTTGCGAGAGAAAAAGAAGTCCTATTTTTCGAAATGGAAGCAGGCGGGCTGATGAATCACTTTCCGTGTCTGGTCATTCGAGGGATATGCGACTACTCTGATACGCATAAAAACAAGGAGTGGCAAGGCTACGCGGCAATGACAGCAGCGGCATATGCCAAAGACCTTCTTAAAAGGATTTCGCCAAATAAAGTGAAGGCAGAGAAGAAGCTTAGTGAACTTGTTGAGAACGGTAAGCTATATTTGGTTATTTTGATGTCGCTCTTGGGCGTGAATGTTGACTTGGACCTCGCTCTCCTACATATCCAGTCTCCGAGGCTGTTAGGGCAACAGGTGAAAAGACAAAATCCTCGACTGGTTAACGTCAAGCAGCTATGGTTCTCAGTATAGCGACCTCTTGAAGGTGCGACAACCAGGAACAGGCCAATGGTTTTTAGACTCAGCGCAGTATCAGACGTGGCTGGGCACACAGAAACAAACGTTGTTCTGTCCAGGCATTCCCGGAGCCGGAAAGACAATACTTGCATCGATCGTTGTCGAGGATCTCTTTTCTCGCTTCGAAAATGACCAGGAAGTCGGTATTGCATACCTGTACTGCAACTTCCAGAGGCAAGACAAGCAGAAGGTCGACGATCTCCTCGCCAGTCTGCTGAGGCAGCTGGCTCAACGTCGGCCGTCTCTGCCAGACGAGCTGACATCTCTCCATGATAAACATAAGGACAAACAGACAAAACCATCTGTTGATGAAATCTTCGCGGGCCTCCAATCGGTGGCTAGGATATACTCAAGTCTCTTTATTGTAGTAGATGCACTTGATGAATGCGAGACAGAATGCAGGTCAACATTTCTGTCACAGATGTTCAGCCTCCAAGTAAGCAGTACAGAAAACGTCCTGGCCACTTCGCGACCGATACAAACGATCGAAAAGGAATTTGAAGGTAGAGGCGAGAGAGTAAAGATTAGTGCCAGAGATGAAGATTTGGAGAAATGCCTCGATAACGATATGAAGACGTTGCCGTTACTGGACAAAGACAATGAGGGTCTGTCAGAGAAAAGGAAAGAAGACCTGAGGAATGAAATTAAAACTACGCTTGTCAAATGCGTCAATGGCATGTAAGTTGTTTATATCACATCACAGATCCAACTAAGGTTATTAACAATGCTGCAGGTTTCTCCTTGCACGACTTCACCTAGCGTCCCTTATCGACAAAACAACAGAGTCGGAACTACATACCGCATTGGAATCGCTTCCGAAAGGGCAGAATGCGTTGGCCCAAGCATATGGAATAACTATGGAGAGAATCAGAAGCCAGCGACCCGGCTTTCGGTTCCTTGCTGAGACGGTCCTCACATTGCTCACCTGCGCCAAAAGACTGCTCACAACTTTGGAGCTCCAAGACGCCCTTGCGGTAACGGAGGGTGATCCAACACTGGACAAAACTAAACGAGGGCATACGAGTATTATTGTTTCTGTATGCGCGGGTCTCGTGGCTGTCGATACAGACAGCGGTATTATCCGCTTGGTTCATGAAACGACAAGAGAATACCTCGCAACCCATATGCATTGCATTAGACCTCAGAAAGACATTACAACTATAGAGAATCCGATGGAACTAGACGACAAAAAGAATGCCATTGCCATGGCTGAGGCTCACAGGACTTTCGCGATTATTTGCGTCACCTACCTCTCATTCAGCGATTTCGAGAGTGGGTTTTGTCAGACGGACGCCGCGTTTGAAGAGCGGCTACAGTCAAATAAGCTCTACGACTATGCCGCATACAACTGGGGCCACCATGCTCGCGAGGCTTCGACATTGTGTCCCAGCGTAATAGAGTTTTTAAAGGATTCGTCGAAAGTGGAGGCATCGAGCCAGGCCTTAATGGCTATTGAACGTCCATGGGGTTCCGATTGGGGCCAAGAGGTTCCAATGAGAACAACGGGGCTTCATTTGGCGGCATATTTCGGGCTTCAAGAAACAGTGAGCATATTGCTTCAGGATTGGCAGAATATTGATGCCAAGGATGACTGGGGTCAAACACCGCTCTGGTATGCCGCCGAGAATGGGCATGCGGCTGTCGTTGAACTGCTGCTGGCGACGGATAAGGTTGATGTTGATACTAAGGATCGTAGGGGTCAGACACTGCTCTCGTGTGCCGCCGGGAATGGGCATGAGGCTTCCGTCCAGCTACTGCTGGCGACAGGCAAGGTCGATGTTGATGCCAAGGATATAGAGGGTCGGACATCGCTCTCGTGTGCCGCCGAGAGGGGGTATGAGGCTATCGTCGAGCTGCTGCTAGCGACGGATAAGGTCGATGTTAATGCCAGGGATAACGAGGGTCGGATACCGCTCTTGTGTGCCGCCTGGAACGGGTATGAGGCTACCGTCTAGCTACTGCTGACTATAGGTAAGGTCGATGTTAATGCCAAGGATAACTAGAGTCAGACACCGCTCTTATGTGCCGCCGGGAGCGGGTATGAGGCTATCGTCGAGCTGCTGCTAGCGACGGACAAGATCGATGTTAATGCCAGGGATGACCAGGGTCGGACACCGCTCTCGTGTGCTGCCGGGAGCGGGCATGAGGCTATTGTCCAGCTGCTGCGTGCTTTGACGCTTCGACAATTGAACTCCCCTTCTCCTCTGCCACTGCCATTTAAACCGCTTTCCGGCTAACTAAATCGCCTAATATAATGTCTACTCGTATATCTACAATGGCACATTTATTCGTTTCTTCCATTTAGATTTCAGCTCTTACTACACCGAATATTTGGACACATCAACGGAAAATACCCAACGGGCTCTTGTCCAAAACCACCCAGAAGACACAAGTATTCGCATATCTAGTACAAAGTGGCTGGATCTCGAGAAGCCTGAAGACGTTATTCTCTCGATTTGCCATATACTGACTCGAGTACGATTGGGAGATCAGGGGGCCGATCTACATCAGAACGAATGGAAATATCATCTATCTCATCCGAACCAGAGAATTCCGTCGATACATGAAGGACGTTCAACAAGGCTTACTGAGAATCTAGAGGAGAAGACCAACAGAAAGGCGCAGCCGCTCATGCGCGTCCCAGCCCTCTTTGTCTCACATATGGTGGCTACTGTGCTGCAAGGTGCCGTGGTTACGGCTTGTCATTTTTGTTCTTCCGTTCTCATCTCGCGTGCGATCATCCAGGCTTTAAAATCCGTGAGAGGCTTGTAAATACTGCTCACTGGAACGTGCCTCTAATTTCATGGGCTGACAGAGTAGCCGAAGTGCAATCTGCCTAGGTAGGAGTGCCCTCTCTGCTTCCAGCGGCATTTATTTGTATAGAAAAAGCTTAGAAGACGTCATCTTTGAAACATACCTTCTCCGGTGCTGCCATGCTGGCGAGTTCAGGCACGGGCACGTTCCCCGAAGCGCGACGAATCCGGCCACAGGTTTCACAACATGGGACTGGGGCACCTGCCGCGACGCGTACCCAGACAGCCAGGGTGCTCGGCCGAAATACCTTCTGGCAGCGCAATCTCTCCTGTCTTGTACCTCGACGTGGTTGCTGGGCTGCGGTGCACGCGCATGCAAGAACGGCACATCTGTGGCCCAGCGGATGCGGGCTTTGTGCAAATCACCTGAAGCGGCACTCCTTGCGCAGTGCTGGCGCGGGTGACCACTGAATGACCAGCCTCCAGGAACATCTCGCTTCCCGCACATGCACCCATCTCGGCTGGCAGTTTACTGTATGTCAACTTTGAGAACCTGCGAAGCGCTAACAGGAGGGAGGGTTGGATGTGGGTTGCTGCGCGGTCGGTTGAACGTTATGCTAATTTTTTATGCACGAATATTCTTTTGTGCATAACCAGCAACTCTTTGTGCTGCGGAGCGTCCAATCTCAAATTCGATTTTCGTTCGACGGCTGGAAATCAAGTCGTACATTTCAACTTTTAGGATCGATACGAAGCGGATCCACTAGGCAGTGCACATATTCCATATTAACGTATACAGCCCGAGGGTGGCAGTCATGCTGCGATTGCCTTGCCGGACAGAACGATGAGCTCATTCACCATCGTCTCAAAGATCTTGGGTGGGCCAGGGGCTGATGAGGAGCGTAATCAATTCAAAACATAAGAGCAACTCAAGTCAGTAACTAGCCCTACTTCGTCGCATTTCAAGTCCAGCTCATACGTACGTTGCCAACGTCAGCTCCAATTACATTCACTACATGGCTATCAGTCATGTTGCTATCATCTGGGCCACTATGGGTTATCAGAGTCACAAAAGCTATCTAGGATTAAATCAATTGCTCGAGTGAGGACTTGACAGTAGACAGCCATAACATCCATTGCAGTAGAGCTGGTCCCATTCGCCTATCTTCCTCGCAACGAGCTTCGACTTTTTGAGTTGCCCGCATCGACAGCAATTGAATTCTCTACCCGCGGCTAACCGATGTTGCTGCAGCCCGTCACGACGAGGAAAGTTCTTGATGATTTTGAATCCATCTGGAATTTTTTCCACCACCTCTACTTGCGACGCTGGTTGGTTAGTCCCGTGTCATTTTGCAGCATCCAGAGGGTATTCTTACCGTTTTCTCCCAGATCTTTCGGCGCCACTGTCACTGTCGGCACGATTCAAGAGGAAACTTAATAATTAGGTTGAGGATTTAATACTTATTAGACTGCATTGCGACTTGTAAGCCGGTGGCTTCTTTCGCGACAGTAGGTCTGTTTTCGTGGCTGCTGGTAGAACTGTCTTGGTTGACGGTATCTATTGTAGCTTTCTTGGTCTGATATAAGTACACCACTACTTATTACCGCCCCCCAGCGGATAATCAGATCACTTTTGGTGAGTGCGTCGATCTATGCGGGATGCAGCGGCATTGCTGAGACAGTCGAACTGAAATATTGATCCTGGAATGCCGGATCATTATGCATTTCGCCAATCAGCTGCGTCGCGCTCCCCTCCCACGTAATAATATAAACTACACCGGGTTGTCTCCAAGAGGAGCTCCTGACGCAGAGAGTAAGCCTGCTACGTGTGAGGCTTCGTGTCAAACGTCCGGTTGGATCACCAATGTGGAGTTGTATGCGGGTGGATGCGGAGACAACGCATCTTGAGACCAGTCTTGGAGTGCGTCCACTCTCTCATCTACCGTAGGTATCGTGCGAGCACTATTAGCACTAGGCTAAGCAAGCATAGCATGCCACTCTCACACCCGCCAGTGTTGTGACAGCAGGACTACAGTCCCCGTCTCAGCGCGGCGTGTCTGGCTTTAATATATACGTGAAAAGAGACTAAAAGATGCAGTGTTTCGCAGCAAAATTATCGTATAATTCATCCACTATGATTTGTGATATATTGGCAAGCTTGGCTCAGACCCGCTCAGGATGGCTGCTACAACACCATGATCAATCCAAGAGTAAGATAACGATGGGATGCGTCCAAGCTGTTTCAGAAGCTAGATATACAGCCGAACTCCAAAACCAGTGAGCACTTTTCCCGCAGTAGACATTATATGCTGCAGTGAATATTCATTTGTACAGTATGGACAGGAATTATATAATAATACTATCTTCCTATATAAACTATTACTGTACCTAGCAGGCTCGGTGCTATTAGCTCTGCTAGCGTGCTGGAAACCTACTCCTTTCCACCACAGAGCTAAGTTGGTTTGCCATCTGAGGACTTCACGGCGATTCCGCCAATCTTCTTTCCAGCCCGCTGTAGGATTAAGGCATTCAATGTCATCAAGGCATTTAATCTCACTCCCATAAATAACCTTCTCCAAGGGTAGCCTTTTTTCTCTTTTTATTTCCAAGAACTCCACAAAGGGTTGTGGATCCAGAACTAGACGGTCAGTCCAAGCCAGGCTCTTGCCGTCCAAGGTATAGACTGTCTCTTGACACCATTGCGCAAGATGTGCCAGGTACAGACTTGCGATACCATCCTCCTTCGTTCCTTTGAACACCGCATTTGTTCGAAAGCACTTCCATTCCACACACGTATTGTTCGTCTCCAGAACAAGGAATAGCTCTGGATCACGAAGGTTGAATAATTCAAAAAGCCTGTCTCGTACTGTTTCCGCCGGCACCCAACGAGGATAGTTTTGGAGGCTCTTATGTCGCTGGAGCAATTGACGTACAATAGATCGTAGAGCTGCCATCAAGTTAGGCGATCATTATAGCTTCCCCAGTCTTATGGTAATATCCTTACCTGCATCAGCTCTACTCGATGGAATTTTGATGAGGGCCATCTTTGGGTCTGTTCTTAGCCACAGTCGCTAATAAAAATATAACAGGGACCATAATCCGTAGTCGCTTATATAGGGATCAGTACGATGCCAAAGCTTTCATCTGATCGCGACATTCTGCTCCCTGGCCATGCGCAAAACGCTCAGCTGTTTTTGAGCTGTGCAGCCCTGCCATCTTTTCACGAGACCCACAGCGTCCGGGTCAGAGCAGCTCTCAGTTTACGGTGTCGTGCACCTCACCACTAACTATGGAACCCTGATACTGTTCACTGAGGCCTGATGCAAGCAACCTGACAACGTACCTGCTCCACCCCTGCATCTTGGCCAAGGCTTGCCTCACGCAGCCTTAGGTCCATCGACAGCCACTAAATAACTACCATTCTCTAAACACCAATCCGTAAAAGGGATATCTTCCAACTGCCAACTTTAAATGACGATCTCTTAAATAGAAAACTTGAATCTACGACAATATCTACGGCCAATCCCTTGAATAGCCCGTCACCAAAATGTGCATCCCCATTAATGGCATCCCCCAAACCCATACACGCCATCCCCTAAACCCAAGCATCCCCTAAACCCAAGCATCCCCGAAACCCAAGCATCCCCTAAACCCAAGCATCCCCTAAACCAAGCATCCCCTAAGCCCAAGCATCCCCTAAACCCACAAACAGTAGCCCCAACTAGCACATTGCATGACTGATTGCTCTCTAAGCCTTCCCCAGGCCGCACATGTTGTCGCCGGTTATCCAAAAGAGAGGGAGAGCCTCTCAATATTTTGCCTTAGTTATTGGACAGCACCCGTATCCCCTCCCCGAACTTGGCAGAATTTACGGCCCCGCTCCTGTGATTTCGAGCTGCTGCAAAGGCTCAATCAAATGCTCTGGCGTGTGAGCTTCTCTCGTCGATATAGCAATAATTCGCGATAACTCGGCCAACTCCTGCTGCAGGCCACCCTGGCATATACTAAATATTTCTCGCGCATACTCTTGAAGTGAATTCAATGTTATGGAGAAGTCTTGACTAACAAGACGTCAGCACTAGTTATAGCAATCAGATTTCTACGCACGTACATAACTGTCTCCGCCGCATCGGCGAGCAAAATAGATAAAATTGGTGATCCGCTTGAGAGAATGTTCCAACGATTTGATATGCGCCAGCGATGTTTTATGCTCTCCCTCGACGTTTTAGCTACTGATGCCAAATAGAGATCAATGGCAATAGTTGCAATTCCTCTGCCTTGCGAGGGGCGTAGCTCACCACATTTGACTTCTTCTTTGACAGCCTGATACAGCAGTGGGAGTAGTTGAGCGACTCGAATGTTCACTAGCCTAAAGAGCTCCCGACGAACATCGCTTCGCTTCAGTTGTCCTTCCAGAGCTGATAGAGTCTCTATTACCTGCGTGCTCGTCGCACCGCAGCGAAGAGTCGTAGAGTGAAGAAGTGCCGCCCAGAATTGGTACGTCTCATTACGGTAATTCGAAAAATATAGTTCTGCGCTTTTCTTTATTAAGTTCTGCGTATCGCGTATTTTCCGTCGAGATACTCTCCCGCTGCTCTCTGGTATTGTTGTCGACATGAGGAATCCGCTCAGGTAGAGGGTAAAGAAAAAAAATCAACATGTCATGAGATGAAGTATAACACAGAACGAAGGTGATAATCAGCAAATCTCTCGTGTCTTTTAGCCATCGCAACGCGCTGTTCTGAAGTCTGTCATCTGCTTGCACAAGGCTGCAATGTGCCCACCATGGTCTTAGCTGCGTGGAAGCAGAAACATGCAGGCGCCTTGCTTCCATGCTTGAATGCTTGAAACCCTACTGTGGAACCTGGAGGCAGCATTCAGTTTTCAGCACTCGGATCATCGGACTGCCACTGCATTGGCCTGATTTCTGAAGTGGCGTACAACGGCGCTAAGAACCCGTTTTGGTCTTCGGTGCCGCACCTAAAGAAGCGCCAAAACAGAAAGCATACCGCACAATGGTGAAAAGTATCACCACTCCGTACGTTTTGAAAGAGCCAGCAATGCAGAAGTCAGTTGAGCTTTTGAAATGGTGGATTCTACTAGGCGAAGCGTTACTGCAGCACACCGCAGGAGAGATAAATGCCAAAAAGACTAAAACCATGAGCCAAGGTCAGCAAAACACCATATCCCGTCCGTGCCTAGAGTAGTTTATAAGGAAATGCCAGTTATTCTGTTTATTGATTGAGCTGGTGGAAGAGGTAGTGTTTATGCACGAAAATCGCTGCACAAGAAGCCGAAAACAAGGGACCTGGTGGATTTAGCGCCGCCGAGAACAGAAACCGTCCTCACTGGTCGGCGGTGTGTGTTTTCTTTATCGCAGTGCCACATGGATTAAGCAGATAGGCTACATTATCTCGAATCCGGCTTAGCTAATACCTTTTATTGCTTTTTTAGGTCCTGCTTGCTGGCCTTGTAGGCAGCGTAAAAGGAAATGCGACAAAAAGCATCCATGCGAAAATTGCGTGCGGCGCAATAACCCCCAGCTATGTTCATATATACCAAATCGCTCTGCCTCTTCCAGAAAAGCCGCCAATGGTTTGTTTAATATAATTCCCATACTTTCATCTTTTACTAACAATTACGGCCTATAGCATTTATCCTCTACCGCGCGCATCATCAATCACAGATTAAGGCGCATGACCCGGGGGTATCGATGTCGACAGTTTCCAAAATTGTAGGCGAGCAGTGGAAACACGAGACAGATAATGTTAAAGACGCCTGGAAGAAGCTGGCGAAAGAGGAGGAGCAGTGGCATCAACACCAGTATCCCAACTTTAGGTATCAGCCTAGGAGAGGGAGCAAAATTCAAGAGAGCTGGTCGAATACTGCCACCCCCCGTACATCTTTAACGCCAGACCAATACTCAAGACAAGAGGCGCCGATAGGAGGCCAGCGGACTTCCGATGGCAACATCCACCAAAATTACGAAGAGGCGAGGGCCGCTATGGGCGGCGCCCGCCATCCACAAAGGACAATCGAGCCCGCCACTCATGCTCGCGGGGACGCACGCGACGCATATAATAGCTTATGCAGCCTATCGCGATCGCCCACGTACCTTCCGCGGGCGACAGCCCCGATAATAAACGGCGTTAGTCCAGATGGGTCGCACCCGCAGAAGTCGCAATACACCAGCATGCCCGCGCCCGTGCCCTCGACCCTGGTGCCACAGTCGATCAAGAGGCTGCTAGACCAATTCTCGGCGACGTCGTCGCCTCCTCCTTCCCCGATAAAAAGGCAAGACTATGAAAGACAGGAGGTGTCGACAGGAGGCCAGTGGACTTCTGATGGCGACAGCCAGAGAAGTTACAACTTCGACGCATACGGAGAGGCGACGGCTGCTGTGGGCGGCGACCGCCGTCCACAAAGGATAATCAAGTGTGCCACTCATGCTAGCGGGGACGCATGCGGCCTGAGCATTAAGCGCAGAGATCAGGCTCGACTCTACATATTAACAAAACATTTCTCTCTATTACAGGCACAGAATTGGAGATTACAGATTGCGGAACCCAAACTCAATGGCATACGGAGCAGTCTCAACACAAAAATGCCGCCATCTGAGCAGTTTAACGGGACTGAGTATACACCTCAGCCTATCTCCGCAGCTCCAGAGTATACTGCGGAAGAAACGAACGAGCACGAGATGTTAAGCACGCAAAACTTTTCGCTCCAATGCCGAGCTAGTATCAACCCGGGGGACAAATCTCCCAAGGCTGCCAACTCAGGGTCTGTCTGCGTTGACTATGTTAATCAGCCTGGGTCCGCTGCAGTTGACAAAGATATATTGGTCAACAAGACGACTGCATCTCTGCCGCCAGCGCAACGACAAAGAAAATGGGCTAAAAGGAGTAGAACGGGCTGTCAAACTTGCCGGTAAGTTCTTAAACCCCAGTAGACAGTATTTGAATCTAAGCTCATGGTTGCCAGGAATTATCACGTCAGATGCGATGAATCTAAGCCGGTTTGTGGAAAGTGCAAGAGAAATAATAGGGAATGTGAGGGTCTTGGGTACGGTCGGGATCAACCGGAACAATAGCAGGCAGTCATACATCTATAGCTTAAATAATTCTCTTCTTTTCTCCTCTTTCAGGTATAAGTATTGTGTCAGTATGACCAAAACAGACGGGGACCTAGAGATATTAGCAACAGATTCCCATTGCCGTAACGGCCGCCATCGATCGAGCCCTCATTATTGCCATCAATCAATGTCCAAGACACCAGGAATCCCTTTAAGGCAGCCTGCAGGCACTCTGGCCCCGTTAATCAACCTCTAATTAGACCGCCACGCTGCCGTGCCAGCGAAACAAAGCAGTGGTGTGAGTGGATGCCGTCTCTTTGCAGGCTCACCGCAACAATGATGGAGATATAGAGAGGCTCATAATAATAAGCGTCTACGGAATTGGCCCGTAAAACTGAGACACACTTTTTGGACGGACGGTGCCAAATGAGGCTGCTTTACAGGCTTGCCCACAAGCCATACACCGCATCTTCTTCCTGCGCCTATATATTCACTCGCCTGATCAACTCCTTGCGCTCTTTTTTATCCTAGGCCCTCAAGTCAATCTTTTACAGCTCAGAGATATGCAACTTACCAGCCACTAAGTTCAATACAAGTTCTCGACTTAATACAACCCGCTTCCCAGGCTCGAAGCCACGGCAACTGCAAATATGCCGGACCCTTACCAGCCCTTCATTGGGCCGATTACCCGACGTATCATAGCGGAGCAGGCTACAAAGATTTGCACGAGCATGACAGCCTCTATGAGCGACAAAATTGACTTACTTCGCAAGCTTGAAACATGCGTTGTCATTGATGAAGACCTAATTTTCCAGGGGTGATGAGATCTACTGGACCATCTACGGTCTTGTCATTTGCTTTACCGGCATGAAGCCGGGCTTGAAAAAGTTTTCATACTTTCTTGATTGTTCTCACAACAGGCTGGACTGCTATCAGCCTTTCAAATTCGCACTCTGCTGCGACGGAATGTGGTTTACCATCCGCGTACAACCACTTGATGTTGCCATCTTTTTCAACGCAACTGAGATCATCAAGGCTCTTATCAAGCTGCACAGAGAGCACCCATACTGTATTCAGGGAGTTTCGTACCGCGGTTTACAAATAGGTGTTAAGCAGGAACGGTTTGAGGCTGTCGCAACTCTGCTAGAAGAGGGCGCGGACCCGAATTATGCCATGGAATCTAGGCATATACCGAGTGCACATCTCTGGCAGTGCCCAATCGAGCTTGCTGTAATGTCACGAAACGAACGGCTTATAAATCTGTTACTGGAGAACAACGCGAAACCAACAAATCTGAGCTTAATCTACTCGTTCGGACTACAATCTAGTACTGCCATTGCGCAGTCTATCAAGGATCAGAGTACATTCCCGGTAGGATTTGCCAAGGCTCTCTTGAGGGACGCATTCGAGACCGATGAGTCGAAACTTATTCAGCATTTTCAACGGACCAAGAGCTCGAGCGGCACATCCGTAGGATTCAAGACCACTCCAAACAGTCGTGGCGATGACTTCATACACTACCGCTGCGACAATACGCCGGACGGGTGCGATCACGATGGGCGCACAGCCCTCATGTACGCATGTTTGCTTGGCCACAATGATATCGCGAGCGATCTCATCGACGATCATCGCGTAGATGTGAGCTGCTTGGACAAGTGGGGCAACTCATCGCTGCTATTTGCCATCTTCGGCGGGTTAATCGAAGTTTCAGAAAAGATATGCGCTAGGCTTTTCAAAGAAGATATGCTAGTGGAGCATATGCAAGAGGTCTCTGCGTCGTTGGCGTTTGAGCGTGGGCAAAAGGATAGGTCGCGCGAATGGATACTGTCTTTGAATGGAGAGTTGGTAAAAAGATACGAGTCAGAAACAGGCATTCTTAGAATACATTACCCTGAGGAGCTAGACAATAGTTACCGAAGATAATGGACAATGCGGCGCACGTTTCACTGCGGCCGCGACGATGCTTTTTAAACCTGGAAGATTACCGGCACCGCGCGGCGTAACCAGCCACTTTGTCCGTCCCTCCTGTAGAGGCTGGAGGTGTATCATAACATTTATGCTCAAGTTCTTTAATTATATAATACATAAACTCATTAAAATGCCATTTGATGCTCGTATTTTGGTCCTCCTTCGTGGAACCTTGCTATGGGGCCTGGGGAAGGGTGGGAGTTGTTGGCGAAGCTGGAGAAAATAGCTGATGTGGAAAAAAAGGCCGGATAGAGGAGAGGAAAGAGACGAGAGGAGTATACATGCTTATTTCCTTCTGGAAGATTGAAGCAAATGATCTGATGTTCATCCAATTGCGGTTTTCTCGTCAATGTCGAGAGCTCCTAGAGCAAAACGTTGACACTGTCACAATGACCATGAAGTATGTCCTCCAGGTAAGGCAAAAATAAAATGAATATGGTCGGCCATGGTTAACAGTGCGATTTTATCCGATATAAGCACCTTAGGGAGTCCGTAGCTGCTTGGTTCCATCATATAATTGAATTTCTAATAATACTTTTGGGGACCTGGCGTTACCGGCCGCCTTCCGGCTCGACGCAGCGAATTGATTGACCTGAATTAGGCCGCTTTTTGAATCTTCGAGCCCGAAAGCTTCGCTCCATCTGAAACCGGCTTATTCAAATTTTCGATGAATTGACTTTGGCGATATCGTAAAATAATAATTGGCCCGAAATAAGGAGTGTATGACGACAGTCTTTATCAAGGCAAGAAGTGGGCTTCAAATTGGGCCGTTAAGAGAATAATTATCTTTAAAATAGACAAGGGAGGTGATCTAGATGGAGATAGAGAATTGGGAAAACTAGTTTGAGCCGATGACGCTTCACAATGGGAGCAAGCTTGTGGCGCTGCGCGGGAAGGCAGGGCGTGTGGATATGAGGATCGTGTGACAGTGTGAACAGTTTCTTGGACGAGTTTACCGACGGGATTGAGCCGATTGGAGGAGAGGCAGATATGCGTGGAAGGAGATGGGTAGGGGGACGACGGCTGTTGATTTGCTGGCTGTCGGTTGGCTACGTGGATAATAAGACTGTCATAGGGAAGTATTGGAGTCTAGGACAATTTGTGTATATTTGTCCTGTTTTTCCTATCTTTCTTTCTTTATTTTTAGGCATGCTCGTTCCATATAGACTAAAAATAAAAGTTGTGGATGAGTTCTGGCATGGTGATATAGCCAGATTAGCCATTGGCTGGTGTGCATTGATTGAGGCGTGCCCGTTCGTATCATCACAGACCGCGAGTATCGTCGTGAGGACTTCTGCTCTTGAGAAGCCTGAGCGAGATTCGCTGCATGAATACGTCAAGCTGCAGGGTGGCGCATTGCGGCATTTTTGCCACGTAGAAAAGGGGTAGAAGGACATGGAAAGAAATAGAGATTAAAACTGCAGGCTGGAGTCGCGATGAAGAATAATTGACCATTGTTTGTGAAAAAGTGTACTTCTATCTAGGTGGTTCAGGTACCTGGTTCGGGTCAGCTGGGGTGGCCAGCAGCGGCCACCCCACGTGACAGCGTGGGAGGGCGAATCAGATTCGGAACCTGGGACAGCGACACAGGCATTACAGGCCCCGACACCATCGAAGCCAACCCGTAACCTTTTCTTCTTCCTATCATCCCGAGCGACCTATGCTACTATCCTCCGATACCAAGTTCCTAGACGCCCAACAGGACCCTGTTTTGGTTTTGCTCTGCTATGTAAATACCAAGCCGCTGATCGCCCCCTACGACAGCATTCCGGCGCCTCGACTCCTGAACTGGCGCAACGGTGACCACTGGCGACACCACAAACACATTGCGCAGTACGCGGCCCCTCTGTGGTACGAGTACAGACTTGGAGACGGGGCTTCTCGCTCCCTTGTCGCTTCACCATCACCCGAATCGCAAGATAGAGAAGAGAGCAAGCAGTCGAGATGGCATCGGTCACGTCCCTCGACAAGGACTTGCGCCAGATGCGCCTCGACAAGTACACACCTGCGGCGGCCAACGAGGCCCGCACGTGGATTGAGGAGATGCTCGGCGCGAAGCTGCCGTCCTCGGATCTCCTCGAGGGGCTGAGGGATGGCGTTGCTCTCTGCAAGTGGGTGGCCGCGTCCAACGTCACCCGGTGGCGTCACCCAGTCGCGCGGTTGCTGACTATCGCCGTCTAGGCTCGTCAACCTCGCTGTCCCTCCGCCCGGCGTCAAGTTCAAGCAGTCCGCGATGCCCTTCGTACAGATGGAGAACATCTCGCATTTCCTCCGCGCGTGCCAGGCCCCGCCCCTCAACCTGCACCAGCACGACACGTTCCTCACCGTCGACCTGTACGAGCAAAAGGACCCGGCGCAAGTGCTGCAGTGTCTCGGCGCGTTCAGCAGAGCGGCCCATGCCGCCAACCCGAGTAAATTCCCCACGGCGATGGGACCGAAGACTCGAGCCGGAGCCATGAGCCCTCAAGGAACCGGCACTATGACGCCGACGGGACTTCGCCATAGGGGGGCGTCCTTCGCCAGCAATGCCTCATCCGCATACGGCGGCCCGAAGCCGGTTTTGCCACACCGCACTGGCGACTCTGCCTCTGGCCGACGGAGCCCGACGAAGGGCCACACCACGACTCCCTCGAATGGGGGATCCCCGAGTCACGTGAGCAGCTGGAGCAAGAGAGAACACGAGGGCGCAACATCGCCGGCCTGGAACATTGCGCAGTACGGCTACATGGGCGGCGCCAGTCAGGGGAACCTGGGCATCTCGTTTGGAGGACGGAGGCAAATCACTAGTCCTGGACCCAACGTCCCCAGCTTGGCCGAAAAGGAGCGCCGCCGCAGAGGTGAAGAGGAGCGTCAGCAACAGGAGGCAGAGGAAGACGAGCGCCGACGGCAGGCAGAGCTGGAGGCGGAAGAGGAACGGGCCAGGATAGAGGAGGAGCGAAGGTGGGAGAAGGAGACGGAGCGGCTGCGAGAAGCGGAGCGGCTGAAGGCGGAGGAGATGCGTAGGTGGGAGGAACAGGAACGCCAGTGGCAACTGACGGAGCAGAAGCGCCGACAGGAAGAAAAGGAGGCCGAGGCCCGGCTCAACGAGGAGCAGCGCCGCGCCAGGAGCCGGAGCGACAACAGGCTGCGCGGCCAGTTCCTCAGCCAGTACCAGGCCGAGCAGGTCGACGCGGAGAGCAGCCAGAGCAGCCGGATCAAGGAGTTGGAGAAGGAACTGGAACGGGCGCGACAGCGCGAGGCAGAGTACAAGCGGGAGCGCCAGGAACGCGTTCCACGCGCCAGCAGCAGGGCCGCCAGCGAGATCACGCCGCCCAAGGCCAGATCCAGGAGCCGGCCGGCGGCGGCGGGTGCGTCGACGGCATCGCCGGCGCCGCTTGCGTCTAAGGCGCCCGAGCGCGAGCCAGCGCGGCTCGAATCGTGGTCCCAGAACGAGCGCGAGTATCTGCAGACGCAGTGGGACCAGCAGCAAGAGCCGGAGCCAGAGCCGGAGCCGACGCCCGAGCCCGAACCAGCGCCTCGCTCCGTTGCTTCGCCCCCAGTAACGTCCCCCCGGCCTCTTCCAGACCCTGCCACGACGCCCAAGGCCAGAGGGCCCAACGCCGGCAGCCGTCCGCTGCCCGATCCCGCCAAGTACACGTCTCCTCTCGCGCCGCCGCAGAACCGAACGGACTGCTTCCTCGCCAGCAACGCGCCCCCGCCGTCGCGGCAGCCGCAGCCGACGTACGCGCGCGAGCTCGGCGCCACCGAGGAGCGCGACGCCGAGGACCGCCGGCGCGCGCAGAGCCAGGCCGGGGCCAAGGCGGGCGGCTGGGCGTCCAAGTCGCTCCTCGAGCGTGAGATGGAGATGGAGCGCCAGCGCCAGCGCGAGTGGGAGGAGGCGCAGAAGGAGACGGCCAAGGCGGTGCGCTCGGGCGACGGCGTCGACGGCGTCGGGGGCCGCTGGGACGTCGGCCAGTGGAGCGGCTACACGGGCGGCGACGGCCAGAACCGGGGGTCGCAGGGCATCGGCGCCGGGAGGAGGCAGATTGTCGGGCCGCGGCCGCTGCCGGGGTCCAACAGGTGAGGCGGCCGAGTGGTTGTAGGACGGGCAACGGTCGCCGAGGACGAGTCCGAGTCTCGATGGGCGGACCACTGAATGAACCGGCTGGACGTCACTGTTATCCTGTCTCTGTCAAAAGCAAAATCGTTGCAGCGTAGATTGAGAAACAAGGCCCCAAAGTTGAAGTGTTTTTAAATTATCAACTGTACCGTCCGCAATTCACATCGGCATATACACCAGGCGAGCCGAGACGACCGACGGCTCTGACACTCGCTATATACATCTTGCCAGGCGGAGGATCGAGGCCCTCCGTTCTTCGGCAATCAGACCGAGCCCTGCCGCGTCCAGCAAGTAATACAGACTGCTTGTACATCGCAGGTGGGATCAAGTTGGCCGCCTCTTGCCGGAGATAAGACGGCCCCCGGTGTGCACAGGCAGTACCAAGGTGGGGTCGCTGAGACACCCATCTCCTTCTTGCATCGCGAGAAACAACCCCATCCATTGAGTCTGGTTGTCGCCTATCCAAACCATCCTCTGCCGTCGCTGTACGGATAATGGCTCGCCCTTTTGCTGACAAGTGCAGACACCCTGGTTCAACAGCTGTGAGTGTTCACGGCAGCTCCGGTCGCTACGCCCATCAGGACTGATCACCGTTTTCCATTGCCGATTCTCCATCTCTGCCCTCTGCCGCCTCGGTTCTGCAGCGCTGGCACATGCACCAGCCCCCGAGGCTGCCCCGTGCCCACTCCCGTCGCCCCTGCACGGGGAGCGATACGTCGCAGTAATGGTTCAGGATTTCCTCTCCTCGCTTGATCCCGCCTGGTCGGCCGCTAGCAACGCGCTCTGTCCGAGCCGAGAGGACCATGCGACCACCCCAGTCCCAGGTGACGTTGGGATCGCAGTCGTGGTTGGCCAGGCACCAGTACGGGTGAACTGCTGCCACGTCTGGCCGTCCGTCCCGCGGGTTCTTTCTCGCCGAGGCAGTCCCTCGGAACTTGGCATACAGCGTGTTGAGAACCCAGACGTCGTACTCGGCGAGGGTCGCAAAAATGTCCACGCCCATCTTCTCTAGCACATGGAGAGGTGTTTCGATGTTGTATTTGAAAGAGAACGGCAAGGTCCACTCAGGAGGCGGCCCTGCGTTGGGCGACACATTAATGTGGTTGGAGCGTGTCGGCACAAAATCACCCCAGATGAACTTGACCTCGCGGACGTCGAGGGGGTGCACCTCTTGGTGCTCAGCCAGTGCTAAGATACGGGCAAGGAGCAAGAGATAGAGCGTCTCGTCGGCCTCAAAGGCGTCGGGGTCCTTGGCGATGGCGTCGACGTCCTTGTCGCACACGGCGGGGTGATACCGGTTCTGTGCCTCGTCATGACAATGCTGGCTGCAAAAGACAGTGTCATAGCACTCGTCGCAATTCACGGGCTCGTTCTCACTGCCAAGGCGCGGCAGGTCGGAGCTACATGCGTCGCAGACGGAATCCTTGAGCCGGTTGTTGGCCGTCAAGAGGGAGTGTTCCGCCAGCACCACCTCTCCGGGCTCGATGTCCTCCTGAGCAAACACGCCGAGTTGTTTACAGGTAGGGATAATGTCATAGCCATCGGTATCGCTGGCCCCTTCCAGCAGGACGGGCAGAGTTGCCACCTGAACGGCGCACTTTGGGGCCATGTCCTTGAGGTCTGCATTCAAGACGTCGAGCGACTCGGGCGAGAAGCGGTCGGGCTCGCGGTCGTTCCACGGGTATACCTCTCGGCGGACCAGGCCATGATCGGGGAGGTCGGTGATGTCGAAGTCGCTGCGCCGAAGCCGTTGGCGGCCTACAGTCTGGATGTGATTCTTGGTGTTGAGCAGCTCTCGGTTCTCGGGAGCAACCTGAAGCCCTCGGCTGCAGAAGGTAGCGGCGCTCTTGAGGCAGCCACAGAGCAGCAGACTCAACGAGAGCATCTGATATGCTCGGATGGAGCTGACGACGGCAAGTCGACGCGCCGCAGCCTCGGCGTCATGGGGATCGGCAGCGTTGGGGGCCGGCAAGTCTGCGGAGAGGCTGCCATAGGCGAGTACTTCCGGGGCCGGAACGCCGGCGTGCATCATCAGGCTCTCCAAAGCCTGCTCGTGGTACTCAAAGCCCTCGTTGGCGACTTCGTCCGTCAAGAGAAGGGCTCGATAGGCATCGCCAACGGCCAGGTCGGGATATCCCAGGTCCGAGTGGACGACGGCGCGCTCGAGATAGAGGATCAGATCATAGGGAAGGCTACCGAGCCCTTCCGTCAGCTGCGCACGACGGTCGAGCAGCTGCTCGTGCTGAGCGTCCTGCTGAGCGTCATGGTCCATGGTTTGCAGGGGGGTGGGTGGACGCGCGAGGCGAAGAGGCGAGGACGACGACTGGCGACCGCGGAAAGAGTCGTTGGCGGCCGTCAATGAGGCGTAGCTGGGCGCGGAGAGAGCCAGGGAGACTGAGAGCGGTGGACGTCGAGGGTCTTCGCGCAGAGAGCTGGAGGCTCGAGATATGGGCCCCGTCCGTGGCTGGAGCGTGACGGGGGCGTCTATGCCAACAGCGCAGCCAGACTGGAGAGGCCCTGCTTTCGTCTGATGTGGCGCGGCGGTGGTAAATAATGACGGGCCGACGTTGAGGTGCAGATGTGGTCGAGAGGGCAGTCGGGTTTCGCGACAGCCCTCGCCCGCGACGGGACGACGATGCAAGGATGGGCAGCGTCAGGGGCAAGGCCGCTGGTCCGTACGAAAAGCCCCGAGAATGGTTGGGGGCCCGTCCCTCGTTGCGGCGGTGGTTGCGTGGCAGCCCAGCAGAGAGGCAGACAACAGGAGAACGCGTGGGGTCGAAGCCACCGCCAGCAGGGATCATCAACCGGTCAGGAGAAGGGAACAGGAAGGATGTGACGGAAAGGCGGTCCGATATTAATAGCACCACCACAAGCGTACGATACGAACGGACCCTGGATATCTGGTGGATGGCGGGCGGCGCTTCAGGGTCCAGGACTTGAAGGGCTGCAGAGGCGTGCGGCTCGATCAGCCGCCACAGCGGCGGCGGAGCGAGACGCAGGCGCTGCCAATCAACCGCCGGAGGGCATCGTTGTGGGATCCATGGTTGGTGGTGGAGGCAAGGCTGAGGCGACAATGCGCAAAGCTTGATGGATGGCGACCCCGCCATGCGCCGCCGCCAGCACCTCGCACACCGGCCAGCAGGCGACCGCGGCGCACGTCGTGAAACCGGTCAGAGGCTGGCGCCGTTGCCGCAGCTGAGGAGAGACATCTGCTCACGGCAAGC
The DNA here is from genome assembly GCA_022114105.1 of Tolypocladium guangdongense. Taxonomy (NCBI): domain Eukaryota; kingdom Fungi; phylum Ascomycota; class Sordariomycetes; order Hypocreales; family Ophiocordycipitaceae; genus Tolypocladium; species Tolypocladium guangdongense. The sequence goes on along the minus strand of NRQP01000001.1, from coordinate 4,671,697 downwards.
CGCGAGAGCATCGTCCGCCGGAGCTGCTGTCGGTGGATGCCCCACGTTCCTCAGGCACCCATTGATGTCGACGCAGCCTGCCAGGCATGTGCGCAGGAAACTTTATCCAGTACCCATGACGGCACCGTCCAGGTGGTGTCCAGCGGGCTGCTCCTTGACCCCCGCGTCACAGTGAGGTGACCAGTGAAGCAGAAAGATAAGGCCTCGACCCCGCCATCCGCGACGATGACGATCGTCATCACTGCGTCCAATCCACTCCCGCCCTCAACCACCACCGTCGCCTGCCAAACGCTGGAGTCGCCCGTCGACGCACGCACACACATACTCGCACACACATACGAGTACGCGCACGCACATACACGCACGGCACGCGCGCGCGCCCAGACACGCCATCGATAGACGGCGGGCACATACCCACCCACAGGCGGGAGACCCCGAGAAAAAGCAAGAAAATACAAAAAGGGAGAAGACAGAGATGCCCCGGACGCAGCCCAACCTCTACGCCTTTCCCGGCGTCGGCGCCCTCGCGCCGGCCCTGCGCGCCTACATCCTTCAGAGCCAGGCCGCCGGCTTCACGCGCCACGGCGTCTTCAAAGTCGCCGTCTCGGGCGGCTCCCTGCCCGAGACGCTCGCCGCCGCGCTGCTCGCGCCCTCGTCCGGCCCCGACGACGTGATCGACTTCGCCCGCTGGGAGATCTTCTTCGCCGACGAGCGCGCCGTGCCCCTCAGCCACGCCGACTCCAACTACCGCCTCCTCAAGGCCAAGCTGCTCGACCGCCTGCCCGACGACCAGCGGCCCACGGTGCACGCCATCGACGTCGCCCACCTCGACGACGCCCAGGACCTGGCCGACCAGTACGAGCAGACCCTCGTCGCCAGCTTCGCCAGCCGCGACTCGGTCCGCCTGCCCATCTTCGACCTGCTGCTGCTCGGCTGCGGGCCCGACGGCCATACCTGCTCCCTCTTCCCCGGCCACCCCCTGCTGCGCGAGACGAGCGCATGGGTCGCCCCCATCAAGGACTCGCCCAAGCCCCCGTCGAACCGCATCACCCTGACCCTGCCCGTCATCACCCACGCCGTCCGCGTCGCCTTTGTCGCCACCGGCGCCGCCAAGCGGGACGTCATGAAGCAGATCTTCGACTCCGCCGACGGCCTGCCCTGCGCCCTCGTCAACGAGGCCGCCGGCGACCGCTGCAGCTGGTTCGTCGACGAGGCGGCCGTCGAGGGCGTCAGCTTCCCCCGGAGGGCGTTCCTGTAGGCGGCACGGGCCTTTTTTTCCTTTCCTGTTTTTCCTTTTTAACGAAGCCAACGACCTTGACCGAGACGAGGGGTGCCGAGTGGACGAGAAGAAGTCAATCTTTGTCGCGCGCGCAGCTGCACGGAAACGCTAGAGGGATCCAACGTACAGCGGCAAACTCTTAGAACGGAGGGCAGAGCGGAGGATGCACTCGTTGAGCGAATGAAAGCCACTCTGATACGGGTGTTTGATATATCTGGGGTGCATGGGCGCGAGGCCAAGACGCCCGACGTGCAGCAGCCGTAGCTACCCATGGAAGAGTAGCTTGTCCAGTGCCCACTGCGGCCGTGTGGTGAAGAAGTTCATGTTGATCATGGGTAATAATAGAGTCTACCGTAAGGCGAGGACATGACGCCGTTACACGACCCGCCACACGGCTCCGGCCACCGGGGTATCATCTCCCTCGTCGTCCCTGTTCATCCGCTCGATCCACGACGCCTCCCGAGCCAGCGCCTCCCGCTCCATGTCGCCCATCACGCGCAGCTCCGCGAGCATGTCGTGCACCAGGTTGCGCGCGCCCCATAGCATGCGCTCCAAGCTGGCGGGCCCCCTGCCGTCGCTGCTCTGCCCGCCCGGGTCGGCGGGCAGGTCGTCGATGTCGCGGAGCTGCGCGCGCCAGCCCTCGAGCCGGCGCGCGATGGCGGCGCACTCGTCCCTCCAGGGCGCGTCCAGCTCGCCGACGAAGAGCGCGTCCGGGCCTCGGAGGGCGGCGTCGGGGTCTCGCCGGTTGTTTTCGACGTCGCGGACGCGGTCGGCCCAGCGCTCGAAGCGCGCGACCACGCGGCCGTAGCGCCCGCCCGCCTCGCTGAGCGTCCACACCCCGCCGAGGATCTCCTCCAGGGCCTGGATCCTGTCCTCCAGCGCCCTGCCGCGGCCGCCCCACCGCCGCAGGGCCAGGACGTTCTGCCGCTCCGCCGCCGCCGTCTCCCGGTCCGCCACGTCCCGGCTCTCCGCGGCGAGCGCGGCGAACCTGCCGCCGAGCCTGTCCCGCGCGCTGTCCCGCCACCGCGCGTCAGCCGGCGCGGCGGCGCGGTGCAGGAGGTGCAGCCGCAGCAGCTCGGCCTGCAGCCTGGCCGTCTCGGCCGACGCGGCGACGTTGGCGGGCAGCTTGGAGGGCGAGGGCGGCGCGAGGAACGTCGCCGTCAGGGGCTTGGGCGCGGCGCCCTTGGCGGGCGAGTAGTGCTGCTGCAGCGTCGAGAAGGCGGGTCGCGGACGCGGCTGCGCCGGTGCGGGCGCCTGCCTCGGCGCTGCGGCCGTGGGCGCAGCGGCCGCCGTCTTGTCCATGGACGCGCTGCGCCCGCGCGGGGGGGCGGCCCTGTCGCGCGAGGGCGGCCACAGCACCGTCGCGGGGTTGAGGCTCGTGACGGAGCTCTTGGCGCGCGTGTGCGTCGGGGCGCTCCTCGCCTGCGCCGCCGTCGCGCTCCCCGCGGACGTCGGCCTGGCGGCGGGGGGCGGCCTGTTGGCGCTCGACAGCGGCGGGTAGCGGCTCGTCGCGTTCTTCGCCGGCTCGGGGCAGCAGCAGCGGCCGCCGTCGTCGTCGCGGCGCTCTGCCTCTTCGCCGGCGCGGGCCTGCTGCTTCGGACGCCGGCCGTGGCTGCGGCTGTCGACGCGGTGCGCGTTGGCGGCTTGACGGGCAGGCGGCTGGGGGAGGCGCTGCGCGACGGCTCTGCCGAGGCCGTCCGGGCGGGCTGGCCGGGGGGAGGGGGGGCCGCTTGCGCAGGGACGGGGTGCGCTGGAGGGAGGACATGGCCGTGGACGTTCGAGGGCCGAGGGTTGGTTTGCATGATGTGGGAGGACGGTGGGAGAACGGCTGTGGTCGGTTGGAGACTTGGAGTTGACACTGGGTTGCGAGCTCCGACGGGAAGCCCCACTCCGCTGCAGCCTCACCCGAAGCTCAGGCACAAGTCAGCATTCGCCATCTACGTCACAGCCAAGAAGTTGGCCAGAGCAGCGTACAATTTGTCTGCCGTTTCAATGCTGAAGAGGCCCGTCTGCTCAGCTCCCCCGCAAAGTCCCTGGGCTCATGGCCGCGCTGTGCTATGTAGGGCGCGCACATCATGGCTCTGCGCTCGCGCGAGATCCCACGTCCCTCCAATCCGACAATACTCCAACAGCTCAAACTCTGTCCAGTCGACGGGCCAGAAATGCAACCAATCAATCTCGGCCCCGTGGGGAAATGGTATCATCAGCTTATCACAAAAGCATCGTGTATCCCGTATCCTTACCGTGGTATCCTGCCACGTCTACCGTACATGTATTCCAACAGCCGGCCGCGTTCCACATGCATTAAGGCCGTTCGTCCTCTATGCCATGACGAAAAGGGGGGCCGAGAAAAAAAATGAGGACAAAGAGAAGAAGAGAAGAAGAGAAAAGCAGCGTGTCGCTGTCATGTGTCTCGATGCGAGTGTGCGTGGTGAGACGCCTCGAGCAGCCAGCTCAAGTAATGGCCAGCTGCAGGCCCAGGGCGGATCCAGGACGGGACATAGAGGACAGACTAAGCGGTGTGTTCATCGCCAGTTCGTCGACCAAGCGGCGCAACACCCTCTGATGCCCGTTGAGCGCCCGCAGACACGACTCGCAGATGCGCAGGTGGCAAAAGGCGCACACCCACCGATCCTCCGTGTCGGCCTTGTCACACGTCTGGCACGTGAGCGGGTAGTGGCGGTTCATCCCCCGGTTCATGGTCCGGTGGTTTTGGTAGCAGTTGAAGTGCGAATCCTTGAGCGGCCTCGCAGCGATGACGGTGCCTGGCTCCAGCGGCGTCTCGGCCTGGGTGGGGAAGTAAGCCGCCCTGGGGTCGGGCTCTTGCGTGATCCTCATCTCCGGGTACAGGGTTCCGTCTCTGCCCCTGTAGAGGGGGCCCTGCGTCCCCGAGTGCACGATTCTCGGGTCTCCTCCGTCGGGTGCAGAGCGACGTGGCCGTTCCACAGGTCTCTGGGTCACCGACGAGCTTCGTGGCGGAAACTGGGTCGATTCGGCGGATTCTCGTGTGCGGCTGGATCCGCTGTCGTTGGCGGGCGATCCGCGCCGCGAGGTGTGCTTGCTGTTGGCGGGAGATTGCGCGCTGCCGTTCTCGTTGCTCAGGTCCTGGAGGCCGGCGGCGCCAAGCAGATTCGGGGCCGAGGGCGGCAACGCCTTTCTCGGGACCAGCCTGGACGGGGGATGCTCGGCGGCGTCCCTGGGCGGCTGCGGTGGCAGCGGCTTGGACGAGGCGTCGGCTGGAACCAGATTGGGCGACCCTGTAGACGAGGCCGGTGAGACGGGTGACACAAGGACGTCGATGGCGGGCGCTGCCCTTGCGTCCTCCTTGTGATACTCGGGCGTCGGGGGCCGCTGCACGCCGGGCCGCGGCGACGCGTGGCCATTCTTGGTCGCACCGGCGTCCTTGTCGGGAGACCGCGAGCGGTGGAGATTGCCCTTGAAGTGGTTAAGCCTTGACGCTCCGTTACCCATGGCCTCTGTCTCGGCTACCTGCTGCTGCTGCTGCTGCGTCGCCGCGGGCCGCACGTTCCGCCCGGGCAATCCGACGACGGCGGGCTGCGGCTGAGGCGTCGACGTTGCCTTGATGGTTTCCGCCGAGTCCTGCGACCTTTGCGAGGCCAGGCTTCGGCTCGAGCTCCGCGGCGGAAGCTGCGTAGCGGTGGTCGTCGCCGCAGTCGAGCCGTGGCTGTGGTCGAGCCTGAGCCCGGGCAGCTCGCGGCTGTTGTCGCTCTTGTGGGGGCGGCGGCGCCAGATTTCGGGCCGAGGCGACGAGGGGGTCGCGAGCTCCGGAAGCGCCGGCCGTGGCTCCGACGACGACGGCGATGCAGGTCGTGGGCTTGGGAGCGGCTTGTCGTCCTTGGGGGGCGGCGCGGGCAGCTTTTGTTGGCGCGGGGGAGAGTTTCGTCGGGTGGTGTTCGCTGTTGTCGGAGCAGCATGGGTTGTTCGGCTGCCAGCTGCTGACGTGTGTTGCTCGGTTGCGTCACCTGCGAGCATGGGGGTGGTGGTGCTGCCGCTGCCGCTGCCCGCTGCGCTGGCATTCGTGCTTCCGCCCAGCAGCAGCTCATCCGGGTCGCGCGCATATGCCGACAGCAGGCTTGACAGAGAGTCTGTGGGAGAGGGCTGTTCCAGATACTGGGGAGACTTGGCAGGCGGCTGCAGCCCGCCGACTGGCCGTCTGGGTACGGCCATGGCGCTGGGCATATTCAGCGCGTCCAGTGCCGGCGTCGCGGGCTTTGGCGGCGGCGGCGGCGGCGACAGCAGAGGCGAGGAGTTGGCCGTGACGGTGCTCTTGATGCCCTTGCTGTCGTCGCCCTCGGTGCACGGCGGAGGCGGGAGATCAGGGAGCTCCTTGGGCCGCGGCAGCGGCGGAGCGTCGTCGAGGAGCGTGGGCACCGACGGCAGGGCCTTGGAGAAGCGAGATCGCCCGCTTATAGACCCCTCGGGGGGGGACGACAGCTGCTGCTGCTGCAACATGGCCGTGGTCCGCAGGCAATGCGATGGTTGCGCTTGGACGTCCCCTGCCGAAACGCTGGGCCCCCGGCGCTGGAAGCCACGGGGGGACGGGCCCTGGCTCGGGCTGGCTGGTGCTGGCAGCGGAAGATGCGACGTCCTCTGCGAGCTGTGCCGGCGGCATCAAGAGCGTCGCGGCGAGGGGGTGGATGAGACGGGACGAGGTGAGGGAAAAGCGACCCGACCATGGCGAGCGCGCACGCATGAGTGAGGGAAGTGAGCGCCGTCCGGCCGTCGATGTTACCGGCCATCCCGGGCCCCTGCTGGGCCTGTGGGCTGTGGGCTGTAGTGTGGGCTGGCGGGTGCGGCGCAGGCACCAGCCCCTGCCATGCCGTGGACGGCAGAGCACTGTCTCGTGTGGCTGCCCGCGTGATTCTCTGCTGCCGTCAGGATCGTGAGCCGGACGAGCGCGCAGATCCTGCAACGCAATGAATGCCGGCGCTCCTGAATGGACATTGCGAGACGGGGCTGCGCACGAGCCCTGTGCGGAGCGCTGCACTCGGCACTCTTGCTGTCGCGGCGCATTCAGATCCATGGATACGACTTGGATGCGGCGTCGCATCCGATGGGAATCAATCCGAGCTTGGCAGCCCCACCTCCGCTACCAGTACCAGTATTTCGCGCGTCGGAGGTTCCAGCCTGGCAGGGGCTTCCTGCTGCGGGGCCGCTGAGGCGGGACGTCATCAAGAGACCCTCCAGCCAACAGCCAAACGGCCCGATGCCGCGCCAGCCACCTCGCGCATCCGACGAACGCACAGGCGCAGGCGAAGAGCAGGCTCGGTGGCTGACGCAGCGGGCGTGTGTCAGCCAGGCTTCCAATTGCCGCAACCGTCGTCCCCTGCGTCGCTCCCCCGTCACGCGGCGGCAGCTGGATTCCAGTCGCAGCGTGCCCACGCCCGACGTCCAGCGTTTCTCGGGTCTCTTGGGACCAGGGGAAGGCAGTGCACTCACTGTCTCTGCCTGTGTGGCGTGTCGGGAGCTGCATGTGGGTCCCGGGTTCGGCGCCGCCGCCCGATTCCGAGCCGATAAACGGGCCCAAACCTTCAGCAACCGCAAGCCCTCTCTCTTTCGTGTATAGACATACGATGATGAGGATTGTACAGCATTTTGTGCGGCCTTGTGTGGCGAGCATCCGACATGTATGTCAAGCCATCCAATTCTCGGCTTGATGCGGTTCATCGAGGTCGTGGGTCGTATCATAATATGCCCAGCACCACTCTCCCCCCATTATACCTTCATGGCGCTACCTCTTCAGCGACTTCTCCCTCACCCAAAACGTCACCACGAACGCGACGACGGAGAAGACGAGCGTGGGCGCAAAGGCGCCGATGGTGGCCAGCTGGTAGCTGTCGCGGACCTGGGTGGCGAGGCCCGGCGGCAGCTCCTTGATATAGTCGATGTTCTGGCGGACGCGCTCCTCGATGCGGCGGGCGTCGTCGCCGTTGGGGAGGCGCGCGGCGAGCTGCGTACGCAGCGTCTGCTGTAGGACGGCGGAGCTGATGGAGATGCCGATGCTGGAGCCCAGGGAGCGGAAGAGGTACGAGCAGGCGACGACGACGGCCGTGTCCTCGGTGGCAGCGTTGGCGAGGAGGCCGGTGAGGGTGGTGGTGATGCCTGTGCGAGCGTCAGTCTGGTTCGTGCTCCTTTGTCGACGTCGTGTATGGAGAGGAAGCATACCGGATCCGCTTCCAAAGGCATTCATCATCAGCGCCACCACCTCTCCGACCGTGGCCCTGTACCAGAGCGACGCCGCAAGGGGCAGGAAGCTCAGCACCAGCAATCCGTAGGCAGCGACGGTGATGGCATAGAACTTGCCCGTCCTCTTCATAGCCCAGCCGCCGCCAATGGACGCCATGACACCCGCAACCATGCCCGGCACCAGCAGCGCACCGCTGACGGTGGCGCTATGCGCCTCGACCGCCTGGAAGTACAGCGGCAAGTAGAAGAGCACGCCGAACTGGCCCGCGGTGCCAAAGAAGTTGGCGAGGTAGCAGGCGAAGAGGCCGCGGTCGAAGATGACGTGGCCCGGCGCAAAGGGGTGCGTCGCGACCCCGACCTCGACGAGGACGAAGAGGGCGAAGAGCACCGGGGCGAGGGCGAGGGAGACGACGGTGACGAGGTGCGACCAGCCGAGGTTGGAGCCCGAGTCGAGGCCGACGAGGAGGGCGACGACGGCGAGCACGAGGACGAAGGCGCCGAGGAAGTCGATCTTGCGCATCTTGTCGAGCCAGTGCGAGTGCGAAGGGCGGGGCACGTCGAGGACGAGGTGGACGGTGATCCAGGCGACGCAGCAGAGCGGTGCCTGCGCGAGGAATGACCTGGAGGGAGGGAGGTCAGCACCGCCAAGTCGAAGCCCAAGGCTCAACTTGCCACCGCCAGCCGATGGAGTCTGCGAGGAGACCACCAAGCGGCGCACCAGTAGATGTCCCTGCCGCGAAGATGATGTTGATGTAGCCCTGCCAGACGCCGCGCTCCCTCAGGGGCACAATGTCGGATAAGAGGATGGAGACGACGGCGTTCATGCCCCCTCCGCCGATGCCGGACACGGCCCGTGAGACGCACAGCTGCACCATGTCCTGCGCCAGGCCGCAGCCCACACAGCCGAGGGCGAAGACGGCGTAGGCAAAGAGGAGGCACTCCTTGCGGCCGAAGATGTCGCTGAGCTTGCCGTAGAGGGGCTGGAAGCTGGTGAGGGTGAGGAAGTATCTGAGGGCGGGCATGAGTCCGACTGTGTCCCGCAGGCGAGGCGGCGCGGCCAACTCACGATGTGGCGATCCAGCTGATGTTGTTCAGGGCATTGAGCTCGTTGCCGATTTTGGCGTACGTCGCCACGGTTAGGAGCTGGTCAATGGCCACGAGATAGAGCTGGTGTCTGTCAGTGACGGCTCGAACGTGCGACTGCGACGCGGGAGACAGACCCCGATGCCGACGGCCGGGAGGAACAGATGCATCTTCCTGGCCATCTCCGGGTTGCCGTCGCGCGGTGCATCATCCCCGGCCGAGCCGTTGGCCTCAGCGTCCTCGACATGGCGACCGGCCTCATCGGGGTCCCGTTGGCGCTGCTCGGCGAGAAGGGGGGACGACTCTGTGAGCGCCGGGAACGCGGCCGGCGCAGCGGTTGGAGACACTCTGCCCGAGGCCATTGCTGAGAAGCAGAGCCGCTGCTGCTGATGCCGGCGTCTGCCTTCAGGGGACGATGCGTCTGGCTATCTCGGGAGCGGGACGAAGCTCACCCAAGGGAGTTGCGATGCGCCGGATGGCGTACCCGAGCGGCGAGGCGCGGCTCGCGAGGTTGGGCATGAAGTCTGAGACAGTTGGCTGTGGCCGTCGCCGGCAAGGCCGCGTTACGGGGAGGCTCCCCTCATCGGGTCGATATAACGGGCCGTTGTCGGAGTGAACAGGTGCGTCGAGCGTCGGAGGCTGCTGACATGTTCGGCCACAGTGCGCCATGCGGGCTATTGACAGCGAGCAGCGCCAAGTAGGTAAGTAAGCCAGCGAGCGCGGGTACCGAGAGCACGCCGTGGGACCGTAGGGAATGGTTGATGAAGCTGGGAAACATAGAAACACAGCGTCATCGCACGTAACAGTTCCTCTCACGCCGCAATTCGCTGCCTCGTCTCAGGGCATCAAGGATCTATGGCTTGTTCTTGGACCTCTGGATCGGCTGCATTCCAAAAATGCCATCCGCCCTCTGGGGAGCCTCCACCATCACTTCCCCAAACAAAAATGCATTCCGCTCGCGACTGGCATTGTTCGAGAGCCGCTTCTTGTGCTGCGTCGGTGGGGATTTGCCGGCCGCCGGCGGAGTCCGGGCTGATGCCGACTCGTCGGGCTCCAGCATCCACGAGAAGGAAGATTGCGCAAGAGTCGATCGCGTAGGAACGGGTGCGGAAGGCCGCAAAAGGACGGGGGCGTTGCTTGGCGGGTCTTCCTTGGTGCCATCTTGCCCTGTTGCCTTCAGTGTCGAGTTTGGACATGTCACTGCTTCATCCTTCTCTGGCGGGGGGGGCTTGTCATCGGTCAGCCTCAACTCGGAAACTTCAGCGGCGACCGTCTCGCTTGTTGCAGGCTCGACAGCCGTGGCCTCGACTTCGACCTCGGGATCCTCCTCCTTCGATTTCTCATCAGCGGCCTTCGTCGTCTCCTCCGCTGGAGCCTCCTCCGCTGCCGGCGCACTGAAGCCGGGCACTTCCATGGAGGAGTCTCCCAAGTATACCTGCACGAACTGGATCTTAGCCGCCGCAATCTCGATAAGCTCGAGGCTCTTAGCCTTGTCGTCCAAGTTGGCCATGGAGACCGTCTTGAGCTTCGTAACTGTCTCGTCCAGAAGGCTCGCCAACTGCTTGTTGCGTCTTTCCATGGTCACAAGTGCCTTGGCGGCACCGTCCTCGCTGAGGATGTTCTTTGTTGTCCTCGGTGATGGCCGCGACTCATTGAAGCTTTGCATATTCCTGCGAATCTCCATCATGGCTTCTCGAACTGCCTGGTTGATTCCCAGCTTCTCGCCTCGTTCCAAGACGCCTTTAGCGCTCTTGGCTGCGCCTTGGAATAGGGACTCAACGCCGCCCTGTTGCTGGATAAATCTAGATGGTGATGGCAACGGCGATCGCCCAGCGAATCCTCTCTGGCGGAGAGAATCGAGCCTTTGAGGGTTTTCTGTGCTCGGCTGGGGACATTGTGAGGAACCCGGAGGCACGGGCATCTTTCCCGTGTACTTCATGATCAGTGTTGCCCCTCCAGACGCGTTCGTATGATCTCTAAGATAGATGGCATCATCTACAAAAGTGTGTGGCCCATGCGGTGGTGCCGGTGGAGGGTACTTGAGGAGCAGCTGCAGACAAACTGAGTAGTCCGCTTGTAGCACTGCGCCAAAGGCTCAGCTGATGTTGCAAGAGATGGCGTAAAGGAACACTTACATTGCCAGCGGATGCGAACCAGCATGGCACAACAGACTAGGTCTATCAGGTCGAGAGAGGGCTCAACGGCGAAGATGGTGTCCCACAAGACAAGAAACTGGTTGAAAGGAAACTCGCGGCTGAAGAGAAGTCGAATCCATCGGCTAGCTTGTAGATTAGCAATGCGTCCGCAGGGGAGGAAGGTTGACATTTCACTTACATGAGAAAGATTTGAGGCAAAATCTCAATGCTTGTGAGATGAGAGGCCAGCTCCTCGTCGACCTTGTGCAAGCAGACCTCGTGAATAAACTTGCTCCGCTCGACGATGGCGGACCGCTGTTCTTGATACTCTGAACTCGACTGTGTGGTCGTGGAGGACTCGCTCGCGTCCTTGACCTCATAAAACGCCCGAGCACGCTCCATGAGCCGGGAGAACAAGACATAGGCGTCATGCTCAATGAATGAGGAGTCAAGAATCTCGAGCATAGACTCGTCCAAGGACGAATCATGGCCAACCGCGGCCCGGTCAACGGCATCCTGGTCAACGACGTGCGCAATGGGTGCGAGCAGCTCGTGCATGCCCTGGCGGTAGCCCCCGCCGTTCGGGTTGACCTTGCAGTAGACGAAGAGGATGTTCAGAATCATACTCTGTATCCGGTCGTCGTGATAGTTGGCCTCGTCAGGGAGCCTCCGCACGTCCTGCTGAATCTCTGCCCGGATGATCTCATCCTGCCGCACCGTGTTCCAAGGAGACTACCATGTCTCATAAGTGATATTGCTCACGACGCGGGGGAACTGGCCTCGGCTCACCTCGGGGTCATCTGCCAGAGGGTCCACGGCAAGTTCGGTCAACGCTTCAGGGTGCTCGATGAACTTGAGGAAATGCTCCCTCTGGTTGCCGTAGTCCTCTCTGCCGTCGCCAACGGCTTGCGCCCAGCTGACTCCTGAGCCCTCTTTGGACAAGAGGAATGCCTTGATGGCGAGCGGTCAGCGCCAGCACACTTGAGCAGCCGGGGCCTGAGGCTAGACAAACCTTCCAGCAGACCGAGCGACAGCCAGATAAGCAGGGGCTCGAGGGTCCATTGCCCTTGACAGCACGCTGCAGGTCGGCGACGCTGCTGCCACAGCTCTTGGTTGCTTGCCATCTCGCCCTGTGAGTGAGTCGCGTTAGCCCAGCCCCGCCTCCGTGGGCCGTGATATGAGCGGATAAGTTGGCCACCTACTGCGTCTCCTCAAGGGACCTCATGCTGTCCGACCCCGGGTATGTTTGCTCTGGCTCGGCGCAGATGCCACGGCCCAGTTGCCCTTGGCCAAGCAGCGGGCTCCTGTGCAAGTAGCTTGCGCGCGTTGCGTTGCAGCTTGCAAGGCGCCTTGGGCTATGGACTATGGACTATGGAGGCACGGCCCATCAGCGAGACGTCATGGGCGTGGGAGGCTGGGGCGAGCGGCCTCGGCCCCACATTCGGAAGCGCAACGGCGTCTCACAGCGCACACAGCGCCTCTAACAGGGCTCCTACAGCGCCGCCAACCCCTGTCGCTCTCGAGCCTCACGCGCTCCACCAGCAGACGTGTTCCGTCAACCTCATCCGCTCCAGACGCCAACCTCTCTTGCGTATCTTGACATCCCGCACGCCGCTCCCATTCCCTTATTTGGGAAGCATGAATTACTCCTAGAAATAAAATGTCGGCCGATCTGTTTGCCGAGTTCAACAGTCTCCCAGAAACCCCGCCGCCCGCGCAGCAGCCGCCTCGAGGTGGACAATCCAACCAGTCTCAGTCTCATGGCTGGAGCCAGGATGCCTTTGGTCTGAGCCAGAGCAGCAATGGCCCGGCGCCAAATTCTCAATCAGCGCAGCAATGGCCGCCTGTCCAAGCTCGGACAAGTGGCACGAGCAGCTGGGCTTCCCTGCCCCCGCTGGCTCAGCCGTCAGGTGTCACCCAACAAGCCGCAGCAGACGATGACGACGACAACGATGGGTGGGGAGACTTTGAGGTAGCCGAGTCAACAGCAGATTCAACAAAGAATGTTCCTCAGCCTACTGCTGTGGCGGCTCAGGGGCTGCCGCCGATCAGGAGAATCACTCGTGTCCCGACCATCGACCTCATGACCAATAATCTGGTTGATGTACACACAGGGCCATCTTGGTCTCAACACCAGACGCCGAAGCCGAGGCCTCAAGTGCAGGCAGCTCCGAGTGACCCAAATGTGCTCTTTGATGCCGATGATTTCGAGCTCCAAGGTGGGGAGGAAGATGACGATGACGGCGATGAGTTTGGCGACTTCGAGGCTGTTGCAGAGCCTCCATCACGGCCCAAGCCTGCTTCGGCTTCAGCAGCCAACATCGCGCCGTCGCTAGATCTTCTCGGCCTCGATGACCCTCCACTGCCGCCTCCACAAGACACAGCCCAGCGACAGCCTCTTGGTAAGCCGTCGGGGGCATTGGCCTTCGGGCCATTGTCTTCAAATCGCACACCGGCACCAAAATCCTCATCGTTCCAGGACCGCAATCCGTTCCCAGATCTCTCAGTCACAACATCGACAGGCTCTGGTACCAACGGGAAGGGTCGAGCTGATTCACCTGTCACCGCATGGCCCTCGAAACAACCTGGAGCGCAAAACGCCAGGGATGAAGACGACGACTGGGCAGCATGGGGTGACGTTCCCACAGCTGACAACAGCACTAAGAAGGCTGTCAACGATAGAGAACAGCCCGATAACTGGGACTGGGACGCCGCAGACGGCAGCGAGCCCTCAGCGGTGGAAGCGAACGACAGCGACCCTCCTCCAATGAACGTGCCGCCGCCTTCAGTCATCCTCTCAGCATTCCCCGAACTCTTCCATTCCGGGAATTCCTTATTCAAACCCGTTGCGGGACAAAATGCCTCTATAAAACGACTGATCCTCGCAAGCCCCAAGGCTGTTCAATTTCTGCAGGGATATATTCTCCTCGGGACGACAGCGGCGAGGGTCATTGCGGGCCGGAAGCACAGGTGGCACCGGGACAAGATACTCGCCAAGAGCATGTCGATATCGGCGGCAGGCAGCAAGGGGATGAAGCTCGTCGGGGTAGACAAGATACAGTCTGCCCGGGAGGATCGCGAGGCCGCCGATGTCGTCGCCGCCTGGCGGGAGCACGTCGGTCGGCTGCGGTCGGCCGTTGCTACGGCAAACTCAAACGGCAAGGCGAGCCTGAAGGTGCCCGAGTTGAGCGAGAATATGCAGATCCAAACGGCCAAGCTGGTGCCGACGGCGCCTAAGCCCTGCATCATATGCGGCCTGAAGAGGGAGGAAAGGGTGGCAAAGGTAGATCATGACGTCGAGGACAGCTTCGGGGAGTGGTGGGTGGAGTACTGGGGTCACAGAGCATGCAAGAGCTTCTGGGTCGAGCACGAGCAGCGGTTGCGTCAACGGTGATGTGATGTGCAGCAAACTTGGTGGAGTTGAGGTGTTGGCACAATCCACAGAGAGTTGCATATACCAACGGTGTGGGCCATGACACCAATATTAGAACAAGCGAATCATGGTGCGGCTCGTCAACATTCTTCCATACGTCGTCAGTTTCTCCCTCGCATGCTGACGCTGAGCCCGAGCGGGAGTATCGGGCACACTGGCATCAGGTGGACGCGGATCCTTGTTGTTTGCCAGCAGGGACCCAGGACCCTCGCAGGAGTTCGCGTATGACTGAGGGTTGAACTGACAAAGGCCGCAAGCACTGGGGCCCAGCGAGAGGGTTGCACTTCAGCACGATGCTGCTGATGTCGGTTTCACGACATAGCGGGGCCCTCCAATGGGTAGGTTCGCTGGACGTCGACCACCCTCTTTGAAGCAAATGATAGCTGCATTGCCATGCCACTCCAACCGCCTGGCAGCGGGTTCAGCCAGGCTGGGGTTGAAGCTGCGGCCTGCAGGGGATGCATGGGCGCGACGGCGTCTTGAACGGTATTCGCGAGAAAGCTCAGGCGATGCCGCTGAGCTGGGGGCAGGAACATGTGTCGCCTGGACGGAATTCGCGAGTGTCGCGTAGCAGCAACTTGCGTTGAAGACGAGGTGCAAGGGGCAGTTATGTCGACTTCCATGTTAGCTAAGTGCTTTGACGGAGATCTTCGCCTGCCTTTCCTCGGGCCGCCGGAATCGAGATACTTCCATGTTCTGCAGAGAGCTCAAGTTAGATGTTAGGGGATCGTTGCTGTCAACAAATGCGAGACACGCAAGACTGCGCATCGAGTTCGTCCATCCAATGCACTCCCTGTCCCCACCGGCATGCAGTCATTCGGCCAGAATGGATTGGCGAGCGAGTACTCGTTGCTGTAGGCTCTCTCGGGCAAGACTTCCGACGCACATACTCGTACATACCTACCTACCTTACGTACATACGCACGTACAGGGAACAGCCGCATGTCAAGTGGGGAGGCAAGGAAGGGCCTGGAGCCTCTGGACGAGGTTGTGCTTGCGCATGCGTTAGGTTGGTGTGGGGCAGAGCAGGCCCTTGCGGTGCATTGAGTGCAGGGTGAGGTAGGGAACATGCGTGCATCTCGTTACCAGTGGCCAGTCAGGCAGGAAGAAACAGACGAGGCAATATTAATGGCCTCAGCGGAATGTCTGGAGCAGGCGCACGGGCGATGCCGGCGTGTTCATTCCTGCTGCTCCATGCACGCAGGGTCGCCGTTCGCGGGAACTGGTTGAATCCGCTTGCTGTCCGTTGGCGCGCATCGGACGCAGAAGCGGCTGTGACTGCAAGATGCGTTAGGTGTGCGGGTGGCGCTGGAGATGGTCTTGGGGGCAGGCAGGGTCCAGCAGCGCGGACAATGTCATGGGCTCTGGCCTGGCGCCACCGCGCCGCAGTGCTTTTCCCTCCTTCACCCTCGTCTCGACCCCCTCCAAGCTTGAGCTCTCCCGCACCTCTCACCACCATCCATCTCCGTCACCCCGTCCGCTTCTTCTCCTCTTCCGCTTCCTCCTCTCAACCTCACCCGCAAGCCTCGCCTCTCGCCGCCGACTCTTCCGCAGCCCCTCTTCCCCTCCTCTCCCCGTCGAGCGCCCGCGTCTCGCCACGTCGCTCAACACCGTCGACCCCGCTATCTTCGCCGTGTAGCCGTCAATCCAGGCAACGAAAAAATAGCACGGCACGCAATCGTCACCTTCGACGCCTGCTTCCCAGAACGCCCTCTCCCGCATCGCCGAATCGTCGCGCTGCTCTCCAGATCGAGAGGATCAGGTTAGTCGACACCATGCTCTTCTTCGCGTGTCCGTCCTGGCTTGCGCAGTCGCAGCCGCTGCTGTCAAGAGTATTCCTGTTTGCCCGGCGCCTGCGACATGCCCACGTGCCACGACTGCTCCGCGAGCGCCGAGACTCTGGCCTCAGCTTCGATGCTCTATCGCGTTGCTCCTGCGGTCTGTAACCGTGAAACTAATTTTCTCCAGATAACCCTTGTCGCTACCAAAGGCTACCGAGCTT
Organism: Tolypocladium guangdongense; assembly: GCA_022114105.1. Classification (NCBI taxonomy): domain Eukaryota; kingdom Fungi; phylum Ascomycota; class Sordariomycetes; order Hypocreales; family Ophiocordycipitaceae; genus Tolypocladium; species Tolypocladium guangdongense. The sequence goes on along the minus strand of NRQP01000001.1, from coordinate 4,655,558 downwards.
CTCGTCCCGCTTCGCACCCTACGCCCACGCAGATCTCACTACTCTCGACACGTACACCCACCGTCGTCGTTCTCCGACCTCGCAGCAAACATGTCGACTCCTCAGGAAATCATGTCGGCCAATGGCAACGATATTGTCGATTCCATGGACCAGCTGAAGATGGAAGAGCGACTTGGCCCCGACGGCGAGCCCGCCCCTAAGACGGACGAGGAATACGCCCAGGCACAGCTCACGCTCCGAGCCATCGTGTCCTCCAAGGAGGCTGGCGTCATCATTGGCAAAGGCGGCAAGAACGTCGCCGACCTCAGGGACGAAACCGGCGTCAAGGCTGGCGTCAGCAAGGTTGTCCAGGGCGTCCACGACCGCGTCCTCACCATCACCGGCGAATGCGATGCCATCTCCAGGGCCTACGCCATCGTGGCCCGCGCCTTGCTCGAGGGCGCGCCGGCCATGGGCATGGGAGGAATCGTGCAGAGCAACGGCACCCACCGTGCGTCCCTCCCGTTTCTCCTTCGACCGACCCCCAGTTTCCGCTGACACGACCAAACAGCCATCAAGCTCCTCATCTCGCACAACCAGATGGGCACCATCATCGGCAGACAGGGCCTCAAGATCAAGCATATTCAAGACGTTTCTGGAGTCCGCATGGTGGCGCAGAAGGAAATGCTGCCGCAGTCGACTGAGCGAATTGTCGAAGTGCAAGGCACCCCAGAAGGCATCCAACGCGCTGTGTGGGAGATTTGCAAATGCCTGGTTGACGACTGGCAACGCGGCACCGGCACCGTCCTCTACAACCCAGTCGTGCGCACCCAGCCTGGAGCCAGTGGAGCCGTTGGCGGTACCGCGTACAGCTCCAGCAGGGGTGAGTACGGCAGCCCCCGCGTCATGAGGACCGGCAACGGAGCCGACTTCAGCAATGGCGGTGTGCGGCCATTCAACCGCCGATCTGATTCCGACGCAGCCTCGCGAGGCCCGCCTACGCACGACGAGAACGGCGAGGAGATTCAAACGCAAAACATTAGCATCCCGGCAGACATGGTTGGCTGCATTATTGGGCGTGCCGGCAGCAAGATTAGCGAGATTCGCAAGACTTCTGGGGCGCGCATCTCGATCGCCAAGGTGGGTTGTGACGGGCCTCGCGCTAGTATTCCGGACTGCTGACCTTTCCTCCCTGCAGGCTCCTCATGATGAGACGGGCGAGCGCATGTTCACCATCATGGGCACGGCCAAGGCCAACGAATCAGCCCTGTTCCTCTTGTATGAGAACCTCGAGGCGGAGAAGATGCGCCGCAGCCAGATCCAGGACCAAGAGTAACTTGGCCAGCCGTGGCTGTACGCTCACTGAGCGTTGCTTTGTGCTTCCCGTACCGCTTTGTGAATGAGGTGTTTTGAATCGGATTTGGCAGGCTCGTGACCGAGACACAACCAGATCTGACTTGCCGCAAGGCTCCCACTTCCCCGCAGGAACAGGGACTGGACGACGTGGTGGCCGGCACTCACCACGAGACGCATCGACTCGGTCGCCTACTTCTCCTTTTACCCCCTTCCCTTTCTTCGCTGTCTTTTGTTCCATTTTCTTTTCAATGTCTCCGCCGCAGCTGTTTGCGGAAGGAAGTCATCCTTACGACCTTGCTATCACGATGGGGGAAATCTCGCTTGCGACGAATGCCATTTCTCGGGTGAGTCTCAGGACTCGACCGACCTGCGCTCTACGGCTCGACTACCTTGTACCGCGTTTCCTTGCGCGCCGCCGCTCTCAACCCAACCACCCCCTGTTAATCTCGTGATGGAGCTGTGGTCACACGGCTCTGCACGACACGAAACGACGCCGATCCCTCCTTTGCGGCTGGCGCGCTCAACACCCGACACCATGGGAGACCAGGCTTGGATTTGCGAAGGGGGACTTTGGCTTTGGTCGGCGCAAGCCACCGCCGGCCCCGTCGCGGATTCTTGCCGGCCAACCCTGCTACACTCAGTCTCTACTCAATTCCGCATCACAACCCCTCGCTTCGACTTTAACCACATAACCCCAATTACTCCCACAACGCCTCGAATATCTACCGTTAGGGTGACACGGATCGACGGAGTATGCTATCGTAATGGTGGACTATATATATCTGCGGTCTCGAATACCCCTGACCTCTTCACTGCTCACTGTCTCGACCCCGGAAATCGCTGATTGGCGACTTGGAGTCTGGCTATACCCCACGGCATGATTGATGACATTGCGGATCTTGGGGGGCTTGGGACACCCAGGAAGGAGTGTATCTGGCCATGCCGTACGCAAAGAGACGTATTTACGCAAATTGTGCATTCGTAGCAGTGTTGAGACGTGAGCATTGCAGCAGATCCCCATGTTGGCAACAGAAGGCTGCTGTCACAGGCGTAAGCAAAGCTGAAAGTGAGTGTCTTCGGCGGCGATGCCTGCGTGCCTGCGTGCCTGCGTGCCTGTGAGCCTGCGAGCCTGTAATGCCTGCATGTGTGCGATGCATGCGTACCTGTAAGCCTGCGTACCTGTAAGCCTGCGAGCCCGTGATACCTGTGATTCCTGGGATGCGTTTGGAGCCTGGGATGCCTGCGATGTATGGATGGATGTATTGTTGACGATGCGTCGTTCGTTTGTTAGAGCTCACGGAAGGTGTCAAGACCAAAACACTACGGCAGGCACGGCGATACATAATACATCACGGGTAACACTCGGCACAACAACCACCAATTAGCGATAGAGATTCATTGCTCGACCAATATCCGAAGAACGGATGGTCCCGTATTGCCTCTGCCTAGGAAGCAAAGCCGGAAGCTGCTTGCTCGGGCACTTGCCGTGTACCTCCGCATCGCAAAGCCATCAGATTATTTTAGTGGATGCCAGATTCAGGCACCGCGAACCTGCCAAGGGGCGCTAATCCCAATGTGGCTGCACGCGGATCGGCTGGCCCCGCGCCAGAGCCGCCACGCGCGCGGCGCAGGGTCCCGCCTGACTCGTCGCTGGACGTCACTATCGCTGATGATGCCAAGCTGTCAAGTTTCGCGATTTATCAACTTTCATCCTGCGCCGCTTCTCCTATCCACCGCCCACTCCAACTGCATTTTTTCCTTCTTTTTTCCTCCGAAAACTCTCTTCTCGCGCGACCGTTCCTTGCGGTATTTTGCACTTTCTTTTCGTCCGCGGCATCGTCGGCCTTGGTCGCTTCCGCGCGCCACGCGTGGACGGGTTGGCGCACGCGCTGCACCCGCCATGGCTCGCACGAAGCAGCCCGCCGTGAAGCGCGAATCGTCGTCGGAGTACTTCGACAGGCGGACCGCGACGTGGGAGGACGCCGATGGCAAGGGGAGAGGCGCGGGGGGGACAACAGGCGGCCGCTGTCGACGCAAGGGGCGAGGCGGGGCTTGTGCAGCTCGTCATCTCGGTCGCGGGCATCTACGCTTCCTTGTGAGCGGTGCCGGGAGGGATTGCCGATGTGTGTGTGCGATTGCTAACGCCTCCGTGTGCGCTGCAGCCTGACGTGGGCGTACCTCCAGGAGAAGCTGACGACGACGCCGTACGGCCCCGACGACGCCCCCGAGCGCTGGCACTTCCCCGTCTTCCTCAACACCATCCAGTCCGTCTTCGCCGCCACCGTCGGCTCCGCCTACCTCTTCCTCTCGACGCCCCGCGGCGCGCCCGTCGCGCCCATCATCCCCTCGCGCCGCATCCTCGGGCCCCTCGCCCTCGTCGCCGTCACGTCGAGCCTCGCCAGCCCCTTTGGCTACGCCAGCCTCGCGCACCTCGACTACATCACCTTCCTCCTCGCCAAGAGCTGCAAGCTGCTGCCCGTCATGTTCCTCCACATCACCGTCTTCCGGAAGCGCTACCCGCTCTACAAGTACCTCGTCGTCGCCGCCGTCACCGCCGGCGTGGCCGTCTTTACGCTGCACTCGGGCCGCAAGCACAAGGCGTCGGCCAGGTCGGACGATTCCAACGTCGCCTGGGGGCTGCTGCTGCTAGGCGTCAACCTGCTCTTCGACGGCTTGACCAACAGCACCCAGGACCACGTCTTTCAGACGTTCCGCCCGTATAGCGGACCGCAGATGATGTGCGCCAACAACATGATGAGCACCCTCGTCACGGGCTTCTACCTGCTGGCGAGCCCGTATCTCGTCGCCACTGGCATTGGCGACTGGCTCGGCATGGACGTCGCTGGCAGCGCGGGCGAGTTGGGCGAAGCGCTTGGCTTCATGGCCCGGTATCCCTCTGTGTGGAAGGACGTCCTCGGGTTCGCAGCGTGCGGCGCCGTCGGCCAAGTATTCATCTGTAAGCCCTCACCGTCCTGCAACCCCGACAACGGGTTGCTCCTCACTAACACTCCCCCTTCTCACAGTCTACACCCTCTCCACCTTCTCCTCGGTCCTCCTCGTCACCGTCACCGTCACCCGCAAGATGTTCACCATGATCCTCTCCGTCGTCGCCTTCGGCCACCGCCTCACGCAGATGCAGTGGCTCGGCGTCGGCCTCGTCTTTGGCGGCATCGGCGTCGAGGCCGCCATTGCGAGGCAGGAGAAGATGGCCAAGGAGGCGGCCAAGAAGGGCGCCGCGTCCAAGAAGGATTCATGAGGCGGCACAAGCACATCGTTTGTGTTGACGAGGGGGTTGAAGCAGAACAGGATGCATACACATAGAGTTGGATCTTGTCTCATGCGCTGGCGCTCGGCGTATTGACGCTTTTAGGGCTAAGACTGCTGCAAATCCATGCGGCTACAATATTCAAACAGAGCACATATAACACAGGGGAGAGAAGAATAGAATCACGTGGCCGTAGACTTAGGAACAGACACTGTTGTACTGAAGTGTGTGTATTTCTCATTGCTCTTGGCCTGCTCTCATTCCCCGTGCCACAATGCCACCCAATGCAATCAACATCGCCAAAGCCATCCAATCCCTACAGGTACCAATCCAAAGCCAGCCAGCTACCGTACCGATAGCCTAGAGATATAACCCCCATTGTCCGGGGAGCAAAGAAAGTGCCCGTGTACTCCGCGCCGTTTTCTCCCTGTTGCCCAGTATCCAACACGGCACCCCGTAGCCAAAGCTAGCTAGATGCCTAGGAACCCGAGACAGAGGGGCAAAAAAAAAAGAAAAAAAAAGTGTGTGTATGTTCAACGATGACCAAGTTGTTTAGAGGGTTTATCCAATATTAAACGCGTAGATGTTTGCGCTCTAGGATAGCAAAAAAGAGCAAGGTTGCATTGTGACGGCCTGGGTACCGTCAAGTCTTTTCGCCTGATCCGCCTGCCGTGCTTTTGCTAAAAACGAAAGTCGTGGCTCGGATGCGCGGTGTCGGTCGCCGAAGAAACTACAGCAAACGAGCGGATGGCTTGCTTCTCTTGTTCCCGATGCGGCCGTGTGCATGCCTGAACGAAGCCGGCGGTGCGCAAGGGATACGTGTGATTGTCCTGTTATACACAAGAAAACGCCTGCAAATGCTATGCAAGAGGGGGCCTCAGACGCATGTCTGAGGGCCCAAGGTGAACATCATGAGGGCGGCCGCTCTCATGAGGACGGAATTCGGGTTTGGTTGGTATTCGAATGTGCCGTAAAGTATAGCGGATACATGTCATACCGTATCGTCAAGCCTCATAAGACTTCGTCAATAGATCGAATAATCGGTGCTTCTCCTCTTGTCGGAGGGCTCCGAGGGTCCGCCACCTGCGGTGGCCGTGCCGAGGCTGTGATGCGCCCGAAGAACGAGAAGGGGTCTCGCGGAAACTTGGATTCCCTCGGAGAGAACAAGCTACCGGTGGGTGTTGGGGGTGACTCGACGAATCGCAACCCGGCGACTTGAGAGAAGCCGTGGAGGCGGTTGTTGGTCATGGCTTCGACCCGGGGGGACATGAGAGCCTCATCGTTAGGATATGCCGTCGCAACAGTCACTGTCTGCTCAATATGCCCACCCCCCTCTAGACCATCCATCTGGAAGTGGGTTAGGGGTTGGCCATGGAGGCTAGAGCTAGGGAGAGACGCAGGATCCTCGGTGACTCGTTCAGCAGGCTTTATCCACGATTCATCAGGGGTGGTGGAACTTGGCACGGCCCTCGCCATGCCAAACTTTGGCCGCTGAGGCAGCTCATCAATCGGCATGCAAGGCATTGGCGGCGGCGGCTTCTCCCCCACATGCTCCCTCCACGAGTAGGACAGCGGCGCTGAAGCAGGACCTGAGACGTCCTGGATTCCAGGTGTCGAACTGCCTCTGCGACGCGTCGAGCTCAAGTTGGGGTCGCCCTCATCAGCTCTGCGGCCTTCGCCGGGTAGTGGTGCGGTACGAGGCTCTTTTGACGGGATATCAGCAGCATCGGCCGAGAGCGTCAGCCTGTGCTTGGCTGGGCTTCGGCCGGTCCTGGGGCGATATGCAGATGTTGGTGGCAGGCGCTTCCTGGATAGTTCCTTTTGGAAGTCTTGCAGAGAATACATGAGCTTCATGTTCGGGCTGATCCAACGGCTTTTGGCTTGTGCTGCATAGTACGCGTCGTTTACGCTCAGCTCCGGCCTCTGGTACAAGCCATAGGCAATGATGAGGCTGGCTGAGCGGCTGGCTCCCTGCTGACAGTGAACGAGCACTTTCTTGCCCTCTAATGTCCGACTCTCGATTGTCTCGCAGAGACGCATCAGATCTGGCGCGATATCGGTGTTGTGGTCCCAGGGGACGTGGATGTATTCTGGGTTCTTGAACGGGTTGGCCTTGGGCGTGGTCGGCGTTTCGACCGACTTGTCCTCCGACGGCTGGAACTCGAAGGCTGTAGCAAAGCTGGCCGTCGTCACGGAAGTGTTGGGAATGGGGCTTGCGTCTGATGTCGTGGGCTGCGATGGCTGGCCAGTCATCACGGAGTCTTGCTGGGTTTGTTGCGGCGCATCAAAAGGGTTCTTGACCTCGTGCGCCACGTTGATGACTACATCGAAACGGGATGCCTCCTCGGCCGTGGGTTCCAAGTACAGATAGACATTATCACCGTAAATGGCAATAGGACCGTCGGGGTAGCCCGGAGACTTCTGGTCCTCATTGTTCACCCTCTCGTGGCATGGCTCGTTGTCGGCTCGGTTTGCGAGCTGCATCTTGATGGGTGACTCCTCCTCGGTGATAGAGGTACTGAATTCCATGTTCATGCTCGATTTCATGGGGCGCAAGACCTCGGACAGGCCGGACTCGTTGCGCTCCAACACTTTCGGAAACGTCATCCCGCCGGGTGGTCCAAACATGGAGGATTTGAGGCCCGCGAGCATATGAGGCGACGATGTCGAGTGCTTCAGCGCTCGGCGTTGTAGGATCGGTGGCATCGCTGGAGATGCCGGCATCTCCAGCGACGTCTTGGCAATCAAGTCCGAGGTGCTCGTTTTGAGGCTCAGTTGGCTCGGTTTCCGTCTCACGGCGGGCATCTTGGGCTTGATAAACGAAGGAGAAGAGGGCTCCGTAGCGAAGGTTTGCGAAGTGGTCGTTACGGCCGCCGGGGGTTGGATGGACAGGCCCTTCATGTTGCGACGACGAGGGGCGGGAGACGTCATTGGACGCTCCAATGCGCCGGTCTCAGGGATGCTGAGCATAGTGCCATTGCTGAGTGGGCATCCAAAGGACGTGGATGGATAGTTATTCAGCGGTATCAAGTTGACCGGGGAATCGGGAGACGACGAAGGGGACGGATCCGACAGTGGCGAAGAATCCGTAGTCGATAGCGTCGTGGTTGGAGAAGAGTCGGTCGATTCAGACATATGCGTCGAGGTGCTGTCATGGTGCTTGTGAGTTGTATCGGGCGGCATTGTCCCTGGACCCAGCTCTGGGTGTTGCGACGCATTGACCAGATGAGAATTGACCAGATTAGGCACTTTCGGTTCAACATCGACCAGCTTGGGATCGACAAGGGTAACCGTGTCACGATCTGCCATGGTCTCGGCGTCAAGATCAAATACTGACATGAATGACGGTATTTGATCCTCGTACATGCGCCTGGCCGCAGCGGACGGCATGGTTCCGAGGGTGCTCTCGTGGCTTCGTTGCTGTAGTTCTCGACCGCGTACGTATTGAGGCCCTCCTCCTCGATGGCCTGGTTGTTTCGGTCCCAAGACGATGCACGGGAAGCGGTAGGGTGAGTTCGACCGGCTGCAATAGATGTTGCGTCAAGGAGAGACTAGAAAAGACGGCCTGAAGGAGCGGATTCGCGAACGACGTTGCGATCGATCGTGGTCGGTCGGCAGTGATGGACAGCGCTGCTGAATCCGGTCAAGCGACGTTCACGAGAACAACGGCGGAAGGCTGGTCGAAGAGAGGCAGTGTCGCGGTGGCCTCGACGGTCCCCTCGCCAGGCAATGCGAAGGAGCGGAGCGAAACCAGAGAGCACCGCGATGGCCGTTGCGACGAGAGGCGATCGTCAGGGACGAAGGGAATCCACGTCACCGTCGTCGAGTCGGGCCGAGCGTGTGGCAGGTAAGAAGGGAGAGAAGGGAAGGAGGAAGAGGGAAGGAGGAATGAGACGCAGAGTTGGAGTGAGACAAGGAATCGGCGCCTAGATGACCATGTGCGAGCGGGTGGCTGCGCGGGCGAGAGGCCAGTGGGGAGAGGCGGAGAGAGCAGGACACGAGGCGCCGTCTGCTACAGCAGCACACAAGACATGGCCGAGCCGTGCTGCTGTCCTGTCTGTTGGTTCCTTTCGTCTCGAGGGGCGACGGGACGGGCGGCGGCTGCTGCTGCGGCTGCGGTGCTAGAGTTTGCTGGAGGAGGATGGATGAATGGAGGATGGGGAGCGGGTGGGAGTGGAAGAGTCGACAGCGGCGGCTGGCGACCGGGGTCGCTGGAGTGGCCACTGGCCAGGAAAGGGAAGCGCAGGCGGCTGAGGGAGGGGAGTGGCGCAGGACGAGAAGCGATGCGATGCGATGACGCGCTACGGCCGACAGGGGGTGGTCGGGAGCGCTGCTACGGACTAGCTCACGCACTCCGTGCGGTCTACGAAGCAATACTGCGTGCCCGAATCGAGCTGCTCTGCAGCATTTGGCGTGCGCATGCCGCACCCGGGTTGCCAGAGAGACTCGAGACTGCAATCTCCAGGCCGGTCGCAGAACGTGCACGACAGCGGAGGGCGAGGGTGGGCAGAACCACCGCAACCGCCGTGGGGCCAGTCACGTCGCCGCCGAAAGCAGGTCAACGCTTCTCGCGCAAGCCACACGAACCCCTGCTGCGACTCTCCGGGCCTCTGCTCGGTGGTGGAGAGGAGGGCAAAAGGCGGGCGAGGGGAGCGCCGGGCTAAATATAGCCTCCCGCAGCACGCCGGCGGCAAGGCTCGGCCAATCACAGGCTGCATGCCCAAATTTGGATCCTTCCCTGCAGGGGCCGCGGGTTTTGTCGAGTAGCACTTGGGTGCATGGGAGGCGAGCCGTGGTGAAAGACGACTGAGCCGCTCAGGACAGCGTCCTCGGCGAGTGCGACGAGTGCGAGGCATTGCGGAATGCGCCCGCCGCTGCCCTTGCGCGAGCCGAGCAGCTTCGAGGAGCAGCTTCGAGGAGAGCCTTGCCTCGGGAAGGGTTTCAAGCTCCAACTCTCCCGGACGGCATCAGCCTCAGGTTTCAGGCTTGCAGGCGTCGCGGCCGGGGCGCTGTAACGGCAAAGCCATTCGCCTTCCAGGCAAACGCGCACAAGGCTGCCCGTCATCAACCCTACTCGTAAGCGCCCGCGTTTGAGCCTCTGCGTGGTCGTCACCCGCTGCCCAGTGCTCTCGGCCCAATCCCGCTGCCTAATTTCGCAAATCTGTCCCGTCTCATCGCCACAGACATCGACAACCACGCCGCATGCCTGGCGAAGCGATGCAAACCTCGCGGCTTCGCCTCGCCCTGCTGTCCGCGCGTCCTACCATCGCCCCGGTGTGATCCCGTTGATGCTCAGCACTGCTGACGGCGGGATCAAGCCCACAAGGGCCCTGACTCCAGCCGACGCCGAGCGTAAGCCGGCAAAGCTCTGGGGTCAGATTCCCGCGCGAACCGGTCGGAGTATTAATAGCATGTCCGTGCGGCGTCCGTCACGCTCCAGCGACATTTAAGTCGCCTGTTCGTGCCGACTCGAGCGGCAGTTCGCAAGCTGTTACGAGCACATGCTCGTACGATGCTCCTCGGCCGTCGCGCGTGCCTCCATCTCGCGCCGTGCCAGACAAGGGGTCGCTGCGCCAGAGGGCACATCGCAATTTCAACTCATGTCTTTCTGGGGTTCTGAGCACGAAGCGACCTTGCTCTACAGTGCCCGGTCCTTTTACACTGTATGAGACGCATATTCCCCCCTTGTTGATGGAGCTCATTGGCACTGTACCAAGGCGTTCCGCCTAACAACCCCCGCGAGCCAAGCAAGCACTTCAAGTCGGGGACGATGGTCACGTTCAGATCTGAAACAAACAGCTTCCGTCGTCTGCGTCGCGTGCCCTGGTCACGTCCTGTACGAGAGAGCCACAACGAGGCCATCATGCCAGCAAGTCTTGAGCCTACCCTACGAGTGCACCGTTGCAGGCTGGATCGAATGTCGAGGTGCACTCATGCGACACTGGTGCCCTCCTCTGCCCTGCCCTTCCTACGAGTAGGCTCTCCCGGAGCGTCAGCCATCATCGTCTCTTTTGCCATCTTACCGGTTTTACCACACGCGACGCGCTTGAGATGGCCGAATGCCAAGCCCTGTTCCTCTTCCACGGGGCTGCTGGAACGGTGTCTCGCATTGGCGTCCGCCCATTGTTCTGAAGCTGGTGGAAAAACACAACCGGCATGACCGACGCATGTTTCGCCGAAAGCTACAGAGCAGGGAGCACACACAATCCCACTGAGCCGCCAATCGTTGTTGGACTTGTCTCTGGCAAGGATCGAGTCCCCTCCCGCGTGTCCTGCGAGTTCACGCGGGCGACCAGTTTTGAAATTACAGCCCTAGAAGCCGTCCAAAACGTTAGTGCGCTGTAGTTCATACCGCTGACAGCAGACACAGGCCCGGCCGAAGATGACGCTGGTACTCTGTACATTCCAGGCAGGCAGCTCTCCCAAGGTTGAAGGGAAGCGATCATCCCCTTTGTGCAGCTCCAAACGAACGGTGGCAGCGGGGACCGCTCGTCGTGGAAAGGCAATATGGCAACCACGCCAAATCAAGCGTCCAACGGTCCAAGTGGACAATAGCCGGGAAGGAGCTATGTGATTTCTGGAAGCCACAGATGCCTGGTGAGCAGTACCAGAGTTGTGTTGCATCAACATGAAGGCCCAAAATTGCGCGAAGAGGATACGGTGCGCGAATCTTGACCGGCGTACCATGTTGCCCCACAGGCAGCAAATGTTTCCCGTGGTCCTGCCTGAATAGCTTCGGACAGTGAGCGGGCTCTGGTTTCGTGGGACGGGACAGATGGTATCTGCTCTCATCGTCTCTCTGGCTGGGAGATGGCCACGCCAGCAGCACCCGAGGAGGTCCAGGGCGAAGAACATGGACCAGTCGTCTGCTTGCCACGATAGGAGCCTAGCTCCAGGAACGCTATATTAGGCATAATGTTGGTTACCGAGGAAGAAGCGGCCTGACTACAATATCTGCCCAAGAGCCCCCGGCATATCCCTCGGACAGTGGGGCCCGTTTCGTGCCAACTCCCATCTGGCCTCTGCCAAGCTGTGCCACGAGAGACGCTGACGAACATGGACCAAGGTCAAGGGTCCAACTCTTCGGGAAATGCCCTCGAGTTTTCGGGAGTTGCATTCGAATTTTTGCCTGGACCTCGAGTTGTGGACAGCTGCAGCCCTTAATTTGTGGCCCCGCTGGCTGGTCCGTGACAACGCCAACCGAACATCTAGACGAGGTCCTGAGGATGTGTTCCTAAATTGCGAACCAAGTCCCCGGCACGGAATGCAGGACACGGAGTAATACGAGTAGTCCGGAGAGCTCCCAGCTATCGCGGAAACGGAACGCGGCTGGGAGCTCCGGCATTCCATGCTGGCCGGGCATGGCGGTTAATAGGTCCGGTTCTTGCTTTCGCCAGGCCGGCTTGAAGACCAAGCGAAGCACGGACGGCTGGATCAATCGAGATCTGCAGAGAAATTGATATCTTCACATGGCGCGGAAATTGACTCTCGAGGGCTCTGCGCAGGCTCCATCAGGCGACAAGTCGGATTGCCCTAGCGGTCTCCCACCAACAACACCGGAAGCCCCCAACGGATACGAGTATTGAAACAACCAGCCGTCTCTGGAGTCAAGATCCGAGCCTCAACATTGCATATTTATCGCTGACACTTGGAGTCTTTGGCTGTCAGCCCCCCGTCTGAGTTACATGGTGCACATGGTACCCCCCTGCCATGCCCCTGTTCTGCGACTGCCTGTTGAAGAGAAGGCCAGTTCGCAGCCCCAGAAGAGGGATCAAGGCTGTGTTTCATGGCAACGTCCCTTGTCTTTGGTATTCCAGGTCTGGTTTGTGGTCCGGAGCCATTGCTGTTGGCTCGAAGGCTCATTGCTTTACGAGTACAGCATTCTGCACGCGACCTGTTTCTTTTCTGTCTTTGAAAGGGCCCGCCCGGCCTTGAGTGGAATTAAGAGCCGTTGCCAGCCGCTGCGGCACTTGCAAGCATATCAAGGGCTGCCAACCGTGTGGCCCATAGAAAGCGGAATAATACTCGTAATGCCTGCACACCTCATTTCGCGCGCTGTAGTCCGTACGGATCACTCTAGTCCACCAGCTGATAACGTCTTTACTGGAATTGTTTCCCTTGCTACTCGTATTCGTAGACGTCGCAAAATGGGTGTCGTCGACGTGACGCTGAACGCAGGGAGAACGCCGTACGGTATCAGGACCGTCCGTGCGGCAGCTCCCACCGTACCCAATCCAGCAGCTGGAGGGTAGCGATGCTAGCAAACCTGAATATCAGACAGCCATGCCATGCCGCGACGATGCAGCGCCATGACGGGGGCCGAGTCCCTTCTCCACAAGTGTCGTGCTGCGTGCATCCAGTATCCGCCCGCTTGCGCATCTAGCCCGCCGTGGCTGCTTGGGGAGGGCCGGGGCGCCAGCCCCCTATGCCATGCTCGTAGTGCCATGCGGCGACATTGGACGCCAGCAAACACCCTGATCCTTGGAGGTTCGTGCTATGAGCAACAGGCGGCCCCCTCGAATTCACAGCACCCGCCTTCGACACGGGCGGGCAAAGGCCACATCTTGAACGCCGTTCTGCAGTGCGAGCAGCTCAGTCGAGTTGTTGCCTCTGGGTATGCCCAATGGCACCGATGACAGGTCCCGAGGGCCCTCACGACTGCCGAGTTCTCGTGATTGCAAGGGGGCTGGTTGGCTTCCTGGCCAGGAACAAGCTATCACCTCCACCAGCCCGCCGTGCAGTACTAGCTGCGGGTTGTACTCGTAATTGCTGAGAGGGTGTCTCTGCTTGCCAGGGCCCCTCGTCTGCTCCCAGTGCGAGCGAGGAGCACTGCCTTAGGCCTTGTCTGGCTGCTCTCCTCCTTCTTGTCGTTCTTCGCGATCCCAACTTCTCCTTCTTTCCCCTGAGCCCACCTCGTCGGCCTTTGTTCGTGCCGTTGTTCCTTCTGCCCGGCTTTATTGCCCGCCGCGCTTCGTCGAGCTTGGCCAGCCATCACGATTTTCTTTGTCTTCGGGGTTGCCTTTGGCGCATCTGGCGCGCACGCCAGCTGTTGCGCACGCCTCCGCTGGCTGTCACTGTCGCTGTCTCAGGTCTACCTTGGCACGGCTCGCCTCAACACCGGATCACCCGAACAAAGCCCTACCGTACCTGGGTACTAACAATATCTCGCGGTCCAAGACATTGCAGCGCTGGCCACGTGCGACGGCGGCTATTGCGTCGACTACATATATCCTCTACGACGCAGCAACGCACAAGCTGTCGATTGGGCCGGAGGCGCGCTGCACTGCACCTGACCCTGGCAGGCGGCGCATGGAGACGCGCAGCGCATTGATTTGGTGAAATGCAAAGAGGTCCTGAACATGACTGAGACGACTGGTTTCACAACGGCGGGCCCCTCTGGCTCATCCGCTGCCGGGGCCACCTGCACCAGTGCTCCTGCCACCTCCACCTCCACCGCCATCAAGACGCCCGCCGCTGCTCAAACCGACACCCTCAAACGTCAACCTCGCACCATCGCGCGCAACGACTTGGACGCCAAGGATGACGCCGATGGCAACGACGACGGCGACGACGCTCCCTCGCTGAAGCTGCACTCGTCCAAGCCGCCCGCCGTTCGCTCCGCCGACCGCCAAGGCGGATCCGCAGCGTCATCGTTCCCCTCGCAACCATCGCGCCCGCATCAGCACCCGTGCCCGCAGCCGCTTGCTGTTCCCTCCTCGCCTGTCTCGCCCAATCCGGTGCCTCGACAGGGCCCAGCAGCCCCGAGCGGAGCTGCGGAGGACGACGACGATAACGACGAGGCGGCGACAAAGCAGAGCCCTCGGCCGCATCACCTCCATCCTTTGTCCGCCAGCGACTCTCCACCGCGCCCGATACCACGCTCGAGGGCCTCGACTTGTCAAACGGCCCCAGCAACGCCCGCTGCCGCGACATCGCCCACCGACCTAGACTACCCTGCCAGGGCGAAGCGCCCATCGTCCTGTCCCGAGGCGAACGCTTTTGGCGCCGGCCAGTCGTCCTCGTTGTCTCGGGCCGACGCCGCGAGATCTCAGGCTCGTCGGGCGCCAGCGTCCCGCAGCTCCCACGGCGTCTCGACCACGGCCGGGCCTCCGCCATCTCTGACTACGCAACGTCGCCACGCCGTTGAAGTCCAGTCGCCGAGCGCCACGACGACAGCGGAGTGGACGCCCCAGGGCCAGCGCGAATTGCTTCTGCCGAAGCGTCTGTCGCAGTCAAGTTCTTCAGATGAAAGCCGGTATTCGCCATCCTACCGCCCTCCCATCTCGTACAAACCGCCTGCCACAAACAGCAGCGCCCAACTTGGTGCCTCAACGCCAGTCCGCGTTCCGCCCATACGGGGATTCCGATCATCTGTCTCTCGCAAGAGCCTGGTACTAGACATGAACTTCCAACCTCGCCCCTGCGACCTCGGCGAGGATTCTCCGGATACAAGCAACGACCAAACCCTCCGTGCCTTGGAGGGGAGATATGGCGACGATACCCTGCAGCTGACTGGGTCTGGCGCCGGTCGGCGCCGAGGCTCAGGCGCCGATGATGCGGGAGATGTCTTCCTCCGAATTGCCCGAGAGGAGCCCACGCGCCGCCTCGGAGGCGACTCTGTCCCAGACGATGCTCAGAGCTCCGTTGTAAGTGCACGCTCTCCTCCAACTCCGCCATCGCACATGTTTCAGTTCTTTTTGGGGGGAGCCATGCCGTGAAGGCATGCCTCCGATCGCAAGAATCTCCCTTGGATCAACCACCCCATTACGCAATGCCACACCCGCGGACCGTATTTGGCGGTCGGCCATCCCTCTCTTCGTATATCACGCTGCCCACGGCTTGCACGCCTGGGTTTGGCTCTGCTGTAGGTTGGAGACTAGCTAACTCGGAAACAGTCGCGAGCGAATCGTTCATCTCATCGACGCCCACTTTCAACGGCCATTGCTACATATCACACCACTTCTCCGCCTCGATTAAGCCGCCGGCTGTCAGATCAGCAAGACCGGCCTCGGTTGAGAAATCTCGAAGACGACCAGGCGAGCGAGATTTCACGTGCCACTACTTACCGATCGTCGACGAGAGAGAAGGCCGTATCAGTTCATCCCGGCGACGATGCAGCCCGGACAAGGCCTGGCAGCTCCACCTTGCGTCCATCTCCACTGGCCCCCCGTTCCCAGGCCTACCAGGAGCCCAGTCCCGAGACCTCGATATACGCACGCCGGCGTGCGTCGATAACAGATAGCAGCTCGACGGTGGCAGGCCGGTCGTCTACTTTCAAGGCCTCTGGCCTGGGGTCGAGCAATAATAAAGCGTACAACTCGTCACCGCTGGTTCGATCATTCGACTTCCAAAACCGGCCTGCCTCCGAGTTGGCTCACGGGGTTGAGGGAACGGAGTCGACCGCATCCACCACGGCACCATCTACGGTCTGGGACGAGTTGGACGACATCAAGTCGAGAATCCATCGTCTTGAGCTCACCGGCAAGATGCCATCCACGTCTGGAGCCGCAGTTTCGAGGCTATCGGACGAAAGACCTGCGACAGCGACAACTACAGTCACGACCATGTCTTCGTCTCCCAAGCGGCAAGGAGCAGGCCAGCCGGCCGAGGCTGCGAACACAACACCTCCGCAGAAAGAGGCTCATTCTCTCCTGCACGCGGCCCTCGCTAAATCGAAGCCCTTTATGAGCCCGGAGGTTTATCGAGCACTAGAATCAGCGGCTAATGACGCTATTGGCCTGTCGGCGATGATGGGGGCTCCCGGCCAACCCGGTCCTATCTCAAGCGGAGCCAGCACGATTGGATCTGGAAGCAACGTCACCGATCGCCAGCTTCGGAGAAAGGCCGATGGCGTTTGTCGCAGTCTCACTGAGCTCTGTGTCGCGCTCGGTGAAGATGCCGCCGCACAGCCCAGATCTGCTCAGCCGACACAGTCGACGTTTCCGCAGCTTGATGGTCCAGCTACGCCGACGATACCAAAATCACAGAGTAGCCTGCCTGCACCACGTCGGGCTAGCACCGCTGCGGAACAGACCCTCCCCAGGCCCACCAGTGGCTCCAGGGCCCTATCCAGGTTCGAGGAGCGAAGGAATCATCTCCTCAACGGGACAGCCTTGCCAACTCCGCGGGCAAGCGGCTCAAACACGTCAACCCCCGGCGACTCCAACACTAACCGCAGGTCATCACTGATGATTCCGCGAATTCGACGATCCGGCACCGAGGAACCCGAAGATGGTAGAAACTCGTCTCTCCTGAGAACTCGACGCGCTGGAACGGAAGAACCCGATGAAGGGCGGAAAACGTCCCTCCTGGTTCGAAACCGCCGGGGAACGGTCGGCGAAGAGGGTGACGAGTCGAGATTCCGTTCTCCGTCTCGAGCCAACACCGATGTCATGATGATTAGAGGTCAGGGCCGCGACTATGCCCAGGAAACGCAATCACCGCCATCTGATGGGAGGCGGCGGCTGGGTTCTACGAGCCTTCATACATCCCGCTTGGCCGCCCCATCAACCTCGAGCCCTGCACCACCACGACGATACCTTGAAAGATCTACGCCAGACCGCGACGCCAGTGCCAACAGACCGGTTGAGGAATATGGCTCGAGGCAACCGCCACTGAACCAGAGCATCCCCCACGCCAGGGCCAACAGTCTTAATACGCGGAGGCAAAATCGGGACGGCATGACATCTGCTGCGACGGCCGGTGCCTATAGATGACGCCTCAACGACGACTTGTACCGAATTCATGACTGTACAATGTATCAACTTTCAGCACTTTTGCAAGGCGTTCCTTTTTTCTTTTTTTTTTTTTTTTGTATGCTTTCACAGGGAAAATTTGTTGCCGGGTGCCCAGCACATTCGGCATGACGATTCATGAGTGACAGGCTTGCTTTGATTCCTTGGCGACGGCTTCACATTCTTCTTCGACGACTGTATATCCACCTGCTTTACGCGTAAAGAGAATCTTTCGTGCACATAATTGGTCGTTTCATTAATTGCGAAACGGCGAGAACTCATGGCGAGGCATGAGGACAGACAGACGGTGGAGCAGCCAGGGGAATGCGGGCTCAGGAGCAAGTTGTCGAGCAGTTTGTCTATAATAGGGATGGACGAAGTAAACTTAGTTTGTTATGACTGGAGTATGAACGGACCCTTTCTTCCACATAAAAGACTTGACATGCGTCTATACTTTGGTCTCTCTGCGTTCGGTCTGCTGGTGGCGGAGATGAGATGTGCTTAGTGACGGACGTCCTAATCGGTAATTGAGTGACGGTACGGGAGCATCTTGTGTAATCACTTTGCCCATTTCTAATCCTATATTCATCATAATTTGTGTGACGTATTGATGCAACTGGTGTGGTGTTCTGCCTTGCAGGATGTAGTCCCGTACCATGTGAGACGGCCGCAGCCTGCTGACTCAACGCCGAGTCAATGAGGCTGGCTGCGCGAGACCCACGCGAAATCTCGACCTCTAAATACAACCCCTTTGGTGGAACAACTAATCCGCTTCACGCGGCTCTTGAATCGGTTTACGAAGAAATCCGGTTCGGCGACTCACAAGAGCACTTCATATAAAGGAATATAAAGGAACGAGAAGTGCACCGGCACCGAGCACGGCACACCAAGTTGGACCCGTTCCGACAGCAGGTGCAGCCAAGGCACCACCAGAGCCGGGAGGATGGCGGACTCATTTAGGGACGAGAGCGCAAGAGAGATGGCTCAGTTGGACCTCGAGGACAAGGTCTGTGGTAGGGCTGAGAGGCAGGGTGGGAGGAGAGGCGGCGGTGGTCGGGGACGCGAGGTGCAGGTCTCGAGGGCGTTGTCGAGGCTGCTGAGGCATCAGGCGGAGAATGCTGGGATCACGCTCGATGGAGAGGGATTTGCGCCGCTTGACCGGGTGGTGAGTTCTGGCTCCCTGCCGTTGGGATAGAATACCTCAGAGCAGCAGGACGGGCTGACTATGCGCTCACAAGTGAACGACTCTGACTGACAGATGTCACAGCTCGCATGGGGCCCCTTGAAGTCCCTGAAGGTCACCCTCGCAGAGGTCCAAGCCATCGTCGCCAACAACGACAAGCAGCGCTTCTCCCTCAAGCCCAACCCAGACACCAACCCGTCAGGGTCAACCACCAGCACCAGCGCCGGCGACTACCTCATCCGCGCCAACCAAGGCCACTCCATTAAGATCGAGTCCTCATCGCTGCTGGAGCCCATCACGCTCGCCGCGGCCAACATCCCGCCCCGCGTCCTCCACGGCACCTACTTCGCCTTCTGGCCCGCCATCGTCGCGTCGGGCGGCCTCAGGCCCATGGGGCGCAACCACGTGCACTGCTCGGCGGGCGAGCCCGGCGAGGGCGGCGTCGTGAGCGGCATGCGTGGCGACGCGGAGCTGGTGGTCGAGATCGACGTCGAGGCGAGCCTGCGCGAGGGCGGCGTGGCGTGGTGGAGGAGCGACAACGGGGTGGTGCTGACGGAGGGCGACGAGGATGGCGTCCTGAGCACGCGCTTCTTTAAGAAGGTCACCGGGCGCAAGGTTGACGTCGGGACGCTGTGGGAGGACGGCGAGAAAAAGGCGGATCTGCCAGAGGGCATCAAGGGCAAGATTCCGCAGGGCAAGGGGCCGCGGGGAGGCGGTGGCGGACGAGGAGGACGAGGGGGGGGTCGTCAACGTGGTTCGTGACATGGCCATGGGCATCGAATACAATACACAATAGACGCAGCTTCCCCTTTCCATGGTCCGTCGCTAGTACATCCTTGCCCAGTCGTAAATGACGTTCATCACATCATGTACCGTGTCACTCCCCATGAAATCCATCACGGGCCTTTGGTCCACAGGCTGGCAACAATCTCATCCCTGCTCCGCTGCTCCCCCTGCAGCCACTCGAGCACCCTTTCCGCCACCTGCACCTTGGCCTGCCGCTTGCCCAGCACGCCGCTCACGACGCCCAGGTCCGACGGGATGCGCCCGCCGTGCTGGAACACGGGCCGGCCGCTGAAGAAGTTGGGCATCTCGCCGTGGGGCTCGATGCGGTAGCTGGGGCCCTCGATGCCGAGGCGCGCGGCCAGCGCCGAGACCTGCTTGAAGACGGAGGCGGCCTCGTCGCCGTCCGGGCCGCCGTTGCTGGACCGCGAGTCGGCGGCTGGGCTCTCCGGCGGCTGGGGTGGTCGCCGGGGCGAGTCCTCTCTCTTGATCCTGTGGGCGGGGGACTGGCCACCTGGCGATGGGGACAGCACGGCGGCGGCGCGCTTGTTGGGGGGATCTGCGGAGGGGGGGGTTGGGGAGTCCATGATGCTTTGCAGCGCATGCTTTGCAGCATACCGCTTTGCGTTCTGTGCAATCGTCAGCTGCGCTCGATGCTGTGGCATGGACACCACGCACCTTCTTGGACTGAAAGGACGGCGGCAGCTTGCCCGTCTCGACGCCGTGCTTTTCACGAGGAAACGAGCCGTAGCCGTCGACCGAGCAGACACAGCGCCACATGAGCTTGAAGTGCCCGTCGACGGGCACATTGATGGGCTCATCATCCACAAAGGTCGGCGCCGCGAGGCGTCGGGCCTGAATAGTCTCTGCCGTCGTGGTCAGCAACTCATTCCCACTCCAAGCCATGGAAAGCGGACAGGGGGTGCGAACATACGCATCAGGGCGCTAACATAGTCCCTATCGCCCACGTCCGGCTCATCGTCAAACGAGATCAGGACAGAGATCGCCTCCAGCTGTGCCGATGATAGCGCGGCAGGGCTGTTCTGCTCCCTCTCGGCGGCTTCTTGGGCGCCGATCCACACTCGCAGGCGGTCCCACGGGACGCGCACCTCTCGGCTCGGGCCGTGTGCAGACTCCATGGCGGATGGCTTGGGTGGTGAAGAAGAAAGGGCGGCTATGTCTTCGCGTGATGACCGTGGCGATTCACTGAAGTGGATGTCTTTGGTTCGGGTTGGTGGGGCTTGCGTCACCCAGCTGCACGCACGTCTGCCGCGGCGGCAAGGGCAAATACAAGCACCGACAATGCAAGGCTTCAGGCTAGCATAGGAGAACACCTAATAAGCTTATGCCGGAAGGGGAGAGTTGGATCAATAAAGACAGACTCGGGCGATCTTGGTGAGAGAGGGCCGTGTGGCTCTCATCGGTATCCACGACTGGATGGATGGCCATCGGGTATCTCTTGAATGCTTGCGTATGCTATCTCTTGAAAATCGTTTACCCCTCCTCGAAAAAGCCACCGTCTCCATCGTCCGAGTCATCATCTACCACAGGCGCGGCTTCGCGCATCAACCGCCGTCTCTCCCTACGGTTGAGCGGCGGCTGCTCGCCCTTCTTCCCGTTGGTCACGTGCGTCTTGCCGTCTGGCTGCAGTCGTCCCTTGTTCTGCTCCTGCTGCTTTTGTCCATTGTTGGGCTTGGCCGTCGACGCCCTCGGTTGCGCACGTCTGGGCTCAGGCTTGGAGTCGTCTGCTGACCTCCGTTCTCGCAACCTCTTCAGAGCCTCTGGCCCCTCCTCCACTGTCTTCTCCACGACCGACCACATTGGTGGTCGCTCAGCCTTCAGCGCAATCCTTGCCGCAGGGGCCTTGCCCGCATCTTCGCCATCGTCGGCCGACTTCGCACTGCCGTACAGGCTGATGTACGGTTCCACGTGGGGATGGTAGAGCGCATACGCTTCGTCGACCTCGGCAACATGCAGCTCCTTTTTCAGGTTGTCCATGTCCTCGGAATCGGGGTTCGCTTCAATCTGGCGCCGGAGTTGCTTGACCAGCCGGGATGCTTTCTTCCGTTCTGATCGCAATCGTGTGTTAGAACCCGAAGAGGGGAAGAAAGAAGTGGCTTCGGGGAACGCACCGAAGAACCGAACCATGTGATACTTAGAAATCATGGCGCTTCGCTTCCTCTGGAAGCCCTTGTCGGCAATGTCCACCCTGTGGGAGGCCAGCTCGCGCTCGAGATCCTTGCGGACGTTGGCGGGCAGGTCCGTCTTCCGCTGAAGCAGCCTCTCGATGTTTCGAACTCGCTTCCTCGCAAACTCCGAGGTGCCTTCTTTGGCCTTGTGCTTGTTGGACCCGAACCGCCTTTGCCGCTTGGGGTTGTCGAAGGACGATCCATCAGCAGCCTGGCCTGGGTCTTGCGACTCCACGTCCGCAAAAGGTCTTTTCGCGCCCATCGTAGCAAGCAGAATGGTCGATGCAAGTTGATAGGGATTCTCGAGCGGTATGCGGCTGATCACTTTTTGGACCTCAATGGTGGGGAAAACCGGGCCACCAATTTGTCCAGGTGCGCCCGAATTGGGACTAGCGCAGGCGAATGCACAGCTTGTCAGCAGGCCAATCAGAGGCGCGCAATTGACCCCAGCTCGCCTCAGACACTCGACCTCACGGCGTTTCGCAGCTCATCGAGGCCAACGACACCGACATCTTGACGCGTGCTACAGGGCCGCACTCACTCGAAGCGGAGCAACACCCTCAGCCAGGCCATGCGACAGCTTGATGCCCGCGTCAATGGCACCTCATCATGCCTAGTGGCGGCATCTTGCACTCCGGCGCTCACTCCAACACCCCAGTGGAAACCACACCCCTCACTCGACTCTGGCGACTCATCAGCGACGTTGACGTCTGAGCTGTGCCGTTTCTTCGGATCCCTCACGCCCGCTGCCCGCTGCCCGCTGCCGCTTTCTCCGGGCTTGTACATGAAGCTAGCGCAGCCCCGACCGGCCTTCGACAGTTGCGTATGAGCCTTCATCTTCACATGACCCTGGTTCCCTCTCTGCAACATGGACCGCCCCGAGCCAGGGCTTGTGAAATGGTCCGCCAACTCGACCGTCGACAGCTTCGTGCACATCAATCTGCAGCGTCGAGTTGTCCAGCTCTATGAGCCGACGGGACACGCTCACAAGCGGCAGTTTGACTTCGCGAAGCTCAGCAGGCACGATGACTTCCCTCCACTCACAACCTACGATTGGTCACCCGCGAACCCGGAGCTCCTGGCGGTCGGCACCAGCTCCGGCATAGTGAATCTCTTGAGGATCGACGACGACTCCAATGCGTATGTTGAAATCGGACTGAAGATGGCTAGAACCTGTCAAGCGGTAGCTTTCAACACCACTGGGCTGCTCGCCGTCGGTCTGGACCGTGTCCGGATGGACCAAAGCCTCCAAGTCTGGGACGTCAACCGCCTGGCCGCGTCGGAGAATCAGAAGAGGGGCTTCCCGTCTGGTGCAATCAGTCTCGTCGAGCCAAGGAACCGCCTCGAGCCGAGTGTTTCCGTCTCGAGCCTCAAATTCTTCGAAGACAGCCCACAGACGTTGGTAGCAGGCATCAAAGGCCAAGGAGTGCGAATACACGATCTCCGTGGCAAGTTCGTCCCGGGGCACCTCGCCGTGGCCCTAAGCTAACATTCCTCAAAGACCCAACAAGTGTTATCACCTTCCAGACGAAGTGTAACAACAACCTGGCAATCGACTATGCCGACCAAAACTTCTTCGCATCATCCGCTCTGGATCACCCAGGTGTCATGATATGGGATCGGAGAGCTACGTCACGCCCTTTGGCTTCCCACACATATCTGCAAGCCGTGGAAGAAGACGAGCTGCCCTGGGGTGGAGCCTTGCGCCTCGATCAGGTCATCGAAACGGACTCGGATCCTCTCCTAGCGGAGGGAAAACACTCTCTTATTCGCTCACTCCGCTACTGCCGCGACCGCCGTGGCCTACTGGCTGCTCTGTCGCCCACTGGACAGTTAAAGGTGTTGGAGACGAACAGGGAGATGCAATCATCTAGCACGGCGTCGCAGGAAGGCCCCGAGCTCCTCCAAGTCCAGCGATCTCACGAAATGGACGTGTCGTATCGAGACGCCTCCAGGAGGAATGATCGAATAGTGTCATTTGATTGGGTGACCCTTAGCTCTCCTGTCCTACGGCCAAGGGCCCTCGTGCTACGAGCCAACGGCTGTTTCGATGTTCTGGAACAGCCATCTCGCACATCCGATCACGTCTTCAACTTTGTGCCCTGGCAGTCTCCACATAGAGGCCTGGAAGGTATGTCGATCCTGGTCGTTCTCGTTTCATGGATGCCAACACATCGCAGAGGGCGCTCCGTATCAGAGCGTGATGCAGTTTGAGGCGCCTCAGACCGCAGAGATGCTAGGAACTTTTCTAGCGGAACAAACCCTTTCGGAAGTCCCCATATTCGGGACCGAAAACGGCCGTGTCGAAGAGAGACTCCAAAACGCGTTGCGGAACACCCCGGTCGCGTCAACCACGGTCGAGCAAGTGGACAAGATTACTGCACCTTTGCCAGGATCATTTTACAACGCGACATCGGTAGCTCAGAAGCTTCGGAGCTTGCGCACCTATGTTCGTGAGGACCACGACGCTCCACAGGCTGCAGATGGAGCGACGCCGCATAACGGCGATGGCAGCCATCTGGGGAATGGGCCAACAGACATATCCTTGGCGTCCAACAGCCTCGGGTCCTGTCGTGACATGCATGAGGGACTGATGAGCACGCTAGTCGCGGTCAAGGGACTACCCAGAGAAGCTCAGAGCGTCGTGGACCTTACCATGCTGTTCCGCGCGAAAGAGAAGTATCTCTTCGATGCGGCTACGAACAGGAACATTGTTGCGGACGATCCTTGGAAGAGATTTGTCTGGGACTGGGTTGCCAGTGAGTCGGGTGCTCAGACAGGCCCGCGTATGCGCGTGTGCTGACTTGTTTAAAGATGCCGAGCACACCGCCGATGACGGAGGCATGCTGCTGGGTAATATGGATCTCAGCTTCCTCGGAGTACATGCCATATGGGCCAACGACCTTGGTGAGCAGACATTCCACCTCAAAAGCTGGCCACCATGCTAACCGTGCGACAAGGCAAAACCCCAAGCACGCGCCTTGCCCCTGGGACAGCCGTCCCCGACACGTCGCAATGGGAGCGAGCCATAGGGCAGTACTGCAAGAAGCACCGTCTGCCCAAGTTCGACGGCGTCGCCACAAAAAGGCCTCATCACCGGCAGCTGTGTCTCGAGATCTGTGGATGGGGCGACCCCCAAAGACATGACCCGAACGGCGTCGACCGCGAGGCTGACCCAGAGTACCCTACCGCCATCCACACCATGGTGGCGTCCCGAGCTCTATTCAGAGGCGACACGAAGCAGGCCATTCAGATTCTGAAAAAGGCGAGCTCGGTGCACCCAGAACTGCTCTTCGTGTCCCTGGCCCTGCAGCTCACGGGCCGCGGCAGCAAGCAGGCGGCCAGGGAGCAGCTCGAGATCGACGACGCGGTGGCGTCCAAGACGGATCCGTATCTGCGGGCGATATCATCGCTCATTGCGACGGGCGACTGGTCCACCATCGCCAACCAGCGTTCCCTGCCCCTGGCCGATCGCGCCGTCGTGGCCGTGCGCAACTTCGACGACGACCAGCTCACCCGGTGGCTCACGGAGCAGGTCGCGCTCGCGGTCGAGGACGGCGACATCGAGGGCATCGCCCTCACGGGCATCAACGACAGCCTGGTCGACATCTTCGCGCGCTACCTCCAGAAGTTCCACGACGTCCAGACGGCGACGCTCGTCCTCTCCACCTGCTACCCGCGCTACATCGACGACGTCCGCTGCCGCGCCTGGCGCAACGCCTACCGCGCCCACCTCCAGCGCCATCGCCTCTTCTTCCAGCGCACCAAGTTCGAGGTCGAGTCCACTCGGCGCTCCAAGCGCGACGGCGTCCCCACGCTCAAGCCGCCCTCGCGCCAGATCGCCCTGCGCTGCGTCTTCTGCGACGCCGAGACGTCCATCGCGCACTTCAACCAGGCCGCCGCCGCCACCGCGCCCTCGACGCTCGAGACGCGCAACCCCCTGCTGGCCACGAGCATCAACGCCGGCGTCAGCTGCCCCAGCTGCGGCCGCCACCTCCCGCGCTGCGTCGTCTGCCTCGAGGTCGTCGGCGTCCCGCGCTCCGACAGGCCCGAGGAGCGGGAGACGCGCATGGCGGGCCGCTTCCCCACCTTCTGCCTGCGCTGCGAGCACGTCCTGCACCTGGACCACGCGCGGCAGTGGTTCGCGCGGCACGTCGAGTGCCCCGTGCCCGAGTGTCGGTGTCGGTGCAACTTCAAGGCGAATCCGGAGTTGGGCTACCATTGACGCTGTGCGTCGTATCTAGTTGACTGAATTTAGTTGATGTGAATATTGTGCCATGTCTGTCTGTCACCGGGGCTTGTGCAATGAGTGGCTGGTTCTCACGCCGCCTTGAATGTTTCGCGAAGCCGTCTTCAACGACGTACAAGTGTGACGATGGTCTCTCCCACGCTCTGCCGTACGCCGCGAACATTTCCCCGCATTCCGTCGTCGTACAAGGTCATCTTGGGCATAAAGTAACTGAGATGCACACTCGCGTCTCGCGACTCGCGTCCCATCGCTCCCAACGCGCCGGCTTGTCCACCTCTATTCCCTCGTCGTGTCCATTTCCAAGCTGCTGAAGCGACAAGCACTTCCAAAGCGGGTATCACGGCCAAAACAAATGTCTTGATGATCTAGTGGATCGATGGAACCCCCTCTCTGCACCCGGTGTCTTGTCTTCCAGTGTGCCACCTCTATTTCGGGTCGACTGCCTTGCACCACGGGTGTTCCAGCACCTGGTTGATGTCGTAGCGCTCCTTGACGTCGCGGTTGAGCATGCACCGGATCAGGTCGATGCTCTCGTCGCTGATCGTGAACGGTACGCGCAGGTCCCGATCCATAATCTCGTCGATGCTGTAAAATGGGTTCTCCTTGTAGATGATGGTGTAAAGGAGAATGCCGAGCGCCCATACGTCTTGCTCTTTGCCGCCATAGGGCTTACCAGCCAAGACCTCGGGGGCAGCATAATCTGCAAGAATGTTGGTCAATATCGTGCAAGCACGTCGTCCCGCATTCTCGGCCCAATACGTACCAATAGTGCCCACAAACACATCGAATGGGCCGCTCCTGATGTATGCTGAGCTGCCAAAGTCGATGAGTTTGATGTTACCCTCGCCGTCGAGTATGACGTTCTCGTCCTTGATGTCGCGGTGTACCACGTGAGCCTTGGTGTGCAAAAAGTGGATGGCTTGCGCGACCTGCACAAAGATGCTTCGGCACTCTGGCTCTTGCATGTTCGCACGCAGCTCGATGTAGTCGAAAAGATCCATGCCGGGCAGCCCGTGCGGTGCCATCTCGATATAGTAGTTTACGTCGTCTTCAAAGAAGCCCTCCATCTCCACGATGTTGGGGTGACGGAACTCGGGTCGTCGCAAGTAGTCCAAGACGTGGATTTCCAACGGAACTGTGCCTAGTTTTCTGTCCCTCGTCCAGGTGTCGACCAGGATCCGCCGCTTGGTTACGTACTTGAGGACGACCTTCTTCCCGGACTGCTTATTTCGAGCCAATTTCACTTGGCCATATGCGCCTTGGCCCATATCTTCCAGGATGGCATAATCTTCAATGGTGGTTTTTCGGGCTGGCTCGACGGCTCTAGCAACAGGGGGTTTGCCAATAGCTTTCGGTGATGGCTTGGGATGCCTAGTAAGCCTGGCCGCCGCACTCAGCGCATCCTTGAGCTGCTTCGACAAGGTCGCCGGCGCTGGTGACTTTGCCTTCATGGGCTCTTCTTCGTCTGACGCTATCTCCATGGGGGTGTGTACCGGCGGCGTCTGTCCCGGTGAAGGTTGGTGGAGCGGCGTCGCGTTACCCGAGTTCGTAGGCGAGTTGACATACATGCGGGCATGCGAATGCAGTTGCCGCGAGTAGGTAATCCACAAGGCAAACACCATATCCTTGCGAGGAACAGTAAAAGCTTCTTCCTTGATGCTAGCATCGTCCTCGTCACTTCCCTCGATGACTGTCTCGTCTGCAACGCTAGACCGCTTTTCGCTTTCGACAACCCGCATCTGGACAT
Organism: Tolypocladium guangdongense; assembly: GCA_022114105.1. NCBI lineage: Eukaryota > Fungi > Ascomycota > Sordariomycetes > Hypocreales > Ophiocordycipitaceae > Tolypocladium > Tolypocladium guangdongense. Next base: position 4,628,073 of record NRQP01000001.1, on the reverse strand, counting down.
CAATCTTCAGGTCTGAACCATCACGATGCTTGGCGGGCAGCCCATCTGGTTGAAGAAAAGCGGCCGTGGCATCAGGGCGATGTTCCTTCAGGGCCAAGAAGGCAGAGGCCCGTCGAAATCGTTGTTCTGGCACCACCATTCCGTCCAGCATCTGGAGGCCGTCTTCCTCCGTAAGTATCGCCAGGGTTTTGTCGAAACCGGGAATCAGCGAGTTTATGGGCATTCCATCGGGTTTCTCATACCCGAAGAGCGCGCCGCAAAAGACAGAGTTGGAGCTCCGGATCTTCAAACCCTCAGGGTCGACCACGACAATGCCGGCCATGTGCGGGAAAGTCGATACCCGCAGCTCTAGTTTGCCCCGGGTCTGCTCCACGGTGCACGGGATATTGACTCTTTGAGAGTTCGGGCAAGTAAAATATCTTCGCCGCGTGATTTGCGCAAAGTCAATCTCGCCGATCGTTGGGTCGATGCCCTGCCTGGGGATCCGGGGGATCAGCGTCGCAACATCAAAGCCTGAACGAGTGGATTTGAAGCCCCAGATAGGCTCGGAGGCGCCAGAGGTGCTCTTCACAATACCCTCCTCGTCCAGTTCGACGTAAGCAACATCCTCGTGGATTTCCTCCAGGACCCAGATCAGGCCAATTCGCTTCTCCTTGACCCACAAGCTTGCAGAACCAGTCGCGCCGTTTCGCTTCTGGATGGGAACCACATCGCCGCATAGTAAGACACCACGCGAAAGGTTGCTGCGATGCTGCCCGCTGCCCCGGGTCTTCGGCGGGTTGGGATCTCCACTGTGGACCGTTTGAGCCCTCCTTTGGAGATACTTTGGTGGCTGGGACCTTGAATTCGGCTTGCTTAAAAGCTTTGCCGTTATCCCCGACCGCCCACCAAGCAACGTTGTGGCAGCTGAAGCAGCGGGCGTCTTTGGCTTGGCTCCCTCCACATCATCTTCCTCTGAATCGTCCTCGCCGCTCAGGAGCTTCCGCTCTAGCCACGCTCGCCTCTCCTCTTGCACCACCTCTAGGATTCCCATTTTGCGGACTTCGGCTTTCGTGACTCCAAAGACCAGGCAGGCGAGGTCATTTGCGGCTATGATGGTCCACGGCGGCTTTGCCTCTGTGGTAAAAATGGCTTGGGCGGCTGGCACCCATCTGTTCGTGTGGCCGTGGACGGCAGGGCCAAGGGCACTCGGGAAGGATTTCGATGGCAGCATAGCTTGTGTCAGCGTTGGTGAAATGGCTGGCTCCTCGTATATCCGCTGGCCAGCCAAGAACGGCTGGGCCATCGTATCCATAAGCTTATCTTCTAATGTTATCCCCAGCGTGTCCGTCATTGTGCGTTTCAAGCTTGTTGGCCGTGACGTGGGGGGGGATGTCATTGCAGTAGTTCCGCTCTCGTTGGTGGGCGTTCTGCTCGAGTTCTCGGAATCGTGCTCTGCTCCTAGCGCGGTTGAGGAACCGACCGGTAGAGCCTTGTTGGGCTCCTGGAAGCGAACCTGCGGGGATTTCGGGGCCGTAATCGTAGTTGGAGATACAACATCGGCTAATTCGGCGCTGGAGGACAGAGGCATGAAATGTTTGTCAAAGACATTGTCGCCCGTCAAATCTGCAGGCCCCGTCAAGGGGCCTGCAGCAGTTGCTGGGTCAGGGTTGGGCAGGTTCCCAGCCCCAATCAACTGCGCCCGAGCGAGAAGCTCCAGCATATTCTGAGCATCAACATCTCCTGTGACCCTGGCCTGGGCGCTTGCTAGTCCGGCCTGTGTCGAGTTCATGGACCATCCCATGCGATCTTTCATGAATTCCATGGAACGCTTCAACACGCTCTGGCGCTTATGCAGAAAATCCTCTGACTGGTGGGCAAACGAAAAAGAGTGGAGGGACTCGGATGGAAATCGCGATAGATCTTCGGAGAAGCTAGGCGAGGCAGGTCCCCCGGAATGGGGCAAAGAACTCGTGGTGGCGACGAGCATACCACTCATGGACGCTGAGCGAGATAGCGCGGCGACTGAAGGACTCCGTGAGGAGGCGTTGGAGTTTGGCAAGGTCGGGTTGCGGGAGGGAGGGTGCTGCTGGCGTATCCGGCGCAGCCCGGAGAGGCCAGGGCCATGTTCGTGATCGGACATATGAGCAGACCTGGAAGTTTGGATCAGCCGGTCAGTATACAGGCACACGCTACCGTGGATACAACGGCCGTGGGTCGAACGAAGATGGCGGGACAAGGACCAACCTTGTGAGTGCGTCGTAGTCTATGGCAGCCGTAGACGGTGCCTCGAAGGACATGCGGTACCGGCTTCGGTCCGCCGTCGTCGCGTCGGCTGAGAGCGCGAGGTTGCCTGTGCTGCGGTTCTTGGGCAACGACAGCGGGGCCACGAGCTTCCCGCGCCCTCTCTCATCTTCCCCCGTCTTTTTATCGGCGCCTGAGATGTGTCAGCGTCAGCGCTGGGGGCGAGCGGAGGAGGGTCGAGACGAACGTTGGTCTTTTTGCCCGCCATGCATCTGAAGCATTCTTGGAGGCAGCCAGAGGTGCGTCGAGGCAGAGTGATGGATGAGCTCGCTCCAGAGAAGACTCAAGGCGACAGCGGACAGCGATGAGCAGAAATTAGCGGTAAGGATCGGTCGCGCCCAGGCCTAGGCGGATGTGGACGTCGTCGTCGCGGTTGGATGGTGATTGAGCCGCGCGCGGGATTGCTGGTGGTCAGGTCCTGGTCCTGGTCCTGGTCCTGGTGCTTCTGCTTGCTACTGTTGCTTCTGCTTGCTGCTGTTGCGAGTTTCGTGTCAGACGCAGGTGCAGGGCGGCGGTGCCGGAGGCGTCTCCGAGCTCAGGCGTCGTCGCCGTCGGGCTGGATGAATTGCAGCGGAATGCCGTGCTGTGAATAAAAAGCAAGTCGTGGATTTGATCTTTGGCGAGCGATGCCTGCAGCGGGTGGAGGTTTGGGTTGAGGCGACCAGGGTACGTACTTCTGCGGCCAGTGGAGTTCAGCGGAGGGGTCGCTGGAAGCGGCAGCCTGTGGCAGACTTGGCAGCTGCTGTGTTGGAGCAACTACCTACCTAGGTAGGTTAAATCAACTGACGAATTGGACCGATGACCTGCGTCTTTCCTGTGTCTGCGAGGATCTTGCAATGCTCACTCCCTCTCTCATCCCTCTTGTGAACAAAGTTGCAGAGAATATCTCATGCAATCATAGATGAGCCGTATGCGTATCCGAGACAGCCCAATGTAATTAGACAGAGTACCGAGGACGCGACCAAAAGTTTCGACCGACTTAAAATAACGCCAAACTGTTTTTGAAGTAGTTTGTTACTGACTACTACCTGAAAGAGTTTAACGTTATATTAAATTGGTCGAAACTTTTGGAATCGCAGGTAAGATGTACTCGTAAATGGCACTTCGTTACAGCGCCGGGCTGTGTTGTTTCGGGTCACCCATTGATTCCATTCTTTGTCCCTTCAATGTATATGCATCAAGCGTACCCGTACTCCGTATGAGGCGAGCAGTTGGTGGCATTCTGGCGCTGGGGTGCTGGTGTTAGGCTTTCTTCGGCGAGCGCCCGGCGTTGGCACGTGAATGGCTCTGGGCTTCTCATTCATCATTCATCACCGACGTGGGGCGACCTCCCTATCGCTGCCAAGACTGTTGACTCATGCGCTGAGTGAGAAAATGCCCGACGCCAACAGAAGACTTGCTGTCTAGGCGTAAGCAAAGCTGAAAGTGAGTGTCTTCGGCGGCGTTGCCTATGTTGCCTATGTTGCCTGCGTTGCCTGCGTTGCCAGCTTAAAGAAGCAAAGCTGGAAGCTGCTTGCCCAGGCACTTGCCGTGTACCCTCCGCATCGCAAAGCAGGTACCAAAGCGATCGCAATACGTGCTGGGATGCTGGGCGACATCCTCCCTCAGGGGCAAATGGCGAGCATCACATGCCATTGGCGGCGCCATCACACAGAAATTGCGGGCCAACGGAAACCCCAAACCCCCACTTACCTCTTTTGCTCGTGGTCTAGGGTAGGCGAACGGGGGAAACGGTACGGCACTCGACAGCAATGAGTTCTGCTTCCGTCACAGTTCTTGTAATGAACTTGCTTTAATCGCATCGTTTTCTGTGGCTCGACCGTGGCGCCTAACCACATGCAACTTGCTCAGGTGCTTGCTGATCCGCGTCTCAATGGTCCATGGGCCCTTGTGTTCGCAGCACGCGACCCATCCGGTTGATTGTCACCACAACGTGGCGCTGGTCATCAGTTTACTTCCGAGTATTGTCCAATAAGACAGGCTTTTAATCAAATGCAAACACTTTGATCTAGCTTTGTACGAAGTGCCTACCGACATCGGAGCCAAAAGCAGGGACCGTTGGCCAAGGACAGTGTTTTATCTCCAGCATGGAGGTAATTGTGGGGATATGGACAAGGTCGTCGAGAACTTGCGGGCCGCTATTAACGTTGTAGATCGCCGTTACATTGAGCTCCGCGATGCTCGCCAATCCACCAAGCTAGGAAGACCAGGGTATCGTAGGGCTATTCAGCGGAAACCAACACAGACCAGTGCGAGATCAAGATCCATCGGAGAGCAGGTCGAGTGGGGGGTTGGCACGGGCAAAGTGAAGCAAAGGCCCTTTGTGAGCCATGGCAAACGTGGGTGTTGGCGCGCGCCTGGATTTCAGGCTGTGAGCGTGCCACTCCTCGTGGCGCGCGGGAGAAGCACGAAGGGTCTTCAAGCGAACAGTGCCATTACCTTCGGCGGCGCCAGGAGTCTTGTCTTCTTGGAGCAGCGTCAGTAGGCATGGAAACAAAAGCCTCACTCTACAGAGCGAGTCAGGGCGACGCCCGGCCCGAAAGTGATGCGCCGGCGTTGCGGGGCTGATACCTCATCCTTTGTCCACAGGCGCAGGTACGGGGTAAGACAGGGAGGAGGCGTTGTTGGGGCCGGCATTGTGTTCTGTGGCTGCTTGGACGCAGGCCTGCGGCATGCATGAAGCCATCTGAGCGTCGAGTGTCTGGTGTCCAACCATCCCACGACACCAGTGCCTACCATGTGCGGCAGCAAAAGGCAGCGATTGCGGCAAGAAAGGAAAGAGAAAAACGCCCACCTGCGTCAGGTGGAGGCCATGCATGCACAGGCGTTCACACGAGTCTGAAGGAGTTGGGTGTGCTGCTGGGCAAACACGGCACTTTGGGGCAGTGAACCAGGTACCCCGTATTAGAGGATACTTACCTAGGTACCTATCGATACACCCCGCTTCCAGCGGGGCGCTAACGATTTTCTGGCCCCGCAAGGTACTCCGTACTTGCGGCCTCGCACAAGCAGCCGCAGCGATGCAAGTATCATCGAGCCGACGGCGGGCGGGAACGGTGGTGCAGGCGGATGCGCCATGTGGATAGCATCTGGTGCAGGCTGGAGCAAAGGGATGGACGGCGCTGGCCAGGCGGTCCGTGTTGGCCCGGGCGGCGTGGCCTCGGAGGTAGCGATCGCTCTCTTAAACAGCCTTCCTGTGCCTGAGGCTGGCCCCGGCTCCTCCTCCTCCTCCATCGCCCGCTCGCTCGTGTGATCAAGGACATGTGCCTCGCTTCTGCTGACGACGCTATCCTGCTGTCTTGGTTGTGCCGCTGAGCGTGAGCGTGAGCAAGCGCTGTGCCGGGGACCGGCCTGGTGACCCCCCACGGTCCATCCGCAGGTCCGCTGATCAAGGTGGGCTGGCCATTATCGCACCACCACGGCCCAAGGCGCCCTCTGCTGGACACAGCGACATCCGCCGAGTCGCTGGTGTCTCGAGCCGCGAAGCACGACGATCGAGAAGAAGCCGGCAGTTGCACGCAGCCGCTCGCCAGTTATGAATTGACTCGAGCCGCCTCACAACGCGGAAGGGATTGATTCCATCGCCCCGCATCGTCACCATCGCATCACCTTGCGTCAGTGCCTTGCCATCGACGGCATATCACAACGCTTGAGCCGCCCCTCAACCCGCCTGCCGACAAACACGAGCAACAGGCGGAGCACGTCAAAGGACCACACGCAGCGGCGCAGGCGACTTCGCTGTCGACGCCATGGCCCACGTCGACGCTGGTCTCGCCGCCGCCTCTGGTGCACCGACGCCGAGCGGCGACGAGCATGCCCCCACGCCGCCCGAACTCCCGGCCAAGGGCAAAGGCCGCCGGCGTCTGCTCCGTGGGCTGCAGAGAATCTCGTCGTCGCCCTCGCTGAACAATCTCCGACGCTCCAAGTCCGTTGGCAGCCCGTACAGCTACCGGGGCACGCTGTCCTGCGTCAGTCTCGCCGCCGCGGGGCCGCCTCAGACACCGCCCGGTGCCCGGCCGTCCACCCCGCAGCCATCGCCGCTCGGCCTGCCTAGCGCGCCGACCTCGATCCCTCCCACGCCGGCCAACGAGCTCCCCTCCCGCGACAGCATCGGTATCGAGGCTGTTCGCAGGGTGGAGCACGGAGCCTCGACCTTCTCTCCCGCCACCGTGCCGCTCCCGGCCGACCTCAGATCGTCCAAGCAGCATGGACAGGCCAGGGGGCGGTCGGCGTCCAAGGCCACCCAGCCGAAGCCGAAATTTCCCTTCTGGGAGAAGATGCCGTACGAGATTTGCGTACACATCTTCTCCTACCTGAAGCCGAAGGAGCTTGTCCGGTCATCCAGAGTCAGCAAGTCATTCTACAAGTTCTGTCACGACGGCCAGCTTTGGACGTCCTTCGATGCCTCCGAGTTCTACCAAGAGATTCCCGCCGAGTCCCTCGCCAGAATCATCGTAGCTGCGGGCCCTTTCATAAAGGACTTGAACCTCAGAGGCTGCGTCCAGGTCGAGCACTACAAGCGGACCGAGGTCGTGGTCAAGGCGTGCAAGAACCTCATCAACGCTACCCTCGAAGGCTGCCGCAACTTTCAGAAGAACACTCTGCACAGCCTGTTGAAGAGCAACGAGAAGCTGGTGCATCTCAACCTGACGGGACTCGCCGCCGTCTCCAACACGTCCTGCAAGATCATTGCCGAGTCCTGCTCCCAGTTGGAAACCTTCAACGTCTCTTGGTGCGAGAAAGTAGAGGCTCGTGGCATCAAGGCGATTATCGATTCATGTACCAAGTTGCGGGATCTGAGGGCCGGCGAAGTCCGCGGCTTTGACAATGTCGCCGCCGCCGAGTCCATCTTCAAGACCAACAACCTCGAGAGGCTTGTCCTCTGCGGATGCGTTGAGCTCACCGACGAGGCGTTGAATGTCATGATGCACGGAATCGATCCCGAGATGGACATTCTCACCGACCGACCCGTCGTCCCACCACGCAAACTTCGGCACATTGACCTCAGCCGCTGCAACCGTCTGTCCAGTACCGGTGTCAGGGCAATTGGCCATGTTACCCCCGACCTGGAGGGGCTTCAGCTGTCTGGTTGTAGAGCCCTGACAGATGCAGCCCTCGAAGCCATCCTGGCCTCGACTCCTCGGCTCACCCACCTCGAGCTGGAGGACTTGGAGGGCATTACGAACTCGCTTCTGTCAGAACACTTGGCCAAGGCACCGTGTGCGGCAACGTTGGAGCACCTGTCACTAAGCTACTGCGAAAATATCGGCGATGTTGGCATGCTTCCGGTTATGCAAAAGTGCGTGCGACTCAGGACCGTCGACATGGACAACACACGCGTGAGTGACCTCGTGCTCGCCGAGGCAGCTTCCATGGTCACCAAACGTTCTCGACTATCACTTGGGGCAGACGTACAGCCACAGGTCACGCTGCAGCTGGTTGTATACGACTGCCAGAATGTCACCTGGACCGGCATTCGGGAAGTGCTATTCCGCAACGCCCAGATAAGGCCGGCTGCTGGACATCCCGGCCGGGTCGCATATCCCACCGAGATCATCGGACTGAAGTGCTTCTACGGCTTTCAGATGACGGTTGACGAGCACCAGAAGCGGCTCTTGCGATGCGATTTCTCCTCGGCGAGTAGACTGGAGAGGAAGTGGGCTGACTACATGCAAGCGAGCGAGGAGGCCGGCGTTGGCGGTGCCGGCTATAGACGACGTAGGCGTCGGGCCAGGGAAGCTCAGGCTCTCCACCTGAATGAAGAAGATGGAGGCATCGTCGGCCGCCGGAGGGCTCGAACCATGGGAGCCTGCTCGGTCATGTGATGATGATGGGAAACGAACATGGACGATGGCAGATGGTCTCCTTACCCGGCGCACTTGAGGTGGGACTTTATGCACACGGATTTAGCAGTGGACATGAAAGGAAACTTGGGACACAATAGGATGGGAATCTAGGACAGGTCTTGCTGCTGGTTTCAAAGTGTCTTTTCTGGCGTTCTGGTAGATAGAACATGGCATGGCGGAAGGTTCAGGATGTACTTGGCTACCACATTTTGGATACTGGCACATATCATCTCCCGCTGTAGGCGGCAAGGGGTTCGGTCACTTTCCATAAGGTACGGTGCTCTGCTGGTCCCAGCGACGTTCTTGTTGGGGATACCGCGCCACGTGGAAATGGAATCTTGGGTTGCCACTGTCATTCTTAGATAGAATCTGCAGAGGGACCTTTCATGTTGGCAGGCTTTTATCAAACTCTGCGCTGGTTTGATTATTGTGAGGAGCTACGAATATCGTATCACGCGGAACTTGAGAGCATCATGGTGAACTGGGGTGTGATTCATTCGCCAAGCTAGGAGGTTTCAAGGCGGGATTTTCAACCGCTTTTGGCGCTCAACATGGATTTCAAATTCAAAGACGAGTACTACGAATGTCGACGGCGATTTTGGGACAGATTTCGGCCAAGATTAGTGCGAGTGGAGTGATATCTTTGGCACCAGGAGAAGACACGCCGATGAGGCCAGGTTTCGTCACACGTGTCCAAAAGCCGCATCGTCGCTGTCGGGTTTCGGCAGATGTGCCGCACCCCGGCAGCTAGAGCATGGCCATGTCCCGAGTTCGAGTCGCAGTTTGCAGCAACATTCGAGCGAAGCGGACCAACACACAGCTGCGGCAGCCAGGCTTGGTTCCAAGTTCGAGCACGGCCGCTGTTGGCCTCACGCATGTGCTAGCCGCCCGAGGCAATTACAGGCGTGGGTGAATGGGAAACCGGGCGTCGTCGCGCGCTCCGGCACGGCCGTCGGCTTCTAAACGCCGTGAGTCGGGCCACGGCGGGGGCGTGCGACGTACATAGCCTCGGATCCGGGCACGAAAGCCACCTCGACCTCCCCCAGCAACACCACCGCTAGCACTATCTTCACCGCACCAACGCACCCCTCAAAAGCAAAATTTGCGCCCTTAGCCGCTGAAGGCACCCATTGCGGACATGCCGCTGGAGAAGATCTACGTCACCCGCCACGGGGTAAGTGGCAGCGTGCCTGTCCAAGGCGGACAATAGAACCATGCGGCCGGGGTTCTGCGTATTGACCGTTCCTATTGTCGTGCCTAGTTCCGCTCTAATTGGCTCGTCGACCCTGCGACGGGGGCCTATTCCGGATACATCCCGTCACCAACAGGAATTCCTGCCGATCCGACGCTCACCTCCCATGGCGTCGAGCAGGCCAGGGAGCTGGCGAGGCACCTCCTGACCCTCGATCCGCCCATCGAGGCGGTGTATTCAAGCCCCTTTTACCGCTGCCTGGAGACCCTGAGGCCCTTCGTGGATCTGCGGCTGCAGAAGCACGACGACGACCGGAGGGCCGGACGCCCCGTGTCTGGGAACAACGTGGCTGCGAAGATTCGCCCAGAGCACGGCATCCAGGAGTGGTTTGGGTCCGCCCCCTTCGACCACCCGCAGCCAGCCACGACAAGCGTCCTCAAGTCCCTGTTTCCCGCAGTCGACGAGGGCTACGTGTCAGCCGTCGCGCCCTCCCGGCGGGGGGAGACGTTGGCCCAGCTGCAGGAGCGTGTCGCCGTGGCGTTGCGAGCCATCATCGCCAGGTGTGACGCCGACGGCACCCGCGCCGTGGTGCTGTGCTCTCACGCCGCTGTCGTCATCGTCATGGGCCGCATCCTCACGGGGCAGATGCCGGAAACCATCGACGCTGAGGACTTTCGTGCATTCACGTGCGGCTTGAGCGTCTATCGCAGGAAAAGCCGCGGCGAGGGTGAAGGAGGCGACGACAGGGGCTCTCCATCGGCAGTCTCTGGTAGGTCAACCCAACGTCTTGGATATTGTTGGCTGCCCTCGCGTTTGATATTCGAACCCCACCGGCCTGACAAAAAGACTCACAGTGGAGACGAATGCGAGCCTCATCGGGGGCTGGCACTGTGAGCTCAACAGCGACTGCAGTTTCCTGACCGGTGGTGAAGAGAGAGGATGGTACGTGTGCCAACAGCCTGTTGATCTTGCGTCTGCCTGCCGCCGCGCACTCTTGAGCCTTGACACTCAAGCCCTGCCCCGCGCGCCGACGTTTGCCGTATTCTAATATCAGAATCCTAGGAGATTCGTCGGAGATGAATCATTTCCAGGAACCGGGTCTTTGTCTCAGGTTGATGCCGACTCCAAGCTTTAGATGACGAACGACGCAAGAGTCAGGCTGTCGGCAAAACCACCAACTGTGACTCGCTCAGCACGTGAAGCAGTTCTGGGCTTATGCTATTAGAGGGACCTCCAAATAGTCGCCTGGCGCACAGCCGGGACCCCAAATCGTGTATGTACAGCCCATGGGTCCTTACGAGGCCGGTCGATACTAGAGCAAACGGCCCCCAATGCCCATGAAAAACTGGACTTTTATTCACTCGCAGGCTTGGTACGAGCTACGATTCTCACACGATGCCGTCATAGAACTGCCAGTCCATCGTGGTGGTGGGGTGCTCAGCGACCGGCTGGGCGCCTGGGGGCGTGTCGGTCAAATATTGAATATTGATGTCGACCAACGCACAGTTTTCGTTTCGTCAACACGGGGCCGCTTCTGGAGGCTCATTGGGGAGCTTCGCCACCTGCCAACTCAAACTACGGAGTACCCTTGCTCACAGCCATCACGAGTGGCGAGGGCCTGGGAGTGGCCCATGCTGAGAGACGGTTGATGCCAATGGCAGATCTGGCTGCGGCAGCAAGGCTTCTTCCGTCACAACCCCGGCAGCCACCACGCCGGGTTGCCTTTCACGCAAATGGGATGCAGGAGGAGGCAGTCACAAGGCTCCGTGAAGTGGGAATCCCGAGGCGCCTCCACTGCAGAGCTGAAACTGGGATTTGGAACCCCGGGGCAATGGCGGCATGCGTTGGAGAAACGGGTGGCCTCTCTGACAATGAGAGCGGCTGTCCTTTCTCCCGAGCGCAGCCGGGTGGCGAGCGTCTGGACAGGTCTGAGCTGGGGACGCCCAAAGGCGTCTGATGTCCGTGGGCTAGTCCCTCGTAACTGTGGCAATGAGGGCAGAGAGGGCAGAGCGAGTGACCTACGCATGTAGCGTCCCCAGTGGGGGACTCGGCCAGACTACAGACGCTTTCACGATGGCCGACTGCGCCCCTTGCTTTTGGATGTTTCAAACTCCTGCCGCGCCTTGCATCGCCGAGGCTGTCTCTACTGCGGCTAGCACGTACGTACGAGTAGTAGGTATCTCGGACCAGACGGGACACACAGACGGTGGTGCCTGTGCCTCGCCGTCCTCGTTTGTCGATGCCATATTTAGGCCTGAGCTCACTCGGTTGTGTGAACATGGGCTCGATCGTGGCCACGGCTCCGAAGCGGGTTACAGATGCCGCACCTACTTGTCACAAACCAGATCGCCGCCATTGGCAGTGCCGCGGACAGGCTCCTGCTCGTTGCCGCACAAAGCCCAGACAGACGTGACGATGAAAGGGCGACCACGAACTGTTCCTGACATTGTCGAGCACCCCCATGAGACATACAGAGAACCAGGCGCGAGGGCTAGTTGCGTAGAGTTGCTAGTGCCTGCATACTAGACAACAACCCGACCAAGCGAGGGCTCACACGGATGCCGTCAGTGCTGGTAGGTGGCGACCTTTCCGAGGGCTTTAGGAAAGGCAGCTTGTGGGAGCCATGTCTAATTGCACGGTCTTGGACTATGCGCTGCGCGAAGGAGGAGCCGTCTCCAAAAGCAACGCCGCCACCGTTTGGCAGCTGCAGCCATCGGATTCAGATAGACAGACACAGACGAAAGGCGCCCTGCCGCGGCAATGGCTAATTAGAGGAGGGTGAGGCAAAAACACGAGACGGCAGAGAGGAGAGAGAGACAATAACAAGACGCGAGCTTGCTTGAACGGATGAACGAGGGGCCGACGGGCCAGGAGCGAAACGCCGCCCGCCGGCTGGTGCCTCCGGCGCCGGCCTCGAGGCATAGGAGGCGCAAAGAGCGCAGGCCATTCTTCGTCATTTGCCGCTCTGCCCCTGCAGCGGCCAGCGCCCACGAGTACCCGCAGCGTCCGGAGCATGAATAGTACATGCGGCATTGTCCGCCGCTTGTGGCGAGGGCCGGTTCGTCGACCGTCGTCGTCGTGAAAGCGCAGAGGCAAAACGGCAAAACAGCACGGCGTCGACCCGCATTGGGCCTAGCGCGCGCGCTGACCGGGAAAGGAGGGACTTGCTTGCAACTGGTGCAGTTGGTGGAGGCCAAAAAGGAAGGCAGCTCCAGCCGCTCCGTGCCCCTTGCGCAGCGACAACTCCTCCCTCTGCATCCATCCCTTCCATCCCTTCACCCCTTCACCCCTGGGCCCAAAAAAGCAAAAGCACCAGCAGCACCGCGAGCGATGCGCTTGTCTGCCAGTCCAGCGGGCCAGCCAGTCGCCGGCCAGCCAGCAAGCCACCAGCCCACGCCGGGCGTTTGCCACGTTGGGCCAGCACCTGCAGCACCTGCAGCACCAGCAACAGCATCGCACTCGCACCCGCACCCGCACCCGCACCCGCAACAGCATCAGCATCCGCAATGGCAACCCGTCGAGCACAGGCCCGTGGGGCTGGGCCACGCGGACTGGGCTATCATTTCTTCACCGGGCAGTTTGTCGGGTTCCTCCTCGTACCTTACTGTCTCGGCTTGGCAGCGCACTTTGTCGCCTGCTCGCTCGCGGTTGGCAACATCACCAACGGCTCCAGGAGGAGACGCGCCCCAGCGTTGGCAAGGGAGCGTCCCAGGCCTGCAACGATGGATGCCGAGTGTTGATCCATCCCGCCGAGAGCCCAAGAAAGCTGCGCTTGGCTGGCTGGCCGCTGACCCTGCCTTCTGTTGCTTTGCCTTGGATGGAACCTGCCGGCAAAAGAAAGGCCCCGTGGGCAGACTATTCGGCTAGACGGCGTAGTCCGTTGTCGAGCTGCGCTTGGCGGCCGAGAGCTTGGGTTCCCCAAATCTGGGTTACATGTCAGATCTCTTTGTTTTTTTTACTGCCGACCCTGCTGCCATGCACACTACCCTCTGCCTTCACAACTCAACTCTCCCTTCCCCCTATGCTGCCGATCGCAACACGTCGTCGCAAACAACGGCCCTCAAAGCAATTGGCGGCCGATGATGCATGCCCCTCCACCTGTCAGCTGCGGCTCATACCTTACTGTACGGACACTGGCTCTAATTATGGCGAGGGACTAGGGCCTGGTGGATGTGTCTCGCTGCGACTCGTCGTTGTGTGCTCGTGCTTGGGCCATGCCAGCCCTTTTGTTATGGGGGAACCCAGAGCCACAGGGCGCCCCGGTCCAGGCAGACAAATTCCGTCCGGCGCCGCCGTTCGTGTTTATCCCAAGTCTCTGGAACCAATTCATGTCGCTTACCAGGCATGAGCTAGCAAGCCTGGCATTGTTCTCTCAGCGAGTCAGCAGGCTGAGAATAGTCCCGACAGAATGGCAACCCCGGTGTTTGGATCCGGAGTCATCCCAGGACCCGCGAGGCTCCTCTTCCTGGCAGTCTTGCTAGTGCTCGGCGCCTCGCCCCCCGCTCAGTGGCAGGGTCGATCATTGCCCGTCTACGGAGTGCAGCGGCAGTGCGCGCTCCGTACATGTACGTTCTTATTTATGGCAGCTTTCATCTATGATGGTGCAAGGCGGCTGCGGGATTGGACGACACAAGTGCCCGAGTTGCTAACCCACACAACCACACGACCAGGCGTCTCCACAGGGCAACGAGGGAGAGAGATCTGGGCCAAGGACCGTGCGGATTGAGTCTTCAATATCGTTTGCGGCTCAGGTGAGATGATCGATTGTCCGTTGCTTGCAGGCCATGCGTGGGCACGGGGCAGGCCTCGTCGTTTTGCATCGGCACTACCCAGTACCCACGCTGCTTGCGCGTGTCATGGCCTGCACTCGTTGCACAACAGCACTTTCCCATGTGCTCTGCAGCCCAACGCACAATTGCCATTCGCATTCAGACACGCACAAGTCTATTGTCTGCGCCCCCTCCCAAACGCCTACCCCGCCACCAGCCCAATCGGGTGGCGCGCGTCAAAACCGGGCCCGACTAGCAACGCCTACCGACCTGGTTTGGTGCTGTGAATATCTCCGATTGCCCGGCCTACTCGGCCGCCAGAGTCCGGCTACCTGCCTTGCGCCCGCAGAGCAAGGGCAAGCCAAAGCAACGTCGCGGCCGCCTGGGGCCGCCTGGGGCGTCGACAGTGCCAGGCCCGGCTCCCCTTTGTCTCTCGCGCGCCACAGGTACGGGTACCGTTTCTGTCGATTTCTGCACGAAGGTCCACCTTGCTTCTGGGTCTCACTAACCACACTCCTCGACTGACTGTTGGTCCCGTCTCTGTTGTCAACCTCGAGCAGGGGTGCCACACAGACCCCCCTCCAGCATAGTCAAGACAACAATCAGTTGTACAGCCCTCTTCCGGAGCTTATCATATTGATTCAGGTACTGCCCAGGAAAGAAGAAACGCGGAGCATGGGCAGAGTGATCGGGCACTCTGATCCCCACGGTCTCGACACCTTGTCGTGGAGTACAAGAACATCCCACCCCTCGTGTCTCCATGCCTCTGTGTCATATGAGCGGCCGTCCCTTTCCCGCGCCCGTCGTCTTCATCATCCTTTGACACCTCCCTCGTTACTTAGCCCACATCCTCCCTCTTTTGCCTCGCGCCGCGGACCCTTTGGTTGTTCCTGCCAAGCGTCAACCTAGGCATTCAGGCCCTCGCTCAACTCCCACGCCTGAGCACTGCGGTCCCCGTTGCCCTGTCTTATACGCCCGTTGAAGGGTTAATACACACTACGCCCTGGAATATGCACGCGACGACACAGGAACCTCGGGAGCAAAGCGGAGCCTCGCTGGTCAGCAATTGCAAGATGGGCATCGGGGCCATCACTCACGCCGAGAGCCTGCCGGCCCGGAAGCTCTCAGAGGACCTGCCCTCGATATCCCGCTACAGGTCTCTGGTCCACCCGCAAACCCCTCCGGAGTCGACGTCTGGAAGCCCGCGGTTAAAGGTTGAGGGTAATTCCTCGCTGCCTACGACTCGACTCGACGGAACAGAGCGCTCATGGCATCTAGGCTCATACTCGAGCAATTCGCGAGACTGCTCCCCGCTCCCCAGCATCGGCCGCCTCGGCTCTCCAAGCAGCTCTCCAGTCAGGCTCCCCAGCCTGGAGGAGTTCGACCAAGGGGTTGAGGCTCTCGCCAGATCTCACGGCCCGGCCCGGCCCTACACTCCTTCTTCGCCTCTCCCTGGCCTGGCGCGCGGCCCGATTCTCCCTCACCCGCTACCACACCTCCATAGATACGCATCGCACGATGGCTATCCTGCCTACCACATGAACGACCTTTTCATGCACGCGCAGTCCGGCCTGGACAGCTATCCCAGCCCACCACCGGACGGCGAGAATCGACACATCAACCAGAAGTACACGACTGAGGAGGGCGACTTCATCATCTACGCGTGGCACGACAAGAAGTTGAAGTGGCAGCGCATCAAGCAGGACTTCGCCGCGATGTTTGGCAGGACGCCCGAGCGGACGGTACAAGGCCTGCAAGCCTGGTACTACCGAATGAACCAGCGGATCCCGCTGTGGGACCAGGATGGCTGGCTGATTTTCGAAAACGAGGACGACCTGGAGCCAAAGCACATCAGCATCAAGTGCCGAGAGAGAGACAGCCAGGACAAGCCCATGGAGCCACTCGGGCTGGCGCAACGGTATCCTGAGCGAGCCATCCACTACTCTTGGGTCGAACCCGACCTGAAGCGAAAGTCGCAAGACTGGGGTGAGTTCCACCCAAACAATGGCAGCCTGTCGGCCTGTATTGACCCCTTTTCTAGCTGCGAAGCGAGCGCTGCAGTACCGCGAACGCCGAGAGCGGAGAAAGAGAAAGGAACAGCGACGACTGAAGCTGTAGCGCTGCGAGCTCAACGCCTTGACACGGCCTAGCACGGAAATGACATTCCTTTACGACCACGCATAAACCGCCCGTTCTTGTATCTTTATTATACCTCTGCCGCGTGTAGAAATCTTTCTTTTTGCTGCCACTGTTTCCTATGTCAGAACGTTTTACGAGAGGCGGACGATGATGGCAGGACCAGTCACTGGGCAAATTGGGTGGCAACGGGAAGCCGGGTCGAAATCCAGTCGGTCCCTGGCCAGCCCCGGCCCCCTGTGTACAATTAGATGGCCGGCGTGCCGAGTCCCCAAAATAACGAGGAGGGACATGAAGTATGTATGACGTCTAGATGGATAATGTACGGGAAGGCTATTCGGTGAGCTGTTCGTTTACATTGTCTTGTACAATACACCAACCGCATGGATTATCTCGCGCACACTGCGGTACATGGTGAAACCTAGGATGTCCCCTTGTCCTCTTGTCCGCCTTTGCCGCCAGACGCGAAGCGCGAACCAACCAGCGCCAGCCTCGTTCGAGCCATATCTTGGAATGGAGAGGGGGCCGCATGCATGACGCCCGGGACGTAGAGTGTTCACCGCTGGTGGCGGCTGCCAGCCATGTCCTCCTGTTCCCCGCGCATCTACTTCGCACCTCGTACTTCGCGCAGTACGTACGAATGCATCATTACCCACGCGGTCCATTTTTGTTTGCCACGACGTGCGGGGCAGGGAGGACGGGGTAGCCCGGGTGCGGCGGTCGGAGCGGCATCTTGACCCCCATCCTTGTCTGCATCGTCATCGCGTCAAGCCAGGAACTCGCACGGTGAGAGGGGAGGGGGTAAGGGGGGCGTGCGTGCGTTGGGCCTCACGTGGTGACGCATATATGGAGGGGGGGAACATGGATGGACAAGCATGGTTGGGCCATCGCTGGGCAGAATCGCTTGGGGCTGGAAAAGGAAATCAAGGGACGTTGAGAGCTGGGGAGCTGACGCGAGGGTATTGTGGGGGGTTACTGAAAGGCGGAGTTGCGTTTCATGTACGCCCGGATGCGGGCTATTCTGGCGTCGGCGTCGTCGGCGGCGTCGGCGTTATCGGCGTCACCTTTGAAGAGTGCCTCGTCGTCGTCGTCCTCATCGTCGCTGTAGTGCACGTTGTCGAACTCCTCGTCGTCAGAGGCGTTGCCGTTGCGGTACCCGTAGGGTTGGCGGCCGTACTCGTCGTCCGACTCCACCTCGTCCTCGGGGTAGTCTGCCGTGTAATGGTTCTCAGCTGTGCGGCTGTTGGCTTAGCGGCTTCACGTACAAACGAGAGCTTGCATGCAGAAAGGGATCTGCTCGCAAAGGGTGGGAAGCGTACCGTTTTCGTCCTCGTCGTCCTCGTCCAGGTCGTCATCTTCGTCTGGCAAGGGGCCAGAGAAGAGCATGTTCTCTTCCTCGTCGTCCAGCACCAGCACGCCAATGTCTGAAGGCGACACGTCCAACGCGACTGTGTTTGCCGGGATACGGACGTACTCCTCGATGACCCATTCGTCATCGTCGCCCTCATCCTCAGTGGTATCGCTCATGGTCACATCTATGGGCTCGTCGGCCTGAGGGGCGGGTGCAAGTTCGGGGTGGCGCTCCTGGTATCTCTTGATAGGTGCCTTGGGCTTGAACTTGGGTTTTTCAGATCGCTGCTTCTCCTGCTCCATGCTGCAGAGGTTTGCGCCGATCTCGTCCAGGACCCATTTGTTCATGTCCGAGGCAATCTTGTCCATGTCCTCATTGTGGCGGTTCATGAGCGACGCCGGGAGAGGCGCGCGTGTTGGGCCGTCCTTTTGGGGGTCTCGAGTCTTTTTCGTGGTGCCAGGTCGCTTCAACTGCTTCTGCTCGACCGCGCTGCTAGGGACATCGCCTTCCTTTGGCGGCTCATCCTGCACTTGCTGCGCTGCGGATTGCAATGCTGCGAGGCTCCTACGAGGCTTCGTGGTCTTCTTCTTTCGGCTGCGCTCGACGAATATCGCGGCAGCGTATCTCTCCTTTTTGGAAATGCCAGCAGCCTTGGGAGCCTGGCTCCTGCTTGCTGCCAGGGCCGACCGCGAGACATGGAACCTTCGCGGCTCTGCCCGGCCGGACTTGGCTGCTTGCGATGAGGAGCGGGATACTATGGAGTCGAGAGATGACTGCGCTCCGTGGTGCTTCTTGGTCGGGGGAGATGCGTCCTCGGGGCGAGAGACGTGGATGACGGGCTTGTCGCTGAGCGCCGGCGGTGTAGGCACCACCTTTGGATCGCGTCGCTGATATGCCCAGTGGCCGCTGCGGTGACGCTTTTGGCTTCCGTCAAACTCTGCACCCGGCAAGTCAGCAGAAGCACACAGCTCTGTTCAGGCGCGAGGCCCATACGTAGAAAGGTGACGGGGGTCTCCTCCACCACCCGTTTGCGCTTGATGCGGATGAGCTGCGGAGGGATCGACATCGTTGGCTGTTGGTGCAGGCGCCACCTGCGCAAAAGGTTCTTGCTGGTGTTTGTTGTGTGTTTGCAAAAGTCGCGACGACGTGCCGTAGAATATAGGACTAGGCGGGGCCCCACCAACACAACCCCGCGCTAAGTACACACATGCAACTCCCACGAATAATATACTCGTAATCGTACAAAAGTACTCCGTACGTACCCGTCTGGTAATAATCGGTCGTTGCTCCGAGTACACTCCGTAGCGACGGAGTGGTCTGGCAATAAATCCAATTGCTTCAAATCGTGTCAATCCGAATGGGGACTGGCGCCAGTCATACATACATAAATGTTGTTGCGGTGGGAAGCGCAAACATTTGCAAGAGACGACAGTACGAGTAATAATATTCCGACGTGCCGTCCCGTATTACTCCGTAAACGGTAAAGTACTTGGGTACCCCTTTTGACCCCGCCAAACACCATTCAGCCCCATCCGTCTCACTCAAACCCCTCCATCTTCATCAATCTTTGCTATCCCTAAATAGAATTGCATTTTGGATTTCTCCTTTGGCGCTGATAATTGATCGTCATGGCCCCGCCCAAGGAATACGCCCTTCTCTGCCTAGAGAACCCTCTGCTCGGTACGTCTTAGACGAACCGGGGGACATCGCCCCCTGGTCTCGTCCGCCTGCTGCCGCGGGGCAGTCCTCCGTCCCTCGGCAGTGTCTCCGTGAGGTCTTTACTGACCAGCCACTCCAACTACAGATATCCAGGCCGTCGGCGACCAGGCCCTGCTGGACAAGTACGGCCTCAAGGCCAACGACGCCATCCTCGCCGAGGAGAAGCACATCCCCCTCTTCGAGGACCTGCTCAACAACTACGATGCCAAGCTCATCGCGGGCGGCGCTGCGCAGAACTCGGCCCGCGGCGCGCAGTACATGCTGCCCCCCAACAGTGTCGTCTACCTCGGCGGCGCCGGCGACGACAAGTACGCGGCCATTCTGCATGATGCCGTCAAGGCCGCCGGCCTGCTCGTCGAGTACCGCGTCGACCCCAAGGAAAAGACGGGCCGCTGCGCCGCCATCATCACCGGCCACAACCGCAGCCTGTGCACGGATCTGGGTGCCGCCAACCACTACGACTTGGACCACCTGAAGAAGCCCGAGATCTGGAGCCTGGTTGAGAACGCCGATGTCTACTACATTGGCGGCTTCCACTTCACCGGTAAGAACCGAGTTCGCTTCAATGCCGGGCTGAGAGATATTAACGAGACCGCTTTCAAGTCTGCCCTCCTGCCATCATGGAGCTCGCCAAGCAGGCCGCGGAGTACAACAAGACCTTTGTCCTGTCCCTCTCCGCCCCCTTCATTCCCGAGTTCTTCAAGAACGTCGTCGACGCCAGCGCCCCGTACTGGGACTACATCATCGGCAACGAGACCGAGGCCGCCGCCTACGCCAAGTCACACAACCTGCCTTCCAAGGAGCCCAAGGACGTCGTCGTCCACCTCGCCAACCTGCCCAAGGAGAACACCAAGCGCAAGCGCATTGCCATCGTCACCCAAGGCACCGAGCCTACCTTGGTTGCCATCCAAGGCGAGGAGGGCATCCAGGAGTTCCCCGTCCACGCCATTGATGCCGAGAAAATCAACGACACCAACGGTGCCGGCGATGCCTTCGCCGGCGGCTTGTTGGCCGGTATCATGGAGGGCAAATCCCTCGCGACGAGCATCGACATGGGCCAGTGGCTCGCCAAGCTGAGCATTCAGGAGCTCGGGCCTTCGTAAGTGAACCACCTATCCTCGCGCATTCACGATTCATTCAATTCTTCTACCTGGCCATACGTGCGACTTATGGAGCGAAAATGACATGACCACCCTCAACGCGTCTCAACGGTGCTGACATTGCTTCTCCAGGTACCCCTTCCCTAAGCAGGCATACGAGGCTTCCTCGTAAGCTCCCCCTCATAGGGCATCTCCTCTGTTAGAAACGACTGTGGTTTGGCGTTGAGGGCTAAATGGGAAAACCGGTTTCAACAACGGCGTTTTGCATCTGAGGCGAGAGCCCTAGAAGTTGTGGCTCTCTTCGCATAGCGACTCGGTATCCTCCACGATCCGACAATCTGAACTTGAAAAATAGACGACTTCTTTTGCGTGCTAAAACAACGCCCATGACGACGTTTGAGCATCGTCAAGCTGCTCAAGTGTCGTTTTGTTCTTTTCGAACCAGTTGGCATGGTGGCTTGGGCTGCCGCCACCGTCGTTGCGCATCGTGTAGTATCCTGGCAATCCAATTGCCGCAGGCGAGGCGAATCAAGCCGTGCGTTCCAGAGCACATGGTCCACCATGAGAGGTATCCAGCGTTCCGACCCCACTGGCAACAAAACATGCGCCTTGAAGGCTGCAGGGCGATACTGATATCGCGGCCAGGGGTCCATAGCAAATGCTGAGGCAACGTGTATCTCGTGCCAACAACACAATCCACATATGCTGTGCCGGTTGTGTGAAAACTTGCCCATGGCACGAGCAGTGCAAAACCAGATATGGGACAAAAGTCCCGAGGCCGCTCATTTGCCCACCCAGGCAGCGCGGAAGATAGCCTCATCGTAACTCGAAGCCGAGTCACCAATCTGGACTCTATATGAAGACGACGACGATCCATTCACACCGTAAGTAGGGCTCTGAAAGTGACGGCGTCCGGCATCTCCATGGGCCGACACCCCGAGGCCAATACCGCCCACGGGGGTACCCTGATACAAGCTGCTGGGGTGCGAAAAGAATGTGGAAGCTGTAGACGCTGGTCCTTGATCGAAATTCCGCGATGCCCAAGGGGATGGAGCCTGTCCCTTGCTCTGCTCCATCGCTCTCTGCTTCTCCCCGTTATAAACAAATGGCGAAGTCCGTGGGATGCCAGTGCTCGTCAAAGACTGCAGCAGGTTGTCTCTGTGGGCCTTTTCGGCCATAAACCAAGGAGCGCTGCCTAAGTTGCCAGCTGCCGGGGGCCCATAGTGGGTCTGAGGGGAGACTCCAGGCTGATCGCGTCGGGGGGTGATGAACGGGTCATCAGAAGTGGTTCCAGGAGCCATTGACTCTTTTGGCGAATTGTTGCGGCTGGCTCTAATGAACGCTTCTTTACCCGCTGAAGCGGCCGAATCCTGAATTCCGTCAGGCTTCGGAGTACCGTCCCAGGCCCAAGGGAATGGCGCGATAGAGCCAGGTGGGCGCGTAACGATCGGGGTTGAGTAAGTGTGTGCCGAAGCAAAAATATCATTAGCCGTGGAAGTGTGCATCCCGTAGGACGATTCCTCGGGGGAACGGGCGTGATGCTGCGGCTGTGGAGTCGGAGGCTTCAGGAAAGGTGTCAGCATGGCGATCACGGTTTGTTCGGCATGATCTTCATCAGCCGATGCTTCGCAAGTCGCCTGAACCGAATCCCGTGCCTGCAGTTCAACCGTATCCACGTCGCTTTGCTTCGGAGCAGGTAGCGGTCCAGTGCCTCGTGTCTCTCGGCCTGGCGTATGTTCGACAGGTGCGTCTCGCTGGCTTCCAATGTATCCATTTGCGGAGCTCGACACGGTCTCAGTGTTGCTTTGTAGAGAGACAGACGTCGCATCTGGCTGGTATTCAAACACCAGCCAGTTATCCACGACCTGATATGACACAGGGATTGAGCCATCTTCCGCCAAGAAATATGCACAACGAAGAACGTCCAAAACTCTGGCCAGGTTCTCTTCGACAAGGCCAAGGCGCTGTCCAGAATAGAGATACGGCTTCGAGTTGCCGTCATCGCCGCAATAGACTCGGCACGCCTGGGGAACTCGATCTCCGGACAACGACCGAATGCCGCGGGCTTCAAGATCTTCAGGGAGCAAATAAGGGCAGGAAGCCAGTTTCTCCCGGTTGTAGGTCACCACACAGAGTAGCGTGAAGACCTTGACGAGATTCTGTACCATTGTTGGGACAGCGCCGCCAAAGGCGTGGGCCGCGCTGAACAGCTCCTGTCGGTGAGCAGCCAGCCACATGCAGTACGTCCGCAGAGTTGGCAAGAGAGACTCAGTAGCGCTCGTGAGTTCTACAGCCGCAGACTCCGAAGAGCCCTCAGCCCTATTGGAGACTGCTTCCTGGAGCTCCGAGTCGAGAACCTTGCAAAGGGTCATGAGGAATAGAGCATTGAACCGCAAGGTGAATTGCCAGTAGCGCGATGCGCATTCCGTCTTTGTTTCTGCATTATGTTAGTTGGAATAGTTCTGGTCACACTTGCTGGGATTGGCTTACCAGCAAAAGCGGCAGACGCAATGTCATGGGCCGACAAATTGATCAACGCCATCTTGAGCAGTGTGTCCCCTGAGCTCGCATTTCGGCATGCCATCTCCAACCTGTGCATCACTTCTCCTTCTAGTTCTGCCTGCTGCGAGAACGTTTCGCCCTTGTAAAAGCGGGCATGGAGCTTGACAAACCACATGGTGAAAGCATCCTGCGGAACCGACGGGTTTGGTCGACCTTTGGCCGTGTTGGAAAGTTGAAGCGACTTGAACTCGGCCTCCAGGTTAGACTTTACGTTCGGGTGAGGGATATCCACGGCCCAAGCTCGATAAAAATGGTACACCACGTCAAGGTGATTCTCCTGGTCGAGATTGACGATGCCCATCTGGTGAAAGGCGAATCCAGACTGTGGCATGAGATGACGGGCCAAGCCATAGTAGGTCAGGGCCGTTTCGTAGCCGGTATGCTTGCGCTTGGCTTGGATCCTGTATCGCGCCAGGTCTCCAAGGCGCAACAGAGTCGAGTGGCATGACTTGAGGACCATGAGGCTCAGATCGGCGGGAACTGGGCTGATGGTGTCTCCTGCATCCATCTGCTCCACATCGATGCCTTGGGCGACCCTTCTAAGCTCCTGGACATCGTAACGGGCGGAGAGCCGCTGGATGTACCCCTTGTAGAACTTCTGCGCGATGCGGAGGAAGTTGTTGTACATCTTCTCGACCCTACGCTTCTCGACCGCGAGGGAGCTGTGCCTCAGGCGGCCCAGGATCCGTCGGTACTCGGCGTTGATCGAGGTGTGAAGACCCCAGAGGGCGTCCTCGGTGTTCTCCTTGACCGCATACTTGAAGTCAAGAAAGATAGTGTGGACACAAGCGAGACGGAATCTGGCCATGGTCAGCAAAGTGCGTTCGCTCAGCTGCTACCGGGAGCGTACTTCTCCAAAAGGCCATCGACGGCTTCAAACTGCGAAGCATCGATCCCGGAAGCACTGTCGGCTTGGAGCTTTTCGAGCTGCTTCAGCAGATGCTTGCGGAACTTGAGGGCTTGCCTGGAGGTCCATCGTCAGTATCGTAAAACTTGCAGCGCTGTGAAGCGCATCCTCTTTGGCACGGCCGAGTGCACGCAAGGACGGACAGGACATTCGAGGCATTGGGGAAGACTCACTGCCACGCCTGGCCTGCCTGGGAAGTCGAGGTAGCCATCGCGACACCTTCCGTGACTTCCCGTCGTCGCTTCTCAAGTGGGCGCTCGTATTGCGCTGTATCGAAGGAGATCGGTCGGCCGTTTCTCGGCGTGCGAAGTTGTGCGTGGGAGAAGAGCCTCAGCTATAAGGTCAACTCATACTCTCGAAAACCCAGAAGTCGCAGGCTCAAATAGTCCATAACTTGAGCGGGCGGCGGATGGGGATGATGCAAAGGAGGCTCGGCTCGCGGAGGTGTGCGGGTTGGGCCGAGAGGGAACTCATTGGGGGAGATGGGAATCCAGGCCGGACAACAATAGCAAGAATGAAACACTCCAAAACGACAAGCAAGCTCCGACGGGCTGCCTACAGCTGGCAGAAAAAATTGCGACTGGCGTGAACGAGGGCGAGCAAGAGGCTGTGCAGTTGTTTTTGGGCGCATACAGAGGCGCCCCTCAAGGTTATCACATCGCGCTGGAAATTCTTCGGCAATTCATAACCAAACTTTATTCCGATCGCCTGGGGCTTAGCGGGACATGGCTCGCTCGCTGGCCCCGCTAACTCCAATCGTCACGACGACGCACATTTCATCCTCATCGCATCGTTCGTCCCGTTTGCTTCCGTAGACTCGATCCTCGACGCGTGTGACTAGGTCCTGTACAGGTCTCTTCAGCAGAGAATTCTTGGCCACGAACAAACGAGTCGTCAACTTGACTTTCGAATCTCTCCGTCACCCACCCACCGCCTGCCCCCACCTCAGAATCTCGTCCTCAGCGAACCCTCATCGGCAAGCGGTCCGACTTAGAGTAATATCTTCTTGCCCCTGCACGCTCACCGCAAAGATGAAGCGCTCACGAGAGCCGGAAGACGATTTAGACCCCGACTCCCCGGAGGCGGATGCCGAACGGTTTGCTGGCTCTGGCGTGGCGCAACGGTCTCCTGCTAAGATATCCGAGCTTGATCCAGCCGTTGCAGACGACAACCAAGACGACTCACTTGCAATGAGATGCTCGCTCCCCCCTCACAAACAACCGATCAGTTTCGAGTCCTATGGAGACTATGAGAGTCACTACCATCAGTTTCACACAAATCGATGTCTCGAGTGCCACAAGAACTTCCCTTCTGACCACCTCCTTGGCATCCACATCGAGGAATTCCACGACTCTCTGGTGAGAGTCCGAAGAGACAAGGGGGAACACACTGTGGGTGCTCTTCTCTTGGCAACAAACGCATGCCGTCTGTCTAACCACATCGTAGTACTCATGCTTCGTCGAGGGATGTGAACGAAAATGCACAACCCATCAGAAGCGGAGGATGCACATGATCGACAAGCACATGTATCCCAAGAACTTCTTCTTTGCTGTCACGAGGGACGGCATCGACGGGAGACGCTCTCTTCTAGTCGAGAGTGGTCACCATCGGCGGAGGTCGTCGGCAAGTACTCAGTCCAAGGAGACACGTGGTCGGGCAAGCACCCTAGACGGGTCTCGGGCAAAGAACGATCCTGCGCCACCTTCACCATACAAGGGTAGAGAGGAGCCCAAGCCAAACAAAAAAGAGGTTGCGGACACAGACATGGCGGATCTTACGGGGGCCATGTCCGCGTTGCAGTTTGTCCCGTCCAGCATTCGATTCGGCCGAGGGCGAGCAGGATTTGCAAGGAGTTAGGGTATCACCAACGGATCCAGCTGGATGATGACGATGATCAGTATGAATTATGACATAATGATGCTCGGCCAAATAAGGGCTTCTACCTCTTGGGTCCAAAAAAAAAGGAGAAAGAAAAGAGAAAAATAGTGCCGGCGAAGCCTGGCGGTGCGGTCGCCTCTCAAGGCCCTGCGCCAAACGCCCACTCTCTCGTACACATACAAAAATCCGACCGTTGGCTTATCGATGCCACAAGGCGATTGGTCTAGTCGTTCGTGGCGCAGCCTCTGCAACCACAGCTGACACACTGGAGGTCTTTGTCCTCCTTCATCTCGGCTCTAGGGACGCGGCAGATGCATGTGCTGTTGAAGTTGGTCTCCTTTGTCTGAACGCATCGAAGGCAACATAGCTGTAACGAGTGTCAGCAGCAGACGATACATAGTTGCACCAAAAGACATACCTTTTCGTAGCCCAGCTTCTTCCACTTTGCAATAAGCATGGCGTCCGCATATCCATTCTTCAACAGCCAGTCGTAGAGCTGCTTGCTAATCGCCTCCTTCTTGTAGTACAGGTCGTAGATGTAGCGGCTCCGTTGGTGGGAGATCTGGAAGATTTCCCACTGGGCCTGGTGTTTTGGGCCCGGCGGAGGAGGCTTGTTCTGCGCATCCTTCATCTTGTTTGCGAAGATGAGGAGGTCGCTCTCGATGTCGCTGAAGCCCTCTGGCGGGGGCTTCCGCTTCGACGAGTGGCGTATCGCAGGCATCTCCGTAGCTTCCAGCGGATGTGGGGTGCGTTGAAAGACTTTGGAGCGCCGGTGATAAAGAGAGTTGGATACCAAGACGAGTTGTTTCAGTAAGGCTGCACGTACTTGAAATCATACTCAGCCGCGTTGGAGGGACAAATGGCCTGTGGCGCAAGTGGCGCAAGTGGCGATGCGGATCACGTGAGGGGTGTAGCTGCCTGCTACGGCGCGACTGAACTTCGCTCCAATTCAACGTCACCGCGGTCTGCTCTCCCTGCTGAGAAGCATTGATCGCCCGCCATGGCCGTCACGCCGACCCAATTCGCCAAGAAGACGACGCAGTGTGAGACTTCCATTGATTGAAGGGCTGTTCGTATTGCTGACTGCGTGGACAGCGGCCAGCTGGGGGGACGCGAAGCGTCGGGTTCTCTCCTCCTACCGCGAATGGATCCGAGGTGTAGGTCCCGATGAGCCCCCCTGAATCGACGATGCGCGACGCAGAGCGAGCTTTACTACGCCGGTTGGACAAGTTTGTGGAACGAATCCATCGAGTCTAACGAGATGTCAGGCGCCGGAGATCCAAACTATGTACAACATGCCTCTGCCTATCTCGGCCATCCGGACGCGGATAAGGCAAGAATTCGAGCAAAACCGATACGTGACTAAGCTGCCCGTCGTTGATGTCCTTCTTTTCAAGTCCCACGCGGAGTACCAGGTACGAAAGAACATTGGCATGGACGACTCGGCGGGAGGATAAGAAGCCCAGGCTAATACCTTAACAACAGGAGACGATGAACTTTTGGAAGCAGACCACCCACGTCATGTCCTACTTCAAGGGTGATAATTTCAGGGGCGACAAGAGGCTGCCGTCAAACTTCATGTCGGGATTCTTAGAGGTAAGCCGTCAGGTGCACATGCTGCGCGAAGGCTCATTGCTCATACGATTCACAGGGTCGGAACTAAAGACAATGGCAGCGACTGCTTGTGTATATGCCTTTTAAGATCTTGCGCAAGGAATTACCTCGCAACGCCGCGATGTTCCCTGATAATGGTGCCCTGGTCTGCCAGAATGTGCTACGAAAAGTGAAAACAATGCGCCCCTTTCCCTCCGGATTATGCCAGGAGATCTCATTGCGTCAGGCCCTGCTCATCATTGTACGCGCCCCTCTTGGTCCAGAACTCCTCCGCCACGACGTCGCATACCTCCTGCAGGTCGACCAACCCCTTCTTCAGGGCGTCCACTGCCGTGCCCTCTGTCTTTCGTGTCAGAGACTTCTGTGCTCTTCAATGAAGGCGGCCAGAGGGATGTCGTCTTACCATATGTTTGAATTCTGATGTTCATCTTCGGCTCGGAAGGATGGGGGATTGCGTAGGCGCAAAACTCCACATCGGGGCTTTTGACTGTCAACATTGCTCGCCAAGGGTTCCGATGATAAGGGCCGCATACTTCTTCATTATGATATATCTCAACGCATTGCCCATGGTGTGGCCCTCGTCGATAAACTCAAACGAGGCTGCAGAATCTGTAGATCCAGGGAGCTGCGCACATCAATCAGTGAGAATTTGCCCCTCGAGGCGACTGCCATGTCCGGACATACAATCTTCACCCGCTGGGGCTCCTGCTCCTCTCCTTCCTCTTCCTCTTCCTCCTGAGCGCCGTCCTCCATTGCGGCATCCGAGGTCTCCTCAGGCTGGGCAGACGGCGGTGCGTCCTGCATGCTGGCGTCTTGAGAAGCTGGCTCCTCAGGCTTCTTCGTTCGGCCTGGCATCGTGAACAGCAGGAGAGTTCTTTCCTGAAAGGTGGTGCTGCGATCTTCGTAGACTTCGGACGGGTGAGAGTGGCGAGAATAAGGCTCCAATCCACGACGATGGGGAAATATTGGTCGTTACCTACCTATAGTTTGCGACAGACATCCACTCACTGCATCCAAATTTTGATGCTGAGTGCTAGTTGGCGGGGCTCGCCCGACAGGCGACGCCCACCTGCAGCGCGCTGTTCCAAAAACGGCAATCGCGCTTTCCACACGTATATATCTCATTAGCATCCGAAAAGAGTGTTCTGCGTTTGCCCGGGTAGCTCAATGGCTAGAGCGTGCGGCTTTTAACCGCAAGGTTGGGGGTTCGAGACCCCCCTCGGGCGGAGGTTTTGCCTTTTTGCCAGTCGTCTCGACGTTGGCGTTTCTCGTCTTACTTTGTTTCGCACGTTGGCCGTTTGGCTGGCTTCGTTTTGGAGACCATGTATAGTGGATGTCGCATGTCTTAGGCTACGGCTTGAAGGAAACGCATAATATCGTTTACACTCGCAGAATGAGAGGATCAGCGTAGGGAAGGGCTAGGCCCGGAACAGTAGATCCGGCGGGGCCGGATCGAGCGCACCCGTGCGTAGCGCGCCCGCGCCCACGAGGGCGCCCGCACGCGAGTGCTTCCTATTTACTCTTCTTTGTAGCTCGTTATCTCACCAATACAACCGGCATCTATGTATACTTACAGTGCTGGCCATAAGATGATGGTATTTGGATGGCAGCATTTGGTGGTGATCGGCAGGCGGCAAACACGCCGAGAGTGCCTTATTCGGTACCATTAAGTATTATGTACATGCTGTGTGGCTAATAAACCATGATGCCAACCAAACGACTTCGGGTACTCCGTACGGATACTCCGTACGTCGCTTCGGTCTCTGAAGCAGCCATGTCCCGACAAGGATAGCAATGCGCTCCAGGGTAGCAGCGGATCGAACTCGATCAATCTAGACGACGAGTATTAGCAGCATGACAGGTGTGATTCGAGCCAGGGTAACGGGGGGTAGAAAGACCGGTGCAGATTCGCGGAAAAGAGAAACCGAATTCGGGTGCGTTTCCAAAGTCTGGGCGAGGACAGGATAGGGAATGTCTGCGAGCTTACATGATCGCGGCGACGCTCCCGACTTTGTATTCCCCGACGGTTCGCAGCTCATCAGCATGCAACCGAATGACGCGTTGCATGAAAGTTCTCCAATGAATGGTCACCGACTTGTCGGGAAAGCAGCGGCCGCGCACAACGGGCTCGGCGGCTCCTCCGTACTTCAGCACGTCTAGGCGGCGAATGGCACGACAGGCCCGGCGCTGTCCGGCGGGTTTGCTCCTCCTAAAGGACCATTGGTGCATGCGGGTCATCCAGCTGGTCTGGCTTGAAACGCCGTCGCGGCCAATCAAATGCCAACAGGGATCGATCCGAGTCTTCGGACCAACAGGAGTTCCCCACCCATTGCGGCGACCACCTGAGACTTAGAGTCGTCTCAGGTGCAGCCAACCTGCTGTCAGTGGGGGATCGCCATGTGAGTCGTCGGCGGCCGCCGCCGTTCCAGAGAAGAATAAAAACAGGAGGAAAGAGGAGAACCAACTCTGGTGCGTCATTGCGGGGGACAAGACGCACTCGTACGTATATTTGCTTCGTTGTAAGCCAGGCTGTTCCCGAAGGAGGTCGGCGCCGAAATGGAGTCGGCTTGCATCCATCCGGCGAGCCGTGTGCAAGTATTGGCTCCTGCTTCGGTGCTGTCTCGGGCCGTGGCCCGTCGTGGAAGACGTGACACGTATACTGTTCTCGCGGACGAAGAGGCATTAATATTGCGGCATGGTTCCAGCGAAGAACCGAGAATTGCAGATGCGAGTCCCGGTATTGGTGCTGAAGAGGGCGGATTGGCGGATTGGCCCCTTGGCGGGTGTGCCACCAGGGGACGAGTGGCTTGCAACCGAACGGTGAGGCTTGATAGCCTGTCCAACGAGCAAACAATGGCAGGGAGAGCATTGAACTGGATGTGGCCCCTCCATTCTCATTTCTGCAGCACGGTGTCAGTATAAATCTCCATCGGCTCGATATCCGTGTCCGCCAAAAACCCCCACTGCGATACGAGCACGAGCAATATTTCAAGGCGTGAAACAAGATTTACAAGTAAACAGCGAGGCAGAACCGCATCCGGCCCGGCCAAGAAAGCCTGGAGCATGTTCACCACTGACAGACCCGTCGAAATGGAGGGAGGCGCCAGGGGGTGGCAGTCTGCAGAAAAGCTGGGCTGGCGTCAGTGGAAGCTGCAGGCATGCAACCTGGTTCAGCTGCAATTTATTGACATCAACATGGGTACGGCGGACTGAATGTGAGTTTGTGCCAAATCAATATTTCAATGACTACGCGAACCCCCGGGAGTAAAAATTTATTATTACAGCGCAGTCAGCCACTACGAGTAATTATAGCCTTATTAGCCGCTAGAAAACACAGCACGAAAATATCTACGGAGTATAAGCACTCTGTACTCGTAAAGGCAGCGGCCGACTCTATGGTAGCAGCCGACTTAATTGCAGTGGCTAATTCAATCGCAGTAGTCAACCTAGAATTCAATTATACCTACCTAGGTACCTAAGGCAGCGAAAGGCCGTTGCAAGACACGCTGGAAGGTGCGCTAGAAGATTTGCCCCTCTGCGTTGGCTTAGCAGTAATTGAATTGGCAAAGTCAATTGCAGCAGCTAAGCCAATTGCGAGGAAATTTATTCTATTAATAGAGGCAGCGAAGAGAACACTACGAGTACGAGAATGCTGATGCCTGTACGGAGTATCCGTACTCGTGGAATTATGATTACGGAGCAGACGATTAGACTATTTGGGTGTGACTATATGATAAAATGGTGTAGGCGTATTAAATTTTGGATTTGGCACAAAGACACAATGGGGGCCGGGACGAAGAAATGGACGCAATGCATTTAATATAATACAGTCGAAGAGCGTCAAGGGCCCATTGAACGCCATGCACCAGGTCGCACACATCAAGGTCACGAGGAACTCGATGTTCGCCAAAGCGGCAGGTGGGACAGAGGGATACCGCAGACAAGCTGGGGTGTTCCTGCCGTGCTCTTGCACCACATGTACGGATAGGTGTATGGAAGCACCTGCGCATGAGGAAATGCATGATAGAAGCACTAATGTCAGCTCGTAATGCCTATTTGCGTGCGACGTTTGCCTACATATCACGAGACATGTAGTTGGTACGCACACGGGTGGACGGTCTGCACCTCCGTGGTCGGCCGAGACGTATTCGACGGCCCGACAAGAGCAGTAGTTCTCGCAAGGCCATGGATGAAAGAGAGTGCAGGGTTCAACGAGATACTCGTATGTCATGCGAAGAGCTGGGGCTTGGGGCCTGGGGCCTGGGCTTGGGGCCTGGGGCCTGGGCTTGGGGCCTGGGGCCTGGGCTTGGGGCCTGGGGCCTGGGCTTGGGGCCTGGAGCCTCTGGGTACATCTCCAGTTGACTTCTAGCTCGCGAGTGTCATGATCTGCACTTGGGAATGCTTGGAGGTGCCAAAATGTTGCGAGACGGGAAGTTGTGGGGAGGCGGCTAGATGAGCGAATGTATCTCGCATAAGAGAACAGTGTACAGGCTGTTGGCCGCTGGGCTCCTTGAATGGACAGAGGACACAGAGCGGCGTCAGCTAACTACCTAGGCCAATATCAGGATTCTCTATTTAGCATCAACTTCGTATTGTCGAGTGGGTAATCTGCCTCCAGCACAGATGCGGCGGCAGGGCGCGAAACGATGTGCGCATCAACGGCGGCAGGGCTGCGGCGGCGGGCGTCGTCGTGCAACGGGTGGCTCAAAGGGGAGCTCCGTGCACATTGCCATGTTCATCACAATTAGGTCCTGGTGTCGCTCCTGTGTCTGCCGAACAATGACGGGGCGTTCCGTGGCGTCCGAGACCTCGTCAATGAAGAACGATGCCACTGTACTCGGATGTCAGCCCCCGCGGGCGTCGCCGTCTCACAACGAGCCAGCCCAGCAGGCGCACCCAATCACAGAAACGCGACCGCCGGACCTTTTTTTCAGGGGCGGTGGGTGCGGCTGCACGAGGACGTGGATGGGACTGCTAGATCACCAGGTAAAACCGCTAGGCAGTGGGATCAACGGCCCGGCGAGGACATGACAGCCGGGGCGGATATGCGTCCTTTCTTGCCTGTTGCTACAGCGGGTTCGTCCGAACAGGAGTGCTGCGAGCTCCAACGGCCCCGACGGTCCTACCTTCCACCTGCCTGGTAATTACCTAGGTACCTACCTACCTACCTACCTACCTACCTACCTACCCAGCTACCTTGGGCGCGATGCCACGGTCGAAATGCGCATCCTCGTACGAGCAGAGCCTGCTGCGTACGAGCACTCGTATGGCGGCCACTGTCAGCGGAGGCCGGGGCCGTCATTGGGCGCACGCCCTCTCCAACGGCGCCCCATGATGCATCCCTCCCTCCCCTCATCGCATCGCATCCCCTCCTCGCACCCCGGCCCTCGTCTTCTGTGCGCCGGACCCCTGCTCCGCCTCTGCTTCTCCTGCGTCTCCCGTCCCCTCCTGGTTGGGCTAGCGCATTCGATCCCATCATCCCATCCCTTTTGGTGGCGGTCCAGTGCTTCAGAATCTCCCAAGCCCGGCGGCCTGCTGGGAATCGCGCGTCACCATTGCTAGCACGTCACACGTTGCCAGTCCGTCAGTTGCATCCGTTGCGAGCAGCAAAAGGGCGCCCCTCTCCGTTCGCGTTTCCCCTTCCTTTCCCCCTCCTTCAGGCCCGTGTTTCCCCTTTCATCATTCCTTCCCATTCAGCAAGCCCGTGGAGGGTCGCCGCGATATAACCAAGCTGCGGCTGCCCAACCACGCATTCCTCCACCTCTGCCTCTCTGCCTCTCAGCCTCTCTCTGCCTCTCTGCCTCTCAGCCTCTCTCTGCCTCTCTGCCTCTCTGCCTCTGTCTCTCTGCCTCGGCCTCTGCCTCTGCCTCTGCCTCTGCCTCTGCCTCTGCCTCTGCCTCTGCCTCTGCCTCTGCCTCTGCCTCTGCCTCTGCCTCTGCCTCTGCCTCTGCCTCTCTCTGCCCCTGCCTCTGGTCAACGCAGAGCTGAGCGGCTGACCGGTCCAGGGCGACTCGCTTGCACTTGCCCTCTCGCACCGCGTGAAACCTGTCCACTCCGTTCGAAGCTGCAGCCAAAGGCAAACTTCGGTAAGCCGCAATAGGTACTGTTTGCTCGCGCCAACCAACCACCACCGCCACCGTTCGCTACTGGAACGCTGCGCTGCCGTGATTCGCCATTTACACCCTCGGAGCCGCCACCCCTGTGACGGCGCGCGCTGCGTGTCTCTGTGCAGGTGCCTCTTGCGCCTTGGCGTCTGCATTTGCGTTGCATTCTGGGCCTTTGGCGGGCGCTTGCGCTGCCCTGAACTGTTCTCCTTGCGTTCGCTCTTTATTGCCTTTGGGTATCCTGCCACCACACCACCGCCGCAGCTACCACCACCTCCTCGGGACGACACTTGGCCTGGTATATCCCAGACGTCCGTACGCCTTGCCCACGATAGCCTCGGCCGTTCCCTGCAACCGGCAACTCGCACCTCCGTTTCCATTCAATCATACATTACCCGCGGGTCGCCTCTTCTGGCCGGCTGCGAGGAGCCAGTTCTCACGCCAGCTCTCCTGGCCCTGCGTCTACGATCAGCACACGAGCCTGCATTAGGAGGAGGAGCTCCACCGAGTCCGGGCGTGATCCGACTGACGTGCAAGCTCCACACGTCGACGACCACTGGAACAAAGCACACGTGCACATATACGCCGACGAACCTGGCCGAATTGAGCGGACAAGAGAAATCCGGCGATCCGGAAAGCAACGAGTTGAAACAGCACGGAACCAAGCTTTGCGTCTGCACGTCCCATTCCTGACCTCGACCCTCGACAAACCCGGCCCCCACGCCAAGAGAAGCTCCGAGCGGGTTCGCGACATTGGTGCGATTCAATAGCAGCATCTAGCGGTCTTGTCAACTGCGACACGGGCAAGCTAGCCCTGGAGCCCAGTTTGATCCCTTGAACTCGGCACCAAACTCGCAATCGATTCATACTTCACATCTACCGGCTCGCTCACTATGAGTGCCGCAATCGCCATGGCCCCGTCTCCGGCTCCCCATGAGAGACAGTCCTTCTCTTCAGAACTGCCCTCTACATCGACAGCTTCAGCCGCTGGGGCTGGTCAATCACCGTCAGCAGCAGCACAGAGAATTCCAGCCGCAGCTTCACAATCGACGAGCGCCAACGCCAGCGCCGCTCCTCGAAGGTCTGGGCGCAGCAGCAGCCCGAAAGGCGCTGGGGTTTCCTTGGCCGCAAAGACTTCGCCGCCCTGCTCGTAAGCCCCCTGATTTTCATATCTTCTGCCAAATGGTAAACAATTGCTGATATGCCCCTCTGTTTGCAGCTCTCGTACCGATGCCAGTCACCCCAAGATCGTTGTCAAGAAAGAGCCTGGCTCGCCCACCCTGTCCAACACGCGGCCTCGACCCCGAAGATTGGACCTCTCGAAAAACACTAATACCGGCTCTGGCTCGCCAGCCTCGGCCGTACCGATTTCCGCCCGCGATGGTTTGGCCATCCAGGAGGTTGGCATTGCCTGTTTGTCCCCAGGCTTTGTCACCCAGGATCCGGTGATGAAGGAGCAGCTCCAGCGAAGCCTGTCGGTGCGAGAGCAGCAGCGCAACATCATCGAGGCGAGGTTGCAGCAACAATCAGCCAAGGGTGATGGGCCTACGGACAAGGAGAGGGAGCCCATCTCGAGCTTCGCCGCGAAGACTCCCGGCATGTCACGCAGGAACAAGGCACCGCCTGGACTGTCCATCGTCGCGCCGTCGCACGAGCAGTTTGCAAATGAGAGGGTGATCCAGTCGGCTCCTCTGGGCCACAGCTTTACAGGGCGACAACATCCTGTCCCCATGTCGCGCCACATTGCCAACCACCCGTCGAACCTCTCGAGCACTTCCCACATCCACCACGTCCCGGCGACCCAAACCAACAATCGTCTACCTCCCATTAGCGATGTCTTTGGTCAGAGCGTATCCGCGCACCCGGACAACACACCTGCTTCGCTGTACCACAACAACCCCAGGGCTCCTTTGACATCCCCGGGCCACCCCCCTCAGTGCCAGCAAATGCCAACTTCTGGCCGCTCACGGGAGTATAAGTCTGCCGAGGAGGCCCAGCAGGAGCTGGCTGGTGGACGACCGGAGCTTCTTCCCAAGATTGTGCACTACGGTGGCCACCAGCCTCCCACGCCGCCGTCACCCGCCCCTGGGAGTCGACCTATGGATGCGAGCCGGAGTACCAGCAAGCGACGGACACGAGCAGAGTATGAGGAAGGTGGCAGCCCTCCTCTAGGCCACGGCCCTGCACCTACTCGACGTGGTCCCTTTGGCGAAGGGCGAGATAGCCCTGAGACTCAACGGCAGAAGAAGGATGAGTTCCTCCGGCTCTGCTCAAGGGCATGGGACCTGTTTCACTCATAGGAGGAAGTGCCTATGAGTCCTTGAAATGGGACATGGCGGAATCATGCTACACGTTGGAACGATCGAATGCTCTTGCCGACATATGAGCTATACTGCACTGATGCGAGACCGCCTGACGTTCTTGGCGGCCTCCTTTATTCTTGTTTAATACCTATTTGCGTGCACACGCGCTTCCCTGGACGAATACCCTAATTTGGGACAAATGGATCTGGAGGTCAGAGGGGAGCAAGAGGAGGGAGCTTTTGGTTGGGTTCCCACCGGGAACTAATGTGACCGCATTTATGGCGTCGCGGCTCCCCGCATGATGCATATTTGCCGTTACAATTTTTTTTCTTCTTATTTATTTTTTGGTCTCTAATTGCATTCTCACAACGGATGGGTTGGAGGCGAGCGGAGTATTCGTTGCAGGGCATACGTATCTGTTCGCCGTTGCGAAGGGAGCATGCGACGCCGTGATCTTGCTTGTGTCTTCCAATCTTATCTCGTTTCTTAACTTGGACTGGAGACTGGATCACCGTCATACTTGCGTGTCTTGGTTGTGGGAAGGAGTCTTACGAGGTGCCAGGAGGGGGGGCCACGTTTCGAGCAATCATGGGCATTTCAGGCGGGCGGAGCAGGATGAGGGAAATATGGGTGGTGGGGAGCATGGGGGCATTGCTATTCCGCAGGAGTTCCGGCTGAGAGTTGAATGGGATACGCCTTTACTCCAAGCTAACAGAGCACTGCGATATGTCATGTTGTTGGCTGCTGAGTGAAACCCTCGGGCACGTCTTACCGCGTCGGGCAACATGCCCCTGACCAACTCTGCCACGGCCCTCGGCAAGTGCAAGGTGGCAAGTCTGAGCCGTGCAACCACCCGAGGCAAAGCCGGCTTTGACCTCGCAAGGCCGCTCTGCTAGCCGGTGTCTGTCCGCACCCCTTCCCGAACCGCGGCGGTTAAGCTTGAAACATCAGACGAGACGGAGGCGCGCAAGCCACGTTTCGTTGGACGTCTAGCGTGCGAAACGGCGGCTAGGCTAGAGGCGCTCGAAAGTACAGTACGTACATGAACTGCCGGTGTGCATGTCTAGTGGCTATGTGCAGTATGTGGTTCCTCTCGCCTTGCAAGTATGTACAGCCCTCGTTCGTCTCATTCCGCAGTCCTCTTCGCGGCAGAACTATAGCAAGGCAGCCTCAGTTCCACTGGCTCCCCTTGGGGTGATCCGCACAGCGCCCTCCTTTAGGTTGCCGTTGCAAAGGAGAGTTGCAAGAACGGATTGAGAATGGATTTCTTCCTGCAGCGGGCCAATTTACTCGAGGCAATCCTCCCGACGACAAAATACACGCTCGTGTACATCTGCCACCCCATCGCCAGAAACCCACACTGGTCTTGAAAAACAGTATCCAAGCCATCATGAACCTGCAAAGAGGTCTCGAAGACCTTCTTGCATACCCGAAGTCCTCGACAATGGCATGAAAATGAGCATCATGAAGAAAGCAGCCAGGCCGCCCCAACCACTTGCAGATTCCTATCCTTGTTTGTACGAGGCTCTCAAGCGCCCTTCTCTATCCTGCTGCCAAGGCTGAGACCATGAATACAGATAGGGCGTGAGCGTCACGAGCAGAGCGCAGCCAGATAGCCTCGTGTCCATTACTCCCCAGAACGCCGGTGCTTGGTAGTAGTGTATAGAATTCAAGAAAAAAGACGTTAAGAAAGGGGAACAAGAAAGAGAAGGGGGAAGAAGAAGATGAACAAGATGATAAAGTAAGCGTTCGTTGATCAGGTTCGTGGAATCGTTACGTCGGTCAGGAGCACACTCGGTTCGCGGGCCGTGGTGCCGTGGTGCCGTGGTCCCATCTCCGCCAGGTGTAAGGCAAAGAGTCGTCTGCAAGATGCGTGGCGCGCCCTCGTCTGCGTCCGCCATCAGGTTGCAGTCCGCCATGCCAGCAGCATGACGGACGGTGTGTTAGAGACCCTCCTCACCAGCCTTGCACAGTTTTATCTCGCGAACCCATTCCGATTTGAGCACTTGGGCGGCCGTTAGACGGCGGGTGGGGTGAGGATCTAGGACGGAATAGATGACGTTGCGGCAGCGCGCCTATTGTGCGTTAGGTTCACGTCAGTTCACTTCTTCCCAAGATGGTTTGGATCAGGGTTAGGAGGTAAGCCCAAGCCGCAACGTACCCGGTGCAGAGACTCGATGGGGCCGTAGCCTTCCTCATCACGGCGACCCTCGAGGTAACGAGCGTAGAACTCATCGTCGTCCTTCTTGGCTACGCGCCAAAGATGGCGGCCGGTGCGCATGGCCATGTAGATGACGCCGCAGGCCCATACGTCGACCGCGCGGGCGTCAAACTCCCTGTCGGTGTACTCCTCCGGGGAGATGTACGGGGCGGAGCCGCAGAGACCGGAGACCATGTGGGCATCCGTCTCCCAGGCCATCCTGAAGCACTCCCCGTTGCCAAAGTCTGTAATCTTGATGGCGCCGCGAGTGGTGAGAAGGAGGTTCTCGGGCTTGAGGTCGCGATGGGCAACGCCCATTTCGTGGAGATACTCGACGCCACGCATCATTTGCTTGAAGAAGCAGTCGGCCTCCTGGACCTCCAGCTTGCCGCTGGAGAGAACGAGGGTGTAGAGATCGCCGCCGGCGCAGAACTCCATGACCTCGCAGTAGTCGCCCTTGGAATCCTTGAGCAGGTCGAGGGTATGGATGACGTTGGGATGGCGGAGGGACGACGAGATGCAGAACTCGGCCGTGAGGCGCTTGCTGTACTTCTTTTCCGTCTCCTCGGGCCTCCTGCGGAACTCCTTGACGGCGAAGAGCTTCTCGCTACTGCCGCCCAGCTTCTTGTGGGAGATGCGAACAATCCCAAAGGCACCACGGCCCACGACCTCCTGACACTTGCCGTACTTCTCGACCAGGCTCGACGAGGCGTTGGGGCCGCCTTTCTTGTCGCCGGCGGCCTCGTCCTTTTCCTGGCGCAACGAGTCGACCCAGTTGGAGACGAGGGACAAGTCGTTGTCGGGAGCAGCCTCCTGCTTCTTGCCGAGCAGGCCGCGCCACATGTCAGACAGCTTCTCCTGCCGGCGGCTCGACTTGAGGAAGTGCTCGTGGCCGCCGGGGGCCTCGGGGCTGGCGACGAAGCGCTGGCCCTCCTTGCCGGCGAGGGCCTTGGCAGGGTTGGGCGGCGGTTTGTCGCTGGCTTTGTCGGAAGACGAGTCCTTGCGCGGGGTGGGCGAGGAGCCGCCGTTCACGGAGGAGCCTCGGGGGCGAGGGGTGTGGTCGCCGCTGGCGCCTCCACCATTCTTGGCAACGTCCTTGCTCGAGAACATGCGCGTCAAGCGCTCCTTGACGGACGACTTCTCAACGGGCCTCAGGTGCGACGAGTCGCTGCCGGCGACGGAAGACGCTCCGTCGGCGGCGACTGCGGCATCGTGGGGAAACAGGCCTGGCGACTTCTTGCTGTCGTGCGACTTGACCGACGAGGGCTTCGAACTCGGGGCGGAATGCGGCTTGGGGTCGGCGGCGGCTGCAGGCATCTTCGCGGGGAGGGATTCAACGGTGGGGGCGTGCAGGACTGACGTGACGTAGCGGCGTGCGCGTAAGCGGTGGTCGAATCGACGGTTTGCGCGCGGGCACAGAGGCGTGTTGGGTGGATGGGAACGCCTTGCTCGTCGTCAATGCGACGCGCGACGGATTCACCGCGACAAAGGAGTCGCAGCCCGCAGTCGAAGTCGAAGTCGACGACAGCGACGGGACAAGGCCAATGTCGTTGACGTCGGCCTGGAGGAAGGGGAGAGAAGGTTCGCCGGCCGAGCGAGCACAGCCTGGTTGCGGATGACAAACGCCGACCACCTGAAGTAGTCTCGGTGGTGGTGGGAACGGCGGCGACACGACAGCCAGCAGTGCGGGGAACGGCGGCGAGGGGAAAGGAACTGATGCGCGCTGGAGCTGGCAGAGGAGAAACGAGGCGACAGGGATGGTGGTATGCGCGCGCTCACAGCGGTGGCGTGGGGGGGCGCCAAAGGGCGTTACGGGCTCAGAGGCCCTGCGGAGGGTGCTGTAGGGGCCGACAAATGGAGCATCGACGCAGGGGTGCCGGGCGGTTCTTGTCTCAGGAGGGGAGGAGGTTTGGCCGGCTGTTCTTCTCGCCGTCCGACAGGCGTCGCGCAAATACGTATGTATGGCAGAGGAAGGGGAGAGGCGATGCGAGGCGAGGCGAGGAGCGGGAGAAGGAGGCGAGCCAGCCAGGAGGAGAAGGGGGATGGGAGCGGATGGGAGCGGAGGGCCAGCAGGGCGGCGGGCGAGGGAATAAATGAGCCGAACAAGGCAGGAATTATTTCTTAGTATCATTAGTGAGCGAGCGAGTGAGTGGAAGAGGGTGAAAGGATCGAGACGAGAGGTCCACGGTACCTTAGGGTCGAGTGGAGCCTACGAGTAGACTGGCCTGCTGCGCGCTGCGCTGGGAGCGTTTGTGTAAGGCTAGGCCGGCGCAAGTACCGGCCGCTGCGACTCACTTGCAGCGGTACGAAGCTGTCGGCAGCGGGCCAACGGCGCTGGAAGGTAGCCGGCCAGTGGCCTGGGACCTCCGCTCCGCTGGGCGCGCCGTGCGGTGGGTGGGCACCGGCGCTGGGCGCTGGGCTGGGCTGGCTGGGCTGGCTGGGCTGGCTGGGGCTGCTGGCGGCCGCCAACGACCTCGCCCAGGGGGGCGCCTCAGCAGTTGTGCGCGCGCCGTCGGCTGTGCCGTGGGGGGAGAGGGAGGAGATTGGACGGATGTCCACTGTAGCGTCCTGTGAGGTGTGTCTGCTCCTCTCGCGGCCAGGTTAGGTTGGGTGGTGGATGGCGTAGCGAGTCGCAGCGCCGAGCGGTCAGCGGGTACGGCGCTGTGGCTCTCCGTCTCTCGTGGCTCGCTGGCCCGCTGCGGCCTCGGGATCGTCTGATGCCAAGGTTCGGTTCGTTGCGCAGGCGGCCACAGGCTGCAGCGACACCAGCAGCTGACCCGGGGACGGCGACGGCGACGGTGGCGGCAATGCGACACGGGCCAAGGCGCCGATATAAGTGAAGGGGCAGCGGCAAGGCAGCAGGATTGCAACCCGAGGCAAAGGACGGGGCCGGCCGCGCTGTCTTGGACATTGTTTTGCCTTTCAGACTCTCGACCCGCAGGTCCCGGACGCAGGCAAAGCACCTGCTGGCTCCAGCTCGGGTGCTGCTGCTGCGGCCAGCGCGCCTACGAGGGCTCGACGTCGACGACGGAGCGGTCTACGAGAGCGTCCGTATGATGCCCCGGGGACGCCGGGGACAGTTCCAGTCCGTCGGGTTCAGGGTCAAGGCCCCCAAGGCCCTCCGCTGCAGACGATGCTGCGGGTCCCGGGGCCAAGGTACACATACAATGTCGCGCAGCGGCCAGCGCGCCCGCGACGTGTCCCGTCGACCTCGCTGGCGAGGGTTTCGCGGCGGCGGCGGAGGAGCACGGCGGAAAGAGGGCTGAGCCGCGCCCCGTCCATGGGCGAAGCGGTGAATGGGCGATGCTCTGGCGCCGAGGAGGAGAAACAGAGGCGGGGAGGGCAATCGTCGTCGTCCTTTGGCGGCGGCGGCGGCGACGGCAACAGGCAAGATCCCCAGGCCGGCCAGGCCGTGATGGGGAATGGAGCGGCAGGGTTGGCTGTTTCACTGCGCGCGGCGACGGGCCAAGACGGGCAATTAATAGCGTCCCGTCCGCATCGGGCTCGGCATGCGGCCGGTGTGGGTGTCGTGGATGGATGCTGCGAGTCCGACGCGCTCCGGCAGCAGGCATGGCGCAACACGACGGCATCTCGCATTGCGCGGCAAGCATCAGCCGGCGTCGCCGTGGCTGGCTTACGATGCTGGCAGTCTGCCGCCAAGGACAGAAGTGCCTCAGGTTGACACAGAACGAATCAAGACCGCCGGGCCACGTGCGGCTCAGACACGCCGAGCCTGGCTGCTGTCCGACCTTCCCCGCGATTCCAGCGTCGCCTGATACTGCTCGAGACTGACTTACCTTACTCGCACACCGCCGCCGCCGCCGCCGCCGCCGCCGCCGAGACACAGGCCGCGAGGCGAGAGGGACGGGACCAGACGGAAGCCGCTGCAGCGAGTCGCCGGGTCGCATGCAAGGCACGGCGCTGCGATGCCGATGCAGCATGTGCCAGGAGACGAGCGCAAGAAACGGCGGGGGTTAAACCGGCGGGACAAGCGCCTCCAGAAGCCGTGCTGTGCGCGCTCGTACCCGTAGGGCCAAGGGGCCAGGGGTGTGCCGACGTGGCGACGTCATCCGCCGGGGTGGGGGACGCGCTTCATCGAGGCACGGGAGCGCGCTCGGCCGCCGCAGGCATCGCTGCTGCGGCCATCTCTCCGACCGGCCATGCGTGGCATGTCCATGCCGTGTAACCGCGCCTGGCGCTGACATGACGCCGGTGGCACCAGGCTGGCCAGATGGATGATGCGCAGGAGCTGAGCGGTGGTCGACGTCTGCTGAAAACGGAGGCATCATCATCGCTCACTCACTCACTCACGCGCTCACGCAATCGCTCAACGCACGCACGCACGCACTCACTCACTCACTCACTCACTCACCCACGCTGTGAGCACTGCTGCTGCAGGCACCTCTTCCTCGGCAAGCCTCCGCTAGCGCCAATCCACCCCGCTGCCCCCAAAAGTCCACATCCGTCCGCCGACGCATTGCAGCTGCGCGCGCAGGCACCTATGTGAAACGCCTTGAAAGCCATCAATACCATGGCACCGCACAGCCCTATCTCGTCCCTTGAGTCGTGCCCTCGCACCGCTTGTCTCACTGCTGCCGCAGCGGCATCATGACCCTCTGGCTCGTCTCTTACTTGTACGTGGCGTGGTGGCTGCATGCATGCATGGAGCTGCACATGCCGTCCGTGTCTCTCCGCAGCCTCCCCCCTCGGACCGTACGAAGCCTCATGCATGTGCTGTTTGCCGCTTGGGGCGCCTTCAGGCTTCGGAGAGACAACGCGTCTGCATGCCCGCTTCCCCAAGCAAGCCTGCGGCAGCCACTCACCCAACCAGCCCCATGCTTCATCTGCATGCACGCGCGCATGCATGCATGCATGCATGGAATCTATGTACCTCTCTGATTCTGCCTACTCGATGTTCGTACAAGTACTCGCAGTCCGCATCGTCCTCTGCAATCCTACCACCTACTAGGTACCTATGGATCCGCTCGGCCGAGCACTGATGGGAGATACTAGGTAGGTGCTATTTACCAGCACGCAGCACGACTACTAGAGGCCACCCTCCACCCTTGGTCCTCCCTGGCAACATACCTCTCATGGGAAGATAAAAACTCGTGGTAGCGGACAAAAACAACCATGAGATTATCCTCTGCACCGGCATAGTGCTCTCTGGGGGAAGGCTCGCCCGATCTGACTAAGGTAGGTTGCCACTGCGCCACCAACCTACCTAGGTACCTACAGTATTTACAAGTTAGGTGCCCTTGCAGGCAGGTATTTGGGTACCGACCTGCCGAGTTACTCTCACAGGCCCACGGCGGGCTGGCCTTCCCTGGGCAGGCTGCGCAAAAGCCTCGAAGCCCATCCGGCCATGTCCCGAGGTGTGCGCCACCGTCTCGGTGCCAGCGAGGCCTGCCTGCGAGTACGAGTACGAGAACGCATGTTCGGTGAGGCATTTCTTTCCCGGCGGCTGGCTTCGTTTGCTGGTGCGGTCCGGCTCCTCACCACCTGCTCGTAGCTTGTAGTAATACGAGCAGCTCCCTGGGATTTCACCTCATAGGCTCCATCAATCGCCGCGTTGGTCTCGACCTGCCGCATACCAAAACCCAGTGCGCGCTGGATATCATTTCTGCTGCGAGCTTATGCTTATTTCAATGCCCACCAAGACATGTGCTTATGGGGAAAGTGGCGAGTCTTCAAATTAACATCACGCGTCAACGTCAACGTGTGCAGGGTAGCTGGCACTTGCGTGAAGCAGCAATGCCCAGTTTGTCTGCGTGCCATCTTGCCGTGCCTCCCGCAATCACCCATCGTGGGAACCACCAGCTCGAGCCCACTCACACGCTAGCTACGGGAGCGACTTCGTTCCTGGATCCAGGGCAAGCAAGATTTAAGCATGCTCTCGCGTTTCAATGCTGGCCCTGCTATGTCTTGAGATTTGCCTCCCCGTCGTTCTTCAAGGCTGACCGCAGCTCTCTTCTCTCTGCGGCCTTGGCTGCTTGGCAAAGTCTCGCACATGTTCTCATGTCCGACCCTCGTGCTCTGTCTCTCGAACCTCAGTGGCTCAACAACGACCCTCGTCTCGTCATCAGAGCAAGCCTGCGACCCAAGACCGTCTCCGAAAGCTGCTCTGGCACACCGCAGGATCCGAGCTCCCCGCCTCACTGCAGCCGGATCAATTCGTCGAATCCATCTCCAAGGTGCCAGGCCGGGCCGTGGCCGCCCCCTCGTAGGTCCTTGTCTCTTCAGCGCCTCGCAAGCATCATCCTGTTGCATCTCAACGCCTCACACGTGGCCCGAGCTCCTCAACCCGTGCTCTTGGCGCCGCCGGAGGACATTCCCGTTGCATGGATGCTGGCTGCATCGGGCAGCGCCGTATTATTAGCATTGCAAGGCAATCGCGAACCCGTCCGTCTGACGCGGTCCTAATCGTGCGTCATCCGATGTCATGCAAGGTAAAGCCGCACCTGGACCGGCGAGCGCCTTATTATTTGTCCGTGCCTTATTCTTGAATTCAATGCACGGCAGAGGTAGCTTCTCGGCAGCATCCGACCTGTGCGCCTCTAGTTGGCCATGT
Organism: Tolypocladium guangdongense; assembly: GCA_022114105.1. Taxonomy (NCBI): domain Eukaryota; kingdom Fungi; phylum Ascomycota; class Sordariomycetes; order Hypocreales; family Ophiocordycipitaceae; genus Tolypocladium; species Tolypocladium guangdongense. The sequence goes on along the minus strand of NRQP01000001.1, from coordinate 4,583,538 downwards.
CGCAGCTTCAATCTGGTGGCTGCATGTTGAAGACATGGCCTTCGTTCTAGATCGCGCCGTCGGCAGGCCCAAAGCAGACTGCCATGGCCGTGCCTCGTGCCTCGTAAGTTGTCGTCCAAATGCGACTGGCCGGATGTGCTCACTCTCCCTGTTGCTGTGTCTCGGGGCTCTGCGTGTCTGAGATGCCAACTTTGGAAACAAGGCGCGCCAGTTTTCCGCTCGATGCGGTTTGCAGGTGCCGCTGCACCCGCTGCTTGGAATCCTTGATCTCAGCCTTCAGGGTAGGAGGCGATAGCACAGTGCCCTCGACCAGGTTCTCGAGCTTCGTGAAGTGCTCCGTCTCCCTGACAAACTTGGTCAGGTACAGGGTAGGCTTGCCCGACTGGCTCGCCTTCATCTGCCGCTTCACGGCATCCTCGTAGGCACGGTCGTAGACGTTGAAGTCGACTGCTGTTGGCGAGTCGGCTACAACGTCCGGTGTGGCTTCGTCCATGGCAAAGTCGTCCCTTGCGCCAGTGCCGATGCCAAGGAATAGAGGCTCCTGGTCGGCCACGTCATGGGCGTGGCCCTTGTCGGCATCATCGTCTTCCCGGCGGAGTAGGTCGCGCCGCCGACTGATGAGCGCTTCAATCACCTCTGCCCTCGCCTTTTCCTCGGCCGGGTCAAAGTCTGCTTGCGAGACACTGACGCCCAAGGATGGCGTGGGGCCATCTGCTGCGGCGCCATTCCTTGCACGTATGTCGACGAGCAGTGACCTGAATCGATGGATTGCCTTCATCACGCAAAGAAGGTGATTCATCTTGCGAGTGAAAGCTCTGCTGAGTTCCAGCTCGTTGGGCGGCTCGACGAGGTGCGAGCAGTTTTCCTCGGCAGAGAGGAGCGGATCGGAGCCTCGTTTGGTAACCCAAGGATGTTCCTGCAAGAGTCAGCAACGCTTCCATGTAGTCGTCTCCCGAACGGTTGGATTCACCCGTAGCTCAGCCATCGTAATCCGCTTGTCCGGGTCCTTTTCTAGGATTTTACCGAGCAAATCAGCAAACACGGGGTCCTCGTCCGCTGGGACCCGGGGATCTTCCGTCTTGATTGCTTCGTATATCTCCAGTATGCCGGGCCTGTTGAATGGGATCCTGCCGTACTTGAGGCAGAAGAGCGAGACGCCCATCGACCAGATGTCTGCAGCCCTGCCCGATACCTCCCTGTGTTTGCCGCACAACTCTGGGGGCAGGAAAGCCGGGGAGCCTGCCGACTTGGTCGTCCTCATGTCTCCCGACTTCTCAAACATCTCCGACACGCCAAAGTCGACGACCTTGAGGACCTCGTCGTCGGATAGCAGCAGATTGTCTGGCTTGATGTCGCGATGGACCACACCTTGCGCATGCACTATCATCACTGTGAGCCACATGAACAGGCAGCCGGTCTGGGAAGCGGCGGCTCACGGTACTCGACGCCTAGTATCAGATCGCGAAACCAGCAGCGACAAGACTCATCGCTGTAGGGATCTGCGTCGCCGTCCAGCCCAACCTTCATGACGACGCCCTTTTTGCACATTTCCAGAACCATGTAGAGAGAGTCTTCTTCTGGGTCGTCAAGGACTTCGATGAGCTGGACCAGGTTTGGATGGTTGAGCTTCTTCATGATGGCGATTTCTTCTCTTATTAGGAAGAGAGCGTCACTCTTTTCGCCAGCGCGCAGCCCGCTCAGATGCGGCGTAAGGGGTCCGCCGCTACGGCTCGCTTTGGGGAGGACCTGGCGCGGCGAGCCACAGGGGCCTTGCCGCAAGAGATGAGACTGAGCGCGCTTCCTTAGACGAGTTTTGGAAAACTCTTTGACGGCCTTTTGGGACACATGTTAGAAGTGCAAGGTCAAATGGGGCGCATGGAGGACTCACGAATTCCCTGCCAAACTGATCAGTGGCCAGGTGGACGGCGCCATAGGAACCCCGTCCGATCTCTTCCATGATCAAGTACTGATTGATTCTATGATACGTCCTCCCGTCGGCCTCATCGCTGGTGAACTCGACGTGAGCATCCAGCGTCTCCTGTTGAAGAGCCCTGTCAACCTCCGTCGCTCGTTGCGGTCATGGCCAGAGCACGCTCACCTTGATCTCACGATGCGCGCTGGGGGTTCGCTTGTGTTGCCGCATCGGGCTGGCAAAGCGCTGCAAGCCTGGAGGGTCGGGTCTGCAGGCGCGCGTTGAAGTTTAGCTTGACGCCCGCCCAGTACGAGCGACGCACTTACACGCTGGTTGGGAACGGCGGCCTGGGGTCATGCGTGGACGTCGCATCTTCAGGACGGTTGATGGTGACCTGAGGCGGCGGTGTCCCTGGCGTGACTGGATGGGCGCCGGTGACATTTTCGGCGGCGCTGGCCATGATGTAGACGGTTGGCTCGAGGTGAAGCTCGAGAGTTGGCTAGGCGGTTGACGTCGGCCCTCGTTTGTGATGTAGACGATGCCCAGTCCTAGCTCCGGCGGCAGAAGCTGTTGTATGCGAGGCTACCAGGAAGATCGGCGTCCAGGCCCAGCGTCCAGTCCAGCGCTGTACTGACTCACTCCCGCGCTCAGGCGCCAAGACGACGAGTGCGAAGCTGCTCGAGGGCTTCGCACAGAGGGCGAATCTCGCAGGACGCGCGCGTACAGGCGGGGCTGAAGGATGAATTGTGTGGGCGAGGTCGTCGGGTTGTGGTGGTGAGGAGAGCTGGAGCTGTGGTTATGGTGGGGGTGGGGAAGCTCAGCGACTGGGGTGGGGGTGTGACTTGGCCTCAGCCTCGACGACGACGACGACAACGACACACGCGCCAATCCCTCCTCTCCGCAGCGCACCGGCCCTTTGCGACTGCAGCCGGGACGGAGAAGCCGTGAGTTGCCCTCACGCCGCGACGACGCCCCATCCGCTCGGCCCAGCAGCGCAACCTCCTCCCCCGACGGCCCATCATGACCGTCTTCTCGTTCTACATCTTCGACCGGCACAGTACGCCCCCTCCCCTGGCGGAGCCAACCGCCCGACGCTCACAGTCCGCACAGCCGAGTGCATCTACACAAAGTCCTGGCTCCCCCCGGCGCGGCCCGTCTCCTCGTCGGCCGCCGCCGCCGCCGCCGCCAGCACCCGTCGCGCCTCCGACGACGCCAAGCTCGTCTTCGGCACCGTCTTCTCGCTGCGCAACATGGTCCGCAAGCTCGGCGGCGACGACGACGCCTTCATCAGCTACCGCACCGGCCAGTACAAGCTGCACTTCTACGAGACGCCCGCCAACCTGCGCTTCGTGCTGCTCACTGACACCGCCTCGGCGAGCATGCGCAACGTGCTGCACCAGATATACATCAATCTCTGGGTCGAGTATGGTGCGTGCCGGGACTCGGGGCAACCCTGGTGGTCGCGTTTGGAGAGGCTGACCCGTGGTGCAGTCGTCAAGAACCCGCTGGCGCCCGTCGAGCACAAGGGCGGCGACGGCGTCAAGAACGAGCTCTTTGAGCTGGGCCTGGATCAGTTCATCCGGGGACTGATGTGATGGCCCGCGTGGCCCAACGCCCAACAGCAGCAGCAGCGAGCCGATCTTTCGACAGAGCTATGTCTTGGGCTGCTTCACATGGCTACCCGAGGGGGGGCCGACTCCCTCCACGCCATGACCCGTTGTGGTGTCTACGAAGCCAACGCGAACCATCAACGCCGAATTTCGTCTGTTGCCCTCACTCACCAAGGCCACCAAGGCGTCCTTGGATGGCACAGCTGGACGGACGACGTTACCCCAAGAAGATGGCCGTTGAGGACCGACGACCAGAGCTCGCCGTACGCGCTCAGGAGGCAGCCATATCACAAGGCCGACAACAGCGAGATGCCGCCGCCAACGAATGGCGCCGATGCAGACAGAGGGGGTACATGCTGGCGGCGCTCCGGAATCGCAACTCTAACGGGGAACCCATTTACATATACCCTCCCAACCGACCATCCAGCCTGTATCTGCCGGTGCAAGAAGCCTCGTGGCCCCAAGAATACACCATATATCGCCCATTTAATGCAGAAAAGACAAATCCAACCCCACAAATGATCATGACTTGTTCTCAACCGCCCTCTCCCACGCGCTCTCAAACCCAGCCCCTGGAGGCTGCACCATGACGATGCTCTGCTCGCCGCCCAGGGTCTGCTCGCCCTTGTCTTGCCTCTCCTCCTCCTTGCCAGCGTGCACCGCGCTGTCCGTGAGCCCCTCCTCGCGGATCTCGTTCTCCCAGTTGCTCGAGTAGACGACCGCCGCAAAGGCCTCGAGCGCGCGGACCGTCTCCATGTCCTGCAGGTACTCGTTGGGCATGCCGTTGCCGATGGCGTGCGCCTGGCGCGTCAGTACCGACAGTATTTTGGGTAGCAGGATGACCTTTGTCCGCCGCAGGTCCGAGGAGCCGGGCATGGGGGAAGCCTCTTGTGGGGGGAGCCCAAAGGCCTCGGCGGCCAGCTTCTTGTCCACGAGGGCCGAGAACCCAGCGTCCAGGATGAGAGTCAGGACGTGGGAGAAGGCGGGCGATTCGATGAGATCGGCCGTCTCGTCCAGCAGCCGCCTCAACGCCGCCGGTGACGGCTGCGAGCTGCCGCCCTGCATCGAGTTGTCCTCCATGATGCCAGACTGCCGAATCACCTCGTCTTCCTGGTCCTGCGGCGGCAGCAGGAACCTCAGCCAGTCCGACGCCCTCCGCTCCTCGGGTGTAGTCCCCTCCACCAGCTTCCTCACCTCCATCGTCAGCTCGCCAAGCCTGTCAAAGCTCACCAAGTCACGGGGGCTCAGGCTCCCGAAGACGGTCCGGACAGCGCTCTCGACGCGATGCATCACCTCCATCCAGCCCTTGTTCAGCAGCCACCAGCTGAAAGTCAGGTACTTGCGGTTCGTGTCGAAGTCACTGCCGTAATCCTGCTCCGTGTTGTCATCGTCGTTGTTCTCGAGGCTGATGGTGGCCTGCTGTGCGCCGGTCGCGAGGGCAACGACGCTGGACAGGTAGCTCCTCCGGCCGAGGAGGTTGAGCTGAATCCTGGTCAACATGGTGAGGAGGGCGAGCGTGTAGATGAGCGTAAAGGCTCTCGTGACGGCTACGTCTGTCGTCAGCCGCCGGTTCTGGATAGTGTGGGACAGTTGGGCAAGGCAACGCACCGCTGATGGTCAAGTCATCCCAGAGCTGCCTCTTGGTCTTGCGTGCCCTGTGCACGCCTCCATCCTGCTGTCCCGCATGCCCCGCTGCAGCAAAAGGCGACGGCGTCGTCATCTGGCTCGCATGGACCCCGCTCTCGCTCTGCAGGCTGGCCATGCTCTTGCCATCCTCCTCGGTCATGGTGGTATCGGCAATGCTCGGCGAGCTGGCGGTCGACTCGGCGCTCCCGGCCCTGAGGCTCCTGGCCGAGCCCTTGGTCTGCTGGATCTCATATGTAATCTGCTCCGTGTTGAGGGCTCCGACGACGTTTGTCGTGGCCGTGGGGAGGAGGGCCAGGACGGTAAAGGTGCAGTCCTCCTGGTTCTGTTCGAATCGCCGGCGCAGGCTGCGTTGCGCAGAGTAGAGTCAGCCCCATCCAGCTCGCCACGAGGCAGCATGAGCGAGAGCAACTAGCAGGCTACGTGGGGAGGACTCACTTCTCCTTGGCGATGCGATCGCTGCTCATGCGCTCGCGCGCGTCGTTGAGCTTGGACAGGACATACTGCGTGACGACGTAGCCAGCCCCGACGACGCCCAGGCCGACGGCAATTGGCGTCCTGTTGTTGCGCAGCCAGCGCCGGGCCGACGAGAACATGGCTGGCTTGTGACTTGGGCAGCGAGCGGATGTCGTCGGGTCGTTCGTTGCGTCAATCGGATCGTCGTTGCACGGCTGCCATGAGACGGGGGGCACGGTGACACGGCGCAGCTCGGTCAGGTTCGGCAGCGAGGAGCAGCACGTGTGGTGCAACGGCTCGCAGATTGCTGGGGCTCGTCCGCTGGTGGTCGCAAGGTGCAGTTTGTATGAACGGAGTCTGTCTGCAAGGGCAGCCGAGGCCTCGGTTCCCGACGCCGTCCGCCTATTGGGCGCCGGGCCGGGCCAGTCTGGTGGCTGGCACGAGCACGTACACATCACAGCGCGGCGCAGCGCAGCGCAGCGCAGCGCAGTAGCTCCGAGCTTATCGCTATTATCCGCCGCCTCAGTGGCCCATCCGCCGCCCTCTGGGGCGCTCCAGCTCCAGCTCCAGCTGAAGCTCCAACCCCTCGGCCCCCTCCGCCTCGCTGACGTCGGGGCACCGCTGGCCGACTCTCCGCATCCCATCGCAACACCAAACACCACACGCCCGCCCTGCTCGCCCATGCCTGCGATCGCCAGCCCGCCGCGCGACGCAGCAGCAGCCAGCATGCCCACGACAATGGACCAGCAAGACCCCCCCGAGTTCATTCTCGACGTCTTCACCGACCCGCGCTCCGTCCGCGACGTAGTCAAAGGTGCGCAGAGCCGCTGCTTCTCCCTTCCCTCCCCTCCCCCGCCCCCGCCTCCGCCTCTGCAGCGTCCGCAACCGCCGCCACCACCGAGTCTTCGACTTCAATCCCCTGTCCCTTGACATCATGTCCGATTGCCAGCGCGCTGACTGGTGTTTCGAGGGGCAAAAACAGGCATCCTCCACACCATCTTCTTCACCCGCTTCTTCCCGTCCCTGACCCCCCGCACCCGCGACGTCCTCGACCTCACTCTCCCTTACGTCGACGACGACGAGCTCGAGACCATGATCGACCAGCGCGCCTCCGCCCTCGAGCGCCAACTCGACGCCGAGCGCTCCTCCGGGGGTGGCGGCAACAACGCCGGCGGCGGCGGCGGCGGCGGCGGGAGGGGCCAGGTCGCCGTCCAGTTCTTCGAGAAGCGGCGGCGCAAGGCCTGGCTCTCCCGTGGCGACGAGGAGGTCTGCTGGGAGTGCTGGACAATCAAGGTCACCGTCGCCGAGCCCAGGACAGAAAGCGGTGCGCCACCAACCTCTCCTCTTCGTAGCCCTGCAGGAGGACTCTCTAACACGCATGTCAGAGCGGGCCAAGGTCCGGCGCGCCATGGAGCAGACCCTCCTCACCACCGCCATGAAGATTGTTACCTTTGCCAACTCCCACAAGGACCACATCCCGCCAATAACCACGCAGGGCGGCAACCCCTTTCCCTTTAAAATCAACGTTGATCAAAAGGAAACGGGCTGGGCTTCCCGCATGCGAATCTACTGATAGGCTCGCGCCGAGGCTTGTTTCGGCTCGGACCTGCATCCGGCCGACCCGGCTGGATATAACTTGTAGCACATGTCCTCCTTGTTTAGCCTTGCACACGACAGGAGTTTGGTTTCGGAGCTTGCCTTGTTGCGAATAGATACCCGAGTTTACACAAATATACACAATACACCCAATGACGCATCCGACGGGCCTAATGATAGTTCACGCATCAATCGATCAAACAGAGCACCATCAACAATTAACCTCGCGCAATTGCAAACGCGACAAGACGCCGTGTGCGAGCGAACCCGCTGCTAGTCAATCTGACCCTGCCATCCTGACGCTGATCCCGACCGTGACGCTAACATTGATTCCGATCCAGACACAGTACTTAGCCAAGCCCCTTTGCCGTCATATCCAGACTCCGATCATCCAAGCGCAGAGGCCAAAAAAGCAAAGCCAACCCGCCAGTTTCCCAGTCGGCCAACCAATGGTCCCTTTCCAGTTCCCTTGCCAATCCCTGGCACATGCATGTAGGTACTCCACGTCATCATTACCATCACATCCGAGCCGTGAAGCCAACAGGCGAGATCTCGGCCCCGATGCCGAGTCTCCTTTTTGTTCCCTCTAATACGGCCGTGGCCATAGAGCTGTTGACACAAGCCCCTGTTTTCTCAACAATGTTTCGCCTCTCATCAAAATCATTATGTCGTTATGAATGCTCCTCGCCGTATATATCCCAGTCGCCTCAAAGATGCATGTTCGTTTCTAGGACCTGGTCGTGAAGCTTCGGCCCAGAAGGGGCTTGGAGCTCTTGGGTTGCCTACACGCAGGAGCGCCAGATCCGATCTTCTCAAACCCTTGAAGGATGTCCAGCCCCGTCAAGTCCGAAGGGCCAGCATCGTTGTGGGACATGCAGTCGTTCGTGTCAATGACAAGACCGGGCCAGTCACCATCGGGAGGCAGCTCCAGCATAGAGAACTTGCTCGGGGAAGGGTTCCGGAGGGGCGAGTCCTGGAAAAGCTTCGACGGCGTGCCGAGGCCCTCGAATGCCTTGCTTGGCGTCTCCAAAAACTGAGCGGGTGATTGCTCCGCAACCTTCAACAACGGCGCAGAGGTGACGGGCCTCTTAGCCGAGTTCGTGATGTCACCTAGCGCCGAGGTAGACACCGACCGATCCAATCGGACGCGCTTTGCCGAGCGCTTGACGGGTGACCCCATATCGACTGAACTCATTCCCTGGAAGATGTTGTCATCCATACCGCCAATGTCTTGGAAGATGTCGAAGTCGGTAGTGTTGCTCGTGGGGTCGTCAAACGCATACAGGGTGTCGTCCAGGTTAAAGGCCGGACTCCATGGAATGCACTCCTCAGTGATCCCCGCCACGCGACGAAGCGGAGACTGCAGCATATGGCGGACCTTATCGCGATGGATGCGCAGGTTGGTGTTGGGGGACGCCGAAGGGGGCGGCCGGGCTGGAGGCTTCATCTTGACGATGGGCGTCAGAGGCGGGAGCATCAGAGTGTCGTTGGCCTGCCGCAGAGGAGATGACGAGATAGGGCCAAAGGTCGAGAGCGAGCGAGACTTGGTTGGGCTGAAGGGCGACGAGCCGCGCAGTCGAGCAATCTCCTCTTCGGCGCGGCCGCGCTTGATTCGGGGGCGATCAGCCTCCGAAGTGAGCAGCAGAGCCTTCTGGTTAGGCCGCATGACCGACGACTCCAGTGAGGAGATGTATCCACTATCATCCATCGAGGCGAACCTGCGCTTGTGAGATCTGGTCGCCGACGACGCCGGATTGCGAGCCGCGGACGGCGGTGTGCCACTTTGCCGTTCCACGTGCCTAGCGATTGGCGGCGAAGAGTGCATGTTGGCAGGCAGAGGAGAATAGAGCGAAGACTCGAGCGGAAGCTCGATTTCAGCCGTCTTGTCTGCGGGTTCGTCCGGAGCGGCATTATCGGAAACAGGGATTGTCGCATCGGAAGACAGCTCCGCGGGCATCGTCGTCATTGCCTCCTGAAGAGTCGGAAGCGGTGGGAGGCCAGATTGGTGCATGGGAGGCGGAGGCGGCAGCGTGGGCTCCTGCAATGGAGCTGCCGTAGGACGGGATGGCTCCAGACGCGTCGACATGACGGGAAGGTTCTCAGCAGTCGGCGCAGACTTTCGGGCCGGCTTCTCCTTGAGGAACTGAAACTCGGTTCCAGGCTCGATACCCCAGTAGTTGCCCTTGCCAGGATCGTCCTTGGGCCGCTCAATCTTGATGAAGTTCTTGTGAAGGCTCAAGTTATGCCGAATGCTGTTCTGCCACCCGGCGTCGTTGGGGTTGTAGAAGCAGTAATTGTCGCTGATCCATTTGTAGATCTGAGCAAGCGTAAGCCGACGCATGGGGGATCGGAGAATCGCCATGCCAATGAGCTGGGCGTAGCTGTGAGGTGGTTTCGCGCCGTCGTCCTGGATTGGGGGAAACGAGTCGTAAGCGGGGAGTGCAGGCTCGTCTGTCGTTGGCTTCTTGACAGGTCTCGCGTCCTGGATGGGAGCGGCATCTAGCAACCCTCGCTTCCCATTCGGCTTCTGGTAGTAGTTTTCGACAGACAGGTTGATGGCTGGCGGAGCCGGGAAGATCTGTGGGTGAATGTTCTCCTTTCCATAGTTGATGCTCGAATCCATGATCGGCCGCTGCGGGCCAGTCTTAAAATTTGATAGAAGAGGCTTCTTCTGCAGCGAGTCGGTTGTCGGCCCCTTGCCCATTGGTGGTGCCATCGACACCATGCTCAACTTGTTGCCGTTGGAGGATTTTAGAGGAGATCGTGGAGACGACGACTTCGTCTTGTGCGGTGAATAGCTCGTGTGCGACGAAAAAGGCGGGCTGAGGACGACGTTGGAGCTCGAGCTGCTCAGAGGGCGACGCGCTGGCTTGGTCACGGCGGGCATGGGAGCGTGGCTCGTCATGGGGGCGCGTCTCGCGAACATGTCGTCCTGGAAGATGTGCACAGGCTCGTTGGCGCCTGGAAAACGCGTAGATTTGGCCATTGCGGCCAAGCCAAGCGCCCGTGGTCGAAGGCGCAGTGAGTGCGAGATGGAGACGACAATACTCTACCGGGGTGGTCAGCAGTGGGCCCAGACGGGAAGTCAAAAGCCACATCCTACCGGCGCCTCGATATACAGGCGTGCACGACAGGCAGGGAGGCAGCGCAGACAAAGTCCTGATAATGGCGTACCGGATGAAGTCTGTACCTAAAATGACGGTGGGGTGTCGAATGCAGGACGGCGCTTCAGACGCGAGCTGGAGTCTCAGCAGCCGGAGGCGATGAATATGCGGCGAGGGGGAAAAGGCGGTGGGCGTCACGCGTCGCTGCGTGGTTGAAGGCGAGAGATTGCGGCGGCGGAGAGGAAAAGCCGGCGGACGAGGCGAGAGCAGGCGAGAGCAGGCGAGAGCAGACGAGGTCGAAGGTTTTGTTGGAGATGGAAGAGGAGAGTGGAGGGGGAGAGGTGCGACGCGACGGGCTCAGCTCAGGACGGAAGCGAAGGGAGGAAGGTGGGCGGGCACTGCAGGATAGCAGATTGAGATTTGCCTTGATCCAGACAAGGGCGGCCAAGTCACTCTGCGTCGACCGAGTGGAGCGCCGACCAGGGTGGGCCGGCCTGCCAGGATTGGATGCGAGGCGTTTGGGCTGACGCGATGAGCAGGGGCCTGGCCAAGCGCTGGCTGGACCATGAGGGCGAGGGCGTGCGCCCGAGTCTTCTACACTTGGATGCTCGGGTCCACAGTCCACGGTTCCACCAGTCTCGATGCCTCTTCTGCGAGAGGCGATGCTCGTCGACGCCGTCCATGACGCTCGCTCTGCTGGCTGGCGCGCGCCGCGGCCGGATTGCGGAATGGGTGATGGCATGGACCGACGGGTTGGCCTGGCGACGGGCCGTCGATGATGGAGATGGCGCGCCGACGGCGTCGACGATGCGTGGCGGAGGCTCTAATCCGCACTCTTAGGCTTCTGCGGCGTGCTCGGTCTGCCGCTTCTCCCATTGGTAGAGGCGCACGTCGCGCAACGCGCAGTGTCAACAGACGCTTCCACAGCCAAATAAACCCACATGCACAGGAAGACATTCCTACCATCACCAGTCTGACAAGACCGTTTTCGCACAGCTTGATTGCTATCACCGGGGGCAGCCGGCGAAGACGCGCAGACCAACGCAACGATGAGCTCTCGGACACGCCATCTCTCCGTCCTTGTCGAGATCTCAGACCAAGCCGTCCTCGGATCTGATGTCGCGCCACAGCGGGGTGGAACAGAGATAGTACCTACCTAGGCAGGCGAGCGCGGACGCAAGGGCGACGGGCTCCGAAGCCCCGATGGACCTCGAGCCTGGTCCCACTATATTCGCGCCATCGACTGAGACATGTGAAGGCGGAGGCCATGAAGAAGTGGCCTCAGTCGTGCGACAGGCAGCGACTACGTTGGCGTGTTGCGAGACGATCGTCAGGGGCCCTGGACGCCGAGAAGATGGTGCTTCTCAAGGTTTTCGACGACTGGGAGGGGCCCCTTCTGCGACGATTTGCCGCACGCTGCTCCGGTTCGGTATACTGGCACTGCCATCCCATGGGCTCCTTGCGGCTGCTCGATGTCCCCCAGCCTAGTGACCAGGAGGTCGAATTCTTGATTTGTTCAACTTCAGGCCAGCGTCCGAGCCTGAGGCGGACGAACTCGTAGACACCCATTGCTGCCTGAATTCGACGCCACTACCGAGTGCTTAGGGCAAATGAACGCGCGGTGGCACTTGTGGCGGCCGGACGAGAGGATACCTGGGATGGAAACGTACGTGGAGGGCCCATGAAGCTAGATGTTGCGATGCAGATGTCGGTAGACGACGACGGATAATGGCTCCTATAGCTAGAGCCGCTGCCTTAACATGGCTTTGCTACGACGTGGATTTTGAGGTGGGACAATCAGGTCAGGCTCGTGATACTGCTGCTGGTGACGGCAGTTGGAAGACGACATGGTCCACCACTGAAGCATGCAACTCATGCTGGGCATCGACGGGTCATGGGAAATTGCGGAGAAGACGCACGCCCAGAGTTCCATGCGAGGCTGTTGAATACTCGTATGCGAGTGTGGGGGGCGCCCGCCCGGCAGTTTGGGCAGTTTCACGCGGCAATCGGCAGATGGCGGGAAGCAAGAAACGAGCCGACAATGGCGATGATGAAGACATTTTACTCGTCTTCCTTCGGCTTCTTCTTTTACCGACGGCGTGGCCCTTGGGCTGAGAAAACTGGAGTCGTCGGTAGGGGTCCAGGTTCGTGCTCTTTGGCGCATCGACAATTGCACTACCCGCACTCGTACGAGTAGGCAAAGACTCGGTCGAAACGAGAGGAGTAGAGGCGTGTGTCGCTACCGACTGGAGAGCGAGGAATGACGGCGAACGCGTGCCGTACATTTCACCCACTGTTGGCCACACCATTCCTCGCGACACAGATAGGGGAACACGACGGCTGCGAACGCCGACGCATCAGGGCCTCCGGAATGGGCCTTGTGTCGCGATATTCACGTCAGAATCGAGTTCATGGCAGAATCGGTTGCAGGGCTCGGTTGTCGTCATCGCTGCGGGCAGGATCTGCGACATCTAGAGCAGCTCAAGCGGAGGCAGCTACCGAATGCGGCGCCGTGATTGGCTGGCTGGCGCGTTTGAATGTAAACAACAAAAACGCGTCTCGACGCGAACTTCCCCTCCTCGCCTCAGGCCAACCTCGGGCCAACTTCAGAGGCCCCTGCACATCGCACAACCACCAGACCTTTCATCCACCACACCACCTCAACTCCCCGAAAATCTCGTCCAGTCAGTTGCCCACAACCTGACATGACGTGTGGCTTTGAGGCGGGGTTGAGAGTCTCCACGTCGACGCCGTTGTCTCGTGATTGCCGGCCAAGACCGAAGGGGTTGGTTGGCCCGATCGAAGTCACCGGGCATGCGGCGCAACCCCTCACCTACTCGTACTCGTACGTTCCCGGCCGCGATTGCTGTGCACGAAGAGGATTCGCGCCTTGGCACGAAGTCGGCTGCACGGCTAACCAGTTCATGCACTCGTCTTCATTGGCCTCTTCCGGGGCAACCCCTGCTCCATCTGACGGGCGTTTAAGCCCCTCGATCACGGCATAGCCCGACCTGCTCCGTTGGACTGAATACCTACGAGTACTCGTACTCGTACGAGTACAGACCACTGCATCCACCCATCACTGCCCCCCAGTCTTGGGGTGCCGCGGCTAGCAGGGCGCAACTGTCAACTAGAGAGCATCATGTGCTTACGAGTACCACACGATGTGCCCGCCAAAAGAGTTTTTGCAAGCGCGGTAAGCCTGAGTGAGAAGGCAGCGGGTTGGTGGGAAAAATGAACCACATTGGCCATGAGCAAGCATTAGCATTTGCCGGCAAGAAGTGAAATGGTTTTGGTCACAGATGCGAAGCACGCTATGGCCACATCCGAATAGCCAATGGGGCCAATGGAGTATTGCCATTGCAGCACCATGGCCACGCTGTTGGTGATGTGCCATCGCCGGACATAGCCACGCTATTGGCGATTAGCCATTGCAGCACCGTTGCTAATCTGTTGGTGATATGCTATTGCAGCACCCATGGCCAGGATGTTAAGTCCGCAGCACGCGTGCGTACCCGCTAATAATCCCAAACGTGTAATCCGTAATACTCCGTACTCCGTTGACTACCTATTTATAATTCAGAGCACAGCGTTGCGACAGTCGTCTTCTAATACATTTCCTGTCGCTAATAATTTTGGCCGCTATTGCCTTTTGAAACATCGAAGCGCTCTTCCAAGGTACTTACGATATGCTGTCTGTCTGTCTGACAGCATCGTCGCTAAAATCACTTAAGAAACTGCTAAAACGCCATGTGTTATACATTTACAATCCATTTTAACGGCTGTGGATGTGATGTACCAGATTTCTTACCGTACAACGACTGCCCAGGTAATTGTGGTGGATATAATATTAGCTATAATGAGGAGTACGATAGGACTGAGGTCGGATACTGCAACAATCACTCATGTCAACAACTTACCCCGCAAACAAGTAGCGACTCGGAGGCAGACAGTTCGGAGGGATCAGAAGGTTCGGAGGGCTCAGAGTAGCTGCCCTTACTCGTACAGGTAATGTCGACGGGTAATTTGTGCTTGTCAGTCGATACAGTGCAACTTTGCGTTCCTTTTACAAGCGCTGTGGGTTTGTCTTCCACATGCCACCAACCCCTTGCCCGCCGTCCTAACGGAATTAATAATATCCGACGCCGCTATAGAAGAGCGTCACCTCTCTTGCTTGATGTATCAACCATCCCATGGTCAATCACTATTTCTTCTAGAACCGCAATAATGACTGCCGTCCGGTATGTTATCTTTTCGCGACAGACGTCGCTTGTAAAGGAGGATAAGTCGATCCGACATAACTGCGATGCCGTGGAGCCGCTTATCCGGATGATTATTAAACACCAATCTGGCGACCGGGACCGCGCAGAACTGCTTTACATCAGCATGGTAGACAAAGGGGTTTGGCTCGTGTTCGATTACGATAAACCTGATCACGACGAGTGCAGTGTTGTTTCATTTAGAATCAAGAGAGGGAGCCCTACGAAGATTAGGCCTATTGCCGTTCCGTCGGCGATTGTTCACCAACGCATTAGAGGCTGTTACGGCTTCCCGAGGCGCACCGACTAATATTGACTATTTAAGTCTGGGAGACCGAGGCCATCCGTCAAGACTATCCAAGCCGCTTCCGAGAAACAAGCGACAGCCAGCGACGCAACGGCGCCGTCGTCAGCAGAGAAGGGAGAGGCAGAGAAGGGAGAGGTAGAGAAGGGAGAGGCAGAGAAGGGAGAGGTAGAGAAGGGAGAGGTAGAGAAGGTAGAGGCAGAGAAGGCAGAGGCAGAAAAGGCAGAGGCAGAGAGGGGAGAGGCAGAGAGGGGAGAGGCAGAGAAGGGAGAGGATCCTTGCGGTGCTGCTGGAGAGATAAAGGAGGAGGAGAATGCAGTCGTTCAGAGTGACTTCGAGTAGCTGTCCGCTTCACGGCCTGGTCCAGCAACTCCCGCACATGCCCCATTTTCATGCACCAACGTGGTTTGATGTCCACGAAGATGCCTGATTCCTTCCGAGTATAAATAAATGCGCACATGGAAGCATAGACCGCGCCCGTGGCCTCTGTCCTCTCCAGCACCGACGAATCCTTCTGCGTAGTCCAGCACTGGCATCGCGAGCTTCACCCACGGCCCGGAGATCTTCACCATTGCTGGCATCAGCTCCGTACCGTCTTACAATGGGCCAGGTCGCTCACGGTGAGTCAATGTTTGCGTATGGTTTTAGACTTTCTCCCTATAGTCTAGCATACACCGGCGGTCGAAGCATGATTATACACATCGGGCTGCTGGTCCTACGGAGACGCAACTACCACAGAGACCTGTTTGAGCTGGATTGGAGCACGGTTCTCGCACGGCTACAATGCAACCAAACATGATTGATTGCCAATGCGCGTGTGGCACTTAATATCGTGCTTCTGACGCACCACCAGGGACCCGCGGCCTCAGACCTCGAAATCACTCCGGTGACTTCAGTACCATCTCGATGTGTCGACCACATTCTTCTGCCCGAGGGCCTACGCCGCCACGCGCACAGAGGGGAGCACGCAAAGAGTCAGAGATTTAGAAATTACAGAATAATGCTGCTAGCACGCGAGGCGTCGCGTACCAGCCCAAGTTCCCGGTCACACCAACTACAGATCGAAAGGCCTCGAAATCGTCCGTCTCCATCTCCAATGTGGCCTCTCCCTTGAAGCACCCAGTCACGACAGGTTTATCCCAACACGCGACCGGCAACGGCTGCCGCGCTCTTGTCCCTGGTCGTCGTCTTCTTAAGCGATTTGCCCAACTGAATTTCGCTCAAGAAACCAGAAGGGCGTCCACCAGGTGGGGCTGGCGCAGGAGCGTTATCCGGAGGCGGCGGAGGCGGAGGCGGCGGAGGCGGAGGCGGCGGACCTCCTGCACCTGGCATTGGAGGCGGCGGAGGGGCTCCCGAGACTGGCATTGGAGGCGGCGGAGGCGGACGAGCTGCAGGTGCTCCGGACCCAGGCATCGGGGGTGGCGGCGGCGGAGCCGTAGGCGCATCGCTTCCTGGCATGGGAGGTGGTGGCGGAGGAGCAGGTGGAGCACTTGAGCTCGGCACTGGCGGAGTCGGAGGCGAGGCAATAGGAGCATCATTCACGGGAGCTGGGCTCGCCGGTGTTGACTCCTTTCCAGCGGCCGAGAGTGGTCGTGGCGGCGCCATGGTGCCAAACAGGATAGAAGCAAGCTGAGCGGCGTTACCGCCGCCTGGGCGGTCATCGTCCGAGTCCTCCTCGTCGTCGTCCTTGCTCGAGCCCCAGTCTTCCGAGTCAGCACGCTTTCTAGTGATTGGGCCAGTAGGGGCAGGAAGGGCCTTGTTCTCCTGTGTCATGCGATGGAAAGGGTTCGTGGAAGGATCTGATTGAGGCGGAGGCGGAGGCGGAGGCGGTGCCGCTGGAGCAGCAGAGTCAGTAGACACTGCAGGGGACGCTGCCTCGGAGGACTGGGACATCATCTTGAAGTAGGGATTCTTGCTCTCCGTCTCGGCTGGCGGCGAAGTGACCACTGCCGGCGGAGGCGGCGACGTGGTAAAAGCGGCCGGGGGAGGGCTGAGCTTTCGCTCGTGCTCTTGGTGGCTGATCTGGCTGCTGCCCAGAGTCGGTGTCGATGCTTGAGGGGTGGCTTGTTCAGGGCCTTCGTCGTCGGAAGAAGAGCTGTCGTCATTCATGGCCTCGAGCTGGCGTTGGAGCTCAAGCTCACGCTGCTTAGCAGCCTCGATTTCAGCGCGCCTTGCTGCCATCTTGGATTCCTTCTCCTTCGCCTCCGCGAGGGCGGCCTTCTTCCGCTTCTTCTCTTCTTCCTTCCTCAGCTTGCCTTGTTTCACCTGTTCCTCGAGGGCCTTCAGACGAGCCTCGGTTGCCTTCTGCTCCTTTTCGAACTCGTCTTCTGCTTCCTTGGCAGTTTCCCTATTACCACATGTTAGCCCAACTTGTGCAGAAAGGTAAGAACCGATTCTACTCACTCCATCTCTTGTGTCTCTCGCTGCTGTTCCTCGTGTTCCTTGCTAAGCCTTGTTTCCTCAGCCGCCCGAGCAGCATGCTCTTCGGACTTCTTGGCGGCGTCATTTTCAGTCCTGCCTCCCTTCCTAGTCGGTGGCGGCGGAGGCTTTTTGGTTCCAGCTTGGGGTGACTCGGTCGCGGGTGCTGGAGGAGGCACGCCTTGTTCCTCGGCAAGACGAGCCTGGCGTTCAGCCTCTCTGCGGGCATCCTCCTCCTCGGCCTGCCGGAGCTTGGCTGCCCGTTCCGCCCTCTCCCGCTCCGCACGCTGTGCTGCGCTCTCTCTAGGCTTGGCCGGCGCCTTGATGCCGAGAGCGGCCAGGCGCTCAGCCATTCGCTGCTCAGCCTGCTGCTTGATGAACGCCGCGCGTTCTTCAGGAGTCTTGTACGACGCGTATGATCCGCCAGCAGCAGGAGGGGTGGCAGTGCGAGACGTTGAGGCCGGGCTCTCAACTCGCGGGCTAGCGACCCTCTCCGGACGCGGTTCTTCAGCCGGGGCCGTCGGTCGGGCACCGCGCTTATCTTGAGCACGTAGACGGGACGCCCGGCTGTCGCGCTGGAGATCAAAGATGAAGTCTCGAACCTCGTCCTCGACGCCAAGTCCGTCTTCCCAGCGCCGTTTCTCATGCTCGTTGCTGTTGTCCTTGCTGCCCTCCTTCAGGCTGTCCTCGAGGCCCCGAGCAAAGTCGCGAACGCTATCTTCAACGTCGCGGACCATGCTCTCGTTGCTCTCCTTCTCGTTCTTCACCTTGATCGTTTCCTCTTCAAGGCGCTTAGGAGCGTCATGGTCCTCAGTTCCGACGTCGACCTTCTTTCCCGTCAGGGCAGCCGTCCGCTGTTGCATCATGGCCTTGGCTCTGGCCTTGAGTCGGTCTGATTCTGTTACAGTTCCACCAGGGCCAGTGCCGACGATCGGGGCGCCGCTACCTGGGTGGGCCTTGGCATCCTTGAGACGGAACAGCTCTAGTCTTGCCTCCATAATAGCCTTCTCGGTCTTTCGAACTTGAGAGGCGAGCTCGGGGACCTTGTCTGTGAGTTTCTGGAGCTGGCGTTTCAATGCACGCCTCTCTGCATCAGAATCGCCGCTCGCCAGGGCAACGTCAGGGTGAGCATCGATGTCGGTTTGCACGCGTCTGATTCGGCGGTAGAGTTCCTCCGCCTCGCGGCGATCACGTCTGTCCAGAATATCATCTTCTTCATTATTCTTCTCATCGGCAAAGTCCATGGCATCCAGTAGGACCTGCTTCTCCTTGATCTTCTTGCGGAGCTGATCCAGCGTCATGTCTTCGTTTGATCCAACCGACGCAGGAGAATCTGATCGGACAGAGCTGTCGCCCATCCTGCGACGAGCGCTGGATCGATACCCAAAGTCTTCGTCGTCATTGCGGAAGACCGTAGCATCCTTACGCCCAGTAGCCGCAGCGCCGGCACCTCCCCTGAAGGACCGGTTCTTCATGTAGCTAACACCGGTCTTCTGGGGAAGCAGCGCTGCGCCCGTGTTCTTACGCAAGTCCGACTCTCGGTTCAGCATCGACTTGAGCGTGCCGATAGACTGGCTGAAGTTGCGGGTCGAAGGGGGGACGAGCTCGGGGGGCAACGAGTTGGGCAGAGGATAGCCGTTGAGCTTTCTGTAAATCAGGTGCATGGCAACGGCGAATTCGTCCAGGTCGAGACGGCCCTTGTTGCCGTTATCTGCCAGAGTCCAAACTCTTTCCAAATCAGGCATCTCGAGACCGCTCTGACCAAAGATTTCGATCGCCTGTGCGCCGCCGATGTATCCCTTCCCGAGGCCATCCCATGCCCTGAACAAGGAGTCATATCGAAACTTTTCTTCCTTGGTGATGGCCCATGGAATGACAGCATTGCCCTGGAGTCCCTGAGTAGTGTACGAGCCGGCCTCGCGGCCTTGCTGGGGCATCATTCTGGCTTGCAGGGCATCGATATTCGGCAAACCCGTAGACGGTGCGTTGACAAGACCCCATTGCCCTGGGCGCCCAGTTGGCTGGGCATTCAGGGGAGCAGGCATACCAGCAGCTGAGGGTTGGCCAAAACCAGTGGGCATAGGCGGCATCGGGGGTCGCTGGCCTTGATAGCCAGTGGGCTGGGGGTTCTGCATTCCTGGGAACCCAGTCTGTTGTGGCTGAATGCCGGGCTGAAGGCCTTGCGATGGCCCACCAAAGCCGGTAAGCTGTCCCGGAAAGCCGGTCATCTGGGATTGGAGCAGTTGAGAGTCGGATGCTTGGGGTTGGGTTTGCTGGATCGCAGGAGCGGAAGCATTGTTGGGCCCGAAGTTTGGTGCATTGCCCGCCGCGGTCGAGGATGGCCCATCTTCAACCACACTGAAGCCAATGATGTCAACCATGCTCGACACCTCGTTCCTGATGGTTTCAGGCAGACTGTTTGGTAAAGTCTTGCCGGTAAGCTTCAAATTGCAAAGGTACATGGCAAGCGCAAACTCGGGGAAGTAGAGCTGGCCGGCCCGGGTAGTATCAGCTAGAGTCCTACGTGACTTGGTTAGCTGCGCGCCAGGTCGGCCAAGATATATTTCACCCGATGTTCTCACCAGATATGGGACAGGGAGTCGCCATCCAGTCGCGATCGCATCAGCAGGTCCCGTGCCTTGTCTCCAGACATTGTCGTCGAGTTGTCTCCAACAGCCGACTTGAACAGTGTTTCAAACTTGGCCTGGTCCTGCGCCGTGATGAACGACAGCCTGATGTTGGGGATCTTGTTTGTCCTTTTCTTTTCGGCCGGGCGCTCCTGGGGCTTGGCCACGCCCCCGCTGTGGAACGACGCCGCCATCTCGGTGAACCCAGTTGCCTGCGGCTTCATCGGAGCAGGCGGTTGTGTGGGTCCCGAGGGCTGCTGCGAGGGGAACGAGAACCCACCCGACTGAGGAGGCTGCTGCTGCTGGAACCCGCTCGACTGGGGAGGCTGCTGCTGCTGGAACTGCTGCTGGAACTGCGGCGGGATCGAGGGCATCGGCGGAGCTCCAGCCTGGAAGCTCTGCTGCGGCTGAGCCTGCTGCCCCGGATACCCCGTGTACTGCTGCTGGAGCGGTTGAGAGGGCTGCGGCATCCCCGTGGGCTGAGCTTGCATCGGGTAGCCGGTGAATTGCTGCTGCGGTCCTGCCCCCAAGTTATTGTTGAACGGTGCTCCGCCATACTGCTGGCCGCCCGGGCGCTGGCTGTTGCCTCCCAAGAAGGCATTCGAGTTGGAATACATGGCTGCGACGCCTCGTCGGGAGAGGCAACGTGTATGCGGCAACTCGGACGCTGTGGTTGCCCGTTGGGGACCGATGTAGCCGGGAGGAGCACGCCGAAGCTCCGCGATGGAGAGTCCCGTCTGCTGGGGACAGCGAGTCGAATATCAGCGAAGAATCAACGCTGAAATTGAGCTCCGTGCGTAAAAGCAGGCGGAGGCAACTACCAGCGGCGGTGGTAGGTGGTAGATGGTTGATGAGAGATGACGAAGCTTGCGCCAGCTTCTCGGGAGATGGTGAATGGATGCTTCACTGGAACAAGGCGGCTGGGCTGAGCTGGCCTGACACATTGCGTGGCTTGTTAGGCTAGAGGCGAATGCCCCCTGGGCCCACCGCTGTGGCTTTGCTAAGGGTTATGCACTTATGCAGCTCGCCAAGAACCGCGCATTTATGCATAGGGTACGGAGTACTTCGGCTCCAGAGTTCACCATCTGAATCACTTCTCTATATAACTCCAATGCAGAGTGCTAACAGGCGCGGACAACATGGGACGATGATATCTCACGGAGGCACAGTGGATCACTCTCATATACATTTACGGACATAAATCATTCATCAACCAGAGCTAAAAAGGGGTATCGAGCCAAAGCAATCGTTCCCACACATCCTGCGAACGCCTGCCTATTCAACCATCGTCCCTCTCCAACTCCAAGCAAAGCCAGCGATATCTCAAGATGCAAGTGCTTCCAGTCTACCCTCAAGATGCAAGTGCTTCCAGTCTACCCTCAAGGTGCCTCTTCGTGCGCCCCGTCTCCGTTCCCACCATCTTCCTCGTCGATGCGGGCAGAAACGCTACCCCAATGCCATCGATGCTTCTTCATCTGCAACCCAGCATCGGCATCATGCCCGTCGGCATAGGTGTAGTTGCTATCTCGCGACTCTCCAAAGACTGCGAGTGCATGTTGGACATCGGCCATACTAAAACTCCCCTCTGTTGGGCTGTCCAGCTCATGGGGGCTGGGAATGCCTCCCGTGCTCGCGCCGTCCGTGGATGGGCTGATAGCAACATCACTCGAAACGGTGGAGATTGGTCGCGTGTTGCCCTCAGAGGCTGCTTGTGGTGCGATTCCAGAAATGGGTCGTCGCTGGGGAGAAGCAGAGCCAGGAGAGCCCTTAGCTCTTCGGGACTCGAACTCCCTAAGTGCGAGCCCCCCAAATGCTATCGGGAAGACGCTCTCCGCATCGCCGTCCTTGCGGTTTGCTTGGGAGGCACAATCACCATCACCGTCATCAAGGTCCTCCCTCTCTTGGAAGATCTCTTGATTTCTTTCCAGGATGCGCTGCAGGTCCGCCACCGCGGAATCCCACTCGTCCTTTAGCTGCTGAACAAGCGGTTTTCCGGGGCCACCTTGAGATTTGTCAAGTTTGAACCTGGAGATGACGGACGCACGGCGCATGGGTGCGGATGTGCCAGCAGTCTGCATGGACTTTCGGATTGTGCGAGATAGCTCTTGGTCTGAAAAGGCCGAAAAGTACCGAATCGTCGAGTTGTCCTCGAGGTGCTTGATGAGATGCCGGAAGTTGGATAGGTTAAAATCATTGCCTTCGCAGTCGAGCGTATGCAGCGTTCTGTTGCCCGAGATGGCTTCGGCAAGATCTCCAATGTTGATGTTGAGCATCTGGCTCCGCACTCGGAGATGCTCGATGCGCGTGTTCGACCGAACGCCGCTCAGAGCCTTGGAGAACTCTCTGCCGAGCCGTCCCTCATCGAGCTTGGAGTCATAGCCAGAGATGTCCAGGAAGCGAACGGTGCTGTTCTTTGAGAAGAACTCCGCAATGGCCTGGCAGGCAGCGCTGCTCGCTACGTCTGGCGTAGCCGTGCCAGCCAGGCTCAGGCATTCAATCGTTTTGTTGACAGTCAGGGCTCGTAGGAGCTTGATGTAGTTGGCCTCCTGGGCAAACTCGACCATCTGCAAGAACATGCTCCAGGGGCCATAGCCACAAGATATAGCTCCGCACAGGTCATCGATGCCTTCATCTAGTCGATTGGCAGTAAGGTGGATGGTCAGCCGTCTCGCCTGGCCCATTCCACGGAATAGCCGAGAAATCTGCCTTCCAGTAAGACCACACTTGTTGAGCCGCATAATATGAAGGCCGCGTGACCTCTCTGTGCCCAAGTATGCTGACAGCACATCAACCGTAGCATCATTGAGCTGCCCAATTGTTAGCCACAGCTCCGGTTCACAGACTTCGTCTCACGTACCGCAATGCCAGAGAGGTCAATCTCCTGTAGCGCCCAGCTGCCGACTGTTTCCTCATCGAAGAGCGACTCATCGCACGCAATACGGGTGTTCCCAGCGACGTTGAGCTTTACAATCCGTCTCAGGCGCCTCAGCGTGTTCTGGATGATGTCGAACCTGACGATCCCCTGGTTGTCCGAGGTGTCCAGGCACTCCAACGAGTGCATCTGGCCGGCCAGCCCCGTCCACAGCTTGGACAGGCCAGCGTCGCCGAGAGCGCACCCGGAAAAATGAATCTTCTTAAAATTCACGTGATCGAGCACCAGGAGATTGGCTGGAATATAGGTCAGTGGTCCGTTTCTTTAAAGCTATCGGAGAGTCCACGTACCGAGTTCATCCACATCTTGAGGGGCCACCGGGTTACCTGACATGGAAATGCTGTGGCACACGCACAATTGCTCTCTCCAGAGCATCAGCATGGGGCGCAGCATCTCGGAGCTCATCTTTCGCAGGCTGCTGTAGTCGCACTGCAATCGACTCTGCCGCCGGTTCGAGCTCTGCAGTCCAAGGACGTTGGTCATGTCGATGCTCCGAATGGACTCGGACGCAAACATTAAGGCATGGACTTCCTGGCCAAGAATGGGTGCTTGAAGCAGAATTTCATAATGATCCTCGGCAATGTTGAACGCTGTCTCGCATCAGCAATCAGTTCCAAAGAAAAGGCACAGATGGGGTGAGTGCTGACAGCTCAGAGATCTATATGCCACAACATCCCCGTACTGGGAATAGTCGTTCTTGCCCGTGAGTGGCGACAAGTCGACGTCGCGAAACGATATTGCCTTGAAGAAGCTATTGTATCGAAGCGCTCGGAAGACTGCAAGAAGCTGAAGGGGCGAGTACGTCGCGCCGTCGGGTGGAAGCAGTCGAAAAGCCGGCTGCGGCGGCGTATTCCACTCAATTTTCCACCTTGGGACTTGGACACGATAGGCGGCGCAATATGCCTGGAGGCTCTTCTCGAGGCCGCCCAGGTCGTTTCCAGAAGTCAGCTGAAGAGGCGGCGGGAGCCCCTTGACGTCGAAAATGAGCTGCTGGAAATACTGCGGCCACATAGGCTTCAGGTTACGGTCAGCCTTGGTCAGGGCTTCGATGATGCGCCGATACTGAACGCTGGCAAGATCCAGTCGGGTCTCACGTCCAAAGGGCGACCTGGAAAAGTCAGTTGGAGCTCGCACCTGGGCGCAGTTGAGAGGCGTTGGCTTACCGGAAGCACATTATGAATCTCTGCTCATGCGATGCCACCGACGCCTTGAAACGAGTAAGCGTTACCGTCCCGTAGGACACGGCCTTGACGCGCAGATCGCCCGGGAGGGTGGCGTGGTCGGCCTTGAGGACCTCGATGAAGTGGCACATGCATGGCCCGATGACGAAGTAGAACGAGGACGAGTCGGTGCTGTCGTGCGCCTCGTCGGCGGCCGAGGCTTTCTGGGCCTGTCCAGACACACGCCTCGCAACGGGGAAGATTAGGTTGTGTGATGCTCCGTCCATCAGACCCTCCGCGGCCCGAACGATGTGGTTGATGCGGGTCTTGAGGTTCTCGGGCATGAGAGAGTTTCCGGGGCTCCTCCTCAGCCTTACTCTACACGCGCGGTGGATGGATGCGAGCCAGTCGTCTCTCTCCTTGGGGAGCGCAAATTGCAGGTGCGCTTTGCAGTACCCGAGGCGCGGCCACTGCGAGAACCACCAGATCTCGACTCCAGCCCGGTGGTTGGCGCCGTCCTCGTTGAAGGCTGCGACGATGGAGCGCAGGGGAATGTCCAGCCGCACGTCGGCCGAGGCGAGCTTGCCAGAGGCGTGCAGGTGGTGGTATGGCGCTGCATCTCGGGCATGGGCCCCGGCTTGGTTGAGCTGCGGGAAAGCGCTTCTAGCTGCGTCACTGCTGGCAAACTTGGCCAGGCACTGGTCCGAGAGGACGAGATACTCGGAGCGCGCCTTGAGGAGGGAGATGTCGGCCTTGAGCGGGCCATACTGGACCACCTCCATAGCGGAGTATGGCTGCAGCCCTTCGCTGGGGCTGCCAGGAGAGTCGGCGGGCGAGCCGTTAGGGCCCGAGTCCTTGGAAACTCGACGCTGGAGGCGTTCGATCATGGAATGGGAACCCGAGCTCGAGGAAGCCTTCTGCAGCCGCCGCGTAGACGACGAGCTCCTGACCGAGGCCGCAGCAATCGAGTCCAGGGATGAGCTGCTCAGCGACCGCAGCGCCCTGGTGAGCACTCGAGGGGCCTTACCCTCGGCCGACTCGGACAACAGCGGCCTTTCCGACTCACGCCGATGGCCCTGCGACGGCGCCATCGCAAGACCCGACGAGCTCCTCCACTTCCACTTTTCCACGTTCATGGCGAGGTCGCGTTTCCCGTCTGCTCTGGATGGCTTTCTGGACAGTCCGCGGTTGTGTTGAGGTAGGGCTAGGAGAACATAGCGACAGGCAGAGAACGGTCCTGCCAACTGCTGGAGAGCGACGACGAGGGCCAAGAGAGAGCCGGCAGCGCGATGGCTCGGGCAAGAAAGCAACCGTTGCCGCCCGAAGTAGCGGCGTGGGATGCCGTTGACGCAGATGTCTCAGCCACAGTCCGCGTCTGGGATTCGGCAGAACTCGTAAAGAAGCTTCCCAGGCGAGGCCTCGCCGCAACCGTCACGCTGGAGACGACCAAGTGCGGCAGGAATTCGTCATGGGCTTTCCGAGGACGGCAGGCGGTCGAGAGCCCGCTATCGCTGCAGCTGGCGGAGTCGGCAGCTGCAGAAGGGCAGTGGTATATGAAGGTACCTTATGTATGAGATCCTGGCAAGGGACGCTGCAGAAACTTGCCCGCAATCACAGCCAGCCGTGAATCAAGGCAACAACGATGGAACACGCGAATGCCAGGCCGAAGTCGTCGTGGCGTTGGGGGGGTTCGGATACGATAGCGAAACTGCGAAGGCCGAGGGAGCCGAGAACTGAGACGCGAACGCTTTACGGATTCATCAAGGCACGCCGAGTTTTGGGTTTCGGGTTTCTGGGGAAGCCAGGGCCGCGTTCCAGCTGGCAGCCCAATCCGGCCAGCAGCAGGCAGCTGTCCAAAGCGAGCGTGAGCGACAAAGGTCCCGGGGCAGGCCAGCTCAAAGCGCTGCTTGCATCACGGCCGGTGGACGAGTATTAAAGGCAGCAGCTACAGAGCCACCGCAGCCAATGTCAAGCCCAGCCTTGCGCCAAGCCCCTCCACACGGACAGGGGTGGGCACGAGCAGTGGGACAGTGGTGCTGCACAGCTCGACAGGGGCCGGCTGAGGATCGAGGATGGCGAACAGTGGTATGTCGGGATCTGCGGAACGGGCTGGCGAGAGCGCGCAGACCAGCCGGGCCGAGCTGTGCTGGAGGAGGGCAGCCAAGGCCTTGTCCAAGGCCAATTGGCGAATGTCGAGATCTGGCAGGCCGACAAACGCGGACAGTGGGTGAGGAGAGGAGAGGAGCCGTGCTATCAGCCCATCACCCGCAGCATCGTCATCGTCATCCATCCTGCTTGGGCGCGCCCGCCAAGCGGCCAATCGCCAGGCCGCCGCCGGTGATTTTCAGCCCGTGCAGGAGTCAAGGCCCCATCGTGGGCCGCAGAGGCCGCGATACGCGACGTGCTCCCTGCTGCACCCTGACGCAGGGCAGCGGCCAGCGTCGGCGACGAGTACGAGTACGAGCATTACCTCACAACGGCTTTGTTCAACAGACGTGGCTTTCACGCGGTGCGACGCCGTGACGTCAGCAAGTCAACTTGCAGGTTGGATGGGTCGTTTACGCCCTCAAGAGCGCAGTCCGCTCGCTGTCCATCGCCTTCGCCTTCGTCCTGGCACCAGCGTGGCTTGGCTGGAATTGGATGGATCCATGGATCCCAGAAGCCGTGCTGCCATATCAATCCGCACCCAGATACGAGCACGTGCATGATGCCCGCGCATACGTGCCCGGCCGGCAGGATGGCGCGCTGCAATACGGACGAGCAGAGGCACGCGCTGGCTGGCGAGGCGGCGATGCTGCATGGGTCGGCACGCGTGTCCCGGCCATGCCGTACCGAGCAACGGCGCAATACGGCGATGGCGGTTGAGCATGAACTGCGGCATCTGAAACCCGTTTTCAATCGGCGCTGATCCATCGAGCCTCGCACGATGACGCCTTGCGCGACGTCCAAAGAAGCCGGACTATCCGTTGCGCCGCCGTCCCGACAGCGCGGATGGAGCAGCCCAGCGTCTTCATCAGACTTGGGATCACGCCTGAGCCGACGATGGCCCGGCCAGGTTGCATTGCCATCACATCGCCTCAGCCCTCTGGATTGCGCTGCATTGAGTGCATTGCGGCGCGACGAGAGCAATTCGGACCTCCGGGCTCGACGGACCTGCCGTTTTTTTAATTAGTTAATTAATTAATCTGGTTGTTCCTTCACCTGAAGATACCCGCCGCCCGCCCTCCGTCCACCGCTCCGAGTTCCGACGCAGCTCCGAACATAACCCGCCAACATTATCGGGCACCGCTCAGAAAACATCCTCAACAGAGTCAGCAGCCTCAACCACCGTCCGTCCGTCCATTCGTTCGCACCCGCCCGCAGCAATGGCTGCCAACATCCAGCACTCGTGGCTGTCGCGCCACTACATCGATTACGTCTACATCCCCGGCGCCCTGCTCGTCTTCGGCACATTCATCGTCAAGCGCGACTGGCTGCCGTACTCGGCCGTCCTCGCGCTGGCCTTCGGCGCCTACAACTTCTGGAACTTCCGTGAGTGCATGCCCCCACGTCCCGGCTGGTCCCAGCCGGCGAAGTCGCCTACGCGGCAGCCAATTGACTCACGCGCGCGATGCAGAGATCAAAAAGGTCCTCAAGCCCGACGTCTTCCAGGAGTTTGAGCTCCAGGAGAAGACGGTCATCTCCCACAATGTCGCCATGTGAGTCTGCCCGCCTGCCCACCGCACCGACAAGCACAGGCGACGCTGACGCCCAATTCAGCTACCGCTTCAAGCTCCCGTCCTCGCAGTCCATCCTCGGCCTCCCCATCGGCCAGCACATCTCCATCGGCGCGCCCCTTGCCCAGCCCGACGGCAGCACCAAGGAGATTGTCCGCTCCTACACCCCCATCTCCGGCGACCACCAGCCCGGCTACTTCGACCTCCTCATCAAGTCCTACCCCCAGGGCAACATCTCCAAGTACATGGCCTCCCTCGTCCTCGGTCAGACCATCCGCGTCCGCGGCCCCAAGGGCGCCTTCGTCTACACCCCCAACATGGTCCGCCACTTTGGCATGATCGCCGGCGGCACCGGCATCACCCCGATGCTGCAGATTGTCCGCGCCATTGTCCGCGGCCGCGCCGCCGGCGACCGGACCGAGGTCGACCTCATCTTCGCCAACGTCACCCCCCAGGACATCCTGCTCCGCGAGGACCTCGATGCCCTGGCCAAGGAGGACAGCGGCATCCGCGTCCACTACGTCTTGGACAAGCCCCCTGAGGGCTGGACCGGCGGCGTCGGCTACGTCACCGCTGACATGATCACCGTACGACCCGGCCTCCCTACCCCTGACGTCTCGTTCTTCCTTGGCTGACAATCTTCCAGAAATGGCTCCCCAAGCCCGCCGAAGACGTCAAGGTCCTGCTCTGTGGCCCTCCACCCATGGTTAGCGGCCTGAAGAAGGCCACAGAGAGCCTTGGCTACAAGAAGGCCCGCCCCGTCAGCAAGCTCGAGGACCAGGTCTTCGCTTTCTAGACATCTCCGGCCCTTCAACGGCTTGCCGACGTGTACACAGGCACGGACCATGGCCACCACTCTTGTTGTCGTAGAGTATTCCTTTGCCTAGCGGGATTTTCAGGGATAAACGGGAGCATAATAGACGAAGAGCGTGTGCAGCTTGCCTAGCGATGTGCAGCGTGGGAGGCGGGTGGGGGGATGAATCGTCCGAGTGTATTGGTTCCACGAGGTCCGCTTTCAACGGCGCTCCTATCCCGAGACGGCCCTGGGTCCTCTATATGTACGTGGATACCAGGCGGCGGCAAGCTTCCCTTGGCAAATGTCGAGTTTTAATGTCGAACGGTGCTTCGACTATTAAATGATAATCCGCTGTTCATACCCCATCCTGTTTTGCCTGTCGTACCATCCTACCGAAAACATACTGTACAAGATGGCCCTTGAGGATCCTGATTGATGGCATCCATTCTAGTGCGCGCGTCCCGGTCAAGAAATCACTCGTCGTCTTCCTCACCCCCCTCTGACAAGCTTTCGTCTGCTGCCGCTGCAGGGCTGATCTCGTCCTCATCGCCTGGCGGGCTGGACTTCTCGGCCTCGTCCGCTTCTTCTTCCTCCTCTGCTTCTTCGTCCTCTTCTTCGTCATCACTCTCCAACACCCGTCCCCTTCGCGCTCTCTTGTACTGTTGTCGAGGAGCAGCATCTGCTTCATCCTCGTCCCCGCCCTCGTCATCCTGCTGGTCCTCATCGTCAACGTCCATCTTGTCTCCTGCACCACCGTCCTCATCCTCGGCCCCCGAACCGGGCGACTCGTTTCTCTCAATGTTCTTCTCGGCCCGCTCGAGGGCGTCCTCGTCCCCGCCTTCGTCACTATCCACCACGATTTCGGCCGACTTGTACTTGGATGACTCCTTCTTAGTGAGGCGGCGTCGCTTCTTGGTATGCGACTCGTCCTGGGAGTCGTCATCGCCATCGTCGCGCTCACCCTTCTTCTTCTTCTTTGGCGCCTTCTTCGCCTTGCCGTCGCTGGCTGCGCGCGAGGCAGGCTTGCGCTTGCGCTTCACCTTCTCACCCGTCTCCTCGTGGGTCGTCATCTCAGCCTCCATGCGAGCACGCTCCTCCTCAGCCCGTTGCTCCGCCTTCCGTTTGTCTCGCGCGGCAATCTCCTCTCGTTCTTTCTTGATCTTTTCTTGTCGCTCGCGCTCCTTGGCCAAGACTTCTTCGCGCTCGGCCTCGCGGCGTTTCAGCTCGGCTTCCCGCTGCTCTCGGGCCGCCTGGATCTTCTCCTTGTTCTTCTCCTCCCACTCCTTTTGCTTTCCGATGGCTCTCTCGAGTTGCTTGCGGAGCGTGTTGCGGGCCATGTTGGCACGCTGCTCCACGTCATGCTTGGGGTAGGGAGTCTGGGGAAGCATGGCGATCTTGTCGAGCGACTCGATCGCTGCCTCGAGCCCTTCTGCGGCCTTTTCGAGCTGCTCCGAGCTACGCCTGTTCTCCGGTAGTCCTTGGATAGTGGTGACCAGTTGAATCTGCACAAAGGCTACATTAAACTTGTAGTGCACTTGGTCCGGGGCGACCTCCAGAGCCTGAGCGTGATTGTCAGCAAATCTGGCACATCTCAGATGCACGCGGTGAGACTAACCTTCTCAGCACACTCCAAGGCCTTGGCATAGGCGTCTATGTCGCGCTCTGTACGCCCTCTGTTCAACCAGGTTCGTCCCAGGCAGGATAGAATAGCCGGATCGTTGGCTTTGCCGTCCTTGGAGAGTGCAGCCTCGTAATGCTCGATCGCCTTCGCGTATTGCTTCAGCTCCGAGTATATGTGGCCCAAGTTGACGAACAGATGGGAGTCCCTGATCGTTTCCCGAACTTGGTTGAAGATGGGCAGGGCTGCCCTGTAGTCCTTCTTGTCCTCGACCAAGGCAATGGCAATGCCCTGCGCCGCGTAGGCATTTTTCGGATCCAGGGACAGCGCCTTCTCAAAAAACTCGACGGCTTTGCAGTATATCGCGCTCCGCTTCTGCTTCTCTTGGTCCGTCTCTCGTCGCATCTCCCTTGCTTGCAGGAGGTACAGATTTCCCATGCCAACAAGGGCGTATCTGTCATGCTTGTCATAGTTTTGCAGCGTGTGCTTGTAATGGCGGAACTCGTGGTCCTCGCCGATACTGGCAGGTCGTTTCCTGAAGTGAACCTTGCCAAGATACCAGCCGTACAGAGCCCGAACTTCCAGATCGCTCGTGTTTTCCTGGTACAACTTGGCGACAGCGTCGGGGCCCTCCTTGTTCGGATTCTTCCTCAGCTTGATGTACGCGAGTCTCGTCCGGGCATCAGTGTAATCGTCATGCCGAGCAAGCAAGCCTTCGTACACCTCCACGGCCTTGCCAGTTAAACCTCTGGCCTCGTAGCTTCGTCCCAAGTTGAAGCTGATGGTTGACACCAGCGCATCCGTATCCATCTCCGGGTCCTTCCCGCCAATTCTCATGCAGGCGCCCAACGCAGCCTCGAACAGGTCGCTGGCCAGTTCGTTCTTTTCGGCTTGAGAGTGAAAGCAACCGATATTGTTCAAAAGCTGCGGTGGCAGGAGCTTTCTTACCGCCGCCTGAGCTTCGGCTTCGTCGGCCGTATCCTTGGGGCGTTCTGAGGGAGGGATCTGGTCCAACTCAAGCTGCTCCACCTGCTGTAGACACTGCAGGGCCTTTTCCGGATTGTCGGTCTCGTACAGGCGAGCCAGGTTCAGCAGAACGGAGGAGTCGGGAGCAAGAGACTTCTTCGGGTCCTTCCAAGCATTGCGAACCCCTTCCAGCAGAGTAATAGCCTTCTTCATTTCAGAAGACTTGTCCTCCTTGCTATCACTCTTCTGGCTGGCAAAGATTTCTTCCGCATAAAGAGTGCCCAGGAGAATCATTGCCTCGTGATTCTTGGACTGCTGAATTATCTTCTCGAGCCGCAGCTTAGCTTCACCCAGGTCATTTTTCATGACCGACAGTTGGGCCACACCGAACTTGGCGGGTAGGTAGCCGGTATCCGCTCCTCCACGCGCGTCATCGGCACGTCGATAATAGTCGCTAGCTTTCTCGGTGTCGCCGTTATAGTGCGCCTTTCTTGCGAGTAGATACCAGCCATCACTGGCGATGGCGTTGACGTCCGTGTACTGGATTGCCTTGTGCGCCAGCTTCTCTGCATTATCCCAAGCTTTGCGCGAGAGGAAGTAGCTGGAGAAGGTGGAACAGGTAAGAGGTAGTTCCTTGTCCAGCTTGAAAGACTTTTGAGTATACTCCGTCATGGCCCTCCTGTAAAGCCTCAGGAAGTCGTCGCTGTTAACAGGAACATGGCCGCTAGCGTCGAGATAGAAGAGGCCCAGGAGGATATTTGCCACTGTCGAGTCAGGGTTGATCTCCAGAGACCGCTCCCAGGCAGCCTTGGCATCTTGCTTGAATCCCAGCTGCCAAAAGCAACAGCCGATGCCAATTCGCGGGTCCGGATCGACCAGATCGGGCATTTTCTGAAGCACATCCTGGTACGCAGTCAGAGCATCCGGATATTTGTGCATGGAGAAGAAGGCTCGGGCCTTGCCCATGAGTGCCAGCATGTTCTTCCCTTGCGAGACTCGGAGCGCGTCGTCGAAAGACTTGACGGCCGTCTTGAGCAGCTCGTGCTTGTCCGTTCCGATGCCGCCTGCGTTCTTGGCTGGCGCCTGTAAGGAGGCTCTCAAGAGAAGCAAGACCCCTCGCGCGAGGAAGATGGGCGGGAACGATGGGTTGAGTCGCGCAGCGTCGTTGAGCGAGGATGTAGCCAGCTGGAGGTAGTACTCTTTCGTCTTTGCTTCGGACACTCGTATGCCCTCCGGCGCAACTCGAGGCGCTTCTCGGCTCTTCCACAGATACATCCAGCACAAGCAGCAGATCATGCTCACTTTGTCGCGCGGGTTGCTGCTGTTGCTGATAGAGCTGCTCCCTCGGAGGAGCATCTCGATCGCATGGTCGATCTTGCGCTGCTTCGCATACGCAAGGGCAACAGTCATCCAATACGTCTTTGCCGCATGTTCGTTTTCGAAAAGAGTACAGAGCTCCGTAGGGTCGTCCAAGAGGTCCTCGAGGTCGATCTCGACAGCCTCGTCTTCTTGGTCGCCTTGCACAGGGATGTCGATCGCCGACGGGATGTCCGAGAAGCGGGTGCTGACGGGAGCGGCGATCCTGTCACCGTTCGTGACCCCGTTGATCGTTCCGTTTGCAGCTCCGTTCGTAAGGGTCGCCATGGCTGGCTAGGGGCGACTCGAGGGTCGCAAAGGGTCGGGATAGAGGATGCTGGACGGAAGAAGGCGAGTAGAGACGCGAGCCTGAGCAGCTATCGGTTCGTCTCGACAGAGAGTGGCGAGGAGGTCATCGGTGGGTTTAACTATCGAAAGCCATAACTGGCAGGCAGTAGCTGAGGCCGGGATAGTCGATGGTTGAAGGAGGAAGAAAAGCCGGCCACTGGTGTCAGCTTCACGCGCGATGCCAATGCGACAGTAGGGAATTCTTGGGATTCGAAAGAAGGCTGGTGGTCCGTGCACGACACCTCAACCCACCCCATTGGTGCATTGGCTTGGCGTATTGTAATTCCAACCACCTCTCATTCATGGTGCGATTCTGAATGATCTCTCACTGGCATTTGCCCTGTATTCTTTCAAGCTGCTACACTAAGAAACAGTGGTATCAAAGCTCTACATCCTCGGCACTGCAACTGCATGATGGCTGGGGTGCACTGACTTACACCTTCACCGGCCACTGCTCCTTCGCAGACTTACCTATTGCCCGGTCGCAAGAGGCGTAAAGCAAATGCTGGCACTGTTCTACGAGCACCCACAGCCTGGTTTTGTGCCGCTACTCTCGTTGCTATGGATTTCATGTGCGGTGAATCAAACAGCTCTAGTGCACGTGCAGAGCCAGTTGTCTGTCCAGCAATGGTCGACCCGGTTGCCAGGTGACGACACTCTGTCGCTAGACCTCGCATGTTTATTTGCCGTAGGGCCTCCCAGACTTACTCGCCGTCTAGTTGTGCCTTCTATCCCGTCTCCTTTCCATCTGCTCACTCCTCGTCGTCGGCTCGCTCGCACCTTGCCCTCACCGATCGGCCACAGCTCCACAGACTCGTATCTGCCGCAACCAACATGGCGGCATTAGATTACAGCGTTCTCCCCGGTTTCACACGAAACACCGGGGAGTTGACACCCATTCGCCGAGAGCTCGGCCGTTGCTTTGGATGGCACTGCCTCACCGCGGCGGAGAAATGCGGCATCATACTCAGCATCGTCGTCGTGTCAGGCGTGTTGCTGCTGGCCTACATGTACTACTTGGGTAGGGCAGCGATATCTCGACGAGAACGCACCTCGGTCCGGCTTCCTGGAGGCAGACGCGTCGAGCACCGTCGCGGCCAACCTCCCAATACTGCCATCGCACCGCTCCCCGTTGTGCAGCAGTGGCCTAGTTACCCTGCTCAAGTCTTCTATCAGCCAGCTGTATTCAGTGTTGACGAAGCGCATTGCCCAAGAGCGCAGCCATACGTCAGCCCATACCATCGACACACGCCGCCAGCGATAATGTATCCCCTGCCGCCGATTCAGCCGACAAGTCAACACTCTCCCAAGGCGCCGATTCAACCGCAACACGGCAACCGGGAAGCCTCCCTTCCGGGAACAGCACGGTCGGAAAGCAACACGCAGACGCCGCAGGGGTCGCCAAGTTCGCCTCCCACGAGCCTCCGGCGACTCAGGCAGCCAACCTTGCTCCAAAGGTTGGGCCGAGCACTTCGACTGCCCGTCGGCAGAGCCTCAACAATTGCAAGCACGTCTGTCCCCGGGACCCCTAGGCGCACTGTATCCCGCGAGAGTGCGAATAGAAGACGGACTGGCCGTCGAGACGAGGAGACGGCGGCGACAGATGGTGAGGCGGGCATCGGTGAAAGCGGTCGCCAACGCCAGTCATCTAGAGGAAGAGGGGGCTCCGTTGCTGCGGAGGAAGACGAGACACGTTCTCTGCAAACGAACGTCGCAACAGTTCACAGCGACGACTTTCAGATCGTCAACCCGCCGTCGCCGCTTTCTCGGCAGCTAGGTTGGTAAGGCCCACTCCGGAATATCAACAGTATGCTGACAAGGTCGCAACGCTCGACAGAGGCAGACGGCGAGAACGATGTGAACATGGCCGAATTGCGTGCCAGCCATTGGATCCCTTCGGAATCATCTGTTCAAATGGAAGAGAGGCCGCCAGGCCGGCGTCGCGAAACGGTCCATACCGGCGTCAGACCAGAGCTGCGAAGCCAGGAGGAGAGTCGACCAAGTCACGAGGCACTGAGGCTGGGGGTCTCGATGGCAGGTACGGAGTAGATAGTCGCGGCCCGATGCCCGTCTCTGTATAGTGAGCATGGAAGAGCGTTGAAAATGCAGCCTGTGAGAAATATGTTGATTTCCATAATGGTCCAAGGTGCGACTTTGCTACCAAGCTCACGTGAACGGCCGCACAGGGCGAGGCGTGTGGTCCGTGCACCCAGCATCGTCATCATCTCAGCCGCCTGCAGTACTAGTGAACGAAGTAGTCCAGATCCGGAGCCTACAACCACCACATTCCACCGAGGCCACGTCGGTTTCCGTTCTGCATGCCCCTCGGGAATTCACTTGACACCCCATCCTGCGCTGCCTTTGCTGTTTCCAGAGAATGGCGACGGGCCCCGAAGCAGCTCGCGCAACTTGACACCTACCCGCCCACCGCAGCCTCGCTCCGCGGCACTGCGCCATTACTCTAATCCGCCTCCCCCGCGACGGCCATCTCCAACCAGCACCTCGCAGCCCGCCGCCTCAACGCGCCAGCCCTTTGATTCGAGCCGCGCGATCTCGTCCACCTCATCCATCGACTTGCGCGCTCCGCTCACGAATCGGGCACCATGTGGAACGACGAGGACAACAACCCCTACGGGACCAGCTTCGACCGCCGCGATTCGCAAACCTCCTCCTCGGCAAACCCGGCGTCGCCAACCTCCCGCGATTGTGAGTACGACCCAGGCTGTGCTTGTTTCCAAAGCCATTTGCGCAATCATATGGCCGAGTCCCGTTGCGTCGGCGAAGGCAGTGTTGATACCAGACCGCAGACCGATCTTTCGAGTCGCCCCATACCCCAACCTCAGGCAGTGAGGATGAGCAGCCAGCATTCGGCCACAGCGCTGTCCATCAAGACATGGCACAGGATGTAGTGCCGACGGAAGACGCCGCCCCGAGACGCAGGCCAGGCGGATACAACAGCCGCATTGAGCAGATCCTGTACGAGAACCCCGACCTGCAGATCATGATCACCGACGCCGGCAAGAGCTTGGAGAGTGGCGGGAGATATATCGTCTACACTATTCGAACTGGGGTAGGGTTCTTTGCAATGTGGCGTGTGATACTGCGCTGACTTTGCTATGCCAGGACCTCGAAGTGCGACGCCGATACTCCGAATTCGCATCCCTGAGAGACGCCCTCACCCGCCTACACCCCACGTTGATCATTCCCCCGATCCCAGAGAAGCACACCATGGCAGATTACGCCGCCAAACCAACCAGCGCCAAGCAAGATCAGCAAATCATAGACCTGCGAAAACGTATGCTGGCCGTCTTCCTGAATCGGTGTCGTCGAATGGAAACGGTCAGAAACGACGGTGTTTGGTTGAGGTTCCTTGACCCCAACGCCAGCTGGGTACGTTCATCCCCCCATCACTTCATCAACCTCCGTGACTGCAAATTCCCGATGCTAACTTGCCTATAGAGCGAGGTCCTACACTCCCACCCCGTTGCATCTATCCCCAAGTCGGTGCTCAAGGCGCCTCCTCTGGATACCGCGAACCCTACCCCTGCTCACAACTATCTCCCCGTCCCCGCAAGCTCGGCGAAACTCAAGCCCACGGCCTGGACGAACCATGACATCAGCTCTTCGGCCATTCAGTCGGGGGCCCATGTCATCGGGCGCTTCCCGCCAGACACCGGCAACCAGACTGAGCAGGACCTCGACCCGTACTTCATTGCCTACGAGGCGTCGATTAAGGAGCTGGAACAGCTTCTGATGGGACCAATGGAAAAGGTCAATCGTCGAACGCTCAGCCACTTGTCCTCTCTGGCCGCAGATCTTTGCGAGCTGGGCTCGCGATACAATGCATTTGCATTATCGGAGCAGGCGCCTTCACTTGGTCCGGCCATCGAGCGGGTTGGCCAGGCCGCAGATTTGTCATACATCGCGACTGAGGAGTTGTCAGGGTCGTTGGGTGCCAGTTTTGCTGAACCGATGCGAGAGAATGCTCAGTTCGCCGGAGTCGTTAGAAGCGTGCTGCGGTACAGAGTTCTCAAGCGTGTGCAGCAAGATTTGACGACGGAAGAGCTCAACAAGAAGAGAACACTGCTGGACCAACTGGAACGCAGCGAAGCGGAAGCAAGGCGCATTGAGCAGTATCTCTCCAGCAGTCAGCAGATCTCACCTCCGCCTAAGCGATCCGCGAGCCTTAAGGAGCCTGCCTCGCATCATCGGCGGGACGGGGGACAAGAAGACACCGAATCGATTGATTCAGACTTCCCTCCAACCCATGGTGACTTCCCGTCGTCACCGCCCTCGGCGAGCCAGGGACTGCCGGAGAGAAGCCCCAGTATTTCGCATCGAAAGATGCCGAGTGGAAACTCGATTACAAATAAGATATTCGGCCCCATCCGTCACGCAGTGCAGGGGGTGGTGGACGTCGACCCCGAGCGAACACGCCGAGATACCATTGGCAAGACGAGGGAATCGATCGGGCAGCTGGAGCAGGCTCAAGTGGCGTCGGAACGGGACGTGAAAGAGGCTAGCGCAAGCGTCCTCAAGGATATGAAGAGATTCCAAAAGGACAAGGAAGATGATTTGAGACGGTACATGGTGGGTTGTCCTCTCTCCTGTGGCGGATGTGAAGCATTGAACGATATTGACCTTTTGCAGCTTGCGTATGCGAAGAGCCAGATCGAATGGGCCAGGAAGAGCAAGCAGCAATGGGAAGAGGCACGGGCGGAAGTCGAGAAGATAG
The DNA here is from genome assembly GCA_022114105.1 of Tolypocladium guangdongense. Lineage (NCBI taxonomy): Eukaryota > Fungi > Ascomycota > Sordariomycetes > Hypocreales > Ophiocordycipitaceae > Tolypocladium > Tolypocladium guangdongense. The sequence continues at coordinate 4,545,981 of NRQP01000001.1, read as the reverse complement.
ACGAGACCTAACTGGCCTCGGTGCTCGTTGTCGTCGCAAAGATCTGATGAGGCCAGCCTCTGCAGCCGTGGAGGGGAGGAGTTGGTGGTGATGCCGTCTTTGCACATGGCTCTCCGTAATGATAGCTGCGTCTTATTGCGCGAAAGCGTGCCCTGTAGAGCCAATTTCCATAACGCTGGATGAAAAAGAGAGCAAAACAACTCGCTTCAAATCGGCGTACTTTGCCAGAGCAATTCGTGGTTGCAAAAGAGGGGGGTGTCAGAGGCAGCCGTGATGCGACTCGTCAACATTCGCGCCTTGCCTGTGCGTTATCGATAACGAGTGCGCAAACAAAAGCGTCGCAGACGACCGCGCTCGCCGTCTTCTGAACTACCCCGAACAAACTCTGGCGTTGCGTTAGTTATGATGCTACGTATCGCCAGCCATCGCCGACGATAGCGATTGCATCAACCGCCACCTGGCATCATTTTCGCCAACCCGTATTATACCAACCGAGACGACGCGCGACGAACGACCCCGTCTTCGCACAGTCCGCTGCCTTCGCCCAGCAGCCATGGAGCAGACACCAGACGGGCAGATCGGCTCCATTGCCGAGCCTGGGGTCAAGGCGGAAGGGCAGCTCCTGTATGCCATGCGCAACGAGGTGGCCGACTTGCTGGGGAGGCACCAAACCAGCTTTCCCGGGGCGCAGCCCGTCAGTTTCGCACGGCAGCACCTGGACGAGCTCACAAAGCAAGAGTACGGCGGCTGCCCCCTCGAGACACATGGCCGCGCGGAAGATGCTGACACCGGACCTCAGTTACTACGTGTGCGAAAAGTCGGACGGCATTCGGTACCTCCTCTACTCGACCGAAGACGAGACCGGCGGCGAGGCACACTACCTGATTGACCGGAAGAACGACTACTGGTTCATAACCAACAGAAACCTGCACTTCCCCCGCGAGAACGACCAGAGCGCATTCCACACCGCGACGCTCGTGGACGGCGAGCTGGTGTGGGACAGCCTCCCAAACGGCAAGAAGGAGCCCAGGTTTCTGGTCTTTGACTGCCTGGTGATGGATGGGAACAAGCTCATGGATCGGACGCTGGACAAGCGCCTCGCATACTTCAAAGAGCGGCTGTACACGCCATACAAAAGGCTGTTCAAAGAGTTCCCCGACGAACTCAAGTTTCAGCCCTTCTTTGTCGAGATGAAGCCCTTTCAGCTGGGATACGGCATCGAGATGATGTTCAAGCAGGTGCTGCCGAGCCTGAAGCATGGAAATGACGGGCTCATCTTTACGTGTCGCAACACGCCGTACAAGCACGGCACCGACCCCCACATCCTCAAGTGGAAGCCACCAGAGGAGAATACCATTGACTTTCGGCTCAAGCTTCACTTCCCCACCGTCGAGCCCGACGAGTGGGAGAGAAAGGAGGGCATTACCGAGCCTTTTGTCGACTACGACAGCGTGCCCAAGGCCGAGCTCCTGATGTTCAAGGGAGACAGCGGCATGGACCGGTACGAGACATTCAACGACCTTTTCCTCACCGAAGAGGAGTGGGAGACTCTAAAGAGCCTCAACGACCCTCTCAACGACCGCATTATCGAGTGTAACCTCGACGAACAAGGACGGTGGCGAATGCTCCGCTTCAGGGACGATAAGAACGAGGCAAACCACAAGAACACAGTTTCCAGCGTCCTCGAAAGCATCAAAGACCGTGTGTCAGAGAAGGACCTTTACAAGGCGGCCGGTCCGATCAGAGACAGCTGGAAGGCCCGTCAAGCCCGGGCGGATCCGGAGGCCAGGCGTGGGCGATAGTTTGATTCACGGCCCTGGACATGGCCTGGATTTTCTCTCTGAGATGCCCGGCTCCAGCCATTTCGCGTCACTACCTTACGGAGCAAAGGGCGGGTGAAAACAACCTCTACTTTGTACACAAGACGGGCAACAGGGTGGTAGGAAGGCAAGGGGCTGCGGATGGCTCACAGAGGGGTTGGTTGGATACGGAACGGCGTTTTGGTTCGCACAGTTAATAGGCCCGGTTACGGAACGTGCCCTTTACTGTTATGGCTGGGGAGTAAGTGTTTGCAGCCTCATTCCACGCCTACACTTTTGCAATAAAAGTAACCTCGCATCGTTTGAATGGCAAATGCCCCTAGCTCCTCCGTATGCATTATCTAGGTGAGCCCCCTGATGCGGCCTGATATTTCCCATTCCGTGCGCACCCAAACCCATAAAAGCCAAGTGACCTCCCTATCCTTGCGGGCCAGGCACCTGTCGCAGAGACCCCAAAGGCGCTTGCGCTTAGAGCACGAACATTATGACGGCGATCAGCATGACGGTGCAGCCAAGATTGCCGCCGCTGTTGCTGCCACCCCAGCCCTTGGGCTCCGGCTTCTTGCCTCCATCCGACACAATGACGGGAGGCATCGCCGTGGCAGTGCCATATGAGCTGGCGCCGGTGGTGTTGGTGACAGGGGGCGCGCGAGCCGTGGTGATGGAGACGGTAGGGGTCCAGGTAGTCGTCACTGTCTCGGTGGCGACGATGACGGGCTTGGACGACGACGCGGTGACGACCTCACCCAGGGCGGAAGAATAGGCGGCGACGCTGGTGCTGCTCGTCTCCTGCGCAGACTGTGGGTACAGGTCTGAGACCGTGATGGTGATCGTCCCGCTAGTCTTGATCGCGGTGACTGTCTTCTTGGTTGTGGCTGTTCCCGTCACAGTTTGCATGGACTGCATGGATTCAATGGAGCTGTGCATGGGGCCCCAGAGATCCGTGATGGTGACAGTAGTCACCGCCTGGGCATGGCCCGAGGTCAGAGACGTGCTGACCTTGACGTTGGTGGCCGTCGAGGGGTTGTCCGAGACGGTGGCATCAGGGAGGCCGCTCGTGAAGGTGACCTCGGTGTGAACATTGGTCATCGTGTCTGGGTTGCCAGATACAGTCACGTCAGGCAGGCCACTGGTAAGGGACAGGTCGGTCTGCACCGCAGTGCGAGTAGATGGGTTGCCCGAGAGCGTGACGTCGGGAAGGCCGTTGGTGAGGGACACGTCGGTGTTGACCGCGGTAGCCGTCGACGCCTCGGCGGTGACAGTCTTGTCGGGCACAGGGGAGACTGTGACATAGACAGACACTGTCTTCGTGCCGGACTTGGCAGAGCAGACACCAGCCGCCGACTCTGAGACTGCGAGAGTCACAGATGTAGTCGCAGTCGTGGTCCGGGTCAGATGAGTGGTGCTCTCCGGGGTGCTGCGAATGCTGTAGATTGTGGTCGTAGCGGTTTGGGTCCTGCTCTGGTCAGCCATCGTGCGAATTTATGTGGGACAGGCAAAGCCAACTTACGAGACTGGAACAATGACGCCTACTGGCACAGTCTGGGAGTCGGTGGTTTGAGAGGTCTCCTCAGCGGCAGTCTCGGCCGCGGCAGCCCAAGAAGCAACGGTCGTGGTCTGAGCCGTGTCCGTCTTGGCCGTCACGGCATATCCAGTAGTGCCAACGGTATAGCGAGTGCCATTAGGTCTGAAAGGGGTGACGGTACCCAGTCCAGAGGATCCAGCAACATTGGCCGTGATGGCATCGGCGGCGGCGTCCCACATGCCACCAGTCTCGGTGCAATCGCCTCGAAGAGCGAGCTCGTGGGCCGCCTCAGATACCATGTGCTCCGCGTGGAGGAGCTCCGACTCAGGGTGGAAAGATCGCTCTACAAACCATTCAGCTAGTCCAGCCAACGCGTCGTGGATAAAGGGGTTGGGGTAAACAAACCAAAGTGAGAAGCGAGAACACCGATTCCGAACACGACGACGACGAAGCCGAGGATGATTGCGCCTCCGGTGAGGAGCTTCTTCGCGAGGGAAGTGCCCTGCCTCCTAGAGCGAGGCGCGACGAGGAACTCGCCCTCTCCAAACTCGGCGTCCTTCATAGTCGCCACTTTGGAATGATCAGTTAAACCGACAGGAACGCGAACAAAACTCGACATACTTGACAGCACGCCTTGGAAGATTGACAGTCAAAAGAGCGAGCTGAAATAACGAGAGGGTGCTGCGTCTGTCAGCGACGTGGAATCACGGTGAGGATGTTGTGGTTCGAGTTGCAGCAGGTGTTTGCCCAGCCGGTGTGATGTGGCACGGGGGAACCAGCACACTGCAGAAAGAAATGGGGTGCGTACCACCTCCGTGAAGGGATGAAGGCCTGCTTGTGCTTGGGGAACTAAAAGGAGTGGTCTGTTCTGTTTGAACGAGATGCTGGGGCTCGCGAAACGAGTGTAGAGGGTGAGGTGCGGACGTGATAAGGGGGAGGAAGAAAGAGGGTGCACGCGTAGGGTTGTTTTGAACAGCGCTGAGCGCGTGAGCAGGATGGAAATTTTCAGGCATCTGTGAATCATGCCTGAAAATGCGTGGTGAATTTGAACAGGAGTTGCTGGGGCAGCTGATCTCGCAGAGCGTGAAAGCCGTTGCTAGGTCCAGGTTGAGGTCAGATGACAAGGAGAACGGCGACCAGTGCCGTTTTTTCAACGTACTTTGCTCCTGGAGACAAAATGTCTGGTATTCGCCGATCTCTCCAAATTAACTGTGGTTGTAAAAAGGTCTAGAACAAGAGATGTTTCTCGGGAACGCTGGCGATATCTTTTCAGCTGGTATGAACCGGCGCGTTCTTGAATCGTCCCACCGCTTAGGAGCCTGGGTCTTTTCGCTCGCAAGATGCGGTGAAGAATGGATAACCAAGGGCTACTGGAAGATGAAGGAGAGACTATGGTAAGTAGAAAGAGCGAACTGGGCAACGCTGAAATCTGGAATACGCCAAAGCTTGGGGATGGCATATGAACGACGGGCAATTCACTGGGCAGTATACAGGGTGGGACCACGGAGAGCCCGATTAATGTACCCATTGTAGGCGGCTCTAGGTCCTTGGTGGTTTCAAGGAACAATAGCGCCAACTAGGTAGGTATGCAACTGCGGCCATATTAAGCCGGGGGATCAGGACGACCACCGTCCGGGTGTGTGTTCCATCGCCGTTCAACAAGCACGGCCCGTGCCACGATCGTTCTGTATGGCAGCGTGTGGTAAATACCAAGGCCTGCTCCACAAACTGAACACAATAGCTGCTGCGGAAAGGACCGAAACGGCAAAGTCATGCCATCAGGGTGAGGCAGACTTCCCCGGGCCTCTTCTGAGCAACGGTCTCGGGCAGTCGCCGACGGAAGCAGGCAGTTCTTTCCAATCAGGTTCAGGTTTTAGTGAGGATTCCACGTGCATAAGCGAGGCGTCGATGTTGTGTGCGTTGTTGAGTCGGATGGTGTATTATGTACTCCGTACAGACCACATAGTTTGCCAGCCCTTGCGGACGCCTCCGAACTCGCGGGTTCCAAGGCCAGTTGCCCCCGGGGGCGTTGAACTGCGACCCTCGCTACGTACTAGGATGCCTCGGCCGCGGATTACTTCCAGCCATGGCGCCTGTTTGAGACGGAGGATGAGCTCGGAGACAATGGACTCGGAGCAGCAAATGGGCCGGAGATGAAGGATGTCGGACGTGATCCTGGGTAACCTGTACCACACGGTGCTCCGAACCCACTCGGACCTGTGTGATGGCAGCTGACTCACTTGAATCAATACCTCTGAGAGCGTGCCGGTACTCCTTGAGGTAGCGTTGTTGTAGCGTTAACGTTGTGTGAACTGTGAAGAAGTGAATGGGCGTGGGAAGGAGTCGAACGACCCAACCCATAGCTGCGCTGAATGATTGAACGTTTTTTGCACAACCCAGAGACCAAGGTTCAATAAGATATACGAATAGTTGTTCGACACGACGGTAGACAGTTGCGCCTGACCCGGGGGGCTGGTGTTGATGGCGTCTACCCGGACGGGAAGGTCCAGGGTAAGCTGCATGGGATACGACGCTCATCGCGTCGCGTAAGCTTGCTTGGCCCAGCGCAAGATAATCCGCACCCTCCCACCACCCACCACCCACCACCCATCTCATTAGCAATCGTCGTCGACGTCGCACACAGCCCGAAACGCTGCATTGTCGCGCACCGCAACTGGCCTGAAGCGACTTGTGCACCGGCCTGAAGCACCCATCTCGCCCTGCGATGCAGTGACCCGCGCCGCACGAGACGAAAGACTTCACGCGACCGACCCAGTCAAGCATCTCCGATCCCCAGGCCAAACAGCTGCCCCCTTGGAGTCTCGCTAGGCCACACGGCGTCTCCCACAGCAGCGCATCATGCCGCGCCGCCGCGCTCGCCGTCAGGAGCCCGTCGAGGAGGAGGAGGACGAGCATGTGCAGGAGGAGGCGCAGGACCACGACCCAGAGCCCGAGCAGGAGCCCGGGACCGAGCCCGGGCCCCAGAGCGCCGGCGATGGCGATGGCGATGACGGGGCTCAGGAGATGCACAGCCTCCAGTTCGACGAGGAGCTGTCGTGGCGCCCAGCGAAGCCAATCCCGAGCGCCACCCTCGTCGCTCGCCTCGAGAGGCTATCCAAGGAGCTGGCAGACTTTGAGCAGCAGGAGGTCCAGCTGGATTCCCTCAAGGGGGTTGCCGCCAGCTTGGCCCACCGCAACCTCCTCCAGCACAAGGACCGCGGCGTCAAGGCGTATACCGCCTGCTGCTTGGTCGAACTGCTGCGGCTCTTCGCTCCAGACGCCCCGTTCACCGACGACCAGCTCAAGGTCGGTTTTGCCGTGGATGGCTCCCGAGAGAGCCCAGCTGCTGACACCGCCCGACACAGATGATGTTCACCCTCTTCGTCAAAGACATCCTGCCCGCTCTGCACGACCCTACGAACCCCTACAACAGCCAACACAAATACGTTCTCATGTCCTTGACCGATGTCAAGAGCATCCTGATTCTTCCCGACATCCACGGAGCCGACGACCTCTTATTGCGCCTCTTCAACTCAACCTTCGATGGCGTATCCGCGAGCTCGAAAGCTGCGACCGAGGAGCAAGTGGCCAAGGACGTCGAAATACACCTAACGGATATGCTCATGGAGCTGATCGACGAGTCGCCGGGCAGCGTACCGGCGACGGTCATCGATGCCATCATTAGCCAGTTTTTGCGGGCGGCGCCACCAGGCGGCGGCCGCAGCAAGGAGCAGAGCGACAATCAGTCCACGCTTCTCCAGAAGACGGAGCCCGCGGCATATGTCATGGCGAAGAATATCTGCAATGGCTGCGCAGACAAGATGTCGCGGTACGTGAGCCAGTACTTCAGCGACGTCATCCTCAACGCCTCCGGGTTCGCGACGAAAGCCAACGGCTACCGGCAAGGAGAGGACTCGGATGACGAGGACGCCAACGCAGGACCGTCCGAAGCAGATCTCAAGAGCCTGCGACAGGCCCATCTGCTCATTCGCGAGCTCTGGAGGGCTGCTCCGACGATCCTTCAAAACGTCGTGCCTCAACTAGATGCAGAGCTGTCGGCGGATAACGTTCACCTGCGACTCATAGCAACCGAGGCTTTTGGAGACATGATCTCTGGTATCGGAGCCGCAGGACCCCCGCCGCCACCGGTCCTCGACGCCACGGCATACCCCCCGTTGCGTTTGGTGGAGGAGGCATTCCCTGAACCCGTCGTAGCAAACGTCCTTACGAAGCCCTACTCGCCGCAGTCATTTGCCCAAACACACGCCGGGACCTATCGGAATTTCGTGGGTAGAAAGAACGACAAGGTAGGGACCATTCGCGCGGCTTGGGTAACTGCCGCTGGCCACATCCTGTCTACCTCTGCCGGAGGCATTGGCCTGAGCAGAGAAGAAGAGAGCGAACTGGTCAGGGGCCTGGTGGAGAAGCTCAACGACAACGAGGAAAAGGTCCGGTTGGCGGCCGTCAAGGCCATCGAGCTGTTCGATTTCCGAGACATCATCGTGAAACTCGGCGTCACTGGTGGCGTTGACAAGGAGGGATCCATCTTTGCCAGCCTTGCAGACCGATGCCGTGACAGGAAGCCCGCTGTGCGAGTCGACGCGATGGTGTTGCTTGGGAAGCTGTGGGCAGTGGGGGCTGGCGAAATCGCCGAGGGACAAGAGGCTGTGACGGCATGCTTGTCCGCCGTCCCGTCGCGCATCATCAACGTATTCTACGCCAACGACCCCGATCTGAACATCCTCCTTGACAGGGTCATGTTTGAGTGTCTTGTGCCCCTGAAATATCCCCTCATCAAGGGCAAGGCGGCGAAGAGCGCGTCCCAGGGGTCCCAGGGGTCCCAGGGCAAAGGTGGCGCCGGCCCGGCGGATCAAGACAGGATACGAGCCGAGAGGATCCTTCTGATGCTGAAAGCCTTGGATGCCCCGGCCCAAAAGGCCATCTTTGCCATGCAGGCACGGCAGCCCCAGTTCGCAAAGTGCGTGGGCATCTTCATCCAGCAGTGTGAGGCTTACAACGGCGGAGTTATCGAAGCAAATGAGGAAAAGGTGAAGGCGAGTCTGGCCAAGACGTTCCAGTGGCTGGGCGCTTTCTTCCCCGACCCATTGAAGGTCCGCAGCGACCTCCAAAAGTTTGCGAAGCTCAACGATCGCCGCAGCTACCAGCTCGTCAAGTACACCATTGAGTCTGAGAGCGACTTCAAGACGGTGCGAAGAGCCATCAACGAGCTGATCACCAAGATTCAGGCTGGCGCGGCCTCTGTCTGTCTGGACACGCTGATCCCCCTCCTGTATCGATCGAGCTGCCTCATGTTCAACCGTAGCCATCTTGCGACCATCATGGACTACTCGAAGAGCGACAAGGACGGCCTTGCCGGAGTGGCGCATCAAGTGCTGAACGATATATCGCAGCGCAACCCCGACATATTCAAAGCTCATGCAGAGGAGCTGCGCAAGGAGATCATGGAGCAGGCGCCGACGGACAAGAGGACTAACGACCCGGCGGTTGTGGATATCCTCAAAGCGTATTCGTCCTACGCAAAGAGATACCCTGGCGACATCACTTGTGACAGGAGTTTTACCCAGACGCTCATGAACTACGCGGCCTACGGATCTCCGCCCAAGTCTGCCAAATACGCGGTTAATATTCTTCTGGCGAAGAATGACGACAAAAGCAAAGTCACGGCCACAAATCTCCTGAGAAACGTCATGAAGGGTCTGAGCTATCGCAGTCCGCACTTCCTTGCCAAGATGGCCACCATCAGCCAACTCGAGCGCCTTGTGCCCACAGTTACCGCAGACTCAGATGACGCTATCCATGAGTTGACGATCAAGAAGATTTTGCGCGACGTGCACGCTGACGCCAACGGCACCTCGGACCCAGAATGGGTTGATGACGCCGACATGGATGAGGAGCTTCAGGCGAAGTGCTTGTCGCTCAAGATTTTGACCAACCAAGCCCTCGCGAACGAGGAGGAGGCGGATGCTGAAGAACGAGTCAAGCCAGTGTTCAAGCTGCTCAAGGCCTTCGTCGTCAACGAGGGCGAGTTCTGCAAGACCAAGGATACGCCTCTACACCACAAGAGGCGCCTGCGGCTGTTGGCCGGTCTTTTGACGCTGAAGCTGTGCACCGTGAAGAAGTATGACGAGCAGTTCGACGCGGCGAGCTTTAACAAGCTCGCAGAGCTCGTGCAGGACACCGAGCTGCAGGTCCGCCGGCGGTTCATGGAGAAGCTCCAGAACTACCTGACGCGGGCCAAGCTACGAGCAAGGTTTCACACCATCTTGTTCTTGGTCGCTTTCGAGCCAGTGGCCGATCTCAAGAATAGAGTGGAGACTTGGATTCGATCGCGGGCCCGGTATTACAGCGACAAGAAGCAGCAAATATTGGAGGCCATCATGGGGAGGCTGATCGCGTTGCTGGCGCACCACCCGGACTACACCGCCAACACCGATGATCTCGCTGATTTTGCGAACTACTTCTTCTTCTACCTGGGTGCCATTGGGACCGAGGAGAACATCTCGTTGATATACAAGTATGCCGAGAGGGTCAAGCAAACGCGCGACGGCGTCAACCCCGACGCGAGCGACAATCTCTACGTGTTGAGTGATCTGGCGCAGGCTGTGATTCGCAAGTTCCAGGAGAGGAGAAACTGGAGTTTCCAGGCGTGGCCGGGCAAGGTCGGGCTGCCGACCGGACTGTACACTGCCCTGCCTTCGAGCGAGGTTGCGCAGCACATTGCAAAGAAGCAGTACATTCCAGACGAGCTGGACGAGCGGTTGGACGACTTGCTCCGGGCGATGGATCGCAAGAAGGTTTGTCCTGCCCGCCAGGCACTGTCGCAACGTTTAGCCTTGCTGACACTCTCCAGAAGCGCAAGTCCATGGGCGAATGGAACGAACCGCCGGCCAAGCGGGCGAAGACGCAGATAAAGACTGTCATTAGGGAGCGCCCAGAGCCGAAGCCCAAGGCGGCCAAGGCCGGGGCGAAGAAGGCGTCCAAGCCAAAGGCAGCATCGCGACCGAAGAAACAAGCAGCATCCTCGAATGTGCCCGCGTCGGAGCGTCGCCGCAGCGGCCGGGCACACAAGGTGTCCGACTACAGGGAGCGAGACGATGCCGCCGACGAGGAGGAGATGCTGGATGGCGTGGCCGAGTGGGAATATGGCAACGATGCCGATTCGTCGGATGCCGATCGCGACCCCGATGCCAGCGATGACGCATCTGACGAGGAAGCGGCGGCCGATGATGACGAGGACGACGAAGGCTCAGTAGAGGAGGAGGATGAACCAGCCCCCCCCGCGAGGAACGGCCAGAAAGCCTCGGCTGCCAAGGCGAAAGCAAAAGCCGCTGTGAAGGCCAGCGTTCTGGCGCGACTGGAGAAGAGCAAGAAGGCGACCCAAACTCGCGGCCGCAGAGGCGCAAAGGACTCGTTTGAGATGGACGTGGACGATGACGATGAGTGATTGTGCATTTTGCCTTGGCGGTGGAGGGTCGCGGCGTTTGGGGACGTGCTGCCCTCCTGTCTTAGGTTTACGGTGTGTTTTTCAGTCATTTTGCCAGGATGCCAGTATAGGAGCCATGAGACCATGTTATGTTTGCGTTTGGCTAGGTCTGTCTTTCGTATACCCTGACTGTACGGGCGCGATTTGGCTATCCATCCCATCAAGAAGAATGCTGTGAGGAACTTGCCCTGACGGGACGTGCTCTGTCTCCGCGTTGAAACCGCTTCGGATTTCTCCCCTATGCGCTGCGCTGCCCGTCCCGTCTCGCCCCGAAGGACATAGCGTCCGGGCAGAGACCGAAGATGGGCGTGAAAAGGAAGAACAAACATCAATGAAAGAAAGGCCCAGACTTTGTTGCGCCGACTACCCGTAATCAGCCACCCATCCCTCGTGCGTGAAAACAAGCCATGTATGTACAGCGTAATCCAAGTCTACCAGACACAGCCACGTTCTTATTGCCCATTAGAGTACAGCGAGCCAAGTCTCGCAAGACCAGGCCCGATCATGGCGTCTCCTTGTGCCCGCTCCCGCGAGGCTCAGCTCCCCAGTGGCTTATGAACTGGCTGCGCCGGCGTCTCCGCCATTCTGCGAAGCCAGCCGCTGCTTGACCTTTTCGCGGTGGCCCGAGAACTTGAGATGGGCCTCAAACTTCTGCGCCGTCATGTCGGGGCCCGGCGTATACAGCTTCGTCGTGCAGTCGAGGCACCGGATTCGCGGCAGCCAGGCATACTTGACGCCCTCGGGCAGTGGTTGGCCCTGGATGGGTAGTTCCGTCACGGGATCGAGATACGAATACTTCATGATGGCCTCGAACTTGTCGCCATTGGGATACTGCCTCTCCAGCTGCTTCAGAGCCGAGATGAGCCATGCAGGCGGGGGAGGCTGGAGGGCAAGAGTGTTAGTCGACGGCAATTCATCAGCAACGGCGCGGCAAGTTTGAAAGCAACTTACAGCTGGGGGAGGAGACTGGCCAGGAACTGGTGGAGGAGCAGGCAGCCTGCCAATCTGGCCGGGAGGGAAGTTGCCGCCAGTTTGGGTGGTCGAAGCGGCTGAAGTCGATGGCGGCGGCCTGGCCTTCGATACACTGGACATGCTGGGAACCCGTGCGTGGGAAGTTGATGAGGGCGTCTGGGGCTGTGACGGCGTTCTCGGTTCACGATACTCGCCCTTCATCAGCCTCCGCAGCTTGTCCCTGTTGACCCTCAGCGTCACCCAAAAGTGCACAGGCTCCTCCGTCTCTTCTCGGAAGCGACGGGATGTCCTCGTCTCGTGGTGGTGCAACGCGGCGCTCGTCTCGGGCGTCTCGGATCGTCCCAGGTTCGCCATTCTCTGTTGCGCTGCCGAAGCCGCTCCACGCATTCCCCTTGTCCGAGCGGTGCCACCTGCAAGCTGCGATGGCGCAGGGGAGTCGGGGCTGGAGTCTTCGCTCTCGTCGGACTCGGACATGTCGCCGTCGCGAGCGGTCCTCTTGCGAGACCCCCCTGCTGCTCTCTTGTACAGTCGGCTCTCGTCGACGTCGGGCGCGGCGCCGGGCAGGACGGACGACACAATGAGCGTCCTGATGGTTCGTTGCCTCTCTCGAAGATCTGGCAGTTGTGGTCCGCCTCTTCTGTTGATGGATCGTTTTTGTCGCCGCTGTTCTCGGGAGAAAACCATCTCGTTCCTCTCCAGATCGGCGTCGCTCAGTTCGTACATGTACGGGGCGTATTCCTTGGCCTGCTGCTGCGGCCGGAAGACCGAAGGTAGGGGCGTCTGCAGGAAGGCAGACACGAGGTCCGAATCCTCAATCGGCCGCCCGTCGAAGGGGTGTCCGATGCTATACAAGCTCTTGGTGAAGAGCTGTGATTGCTCGCGGATGCAGTGGGCAATGGCCGTCGTAAACTCCCCACTAAGCGAGAGATCGCGGGCCATGCCGGCTGCAAATTCTTCTGGCGAGTTGGAGGGGTTGTTTATCTCCCACTCGAATTGGTCTACCAATGTGTGCTGGCCGATGGTGATGTTGAGCTTGATGAGGACGCGCATCTCGTCGTTCTTGTAGGCAGAGTAGGGGAGTTCGGGGTCGAGGGCGTCCTCCTCCGAGAAGGCGAAGGGGTAGAAGTCGTTGAGCTGCTCGCGCATCTGGTGGACAATCTGCTCGTAGACGGGTTGAGCAGCGGGAGGCTTCAGGCCCATGTCCTCAACCAGCTGGGCGGCGAAGAGTTCGACGTGTAGGATTCGCTCGTGCAGGTTCCAGGTAAAGGTGTCGCGCAGCTTGACCTTGTCCCACTCGACCTCCAGCCGCAGGGGGACCAGCTCCTCGTGCTGGTCGGCTTGCTTGAGCATGTCCTTGCGCGTGTACTTGAGGGCCGGGGTGGTGCGTCGACCGGGGCGCGGTTTCTGCGACGGGTAGACGACACGCGACGCAGGCGGCTGCATCTGGTTCTCGGTATGGCCATTGGCGAAGCCGTTGTAGCCGTCGCCGTATAACCTGCTGGGAGGGAACCAGGCTTTGTATTCGTTGCGGAGCAAGCGATACTCCTGGATCTTCTCACGCATCTCCTGGGACGAGACCCTGGTCTGCTGGAGCTGGTGGCAGAGCGCGGCGGCGGCGATGGAGTCGCGCGTGGTATAGCGGTCGACCATGAGCCTGTCAAACGCCTCCTTGGTGCGCACCGGCATGTCAGCGGCGGCGGCTGAGCCCGGAGGGGTCGCGTCCTTGTCGTCAGAAGCCGAGGCTGACGTCGCGCGGGACGATGCCGTCGCCGTCGTCGTCGTCGGCCCCGTCGCAGGCGCCGACGACGTGGCTGGCTGGGTGGCCATGGTCGCGAGGTCGCCGCGACGATGCGACGGCGAGCAGACGGTCGGTCAGACGCGCAGGCAGCGGGATGGCAGTCGCCAGCGCAGGCGTTGTCGCGGTGGCAGCGATGGCGATGGCGGTGGTGGTGGTGGTGGTGATTGGTGGCTGGATGGCTGCGTGATATGGACGAGGCTTTGAATTCTGCTGGACCGCGAACGGCAGCCTCCTATTGCTGGAGTGCCTGCCACCGAGGGAACGCTCGAAGCACGTGTACCAGTACCTTTTTATTGGTGGTAGAAGGTAGGGTAGCGGGGTACCCGTACAAGGCGTCCAAGTGGGCATGGACGAATGAGCGGCCATCGGGTACGTGATGTGAGCACCAAGGTGCCGAAGGCATTGTGCGAGAAAGGAAAAAGGATGACATCGCGAGGAAACGTCATGGTTGGGATTTGGAGACGCGGTGAAGAGCGTTCGCTGTTACGGCTTGTCGATGCAGGGCTGCGTGTTGCAACAGCGAGTAACTCCGGGCAAACATGATGCCCTCACCACCTCACCTACATGTGCTCCATACAAAGTAGCATTGCGGAATTCTTCTCGCATGCATGGCGCATAGGTACGCACCTGCAAACAATTGAAAAAGCCCAGCACCTATGACCTACCTACCTAGGCAGGTATGTTTCTGGCGTAGATTTGCTCTTGGGAAGGCCTGTTAGAGTGCCGCTGCCCACCTGGGCATTAATACATGGCCTGCCGTTGCTTGTCCCACTGAGGTCAGAGAACGATAAATGCGCGTCTCGCACTATCCACCTCGCGTAAGGTAAACGAAGCCGGCGGTTCAAGATGTGCGCGCCAGGAGCATTCGGTGCCGGCTCTGGGTCGTCCTCGCATGATTGCTTGTTGTCCACAACGCGAGCCCACACAAATGGTCGAGACAGCGCAGCTCAGGGCTTACCTCGTGGGTTGCGACGTAATAACAGTGCTTGCGGATGCACTCTGACCCCTCTTCCTCTTCCTGGAAAGCGTCAGAGGCCCTCCAGCTCCGCTTCTTCCCCCAATCCGGGACCCAGTACGGAAGGCCATAGATACGCTTGTTTCAATTGATCGGTTGACCCCTCCATCTTGATGAGTAATCTTCCCGTTTCGGTGCATACGATGAGTAATGGCCCCTATAGAAAAATATTATACACGTTACGGGGCTCCTAGCCCCATAACGTGCATGCGGCCCTTTTCAACAGTGCCTATAGCAATAGCTTCCTTTCTTCTTTTTCAACCACGCAATAACACGGTAAGGATCCCACTCTCTGAGCTGCTTGCCTAAATGGCCGCGACGCTATTCTATCTGCCCGTACGCTTTAAGCGCAATCGTTTAACGTTTAATATCAATTTTTGATATTATTCGTAACTTTTGCGCTTCGTATAGGCACCTAGAACGTATATATAGCTACTAGTAGATTTTTTTGGTTTAAGTACTAACTACGATTTTCTACTAGATTATACGAACGATCACGACTTATACGAACAATCACGAATTCCGCGCCAGAGAACGAGCTCATTGCCTAACGTACGACACTATACGATTAAACCCCTTTAATATCGCTAGATAGTAGTAACGAAGTAGCCGCGGATATGGCTACGAACGGTATCGTACCGAACGCGGACCTAGAGCTACCTATAAAGGCTACGCTAAAATAACGTATACTAAGAAAGGCAAAGAAGTCTCCCGTAATTATCGAAAACGAAGACGAAAATAAAAAAGAAGAAGACAAGAACGACGCGGCCGTAGAGGCTCCTATGACTATAAAGAGAAATATACGAGCTAAATAAACTACTATAACTCCGAAGAGAGCCCTATGACCCTATATTAAGAACCTTAAAAAATAAACCCCCCCCCCCGATAATAAGGTACGCATTACTACGATCTCGTATCTAGTAATAACTAACCTTTTTTTTTAGAACGCTATTCTAGAAGACAATCCTCCCGCTAGCTTTACTAAAGACCGTGCTAAGTTGCTATTAGCCCTCTATTAGGGCGTATATCTTTCTATATTTAACTTTATACGCGAATAGCCTTCTTCGAACCTAGATTTAATAATCTAAGCATTCGGTAAGGCGGTCCTCGGTTACTCTACGAAGGGCTACTAACTCCTCGAGGATTCTAGATTCGCTAGTATAGTATATTCCTATATTTTTTATTATCCTTTCGTACGAACTTATATTAACTCGTACTTTTAGCTTTTAAATAACGAACTTGAATTACGACTAAAGCGTACTACTAAGAACCTCTCTATAAAGCCGTATGGCATTAATCTAGCCTCTTCGCAAAACTACGATATAATACTTAAATACCTTTACGGTAATTAATTAGGTAGCGAGTATAATCGCTATAAGTAGAAGTTAAGTGCGCTTAAAGGCTACTTTACGTATATTAATAATGGCGGTAATATAATTACGGCTTATAGAAATTGCGATTAGGGTCGTAATAAAACGAATTACTACTATACTTATTAAGAAATAGGGTCTATAGAAAGTTCTTAAGACCTATTTCGACAATTAGTAATATACTTTCCTAAATAGGAATAGTGATTACTAATGCTTATTAATCCTTAGTAATCTTCCTTAAGGATTAATAAGCTTGGATTAGTAATGATTTATAATCCTATTATTAATTTAGATTTATAATCTAATTAATAAGCGATTATAAATATAGAAAAAGGGGGCTACGGATAGCTATATATAGAGGGAGACTTCCCTCTCTTCCTATCTTTTATTCTCTAACTAGATTCAATCTTTACTATCCTATAGTACCTTATATTTTATTATATAAGCCTTCTAGTTCACCCCCTCTATCCTATAGCTCTCTATTAGAGCTATACGGACTCCTCGGTACTAGGGATCGTAGCTCAGTCAAAACTTCCACTGCGTAGGATAGGGCGTTATAGTAAGGCTCTAGTATCTCTACTAGTCCTTACCTTTATCCCTACCCTTATTGCAAACAGGTTATGAGCCCGGCTTAGCTCTTTCCCTTTTACCTTATCCTATCGGCAAAAGTCTTACCGGAAAGACTTATCGAACCTAGGGATACTATCCCTCTCGATAACCGATATATATTAAGACTTCGATTAAGTCTTAATATACTATAAGACGTATTAAGTCTTATATTATATCGAACGACTAGCCTTTAGCCCTTCGATATCCTATAGGAAGAAGACGAAGTATTCCTATACCTTCGACTTAAGGTTATTAAGCCTATTCGACTTAAGCTTATTTAAGCTTAACCGGCCTATCGATACTATCGATATTACGCCTTATAGAGCTATAGCTCTGTATACGATCTATACCTCGAGCCCTCCTCAAATACGCCTCGATCGAATACCTAGGCTATTAGTCTAGGACCTAAAGCTATTAGCCTAGGAACCCGATTTTAGCCTTTACGATAGGCAAAATCAACTTATAGCTTATTAAGCTATACGAAAAGGCTTATCTTACTATATAAGATAATAAGACCTACCCAAGACTTGCAAAATGGATCCAGATAGCCGTTTTGTATTGCAGGGTTCCGAAGAGATTACTAATCCTTCAACCGATCTACAGGCCCAAATTCACTCACAAAGGGACCTTATAGACCGGCTTATTAGTGGCTTTCAGAGCTTCGAGGCCACTACGCAAGCTACTATAGGGGATTTATCTATGGCTATTAGAGACCTAAAAGAAGGTCCTAATCGGCAGCCTAGCCCCTATAAAGTCGAAAAAGTCGAATAGAATCCTATTCAACAGGATTATCCTATGCGAGACCCGGCTAGCTCGCAGGCCCCTATTCAATAAGCTAACCCTCTATCGGCAGCCTTTAATAGTACGGTTATTAAAGAGCTAAATAAGAGGGTTTATGCCTTTCCGGAAGGCTCTAGGCTTACGGGGCCTAGCAATTTCGATCAGTGGAAACAGGCCCTAGGGATCCAATTTAGAGCCCTAGGAATTCCACTATTTCTCGACCAACCCTCTATAGCTAGGGACCTATCCGACTCAGACTAGGCTATCCTTCTTATGCTACTAAGAGATAGCTGTTCAGAAGGTCCGCAGGCTGCTATAACCTGGCAAAGGAACCCCGAAGACGCCTATAAGCTGCTTATTAAGCAATATTCGCATAGCAGCGAAATTTAACGAGGCTACCTATACTCGGAATTTCACGCCCTATCCTATAGGGCCTTTACAGGCTCTCTATAGGCCTTTAACGCCCACTTTAATAACCTTCTAGCTAGGCTAGCCCTAGCTAATGTACAGATAGCCCCTATCGATCAGGCTAATTAGTACCTGGAAGCCCTTAAGGGGGTCTTTCCACAGTGGGCCGAACGCTAGCGCTATAGCATTCGGGTTAATAAGGCTCTAGGCGCCCCCTAGAAGCCCTTAACCTATAGTTCCTTATGGCCGACCTTATAGAGGAACAGAGGATAAAAGCTCCTCTGTAGCCAAGGCTACAGCCTATAGGGCCCAGCAAAGCCCTAAGGATAGGGCATCTCAAAGCCCTAAGGAAGCTACGGGTCCATTAGACCCTAAAGACCCTAAGGCACAGAAGCCTAAAAGGGGTCAGAAGAGCCCTATTAGGGCATCTTCACAAGGAGACCACCAGCCTAAGAAAAAGGCTGCCTTCCTTATAGGGACCTATAACCTCTCAGAAGGGGTTAATAGCCCTATAGAACCTTCTGAATTTACTAATTCAGAAGACTTCGACGATCTTCCGAGCCTACCTATAGAGCCTACTAGGCCTATAGGATCTAGCACAATTAGGCTAGAAAAAGGGCCTAGCCCGCCTATAGGGCTAGATAAGGGACATAGCTATAACGCAACTATAGCTCGAAGTGCCCTTCTATATAATACTGGCTCAACGTCTCATATAGTTAACGATAGGGCTAAATTTACCTCTTTTACGCCCTATACGAGGAAGAATTCGAAACAAAGTCCTATCCTAACCGGCGGGGGCCCTATTTACCCCCAAGGAATAGGCACAGCTAAATTTACCGTCTTAATTCGGCAAAATCCACCCGAATATAGGTCTCTACAGCTAGTAAAAGCCCTATATATACCTTAACTAGAAATCAGCCTAGTTAGTAGTATAAGGCATTACGCATCCGGAGGGGCTCTTATACGGCAACTGCTATTTACAGCAGATAGAGCCTGCTGTGGCCTTCTAAACTTTAAAAGGCACGGCTTCTTTCTACAGCAGAAAGGGCTCGCTACCCCTAGGCTTATAGGGCCTAATGCAACACATATTAGCTATAATTATAGCTATCCTATAGAGGTGCAAATTCCCTCTAAGGCCCCTACCTGGAAAGACGAAATCGACGAAATCGACGAAATCGACAAAATAGAGGAAATTAACCCCTATAGCTCTAGTAGCTCTAGGTCTTCTAGCCCTATAAGGGCTATAGACCCAGACAGAGATACAGAGCCTATAGAGGCTATAAGGTCAGAAGAGCCTATAGAGCCTGACCCTATTCCTCTCGAGCCAATAGAGGCTACGAATAGCCCTATTTCCCCTATAAAGGCAGCTAGCTATCAAGAACTTCTTGAGTTAGCAGGTCTGTGGCATATTAGGCTAGGACACCTAGGCCTTAAGCTACTAAAAAAGACCTCTAAGCTAGCTATAGGGATGCCCGATTTTTCCCCTATAAGGGATAAAGATTTTAAATGCCTAGCCTGCATACAGGCTAACCCTCTAAGGTCTCCTAGTAGGAGCCCTATAGAGGACCCCCCTAGAGCTCTAGACGTTCTAGAAGGGGATACCTTTAAAATTAGCCCTATCCCTTATAATAGAAGGGCAGTCTGCCTTCTATTAGTGGATAGAAAGACTAGGTATAGGTGGGTCTTTGAGCTTCCTAATAAGGAAGGTCAAACCCTAGCTATAGCTATTAAGGGCTTTTTTAAGAGCCTTAAGACTAGCTATAGCCGTTATCCTAGCAGGCTGCATTTTGATAGGGGCACTGAGATTATAGAAGACCTCAAATAGTGGCTAGCTACTAAAGGCATTTCCTTTAGTACCTCAAGCCCCTATATTCACGAGCAAAACGGGCTAGCAGAAAGGTTAATTAGGGTTCTATTAGACCGGCTAAGGGCAACCTTACAGTGGTCAAACCTGCCCTATAACCTTTAGTGCTTTATTTTGCCTGCTATTTTATCCCTAATTAACTGCTCGGCAGTCTCTAATAGAGACCTAACCCCTAAGCAACTGCTATTAGCAGAGCTAAGCCCTAAAAATAGGTCCTATAGACCTAATTTTACACCTTATAGGGCTATAGGGGCTTATTGCGAGGTCTTAATACCCCCTGAACAGCGGCCTAAGGCAGCTAAATTAGCACCTAAGACCCTGCCCGGAAGGCTCCTAGCAACCCTAGGATCAAATACCTATTTGGTATATCTGCCTTCTAAGAGGCTAGTAACTAAGACTAGCTTCCTTAAGGTTATAGAAGGGGTAGGCCCTATCTCTACGGGCCTAAGCCGAACCCCTATAGGGCCAAAAGACAACCCTATAACTAGAGACCCTATGGGGCCTAGTGACTCTATAACCCCCCTATCTTTAGAAGGGGAAGAAAATCCTCTAGGTCTTAAAGACCTAAAAGGTCGAGACCTAGAAGGTCAGTACGAGAAAGATAGGTCACTTATAAAGTCACCTACAGACAGGCAGGAAGATTCGTCTCTTCTAGAGCCTAGGAGCCCTATAGGGTCCGATATAGTGCCTATAAGGACTATAGGATCTGAAGTAGGACCTCGAGAGCCTAGAGACCTATTAATCCCTAGCCTAACGGGTCCTAACCCGGACCTAATAGGTGACCTATCGAGCCCTAATTCGGATCCAATGGATCTCGATATAGGCTACCTAATTAGGGGCCTATGCTATAGGGCAAAGGAGGACCTTTCGAAAGAACCTTCTTCGTAGAAAGAGGTCCTAAAAGACCCCTATAAGGATAAGTGGCTAAGAGCTATATTCGATGAATTCGAACAGCTTATCCTTTCTAATACCTTCTATTTTCTCCCTTTAAAGACTATTAAAAGAAGAAAGGTATTAAAGAGCCGCCTAGTCTTAAAGCTTAAGAGGGATTCGCAAAATAACCCTCTAAAATATAAGGCTAGGTTAGTAGCTAAGGGGTTTATGCAAATAGAAGGTCTAGACTACCTCGAGACCTTTGCCTCAACTAGTATACCCCCTACTTAGCGGGTTTTACTAGCCCTAGCGGCTTCCTATAATTAGGAAGTAGAGCAGGTCGATTTTATAGGGGCCTTCCTTAACGGGTCCCTAAAAGAGACTATTTACCTAGCTATTCCAGAAGGCTTTACTAGCTACATCGAAGCTAGACCTTCTATTAGGGCTAAGTTAGCCGAATTAGGCTATAGCCCTCGACCCAGCAGGTAATTCAGCTTAAAAAGGCGCTATACGGCCTTAAACAAGGCCCTAGAGAATAGCAAGAGGCCCTTAGGGGCCTACTTAGCTCTCTAGGCTTCGAACCTCTAATCTCCGACCCAGCGATCTACTATAGCCCTATAAAGAAGACCTTTATAGTAACTTACGTCGACGATTGCCTACTTATAGGCCCTAACCTTAGCTATATCAATAAGCTAAAGAAAGACCTAAATAAGGGGTTCGCGCTAGAAGATAGAGGCCCTGCTTTATTCTTCTTAGGGGTTCAAATTAGTAGGGATAGGCCTAATAGGGCTCTATTCCTACATCAGTCTCAGTATATTAAAAAGGCCCTACAGGCCTTCGACCTCCTCGACGCTAGGCCACTTTTAGTGCCTATTCAGCCTAGCCTTATTCGGCAAGCAGCTAAGGGCCTAGAAAAGGAAGACCTTTTAGACCCTTATTACAGGCAGCTATTTCAACGCCTTATAGGTACTATAATGTACCTTATGCTGCTTACTAGGCCTAATATAGCCTTTACAATACAGTAGCTTTTACAGTATATGCAAAAGCCCTATAAGATACACCTTATAGCGGCTAAAGGGCTATTTAGGTATCTAAAAGGAACCCTTAGGCTTACTATAGCCTATAAGGGTCAAACCTCAATTCAGCCTATCGGGTACTGCGATAGCGATTTTACAGGGGATAAAAATTCCTCTAGATCGACCTTCGGCTATCTCTTTACCCTAGGAAAGGGGCCTATTAGTTGGAAAGCGAAAAAGGCTTCTACTATAGCCCTATCGACCCTAGAGGCTGAATCCGATAGCCTTACAGAGGCTATCCGAGAAGTCCAGTAGATTCAGGGCCTCTATAGAGAGCTACAGCAGCCTCTAGAGCTCCCTATAATAGTCTATTGCGACAACCAAGGCACTATTGCAAACGCCTATAACCCGACCCTACATTCTAGGACTAAGCACACCCTATTAAAATTTTACTATAATAGGGAAAAGGTCCTAAACGGGTTAGTTAAAGTATCCTATTTAGATACTAAGGCTATACTTGCCGACGGGCTTATTAAGCCCCTTATAGGAATCCTTTTTCAAAGGTTCCTAGAGCTTATAGGGCTTATAGAGGCCTAGCCCTCTATAAATTCCCTATAGAGGTTTTACTTATAGGGTCTATTAGAACCTATAAGGTTTTTCCCTCGCCTATACGCTCCTTATTCCTCTTTATAGCTATATTACTAGCTTAAGAAGGGGTGTTAAGAAATAAGGTCTATAGAAAGTTCTTAAGACCTATTTCGACAATTAGTAATATACTTTCCTAAATAGGAATAGTAATTACTAATGCTTATTAATCCTTAGTAATCTTCCTTAAGGATTAATAAGCTTGGATTAGTAATGATTTATAATCCTATTATTAATCTAGATTTATAATCTAATTAATAAGCGATTATAAATACAGAAAAAGGGGGCTACGGATAGCTATATATAGAGGGAGACTTCCCTCTCTTCCTATCTTTTATTCTCTAACTAGATTCAATCTTTACTATCCTATAGTACCTTATATTTTATTATATAAGCCTTCTAGTTTACCCCCTCTATCCTATAGCTCTCTATTAGAGCTATACGGACTCCTCGGTACTAGGGATCGCAGCTCAGTCAAAACTTCTACTGCGTAGGATAGGGCGTTATAGTAAGGCTCTAGTATCTCTACTAGTCCTTACCTTTATCCCTACCCTTATTGCAAACAATACTTTAGGTATATTTTCGTTCTCTCTTATACGAGCCTCTATTAATAATTATTAGATAAGAGTATAAAGGCTATTAAAGTTATTAAGGCGAAGGGCGCTAAGAAGTATAAGCACGAAGATATAATTAACGTTTCGGATAACGATAATAACGTAAATATTATTATAGTTCTACTTTAAGGCTTAGATAAGCATACTTATACGGTTCTTACGAAGGTCTTTACTAAACTCGCTAAGAAATAAAATAGTTAGTAAGTTTATATATCTTACTCTACGAAGTTATACGAAGGCTAACGATTAAATAGTAATTTATTTTTACTTAGCTATAATTAATTACTATATATAGGCTCGTACGAGATAATACTTAAGAGTATAGGGGTTTAATTTCTTAGCTAATCGTATAGATTAATAAATATCCTAACTTAAAAAAAATAGGCTATAAATTCTTATAAAAATTTTTTTTTCCTTCCTCCTTCTTATTTCTATTCTTTTTTTTACTTTAATAGAGAGGTAATTACCTTTCTACGAGCTTATATAATATAGTTCGCCTAAAGATCCCCCTTAACCTCTATTACTATTAGATCGAATAATAGCGAATAGAGAATCTCGATATAAAGGAAATTCTTTACTTTCTTAAAACCGAATTCGATATTAAATTAAGCTATACGACTCTCTAGCGAGCGCTAAAGTCCTAGAATATACCTATACGAATAATTATATAAGATAATATAGACCTTCGCGAGCGGATTAAAGACTTATTCTTTAATAATATTCTTAATGACTATTTTATACTTCTTAAGCTTTAGTTAGAGGGCTTTATTCTTACGTACTATAGGCTCGCTAATATACGATAAGATATTAGTCTCCCGCGCCGTTAATTAGATAATTAGCTCGCCTTATATAAGTAAGAGCTTAAACGATTCTTTATAGAGTAAGTATAGTAAAGTATAGTCCTCGAAGGTCTTAGATATATGTATCTTTATACTTACGTTCGCTAATATTACTATATCCTAAGTCGACGAGTACTTTACGAATCGTACCGGGTCTTTTACCCTCGTCCCCTTTCCGAATGATAGACTATATAGTATAATCGCCGCGCTAGATAGACTACGCTTAGCCCTAACTTTATTTAGTCTCTTAATAGATACGATAAACTTAAGAAATAGGGTATTAAGATTTATATAGGCATTAACGCCTATTTACGGATAATTATTTAGTTTTACGTTAGCGTATCGTCTAGTATATAGCGTAGTATTCTCGGTTAGTATATTAACATTCTAGAAGAGAGAGGGAAGATACCTCTAATTATCTATACGGATTATAGACGAGAGACCTTTATAGCTATTAGTACGTAATATATTCTCTCGCAAGATCGTATAATTATACGAGATAGTATCCGCTAAGACGTATAATTATAAGACTATTAGGTCTTTAATAAGAATACGAAGAATAAGAAAATTAAGAGTTAGTAGCTTCGGTTATCTAAAGGGCGTTCTCGCTTTTAGCGGGTAAGTATCTTCTTATATATCTCTCTATATCTTACTAAGTCTCTCTACTTAAGAGTTCTTTAGCTTTATTATAGGTAGTAATATATATACCTACGAATCTCTTGCGGACCGGGTTATATTATTATATATATATATACCTCTCGTTTATATAGAGTTTTCGCAGTTCGTATAGACCTAGAATAACTACTATATTCGGCGGTAGAAATCGAGGCCGTATATAGTGCTCGGGTAGCTATAGGTTCTCTATTACTAGCCCTAAGACTCGTCTATACGGAACTTTATAGAGCCTATTAATTAAGAACGAATAGATATATTCTAGAGGTATCTTAAATAGGATTACTATAACCTTAATACCTACTTACTAAAGATAATAATAGAGACTTACTTTAATATTCTCGAAGGCTATACTTCTAGGGTTAACGAGCTAGATTGGCTATCTCTCTTATCGTATCTCTTCTTACGGTAACGACTCAATAAGTATATTTCCTTAAAGGAAGAACTAATAGTCTCCCTACTCCTATTACCTAAAGGTAGTATACGCCGATATAAGGAGTTTTTAGTAAGTCGCGGTAATAATATTTCGACCCTCTTCGAGAATATATAGTTTAAGGAGGTTAATAATAAGGGCGAAGAGGATAATAGTAAGAATAATACGAGTAAGGAAAATAGAGTAGAGAGTTAATTAGACTACGTAAATATACTACCTACTTTAATATTATTCGCATTAATTAGGATAAACGGAGTATAACCTTAATCTTCTTTGCCTACTCTTATAAAGGAGACTTTACGTTACCCTTAGGAATATCGTCCGATAGTATATCGGGACTTTATGCCTAAGAAATATTCGTATTGCCGACTTCGCCCTCGAATCGCTACTAAATCGATTCTATAGTATCGTTATTACTCTCTTCCTCTTCCTTAAGTCCCTCTTCTACCTTTCCCTTCTTTTCTTCCTTAACCTTTTCTTCCTTAACCCTTTTCTTGCCCTTAACCTTAGCCTTCGCTTTTAGCTTATACTTAACTTTTCGAGGCGTTAGAGTTAGTAACGAGTTGTATAAAGCGTTAAGGTTATTGCGCGACCTCTTTTTTATACGTAGAGCTAAAGGTAAATCGCTTCTAAGGGGTTAGTCCTTCTTATATAGAAGCTAGAAGAAGAGTTAAACCTTTTCTATCTCTATATAAAGGGTCATACCGATCTTATCGAAGAAGTTTACGAGTATAATAGTCTAATAGACTTTATCGTTAAAGAATATTAGCCCGACTAAAGCGCCCGAGGGTATAATAAACGAAACGAGAGTCTACGATATATCTATAAGCGATACTTTATATCGCTTAATAATATACTTTACTATTTCGCTATACGTTATAAATTAGTGCCTTAATACGAGCTAAAATCTCCCTTTACTACGATATACGCACTTCGGTAGCTTTATATACTCTACGTACTCGGTCCTAATACTAAAATCTTCTATATATCCCTCCGTAACCTAGAAGCTTAATTAGATATTAATAAGGATGGGACCTCGGCGTTATCGTAGATTAGCGAGGCTAGTCTAACGACTCGCTACCGTAGAATTTACGGCATTTTCGTATATATTTAGTATCGATTGAGTACGTTCCGACGGTATTATTATTATAGGTAGTGCAAAACGGCTCGTAGTAGCTACACGTAGCTCGTTCTTAATCGTAAGATAAGACGGAGGAGTATCGGGCTCGGCTATTAGGTCGATTAGCGTTTTGCTAATGATTGGGCCGCACTCGGGAAGGCGCTAGCGGCAATTTGGGCAGAAGGTTATAGTACGATATCGTTCTCGAATATTCGAGTGCCGTTGGCCATCTATAGCATAGAACGGAGTCTGTTCTGCTAGTTTAGGCGATATATTGGAAGTTCGAGAATCGTAGAGACTCAAAGTGGGTAGTAGTAAAATGTAGAAATTAATTTTTAATCGTAATATTTATTATGTATAGTATATGCCCTCTATAATATAATATTGGATAATATACTATGTATAATATTCTATTATTACGTATCACTAAGTATACATAGGCGTTAGCCTAGTGACCCAAAAAGGCAATTGTGCCCAAAAATTGTCAATTGAAACAAGCGTATCTATGGCCTTCCGTACCCAGTCTCTCGCAAACTCAGCCCACAACAGCGACGAGACGCACCTCGCTTCCTCCCGCAAACACCAGCCCAACACCCAAGCACAACACACATCCAACTACGATTCGAACAGCTGCCCATCATGTCGGAGGAAAAGGACGTCGTCGGTAATTGATCCCTCCCCTTCCCCTTCCCTGCTGTTTACTACATCCGTCGCACGCATTTGCCGCAGCCCCTCTGCGCACACAACTAAGAATACCCCGCCAAGGCGCACCACACGAGAGCTCCCCTCGATGCCTAGCACAGCGTCACGCACACGACCACGATGACATCTCCTGAATGCATGCCGATTCGGTGCTGACCGGCCCCAAATAGACTACTCCCTCAGCAACCCCGATACTTTGACCAAGTACAAGACCGCCGGCCAGATCTCCGAGAAAGTCGTGGGTGCCGTGGTCGAGCTTTGCGTCCCCGGCGAGAAGATTGTCGACATCTGCCAGAAGGGTGACAAGCTCATCGAGGAGGAGATTGCCAAGGTCTACCGGGGCAAGAAGGTCACCAAAGGTTCGTAACGTGCCAGTCCTTGCCACGGCCACGGCATCCCCAGCGAATGCCCGCGTGACTAACACGGACGACGCAGGATTCGCGCATCCCACTACCGTTTCGCCCGCTTCCTATGTCACCCCCTACACCCCCCTGACGTCCGACGAGAGCGAGGCTGCGGCCGAGATTCAGCCCGGCGAGCCCATCAAGATCCAGCTGGGAGCCCAGATTGACGGCTTTGGCGCCATCGTCTGTGACACCGTTCTGGCCCGCCCCAAGGAAAAGGCTGACGAGGTCGTCTCGGGTCGCCCAGCCGACCTGGTCCTGGCTACCCATTATGCAAACGAGCTGCTCCTGCGGCTGATGGTCCCCCCTGGCCTCCTGGCCCAGGGTACCGACGAGGAGAAGGCCAAGGCCGCTTCCCAGAAGGCTCCCACCCAGGCCAAGATCACAAGCCTGCTGGAGAAGGTGTGTGAGAGCTACGGCTGCCACCTTGTCGAGAGCACCACGTCATGGCTCTTCGAGCGCAACGAGATCGAGGGCCCCAAGAAGATCGTCCTTGCCCCCGCCGAGGGATCCAAGGGCGAGGGCGTCCCCGAGACGTCCGAGGTCTGGGGCGTCGAGATGGGCGTGAGTCTGGGATCTGGAAAGGTCAAGACGCTCGACCACCGTGCCACCCTCCATCGCCGGACCACTCAGACCTACGGCCTGAAGCGCCCTACTTCGCGAAAGATCCTCTCCGAGGTCCAAAAGAAGTTTGGTACCTTCCCCTTTAGCTTGCGACAGCTCGAGGACGAGCGTGATGCCAAGTCGGGTGTCGTCGAGTGCGTCCGAGGCAACGTCTTCCGCCAGTATGAGGTGGTCGGCGACAAGGACAATTCCCCCGTGGCCAGACTCCTGACTACCATTGGTGAGTTGAATTATCCGACGTGACAATTGTATCCAGGAGCCGGCAGCTGACGACGCGATTTAGCCATCACGAAGAACGGCATTACCAAACTCGGTGGGCCACCGGCTCTTGACGCCAGCAAGTTCAAGACGGACAAGAAGATTACGGACGCGGAGGTGCTCAAGATTCTCGAGCAGCCCCTGGCCAGGAACACCGGCAAGAAGAAGAGCAAGGGCAAGAAGAAGAAGACCGCCAAGAAGGCCGCAGCTGCTGACGAAGACTCGGATGATGACTCGGATGACAGCGAGTAAGCAAAAATCGAGGCAAACGGCAGGACGGTGTCCAGGAGCTGGCAGTTCCAGTCGCTCAAATGATGGTCGGTACAGAACCGGCCGCATTTGGCTGGGTAGTTGCGGCCAGTCAGATGCCTGCTCCAGGTCGAGTATTCGACCGTACCGAATGCGGCCTTGGACACGTCATGGAAGCTTTGGGCCATGGCGGAACTCACAGGCAGCAGAGGCTTCCGCGCCGCTGCCCGCATGCGAGTGTAGTGAGGCGAGGTATACATAGATACTCAACACTGTTCCGGTATTGCCAATTCGTGCCACTGATTGGCCACGGGAATGTGAGCACGAATGAGGTGCCAGATTCTGTGTGCCGTGAACTGCCTGGCGGTATCGTGGAGAGTCGGAGACGGGGGTGGAGGGGAGAGTTTGCCTGATGTGACGTGGGGATGAGGCAGCAAGCGACGAGCATTGCCCGTACGGCGAGGGCGCAGTCTTTTTTCTTGCCGCGCGAGAGGCTCTGCAGCAAAGTTTACGACCGGGGCAGCCAACGGACAGAGACCATTCGAGTTGGCCATGGAAATGTAGAAACAAGGGGGGATGTGGGCGACCTGGAGCAGCCCGGGGCACGGGTCAGGGGTAAAAGCGGTGGCAAGGAAAGCCCCAAAAATGGCTCGCGGCCCAGACGGGAGGGGAGGCGCAGGATGAACTGCCTGATGCAAAGGGAACAGCGGCCGCGAGAGGCAAAAAACATCCATGGATGCCCGACCGCAGGCGGAAGTGCGGTGGCGGGCGAGCGTGTGTGAATGAGTGAGTCGTGCCACCGCGCTGGAGGCTGCCTGGGCTTGTGCAGTCCAGTGCATGAGGTGCCGCTGCAAGCCCACCGCACCCCTTGTCCGCCTCGCCAGGCCGCCTCCTCCGAAGCCTCGACCTGCCTGGGCACCCACCATCCGTCGCCTCCCCATCCCCTCGCCAAAGAACCGCGTCAAACGCCCCGACGAGACGCGATCTGGCGGCGGGCATCCATGCTGCAGCTGCAGAGACAGGTGAACCCCCCCCAGGCGTCGCGGGCGCGTCTTGCGGTGCATCGTTGCTGACCCGCACCGGCCAGGCCTGAAGAGGAGCGTTGCCCATCCCGCCCGCGGCCACGGGGGCCACAGGCAGCGCAGCGCAACGCTCGACACCAGCACCAGCACCACCATGATATCCTCCAACACGAGAGCCTCGCGGTCGTCGCGCTACTCGAGTCCCGCGCAGCCGCACGCCGGGAGCGGGAGCTGGAACGGGCGGCTCGAGGTGTCCAGGAGCTCTGCAAACGAAGGGTCGAGGGCGCTGATGGCCCGATGGCTGGAGCCCTCGGTGCAGGCCAGGCCCAGCTTCGAGGAGGCCGGGCTCGCGCGGTACGGCGTCCTCGAGACCATGGCGCCGCTGGGCACCATGCCCAAGCCCAAGAAGCCAGCTGGTGAGAACGGGCCGACGGTCCGCAAAATCATCCTTAGGCCGTCGGGGGGGAATTCTGTTGCCGCCGCAAACACGAATGCTGCACGCGAGGCGGCAGCAGAGCCTAAACCACAGCCAAGGTCTGCGCCCGCATCCCCTCCACCGCCGTCCCCTGTGCAACCCGCACCCGCACGGAGAAAATCTCTGTCCTTCAAGGTTGACGACGCCGAGGACGACGAGTACGACCCCAAGGGGAACACTCGTCGCCGGCGCTCGAAGCGCGTGTCGCTGCCTGCCAAGAAGACGCGGCATTCCGTCACGGGCGAGCGGAGTGACTCTGTCATCATGGCGGCGGCCCCCAAGCCCTCGACGCCGAGGAAGCGCCCTCGCGCCGACGCCGAGGACAGGGAGTTCACGGACAAGGTCGTCGAGGCGGCCGTGGATGAGGCGCTCAGGCACTACCGCTACCCCACGGCCTGGGCCCTCAGGACCCTCTACGACGACAGGTGCAACGACGCGGAATTCGTGGCCATGATTGAGGACGTCTTCAGGCAGACGGCCGACGCGGAGACGGTGGAAGAGTTTTCCAGGCTCATGGAAGACAAGAAGCGCGAGGGCAAGAGGGACGACCAGGGCTGCTACTACTTTGTCCCCCCCACCACCAACAGCCGCTTCACTCCGCACAAACCGAAGCCTGCTCCATACGCCGAGCTCCTTCGCGATCCCGAAGGCGTGGCGCGGGCTGCAGGCGAGACGCAGCGAGCTGCCAAGAAGGCCAGAACGGCGCAGGCCAGCCCGCGCAAGACGGCGGCCTCGGGAGTGGTCAAGGTCAGGACGCCGCGGTCCTCGCGCCGCAACAGGCACGCCCACACGCATGCGCACGCACGGAGGGACTCGGGCTCGAGCATGTCGTCGCTCTCGTCGGCCATGAGCCTGAGCCTGTCGTCGCCCGAGGCCGAGGCCAGCCTCAACAACAATGGCCCGTCCCGAGGGGCGCCCAGCGGCGCTGCTGGGGTCGGATCCCATCATCATGCGGATGCGCCAAAATCCCAGCCAATCACCACCCGCGGCAAAACACTCGCCTCCAGCAAGCAGGCCGTGTCCAACACATCTGAATCACACTCCCCCCCCCATCCCGATCACCACCGCCGCCATTCATCAGGCCGCACGCGCGCTCCTCGCCACTCGTCCACGGCTGATGATGCCGGCATGCCCGGCCGGGTCGCCGCCTCAGAACTCTTCCCCAACCTGCCCCCGCCGACAACAGCCGGGTCGGCCAAGACCGGCGTCAGGGCTCCTATGCCGGACGACGAGGACGATCCGTTCTGGGGCAGGCGACGAGATGCGCGCAGGGTCACCAACGGCTACAGCGCGCACGAGAGCTCCCTGAGGGACGGCGAGGAGGAGCCCGTCCAGACGCCCGTCAGGAGGACGAGGAAGACGCGCCAGTCGCTCGTGGCCCCCGTCAGCACCCGGGCTACGCGTTCCGCCAGCAAGAGGCCCATCGACGAGGTCGAGAGGACCGACTCACCGGCGGCCTTCTCATGGCAGGGCGATGGCGACTCCATGTTCGGCTCGCGCGCGGCTACGCCGACGGCGCTGCGCCCGACCAAGAAGCAGCGGACAGGTCTGCGCGTCAAATCATCGTAAGTTCCATGCCCCCCCGCATGGCGTTACTACGATGATATCGCTGCCCAAAGCTGGGCGCTGGCCGGAGCAAGGCGCTTCGCGGTCTGCGGTGAGAGCTGGCAAGGCTCCGTCATCCATCGCGCAGACCACGGCGTCATGCGTCTCGCCGCATATGAGCCTTGCGGCGTTGAGCGAGAACTATGCTGACAGCTTCATTTCTCTGTGCAGGCCTGTGAAGAAGAAGGGCGGCACCGCTGCCGGTGTTCCCCGGTCGATGAGCGAAGCAAATTCGACGCTCAACAACGGAGCGCCGAAGGATCCGGTATGCTTACCCTCTTCCTGCTCGCCTGTGATGTGCTGCACTCCATCGGCCTGCGTGTCCCAAACATTGCACCAGGCAGACGTTGCTGGGGGCCTGTTTCGGAGGCGCAGATTGCTTTGGGGACGTGCCCGCGCAGACAAGGATCACCCCACGACAGGGCCATTTACTAGCGGCTGCGTGCGTGGAATCCGGTTTCGCCATGTGCAAGGCGCTGCATGCGCGGGTGAAGACGCGAGGCAGATGAATATCGTCGCTAACTGCTGTTCCCAGACGTCGGACAACGATGAGTACTGCTCGGCCTGCGGCAACGCGGGCGATGTCGTCTGCTGCGACGGCTGCCCGCGGTCGTTCCACTTTGAGTGCGTCGACATGGTGCAGTCTGAGGATCTGCCCGACGAGTGGTACTGCAACGAGTGTCTCATCCGACGCTTCCCCTCGCGCGTGCCTGTGCACAAGGGCATCTTCGCGAGCGCCCTCAACAACCTCGAGAAGAGCATCCCGCGCGCCTTTAGCCTGCCCAAGAAGGTGCAGAACCGATTCGAGGGCGTCAAGGCCGGGGCGGATGGCGACTACGAGGACGTCGTCGTCAACAAGACGGCAAAGTGAGTGGCGGTGCACCCCCGTACCCTTCCTTGCCTCACGTCTGCTAACAAGAGCCTCGCAGGAAGCGAAACGGCTACGACGAGCTGCCAGACTTCTTCAAGCAGCGCGAAGACGGCCAGGCCGTGCTGTGCCACGCCTGCCAGAAGGCGGCGACGGAGATCAGGGCCATCATCCCCTGCAGCGTGTGCCCTTTGCATTGGCACATTGACTGCCTCGACCCCCCGCTGGCAGTGCCCCCGGTTCTCAAGACCTGGCGCTGCCCAGCCCATGTCGACGATGTGCTGATCGAGGTGCCCAGCCTCGCCCCGGCCCATCGCTTCCGCAAGGTCAAGGGCATCCAGGCCATCACGCCCGTCATCGGCCGCGGCTTGAAGAACAATGGCCACATCGAGGTTGACTGGAACGACGAGCCCGAGGAAGCCGACGGCTCCGGATGGCCGGACCCGCAGTCATTTGGGCGGACATTCAAGCTGTCTGCCAAAGGGGTTGTTCTCGACTTCATCGAACAGTGAGTGCACCTCCCCTGCTTGTCCAGCCCTGGCGTTTGCTAACCAACGCCTGCGCAAGGCTGCGACGCCAAGGCGCTGGCTATGGATCTCGGCGGAGCGAATCCAAGCGGGTGCCATACCCGTCGCCGCCCACGCAGCGCAACCCGGCCACGCCCCTCCCGGGCTCTGCCCTCGAGCGCAAGGTTGAAGAGATGCAAGCGTCTCTCAACCTGATAGGTCTTCGGAAAAAGCGGTCCGAGGGCATCGACCAGCTGACATCGGCGCTTCTAGTGAGCACCTCCCCCCGGACTTCTGCTTTCGGCTCCTGCATGCTAACCCGACCCGACACAGTCTGCTGCCGACCAGAGCGTGCTGTCCCTCATGGCCAAGGGCAACGCCGACAGCATTGCATCCGGCCGGCTGACACAGGATGACAAGCAGAGCCTGCGTGCTACGCTCGCGCAGATGGAGGCCATGAGCGCCCGGATCCGAGAGGTCCTCGGCGACGACAAGCCGTCGCCTGAACCACCAGCCATGGCGGCGGAGGCCCACACGCCGCTGTCGGAATCGTCTGGCATTAATGGGCCCTCGGAAAAGCTCGAATCGATTGCGCCCGTCACGGAACCAACTCCCCCGTCTACGGTCGACCACGCCGAAGGCTCCATGGACTTCGACTAGGGGAGGATGGCCCCTTCTCGGCGATGCACATCGAGCACTCGTGAGCATCGACAGACTCTCATGAACGCTTGACCATGACAACCCGCGTACCGCCCTTTCCCCCTATAGATCTGTACCACCTCCGCTAAGCCCTCGACCGTCACATACTGGCCCGTGTCGGTATTGGCCCATCTCTCCATCCTATGATTGATACCTTTCTTGCGAACAAAACGGAGTTTGGAGGACTTGGCATCGAGTCATGACTCATCACCGCATCGACACGGCCGACGATTGTGTGTTTCCCCCCTCCCCCCCAGTTTAGCTTGTGATTCTGCCGCCTCTTTTTCCTGCTTTTCATTTGCGGCAACCGAGAGTCAGGAGGGGAAGCCAAGCTTTACGGCTTGCCCTCGTGTTTTCCTGTTCAGCCATTGAAGGCTCCAGCCGCCTCAGACACTTTAATGAACTTTCCCCTGAGGTGATTGACTTTTGCTCGCGCGCATTGGAGGGGGGGAAGGCAGGGGAGAGGAGCGGTTTTTGCATGCCCATTGTTGTATCATAGCCGGATTGGTGCATGAGGAAATGAACTTTTGCCTTGGAAGCCTGCCGTACCCCCGTCGTTTTTTGCACCGACTGCTTCGGGAGGGGAACGGCCAAGGGGAGAGTGGATAGGGTTTGCCGAGATGACGTGGATGCAGATGGACAGGAAAACATATTTCCTTGTTGTCTACAACATTTGTGCCCTCGCACGTGGTGTTGCCAACGTCTGCATGTGCCGCCTGTAAAGATGATGCCAGGGTTTGCCCTGGCGCATGAGAAACGTAGTCTTCGCCTCCTCACCAGGTCCTTCACTCATTATGCAGAGGCTGACGGAAGCGCCGGAGTGACAGCTACCCAGAACACTTCAATAATTCAAAGCGCAGCTAATAGAACTAGCGTGATGCACCAGGGGTAGCCAAGAATGTCAACACAGATTGCATGCTCGTCAACGAGACATGGCTGGCCGGGCTACCTGACGTGGCGTAAACACTTTTTTTTGGTGGTTGCATCGACCTAGTATACAACTGCCACCGCAGAGCAGGTCCGGCAAAAACAGGTCCTTCCTCTCGCTCACTCTGGCGAGTCCTTTCCACAACCCCCCCCGTCCCCAATCCACCCACCGTAAAGCCAGAGAAGCAGCGGTGCGCCAGGTCGATGGTCGAGTCCTGCATGGGCGGGACAAAATAGGTCAAAGACTTCTTGCGGCCGAAGCAGATAGTCTCTCTTGGCGAACGGTGTTCAATTCAGAGGCGTGACGTTCATCATGAAATAACCGAAGAAGAAATAAAGAAGCAAAGGAGACAAAACAGGTTGCCTCTGCTTGAACCGTGTGGCGGGCTGAATGCTCGAGGCCAGCCTGGAACACCCCTCCGCCAGGAGCAAACAGAGGAGGGATAGGTCCCGAAGAGCGGCGACGGAGAGCTAGCAACGATGACGTCTCGGTAATCCCGCGTCCCTCTAAATCAGGTCCGTCTAGATCACGGACTCGAGCGACGGACTTCTACCAAATTCACAACCCCCATCAAACTCCGAGTCGACTTTCACAATGGCCGGCTGCGCAATAAAACACAAACGAGGGGATGTCGATGCCACCACTGGGCATGGTCCCCAGGGCTTAAATCATCTCTGGTGAAATCGTTAGCAGTTGCTCCAAGCAGAGTTGCTATTAGCCCGGGTTGACGTACGCGACCGCGCCTAGTGTTGGCCTGGTCTTGCTGCATGTAACCCATGTTCTGCATGCCACTCATGTTGCCCATGTTGCCGTAACCGTATGTGCCGCCCATGGGAAGGCCGAATCCAGGCGGTCCGTACGAGGGCTGGCCGCCTGGCATCTGGGGAACTTGCGACGACGGAGGCTGAATAGGGCTTCCGTTAGGCATATTCTGCTGGCGGTATTGGTCCACCGATGGACCCGGCGTGGCGTAGGCTCCGTACGCAGGCTGCATGGACGGGAAGCTGTAGTTCATCTGGGGCGTCGCCCGGCCCATCATGCTCTGCTGGTATTGCATTTGCTGGAGGCTGACCGCCGGGGCGGGCCCGGCCGGCGCATTGTACATCATGCCTTGGTTGTACGGCGGGAAACCAGACATGCCTGGATCGGCGCTGTCGCTTCTCTGGGATCCGTATCCCGCGTCAAACCCGGGCACGTTGGCTGCAGGGTTGAGTGGGTTATAGAAAGACTTGCTGCCCTGGCCTTGCTGCGAATGGTGACCGTTCATGTTGTTCTGTCGCGACGTAGGACGTTGTCGTTGTTCCGAGTGGGCGCTAGGTTCGCGGTTTGGCCCGGCGGCCCTGGTCGAAAGACCAACCTCGTCCATGAGGCGCTTATAGCCTTGGCTCGGCTGGGCCTTGATCTTGACAAGGACATTCTTGACGTTGTCCACAACTTGGCCACGGATGCTCTCGTCAAAGAATGGAGTCGTCAGCACCTTGAAGATCAGGGTGGCACCATATGCGTGATCGCTGAGGATAGCCTCCAGGACTTGATCGTTGGGGGTGAGGAACAGCGCCTTCAAGATCGCATCACGAGCATCCGCCTCAGCCTTCTGGTTGATGACTTTGAGTACAGTAAGATAAGCGACCTTGTGGGTGCACAGATGGACGAGACAGGGCACGAGGCGGGGAGACAGAACGGTGCGTCGCTGAGGGAACGTGCAGGTGTCCAAGAACCAAGTAAGTAGGAGGGCACCGTTTGCATCGGTAGCCAGCTGAACGCTGTGCAGAGCAATGGCCGCAGCGAGCATTCGCTGCTGCATCTTGGTGGCGTGGTGACTCTCGAGGCACGCCCTCATGGCACGAGCACCGAATCGACCCTGGGCAACTTCCCACATTCTGCTCAGCATCGTCTCAAAGATGAACTCGTTGAAAGGCGCCCCGAATTTGAGGCATCCCTGCACAACGTAGTTGCCGTACTGGTCCAGGAACAGTGGGACCGTGTACGGTCGGATATGTTCGGCGATGACGGACATCTGGCTGGGAGTCTTGCAGACATCGATGATCTTCTGGGCTGCCCAAGTGCCGTTCTTGTGGATGCCAATCTCGGCCAGGTGTGGTGCGATTTCAGCCAGCATGGCATCTCGCACAGGGTCCGCGCAATGCTCGAAGAGCTTCTGAACGACAGTGTTGCCCAAGTAGTCTGACGAAAGCTCCGCAATCTCTGGGAGCATCTCCATGGCAATGCTCTCGATTTCAGTCAGGGACAGGAGATCGTTGTCGATGCGCTTGCGAATGTCCCTCAGCCTCGGGGCGTCATGGACCCGCGTGTGGGTTGGCTCTCGAACGGCGGGAATCTCCTCGACGAATGCGTTGTACTGGATGGCCGATTGAACGCTGCGAGAAATCTGAAGCTTGTCATCGTCGGTTGCCTCAAACTGGCCGACAATGTCGAGGATGTCCGTTGTCATGTCACGCAGGGGCGGAACGATGGGGGCTACCTTTCCCAGAGCCGGGGCCTGAGGCCCTTCTCCGGGGGAAGATGCTGGTCCTTGAGCTGGCCCTTTACCCTTCGCAAACGGGTCGGGGCTGGGGGATGGGAAGGCTCCATCATGACCGGGGGTGTTGGAGGCCGACGGCGGCTTCGCAAAGTTGATACGAATCGGACCAGCGCCAGGGAAGATCTCCTTGCCATTCATGTTCGTCTTGGCAGAAACGGCGCTCTCGACCCTCTCAAAGTTGACGAAGCCGCAGTTCTTGTGGGTCAGCACACGGGCCGACAGGATGGGGCCGTGAGCCTTGAACAGTTCGACGAGAGTCGATGTGGTGGTCGATGTTGGAATGCCCCCCAGCCAGAGTGCACTTGTAGGACCCTCGAGTCCTTGCTCGTCGGCACTGAGCAGCCCAGCATTGCGGCTGTTCGATCTGCCGATGTTCATGCCAGCGATGGCCTGGGGAAGGTCGTCATACTCCTTTTCGTCCTGGACATGCGTCTCAGAGGTCGACATGGGGCTGGGGACAGTGTTGTTGCCTGTCAAGTAGGTTCTCATGAGGCGGCCTCCGGGAGTCTCCAACACGCCGGCAGTGCGCGCTCGAGGGCGAGTGGCTGAAGCCTGGTTCGCAAACGCCTGTACGGCTAGGTTGTGGTTGTGGATGGCTGCATGCGTGGCGGCCAGCTGGTCCTGTAGCGCGGCTGCGTACTGGTTGTCGATGGGCATGCCGTCCACATCGTAGTCGTCCTCATCATCGGCGTACTTGTCCTTGTTGTTGACCGAATAGGAGCGGAAGCGGCTGGACTGCTTCGCGTATTCAAAGTTGGCCATGTAGGGCGTTGCCAGCTGCGCTCGCGGAGGCTGAGGGGTTTCGGCCAGTCCAAGGTAATCCAGGGTTCGCATGTGCACGTCGGATTCCCCGCCTCCTTCCTTGGAGTACTGGGACTGCGATGGGGAGCTTGGTCCGTTGGATCCGACACTAGCGATGCTCGCAAGAGTGGAGCCTCGCTCACGACCGACGCCAGCTGGGTTCCAGCCGGTGTTGTTGAAGATGGAGGGACCGAATGGAGACGTCGTTCCAGGCAGGGTAGAGAATGGGCTACGTTGGGGCATAGACCCTGCTCGAAGGCGCGATAGAAGCGCGGAACCGCTTGACGTATTGTCGGGGGGGTCAAGGCTGGGAGAGGGCGACTTGTTGAATGGACTCTGGGACGGGGTTGCTCGAGCAGACTTTGCCGCCAGGCCAGGGATATTCAAGAGGCCGTTGACAGGGCCGCCGGGAGAGAAGCGAGACGGGACGGTGCCAGCTCGGGCCCTGCGAGTCTGGGGTAGGCTGTCGGGCGTGGGGAGCTGGCCAAAGTCGGGGAAACCGTCGGTTGGCGATTCGGGGATGTTCTCGCGAAGGGGAGTTGAGTTGCCGCTGGTGGGAGGACCACCCCAGGGATTTAAAGGCAGGCCAGGGATCCCTTCCTGGGCTTGAATTTCTCTTGCCCTGAAAAAAAGCTTGATTAGCAAGAGAGTTTGGTGTATGTAGATGGGATGCCTGTGGGTAGCGCGGTACGGACGAACCTTTTGGAGAAGAGTCTGCTCGAGCCAGCCATCTCGTGCGACGGAGAACCAGCCCCGGATCGCGAGTTGCCTGCCATGATTCCGTTATGGTTGATGCTACCGGGGAGACCAAATGGAGATCTGGCCGGGGGCACCGATGCATCGGCGGCGGAGGCGTTGCTGGCAGAGGGGGAGAGCGAACGGTTTTGGGTTGCGGCATGGTGTGAACCATAGCTGGGCGCCATCTGATCAGATCTGGACATTGACATTATCAATTACCTGTCTGGCCGCATGGCACAACGCCACAAAGCGCCTCAAGGTAGGATAGAAAATATTATTTCGTGCGTCGGGCGTTGAACAGAGGATGAAGGCACCGGTCGAGGTCGAGGCCAAATGTCATGGAGCACCACCACGACACGATGGCAGCTGACGTAGCAGCAGCGGCCGCAGGCGTACGAGTGAAGAGGCGCGACGAAGCAGGTGGTCAGTAGCCGGTATTACAAGTGGATACTGTGACGAGCCGAGTCGGGCGCCTCGTTGACCGGCGCGGTGGACGAGGGCACACGAGGCCGGTGAGGCGTGCTGGGAGGATCCCGTCGGTGTCTGGCTCGTCGAGGCCTGCAGGATTGAGTTTGGCTGCTGCAGCCGCCGAGCTTCCGCGAGGCGCCAAAGGGAAGGGAAGAGACGAGGCAGAAACAAAGTACAAACGGGTTCAATATACAGGCCTCATTGGGGGGAGAAGAGAGGGGCAGAGGAGGCTGGCGATGGGGGAGAAGCGTGGAGAGGAGAGGGCCTGGAGAAGGGGATGGATGCGAAATGCAGGAGTCGACAGAGGAGAGCGGATGGATGTGCGTTGCTTGCTGGAGGCTCGCAGCCTGTGGATACCCGTCGTGATGGGTTTAGTGCTGGCGTGTGGCATGGGATGCTGTTGGTGGGGGTGGATGCCCTGGAGCGCTGACATACAGCGGAGGCTGGGCCGCTGACTGACCTACAACGCAGGCTGGGCCGCTGGACCGCTGGAGCTGGACCTGGCGCATAGTTGCAGCGCCCGCCAGTCATCGGTTCACCTCGACGTCTCTGAAACACGTCGCTCGTGCTCT
This sequence comes from Tolypocladium guangdongense, assembly GCA_022114105.1. Lineage (NCBI taxonomy): Eukaryota > Fungi > Ascomycota > Sordariomycetes > Hypocreales > Ophiocordycipitaceae > Tolypocladium > Tolypocladium guangdongense. The sequence continues at coordinate 4,506,643 of NRQP01000001.1, read as the reverse complement.
CTTCGCGCTGCTGTGATGCCTCTCGTCCAGCGTTGCCCGAAGCTGCCTGCGCCGGTCCATCCTCGCATCGCTCTGCCACGTCCGCCTTGACCTGACAGCTGCCCGCCTCCGTCATGCATACGACCAGATACCTGACGACAAGACGCAAAAGTTCGACGAACGCTGGTGCAAGGGCGAGGCAAGGCTTGACCCGTCGCCGCCAGTCCCGGGTCGGCTGCATAAGTCGTTTTGTCTCGTGTGCGTCGTCGCGGTGTACGATAGGACCATGTGCCCTGCGCCGGCGGCTCTCGGGTCCCATGCTTGCTTTGCCTCTGCGCGTCTACTCGTAGGTACCCTCCAGTCCGCGGCTGCTGCGGAAGGTCGTTCTCCCAGCATGAAAAGGGGGCACCCATCCTTGCCGACTTTCAACCTTCCATTTGGGAAGGATTTCAGGAGACGAGAGCGCGGTCCAATGCAGCTGGCGCTCCACAGATCTCGAAACTTGGGCCCCCTCCAATCCAAGCATCCCGCCCGTCTATGGCCGTGGCGTTCCATCCGAGTACATAAATAGGTACCGACGGGGCGTTCAGGCACACGTACTCGTACGAGGACTGGAGGATGGCTTTTGGCCAGCACATCCGAAATGAGGTAATGATTGACTACTCGTACGAGTACTCATGTGCAGACAGTTTCCCATTACAAGCAAGGCCTTTGGCAGCTAACCCGCCATCAAAATCCACCTCGGTCGTGAATAAACACTCTCTCTCCGCATCACAGCAGCATCGTGCGCGCCCAAGCTGGCATCCCAGTGATACGGATGAGAGGCAAGGTACCTTGGACCTTGGTAAGGTACGGAGGTCGCTTCAAATACTTGGGCCGGCGCTAAAACTTCCGCTAAGCTACATCGGGAACGCCACCACCCAAATTTGCTTGGGTAGGCCTCCTGCGTTCCATTTACTCGTTTCCTCCCTCAAGCTCGTACATGCCTGGGATCCTCACAATCCAAGCTTGGATGCGGTCTTGCGGCAGCTCTTGCCAAGCGGTATTCCAAGCCGCGATGGCATCTTGCCGGCCCTTTGGGGCGCCGTTATTCAGTATATCTCTTCATCCAGGGCCAGGCTGACTCAATTGTGTTGAGACCAGGAGAGTTGCCGCACCAAAGGAGTCGCTGGACCTGATGAAAGTTGTAGACTTGCTGCTGCATATGACGACTGTGTGCTAGAGCCTTGTCTTCTTGAACGATCGTGCCTGGCCGATCCTTTGCGCATTCCTTCGCAAATGGGAGAAGCTTTGGGATACGGATCTTCTGTTAACATTGATACCAATCGATTCCGGATCCCTTGCGACGCGAGAGCTTGCCGTTCTTCTGATTCCATCGCCATTGGGGCCTTTTCCCGGGCAGCTAGCGTAGGTTCAATCGTCTCATCGAAGTCTCAAGCTCCCAGTTCTCTTTCGCAATAGACTCGAGCTCGTCGTTTATCTTCGTAATAGCTTTGTCGGCAGCTTTCTTCTCTTGCGTAGCCTCCGGGGCCCACCAATGCGAAGGGCCTTTCTGATCGTACGAAGAGCAGCCCCAGAATATAAATTCGGAAGAGCCTTTCCACCGCTTGTAAGGCGCACACAAGATGACAAGATGCTCTTAGAGATTCCAGTGCGGCGTGAGGACTACTGCATCAGGAAGTGGAGTCACGTGGGCATCGGCAGAGGATCGACGCATAGAAGCTTGCGAGGGCAAGCTTCAGTTTCTACACAATCTGAGTCCTTGCTGCTCCCACCTGATCGGTTTGTCTCTGTGTTTCTATCGTGAACCCCGTCGTGTTGCGCGGCGGCATTATAGAGTGGTGGGATTCGTACTCCGTAGGTAGGAACTGACTCGAAAAGAAGATGTAGATTTGACAATAAAGGAGGGGAACTCCCTCCAACAAGACGTATAGGGTTTCCCTACCCAATTTCAGCCCAAAACGTACTCGTACTTCGGGGATTCGAAATCCACCCCTGTTCTAACAGGGGTTAGATTAGGGGGCCGCCCCGAAAACATTTGGGGTGCACCTCCGTAAGCAGAGCCGCGTAATCCGTGAATCATTGTTCAGCCCCGTCAAGCCGTCAGGCCTGTCAAGCCACGATAATAATTCCCCTTCCCTCCCGAGACAATGTGACAGCACACGACGCGCATCCACAGGCCACGGCATTTGCCGATCTCGCCAATCATCATGCGCAACGACCCCTCTCAATATGATCTGCCAAACGCACATTAGGCCCGCCCTGCTCTCCCCAGAATTGACACGTCTTGATCAAGGAACATGCCCGTCACCAGGCTCTCAATTGCCTGTGGGGCCGGGTGTTGGCGGCATTCACTTTATCATTGGTCTATGACTATTAAACCTGGTGTATCTCCTCGGGATAGAATCCTCACCCGAGCCGCAGCAGCCACTGGCCTTCAACTCTGTGTCGTGCATCACCCGCGCGACGTCGTTACAGCTGTGGCATGCCTCGCCGCAGCCCGCTCCGCATACAGAGTCATCGGGAGCCCTTCTTTCCGCCACATTTCCCTCAAACATGTCCTCAGCTGCGCAAGACGATGTTGTTACTCAGACGCTCGCACAACAGACATGGTAAATCGTTCCCAGCCCCAACGCCAATCCATCATTCAGAAGCATCATACTTTTGCTTGCCAAACCACAACATGTCGAACTAAAAACGTGGCTGTGCGAACCCTGCTTCCTTAATAGTAGGCCTCGTGCGACGCTTATTTCGCATGCTTCTTGAATGCCAGCAGGTCCGCCAGGCTTCCCAAGGGGCAGCCGTGCTTCAAGAAGTCGTGCGCCAACAGTTCGTCAGACGAGGCACGGCTCTTGATGTCGACGCAAAGGCAGACGGAAAGGAACGCCTTGAGCTCCTTGCTCAGCTTCTCGGGCTTCTTCAGCCGCGGAGTTCCGTTTGTGGCGATGAGGTATAGAGCTTTCAGTGGCTCCTCGTTCAGGTACGGCGGCTCAGACTCGATCATTTCGATGGCCATGATGCCCAGCGACCAGATGTCGACCTTTGGTCCGTATTCCTTCTGCTTCACAACCTCGGGGGCCATCCAGTACGGCGTTCCGACCATGGTTGCTCGCTTGGACTTGGTCTCTGTGAGCTTGGCACAGAATCCGAAATCAGCTGCGAGAGGTCAGCCACATGGACTCTATGATTATCGTGAAAGGAGTCTGTGCTACGTACTGATCTTGACGTTGCCGCGCGCATCCAGGAGAACGTTGTCGCTCTTGATGTCGCGATGAATAATGCTTTGGGCGTGGAGGTGCTGCAGGCCTCGGCATGTCTAAGTAGAAGAGTCCAGGTTAGCCCAGTACTTACTTTGTCGAGTGAGCTGCATCAAGACGGGTCTTACCTCGTGACAAATGGTGGAAATCTGCTCTTCCGAGATGGACGGGTTGTTGTCGATCACGTCAGTCAGGGCACCGCCCTCCATGTATTCCATGACAACCCAAAGCTCAGCGTTGTTGTTTCGCAGGAAGGCGTCAAGGAAGTTGACAATGTTCCTGTGCCGGCTGTCCTTCATGACCATGATTTCATTCACAATCAGCTCCTTTCTCGGTTGATGGGCAAGATCCATTTGCTTAATAGCAACCTGCGCCCGGCTGCCCTGCTGACGAAGAACCTCACGAGCGATGCCCTGGGCAGTGTCCTTGATCTTGGCAACATAGACCGAGCCAGAAGCACCTTGCCCAATCTTCTTCTGCTTCGAGTACGACAGATTGGGGTCGTCCTTGGACACGGCTTCCCTGAGCTTGGCCATGACCTCATTTTCAGACATTGTGGACATGCGCACGTCTTGTTTGCGCTCCGCCGCCGATGGCTTCGCGGTGAGCGCTGCCTCTGCCGCCTTGACACCGTCTCCATGTTGCGTCTGGCTCGGCTTGGGGGCGACATTGAGCGGCTTTACGGGGGCAGGCAATCGAGAAACGCCTTGACCTTGCGCCAGCGGCTGCCTCGGCTGAGATGCCTGGTTGCCGTTCTGGTACCGCGCTGCGCTGGATCCGGCGGGGTTGTCCGTTCGCGGTGTTCGTGGTGCCTGGCTGGCGGGATCTCGGGAGGAACTTGATTGTGAGGACACGGGAGGGCGATTTGCAGCGCTAGATCCACTAGGAGCTGGCGGAGCTGGTCTCTGGGCACGGAGGCCGCTGGATTGGCTCCCGGCGGGCTTGGGCGCAGGCGGAGCCGCTCTCGATGGGTTGAATCGGTCTCCGTGGGGTGATGGCGAGGGACCGCCACTGTAGCCGCCGCCGCCAATTTCCTGCTGGGCCAACGGGACCTTGTTTTTAGGTAGCGAGGAATTGTATTCTTCCAGCTCACGCTTGTGCTGTTCGTCCGCCTCGCGCTGCTTCTGTGCCTCAAGCTGCTTCTTTCGCTGCTCGTCCCTCAGAGCATCCTGAGAGACATAGTTGGGCGACATGGCCTGCATCTGCTGGCGTTGCTGTTGCTGTTGCTGTTGCTGTTGCTGCTGCTGCTGCTGCTGCTGCTGCTGCTGCTGCTGCTGCGGCTGCTGCTGTTCGCCGAGGGCCGGTCGCCTCTGAGAGCTGCCAGGCGGTGTCGTGCTATAGCTTGGATTGCGCTGAGACGGCGTGGGAGGAGCCGGACGAGGGGGCGCTATTGAGCTTCCATTCCCGTAACCCGACTGCTTGTTCTGAGTCGTGGCGGGAGACGTGGGCGGAAGGCTGGAGTATTGGTTAGGGTTCTCCGCTCTCTTGGCGAGATCGGTGTAGAAGTCCAGGACCTCGAAGACAGCTTGAGGGTTGCGTTCATAGTCTTCTTTGGTGATGGCCGAGGAGTTCAGGAGCTTGGACCACTCTGGGGGAAGGCCGATGAACTCTCCCGTCTGCGGGTCGAAGCCAACGTGGACTGCGTGGGAAAAGTTGGTTGGGTTGCTTACGCCGCCCATGCCGGGGCAGGCACCGTAAATGAAGTCAATCCACTCGTAAAGATCATCGTCGCTCTTGACCCTGATCTGGAGAGTCCTGGTCTGCCCATCGTCATCGCCGGGACTGCTGGATGCGCCATCCGCTTTCCTCTTGATCTCAAAGATGGTGCCGGCTTGCTCGACTCTGCCGACATTGAGGACATCCTTCAAATAGAGCGTGTACGCGACCTTGCCGCCCTCGGTCTTGTGGAAGTCCAAAGACTCCTTGCGAAGAATCAGATACTTTTGTTTCCAGGGCTGAATGAAGTTCTTGCTCTCTTTGACAGACGCCCAGCCTTCCTTTTTGATCGCAACCCCGCCCAGACCGTCCATGTTATTAGACTGCTGACGGGCAATTGGTAGAGAGATGGTAGAACCCGTGTAGGTCGATGTAGCAGTGCTGCGGATAGGAGAAATGGCCATGTTGGCCATGCTTCCGGGGAGATTGGTGTTTGGCGTCAGATTCAGGCGAGGTCTGTCGGTGGGTGGCCGCGGCGCCGGACCAGGGTTCATGAACTGGCCGGTCGAATACATGCTGCTGCGAGGTTATTAGCATTCGGACAGTCCTCGTAATGATTTCGACAAATATGCTGGAAAGGAAGCCGCGCGGCCGGCATCGAGGGGAGCTTCTGGGCAGCCACGCTGGTCCGAGCTACTGGGATGCGTGACCTGCAGTTGCACCGGCAAGGACACGCAGGATGCTACATGCGAGGCCTAGAGTAGGCGTTGACCCATCATTAGGCGTGGCTGGGGAGGCGGGGAGGCGACAAGTCATCGGCGCTGAGTCGTATGGTCGGGTCTCGATTCCCCAACTCAACCGGTGGGTGGTTTGTCGCTTCTCGCCAGGGATTTGGACACAAATGACATCTCCCCCGATAAACTTACCTATTCTGAGCCATTTTAGATCAGTTTGGCAGCGAGATCGCGGGTAGGCTAGGCGATTTGACTTGAAATGTCGCCTGCTGAGCAGGGCCTCGAGCGTTGCGCTGAATCGAGGCTCGTGCAAGCGGTCGTAGGGGGGTCGCAGTGCCGTCAAAGTGCTGCAACGGCCTCTAGCCGGTAAGCCAAGGCGATGAACAATCGTGGCGCCTGAGAGACCGCAGGCGAGGTCGCAAGTCGCTATCGCAAGCCCGGCACGAGCTGTACGAGTAGGCCTAGTCGATGAGAGCCTGCGAATGAGGGGGGAGGGGATGCGGCGCAGGCAACTCAGGCGGTTTCGCCTCACCAGCGCCAGCCTGCAGCGTCGCCGACGAGGGGGCGGATAGAGAGAGGTATATCTCGACTGTTGGTGGTCGTTCGCGGGCGCCACTCAGGAACAGCACAACATGAACAGGCCGTGCTCGACGAAGGCGTACGCAGTTGTGGGAAGAAGGAGGTCGGGCGACAAGGAGGGGGGATGGACGTGGACAGGCCCAGGCGCACAGTGTCCGTGGCGGAATCGCAGCAGCCCAGCTGGGAATGGCAGCGCGCAGTGACTTATTAGTGGGTGCTGCTGACACCCAAGAGAGACAGGGGAAAGGCAGCACCCGCAAACGCGCTAATAATAATAGGTACCTTACCGCTATTAAGGTATTACGAGTTAATACTGACATGAATCAATCTGCGCCGCCTCACATCTGCGCCGTTTGTAGCGCTATAAATCGTACGCAAAAGCGCACAACAAGCGAGACCACGACCCGACGAGTCCAGCAAGCGACTGCCATGATCTGCAATAATTGATAATTGCCTTGCCTCTCGGCGGGGAGGTCGCCACCCTTTCGTTGACTTGACTCGCAGCCTTGCTCGTCCGCCCTGACAATCGCCTGCGCTACCTGCCTTGCCTCAATAGTCGCCCCCGACAGCTCGTTTCTCTTCTCCCAAATCTGCATTGGGTGCGGGGCCTGAGCTGTGGCCGCTTTAACCTGAGGGTGAGCATGGGTGATCACGTCGTTTCAGCCCTCGGGTGCCCCTTGGACGCGTCTGACTCCAGGCTACGGGTGCGCACACCCCAACCGTCCCGCGCCTAGGTTAGGTAGGTAGGTACCTACCTAGGTACTGTTTCCGGTTTCCCACGGGCCCTCATAACTGCAGGCAGAATGTACCTTCTTTGCTTAGGTACAAAAGGCGTCTTAAAGTCGAGACCCACTGGACACCGTATTTTGTCCATTTATTATTACCTATGTCACCGCTGGTGCACTTCGATGTCCGGAGAAAGGGACGACTATTAGTAATGCCGCGGAAACGGCAGGGAAGGAACGCCGCTGTCGAGTCCATCTATGGCCAGTCGTCCATCATGAACCTCACCTAGGAGGGCGGCACTGGTATTCTGGGTTGTTTGTCGTCCCGATACTGGTTCCGGCGTCCTCATGTGGTGTCGCTACCGGTCCCAGGAGTTGCCCGTTTCTTCCACCGTGGTCTAGGACAGGCCAGTGTTGCGGTGGTACTGGTCTCCAGGGTTGCTTGTGGTCCCGTCACTCGTCCACGGTCCTCACGTTCTTGCCAGCCCCAGCCGTCCATTATCCGCCCATCGTCCTGATTCCAGGCGCACGTAATTGTGGGGCTCCCGTTTGGAGTACATGGTCCACGGCCCGTGGCCACACCGGCACCATTCACCAGGTTTTGCTGACGCAAGGCGTAGGCATAGCCCTCTTGCAACGGGCTGCAGCTGCAAGTGCCGCAGTCAACGTGTGCTGCCATGTTGTCCCTCGGCCTGGAGACGGGGGCGGAGGCCAGTCCTCTGGCTCAAAGCACCAGCTGGCGGTTTGTTGTTGCCGAGCACCCTGGGACTGGTAGAGGCAGGAGGTCGGCTCATTCAAGACCAGTAGGGCTAGAAGACCAGGTCCTCGGGTACAAGAGGCTACGGCCCGCAGGGGCTGGTCTAGCAGACTCTTGAGGCACTCGGGACTGGTCTCCAAATGCCGCTGCTGTAACCCGGGGGACTGGCCTTCTATCTGCACGACATGCTTTGCCTCTTGTACACTGGGCCAAGACCGAGACTTTCCTCGCAAGCCACCCGCCATGACAGTTCGATCGGAAGAGATCATAAAAGACAATCCCATTGGGGGCAGTCTTGATACCTTCCGCGCTGGTTTCAGTTCCATATGCGAAGGTCTTTGTTGCTGCACTCCTCTGATCTTCGCAGTCTCACACTGCCTCTCCTTGTCGCTCTGCAAAGCCATACCCTCTCAGGCTTGCTCCTCTCAACAACGGGCCGTGGTACCCTCCGAAGCGACCTTCTCAGACTCATTTCTGCTGTTACCTCTGACGACATCGACTTCCACCGCATCTAACCTCTCTTGAATGCCGCTCGCGCCGATAATCGAGAAGATGCCCCTATATGGGATCAAGTCTACGGCGCCGTCACCGAATCCACCCCACCTCCCCGATCGCGTCTTCCATCCAGCTTTCTCTGGATGAGGGAAGAACTCGGATTTGATCTAAGGATACTGACGGCAATCGATGAGCGTTCCATCAAGATCCACCGGGACGGTTCTACGGACCGAATTATTATCGACGAAGTAATGCTGCGGGCGCGTTGCATAGCCGGCCGGGCGACAATTTGTTGGAAGACCCATCCCGAAGAACATCTAGAGACGCGGCTTGTCATCAAGTATTCGTGGCGATACCCTGAACGCCATGAGAGGGCGACCTGTTGCGTGAAGTGACGGTCGAAGGCGTCGGCAACGTGGCCCGGAATTATCACCACGAAACGGTACAGACTTGCGAAGCGGATGACGATATTCGGATCAATATCAGGACTGCCACGAACTACCGGCCAGGACGCCCGATGCCACCAATCAACGTACCACCCCATCGGTACCTTCCGATTTCTATGCAAAGAAGTTGGAACATCCTTCAAAGCTGTACTGCCACGTGCACAAGGTTCGACCTTGGACAACTTTATGCCGGTAAGTAGGTGATATGACCTTCATTTAGACGACGATGACGGTCGTGTTAGGTATCTACCCCAGAGCCCAGCTTCAGCGCTATCACCGACCGACTCCAAGACGAAAATTCCAGGCTCTGGAAGCAGATCCAGGAGGCGACAAGCAAAGCAGACGCAGAATGTGAACGCAGACAAATTGCTGAAGAACAAAACCACCAATTACTAATCAATCAAGCGTGGTTAGAGGAACAGGTTCAAGAGCAAGCAGATGTGGCAGGATTTTTCGAGGGATAGTCGCAAATTGTGCCGCCAACATAGATAGAGCATGGCCTGCTTTGGAGGGCCTGAGGAAGTATGTGTCTGAGGGCCGGATGGAGGGACATCACCCGCACCAGGCCTACGGTGCGGTCACACCAAGCAGACAACTCCCTATAGTCATATTAGCATGATTGAAGATATGAGTAATGGCATGGTGAAATAAAGGGGCGGCGGATCGCTTGCTATGTATGTATCTCTTGGGTTTTCATTCCGTTGTCAAGGCCTTCACCGAGGATATTCGTCAGATAGTGAATAGCACAGGGGTATCGTATGAGCCGGTGCTGACCGACAGCCAGGTAGCTAGTTTCCCGCAGGTCAACTCCTTAACAGCTCCAAAGTAAATAAGGAGTTGAGGAGCTAATGTGTAACTGCTGGCCTAGCCTGGGTTCGGCGTTTACATACCCTCAAGATCTGTGACCTCTTGTCCAACCGATCCCGTCGATCCAGGGATTGACAGCTCTTTGCGAACGAAAGCGCCACAACCAACAATTAAGCGCCCAATGGGTGGGGACGACAGCCCATATATCGCCATATTCTCGCCAACGATAAAAGGGGTGAGCGACACACTCTAACTCTTTGACAGTGTTCCGAATTCTCCATAACGTACTCTATGCAGCCACACAAAGACGTCCAAACATGGTTGCAGCATGAACTTGGGATACAGCTAGTTTCTCCAAGAATTCGCTGTCACCGATGTCCTAATAATCATTGCTGCAGGCCGGGGTCGTAAATAGCAACTGATAGTTCCTATTAAGATGGAACACCTGACCTTCCAAGAAATCGAGCTTGCAAGATTATCTATCTGTGTGCGGCTGAGACCAGGGTAAAGTCCTTAAGACGCTGCTTAGTTCTTGATTTATCGTTTCTGACTTTATTTATGGGTGCCATTTGCTAAGAAGGAACCAGAGGTCGTGGGCACGAACAATATCCGGTATATATAAGAAGAGTGGTCTGCTTGATGCGACGGTATGTTAGAAGAGTAATAGAGCTGAGTCGTTCTGCCTGAAGGTATGAGATACCCGCGCAGCATTTCCAAGTTGATGATAGCTTCGATGTCGTGATTTTTGGCTTTAAAGAGAGGTCACGTGCAGGGATGGGGATGCCATGACTGGAAGCCATGCCTGGACAGTGCAATGAATTGATGGCTTGCCTGGTAGATAACCATGCCTGACACCTTGTTGGACGGCATTGTCTAATTGAATATTCATTTAGTTGCAAACATCATTTGGGTCTGTTCTCCGTTTGCGGTGTCAATTTTAGAGGAACTCCCCACTGGTGTTCACCAGCTGGCCGCTACCAATCACTTCCTTTTTCATATCTGCAGAACGCTGGTTTTGTTCCCTGTCTCGAAGGGCCAAGAAAGCACCGAAGCGACAATGGACAGACCAAACGACGGCTATGAAGCCCCTTCGTCAGGACGTCGGCATCTGCGACGACGACAATCTCAATCCCCCCTTTCTGCCTCGCAAGTGTGGGAAACGCTAGAGAACATGCTCTCCCAACCTATTGGCGATTTAATGCGACGGCGATTTAAGGAAAGCACGGACCTGATGATGGAGGAGTTGCCACAAGGGAACAAGCGCCAAAAGTTTCGGCTCTTTCTCCTCGAAGTTCTGCGCAGATGCGGGCCCCTCTTCGTTGTATTGTGCATTATTGGCCTTGGAAAAGCTCGCATCGCTTCCATGAACCAACACAGTCGTTCAAGCCTCTTGATCATATTTGAACGGAAGAAAAGTCACCCGTTGGTTGGAAATTTAGGAGGCTTGATCCATTCTCAACTGAACGGTCGTCCTATTTTGCGGCGCTTGGTTGGTGTTCGAAGACGACCAACTTCCCAAGCCATTCACAGCCTATCTCGTCCACGGCCCGAGGAAAAGACCGGACAATACCACACGTACAAGTTCGCTAGAATGGATTTGACCGTTCAGTTAGCTTATTTAGCTCCTCGCCTTCTCCAGTTCATAGACGAGAGTCCCCTCCGGGCTTGGGAATTGAGGCAGCTTACACCGGGTCGGTTAGCGGGACGGAAAGTATTAGGACGGACGTGCCTTTCTCAGCATGTGAAGATTACCTAATATTTCTGGATGTCGGATCAGCTCAGAACATCATTGCTGAGCTGTTCCCTCCCGCTAAGCGCACACCTTGTCCTTCGTGTTGTAAGTATGTCCTATAATCCACATCCTTCTGGATCTGACATGCAAGGCCAATCACTGGTAGCGAATCAATACAACCCCTCTTCAATAAATTTTCTTCCTCGCATATCTTTGTGTCACGATTAGATGCGGAAATGGTCCAGTAGTATGGAGCCACGAAGCCGCGCGATCGTATCAGTCCAAGATGTTGGCGCCGGACTCCTGACCTCCACCAATCGGGTCAGAATCACTATATGGTTGCCACGCCAAGAAAGAACGAGGGCGTCTTGTCTGCGGGCTCGTTGGCTAAAGCTCGATTCCATGGCTGCCTGCTCCGCACAGCCGGACAAGATAGACAAGGTCAACTATAACACCCACACAGCACAAAGGGTCTTTGCTATTTGTTTATATAAAGGTCTTTGAGTGGTCCTTCGGGGGAGCCTTAACCTGCACCATATCTCACAAAGGACACACGATATCCATATCTACTTTGCAACGTTGAACACTTAACATTTCCCACACAACCACCATCTCGGACCCAAATGCTTCGAGAAGTCACAAAAGCCATTGCCAACACCAGCACCAAAGACATCAATCGTATTGTCGACGCCGCCAATTCCCCCAAGGAGAAGCGCCGCATACTTGCAGAGAACAAGGCCCAGCGTGAGCAGAGAGCTAGGGAAGAAGCTGCTGTTCGTATTTCCCAACCCAACTATCCCGTGAAGCTACTGAGACCTCGGACCACAGAAGAAGGGCTCGGGATCTGGCTGAACAGCGGACACCACTGAGCCAAATGTGCTATTGCGGACGGTGTCGCTGGATCGTACTGATCTTTCTTGGCTGTATCACTGGGTTGCTGTTATTTCTAGACGCTTTCAGCAGCACCAGGCATCTCGTCTCCGTCGCAAACCGTCAAATGGTGTGATGCCTTTTGGGGCTGTTGAGCGGTCACGATGATCGTTACGATGCACGAGGATTGTGGCTTTAATTGATGATGAGGATGCCGATGATGGTGAGGGATGCAGCCTTTGCACCCCCTTTCCCTGTGTGCAGCTGAGCCCCAATTTGGTATTATTAGCCTCAATCCAAACAAAGATTATTAGTACAGGTACAGACTACGAGTATGGGTGTGACTTTCCATAGAGTGATGTGATTGGCCCCGCCCTTGAGGTGGGTCTCCAGTGCCGCTTGGCCAACTACAGCGCACCTGACTTTCTTTCGAGAGCAGCATGTTCATTCCCTCCTTCCCCTCCAATTCATTTCTGATACCTACATGGAGGCCAACGAGCGTATCGAATCGATGCAGAAGGTGCGGGGTGAACTCTGGGAGGACCGTCTAAACAAGGCACATCGAAGCGGCCGCCTCTACGAATGGATGTCAAGCTTCCATCCCAACCGTATCCCCTGTTGGCTTGCCGACAACAACCTTCTTTCTGGCTCGTATAATGCTGGATTTAAACTTATGTTTGGCGACGGAACGACCTGGCTACTTCGTCTCCCGCGAGTTGGCAAGGTCCACGACGATTATGTTGATGAGAAGGTCGCCATGGAGGTGGCTGCCATCAACCTTATCCGCAAGGAGACGACAATGCCAGTTCCGAAGATCGAGGCCTGGGGCGTTTCGGCACAGAATCCTCTTTTCCTAGGTCCTTTCATCATCATGCAATTCATTCAAGGCGGGGCGAGCCTGAATGACCTCCTTCAGGACACTAACGGCGCCCCAAGACTCCTGAGGGACGACCTCAGGGACAATGAAATAGAGACTATCTACAGACAGTTTGCTATCTTCTTGCTTCAGCTTTTCAAAGTCAACTTCGACCACATTGGTAGCCTGGAATCTCCGAATCCAGAGCTCTACTTTCCAAAACGGCCTCTGACATGGAAGGCTCATGATATTCTCCAAACTGGGGAAGTCGACACTTTCGGTAAGGTCCTCTTTTGACATTTTAGACTCTCGTTTTAACAGATTGTTAGGCGATAGAAACAGCGGATTCACATCAACAACTGAGTATTTCAGATACGTCGTCGAACAGGATTTAGAGCAACTTGTCCGCCAACAGAACTCAGCATGTGGTCCATACGACGCTATGTCCAAGTATCGGTCATTTCAAGTCTTGAAGTCACTGATACCTGACTTCGTCCATGAGGACTACGACCATTGCAAATTCAAGATCATCTGCGACGACCTTGGCTTAGCGAATTTGATCGTGAGAAGCAGGGAAGATCTCACTATTATCGGCGTAGTCGATCTGGAGTGGTGCTACATTGGCCCAGCTCAACTCTTTGGCTCGGCCCCTTGGTGGCTTCTCATGGAACGGCCAACAAGCAGGGCGTGGGGCTGCGATAATGGTGAGCCGACCAAAATCACAGCCCGCTACTTCAGATACTTGGACATTTTTAAACGTGTCCTAGAAAGGAGGAGGCCAGAATATCAGGGCACGAAAACAAGGAGCTTTCTAGGCTTGTCAGCTGGTCCCAAAACTCAGGGGCTATGTGGGCCCATATGTTGCTCTCAACCGGCTTCAACGATCCCTGTACATTTCCATTCACCAAGCTAATTCAGCATCTGGGTGCCGATGAGTGGGATAGACGAAGGGGGGAAATAAGCGATGACGAGGTAGATGCGTTTGGCATCCAGAAGACGTCGCAGTTGGAACAGTACAACCACGACCTGGAGAAAATAGAGGCGGACCAAGTTCTTGTGGGTGAGGGGAAAATGAGCAAGGAGGACTTTATTTCTCAGAATTGATGTATATTGTTTCGAAGGGAAAGGGTGGGACTATCTAAGAATAGCAAGGCAAGTAATCGAAACGCATCTAGCAAGGCAAGACGCTTGGCCAAAATTACTACCACCCAGACGAAATGCGTCCTGCTATCCGTTCAGTTTACGGTCGGAGCCTGTTGTCCTAAGGCAGTTTGTCTCTCTGATCACGAGCACTGCATCAAGTCTCTAGTCTGTTGCTACATAGAGACGATGGCGAACTAGGCATGGCAACGGCTGAATGGGGACACGGGATCTTTGGGAGACGATGCCACGGACGCACCAGCCGATTGAAGTCGCTGCGCTGTTTCGACCGTCTCGCCGACGAAACGGCACCCCGCTCTGGCCTTCGCTCCCTTGCCGAACTCGTCAGCGCTTCGCTTTCGCCTCCTCTTCAAGGGTGTCGATTTCACGTCATCCTCCTGTTTCAACATCTCCAGGACGTTCGGCTCCTTGATAAAGTCGGGGCAATGGGCGTCCAGAAGCTGGAAACTTGAGATGCTTAGCCGAGTCGAACGCGACATCACGCCGCACTCCGCAAGGCGTCAGTCTCAAAAAGACTCGATGCGAGGCGGTCCCGTTTGGGCATGAGAAATCCGACACGGTTGAAGATGCTCCGGCGATAATGGCGGGGTGTTTTCCTTTCCGGTCGCGCTAAAGCGGCGCTGAGATGGCCTCCTTGAAACGCATGTCGTCAGTGTCCGGATGAGCTGAAGAAACACCTTCGAGAACCGCCGTGTTTCTGCTGCAGGCACTGGAGCGATATTGCCTCGGCGCTCATCTTACACGGGATCGGCGGTACCGCGCAGCACAACGGCCCATGTGCAAGATACGGAAGGCGTGTCGCCGACGGTCGACTTGAGTTGCTGACCCGGCTACAGACGAGGCGGACAGCCTTGCTGCGAGGCGTCTTTCAAAGAGAGGTTCCCTCAAAACCCCTCGGCGGCAAGCCGCAAGGCCGTGCGAGGCGCTGCAGCTGATGGCTTGCGTTGTAGATATGGAGTAAATCTGCACGACCCCTCGATGCACGGATCCGTTACAGATCACCTCGGCCTCCCTGTCCAGGGGCACACGGTCAACCCACCGCGAGGGGCATGTGTGCTGGTAAGCAGCACAGACACCAGTGCACATATTTCAGCCGCACGAGGTTGCAAGCGAGTCAAAGCAAGCGCTGGCTTGATGAATGTCCAGAGTGTCAGTGAGCTGTCATCTCATCACTCGCCATCACTCGCTGTAGCACCTCGAGCAGGTTTTGTGGATCAATAGCACATCGAAAGCTTGCTCTCCACAGCGACGCCGCTTTCCCATCTATTTCGCGTCGTGTCTAGACAACATATAGATTTGATTCTAAATAGCCCAGGCCTCACGTCCTCCTTCTCCATGGCCCGCTTCAGCGGGCGGCAACCTCCACCTCCTGGCCCTCGAATTTGGGCAGCTCCGAAGCAACCTTCTCCCAGCTCTTGCTGCCGTCCACGAGCGACTTGATGGCCTCGAGAATCTTGCCCTCCTCAGCCCGGACCTGCGTGGTCGAGTCGCGGTCTCTCAGCGTAATCGTGCCGTCCTGCAAAGTCTGGAAGTCCACCGTGATGCCCAGCGGCGTGCCGAGCTCGTCGTTTCGGCTGTATCGCTTGCCGATGCTGGCAGAAGAGTCGTCGACGCGGCTGGACACGCCAAGGCTGCGCAGCTGCTGCGACAGCTTCTTGAGCATCGGCTTGAACTGAGTATTGGACGACAGAGGCACGATCAGCACCTTGGTAGGCGCAACGGTCGGCGGGAAAGAAAGCACCTGTAGGATGGATTAGCGACCACTGTACTCGAACCGTTGTCGGCATGCATCGCTTACACCGCGGGCCTCGTCGCCACCATCACTGCCGCGAGTCCAGAAGTTGTGCTCGATCAGTGAATACAAGATTCGGCCGATACCGAACGATGGCTCAATGACGTTGGGGGTGAATTCTCTCGTGTTCTCGACCCTCTTCCGGAACTCAATCTTGATGGTGTCGCTGCCGACTTCGACCTTGCCGTTACCAACACCAGCCACATCGAGGGTCAGCTTGCCAGCGTCGCTCAGCTGCTTCGACAGCTTCTCTCGCTCTTCCTGCGAGGTGGCAAGCAGAGCAGTCGCCACAGTCAGGGCATCCTTCTTGAACAGGGGACCGAACTTCTTCTTCTCGATATCGACTTGCCACTCCTCAATGACAAGGGGCTCCTCACGTCGCTCGCGAACGACTAGAGGAGCACCCGTCTTCTTGGCATGGACATTCAAGTCGTATGCACTTCGGTCAGCACAGCCTACGCACTCGACCCAGCCAGTGGTCGTGAGCAGCTCCGCGTCCCAGCAGTCACACGCATAGTGGGCCATTTCGTTCTGCATGTGCTGGCGGAAGCGCATCTTGGATAGGTCGACACCAATCCTCTCTAGGAAGAGATGGATTCGGGCCAGGAAGTAGCCGAGGGTCTCGTTGTCGACCAGGCCCTCCTTGACGGCCTGGCCAATGGCGATCTTCCTGGTCACTGTCTTGCCAGAGAGCTGAGTGTGGCGGTCCAGAAGAACCAGCTCAACGTGCTCAACTTCGTGGAAACGGTGGTGCTTCTTGCCACCCTGGGGGTCGACAAAGTGCTCGATCTCGGCCATCAGGAACTCTCGCACTCGCAAGAGGCCAGCACGGGGGGAGATTTCGTTTCTGTAGGACTTGCCGATGGAGGCAGAGGCAAAGGGCATCTGGCCCTGGTTGAACTCGAGGAGCTTGGCGAAGTTGAGGAACTGGCCCTGAGCTGTCTCGGGGCGGAGGTAGCCAGGGAGATTGCTGCTGGGGCCGATCGAGGTCTGGAACATGAGGTTGAAGGCCACGGGGTCCGAAGGCAGCACGCCGGTCGCCGGGTTCTTGAGATCGTACTTCTTGATGAGCTCGCCGAGTTGCGGGCCGTCGTAGTTGTCAATCCTGGCCAACACCTCCTCGTACTCCTGGACGACGGCATCGTCAAGCTTGACGGCCTCGGACTTGGCCTTCTTCTTCTTCTTTTTGGGGTCGTCCTTCTCCTCCACCTTCTCGCCGCGAGCCTCCTTGTTGCCGTTCAGCCGGGCCTCGAGGATGGCCTCAACGAAGTGGTCGGCTCGCAGGATCTCGCCGTTCTTGGGGTCCTTGCACATCCAGTCGGCGAACTTGTCAACGTGGCCACTGGTCTTGAGGACGTTGTGGGGCGTCAGGACGGTGCAGTCGACCTCGAGCATGTCCTCCTCAAGGACGAAGTGCTTGCGCCACAGGTCGACGATGTTGGCCTGCAGGGAGCAGCCCGGCGGGCCGTAGTCGTAGAGACCACCAACCCCGCCGTAGATCTCAAACGACGGCGTGTAGAACATGCGCCGCCGCAGCATGGCATCGAGGACGGGCTTGTCAAGGGGCTGACCCTTGAGGGTCGTGGCGGTCGAAGTCATGGCGGCGTCGTCGTGTCGTTTGCGCGACTTGGGCACCTGGTAGGCGTGGAGGGTTCGGGAGACTGTGAGTCTGCGATGACAGGTCGCTGGGGCACAACGATATGCGCGCGGGACGAAGTGTGGTCTGGATGACGAGAGCGGAAGCGTGAGGAATCGAATTGGCTTCATCCACCGTGGATATCGAGGTCTCGAGGAGCAGTGCGTGAGTCACAAACTCAGGCCGCACTTGATCCTCTGGATGCGGGGAGGGGAGGAAGTGACTCGAATGCCGTAGCTGGGTGACTCCAATACTCCGATTGCCGCTCGCTAGTGCCAGAGCAATGTACCCTAAAGACGGAAGGGTGGGCGGTGGTGTCTTGTGTCCCTGTGGAAGGGTGCATCGAACTGGAGGGAACTTGGATTCGCTGACCAACGACAGGCTGCCCCTCCATAGCCTTGTTGTCCAGACGCTAACCCGCCTAAACCTCTTTAGCGCTTTAATATAGAACCCCAATTTGAGGAGTCCAGATTTTTCCGTTCTACACTTCGGACAACCCAGCTTCCTTGGATACCACCGGTCACGTCAGGCGCATTTGCACTTCGCACGAAATCAAGCACCGCGCACGGCGCGCTTTCCGTTCAACATGCGGCCCCTCACGGAGCGGGAGGGCATTACGCTCTTCACCAAGCTCGCCGAGTACACGGGCAGCTCGCTCAAGAACCTTATCGCGCCGCTCGACGATTCGCCCCACGCAGACAGGTTTGTGTTTCGGCTGATCAAGGACCGCGTCTACTACGTCCGCCTGTCAATCGCCAACCTGGCCACCTCGATAGCGCGCGGGAGGCTCCTCTCCATCGGAACTTGCGTCGGTACGGCCTCCGTCCCCCCCAACGTCCTTGAGACATGACGCCCAATTGCTAACGCTGGACCCTGTATCAAGGCAAATTTACCAAGACTGGCAAGTTCCGCCTGCACATTACCGCCCTCGAAATCATCTCCGAGCACGCCCGGTGGAAGGTCTGGGTGCGCCCCAACGGTGAAATGCCCTTCCTCTACGGCTCCAACTTGTCCAAGGTGCACATCGGTCGGTGGTCCGACGACTGCCCCCAGCATCAGGGCGTCGTAGTCTACAACATGAACGACACGCCCCTGGGCTTCGGCATCACGGCCCGGAGCGCGGCCGAGGCACGGGGTCTGGACCCGACACGCATAGTCGTCTTCAACCAGGCCGACATTGGAGAGTACCTGCGCGACGAAGACATCTTGTTTGCTACCAACTAGTTGAGGGGTTGGCGAAACCTGCAGGCGTTAAGCTGGGGAACTCGACATTGCAGAGGCGTTTAAAGGTCGATTTAGGGAACTTATGTGGTGTCATGAGGAAAAGAATAACAATCAATTCGCTTTTGGTCCGTGTCTTTCATATGGATTCCCGAGGCATTGCCATGTATTTACTCCGGTCATTCAAAATCCCGAATCGGCGTCACCGGCCGGCTCTCCTTTCTAAAGAACCCAATGTGCGAGCGGTGCGCCACGTACTCGCTGTCGGCGTACCCGAGAATCTCCTCAATCTCCACGCTCTGGCGGCCCATGATTCTCGTAATCTCGGCGGCAGCGTAGTTGACAAGCGCACGCCCAACCTCTTGAGCCCTGCCCTCCCAGAGCTTCCCATCCGGCCCCGGGGAGGAGGCGCGGCGCTCCACGACGACCAGGCGCACCACTTCCTGCTGGGAAAAGTGACCTTCCACGTCGACCACCCCGACAGGCAGCAGGCCTGCCTTGTCCAGCAAGGCCCGGTGACAGCCAGTGTCAATGTAAATCGTGCCGTGTGGGTTAGGTGTGTGCAGGAGCCAGAAGTAGCGGTCTTGGATCGGATCACTCGACGGCAAGAACCGCGTGTGCAGCGGCGGAGCCGAGGCGTCATCGGTGTGTATCGACGCGTCCGTGAGGTTCAAGGATACCCTCTTCTGCGACAATGGCTCAACGGCATGCTCGCCAGACTCAGATGACGTGCTGCTGGGTGTCGGGGGGCATCTCAAGTAGCGAACTATGCCAAGGATGTTGCCAGGGTTGGAGGACCGGGTTATTATCGTTGTTACACCCGCCAACGTCCCCAGCCTCGCAGCGAAGATCTTGGTGCTCATGCCGCCCGTGCCCAAAGCAGAGCCGGCGCTCGATACTATTGCGCCTCGATTAGTATCATTTCTGAAAGCCATGTGACTCGCGGAACCCACCATCGGCTTCAAGAGCGCTGATGTCGTCGACAATCTCGATGGGGCGGGCTTCTGGGTGCGTCCGCGGGTTCTTGTCGTACAGGCAGTCGACGTCTGTCATGAGGAACAGCATGTCCGCATGAATCATGGCCGCGGTGATTGCCGAAAGGGTATCGTTGTCGCCGAATTTGATTTCCGAGACGGCCAGAGTGTCGTTTTCGTTGACGATGGGAATAACTCCCATCTCCAGCAGCTGGTTAAAGGTATTTTGAGCATTGAGATACCTCGTCCGCTGGGGTGTTTTCATTAGTGCCTCGCTCATGACGATTCGACACGATCACAGCCGTTCTGGGTGCCTTACATCGGCAATGTCATTCCGGGTCAGAAGAATCTGAGCAATCGGCTGGGCTAGATGGCTAAACAGGCTGTCCCATAGACTCATCAGGCGACACTGGCCTATTGCTGCCAGGGCCTGGGTTCATGTCTAGGTCAGGGCCAGTCTCGAGAAATGGATGGCGCAAAAGCTGCTTACTTGCAGCTGGGATAGATGCTTTGGTCTCTTGTCCACGTCCATTCGACGGAGACCGACGCCAATGGCCCCTGAGGAGACAATGACAACTCTGTGGCCATCTTTTCTGAGCTTGTTTGCCGTGTCCACGATCAAGGTCAGGATGGGCAGCAGCGGCTCATGCGTCTTTTCATCCACAATGGAGCTCGTCCCTGGGTTCATTTCATCGAGTCAGCGAAGACGCATTCCAGCAGGAGAACTGCGGTTCCAGAGCCAGCTCACCAAGCTTGATGACGATTGTCAGCGACGACCTGGAGCGCTTCGTGCCTGCGGCTTTCATGGCAAAATCTTCGTCAGTACTTAATTTCCTAGAGTTGCGAATGAGAGAATGAAAAGAACCGGGGCGGCGGAGAGAGAGCGAGCGAGACTCGAGCACGTCACGTCAGGCTCACCGCGTTCTCTCAATGCAAGACGACATGGAACTGACCTTGAGGCTGTGGCGTCGTAATTCCCTGTCCGTCATCTTGACTGCCTGCCCTTGCAACTGCATCGACCGTCGACATTGGCGTTCACAAGTGGCATGCGTCGCCTGGATCCTCATGTCGTGCGTGTGAAGCCCATTGGGCTTCACGTCCTCCCAGACTGCCCTGCCCCGACGTCGGGCCCTCTTTAACGTCTGCGGGTGCTGTCATAGGCGCCCGCAGGGCGTGGAGGAGGCGCTAAGGCCAAGCCCAGGGCCGCTAACGAGTTGTCTCGGGGCTGTGCTCCGTGCCCACTCACCGCCCGCAGTCCCGGAGACACCCGGCAGAATTTCCTGGTGCCGGCTGCAGCCCCTTGGATCGACAGACAGCCTTTCCCATCCAGTCTATCCATTCATTCGGCCTCCAAAGGGCGCAACCATCACCTCACTGCTTCCCTGCGTCGCAGCGGCCCATAATTTGCGGGCGAACTGACGCCTTCGAACACAGCCCGGCCGCCGCCATGGGGTCCGATGCAGCTCCGTCACCACCCCCGGCATCGAGTCCCCCCAGAGAGATCGTCAACGACCCGGCGCGCTCCGGCTTCGACCCCGAGACCAAGTGGTGGATGAACTACTTTCGAATCCTCTCCGGCCAGATGACCAAGGAGGGCCAGTTCCACTACCGCGAATGGCGCTACAAGGTCCACGAGGAGCGTGACTGCAAGCGCTGCGAGGAGTACCGCGACTGGCTCTTCACCTACTCGCCCGCCGTGCGCTTCCTCTCTGACAAGATCCAAGGCCTCAACGGCAAGCTCGACCCCTCCAACGTCCTGTGCCGCCGCTGTCCCGCCCGGTTAGAGGACGACGGCCAGGTCCATCGCCAGTCCGGCGGCTTCAGCCCCAGCCACGGCATCCTGCTGTGCGCAAACGAGATCCGGGACCGTAAGCACTTGGAGGACACGCTGGCGCACGAGATGGTGCATGCATGGGACCACTTGCGCTGGAAAGTCGACTGGGCGGGAGACAAGGATTTGAGGCACGCGGCCTGCACCGAGGTAAACCCTTCCGCACGACATGCCTTGCATCATCACATCGCTAACCGTGCTACCAGATCCGCGCATCGATGCTCAGCGGAGAGTGTCGGTGGACGAGGGAAGCATTCACAAGGGGCCAATGGTCGGTGACACAGCAGTTCCAGAACTGCGTCCGCCGGAGGGCCATCAATTCGGTCATGGCACGGCCGAGGTGCAAGGACGAGGCGCAAGCCTCCAAAGTAATAGACCAAGTCTGGGACTCGTGCTTCTCAGACACCAGACCATTTGACGAAGTATATAGGTGAGCAAGGAAAAGGCGAAAGCCTACGACCATGTACGATACGATTTGTCTCTCCGGGGGCCATCCACGGCTTTGGCCTCTGCCCCCAATGCTCTTGACGATACCCAAAGAAGAAATATACAACGCAACTCATGGCCCTGATTTGTATCGAATTGCCCAAGACTAGAGGCTCCAGTAACTCCTTCATATGCACAAAGCTATTTATTATCTCATCATCGCGACACGCAAACGCCGTCCCTATCCATCCAGTGAAGCAAAAAGGCTACTGCTTTGCGCCAAGTCATCAACTAAGAGCCTTTTCGCGGTTGGTAGCCCTCTCGCCCTTGACACAGTGCTTCAGGATCCAGGGATGCTGCTGAACCTGCTCGAGTGGGATTCTCTTCTCGGGGTCGAGGACCAACAGCTGTTTCTAGTTAGCCAACATGTAGCAATTTGTGGAGATACGCTTGCACGAACCTTTCTGATGAGATCACTGGCCTCGGGGCTGACAAACGAGGGAATCGACATGTCGGCGCGAGCGATTCTCCGTTGAGTCATGACGGGAGTGTCCTCAAACGGAGCCTCGCCGACAAGGAACTCGTAAGTCAAGACCCCCAAGCTCCACAGATCAATCTTTTCGTTGTAATAGTTGTCCGACGACCCAGGCTTGATCATCTCCGGCGGAAGGTAATCCAGCGTGCCGCACATCGTCTTCCTCCTGTTGTTCGGCGCATGCACGCTCCACCCAAAGTCGGAGATCTTGATCTCGCCGTGGATACCAACGAGGATGTTCTCGGGCTTGATGTCCCTGTGGATGACGTGCTTCCTGTGCAGGTACCGGAGCGCCGATGCCATCTGGGCAATGTACTGGGCGGCCTTCCACTCCGGGAAGCGGTTGTCGCGCCGGAGGTGCTTGTACAGCTCTCCCTTGCCGGCAAACTCCAATATCAGGAATACGCGTTTGCTGTCGTGGAAGTGGCCGAACAGCTGCAGGATGTTGGGGTGCCGCAGGTTGCTCTGGATCTCAATCTCGCGCCGCACCTGTCGCTCGACGCCGCCAACCTGGAGTTCGCTCTTGTGAAGGACCTTCAGGGCACAGATGAAGCCGCTTGTGCGCTCCCGGGCGAGATATACGCGCCCGAACTTGCCCTTGCCAAGCGGCCGCCCAATCTCGAACATACCGAGGTGGAAGGACTTGGGCGTGCTGGGTTGCTCGACTAAGGCGACGGCCTTGGCCTCGTCCGCAGACTCATCAGAGTTGCGAGATGAGCTGTGAGGGAGCGGCTTTCGTGGAGGAGACCCAGGGTTGTTGGCTTTCCGTTGGGCGGCCTGCGACGGCAGCGTCACCGAAGCGATAGCATTGTGGCTTTGTGACTGCAGGGCGACCTTGAAGAGATTCGTGCGGCTGCTTCCATGGGGGAGTGTTGATGAGCTCGATGCGACAACGGTCTGCAGAACGAGATTAGCGTCGGCTAAGCTTCCAGTCCACCGCGAGAGCTCCTCCTACCTTGCTCTTGGAGTAGAGTTTGGTGCCGTCGGCAGCATCGTTTTCGTCCTGGACAGACATGCGCTCGAAGCGCGACTCGAGCGTGCGTGCTGCCATTGAATCCGCAGTAACGATGACGGGCTCTACAGGTTGAAAGTCGAAGGAGCAACGGGAGCGGATAGCTGGTGTGGTTCAAGTGGTGAAGCACCGGTGGCGCCAGGATCCCAGGTGGGTTGGTGGTCAAACAGCTTTTGGTGGCCGTTGTCAGAGCAACCAGCCAGGACGCACCGCCCACAATGCTGACTAACCATCCCAAACGACCCATCAGCATTCAACATCGCAACTCGATTGAATCAATGAACTTGAGGTATGCATTGAAAGATGTTTTCGTGACTGCCTGATTCTGCGGATTGATGTCAGTTGAACCAAGGTGGATATCTGAGCAGCCGGATATCTAAGGGAGGTCGAGCAGCTACTTCGCACTTGTGCATCCTTTGCGACGATTGGAACTGGGATAAGCCACGCGGCAGAGAGCTCGAACGTGCTCCCGGTTTGGTCCTGCTGGAACCTCGTATCTCGTACTCCGTACCTCAGGGCAGTTTGACTCTCTCGAGTTGGCAACTACAGGCGTTGTTTTCGCTGTGTTGGTCTTTCCACGTGTGACTTGCGATGGTGTACCCCACCATCGTCGTTCAACTTCCGTCGGAACCTCGCTTCAAACATCCCTCCCCGCTCACCAGTTTCGCACCCGACCTTTCCTCTCCATCTCTCGGATCAGTTCATATCTTTTTGAGCCAGCTTCCAGACCCTCAAGCCGCCACCATGAACCACATAACCCACCCAAACGAGCCGTTCTTGACCCCCAACGCCCTCTCCGCGGCCACGACGTCGCACACCCAGAGGCACTTCCGCATCTCCACGCGCAAGCTCCCCATCTCCAAGTCCGGCGCTATCGACGCCATGACGGGGCAGATCGGCATCCCCATGCCCGAGATGATCTTCGGTGACAATATGGTCGAGGTGCTCCACGTGCCGACAGGCTGGGCCATCCGCTTCACCACGCCAGACGCCCTCGACGCGGTCGACAAGACGGAGAAGAACATGCTCAAGGTCGCCTACGCGCGCGCCTGGGAGAGCACGAGGGAGGGCACCACGCAGAAAATTAAGGAGGTCGTCAAGCCCTACGACTGGAGCTACTCGACGACGTACGCCGGCACAGTGCAGCAGCCGCAAGAGGCCAGCGTTGCGCTGCAGCCCACCGACAAGAAGATACCCCTCGAGCTGCTCAAGCGGCGCGACCCGATACTCTTCTTCGACGAGGTGGTGCTGTACGAGAGCGAGCTCGACGACAACGGCATCTCCCTGTACAGCGCCAAGCTCCGCGTGCACCAGAAGCGCATGCTGCTGCTCTGCCGCCTCTTCATGCGCCTCGACAACGTCGTGGTGCGGCTACGCGACACGCGCGTCTACGTCGACTTTGAGACGGACGAGGTGATTCGCGAGTACACGGCCAAGGAGGCAAAGTTTGACGACGTGAAGCGGGTAGGTCCACACGCACGTCTCCGTGAGAAGATGGGGGCTGACGTCTTGACTCGAACAGGCATTGTTCATGTCTGGGAGATTACCGGATGACATTACGGCTGGCCTGCGGGATCCGAATGTGCTGGATCCCTTGCTGGCGGTTGTGGAACAGAAGACAGAGGCCATCAGCTTGGTGAATTAGGGGCCATTACAATCATACAGCGAGCATGGACTTAACACGGCATTATTATGGCGCAGAGGAGTTGTGGTTTTAGATTTCATAGCGTCAAGGTTCCCAAGTGGACCGTTTCTCGCGGGATTCGAGCAAAGACGAGATGATATCAAGAAGAAAGGCTCGCATCCGAGCCTCCAATTTTACCCCTATTGAACCTATACAGAGTTGACATGACATGTATACGTAACGAACACCCGTTGCTCCATTCGCTCCCTAGTCATGAAAGAAAGGAAAATCAAATCGCGACCTCGACCTGGCTCATCGCGCATTCTGCGGAGACGGCGGCTCGGCGACCTCCTCAAACTCCAACTCCCACTTGTCCACCTCGACAAACTTCTTTGCCGCCTGCTTCAACTCCTCCGTCGAGGGAACCACACGGGCCGCCGTGGCCTCGCCGGTCCCCATGTCAAAGGTGTCGTCTGGCAGGGGCAAGAACTGGCTCTCCCCCCCGTCGTCCCCTTCATCGCCGCTCTCGTTCTCCTTGTCCGAGGACAGTCGGTGGTGGTACGTCTTGTTGCTCCGCGCGGACCGACGCACAGAGGCGGGCGTCTGTTTCGGCTTCAGAACGGAGGTGTTGCCTCGAGCGCGCGACGCCGCCCGAGAACCCGCCCGAGAGGCTGGGCGGGCAGATGCGGCTCGGCTGGGCGGCCGACTGCCCTTTCTCCTTCGCGCCGCTCTCGTGTCCAGGTACGAGAGCTCGTCCTCGTCCTGCGCCATGCCCGTCGTATCAAACTCCTCGTCGCTGCCAAGGTCGAACGGGTCTCGGATCCGCTTGTACCGGCGCTTGGGAAGCAAGTTGGTAAGATCTGCAGTGGTAATTTTGGGCGACTCTTGACGCCGCGTTGCGGGTCGACCGCGTTGTTTCGTGGCTCTCGGCTCCTCAAAGTTGGGCGAGTGGGTGAGTGACGGCGGCGATGAGATATCGGAGAGGTGATCAGCTCGCAGGGGGGTGGCGACTGAAGGCCGACGGCGGCGCTTCGCAAGTGTGTGAATATCCGGCCACGCATCAGCTCCTCCCTCCGAGTCGCTGCTAGCCGGCGGTGCAGTAATCTCGTCTTGATTGACTGGCGTAACGGGCCGCTGGGAAAAGCCAGGTGGAGGCGGCGACGGAGAGCCAATGGCAGACAGCTCTGAGTCGCTCTCATCGTTGTGTTCAATATCGGAATGAACACGCGACGTCTTCTCCGGGCGAGCATTTTCTTCATGTTCCGCGACGCTCTTGCGCTTCCTCGTGCTCGACTCCGCCGGCTGCACCGATGACCGGTCGCGCTCCCGCCGCAGGCTGTGTCGCGTCTTGCGCCGGCCGTTGAGCGGCGTGGACTCGGCCTCCGGCTGAAACTCTCCTTCGCTTTCCACCTCGGAATTTTGAGTCGTCCCTCCGGTTTCCGACCTCGGCTTGCGTGACGTGCCCAGGATGGAGGGCTCTCGCGCGCGTCTTCTGAAGAGACCAATGTTGAACGAGGAGCTGACACTCGGTGTGTTGGGGCCCCTGCTGCTGGGCCGAATGGGAGGATCATGTCGTCCAATGATGCTTGACTGGCGAGACCTGGGCTTGAAGTGGCTCAGCGTCAGAGACGCGCTGTCTGCCGAACGGCCTCCCTGCGGCATCTCGCCGTCCGCAAAGCTGTCGTCCAGGTCGCCAAACACATCGTCGTCTGCCAGGTCCAGCCCAGTGGTATCTCGACGCATCGCGGGTGTCGCCACGGCGCGTCGGCCAATCTCAATCGAGCAACTCGTGTCGTCTCCGACTGTCGTAGTCGCATCCTCATTCGCAAGTCTGTCGAGCGCCACGTCGCGGGTGCGGTTCGCTTCACGGATGGCATCCTCCTCCCCAAGACTCAGGCGCGAGCCCATGGAGCGGGTCGTTCTCGCGCGCCCTCTGGTGCGGCCTCGGCCGTCATCCAGATGATCTGTGTCGCTCAAGGGCTCCGGTGCCTTTGCAATGTTCGGCGGCGCGTTTCGCGCCCTCTTTGGCCGTGGCATCACGAGTGGACGGATGGCCCGAGAAAAGGTAAACGTAGTATGTGGGTTATGATTATGACAGAGAGCTGATGGCTGAAGTACGTGCACTGTCGCTATAATAGACCCAGGCGGAATCAATGGTGGAGGCGAAATATCGAGACGCGTCGCGACGCGGCCAGGGTGGGATGATCTCTATTAGTCGGAAGCGGCCCACTAAAAACACCGAGAGCTTGGGCCACTTCCCGGCGCTCACGTGTCCTCCAGTGTCTAGACGACGGCGCTGAGAGTTGTCACAGCTTCCACAGTAGGTTCATCGATAGCCGGCTGCTGCTGTATTTTCCACAGCGAATGTGAGCTGCGGCATCTTTGAGTCGTGACAATTGTAGGCTCTATATGCGGATGGAGATGCCTGGACCAAGTCAACATCCACCTCGTACTATACAAGTGTACGTTGTCCTCCAAACCCTCCATAGTCTCTGTTATACATGACAGTGCAACACACAGCGCTAATCTAATATAGTTGTACAAGTGGTATCATACAGTGAGTCGTTTAGATGAGCGCCTGGCCCATGAACATGCTCCTCTTTACCTCGGCAACAA
The DNA here is from genome assembly GCA_022114105.1 of Tolypocladium guangdongense. NCBI lineage: Eukaryota > Fungi > Ascomycota > Sordariomycetes > Hypocreales > Ophiocordycipitaceae > Tolypocladium > Tolypocladium guangdongense. The sequence goes on along the minus strand of NRQP01000001.1, from coordinate 4,478,922 downwards.
CGTCCTTCCTGTCGTCATTGCCAACCAGAACGATGCCCCGTCCTCGTCGACCCATCCGCCCAGCTCGGCCGAGACGGTGGATAAAGTCAATGGTAGTATGAGGCACGTCATACAGGATGACGTGTCGGACAGCCAAGGTATCGATGCCCCTCGAGGCCAGGTCGGTCACTACCAGGGCCTTGACATTGAGCAGCGAGCGCTTGCGTGCTGTGTTATCCGGCGTTGGAATTCGCAGCGGCTCAGACGACGTGAAGGTGTCGAGGACTTCGCCGTGGCGCTTCTCTGGCGTATCCCTGTGCAGGGCCTCGGCGTCAATGCCCTTTGACCGAAGGTACTCGGCTACCTGTTCGGTCTTTTCCCGCTCGTTGACGAAGACCATTACCCGGCGGACGTCGATTTCGCCCTTGACCGGTCCTTCATGCTGCGAGGACTCTCTCCCGATGGTATAGATTGCATCGGCGCAGGCGAGGTCCTTGTTGTTGCGGTACGGGTCCCGGGACACGTCAATGACGCCAAGCTGCACTCGCCGTGGGATGGCGTGGAGGTTAGGCGTGGTGATGCGAACCATCTTGGGATAGTTGGTTGCCAAGAAGTTGTTCAGCTTCCTTGGTATAGTCGCTGAGCAGCAAACAAGCTGCTTCAACGAAGGCATCGCGCGCTCGATGACGCTTGTTGTAACAGGTGCGAAGCTTCGGTCGAGCAGGGAATCGGCCTCGTCCACAACCAGATGGGTTACCCGAGACAAGATATTCGGGTCCGAGTCGGCGATGGACGCCAGCAGATGCGGTGTGCAGACGACAACGTCCACCCCCTTGGGCCCGTAGAGGTTGCGCTGAATCTGCTGGGGCTTCAAATCGGACGACAACGTCTCTGTCTTGAACTTGGCCACATGCGACAGCAGCTTGGACACTCGCATGACCTGGTGAGCCAGTTCGGCGGTGGGGACAAGCACGAGGACTTTTGGGCGAGCCATGGTGGGGTGCGGCTCCTCAAAGGGTTTGCCCTTGAATTTGGATGCCTGCTGCCGCTCCTTTTCAGTGTCTTGTCGCTCCTTGTGAGCCTTGATCTCTGGGTCTTCAGCTTCGGCAATCTTGAGAGCATCAAGGGCCGGCAGGAGATAAGCCAGTGTCTTGCCGGAGCCCGTCTCGGCTGCTAGCAGGAACGAGTCCATCTGCTCGCTTCGCTTCTTGGTCGCCTCGGAGCTCGACTGCCCGAGAAGCGCGGGGATGGCTAGCCGCTGAATGGGTGTCGGCCGAATGTCGACCATGCCCTTGAAGAGCTCCTCGGAGACGGCCGTCTTCAGGACGGGCAGCAGGTCGAACTGATCAAACGACTCGTACTGCAGCATGCGGTCCTTGGTGGACGTTCGCCTGCTGTAGGAGACGGTCGCCAATGCGCGCTGCATCTTGAGGGCCTTCCTGTCATCCTTGGATCGCCGGTCGTTGTCCATCCCCGAGTCCCTCCCCGAGTCCCTCTTGTCCGCGGCGGACGAGCCGCGCTCTGCTCCTGGGGCTCGACTCGGATCGACGTTGGCGATTCGTCTGTTCATGCCGGCAAAGGGCCCAGCGACCGCCCCGGGGCGTGGCCTGCGGCCATCGCGAGACGAAGGCGGCCGGTGGACCTGGTCTGACAGGACCATGCGCGACGGCCGAGCCTTGCCCTGGCGCGACAGGAAGCGCTGGCCGAGACATGGCTGGACAATGCTGCGAGGCACTGGCACTGGACGGCGCCCCAGCGCGAAAATGCACAAGGAGCAGGCCGAGGTTGGTGCCATGGGGGCGTCGTGGGAGATGCTGGAGAGGGATGAGGCTGCAGGTGAGTGCAGATTTTCGGCTGCCTTGCAGCCGTCATTGGTCGGCCATCGGGGCCAAAAGCGCCGTGGGGACGGCCCCTGGCTGCCTCAGTTCTCAACTCTCGACTGCAAACATCAGCCCTTGGCTCCTCCACGACGCCCAAGCCTTTGCTGACGCCTCGCGATGTCACGGCATGATTAAGTCATCTTGGGCTGGGGCCACATTCCGCTCTCCGCTCGGCGATGCACGCCGCTTCAGGCCATGAACATAGGCGCACGAGCCTTGTTCTCATGCCCATTCATTGATCGTGTAGATGCCCGACGCCCGTGTTGATTCACACAAAGTCGGCAGTGGGAGAGCAACCGAAGTAACGTGTGATACCGCCATCATGCCCTGTATTATTTTATCAATACCATGGTCCAACCCCGCATCATCCGTAAGCTCCTTTTAGCCTCTTCGCAACTGCCAAGTGCACCACTCATCCGCCATCAACAATGTCTCTTCTCGAGAGGCTGAATCGCGACGGCTTCGTCCTGGTGCCCAAGGCCTTCGCCGGCGAGCAGCTGGAGGCCCTGCGCACGGCCACGCAAGAGGTCACGGCCCTTGCGCGAAGCGGCAAGTGGCCAGACGTCCGCACGCTGCCGAAGCAGTTCCCGCCATGGAAGATTGATGGGCCCAATCCAGCTGCCGAGGGCATCTGGGGCGTCCAGGGCGTCATGCATCCCGACATGCCTCACCAGGCCGAGTTCATCAAGACGTACTTTTCCGAGGCCATCATCTCGCCCACGCTGGAGCTGCTCCAGTGCTCACGGGATGACCTCGTCATGGAGCTGTTCAACCTGCTCGTCAGGCCCGACTACAGCTTCGAGCTCCGCTGGCATCGGGATGATATCCCCGCCACGGCCACGCCGGAAGAGGAGCTGGAGCGCCTGAACAGGCCGGCCTTTTCCGCGCAGTGGAACTTGGCTCTCTATGAAGACTCCAGCCTGGTCGTTGTTCCTGGGTCGCATCTCCGTGCGAGGACCGAGACGGAGCGGGCTGCCGACCCGTACGAGAAGGTGCTGCCAGGTCAGCTCGTGGTCAAGATGGAGCCTGGCGACATCGTCTTCTACAATAACAACATTCTTCACCGGGGCGTCTACGACCCCAAGATCGAGCGCATGACGCTCCACGGCAGCGCCGGACATGTCGATGGCGCCAGGCTGCGTGCAAGGAACGTCCTGCAGCACGGCCTCCGGACTTGGATTGGTCGTCTCAGTTTCGAGGCGCTGGATGGAAATGACAGAGCTTTGGCAGAGCATATGCGAGCCAATCTGGTCAAGATGGGCCAAGACGCCGGCGACGTTGGATACTCTCTTCAGGGCTAGAAGACGGACTATTGGTGTCCTTGTCGATGCTAGACTTCAATCATGAAGCCACCTCACCTGCTTGTATCCGATGGCCGTGGTACTATCCGGAAGGCAGAGGAGCTGTTGCTTCCCTCCTCGCGCGTCGTTTCCATCTTTGGCCGCTGTGCACCGCATCACAGTCCATCGTCCCGCCGTCCCTCGCCACATGTTTCGCGCTCCAAAGAGGCACAGGGTCTCGCTGTTTTGTACAGACGGGCTGCATGTACGTTTGCAAACGACCTCCCTCTTCTTCACCCGTCTGCCGCGCCACATACGCATCTTGATCCCTCTCGAGCTCTTTGGAAACCGCTTCATCCACCTCTGCCTCGACACTGGGCAGAAATGGAATCACAGAGTCTGCCAATTGAGCGGCCCGGAGCGGCCACACGACTGTCTGCATCAATGTGCTCCGGGCCTGCAAAGCCAGGTGCGTTATGCCCCGTGCCACGCTGGGTAGAGGCATCATCTAAGGAACACTGCCACTCTATTTGGGGAAGGAGTCGATGCTCTATACTCTTCGAATTGCTTCTCCATCAACATGCTCGGAAGCAATGAACAAGCCTCATATATCTGTGTGGCATTTCGATGCCGCTGCGAAGTCACACAGCCCAAGCTTTACATCGAGGCACCAGTACGGCTCATAATGGAACAGGTCTGCGCACAGAGAGCGGTTATTATGGCACCACCTTTGCTAAATGGTCAATTACGCGCGGTATTTTTGGAAGTTTGCGCGTGGAAGTCATCCTTGCGGGAGATCCGGCAGAGACAGTCCTCTCAAGCGACGTCCCTGTTTGCTCCCAAGTGCAGCTCCCGAGATGACGCACACTTCGAGAGAAACGTAGACCTGCAAGCGGCGCCAAATCCGCACGAGGGGTCATGCGACGTTTCCATTGTCGACACTGCGAGCAACAGAACGATTTGCAAGCCAATGATCAAGTTTGCGTCGTACGCCGACGAGAACCTGACGAAACTACCGGCTAACAACACCAACTTCAATGTCACCGTGCCTCGAATGGCCGCTGGAAAATGCACAAAGCCAAGCGAGTGCGTCATGCAGTGTTTTTGGTTCGGGACGGCTGCTCAAAAGACATATGAGAGCCGCGCGGACTTTATTATGCGTTGAAACATTGGTCAATGGTGGAAACGCCTTGGCTGGGTTCAAAGCATCCGAATACTATGACGGCTATACTCGCACACGCGCAAACATCCCCCATAGGCGGCCGAATGTAAAAGGCCGCCGCCCAGTTTATCATAACCTCTCGAAACGAGTGACTGCACATGTCATTGCTTGCCGTGTCTCATCATCAATGCCTCATCCTCATCAGTTGGCGGAGTCTTGGCGTCCTCATACTTGGCGGCTCTGCTCCTCCGCTTTGCCGCAGAAATCGCAGATTGGGCTGTACCACCCTCTGATTCAGGAGTTTTCGGCTCCTCGGCTATGGACCCGAGAGATACTGCAGACCTCGTGTGCCCAAAGCTGCTATGCGATAGCCTGTTTTCCCTCCTCCTCATCGATGTCGGGCTTAGCGACCCCATGCTGCCATCCGAAGAGTCCACGCTCGTTCTCCTTGAGGACTGAAAGTCTTCGGAATGGACACGGATCTCGTCGTGGCCGGATTGTATCTTGCGCAAGGTGTCGAGAACCGATGATCGGTCGGACGGGAACCTCTCGAGCGTCGGGTCGTCAATGTCGACATCGCCTGCGCCGTAATCGCTAAACGACAGCCTAGAATCGGGCCTCTTGGCTGCCTTGTCGTAGGTTTCGTGGTCAAACCCATCGTCAACTACCTCATACGCTCCAAAGGACTCGTGGGCGAAGAGAGGCGTATTCAGGCCTGACTCCTCGTCATCCGCTACATCGCCTCCGTCTCGCCGTCTGCCAGAGCCTGAAGGCATTGCGGTCTCCGGCTGGACAAAGCATCAGTCTTGATGTCTGTGAGTGCTCCGGCCCGGGTTCTCGTCGCTCACGTCGTCAAGCTGGGCGGCAGTGTCTGCGACTTCGGCGGCCGTTCTCGCAACTACCTCGATTGGAGTGCGAGACCCCTCACGCTGCGTCGAGCTGTCAACGCGGAGTGCCTTGGACAGATGCGACTTTGTCGGCGCAGATGTGCCGCCCAGGGTTCCTCGCAGGCCGGGGTGAGGAGACGAGCCTCTTTCTGTCTCGGTAGCCTCAAGCGGTGGCTGCAGCTGGCCAGCAGTGCCGCCTGTCATGGGCACCTTGAGGACGTTGGTCTTGTTTCCTTCTTCATCGGCCGCTGGACGGCGGTCAAATCATCTTCATGTGGCTCTGGTTGGACTCAAGACGGCTTACCAATGCTGCTGTGCTCGTCGAGGACCCAGTCATTGCTTTCCCCTACCCTGAACTTGAACCTGTATTCCTGGCCGGGATGAACAGAGACTTGGGTGGTAAAGTGGTTCTCCCCCGTGCCATCTGCAACACATTGCATCTGTTGAGGCTGCCAGGCAGGATCGGAGAAGGAGCCGGCTACAAACACAGGAGGCTGTACTCCAGGCCTCCTGAAGCTGATGGTGACGAGGGCTGCTGCGGGCGTTGCCATTCTTGCAAGTTCATCCAGACGTGCTGTCGAGCGGCTGTGTAAGTCGGCGGTCGGTCGGCGCAGCTGCGCGGTCTTTGCGATGGCTAATGAAGACAGCTGCAGCTCTGCACGAGGAACAGGCTGGCTCTGCTTGGGCAAAGGTGATGTCACAGACTTGTCAACTGGGCTGATATGAGAGCTCTTGCGTGGTGGCGACAGTGTTTGGCGCGCGCCGTGCGTAGCTTGCGCCTGTGAGGGCGAGCTAGCTGTGTGGAACTGAGCAGCAGGGAGACAGATGCGTCGTCGGTATGGCCTCGTGAACACAATCAGTGCAACTTGGCATCTGGTGGATCAAAGGATCGATGCAAAGGTGATGGATTGACGCGCACCTCCCTCCGCATCCAGGCCTGATGACGACAACCTGAACCAACTTCCTAGCAGGCAGGAAAGACCTGCGGGGGCCACGTGAAGAAGGAAGGGCGGGCAGTGAATCAATTCGTCGGCAGCTGCCAACGGGCACCATGATAAAGGTACTTTGCCCATCACGGCCGTTGTGAGCATCCTAAAGTACCTTAGTGCGAAGCGACTTGGCAATAACCTAATGGCCGGAGCTTGGACGTCCAGTTGCGATGATGTGCATACCTGCTTCCCCCTTCAAATACAAGTAGCGATAGCATAGTTTCCTGGACAAAGTGGTTGTGGGTCCTGGGGAATGGTTTCGCCGCAAGTCGTTACGGAGGAAGTAGTTACTCGGAAGGACGAAAAGGATATCGAGTATGAAGTAGAAATTGGAGTTGGCAATACCGCGTGTATGGACTGGACCGCCAAGAACAGTGGACGGATTTCTAAGATCATGGAAAGAAGACATTACGAGCCAGGGCGCCTGACATCGTAGTAGCCGAGTTTTCGTCGACGCTGAGGCTGGGTTGTTGATTTGCTTGCTGGACTGTACGTCTCAAGGTCTCGGACTAAACTGTAGCCTTGGGAATATTGCCGTCTCTTCCTTCTTCCTACCGAATGTTCTCTATCTTATACGTCTCCCCCTCGTCTCGCGCCTCTTCCCATATCGCAATACCAAGCCTATAGACGACTAGCCCGAGTATGAGTCAATACCTTATTCCTCTTGCAGCCTTCCTTTGACCTATTCCGACGCCAGTAAAGATAATGCCATATTCGAATGCTGAAATCTTAATGGGTCAAGACTACCAGTAGCTACCTAGCGGACCAGATTACTAGCAAAGGTGGACGGAAAACCTTCGAGGCACCGTCTCGGCAAAACCCTCGAATTCACCGACGGTTGGCGTCGTAGAAGCAGATGTCCAATCTGGCCTGATATTCAGCTGCACACGGCTCTTGTCTCGTGGCGCGATGCCTCAAACTGCCAGTTTGAATACCATCGTTCATACCATCGTTCACACCATATGTTTCACGGCCAAGAACAGGGCCAAAACTGTGTGCGCCAAATGCCATTGTACTTGTTTCTGAGCTACCAGACTCGTGCTCACAGCAGTACCATCAATAGATGCAAGCAAGCCTCTGTAACACCATCCCAATGAGACCACGAAAACCTGCCCCTTATTCCTTCGTCTTTTGAGTACCACGCAGCAGACCCGTCCTTCTCGCAGCAATAAGACCGGCCTTTTGGCCCTGGGCGGCGTATCGGGAGATGGTAGACGCCTTACCAATATGTTGGTGGTTACCCTTGTAAAGTCGTCAGTGCCTGCAGCTTTCTCCCAACCGTTCTGGGGATTACTTACACCACCGTGAGGATGGTCCACAGGGTTCATGGCAACACCACGAGTCTTGGGCCAGCTGTTGCGCTTGACGGCAAACTTATGCTTGGCACGAGAAGCCTCTGTATGACAGTCAGAACTTTCATCTTCAAACGTACTTCATACTAGGAGCAACGCACTCAGGAGAGGCTTGTCGGTTCGGCCACCACCGGCAACAATGCCGATCATTCCTCGCGAGCCGGACTGGACGACCTTCTTGGCACCAGAGGGGAGCTTGATGCGGGTCTTGCCCTCATCGGGGTTGTGGCCGATGACAGTGATGTAGCCACCAGAGGTGCGGCCCAGGACACCGCGATCGCCGACCTTCTCCTCGACGTTGGAAACGACGGTACCCTCGGGCATCTCGCCAAGAGGCAGGACGTTGCCGACGGTCAGAGCAGCCTTCTTTCCGGCGTAGATGAACTGGCCAGTGTACATGCCCTCGTTGGCGATGAAGGTCTCGGTAACCTGCTTGAATCGGTAGGGGTGGCGGAAGACGACCTTGGCGAGGGGAGCACCACGACCTGCAAAACGCCCACCGTCAGTCCTCGTCCATCTCCGTATACCATCCAATTCGTTCGGAGCAACTAACCAGGGTCGTGGATGATGTCGCGGACTATACCACGGAGGTAGCCATGGCGCTCGGAGTAGTCGAGGTTGCGGAACTTGGCAGGGGCCTTGTTCAAGCGCGTGTTGGCAGCTGTTGTCAAGAGTTAGTACGAACGTCGGCGTCGAAGTGTAGGCATTCCAAGAATCGGTCGGCGGTAACTGACTGAAAATGGATCCACGCCCCTTGCGCTGGTTACGAATAACTCTACCCATGGCGGCGCGTGTTGACTCGATGCAATTGTTCGAGTATCTGTTGCGGCGGCTGTTGTCAGTGGTTGAGCGCCGAGGGCGTGAGGTTGAGTAATTTACCTGGCTGCGACCGCTTGGTGTTTTGACGAGGAGCCCTTACAAGCGGTCGCTGACAATTTTTTGTGTGCGGACCGTTCGAGCGTTGGAGGAGCCCTGACCACGTGACTATGCAGCGGGTTTTGGAACCCGAATGTGCGGGCCAATCAACCTGCCAAAAAATTAACGCTTCTCCATCACTGGTTGCTCGCCGCTCGAAGGTTTCACGGTCCCTTTCCGAAGGCCATACACAGACCTCTTCTTCTCTCCATTCACACACGCACGCTCATTCTCATTGTAACAGCATACCCATTGCACCAGAGCACTCATTATAAGGTACTAACGTACTCATTGTACCAGCTCCAATCCTACCATTTTTCTAGCCAGCCCACTATAATCTGGTGTGCGAAGGCTCCAGCTTTGTACCTTGCAGGGGATATAATGTACTATAAAGTACCTAGTAGCCAACTAGAAAGTTCTACGAGATACCCAATAATACCTTTGTACTCGTGGAATCTCGGTGTAACCCGAAGTAATGGAGGAACGACAGGAAGAACGAGGAACCAAGTAACAAGGGAAATATTGGCAATACAAGATTGGAGTCTTCGCACACCAGAAGGGATTTCAGATAATAAGATATCTCAGGATACTCTCGCAGACGTTCCGCAGACGGATTCACTCAACAGTCGCGTGTCTGCCCTGGAATCCACAATCCTGGCCATGATCAATACCATGAACGATTTGTTCACGGAGCTCCAGACACGCCAAGCATCCCTGGAGCAAAATGTTGATCAGCTCAGGGCGAGCTCAAGCTGGCCATCACCGAACGTCACGTCCCTGCCAAGTTTGTTTCCCTCCCATCCCGCGGTACATGTTCGTGAGTTAGTATAGTTTCGCCAATGAGAAAAGGAGATATGTAGAATATCAAGGCCCTCGCTACGGATGACCATGCGCAGCTCCTACCGCTTGTTGATCAAAACTGCTTCGAAATCACTGCCTTTCCGAAGACAACGCAAGCGATATTTAAGATGAACGGTAGTTTTTACCAACCAACCTCGCTCGAGAAAATATCCTAACCTTAGTTGATGACGACATGCTTCGTATCGGTCGTGCGCTCGAGATTCCGAAATAACAAGTCAACATGTTCTCTCCCCTGTTGCGTATTTTCAAGGGCTCAGCAATATGATAGTTCTAGCAGAGGCACATGAAGGAGGTCCCTGATGGACAGCATCCATAGGTAGCGTTGTAGACTCAAAATGTTTAGCGATTCTCTCTCTGAACATGCTCTGTGCCATCGCCGGTCCGGCTCTCGGCATCGAGCATGGCCCGGGGTTGTCCTCCGCTCAACGGATTTGTGAGCGACAGGGTTCCCTCCCTGGGCGCACTTGGGATGTGATATGTGCAGGTTGGTCTCAAGCTTTGGCTGGGCGGCAGCCTTGATGCGAATCGCGGGGCACGGGGTAGTAATGCGAATGGGGAAGTTGGAGGCAATGGCTGGGGAACCGTGCGGTTATGACCTGTCTCATTTCTGTCCCCAGTATGTATATGAGAGTACTCCGCAGTCGAGGGTCAATCAAGTGCAACTCAGCCTAACCTACGTAATGGCCCGTTGGCCTATCAAATGGGGCCCTTCTGATTTGCGGCTCAGGACGTGGGTTTGGCTAGTGCATGTGCTCACTTTCTCGTCGAGCAACCCATATTACTTGACTTCACCTTCTCCACACACCGCGACACCCTCCCACCTTGAAGAACATTCCCAACATGGCTGCTGGCGACGATTCTTCCGACCTCTCGTCCTTGTCGTCGCTATCGCCGGCGCCTTCAGAAGACGAGCTGGACGCCGCCAGCGACCCGGCGCCCGCAAAGTCCAAGTCGGGGATCCTCAAGTTCTTCCCAAAGCTGTCGGAGCAGCCAGCCAAGGAGCCTTCGCCGCCACCGCGCAAACGGTCGCCATCACCGCCGCACGAATATGTCCTCGCGGACAATCCCGACATCCCGGTAAGTGACTGAATGGCCTGATTCCTTTGGCTGCGCTTTTTTTCTGCGTTGAGTGCTATATGTCGCGTTGCTCGTCTGGTGCGACGCGAAATTTCGCGTGCCAACGTCATGGGGCAAAGCGCTGACCCTCTGCAGTTCATTGTGATGTTCAGAAGCCGATTCAGCGACGCCTTCCCGAAATCCCTCGCGCACTTTGGACCGCAAGAGCTGGAGAGAGATGTCGTGGAACCTATTCCCGGCGACCGAGTCGAACACCTCCTGTGCGCGCTGCTCGGCCTGGTGCTGAATCGGAAGCAAGATGTCAAGTAGGCACCCGACCCGCCCCGTGCGCCTATCGCGACGAGATGCTCATTGAGGTTTGTTTTATAGGCAAGGACACTATGGCAGAGCGCTGGAAGACGCGATTGCGTCCCACAAGAGCCAATGGCCGTCGGCGTGGGAGGACAAGAACCCGCTGTCAGGCGGCGCCTCCTTCAATGCCATGACCCCAACCGAAAGAGTACGTGCACGCTCGCAATGTCTTGTTACCATGTTGCTGACGGCGCTCGCAAACAGCTCACCCTACTCCGTACCCTCATTCTCTGGTCCATGGCCTCGTCCGACACCGTCAAAGGCCTGATCAACCAATCATACAAGCAGAACCGTCACGAGGATGACCTCAACCAACCCAGGTCGGTACAGCCTTGGGGCTCAGACGGAGACAAGCGTCGCTACTTCTTAGTCGAGGGCCAAGACGACACACACTTCCGCGTGTATCGGGAGAGTAATCCCGCCGGAACGAACCGTACTTGGTGGAGCGTGGCCGGCTCGATCGAGGAGTTGAAGGCTCTAACTGAAAAGCTTGGGACCAAGGATGGTGGTCCCAAGGCTAAGAAGCTGGGCCAAAAGATTCTTCAGGCTATTCCGCGCTTTGAGGCCGGTGAAGAGGTGAGCCCCCCCCCCCCCCCCCCCCGCCGAAACACACATCCTCCCTGCGATGCCTGCTCTCTCAAGAATGGGCATTCCAGTATTGGGGACAAGGGAAGCATTCATGTTAACAACGACTATAGAAGCGCAAACGTAGAGAGTATCGCCAGATGCGAAAGGAACAGTTCAAGCGGCCCGAGCCCGGTTTCTCCATGTACGAGGGTCGCACCCGTGGAAAGCGGATGAAGTATACCTATTCCGACGACGAAGACATGTTCTATTCAGATTCGACGAGCAATAGACGCTCTGCTCGCAATACTGGAGCCAATACGCCAGCCGAGACGGGCCCAGTCACTACCTCGAGCGGTCGACAGATCAGAGCCCCGCCGCGGCTGAACATGGTGACAGGAGAAAGTGCGCCCGGGAGCGTGCACGGCGATGGCTCGGAGTTTGGAAAGGAGGACTCTGCGGGACCTTCGGGACGGCCCAGACGGTCTGCGGCCGCGAACCATGGAACCAATGGTTGGGGAGGCACTCGATCGCGCCGCAACACCTCTGCCGATACGGATGACGAAAGTGAGGTGGAATTTGGCGACGATGAGGAAGATGCTCACGTCCCCGAAGAGTCGGAAGACGAAGACGAGTTCGATGAAGACGAGGCGATGGTGGAGGACGACCTGGATGACCGGCCTCAGAGCTTGGTGGTGAAGCTCTCTGTAACACCGCCAAAACTCAGGACGGCCCTGGCCCCAATCAACCAGGCGGCCAACATGCTTCCAACACTAGAGGCTCATGATTCGAAGGCCAACGGCAGTACACCAGAAGGACCAGTGGTTGAGATGCATGACGCCCCAGTTCAGGACTCGATCTCTGTTGCCGATCCGGCTTCGAAGGCAGCACCAACGCCGTCCAGGGATAGTACTGGCGGGGAGAAGCAGAGCACGCCAGAGCCATCAGAGCGGGTTGGTGAAGCACAGCCGCACATCACACCAGCGATTCCCGCAACTTCCTTGGCCTTCAGAGGGAGCCCGGAAAAGCCGCAAGCACAACCGCTGGCCCCGGCCATTGGTGTTGCTGGTCTGGAGTAGAGCGTGGTGGCACGGATGAATGATTTTGTTGGAGTTGGGGAGCGGGCAGATGGCGCATGGTATAGAGTCTTTGGTACGGATAGTGAGTATTTCGGATCATCCACAAGTATTGGCGATGTTTGGGGCTGGGAAACGAAACGGAAGATGGAGGGTCGTAACCGCCATGGTTTGAGCAGACATGCATGAGATATTCAAAGGGAACCTGCAATGGAGCACATTGCTGTTAATCTCATCGCCAAGACATCAATCGGCGAGAAGAAAAAATGGTCTAGCATGAAAGTATGTATATAAGCTGCAGCGTGGGAGCCAATGTTGTGAATTCAAGCCTTGCGGTTGGGTATCGTCCATTTGTTAACGTCGTACCACCACCTCCTCACTCGGGCGCCTACTGTATTGCCATGCAACCTGGCATTCCGGTTCCATTGTTGCCATCCGCACAGCAACAGGTTGTATATCAGGCCTTGGGCCAAGGGCATTATGATCTGGGCCGTGTGAGCATTCGCCCTTGGGGTCCGTCATCGAAAGCAAGATGCCCTACCTGGTCTCTGGTTGTAATTAACAACACCTTCCACCAGGTGTCGGCATTGGATATGCTGTGGAGGTAGCTCTGCTCAAACCGCAGGTCCGGCAGCGGAGGGAGTTTGTTGTTCCGCGGAGACGGGCGGAGGACGCTGTAGGGGATCTCGTCGTCGTCGTCGTCGTCGTCATCGTCGTCATCACCATCGAGCACCTCATCTATATCGCTGAACCTGGAGCTCTCGAGAGTGACGGTCTGCTTCTTGTCGGCGGCGGTGGACGGGGCGACGTCGAGCCTGGGGTGGCCTGCGTGAACGGTCGAGGCCAGCTCCGCCGGGACGGAGGACATGGCAGCTTGGTCTGCAAGTTCGTCGGCCATATGTATATCAAAGCGCCTTCAACAGAGTAGAAGCAGGCTCCGTCGTCAACGACACGTCGGTGTCCGGAAGAGCTGTGTAGGTCGTCGAATCGTCGTTGCTATGCGCCGTTTTGCCGGGCGGTGAACTGGCTAGGTAGGTAGGTAGGCAGGGCCGAGATTATCCCGATGCTTCAGCAGTGGTGGCTAAACTCGTAGAGGCAGCGCTGCCAGGTTGTTGGTGGCGCCCTGAGGCTGTGAGGCATGAATGGAGCGGTTGTGTCAGATCCACATTGGGCTGGGACCGCCTGGAACGACGGCGCTCCAGGCGCTGCTGACAGTGACGGCGCTCTGCGCAACCATGAAAATCTGGCTCCGACATCCAACCGTGCTCCTGATTCCGTGTCACCGCACACGCCCTCGTTCCCCCTTGAGCCTCAGAGATTTTTTCCTCGACCCGCGAGGACACGCCAAATATTTTGCTCGCAAGGTCCCGAGAAGCGCTTTCAAAATGAGCGACGCTCAAGCGAACGAGGCCGAGAGGAACGTGAGTCGCTGCCCCTGGTGCCAGGACACCCACGCCAAAAAAATGTTTTCCCCTCGTGCCTGTGCCCCTCTTCTCTGTGCTTGGCTTGGTGGTGCTGCCCCGCGATGGGGAGGACACAACAAAAAGGACAGGCATTCAGCGACACCCAAACCGCGCGCACCCGATGGCTGACACGGCTGCCGTCGACAGATCGAGATCTGGAAGGTCAAGAAGTTGATCAAGCGCCTCGAGGCCGCCAGAGGAAATGGAACTTCCATGATATCCCTCATCATCCGTTCGTGGCTCCCTCCAAGCGACCCGCCCCGCTGGGCTGGAATGCACACTGACGCGCTCTTCAGCTCCCAAGGACCAGGTTTCCCGGGCGGCCAAGATGTTGGCGGAAGAATATGTGAGCTGAGACTGCCCCCGAGGATTCATGAATGAGGCAGCAAGCTGATGTCCTCCACAGGGTACCGCCTCCAACATCAAGTCTCGTGTCAACCGACAGTCCGTCTTGTCCGCCATTACGTCTACCCAGCAGCGTCTCAAGCTCTACAATAAGGTCCCCCCCAATGGCCTGGTTATATACTGCGGTGAAATCTTGACCCAGGAGGGCAAGGAGCGAAAGGTCAACATCGACTTCGAGCCGTTTAAACCGATTAATACCTCTCTGTACCTTTGCGACAACAAGTTCCACACCGAGGCGTTGGCCGAGCTGCTCGAGTCGGACCAGAAGTTTGGCTTCATCATCATGGACGGTAATGGCGCCCTCTTTGGCACCCTCAGCGGAAACACTCGAGATATCGTCCACAAGTTCTCTGTCGACCTCCCCAAGAAGCACGGCCGTGGTGGTCAGTCCGCCCTGCGTTTCGCCCGTCTCCGTGAGGAAAAGCGCCACAACTACGTCCGAAAAGTCGCCGAGCTGGCTGTGCAGAACTTCATTACCAATGACAAGGTCAACGTGGCGGGCATCATTCTCGCTGGTTCTGCTGATTTCAAGAACGACCTGAACGCCTCTGACATGTTCGACAACCGCTTGGCGACCAAGGTCATCAAGGTGGTTGACGTGTCGTATGGTGGCGAGAACGGCTTCAACCAGGCCATCGAACTGTCCTCGGAGACTCTGGGCAACGTCAAGTTCATCCAGGAGAAGAAGCTCATCGGCAAGTACTTTGAGGAGATCAGCCAGGACACCGGCAAGGTCTGCTACGGCATCGACGACACTCTCAAGGCGCTGGAACTCGGTGCTGTCGAGACTCTCATCGTTTTCGAAAACCTCGAGATCACGCGCTGGTGCTTGAAGGATAGCAATGGCGCCGAGACCGTCCTGCACACTACCAAGCAGCAGGAGCAGGGTAGCCGAGACAACTTCGTCGACAAGCTGACCGGTCAGGAGATGGATATCGTCTCGCAGGAGTCTTTCCTCGAATGGATCGCTGAGCACTACAAGGACTTCGGTACTGCCCTTGAATTTGTGTCGGACCGCTCCACTGAGGGCAACCAGTTCGTCAAGGGCTTTGGTGGCATTGGCGGTATTCTTCGCTACAAGGTGAACTTTGAGCAGTTGAATGACCTGGATGACGATGATGACTACTATGACGGTGAGTCGAAGCGTGCCACAAGCACATGCCGTATGGCATGATGTGCTAACTCGAAGCAGATTGACCAGCGGATTCCCTCGTCACTCACGAGGGACCTGCTCAAGTTCAACCGTCCGCGCACGACGAGGATGACAGGCGTCGCGACGCGCCGAGGTCGGCCGAAGCCGTGCCGAAGTCGTTCGCTCAAAAGCGCTCGATGCGAAGGGCTGAGGCTGGGCCTCCCAAGCGAGGCCACGAGGCGTCGCAGCCAAGCCCACTTCGCTCAATGACGACGGCCACTTGAGCTTAATGATCGGCGGAAATGGAGGTAAGGGTGTTGATCCACGTCCTATACGCGAAGCCATGTCTCACGGGGACTAAATGCTACCTACAGGACTGTGACCAGAATGACAAGGATGGCGCGACGACTAGGAGATGCTGTAGGCGATTGTGTATTCCCTTGGTCTAGATATCGTCCGGCGCTGGTTTGGGAACAGAGCCGGGGGCATGGCCTGACTTGTTGTTGGTCCCATGCTTCCAAGCTGCAAGCAATCGAATAGAGGCAGTACGGTGGGCAGTCAAGAGAATCATAGCCACTCGTTTGAAGACAGGTTCCGAGACATACTCGCATGTCGCCTTTGAAAGTGAAGATGCGGGCATGTATGTACTGTACAGGCGAAGCAGTCGTGAGTTGATACTATCATAACTCGCCAAAACGCAGCGAGTGAGGACGTCAGATCGATGGTGGTGCACGTACGAGTACGGAGTACTCTTGGTGCGGAACCAGGTGGGGCTCCAAAGGGAAGCCGTTTCAGGAGCTACGTCAGCGATGCGCCTGTGCTCCTCCTGCAGCAACCAACACCGAGCTCTGCTCATGCAGACACGCACGCCATCCTATCGCAGCTCTCTGCCTCCCAACGTCGAACAAATAGGTGCAGGGGACCTCGAGTGCACACATCCGAAAGCTGTTGCAGAGCCGATCCCGCATCACCAACCATGTCTAAAGCGGCTGCTTCTCCGGCCGCTGCGCCGCGGCCGATGGATCGAGGCATCCCCGTCGGGCTCAACGAAGCTGCGCTCGACTCGCCGACATTCCGCGCCTCGGCTGCCCACTTTACCGATCAGATCGATGCCTTGGAGAGGTGGCTCAACGGATACGTGTCGTCGACGTCGAAGCTGGTCCACGATATACTCGCGCTCGAGGAGACGGTCAACACCTATCTCGCAAAGACCATCCCATCCGCCGCCGATGGCATCGTCGAGAACGACTACGCGTTCCTCGCGCTCAAACGGGTCGGCGACGGGCAGCGAGAATGCTGGATGCAGACCCTGAGTAGCGTGAAGACGATGGACGGTCTCGTCATCGAGCCGATCCGATCGTTCCTGGGAGGTGACATGCGAAGCTTCAAGGAGATCCGGCGCGTGCTAGAGCAGACGCAAAGGGCGTACGACTCGACGCTGGCACGCTACGTCGGCCAATCGAAGACCAAAGAGCCGTCTGCGCTCCGCGAAGACGCCTTCTCCGTGTACGAGAATCGAAAAGCATACATACAAGCGTCCATGGACTACTGCCAGCTCGCACCACAGCTGCGCTTCACCATGGACAAGCTGCTTGTCAAGGTGTGCAACGAGATTTGGAAGGATATGAAGCGATCACGCGATGCGTCGACAAATGCGACTCGATGGACACGAGAAATGGACCGGGTGCGAGGCTGGGCAAAGGAGATGGAGCTGTCAGAGGGCGTTTTCAGACGCGAGCTACAAATTGCGAGAAAAGAGCTCGGCGAGGCCACTTTTGAGGAGTCCAAGCCGTCCCGCGAGCTCGAAGACTACAGCACATCGACCGTGCCCTTCTTGGGTTCTCGCGGGCCTCTTAATATGCGCGTCAAGGATGAGAGCGCCGTCATTTCAGAAAAGCAAGGATGGCTGTTCTTGCGGATGGTGTCCGGCAAACCAGTCAGATACAACTGGGCCCGCAGATGGTACTACTGCCGCGACGGCGTGTTTGGCTGGCTTGTCCCGGGACCGCAGGGTGTTTTGCAAGGCGACGAGATCGGCGTCTTGCTCTGCAATGCAAAGCCGGTCGTGGGCGAGGAGAGGCGCTTCTGCTTCGAGGTCAAGACCAAGAACCAAACCATGATGCTGCAAACCGAGACGCAGAGGGAGCTTATGGAGTGGCTGGAGGTTTTCGAGGTGACCAAGAAGAAGGCCTTCGAGACAAGCGTGGGCCGCGAGTCCAGCTCTCGACAGGGCGGTGTTGACCCTGCCTTTTTAATCTCACCACCGAGTGCTCCAGAGTTCTCTGCCAAGGCATTCGACAGCCATATTGGCGCTGCTGATGATGTCTTCCCTGGCTTTGAACGATCTGCGACCCTCGCCGTTCCCGGCCAAGACGGGCATCTGGGTGCGAGGCAGAGCGTCGACGTTAATGGCCGGCGATCTTTCACAGCGCTGGGAAGAGACTTGGCAACGCGCGAAGACGGCGAGAGTGGGCGGGAGCATGCCGCGAGAATCATACAGAAACTCGACCTCCACCGGAAGACGACATTCGGCGCCAGTGTCGAGCCGGGTCCTGCGACCCCTGGGACCACCAGCGGTGGCATTGCGAGCTTGATATCGGCGAGCCACAATCTGCTGCCCGTCAACCCTTCCAACTTGGCGCAGAATGCCCCGAAGCATACAGTGGGCTTCACGCCTTCTCTTGACAGCGTCCCTGGCTCCCTTGCTCCACTGACACTGGCGAGACCTCCGTCCGTGACGACCCTGAGCCGCACTGCAGTTGTCGTCATGGGGGAGCGCAGCTCGATCGCCCACAGCCGGAGACTGCCAACGTCGATAGTTGCCAATTACTGGGGCAGCAACGTCTGGTCCACCATCAACACCCCAGAGCAGCCAGTGCTGCCCCGGCTTCACGAGGACGACCCTATCGGAGTCGTTGTGCACAAGAGCTCGCAGGCGTCTCTGACAAGAGAAGCGGAGAATCGGGCCGACAGACCGCTGCCCTTCAACTACCCCGCTGAACTGAGGGCGCAGAATGCGCAATTTCGACTCCTGTTCCCGAATGCGCCGCCGGGGGAGAAATTGGTGCTTGTGTTCAGAGCGGCGTGGTCGAGCTCGAAGGAACGCGACTCGCCCGACGAAACACTGGCTGGCGATGGCCGAATCTACGTCACGCCGGACAACATGTACTTTTACAGCCAGCAGATGGGGTTGGTGACGGCGTATAGCATTCACCTGGACATCATCACCGAGGTGACATCCGCCGCGGGCAGAGACTGCGACTTTGTCTTCTTGCACTTAGGCCAGGATACAAATGAGACGGGATACACTCGGATCACCATCAAGGTGTTCCTGGATGATCTCAACATACTCCACGCTCGCCTCAACCTCTTGGTGGACAACCTCCAGGCGGAGGAGCCCATGGACACCGGGGACATCATCTCGTCCCTGATCAGCATTGAGAGGGATGACTTTGACAAGCCAAGCCCCAGTGCCGAGAGTTGGGAAGAAGTGTCTTCAAACACCCCAGTAGATGATGGAACTTCGTCTGGCAGACCGGCGGCGCGGCACCACCACCACCATCAGCACCATGTGCACCTACACTCTTCCAATTCCAGGTCTCTCCAAAGACTGCCACGGAAGCTTCATCTCCCTACACATCCTGTCCTGTATGAGCCGGAGGGCATGACAGAGATGGCCGCCGACAGACACTTCGAGATAAGCGCCAAGGCATGCTTCCATGTCGTCTTCGGAGACAAGAGCTTTGTCTTCCCCAAGCTGTACTTTGAGCACCGGGCACAGCAGATTGCCCAGGGCCCCTGGGTGCTGGTCGACCAGGGGAGAATGCGCCGCGATTTCCACTTCAAGGTCGACTACGTGGACATGCTGGGCCGATCGAAGTCGGACAACATCAACGACCATCAGACAATCGACGTCTACAGCGACCACGTTACGTACGTGGTTACGCACATCAAAACGGCGTGGCACCTGCCGCATTCGCGAAGCTTCAAACTAGTGACGAAGATTGTCATAACACACGTCGCCAAATCCAAGTGCAAGCTTGCCGTGTACACCCGGATCGACTGGTCAAAGGCACCGGCCCTGTCAAAGAACCTGGTGGAGCGGCAGGCGCTGCACGACGCGGCCAACGACGCGGAAGAGCTGGCTGAGATGGCCACAGATCAAGTCCGGAAGCTGGGCCCACGCAGCCGCACCAACAGGGCGATGCAGGTTTACGGCCACGTTGGACAGCAGACGCAGGTCGTGGTATTCTCCCCAGCTGCGACGGAGTCGAGCAAGAAGCAAGCCATCAAGCCGCGGACGCTGACTGCCATGCTGCTGGAGACGGCGAGATCGTTTGCAGAAAGCGCCGTCTCGTCTCTCATAATGTGGGCCTTTGCCGCGCTGAAGAAGCTGTTTGGCGTCATATCAGCGCAGCGGTTGATATTAGCGCTGCTCGGGTTCAGTGCTCTGACGAACCTGTTGCTGGCATCAACCGAGTCGTCGACATGGTGGAGAGAGCGCAGCGCGGCAACATTTATGCAGAGGATAGGAGTAGCGCCCAACTCTATGATGAGCAAGGCCATCTACATTGCAGACCTAGACGAGGCATCTGGAGCGACAGGCAACCAACCATCGTTCCCGGCGAACAGCTCGTGCTTCGGCACCTACAGGGAGCTGCTGGACGCGGCAGACATGGATGCTCCGTGGGAAGATGCCGGGGCGGCCTTGGCATCACCCTCGAGCCGCGCGACAGCGCGCCGGCTGCGGCGAACACGACAGCGGCTGGGGTCGTACCGACACGACCTGTTGGTGGCCATGCGCGTCGTCAACAGCATCGAGCGCGAGATGCTGCAGTCTGAGTGGGAGAACTGGCTCGTCAACGAGATGGCCCTCTGCGACAAGCTCGACTCGCTGCTTCACGACGGCGACGGCAAAAGCGCAGACAGGGGCCAGGCGGCGGGGGAGTCTTGGACGCAGAAGGTGCTGGGCTCGATGAAGAAGGACAGGAAGAAGGCGCTCGAGGAATGGAGGGACGGCTACTGCGGGAGCTGCCGAAAGGACCTCGGGGCGATGATGAAGGAGAGGAGAGTGAACCACATGTAAGAGCGCCTCCAGCATGGGGCAGAGCGAGGCACTGTGCTATTTGTTTTGTCTTTGGGATAGTATCAGGAGCATTGGATAGGTCAATATGAACTGGGACTCCAGACTGCGGAGCCCCTGGGTCGTAGAACTTGCTACCCTGTACGAAGCATGAAGCACGAGGCATGTTGCTCAATTCTCATAGACTTCTAAACCCGTCGTCGATGTCACGTGCCACCTGCGGAAAGCCTGCACAACTCGGAGATCAAGTTGCCGACGGAGATGGACACCGCTGACTAATAACCCGTTGCAACTTTGCAACTGTGCCCCTGCGGTGACGTCAAACGACACACCCGCGAGATCCGCGGGCACAACACACCCCATGAATTTATCCTTGCTTCCGAGGACCTTATAAATCGTGATTGCTGCCCTCGCTGCGCCATGGCTTCGTGAACACTCGATATAGGCCAGGCCCTAGCCCCGCCTCCCGACGTCGCCTCGATTCCCCTGTAACGGCATGCTGCTGCGGGTTGAATCATCTATCGTTCCGCCGCTGCGAACCGTGTCCATTGAGCGGCCATGGCGAGCCACCACGAGCCGCTGAGAGCGCTGGGCCCGATCAACTGGGCCGACGTACCGCAGGACGGACTCGAGACGTTCCTGGGCGGCATCTTCGCAGAGGCGCAGATTGTGGTCGAGTCGATCCCGTCGCCAACACCATCCACCAAGGCCACGCCCACGGGACGCGCGCGCGCAAAGACCGACTCGTCCGTCGTCTACGCGGACGTCCAGCAGCCGCTGTCACTTCCGAGCGCCCTGCCGTCTGCTGGCGCGGCCGACCGGCTGCGCAAGGAGTGGAAGGAGGTCAAGGTCAACGCGCGGGACAACCCGCTGGGCATCAGCGTCTATAAGCTCGCCGGCAAGGACGGCAAGGGCGCGTGGTTTGCCCGGCGCAGCGTCCACGAGGGGCTGGCGTTTGAAAGGTGGAAGGACGGCCTGGAGAGGGAGTTTGCCGAAACGATGAAGGTCCAGGGGTCGCCTGGCAGCGGCAACATCCGGGGCATCGGGGCCGACAGGAATGTCGAGTACCGGGTCGTGGAGGAGGCCGGGCACCTCAATGGTTCGTTGCTGCTCGCTGCCCTTCATCTCGTTGTTGACCATGGGGAAATATGGAAGTGCTAACACCCCCTCGCAGTATTCCAGCTCTCGGCGCAGTTCCCTGGCCCCACGTCCCCTCGCGACTTCATCACCCTGCTCCTGACCTCCGACTTCTTCAGCCAACAGCCAGACCAGCCTCGCCCCCTGCGGCAATACATGGTCGTCTCAAAGCCATGTACACACCCAGAATGCCCCCCCCGACAAGGCATCATTCGCGGCCAGTACGAATCCGTGGAGGTTATCAGGGAGATTCCTAGTGAAAGCACGGTCAACAAGCGGTCAGTCTCCTACGCGGACCTGACGCTGGACGACAACAGGAGAGTGAGCACCACGAAGTCCCCAGGTGGCTCGTCAGAGCCTCAGGACGAAGCTCCACGAGCGGTCGAGTGGCTCATGGTGACTAGGAGCGATCCCGGTGGCAGCGTCCCTCGGTTCATGATCGAAAAGGGGACGCCGCCAGGTATCGTTGGCGATGCCGGAAAGTTCCTCAACTGGGTCACTTCCGCGACGGCAGAAAATTCTTCAGTTCCTGAGCAGGATAGATCCTGCACAAATGGAAATGCCAAGGATCCAGCAACCGATCGTTGTGTAGCAGGTGCGGAGAAGACACCGAACAACGATATCGGCCAGAACCAAGAAGCAGGAGGCGGAGAAGAAATTCCCAGTAGTAACGGGCTTTACGGCATTATAACCGGTGCCTTTGGAGCCGCCACGTCCGTGGCTTACGGCCTGCGCCAGCAGTTTAGCAGCCCTCTCGGCTTCAGCAGCAGCCAAGACAGCATTTTGGAGAATGAGGTCAAACCAAAAGGGGAAGACAACAACGACGACGATTCTCCCGATAGCGACGCATCCTCCACACTCAGCTTCGCGTCAGCTCCGGAAAGGTCCGTTACCGAAGACAAGGGGATTGACAGCATCACCGGGAGCAACTCCGACGGGTCCCGATCACAACCCAAGCAACCCGCGGAGAAGGAGCTGCAAAAGCTCATCGAGCGGCGTCGAAGACTCGACGAAAACTACTCCAAGGTGCAGGAACGCCTTGAGTCTAAGCGCCACGGCGAAAAGGAAAAGGACGCCGCCGCGATGGCCAAGGTCCGCGAGAAACACGACAAGGAGCTCGCCAAGCAGGAGGCCAAATACAAGCGCGAGATGAAGAAGCTCGAGGAGAAGCGCGAGCAGGAGGAACGCAAGGCCGAGGCGCGGCGCAGGAAGACGGTTGAGCGCGAGGAGAAGGCGAGCCTGACGCTGGAGCTCGACAGGGTCAAGGCTGAGAGGGACATCGCTCTGAAGCGAATCGAGCTGCTGCTGGGCCAGGTCGGCGAGCTCCAGGCGCAGAATACGAAGCTAGTGGCCCAACTCGGCCGGATGGGAGGCATCGGCAGGGAGAACTCCTCGTCCTCGAGAGAACTGTTCAGCAAGAGAAGTGGCAGACTCGACAAGGCGGCGGCAACTTAGTTGGAAAATGGACGAGAAATGCACAAGGATATTTGTTTTTCATGTCCTGTACTTTACGAAAGCAACATAGCATTGGGAATGGCGGGCGTTCACGGGGGCACTGGCGAGAGGGAAGACGCTGGCTGGTCCAATCGTACTCTCGACTCTATTGCGCATGTTCTTCCCATGCCTCTGTGAGAAGTCTCGACACGCGAGTGTTGTGTGACCTGAGTGCCTCTCTGGTACTGGCAATCGCTTCGCGCAACTCGCGGGTGGCGCCCTGCTGCTTTGCCACGGCTACGGAGCCACGGACAAGGAGTGTGCAGGCGGCGAATACTTGCGGGTTGGAAGCCCAGCCAAAGGGGCCGTCCTCTCTCTCCACCAGCTTGCCCAGCTGGACGATTCCGCCCTGAATCCAGCAATCCAACCTCGCCAGTGTCTCGTCGCTGCCATCCCATTGCAGGCTCTCGAACACACCGACCCAGCGCTTCGCCTCGCGGACCTCGTCGATGAAGAGGTTCTGCTCCTCGACGACAAACAGCGAGTCGTCAAACTCCATGGCCCTGGCGAGTTCGTCCTCGGCCGCTTCCCAGGCGCTTGTGTCCAGGGCCTTGATGCCGTAGTGGCCAACCATGCGGCTGGCGACTTCAGCCTTGAAACTGGAGCTGTGGCCGAAGTGCTGCGCCAGCCAGCGCAGGAGGCAGTTGGCAGCTTCGAGGGGAACGAGCACCTCGCCGACAATGCTACTCACGGCGGTGGAGCCAACGTCGCGGACTTCGTCGTCGTCGTCGTTCAGGGCATCGTAAAGGGCGAGGAGCGCGGGCAGGTACTCTTCGGAGGTGCAGGACGGTCCGGCCACGGCGAAGAACGAGCGGAGTGATCCGACGGCAGCGAAACGGGTGTCGAAGGTCTGTTGAAGTCAGAATGGTGCTCTACAGTAGGGGTCGTGTTACAGGACGATTCACATACCTTGTCTTCTATGAGAGCATCAGCCATCATCCGCCCCCAGTTTTGAAGATCAACTAAAGGAGCTTCTGCGGATTTCCTCACGACAGCCACTATACATCCACTCGCACTGATGACAGCGTTTGAGAGGGTCGGGTTCATGGGCCGTGAGGGCAGCGTGGTCCACAGCTCCACGAGCTTGCTCATAGGCAGTGTGTCGACCTTGCCCTGGCAAAGGAGCTGATCCATGATCCCACCCAGGTTCCGAACAGCCACGATTTGAGCCTCGACAAGGCCTGTCTTCAGACAGAGATCGATGTAAAATCCACACAACTGGATAAGAGTCTCCTCTGACGTGGAACTCGGCCCCCACAGTTTTGGGAGCGTCTCAAGAGCGGTGACCAAGCTGTCGATGCCGACTTTCTCGTCCAAAAGAAGGGCTCTCAAACGCTCCACAGAGTTATTCTCAGACGATGCGATGTGCACATCGTGTATCGCTTTTTGGTTTCTTAGAAGCGCAGATCCCGTGTTTGCAGGCATTGTGACTTTGAATGGGGAGAGCGGCTTTGAGTTGGCCCTTTCGAATGCCCAAATGTGGTTGACAACTTCAAAGTAAGCCGCCACAACGTCTGGGCAGTAAGCAAATTCGGCATCTATTGAGCTTTGAGTGAGGAAAAGCGTAAGCTCTGGGAGATCGGCTGGCGTAGAGTTAGCGATGTTTGGTAATGCTTCAGTGCTACACATACCCATAAGGCGATCCGTGGCTACTTCATGGAGTCTCTCAACCACAAACCTGAGTGTCAAGAGCACTCCGTGGACGTGATTCTGACGGTTGCTGGTCTGAGAAAGCAGAGCGTCTTGGAGAACGTCCTTGATAGTTTGAAGCCACCTCTCGTGCAGCAGACATGAACAAAGTGTTCTAGCCGCGAGCTCGCGAACATGCCACACGGGGCTTGACAAGTACACCGCAACGTCAACCTGAATCTCGTCGCGGAGCATTTCAGGAGGACCGGCACGGCGGATGATGTCTAGCGCCGGGAAAACGGACTCAGCTGCCGACACAGTTGCTCCCGTTTGAGACAGCATCTGATGCCCAGATTTAAGGAGATTTCTGAGAACCGGTGGAAGATTGGGGTACCGGTGATAGGCAATTCGGTTGGCCTTGCCATCCCACCCAGCCTCTATCATGGCTTTGCTCTCCTGAGAGCCGAAGAGGCAGTCGATCAAGCTCCGCAGGAAGATCAAGCCGCAGTTGCGAATCGCCCACACCTCGGACCGGAGACCGCGGGCAGCCAGTTCGAGACACCGAGGCAGATACTTTTCCGATTTGTTCCCCATGGCAGTCAACATTGAGTTTTTGAAGATGTCTTTGAGGCAGTTGTATGCGTGAACTTGTGGAAGGTTGGAGCCGTCCGTCTCCGAAACTCGTGTTTCCTTGCTGGCAATGCTCATAAGCTTTTCCATCACGTGCTCAAACGGGGGATTAGACGCATTCGCAGACAGGATTCCGGTCATCATAGAAGGTATGCCGGCGGATCTCCGAGTTGTCGAGGCTTGAGAAGAGATGGCATTCATCGTGCCCTGATACCACATGTTAAGCAATGATCCCCCTTGATCCACGTGCTTGGTTTGCTGACAGCATGTCGCAAATGTCATTGCAACGGTTGTGAAAGCGCCTCGATGTCTCAAGCTCGAGAGTTGATTGAAGGTTAAGTTGCCGATTCTTTCAAACAAGTCCTGGGATGGGCTTATGAAACCACCCCGTGATCGGTTGCGAATTGCAAGGACAATTGTTCGCATGAGATTACTTGCATCTTCTGTCAGTACAACGACATCGAGAAAATTTGGAGGCCAAAGGGCTCACCTGGACTCGTGGACAGCCCGGAAGCTAAAACTCAAAAGGCTCTTGGTGTCAAGACCTTCTAGCTCTTCAAGTTCTTGAGGCAGATGGCCCTCTGGTGAATCGTCACAGAGCACATCACTCACAGTTTTCCACACCCGTTCGCAGCATGACACGAGCGTAGACTGTAATTCCTGGACAGCCCCAATATCCGACTCGGAGACCTCAAGCTCCGAAGCTACTTGCCAGACATGGTTTAGCGAAGCAAAGTCGCCATGCAACGGCGCTTCAAGAACCGCACGGCCGAGGTCGCTTTCTGCAACTGAGGTCTTGTGTTCAAGTTCACTGATCAGTTTTGAGAGGAGCGCGACTTGCTGCTGTCCGGAACCCAGGAACCTGTACAGGAGCTGCGACGCTCTGGAGGCTCCATCGGAGTGGTCGGCTCTTGATGTCCTCTGCGCAAGTTCCTCAGCGCGCCGCGATACCTCGGTCAGTGTTTCTGCCGTGCATCTATCACTCGTATGGCTGGTCAAAGCGAATCGGCGGTATCTCTCATCGGAATAGAACCTCTTCAAAGCTAACGCAGAGACGTCCCGCACGTCATCGAAGGGATCCATGAGCAGATCGAAGAGCGCTCGTGCCCACTTGTCGTCGAAGAGATCGAAAAAGAGCCGCTGATCATCTTCAGTTTCCCATGTTTTCGAAGCCTCTCCTTCTAGGCGCGTGATAGACATGACGGCCTTGACGGATGCGATGTGCCTTTGGTATGACGCTGTTGGGGTCAGTTCGCCGCACAGGAATCCAATGTACCAGCGCAGAAATTCTTCGTGGTACTCAAGACAATGAGTCAACTGTGCTTCGGGAAGCACAATCAAGTTCGAACGATAGAGAATTGGCTGTGAGGACGCAGCCAAATCTGGTTTGACTTGGCTCTGCGTGCCGGGGAGATTGGCTTTGTGAGCCTTTGCCCGTGCCCTTGGTATACTGCGTTTCAAGACGTGGATCGCGCCCCGTACCCGTCTGAACATGTCCCGCACCTTGCCGGAAACTTCCACTCTAAACTTCGCATCTGGGTCAGCAAAGACGGTGGCTAGGTGCTTGCGAAGTAGCTCCAGCGCGGCGAAAGAGTATGGTCTTGTGGTTGACGGAGAGGTCACAAGTAACGACAGCGCCAGAGCTCGTACTTCATGAGATGGATGGGCCAAGACGCTTTCCAGAATATTCTCATGGACCATGATTGAGGAGCATTCCTCAGCTTCCGCCTTGTCCTCGCCGAGACCTTGGGACAAATCAGTACAAACCGTTAATACTGGACAAGAGGGATGCGTACCTGGTTCTTCCACGAGACCAACCTTTTTCCCGGTCTCCAAAGCAGCTAGCAGCAGAAGGGCGGGCATGTCCATGTCCTGATTACTTGCTGTGGAGACGACCTTGTCCCCATTCATTTTCCCCAGAAACCGCAGCCCTTCGACTCGGTCAGCCTTGAACAGTGGCAAGAAGATGTAGTTCTTGATAGACCCCAGAAGCGAGGGCTCCTCGATCAAAAAGTCCAGAAGCCACCGATACCATGTCTCCAAGCTTGGGGCAGTGGGCTTCGCGTAATCGGCATGTCTCCAGCCACGGTATACGCAGACGATAAATCTGCCTGCCGTTGGACAGACAAAGTGTAACCGCATCCAATGGAAAAGTTCACCCATGAACATTCTCCATACTTCGATGTCGCCGCTTTGAGCAAATTCTTGCCGGTGAGAGACATAGTTTGCGTGTATGTCTTTAAGGGTAAAAACTCCTTTCGAGAGGAAGTGGTCGAGTGTCTTGATGGCCGACTTGGCAACTGGTTTCGCAGAACGACCAATTACTATCGAGATGAGCGCATCGAGCAGACAATCCTTAGTAGTTGATGCATCGTCCTTGTCTGGGTTTCTCTTGACGAACTGCACTATCAGGTCCAGAACAAGGTTCATCGACCGATGGTGATCCGACTCGTTCCAGTCGATGAAGAAGTTGAAAAGCTTGATGGTCACATCCCGTGAAAAAGCCCAAATCCGGAGATCTTTCGACTTTGATCTTGACGATTGCTCCACGAGACCGCAGAGCCTTACACAGGCTTGACCCGAGACCGACTTGGGTTGCGCTGCTTCATTGAGCAGCAGATCAAAAAGGGCGCTTGCATGACTATCTATTCTTTAGCATAACGAACCTAACTGGACCTGCGATGACCACAAACCTCTTTTGTGACCTTGGCGCTTGCGCTTCAAGCCATTTCACTACCTGTGCCGGATTCGCCAGCAGCTCTGCGACTTGTTTGAAAAGGTCGTTCTCCATTGTCTGGGTCTGATTGGAAATTTGGGGGTGCTGTTTCTCGAATCGTCACATAACCGGAAAAATGTGCCTTCTCTTCAACTATGATCAATTTACACTTATGATTCTTGAGCCAACGGCGGCGCAGTCCGTTCGTTGAGTGCATATAAAACGACAAAGTCGTGACTTAAAAGTCACGCCTGAGAGAAAGTCACGTGCATCTCCACGTGAGAAAATTTTGCCCTTGTCGCACCGCCCCCACCGACCTGAGGCGGGCGAGCCCACAGTGATCGAATTGAAATTCACCAAAATCTTTCCACCAAGGCGAAACGAAATTCCTTCAACGCCCAGATACCATCCTGACCACCATTAGATACCGCTGAATCTATTGGGAGACTGCCAAAATGTCGAAGATCACAGTCGGTAAGCCGCCAAATGCCCGCAAGCCGGCCAGCCCTCGAACAAATCGAAATCGCCTGCCCGACACGATGCTGCGACGGTCCCAGATAATACAGAAGTGCGGTCTGGCTAACCCGCCGTTACAGCTAATGTCCGGACGCAAGTCGCGGAGCTCTTGGAGTATTCCAATGAGACCAAGAAGCGCAACTTCCTCGAGACCGTCGAGCTTCAGATCGGCCTGAAGAACTACGACCCTCAGCGTGACAAGCGTTTCTCGGGTACCATCAGGCTGCCCTCGATCCCCCGCCCCAACATGACCATCTGGTACGCCGAAGAATCAATGCTTTCCATGGCAAGGGAATGTTGGCTGACTGGAGGAATGCAGCATTCTCGGCGACCAGCACGATCTGGACCGTGCCAAGCACGGTGGCGTTGACGCCATGTCGGCCGACGACTTGAAGAAGCTGAACAAGAACAAAAAGCTCGTCAAGAAGCTGGCCCGCAAGTACGATGCCTTCGTCGCCTCTGAATCCCTCATCAAGACGGTTCCCCGTCTCTTGGGTCCTGGCCTGTCCAAGGGTAAGGCGACACTCTTCACCGCTGCAGGACGGATCAACAGCTAACTTTCTCCTCCACAGCCGGCAAGTTCCCCACCCCTGTCTCGCACGCCGACGACTTGGCTGGCAAGATCAACGAGGTCAAGTCCACCATCAAGTTCCAGCTCAAGAAGGTCCTCTGCATGGGTGTCGCCGTTGGCAACGTCGGCATGGAGCAGGAGGCGCTGATTGGCAACATCATGCTCGCCATCAACTACCTCGTCTCCCTGCTGAAGAAGGGCTGGCAGAACGTGGGCAGCCTGACTATCAAGGCCAGCATGTCCCCGCCCAAGCGCCTGTACTAAGCGGGCTTACACGCTTGTTGCAACTTGGCGTTGGAGGTTCCATGTCTCGCTGGCTAGAAGTAACTGGAGCTAAAATCTCAATGCACGACTGAAGTTGCGAAACGTCATGCTTCGGTGACACGCTCCCCATTTGCAATGCAATTGCTAGCACGACTGAACATGGAGACATGCCAGGAAGCTTGTATGTGGAAAATAATGTTCGCTCGCCACCATCATTCTATCCCGCTCGCTGTTTAGCAGCTTTTTGTGACTCTCCAGGCAATAAGACCCCTTCGGCCAATCACTCTGGACAGGGTATTCCAAATTCCATCATCCCCAAAGTCCAAGTCATCCAGATTCATATGCTGCCGATAACGCCAAACTTCCCGAAACCTAAGCCCCTGTAGTCCCTTATTCGGGAGATACGGATCCAGCCAAGTGGCTGATGCCGGAGCAATCAGATACGTCCCGTTCTTCTCCTTCAGATACTCTTGGTTGCGCCGATCGGCCGGGGTGTCGCAAGTGGCAAGGTCCATCAGCTGCTCGAGCAGCGCCTCTCCCTTCAGTCCCATGACATCCTTTGTTTGTAGAACTTCGTTCTTGCCGTTGAGGAGCCAAATGGGAGGCGAGTAAGTCTTCCACCAGATAGCCTGAGTGGCATCGGGCTGGTTGCTCATGAAGACTTGACCGGGTACGATGCCCCCTTGATGATAGGTCCCCATCAATACACCGAAGAAGACGTTGAAGATGATCCACGCAGCAGCCCAAATTCGAAGCATCGTTTTGCTCTTCGGTAGTTGAACTGAGGATAGGATCAAAGGCACGGTTGGTACAAGGAATCGTGCCTCTTGGTGCTGAAACATGGATAGAACGAACAGCCCCGAGATGGCGGAGTAGAGTCTGATGGAGAGATCAGGTTGTGTGAACAGCAATACGGCCGCGGGTCCGAGGAGCTGGGGGAGGTTCCCCAGCAGGTGCTGGTACCAGGGATGCAGGCCATGCTGAGCGAGGTTCTCGATCGACGAGTTGTACTGTAAGTTGTTGAGGGGTGTGATGACTGGCTTTGTGATTAGGTGCGCCCAGGTAAGGGGCTCGGATGTGTAGAAGGCGGTATCCAGCGCGATTGCTATTACAGTGGTAAAGAGAGCAGCCAAAACCAGGGCTGCGAGAGACAAAGGCCTGTATGAATCAGCATATTGGCCCCGTAGTCGACTTTGGACCGGAGGGCCGTACTTAAATAACAAATGGGGTATCAGACGAAGGCCAGGAATCAACAAAAAGGCTGGAAAGGTAATGCGATTGAACAGGCCGAAGATGGCGACAATCCCGAGTATCGTAGACGCCATAAGCGACGATTGTTGCTGGCCAGATTCAGTCAGCACATATGTCCATGCCACACGAGCTCAAGGGAGGGGCGTAGAACATACGCGGTCGTCCACAATGCGCTGTATCAAAACCAGGCTCCACGCCACAACCAAGGTCTCGACCGAGTTGGAAAAGGTGTGCGTCTGGTACGTCCAAGTTACGTAGGACGAGGCGACAAGCAGGACGGCGACGCGCCGGTGCCGTGGCGACGGTATCAGCTCGTGCAGCGCCCAGTCCTCGAGGACGAAGCTGATGAGGAACATGAGGACCCTGAGCGTCCAGAAGACGGCGATGGGCGTGATCTCGCCATCCTGTCCGTTACCGATCCACAGCCACCGGAGCAGCAGCATCGGCAGCCCGTAGACGGGCCATAGCGGGAAGACGCTTCGGATCGGGTGGTCGCTCGTGAATTCCCAGGTGCGCCGAACCGGGTAGCTGAATATTTGGCCTGTGCAACGACAGTGTCAGCGGGAAACGATGCGTTGTTTGTCGCCTCGTGCGCGCGCGCGCGTGACCAAGCCGGAGCGCGTGTTTCCTCCGACGCCCCGGTCGAGCTCTGGCGAAGGCCATGCAGCGAGCACATGAGCAAAAATACGTACCGGCGATGACCTCGGGGCCCTGAAAGTTCTCGTCGGGATGCAGATAGCTGGGCGACAAGGCGAACCACAGCCGGATGAGGACGAGGAGCAGATATGTGCGCCGCCACATAATTCAACTTGCTGTGTCAATGGCGGAGATGGGCCAGCAAGCATGGGCTTGGAAGAAGATCGAGGAGGAACAGCGACATGAGCGATGAGGGTCGGGCTTCGCTTCGGTGTGATCGGGGCTGCCAGAGCGCGGGCGCAACAAGCAGTGCCGTGATGAAGACCGAGGACAGAGCGGCAGGGTATCGATCGACGTGGTGATTCGGAGATTATTATAATGCGTCTCAAGTCGCGTGGAGAAAGCTGACGGCCCACGAGTGTCGCGCCCAGGGACGAGGACGAAAGAGCGTAAGCATAAGCTGAAGAGTTGGTAGACGGGTAAATTAAATTAATTTGTCGCTATGGCAAGGTCTGGATGGTGGTGACAACTAAGTCTGGATTGAGGGGAGCGAGCGCTGAAAGCCAGGCTGGCACCTGACGATTGTCCGGCAGAATAAGGGGCATGACCTCACAGCTTTATTTATTTTTTGAGCTCTTGGCCCCCGCTGTTGGTCAGCAGCAACAGATGGCGCTGTGGCGAGAGGCCCCCAACAAGCGAGCCAGAGGGAAAGGGGGGCCCATGAACAACAAGTGCATACGAGATCAACAAGAATTGGGACGGGCGGCGGCGCTGGGAGGCGTCAGAAATGCTGGTGGCCCCAGTCGCTAAAGGACAGAACCGCCGCTAGACTGCAGCTGGTATGGACCAGGAGACTGGTTTGCTTGCTTCCAGGATATTGTTTAATATGGGGACTTCGGCGCCAGCCGTACTCGTACTCGTAAACGGTGCTGCGTTGAGTACTTGAAGAGTGTTTCCAGAGCGAAAGCATCGTAGGTAAAATACCTAGGTTGGCTCATGCAAAGTTGATGGGAATACTCTCTGGGCTGACATCTCGCTTCGAATCCAACCGAAGCTCGTAGAACTGGTTGCTGTCACACGAGCCCAAAGAGCATACATTTTTTGTCCCTGGTTTACGTTTTACACATGCGCGGGGCAGCTCGCTTTCCACACCCATGGATATGTCGTTGCGAGACGCCAAGTCTTGTTCTCCTCCCGGCTGCATGTCGCATCGTTCACACCCCGGCAGGCGCGGCAGGCTTGCTTGGCTACCACCACACGTTTCCGCAGCCAATAGCAGAGGCCACGACGCAGTTGGCGAGGCAATCGACGATGAAGCGGCCAGCGTGGAATGTGTTGGGCAGAGTCAGCCTCACACGTGGAGGGAGGCTCTCGGGGCTGGCTGAACATCCATGCCGACATCCAACGATCCAACATGCTGCTGCCCTCGGCCGCTTTCGGTGAGCCCGGCTGGCGAGTTACATATGCTAGAAATGCATTTTGCTCGAGTATCTTGTGATCTTTGGGACAGGTATGGGGGAGTGCAGCAAAAACACCCGAAATGCGATCTGGTGTACTTCGTATGCAGAACGCAACCTTGTTCCTCGCTGTTATACATAAACCTACGCAGAGATTCCGCAAAAGTTAAATAGAAGAGTTGCTTCTACCTCTACCAGCATATTAACTGAGTGGCATTTAAGTTTAAGAACCTCTCAGAAGGCGATTTTAAGTTAGTATAGCTCTTGTAAGGCACAAAGTTGGGGTCTTCGCACACCAGAAGAGGTATCTACCGGCAGTGCGGGCGGTTTGGTGGCTTCGAGCGCTCAGTCGCTTCCAAGGCAACAAAGCAAACAGTATTGTTACAACGGCAACCTACACAGTCGGTTGTTGCTTGCCCGAGTGTAGAAACGCAGTTTGGTGCATCGAAGAATGGGCTTGATAAGTAGGGTAATGAATGCGCAGTTCCGTACGTACGAACTTGACCTGCAGGGCAATGGGGCGTTTGTTTGAGCTGAAAGAAAGAGCCCTCCGTATGGCTGACAATACATTTTTTGCCTGCTGTTCGTTGAATCGATCTGGGCATGGTTAGAGGCTTTGAGCCGCTGAAGGCAGTGCCTACCTAGGTAGCGTCTCCACAGCGCGCTCGGCGGCTTCATAATACTGTTAAAGGCCGCCACTGCCTCGTGCAGCTCTCGAGTTTTTCTCTTGAGGCTGATCTCTGCTACACCTCTGCGCCCATTGTTTACCTAGGTATATAATATTAACGCGACCCCCTTTCAACCTGCCGTGCATCGGTTGGCTTTGCATACCTAGGTAGTAACCGCCCTCCACCCAGTACGCATTCCGGTACGCATTTCGGTCAGTCAGCGTGCACAGGCTGGCTCGACCCCGCAGATCCTACCACCTATTGCCGTCCTCCCACCTTCCTCTGCTCACCAGACCAACTTCACCTGCACACCATCGCCAACACGCCGCGTCTGCCACTCTCTTCGCGTCCGTCGAAGTGCTCACATCCATACTATCAGAATATCCTTCCTCTCCACCACCATCACCATGGCCGATACCGCTGCCGCAGGACAGCCCGAGAAGGTCTGGCTGGCCTCGAACGACAACGCCCTCATCGAGGTTGGTAAGTTGGCACTGCACCCGACGGCCAGCGGCACGAGAGCGAGCAAACGAGCGCTTCGCCGCCAGGCCGAACCCAGACAGAAACCTGCCGCGTGCTGACACGACTCCAGACCGAGACGTGATTGAGCGCTCCGTCCTCATCAAGAATTTGCTCGGCGATACCGAGGCTAAGTCCACCAAGGAGACTCCCATCCCCATCCCGAACGTATGCTCCTCCCGTCGACGCAGCCTGCTCACATCTCCGTCGACGCGCTGACATAATTCACAGGTCAACGAGGCGGTCTTGCGAAAGGTGCTCGAGTGGTGCGAGTGGCACCGCAACGATCCCCCACAGGCCCAGGACGAGGAGTCGGACGCTCGCAAAAAGAGCACCGACATTGACGACTGGGATCAGAAGTTCATGCAGGTGGACCAGGAGATGCTCTTCGAGATTATCCTCGTATGATTTCTGTCCCGTCTACCACACGCCCCCCAGCTAACAGCTTTTTGCCAGGCGTCCAACTACCTGGATATCAAGCCCCTCCTCGATGTCGGCTGCAAGACCGTTGCCAACATGATCAAGGGCAAGTCCCCCGAGGAGATCCGAAAGACATTCAACATCACCAATGACTTCACGCCCGAGGAGGAGGAGCAGATCCGTCGGGAGAACGAGTGGGCCGAGGACCGATAGATGGCTTGAGATTTCTGGGAAGCATGTTGCCCACGTGTTTTGGGGGCGACGGCACGCTATTCTTTGTTCTCGAGACCGACTCGGCGGTGTGCAATTCTGGCGTTGAACGGGCTGACTCGGGACGTTGACTTGGTTTCCTTGCATTTCATACGGACAATTGTCCACGGCCTTGCTACCACGGACATCGTTTCTACTCAGGTCTCAATTTCTCTACACGTATGCTCAAGATCAAACGGTCGCGAGTGCCCCTAGCTGAGCTGGGTCACAAGTGCCGGCAATCCTTAGATCGGAGAATTTGACCTTGCACATTCAGTAACTCCGTCACCGCGAACAAACGTGTTGCAGATTCCACAATCAGAAGATTCGGCCCATCCTTGAACACATCACGTTGTCCTTGGCGGGCTGGGAATCTATAGTTAAGCAACCACCACTCGATAGATCTTTGTACCGCATTGACGCCTCCATATGCACGTTCACATACATCATCAAGGCAACGGCCGGGAGCCCACTGCAGTATGTCTTCTTCCCTAACAGCGGGACA
This sequence comes from Tolypocladium guangdongense, assembly GCA_022114105.1. Classification (NCBI taxonomy): domain Eukaryota; kingdom Fungi; phylum Ascomycota; class Sordariomycetes; order Hypocreales; family Ophiocordycipitaceae; genus Tolypocladium; species Tolypocladium guangdongense. Next base: position 4,443,804 of record NRQP01000001.1, on the reverse strand, counting down.
TCAAAATCTGTGCATTCATTTCCCTATGATCGACGGTGACATGCAGTAATAGCGAGAACCGAGAAACCGGGGAATAACCCTGCCCATTCCGTGCGTCCACATCCCCTCCACGCCATGACAGCCCAACCCGCAATCCATCTATCCCTTCACAGCGATCACCACGGCAAAGAATTCAGGGGGGTGGTTGCTGTAGTATTGTGTGTTGTCGGCGACTGTCGTTGCAAAGAGAATCGAGAATGATCGAAAATGAACAGCTTAGATGTTGAGACGAGTCTTCCTCCAGTGCCGTCTCTTCGCGTTGTAACTGTGGTTCTCTGCGTCAGTACGTCGGGATTCTCAGGCCATTCGCGGCGGGAGCGTGGGGGAGAGAATTCGTCGCTTGGTTTGAGCTGGGGAAGCGTACCGGACGGTGTTGCCCGTTCGGAGTCTAATCCATTGGGGCACAGGGCGGTTCTGCTTCTGCGCCTTGGCAAGCTTCTGCTTGGTACGGAACGACTTGTGGCTCTGTCAAACATCGTCAGTCTTCGATTCTTTCGTTGCGATCATCGAGTGCTCCCGCGAGCGCCGCAGAATCAGGAGCGATCGAATCTATCTCCTGAAATGCGCGCGCTCGCGGACGGGTGTCCGTAGGGGGCGGCGTACCGGCATCTTGTTGGCTTTGCGTGTCGAGTCGCTGAATGAAGATGACTTTCGTGGAGTTGAGACGGGGGAGGATTTTTGACCCGCACCTGAGGGCGTAAAGCCCTAGTGAGGATTCAAAGACTGGTGTGGCGCCATATGGGTGCCTGAGGCATCAGGCATCTATGGCGCTGGCCTTGGCGCTGGCCTTGGCGCTAGCCTTGGCGGAGCATTTCACCGGAAGCCTAATTGGGCCGACAAAATCAATCAGGCGGCCAGAAGGACTCGTGATGCCGAGCTTCACACAGTCTTTTGCTGCTCGGCGACAGGCGAGCATGAGGCATGCAATAGCTGTGTTACTTAAACACGGTTCTCAAGACCTGCGCCGATGATTTGCGTCTTTGCGCAGTTGCGCCCTCTCAGCTTGCGCATCGGGTCGTCTAGCGCTCGATCACCAGTACTGCTTTTCTAATTGGAAGTCGGTGATGACGCCGGTCTAGTGATAGGAGGAAAATTTCGACGCTTTCCCCATTGAAACTACCATCTCAACGTACCTAAACAAGCCAACGCCTTGAAACCGTCGTGGCAAAGTTGCCGCAGGCATAGTAGCTCAGGTATTTCTGTCCAGCGCTTGGACCAACTGCAGGGCCCAGAAGAGGGATGACTCCCTGGCGCCCGCCATCCATCCGAATGCACTTGGGCAGAGGTTCCAGAATAGGGGACGCATTTCTAATTCACCTCTCTTCCCCTTCAGCCCGAAAATTCGCCACGGAGATTCACGGCCACGCGCCAAAGCGACGGGCGTCCATTTGCTTTTCCTTTGGAGTTTTCTGATTTTGCGCCTACGTACGAAGTATTCCCCTGCGATTCCAACGAGGCGCGCGACTGCGTCAGTGACAAGGAGCCACGACGCGACGCATCGAGAGCGACCTGGGCCTTTGATACGCCGGGAGGAGCGGACGGTCCGACTCGACAAGATGGGTGCGAGCATGTCATGGTTGTCCAGCCTTGTGTGGGCGAAGAAGGAGATTAGGATCTTGATCCTGGGCCTTGTGCGTCGCTCGCCGCATTGGTGCCGCCCAGGACGATGTACTGATGCGTCGGGTTACAGGACAATGCTGGCAAGACGACTCTGTTGTACAGACTGAAGGTACGGCAACAAGCACGTAGCCCTCTCCGATTCGATATATGCTGATGGGCTTGGGCAGATTGGCGAAGTAGTCACGACGATACCTACCATCGGCTTCAACGTCGAGTCTGTGTCATACAAGAACCTCAACTTCAATGTCTGGGTACGCACCATCCGCCTCTACACCAACAGGCTTTCATCGACCGCTAACGGACCGAACACAGGATCTGGGAGGTCAAACAAGCATCCGGCCGTACTGGCGGTGCTACTACGCCAACACCGCCGCCGTCATCTTTGTCGTCGACTCGACCGATATCGAGCGATTGCAGACGGCAGCCGAGGAGCTGGCGGCCATGCTGAACGAGGAGGAGCTCAAGGATGCGGCGCTGCTGGTGTTTGCCAACAAGCAGGACCAGCCTGGCGCGAAGGGCGCGGGCGAGATCTCCGAGGCGCTGCGCCTGGGCGAGCTGCGGGATCGCAACTGGAGCATCATGGCCTGCTCCGCCGTGGACGGCAGCGGTGTAAACGAAGGGATGGACTGGCTGGTGGTAAGAGACTTGTCCCGCCCGCTATCCACATTCAGGAGACGTGAATGCTAACTGCCCACCAGCAAACCGTATCCCAGGAGTAATCAAATCCCGTTGGACGATTTCGCCCACGTTCGATCCAATTTTGTACAGAAACGACATGACGATAATAGCACCTCGCAGCTCCGTCGCACCTTGGTAGACAGCGCTCATGGAGGAAAAGGGGAAGACAGAATTCGGCGTCCTGGAAATACGAGCCAGGGAGACTCTAGGATGGATACATACAAGGAGGCAGGGTTGCTCTTGAGGGACGACGCGGCGCTTGCGTGGTAGACACGTGATACGTACGACTGTTTAATGTTAGACCCAGGACGCCGAGGGGTCCTGATTCTGATTCTGATCTCTCTCGGACAAGCGGCAGGCATCTATGCTGAGCACGTACGGGCAGTCGTCTCCCGCGTCTTGAGACTTGGTACAAATGCAGCATCGACGTTAAATCTGCTGGGGGGGATGATGTCGAGACAGCGACGTCACTATCAGGAAACAAGAGAGAACAGAACTAGGGATGACTCCGGATAGGGATGGGACGAGGACATTCGTTCGAAAGCATACCCGGATTCCGAGTTCGATACCGAGTCCTTGAACGACTCTCCAGATGCTCACTACCGGCAAGGCCTAGCCCTTATGAGGCCGCTTCGGCCATGCCAGAGTCCAGATCGAGGACTCGCTGCAAAGGGACAAAGGACAAAGCAGATCCGAGTCAGGTCATCCACATACCGCGCGTCGAGCCGTTTGAAACCGACGACGTCACTGTGAAAGACCCTTTGGCAGAGTCCACTGGATTAAGAATCAGCTTTCATACTCGAAGTAGACCTAAGTGGATATCCTCGAAGAGCGTGAATTGGCACTTGACAGAAGACCAGACATTGTACGAACATATCGTCAACTTTTGTTGAGGCTCCAATCGAGGCCGGTTTCGGCGGGGCGACAGAAGCATCTCTCGGGCGTCCGGCTCTTGATTTATCATCCGCCCCAGCGAGCCGCCGAGCCAGGTATGGTTCTTCGTGGCAAACGTGGCTCGGCTACTAATAGCTACGGAGTGCGGAGGGTGTGCTCGGCGTGCTCGGCGAAGCGTCGGAGTTCAAGTGGCCCCGCAGTTGAGGGCAACGGATGGAGTCTGAGCAGGTGACTGCGTGACCAATTCGTGCAGCACTCGAAGGCCCAGACGCGAACGCGAAGTGCGGCGTGACATTGGCCACTATGCAGCTGGAGGGTTTGGATCCTCAGTCGCTAGCGCTCGCTCGTGTACGTGTCCTCAACGTGCGTCCATGTGCGATGACGGCGGACATGAGACGGTGAGACGGCACAGCATGTATTCATTCCACTTTGTGCGGTACGGACAGGGCCGAGCTGCGACTCGCTGGCCGACCACGTACGGACTTTGTGAAACGTGGGTTGGCGGCCTCAGGAATCGCTGGCAGAGGGTGGGGGGTTAAGGCACGTCATGACATGTCATTGATATCGATGAGCAGGATGGAGAAGCATATCGGCATTCGAATGGGGCCGTCGAGTCTGGCGGTGGGAGCTGTCACACCCAAACTGTCGTATTTCTGATTTGCTGCAAGTGATAAACCCCCCCGGTCGAATCACCCGCTGGTTCTGCCGGGTCTGCGAAGTAATCGACCAACGACGCCATGGGGCTACCATCACAGGCCGTGCGGCGCGAGCTTCCCACTTGAGCTCTCGTCTTGGTGCCGTTGCCGAGAACGTTGGTGCTTGCGAGCAAAAAAGCAAATGTAGTCCGCCGGGTGGCCCCAGCGCAAGCCCATCTGGGTGAGCTGAGTGGCGACGGCGGCGATGGGGTCCCTGCCGCTTGCATTTAGCACGTCGCTCATTGGCTATTGCCCTGCCGGGGGCTTCGGGCAGGAGAGATCGGTGGCCGAGTGAGGCCAGGGCAGGAGCTTCGCCCCGCGACCGGCATCGGCTCGCGGACTTGGGTCGGTGGTCGTACTTGCAGAATGGGACGGAGGACGGCAAGGTTTGTCATAGACTCATGGCGAATTGGGTCCCGCCTGCCCTGCCTCATGGACGGCCCCGACAGTTCCTGCCTTCGTGCAGGTATTTATGCCCCTGAGCTCCCTCCCCGGCCTGTCCGTTCTTTCCGTCTGATACTCCCCTCCTCCACCCAAGCTCAAGGCTCCCAGTCCAGCACCATCTTAGCCACATAGGTATCTATCACCTCCGGCTCCCTCGACTTGCTTGAGCAGCCTCCCATCACCACCACCAATCTGTCACAATGGGTGCCAACGATACCCCCGCCTCTACCTTCCGGTACAACGAGAAGCCCGTCTACACGACCTCCAATGGCGCCCCAATCGACAACCCCGAGGGCTGGCAGCGTCCTGGTCCCATGGGCCCGCTGCTGCTCCAGGACTTCCACTTGATCGACCAGCTCGCCCACTTTGACCGTATGTCTCTCTCCCCGTGACTTGACTGTGCAGCCTTTCCATTGTCTGTTTCTCGTCCCCAAACGAGCACACCGCGTATCGTCGTGTCTACCCATCAGATCGAATGCTAATTGCCCGGGTCCAGGCGAACGAATTCCCGAGCGAGTCGTCCACGCCAAGGGTGCAGGTGCCTATGGTGAATTCGAGGTCACCCATGACATCAGCGACATCACCTCCATCGACATGTTCAACAAGGTCGGCAAGAAGACCAACGCCATCGTTCGCTTCTCCACCGTCGGCGGCGAGAAGGGCTCGGCCGACTCCGCCCGTGATCCTCGCGGCTTTTCCGTCAAGTTCTACACTGACGAGGGTAACTGGGACTGGGTCTACAACAACACGCCCGTTTTCTTCCTGAGAGACCCCACCAAGTTCCCTCTCTTTATCCACACCCAGAAGCGAAACCCCCAAACCAACCTCAAGGACGCCACCATGTTTTGGGACTACCTCTCCACCCACCAGGAGGCCATCCACCAGGTCATGCATCTCTTCTCCGACCGCGGCACTCCTTACTCCTACCGCCACATGAATGGCTACTCAGGTCACACCCACAAGTGGACCAAGCCCGACGGCTCCTTCGTCTACACCCAGGTTCACCTCAAGACGGACCAGGGCAGCAAGACCTTCACCAACGAGGAGGCTGGCAAGTTGGCCTCTGAGAACCCCGACTGGCACACTCAGGATCTCTTTGAGGCCATTCAGAAGGGAGAATACCCCAGCTGGACCGTTTACGTCCAGGTCCTCACCCCTGAGCAGGCCGAAAAGTTCCGCTGGAACATTTTTGACTTGACCAAGGTCTGGCCGCAGAAAGAGGTGCCCCTGAGGCCCCTTGGCAAGCTCACTCTCAACAAGAACGTTGAGAACTACTTTGCCGAGATTGAGCAGCTCGCCTTTTCGCCTTCTCACCTGGTTCCCGGCGTCGAGCCTTCGGTCGACCCCGTCCTGCAGTCTCGTCTCTTCTCCTACCCGGATACACACCGCCACCGCCTCGGAGTCAACTATCAGCAGATTCCCGTCAATGCCCCCCTCAAGGCCTTCAACCCCTTCCAGCGAGATGGCGCCATGGCTGTTAACGGCAACTACGGTGCCAACCCGAACTACCCCAGCTCGTATCGCCAGCTCACCTACAAGCCGGTCAAGCCAACGGTCACTCATGAGAAGTGGTCTGGCGCTGCCGTCCACGAACTCTTCCAGGATGTCAACGATGACGACTACGTTCAGGCCAAGGGCCTGTGGGATGTCCTCGGCCGGACTTCTGTCCAGCAGGAGAACTTTATCGGCAACGTTTCGGGCCACCTGTCCGGTGCGCACGAGGATACCCGCAACCGGACGTATGAGATGTTCTCGCGCGTCGACGCTGGCCTCGGCAGCGCCATCAAGGAGCAGACGGAGAAGCTTGTCAAGTAAAGGTTGGTCAGTAAATTTGGGATGACGGTTATGCGAATATGAAGGACATTTGTACATGATAGTAGCCTTGCGGTTTTGGAACAAGGACCGCTAGTTTAAATCGAACCATTTCTAGACGGATCTTTGGACGAATGTCGCCAAAATGGCAGTGGGAGCAGTGACCAGTACTGCATGCAAATCCAGCGCCAGACATGAAGCATAATGGCTGCATTGTGAGTATATGGACATTGTGAGGCTCGAATGATATGCAGCTCCCATGCCGTTGTTCTTTCGAATACGCTGCCTATAAGAGGCTGAAAGCACCGTCGAATTCGACGGGTACAGGTGCGGCACGCGGGGGAAGTTATCATGCCACGTACGAAGGTTGAGCCCAGAAGTATCCGGACGGACCCACCCTAAAAGTAGGCCGCTATTTCCGTGTGTATAAAAAAGACCAGTTCCCCTTCGAGATATTTCCTAGTCTACGGGGCCTAATATAGACACGGGGGCCCGTGCTAATTATATAAGCAACACTCAACACTATAAAGGCATTATCGTCATCATTATTAAAATACCTAATGCTAATAGAAGACTACTATCATAGGCGTAACTAAAGCTAAAAGTGAGTGTCTTCGGCGGCGTTGCCCTGCGTTGCCTGCGTTTCCTGGCGTTGCCTGCGTTGCCCTGCGTTGCCTGCGTTGGCTGCGATTGCAAGCCCGTGATGCCTGTGATACCTACGATACCTATGAGCCTGCGTACCTACGAGCCCGTGATGCCTACGATGCCTGCAATTCCCACTATACCTAGGGTGCCTACGATATGAAGCTTTTAGCTTTGCTCTTAATGGTGATAATGACGATAATGCCTTTGTAGTGTTAGGTGTTGCTTATATAATTAACACGGGGCCCCGTATCACTTAAATGCACGGGGCCCCGTTATCTGTATTAGGTCCCCTAATCTACTCGTAGATTACTAACCGTGTGTGTTGTTGTTAGAAGGTTGCGAGGCTGCCGTAGCGGCGGCGGCAGGCGGCTTTGAAGTCTTAGGCAGCTGCGAGGGCAGCTTGTGTGCGCGTTTGAGGGCGTGTGGAAGAGGGCTATGGAAGCGGCTTATGGTTGCGAGGCGGCGGCGGCGGCGGCGGCGGCGGTTGAATTCGAAGCTTGTGGGGCGGTCCGGTACGGCAGCTGCCTTTTTTTGGCTCCTAGTTTGCGTCATTTTTGTTGAATTTAGATACGCCTTAGCAAGCCCCTTTGACGAAGACTCTTAACTATATTTTACTGTGTTGAGACTCCTCGAGTGGAGTTTGTTGAGACCAATATGAATTGTCAAAAATACTGTATACACACGGTGACAGGGGTCCGCTTGTGGGGTGGGTCGGTCCGGATACTTCTGGGCTCAACCTTCGTACGGTGCGACTAATGCACATCATGACTCGTAGCCGCGACGTCACGAGCAAAGGGGGCCACTGGTTGAACAATGTTTCGTGTTCAGATTAACTAATACTGCAACGACTAGGAAAAACGGAGACAACCGAGCAGGGGAGCCCCTTTCGCAGCAGCGGTGCGCTTGTCCTCTTGTGTGTAGAAAGAGTGTGCATGTGCCAGGCGCCGGCGCCGGCGCCAGTGCGCAGTAGGTATCGTTTTGTCTTGTGTTGTTTCTTCCCCCCTATTCAACACGCGACTATGAGTTTCAGGGTTATATATCCAGCATCTCAAAAGGGGAGTGCGCTCACAAGCCCCGCGCGGCGGTCCAGGAGCAGAAGCGGCGTCGGCGTGCTGCGCTGCAGCTCCAACGCCCGCTTGCCCGCTTGTGGCCAAAAGTCCTCGCCCACGCTTCTGCCGTGCCGGGGACAGAGCCGCGCTGCTCCCTGACGACCGGCGAGGAGCGTGGGGAGGTTTGTAGCGAGATGAGCTACAGATTGCCTCGGCCGGCATTCATCCAATGACTCGCCCCGACTCGCACATGGGGGCGACAGACGAGGAACAACCGCACCTCGCAGCGGCGTCGTCTTGCTACCGTCGGCCCGTCTAGCGGACCGACTCGCAACGATGATTCAGCCCTGCTCCTCGACGGGCTGCATGTCTGTGTCAGATGTGGAGTCGGGATGTCATAGACTTCAGGCAGAGTTCGCTTGGGTGAATACGGCGCGAGGATGGACGACAAATTGGAAGAGGCTCCGCAGCCGGTCTCTGCACAGCAGAGACAGAACGTGTGGTCCAGCTCATCAGCTGAACCCCATGGGCCAGCTTCACTCTTCCTGCTGTCGACGATCCAGATCCGTCGACGCAGCATCGATCCTGTCGACAACCAGTGTCTGCCTCGACCAAAAACATATTCCAGATAGTTTCGGTGTCGGCTGTGCAACGATATGCTTTGCGTGGCGGCCATCCGAGGAAATACCAATTCCGGAGTCCAGTCCAGTTTCGGTTCTCCATCGTTCTGAAGAGTCGAGTCGAATGAACCATTGCACTGAGAGCTCGATAGGCTTTCGAAGAGAAGTCGTGATTCGGCATCAAGCCGGACGTTCATACTTTCGGTTCGTCAAATCGCATCGTGTTGCCCAATAAATCGTGCATGTTCATTCGTCGAATCATCAGTGGTCGTCATTAATCGTATCGTCAGACAGGAACCAAAGCCGAGGAAAGAAGTGAAATTCAGTGTGATGGCCGTGCATGAGACCACAATGTGCGAATGGGGTATCTTCCGAGAAAGCCTCCAAGCGCCGTACCAGAGGTCAAAGAACAATAACAAGAAAACGAGGTCGAAGAATCGAAAAGATGGGGGAATAGCGAATCCAAGGGATTATCTGTCTCGGACCGTGCCGAGCTTCGTGCATTGCTGCATTCCTCTTCTTATCTTTAACCCAGAGGAGACCGAACAAAAAGGAAAAAGGAGAAGTATGGGGAATGGGACAAGAAAAGCGAAAAAAGAAAGAGGTCGCAAGCCGCCTGCTGTGCCAAGGCCCATGCCCGGTTTGTAAATGCATCCAGAATGCCTGCCCCGGATCCAGCCATGCTGTGGTATAGTGGAGGAACAACGTGTCGAGAGACCGAGCTAGCGGTTGCGGTACGACGACGGACGGAGGTGGTTGTTTCCCCAGTCGAAAAAGAGTATCAGATTCCGAAACTCATGCGCTCTCGCTGTGCCGCCGACTGAAGGACAAGGGAAGAAAAAGCACGAAAAGCAAAGGAAACTCATGCCGCAGTTTCCCAACAAGAGTGGATATTTGTCGAGGTGCTTGAACTCCGTTCCCGATGCAAGAAAACGCCGATGCCGATATGCCGATTGGATGATGTTGTCTATGCCGCGGTGAGGACTGATGAAGGATGCCCTGTGAGCTTTGGTCCAGGGAAGCGCGGGCGGGCGGCGGAGCAGTATTAAGAGGTGGTTACCACAGGATAGCTGTCCCCGGTGACAGGCGCTGGTTGTCATATTATCGTCGCGTACTCCTGATAGCGATCCCAGCCGAAGCCGCCCATGCCGGCGCCGACTCCGCACTGGGCGGGCGCCAGCATGCTTGGGAGAGGCAGGGCCGGGATGGGTGCCGTAACTGGTGCCGTGCTGAAGAAGAAGCCAGCCGTCGAGTGCGGCTGGCAGTAGGCTGGAGTCGGGGACGGCATCTGAACATCGGTCATGGCCATGTTGGCCCAGACGGGCGGCGTGTGGCTCGAATCGGTCGACGTTACGCTCGGGCTCGAGGGCAGGACTCTCCAGGCGTCCACCGCATGCATGGGGCCGGGTTGCGACCACATGTTGTTCACCGGCGAACTGGGCAACAGGGGCGGTTGGCGGACAACATCGACGACGCGAGGCGGGGGGGGCAGCAGGGGCTTCATGAGATTCATGACGCTGTGCTTGACCTCGTCGCTCTTGCCGCACAGCAGCTCGCCAGCGCCCTCCTCCTCGAGGCCCTCGAGGGCAGAGACGTGGGTGCGGAAGACGAACTTGTTGACGGCCTGGACGAAGTCGTCGTGGAGCTTCTTGCACTGCTGTTCCTTTTCTGACCAGTCGTACGTGTTGGCCTTGGCATCGACGCAGTGAATCTCCTTGTGGTACTCGACGAGGGCGTTGATGGAGTCTATTGTGAGCTTGAAGGCCACCTCGCTGCGCAGCACCATGTCGACGTGGACGATGTAGGCCTCGACGTGGACGAGCTGGTAGCTGAAGATGTTCTCGAGGGGGTCCTGGGGCATGTCGGCCTCGGGGAGCTTGGGCAGCATGAGCGAGGCCAGGGTCCAGATGGCGTTTGGCGACGACAGGGTCTCGGCGAGGCATCGCTGGTGCTGCGCGACGCTGTTGAGCGGGCGCTTGACCCGGTTGATGCGCTTGAGCGTCTGCGTGAGCCACGGCTCTACCTTGGAGCCCAGCACGACGTTGACCGAGGACGCGCGGGGCGCGAAGGCGGCGGCCGACGCCGGGAGGAGCTGGACGGGCATGTCGGGCGGGTGGGAGGCGAGGCGGGGTTGGCGGAGGGGCGGAGCGGGCGCGGGCGCGGGCGCGGAGCGGAAGCGGTCCAACGGCAACAAAACCAAACAGGGAAAAAGGAAATCGAGGCAGCGGTGCCGCGCAGGGAAGGCCTTGGGTCTGGCGGTGCCTGCTGAGCTGCCGCAGCCGGGAAGAAGAGAAGGGCGGACGAGGGTGTCGTGAGGAGAGAGGGGGGAGGGGAGCACGACGGAGGGCGCGCTGGCGCGAGATATACGCAGCGCGCCAGGTCGGCCTCGGCGGCGGGCCTAGCGGCGCGCACCTCGCTGATCAGGGCCGCTGCAGGGCTGGTCCAGGGCTCCTGCTCCGGGCCCACCGTCCGTCGTCGCCTCTGCGCATGGATATGGGTGCGAGGCTCCCCCGACGGCATATGGTGCTACTGCGGCCTGTGCTCCACAGCGGCCATGGCTGTGCTGCTGCGACACCCGTAGCGGAGCGTCTTGTTAGTTGGCAGCTGAAAGGTGCAGCGCAGCGCCACACCGGCGGCGCCACCAAGTACCGGTACTTGGTGCGTCGTCCTCGTAGTCTGTGCCCGTAGTTGGGTCTCCCGTCGCCTCCCTCCGATGCCGACACTGCTCGGGCACTTCTCATACGAGCGCTGCATCATGGGCGGCGCCGGGCAGCTTGCCGGGAAAGACACGCAGGCCGCATGCAGCAACAGTCACAGGCGTGCACATCCAAACGAAAGCCCCACGCCCAGGACCCCTGGCCAGCGGCTACCGAAGCACACCATGGCGGCCGCGGTGACGACGCAACATCCGCCACTCGGCGCTTCGTCGAACGCGCTCGCGTTCCAAGACGGCATCAATGTGGCTTGCAGTACGGACCGCCCGTGTCAAGTGTCAACTTGTTTCTCCAGAAACATTGGTGCCCACCCCCTTTCTGCCGTCAATATGAAAACTGACGCCCGGGGCCCCTATCCGCCGTCGCTCGCCATCGCCAAATGGCGTGCGCGGCACCGGGCCGGGCAGGATACGACCAACAGATGCAGCCTCCCAGCCGTCATTTCATACGTCTCCGTTTGTGCATATGAGAAGAACGGAGCAATGGGACTGGCTTTCCGCCGGAGCACCGCGCAAGCTTCGGCCTGCAGATGCTGTCCTCTCCAACAACCCCAGAAACCGCATCTCATTGGAGAATTGGCCAGCTTGTCCCCATGAGGCGTCCTATAACCATCCGAGCGCGGTCCAGAAGCTCGGGCTCGCTTGGCCAGGTACAAGCATGTATGGACGGCAAACCTGGGGAGGGGGGCAGCTCAGGGCTGTGCCGCTGATGCAGGCTGCAGTGTCCGGAACCCTCTCTCATCCAGCCATCCAGGCCGCACCAAGCTCGAGATAGGCGCCGGGTTGCGACACGGAGATTGTGTGCAATGAAAAGCGTCTCCATCAGATCCATCATTGCTGATCGTCCGCCTCCAAGCTTGCTACTTCCCTTTTCCCACTTGGGCTGAAACCAGCATCGGGAGCCTGGTAGGCGGGCAAGACGGCCCTTCCTCATCATCTCATCGCCTCGACCTGGTCGATGGAGCACATAAGGACGCAATGTTGATGCCGGGCGTGAGCATGACTTGCATATCGCCTGCACATGGCGCCTGCATCCGCCGTCACTAACGCAGGATACGAGACTGTGAAACAGAGCACTGGCACAGCATACAGCGGCTTGTGTGTAGTATGTACAGTACGTAGCATTCTCCTCGGCGGCTGCATAGTCGGTATCCCGTCATGAGGAGCATTGGCGAGCCGTATGGGGTGGAAGCGCCGGAACGGGCACCTCCTCTCCATCAGATCGGCGAGCCAAGTGTGCGACGGGACCGTCTAGGGACAGGCCGTCCTCTAGGGCGCGGGTGCTTCCTCTGGCTGGTGTTAGATGCCGCGAGCCCGGTTAATGTCAATCAATAAGTCCTGGGAGGTGGTTGGACAATGCCTCTCGAGTCGGTTCGGCGTATGATGAGCTCCATCCAGCACGGGCGTCCCAGGGGAACGGAGCACCGTGGGGAATCGCGCCAGCCTCCGCGTTAAGCCTGGAAGGGACGCGAATCTGGACCACAAGGTAAGGGGTAGCTTGAAGCATCTGGTGATGCTTCCAAGGCCGGACGTCGAGGCGCGAAGCGACGCGAGCCTGTGGATGCCTCGTACCGGACAGTCCCCCCTGCTAGTGGCGGGTGGTGAGCTGAGGTGTGTCTGCCAGACATGGCTTCTGCGAGCGTTGATTGGTCGGAGGGGTGAGGAAGAAGAAAGAGCCGGAGGGTGGTGCTGGTGGAGTTGGACGAGAAAGGCCGGCAGGGCTCCGGATGATTGGTCGGGATGCAGAGGAACGAGACCAATCAGCGTGGCCAGACGGGCTTCATCAGATTTTGGAGCTCGGTGGGCTGGGTCGGAGCTTGCAATACAGGGCGCGCGCTCGGCAATAAGTGTGCGGACAGGAGTCGCCATGTCTTGTGGTGGTGGCAGTTGCGGGATACTGGAAGCCGCAAGGTTTCGCCTTTGGTTGCCGATCCGACACCCAGCCGCATAACGTTGAATGAAACGGGAAACCCCGTGCGCGCTCGCAGGCAGAGGTCGTTGGAATCAAGCCGAGGGTCCTGCGATGGTGGTCGCACCGCAGCAGCCCCAGTCATGGCTTGCCGTGGCCCGTGGGGAACTTCTGTCTGGCGTCGGTGCTCGCTCGGCGGCCGGGTTCTCGGATGAGACTGCAGCTGCAAGGTGGGACTGCAGCCCGTCGGCTCGTCTCAGTCGTGGGCGATGAGCGCTTGAGCGTGAGCGCGTGAGGTTGGCCCGGCAAGGCGCGGCAAGGGCTCAGGGGCTGCGTCAGCCGAGACGGCCATCCACGATAATAGCCTCAGGCATGAATTGGATACCAGCCGCACGTGGACGCAGCGGAAGGAAGCACGCTGCCCGCGCTGAGGCTGGTGCAGCGCGGTCCACGTGCACCGGCACCAGCCATGTACAGGTACCGGTACCAGCCACGCCTGCTCACGCTGAAGAACCTGCAGTGGCTACCTATTTTTGGCGACTGCCGTCAGTTGCCGCTCCGGCCGGCCTGGCAACTTCGCCCACGGGCCGGCGACGGCGCCTTGCACTGCGGCAGGGACGGACCCAAGGAAGCAGAAAGAAAACCTGCATCAAAACCTGCATCAAAAAGCCTGACGTCTTCCGGCATGCTGGGAGCAGTATCCATGCGCGAAAGTGCAGCGGGAGGCAGCCCAGAAGTGCCGATGACGACGTCCCGCGGTCCCTGTCGCCCTGCAAACGTACGAGTGCGCAGCCACAGGAGGTTTCATGATATCAAGCCGCCGGGTTCATGGCCAAGATGCAGAGGCCGGCCGCCTCGTGACCTGTCCAGAGACAGGATAGCCGCCGAGAATCACCGTGCGGTCGCCGTCGTGAAACTGGGCCGATGTCGAGCCTCACGCTGTTCAGCCTGTTTCGCAGGTCCGCGTCATGTATTGCTCCTGGCGGCGCGACCCGTGTCCGTTGCCTTCCATGGCGCCTTGGCATGGGCTTTCGGTTGCTTCTCGGACCACACATGTAAAGACACGCTCACAGTGGCAAAAAGAAGCGCATCCCCTGGCTGCTCACGCCCTGCAGGGGTCCAGAGGCGCCAGACTCGCACGTGAGGGCGCCGCCCCGTGAAGCCGGAAGCACCAGCCACGATCGGATCTGCGCATGGGCCAGGAGGCAGCCGGGAGGGTCCGTGGCTGAACACGTGTCTCGCGGTCCGTTGACAACACATCACCGCCCTCGATCCGGCAGTAAAGCCGGCGTGGACAATGCCAGCAATCGCCGTTTCCGTCGGAATTCCCACCTGTGAAACCCATGAGCAGCTGAGCGCCTGCATGCGTCTCCCACGTATCCCCCTGTCGCCAGCGTCACTCGGCACCTTGCTCTCGGTATGCCCGACGGTACCCGACTGCGCATCCGTGGCTGTGCCGTCCCCAGTGGCGTCTCCACACACGGCCAACAAGGCAAACGTCCATTCCCGAGGCACCGGGCAGCGCGCCGCCGGGTTGCACCGCATACGCTGCACTGCAGGGGAGGGAGGAAAACATGTGCTCCTGAGATTCGTGCCCCTTTTTTAGCATGAAATGACGTAGCTGGTCGTGATGGCGGGGAGTACAGGTCATGTGCGCTTGTGCGACGCCGCTTTGCATCGTGGTCACGCGTGCGTCATCTCGTCAGCCGCCTCACCAATTACTTCTCCAATGGCTCGACGTGGACGTGGCCTTTCGGGGTTGTGTCTGACCGTTAGAGATTGCCGAGAATTGTCGTATACGTCAAGCCAAAGGTGGCACGGTACGTCTGCCTCTGCCAGCTCCAGCCCAAGGTCCAGCAATTTCGCCGGCCGTCAATGGGTTGCGCAAAGCCTGCAGGGACCTCGAGGAACAGCTGCCGAGAATGGAACAGAGATTTCCGCAGCGTGATATCACAGGAATTGTACTACGTAGCTGCGAAACAAATCCTCCCAGGTATACCTACTCAGCTCATCTTTCTCGCCATCATCATCGCCAACACCATACAACTCTCAACACTTCGCTCCCCAGACACGCATACAGGCACATCCACATTCACGTCCTTTCCCACCACATCACCCTCTCAGGCCTTCAAGTCCTTGGCCACGCCTCGGGAAATCCAGTCCGCCACCGACATGACCGTCACCATGGGGTTCACGCCGCTCGCGCTCGGGAACACGCTCGCGTCCGCCACGTACAGGTTCTTGGTGCCCCAGACCTTGCCGTTCATGTCCACCACGCCCGAGTCCTCCTTGGCGCTCATGCGGCACGACCCCATCTGGTGAGCCGATGAAAAGATTGCCACCGGCGGCCTGTTGTCTGCCTTGCGCAGCTGCTGAAGCCACGCCCCGAACGCCGGGTCGGTAAACTCCGGGTCCTGGCCGGCGACGAGCTTCCTCTGTCGCTCACCCCCGTCGTCGGGAACATATGGCGCCAGGCCGGGGAGGTGGGGTCGGATCTCCGTCGCCCCGGTCGCGTAGCAGATCTTGGCCAACGCCTGGACGCCCTCCAGCGTGTGGTCGCGGTCAAAGTCCGAGACGCTGTAGTCGATTCGAGGCTCGCCCGTCCTCGGGTCCGGATAGACACGCCCAGTATCCCGATCTCGGGTCAGGGAGATGAAGCTGTTGATATTGCGGTACCTGAGTGCCAGTAGCTTCGCATCCAGAGCGCTGCGCCATGTCTGCATCGCGAGAGCTGCGTAAGGCTGTTTGTCAGGTCAGCAAATGCCACTGCTTTCCCACCGCCAGCTAGGGGCACATGTAACTTACCACCATGCACGTGGGTTCAAGCTTCACGCCGTGACCCTTCCCGTCGAGGTTCTCAAACTCACCGCTGTAGCTGGTGATGATGCCGCCTTCCCATGGCCGCACGTCCTCCTTGTACTCTGCGGTGAGAAAGTTGCAAGGGTGCAGGTGCAAGTTGCGTCCGACATTTTGGTTCTGCGTCGCCGCTGTTAGTCGCCGATCCGTCGTCGGGGGCTATGAATCTGGTTGGGCTCACCTTGACGCCGCTGTTGGTCAGAATCACAGGGCTCCAGAGCGAGCCTGCCGACACGATGACCTTCTTGGCCTTGATCCGGGTCCTCCTCTGCGTCCGGGAGGCCTCGGGCGTGTGCACCTGGCCGTCGGCGTCCCTCGCCGTCCAGAGTCCCTCGACCCCAGTCGCAGTGACGTTGTCGGTGGCGAAGGTGACCTTGTCGACTCTGAATCCCTCCATGAACTCCGCACCAGCTTCAGCGGCAGCCGGCAGCCAGGCCACGGTTGGGCCTCTCTTCTCCGCCGAGCCGCACCCCAGATGGCACTGGCCGCAGTAGTGCTCCTTGCCGGCGGTGTTTTGCTCCACCGCGCGCGCCTTCCAACCGAGCTTGGAGGCGCCGTCCAAGATGACCTGGTTCCTGTGGTTGTGGCGGATGCCGTCGGTGCTGGCGCCGACAAAGTCCCAGACGCGATCCACGCACTCGTCAAACTCGGGCGACGTAAAGAGCGGCAGGCCAGCGGCTGCCCATTCCTCGCGGACAAAGCCCTGGAGCCGCAAACAGACGCTCCAGTTGACGGTGCCGCCGCCGCCCCATGCGCCGCCGCAGACGACGCCGGTGCTCGAGTTATCCGTCATGTAGACGCCGCCATGGTCAAAGAGATAGTTGCAAGCGGCTTCCTGGGACATTGGCAGCTGGGAAGGCGGGAAGTAGTAGCCCTTGTCGACGACGAGGACCTTGTGGCCTGCTTCGGCCAGGTTCTTCGCAGACACGCCGCCGCCACAGCCGGAACCGATAATGACAACGTCGGTGGTGATCTCGTGGACTGCATCTCCGGGGTCGAGCTGGATAAAGTCGAAGTCGTACCTCTCGCCGGGCTTCCAGTTTCGGGGCGTATCGGTGTATCCGGAGAGTGAGCCGATGTAGGGGCTGGTTATGGCGTTTGCCCTCTGGGCCGCGCTAACAATGGCCTTTGCGAGCATCCTCAAGCTCAGGAGTCTCGAGTTGGACCATGACTTGACAATGGCCTCGCGAGCCTTGGCGGGCTGCTCGGTGACGGGGTTCCAGTGACCAGTCAAGAGTAAGCTACCGTGGCGTGTTCTGGAAGGGCAGTCAGCCATCGCATCCGCGTCGTCGGCTGAAAGTCTGGTGCAGAATGCCATCAGCCAGACACGCCCACGTACCCCAGCAGATTCAACAACTTTGCAAGCTGTCCCTTCTGCGTTGCAACGGACAGTGTCCGCAGAACGTCGGTCCTGAATGCCTCATCCTCCGAGGGCCGGTATTCCAGGTACGCCTTGAGCGCGTCCGTGCTTGGCGGCTCCTGCAGAGACCGGGTAGCGCGGTCCAGTGCCTGTTCGAACTCATCCTTGGGGAGGGTGAGCTTGCTCGCATCGGTCGACGATGCGGCCGAGGTGATGGATGGCAGGACGCCGTCGAGAAGGGCGAAGAAGGTCTCCCACTGGGCTATAGACATGAACTCGCCCGAGGGGGGGTCGGGCAGCGGCGTGGCCACGGGGGCGTGCTCCATGGTGAACGGGACGGCGATGGGTTTGTCGGGTGTTTGGAACGCTGCATCCTCGGCTCCAGATCGGAGTGAGGCCGACTCCCCGAGGGAGCTACCAAGCGCCGAGCCCAGGGCAGGGCAGGGGTTGACCAGATCACCAGGCCACCAGAAAGCGTCCACGGTGGAATGCGGGAAGGAGCACGGGAGGCTCCTGCGACCCCTGCTCCATCAATACCCCACGCCATGACCCCCGCGCTGCCGTGGACGTGCCGAGGCGCTCGGCAACCATCATCCACAAGCTGCTTCTTGTCCGAAGCGCTGACTTGCCAGGACTCTGGCGCTGGATTGGTGCCTTGGTCGGCGACAACACCCAGGCTCTCCAACCCCGGCTTCCACACGACCGCAAATCTCTGCTGCGCCAAACGGCGCTTGCTCCTGGCCACGTACTCGTAGCAACGTCACCATCCGAAACATGTACGTACTCGTCGTCGTTTTGACTCGCCTCCCCTCGCCCCGGCTTCTCCGCAGGCCTGGCCAATCGGCGCCTCCACTCGGCGCCTCCGCGTTCCAGTCGGCCGCGGCGTGGCTGCCGTCGTCCGCTCCTCCAACGTTCCCGTGCGTTCCCGTGGTGCCGAAGCTGCCGGTGGCTGCGTCCGCACGATGCATCAAAGCGGCGGCACAGTCATCACAACAAGACGCCTTCATACATACACGCAGGCACAACGAATCACCGCGACGGCAAATGGCGAGTCCCACCAGGACAGGTATCAAATACACCATGGATCAGCCTTCAACTCGACATCCAAACTTGGTATCTTCTCCGGCACCAGACTCTCGGCACCGGCGCCTCGAGTCCTCCCACAACCCATCCATGCGTGCCCGTCCGGTCATAATCCAGTCCATCATAGACGGGGGTTCCTCCTGCCATGCCAGTCCCCGAGTCCAGTTCTCAAACGCCCCGTACTCAGACACCCTTTCCCGAGACTCAAAACGTACACGTGCTGCAAGCCACAGAACCCCCTTAAACATACATGTACAGATATAGAGCGACGCGGGCGGGTCGGTAGTCGAATATGCGAAGGCGTATAGTGTAGCCCGCGCGGCTTGGCAATGTCGATTCGCCCCGAGGCCGCCGGGCAAGCTTGCCTGCCGGTATCCGTCTCCGAAAGACCCATACTTCGTAATATACAGTCCGCAATCGCGGACATTACCGGATTCCGTCAAACTTACTACCTGCTATTCGAAATAGCTGACCGGCCGCTGCTTCAAGTCGCCGTGTCTGCCGCGGGCAACGGAGGGCAGGACCCCTTGTTTCTCCGGAAGAAGGGAAAGTCCCTCATCCTAAATCGACTTGGCCTCTTCTTGAGAGACTTCCCCTCGGCCTTGCCTATGCTGCCTGCCGATGGCGACCCGCCAACTCCCTGCCCTCCCTGCCTGCGTACCGTTGCTGGAGAACCATGGTTGCTCGTGCTCGGGGGTGACACATTCGGGCCCGATGCGCTGACGGTTCGCTCCATCGATTCGTTGCTGACGATGCTGGTGCCTTGCGTACTCGGCGAAAAAGCTGCCTTGCCCGTCGTGGCGCTCGTGGCCTGCGATTGCCAGTCACCAGCAAAGGCCCCTGATGCGCTGCCCTCCGTCGTCTCGCTGCAGCGTTGTCGTCCCGAAGGCATCGACATCTTGCTGTCCGCACCGCTGTCGCCCCGAGTTCGGCAGTTGAATGGGTCGCTATCGGCCAACTCCTGCACCGCATCAAATGACGACGACGCTCCGTTCGTCCCCCCGTGGTCGCCAGAGGCGTATGGCGTTGGCAATTGCTTCGCGGGCGCATTGCCCGACGGCAGGCATAAAGGCTGCTCATCCCGACGCTCGACATCAGCCAGACCACGGCACTCGGAGTTTCTGTCCGTCAGTATTTCCGCATTGCTAGCGTGCGGCGTTGAGTTCCTGTCGTCGTCCGACGCTTCCACCACAAAGCTCCTGGTTTTGGGCGAAAACGCGCCTTCTCGGTGCAGCCGTACCCGGTCAGCATCAGGCCTCGCCTGCTTGGCTTTCTCTTCTTGAACCTTGCGCTCGAAGAGATTCTTATTGATCTCGAGCTCCTCCACCGTGAACCGCATCGCCGGCATGATGTCAGCCACGCCTTGGAAGAGCGGTATGGCAAACATGTTCATGAAGCCGAGCTGAGCGCTTGCCAACGATATTATGTCCTCCTTGGGTGGCGCCATGAGAGACGACTTGATCTCAAGCTCCTCCTCCATGGATGCCTGCCGGGAAAATTCCTCGGACAGAATGTGCATCCATTGTAGTGCCGTGTCGTGATGTCTCGCCTGCACCCTTGTTAGCCATCCGTCCCTGACCGGGGCAAAGCTTGCGTCGCCACGTACCACATTGCTGATGTCTGCGCATTTGATCAGCAGCGAGCACGCCAGCGCCTTGAACTCCTCTAGTTGACGCCCGTTCCACCCATCTATGCCGTTATGATGATGGAGCTTTTCCTGAACGTCGCCAAGCTTCTTCATGTAGTCGAAGTGGAGACCCATGTCGGTGGCGAGAATCGAGCTGATCATCAAGTTGCGCATCTTCCTATCCTCAAAGGCAGCAGGCCAGTACCGGCGAAGTATCTGCGAGTACGCGGCGCAGTGGAACGACTCCAGGACGGACCTGTCGTTGTAGAGCTGCGCCAGGGGCGCATTCAGCGTCGATAAGAAGCCGTTGTTGACGCCAGGATGGCCGACATCGTGGCCGATGGCCGTGACGAGGAGGGTCAGCGCCTCAAAGGGACTCAGCAAGGCCGCGATTGGCGACTTGTCGGTTGTCGGGTCCTGCTGCGGGCCAAAGGGATACGGGGGTAGGGCGCCAATGTGAACAAGAAAATTGAATGTCGCCTGCAGTACATCCACAACGTGACGGAAGTTGTGGTACGGAACAAAACTGTTGTATGCGGCGCGGCAGGCGACGAGAAAGCTGATCAGTTGATCTGCAGTGACGGTCAGTGTCTGTCGTTCGCAATCGCGGATGGTGTTGTGGGCCCGCCACTCACCCGTGGGTATCCGCCATCGCTCAAGTTCCGGTACCGCGAGTGCATGCTTGAACATGACCATGGACGCGACCAACAGTTCGTCGTCGGAAAACTCGTGGGCGCAAAAGTGCCAGTCGCCGACGGCAGCGGCAATGACGGCCTGGCGCTCCAACGAGACGGCGATGTGAGCGCTGGCGATCTGGCCTTCGTCGGCATCCAAACGGCAGATGCCTTTCATGAGACCAGAGACCATGGCTTCGCGCAGATAGGCAAACGGCTCTTGTTCGTTCACGCCGACCCAGGATCGCTTTCGGCCCCTGGTAATCTCCATCATAGCTTGCTGTTCCCTGGCGGCGTCTCTATGGGCCTTATAAGCGCAAATCTCCAGTGTCGTGATGCACTTGGAGCTCAATGGGCTAATAATCACGTCGGCAGCGCCAAGGTCCAAACATTTCCTTACCAGCCGGCGGTGGGCCGTCAGCGTGCCAGCAGGAACTGAGAGGGCCTCCCCGGCGCCGTCGGTCATTTGCTCGCTCGGGACAGAGATGACGGAATCGGGATAGCTGATGATGGGCACCGGAAGGGTCAGCTTTGATATGCTTCGCAAGTGTGCCTCTGTGATGAGCTTTTGCAAGAGGGTAAGGCCATATAGCTCCTCGTCCGGCGTATGGATTTCGGCTGCGCCAGAAGGGGAAGACGGTCTCGACGACGGCCGCGGCTCCGAGATGTGTTCATCGTGAGGAGTGTCCAGCAGGACAAGCGTCGGGGTCATGTCTGTCATTGAACCGTCTTGAAGCTGGAACAGCTGAGATATGCAGGCTGCGCCGGTGGCGCACACGTGGACTGGGGAAACACGGTCAGCACAAGGCGCACCGTTTTTCGAGTCCGACAGCCGGTGGAACAAACCATCACCAAAGGCATCCAAGAGCGGTTGGACCTGTTCTCGAATGCGGTCGTGTTTCCAGTCGGGCGGGTAGCCAGCCGTCTTTTCATCCGCAACGGCCTGGACGAGCCGATCCTCGCCAGCGGCGCGACTGACGTAGATGACATGGCATGCGAGTCGGTCCATGGTGGCAACGGAAGGCTACCAGTCTCGCGACTGGAGCACGTTGACCACACGGGCAGGGAGGCGTCGGGCGTCGAGCAGTGGCACCTCGTCGTGTGTGCGACCGGCTCTGCGAGTACTCGAGGGACGTGACAGTCGGCTCGAGGCGGAATTCGGACGAAACAAAGGATGTGCGACGTAGGGTCGGCGCCAAGGGGACAGTCGTCTGGCGAGTTGCGCACTTGGTAATGCAAAGAATGCGGTGCCTTCGAGTTGTCCGACCGTCGAGGCGACGGCGGTCTCGGGCGACTTATTGTGTTTCCGATTACGACTCGAGGGAACGGCGACTGCGGTATCGACGTATTGGGAAGGTCGTCGGGGAGCACGGCTGGACTGCGCACGAGGCGGTCCTGGTCGTTGGCGATCGGATGCTGGTCGAGGGCAGCGCGAGGGCAGGAATGCGCCTGCTCGAGTCGAAGTCGCGCGGTGGTGTTTGTCGGTCTGTCTTCACAAGCCGCAGGGACGGGCAGGCGAGGCGCGAGGGGAGCGCAATCGAGCGAGAGGGCGATTTGATGGTGGTGGGAAGTGCTGGGGGAGCGCGATAGACTCGATTGTCAGGACAAGCGTCGCCAGACTGGGTCTCCGTGGAGTGTGCTTGCTTGGGGGCAGGACGTTAGCCGTCGATGAGGGATCGGCGGCAGGCGTGTCGCAGAGCTTGTAGGGTTGGGCTGCTGGGATGGAGGGATGGAATGGAGGGAGGGGCGAGCGTTGCGACGACGGCGCCCACGGCAGATGACGAGGGCGACGGGTAGCGAGGCAAGGTAGAGTTGGATGGGGGTCGCTCTGGAAGAACCATGCGAGGTACTCGGAAACAGTGCGGGGATGGCGCCGCGAGACGGCACGACGAAAATTGCCACGACGGGCCGTCGCCGATGGAAAATCCTGGCAGCAGAGCGCCAGCAGTGCGAGGCCGCAGCGAGGCCAATTGCGAGCCGGGGCCGCTGGCTGGACGTGCGTTTAAACCATCAATCGCCGCGCAGCTGGATGCGCAGCTGGATGCGCAGCTCGCGGGCAACGAAACGCCGAGGTCAGGCTGCGGCCCGTCCGCCTGGCGCTGATGCCGCTACGCGCAGGCATTGCTGGGGCGGTGGATCGGGGGCTCTCAGCTGCTGCGGGCGGCAGACGGACGATCGCAATCGCGAGCCTCCAAATGGGCGCGAAACGGCCGTCGCAGCTGCGTGCGACGCGGCGCGCACAGCTGCCAACTGAGACCGCGGCACAGGCACACCTCCAGCACCAGCACCAGCGCCGCCAGCGCGAGTCGCCAGTGCCCGGCCCGCCCCCTGGCAGAGGCTTCTGGAAACTGCAGCAGCGGCCTTCTGAATCCACCGCGGGCCCGCGCTAAACAGGGATCCGTGGCCCGCGCAGCCAACGCTAATTCCAGCCCGGCCTGGCCTGCACCTCGTCGGACGTCCTTTCTTTTTCCCTTCCTTGCGCCTGCTGGCCCGTTTCCATGCTTCCATGTCATTACGAGTGTCTCCGCGATCGTCGCCTCGCCGCAGCGACACGCTCACGGGAAACCCCGCCGGTCTGTCTTGCCATTTCTCCCTGCAGGAAACCCAGGAAACCCAGGAAACCCGCCACGTCGCACCCCTGCATCTGCCCCTTGGGTGACGCGGACCGGAGCCAACCTCAGGCGGGGCCGTTTCTGGACGCCTTCCAGAAGAAGTCCCGAAGCCTCGCCACCAGCGGCAGCCGCTGCCCTATCACAGCCGCTCCTCCGCTGCCACCCAACTGCACCTCCGCTGCACCTCCGCTGCACCTCGCTGCACCTCCACTGCACCGCTGCAACTTTGCTGCAATTGGTCCCGCGACGTCTCCTTCCGATGGCGACACGTGAAAAGAGCAATGCCGCTATGCCCACGCACTGCCCGTATGTCCCTTATGGTGTGCGAAGGCTCCAGCTGTGTGCCTTGCAGGGCTTATCATGTATGTACCTAAGGTAGCCAACTACGAGTAGGTAGGTAGAAATCGCGTTCTGAGAGGTACCCTGCAGTCCAGCAACGCTGCCAGGTGCTTCTTGACACGAAAAGACATCGCAAATGAACCGCGGCAGATAAAACGCGACCGCAGCCGCATACTCGTTCATCTATCGACGTAACTCGTGCAGACATACGTCGACCCGCTGTTCCATACGCCGCCATACGCGAGCGCCCGCGGATTCTATCTCTATCTAATACAGCCTCAGCTGTACGTGTTTCGTAACCCCTTTACAGCCCCCTCTGTGTTCCCTTGCCAGGGACCGCGCCAGTCGCAAATCATACATTTTCATTGCCTCGGTGGCATGAAAACACAAATCGGCCCTCCCTCTCAAATCATTTCCGTTCGGCACGAGACGTCAAGCCGTTCTCGCCGTTCAGAGCGAAGCCTTACTGATTTCGGATTGCCTTATCGCCGTCCAGGTGAATCTCGGCAACGTCGTCCGACTCTCCATCACTCCCTGCCTGGGCTGGCACGGAAAGGACCCCATGGTCTTCCCAGTTGGCACTGTCCTCGGCGGCAGCGGCTGATGCCATGTCTGTATCCATCTCAAAGGCGCCACGACCTCGGTCATCGCCTGACGAGTCGAACTGGGCATCGTCGCTGCCACAGTCGCCAACGGTGGATCCTTCCGCCCCACTGCCGTCCAGCCCATTAAACGACCAGCCCTGCGTCATGTCCAGAGACTTTGCTTCGAGTGGCTGACAGTTGCTTGGCATGTCTTCACCGTCGTCCTC
The DNA here is from genome assembly GCA_022114105.1 of Tolypocladium guangdongense. Classification (NCBI taxonomy): domain Eukaryota; kingdom Fungi; phylum Ascomycota; class Sordariomycetes; order Hypocreales; family Ophiocordycipitaceae; genus Tolypocladium; species Tolypocladium guangdongense. Next base: position 4,419,324 of record NRQP01000001.1, on the reverse strand, counting down.
GATGCTTCGTCGAATGGAACTGTCGTACGGAGGGAGCTCTTCATCCTCTGGCCTAGCCAACTCTTTAAAGGCCGTCTTTTTCGATCCACGGCCGTCCTCGCCCGACTCTGTGTTCTCGCTGTCCGATTGAGAACCCTCCTTTTCGTACTTTTCAAAAATCTCCGCGAACCGTGGTCCTCCTAGGTGGCCATTGGAGCGTCGGCGATAGAAGAGCAAGTACGCGGCGCTCGTGACAACAGATGTCGGATCAGAGACAACATGTACCGAAGAATCTGTTCCTGGCTTAGCAAGGCCGCAGCCACGGTACTGGGTGGTTACCACAAACCATTAAAGCTATACCAGCGCCGGTCCACAAAGTTCTTGGCGTAGGCCGTGTAGTGACCTCCGCCGAGGCCTCCGTAGTGGTCGTCGACGGCAATCAAGTCGTAAATCTCGCCCTTTCCGTCTTCCTTCTGGATGACTCTCGACGTGAGGTCCAGGTTCTCGATAGGGAAGTCGACCAGCACATCCAGTTTGTCGCGACGCCAACCGGAGCTGCTAAAGCGCTTGAGGTGCGCAACCAGAATATCGGGTGTCTTCCACAGGTCGAACTTCTTACTCGCTCGCCGGTGCTCCTTGCATCGTGGGCAGTACCACATATCCTGCTCAGAGAGAACCTCCGCTCGCTCGAACTCGTCCAGACACTCTTCCAGAGTGATGCCCTTGGTGCGACGTGTCTCTTGTCTTCTTTGAGTGGCCTTGAGGGCGGCATCATGCAGCACTTCAACGTCCATGAACGTCCTAGCCCCTTGAGCAGGATCACCATGTCTGGAGGAGTTGCCGAAGACCGTCTCCCAGGCGTCCTCGCTCCAGTCGACGACAATGCCCTCGTAGAGGCGGATCAGGGGTCCGCCGTCTGCGACCGCTGGAGGCATCGGCTGTGGGTTGACTGCAGGGACACGCTGTGCATGTTTGCCGGCCCGCATCTGCTTGTCACGACGTGTGCTGCCCTTCTTACCATAGGTCTTGTTGCCTTTGAACTTCTTCCGACCTCCAACTCCGAACTTTTGGTGCTGTCGGCCGGGACGGCCTGCGAACTGAAGCTTTGTTAGTGGAGCTTCAAGATGAGAACAATCCAGTAGTGGGCATACCCTGGCGGCCGGAGAGGCGTCCTCGTCGCTAGACTCATCCATCATCCGCGTCTGGGACGCTCCTGTTTGGATTTCGTCTTCGTTGCTGCTCTCCTCATTGCCAGAACCAGTACTATCCAAGCTATCGGGGCTACCCTGGTCATCGTCCTTGGCATCAGGAATGCGATCAGACAGCTTGGGCAACGTTCTGGTGTTGTCGACACTAGACCATCCGGTCGGAACCGGACCGTCCGTGTCGTTCATGAAGTAGGACAACTCGAAGAGGTTTTGGAGTTCTGGGTTGAGGAAGGAGTTCGGGTCGACGAACTTGGGGCGTCGCGTGTTGAAGCGTTTTAGAATCTTGGACTGCGCGTTGGGCTTGTCGTTCGCATCCTTCATGGTGATGTCGACCAAATCGTCCTCACCTTCGACGGAGCGGGTAGCAACCTTGCCGTCTCCGGAAGAATCAGCGTCGGAGGACGTGGTGATGACCATGTCACCATCTGCAGAGTCTGTGTTCTCGATCTCGTGAGACACGTCTGAGAGCTTCGACCACGTGGAGAACGTGGCGATCCTCTCGAGGACCTTGCGCTGGATGGTGTCCAAGACGGATGCCTCTTTCTTGGTTAACGTGATGAACGAAGGAGGGGAAACATTCTCCGGTCCCCGTCCAGGGACCTGCGGCCGGCGGTGGAGAACCGGGACAACCATGATCTCGCAGTGTTCATCGTCCGAATCCGTGGACTCCGGGGGCGAATCAATGTCCAGCATGGAACGAAACTTCTTGCGCGGCGCCTTGCCGGGCCAGTTTGTCGGGACAGCCTCCAATTCATGCATGGCTACCAGATCAGCCGGCTGGATGTCCTCGGAGACATCCATATTGTTGTCGTAGATCTTGAAGAAGCGATCCTTAAACTCTTCTGCAGCCATTAGTCGCTCCACAGGGACACCAGTCCGATCTGAGATGTATTGCTTGAGCGCTTCGACCGAGCTGTGTTTCGGTATTCCAACGTCGATCTTGACGGGGACGTCATTCAGTGGAAAGAACTTGATCGACTTGGTCCACTGGTGCTGGATGGGCAGGGGCAAGGTCAGGTTGTTGAAGGGATCAAAGGTAATGCTGATCTTGCCACACTCGGGGCACTTCAACGTCGACTTGTACATTCCGGTGAACAGATCGGCGATGACAGAATCGTCGCGTTTGCGAGTGATGTCCCAAACTTTGTCGGCCATCTCCCGGATAGCCTTTGGGTTATTGATCATGTCATCCGTGGAATCAGGCTTCTCGATGTAAGGCTTCTTCTTGATTCGGCTCAAATCCTCCTGAAGAGCATCCAGCAGGAAGCCCAGGAACTCCTGGGAGTCCTGTTGGCCCCATCCCGAAAAAGCAGGACGGCAGCGGCCGACTGTGGATTTGAAGTCACGAGGGCTCACGGAACCTCTTCCTTCTTCGTAGATCTCTCTCAGGAGATTGCCGTAGGCTATCGCTACTCTTCCTTCGTAACCAAGCATGTTGGTCTGGTTGATCTCGCCAAGGTAGGACTCGGTCAAGAAATACTTTGTCAGCTCCTCCACACTGCGGACACACTGCAGAGCCGAATTCATGTAGCAGGTGTTTCCCAGGTTGTGCAAACCTACGGCTCCCGTATTTCGGCCAAGTCGCTTCTTCTGAGCTCGACCGCGAGTCATAGGGCCTTCGCAGGCGGGGCTGCTCCTGTTACTGTTTGGTTTGGAGGACAAGCCGGCTGCGTTCCATCTCGACGGAATGGACTTTTGCGCAAACTTTTCTCGTCCAGTGTAGTTACTGACCCAGTAATTACCGATAGATTCGTCCAGGACCAAAGTTTGATCAGTGACCAGGTCGTAATGCTGGAGAGTGGTCTGGCCATTGAATTTGTCATTGGCAGTCTGATCTGCCAGCTTGACCTGAATTCGGGAGTCGCGCGCTTCAGCGAAGGAGGCGATGTCGAGCAGGAGATTGGGCCATGCCTGTTCGAAATCCTTTGTGCCCTCTGTCCGCCCAGGCGAGTCGGGTGGCGTGAGAGTTGACTGTGGCCTGGATGGGCCGCCGGGAGCAGGAAGCGTCGGAGGAACCATGAACAGTCGCACCTTGCGGTCCACGGGGATGCCGGTGAGACTCTTCAGCTCCTTCAGAAAGCTCTGAGCATGGCACCTGGAGCTTCTGGCCAGGACGAGAGGAGGCGGATTTCTAGCCTTGAGAGACTGCTCTATGGGCAGCGGGCTGACCTCGGACCAGAGCCGATGAACGCGGAAGTTGGGCGGATGGAACTCGTACATGATGTTCGGCGGAGCCTGCTTGCTGTCGGCGGTGTTGACTGCGGTGCGAACAATGGGGTCCTGGCCCTCCTTGATGCCGTACCAGTCCATGACCAGTTTCCAGGCATCCTCGGGGAACAGCTCGAAGGATTCAAGGCCGGAACCTGGCTTCAGTCGAGCAAAGTCCCTACCGCTAGAGTCCTTGAGGATTTCCTCGACAATGTCGGAATTGTCGACAGGGCCAAGTGGGGTGTCGTCGGGGATCGTCTTGGACGCTCTCGAATCCGAACGCAGAGCAAGCGCCCTGTCGACCCATGATCGGGACACCAGGTAGGCCACACTACCCTCTTTCACGGGTGCTTCGGCGAACGCTTTCAACAGCACCTCGATGATCTTGACTTGCTCCACGAGCGGTGGGGGGGCTATTTTCGTGTCAGCTGCATTCGAAGGTTGACAAAGAAGAACGAAAGAAACTCGGGGCACGTTGTATTTGACTTACGTTGAGACACGGCTTTGCCAGCTTTGCCAGCTGTGCCATGGCCGTTCGTCTCTGGCGCATCGATGCTCATAGCGCGAGGGAAGCCATTGGACGACTCGTTTCCATGTTCCGCTGGCTGAGGCACGCCCGCCTCTGCGTCGCCGTCCTTATGGGCGTCTACTTCGGGTTCCATGCTCGAGGCCCGTCGTTTAAGCGGTGACGAGGATCGGTGAGGCAGCTCGGCATCGCCGTTCATAATGGCTCTCCTCGAGACGCGAAAGGGAGACTGGCTTCTGGCTGAGTGCAGTGCAGGGCCAGCCTCTTCGCCTCCTTTGTCGCTCTCCAGCGAGAGCTCCGCGTATGCCGATGCACAGGGAGACGACGACGCCACGGACGAGGCGTAGTCGGCGGACACGAGGGACCCTGCCTGCGTTTGCAGACGCGGGGGCAGGCTGGACGCCGGGAGCGAGTCTGCGCGGAGGTAGAGGGGCGAGTCGAGCCCGGAGGCTGCAGACTGGGCGGAGAAGGAGAGGGCCGGGTCGTCGTCGGGCTCGCACGAGGGCAGGGCGGTGTCGGGAGAGGGCGAGCTGAGCGAGTCTATGTCTCTGGTCGCGGGCAGCGGGCGGGCAAGCTTTCTCTTCTTTGAGGAAGACGTCTTGACAGTGAGCTGCCCGGGCAGCTCGGGGGGAAACTGGCGCCGTCGGCGGATCGAGAGCGGGGGGTCGGAGTCGGTGGAGGGAGACGTCGCATCAGACTGGCGTCGTGACGGTGATGGGATCATCAGCCAGCGGGAGGGAGCAGCGGGCAGGCGTCACACATGGAGACGAATGGGCTGGACGAGTTGGAAGCAAAAGCCAGCAGCTGTGGAGGCGGCGGGAGGCGTTGGTCGGTGGGTCTGGCTGGTGGTGCGCGGCGCGCGCGCTGGGGCGTCACAGAGCGGCAGCGCTGGCCTGGCTGTGATTCAGGGCCGCCCTCCCCTGCGTCGAGAAAACACGAGCCTGCGTGATGGGCTGCGTTCCTCACCAAGCCTGAAGCCGTTGTCGGCTTTCCTGCATTGGCCCCCGGAAATAGCAGCCGTTGGGTTTTGTTCAGCGCGAGGGCGGAACCGGAGTGAATGGATGAATGAATGAATGAATGAACATGTGAGCACTGTGCCGCCAGTGGCGGGTTGCGTAATCCCCACCGGGCACCTCAGGGCAAGTCCCGGAAGGCTTAGTTGACGTGCTGACAATTATGCACACACATTTGTCCCTTGCAAAAGGCCATGTACGGTCGAAAACACAACACAACAGCAACCCAACAACCACCTTGTTGGCGTTATTGTACCTTTTGCAAGATGCAAAATCGGCCGATGGCAGCTTCCTTCCCAGCCAAGCCCCGCCTCACAAAACCCTTTTCGAGGAGGCGAAAGGAGGCGAGGGCGGCAAAGGAGGCGAGGGCGGCAACGCCAGAGCTCTACGTCATGACTCGGGCACTGCAAGTGGATAAAAAAGGCCTTCCTAGCCCTGATGCACCAACGTCAGGGGGCCAGGCAACAGCACCATCCATAAAACCTTCTTTTGCTCTATACCAAAGTGAGAGATACGAAGTACCCCTGACCGCAATGCAGATGCATTTCTATCGAACTCTCTTCGTCGCCGATCCTTCTCTCCCTCGGGGGATGCACGTGTAAAAACGCCAACGTCTACCCGGCCATCTTCCTCCACCCGCCAACACCAGTGTACACATACAATTGACAACACACCTCTTTGCCGCACACGTTATAATTTTGCATCCGTCTCCTCAAACTCGCTCAGGTCCTTGACCGGTCTAGCTCCTAGGCTCGCCAGGAGGCCGGCCTTGTATTGGCGGACGTCGATGATTTCTTGTGCAGCCGCAACAGCCGATATTCCGTTCGTTGTCGCTCCGGGAACCGAGTCCTGTGTCGTTTGGCCCAAACCCAACTCCTTCGCTTGTGAAGTGATCGATTCTCTCTTGTCATCGGGCAGCTTCAGCTCCTCCTTGAGGTAGCCGTCGAGGAGGTCCAGGCTCTGCCGCTTCTCCTGTGGGATGTCTCTCAGTTCCAAAGATTGCAGAAGGTTGATGATCTTGACATCTAGTTCGCCAGCGCCACGGGCATGTAGATGGACAGAGATGCGCGCTCGGGTGCTCGAGGACGGGCTAAAGAACTTGTTGTAAAATTCAATCACCTCGGCCTTGGCAAGTGGCTTGACGTTGACGGCATCAAGCTGGGCTGCGGAAACGGTTAGCATACATCTGCTGGCTCCGAGACAGCCGCGTGGGTTACATACCTTGCTCGAAGTCGTAGTACTCGTTGGAGATTTGCGTCCAGTGCCTGGACGTCTCTTGGTCGAGATTTCTCAGCTTCTCCAGTCGCTTGACAATGAGACTCCGCTTGTGACCCTCAAAGTCAGCATCGCTCATCTCCTCCAGGGCCTGGCCGAACTGTGTCAAAAAGGCTTCAATTCGCTTGTCCAGGTACTCCGGTGTCCTCTCGCTTTGCACCAGGAATCGGAAGCCGCTGGTAGTCGCAAAGTTGCGGATGCTCGAGAAGACAATGTATCCAAGTTGCTCCTTGGTCCTGAGTTGGTCAAACGCGGGCTCGTGAATCATCTGGTCCACCAGCAACGCCTTGGCGCGAGCGACGCGATCCCCTCTATCGCCGACGGAGAACCACGTCTCGATACAGTGGTTGACGTTTGCCGGGTCCTTGAGTGTCTTGTTGAAGACGTAGTTGGATCCAGGTGGCAAGATGAGCGATCGGATGATGGGCCACTGAGAGCGAGGAAGCGTGCGAGGCTTGAGAGCCGACTCAACCATGTCGGTCACCTTCAGGGCCTCGCCCTTGTACATGTTGCCATGCGCATACACCTCAATGTACAGCTGAGCCAGCATCTGCTTGTGAAACAGCCTGACGGCGTCGGCCGTGATGCTCTGCAGCTCTGCCGCGAGCTCCTCCACAACATAGTCGCACTCCGCGTTCAGCCACGACATGATGTCGCCGACTTGTTGATAAGACGACTGCAGTTGCCAATTCTCGTACCCACGGGTCAGGCGCTCCTTGACGATGCTGAATCGCTCATCTTTGATGTCAAGGTCCCGCATGGTAACGGCGACCTGTTCCAACAAGACAGGGAGCTTGTCGTTGTATCCAGATATATCCAAAAGGAGTCCGCGCGAGTCGAGTGACACGGTGTACTGCAAGCCAGCGAGCTCCGCATCGTAAGAATATTCCTCCAAGGCGTCCCGAACAAGCTCCGTGAAGAGTCTCGCCTTGACACTGTTCTCGGCAGTGGCGAAAATGATGGGGTTCTTCAGGCTGACCATGACGTTGGCTCTCGGAACCCAGAAAGTGTCGTCCTTCTTCCACCAGGTTCGGGCGTTGGAGTCATTTCGAAGGACGCGCGGAGCCAGTGCCGGCTCTGCAACTTCCTTCTTCTCCACCTCGAGTTTGTTGGGGATGAAGTTGTTCTTGTGTGGGAGGTGAAGCTCGGGGAGGCGTTCCGCAGCAGACACAGCGATCGCCTGATTCAATTGCGCCATCAGATCGCCCGGCACCTTTTCGTACCGATACTCCGTCCCGTACCACTTCTCCTTCTTATCCCAGTTGCCGGGGGAGTTTCGAGATACAATAACCATTCGCATGTTGTCGGGTCGGACCATGGACAAGGCATTCTCAATCAGTTTGGCGTCAAAAGTGCGCAGTCGACTCTGGCCACTCAACAACCACTCGCGGGGCAGGGGCTTTTGCATGACGGAACTGGTCCTGCTTGTGAATCGGCTCGCGGGAGTCTTCTGCCTGAACCTGAAGTCCACGTCCGCCATCCCCTTTTGCTCATCGAAGATCCACTCCTGTGGAGGAGCTTCACGAAGAAGCGACACATATTGGAAGAAGATGTTTGCGATCTGCGGGTAGTTTTTCAAGCCCTAAGAGTTCGTTCGTCAGCTCTGCTTTTTGTCTTCGCTCCGGAAACGACATACCTCTTCGGTCAGTCGGATCGAAACGTCAAATATACCGGGAGTCCCGGGGCAGACGGGGTATGCGCCAGCAGACAGGCTGTTAGCCCATCCCTTGCTCTTTACGTACGACATAATGCTGCCAGGACCCTCGTGGCCGATGAGATGGCTGATATACCTGCTGGGTTGAGACTCGAACAGGGTCTCCTCATCGATGAAGGGGAATATCAGGTTCAGCTCTCTCGAGTCCATTACGGGTTTCGCAAAGCACTGCGTGCCGAGGTCGACCGGGCGGAGGGGCACTTCGTCTGTCCATCTGTTCGGTGGCAGCTTCTTGTTGACAATGGGGGAGAAGAGCTCCACGACCCATTTCTGGAGGACATCGAGAGGCTCGCGGCCAAGGACGACGAGCTTCATTCGATTGGCCGAGTAGTGCAAGGCGTGGAACTCGATGAACTTATCCCGCACATTGACGCCGTCCGACTCGGGCAGCGTCTTCAGGACCTCGAAGTTGCCGGTTGAGAAGTGACAGTAGGGGTGTTTGGGGTTCGAGAGCGACTTCTCGAGTTGATGGAGGCGCCAGGTGTCGTTTTGCAAGTTCTTCTTATTTTCGGAGTCGACGGCCCTCAGCTCCCGGTCGAGCGTGCTAGACAAGAACAAGGGCTCGATGAAGAACTGCGCAAAGCGGTCGAGGGCCTCGCGCAGAGGCGAGGGATTAGTATCCGACGGGTCCTGGTCATTGGCCGGCTTGGCGGCCACGTCAAAGTAGTAGTTGGTCGAGGTGGAGGCCGTGTAGGCGTTGGAGCTGCCAGAGTTGGCAGACAAGTACTGGCCGTACTCGTTTTCGATGGGGAACTTTTTGGTGCCCATGAATAGCAGCTACATGGCAATGTCAGTTTTCAATGGGAATGGAGCCACACAGCCGCGGAATGAGGGAGCTGCTCACGTGTTCTACCGCGTGGGCCATGCCAGGCATGCCGTCTTCGTCACTGAAGTTTCCAACATTGACGTCGAGGGCAGCGCTGGCCTTGTCCGTCTCCGGATCGTGGACCAGCAGGACCTCGAGGTCGTTCTCAAGGCGGACCACACGATAGTCGCGGTCGTCCAGCGACGGCTTCTCCAGGCAATCCGTCAAGACGACAACGGGGGCCTGGCGACCCGGCGCCGGCCCGAGCGGCTGAGAGGACGGCATTGTGCAGAGAGGACGGTAGCCAGGCCACGGGGGGGCAGGCGGGTGGTTCGTAGGGCGCGGCGAGAGTGGCAGAGGGAGCACAGGCGAAGGCTGCGGCGGGCGACGACGACGTAAATACTCGTACACCGGTGAGGGTCGGAGCCGGGGCGCGTGAGCTCCGTGGTGAGCTGGCGCTGGTGGGGTGGGGCGTAAGCCACTCGGCGGCGTCGAAGGTTGGGTCTGTGCGAACGATGCGGCTAGTGGACCAGAGATTTGGGAGAACGATCTGCTGGGGCCGTGGTGCTGCTGGCCGTGGGAGCGAGGCGTGGCGTCCTGGCCGTCGCAACGATGGAGGGACGAAACAAGTGGCGATGGGGCCAGCAGGAGGCGTTGGCGGTGCGGGCGTGTCTGCTTTATAGCCCGCGGCATCGAGCAGCGCGCGCTCGTGGACCGTCCTCGGGTGGCCACGTACGAGGTAACGTAGGTGCCGTAGGGTGCCGGCCCTACGGCACCTACCCAGGCGGCAGGAAAGATAAGGCAAGTCGGTGTCTCAAACGAGTGAATGCTGGTGGTGAAGCTGCCGTGCAGTGACTCGGTCCTCCGACGTTGGCCAGAGCGCCAATGGAGGGCCACAAACGGACACTCGTCCTTGGGTGGGCGCCTGCGCCAAACAAGGCACTGCACGGTACCTCGCTGGAGCCCTACGACACCGGCGGTCAGCGAGCGGCTGCAGCCACCAGCAGCTCTGGACGGTTCGTGGATATTGTCCGGGGTAGCTCATGCATGCAGGGCCAGCACCCAATCTCCAATCTGCATTGGGCGTTATATGACTCTGCATGCGACGGCTGTGGTGTTTCCTCAAACGGCAGAGCTGCATAATCCCGTCCAGGTACCTTGGGTATCCGTGCCTGTTCGCAGCCTACCTAGGTACCTTATGGCTTACTCTGCGGAAGCAGCCGACACAACGCTGCGAGCTGCCCATGCCGTGTTCATGCAAACAACACTCGCTGCTGGCAGCTGCTGTTGCTTACTACTTAGGTAGGTACACCACTGTACCTACCTACCTTACCTACCTTGCCTACCTACCTACCTAGGTACAGGTAGGTACCTACTTCGTACCGAAGGTACCTGGTACCTAGGGGAAGTCACCGCGCACCGGCAACGTATTAGTGCCCAGATGGCGATGCAGCTGGAGTCGGTGAGCCCTCAGCAATCCCGGCCGGATCGATTGGCCGCGCATCGCCCGGATGCATCCTCTTCGCCACGCGCGCCGGCTGTACTGGTTGCATGCGTTGCATGCAGCCTGGAGCTCTCTCAGTGCGAGATCGGAGCACTTTGTACAGGCACCAATGCGTACATACCCTGGTACCTTGTCATACCTGTCTCTGCGTGCCAACCAGGCCAACTCGGAGGGCACTGAGCTGCAAATCGAGGCAATCCCTGAAACGAAACAGCGATTCCGCCGCCCTCCTCGCTTCCCTTTCCCTTCCGTTCCGTTCCACCGCGTCGAAGATGGCATGGAGCTGCGCACCCGTGACGGTCGCCAGCTGTGCTGTGGGCTCTCTCTCCATGTCGGCTCGTCGTCGGCAGTTGCCCTCGCCTCGTCTCGCCTCGCTTCGTCGTCTCGGGACTTGGACCGGCGTGGAGCTGAGCGTGCCGATGGGCGACGACCCGGCCGACTGGTCATTTCCGAGGACGTTGGCTACTTGCGCTATCTCAAAGGTCTCTGAACGACATACGTACATACGTACATGCCCTGTGCGTTCATTCATCAGACAGGGTGAGGCAATTCATCAGCGTGTTTGTACATAATCCAGTCCCTTTGAGGGGAGTGTCTGGAGCTTCCGTTCGCCGTGCCGCAAAACGGCTGCCTGGCCCAGCGGCTCCCGCTGTTTAATTTCACATCGGTCCATGGCGCGTCATTCAACACGCCACTCTCGCTCGGTTGTTACAAACACGCCCGACAAACACACGCGTCACAATTCACTCGGGGACGGAGCGAAAAAGCGGTCTCATGATTTCGCCCGTGGCGGCCTAGACATGCAACCTGCTATACCTACAAGGGCGGCTCGTGTCATGGCCGAGTCATCACCAACCACCAGGTTGGCTACTCATGCAAAATGACAGCTGAGTCCCAAACTCCGCGTGCGCTGAGCATTCCCATCAAGGTTCTGTGGGCCAACTCCGGGTGCAACAGGGACCTTGTCGCTGCGCACCCCGGCCCATGTCAAGTGTGAACATGGCTGCACGAACCCGCAGATCTTCAGATCGTGTCATCCAGTCGGGCTCCCATCTCGTCTCATCACGGCCCAACGGTGCGAGACAACAGCAACGGACGGGTGGCATCCGCCGAGCGGCCGGACCGGGTTGCCCGCTGTGACGAGTGGCCAAGGGTGTGCCCGGAAATATTCTCCAAAGTCGATGTCGCAGGAAACCTCCGCTGGATATGCGGCCCCCGGATCGCTGCATACTCGTATACATGCTGTAACGCTAGCACGGAGAATTTTACGAATTATTGAGGCAATACTTTTCCTTTTCCTAACATACACGAGTAAGGAAGCCGCCGACGCTCGCTGAGTCATCGCTAGGCAGCGGTGCAGCCTGCGTCCCGTCTCGTTCACCGAGGCGTTCACTCTCTTGCCCAACAAGTTCGCCGTTCAGGGGCCATCAAGGTGTCCTGGTCAGGTCGAGCATCGCAGCGCAGCGCACCACTCGAGTATTGCGGCATTAATGTAGCAGTGTCTCCTTCAACTTTCATCAAGAGGGCCTGGTCCAGCAACGCAGCACGCTGCTCCTAGTCCGCCTTCGTCCCTGGCTGCTGCGCGTGCCTCTCCCGCCAGTGCCACGGTGGACCCAGTGAATGAAGGAAACACCACGGAACCCCAGCCTTGTTGGAATGTTCCCCGTGCCGTCGAGCCGACTTTCTCCCCAGGCACCGAGAAACGCTGACGGATGGGGCGGGAACAAGCTGGCTCCTGGGCAGTATTACAAACTTGATGGTCGGATTGACCTCGCGACCAAATGCCTTTGTTACACCTCTATCCAGGTTTCGATATTAACCAAGCAATGGGGAAAAATGGACTCCTTCTTTCAACTACCGCTATACTCGTATCCCTTGATTTGAGGCAGCCGATCATGGCGCCACTGATATTGCAGTCTCGGAGTTGCGCAAGGGATCGAGCGTACCCGACCGAGACACCACACGGGCAAGTGAGACGGGCATATCCGTATATGCAGAATGTTCCTTCGATGGTTCATCTCACTTGCACGAGCCATATGTCATTGGGCTTTTCAGCAAACGAGCCGAAGTGGCATGGTTCACCCATGGAAGCAGAGGCGTCCGTGAGCGCGGTGCGCGGCGGCGCGTACAAGTTCAGCGGATATCGCATCTCACTTGAGATCATACCGGGCCACGGCTCACGGGGAACGAAACTCCAGCTTCTGCCGGCTCACGATTTCCGCACAGATCGCCCTGAGCGTCGTTTCGGACAGTCCGACGCCTTGTGGCCGGCTTGGTGGCAGTTGTGGCAAGTGACCCCTTTGGCGTTTGGCGAGCCAAAAGAGGTGTTGCCACCCGCAGATATTGACACCAGCTGGTTCAGACGAACGTCCTTCTTCCTCTTGTCGCGGAACTCCTTGGCTCTTGCACCCTCTCCGCCGTGCCTTGATCGTGACTGCGAGCGCGATCGATTCTGTGCCGGGGGCAGATCGACAGCCTCGCTGGAGTGTCTGCTCTTACGCTTCCGCTTGGGCTCGTCGCTCTCGTCAGAAGACTGGTCGTCCGAATCGCCATCTGCAGATTCATGTTTCTGGTCCGACTTCTGCAACTTGGTTAGTTTCGCGGTTGGATGCTTGCGCATATTGTTCTAGACGTGCCTTGTTTCCTGTTTTCTCAACCCTTTTTGTTGAAGTCCGGCCCTTCGCTGGCGCATCTTCATTGTCCCCCGGTTCGTCTGACGAGTCCATGTCGCCATAGCCGACGTAGATTATGTTTAGCGGCCGATTTGTTTGTTTTTCAGCCTTCACCTTATCCAAAGTATTTCTCAAGACCCAGTGCGTATCGGTAGATGGGTGCTTTTCAAGCGCCGCTTGGCGGGTGGCTTCTTCGCTATCCAGCGCTGCCTGGATGAGGGCTTGGTCGATGTTGGCGTTGATTCGAGACTCCTCAAGACAGCCCTTTAATTTTCGCTTCTTCGAAGAAGGTGCCTCTGAGTCGGGCGACCCTGCAGATGAAGCTGATGCAGCGGCTCTCTGCATAAACTTCATCGTCAACAGCCTCGACGAGACTCCCTTTGGGGTTTCTGGAGCCATGGTTGGGGGTTTGCGAAGATGGTAGTCCTTGATAGCCAAAATGCTGAGCTACGGGGGGCGCGCGTCGACGATATTAGCGAATATGCCCCGGCAGATCGTTTATGGCATCGGTGGACGAATTGCGCGAGAGAAAAGACTGGTACTGCGCAGGGTCGAACGGTTTTCTGTAGTATTGGCGGGAAGCCTGAAGTTTGGTCTGCTCGGAGACACCTTAATCCGGTGGAGCCTCTGGCTTCTCCCTCCCGACTTCAGCGAGCCTCTCCAACATCGTAATCAAGCACCAGCACAATTCACGGCGGTCGCGTCATGGCAGCTTCTCAATTGAGGACAATTGGCTCCTTTGCGCGCAACTTGCGCGTCTCTCAGCGGGCATTCAGCACCTCCAGCCGGTTACTCGAAGCCGCAGTGCCTACCAACTCCAAGGCCGAAACCGCGGTCGAGGATGTCCAGCCCAAGGAGATCAGCCAGGCGCCGAACCGAACCGATGTCTGGTCCCGAAGCCAGATGTCGCGATCCAAGGCCATGACTGGCCCCCGCTTCGAGCAGACAACATTTGGTCTACAGGTAGGCATCACGAGAGCCCGAGCGGCTCGGATGTCGCTGATACAATGACAGCCTCAACCTCTGTCAGCCATGGAGCTAGTACACAAGCAGCCTGTTCGTTGGACACACGACCGGATGGTTGCGTGCGATGGCGGCGGCGGTCCTGCCGGGCATCCCAGGATCTTCATCAACACCGACAAGCCCGAGATTGCTGTCTGCAACTACTGCGGCTTGCCCTTTGTACGTCCAAGGCCAGGCAGAACCATGTCAATTGCTGAGACTAACCGTACGGCAGGCCAACGAGCACCACAGAAAGCACCTCGAATCTCTCCCGGAGACCTCGTACCCGCTGTCATGAATACCTAGGGAGTAGAGGAAGTCAGGTCGCCTATGGTCGGCTGCAACGGGGCGAGTCGGCGGGTGATTGTGAAGCATCGCTGTTCTAGCCGTTGCGGATCGGGCCTAAATGAGAACCTTCTGTACATATCGCATCTATCAACCGTGTTACCATCCCGATGCCTAGGCTCAGCGCGCTCGACAGTGCGCAACACATTACAGACTTGACCCCTGCGTAATATGTTTGCTCTCGACGTAACGCATGGATAACATGCGGCGCTAGGTTCTGTTTTACAGGCTCTTCGAGGCGATACGTGACGTATACACATCGTGCTTCGCCGTTCGGCAGGCTGCCGCATTTCGTTTTCACAGTTAACGTCGATTATGAAATGTCGAGCCTCTGTGCCTCGCTGGGCATCCACCAGCAATTCAAGCCCCACTCATCCTCCACGTACATCGTTCAGCGTGGCGACCACACAATCATGCCTAAACCATCCAACAGTGTCTCTACCGCGACAACCATTGCCCTTATTCTCGTACTCTTCATTGCGCTATTTCCCGGCCTATTCCACCTCATCTGGACCCTGCCATTTAGCTTGCTCCCCTTCTCGCATTCAACCAAGCCGCCGCCAAGCAGCCCTACCCTACAGCCCGTAGCATCCATGTCGTGGTTCCAAAAGCAGTTCACTCTCCCAGCCAAGTCCCGCGGCTCCTATCTAATCACCGACCATGTCGTCTCTGCTTTGCCTGAGATCCGAAACTACAAGGTCGGCCTGCTGAACCTCTTCGTGCAACATACAAGCTGTGCGTTGAGCTTGAATGAGAACTGTACGTGATGCCAATATGGTCGTTGTGTGTTGATATGTCGGCTGAACAACATCTCCAGGGGACGAAGACGTCAGGGCAGACATGAGCGATGCGCTGGACCGCATTGCTCCCGCCGAGGGCCCCAAAGGCGAAGCGCTGTATCGTCACGAGTAAGTTGACGCAAACATCAAGGCCCGTGAGCCAGACTAACCGGCCCTCCAACAGCGCGGAAGGACCAGATGACATGCCTGTAAGTGTCGATACGCCTGCCATAGGGTAATATCATATTGCTCACGATCCTACCCAGGCTCACATTAAGTCCGCCTTGATCGGCGCCAGTGTCACGATTCCAATCAAGGACGGAAAACTAGTATGTGATCCCTGCCATTGCATGGGACAAATCCGTGATACTGACCATGTAAAGGCTACGGGAACTTGGCAGGGTATCTGGTATTTGGAGTTCAGGGCCAGCAAGCATCAACGACGAATCATGGCCACCATTCAAGGAGAGAAGGCGTAGAGTCTGGACAGCGATGGGTGTACCGTCGCAATGGGCAAACTAAGAGAATTGAATACCTGGTTCTCTCCGAGGTACATATATCGTCCTCGCCTTACGCCAAACACCGTCGCCATGTATCCCAAACGCATCAATCCTGGCAATCACTGAGTTCCGTTTTCCTCATTCTCGTTCATGTCTGTGTCATCGCCGGCAAGAACCTTCGTCTTGGGCATGTATCCATCTGGAGCACCAGCGCCCGGCGTCATGGCCACCACGTTGCCGCTCTCGTCCACAAACTGAAAGTTGTATCGGCTGAGGATATGGGGGATGGCGGACAGCTGCGGGCCGTACCTAGCAGTGTTGTCGTACAGCTCAAAGAGGGGCACAGCGAGAAGCTTCATGTTCTTGGGCACGCTCAGAACCTCTGTTTTGGCATACCAGTTAGCGAGGGCTTTTCGGATTACAGCATGCAGTGGAAGCGTACTTGTCTTTGGCAAGTGAATGAAATAGAGCTTCTTGCACTCCTTGGGCCGCGTGACGTGCGCGGGGACGAACGGGTACATGAATGTCTCGAAGTTTGGCCGCCACCACTGGGCAAGACACTCGCCGACCTCCCAGTCGCCAGCCTCTTCGCCTTCTCCGATCCTGCCAACCGGCGCCAGTCTCTCGTCGAGCCGTGTCTTGAAGCCCTCAATCTCGTCGTCTTCGGGCCGCAGGTAGTCTCCCGGGAGCTTGAAGAATGCATTCGCAATCTGGAGCATCAGGATGTGCGGGTGGTTGTGCTCGTGGCAGACGAGGATGCCTTCGCAGGTGCGGCGCATGCCATGCTCGGCGAAGTGCTCCTCCAGACGCTTCAGGCGGGCGATGACGGACGGATCCTCCTCCGGTTGTGTTTCCTTGACGCCAAACGTGTAGTTTGAGAGGGGATACAAGGTCACCTTTTCAGGCTGTTTCGAGCTGAACGGCAGGGGAATGGTTGGCGGATTTCCCGATTGGAGGACCGCGGCGGGAATTGTCGACATGGTGGCTCGATGATGGCGGGCTCAGTGACGATACGCGACACAGAGAATGCGGTCGCCCAGGGTTGTGCGCGCGCTCGAGAGGCTCGTAGTCGTCGCAGGTGTGAGTTGTGTCCTGAAGCTGAGCTGAAGGGAGCTCGCATACTACGGGGGGGCCCCAAAGGGCAGGCGGTGTCTTCTTGCCCCACACAGGGGCGCAATCTCTGTGGAGGAGGAGGTGGGGCCAAGACGACTTTTTACAACTACGCCAACCCCGGGGGTAAATTTTTAATTACAGCGCAGTCATCCACTAATTTATAGTGCCCTAGCCGCTAGAAAATACAATGCGAAAAGATCTATGAGCACTACCTACCTGGTATGTAAGGCAGCAGCAGCAGCCGACTTAATTGCAACAGCTAATGCAATCGCAGCAGCTAACCTAGAATTCAATTATGGCGAAAGGCGGCTTGTAAGGTAGCGCATAGGAAGGTGCGCTATAAGGTGCGCTAGATAGGTACCTGGAGGTAGTAATTGACTTGGCTGCTGGAATCCCTGGCTGGAATTGCCCTGGCTGCTGTACTCGTAATGAGGAAATTTATTCTATCGATAGAGGAGAGCACTATGCTAACGCCTGTAAAATAATGAATTATGATTGGACGATTAGACTATTTTTGGGTGTGACTATATAGTAAATGGTGTAGGCGTATTACAAAAACGTCGTTTTGGCACAAACTAACCTACAATCCGCCGTACCTTGAGCCTCAACACTGCAATTAGAGAAAACCTCAGCACCTGAACCGCCAGAGTTGCGGACGTGCCTATTTTGATATTTAGAGTTCTCGTCATGGCCAGAGTTGGCTGAAAAGCCGACAGTTGTGTTCAAGGAGCTGGCAAGACTGATGTACTCGTAAGCAACGGGGCATGGCACTATGTACTGGTGGCAACAACTGGGGGGGTTCCATTGTATTCGAAATTTCGCACGTCGCGCGGAGTCAAGGCTGTTGGTTGCAGAAGCTGTCGAAATCGAGGCACTCTGTGGCTGCTCCACAGAGATGGCTACCTAGGGAGTAGCTGCAATATCCCATTTCCACTAGATTCTTTGTTCTTGTTAGGGCAGAGCATCATGGCAACGCCTTTTTGGGTGAGACACTGCCATGGGGCAGATCCCTGAGATCTCCGTAAGATGGGGTTGCATCCATAGCCCGAGCTCTCACCAATCCCCATCGTCCAGCTGTAGCGACGCCGATCGGGCGATGCCGTTGGAGGGGCCATGAGCCAAGGAGGGGGAGATGCAGTCGCCAATGCACGTTCAACCCCCACGTCGGAGATCTCCCCTTCTTCGTGAGCGGCTTGCCGCTGGCAGGTGTGATAGAGAGCCTGCATGAACCCAAGCTCTCGAGGCGAGATGAACGATTGGAGACATCAGACGCTTTGCGCGTGCAAAGGCGATGCTTGCAGCGTTTCGGCGACCTCGCTAGGCTTCACTCCCCAAAATAGCACGGCACGGCACATTTGTCAGTGCGTAAGTGCCAAGGTATCGCGGCCTCAGGTAGCTGCCGTTGACGGCGACCTGAGCAAACAGCTCGACAAAGACATCGCCCATCCGTGACACAAAGGGTCACATGGTGGCACAGCCGTGCCGTAGACCAGGGTGCTGGGACGTGGGATATCCAGCTCCGAGGCGAATATGGAATATGGCAGGCCGAGACCACGGGTTGCGCTCGTCACCGGCGTGAGGCTGTGGGAGCTCGTCACTTGGCTACCTTGGCTTGCTGATACACCAAACAGCCAATATAAGTGCGTTCCCAAGCCCATTCATGCCAGTGCCGGACTGGGGGCGGGTATTTGCTCCCCTGTTGGCGGTCTGCCAGCCCGCATCTCCGTCACCGGTGCGGACAGGGGCCTCGTCATCATTTGATCATCTCTCCTCACCATCACTCACTTCCGCACTCACCAGGGGCAGCACGTTGTTGGCGGCTGCGGACACGATCGTGTGCCGCAAGGTAGGGCCTAATACCTCACATCCGCCTCTTCCATTCCTCGCTGGCGGGGGCCGCTAGAGACCCGCAACGCTGCCTGCCCGGGGCTTCGCACCATCCTGTCCATCTGACGCCTCCCAAACCTCCAGCCCCCAGCCATTTAGCCTCGCCCTGGCTGAAGCGACTTGCAGTGCGCATCAGCCGTTCATCGTGACTCCCTTCCCGCCTGCATAATAACTTGCGCCATGCGCATACCGAGGCGTCACTAGGCCCTCTAACCTGCCTGCTTGCACGAGCCTGCCAGGCGCAATGGAGGCCAAGCTCCTCGACAGCCTGCATCACCGGCTCGGCGAACTCGAGCACCAGATCCAGGCCCGTCGGCGCGACCTCGTCGCCGATTTCCAGCACTACTATCGCGACCTTCTCCACGGCGTGGCTCCCGACACCGCCTCCAGCGTGCGCCGAGCCCTTGCGGCGTCCCTTTCCGACTATCCTACGCTGCGTCCCGAGCTCCAGACGGCTGAGTCACAGCTGCGCGAGGCCCCCAGCGCGGCTGCATTCCGGCCATCACCGCCGCCTGCCGTCTCCGGGAGGGCCGAGGCCCCAGGAAGCCCACGCGACCGGGAGAACGAGCTTCGGGGTCTCTTCACGCCGACCTATCTGCCACTGCTCGACAGCTCCCCGATCCTGCCCAGGCAAATCCTTGCCGTCCCCCTCGGCTCCGCGTCAGGCATTCAGCAGTCTACACTGCTGCCCGAGATGGGCTCCCCAGGCACTGGACAAGGCCAGGTCGTGGGCATGGAGGGGACGAAAGAGCAAGGCAGCGGGCAGGGTGATGCGCCCGACCAGTGGCTTCCGCCGGCGCCGCCCTTCTCGGCTTCGACGTGGCCCAACAATAGCGCGCGTTCGATAGACGACACGAGATCCTCCGTTTCCTCGGATAAGAGCGATTCCAGGCCCACGAGAAGCGCTCTGCGACGGTCGTCGAGCATATCCAAACCTCCCCAGAGCCCTCGACGGGTGCGGTTCGAGTTCATGGGCGCAGAGGTGCTGCCTACAACTTCTCCTCAGCCGTCCGGGTTTGTCAATCCTCGCCCCGCGTCGCCTGGTCCGGACGACGACGACGGCCACGCTGCCTTTGACTCAAATCTCGGCGGCGACACGACAGAGGAGGAGCACGCACCGCCCCGCAAGGTGTCGTCTTCAGATGCCTTGCGGGCGCTCTCGAGGACGCCCTTGGAAGCAGGGCCCGTGTGGACAGTTGTGAACGCAGATACGGACGACGTTGCGCCAGACCAACGAGATCCGGTGGCTGATCAGAAAGACATGCCGCCATCTCCCGTTGCGGGCTCACGGACAATGCCAGAGAGTTGGAGGGCCAGCCAGAGGGAATCACTCGTGATATATGCCGACAAGGGGCAGGTGGAATACAGTGCTGGCGATGATTCTTCTGATGACGGATTTTTGGCAATGACAAAAACGAGGTCGTCCAACAAGAAGCCGTTGCTGCCTCCAATGCCCCAGTCACCAATCAAACCCGCGCAAGACAGCGCGGCAACTTCAGCGGGCCAGACGAATAAACAAGTGCCTACTGCCGACACGGTAGAGGAAGACAAGAGCCCTGCCTTTTCTGACGAGGGAGAGCCAGAAGACGACGACGATCTGTTCCACTTCGAAGCCGGAGGCTTGAGCGCTCCACCGAGACCGAGGCCGAGGCCACCACCGATGGAAGAAGAAGCCGAAGAGTCTGAGCCAAAGAGTGATGAAGAATCAAATGCGGCGCCGGCGGATACAACAGAGAGGCAAATGAGCATATACGCAACGTCCCCGGCCGTCCCCATTCGGCAATCATCAGGTTCACGACCTTCGAGCATCAGCGTCAGGTTCCAGCCGGGGTCCCTTGGTTCGTACAAGGGACGGCCGTTGATGATGCCAATCGTCCGCAACCCAGAGGTGCTCGAGCGGGCCAATACTGTGGGACCATCCCAACTGCGAGTGGGCGGCGTGGACGACGAAACCGCCATGGAGGACGGCTCGCCGCCCCTGTTGTCCCCCAGCATTCCACGCAGCTTCAAGGAGCGATTCATAATGGAAGAGCTGATGGAACAAGCGAAGTCGCGAGGGGGCGAGGAGAAGGAGGGTAATGAGTAGGATTTTTGGGGTTCGTGACGGGGATTTGGTCGGAGTTTTGAAATGGGATTTCATGGCATGTGGTCCATCGGTACGGACATGGGGGTCTGGGCAGGGGGGCATATTAAAGGCGTTGAAATAATGACAATGATGGGAGCTTGTGGCCCATGGCTATTAATAGGGCACGATCTGATCTTGTCGTGGCGCCTGTGAAGATTGTTGGCAGGCCTTACATTGGGAAGTGGAAATTCGAACAAGTTGGGCCTGTCTGTCTCTGTTGCAACCATTCATATCGGGGATCCATCACTTGGCCCATCCCTTGCTTCGCGGCGAAACTCGGAGGGTATGTGCTGATGCTGCTGCTGTCGCCATCATCGCTGCTGCTGGACGGTGAGCGCACGGCCCCGTCTCGACCGAGGGTGTGATGTTTGAGGGCTGGGGAGGCCACGCCGTGATCTCCTGCCACGTCTTGCCTTGGTTCATCCCTGTCCCATTGCATCTCCCGCAGCTGTTCCCAGCGGTTGTAGGCCTTTCGCGATTTCTTCGGGATCCACAACCTCTGTGCTCCCTGTTTGTCCCGCTCCAAGCTTGCCGCTGCGCGTGCCAGACCTCGCCGTGATGCATTCGAGCTCTTGCCACGTCTTGCTGGGCCGGTTTCTACTCCGTTCCCGGAACAAGGAGGCCGGCAGAATTGTCGACGATGACGCTAATTACAGTCGACGACGTGGGCCCCAGTAACTTGCCGAGGCGTTCTGAGGATCGGGCTCGACCAAGCGAAAAACCCACTGATGCAGTTTTCCAAATACCGACCAATGCTGTTTCAATTTCCGGCTGTCTGTGAACCTTTATATATACAACTTCACAATCTTCCACCAAGCATTGCGTAGCATCGTGCGACCCTACCGACCTAGAAGGGAGCTACGAGTATTCATGCTTCTGAACCAAGGCTCGGCAAGAGCAACATGCATCAGGTCTGGTAGCAGCGCAGTTCGAGTGGATGCTGTGTGCAACGTCAGCGCGGGACCGGCGTAGTAAGCCGCGCTGGGTGGAGACGGGGACTGCTGTACTTGACTCGCAGGACGTGCTCGATTGACTGCCGTGGGCGCCCTGCATTCCGGCAGTGGCTGGCGCCGGCTGCAGGTACGAGCAGGCAGGCCGCTTCTGAAATCACGCCCATTTCCACGGTTTCAAAGGAATCTCGACGCTTGGTTCTGGAGGAAGCGAAGCACGGCGAGCAAGCACGAGCATCACGAGCAGGCGAATCACGCGCGGCGTCCCGCCGGCCGAGACGCGCCTCGGCAGGAATACGAGTACGAGATGCCACGACGCTGTTATTAATAACGACTGTTACCCAACGGCCTGGCGTCGCCGGAACAATGCCCAATAGCGCCGCGCCCGTGTGACGGCCAACACGAGCCATGTGCCGGGCTCCGCGCCACGGCCCACCACACGCCACGGCGCCAGCAGCAGCGTCGCCACCCTGGCAGGAATGGGCCACAGCAGGGGCGTGTCTCGCACGGCCGAGACAGGGCGAATTGCGCACTCGGCCGCATGCGGGGGCTCGTGCGCTGGGCAGCACCACCACACGCGCGTGGTAGTGCCCCCTATTGCCTATTGCGCTGCGCGCTGCGTCGAGGCATCACCACGCCGCCGCCAGCCGCCCCCCCCCGCGGGCCTGCGCGGCACAGCTCGTCATGGACACGTTTGAGTTGGCTGCTGCGTGCTCGCATGCCGCGCGCGGCGGCCTGTCGCGCGCCCCGGACGCGGCGAGGCCTGCGTTCCGTCTGCATCGGCGGCGCCCTCAGCTGCCTCAGACACGAGCGCCCGCCGCCCGCCGCGAAATAACATTGGCCGCGCAGCATCCCTGCCGTCCATGCACCCCCCGGCGCGCCGCCGCCTTCATAAAGCCCGCCGCCGCCGCCTGCCCGTGCGAGGCCCTCCCTCGTCCTCGTCTCCCAGCCTGACCCCCTTCTCTCGCTCTCTCGTCGCGCTCCCCCGTCACTCGCTGCAGCACCTGCTTCGTCAATCGCTCTCTTGATCGTGCAACGCGCCCAGCCCTGCCCAAGACCCTCCCCCGCAGACGCCCGCAGACGCCCGCCGACATGCGCTTCGCAGCCCTCGTCGTCTCCGGCGCCCTCGCCCTCGCCGCCGCTCAGAACACCCTGAGCACCGTGGCCTCGCCCACCGTGTCCCTCACGCCGGCCCAGGCCTCGGAGGCGGCCTGCCTCAAGGCCTGCAAGTCTGGCGACGTCAACTGCCAGGCCCACTGCGTCGGGGTACGTCGCGCCGCGAGTCGCTTCCCGGCTGCTTGCTGACCCGTTGCTGACCCGTTGCTGCGCAGGTCCCCAACCCCGACGGCGGCCAGGCCGACGCCACCACCAAGTGCGCGGCCCAGTGCCCCAAGGGCGACGGCTCGCCGGCCCAGACGGACCAGTACGCCGCCTGCGTGAACAAGTGCATCCAGCAGAACTACTTCACCTCGGGCGGCACCCCGCAGCCCACCGGCGGCAGCGGCGGCTCCGCCTCCAACACCGCCGCCGCCGCTACCCAGACCGGCGGCAGCGGCGACGGCTCGCAGACCTCTGGCGGCTCCGGCGGCTCCGCCACGGCCACGGGCAGCTCCCCCACGGGTAGCAGCGGCTCGGGCAGCAGCAGCGGCTCGTCCACGTCCACGTCCAAGGGCCTGGCCCCCGCCATGACCGCCGCCCCCGTCGCCGTCCTCGGCCTCGTCGCTGCTGTCCTTGCTATGTAAATACCCCCTGCTTCGACTTCGGGACGCGTTGTGCACTGGACCATGGATGAGGGCGGACCGGGACGAGTAATGTGATGGCAAGGTTGGAAGGATTGGGTAGCATGGGATGGAAATAATTGGGTCTATAAGACATGACTGAGTCACCTCTTTGCCCCTGTCAATCCGATGTGCCAGTTGTCCATTCGTAGGTCCGTAATGGCCCGACAATTCTCCGCTCGGACGACGCCCGCCAAATCCGACGCCGTCTAATTGAGCTGAGCTGCACAGGCGATCCCGTAGTGCCAATTGCACGAAACCCTTGCACGCTGCAACACCGTCAGCGACGCCAAACATACCCGACTCAAACTCCACGCGGATTCAACTCCCGTTGCGTTTCACCATGGCCGCTCGCACTGCAGCTCGACTTGGACCTGGGGGCCGGGCTTGGACTGCGAGCTGAAGGAGTTGAGCTGCTATTCAGGTTTGGTCGTCGCGGCGGCTGGTCCGCAAGGTCGGGCACTGTATGCGACTAACAACGCTTCGTGCTTGGCATACAGTCCACTTGGCAATTTCAACTGCTGGTGTGTGATTTTTCTCCCGTTGTCGACGAGTTGTGCGGCGGATCCCTTCTAGTGTGCGAAGGCTCCAACCTTGTATTTGCCCTTTGCCCCGATCCTCTCTGTTACGTTGAGTTACACCGAAACTCTACGACCACAAAGGGAGGTATTACAGGCGATTCCTACTCGGCTGCCTTGCAGCACCGAGTACACTGCAACCCTTGCAAGGCACAAAGCTGAAGTCTTCGCACACGAGAAGAGACCGACGATGGCGTGTAGCGGAGCTCCGTGGCCGTAAACTCAATGTCCCCCGCAGCCTCACCTTGATAACCAGGCTTAGGGCGTACGAAGGAGGCGAGTGCTGTTTTGCCCTCTGACTTGCCTTGTTCATCCTGGGTGCTGTCGGGGGATGATGCTGGCTTTGTTCACGCCGGCAACGGAAAAGGGGCCAGCGCTGGCGGCTCTTACTCACCGAAACCCAGCCTTGACTGGCCTGCCGAAGGGCTACTCTTCACTGCAGGACGGTTTGATAACCGCCGATTCACCGCGCAACTGGCGCAGGCTGTTCACGGATGGTTATGGCCCGGCCGGCTTGTGTCCCAGCAACCTTGCCAACCCCCTACAGACGCTCTTCTTCCCGGACTATAAGAGACAGAAGCCGCATTCTCACATTTAGAAACTCCATCTCATGGTTGCTGCGAAGCAGTTTCCCCCCTCTTCTGCCTCTCGATAGCGAGAGCCCTCACTTCCGTCTCGGCTTATGAGCATTGCCAACACCCAGTCGCCATGTTGAGCCCACGAGCCCTCCTCGAGGAATACCGGCGGCGGCGGAAGTACAACGCCGCGTCTCTTCCGCAAATCATCCCGGCAGACGTGCTGGTTGACGAAGAGACGTCGGCTCGGTATCACTGGCAGACGTTCTGCCATCCGCACCCGGGCGACGTCTTCAACCACAGGTACAAGCTGGTGGCCAAGATCGGATGGGGGCTGACGTCGACGGTCTGGCTGGCGCGGGACAAGGGCGGGTGAGCAACGCCCTGCCTTGCTCTGAAGAGCATCGCGTCCAGTGAGTTGACGAGATGATGCAGACGCGGTAGGCGCTGGCTCCGGCCCCGGCCCAAGCAGTACTGCGCCATCAAGATCAGCACGAACAACCGCACCGAGCAGACGGCCGTCAACGAGGTCAACATGTTCAACGCCATCGCCGTCGCCTGCAGCAGGGGCCGGGGCCACCCGGCGCGCGAGCGCTTCGTCGAGGCCCTGGACACCTTCTTCGTCGACGGGCCGTTCGGGCCGCACCGCTGCCTGGTGCTCGAGCCCATGCGGGAGCCGCTGCTGACGCTCAAGATGCGGCTCACGGCGCCGCGCAGTGGCGAGCTGCACCCGAGCAACGTGCCGCTGGTCAAGGGGTACGTCCGGGCGATCCTGGAGGGCCTCGACTTTCTGCACACCTCGTGCGGCATCATCCACACGGGTGCGTCTTCTCCGCCGTGGCCGCGGCTCCAACCGGACGATGGCCGTGCTTCTGACTGTGCCGCAGACTTGAAGCTCGACAACATCCTCATGTCGGTCGAGCACGACGCCGTCATGGAGCACTTTGCCGACTCGCAGTCGACGCGCCCCATGGCCCGGAAGATGTACGGCGACCACACGCTGTACGCCGCGCACACGAGCTGCGGCGACATCGACGCGCGCTTCGTGGCCAACATGGTGCCCAAGATCGCCGACTTTGGCCTCGCGAGGCGCGGCGACGGGGCCGACCCCCTGCTCCACCCCATCCAGCCCAACCTCTTCCGCGCGCCGGAGGTGATCCTCGGCACGGGCTGGTCCTACAGCGCCGACGTGTGGAACTTTGGCGCCATGGTGAGAAGCCCGCCGCGCGTCCTCTCAGCCCGCAGCACCAGCTCACCTCTGCCAGATGTGGGAGCTCTTCGGCGACCGGGAGCTCTTCAGCGTCTGGGTGGAAGACGAGGACCGCCGCGCCGCCAAGTACAGCGCGGTGATGCACCTCGCCCAGATCACCGAACACCTCGGGCCCGCGCCGCGAGAGATGACGGACCCGAGCACATCCATGCTGACCCGCCGCTGGCAGCCCGCCATCCGCGACGGCGAGGGCAGGGTCTGCAACACCGCCCGCGACTACTTCGGCGGCCCCTACTACGACGCCGACGGTGAGCACTCCTCGTCCTGTCGAGGCTGGGCCGGAACAAACCGCTGACGGGAGAGCGCACAAGGGAACTTCCAGCACGAGGGCATCGTGCGCACGGACCGCCGCCTGAGGAACGAGATCCCGCGCTGTCTGGGCGCCGAGAAGGACGAGTTCGAGTCGTTCATGAGGAATATCCTGCACTGGCAGCCGCGGCGCAGGGCGACGGCGAGGCAGCTGCTGGGACACTCGTGGCTGGACCCCAGGCGCCTTGGGAACGGTGCGTGGCGCATCCGCCCGCTTCCCAGGGGGTAGGTGGTGGTGTGCTGATGAGGGAGTTCTCGTGTAAGTCAGGGGAGGGCCGGCTGCGGCGAGATGTTGGAGAGTGGTACCTTAATAATAGCGGCGCGAACGAATGGCCATTGTAGGGGCATCGTGGGGAATTGATACCCGACACTCCCACCAACAGCAGCACCTCACAAGGTCGGGCGATTCGCACACCAAGTCTTCAAAACTTCCAGTTGCCATTCGGGCGTGATTCATGGCCGGCCCTGGCCCTGCGGCTGCAGAACCTTGCGGTTGTAGAACTATTACACCTCCGCCCAGAGCAAGGCACCGTCAACAAACGTCCAACCTCTCCCTCCCTCCCCCGTCGCACATCCACCGACGTTGCAAGCGAAACTGGTCTATTGGAGAGTCGGCATGTGCACGGCGGCCTTCTTGGCCACCGCGTCGGAGCTCTGCCACAGCGACGTCACCGTCTTGAGCTGCGTGTAAAAGTTGATGCCGGGCCGGCCGTAAAAGGTGTTGGCGCCGCCGCCGGCGATGCTCTTCTTGTTGCCGGTGAAGGAGAACATGGGCAGCGGCACGGGGATGGGCACGTTGACGCCCACCTGGCCGGCCTGGATGCTCCGGCGGAAGGTCTCGGCCGCGGAGCCGGAGCGCGTGAAGATGGCCACGCCGTTGCCGTACTCGTTGGCGTTGATGAGCTCGATGGCGTCGTCGATGGTCTCGGCGTTGAGGCAGACGAGGACGGGGCCGAAGATCTCCTGCTTGTAGCACGTCATGTCGGGCGTCACGTTGGAGATGATGGTCGGGCCGACGAAGTTGCCGTTGGGGTACTTTTCGGGCCTGAAGCCGCGGCCGTCGAGCAGCACCGTGGCGCCCTCCCTCTCGGCGCTCTCGATGAGGCCCTCGATGCGCCGCTTGCTCTCGGGCGAGATGACGGGGCCCAGGTCGGCGCCCTCCTCGAAGCCGCCGTCGACCTTGAGCCCGCGGGCGCGCTCGGCCACCTCGGCCAGCCACTCCTTGGTCTCGCCGACCATGACCAGCGTGCTCAGGGCCATGCAGCGCTGGCCGGCCGCGCCAAAGGCGGCGCCGACGACGCTGTTGATGAAGTGGTTCTTGTTGCAGTCGGGCAGCACGGCCGCGTGGTTCTTGGCGCCCAGGTTGGCCTGGACTCGCTTGCCGTTGGCCGAGCCGCGGCGGAAGATGTACTCGCCGGCCTTGTTGCCGCCGACGAAGCTGATGGCCTTGATGGCGGGCTCGTCCAGGATGAAGTCGACGGTGCGGTGGGCGCCGTGGATGACGTTGACGACGCCCTCGGGGAAGCCGGCCTCGCGGACCAGCTCGGCGAGGATCATGGCGGCGCCGGGGTCGCGCTCCGAGGGCTTGAGGATGAGCGTGTTGCCCGTGATGGTGGCGATGGGGATGCACCAGAGGGGGATCATGGCCGGGAAGTCTGCAGGCGTTAGTGGCATGCATGGAGCGGCTAGATGCATCGGCCGCACTCACTGAACGGGCAGATGGCGGCGACGACGCCCAGCGGCTCGCGGTACGTCCGCGTCTCCATGTCCTTGGCCACCTCGAGCACCTCGCCCTTGAGCAGCTCGGGCGCGCCAATGGCGGCCTCGGCGACCTGCAGGCCGCGCAGGACGTCGCCCCGTGCGTCGGCAAACGTCTTGCCCTGCTCGAGGGTGATGCTGGCGGCCAGGCGGTCCCAGTTGTCGCGGATCAGCTGCACGAAGCGGAACATGATCTGCTGGCGGGCCAGGACCGTGGTGCTGCGCCACGCCTCAAAGGCCTTCTCGGCGCTGGCCACGGCGGCGCCCATCTCCGCGTCCGTCATCTGCGGCACGCGCGTGACGAGGTGGTTGGTCGCCGGGTCGTGCAGGTCGATGAACTTGTCCGTCGCCGACTGCACGAACTTGTTGTCGACGAAGTAGGGCGTGTTCTCGACCGGCTGGATCTTGTCGTGCGTCGTGGGGTAGCTGGTGGCCGTCGAGGCCAGCGCGGCCACGGGCCGGAGCTGCCGCGCCGTGGCGTGTATGCGCCTCGCGGCGACCGACGACGGGCTGTTGGGGGCCATCTTGGACGACGCAGACGCGGCGGCAATCGTCGAGCGAGGAGCGGCCGAGGTGGCGCTGGCAGAGACGCTTCGCGATATGAGCCGGCGCATGGTGATGACAAGACGGGCGCGTCCGACAGAGGCTTGAGCTTGACGTACTGGACGTGTCTGGGGACACACGAGATGTGTGCAACAGCGGCTGTGTCCCGACGCCGTCTGACGAGGTTTGCCGCTTATGAGGTGATGAGCTATGAGGAGACGAGCGGCTACGGGCGGGTGTGGAGAGGGGCTGCTTCGACTGCCGCTCGGGAAGCTGGGGCGTGGGGGTCGCCGCCGACCAAAGGCGTCGAGCCGATGCCGCCGCATGCCGTCCATGCCGACGGCCTGCCGACGGCCCCAGCGCCTTCGCGCCTCCGACCGCGGCCCCGTTTACGAGTGCCTTCTGTACACGTCGTGCTTTGCATCGTGGCCTTGCATGCAACACTTTTCCGGTCAATGCATACTAGTCTCGCCTACTTGTTATTACACGCAAACACAAATACAAATTGCGCCGTGCCGTCGTCGACCCATGTCCGCCAACACGTTCCGTCAAGGCAGCCTGGTCCAACAAAACCGTGAGATGAACGACGAATAGCAGCAATTCTCCTTCTTGCATCTTTGCCTGGTCCTAATTTCCTCCACATCTTCAATTGAGATTCCCCGTGCCCGTGGGGGGACTCCGACCTCGCAGCACTGCCTTCGGCGCCGCCCAGACGCCTCGCGTGCAACCCACGACGCCTACGACTGGCTGCGGGTAGTGCGCTTGTTGACGTCAGCCTTGGCCTTCTCGGCCCCGGTCGCAGTAGCCTCCGCCGCCTTGTCCTTGGCCTCCGCCGCCTTGTCCTTGACGTCAACAGCCGCCTTCTGGACGGCGGGCGAAGAGCTGCCCAGGCTAACCAGACCAGCGACAATAGCAATCAGCGTCACCACGACGGCAACAATGCCGCCCGCAGCCTCGGGAACAAATTTGATGGCCTCGATGGGGTCCTTCTGGGCAAGCGTGATGAACAGGTTGAGCTTCTCCTTGACGTACAGCACCGGGTCATCGAGGAACTTGAGGTCCAAGGGAGACTTGGCCTTCTCCTCAGGCTTGGGCTTGTCAGCCTCGGCCAGGGCCTTCTCGACGGCGTGCTTGGGCTTGAACGACTCGGCGGCCAGCTTGTCGGCATCCTCAATCGAGTGGCCGATGTAGATGTTGTTGAAGAGAATGTCGCTCTGCATGGTCCAGATCTCGAAGCCAATGGCGCCCATGGGCTCAAAGTTGGCCGGCGTCTTGTCCTCGAAGAAATCGGGGTTTTTGATCTTGCGGGGAGCCCAAGGACCCTTGTACGCCGGGTTGTCAATGTAAGGCGCGGTCCACTGTCCCTTGTACTCGGGGTTCTTCTTCATGGGCTTGGTCCACGGGCCACAGCCAGAGGCCTCACCGCACTTGGGGTTGGGGACGGTGGGCGCGACCCAGTCGCCATCCTCCTCATCGTCCCAGTCCGCCGGCTTCTGCGCCTCGGGGTCGGCGATGGTGCTGGGCTCGTTCTCGAGCCAGTCCTCGGGCATGGTGGCCTCCTCATCGACAATCTCAAAGGGCGCGTCCTCGTCCCAGTCCTCGGGCTTGGTGGCCTCGGGGTCGGGGATGCGGGCCTGGTCAACCCAGTCCTCGGGCTTGGTGTCCTTGGGGTCGTCGATCTCGGCCGGCGGGTTGACGGCGGGGGAGAAGTCCTCGAGGAGGGAGCCGGTCTTGACTTCGTCACCGTTCTGCCTGATGGCATACGTGTTGTTGGGGTGGACGATCAGGGTGTAGAGTTCCGTGGTCTTGGCCATCCTGGCGGTGGGAGGCGAAGACAGGTGCTTCTCCTCGTACTTGCCCGTCTTGGGGTTCTTGTGGTTGAAGATGAAGTGCACCTTGTTGGTGTGGCCGCACTTGTCGGGACCGAACATGATGACATACGGCGTCTTGTTGCCAAACTCGTCCTGGTGGAGGGCCTTGTTGTCGCGCAGCAGCTTCATGTAGGCGCCACCGCACTCGAGACCGTCTGGAAGCGCATCGCGTAAGCAACATGCCTGGAGATGCTTTGGGACACTGGGGAGCGCTTACTCTGCAGCTTGACCTCGTACTGGACGACGAGAGTCTTGCCCTTGTTGTCAATCTTCTTGGGGAATTTGGCCGAGATGGCGTGGTGGGCGGCCGGGTTCTTGACAACGAGACCTTTGTCGCCGTGCATGCCCTTGTACACGGTGGGCTCCTCGACGGACCATTCGCCGACATACGCCCACTCTTCTCCGTCCTTGCCGGTGCCCTCCATGTCCTTCTTGGCGTGAGAAGGCTTCCATCGCTTCTCCCAGCCGTCGGTGAACTGCTCGAGGAAAGGGGCCTTCAAGGTGGTGGGCTGGTGGGCAGGATCTCGGTCAGCACTCGTCGAGTTGGGTGTGGCAGGTTTCCAGGTGACGCTCAGCGACCACGCGCGGAGAGCAGGAACTCACGGTAAAGGTCGGGAGCTCGGGGACAACAGGCGACTCCTGGGCAGCATCCTCAGCGTGGGCGGCTCCAGCGAGGAAGGCCGCCGACACGGCCGTCGCAACAGCAGTGAACTTCATGGTGGACGACGATGAAGCTCGGTTCGGTCAAGACACGGGGATACCGAGCGCAGAGCGCAGGTGCTGAGGGATGCAGAAGGGAAGAGAAGAAGCCAATGGGTATGTCCCAGGGCGTGCTCAAATAGGAGAATCCAGGATTGAAGTGAAGGGGGAAGAGTCGGAAGAGTCGTGGTCGGAGGCAGGTGGCTCGCGGAGAAGTACTCGGAAAACTCGCGAGTGAAGTCAGCTGGCCGCCTTGAGGACACGTAGAAGCTACGGGAGCGCCACAGGCCTCAGGGTCCCGAGCTTTGGGGGCCAGCCTTTACGCCGACGCGGGGTGGTGCGAGCCACCAAGCCAAGCCTGGGAGGTACCTCCTGTGGGCCGCGATTTTGAGCCTAGCGGGCAGGTACCAGGCTGCTAGTGCGTTACGGGCCTGGAGCCGCCGGATGGAACCGCCGAGAAACCAGGAGCCAACGCAATGCAAAGCATCAATTCTGCATCTGGACATGATTTTGCCAATGGGCAGATTTTACGGAGCAGTCCTCGATTTGTTTACCCCCGTGTGCCCTCTTGATGAGAGGGCGTACTGCGCACGAGTACTCTGTAATAACGAGATGAGGAGTGAGCACGGATCCGTTCCAGCACCGTCCACCGAGCCATGGCCACACATGGGCTGGGGCAAGATGCCACCTTGCCAATTGCGCGGCCCACCTCACGATGTACACGATGCTGTGGTTCTACCACGTTTCATCACGGAGCTATTTGCCGCAAGACGCTGTCAGTTTGCATTTGTACAGAAGACCCCGTATTAATATGTACGAGTAAGGTACCTAGGTGTGTACTGTGCTGGCCCCACCTGGGCGCCGGGAGTAAAACCAGTGCTTGGGGTAGGCCTACCTTGTATAGGTACGGAGTAGAGAGGTTGTGACTGATGTCCAATTTCGTTGTGCAATGACTTGGCAACCTCAGGTGACGTCACAGCAAACCTCCATCAGCATTAGACGACACCTGTTTGGTCGCTAATGATTCGCAGAAACAAGCATCGAAGATGCGAGTGGACAGTGACAATGAAGCAAGAGATCCAAGGGAAAACGTTGGAGAGTGGCTGGAAAGTAACTTCGACATTGCACATTCATCTGCAGGCAGTGACTATAGCCTTCTCAAGTGAAAACTCTCCTCTCTAACCCGAGGAGAGCCGACTCGAATCAGGGTTTGACATACCATCGCGCGCTGTGGGTCAAGGTTAGAACAGGGACGCAGAGTATGCACTTACAGGCAACGCAAGGTCACAAGAGTCAAGAATGCAACTGCAATGATAAAGGCATGATGGACATGATGCAGCATCAATTGAGCCGTTACTCTGTATACCCTTGGTGTGCGGCGTGTCATCGTACAGTGCTCCCCAGTTCCAACTCATTTTGTCTTCCGCAGTGCCAACTCCGCATAATGCCCGTCTGCTGAAACCTCAACGACGCCTGGTTGCGGTTAAATGTTCTATATAATGCCGTAGGGAACGAATGCCCGGTACAGGCGAATTCATCAAATTTCTTGGTCGCGACGCCCGTGTCGTCAAAAACAAACGGGGGACTGCACCCGCTTCATCGATCGTCTTTCGACGGCGGGATCTGCATAAATCCCGCGTAGTACTCATCCAACCACCGCGCAGCGTCTACCCCAGAGTCGTCGACGTTGGAGTCCCACCGTCCCACAGACCCAACATAGCCGTCTGGGCGCACGTTGATAATGGCGACTTCACCGGGTTCGAGGCTGCCCAGCCACTTGTCGGTGCAGAGCTGGCCTCTCGTGTCCTGTTCAGGAATGTCGTCGAGGTAGATTGTCCAGCGGCAGTCTTGGAGCATCGCCGGGAGATCCGAGACTTCCACCTCTGCCTTGGCCATGGTTGCTAGTTCTCGGGTCAACGCCACATCACGGGCATGCGGTCGGCAATCGCAGTGACTTACTGATGAGGGCAAAGGTGAACAGATGGCTGACCGCCGTGTATCGCTCGGGGCGGATGTACACGTCTTCAGCCGACCCCAGCCTCGGCTGTGCGGCATACGACGCGCTTGCAGCCGCAGATAGCTGGCTCACAAAGGAGTCATGGTCTGCGACGGCGCGGCAAAAGGTGGTCAAGAACGGAGCCGCTTGCTGCACGTCCCACATGAGCAGGAAGATGCGGAACTGGCCAAGCATGGGGATGTCAAGCTGCACGTCCACTGGGTTGGAGTCGATGTAGCGTGTGACCTTGGCGGGCGGCAGCAGGCATCCCGGCCGGGCATCGCCAGCCACGAAGGAGTTGTCCGCGGGTTCCTCTCTGTTGAGCGGGCTAGCCCCGTACTCGGCCCCGATTCCCGAGATGAAGCGGACGTTGGCTTTGAAGTTCTGGGCCAGAGCCACTGCGTCTCCTCCGGCGATCTGGTTGGCGTGCTCGTAGTCGAAGTTGACCAGGTCCAAGGCAATCTTCCGTCGCTCCTCCTCGTAGCTCTCCAGGAATTCGGGCTTGGCCAGACCTCGGACGGCCAGGTTGAGCTTCCACGAGAGGTTCCATGAGTCGTGCATGGATGTGTTCATGCCCTGCGCCGCCTTCGGGGAGTGCGTGTGGCTGGCGTCCCCGGACAGGAAGACCCTGGTTTTGGCATCCGCGAAGCGGCTTGCCACGCGCTGGCCGACCTGGTACCGCCCAAACCATTCGATGTACTTCCAATCGATGCTGAATGGCGCCATGATCTTTCTTGCCTGCTGCATGACAAAGGTCTGGCCTAGCGCCCGACGGTCCGCGCCGGCGCACGCCTTGAGTTCGATGTAGAACCTGGTCATGTTTCGCTCCCGCGGGATGATGAGGATGGAGCCATACTCCTCCGAGTATACTAGTGTTTTGGACCAAATGTCGGGGAAGTCGGTGATGAGCTCGCCGTCCAAGACGCCCCAGATGGCGGCCTGCGACATGCCGACAGCCTCGACATCGGGGATGCTCTTGCGGACCTTGGAGTGCGCTCCATCGCCTGGTCGGCGGGTCAGCCCGGGCAAAGGGGGAATGCGCAAAGACTACAGCGATACTCACAGCCCACCAGATACTGGGTCAAGATGGTCCGCTTGTCGTGGGTCACGTTGGTGCGGCAGTTGACCTGCAGCTGGCCCGTCTTTCCAGCGGGGAGTTCATACGAGTCAAAGGCCGTGTTCCTACGGACCGTCCTGCCCCGCTTCCGCAGGTCGTCGATGAAGAGGCTCTCGACGATGCCCTGGTGCACCAAGAGGATGTACGGATCCAAGACGTCGATGACGGGGGGGTAGTGGACTTCACGCCCCAGCCGATGGAGGGGCTCCTCCGGGGTGCTGCGCCAGAAGGAAATGTCGAAGACGCGCACGCCACGCTGGAGCAGGGTGTCGGCCAGGCGGAGCTGCCTGAACGTCTCGATGGTCTTTGGCTGAAGGCCGTCTGCCCTGTGAGCGCACACATCGGCGGTCAGCGGTCGACAAGGCCAGCAGGGGGCGCGGCAACAAGCCCACACAAACAGGGAGTGCGTGTGTTTACCTTCCCACTGGGGTCTGATCTGCGCGATCGTCGACAACCTCGCAGTTGACGCCGTACCTGGCCAGCGTGGCGGCCAGCATCAGGCCGGCGGGACCGGCGCCCACGACACAGACCTGGCATTCCGTCGGGGGCTCGGGGAAGCTCCGCAGGAGCGTGAGGTCGGCGACGGCGTCCTCCTCGTCGTCCTCGTTGACGGGGGCCAGCTGGTGCTCTACGTCGGTGGCAGGGCTGTCCAGCGGGGGGCTGCCGTCGAGGATGCCAGGCGCCATGGTGCCGGCGGCAGCGCGAAAGCGCGGGAGAGACGAGTGAGGCGTCACGAGGCTGGCCGTGATGGCGGTGGGCGAGGTGCCTGACCTGACCCTGGACAAGGCAGTCAAGGTACCGGAGACGGGACGAGGCCGGGCGGCGTCTTACAAGTACTCGTACGGGCCGCAGGGAGGTGGGCAGGGGGGGGCGCTCTCGTGGCCTCCGCGTTGGCGATGATTGGGTTCCTCGTCGGGTGTCGGCTGGACTCACAGAGGGAGAGGGCGAGGAGGAGGAGGGAAAGGACAGCTCGGGACGATGGGCGCAACCTTGAAGGCTCGCTCGTGGGTCCTCCTTGCCGTCGGCAGGCCAGAGCGAGGCCGGCTCGACGAGGGCGCCGCTCCGAAACACCAGCGGCCAGTGCGGGCAGCCGGAGAGGCAAATCAGCGCAGCGCAGCGCAGCGAGAGGTGAGGCTATCCAAGGACTGGCTCTGCGGCATACGAGTACTCGTACCTGAAGCTGCACGGCGTTCGGTCGGCCGGGCCCTCGCGTGACACAGCGGCGGGCTGGGGTCGGCCGGGTCCTCTGGATCTGATATAGCAACTCGGTGCAGCGAGCCCAGGCGCAGGCTGCGCGCAGAGGCTCCCGGGCCGCGGCGCACCGGTTTCAGCAGGCCAGGCCCGGCGGCAAAAGTGGCATGACCTGATTGCGTGCTGGAGCGCCGATGGGCTCGTGAGGCCCGAAATGGGCTGATCTCGCTGACGGGGCCGTCCAGGGGGTCGGCCCCGCTGGGCCAGCCAGCCGCCGCCGATTGGCTGCGCTGGCATCGTGGCCCAGCCAGCTCGGGCGAGTGGTGCCACTTCAACTACGCATGGCTGCCGGCGAGCCTCGCCAGCGCCCGCCGCCCTCGGCTGAGGCGCGACGTGCGGCGAGCCGCGTCTCACGACTAATATATGTCGCTGCGCCCTCGGTCTGCCGCCTGCATGAGGGCGCACCAAGCACCGGGGAGCCGGCCTGAATTCGTCGCGCCCTTGCCTCCGCGGGCGTGGCGTCTCTGGGGAACCCCAGAGTTGGGCAGCACGCTTCCTCTATCTTGCTTGTCCGCCATCATTCGATGCGTGAGCGTCGGCGTCGGCCCAATGGCGCGTCTGCGGCATCGAGACAGACGTCCACTGACGCGGCCATCAGCCCATTACCAAGACATCGAGTCAGCATCGCTTGCGATTCCTGGGACCGTGGTCCTGGCCTCCCAACAGAATGGACATGAGCTCCTAATGACCTACGCATGGCCCGGGAGCTAGCACCGTGCTCTCGCTCGCCTCGTTCTGCTGGCTGTCCCTGCCGTCGTACGAGGCGTCGACGTCCGCCACGACCTGTCTCCCGCTCCAGCGCCTCATGCTGCCCTGCGCCATGGCCCGCAGGCGGATGGAATACCAGTCTGGGTAGGCGCGCAGAGCCGCCAGCGAGCCGCCGGCCTCCGGAAGAATGACATGTCCGCTGCGTCCGGTGAGAACCTGCCTCACCACGGCCTCGGCAACCGAGTCTGGCTCCAGCTGCGGCAGCAGGAAGTCGGCCCCCTAGTCGAAGCCCTCGAAGAGAGCAGTCCTGGTATGGCCCGGGTGCACCGAGACGGGTACGCACCCTGGGCGCCTTGTACCGAGTCGTCAGCTCCGATGTGGTTCCCTCGTGGAAGGCCATGGTAGCGGCATTGGAGGCGCCGTAGTCGATCATGTTGGGCATGGTCAGCCACGAGGCAAACGACGAGATGGTGACGATCATGCCGTGGTTGCGGGCAACCATGTTGGGGAGGAATGCCTTGGTGATCCAGAAATGGGCCAACGTGTTGACGTCAGAGGTGAAGCGCACGTCTCCCGGCGCAGAGTCCAGCAGCGTCTTGCCTCGGGCCACGCCAGCATTGTTGATGATGACGGTCGGGTGGCCAACCTCGGCCTTGATGGTGTCTGCCGCGGCGTTGACGCCCTCGGGTGACCTGATGTCGCAGTGGAAGTGGCGGACCTTGGAGGCTGTCAGTGCGTCAGCGGTGCGGTCCAAGGCACGGCGTGTACGGGGATAAGCTCACACGTTGTAAACGACATGGGCTGTATGTCGAGCACCACCACCTTGATTCCCTTCTCCTCGAAGAATCGAACCATGGCCCCTCTCGTGACCAGGACAATCTCCCTGGACCAATCGTATCCGTCGTCGGACCAGTTGTTGCGGACCCTGTCGGACAGCCAGGCGCTGGCTCTGCGGGCGAGCGCATAGTAGAAGAGGATGCGCAGGCGCCTCGCGACCGTGGGGTGCAGGATGGAGAGGTCCCGGCCCCTCTTGGTGAGGCGCGCGAGGAGGACGAGGGGCAGCAGCAGGGCAGGGTTGAGGACGGTCCTGCGGATGAGCTTGAGGATGACGTCTGCGCAGAAGCCCTCGCGGGGGAGGATGCCGTTGTGCATGGGCATGTTGGTGTCGTGGGGGTCAGATGGATACGTGGGTGCTTACAGCCAGCCCAGGGCGGTATCACGACATCAATTGGTGGCAGAGAGAAGTGGCCAAGCCCAAACAGATCCCCAAGAACAGGAGCTCCCCTTTCCACCTGCCCATCCTTGCCCCCGTCGGCTCAATGCGAGGCCATGTGTCTGCGCGTGCGGGAGCAAGCCGAGGTTTAGCTGTCCCTAGGGCCAAGGTGTGCGGGGAAGCTCAAGGATGCCGTCTTCCCGTCGTCGAATCCGGGGCAACTTGCCTAGCCAGGTAGGTACGGAGTACGGACTCACGGAGTACAGACTATTGCTCTCCGCATCCCGAGGGTCATAAAGGGCATCTGCAGCGGCCCGGATGGGGGAGAGCAGGAATTAGGAACATAGGTAACGATTATCGTTTGGGTAAGTCGTTTTGGCTTTCCCAGGGACTGACTTGTGCACTGTTCTGCTGGCAGAGGCAAAGCCACTGAAATCTCCAGTAATCTGCTCGTTTAGCACCTGAAAGTTCGCTGGTCTGGCCGTCAATCACATCAGCTCAATGACAATCCGTCTAGAGACAGCGTACGAAGTACCTGCCTATTACTCCGTACGTCGTGTTGATTGTTGAAAAATTGGGGCACTTCAAGCCGCCGCAGCTCCCTCCAACTGGGCATCCTGACGGCGTGGTCAAAGAGTGGAACGTGCTCCACGTTTGGCTTGCAAGCTGCTTGTTTCAACTATTACCGACGTTTTATGGCGAAGCGACTTGCTCGAAGAGGCCAACAGATATACGACGAGATATAAAAGTATTTTCGTAAATCAACGGAGCCTCTCCCGGACATCTAGACGGCGGCCGGGGCCGGGGCTGGTGGCACTAACCGCCCCTCCGATACAGAGGTGGGCCGGCCTGGCTACAGCTTTACAACCTCATCCGCCAGCATCAGTGCCGTCAACTCATACAAACACGCCGCTTCTCCTTCTTCCTCTGACCACGGAGCGCAGAATCACTCAAAAGCTGCTTCCGTATCGGGCGACCTGGCTTCGGCGTGCCGATCGGAGCTTCAGCCCTGACCCATTCTGCGAGGAAGAAAAGAGCGTCGAGTGCTCCACAGAGGCCGCAATGAAGGCGGTTCGGTTCGCAGTCCCCGTGGGCTGCCGCGGGCTCGGTGCGGGCTCGGTGCGATGCTGCTCGGTGCGATGCTCGCATCCAGCCAGCCAGCTCGCCGCCCGTCCTCACAGCACCGACCGCAGCCGAGCGCTCTGCCCGCGACGAGGCTTCACGACGGCCTCTGCAGCATCCACGTCGCCTGCCTGGCGGGACCTGCTGCGCGTCTCTGATGAAGTGATAGACGCCATTCAGAGCAACAAGCCTGTGGTTGCTCTTGAATCCACAATCTACACCCACGGTGCGATGGGCAAGGACCTTGCCCGAGAGCACGAAGACCTTGTACGCAGCCACGGTGGTATCCCTGCCATAATTGCCATTGTCGATGGCGTCCCCACGGTTGGCGTGCCGCCCAAACAGATCATCCGCATGATTGAGAATGAGGGCACTGTCAAGGCCTCGCGGAGAGATATTGCATATCTCGCGGGCATGGTAAGTTTCCTCTCCGGTCTTTGCAACCGGTGATTGGGCCACCCAGGATGAAAGACCAATTCCAACTTGCAATAGGGCCTCGCTGGTCGCAAGATCCATGGCGGCACCACGATTGCGGGCACTATGCTTCTCGCTAGGTTAGCCGGCATCCGAGTATTCGGGACCGGCGGTCTGGGCGGCGTCCACCGCGGCGGCGAGATCTCCATGGACGTGTCTGCCGATCTCACGGAGCTGGGACGGACCAGGGTAGCCGTCATCGCCAGTGGCTGCAAGGGCTTCCTCGACATCCCCAGGACACTGGAGTACCTCGAGACACAAGGCTGCCTGGTGTCGACCTTTGCCGACGGACGCACCGGCAACGTCGACTTCCCGGCCTTCTGGGCCAGGGAGAGCGGCACAAAGAGCCCGTCCGTCGTGTACACCGAGAAGGAGGCCGCGGCCATGATCCTCGCCCAGGAGCAGCTGGGCATCGAGTCGGGCATCTTCTTCGCCAACCCGATCCCAGGGGAGTTTGGCGTGCCCTCGGGGGAGATGAGCGCGGCCATCGAGCAGGCGGTGCGGGAGGCCGCCGAGAAGGGCTTCACCGGGAGCAAAAACACGCCGTACGTGCTGCAGAGACTCAAGCAGCTCACGGGGGAGAAGGCGGTCACAGCCAATAAAGCCTTAGTAACGGCAAACATCATCCGGGCAACCAACATCTCGGTGGAGCTGTCGCGCTTGTTGTCGGCAGACGCGAAACCCGTCATGAGCTCGTAAGTGCAGCAGCGACTCGGTATCGGATATGGTTCTAATTGTAGATAGTATAAACGGATTTAAAACGTCAGCGAAGACCAAGGAGAGGCCAGCCAGTGTTCCAATCCCCAAAGCCGATATTCTTGTAGCTGGAGCAGTCGCTGTCGACCTCAGCTGTGATTATACGAGCACCAAGCCTGGTGAAACCGTACCGCAGCCTCACACCTCGAATCCTGCCCGCATCAGCCAGTCCATTGGGGGCGTCGGTCGCAATGTCGCGCTCGCCGCTCACTTGGCCAGCAGACAGGCCCGGGTCCAGTTCTGCAGCATGGTTGGCGATGACGTGTAGGCACTCTCTCCGTGGCTTTTGCCTCTAGGAAGCGCGTTGACAGATTTCAGGGCCGGGTCGACGGTACTTTCGTCTCTGCAGACGGCGGGGCTCGACACCACGTTCGTCCGAAGGCTGGACCAGCAATCGCATCCCGGGAGCCGCACTGCGCAATATGTCGCCGTCAACGACGGGAGCAGGAACCTGGTCATGGCCATGGCAGACATGGGCATCTTCACGCAACACTCCGACCCGGACCACCGGGAATCCGCCCTGGCGGCGACCTCGCCCAAGTTCCTAGTTGTCGACGGCAACTGGAGCCCGAAAGACATCAGAGCGTGGATCCGGACCGGCAAGGACCACGACTCCAAAGTAGCGTTCGAGCCCGTGTCGGTGGAGAAATCGAAGGGCTTGTTCTGCCCCCCGAGAGAGGTTCCCAGGCTCGACGTCTTCCCCCAGGCGAGCGTCGACCTCGCTTCGCCAAACACCTACGAACTGGCGGCCATGTATGCCGCGGCCAAGGAAAACGAGTATCTCGAGCTGGGAGACTGGTTCGACATCATCGACTCGTTTGGGATGCGGGGCGCACGAGACAGATTCACGCGGTTGACGTCGGCCGAACTCACAGACGCCGGCGTGCCGGTGCAATCCGTCCAGCTTCTCCCTTACATACCCACACTCGTCACGAAACTCGGACGCAAAGGCGTCCTTCTCACCACCCTCTTGGGACGAGACGACCCCCTGATGCGAGACCGAGACGCGGAAGAGTTCATCCTGGCGAGGGCCGCCGCCGACCACCCCTCTGTCGGCGGCATCTACATGAGGATGTTCCCGGCCGCGGAGACGGTGCGGGACATTGTCTCCGTCAACGGAGTCGGCGACACGTTCCTGGGTGTCTTGATTTCTGGGCTGGCGCAAGGAGGCCGGGTAGAGAACCTGATTGACGTGGCGCAGAGGGGCGCCGTCTTGTCGCTCAAGTGCCAGGAGTCTGTGAGCCCGAATCTCGGGCAATTAGAGCGCGATCTCAGCAGAGCAGTTTCTCGTAAATAGATGTATTCATCGTAATAATAGAATGGCCGTGAGTTGATTCCCAGTCGTCAACCGCTGATAACAGTTTAGGTTGGTCAGCCTCGTCGAGAAGCACCCGCCATTGGCCAATGTCCTCCTCCACCCACCAGCGGGGCTGCTGCAAGGCTGAGCCCAACGCCCAGAAAATTCCGCCTCAGGAAATGTCCTGCAAGCTGCACCACCTCACTGCTTCACCACGATTGACGCAGCCCCGACAAAATGGCGGCGCAAAAGGATCAATGGACCTCGGACCACGAGGACTCCGAGGGCGCTCTCTCTTCAGATCCTGGTTCGGACGACATCACGACGAACAACGAAGCGACCACCGGGCTCATGTTTGAGAAGGACTCGGACGAGGAAGAGCTGGAGCGGCTGGTGCTGGGCAACAGCGCGAGCTTCAGGGAAAACCTGTTCAAGGACGGCGGCCTGCTTGACGGCGCGGAGGCCGATGGCAAGGAGCTGGAACTGGCCGACGTCGACACGGGCGGCCTGGAGGACGTTGACGATGCCGACTTGTTCATGATCGATACCGGTGCCGCCGGCGCAGGATCTGCAGTCGCGAGGCCAGCGCCAGGGCCGAAGACGGCCGAGCAGGGCGATGCTCCCGCTTGGGAAGACAGCGATGACGATCGATTGGCGGTTTCGCTCGCGGGCGCCACGAGGTTACGAAAGCTGCGGATAGCGGAAGCGGAGGACGTCGTCAGCGGCACCGAGTACTCTAGGAGGCTGCGGCAGCAATTCCTGCGCCTGCATCCCGCGCCGGCTTGGGCGCAGCAGTCGGACGGCCGTCCCACCAAGAGGCGGCGGCGCTCCTCTGCCACGTCGGACTCCGGCAGCGACGCCGGCAGCGACGCCGGCTCCGATGTCTCAGCGCTCCCCCTCGAAAAGTTCCTCCGCGACGTCAACCAGCTGGCCGGATCTGGCTCCAAGAGGCGGCTCTTGCGGCCTGAAGTCATCGGCATCCAGCGGGCGCGAGAGATCCCCGACAAGCACAAGATGACGGTGGAATGCCTGTCCTTCCACCCCGAATACCCTGTTCTTCTCTCCGCCAGCACGGCGTCGGTCATGTATCTGCATCACATCGCCCCCGACGCCCAGCCGCCAAACCCGCAGCTGACATCTGTCCAAGTCAAGCAAGTGGATGTGCGAAGGGCAGAGTTTCTGTACCCGCAGGGCGACAAGATCTTCTTTGCCGGACGACGCAAGTTCTTTCACCACTGGGACCTGGCGTCTGGCGTGGTGCAAAAGACGTCGCAGATCCTGGGCCATCGCCTGGAGCACAAGTCCATGGAGCGGTTCAAGCTGAGCCCATGCGGGCGGTATATGGCGATTGTGGCATCGACGAGAAAGGGCGGTGGCGTCATCAACGTGCTGAGCGTTGCCACCATGCAGTGGATTACCGCTGCCAGACTGCAGAGCAGGAACGGTATTGCCGACTTTGCCTGGTGGAGCACGGGAGATGGCATGACTATCCTGGGAAGAGACGGCCAGGTCGGCGAGTACAGCATGGAGAGCAAGACGTTCCTGGCTGTCTGGCACGATGATGGCTGCGTGGGCGCAATCGTCATAGCTCTCGGTGGCCACCGCGGTCCTGCTGCGCTCGGCGACGATCGGTGGGTTGCCGTCGGCTCCAACAGCGGCATCACAAACATCTACGACCGGAACGAACTCATCGTGCCCGGCGACGGGCTCACCCTCAAGGAGCGGCCGGCGCCGACGCGCACGTTTGAGCAGCTGGTCACGCCCATCACGGTGCTGGCGTTCTCGCCGGACGGCCAGCTCCTCGCGTTTGGGAGCCGCGACAAGAAGGACGCGTTGAGGCTGGTGCACCTGCCGAGCTGCACCGTGTACCGAAACTGGCCGACGCAGCAGACGCCGCTGGGGCGGATATCGGCGGTGGCGTTTAGCAGGGAGAGCGATCTGTTGGCTGTGGGGAACGATGCTGGGAAGATTAGGCTATGGAGCATAAGGAGTTAGGCATTGAAAATAATAGCATTGCGTTTATCCATCTATAGATGTCCTGCTGGTATCACAATGGCTATGCTTCTATCGCGTTTGCGTGACCAAGTCGCGAAGATGAAATGTCACATTCCACCCGTGTGTTGCCGTCGTGTACTTCGTACTGCGGTATATCTCCCGTTCCATCGTTTTATGCCTCGCGGGGCGAACCTAGATGATCTAGGCTTTGATGCCCTGCTGTCAACAAGCGGAACCCATAGACGCTCTTGACTCTATGCTTCGGCCAGACGTTGCTTCGTGTTTGGCATACCAGGCTCGACTTCCCGCTGACAATGGGTCTGGGGCGACGTGAGTTCTCTGAATATGACGGACCCTTGCTGTGGATATTCGCAGACCTGATCAGTGCCTGTTGTGAGGGATCAGCTCGGGTATAAATGCAGCTCTGCAGCGTTCTCCCCTGAGACGCAACCGAGCAGGGGCACTTCACACCAGCTCCGCGTCCCCCTCCTCCACCATCGCCTTCGCGCTCGACCACCGCAGGATGAGCACGTCGCCACTCTCCGCAGGCAGCGTGTTGTCCGCATCGGTGCCCCGCCCGTGGACGTCGCGGCCGCGCAGCATGCGCACGAACACGGCGGCGTCGAGGTCCGGGGCGTCGATCATGCTCACGTTGCCGGCCGTGTCGTTGAGGTTCTGCAGCTGCGGCGGGAAGGACGCCAGGAAGGAGGACAGGTAGTGGTTGTGCAGCAGCGCCTGGTGGCGCGTAGCGTAGGCGAGCTCCGCGGGGGCGAGGCGGCGGCGGAGCTCCTGGGTCGAGAGGTAGTGAAGCGTGTGCCTGTCGATCTGGTGGCCGCGCGGGTCAGCAGCCGCAAGCTCTCGTCTGGGGAGGCGAATTGCCTTTGCGATGCGCACGCGCAGGTAGCTCCGCACGAGGAACTTGTACCGCTCGAGCTCCGTCTGGATGACGATGAGGGCAAAGTTGGTCTTGGGGTCCATGTCGCCCGTCATGTCCTCGACCTTGTCGATCTGCCGCTTGACGGCGTCGCTGACGCGCTCAAACAGGCCGTCCGCGGGCCAGCTGCCGTCGCCGCGCGTCAGCAGCCCCGTCCAGAGGAGAAGGCACGGGGCCTTTTGCGAGAGATGGCCTGGGACTCACTCGAGCAGCTCGGGCGCCGCCCTCTCGGCGACCCAGCGGCGCGTCAGGGCCTGCAGGTCGCGCGTGCCCGAGGGGATGCCGTCGGAGGCGGGGTCGACCTCGAGCAGGATGTCGTCAATGTCCATGGCGCGGGGAGGCGTCGGGGCACGGGATGGACGAGCGGGCTCGAGGGCTCCGGGGCTTGGACGGGGGTGAAGTGGTCATCTCAGTGCGGTTCCGCATGCCGTTTTGATGTGGGTACGGAAGGCCATAGATACGCTTGTTTCAATTGACAATTTTTGGGCACAATTGCCTTTTTGGGTCACTAGGCTAACGCCTATGTATACTTAGTGATACGTAATAATAGAATATTATATATAGTATATTATCTAATATTATATTAT
The DNA here is from genome assembly GCA_022114105.1 of Tolypocladium guangdongense. NCBI lineage: Eukaryota > Fungi > Ascomycota > Sordariomycetes > Hypocreales > Ophiocordycipitaceae > Tolypocladium > Tolypocladium guangdongense. Next base: position 4,374,888 of record NRQP01000001.1, on the reverse strand, counting down.
AGAGGGCATACACCACATACAATAAATATTACGATTAAAAATTAATTTCTACATTTTACTACTACCCACTTCGAGTCTCTACGATTCTCGAACTTCTAATATATCGCCTAAACTAGTAGAATAGACTCCGTTTTGTGCTATAGATAGCTAATAGCACTCGAATATTCGAGAACGATATCGTACTATAACCTTCTGCCTAAATTGCCGCTAGCGCTTTCCCGAGTGCGGCCTAGTTATTAGCAAAACGCCAATCGACCTAATAGCCGAGCCCGATACTCCTCCGTCTTATCTTACGATTAAGAACGAGCTACGTATAGCTATTACGAGCCGTTTTGCACTACCTATAATAATAATACCGTTAGAACGTACTCGATCGATACTAGATATATACGAAAATGCTATAAATTCTACGGTAGCGAGTCGTTAGACTAGCCTCGCTAATCTACGATAACGCCGAGGTCCTATCCTTATTAATATCTAATTAAGCTTCTAGGTTGCGGAGGGATATATAGAAGATTTTAGTATTAGGACTAAGTATATAGAGTATATAAAGCTACCGAAGTGCGTATATTATAGTAAAGGGAGATTTTAGCTTGTATTAAGGCATTAATTTATAATGTATAGCGAAATAGTAAAGTATATTATTGAGCGATATAAGGTATCGCTTATAGATATATCGTAGACTCTCGTTTCGTCTATTATACCCTTAGGCGCTTTAGTCGGGCTAGTATTCTTTAACGATAAAGTCTATTAGATTATTACGCTTATAAACTTCTTTAATAAGATTAATATAACCCTTTATATAGAGATAGAAAAGGTTTAACTCTTCTTCTAGCTTTTATATAAGAAGGACTAACCCCTTAAAAGCGATTTACCTTTAGCTCTATATATAAAAAAGAGGTTGCGTAATAACCTTAATGCTTTATATAACTTATTACTAACTCTAATGCCTCGAAAAGTTAAGTATAAGCTAAAAGCGAAGGCTAAGGTTAAGGGTAAGAAAAGGGTTAAGGAAGAAAAGGTTAAGGAAGAAAAGAAGGGAAAGGTAGAAGAAGGACTTAAGGAAAAGGAAGAGAGTAGTAACTATTTATAATAAGGGTAGGGATAAAGGTAAGGACTAGTAGAGATACTAGAGCCTTACTATAACGCCCTATCCTACGCAATAGAAGTTTTAACTAAGCTGCGATCCCTAGTACCGAGGGGCTATTATATAGCTCTAATAGAGAGCTATAAGATAAAGGGGGTGAACTAGAAGGCTTATATAACGAGATATAAGGTACTATAAGATAATAAGGATTAAATCTAATTAGAGAATAAAAGATAAGAAGAGAGGGAAGTCTCCCTCTATATATAGCTATCCGTAGCCCCCTTTTTCCGTATTTATAATCGCTTATTAATTAGATTATAAATCTAGATTAATAATAGGATTATAAATTATTATTAATTTAAGCTTATTAATCCTTAAGGAAGATTACTAAGGATTAATAAGTATTAGTAATTACTATTCTTATTTAGGAAAGTATATTACTAATTATCGAAATAGGTCTTAAGAACCTTCTATAGACCCTATTTCTTAATACCCCTTCTTAAGCTAGTAATATAGCTATAAAGAGGAATAAGGAGCGTATAGGCAAGGGAAAAACCTTATAGGTTCTAATAGACCCTATAAGTAAAACCTCTATAGGGAATTTATAGAGGGCTAGGCCTCTATAAGCCCTATAAGCTCTAGGAACCTTTAAAAAAGGATTCCTATAAGGGGCTTAGTAAGCCCGTCGGCAAGTATAGCCTTAGTATCTAAATAAGATACTTTAACTAACCCGTTTAGGACCTTTTCCCTATTATAGTGAAATTTTAATAGGGTATACTTAGTCCTAGAATATAGGGTCGGGTTATAGGTGTTTGCAATAAGGGTAGGGATAAAGGTAAGGACTAGTAGAGATACTAGAGCCTTACTATAACGCCCTATCCTATGTAGTGGAAGTTTTGACTGAGCTGCGATCCCTAGTACCGAGGAGTCCGTATAGCTCTAATAGAGAGCTATAGGATAGAGGGGGTGAACTAGAAGGCTTATATAATAAAATATAAGGTACTAAAGGATAGTAAAGATTGAATCTAGTTAGAGAATAAAAGATAGGAAGAGAGGGAAGTCTCCCTCTATATATAGCTATCCGTAGCCCCCTTTTTCTGTATTTATAATCGCTTATTAATTAGATTATAAATCTAGATTAATAATAGGATTATAAATTATTATTAATCCAAGCTTATTAATCCTTAAGGAAGATTACTAAGGATTAATAAGTATTAGTAATCACTATTCCTATTTAGGAAAGTATATTACTAATTGTCGAAATAGGTCTTGAGAACTTTCTATAGACCCTATTTCTTAACACCCCTTCTTAAGCTAGTAATATAGCTATAAAGAGGAATAAGGAGCGTATAGGCGAGGGAAAAACCTTATAGGTTCTAATAGACCCTATAAGTAAAACCTCTATAGGGAATTTATAGAGGGCTAGGCCTCTATAAGCCCTATAAGCTCTAGGAACCTTTGAAAAAGGATTCCTATAAGGGGCTTAGTAAGCCCGTCGGCAAGCATAGCCTTAGTATCTAAATAGGATACTTTAACTAACCCGTTTAGGACCTTTTCCCTATTATAGTGAAATTTTAATAGGGTGTGCTTAGTCCTAGAATATAGGGTCGGGTTATAGGCGTTTGCAATAGTGCCTTAGTTGTCGTAATAGACTATTATAGGGAGCTCTAGAGGCTACTGTAGCTCTCTATAGAGGCCCTAAATCCACTGGACTTCTCGGATAGCCTCTATAAGGCTATCGGATTCAGCCTCTAGGGTCGATAGGGCTATAGTAGAAGCCTTTTTCGCTTTCTAACTAATAGGCCCCTTTCCTAGGGTAAAGAGATAGCCGAAGGTCGATCTAGAGGAATTTTTATCCCCTGCAAAATCGCTATCGCAATACCCGATAGGCTGAATTGAGGTTTGACCCTTATAGGCTATAGTAAGCCTAAGGGTTCCTTTTAGATACCTAAATAGCCCTTTAGCCGCTATAAGGTGTATCTTATAGGGCTTTTGCATATACTGTGAAAGCCACTGTATTGTAAAGGCTATATTAGGCTTAGTAAGCAGCATAAGGTATATTATAGTACCTATAAGGCGTTGAAATAGCTGCCTGTAATAAGGGTCTAAAAGGTCTTCCTTTTCTAGGCCCTTAGCTGCTTGCCGAATAAGGCTAGGCTGAATAGGCACTAAAAGTGGCCTAGCGTTGAGGAGGTCGAAGGCCTGTAGGGCCTTTTTAATATATTGAGACTAATGTAGGAATAGAGCCCTATTAGGCCTATCCCTACTAATTTAAACCCCTAAGAAGAATGAGGCAGGGCCTCTATCTTCTAGCGCGAACCCCTTATTTAGGTCCTTCTTTAGCTTGTTGATATAGCTAAGGTTAGGGCCTATAAGTAGGCAATCGTCGACGTAAGTTATTATAAAGGTCTTCTTTATAGGGCTATAGTAGATCGCTGGGTTGGAGATTAGAGGTTCGAAGCCTAGAGAGCTAAGTAGGCCCCTAAGGGCCTCTTGCTATTCTCTAGGGCCTTGTTTAAGGCCGTATAGCGCCTTTTTAAGCTGAATTACCTACTGGGTCGAGGGGCTATAGCCTAATTCGGCTAACTTAGCCCTAATAGAAGGTCTAGCTTCGATATAGCTAGTAAAGCCTTCTGGAATAGCTAGGTAAATAGTCTCTTTTAGGGACCCGTTAAGGAAGGCCCCTATAAAATCGACTTGCTCTACTTCCCAATTATAGGAAGCCGCTAGGGCTAGTAAAACCCGTTAAGTAGGGGGTATACTAGTTGAGGCAAAGGTCTCGAGGTAGTCTAGACCTTCTATTTGCATAAACCCCTTAGCTACTAACCTAGCCTTATATTTTAGAGGGTTATTTTGCGAATCCCTCTTAAGCTTTAAGACTAGGCGGCTCTTTAATACCTTTCTTCCTTTAATAGTCTTTAAAGGGAGAAAATAGAAGGTATTAGAAAGGATAAGCTGTTCGAATTCATCGAATATAGCTCTTAGCCACTTATCCTTATAGGGGTCTTTTAGGACCTCTTTCCACGAAGAAGGTTCTTTCGAAAGGTCCTCCTTTGCCCTATAGTATAGGCCCCTAATTAGGTAGCCTATATCGAGATCCATTGGATCCGAATTAGGGCTCGATAGGTCACCTATTAGGTCCGGGTTAGGACCCGTTAGGCTAGGGATTAATAGGTCTCTAGGCTCTCGAGGTCCTACTTTAGATCCTATAGTCCTTATAGGCACTATATCGGACCCTATAGGGCTCCTAGGCTCTAGAAGAGACGAATCTTCCTGCTTGTCTGTAGGTGACTTTATAAGTGACCTATCTTTCTCGTACTGACCTTCTAGGTCTCGACCTTTTAGGTCTTTAAGACCTAGAGGATTTTCTTCCCCTTCTAAAGATAGGGGGGTTATAGAGTCACTAGGCCCTATAGGGTCTCTAATTATAGGGTTGTCTTTTGGCCCTATAGGGGTTCGGCTTAGGCCTATAGAGATAGGGCCTACCCCTTCTATAACCTTAAGGAAGCTAGTCTTAGTTACTAGCCTCTTAGAAGGCAGATATACTAAATAGGTATTTAATCCTAGGGTTGCTAGGAGCCTTCCGGGCAGGGTCTTAGGTGCTAATTTAGCTGCCTTAGGCCGCTGTTCAGGGGGTATTAAGACCTCGCAATAAGCCCCTATAGCCCTATAAGGTGTAAAATTAGGTCTATAGGACCTATTTTTAGGGCTTAGCTCTACTAATAGCAGTTGCTTAGGGGTTAGGTCTTTATTAGAGACTGCCGAGCAGTTAATTAGGGATAAAATAGCAGGCAAAATAAAGCACTAAAGGTTATAGGGCAGGTTTGACCACTGTAAGGTTGCCCTTAGCCGGTCTAATAGAACCCTAATTGACCTTTCTGCTAGCCGTTTTGCTCGTAAATATAAGGGCTTGAGGTACTAAAGGAAATGCCTTTAGTAGCTAGCTACTGTTTGAGGTCTTCTGTAATCTCAGTGCCCCTATCAAAATGCAGCCTGCTAGGATAACGGCTATAGCTAGTCTTAAGGCTCTTAAAAAAGCCCTTAATAGCTATAGCTAGGGTTTGACCTTCCTTATTAGGAAGCTCAAAGACCTACCTATACCTAGTCTTTCTATCTACTAATAGAAGGCAGACTGCCCTTCTATTATAAGGGATAGGGCTAATTTTAAAGGTATCCCCTTCTAGAACGTCTAGAGCTTTAGGGGGGTCCTCTATAGGGCTCCTACTAGGAGACCTTAGAGGGTTAGCCTGTATGCAGGCTAGGCATTTAAAATCTTTATCCCTTATAGGGGAAAAATCGGGCATCCCTATAGCTAGCTTAGAGGTCTTTTTTAGTAGCTTAAGGCCTAGGTGTCCTAGCCTAATATACCACAGACCTGCTAACTCAAGAAGTTCTTAATAGCTAGCTGCCTTTATAGGGGAAATAGGGCTATTCGTAGCCTCTATTAGCTCGAGAGGAATAAGGTCAGGCTCTATAGGCTCTTCTGACCTTATAGCCTCTATAGGCTCTGTATCTCTGTCTGGGTCTATAGCCCTTATAGGGCTAGAAGACCTAGAGCTACTAGAGCTATAGGGGTTAATTTCCTCTATTTTGTCGATTTCGTCGATTTCGTCGATTTCGTCTTTCCAGGTAGGGGCCTTAGAGGGAATTTGCACCTCTATAGGATAGCTATAATTATAGCTAATATGTGTTGCATTAGGCCCTATAAGCCTAAGTGTAGCGAGCCCCTTCTGCTATAGAAAGAAGCCGAGCCTTTTAAAGTTTAGAAGGCTATAGCAGGCTCTATCTGCTGTAAATAGCAGTTGCCGTATAAGAGCCCCTCCGGATGCGTAATGCCTTATACCACTAATTAGGCTGATTTCTAGTTGAGGTATATATAGGGCTTCTACTAGCTGTAGAGACCTATATTCGGGTGGATTTTGCCGAATTAAGACGGTAAATTCAGCTGTGCCTATTCCTTGGGGGTAAATAGGGCCCCCGCCGGTTAGGATAGGACTTTATTTCGAATTCTTCCTCGTATAGGGCGTAAAAGAGGTAAATTTAGCCCTATCGTTAACTATATAAGACGTTGAGCTAGTATTATATAGAAGGGCACTTCGAGCTATAGTTGCGTTATAGCTATGTCCCTTATCTAGCCCTATAGGCGGGCTAGGCCCTTTTTCTAGCCTAATTGTGCTAGATCCTATAGGCCTAGTAGGCTCTATAAGTAGGCTCGGAAGATTGTTGAAGTCTTCTGAATTAGTGAATTCAGAAGGTTCTATAGGGCTATTAACCCCTTCTGAGAGGTTATAGGTCCCTATAAGGAAGGCAGCCTTTTTCTTAGGCTAGTGGTCTCCCTGTGAAGATGCCCTAATGGGGCTCTTCTGACCCCTTTTAGGCTTCTGTGCCTTAGGGTCTTTAGGGTCTAATGGACCCGTAGCTTCCTTAGGGCTTTGAGATGCCCTATCCTTAGGGCTTTGCTGGGCCCTATAGGCTGTAGCCTTGGCTACAGAGGAGCTTTTATCCCTCTGTTCCTCTATAAGGTCGGCCATAAGGAACTATAGGTTAAGGGCTTCTAGGGGGGCGCCTAGAGCCTTATTAACCCGAATGCTATAGCGCTAGCGTTCGGCCCACTGTAGAAAGACCCCTTAAGGGCTTCCAGGTACTAATTAGCCTGATCGATAGGGGCTATCTGTACATTAGCTAGGGCTAGCCTAGCTAGAAGGTTATTAAAGTGGGCGTTAAAGGCCTATAGAGAGCCTGTAAAGGCCCTATAGGATAGGGCGTGAAATTCCGAGTATAGGTAGCCTCGTTGAATTTCGCTGCTATGCGAATATTGCTTGATAAGCAGCTTATAGGCGTCTTCGGGGTTCCTTTGCTAGGTTATAGCAGCCTGCGGACCTTCTGAACAGCTATCTCTTAGTAGCATAAGAAGGATAGCCTAGTCTGAGTCGGATAGGTCCTAGCTATAGAGGGTTGGTCGAGAAATAGTGGAATTCCTAGGGCTCTAAATTGGATCCCTAGGGCCTGTTTCCACTGATCGAAATTACTAGGCCCCGTAAGCCTAGAGCCTTCCGGAAAGGCGTAAACCCTCTTATTTAGCTCTTTAATAACCGTACTATTAAAGGCTGCCGATAGAGGGTTGGCTTGTTGAATAGGGGCCTGCGAGCTAGCTGGGTCTCGCATAGGATAATCCTGTTGAATAGGATTCTGTTCGACTTTTTCGACTTTATAGGGGCTAGGCTGCCGATTAGGACCTTCTTTTAGGTCTCTAATAGCCGTAGATAAATCCCTATAGTAGCTTGCGTAGTGGCCTCGAAGCTCTGAAAGCTACTAATAAGCCGGTCTATAAGGTCCCTCTGTGAGCGAATTTGGGCCTGTAGATCGGTTGAAGGATTAGTGATCTCTTCGGAACCCTGTAATACAAAACGGCTATCTGGATCCATTTTGCAAGTCTTGGGTAGGTCTTATTATCTTATATAGTAAGATAAGCCTTTTCGTATAGCTTAATAAGCTATAAGTTGATTTTGCCTATCGTAAAGGCTAAAATCGGGTTCCTAGGCTAATAGCTTTAGGTCCTAGACTAATAGCCTAGGTATTCGATCGAGGCGTATTCGAGGAGGGCTCGAGGTATAGATCGTATATAGAGCTATAGCTCTATAAGGCGTAATATCGATAGTATCGATAGGCCGGTTAAGCTTAAATAAGCTTAAGTCGAATAGGCTTAATAACCTTAAGTCGAAGGTATAGGAATACTTCGTCTTCTTCCTATAGGATATCGAAGGGCTAAAGGCTAGTCGTTTGATATAATATAAGACTTAATAAGTCTTATAGTATATTAAGTCTTAATCGAAGTCTTAATATATATCGGTTGTCGAGAGGGATAGTATCCCTAAGTTCGATAGGTCTTTCCGGTAAGACCTTTGCCGATAGGATAGGGTAAAAGGGAAAGAGCTAAGCCGGGCTCATAACCTGTTTGCAATAAGGGTAGGGATAAAGGTAAGGACTAGTAGAGATACTAGAGCCTTACTATAACGCCCTATCCTACGCAGTGGAAGTTTTGACTGAGCTACGATCCCTAGTACCGAGGAGTCCGTATAGCTCTAATAGAGAGCTATAGGATAGAGGGGGTGAACTAGAAGGCTTATATAATAAAATATAAGGTACTAAAGGATAGTAAAGATTGAATCTAGTTAGAGAATAAAAGATAGGAAGAGAGGGAAGTCTCCCTCTATATATAGCTATCCGTAGCCCCCTTTTTCTATATTTATAATCGCTTATTAATTAGATTATAAATCTAGATTAATAATAGGATTATAAATTATTACTAATCCAAGCTTATTAATCCTTAAGGAAGATTACTAAGGATTAATAAGCATTAGTAATTACTATTCCTATTTAGGAAAGTATATTACTAATTGTCGAAATAGGTCTTAAGAACTTTCTATAGACCCTATTTCTTAATAATAGGTATTTGCGATAGTGCCTTAGTTGTCGCAATAGACTGTTATAGGGAGCTCTAGAGGTTACTATAGCTCTCTATAGAGGCCCTAAATCCACTGGACTTCTCGGATAGCCTCTGTAAGGCTATCGGATTCAGCCTCTAGGGTCGATAGGGCTATAGTAAAAGCCTTTTTCGCTTTCTAACTAATAGGCCCCTTTCTTAGGGTAAAGAGATAGCCGAAGGTCGATCTAGAGGAATTTTTATCCCCTACAAAATCGCTATCGTAGTACCCGATAGGCTAAATCGAGGTTTGACCCTTATAGGCTATCGTAAGCCTAAGGGTTCCTTTTAGATACCTAAATAGCCCTTTAGCCGCTATAAGGTGTATCTTATAGGGCTTTTGCATATACTATAAAAGCTATTATATTGTAAAGGCTATATTAGGCCTAGTAAGCAGCATAAGGTATATTATAGTACCTATAAGGCGTTAAAATAGCTGCCTGTAATAAGGGTCTAAAAGGTCTTCCTTTTCTAGGCCCTTAGCTGCTTGCCGAATAAGGCTAGGCTAAATAGGTACTAAAAGTAGCCTTGCGTCGAGGAGGTTGAAGGCCTATAGGGCCTTTTTAATATACTAAGACTAATATAGGAATAGGGCCCTATTAGGCCTATCCCTACTAATTTAAACCCCTAAGAAGAATGAGGCAGGGCCTCTATCTTTTAGTGCGAACCCCTTATTTAGGTCCTTCTTTAGCTTATTGATATAGCTAAGGTTAGGGCCTATAAGTAGGCAATTGTTAACGTAAGTCACTATAAAGGTCTTCTTTATAGGGCTATAGTAGATCGCCGGGTCGGAGATTAGAGGTTCGAAGCCTAGAGAGCTAAGTAGGCCCCTAAGGGCCTCTTGCTATTCTCTAGGGCCTTACTTAAGGCCATATAGCGCCTTTTTAAGCTAAATTACCTACTAGGTCGAGGGGCTATAGCCTAATTCGACTAACTTAGCCCTAATAGAAGGTCTAGCTTCGATATAGCTAGTAAAGCCTTTTAGAATAACTAAGTAAATAATCTCTTTTAGGGACCCGTTAAGGAAGGCCCCTATAAAATCGACCTACTTTACTTCCTAATTATAAGAAGCCGCTAGGGCTAGTAAAACCCGCTAAGTAGGGGGTATACTAATTAAGGCGAAGGTCTTAAGGTAGTCTAGACCTTCTATTTACATAAACCCCTTAGCTATTAACCTAGCCTTATATTTTAGAGGGTTATTTTGCGAATCCCTCTTAAGCTTTAAGATTAGGCGGCTCTTTAATACCTTTCTTCCTTTAATAGTCTTTAAAGGGAGAAAATAGAAGGTATTAGAAAGGATAAGCTATTCGAATTCATCGAATATAGCTCTTAGCCACTTATCCTTATAGGGGTCTTTTAGGACCTCTTTCTATAAAGAAGGTTCTTTCGAAAGGTCCTCTTTTGCCCTATAGCATAGGCCCCTAATTAGGTAGCCTATATCGAAATCCATTGGATCCGAATTAGGGCTCGATAGGTTACCTATTAGGTCTGGGTTAAGACCCATTAGGCTAGGGGTTAATAGGTCTCTAGGCTCTCGAGGTCTTACTTTAGATCCTATAGTCCTTATAGGCACTATATCGGACCCTATAGGGCTCTTAGGCTCTAGAAGAGACGAATCTTCCTGCCTGTCTATAGGTGACTTTATAAGTGACCTATCTTTCTCGTACTAACCTTCTAGGTCTCGACCTTTTAGGTCTTTAAGACCTAGAGGATTTTCTTCCCCTTCTAAAGATAGGGGGGTTATAGAGTCACTAGGCCCTATAGGGTCTCTAGTTATAGGGTTGTCTTTTGGCCCTATAGGGGTTCGGCTTAAGCCCGTAGAGATAGGGCCTACCCCTTCTATAACCTTAAGGAAGCTAGTCTTCGTTACTAGCCTCTTAGAAGGCAGATATACTAAATAGGTATTTAATCCTAGGGTTGCTAGGAGCCTTCCGGGCAGGGTCTTAGGCGCTAATTTAGCTGCCTTAGGCCGCTGTTTAGGGGGTATTAAGACCTTATAATAAGCCCCTATAGCCCTATAAGGTGTAAAATTAGGTCTATAGGACCTATTTTTAGGGCTTAGCTCTACTAATAGCAGTTGCTTAGGGGTTAGGTCTCTATTAGAGACCGCCGAGCAGTTAATTAGGGATAAAATAGCAGGCAAAATAAAGCACCAAAAGTTATAGGGCAGGTTTGACTACTGTAAGGTTGCCCTTAGCCGGTCTAATAGAACCCTAATTAACCTTTCTACTAGCCCGTTTTGCTTATAAATATAGGGGCTTAAGGTACTAAAGGAAATGCCTTTAGTAGCTAGCCACTATTTAAGGTCTTCTGTAATTTCAGTGCCCCTATCAAAATGCAGCCTACTAAGATAGCGGCTATAGCTAGTCTTAAGGCTCTTAAAAAAGCCCTTAATAGCTATAGCTAGGGTTTGACCTTCCTTATTAAGAAGCTCAAAGACCTACCTATACCTAGTCTTTCTATCTACTAATAGAAGGCAGACTGCCCTTCTATTATAAGGGATAGGGCTAATTTTAAAGGTATCCCCTTCTAGAATGTCTAGAGCTCTAGGGGGGTCCTCTATAGGGCTCCTATTAGGAGACCTTAGAGGGTTAGCCTATATACAGGCTAGGTATTTAAAATCTTTATCCCTTATAGGGGAAAAATCGGGCATCCCTATAGCTAGCTTAGAGGTCTTTTTTAGTAGCTTAAGGCCTAGGTGTCCTAGCCTAATATGCTATAGACCTACTAACTCAAGAAGTTCTTAATAGCTAGCTGCCTTTATAAGGGAAATAGGGCTATTCGTAGCCTCTATTAGCTCGAGAGGAATAGGGTCAGGCTCTATCGGCTCTTCTAACCTTATAACCTCTATAGGCTCTGTATCTCTGTCTGGGTCTATAGCCCTTATAGGGCTAGAAGACCTAGAGCTACTAGAGCTATAGGGGTTAATTTCCTCTATTTTGTCGATTTTGTCGATTTCGTCGATTTCGTCTTTCTAGGTAGGGGCCTTAGAGGGAATTTGCACCTCTATAGGATAGCTATAATTATAGCTAATATGTGCTATATTAGGCCCTATAAGCCTAGGGGTAGCGAGCCCCTTCTGCTATAAAAAGAAGCCGTGCCTTTTGAAGTTTAGAAGGCTATAGTAGGCTCTATCTACTGTAAATAGCAGTTGCCGTATAAGGGCCCTACCGGATGCGTAATGCCTTATACTACTAATTAGGCTAATTTCTAGTTGAGGTATATATAGGGCTTCTACTAGCTGTAGAGACTTATATTCGGGTAGATTTTGCCGAATTAAGACAGTAAATTCAGCTGTACCTATTCCTTAGGGGTAAATAGGGCCCCCGCCGGTTAGGATAGGACTTTATTTCGAATTCTTCCTCGTATAGGGCGTAAAAGAGGTAAATTTAGCCCTATCGTTAACTATATAAGACGTTAAGCCAATATTATATAGAAGGGCACTTCGAGCTATAATTGCGTTATAGCTATGTCCCTTATCTAGCCCTATAGGCGGGCTAGGTCCTTTTTCTAGCCTAGTAGGTAGGCTAGATCCTATAGGCCTAATAGGCTCTATAGGCGGGCTCGGAAGATCGTCGAAGTTTTCTGAATTAGTGAATTCAGAAGGTTCTATAGGGCTATTAACCCCTTCTGAGAGGTTATAGGTCCCTATAAGGAAGGCAGCCTTTTTCTTAGACTGGTGGTCTCCTTGTGAAGATGCCCTAATAGGGCTCTTTTAACCCCTTTTAGGCTTCTGTGCCTTAGGGTCTTTAGGGTCTAATAGACCCGTAGCTTCCTTAGGGCTCTAAGATGCCCTATCCTTAGGGCTTTGCTGGGCCCTATAGGCTGTAGCCTTAGCTACAGAGGAGCTTTTATCCCTCTGTTCCTCTATAAGGTCGGCTATAAGGAATTATAGGTTAAGGGCTTCTAGGGGGGCGCCTAGAGCCTTATTAACCCGAATGCTATAGCGCTAGCGTTCGGCCCACTATAGAAAGACCCCCTTAAGGGCTTCTAGGTACTAATTAGCCTAATCGATAGGGGCTATCTGTACGTTAGCTAGGGCTAGCCTAGCTAGTAGGTTATTAAAGTGGGCGTTAAAGGCCTGTAGAGAGCCTGTAAAGGCCCTATAGGATAGGGCGTAAAATTCCGAGTATAGGTAGCCTCGTTAAATTTCGCTACTATGCGAATATTGTTTAATAAGCAGCTTATAGGCGTCTTTGGGATTCCTTTGCCAGGTTATAGCAGCCTACGGACCTTCTAAACAGCTATCTCTTAATAATATAAGAAGGATAGCCTAGTCTGAGTCAGATAGGTCCTTAGCTATAGAGGGTTAGTCGAGAAATAGTGGAATTCCTAGGGCTCTAAATTGGATCCCTAGGGCCTGTTTCCACTGATCGAAATTACTAGGCCCCGTAAGCCTAGAGCCTTCCGGAAAGGCATAAACCCTCTTATTTAGCTCTTTAATAACCGTACTATTAAAGGCTGCCGATAGAGGGTTGGCTTATTAAATAGGGGCCTGCGAGCTAGCCGGGTCTCGTATAGGATAATCCTATTAAATAGGATTCTATTCGACTTTTTCGACTTTATAGGGGCTAGGCTGCCGATTAGGACCTTCTTTTAGGTCTCTAATAGCTATAGATAAATCCCCTATAGTGGCTTGCGTAGTGGCCTCGAAGCTCTGAAAGCTACTAATAAGCCGGTCTATAAGGTCCCTCTATGAGCGAATTTGGGCCTGTAGATCGGTTGAAGGATTAGTGATCTCTTCGGGACCCTACGTAATAAAATGGCTATCTAAATCCATTTTATAGGTCTTGGGTAGGTCTTAGTATCTTATATATAAAGATAAGCCTTTTCGTATAGCTTAATAAGCTATAGGTTGATTTTGCCTATCGTAGAGGCTAAAATCGGGTTCTTAGGCTAATAGCTCTAGGTCCTAGACTAATAGCCTAGGTATTCGATCGAGGCGTATTCGAGGAGGGCTTAAGGTATAAATCGTATATAGAGCTATAGCTCTATAAGGCGTAGTATCGATAGTATCGATAGGCCGGTTAAGCTTAAATAAGCTTAAGTCGAATAGGCTTAATAACCTTAAGTCGAAGGTATAGGAATACTTCGTCTTCTTCCTATAGGATATCGAAGGGCTAAAGGCTAGTCGTTCGATATAATATAAAACTTAGTGAGTCTTATAGTATATTAAGACTTAATTAAAGTCTTAATATATATCGGTTATCGAGAGGGATAGTATCCCTAAGTTCGATAGGTCTTTCCGGTAAGACTTTTGCCGATAGGATAGGGTAAAAGGGAAAGAGCTAAGCCGGGCTTATAACCTATTTGCAATAAGGGTAGGGATAAAGGTAAGGACTAGTAGAGATACTAGAGCCTTACTATAACGCCCTATCCTACGTAGTGGAAGTTTAGACTAAGCTGCGATCCCTAGTACCGAGGGGTCCGTATAGCTCTAATAGAGAGCTATAGGATAGAGGGGGTAAACTAAAAGGCTTATATAATAAAATATAAGGTACTATAGGATAGTAAAGATTGAATCTAGTTAGAGAATAAAAGATAGGAAGAGAGGGAAGTCTCCCTCTATATATAGCTATCTATAGCCCCCTTTTTCCGTATTTATAATCGCTTATTAATTAGATTATAAATCTAAATTAATAATAGGATTATAAATTATTACTAATCTAAGCTTATTAATCCTTAAGGAAGATTACTAAGGATTAATAAGCATTAGTAATCACTATTCCTATTTAGGAAAGTATATTACTAATTGTCGAAATAGGTCTTAAGAACCTTCTATAGACCCTATTTCTTAATAACTACTTATAATAAAGCTAAAGAACTCTTAAGTAAAGAGACTTAGTAAGATATAGAGAGATATATAAGAAGATACTTACCCGCTAAAAGCGAGAACGCCCTTTAGATAACTAAAGCTACTAACTCTTAATTTTCTTATTCTTTATATTCTTACTAAAGACCTAATAGTCTTATAGTTATATATCTTAGCGGATACTATCTTATATAATTATACGATTTTACGAGAGAATATATTATATACTAATAGCTATAAAGGTCTCTTATCTATAATCCGTACGGATAATTAAAGGTATCTTCCCTCTTTCTTCTAGAACATTAATATACTAACCGAAAATACTATACTATATACTAGACGATACGCTAACGTAAAACTAAATAATTATCCGTAAATAGGCGTTAATGCCTATATAGATCTTAATACCCTATTTCTTAAGTTTATCGTATTTATTAAGAGATTAAATAAAGTTAGGGCTAAGCGTAGTCTATCTAACGCGGCGATTATACTATATAGTCTATCGTTCGGAAAGGGGATAAGAGTAAAAGACCTAATACGATTTATAAAGTACTTATCGACTTAGGATATAGTAATATTAGCGAATATAAGTATAAAGATATATATATCTAAGACCTTTAAGGACTATATTTTATTATACTTACTCTATAAAGAATCGTTTAAGCTCTTACTTATATAGGGCGAGCTAATTATTTAATTAACGGCGCGGGAGACTAATATCTCGTTATATATTAGCGAGCCTATAGTATATAAGAATAAAGCCCTTTAATTAGAGCTTAAGAAATATAAAATAGTCATTAAGAATATTATTAAAGAATAAGTCCTTAATCCGCTCGTAAAGGTCTATATTATCTTATATAATTATTCGTATAGGTATATTCTAGGACTTTAGCGCTCGCTAGAGAGTTATATAGCTTAATTTAATATCGAATTCGGTTTTAAGAAGGCAAAGAATTTCCTTTATATTGAGATTCTTTATTCGCTATTATTCGATCTAATAGTAATAGAGGTTAAGGGGGATCTTTAGGCGAACTATATTATATAAGCTTATAGAAAGGTAATTACCTCTCTATTAAAGTAAAAAAAAGAATAAAAGTAAGAAGGAAGAAGGAAAAATTTTTTTTTATAAGAATTTATAGCCTATTTTTTTTAAGTTAGGATATTTATTAATCTATATAATTAACTAAGAAATTAAACCCCTATACTCTTAGGTATTATCTTATATAAGCTTATATATAGTAATTAATTATAGCTAAATAAAAATAAATTACTATTTAATTATTAGCCTTTATATAACTTTATAGAATAAGATATATAAACTTACTAATTATTTTATTTCTTAGCGAGTTTAGTAAAGACTTTTATAAGAATTACGTAAATATATTTATCTAAGCCTTAAAGTAGAACTATAATAATATCTATATTATTATTATTATCTAAAATATTAATTATATCTTTATATTTATACTTCTTAGCGCCTTTCGCCTTAATAACTTTAGTAGCCTTTATACTCTTATTTAATAATTATTAATAAAAGCTCGTATAAAAGAAAACGAAAATATACTTAAAGTATAATAGTAATTCGTTCTATTATAACCCTAATCGTAATTTCTATAAGCTATAGTTATATTACCGCTATTATTAATATATATAAAGTAGCCTTTAAGTATACCTAATTTCTACTTATAGCGATTATACTCGCTACTTAATTAATTACTATAAAGGTATTTAAGTATTATATTATAGTTTTACGAAAAGGCTAGATTAATACTATACGGCTTTATAGAGAGGTTCCTAATAGTATGCTTTAGTCGTAATTTAAGTTTATTATTTAAAAGCTAAAAGTATAAGTTAATATAAGTTCGTATGAAAGGATAATAAAAAATATAGGAATATACTATACTAGCGAATCTAGAATCCTCGAGGAGTTAGTAGCCCTTTATAGAGTAACCGAGGACTACCTTACCGAACGCTTAAATTATTAAATCTAGGTTTAAAGAAGGCTATTCGCGCATAAAGTTAAATATAGAGAGACATATACCCTAATAAAGGGCTAATAGTAACTTAATATAGTCTTTAGTAAAGCTAGCGGGAGGATTGTCCTCTAGAGTAGCGTTCTAAAAAAAAAGGTTAATTATTACTAAATACGAGATCGTAGTAATATATACCTTATTATTAAGGGGGGGGGTTTATTTTTTAAGGTTTTTAATATAGGGTCGTAGGGCTCTCTTCGGAGTTATAGTAGTTTATTTAGCTTATATATTTCTCTTTATAGTTATAGGAGCCTCTATAGCCGTATCGTTCTTGTCTTCTTTTTCTTTATTTTTATCTTTATTTTCGATAATTACGAGAGACTTCTTCGCCTTTCTTAATATATATTATTTTAGCGTAGCCTTTATAAGTAGCTCTAGGTCCGCATTCGGTATAATACCATTCGTAGCCGCATCCGCGGCTACTTCGTTACTACTATCTAGCGATATTAAAGGGGTTTAATCGTATAGTATCGTATATTAGGCAATGAGCTCGTTCTCTAGCGCGGAATTCGTGATTATTCGTATAAGTCGTAATCATTCGTATAATTTAGTAGAAAATCGTAGTTAGTACTTAAACCAAAAAAATCTACTAGTAGCCGTATATACGTTCTAGGTGCCTATATAAAGCGCAAAAGTTACGAATAATATTAAAAATTAATATTAAACGTTAAACGATTGCGCTTAAAGCGTACGGGCAGATAGAATAGCGTCGCGGCTATTTAGGCAAGTAGCTTAGAGAGTGGGATCCTTACCGTGTTATTGCGTGGTTGAAAAAGAAGAAAGGAAGCTGTTGCTATAGGCACTATTGAAAAGGGCCGTATATACGTTACGGGGCTAGGAGCCCCGTAACGTATATAATATTTTTCTACAGGGGCCATTACTCATCGTATGCACCGAAACGGGAAGATTACTCATCAAGATGGAGGGGTCAACCGATCAATTGAAACAAGCGTATCTATGGCCTTCCGTAGTGGGGTTGAACAGTGGCCTGGGCGAGTGGCGTTTCTCACTCTATTCTCAACACCACCTTCTTCGTTGAAACTATTTAACAACAGTTCATGCATATTTGGCCACAACCAGTAACTGGGCCAATAAAGTCATTGTCACGGCAAGGCACCTACGAGCAGTTCAGAACCGGCACTGCCAACTCGCCAAGTCCGGGGATGGTGGAGCCACAGCAGGGGGTGTCTTGACAGATTCGATCAATTGACGTCTTAAAAGCATGGCTTGTAGTGGAATTCTGCCGCAGACGGGTTGATTGAGTCATCCCGGAGAGCAGTCGTCTTTTAAACTCTCAGATGCATTGCCTCCGGGGACCCATAGCCTCGGCGGCGACTGGACAGTAAGCCGGCCAGCTTACACGTGCCGAGGTTAGGTTCGGTTTCGTAGAGATTCTCCTTACTGCCCCATATCAAATCATCCTTCCAGCCTCCGCAACTTACACCAAGTCACCACCGGCACCATCTTTCCAACGAGTTGCCAAAATGTCCGACAGCGATGGCGACGACAACGAGCGCGTGCCGTACGCCGCCTACCTCCAGACGGTGATGCAGAGGTCCATCCTCGCGGGCCAGCTGCCCGTCGTCACCACCAACCACAGCCGTCTGGAGGAGCAGGCCTTCAAGACGATGCCCCGGCGCGGCTTCGACTACATCAAGGGCGGCGCGGGTGAGTCGGCAACCACGGATGCCAACCGCCTTGCGTTCCGCCAGTGGCAGATTGTCCCCAGGATGCTCAGGCCGACCAACCCGCGGGACCTCGGCGCTACCCTCTTCGGACAGAAATATGGTACGCAGCCCATGACCTTGGCACGAGGCATTACGTACTGATGCGGAAGAACAGACACGCCGGTTCTCATGGCGCCCGTTGGCGCGCAGTCGCTGTACCATCCGGACAAGGAGGTTGGCACGGCCAAGGCCTGCGCGGCCCTCCGCGTCCCCTTTACGCTGAGCACCGCCTCCTCCACGAGCATCGAGGAGCTCGCCACGGCCAGCCCAGGCGGCCCCAAGTGGTTCCAGCTGTACTGGCCCTTGGACGAGGAAATCACCGCGTCCATCCTGGGCCGCGCCAAGGCCAACGGCCACAAGGCGCTGGTCGTCACTCTCGACACGTGGACCCTGGCCTGGCGGCCGTGGGATCTCGACACCGCCAACATGCCCTTCGTCGTCGGCGAGGGCGACGAGGTGGGCTTCCAGGACCCCGTCTTCCGGAGGAAGTTTGCCGAGAGGAGTGACGGCGAGACGCCCGAGGAGAACAAGATCTCGGCGGCCATGTACTGGGTCGGCGAGAGCTTCCCGGGCGTCAGCCGCAGCTGGGAGGACCTCGAGATCCTGCGCAGGCACTGGGACGGGCCCATCGTCCTCAAGGGCATCCTGAGCGTCGACGACGCCAGGCTGGCCGTCCAGCACGGCATGGACGGCATCATCGTCAGCAACCACGGCGGCAGGCAGGTCGACGGCGCGGTGGCGGCGCTGGACGTGCTCCCGGAAATCGTAGACGCCGTGGGCGACAAGACGACCGTGCTCTTCGACTCGGGCATCCGTACGGGGGCTGACATCGTCAAGGCGCTGGCCCTCGGCGCCCAGGCCGTCTTCGTTGGCAGGCCAGTCGTCTACGGGCTGGGCATCGATGGCGAAGCGGGTGCCGAGGCGGTTCTGGCTGGCCTACTGGCCGATCTCGATCTGACCATGGGACTCGCCGGCGTGAAGAGCATCGCCGAGCTGCGGCGGCCGATGCTCCGGCGGGCGCAGTATCCGGGAGACGTCAAGTCGCACTTGTGAGTGTTGGGCATGGCCTCGGCGCAAGGCGTGGTTCTTTGCGCCTCTGTCAATAGAGCGCGGTTCTCCGCGCCGCTGTTCAATGGAGGAGCGTTGTAAAAGTATCTAGTGTTAACGACAGATTATCTACCGGCTACCTGACGTTCCGGCTGCCATATACTGGGGTGAAATGCAGTGCGATCCGAAGCTCGCGATCTCGTTGCGGGTGTCGGAGACGTCGACGACACCATGCACCGCTCACTGGCTCTTCTCGCAGGCTGCCTCGCCCCCTTGAGCGTGGCAGCACCTCCTGAGAAGAGGAACGACTTCGCCACGCCCCCGGGCGGCGACATTGACATCCTCAACTGCGCCTCGGCCTTGGAGTATCTCGAGCGCTGGTTCTACCAGGAGGGCCTGCAGAACTACACCGAGAATGTCTGCCGCGGCCGACTTCACGCAGGACTTTACACAACAAAGCCAGTGACGAGAATACTATTGCTGGCGTTGCCCTCCTCGAGCTTAGCTGCTAAACGGAAAATTGGTGCTGGCCGAACATTGTACGAATCGTCTCGGGACATGTATACCGCTTCGAGTTGGACGGAGCCGTAATGACAATGGGTCTCGTGCTGGACAGCTGCTGGAGCTAGTTGACCTTCCTATCCTGAATTATGACGGGTATTTCTAGCAAAATCTGACTGCTCGCTTACTCCACCTTCTTGAGCGGTTTGTGCGGCTCCCTTCTAGCTTCGTCGCAGCCGTTAATGCTGGAGTAGGCCCACTTGAGGATACCGGACGATACCGTGACGAGTGCTGCTGAGAAGACGAACAAGAGGGCACGCTGCGATGTGGATAGTAGTCCGAACAGGGGGTAGGGATGCCTTGTAACGATGAGCCGACATTGACGCAGTTTGCCTGGTATCACTTACCGTCCGTTCTTGGCGAAGCAGAGCTCTATCCAGTACCAGTACGCAAACGCCAGGACGGTGCTCAAGGTCATGGTTCCATACGCAGGCATCGTCCACGGAGGACTCAGCAGGACGAAGTCCAGCGTCAGAAACACGACGGGAGCCAAGTGGAACCCCATGTTCTCAAGAAAAGGCAGTTCGAAGCCATCCTGGGCGAGCAGCCCGGGGTCAATGGCGCGGATCCCCCAGTACAGCACCGAGATGACGACGGCGAGCGGCGTGGCGAGCACCGAGACTGCGTTTTTGGCGCGGAAGAAGCCGGGGCTGCGTGTCACGTCGGCCAGCGTGCCGAGCGTAAAGGACACGAGCGCAGCAGCGAGGCCGATGACGGTGAGGAACTGAAAGTACCAGCCGTAGGCGCGCGTGAAGGGCGTCTCCCACGTCGTCAGGAAGTAGAAGTTGTAGCCGAAGGAGGCGATGCCCAGCAGGTGGAGCAGCAGCGAGAACGAGCGCGCGGGGCTCGCCAGGCGCTGGAGGCGGTGCTGGGCCATGTTGATGCCTGAATAAGGCTGACGATGTGGTGGTTGTTGAGGTGAGAGGAGAGAAGTTGTGACGTCCGCAGGTGGAGCTGGTCCCTGAGGATTACTTGTATAAGGTATTCGTACTCGTCAGCGTCTGGTTAAGCTAGTCGACCGACGAGCAACTTCAGGGCTCATTTTCCTTTACACCAATGAAAGGCGCGATGGAGGAGGTGAAACTGAAGCCTTACTCTGAGATTGCATATTTATGAACCGCTGTCCTGGTGTGAGGTGTGAGCTCTCTCGCATAAACAGTGGGCTGCTCCCAAATCCATCAAAAATTCCCAGATCCAACTCCAGACCAGCTGTCCACCTCTTCGCACCCACCACGTTTCCCGTGGAACCAACAACACGCGCAAAACTCGCTCGTCTCGCGGGCAGCACCACCAGCAGCTCTTTGCCAGGGAGCAGGCCGTCACAATGTCAGACTCTGCGGCAGACGACGACAATCGCTCGCAGAAGCGCAGCCACGCCGCGTTCGCCGACCAAGATGGCCCAGGTACGTTTGTGCCCACTGACGGTGACGGCGACGGCGACGCAGGTTCTCAGACAGCCCCAGATTCCTCGTCGGACGACGACATGGGCCCCCAGCTGCCCTCCGAAGCCCCCAGGAAGAAGCGCCGCGTCCTGCCCTACGAGAAGCTCTACGTCGCCGCCCTGCCCCGGTCTGCGCGGTACTCGCGATCGCTCATGCACAAGGAGCAGCTGCTCTCCGCCACCTGGACCCCGCTGACCGACTTCCTCATCACCTCGTCCGTCGACGGCGTCGTCAAGTTCTGGAAGAAGCTTGCCCAGGGCATCGAGTTCGTCAAGCAGTTCCAGGCGCACAATGGCGAGATCAGGTCCGTCTCCGTCAGCCAGGATGGCCGGAGCTTCGCCACGGCAGGCGCCGACGAGACGATCAAGATCTTCGACGTCGTCACGTTTGACCTGCTGTCCATGATCTCGCTCGACTACGTGCCCAAGTGCGTCTGCTGGGTCCACCAGAAGGGCGCCTCGTTCCCGCAGCTGGCCGTCTCCGAGGACGCCAAGCCGCTGATACACGTTTACGATGGACGCGGCCAGCGCGAGGAGCCGATACGTACGATCAAGGGGCTGCATCGGAGCCCGGTGCACCTGATGGCGTTTAACGATGCCTACGACTGCGTGGTCTCGGCGGACGAGAACGGCATGGTCGAGTACTGGCGGCCGAGCGGAACGTACGAGAAGCCGGACAATGTATACGAGTACAAGAGCTCCACCGACCTGTTCGACTTCAAAAAGGCCAAGACGATCCCGTCGTCCCTCACGATATCGCCCAACGGCAAGAGCCTCGTGACCTTTTCGCTCCCCGACCGAAAGATTCGCGTATTCGACTTTGCGACGGCAAAGCTGCATCGCACGTACGACGAGTCGCTGCAGGCCATCGAGGAGATGCAGCAGGCCAGCGCGTCCTCGCACAAGCTCGACAGCGTGGAATTTGGCCGTCGGCTGGCGCAGGAAAAGGAACTCGAGACCCAGACGCTGCGCAGCAAGGCCAACATCGTCTTCGACGAGTCGGGCAACTTCATCGTATACGGTACCATGGTCGGGATCAAGGTGCTCAACACGTACACGAACCAGATCGTCAAGGTCTACGGCGGGGACGAGAACTTCCGCGCCGTGAACCTCGCGCTGTACCAGGGCCAGCCGCAGAAAAAGGGCATCGTGTCGGTGGAAATGGGTGCGTCGAGCAATCCGCTGCTCCAAGAGTCGGAGGCGCGCGACCCGGTGCTGGTGGCGACGGGCGTGGGCAAGGCGCGCTTCTACATGTTCACCGACGACGACGACATCTCCAAGTCGACGCGAGACATCCAGAACGAGAGACCGACGACCCTGGGCGGACCCAAGAAGGAGGGCAATGCACGACAGAGAGAGACAGGGGACGCCGCGGTCCTCCATACCACTTACGGCGACATCCACATACGCCTTTTCCCCGATGCGGCACCGAAGGCGGTCGAAAACTTCGTCACGCACGCGAAGAGCGGCTACTACAACAACACCATCTTCCACCGCGTCATCCGCAAGTTCATGGTCCAGGGTGGCGACCCGCTCGGCGACGGCACCGGCGGCGAGAGCATCTGGGGCCGCGAGTTCGAGGACGAGTTCAGCAGCCTCAAGCACGACCGGCCCTTTACCGTAAGCATGGCCAACGCCGGCCCAAACACCAACGGCAGCCAGTTTTTCATTACGACTGAGAAGACGGTAAGTGGTCACGCAACCCCCCAGCACGCCCACACCCACGCCCACGCCCACGCGTGACGCACCCCCGCAAGACATGAAGCTAAGAGGTGCCCTTGGCTGGTCATGCAGCCCTGGCTCGACGGCAAACACACAATCTTCGGGCGAGCCACCCAGGGCTTCGACGTTGTCCACAAGATTGAGAATGCGCGGACGCACAAGGAGAAGCCCGAGGAGGACATCAAGATCCTCAACATTGACGTTGTGGAGGCTCTTTAGCATTGGGCAGAGCCGGCCAGCCGCAGCGCCAGCCGCAGCGCCAACTTGTCATTTGCGACTTTATTTTTTGCCTCATTTCCAACCGGCCTTGCCCCCTCAGCCGCGGTTAGCGAGACAGGGCTCTCCCCATCCCTCTCGCTCCCCGGCCACGCGAGTCCCCAACCGCTATTGGCAGCCCAGCCCGTTGGATCGGGACTCGGTGCTGCAGGCCATCAGCTACGAGTGAATGGCGCCAACCGCTGGCTACGGACGGATCGAACGGAGGCCATGGCATGCATCTAGCTGAGAAAACCCCCTTGCAAGTGCAAACAGACGTATGAACACCATGTCGAGGTCGGCTGGGCCGTCGTCGACGGCAGCCTGTGTAAGGCGATGTGTATGAATCTGCGCTCCCGCCATTGGACGTGACGGGCGTTGTTTCTCTGTCTCCATCTGCTTCTTCGTGCGCGTGCAAGACCCGGCTTGATGGATCGGATCCGTGCCATTTCTCCTGCCCGAAATCCGTCTACTTATACGGGAGCCCGCCGCCAGTCGTCGCCTACGAACCTCCGACCGCAGAGCATGCCGACTTCTCGCCGCGCCGCCCATCTCCCGGAAAGCCGCTCGTCGTCCCAATGCTGGAGGAGGCTCCAGTCACGTCACGTGCAGAGCGTGGCCGCAGAATGCCGCGCCCCAATCCATCTTTCGCATCGGAGCGGAAGCGTCGAAGCCGAACAGGATGCTGGTAAGCCCCTCTCGTCAAACCCGGAACGCAGTCGTAATGGGACGTGGGGACTAAAGCCTCGCAGGCAGTGTAAATCACGCAAGGTCAAATGCGGAGAAGAGCACCCAGCGTGCAACAAGTAAGGCGCATATCCGGGCCTCCGGCCGAAGATTGCTGCTGATATCTGTACCTGTTACAGATGCCTCAAGACGGGTGATGTCTGTGACTACAGAATCCGCCTGAACTGGCAAGGCCGCCGCTCAAAGCGCGCGTTTTCGCGCGCTACTCTGCCGACAGCGCAAGATCAGCGGCTCAACCCGGTTGCTGCCGAGACGCCGCAGTTGACCGGCTCGCCGATGCAGCAGTCGAGCGAGCAGGCGTCTCGAAAAGCCGACTCCCAAGAGCCTTCTTCCGCTGCGAAGAAGCAACGTTCGACGTGCGAAGAGCTGACCTTTGTCGACGAAACTCCGCCAAACGCGGTATTCTTTGCCAGGACGCGCCTTGAAGTCTCGCAAGGCGCTGCATCCATCGGCTCTCCGCGTCACGCGGCACAGCCAATATCGCCTGCCCTGCATGCGCGTCACAAAGAGGCCAAGTCCTTCGCCGGGCTCAACGAACTTGACCTCGGTGAAGCAACCCCCTCGTCGAGCTCCTTCACGGCTCACATGCCTTCTTCCTCAGCCCTCCTTGACTCACCTCTGACCCCTGCAGCTTCGGCGTACAGCGACGACATTCTCTACCGGTCGCATTGGCTGGATAACCAGCCGCTGGGGTCGCCAGACTCGCGGCTGTCAGTTATGAGCGACTTTATCGACTCTCACGACCTGTCGCAGTGGTACGATCTTCGGGGATCGAGTCTGGACGCAGATGCTGCGCACAGGGAGGGCGGTCGGCGCTTCCACGGATACGATCTGGGGAAGTGCGACGAGGACGTAGTCAGCAATGACGATGACAATGCCATCTCCCTAGTCACCCCGGCAGGATGTGAGCCCTTCAACTGGGTTGTATCTTCCGGCGACGTGGCTAGAGCGGTGCAAGGTCATACCACCGGCGGCCAGGAAGGCGGCTACTATGACAAGGCTGTCTTCATCCTCATCCCGTGGGAGCTGGAGCCACTGCCAGACAAGTAAGCATTCGCGCGGCTGCCACCGAGACGAGGCATTAACCGGGCATGCGCCGTTAGGCTGAGGAACAACAAGATGAACTTGCTGGTAAGCTCATCCTCTATGCCATAGTGTGTCCCTAGATTGTCAGCTGACCGCTCGTCCATGCAGTATTTTGTAAGCGGCACCGCAGTCTATCTTGGGCCTGTATGCTTACTGTGTGCAGCATCATTTCATTGATCATACCGCCAAAGGTAGATTGCTGCTGCCGCACACCTGATTCTTGCTATGAAACTTAGTAACGTCTTGGACAGTGCTCGTCCCCTACCATGAGCAAGAGTCGAACCCGATGAGCAGAACTCTGCCACGAATGGCTCTCGATAGCGATGGGTTGATGAGTCTCCTCCTGGCGTACTCGGGTATGATCGCATTCCCTCGCGGGCAAATGGAAAGAGCTGCCGCTGACTCCAGAAGCGGCACACCGGGCACGATCGATGCAGTACAATGTGCCAGAGATGCGCATGGTCCAGTGGGCACACGAAGTCTTTCCAGCGCTCAGAGAGGCGCTGGTCGATGAGCAGCAGCCGGTTTCCAACGTCACGTTGACCATGTCAATCATGCTGGCGTCCTTGGAGATTGTATCGCCAGGGGTCCTGGGTCACGGCATCTCATGGCGCCAGCACCTGAAGCAGGCGGGCGAGCTCATGGCGAGACGGCTGGAAGACTTAAACAAGGGGCGATTCGACCACCAGCGCGACGAGGAGTGCCTGTTCATCCGCAGCTGGCTCGCCCAATTGAACGTGCTGGCGACTCTCAGTCCTGCACCAAGAGACGACACTGCCATTCGTATCCACCCGTTGAATATCGATGCCCTAATCAAAGATATGGACGAGGTCGACTGCATTATGGGGTTCTCGGGAAGATGCGCCCGGCTTCTGAATCACGTTGCGGGCATGGCGAAGCTGTGCGACAGGGAACGGATCGGGCCCGATCACCAAGTGCTGTCCGGCTGGGTCCCGCGCCCAAAGACTGTCGAGCTCGCTCTGTCCCTCGAGCAGCAGCTGATGGAAAGCATGAAGCAGTCGTCGCGGCCGTGCTTGCACGTGCGCATGGGCAACATCCAAATGCGAGACCTGGCCGAGATGGCAGCCGCCAACGAGGCGTTTCACTGGGCCGGGATTGTCCATCTCCACCGCCGAGTTCTGGGCAAAGATTCGAGCCACGCAGACGTCCAGGGGCCGGTGCAGCAGATCGTGCAATGCCTAGAGCAGACCCGGATCGGTGGAAACGCCGAGACGGGCTTGCTGTTCCCGATGTTCACCGCGGGATGCGAGACAGCCGACAAGACTCATCGGGCCAAGATATTGGCCAGGATCAAGAGCGCCGAGACGAGCGGCATGGCGCAGGTACGCAGACGTCGTCGGAGCTATGTGTGTTCGTGGCTGCTGACACGGCGTTAGGTCTACCAGGCGAGGCGATTGATGGAGGCGGTATGGGAGAGCGGCTACCCGTGGGAAACAATGATCAAGGACGAGTTTATCGGGTAGGGCCGCGTGCACGCTGCCCGGTTCTGTACGGTAGCCGATGTCACGCTGGTTGTCCAACAGGCGTAGAGTCCACGGCAAGGTCTGCAGCCGAATCGAGTATGAGTTCCGCCAGCAAGTGGTCGAGAGACTCGACGTGATTCGTCTAACCCTCCTGGGCATCTGGATCGATCCCTCGGACACGGCGTGGTGTGGTTTTCCCAGTCGTCCAGGGTGGTATTTGTACATGCGTGTCCCTCGTGCCACAGCCCCTGTTGACGGTCCCGCCTGTGGGCCAGGCGATAGTGACGCTGCTGGGATTGCAGCGCGGTCAGTGGCAGCAAATATGAGGGCATTCTCACCATGGAGCGGGCTCCTGTGGGCATCGCATCATGGCGTTGTCGATTGGGGAAGATGGTGGGGTTGCAGAAGTGGCCAATAGCCCGGCCCTCAGGCGTCGACTCAGAGGGCCAGCCGACACCGGCGTAATTCGTCCTGGGCCAGATTTTTTTGGAGATGAAGTCAAGCTTGCCTCGCATCGCCGTGCATTTTCCAATCCTGCTTTGGCATCCTTCTCCACCCTCCAGCAGACCTTCCATCTTTGCGGTCTGATTTGCTCCTGATCCTCTGTCCCTGTACTCACAATGTCGGTAAGTCACGACCCCGCCAAAGCCCAACTCCTCGAGGCGGGGTGACTCACGAAGCCTCGACACGCAGTTCTACATTGAAAACAAAAACGTTGGCAACAAGGAGGACTCTGAGGACTGGAGAAGTAAGTGGCATTCCCTACGACATCTACTCTCCTGGGTGCTGACGGATCCAGTTCGCGGATACAACCCTCTGACGCCCCCCGGCCTGCTCCAGCACGAAATCGCCCAGACCGCCCCCTCCAAGAAGACCGTCATCCAGTCGCGCGATGAGGTCGTCTCCGTCGTCAACGACACCGACGGCAAGAAGCGCCTGCTCGTCGTCGTCGGGCCCTGCTCCATCCACGACCCCGAGGCCGCCCTCCGCTACTGCGACCTGCTGCTCACGGCCAAGGAGAAGCACAAGGACGAGCTCCTCATCGTCATGCGCTCGTACCTCGAGAAGCCTCGCACCACCGTCGGCTGGAAGGGCCTCATCAACGACCCCGACATCGACGGCAGCTTCCAGATCAACAAGGGCCTGCGCCTGGCCCGCCAGCTCTTCGTCGACCTGACCGCCAGGGGCATGCCCATCGCCAGCGAGATGCTGGATACCATCTCCCCGCAATTCCTCGCCGACCTGCTCTCCGTCGGCGCCATTGGCGCCCGTACCACGGAGAGCCAGCTGCACCGTGAGCTGGCCAGCGGCCTGAGCTTCCCCGTCGGCTTCAAGAACGGCACCGACGGCTCGCTCGGCGTCGCCATTGACGCCATCGGCGCCGTCAAGCACGCCCACCACTTCCTGTCCGTCACCAAGCCCGGCGTCGCGGCCATTGTTGGCACGACGGGCAACGAGGACTGCTTCGTCATCCTCCGAGGCGGCACCAGCGGCACCAACTACGACGCCGAGAGCATCGCCAAGGCCAAGGTGGCCCTGCAGAAGAAGGGTCTGCGCCAGAGGCTCATGGTGGACTGCAGCCACGGCAACTCCTCAAAGAACCACAAGAACCAGCCCAAGGTCGCCGCCGACCTGGCCGAGCAGATTTCCCAGGGCGAGACGGCCATCATGGGCGTCATGATTGAGAGCAACATCAACGAGGGTGCGTAAATCTGCTTGTCTCTGCTCAATTGATCCAAAACTGACACGCCCAAACAGGTGCCCAAAAGGTGCCAGAGGAGGGCAAGTCCGGTCTCAAGTACGGCGTCAGCATCACGGACGCCTGCATCAACTGGGAAGACACGGAATCCGTGCTCGACACGCTCGCCCACGCCGTCAAACAGAGACGCAAGGTCCTAGGTGCCAATGGGCACGCTTAGGCTCTGCGCGGGCTATTTCCTCTTCGAAAAAGCGACTATACGGGCTTCGGCTTGCGCGGATATTTTCCACAAATATCAAAAGGGTTATTTTGACGAGGCGTGGAGTTGAAGAGGCACTTGGAATGTGTTTTGGTGACACCACGGATAGATGAACAATTCAACACCATGAAGACTGTGCCGGCGTTTTGTCCAAAGATCATGCACACCACAGCATATATTGGCGCGAGCTATAGGTACGTGATAATGAGCGTGTCGAAACAGTCAGTGTTGTCAACTACCCATCTGTTACAGAGGCTAAGCGAATGCCAGGCTCCTCGTCTGTCTCTGTGTCCCTAAACCACCGTTGAGCTCTCCATTCGTCACATGGTCAACGCCCGGAAGACGAAAGGCCTGTAGCCGCCTCTCGCACTGTGATGTCTGGCAGCAAGGCGCAGTGGGCACCATCATTCGAGTTTGCCTTGGGGCGGAGAACCCCCTTGGACGCTGTGGCAGGCAAAGCGAGAGGGAATCGGAATACTTCCCGCTGGCATTATCGGGCGTAGACGACGCCGTCACTCGTGGCCATAACGGCGCCGAAAACCTTTGCCCTGAGATCCGTGCCGCCGCATTCGTTGAAGACAGTCTCCCACTGGCGGCTCGTGGTCGACCAGCGGACGACGGCGGGCACATCCTTGTTCACGGAGATGCTGTACGCGAAGCCAGGGACCGCCGGGGTGAACGCCCTACCGGCCAGCCCAGGGAGGCCCTTAGAATCCGACCGCCCCGTGGCGACGACCTGGCCGTACTTCAGCGGCCCGGGCCTCAGATCAACCTGGCCCCGGGCCCGGCCCTCGTTGCTGTAGTAGTACTGCCCGTTGATGTCGACGTCGCCGGTGTTGCCGCCGGCAGCCAGCTTGACGACCACCTCGGTAGCGCCGCCTGCGCCGATACGGAGGATGTCCGGGCCTTGGCCGCCGACGTCGTTGGCAAGGGCCTGCCTGGGCCTGGTCCGAGGTTGACGCTAAGGAGCGTCTTGAACTGGATGGGGTAGGCGCCCGAGACGCACTTCAGGGGCTTCAGCTTGGTCGGGACGGGCGCTGTCCCGTCGGCGTCGCGGTGGCGACGGACATGACGGTGGTTGTTACGAGGGACGTTCCGGGCGCGGTAGTCGTCGCCGTCTTTGTGACAGTCACGACCGTAGAAATGGGGCAGGGGCACAAGACAGCAAAGCGAGTCCACATTACTGGACTCGTGCGGCAGTACCTTAGCAGTAGGAGCCGGGCCGCCGCCACGAGGCTTGCCCATGCCGTGATGGCGAGAAGCGTGATCAAACGACAAGACAACATCCTGTCGTGTAAACTAGGGATCTGTGTTCTGAACAGAGACCCTGGGGTAACTCGTTCTCGAGACTCTGTTGAACCAGAGATGGAGCCGGCAGTTCCGAGAGTTGAGGTATTAACTGCGCTTTATACGTCATTCAGTTCAGCGGGTTCACTTTCCTTTGCCAAATTCGGCTTCAACAAGACCCCAAGAACGAGCATGATTATTTCCCTTCATCACGGTGCAAAGCTCTTGCCATGTTCGCGTGACGTCTACAAGAAGCAACTTCGTCACCTTCAACTTCATTAGCAAGGGCGATGTTATGACATGCGCAATGTTTCGACTCTCGTAGATGACAGGTCATACAGCATCTCCATATGCTACCGGGATGGCTACCGAGGGACTTGATTGTGGCTGCTGCAGTACTTCGTACAAGGATTCAGCAAAGCTGAAGGCTCAACCTCGGCTTAGTTAGGGGCACTCAACAAGCCAGAATATCGATTGTGGCCGGGGGTTGTTCGACAACACACACCAATAGGCTAGAGGCGAGTGGGAGATCCGAAGTGCCAGCCCGACATCATTCATCAAAGATTCTTGTCCCATGTATCAAGATAAGTTAGGACATAGCCGGAAGACTCAATGGTTATATAAGCATAGTGTTCGAGACGCCCAACCTGTGCTTTCCGACTTCATATCCGATTACAGCCTATGAATATCAGCAACTATGCATCTTGCGAGCTATTGGCGACGTGCCAAGCCACTTCCAAATAGTCTTGGTTTTAGGCAAGGCAAGCTTGTTTCTCCAGGTACGCCATGTAGGACAACAGCGTAGTGATTTGCCGCCTTGCATGCGGTCATCGGGGGAGCGAGTGGCCAATTGTGTAACCACATGTGGTGATGATACCCCGAATTCCTATAGGCTTGTTGCCGCCGACTCTCGTGCCCTCAGATCTGTCTCTCGCCGAGAGACTTCGCATGGCTGTTGGCTTACTGCACTTGCAATTCGCTGAAATTACGCGATGAAATACTCTTTTGCCCATGGTCACGTACGGAGGAGGTTTTCAATACTATTGGTTTGTGCTTGCACACGCTTGCGCCTTATGCCGCGGTATTGTGAGCATCTAGCCGAGTGGTGACGTTGGTGTCCGTAGTTCCTGAGTCCTCCAGGGCCGCACCCAGCGTTCGTACGAGCACGAGCTTCGGCTCAAACTGATCCAAGCCGTGTATAGCCCAATCAGGCAACCAAGGCCCGAGGCGCGTGGCCGAATTGGGACGTGCTGGGTGGTGTGGCGTTGAGCTGGAAGGCCCGACGCCATCCAACGTTGAAAGCAGCCAAGAGCGTAACTAATAATAGTCGCTGCCTTCATTTGTCTAGGGGGCGGGATACATGTGACATGTGTTTTGAAGCTGGCTTGAAGTGCTCCGGAGAGCTTTGCAGGGGACTGTATTTTGCACTGTACCCTGCACTGTATGGTGCAGCGCCTTCACAGTAGCATCAGACGACGCGTGTCAGACACGCCATATTCACACTGTACATTACCGACGCCAATTTTCGGCGTGAGCAGCAAGCAAACTCCCTCTCGTCCATCTCCACGACTCCGCTCCATCATCTCTCTTCGCGCTTTATGGCCACCGTACGACGGTGAAAATTCATCATGCCGCGCCACTACTCTCCCCCCGACTCGCCGCTGTCGTCCATGGTCTCAGAAGAGGCCTACGAGGAGGATGCACACGACGACGACGACGACGAGGCCTCCCTCCGCCCGTCGAAGCGGCAAAAGGTCGAGGCCGGATCGACAACATCATCGGCCGTCGTCCCAGATGCCGAGCCCGAGACGGTCCCGGAACAAGATCCCCTCGAGGGCATGTCCGACGTCTCGTCCGACACGTCGGGCGATATCCCGAGCTCCCCCATCAATGCGCGGCTCGACGAGGAGGACTTTCAAGACCAGGTGACGGTTTGCGACTGGGACGGCTGCCCGGCCGGCGACCAGCGGAACATGGACAAGCTGGTTGAGCACATCCACAACTCGCACATCGAGAACCGGCAAAAGAAGTACACGTGCGAGTGGAAGAGCTGCAGCCGCAAGGGCCTCCCCCACGCCAGCGGATATGCCCTCAAGGCCCATATGCGCAGCCATACGAGAGAAAAGCCATTCTATTGCTATCTGCCTGGTACGCAACCAGGTTCCCATATCCCCCGAGATAACCTCCACAAGACTAATGCCTGTGCAGAGTGCGACCGCTCCTTCACGAGATCCGACGCTCTTGCGAAGCACATGCGGACCGTTCACGAGACCGAGGCCCTCCGACCCTCCGACCCCGTGCCCAAGTCGATGCAGTCTGGGCCGGCGGGCAAGGCGAGCAAGCTGAAAATCATCATCAAGACGCCGCAGTCGCATGGTACTGGCCAAGAAGACGGCACGGACGGGTCGGTTAATGGCGAGGACCTCAACTCCGACTTCTTCACGGCACTCACGAGCGAGCTGTTCAGCGCCGAGGAGCTAGCCTACCCGGTGGACAAGCTGTATCGCAAGTGCTACTGGGAGTCCAAATGGGCGGATGAAATCGGCGACTCACTGAGGAAGGAGTGCAAGGAACTGGAGGAGATGTACTACAAGGAATGGCTGGAAAAGGAGGTGCTGCTGTCGCAGGTCATCAAGAGCGAAGTGGACTGGCATGAGCGGCGCCAGGGCGCCCTCGCGGGCACCGCCGGCGTACAGCTCCCGGGCGCTGCGGAGAGCCAGAGAGGTGGACGGGCCAATGGCGTCCGCCAAGGGAGCGAGGCCACGCCCTCTGCGAATGCGACCCAAGCTGTGGAAGCCTAGGCGGCTCCAGGGGTGCGTCTGCTCTTGGATTCTCCTCGGAATCGGGCATACGTCGAGGCAAAAGGGTGGCAGTGAAGGCGGTCTCGGAAGACTTGGGGGGAGCGTGCTGGAGGAGTTTACGGCGTTTGGCCATGTACGGGGTTATTGTATTAGCAAGCTCACGATGATGAACAACACTGGTTAACCACGAGTAAGCGAGCACAACCCACGCACGGGCTCGGGCGCGTTTGCTTCCAGAACGTCGGCGCTGCTCATGGCCCGAAATAAGAATATCCGCCGGGGCCACTGAAGCTGCCGGGCGTCGAAGCCCGCCTACCCTATACCCTCCACGTGGCCCACTCCGGTGCCGCCGCCACCGCCCGATTTCGCATGGGCGCAAAGCGTGGGGCCACTCACTCCCCATTTCTAATCCGCGACTTTTTATTGCAGCGGCGTGACGCGCATCTTTGTCCCGCGTGCGGACCACCTCCAGTCTCTTTCATGTTGGTGCGGGAATACTCCAAGGGCTTCGTCGTCATATCGCTGCGTACATCGCGAACCGCCGTCCGGGTTGACGCATCCCAGAGGAATCGCGCAGCCTCGGAAGCAGAAACCGCGCCACGCCGCCCAGCCTGCACCATGAGTGCCATCCTCTCCGTCGACGACCTCAACGACTTCATCTCCCCCGGCGTCGCCTGCATCAAGCCCGTCGAGACCCTCCCCGCCGCCGCTCCGCCGCCGTCGTCCGCCAACGAGACCGAAGTCATCCTCGACGGCGGCCCGCAAGCCGCCGCCGCCGCCAACCCGGCGCAAATATCCCTGACCGACTGCCTCGCGTGCTCCGGCTGCGTCACCTCCGCCGAGGCCGTCCTCGTCAGCCTCCAGAGCCACGCCGAGGTGCTGTCGACGCTCGACGCCGCGCCCGCGCTGCGGGTCGTGGGGCCCGACGCGGCCGGCGGCTTCGCCGTTGAGGGCCTGGAGAACGAGGCCGCGAAGCTGTTCGTTGCCAGCGTGAGCCCGCAGACGAGGGCGAATCTGGCGGCGGCGTGCCGCGGCCATGCGTCGGAGCGCGACGCCGGCCGCATGCTCGACAACCTGTTGCGGGGGCCTACCGGAGTGGCCAGGGGGGGCAAGTGGCACAACAGGTTCGCGTGGGTGGTAGACACCAACGTCGCGAGGGAGGCGAGCCTCGTCCTCGGCGCAGACGAAGTGCTCGGCGCCCCCGGAACGGGCGCCTCCGCCCCATCACAGCCGATCCTGGCCTCGGCCTGCCCCGGCTGGGTGTGCTACGCCGAAAAGACACATCCTCACGTCCTCCGCCACCTGTCCAGGGTCAAGTCACCACAGGCCCTGATGGGGACGTTGCTGAAGACGACCCTGAGCCGAAAGCTGGGCATCCCGCCGAGCAGAATATGGCATCTGGCTGTGATGCCGTGCTTTGACAAGAAGCTCGAGGCCAGCCGGGAGGAGCTTACAGACGAGGCCTGGGCCGGCGCAGGGCTGCCGGGGCGAGGCGTCCGGGACGTCGACTGCGTCATTACAAGCAAAGAGATCCTCATGCTCGCCGAATCGAGAGAAATCAACTTTTTTGATATTCCCAAGGACCAACTCTCTACCCCCCCGCCGGAGCCGTTCCCAGACTCGAGGCTACACGACTTCCTGTTCCCCCAACGCAGCACCCGGAACCCACCCCGCGCGGCCGGCTCCTCGGGTGGCCCGCTGTACCATATCCTGCAGAGCAGAGCCGCCCAGACCCCCGGCTCCCAGATCCAAATGAACCGGGGCCGCAACGCGGACGTTGTGGAATACTCCGTCACTCTCGACGGCGAGCCCGTATTCAAGGCCGCGCGATATTACGGGTTCAGGAATATCCAAAACTTGGTCAGGAGGCTAAAGCCCGCCCGGCCGTCCCGCATGCCCGGCGGCAGACCTTTTGGAAGCGCTCGGCGGCCGGCGGGCAAGTCGGCCTCCCTCGAGTATGGCTATGTTGAAGTCATGGCGTGCCCGGGAGGCTGCACCAACGGCGGCGGCCAGATTAAAGTCGACGACCCCATCGTCGTTGAGCGCAAGGGCTTTGCTGGAAAGCCAGGTCCGCAGGAGCAAAAGGACTGGCTGGCAGAGGTTGACGAGGCGTACTTCTCTGGCGACGAGGCGGAGCGGGAGGTTGGCGGGAGTTCTGGGGATGTCGTGGGCGGCATCCCCCGATCGTATATGAATGATACCCTGGCGCACTGGTCCGACATCACGGGCATAGGCTTAGATAGACTAGCATTCACGAGCTATCGTGAGGTGATTAGTGACGTTGGAAAGGACAAGGCCACTGACGCCGAAAAGGTTGTTCAACTGGCTGGGAAGATGGGCGGCGGGTGGTAGTTTAGTGGTTGAAGCGAGAATCAACTCTCCTTGGCACCGCGGCGCGTAAAGCCGATGCCCCCCCGTCCGCTGCCGTCGGGTCCCCTCGGTGCCCGGATTGGATGTTGTGGCTCGTCTCTCGGCGGCGGGCCTACCGTCGGGGAATCGCCCTGGGCTCCTCGTCTCTGAGCCGTGGGATCCGGCCTGGACGAGTAGCCCGGATCGTACAGTTCTCTAGTCGGCGCATTTTGGTTGTTCTGCCGTCGGACGTCGGGCTGCTGGCGGGTGTTGTCAAAGGTACTCCTCTGCCCCCCGCCGCGGCCCCGGCCCCGGCCCTGCGCAGAGTGGCGGCTGTCGGAGCGAGGTGGCGTCACCGTGCCGGGCGACGAACCGCGCGACGATGGCGCGGACTCGCCAAAGATCTTTGCGCGCGCCTCGTCGTAGCGCCGCTGCTTCTCCTCCCGGTCCCTCTTCTGCTTCGCGCGCATCTCCTCGGGGGTCAGCTGCACCTCCTTCCTGTCCTGGTCGTCGTCGTCGTCCATGGTGAGCTGCGACATGCCCGTGACGGGGTCCCTCTTGGCGATGACGGGCTTGCGGCTCAGGACCTTGACCTGCGGCTTGAAGCTCGACGTGAGGGGCACGTTGCTGTTGGCCTCGAGGTAGTGGAACGTCTGGGGGGAGTCGCTGCAGAGGCGAGAGGGAGAGGATGCATTAGCACGCGCTGGGCCTTTTTTCGCAACGGGGCAGCTGGGGTCCTACGCCGACTCCCATATCCTGCGGTTCGTTTCGACGTGCTGCGTCAGGCGCTCCGTCCTGGTGAGAGGCGCCTGCGCCGCGGGAGCCTCCTTTTGCCGCTGCACGTCTTGCTGCGCGGCAGTGTCGGCCTGCGTCTCCCAGTCGTCCTCCCACGCATCGGGCACTGCGGCGACCGCCTTCTTCATCGTGGGGGGGCGGGTGTCGGCGCGATGGAGGGGGGTTTTTTGCTCCGACGGAGTCGACGCGTCTCAGGGGGTCTTCTCGGGCGGTCGCGTGTGCAACGTCGGCGCTCGGCGGGCGTGCGCGAGGAGTCTGCGCATAGGAAGCCTGCCTGGTGGAGGTTCGGTGGAAGCGTTCGGATGGTTGCAGGCTTGCAGCCTGCGTGGTTCAGGCCCGGAGTTGGTGTTGTCCGGTACTTGCAAGCGCCAGAGAGGTACCTCGCGGCGCCCGAGCAAATGGCGGAGTCGTAAGTGCCGTCATGCCTTTTTCGGGTACTCCGGACATGAGCAGATCTGGCTTCTGCCAGGGATCTGATGGCGGGGTCTTGGTGGGGCCGCCTGAACCGGCCATGACAGCCATCAAACGTCGGGTTGCCATGCAGTGTAGCCTGTTGCTCTCTCTCCTCGACAACGCTGAAGGATTTTTTGCAGATAAGCAAACAATCTGTTGGTTTCGTCTCCATCTCACACGCATCCCAGCAAGCGACCGCGATGGCCGCTGACCCTCACGCATTGCAGATGGGGGTTGCTGAGCCCATCGCCCCGGCCGCCGGCGCCGCCAGCGCTTCAAGGAAGGCTAAGGACGAGCTTGACTGGAGGATGTCGAGACTGGCCGATCAAACCTTCAACATAAGTAAGTATGCGCCCCGCCTTGTCTCCTCGCGGCATCCTTACTGACGGCTGTGGTAGAAAAGTACCCCGATCCGCTGGCGCCGCGTCAAGGCGTCGACCCCCAGTTCTACCCGAAGGGCGTGACGCTGGAGATGGAGAAGAAGTGGCTGGCTAAAATCCAGGCACTGAAAGACGGCGCAGTCTAGGTGAAAGCGCTGCAACGGCGCTTGAACGACGAGGTAGCGGGAGAATCTTCTGTTCCTGTTTGTAGTGACAAGTTTACGACGAGACGATTTTGCCGTACCATCTCCTTAGACGTCAAAACAAATTGGTGCTGCTGCAGATGAGATTACACGAGTTCCTGACGTGAGACGAACAATATATGCCCACGGCCGTTTGCAACTGGCCCTGCACCAACCACCGTTGGGTTGGTTAGGATAATGAGGCTCAAGTCGTGCAGCCTGCAGCACGGGCACTGCGCTGTGGCGTTGCGGTAGCAACCTCCATCGGCGGAGTGGCTTGCCAACTGCACTCCGTACTACGTTCCATGGCACCTGTTGCTATTTACGGATCCAGCACTTCTTCGGCATTCAGCTGGCCACAGCTGTCGAGCATGACCTCCAGGAAGCAAAGCAGGCAAGCAAGCGGTGTGAGACCGGGTAAGCAGCGTTGCATGCTTTGTAGGCGCAAGCCTGGCCTCTGCGTGATGCATGCAACCGCTCTGCAGACGAGGGACGCTGGGAGGACGGACCAAACAGCGGCTCAGAGAGAACGGTAAGCTTCTGGTACGGGAGCCGGCTGGACGCTGTGTGACGTCGCATCGCACCACTACCAGCCCACTACCAGCCCACTACGGGCACACACAGCCGGATGAGGCTGAGCGCTGCCGTCGCTCGAGGTAACGGGTAATGACGCTCGTGTAAGTCCATGCGTGCGGCCGACCTTCAGGGTAGCATGAGGCGTGGAAGAAGTCGTCGAAGGCTTGGCAGCTGAGTTATGCGAAGCATCAGAGACGTGACGCGGGCTTATCGAGCTGCCTCCCTAGTGACGATCGGCCGACACGGCAGAGCACTGGCCGGGGCGCGGCTCGTGATGGGCGAGTGGCGGGTGGCGACGCCGCGTCGCGACAGGCTGGATTACGAACGAGCCAACGGAAGAAGGCAAGGCCGGGATGGGGATGCGGCTGGCGCGCAAATAGCTGACTGGATGGCTCGGATCGCTACCGTCACATAATATCGGCGGCATGTCTCTCATTCCTGGCGACGCAAGAGGGCGGCGATGTCTGATAGGCCGTGCGCAAAAGCCGTGTATTTCAGGGCCGGCCGTGGACTTGCTTTCCAGACTGCATTGGTTGATGCGTACGTGCGTCCTGGGCCACTGGTGGTGGATGGGCACGGCGATGTCGTCGTGGGCTCGCAACGTGTTGTTGATCTGAATTAGCTGACGGAACAGCCTCCCGACTTGAGTAGCGGCTTCCGTTCACAGTGCCAAGCCACTGCACGGAGGTTGAACGCTGAGCTTATGCCAGGGGCGGCATGTTATGGATATAACAATATTATTGCTGGCTAGACTCGGCAGCTGCCCTTTTTCCCGCCAAATCCAGATATCCGGGACTCCTCCAAGCCTCTGGGGACGGCTCTGCCGTCATCCAGCCATGTCTCACGACTCGCAGCACCCCCCACCCCCGTCGAGGTGTACGAGTATCCCTCGACGCCAACCGTTCGTGATATTGGACGTCAAAGGCATGTAGAGAGCCCCGGCGATGAGCAACCCCGCTCGCCCGCCCGTCCGTCCGTCCTTTCGTCCTGTCGCCCTATCGCCCTCGCCCACGAACCCCACCTGGAGGGCCGGAACAGGCTGCCTGACGTCCAGGTCTGAAGGCACTGTGGCGTACTGCCCAGCCCGCAGAATTAATGGCCGAGCTCATCACCGACCGCACGGCATCGCGCATAAATGGGAGCGCGCGTAATGCATCGTGGACACCGAAAGGGTCCCATGAATGGAATCGCGATCGCCGCGTGCAGAGGCGTGCGTGCAAAAGGCCGCGGCTCCTACCGCTGCAAGCGCACTGTAAGGTACCTGTAGCCTGTAGGCGCTCAGCTTGCCAGCTCCTCGCCCCCAAGCACGCGTGCGGCGCGCCTTCAACCAGCACCCCCAAAAAGCACCTTCTCTGCTGCACCAACTTCCCCAACCGCCGCAAGGGCTGCAACTGTTCATCACCAGCATCGATTTCCACTCTGAACCCGCGACTCGACCGACTCTCTGCTGGCTGCTCGACGACGACGGCGCCGCATTCGATCCTCTCTTCTCGTCGTCATCATCCTCATCCTCCGCCCCCTCCTCGCAACCCGCCCGACTCCGCGAGCTGTCCCGCGGCTGGGCAGCTGGATCCATCCACCGCCATGTCGGGCACTACTGAGGGCGCGCATGCGAACGCAGGCGGTTTTGACCTTCTGCGACGAGCTACCCAGGCGATGATGTCAAAGTACGTTGCGTTGCGTTTCTTTCCTCCTGCTCTTGAAAAAAAGAAAAGCTCTTGAAAAAAAAAAAAATATCGCCCTCTTCTCCGCATGGAGCTCGCGCCTTGTGCCCGCATCACCGTTTCACGTATATCAAGCTTCCTCTCGTCCAAGTGGGCTTGCAGAGAAGCCGTCTATTATTACCTCGCTCCCCTTCCAGGGCCCTGGGTCCAGGCGATCCATCCTGCCTGTTGGCTTTGCACAGCGTCGAGTGGCGTCTTTGTTGGGCTTCGTCCAATATCCGGGAATTGGCAGCGGACGAGCCGGCCGGGGGCGCGAGTCAGCGTGCCATTCCGATCGCGAGCCCCTCACGCTGCCTTCCAGCGGCCGGTCACCAGTCGGCCTGCAGTCGAGGAGCAGCAGACGGGGAGCGCGCTTTGGCAGCTGCTCTGCTGGCCATGGCCGGGCATCGCGAGAGGCGCTGCAGGATGGAGCGCCTTATCGTCGCCGCCCCCAGGCCTTCCGAAGTAGACCTGTCCAATGGGTGGACAACAGGCCCTGCACGGCGAGACTGGCGGAACACAGAAGGTACCTGTGGACGGGGACCAACGGGGTCAGATGAGGTGTCTGTCCAGGTGCCTGCATGTGCTCGGTATGGCCTGCCACATGCCGCATTCATTGTCGGCCGTTTGCCCGGTACCTGGCCTTCGGCGAGGCCGTCGACCACGAGAGAACCCCGCCGGAAGCGGGAGGCATCGAACTCTGTTCGGTGGCCCGCGCGCGCACGCAGGCGCTGCGGCCGCGGCCTGACTCGCTCTGAACCGCGCCGTCTCCCATCATGGCGCCATGGCAGTTGGGCCTCGCAGCGGAGATGCAACCACGCTGCCCTCTCGGGGCGCCCACGACAGCTCCGTTCTGCGGCGTCGACACATGGCCGGCCCAAGACCCCGCCGTGGCCTTGTGCCCATGCTTGATCAAGCCTCGAGATCCCCACTCTCCACATGGCCGCTACGGAGCAAAATTCATTCATCTCGTCATCTCCTTTCTCGGGCGCCGCGAGTTTGCCATTGCACGTCCGCTGTCGGATTCCACATCACGGAGCCAACAACGGCACTGGGCGGCCCTCCTCTTCCGTCTTTCCCCGGCCATCTCTGCATCTCTGCCCTGCCTACCCTGCATCACGGCTTTATTGGGCCTCTTCTCGTTTCAACCCCCTCTCAGCAACCGCCATGAACTAGTCCCTTCACATGACTCTGGCCTCCTCCCCCGCCATCATTGCTGCGCAAAATTCCGGTTTTCATTTTTCATTCTTCCCGCCTCCGTTGATTCCTGCCGCAACAATGCACGGTGTTGACCGATCCACCAGGACCGCTGCAGCCGACGACGATGGCGTGGACCACATCGGCACCGACACGCCGCGCTCCGGCATTGCGACCCCTCAGCCTGACCTCCAGGACAAACGCCTGCCCGGAATCATGAGCTACTTCGGCCAGGTTCGTCAAGACCCTTCTGCGAAGGAACCGTGCTCGTCTGTCTTTCCGCGACCTGAGAGTGCCATACCCCTGGATCACGAGCGAACCCGGCAGAGCCAGGCCGCTTCGTCCAAGGTGCGGCAATCGCAGGGTCCTGCCGAGAGCTCTTTGCGTTGCAGCAGAACTTCTCTTGATACCCGCGCTCCCCCGCAGCTCGACAGCATTGGTCTCGGTCCCAAAGCTGCCCAGCAAGCACAGTCACCTTCTCATCCCTATCCAACCCCTCCCGCTTCACAGCCATCGTCCTCTGGGGGCTCCATGACGCGAGATTCGAGCTTGTCGAGCGGAGCGGCGCGTCCAGCCGTCTCGGCGGCCTCTCGCTCAGGCAAACTGTCACTGGAGCAGAGCAGTCGGCCAGAGTCTACCACTACCCATTCTCTGACCCCTGATGTTTCGTCGGGAACCGAGATGGCCGCCGTTCAAGGTGGTCGTCCTGCCTCGCCCCAACACCAAGAACAATCCCTACCCAAACATGCACCTCCAGACTCGACCTTGGCTGCCACATCTAGCAAGTGGTATTCGCTTGAAGGACTCAAAGAGCTAACTCGTGGTGTGATGTTCAAGAGCGGTCCACCGACTCCCACGAGAGCACTGTCTGCTGCTCACTCATCGCAATCAGACGGAAAGGACACGCCTGGACGAACCAGCAATGACGGAGCAGATACTAGTGGGACACAGACGCCGCGGAACTCTGCTTCTACCGGCGCTCAAGCTCCGGCGCCAAAGGGAAAGTTGACGATTAAGATCGCCGAAGCGCGAGGGCTGCGCAAATGCCGTGACCCGTACGTTGTTGCGGTGTTTCAGCGGAGCGAGCTCATTTCCGGGGGGCCCAGACATTCTGAGGAGGAGGACAGCCTGAATGCGCCCAAGTCCGCCTTTGGCGGCATCCCGATACAGCGACAGGGGAGTGACTCTGGCCGTCCAATGGCCATCCCCATGCGAAGCCGGCAGAGCAGCAACACCAGCATCACCGACTACAACACCTTCCGGAACCGAACAGCTCGCATCCCCTCCTCGAACCCAAAATGGGACGCCGAGGCGGTTTTGTATGACAGCCAAAGCTTGCATGCGCTTGGCCGAACATGGGCTAACATTGGGTAGTGATGTCGTTGATTCGGATATGCTGGTGGATATTTCTGTGTACGATCACATGGCCACGGGCGAAGAGTTCCTGGGACAAGTCGACTTTCAAGCCACGAGAGACCATGATGGTCCTGTGAGGGGGTGGTTTGCCTTGAAGGGCCATGCGGATACAGTTGCCGAAAATGCCCCCACGGGCGAGATATACGTTGAAGCCTTCTACCAGCTGACCGAGAGAAAGCACTTTGGACCCAGCGACTTCGAAATCCTCAAGCTCATTGGCAAAGGGACGTTTGGCCAAGTCTACCAGGTCCGAAAGAGAGATACGCAACGCATCTACGCCATGAAGGTGCTGCAGAAGAAAGTTATCGTCCAGAAGAAGGAGGTGGCGCACACCGTGGGGGAGCGCAACATTCTCGTGCGAACGGCCATGTCCGACTCTCCCTTCATCGTCGGCCTCAAATTCTCGTTCCAGACACCGTCCGAGCTGTACCTGGTGACGGATTACATGTCTGGCGGAGAGCTGTTCTGGCATCTGCAGAAGGAGGGACGATTCGACGAGAGGCGTGCCAAGTTCTACATTGCCGAGTTGATCTTGGCCATTCAGCATCTGCACAACAGCGACATCGTCTATCGCGACCTCAAGCCCGAAAACATCCTTCTAGATGCCAACGGCCATATTGCGCTGTGCGATTTTGGGCTGTCCAAGGCGAACCTGACCAAGAACGATACCACCAACACATTCTGCGGCACGACGGAGTACCTTGCGCCTGAAGTCTTGTTGGACGAGTCTGGGTACACGAAAATGGTCGACTTCTGGTCCCTGGGCGTCCTGGTGTTTGAAATGTGCTGCGGCTGGAGCCCGTTTTACGCAGAAGATACACAGCAGATGTACAAGAACATTGCTTTCGGCAAGGTTCGGTTCCCTCGCGACACGCTCTCGCAAGAGGGCCGCAACTTCGTCAAGGGATTGCTTAATAGAAATCCCAAGCACCGGCTCGGGGCGACGGACGACGCCGAAGAGCTCAAACGGCATCCATTCTTTACCGACATCGACTGGGACATCCTCGCCAAGAAGCTCATCACGCCTCCTTTCAAGCCAAAGTTGAAGTCGGAGACGGATGTGTCCTATTTCGACCCCGAGTTCACCACCGCCCTCGAACAAAATGGGTCACTGAATGAGCGCGCGGCCGCACTGGCCAGGGGCTATGCAGCGTCCACGCCTCTTTCTCCGTCGGTACAGGCCAACTTCCAGGGCTTCACCTTTGTCGACGAGAGTGCTCTCGATGACCACATGAGAGATCGGTTCCGAACAGATGATGAGGACATGGACGACGCGCAGCACGCGAATCATGACGACGACGAGTGGGACAATCTTGACGACATTGACCCACGCAAGGCCAATCGTATGAGCGGTATCGTGAAGACGTCTCACGCGGACGAGCAAATGGTCGGCGGCTCAAACTTTGACGATTGATCAAGAAGGACTGGGTGCTCTCAAACCTGGGCTCATCTGAGTTGCAAAGGGTAGCGGCCCCTCATCGTTCTCACAACCATGGCATGAAAATTTAATTACGGTATGACTGCATCAAAGGGGGGCGGCGGCGGCTGGTTTTGCATTGCATTGTCGAAAAGGTAGCGGAGCAGGAGGATTTTGGCGTTCAGGTTGCGAGGAGGACTATTTGAACCGACCGCGGCCCAAGACTTTAGTCCAAGGCTGCTTGCAAAGTCGGAAAGAATTCAAAAAACGACAGGGACGAGTCCTCAGTTGTTGCCATTTGTTTTGCGCCTGAAGTTGCTGTTGCAGAGCTAGTTTGTACGCTGGACGACGGATTCCTCGCCGTTGAGCAGGACGGTCTCCAGCCAATCGATGAGGTCTTGCACACACACATACTGTCCGACAGCGTCAATCACCATGGGTTGGGGGCGGGGGGAAGGTACGAGAAGCTTGCGGCGAAGCCTCTTTGGCAGTTCTCTGGATGGCTGCGTGGACAAATAGTGCAGCTACAGGCACGGCGCCTAGTCAGTCGCAGGGAAGAATAGGCAAGGCAAACCAAAAAAAAGTTGGGAGAGCAATGGCAATGCGTTGCCGGCCTGAACTGCTGTCCGCGCTCTGTCGTGTTTGGGTGACAACTCCCATCGTCGATGGAATGTAATTCACCAAGTACCAAGTGAATATGTCTGTTTGGTTGTGGAGGAAGCAGTTGCCAATAGGAACGGACCGAGGCCATCTGCCTCGTTTCTACCGTATCAGCAAGACCAAGTCACCAGCTTTGGGTGTTGATCACGCTGAAAGCATTCGCAATGATGAAGTCCCGCACCTAATTGAGGCTGCTTGGAGGAAAATGTACAACAGGACTATCGACCCCACCAATGACCTGTGCTCGTCTGGACGCCAGCACGCTCTCTCGAGTCAATGCAGCCCATCTCCCACCCTCTTCTTCCCGGCATCTCTCCGTCTCCCGCCACGCTTGCATTCGTCACCTTCTCGTCTCCATGGACAAGCGGAACATAACTTAGTGGCCGTGGGGCTCCTCCTCCTCGGCCTCGAGCCAGTCCGGGAGGGCAGCGGCACCTTGGTTGGCCTGGGCGGCGACGTCCTGGCCCTCGATCTCGACGGCCATGCTTTCGTACTCCTGCAGGCTGCCGGCGAGGTCGGCCTCCTCGGGGGAGGCGGGCGTCTTGGGCATGGCAAAGGCCTGGACCTGGCCCTCGGCATCGGACTCCTTGACGGGAGGCATCTTGTAGGCCTTGAGCTCCTTCAGGTAGAGCTCCTGGACGAAGTCGGCTGCGAAAGAGAAGCGGCGTTAGCATCGTGTCCGTCATCAGCTGAAGGTGCGGTCATCATCGGAAACGTCGCGGGGGCATTCGCCGGATTGACGCTCGGGTCGTG
Source organism: Tolypocladium guangdongense (assembly GCA_022114105.1). Taxonomy (NCBI): domain Eukaryota; kingdom Fungi; phylum Ascomycota; class Sordariomycetes; order Hypocreales; family Ophiocordycipitaceae; genus Tolypocladium; species Tolypocladium guangdongense. The sequence continues at coordinate 4,330,476 of NRQP01000001.1, read as the reverse complement.
TTGTCGTCGCTGTAGCGATGGCGGCGACGTCGGGAATCGGGAGGCGGGTAGAGAGACGGCTTCGGCGTTCGGCTACAGCAGTGCCGCATCAAGTCCAGGCACGGCATGCCAATCGAGTCCACCGCCAGTCGACCGTATGAAATCAACCAGAAGAGCGCACCCTTACCTCGCCGGGACACGGTGGGAGCAATGAAGCTCCTGGCCTGGACGGTTCGTCTCGCAGACCGAGCGACGGCGGCGGCGGCGGCCGAGCTGGCGCGCTATAAAGCCAGTCAGCAAAGACGTCCCTGCATTCCGCGACAGGCGACGGCAGGAGCCGTAGGAAAAGCGCGAGGAGGACTCACCGAGGCCCTGGAGAGTTGGCTGAGCATTTTTGAATGGCTGGGCGCGGCTCAATGGGGAACCCTGGGATGGGGGGAGGCGGACTGAGGGTTTTGTGAAAACCGTGATGCCGTCTCCCCCGGCTGGAGTTTCTGCCTCAGGTTTTGGCACGTGACCTGCTGCTACCACTTCGCCCGGGCATCATCACCGCCGAATGCCTGACTTGATGCGAACTTGCACGATGCAGCGGTTCAGTGTCCGCATCTGGACATGTAATTGTGTTTCCCGAGGACCAAGTGGCTTCGCCGTGGCATGCGAGTGCAGTTACCCGTAGGGACGAGTGAGCTCGTGGTCTGACGAGGTCTCTAGGCTGGCCAATTCTCGTCTGATTTAACAAACTGCCCTGTCTGCATGTTCTCTTTTGAATCTATCATGCCGAAACTCCATTGTCCGTATATGTTCTCTGCTGGCTGACCCATAATGAACGCTCTTACTGAATACCCGACAAATGCAGCTGAATGTTGGGCGCTCTTCTATCGCATTGGCCGAACGGGCCAGACAAAAGTGGAATGCACATTCCAGCAGATGTGCTGGTGACGGCATGTATATGCGTGGTTGCTGAATGTGACAACACACAGTCCGAGCGGCACTCCAACATTCTCGGTCTCAGCAGCGTGTCTTTCAACCCAAGCCGAAACAACACCTACTCCGCCTCGTACCCTGCCCTAGGCAGAAACTCCCCGCTCCTTTGCCTTGGATCGGCCTCGCGTGCCTGGGGGGGCATCGCCCATACGGCTCCGCTTGTGCTTGAACAGGCCAAAGACGAATGCAGAGACGTACACCAACGTGAGGAGACTGGCCACGACGACGTACGCAATGCAGAAGTGGCGGGGAGTTCCGGCAAGCTGCAGGCCCAGGCCACCGTTGATGATGCCGATGATGATGAGCGCGCGGCCGTACCAGATGTGAATATAGCTGATGATGCCGCGCCCCCGATGCTTGACATAGTACATGTGATGAAGCCATCCGAAGACGGGTTGCAGGCCCATCAGGGCGCAAACGAAGACACCCAGTTGGGTATGTGTGTTCACGAAGAACTGGAGAGACATGGTCAGCGGGAGTGTCCATGTCAGTGCATCTCGACGCGCGGGTACCCACCCAGTTAGCACGACTGGCCATGACGTATCCAACGCCGAAGCCTGCCCACATGCCGAGATAGACGAACATCTGCCAGCTGGCGTGTACAATCCAGTTGCCGATCAGAGACATCATTATGGATCCGATGGGGTATCCGACGACGAAGACGAGGGTCATGAGGATGCCGTGCGCGTAGGCCAGTGTCTGGCTGGGAGCGCCACCGTTGTCCGTGACGCCATTTCCATTCCCGCTTCCGTTCCCGTCTCCGTTCCCGCCGCCACCGGTGTTGCTGCTCTGGGCCGTCAAGAAGGGATTCGCGTCGGAGCTGATGCTCGCTTTGGTCAGGTCTACCGAGAAGAGGTTGAAGGCCTCGTGGAAGGATATGGTTGCCGACGTGCTCTCCGAGTTCAGGGGGCTGCCCTCGAGCCAGGCGGCCAACCAGCCCGTCGAGCCGGCGAGGTTGAGCTCGGTGCAGGCACCACACCGGACGTTGGCCGTCATCTGGCCGTCGCTGACGCCCGATCCGTCGAGCAGCTCGACGTCGTCCCTCTGCACGTGCAGCGGCATGACGTGCGCGGCGCCCCGTCTCGTGCTGAGCGTCACATTGTTGTTGCCATTCGCGTACATGACGAACATGTCGGCGCCGCTCATCTGGGTGCCTATCCCGAGGCCAACCCACTCAAACCTGGTCGGGGCCTTGAGCTGGAAGTAGACGTTGCCCGACCCCGAGCTGGCGGCCGCTTCGGGGACGCCCCATTGGAAGCAGACTCCGGACGCGGGACAGTACGAGGATGTTGCGCCGGAAACCTGGGCCGCGTCTGGGCGAGGCGAGGCGTCAGCAGAACGGGCCACGGGATGGGCAGGAGAGGGAAGCTTGAACGCACTGGTGGCGATGGCGGCTGCGACGGCCGTCTTCGCGGTCAGGCGCATCGTATGTGGCGGGTCTGCCGGCGACTGGACTGTGTCGTCGATGCCGCGAGCAGCGCTCGAGGAGAGGCAATGCGACGAGGAGAGGCAATGCGACGAGGAGAGGCAATGCGACGAGGAGAGAAGGCGGCGGGCGTGGACTTATGGCGACAGCAGAGAGCAATGCGGATATGCAGCGGCCACGAGCACAGGGGCGCTCTGCAGCAGTGATATCATAGTCGGCGCGCCCAAAACGCCAGTGACCTGCGGAGGCGCCCCCGATCCGGAGCGCCTCCCAGATGAGCAGCAAGCTCCAGGACGATGCTATCGCCTCTAGGCCCAGCATGCTGGTCTTACAGGTAGGCATGCCCCCATGCATGCAGGTGCAAGTATAAGCCCAATTTGCGCCGCTGCGATTGGCTCGAGCGGCACCTCCTGGGGGCCGTTTCGGATGGCGGGGCTTCCGGGGAGCCGTGGCGTCGGATGGGGAGTGATGTTTGGCTCACGCAGGTAGCCAGCTGCGCCATCATCGCTGCCGTTTCGTGCTGAGCATTCCGTACGTTCACCTGCCGGGGCATTTAACCCCCCGACGCGGGCCAATCTGCCATCAACCACGGCAGTTTGAATTCCCCCCTCGCAGAACAGACATCACCAGCCCTCACCGTGATTATTTTCCCAACATGACTGATCATCGAGGGGCTGTGCTACCTGCCCCCCGAGCCCTTTTCCCACGGCTCGTTGCTGACGGCTCCAAGCCACCCACCATCCCTTCAGACCTTGGCCTTCCCATTCTGGGTTGTACATTGGCGTATTTCGTATTGGCTATTATTACCTCGGTGAGCTGCAGGCGCTGCGCCTCCACTGCCGAATGATTCAGCGACAGTCCACGACGCCACAGCCGAACCGTGGCCCAGATGCATCGGCTTTGGCTGCCTTATGAAGCTTGCCGCTATCTGCCGTTTCGATTGTGACTGGTGTTGGAAGCAGTCTGGGTTCCTCGCACATGTGGGTCTGTCACAAGACAAGGGGACTTTCCTCTGCCAACGACAACACCAATGAATCACAACGTCATTCAAATGGCCTTGCGGATCGAAACAAAAAACAACAGACGAGCAACGGCAACGCGTCACCTCTGGGCTGTCGACTGCCGAGTTGCCGCATTGAGCCGCCATGCAAGCATGCACATGGGCTGACGCGAGCTGAATCGGTGCCACGCCATGTGGCTGCCCCGCGACTCCCCCTTGGTTCATGGCGTCGTGCCGCAAGCCGTTACTGTAGATGTTCGTCCAAACAGTGTGCTCTGTTGTTTAGCTAGTCTAGTAAAAAGCAAACGCCCATGTCTGTCTGCCTCGTCTCCAACGCTCCCATCTAGTCAAAACTCTGGCCTCCACTCTAATAGTCTTGGACATGATAAAATCAACGCAGAGATGCGCGCTGCAAGAGCATGACCACTCAAGATGCCGCCGTCCGCGGCGTCCGTCCATCATCTCTTCCATGTGAAGGCGTCGTGTCCCGTCATTACATTCTCATTCTAAAACTTGTCATTTGGCCCTTGCTGCGTGCACGCTGGAAACAACGCAAAGAGCACCATCAGGCGCCATTCGCCAGGGGAAACGCATTGCTCTCGAGCAAGCTGGGCGATGCCACGAAGCTGAAGCCTCCGAAAACATCGTCCTTGTGGCTAGAAGCGCCGACGGGCCATGGGTCCCTGGGCGCAATCATGGGGCTCATCGCCAGGTCCGTGAACTCGGATGCAAAGTTTTCGGCCAGTTCCGGATCCGTGATCATGGGCTGAATCGGCGGCTCGAGCTCGCGCGCTTCCAGCTTCTTCCAGTCGATCTTGCGGAAGAATCTGTGCTTCTTGAGCGTATGCAGGTCCTTGGGCATCACGGACCCGAGTCTCTTGTTTGGATCCTTTCTCAAGAGGCGCGTGAGCAGGTCCTTGGCGTCGGGGCTCAGGAAGTACGGCAGGATGGGCTTCTGCTTGACGATGTTGTCCTGGACCTTCGCGTGGTTCTGGCCGCGGAAAGGCGGGTTTCCCGTCATCAGATCGTATCCGAGCGCCCCAAAGGACCACCAATCAACTGCCCTGCCATACTTCTTGCCGAGGATCACCTCAGGGGCCATGTATTCGACGGTGCCGAGTATCGAGTTGCAGCTCTCCGACTGCTCCACCGCCACCTTTGAGAGGCCAAAGTCGGTCAGGAGAAGGTGGCCATCGGCATCGAGGAGGCAGTTCTCGGGCTTAAGATCGCGGTACACGACACCTAGGTCATTGTGGAGGTGGGAGATGGCCAGCAGCATTTCCGCCATGTAAAAGGCAGCCACCGTCTCCGAGAACATCTTCTCCATGTTCAGGTGGGTGAACAGCTCCCCGCCCTGGCCGTACTCGAGGATCAGGTACAGCTTCTCGTGGTCCTGGAAGGCGTAGAACAGCTTGACCACAAAGGGGTGCTTGTTGACAGACTCGAGTATCTGCCGTTCCGTCTTGGTCTGCTCAATCAGCTTCTTATGCACGACGAGCGACGCCTTCTTGAACTGCTTCTGCGCATAGAGTCTGCCGGTCGCGCGCTGCTTCACCAAGAGGACGGTGCCGTAGGTGCCCTTGCCAAGGCACCGGAGAGGCTCAAACTCCTCCGACGTCATCTTGCGCCTCGGGTTGAGGCCGCCCTCGAGGCGCTCCACCAAGACCGACCGCTCTCGCACGCTGTCGCTGACAAAGTCGTTCTCGAGGCTGACTTCGTAGCTGGTGGATCCGCTATCTGAGCTCTCGCTTCCGGCCTCGCTGCGTGCGCCGTCGCGGCTCTGCGAGCGGCTGTCCATGGCGCTTCGGATCCCGGACCCGTTGCGCGCCACGGAGCTCGAGCGCGACGACCCGTCCAGGCTCAGCGGGTCCATCTGCCTCCGCAATTTGGCGATGCCGGAGACGCTGGGCGACGGCACTCCGCGGAGCACCGGGCTGCAGTTGGCGCTGACCACGTCGTCGATGCGGCTGCGCCCGCGGCGAGCGGCGAGGCGAGGCGTTCCGCAGGCTCCATAGTCGGAGTCCTCATCGCCAGACGTGGCGGGCGTCCGTTGGAAGCCGCGCACAGTCTTGAGCGCGGCGGGCGCCGGGCTTGTCATGGCGGCAAGAGTATAGGCGGTTTTCCAAAGGATGTCGATCGTAAAGCGCACGACTGCAGCGTCCGCCCTCCCAACACCCTGCGGCCAGGCGCAGTGCAGTCAGGCCGCTCACGTTGTGCCGCGGCGGCGCTCCGGATCTGCGCGCTGCTCGGACTCGAAGGGAAGCTGGATCTCGTAGCGGCTGGCAACACGCATCTGGTACTTGAAGAAGGAGGCTCTCATATGGGAGGTTTTGTGTATATGCATTGGATAGCGTTGGCAGGATTTGGAGGCGGCTGTGGCTGTCGGATGCGATGTTCACCAGATGGTGTGAAAGGGGGAGAAGGGGAGGAGGGAGAGGCGCCTGAGCCAGAAAGAGACCTTTTATTGTGCACGTCTGAGGTCAGCCCGCCGCTTCAGCCAAGCACAGCTTGGGACTTTTTTGAATTTTTTCTGTCCGCCACTACGAGCATTACTCCGTAGATCCCCGCCATATGCAGCGGCTGTCGTGGGGCAACACAGCGGATCGCTGCCCTGCTCCAGGTTTTCTTACAGCGCCTGGCAGGCTGCTCAGGCTCTGATTCGACAGCGACGCAGCCACCGGCAGGGGCCTTACCACGGTACCTTGCCGTCTCGGGCCATCACACCGACCAGCCGTTGCAACTCTCCTTTGCTTCCTACCGGTATTCCGCTCAAGGGTGGCTGTCTGAGCTTGTTACAGTTCTGTTCAGCGTGACAAACAGAGGTATCACTTCCACGAATGCTCCGTACTCGTGAAGAGCTCCAAGCGGGCTGTTGGGATTCGGGGCTCTGACATAAGCGCCGCATCCCACGGATAAACAAGGTTACATCAACAACACGGTAAACGTGGCTCGTTTCAAAGTTGTCCAGCTTTACCAGAAACAAGGCTGTAGCGGTGCCCTGCAGCTTGCGGCATGGTACGTAGCATCATACCTAGGTAGGTTTGTATGTTTTGTAATGACGACGAGACGATGTACCTTGACGCGGCGTGGCGCGTAAAGGGTCGAGTATTAAATGTCCCAAATCCGCATTTAGCTGATGGCCCCACCACAAGCATCATCCAATTTTTGGGTCACACTTCACAGTCGAGAGACGCCTGCGCAAAGTTCACCCTTTACCCAGACCAACCATCACGCGCGACGCAGCTCCGAAAACTGCCCGCACCGCGGCTCCCGAGGTTCGCACTCGTCTTGCTGCCTCCCTTCTCGCTGAAGGCGCGACAAAGGCTTACTGGCTCCAAGAACAACCCCCGAGGGCCTCGACCGACGGCGGCGCCACCACCGGTTGGTCTTCGAGATGATTCACCCGTCTCGACAAGCGTACGTGGAGGAGGCCGAGCCCAACACGGGCGTCGCCTTGGAAGACCTCCCCGATGATCACGACTACGACATGCCGATGGCGTCGGCCGGCGGCACGTCCGAAAAGGCGTCGGCCATCCTGAACCAGTTCACCCGCAAGCGCCTCGCCGCCACCATCGCCGTGCCCACTGACGATGGCCGAGTCCGCGCAAGGCTGCGAGAGATGGGGGAGCCCGTGACGCTCTTCGGAGAGGGCCCTTCGGAGAGGCGCGACCGTTTGCGTGAGCTGATGACCATCCAAGCCGAGCTGTCAGGGCTAGAGAATGGAGACATCACCATGGAAGACGCTCCAGAGGCAGAGGAAGCCGAGGAGCAGGAAGAAGAGTTCTACTCGAGAGGCGGCAACGAGCTGCTGCAATCCCGCATCAACATCGCCCAATTCTCCCTGCCGCGTGCAAAACGGAGGACGGCGTTTCAAAGGGCAGAGGCGACCATCCCGCTGAGAACCCAGGTCAAATCACGGAAGAATATCAAGCAAAGGCTACAGGCCTTTGAGCTACAGGGGAGTCAGACGGTGGGCGAGAGACACATCAGCATGACGAGGATATCACCAAATGGAGAGCTTGTGGCTGTGGGCAACTGGGGCGGCCAAGTCAAGCTGGTCGAGATACCAAGCTTGAAGGAGAAGATGACCTACCGTGGCCACACGAACAAAATAGGCGGCATTTCCTGGTTCCCCGGCGCCACCTTGCCCGAGCGAACCGTTTCGCCAGACTCGCTCAACCTAGCGTCAGGTGGTGCCGAAGGCCTGATACAGCTCTGGTCCCTGAATCAAGATACCCCATTGTCGACCTTGCAAGGGCACTCGCAAAGAGTCTGCCGGGTCGAATTCCACCCCTCTGGCAGATACCTAGCTTCCGCGTCCGAGGATACTTCGTGGCGCCTCTGGGACGTGGAGACCACGTCGGAACTCCTGTTGCAAGAGGGTCACTCACGGGGCGTCTACGCCATCAGCTTCAACACCGATGGATCTCTACTCGCGAGCGCCGGCCTGGACAGCATCGGCAGAATATGGGACCTGAGATCCGGCCGAACAGTAATGATCCTGGATGGGCATCTGGATGGACACATCAAGCCCATACACGCCCTGGACTGGGGTTCCGACGGCCACCGCGTGTTGACCGGATCTGCCGACGGGTGGATCAAGTGCTGGGATGTTCGAAAGGTCCAGAGAGTTGGGGGCATTGGAGCACACAGCGGCGCAGTGTCGGACATGCGGTGGTTCAAGGGCCTCGATGAACCCGTCGACGGGACGCCGCCTGGCGCCGACGACAAGGGGGCACGAGTCCCCATAAAGTCAGGCTCCTTCTTTGTGTCGAGCGGTTTTGATAGAAACGTCAAGATCTTCTCGGCCGATGACTGGACTTTGATTCAAACCCTGAGCGGCCATACGGGGCCAGTGGCCAGTGTTGATTACAGCAGGGATGGAAGATGGATCGTGAGTGGTGGCCACGATCGGACCGTGAAGCTATGGGGCCGCAATGATGGCGAGGGCCTCTAAGCTACATGGACGTAAGCAAGCTGCCTGTACGTAAACAACGAGGTCTGTAGCCGAAACGCAATATACCCATCTAAATGTGCGATCTCTTGTTCGCCAAGCGTGAACATGAATGCCCGTTATGTCATCGCGCTGAGGGTGGGTGCGCTGTGACACATCATTAATATAGCCGCCAACAGCCTTGTAGCGAGTCAGGTGACTTTGTCCGCCGCCACCACCAGCGTCATGGGCACTTTGTTTGTTTCTTTCTTCGTCAACCATCTTGAGGGCAGAATTCCCTCCATGATTTACCGCCACGGTCGCATTCCCCTGCCGATTACCAACCAGACATAACCTTGGCTGGAGATGGCGAGCATCGACCGCTACCGGCCTCCTCGTGAAGGATATCAGCCACCCAGTCTAACCGGAGGCTCCCGCCACGAACGGCCGTCGCGATCCCCTCCTCGACGGCGTGAAGTGCCGCCAGCGGCTCCGACTCCCCCCCAGCACAGCACGCGGACGTCTCTCCCGCGACCGAATGCCCTCCCCAGCCAGCAGTCACCAGCGCAGGGCGGGAGACAGTCTCCCATTGCCACTGTGAGCCAGTGGTCCTTTACGGCGGACGAAGTGCACAGCACTCCGAGCATCGTCGATGGCATTGCGCCGTCGGAGGAGAGGCTTCGGAGAGCCAAGGGCGTCAACTTCATTTATCAGGCTGGCGTCATGCTGGACTTGCCGCAGATCACACTGTGGGTGGCCGGAGTGTTCTTCCATCGATTCTACATGCGCTTTAGCATGGTGCAAGAGAAGGGCGGTATCCATCACTATGTGAGTCTTTTGGTCATTTGCCCTGCTTATCGGATGTTTGAACACCCATCGCCCGCGATATTTCTGCACTTGAGAGCACTGCTAATGCCTTTGTCTTGCGACAGAACATCGCCGCCACCGCGCTCTTCCTCGCCAACAAAGTCGAAGAGAATTGCAGGAAAACGAAGGATATCATCATTGCCGTCGCCAAGGTTGCTCAGAAGAACGCCAAGCTCGTCATCGATGAACAGAGCAAGGAGTACTGGCGATGGAGAGACAGCATCCTCACCTATGAGGAGATCATGCTGGAGCAGCTTACCTTTGATCTCATGGTCGACAACCCATACCGGCATCTCTTCGAGCTCCTCGGACAGTTGGGCATTGTCCACAGCAAGCACCTGAGGCAGTCGGCTTGGGCGTTCTGTAACGATGCTTGCCTAACCGCGCTGCCGTTGCTTATCGAGGCCCGAGATGTCGCCATCAGTTCCATTTTCTTTGCCAGCGTCCACACAAATCAGCAGATCGACGACATTGACGGGGAGTCGTGGTGGAGGTTTCTGAATGGAGATGAAGAACGCTGTACAAAGGCCATTGAGGTGATGCGGCAGTTTTACTCGGAGAATCCGCTTAGAAAGCAGAATCCGTCGCTGCCATCGCCTGCGTTCGACCTGGAGAACACGAGGCGGCGAGCCGACACTCTACTGAGTCAGCCTGAGACGCTTTCATCCACAGGCGGAACACCAGTGGACGTCGATCGAGCCAGTCGCAGCCCAGTTGCGAGAACAAACGGAGGCACCGACAAGGGGCCCGAAGCGAGGGACCGAGCCTTGGAGCCGGGATCCCAACCAGGAGCCGATGGGAGCGATTATGCCCCGAGATCTCCGCCCAAGAGAAAAGACGCCGAAATTGACCCTAGTGCTGAGCACGAAAGAGCCGAGAAACGGGCAAGGCTTTCAGAGGATGAGGGCGAGCTGGTAGAAGACTGAGCAGCGCAAGACGGCGGAACTTGTGAGATTACAGAATGGTTAGGCGTTCCAGGCCATCTTGCTTGTATGCCGTCCATTTCGGCAGGGGACTTTGGTCAGGCAGTATGTGTTAGACTGTCGGGCGTCAATGGCGTTTGGGCTGACGGACGGTGATGCTGAACCCGTTATTGAATACCTGGGCCTCGGACCGTCACTGCTCATAGAGGCAGGCGGCTGATCAGCATGTAAACGCAGGATACAATATTTTCAAGATGAAGCTTACCATGTGTTCCTGGATGCTCCTGAAGTGATCTAATACAACCCTGCTCTTTTCGGCGACCCCTTGGCATCCAAGAATGGCTCGTCGGTGCAAGATAGATATTAAATGCATGCACAAATGATCCGTACCTACCTGGAGAAATTGTGCAAAGCTTCGATTTCCGGCCTCAGGCAGCAGCCCAGGCAGCCGAGCGCCCCGCACGCTGATTGGCCGCAGATTCTGCCGCGCATTGATCAGCCACACCGCCCCACCAGTATATAATTCTGCCCTGCCTCCCGAAATTTTAGATTTTTTTCTTCCTTTCTTCTTTAGCTCTCTTTGCCTTTTGGCTTAGATCAAGTGTAGTATCTGTTCTTTTCAGTTTAATCTCTGGAAGGCCTCTAAGGAGGTCGATCGTGATTATTCCTATTTTTGGCAGCCGGGCGGTTTCCTCTGTGCTTGCGCATGATTCTGCCCACTGTGTCCCTGGTATTACACTGCCTCCAGGTGACGCGAACACGAGCTCATTTTTTCATTGCCTCCGTTGGCTGGTCCAGCGAGGTGAAGAAGACTATTGCCTGTGACATGCCATGCTCTGAATGGGAAAGCTGCTGTGCCGGTCTGCTGTTTGTCAAGCTCTATGTTGTGCCCTCCGTTGTGCCCTCTGGAGGTTGGGCTTCTGGATGTTGTGATGATTACCTAGGTAGGTAGGCTGGAGGTGTGGTTGTGCCCGCGGTGAATCGCGAGATGTCGACTCGAAGGCGAGAGCACCAAGATGAAGCTGTCGCAAGCAAAGCGAGCGTCTCGAGCAGAGTAGAGACTTGCCCACGGTCTCGCTCCAAGACTGCGGCAGGTGTTGAGTCAGAGATGTCTTCCGCAACAAAGGCGTGTTGTACCGTGCGAAAACTGCGACAGGAAATAGATCATAATTGCCAACGGAGACGTGTCTGTTCATGTCTTTCGTCCGTAACTGTTCAATTAATAAAGCCGCGAGCCATTCTCAATTTCTGCACATCGCCAGCGATGCAAGCCGTCTCGCATTGACATTCTGATTGAAGGCGCGGCCCTGAAGAGGCTTAGCGCCCTGTTCGTCGTTCGACCCGCCACAGCAAGAGCTCTCCTGAACAATTGGGGCTCTCACGACAGCTCTCCCGCCGTCCACGACCCCTCGACCCCGACCTGTCCCGACCTCACCGTTTGCGCGCGCAGCATTTAGCAAGTCTGTCCGGCACCATGGCGACCCTCGGAGGCTACCTGAACAGTGAGCAAACGCCTGCCTGCCCGATCATTCCCCGCTCCAGAGCTAACGTGTCTCTGCAGAAAAGGTGCTGATTGTCACGGCCGACTCGAGAATCTTGGTGGGCACGCTCACGGCGTCCGACACGTCGACCAATCTGGTACGCTTTCCATACCTACTGCGCATACGGCTCCCCTTGGTGCTACATCAGGCTGATACGCGTTCTGCTGCAGGTGTTGACCGACGCCGTGGAGAGAATCATCCGGGAAGCAGACGATCCAGAGCCCTCAGCGGAGGTGCCGCTTGGCCTGTACATTGTACGCGGGGACAGCGTGTGCTCCGTCGGGCTAGTCGACGAGAAGCTCGACGAGAGCATCAACTGGACAGAGGTCCGAGGGTCGGCAATCGGAGGCATCAAACACAGTTAGCGTACCGGTTCGCCACGCGCCGACGCCGACCGCCTAGCCGATAGTCGAAGATTGGTGCTGCCCGTGAGTGAGAAGTGAGCTGGCATGGTTCTTGGAGTCTGGAGCATGACGACATAGGAGGGATTCGTATTGGTATTCTCTAGGGTATGGGCCTGGGATCGCATGCTACGTTAACAGTTTTGCTAACGCCCCCAACACGCAAAGAACATTGCATTTTGCCCCGTTACTCGAAAACGCGCTTCATCCAGACGTCCTTGAAGATATCCTCGCCTGGAGTTGCAATGAGGCGGTTGACTCGGTTGCCCTTGAGGACGCTGAGCCAGCCCAGGGTGTCTCCTGGGACTTCATCCAATGTGACCACCTTGGGGTCCTCCCGAGGATCTGAGGAGACCTCTGCTGCGGCCTCCGCAGGCTTTAGTCTCAGCCGGTTGTCGACGACGTGCATTCCGCGAGTCCACTGGCCCGAGGTTTCGATGCGAATATCCTCTGGCTTGGCAGGGAACTTCCACCGGGGGTCGTCATGCGTCAACACGTACCAAACCGTCAGCGGGTCGTGCAGAGAGAGGCCTGGCTCGTTCCCGTCGCCCTCCATCGACTCAATCTTGTTAAATGCTCCTTTGATAAAGTGCGACGTCCAAACAGCAAGGGGGCTTCCGGCGTCAATGTGCGGCTGGATGCGCTCCGCAAAGTAGCTCTTGGTTATGAGATGGGGGCTTGTGATGTCTAGCGGGGCGAGCGTCAGCTTCAGCTGGCGCGAAAGCTTGGCGGGGTATGGAGGGAGGGTCGAAAGCTTTGCGGGGATATGAGGCATCGTGGCTGCCGGCGTCAGAGACGTGAGGGCATAGACGCGAGCAGCAGCCACGGCATCTGCATAGCAGTTGAACTCGGCGACGGGAGTCACGTTGCCCTCGACATTCACGGCGCCGCCCATGACCACGAGCTCCTTGATTCTGAGGAAGGCCTCGGGGTCCTCGGCCGCGGCGAGGGCGACATTGGTCAGGGGTCCAACCGCGCAGACAGAGACAGTGTCGACCGGGTTCTCCTTGAGGATCCGCAGGATCTCCTTGTGGGCGGGCTCCTTGGACGGCGTGAAATAGGGCGAGAAGGTGCCGTGGTCTACCGAGCTGCCTGCATCATCGTGAAAGAGCGACTTCCAAGTGTCCGCGGGGCTGAGGTGCGGATGCACGTCATGGACGTTGTGCAACCCATCCTCGCCGTCTAGCATAACATAGCCGAGATTAGCCAAGAACTGGCCGGCATCTTCCATGTCGGCGCTGAAATATTGACTTACGGAAGTAATCGGCCATCAAACACTCGTCCTCGAGCGAGTGCTCGGGTCCGACGGCGACGATGGGTTTGGATGCCTTCATGGCGCCGTAGCCCTCGCGTCTGCCCGTCTCCTTTCTCCAAGCGAGCTCCTTTTCCAAGACGTGGAAGAGGGCAACGACGTTGCGGAGACATCTGTGACACGTGTGAGCCATAACGTTTTCGTCATCGCGGTTATCATGCCATGGAATGCCCTACCTCTGCAGAGGCACGTTGCCGTATGTGACGGACAGCATGGCCACCTCGAGCTCCTCGGGAGCGGCGCTCAGTGCGAGGAGCATGGCCATGATGTCGTCGACACCTGCAAATTGGGTTAGGCTTCGAGACTTCAGGTTGCATGGGTGAGAGACCTGCCTGGGTCGGTGTCGATGATGATCTTGTGCGGAGCCATGGCAATCTGTCTCTGTTCGAAATGTGAAGGCTGTGAGTTGTGGTTTCACAAAAGTACTTCGCAGCAGAGGATAGATTTCGTCGGGTAAATAGACGCCACGTCAGGTCGTCGCCAACAATGCAATCGCGTTACGGAAACGGGCGATGAGATATCAAAAAGGATCTGCTGCGTGATATCAGGTTGCTTCTCGATGTCTTTTGAGGACTGCCCAACGTCGTGCCCCTCAGTTGACCCAGGTGGGGTGGATAAGCAGCCCCCAGATGCGGTTGCCGCACCGAATTGGGCATCACCAGCGGCCGGCCTACTCTGGGGCCAGGCAAGGGTGCCATGCCGCGGGACATCGACGGAGAGTTCAGGGCTGGAGCCAATACATGAATCGTGCACACGGAGCAATTCGCATGAAGGCTGGCGATCCGCTTACGGATCGACGGCAAACTGGACCGGGTGGTTGAGAGGTGAGCGCTGCTCAGAACTGCACCCTACACAGCCGCTGCAGCCAAACGCGACTGCTTCTGTCTGCTCTTCAACGGCGAGCACACGGAACGAGACTGTTTTTTAGGCAGAACTCACTCAGAAGGAGGATGACGTTTGCAACAATCTTGCTGCACCAACAATCTTGCTGCACCTGTGATCCTGTGCCGCTGCGGCCAGGTTGTCGGGTCGCTATCGGGTAGCCACGTCACGTGGCGTCACTTCACACATGTCCTGCATCTGCATGCGAGTCCCCAGCAACACCACGCACCTCCTCAACCCCAGCAGCACCGCACCAGTCACTCGCCTCTGCTCATCTCGCCCACCGCCACGGACCACGTTGGGAAGGGGCCAAAGGCTCACGCGCGAAATTGCTTCTGCAGGCCCTCAATCAAACTCGCCGCGTTCGTACAGCCCGCCTTCTCCAAATCACGACGCGTCGGTCCTTCGTTTCCCCTAATCCTCCCCAACCAAAAGAATCGCGACTCCACCGCGAGACCCGAGCTTCCGCGAACTGCGGTGGCGTCTCGCACGAGCCCCTGTCCAGTCCATCCCTGTCTGTCATCCGCCACGCCGCCAGTGACCGCGGCAGAGTTTGGCTCTGCACCGCAGCCACCGAAGCGCAGGGTCGACGCCCTGTCACAATGTACGTCCTCTATTGGCGACGTTGCAGGAACGCCGCCTGCGCGTCTTCCTCCCCACACCTCCAACCTTATCAGGAAGTTTCCTGTGAATTCAACTTCTTTTGCGTCCTTGTTATTTATTTTCCTCGCTTCCTATTCTCTCTCATTTTCTGTCCAAGTTTACATTACTCCACTGGTTTCCTCGCGTTTGTTGGACTGTTGACGAACCACCGTGCACCACAGACAAGGGCCCCTCGTTGAAGACAGCCTGGCCACTCGATTGCTACAGTGCACCCGGTCGAGCTCTGAACGTCGCCGCGCCTGCACTGCCACCTCCAAATTGACGAGACGCATCTCCCCGGATCATTTCGATTATCTCTCCCTCTTCTCTGAAACATCTTGCAATTGCTGCCCTGCACGAGCTCGAACCTCCCCGCGCCGCTGAATCGCAGTGTCGACCTTTGCATAACCACGGCACGCGTCCACGAGGACCTCAACCCGTATACTCGCCGTCATGGCCGACTCCAGCATGAGCTATGTCTACACCATTGGGGGCTACGCCACCTTGATCGGGGTTGGCTATGCACTCTACCGTGTCTCGACGCGAAAGGCGCATAGGCGAGGCGCCGCCCCCGTGCCCAGAAGCGCAAAGACCTCACATCAAGAACCGCGCAAGGAGGGCAAGAAAAAAAAGCAGAGGATGGAGAGCTTTGCTTCAGAGGCCCAGGAAGCCTCCAAAGCAAAGGCTCGCGTCAAGGCTTCCGACGAATCCACCCCTCCGGTGAATAGTAACGTCGCCGACGACACATCGGATGACGGCGTGGACAATCGGGAATTTGCCCGGCAATTGGCAAAGGCCAAAGAGGGCGCCAAGCTCGCCTCCAGGGCCGAGGGGCTGAGGCAGCGGGAGAAGTCCGTCAAGCAGTCTCGCGCGAACCAGATTTCCAACCCCGGCAACGACTTGCCCGAGGACAAGGCGTCCGCCCCGTCGTCGACCACCGGTGCCGACGCTGACGACGATCAGTCGCCGCTCCTGTCCCCCGAGACTCGCCCAGCGGACGCAAGTGGTGTTAGTGACATGCTTGAGCCGACCCCTGCTGGCCCTTCAGTCCTGCGCATCACCGACTCGGCGGAGCCGAAGAAGCCGAAGCCAAAGGCGGCCAAGGCTCCCGAGAAAGTCGAGACGAAGAAGCAGCGCCAGAACCGCAAGAAGGCCGAGGCTGCAAAGGCGGCCCGCGAGGAGTCCGAGAAGGAGCGCAAGACCCTGGAGGAGAAGCAGCGGCGAACGGCTCGCATCGCCGAGGGACGTGCCGCCAAGGACGGCTCCCAATTTGAGGCTGCCAATGGATCCAGCTCTGCCTGGACTCAGGGTGCGCCGAACGGCACCGGTGTCAACGATGCCAATCTCCTCTACAAGCCGCTGGATACCTCTGAGGAGAAACCGGCGACAACCACCGCGAAGCCGGCCGCCGTCAAGTCGGACGGCTCCTGGATGTCGTCTCTCCCGTCGGAGGAGGAACAGCTGGAGATGCTCAAGGACGAAGCCGATGAGTGGAGCACTGTTACGACCAAGGCTTCCAAGAAGAGCAAGAAGACACCGTCCATCTCCTCTGCAGACGAGAAGCCACAGGCCCAGCCCGCGACCCAAGCCACGCAACCCGCTGCTAGCACCAAGAAGGCATCGAGGCCCACCGCCGGTCAAAACTTTGGAGGCTCGTTCTCGGCACTGACCACTAATGATGATGGCGCCGAGGATGCCGAGGAAGAATGGGACGTCTAAAGAAGCGTGGAAAACAGGGATGACTGCATATGACCACCCCATGGCACCATCTGCACGCGGCCCAGGGCAGCTCGACACGCGCGCCGCCACTGTAAAACATACTGTTAGAACGACACACGGTCATTATGTTTCTTTTCTCCTTTTGTCTTCTCCGTTTGTTGTCTGCGGGGTTGGATCATCAAGGCAATTCAACCCAAAAATGAAGAGGCTATTGAGAAGCACTTTGAGATGGCCAAGCGTGTCTTGCTGCGAGTTCTGGTCTCGGGTGCCGCGGTGAGCGCCGGAAACTCTTCTCACCCCTGGTTGGCCAGGACAAGGTCACAGACGAGGACATGTATGGAGGCGAAGGACCTGGTGCAAGCAGTCACTGGCGATGTGGGTGGATGATGGGATTGGGATGATGAGGCCTTTGTGTACGCAACAGTGTTCTAGTTTGAGCTCGGCAGAATCGGCCAAAAATTGACAAATGTGTAAACGGTCGGAAATCGCGTGAGCGGCGGACCAATGGCGGCGGCAGCTGCGAGAGCCGTCCAGGTCAGACCGTGGGCGCAAGGATAGGCTGAGCTGGCGGGCTGGAGATGGAGTGCGGGACAGGGATCAGCTCAAAGCGAAGGAGATGACGGGCACTGACCATGTCGAGGATCCTGTGAGAGTGCTCGCCGTCTTTTTCTGGTTTTCTTTTTCCAACACCAGGCCTCTTTTTCCGACATGAAAAGAATAAGAGCAGATACATCACACCCTGACTCGCCCGGTTAGCCCACTTGAGCAATCTCTAGCAAAGCCCGGCTGTGCGCAGGAATACGAGTAGGGGAACTTACGAGTACTGCTGCAATCTTTCCAGGTGGAGCACGTGGCTCAGGCACCCGGTTTCGCACTTGTGACAGTAGTCTAGCACTACTTGCCGTTTTATACGATACATCGCAAATCTTCCAGCAATACCCTCTCGTACAGTCGTCCGCACCCCCTTTCCCCCAGAGCATTAGTGGGACCGGGCTTTCCAACATCGTTCCGAGTGGCGTTCTCAAACGTGGTAGTGTCGCTTGGCATCGCCGCAATCTCTAGCTCGCTGTTGTTGCCCAAAGAATGCTCCGCACATTTGCGGACATCACGAAGAGTAGCACCCTCAGGAAGGTTGCTGACGTCCACCTTATCAGGCGTTAGTCCAAGCCTCCCACATTATCTTTCGTCTGATGGCAGAACAGCACCAAAAGCCAAAGTGGCGCGGGCGATGAAAAGGATATTCGTGTAGGCCTTCGTATTTAATACCCTAGGGATATAGTTATTAGTTTAAAGCAAGCAACTGACGGTTCATGCAGATTTCGAATATTACAAGGATAGTACTAGTAGTTGCCAGTACAGGCCAGAAGACGTTGAAGAGTAAGAACATAAGGAAGAAGGAATAGAAGTAGAGTCAAAGCACGGAGCAGTAGGTGGTAATACATGGGCGTACGTGCCTGGCCTCTAATCCCGAGTATGTACTCCGTATCTATTTTGCGATGGCTCTTAATTAAGTCGTCGTCGTAACGGGCTTGGTACGATGCGGGGTGATGGACGACGGCCATTTGACTGGACGAAGCAGGTCATGAGACTCTACGGCCGGGAGACAAGTGGTCATCGAGGCGGACAATCGGTGAGTGTGGCGTCGGTGTCGGTCGAGTCCAAGGTCAAAATACGGGCCACAGAACGATCAACGTGGCCGCGCTTGTGGACGTCGAGCTGCCTGCTCGGCACGGCGACGGCCTCGTTGCGTCGGAGCACGTCTCGTGGGCGTTCGACTGGCGAAGAGGAGACGGAGGCGCACTTGCTGCTCGCAACTTATTAAGACGTCCCGCCCGGCGTCTGCTGAAGCCTGAAACCCGAGACTGCGCAGCTTGTGCGGACGCGACGAGAAAGGCCGCAGAGGCATTGTCGTCGTCATCCAACGGCATCAACGGCGGGCTGCTGGGCGCCAACAGCGTCAAGCCCCGGAGCCTGCGGCTGCGCATGCGATACGGACTAGGCGCTGGACCATCTGCGTTCGTCGCCGCCGCCAACGCATCGTCGACGGCAGCATCTCGACGCATCCGCGGCGGCGCAACTGCGCCTCGCCAGGTAGGCACGCTGTCCCTGACATTGTCCAGGCGTCGTGTGCGCCGGCCACTGGGGCGCGCGGCTGGAAGCGCTAGCTACATTCTGTTGGCTTGCTGGGCGCGGCGCCGCATTCCTTCCGGGGGCCGCTACATTAGCTGCTGGGGCTGCTGGGGCTGCTGGTCCTGCACACTGCCACCTCGCCCATCAGCCTGCGACAGCAACCCGGCCTCCGTGTCGTCGTCGTCCTGTGCCAATTCAATTCTGCTTCCTCTTTGTCCGCCCTTGCCCGTCATTGTCGTGTCTTCGTCGTCGTCTTCTTCTTCCTCCCCTGCTCCTATTCCCCGATTCCGCCTTTCTGACACACTCGCGCTCCTGCAGTGAGTAGCATTTGGGTTTGGACTCGGCGCCGCCCCTTTCCCGATTCGAAACAACGTTTCGCACGATCTCAGTCGGCGCTCGCATTCCAGCGCCGCCGGGACGATTCAACCAACCCGCCTCATCTACGAGTATCGTACTTTAATACCAGCCCGCGCCCTCGATCTCGTCGCCTGGTCCGTCCATCCCTGCGCCCCCGGCTAGCACTTGTTCCGCTATATGCCGCTTCGCCGCCATCCCTACGAGTACATCGACTTCTCTCTCGTTCCCCCATGTCCCCGCGGCGGCCGCCACCCATCAATTGAAGGACATAGTCGATGCGGGTTGCGTCCTGCTGATTCAACGTCATGTCTTTCCCCGTCGCCGTCCAGTCGGCCGTCTTCTACTTCGTCGCCTGCACGCCGTGCGCCAAGGCTCGCCACCGCCAAAAGGCCAAGGAAAAGGCCAAGAGGGAGAGGCTGGACAAGGCAAAGCTGGAGACGGAGCAGCCCGGCCTGTACCGCCATCCGTCCCCCTTCACCACCAATCCCTACTGGCAGGAGGAGATCGACATGGGCCCCAGCCTGCCCAAGAAGTCCACCAGCAAGAACTCGAGCCAGCGCGGCCTGACGAGCTCCGGCGGCGAGAGCAGCATCCCGAGCATGTCGGAACACACAAACATCAGCGACAGCCGCACCAACGTCGGCGACAACCTGTCCACGATGCCCGAGGACGACACCTTTTCAGAAGACTGGAACAAGCGGCGTGGATACCAGCGCGAGGACGAAGAGCTGTGGGGGCAGCTTGGAGCCCCTGGCCACAGGCTCATGGACGCCTTGTCCAAGGCACGCGACTCGGCAGGGAGGCTGATTGACGCGACGTTGGGAATCGAAAAGGAGGTGACGGAACAAGAACGCCGCGACTTTTACTTCTCTCCCCGGAACCCGCCCGTCAACGACTACCACCCTCCCGTTGTGAGCAGTAAGCCTCCACACCGAGATGCCCGCAAGTGGATGCTCCAGCCGCCCCCGCCGGCCAAGGTCATGGAGGGCAAGGTTCCCGTCTCGCGGGCCATCAGCACCGCAAGCAAGTCGAGTGGCAGAACGATGGTGTCGGACGACGCTCATCTAGGTCGACTGATGCAGGAGAAGCTGGCCAGGGAGAGGATGAAAAAGGAGAGCAACCCCACCGAGACGGAGCTGATCGAGTCCCTCTTCCTTTCCCGGAGCCACCGGCCTACGAGCTGCACCAGGAGCAGGAGTTTATCCATGAACGAGTCCGACGATGAGCTCGAGGACCCATTCGACAGGCGGAGGAGGAGTCGGCGCATACCGCTCGCCGCACCGCCTGGGGTCGAGTCTGACGAAGACGAAGACGCAGCTCCGCCGCAGATGTCGGAGACTGTCAGTCACACGAGCACCTCGGCACACGCAGTGCAGCGGCCCAAGCTGGAGACGATCCCTTGCACCGATGCAGGCAGCAGCAGCCGCGCCTTGTCGCGCAAGTCGATCAAACGACAAAGGTCGCCGAGGAATAGGACCATGTCTTGGGCCAACTCTCCGGTCGGCGACGATACGGAGTAGGCGGCCTCTGCAGAACAGCACGTGCGCGGTTCTAGCCGTGCAACAGACCCTTTCGCCTCGGATTTCTGGCGTTTCCTTCTTCTCTTTTTGGGTCCGGCTCGGTTTCTTCTTGGGTTCATTGCACAGGGAGCGCATGCGGGGTGTTCTTGGATAGGCAGCATCGGGTCCATGGGTCGGCGCTAGAGTGCATTTGTTCTCGTCAAACCGGGCGATATATTTAGCCCACAGTGCCCCCCCACGACATGTTTCATCAATTGTCATATTGTTTTGCAGCAGCCTAGATGCAGGCGCCAGAAACACAAAGTCAAATCAAAATCTTCCATTGCAGACGAAGCTCTCTGGAACGCGAGAGCCAGCACCGTAGATGTCCCCGCGGCCCTCGCACAGCGGTTGATGCAGGGGGGGGTATTGCCTGTCCATGATATCCATACCCAGTATTCCCAGTAACGCCGGTTATGCAGAATCCGTGTTCGCAGCCGTTTTCCCCTTTTAGAGGTGCATGCCGCCCTCGCCGTCGTCGCCGTCGTCGTTCCCCAGGTTGCGTATCTGCTCCTCCAGGGCCCGTCTCAGCTGCTCGTCAGACAAGCTGCCGCCGGCAGCAGCGCTTGCGCCTCCGCTTGCGCTCAGCCGGCCGGGTTGGCTGTCGAGGTGTACCTGGCCGCCGCGTATCGTGCCCGTCTGAAACGTGCCGTCCGTCCACGCCGAGTGCTGCGGCGCCGCCTCGCCGTCGCCGTTGCCGTTGGCCATTTCGGCCTCGCCGTCGCCGTTGACCATTTTGGCCTCCTCTTTGCGGGCCGCCTCAGCCGCCTCGTCCTTGCTCTGGAACTCGGCCCAGCTCATGCCGCGGTCCTCGACTTCGGCGCGGACGAGGGCGATGCGCTCGGCCATGCGGTCTATCACCTGCTCGTTCTCCCTGATGGCGTCGACGCAGTCCTGGTCCGGCTCGGCGGCGTCGGGGGGGGAAGACGAGTCGAGGGCGGTGGCGGAGCCTTCGGCAAAGGGCTTGAGCTGGTCGTTGGAGTATTGCAGGTGGGCGATGGAGTTGCGGATCTCGAGCACCTTGAGGTGCAGCATGCCGATGGAGAGGTCCTTGAGGGCGGCGGCGAAGCGCGAGGGGGCTATGGGGCGCGTGTCGGCGGACATGGCGAGCGATGGATCTCGAGAGTACGTATGGGGCGCGTATGCGGTGGTCTTCGAAATCGTTAGTTTCTTGAGAGCCGTAAAGCTGTTGGAGCCTCGATGCGAAGCTGGATGTGAGGGAAGAAGACGGTGGAGGGGCAGAAGGCAGCGCTGGAGTGACGATTGTAGTGGGGTGCTAGACCCCTGCTAGTGGATTAACAGGGGTTAATATTACATCGGCTGCAGCTGGCTGCAAATTCTCGACGACGAACCGCCAGGCTTGACGTGACGCGAGACGCCATCTGCCAGCTTGGAGTCGCTGCGCCGCCGGCAGCCTGATCACTCATCTGGCACAAACGGCTGAGCCAGGATGAGCTTCTTTTCCTGTCCCAATGCGTCGCGCGCACGCGCGTTGCTGAGGGCCGCCACGCGTGGCCTGGCGTCGGCGGGATCGAAGTCGCAAACCGCAATACCGTCGCGATGGCTTTCGAACAGCGCAGGCCAAGCCCGATCGATTGCATTCTCCTGCCAGAGCACATGGCAGAAGTCACGGATACGGAGTTCCGCGTACAGCGCCAGCCACGGCGACCGACGGACGCTCTTCTCGGCGCCCAAAATCATCCGCAACTACGAGGAGCTGCCGCGAGACTACCGCGACCAAACGGGCCTTGCGTTTAGCGGCAGAGACCTGACGGAAGCAGAGGCCGGGCAAATATTCGGTTCCGAGATCGGCGCCGCGGCGGCGAACCACCTGCTGCGGATCCTGCATGGACGGAGAGTCGCGGGCACGCTGGAGGACCCGGCGTTTGCGATACACACGGCGCAGTTTTCGGCTGGGCAGATGGCCGCGGGACTGGCGTACCTGCGGAAGACGGTGCCGGTCGAGGAGGTCATGAACGCCGGGCTGAGGGCCGAGGACGAGCTGAGCCAACTGGAGCAAGAGATGGAACAGAAGCAGCAGGACGCGGCCGGAGCGAAGGATAGGGAGGAGACTACGACAGGGGCCTACAAGCCGGATCCGGTGTACGGCCGGAGCCAGTTCGACGAGATGCGGGCGCGGAATATTGCAAAGGCCAAGGCGAAGGAGAGGGCCCTCGAGGAGGAGCGCCGGGCGGCGGGGGCGCGCGAGGGCGCAGCGGCCGCAGGCCCCGTCGCGAAGCCGCAGGGCCGGAAGCGGGAGATTTCGAATGCCAAAATCGCCGAGTACTACGAGAAGGCACAGTCCGGCTTGGACGCGCCGCCCGAGCTGCGGGCTTGGGAGCGCATCCTGCCGTCGGCGACGGTGGTGCTGCTGGTGCTCGGGTTCATGGCGGCCGTGTGCATGGTGTACGAGGAGCCGATGCCGCGGTACAGGCTGCTGAGGGAGCTGTCGACGTCGCAGGCGACGGTGGGAGCCATCATGGCGCTCAACGCGCTGGTGTTCGTGGGGTGGAGGGTGCCGCCGCTGTGGTCGGTGTTCAACCGGTACATGATCTTCGTGGTGGCGACGGTGAAGCCGGTGACGCTCTTCTCAGCCGTCTTCTCGCACACGAAGCTCAGCCACCTGCTCGTCAACATGGTGCCGCTGTGGTTCGTGGGCACGGCGCTGCACGACGAGATGGGGCGGGCCGACTTCCTGGCGCTGTACCTGGGCTGCGGCGCGGCGGGCTTCCTGGGCAGCCTCGTCACGTACACGCTCCGGGGATGGCTGACGGTGACGTCGCTGGGGGCGTCGGGGGCGACGCTGGGGCTCTGCTCGGCGTACTTCTGGGAGCACCGGACGGAGGGGTTCCGGGTGCTGGGGCTGCCGCAGGACGGGGTGCACGGCATCGTGTTCCTGGCGCTGCTGACGGCGGTGCAGCTGGCGGGGCTGGGGAGGACGGCGCGGCTGCGGGTGGACATTGCGTCGCACCTGGCGGGGATCGCGGCGGGGATCGCGGGCATTGAGCTGGTGAACAGGACGGCGAGGCGGCGGGCAGCACGGGAGAGGCCGTCGTCGTCCGCGCACGAGTAGGGTAGGCATGTGGTGGCGCATCTGTATCGGCATTTGCGGTGGGTGCGTGTGGCGGCTCGCTGGCGAATCAGCGGCGGCGTGGAGCTGGCTGGGCGCCGGGGGCGGTGGGGCGGGTCCGTGCCGGGGCCGTCGCCCAGGGAACGACGCCCAGGCCCTTGCAGGTGCAGGAGGAGCACGTGTCGCGCAGAATGGCCGCCGTTGGCTCTGCGCGTGCGACGGAGCATTAGGATGGACGATGGAATCGAAGCCGTGATTGCAGGGCGTCGGGACCAGCAGCGGGATTGAGGGCAGACGGCCTCGCCGCCCGCCGCCGCCGCCGCCGCCCGCCGCCGCCGCCCGCTGCGGGCTGCGCTGGCCTCGGAAAGGGGGATTCGCGCGTGGCGGTGCGGCATATTCTCCCTCCCTGCACGGCGACGGCCCGGGTGGCCAGCCCGCCAGGCCGCTGTTGTTGGGCGTGGGCGTGCCGCGCGCGGCCGTTTGGGACTCGCCCAGCTGTTTGAGGTTGAGCGCACTCGTACCCGACATTGCGAGTCGGGGATTCGCATCCAATTCGCTCAGTGGCCCGTGGCGCGTGTTGTGGTGTTGCGCCCGACGCTAAAGGCAGCCCTCAGCGGCCACGGCTCCTCTCCCTGGCCTCCCGCCGCGCCCCCGAGCTGGCCGCCTCCGCCTGCCGGCTGCAAACCTCGCCGCTCTCTCCCCTTCTCCCTTCTCTCGCCTCTGCATCAATCATCAACCACGCACAACGCCTCGCCTCGGCCGCGACGCTGCGACACCCCGCACCGGCTGCCCCTCGCGCCGCCGTCCGCCCACACGCGCCCCCGGCCTGCCTGCTCGGCCGGCCGCGGCTCCCCGCTGGCGACCGCGCAAACTCGACCGACACGCCCGACACGACCTGCGCGCGATGGTCTAGGGACTCGGCCACGACCGCGCCTCTGCCTCCTCGCGACGCCACCAGCCCCTCCCGGCCCTTTCCTCGCGCCGAGGCGAGCCCCAGCCGCGGAAGCCCCCAATGGACAGCAGCCTCAGCCCGCTGTCCTCGACCCCGGCCTCCATGCCGTCGTCGCCGCTCTCCAGCCTCTCCCAGACGCCCTCGCTGCCCAGCTCGCCCGTCCTGCAGCCGGACGCCGAGGGCCGCTACCCCTCGCCCATGTCGTCGGCGCCCTCGGGCACGCAGTCGCCCATCAAGCTGTGCGACCCCGTCGACGACAGCCCCCGGCCGGCCAAGAAGCGCCGGCTCGCCGCGCCGCCCAGGGAGCGCCGCCCCACGTACCTGGACCTGATGAAGGCCGACGACGACATCACCCACGAGGACAACTTCCACCTGCAGAGGCTGCTGTCTGCCCTGCGCAGCAAGAAGAAGATTGTCGTCATCGCCGGCGCCGGCATCTCCGTGTCGGCCGGCATCCCCGACTTCCGCTCCTCCACCGGCCTGTTTGCCACGGCCCGGAGCCAGCACAAGCTCAAGGCCTCGGGCAAGCACCTGTTTGACGCCTCCGTCTACAAGCACGACTCGTCGACGCAGTCGTTCCACGCCATGGTCCGCGAAATGGCCGAGATGACCAAGACGGCCTCGCCCACCCCCTTCCACCACCTGCTGGCCTCGCTCGCCACCGAGGGGCGCCTGCTCCGGCTCTACTCGCAGAACATCGACTGCATCGACACGTCCATGGAGCCCCTCAGGACCAGCGTTCCCCTCGAGCCCAAGGGCCCCTGGCCCCCCACCATTCAGCTGCACGGCGGGCTGCAGAAGATGGTCTGCACCAAGTGCGGCGACCTCCAGCCCTTCAACGGCGAGCTGTTCAACGGGCCCGAGGCCCCGCTGTGCGAAAAGTGCGAGGAGCAGGACCAGGTGCGCACCACGTACGCGGGGAAGCGCAGCCATGGAATTGGCCGGCTGCGGCCCCGGTTTGTGCTCTACAACGAGTACAACCCCGACGAGGAGGCAATTGGAAACGTCGCCCGCGCCGACCTCAAGGCCCGCCCCGATGCCGTCCTCGTCGTCGGCACGACCCTCAAGGTCCCCGGCACGCGGCGGCTCGTCAAGGAGCTGTGCCAGGTGGCCCGCGGGCGCAAGGACGGCTTCACGGCCTGGATCAACATTGATTCAGAACCCAAGGGCACCGAGTTCAAGGACTGCTGGAACCTCGTCGTGCGCTCCGAGTGCGACAACGTTGCCAGAATGGCCGAGCTCCCGCCCTTCGACTGCGAGATCGGCTCCGACTATCTGGTGTCCAGCGAGCACGAGGAGAGTCTGGCTCAGCGCAAGACCAGCATCCAGGTTGGGATCCCCTCCAGCTCCCCCAACCCAAGTTCGGGCATCGAGGTCCAGCTCGACGCCAAGCCAAGGCAAGTCGACGCCCTCCAGTCCATTCCCACGCCGCGCCCGAGCCCACCAATCTCCGCCAAGAAGGACCCGACGGCAAAGTCGAAGCAAGCCAAGATCTCATTTGCGGGCAAAAAGCTCGGGGGCGGTGGCGGAGAGCCGGCCAAGGCGTCCAAGGCCCGTGCTCGCAAGCCCAAGCAGCCGGCGGGGGCCAAAGCGCCACCCAAGAACGCCCTGCAAGCTTTCAAGGCCGGCAAGAACATCTCGGGCCGCGACGCAGGCAAAAAGACTGGGCTGGATGGGTCCCTTCCACGACAGCCCGCGTTCAAGCCGGAACCCGATGTGGGCTGCTCCCTGCCGCCTCTGCGGCCCGAACGGCGAAGCTCCACCGACAAGTTCCATTACATGTGCGAGTCGAGCGACGACAAGCTCGCCGAGACGAGTTCCGGCGCGCCCTCCACGCCCACCATGCCCGAGAGGCCACTCCGCAGGGAGACGATCTCGCCAAGATCCGTGCCCAAGAGCTTGCGCGACCTGATTGACGTGGAATGAGGGCGCATACCGGCGCGGTCATTGAAGTGTTCGGCCCACGGCATCGTTGGGTAGGGCACGGCTGCGTGTTGCGATTACACTCGGCCGGGCAGGCGTTTGATAGAGCCCAGAAGTATTCATCTGGACCTGGAGTCACTGGAGTTGAAGGCATTTTGGGCAGACCTCGGAGAAACATGTATTCTACAGCCGGCCCGCCACATGTCTTACTTGGTTCGCCTGTATGACAGTGGAGGCATGGCACGCCTTGGAGGACGCCATACGGGAGGTGTAAATTATGCACTTGAAGTCAATTTCATGATCCCATATTGGGGTGACATGCTCTTAGTCGACTCGTGGCTGCGTGCGCGTGACGAGGTTTGGAAGCGGCTCGACACCACCACGAAACCGGAAACCACAACAGCATGAAAAGAAGACTAGCCTCCAAGATAAAATTGAGCCACCTCCGCCTCACTGTGCTCGCTCAGCCATGCCAGTCCTTGTAGCCAGCCGCGGTTGACGAAATCCTGCCTCGTTTTGACGTAGACCAGCGAGCGGTACGCCACCGCCTCCTTGGAGAAGAACCCCGGCGTGGCAAGATGCGTCGGCCGTCTGCTCACGCCTTCGCCGTCGCTCCCGCCCTGCTCCCGCCCGACTGCGTCGACGACCTCGACAAACCGTCGGCCGAGCCGCTGGCGCCTCACCTCGGCGGGGTGCGTGTCCACGACCCCAGGGACGGCGCAGGAGATGCCCATGAACAACGGGAAGCGGTGGAGGGCCGCATCGGGGACCGCGACGACGGAGTCCCAGTCGATGACGGCAAGCACGTTGAACTCCCGATCGACGAGGAGGTTGTTGGGACCCAGGTCGTAGTTGGCGAGGCCGAAGCCCTCGGCGGACCCATCTCCGGGAAACGAGGCGGCGAGGGAGCGGAATGCTTCGAGGAGCTCGTCTTGCCCGCTGACCGGCTGCTCTCCGAGGCTTCGGCCCAGCGCTAGGGGGTAGTCGGCGTAGAATTCGGCGGCAGAAGCGTACGGCCCCGAGCCTGTTTCGACCAGCGGCCCGACAACGAACGAGCCCGGGCCGTCTCGCATGATGGAGCCGATCTTCGGCAGCCGGATCGAGGCCAGCTGCGTCATGAGCCCGGCGACCTGGCGCCAGAACTTCTCCTCGAACTGCTCGGGGATGCTCTCGTGGTCGCCGGGGTAGGCTCGAGACACCTCCTCTGCGGTATTGCCGTGGACATACTCGGCGATGGAAAAGGGGCACCCGACGGCGTTGCGGTCGCCGAGATCATAGGCGTAGACTTGCGGGACCGGAATGCTCGTGTGGAGGCTTTGGGGCTTAGCATCGGGAGAGCAGCCGGCGGCAGCGAGCGTACCGCACAAACTCCATCGTGGCCAGCTCGGACTGCATCTCCAGGAGGACCCGCGCCCGGGCCAGGGGCGAGGCCACGCCGCCGTCGCGGTCCGGCATCGCGGGCATCCGCAGCCGCGCGATCCACCGCACGCCGTCGTCGAACTGGATCTTGCGCACGAGGTGGAAGCTCCCCGCGGAGAACTCGCGCGAGAGGGTGCAGGGCCGGTTGCCGCGGAGCGCCGAGGCGAACGCCTGCAGGGCGTCGTGGTCGATCGTGTGGAGGAGGCGGGTGATGCGCTCGGCGTACTCGTCTTGGTAGTCGCCGCACCCCGTCCAGGCGTCGCTTCCGACCGGCTCGATGTCCGCCATCGCTGTACGATAACTGGGATGTGCTGCTGGGCAGGACCTGCGGAGGTGGCAAGTTATTCGAGCTGCCCTGCCAACGGTCGTCAGCCAGTGGGCTTGAAGTGGACGAGGACGCCGCCTGACTGCGCTTCAACACTTTAAATAGATCGCACTCGCTTTGATGCCTATACTATGCGACATCTCTGCCGTCACGAGGTGGCTCGGGCACATCGCGGTGTGACTAACAAACAGCCTCGCAACCTACCTATCCGCATTGCTTGGCGCCGTCTGCAACCGCAAGTGGGTCGAGAGTTGGACGGGGAAGAGTTGAAACTGCCGTTCCAACGCACCGTTGGCATCAACAAGCTCGCAAGTCGACCAAGCGTGAGTGCTATCGATTCGTTTCCACCTGTCAGCGGCTTCCACGAACCACTCGTGCTCCCCAGCCAGTATCGGCTGCACGACCCCCCGCGAAAGGCGAACTGCATCGGCCCGCCGGCGGCGAACTGGAGGCCCTATGCGTCTCGGCGATGCTTCTCCAGCGGTGAGGCCGGGACGTTGTCTCGAGGTCCCGCAGCGCCAGACTCCCAACAGGATGCCAAGTCAAGGCGTGGGCATCAGAGGAAACCCGAGTCGTGAAGAGCAATTCGGCCGATGCCTCCAGAGCAGACTGCAGAGAAGGTCAGGTTGACAAGTGGTTTGCTGCCTGACAAAATAGCCATCGAACTCAAAAGCATCCCTGGGTATCTCCCCCTCGTCGCTCCTGTGAACGCCGCAATCCATCATGCCTAGCATGCCGCTCCGCACGCAAACCGCCATTACTTGATATGGACCTCAAACGCGTCCATGTCGTAGATCTCGGCGTCATGCATCGTGACATGCTCTTCTAGTCTGTCGCCGTCGAACCAGAGACCCACGTCCTTGTCCGAGCCGACTCCTCTCTGCGCTCGGAAGCCCGTCACGAGCGTCTCCACTGTCGTCTCGGGCCGGACCGTCAGCTTGACGTCCTCCAAACCCCGTGCCCTGAGGATGACCCTGATCTTGACTTCCGGCTCCGAGGCCTCTTCCTCCTCCTCTTCCTCGAACAGCTCGCCAGCCTCCCGCTTGCGGCGAAGCTGCTCCTCGCGCTCCATCTCCTGGAAGAGCTCAGGCGTCCATGCTTCCATGTGTACCTGAGTGCTCCTACTGGCCAAGCCACCTTGGCTACGGTCTTCCGCCTGGATACGGCCACCGGTCTGCGGTCGGATACCCAGGTTGAGCAAGGTAGAGAAGGTGTACACCTTCTTCCGCCGCCAGGTGAGAATCACATCATCGTCCTGCTGAAGCGAGAGCTCAACACCCTTGCGGCGTTGCAACGCGATCCAGCTGTCACGCACTAGGCGAAGAGGTTTATCGAACAGAAACTTGATGAGGCAAGACCCTGAGTTGGGTATGGTGGAGGTGATCAGGATGTCCACCTTTTCCTTGTCCTTCTCGGGAGTTCCACCCTCGCCGCCTCTCAGCATGGCCCGATCTCGCGCGCGCTGCTCTTCCGCTTTGCGGACGTATTCCCCAAACTCGTCGTCATCTTCAGGGGGGAGTAGCGCGGGAGAGTCGTCGACAACCTCGATGCTGCTATCTCGGCGCCGCCTCGATGGAGTTGTAATAGCTACAACGTCAGCTTCGGAGTCGGAATCGGAGTCCAGAGGGATAACAGCAGCGCTGCCGGACGTAGGCATGCTCTCTTGGAAGCTTCTGATAGGGGTAGCCAGTTTGGAATGGGATCGTAGAACTCGCGTGGACGGCGAATCCACCGCGAAGGCATCTGCCTCTTCCAAGCTTAATATTTGTTTCGGTGTCTTGGACGGGGTCGACTCGATTCTGGAACGCTTTGACGCCGGTGGCGTGACGAGTTCGCTCGAATATGTCAGCGCGAGGTGAACACGGCAGAGGTCAAGTGCTTCACAAACCTAAAGCTCGCTCCATCGACAGTCGGGGACTCGTCCGTCGTGAAGGTGTCTCGAGCCTGCTCCTCCTGCTGTTGGCCGGGGAGAATCCTCTCATCACGCATCTCTTTGTCCTCCAGCCGCGAATCGTCGTCGTCCTCCAACGGCCGCTTGCCCATCGCCACAGAGGCCCGCCGCCTTCGCTCTTCGTCCTGTCGTTGCTTCCTCTTCAACCTGCGCTCGCGATCCGCGGCCACGATGGGTGCCATTTCCTTCGATCTTCGAAAGAGCGCCAGGCCGTCGTCGTCGCCTTTCGTGTCATCGTCGCTCGAGGCCAGCCTCGGCAGCGACGTCTTGCGCAGAGCTGTCGGTTTGAAAGGAAGCTTCTTCACCTTCCTTGGCGGGGAGACAGCGGCGTCGTCCGCCATGGTGTGACTTGCTGAGAGTTTGCGGTTGCAGCAAGGTTTCCTTTAAAGTAGTATGCAAAGCGAGGTGGTGCAGCATCTTATGCTGTCCCTTAAATCGGTGGCTGTGAAGTCAAACCAGCTGGAGATGATTGCCCCGGCCTTGTTTGACGCGTTTAGAGGCGGGAGCGAGCCCGTTGCCAGGTCGAGATTCAGCGAGGTGCGGCGCTAACACCGCCGGCGCTCCAGCGGCACGGCGGGACCCGCGCCACAGTGCGAACCGCTCGGCACAGTCCGTGGCCTTATCGCTGGCGCTTTCGTCAGGCCATCATCGAACCCTCACATCGAATCTCATCACCTTCACAAGCCTCCACCGAGAGCCGCTCACCACACCAGTGCCAGCCGCGTAGTCGCCGCTCACCGCGCACATCCCCGGCCATGGAGAACGGCAACATCTCGCAGGGCGAGGGCAAGGACCCCTCCAGCTTCCTCAGCGACATTATCGGCAACCCGGTCATCGTGAAGCTCAACTCGGGCGTCGTGTACAAGGGTGAGGATGAGAGCCAGCGAGCGAGAGGACCCGACGGCTAACGATGGATGCGGACACAGGCGAGCTGCAGTCTGTGGATGGATACATGAACATTGCGCTGGAGAAGACGCAGGAGTACGTCAACGGCACGAAGCGGAGGGAGTATGGCGACGCCTTTGTGCGAGGCAACAACGGTGAGCGGGCTCGCAGACTCTGCGCGGTGAGATGGACGGGCAAGCTAACAGTTTCCAGTAATGTACATTTCTGCGGACTCATGAGAATGAAAGAATCTTGGGTTGAATTGTTCTGTTGACTGTCCTGCTGCTCGATGTCGTCTCGTCATGTCCCACGCCGGCCACACTACAGCCTCCTCGTCCAGACAAACAGCGCCGTGCCATGAAGCTCGACCTCCCCCTTGTCGTTCCAGTTTCCGTCGCTGTCCTTCAAGATCTGCTCAAACCTGGCCACGAAGGCCGCCCGGTCCGCTCCCTCGAGGACGGCGACGTGGCTCAGGGTGCTGATCCGGTCCCAGAGCCTCCCCTTGGTCAGCCAAGCCGTAAACGGCAGCCTCTCCTCACCGACGGGCGTCGAGAAGAGAGGCTCGCGGCGCGAGACTGACGGTCAAACACCTCCCACTACTTGTCGTCTCGGAAGCGCGGGGGGCCGCCCGTTGGCAGGCCGAGGATGAGCTCCTTCATGGCTTGCTCCCACTTGGTTGATGGGGTCCATTTCCTGGGTTGGTTGTCTAGCGACGGCAGTGGGCGATTGGGGCTTGGGAGCTTGGTGGCAGGCGTCACCAACAGTCCTCGATATTCCAGATCATGCCCAGCTTGCCTCCCGGCTTGAGCACTCGGCGGATTTCCTCCAGGGCGTCTTCGTTGGCAAACCTGTATCCATGAGTAGCCTTTCGAGTGAAGGATGGCTGCCGGCTATCCGCTCACCAGTGGAATGACTGCGAAAGGGACAAACTCATCAGCGACCATTGCCAGGCATCACATAACATGTTCGGTACGGCAACGAGCACGACTCACCTGAGCAGCGATAACAGCATCCGCCCAGCCACCGGGAACGTCCACCTTCGTGGCAAGACCGTCACGCGCCGTCACCCCATTCAGCCCTTTGGCCGCCAAGTTGTCCCTCACGCTTACGTTTACGAGGGTTCCCACCAGCCAGTTATCCCCGAAGACCGGAGCTACGATGGAACAAGTACGAGCCGGTCACGCAACAGGAGCAAGGGTGACGATGTTCTTCGCAATGTCTTTAAAAATGCATCGTCGCTTGTATTCTAGGCTATTCCTGGTAATGAATCATATGGCGTGTCTCGTCCATGTACAAAATATCGTGAAAACATAAGTGTCTATATGCGCGACGGTATCCGCGTACTCGCGAGCCGTATCCGGCGCTCTCGAGATACGCCCTGCCCGATATCTGACCCCTGACATAACTACCTTACATGGTGTCGGATTGCCACTCAGTCCTTGTCAATTATGGGGCTTTTTCCGTAGTTTCGACGGCGGTTGTTTGGGGGGTTGCGTCATATCGTCGTCCACGTTGGAATCGCTCGCGCTGTGCGACTGAAATTCGTGCCTTGGCCCAAGAACCCCAGCCGGGAGAACTTCGAATCCTGTGTTGAGTCTTCTCGTGTTTCTGTTGGCATAGACTGCGGCCGAGCCGTACAACGCTGCGTCGCCTGGGGCTTCCCTCGGCCACGGATTCGCAGAGGAGCCGGCGCCGAACGAGCGCTGCTGCGTACTGGAAGGCGGAAGCGTAGACGAGGCTGGGTCATGGGAGGCGTGCGATGGTTCAGTTCCTCGCGGATCTTCGCGTAGCCCGGTGGGCAGGTAATATGACCCGGGCCGGGGGTCCATGGCCAGCATTTCTGCTTCTGTCGAGTCTTGCACATCGCTCGACGACCATCCCGAGCGCCAGGCCCCGTTCTTCGCCGTCGTCCGAGATGGCGCAGGGCGCGCGTCGCCGTTGGCCGATGTATCGGATGCATCAAAGCCATTTGGAGGGCTCGTGTGCAGCATCCTCTCCTTGCCCTTCCACTTCCCCGTCGGCTCGTCCATCAGCGTCTCGGGTAGGGCAACCTGGCTGTCGTTGGGGGTATTAGACCGCGATACCCAGATGCCCTCGACCTCGACGCCGCTCTCGAGCGCGCGGACGCCAAAGGGAATTTCGTTTGTGCCCAGGGCATCGATGCCGCAGTGTCGCATCTCGGCCAGCCGCGCTCGCCGCTCCTCCTCGATGATTTCGTATTTTCGCAGCCTTCGGTTGGTCCACCATAGCTTCGCGACGCCGACTGCAAAGACCAGCACGATGGCGCAGGCGAGGACCTGCAGGGCCAGGTCAGTCCAACGTGGCGCGGTGTCGTCGGGGCAGGTAGGCGCTCACGAATGACATGTCCTGCCACAGCTCCCACCCGATGAAAAAGACGCCCATTTCGACGTTTGCGCGGTTTACAGGACGGCGAGGAACGGAAAGGGCGGGTTTTCGAAAACGACGAGGCGCCCAGATCAAGCGGAGGGCGGTGCTGCCATGGCACGCTTTGGGCCGTATTGGCAGAAATCCTCAGCTCTGTCCGCCGCAAGGATCGGGGGAGCGCGATGGTGTGAGGGCAACGGACCCGGTCCCACGAACGACGACAGTGCTGATCTCAGCGCAAACAACGGGCCAGGGGCGAAGCAGGTGGCAGTCGGGCGTCCGTGGCTCCAGTGCTATTATTGGGTTGGGGCCGCAACGTCGTCACCACCGACGGGCAGGAGCACTTTTCTCGCCAACGAGAAGGCAGGGAAGCAGGCTCGGGAGATTGTCTGGCCTCCGAGAGGCGTTTGCCTGTCTCGGTGTGGATCCTCGGCGCCGGGATGCAGGCCAACTGAGGCGTGGAAGGGATTTGCCAAGAGGAATCGTGGCCGATGCATTGCGCTCTCGAGACTGGCTGAACGGCCATCCGCATCCCTGCCGCTGGAAGACGATGAGAGACACAGCGGCAGGGGTGCGCGGGATGGATGACGGCAGGCGCCAGCACTCGCCGTTGCACGGAGGCGGCACCGGCGATGAGCGCCTGCACAAGCGATTCGCATCCACTGCAGTCAGAAGTGGTGGCAGATCTTCAGGCCATGCACCGCCGCCATGGTCCGATCCGCCACCAAAAAGCAGGAGACGCACCCCGCCATCCATCATCCGACACATCGTAGTCTGTACACGCTCCGTCGCTACATGGCCGCGCTCGATGCCGTTTCTTAAATCCGCCGTTGCTCCCGTCTAGTAGTTCTTTTGCTAGCTCTTCCCTTTTACTGGCTTTCCCCTTGCTAGCCGTTCCCTTTCATCCAATCGCACCTGCTTCGCGCCCTGCAGCGTTGGCCGGCCCATGTGATTTCTTGCTCCTCGACCGAAGGCCTCTTTACTCGTATTCCCTTGCGGCGGCGCGAGCCCATTCCTCTGAGCCCGCCCGCCTCCTCAACGAACGACGCCCTCGCCTTCGAGTCTGCGCTGCTGCATAATACTGCTCGCCTCTCGCGCCGCCCCCCGCGACATGCCTATCCGCAACCCCTTTGCTCGCCGACCCGGCGCTGCCGTCGCCAACGACGAGAACCTGCGCCCCGAGCAGGAGAACAGCCACCCCGGCTTCGAGCGCGTCGACACCGTCGGGTCCAAGGCGTCGTCGGTCCTCAGCATCCGCAGCGCCAAAAGCCAGGACACGGGCGAGTACAAGATGAGTGGTGCGTGACCTCCCCAGCCCACCTTTTGACCCCATGCCATCATCATCCATGCCTTGCCGCTTGCGGGGGTGGCCTGCCCTGGCCCGTCACCGGACCGGAGCTTCGTTGACCATGTCTCGGTGCAACAGTAGTCAACGACAGCGGCGTCTATCTCCCGGTAAGGCCACTCGTTTGTCTGCAATTTACGCGGCGGCCGCCGTCGTGCTGATTCGGGCCCGTGTGAGCAGCCATCGCCGACCGAGGACAAGGCGCAATGGCCGCGCAGGTACCTGACGTCGCGGACGTCGTCCGACACGCCGAGCAGCTTCGGCGACATTGAGCACTTCTCCATCTCGCGAGAATCCTTCGACTCCTACCGGCGATCATTTGTACGTTCTGACGTCCCAGTTCAGCTGCAGCCCGCCGCCGCCGACTGACGCAGCTCAAGGACATCTCGGCGCGGTCGCCCATCGGTGACCACGACATCCCCACGCGCCAGAGCCTGGACTCTGCCCGCTTCCCTCGCCTCCCTAGATCGGCAATCGACCGGAAGATGGAGCGCCAGCCGCCGACGGCCGAAGAGGCCTTCGAGGACATTGGCCTCGACGACCACAAGCAGCCGCCCTGGAAGCGCGGCTTCTTCTCCAAGTTTGGCGAGACGCAGGACAAGGACCCGACGGGCCAGCAGGCCGTCTCGCGCTTCCTCATACCCGGGCGCAAGAGGGGGCAGAGCGGACAGGGCGCCGAGCTCGGCAACATGGACCGCCCCAAGACGGACGAGCCGCGTCCCTAGGCGCCTAATGAGGCCCTCTTTGTTGCTGTTCGGATTGCTGGACATTGCCTCGCTTTGTTCTTTTAGTTCCTGGTGTCTGATTACCTGTATATTCTTTTTGGGCGTTGGGGATAGACACGCATTCGCTACGGCATGTATACACGGGCTGCGAAATAGATCAGAGGACGCTCGCTTCGAGGCCACATGGGATGGGCCATGACGGTGGGGAGGGCTGTTGCACACGGCTTGATGGGACAGGGTACTGTTACGTGCTGCTCGATGACTTAATGATACTTGCACTGAACGCAGCTATTCTGGCCCGATACTCCGAGTTCAACATGCCCCCACGTGCGTGGCGGCAATTGACTTTTCTAGTGTTGCCGCTTCGGCGAATAAGATGTATTCTGATTCCTGAGACTGCTGGCGGGTCCGCTGATGTGGTGCGCGCCGAGATGGCCCCGCTTGGGAGGGTCGGATTGACATGAGGCAGACGACTGGCTGATCGTGCAGAGCCGCTGCGCGTGGGTAGGAAGGCAACGCGTTTCCGGGACGACACAGCATTCAGCAGGCGAAAGAGAGCAGCATGGCACCCAGCGCACCCCCGGCCGACGAGGTCGCCCGGCTGTCTCTGTCCTCCGCGCCGTCTCCGTACTCCCGGCTGTCTCTGTCCTCCCGGACCGTCCACGCCGACGACCACATCGCCGTTCATCGAGCCGTGGCGCCGGCCATGCACGTCAGCACCACGTTCCGGTACAGCGACGACCCGGAGCAGCTGAACCCCTGGGACAATGTCGACGTGAGTATGCTTGCCCTCGGATGTCCAGCTTCAAACCCTCCCCGACGCGGAGCCATTGGTCCCCCTTTGTCATGGCTCGGCTGACACTCTCACTCTCACTCACAGCCGTCTGCGCCCTCAGACTCTCACATCTACTCCCGCGACACTGCCCCCAACACGACCCGCCTCGAGGCCATCCTCGCTTCCATCCTCGGCGGGCCGTCCTTCACCTACTCCTCCGGCCTCTCCGCCTTCCATGCGATGCTCGTGCGCATCAACCCGCGCCACATTGCCATTGGCGACGGCTACCACGGCTGCCACGGCGTCATCAGGGTCCTCTCGCGACTGACGGGCCTCCAGCGGCTGCCCCTGGACTGCGACCCCTCGGAGCTCCAGCCCGGCGACGTCGTGCACGTCGAGACGCCGCTGAATCCCACCGGCGAGGCGCGGAACCTGCGGTACTACGCCGACAAGGCGCACAAGGCCGGCGCGTACCTGACCGTTGACGCCACCTTTGCGCCGCCGCCCCTGCAGGACCCCTTTGCCTTTGGGGCCGACGTCGTCATGCACAGCGGCACAAAGTACTTTGGCGGACACTCCGACATGCTCTGCGGCGTGCTGACCCTGCGTCCGGGCCTCGACTGGGCCAAGGCGCTGCGCGATGAGCGTCTGGTGCTGGGGTCTGTCATGGGCAGTCTGGAGGGCTGGCTGGGCATCCGGTCGCTGCGCACGCTCGAGCTGCGCGTCATGCGCCAGAGCGCCACGGCCACTGCCCTCGTTTCCTGGCTCTCAGGCCAGCTCGGCGACCCTTCCACGGCGATTGGGTCCCTCGTCGACCGTGTTCAGCACGCCAGCCTGCAGCCCGAGGCCACGGACGAAGGGAGCTGGCTGCGCAAGCAGATGCCCGCCGGCTACGGCCCGGTCTTTGCGGTGTGGATGAAGGACCAAGAGGTCGCCAAGAGGTTCCCCAGCCGGCTGCGGCTGTTCCACCATGCAACGAGCTTGGGAGGCGTGGAGAGCTTGATCGAGTGGCGGGCCATGACGGATCCAGGCGTGGACAAGAGACTGCTACGCGTGAGCGTTGGTGTGGAGGCACTGGAGGACCTGAAGGAGGACCTGCAACAGGGGCTTGACAGCTTGAGCAACGTTGGCTGCTCGGGTGGGACAGAAGCTCAGGGATAGTAGCGGAAAGACCAGCCCGGATATTCTGAAAGCGCAGGTAGATTGGAATCTTGCAAACGAAATTGAAGATGTGCGAAACTCGGGTCTCAAGAACACGCCGAATTGCCCTTGGCGCTGCACGTCAATCCCTTGCACCGCGTCTCGCGAGGTCAGGAAACAAGCCTTGCGGCTGATCTGGGCGCGCCTGCGCTAAGAAAATGAGCTTCAGCGCCTTCCCGCACCCTGTCGCGGCCACATTAATTAGCTCAGCGCTCCTGGTTTATTAGCGACCCCCCTGACAATCCTCGCCAGGAGAGAAAAGGGAAGACGGCTTCATCAACTGGACCCGACGACCACTCCATTCCTGTGCAGCGGCCAGACTCGACGGAGACGGCGGAGCATGCCATCGGGCGGCGACACAAACACGACCGAGTGCGTGCG
This sequence comes from Tolypocladium guangdongense, assembly GCA_022114105.1. NCBI lineage: Eukaryota > Fungi > Ascomycota > Sordariomycetes > Hypocreales > Ophiocordycipitaceae > Tolypocladium > Tolypocladium guangdongense. Next base: position 4,292,485 of record NRQP01000001.1, on the reverse strand, counting down.
ACGCTGTTCTTGAACAACCAACCTTTGGGTCCCCAGAGGAGGCGTCGATGCCCTGATCTGATGCCCCGACTCGCCCTCTTCCGTCTGCCGACCAAGCTTCGGCGGCGGGTCAGACGCAACCGCATGGCGACCCTCGCCGCGCTCGCCGCCCTCGTCTTCCTCCTCATTCTGCCCGCCTACTCGGTCTACTGCGTCTACAAGCCGCCGCGCTTCCTCATCGGCTACCTGCGCGCCAAGTTCCCCGACGTGCTGTTCGAGGCCACGACGACGGACAAGATCATGGCGCTGTCGCTCGACGATGTGCCCTCGCCGCATACGGCCGAGATTATGGACGTGCTGAGGGAGAACGAGGCCCACGCGACCTTTTTCGTCATCGGCTCGCAGGTCGAGGGCCGGGAGGCGTCGTTGCGCAATCTCATCCACGAGGGTCACGAGCTGGCGAACCACGCCATGCACGACGAGCCGTCCAAATCGCTGAGCAACGACGAGCTCGAGCGGCAGGTCAAGGAAGTCAAGGCGAAGCTGGTGGAGGCGTACGCGGCCGAGGGCAAGATCCTACCCAACAACTACTTCCGGCCGGGCTCGGGCCTGTTCAACTGGAGGATGCGCGACTTGCTGGGCAACAGGGGCTTCCGCATCGTGCTGGGCAGCATATACCCGCACGACCCCCAAATACCGTACCCGACCGTCAACGCGAAGCACATACTGAGCATGGCGCACCCGGGCGCCATCATCATCTGCCACGACAGGAGGAAATGGACGGCGCCCATGTTGCGCATAGTCTTGCCCGAGCTGCGGCGGCAGGGCTACAAGATTGTTACCATAACAGACCTTGTCAAGTCCGTGGAACCGTTGGGCGGGCGATGATGGCGGCGCAACGTCTTGGGAAGAATCATCATCGGACGGGCCTCGGACCACAATCTTTTCTTACCGGCAGGGGCTTCTACTATCTTACAAAACACGCGAATCGGAGTTGAGCACCGGCATAGAAGCATCATTTGGACACGGAACAAGGCGTGTATTTTCTTATTGCGGGAATTTGGCGGGCCACGATGGGAAACAGTATCGTCGACGGCGCGTGAGTCAAGGTCTATAATGCACAGGGGAGGGCTCAGCCAGCGGTTGCGTGATGCCGCACTACGGAGAGGCAGAGCCATTAATACCCCCACATCATTGTACTATAGCTACCTTATCTTTGGAAATTTACGGGCCAGGAACTCGTTGGAGGTCGGGAGGCCTTCTCAAAACCTGAAGCAGTAAAGACCGGAAGTGTAGTCGTGGTTTTGAAGTCTAGCTGAACATGTGCTTTGCTCGTGTCCCCAGCTGTCGACGTTGTCATCGTGGACAGTTCTCGGTCGTTTCGGGGCGTTGGATGGAAGGTCGAGTGTCGTCGCTCTGAAATTCCCTAGTTCTCGAGCATGCCGTTACTGCCAAAGTCCGTTGTTGCGCACAAGGCACGGGGAGAAACAATGGGCCGGCGGTCGTGAATGGGACACTGGGGGTATTATGTCCGCCCGGGCTGCCCACCCTGGACGACGTCACTACGTCCCAGTGAAAAAATTATGCTTATTTTAGGGGTTGTTTATTAATTAATAAGTGTTTCTAATCGTGTCGTCGCGGACGTGCAGAGCATGGTGGCAGTGTTTCACGCCCTTGTTCCACATCTGGGTGCCCCGCCTTAAGGCTCTCTCGTCCGTCGCGTGAGCCTGCCCTTGCAGCCATCCTGGCGACAATATCGTCCTGCCGCCGCCTGCGACTAGGAGCCTCGTCCGTGTCCCCAAGCTTGCGCGCAGAAAAGATGGGCGAGCTTGCCGATTACTTGATTCAGCACGATGCCAACTTCCGCAGGTATAGCCCCCCCCTGGCAAACACGCTCTGCTCCTCGCCATTATTACGTCGCACGAAGCTGACCGAAGCCCGACGGCATTCCTTCTAGAGCTCGACTGCCAGCGCTGTACTCGGATTTCCGGCCCCAAAGAACGCTGAACCCCGATGGCTACCGAGCCAACGCGTCCGCATGGCGCGGCGCGCTCTCCCTCCTGGCGTCCCGCGGCCTCTTATCGCGGCACGGCTCCGGCTCGAACATGCTCGTCTTGGACGTCGACGACTCGTTGTTGCGATCGCTGGAGGATAGGCAGTTTGGGCAACCCTTGGCCCTCGGCACGGCCATTCGCGAGGCTGTCGCTGGCAGGGACCTTTTGCCACTGCAGGATTTCCTCAGCTCGGCGCAAGGCATATACTCGAAGCGGAGCTGGTCAGACTTGCCCTGGGATGCCATGGGCTGGGCCCTGCGACAGCTGGGCTTGATGGACGCTGCGCGTGGAGAAGACAAGCTGCCCGCGGGGCGGTATGTCATGGTGGAAAACGTGGACGCAGCAAGCAAGAAGCTGGCTCGCCAAATGGCGGACAAGACCTCACGGTTCGATCGAACATTCACCAAATCACAGTTCCGAGCGGCGTTTGCATCGAACCTGACGAGTAGCCAGCAGCTCTCGGAGACAGATGTCGACGTGCTTCTCACGTTCTTGGCGAGAGACAAACACACGATAGAGTATGACGGGCATACATTACGAGTGCGCGCGGCGGGCGAGCAAGGGGGAATCACAGAAGAGGACGCTGCGATCGCGTCAATCAAGGAACTGACTGCGCGCCTCAGGCGCCAGACCAACCTCTTGATCAGCCGAATAGACGAGCTCGACCACGAGGCCAAGAGCGCCGTCGCTCGCAAGAACCGGATCGCGGCCCTGGCGACGCTCAAGTCCAAGAAACTGGCCGAATCCTCTCTGTCCCAGCGCTTTGCGACTCTTCACCAGCTCGAGGAAGTAGCCGCAAAGATTGAGCAGGCTTCGGACCAAGTCCAGCTCGTCAAGATCATGGAGTCGTCCGCCGGCGTGCTCCAGAATCTCAACTCCCAGGTTGGCGGCGCGGCCAAGGTCGACAGCGTCATGGATCGGCTCCGCGAGCAGGTGAATGACACGGACGAGGTCGCTGCAATCCTGGCCGAATCGACAGGAGCTGCCGTGGACGAGGGCGAGATAGACGAGGAGCTCGAGGCCCTGGAAAGGGAAGAGAGGGACAAGGAGGAAGAAGCGCAGCGCAAGAAGGAGGCAGCGGAGGCGGAGGCGGAGGCGGCCAAGGCGCAGGAGGAACTCGACAATCTGCCCTCAGTCCCCGTCGAGGCGGCGCCAGACCGAGAAAGCGCGCGGACGCCGACGTCGGAGACGGGAATTGCGCACCTCTCCCTGGGGGCGCAGCCGCGCGACAAGAAGGCGGAGCCAGCCTTGCCAAACGTGTAATGACATCTTGAACAGTATCACCCACCCAGTGTGCAAAGGGGCGTTTATGGCGGCGTTTTCCGAGGCTCATCGTGCAGCCACATCTTGAATTCGATGGATGGGTATCTGTGGCCGAGTAGAACTAAAGGTAGGGTAGCCATATACCCAAGGGCTGCGTGCCCAGACCATGCTAGACAGCGACCAGACTGCACCCGTGGGCCCCCCGGGCAAACCCAGAGACACATACCGACGGAAGCTCCTTTGCCTCTGCGCCTTCATCCTCCTTGCCGATCGGGGTCCAGGTATGCCGTCTGTTGCTGAAGTGGCACCGAGGCATCCCATTCCCACGCACTAGCTGCGCCCAAAGCAACACGTGGCGGTTCCAGAGGATCAGAATCGGCGCCGCTCGGTGGCATAGCGCCGGCAATGGATGCCATGGAGCCAGCCGTGGGGTGCGCTGTGCCTGGCCCTTTCGAGTCCGGCTGTGGACTTGTGGCGCCGTCTGATCCGCCGCCGCTCTGGCTGCCACCTTCGCGCCTCGACGACGAGAACAAATCAGCGGATTGGGCATCTGAAAGAGCCATGCCCATATGTGCTCTCTGATCGGCGGCGGGTGGTTTGTCTCCTCCCTCCCCTGCCCTCCTTTTTGCCTCCACCCGGCTCTTCTTGGCGCTGACAATTAATTCTCTAAAGGACGAGCCGTGCTTAGCGGCCCAGGCAGTGCCGTCAAAGTCCTTGTCCCTGATGGCTGCGGCAGTTTGAATCGTCCTGCCCGTAGTCGGCGCCCGGCTGCCCTGCGTCCGTTCCCATATGTCTAGATCCTGGAGCAACCCAGAGCGACTTTTGGGTTGCGCGGCGTCGCAGTTGGCGTTCCAGAGTGTGACCCACTCTCTGTGTCTCTTTTCCAGCAATGCACGAGGACCTTGGCTCGATATGCCCAGTTCTGTCATCTTCTTCCGTAGAGCCTGCTCCTTGAGTATGGAGTAACTGAGCGCCGGTAGACGTTCGAGTGCCTTGTCCTGCCGCCGTTGGGATTGGCCAAGGATAGACGCTTCGTTATTGCTCTTGCTGACGTCTTCTCGACTCGAGGTACCTGGGCAGGCCTCCAGATGCCGGAACACTTGCCATGCCTTCATTGTCCTTTGACAAACAGGGCACGGGACAAGACCATCAGCTGCGAAGATTTGTCAACTTGGGCTTTTAAGAGTAGGTAAAACGGCGGCTTACGATCGTCTGGGACGTATTCGCCATCGCCATCTGAACTTTCAACGATGTCCATTTCGGGTTGAAGCGCTATTGGTGAGACAGTAGCCTCGGCGCGGTTCTTACCTAGCCGCGCTGATGTTCGTAGCCTCTTTGGCTCCGCAGCGACATGGCTCTCCAGGGACTCTTGACCGTCGGCTTTTCTCTTGGGGGACCGATTCCCAAAAAGCGCTGTCCTGGCTAGATGCAAGGCGGCCGGCCTTGCCTTGGAGAATGCCTCGGCCGTCTCCTCCACCGACCAGTTACTCCGCAACTTGAGCTCTTGCTCAGGCGCACGGCAGAGTGGGCATTTGCCGTCGTTGGACAGTGCCCTCCGGATGCACAGGGAGCAAAAGGTGTGCGAACAGGATGTGACCATGGGCGTCTTGTAGAAATCCTTGCATACTTGGCAGCGCAGGGCCGCCTCGACGGCTGCGAGGCCAGACAATGGCGTCGAGAGCCAGTCTGTCGAATCGGGGACGTCGTCGACGGGCATTCGTGCGGCTCCGAGAGAGAGGGGAGAGGAGGGGTCGTCGCGGAAGCTCGTGGCCGACTTGTGCAGAGGAACCACGTAACAAGGTAGCTGATGAATTCCAGATCAGATGCAGACCAAGGTCAGCGACTTGCAGGCATGGATGTCGGTGCGATTCACGAAGCACGAATGTAGGCAAGGTACTTCGTACCCTTGTGCATATACGAGTACATTCGGGTGAGACGCGTCAAGTTCACAGTGGATTGACGCTAGGGCGACTTCAGCGCCGACTCGGCTAGAGAATACAAGGTACATGGAACCTGGGCGTCTTCCATGCCAGAAGACTCGGGGGAGGCGTATATGCGCCAAACGGGGCGCCACAGAACCCGGGAAGTGGCCAGCCACGTGATGTCGCGTCAACCAACGACGCGTGAGCACATGGGCCCTGTGCGATGTTGGCTTCGTGCATCTTAGCAACTTCACTGCTCTCGCATTCGCCTTGTCCAAGATGGACGAGCACAAAAAGCTCCTCGCAGACCGGCTGCTGAGCGAGGAACGGCCGGTGGGTGACCAACTGCCCTGCTCCTACAGGATAGACTAATAGTATCATGTCTAGATCACGTATCGCTTACTGAGCAGAGCGTTGGATGTTCATGTTAATACCGCCAAACGGTAGGCCGGGCTGTCCCATTGAATCATGTTCACTCACCCCATCTGACACGACCTATCGTCAGCATGCTCTACGACTTCCATAAGTACCAGAACGCGCTGCGTGCCAACTCGGTTCATGCAACATACCTAGTCTACGGCGCCAAATACGCCAAGTCTCGGCAGGAGAATGGCGACGTCGAAATGAGCAGCTCTATGCCAGAGCCAGAGCCTCTTTCCGAGGCGACATCAACAAAGACTCTCACCCTCGTGGGAGAGCAGAATTTGCAAGGTGTGCAAAGTGAGATGGTAGAGCAATCCCGTGCACGCTTTGCTGACCAGGCATGTAGATCTACTGGCCGAGTATCAGGAAGTCACTTCCGTACACATTTATAGCCTAGCCCCTCACTCGCAAAGAGATCTAGCTGTGCTGGCAGAGGTTTCTAGCTCTATTTCAGAGTACCCTAAGGAACAAGATCCTGCCACCGCCGCCAACAAGTATGGGACCATCCTGAACCCAAACGTACGCAGACGAGATCGTGGGGGTCGCCCCGCGGTCGAAGCCGCCATTGCATCAAAACCAATAAAGCCAGAGCCGGCCTTGGAAAAACCAGCGCAAGCTGCCAAGGTGAAGCAGGATGGAGCAGAGGCGCCATCCAAGGATGTCACGCCGCCTTCAAGCTCTAGGAAGAACGCCGCATCGACGACGAAGCGAGGTGGCCCTGGAGGCATCATGCAATCGTTTGCAAAGGCCGCCTCAAAACCACCCCCCAAGCCCAAGCAGGCCGCCAAGAAGGAGGGAGACGACACCATGGCCCTGTCCGATGACGGCGAGGCCGACGACTCTGATATGCCGCCGTCCAAAAAGACGGATAGAGATGCAGACGCTGCGATAAAAAGCAGAAAGGAGCGAGAAGAAGAACTCAGACGTATGATGGAAGAGGATGAAAATGAAGAAGAGCCCGGCGAAAAGGACACCGAACCAGACGACGAGGAGATGGAAGAAGCCCCCGAGCCAGAGCCCGAGCCTGAGCCCGAGCCCGAGCCCGAAACTGGGCCTGATTCCAAAGCCAAGGAGCACAAAGAGCCGGCAGAGGTAGTGTCAAGCAGTGGAGGTGGGCGGCGACGGGGCAAACGTCGCGTAATGAAGAAGAAGCGTATCCTAGATGACCAGGGGTATATGGGTAAGCCGTCCAAAACACCACCTTTGAGAATGAAACGCGCCGTGGCTCACTTGCAATCCCAGTGACTATCCAAGAACCCGGCTGGGAATCCTTCTCGGAAGACGAAACCTCTCAACCCCCAGCCAAGAAGGCAACACCCACATCGACTCCGTCATCTTCGGGGCCCAAGGCGAAGAAGGCTGCTGGCAAGGCTGGCCAGGGTAACATCATGTCGTTCTTCTCCAAGAAATGAGAAGAAGCTCGCGGGTAGCTAGCTTGGGGGCATCTATTGCTTGGAAGGAATGGCCCATTTCGCCGAAACATGTCCCTTACTGTAGTCATTTATAAGTGTCCACAAAGCTGGCGTCTCGCGATTCAACCCCTCGCGCCTCATAATGAGCCATGTTGTCCTGCATGCGCCTCAGGAGGCCGCCCAGTCTCTGGACGCCTTCGACGAGGCTCTCCTCGGACTCCCACGCAAAGCACAGCCGAATCGCTCGGTCGAACGTGGCGTTCCCCTCGTCCCCGCGGACCGCGAACATGTTGCCGTAACCAACCACGAGGTTCTCCTCCTCGAGAGCGGCCTCGGCGACGGATCTAGACGGCGGCAGCCGCCCCTGGCCGGGCGTCAACCAGATAAAGTACCCCCCGTAGACTCTTTTGCCGGCGAGGCTGGTGTCCCGTGTCTGGATGCCGAGCGGCGCGATGTGCTGGCGGATGGCGTCCATCATGAGCCTGTGCCTCCGCTGCAGGTACGGCCGGACCATGGTTTCTATGTGCCTGCCCAGCTCCCCGTTCCGGACCACGTCGCCCAGCATGGCGGCGCAGAGCTGGCTCGGCGCTCCGCCAGACAGCGTCGAGGCCGTGTTGCCGAGCCCGGCGACGAAGGCCGGCGATGCCTCTACCCAGCCCGTCCGCACGCCGGGCCCCGCGATCTTGCTAAACGAGCCGTTGCTCACCGCGTGCCCAAACCCCCGGGGGTCGCCGTCCGCACGCCCCATGGCCAGGTCGATGTCGCAGAGGCGCGGCAGCCTCATCTCAAGGGGCCTTTCAGGCGTGGGCTCGCCGTCGAGCGGCCACTGCAGGAAGTCGTAGACGTCGTCGCACACGACGAGGGCGTTGCGTGCCCTGGCCAGCCTCACGAGGCCCTCGCGCCGGCGCAGGGACATGGTCTTGCCGGAGGGGTTGGAGCACGTCGGGACCGCGTAGATGACGTGTCTGTAGAGCTTCCTGGCTGGCCTCGGGTCCTTGAGCGGCTGTGGCACCAGTCGGGTCAGTTCTCACGGCTCGCACCCGGTTTGCCACTGTCCCTCCGGGGCACGCAAGCTCACCTGCTGCTGCGGCTGGCGACTCGCGTGCTCGTCCAGCTCCGTGAGGCTGCGCTCGAGGGCGTCCAGGTCAATGCCCTCGTCGTCCTCGGGCGTCGCCCTCAGCCTGCCCGCGAAGCCAGAGTCCTCGAAGATGCCGCAAGCGAGGTAGTAGCAGGGGGCGACGATCCAGACGGCCCGCGTGTAGTTCGGGTCCGTGAAGCTCTGGAGGATGCAGGCCAGGTTCTGGCTCGCGCCGCCCGTGATGCATATGCGCTCCGCGTCGGGCTCGACGCCGTAATGGCGACCCAGCCATTGCGCCAGGCCGTCGCGCAGCGGCTGGTGCCCTGCGCTGGGCCCGTACTGCAGGATTGGCGTGTACTCGGCAGGGTCCGTCAGGACGCGCTCGCAAGCAGCAGAGAGGATGCTGGCTGGCAGGACGTCTGGTGACGGCCAGCCGCGCATGAGGTTGATCTGCCTGGCTGGCGCGGGCATGGCTGCTACCCTGTACCTTGTTCTCCTTGGATGTCGCTGGGCGATTTCCCTCTAGGGGCCATATAGGTAGGTACTGCTTCGTCGGGATTGTTGAGGCGCTAGGCAAGATACTCGTAGGTGGAGGACGTCATCTCGCCCCCGCCGGCAACAATGGGAACACACCTTTGGTCAGAGGATGCAGGACAACCCCGGTACGGAAGGCCATAGATACGCTTGTTTCAATTGATCGGTTGACCCCTCCATCTTGATGAGTAATCTTCCCGTTTCGGTACATACGATGAGTAATGGCCCCTATAGAAAAATATTATGCACGTTACGGGGCTCCTAGCCCCGTAACGTGCATGCGGCCCTTTTCAACAGTGCCTATAGCAATAGCTTCCTTTCTTCTTTTTTAACCACGCAATAATACGGTAAGGATCCCACTCTCTAAGCTGCTTGCCTAAATGGCCGCGACGCTATTCTATTTGCCCGTACGCTTTAAGCGCAATCGTTTAACGTTTAATATTAATTTTTAACATTATTCGTAACTTTTACGCTTCGTATAGGCACCTAGAACGTATATACGGCTACTAGTAGATTTTTTTAGTTTAAGTACTAACTACGATTTTCTACTAGATTATACGAACGATCATAACTTATACGAATAATTACGAATTCCGCGCTAGAAAACGAGCTTATTGCCTAACGTACGACACTATACGATTAAACCCCTTTAATATCGCTAGATAGTAGTAACGAAGTAGCCGCAGATGCGGCTACGAATGGTATCGCACCGAACGCAGACCTAGAGCCACCTATAAAGGCTACGCTAAAACGATATATACTAAGAAAGGTAAAGAAGTCTCCCGTAATTATCGAAAACGAAGACGAAAATAAAAAAGAAGAAGACAAGAACGATATAGCCGTAGAGGCTCCTACGACTATAAAGAGAAATATACGAGCTAAATAAACTATTATAACTCTAAAGAGAGCCCTATAACCTTATACTAAGAACCTCAAAAAACGAACCCCCCCCCCCGATAATAAGGTACGCATTACTACGATCTCGTATCTAGTAATAATTAACCTTTTTTTTTAGAACGCTACTCTAGAGGACAATCCTCCCGCTAGCTTTACTAAAGACTATACTAAGTTACTACTAGCCCTCTATTAGGGCGTACGTCTCTTTATATTCGACTTTATACGCGAATAGCCTTCTTTGAACCTAGATTTAATAATCTAGGCGCTCGGTAAGGCGGTCCTCGGTTACTCTACGAAGGGCTACTAACTCCTTAAGGATTCTAGATTCGCTAATATAGTATATTCCTATATTTTTTATTATCCTTTTATACGAACTTATATTAACTCGTACTTTTAGCTTCCGAATAACGAATTTAAATTATAACTAAAGTATACTACTAAGAACCTCTCTATAAAGCTATATAGTATTAATCTAGCCTCTTCGTAAAACTATAATATAATACTTAAGTACCTTTACGGTAATTAGTTAGGTAGCGAATATAATCGCTATAAGTAGAAGTTAGGTATACTTAAAGGCTGCTTTATGTACGTTAATAATAGTAGTAATATAACTACGGCTTATAGAAATTGCGATTAGGGTTATAATAGAACGAATTATTATTATACTTTAGGTATATTTTCGTTCTCTCTTATACGAGCCTTTATTAATAATTATTAGATAAGAGTATAAAGGCTACTAAAGTCACTAAGGTAAAAAGCGCTAAGAAGTATAAGTATAAAGATATAATTAACGTTTTGGATAACGATAATAATATAAATATTATTACGGTTCTACTTTAAGGCTTAGATAAGTATACTTACGCGATTCTTATAAAGGTCTTTATTAAACTCGCTAAGAAATAAAATAATTAGTAAGTTTATATATCTTACTCTATAAAGTTATATAAAAGCTAATAATTAAATAGTAATTTATTTTTACTTAGCTATAATTAATTACTATATATAGGCTCGTATAAGATAATACCTAAGAGTATAGGGGTTTAATTTCTTAATTAGTTATATAGATTAATAAATATCCCGACTTAAAAAAAATAGGCTATAAATTCTCGTAAAAATTTTTTTTTCCTTCCTCCTTCCTACTTTTATTCTTTTTTTTACTTTAATAGAGAGGTAATTACCTTTCTACGAGCTTATATAATATAGTTCGCCTAAAGATCCCCCTTAACCTCTATCGCTATTAGATTAAATAATAGCGAATAGAGAATCTCGATATAAAGGAAATTCTTTACCTTCTTAAAACCGAATTCGATATTAAATTAAGCTATACGACTCTCTAGCGAGCGCTAAAGTCCTAAAATATACCTATACGAATAATTATATAAGATAATATAGACCTTCGCGAGCGGATTAAGGACTTATTCTTTAATAATATTCTTAATAACTATTTTATACTTTTTAAGCTCTAGTTAGAGGGCTTTATTCTTACGTACTATAGGCTCGCTAATATATAATAAGATATTAGTCTCTTGTACCGTTAATTAGATAATTAGCTCGCCCTATATAAGTAAGAGCTCGAATGATTCTTTATAGAGTAAGTATAGTAAAGTACGGTCCTTAAAGGTCTCGGACGTATATATCTTTATACCTATATTCGCTAATATTACTATATCCTAAGTCGACGAGTACTTTACGAATTGTATTAGGTCTTTTACCCTTATCCCTTTTCTAAATAATAGACTATATAGTATAATCGCCGCGCTAAATAGACTACGCCTAGCCCTAACTTTATTTAGTCTCTTAATAGATACGATAAACTTAAGAAATAGGGTATTAAGATCTATACGGGCATTAACGCCTATTTACGGATAATTATTTAGTTTTACGTTAGTATATCGTCTAGTATATAGCGTAGTATTCTCGGTTAGTATATTAACGTTCTAGAAGAGAGAGGGAAGATACCTTTAATTATCCGTACGGATTATAGATAAGAGACCTTTATAGCTATTAGTACGTAATATATTCTCTCGCAAGATCGTATAATTATATAAGATAGTATCCGCTAAGACGTATAACTATAAGACTATTAGGTCTTTAGTAAGAATACAAAGAATAAGAAAATTAAGAGTTAGTAGCTTCGGTTATCTAAAGGGCGTTCTCGCTTTTAGCGGGTAAGTATCTTCTTATATATCTCTCTATATCTTACTAAGTCTCTCTACTTAAGAGTTCTTTAGCTTTATTATAAGTAGTAATATATATACCTACGAATCTCTTACGGACCGGGTTGTATTATTATATATATATATACCTCTCGTTTATATAGAGTTTTCGCAATTCGTATAGACTTAAAATAACTACTATATTCGGTAATAGAAATCGAGGCCGTATATAATACCCGGGTAGCTATAGGTTCTTTATTACTAGCCCCGAGACTCGTCTATATAGAACTTTATAGAGCCTATCGATTAAGAACGAATAGATATATTCTAGAGGTATCTTAAATAGGATTATTACGACCTCAATACTTACTTACTAAAGATAATAATAGAGACTTACTTTAATATTCTCGAAGGCTATACTTCTAGGGTTAATAAGCTAGATCGGCTATCTCTCTCGTTATATCTCTTCTTATAGTAATAACTTAATAAGTATATTTCCTTAAAGGAAAAACTAATAGTCTCCCTACTCCTATCGCCTAAAGGTAGTATATATTAATATAAGGAGTTTTTAGTAAGTTATAGTAATAATATTTTAACCCTCTTTAAGAATATATAATTTAAAGAGGTTAATAATAAGGGTAAAGAGGATAATAATAAGAATAATACGAGTAAGGAAAATAGAGTAGAGAATTAATTAGACTACGTAAATATACTACCTACTTCGATATTATTCGCGTTAATTAGGATAAATAGAATATAACCTTAATCTTTTTTACCTACTCTTATAAAGGAGACTTTACGTTACCCTTAGGAATATCGTCTAATAGTATATCGGGACTTTATACTTAAGAAATATTCGTATTGCCGACTTCGCCTTCGAATTACTACTAAATCGATTCTATAGTATCGTTACTACTCTCTTCCTTTTCCTTAAGTCCCTCTTCTACCTTTCCCTTCTTTTCTTCCTTAACTTTTTCTTCCTTAACCCTTTTCTTGCCCTTAACCTTAGCCTTCGCTTTTAGCTTATACTTAACTTTTCGAGGCGTTAGAGTTAGTAACGAGTCGTATAAAGTATTAAGGTTATTACGCGACCTCTTTTTCGTATATAAAGCTAAAGGTAAATCGCTTCTAAGGGGTCGGTCCTTCTTATATAGAAGCTAGAAGAAGAGTTAAACCTTTTCTATCTCTATACGAAAGGTTATACCGATCTTATTAAAGAAGTTTGCGAGCGTAGTAGTCTAATAGACTTTATCGTTAAAGAATACTAGCCCGACTAAAGCGCCTAAGGGCATAATAGACGAAACGAGAGTCTATAATATATCTATAAGCAATACCTTATATCGCTTAATAATATACTTTACTATTTCGCTATATATTATAAATTAGTGCCTTAATACGAGCTAAAATCTCCCTTTACTATAATATACGCACTTCGGTAGCTTTATATACTCTACGTGCTCGGTCTTAATACTAAAATCTTCTATATATCCCTCCGCAACCTAGAAGCTTAATTAGATATCAATAAGGACGGGACCTTAGCGTTATTATAGATTAGCGAGGCTAGTCTAACGACTCGCTACTATAGAATTTACGGCGTTTTCGTATATATCTAATATCGATCGAATACGTTCCGACGGTATTATCATTATAAGTAGTGCAAAACGGCTCGTAGTAGCTATACGTAGCTCGTTCTTAATCGTAAGATAAGACGGAGGAGTATCGGGCTCGGCTATTAAGTCGATTAGCGTTTTGCTAATAACTAGGCCGCACTCGGGAAGGCGCTAGCGGCAATTTAGGCAGAAGGTTATAGTACGATATCGTTCTCGAATATTCGAGTGCCGTTAGCCATCTATAGCATAGAACGGAGTCTATTCTACTAGTTTAGGCGACATATTAGAAGTTCGAGAATCGTAGAGACTCGAAGTGGGTAGTAGTAAAATATAGAAATTAATTTTTAATCGTAATATTTATTGTGTGTGGTATATACCCTCTATAATATAATATTGGATAATATACTATATATAATATTCTATTATTACGTATCACTAAGTATACATAGGCGTTAGCCTAGTGACCCAAAAAGGCAATTGTGCCCAAAAATTGTCAATTGAAACAAGCGTATCTATGGCCTTCCGTACCCGGCAGAAATTGCATGCATATTCATCGAACCACGACTCTACCTAGGCCCCTGAGCATATTCCATGATCCATTTTCGGAGATTTCTCGCTCCCTCTGACGGCCGAGGCCGCAATTAGAGCACGAGTCCCGGGAACGTACGGAGCACCATGTTATTGAGAGCCGGCGCCGGGTCACGATGGGAGATGACCCTAGGTAGGCGACTGACTCCGGTGAGGCGACGGAAAGGGGAATCTGAGCAAGGGGCTCCGAGTTACCCACATTGCCTCTAGGTGCCTCAAGTGTCGGCGCCGCTCGCCCCCGCTCAATACGCATCCATCACCATGTCGACTTGTAACTCGAGGCCTAGCAAGTGCCACAGCTCTCTCAAGACGCCAACCCATCAATCACTGCGCCGCCCACCGCCGACGTTTTGCGCCGTCTATAGAATCCATGATGGACCGCTCTTCGTACCCATTACTTACTCGAGACGCCAATGAACCCCGCAGAGCCCTGGTGAGACGCTGAAAACAGAAATCAAACAAGGAACCAACAATCAATCATACTTCATAAGGCGCTGCTCCCTCCTCATCAAAGATCAGGTGCGGTTTCCTCTTGGCCAAGTCCATGATCGTGACGGCAAACACACCATTGGCCCAGGCGAACCAGCTACGGGTATACTGCCTCGCGTGGTTGACGTCGACGCTCTCGTGTACGAGACCCAGCTTGGAGGACTTGAGGACGAAGTCTAGACACTCCTTGATCTCGTCGTCGTCGTCCGAGGTCTGCGCTTGAACCAGCAGGCTCATGGGCCAGGCATTCCGCAAGCCAATATGAGGCCCTGGAAAGCAACGTCAGCTCAGCTCGGCTATACGGTTCATCCGCGACACATCCATGACATACCTCCAATTCCCTTGAATTCACTGCCCGTCAGGTAGTAGGGGTTACCCAGCTTGTCGAGTATCATCTTCCTCGTGTTCTGATAGGTAGCGTCGTTGACGTCGCAGAAACCCATCACGGGGAGAGCCAGCAGGGAGGGATAGTTTGCGTCATCCATCAAGATGGAGGAGCCGTACCCGTCAACCTCGTACGCGAATACGTCGCCGTACTTTTTGTGCTTGACCACGCCATGCTCCATGACGCCGGCTCGTAGCCTCTCGCTCCACTTCTGGAGCGTCTCCGCGAGCGAGGACTTGCCTGCGGCTCTGCAAATCTTGGACGTCCGACCGAGCTCCACGGACATCATGGCGTTTGCGGGAATGAAGAAGCCGAGGATGGTGGCGTCGTCGCTTGGCCGGAACGCGGACCGGACCAGGCCCGTGCCGTTGTTGAGCGGGTTGCCGACGCCCTGCAGGTTCAACGTCTCCGTGCCAGCGTTGGTCCATCGCTGGAAGGTGTATTCGTTTCTTCGGTATTGTCCATTCTCGGGGTCGAATGTCGATCGCGACTGCTGCTCCAGGACACCGAGGAGCGTGTCGACAGCCAGGTACCACCGGTTATTGAGAAACTTGGTCGACGCTGTGTGCTCGTAGAAGTCGTTGGCGAGGGCGAGGAAGTGCGCCAGAGAATCCAGCTCGTACTTGCACTCGAAGACGGCGTTGGGTTCGTAGGCCGGGTGGACCACGTCGTCTTGGCCGTTGGAGGTGACGGACAGATCGCTTATGGGCGGGGGCTGGAAGGCATTGCAGTAGGGCGACTCGATGACATACTCGGACTGCGTGTTGATGGCACCGAGGATCAGGTCGAATATGGCGGCGTCCTTGTTGGCGAGCGCCTGGTACGGCCGCAGCTGGTTTGTCGAGTCGCGCAGCCACTCGGCGATGATGTCGCCGGTGATGATGAAGGACTGAGGCCCACCCCACGCACCCTCATCCCGCGCGGAGCGAGAGCCTCCCATGCGGACAAAGGCCGTGTCCTGGCCCTTTGTGTGAAACTTGACCGTCGTGTCCGTCGTCGACGGAAAGGCGTTCTCGAAGAGGCGCGCCAGGTCCGGGTTGGCCATCTTGGACGTCACCTCCTTGATGACGCGTTCGATCTCGTCCGAGTGGAAGGTTCGGCATCGCGGGTCGGGTCGCTGGAAGGGGAGCGCAAGCGGGCCCGTGCTCAGAGGGCGGCTGGAGGACGCTGGTCAGGGACGGCGAGGGCGCGCACGGGGAGACTCGTCGGGTCGACTCACTGAGCATACGAGGCGTACGAGGCATAGTCGGGGCATGCCACGGCATGTTTGTCGAGCGGCACTTGGCCGTCGCTGGCGCGCGCGACGCCATAGGCCGAGCTCAGGCCGAGCAAGCTGGCCAGCAACGGAAAAGACATTGGCTCCCGGCCGTATCACCAGGGGCGGGCGCAGGACGAGGCAAGGCGAGGCTCCCGGTGCTCGGTTCTCGAGGCACTTTGCTTTGCTGGAGAAGGCAGGCTGGCTGTGTAAGTCTTACTGAAGCTCGGCCAGGCGCGAGGGGGGTTGGAGCTTCAGGTGGGTCCAGGGTAAGGTGAGATACGTGGTATGAAGGCAGCCACCAAAAATACTCGTACGAGTACTATTAGTTGAACCTTACCGTCCGGGAACCCTGCCACATGCGCATGTATATATATTTAAAAACTTCATACTACGGCCTCACAACCAACTCCGCTCGAAGAGCCTTGAAACAAGTAAAATATATGCTCCATAGGCAAAGTCTATTAAAGGGGATCGCGAAGGGACGTCTGGAATTCGATAAAGATGCCGGATTTATGTAGATTAAGTAGCATGATGTTTTTGACTTTTGGGTTGCCTGAAGAAATGACACCTTCATTATGCGCAGGGGTGGGGAGGTTCAACTACGAGTACGAGTACTTTTAGGCTCTGCCTTCGTACGAAGTGCTCCGTAGTCCGTACCAACTCGTATCTTACCTAGGCATGTACTTCGCATAAGTACCTTGTGCTGATGAACGCACATATCCGCGGATCGGTTCCTTGCCTCCAACCCAGGCACGTCCCTCGTTCTGCCCATCTACTTACTAATGTTCATGCACTTGCCGACGCTCGGGAAGCACGGCGGCATCATGTGACTATCAGGCAAGATCAGATGTCGCTATGGGTATCATCCAAGGTAGGCAAGATAGGTAGTCTCATAGATTGCGGCAACAAATAGAAACAATCGGCAGCAGAGCCGCGCGTTCGTCTTCACCACCCCCACGTTCGACTCGAGGCCGTAAAGACTGGCGGCTTCCACTGTATCCTCGCCGGGTCCAGAAGTCTCTTCTGCTTTAGCTTCTGCTTCTCCCTCTGCGAAATGAGCTTCTCGGGGATGACAATCTTGTGGTCGCTTTTGTGATAGACCTGCATCTTCATCGCCTGGAGTGTGTGCTCGACATCCTGAGTCGTCATGGCCAGCGCTGATGATATCGCTTCTATAGTCACCCTGTCGTCTCGCTCGTTGTAGCCGAGCAGTAGGTCGAGGATGTTCTCTGACCAGTACTGCCGGTAACTCAACAGGCCCAGGTCCGAAAGCGGCTTTTCCGGCGACCCGAGTTTGCCCTCGATCTTGGACAGCTCATACGAGAACTGGATCAGCAGTCTTCCATACCCCTTCCTCTGGTATTGCGGCAGGGTAAGGATACAAGCCACGTTGTACCCGTCCGCACTCTCCTTCTCCTTGGAAAAGTATCCCACGATATGGCAACCCTTGTCGCTGCGCGTCGCCATGACGTAAAACAGGAACGGGTCAACGTCGTAGTAGAGTGTCTTGTGGTCGAGGAACATCTTGGACAGCAAGCAGAGATTCCGACACCACGACCGTTGTCGACGACCGTCGATCTCGAAAAAGGACACATAGTCGTCCCTGTAGATCTCGTTTCCAGGCGGGTGCTGCAGGGTACACTTTTTCCGATGTCGCGTGAATGCCCTCTCGTCGCCATAATAGCTCAGACAGAACTCGCAGATGAAAATGACGTCCTCCTGGCCAAACATCTCCGGGTATGGCGAGAAGTACCACGGGAACAGGTCATTCTGTCCAAATTGGACCTTGGATATGTTTCGGATCCGCGAAATTTCGGCAGGGTTTTGCGTCATCGAGCCGGATGTTCTCAGTTTCTCGATCTCGTCCTCGCGGCTGAACCCGTGCTCCTCCCTCTTCCCATCCTCCTCCTTGTCGTCCACGTCCATGTCGTCGGCCGCTGCCGGCGTAGCGCTGGCCTCGACGCTCGCGCGCGCCTGAGAGTCGCCATCAGGCCCAACAGATGACGATTTCCGTTGGCTTTGCGAGTCCACAAACTCTGAGAGTCCTGTCGTCAGTTTGTCTGCCCCATCCACGGATCTATCTGTACGCGCATACCTATCCAAGGGTGAGGCGTTGTGGCTTCAGATAGCACCGACTGCTCCCTCTTCCCAAGGCGCTTCTGCGCCTTTTTGGAGACTTGGACCCTTTTAATAGATGCGGACGGCGCCTTCTTCGACTTGGTATCCTTGGCCTTGTCTTTTTCGGGATTTGGCCATTCCACGTCCTGGCTGAAGTCGATTCGGGCGACTGGCACCCACTCGTCGAGTCGCTTGTTGAAGTTGTCAAAGTTGCAGTAGAATTGCTTGCCGCTCTTGGTTTCCTTGATACTGAGAATCTCAGCTCGTCGCGGTTGGCCATCCTTGACCACCCAGGCGATGCAGCCCGTGCTGAGGGTTTCGGGTGTGGCCTTGCCCTTTTGCCGAGGTGTGTCTGACCCGACGGTCGGTTCACCACTCGGAGTGCCTGCTGCCATGGCGAAAGAGATGCGCGCGTCGGCGATCTTGATGACCGCCGCTGCGATCTTGCCGCAGCGGAAGATGCGGGCGCGGCAGAAAATGGAGAACGAGGTTCTTATCGGCGGGCAGTCAAGGAAAGAAAAGCCTTATCGGTGCACCTTTAAGAGCATATCCGCGTTTTTACGAGATGCATAACACCTGCCTGTGGGTCTTTCACTGAGCTCAGAGCCGCAATTTGATGATCACTCACACACACTTACTGCACGCAGGGTTCGACAACGCCAGCCGAACAAAGGCAGCCACGGCCACTGCTATGAACTGCAACCATGGCTGAGCTTTCTTCAAACTGGAAGAAACTACAAGCCAAGCTGAAAGCGGAAGGGACATCCAAGACTCCGGCCAAGCGGAAGGCGGGCGAGCGGCCATCGCCACGAGCAAAGAGGCCCAAGGCTGCGGACAGCGCGGCCAGGCAAGCAGGCCCGACTCGGAAGCTCAGCCGCCGGCAAGCAAGCCCGCCGATGGGTGGCGTACATAGCTCCATGATGGAGCACGAGCCCAGGCACGGCCCTTCGCCATCTCTCGCATTGTGGGCCGAGGACAAGGACATATCTGCCGAAGCTTTGGCAGAAGCGTATGACCTGGGTCTAAAGGACAACTCTATGATGCTCGTTTCCCACGAAGACAAAGTCAATCACGGCTTGTCCAGCGGCATTGAAGTCGGGAAATATATCGCCATGGATTGCGAGATGGTCGGCGTCGGTCCTGGAGGCCATGAGTCGGCGTTGGCCCGAGTCAGCTTAGTGGACTTTCACGGGCGGCAGATCTACGATTCATATGTGAAACCGAGGGAGAAGGTCACAGACTGGAGAAGTGCTGTGAGCGGCGTCTCTCAGAAAGAGATGAGATTTGCAAGAGACTTCGACGTGGTGCAACGAGAGAGTTACGACATTCTGAAAGGCCGAGTTTTGATAGGGCACGACATCAGGCACGACCTTGACGCCTTGCAGCTGAGCCATCCTCCACGAGACATTCGAGATACGGCAAAATATCCCGGCTTCAAGAAATTCGGAAGCGGCAGGAAGCCAGCTCTCAGGGTCCTTGCCAGAGAGCTCCTCGGCATCAACATCCAGGACGGTCCGCATTCTAGCACCGAAGATGCCCGAGTCACTATGCTGCTTTTCCGGAAGCACAAGTCTGGGTTCGACGTGGATCACGCCAACCGATACGCGCCGAAAAGCCCCGCCGCCAGCATGCATGCTGGAAAGAAGCTGAAGCTGCAGAAGAAGAAAAACAAGCGCCAGTCATAACATCTGATTTCAAGTGTATCTGGCGCGTCCAACGCGATGCCACGCCGTCCCATATGTCCCATCTTCGCATCTTCGTTCTCTGAAGTGAATTCAAGCAGGCAAACCTTTTTCCAGCCGAGGTCGAGCATTATTAACTCTTGGCGGCGCATTCCTGCCACAAGAGCAAAGCTGAAGCGCTCATAACGGAATGCCGTCCATCAACTCCAAAGCCCCTTCTCGCCCAACCGTAATGATGACATCTCCCAAGGTCTTAGTGACGAATCCAGCCTCGCAGTAGGTAAAGTAATACTGGAGCAAATCAGCAGATGGCTTGCGAGACATTGAGAGGCAGGCCGCTTACCTCCCACTTCCTTCGAAACACCTCGGCCCCTTCGTTGGTCATATCCGGGTGATTCCCGAGGAGCGCGGGCATTGTTTTTTCGTTAAAACTCTCCTGGAATTTCTCCGCCCACAGTCTCAGCGTCCTTGCATAGTGACCGCCAATGTTCTCGACGTTTTCGACTATCAGGGTGCCGTTTGACTGCTGGCTGATGTGGTGGAGCAGCTGCGTTATGGATGGCAGGTAGCCGCCGGGGAAGATGTAATGGTTGATGAAGCTGCCTCGCGCGTGAGTGTGCGGCTCGGATTCGAAGTCAACCGGCGGACACTTACTCCCCGGACCTGGCATACGCCTCGTGGCGACCTTCGGGCATGGTAATGCATTGAAACATGGCGACACCGCCGTTTTTCTTAAGCAACCGGTTCACGCAGTGGAAGTAGGTTGCCAGATATTCCTGGCCAACTGCTTCCAGCATCTCTATGGATACAATCTTGTCATACGGCGTTGACGGGACGGGCAGCTCGCGGTAATCCATCAACTTGACATCTATGCGGTCGTCGAAGCCAGCCGCCAGTATCCTCTCCTCGGCCAAACTCTTCTGTTCTTTAGACAGAGTGAGGCTGGTGACTCGGCATCCGGTCCTCCTAACGGCCTCGATGGCAAAGGATCCCCAGCCTGTGCCAATCTCAAGGACGTGGTCGGTGGCTTTGAGTCTGGCGCCCTCGATAAACCGCACGAGTTTCCTGATCTGAGCCTCCTCCAGCGGCTCTTCGTGCGACTCGCCCCCTTGGTGGTACCGCCATACAGGACACGAGTATGTCATGTCAGGCGACAGAAACGCTGCAAACATGTCGTTGCTTATGTCGTAGTGCGCAGATATGTTGAGGAGGGCGTTGGAAAGCGTGTTGGTGGAGCGAGCCAAGCTGGAGATGGCGGTAGAGAGGATGGAGATGCAAGTGGTCCCATTGTCCATGTGGTCCCGATTCATGATGAAGAGCTGCATCGCGTGAGCAACGACTACGGTGAAGAGGGGTGGGGGCAACCGAGCGTCTATCTTCTTACTTGAAAAAAAGACGTCAGGTCCTCGCACTGAAAGTCACCAAGCATGTATGCCTCGGCGAATCCCATGTCGGCGAAGAGAAACAGCCGCATCCAGAAGGCCTCATCCTTGACGACGATCTTGACCCTGGGGATAGTGCCTGCACGGCGGGGAAGCCCTGTGCCCGGCGATACATTGCCGAGTTCCCCCGAGAGCTTCTGTCCGAAGATGTGTCTCGTTTCGCCAGGCTCATCGACGAGCAGCAGAGTGCCAGTCTCGATGCGGGCGAGGACAGAGAGAATGGCAGGCTTAGCCACGGCGAGGGCCGGGCCCCAGGTCCAGCTGCCGAGCGTCCCACGCAGCATCTCGGCCCCGCGAGAGGCCGATTTCGTGAGGACCGAAGGTAGAGACGGCATGGAGCGGGTGCTCCGGGGAGAGGGACAGCCTGGCCTACGAAACGCAGTTGCGACAGACGTAAACAACCAAACAAAAGAAACGACAGAGCGAGGGCAAGCTGCTGGGAGATGGGAGGGTTGTCTGCTGCCCAAACACCTTGGAGTTTCGGTCCGCCGAGCAGCCGACAAAGGTAACGACGGCGTCGAGAAGCGTCCTGGGAGAACTCCAGCTCAACTGGAAAAGAGCACGTATTGCGAGGGGTGCAAGTGTATTTCCCTCGGACGGGGAGAGGGGGGAGAGTAGCTAGATAATATCCCTACGATTAAATATAATAACTAAGCTACGGCCGGCAGTCAAGAGGGCTACATCTATCGCAGCCGCCCATGGAAGCACTGAGGGGGCCAACCAGCTTACACTGCTTGCGGTACCGGGACTCCCCAGGCCCAGGCCGCGATGCGGCAGACGGCACGGGCGGTTTGGGCCTGAGACCCGATCTGTTTGGGCCCAAGACTCGACCTGTTTGGGCCGAGACCCGACCAGCACAGATGGGGGAGTCTTGGTGTCGTCGACTTCGGGCGTGCCGCATGCCCTGCGCGTCGACCAGGGATCCGCAAGAGCCCGTGAGGAAGCGCCGGGCTCCAGAGGCCTCTGATCCGGCCGTCTGCCGTCTCGGACAGAGGCCGTTTCAGCTGCCCTTTCGTCAATCGGTGCCGAGGGTTGTTGATCCGTCGCCGTCCCGGCTCTTTGCAGTCGTGCCCCGCTTCATGCAATCAATTAACGCGTCAAGGGACCCCTCAACGCGTCGAGCACGCGCCTCGGACGCGTCTCCTCCACTAAGCCCGCTCTCCCTGACCCTTCTGCCATGTGCCACAATCACCCACCACCACCACCACCACCAACGCTGCGACGGCCGACAGGCCAGACTCGGGTTTTCTCAGCCATCTCCTCTCGTTCGACCCGACCGCCCCAGTTGTCACAGGATAGAGGGAGGAGTGTTCGGCTGGTCCCCGCGGTCCGACACCCAACACCATGGCTCCCTCCATGGCTCCCTCCAGCGATGTCGGCTACATGATGTCGGATGCGCCATCGCTGGCCGCTGCGCACAAGAGCCGCCCCGGATTCCCCTCGTCGTCGTCGGCGCGGCCCCGCGGGCCACCCTCGGAGAACCTTGGGGCGCCCGGCGACGATGCGGGAGAAGGCTTCGAAGACGATCAGGTTCCCAGGAGCTCGCGCATCCCTGACGCCGCCAACATCCCGCGCGTCGAGGACAGGATTGGCGCTCTAGTCCAGGAACACTTTGAGGCCTTTATCGAGAGGTGAGTGGAGCTCGCACGGGATGAAAGCCTTGTGCTCACACGCCCCATCCAACAGCTTCGTCGAAGACCCCCTCGCCTCTGGCGCCCCCGCGTCGAGCGCCGCCACCACAGACAAGTACTACGTCGCCCAGATCAAGGGCATGCGCAACTTCCAGCTCTCCACCTTCTACGTCGACTACAGGCACCTCGCATCATGGGAGAACGGCAGCTTGGCCGACGGCGTCGTGCGCCAGTACTACCGCTTTCTGCCCTTCCTCACCGCCGCTCTTCACAACATGATCGCCAAGTACGAGCCTCAGTACTTCCGCGACCATCGACAGGCCACCGCCTCGGGCAGCCTGGCCGCGTCGGCTGCCAGCCAGCTGGGCTCTGCCACCCAGAGCGATGCCTCCCACCGGAAGAACGAGCACCAGCAGACGGACAAGCTCTTCTCCATTGCCTTCTACAGCCTTCCCCTCGTCTCTCGCGTCCGCAGCCTGCGTGCCGCCAACATCGGCCAGCTTCTCTCAATCTCCGGCACCGTCACGAGAACGTCAGAGGTGCGCCCGGAGCTATCGCTCGCAACATTTGCCTGCGAGGCCTGCCGGGCCGTCGTCCCCAACGTGGAACAGACGTTCCGATATACCGAGCCTACCCAGTGTCCCAACAGGACGTGCTCGAACCGCGTGGCCTGGCAGCTGGACATTCGCCACAGCACCTTTGTCGACTGGCAAAAGGTGCGCATCCAGGAGAACAGCTCCGAGATTCCCACTGGCAGCATGCCCCGCACGCTCGACGTCATCCTTCGCGGCGAGATTGTCGACCGGGCCAAGGCCGGAGAGAGGTGCATCTTCACGGGCGCCTTGATCGTTGTCCCCGATGTCAGCCAGCTCGGCCTGCCCGGCCTGAGGCCGACTGCTGTCCGTGATGACCGCGGCGCGCCTCGTGGCGCCGACGCTGGGAGCAGCGGCGTCACCGGCCTCAAGGCTCTTGGCGTTCGCGACCTCACCTATCGGCTGGCCTTCCTCGCCTGCATGGTGGTTACCGACACGACGGCGACTGGCCAGTCTGCAGCCAGCGGTGCGGCCGACGTTGTCAACGCCCTGACACAGAACAACGCCGCCGAGGGGGCCGAGTCCGTCGAAGAGGCCCAAGCAGCCGTCCTCGCTTCCATGAACCCTTCCGAGATTGAGGATCTGCGAGCCATGGTGCACGGGGATCACATATATTCTCGAATGGTTCAGTCCATGGCCCCAATGGTGTACGGCCACGAGGTCGTCAAGAAGGGCATTCTCCTGCAGCTCATGTCTGGCGTCCACAAATCGACGCCCGAGGGTATGCAGCTCCGAGGCGACATCAACATCTGCGTCGTCGGCGATCCTTCCACCTCCAAATCCCAGTTTCTCAAGTATGTGTGCTCCTTCGCTCCGCGCGCCGTCTACACGAGCGGCAAGGCGTCGTCGGCGGCCGGTCTCACGGCGGCGGTGGTCAAGGACGAAGAGACGGGCGAATTCACCATCGAGGCCGGAGCCCTCATGTTGGCGGACAACGGCATCTGCGCAATCGACGAGTTTGACAAGATGGATATTGCCGACCAGGTCGCCATTCACGAAGCCATGGAGCAGCAGACGATATCCATTGCAAAGGCCGGCATCCAGGCGACACTCAATGCCCGCACCAGCATCCTGGCCGCCGCAAACCCCGTTGGCGGTCGCTACAACCGCAAGACTACGCTGCGGAGCAACATCAACATGTCGGCACCCATCATGTCCCGATTTGATCTCTTCTTCGTCATCCTCGACGAGTGCAACGAGCAGATCGACCGCCACCTTGCTGAGCACATCGTCGGGATTCATCAGCTCCGCGACGAGGCAGTCGAGCCAGAGTTCAGCACTGAGCAGCTGCAGCGATACATTCGCTTCGCCAGGACATTTCGGCCGGAGTTTACTGACGATGCACGGGAGGTGCTCGTGGACAAGTACAAGGAGTTGCGGGCCGACGACGCGCAAGGCGGCGTGGGCAAGAACTCGTACCGAATTACGGTGCGCCAGCTGGAGAGCATGATTCGGCTGAGTGAGGCCATTGCCAAGGTCAACTGTGTCGAGGAGATTAGCCCGGAAATGGTCATAGAAGCCTATGATCTGCTTCGCCAGAGCATCATTTCGGTCGAGCACGACGACGTTGAGGTGACGGACGAGGAAGAAACACAGGAAGACAGCGACACGCTGCGTCGTGCCGCCGACGCCGCCTCGTCTACAGCGGACCAGGGGGGGGGTGATGCCATGGCGGTTGAGGGGGGGCAGGAATCCGCCGAGGGTGCCAGGAAGAAGCAAACAATCACATACGACAAGTACATCAAGATGGTCAACATGTTCGTCCAGCGCATCAACGACGACGAAAGCGGTAGTGGCGACGGAGTGGATGGCGAGGAGCTCATCAACTGGTACCTGGAACAGCAGGAGGAGGAGCTCGAGGACGAGGACAGTTACCACGCCGAGAAGGCTCTCGCCAGCATGGTCCTCAAGAAGATGGTCAAGGTATGCAAGCACTCATTGCACCATTCGAATCCTCCATTCCCCTTCTCTGCGGCAGGCACGTAACTGACATGCTGGAACCTAGGACAATATCATCATGGCCCTCAGGGGAGACGGCCTCGTAGATGCCGAGGCAAGCTCAGCCTCTTCGTCTGGCGTCGTCTACGTACTGCATCCTAACTGCGCAGTTGAGGAGTTCTAAGGTGGTAGGGAAGTGTTCCACACTCGTCAGCGGTCTACATCTAGGAGAGAAAGGTTGGGGGTTTGTCAATATGGTGGAGTTGATATCACGAGGCTTGCACGGAACAGAGCGGCTGGAGAAAAGGGAGTCTGGAGTTGAAGCAAGGGGTGGTGGAATTTGGGACATGGCATCTGCAGGGATAGCGTCGAAGACAGAGTGGAGGTCGGCTAAATACACTCAGCTTACGAAGTTACAGTCTGCTGCGAAGTAGTCTTGACCGATGCTGGCCCTGGTGAAGCTGCCTCACGACGCACATGCTGACGCGGACAAGAAAGCTCATTCAACTAATAGTATAGCACCTCGCAACGAGCGAACAACGCGAGTAGGAGCCCAAGGTATAGCCGTTCCTGAAGTGTCCAGTGTGTTCCCCAGCCATCATGTAGAAACAAGACGCGAATCTCCCTTTCACAAACATAACCTGGCACACCCTGGCATCGTCAAGGATAGCCAGCCCATCCGAAACTCCCCGCCTGGTTCATCCCATGCCGAGCCAACAGAGCCCACAATCGGCGTGTAGCGCGGCCCCGACTGGCAACGTTCCGTTCCGTCCGAGGCTGGCGAGACAACTCAATCAAATTGAGCAAGAAAAGTAAAGCGCTCGGTCCACGCTGCGAAGCAACAACAAAGTCCATTTCGAATAGTATCTGCCTAGGCCACCCTTGCACAGGCCGACCCGGAAAACACAGGACCAGCGACACGCCGTCTGCAAAATCACGGCGAACAAGAAAGAACGGTCAATGCCAAATACGTCCCTGCAAAACATGCCGTCCGCACGCTCCAAAACAAGTTGTACACGCTGCCTCTTGCCTTGGCGAGACGAGCAGGTTCCCACGCATCCAATACGCACCGGGCTTGGTTCAACCATCTGCCAGCTACGGGGCAGGCCAAACCAGCCATGTTATTGCGAAGGCGTTGCCTTCGGATGAGGAGAGCATTTGTGCTCGGGCAGCACTGGATAATCGGGCCAGTAAGGACGAGTTCTGATTCGTGGACGGCGGCGAATCATTGGCGACGTTGCGCTCACGCAGTCAGCGACGGTTGGGTCTTTGACTGTGCAGGCGATTGGGGTTGGGGATGCGGCTGTCGACTCCAGCTGTCCGAGCCTCTGCTCCGGTAGGTGCCGCGGCCGCCGCGGCCGGAGTTGCTCGGGCCAGAATCTGCTCCGCCGTAGGTATTAGGAGATTCCCTCTTGCCTCCGCGAGGCCCGGGGCCGTGGCCGGTACCACGATGCCGTGTCGACGGCCTGCCGTGGCCTCCTCGCCCCCCTCGCGCCGCAGAGAAGGGAATGGTCACAATCTTGGCCTCGGCCATGCCCGGAAACTGGATCTTCAGCGCGTTGCCGCCACCGACGACGTCCGCGGCAAAGTAGTACGGCTCCATGATGGACGCCTGCACCAGGAATCTCTTGGGCAGGGGCTTGGTCTGCGCCTCCGCAGGCTGCCACGCTGCCTCTGGAGCTTTGTGGGGGAGTCGTATCTGGGGTAGGGACCCCATCTCCTGCTCCTCAAAACACTCCTCCGCCATCGGTTTGGAGATGGGGGTTTTGTGTCTTCCAGGCATATTCGTTGACGCTGCTGCGATGGGTAGAGATACCGTCGCAGAGTCTTGGTGCGTGGCGTGGTCTAGCATGCTCCTACTTGCAGGATCCACTCCCATGTGCTTTGGTGGCGATGCCTTTCCTCCGTTGAGGAGATTGTTGATCTTGTCTTGCCAGGTTCCGCAATGGCCCTCGCCCTCTCGATGGGATACTTGTTCTGGGTTAGAGGGGCCACGTGGAGCGTCCTTGCTCGTGGTGCGGCTTTGCCATGCCATGTTGGCCCGGGGCTGCGACGGTTGCGAGGCTAGCATAGCGGGTGGAAGCTTTACAACCGGTTGCGGCTTGGGTAGAGAGACATGGGGACGCATCACATCGCCCTCATACGCTGGGTGGCCCTCCATGGTGGGCGGAGGAGGCGAGGGCGAAGCCGGACGTGATGGTTCAGCTGCTGAGCCCACCTCGTAGCGATAATCCTTCGTGGGGAAGAACCTCGAGGCGCGCGACTTGGACGGCGCTCCAGACCCAGTCTGTGAGAGAATCGAGCTGTTACCGGAGCCGATAACGCCAGCATTCGCGGGAGGCGTAGGGTTATCGACGGGAGCTGTGCCCTGGGCAAGCTTCTCCTGCGCCGCCTTCCAGGGGCCAGACTGGTGTGACTGAACCTCGACGGCTCCCACGGCTCGCCGTGTGCCATCTCCCGGCAAGTGTACGGGCCGCCAGGTATCTTTGATAGTGGGCTGGGCATCCTCGATCGTCAACCCATGCTCCGAGAGCTGGCGCTCCCGTCCAGCCCGTTCGGCCAAGCGCGCGGCACTAATCTTCTTGTCGTTGTCAGCAACTGCAGCAACCCATTTACTGGCTATGTCCGAGGCCGGGGCGCCTCCATATCGAGAGCCGTGAGAGCCGATCGGGGGTTGAGGCTGGGGTTGCGGTTGGCCTTGCGGAGGCGCCCGCGTGGCGATGGGCGGAGCAATGGGTGACGGGCCTTTGTGGCCTTGCGGCGCTGCCACCGCTGTGCCGGGAATGCGGCCAAGGTCGGGGTTGAAAGTGCCGTTCCCAAGCCCTCTGTCATTGTCGGGCGAGCCCCAGACATTCCGTGACGTAGGCGGTACTCCTGCAGCCCAGGAGGTGAACCTGTCTGGCCGAGGTCCTGGGCCAGCCCACGGGTCGGCACGCTTCCCTTCCTGCCCGTGGGAAAGCCGCCTACTGGGCGGTGCAGGAGGAGGCCCGCCCTTCGGGGACATCTCTTTGGAAGTAGGTGGGTCGCGCGGGGTCGA
The DNA here is from genome assembly GCA_022114105.1 of Tolypocladium guangdongense. Lineage (NCBI taxonomy): Eukaryota > Fungi > Ascomycota > Sordariomycetes > Hypocreales > Ophiocordycipitaceae > Tolypocladium > Tolypocladium guangdongense. The sequence continues at coordinate 4,263,996 of NRQP01000001.1, read as the reverse complement.
AGTACTCGTGTCTGCGCCGGCCTGGCGCTCTTGGCCAGCCAGCTGTGTCGACGCTCCAGCCGGCTCGGATGGTTCGCGTTGCTGGATGTGTGTCGGTTTCGGCGTCTCCTCCTTCGGCGGCACGTCCTTCTTGTCGCTCTTCTTATCTGGAGGGGGCCCCAGGGACTCCAGTTTCTTCTGAATTCGCTCCCTCTTCGCCGCCGCCTCGCGCGCCTCTTCGTCCTGACGCCGCTTCCTGGCAAGCTCTACACGCTCTCGCATCAGTTTCTTCTGGTATTCAACTTCGTCAACCATCGGTTCAGCGGGAGCTGGCGGTCCTGCCTTCGCCTCTGGCGGTGGCGGGCCGTTGTACGGTGTTGCAAAGGTGCCTCCTGGGGATGATCTCGGCATCCAGCCTTGCGGAGGCTGGTGTCGAGGCTGTGTTTGGCCAGAGACTGGCATATTTTCTGGAGAAACGGGGCTCTCGACCGAGCCTGCCAGAGATGCTCTTCGCGCGCCGAGTAGTTCGTGCGGAGGCTGCATGGAACCGTCGTTGCCCTTGCCGATGCGCTGGAGGAACGATCCGCTACCACCACTAACGTTAGAGGATCCGCGCCGCCGTCCAAAGGGGGGGTCATGCGAGGCGCGAGTCGTCTGGAAGGCGCTCGACGGCTCAGCTGGCTGATCCGAAGGCTGCGGGCGCTGCAGCAGAGCCGGATGTTTAGCTTGGGCGTCGGAGCGCATTGAGCCACGCCGATCGGGAACGGGTTCGTATCGTCCAGAGTGAGAATTGTACAGTTCTCTGCCGCCGTGAGAAGGTCCGTCTCGCCAGGACGAGCGACTGAAGTCATCGGCCGCAATCTCCTTTGGCTGCATGCCGGCGCCTTTGAACGATGACAATTCCTTCGGGTGGCCACGAGCAAAGTTCACTGCTTCTGCCGACGCCGGCGACGCTCTGTCAATCGGCGGCAGAGAAGCCCAGGGCGACTTGGCCGCAGCAGGAGGTACAGGCGGCTTGGCGACTAGAGCTGGCTTGTCCTGCAAAGCACCCTTCAGTACCAGTCCCTTGCCAGAAGCGAGGTTTCCTGGTTTTGGCAGCGGAGAGCCCGCTGATCCGAGGGAGCCCGGAGATTTGGGTTTCTCCTGGCCCTTGCCCTTGGAAGTAACTGACCCATTGTCAGACATGACGACAACCTGTTCGTCGGGGTGTGGGAGCGTGGTCTTGGTCCCGTCACCCCAGGTGATGGCTTCTGGAGCCCAGTCGTCATCGTCGTCGTCTATATCCGCCCATTTGTTCTGCCCCTGAGCATCGTCTTCATTGAGGCGACTAGCCATATGAATCCCATACTTCTTGAGCTCTTCGTCGGTGAATTTCTTCGGCTCGGGCGCTAGAGCAATCCAGATAGTCAGCATCGGCTAAGGCACACAGATACGGGCCAATATTTGGACATACGCCGATTCTTGTTCCAGACGACGCTCGGGTCGGGGGCCGAAGCTGGTTTCCCGCCGTTGACGACGGACGAAAATCGCGGTGCTGAATCGCGCGTACCGACTCCAGCCTTTGCAACCAACCGGGGTCGTGATGCCGACACAGTCGTCGATCCCGGCGGGGGGGTGCTGGAGCCTGTCGCGGGCCTGTCGCTGGCCTTGGAGGCAGTACTGCTGGGGCTTGCCTTTGACGCGAGGAATGTCTTGTTGACGGAGACGGCCTTGAATGTGGCGGGCTTCTTAGCTGAAGACGCCGTGCGGCCGTGGCCCTTGTCGCCATCCTTCTGCCTTGCCCAATCCGTGCGCGAAGCCTCTGTGTCGGACCCTCCGCTTACGCTGACGTCGGCGGAATTGAGTTGCTCCTCGACACTCGTGATGCGCTTGTTCGAGATGTCGTCGATAGCAGTTGCCAGGCTGCCGTTTACTGTCGGCGGGTCGAGCGCTGCATGGTGGGCTTGGTCGGCCTGCGACAATGAGAAACAATATGGATTAGCTTCTTTTGGCATTGGAAAAACGCTTCAGGCTGTTGGGCGTGCTAGACTCGAGGAGTAGCTCCGTAGGAAAGGCGCAGCCGTCCTAGCTTTCCGACGACGGACAACCAGGGAGCAAAGGGGCGATGGAGGAGACTCACGGGCCGGGGCTCGGGTGAGGCAGAAACATCAGCGGGCTTGTCGATGGAGGGCTCTGTTGCCATCATCCGGTTATCGTGCGCCGTTCGCGGTGCGAAGATGGCGTTGTTGCCAAGTCACCGTCAGAGCTACGTCAGACGTGCAACACGCTACGCTCAGCTGGCGACGCTGGGGAAGCGGATTTTGTGTCCGCCTGAAGCTGGATGCGTATCGGCGCGGGCAGGGCTGCAGTGTCGGTGGCAGCGAGCAGCTGGCCGGGCGCGGGCGTCGTCGTGCTTCGTCGAAAGGAATGGTGAGGTGATCGCGCCAGGGCTTGTCGCTGGGAGGAGGGTGCTGCAACACGCAGTGGCTCTCTGTCACCGGTCCGGTGCCTCGTATCGCGGAATCGTCTCGATCGCGGGGCGGAGGCCGGGGAGGTTCGTCAGGGTCAGTCGCGGTGCGTGACCGAAGAGAGGTTGAAGTGAGGTAAAGGGAGTTTGATGCGGCTGCAGTGGTGGTGGGTGTGGTGCAAAGGCGACGGACCTGATTTTCGAAGCTGCAGCAACTAGTTTCGGCCTAGCGCACTTGTGGCAGGGGGGCCCAGTAGTGAGATGAGGTGACTTGTCAGACCTGTGTGGCGTAGCCGCGGCGCAGTCAGTGAGCTGCGAGCCCTACCACCTACGAGAAATCCCTTACGCTCCTTGTTCCATGCAACAACGGGCTGAGGCTCGCTCCATCCATCGGAATGACATGGGGCAGGCAGTATTAGGCCTTGTACTAGTACCTGCCACCCGTAAATACCCCTCCGGCCGCTTCCACCGTTGGTTATAAGAGGAGAATCATCCGGTGTACTCTGGCCTACCCGTACGACAATGCGCATTTGCAGCCTCCACGCCGAAATTCACAGCACCAGCCGCTCGAGAATGCCGACAGCAATCGTGGCATAAACCCCAGCCGCCGGCGCGCATGGGATAGCATGCCACATGCTGACCCCCAGTCTCGAAGAACAACCGTAGTCGGTGCAATGAGTGGCATAGAGTCATATCTTCCGGAGACGACGCCCATACTGGGTAAAATACCCGATGCCAACAGAAGACTGCTGTCATAGGCGTAAGCAAAGCTGAAAGTGAGTGTCTTCGGCGGCGATACCTGCGTGCCTGCGTGCCTGCGTTTGTGCGATGCGTGCGTACCTGTAAGCCTGCGAGCCCGTGATGCCTGGGATGCCTTTAGAGCCTGGGATGCCTGGGATATATGGATGATTGTATTGTTGACGATGCGTCGTTCGTTTGCTAGAGCTAACGGAAGGTATCAATACCAAAACGCAACGGCAGGCACGGCGATACATAATACATCACGGGCAACACTCGGCACAACAACTGCCAATGACCGATGTAGAATTATTGCTCGACCAATGTACGAAGAGCGGATAGTCTCGCAACCTTATTGCCTCTGCTTAAAGAAGAAAAGCTGGAAGCTTCTTGCTCGGGCACTTGCCGTGTACCCTCTGCATAGCAAAGCTTTCAGCTTTGCTTAATGAACTGACTCGCCCCTGGCGTGCAATCACAAAAGGAGAAGACGAGACGAACAGGTGAAACCTTGTGGCTAGAAATAAAAAAGGAATTCTCGGGTGCGTGCGAGACAGCACCGTCTAGAGTCTATTTACACATGGCCCTTTGCCGCAATCGACATCATGCTAGCCAGGAATTATCACATCCTAGTGGGCGTTGTTCTTGTGGTGGCCTGCAAGGAAGAAGGGGAGTCAGTCACCAACAAACCCGAAGCACCATGACACAGGCACCAGGGAAACGTACGCAAGTGGAAGTAGTAATTCTGAGCGTAGCCAATGCCGATCAGGAAGACCAGGGCATGAATGATAGCTGCAGATTTCGCCGTCAGTGGATTTCCGCACCCCGGGGTTTATTGCGGATGCAACATACGCTGGGCGGAGGTCTTCTTGCCAAAGTACCTGGCTTGGTACCAGCCGAGCAGGCCCTTGGACCTGCTCTCGGGAGCGGCACCTCGGGGAAGCTTTTCGTAGAAGCTGACAACACGCTGCATGCGCAGGGCGTCGGGAGCGCCACCAATTGCCTATAATCACCACTCGTCAGCCTCATGATCCGATACCTCAGTGTGTCGTTTCGAGCCGTGTTGTTCGCTCTTGGTCCACCGTTTGGCTCCAAGTCCGGCAAACCAACGAACACTCCCAACCCATCACACGCATCGAAATGAACGAGTATCAAGAGTTTGGGGCTGCATACCTTGGGCGAGGCGACCTGGGCGGGAGGGTGTTAGCAATGGAGGACGGCGGAGCAGAGCGCGACGTTCGGGAAAACTCACCTTGGGGGGGATGAGCGTCGAAAGCGCTCGGCGGGTAACGAAGCTCATGTCGGTTGTCTGGTAACGGAGCCTGTAAAACAGAGAGGAGGTACCGGGTCGTTCCGTCGAGTGTCCAACCGACGCTCAATTGCAGGCTTTGGACGATCTGATGATTGATGGGTTGAGTGCTCGAGGCTGCCGAAAAGCACTCGTCTCGGCAAAACGTCGCTCCGCACCAGCCAATCAACATGCCCCTGCCACAAACCTCCGTCAGCGGTCAACGTCGAGCAACAGGCCTCACCACCAGCATCTGCCGCGCTGCATACCATCACCAATTGAGCGCCGCCCTCGTCATGGCTTCCCTCCGAACTCAGAGCGCCGGAAGGCTAATTCGGAGCGCTGTGGCCGCGCGTTTGACTCTGTCTTCTGCACCCCGACGCTTCCAGAGTGCGGTCGCGAAGCCCACCGACGCCGTCCCTGCTGCTCCCAGCACCAACCAACCCGATTATGACATTCCCGCCGACAAAGCCACCTCGTACGCGCAGACACCTGGCCAACTCAAGAGACAGTATAGAGGCTAATCCGGTTGCCAGGACGTTCACCCTCGTGCCGAAGCGAATCCAAGATGGCAGCGAAGAGATTCTGCCTGCGGCCTTCATTTCAGGCGCGCCCATTGAGCTCCAGGCTCGGACTGTCCGGTCAGCCTCGATCCGCTGTCTGTCGAGACATGCATGTTCTGACCTACTTGCAGGATTTACAAGGAGGCCAAACCCGCGACGCAGTCCGGACACTTCAGAGGACACCACTGGCGCCTGGACTGGGACATTCTCCCCAAGGGTCATCGGTGGGAGAACCAGCTGATGGGGTGGCAATCGTCGGGAGACTCCATGCAAGGCACGCACATCAACTTCAAGACCAAGGAGGATGCCATCCACTTTGCCGAGAAGCAGGGCTACGAGTACTTTGTTCAGGAGCCCAACTCGCGCAAGTTCACGCCCAAGGCGTACGCCAACAACTTCATTTACTCCCCCAAGAAACTCAAGCACATCCGAACCAAATAGAATAGCACACGCTGCCAGTGCAGCACTACTGTACATAACTTTCCAGACAAGGTTGTATCGCTTGCACACGCATCACATTCAGGCCGGCCCTTGCTGGTGGATGTATTGTGATGCGACATTAATTCAACCAATGACTCTGCCATTCGTTTGGTGGTCGATTGAACCCGCGTCCAAAGTCTTCGTCTCGTACAATTCATAATACATGATGGAAAACCGCTGCAAGCCCCGCGAGGTATCCTATAACGCCGTTACCGCCTTAAATCATAGCGCCGTCCAGCGCCCCATGTGCCTCATGCTCATCAGTTCATGCTTCAGCTCTACAGCGCGTGAAGCCAACTGGCCCATCGAGTATAAACAAGGGCTAGTCCTCAGCAGCTTTCGTCGGCCGGCCACAGCCCTTCAATTGGTCACCATGGGCTCATGCCCGTTCTCAACGTTGAGCTGTCGCCGACTCTGGCCATCAGGCTCTTCGCCTCTCAAGCCAATATCGATGTGGTCAGGAAGGCTCGAGCCCTTGTCTCGCGCCGTGTTCTCGGCCCATGCTCGCATCTTGACAAGGTGACGAATGGCTGCTTCTCGCCTTGCCGACTGTCTCTCCAGAATGGCCCGGTTCACGTTGTCAGCCGCGTCGCGGCGCAAACCCGGATTCAGGAGGGCGGCGAGTTGTGGCTCTAGATTTTCTTGGGGGAACAGCAGCAACGCCATGGTTCGCTCCAGATCTTCCAGGAACCTCGGGTTGGTTGGCGCCCGAGGCCCAAGCTGTTCTGTGGCGAACTTCAACGCCGGGCTGATGTCTCCGCCGGTTGCATTGCAAGACCGGATGAGCTCGACGAGCTGAAGGCGCAACAGAGAGAAATGTAGGGCCTTGTCGTCGTCCAAGATCTATGTGCCATGTCAGATACCAGTGTTTACAAAGGCAATGCGTCATGGCGAATGCAGCAACAATATACAGCGAAGATCATAAAAAAGTGGTGTTTCTCATCACGGGCCAGAAGACTGGCACTATGCGTGGTGCATGTAAAACTCGTGTTTTAATCACGATGGCGTGGTGTGGGCGAGGAAATTCTGCTGGGGGTGCACGGTGGACATACCTGTGGGTCGAGCTCATTGAGGGTCTCGATAGCGGCCTGTATGTTTCCGCTGTGGATGAAGTTTTGAATCTCCTGCCTCGAACGGATCGATGCGCCGTCTTGCTGTGGCTGTAGATTTGCCTCCTTGGAGAACTTGGCTGCTGCGTTGGGGTAGCCCTCCATGGTCAAGTAGTCCAGGATCAAGGCATTGATATCACTGACGGAACCGTTAGTAACGGTGCACAACAGGCGAGGAGGTTGAAAAGGCTATGGCGAACGTCGTTGTGGGCAGATCAGAAAAGAAGAAGAAAGATAACGTTTTTTCCGCATGGAATAGCTAGGAGAGATTCCCATTGATATCGCAATCATCACATGCCACGGAGAAAGGCACAAGCAGAAACAGACAAGTGGGCGTACCTCTTGGGCGACTTGATCTCCTCGACCCGCCTCTCGAAGGCATGTTTGGCAGGCGTAGCTGTGGAAGCCGTCGACGTCTAGAGGCACACAGGGTCAGCGTCAGCCCGTGCACGGGGAGCTCAGGATGCGGCCGGTCGGGGGGACGGTACCATGATGTAATCGAGCGCCTCCCGCAGGAAACCGGCAGTGCCCCTATCCCACAGTGCAACAGCAGCGGCGTCGTCGACGTCGGAGGGTCTCGACATGTGCAGCAGCAGCCGAGGGCAGAGCCGAAAAGCCGCGTTTCAGCGCATTTGCGAGCCGAGCCGTGGAACCACGAGAGTTCGCGACGAAGATACCCAGGGCCGGGACAAGGGCGGTGGTATGGAAGGGGGGAGAAGGTAAAAGCTTGCCTCGGCGTTGTGTGGGATGGATGCAGAAAGCAATGCAAAAGCTGGTGAAGGAAAGAAAAAGAGATGGACGACGGGTGGTGGTGGATCGAGGGTTGAGCTGTGGCGCTGATGAGGAGGGCGGGTCCACTGAAGCTTCCAGCCCTTGTCCTGTTTTGGTGCGGCGGAGGCCCTCGTTCATTCACTCCTGCCCCCGATCGACAAGTCCAACGTGCCCAAGCCTCCCAGGCACGGTGAGGCATTCCTGTGCAAGCGTCCTGTCGTATGCAAGAAAAGGATCCATGTCATTGTGCAAGACGGAGGTGCAGCAGGAACAGTACTGTAGCTTGTAAAAGGCAGCATCAAGGAGCAATAATGGCCAAGTCGAGGCGCGAGTGTGCCCTCTGTAAAAAGCCCGAAGTCAGTTATTAAGTATTATTAGGCAGGATGCAGGAATACCTTCATACGTTGCATGGGGGCTGATCCTCGAGACCTGTGCTCGGTATAGAGCATCATTCTCCAAGTGCATCTAAATCTGATTGCTAGGTAATTGCCTCAGAAACCTATTACCTGCCAGGGACATTTTCGTCCAGCAACTGGCACAATGCCCATGCGGCTGTGCTGTCTGGTGGCTCACCAGGCCCCCTTCCATTGGCCCATGCGGGTATTGGTATTATCGGGGTATCCACCAATCTCTGTCTTCGTTTCTGGAGCCGCCTCACGATAATAATGCCTGTATATAACATTAGTGGCGGGCCGTCTTGCCTCTCCTTGATCTTTCCCCCCCTCGTGTCCAGCCCATCTTTGATTGAATTGCGCCTCTTCGGCAAGCCAGCGGCATCTCACTCCTCAACCCTCACCTGTGGCACAGGTGGATCGAGCATCACCGAGGGCGGAGGCCGTGCCCACCGCCAACGCGACAGGAAAAGCTCAAGGCCCCATCGCCGGGAGACACGGGAATAAGAGGCTCGTGAGCGCGATCGCGGCTTCGTTTTGGCCCGAAACTCGGGTCTGCGGCTCGCGGCGTCGCTCGCTGTTCAGTGGTAGAAATGTCCGGGCTTGAGAGCCATGTCACCGTCCAGAAGCGAGCGTACTACTCTCCGCCGTGGGCAGATGTCAGCATCATTGGCGTGGCAGGGAGCTCAGGCTCTGGGAAGTCTACGCTGTCCCAGGCCATAGTCAAGACGCTCAACCTGCCATGGGTTGTGATTCTCTCCATGGTATAGACAGACGCTGACGAACCAACCGGCCACGGCTAATGGATGACTGGCTAGGACTCGTTCTACAAGACGGTGGCCCCTGAGCAATCCAAGTTGGCCTTCGCCAACGAGTACGACTTTGACTCGCCAGAGGTATCACATCCCGCGCTGGCCCCCTCGCAGATGATCGGACTGCTCAGGAGCCCTCTCACTAGGCGCTCGACTTTGATGCTTTGGTTGATCGACTGCGGGATCTCAAGGCCGGGTAACGAGCATAAGTTGTCCCCCGTTCGCCCCTCATTCATTGACTCGTCTGCACAGGAAGCGAGCGGAGATCCCCGTGTACTCGTTTGCAAAGCATCAACGCCTCGATCACACCACCTCCATTTACTCACCGCACGTGCTCATTCTCGAAGGCATATTTGCGCTGCATGACCCCCGAGTCATCGAGCTCCTTGACATAGGGGTATGTTGGGCCAATTGCGACCCCCCAACGGCAATGCGCCGATTTTGACACGCCTCTAGATATACTGTGAAGCCGATGCGGACACTTGCCTGTCGCGGAGAAGTGAGTAGACGGTCGGCCCCCGTCCCCTGTGCGGCCGCGAACAAGAGTGCTGAGATTGCTTGGGTCTAAGTCGTCCGAGATGTCCGGGAACGCGGTCGCGACATTGAAGGCTGCATAAAGCAGTGGTTTGCATTCGTGAAACCCAATTTCGAGAAGGTAACAGCAAACACCCTACAGCCGTCGTCCGGTGTGACCTGTCGGGTGCAGATGCTTACACCCGCCGTTTCGTCGTGGACAGTTCGTCGAGCCGCAGAGAAAGGTGGCCGACTTGATCGTGCCGCGAGGCATTGAGAACCGCGTGGCGCTAGGTGAGTCGAGATAGCCTTGCCAGGCACCGCCCGCATGTGCTGAGCGTGGACCCGAGACATGATGGTCCAATTCATCGAGAGGAAGCTGTTCGAAAAGTCGACGCATCACCGCGAGGCTCTATCACGGCTCGAAGCGACCTGCAAGGAACAGCCGCTCCCTGACCGAGTGGTGATCCTGGACGACACGCCGCAGCTCAAGTTCATGAGCACCATTCTCCAGGACATTGACACGTCGGCGGAGGACTTCATCTTCTACTTTGACCGCCTGGCAGCCCTCATTGTGGAGCAGTAAGTCGCACATGGACGCATGGACGAGACGAGTTCCTCGCCTTGAGACGTATTGTGCTAATGGCCCCGACAGGGCCCTCAACAATGTGCAGTTTACGGCCATGGCGATAGAGACGCCGCAGGGATACAAGTATGAAGGGCTGAAGCCCAAGGGGGAGGTGAGCGCGGTGATTGTGCTCCGAGGAGGCTCGGCGTTTGAGCCGGCGCTCCGGAAGACGATCCCCGACTGCCGGACGGGGCGCCTCCTGATCCAGTCAGACCACTCTACCGGCGAACCGGAGCTTCACTACTTGAGACTGCCGGCAGACATCCACATGCACGAGAGCGTGCTGCTGCTCGACACGCAAATGGCCAGCGGCGGCGCGGCCCTCATGGCGGTGCAAGTCTTGGTCGACCACGGGGTGGCGCTGGAGAGGATAGTGTTGGCCACATACTCGGCCGGGCGGATCGGACTGCACCGGCTGATGACGGTGTTTCCCGAGATCACGGTCGTGGTCTGCAACATACTGGCAGACCAGGAGCAGCGATGGGTTGAGAAGCGGTACTTTAGGTGCTGATTCGGCGTCTTGCGTTGGATAGGGTACCCTACCTAGGTAGGTACTGTAAGGTGACGCAGCGAAGAAGTTCGCAACGGAGTATGGGCGAAGGCTACGTGCAATACGGACTAGGCCGCTTCCCTTCACGGCTTTGCCCCTTCTGCAGAGCCCCGTAGTGGAACGAAGTGCGAAGTGCGGACTGCAGGAGAAGCGCATTTCGCGACTCGTCGTCGTGGGAGCCCAGCACGGATCAGTCGGGAGGCTGAGGCCTGCGCCGGAAGGAACTGACATGGGCCTATGACGCCACTGCCAGCCACTGTCGCAGCCTTCTTCCTCCTTGGTGTTAATAATTCTCTCCCCCAAAGGCCTGTGATATCTTGCAACTCGCCAATTCCTCGTTGCGGGCGTGTTTCTTCCTCCTGTGGCTGCCCCCCGTGACCGGGCATGCATGCTGTTTCCAGCTCCTCCCTGAACTACCTATCCGCCGTCTTTGATCGGCCTCGACATCACCATTCGGAGGCTCGCGATGCGGGCGTCGGCGCTGCGCCTTGTTCCCGGCGCTGGTAGACAAAGGGCTTCTCTGGCCTGCCCGTGCAGCGCTTCGTTCACGGGATGGCAGCTGCGGACGTACACCACGGGCCTGTCCAGCCCTCGTCCCAGCGCAGCCTCGACGACGACAACGACAATGCGCGGCCGACTACGCCCAGTCAACCTCCTCATAACCGCGCGCCGGCTCTCGGGCAAGCCGCTCCCTCAGCGTAGTTCGTGGTTCCTCAATTTCTGCTACCGCGCCGCCGCCTGGGTCGGCATCTCCATCACCGTCGTCGGCATCGGTGTCGCCGCCTTCTTCGTCTACGATGCCAGCACCTACAAGGAGCACGCCATGCAGAGCGACATCGACGTCTCGCAGCTGGCCCTGCAGCCCCGCCGCGGCGGCCCAAAGAACCTCCCTATCGTCGACGTTTTCATCGACGACGACGACTCCGACGAGAAGAGGCGCACCAAGAACAAGTCCAAGCTGGTCGTCCTCGGTGGCGGCTGGGGCGGCGTTGCGCTTCTCAAGGACCTGAATCCCGACGACTACCACGTCACCGTCGTCTCTCCCGCCAACTACTTCCTCTTCACCCCGATGCTCCCTTCGGCCACCGTGGGCACCCTCGAGCTGCGCTCCCTCGTCGAGCCCATCCGCCGCATCATCAGCCGAGTCAACGGCCACTTCGTCCGCGCCAAGGCAGAGGACATTGAGTTCTCGGACAAGCTGGTCGAGGTCTCCCAGCTGGACCCCCACGGAAACGAAGTGCACTTCTACGTGCCTTACGACAAGCTCGTCGTGGCAGTGGGCTCCGTCACCAATCCGCATGGCGTCAAGGGGCTCGACAACGCCTTCTTCCTCAAGGACATAGATGACGCTCGGAAGATCCGGAACAAGGTGATTCACAACCTCGAGCTCGCATGCCTCCCCACGACGTCGGACGACGAGCGCAAGCGGTTGCTCTCCTTTGTCATTAGCGGCGGCGGTCCCACCGGCGTCGAGTTTGCCGCCGAGCTGTTCGATCTGTTGAACGAGGACCTGACGCGCCACTTCCCGCGCCTCCTGCGAAACGAGATTTCCGTCCACCTCATCCAGAGCCGAAGCCATATCCTCAACACGTACGACGAGACCGTCTCCAAGTATGCAGAGGAGCGCTTTGCCCGCGACCAGGTCCAAGTCCTCACCAACTCACGGGTCAAGGAGGTTCTGCCCGACAAGATCATCTTCACCCAGAAGCAGGAAGATGGTAGCCTGGTCACAAAGGAGCTACCGATTGGCTTCTGTTTGTGGTCCACCGGTGTCTCGCAAACCGCCCTCTGCCAGAAGCTGGCCCAGAAGCTGGGCAACTTCCAAACCAACCGCCACGCCTTGGAGACCGACACCCACCTGCGTCTCAACGGCGCTCCGCTTGGCGACGTCTACGCCATTGGCGACTGCTCTACGGTCCAGAACAACGTCGCCGACCACATCATCACCTTCCTGCGCACTCTCGCCTGGAAGCGCGGCAGGGACCCCGAGACTCTGCAGCTGCACTTCAGCGACTGGCGCCAGGTGGCGCAGGATGTCAAGAAGCGCTTCCCCCAGGCCGTCAACCACCTGAAGCGCCTCGACAAGCTCTTCGCCGAGTTTGACAAGGACCAGTCCGGCACCCTCGACTTTGGCGAGCTTAGGGAGCTCCTGAACCAGATCGACAGCAAGCTGACTTCGCTGCCCGCGACGGCCCAGCGCGCCCACCAGCAGGGCCACTACCTCGCGCAAAAGTTCAACAAGATGGCGCGCCTGGCAGACGGCCTGACGGCCAACGACATCCGCGACGGCGACTTGGACGCCGCCGTGCACAAGGCCTTCGAGTACCGTCACTTGGGCAGCCTTGCTTACATCGGCAACTCGGCCGTATTTGACCTGGGCGACGGCTGGAGCGCTGCGGGCGGGCTCTGGGCCGTGTATGCCTGGCGGTCCGTGTACTTTGCGCAGAGCGTGAGCTTCCGGACGCGGTCTCTCATGGCCATGGACTGGGCCAAGAGAGGACTCTTTGGTCGAGGTACGTTGGGCAGATTTCTCTGCCCCCCAACTGTCTGGCGCGAAGCATACACCCTGACTAATTCATGGTGTAGACTTGGTGAGTTTTTGAATAGAGCCCCGACTCTCTCGACTGACTGCGTTATGTTTTGAGACAATGGGGAAGGGGCGGCAAGAAGGGAGGATTGGACGGCCATGTGAACATGAGCCCATCCGTATAGATGCGGGTTCAGTTTACCAGTTAACTTTAAGATGTAAATAGCTTCGTACGTGCCATAACCAGCAACAGGCAATGTCCTGCTGCTTGTAGGCCCCAAGTTTAACGTGGATCATATGCCAGCTGGCCAGACATATTCCAAATGAAACGTTATGCTGCTCAGTTTCCTCTTGTATAGTGCTCCAACAAGACAGAAAAAGCCAAAACGCAGTCTTGAACCGTCGTCTATAAGACAAAATCCTTGTGGGTCCACTTCTCGGTGAGCTTACCCCTGGCCTGCCTCTTGAAGGGAATATGTCTTCGGCTCTCCACCTTGCCCCTGACGAGCATGCTCCGATAACGATCCTTGAGCAGGTTGCCCTCAGGCTTCAGCAGTCTGAGAGACTCCTGCAGTTCGTCCGGCAGCACCAGCTCGAGGTCCTTCTCGGGAAGCTTGAATTTCCCCAGCTGCTTCCGCCGCAACTTATCGTCCGTCACTTCGCTGGCCGTGTCAGACTCTTCTGCCAACATGAGAGCTTTCGTCTGTTCCCGCTCAGTCAGCTCTTCGGCAATCTCCTTGATCCGCTGCTCCTGCACCCGCCGCTCTTTCGTGGCGGCCTTGTGTTTAGCCAGGCGCTCCTCCTCCTTCCTGCGCTTGATGCGATTCCGCTGCGTTTGTGTTTTGCGCTTGGGCTGCTTGGTACTTGGCTTGTCGTCTTCCACGCCGCTCTGGAACCCTTCCCACTCCGAGTCTTCCTCCCACTCTGACATGTTGGCTCGCGCTTCGGCCGCCTCCGCCTCCGCGGCCGACCGGGCTGCAGCCTCTTGCTTCTGTCTCTCGGCTTGCTCGGCTGCGAGTCGCCGCTTCTCGGCCTCCAGTGCCTTGGCGCTCTCCTCGACAAGCCTTTCCTCATAGTCGGTAAACACGGGGTTGTAGCTGTATCCTCCAGTGGGATGCTGCACGGCGGGTACAGGCTTCCCGCTCGCTGTCAAGGACACGGGCTTTTGCTTCATCGACTTGGGCGCCTTTACCCGTTGCTTCTCAGGCAAAAAGTCGTGTGTTTCGTTGCCTTTTGGCTCCACAATGACGTCCCAGACGTCATATGTAGCGTCCTTTACCACCATGGCGTTCTCATGCTGTCCGTCGGCGACCTTTCGCAGGCGAGCCAGCTCCTTGTGCGGCACCCAATCAGTTCGCTGGCGCTTCGCCGGTATGATGCCGTCGGTCGTCTTGTCACCCGGCCGCTTGCGCATGGATACGGCGGGGACGGCAGAGCGCTGGGCAATGATCTCGTCGGCCTTGAGAACCTTGTTCATGTGTTTGGGAAGCTTATTGGAGATTCTCGGGTCGCCTTTCACGTCAATGGTGAAGAGTTCGGAGGAAGCCTTCTCCTTGATTACACCGCTGTGGCAATCATTAGAATGGCTGTTCTGATTTGTGTCAAAAGAGCCCTTACCCTCGAATAACTTCTTCATTCAGGTCCTCCAGGCCCTTCTCGATCTCGGTCACATCGACGTTCTTCCTCCATGCTTTCTTTCCTTTCCTTGAGGGCTGGCTATGCTGTTTCGGAGCCTCTCCGGACCCCGAAGAGAGCCCCTGGATGATAGGCATATTTTCGAGACTTAAAGCAGACTCGGCAGCCCACGATGGTAGATTTCGGCTGGTGATAAGGAAAAGCGCAGGTGAAGCCGCCAGCAGTGGGGAAGTTGACTTTCTCCTCGACCAAATTTTTTAGCGGGGCTTGCAGCCAGGGGTCCCGCCTCCGACAGTAACGGTGAGCACGTTACAAACGCTACCTTGACATTACGGCGGTGTTTTCTTATCACCACGTGCGGCCTTGGTGTTGGGCAGCGCAGCCAATGGGCAGCACCAGTCCGATAGAGGAAGCTCAATCGACGTGCTCCTGCCACTTCATGTTCGTGTGGACGGCCACCTTTTGTTAACTACCTTACCTGACTGACATCCCATCTCGCAAGGAGGTGAAGAACACGCACCCTTGGACGTCGAATTCGTCGAGACCGGGCTCATCGCGGGCGTTCAACAGCACAGAGTGGAGCTACTGCACCGACGACGAACCCAGCATTCGCACGAGCCATCCCCCCGTTTCCGCTTCCCGCCCGCCTGACGAGTGCGGCCTGCTACACACACTCTGGGACGGTCGGCCGATCGTACTGGGCACCTAGCATCTGTCAAGATGGCGCAGGCCGGTGGTTCTTACAATAACCCCTTGAAGAAATTCAAGTATGCGAGGCCCCTGACTGTATGCGTTGGCATGTGGTGCTAACTGAGACGTTGCCAGGTTGGTGTTCTTGGGAGAGCAGAGCGGTAAGGCATACATCCCTAGGCGCCAACAGCCCGACGCTGTGACTGACTGACATTGTTTGCAACAGTCGGAAAGACGTCTCTCATCACGAGATTCATGTACGATTCGTTCGACAGCATGTACCAGGCGACCATTGGCATTGACTTCCTGTCCAAGGTAGGGGAGTGGCGCTTCTGAGCCGTCCTGACCGCCAGCCATGCTGATTGCTGCGCAGACCATGTACCTCGAGGACAGGACGGTGCGGTTACAACTATGGGATACGGCGGGCCAGGAGCGGTTTCGAAGCCTGATTCCCTCGTATATCCGCGACTCGAGCGTTGCCGTCGTCGTCTACGACATCTCCAGTGAGCCTTCCCCGCGCACAGCCCCTGGCCTGGCTACAACGTGCCTTGTGGCGACTAACAAACGGCTTGTGGTTTCGCAGACGCGAAATCCTTCCAAAACACCAAGAAATGGATCGATGATGTTAGAGCCGAGCGAGGAAACGATGTCATCATTGTGCTGGTAGGCAACAAGACCGACTTGAACGACAAGCGCGAGGTCACCACGCAACAGGGCGAAGACGAGGCCAAGAAGAGCAACCTGATGTTTATGGAAACCAGTGCCAAGCTCGGCCACAATGTGAAGAACCTCTTCAAGAGAATAGCACAGGCGCTGCCCGGCATGGAAGGCACCGATGCGGCTGCTCAAGCCTCAAGCCAGAGTAAGTCCACCCACTGCTTGGCAATCGAACTTGTGTGCTGACACAAGTCGTACCCCAGTGATCGATGTCAAGACGAACACGTCACAGCCCGCGCAGGAAGGCTGCGCGTGTTAGATGGTTGGGGGTGGAGTATCATCGACAGGCCCCAGTGAGTGGATAGGGCCGAGGACCCGTGCAAGAGACGGTGCGCCCAGGCCCATGGCAGGATATCGAGCATAGTGGGTGCGTCGTCGCATGTGTCTTGTATAATACAGTTGGGGCGATGAGCCTACGATCGCTATATGCGCATAGTACGAGGTAATACCTTCACATGCTTGATGCAGCGGAGTCGCTGAGCTACCGACCCGTGACTTGTCAGGTGACCTAGGCGTCGTGCAAAATTAGCCGTATTACACCTGCGCTTGCATTGTGCTTCGGCAGCCGCGGGTAGTGGGGCCTTGGGGCCCTTGGGCGAGAGACCCCTGACACTGCCATCATTTGCCGGCCTCTTTTCTGTCCCCGTCGCTCTCGTCAACTCCTGCGGCTCGCGACAGAAGCCGGCCTTGGGAACGCGAGACGGCTGCTCTGGGTTCGATCGGCATCAACATCAGCACCATCATGTCCAAGTTCACCAGGCTATATCTGCGGACTCCCCGCCCCCAGGTACGCTGGCAACCACGGCGAGGCTCGATTACAGCCTCCTCCGCCTTCTCGGAGCCGGGTACGGTGCTAACATTCGAGCGCAGAGCCTCTTTGGCTTGGTCAGCCTTCAAACGGGGACGGAGCTCATCTCGCTCGCCCTCGTCTTCAACAAGGTCACGGGGGTGTACGGCCTGCTGGCGATCCTGACCGGCTACCAGCTGTCGCTCCTGCAGCTCTCGACATACGTGTACTCGATCGCCGTGCTAGCGCTGCTCGTCTACCTGATCCCCAACATCCGACGGCAAAGCCCGTTTGAGTGCCTGGCGCTGGCATGGCTGTATCTCCTCGACACGGCCATCAACGGGGCATACACAGCGGCGTTCGGCCTCGACTGGTACTTTGCCAGCACTGCGAGCGACGGAGCCGATTCACGGCCGGCATCATCTCTTCCCTACCTTGTCGTGGAGGGCCTGGAGGGGCTGCGGCGAGAAAGCCAGATGCACGGCAAAGTGGTACCCCAAGAGACGGCGACGAGCATGCTCCTGATCGTGGGACTGACGCTGATCCGGGCGTACTTCAGCGTCGTGGTCATGGCCTTTGCGCGGCAGGTGCTGCAAAAATACATGCAGCTGATGATGCTCGAGGGCCCCGGAGTGGACGAGCGCGAAGGGCCGTTTGCCGTGGACCTACCTGACGGCGACGGCCGAAAGGGACGGCTGGGCAGGCTGATGGTGTCTTTCGGCAGAGGATATTGGCTGGACATTACCGAGACGGAGGACTGGGAGAGGAACACGCATGGCAAACCGAACGCCGGGGCCACACTGGCGGGAGAGGTTTGAGGAGTCGAGCGAGCGAGTCTGCCCCTCTGTGTTGGATGACGCGACACGAAGTCGACGTATCACCATCAGCGCGTGGGGACATTGGATATAGATGAATGATGTTACGTGGGCAAATGCAGCGAGCGGTTCGCAGCAGCCGAGGCGGCGCCTGGGTTCCGCTATTCGGCGGAGGAATAATCATAATACCTAAACCGCAACACATGAGGGGACCAGGGAGGGCCCTTGACGTGGATCAGCACGGATGACCACATGACACATCTATTCGGTATGTACGAGTACGGAGCACGGAGCACGGAGCACGGAGCACATACGGGACAGCCATCACATCATCGCAGCTCTCGGCCCGTCGGGCGCGGAAGTCGGAGGGCCAAGGTCGGGCGGCAAATCTGGCGATAGAATTTGTAATATGCGATCTCGCAATCGCCTGGGCGCACGACTGGCAGCGCTAGGCGATCACGCAATCCTCAAAAAACTCGCGGGCCCTGCGGGGAACGGAGCACTGAGAGCTTCCCCAGCGCCCTGCCAGCAAGCAGCTTGGACACTGTGGCTGGCCCAGGCCGCGAGAATGCCCGCTGGCAGCCCTGCCTGATGCCGTCCCGCGGGCAGGACGTTGCCTTTAGTACCATTGCTCGCCCGCATGGCTTTTCTCTTCCGGCCAAACCCCAACGCGTCGTCACCCGGAGACGGCAGCAGCACCATGGAGGCTTCTCACCAGATTCGCACGCCCCACGAGGCCGGTACGTGATGCGATTGTGATGCTGCCCCGCGCCCTGAACGCCCCGCGGTCATTCACTGACTGACCGACTCCTCTTCTGCAGTGGCCAGAATCGCCTACCTCTCCAGCGATGTCGTCGTCTCCGTGCAGCCGTCGCTGGCTGCCGACTCCGACTTCTCGTCCCACCTGAAGAGATACGCCGGGCGCAGAGACCATGGCCTGGTGGCCACGACCCCCGGCGCCGTCCCTCATGTAAGTCGACGACGGGGAGCCCAGATGCACCCAAATGCACCTCAGCGACTGGCTGACGCGCCAACTCCAGATCCAATCCGTGCGACACAATGCGGATCCGCTGCTCTCGGTCTTTGCCCCCATCCGCTCCGGGAAGCTCGTCGCCGTCACCACCCCGTCCTCGGTCCTCCTGCCCGCCGTCTCCCACCTCTACCAGCTGGCGACCTACCCCGTGGTCCTCCACGTATCCCTCGAGCCGAGCAGCCACGCCGACTACTCGGCCGTAACCTCCATCAGAAACTCGGGATGGACCTTTTTGCAGTCAGAAACCCTGCAGGAGGCCCAGGACATGGCCGTCACGGCCCATGCCTTGGCTGTACGCACCGGCAAGGGCGTTGTCCACTTCTTCGCCCCCGAGACGTCCCTTGACGACGAGCCGATTGCCGCCGAGGACGCCGCCGTGGTTCGGGATATCCTGGACATCGAGAGCGTGAGGAGATTCCAATCCGGCGGCATCGCAGCGTCCGGCATCTACGCCGATGACGGCCATGTCGCCGTCTCCTCGGACCACCCCGAGACGACGCTGTCCAGAGCCGGTTCCGGAAAGAATGCTGGTCTTCAGCCTCCCGCCAGCTCTGATGCGTCAAAGGCCGCGTCCACGGGCACCTCGGTCAAGTCCAGCGAGGCTAGCGAATCGTCGACCCCTGTGGCGCCGTCTTCTGTCGCGACCACTGTCGAAGTCGTGCCGCCCCAAGTCACTTCCGAGGACATCTACACGTGTGCGACCCGCATCTGGTCCCAGATCAAGACGGCCCTGGGGAGGCAGTACAGTGCCTTCGAGTATACGGGGCCTGCCAATGCCGACAACTGTCTCTTCATATTTAGCTCCGACACTGGCGCATTTGCCGAGACAGTCGACCGGGCCAAGCCCGACGACATCTTCGCCAAAGTCGGCATCCTCACGCCGCGCCTCTACCGGCCGTGGATCGGCTCCAAGCTTGTCGAGGTTCTCCCCAAGTCAGTCAAGAGGATTGCTGTCCTGGAGCAGATTCACCGCGCAACTACCAAGTGGGGTCCTCTGCTCATTGATGTCCTGTCGTCCGTTAACCGTGGACCCGGCGGCGTGGAGACAATCGTCGGCTACCAGTTGGGATACATTGCCCCCGAGACGACCACCCAGGCCCTCCGTGGGGTCGTGCAGAATCTGACGGCAGAGAAGCCCGTCCAGAACCTCAAGGTTGGGGTTAAGGATGCGCCACAGCCGTCGACGGCCTATGGGTTGGATTCTCCCCAGCTGGAGACCGCCTACTCCAAGATTCTCGACCAGCTCTTTGGGAAGAGGACGTACATCGCCAATGCGTTGAAGTCACAGAACACCGGCATCTCTGCCACGGTGTCTGCAAGCCCAGAATTTGGGTTTGGGTCCCTGCTGGCGCGCAAGGAGTATCGAGGACGTTTCGTGACCGAAGTCAAGGAGGCCGCGAGCGCCGGCGCGTTCAGGACCGATGAGCCCAAGAGCTGGCTGGCCCGGTGGGCCATGAACGCCCAAGACCTTGCAAAATCCAACGAAATAGCCGACGATGTCATATCCCGCCTAGAAGCCGACGGGTCAACAACAGCTCAGGGCCTGCTTGCCAAGTGCGGCTTGTTCCGCAAAGAGTCCCTGTGGCTCATGGGCTCTGATGCCTGGGCATACGATCTCGGAAACTCTGGAGTGCACCACGTCCTTGCCTCGGCCGAAAACGTCAACATGCTCATCATCGACTCGACGCCGTATTCCGAGAAGGCTGCCGCTGACGCCAGCCGCAGAAAGAAGGACATTGGCCTATACGCCATGAACTTTGGCAACGTCTACGTGGCCTCCACTGCCGTGTACAGCTCATACACCCAGGTCTTGCAAGCGATGCTCGAGGCAGACAAGTTCAATGGCCCCTCGGTCGTCTTGGCCTATTTGCCTTACTTTGGCGAAACGGACTCGCCCTTGACCGTTCTTCAAGAGACCAAGAAGGCTGTAGACGCCGGTTACTGGCCTCTGTACCGATGGAACCCCGAGAATGAGCAGAAGGGGGAGCCAAACTTTTCCCTCGACTCCGAGTTGATCAAACAAGAACTGAAGACCTTCCTGGCCAGGGACAACCAGCTGACCCAGCTTATGAGGAAGGAGCCCAAGTTTGCCGCCAGCTTGGCACAGGACTTTGGAACAGAAGTGCGCTCTCAGCAGAAGAGGAAGGCCAAGGATGCATACAGCCAGCTCTTGGAGGGCCTGCTTGGCGCCCCCCTGACCATTCTGTTTGCGTCAGATAACGGAAACGCCGCCTCCTTGGCGAAGCGTCTGGGCAGCAGAGGCAGGGCTCGAGGATTGAAGACGGCCGTCCTGGCGATGGAAGACTACCCAGTCGAGGACTTGCCCAGCGAAGAGAACATCGTGTTTCTCACGTCGACTGCTGGCCAGGGAGAGTTTCCTCAGAACGGACTGCCGTTCTGGGATGCCATCAAGGATAACACGGATCTCGACTTGGCGACAGTCAACTTCTCCATCTTTGGCTTGGGCGATAGCCACTACTGGCCCCGTAAGGAGGACAGGATTTTCTACAACAAGCCGGCCAAAGACCTCGACCGAGTTCTTGGAAATCTCGGAGGCAAGCGCTTCGCTGACACTGGCCTGGGCGATGACCAAGATCCCGATGGGTATCAAACTGGCTACCAGGAGTGGGAGCCCAAGGTCTGGCAGGCTCTTGGCGTCGACAAGGTTGACGGCCTGCCGGAGGAGCCACCGCCAATCACCAACGAAGACATCAAGGTGGCGTCGAACTACCTGCGTGGAACCATCGTTGAGGGACTGAATGACCCGACCACCGGCGCAATTTCTGCCGCCGACCAGCAGTTGACCAAGTTCCACGGCACCTACATGCAGGATGATCGCGACGTTCGGGACGAGAGGAAGGCCCAGGGGCTGGAACCAGCGTACTCTTTCATGATCCGCTGCAGACTGCCCGGTGGCATTTCCACGCCCAAACAATGGGTGCAGATGGACGACATCAGTACGGCCTTGGGCAATGAGACCATGAAGCTCACGACGAGGCAGACCTTCCAGTTCCACGGCGTGGTCAAGGGCAAGCTTAAGCCTGCGATGCAAGCCATCAACCGGGCACTCATGACGACCATCGCGGCTTGTGGCGATGTGAACCGCAACGTCATGTGCAGCTCTCTGCCCACGCAGTCCAAGTACCAGAAGCAGGTATTCGCCTGCTCGCAGAAGATCAGCGACCACCTGCTGCCATCGACAACTGCGTACCATGAGATCTGGCTCACAGATGACAACGACAAGAAAACGCAGGTGGCTGGTGATGCTGTGCAAGATTTCGAGCCGCTGTACGGCCCTACATACCTTCCTCGCAAGTTCAAGATCACCATCGCCATCCCTCCGCACAACGACACCGACGTCTACGCGCATGACATTGGTCTGATTGCCATCAAGGGCAAGGACGGAAACCTAGAAGGATTCAACGTGCTGGCTGGCGGTGGCATGGGTGCCACCCACAACAACAAGAAGACGTATCCCCAGACTGGTCGGATGCTGGGGTTCTGCACGGTAGAGGAGGTCCACATCGCGTGCGAGAAGATTATGCTCGTGCAGCGAGACAACGGCGACCGCAAGAACCGCAAGCACGCCCGTCTCAAGTACACCATCGACGACATGGGCGTCGGCGTGTTCCGGGGCAAGGTCGAAGAGCTGTGGGGTAAGGCCTTTGCAAAGGAGCGACCCTTTGAATTCAAGAGCAACGTCGACACGTTTGGCTGGCAAAGGGACGAGACGGGCCTGAACCACTTCACCTTCTTTATCGAGAACGGGCGTATTGAGAATACCCCCGCATTCCAGATGAAGACTGGCCTTCGAGAGATTGCAAAGGTGCACAAGGGCGAGTTCCGTCTTACAGGCAATCAGCACCTGATTCTCAGCAACGTCAAGGACGAAGACTTGCCTGCCATGAAGAAGCTCATGAGGGAGTACAAACTGGACAATGTTCAGTTCTCTGGCCTGCGCCTTAGCTCGTCTGCTTGCGTGGCCTTCCCGACCTGCGGCCTTGCAATGGCCGAGTCGGAGCGATACCTGCCGGTGCTCATCTCGAAATTGGAGTCGTGCCTCGAGGAGAACGGTCTACGGCAGGATTCTATCGTCATGCGAATGACTGGCTGCCCCAACGGGTGCGCGCGGCCCTGGCTAGCGGAGGTGGCATTCGTCGGCAAGGCATACGGCGCGTACAACATGTACCTCGGTGGCGGGTATCACGGCCAACGCCTGAACAAGCTCTACCGGTCGAGCATCAAGGAAGAGGAGATTCTCGACATCATGAAGCCGCTGTTGAAGAGGTTTGCGTTGGAGAGGCACGAAGACGAGAAGTTTGGCGACTTCTGCATTCGCTCTGGCGTCATCAAGGCCACGACGGATGGACGGAACTTCCACGACGACGTAAGTTTGACCTGTCCAACCCCAGAGCCAGAAAGCCTAGAAAGCGCAAGTCAAATGCTAACGTGCGAGAACAGGTCGCGGAAGAGGAATCCGACGAGTGAGGCGGGGGTGTGTATCTGGTCCATATTGATGGCTGTATTACTGTGCATAGTAACTAGATAAATTGGCCGGTGTACCTGGTGGAAAGCAATTCCATGTAGAGAACCTGCTTATAGCAGGTGAAAATGTTTTATATTCGTCTGCCTACCTATTTTGGTGGCGGGAGCTTGGCCTCGAGGGCATGGCTGTGGACGGATTGTCATGTCCTTTAGCCAACGTTGCGTCAAGTACGCAGTGTTGCGAGGCAGACCTGAACGCCATCTATTCATCCTACGGACTAGAATTGTACCCGAAGCCTCTCCTTATGCAGGAAACGAGCAAGAAATACCTACGTACACCTCTTGCTCATTCAGCATTGTCCATATCCCATTAAGACATTTCATCGTACACAAGACCGACACATACCCTCACGGACCCAGCCTAGACGAACCCCATACTTCCCCCAAGACATGAGAACAGAAACATCAAACTCCTTGTATCAGAAACGGCATTCCTCGCTGCACGTGTTTCCGCGTCAGCTCTTGAGG
Organism: Tolypocladium guangdongense; assembly: GCA_022114105.1. NCBI lineage: Eukaryota > Fungi > Ascomycota > Sordariomycetes > Hypocreales > Ophiocordycipitaceae > Tolypocladium > Tolypocladium guangdongense. The sequence goes on along the minus strand of NRQP01000001.1, from coordinate 4,240,513 downwards.
CTACTACCCACGCTGCTGACGGTCTCGCTTAGCTTGCTGCCCATGCCGCCCATCCAATGGGGCATCTTCACGGTCATGCGTATTCGCCCTTCGACGATGATGTTGACGACATTGATGATGGCGAAGGCGGTGGAGCCGAGGGCGCGGAAGATGGCGAGCGAGGCGACGCTCCAGAGGATGAAGCGGAGGTAGAAGTTGTCGCCGATGCCCTTGTTGCTGTAGACCTCGGACACGGCCATGGCGAGGATGCCGTTGGCAATCATCCACGTCACCACCATGTACGTCCGCACGCTCTTGTAGTAGTCCTCCTGCAGCTGCGCCTCGCTGACCGGAAGGGCGGGCACGACGAGGCGATCTCGCAGGTTGCGAAGCGCCTCGTCGTAGCCGCTGTCGATGTCGAGCTGCTCGCTGGGCATCTCCAGCTCGACGGTCTCGCCCTTGCCCACGGCGCCTCCCAGGTCCGTTTTCATGACGTTGTCGCCCTTGGTGCCCCAGGTGACGTCGTGCGTGTTGCAGAAGGCGTAGACCTGCAAGGTGCAGATGTAACTGGGGAGCAGGAGAAAGTACTGCAAGGCCGAGGTGAACATGTGCCAGGGGTCGAGGTAGAGGAAAGACATGAGGAAGTACAGGCCAATGGTGGAAGCCGTGGAGACGATGAGGTTGGTGAAGACGTTGTTGCCAATCTCCAGCCCGTAGCTGCCGTCTCGCTTCGCGGTGAGCTGCCGTATGACGATGTATATGCAGGCGAAAGTGGTATACAGCATGATGACGCTGTAGATGATCATGCTCGCCATGTACAGCTTCCTCGCGCCCTGAGGCCGGTTGCCGAGCGACAGGATGAACTGCGTCGCGATGAGGAGCACGCAGGCGTACCGCAGAATTGTAAAGATGACGGTGCCGATGTTGTGACCGAAGGGATCTACCTCCGGATCCGTCAAGCCGCCGGCAACGAAGTAGAAGGTGAGGTAGAAGTTGGCCAGAGAGAAGTAGGTGAACAGGAGCTGGATGAACTGGTAGACGAACTCGATGATCAGCAGCGTCTTGCGAGCAATGGTATGGTCGGTGCCCAGGATCTGCCGGAACTGGACGAGGGAGTAGACGGCGGCGAAAAAGGCGCCGTTGAGCCATCGCCGGCGCTGCGAGATGAATTCAGGTACCGAGTCTAAGTCCCCGTGCCATTAGATACAACTGTCCACAAGAGCGGGATAGAGGGGGCAGGGTGTTGGAATCACACGGAGGGGAAGAATTACCAGGCACGTCGGTCTCGCCGGTGCATCCCTTGACATACTTGAGCACCCACCGCTCGCCTCGCTTGGCCACCAGCTCCCAGCAGAGGATGCGATCCTCAGCGAGGTACATGTTGGCCGTGAACACGTCGGCATGCTGGCCGTGAAGAGTCTCGCCCTTGAAGTACTGGCTCAACGGTCCATGGCCCGTCTCGTCGTTCTGCAGCGCATGGTATCGGTACGCGCTGAGGGCGCCGGGAAGCACCGTAATGTATCCAAAAACGGATTCCAATGGCTTGTCGAGGATATTGGACATTTTGTATTCAAAGTTCTGGGATGCCACGAGCGGATTCAGGAGGTTGGACCCCAGCCTGCCCTTCATGGCCTTGATCTCGCCACAAGCGCCAGCGACGTTGGAGTCGGTGTCGAACGCCTTCCACAGGTGGTAGAGCGAGTTGCCGCCGGGGCGCGTTCCCACATCGAGCAAGATGCACACGTTTGGGTTGAGGGCCTTGCCGAAGGCATTGAAGAACCAGCGGTGCGAGTTGAGCTTGCGCTGATTCTTTTCTTTGAGGCAGAAGATCATCTGGCACGGGACAATGCCCTTCTCGGCACCCTTGAACTTGAGATCCGAATCGAGAGACACCTGCGTCGTATACTCGTACACGTGGGCTTGGACAGCACGGTTGTTGACGTAGTTCTTGGCAATGCCGTGCTGGTAGACGCCCATGGCAGCCAGAGCGTCCAGCGTCCGGGCATTGATCTTCTCGCGGCCGTCCGAGATGATGCACACAACGACCTTCTGCCAGCCGGCCTCGCCCCAGGTGCGGGAGCGGGAGCGGGAACAGAAGTGGGCAATGTTCTTCATGACAGCGTGCATGGTCCTCGTGAAGCAGAACTCGTCTTCGTTGTACATGGTGATGCAGATGAACAGCTCCGTCTCCCTGGTCGTGCGGCCGATGCTCTGGCGGAGCTTGTAGCCCCGGTCGACAAAGTCGTCTGGGTCGCAGGTGACGGCCGTGTACCTCATGTGCGTGAACTCGACCTCGTTGCGCCGGGGCAGGAAGCTGTAGAGAATGGTGGGGATCTTGCATTCGAGAACCAGCTCGCCGTTGATGAGCTGCACCTCCTTGGTGGACATCTGTGGTGCGCGCACGCCGCGGCGCTCCTGGGCACCGTCCGGAGCCGGGCCGTAGTGCTCGACCTTTTCATACACGTCGGCGTCTGCGCTCAGGGTCTCCTGGGATGCGGACATGTACGAGGCGCGGGCGGCGGGGTCCGGGCGGGACTCGCCCAGGTCCGTCTCTGGGCCGAAGACATCGTCGCCGCCGTCGAGGGGGATGGACACGGTCGCGTCGTCAGCAAAGGCCTGCGAGTCCCGGGCCGAGTTGGAGAAGAGAGGCGCCGGGGGCAGTGGACGCCGAGGGCTGCCGCCGTAGCGAGACGAGGGCGTGCCAGGCCTGGGGCTGCCGTTGAGGTCCGAGGGCTCGTAGGAGACGTTGGAGGCTGGTGGCCGCGTATAGTCGGAGGCTCTCGACGACGGGGTCCAGGGCCTGTGAGGCGAGCCGCTCTCCCTGCTGGCAAAGGGGGCGTAGGTCGAGTCCGGAGGCGGCATGCTCGGGGCGTCGTCGAGCACCGACCCGGATCGCGAATGCGACGAGGCGACGCTGGGTTGATAGGATCGTCGGGTTGCCCTGGCACTATGAGGCGGACGGTGTGAGCGTGACTTCTTGTTCATCGCGGTGGCTTCTCGCTGCCCTCCGGCCAGCGCCATCGGCGTCAACGGAGCGCTGCTGATGCTGCGGTTCCTGCGCTGCCTGAGCCGATCACTCGGTCCGTCAGGGATGGCGGGCAGGGCTTCTCGGATAGTCCCAGGGCTGCCGTGCGCAGACTCCATGGGCTGCTGCAACTTTGCAGGCTCCGCGCGGGCGAGGAGAGGCTGGTATCTGCGAGGTGAGAAGACGTGGGGAGGGGCTCGGAGAGGGGGCGCCTGTGCCTCTTCCCGCCGCTCGAGGCTATCGAGCGACGTTGTCGAGGGAGACGCGGGCTCTGGGCCCTTGTTGATAGCCAAGGACGGCAGAGCAGGAGGCTTAAAGCGCAAGGGCCGGTGCAGCAGGGGAGGAGAATGGAGAGCGCAAGAGGCAGTGGCAGAGGCAGAGACAGAGGCAGAGGCAGAGACAGAGGCAGAGGCAGAGACAGAGGCAGAGACAGAGGCAGAGGCAGAGGCAGAGACAGAGGCAGAGACAGAGGCAGAGGCAGAGACAGAGGCAGAGGCAGAGGCAGAGACAGAGACAGAGACAGAGCCCTCGAAGGTGATGGCAGGCAGTGGGGGTGCTACATACGCAGTGGTGAAGCTCTCGGCAGGCTCCTCGACAGAGGTCAACAGCCTGACGGCGGCGGCGCTCTGGCCGGTGGGGGTGTCATTCTCGTCGTCGTAGCTGGGCAGGCTGTAGTCGGGCGGCCGGGACGGCGTGCTTGGCCGATCCATGGCGAGTGAGCGTGGGTTTGTGTGTATTGTGGAGCTGGCAGTCTGGAATGCTGGCGATAGATGCGCAGCCGACTTCTTGTTGGAAAGGAGGCCTTTAAAGAGATGTCTGGAGGGGCGCGAGGAGCCGAGTGGCGTGAAGCAAACAAGCGGGCTGCAGGGCGGGTGTTGGCCCAGCAACGCCCCGCACCTGGGCCCCGCGCTACTCGTACTAGCAATACGAATTCCGAGCATCAATGAATCATCATCGCAACAAGTGCGGCCATGATTGCACGTCGACCGCGTTCCGTCTTCGGTCTCGCCTACCCTACACTTGAGCATCCATCTCAGAGCCCCTCGTAGGGCTGCCGTCCCTACCAGCAACGACGACGTTGCGGAGCCCCAAGCTTCCCCATGCGGGGGCGCGCAATGAAATGCCAGACGTCAAGACGACGTCGATGCTGTCGGTCCGGCAGTTCGAATGACGTGGCGACCGAGCTGCCCGTTCCATGTCGGAGACTCTCAGGCGTCAAGCAACCCCCTTGGCGGCATCACGCGACATGGCCTCCATTGGAACGAGCCGTTGTCCGCCTCCTCGTCTTCTCTCCACCTCGACCGAGGAGGCGCACACGGGTTTGAAGACGTCTTCCTCACGGACAAGTCCTCAACCACGAGCGGCGTCATTGACTCCTCCGTCCTCGAGGTGTTTCTCGACGGCATCGACAGCGCCACCACTACCTTCTTCATCCACCAGCTCTTGCTAGCGTCCGCGTAAACGCACCGCGTAGTGCTTGGGCGACAAGGGACGTTGGGGCACGGGATATGAGGCGGATGCTGCTAAAGCGATGGACTGAGCAAGCTGGCGGGCCCAAGCTTTCGCGGTCAAGCAGTGGATGAGCTACAGCCGCTCGCCCGTACCCCTGAAAAATTGCATTGCAACTAACGGCAGAATCTGAGCAGAATGCCGAGTACAAACATTGAAGCCGACGTACTTCGTGTACTCGGGTCCTTGGCCATTTCCACCGCCGCCGCTAAAATGGATCCGGCCCTCCTCACCAGCGCAGCCCAGACCTAGCCGGGCACACGGACACGAGGTAGTGTCTTCTCGAGGATCGGAAGTATCGGGGCGACACGATGCTTCCAGCTGAGCATCAACATGTCGAGCTGGGGCAAGGGCTTTCTGACCTGGCTTTGATCGTTTGCACCTACCCACCAGGCCCAGAGACGGCATCAAGAGACGCGTACGCGGAAGGATCGACGTCGAGATGGCCATTGGATTCCTAGCTGCAGGCACCTCGTTCGACTGCGGCCTCAGCAAGGCAAGCAAAGCCTACCTATGCGGGTCTAGAGGTTAAAGCATCGTGGTGGCTTTTTGGCTCCATGAAAGGGGACACGTCGTGTTAGCCCCAGTGTTCAAGTTGCGAGCAAGCCGTTCGCCGTCACCACTCTTGGTGGACGTCTCCTCCCGGCCCCTGCACCAACGAGCATTCAGGCATCTGCTTCAAGCTGCCGCGGAGGCGTCTGGACAACCATGTGCAAGCTTTCTGCGGCTTCTCTAGCTTCTGGCCAGAAAAGCGCCGCCACAAAGCTTATGCCACAGCCGAGATGCACCCCGCGAGCCTAGACCGCAGGCTGTTGACGAGGCGCTCCGAAGGAAGGTACTTGGCTGCCCTTTGACGGTTTATAGAGTTCCTATGCTCGACTAGGGGGGTGTATAAGTAGCTTTGTGTCCCCCGGACGTTGCTCCCCTTCACTCGTTCACAAAGGCTCCGTTTCCCCGGCTCAGCACAGCACTCGCGTACTTGTTTGCGTACGCGGAACCTTCAGTCGGCCTTCAAGAACGCGTCCCCGTGGAAGCCAAGCTGCCGCGATGCCTGCCGAGGAGGGGCCGAAGGAGCCTCCCGCCGCGGTCGCGCCGTGCGACGGGGATGGCCAGGGGCCGGCGAAGGCAGAGCCTACATCGACCACGGCGCTCCTCCAGCACCCCCTCGCGCACATGAGCAACGCGGACGTCATCGCGGACGCTGATCGCTTCGTGGAGGCCAACGGGCTGGTCGAATATCGGGACGTGTTCCGCAAAGGCGGCCTTGTGGCCAAGACGCACAACCAGGCCGACGGCTTCGAGGAGCTCGCCGAGCTCGCCGACGAGGACATAGAGGTCCTGCGATTCGAGGCCCGGAACCACTGGAGATCGTCGCCCCGAAAGTTGTACTTTCTATGCGCGCTGTGTGCCGGGTGTGCCATCGTCCAGGGAATGGACCAGACTGTCATCAACGGAGCCCAGGTAAGAGACCATGGCGCATGCCACGCTGGCAGTGGACCCGGCGCGGCAAGACGACTGACGGCATCCACGGCAGGCGTTCTACTTTGACGAGTTTGGAATCACGGACAAGTTGTTGCAGGGCCTCGTCAACGGCTCCCCGTATGCTGCCGCAGCGCTCGTCGGCTGCTGGCTCAATGCCCCCCTCAACAGCAGATGGGGCCGCCGCGGGACAATTGCCTTCTCCTGCTTCCTCGCCTTTGCCACTGCCATCTGGCAGGCCCTCTCGAAGCACTGGATCTCTCTGCTCGCCGCCCGTTTTGTCCTCGGCCTGGCCGTCGGCGCCAAGTCGAGCACCACGCCCATCTACGCGGCTGAGTGTGCGCCCAAGACCATCCGCGGGGCCCTCACCATGATGTGGCAGATGTGGACGGCGTTTGGCATCATGCTCGGGTTTGTCGTCTCGCTCGTGTTCCAGAACGTCGACTTCCTGGGCCCCAACTCGCAGTGGCGATGGATGATGGGAGTCACGGCCATGCCTCCCATGATTGTCGGCATGCTCGTGTACTGCATGCCCGAGAGCCCTCGGTGGTACATGGAGAGGGGGGACTTTGCCAAGGCTTTCCAGTCTCTCAAGACACTGAGGAGGCACGACATCCAGGCGGCCCGGGACATGTATCTCGCGTACAAGCTGCTCGACGTTGGCGAGGGGGCCAAGGGGGGATGGCAGCTGTTCAAGGAGTTCTTCACGGTGCGCCGCAACCGCCGCGCCGCCCAGAGCGCTTGGTTCTGCATGGTGAGTACCGGCAGTCGCCGACGACTTGCGTGTACGAGATTGCTAATGGTCCATTCATGCAGTTCATGCAGCAGTTCTGTGGCGGTAAGTCTGTTTCCATCCGCCACCGCCATCGATGCGGACAAGCTGCTGACCGAGGTGAATGAATAGTCAACGTCATTGCCTACTACAGCACCAAGATCTTCATTGACGCCGGGTACTCGCGCGAGGACGCGCTGCTGGTCTCATTTGGCAGTGGACTCTGCAACTTCCTTGGCGCGATACCTGCCATCTTCACAATCGATCGATATGGACGCCGCCAGCTTCTCCTCGTCACATTCCCCATCATGGCCATATTTCTCTTCTGGACCGGATCGAGCTTCCTCCTCCAGGACAAGGAAGTTCGTCTTGTACTGGTCGCGACGAGCCTCTACTGCTTCATGATCCTCTACTCTCCCGGCCTCGGCCCAGTCCCTTTCACTTATAGCGCGGAGGCGTTTCCGTTGCATATCCGCGCCGTCGGCATGTCCTCTGCCACGGCCATTACCTGGGCCTTTAACTTTCTCATCAGCTTCACCTGGCCCAAGATGATGGACAAGTTTACCACGACGGGCGGCTTTTACTGGTACGCAACTTGGAATATCCTTGGATTGATCTTTGCGTACTTTCTTGTCCCGGAAACGAAGAACATGACGCTCGAAGAACTGGACGGCGTCTTTAGCGTGCGAAACCGCGATCACGCGCGATACTATGCGCAGAAGCTCCGGCGATTTTGGAAGAAACTCTGGGGCGCGGACGTGGAGCCCATGCCGCCACTCTATGCCTTTGAACAGAGCCCAACACTAGCAAAGGGTGATGATAATCCCTAGGCTCTTAGTACTTTACTTTGGATAAAATAGCGCGTAGAGAATATAGTAGCTGGCGAACCAATCTTGTAACTTCCATTTGTCTCCGTCACCTAGCCCAGCGCGACGTGGTAGAAGGGTCACTCGGCGCGGATACTGCATTTTGCCAAAATGCCCCCCTCCGAAGGATCACCGAGCTGCACAACTGCGATGGGGCGTTTTCGTGGAGTGAAGAGGCCCGCTGACGACGGGTCGAGGCGCGCGAGGTGCGGCTGCAGGAGCTCTGCTTGTCGAAGTCGGCGGGCATTGCGTGGGGATGCTGGGCGGGACCCGCACGGCGCGATGATGTAGGCCAAGCTGGGGCGGGTCACGGCCCCGTCCGGAGCATCAATCCGTCACAGCGCCCAACAACAGGCGACCAGCCATGCAACTTTGGCTGATGCCGGGCGTTGGCCTCTGCTCGGGAGCGCTGCACGAGCGCGGGCACGTGCTCTGCAGCAGATCTGGCGCCGGCACCCGTGGCTGAGCCCCCGTTGCCAAAAATACCAGCGGGCACTGCCACGCCTCAGGCCAGGCACAGCCCCAGCCACCTCCATACGGGTGGAGCGGCAAGAGGCGCTGCGCGGCCCGCCGCGTCAACCAGCTCACCACCCCGTGGAACGCCGCCGCACAAAACCACACCGAGACCTGCAGTCCCCCCGTCCTTCACCCTCCCTCACAGTCGTCTCGCTCCTCAGCGCAAGCAGCACACCATGGCGCCCCCGATGCTCGTCGCGGCCTCTGCGCGGGCCATCCACCAGCACCGCGAGTACGCCCGCGACCTCCAGCACCCGACGCACACGCAGCAGGTGACGCTGGGCGTCATCGCCGCCTACGTCGTCGCCATCGCCATCCTGTGGAACGTGCCGTACCTCCGGATGATCCTGTGGCCCTTCAAGGTACGCCCCCCCGCCGCGCCGCGTGCCCCGTGCCGCCTGTGCTGACCGGTGCAGATGCTCGTCATCGCCTTCCACGAGTTCGGCCACGCCATCACCGCCGTCCTCACCGGCGGCCGCGTCCAGTCCATCAGCCTCGACCCCAACGAGGGCGGCGTCACGCACATGCAGGGCGGCATCAGCGCCATCACCCTCCCCGCCGGCTACCTCGGCTCCTCCATCATCGGCGCCCTGCTCATCTTCTGCGGCTTCAACATTGTCGCCTCCAAGATCGCCAGCATCGTCCTCGGCGTCTGCTTCCTCCTCACCCTGTGGTGGGGGAAGCGCGACTGGCTCACCATCCTCACCGTCCTCCTCGCCGTCGGCCTGCTCGTCGCCTGCTGGTTCATCGTCCACGCCGAGGCCCTGCGCTTCGTCGTCCTCTTCATCGGCGTCATGTCCTCGCTCTACAGCGTCTGGGACATCTGCGACGACCTCATCCTCCGCAAGGTCAACTCGTCCGACGCCAGCGTCTTCGCCAAGCGCTACGGCGGCTCCTCCCAGTGCTGGGGCGTCATCTGGTCCGTCATCTCCGTCCTCGTCATGGCCGCCGGCATCGTCGCCGGCTTGGCCGCCTTTTCGCAGTCGTTTGAGCAGCAGCAGGAGGACTCGAAGCACTTTATTCCGACCTGATCGCCGGCCCGGGGAGTCTATGTGTTTTGGTGTGTGATGGGCGACGTGGTCGAGGATGGAGTAGCGGCCGCGACGGCATCGATTTTGAATGATACCCAGTTTATTTCATCTACATACATCAACGTTGTGCGTTCATGTGCAGAAATCGAATATGTACGTTTGAAAGTATGTGCAGCTCGAAAAAAGAACAATCCAAGTGACGGAATCTGAAATATGTCCAGAAGAGAAAGGAGAAGAAGCACCCCATCAACAAAGTGGCACGCACTGCCTACTCGCAGCCCATTTAGCCAGCTCTTCCCCCATCCGGGCTCCAGTCATCAGCTGAGGTCGCTGACCACCTGGGCGAGGAAGCCCGGGTTGGCGGAGAGCTGGGATTCGTCCCACATCATGACGCCGCCGAAGCTGCTGAACGTCTTGGAATACTGGATGGCAGCCTTGAGCTTCGCACCGTCGGTGTAGCCGCCGCCAGCGCCGGTGTTGGCCGGGATTCCGAGCAGGGTCTTGACGTTGGGGTTCGGGCTGCCCTTGGCCCACGTGTCCCAGACGTCAAAGTTGAAGGCGGTCTGGGGGCCGCCGACGACGAAGTTGGTCACGCCGCAATAGTTGTTGTAGTACTGGATCATGACGAAGTCGAAGGGCACGGCGTTGAGGGTCGCGCCAACGGCAGCATCCGGGAAGACGCACTGCGGCGCAGCCGACAGATAGAACTTCTTGCCGCCGGCGCTGTTCATGAGGCTGCGGAGCCTGGCTGCGAAGGCGGGCAGGTTGTTGGTCGTCGCCTCAAAGTCGAAGTCGAAGCCGTCGACAACCGCGTTTCCAAAGGGACGGTCGACGGTCTGGCCGCTGACGGGGCCGAACATGGCCCAGACCATCTCGGCCGCGCTCTCGGCCGCGGCCGTCGTGGCCCAGCCGCCCTGGGTGTAGGTGGCACCGCCAATCGACAGCAAGATGGTCTTGCCATACTGGCTCTGGCAGGTATTGATATCGCTTCTGAACAGGCCTGTCAGCAACAGCAAGTTTTACCAAGAAGAAAGAGGAACGGAAAATTGGCACCAAGAGGGCAACGCACTCAATTTCCGGGCACCTGAGGACGTTGCCGTTGTCGGCGAACGGGGTGCACTTGTTGCCAGCACTGGCAAAGTTGGTGATGGGCGGCGTGATGCCGTTCATGAAGGCAATGGGAATGATCTAGTTCGCCTTCGTCAGTCCCATTTCCACCACAGCTGCTCGCAGAAAGCCACTTACGTTGACAGAGGCGGCTGTACACGGGGAACAAGGAAACAGGCACACGTCAGCCAACCGTCTCTCATAGACACCCATGACGAGCGAGACTCACTTGCGCAGTAGTATGCGAGATTCTGCTGGATAAGAGGACCGCTACTCTGGCCATACGAGTTTTGACCTGAAATGCCGGACGTCAGCAGTCTGTTCTCCGATTTTTGACGGACGGGAGGAATCCTACCCCAGTAGACAGCAATGTTCTGGGACGATCCCGGGTTGAAGCCAGCCAGGGCCGAGGGGAGGAGGGCGAGTAGGCTCGCGGTCGACGCGAGGGAGCCGGCTGAGGACAGCATCGTGAAGGCAATGAAGCAACCAGTGCACCGAGGATGGAAAGGAGAGGAATGGTGATGAGGATGAGCAAGAAAAGAACTCGTCGAGGAAGCTGGGCATGCCATCTATATATGCTCCGGGATCCAACATGCCAGAGCCTGACGGGCGACCATATGCCCTGGAACCAACATCCATCCGAAACTATGCGACGTTGAACTCTGCAAGGCCCGTCGCCATCGCCGCCTAGTCTCCCCACAGAGGGGACACAACGAACAAGAACCGTATCGTGGCGTTTCAGGCCCAATGCTACTTTACGCAAGTGGCTGGCGGCACCGCGCTCACAACGCCATGTCCGGCGGCGTGCGCGTAGGATACCGTGGTGGTGGGGATGTGGAGGGTTAGAACGGACGGCCTGGAGGGGGGTGTATGCCATAGGCTAAGAGCGAAGAGTAGCTGGGAGGTGGAGCAGTGTGCTGCCGAGGGTCTATATGATAACAGGTGAATGGATTGTTGGTTAGATTGGATGGTGGTACTGGGAGCGTTGCCAGTGTCCCAAAGGTAAGCAATCCACGAGACACCAGGTCGTCCACGCCGCCTGTATGCTGCGTCCCTCGTTCCATTAGAACCGCGCGCTCAGCCACTGCGCGGGCAGTCTGCTCGCGCTGTTCTATCAAGGTGGAAGCAATGGTGGTGATGTTGGAGACTAGCGCACTCTGATTAGCCTAGCGTTTACTATTCCCCAGCAAGTTGAGTAGTCCTGATCCAGCGTTCCTGGCCCGCCACCCGTGTCTGGGTGTCATCGGCCTGGGAATGCGGAGACGGCCACCGACTTGAGCTGGGACCGGAGCGTGGGGACGTATACCATGCCACGGCGGATCCGGGGGAGACGAAGCCGCCGAGTCTGTAGTCGGGGCGCCCGAAAGAGATGCGATGCCTTGGACTTCCTCCAGCTCTGTAATAACGGGCGTAACACCGCGATGATGGCGAACGCCACCATGGCGTTGCGCAGTCCATGTGCAGTGTCGACCAGTGTCCGGCCCACCGAGCCCACGTGAGCCTCGCCGTGGACATGCCGGTGCTGTAACGTTGGAAGAGAGCAAGTCTACTCGTGAAGCCTTGACGGCCGATGCCCCGGCCGATGACCCCGGATGGGACGAACTCCTGGGGTATGAGCTCGTGGTCTGACGGAACGTCGGCTGGAGGGCGGCTTGTGGCCGACAGTACCCCCGACCTCTATCGCGGCCGGCCAGCAGAGCCATCGCCATCGCCATCGCAATCGCCATCACCATCAATGGGCAGCTCGCCGAGCTTCCCGGTTCGACATAGGTCGTGGATCGTGACGGGGCCGATCCCCTGCAGCGCCGGGGTGGGGCGTCGGCGCCGGGAGTGCAGTGGTGCACGAGTATTACTCGTAACTGGAGCCGGAGCCTGGACGAGCCTGCTGGTGCCACCCACCACACCCGACGGTGTTTCGCCGATAGCAAGCAGGCATATTTCATGCAGGCACTCAGATGATGACTCCCGCGCGCCTCGGTGGGTACATTGCCCCGAGCTCCAAGACACGTGCGGCTGCCAAGGCGATGCGAGATCTGAGGTCTCTCCGCCTCGTCGCTCCTGCAGCCGACATGCAAGAGTCTCTCCGGTGGCCGCTGATTCGGCGGAAGCCGCGAGGTGGTGTTGCAAACGCCCCTAGGCAGAGCCGGTTCAGCCGCTGCGTGGCACGGCTCGTGGTTGTGTTGCACTCCCGTTGCCCAAATCTTGCGCCGTGCCGCAAGGGAGCCGAGCGAAGGAGCCCAGGAAGACCGGCCAGTCGCTTTGCAGCTGGCGACGGCACAAGATCCCGAGGCACCGGCGACAAGGAGCGACGTTGCGGGGGTTTTCTCGGCGGTCACGCTCACGCTTCTCAGTCACCTGACGAGGCACCTGCGCCTCAAGTCTCGAGGCAGGAGCCACTTCACCTTCGATTGGATGCCTCATCACATTTGCCCAGCCAAAGACGTTCGACGAACAGACAATGACAGCGCAGAGACCCGTGTCGTGGCTGACAGCGTGTCTCGTCTCACGCCACGTCTGTCATGGGCTCACGATCCATACCTCCAGGTCGTCCGTCGACGAATCCGCTGCCGACCCGAGACCCCACACAAATGCACGCGTTGAAGCGGAAGAGCCCATGCATGGGTCACGGGTGCCTGATGCGCAAGCAAGATAAGGCTAGTTGCGGGCCCCCGAATCGGACGCCGCCGCCATTTTCGTCCTTGGCTGATGTGGGAAGCTGGACACTCGTAAGCCTACCCCACGACTCACGAGACCAGGGGGTTGGAGCAGCTTCCATGTGAAGGCAAATCTCCCACTCACAAACACATGCCCGGCAGCCCAGGTAACGTTGCCTCTTTTACCCTCCCTTGCACATATTGAGCCGCAGGCCGGAATCGACAGGCGCCCGGCGACTTCAAATCGGCGACGGTAATTGCTGCCATCTGGGCCGTTCTGTGCGGGTCCGCAACGCCGATCCGGATCTGGCTCACGTGTCTTACTGGCGGTCTTTTTTTTGGAAGTTTACATGGCACCTATTCACGGAACGTCGCCAGAGAATACAGGTTAACGAGCTTGCCGCAAATACTAAAAGCCTCACTACATGTGTTGCTTGCCATGGTACAACGACGCTGGATAAGAAGCAAGGTTCTCGTGCGACCCAACTTCCATTGGCGTTCCCAGAGATCGGCCGTGGTGCTCTCATTATTAATCAAGAACCTATCAATATCCGACGCCGAAGCCATTCCACTAGTTGCGTGAACGGCGGTAATATCACAGTCCCTCGGCCAAATTTGCCATCTATCACCCACTTTGGTCGCTAATAGTCTCTGATATAACACCAAGCGAGTATATCCCTTTGTGTTGGTTCTTGGGCCGGTACCCAGTCAGCCTCTCACTAGTCTTGAACCGAGGCTTCCACTTACCTGGCTCCCGTAAAAGCCAGTGATACTGGTTCCAGGCGCGGCTTGGATCCGCCTCACATCGTACGCACCCTCCGGGTTGCCATCGCCACAGCAAGCATGCGGCCCTTTCCGGTTTGTGGCTATCTAGAAAGTACGAGGTGAGAATGTAATCAAACTGACCAGATCACGGATTTAGTTGACAGAGGCTCACCTTGAGCATCTTCAACGAATCAAGCTCGCGGAACCAGTCCGTGTCGTGAGCGGAATCAGAGTCGTAGGCGAGATATTCCTCGACGCCGTCGATTACCTCGCCCCCTGTACCATCAACCGGAATGGCGGTAACGCCCTCGATTTGATGGTCCAGGTGGCGACCCAGCTGCTGCGGCCTGCCGCCCATGCCAGTATTGAAGGCGATACTCCTGATGCCTTCTCCGCAGCCGACGTATATGGCGCGCAGGGACGGGAGATGGCTGCCTCGAGGCCCGCCAAAATGGACCCAGCATATTGGTTCGAATCGTGAGGCAACGGTCTTTCTGGCTGAAAAGCCATCTTCGTTCAGGCAGAGCTCACCATCTGGAATTTTCGGATACCAGAGCGCCGTGTCTCGAATGGATTGGGGAGCTTCTCCTACGATTCCTCCCTGTGACGCTTTGGCAACTGCCAGACTAACCATCTTGCACGCCTGGCACTCATGTCAGCAAATGGGCGGTTGGGAAGAATGGATTTAGGAGTCGGTGAAGGACCTACGTCAAAGCCAGCTTCGACTGCAGCGATGCATCCAGGAGATACGAGCCGTCTCGTCCGAGGCAGGTTATCCCAGCATCCAGCCCACTGCGATCTCCCTCCGTCGTCAAACACGCATTGGATGCCCTGTACTCCCCTGGACCCCACAGCCAGTTCAAATCCCGATAAAACTCCGTGCAGCTGTACGACTTTCTTTCTTGCACCTCTGTATCCTAGACATAATGTCTCCTCTCGACTCGAAACGAATCGCAGCCCTGCAACATGTTCGTCGCGCCCGAGCCGGACCAGGAATACCTCCAACCGCAAAATTGTTTCGGGAATGCTGACTTTCAGCTTGCTGCATATTCGGCAGCCTTCGTTGAAGCTCTCGTTCCGCGGACCGCTGGGATGTATATTGGCCGTCACTTCGGCCCATCTTAGCTGCGGAGAGACGAGCCAAGCCTTAAATGGAACCGGCGAGCCCATCCACTGCAAAGAGAGTGCTTCACGCATGTCCCGTAATAGCGCCCACACTCGTTGCCTGTTTCGCATCCCTTGGGAGCAATTGGTGGCGTTGGTACGATGGTATAGCCATCTCCAATCGAGCTGTCGATTGCTGGCTTCGGCATCCCTCACCCACTCAGGGGCTTCAAATATCCAGGAGCGGTCCCCAGATGTGGTGAACCGAGACGCCCAGAACTGTCCATCCTGGAACACGAAAGCAAATGCCCTCGAAGCCAGGCGAAGATTGGCCGCGTCTGCCGTAGACAAGCTGCAGACGATGAGAAGGCGGATCTCCAGGGGTAGAGCCGCGAAGCAATCCTCGTCTCCAGTCACTGCCTGTGCTGCAGGAGAGAGCAGAATGGGCGGCGCCTGCGGCTGCTCACGGATCAACAACTCCAGCTCGTCGACATGACGCGGGTCCTTCCTGGCCACCTCGATTTGCGGATCTGCGGGAACTCGCTTTTCCACACGATCCTCCCAAGGATAGAAGTGCTCGTCATTTATAGTCAAAAGCCCACCATAGTCGTGGCCCCAACTCAGACCCGTGTATGCCAAAGGGGCTGGCAGACACTCACACGTCTCGAACAGGGCCGTGAGGGGGATGGGTTGCGGGGAGAACGCCTTGTCCGCGAGAGCCCAGCAAGCCTCATGGACGGGATACCCGTATCTCTCATCGATGGCACCCTGGTGCATGACGCCGACTTGGTCGCTCAGCGGAGGGTCCATGTCATCCCAGCGGCGGTCGAAGGCCAACGGGACGATCCAGCGGTTGCCCCGTGGATTGCTGTATGCGCCGACTCCCGAGACCGCAATGCCCGTCGGACTGGAATAGACTGTTTGTTTCTGTCAGTAAGACGGCTCTGGTCAAGTCCTTCTAAATCCATGCCAAACTCACTGAGACGGAACTGCTCCAGCCAGCGCGATGGGCCTGGTCCGTCGTCGTGGACGTCGTGCCCGCAGATGACGCATGACACGATGGTGAAGACCATCTTCGCACTGGGACCAGGTTATGTGAAAACGCTCCAGTCGATCGTGTAATTGGAGTTTCCGAAGGTCGTGATTTCCAAAGGCGCAAGAGATGTGTGAGTTGATGTTACATTTCGGGTTGGGTGTGACGCAACCGGTTTTTGTAGGGACAGGTTGATCGGACCACACAACCAAAGCTACGGCTGCCTGCACGCCATTGATCCGTCGAAGAGAATAAATCCAGCATGTAACACTGCATTCTGCGTGCCTTGTAAGCAAGTCAGGACGAGCTCAGCATTATCGTTGCGCCCGGCATTCACCGATTGAATTTCGAGCATGTGTTAGCTGGCCAAATCATTCCTCAATGAACCCCTGCTCCCTGCTCCAAGGCGCCGCCCAATGCCAGATCCCTCCCGTGCCAGTTCATCTCATCCGTTTCAGAGTTCGACACGGGTATCTCGTCCAGAGTAAGCAGACTACCATCGTCCACGACGTCCACGGCTTCCGCCAAATCCTCCCCGTCCGCCGCCGCCGCCGCCGCCTCCCGCCGCCATGCCTTGATCGTATCCGTATCCGCCCTGGTTACCGCCGAAGCCGCCGGCGCCAAAGTTCTGTCCCTGGTTTCCCTGTGCTCCGCCGCCTCCGCCGCCGTTCTGCATCCCGGAGAACATGGCATTCATCTGGCTGGGGTCCATCTGCGATGGGTCCATGCCGGAAGCCATCATCTGCTGCATCATGGCCTGCATCTCGGGCGGCATCCCGTCCATGCCTGACATGCCGCCTGTGCCACTGCCGCCACCCCCGCCGCCGGGCATGCCTATGCCACCCAACATCATCATGCTGTTCAAGTCCTCCATCATCTTCTTGTTGTTGGAGTTGAACGCATCAGCGCCGAACTCGCCCCGTATGCTCTCCTGCTTGGCGGCGTAGAGGGCCCATGTGAACTCGTCGAAGCCGTAGTTGAAGTAATCGCTGATGTCGGTGCCTGGTTTCCGCCATGGCTTCTCATTGTCGGGGAGATCTGCATTGCACTTGTCAGCCTGCTGCCCGCAGTAGACCGGCCGCATTCACGGCGGACCGACCTTCGTCAATGTTGACCTGGGTTATGGGCTTCCCGGCGGCAAGGTATACAGGGTTCGTGTTGATGTCAATGGTTGATTTTGATGCTGCAGCGGATGTTTGGTCTGCACTGGGCGCTGCCACGTTCGCCGCGCCCGTCGACGCTCTTGATTCTTCTTCTTTTTTGACGGAGGCGGGCTTAGCCGGAGTGTCTGTGGATGCTGAGCGTTGCGGGATGTTTCGGATATCGCTATATTTCGATTGTCTGCGGGCATAACAGTCAGCTCTGTGGAAACGATCCAAGCATGAATGATCGAATGCTATCGCGAATCAAGCGCACGTACGGTGGAGGAGCAGCCTTGGTGCCGTCTTTTCGCTCTGTGATGATGTCAATGTCCTGCGCAACAATGGTCAGTGAAGCCCTACATGGCTGGAAACTGGAAACGCGCACTGAATCTTCATCATCCTCATCCATTGCGCCGCCCTCGTCTTCTTCTTCTCCCTCCTCAAGCTCCTCGGACTTGGATGGTGGCTTCTTGTCGTCTTCAATCTCGACCTTGGGCTCTTCGGGCTCGTAGAGGTCGTCGCCCTCGTCCATATCCATTTCGTGTTCAGACATGGCGACGGATTTTGCGTGAATCTGAGCAATGCCGTGGTATGTACCTTATGTAGGTAGCTTGCAGCAGCGCCCTGTCAAGCTGCAAGACGATGCATCCCCCAGCTGGCCCGACGTTTCTCCGCGTCAACGAGCTTGTCTTTCATGGCTGGCCCAAGCGCGCGCGCAGCGCTTCCCAAAACTTCAGAAGCTCCACCACCTCTTCAGTCCCTATCCAACCGCCGCCACGGACCGTCAACTTGTTGCTGTATTATAGTTGGGCCTTGACTCTAGCTGGCTTTTGCGCGTCGCTCAATGTCTCTGGCGCGCTCAGCTAGCGGTCCAGGTGGTCTGACGATCAACACCGGCGCCGCGAACTCGCTGTAAGCAAAGATCCTCGTTGCCCAGCTGCCTCGCCTTGTCCTCGAAGCTGGTCGCTCTTCTACACGCCACGTCAATTTTCTACCTCGCCTTATCGCCTCTGGGATCGGGAGGAAAGCATTATAGCTGACCAAAGACACTGCAGAGTGACCACGTCGACGCAACAACCAACAGCAGGTGGGCTCTTCAGCTCTGGCAGCGCGTCGGCAAACCCGACGACGTCGACCTCTGGCGGCATGGCGGCCACGGGAGGATTATTCGGCGGAGCGCAGCAGAAGCCCGTCACTGGGCTCTTCGGTTCCTCGACGTCGACCACGCAGCCCGCCGCTGGTGGAGGGCTTTTTGGAAGCGGCGGTGCTGCTACTCAGCAGGGCCAACAAAACACCGGGGGTGGCCTATTTGGCAGCAATGCCAGCAGCAATCAACCACAACAACAGCAGCAGCAGCAGCAGCAGCCGGTGGGCGGCGGACTCTTTGGCAGCACTGCCAATACCCAACCGCAACAAACACAATCATCCGGCGGAGGTCTCTTTGCAAATACCAGTAACCAGCAACAACAGCCACAGCAGCAAGCCGGCGGGCTCTTCGGGCAAACGAATCAGCAGCAACAGCCACAGGCAGGCGGGGGTTTGTTTGGGACCTCCACGACAAATACCCAGCCAACGAGCGGAGGACTCTTTGGGCAGTCGCAGGCCAAGCCCTCAGGCGGACTCTTGTGCGTAACCAGTCGACGTCGTGCATTCTATGACGGTTCAAGCTAACCCAGACTTCTTCCAGCGGCCAACCCCAGACCCAGCAGACACAATCTACCAACCAAGTGCCAGCTGTCCAGATCAACTACGACAACCTCCGGCCGCGCACAAGGTTCGATGACCTGGCTCAGCCCGTCCAGGACGAGATCGCGCTCATCGACAAGGGCATTCAGCGTGTGATCAAGATGAAGGATGAGATTGGCGAGTTCATGCCGCAACACGAGAAGGACATCGAGCAGCTCGGACGGGACGTCAAATTTGTCGAGTCCAAGTTCAGGACAGTACAAGTCGCTCTGAACCGAGATATCCAGACGGTCAAGGTGCTCCAAGACATGACGAAGAAGAGCATTGCGGACGCGCAACTGTCATTCAAGGCCACAGACAACCTGAAACTGCCCGCCCACTACCATCAGACCGGCCTCTTCGCCGGTACGCCGCCGTCTGCCGACTCCAACGCTACGGATGCCTCGGCTGCCCACGCCAACGCCCAGGACCTCATCACGTACTTCAACCGCATTTGCGACGACGTCGAAAAGTACAAGAAGCGGCTGGACGAGTACCGCGGCGAAATCGAGCGTGACATGCCAGGCGTCGAGAACGGCCTGTACGAGCAGATTCGGACGTTCCGAGACAGAAATTCCGCCGCAGGTGGAGCAGTGCAGGACCAGCTTGGCCAAGTGCTCTCGGCGCTGCGGGAAACGGGCAACGCCATTGTCGCTCAGGCAGGGCAGATTGCCGACACGAGGGAGAGATTGTCGAGGCTACAAGCCGGTATACTCGATAGCGGCGTCTACGCCATGGGCATGGCTGCCTGACCGGGGCGTCGCCCCTTTTCTCCGGCGAGGGAGTTGGATGGCTCTGACGGGGGGGTTAAAGAGATGGTCGCCGACTACGAGCGGAAAGGGCCATGGCATGGATATACTACAAAGGTGGCAGCAATTTGCATTTGTCAGGTGGACATGAAGCGCATTGTCGCCTTGTCACGATATGTACGATGTGGGGAGCATCGCTGGCGTTTCGAAGTGTTGTTTTGCTGCGACAGTTGGCATCTGGTTTGGTGTAGAGCAGGCCGGATTCAGGATCGTGTTCTTCAACACAGGCTTACTGCTATTGAGATGCCCGCCATACGAGAATTGGCTGGCAAACTGGATGAAGGAGAGGTAGAAAAAAGTTGATTCCCCTGATTGCGCCGTTGCTGCGTAGGTACATGACGTGTGAGAGAGCATGGGTATCAGATCCTCCGGCAACCGACTGGGTTGCCTCGGCCGCCTCGGCCGGTCACGCCCATGTCCATATTATCCCATATTCGTATCCCGTCGTTTGGCAGATCAATAGGTCCCCTCGCCTTCGTCGCCTTCGCCGTACTCGTCGCCGCCCTCATCCCCGTTGTCAAAGTAGTGTTCGGCATCGTAGTCGCCCGCATCCTCGTCATCGTACGACGCGTCCTCGTCGACCTCCTCGGCGCCCTCCTCGTCGTCCAGCTCGGCGGCGTCGTCGCCCTCGTCGTCGCGCATCGCCTCGAGGCGCTCGAGGAGGTTCCCGCCGCCCTCGTCGTCGGCGTCGGCGTCGAGCGCGGGCATGCCAAAGGCGGCCTCGGCATTGGGCAGCGCGCTGACCTTGCTCAGCTCCAGCTTGCGCTTCTTGCGCACGCCGGCGCCGCACTCGGGCTCGACGGTGTCGAGCAGCTCGGCGGGGAAGAGCTCGCGGCAGACGGGGCGCGCGGTCCAGTCGGGCAGGGCGCGCTCCGGGCGGACGAACTTCTGGGAGTAGGTGGGCACGGCGGTGAAGGGGTCCAGCGAGGCCTTGTTCTTGACGCCGTAGTGCGCGTTCGTCTGCGCCTGGCCGTACATCTTGCGCGGGGCCGTGGGGTCGTGCAGCGAGGCGCGCCGCGAGGTGTAGAGCGGCGAGGAGTGCATCTGGTGCCGCAGCAGGAGGAAGCGCTGGATTCCGCTGGTCTCGGTCGAGCTCAGCTCGCGGGGCGCCGTGACGGCGTAGGGCTGCGCGGCAGAAGCGTCAGTTCACGAGGCAGCGTCACAGCGGGCGACGACCCGGCGGGTGGATCTTCGTACGGGGAACAGCTCCGAGGGACGGGCGTCTGGCTCATCGCCCGTGTCCCAGGGCACGTTGGGGCGACCGCCGCCTCTCGCGCCCCCGCGGCCTCCTCGGCCGCCTCTGGACATTGCGCTGGAGCGGCAGGCGACACGCGGCAGGCCAGCGTAGTGTCGTGGTTGCGGGGGCGCAGATGACGATGTGTTGCGGTGGATTGCGAGGCAAGTATGGTTTGCGAAGCTCTCTTTCTGAGGTTGGCGGGACTAAAGACGCCGCTTCCAGTCCCGCTAGCTTCCATTCCTTGGGGGGGGACGGAATTCGCTCCGCTGCTAGCAGTGACATCCACCTGTGAGTTGACGAGCCAGTTGATGGCGCCTCTCTAAATGACACCTCTCCAAATGAGAGAGAGAGTCGTCCACGCCGCAATGGACAACGTCCCCGTCTCCGGCCTGCCAGAGCTCCAGGCTCACCTGCAGCAGCTCGTCAACGACCCGGCGCTCCCCTTCAACGTGAAGCTGCTCGACGATGTCGAACTCCAGCTCACAGGTGGGCTTGCTCCCTGCATGTCTTCAAGAGAGGCCAAAGGACGGACTGAAGCTGACTGCGACCACCAGAGGACAACATCCCTCCCCTCCTCCCAGCCTTGCTGCCGCCTCTCACCCAGATCCTCAAGTCCACCGTCCAGGACCCCACGCCCGTCCTCTCCCTCGCCATCAAGCTGCTCTCGCCGCTGTCATTCACCCGCACGCTCACCATCGCCGACCCGCCGTCCCTGCTGACGGCTCTCCGCTCCACGTTGCCCGGCGCCAACCTGCTCGCCTTGGCCGTCATTCACAAGGCCGCCAAGGCCCCGTCCGACGCCGCCATCCTGAGCACGTTGCCCGAGGTCGCCGAGGCGCTCGTCCGGTGCTGGCTGGAGAGCCCCGATGTGGGCGTCGGTGAGCGCGCCGCAAGGGTTCTGGGCGATTTGCTGGAGACGGACTGCGAAGTGGTGGATGGGCAGGGCGTCAACGGTGTCGGCAACGTCAGCGATGTCAACGGCACCGAGGTCGTCAGACGCCGCTTGCCAGGTCATGCGCGACTCTGGCGTCTCATTCTCCTGAGTCGGCCAGGCCTGTCTCTCATCCAGAGCCGCTGCACTCCCGAAGCGGCCACCGACCAACCATTCCGCTCCATGCACGCAGTCACCATCTCCCAAGGCCGCCTCCTTCGACTGCTGCCCCGTCTCGCCGCCCTCAACGTCCGCGCCGTGAACCAAACGGCGTTCCCGGACCTCTTTCCCTTGTCCGGAGCTGCGGCTCAAAATGCCGGCTGTGGACTGCTCCAATGGGCCGCCCTTGGTATGGTGGACAAGTCAGACGTGCTCATGCATCTGAGCCTGGTCGATTTCTTTGAGACGCTTATCAGCATAATGCGCGTGTCTGGCCGCTCGCCAGAGCAAGACCACACGGTGAAAAGTCTCTTGAAGGCTGCTGTCCCGGACGATGCGGAGTTGGAGGCGGCCGTGGCGACTCTGCCGGATCGGACGGTGGAAGAAGAGGCAGAGGCGCTGAGAAGATACATCGCCGAGATGCTGGTTTAGTGTACCCTCGCCGACGGTCTACTCTGGCGGCCGAACAAGGGGGCCGTCGACATCTGACGCAACATTTGATGGTTTAAGTCCTGACTTGTTGTCTACCAGATTGGTTGTAGCCGTTTGGAAGGCTCGAATCCATCAAATGCGCGTGCCGTCGAGATTCTAGATGCGCAGCTTTGAAAGCCAGCATCGCGACTCAATTCCGAGGCCAAGGCAGCAACTTAGACGGCAGATTCTGGGGGGTGGCGTTTGGGAGTGTGAGAATGGGATATTCCAAATGTTTCCTTATTAGGCATAAACTTCCAGCTAGCGCTGCTCTCGATTGTCAAGGAAAGGGTAAGAATCGTCTCAGATTGCAAGCTTTTACATTTCGTCACACCCGCAAGGAGCAGCACGGCTCCCGTAATAAATGAAACCAAACATTCTATGCGCCGCCGCAACGCCGTCTTGCACCAGCTAGTGGAGCCGGATCATAACTTACAGCATCCTTCGTGCGGCCGCTTCTTGGTCGCCCGCCGCGTCCTCTGGGGAGTCGCTCACGACGCTCTCCCGTCTCTTCTCCGCCGCCTTGGTCATCCCCTCGATGCCCAATCCAACTTCTCCGACACGTCGCAGAACCACGAGGAGTGCTCCTCGGAGCTCCTGGCTGAGATTCTTGCCCAACAGCTCCACGGCGAGCGGATAAAACTCGGGGATGTGAATTTTGAATGCATCCTCCGGGAAGGTGGCGTAGCCTTCCAGAACATCCACCACCACAGGCCGCCATGCCATGATATTCCTGTGCTGACTCTCTTCCGCGAGCAACGAGTATCCCGCGATGATGTCCTTGCACAGAGGCACCAGTGCCGCTTCGATATCGGGTCTGCTTTCTAACCTCTCCGGCGCGTTGTCCGCAAACATCCTAAAGAGTATGGAGATGTACGTTGCAGCAGATCCGCTCTCCTGCTTCAAAAGATTCGGCGGCTGCTTCATGAAGCCTTCACGCCAGAGTCGCATACGGAGTTCCTTGTCTTCGTTGAAACGGCGGGCAAATTGGAACGAGCGTTTCAACAGCGCCATCAAACGCAGAAGCTCCGTTGAGGGGATGTGCGCGTACACGGTGTCGTTGCTGAAGAGCTCATTGACCGTCTCAATCATGAGCAGCTGCAGGACGCAGCGGGAGATGATGCGGTTGAAGAAACGCCGACGTGCTGCAGTTACAACTACCGGTTGTTGCTGGAGGTTGGATGAAGGCTTGAACTCTTCAAGCGGCTGGCCGCCGGGCCCGGTAGGCGGTTGCAACTCGTCGTCCATCGGCTTCGGCGACGGCTGCCGGTGGACGGGTTCGGCATCCGATATCGCGCTATTGTCGTCTGTGCCGTTGATTCTCAAGGATTTCTCGTCCACCGGTGTTTCCGCAGGAGGGTTCAGGCCTGTCGGAAAGTCAAATCCGTTTGGAAGTGATAGCGCGGCAGTCGAACTCATGTTCGCTGCCGTCAACAGCTGATACGCCGTCGTCCGCTCAAAGAGCTCGCAGAAAGCCCCGACCACCTTGGTCCAGTGCTCTGCCGTGAACTTGGTTACGTTTTTTAAAATGAGCTGCTGTAGACAGTTGCTGCCGATGCGGGAGATTGTGTCGTTCTCTTGGCAGATGCACAGGGCCAGTAGCTCCAGAAACCTGTCGAGCATATCCTCCAGGGCGTCGAAGTAGTGGGTGAAGAGCGTGATCATGTTGCGCAGTGCTTGTATCATGGTCGTCGATAGCCAGACGGAAAGCTCCTCGTGGTTGAGGACGTTTGACATTTCCGGTCGAGACCTCAGGACCATGAAAATCGGATACAATTGTTGACGCCAAAGGATGTCCCAGAACTCCGGTGTAAAACCGCCACCGTACTTGATGAGCGCAGCGAAAAAGTATTCGAGAGCGTTTGATCGCACCTCCAGGTCTTCGCCTGTCATGAGTACGTCGTGGAAAGCGAACAGAGCAGGGAACCAGAAGCCCTCTTCGACAGACGTTTTCGTTTGCGTCGCCTTGGTGGCATCCAAAGGCTTGCTGCCCGAATCAGCCTTGGCATTTGCCGGCTTCGGCGTCTGGGACAGTGGACATTCTGGGGTCTTCAGCATCGCGGGAATGATCGACTTGAGGAGTTCCAGCGCTGCTAGGCTCTTCTTCTGGAACTTCAAGTTCTTCGAAAACTCTGTCAGACAGACAATCAGGTCTGTGAACGCCCCTTGGGAGATGACGACTCCCAGCTTGGTCTTGTATACCTGGTTCACGTTCTCGTAAGCCAGGTTGACGATGCTCTCGTGCGGATCCCTTGCTGCGACTGTAAAGACTCCAAACATGGTCCTCCAACCGGAGCGGATGTTATCCCCCCGAGCTTGGATCATCTGGATGAGGCACCGCAGTACTAGGTCCTTGACTGTGATGTTGTGAGAGTTGGCAAGCACATGCTCAAACGGCTTTAAGAAGTCTTTTTGGAACTTGAAACCCGCCAGTTCTTCAATCTCCATGAACCGCATGGACAGCTGTCGCAGCGAGTCCAAGGCGAAAAACACAATGTTCATGTTGTTATGGCACCCAACTTGGTTGAAGTGCGCGCCGAGGACATCCCAAATGTTGCTCCACTCAAACCTGACACGGTTCATGTTGTAGTAGCTGATCTCCACTATCTTCTGGAGACTGTACGTCCGAGGGGAGTCGTTGGAGCCAGAGACCTTGATCTCATCCCAGCTGACTTCGGTGAGGGCTTTGGCGAAGTGGACCATGGCTTCGCCAGAGAGGTTGGCAGTGTTTGAGAAGATGCGGTCCACGCTGTGAATGAATTCGTCCGAACGGCTCTCTAGAGCGATCTCACTGGAGAAGCCTCGAGGCCCGGTACCCGATCTCTGCCGTGGTCTGGGTCGCGACTGAGTGGATGACCTCGAGTCGGACGTGTCAGTTCGGGAAGGCGGCATAAATCGGGCCTGGGAGACATCAGGAATCGCACTCTCGTCGACGCCTCCTGAGATCAATTGTAGCCTGTCCAGTTGACTGATGCACATGAGAACGTCCTTCCAAGACTGCTGCAGCAGGTTGCCTTCGGTCTGCCCGAGGTCGAGAAGAACTTTGAGGGCCTCAATGTTCTTTGCCAGCATCTCCTGGGGGTTATTCAGGTTGGTGGTGTTTCGGAGTGCTGAAATGAAGGCTTCCCTCGGCGTCGACAGCTCAAAGAGACAGGCGATCTTGGTCGCCAGCCTCATGCCCTCGAGGCACAGTTTGTTGACTTCGAGATTGTGAGCTTTTTGCATTTGGCTTGACAGGGCAGAGAAGAAGGACATCCAAGTAACGTCAAACATGGAGCCAACATGCTTGAAAGACGTCGCCGGAATGAACTTGAGCCCGGCCTTTGCCGTATTGCGGCGTTGACTTTTGAACAAATTCTTGAACAGCTGCTCGGATCGCAAGGAAATCTTCTCCGACTGTTGGACATAGGCCTCGCGCTGCAAATCACGTCCCACGTTCGAGAGCGCCTGGCCAAGCCCGGCAGCGAGGCCTGTAGGCTGCAAACCCCCTGTGCCGGCGGCGGCGGCTGCTTCACGCTCGCTGGTTAGAACAATCTCGTTGCTTGCAATCTCATCATATATGCCAATCAGGTACTCGTCGGGAAGATCGGCATTATCGTTGATGCCTCGGTTGTTCTTGATGAACTCCTCCTTGCTCATCCTCTTGGCAACCTTGCCGCTGTGCTGATCCGTGTTCAACATAATGACAGAATATGCCAAGACGTAGGCCGTGTCGGCGTTCGCAAACGCATTCGGGTTCCCCAAGACGTAGCGCTCGGCAAATTTCAGCATGAAACGATCGATCTTTTGGGCCTCACCCGGGAGTCGGAAAGACTGCAAGAACTGTCGAAGGGCATCGACGAAGCGCTTCCTGGCGAATTCCATGGAGTCGACGAAGGCGTGCATAATGTCGATGTTTTGCTGGTCCCCCTCGCCCAGATATTCACCAATCTGGGCCTTGTCGAGTTTATCCTCCTTCAGGAGGAAGCCGGCTATGTCTTCGGGACTATCGCTGGGGATGAAGCCATCCCGCAGGAACTGCTTGATCCCCCTTTTAGGCTTGAAGTTGAATTGCCTTATGGCATTCGTAAGTGCTGTCTTGCGCGCCTTCTCCTTCTCCAGTTGGTCTGGGTCGTCGTCCGCGACAGGTGTCGATGGCGGCAGAGGCGTCTCCAGACGGGAGGCGCTGTCGCTGAGTGTGGGATCGATAGATGGCCGCAACTCGTCCAAAGAGGCCTTGTTATCGCCGTCTGCCTTCAACGTCTCGCCGCCGTCGGTCCGCACGGAGGCCGACCAGTTTAGCAAAGACCTCAGGGCCTCCACTAGAGCTTCCAAGGACAAACGCTTCATCGCATACTCCTTGGGAAAGTCTGGCTCGTTTTCCTGCTGCGGCACTATTTGAGCCACTGTAAGCGGGGGAGGCAGGATGCCCTTGAGTTGCCATTCGCTAGCAGGCGTCGTCTTGGCCCGTAGCTCCTCGTAGACTTGTTCATGGATGGACGTGATTGCGACAGGGGTAGTAGAGAACTTGGAGAGGTCCTCGACAATGGTCTGGAAGATGTTGTCTACCGTTTGATCACAGTCATAGTTGAGATAAATCTCAACCAAAGCTCGAGGGTCGGCGCAGAGCCGGTTGAGGATGGTGACAAAGTGAAGCTTTTGCGACACGGGCGCATTCCGCCGGGACAGCAGGGCCAGATAGATCTCGTTTAGAATGACCTCGATTTCCTTCTGTGGGCCTGGTTAGTATATTGGTCAACAGAGGCATACTGGGTACGTGCCTTGAACGATGACCGCATATATTTGAGCATGAGCCAAAATACTTCACAGCAAACATCGAAGATGCGGTCCACGGAGCTTGCGCCGTTTCGCGTGATGCTGAGACAAAGATAGAACTTGACGGCCTGCAAAAATGACGTGGGTTCGTTGCTCTTGGAGTTTTTGATGGTGCATAGGGGCGAAGTGAACACGGCAATGTTGTTATTCAGAACGGTGTGGATGAGGTGGAGGGAGATGAGCTTGGAGCGCATGGGCTGGCCACGGAGATCGTAGAGCTGGTCCGGAGCAAGGACCTTGGTAGACAAGTTGCAAAACGATCGAAACACGAGATAGGCGTCTCGGATGTACACCTCGTCCTCGGCATCCAGCGCGTCGTTGTCTTCTTGCGTCGAGCTTTCGGGTGCCGAGTGCCCCGACGCCGACGTATCCGTCCCGTGCCTTTTGGCAGGCGTCAGCCGGGTAACCATGGTCGGTCCGTCGCCGAGGTTGGAATCGTCGAAGCTCTTCCGATGCTCGAGATCCTTCAACGTCAGCTTGGCGCCGTTTTCGGGTGCTTCGGCAGAATTAGCCTCGGATTGGGGAGCGGGCGACTCGTCTCCGTCGGTGCTGGCATGGGCGCCATTGGCAGGTTCGGATGGATCGAACGTCACGTTGCTCGAGCTGTGCTTGAGGCCTCCCAGGTTGAGCCTGGCTTCTTTCATGTGCAATCTCGTCTTGACCCGCTCGAAGACTGTGCCGACCATCTGGGTCAATGTGCCCTGCGCGACCTGCTGGTTGGGGGTGCTCCGGGAGAGCAGGAAGACATTGTAGACCTGGCGCACAGCCTTGAGCAGGCCCGCGCCGTGGACGACGATCTTGTCATTGAGGACGGCAGCCAGCAGCGACTTGACGATCTGCAGCTGGATCTCGACGGCTGTCGTCTCGCCCTGGAAGCAGTCGCATATTGTGTCGATGGCCCGCTCGATGAGCGGCGGGGCAGGCTCGGCGCCGTCGTGAGGGACATCTCCCTTGCCCGGGAAGGAAAAGTACGAGTAGGAGATGAGCTTGCCGATGCAGTCGAGGGCCGCCGTCGTCAGCTGGGGGTTGTTGGACTTGGTGGCGAGCTGCAGCGGCGCAAAGACGAGTTCGGGGTCGGAGAGCTGGTCCTGCTCCTTGATGGCATCGCGCGCCTTCTTGGCGGATTCGGCGAGCTGCCTGTTGCGCTGGGCATCCTTCGAGGTCGCAATGGCGTCCAGGGAGGACACCACGAACTTGAGGGAGCTCATCGGAGAGCGCCCATTCGCGAGAGGCGGGAGACGCGGAAGCTTGGACGGCGCAGTCAGGGGTCGTCTGGAGGGAGGACGCGAGGCTCAGATGGCCATTGACCGGGAGCCGTTCCTCTTGCTCAAAGGGCGCGGGCGACGGGTGCGCTCAGGCTGCTGCTGATGCTGCGGCAGACGGGGAAAGCTGGTGTCTGGTGTCGAAGAGGGCGGGTTCGGGTATCGTCAAATTTGTCCAGGCATGAATGAATGGACACATACTCGTAAGGCATGCGGCGCGGGTGCGGATGACAGCTGAGCCAGGGTGGCTCGTTGGCCGGCGTCGGGACGGTACGTACCTCGCAGGGACAGTGGAAAGCGATAGCCCGGACGATTGTCGTGGTGCCTCAGGCCCTCAGCCGCGTCGAAGAATGTAAGGTATGTACTTCGTAATAATGCCTTAATTACCTTGCCTAGCCCGCACCTATGTACGAAGATTCGAAGTACTTGCCTGGCGCTGCATTTATACCAAACGCCGAATTGAAGTATACAATTGCTTACAGGCAGGCTGGGCCGAATCAGTCTGGCTCTTATACCTCGTAAACCAGCATTTATTCAGTAACAATGTGGTATAAAGGTGTATACTGCGCCTACGTAGCTCCAGGTGGAGCTGGTTCCATTTTGCCGCGTAGCGCAACAAACAATACCGCCTGGCTCCAGAACACACAGTGGCCAGCTCCGAAAGCGGTCTAGGCCCATTGCTCCAGCGAGCGACGGACACCTCAACGCAAAAAACTAACAACCCCAAGGGATTTCTCCATTGCCTTGCGATCCCATCCCCGTCAACAATTCGCGCGCTGCCACCTCCTCCTCCTCCCTCCTCCATCCTCGCCAGTTCGGCCTCAATTGCCGCTCCTCCAGTCCGCGAGAAGGGCCTCCAGCACAGCATCGCCCTCGTCGGACCCGGGTCGCCCATCCCATACTCCCAACGAGTCCCCAACGGGAGCCATTTTCTGCCAGCATGCTCAGCGCCGCTCTTCGGAGGCGAGTCCTCGCCCCAACCCACAATGCCCTGCGGACGGGCTTCGCCTCGCACGTGGTGCGCTGCTACGCCTCGTTCCCGGACCACCAGGTCGTCAAGATGCCCGCCCTGTCGCCCACCATGCAGGCCGGCAACATCGGCGCCTGGCAGAAGAAGCCCGGTGACGCCATCGCCCCCGGCGACGTCCTGGTAGAGATTGAGACGGACAAGGCCCAGATGGACTTTGAGTTCCAGGAGGACGGCGTCATTGCCAAGATCCTCAAGGAGTCGGGCGAGAAGGATGTGGCGGTTGGCAGCGTGAGTTTCCCTCCCGCCGTGGCGCTTCTGGCCAGCCATCCGCATCCTGGAAGCTCACAGCTGACATGTTTGCCCACAGCCCATTGCCGTGCTCGTGGAAGAGGGCACGGACATCTCCGCGTTCGAAAAGTTCACCCTCGAGGATGCTGGCGGCGATGCCAAGTCCGCCCAGCCCAAGGAGGAGGCCAAGTCAGAGTCGCAGTCCGCCCCGCCGCCCCCCCGCGAGCCGTCGCCCGAGCCCGAGCAGTACGCCCCCTCCAAGGGCAAGCTGCAGACCGCCCTCGACCGCGAGCCCAACGTCGTCCCAGCCGCCAAGCGATTGGCTCGAGAGAACGGCGTCAGCCTAGACGGCGTCAAGGGAACCGGAAAGGGCGGCAAGATCACCGAGGAGGACGTCAAGAAGATTGTCAGCAGCCCTGCCGTCCCCTCGCCGGGCGCGGCCTTTGAGGACATGCCCATCAGCAGCATGCGCAAGACCATTGCCGGCCGCCTGCAGGAGTCTGTCCACAACAACCCCCACTTCTACGTCACCAGCTCCATCTCCGTCACCAAGCTGCTCAAGCTGCGACAGGCCCTCAACAGCTCCGCCGAGGGCAAGTACAAGCTCTCAGTCAACGACTTCCTCATCAAGGCCATCGCTGCTGCGTGCAACAAGGTCCCCGCCGTCAACTCCAGCTGGCGCGAGAGCAGCATCCGTCAGTTCAACACGGTTGACGTCTCCGTGGCCGTCTCCACCCCCTCCGGCTTGATCACTCCCATTGTCACTGGCGTCGACGCTCGCGGCCTGGAGTCCATCTCCGGAAAGGTCAAGGAGCTTGCCAAGAAGGCTCGCGAAAACAAGCTCAAGCCCGAGGAGTACCAGGGCGGCACCATCTCCATCTCCAACATGGGCATGAACCATGCTGTCGACCACTTCACGGCCGTCATCAACCCTCCCCAGGCCGCTATCCTTGCTGTCGGCACGACCAAGAAGGTCGCCATTCCCGTTGAGAACGACGACGGCACGACTGGCGTTGAGTGGGACGACCAGATCACGATTACCAGCAGCTTCGACCACAAGGTTGTTGACGGCGCTGTCGGCGCCGAGTGGGTTCGCGAGTTCAAGAAGGTCATTGAAAACCCGCTGGAGCTGCTTCTCTGAATGCCTTGATGACAGCAAAGTGATTCGGAGCTTACGAAGGCAAAAAATTGGGCGTCAGGTTGAATACCTTATAGACTAGGACGAAAGAGAGGGGGAGGCCCAGTGACGCGGCGGACCGGGAGCAGCGGAGGACAGAAGAGAGTGGAGGTTGACCCTTGGCCCTCGTCCATGGAGGAGTACGAGACGAGACGGCTGTGTACAACGACCCTTGATTAATGCTGCGTTATGGGTGGGAGACGGTTTCCAGCTTGTACATTGGTTCACTTTTTCTCTCTCGCCTGCAATACAGGAAATTTTTCTTATTTACGGTACCAAGTACGTTAGCCAACGTGTCCCGCACCAATTGATAAGCGACAAACCGGGTCTTCTAATATCCTAATATCGCAATGTCGTCCACATCGATCAGTTTCTGCCGGGGGTATTTCGAAACTGTCCGTCATGGCGCATCCAATTACACATGATCGTGAAGCGGAGTCAACACACACCGCAAACAACCGCCAGACCAGCGCCCGTCCCTCTCAGGTCTTGCCATCCAGGCCAACGGGCGACTTGTATGTTGCCAAGACGGCCGACAAAGCACCGAATATGGTCTCGATGCCGCTAAAGTAGGCTAGCTCGTGGAAGCCATTGTGCCCCGAGACTGGAAGGCGGTGAGGCGAATGAAAGATGGAGTGATGTCGTAGCTCCTTTCAGGTACAGACCTGTTCTGCCACCTGAAACCACTCCTCGATGCTCCTGACGTACGGGTCGGACGCGGAGTCGGCGACGGCCTCGTGGGACCATACGACGATGCTGTCAAAGCCAGCGGTGACTTGCAAGGCCCCCGTTTCCACCGCGTCGTCGTCTTGCTCCGACGGCTTCTGGCCGCCCTCCTGGGGCTTTCGCCCGACCAGGACGCCTCGGTACTGATCAGCAAGAGCGACAGTCTTGCCATGAAGCTTTCTCCCGCGGAAGTACGCAACGCTCGTCGTTGTACCTGGGCGGGTCAGTCCAAACGAGCTTCACGAATAAGGAGCACGGCGAACGCACCATCAGTGGCCTGAGCAGGCTTCCAGAACGGCGAAACGGGGTCCGCAGGCCCCGTGTAGTGAATGCGGCATGGCAGCAGGTTTGGAACGGCCTTGACCTGTTGCGAGGCTTGGTCTTGCTCGATGGTGAGCATCGGCTGCGACACGGCAGCGGTGCTGGCCATGGTGCTGGCGATGCGGAGTGTAAGGGGCGTGCCTGAGCTATAGACGCGGCGGGGCAGGATAGAGCGCGTGCCGCATGCGGAACCACGTGGCCGCCGCCAGGGTTGGGGTTTATTTATCAAGAAAAAGGAGGTACCACTAACGATTTAGCGAACCACTGCCATTCTGGATAGTTTTCAACCGGCTGTCAACGTTGAGCCATCGAAATGGAATTGTGCCCTTCAGAAATGCTGCAGAGGCTGAGTTGAGGTGGGTTAATACGTGCAAGACCAACTGCGTGAAGCTGGCCCACCTGTTATAGTGGCCTCAATCTGACCGACAGGTATGGAATAAAGCGTGGCCGGAATCTCGGTCTTCAATTGTCCGCTATACACCTCCGCAGCTCGGGGCATTTCGTCATCAGCGCGATTGAGCGACGCAGCGGACGTCTTCACCCTTTTCTTGGCCGTGCCTTGAAATCCCGATCTCTTCGGCATTCTGGACGCATTTGCCCGTCGTCTTATTCGGGCGGCCGTTCCTTGCCAATCATGTCCCAAGCGCCGCTAGATCTATACCACTCCCACGCGGATGCGGACGTCACGGCACCAGCGCCACCACCACCAGCCAACCCTCCTAAGAAGCGGCGGCGGCCCGCACTCGCCTGTGAGCCGTGCCGGAGGCGCAAGACCCGGTGCGATCGCAACTCTCCCTGTGCCAACTGCACAAAGGCCCGAATCGCGAGCTGCACATACGCGCCCACGCATGTGTCCAAGTCTAAGACGACCAAGCGACCCTTGCCTACCATCTCTGCCAACTCATCGCAGCGGCGGCCCGTGAAGCCAGCCGAGACGGTAGATCCTCAGAGCACCGTTCCCGAGGCCGCGGCGCAGGATCCTCTATCTACTACTCTGAAAGTCCCGCCGGCGCCGAGCGGGCCCGGTTCCGGGGCTGGCTCCGGCTCCGGCTCCGGCTCCGAGTCGTCAAACGTGGACTGGCTGGTCGCCAGAGTGCACGAGCTGGAGCAGAAGCTCGCCAACGTCGTCCACATCAGCGATGGGCAGGACAAGGCCCTCTTGCCGCAGAGGCCCGGGCCGGCACCCCCTCTCACGGGCACGGTCTCCAAAACGCGGTACTTTGGACCCAACCACTGGATGAACGTGACGGAACTGGTATGGCCCCTCTGAAGATGGATGCCGCACGCATCCTCACATCTGCGCATGTATCTAACCGCACAGTGCTAGCTGCCCACCGAGATCGACCTCCTTGGGTGCGCAGAGGTCGTCGAAAAGTCCGATGTGTACGACGCGCTGGACAAGTGCAAGGCCCTCGGCCGCAGGATCAAGAAGAACCGCTACAGGCCGGTATCGTCCGAGAACATCGGCAAGCAGATCCCCCCGCGGGACGTTGCCGACCAGCTCATCGACAACTATCTGCGGACCTTCGAGGGCGTCCTTCGAATCGTCCATGTGCCGACCTTTCGCGCCGACTACGAGCGGTACTGGCAGAACCCCGAGGCCGCCAACGACGGCTTTGTCATGCAGATGCAGCTCTGCTTGGCCCTGGGCGCGACGCTCTACGACGAGTACTTTACGATGAGGGCCACGGCCATGCAGTGGATCTACGAGACCCAGCTCTGGCTGATGCTGCCCCCCGAGAAGGCCAGGATGACCATTCCGAGCATCCAGATCATGTGTCTCCTGATCCTGGCCAAGTCAACCTGCGGCGCCGGCCAGGACCTGACGTGGATCACCACCGGGGCACTGCTAAGGAAAGCCATCTGCATGGGCTTGCACCGGGACCCCAGGCACCTGGGTAAGATGACAAGGTTCCGGGCCGAGGTGCGGCGGCGACTGTGGGCCACCATCCTGGAGCTCAACGTGCAGGGTTCGTTCGAGGCCGGCGGCCCGCCGCTGCTCTCCAAGCTGGACTACGACACGCAGCCTCCCGCCAACATGGACGACGACCAGCTCGGCGACGAGACGGACGGCGGGGGCACGGCGGGGGAGCCGCCTGAAGTCCCAACTCAGACGTCTGTCCAGCTCGCCGTGCTCAAGTCGCTCCCCCTCCGGCTCGACCTGCTCAGGAACACCAACGATTTCCGAGGCAGCCCGTACGACGAAATCCTGCGGCTAAACTCGGAGCTCACAAGGGCCTGCCGAGAGCTGTCGCAGAAGCTGTCGTCACTGCGGAGCAAGGCCCGCGGGCCGGCGCGGGTGCGCATCACGACCTTTCACACCTCGGTGGCCGAGATGTTTTTGTATCGTTGCTTCCACGCCTTGCACCAGCCGGTCATCTCCAGGTCCTTTGACGACCACCGCTTCTACTTCTCGCGGCGGATGTGCCTCGACAGCGCCCTGAAGCTCGCGCACCTCTCGGGCCTGTCCGGGCCGTACGCCGTGAGCCCCGAGGACGCCGCCGCCGACTTCGGGCGCGCCGTGACCAACGGCGCGGGCATGTTCCGCTACATCCCCATCCAGGCGCTCTGCTTCATCGCCGTCGAGCTCATCCACCAGAAGCGCGGCCAGTCCAGCAGCCTCGGCTACCTGCCCTCGCTCGGCGACTCGGACCTGCGCGCCTGTCTCGCGGCCGCGCTGCCGTGGACCATGGACCGCATCCGCGCGGGCGAGACCAACAGCAAGAGCCACTGCTTCGCCGCGGCCGCCCTGGGCCACGCCGACGCCCTGAGCGCGGGGCTGGACGGGAAGCAGGTCGACGAGGCCATCCTGCGCGCGGCGACGGACTCGGCGATGCGGTGCCTGCAGGCGCTCAAGGAGGTGGCCGAGAGGGAGGGGCTGGCGGCCGACGAGGCAGAGCACGAGACGGCGGCCGCGGAGGGCACGGCGGACGTGCAGCTGGACTGGATGGAGGACTGGGCGTGGGACGACGCGGGACTGTCGTGGGCCCCGTGGCCGCAGTGGTCGCAGGGGACGTTTGACATGGCCGCCGTGGTTCCTGGCCCGTTTCTGGATCCGTAAGACCTGATGCATGAAGCCTGCGGGATTGCGCGACGCCAAAAGGTCCGTCCTGTATGCAGCAGCTGGTGCTGATCTTGGCCAGCACTTGAGCCGGGCCTGATGCATCTACCACACGGTCATTCGGCTCGGCGATGGCGGGCGTGCCTTGCGGAGAGCGGCTTCTTCTGCAACGCCTCGTTTCTGTGGCGTCTCAGCAGCACCAGCGCCGTCTCCCGCTTCCACGTCTCCCCCAGACAGCCGCGGCCGGCTGCACCAACATGACGATGACGCAGGCGCGCCGACGACGCAGTGCCGGACCGTGTGCTCGGCGTCTGCTTAGGCGGAGAGGGAGGACGGTCTTGCTTCCGGGGCGCCTGCGAGGCTGAGATGGTTGGCAGCGGAGACGAGGATTTGGCGGTCACGATACCACCGTCAGGACCAACTCTCGCCACGACGCCCCTCGCGCTTGACTCTGCAAGGCTGCTCCACGACCCGCCATAGCTCAAGCCGGAGGCAAAAGTTAAAGTAAAACGTGCCGTGCATGTTGCGCGTTTGCGGCTTCACACATTACCCTTGACTCCTCCTACCTATGCACAACATCTTCCTCAGACTGGACCTGACGATCCGCACCACACCCGTGGCCGGCCTCTAGCCATCCCGAAACACCGTTCCCCAGCATCGCCAACCCACAGACAAGCAGACGCCATGGCTCCTTGGCTGAGTCTCTGCATTCTCCTGGCCCCCGCTGGC
Source organism: Tolypocladium guangdongense (assembly GCA_022114105.1). Lineage (NCBI taxonomy): Eukaryota > Fungi > Ascomycota > Sordariomycetes > Hypocreales > Ophiocordycipitaceae > Tolypocladium > Tolypocladium guangdongense. The sequence goes on along the minus strand of NRQP01000001.1, from coordinate 4,204,850 downwards.
CTGGCCTCGGCCAGCCCGCTGCCGCCTAGCGACGGCATCGACACCAACGCGGAACGCGGCCGGGACTCTGCCGTCGTCCTCGTCAACGACCACGCTGGGGCCGCCTCCGCCTCTGGCGAGTGCACGGAGTTGATCCTCCAGGCGCCCGACTGGACCTGGGGCCCGACTAGGACTCTCTGGACCGCGACGTCGACGGCGACGCGGACCATCGACTGCGGCGGCTGCGACAAGTACACCATGTCCTACCTCGTCTTCGGCGTCCCGCCCGTCGTCGTCTTCAACGCGACCACCACCGCCACGGGGCCCTCCATCACGACCGAGCTGACGTGCGGCCACCCCACGGCCACGTCGACGCGCGCCAACCCCCCCAGCCCGCACTACTACCAAGCCAACCCCAATGCCCTGCGCCCAACCGTCGCGACCCCGGCGGGTGTGTCGAAGCCCGGATGCACGAGCAGCACCATGCTCCCTCCGAAAATCCCCGTCGCGACGTTCACCAAGCACCCGTCCACCGTCACGTCCACCAGCACCGTCGAGTGCGGCTCCTGCGCCGTGGCCTGGTCCACGGGCGTCGTCAACTTCCTCGCCCCCATCAGGTACTCCGCCACCGTCTCGCCCTCGACGCCGAGCACCAAGACGGATCTCGTCTGCGCGCCGCCAACGGGTGCGGCAGAGGCAAGCTACTAGCTTGGGGAGCCCACGGTATAGGCAAAAGACATCATGGGGGGTAGCGTAACGATATATGAAAGGAAAAGGGCTCAAAGTTGTTGGTAGAGGTGTTGCAGGCGTCCAAAATGATACTCAACCTATATTCTCGAATTCGATGGCTCGAAGAACCGCCATGAAAAGTCTCATGCAGCACACGAGCCCCTGAAGCCGATGTATCAAGGCAGTAGTCAAAGACCGCAGCAATGAGCGATGGCCAGTCGTGAGGTCAGCTGTCGTCGCCGTCTCACCCAGTACCATCACCATTGCTCTCCTCCCCTCCCTTCTCAACGCCCCCGTCGCAGCCCCGAGGCGTCGCGCTGCTCGCGAGCAGATTCCTCGTCACGTCCACCCTCCAAATCCTCGGCCCGCACTCGTCCTCGGCCCGCCGGTTCGCCTCGACCCACGTCCGCATCTGCCCGCGCACCTCCTTGTTCGACGTGACCGTCGCCAGGCCCGCCGCCCACCCGTGCATGTAGATGGACAGCTTGGCGCTCTTGAAGCCGCTGCACCGCGCCACGTCGAGCGCCACCCGCGGCAGGCGGCCCTCGCGGACGGCGCGCTCCACCGACGGCCCGGCCCAGTCCTCGGCCACGACGGACACGGGGATCTGCACCGACGGCGGCACGGGGTGGACCGAGAGGCCCTGGAAGCGGGCTCGGATGGCGGCGTGGCACATGCGGCGGGCTTCGGCGTCAAGGGGCACGAGGAGCCGTCCGCGCTCCCGCTCGGTGCTCGTCCCCACCGTAGAGAGGACCTCGTGGAAGTGCTCGGCCGCCTCCTTCGTGCACACGAGCGTTCGGCCATCGAGGATGGGATACAGCGTCCGCACCATGAGCCCCCCGTGCCGCGTCTCCTCTTCGATCTGCTGCCTCGTCGTGTCCGCCTGCCAGGGCTGCGGCCGCAGGCGCAGATGCGTGAGGTCCGAGGCGAGATCCACGAGGACCGTGTGGTCCACGTTCAACGTCTGGGTCAGGCCCTCGAACTCGTCCCCGAGGAGGTTTTCGACGGCGGCTTCGAGCGGCGGCGGCGGCGGGCTCAGGAACGCGCTGCTGCGGTCTTCTATAGCCACTTGAACGGCGGAATCCAGGCGGGAGAGCTGGTCCAGCAGGACCGCGACGTCCTTGCTCCCGCGACTGATGTTCGGCAGGACTACGCGCAAACGCGGGATGCGGTGTTCGTGCCGGTTCATCTTCGCCGCCGCGACCAGCCGCCTGATCTGCCTGGCCAGCGGCACGCCCTCCCACTCCTGCTCGTCGACGTCGTCTCCGACCTCGTAGTCGCCCCAGCTCCAGCCGCTGTCGGTCATCTGCCTCGCCAGCCGGTCCTCCTGCAGCGTGCGGATGTCAACCCACTCGCTGCCGCCTTCGACGACGTCAACCTCGATCTTGCCCTGCTCCTTCATGACCCGGTGCAGCATCCGCTTCTCTCTGCCGCTCAGCGCCAGCTGCCTCATCTCCCTCTTGCGCGCGTCCCTGCCGGAGCCTTGGAAGGCCTGGTCGATGGCGACAAAGGAGCGGCAGCGCTTGAGGATGTCCCAGTGCACTGCGCCGCGGGATACATCGATGGAGTGCGCCTCGACCTTTCTGCCGAGCTTCTTCACTGTCTCCTCGTCCAATGATGTCGATGAGAGCTCCGTGGCGACGGTCTGGAGAGACTGTTGCGTCCTGGCCACGTCGCGCACAAATGTAGGGAGCCCGGTCAGCTGAGGCGTTTTGACCCTGCCTACGATGCGGGCAAGGAAGCTCTCCACCTCGGGCAGATATGACTGGGCGAGTGCGAGGCTGCTGATGGCCGTGTCCAACACGGCCTCCTTATGAGCTGCACCCCCCCGGGGCCTGCGCGCGGACAGCGTTGAAGACACGGTCTCTGAGCCACCAGGGGCGGAGTTCTCCCCTATGCTCGTCGTCATGATATTCCGGCCACTCGTTAGCCCGCCAGCCTCGACAGCGGTGACGATGTTGAAGCTCCACAAACTCGCTTCGGCCCAGCCAATCTCTGGCTCAGGCCCATACGCACGCAGCCATCGCCCATGGCCAGAGTCGCTTGGTGCCTGCAGAGATCCCAAAGGCACTCGGACGTTTCGCTCGCTGATCGAGCTTCCGGGACGTGATGCTGCCTGCTGCTACGCTCAGCGCTCAGCGCACCGTGGGCAATGCGTCACCATCAGACGAATCCTTCAATTGTGGACTCGGCTCATGGTTCGACCGCTCCGACGACCGGCACCCGCCGACAGCCAACTAGAGTGCTCGACCAACTTAGGATGTGAAGTCGACTTGTCCGCGTCATCCAGTCTTGTGCAGACGGCCACATCGGCTCGTGCTCCTCTCGCACTTACACGCACAACTCATGCTGCAGCACGGCCTTCATCCCCACCACTCTCGTGAACTACAATCCAAGCAATCCCTCTCGTCCACGCGCAAAAAGGATCTGCGCAAGTCGCCACCGGCCTCGAGCCTGTTCCAACGACCGTCGCCGCAACCGCAAGAGCCCCGTCATCCCACGTGGGCTACCCTAGAGCCCGCAGCCATGACTCCATCTGGCTGCCCACTCACGCTCTGCACAGTCCACTCAAAAAAAGGCCGCAGACGCAGGCCTTTACATGAATCGATTGGCTTCTTTCTCACCGACAGTCGGTAAAAACGTCACAAGGAGAGGCACAAGGGAAAAATCTTCATTCCGACGCTGTAAAGCACTAAGGCAGCTGAAAATCGCCAACCACGTCGTTGCCGCTTTCCGTACAATTCCGGCGGGCGTCACCGCGGACTGGTGTGGCGGCAAAGCGGCCTCATGAAAGCCGATTGCTCAAACTTCGAGCGAATAATCTCATGTGTCACATCTCACGGAGCTCAAGCAAATCTTCGTGAAACAGAGCAGCAATAGTTTCCAAAAATTCTATGTATCAAAGGTGGATATGTAATCGTAGGGACAAGCAGCGACGAATGAGGACGTGACAAGCGCGAATGCGAGCGACATAGGAGGGGCAAACCAAGCCCTAGTACAAATTAACCACACGCACCCAAACACCCAGGAACGGCATGCCTCCTCAGAGACAGCCGGTAAGCCCATCCAGAAAAAAAAAAAAAAGATCTCCACCGTCAAGTAACTGTTTGGGTGTTGGTTCCTCAGCCCTTGTAGTCGACGGTGACCTGCAGGTTGACCTTGCCGGCGGGGAGGTTGAGGCCAACGCCGTCTGCGGCCTCCATGCCAGACAGGTAGGCGTTCTTGCCGGTGCCGCCGGGGAGGACGGTGGAGCAGGTGCCGGAGCAGCAGACGTTGAGGCCGGGGATGGGGAGGCCGTTCTTGGCGGCGACCAAGCACGAAGCGTCAGCGCCGGACCAGCCGCCGTTGGACTGGTTGGCAAAGTCAAACTCGACCCAGGTGCCAGCAAACTGGCCGAAGCTGGTCAGGGACAGCTCACCAGCACCGCAAGAGCAGCCGCCCTGGGTGTTGGCGTCGGCGGCGATGGCCTGCTTGCAGCCGGCGGGTATGTCGAAGTTGAGGACCTGGTTACCCTTGAAGAAGCCATTGATGCCGCCGTCGGGGCCGATCTTGTTCCAGCAGGCGCACTTCTGGTCCTGGCTGCCGGCGTTGCTGAAGGTGACGGTGTAGTCGTACTTGTCGGCGATGCTGGTCTGGATGAGCATCATATTGCAGCCGTAGTTGCCAGAAGTGCCGACGTTGCCCTTGTAGGCGATCTGGCCAGCGGTGGCGCGCTTGCTGCTGCCGCAGAAGGGCGTGTAGACGCTCGCGCCAGTGCCGGAGCCAGAGCCGGAGGGGTTCGACGCCAAGGGCTGGGCGGTAGGCGTCGTCGCAGGAGGCGCGGCAGGGGTGGGGGCGGCGGCGGCGGAAGCGGCAGGGTCGGGCTTCCTGGCGACGAAGAAGTCGGTGCGCTTCTCGACGGCGGAGCGGTGCATGTGCATGTGGGCGTGGCCGCTGGGGTGGGCCGCGACGCCGAGGGCGGCGGCCAGGAGGAGCGTCGTCGCGGAGACCTTCATTGTGTCCGAGGCAGGAGCGGGTATGTATGCTTCTGCGTAGAAGCTGTTGATGCAGTCGTCGTCGTCGTCGTCGTGACGGTTCGTATTCCCGGAATATGGTTCGGTGCCGAGGCCGACCTTGTTAACCAAAATGAGCTGGCGTCGGACTAGTTTGCGTCAAGGAGCGTCTTTTGTTCTCTGCGCAGGCGTGTGTCGTTTAGGCGAGAGAAAGGATGAGGGACAAAGAGCGTGGTCCGGCACAGCGGCGGCGCGTCTGTAAGGAATGACTTGAAGGGCAAAGAGTGGCCGGGAGGACGGAGTCGGATGAAGAAGGGGAAGGGAAACGGAATGGGCGTTTGCGGGAGATGAGCATTATTAAGGTGGGCGGGCAGGGGGACCTGCGATGGAGCGTGGACAGTGCGTGCCCTCCGTGCCAGACGGGGCCGGCGGGTGCTGCGGCTAGCCCAAAACGCCCAGGGGCTGGGGCGCCTTTGGTCCAATGGGACCGGCAGTGCAGCCAAGCCCATGGCCGCCTGCCAGGTACACGGGGCCTCCCATTGGCCAATGGGCCCGGCCGTTCGACCGTCGGCGGCAACTCGGTGGGCTCTGCACAGTGCCAGGTGCCCCTGCGTCCTGCATCGCGACGGGGACCACGGGGGCTCGAGGCCATTCAGGATGCGCTGAGTCGCCGCGCTAGGGTCCGGCCGGGCCACAGTGCGGAAACGTCTTGAGGCACCGAGCCGCCGCCAGGTGCCTCCGTTCCAAGTCCTGGCTGGCACGCAGACGCATCTGCCTGGCGGCGTATGAATCCCGCTCCCGCCGATGGAGACGGACGTGCTGCTTGGTGTGAGGCCTTTGTCGTCCTTTCTGCTTCTTCCAGCATGTCACCACGTCTCCATGCCAGCCTGGCCAGTCCCACTGCCAGCTGGCGATTCCGCTGCAGCGGAAGCCCATCCAGCGGCCCACACGTGTCCGCCGCCGTCGAGGCCCTGGGCAACATCGGCCGCCTGCTGGCCGCTCCGTCATCGCCCGCTGACAGCGCACGCAGTAGTACACGTGTCGTCTGCACGTGCCTGTCCGTCCGCTGCTGCAGGCGTCACTTGTAGGGCGCGCGAGCCCTTGGTCTCGCTCTCGTTGTCGTCTCCCTCGAGCGTCTGCTGTCTCCGTGGCTGAGCAGGCGCCAGTGCATCTGAAGCAGGCCAAAACAGGCCTCGATTGGTGCCAGCGCCCGCCTCTGGACGGGTCGTACTCGGGTCGTACTCGGCGTGCAGGGAGTCTTCAGCGTTGCTTGCGGGCCACGGGAAATGAGCGCCGCTGCGGCCACGGCCAGGGCGCTGACCCGCACACGGCAAGCCGTCAACGACGGCAGACCCAGCAGGATAAGCTGTTTCTACGGATGCTCCTTCTGGTGTCCTTGCATCCTCGCCTACGGAGTACTCGTAAACAATAATGGTACGAAGGCAGAGCCCAAAAGAAAGTGAAAGCGCCGCCCTGCAGGGAGACCCCTGCCACCGTGCGCATGTACGTATTATATTTTGGAAAACTCCATACTGTCTCCTCACTCCGCTCGAAGAGCCTTGGCACGAGTAAAAAAAGAAAAAAAAAAATACTCCATAGGCAAAGTCTCTATTAAATGGGCATCTACGGACTAGAATTCGATATAGATGCCGGATTAGTACAATAAGCAGCATGATGTGGATTGCCCGAAGAGGAAATGATAGCTTTCATTAATATGCGACGGTGGCTGGGGTCTCCCTGCAGAGGCGGGGGTTTCAACTGCGAGCACTCCTACGAGTACGAGTACTCTGGGCTCTGCCTTCGTACTCGTGCTCCGCAGTGAGTACGGACAGTCCTTAGACCGTAGACTGTTGATTGCGTCGCAACGAATGCGTTTCTCCCCTGAGACAGCCAAATCCTCCAGCATTCAATATCTCTCCGACATGTCTCGGCTGGCTCAGTTTGGCAGCGGCTGCCTCTGCCGCCGCCATCTGCTGCTCAGCCGCACCGTACTTCGAAACAGCCTCGCTCCTTGAATCCTGTGCCGTCAACGACTCAACACCAGCAACGAATGGCCCACGGCTCGCGGGGCTCGTGATCCTAGCGTCGCGACGCTCCGCCTCTGCCGCCGTCGTGGCCGTCCAGGGGGCCCGGGATGCGGAAAGCTTGGCCCGTCCGCGTCCCGCAGGCAGGCCGCAGCAGCCCCCTGTCCGTGGCATGCATTCCTCTCGCGGTGGGAGAAACCAGCGGATCTCTCATCAAGAACCAGCCTCCTGCATCCATAGCTTGTGGGGCCTCCAAGGTTCCAACGTCGTCGCTGCCACGGACTTCCTTGCTCTGGCCAGTCTGCTTCGTGGCTATGCCTCGTATTGAGTCGCGCACAGTATCCGTGCCTAGGTACAGACTACTTCGTGCGACTGTGCTTGTACTGCTACAAGGGATAAGAGAGAACAAGACAACGAGCGAATGCTCCTGCGCCGTGCTGTATTCAACCGACCCAGTGATCCAAGCGTGGATCCATTTCCATGCTTGCTGGCCTGCTTGGCCCCCGTAGTGATGCTCCCCGAGCCCCCCATCATCGCAGTCGTTCCGTCCGTCGCTGGCTGACTCGCTGTCGCCTCCGCTTCATACCAGGTACCCAGGCCCCTAGAAGTAGCTCCTCATTGCGTCCTCGTACCCAGTCCCCCCTCGGAGATCTCGCCCAAACTTGGCGTGCACGTCCAAGACCTGCCTGATGTGCCGCATGCTGAAGGACTCGCCCTTACTGACAGCCAGGTCTTGTGCGGATCCCACCACATTCTTGATCTCGCGGCCGTTGAGATCGTGCTTGGCCAGGTCGTTCAACTCTTCGTCGGTGAACGGCTGCAGCTCCAGCTTGCCCAGGGCCCTGATCCTCTCGATAAACATCTTGAAGATGGTCTTCTTGGCCTTGGCATCAAGAGCATCGTACCGCAGGGCGATGTGGATGCGAGACTGGAAGGCTTCGTCAAAAGTCTACATCAAGGCACATGGTTAGTCCACCGTGTCTCGTCATTTGACCTGCAGTCGGAGATGGGCCAGGACGGTCCTGAGTGGCATACCTCGACGCGGTTAGTCGTGAGAAACAAGATTCCCTGAAAGTATTCCAGCTGGCGCAGAAATATGCTCACGAGGGCATTGCGATGAATGTCCTGCATGTTCCGCTTCTCCAGAAACACATCGGCCTCGTCGAGGAGCAGGATCGCGCCCCAGGCATGGCAAATGTCCAGAATCTTCTGGAGCTCTGCCTCCAGATATCTAGAGTCGGTCCCCAGCTCGCCCGCCGAGGCCATATACAGTGGGCACTTGAGCAGCTCGCTGATGCCTTCTGCCGTCAGCGTCTTGCCTGTTCCTGGAGGCCCATGGAGAACCGCTGTTGTGCACCTGTCAGCATCTCATCGCCCAACCACGTCTCGTTCCATGGCAAAACTTACTGACGAGTCCCTTGCCCTTGCCCTGTATCACGTCGTCAATCGTCTGCGCCGCGTGGTACTTGCGGGACTGGACGAGTGCTTGGATCAGGTCCTTGGTCTCCGGCTCGAGCACCAGCGACTCCCATGCCTTCTCGTTCCACTTGATGTCCTTTACCCCAGAAACAGAAAACTCGAGCCACTGCTTCTCCGAGAAGGCAAACCCAAACACCACTGGAGACGCAATCAGGTAATCCTCCTCCGAGAGGTCGGGCAGCGCCTCAGCAGGCGTCTCCGCGGGTGTCTCGGTTGCCAGTTCCCCCGTCGTCGCGTTTCCGCTCGACAGCTTGTCACTCTCTGGGAGTGACTGCAATGCCGTCTCCTTCGGTTCTTCTTCCACCTGCTCCTTTGGGATTTTCGCCACGAACACGTCGCCCTTTTCATTCTTGAAGACCTTGGACACGAACTCGATCTTGTCGAGCCCCGCATCCGCATCCGCACCCCCGTCGGACGTCTCGCACTCGCAGCACCGGGCTTCGCCGTCTGACAGCCCGTCGTCCGAGAGGATGTCGTGGTCCTTGGGCCGAACCTGCGAAACAGAGTAGTTGGGGTTGATGCGCCTGAAAATGGCCGGGTCCACCATGATTCGGCTCTGCTGCACGTTAAACTTGATGATCGATCCCTTCTTGCGCTTCATGTACGCGATCCCCGAGTACGACTTGTAGTGCACGCCGTTCAAGGCCACAAACTTCTTGCCCCGCTCAATGAGGTCTTGTCGGACCCGAGCTTGCTCCTTGTGGTACTTGAGCGGGTAGCAGGGCAGGCTTGTGATCTTTCGCGCGCCCTGAAACTCTGGGATTTCTTCCCCCAAGGAGCCGTAGCCAAACTTCTTGCCGTCGTACTCGAGATATTTTCCCTCAATGAAGTAAAAGTCGCCCCTCATAATGGTAGACTGGTGATACGCCATGTCTACTTTAAACACCCTTGGGTCCTCGACGGAGCCATAGGTCGTTGCGTAGGCGAGCGTGTTCGGCTTCCAAAGCGCCCAGAGCAAGTCGAACGTGATGACGCCGCTCTCGAGCATCGGGTAAAGGCTCTCCTTTATCTTGGCGTAGTCCTTGTCCAGGTACTTGATCAGCACCTTGAGCTGCTTTCGCTTGCTCTCGAGGCGGGCCCCGTTCCTCTTGCGCTCCTTTTTATCGTCGCCGGCAGGCTGCGCCCTTTTGAGGTGCTTCAGGTGCGTGCGGAAGTCTTCCAAGTACCTGCGCTAGACGTCAGTTACGCTCTTGCAATGGCACGCACCGACATCTCGCGGCAGGGATACACATACAAAAAGAGCAGATTGGGGTCTAGCTTTGGTGTTTCGTCAACCAAGCTCGCTCCACGCACATTGCCAATCACGTCCTGCAGGCACTCGCGCAGAAGCTTGCTCCGGATATCCACGAACGTCGCCCGGAACTTTCCCTCGCAATCAAAGGTTCGTCGAACGTGGAATATGTACTCGTCGTACAGAGAGCCCACTGCCATGTCAGCCGTGTCCTGAAGTTTGTAGGTGTAGAGAGTCGTGTCCCAAATCCAGTCCACCCGCTTAAAGTCAGCCTTTGTGCCCTTTTTCGAGGGTTTTCGCCCACTGCCTTGTGCCTTTCCGTTATTATTGTCGATATCAGGCTCCTGTAACTGCAACCCACGTGCGAGCATTGCACGACGGAAACCTCTTGTATTTGAAGGGCCGACACCGGGGCGCCCCGAGCGGCCGGGTGGCGGAAGGCCAGCAGAGGCGGACTGAGTGGAAGGGTTGCCGCTTGGGACAGGCATGAGGCTGTTAGGGTGCCCGCCTGGGAGACCGAATCCAGCCGAGATGGTCGGTGTAATGCCGTAGGACAATCCACCGGTTCCCAGGTTAGAGAGACCCGTAGGTTGAGCCATTTGCGATTGAAGTTGTGATATTTGAAGCTCTAGACGATCGAGATGGTCATATAGGTCGTCCTTGGCCGCATCTCTCTCGTCTCCACGATCGCCAGCACTGCGGCGTCCCCCATCATCTTCGTCAGAGGATGCCGAATCAGATGAGCCAGAGCTAGAGTCTGAACTGTCTTCTGTTTGCTTCTGGCCATGCGCCGACTTCTTAGGGCGACGCTTTGCCTTGGCCTTGCGGTGGTGCGCCTGCTTCTTGGAGCTATTGACAGGCTTCTTCTTTGGACTGTCTGGCGCTGTACTAGAATCCGAGTCGGTCGAGCTGCTGTCCGACTCTGTTGAGCTTCGTGCCACATCGTCTTCTGGGCCGGAATCGCTGTTCTCGGCCTGCGCAGTTACCCTGAGGAGTTTGGAACTGCTCCGAAGATGCTTCTTCGATCGCGTCGCCTTGCTGGCCTTGTGGGGAGAAGGCTCCGAGCCCTTGGCCCGTTTCTTAGACTCGACTTGAGGCTTCTCCACTCCGTCGGGGCCCTTCTTGCTCGCTTTGCCCGTCTCCGTCTTGTGGTCCTCGGTCGCAATCTGGTGGGACACGGGCTCCTTTCGGCAGTCCGGCGGGACGACAGAGGTATCGTGAGACTCCATTTTCAGCTGAAACGAGGCGGGCAAAGTCTTGATGTTTCCGTGGCTGTAGTGAAGAGAGTTGATCAACGGAGATCCGTGAGCCTCCCTCCGTCACTTGGAAAGCGAGGTGGGTGTGCAGTGTATGAGCCGCTGCGTCACGCCATAAATCAGTTCTTTGGCCGCCCTCACAAACGGGCATGTCAGGAAAGCGCTTACGGGTCACTCTATACCACGTCGTTGCTGTGTTGACTGCGGGACGGCAGCAAGAAGGTCGAGCCGAGCGCGACAGCTCGGTAATGTGTAGAGATGATGGAATAGGTGGCGAGATAAATGTTGATGCGAGCTCGTGGCTCCAGTACCGAGGGACGCGAGAGTGGCGGAGCAACGATACGGGACTCGTCAGATCGAATTTGGCGGGCGTCGTTGTCGAAGCGATGATGCATCAACAACAGGGGAGCAAAGGTAGAACCGCGGGGAGCAGCAGAGAAGGGGAAGGAGAGCGGCGGCGGCAAAGTCGAAAAAATAGGCTCGTGGTATTAACACTGGTTGGTATGTTGGCGGCGGCTGTGGAAGTGAATGGCGGCACCTAGGCACCTACCTACCTATGGGCTGGACGAGGCGCAGGCGGGCGGGCGCACCGTCTTGCGTTGGGCCTGGCCTCTCTATTCCGTGCCTGGCCTGGGCCGTCCAGTCTGTGTCGTCAATACCGGGCGGTCGATGCTTGACGATGGATGTTCTCAGGTCCTGGGCGAGCCTCGAGGTAGGCACTGCAGGACATGACAAGCCCGGCAGCGGAGGGCAGCAAGACCAAGACGGCAGGCGAAAGGCGACCGTGAACGGCACGAGCAGCCAACCGAGAGAAGCCGCGGGCGTTTTAAATCACGTCGCGATTCGACTCGGCCGGTCCCCTGTGCGACGCGAGTGACGTGACTGTGCGCAGCCATGCTGGCGGCCTGTTGGCAGCGGCGGCCCAATGAGACGGGCATGCGTGGCTCAGCGTCGTGCGAGACACCACCGGCACCATCCAGATGCATCCAGCCATGCAGTCGTCCAGCCAGCATCCATCGGGACGCAGACGCCGCCACGCACCCACGGTGGCTTACGGGGGCCGCAGGCGAGCAGCTCCCGCTCTGGAGACGCCGTCGACGCGTGACTGGCTGGCTGGCTGGCTGCGCCGGCCCGCGGCCGCCTCCCAGGGCGTTCTTGCTCGTCTCGCCGCTCTCGCTCGGCTCCTGGAGACGTCTGCCGCCAACGGTTCGGGCAGGGCGGAACGAGGCGCGAAATGGAACAAGTCAGCCGGCGGCGATTGGCCCGCGTCGACGGTGGCTGCCTCCGGGCCGCGACCGTTGTTGGGTCTCACGACTCCAGCAGCGAGCCCTTCCACCCAACGCCTCCTCCAGGCACGGGCTCTCGTCGCCGTCGCCCCAGGACTGCTGGGCAGGCTGCGCCCATGACTCCATGCATTGCTTGGCCGTGTGCCTAGCGCCGGAGCATGTGGGATCGTACATGCGCTGTCGTAACAGGCCAACTGGCAGCGCCTCCCTCTGTCGTCGTCGATAGGCTGGCTGTTGCCCCGGTGGGAGCGACTCAACACACCGTCATACGCGCTGCCCCGCAAAAGCCAGGCGTTCGGCTCGTCTTTGAGCGCCGGGCCGGCTACGTTGGGTGCCTACGAGTAAGGCACGGTATTTCGCGTCGGATGCTGAGGAGGATGCCTACCTACCTTAGGTAGGTAAGGTAGGTAGGTCGGTGAGGTACTCGTAAGGTCCTTTACGAGTAAGCCGCTGAAACAGCTCCTGCAGCCTCACCGAGGCTGACTCGTGTAAGTGGCCGGCATCTGGTAGGCATCTGGCACAGATTCCTCGGGCATGAGCTGCGTCCACTGGAACGGGCGTTGCCCGCCCATGGCGCTGGCTGGCAGATGCAGCTGAAAGGCTGGGGTTGGGCGCTGAAGCATGGTTTCTTTAATTGCTCTTTCAGCTCCACCAACGGCTTGGATTTAGAGATGTGGCTTGCCCTGCACCCAATTAGCTGCCCTCGTGCGACGCCATTTCGAGCCTCAAGCCGTCACCTAGCTGAGCTTCCGACCTCGCGTCTCGTCGAGCAACAAACGCAGCATCATCGCGGCGGTCAAGGGAAGCATTTGCAGCTCTCCGTCATCTCCACAGACGTCGCCGCCCGACTGTCTCGTTCACGGCCTCCCGCGAGTCGGCCAGACGCTCCTCTGCTGTCGCGTACTGACGCCCGGCGCAGTGGGAAAGGCGGCCATGCCTGACGTGTCCCGCTGGACGGCCATTGACCGTGCCCTGGGCTTCAGCAGCCGGCCCGCGGACGGTGCCCGCCGTCACGAGCGGCTTCATGAGGAGGAGCAGGCCCGTGAGTCCGTCCCCATCTCCCCAGGCAGCCTCGCTCTACCAACGATGCGCCGCTTGTGAGGCGTTGGACCAGGCTGATCCGAGGGTTGTTCGGCTCCTCTCGTCCAGTGCTCCCGCGGTTTCGCGGCGAACATCTCCAATCTGCCGTTCCGCCTGCCGAGGCCACCAAGGTGTGCCTGCGGCTGCGGCACCTGATCCAGGAATGCGTTCCCTGCGAGATGGAGGCGAGCCGCATCACCACCCCGCACAGTCGCATCATCACGCCCAAGGTTGTCAAAGCCGCCAAGGAAGCTGGCGGTCACGAGTACAGGGGCTGCGTGGTGTGCTATCCCGGCACGCTGGGTCTACCCATCACTTGACCTGACCTGACCCGGCTGCTCTAGGTGTATTGCCTGCTGGTCAACCAGCTTTGGTTCCGTCACGAAGCACTCGTTGAGCTCTGGGATTCCGACCTCCACAAGCTCCGTGCTGAAGCGTGTGGCGTCATTGCCAAGGCCATGTAAGTCAGCGAAACTCCGACTCGACTCTGCCGAGTGGCGTGCTGATAGACGGCTCGCTTGGACAGTGTTGAGAATGAGGAGGACACCAGATATCTGTTGCACGCCGTGCTGCTTCGCCGGTACTCTTTCCTCTCCGACAACGTCCCGACCCCCCCCGTCAATGTCATCGAAAAGGCCGTCGACCTGCATGCTGTTCGAGTGATTGGGTCTTCCGGCTATCAAAAATGCATCAACTACCTCTGGCGCGGCTGGCTTATTCAAGACGAGGACGATCCGTCCGTCTTCGTCGACTACGAAGACAAGGACAATACCAGTTTCTTTGTGCACATGGATCCGGACCGCATGAGGGCCCCCAAGTATCAGAACGCCGCGCAACTGCTCTTCTCGGTCATCTACCTCGCCCTCTACACTGCCGCAATCAACTCGGTCAACCCGAGCGGAGTGCTCGACGGAGCCGAGGTCGCCATGTACGTCTTCACACTCGGCTTTGTGTGTGACGAAGTGGTCAAGTTCTACAAGGCGGGATACCACATCTTGGGCTTCTGGAATGCCTTCAACGGCGTCTTGTACTCCTTTCTGACCGCGTCGCTCGTATTCCGCATCATCGGCTTGACCGCGCCGATTCACTCCGACTTCCGCGAGCACTACAGCACCCTGAGCTACAACATGCTGTCCTTTATCGCCCCCATGTTCTGGTCGCGGCTGCTGCTGTACCTCGACAGCTTCAAGTTCTTCGGTGCCATGCTGGTCGTTCTAAAGGTCATGATGAAGGAGTCGGTCATCTTCTTCGCCCTGCTCATCATCATCATCATTGGCTTCCTCCAGGCCTTTATTGGTCTCGACCTGGCCGACGATAATGTCGCTGGTGATGTCATGTTCATCGTCGAATCAATGCTCAAGGCGATCCTTCAGAGCCCCGAGTTTGGGGGCTTTGAAGGCTTTGGACCACCCTGGGGCATCATACTCTACTACTGCTTTACGTTTGTTGTCATGGTGTGTTGACGCCCCTGTAATCAGGACAGGAAAGATGATGCTAACATGTGCATGTTTCACAGATTGTCCTCCTCAACATCCTCATTGCGCTCTACAACTCTGCGTACGAGGACATCTATGACAATGCCGACGACGAATATTTGGCCCTCTTTTCCCAAAAGACGATGCAGTTTGTTCGCGCCCCCGATGAGAATGTGTACATTGCACCACTCAACCTGATCGAAATTATTATCTCGGGATTGCTTGAGTGGTGGATGAAGAAGCAGACGTACGAGTTCATCAACGACTGTGTCATGGGCTTCTTCTACTCGCCGCTGCTTTTTGTGGCCGCCTACTTCGAGACACGCACCGCACACAGCATCCGACGAAACCGCGCCCGGGGTGAGGAAGATGACGATGTTATGGAGGAGTGGGAGCAGCTGGCTCACGAGCTTGACTTTGAAGCTGACGGGTGGGCCAAGACGTGCAACTCTGTGAAGCCGAACTTGGAAGACGATCCGGCCGTCGTCGAGGTCCGGAAATTGCGCACTGAGGTTGAGGAGCTCAAAGCGATGTTGGCGCAAATCGGTCGCGCGGTTGGCACCAAGCCGGCCCAAAAGGAGTCCCAGGCCGAGGACGGGCCAGACACGCAAACGGAGAAAAAGAAGAAGAGCGAATCCGAGGCTCAAGGATCGGGAACAGAAGCGCAGGATGATTCCGGGCCTAGCAAAAGCAGCGACGACTAGTTGGGATTTTACCGCCAGGGTTTGAGAGTGCAAGATATCTGAGCGCGGTTCTCACGACAGATATCAGGATAGTGAACGCGACTTTCGTACCATGTTATACCATTCGCGAGAGTCAAGGAGCAAGCAAACTTCTATTTTTGGCGGACATTTTGCGTATATAATGGCTGGCGTTTTGGTCCAGGCGTTTTGGCCCAGGTGAGCTATGCTCTGAAATCTTGATGAACCGTGCCGCCACCCCGGGTCCGGACTCGCTGCACCTTTGCGGCATCGCCTTCTCAGGCCTCCCGATCTCTCTATCACTCTGCTGGAGGAAAGAACTTGCTGTTTTTGGAATTCGCCATCAGTATATGGATAATGGAATACGTGAGAAGACCGCAAAGCCTGGCAGTGACCGACTTACGGGAGCATCTCGTTGTAGGCAGCCACGTCCTTCTGCTCAAATGTGACAAACACAACCCTCTCCAGGGCGCTGCCGTCTCTCTCCAGATACTTCCTGACCGTCTCGCACGCGACTCTGGCTGCATCCGTGCTCGGATAGCCGTACACGCCCGTGCTGATGCCGCTGAACGCGAGACTCTTGACACCACTCGCATCAGCCAGCTTCAGGCTCTCCTCGTAGCAGCTCTGCAGCAGACGCTCGCTCCTCTGCGGGTCAGCGCGGTCGTAGATTGGGCCAACGGTGTGGACGACGTGCTTGGCGGGGAGCCGGTGGCCGCGGGTAATGCGAGCCTCGCCCGTGGGACAGCCGCCGAGTTGACGGCACTCGGCGAGGAGGCCGGGGCCAGCGGCACGGTGGATGGCACCGTCGACGCCGCCGCCGCCGAGGAGGGACGTGTTGGCGGCGTTGACGATGGCGTCGAGGCGGAGCTTGGTGATGTCGCCGTGGACGAGGCCGACGCGGGCGTTGATGGCGGCCACGGGGGGGAAGTCGCCTGTCGAGGAGGAGGCCTGTCGACGGCCAGCGGAGCGGTAGAGCTGTGTGACGGTGGGAATGTCTGCGAGAGACCGGGTGCCTGCGGTGGAAGCCATGGTGTTTCGGCGAGTTTGCTTGGTGTGGTGATTTAGGATGGAGGAGATGTCTCGTTCACTTGCTGGCGGGAGCTTGGGATATTTATTTATTTATTTATTCGTACGGGAGGGAAGGACAGTCTCAAGATAGAGTTGGCTACAAAGGTTGGGCCCAGAAGTATCCGGACCGACCCACCCTATAAGTGGGCCCCGTCACCGTGTGTATACAGTATTTTTGAAAACTAGTCTCAACAAACTCTAATACTCGAAGAGTCTCATCACTAGTAAAATACATAAGAGTCTTCGTTAAAGAGGCTTGCTAAGGAGCATCTAAATTTAACGAAAATGCCGCAAACTAGGAGCCAAAAGAAGGCAGCTGCTGTGCCGGACCAGCTAGCCCCACAGGCTTCGAATTCAACCCAGCCCTCTTCCACACGCCCTCGAACGCGCACACAAGCTGCCCTCGCAGCTGCCCAGGCGGTCAGGTCACGAGACTCGAAGCCGCCTGTCGCCGCCGCTGCGGCAGCCTCGCAACCTTCCAACAAAACACACACACGTAAACACGAGCGGCCTGCCCTCGCGAGCCCAGGCGGTCAGGAGCCTTTCGAAGACGATGAAGGCAGTAATGATGAGTCTATCAGAGATGATCTTACTTTTGCCTAGCTTATTAGGAAATATCCCAAAGGGGAAATGGTATCCGTACACTTTTTATACACACGGTGACAGGGGTCTACATGTAGGGTGGGTCGGTCCGGATACTTCTGTGTCCAACTTCGGGGGATTCTGGGAGCCGGAGAAAAGGGCAAAAGCCACTGGCAGCTGCACGTGTTGTAGAATATGCGAGATCCAAGTTGTACGCAACCGAGTTTATGAAGAGAAAGCTGAGAGTTGAGTTGCTTTGAAAGTCAACATGAGAAAGCATGACGTTCGACCGGCCGGGGAATTTATTACACGGAGCCTGGGCCCTGAGCATTCCGACCAGGCCATCGCCTTATTCTTGACTCACCGTCTCTGATCCTACAACAATTCTTGCCGCCAGCTGCCTCCAGCAGTCTTTGCCTAGCACCGCTTCGACACACGAAATCCTCCAAAGCCCAGCCCGCAATCATGGCCGACGTGTTACCAAGCACATGGCCAAGCTCCAGCTCGACGAGGAGACGGGCGAGATGGTTTCCAAGGCCGAGCTGAAGAAGCGCCAGCAGAATCGGGCCAAGAAGGCCGCACAGGGAAAGGCACGCCGGGAAAAGGCCGCCGTCGGCCCGGCCCCGCAGAAGCCAGTGCCCGCTGCAAAGCCCGAAGAGCAGCTCATCGACCCTGATGCCATGTTCAAGCAGGGCTTCCTCGACGACGTCTACAACGAGCGCCCCGACAAGAACGTTGTTACGCGGTTCCCGCCTGAGCCCAACGGCTACCTGCGATGCGACGACACCAACCCGGGGAAGGAGGAGGAGAAGTACTTTACCGCGATCCAGGACGTGGTGCGGTGGCTGGGATTCGAGACCTTCAAGATGACGTATTCGAGTGACAACTTTGAGAAGCTGTACCAGATGGCAGAAAAGCTACGTCTGAGCCTGCACTGGTACGTACGACTGGATGGAGCTCGGCATCGATCGTTGTACTGACGTTAGGGGCCTTGAGATGCCGAGATCAAGCTCCAGCGTGGAGGAGAGAAAGGCGCACAGCCTCGTTACCACTGCCAGACGCCGAACAATCAGTCGACGACAACCTGGTCAATTTCGACACATGCGCGACGGCAAGTATCCTGATGCCCTGATCGAGCCGGGTTTCGACGAGGTGAAGCGTCGCGCGCCGTGGCCCGAGGCGGCTGGCGAGAGTAAACTTGGGAAGGGCGTACTTTGTAAGTCATTATCCCTCTGGCTTCCCTTGTGGACAAACCTTTTGTCTATGCTGCCATGCTAACTGGAGATATACAGGTCATAGACTCGAACAGCACAGAAGACAAGATTGTATTCAACCGCATTGTCAGCTGTCAATCTGAGCAACTCATTAGCGGTGAGGGCAGAAGCCTGCGAGGGCAAGCTTCGGTCTTTACACAATCTGACTTCTTGCTGCTCCTACCTGATCGTCTTGCCTCTAATCCATCGTGGACCCCGTCGTGCTGCACAGCGGCATTACAAATAGCTATCTAATAAATCACGCAAATAGAAACAGTTATTTAATAATTTACGTAATAGAGATAGCTATTTAATAAATTATATAGTAGAGATAGCTATTTAATAAATTGCATAATAGAGATAGCTATTTAATAAATTATATAATATAAGAATAAATATTTTAGTAGAGTATAAATGCAGAGCTATTCCTTTCTTCTCTCCCTTTCTAGTTTTTATACCTTATTACTACAATAACTATTATTAAGTCTTTACTTCTAAGTCTTTACTTCTTAAGAATTATTTTAAAATGAAGTCCGGACTTGCTCTTATTTTATTTACCTTCTTTACCTCTGTTCTAAGCGCTAAAGGCGTAAGTAAAATACTTAATACCTATAATTATAAGTAATAATATTTAGATGTATTAACTTATAATAATTTAAAAATAAGATAATGATATTGATATTTCTTCTTTTAAACATGCAACAAGGCGGACGAACACTGTTATGTTCCACACAAGAGCAAGGTTCCACATAAGGACATATTTGCACAGGAGACTACTTATGACAAAGTCCCCTGTCGCGAAGATCGTCGGGTATGCTCACTTTAAACTATATTCTAAGTTTATATTTAAACTAACTACTAAAAAAATATAGTGTAAAGAAACTGGATACTTTTGCTTCACTAGTGATCGTACGGATACTGCTTCCTGTGCCTAAATGGAATGACAAATTTATTATATCGGAAGGATAGATACTTGGACTAGGATAAAACAGAAAATCACAAAATCAGTGGATGGTAATTTGATGGAGTCAAACGTGCGGCCCAAAGGACAGGCGGTTGCGCACTGCGCCAAACACACACACAAGTCTCCGGGTGTCAGTCACTCACTCGCAGAGGGGTTTCACTTACTTAGACCATCTGAACACAAGAACAGGCAACTTTCAGTAGTCCGTGGCCCCGTGACGGACGTAGTTCACTCGCTTCATGTTCACACACAGGGGTTGACCAGGAGGTCTCACTCACTTATTACTCGCAAATTCTAACGCAATTAGGGGATATAAGGCGCCTATAGGCTATTAATTCTAAAGAGCGTAGCCTCTTTGCTTAATAGCGGGAGAGAGGCTTCCCTTATATATACGTGCAAGCTCTTGAGCCCCCCTGTCTCTGCATAGCCCCTGTCGTGGGGTGTGTTCGTCTTCCCTGTCAAAATATGGGGTTCGTTACCGTATATTAATATAAGAGACAGCCTCGTCTATATTGTAGCTATAGTCTGGTAAGAGCGGCGGCTTAATGGCGGTCCCCTGCCTACGTCCTAGTATATTTTGGCGGGGAAGATAAACACACCCCACGATAGGGGCAGTGCTAGGGGGATGTAGGAGCTTATGTGTGTATATAAGGGAAGCCTCTCTCCTACTGTCAAGTAAGGAAGGCATGCTCGGAATCAACAGCCCACGAGCGCCTTGTGTCCCTAGTTGCGTCAAATCCTACGAGTGATTTGTGAGTAAGACTACCCGGTCGACCCTGAGAGTGAATATGAAGTGAGTGAACCACAACCGGCATGAGGCCACGGACTGCTGCTAGAGTTGCCTGGTTAGCTTGAGAGAGGACGCGGGTAAAAAGCAATAGACCTGGGTGGCTCGGATAAGGTTTGCCGGCGTTGTGACCGCACGCTGAGATTCAAAGAATGGCATGGCATGCATGTAGGTTGAGGCACGATCCGATTAAGGATTCATACAAGGAGGCGGGAACGAAGGTTTCAATATACGGCCCTTTGTCAAACAAGAGCTTGGGGACGGTGAGCCGTGCATGGACTGGGGTGGCAGCACGGCGGGTGATTACTCGTATGCTTTGGCAAGATTGGGTACTTCGTATGTGAAATGCGGAGGCAGCAGCTCAAGGCAAATCCGTTGGCCGACGGCGACGGCTTGCGCAAAACATTTGCACGACATGCCGTCGCCCAGCGGCCCTGCTTGTAATAGCAGAACCCGCTGATGACTGGGGGCCCCGCGGGGTCGCGATGCTGGTGTAGGAGACGATGGGGGACGGACGTTGCAAGCGTCCTCGTGGTGCCATAGCATAGCATGGCTGGCACTGGCACTGGCACTGGATGGTCCGAGCCCGAAAGGCATTGTCGGAGCAACGCTGATGCGGCACGTTGGCCTGCGCTGCAGGACTGAGCCAGTGAGACGGACTGGCGGTGACAACGTGGCTGCGAGACAGACGCCGAATGGCGAAGGTCTCAGGGTAGACTCAACCACCCCAGCATGAAATTAACGGGCACCAACGGGCGACGAGAGTGGCCTCCAAAAGCATGGTAGGGCTGGCTTCCGTGGAGGAAACGCCAAAGGCACGACGGAGCGGATCCCTGACTCAGCGGATAACGTCACAGGCGTCCACTGTCGACTGGTTCTTGATGGATCTGCCTGCAGACTTTTAGAACTTCACCCGTCTCGTGGACGACCTTGCCGCCTGCCATTGGACACATGTGCATCTGCAGCTATACGCACCAAGGGCCAGGTTCACATGAAGAGCCTCACGTCGCACACCTTCAAAACGTCTCTCAAAGCCTTACCCACCTGCGTTCTGTCCAACCCCACCCCTTACCACTGCAACGTCCTCCAGAGTCCAGCCCTACGTCTTCTTTACCGTCACGATTTAGAAGCGCATTGGCTCAGTCGGACCGGGGCCGTCTCAGACTACGGCGCAAGCTGCCCTACACCACACTCCAACGACGGGTCCACGACATATTATCGTCTCGAGCCATGTCTGCCGCAGCGTCATCCTCTGCGAACCTGGTCGAGTCTGCAAAGAGGCTTGCCGCTTTCCAGGCCGTCGAGGAGCACCTCCTTCCGTCTTTCGAGTATGTCGGAATTGGCTCCGGCAGCACCGTCGTCTACGTGGTGGAAGCCATCGTCAGCAAGGGGCCTGCCTTCTACGCCAACATGACCTTCATCCCCACCGGAAGCCAGTCCAAGGGTCTCATCAGACAGGCCGGCTTGACGCTCTGCAACCTGAATGAGCGTCCAGCCGTAGACGGCAGACCTGTTGCTCTGGACGTTGCTTTCGACGGCGCGGACGAGGTCGACGAGGACCTCAACCTGATCAAGGGAGGCGGCGCGTGTCTGCTGCAGGAGAAGCTGGTGGCAATAGCGGCCAAAAAGTTTGTTGCTGTGGCTGGTGAGTTCCATATATCCCCCCCCCTCTCCCCCATCCGATACCGACATCTTACCCCACGGCAGACTCTCGCAAGCAGTCCCCGCGGCTTTGCACCAAGTGGAAGGCCATTCCCATCGAGGTCCTGCCCCTCGCGGCCCCTGACGTGCTCACCCGTCTGCAGGCCATGGGCTCCCCAAACGCGGCCGTCCGCTCTGGGCTGCCCAGCAAGGCCGGCGAGTGCGTGACCGACAATGGCATGTGGATTATCGACGCCCCCTTCACTCCCCTCCTGTTGCCCCGAGACCTGACGGCGGGCGTGGACGGTAAGGGCAAGAATGGAGCCTGGGAGATTGACACCTTGGCAGCAGAGCTGCTCAAGATCCCGGGAATCGTGGAAATTGGGCTGTTCCACGGCTTCGATGGCGAGCAAGTCGTGAGCCGGGGCAAGGAGCTGCAGGCACAGAAGCCCGTCGCGGCCTACTTTGGTATGCCCACCGGCGAGGTCCAAGTGCAGCGCGCAGCGTCGAAGTAGCATCTAGGGTCTCCCAAAATGCAACGAATCATGGCCAGGCATCCCTTCTTGGCAAGACACGTGCATCACTTGATTGAGCTGCAGAATAGAGTTAAGGTGTAGGAGCACGCTTACACCGGCCCTATTAGCAGGGAGGTGCCTATATCAATTTCCAGTGTGCAAACAACACTTGCGATTGAATTGCGTCGAAGTCGAAGGGGCCAGATGTCAGTCTCACTGAGGGATGCCGTCAGCTCGTGCCGTGCTCCGAGGCGTCAGCTGCAGCCCGGAGCTGATGACCCCAAGAAGGCCTATTAACGATGCGGCAGCAGTCCGTACCTAGACAAAAAGCACTGCGGCGCAGTGCTGGCTCGGCAATATGGCACCACCTCGTTTCCCTCCCTGCGACCAACCAGGAGGGTCCCCGCGCAGAATTGCCCATCATCTGAAATCATCCATATCTGGCTGGCCGCTCAACGACTCACCGCCTTTGCCATCCGTCCCCGTTGGGTTTAGCGACACCCGATAAAGCCCGATAAGCCCCCCAAATGGAGGGGCGAGGGGTACTTAACTTTGCGAATTATTCCTTTCGTCTTACGAGTAGCGGCACCCGGGGTACGGCCAGAGAGAAAAACTTTTGTGGCGCTCAGGGACCACCAGCGGAGGCATAAAACTTGTCGCCCCCAGCAATTTTCCGCCCTCTTCCTGCCTCCGTCCTCCCTCTTCATTTCCTCTCCCTCATCATCTTTTGGTCGTCCTCCTCCAAGACGAACCGCGGACTTGTCCATTCTCTAATCCCATCCTCCGCCGTCGAGTTGTTCTTTGGATCCTCCTCCACTGAGCAGCCCCGCCTCGACGATAAAGAAAAAAAGCCGCGATAGAGCAGAGTCGACCCCTCCATCGTCTCCGGGCTTTTCACGACAGGTCAGACTCTTCAGTCTCCGGATAGATCTCGATAGACGTTGGATCGTGTATAGAGTTCCTTGTTGTTCTCGTCGTCATCTAGACACGACAGATCTACCTCCTCACACGACTAATACCCCGAATCCACACCGACACCATGCCTTCCGAGAACGCGCAGTCGGTCAAGGTCCTGGACGAGCTCTTCCAGAAGCTCACCGTCTCCAAGGATGCCGCCGAGATGAAGGAGTCCTCCAACGAGCTGGCCAGCTTCATCAACGGCCGCATCGAGGACCAAGACGTTCCCTCCAAGTGAGTATTTCCCTCTTGCCGTCGCCTCTCGCCTGCGACGCACACAAGCCGGGTTGTTTTTTGAATAAAAGAAAAACTTTTTTGGGCCAGTCACACACCCCGCCTTCCAAACGGCTGCCCGCCAAGCGCTGCAACCCGCCCAGGGTTGCATTCTCTCCCTCCCTCTCTTTTTATTTTGTTTTTATTTTTTATACAGCGCTTGAACCCCCATAGGCGTGCATTGCGCAGAGGCTAACAAAGCATCTTTTGCAGGACCATCGACAACATCAAGAAGCATCTCGGCAACAAGAAGGATGCCCTCGCCCGGGAAAGGGCCTGCACGGCTGTCGCCGCCATCGCCTCGCACTCCGAGGTCTCTGCTAACGTCGAGCCCTACCTCATCGTCCTCCTGCCCGGTCTTCTGGCTGCCGTTGGCGACAAGATCACCGCCGTCAAGAATGCCGCCAGCGCTGCCGTCTCCGCCATCGCCGGCGCCCTGAACGGCAATGCCGTCAAGGCCGCCCTACCGCCCATCATGGACTCCATCCGCAACGCCCAGAAGTGGCCTGAGAAGATGGTCGCTCTGGACTTCATCGACGCCCTCGTCAAGAATGCCCCGGCCCAGCTTGCCTACCGCGTCCCCGAGCTGATTCCGGTCATCTCCGAGTCCATGTGGGACACCAAGAAGGAGGTCAAGGAGCGCGCCTACAAGACCATGGAGCAGATCTGCCAGTTGATCGTCAACAGGGATATCGAGCGCTTCATTCCCGAGCTCATCAAGTGTATCGCCAAGCCTGAGAACGTCCCCGAGACCGTTCACTTGCTCGGCGCCACCACCTTTGTTACCGAGGTCCAGGAGCCCACCCTGGCCCTCATGGTCCCCCTGCTGGATCGTGGTCTGGCTGAGCGCGAGACTGCCATCAAGCGAAAGTCTGCTGTCATCGTTGACAACATGTGCAAGCTCGTCGACGACCCCAACATTGTTGCTCCTTTCCTGCCCAAGATGATGCCCGGCCTGCAGAAGAACTACGACAACCTGGCTGATCCCGAGGCCCGTGAGAAGACCAAGCAGGCCCTCGACACCCTCACCCGTGTCGGTAACATCAAGGACGGCAAGATCCCCGAGGCCCGCAACGACGGCGATCTCAACATCGTCCTCGGAAAGCTCAAGGATGTCTTGTCTGCCAAGTACGCCAACTACCTCGAGAAGATGGACCCCGTCGCCCAGTACATCGCTGCCGTGGCCGGTCAGATCATCGATGAGAAGGAGACCGAGTCCGTCATCTGGGTCGAGAACCTCAAGCCTTACATCGCTGTCATCACTGGCATTGACAACGCCGAGAGCGTCATCGATACCCTCCGCAAGCGTGCCTCCCCTGGTGTCGCTGAGGAGGAGGAGGGTGAGGCCGACGACGAGGAGGGTGAGGATCTCTGCAACTGCACCTTCTCTCTCGCCTACGGTGCCAAGATTCTCCTCAACCAGACTCACCTGCGTCTCAAGCGTGGCCAGCGCTATGGTCTTTGCGGCCCCAACGGCTCTGGCAAGTCTACTCTGATGCGCGCCATCAACAACGAGCAGGTCGAGGGTTTCCCCAAGCAGAGCGAGGTCAAGACCGTCTTCGTGGAGCACGACCTCGACTCCGCCGACACCGAGATGACCACCATCGACTGGACCATGAAGAAGCTGGCCGAGGCTGGCGTCACCACCACTCAGGCGGATGTCGAGAAGCAGCTGAACGAGTTCGGCTTCACCGAGACCATGGTCAAGGGCGAGATCACCGCCCTCTCCGGTGGTTGGAAGATGAAGCTGGCTCTGTGCCGTGCCGTCTTCGAGGCCCCCGATATTCTGCTTCTCGATGAACCCACCAACCACTTGGATGTGAAGAATGTCAAGTGGCTGGAGGAGTACCTCACCAAGTCCCCCTGCACCTCCATCATCGTCTCCCACGACTCGTCCTTCCTCGACAACGTCTGCCAGCACATCGTCCACTACGAGCGCTTCAAGCTCAAGCGCTACCGTGGTAACCTGGCCGAGTTCGTCAAGCGGGTTCCATCTGCCAAGTCCTACTACGAGCTCGGCGCTTCCGAGATGGAGTTTTCCTTCCCCGAGCCTGGCTTCCTCGAGGGCGTCAAGACCAAGGCCAAGGCCATCCTGCGTGCTACCAAGATGTCCTTCCAGTACCCCGGCACCTCGAAGCCGCAGATCCAGGACATCACCTTCCAGTGCTCTCTTGGCTCTCGTATTGCCGTCATTGGCCCTAACGGTGCTGGCAAGTCGACTCTGATCAACGTCTTGACCGGCGAGCTCATCCCCACCGAGGGTGAGATCTACCAGCACGAGAACATCCGTATCGCCTACATCAAGCAGCACGCCTTTGCCCACATCGACAACCACTTGGACAAGACACCTTCCGAGTACATTCAGTGGCGCTTCCAGACCGGCGAGGATCGTGAGACCATGGACCGAGCCAACAAGATCATCACCGAAGCTGACGAGAAGGCCATGGACAAGATCTTCAAGATCGAGGGCACACAGCGTCGCATCATTGGCATCCACTCCCGCAGAAAGTTCAAGAACAGCTACGAGTACGAGTGCTCGTTCGTCCTGGGCGAAAACGTCGGCATGAAGGGCGAGCGCTGGACTCCCATGATGACGGCCGACAACGTCTGGCTGCCGCGAAGCGAGCTCCTTGCCTCTCACCAGAAGATGGTTGCCGATGTCGACATGAAGGAGGCCCTGGCCTCTGGTCAGTTCCGCCCCCTGGTCCGAAAGGAGATTGAGACGCACTGCGCCAACTTCGGCCTGGACGCCGAGCTGGTTTCTCACTCGCGCATGCGTGGCCTGTCCGGTGGCCAGCGTGTCAAGACTGTCCTGGCTGCTTGCTCGTGGCAGCGCCCCCATCTCATCGTCCTTGACGAGCCTACCAACTACCTCGACCGGGACTCCCTGGGTGCCCTGTCCAAGGCCCTGAAGAAGTTTGAGGGTGGTGTCATCATCATCACTCACTCTGCCGAGTTCACCAAGGACCTGACCGAGGAAGTCTGGGCCGTCATGGACGGCAAGATGACTCCTTCTGGCCACAACTGGGTCAGCGGCCAGGGCTCTGGCCCCCGCCTCAAGGCGGACGGCGACGAGGAGGAGGAAAAGTTCGATGCCATGGGCAACAAGATTGTTAGCACCAAGAAGAAGGCTAAGCTGACTTCTTCGGAAGCCCGTAAGAAGAAGAAGGGTGAGTTGTCCATCTCTAGCGCTTCCCAATATGGCCGAGGTCGAGGCTAACGATTTTCACAGAGCGCATGGCTCGCCGCAAGCGCGGTGAGGAGGTTTTCAGCGACGAGGACGATTAAACGAATCATACCCGCGGCGCTGCATTCTGACGAGCGTTTTCTTTCATTCTCTTGCGACAATACCACGTATTTGATAATTTTCCTTTGTTGCTCATGCGCGGGTCGGTACAAGAACAAAAGTTGTGATGCGTTCTGGGAATGGTTTCATGATGGGGCTACCGATAGAAATGACCTCCTATTAGACGTCGTGCCTGTGGGAGCTCGGAGCAAGGCGCGATTGGGATTGGAGGACCCCGAGCACGCTGCAGCTCCCGAGGCCATTGGGCCGGAGGATGAATATATACGACAAACTAGAAGCTACCTTATGTAACTGCAAATCTCGTGCTTGATCCTCTGTGTATCTGGCCTTGTCTGGTGTAAGTCTGAGTTGAAAGGCGTACTCTCCAACGCGGGCCAATGCGGGACATGGCGCACGTGACATTCCCAGCATCGTCCGCAACGGAGGCACGTACCTCGACGTCGAGATGGCGGACGCACCGTTCCCATGCACAGCAGCAGCAACATTGGGATCTGCTTTTTTTTTCTCTTTTTTTTTTCCCTTTGTTCTTTTGTTGGCGTTGCGTGCGTGATGGCGCTGATGTGTGGTGCTGACGGGCTGGGGATGGATGCGGGCGTGCCGCTCGGCGAATGGGTTGATTACGCTGGGCCGGGGGCGAGGTTGGCGGGCGAGATGCATGTCTCTATTGTTTTCCGTTGTGCTTTTCCCTGGCGAGTACGGATAGTCGTGAGTGGTGAGAGGCTGGGGGGGGCTGGCTGAAGGGCGTCGTACTCGAAGGATGTAGCTGATATCTCGGCATGCTGCTTCCCACTTGCACCGCTCCAACCTCCCATGTTCCAGCGCATTGCATCGCTGCCGGCGATGCCCAATAGGTAGGTAGGTAAGTACAGGAGCTGTACTGCACAATCCGAGGGAAGGGGTGCCATGTTGCATGTTGCGGTGTCTTCCCCAGGCCCGAGGGACTGCAGCCACGATTCTGCAACATCATGTACGCTAGTAAGTTACTCACCCGAATAGCCATTAAAGGGTTTAGCAATTATGTCTAATTCGCTTGGGGGGTATATATGTTCCCGAGCTACAGCTCAGGCCCGGCAACCGTTGGGTCGCCTTCTAAACCAAACCTCTAGACCAGAATGTGAGCAAGTCATTTCACAAGCCGCCTCCTATGCAGGTCATAGCAGCATAACCCAATTCACACCGCAACGCACATATCCCGTCCAGACCGATGCAAAACAGACAAGGCCGGCGCTAAGTTTGGGGAAACCCGTTCTCCCGCTCCACGCTATGCCTCGAGAAGGCCTTGGCTTATTCGTCTGCTAGGTGCTTCTTCTTGGTGCGGTTGATGCCCACGAGACGTAGCATCTCGGTCCAGAAGCCCACAGGCGGGTCCGTGAAGCTCGCCTCGTAGCGGTCGATGGTTGGGCGCTGCCAAACCAGGTCGGCCTCGTGGGGCTTGATGAAGCGGGTGCGCTTCAAGATCTTCCAACCAAAGAACAAAATGGGGGCCACAATCTGCATCGTGTAGTGTCGGAAAAAGGCTTCGACGCTCCACGGAGTGAACGCGCCGTAGCCGTAGAAGATGACAACAAGCGTCTGGATAAACAGGGCGATGATGGCGCAGTAGGGTTGACCCCAGCCGCAGTACGGCAGCGACTTGCGGTCGACGCCCTGTGCCTTGCATGCGCGGTAGTAGAAGAGGAAGGTGACGGACATGACCATGTAGTCAATGATACCACCGGCGGTGATGAGGCTGACGAGCCAGTCGAGAACCTTGGCCGAGCCGTTGCCGACCTGCAGGAAGGACAGGAGCGGGAAGCACATGACGATGCAGAAGCAGTAGATGGGGACACCGTTGCCCCAGCACTTGCGCAGGAAGCTCGGCGCGCGACCCTCGAGGGCCAGGCCGTAGAGCGAGCGGGTGGCGCAGTACGTGTATGTGTTGCCGGCCGAGAAGATGGACGTGAACATGAGGGCGTTGACGATGTGGGGGAGCACGTGGATGCCCATGTTCTCCATGGCGATGACGTACGGCGACGAGGCGGCAGTGCCGCTCTCCGCGTTGCCCATCAAGATGTCCTGGATGACCTTGTTGTCGTAGGGAATGACGATGCCGACGGCCAGAGCGCTGCCGAAGAAGAAGATGCCGAATCGCCAGTAGATGGTCTTGAAGGCAGCCTTGATGTAGATGCGCGGGCGCTTGGCCTCGGCGGCCACCATGGAGATGTACTCGGGACCAACGATGGCGAAGGCGGCGTTCCACAAGGCGCCGAGGAAGCCTTCGAAGCGGCCGACGGCCCCCTTGGTGTGGTATTCGGCAAACGCACCGGGGTTGTTCCAGTAGCGGAAGCCGTAACGGTCGTGGTCGGGGTTGCCACCGACCATGGTCACAAAGGTGAAGAAGAAGAGCATGAAGATGAGAATCACCTTTCCTCCGGAGAGCCAGAACTCAGCCTCACCATAGCCACGCACAGCAAGGATATTCAGAGCACTACAATTCACAGGGAATACGTTTAGCATGCGATCTTGCATTTCGCAAAGGGGGGTGAGGGAGGGGGGCCCAGGCCGATCCCCTTCTTGCCCTGGGAGCACGAGGTCTTACGCATAGCAGATGATGACGGCAGCACAGATACCAGCAGTTGGGCCGGGCTCCTTCATCTTGGGCTCCCAGAAGGACAGGACCAAGTTGAGGGCCGTGATCTCAAAGGGAATCAGCAGCGCCTCGTAGAGGAAGAAGTTCCAGCCGGCCATGAAGCCGAAGGCGTCGTCGACCCAGTGGCCGGCGAGGCGGATGAAGCCACCCGACACGGGCATGAGGACCGTCATCTCGGCGATGGAATTGTTGACGCAGGCGAGAACCATGGGATAGAGGGTGTAGGCGATGAGCAGACTGGCAGGGCCACCGGTGGCCAGGCCATTGCCGATGCTGACGAACAGGGCGGTGCCGATGGAGCCGCCAATAGCGATGAGCTGGATCTGGCGGTTGTTGAGGCGCCGGTGGAGGTCGTCTGCATTGTCGCCCAGGTGGGTGCCGACGACGTTGCCAAGCTGGGGGGGCCCTGGCACCTCGAGCTTGGCCGACTGCTTCTCCTCGTCTGTGGTCGCCATGTTGGTGGTTGGACGGTTCCCGCGAATGCGCCGGATAGTGGTACTCAATTCCGGATTCGCCCTCCTGTAGCAATGCTGAAAACTCGATACCACCACCAGCCGTCTCAGTATAAGCGAAGCCGGGATAATGCAGAGGAGGGTGGAGCGGAGGAAGGAAGAGAGAGGAGGAGGAGGGCGAAGATGTTATGGGTAAAAGGAGGATGGGGGTACTCGGCCGGAAGGGAAGGAGGCAAGGACGGAAGAGTTCCAAGAAAGTAAGCAGGAGCGATGGGAGGGACGCGGGTCGTATATACGTCAGGTTCAGCAGGACGTTGCAGCACCATGCACTTCGCCGGCCCATCCAAGTGCCAAGTACCCCGACGACTGCCCAGGGCCGGCGGGGGAGGGCCCATTTGCTTCGTCGGGGCCGTCAGAGACACGAGCATGAGCAGAGGGATTGAGACGGAGTGCCCGTCCGATGTGGGCCACTCGGCAGCACGCTGCTCGACGGGTACCCAGTACTTGGTACCACGACACGCCGGCCTTGCTCGCGGCCCTCGTCGTTGCTCAATCTACTCGGTACAAGGCGCCCGCACTAAGAAGGCGCCCTAACGAGGGCATGTACCGCCTAGGTACCTATGTACTTCGCCCTGACGCACTGCTGCCGCACTACGGCTGCAGACGATTCCCTCGTTGACGAGATGATCGACGAACCCGCAAGGGCTGCAGGGCCGACACCGCGAGTGCCATTTGTTACCATTGGTGCGCCATGCAGCAAGATGCTGACTGAGGTGGTTGTGACACATCCGGGCGCGGCATTGCGCGCTCGTCTGACCGCTGCTTCGATCTCGACTGCATCCGGCCTCTTCAACGCCAACCGTGTCCGGACATCTTGCTATCGCCACCGGCAATGGCAACATCCGCCGTGGCAAGGTCGAGGTACGAGATACTACAGCCCAATTGCTAGTATGCGGCCTTCACCTGTACAATCAGGCTACGAAGTACTACTTGCAACTTTTCGTTGTCGGAGTGAGTCAGTCTGAGGCTTTCTGCGGGTTTTGTTGGGTCTTTACTCTCTCTCCTCTCCTTGCCTTGTGCCCTTTTCGGGCGGCGTTTCAAATGTCCGCCTAGGCTGAATGAAGAGAAGTCCTCTCGATTCTCAAGACGCTCTTGATCCAGGCACGTCAGACGCTGGACTCAAGTCATCCTTGTTACCCCCACAGACTGTCCACGAA
Organism: Tolypocladium guangdongense; assembly: GCA_022114105.1. NCBI lineage: Eukaryota > Fungi > Ascomycota > Sordariomycetes > Hypocreales > Ophiocordycipitaceae > Tolypocladium > Tolypocladium guangdongense. The sequence continues at coordinate 4,173,970 of NRQP01000001.1, read as the reverse complement.
AAGGCTGCCCTCTGACGGGCCTCATGGGCCAAGCCCCGGTTGCCGCTGGAGCGGTTTGGCGTATGCGCAACCTCGTGGCGCAACCTCGTGAGGTGGGCGGATGAAGGCTTGGGATCTAAAACGGCGGGCACAATGTAGCGGTCGCAGGAGGAGAGGCGGTTGGGATGCAAGATTCGTCATAACAACCTTTTTGGAAGCCTGCCCAACCGGTCCCTGGCAGGTCCGCCATGTGATCCCTCTGAGTACCAATGATTGCCCATGTCGTTGAGATTTGGAGGCCGCTGGGATCTGTCTCTGGCACTTGCCTGCTCTTGCGTGCATCTGGGGAGATGGCCCAACAAACGTAATGGCGCATGGCGTCTGGTCGTCCATTGGCATTGACGAGCCGACACTTTAATGCCTCGGAGGGTGCAGGGTATCTGTGACTCTTTTAGGCTGCAGTTTGCATCCAAGTTTTTTCCATCCTCCGTCCAGCCAGTCAGGCGACATGTCGGACTCGACGTCTGGAAACGGAGAAGCCGACTCTTACCGACGGCCACAATGACAACAGCCCCAACGCAGGGCACGGCCTGGAATGGTCAACGAAACAAAGGACGTGGCCGAGTACTTGAAAACCGGGCATTTTGCAGATAATTATGAAATGGAGCCTCCCGCGGATCACATGCCTGCTTCCAAAAGCGGCGCTGGAACGCGGCCGTGCTCACTGACGTCATGCGGCGCGACCACCTAGGATTTGGATCCGCATTGTGGCCGTTCGCGGGTTCCTACGTTCCCACGTTCCCACGTTCCCAATCCGAATCGCATTGCCCACTCATCGCTCAATTGTTGCGCTGCGCCGAGTCCGAAATCCCTGCGAGCGACCCGGCGGGGACTAACGAGAGGCCATGTGGTTTGGGGCATCCTGCGACCCCAGCTTTGCCTATGTTGCATCCCCTCCAGTGACCAATGCAACGGGTCGTCTCTGATTAGGTGCAAATATGGACATCGTCGACGTCACTCACGATGCAGACTTTCCCAGAGCCACGGTATCCAGGCTGCCGGCCACAGGCCTTGGCGTGCGACGTGATATCGCTGCGCATCGCGTTGACCGAGGGAGCAATGGGCATTGATGCCGGTGTCAGCGCAGCGCGGATGAGCTGAGCCTCAGGCGGTCGCTGTCGCGTGACTCTGCTCCTGAAGTGGCCCGTGGACAGTGAAATTGGCGATGCCCTTGTGCGACGGCGTGTTACCGGGTCGGTACGGAGTACAGTGCGCCTGAACCGACTTCCATTCTGGTGGTGGCAGCAGCAGAGCGGGGCGAAGTGAAGAGACTTTTCGACCCTCGTGGCGTGGAAATCCTTGCACAATACGGTGATGGTTTTGCCTGCCCCGTCGCAATTGCGGACCGGCAACGAGGAGCGACGGAGGGGCCAGTTGGAAACCGATGGGATTGAAGGCGATGGTCGACTGCGTGGCAAACAAATGAGCGGCAACGGAATACGGCCCATGTACTCCGTACAGAAGAACGAAGCAATGCATGCCGCCTCGACGGCACATTGGGCCAGGCTGTTCGGGGCTCATTGTTATGGAGTTGCTCTTACACGCCACTTGTGGTTCGGCGGGTTTCCCTGGAATCCTTTCGAAACCCGCCAGACACAGTACATCATCTCAATTCTTCTCTACAGCTCCTGTTCTACCTCGTCATGGCTGGAGACTCATTGCTGGCAAATAATACCTGTGGTCCGTACCTAGGTAGGTACCTTACGGAGAGAACGTGCCTAGGGGCGTACCAAAATCTGCCCCGCCCCCACCATCGTAGCGGGCGCACAATATTCAGTCGTCACCATTGAACTTTCCATCGAGAATCGAGTTATCAATCTTGCCATGCTCGATTAAGGATTGCAGAGAGTGCCTCGATCGCCGCGCGCCATGGTAGTTTCCGGGCCGTGGTTTGGGTCTTGAACAGGGGGCTTTGCGCAACCTACAGTCCAAGCACTTTCGGCGCCGACGTTTTTTCTGCATCAGTTCCCTCATCGCTTCCGTCGCCAGCCACTTGGTCTGCGCCCTGATCCAGTCCCTCGAGACATATTGCCTATTCACCTGCCTGCGCTGTAGCTGCTCGACGACGCAGCTTCACCAGTGGCCATGGACGTCACTAGCCAGAGCTCTGGCGCCGACACGCGGACGACCGACGACGCCGCGACAACGTACGCGCCCGAGAGCCATGGCGATGCCGCGCGCGCCCTCTCTATCCTGGCAGATGGCCAAATAGCTGGCAGGCTTATCGAGGCCCATGTCTCACAGCTCGTTGCCTCGGCGTCAGCTTCGGCGCCGGGCTCAGATGCTCCGTCTTCTGCCCCCGACTGTCCTGTCGCATCGACCGTCGAGCTCCTGGCCGTCGGGCTCGCTGCCCTCGATGCTTTCCTCCAAGCAAACGTCACAGGCCCAGTCCTCCCCGCCCGGCATATCGCTTCCGTCGAGAACCGCTTTGTCAAGGCCTGGACAGCTTCCAGCCGTAGCGCCCATCTCAACGCCTCCCCATCCTCGCCCATCCTCCAACGCATCCGCAGAGCCTGCCTCGGGCACCTCGATGTGGATGGCGTCTCCCCGTACGCCCATATTCCATACCTCGAGCTCTTCTCCCTGGCAAGATATGTTTTCACCAACGCGCTGGCTGGCGGGAGCGAGTCTGTTCTGGAGGTGGAATCCCCATACACTGGCAGAGCTGGCAAGTACAGCGTCGCCTGGATGAGGCTGCGGATCGACATCTGGCACTACAAGCTGCTCACGCAGCCTAGTCTGGGCCCTGGATCCAACTTCACCAAGAGCTCGCAATGGAGCGACGTACCAACCTTGGCTTCAGCCATCCTGGAATCTATGGATGCCTTGCTGGGCCAGATTTCCGGCGAGGAAGTCTGGTCGACCGCCGAGGCCTGGAGCCGGGAGGAAAAGGCCCAGTTCCTTGTCGAAGCGGCCAACAACTACGTCTTACTCGGCCGCTACGACAAAGCCAAAGACGCTCTCAGGGACGCGGCGCAGGCGAGTGGTCTGTTGTACTCCCTGTCCGGCGCTCTCGGCAAGAGGACCAGGTTTCAAGAAAGGAGCACCAGTCAGCTGGTTGTCCTTGCGCGCAGTGGTTGTGGGCAGGATGCCGCCGCTACCGAGGACGCCGAAGATGATGTCAAGCCGGATGCGCTGCAGCTCAACGACGATACTCTTCTGGAAGAAATCCACTTTGCCAAGGAAAGCAATGGCAACGAGACCAAGGCTGCCGCCCTGCCCCCTGGCCTGGCTAATCTATCTCCTGACGATCAGCCGCAGCTGTCTCCTCTAGACCAAATCATCCTCCTTACAGAAGCCACCATCAAGGATGCTTTCTCGCCCGTCGACACGCTAACCTCGGAGGAGGTGCTTCCCTTCGCCGTCCGCGTCCTGGCTGACAAGTCTACTAACTGGCAGATTTACACCCAGGCCCTGCTGGTACGCTCTAGGATAGAGCTCCACAGGAGCAGGACCGTGGAGCGCGGCGTTCTCCAACTCCAGGCGGTCGCGGATCAGGTCCTCGCTGACACCACAAGCGCTCCAAAGCGGCCAGAGGAGCCAGCCAAGGGGGACACTGTTGCGGCCGATGTGCCGGATATTCAAGTGACAGGACCGGGGCAAGACGCCGCGGCCGCCAACAGCCAGGCTCCCACATCCTTCTTGCCCGGCCCGAAAGCATCCGAATCTGCCCCTGCTCACATACGCCTCCGTTATATCCACGCGCTCTGCACACCACCTCGGTGGCATCTCGAGTCCGAACTTGCTTACGCATGGGCCGGGGTCGGGTCGCTTATATCCGCTCTTGAAATATTCAAACGCCTCCGCCTCTGGGCCGAGGTCGCCCTCTGCCTGGCCAGCGCTGCAGCTGTTGATGACGCCGATGGTCGAGGCAGTGGTGGAGAAGAAAAGGCCAAGGCCATCATTCGATGGCGGCTTTTCCACCCGTCCGGAGACGATGCCTCGGCGTCGACCGGCCCAGATGACGAAGGCGTTGAAGACGCAACAGTTCTAAAAGTAAAGGACTACTCAGGCCCCGAGCGAACTCCTCCGCCACCAAACGCCGCTCGGCTATGGTGTATTCTCGGCGACCTGGAGAATCGCCCGAGTCATTACGAACGGGCGTGGGAGATTTCCAAGCATCGGTATGCCCGGGCACAGAAGTCTCTGGGCGAGCATTACTTGCAGCAAGAGGACTGGGACAAGGCCCAAGAAGCGTACAAGCTGGCCACGACCGCCAATCGCCTAAGTCCCGAGATCTGGAGTCGCCTTGGGGACATCAGCTTGCGTCTGGGAAAGTTTGAGGAAGCCGCAGAAGCGTTCAACCGCTCTATAAGCAGCGCCACCGATACGGCGGGAGGCGAGGATGCAAGGACATGGAGCAACTTGGGGAGTGCTCTGTGGAGTTTGTACCGCGAGGTGGCTGCCGAAGCCAAGGACGGCAAAGGCGACTCGACTGCTCGGGACGTCGACGGCGAGGGGAGCGAAGACAACCTCAGACCGACTGCTGGGTCGTCTCGCGATCTCAGCACCCTGCTCGCCCAGGCTCTCGCAGCTTACAAGAAGGGCGCGTCCATCGCCCACGAGAACTGGCGCATCTGGGACAACGTGCTTACCCTGGCATCGCGCATGCAACCACGCCCCGTCCCAGAAATCGTCCTTGCTTTCAAGCACATCATCCGCATCCGCAAGAGTGAAGAGGCCGTGGACGCGGACGTGATGTCGGCGCTGTTGCAGGACGTGGTCCTCGCCAAGGAAAAGGACGCGGCGAGCGGCGTGTACGAGCCACCCCGAGGATCCGCGGAGCGGCTCGTCACGCGGCTCCTCGAGGAGGAGGTCGTGCCGCTCATCACGCACCGCTCTGAGCTCTGGGCGCTCGTGGCGCGCCTCCGCACCTGGCGGCGAGACTATGCCGGCGCCATTGACGCCTCGGAGCGGGCCTGGCGCGCGGCGATCGGATCGTCTGGCAGCAGCGGCGCGGGCCTGCTCGCGGCGTCGGCAAACTGGACGGCCGACGGGGCGGCGTGGGCCGAGGTGGTGGAGCGTACGGACGAGCTGGTCTCGGCCCTGGAGAACTGGGGTCCGGACGTCGAGACCGTTGGGGCGCGCTGGCGAGGCAAGGCGAGGAGCGCCGTGCGCAGCGTCATGGGCCGCGGGAGGGAGAGCTGGGAGGGCAGCGACGGGTGGAAGACGCTGGAGGGCATTATGGAGGGCCTGAAGGAAAAGTAAGGGTGATGATGTCAACGATGATTATGATGCGTAGATCTGCTCGGATGGCGTGTTCAGGGCTAGACAAAGGTTTGGAGAGAGCACGGAGACGATGCCACAAGTCGATACAGTACGACATGGCCTTGCCTTGACTGGCAGGAGAGAGAGAGAGAATTACTTTCTTCGCTATTGAGCTTCCCGCATCTCGCTACATGTGTATTAAGACATTCAAATCGTCATCGCTGTTGTACACATAGACACATACATCCCACACCAGACTATGAAGCGAGCGAGCCACCATGCCAGATGCTTATCCGTCCGGCGCAAGCCTGCCAACTCTAGCAAGCAAGCCCATCCCTCAACAGTCGTCATCAGCAGCCATCGCTGCCGCAGCGGTACTCGTACCCAAAGAAGCTTTCGCACGCGAGATCATAGCAACACTACTCCCCGTGCGTCTTCCGAGCCTGACAGGTTCCGCCAAAGACAGGGCGGTAGGCGCCAGGGGCCAAAATCAAGGCCAGAAACACATCGAACTAGCAGCCTGGAAGCACTCTCTTATGCTCGGCGCTCCTTCAACACACCAAAGGACAACCCGTTCTATTTCTTGCCCTTCTTTCGGCTCGGCACGACCTTGAAGCCTGCACCCTGCATGCCACCGCTGCCCTCGTTCTCCTTGGGCTGCGTGCTGCCGCTCCGCTTGGCGACCTCGGACCATCCGCCAGCGGAGCCGGCTGATTTGGCGTTGTCCGAGGGAAGCTGCTTCTCCACGACCCCCTTCTCTGCGAGCTTCTTGCGACGGACGTACTCTTCAGCGAAGTGGCGTGCGTCCATGGTCTTCGAGTTGATATACACGGCGTCAGCAATGATGCCCGTGTCAAGAGGGAGCGCTTCGAGGTCGGCTTGGAAGTCGGAAACTGCGACAAGTGTGAGTACAGGGCTAAAGCAGGTGATTGGAAATAGAGGAATCGACTCACTGTCAGTCACGTTTGTGATGCCTCGCGAAAGCTCTCTACGCGTCCACTTGCTGAATTCCTCCATGGCAGCGCTGGCCGCATCGACTCTGCCATTAGAAGTGCCGGCGACAGCTGCGACAGCAGGGACCCTGGCAATAGGCTTGGCGGTTGCAACTGGCGACTTGACGTTGCTCGTCGTGCTGAGGGATCGTCCTTGGGCCGATGGTCCGGTGGGAATCTTGACCTTGCCACCGGCACCGACCGTAGCCCAACCGCTCCCCGCGGCCGCGGCAGCAGACAGAGCACTCGGGCCGGGACTTTGGTTGGGCTTGCCGGCGAGATTCGCGTAGCTCTTGGAGGACACGCTGGGCGCTGGGGAGCTAGACTGGACGGCGGTATCCCTCGCCTTCTGCTTACGGACTTCCTCTTCGCGCTGGATCTCAGCCAGGGTCTTCTTGCTCGCGGATGAAGCGGCGTTGGAAGCACCTGGGGTGGCCCCCCCGGCAGAGCCAGGTTTGACCCATGGGCCAGCCGAGGAGACGGGCGAGCCGTGTCCCCAGGTGCTCGTTGCAGGAAGACCTGCGGCCGCAGCGGCGGCGGCCTGTCTTTCCCTTTCACGCAACAGCGCGGTCTCTTGCTCCATGGCGGCCTTGCGCATAGAAGCAGCGGCCTCTTCAGCCTTGGCCGCCTTTCGAGCTTCCGCCTCTTGAATTTCCCTGAGGCTTGGTCCTTTCGGCCCGTCTTGACCGGCGTCCTTCGCCCACGGTGCCAGCGGAGGAGGCTGGGCCACCTCCGGCGTCCCGCTTTGGGACCGGCTGTATTGCTCCGGGAGGTTAGACCGGACTCGCTGAGCAGTCGGCGCTGGCAGAGGCGTTGACGACGAAGGAGGAGGGAACGGCATTGGCATGTCAGGGTCAACAGGATGACTAGCTGCGGCAGCAGCCGCCTGAGCCTGCTGCACCTGCTGGGTGAGAGAGAGGGCCGCATCCTCAGCGTGCTTCTTCTTGCCGGCCTTGCCGGCCTTGCCAGGAGGCACTGATGCTGCAATAGCTTTCGGAGCTGGAACGACGTGAGCAGTAGCCGCCGCTTGGGTGATGTCGGCATTCGCCTTGTTTTCCTTGGCAGCAGCAGCCTGCTCCGCGTCATGCTGGGCGCGCAGATCCTCGAACTCCTGCAGACGCTCCCTAAAGCCCTCGGGATCCTCCGAGAGCTGGTCGGTTTCGGGCAGACCAGATCTCAAATCAACGTCGCCAGGGAACATCCCCCGTTGCTGGTGTGCATCCAGGCCGATGCCGATAGAGCCGCCCTGAAACGACGCAAGCACTTGGCGTTCGGCAGAAGTGAGGTTTACGAGGTCATCCGGCCGAACAGTGTCATCGTTTCCCGGCGGGCCGGAGCGCATGCCGGGCTGAGCTCCCCCGGAATGGTCGAGGAACCCGCCAGGCGGCATCGAGCCGATGGGAGGTGGCTGCTGCTGCTGCTGCTGTGGGGGGAGTCCGATGGGAGAGGCCATGCTGCCGAAGCTGGGCTGGCTCTGGAGGCTTTGGGCGCTCGAATGATGCTGCAGGCCCGAACCTGGTATCTGGAACTTGGACATGGCCTGCTGGCGCATCATGAACTCCCTCTGCTGAGCCATCAGGTATTGCTCCTCCTGCTTGCGTCGCTCGAGGTTGTTTTGCTCCTCAGCAGTCAGGGTCCTACCGAAGCTCGGAAAGACGCCGCTGAGTGGTGGCACGACGCCTCCGCTGCTGTTGCTCGTGGGAGTGAACGGTCCGGCCTGGCTGGCCGGTCCATGAGGAATCCCGATCTGAGGCACGAGGAACGGCTCGCGCGAGTTGCCAATGCGCCTAATGAGCTGCCCCAGCGGCTCAAACTCAGGGTCTTCCACTTTCTTGACTCGCAGATCCGGCGTGAAGAAGTTAGCCTTGTACCAATCGTTCATCTCGAGACCCGTGAACGGCCCTTGCACCTGCACCTGAGGGTCGAGGTAGACCCATCGCATCCTATCTGGCATCACCATTTGCCGAACCTGGGCAGAAGGCGGCTCATTCCCGACTTGAGCGCCTCCTCCGTACGGCAGTCCTCCGCTGACGGGCGTAAACGACTGCGGCCCGGCGGCGGCGTTGGCCGACTGCGTAAGGTCTGCCGAGCCAAATGCTCCGTGTGGTCTACCAGCATCACTGGAGGGGAACAGCTCCTCGAACACTCCACGGCTGGATCGCATCGGACTCTCCGTATCGCGGGCCGGGCCGGGCATGTTACCTCGGCCAATTGCCCCGAGTGGGTGGCCCTGCCGTGGATCTGGCACTGAGTCGGACATGTGTTCATGCTCATGTGCCTGCATCTGCGCTTGCATAGCGGCAGGGAACAAGGAGCCGAGCTTGCTTCCGCGACCGACGCTACCGGTGCCCAAGCCCCCAGCACCCGCGGGGCCAAAGACGTTGCTAAGATTGGACAGTCCAGGCGACTGGAGATCGCCCATGGGGCTGAACAAGGAGCTGCCAAAAGCGTTTCCGAAATTCGGCCGCTCTCGATCAGGCGTGCCAGCAGGGGGGCCAGTGGGCGCGGGCCAGCCAGAGAGGCCACCAAGAGGATATCCCTTGGGTCCGACGCTCGATGTTTGGCTTCGGTCGCTGCCATCAAAGGCAGCCGCGCCAAATCCCCGCCCAATAGACCCAAAGTTCGAGTGAGCTTCATTCTGGCTCATAGCATGGGGTTTGTCTGCCCCGCTTGGATCACCCTCGTCGTGCTGGTCGTGGTGCTCAGCCGGAGGGCTTCGGTACGGATTGGTCTCTGAAGGGCTGACAGGACCATTGTCGCCGGACTGGCCCCCGATGCTCAGGCCCGACATGCCAAAATCCCCGGTCGATCCCTTGACAGGCGTTCCCAGGATGCCGACTCGCCCGGCGTGGGGATGCCCGGCGTGGGGATGCCCGGCGGAACTGGTATCCTGCGCGCCGCCGAGCACAGCGCTGCCGGACAATTCATCATCCCCAAACGGGTCCGTGTCGGTACGAGGGCGGGGGCGCCAGGACTGCTGACCTGAGACATTCTGGCCACCGCCCGACCCTGGTGCTGCGTTGTCGTGTTGATCCTTTGGCATCAGGTGCGCGAGTCGACTGCCGCCAGCACCAGCGCCTCCTCCCACACGTTTGTCACCCACGGCGGATGAAGCAGCCATGGAGAAGTTACCGAAGCCACCGACCCCCGGAGTGGTCTGGGTAGACGGGGGCCAAATGGCGCTCATGTTCGCGCCACCAGTGGTGTTGGACCGCATCAGGTTGCCAAAGGGCAACTTTCCCGGGGCTTCGCGGGCATTCTGATCAGCATCACCATCGTCTGGGTCCGACTCCTTCAGCTCGCTACTCTTGCGCGGTAGCCAGCTGGACGAGTCTTCGCGCGAAAAGCGGCCGGTGGCAGTTGGCGAGACGAGCCCGCCACTGCTGAAAGGGTTCGATTCGAGCGTTTCGCGACGTCGCGTCCCGGGTCGCGTAACCGAGGAAGGCGAATTGACGCCGTAGGCATTGCCAGAACCGTGCGAAACAGACGCCTTGCGGCCGTTTATATTGCCCGGGTGCCCATCTTTGGTTTGAGTAGGGGGCTTGAGCGGCGAATTTATATCTGCCGAAAAAGCCTGCCAGCGACTGTTAGCCAGAACCACGTGTTGCATGGTATGGAATTCGTTCATACCTCCTTCTCTTCAACCGACAAGTCGTGTAAGCCCATAGGTGTAGTGTCCCCGTTCAGCTCCCAGCAGGCGCCGGGCTCCTGTGGAACGTGGTTATCGCCACTCTTGCCCCAGCCCCTGGCATTGCTACCGTTGATGCTGGACGGGTCCCATCCTGGCATGAACAAGCGGGACGGATCGTCGCCCGCTCTTTGGGGGCGGTACATGTCCAATAGCTCATCTTTTGTGTAGCGCGAGGGGCCCGGCTCACACATGGGGGGGTCATCGACGCTCGGAGGCTGGACAGCGTTGTCGTTGGAGGGAGGCGGGTTTGAAACGTGGCCTGTAGGAGTCGTTGAGGAGCGTCGGAAAGTCAAGGTGCCATTGGCTGAGCGACCATCTCGTCGCGACCTATCCCGTAAGGTTAGTTCTGGGGCCGCATGGCAAGGCTGGGATGTGGACGCGGCCGAGGCTGAGGCTAGGGCGCCCGCAGTGACCAAGCGGCAAGCAGAGACTTTTGCGGCCGTGGCACACTGGCTGGGAGCATTGAGCAGCGTAAAGGCCAAGGGCAAGAGGGAAAAAAACGCATTTGGAACGAGACCGCAGCGTGCGGGCGGCTTCCGGGAGAGCACGCCCGTCTGATCAAGGTAAAACTCACCAGTCGCCTCCAGCAGCTCCTCTGCCATCACTCCTGCCACCTCGCGAATCACGGTTCGCGTTCTGACCAGCCGCAGCCGAGGCGAAGCTCGAGGGCAGATTGGACGGCATCGTGGGGGCTTCGGCAGCGCGGGCGGAGGAATAGCTTGTCGTCCACGAGGTCTGGGATAAAACAGACGAGTCGGTCGAGGGCGGCTGGGGCAAGAGTACAGGACGAATTATTATTCAAGGGTAACGTTGCTCCGTAGCGATGGCTGATGCAGAGGGACAGGCGCGCACAGAGGCGAGAAAGGAGGCGGTAGTTTACAGGGCGCGAGGTGGTGCAAAGATGACGGAATGTTTGTTTGCTCGTGGAAAAACCTGAGGTTATTAGGTCTCGGGAAAAGACAAAATCGGAGTCCCGCGAGCCTGGGGGAGGCCTGCAGCACGTCGCCCCCCTGTCGCCTGCTGTGGCCGCTGCTAATTGGAGGGAGGCGGCGTGCAGCAGCCGCTAGGCCGCAACAGGCCGCAGCCGAGCTTTAGCCGGCCCTGCTTGGCCAGGGCTGGATCCTAACGGCCTACGAAGTAATCTCGAGTAGCTGGCGTCTAGACACGCAGCTCATGAATCACGGTGAACCCAAATCCCCAAGCTTCGTTCGGGAGCTACTGGCCTCCGTTGATGTATCTGTCGCTTGCATCACGGCTGTCTCCCCACGATTGTTTGCCATGGACGCAGCGACGTCTTGAACCCGGATCCTCCATCACAATCCCAAAGCCAACGGACCAAACAGCCCAGGCTCGGTCGTCCAGGAACTCCCGGCCAGCTGCACCAGAGACTCTTTCAATGCCCCGTTCGAGGGCGGCCGTGGAAGTGCGCCTCGGCGGAATCTATACTAGCCTTGACATTGCACTCTTCTCCTGCGCCGTCACAATTAGGGCTGAGTGTGGAGAAGATGGTGTCGACTTAAAATACGTACCTGGACCCGGCAGGTTATGCTTCGTCTAGGTAAGGTATGGCAAGTGAGTTGCGGCTAGCCAGGCCACGCACTCGCCCATGGCACCATCTTGATATGCATTGTTGATGCGAATTCGAGTGAACCCAGGCATCGGCGCCTCAGAGATTGCTGAGAAAGTGCATTTTAAACTTTCTGTTGGCCCGGTCCGCAGACCGCAGCATCAATTGATCGCCAAGCACCTCGAAGGCAAAGGGCGTCTTCGTTCCGTCTTGCTCCGGCGTGTCGTCTGCGGGTACCTCGATTCGGAACGTGGTCCCCTCCTTGGGGACGACCTTGAGGCCTCTCTTTCTGGTGATTATTTCCAGGACAAACTTGCGATCCCGCACGACGATGCCCTTGATGCCCACGCGCCCGGGACACCGACTCCTGACGACCTCGGCCAGGGCTCCATGAAGCTCGGCGCTTGCCAGCTTGGCGGCTGCGGTAGGCCCGCCGGTAAAGACGTCGTTGCCCAAGACCTCGCGCGCGTACCCGCGCCAGAGCTCGTTGAGGGGTTCGTAGATGTCATATTTGTGGCCGGCCCTGGGGATGTCTTGAAGGCCCAGTTGGCGCCGCTCTCGGGAGGACAGGGGCCTAGGCCGCACTCTCGACTTTGCGTTGGCTGCCGAGCGGGCCTTTCGTCGAGCGGCGCGCGCGTTGAGGACGGCCGGAGGGGGCGACGTCGGCCTCAGATGGAGGGAGCGGTGCTGTATCTTGTCGCAGTAGATGCGGTTCGCACTGTCGGGCGAGTGAGCCCTCGCAAGGAGGTCCTGGGTGGCGCTCTGCTGGTCGCGCTGCTGCTGGTCGGAACTCGCCATGGCGGCGGCGGGGAGCGAGGCAGGTCGAGGCGTGCCAGAGACGCGAGCCGTCGAAGGCGAGGAGACGCTTGTTTGTTTATCCGCCGCTGGATTGGGGTGTTGATTGGGACGTGATGCGCAAACCGGATCGCGAAGTCGCGAAGCCGCGCCTTTGGTTTTCCCGCCCCGCGACGGGCCAAGGCGGCCCAAGCCCCCCCCACCAATTCCGCCCAGTGGTTCACATGTCCTCGGCTCAGGTGCCCCAGTGGCCCAGACTGCATGCCATCGTTCCCAGCCGTCCTTTGCCATGGTCCTCATGCATATTGACATGGACAGAAGTTGGTCCATCCACTCTCCAATACCCGCGACTCCATTGGTGGCACCATCGGCTGAGAGGCTGAACGACACCGTGACCAGCCCCTCGAGGTGATGCCACCGCCTGGGACGCCAGCAGCCGCCCAGAACAGACTCGGCGCCATCTCACCTCGCCCCCAGCCTCGCAATCGACTCTGCGCGCACCGCAATGCCCAGTAGCGAGGACTCCTTCGACCCGGCGAGCAGCCCGGCGCCGGACCTCCAGATATTGGGCGACGAGATCACCCTGCAGCCCAGCGGCTATGTCGAGCCTCAGGGCGTCGCCCACGAGGGCAAGGAGGAGGCATTGATGAACCAGTTCGCGTCCTTTCGCGCCGAACCGCTCCAGTATGTCTGTCTGAGCCGCTGTTGATGGTGGTTGCTAACGAGACGGTGCGCAGATTCCTCCGCGAGGTGTCTCTATACGTCTCCGGCCAGGGATGGCGCGCCTACGACCGGGTCATCGGCCAGCCCGTCTTCTACCCCGGCTTCACAGACAACATGAAGTCCATGGTGCTCTCTGCCCCGCTGCTCCAAAAGCGCATCGCTCGATTGGCCGAGGACCGCGTCGCCGTCGAGGAGAAGGAGGGCCTGCTGAACAAGGATGACAAGGACTACAGCGTCAAGCGCGCGCAGAGGCGGAGCGTGCTCGAGGCCGGCCTCCAGGAGGTTGCCGAGAAGCTCACCGACGACATGATCTGCAAGATGGAGAGCAAGACGTTCATCCGCGGCGCATACTACCTCGTCACGCAGCTCCTGACGCGAGCATATCACCAGGGCATCCACGTCTCCAGCGAGGAAGTGCTGCGCTTGAGGAAGGTGGCCGACATTGCCGCCAAGAAGAGGCAGAGCATCATATTCCTGCCCAGCCACCGATCGCACGTTGACTACCTCTCGCTGCAGCTGATATGCTACCGCCTCGGCCTTACCCTGCCGGTGGTCGTGGCGGGAGACAACCTCAACTTGCCTCTCCTCGGCAGCTTCCTGCAGCATGCCGGCGCCATGTGGATCAGGCGAGCCTTTGGCGACGATGCTCTGTACACCACCCTGGTCCAGTCTTACATAGACACAATCCTGCAGGAAGGCTACAACTTTGAGTGCTTCATCGAAGGCGGTCGATCGCGCACGGGCAAGCTGCTGCCGCCCAAGTTTGGCATCCTCAGCTTCATCCTCGACAGCATATTGTCCGGCCGCGTTGAGGATGCCATAATCTGCCCCGTTAGCACCCAGTACGACAAGGTCATCGAGACCGAGGGCTACGTCACGGAACTCCTCGGCATTCCCAAGAAGAAGGAGAACCTTGCCGATTTCCTCTCTGGCGGGTCTTCTGTTCTGTCGCTGCAGCTGGGCAGGGTAGACATCCGGTTCCACGAGCCCTGGAGCCTGCGAAAATTCGTCGACGAGCAGCTATCGAAGCTACCAAAGGTCCCGGCCGGCCTGGACACGGATCACCGGAACCCCGAAGTCAGAGCTGTGCGGGAGAAGCTCTTGCGCACCATGGGCTATAGGGTCCTCGGCCACATCAACGCCGTGTCCGTCGTCATGCCGACTGCTCTCATCGGCACCATTCTCCTGACCCTCCGTGGCCGAGGAGTCGGCAAGCAGGAGCTGATCAGGCGCGTCGAGTGGCTCACTGCTCGCATCCGTGCCAAGGGCGGCCGCGTCGCGCACTTTGGCAATGCGCCGCTCTCCGAGATTGTCGACCGAGGATTGGAAGTCCTGGGCAAGGACTTGGTCGGGGTGGTCACCGGACTCGCAGAGCCCACGTACTACGCCGTCGACCGCTTCCAGCTCTCATTCTACCGCAACATGACGATCCATCTCTTCATCTACGAGGCACTCGTCAGCGTGGCGATGTATACACGTGTCAAGCGAGGAGGCGGGCCGTCCATGCAGGACATCACATACGAGGATCTCAAGACGCACGTCCTCTTCCTCTCCTCGCTGTTCCGTGGGGAATTCATCTTCGCAGGGGCAGGCTTGACCACCAACTTGGACAAGACCCTCCGTGGCTTGGAAGCCGACCATGTGGTTCGTCTGGACCGCGATGCCAGCGGCAACGTAGTCACCATCGGGCTCTCGACCGAGGAGAGGAAGGCGGGCCGTGAGAATTACGACTTTTACTGTTTCCTCATATGGCCGTTTATCGAAGCGAGCTGGCTGGCGGCGGTGTCCCTGTTGGGCCTGGTGCCGCCACTTGGCGAGAATGGCGACATCTGGATTGAGCAGAACAAGGCTCAGAACAGCGCCCAACTGGTGAGGACACTGCCATACGAAAACGCCCCCTCCAAGTACTGACCCGCCACAGCTCGGCAAGACGCTCTACCACCAGGGAGACCTCTCGTACTTTGAGGCCGTCAACAAGGAGACGCTCAAGAACTCATACGCCCGCTTCGAGCAGGACCAGATGGTCCACATGGTCAAGTCCAAGGACCCCAAGATCCCGCCCCGCATCCAGCTGGATCCGTCATGGTGGCCGTCGCGCAACCCCGAGACTGGGGCGCTCCTGGCTGAGGGCAAGCTGTGGGACTTTACCGAGAAGATTGCCAGCGCCCGCCGCGAGGGCAAGAACAGGCGCGACGGCGCGACGGTCAGCTCGCGCGTGCTGCGCCTGGCGGATGAGCTGGGCCGCAAGCTGTACGTGGAGGCCGTGGCGGGCGAGAAGGGCCGCAAGACCAAGGTGCCCAGTCGGATCAGCCGCGAGGAGGAGGAGACGTTGAAGCGCAGCGTCAAGGACGCGAGGCGGAGGAGGAAGCTCGAGGGGCGGTCGCACCTGTAGCAGTAGAATCTGCTGCTCTATATACCCTCCACAAATGTACACGCAACGTTTCCGCAGAAGATGATTCAACGCCATATGCCATGCTGACATCTATCCATCCCATCGTCTCAGAAGTGACTCCCCTCCACACCGTTAATTTCCATATGTGGCGATTTAGGGGTCGGCTCTTGATGTGGTGCGTGGCTGGAGGATAATGTTATCAATCAGCCTTACCGCCGGCCCTCCGGCGTGGCCGACGTCTTCCCCCTCCCGGGCCTGCTCCAGCGGCAGCATCTTGATGGCGCCGCTGACGACCGCACCGCTAGAAGGGTCCACGACATCGACCTCTTCCAGCGTGTCCGGGTCGGCCAGGGAGATGTAGTCTATCTCGAAAAAGGCCCGCTGGTCGGGCGTGGACTCTGTCTGCGCGCGCAGCACGGTGGCGCAGATGTCGTGCGCCGCCGCGAGGATGGAGGCGCGGTCTAGCCGGCCGGCTCGATAGGCGGCCTCGGCGGCGCGCAGGGCGCTGTTGAGGACGATGGCGACCCTGCGGCGGCGCGTGCCGAGGTAGACGTTGCGCGAGCTCAGGGCCAGGCCGTCGGGCTCGCGCTGGGTGGGACAGACGACGACGTCGGTGGGCACCATGAGGTCCCGGACCATGCGGCGGATGACGACGGTCTGCTGGACGTCCTTCTGGCCAAAGTAGACACGGTCGGGCTGGACGATGTTGAAGAGCTTCATGCACACGGTGGCGACGCCGCGGAAGAAGGTCGGGCGGCTGGCGCCCTCGAGGACCTCGCCGACGGGCGAGATGGTGACGAAGCTGCCCTTGCTGTCGACCTCCTGGCCGGGGAAGCCCGAGGGGTACATGTCCTTGGTCGTGGGCGCGAAGACGGCGGAGATGCGGCCCAGGTTGGCGCCGTCGTCGGCGAGCTCGCGGTCCAGGCGGGCGAGGGCGGCCGTGTCGGTGTCCCAGGTGACGGGGTACGACGCCAGGTCCTCGCGGATGCCGAACTGCGCCGGGTTGACGTAGATGCTGACGACGACATGGTGGTTCTCGCGGGCGGCGGCGCGGACGAGGGCGAGGTGGCCGTCGTGCAGGGCGCCCATGGTCGGCACGAGGCCCACGCTGCGGTGGCTGGCCGCGTGCGGCCCCCTCCACCTCCGGACGGCGTCGACGGCGCGCAGCACGCGGATCGGCGTCGAGGGGATCGTCTCGGCCGCGGTGCGCAGCGCGCGGGAGAGCACGGGGGCGGGTGCCCGGGGGGCACGCGGCGCTGCCGCGGCGGCGTATACGGGGCGCCACAGCATGGCGGCGGACGGGGGGCGAGGGAATGGGGCGCGGAGGATGCAGAGCAAGAGGCGGAGATGGGGATCAGGGGGGCATAAAAGGCGTGGCGGCCATTGTCGCGGCGCAATGCCTCGGGAGAAAGCAGTTCTCGTGATGGTATCTGCGGCGGAGTTTTGGGGACGCCCATCCCATCGTCCTTGAGTTGTAAGATGCACGCTGAGTCAGCAAAGGTCCACAAGGATACAATATAAGGTACCTAGGTGTTGCATGAGAACTAAAAGTGCGAGGTCGATCCTGGTTCGAAGATTTGTAACGGAGATTCCGAGACGAGAAACCTGGGTTTTGCTCTTCCTAAGACATTTCCCTAGGAGATAGGAGAGGGACTATATAGTCTATCTATAGGCTCAGATAAGTAAACAATATACCTATATGTATGCGCGGGTCTGCCGTTTAAATCCATGCAATGATGCCACCCCAACCCCAACGCCTTGTGTTGTGCGATCTTTGTATCATTAGCGCTTGATGATGTCGTCAAGCCATGCCGCCGGCCGCAATGCTCTCCTGCTTGAGCTTCTTCCACCTCGTGCCGAGGCCAACGACTGTGGCCAAGCCGGTGCAGGCGATGGCCAGGGCAAAGACGACCTTGAGCCCAGTCATGTAGCCGTCAATTACGATGGGCAGTTGCTCTGCCGAGAAGGCGCGTCGGAGCTCCGTGGCGCCAGTCAAGACCAGCGTGGCCTCGTTGATATCAGATGCCCTGCTGAGGACGTACGGGACCATCTGGTTGATGAATGCCGCCTGGGCACCAGACACGAATAACGCGCCGCCGATACTCTGGAAGACTAAGGCAGCGGGTTAGCAACCATTGGAAGCCGGAAAGCATGCAGAGGGAGCGACTTACAGAGGAGCATGCCGGTAGCCGAAGCCAGGTCCTTGGGGGGAACGGAGCCCTGAACGGCAATCATGGGAATCTGGAACCCGGCGCCCCAACCGGCGCCAGCAACAATCTGGTAACCGATCCACCGGCCAGTCGAGGTGTCGACGTCGAACATGTACAGGAGGCTGGCTCCAATCGTGGCAAGGGCACCGCCGCCGAGGAGCCACGGCTGGTAGTAACCCGTCGCGGAGACAGTGGCGCCGCTGCAGATGGTGGAGAAGGTGACGGCGATGATGAACGGCAGGTTGCGGACGCCGCTCTGGGTCGGACTGGTGCCATGGACGGACTGGAAGTAGATGGGGATGAAGTAGATGGCCGCGAAGAAGCCGCCGGCCAGCAAGAAGGCATACGCGCTCATGACAGCGTTGGTGCGGTCCGTGGCCAGACGAGGAGGCAGCATGGACCGCTCGCCCTGGTACCACTGGAGGCCGATCCAGACGGCGACGATGGCGACGAAGCCGACGAAGAGGCCGACGACGATGGACGAGTTCCAGGCGTGGGCGACGCCGCCGTACTGCACGGCCAGGATGTAGGAGACGGTGGCGCCCATGACGAGGACGACACCGAGGGGGTCCATCTGGCGGAACTTCTCGAGCAGGGGCGCCTCCTCGGGGACGGCGTTGCGCGGCGTCTGGAAGAAGACGAAGATGACAAGGGCGGAGATGCCGCCGATGGGCAGGTTGATGTAGAAGCACCAGCGCCAGCTGACGTTGTCGGTGAAGGCGCCGCCGAGCAGCGGGCCGATGACACTGGCGAAGCCGTACGAGGCGCCGAGGATGCCGGTGAAGGCGGGCCGCTTCTTGGGCGGCGCGGAGAAGGCGATGATGGTGTAGGCGCCGGCTCCGAGGCCGGCCGCGCCGACGCCGGCGATGGCCCGGCCGGTGATGAGGGCCTCGGCGCTGGGCGCGGCGCCGCAGATGACGGAGCCGAGCTCGAAGATGAAGATGGCGACGAGGAAGGATGTCTTGAGGGGGAAGAACTTGTAGACCTTGCCCCCTTGATCGGATGTCAGCGGGTCAGCGAGGAGGGGGGCTGGGCAGAGACGTACATGTTGACTGCATGGAACCAATCGTCATGAAAAAGGCGGCGCCGTACCAGCCGACCTTGTCGAGGCCCTTGAACTCATCCGTGATTTTGGGGATGGCCGTTGCGACGATGGTCTGTAGAGTCAGCCGTGCTGGCCGTATCAAGGGCTGGCGTTTGTTTGGCTGCTTACCATGTCGAGGGAGAGGAGGAAGATGCTCAGAACGAGGGCGACGACGATAAACACCATCTTGATGCCGGAGGGATACTCGTCCTCGGAGAGCTCGTCGGACTGCTCCTTGGTGGGCTTGTTCTCATGCTCCTGGTCCCTGCCGGCACTGGTCTCGGTGACCTTTTCGTCGGACGATGAGAGGTCGCCGGCGAGCGTCGAGGCGGCCGAGACGGCCTGGTCCGGGTCCCGGGGGACCTCGAGACCCGATGTTGAAGCCATGGTTGCGGTCCGTGTTGTTGCCAGAAGAGGCGATGTCGATGGCCTAGTGGTGATGATGACGTTGTCAGGTCAACAAGGGCAACGAGCCGTATGGGCTGTCGATGAAGAAACGATAGCGGTGTGGACCTGACGATCTGGCTAAAGTCTGATCCGGAACAAGCAGGGCAGGCCTGTCGATATATGTAGTGCTCCGGGGATATCGCACACGACGCCCGCAACACGCACGGCATTCTCACGCGCAGCATAGCTCAACTCCTGGTTCCTAAGCCGCCTCAGATGCTGCGGACTTGTCGCCCGCCGCCGACGAGTCATCAGCAACAAACAAGTGCGCGTCCAGCAAACGGGGTCCCAAGCCCGGCACCCTTCGGTGGAGATTGGGCCCCCGCGGTCCGTCATTTCAGCGGATGCGCCGCTGCAGAATAGGCCCGGAGACGGAGTCGAATGGCCAGCAAAGTCCGCAGGGCTGAGGGTAAGCAGGGGCGCTGACATGGCGCAACGAGGTCGACGAGGGGGGAGGAGAGCGAGCCAGCGGAGGGAGTGGGTCAACTCGCACCTTTGATTGCGCCGCAGCTTGGCCTAGGCCTGCGTGCAAACTCGGAGACATCCTGGCGATAGCGGGAAATCCGGCCATGAATCGCGCTCCGCAAGCGGACTTTGCTCAGCGGCAAGGGTACGAGATTTCTTCCAACCCTCTTCCCGAAACGGCGTGACGTCCCGCCCGCAGAGTGAAGGCCGATGATGCAGCCTTTGAGTTGTGCTGCTCCCCCGTGAACACCGAATGACTCATAGTGAGCCCTGAGCAGCTTGCCTGCGCTGCTGCCACAGATCGTAATTGGCAAATTATTCTGTAGTTCCATGCGGTCGAATCCGTGGACTCCGCACGGGATGAGACGCGTCGGCGTGTTCTTCCGGCTGCAAGGGTCCCTGCGTGGCACTCGGTGACGCACGACATAACACGACACGACACATCGGGACAGCGCCGTCGCCGGCAATTGGCGGACTTTGCGGGTCTAAGTCGCCCAGCTGCATGCAGCACGGCCATGACGCGGGACCAGAGACCTCATCTGGCTGGCGGACTCGCGGGCGTTGCCCAATCGTGGTGGCTGCCAGCCGCGTCATGGCGGCGCCTACTCCGGCGTTGAAGACGCCCCTTCTCCGGCAAGCGGCATTGCTGCGGCCTTGCTGCGGCCGTCGCAGCACGGAGCACCTTGAGGCCAGGCAGCACGGCTCGCGTGCCCAACAGGTCAGGTGAGAACTCACGGGGTGGTATTGCATTCGTGCATGTTATTTGTAGTAAATGCAGGTGCTGGCAAGACGGGCCAACCCGCAGCCCGGACGGCGGGCCACGGACCCGGCGCGGCCCCGAATCCTCCGATGGTCGAGGCCGACTGGAGCCGAGGTTTGGTGGTTGCTCCTGCATGTTTGCGCTGAGTCATCGGCACCTGAAGCCGTCGCGCAGACTGTCGACGTCTGCCGCTTCGTTCTTGCCTCATCGCATGTTCGTGGTACCATCAGGAATTTCGAGTAGCACAATGTCTCCACGACGTCATGGGATCCAGTCGCGGCCCGCGGGTTCCCTCCTTCCCCGCCATCCATCCAACCCCGCCGCCGTTGATGCTGCGAAATTCATCCGCGCTCTGCTTGCATCACCAGTCTCAAAACACGACTGGAAAAGAATAACAAGACCACGCCGGTATTTGAAGCAGCCTCTCACACGCCCAGCATGGCCGCTCGCGCTCCCAGCGAGCCCCTTGTGCTCGAGGCCCCCAATGGCGTCAAGTACACGCAACCCACCGGCCTCTTCATAAACAACGAATTCGTCAAGGCGGCATCTGGCCAGACCATCACCTCCATCGACCCCGCGTAAGTGCAGGCGCGCTGCATTCCGCACCTCGACCGTCAGAGCAGTCCGGCTGCGGGGACAGCCAGGCTAACGCGTGCCAGCACTGAGAAGCACATTGCAACAGTCGAGGCTGCTGGCGCCGACGATGTCGACGCGGCTGTGCAGGCGGCGTACAAGGCGCTGCGCGACCCGGCATGGAAGCAGATGGCGGCGTCGGATCGGGGCCATCTGATGAGCCGGCTCGCTGACAGCATCGAGGCGAACAAGGAGCTGCTTGCAACGATTGAAGCCTGGGACAATGGTAGGCTCTTCGCCCAGCTGGCACCTCACATGGCCATTCCTTGTTGACGACTTGGCCAGGCAAACCGTACGCCGAGGCACTCTCCGGCGACCTGGCAGAGGTCGTGGACGTCATCCGCTACTACGCAGGCTGGGCCGACAAGATATCCGGGCAGACCATCTCGACCAACCATCAAAAATTCGCATACACCCTGCGCCAGCCCATCGGCGTCGTCGGCCAAATCATCCCCTGGAACTATCCCCTCGGCATGGCCGCCTGGAAGCTGGGCCCGGCGCTGGCTTGCGGCAACACAGTGGTCCTCAAGGCCGCGGAGCAGACGCCGCTGAGCATCCTCGTGCTGGCCTCCCTGATCAAGGACGTCGGCTTCCCGCCAGGCGTGGTCAACTTGATCAACGGCTACGGCAGGGATGCGGGGTCCGCCTTGGTCGAGCACCCGCGCGTGGACAAGGTGGCGTTTACGGGCTCGACGGCGACGGCAAGACAGATCATGAAATTGGCCTCGGCGACGCTGAAGAACATCACCCTCGAGACCGGCGGCAAATCGCCTCTGCTGGTCTTTGCCGATTGCGACCTGGAGCAGGCCGTCAAGTGGTCCCATCTCGGCATCATGTCCAACCAGGGCCAGATCTGCACCGCAACCTCTCGCATCCTTGTCGAGGACAGCATCTACGACAAGTTTGTTGAGCAGTTTGCGCAAACTACAAAGACGGTCAGCCGCGTCGGTGACCAGTGGAACCCGGAGACGTACCAGGGACCGCAGGTGTCCCAGGCGCAGTACCAGCGTGTGCTCGAATACATCCAAGTGGGAAAATTCGAGGGAGCCAAGGTCATCTCCGGAGGCAAGCCGTTTGACGTCAACACCAAGGGCTTCTTCATCGAGCCCACCATCTTCACCGACGTCACGAGCGAGATGCGCATCTTCCAGGAAGAAATCTTCGGCCCCGTCGTCGTCATCGCCCGGTTCAGCGACGAAGCCGACGCCATCGCCCGGGCCAACGACTCGGCGTACGGGCTCGGCGCTGCCGTCTTCACAAAGGACCTCGAGCGGGCGCATCGCGTGGCGACCGAGATCGAGGCGGGCATGGTCTGGGTCAACAGCAGCCAGGACAGCGACCCGCGCGTCCCATTTGGCGGCGTCAAGCACAGCGGTATCGGCAGAGAGCTGGGCGAGGCTGGCCTGGAGGCGTACAGCCAGGTCAAGGCGGTCCACGTCAACATGGGCAACCGTATCTGAGGTGGGCCACGGAAGATGCAGCGGATGGACAGAGCAGCCCGTAGTCATGTAGCCAGCTCTGTCTTCGCAGACAAGGAACACTTTGAAATTGCAGAATGAATGGAGCGGCCGACGTGACAGCGAGTTGAAATAATCAGGACAAACAATTCCCTGACCTCGCCTCGCAGCTAGGCAAAGACGGCTGAGCGCACGAGCCCTTGCATCGTTGGTCGCCGCGCCGTTATCGAGCATTGGTCGACCGACGACGTCATTCCCCGTCAGCCTCTCCACAGCCTCCAACACCGCCGACGCTGCTCGCCAAGGCTTCAGACAGACAGCCTCTCACGTCTCGTCAATGCACCAACGAGACGATCATCGCAGAGACTTCGCAGAGACTTCGCAAAGACGCCCCCTTGCACGCGATCGAGATGGAAAAGCTGCCGTCCTACGGTGACAGCAACGGGCTCGAGCAGCCCGGCGACGACGGCGCCCTCCCGCCCGCCACGCTCTACGTCGCAGGCCGTTTCGTGCACTCGCGCGACCCGCAGGCGCCGCCGCTGTACGAGCTCTCGCACTCGGTCGGCTTTCTCAGCGACAACGACCGGGTCGTGCGCCTCGAGCGCCTCGACCACACCGTTAGGCAGCACGACGGCGCGCCGCAGGTGTCGACGCGCGCGCGGCACGTGTACGACCTGACGCACCCGACGCTCGCCACGTCGCCCACCTTTGCGTACCACGCCGAGGCCACGTCGCGCCGGAGCCTGTGCTCCTTTGGCATCGAGAGCTTCCGCGCGCGGACGCTGTCGTCGGCGAGGGGGTACCGCGTGCAGCGCGCGGCTCGCGGGCCGGACCGCCAGCTCGTGGGCCGCGAGGGGCTGTTCACGGCGGTGCCGGCGAGGGACGAGGCCGTCGTCTTCGAATGGTATGACGCGCGGGGCGGGCTGCTGGCGCGCGAGACGGACAATGGCGAGCTGCTGAGCCTGCTGGTCAGCGCCGAGATGGGGCCTCGGGAGCGGGACGCGCTGGTCGCGGCGTGGATCCTGAGGGTGTGGTGGGAGATGGCCCGAGAGAAAGGTCGGGGGAAGCGGTGGGACGACGGTGAGTGCCTGCAACACTGGCCTCGCTATCCACGCCTCTCTGCCTGCCTCAAAGTAGCGCAGTATTAACAGATGCCCAGCAAAGCGGATCATGAGCCACCGAAATCCCGCCCTATCCGCGTGATCGGGCGTGGCTCACAACATCAACCGGGCATGGCTGACGCTCTGCACACAATCCGCAGTCAGCCCTGCGAAGCCCACGTGAAACGACCCGGACGATGCGTCAGTAGACATCCCACAAGCTGACTTTTCCGTCTTTGGCGCCGGCTGCGATCCAATGCGCCCTCTTGGCCTGGCGAATCCTGCGGTCCTTGACGCCCAAGCTGCCTGCATTCGCGCCCACTAGGGAAGCGGTCGTTGTCTGAGACGACGAGGCGATGGGCGCTTTCTGCGCGACTTTTTCGGCGACTTCAGCCGACGACTGGCCGGAGCCACTCGGCCCAACATCGGCAACGGCCACGGCGTAGGAGCCGGTCTTGTGCCACTGCAGCACAGCGAGCTCCTTTAGGGTCTTGCAAGAATAGACCCTGATGTTGGAGTCCCAACCTGCCGTGGCAAAGATCTTGCCGTCCGAGCGGATCCGGAGACCCTGCTGCCCGGAATGCTTGGTGTTGACAGTCTTGAGGGGGTGCTTCCACTCTTCCAACTTCCCCGATGGCTGGGATATGCTGGAGCCAGCACCCGTCTTGAGAGCGTCGAAGAGGGAACCCCCCGAATTGCCTCTTGAGGTGGTCGCTTCGGCCGTATGCCCACCGGTGTTGGCGGCGACTGAAACAGTCTGACGTGCAGTGGGAATAGGGTGCTTTGCGAGGATGGAATCGGCCGAGGACGTGAGGAAGTACTCCTGGCTTGGGTGGACATCCAGAGACAAAATGGGCTGGGAGTGTGCTTGGGAACGGTATGTCATGGTCCATTCGCCGGCCGCGCCGAGACGGTGCACAGAAGCGTAGCCGTTCTCGAAGCCCGCGAGCAGCGTCAGACAGCCTCCGTGATGGAGCAGCCGCAGGCTCATGGCCATACCGTTCTTGGAGCCGGGCTTGATGGTATGAATGCGCGACTGGCTTGGCAGCGTGTAAATATCAACCTGAGACGTCAGTATCGCGAGTGCAGAGCACCAGCCTGGGCCAGGGCACATACAGCTTCGGAGACGAGCGTGTTGGGCACTGCCACAAGTATGTCCGACGAGGCACCGAGCTCACAGCCGCCTTGTTCATCCCCGCGCGTGCAGGCGGCAAAGGAGCAAAAGTTGAGCGTGTTCACCTCGAGCAAGTGCAGTACCCATGGCTGCTGGCGCGGAGTCGGGACATCCTCGACGGGGAGCGCAGTGCTAAGCCCTTGCTCGTCTGCGGCCCCGAGTTTCCACACGATGAGTTTGTGATCGCGTCCATGGCTTCCCATCAAGTCCTGTCAGCATGACCACGGATACCAATGGAAGAGAATGGCGCGCGCTTACGTTATGACCTTGTCCTGCCCCCAGCCCTGTATCCCCAGGATCGCCTTCTCATGGGCCCTCCAGACGGCCGTGGGCCGCATGATGGCGAGGTCCCAGAGGACCACGTAGCCCTCGGCGTCGCCGGTGACGAGCCGCTCATTGTCCCTGATGAAGACTGCGACGTGTACTTGGGCCTTGTGTCCGCGCAGGATGTTCTTCGGGGCTGGCGCGGTTTCAGCCATGGTCATTGCTGGGGTTCCTCATTGCCTAGCTGCGGGGTGACGGGCGCTGGATCGTGTCACGCGAGGGCCATCGTATGAGATACTTGCATCTGACAGCAATTGACAGAACTCATGCTGTGAAGTTGGGTGATTGCCGAATGTGGAGCTGGGCCAAGAAGTGGTGATGTTCAGGGTGGCCACTAGTCACGTGCGCCAGGCTTCAACCACGGTCCAAGCCCAACAGTCGACCGGAGATGCCTACTTGCGCAGTAGCGACAATAACACCATAGTTTGCCTTACGGGAACTTCGCCTTTCAGCTAGAAACCCACCAGTTCCTACCAGTAATCGCGATGCCACATGACATGCTCGTCACTTGTCAGACCAGATGCTTCTCGCGTGCTACAAAGGCAATCGACAATTGCAACCATCGTGACCTCGGCACGCACGCTGCTACTGCATCTCGATCTGATAGGTAAGCGAGAAACGAGCCAGTAGAAGTGATCGTCTGATTATCTGCGCCGCCACGTCTCAGATCTTTAGGGTCACAGCGTTCGCGGCATCGAACCAGCAAGCTCTAGGGTAGACCAGGGTGACGGGCCTGATGTGCTACCTGGACCCTTGACAGAGGCTTCGAGATATCCGAAGGGTGGTGGTGAATGACAAAGACTACCGCGGTCGTATATTCCGACTGGGCGTTTGGCAGTGTCCTGGCTGCCCTGCGGCTTGACCTCTCTTCCGCATATGGGTTGCCGAGTGGTGTCCGTCCTTGTCAAGTTCGCGAGGCTCCTGTTTGCTTCACTCGGATTCTGTACCTGGAGTCGCCAGAATCTCCAGGAGCTATTCTGCGCGGACTCCGCCATATCGTTAGTGTTGGCTTCCTCACACCGCCATGTTCGTGATACAAAGGCATCATACGTGGGGGGGAGGCATTTGCGGCGGAATGTGAGTTGCAAGGCTCAACTCATGTTGAGTCAGCTGTCTCACACAACCTGTCTGGTAAAGTGCAGCCCTTGGGTTCCCCCCAGGAGCTGAGCCGACTGGTAGAACCGAGGGTTGACTCTCGCTTAGATGGAGAGACTGTTCTTGACGCTGTCACAGGGCACGCCACGTACTCTGCCAGGCCCAGTGCCGCATCATACGGGTCGGCGGTTCTGCGCGAGCAGTAAAGACGGCAAGCGAGCTCGCACTCTTCCCAGTCTTGCAAACGCCAAAGCAAAGGCTACGCCGCTTGTTTGAACGGTGACCTCTCGAGCGCATACCCGGACCGCAACAAAATGACGAAGAAAGGCAAGCGAGTGAGGACGGGCTGCCTGACGTGTCGAGAGCGGCACCTGAAGTGTGACGAGGCAGTACCGGACTGCGTCAACTGCCGCCGAAGCAACCGTCGCTGCAAACGCGGACTGCGACTCAACTTTCAGGACACGATGGTCTATATCCCATCGACGGTGCCTTTGTCGAGGGACTGGGCAGGTACGCGCAGGGCGGTTGAGTGGTTGTCATTGAATTGCACCATATGCTAACGCGACAATGCAAAAGTTCACTTCTTGGACGAGTCTCGCCATATTGCTTCCGAGTATCGAGGAGGTCTGAAGCGATATGCTGGGATCAACCAGCACGACTGTCACGGTCACGGAGCGCAGTCTCGAACGGAGCGTCGCGCCGATCCTGGAGCCCCTCCCGCAAGCATCCCCTCTCCGGGCAAAAGTATAGAGCATAGGTCAAAGTCCAACGTCGCAAGGATTCGGAACATACGGCAAGACTTTGCCGACGTACCCACCGGCGTACACAGAAGCAATCCCAAGGACATGGCGCCGCTATGGACTTGTAGCAGTATGCACATTGAAGTAGACTACGAGTCGCTTCATGACGCGGAGCCTTGTGGACAGGTCCCCTCACGAATGGGCGACGTGCGACATCACAGGGCGCATATCTCGGCCACGAGCGACACGATGCAACGATCGCGGCGGCCGAGCGACGTATCCAACGTCGAGTCACTGGCGGGCCAAACTCCAGCCAGCACAGCCAGTCGAGCGCATTGCCCAGTGGCCCGTCCCAGCGGTTCGGACGTTTGCACCTGGAATGACGTGTCGGCTGAAGGGGCCCGTGAGTTTATCGGAACGCAGGAGGAGCTCGAATACATGCAAGCCTTTGTGGACGGGGTCGGTGTCTGGATGGACTCCCTCGACCACGAGAACCACTTCAGCCAGGCCATCCCCGGCCACGCTCTCGAGTCTCCGTTGCTGTGGAATGCGCTGCTTGCCTGCGGCGCGAAGCACCTCTCCTTTGCGGACCCGAAACTCGACAAGAAGGCAGACTGCTACTTCAACACGGCGACCATGCTGTTGCTGCGCACTCTTCAGAACGGCGACCGAGACGGCAAGGAGTGCGCAGCCGCGTCAGTCATCCTCCACGTCTACGAGGTTATGGCGGAGAAGCCGGCGCGGCAGATGAGCCATTACGGCGGCGCGAGGGCCCTGATCCGCGAACGCGGCTGGGACGCCAGGAGCACCGGCGTCGGCTCCGCGTGCTTCTGGCTGAGCGTGGGCATGGAGGTCCTGTGCTGCTTGGCCATGAACTGGCTGGTTACCTGGGACCCCGACGACTGGGGGCTCGAGACGGACTGGGCCAGCGGCGACTGCGGCGACACGGAGGCTGGGCGGGAGAGATGGGTGCACAGGGCCTTTTACATCGTCGCCAAGGTCGCCAACTTCCGGGCTTCGACGCCGCTGTTCCTGGACTCGGACCCCCATGGCCAGCAGGCGAGGCTGGGGACTCGCCTTGCCGAGTGGCGGGCGCTGAAGAGACTCTGCGACAACTGGAACAACATGTGCCCGAGATCGATGCACCCCGTGGGCTACCTGCCCTTACCGGAGACGCACGGCGAGTCATCGTTCCCCAGGTTCTGGTGAGTGGCTGTCTACCTGGTTCGGATGAGGAAGACGCATCAGGAGACTGACGTCGGCCCAACAAGGCTCACGCGAAACTCGGCCATCCTAGGCCGCCTCTTCTACCACACCGCACAGTGCATCCTCACGCAGACGAACCCCATGGAGCCGCCGCAGCTCTCGCAAGAGATGAAGGCGCTCCAGCTCCACCACGCGCGACAGATTCTCGGCATCGTCGCCAGCAGCAGGGACTGCAGGCTAATGGCCATTGCCTCCCAGGCCGCCAGCGTCGCGTCGGCCACGCTGGTCGATACGCGGGAGCAAATGGAGGCGCTGAACATCCTGGGCAGCATTCGGTCCCGGTCAGGGGGGTATATGCGGCACATGGAGCGGAGGCCCCAGGGAGAGTGGGAGCGGGAGGAGCTGGGAGCCCGGGGGCATGGAATAGGTGGAGGAGATGCTACGCAGTCTCGAGACCATGCCGCCGCCTTTGCCGCTGCCCAAACTTGGTCCAAAGCACAGCCCGGCGTGTCGTCAGGTGAATTGTCGTGGAATTGCCCGGATAATCCAGCTGGTTTGGCGATGAACCCTCTCAGCTCTGCAAGTTTCAACCACCCAAATCACCCATACAAACCGTGGTACCGACCCGTGGACAAATGATTCTTGTTGGGGGAGAGCATGTGTCGGACTCGGACTCTGTTGACAAGGCCGGCTGTATCAAGATTGTGCATTATGATAGTTACGACGACGATGATCCTCCTCCACCTTGCGTAAAGTTCACGCTGTACCCGCCCGACTTCTCATCCTTGACCATCTGGAAGTTGTCCGTGCTCAGGCCAAACGGCTTCAGGATGCCGTCGCCGAGATGCCGGAGCTTGCCCCACATCTCGCCCATCTCAGCCTCCTGGGCAGCCTTTGTGCGCGGCGGGAGGGCCTTGAGCTGAGACCGGACGGTGCGCACGTCTGCGGGTCCGAGGCCGGGCATGCCGGCGAGGGCGCGGTAGTCTTCCTCCGCGCCGGCGAGGTTCTGCCAGCCGCCTGCCTCGGAGCGGGCGCGGGCGCGGCGGAGCAGGGCCTTGGTCCGGATACGCAGGACGTCGGCCCGGAGTGCCTCTACGGGAGACGGTGGTTGCGACGGCGGCGGTGCGGGTGCGGATTTCAAGGCGCCGGTGCTGATGATTTCCGCCTCGACGTCCTTTTCAGAGGTCTCGTCGCTTGTCCCATCTTTGCGCTTGCTTGTGCCGCCCTTGGCAGATTCGTGCGCTGAGCCCGCCGGCTTGTCTGTGCCCAACAGCTCTGGCTTCTGCGCCTCGAGTGCGGCCAGCCCATCGAGGGCTCGAGTAGCGGCCTTGGCGGCCTCTTTCCACTGCTCGAGCTTCAGGTGACAGGCGGCAATGTTGCTCTGTATGACGGCTTGCTCATAGGAGAAAGACTTGGGTAGCGAGGCAAGGGCGTCGTCGTACCTGGCGAGGGCGCTGTCGTAGTCTTGAGACGAGAACAGGGCGTTGGCTTGGGCCTTGATGGAGTGAGATTCTTGGAGAATGGCCTGGAAAGTGTGTCAGCATACGAGGTGCATGGATGGGATGGAGGCCTCACCTCCTCTTCTTCCGGCGAGAACCCCAAAGCCTTTGGCTCGACCTGCGACTCCCTGCTGTCCTCGGCTGAGAGGTCCATTCTCGGGACAACGCGATGGGGCAGGGCGTGGCAGGGAGTCGGCGAGGCACGCCGTGGAGTTGGCAAGATTGGTGGGGGTGGGGGGGTCTGTCTTCAACGGTGGGGGTTCAGGGTCTGCCCCTCGTCAAAATTGATTCACGACTGGCATCATCCACATCTCACTCACATTCGAATTCTCTGCACTGTTTGCTTTCACACAATCCAGGAGTGATGCAGATAGCTCAACCTTGGGGCCTGCATCTCTCAACCCCTCTTGGCCAGCCCGCCTCTCTTCCTCGCCGATTCTTCGAGTAGCCTCGCAACGACCTGGCCTTGAGAGCAAAATGGCGCCTCGGACCGAGTAGGTCTTCTGCACAATTCGATTCCCTACACCGTTCAGTTGACTGACCAGCGCACAGCTTCCCCCCCGTCCGAGCCTGCCTCTTCGACGTGGACGGCCTGCTGCTCGACACCGAGGACCTGTATACGCTGAGCGTAAACCACGTGCTGGACAGATACGGCCGGCCACAGCTCCCCTGGTCAATCAAGGCCAAGCTGCAGGGCCGTCCCGGTCCCGTCGCCAACCAGATCTTCCAGGACTGGGCCAAGCTGCCCATCTCGCGCGAGCAATACTTCGAGGAGCTCACCGCCTTCCAGCAGAAGGTGTTCCCAACCGCCAAGCCGCTTCCCGGCGTCGTCGAGCTGCTCGCCGACCTCGACCGCACCGGCAAGGGCGAGGCGCAGCCAGGGCACCGCGTGCACATTGCGCTGGCGACGAGCTCGCACACCGGCAACTTCAAGATCAAGACGGCGCACCTGGAGGACCTCTTCTCCGTCTTCCCCCAGGAGCGGCGCGTGGTCGGCGACGACGCGCGTCTGCAGCCCGGCCGCGGCAAGCCCCTGCCCGACATCTTCCTGCTGGCGCTCAAGACCATCAACGACTCGCTGCCCGCGGGCGAGGCGCCCGTCGCGCCCGAGGAGTGCCTCGTCTTCGAGGACTCGGTGCCGGGCGTCGAAGCGGGCCGCCGCGCCGGGATGCGCGTCATCTGGTGCCCGCACCCGCAGCTGAAGGAGGAGGTCGCGGGCCGCGAGGAGGAGATTCTGGCGGGCCGGACCGGCGAGGCGGGCGATGTCGACCTCCACCAGGTTGGCGAGCCGGGAGACGGCTGGGCCGAGTACCTGTTCAGCCTGGAGTCGTTTCCGTACGAAAAGTACGGCATTGTGGTTCCCCAGGGATAGACGGCCAGCAATCGGGAAGCGATGACGGCTAGAACACGACACCAAGGCATAGGCCTTTGGCGGGCAATGCGTAGAGACGCAGCTTCACCTTGGATTAGAGCATGCACCCTTGCGAGATGGCAAGGTAGAATGCGTAAAGAAAAGGGCAGAGCAGTTGTAGTATACTTGCGTAGAAGCCCACTTCTTGGTGCGTATTCCGCCAGATGGTCACACTTGTCCGGAGGCTTTTGCGGCATGTTCCTTGTCACGGAACTACCTACCCTGTTTGGACTACTCTCCGTGTTCTGCTCCGGCCTTGAACGCAACGATAGGTACGCATCAATTGGTGCGCTACGGGCCGTTCCGCTTGATCAAACGGCGACGGGAACCACTGTTCGTTGGGCAGCAAAATCAAACGGCGCTTCGTTTCTCCCGGCCGAGACAACAACCCTTGCTGAGAAATGCTCTGCTGGGTCGAACAAACCATTTTTGCCGTTAATACACAAGCTCACATGGCCAAATTCTGCCGCTCGGCTGTATGCAGCCACGGCAGGCCTGCACCACAGCAGGGTAGCGACGCTGCAACGCGAAGTCATGGGCATCCGCAATTGCCGTGATTCAGCAACATGTCTCTGTCTCGAACACCATGCCCACCTCGCATGTAGCCTAATACCCGTTTGTGAATAGCCTGATCTGCTCGACTGACACATAGACCCAACGTTTACGTCGAGGACAGGCCTTGGCACGCCATGTCACCTCGCAGACCGTTTCAATGCCGATCCCTGTCGAATACGATCGGATGGGGGCCACTTCGCCCATGCCGCTGCGGCAGAGCCGGGCAGATCTACAAGCTTGTCTTGTTTGAAGCGCCGAAAGCTCTGCTGCTAGCGCCGGGGAACAGGATCGTCGAGCCCGAGCGGCGGGACCGACGAAAGAGACCGAGATTACGGTGAGTCGTTAATACCACTTCGACCCTCAGTATAAGAACCCAATGGCCACGGAATGTGTTAATCGTAGCTCCAGAAGAGTCTCTGTTTTTCAGGCCATCAAAGGTGTGAGACTGTTGTAGAGCTGTAGTTGGTTCTCTAGCCCTCTCGTCTTCAATCCTGTCTAGATCGCCATGTGGTTCCAAGCTGCCGCCACGCTCGTCTTGTGGAGCCTGCCTTTGCTGGCGTCGTCTGCGCCCGTCTCTGCGGACGAGCCTCGGATCGACTATGATGCCATCATCGTTGGCGGCGGTCCTGCTGGGTTGAGCGCTCTGAGCGGCCTGGCTAGGGTCCGCCGAAACACGTTGCTAATCGACTCTGGCGTCTATCGCAACGGCCCAACTAGGCATATGCACGATGTTCTCGGCTATGACGGTGAGTACAAACTCGACCGCGCTCGTGCACCTATTTGGTCGTGCCTTTCCGTTCCTTGCTGACGCTGCCAGGTGTGACTCCCGCGTACTACCGCTGGGCTGCTCGGGGGCAGCTCCGGTACTACTCGACAGTCTCCATGACCAACGGCACGGTGACCAAGATTGAGCCCATGCGGAACAACACGTACTTCAGGGTGACGGGGAACTTCGCGGGCGGAAGGGGGAACACCACGACGGCACGCAAGATCGTCCTCGCCACGGGGCTCCGCGACCTGCTGCCCGCCACGCCCGGCATCCGCGAGAACTGGGGCAAGGGAATCTACTGGTGTCCTTGGTGTGACGGCCACGAGCATGCGGACCAGAAACTGGGACTCATTGCGCCTTTGGAGGATATCCCGGGCCTGGTTCGCGAGATCCTGACGCTGAACAAGGACCTCGTCGCCTTTGTCAACGGCACGGACACGCCGGAGGCGCGGGCGGCCACGGAAAGGAAGAGCCCCAGGTGGCAGGAATACCTGAAGCTGCACAACGTCACGATCGAGAACCGCATCATTGCCAGCATCGAGCGACTGGCCAACGGCACCACGGGCCACGAGAACCCCAGTCTGCCGACGACCCCGGAGCACGACCTGTTCCGCGTCAACTTCCAAAGCGGGGCGCCCGTCCGCCGGAACGCGTTCCTGACGAGCTTCAAGGACGAGCAGGCGTCCAGGATTGGGCCGGACATGGGCGTCTGGCTGTACGGCGGCCGGCTGGCGGCGGACGCATCCAAGGGCCTCGCCACAAACGTCCCCGGCGTGTACGCCGTTGGAGATGCCAACTCGGACAACGTGACCAACGTGCCGCATGCGCTCTTCAGCGGGAAGAGGACTGCGGTCTACCTGCACGGTGAGTTGGCCTTTCTCGAGCTGGCTTGCCATCACAGGTAAAGACATGAGCTGACGCGACTGGCAGTGCAACTCGGGCGGGAGACGGCCGCAAAGAAGCTCGCAAGCTTGCCAAATGGCAACGCCACGAAGAGAAGCGTGGATGAGGAGGCCCGGTCTGTGTGGAACATCATGAACGGCCGTTCCGGAGACTTGCTCTATGCTGGAGAGTTTGACCAGTAATGGATGAACGTGCACGGGGGAGCAAAGAGATCTCGGGATCGAAGATGTAACAAGTAATTACTTACAAAGACGCGAGTTGGCTTTCAAAGGCGAGGACCAAACAGCGCTGCGTCATGGGCGTAGATGGTTCAACGGCAATGCCCAGGTTAGCCATTCGGGCATGATATGCGCCCCTATTACGAAACCTAGATGCTCCGCCACCGAAGGAGCGGCAAAGTAACATTGGACGACAGCAGCGGGTTCCCCGGCGCTCAGCCGACGGGTGGTGGGATTCCGGTGCGCCCGGTCAGGTCGCTTTGGGCAATGCTGCAAGGGGAACCCCACCAACGGCGGCACGCGTGCCAGCTCGTCGTACGGAGCGATAAGTTTTCGTCGGCTGCAGGCCGGTTGAGGATTCACTCGGGGATGGCTGATGTTGGCCCATCCTGTGACACCAGGAAGCAACCGGTGCCGGCGGCTCCCAGCTGGTGTGCTGGACGAATGGCATGTGGCCGACGCCCAAGGGCTCCTCTGTTCGACGTGCTGGTCTGACGCCATGCGTGGCTTTTGCCGAATGTGCGGTACCATGGTTCTCGCACATGGTTACACGGACCAGCAGACGGTGTGTCGGGGCAGAAACGCAAGCTATTTCTGTCCCCGTGTCCGCAGCTAGGAATTAGACGGAACTGGATGGTGTGGGTGACCAGATGGCTCCGCTCCGGCAGACGCGCCGGAAGGGACGGAGGCCACCTTGAAGGAAGACGGGGCTGTACCCTCTGACAGCGGGCGAACGAAATCACGAGGAGCCCGTAGTCATGCCAGGCTGCACGTAACGCCCGGCAACTGGCGAAGGCAGCAGTCTCGCCATGCTGCATTGCAACGTTTGTGGCACAAATTCCTTCCGTCGCTGCTGCCCAACGCTCGCGGCGGCAGAATGTCTCGGTGACGGGAACTGCTTGGTCGCGAGGGATGGAGCACAAGCCGGGCACCTGCAATTGGAGCTGCTGGCGCCGTCGAGGGCTGGCTGGACGGCGGCGGCGGACGAGTTGAGGAGCTCCCGGCGGGCTGGCTGGCCGGGGACATTGGTTGGCCGACATCACTCAAGGAGCCCACCCTGCCCTTCGCCGAGGCCCGAAGCGGCCCAGGCTGTTGTCGCCCCGACGTTCCTGCTGTGCGCAGGTGGACGGGAAGGGAGACGGACGCAGAGCCGACTTTGGCGGACGGGGAGGGAGAGGCTGCACCGCGGCGAGATGGCTCGGGTGCCGGCCGTTGCCACAGGCTGCTGGAATCGAGGAGCGGGATCTGTCGTTATTTTTAACGCGGCACACGCAGAGCACCACGCCCGCGCAAGAGTCAGGATGCATCGCCTCTTCCACACGTGCCGGCTGCCGGCGGGCGTTGCAAGCTGAATCCTCAGACGCTGCGCGCGCGTCGGCATGCCGTCGAGCCGAGCCGGGCCCACGAGCGACAGCGGGTTGACGAGACCGGGAGTGCGTGGCAGACGCGGGCGCACAGAAGAGGCGGACGAGGCGTTTCGGAGCTGGCGGGCCTCCACACGCCTCGTCGCTCTGCTTGCTTCTGCCGACGCCTCGTGGCGTGCGAATATGCCGGAGGGCGCCTGGGCCGCTGGGCCTGCAACAACGCGGCGGCCCTGGCGGCAGACGGACATGCAAGACCAGCTGTCTACTGCGGCTGGATGAATCCCGTGGCATCTCTGGCTCCCGCCTCGCGCTGCTCGGTGTCGGTGGCGCTGCATCCACGCCCCGGTTTTCCCATGACGCGCGGTCGGTGCTCCGGAATGCGGGTTGCCAGATGCGACCAGTGGGGAAGCGCCGGCAGCAGCAACAACACGGGGCCGCCGAGACTGCGTTTTATTCACGCACCGAATCGCTGTTGCCTGTGCGAAGCGACGGGCACCGCAGAGAGGCGGCGCCGGCCGACACGCGAGGCGATCTGCGGCGGCTCGAGGGCGCGCACATGAAGAGCAGCGCGACGGCGAATTGCTCGTCCTCCGTCCGCGAGGGCTGGCTGCTCGGCCCCACCAGCCTGGAAGCGAGCGAAGGCCCGGGGCAACCAGCAAATGGACGGACCTTGTTTTGTGTCTGAGCGGGGCCGCTCGCGAGGAGCCGCGGACCAGCCGAGCAGCTCCCTCTGGCCGGTGGAAGCAGGAGGCCATGGACAGGGGGCTGATCCAGGCTGATGTCAGTGTCGCCCACACCAGCTGGCCGGGCCTGCGGCGGCTGCGCCCACGGGTCTCCCGGGCTCCGGGCGCAGGCGCCTTCGCGGGAGTGGGCGCACCATGATGATGATCGCGGCCAGTGGCTTGGCCGGCGCAGGCGCACTGTAAACGGGGCAGAGCAGCGCCGGAGGCAGCCCGCGGGCTGTGGGATGGCGAGGGAGGACCTCCCAGGCTGTGCGGCGGTACTCGGTAGGTATTCGGTACGGACTCCGAAACGCATGTGCGCTTCGGAGCCGACGGGAAGGAGGGATGGAGCGTCGCGTAGTGTCACCGCGCGCCCTCAGGTGCCAGACGGTGCCGGCGTGCCACGGGCTGCATTCTGCATCCACCGACGTGCGAGCTGGACGGCAGCGCGGCACTCGACGCGGCACTCGACAGCGAGGGCAGGGTCGCGGCGGGACTGGCGCTGCGGCGGCCGTCGCGGACGCCGGCGCTGGTGGCTCGCGAGCATGTGGCACGACGAGGTCGCCTGCGGCCACACGAGACGCGCTGCACTCCGCACGCTGCCGTGCCATGCCAGTCCTTGCGCCAGGCGTCGGTCAGTGCGTGCGCAGAGTCAAGCTGACGGCCGGGATCGATGCGGCCTGAGTCGCCCGAGTGTCGGCTGAAAAGCATCCATGGCCGCGGCTCGCGTCGACTGACGTGGTGGCCTGGCCGCAGCGCCGCGTCGCAGCTCGCGTCGCTGCCCGCCGCTGCTGCTGCCTCTGCCGCCCGCCGCCGCGGCGCTGTGGCCTGGCCGCTGCAGGGTGGGGCCTGGCCCGGCACCACAAGCCGATGCGCCCGTGCCTCGTCTGGGGCGGCGCGCTGAGGAGGCTCTGGCTCTGGCCCTGCAGGCGCCTTGGGTCCTTGGCCGGGCTCTGGCTGGCGGCTGGCGGGCTGGCGCTGGCTGGGGCCCCTCCTCCAGCGCCGCCCGCCCCGTCTCCCGTCTCCTCAACCTCCTCGCTGTCCGCGCCCACCACCTCGCCTTTTCCCTTCTCCTTCTTCCTACACCACACTCGCCGCATCCTCATCGTCCGGACGGCTCTCGGAGACGGCTCCGCTGCATCGCCTTCTGCACCGTCTTCGCTGCCGCCGGCTTTCCGCCGCCTCCTGCTGCCGCCCGACACGTCTGAAGCGCGGCCTGCAGTCGCGTTCTCCAGCCCGCCCGCGTGCTTTTCTTGCCCGGGCCCGACCGAGGACGGGGGCGTGTCGCGACCTCCGGCGTCAGCTCCTCGCCGTGCTCAGTCGCAGCGGCGCCAACGCGCGTCCTGCGCCTCTCTCCCTCATCCCGCACGTCGGAACAGGGCCCGCGGCCTCGTCTCTCCCTCTCACCCTCGCGCCCGCTCACTCACCCGCTCCCTCACCCGTCCCCCATGTCGTCGGCAGTGGTGCGCTCGACCGCCCTCAGGGCCGGCGGCGCCTGTGTGCGCTGCCGCAAGGGCAAGACCAAGTGCGTCTACGAAAACGGGCGCGCGCCCTGCAAGAACTGCGCAAAGGGCATGCACGAGTGCTATCTGCCCTCGGAGAGCATGGCCCACCACCACGGCCAGAGCCCAGCTCGTCACGCTGCCGCGCACCGCCCAGCGCGCGACAGCCTCCCGGCTTCCGGCGCCGGCGCCTCAGACGCCAGACAGCCCGTCGTGGGCGCGGGCGCCGCCAGACACGTCCAGGCCGCCTCGGAGAAGTGAGTCGATTTTCCCTTTCTTTGCCCTGTGCGAGCCTTGCTTTTGCCGTCGCGTTTCCACGCGCGCCGTCACCGTCTGCACCGTCGACCTGGCGCTCCGTCCTCCGCCGCTGTTTGCCCCCCGGCGGCCATGGCCCCGTCGCTGGCCCCGGCGCCCATTTTTCTGCTCGTCCCGCTGCCGCCGCCCACTGCGTTCGCCACCACCCTCTGCCCTTGGCTCGGCCGCCGCCTCCACTCCACCAGCTCCTCACCCACCCTCCCTTCCCCGAGTGGCCGGCGGCGTACGCGCCTGAGCGCCGTCTCGACGCGCTCACGTGGCGCCGAGTTGCATTCGTCGGTCGTCGCGCTGCCTGCTCTCCCCCGCCTGCAGCCCTCTCGATCCGGCCCTCCAGCCGGGCCCCAGACCCTGACCCGCCGGTCACTGCTGCATCTCGCGACGCCTCCTTCATTTCACTTCATTTCATTTCGACCGCCGTGGCCGGCCCCTGTCCGCCAGCCGCGCGCACCCGACCTTGACCGACCCGTCGCTGACCTTGCTGCCTCAGGCTCACCCCGGAGCTCATCGCCGAGTGCGAGCGCGTCGTCTCCAAGACGTTCCCGGCCTGCGTCGCCTTCCACAAGCCGTCGTTTGTGCAGCAGCTCAAGAATGCATCTCTGGAGTCGACGCTCGTCTACGGTCTCTTGACCTGTGCCGCCAGGTAAGCTCCCCTCGCCGCCTGTGCTGCGCGCCGGCGTTTGCCTCTCCCGCATCCGGCCGTACTGCGGACCGCCGATCGGGCCATTCCGTCCACCACCGCCGCACACCACCACACCCGGCTGTGTCTTGGCCTTCGCACAATTCGCCGTCACACCCCTGCTGACTCTGTCTCAGGAGCTCCCAGAGCCTGATCCGCCGCTACGGCACTCCCACTCAGGCCGCCGAGACGTTTGCCGCCAAGGCAATCGGACTCGTCAACCAGAACCTGGATCACCCGAACCTGGCCGATATCCAGGCCCTGTGCCTCCTCATCATCCACGAGTGGGGAACCAGGAACGCCGTCCGCGCCTACATCTACCTCGGCCAGGCCGCGCGCATGCTGCAGATGTACAGGATCCTCAACAGCCACCACGCTGCCGAAAGTGCCGACCAGTTCCTTCGCGATGAGTCCTTCCGCCGCACGCTCTGGCTGATTTACATTCTGGACTGCCTCCTGACCAGCACCCCCGGCCGCTTCCCCGCCCTGGCCGTCCAGGACTCGTCCGACGTGCCCCTGCCCTGCTCCGACATCAACTTTGCCTTTGGCAACACCGTCTACGTCAAGACGCTCTTCCAGCAGCTCGGCCACGGTGCCCCGTCCCCCAGCCTGGCCCCCACCGGCGAGATTGGCGAGTTCGGCTACATCGTCCTCGCCGCCACCATTTGGCGCGACGTCGTGGCCATGCTCACCGTCACGTCGCTGCAGAACTTCCGAGAGGACGACTGCGCCGGCCTCATCGCCAAGATCGAGGGTCTCCGCGCCTCCCTGCCCATGCAGTTTGTCGACAAGCCCGGCCAGATCAACCTCCACATGACCATGGGCTCGGGCTACACCTTTGCCATGCTGCACTGCCTGCTGCACTGCGCCACCGTCTTCGTCCATCGCCGCCGCCTCCTGCAGGAGGTGACGGCGTCCAGCTTCACCCTCGAGTCGTTCCGCCTGAACCCGAGGTGCCACGACATTGTCGACCGGCTGTTCACCTCGTGCCACGGCACCATCTCCCTGCTCACCGCCGTCGAGGCGGGCGCCGAAAAGGACCAAGCCACGTGCTTCCCCATCTTCATGCTCTTTTCTTCCTTCACCGCCAGCGCCACCGTCGCGTACCTGTCCCTCAAGGGCCTGACGCCACCCAACGCCGTCGAGACGGCCGCTCACATCGTCAAGGACGGGCTGCGCTTCATGCACGAGGGCACCGAGAAATGGCCCCTGATGACGAGCTGGCTGAGGCACTTGACGGTCATGCAGCGGGTCCTTAACAACGACGCAGCCGCGGCCGCAGGCTCGGGATCCTCCAGGCACGGCTCCCACTCTCTCGGTGCCGCCGGCGGCGGTATCAAGGACGAGATCTCCTCCAACGCCGACACCAACCCCGACGCCATGGACTATGACCAGCAGCAGGCGCTAGGCAGCGGCGTTGCCGGCCAGAACGCGCTCCCGCCTCGCTCCGTGTCGGGGTCGGTTCGGGACGACAGCGAGCCCCCCGTGGCCATTCCTCGCCGACCTGGCGTCACCACTATCAATGGGGGCTCCGGGGGCGTGTCGACGCCCGCGACCGCCAACTCGCCTCCTCCCGGAATCGCTCCCCAGGCCCCCATGCAGCCGCACGACATGAAGCAGCAGAGCCCCGATGCGGCGTCCAACAGCGGCATGGTGGCGGCTCAGGAGGGCCAGACCACGAGCCAGGACATGACAGCCCCGGAGCTGTGCCAGGCGTTCGAGCGCCAGCTGCTGGACCTGGACGACCTGGCTGCTTTCATGGGCGGTGGGGTCTAGTCAACGAACCCGGAGCGAGCGTAAGATCTAGACTGATCTGTACGCTAGGTGCCATCGAGAACGCGTACTAATAGGCGTTGCAACATGGAGCAGCGGGCACCGGGGGCCGGAGGGGATAATGGGAGCGGAAACGGAAGCGGCAACGGCGGCGGTCCAGGGGAGAACGTGTAGGATTATGTAGCTCAGCCGGATACCCGATATGGTGGAACCAGGGCGGAGGCGTTGGTGGCATTGCCAGGTTGGCCAAGGAAAACGTGATTCATCGGGAACGTCAGGATGGCGCGTCAAGGAGACGGTATTTTTGTGCAATTTTTAGCAATAGCAGTGGACTTTATCTGCAGAGCCTTGCAGGTTCCGGCGAATATGAAGACTCTTGTGCAGGTCTGTGCCAAGGCGCCCTGCTTCGCGCTTACTTGGACAATAACATTGCGTGCAGGATGGAAGAGGAGAGCGGGTTGCCGATATCTCGGCACGCAGACAGTGGCGTACGGACTACGAGAATGAGCGTCTGGGGCCGGCGAGGAACGTGGGGGAGAGGGTTGACCGCGGGGAAGATTGCGCGCCGGGAGACGGCAAGCTGGAGACTGGCGAATGCACAGAAGGCTGGGGTAATTATTGAGAGCAGCATGGACGTGCGTTACGCGGCGTCGGGAGTCTGGGGACGAGGACCAAGGCGTTGTTTCCCGTGGGCTTCCCTTGTTTCACCCATCTGCTCGCTTGTTGTCCAAAGTGTTCATGGAGAGCATCCATCTGTCTCCGACACGGTCTGGGCGGGATGGGACTGCATCCAAGCTCGCGGAAGTCGGCTCCTGGTGATCAAGGCTAGGCATCGCCGGCGCTGACTAAGGCGACCGACTCGATCCCGGCAAGAAGGCGAAGGATCTGCGTCACGTGCCACTTGCATGGTTGCTTCTCCTCCTTCGGCGGGTCCAGACGACGCCTGCCTGCCCAGAGAGGCTAGGCGTTGGGGTTGCCGGTGCGCCTCCGGACCAGACCAGCGCGGGACAAGCTTGTGTCTCGGACTTATTGCCTGACCTCTGGTCTGCGAGCACGAGTATGGATGCGGCAATTATTATGCCTCCTCGGCCTTGTTCGTGGTCATTGCGAAGCGGGCAGGAGATTCCCAGCTGAAGACGGAGGAGGATACAGACTAATTATAGACGAGACATCCGATGGCATGATGTCACGGGACTCGCGGCGCTTCTGCAATGGCATGTGCCGTCGGTCCATTGGACCTTGCCGCAACAGACTAGGATCAGTATGCATCGGCATCACTCGTGGCAAACAACCCTCCTCAAGGGTGATAACGCAGACCAGATCCCTCGACGGTCTGCGGCATGGCTATGGATCGCCCGTTAGTGGAGCCATCGGCGCGGACACTGCGGAGCACGAACTGCGAAGCGGCATTCGATAACTGCTGGTGAGTTCCACGGCGCACGCTGCCATCTGTCGACGCCGGCCGGGAGAGAAGGCCGGCATAGACAGCCCCGGCGGCGACTTGAATGCGATCTGCGCGGGAATTGGAGCAGCAAGTGGAGGCGGAAGCCAGAGGGGGGATGATCCTTACCGGGTCGTGTTGGGGGACCCTGTCGGCCAGGCCTCGAGCGCAAGCCACGACGCATTTCCTCAATGCTGGTTCGAGTCTCGCGGTCATGCGAGTCTTTGGGGGCCGGCTGTGGAGGGATGGGGAGAATAGGCATCGCCGGCCTTCGGAAGGCATCGCGACGAGGGCGACGGGGCGAGGCAATGGGAAGCTAATCAAGTAGGGGTGTGTTCGGTGTTGCGTCGCAGACGGTGATGGAGCATGTTCCGCCCAGAGCACACGCCGGGTGTCAGTGCCCTTCCTCCCTTGCTCTTCTTCTCTGCACCCTCCTTTCCATCCTCCTCCTCTCTGCCCGTCCTCCCACCCGTGCCATCCGTATTGGGCGCATTGCGGCGAGAAAAGAAGCAGAGGAGAGACAGCACGCAGCCGCCCGTCGAGCCTCCCCAGCCCACACCACAACACCGCACACTGCCACCATGGGCCACGCCGGCGACAGCAACAACGAGGCCAGCGGCGCGGCGCCGCACGAGGGCATGTCGCCCGGCGCGTACATGGCGACGCGCATCGCGACGCTGCGCCCGCCGATGCTGCCGGTGCCGAACCCGATCAAGCTGCTGCGCATGCTCGACCGCCAGCAGTGGGCGTTCTTCTCGCTGGCCTTTTTCGCCTGGGTGAGCAGGCGCCTCTGCCCCTGGACGCGATGCGCCTGGCTGACCGGCTCGTGTGCGTGCAGACGTGGGACGCCTTCGACTTCTTCACCGTCTCCCTCACCGTGACGGACCTCAGCAAGACGTTTGGCAGGTCCAAGACGGACATTACCTGGGGCATCACGCTGGTGCTCATGTTCCGCTCCGTCGGGTCCATCCTCTTCGGCATCGCCGCCGACCGCTACGGGCGCAAGTGGCCGTTTGTCGTCAACAACCTGCTGTTCATCGTGCTCGAGCTGGTGAGTGTTCCCTGCGCGCGCGGTTTCGCTGCCATGTGGATTCCTCTGGCGTTTGCGGGGTTGACGCAGCGGCACGCCGAATTGACTCTGGGCCATGCCGCCCCGCGGGCCATCTGGCTGCTTGGCTGTTTCGCTGCCAGCGCGGCCTTTGTCTGCGGGACGATGGGAGTCTGGAACGTTGAAGTCGATGTGTGCGATGGCTTAGCGTGGATCTCGACGGCGGCGCCACCCGTCCTGCCGCCAGGCTTGGCACTCACGTCGACTCGAGATGCGTCAGATGGATATTGGCCTATGACACGTTCCAGGATATCCCTTTCCCATTCCTTCTTTCCTTCCTTCCGTTTTTGAAGCTGACATGCGTCCGACAGGGAACCGGCTTCTGCTCCACCTACTCGCAGTTCCTCGCCTGCCGCGCCCTCTTCGGCATCGCCATGGGTGGTCTGTACGGCAACGCCGCCGCCACGGCCCTCGAAGACTGCCCCGAGGAGGCCCGAGGCTTGATGAGTGGCATTCTCCAGCAGGGTGTAAGTGCAGGAATCGACGGCGTGCGCCGTTGCTGACGTCCGCAGTACGCCTTTGGATATCTCCTCTGCGCCGCCTTTGCCCGCGGCCTCGTCAACACCACGCCCCACGGATGGCGCCCGCTGTACTGGTTCGGCGCGTGCCCGCCCCTCGTCTTCATCCTCTGGCGTCTCCTCCTCCCCGAGACGGCCAACTACCGCGAGCGCGAGCGCCTGCGCGCCGAGGCCGGCCGCTCCGCCGGCGCCCGCTCGGCCAGCGCCGTCTTCATCAGCGAGGGCAGGGTCGCCCTCGTGCGCCACTGGGCGCTGCTGGCCTACCTCGTCCTGCTCATGGCCGGCTTCAACTTCATGAGCCACGGCAGCCAGGACCTCTACCCGACCATGCTCGAGAACCAGCTCGGCTTCACCGCCACCCAGATCACCGTGACGCAGGTCGTGGCCAATCTCGGCGCCATGCTCGGCGGCACCGTCGTCGGCTTCGGCAGCCAGTCCGTCGGCCGGCGCTTCAGCATCATCTGCTGCTGCGTCGTCGGCGGCGCGCTGCTCTACCCCTACAGCTTCGTCACCACCCCGGCCATCATGGCCGCCGCCTTCTTCGAGCAGTTCTGCGTCCAGGGCGCCTGGGGCGTCGTCCCCATCCACCTCATGGAGCTGTCGCCCGGCGCGTTCCGCACCTTCGTCGTCGGCACGTCCTACCAGCTGGGCAACCTGGTCTCGTCGGCGTCGTCCACCATCGAGGCGCGCATCGGCGAGCGCTTCCCGCTGCCGCCGACCGAGGCCGGCGTCCAGCGGTACGACTACGGCAAGGTCATCTGCATCTTCATGGCCTGCGTGTATGTGTACGTCATCGCCCTGACCCTCGTTGGGCCAGAGCACCTGCGGCGCAAGTTTGACGTTGCCCACGACGAGGACGCCAAGGTTGCTGTTGGCGTCGACGTGGTGAATGCTACGGGGAAGGGCCTCCGGCATGACGACAGCGCGGACAAGACGCGCGAGGAGGAGGACGAGGAGAAGAAGGTGTCGACGCGCACTTGAGTTTGTTGCTTCGCGTTTGTGACATGAGTGAAGAGCACATGATGGACACGGACGGAATTAATATCTGTCGCGAGACGTTCAAATGCCACAAGACGGCCCTCGTTACTAGCCAATCCCAGAAAGGGTACCAAACAGCCCACTGCCGCCGTGTCTAGTCCGAGTCGCTGCTGCTGCTGCTGCTCCCGCCCATGCCGCGCTGTCCGTGCTTGCTCTTCTTCTTCTTGTGCTTCTTGAGGGCGCTCTCCAGGACGTTTGCCCCAATGGCACCCGCGGCCGCGGCGCCGAGACTGCCCAGAAGGCCG
The DNA here is from genome assembly GCA_022114105.1 of Tolypocladium guangdongense. NCBI lineage: Eukaryota > Fungi > Ascomycota > Sordariomycetes > Hypocreales > Ophiocordycipitaceae > Tolypocladium > Tolypocladium guangdongense. Next base: position 4,129,811 of record NRQP01000001.1, on the reverse strand, counting down.
CCGCCGGCCTTGTGCGCAGCCCAGCCAGCGGCGCCGCCTCCGACGAGGGTCGCCCCGAGGCCGCGCTCGCCGTCTGGACCGCCCGGGCCGCCGGGGCCACCTGGACCACCCGGGCCTCCGGGGCCGCCGGGGCCGCCGGCGTACTGACTGTCAGGAGCGCCGCTGCTGTACTCGGCGGCGGCGCCGCCCTGGCGCTGCTGCGGCTGCTGCTGGGCGTACTCCTGGGCGCTGCCGGCCTGCTGCTGCTGCGCGTACGGCTGCGGGGAGTGGCCGCGGTTGTCGTAGCTGGTGCCGGAGGCGTAGCCCTGCGGCGGGCCGTAGCCGGACTGCTGCGGGTGGGGGGAGGTGCTCTGCCCGTAGCTCGGCTGCTGGCCGTACTGGGAGCCCTGATCGTAGTGGGACTGCTGGGAGGAGTACTGCTGCTGGGCACCCGTTAGCACGAGCCGCACACCTAGGTAGGCACGCTAAAAGTGTTGCGTCTGAGGGATCGAGGACGAACCTGGTCCGGGTAGCTGCCGCCGGGTTGCTGGGACTGGGGCTGGCCGTAGCCGTGCTGCTGCTGGCCGTAGTCTTGCTGACCGTAGCCTTGCTGCTGGCCGTAGCTCTGCTGGCCGTAGCTCTGCTGGCCGTAGCTGGGCTGCTGGGAGTAGCCGCCGCCGTAGTAACCTTGGTTGGACATTTTGACGGTGCTGGTCTGGGGTCGTCGCAGGGTACGAGAGAGGCGATGATGAATCGACCAAATGCCAAAGGACCCCTCGCTGATGCCGTTGAGGTTGAGAAAGCAGAGGAGGCGACTTCTTCCAAGGGTGGGGGAGGAGTAATATGTGAATGAGCGGAGGCAACCAACAGCCCTGGTGCCATCACGCTCATGTGGTTAGCCATGTGCGTCACGCAACAGCCACTCAGCGGCCCCGCCATGGTGGCGCAGTCGAGCTGCCGCGCCTTTGGTGCGCTTGGTAAGGCTCCTGGCGAGGCGCTTCGGGGACGCGCTGCAGCCCGACGTGGAGTGCTGTCTCTAATTTACTGCGTTTCATTGGATAGAGCGGCTGGTTTCTGCGAGCCCCCAGTCGGATGCCATGGCGAGGCCACGGGCCGATGGAGATGGGTTTGTCGAGGCTTTGCAGCAAGCGTCTGACAGTGCTGACGCCACAGTCCCCGGCTGACGAAACGGCACTGCCGCAGAGCCTGTGTCGGGTAGATGGGCGTATATAACTGAGTCAGGTTCGTAGAGCTGAGTTGTAGACGGATAATGACAGCAGCGATGAAGCCGATGTGCTTAAATACCTGAGTGTGGTGAATCTACGGGGGCTGCGCAAGCGAATCAGACCTCGTGCTCGACCGGGCCAGGCGTTGCCTTGATTCTTGCTCCAAACAGCCGCCTCCCAACAGCCGGGCAACCCTCAAGTCCCAAAGTGAGCGCTCTCCCCCTGACCACCAAAACTTCCGTCCACATACCTGACATCAGAGTATTATTGCCGTGCAAATGCGACAAGAGCCCAACGGATAACGGCTCCGGACGAAGCAACTTGCTCATCGTCGCCGTCACCACCTGGGGCCGCCATACCCTCCAACCAGCTCGGGCACGACCCTCGGACATGGCGTTCGAGGCTTCCACGGTAGTCGTAGGCCACAGCCCCGAGGATCGTGGCCCGGATCATGCTTCTGTCCATAGAGTGCACCGCCCCCCACTTGCTGCCCAGAGCCTGGGCGAGGCTATCGGCCGTACCAGCAACCCTGAAGTTGTACCGCTTCAGGTCCTTGAACTTGGCCTAGAGGCTGCCCACGCGAGGAAGCTCAAACAGCCCCTAAAGGGAGTCGTCCTTGTTCAGCGCCTTCCACAGGCGGGCCCACTCGCCGCCGGCCATTGGCATTTCTGCCCACGTCAGGGGTCGTCATCGACTCCTGTACCGCCATCTCAACGCCGCGCTTGTGCCTCAAGTGTAAAGCCTGCTATTGCACATCATTGTCATTGACCCAGACCGAGTCCCAGTTGAAAGCTTTTGTTGGGCGGCTCACGTGTCCCGGAGCTGCGACCGCTCCTTCCCAAAGCTCGCTGGGCGCACCATCGCCTCAGGTACCAGCCCCAGGCTCCAGGAGGCGAGCAGACGACGCCTCCATGGGCTTTCGCGCCCTCTTCCTTGGCCGAACCGTGAAGCCCCTCCCGCACACGACAGTTGTCACCACGTCGACCATCCCTACACCATGGCGTCAGGCGCGGGACAGCAACGGGCGCGGGACAGCAACAGGCGCGAGCCGACCTCGAAGGGGAACTGCACGCGATAAAGGCGAATGTCAAACGCCTCACAGACCTGATGCAAGAGATGCAGGAGCAGATAAACACCCTGACCGCGCGGGAGGCGTACATCCCGGACGTCGCCACGGAGAACGAGGTCCTGTTCAACGACAAGGCGTCCATGTGCGGCGAGATCGTGTGTTTGTGGAACCAAGCCAGGGAAAACCGAGCGGCGTTGGAGGAGCCAGATCGCCTTTGGGCACGGCCTGGGCACGGCCTGGCCGAGGCAGGTCGGCAGCTGGGTCTCGTCAGGACGGGGAGGGACCAGTACGTGCAACGCTCGAGGTCCCACGAACGCCAGGCCGAAGAACGGGCCAGAGCGGCCGAGGAACGGGCCAGAGAGGTTGAACGGACCAGAGCGGCCAAAGAACGGGCCAGAGCGACGAAAGAATGGGTCAGAGAGGCCGAAGAATGGGGCAGAGTGGCCGAAGAATGGGCCAAAGAGGCCCGAAAAGATTACCGCACCCTGAAGCTCGGCCACGACGGGTTCGTGTAGAGCTTCACCGATGCCACAATAACCATGGCTGGCTTGAGCCGTGAGTCGAGATCTCGCACTCGCACTGGTCACGGACAGGCGGCCGTGGAAGATGCCCCTCTTGGAGGTTGCATGCCCATGAAGCGGCTCGTTGAACGCGTACGGCAGCCGCTGAGCGCTTCCATACAGCACATGGAGCATGGCAGCAAGGGGCAGAAGGCGGCGTGTAGCAGCACTACCAATTGTCAGATACGAACAGCCCAGGCAGAGGCCTTTTGATCAATTGGTCTATGACTTTTTGCAGGAGATAAGGCAGTGTGTACGTCGTCAGTTGGTGCATGCGTGTGGAAATACTCTTTGCTTTATGGACTACAGAGACTCTCCTCGTGTGCCCTAATCAAGGCCGTAGAGGCGCCGTCGATGACTGAACCTTTGGTGACCGTGGTTTTAGTGATTATACGTGCATCTGTATGGTTAATTCGAGTAGATAAAGAAATGGAGGCTACCGGCGAGGTATTGTACCGGTCCTACGATAGATGCCAGGCAAGGCCGCATGCGGCTGTGTCAAATGCCAAACTGAAGCCTTACAGGACTCCGGGCCGTTCGGTCAGTTAGTGAAAGAGGGTTCGTATAAACCCAGAGAACCGAAGCCAAGAGCAGGAAGACAGTATATAGCATGCAGAACCAGGGCCTCGTTGCCGTCTCCCGGTCTTATTATCACACGCCCCAACACCCGTAAGCCCACGGCGCCCTACTGCCCTCACCATCTGTAAAGGTCACTACCTGGTGTTGAGCCAGGGCCTTGGGCAGCTCCACAATTCGAGGTTCACGGGGGAAGCCTGTCCCCTTCCCAAAGCTCTGGATGGTTGGCCACTGGGCCTGGGCTGCGATGACGGTCCTGCCTGGGCAGGGACAGTCCCACGAGGAGCTTCTTGGCCGCTGGGCTTAGTGGGCTTCGCCTTGTTGGCCAGCCACTTCCGGAATGTCTCCGACTGCTCCACGTCGGGGCCGTTTTCCAACTCCCTGACCACGTCCCACCAAGGCCAGTATGGCCGGTCGTCGACCGGGAGCATTGCAACTATCCAGATGTGTTAGCCGTGACGCAGCAAAAGATTGGTTGGGTAAAGAGGACTTATAGATGATCTCCCAGAGCTTCTGGTCGACCAAGTACTCAAAGAGCTCTTGGCTGACAGATCTGCGGCCAATCTAGGCCACCTCCTAGCACGACTCCTCCTCAGCGCTCCTACGGAGGGTTGCGATTCTCTCCCACCCTACCCCATGGTAGTTGCAGAAGCACTCCATGACAGAACGCCGAGTGGCAACCTTGTCGCCTTTCGCTGCGCCCATGGACAACTGGAACGGCACGCCTGCCCGGTTGTGACACCTGCTCCAGTGGATCGGCATGCTGCTGGTGCTTCTGTTGTGGGTGTAGTTGTGGTTGTGGTTGCTGCTGCTGCTTGCGTTGTGTGGATGTTGTCGCGAAGGGTTGTGAAGTTGTGAAGTTTCAGCAAGGCGCGTGAAGAATATTTCAATAATAATAAATAAGTGCGTGCGTCAAGCGAGTTCATAGCGCATAAATCACGTGGGCGGTTTCCGTTTGCATGAACAGCTATGATGGCTGTTCCCCTACGAGGAGTCTCAGATACAAAGGGTCTGCCGACCACTGACGGCGCTCACGAGGGGCCGCCCGAAACCTCGACGTCATGTATTCACCCTTAAATGCAGGTGAATGGGAGTGGGTGAAGAGGAAGAGCCGCGCCCGATGCCTATCAAGGCCTGGGGTGGTTGGCGCGGGTGAGATGAGGATGCAAGATGTGCGTTGTTTGGCTTCGGGAGTTGGCTGTGTGGTGAGCGGCATGTGGCTGCAGCTCGCCACCGAGATGTGTGGGACGAGTCTCCTTTTCCGTCCTACTCACCATGCGCGACCTTTTTTTGCCAGCTAGCTGTAGGGTCTTTCGAAAGCTAGCATGGCATGAGAGTTCCTCGCAGGGTGTCCGGTTGGCGAATCGTGTCCCCGTTAAAGAACATGAAGGGCAGGGGGTAGTGATGCTACGAGATGAGATGCGTGCTCGTAAGGCCCGTAATTGCCAATCGTATATCGGGAGGCGGCTACTGGATCGTTTCGTAGGAATGATGACGGTGGACTTGAGGGAGAGAGAGTCCGGTGGTCGTTGCGATGAGGCAATGCGACGGCGAAGCCGTGTGCAGAGGAAGCCGAGGGAGTGAGTGGTATACCTATGGTGCCGCCGTTATAGTAGTTAACTGGCAAAGTTATGGGATACAACGTTAACGGGTAGTTGGATGGCCTTGCTGCCGCAGCCACGTCTCACGGACTCGGCATACGGTGGCGGCGCGGCAGCGGCGCGGGGAGAGGGTGATGGCTAGATCGAGCAAGCTAGCAGCCGAAGGTTAGTTTCCTTTCCTTATTTCATTTAGGAGAAATGGAATAGAAGGAAGAAAGGAGAAGATAGATTTTACGAGAAAGGATCGCGGGCTTCTGCGTAGAGGGCAGAGAGGGTAATTCGCTAGGGCATATAGTTTACAGCTGGCTACTCGACTACTTGAAGAGAGGCTATACATATCGCCATAACCGCCGCGTAAAGTCACTATCGTCCATCCTTCCCGCCATTACGGCGCGGGGTCTTCGCCAAGGTAAAACCTCCCCAAGATACTATCTGGGCCTAGTAGCTCCAGGTTCTCGTTATTCCGCTACAATAGTTCCCAGTCGACGGATCCCTTCTCCCCGTAGATACTAAAGACCTTAACCTTTCCTACCCAGAGTTAGCAACGGGGAATTACATGGGATCGCCACCTTCGTTCTCTACTTCGTCGTCTTCTTGCTATTCACCCTCGCGAGGAAGAGGATGGAAGCCTGGATCCTCTACGCCATCGATGAAAGAGCCGGCATCGGATGCGGCCGCAGCGGGAGCGCCGCCCAGCATCTCCAAGTCGTCATCAGCGACGCGGCGCTTGCATTCGACGGGCCAGGGGGATCGCTTCTTCACCGTGGGACCGGCGTCTGGCCTCTTCGTCCCGCAGCCGATGGACTGGACGACGCTGGATTTTTCCGCTATCGCGACAGAGTCTGATGACTCCGATAAATCGGCTTCTGCTGGTTCGAGCGACACTGATGAGCTGGTTCGAGCCCAGCCGGAAAATCGTGTTTGAGGAAATCCACCGGCACGTCCTCCTCCGTAACAAACATGCAGGAGAACGCAGCCTGCCGTCTCCAATACGGGCCGCCACTTGGCTTTGTCTAGATTCTTACACGTCGCTGCAATCCTCTGTTTCTTCTCATTGAGCAAAGCTGAAACCTTTACGATGCAGAGGGTACACGGCAAGTGCCCGAGCAAGCAGCTTCCAGCTTTGCTTCTTTAAGCAGAGGAAATAAGGTTACGGGACTATCCGCTCTTCGTATATTAGTCGAGCAATTGAATCTATAGCGTTTATTAGTTGTTACTGTGCCGAGTGTTAGCCGTGATATATTACATCGCCGTGCCTGCCGTAGTGTTTTAGTGTTATTAATGCCTAAGGAACCTTCCGTTAGCCCTAGCTAATGAACGACGCATCGTCAACAATATATCCTCATAGCTTTAGAAGCTTTTCGGTTCTTTTCTGTCGAGTCTAATACGAATAGTATGATATAGCATATTTCGACAGGTGCTATGCCCGTGAAAATGTAGGTTCCCCCCATCCCGCGTTAAAGCTTACTGTTATATTATCCCGCTTCGTCTCGGCAATATGTAAGTGCCTATTTGGGTGAAAATACCTTTTGTCTTGCGGCTGCGCTTCGTGACTTCTTACTAGATAACGGGGAAGTACTCGTATCCTTGCGGTTAGGGGATAGCGTGAGCTTTCCGAGACAGGAATCGTAGGAATCGCAGGCACGGCAGGAATCGCAGGCATCGCAGGCGTCGCAGGCGTCGCAGGCACGTTCTCAAGATGTGGAGTAATGCCGAGACACTTTAGAGCGAAACGACACTCCCCCCACTACGAATGTAGCTGTGGGTGTATGACGCCGCATACATTCGCAATTGAGATGACTCGACGGTGAGGGAATCTGTTCCGCCGACGTGCGTAGGTTGAGAAATCGAGATCCTTTATGCTCCGTTCGTCCAACCCAGCATATCGGAGCAGGACATCGACGGACCGAGCAAGCAATGCGTAGGGGGTGCTGCTTTGCATTGGGCTGTAGTTCGAAGCTGATGTCGTCTCTGCAAATAAATCAGCACAGTTCATCACAACGGAGCAAGCAAACGGCAAATGCTCACAAGTTGACTTGCAACGAACTGCTATTATGACGGTAGCAGGCTTCGGGATGAACCTCCAGCCACGTTGGCGTTGGCGATTTAGTAAGGAGATGCTTGCCGTCTTGCATCCGCCAGTCTGAGGCTTGCGGGATGAAGACTGACGTTGATGAAGGAAGAACCGAGGGAAGGAGCGGCGGAGGGAAGGGCGGTATTTATAGCTGGCGAACCTAGCACAGTGAATGGCGGGCTGGGTCTATTTTTTGCACTATTGAATCAACCCTCGCGCATTCACTTCCATTCAAACAACCAGTGAATTGTTAACAATAATTAGCAAACGCCGCTGGCATTCACCGCATTTGGCATTTTGGACAAGAGTGGCTGGGCATCGTGCAGACTTAATCAATGGCGAGGCTGAGCAACATCCTCATGACGCTGTGCGGTAGCTACAACGCACGGCCAGCTACAACGCGCGGGTTGCTTCACTCGGCACACGAAACCTCGTTTTGCACAGTCACTCGCGCCCTCGACTGCTCACTCTCCGCTAATGTTTCGAACAGTGCAAGCAATTCATCATATCATCTGCCTGCGACAACAAACGACGGTCAACAAGTGCAAGCGACCTTGGGCAAACACTAGCGGTATCCAGGCTCTCGGGAATCCGCACATTAGGATGTGCGAGTTTACGATATTCTCAATTTAACGTACGCCACTTCTATGGCAAGTGAAAAAGAATCACTGTAATCTTCCTTCGTCTCCACGCAAGGTACGATGCAACGGTGTCGGGGGTCATAGACAAAAAATATCGACAGAGACAGGATTCAAACCTGCCATGGTGCATCTCATCCCTCCACAGGTAGCTTGGATTCCGTATGTTTTTTTCTTTTTGCATTCCGATGCTACCGATCTGCCAACTCGGACCCGCTAGGCCCGGGCTCTTTGCAACCCTCTGCGAAGCAGCACGCATCACCCTTCAGCCTAAATCCATCTGCCGCGATCACGACACAGACAGCAAGCCCGATACCCAAGTCCTCATCAAGAACTGCTACTCTCTGCCCCTGGTAGGAGCCGGATCGATCGCGCCATGGCTGTGAGACGTGGTACCGGGGGCAGTATTCCCCATCGCTTCCGTGACTCCGCCGCAAGGCGCGTCTGCTCTATCCTCGCCGTCGCCGGACGCCAGTATGTCGTGGCGTTGATCGGCTGGCTAGTCATATGCAAAGCTCCAATCTGTGGGTGGTGTCGTTGCACCCGGCACAAGGGGGTGCTGCCATCTTCTTCTTCCTCGTCGTCGATCTCCTCGACCTCGCGACTGACGTCGGGGTCAGTCTCGGTCCGAGAAGCAATGCGTGCATCCACGGCATGGGGCACGAACGTGCTGCTGGCCTGGATGTTCATCTGGGGGCCGCCACCGTGGCTGTTGTCGTTATTGTTGTTGCTGCTGTCCACCATCTTGTTGCAGCTCTCTTTGGTGTGTGTGTGTGTGTGATTGCGGTTGTGGTTGCAAAGAATTCAGGCAGTCACTTCAAGGAAAATATTTTGCCAAGGCCGAGTGTGCAGTATGTGACTGAGAATCCAGGCCACCGAATCAAAACAGCTGGCGGACGGCTGCTGGTAAGGGCTCGACTGACCAGCTGCACGTGTGACTTGTGGGGGTTGACAGAGACTCTTCGTTTCCTCTTCTTCCAAGATCCATCTCAGCACACGCTCCCAGACGCAGCCGGTGCCACACCATTCATCCCTATCTTCCCCCGCACAATCCGAGATGACTCGCAGAGGAGTTCCAAGGGCCGCTGCCGTAGAGGCGAGCAAGTCCAAGGCCCGCGCCAGCTTCGAAAAAGAGCTCGACGTCCGCGTCATACTGACGACGGAGTACATCAACTCGGAGTTGCCGCCCATGCATGACGACCCGGACGTCCTCGAGAGGCTCGTGGGCCCCAAAAAAGTCAAATACGATGGAACCTGGACCAAGAGGACAGAGGCCCGGTTCCAGGACCAATGGGCCATGTCCAAGGATTGCAAGGACTTTAAGGCCATCAAGGATGCCGGCCTTGTGAGGCTGCGCGGGCTATGGAGAGCCAGCATGAGAGCGATGAGGTGCTCTCCCATTGCCATCGTCTCGCCCCGGTACGGTTTCGGGTGCGTCAGGGCGTCCGAGGGCTACGGGAAGGGCATTGTATGGCCCCAGAGGTTCTGTGACGGCCTGGCCGACCTGGTGCCGCATCCCTTCTGGCGCAGCGAGGCTCCGCGCCTGGCGATGGCGATACAGTTCGCTGTCATCTGTCGCACGGGCGAAAGGCGGCCGTGGCACATGCCGTACGTGCCCGCGTGCATAGGCTTGACAAGGCTCCAGGAGCGGGCGAGGCGACCGCTAAGGGTCCCCATGCAGGAGCATGTGGAGCGGATACGGCACGGACTGGTTAGCGATGGAATCACAACCTCCTTGGAGTTTGAGTTTCTGGCCCATCTTGGCTCCTTGTGCACAGGGGTCAAGAAGTCGCGGGTTGCTGATGGCGGGAGAGACAAGGGCCGCCACGGAGACTCCGACTCCGACGAGGATGGCCAGGGCAGCGCGTGGGATTATATATACCAGGCCACGACCGCCGACCTCGCGAACATCGCCAAGGCCTTCGCCACATTCTCCACAGCCGGGGATCCTATCTTTGTTGGAGTGCACGAAAACGTGCATATCAACGCAGCCTGCCGCGTCGGACAGGGACTTCCAAAGGATGCGGCGATCCAAGAGCTTCATACTAGGTCGTACCTTCATGAACAACGCATGGCCCAGAGGGAGCGCCTTTCTGGGAGCTTATGGACACGCGATAGGGAGCGCAGGGAGGAAAGGTCGCGGCACGATCGCAGCCCTAGCCCTCGTCGTCCCTCTCGTCTCTCTCTTCCCTCTCATCACTCTCGTCACTCTTCATTCCCTTCTTCGCCAGGCGGCGGCTTGGGCGTAGGCGATGACTTCTCTTCCACTCGTCGTCCTACCCCTACCTCTCGCGACAAAAGGGTCGAACGAACTGACTCCGCCACGGGACGCGACGCGGAGGCGGCTGGCAAGCGAAAGCGGGGAGTTGTCGAGCGCGTCGAGTCCGACCATTCCTCCGAGTCCGACTCTGACTCGACGCAGTCCCAAACGCCGACGCAGTCCCAAACGCAAACGCTGCCAGAGCGGAAGCGTAGACGGCAGCAACATGGCGGTGGTGGCCTTGCCTCGCATGCAGGCCCACGCGATGCGGCCGTTGCCAGAGTTATTGCTGGTCCTGCTGGTCCTGTTGCCGCCGCTGCTGCCGCCGAGTCGTCAGCGCTAACTTTGAGGTATCGCAGCGAGACTTGGGACCCCTCGTCGGGCAATCCCTCCCCCAGTGACCGTGAGCGATCATTGGCCTCAGAGAGCTGCCACAGCTCCGGCCTTCATCAACCCTCGACTGACGACGGTGGTGATGTGTATATGCCACAGGAGTGGAACGAGCAGGAGCATGACGCAGACCTCTCGCTAGGCAACCCCTCCCCCCGTGGCCGTGAGCGATCATTGGCCTCGGAGAGTTGCCACAGCTCCGGCCCTCGTCGACCCTCGATCGACGACGACGGTGATGTGTATATGCCACAGGGGTGGAACGAGCAGGAGCATGACGCAGACTCCTCGCTAGGCTATTTCTCCCCAAGTGGCCGTGAGCAATCATTGGCCTCAGAGCGTTGCCACAGCTCCGGCACTCGTCGACCTTCGATAGGCGATAACGGTGAAGTACATACCGGCGTTCGATGAGGCGAGGATGGCGAGGGAGCGTCTTGCGGTGGAGTCACGCAGAAGCGATAGGGAACACTTGCCCCGGTACCACGTCTCACAGCCATGGCGCGATCGATCCGCAGGGGATAGCGGAGCAGTCCTTGACGAGGACTTGGGAGCCGGGCCTGTTATCTGTGTCGCGGTCGCGGTAGATGGACTCGGCGACGGCGATGGCGTACGAATAGAATGAAGAGTCTGATATTGCGATGCCTGCCGTGCCTGCGATGCCTGGGATATATAGACGGATATATTGTTAACGATGCATCGTTCGTTAGCTAGAGCTGACGGAAGGTATCAACAATACACGGCAGGCACGGCGATACGTGATACATCACGGGTAACACTCGGCATAGCAACTACCTACCAATGACCGATGCAGATTCAGTTGCTCGACCAATGTACGAAGAGCGGATAGTCCCGCAACCTTACTTCCTCTGCTTAAAGAGGCAAAGCTGGAAGCTGCTTGCTCGGGCACTTGCCGTGTACCCTCCGCATCGCAAAGCTTTCAGCTTTGCTTAATAAAACTGCTCGATACACGAGTCTGGCAATTTGCCCACACGCCGACTGCGACAACATACATATACACATTCTCCAGGCGACACACCAGTCGCGTAAGTTATTGTATCCCCAACACACAGTTCTCTCTAATAACTTGAACAGAGATATGACTATTTCTCCATAGCGGAGACGGGACGCAATTATCCATCCTATGGGCTCGGGAGAACTGCAACACGTGGACGCGTGTGTGAAAACTTGGGCGAGCGCATGAAGTGGTGCCGAGTCATCGAGGCCGCGCCGGCGACGCGGTATTTGCATCGACGGGCCAGAGGGGTCGCTTTTTCACCGCGTGCCCGGCGTCCGACCTCTTTGTCATGCAGCCGATGGACTGGACGACGCCAGACCTCTTCCTTTTGCAGAATTGCAGGAGATCTCGATATTATCGCAGGCATAGACACGATGGAATCGCAGGCACAAAGGCACGTAGCCACCGCAGGTACGCAAAAGCATATTGGCGTTGACGACTCGGATTCGTAGGCCCAGGCTCTCCCTAACGTGTTCCGGGAAGGCAATATCAGACTCTTCATGCTATTCGCTGAGCAAGGCCGAAAACCCTGGGTTAGGGAGACTACACATCCTACCATCTTGATCGATCCGCTATATTGAATAACCTTGGAGGCTGGCTCGCCGTGGAGATGGCGAGCATGGCAGTAGAGACCACACCTCCTGACCATCCGGGTCGGGCTCGTCGATTGACCAATCTTGGGAATACGTTGGGCATGCGATTCGAACGCATGGGAACGAACTGGAACATGAGGGGACTCGACGCTTGCGCGGGCCAGGAGTAGTCGGTCGGTTGTATGAACCTTGTGGCGGAATCATCCTTGGGCGCTTGCCATGGTCGATATGTAGATGCAGCTGAATGTCGTTTTATGTCTAGTCGTGCAGGTGGGCAGAAAATGGGGGAGCGGTTTTCGCCAGTTGACGAGGGGATGATGCCGGAGCCAATGGCTGATTGGTCGGCTAAGTGGACATCATGGAACCCGGGGAACGCTTGCGCCCAACCATCAGTGGCGCTGCGTACATCTCAAGCACCACCCCCCGCATGCGTTGCGTGAATGTCGCATGCAGGTCCAGCCAAGTCTATACCTGCATTCGTGAGCAGCTTCACTGCCTGTGAAGACTTCCCGCCCTCGGATTTCTTGCAACGGCAGCGTCCGCGGCAGCGCTTCCTGAGACGTCGGGTGCTTTATCCCACGAACACGTTTCGTAGCTCTAATATTACAATCCATCCCGTCGACATTGAGCTATTGCTAAAAATAGAAGGAAGCAATTTTGCTGCCCTGCACCAGCATCCAGCCAGCCGCTGCTGGCGTTATTGATATATGTTACCCACACGCGCCGAATGTGGCCACGTCTATAAGAGGGTAGTCATAGAATACCTTCGGTTAGGTATCAAAGATGCAGGAGAGGAAGGGCTTGGTATTCAGCGCTGTCTAACCTCTTCGTATATAGAGACTGAATCTTGCAGGAGGAGAGTTTCCTCCTGAGCTGGGGCTAAGGGGGACTACCCTAAGATTACGAGGCGCTTCCCAGCTGATCTACTGGTGAGATATGGGCGATCCACTGGTACGTGGTACCTGGGACCCCTCTTGCACTTGTGCCTCTCCGCCCTGCTCCTTATAACGTCGAAGAGACGATATGGGTTTATCTTAGTATAATTTATTATATATAGTATTTTTCCTATTAGCTAAGTAATAATCGCGTTCCTCTAAGCCTCTATACTAGGGCGGTTACTAAAAGTAAATCTATCTTAAAAACTAGTATATAAAAATAAGGGCGCTAGCTAAATAAAGAAGTAAGAGTTAAAAGGAGTAAAGTAGATTCTATACTTATAAAATAGTATAAATTTATAAGGAGCAGGGCGGAGAGGCACAAGTGCAAGAGGGGTCCTAGGTACCACATACTAGTAAATCGTCTATATCTCACCAGTAGATCAGCTGGGAAGCGCCTCGTAATCTTAGGGTAGTCCCCCTTAGCCCCAGCTCAGGAGGAAACTCTCCTCCTGCAAGATTCAGTCTCTATACGAAGAGGCTAGACAGCACTGAATACCAAGTCCTTCCTCTCTCGCATTTCTAATACCTAACCGAAGGTATTCTGTGACTACCCTCTTACATAAAAATAGAGAAAGATAAGGTAAAAAGGCGGGATGGCCGATAGAGCTAAAGGGGAGGGAAATAGGAGAAGAGAAGTTAAGAGTATAAGTCGATAGAGGAGGATGGAGGTCCTTTTATTTATACGGGCGCCTAGCGATGGAGGGGTACGGCAAGGGGGACGGACTAATGGCGGCAAGGGCGCCTTACCCGATCGGGGATGCCACTCTTCCATATATGTATATATATATATATGTGTGTGTATATATGTATTTATATTGAATAGCGTATATGTGTATAGTGGTAATAACTTTATGTGGTCGTCGGAAGTAGATTAATAGTTAATCCGAGGGAGCAGACAGCTTTGCTGTACCGTAGGCCAGGGCGCCAGCTGGCATCGGCTTCATACAACCCGAACCAAGGATCTCCCCTACCTTTTGAGCGCCTCCGAAGCCTTCGGCTGCCCATCGAAGACATCAACAGTCGTATGGGAAAGCCAGATGTGGCAGCCGTCGTGGAGCGCGTCACCTACGTGGTGCGCGCCGTCGTCCGACACAGCAAGACACCCGGAGGCCGAGACTACGTCAGGACATACGACATGACCGGGTTCCAGATCCAGCTCGAGCACAAGCCCCGGGCGTTTGCCAACGACTCGTGGAGCGTCGCCGCCAAGACGGGCCATTCGTATACGCTGTTTTACGTTGCGAACCCGCTGGGCGTGAACCTCGAGCTCTACCCGGAGCGCCAGAGTCGGCAAATCCCCGAGCTCAGCGCCAAGATGTTGGCCATGGCCGAGGCGATGGGCCGCGACGGCACCGCGCAGCCGCTCCTGCGCCCCTCGACACCAGTTTTAGGCGAAGCCGAGGGACTGTCCCGGACTTCCGGACTGGGCCTAGCGAGTCCGCGCGGCACGTAGGGCATCAAGCCTGTCGACATGGCCACGACGTTGCCGAGGATGACGAGGTCCAAGCGTGGGAGGATGGATTGGATCTGTTCCGACCAAAGAGGGCAATGCCGGGTCAACGACATGGGATGGAATGCTGCTCTAAGGACTCGGAACAAGGGGCTGCAAGGACCGGCATGGAGGATAAGATATCAAGAGAGGTACTTGGTAATATGCATAGTATTAAGCGCCCCTGTATCCTAATCCAGCGCCCGCCGCCAAAGGACAAGGGGAAGAGACACGAGGGTCTTGGGCCCGGGGGCAAGTAGAAAATAGAGAAGAGACGATAATGAAACCCATCCACGCGCTCGCCCAACGCCGTGATGCCAGCCTCGCCAACACACTCACTTTCAAAAGGCAAAGCCCTGCTCCAGCAGCTTGTCCACGTCGCCGCCCGCCGCGGCCACGGCCTTGAGGGCCGCCTCGTTGAGGCGGCGGCGGCGGTCCTGGGCCTCCTTCTCGCGCCGCGCCTTCGTCTTGGAGCTGCCGCTGGGGGCCACGCCCGTCATGAGGAGGGAGCCGTCGCTGGGCGTGAAGTTGACGAAGCCCATGTCGCCGGCGCCGACGTCGGCGCTCATGCTCCCGGCGGCGCTGGCGTCGCGGGAGCGGCGCTTGCGCACGCCGCACGGGGTGCCGGGCATGCTGGCGGGCAGGCGGCCCGAGGAGCTGCGCGCCGAGGACACGGAGGCGCCGGAGCTGTGGCGCGAGCGGGGCACGGCGGGCTGCTGCTGCGGCTGCTGGCCGGGGGTGGGCGACGCGGAGGGGGCGCGCTGGCGGCGCATGGGCGAGCAGGACATGTGGCGGGCGCCGGAGGACTTGGCACGGGGCGGGCGGTGGGGCCGGTCCGGGGCCGGGGCCATGGGTGGGGCGGGCGGGGGCGGGAGGTACGCCTGCGCGCCGACGGCCAGGTCGCCGACGACGGTGGGCTGCGGCGGGCGCGGCTGCGGCATGTGGATCATGAGGCCGGCGGCGCTCGTGTCCGGCATGGGCGCGTACTCGTAGGGCAGCCCCGAGTGCTGGGCGTGGCTGGCCAGGTTGCGGTGGTGGTTCGCAAACTCGCCGCCGGCGTGCGGGCCGTGGGCGAACATGCCGAGCTCCCACCAGCCCTGCTCCTGGCCGGCGGCAATGCACTCGCCGCCCGCGCCGGCCCAGTGCTCGGGCGGCACCATCTGCTGCTGCGGCTGCCAGGAGCCCGTGGGCACGTGGACGGGATCCGCGGGGTACGGGCCGGGCTCGCTCTCGACGGCGGGGGACGTGTCGGCGCCGGGCTGGCCGTAGTACTGCATGGACGAGGCCGTCGGCAGCGGCGGCGGGCGGCCCTCGTCGAAGGGGTCCTCGCAGAAGCCGCGGACGAAGCGGGCGCTTCCCGGGTCCTGCTGTTGGCCTGGGGGCGACTGGGCCAGGCTCCCCAGGCTCCCCAGGCTCCCCAGGCTCCCCAGGCTCCCCTGCGCGACGGCCCGGGTGCGGCCGCGCCGTTGCCTCGGGGGCCTGAGGGCGTGCTGGTGGTGCTCGAGGGCCGGCGAGCCAGGCCCGTCCTGCCCGGGGAGCGGCTTCCGCGTCTTGCGCAGGGCGGTGGCCTTGCGGATGGTCGACGAGAGGGCCTCGACGAACTTGTTGGGCCTGCGCGCGCCGTCCGTCGGCGGCATGGGCGAGGACGGGTGCGAGGCCGAGGCGACGCTCTGGCGCGGCGAGCGCAGCGAGATGCCCCCGAGCCGGGTCAGGTCCGCCTCGGACATGGAGCCGCGGCCGAGGTAGTCGAAGTGCTGAGGGACGTGCGGGACGCCGGCGAGGGCCAGGTCCTGGGGGTCGATCTCGTGGCTGGCGGCCGAGGCGGCGGGCCCGTTGTGGGAGCTGTTGGAGAACAGGTCGAACTCGTCGGCCGTGGACACGCCCGACGAGCCGGTGCTCTCTGCGACGCGGCGCTGGTCGCCCAGGGGGAGGACGGAGTCGGCGGCGGCGGCGTGGAGGACGGAGTCGGCGGACGTGGCCGCGGCGGTGCCCTCGCCGTCAAAGTCGACAAACTGGCCGAAAAAGTCGCCCTGCACGTCACCGGGGCCGCTGGCGCCGTCCACGTCCTGCCAGTAGAAGCTGCCGTCCCTGCTGCCGTCGGCGGCGTCGCCCCGGTAGGCCATGGTCCAGAAGGCCATGCCGCGGCGGTGGTGTTGTTCGTCCGGGGTGGCAAGTAAACAACCGGGGGCCTCAGGCCATGTGCCGGCGACCGAGGGCCACGGAGACGAGGCAGGCCGCTGCGAGGCCGACAAGGCGATGGGTGAGAATGGCGAAGAGTGGGCGAGAGTGTCAACTCCACAACCGCGCGCGAGTGTCATCGGGAGCAGAGTGCGGGAGGCAGCAACACCTTGGCCGCGGGCATATAACAGCGGCCCCGGGCAACGACACTGGGGCCATGGGGATAATACATGGCAACGGGCGCGGCAACCGATGCGGCTGGCGCCATGTTGTTCGGCGCGAGGGCATGGGCCGAGGAATGCACGGGGTTATGCCCAGGCATTCCATCCGATCTGCCGCCTGGTGTTGTCCGCCGGGGGCCATGCATGCTCCATCCACGAGGAGAGAGGAGAAGGCCCTGCGCCTCACCGGTGAGCGCGTGAGCGAGAGCGAAGTGAGGCAACAAGAAGGGGCGGCAGCTCCGTGGCCCAACCGGCGTGTTGGCCCAGGGGAGCGGTTCCAGCACGCGGGCGCGCGGGCCAGGCGGCGCCCTGCGTGCCGGGACACGATGGAAAACAGCACGAAACGAACGGCGGGGTGCCGGCCGCCGCCGTCGCAGCTCGGGCTGCGGTTGGAGGCCGGGTCGTTGGTCGAGGTTGGAGGCCTGGCGTTGGCGCCCAGCGCACCAACAGGCGCGTCTGCTCGTCAGCCCCCTCGACCCGATGACGTGCGTTCGGAACAGGCGAGCGCGATGCACCGGGGGCCGTGCGACGCGAGCCGGGGCCGGGCTGACGGGCGCTGCGCCGCCAGCACCACGTGTTTCAGCGACGAATGTCGATTGCCGAGTCAACGGCGAGCGCGAGGGAGAGGCCGACGCCGTCGTGGGCGACGCTGAGCGGCGGGCCGGACGCTGCTGCGACGTTGCCGCGGACCCGCGATCCAGGGCCGGGCCTGTGCGTCTTGGCCGCGGCGGCTCGTGAATGGACGACGAAGCGAGAGCGAGCCCGACTCGCGCTCCGTAATAGACGTGCGTGGCGGGCTGCGTGGCGGTCCTTGCGGCAGGACGACGTCTCGACGATCGGGACGCAGGAACCACACGGGGGGATGTGACAGGGGGGTTCCGTTTAAGGGGACGTCAGTCACACAGTGTGGGTGGTGAGGTACGCGTTGGACAGACATCATGGGGGACTAGATGAACCTGTTCAGATCACCAGTACATGAACACCATCGCCCGCGACAGCCTCTTCGCGCCCGGACTTCCAAAGAGCCGGGGCTGAGCACAGCAGAACCCGTCTTGACCGGGCTGCGACAGGCATCGCAACCAACAGCACGACTGGGAGCCAATCGGCTGGCAACAAGCCGTTTAAACATCTTCAACCCGCAATCTGCGTCTGGAGGAGACATCAGATGGCGAGCGCATCCGTCAGGGAACGGAGGCGCAGGGGAACCCGACCGCATCCCTCCGAGTCTCGTGCACATACCGCAAGCAGCTGGCCCAGAGCAAAGTCCGGTTCTGAGGGTCGCATCCGACAGGAAGCGGAGCTCGCTCTCGTTGTGCGCTCGACATGAAACAAACAAGCACGTTGGTCGTTGACGACGGCGCTGCTACACCATCACCCGCCTGTATTCCACTTCGCAGGCCAAGTTGGCGCCGCATCGAGCGCCGCGCAACCACGATCACGCCACGCGCTCAACAAGCCGCCCCGTCACCAACGGCGCAATCCGACATTCGAAGGGAATTGGCAAACACCCAGCGGGGCCCAGCCCCCTTCTCCAAGGCCCCCTCGACCTCCGCAGCCCGCAGCCATCGCCAGCACAGCGACGGCCCCTCGCGCGAACCACCGCCGGGACGGATGGTGAGCAGACGCAAAGCGCACGCGCGAGAAACGGGCTGCAAGGCACGGCCCTCAAAATAGACCGTGGGGGTATCATCCTCACGTGAGATCAGGCAAGGGGCCGAAGGGAGCCGCCACGGTGCATTTGCTCATGGCACCGCGGCCCTCGTCGCACAGCGGCCATGGGACCTGCATGATGCTACTCTGTGCATTGGGGGCCGCAAACCGCCGCGAACATCCAGCAAAGGGACCGCTTGGCCAACACCCGCGGGCTGCGCAAGACGAACGTGGCCGAAGAGGGAGGATGGGGGAGGAGACATCGCCGACCACCGCATCATCCCTTCCGGCGGACATTGTTGGAGGCGAAAACTTCACGTCGCCGCAACGCGCGGCTGCTCTCGGGGAAATCAGCTTGTCGTCACAAACGCCCCGTCGGCTGACTGACTGAATGCTTCCTATTTGCCACAAATCTGTGGCGACCCTGCCGGGCCAGCTAGATACAGACGGACGGGCATCGAGGCTCCCGTCCGTTTCTATTTGCAAACCGCAAGGGTCAAAGGGCAAGTCGGATCTCGTGCATGTGAGAGAGATCTCCATCGCCCGGCTCTCAACGGCCATTCATCGGGTAAAGGAATCGCGTGCCAATCGGAGCCTCCTGCGCCTCGCGACCGACACCACGCGCAATGCAACCTCAAACGCCGGGTATATATGGTACGTGTCTCGAAACCTCGAGCTCCGATGGGACAATCACGTCGTGCGCTCGGCAAATCTGCCAAGTTGCTCAACGCATAAAAGAAAACGCTAGTTCGTCGTGTCCAGTCGTCGCGGTGCCACCACGTCAGCCGATGTCCGTTTGGAAACGGGCGCTGCAGACGGCCGCTCAGGGCCCGGGGCCTCGGGCATCATCGATGAGCTGCAGGTGTCGCTGGCGTTGGCGACGGCCGGCGCCGGCCTCCGCCTCGTCTCCATCTTCTTCTGCCGTCTCCTTCGCATCCGTGGATTCTTCTGCACCACGACGGAGCACTGCATCGCCGCTTCGGCCGATGTCCTGAACCGCAGGCGGCCATTGGTGGGCAGCCCGTCCATCAGCATGCCGACCTCTCCGAGCCAGGACATGTCGTCGGCCCCGTCGCAATATGCCTCGTCCGGTTCCAGGTCCAGGCACGGCAGGTCATCCGCCGGGTCGATGACGGCGGGCGGCTGGTTGCGCCAAGAGGCCGGCATTGGTTCCATCGTGGCGTTCTGGGCACGCTGCGTAGTCGGCGCGGCCTTTCCGTGCCGAGGCCTGGCGTCTTCGAACGAGTGCCATGGCCCAGTGACCGGTCGACCGCGGCGTGTGCACTCGCGTAGCATTGGCGGCATCAAGTTGCGAGTCGTCGGCACCGGCGGCGTTTCATTCGCCTCTGCCTCTTCCGGGCCGACCTCGAGAGGCGACCGCCAATGGGCGAGCAAGGGTTCCGTCGTGGGGCCCTGGGCATGCCGAGCAGTCGGCGAGGGCTGTTCTGGCCGAGGAGCCTTGGCGTCTTCGGCCGAGTGACAGGGGTGACCGACCGGTCGACCGCGGCGTGTCCACTTTCGTCGCATCCGCATCGCCTCGAAGCTGCGAGGCATCGACGGCAGTGGCGCTTCCTCGGCCTCCACCTCGGCCGGGTCGATGTCCATGACCACGTCGCCATGCTCCCGCACCAGTTCCTGCATCCTGTCGTGGGGCGACGGCGCAGAGGCCCTCCAGTCTGATGGGTCTTGGTACTTGTACAGAGTCTGCCTGTTCATTCCCCGGACAAGCGAGTTCATGGGTGCTCTGTAGGCGGTTCGGGGAGGCTCGGGCGGACAAAGGCCCGGCTCTCCTTCGAGGCATTGGCCATGTCTGGTCGTGTTGGGCTGGTGGGCGCGGGCTCGGCGGGCGCGGATGCGTGTGAGTTCAAACGACACTGGGGGCACCGGCGGCGGGAGGCGACTGACAATGGGCTGCACAGCAAACGACGCTGGCTCGCAGGGCTCTGATGGGCCTGGGTCGTCCATCACGAGCCGCGCATGAGTCCCGGTCGCCTGCGGCGTGCCGCGTCAGGCCTGACAGCGGGCGCTGCGTCGAGGGCCCATGGGGTCGCTCCCTCCTCCCTCGCTGGTCGACTGACCGGTCCGCTGGTTGGTGACGAAGACGATGCGGTGCGGGGAGGCGCTCCTCGGGTGGTGGTTTGGCGATGCCGCGGCGATGAGGTTGGCGGTGTTGGCGAGGATGCGAGTCGGGGAGCCTTGGCGAGAGGCGAAGATGAGAAGGCCGCTGGGCCGGGGGGCGACAGCCGTATTATGAAGGCATCAAGCACTAGCCTCACTAGCGCAGCGGTGGTTCCCAGTGGCTCACGGCGCATGCTTGGGGCGGGCAGGGAGCTGGGATGTGGTGGTGGTGGTGGTGGTGGATGGTGGATGCGGATGGAGGATGGGTGTTTCTGGTTTGGTACCGGCGAGCTGGCGCGGCCGTGGGTCCTCTGGTACGAGTACTCGCTCGCGCCCGCGGCAGCCTCCGTAGAGTGCGAGGAGACATTCCACATCCATGTCCATCACCACCCGCCACGGCGGTTGGAGCCGTCAGCAGACTGAGGCAGGTGGAAAGGGACGGCCGTGGCCCGCCATACGTCACACGCCGCGCTCGCTCGAGACATCGCTCAACCGCGTCTCGCACACATGGCCTGGGGTTGGGCCAGACGACTCCCGGCAATCGGGTTGCCCCGCGCTGTACCCGCAACCTCCATAGTACCGCCCGGCGCCGGTATCTCGCTGGTCTTGGCTACCTACGGCGCATCGTCCATCTTCCTCGAGTGCTTTCGGATATCCTCTGCTACGGAGTTCAGCAGCGTCGACTGCCAATCCGTACAGAGTACGGCGCACGGAGGCACCGAGTACGTACGCGTCCCCTGCAGGTGCAGAAATGTCAAGACAGAGGCAACACCTGCGGGCCGGAGACCACAAGACCAGCATGAAGTGGAAAGATGTTCCGGAACGCATCCGCCAGACGACCCGTGTCCACGTTCGCGGAACCAGAGAGGCCAGAGTTGCAGCCGCACACCTTCCTGTCTGCACGCCGGTAACCATTTGCCTGCTCCGGACGCCTCATCTGATGCCCTAGCCGGTTGGCCTCGACCGCGGCAGAGCCAATATATGACCAACCCAACGGCGCCGCCCCCCCTCGGTGCTACCATCGAGTCGCCCGGTGCCCGTTCCGCTGGCGCAATGCCAAATCGTCTACCCATATCGACGAGGTGCCTGCGGCGTGCTGTCCAAGCCCAAGGCGACACATTCGGCCGGGAACGAAAGCGAGGCCCCGCCGCCACGGAGGCTCAGGGTCAGCGACCCCCTGGCCGTTTTACGCCGTCAAGGTGTGTAAGGCATTAATAATAATTATGATCTCCCTATGCTGTCGCAAGTGGCGGGCCGTCATGCCCGAGGGCCTGCGCCTGGTTGCACAAACCAAGAAGCCAACTGCCGCGTCGTTGCTTTTTCCCGCCTTGGGCGAGATTTCGCGTCCGCAAATGTGAGGTCACTCGCTCGCACTGATCAGCCATGACAGACCCGCCAAACATCCAAGCAGAGCCACAGCGGCTGCCGCCCCGCGACTCCATCACGAGCGGGCCTGGCATCCGTCATGAGACACTGCGTCGCGCCAGAGGGCTCCAAGTCCCGCTCCCCCTCCTTGATCGATGGGCGGATGGATGCATCGCGCCCGACGACGATGCAACGCGGAGCCCTGATTGGTGGGGGACTGGGGCCGCGTCGTCTGCGGGCGAATAGCGTGATGAACTGTTGCCTCGACACGGGCGATTTGGCTCCCGCGGACGAGGACGAGTCCATGGTCCGTCTGGGGGACAAGGCTCCGCGTGGTGAGCGGGTGGCCGTGATGCGATTCGCTCTCCAAAACCCAATCTCCTGGCCCTTGTGGCCGGCCAATCCAGTTTCTGGGGGCACGTTTTCTCAAGCCACTGTCTGACTGAGGTGCTGAGATCGGGAGCTTGCCTCGACGTTGGGCTCATCGTCCAACTGCGCACCTATCCACGCAGCCTCTGCGCACCAACCAAAGCTGGCAGTGATTCGCCGATCACGGCCAGGCATCCCAGACAGGTTCCGCCAACGGAAATGGCCACTAACAGCCGCCCCGGCCGAGATCTCGTACGAGCACGCCGCTCCCATTGGACCCCGGCGACCGGCCATTCCCGTGGTTCATGCACTCCGAAATTCCAAATGCCCGATAGCGCCAAGGTGGAAAGGTACGAGTACTCGTAAGGGCGGAATCAGGTTCATCCTTGCAGGGAAGCCGCACAAGCGACATTCCACAGTTCCATGGCAGCGGCGCGACGTAGGAAGGATTCGAAGCAGGTTTGTCAGTCAGGCCGTTGACGTGGAGTGATTCCAGCGTTGCGGCGCGGAGACTAGGGAAGCAGACTTCTGCACGATAAGCGGCGGAGACTATCTGATCTTCGACAACGATCGACATCTCCTGGCCCAGGATGCATACTCTGTGCAATCAGATGGGTTCAGGGGAAGCACAAGGATGGCGCCCTGGACGTGCCGAGGGATTGCTTCGGGGCGCCAGCGGCTGTAGCGTGTGAGCCAGTGCAACCGCAACGGTGCAGGAATAGTCCGGGTTCTGCAGACATTGTGCAACCGCCAAGCACGATATACTCGTACATTGACGGCGCGGTGCTGGCGCAGACGTCAAACCGCCATCGCCTGACGCTGGCTCGTCACCCCGGTGGCGCCCCGTGCGCTCTCGATGGCCTGCCGATTGCACAGCGCGTGCAGCAACTCGGCGTTCCAGGCGTGCATACTTGGAGTGTAGCGCGAGTGGCGCAATGGACGCTGCGAGCTGGGCTGCTCTCGGCCATGTCGTCGTGCAAGCATGCATCGGATCTGGCGCCGCGTCGCAGCCACACTCGGGACAGTGTCGGGAAGGAGAATCACTGCACTCTCGGCGGTTTGTCGAGCCGTGGCGTCAAGGTTGGCGTGGTCGAGACCAGGCTTGTGGCCCCGAGAGCCGGATGGCTGGATGCTTTAAGCCATCAATTGCACGAGAACTCTATGCACTCGGCAGCCTGGCATCTCTGACGCAGTGATCAATCGCTCAGGAATTAATGAGGCGCGGCGCTTCGCGGGCGAACGGGTGAGGGCGTAGCGATGCGCGATGAGCCCGAGTTAAAATAGCAACGTTGAACGTGGAACCATTGAAGCACGTGCTGTGGCTGGCGGCAAAGAGTTGATCCGTCACGCCCAATACGAGCGATGCTGCGATGCTCATCTGCAGGGGACAAGCCAATCAGCGCGCGACTCCTCGTTCGTGCCGGCTGGATGGATGGACGTCGTACGAGCAATTAGGCGCCTGCTCCACCGCAGCGCCAATGGAAACGATGGACGGCCCGCCAAGGGACCCCCCGCAGAGGAAGCTTCCAATCCCAGTCCTGTCAAGCCGCTTCTGCGGGGCAGCGAGCGAGCTCGTAGGAAGAGCTGGCGCGGCGCTGGCCGCGATTCTTTGAACCCCAATTCTTGTTTTCCCGGCCACAGCGTCTCGAGAGGCCATCCTGTCCTTTGCAGCATGCCCTCGCTCTCGCTGTTGGCGCTGCACTGCGAGCTCGGCATTGCGCTACTGTAACCGTCCTCAGCTTCAGCCGCGGGGTCTGGCCTGATCCAAATCCAGGCAGCCCGCTCGCGGAGCTCCTCGTCCCACGACTGCCTCGTCTCCCGCAAGGAGAATATCCATCAAGCACAGCTTCGCGTGTCGCGCGCAGCCCCGGAAATGTCCAGCTCGCAGCACCGGCTCTATCCCCGTGAGTCCATCGCCGCCACGTGTGACGCGCCCGTCGTGATGGGCTCCTTGACTGACAACCGCCACAGCTCCACCGGGTGCGGGCGGCCCAGGTCCGTCAAGACGACTTCATCGCACGACTCCGGATGGCGGCTGACAGCTTAGCAGGTGCCCAGCACTACCCGCCTCCGCCTCCCCAGCAGCAGCAGCAATATGCTCCGCCGCCAACGTCCCCTCCGGCGAGCCAGACCAGGTTCTATGCTCCTCCGCCGCAGTCCTCGCCGGGACAGAACATCAACTATCCTCCTCCGCCGCAGGCCTCGCCCGGACAGAACATCAACTATCCTCCTCCGCCGCAGGCCTCGCCGGGACAGAACATCAGCTATCCTCCTCCCCCCGCCCAGCACACGCCGTCTCCTCAGACTCACCAGCCCACGCCGCAGCACTACCCGCCGCCGCCTGCCTCGCCCCCGGCTGCCTCGCCCCCGGCTCAGCAGATGAACTTGGCGATGCGCCCTGCCGCGACCCCAGACTTGAAGCAGCAGCCGCAGCAGCCGCACTTTGACCCCCCTCCGTTCTCCGACGTCGATGCCGCCTACCCGCCGGAAAAGGGAGGCGAGGAGGAGGAGCAGCTGGACACCAGCGACCCAGCGAATCTGGTTTCTGGGGCGCCCCCCCCGGGACACTTTGTCGGTGCCAGTGCCGTCGTCGACGACGTGGGGACCTTCAACGGAGGCAGCTATCGCATCAGCCACCGGGACACAAACACCATCCTGACCATCCAGCTCGCCATGGGCGCCCCCTTTGACGGAAAGCCAGGTGCGTAATCCAAAAGCGACTGGGGCAAGCCGAGCTGACGGGCCCAGGCGCCATGATTGCCATGTCCCCGACCATCACCCTCAGGGGTCAAATGAAGTTCAGCGTGAAGAAGGTGATTGCCGGCGCAGATATCAACACGTCCAAGTACGTCGGCCCAGGTGAGCTCCTCCTCGCGCCGCCCATGCTCGGCGACATCACGAGCATCCGACTGTCCGGCAACGAGAGCTGGTCCGTGGGACACGACGCCTACCTGGCCTCCACCCAAGGCGTCATCAAGGACCACAAGCGCCAGGGCCTGGGCAAGGCCATCTTCAGCGGCGAGGGCCTGTTCGTGTACAAGTTCACCGGGACGGGCCTCCTGTGGATCACCAGCTTCGGCGCCATCATCAGAAAGGACCTCGTCGACGGCGAAAGGTACATTGTCGACAACGGCCACCTGGTTGCGTGGAACACAAAGTATATTCTCGAGAGGGTGGCCTCGGGCGGCATCGTGTCCAACTTTGCGTCGGGAGAGGGGCTGGTGTGCAAGTTTACCGGCCCGGGCACCGTCTTCATCCAGACCAGGAACGCGGTAAGTCGTTCTCCGCGGAAGAAGTGTGCAATCTACTGACAACCGTCGCAGAAAGCGTTTTCGGCTTACATGGGTGGGCAGGCGATTCAGGGTTAGCTGTGTGGCCTAATGCTTGGGGCGGCATGTGAATGGTTTCGTGCCACATCTTGTGGGGGGTATTGTGCTATGAGCGCTTGCTGCGGGCGAGCTTCTACTTATTTCAGTCTCGTCTTGGCGAATTTCATCATGATGCTGCTTGGCTTTATGGTGGGTGGCTCTGTTCATTGAGATGCAGTGTTGGTTGCCCTGGCAAAGGAGCCTGCGCCGCGGAAGGTTGCACCGTCGTCGTCTGCCGCATACGCCTTTATGCGTTGCAACAGGAAGCAGGCGATCAGAAGCGAGCCCGAGAGCGCGACATTGTTTGGAGGCACTTGCCTCGATGATGCACCAGGCAGACCATCAGACCTCCCTCGCCTGCAACACACCTCTCACAACAGCACGTCCCAACAACGCCTACGTGCCGCTTCAGCGTTCCCCCTTTTTGGAATTTAAAGCTTATTGCACGGCACTCCGGGGAGGCTCAGGCGGCCCTGCTCACCAAGCCCTCCAAGCGTTCGCACAGCGAGTACTCGAAACCTCCCCGTCCAAGGTTCACCTTGGAGCCTCTATCCTCTTGGAAACGACACGACCGCGTAAACGCACCAGCACAGCACGTGGCACGCCTGTTTCCGCGGCGTGATTAGCGCGTTGTCCGTTTCTTTCGGCGCTTCTCTAGCTGCGTTTCGTCAACAACTGGCTTTCCGCACGCTCCACCCCGTTCCATCAACACCCCCATACGCGACGAGAATCGCCTTCTCGCCTGCGCGTTCTGGGATACTCAATTTTGTCTTTGCTTGCATACGAACGTTTCTTTGCCCAGAGACCCAATCGATCAGTCTTTACGGTTGCGAATCCATCGGGGCTCGGCAACACGCTGCCAAAGGTGAACTGGAAGATGCCTCGCCTCGCACGAGCAAGCAGTAACCGCTTCATAGATCTCGTAAAGGCTTCGACGGCATCGGTTTCCTCGAGTCCCCGGTGTGACGGTTCCACAATGGTCCTGTAAGTTGCCTTCAAGGCGCAGCAGTTGCCGGGAGTCGTGGCTCATCTGCTCGGCGTTAGGATAGCTCTCAAAGACGGGGCCGGCTACGCCAAGCCGGCGCATCGTTCCACGAGCGCCGCAGGCCAGGCCCCCTCGACCACCAAGCCGCCTGGGCCGGGCAACCCTGCTTCGAACGCGAAGAAGGATGGGCCCGACGACCAGCGCAACGGCTCCAAGTTTCTGGAGGCCATGAAGAACCCAAACTGGCGTGACCGCCGGATGGGAGGCACTTCGTCGTCCAACAGCACGGAGACGACTGGCTCTGAGACCTCGAGCCTCGAGAGGACCATGGCCAGGGCACGCCACTGGCTGGCTTCGTCGTCTGCCGACTCGGCCAAGATTGAGCCGGACAACATCAGCAATCGCAAAATTTCGGCTTCGGATCGGCAGTTTGACGTGCGCTACAAGATCGACGGAGCGGCATGCCGTGGTGGCTGCGTAGCCGGGCCCGAGAAAGCTGGTGGCGCCCTTGAGCCCAAGGGACTCTGCGAGGTGGTGAGACGCCTGCACGTTGATGCTTCGCCATCTCGCGACGAGGGCCTCCATGTCATTGAGATCACACCCCACATTGGCACCGAGAAGGGCAGGATTGGAGATGATTCTGACAGCCCCGGACGCTCTCCAGTTGTCGCCGAGATCCAGCTTGTCCAGGTGTTGCCAAGGGAGACTCCAGGTCAGGGGTCGTGCCACGGCCGCGGCCATCACTACCTTCAGGCCCATGAAAAGGAGCAGCCTCATTCCTCGTCTGGCACAGACCAGAGCACGGATCGCTCGACTCGTGGATCGACCAGCGACGAATTCGAGGCCGCCGTCAAGTCGAGCCTTGGACAGGACCCCATCGACCACGGACCCCTGGATGATGATGCCAGGCCCACAGCCGGCGATGGGCAGAAGAGCAATCTCAATGCTAAAAATATCGCCTTTCAGAAGATGCTCAGGAAGCTCAAGATACGCACGGCTGAAAACGGGCCATCCCAGGAAGACAGAGACGGCTCAGGATTCGACGCGGTCGCCGAGGAGCCGGCTGGCAATGCTCGCGCCGACAAGCCGCTCGCAGGCGGCCTGGGCTCGTTTGCGAGAAGAGACAAGACGGCCTCGGATTACGCGGTGAGCTACCGGCCGGCGACGACCAGCTCCCACCAGGCAGACGGGTCCAAGGACTCGGGCACCTCGGATTCCTTGAGCGACAGGTTCAACTCCTTGAACCCCAAGGCGCGAGAGTTCCTGTCGTTCAAGCCCGGCGAGCCTGACGGTGCGGAGCTGAAGCGTGGTTTCCAGGCTTCGTCTTGCGAGAGCTTCAACGGCGGCAGCCCAACCGGCGCGTGGTCGGGAGCCGGCCAGGCTGCTCCGTGTGAGCCGGTGCCGATTGTCTACGGCGCCGCGCCGCAGTGCGCGGACATCCGGCCTCTGATGCTGGTTCAGGCCGGCTTTGGACTCGCCAACATCCTCGGCCCGGCCGTCAACGCCGTGCCTTGCCCGCCTCCGACGACCGGCTTCGCGGGACAGCCGCAGCCGGCGCCGAGCTGGCTCAGCGGAGCAAGCATCCTCCCGCGGCCGGGCATGGGCGGCTCCTCTCCGTACCACGTCGCCGGCTCTGCGTTCCAGTCTCTGCCCGCGCGCTTCCACCCCCCCCTGCCGCAGATGCCGGTCTCTCCTTCGCCCGCGTCGGCGCCGCAGGCGGGCGCCTTTGGACGGCCGGCGCCGGTGCCGAAGCCGCGGGTGCCGAATGCGTCCGACCAGCAGGCGTACGAGGCGTACATTGAGCAGCGCAAGGCGCTGGAGCCCGGGTACGCGTTGGAGTGCAGACTCCGACAGCAGCGACGGGCTAGACGGACACCAGCTGCGAAGTAGTCGCGGCCGCGGCCCGACTCGCGCCGCTTCTGGGCTGCGGCTCACCATTATTACGCGGCGGACGGTTGTATAGCTGTTGGGCCTCGGTGCACATTGTATACGGATCCAATATCGCTTCTTTGTTCGGCTGACACGGCTCTCGCGGGATGCTGTCCACGGCGAGACGACGATGGCTCGGATGCGGGCAGACACCTGTTTCTCTATCTTTATTTGTGCTTTTCCGGTGGTTTTATTTATACGTTTATGTGGCTCGGAGCCGGGCGGCTTGTACTTCATGTCGATGCTGGCTGCGGGCGCAGCCGCGCGACCTTTGCGCTCACGAGGAGATGGGATATTGGTGAGCATCGCCAGTGTGCCGAGCCAAGGCGCAACTAGCTGGGCTGGCATCACGGCAGTGGAAGGGCTTGGGGCGGACGCCACGTACGGGGCGATGACTTGCATTGTTAACATGTATGCCCGACAGAGGGCGGGACGGAGGAGCAACATGATATGGGGTGCTGGCAAGCTGCGACGACTGTATCTATCATTTGGTTTCGCGGCCTGCGGGACGCCTTATGCAGAGCATGGCCAGGACAAGGAAGCACTCGGCATCCCATCCGCCCACCGCACGCGTGCCGCCGTCGCGCCATGCGCCGCCCGTGCCCCCACGCCCTCCCGGCGTGCCCATCGCAGGACCTGTGGCGGCCGCACCCCGGGCCCGGGCTGCGTGGCGCGCTGCGCGAGACAAGAGACAAGAGGCAACAGGCAAGTGCGCGCCGGGCGTCGGCTCGTGCCGACGCCCCCGGCCGGGGGGGGTCCCTGCTGCTCAGCTGCCCTGGGGATGGCGCCCCGGGGACCTCGCGGAGCCGGTCGAGGCGTTGCCGGGCCAAGCGCGCAGGAATGTCTCGGGTTGGTCAGTCACGGCACGGCCAGCGACGCAGCGCGGGCGAGGGAGAGAGCAAGCATGTTAACCGAGGCCGTCAGTACGTAGTCCAAAGGAATCCCCAAGCAAGCACCCGTTCGCGTGTGTCGTTCTCGTGCCATGACGGGTGCGGGCAGAAGCCAGAGCCAAAAACAGAAACGAAACGCCGCGCGGCAGCAAGGACAAGCAGAAAGCAGGGCGAGCGCAGCGTGGCTCGCCGGTGGTATCCCAGCAATGACAAGTTCCCGCCGTGTCAGTCGTGTCCACCACCCAGCGCCGCGGAGGTCCCCGCCCCCGAGCATGCAACGCCCGCAACACAACGAGATGCCGCCCCTGCGGCGCCCCCGTCACGGCACGGGCCCGCCTCCTCCGACCGCGGGCCTAGCGCTCCGCTCCCTCGCCGTCCGAGCCCGCCTGCTCGTCGTGCGCCCTCCTGGGGCCCGTCCTCTTGGCGTCGAGCTCAACCACCAGCGGCTTGACCATCTGCCAGCCGTTCTCCGTCCTCTCGAGGAACCCCGCCGCCACGCCAAAGTCGGCCAGCTTGACGCCCTCGAGGCCCCTCGGCGCAATGAGGTGCCCCAGGAGCCCCGCCGTCGGCCTGAAGTGATCGGCCATGTGCTCCAGGAAGCGGTCCCAGGCGACCGGCCCCTCAAACGCCTCTCGGCAGCCCCCGACGAAGCACTCCATGGACGCTGGCAGCTCGGTCCTGTAGTGCAGCGCCTTCTCGGCCATCTTCTCCAGGTGCGCCCGCGGAAACTTCTCCCTGGTCTTGGCTTTCTCGGGCGAGAGGCGCTTGTCCTCCTCGCGGCCCAGGTGTTCCTTGTACAGGTCCTTTCGGTTGAAGGCTCTGCCGACGCGCGGGAACGTCGGCGGCAGAGGGCACTGCTCCTGGGCGGAGCGGATTCTAAAGTCTGCGCATTCCCCGTCGGCGCAGATGAAGCATTCGAGCTGAACGTGGATCGAGTTGACGTGACGCTTCCACTCGTTCTTGTTCTTGAGCCGCACCGGGCAACCAGCAAAGCAAAAGAGACAGGCGTAGGACTTGCACGCCTCGCTTTGCAGGTGCCCGCTCAGCTTCTCTTCGCTGTGGAAGGGAGCGTTGCATTCGGGGCATCTGATGGACCTTTGTGGAGGCGTCAGGGCCATCTGGCCGAGTCCTTCGCCGGGCGGCTCAACCCCCGACAGACGCTGACCGTCGGGCCCAGGCTGCCAGTCGCTCCCTCGGCCGTGGGGGAACGCGGGAGTCTGGTGGGCGAGGCCAACATGACCGTAGTCTGTGGCCATAAAGGCCGACTGAGTGCCCTGCATGTTATTCGCACCGGGCGGCGCCGATCCACGACCGATGCTGCCGCCCGGGTACGGCAACAAGCTGCCCTGGGGCGGTGGGTGGTTCTGCTGGTACTCAAATCCGGCATATGTAACCGGAGCAGGCTGGCTCCCGTATCGAAAGGCCGACCCGGGGCTGATCTCTGCAAGGCTGACGTATTCAGGGCCGCGCGGGTGATGCAGTGTGCGCGAGCGCTGTCGTTGATCGGCATCTGGGTCCATTCCTGGACGCATCATGACCGTATCGGGAGCCGGCGAGGGGCTGCAAATCCCATCGTAGACTGCCTCGCTCGCCATGGACGGGCTCTGTACGGTAGTATAGTCCGGCGAGGGGAGCTGGGGAAGCGGCGAGGTGTTGGGCGTGACGTGTCCAACAGAGGGGTGCGTGTTGCCGAAACCACCACGAGCAAGGCCGCAGCCAGAGACTCCGAAAGGGCCACGCCCGATGGTAGGCACGTCTTGAGTCTGGCAGTGCTCTTGAAAGAGCAATCCAGTGCCGTCGGGGCCGAGCGAGGCTCGTAGGTCCTCTGGCACAGGGGTTGGGTACGACCCTCGCAGGTCGACTTCTGCGGATTCGACAAGCTCACGATCAGAAGCAGGGGGATATGATTCCATGTCTCGGGCTTCGATCGAGGGGTCTCAGTACGAGATGGTAGGGTTCGTAAGGACAGAGCCCAGGCAGCGGGCTTGTCCGTGTCGACGTGCCGTGGAGTGGCCGCGAGCCGAGTGACTGCGGCGGAACAGCCACGCGGAGTTGTGTTTCGACTTCGAGTAACGTGGATGCAGTTTCTTGCAACCAGGAGCGCAGGGCATGGGAGGATGGTAATGGCAAACGACGGCAGGCTTGCAACCGTGGACGCCGACGAGGCTGTTGAGTCTGGCTCGGACGGGGGGGCAGAGGGAAACAGGGGCACAACTGCCGTTGCAGTGCTGGACAGGAACGAGATGGCTGGGCAAGAGCAGGATGGCTATAGAGGATGACGGCAAGGCAAGAGGCGCGTCGAGGCGAGAGGGGGGCTCTTTAATAAGAGAAGCCACAACATGACAGTTGTCGAGGAACAGCGGCCAGCTGGAGTCCTGGACTCCGAGCCATGCCACGGGGGAGGCTCTTCGAGTCTCGACAGCTACGGCCGCCCACCAACGTGCGGTACCTCGCCCGCGCAGGTTGCTTACTGGGGCACGCCGAGCCTCACGCTGCCCACAAGGCACCGGCGGACGGAGCCCAGCGCACGGCGGCTTTGGAGGTGCTTGCCCCTGTCCGCGCTTGCAGGGAGGGATGCAGCTATGATCCATTTCCGTGCTGTCGGGTCCCAATAGCATTGCCCTCGGAGAGACACCGTCGGGGCAGGTTGTCATGATGCCAAGGGCGCAGCAAGGGGATTCGAGCTGTAGCCTCCGACCCGAGTTACCGCGTGCTTGGCCATTTGAAGGCGGGGAGCAGAGAGAAGTCGGGGCCCCATTTGTCCTTGCCGGCCCTAGACAAGGACGCCCCGTCAAGCTCCAACGAGACAACAGGGCTACCGACGCGTTGCGTATTCGTACTTGCAGTAGTATTTACGATTCGCTGTTGTGCGGGCTCTGTCTGGGGGTGGGGATCTGCCAAACGCCCCTCGTCGCTGCCAGCGAGAGATGGACGCTCAGCATCGGGGATGCCGTGGAGTGCAGGTGACAGCGGCAGGGTACCAGGAAATTCAAGGGGTTTCTTTTTGCTTCTTCTGCTGCAGATGCGGGTGGTGTGTCTTGGTGTGCTACGGGCGTGTGCCATGGACCAACGCACCGGGAAGGGCAAAGCAAATAACAACGGCGTGGCCTCTGCTCGCCTGGTTCGCGACCCCGACAGCACTTGCCTGCCGCTGACATGGTTCAGTTGCCGTCGATCGCCTTCAGACGGGAGGGGTGCGAACGGGTTCGGTGGCTGAACGGGTGGCTTGCTTAACCTGAGGGTTCCATGCTTGCCTGCTCGCGAGGCTCGGGGCATCCACCAAGGCAGCTCGCCATGCCGGGGCCAGGCAGGGGATTGGAGGGTACCTGAGTTGAGACCGCACCTCAGGAGGCGTGTCCAGGCCCGTCAGCCGCCGTCAGCCGCCGTCCACCGGCCTGGCACGCGCCGCCACGCCCCGACGAGGCGTACCCACGAGCGCGTACTCGTATATGCTCAGGCAGGTCCCAGGGCCTGGCATAAGGGCCTGGGGTCGGCGCACGCTGGGCTGACGGGCGGCTCGGGCCCTTTGGGGGCCCTGTGATTCGCTGGCAGACGAGGCCTGCGCCACCCCTCCCCTTTCCTCCTCATCTCAGACCAGATGCGGTGGCCGGCCGAGGTGGAGGGAGGGTGAGGGAGGAGAGGTTGGAGGAGGGAGTAATTAGGTAGGGACGAAGCTAGGCTAGGGGCGGGCGTAGGCGAGCGCGGCGCGCGGAATCTCCACCCTCCCGAGGCCACTTCCAGGACCAGCCCCTAGAAACGGGCTAAATTAACTCGAGTCAACCACATGGCAATGGAACCCAGCCGTCGCACGCAACGCAAGCCGCCGCCGTTAGCGATGCTCTCCCAGGATTGGCCCTGCTGCACCAGACGCCGCCGAGCAGGTCGACGCCGTCCCGTCTCGCCCTTGCTGTTCCGTCGCCAAACGCGGCCGCTGGAGGCGCGCCGTGTCCCGGTTCGCGACACGGCGAGGCATCGGAGGAGAAACTCCGAGGCATCGGAGGAGAAGCTCCAAGGCGGCGCCTCTCCAGCGGCTGTCTTCTCGCCTGAGCAGCTTGCACGGGCCGCAGACGCTCACGGCACTCCTTCGTCCCTTCTCCAGCTTACGGGCGCCCCCAAGCATCGCCCGCCCGCCCGTCAAACGCCACAGGATGAGTGATTCGCCAGACCACAGCCATGTCCCGACGATCTGCTCGCTGCACTCGTTCGCATCTGGCCCAAACCACAGGCGCCACAGCGCGCCCGTCCACTGAGCAAGCCAGAGCCCTGCCAGTTCCCCGCTCTCCCTCGGCGGCGCTTCCGACCACCAGCGCAATAATAAGGGAACACTCGAATGCGCGCGAGCTCTTCGCGTGCTCGCGGCAGTTGCTCGGCGCTTAGGAGTCTCGGCCAGCCCAAACCGCCGCCGGCGCCCTCGCAACCTCCACCCGGAAGCGCAGTCGCAGATCTGTCTGCCTGCTGCCTGCGCGCGCTCTGCGTTGGTTGCGTGGCTGCGAGCTCGACGTCCGGCCCTGCCGAGCAGAATTCACCACCGTCCAGCACGGACGTCGCCGAGTCCAAGCCACCAACGCATCTTCACCGGCTACGGGCCTCGCAGCAGGCCGCCGGACAAGTTCCGTGTCGCCAAGACACACCGACTCAGCTACGGGCACGACGCGTGCTCATTGCCGTGCGTCTATTTCGGGTCCTGGAGGCGGCCGAGAGAGGCGTTTGACGGAGGTCTGGCCCAGCGAGGCGGCCTAAGCCCTCACCGGTTGACATCTCGAAGCCCCCTGAGCGCCTGCCTGGAGCCACTTCTGTAACAGCCACCGCAGAACCTCGCATTGTGGCATGCTCGAGGACGTGGGGTTGGGTCAGCTCCAGTACCGCTGCTCTGGGGGCCGGAATGCCGGGTCAGACATGAGACGAGTCGTCTGCATTGCAGGTGTCCAGCGAGTCCCAAGAGAAAGGAAGACCCAGATCCGTCCCGGCCAGAAGGGCCAGCCAGGGCCAGCCAGGGCCAGTCAGGGCCAGCTTCGCAGCGCCGGCTGGTTGGGCTCCGTTCTTGGCGCACGGCATGCCATCGTCGACTCGTCGCAGCATCTCATCACATACCGGCCGGCACCAGCTGTCGTTGGCCACCCCCCAGTCTTCCACGAGCCGATGCTCCACAGATGCTCCACAGATGCTCCACAGATGCTCCACAATAATTACGGCCTAGGTAGGTACGGAGTAGGTACGTTCCGCGGCGCTTTTTTGCGGGCATTTCCCCCGTTGCCCACCTCACCCATGTGCCGATCCGTCTCCTCCCCAACCTCAGCGGAATGGATTGCCATGTCACACAACATGGCCCTAACAAGCCCCTACGGACACTGTACGTATCGCATCCCGTAAAGGCAGGTCAGCAGGGCAGATGGGGCCAAGCCTGCCACTCCCGCCGCGAGCACGGCCGGATACTCCCTGCCAATGACCACGTCCACGGCCCCCGACCCTGGCGTTCGCTACATGGTCCAGGGTAGCCCTTCAGTCATTCAGTGGTATTAGGCTCCGCGTACAGACTATTTTCGGCCACTCCGCGACGGCCGTACCACGACGTGGCGTGGCGGGCGCAGAACCTGGTGCCCCGACACACAAGTCAGAGGAGCAGGGTTCAAGGGAAGCTCGTGCGAGATTGCGTCGGTCCCGGCAGGCCCACTTTTCCTGGTTCAGGGGGCCGCCGGCGCTTGACGCCTGGATGGGCGGCTGTCCCGGACGTTCCCTCGAGCTTCGGTGGCTTGGCAGCGCCTCCCATGTAGCCTGGGGCCCGGGCCGTCGCTTGCTGGCCTGCTCGAGGGTACAGTCAACCAAACACCGAGCATAGTAAAGTACAGAAGCAACCTTCATTCGATTCTATGCCGCGGCCGATATCCAATTCCCCCTTCCGGAATCTAGCCCACAATACATGAGATAAAGTACCGCTACAAAACATCATGCATCACGCACCGCCATCACATATCACGACATGCTCCTTCGAGCCGTGTATCGGCCGCGGTGGAGTCCTGTCCATCTCTTCCTCGCCTGGTGCTTCGTCGTCGTTTGTGACAACGGATTCTACCGCGCAGTTTGGCCTGCACCTCGGGTGGTGGCACTCGAAGCAGCAGGACGACGTCTTCAGGTTCATCGTCGTAGAGCACATGCACTGTTGGACGGGTCAGCGTGATTGAGCGGGATGCCCGGTGGGCGGTGCCGGCGCCGACTTACACAGGTCCACATGTAGGTTCGCGTCTGGGTGGCCCTCTTCCGAGGCCGCGTGTTGGCGTCGGTGCTGCCCCTTCGTTTTCTGTCATTGCTCTCCACTTCGCTCAAGGGAGCCCGGGTGAGAGGCGCGTCGTCGCAACTAGGCACCGTGCCCGTCGACGCGGGCGCTTCTTGCTCGTCGTCTTGATGTTTCCACTCGTGGATGAACTTCGATTCCAGCCCGTCCTTACCGAACAAGTGATTGTCAATGTGGTCGCACCGCTTGGTCCACGAGTTGCCCCCTCTCTCGTTCACGTCGATTTCGATGACCCGGACGCAGAACCCGCACCAGAACCGCGGGTCGCAGTGACGGCCCAGCCGGCATGCTTCCAGCTTCTCGTCGATGGCGTCCACGTCGCTCATGTCGTGGTCCTTCTGGAGATGATTCTTAAAGGTTTCCCGCCGCTGGTACGTCCTCTTGCAGTCGGGCTCGTCGCAGTTCCATGTTTCGAGCTGGAAGTGCTGGCTGCTTTCGTGTCTTTTCCAATCGTTTTTGCTTCCAAACCTTTTCGAGCAGCTTTTAAACGTACATCCATAGGGCTTGTCGTGCCTCTTTTTGTGTTTTCTGTACCAATCTGTGTGAGCGGTGGCTGGTGACGTGCGTGATCAGGATAGTTGGGCGCCTACTTCAGCTCGCATTGTCGAACAAACGCCTTGCCGCAATGCGGTTCCTCACAGTCGAAATGGGCCCTTTGGCTACATTCGTCGTCGACCTGGCTTCCACCCTCCGTGGCCTGCCCCTCCCCCCTGAGTGCCGTCTGAAGAAACTCCTTGGGGAACCTTTTGAGATAGTTGACAATCTCGGAGGGGTTCGAATTCATGCCAGGGGCGGTATCCCCGACCAGGCCCAGGATCGCGCTGTCGTCCGGCCTGCGCTGGCGCTGCTGCAAGTTTGCCATGTCGGCGCTGAGATCATCAAGCCCAGGTTGGGTGGACTCACTGGAACCTAACCCGTCCGGAGTCCAGCTCCCCCGGTTTGTTTTCGTGGTCGGTTCCCCGGTCAGTTCAACGTGACCTGGTGAGGCGGCGGAGAGGCATCGGCCATCGTCGTCGTCGTCGCCGCCGCCGTCCGGGAGCTGTACGTGAGAGTAGCCTTGGGCATCGACGGCATATTCCGGCCCATGCTGCATCCCGTCATCTTCGCTGGGCTCTCTGACGGATCCTCTCAAGACTACCGGGTGAATGTATCGGTCCTCTTCGCTTGGTGCAGGTGTGGGTGTGGGCTGTCTCTGCCCGACCTCTGCAGGGGATTGTTGGAAAAGGGCCGGATTGATGCCCATCTGGGTTGTAAGGGGTCCATGGTTTTGGGCGAATCGGTCTCCTCGAAATTGCGAGTCCACTGAAGGGTCCTGTTCTGGCAAGACGGGGGACTCTTGGAGGCACATGGCCCGGGTCTGCGGGTCGACGTATCCAACGGAAGTCCCTACACCTTCGAGATCGTCCTTTCGCGGCGGCGGTCTGTATGTCTGTCAGAGTGACCAAGGATAGAGATGCACGACCCAACGTACTGGTAGAGGTAATCTTTGTGGTCATCGTCAAAGTTGAGTGTCATCTGATGGGCGCGAAGCAGGTGAGAACGAAAGTTGTCTGCTCTTGGCCATATCTTGGGCGGCTTCTCACCCGGACGGCAATGGTGGCAGACGAACGAGCGCCCAGGAAGGCCGTGCTCTCCGTGAACGGATCTCTTGTGCCGAACAAGATCGTTCGAGGTGCTGAATCCTCGCTGAGACTTGGGGCAGCCGCGATGGGGGCACAAGTGGGGTTTCAGATGACGCTGTCGGTGCTTCCTGGTTTTCGTCAGCTCGTCGTTGTCGTGGCCAGCAGCAGGGGAGCATGAGGCGGGCCAGCGAAGCTTACTTGAGTTCGCCCTGGCTCTTCAGCAAAGCGTTGCAGTCTTCGCAGCGATACTTGTTCACCGTTTGGGGGTATTGTCGCGGTTCGAATGGAGCAGCCTCAGCATCGATTTGGCATTCACTCATGACGTGACCCATCTGCGAGTCCAGGGCCGCATCGTCCCCATGCGCGGATGCGCTCGCAATGCTGTACGTTGGGCGGCTGCCTCCATAGCCCGAGTCGCCGGGCAATGTAGCGCAGTCTGATGGCGAGCCAGTGCTCCTGTATTCCAAAAAGTTGTTCCGAGGAACATACTGTCGGGCCAAATGAATGTGGTGGCTGGATTGATCGTTTGCGGCAGGAGGCTGAACACCTAGACCTAAAGGTACCCAAGGGTCGCTTTTGGTAGGCGCGGCATAGAAGTTGTAGATGTTCCATGGCTGCGGTATTGGCATTTGGTTCCCAGACATGGTCGCCCGTCCATACTGAGGGTCCATGTTGGATTGTGACGGTGTCTGAACGAGGTGTCCTTCGGTGGCTTGGAGCAGCCGTATTTCAGTCGTCGTAGATATTCCGTCTCCGATATCATCGAAAAGCACGCATCAGACGAGCCTCGCGAGAAAGAACCGGCAACGGGGCGGAGTCAAAGCCCGGGGTGTTCGTCGACGATCGTGCGGCCGCTGGGCGATCGTAGAGAAGCTGCCGGGCGTATCCGACAACAGGTTGCCCGGCGTTGAGGGACGGCGAGTTGACTGCGCCTTTCGAGGTGGAGTGACTAGAGGGTGAGGTGAGGCGAGGCGAGGCGAGGCCAGTTATACCGATGGATTGAGCCGCACCGAGCGAGGGCGAGAGCCCCTCGTCCTCCTCCCACTCCCTCTGTCCTCTCACGCCGGACCGGGCAGCCAGGGTCAGATGCCTGTCCGCGCGGATGGAACACGGAACGCGGAATGCGAAGGCTTAGGCAGCGGCCCTGACAGCGCGTGAATGACGGCTCAGTGCGCACAGAGGCCGCAGAGGGAACGCGGGTCGTGCGTCAAGTCGAGGTCTCGGCAGCATGTATGCGCTGTCCCGGCCTCGAAAGGACGAATGGACGCGGTACGAGAGACGTGCATGTGCGGAGGGAGACCAGGTGTTCGAGACAGCGGAAAGATCGAGGTGGCGAATGGAGGCGGACGGCGCGCAACACAGGTCGACAGGAGGTGCCCGATGACCCTGGCCCATGCTCATTGTGCACAACGCGGCGCACACGGCACTGGCTTCAGCATGGCACACAGCCACCTGGAGTAACCTCAGTCCACGTCGCCAGGCATGTGGTTCGCCCTGGCAATGTTGGTGGTTCGCCTCACTTTCAAACTTTCGGTGTGGCTTCGTCCAATCAGGGGCCTCCTGGAAGTCGGTGAGGGAGAGTTTCTCGCAAGGCAGCAGCGAGGCAGCCGTGAGGGGCGGTTGCCTTGTGAAGCAGGATGCCGCGCAACCCCACCAGCCATGTCCGGTACGTACCTCGAATACCACCCCGTCAGCTGGTACGGTAATACGGAGTACCTGTGCGGACACTCTCGACCTGGTTAGGTTTCTTCAGTCTCCCGAATCTGCGACACCGACCGAATGACGACACGCGGCATGCGATGCGCCAGCCACGCGAGCCTTTTGGGACGGGCTTCGGCTATAAAGCTTGGTCCGCACACTAATGACTCTTCGGTGAGCGGGCCGAACCTTGGAGAGAACTGGCCAGGATGCGCCAGGCAGGCCGGATGTCTGCATGCCGGAATCCGACGAGCTAATTTCTTGTTGAGAGTACCCGACGGTTGGGCATCAGCAGGACGTCGTTTCGAATTGCACTTTGCCATTGCGCCCCGATCCCTGGCCCTTGTCACGGCTGCAGCGTCTGTACGGAGTGCCCGGGACATGCAAATACGAGTACCAAATTTGGGGGCCAGCCCTGCAAATCTACTCCTTGCTCCGCCACAGATTGTGGTCGGGAAGCCCCATTCTTTATCGACAGACATCATCCGGTCCTTATTCTCTCTTCTCTCACGGCCCCCGGTGGGCCCCATTCTGCATTGAACTTCCACTGCGAGTAGCCATGTGCCGCCTCGACATCACCGCCGGACTGCTTGTTTGAAAGGCCGACAGTGAGAGGCCCATGCCTACCGAAAGCTCGTTGCTGCGTGCACAGTCTTCCACGAAAGACGGAGCAAACGGGCATTGTCTCCCTCTCAACCATAACCTACACTCCCGGGTGCACAGCTCAGGTCGCATCTTCAAGACGATACCGGACTCGCCCATTGACTAACCGTGCTGCGCGAGTAGCTGGCACAGCCGAAGAACGTAGCAGGACCTCATATCGAAACCACATGCCTCAAAGGTTTTAATCCGCGTTGATCAGACTTGCTTGTACCTTGCTCATTCTTGAGCGATTCGAAGTGGCCATTCGATGAGGCGCCCTTTCTCCCTGTCCTCCGCCGTCTTGTGCCTCTTCACAGTTACGACTACTCTCCTTAGACGTGCCCTTTGAGAGACATGTACATTCTACCGTCGAGACAAACCCTTCGGTCATTGCAAGATCAAGGTGCCACCTGTGCTTGGACCTGCGCGGTTGACCTCTTGGTACGCCGTAAAGTGGCGGTTCAGCAGTTCACCTTCTATCCAAGCGCCCCTGCTGGAATACGGCCACCGCTATGATTCTGCTATCCATCTTCCGACGGCCTCCGAGACCAAGACTGCGGCCCAGGTCAATAGACAGCCAGGCCCGGCCGAGAAGAGGCTATGCGCACACAGCAAGCTGCTCTCCCACTCAAGTTACCTGCTTGCTATGACGGAGGCTCCCTCGTTTGTTCATGCTTGCGGACAAACTCCGCTTGTGCAAGTGTCTTTGCACGCCCCATCCCACGTTGCATCTCAACAATTCTCCGGGGATCTCGCCCGCGTGGGGGCCCCGTAGCCGACAGGGTTTCGTCAATCGATCTCGACGTCGTGTGTGAATCGCGTCAAACGGCCTCTGTTGTGGCTGTTGTCGGCTGTCGGCTGGGGGCCTCTCGCTTCCCTTGGCGACGACGTTATTTGCCATGGGCTCCGTGCACTGTGCGTCCGAGTACTGGCTGTTCCTGTCTCTGTATCATCATGTCTCTGTATCATGACGACGGCCTTGGTGGAAAGCAGCTCGTCTGAGTATTTGTTCTACCAAAGGGGCATTATAAAGCTCTGCCAGAGTCCTGGTGGGATCTCAGTCTTCTCAAGCCGGCCTGCAAGCTGCTCTCTCCAGAAGTCAGCCGACGAAAGCCCCCGAAACGCCTGTTCATCGCAGTTGCAGCAAGCAAACCCATCCAAGGTCAGTGTCTGCCAAAGGGATTGAGGGCGTCATTGGCTGACAAAGGCTTGACCAATAGATCTCGTCCAAGCATCTGGCTTGCATCCAAGTCCCATCATGTGCGACTGGGAGGAGTTCCTCTTTATCTGCAACCACTCCATTTTCCGGCTCAAGTCCTATTGCCACTTCGCTCGCAATGACCCCTATCACCAGTGCTTTGGGGTCAAGGTCCTGCGGAACTCGTGGCAGCAGGGCGTGCTATGTGACAAGTGCGCGGCAGAGTGTCAGAGGGCTGGGGTACAGGACGGTTCACAGCAACAGGGCATTCTGTCTAATTTACGGGAGTAAATAATTTGGCAAGGGATGTATTTGGTGGCATTTTACAGATCT
Organism: Tolypocladium guangdongense; assembly: GCA_022114105.1. Classification (NCBI taxonomy): domain Eukaryota; kingdom Fungi; phylum Ascomycota; class Sordariomycetes; order Hypocreales; family Ophiocordycipitaceae; genus Tolypocladium; species Tolypocladium guangdongense. Next base: position 4,088,551 of record NRQP01000001.1, on the reverse strand, counting down.
TGGGACCATGTAACTCGCCTCGCTACTATGGCGGTGTTTGCTCGCGCTGGGGGCTGATTCACAACGATGAGCCCCGTCAAAAATGCATGATAAATCCCGTTCACGGGTTGGAAACATGAGATATCTTCTTTTCCCAATAGACATAAACTTCTTATTTACGTGAATATTTGGAAATGAGCTTTCATTGTTCTCACGTTTCGCTGCTCGCTAGCAAGACATGGACATGGCCTTCGCGCCTCCTGGACATCCACCTCCCTGTGAGCAAACAACCCCGTCTATTAATACAACTGGAAGCACCTGCATATTGGACCGTTGTACCACCAATATGAGCCGTGCGACATTCCAGAACCACAGTATCTTCGAATACTCACGGGCACGGAACACCGTGCGACGTCGGACCACAGTCAAAACATCCGGGGCAAGCAGCTCGGCAGATTTCTGCGGCGACATTGTTACACGGGTGTGGTAAGGCAGAAAGCGCCGCCTGGCAAGGGTGATTTCGTGCTTCCGGACGAGGTTTGCTCATGCAAACGCCGTCGGACCACAGCGCCGCTGGGGTGGCTGCCGGGTGGCTGGTTGGGGCTTGAGGCTCTGTGCGCGCCTGTACTGTCGATCTGCGGGTCGGATACTGTGACACCGGCTTGGCCGGTGTGTGTTACGGTGTTGTTTGCGAGCGGCTGGTTTCTAGGGTGCGTCACGGTGTTGGATGGTGCAGTGATCCCACGCCATGAAGGTGTTGGCCGACCAGGTGACTGGACTGGACTGGGCTGGACTGGAACGACGGTGCCCAATACAGTTAACAAGGTCAGAATCCGTGCTCATATTCTGATAAATAGTGCGGAAAACATAAGCACGCGGTATATTGCGATATCTTGCGGCCAAAGTCTCAACTTTCACCAAATAATGCTCTCGGTGTGGTAGGACAGGCTTGAGGCGAGTGATCGATGAGGCAGGATCACTAATGTCGACTACCCAGTGAAGGTGTCAGAATTCTCGCACACGATAGTGCTGTGACACCAGGGATACTGTCCGACATGAGTGCAGCGCTGAGACTCTTGCGGTCCACGTGCGACCTAGCCAGGGCTCACCCGGACGTAACTGTTCGAGAAGCTCGAAGGAAATACCATCTCATAGCGAGTCCGAGATGAACAAAGGGCGTCACGGAGGCAATAATGCGTCCTCGACGGCGGATGCAAGTCGGCACTGCTTTGTATTCAGAGCCGGTTTCCTAGTCAATCCATATTTGTCGCGCCTTCGACCACTCCGACAATATTGTAGCGCTTGGAGAAAAAGGTCACCCAGTCGTTGAGGACGCCTTTTTCCTTCTCGTCCAGGGCACTCCAGTCGGCCTGGACGTCCTCGGGCTTGGTGGACGTCTTTCCCAACGCTTTGGACGCATCCTTGCCCGCGAAGACTGTTGCCAAGTGTTAGCTTAGCTTCACCAGCGGCATTCGCTAGAAGATAATCTTGAGGAGGGATGAAGCAGCTGCTTGGATGGTGAGGGGGTGTCGGGCGTACCGTGGTATGCGCCTCCCGGCTGGTATGCCTTGTTCCCGGTCACGTCATAGACCTTGCCCTGTGCCAGCAGAGTCAGTCATCTGACGCGGATGAAGGAGCATAGGACATACCTTGATGGCTACGTAGCACTTTCCGCCGTCGACGCCTGTTGTTTTAATCAGCCTGAGCATGGGGGAGCGTGCTTCAATTAACAGTGACTCGACAAGCCAACAAAGACCATCTGCCTCGACAGCTGAGCAGACAAAGTGAGTCGCCATGCTCCAATGGCCTTCTGGGTGGCATCGCGCTCTCTGGGCCTGCCCATCATGCTCATCATGAGGCGGTTGACGAATTTCACACGGAAGCCGGGATGATGGCGGGGCAGTGGATGAGGTGCGTTGGTGGCTTCATACCGTTTGCTTTGGCCAGCTCCTCCAGGGAAATGGGATCGTCCTTGGGAGGGTCCAGGGTCACCGGGGCCTTGGGCTCAAACTTGCCAGCCATGATGCCAATTCTGGTATGCGTGATTGTTGTTGTCAGGGTGAGCGTTTGAGCTTTGTGCAGTCTTCGGTGCCTCGGTCGTCCACAATCTTGAGTCCCACCTCGGCCCGGCTGGGTGCGCACGGGCCAACTCCGGATTTTGACAAGACGAGGGAGGCTGGAGCTCGACTTCAATGCATCATCGCCAGACCACGCCCTGGACAGCTGATCGACGCATCGCATCGCGCCGCGGGCTCTGGAGACGCACGCGGCAATGTCGGTATCGGCGATTGCCTCTCTGAGGCCGCTCCAAAGACGATGTTTCCGCCACGCGACCACGGGCTTGCTGTGCATCCGAGTTCGGTCGCGATCCGCCAACTTCAGCCTGCAGGGCGTGATAGCCCTGCCCCCTGCGCAGAAAAGGCACCAATCGAGCTCGAGCAGCAGCAAGGATGAGCCCGCAAAGCCGCGGAAGCCGCAGATGACGTTCCGCCACTTCGTGGGCCGCGCGCTCGGCGCCAGCCTGAGGAACCTGGCCGTCGCATTGAGTCCTCGCGGCATCCGCTCGGCATTCCGTGACTCGCCTGCGCTGACGAGCATGAACGTGGTGCTGTAAGCACAGCCCGTCTACCGACCGCATCTAATAGTGCTGACTCTACCAGGCTGATGTTCCTCCTCGTCCTCTCCGTCGTCGCCGTGCGATCCTACGTCCTCACCTTTTACAACTCTGAGTTCAGCCGGTACCCCGAGCCCGTCGCAAACACGCTGCGGCGCGCAATCTACTACACAAACATCAAGCCGGAGCCGGAACTGGCGCTGAAGTACTACAAAAAGGCCATGGAGCAGTGCGCCCAGGTGGGGCTGGACCCTTTCTCCGACGAGGTCCTCGGCATCCGCATCCAGGTCTCGTTTTGGCTGCAAAAGATCAACAGCTACAAGCCGGCCATTGACGTGCTCGAGTCGGTGCTGGGCGACTGCAAGAAGTGGATTGGCGTCATGGAGCAGTCGGTCAAGGACGGCAAGGTGGATGCCAAGGGCAGGTACCTGACGGATGCGCCAGAGCCTCCTCCCGCGAGGAGTGAACCGGAGGGGGCTTCCGAGACCAAGGCGGAGAAGAGCGACATTGAACCCGAGACGCTGTGGCGTAAGAGAGAGAGGCTTCTAGCCAAAGCCATCGGCACGAGCGTCAAGCTGGGGGAGCTGTACTCGAACGAGCATGTGCTGGACCCCGAAAAGTCCCACACGCACCTGGTATGGGCAGTCGAGACGTCGTTGAAGGAATTTCGACGACGCAAGACCGAGGGCGCCAAGCCGGGGGAAGAGTCCTGGCTTACCCCTGAGGAGCTCGGCGGCTCGATGGAATCCCTAGGGCGAGACTACGAGCGAAGGTCCCAGTTCCAGCTTGCCATCCCCCTCTTCTTCCAGGCCCTCCGCCTCTGCGAAAGCCCCTGCCACCGGGCCGTCGTCATGAACAACCTGGCCGCCGCCTTCGCCCAGCACCCCGTCTACAGCCCCGCGCAGGCCGAGGCCTCGGAGACGCTCAAGGAGCTCTTCGACTCGGCCATGCCCACGACGCGCAGGGAGTGCCTCGACGCGGCGCTCAACTGGGCGCGCAACGCGTACGCGCACGCTCGGGACGTCGAGGGCGACGACCGGACGCCCGAGTGCGACGAGGCGTGCGCAGTGGCGCTGTGCAACTGGGGCGACGTGGCGGCCATGCTGGGCAAGACGGAGTTGGCGCGCGGCAAGTACAGGGAGTGCATTGAGGTGAGCCGCAAGATGGAGTTTCCGCAGGGGGTGAAGCAGGCGCAGGAGGGGCTTGCGCGGTTGACCTCGACGCCGTCGGGGCAGATCTGACGTGGACCTCTGCAGCCGATGGTGGAGGCTCTGGCGAACGTACTGGAATCCAGGCCTGCATTCAAGGCTCACGGTCCTGGCTACCTTCTCAGCCCCCAACGATAGATGAACTCAACCTCTCGTCGGGTGAAATGTACAACAGAACACGCGGCATGATGACGGCTTGCCTGCCCAATGTCTCCATCTCCTTATATACGGGAACGGTAGGGTCTCGCCCACATGCGCACAATATCATATGTGTCTAAGGAGCCGCATTGTTTCCGGTAATCATGCTAAATGGCCCCGTATCTGGGTACAAATCTCGCCCTCACTCGCTGCCTCGGTTCTCCTCCATCCCCTCGCGAAGAATCCTAATCTGCTTCTGTATCTCCACCCACAGCACCAACCGATCCAGATCAGGATCCCCCCTGGCAGCCGAGCGGCCCAGCACTTCCACCCAGTCGTCCGCCGCGTCCACGGTCAGGACCTGCCTGTCGCTCGCGAGCGCGGCATGCCGGCCCTTTCGCGCAACGGCCAGCAGCGCCGCGACAAAGGCCTCCTGCATGTACGCGAAGCTGAACTTGTCCGTGATGCCCGCGATGGCCCTGCACAGCTTGTCGGGGAACGCGACGTCCTTGTTGTCCGCGAGCTTGGACTGCCAGAAGCGGCAGTACGCCACGCGCTCGTCGAAGTCGGGGTTGGGGAAGAAGTATTTGCGGTCAAAGCGAGAGGGGCGTTTCTGGAGGCTCTGTTAGACAGTGTCTCCTGTCTCGGCTGACTAGCTGGCTTACCGCGATTCCCGGGTCCAGACGATCGAGGTGGTTGGTGCTGCCGATCATGAAGATGCCGTCGTTGCTCTGCAGGCCGTCGACCTCGTTCAAGAAGTAGCTCCTCACGCCGTCGGACACGATCGAGTCGAGGTCCTCAAAGACGAGGTAGCACGGCGCGAACTGCCTGGCTCTCCTGAATATCGCCTGGATAGAGTACTCGGGTCCGTTGAACTTGTCATCTCGTTAGCACAAAGCCAGGATGCTGGCGGACAAGGGCGCGGTCCAACGTACTGACGACAGCGTCCGCACATACAACGTCGGAACAGGCGACTCCAGGCTGTACAGCGAATGCATCATGGCCTTGATGGAGATGGTCTTCCCGTTCCCGGGCGGTCCGTAGTAGATGATGCCCCGCTTCCACGGGACCTTGAGCCGGGCATACGTCTCCCTGGACTGGAAAAAGGACAGGTGATCGTCGATGAGGGCCTTCTTCATCTCGGGGTCCAAGATCACGGCGTCCCAGGAAGCCTTCTGGACGCTGCGATACAACTCCGCGTTCTTGTTCCACATGCCGCCGTCAAACACCCAGACCTCCTCGTGCAGCTGGCTGCCCCATTTGCCCGCCGCCGCGATCAGCGCCTCGGCCTCGGCCTCGTCCGCGGAGAGGACGTAGAAGTTGAGGGCTTGCTGGTAGCTCGACGAGCCGTCGCGGCCGTCGACCAGGTACACGACGAAGTCGTGCTCGCGCCAGCGGTACATGAACTTGCCGAAGACGACGGACTTGGCGACGACGCCGGGGGAGTCGTCGAGGCGCCGCGCGGGCGGGAGGTAGACGCTCCACGCCAGCGACCCGGGGACGGCCTCGTCGCCGCGGGCCTCGTCCTCGACGGGTGTGGCGCGGGCGAGGCCGCTGCCCGCGAAGGAGAGGAGGTCGGCCGAGTACTGTGGCACGACGGAGAGCCTCAGGCCGGGGTACTGCCTCTTGAGCGCCGCGGCGATGACGCAGTCGGTGTTGATGCGCCGCGCCGCCGAGTGGGCAAAGAACTGCTCCGCGGCGGACGGGGCATCGCCGCCCCCGCGGCTGCTACCGCGGCTGCTCCCCGCTTCCATCGTGCCCGAGCCGGGTCGCATCGGCATGCCGCCGGAAGCGGTGTTCAGGCCCGCAGCGCGTCGCTGCGATGGAAGACGCTGGCGGTGCTCATCCATGGCTGAGATGCAGGTGGTTTGGGGAACGGGAACTGCGGGCAGCCTGGGGCAACGGCAGCTCCCCTGTGAAGCTGCTCCGGAACGCGGCCTGGAGCTGACGTACTCCAGCCTGATCCTGCCAACGGAGCCAACCCCGGATCCTGCCGCGGTGATCCAACAGTCCAAGTTGGGGGTTCGAGCGAGGGATGACGAAGTAATAATGCGGACTAGTCCGAGCTCGATGCTTCGACCCCGCAAGGGCAGTACCACAAATGACCATCGTCCTGCCCAGTAACCGCGCGTTTTTTTGGCTTGGCAGATTGCAATCGATTCGAGCGTGAGCACTAGGTACTCCGTACGAAGCAAGGAACATGAAACCTGTCCGAGTGGTGGCCACTGGCCAGGTTGTGGCTGATGTCGTTCGGTCTAGCCACCAACCCAGCAACAGAACACCATCAAGTAAGTTGCTTTGAGTCCCTGTTGCGTCTGGCGAACGAGGTTGTCCGATTCCCTCTGGGCACGGCTATTGCATGTAAATCCGTACACGCCAACCAACGCAACCGGATCTCGGCCCAGCTTGTCAGTCTACCTGGCGGAGATCGGACCAGACAGCGCCTCTCTGCACGCGTCCGTCTTACCACTAGCTGGGTAATAAGCCAGCGACCAGTTCGAGAGCACTGCCTTTTGGGTTCTGGCTGCTCCAAGTACCCGATCTACCAAAGAGAAAGCCGAGCTTGTTGGTCCCGGAACGCCCGAGGCATGGCCGCCGGCCCCGGCCCCGGCCCCACCTTTCCGGCCGGCCTTCGGGGTGCGGTGCCCAAGGATGTGGAATCGCCGCCAACTCGCCGCGGCCTCCAGCGACAGCCATCCTCTGCTTTGCAAGGTCTAATATTAGCAGGATCCCTTGCCTAAGCCGCGAATCACGAGCACGTTTCCTCCCGGATCCCAAGGCGCCCCGTTGCTGTCGATCCTGAAATGTCCCGTCGCCGTTTAGGGTGCTCTGTTGGCCGCGATGCCAACGCCCTACGGCCCAGCTACACATACACCTCGCCTCTGTACGGGCTACGGTACGCTGAGGGCCGCGTCCTTTGCCTCTCGCGCCGGGGGGTGAACAAGCACCATATGCCGCATCGCCTCGTCGTGACGTCGGAGGCCTCCAGGCTCTGTGCTGACTTCGCCCTCGAGACGGAGAGTGACGGCCCGGAGTCGAGGAGAGCGCGGCTGACAATAAACCCCGCCAACGGACGCTTTGCCAGCAGGGTCCTTAGACGACGCTGAGCCCGTATTTCACGAAGCCTGGCTTGTCGGTCATCTCCATGGCCGTGGCAATACACCACATGTCGAGCCATCTGTCGGGACGGAGACGGTGCAGCAAGTCGCACGGGAAGTCACCTCGCCGTTGATCCTGAGACAATCGTGCTCACCGAACTCCTGCTTGCCGGGCAGTTCGCGTGCCTTTTCGGCCAGCCCATCAATATGGCGCTCTGGACGAGGCCAAAGAAGGCGGCATCGAGCCCAAGCCGAGACCCTTGGGCCTCTGGAGGCGGAAAGTCGACCGGTACGGGCGCGAGGCGCCTGGTGTCCCGTTGGTGCACCTCGGCCCCCTGAACCTCCACACCAACCACTTCACGCTTCTGGAGATCAACGAGGATGATCTACTACGATTCGATGGCGAACCGCCACAGCACCCAGCGCAAGGCGAACACCAGCCGGGTCAGACAGGTGGTCGAGGAGGGTCAGCTCGGCGAGCCACGGGAGCCCGGAGCTAACTCACGGCGCAGGAAGAGTTCGGCCACCTGGGTTCGGGTACGAAGATGCGGTATGTCAAGAGCCCCGAGAGCGAGCATCTTGCTAATCCAGAGGCAGCCTTGCCCGCAGCAGACCGCCCTGTCAAGCTGTGGTCTCATGGTCGTACGCAACGCCGGGCTCGTCGGCGGTTGAGTTACTGGGATCGAGGTTACCTTGGCGGCTGGAGGCAACGTCCGTAGATATTCTCCCCATTGCCTCGCATTCGCAGCTGCTTCTCGCTCCTTGGCGTAATCTGCGTCGCGTCGCTGCCGTGCGCGCGCGGTTGGGGCCATTGAGACGAAGACAGGCACCGCCCTCAACCCACGCGCCGAGTTCTTCGAGCGCGGCCAAGAGCACTGCGTGAATGCCTCCCTCCATACCATTGGGATGAGCCAGTACTACCCCGTGGTAAGCATCCGCCCGCGACTACACTTTGAATAGGCCAGACGGGCTTCATGTGCACCTGCACCAGGCACCCTACCAGCTTTAGTAGCTCCATTTTCCCAACCCAGCCCTTCCTCCACGCCACCCTCTCTGTACGAGAGGGGCCCCTATTCCCACTCGCAGCTTCGCGCCGTCTGTCCGCTGATCGAGACTCCACCCTCCGCCGGGAGTACATAACCCTGCGGGCCGAGCTCGCATCTGACGAGGCCGGGGTTTCCGGTCTCGTGGACATGGCTGGGCTTTCTTCCAAGGTGTTAACGGTTTCTCCCGTGGGCAGAACCCATACTAGGGACCGACGGGCTTTAACAGCTAGGGCTCCAGGAAAGGCGAGGAGGGTGGTGGAGCGATGGGCATGGATTACACGGCCAGAGGTCCTCGCTGCTCGACAGCGTTGGGCGTTTAGATTATTGGATCTTTCTAAATATAAAGATCGGCGGAGATTATGTGCGCGGTTGACCATGGTCCTAGGACTGGCGCGGGCGCCTGAGATGCACCGACCAAAGTCAATCATCAATACTTTGCCGTGTGGCCCAGTCCTGATCGCTATAAAGACACAAACACGTCCTCTTTCCAGGCCCAAATAAACTCCAGACACCCAGCATAGAAAGAAAATTCCAACCCGTCAGTTACCCCATCCTTTGCCGCTTGGAATCAATGCCATCTCCCGCGGCCGCATTGCTCTGGCCCGTCGTATTAGTGGGAATGTCGACAAGCGGTGACCGCGTTGCGTTTGTGGCGTTTCCCTCTCCGGGCAGCGGTCGTTTCATTGACGGCGGCTTATACGACCCCCTGTTTGCGAGGGGGCTGCCAGGGCCGCCAGGCGCACCTATCCGGCGAGCGTGGTCGAGCGACGGATTCACAACGTTCCCCCGGGCGCCGGGTCCGCCATTCGCCGACTGTCTGGCTGGAGCGAAGGTGCTGGTGCTCGGGCCTGGGGCTGCAGTAGACTGGCTGCTGGTGGGCGGGACGTGCTGCCCAGTCCTCGTGAGGGGCTTCGACGACGTGTGATCGATTCCGGGTGTCCTGCGGATGGACGGGCTTTCGGCCTTCGGGTTGAAGAGCTGCTTCTGGGGGGCGGCATGTGGCCCCGGCACGGTTGAGTCGGAGTTGGGGTTAACAGATCTCGCAGAGAAAAAGGCTACCGGCTCCGACGGGTTTCCAGTTTGTAGAGGTCCAGGTTGAGGTGGATGTTGCATCGTGTGATTGAGAGAGTCTCTGCCCTGATGTGGCATAGGTCGTGGGTTTGTCGCGTTCGGTGTTTGCGGTTGATGGCTATTGTTTCCGCCCGAACCCACCCTGTTGAATTGTCGTGTAGGTGGCTGCATCTGCGGTGTATTCGCAGAGGGCTTGTTATAAATCCCGTGAGCTTGAGCTGGTTGGGCCGGACTGGGGACCATGATTTCGTCGGGGTGGCCCTCTCCCGGCACGCAAAAGTCGGCCTCGTCGAGTTCTACAGATGTTCAGCATCCATTTCCTCGAACCCGTCGGACGAGAGCATACCTCCGAGAAAGTCTTCGAACGATTCCGTCGGCTCCGCCTTGCGCGCCACGGCAGCCGCGTTGCTCGTGGTTTCAACCTTTACCAGATCCTTCCTGACAAAGTCCGCGTGCCGATGGAGGTTGTCTTGGTCGAACCTCTTGACCGGCTGCGCCTTGACCTTTGTGACCTGCTTTACGTAGTCTTGGTCGTAGATGCAGTTGCCGAGGACGTTGCCAAAGCTCCTCAGCGCTCGTTTCATTCCATCCGTCGTGCCCTCCTTTTTCGCCTTCTCAAAGGCCACGGCCTTGCCCTTGGCGTTCTCTATGGAGCCGTAGCCGATGTCTTCGTGATAGGTGCCATCGCGTAGCGTGATGCGGACTATGACGGAGAGGCCAATGCTAACACGCTGGGTCTGCGGGTTCTCGTCGGCAAAGTCGACCTGGATGTTTTGTATCGAGGACGACCATCCGTTGAAGCCAAAGACCTCGTTGGCGAGGCCGATGCACTTCTCGGCGGTGAGATAGTGTACCCTCGAGCCACCGGGGCCGGATCGCGAGGATATATACTCGGGTCCGAGCTGCTTGTCGAGCTTCGAAGAGATGGTAGCAATCTCCTTGGCAGTCCATTCCGATACGCGCGGCCTCGCGTCCTCGAACGGGTTGGTCCACGGCTTGTGCTGGTCGCCTGGGCTAGGATGCCACCGTTAGTTGCCGTGAGGGCGTGAGACGCGACTGACAACATACGCAGGCATGGCGACTGATCAGCCTAGTCGGTCATTTGTGTTGACAGAAAGCAAAGCCCAGATCTTGCACAGACTTGCAAGTCGTAAGCGTGTCGAGTATGTGTGTTGTTCAATGGCGAATGACGTTGGAGAAGTCGCGTCACCCAGACTGGCGCGTCTGGAGCCTGGACGGGTGGGCACGTGATCTCCTCTACGTCTCTAAGGGTGCGCCCCACCCCATAGCCATGGAGATCCAAAGATGTTATTTTGAGCCTCATGAGCCTTACGTAGGTTCAACGGCCACTAGCAGGCTTCAACGTCGACTGCATCTAGATCGTGAGCGCGGACCTGGCGTCTCGAGCCCTTGTGGAACAATCTACAGTCACGCATGCACACAAGCCAAAACAAAAGAGATTTACCGCCAACACACCGTGTTCGTCGGGATACTACCTATCGAGCGCAAGGTATATACATACAGAAAGGGCGTATCGAGTTCCACAGCAAAGTATTCGCAAACAAGACACCTTGCGAGTCCCTGCCGTGTGCGACTGCCAGGAAAGGGATATCGAGAATTGCAGACAAAACGCCGTTCCATCCGCTGTGCACAAAGAATGAGCGCCCGAGTCTATGCTGCCGTTGATGCCAAAGAAAAGTCGTCATGAAGTGTGTCGTCATATGTCCAGTGATGTCCCGTCCGAAGCCCGATGCCGTTGTCAAGGCCCAGCACATACCGCAATAGTCAGGCGTTACCATGGGCCAACCCGGACTGGCGGGCCGTACGTACCAGCCATTAGCTGATTGAGGATCGAGCTCTGGTCAGAAGAAGCTGCCGGCTGGTTCGACGCCATCCACCCGACGTTGCTGCCCATGGCAGACATTGCCGTTGCCAGGCGCCCGCCGGCTTGCTCGTTGTGCCGGGCCAGGATCTGATCCCATCCGCCCGAGTGCAGGTTGATGCCTCCGCCACGCTTTCCCGCTTCATTGATAACCAAGGCCCATGCTCTTGAAATCTCCTCGTAGGCGTTTTCTTTGTGGTGACGATATGCCTGCGGCTCCCAGTCGGGGAGTTGGTGCACGAGTTTTGTGGCGCCATCCAAAAACTGCAATGATTTCGTCGGCTGGGCCTCTATCGGAGGGAGAAACTGAGGGGTAAAGTCTGACAGCGCTTCGATGAGCGCAACGAGGTGCTCCTTGATCCGGTAGTACGTGTATTCCGGGCTGGATTCGCCGTACGGGACCGCTGCCTTGAGCTTGTCCTGGTATCCTTGCAGCAGTTGAAGAGCGGAATCGACAGAGGGCCGTGGAGCCCCGGAAACAACTTCTTGGCCAATGTCTGGGTGGCGTTCGCAGATTCGTTCCAGGACCGTTCGCAGTTGGCTGGCATCGAGGGTTTCGAGTAGTCGAGGGAGAGCCAGAGGACGGCCGATGACTTCGTTGGCGCGAGCCTTTTTGGATGGGCGGGCGAGTGGCCTCGCCGAAACGGCGGGAGAGCTCATCGGAGACATGGTTTCGTCGCCATCCTCGTCTGCTTTTCGTTTACGGGTCGCCATGTTGGAGAGGGGGGAGACTGCAGTCGGGGTTAGCACCATTCACGATGGCACGGCGAACTTCTAGCCGGTGGAGGCGCTGCGCAGAGGCATGCAGGCCGGAAGTGGCAAACCCACCGGATCTTTGGGGGGAAAGACGGTGGGGTTCGTGTTGGCGAGGGAGGACGGGTGGCTGCGGTGATAACAGCAAATTCATCGTGGAGACGGGCGCCGCTCGCGGGGGTCGGGCACACGAGCCTCAGCAGCGACTTGAGCGGCGGAGCGGCGGCGAGAGATGGCGGCAGAGGTTCGTCTCGATTGTCCTGCGATGGCAGCCCGACAGACAGTGAGGAGAGGCGAGGCGAGGCGCAACGGCTCCCGTGGACAGCCCAAAATCACAGGAGGCGGTCACCGGCTCCCAGTACCTATGTAGAGGTGAAAACTGCAGCGCATGGGTGCCCGCCCGGGGCCAGACAAGGGCAGAGAAGCTGGGCGGGACGGGTGGTGGGTTGGCTGTTTGGCTGCGTTGCTGCAGTTGCAGACAGGAGTCACAGGACGAGCCATCAGGATTCACTGCAATACGGCGCACCCACACGTGACGAATGCTGTGGCCCACCGCTAGAGCGCCAGTTGGGTGCCATTCAGAGCCTTAGCGTGGGGCCGACCCAGGCCCAACACGCTGCCGTCGGCAATTGGCGGCCTTTCGTTCAGGTTCCCTTTCGGCTGTGCGCGGAAGAGAATGCCTGCGGTGACGGCGGTTGCGGATTATTCGTCGAGGCCATGACATTGTCGCAGCGGCCGTCGCATCTCTGCCGGTCGGCGTCTGCCCCAAGCCAAGTAGGGCCACGACTGCAGCCCACCTGCATTGCATGCTCTGCTGATGATGCGGATGTTACAGAATGTTTCTCTAAGCGCACCATCGTGAAGTTTAGCTCGGTTAAGCAAGTCGTGCTAGTCCCAAGACCAAACAGTACATAGGATGAGATTGGCTGGAAATGAGTCCGTAAAGCGCCCTGTGAATTGATCACTCCCCTGGTATCTCACCCTCCAACAATCGCAAACGACGTTGCAAACATTACTTTTGAGCATCCACCCTCGTTTTCATCCTTCGAATCTGGCCAACCATGCACTCCTCTCTGCTGCCGTATGTGCGATCATCCATCTCCACGGCACACGCATAATCCCCATTACACAATCGATTCTGCAGTGGGTCGTTCAAAGTACATGCTAATACTGGGCCAATGAAGCGCCCGGGCACCTGCAAGTTAAGAGCGGGCAAGGTATAGTCAACTTTCTCTGCTTTCCCTCCCATCTTGCTCATCACAAGAACGGGCAAAGATGTTCCTGACCTGTTCAGAGTACTGATTGTGTTCCACGATCTTGGAAAGAACAAACTCTGGAGCATTCCGATCCCAGTATGGCATCAACATACGACTAAACTCCTCGCGGACAGAACTGCTAACCTTGGCAAACCTTGGTTGGATGTGGTCAATAAATAGCGCAAGCAGCGTACTGGGGGAGTCCAACGCTTGGAAATACCAGAAGCTCCCGCTCTTCCAGCCCGTTCGAAGGATCTGGGTGAAAGCATCGCAAGAATGTCTCGCCAGTTCCTCCCTCTCAAGACAGCCCACAAACTCGTCGTATAATTCGGTGAATTCATCCAGATGGAAGGCGAGCCGCTCCAGGCCACAATCAGAAAGCCAATGTGGTGGGCTTAGCATCTCAATTGGACGCACGCACGCCCACTCAAGGTCAATGATGCATTTGATGTTCCACTGATCGTCCACGAAGATATTGCTGGGGTGCATGTCGGTCAGGGATAGAACAAATGGTCCTGATCGAAAGCGTCGATTGAAAAATGTCGGGAGAACTGCACGCATTGCTGCAAGGGCAGCTAGTTGTGCTTCGCCATCGCTCCGGTCATGTATAGAATTTGGCTGATGTCGCATGCGACAATCGTGACAGGCCAAAAGGTCGAGGAGATATGGCTCGGCCGACGTATACGTGAGGTTCCGTGGTATGTTGGTCGGAATTTGGAGGTTTTCGAGTTGGTGAAGGAGAAGCGTAAGAGGGCGGTTTGTCAGGGTGAGAACTCCTCGATTATCAATTGTCCAAGAGCCGATCCGGGGAAGAGGAAGGTTCGCAAGACGAAGCATGACTCGAGATAAATCTCGGAACAAGTTTCCCCGCCGATTCGGGTCGTGGCGATGTTCCTCCCAGGAATCAGAAAGCATCTTGCCTTCGTCTACATGCTCCATGATTAGGTATCCCAGATCAAAGAGAGTTTGACGATTGTGGGAAAAGTAAGGGGAAGGCGTATTGCCAGATATCCATGATGACGCATAGCGAAAGTACCAGATCATCCGGTTCCAGACTGATTCATTTGCGAGCAACGTAAACTGCGAAATTTTTAGCATGTGATGATCTATCTGGGGTGGAGTGATGTACAGATTGCTTTCCAGGAACTCCAAATCCAAAGAGACGAGGTACGGGAAGCTCAGGGCAATGGGTTTGCAGCCAGATGTAGGTAGCAGCTTCACAACGCAATTTCTCGTCTATGTTTCCAGGGAAGCGAGCCTCCCCTGTCTTGTACGGTAGGGCAAAGCGAATGATGGCCCGTCGAGGAAGGCCTGGGCTATAGATGTTCTCAGAAATGTAGATGGGTATGCAGACATTGAAGCTGCCGTGGATCCATTCGCCAAAATCTGCCAGCCTGAAGTCTGCGGGGTCGACGTTCAAGTGCCGAGAAACAACCTCGCAGATTTGTGAGCGGCATTGGTACAGGTGCAACCAAAAATCGAGTCTCTTCTCGGGGTACGAGAGCTGCTGTATGATATCCCCATCTTCTTCTAGCGCATCTTGAAGTGAAATACTTCCTTTTAGGAGCGGCAAAGAGGATTTCATCGATGCAGCAGAGGCGGGAGACGATAGTTCGAGGGGCGACGACGATGATGAATGGAACGAATGATGAGGTTATTTACCCCCTTTTCGGCATGTTGAATTATCCAAATCTCCTAACCCTGTTCATACCTATCGGGGTTCCGCCCCACTGTGAACCAATTGGCGCGAACCACGTGATCGGTTAGTCGGTCTTTCCACCCTCAGCCTTCTTCGACTCCCTTTCCTTTGCTTCTCTTTCCTTTCGTAGCCTTTCCAGCTCCTTCCTCTTATCCTGGGCTTCTTTTCCGGAGCTTGAAAGTTGCCTGATTGTATTTTGGTCGATGAGACTGTTATTGTCTTTTTCCTGATTTCTGCTTTTTCTTCCTCGGTCAGGGGGTTATTATTCATGTTAACAGGTGTGACCAATTTGGAGCTACACACAGTGTGAGTTTCCTAGCCAGGTTCAAGGGCTAGCCGAAATTACCTTGCAAAGTAGGTGCTTGTCGTTCTAGAGACTAATGCCGGGAAAAGAAACTTTGAATGCTCTGACGATGGAGGGTTCTAGATGAGTGAGAACTTGGCCGTCTACCAGGTGGTTGATAGTTTATGAATCTTGAAATGGTGTCTTGTTGGGCAGTGATTTTGGGCATGAATGCCGCAACCTCTAGGCACAAACGGCCCAAACGGAAACCACTGATGTATTGCATTTTAGCGCCAACCTTGGCCCCACTCTGTATCACGAACTCTGTCTCACACAATGGTCTCTGGACTACGAAATAAACGTTCAGTCGCCCAACTATTGTCCGCAGCATCAAATTTTTATTTCTGGGCAGCATCTACCTCGCCAGCTGGACTTGACAAGGCGGCGCATACCCACATGGCAAGTCGCCGACTCAATGGGTACTAGAGCAGCTTACATTGCCGTTTTGGCTCTCAAATTGCGTCCTCGACAGTAGCATGACTCTCTGTGGAGGCTGCCGCTGATGCAATTCTAGTACGGTCTTCGCGGGGCAGCCGATTGAAAGCCCTAATAGTTTCGGTTGTAAATTTTTGTCCCCTGTAATGGCGACCTTTGTGGTGTGTTGCAAGAAAGTGCGTTGACCAAGCTTGAAACCTGGAGTCCAGAAAGAGTGCCGCCGTTTCCAGGCCTGCTTCCTCTCCTGAATCCAGGTTTGTCACGCCTGGCGAACGCGCGAATTCCAAGGCCTCATTATGTTATCCATTGCTCCGCCTCATGGCTGCAAAATGTCCGGGCCACAAAATTCCTACAACATTACGAAAGCACCATCTGTAGTTCAGTCAAATCAAAGACGAGTCATCCGAAGACCGTCGGACGCGCCGGCTCAAAGCCACGCTTGACAATCCACCTAGCAATGAATCGGCGTCTAGTTTTGCGTAGAATTCATAAGCTTCTCTAATAACATACCCTTGGCAACCTAAAAAGAACTTGTCCCCAGTTGCGGTGCCTCCAAACTAGCCACACCCGAGTGTTGACACGGGCTTATGGGGCGGTCTCTCTAAGTCCTAACGAGGAGTCTGCGATATCTTACTCATTTCTGAACTCTAAAGAAATGTGAAGTTGAGCTATTCATTCTACAACATCAAACCCTACCGGTGGTGGTGGCGGCGGCGGCGGCAATATTGGTATACTCTTCACCCCGTCACCAGTCCTATATCCATATGAGTTTCCTCGATGTTGTGGCCTCTCAATCATTTTCGGAACACTCTTCAGCAAGCCCTCGTCAGCTATCCATTGCACCATTTCTTGGAAGCCATCCTGCACTATGGCGTAGCGTTTAGCCTCCCCTTCTCGCGGGTCGGCATGTGGAGACACGAGGTCGGAGAAAATCGACGAGCTGGCCCGTCGATTGCCAGTTTGACTCGCGAATGGGCACAATATGAAATCCGGTGACTTGGAAAAAATCCAGCTGGCGAACAATGGCGTCGACGCTTAGCTTCCCCTCGGGGACAAACTCGTAGATAATGGCGAAGTACATCTCGTTGTCGACCTTGGGGTCTTGAGCGTCGATACGGGCTCGTCTGTAGCACCCTGGCGCGTTGATTTCGCTTCCTTTAAATTCGGTCCAGCCTAGACAGCCTGTGAGCTGCACATCAGGCGTAAACGGGACAAACCCGTCGTGGGGCGCCTCTGAGGAGGTTTCATGGGAGAAAGAGTACAGATTCTGGCACGCCTCGTGCCACCAGATATGCGGAGGGTTGTTGGATTGTCTGTGACTGACTCTCAAGCGAGTAACAAAAAAAACAGGGACTCCAGACGCCCGCGCCCACACATACACACAACATGCACTACCGAAGGCGCCAAAAGAGAGCCAATTTGAAGCCATTTACGCAATCAATATCCCGTCATCTTGCCATCGGTTTCTAATACAGGCTTGAACCGATCTGGCATTGGGTCAATCCAGCCACTTGTGTGTGGGCGAGGGCGTTTGGAGTCCCTGTTTTTTCGTTAACCGCTTGCTTCTGTATACCTACTCGTAGACAAGGTTCAGGGCTGACTAAACCTCTCGTGTGATCATGAGACAGGGCATGCTGGCTATGCACGTTAATAGCTGTCTGGCCAAATCGAGCCTTCAGGCAGCAGTGGGGGGTGCTTACCTACTACTGCCTGAGCGACGAATGTATCCTGCGATGTTTAACAAGCGTTTCGCACATATGGACGTGTCTCTTGCTAAGAGCTTGATTCTCCCGCTACGGCCTTTTGATCGTCATGTCGAACAAGACAACCATCCTTGAGGAACTAACCAAACAATTGCCTTTCCTCGTCAACTACCTATACAAGGCAGGGCGCAAACACAACCAATCCACTCTGGTCGGAAGTAGGCGCCTGTATGAAGCGACAGGATCTTACTACTGACAAGCTATACGCCCTGTTATTGTCGACGCAGAATGGATGCTAAGGCGAAGGCCAACTCCAGATATTTCTGACTGGGATACGGAGTTTTCGACGAGGATGAGCTGGGACATTCTATCGTTAGCCCGCAAGTCTTCCCGTTAGTCAATGCAGCGCTTCGTCACGCCATCGTTTTGCACGGGACTCGGCAAGTGCCACAACCTCAATTTGGGGCGCGCAGGACGCCTACATTGACCTGGTAGCTGACCGCCGGCACAAATTCCACTGGGCCCTGTGCTCTTCGGAGCGCAACCACAGCAATCCGGACGGCAGTTATGGCTATGCTACTCTTCTGCTCGGGGATACCAAGCACTCAATCAAGTGGCATAGCTCTCGGGTGCAGGCAACAATTGGCTTGAATCGACACACAGTCGCGCAAGATCCCGTGCGGCAGATACTCGATTACTGCAACAAGAGCGGATGTCGATATGGTTTTATCATCACCGACGCCGAGCTCGTTGTCATGCGCGTGACCACGCAGCAGACTGGCACAGGCATCGCCGCTACCAGGTCACGACGTCAGCTCCCACGAGTCCAAGGCCATGCTCAGCAGACATCGGCTAGTACGACAATGTCGCAGCTGTCTAGCAGCATGCGAGATATCTTTATGACCACCGGATCATCACATCGCCCTACATGGATTGAGGCTGTCGCGGGCATGAAGGTGACGTTGAACGTTCGGCAGATCAGGCTTACCGTGAATTTCCGTGATTGTTAAGGACGGTGTTGGCCTGGTGGATGCCAGGTACTGGCGCACCCACCCACAGTGTGTTTAGCACACGGCGCCGCTGTCCTGACCCCTGAGCTGCTTCCAATGATGGCGGCCTGGATCTGGATCGCTCCGCGTTGACCAAAGTCGGACGTCGAGTCGAGGTCGAGACTAAAATGAATGGGAACAGTTGACAGATTCTGGGTCAGGAAGAGCCTCAGTCACTAAGGCGCGGCATAAGATGCTCGCTAGGTGGAAATTGGTTTTAAAAGCACTTAACTACTCGTAGTATCTAGTTGAGCAGGCTCTTCAAGATACAGTTGACTTGTCAAGTTAGTTATTAATAGCCGCTTAGATATATATTCTTGACCTATTAGTTTCACTTTAAAGCTTTAATCTCAGGACACTAGAACCCTAGGGACGCCCGCCTCATGTCGCTCCTCTTAGTGATGACGCGCCCTAGCCGCTAGGGAGTCCCGCTCTATATCGACGTCTTCGAAGAAGATAAGCACGAGGGTCTTCATATCCGAGAGCGCGACGTATCGCGTCTAGTACTCCCTAGAGTAGAAGGTCGCTTACTTTATAAGTCTCTAAGCCTCGTCTTTAAACTTAAATTCTACTTTCTAGTCGTCCTATAGCTAGGCGTTCTCTTAGGACGTAGCGATATTAGTGTCTATAAACTACGACTTAGTGATAGTACCTTAGTACTTATATTCGATAAATGGCAATCGCGTAGGACACGTCGCTAGTAAAGTAGGCTATATCGGCGCGTATATATGCCTGGCCGCGTCCTCCGTCGCGTGCATCTTCGACACTCGGTCTCTCCGCCATGTGGTAGATGTGGTTTGTATATACAAGGTGCGCCGAAAGCCGGCTGAAGGCACAGGGCGAACAAATATTGTGTATGCGTGGCCTCGTCCTCGCCCAGCCCCGCCTCCACACACGCCCTGACGAGGGTCTCCTCCGCCGCCGGGTGCGCCGCCTCGGCAAAGTACCGCCTGTACAGCCCGTCGACGAGCCTGTTGGCCACGTCGGCGCCCCTCTCGGCCTGCACCAGCTGCACCACGCGGTGCGCGGGGAGCGTGTTGCCCATGCGGCCGTCGAAGCGCAGCGGCAGGCCGAGCGGCTCCGCGAGCGCGAGCATGTACGCCTGGTAGATCTGCTGCGCGGCGGCGTTGTCGAGGTGCTTCTCGTGCAGGTACCACTCTTGCTTGTCGGCGGACGCGGGGAACGAGGGGAAGAGCTGGTAGGGCTCGAAGTGCAGCGTGAAGGTGACGCCGGACGAGGATGGCGACGCGCGGACCTGCTCGAGGGCCTTTTCGAGTCTGGCGGAGCGTTAGTTGGGCGGTCGCGGGGGTTGCGAGTGGTGGTGACCTCTTCTTTGCTATGTAGGTCCTGCGAGAGTATTAGCACGCAAGAACACTGTAAGCCCTCCGCGTCACATACCACGGACAGATGGTGTCCAGGGTAAACGATACCCGAGACTCATACATTGTGTCGCCGACCAGACTCGGTGCTTGAGGACGACGATCCCAGAAATGAACCGAGCGTTGGTTCGCGATTTGCAATCAGTGACATCTAAAGAAGGTTTCGACGTCACAGCGAGATGTGATGCGGGGCTCCGTCACCGGACGTGGCGCCGTCTCCGTCTCCAAATGGACGGCTCCATCTCAAAGACAGCTGGGAAACGTTGATGTACGCGGGTATCTCAGTCGATAAGTCAACTAGTCAAACGTCACCTTTGTGCCCGTGTGCTTCACCACGGTACCCATCAACCTGGCGGCCTGTATATCAGACTCCGTGAGAGGCTTCGCCTCCTCCACCGCGCCGTTCCTCTTCTCGTCTCGCCCCCGAGGCTCGTTCGACCGCTGGTTCCCCTCCCGCGGCTCCCTCACGTTTCCTTCTCGCTTGGACGCGCCCTTGCCGAATCTCTTCTTGTACCGCGTCTGGTCGTCCTCTGCCAGCTCCAGCTTCAGCTCCCTGCCGAGCATCCTGTTGACCCACCACTTCCTCGTCTTGAACTGCTTCTGCCTCTCCTCGCCCCCAGGGCCGTCGCCGTCCTCAGCAGCCTTGAAGTCGTCTTCCGTCTCGACCTCCTCCTTCACCTTGACAAAGCCCTTGACCGCCCACGCCGCGGCCTCGGGCCCTTTGAACTTGACCCACCCGAAGCCCTTGCACTTGCCCGTATCCTCAAAGGTCGCCAGCTTAACCCATTCAATCTCGCCGCACTTTTCAAAGTTACTGCGCAGGTCGTCCTCGGTCGTCTTGAAGCTCATGTTGCCGACAAAGACCTTGCGGCTCGCGTCTGCCTCCTTCTGCTCCCCAGCGGCCGGCTTCCCCTCTTCGGGCTCTTTTTCTTTCGCCGGGCGGCCCTCAAACGACGTAGCATCTTTGATGAGAACCTTGCGACCGGCGAAACTCGTTTCGGACAGCGCAATGGCCGCGACCTTTCCGCCAATGTCTGCAAAGTCGACGTACGCGAAGCCCCTGTTGACAGGCCTCTGGGTCTTGTCCCGGCCGGGCTCCCTCTTCGTAGGCAGCTTTATACGGGTGATGGACCCGTCCGTTATGGCCTCGCCCGAGTTGTCGATGAGCCACTTGCGCAGGTCGGCGGCCGTGAGCGAAAAGGGCAGGTTGCCGACCCAGATTGCGTGCTCTGACCGAACCTTTTCCTTTTTGCCCCTTTTCTCGCCGTCGCCGCCCTCTTTGTCGTCATCGCTGCCAGGTTTCGTCGGGAGAGCCTTGCCTTTCTTCAGCGCACGGCGGGCTCGCTTGGACGGGGGCTCTGGCGCCGTCACGTCCACTTCGATTTCGTCGACGGCGGACTTGCGCTTTGTCGATGTCGCACGGTTGGCGGCATCTGTCGGGACCGGGCTGTCTTCTCTCGTCGACATTGGAGCGTAGTGCCGTGCGTTGGGCAAAGACAATGGCTTGCTTTAAAAGTTAGAGGCGGATGAAGCCTGCCGAGTAATACTTCTGGAGGTCAGGAATTTTTCCTGCCAGTTTGAGTGATAAGCGATAAGCCGCCGTATCCCTGGTCACTTACAGGGATCTTAGCCAATAAGAACGCGGCTATTAGTGGTACCTCGATTTATTAGCGAAGGCCACTGTGATGGAAGTCCTGCTCCGTGACCGAGGCTGCCCAGCTTGGCCTTGGCCAGCTAGGCACTCGGGGCTTCGACATGATTGTGCTGTGAAACAGGCGTAAATGCGTTGCCGGCCCGAAATAGTTGTCGCGAGATTCCGTTCTTTCCGTGAGCCTCGTATAGCTCTATGACAAATTGTTGCTGCCAATATCGCTGCGTAGGGCTTCCACCCATGAACCTGCAAAATCCAGCTGTTACAAGGCAGGTCTCGAGGAGAAAGGACACGCCAATGCCCGCTTATCGCCCGCTCGGATTGGAAATAATTTTTTCCTTTTTCCGAGGCTGAAGACGATGTATTCGATGCTCTAGTTGCTCAAGTCGTGCCTGTGCCGCCGCAAAGATGTACGTTCTGCTTGTTAAGTCCACGGCTTACCTTGCCGAAAACGCGCCGAGATCTTCTATCACTTTGCCTAGCCCAGTAACGAAGGCAATGACTTCATGGGATTGTCTAAACCCTAAAAGATAGGGGGAAAAACCTATACTAAGACTCTATAGAACTACATCACAAACTTCCACATTGTGTCGAACAACCGATACTACTGTCCACCGCCAAATGCTAGCGCTCATAGAGTTAGGCATCTTGCTCTACCAAACGCCTTATGTTGTCGCAAGCAAGCGTGGCATTAGTTACAGAAGCCAACATACCAGTCCCGCCCAAATCCATGGAGCTCCACACAATCTGTCTTATTAGGACGAATGACCAAGGGATAGAAGCCGCCGCCATTAACCATGACAACCACTGTAAGCCTAGAGGTTAGCTCGCTTTCCTCTTGCTTGAGTACAAGGACAGTATTTTGTTTATATGGAGAGAGACCTACGGGCACAGTGAGGGAGATGAGCCTTGATTGACTTCACATCAGAAGATAGTTCGCCTGAGTCGTGCGAGTCTGTAACAGTAATCCCTTTCCCCCCCTGACTGCATCTCGAATCCGTAAAGGTATCAAACGTGCCGAGGTATTTAGCATCGGGGTTGATGACGCCGGCACGGATACCGGTAGCGAGAGTAGTTAGGAGGACCGCGGCGGAAATAGCGTGCATTTCAGCGGTTTAGCCGTAGTGGTCTAGGTAGGTTGGAGGATTGTATTCTTGGATGCGAAAGATTAAGTTTCTTGTTCTTTGTCTGAATGTCTTGCTATCACGTCGGATGATGCACCCTTATTTATAATTTAAGTGCATTTATATGTGAAGCCCGTAGATGGAGCCGATCTCTATACCGTGGTGATGAGTATTTCATATTCCTTGCTTCGCTTGCCTAAACATGGCCACTAAGAAGACGAGGAAAACGTGTACCCCTGTGATTAACCATACGTATGGGTGGGGGTTCGGAACTGTGGCTGGCTGTGCCGGGTGGCCAAATAGATAGCGTTACTATTTGACATCATTCAACCCGGCAAGTGTCGGACACTTTTCTTGACCGGTCCAATTGATGTAACCAAAAGAATGAGGATGCAGCTGTAAGACAGCCACACTCACTTCGACAAAGAACTTTGTCCTCAGTCGTGGTAACAGCTGGCAGTTGCCGTCATTCTGCCACAAAGCATAAGGCCGACGTGGTATGCCTCCGTCGTTTTGTCCTAGCTGAACACTGGAACAGGTATAGTGGCGTTATCCAAGAAGGCTTAAACATGAACCATCACCAGTTGAATTAATTCCCGCACTTACACGCGGCTGGCTGAGTCGGCATATGTGCAAATGAAGCGTGCAGCAGTCCGCGCTTGGTGTAACGTCTGACCAAGAGTGGTGTCCCAAAGGCGCCGGTTTGGGGCACAGCAGCAAAAGCCCCCCAGATAACGACGCCGCAGGATGGACCACGTGTATATTACTCGGTCACCTGCCTCCGTGGCTTAGACCAATCATGATTGCCATTTGAATGGACTGCTGTGTGGTGGAGGCCAAAGCGCGACACACCCTCGGCCATCTGGCGGTCTGACTCGATCTTGCTGACACAATTTACTGCTCGCCAACCCAGTGATAATGTTGCAGGGCATCTGCAGCCTGCAAGCCATGGGCACATGGCGAGTGGTACCAGAACGCTCCCTTCACCCACTCATCTGCCCAGACATGTAAGAAAGCGAGTCCAAGATGGACAGGATGGGCGAGATGGACATCCCGGTAAAGACGGGCAGGATGCCAGAGATGGCTCTCGGGCCGAAAGGACCGCGTCGGCCACCAGGCCACCAGGGACCTCTGGGAGACTAGGGACGCTGAGAAGATCCTGGCTTCTTGGAATGTAACGTCCGCTGGGTCTCTAGGGCTCTGTGGTGATTAGGGGTTCGCCAGGTGCGCAAGGGCCGCACGGGGAAGGAGATGAAGTGGGATGAAGTTGCTATTGTTATTCGCCAAGGGGAGAGAAGATTTGATTTGCAAAACCCTCCAAGTGCTCATGCGGAGCGTGGCATATCGTCCAGTGTTAATCTGATGCGCAATTCAAATACATAATCGAACTAGGCGTATCAAGCACGTGGACCGTCCAATCTACGGGCTCATTAACCTCTTGTTCGCCTATGCTAGCGAAAAAAACATTAACGCTTCCCGGCTCTCGTTCGAGTTGCCAGAACGATAACTCGCGCGTTAAAACCTCGATACCCTGCCCCAAATTCATCAAGCATCTACTTATATAAAATATATCTCCTCGGCTCCCACGTAGTAGTACTATCTGAGTACTCTACTAAGAAAGTATACTTCCCCTACTAGGTAGGTAAGTATTCTGCCTTATAAACTTCGTCGTTAAAATTTGTATTATCCGGCTAGCTTGGCTATTCTAGGCTACTACTCTAATATGTGCTTCTTAGATCGCTTCTCTCTAGCTATAAGTCCCCGATTCCGATATTTCTTCGATAACGTTTTGTTTCCAGTTGATCGTGAGGAGTATGTGCTTCACGCAGTGGCCTATGCAAACTATAGTTGTAATGTCGCTGCTGTGCTATTACCTCGGACGCACTTGAGCACCGCATCGGAAAGTGGCCATTCCTCATAGCTCGCGACGGCAGCGTGCGCTACTCTATGTTTGCAGACGAGGCGTTATTCCCGCTCCTTCTATTCTGTTTCTTGACATGGAGGCACACGGCGCCAAAAAGTGCAGACAGAACTCCAGACAAGACCTTGAGGGCTTCCGCTCCAATTTATCCTTTGCGGTCATCGGCCCAAGTTAGGTCGCTGCGCACCCACGCGCAGGGACTCCAAACGCCCTCACCCACGCACATATGGTGGATTGACTCAATGCTAGGTCGGCTCAAGGCTGTATTAGAAACCTCGATGACGGGATATTGATTGCGCAAATGCCTTCAAATTGACTGTCTTCTCGTGCCTTCTGCGGTGTGTGTTGTGTATGTGTGTGGGCACGGGCGTTGGGGAGTCCCTGTTTTTTTTTAACCCACTTGGCCTCAATCGACCAGCCCAGTTCCAGAGTTGGGCGTCGACGCGCTGGCTGAGTTGGCAAAAGAAAAATAAGGCCACATTCCCCCAGCCCCCATCCTGTTTTCAAACGCGCCCCGTGCACTAATACGAAAATCGTTATTAAATATCTTTCGGCATCTTACAAGTATGTATCCAGAAAGTCTAATCACTAATCCAGTATACAAGCTAACGTCTTCAGCATGTGTTATGCGTATACGATACATTATCTTGGCTGCGGTTGTGATCTTGGGCAAACTGATCCGGACGACTGCCCCGGCAATTGTCCTGGAGACGTTATCTGGTATAACGAAGAGATAGATCGAGAACTAAATGACTATTGCGACAAGCACAAGCCCCAGGAACCGACTCCACCAACCTCAAGTGACGATGACGATGACGATGATGGTGATGATGGCGATGACGGCGGTGATGGCGATGGCGATGGCGATGGCGATGGCGATGGCGATGGCGATGGCGATGGCGATGGTACTGATAGCTAGCAATGACGATGGGTCTGGTGCCGCGAGCTCCGTGGCATGACCGAATTTTTATACTTGGGCCATAGTTACTATCACTACCTCAGTAACTGATTCAATTTCCTCTCTTCATTTTCACATGCGGGCCGCCCCGGCTGGACGGTTTCTTTTGGAGGATCCCCGCCACCACGACGTGGGGCTGTGCTGTGGCTCGGAGGCACTTGGCCCCACTAACTTACCCGGAGTTACTCCGCATGGCCAGAAGGGCTCGACCTTGTTCAACCCATCTCCACCTATGAACAACTTCCCTATGAACAACTTCCCTACCCGCATACCCAGCTACGAAAATGCCGACCGACATTGTTTGCTGCGTCATCCGTTGCCAGAAACGCAAATACTTTGTTAAGGACTGTGCCGAAAGCTTAAAGGAAAGCCTCGATAGGGCACGGCCTGCCATTACCGATGTCTTCGGGTCTCTCCAACCTGCCCCTCATGGCGACGCGGCCTCAGTCAGGCTACTTGGTATGAGCCAAGGGCCCGAGATTCTCTGGATGGCCTTCGACTATTATGCTGCAGCTCCTACAGATGTACGCCTGATAGGCCTTAAGCTAAAAAACAGGCATATTCGGCCTATAAACGTCTCCGATAGTTTGGTCCGAAGTACCATCGAAATGTGGAGAGAAAAGAGCCACCCGGGACGAGTACGACTTCACCTCCTCCACTATTTTGAATAAATTCGATGCTGACTTTATGTTAGGGAATCCACTGCCTGTACGTTCCCCGGAAAGCAAACAACGGAGATGATGGCAAGACGTCGGCTGTTGCGGATCCCCTTCCCATCGAGGACAGCATCTCCAATACAGCCGTCTCGACCGACAATCATGATTGACACGAAGTGCGGAACCAGTACGTCCAACATTCGAGACTTAAGAGGATTATCAGAAAGGAATCTTGGGGAAGTGCCGTTGTGGCAGCCCGCTAGTGGTGAGGTCGGCGGCGACATCTCCAACTGTTCCATCCTCATTCCCTCCATCACTTGCGAACTGTCGGTTGGGAGCCTCACATTAAGGCGTCAGCGGGAATACAAAGTCGGCGAGACCGGTTTTCGAAGTTTTGCCAATGGGCGTTCAATCTCTGTGGCCCCTGAAGTCACTAAAGTCGAGGTGAGGATATTTGATCAGATCGAGTATATAATATCAGCGTATAGGTTTCCGTAGCCACTGATAATGACACGCGATGTTCTCAGTTTGGTAATGCATCGCTAGCGGTCTTCATTGGAGATGCAGAACACGATCGCTTGCGTAGAAGGGCGCCAGTTGGCTGGAGGACCGCTTCACAGTGACGCACTTGCTTCGATGTCGTCGTTTGCATAGTAATCAGAATTACCCTTAGCATCCTGGGCGACTTCCATGACAAACGGAAAGGGCATTAGTCCACCCAGAGGGCTCCCGCCCATGTCCGCGACCTCCGAGTTGACACACATCGAGTTCGAGCCTGTTCTGGCCGATATTCCTGCTCGGCTCCGAGTGCCCGAACGGCGACCAGCGGGACAAGGTGATCGGGCTAGGCCCACAGGCGTCGCCGCCTGCCACCCGCCCCTAAATTTTGGGAGGAGTGGATGGGGAGGGATACGGATGCGCTCCGCGCTGAGGTGGGGATTGAGCGGCTGCCGGGCTGAGATATTGGGAAGCGGGATAGGGAAGACAGGAGGCGGCATAAGGAGGCGGAGAAGGCTCTCGCAGAGACAGTCGTGTTAGAGGAGAGTAGAAAGGACTCATAACCTCGTGCCTGTGTGTTTTTGCGTTTCTTGTTTCTCGGTTACGCCGGACGTCCCTTGTTCAAGTGCCGGATCAAGCCAGGTGTCGTCAACGCGATCATCACTGTTGTCGCTGAACTACGCGAGATACGCGTCCTCCACCGCGACGCAGAACCCCGCAGTGTATTATACGACCAAGATACCGGCAATGTTATGATTGTGGACTTTGAGCGGGCGGGAGCCCACACCGGCCAACCTATCAGCCCGAGTGGCCAAAACCGGAAGAGGAAGCGCGTGGTAAGAAGCGAGGGGAAGACATGTTTGCCCAAGAGTTGCAATCCTTGGAGGCGAGTGTTGTATGGTTTGTAGGGACACTCGTTGATGTCGCCGAGGGTGAGTTTCCGGCCGTCGGCCACGCGCCGCCTGCGACGCCGAGCCAACTACGCTAAGACTAACGAGTTCACTGGAAAATGAAATTGCGGGTTCACTATATCGGCATTTTAATACGCTCAACTGCCCTACGCAGGCCTCCGTATTTATCCCTTTTCTTTCGGTGGCCATCAAAATGTCCGCAGAGGGTCTTGCTACACCCACTGAGTCGTACGGCGTCACGACGCCTGACGGGGCAGAAGTTTTCGATAGGCGACAGTCCGCATGAAGTGTCCAAACTCCCTTGGCGTGTACAATTTGCATGCGATGAGTTAAAGGGAAGAGCACAGAAGCCTAGGCAATGAATTCATTTTCCAAATTTTATGCGAGTATTTGGGCTTGGGCCGTGAGAACCAGCTTGCTCTTGTTAAGTATCGTACTGAACCCATTCTCCGACGCCGGCTAGCCCCCTTACAAGTACGTCATGGCCCTGGCGGGGCAATGTTAGTTCTTCAGCCCCATCCCAGTGAGGCGTGTGCGGCAGCGTAGAACCATAGTGAACAGATACTCGCGCCATTTAACGACACGACATGTCTGCTATGCCCGATCAAAAATGCTTGGTACCTTATCGTACACAACTGACTAGCGGCCAAATCCAGGCATTCCCAACCAGAAGAATCGATGCTGGAGCATATCGGCCACAGCCGGGACGTTACTTCGGACGCCCAACTCCACTCCATCTTGCTCCCACGACACCCCGCTCATCAACGCCTGACTGCGCCTTCGGCTTCGCCCCGACCTGGTACCAAATCAAAACATCTTCACAAGTCTTTTGTTTTCAGATCTGCGGGCTCGACACTTGACACCACCAGCCTTGCAACTGCGATACGGTCTCTGAGGCGGAGGTATGGCGAGTCCCTTACTCTTTGCCGCTTTGCATGACTGCAAGCCGATCATTGCCGTCGTGCTTGGAGCAGAATCGGTTGCTTTACTTGGTCCACCAATCGATATTCAATATGGTTGTTAGATTCCAATCCTTCCTTGACCTACCGCCGTCTTGATTGCTGACGTGCGGCTCTTGATCCAGAGAGGAGACGACGCCCTTGCCGGACGAGAAGAAGACCTTCCGAGCCACCGCTTCCCTCCAATTGAAGGCGACAGAACGATATATTTCAAAGGCTACTATCTTTCAATCTATAACCAGCAAACGGACGACTACAAAACACACATAGATAACGCGAACCCAACGACCGAATACTGCGGGTATGTTGTGCCGGCTGGGTATACAACCTACATCAGAGGTGGTACTTCATATTTCGAAATCTAGGACGACGCCGCGAGCTGCAGCCCAAAATTGTTGTTGAGACTGTATGCGTCGTCGTTTCCACACCAAATGGTTAAAGAGACATCCTGAGTGTTATCCTTTGGAAACACGGTGGCCAGGCAACCTGTTGTTTTCATCTCCTTACTCCTTTCCCACTTCCAAAGCCGACTTCGATGAATACATGTTTTAAATGGTTCCGGTACTCTGTCTATGTATTCGGCGTCGCCATTTGTGTACATATGTTTCATTTCTATCAGTCTGATTAGCAATGGTGACGTCTTCTGGGTGTCAATTCCCAAACCTCTTTTCTCATTGGAGGGAGAGAGTTGATCTGTTGGAGCTGGTTGTGCGCTGCTGTCACAACGCCGTCGTTTCCTTCGTCTCTCTATGTTGTCTCCTGCAGGATTGTCGTACGCTGCCCAGTCACTTTGCTGCTCTCTCAAAGGGCTTTGCTAGCATACTTTTCAGGAACTCTTGGTATTCGGAAGATCTCTTCAAAGATTCTTCGTCTTCCCGGAGCATGTGCAGTGTTTCCCGAATCACTGGTGGCCACGATATCGACCGATCTGGTTCGATATCGTCCAGAAGACACATGAAGATGTCGGTTGCCATTGATCCATACCACCAGGATGAACGATATCCGAGAGATCCACGAGGACCCCGCTCTTCCAATTCCTTGCCGCAGGGGAGCTATTGTGACTAAAGCCAGCGAGCCAAAAAAAATCAGCCACTTCCTCCACAACAGCCGGGCGGTTTTCGCCTTCCTCGACATATTCGTATATAATAGCAATATACTCCTTATCCGATGAGATAGCACGGCGAATCTTGCCGACGCGGAGACTCGCCCTCGGTTTCCTGGGTATCTCCCGGAATGCCTGGCCGCTGAGCCTTATCCAGCCGTAGCACTTCCTTATGCGTGGGATTGACGATATTGCCTTATTATCGAAGCCACTAGCAGAGGATTGCAATCGGCGACCTTCGTTAGAAAAGGCACGAAGGTTGGCTAGGGCCTCATCCTTGGTCCTAGGGTTGGCGTTCACTAGGATTGGAGGCCTCGATGGCGGCCTGCTGCACCGACGTCTCTATCATCTGGAGAAGGGCGCGTTCTGGCATTCCCGCTGGGCGGTGAAGTAGTGTGCGAAGTCAGGCGGCTCTGCGTCCCAGAACTAAAGAATTGAGTGAGCAAGAAGAGCAGCTATAGTGAGAACACACTCTAGTATACTCACCACCTTCAGGGCATAGGGGCCATTCGCTCCAAACCACGCCTTCCAAATATATCCGTCAAGTCCACCGTCAATACGGGAGGAGGATTTCCAGTCAATAGTGGCCGGATCCAAGGGACATCGCCGGAGTCGCGGCGTCTCGAAATCTGCCGTAGAACAACTAGGAGGCCCGAACATACACCTAACGTCGCGGAATGGGACCGCTAACGCTTCCGACCGTGCTTTATCGATGGGTTTAATTTGCTGCGCGAGACGAATTCGTGATACGTAACCCTCCATAGTTGGCGGGAAATGGAAGTGGAAATGAAGGTCTTGCTCTAGGTATTAAGAGAGGGTGCGGACACTTGATCGTACGCATGGGTTTTAGGGATGCACGGGTTTTAGGGATGCACGGGTTCTAGGGATGCACGGGTTTTAGGGATATAGGGATGCATGGGTTTTAGGGATGCAGGGATATACGGGTTTTAGGGATGCACGGGTTCTAGGGATGCACGGGTTTTAGGGATATAGGGATGCATGGGTTTTAGGGATGCAGGGATGCATGGGTTTTAGGGATGCAGGGATATACGGGTTCTAGGGATGCACGGGTTCTAGGGATGCACGGGTTTTAGGGATATAGGGATATATGGGTTCTAGGGATGCACGGGTTTAGGGATGCACGGGTTCTAGGGATATACGGGTTCTAGGAATATATGGGGTTCTAAGGATGCACGGGTTCTAGGGATAACAATTACGCCGGGCAACCAGCCTGCGTCCACAATGGCTCCTATAACAGCAGATCTGAGAGGCCTACCCACCCAAATAGACAGGCGAACGAGTCTGTTCTTGGGGCAAAACCCGTCTGACTTGTAATGGGGCGCAGGTGAGTTAAGGCGTATCGCAGCGCCCCCAAGTTGTATGGCCGCATAGATGGGTTGTGTGGAGGCAAACATCCATGTCAATGCTCTTTGACAAATGCCCGCTCGAGAATGACGAGACGGGTGTGCATAAGATTATACGGCGTGAACACAGGCGGAAGGGCTTGGTTGGTATGGGAGTGAACCCCTACTTGGCCGAACTTCGACGGCAGGGAGCAACTATGCAGATTTTCCCAATTTGAACCACCCACACAGTTCCCATAAAGCTCCCAACTTCGGAATTCCTGAAGAGACACATCGCCAGTGCTGACAACTGATCAAACCTTGACAATAGCAATGTGAGCTAGAATGGCAGAACAACGGGGCGCTATAGTGAAAGACGATGGAGAGAAATGGATATAAAATGGTCCCCTTACCTCCGGCCTAGTCCGTTATACCACAACCCCAGGCAGCCAAACTATTTTGACCTCGGGGATCCCTGATAGAGACCACCTTTTGCTAAGGCTCCCTCGTATACATCTGGATCTGGGTGAAGTCGTCACAGTCAGTATGCAAGTCACAAAACCATTTGCCGTTGTTCCGAGCTAACAACCTCTTCAGGAACCAGGGGGCTTGCAAATGGTGCCGACACTTCTCGAGGTCCTGACAAGGCGAAATGTCGCAGTCAACTCTGAGACCGTATTTGCAGGCGATAATGCCACCGAACCCGATTTTGAG
This sequence comes from Tolypocladium guangdongense, assembly GCA_022114105.1. Lineage (NCBI taxonomy): Eukaryota > Fungi > Ascomycota > Sordariomycetes > Hypocreales > Ophiocordycipitaceae > Tolypocladium > Tolypocladium guangdongense. The sequence goes on along the minus strand of NRQP01000001.1, from coordinate 4,057,061 downwards.
CCAGACGGTTGGTCACCGTGGCTCGATTTCAACTATGCTACTCTGACTCGAATATTCCAAAGGCAGCCTGTCTCAGAATATCGATACTCGCCAAAACAACGGCCCCTAGAGGAAGACTTGATCATCAATAACCTAGAGACTCTAGAAAACGCCTTGCGGAGGTTCTTGAGCTCGGTCATCAACTACGCGCTGAGGGCGAATAGGGACGACCCCATCTCGGACGGGGAAGTCGGTTCGGGAGTGAGGACAATCCTGACTGGTCGATCTCGTATCTATGCATTGACGAATACGGGAGGTTCGCAACATCCTCCCGGGGAACACCAAGCTCGACTCGAAGTGGCTATCCTTGTCCTCTCCTGAGTTGCTAAGTTGTCCAGTTGTCCAGCTTTCAAGTCAAACTTCCATACCCTCATCGGGCATCCGCAGAGAGTAAAGCCCAGAACGACGGGTGTCTTGAGCAACGAACACCTCTCTCGATCAGGTATCGATCGAAACTTCCTGGAACGGTTGGCTTGTAGGCAATGCGACATGTCTAGTTGCTCCATCAAAGAGGTCATCAATCCCAGTCAGTTGTCTCACTGCGACCAGCTCCGCAGCTGACCACGGCACGTCAGACTCGGGAGCTGCCTTGCCCAGTGTCCTGATGCGGGGAGCAGATTGGCTTGTGGCTACTTCACAGGTGCAAAATACTTCTTTCACCGAAGAGATTGATGGATTGTCGACGAAACTCTCGCGACGAGATCATCGCAAAGGGTGATGAACGGCACGACAACATGCACGTCATTATCCCTCATTGCTAGAATCGGCGTCAAGGAGCTGATGAGCGCGGTGCAGCAGCAGCAGATTCAAACGCAGCAGATTCAGTACAAGCTGCACAAAGCTGGTCGTGCACATGGCCAGAAAAGGGGATGCAGAAATTGCTCAAACCGTCCGCATTCACTACTAAATCAGGAGCGGCGTCAACCCCCGACAGCCCCGTCCGCGCCGACACTCTTTACGGCAGTTCCTCAGCTGATGGGGTAGAGACTTTAATTGAATGGCGTGATGTTAATCTCCCGCTGCTCCGAATCTGACGTGGACGGCGGCGAATGTCATGCCGGCGACGGGTCGGACGGGCTGGAGGCGAGTGAGTTCAATGTTACGGACTACATCCAGAAGACTCGCTCCCTTCAATCTCGGCTATTGCAGCGCCAATCGCTACCGTACGGAAATATCGCATAGAAGACACCGGTAAGTAGCGACAAGGCAATACAGTTGGACATACTGCTAATAAATCTGTTAAGAGAACCCAGCTGGGGTATTTGATGATGCTGAGATTGCCATCAACACTAATGGCTTGGCCCGTTGAGTCGCGGACCAGCCCGGTCGACCAGTTGAAACGAACCCTATACCTTCGCCTCAGCCTCTAACAGTTGTGCCAGCTCCTCGCCATCTCGACGCCCTTCGATGGAGCCCGGTCTCGAGCCCGCAAGCGGCTTTATGTCATTCGCGATCTGTCAGGTTCAGCATCGACGAGCGCAAACAGCAGGTCGAAAATCCGCGAGATCTCGGTTATGGAGCTATACGGCTCGTTGGATCTCATAATGGCAATGTGTTGGCAGAATCGGTGACGTTCTATCGCGTCGCAGGGTGTCAGCGGGAAGATTGAAGTGTGGGTGAGACAGGTTGAACTGCAGGAACCACGCCGCCGTCGCCCAAAGATCCGCCCGCGATTGACCAGCTAAAGATAACAAGGACCACCAGAGCGACTATTTATAGCGGCCATCAATTACCCGCAGTTCCCGGTCGTTGCCGCCTCCGAGAGGCCGGCGTAAGCCAGCTCCGATGACTGGAGCCCCCCACAAGTGCCACCAGTGGCACGCTGGCAACCCTAGAATCCAGCTAGGTGTTTCGAAGACATCTGCGTTAGCAAAGTGGTGACATCATGATCGGCTACAAACAATTGCAGTTCTTTGCCCCTTCCGGGCAGAGCTCCATATTAAGTCTTTAAGCTACGGTAGGCAGAAGCCAAACTGAATCGTCGTCAGCAATCTTCCGCCAAGAATTGCTGGCAAGCAAGCGTTTCATTTTCTTGAAACTCCATGCTTTTGGTAAAGGATGAATGGGGTAGTGCGTGATCATAGCGGGTTAGAATCTGACAGCATGACGTACCGTCGCAATGTATCGTTGATAGGGCGAGGTGTTCCGTAGAAGTGAAGCTCCATGGAATCACGACTGCCTCGCATAAGACCCCAAGAGGCGACACTAATCTCTACGATGATTTGCTCGGGAATGAATTGGTTTACTTTACAGCGCACTTCCTCGGGAGCAACAACACTGAAAGCAACTTTTTAATGCCGATGACATCACTCTTCAACAGATTTGGAGGCAACCCAATGGCGAATAGGTCTAAGCATTAAGAATGCACAGGCAGCAGTGAAGCTTAATGTGTTTGAAACCATATGTAGAAGCGGCTGTGTTAATGGATCGATCAGGTGAGCTTGAAATAGATTCTGGACCTGGCAGGCACGGACGTCGTCAGTAGGGCCCCAAGGCAATGAGATGTGGCGTGATATCTTGTCTAAGCAGGACTAGGATACGCCAGAAACCGGCTATCCTGGACTTTCTGCCGAAACGGGTTGCGCCGCGTAGATTAGAGGAAACGGGCTTACGGCCTGAAACTTGCCTCCTAAGGCGAAGCTAGAGAGAGGAGTGCGATCCTAATGCAGGAAACAGGTTTATGCACAGCGTGCAACCCTGCTGCCCGCTGATCGACGGACCGGTATACGAGTAGGAGTCCCTCCACAAGTTCCGTAGGCCAAATGTAACGTTCTCGAACGGGCCAGGCGGAATCTGTATTATTACGTCGCACCACCGCGCTGCGCTCTAGCGTGCGCTGCCGGGACATGGCACGCTCTCCCGCAATGGAGCTCCTTAATATAAGGTATGCAGTGCACGTGCCAGTAGAGAACCAATTGTATGCATTCCTAACACGACGGATAGTGATGACGAATCCCAACTAGGCTGAATTCTGCGATCGCTGATAAGCGAGCCACTGGCAGGCCAGTGTGGCCCGCATTTGGCACTACCTTATTACTCCGCACCCCACCAATACGAGTACTTGTCAGGGCACCATCAGCACTAGCCTGCTCTAGGTAGCTAACAGGGCGATGTCCGGGCGATGGCCGATGCCGCTAGCGCGCTTGCGCAGGTCGGACGATCCCAAACCGTACTAGCCTTATCAGCCCTTGCATTAGCGTAGTGCGGAGCCCCAGTTGCTGCCTGTCGCGCCCCCGGACTGAAGTCGAATATCCGGTGGTGATGTACAGACTACGAGTAACAATGTCGTTACTTGAGTGAACGTAATCGTACGAAGACAGAGTCCAAAAGTGATCTCCACTCCGCCACCCCCGCGGGGAAACCTGTCGCCGTACGCATAATAAAAAGTAGACCATCTGTGAGTGCGTTGCGTGCGCGTGCCAACTGCTTGTGCAGCTGTAGGAGCGGGCGAGGGAGCTGCGAGGGCAGCTGCATGTAGAATCGAGGGTCGTTGGAAGAGGGCTGTGGAAGCGGCTCGTATGTGTGTGCGTGCGTGTGTGATCGGAAGGCTGCGAGGCCGAAGAAGGTCCGGGGCGACGGCGGCGGCGGCGGCGGTGGCGGCAGGTGAATTGGAAACTATGAGGCTGGCCGGTCCGGCACGGCAGCTGCGGTAGCTGCCCGTGTTTGGCTCCTTGTTTGCGGCATTTTCGTCGAATTGTAGATCCCCTTAGTTGGCTCCTTCAATAGAGACTTTACTTATATACTTTACCAGTGCACCCACAAAACTATATGCGCACGGTGACAGGGGTCTCCCTGCAGGGGTAGCGAAGTGCAGATAGGCTCTAATAATACTTTCGAAGCCGAAACTCGCCAAAGAGCAAATAACTCGAATTCTGTATATAAGGCTTCGTTATCACGTCACAATAGCACCTTCTGCCTCCACTATCACCAACCTCACGAATCCCTCTAGAATACATACATGACTCTGGAAAAGCTCTTTCCGCCTTTGTTCCCTTACGTCCAGTCGGCCTTAGGAGCTTAAGCACCACAATGCGGTAAAGAAAATATCACAGCAGCCTTAGCTCTGTTACAAAAATATACTAACATTACTCATTCAGTCCCCTCCAGTCAATCATCTTCGCTTGCGCCACCCTCGTCACCCTCTCAGTGGCGGCAGCTCTCCAACCCCGAGTTGCCATGCTCCCCACATACTCAGAAGAGGAAATAGACGCCATGCTGGACTTGCGCAACATTACCTGGGAACCCCTTGGCCAACGTGCGACGCAGAACGAGAAGCGCATTGACCATCGCGCAGCCTGCCACCAAACCACCGTCTTAGTGGGTAACGGCGACCCGCACCAAAATTACTACAATATCCAAGTTTCACAAAATTTTGACTGCAAGGACGGCGGGTGCGCTGTCACCCACATAGACAGCAAAACCATCGGTTGGTCCGCTAGCGTGGGTTTTTCGGATTGGCTTACGGGTGGCTTTAATGTCCAAAAATCCTATACGACAGGCGACTCTTATACTTGCACCGGAAACCCTGGCGACCAGTTATGTGTCTGGTGGAATGTCGCGCATACTGCGTACAAGGTTCAAAAAGTCGATGTGGATGATGTTAATTGCAAGGGCAAGTGGAAAAGCGACCCGTTTATTATGAAGTCGCCTAACACGGACAACAACGGCGGCTACGGTTATTGCGTGCGTGGGACGAAGTACTGCCGCGCGATAAATCAGGCATACTGGGACAATAATGGCCCCGCTGGTGGTCCTTGAGAGATTCACCGTCGATGTAGGATTTGATTGGCTTGCCTGTTATGGATTTCTTTATTGGAACTGGAGGGGTTATTGGCTGCAGTGCGAATTTAGACGAGTTCATTCAACCTGAGCTCCCTCACAATCATGAGCATTCCATCTTGCGTGTAGTGCGGTTTGACTTGGGACGCACTATTTTGTCTGGCTCTTAACGTGCTGGCGAGGAAGATTGGGAAAGGGAAGTCTGAGAGATCATTCCCGTCCTCACTTACTTGTATCAATCAAATATGGGAACAAATCAAATACTGGAACAAAGCAGAGCGGTAAATTTCCGAGTTCTCGCTTTCCATGGCACTTCCGGGATATGGCTGTCCAAGCCCGGGTTCCAATGTTAGCCACGTCCCCCCAGTGGTCTCACCCTCACTGCGGGCTTCGAGGTTGGCGCCGGGGACCCCCCGTCCCCCGTCACAATCATTCCCCCCAATGGTGCAATGAGACGAAGTTTAAAAACCACTCAATTAGAATTGATTGCAAGTTGGCGCCGTGAGTGCGGACCGGCCTGTTGTGCTCGGCGCAGCCCGCCGACTGATCAAGTGATCCCACGATAATACAGTTCATGCAACTAAGTACGCCACCCAGCCTGCGCATCGCGAAGATTGGGAGCCTCAAGTATGATGGGCCAAGTCTCGTATAATCGAGGCTCGAGTGATTGTCTCGATTGCTTGTTAGGCGTTCGGTGGTTAGGCAGCCATGCAGCTTAGCCGTTGGAGCTGCGAGGCCGCATACGCCTGCAGTTGTCGGATTTGTTGGTCCGCCTGTTCATGTCATCGACGAGGGCTGCAGACATCTGTAGAAGCAGAGGCCTTTTTATGAAGGGGACGTGTCTCTTCGCCGCCGTCTCAGGCCCGCAATGCGTTTGACGTGGAGTGTGTTTAACCGAGGACGGCGTGGGCAGATCTGCGATCGTCAGATCTCCCGGCGGCTAGGGCACAGTGCGTAGCTCACCCGGGAAGGGGGCGGGGGGGGGCGGGGGGTTCAGTTGATATGTATACTCCTGCCCAAGCATCATGAGTCTTGGGGCGAATATGAGTAAGCAGAATCTGGCGAACAACCTCATTCATCTCAAGCCACTGCGGCCGCACTGTTGACTGCGCACCTGATTGGTCCAAATTGTCAGAAGTCAGGTGCTGCTTGCGCAAGGCGGCGTAGGCACCCAGCTGCAGACGCAGGCCTGGCTTACAAGGTGTTAGCGTCTCAGATGCTGACGCCACCGGCCTGCGTCTGCAGCGCCTGGCTTGTGACGATCTGGGCTCACCCACGCAGTCAACAGTGCGGCCGCAGAACGTCGCAAGCAACCACAAGCCGAAAGACTCGTCGCAGTAGTCTTGCAGTCCTACAGACGGCTCGACGTTCAGACAGCGCGTCGCAAAATCAAGTCTGGCATCTACGCTCTGATCTCGCAGACCGTCCCAGGTGTGCTTCAAAGCGCGCTGCCGGGGTACAGGTGCGGCGCCTCCACGTGCGCCGTCGTCTGGCGGCGATGAGCGACTCGAATATTTGCAAGACGCGGATGATGACCGTGTCGTCCGGGCCCAGCAAGGGCCTGATGCGGTTGACATGATCCATGACAAAGGCGCAATGAACCATTAGGTGGCGGTAGAAATTCTTGAGTCCCCGGCTCACCTGGTGGCCCCTGAGGAGCTTCGCAATCTGCATGACCGATCTCGAAGTCTCAACGCCAAGTCCAGTGTCTTGCCGCCCGCGATAGCACCAGATGCAGACGCCATGGTAGCCGCGGGCTCGCCAAGGCTTGCTTGTCGCCTGACTTGCCTCTCATGCAAGGAACGCCATTCCAAATCCTCTCGTCATACCTTACAATTTGCAGACTGCCCAGCCGAGCTTGGCAGGCCCTTTGCAACGCCAAAGCGACTTTGGAAGCAATAAAAGCTGTCCGTTCCAGTCGGCTGGATGCAGAGAACTCACGAATGTACCGACCGCTGCGGCTGGATGCAGGAATCCGGCGCAAACAACGTGTTGCAGACTGCAAAGGCACGTGATTCATGTCCGTGACCTGATGACCAGCTGACCAGGCAGGTTCATCGCAGCCGCCTCACCTGGCGGGGAATATTCATATCCGAGATTTGACGCGCGTGCACTCGATGCAGAAATCGCTATTCCTACCAAGCTGCGTGGACTGCCTCTGGGGTTGTGTGCCAAGCCTTTCTTCCGACAGTATTTCGCCGGGGAGCCTCGCTTGAACCTTCCATTGCAGTGGCCTGCGCGGTGGGAGATGGCGACATCGCAGTCGGAGTCGACAGTAGCGAGCTACGCCGAGCTGGTCCTCCACCTTTTTCAGCAATGCCTTCACTTGTCCGCCTCTCTCAGCCCGCGGGAGCTCGCATTGGCCGAGAACCAGCTCGCTAGATTTTCCATCTGGGCATCCAGCATCGGCGTCTTTGCAGGCGGCCGAGCCTCCTTGGACCACCGTCTCAGGGACAAACGATGCTCACGACGCGGTGACAAGCCTCCTTGAGGCCCTCTCCGATAGCATCCAGAACAGTAGGTACAATTCTACGATCGAGAGAGGCGGCCCTCTAAAACGGGAGCTTCATGATCATGGTATTGGCAGATTTTCTTCGTATTGGTTCTCTATTTCCTGACAAGCCCGCCTGACGTTGAGCAGGTCTGTTTGCACTTGAGAGCATCGCCAAAGCGTCGAAGGCCCCCGAGGGTGCCTCGACTATCGCGGCTGAGAAATTCATCTCTTCCACTCGAGCTGTGGCTGGCGAGATAACCCTGCTCTACCGACTGTCAGACACTATTCGAAGGGCCAGTAAGGAATCACACAACCTGAAAGTAGCGAACTCATATCGCATCCGAGACGACGAGAGAAACAACACAGAGCCTTGCTACAAGGGCTCTACGCCAGCTACAGCTGCGAACGGTTCCCAGGCATCGCGGACGGTCTTCGCCAGGGCCTCGCCTCGTCAATGGTCCTGTGACGAAAGAGGATAATCTACAGGCGGTCTCGTTAGGGAGAGCCCATCCGGACAAAGAAGGCGGCATCGCAGCCCAAGATTGAGCTCCCCATGCCTGAGAAGCAGGGTGCTGGTTGGCGAGAGCTGTCGAAAGACCCTGGCGAGGGCACCGCTAGGCGAATCCTGGCGCCGCCTCCAAGTGTTGTACAATCCGTCACGCCAAGTGCCATGACCTTGGCCGCCGACGACTACAAAAATGTCTCTGCGCCTTCTGTGATTTCAGCTACGAAGACGGTTGCCCTAGACAATCACGAGGAGCTCGTCTTGCCACCTGCGCCCATCAGCCGAGTCAAACAATGCACATCCTACTGAAGAGGCAGCGGGAAGCGGAACATATGACATTCCTCAATTCTCTCCCAGGCTTTCCTCGATACAAAGAGCATCTCAAGCAGCTATCCTTGAACAGCCATGCCGGGTCGGACAGTGGTGAAGTAGACGACTCATTCACAGAACTCCGCAACAAAATCTCAGAGGGCGAGAGCAGACTTCAGGCCAGCTTGGAGTTGGACTGGAGCAACTGCCTCAAGGCGATTGCACAGATCATCTGCCCCTTCTGCCTCTACGCCTTACCTAGTCACTTCATCAGTGACGAGAAGAAATGGAAGTACGTCACTTGTCCCGTCTTAAGGTTCAAGCTGAGATCCCCCATACATGCACTATATACCGGGAGCTCGCTCACAGTACCCACGTAGGGCCCACGTGACGAATGACCGTTCAATGACTGCGACCGGCCGGACAAGAGCCATAGCACCGACTGGTTGCAGCATATGCGCAGGCACACTTTGCGTTGGCGCTGCAACTCTAAGTCCCACGGCATACTCGACTTTCTCAGGGAGGAAGAGAACCTGAACCACATGAGAGAAATACACCCAAGCTCTTTCACTGAGCCTCAGCTTCGTGTGCTCGCCGAGAGGAATTGCCGTTCGAGGGTGCCTATGTTTAAGCTTTGCCCATGTGCGGCATCGACGACGCCACCGTCCTGACGACATTGTGGGCCACATGAGGCTTCTCGCACTGAGGTCGTTGCCGGCTTATGAGGACGTAGCGTCCAAGAGCTCTGACGGCGAGAAAGGCTCCTCGGTTGCTCCCAAGTCGGTAGGCAGATCCACCATCCAGTAGGACCCCGACAGATACGCCGACATTCGAAGAACCCGAAAGCGATCCTACTTGGGGCAACTGTAGTCGTAGTTGGGCCAGACTATCCGCTTTGATCCGCCAAGCCTTGATAGCACGGACGATCGGCAGTTTTTGTGGTACAAAGATCCATCGTGCGACTTCGTCGAGGTCAAGAATTTCCATAGGAAAGCCCAAGACACCACGAGTGGGGGTTTACCACCGACGCCAACTGATGTGCCGCCCGAAGGTTTCAGTAATGATTCCATAATGCGGTCGATGCTCAGAAATACTAGGAGTGCTGCAGAGGGGGAAAGGTACGAGAGCAACCACGGAGAGGGCTCTGCAGCCGGGACCTCCTCCTCGTCTACCGTTCTCAAGGTACGACTGCTCTCTTCGCAACCCTCCGACGCAGCCGCGCTCCTTCATGTTGGCTACGCTCGGCTTCAGCTTCTGGCGACGAATATCACCCGTCGCCGCACCATGCCAGCTCACCTACTATTACATCTGCTTCCACGCTAGAGATGGAGGCAGAAAACGCCCAGCTGACTGAGCTTCCATAGGGGCGTCTCGTGGGCGAAAAGATGCCAATCGACTATATGACGCACGAATATTCCAACGTCAACCCCGTCTACGTCGGCAAGATTCTGGTGAGTCGTCCGAAAACTGCTCAGCATCATTATGTCGTTGCGATGTCGAGCTGACACTCCCAGGGACACAAACTCACTCAGACGTGCTCGGACTACCGGCCAATCCAGGGCGATGGCAACTCTGGCTGGCGAGGTGCGTTTCCTTGTTCCTTCCGATGGCCAATCTCGTCATTCTCCATCACCACCACGCCGTTGCAGCTTTGCTACCCTCGCGTTGCACAAGACAAGTCTCTCGATGGTTCACCACTTGCTGACGGGCAATCATAGCCATTGGCTTCTCGTACTTTGAAAGGCTCATCAAGAGCGGCGACCGGGGCAAGATGGAGGAAGGGGCGGCGCGCTTCATGAGCTTCAACAAGAACCTCCCCACCGTCGGCGGCTACAGCTACTTTGAGGACTGGGCCGACGAGATGATTGGCCTCCTGCGCGAGCTCGCGACGAATATCGGAAACACCATGGTGGCGCACGCCATGCTGCTTCAGCGGTGGAACGACGTCGGCGTCGAGGGCGGGCTCATCTACTATCTCCGCCTGCTGGCCGCCACCTACCTCAAGGTAAACGCCGCCACCTACGACCCCTTTCTCCCCGACGGCCAGAGCGTCCAGGCCTACTGCAGCCAGTCGGTCGAGATGGTCAACCGCGAGATCGAACACCTCGGCATTGTGGCGCTCTTCAACGCCCTGCGGAAGCCAGCAAGCCTTGTGCTCGAGATTGCTTGCCTGGACTGTAGCCTAGGAGTCGTGGTGAACCATCACCGCTTCACCTACGACTTACAAGACCAGGATCTAGCCGCTGCGTCAGTTATATATCTGCTGCACCGACCGGATCACTACGACATACTATACCGCGCGCACGACGTACTGTCCGCGAGCCACAGGTCACCCACGTCTCGATGCGGGTAGACGGAGTGTCGAGCCTGTCACATAAAAGCAACAATACCTATCTCGGGGCGTTTTCGTCGGTCGACTTTGACGCCCTAGCCATCCTTCCCGGTTTCTCAGGAAGGCCGGCGGTGTCAGACATGTCGTCGACGTCGCTGCCGCCGTTGACGGCTAGCCCTGCCTAGTCGGCTTTTTCGCCGGCACAGAATAGTCCGTGGGGCTCTCGGTTCCTGGTGACGCCGGTGTCATCCTTGGGAAGCAGCCCGCTGATTGTGCCCGGCAGCTTGGCCATGGGCCAGAACGGCCCTTGGTGCCGAAAGGCCAGGCGGCCTCGGAATATAGCCGTCGTTGCTAGTCAGGGGCAATTGCTGTGCGGGTTGAACCCCTATGTTTACTACGGGGGCCGGGTTATGGGGGTCGTGTGGCTGAGTCGGTCTGTTACTAGAGGCCTCAGCTACGGCTTTGGTGGACACAAGATTCGCATTACAAATATAATGGTACTGGGCTATTATGAACCTCATATAGAGCCAAGTATCTTACGGAACGCACACTCCAACAGATGTAGCTGGTAGTGGCGTATATATGCGTGGATTTCTGAATGTGACACGCATGATGGCAAGGAACCCCTAGGTACCAGGAGACGGAACAATCCTCGTTGCAATCTCCGATAGGCTCTGACCAAGAACGGCACCTGCTTGGCACCGATCTTAAGGCGTGGCGGTGTTCTCTGGCGACAAGATTAAGCCCCGACTGGGACAGTACCATGCGAAGCTCCCCAAATACTCTGAACCGCGGGAATGGTGGCGGTGTGCATTCCAGTAGAGCGGGCCGAGCGCTAGCAAAATGGTTCGGCCCGCACAGCCATTTCCTGGTTAGGAATGAAGACAGGACGTACAACCATAACTACTAGAGGACTCGGAGTCCTGTCACTCGGGAATTTCCAGTTAATACCGTGCTGGGTTCTCCTTGCCAATAATTGGACGGTATTCCAGGACGAAACGACCTCCGGGTGGCATTGAGCGAGCGCAAAGCAGCCGCAGAGGCCACCAAGTTCATAGAACTGACTCAGATCCATGGGCAATCAGGATCGAGACCCAGGCCAGACAACTGAGCAGTGGGGAAGGACTGTAGGTACAAAGACCCGACACACGAGGCAACAGCCTCCATAGAGCCTAGACATATATGTGCACTGGTAGAGAACCACGGTCAACAGGAACGGGCAGGCAAATGTAGGTAGAGGTTGGAGATCAATGGGTCCTCGGATTAATGTTCGAGCGCGTCGGCTCCGCGCCATTAAAAGCGGATACAGCCGAGCAGGAATACATTCAGTTCAGTTCGTGCAGTTCACACAGGAGAGGTGCCGAGTGGTGTAAGGGACACAGGAGAGGTGCCGAGTGGTGTAGGGGGGCTTCCACCACCTTCCCCTCTCCAAGCACTAACAATAGCGTCTACTAGCTGCTAAGTTTACTTCATGCGATATGAATGAAAAAACGCCTTCACCTTCGACGAAATCAAGCAACATTGAAACCGCCACCGCCATCTTCTCAGTTTTCGTATTGCCTCTCTCGCCCTCTTTCATCGTCATTCCTCCGTCACCATACTCTCATCTCTATTTGCCTTGGTAAGGCCCTACATCAGGTTCATCTCGTCGGGCAACCAACGCCACTCCAGCAGCAGCCACCACCCACCTAACCCTGCACTAGAATCATCGTCTTGGATGCTCAGGTAGCTCTGTCAACTCCACCATCAACGCCTCAGTTGTTTAATAGCTACACACACCTTTTCTTCTCCAAGCCAGGCCAGCCACAGCATACGCCCGTATGCCTCCACCTGTCACCACTTACTCGCGCCACTATGTCACAGCCGACTTCTCATTAGCGTCGGTCTCAAGCTTCTCTTTGAACTTGCTTCAGCCAGTTTCTTGCTAGCCTGCCAGTCAGCGCCACCACTAGGCTAGAATGGACTAGCTGTGCTAGCTGTGACCAACATCGGCGTCTTGCTTCCTGGCTACGCGTATCATCCATGACGGCTTCCTGTCTACCACTGATTGACCAGCGGACGGCTAAGCAAAACTCAGTCCCGAATTAACACACGGCATGGTAAAAATGCCCGTCCTACACTCTGCAAATTACCTGAACCACCGCCATATGGCCAAGTTTAGGGAATGGGGACCGTGCAGACGCATTGGAAGATTTCAGGAGCAGTGCCATGGGGTATTTTCAGAACAGACAAGACAATGCCTGTAGTAGAGGACCACAGGCAGCATGGAGATGGTCCGGGAGTACGATGTGCATCTCGCTGTGACGGGCCCGACGGCTTGACAGCTGCGTTTATTGACGAGGTTCGCTCGTGGAGCATTGACTATTGGGCCCCTGAGTGAGAATCTAAGATGCCCGCGATATGTCAGGTGGAACGCTAGACACTTTCCACAAACTTCCTGTTCTGTTATGTTCTCCCAATCATCTCCGTGACGCAGCAACACGTCCAGCTCTTTGCCACCATTAACCCAGCATTAAACCTCGTTTCTTAGCGCTGGTACTTGCACCCCCCAGAAAGGTACTGCAGGATCTCTAGCATGCAAGCTAGGCGATTTTTCGAATGCCAATACGGATAGCGGATAAGTCCTCGGCAGACATCACCAAGTGGGTTGAGGAGTTGAAGGATAGGTACGTAAGAACCTCAAAAGGGACAAAGGAAAGATGTGCCAGAAAACCAAAGTCGATTTTCATTTTAGTAAACTCTGCTGCGGTCAAACGATCCTTGCGGGAAGGGCCCTTTTGATAGCTAAATACAGTCTGTGGCTCGACCTTGTGTGTCCACTGGCCCCTGAGACTGCTGATGTCCCCAATAAAGTAACATCGACAAAAGAGTAACATAAAAGTCAAATAACAGTAGATAAACAAAACCGAGTTAACCCTAGCTTCATTTTGTTTCAAGTGAGAGAAAGACCCGGCCTTCAACATCCCATGCTTGTTGACCCTAACCTAAGCCATAACTTGATCCGCTGACAAATGTCATATTCAAGCCGTACAAGTTGTGGTGATGGTAAGGTACGGGCCACAGGACTCAAAGCCGGCAAAGGTCAATTTGTAGGTAAAGTCATCGTGGATAGTGCCACCAAGGAGCTCCTTCGTCCAGTTAGGGTTTGGGCAAGTGGCCTGGTTCTCGAATTGTGTCGCGGTCGGCGCGGGACTCGTCGACTCCACAGGAACTGACAGGCAGCCGTTTCTCGACTGGAGATTCGATGTTCCCGCTGGGATGGTGATAGCCTGCGACTTAACGTCGACAATCTGGCCGCCTTTGTTGCGGCACTGCACGGTGGCAGTGTAGATACTAGTAAGAGCCACGTTTGCGTTGACGTTGCCGACGCCGCAGAGCTGAAATGCATCGCAGGTGACGCTGCCATCAGAATTGCAGTGGCAGGTTTCAGAACCCGTCTTGAGATGTGTGCCCGACGGGGAACACGCCGAGTTGATAGTCTGGGCGCCGACGAAGCCCAGCAGAGGCATAATCGTCGCGATAATGGGTGTGGAGCGTTTCATCGTGGTATGTCCTTCCAAGGGGAAACTGAGCTTCAGAGTATCCTCGTAATGAGATGCATATGTATTGATTCAAGATGTTTGCCGGGTTGGGGCATGGTCGGAACAGCGGATGTCTCCTTTTTGTCTTCACGCCTGGCCATATGGTGTCTGTCTTGGTTGAACCTTCTTCAAGCCGATTCATGATCGGGATCGGGATGGATTTTCGCTATTCTGCCCGCCAATCAATATAGCATACCAAGACACCACTCCTCTTTGCCACATTACGAATCTCGCAATCACAGTAAGAGGAACGGCAAGCATGACGTCAGCAAATAAAAGCCACATGTGAAATACGTATAGAAAGTGGCCAAACCAGCTACATGAACCTACAGAAGCTGATACAGAAGCTGAAAATGACTCTGGGACTAGAGAAAGTCTAACATATAGAGTGCTCATTTTGATAGGTTCAGACTAACGCCTTCTCATGGATGCTGGCAACAGCGTCGCTTGATCACACCGTGAAGCTGACGTGGGGCATCCTCTCTCAATGTTGGTACAAGGCCTTTTGCCGTCTAGGTAAGGCTGTTATACGGGGTAATTCGGCATGGTTGGGGCCCGCTGCCTATGTATGATACTATTGGCGTATTGACGACTGGGAAAGATGTTAGAGTGGCTCGACATGTGGTGGGACCATCACACCCCTTGGTACCAAGAAAAATGAGGTGGCTGTGATGTGGCTTGCTACGTTTCCCACCTTATCCTCCCGGTGGTAGCAATGCGGCAACTGCATGCTTTAAGCTGCCCTGTACGGAGTACATGTACATTGAAGTAGCCCTAGGGATCGCGATCATCTAATCTGAGAATTGAGAGCCGAGGGCCAGGGTTGCAAGCCACTCCACTGAGCTGACGTAGCACGTGGCCAGGTTTGTGGTAAAGGGCTAAACCTGTTTGTTGGGAGGAGGGGTCTCAAGAGGAGATGGCTGTTGCGGTCTAGGAAGACGTCGACCTCGTGGATGGCGAGCGAGAGGAAGCACAGGATGAGGTCAGCAGGGGTCGGACCCAGTGACAAGCTCATCATCTCATGAAACTAGTACAGGGCGGACCTATGAACGAGAAATGCTTCAGCGTGCCATAACCGGCATGGGCGCATTGACTGAGTTGGGATCCTTCGGCCACCAGCTTGCTACAGACCGAATCCTGCTCCTGTCGATGTTAGGGCAAGGTTGCAGTCGAAGTCGACTCAGAGGCGTGCTGCATCACGCTGTCTTGCTGATCCAACGACTTGGTGGTTGTAGAATCTTCGGTTAAGCCTGTATGGAATACAACGCAAGCTATCTAGTCTTTTAGATAACAGAGGGGAGAAGACATAAGGCGGGAGGACAGGGAGTCGGGCTAAATATAACGCAGAATTTAGTAGTAGAAGATAACGGGAGGGTAGGGAAGGCCGGGAAGATTGGGGGGTGGGTTATTTCAATACAATATATTCAAAGGAAACAAGCTAACGGATAGGAGGCGGCTGGCAGGCCACATGCAGGGTCTTGGCGGTTGCCGTGTGGCCAGCAGCTATAAGGGCCCTAAAAGTGGGGGGTTATAAGGCGGAAGGGGAGCAACTCTAAGTATATTGAGGCGGGCGCCGAGAGAGAAGCTGCCGCTGGCTGGAAGAGATGAAGGCAGAGGGGAGTATGATGCCGCCATGTTGAGTCTGTTGCGAAAAAGTGCAACCGGAATGAAGATAAGGGTGCGGTATGCGCGCGGCGCTTAGGTATCGGAGGGCCGGTGGAAATGGTAAGCCAGATTGAAATGGAGGCCCTACCTGGCATAGGAAACGGCGGCCGGGCGTGGAGCGGGCTTGTCGGGTGGGCCATGCACACCCGGGCTCGCGATGTGATCTCGAGAGAACACGGTCTCGGAATCCGGGCCCGAGCCGGCCCGAGCCGGCCAGCGAGAGCTGCCGAGTCCCGTGCGGATGAGAGGGACACTTTTCAGCAGAGCGTTTCCCCATCTCATTTTCCCGTCTTCAGCAGGCACCTAGATATCCCTTTTGCCTATAGCTCTGAGTATATGCGCTCACATGCAGGGATTCGAATAGGTAACACCCCCTGCAAAGTCATAACTTTTGAAATGCGCTCGTCCCGGCTGTTGCGTCGATAATTAGGGCACGAGTGGCAAGTAGTTGACACGCGCCCCTCCCAAGCCAACAGGGGGCGTGCGCAGTGTCTCGCTTCCATGTACCCGTCGCCAGCAACACCTGCAGTTAAGATGCTGCGACGAGGTCAATATGTTCGCTGCATTGCGCCTCATATTTGTTACTGAGCTGGACCAACAGCATTGATGGAGCCAATGAGTACCTTACGCGTCAGTGCGAAGCGTTCCCATGAAGCTAACGAGATGTGTTGGTGGGCAAAACTCTCCTCATAGGCCACGTGTGTAGAAGAGCAGTCCAGTCATTTAGCCCAGAAAATGCTATATACAGATGGCTGGCACGCCTCGCCTGGCTTCCAACGCATGCAGCTACGATTGCTCCTGCCTTGAGTCACTTTATGCGTACAACGTCTGGGGATTCATCTCCAAATTTTCCCAGCTTTCCCAACCCATCCATACCACCCCGCAATGTGTCGCGGGCGGTTTCTGAGTCTTCCCTCTCTATCGTAATTCTGCTACGGCTGCCTCTCCGCCACAGCACCCCGCTCTCGGCAGACGCAGCAGATGACATGGAGAAGGGTCCACAATACGACGTCGTGTGCTGGCAGACACACGAAACCGAAGACGACTGTACCCTCATCATCCGAACAAACAATGGGTGGGCGTTCTACTGCTCTATCTGCCCTTCTCAGTTCCATCGGTCACCTCAAGTTACGGAGCAGTACTTCAAATGTCTACATCTTCTAAGATCTGGCGAAGAAGAGCTAGACGATTTCTACATGGAAGACGTCTGGGACTGGTTTTCGAAATCATTTGAGCCTCTGATTGCTCAGCTGGCGACATCCACGCTCCTGCCACTGGGAAATGGGCGACCGACTTTGTCCCAATACCTCTTTCCGCCGTACTTCGTCTGCGCTCTTACTGCCACCGACGACAATCTACAACCGTGCAGGCTCGACACCCAAGACCATGGCTGGAGCCATCCAATCATTTCTGTTGGCAATGACTTCATGAGAGACTTGGAACAGTGGACCCGGTCTTATCATCCATCCGATGTCGAGATATGCTATGACCACCCTCAGGATGTCCTTATTAAACACCCGACACGAGTCGCAGTCGGCGTTGGCAACGGCGACTCGGTCACCTGTTTCTTCAAACGGGTTGAGATTTCATTTGGTCCCGAGCACGCAAAAAGGGAACTCATGGCACACAAGGAAATTTTCATGGCACAAATACCTCCTCCCCCAGAAGCACTAGTCTGCCGCCTACATGGCGTTGTCCGAGATGGGACTGGTTTGGCTGGCATGCTGTTCAATTGGATCGACAAAAAGGGCGTGCTATCGCAAGCAAGAGCCGCCCAAAGTTCGGTTCAGCTAAGAAGACGTTGGGCAACTCAAATCAGTGCATCGCTAGAGAAGCTTCATGAACGAGGCATTATCTGGGGTGACGCCAAAGCTGAGAATATCTTGATCGATAAGGATGACAATGCCTGGATTATTGACTTCGGGGGGAGTTACACTCCAGGTTGGGTCGACAAGGAAAAAGCTGGGACGTTGGAAGGCGATATGCAAGGTTCGGGAAAGATTATGGACATTCTTCGTTGAGCCAACTGCATTACGGTGGAATCTCGCCTTATCTGCACTCTAACCACAATCAAGGCCACTGGCTCTGTGGCGCTGGTGCCATAAGAATTACTCATGTCCAACTGTGCCATGGTTATAACTTGTTCTTGAGTAGCTGTGTTCCAGAGGGATGGCGGATCTCCGCATCCCAGGAACCAAAGGCATTTGATCCCAGGCATCCCAGGCATCACGGGCTCGCAGGCACCCAGGCACGCAGGCAATGCAGGCACGCAGGCTTATAGGCATCGCAGGCATCACGGGCTCGTAGGCTTATAGGTACGCAGGCATCGCACACACGCAGGCACGCAGGTACGCACGCATCGCGGGCTCACAGGTATCGCCGCCGAAGACACTCACTTTCAGCTTTGCTTACGCCTACGACAGCAGTCTTCTGTTGGCATCGGGTATTTTAACTATATCTAGAGAACCCAGCTAAGGCGATTGATGATGTCGAGATTGCCAGTGACATCCATAGCTTGGTCTTATTGGGGACGGATCAACCCAGTCGGCCAGCTAGTATGAACCCTCTACTTTCCGCCCGAGCCCTAAGCACTTCTGCCATTTCCGCTCCTCCCCGGCTTCCCTCGATACAACCCGCACCTGTCCTATCCCTAGAGAATGAAGTGCTGCAGCGTCATCATACGGACACTTCCAGTCAACCCGATCTCGTCTCCACAGGCGACTTCTTACATTTGATCCTTCGAGATCGCAAAGACCAAGTACTGCGCCGTCGTATCAGTGCGATAGCGATCGCCGCTGCGATGGTGAGGACGGCTACCTGGGTGTCGTTTCACGCAGCTCTAGTGGCTTAGACAGTGACCAAGCTACTCGATGTGTTCTAAAGTCTGCAACATCCAGCTGTCTAGCTCTTAGTCCAGGAAGCCCTCCCGACTAAGCTGCTTACTTTCTATCTACCATATCCTCGGGCTTATGGCGGATATACATGATGTCCTGGTCGTCATTTATCTTCACGAACCACGCCTTTGAGCCATTGTAATTGCTGGTCTTGCTCCAAACCCCCTCGGGTACCTTATACCACTTGCCGTTGAAAAAGAACGAGTAAATGTAGGTTTTCCTGCCCTTGGCGTCCCTTTCTGACTCCCTCATAAGGCTCTCGAGCTTGTGCCATGTAGCCTTCTTGGAGCTGCTGTGGCCACTCGATGTGCCGGCCTTGCTCGATGTGCCGGCCTTGCTCGACGTGCGGGTCTTGCTCGACGTGCCCGCCTCGGTCGACGTGTCGTCCTCGCTTAATGTGTCGGCTTTGCTCGACGTGCCGGCGGCCATGTTCGACGAAGCTCCACCACTGCCCTGGTCCTGCAGGCTGAGATTCCCAATGTTAAGGGCATCGTTGGGGTCCTGGTAGTAGACAGGCTGCTTGCCTTTGCCGCGAGGCGGCTGCTTCCTGGTGGCCTCGGTCCTCATGACAGGTCTTTCGAAGCCCTTGGGAGGCGCTGGCCCTGCGTCCATGTTCGCTCTGTTACGGTACGCCATGACGAGGAACCCTAGGAGCGCCCGCCTCATGTCGCTCCTCTTGGTGATGACGGTAGCGCGGCAGCGCCTCCCGCCAATGGTCGCCATGGGCGCCTCGGGGTCCCGGTCCATATCGACGCCTTCGAAGAAGATAAGCACGAGGGTCTTCATATCCCAGAGCGCGACGTACCGCGTCTGGTACTCCCTAGAGTAGAAGGTCGCCTGCTTCATAAGTGTCTGAGCCTCGCCTTTAAACTTCGATTTCTCGTTCCAGTCGTCCCATAGCCGGGCGTTCTCCTGGAGCGTAACCTTAGCGCTTATAAACTGCGACTTAGTGATGGCGCCCCAGCACTTGTATTCGACGATGGCAATTGCGTTGAATACGTCGCTAGCAAAGTAGGCCATATCGGCGCGTGCGTGGCCGTATCCTCCGTCGGGTGTATCTTTGACACTCGGTCTCTCCGCCATGTGGTAGATGTGGCTACCTGCGAATTCTTCGAGCGCGGCATGCACCGGATTGTTGAGGTATAGGGCTGTGGCATGAACGACGTCGGTCTCGCTATAGAGTCGAAGAATCTCTGGCGTTGCGAGGTATCGTTTTTTGAGCTTCGTCTCATTTTTTTCGAGCACCAAGTCGGCTTCGGCGGCCCAGGTCTCATACGGGATTTCGACCCAAGTGTGAGGCTCTTGGGCCTCCCTCGTACCGACGGACGACTCGTGGACGGCAGCCTGGTGCATGTGGTCCATTGGGGGTACCCAAGAGGGGATGGACTCGCTGAAGGATTTATATACGTCCATTGGTGCCATTGCTACTGCTTTGCGCTATCGTCGTTTCTCGTTGTTGCTGAAAAGGATGTATCTGGTAGTCGATTGCCTCGAAACTTGATGGAAGAGCACCTATGTATATTTTATGGTATTGGCCACATCCATAATAAGAGCCGCAGGTGCTTCTCTTGGTACATTCGGTTCATGTTTGTAATTGGCTATTTGCATAATGACTGGTCTTTTTTACACTTGTACCTTCCCACACACATAACGCACATACGCAGCTGCAACGCTGCCTAACTCTGGATCGCAATCTTGGACCAACACCCTCCTTAACGAGCCATTTGACGAGCCCCAGCTTGATGAGCAGCCTTAGCGATGACCAATCACTAATATGCTAACGCTCACGTAGGACCGGCGATCCCCTTGGAGTCGAGGACTTACGTGGCCGGCCCCGTGTCCATTAGAATAGACACTGGCTTTGACCGAGCCTCCAGGTTGCCCGTGCCCCCTCGTCACGATGTCACCTGGTCTCGGAGATTGCCTAGTTAGTCTTAGCAGCCACGTCAGAATCGTGGTCGAGTGGCCACTCGCTTCAACGCATGCGTGCGCCGCAACCTCTCGCAAGTCGAGGTTGAGGGATTTCAGGGATCATGGCCTACGTGGCAAGGAGGCGAGGGCAGAGGTAGAGGCAGGGCGGCAACAGCCTCACTACAGACATCACAACGCAACCCCGCGAGCTCGGAAGTCCAAAAGAGGCTATCCCGGCCATACAAACCTCACAAGGCATACGACAAGGCATACGGATACATGTAGCCACAGGGGCAGGGGCAGTTGATGGTGTGCTAGACCCACGGGTCGCGCGCGGCCGCCATGCGGCCATAAGACCGCCGGTGAGAGAACTGCCAAGACACTCCAGATTAGAGGGAATCCTGATCTGCTCCCCCATTCCAGAGTAAGACAGGAGAGAACAAACCCACGCCCGTTTTCACTAATAGTTAAGAATGTGGATTTGCGTGACTCTGCTGGTGCCTGGCCAGACGATGACACTAAGAGGGGGGGGGATCACCACCCGTGAGGGCACGGATGTATTCGTGTTGGTTGGGGGTGAGCCAACTAGCGTGTGGTCGGGCTGCAACAATCACGCCGTTGTGCAGCAACGACAAGGTTTGATGCTCTTTGCCGAATGGTTGCATACGCCAGTTCCTAAGGCGAACCCAACCGGTTCGCCTACGTATGCTGGTTCCCTACTACGGTCCTCGACAGGTACTTGCTTTCCGTGCTTGGACGGTCAGGTGAACCGGCCTGGGGACGATTTCCTGTACGCCATTGTTGTGTGACGCTTTGATGCCTCATTTAGCTATCCCGGTGAGTGGTGGGGTGTTGACTACTTTGGCACTCAATCTGGGCGTCACGTGAGCGGTCTGCTTTGCTGTCTCGACGCCGTCGACCTCTTTCTCCCCATCCCTTCCCATCCTCCATCAATAATTCTTCTTCGCTTGAGATGGGCCGCCGCCCCGAAGACCGCGCCATCCCCTGGCCGCCGCCGCCTTACCAGCGTGGCCTTGTCCTCTCCATCCAGCGCCACAATGCTCCCCCGCCGTTCGGTTCCGTCCTCTACACGACGTCGAGCTACCGTGGGAGGACGTTTACTCTTTACAATGAGACGGGTACCAGCCGCGTCGAGTACCTGCTGGCCCACCCGCCGCCTCCCAGCCCGCGGCCTCATCCAGATGCCTCGATACACTCGCTCGAGATCGTGGACGAGATTGCGGTGGCCGAGGGCCGCGGCCCGCAGCTCGTGCTATGCCGGCTGGACGGCCACCCCCAGCCGCTAGTAGCTAAGATCTTCGACCCCTTGTACTATCCGACTTACGAGGCTGCGCATTGCGCCAACGCCAAGGCCGACATGAACTATAGCTGCGAGGCGGCCGGCTACGATAAGATGCAACAGGTCGGCCCGGATATAAGCAACAAGTACCTGCCCAAGTACTATGGCTGTTGGACATTCAACCTGCCTCTGGCGGGCAAGAAGCGACAAGTACGCATGCTGCTTATGGAGCACGTCCCGGGAAGGTCGCTCCACTCCCTAATCCGGACGGGCGAGTATAAGCGGTATAGCCTCGAGACGCGGCTCGAGGTGCTCGCTCAGGCTATGGAGAAGTGCACCATGCTCAGGCATTACGGGGTCAGGCACGGGGACTTTGAGCCTCGCAACGTAATTCTCGGCGACGATATGCGCATTACGCTCATTGATCTCGGGATTTCGGCCGTGGACGGGCTGCCCAACTCGGATTGGAGCGGGTGCTATCCTAGGGGCCTGCTGCCGCAGTCGCCCCTCGACGCGGCCGACTTTTGCGAAATGCAATACTGGGTACCGGAGAAGAGGGGGGGAGAAGACGACATTCCCTCGCCGCTAGACGAGTGGCTAAGGCGTCGGTTCGTGGGCTCGCATAAATTTGAGCCGGCGAGGTGCTTGGAATGGGAGCTGAGACGCGAGGAGGAGATGCGGCAGGAGATGCTGGAGGAGAGGCGGCAGGAGCTGCTGGAGGAGAGGAACGGGGACAGCGGGTCAGATTGATAACGTACACATGTCGCTTTATTGCAGAGGGGTGCAGAGGGGTGTTGTCTGGAAGTGTAACGGCATGATCAGGCCGATGTGCAGTGAGAGCCGAAAAACATAGAGACCCCAAGGACGGGTAGCCAAAGATAAAGCAACGGCTCATCAAGGCACCGATCCGCAAAGCATGCATTCGATCCGCCGCACATGACCATGGCATGCTGCGGGAATGCAACCATTCCCCACTCCCCCGTAGTAAGATTGGCATCCAGGACTTGGATATCAAGGTCGGGGCTGTCCAGCCGGGTGTCGTCTCCTCGCGCGTAGCCTGCGCCCTGCCTCGTATCGGAGGAGCCTCCTTGGTACGCGTGTCGCAGTGTGGGGACGTGACGCTGACGGGGGCGAAGGAGGTGGCCGAGTACGTCAAGGCGCTGGAGACGGTGATCAAGGAGAGCTCGTAGGGTCGGGGTCGCTCTCATTTATCATGGATACAGGATGAAAATAGGAAAATACATGAAAAGAAGGACGTGACGTCGTGCCATCGTGTTTCATTACAAGTCATAACCCCATCATCCCTCGTCCATCGCCATCGTCAGCACCTACGACCTGCTAAACATCAGCGGCACCAGCGCGCTCCGACTCCCCAGGGTGCTCCGGTCCTCGAGCACCTCGCTCCCGCAGCCGCCAAACTCCCTGCCCGCCAGGGGGCGACAGGCCGCCACCGCGTCGGCGGCCGCCCTGCCGCGCTTGGTGCAGAACTCCCTGCTCAGCTTGGACAGCACGGCGGCCTTGGCCTTTTGCAGGGCGCTGGCGCGCGCCGCGGCGTCCTCGGCGAGCAGCCGGTGGGCCTCCTCCTGCTCGATGTTGCGCTGCACGCTGGAGATGCCGTCGTCGGGCGCGCGCCGCGCCGAGGGGTCGTAGACGGTTGGCTGGAGGAGGACGGGGTGCGGGTCGGGCCTGAGGATGGGCGCGCTGATGGTGGACTGCGGGGGCGTGGGCGGGCGCACGGCGTCGGAGGGCGTGCGGCGGTGCGACGAGGATGAGGACGAGGATGAGGATGAGGTGCCCGGACGGCGCTCGGCGGCGTGCGCGTCGTCGTCCCTGCGGTGCTTTCTGCGGCGGCGGCGGACGCGCTTCTTCTTGAACGTGGTGGTGATGCTCATGGCCTCCTCCCTCGCCGCAGCCACCTCCTCCGCCAGCCCCTCGAAAGCCTCCTCCGACAGCCCCTCGACGGCCTCCCCCTCCGCGCCGCCGAAGCCGAAGCCGCCGAGCTCCACGTCCAGCAGCTCGCGGCTCGCGGCCGCCACCGCGGCGCTCGGGCTCGGCAGCTCCTCGTCGGCGTCGCTCGCCACGAAGCTGCCGCACTCGGACGTCTCGGCCAGGGCGCCGGTCCGCGCCCAGGCGTCGTCGCGGCTGAGCGGCGCCAGCGCATCGTCCCAGCTGCCGTGGTCCCGGAGCACGACGTCCTCGAAGTCGAACTCGCGGACGGTGGCGCGGTGGGCGTTGATGAGGGCGCTCAGCTGCGGCGCGTTCATGCTCGCGTTGCGCATCTGCAGGCGGCGCAGGCGCGGGAAGTGGATGGGGGCGCGCGAGGGCGGCGTCGGCAGCGGCGACATGGGCGACGTGACCTCGTGGAAGAGCTTCCGCGAGGCGCGCGGCGGCGCGAAGAGGGGGTCGGCGGCGAGGGCGACGGGGCAGGGGCCCTTGCGGCCGACCCAGGCGAAGGCGAACTTCTCGAGCGACGGCGCGAAGGAGCGGACGTAGTCGTCGATGATCTTGAGGTGGTCGAGCCCCGGCGACGGGCCGTAAAAGTCCCACGCCTCGACCGACACGTGCAGCTTCGTGATCTGGCGCCACCGGCGCGCGGCCGAGGGCACGCAGCCGACGCCCGGGACGTGGCGGAGGTAGTGGAAGGCCGCCGGGTGCAGGCTCGAGAGGGACAGCTTGGCGAGGCGCGTGACGGGCGCGCGCTCGACGGCGATGCGCAGGCTGATGAGGGCGTAGTCGACAACGTCGCGGCGGTAGCGCTCGCGCGGGTCCTGGCCGGGGCAGCGGACGGTCAGGTGGCGCAGGTTGGGCAGCTGGCGCAGGGCGTGGATGAAGCTGGGCACGTTGGTGGCGGCGTGGAACAGCGGCGGGTACTGCTGCGTGAGCAGCTCGCCGAGCTCCGTGTTGGCGTACTTGGGCCGCGTGAGCACGGAGCCGACGCTCGTGTGCGGCGAGTACAGGAAGCAGACCTCGCGGCCGGTGCGCGGGTGCACCAGCGGCGGCAGGAAGGTGGCGTCCGAGTGCGGCATGTAGAAGGTGAGGTGCTCGACGTGGTGGCCGACGCGGGCGAGCGCGGCGGCGCGGCAGGGCCGCGTGAGGGCCGCGGGCGTGAAGGTGAGGTGCAGGCGCCGGAAGAGGCGCTTGGTGAGGAGGTTGCAGCAGGCCGACGAGGCCGCGCGCACGGCGCAGAGCGCGGCCGTGGGGAGGCGCGCGGCGAGGCCGTCGGTGATGCGGTCGCTCCTCAGGAGGGCGAGGAAGAGCTGTTCCGTCGCGGCCATGGCCGTCTCATGTCGTGGCGCTGGTGATGCGTGGGGTTGGTGTTGATGCGGGGATGAGCAACCCCGTCGTCGCTGGCTGGTCTGCTCTGCAAGGGATGATGGAAATGAACAGTTGCGAGTCTGCTGGGTTGGACGCCGCAAAGGGATAGACGTTGATGTCGCCGTCTTGTCGTCGTCGGTCGCAGCCGTGTAAGCCAACTCATTCAACCCAGAGTCTCACTTACCGGTGAGAACGACCACCATTATATCCCGCCCTCGCCTCCATGCTCCCCCTCCCCCTCGTCCCTCTCCTCGCCGTCGCCACGGCCGCCGCCGCCGCGAAATCGACTGGCTGGCGGCCCACGGCGCCCAGCCTCGCGACCGCGTCGGGACCGCGCCGCCGGCCCTCGTTGGCCCCGCGCCGGCGGCGGCGTCCCACTGCCGTGCATGGCGGCCAGTGGGAGGTGCATCTCGGAGGGCGGGGCCGCGCAGCCACGGGGTGCGAAACGGGGGGCCAATCACGCGCGGCCGCGGACACGCGAGACACGCGCCTGGGCCACGCGGGCCGCGCTGGGCTCGTAAGCGCGAGCTTCTGGAAGGGCGTTGGGGTGCACGAGAGTCGACTGTTGCTGCTGTCGCGACGGCCTCGTCTTTCTTTTTCGTCGTGAGCAAGCGAGTGAATACGCCGCCCGGCCCAAAGCAAATCCTGCCAGAGTCGCCTGCCTCTGTCGCGTCTTCTGCCAACCTCGCGCCAGCCAACCAGCAACTCCGTAGCCTGACCAGAAAACGCCTCGCGTCCGCCTCGCCCTTCGTTTCCCGTCCCATCTCATCCACTCACTAGCCGCCCATCCCCACCCGTGCAAGCCTCCCCATGAGGCTAATCCTCCCACGAGCCTATCACGGCCGCCATGTTTCGCCCGCGTTGAAACATCCCTCCCGTGTGGGCTAATCAGATCCGTTGGTCAGGGCCCACAAGCAGCCGCTCTTCGTCCCTCATGGCCAAACAGCCGTTGCCCGCGACGAGAAAGGAAAACTCATCTGAGGTACGACCTCTTTGTCTCCAGCATTCTGACTGAGCGTCTTCCGATCTCCGCAGACGTTCGATCTGCAAGAAGAAAAACCGTCATGCATATTGGCAGGCAAATGTCACCAACAAGATTAGAAGCCACGTTTCGTAACGGGTCGCCGCATCAAGTTTCTGCCGACTTGGGAGTCTAGGCTGGGTATCACAAATGCATCGTAAATGCCATAATGATTCGCCGTCCCTGCGCCCGGGGCATGCCCTGGCACACGTTGATCGCATGCAGCATCGCCCCAGAGCTTCACAACGTCCCACACCTCCCACCTTACTTGGCCCGGCCTCGACCTCGGCCTCTGCCCTTGCCACCACCACCTCGTCCACCCCTTCCACCGCGGCCTCCACGGCCCCCGCGACCTCCACGTCCACCTCTCGCGTTTGCATCTCCAAACTCATCCTGGGGGCGCGAGCCCGCCAGGATGGGAGGGGGCGGCATGCTGTGGTAGCCTCGATTGGGGGTAGGGGGCTTAGCTGGGAGCGAAGACTTGCCACCGCGCTGTCCAGACGCAGGGTTGTCCCCAAAGGATGGTTGGCGCTGAGGGGGCCCCGGCGGCGGCGGTCCAGGGGGGAGCGGAGGCTGGGCAGATCGCTGGCTCTGGCGGTTTCCGCTGCGGCCGCCGTTGCCGGCTGGCATCTGGATGTTGCTCGACATCTGGATACGTCCGACCGGATGCGGTTGCTTGACTAACCTATTGGCAAGAAAATCCGCATCCGAGTCGTCGCTCTCCGAGTAGTGGACGTTAGTGGTCCGAGAAGCGCGACCACGTATCTTGAGCTCTGGGGCGCGCAGCGAAGTCGCGTTTCCTCGCGCATCGCTGACGTCTTCGATGGCCGCGACGCCGCAGTTTGGGTCGATGAATCGATTGCGATTCGCCAAAGACCAGGTCGGGTTTGCGGCATACTCAAGCTGAGCGCAGTCGGACAGGAAGTGGTCTCTGGCGCCGCAGATGGCGCAGCAGACGGGGAGGTCGACGACGGTCTTGATGGCGTCGGCGTCCGGATGGAAGGATCGCCAAACGTCCGTGCACTCGGCCTCGAGGTGATCGGGCGAATCGCAGAAGGCGCACGCGAGGCCGTCGTCCTTTGTGAGCTTGAGCTTCTCGACGCAGGCGGCAGCCGCGTGGCCGAACTGCAGACACTTGCCGCATCGCTCCTTGGTGGGACAGCAAAAGCTCCAGTGCGCGTCGCCGCAGAAGCCGCAGGCCGAGTACGGGCAGCTAGCCGAGGCGTGGCCCTCGCGGGCGCAGACGAGGCACGTGGTGGAAGGGTGCGCGGCCTCGGGGAAGTACTTGAGCTGCAGCGCGCGCTCCTCGTCCTCGGTCAGGACGCGCTGCTTCCGCGTCTCTGCGGCAGCGCCGTTCGCCTCCATCTCGCGCGTCGACGTGGACTGCGACGCGTTCGCCTTGCCGGTGGTCTGCTGCGAGGGGGAGGCCGAGTCGACAACCTCGTCGTTAGCAGCGGAACTGCGCAGCGCCTCCAGCTGCTCCTCCAACGCACCAGCGTCCTTGGCCTGGTTTGCGGCTTGCTTTGCGCTCTTTCTCTTGCCCGTCTTGAGACCGCTGCTGCTGTCCAGGTAGCGCACAAAGGCCGACACGGCCACGGCCGGGGTGATGAGCGCGCTGTGCTCGAGGTTGCAGAGGTAAAGGACTCGGACCCAGTCCTGGAACCTCGTGTTCCACGAACCTTCTCTCTTGGCGGAGAAGGCCGGTAGCTTGAACGTTAGGCCGTCCACGTGCCAAAGGTGAGGATTGGGCGGCATGGAGACGGCCGAGGGGACATCGCCCGAGGCGTTCGCTGTTGCCGTGGGGGCTGCGCCTTGGGCCTGGCGACGGCCGACTCGCGGCCGACTGGACTGATTCACAGTCGCCGAAGCCGGCTCGCTGCCGTTTTGCTGGGCGCCAGGCTCGCCAATCTCTCCTTCTTCGGAGCCCTGTGATGCAGCGCTCAACCGTGCTCTCTTAGAGCTGCGCGAGCTGCCGGCCGACGAACTGCTCCCTATATCTCTGCGATCCCTGCCGCGCGGCCGCTTGCGCCCCTTGACGGGTGTTTCGTCCTCGCTCGAATCGATGAGGATGATATCCCCGAGAACTTGCTCCGGCGCAGCCATTCCGAACGCGGCCCAAAGTTGGGCTGCCGTCAGCGCTGCCGTGGAGATGAGCAACGGATGACGTCTGCACACGTCTCGCTTGCTTTCTTGTTTAGCACGGCGTCTCAGCTATGCTGACATGTGCCGTCCAAATGCAATCTTTTTGACAGTCAGACCGAGGCTGGGGGCACAAGGTCGCTTCTTATGCAAAAGATTTACAGACAGCGCAGCCACGCAAGCAGGAAGTTGTCTTGTTCCACAACAAGCGCCTCCTGAGATGCTGATGCCTGAAAAGGCTTTGCAGCGACTTACAGCAGATAGATGGGCGTCTCGAGTAAAATGCCGTCAGGCATTGCTGAAGCTGATGAAGCCATAATCTATCCCCGACGTTGACTGGCCGTCCCATGTTGAAAAAATCACAAGCGAATCAGAGGCCGTCCCAGTTGGCTGACGGTCAGCCACGACGCGGCGCAGACCCCGTGCCGGAGGTTAGCCGGGTACCTGCGCTGCAGGCAGGGACCGGATCTTTTTTTCATTCGGCCCAGCAGTCCAGCATTCGATCGTTCCTTGCTGCGCGTTGCGACGCTCTGCTGATTTCATTCGCTGCCGCCGCGATGGCGCCGCTGCAGCCGCAGAGGCCTCGAGTTCGTCGTCGTCAACGGCTGGACCGGCGCATAGCAGTGCTCTATTATTACTCCTCCAGCTGTGGTCCCTGCAAGCGCGTCGGGCGGGTGCAAACGTGCAACGGGTCCGCCGGGCCAGGGCATCGATTCAATTTGGCAGAGCCTTTGCCGAGATGACAACAGCCTTGTCCGGGGACTCCGTATTGCCGCTCCACCTCCACCCAGCAGCATGCCACGATCTGGCTGATAATAGGGGCGGACAGCATGATGCGCACATGGCTAACAATCAATCTGTCAATCTCGCTACGCATCGCATGGCAGGTCGACAGATCTGTCGTTGGATGCCTCCACCGGCACCGTCGCACGCAGCAATCCGCGGAAGCCAAGCGTCGTCAGCTCAGCACGTGCGCCTCGCTTCCACGCGCCGGGGCCGCTGCGCGCTCGCGTTTGCCCTGTTTGAGGCTCCGGGGCTGCCATGCACGCACTGCAACGGACCCGCTAAACACGCCGCCTCCAGGTGCAGGGCCGTAATTGTTTGCGCGGTACCTTGCATGCCGCGCTCAGGCACCTCGCCAGCGTCCTTGCCAACACCCGACCCTTCACGGGCTGAACTGGCCACTCATCATCGACGGGCTCATCGCCGGCTTGCACCTCCCATCACCACCACCGCCATTCCTGCGCCGCCCGTGTCCAGCTGCGCCCTCGCTCTCTCATCCATTTCTCTGTTCTCTGTGCATCTCCAGCTGCCCAGGCACTGTGCCCCTCGTTCACGACCATTTCCATTAACAAGCAGTCTCTGTATCCGTTCCACCGTCTGCCCCCGTGCGGCGCCTCGCCGTCCGGTCTTTCTGCCGCCCCGTCATCCACCATCTACGCCCGCCATCCTCCGCTCGCGTGGCATCTCAGGACCGAGGCCCTCCCAGAGCTCGGCGTGTGCGCTCTCCACGGTCGCGCACCCCCTCAGCCACCCGTGGTGGCATCTGCCGAGGGAGCCACCCCCCCCAAACGTCTTCCCGACACCCGCCAATACCGCCAAGCTGTCTTCCCCAATCCTCCTCCAGCGCACCGTCTCCTACGACGCGGGCACCAAACCTCCGCGCCGTGGCGGCAACTACCTTGACATGGCCGACCGCGACAACGGCGCTCGCCGGAGGAGGTCGAGCAGCATCCTCCAGGTCTACCACGAGCCCCCCGAGACCCTCGAGCAGATCAGCGACCAGGCCGCCCTGCCCAACCTCAATGCCAACTGGACCAATGCAAAAGGTATACTAGCTCGTCGTGGAGCGCTTCCCCCGCCACCGGGGCAAATCCGGGGCTGACATGGCTGATGTACCGCAGGAGCATGGACCATCCACATCGTCCTGATAGCCTGCCTCAAAATCTTCTACGACGTGATCCCCGGCGTCTCACAAGAGACTTCGTGGACCCTCACAAACATGACGTACATGTTCGGCTCGTATCTCATGTTCCACTACGTCCGCGGCGTCCCATTCGAGTTCAACAGCGGCGCCTTCGACAACCTAAACATGTGGGAGCAGATCGACAACGGCGCCCAGTACACGCCCACCAAGAAGTTCCTCCTCAGCGTCCCCATTGTGCTGTTCCTCCTGAGCACCCACTACACCCACTACGACCTGGCATATTTCATTATTAACTTCCTGGCCGTGCTGGGCGTAATCATCCCCAAGCTACCATTTGTGCGTGCGGCCAAGCCCTAGCTACCTGCCTAGCCCGCAGATGGGACGAAGCTAATGCCTTGACAGAGCCACCGTATGCGATTCGGCCTTTTCTCGGGGCCCCCGGGGGAGTAGCCTGCATGTGGCGTGCGAGACGCGTTGGGGGGCCGATAATTCGCCTTTGAGTTTGGACGAGGGGCAAAACACCACGACAGACAAGACCGAGAGGGCTGGGGAGTGAAGGGATACATACAGTAGCGAGCATAATCCGGTACGTGGCTCTCGCCGCGAGTGGTTTTGTCGTTGGGCGCTATTAGCTTCGAGGGCAGGAATGGGATCTGGAAACCAGCAGCGCTTGTCTTTGTTGCCATGGGACCGGTCGTCTCTGTCCGAGTGTGATGTGCTGAAGCGAGTGAAAGTCGAGAGATACTCTACCGCGGCCGGGTAGCCTGAGCAACGCGCCACTTTATATTGGACGCGGCCCTGCGCCAACCTCGGCGCCAGCCCCTGAGATCGGGTTCGCGAATCGCAAGGACATACTACCGAACTTTTGGGCGAATCGCTGGGAGCGGTCCCTGCAGAAGCTTTGCCCAGGCGCAGGAAAAGGACGCTTACAAGGCCACGAGGCGCCATCATGCTTTGCACACGCAGTTTAGTTTGCGGCCGACAAGCAGGACTCGGGTCAAGCGTCTGCGCAGAGTCTCGACTCGGGCGAGAAATGGCAGAGATTTCTGGGTATAAATTGAGGCCGTCGTCCTTTCATCCTGGTCTTGTTCCTTCACCCCTTTCTCGTCTTGGTTGCACAGTCTCGTCTTGTTTGCACAGTCTCGTTCCTCTTGCACCAATATGCTTGCCAACACTCTTGCCCTCGCGGCCGCCGTCGTGGGCGCCGCCCATGCCACTGCTGTCGAGGCCGATGCCCCCGGTCAGCAGTCGTTGTCTGGCAGCTCCCGCGACAAGGCGGAGCTCATGGAGGCGCTGATCAGGACGGAGGCGATGACGCTGGGCCGCCGCGATGCGGCCGATCAGGCTGCCGTCCAGGACATGGAATTCACCCGCCGGCCGTGGGAGTGGACGCTCATCGACGCCGCCTTCACCAAGGAGCAGCTCAGGGACATGTACAAGGCGACGCCTCTCAGCGCGGCGAACGACATCCAGGACTCCGTCTACGAGGACCTCAGGAGGCTGTTCCAGGCGGGCTTCACGCGCGACGAGATCCTGGCGCTGCGCACCGAAGAGAACAACAAGGGGCACGTCGTGACGCGCGACGGGGCGGCCGCCGTCGACGAGGAGTACTTCCCGGAGATGCCCTTTCTGGAGCCCCATC
This sequence comes from Tolypocladium guangdongense, assembly GCA_022114105.1. Classification (NCBI taxonomy): domain Eukaryota; kingdom Fungi; phylum Ascomycota; class Sordariomycetes; order Hypocreales; family Ophiocordycipitaceae; genus Tolypocladium; species Tolypocladium guangdongense. Next base: position 4,025,208 of record NRQP01000001.1, on the reverse strand, counting down.
GCCCCTTGGAGTACCCCTATGGCTTCCCCTTTGAGGATACCCAGCAGCACCGCGGCAACCCTTCGCCTTGCTCCAGAAACAGCTGCGAGGAGCATGGCTGCTGCAAGTGCCCCGAGACGAAGACGACCAGCTACACGACGACGCAGATGACGATCACGTCCGCGCCCACCACCAGCCCGACTGGGCACCACGGCCACCACAACACGACGGCGCGTCCGCGGCCGCCGCCCGTCACCGTACCCATCGGCGGCGCGGCGCAGACGGCGGCCTCGGGGCTGGGCTTGGCGGCGGTGGCGATGGTCGGCTACCTCCTCCTGTGAGCCCGAGCGGATGCGTGTCTCTGTTGAAAAGGACTAAAGGATTGGCGGGTTGGTTTGCGGAGGGCGGCTTTGGATCTGGAGGCTGGTGAATGAGTTGTGGTTGGCCTGCCCCATTGAATAGGCACTAGTAATCAAAAGGTTAGTCAAAAGGTGTGTTTGTTTTCCACGTGGCTCGTGTAGTTCCTACCTGCCCTAGTACGGAGTAGTTGCCACGTCGACGTCTCGTAAGCAAGTACGGAGTACATACCAAGCTCTCCCCGACGCCCCATTCCTAGCCGACGACGAATAAACAGATCCGTGGTCGCGTCAAGCCACTTCCACTCCCCCGTACTGGACTCGATCCGCAACCACGTATGATCCAATTCAGGGAGGCGTCGCCCTATCACGACGCGCTAATACCGTGTACATCTGCTCCGTACGTATCTCCGAGATGCCGGTGCTCCCTGCTCGCGCCGCGAGGGTCGTGCGAGCCGGTGGAGGCCGGAAGTCGGGTATGCTGGCGGCCCGGCGGCTCGGAGTCCGAGGTCGCGCGGCTGAAGGCAGAGAGCAAAGAGTACATAGATATAACCGCTGCCAGTCATTCCAATGAGCCATTGAGACGATGCTTGTCTTGATAGTCTTGGCAGTTCTAGTTACAGCTCCCCAGTCACCACAACCAACAATTCGCAACCAACCACCAACCACCCGCGTCACGATGAAGGACGGAAGCACCAACCTCTACGCTAACCCGCAGACGGCCGCCCGGGTGACGGCCTACTCGACCGCGCACTCGTCGCCGCTGCCCACGCACATCACCGACTACCACGCCGCCGCGTCGTCGGCCCGCCGCGACTCGCAGCTGCTGAGCTCCAACTTCCAGTCGCAGCTGCACCTGCTGCTGGCGAATGCGATTGGCGCCCGGAGAGGTGTGCGCGGCCCCGTCCCCCTGCGCGGCTCGCTTACACGGATGCGCGGCTGACATGCCCTCAGTGCTCGAGATCGGCGTCTACGTCGGCTACTCGGCCATGCTGTGGGCCCACGCCGCGGGGCCCGGCGGGCTCGTCACGGGCCTGGAGCGCTCCCCCGAGCTGGCCCGGGTTTCGCGCGACGCCTTTGCCGCGCGGGGCATCGACAACATCGAGATCGTCGTCGGCGACGGCGCCGAGACGTGCGTCCACCCCGCAGGCGCATCCGCCCGCCCGCTGACGTGACGCGACAGCCTCCCCAAGCTCAGCGCCGCCACGCCCTACGACCTCGTCTTCCTTGACGCCGACAAGACCGGCTACAGCAACTACCTGCGCGTCCTGCTCGCCCGGTCGCGGCCCGGCGCCGCGGCCCGGCTGCTCCGCCCGGGGGCCCTCATCATCGCCGACAACGTCCTGCGCCGCGGCCAGGTCGCCGACCCGGCCGTCACGGAGCCCGAGTCCGGGGACCAGCCGGCGTGGGACACGCACATCGCGGCCGTGCGCAGGTTCAACGACGAGTGCGTCGCCGAGGCGCGGCTCGAGACGTTTATGCTGCCGCTGTGGGATGGCTTGAGCATCATGAGGCTGCGCGACTAGGCATCGGGAGGGAGGCGCTGGAGATGGAAAGCCGAGAGGTAGAACAAATTTGCCCTTTGGAATTGCTACAATGGGATTCAGTTCCCGCTTCTCATGACAACATAGTAAATTCAGCTCAACACCGTCAGCGCCAGGCCCTTCCGTTACCACACTTCCATCCCCCTCATGTCGGTCATCGTCAATGCGCCTCCCGCTGGGATGGGCGTGACTACCTGGCTGCCTCCTAGTAGCCGCCGCCGCGCTGCCAGAAGCGTCGATTGGCCGGCGGCTCCCAGCCCTCCTTGTTGCGCGGCTCGCTCTTCCCTTTGCGGCCGGCGCAGCAGGTGACGAAGACGAGGACGGAAGCGAAGAGGGTGAAGAGGGCCGCGACGAGCATCAGCCAGATGGCCGGGCCCCACTCGGCCCTGCTGCGGTTGTGGCTGTTGACGTCGTGCCTGATGATGCTAAAGGAGACAAAGTCGCAGATCATGGCCACGACGGTGAAGACAAAGGCCAGCAGCGAGGAAAAGGTGGATAGCAGCGAGCCGACGATGCCCGTGCCCATGCAGAGCAGGAAGGCGGCGAAGCAGAGGGCCGTCGCCACGGGGTGCAGCACCATGGCGCGCGTGAGGCCGCTGGACGTGTTCTCGGCAGCGGTGCTGAAGCTGGTGCCGTCAATTTTGGAGATGACCTGGGCCGGGTTGTAGCCGATATGCCTGGGAGAGCAACGGTCTCCGCCACTGTCGCGTGCGCGTCAGTCTCTTGCGCCGCCTCGACCAAACGATGCGCAGCGAGCTTACCGGAGGCCTCGGTGGCACCAGCCAAACGTGCCAAACGTCACCTGTGACCCGGCGACGGAGCTCCCAAGGTTGACCCTCATGATGGCGAGCGAATTGACCACGGGGGATGTGACGTCGACGACGATGAGCAGCACCGTCGCGACCAGCAGCAGCCCAGTGCCGATGTGGTGGATAAACGTGCCGAGGCCCATTGTGAATTTCTTGCTTGCTGCACGCGTTCTATTCTCTTGTTGCTCTTGCTGGACGGCTCTGGTGAAGGAGAGGTGAGGAGGCGATGGCGAGGCCACGTTACGTAGGACACGCAGGGAGGTTGGGCACAGGACTCTGAGTGAACTCTGAGTGAAACATCGAATCGGGGGGAGCGCCCCAGCATATAAACCAACGTGTCGACCTCCCGCTGTTGGCCATTGTGTGGCTGTGCGACGTCGTCATCACAGGCTCTGTTGCTGCCCATCCCGTGCCATCCTTGCTCGCGCAACACCGCCGCTGACACACTTGGCCTGACTGTGTCTTTGAGATCCAGCACGGGCCAGCAAGGGTGACATAACATCAGCAAGTGCGCTGCGAATTGGAATGCGTTTGAAGCTCTCGGTGGGTCGTTGGCCGCCCTGAGATGAACCACGCCACACACCGTGGAGCAGGGGGGTCCGTGATGGTATTGGCTGCGTGGTGTGGTGTTGGTGGCACAGCCAGGAGTCGCATGCGGAGGTCGTCACAGTCGTGTTTCCGAAGCTAATAAAAGCAAGAATATTAATTTGGCCAGCGTGAGCTCCGCCAAAATAGAACAAGCATGCAGCTGGGCCCCAGTTCCAACGTCGTCAGAGTCAGCCCGCCGTTTCGATGCAGTGAGCTGGCGATCTGCGCTTCTGGTGACGTAAACTTGTCTCGAAGTCGGCAGACGTGACTGGGCGCACAAGGCAGCATGCAGCCCAGCACGCAGGCCTCCCGGCTTGACGCTGCGTCGACGAACTGTCTGACTGTCAGCCAGCCCCGTTGGACCATAGCCTCACGGCGCTGCAGGGCGCACTCGTCCGGTGGTGGCCCGTCAATTGCGGTGCATCGTGGCTCAGCGCGCCATCTTACTCGGGAGCCAGCCCTTCAATTGCAGCCTCTTTGCCTTGCGCTCCATCCTCGGCGCCTTGCCGAGGTCAAAGAGCCAATGCGACAGGCCCTTGGCCGCCACCGTCTGGGGCAACGACTGCTTCAGGGTCGCAGCCGCGAACGACCTGTCCTGGTCGTACGCGTTTGGCCACGAGTCATGGAGCGGCGAGCCAGACATGGCGTGTTTATGGTTGTAGTCGGGCGCAGGGAAGATTTCTAGCGTGAATTCCTTGGTCTCGACACTCGAGGTCGTCGGCCCGTCGTGCGCACTGGTCACAGAAGGGAGGCCGCTGTTGAGGCTCTCGGGCTCGCCCAGGTCGGCAACGTAGACGTCGGCATCGGCATGGGGAACGGCCATGGTGTATGTGAGCGGGCTGCTGGCAATGAGCCTGCTAGCCGTCGTCGGCTCCTTGGTGACGGACACAAAGTTGGAGTGGTAGCCCTGCGAGCGACGATTAGCTCCTGATCCGCTGCGTGTCGGCATGGCATCGAGGAAAGCGTACGGGCGTCATCTTAAACGCCTCGACGGGGCCGTGCTGCTCGAGCACCTGCAGAACGGAGCGTCGCTCGGCAAAGGTGATGGGCGTCGGCGAGACGAGGATGCGGATCGAGCGCCGGGGCATCGAGCGCCGCGCCGCGCTTGCGATCGACGCCATGGCGACGGCAGCGATGAGCCGTCGCGGTTAGATGGTAGCTGAGGCTTCTAATCGTCGGCCCAGGCGGATGAGGATGGAGCTTGGCGCTTGGAGCTTGGCCACCAAGCTGGTCGGGCTGTCGAGCACAATTGAGCTGCAACGGGAACAAGTGGGGCCCCACAGCACTGTTCCTGGCGCGAGGCTGCACCTCCCGCACCTCGTCGACTCCAACGAATAGCAACACGAATATACAACTTCGACTCTATTCATCACCGAGTCTCAACCGAGCCTCGGCCTCTTCGCCCTGCGCAAACTGCCCGTCCCGTGCAACGAGCCGAGCGACTGATGCCTTCTCCCCCGCGTCTGTGGAGACAATAATCGGCGTTCGCGACCCTCCTCGCGACTCGAGCTTCGCCGACTCCAGCCTCGCCTGCCGCCGGCTCACCTACGACGGACACCTCCGAGCCGCCATGTCGACGCCGACGCCCATGAAGCACGCGCCGTCGCAGCAGGGCCGTACACCCTCGCAGCTGGCGGCCGCAACGCCTCCAGTGTCCACGCCCTTCTCCAACCCTGCGCACGCTGCCTTTTCTCCTCGCGGCCCCAAATCGTCGCCCCAGCAGGTCAAGAAGTCCCCGGCCACGTCGACGTTGATGGGCCAGCCCGCGATGGGCGCATTCAACTTCGATAGCCCCTCGACTGCTGCGGCCATGGGCGCCTTGGGCATTGGTGGTGGCTTCGACATTGGGCTCGACAACGTGGCTGTCGGAGGGCTGGATGCTCTTGGCGCGGCCCTGGCCGGCGAGGACGACAAGCTGAAGCGGCTGGACGCCATTTTGAAGCTTTTTAGTGTTTGCACACTCCAGCAGATTCTGCAGCCGTGCATTGCTAACGACTGGCAGGAGAAAAAGGGCCTCGTCAGCGAAGCCGGGCTGGATCGCCTCGCCCAGCGCATCGGCCTCGAGCTCCTATCCGAGGAGCAAACGACCCCTGGCGGACGCAAGACGAGGACCCTCGCGATTGCCGGCTCCGCAATTGCGTTGGATATTGTGTTGGACAACAACATCGTCCAGAGCACGTCGCTGACGTATCACGGAAACGCAGAGTCCGTCTCGAAGCACATGGACGTCGCCGGCCGGATTCTTCTTCAGGATCTACAGCTGCTCCCCGACCAGAGCCCCTTGACCAAGACTCTGGGCAGCTTTGCTTCCAACTTTGAGCGGCTGGCAAGCTTGGATAAGCTCAGCATTGTCCCTGGTCTCGATTGTCATGAGGCTCTGGCTGGTATATACGTCAGCCTGGACAGGCTGCATCAGTGGGACCTGTCAAGGCTGCGAGAAGAACAAGGCATGGCGGGCAAGTCGGATAAGTATCTGTCCAACATGGCCATGTGCACGCGCCACGGCTTTCCCGTCATGCACGCGCGAGGCAAGGTCGGGCTGGCTCTGCAGTACTGGAAAGAGCTGCGCTTCGTGCCGCCACCCACCGACGCCATGGCTGTCTTTTCGGAGAAGCAGGAGAAGGTCTGGTCGCTTCTCCTCGGCTGCGCCCCCATCGATGGCCTCGGACTCTCCCCAGTCAGGGTCTCGGAGAACTGGATCTCCAAGGACATTATCAAGGAAGAGCCATCCTCCATGGAGTCCGGCGGCGGCGTTGCTCTGGACTGGCAGGAGCCCGACGACGTTTCTCTGCCGCAGTCTGAGGATAACAAAGATGCTGGCATGGACTTGCTGCAGCCCGATCTCTCGACGACAAGGGTCCCGCGAGTCATGTTCACCGTCACCTTCGACCCTCCTGTTGTTCTCCCGCAGAATGACTGGTCACGGCTGTACATGTGCGCCAACGTGAACCCGCCCAATATTGAGCTGAGCCACAGGGGCTCTCCGCCAACCTTTGACAGCCTGCTGTTCCCGATCCCGCCCGGCACCAAGGTGGACCCCAGCGAGCCACGGGCGATATCGCGTCGACGAGACGTTCGCGTGTTTGACAAGGACCGGAAGCCAGTTGTCAGGCAGCACAACAACACTCTGTTCATCTACAAGCCGATATACTCGCAAGCGGTGTCAGAGATGCCATTCTCCCACCCCCGGCAGCTCATCGACATGCTGCCTCTTCTGCGGCAGTATGCATTTCTCACCACGCTTCTTGAGAACAGTTTCGGGTCCAAGACCAGGGAGGGCCCACCTACGACGGCAAAGGGAGGCGCAAATCCGGACACCGAGCCGGAAAAGCCAAAGTCGGGCACGACGACGGGCAAGGACCAGCTCGTGGACTTTATGGGATCTTCGAGCGAGCCTGTCGAGGAAACGCCCCCTGGGCCGGACGACGGAACGAGACTGGACGTCATTCTCTGGGTCCACCCTTCGCCGCACCTGCAGGTCGTGTTCCCCATGGACGACGCGACGGCGGACATGACGCTCAAGATCGTCGAGGGCGGCGCGGTGGAGATTGTGGAGGACAACATCCTCGACGCGGGCGCCAAGGGCAAGCACAAGGGGTTTACAAAGGAGAGCCTGGGCAAGGTCCTAGAGCACATGGAGGATCTATGCAAATGGGCCGAGTGGATACGGACGCGGTTGGCGTGAAAAGCGGCTCGGCGAGGTGGAGTTGGCATCATGGGACGGAGTTGGATGATACCCGGGTTTCGCTTCCAAAGCATTACTGTCTACTTGTGTCGTGAAACTCGATCGGACGGCCTGGATTGCTCTTGCCGATGAGCATGGCCATGATTCGGGGCTTGGGCTGCTTCCCTGTGACACAACGTTGATGCCCTCACCGCACACCATCTTCTTCCATCGTCTCTGCTCACGTCTAGGCTGAATCGCCTTGCGCTGCTCCCTCAACACCGGACCTCGACGCAGCGAATCATTGCCATCAGCACCGCAGAGCCCCGACGGGCTACATAAACCCCTGCCGCTGTCATGTGCACTCCCGCATGGTAGCCCTTGGTGCTCTTTTCTTACCACGGAGAGGCATTCTCGTGACGACTTGTCGATGCAAACCCCGCGATGGCTCTGAAGCTCCGGTGAGGCATCCGGCGTGTGGCGAGCGGCGTCGTCCTGCGCGCGCGGGCCAGGTCGCTTGCCGCGTTCGACGAAGCGCTCGGCCTGCTCCGGCCGGCGTCCGCGGAGCCCGTTCGTGTGCATAGGGACATGGTCTCGCGGCCGGCGGCGGCGCCGGATCCGCATCCCCGCCCGCCGCCGCAGCCCGCACCGCCAACGACAGCCCGCCGCCGTCGCCCGCAGCAGCGGCCCGACTCCTCGACGCTGCTGCCGCCGCCCGCGCGCTTCCACGCCGTGCGGCGCGGCGCGCGCACGCAGTACTGGCTCGCGACGGGGCACGTGCTGGCCGGCGTGCCGGGGCGCGAGCACGTGCCCGCGGGCCACTGGGAGGCGCTGGTGCGCCTGGCGCGGGACGTGAACGTCGTGGACGGGCGGGCGGGGCCCCACGCGTGGGTGCAGCTCGTGACGGCGTGGTGTGGCGATGGGGAGACGGTTGGGGACGCGGTCGTGGAGGGGGCGGGGCGGGAAGGGCTTGGCGGGATCGACGGGCGTGTCCCTGACGCTGCGAAGGAGGACCGTCTTGAGAACGGGACATGAACGATTCACAGAGCGAGGGTCTGATGCAGTCCAGGGCAGGTCGTTGTGTATATTCTCACCCACCCTAGTTTACACCAAGCCATCTCACGGGCAAAAGAATCACGACCCCGTTGAAGAAGTAGAAAACGTGCGTATAAATAGAAATTATATCCAGTCTAAGCTTTATCCAACAGTACACCTCCATCATCCGTGACAGCCATTACAAAGAACCCTATCGATCGATGACATGTATCGCCAAGCCTCCTCACAGCATCAGGGCGGCGGCGGCGCACAGAACGAGCGCGCTGACGCTCGTCTTGACGGCGCCGCTGACGACCGTCTTGGGCGGGCACTTGTCCCCGACACAGGGCGCGCTTCCGGGGTTGTTCTCGCTGCTCGTGGCGTTCTCGCTGCCGGGGGGCGTCTCGCTGCCGGGGGACTTGCCGCTGGCGGAGCACGAGGGGCCGACGCAGGGGACGGGCAGGTACGAGGGCTGGGCGATGGCGGTGGCGGCGTTGTTGCCGCCGGGGACGTTGGCCTGTGGGACGACCGTCTGGACCTGGTAGACGACGGAGGTCTGGCCGGGGTGGAAGGGCGACGGGGCCGTGAAGCCGGGGATGGTGGCCGTGGCCGGCGCGGCGGAGGAGGCCTCTCCGGGGCTGGTGACGTAGGGAGCGCCGGGGCCCTGCTCGCCGGGGCCCTGCTCGCCGGGGCCGGTGACGTAGGGAACGCCAGGGGTCTGCTCGCCGGGGCAGTAGGTCGTGGTGAGGACCTCGGTGGTGAGCTTGCCGACGGGGCAGTTGGTCACGGTGGGCGCGCAGCTGGTGATGGTATACGTCGTGGTCACCTCGGTGGTGATGGTCTCCATGCCGGCGGCGTAGGACGCGGCGGCCGTGGTGGTCGGCTTGGCCGGCTTCTCCGTGGCCGTGACGGGGCAGACGGTCGTGTACAGGGCGATGGTCTCAGTGGTGACGTAGCCGCCCACGGGGCAGTTGGCGACCCAAGGGGGGCACTTGGTGATGGTGTGGACGGTGGTGGTGTAGACGGTGGAGGTGGTCATCTGGACGGACGAGGTGGAGCCGGAGGTGGTGGTGGTGGTCAGTTGGACGGGCGTGGAGGTGGTGGAGGCGGTGGTGGTGGGCGTGGCCGTGAAGGACGAGTTGGTCCACCTGCCGGAGTGGACGAGGGTGGACGAGACGGAGCTGAAGGTGGTCGAGGTGGTCTTGGACGACGACGACGAAGTGGTGGTGGTCGTCGAGGTCGACGAGGTGGTGGTCGTCTTGGTCGACGAGGTGGAGGTCGTCGAAGTCGACGAAGTCGTGGTCGTCGCCGGCTTGAAGTACCGGATGTCCTTGAGCTTGAAAAACGCCGCGGCAAAGTCGCCCGGGTAGCCGGCGACGTAGTCCACGCACGTGTCCTGCTTGGTGACGGCCGCGCAGCTTGACTGCCAGACGTCCTGGTTGCCGGCCGGGTTGCCGCAGAAGTCGAGATCGAGCACCAGCTTCTGGTTGGCGAAGTGGGCGTCGATGTTGCACTGCTGGTTCTTGAGGTACACGGTGGGCGTGCCCCAGGTGGCCGAGTCCGGGGTGTCGGAGCCGATGTTGGCCGGCGCGTTGGCCCAGTGCCACGAGTACAGCTTGATGAACTCGCTGGTCCACTCCATGGCGACTGCGGGGGGTCAGCGCGGCTCAGCGGCAGGGCAGGGGACGAGGCCGGGACACGTACAGACGCCGCCGTCGGTGGTGGCCCAGGGGCCGCTGTGGTCGGCGGAGACGCAGCCCTGGTTCTGCCACTGGAGGGGGGGGTTCGAGAAGGTGTTGTCGCAGTTGCCCGTCGTGAGGCTGGCCGACTGGCCGGCGCCGTCCAGGCGGCACTGGCCGTAGACGGCCGAGTTGCCCGTGTGCAGGGCCGGCTGGTTCCACTGGCCGTTGTTCCACTGCTCGATGATGTCGACCTCGCCGTCGTTGGGCCAGTTGTTGCCGTACGTCCAGCTGCCTCGTGTCAGAACAGGCCGCGCCGCGGCAGGGGGGCACTCACAAGGCGGGCCAGAGGCCGCACTTGTTCTCGGGCAAGTGCGTGAAGCGGGCGATGAAGAGGCCGTGGTTGTACTGCACCTTGGACTCGATGCGCACGCTGTCGCGCCGCCGGTCGCTGCCCGTGAGGACGGTGTTGTGGTCGACGCCCAGGTAGACCTCGTCGCCCTCATAGGCGATCAGCCCCTTGTTGAAGGCATCCGCCTTGTCCTGGAAGTTGACGCTACCGCCGTTGGGCGAAGCCGCCTGCATCTCGCGTCAGCCCTGGCCACAGCAACCCGAGCAAGGCGCCCATACCGTGAAGAAGTCGAACTTATCAAAGAAGTTGGAGGCGTCGTACGTGTCCGCCAGCTGCCACTTGGAGGCGACGGCACTGCCCGCACACGCCAGGGCGGCGGCGCCGAGGGAGAGGAGCGAAGGGGCCATGCTGGCGATGGGCTTCCTGTCCCGCAAACGAGTGACTGGGTGGGAAAAGCGAATGGCGCGACGTTCGATACGTCAGAGGACGAGCGTGAAGCTCTCGCGGCCGTGGGAGCGCGGCCGGACTGGACAGAGGAAGCTGGACGGGATGGGAGGGGACACGACGCGAGCCGCGCGTGTGGCGGAGGGAGGGCGCTTTTGAGGGCCCTCGGCCGCGGGCCTGCTGGCATCTCGCGATGGACCGGCCGGCAGCAGCAGCAGCAGGCCCAGACTTCCGCGAGTCCGAGGACATGACAACACGGGCGTGAGTCGTCGACCCATGGAGCCCCATCAGCGTACTCGTAGGGCAGCGCCAGCCGGCCGGGATGGGTGCCACCTCATCTCAACGAGCCAGGCACCCGCCAATCAGCGCGTGCGTCCCGGCTGGGAGCCAGGGCGTGAACACGAACGGCGGCTCGGACGGGATGGAGGGCATCCCGACTCGGGATAGAGGCGTGGTAGCGTCAGGAACCGGGCCAGCACCGCGCGCGGAACCAACGGGCCGCTAATCATTCGTTTCTCGCACGTGAGCGCGAGTCGGCCGAGCCACCCGCAGGCCGCTTACGAGATGCAGGAACCGCTGGCTGAGGCCTGAGGCAGCCGGCGCCGCGTCAGACGTCCCGTTGCTTGCACAGACGACAGATGAGCGCCTTGGCTTCGTGGTGCTGTTGACGAGGTGCACGGGGCGCGGCAAACCCCGTGTCGCGCGACGGATGCTCATCAGCGCCCCTCGGGACACGCAAGATCTCATCAGCCTCCAGGTCCCCGTCCTGACAGGGCCCCTTCCGCATTCGGCATGGCCATGCGGCTAAGCAACGTCGTCCCGCTGTGATGCTTCAGCCGCCACCGGGGAAATTGAGCTCGACAAGACTATTACCTTGGCGCGTCGAGCCCCTGCAAGCGATAACACCCTGTCCGGAGCACGTCTCGTACGAGTACGGAGCATACGAGTAGAGGCCAGTATCGTAGACAAGCCGTCAAGACCAAAGGAAACATCAACGATCGTCGCCGGCCACGCCGCGTCACAGCCGCGTGCTGTAGAACCACGGCATCAGCCGCCAGTGCCCAGTCGAGGACTGCCGAGCACGAAAACCCTCGCCCGCCCCTGGTTTCTCCCGGAATAGCCTCATAGACGGGTGGGGGCGCCGCTTTGGATCAGTTTTTTTCAGCGCGCAACGCCATTCATTACCACGAGTCGGTGGTTCCGCCCGGACACAGGCTGAATGATGAGCCGCAAGTGGCCATGAGTGCACAAGTCAACAGCCGCCCGGCTGTCTCGTTCGTGCCGTGACTGCCATCATTTCTCACAATCTTCTGGAAAGCCATGGACGTGTCGAGCCTAGCCTTCCTCAGTCGTCGTGATATCCACAAGTCCAGTAGTCTGTATCGTACAAGCCATGTCTGCCTCACGCCACGGCACATATCACACACACCCATCAACGCGCCCCCTTCTCAGAAACGGCCTCAGCGCCCTTGCCGCATCCTGCTCACTCCTCCCATCCACCCTGACCCTCCTCACGCGCACCCAGACCCCCTCGGCGATGCACACCGCGGCCGCCCCTGCGCCTCATCCACCACCACCGTCCTCGCGTGCCGCCCGTCCTCCTGCGCAAACACCACCGTGGCCGCCGCCGCGCCGCCCACGTCCTCCCGCGCGACGGCCTCGACGTCCCGGAAGAGCACGCGCTTCGCCTCGCCCCCGTCGCCGACGGCCCGCGTCCACACCGACGAGAAGACGCGCATCCGGCGCGCAAACTCGTCCGCGCTCGTCCACCGCGCCCAGTCGATCTGCGCGTCCGCCTTGCTCACCTTGGGCGCGTGCGCGGGCTCCCCCCTGCCGTGCGGCTGGCCGCCGACCCCGACGTGCGGCGGACGTGGACGCCGTCGCGCAGCCCCTGGACGAGCATCTGCGCCCCGTGGACCGCGGCCACGTGCATCACCTCCTGAATCGGCGCGCCCGGCCGCATCGCCAGCCCCGGCGCCGGTGTCTGCGCCAGCACCGTGCCGTGGTCAAAGGCCCTGTCGTCCAGCGTCTGCAGCGAGATGCCGATGTGCTCGTCCCCGCGGAGCATGGCGTGGTGAATCGGCGCCGGGCCGCGCAGGCTGTGGCGCGCGAGTGTCCTGGTTAGCCGCGAGGAGCAATCCCGAGAGCGTAGAGTCTAGACGTACTCTGGCAGAAGCGAGGGGTGGACGTTCAAGCCGCCGTACTTGGCCGATGAGAGTATCCGCGGCGGCACAAACAGGCCAAACGACACCACGACGATCAGGTTTGTCCCCGCTGGGAGCTGTCGAGCCGCGTCCTTAGCAGGCCGTCACGACGACGGGAGCTCATCGGGCACCAAACCTCCCACTTCCTAAACGTGTCCCTCTGATGGACTCTCAACCCCAATTCCTCCGCCACGCCTTTGCACGGCACTACAGCCCCCATCAGCAATCACAACCCCTTGCTGAAGCCACTTCGGTGAGCGCCTCACCTTCACGGATCTGCTTGAACCCCCGCCCCGTCCGCTTCGGCGGCAGCACCATCACGTCCAGCGCCTCGACCAGGCCCCCGTCGCGCACATGCTCCCCGTGCAGCGCGCGCAGCGACTCGCAGCTGAAGGCGTCGGAGCCGCAGAAGAGAATGCGCAGCGGGTCCGAGGCCTTGTTCGCGCGCGCCGATGAGAAACGCTGGCGGCAGGGGCGTGGCACTTGCGGCAGAGGCCGACGAGGGGGCGTGATAGAGGGTGAAGCATTGCTGGCTCATCGTTCGCCGGTGACGAGCTCCCGAGGATGCATTTCGCATTGACAGATTTTGTGTGTGATTTCGAGCGAGCGGTGGTGAGGTGGTGTTGAGTTGCCATGAGGTTGGACATGTTCGCGTTTGTCGCAAACACGCTTACGTGCATACATCACCACCACCATCCACCGACGCGGAACAGCAGTTAGACGCTGCGAAGCCACCCATAAATCTAGTCAATCATGCCACGCTCCAATCACACGCAGTAGTCCACATCTCCCCGTCCAAGTCCACGTCCCACACCGGCTGCCCGACCGTCACCACGCTCCCCGCGGCGACGGCAGCCCTCCCCAGCCCCGTCAGCTTCCCCTCGCCAGCCAGTATAAACCGCCGAGATTTCTGCCCGGCGCTGGCTCGGCTTCTGGCGAGGTACATTTGGCGTCCCGGCCGGACCTCTTCGACTGTGATCCTGAGCGTAGAATCCGCCGCGCTGTCCATGCCCTCCCAGCCCTTGACCTCTGACAGCCAGCCCTGGAGCTCTGCCGCGAGTCCGTCGGGGAGATACTTTGCGCCGCGGCGTTGCGGCGAGAAGGCAGCGGGGAGGCCTTCCGCGGCCTGGTCCATGTCGACGGGCTTGAAGCGCGGCGCCGGTTGAAACACGGGCTGTTGGGCGGTTCTGGTAGCTGCTGCCTCTGCAGGTGAATGTCTGTCGCTGTCCGCGTCGTCCAAGGATCCCACGTCTTCGCTCTCCTCTCTGGGAAGATTCTCGTCGTCGGGGATTGGGTCTGTGTCCCCATGCTGTCCCGTCGGGGGTTCCGAGTCTGGAACAGGCGAGATGGAAACCCTCCGCCTCTTGGCCTCCCTACCCTCTGGTGACCAATCCACACGATGCACGTCATCAGCTCCGCGCGAGTTGGCCTCGATATCGTCCCGTAGATCCAAATCTGAACCTCTTTCCTCAGAAGTCTCCCCATCATGCTGAGACGGGCTCACGGCATCAGACTCAACCTCAATGGAGTCATATTGCCCTCGCGCATCATCCTCCACAGCCTCATCTTCTGGCAGACCATCTCGCGACTCATCATCCTCTTCATCGACAACCTCAATATCGTACCCCCTCTGCGTCGGCCGTGGCACCGACGAGGGGCCGAACCGCGGCGTCGACTGGAATTGCGGACACCGCGCCGGCGTCTGCTCAGGCTGCGTGCTTCTCTTTGGCAGCAAGAACCGACGAGGCGTTGGCGTCTGCAGTCGCCGTTAGCATCATCTTCAAAAGGCCCCAAGGACGCAGCTCACTGAAGGCGGCGGGCTCATGGCGACGCTTCACGCGACATGGTCGCCGCCTCACGATTCCGAGGATGGTCGCGGTGTCGGGTTGCGCATGCTGGTAAGGAATTCGAGCAAGCAATGGTGATGAAAGATGAAAGATGGTGTAGAGTGTTCGATGAGGTAATGGAGGTGGTGGGCCTTCCACCCTGACCAGGAAAACGACCATACGTCACATAAAATTACATGAACTCACAAAGACAGACACACGCCGCTGAGAGCATTACGTTTCATTTCAAGATATTACTTTTAGACATGCTTCTCGTTTGGCCTCGTCGGCCATTTCTCTACATCAAAAAAAAGTCTCTACGAGCTCCTAGGCTCCATGGTGGTACAGCGAGGTCGCATAGCGCGTCGCCCTTCCTTGCGCGGCCAGCGACAAGTCGCAGCCGTATAAAGCAAGAAAATCTCAACAAGAAAACGCCGGGCCGTGCATTCCGTCTCTGGCCATCCCCCATGCGTGATGGCATGCGCCGCGATGAAGTGGTTCAACAATCAAAGTACAACAGCCCCCCGTTGCAATGCCGGTCAACCAGACACGGCTAGACATGCCCCCAAGTTCGCAGAAGTCGAGTCGTGGCAGTCAACGAAGGGATGTAAGCAATCGGGTATCCTTAAACGGACGATACAGGTCGTGGTGGAAAAAGAAGAATCAGAAACAGGGGCGTAGAGGGCATGTATTGACCAGGACCGCAGGACCAGCCGTACAAACGGGCCAAGTGGCCGTGCTAGATCCCCGAACAAGGCGGCGCTCAACCAAAGGCGAGGGCGAATCCTGTCTTGTGATCGGCCTCGGTGGGCTCAGTGTTCTTGACCTGGTGGAGCATCACAGAGGGCAGGCAAGGGCGCCCGTTCTGGCCCTCCCATCTCGCGCCTCCGAGGCTCGTGTCAGCCCATCCCATCCAGTTGTTGAACAGCCGGTTCGGCGGCTCCGCGCGAAAATACCACGTCGTGCCTTGGTATCGCCGCTCGCGTCCCCAGCCCATGGGGCTTCCGCGTCCGCCACACTCGCCCTTCGGGCCCGGGTTGAACCACTTGTTGAGGAACTCGCCTCTCCAGTCTCGGTCCATGAAGATGGGGTGCGGGGCGTAGACGGCCTTGAAGCCGTGGAGGAGGGCGATGGTCTGCGGAGTCATCTCGGACGCCACGTGGTTGCCTCGCATGTTCTCGACGTGCATGACGTCGAGGAGCCGCTTAGAGATGCGCGACTGCGTGACGATGGTTGTACGTCGCGGGAGGTCGTCGGCCTTGTGGTTCTCGTCGCTGAAGCCCCATATGTGCTTGCCAATGATCCACTGGCTGTCAATGGGATCGAATATGGGGCCGACGGTGATGAAGTCTGCGTCCTCGCCCACGCCCCACTCATAGTCGTCGTCCTTGTAAGACTTGACAGGCGGCTTGGGCCCAACGGGGCTGATGAATGGCAGGTCCGGAGGGCCCCAGACGGTGTCGTCGCCGTGTCGCTTCGCCACGTCCTGCCGGAAGGTGGTGTCGTAATCTCCGTGATACTCGGGGATGTACCAGCGCTCGTTCCTCTCCCAGAGGTACTTGCGAGGCTGCCTCTTGGCAAAGCTGTGCAGCCTGTCCATGAGGTCGTAGTAGTGGCCTGTGAAGCGGAAGTCCATCTCCCAGTTCCAGACGAAGTCAAACTGCGGGTGGTCATGGCTGAACTTTTGAACCGAGAGCCACTGGGCCGTGTGTACGCTCCTCTCGTCTTCGTCCTTCATTTGCGTGTAGATGTTCCAGACCTGCTCGTCGTTCCACAGCACCGTGATGCCGTGGAATTCCGGCGGTACATTATCCCGGAGGACCGACTGGTATGTCTCGGGGTCATCAAAGATCCGGACGTCCTTCTTCTTGGAGTGGACGAGCAGGAACACCTCGTACTGGCCGCCAGTCTTCAGGGTCAGCTCGCTGATCAATGCGCGGATGATTTGCTTGTCGTTGTCCGTGTACTCCATGCCGGTATACGACCGCAGAAGGATAGCCGTTCGCGACTCCTTGACGATCCCGTCATCGCGCTTTTCCTGGCTTTTGACTGGCGAACGGCCTTTGATCTTGGGAGGCTCAGACTTCTCGCCGGCATCGGACTTTTCCTCCTGCTTCGGCGGCTTCTCCTCCTCCAGCTTCTGATTTTCCTGCTGCTCATGTTTCTGCTTCTCGGGCGGCGGCGCGGGCGGGCCCGTCTCAGGATAGGCGTTGAGATACTCATTCTTCTTCTTCCTGGTCATGTCGAATCGCTCGGCGTTGAGCTTGAGGCAGCGCTGCTGAAGATCACCCCAGTTGACGTTGTCCCAATTCATGATTTCGTACTCGCCGCCCACCTTCTTCTTCTGCTCAATCAAGCCATACGAGCCTAGTCGCGTGTCGCGCTCCCAGCACAGGTTGGGGTCCATGCCCATCAACTCGTAGCTTCCAAATTTAGGCGCCGGCCACTTCTCCGGGCGGCCTTTGAAGACCATCAAGTCCTCGACAAACTCTCCAGTGGGACCCTTGCAGGGGACATACGCGCCGTGGCCCTGCCTCTTCCACTCGTCGCTGTTGTAGTCGGGGTACGGGTTGAAGCGGACGGGCTTGTCTTCACTGAATCCGAATTCAGCATTGGGGTCTTCTCTCAGCATCTTGCCCTGTTCCTCGGTGTGGTTCTCCTTGAGAATGAGGGTCTTGAGGGTGTTGCCGTAAA
The DNA here is from genome assembly GCA_022114105.1 of Tolypocladium guangdongense. Lineage (NCBI taxonomy): Eukaryota > Fungi > Ascomycota > Sordariomycetes > Hypocreales > Ophiocordycipitaceae > Tolypocladium > Tolypocladium guangdongense. The sequence goes on along the minus strand of NRQP01000001.1, from coordinate 4,008,034 downwards.
TCAGGTTCGAGGACTTGAGGCTGCGGGTTTCCCCTGTCAGCAAGTGGTGCACGCACGCAGGCCAGGCTTCGAGATGCCATGGCAGAATACTTACTTGGCCGTCGTCTTGTAGGCATAGCGCCACATCCTTCGCAGGTCCTTTTCGTGCTGCAGCCGGCCGACTTCACCAGGGTCTCTGTCGGTGCCATCCGTCTCGTAGCCCGGCAGCACGTCGTTGGGGTCTTCATGGTCGTCGGGGTCGCTCCAGAAGCGGAGGTCCTCAATGTCAATGTCCCACTCCGCCTTGGTCCCCGTCGGCTCATCATGATGGCCGCCGCCCGTCAAGGGCTTCTCGTTGACGGAGCCAGAGCCCGGCGGGCCGGGCTTCTCGTGGAGGTAAGGGACAATGTGAAGCTGTGGCGCGGGACCGCTGAAGAGGAGGAAGTAGGTGGTGACGGAAGCCAGGGCGACGAGGAGCATAACCCGCGGCCGCGGCCGAGATAGCAACGTGCGCCGTCCCTGCGGGTTGAGCATATTGTCCATTCCTCCGCGAAGGGATCAGGGGCCGTTGAGACAAAGTGGCGGGGCGCTCGTCTCGATACTGAAATCGAGGCGGCGTGTGGCTCCAGCAAACTCGATTCTACGGCGCAAAAAAGGACGTGGTGGTGATGGAGCAGCTCACAAGCGCATGATGCGTCGAGGCGAGAGCGAGCCGCGGGGAGAGGTTTTGTTTGTGCCAAGTTTGCGGCAAGCGGTACAGCCAGCTGAGGGCTGAGCTGGCAGACAGCTCGTCTCTGTGCGGTGAGTGGTGACACTCGTGGTCTCGGTGAACGCAGCAGCCGACGGTACCTGAGACGTCGGCGGCGAGAAGGAATGGAGGTAACGGCGCCTGTCTCCCACGACCACCACGGCGTCCGTCTTCGTATCGCGAAAAGAAAAGGTGTCACGGCGGACAAGAGAAGAACGAGTGGCAGCGATGAAGCGAGAGAAGAGCGAAACAATCGGGCGCCCAGAAGGGGAAGGAGACCAGGGCGAGGGACAACCCGCAGATCGGGTCGGGTAAGAATTAATAGCGTGGGCATGGACCAGCAATAGGGGGCAAGGGAAACACTGGCTCAATGGTTCCCATCAACTGGCAGTCATGAACCAACGCGGCTGGGAATCGCCGTCGCAATTTACCACAGCTGCACGTTGATCTCCATCCCCGTGGCGGCGTCCCACAGGGGCCGCCCACCATGGCGTCTGGGTTCCAACCGTTGAATCGTCGCGAGGCGGCCCCTGAAAGCATGAGGCGCCAGGGAGTTACAGCGCTTGGTTGCTGGCTGGCGGGCGGGCGCTGCGCGATGACGTGCTAGCCTGCCGACGGTTTAGTGCCTCCAGGCCACCAGCGATAAGGCGCCAAGCCATCAGCGAGATGGCCTTCTGCAACTGGCCCGTCTCACCCCCGAGCTCTCGCAGGCACGGGAAGGGAACAGAGGTGCCCCCTTTCCTCATGCCGCAACAAGCCGTTCAATGGCACCGTGCTTGATTTGATGGGCACCCTGTCACGGAATGAGGTGGCTTTGCTGATCGGGTTGCAGGATCGCTCGCTGTGCTGCGACGCGGCGTCGCACCGATGCCGCATTACCTTGCAAGTACTGTACCTAATGGTAACTGACTGCAAGAACTCGAGCAAGCAGACCAGCCGAGGACGCGTACGAGTCTCTGCCAGCGCAGAGTAGCGACACCCCACGTGCCCGCACATCAATGAGCCCGGGGCAATCGCGCCGCAGATGCAGAACAACTAGCCTGATAGAATGCTGTCTATCTGCGAACGCCACCGCAGCCACGCGCTGCAGCGCTAACAAAGTGTCACCGCCGTGATGCCGTTGCAGTTTTTCAGCGCTCGCCCACCCAATGATCCGTGTAATGAGGTGGTTTAGACCCTGCGACTGGAAACAGCGCAGGAACGCGTGACGGTCAGGCATAAAACGCCATGTCGACCAGCTGGCAGACGTGCAGCCCAGCATCTACCGCTCATCTCGTCTGGCGCCCCAGGTCGTACGAGTACGAGAACAAAGCCTCCGCACAGAGCTCGCCTATCATATTACACAATCTCTCGAGACGCCCCAGCTGATCCCGTTACAGTACCTCGTAGCATCGCCTACATATCCAACAATCCCGCTGGTAATACCGCCTTGCCAAACCTCTTGTGCCACCGTTACACCTCAACGGCTGGCGGCGGCGTCTCAACGTCCACAGGTCTCGCCGCAGTGCAGAGTAGATGACCAATATTGGGATTAAAAGGTACAATGCTTGCGGCTGCATCGAGTCTTATACAAACGTACGGCCCCACAATGTCCTTCCCAGTTCCTCCAATGAGTCCGCCCAAACGCCCATGCATGGTTGCATCTTCCGGCCTTCCCAAAACACCCCGACAATTGGTCCACACCCCGCTATCCCGTCACACCAAGACTCCCCAGCAGCCAAGGGTATCGAACACCAAGCAAGGGTATATGATTTATGAAAAAAACACGGATGCCTCCCACGTCCGGAATACGTGTCGGGAAATATTGCAACGTGCGTCGACGTCGGTATTACAACGTTACCCGGCTAAGGAAATCAACGAATCATGAGGATGGGTCGGCTGCATCGTGTCGCATGAACCTCGGTTCTCCGTCACATCTGGCCCAGGCGCGTCATGCGCTTGTTCATCTGCGGTCTCTGGCCCATGCCGGGCCCGAGACGGCTTCCGTACTGGGGGCCGTACGGTTGTCGAGGCATGCCTTGACCACCGGGGCCAGGCCGGGGTCCTGGGCGGCCGGGTATTAAACCGCCCATTCCAGGCGCCGGCCGTGGGCCCGGTCCACCTCTAGGAGGACCGGGCGGCGGCGCTGGGTATGCGTCCTGTGCGTAGCCGTTGGGCGGGGGCTGCGTCCTTTTCCAAGCATCCCGCTCGCAGTACGACTTGCCATCGACTTCAAAGTAGCCGTCCGACAACGACATGCCGCAGTCAAGGCATCGGAAGCATCCCACGTGATACTTGGTTCTCGACTCGTCTTCGAGGTATTGTCCCTCGATGCCGCGCCCGCAGCCCCCGCAAAGGCTCCCGTTGAGCTTGTGGTAGTGCTGCTCGCAGTACGGCCTGTCGCTGAGGACGTAGAACTCGGCAGATGCAAAGGGCTCCGAGCAAGTTGCGCACACAAAGCAGGCCTTGTGGTATTTGCCAGTCAATCTCCCATCCGCCGACGATATGCTCTTTCCCCTGATTGCCAGCCCACAGGCCTTGCAGTCGCCACGGGACGGCAGGGTCATCGGGTCTCGAGACCCCTTGCGCGGTGGGAGCGGCGTCTCCCGTCCTGCGGGGGGGGATGTGCCCATTCGCCGTTGCGAATAGTCGTTTCTTCGTTCGGGCCGCAAATAATCCGGCTCGCGTTGCGGGGATGAGCCATAACGAGGGGACGGCAACGGCCGATCGTAGCCTCGAGGCTGCAAGTCGAGCTGGCCAGGCTGGATGGCCGGATCATGCCACTCCTCCCGTGGCGAGATGCCACATGGTGATTCTACCAGCGGCGACGGAGTGCGGCGCGGCGCCTGAGCCGTGGGGTCAATACGCAAATCGCGTGGCCGCAAGCTCTCCATGGATGTCTGGAGCTCGTTCATAGCCTTGTCCACCCTGGGCAGCGGATCCAAATCGTTTCGGTGTGTCTGCGATCGAGCGGGACTCGTCTGCGAGCTCGCTCGGCTGGGGTGGCTGAACGTCGAGTACCCCGAGGACGCGGAACCCGACGGCGTATGGTATGGGTTGCCAACGCCGAACTCGACGGCCAGATCAACAGACCCTGAGTTCTTGGGCCTGTGCTGTGCCAGGAGACTGGTCCGTGGCGGCGGCCTCCGCGACGTATCCGGGCCCATCGACTTCTTCCGCTCATGGTCAGAGTTGTCGGTATTCCGGGACCGGTCGAGGCGCGTTCCGGGCGCCGAAGGCATCCTAGCGGGTGGTTCAGGGGGTGCCGAAGGCTTCGGGTACGTCTCGGAGCGGCTCATGAGCCCCGGGGCGCCGGGTCCAAACTCGCCGGCAGTGCTTGACGGCGGGCCAAAGCCCTCGTATCCATTCTTCCTCGGCACCCTTTGGGGAGCCATGATGGTGCTCCCGCCTCCCGGTGCATTCGAGTGGCTCGTTCCAGGTCGATCCATCGGGCGCGATAGTTCCCCCATCGGTGGTGCATCTAGCTTTTCGAGGGAGTCTTTCCGCATTAAATGCGCATTTCGCGCTGCAGAGGGCCGTCTGCTGGTATCGAAGGGACCTGGCGCAATCGAGTTCATTCTCTCAAGGAGGCCGCCGCCGCCTTGCTTGCCAAGGCTGGGCTCTGCCTCCTCTTTCGCTTGCTCTCCAAACCCGCCATATCCCCCAGGCCGTCGAGCTTGACCGGGAGAAGGTGCCAAGTAGTTTTCCGTCCGACTCGGAGTCGGTCGTCCGTTCGGTGTTATTGGCGACACGCTGCGAGACCCGCTAGGCTGGCTAACGGGGGTCAGCTGCCCGCGGTTCATGAATGGTCGGTCTATACGCCGTTAGCGGCCAATGTGTTCCGAACCGGAGAGTCGTGACAACCCACTCGCAGCATCGGTGTCTACCGGAGGCGGCGTGCGCCCATACTTGCCATATGATGGCTGGTTGAAGTGATTATCGAGCTCGTCGTTGACGTCGGGCGGAGGTGACACTGCGGAGAAATCAGTACGGGATGGGGCATGGCTTCGGTACGACACAACTTACGCTCAGCCGTCGGCCCTCCGCAGAGGTGATCTCCCATCATGGAGATTTCGACTTGCCGTCCGCACGAGGAGCATTTTATCGTCGGCAGCAACGTCGACTCCCGTGGCGGCGCCATGGCCGTTGAGACGCGTCCTCCGCGCTCGTCCTCTTCACAGTTTGCGGTTACCTATAAGCAGCCGAGTGTTCGCATTGGATTCGGCCGAGTGTCTGTCGTCGAGGGCGATCAGGAGCCGTTTCCAGGTGTGACCGGGTATAAGAAGACGGGCAGAGAAGCAGGGTGGATGGGCCTTATTGCTGATGTGCCCCGTCCTCTCACACCAAATTTTCGACGTCGCGTTACAGAAATCCGATTCTCAAGCTGTTACGGGGCGCAGTCGGCGCGGTCGAAACAAAACTCACGGGGGATTCGGCTGCTGGTGCTGAGGTGACGATGCGTCGCAGAGTCGTGAGACGCACGGCGCGCTCTGCGTGCGTTCAATGACGGACGCGGCGGGTTCGTTTGCCGCAACGCATGAAACGGCGCTTACGGAAACGTCAAGCGTGGTGCAAGAGACTGGGGAAAGAGAGGTTTGAAGACGGTCAGTCGGCGAGGCTGGTGTTGCGCATTGTGTCTCGAATGCGGAGAGGTGGGTGCGTGGGTGCCGGACTCCCCTGAAGACATGCAGCCTGGCCGCCTGTTGGTGGGTGCGCTGACGGCGTGGGAAGGGCCCGGGGGTCCCTAGCGCGCCTTATCGGTGGCGGACGGCCTTAGCACGGCCCCTGTGGACTCGGGACAGCGTGTTGGAAGACGAGTCGAAGCTCTCAGAACGGACGGGCGCGATGATATTAAAGGAACGAGCACGCCGCATCGAGTAGACGAGGGCTGTTGGGACATGGACGACATCGTCAACAAGGGAGACGCTGTAGTGGTATGCAGGGCCGGCCATTGCTACCTAGGTAGGTAGGTATGCCGTCAAGGTCTACAATATTGTTTAAACTCTTGCATTGACGGAGCAGGCGCAAAAGCAAAGACGCTCGGCCATAACGGGCTCAATAACAAGCAAGGGTGGTGTGATTCCGGTTGCCCTTTGACCCGTCGCCGTGCTCCCTTTGAACTCTGTTCCCGTCATTCTTGCGACCGTCTTGCTGCTCGAGTACTGCTTCACGGCAATGCTCCCCTTTTGTCGTCCGCGGTGGCTTCCACCGGATCCCTTGCCTAACGACGCCGAGGCACAGTCATCATCACCTGCAGCCTGCATGATCGCAGGCCGGTCGCTTATGCCCCGTAATTTAGGCGATATTGAGGCACCCACAGTCATTCAAGAACACAGCCGCGCAGCCCGCCGATGGCCTCCGCTTCAGGCGGCTGATCTACGCATACCTTAATGAGTGCCCAGGGCGCTGCCCACACAGATTGCAGCGTCGCACGGGTACCTTGCACAAGCTCCGGCCACCCTGGGCCGTCTTCTTTGGGGGGTCCAATAGGCGTCAGGTGGGCCGTTGTCATCTCCCTCATCTATTAACCCGCCCTTCCATCAGGCTTCCAGTCATATTCGACGCATCAGCCGCCGGCGACACAAGGGACAGGGAGGAAACAATATCGTCTTAAACCTGCCGGCCTTGCATGAATACGAAAAAGGATGCACCGAGAGGACCTACTGGGCCGAAATCGCCGCGCTTGGGGCCTGTTGCATTCGCGATTCGCCGCCAACGCCAGAGGCTCCGGAGACGTTGCAGGCGGGCCTGGGGGCTGCACCTGAAGCCGCCGGCGCCATCCCTAGTCGGGTGCCAGCGCTGCGCCAAAGCCTGTCCTATTTCCCGTTTCGACCATCCAGCGCTGCGGGCGGATGATCTTCATGTCTGCTCGCCCGGATTATTCTTCAGCGCTGGCGCCGTGGACGAGGGGGAAGCCTCACGAATTACGATGCCACGCAGATGGGAGCATCCCGATGAGATCCTGCGCCGTCTTCGCCACGTCAGTTCCCGGCGGGCTGGACAGCCCTAGCAGCGCTCTGGTTGGACACATCGAGGCGTCCGGCAACATCAATGTTGCACGGCCGGAGCAGAGTGCACCATGCCGTCACGGCGTCCGTCAGCTCACGCTGTTTCGGAACATCATGGCGGCAGGTGAGCCATCACACCGAGTCTCAAGAGGCTGACCTAGCCTCTCACACCAGCCGCCACAACTGTGACGACCTCGAGGCTAGTGCCAAGCACAGGAGTAAGTTGCCTAGGGGACGTCGGGCTGAAAAGGCCATCGATAAGAATGCAGCATCGTGATATGGCTGATGTACTCCGTACCGGCGACATTGTTAGGGAATACCAGCCCGGACACATTAGCCTCTCAGCTGACCTGCAGCGGCACAATCTTAGCCTTGTTTAATATAGGACGAATGTCTAGCCACTCCTGGCTAGGACGGACCTTTTTGCGTCCATCAGCCTGGAGACCCCTCGAACAGCCAGCGCTGTCGTGACGCAATTTCCGTGTCTCGGCCGGTGCGCATCTCGTGACCGGCTGTTTCAGGGAGCAGCTTTTCCCTGGCCCCTCTGCCGCGACCCTGATCGCCGCTCGGTTATCTGGAACGCTGGCGTTTGAATGTGGTATTATTAGAGCTTGCTTGAGGTTTGGGGCTTGCTTCATGCGTGCCAGAGGAGGGCAAGCGTGCGCCTGAAGGGCGAGGCGTCCGGCATTCAGAATCGTCACAATTGAATACGAGTACAAGGGCAGTGGCTAGCAATGTCATGACGCATTTCCTTTCACCACCATGAATAGGGCCGTGAACGACGCCGTCGATGAGCCAGTTTGTGCTTCGTTGTCCTTCTACGCGCATGGAACCGTTTCAGTTGCACGTCACATCCTTTCACGTGTGCGAATGCTCCAACCTTGCATTCGCCCATGCTTCCAGGTTCTGGAAAGGTCAACATTATACGTCCGCCCTTTGTCAGTAGGACATCCACTTCTACTTTTACGCATGAATGACTTTCATGTCGCGATTTCAGTTGGCTATGGCCCTTCCACGGTACTAAGTCGGAGCCTCTGCACAACAGAAGACATTCCAGACACCTCACTGAAGAGGCCCCAGCCAGACTCGATAATCGAATACAGTGAAATGGTATTGTTTGCCTTGTTTTAGAGGTACAGAAACACGTCACTTGCACTCCGTGATAGATTCGCGGCATTGCGCTTCAGACCCTCTTGAGTGGCTCACTGAGGCTTGACAAGAAGCTGGCTGAATTGGCTGGCAGCACTTCAACAGCCAAGTTTCCCTCGGGCATGCCTACACAGGAATCTACTCACAACTTTGACAGTGAGTCTACGGTCTACGGACGATCGCACAATCGGATGCCGTCGAGGGTTGACGCAGCCTCACCCTAGACCCCACCATCCACCAAGTTGCTGCGATGCGCTGCGACCACCCGTGCATGCTGGCGCATGCTGGCGCGTCTTGGCGTGCCGACCTCTCTCTGCAGATGCACACGACATCAGGCAGAACCAATCATAGAAGTTGGTGAGGGTCTATGATTGGTTGGTGAGGGTTGCCCGTGCCGACCAAGGCTTGCGGCCCGCCGGTCGTCGGGGGAGGGCTCGGGACCACCGCATTTTCGTTGGGCCGAGGGGTCCGGCGTCAATGTTGGGCGGGCCCGAGCGAGCTCTCCGGCGATGAGAGATTTCCCGTATGACCATCAGAGCAGTAACCGTCGTCGTCTGGGCAGGCGTTGGATGCCCTTTCAAGTCTCGGGGGCTCAGGCAGCAAAGAGAACACGAGCGAACACAGACGCTGTGTGCCTGCGAGCGGATTCGAGTGCTAGCGGAGCCGTCCACGTATCTAGGTTGGGACGGCTTTATCATTGCATAGTCGCGTGCTCGCTCCCGCCCCATCCGGCCAATAACACATGCGCTGCAGGCCCATCAAGCCCGCATTTCGCAGTGTGCGAGTTGGCCACGTTATTATCGTGACTCCACCCGCACTCCTCACCGCCCTGCCGCTGCGGCTGGCGGCGCCACGACCGCAAATATCAAGTCCACTCCTCCACTCGTCTCCCCTCTCGCCTCTCTCCTTTCCCTCAACAACCTCAGCATCCTCATCGCAAAGCAAGAGCCAGTCTGTACCAGACTCATTGTCAATTTCTCCCGGAACCTTGCCTCCGATTGTCGCTTGTGTGCCCCCCCATTCCGCTTTCCAGCATCAAAACACCCCACTACAAACACACATAAACGCTCAGATCGAGGCATTTGATCCTCGATCGACTTCAGTCGTCAAGACGTTTTCCAATCTTCTTAACTCGTACGTGCCCCCCTTGAATATACGGGCCGTGCCCCTGCTCTAGCCATGCTGACCTCTTCCACAGGGTGCACCACCCGTTCGCCGGAGCCCGTTGCTCAGCCGATTCCGGAGGAGCATCGGACTCGATCGAGACCGAGTAAAGGTCCCGGCTATACCAGGAAACACCCGTCAAACTCTCTCCAAGCAACCTGATTTTGCGTCCGACCGCTAGCCAACCATGGCTCCTCACGCGCAAGTCAGCACGGGCTCCACGAACGGGGCGGCCTACAGCGACGCGGGTGCTGCATCGAGCACCTTCGTCGTTGTCTCTCCCAACGTTACTTACACTGAGACGGAGATCAAGTCCAGCTATACTTACCGCACCACCAGCGTCGACACCGACGCCAATGGCAACTTGGTCGCCACTCCCAAGGAGGTCCGCTACCACTTCAAGGTTGAGCGCAATGTACCCAAGGTCGGCATGATGCTGGTCGGCTGGGGCGGCAACAACGGTACCACCGTCACAGCCGGTATCCTTGCCAACCGCCGCAAGCTCGTCTGGGACACCAAGGAGGGTCGTCAAGAGGCCAACTACTACGGCTCCGTCATCATGGGCACCACCGTGAAGCTCGGAACCGACTCCGACACCAACAAGGATGTCAATATCCCCTTCCACAGCGTCCTGCCCATGGTCCACCCCAACGACCTCGTCATTGGTGGCTGGGACATCAGCGGCATGAACCTGGCCCAGGCCATGGACCGCGCTCAGGTCCTCGAGCCCTCCCTCAAGGCCCTGGTCAAGAAGGAGATGGCTGGGATGGTCCCCCTCCCTTCCATCTACTACCCCGACTTTATTGCCGCCAACCAGGAGGACCGCGCCGACAACGTCCTCGAGGGCACCAAGGCCTCTACCGCTCACGTCGAGAAGCTCCGCAAGGACATCCGCGACTTCAAGGCCAACAACAACCTGGACAAGGTCATTGTCATGTGGACCGCCAACACTGAGCGATATGCCGACGTCATCCCGGGCGTCAACGATACCGCTGATAACCTCCTCAAGTCCATTGAGCAGGGCCACGAGGAGGTTTCGCCCTCGACTGTCTTCGCCGTTGCCTCGATCCTCGAGAAGGCTCCCTTCATCAACGGCTCTCCCCAGAACACCTTTGTCCCTGGTGCCATCGAGCTGGCGGAGAAGCACAATGCCTACATTGGCGGCGACGACTTCAAGTCTGGCCAGACCAAGATGAAGTCGGCCCTCGTCGACTTTCTCATCAACGCCGGCATCAAGTTGAAGTCCATTGCCAGCTACAACCACCTGGGCAACAACGACGGCAAGAACCTGAGCTCCCAGAAGCAGTTCCGCTCCAAGGAGATCTCCAAGTCCAACGTCGTCGACGACATGGTCGAGGCCAACAGCGTCCTGTACAAGAAGGGCGAGCACCCCGACCACTGCGTCGTCATCAAGTACATGCCCGCTGTTGCAGACAACAAGCGTGCCCTGGACGAGTACTACGCTGAGATCTTCCTCGGTGGCCACCAGACCATCTCGTGAGCTGCCCCGCAATACTGACGCTCCTCGTGGTAATGCACTTACTGACAGAAATAGCCTGTTCAACATCTGCGAGGACTCGCTTTTGGCGTCGCCTCTCATCATCGACTTGGTTGTTATTACCGAGATGATGACTCGCATCCAGTGGAAGAAATTCGGCGTCGACAGCGACTACAAGAATTTCCACAGCGTTCTGAGCGTCCTCAGCTACATGCTCAAGGCTCCCCTGACTCCCCCGGGCACCCCGGTCGTCAACGCTCTTGCCAAGCAGCGCGCGGCTCTGATGAACATCTTCCGCGCCTGCGTTGGCCTCGAGCCCGAGTCTGACATGACGCTTGAGCACAAGCTCTTCTAGACGTCCGATTTGTGGATTTTCCTTTTGAGAGTGCCGCGCAGATTGCTTTTCTAATCGAATGAACAGGAGACGATGTCTCTGGCCAGTCCTTACCGAGCGCGTATCGACAAAAAATAAGAAAAAAAATAGGTAGAGACAGCGCCAGCACTGCACTGAGTGGCTGAATTGAACTTGCTGTTTCTCCAACTCGCATTGCACTCCGTAGACGTGATTGCATCTTGGTGAATGATCGTGGAATGTGACTTGCAGCATCAATGCGAGCAGCATGGAAGATATTGTGGTATCGCATATTGGCATATGCGCCTTGAAAATTATACCGAGAGTGGCGGACTGGCCATGCTGAGTTGAGACTGGCCATGTTAACGCGGGTGGCTGATGCGTCGCGCTGCCACCAAAATCGCGTCGCGCGTCAAGCTCCCCACCTCACCCACTTAAACACAATCGCATGCTTAGAGCCTGCTTCGAAGCATCTTAGTCTTTTATTATTTGGTCTTCTTAGTCAATACGACACATTTTGCCGAGCCATTCGAATACATTTTGGTCCCTGATCTTCCCAATGGCGTCGTTGCGAGCCTGGTCTCCCGCGTCGAGCGGAGGGACGCCAGAGACATTGACGCCGCGCTCCAAGATCAGGGCGCTGCTCGCGACGGTGGAAAGCAGTGACGAGGAGGATGGTGCCGAGGCACTGAGGAAGACGGATGGAGAATCGCCAACTCGAACAAACACAAACGCAAACATTGTCACGCAGAACAACGCGGAACAACAGACGAGGGATGACGACGAATCAGACGAGTCCGACGTGGCCATTCGACCCAGAGGCAAGCTCGCGTCTCGAATGCAGGGCGCCACTAGGGAGCCGGAGATCACCGCTGCCGTGCCCGAAAGCGCAAGGGAACGCGTCAAGAAGATGCTAGCACGCGAGGAAGCGGAAGCGGAACAAGCGCGTGACGGCGAATTGGCAGACCTGGAGGATGAAGACGATGGTCTCCCTGCAGCACCGCGACGGCTACGGCGACGTGCTCCGAGGGACTCTACTCCCGGAGGCTCTGCTCGCTCTCCAAGCCCTGGCCTCTTTGTCTCCTCGCCGATGCGACCCTCTCCCGCGAAGATTGTTGACACCAACCCGGAATCAGACAACGATCTTCCCGCCATCAAGTCGGATCGCTTCAGAGCTCTCGTGGAGCGCAAACGACAAGAGCGCCTGGCGCGCCAAGCAGCCGAGGAGGCTCGCAAAGCTGAGCAGAGGGCTCGGCAGGAGAAGCTCGCATCCGAGCTCGAGCAATTCGAGTCTGACGACGGCAACGACTCTGGCATCACGGACGACGAAGGCGGACGCAGACTCACACAAAAGGCGCGACCGACGCGAAAAGCCAGCAAGAAGGCGGTTGAGGAGATGAATCGAGAGACGCAGCGAATGGCCAGAAACATGCAGCTTGCGCACGAGGCCAGGACGAGGAAGAAGATATCCACGGCCAGCCTGTTTGAGCGATTCAACTACAAGCCTGCCGCCGGACTGGCGCCAGACCCCAAGACGCACAGCTCCAGCCGGCCAACTACGCCACCGCAGACCGACGCGGAGATTCAGGATGCGGACACGCCGCCAAGTTCCCCACCGACTACGAAGGGACAAAACCAACCGCCGGTCGTACGCAATACAGACGTTGATATGGGTGAAGACGATGAGGGGCTGTCGTCCCTGGATGATGTTATGAACATTGCAGCGCAGCGACTGGACAAGGGCAAGGGCAAAGCTCCGCCCATCGAGCTCGATGAAACAAGCCAGACCATTCAAAAGCCCAAACGCCGCGTGCGCGTCCGACTACCTATGGTGGTTGCGAACGCGGCTACATTTGACTCCGACGACGAACTGGAGGTTACTAGGTCAACAAAGAACAAGATAAGCGCCATGTTCGACAACATCCCCGCCCAGCAAGGCCAGGAGTCGCGCTCTTTGAAGACCCTGCAGGCTCTCGCCTTGGTCAAGTCACCGGGCAAGGACAGCCGTTGCGAGAACAACCATCGTCGCATGACTGCGGGCGAACTCCATGCCCAGCTGTATCAGAAAGTAAAGCAGCAAGCCAGGGTCGAGCGTGACCACCGGTTGGAGATGCTCAAGGCGCAGGGAATAATGGTTCAGACCGCTGATGAGCGTGAGCGCCAGCAACAAGAAGTCGAGGATCTCGTGGCAAAAGCAAGGGAGGAGGCCCAGCAGATTATGCAACTCGAGCGTGCCGCTGCCGACAAGGCGAAGAGGGAGAGTGGTGAAGCGGACCCCTTGGCCTGGGATGATAGTGATGACGAAGAGTATGAGGACTCGGCTAGTGAGGCAGATGTTGAGGTGTCTGCGGTTGAGTTGTCTGGTTCTGAGGACGAAGAGGAGGGGGAGCGGGGCGACGTGGAGGAAGGCATCTCCAACCCTCTTGTCGACGAGGATGCCGAATCCGTAGCATCCGAAGTCGGCGAGGCTCAGGAGGAAGACGAGGACGGCGACGAGCTTCCCGTAACCAAGCAGAGGCGAGCACGGAAACACACCACCATCCTATCCGACGACGAGGCTGAAGTCCAAGATACGCCAAGGCCGATCAGGACAGCAACGCAAATGACTCCCGCAGCACCAAAGACTGTCTCGCCCGCGCCGCCGACCTCCGTCTTACGTTCAGCCAAGAAAACATTCATCCCTGGGCTCCCTGTACATGGTCCAGCTGGCCTCGGCCTCACACAAATCTTTGCAGGGACAATGGACGACAGCCAGATGTGCCCCTCAGGCGGACCGACGCAATCGATGATGCCCGACTTTGACCACTTCCCGGATTCCAACTTTTCAGCAAGCATGGACGAGCCCGCGGAGGACATGGTCATGGATTCTCAGCGAGAGGAGACCCAGAACGCGACGCAAGGCGTTCAGCTGAACTTATCACAGTCTCAGATGCATGCGCTTGACAGCCTGCTCCCCGATGGATTCTACACGCAAATGTCTCAGACGGTGGAGCCTTCTCAGGACGCCGGGTTACAGCAGCACACTCCCCTCAGGGAGAGATTCATCGAGCCTCCGTTCTCCACGGTGGAAACATTAGCGGCAGACCAAGACGATGACGCACCACACGAGTCCCCCCTGGTTCGCAGAGGAAGACTCCGTCGAAAGATGCAGATGCCGGTGGTTGAGGAAGAGCCAACCCAGGCCAGTAGAGAGGCTACGCCAACTGCGGACAATGCATTCAACGTCATGGCCGACGGCGCGAGAAAGGAGAAGCGCAAGCGTCTGATGGACGAATTTGACCGGAAAAAGACCAAGGCCAGGGAGATGGTCGAGGAGCAGGCGGACGAGTCCGAGGACGAATACGCCGGTCTTGGCGGCGCCGATGGCGAGGACAGCGACGACGAGTCCACGGCGTCTTTGAAGGAAATCATTGACGATGCCGCTGGCAACGATGTGGATGGGGGAAAGCTGGCTGCCTTCTATGCGTAAGTAGCCTCTGAGTTCATATCTTGTGCGATGGACTTGTGGACTTGTGCTAACTACCCCAGTGACCGAGAGCGAGCCAATGACGAAAAGGAGGTTGAGAAGCTCTTTAAAGACATCACGACAGGCATGCTGCGCCGCAAGCGTGGCGCAGATTATGACCTCTCGGACTCTGACGACGGCGGCGAAGCACGTCGGAGGATGAAGCGGCGGCAGTTTGCCAAGATGCAAAGGGCTCTCTTTTCGGATGAGCGCGTCAAGAAGATGGCCCAGGACCCTGGAAACCAAGCCTTCCTCCGCACCATTGAGGACCGGGGCAGCGACGACGAGATGAACCTGTTGGACGTCATGGACACGCAAGAGCCAGTTGAGTCGCAGTCGCAGTCTCAGGATGACGGCGATGCGGCACAGCGGCAGCGGCAGCAGACGATCCCGGACAGCCAGCCGGCGAAGCAGCCGCTGGGCGTGTCCGGAGAGAACAGGGCTCCTGCGCACGTGAGGCGGACCAAGGGCGCACAGAAGCCGTCGAATATCGGACAAGTGCGCGAGACGCTGTCGGACCTGTTGGAGGAGCGGCAAGGGTCCGTCATCCCGGCGACGGAGGCTGGCTCCGAGAGCGACGAGGAGGACGAGCATCAAGCATCGCCTCGCAGCGACAAGGAGAACCAGGCACCGAACCCCCGTCGCGGCAGCACCGCGGTGGTCGATCGCATCAGTCTGAAGCGCAACGCCTCGGCGTTGTCCAACTCGGGCGCCCGGCTCGCCTTTGCCGCGGCCCAGACGGCCGGCTCGTCCTCGTTCAAGGTGCCGGCCCTGCTGCGCCGCGCGACGACCAACTCGACGCTCCTGTCGGGCAGCTCGACCAGCTCGGGCGGGGTGTCGGCGACGGCGGGCGGGTTCGGCGAGGATGCCAAGATCAAGACGGGCGCGGGCAAGAGGAGCGGCGTGGGCGGGTTCGCGAGGGAGCGCGAGGCGCGGGCCAAGATGCGGGACAGCGAGCGGCGGAGGGAGGAGAAGAAGGTGAAGGGGGCGGAGAGGAGGGTTGGTGTCGTGAGGGGGCTGCTCGGGAAGGGGTCTTTTGAGTGATGTTTCTAGCCTTGGGGCCGTGGCATGAATGGTGTTGAGGCGTTTGGGAGTTTGGGACACGGGCTTTGCAAGGATTGGCGTATGGTGTTGAGGAGATGTTGGGTCGTATACGGGCAGGATACTTGAGGAATGCATTATGTTGATGGACGGGTGGGTATTCGTATATGCCCTTGTGATGTCTGCCATGCTCACAAGAACGAACGAACTTGCGCCCCTCCTCTCATCCACACATCCGAGGCCCCTATCCCTTGGGCCGCAGCGGCTTCTGCGCCGTCACGCGGCCGTACTTGCGTTCGTAGCGCATGATGCTCTGGAGCGAGGTGTTGGTTGACGAGCGGACATCGTGGAGCTCGTCGTAGGCGGAGCGACTTCGACTTGTCTCACCGAGACGTTGCTAGTGACGATCCATCATCAGCAACAGAGTAACTAGTCTGGGCTATTGGTCCCGAGTAGATTTAGCTCGCTGCTTTCGTGAAATGTGCTACGCATGATACAATAGTGGGACTTGGGAATACCATGAAGAGAAGGTTCTACACGCGAGTGAAGGACTTGTCTGGCCGGTGGTTGAATCATCTCCGACCATCATAGTGAGGTGTTGGCATTGCTGGAAGGAGAATAAACGGACTTGTAGGAGAGAGTCATTCCATTAACCGTTCCAAGGACGCCCGTCTATAGATGTGTCGGCCAATTTGCCTGCCAGGCCCTGCATTTCAGCATCCATCATCCCTCTGCTCCAGTCCTTTATGCTAGACAAAGTTGAGTTCTCGAAGTCGATAAATTTGGGTCCCTCAGAAGTGATCAAGATGTTGTATCTGCAGAGATCGCCATGAATGAGATGCTGGTGAAGCTGGTGCAGAGCTTCGCGACAGGACTCAAAGTCACCAACACCAGCGACACGCCCATGGATAAGCTCTACAAGAAAGCCGACGATGCGATCCGGACTCTCTTCGAAGGCGTAGCCGATCAGCCGCGGCGCCAGGGACGATCCGGCAAGACTGT
This sequence comes from Tolypocladium guangdongense, assembly GCA_022114105.1. Lineage (NCBI taxonomy): Eukaryota > Fungi > Ascomycota > Sordariomycetes > Hypocreales > Ophiocordycipitaceae > Tolypocladium > Tolypocladium guangdongense. The sequence goes on along the minus strand of NRQP01000001.1, from coordinate 3,991,609 downwards.
GGTACGCTTTTAACTCTCGGGTTAACGCAGGCACTTCGTGTGGAAATCGGGCGATCTTGAGAACATAAACCCGTCCACTATGAATGACCTCCGAGACACGATGGTTGAATGAACGGCGAGTCTCGAAGTGGGATATATCGTATGCAGGGTAATCATCGAGCACATCCTTCGGCAGTGCGTGCGGGCGGAACTTGTCAACCTCGCACCAGATCCCATCATTATCCTTGTGAACAAGGAGAGTTGTCCAGTCATCGCTCCATTTGTCCAACTTGCTGAGCTCTGCGATGGCCGATCGACCGTGTGTCCGTTTGTCCTCGGGGATGACAGCAGGATTGGCGACTGTGACGTATAGAACTCGGCTGTGCTCTCCGCGGACCCGTTGTATTCGGTAGAGTATATCAGAGGGCCCAGGGTCAAGAGAAAGTAAGGTATCGTTTGTACGCGAGGAGCTTGGTGCCATGGTATCAAGCTGGCCTGGGGCTCGCCACGGCTCGTCCTACTGTTGTGGTTTAAAAGCGATGGAGCAACGATTGCAAACGGCGGGCGAGGTTCGACTATCTTGCTTTCAGGTAATCATGAGAGGCATGATGGTAGTCGTGATGCCATCGATATGTTCCGGTCTGTGGAAAGCAATTGCTGACTTTTGCGTTGAAAGATTTGACAGTCCCTGCAAATCGCGATCAAGACGCTGCTTAGCAATAGTATTGAAGGGAGTCATATCACGTGAAAAGAGACACGTGACTTAGCTCCCAGTTCCTCAGGCCCCGAGCACTTGCCCGGCAACATTCTCCATGGCCCGACCTTGGAGAACTTTGTCCGCAGATGCCTGGATCTTCGTTAGCAAGCCATCTCCATGGCCGAAGGCCTTCTCGACGCTGCTAAGCACCCTTGACAAGTCTAAGTAGCTCAATTCCTTATTGCAGAGATTCTTACCAGAGCAGACCTCTTAAGGACGGAGCATACTCAGACCTAACAATCATCAGCAGTTAGGATCTAATACCGGAACACGTACGGCCCCGCCTTACCGCCCGTCGGGCTATCCGTTGCGACTGAATAATAGTATGGGCGGACGGCGCGAATAAGGGGTATCCGTCCATCGTAGGGAATTGCTACCCCAAAGGAGAGAGTTGCTACGTCAACACTTTGACGTGTCAAGGCTGCGCCGACCCAAAACCGCCAACCACTGGCGGTTCCAAACCTCACGCTAAGAGCAGATCCCCAATAACGCCGATGCCTCCAAGTCTAGACGCGTCTGGGGTTCGGCTTTGGGCTTCTCCCGGGCACTGGACATACTTGTATGTGCCGTTCCCTTCAGCCCCTCCGGGTGGATGTTCCGTCTCCGTGGACGTGAAAGTGGCGGCCGGTGACATCGTCGGCCTACTGGCAGTCTGGTCTCTTGCTTGACCTCAGCGACTGCGACGACCGGTTCTTGCGCTTGCGACCGCTGCTGCCGCCCGTGAAGCCCACAGCGGACGACGGCGGTGGGGACACGGTCGGATCCGAGGGCGATGTCTCGCCACACTTGGGCTTGGATGATGTAGGTGGTGTGGGCTGATAAGCGGGCTGCTGGTCGATGATTTCGTAGCCATCTTCGCCTTCCGTGGGCGGAAGGGGGACAGGCAGGGAATTTCTGGCCTTCCAATACTCCTTGAGATTGTCCCTGAGCTGACAGGACGCTTCCCTTGCATTGTCTTGGGCATTCCTGAGTTGTCTGTAACCCTTCTTGAACTCGTCGAATGAGCTTTTCACGTTCGTCGAGGCGACGGGATACTGATGGTATTCAAGCGCACCGCCCTCCCCCGATGGGGTAGCATAGTGTGAAAAAAAGTTGAAGGTGGTGCCGTCCGTGGTGAATGTGGCGACTTCCGCATGGCCGGCAACATCAGGTTTCCCAATAAAATCAAGGGTTTGATTCCTAGCATAGACAAGGGCCGCTCCATCAAAGGCGCTCTGTAGCCTCGCTTCGTCCATATCTTTTCCCGAACCCTTCCACTCCCCAGCTATATGCGGCAGTGCTAGCGAAAGGGGGTCGTCCTTGTAGAGAACGGCACCGTTGACATGCTTAGTTAGCGGGACCGGGTGGAATTCTTGCATCTCGAGCCCCTCGACAAAGTCGGGTTGTGGAGCAGACAGTCCATCGTTGAAGCCGACATCTTTTGGAAAGCCCGTGAATGCCTGATTGAGCACCGTTGGGTAATCGGCAGTTGGATATTCCTTCAGCAGCTTCCTGCCTACCTCGAAGACCATGGTCGCTTCGTTAGGGGATACCCCGACTCTGTAAAGGTAGTCCCCGTACATCGACTCGGGCGGGGAGGCGGTTTTACGGGGCCGGCAGAGTCGTTCGCGGATACCCTCAAGGTTCTCGGGAGGCTTGGATTTTATGGCGTGGAGGATGCCATTCTCGTAGGCCTGCATAGCAAACCCAGCCGACGTTGTCGAAAGGGCCTTTGACGACTCGGCCGTGGAGTCGGGGGCAGCAGGCGCCGACGCTTTGCTTCCCTTCTTTTTCGCCATCTTGTTGAACAGAGCCACGTTTTCCCGCGTCAACCGCGCCCGCTTTGGCTGGTGTTTGCCGTCGCTGTCGCTGTCGTTGTCGCTGCCGCTGTCGCTGCCGCTGTCGCTGCCGCTGTCGATCTGCCGTTTCCGCAACAGCGTAGCCGGGGAGACCTGCACCCGCCCCTCAACTTTGGGCCCGAGGAGGGAGGTGCGTGGACACTTGGAAGGCTTTGGTTGTCGTACAGTCTGCATGAGCCGTTAGTGTTTGACTTGCGTGAGCGAAGGTTGTCCTACCTTGGCAGCCCGTGGTTCTTCTTCTTGGTCAACTCCCGACTGTCGTGTATCCGCCTGCGGCAGCGCTGCTTGCCTCGGCTGCGACGCGCTCCCAGTCTCGATTTGAGGTTTGGGGGAGGGTTCGAGTGGCGCGATTCGATTCGTATCGCTACCGCCCGTGGAGTGTTGTTGTGCTTGAAGCCTCGCACTACGCCTTGAGGGCCCTGTGCCTGACACATTAGCATGCCAAATCCATCTCTACCGAAATGGAAGAACGCTACCGGTTCCTGCGTCCGTCTGCGTCAATCGTGCGCTCTTCGCGGGCGGCGGGTGGATCTCGGACGTTGTGCCGAGTTGCCTCTTGGTGGACTGTACGGGCGCTGCGTCTTTTTGACTGGGTGGAAGGTCTGTACCCGGCGAGTTAACACGTCTTCCCACTCCCGGTAGATAAGGGCACATGTCCACCTGCACCTGTGCTTGCGACGGCGACTGGCGGCGCTTCTTGCAAGGGATTGGAGGGGCTCACACGAGAGCGGGGGGTCCGCGCCTTGGAGACTCGGCGGTTCATGGCGAGAAACCTGCTCTGATGTAGGAGGGATGAATATTCTATCGGCGCTAGGCGAGACGAGGTCTTTTCGTTTTGTCGCGAGCGGTCGGAAAGAGTTGGTTTGGTCAGGGAGTTTGACTTTGCGACAGATGGTGGGGATCTCGGGCGCGTGCGTGCGGGTAAAAAAGTGCGGCGGGTACGAACTACAGACTAGAATTAGCGTCGTGGGCCCCTATTCGCCGCTGGCCGAATTCTTGGCGAGTGGCTGGGTGGGTCGCGGCAGGCATGTTTGCGCTGCGGCAAATCTTCTGAGGGGGGCTTGCCCGTGAGACGAGACTGCTGCAAGCACAAGCTAACGGCGGCCGCAGGCATGCGGCCACCTAAGCAGCATCCTGCTTCTACTGGCCGGCCGGAAAACTTTGGCGCAGGAGACGTGCATTCGCCGGATCCCCGGAGGAAGTGGCGCTGCCGTGGCGCATGACGCAAGCAGAGCCTCACGCTTAGAAGTGGGGGAGGCTTGCCGCTGCCCCACACGGTCCGCTTGGCGCCAGCTATCTGTCCAATCGTCAGGCACCACAGCCGCCTAGCCTTGCCTTTGGCCTATCACATCGGAGACATGGCGAGGAAGCTGCCGGGAGGTTCCCGCGGCCATCAATACAACGGTTCGTCCCACGCAACGGAGATGTTGGCCATGGGTAAGGTAGATCCCCATTCGCTGCTGGCCGAAGTGGTACGAGTATAGAGCAGGGGGCTGGTTGCCCGGTGCCCCAACGGGGTTGGCTATCTGCGACCAGGGCCAGGTGAGTCATAAGGTGTATTAGTGGAAGGGGCTTCCACGTTTTTTTCTGATTTCCGATTCCAACTTGCTTCGTTCAGCAAGGTTCCGATCACCATGGCCACCAAAGTCGACCCAAGCTTCAGCGAGCAAGTAATACAGTTCCGATCCGACTATCGGCTTCGCCGCGAGCACGAACCTCGCCAAACCTATCATCGACGCGCAGTGCCTGGCCGGGCAGAAACCGTCGGTCATCTACTGGTACGAGAACGGCACCGAGCAAGGCCAATGTGTCCGTCTCTATGACGTCCCCGGCACCCTGTCGGGCGACATCCTCCGCCTCCATCGTAACCTGCCGTCGAGGTCGGACCACTTTGAGGTTGACGGCGATGAGGTCCGCCCTCTGGACTACCTGGAGCTTCCCGTGCCGCTGGAGGATGACTTTGAGGACGTCAGCGACCTTGTCGCCCGTCTGCCCCTCGTAGAGGTCGACGAGCAACAGCACTTTGTGAAAACGGGAAAATACCGAAGCGAGGTGCCCAACCTCCTCGCATGCCAGGGTGGTTCGTGTCCCGGCCAGCCGGGCTCGCGACACCTTATTCAGCTCTTGGGTCGATCGGACAAGAACGAGCTCGTTTTTGAGAAGTTGCATTCTCGCGTTACCATTCTCCCCGAGTTCTCCGACCTGGCCACCTACAAGCGCTGGCTGCTACACATAATAGATGCTCTCGAGGTCCTTCACTCTCGAGGCATCGTCCACCGCGACCTGCGCATCGACAACCTCCTCTTCTCCCGCGACGGCAGCCGTCTGGTGGTGTGCGACCTCGAAGGCCGCTGGGGACAGCGGACCGCGCCCGAGATAGCGCAAGAAGGGTTGGACGCGGGCTGGACCGCCAAGTCGGACGTGTACGACATCGGCCACTGCATCGAATGCATGGTGTACGCAAACGCGCCACTCACGCGGCAGGTCGAATGGCCGGTTCCCGCACCGCTCGATGCGATCGTCGAGGCATGCAAGCGCGAGGCGCCCGAAGACCGCCCGACATTGGAAGGCCTGCGCGCCATGGTGGAAGCCATCGAGACAGATGCCGAGTGACGGAGATGACTGGAAAATTCGAGTATGCAGAATGCATGTAGCAGGCCATTGGACCGTATTGGCAAAGCCTTGGATTAGAACGACATGATTTTAAGCCTCTTCATCTGCTGCTTCCTTGGCCGACGAAATGCGACTGTCACCACTCCTTTCATGCGGTGCACAAGTCAGGCAAAGACCCCAGGCCATCCCACTCCATCATGGGGACTGTAGCCCACAGACTTTCGTCTGCCCATTGTCCCGGGAATGCGCCTTGGTTGCTTCGTGCAGCAATGCTATCCGTCCAATCGGCAAGATCCGTGGTTAAATCCTCCAATTCTCGTCTCGCAATACAACAGGCGTCTCATCAATGCGAATGCCCTGCCCAAGCAGCACGCCGCTCCGCGCTGCCGGCACCATGCATTTTCCATGCCCAGCCGACCTGTCCGACTGGCGTCCACGCCCATGCTCTCCGGCCAATGCAAGACTTTTTTTCGGCGAAATGGCTCATAGGAAGGAAGGACCCAGTGGATGCAAAGAAAGCAGAGGACCGATATGGCCGTCGCCGCCGGGTGCTCATCGTCTCGACATGGCCGTGTCGATGCATTCCAGGAACTATACGGTTTGTCAGCCGCCGACTTGTTGGACGGCCCGATGGAGTTTGTGCTCACCTTTCCGGGCACAACGCCCTGGTTTCCGAGATACCGCGCCATGCCCTTGACAAGCTCGACCTGCTCGTCCGGGCTGAGGCTCGTAATGGCCGTCTCAATCACAGACCCCAGCGTCACCTTGTACACGGCAATGAACGTGTGGTAGTACATGTATGCAAAGAATCCCATGATGAACTGGCAGTCCATGCGGTCCGTCATGCCGCCGTGGCCGGGGATCGAGTCGCCAAAGTCCTTGATCTTAAACGTGCGCTTCAGCCCCGAGGCGAAGAAGCCGCCAAACGGCGCAATCAGCGAGGCAAACGTCGCCAGGACCAGCGCGTGGAGCTGCATGGGTGCGAACGTGAGGGAAAAGGTCGTATTGGGAGGGAGGAAGAAGAACTGCGGCAGGTAGTACGTGCGAGGGATGAAGACGGGGTTCGGATCGCACTGCAGGCCCGTGAAGATGTTGGCGCCGAGGTCCTAGGGGCGGCCGTCAGCAATGAACCATACGCAGCGGCACCGATACGGCGGCACCTACATTGACCGGGCAGATGAAGTACTGGGAGCGGATCATGATGTTGACGAGCAGCATGGCAAAGATGAGCGTCATGATCCACGCGCCGACGAAGCCCTCGACCGTCTTCTTGGGCGAGAGCTTGATGAGCTGGGTCCGGCCAAAGGCGATGCCGCAAATGTACGCAAAGATGTCGTTTGTGATGACGAGCGCGGCGGGCAGGAAGAACCAGATCATGCCCTCGAAGATGTTGTTCATGACGAAGTGCGCCTGCACGACGATGAGGTACAGCGCCATGTGCGTCCAGGCAAAGTTGGTGAACTGGAATTTGTAGTGGCCGGCCTTGAGCGTGGCAACAAACGAGACGAAGCCTGTCCGCGGGCCTCGGTTAGCCGACAGCACGCAGAGTCAAAGGGCGACGACTGACCAAAGACGTAGAGGATGAAGCTGATGAAGCGGTGGTGGGTGGCCAGCGGCAGCAGCACCTTGTCGACGAGGACAATGTGCTTGAAGTAGTAGATGACGCTCTCGCCGTAGAGAAAGTACATGGTGGTGGCGAGCCAGTACCAGTTGAGGCTCTTTGTGGAGCGGATGGAGCGGGCGCGGCTGGGGACGTTGGCGATGGCGATGACCTCCTTGAAGGAGACGATCTGGACGGCGGAGATGATGGCGATGATGTAGATGTGGCCCATGAAGAGGGCGGCGAAGAACATGGCGAGCATGCTAAACGTCCAGAAGGTGCGCGTGTAGAAGTTTGCCTTTTTCTTCTGGTACTCTTCCTCGGCCGTGGGCTGCTTCTGCCGAGACGTGGTTAGCCTGCGTGTCCCAGCGACGCCGAGATGCGTCTCCCAGGAGGCTGTCCAGGGACGTACCTCTTGCACGGGAGCCAGCTGGCCCTGCGCCTTGGCCCGGGTCCGCGTCGGGGAGCCAGAGCCGTCCTCGCTGCCGCTGAAGCTCGACCGGCGGCTCTCGGAGCCGCTGGCCTGGCCGTTGACGGCGCCGCCGTGGGGGAAGCGGACGCCTCTGCGTGACCTGCCCATGGTGGCCGTGATGCGGTCGAGATGCGCGTGTGCGAGTGCGTGTGCGCGCGCAGAGGTGGCCGCAGCAGGTTGAGGTGGCCGCAGCAGGTTGACGGGCGACGTCGCGTCAGGCAATAAGCAAGCCACGCGGATTGCTCGGGACTTGTGGCCGGGGTTACGGACTCGAGCAGGGGCCGACCGGGGGTGTGTGCGTGCGCCCTGGAGCGGAGGATGAGGACAGTCGGTCGTCCGCTGTCGTGTGCGCTCGAGGATGGCGCCCTCGTGTTGGTGCCGTGAGCAGCGGCAGCAGCAGAGCTGGATGTTGTTGGTGACCGAAGCACTCGGGGGGATTTTTCCGCAGACTGCCCTGGGCTGAAAGACGGGGCGGGCTTTATTAGTGGCTGCCCCCAGTGGGCTATGTACGTCAGAGGGTGGCCCCCTACCCATCAATTACTAACACCTGGAGGTGCAGCCACAACACTGAGCTTGTTTGGTTAGAGTTTCAACACTGCTGAACACGTTGAGAAATTAAATTCCGCCGCAGGTTAGACAGGGTCTGCACAGGCTGGGATACGTCAGAGACAGTAATGTACTTGGTGTGGGCCACAATAACGGGGTTGGGGGAATTGCAGCGCTTCCACGAGCCCGGCACGGCAGCTCGGACGAATCATCGACTTAATAGCGGCGCCTCCGCTAGAGATGCTTGTCTGCTACTCACGAGTAGCTGACGAGGCCATCGTTACTTGCGGATGTTAATTAAGCAAAACCGAGAGCTTTGGTTTTGACTAACGCAGTTGTTGAGCTCTTCACTGCGGGAATAGAGTTGCGGCTTCGCCCGCCCGCCTGTGATTGGCTACTGTTGCAACTCGGATCGATCATTGGCCAGAAGGTGGGCCGGGTCTTAACCGCCATTTAATCTTCACCTATGCAGTACGGATACGTACATTATCACATGCCAAAGCACGGCAAGAATCCAGGCATCGCACGCGGCATCGTGAAGCACCCACTTTTAGCTTTGCTTGCGCCTATGCCAAGGGCCTGCTACGTTGACATCGGGCATGAACAGCGGCAGCCGTAACAAGCTCGTCCGATGCCAGAGCGAGAGAGAGTCTCAAACAGTCCAATCCTCATTGTGGCTGTAAATTGCCAGTGACGCATGCCAAGCCACAACCCACCACCCACACGCATGCTTCAGCCACACGCCGAGGCATCGGGTACTTGACCCAAAACGTGACTTCGCGACGCGTCCGACGAGAGCTTCTTCCATCGCCTTGCGCAGGCACGTGGTGGAGCACGACACGAAACCTCAACCAAACCTCCCATGGAAGACACAATTCCAATGCCTCCGCTGCATTGGATCACGAGAAATGGACCTTGACGAGTTCTCGGACGACGGCTTCGACGACTTGACCGACAACGCCCTCCAGGAACTCGAGCGAAATGCCATACGGCTCACCCAGGTGCAGGTTGCCGGGCCAAGCCAGCCCAAAAATGTGTCCCAGGATGCGCAGCGCCACTACTCCGACTATGGCTGGGAGGAAGACGACGACGACCTGGACACCACCGAGGTGACCAATGATGTCGGCGTTCCCATTGGGCGCCCCGTCATAGACAATGCCCTGCAGCAGCGACAACGGCAGCAGCAGCAGCAGCAGCAGCAGCAGCAGCAGCAACGCCAGGCAGGCTCGCAGGCGCCGCGACGACCCGTTCCTCCAGTCCCCAACCCGAGATGGAATCCTACCATCGATCCCGCCAGCCGGCCCAGCACGGCAATGGCGGCCCGGGTCCGCGTGCCCGGCGCCGGGCCTGCGCACCAGCCCTTCCCCGGATCCCAACGGTTCCAGCCCCAGGCACAGGGCCGCATGAACCCTCCTCAGCCAAGTCAATTTGCTCGGCCACCGCTCCCTCCGAATCGGCTTGCCGCGGCGTCGCAGGCACCGCAGGCCCAGCCGGGCGACATCGTCTCGGCGCTGCAGCAGCGCGTGAGAGCACTGGAAGCCGAGCTCAATGCCGCCCGCGGCGAGGTATCCATCATTCGAGCCAACTCTACCAAGACGCAGCAAGAATGCGATGCCCAGATCGCACGCCTCAAGAAGCTCAACGCCGAGCAGATGGAAAAGCAGGAGCGCATCGCCGAAGCTGCCGTCGCGGCCGAGAGGAGTGCTAGTACGGAACTTCAGTTTCTGCAGCGGGACATGCGGGAGGTTAGTGACCGAGCCCGCAGGAAGGATACCGCTGGCGGAACCGCCGTGGGCTTTACGACGCCCAAGAAGGCGGCCAAGACGTGGGGATTGGCCGATGGCTTCGACGAGATGGACATGGCCGCGAGCCCGAGCAAAGGCCAAGGACGCGGTAAAGGCTCCGGTTCGGTGGCCGCCAACGTCGGAGAGAGGACACCGAGCAAAGGGAAGAGGAAGCGCCCGGTAGTCGACAGCCCCATAGCGGCACTGGAGATACACACGGAGGATGTGGTCATGGGTGATGACGAGAAGCCTGCCACACAGGCAACCCAGCCTTGGGTTGTGGCGGCTCCTACAGCTCCATTTGAGGTGAGGCTTCACAGCAACGGCCACATCCGCAAGAGGCCTGGGTCTGACGTGTCTTTTAGTTTCTCCAGCTGGTTCTCGACCACGGTGCCTTCCACCAGCAGCCGCCGACCTTTGACACCCTGGCGCGATTCGCGTTTCCCTCTGACTTGACAGCCACGTCGTTTGCTTCCATGATCTTTGAGAAGCTGCCACTGATGGGCAACCCTCATCGACCAATGCAGCTGCTCGTCGATTTCGCGGAACACATCATCTCACTGTGGACCAGATGCGTCGAGGAGCACTTTTGGGAGCCCGTCAAGTACCTCGTCTCGCTCATCTCCTTCACCTTTGACCTTCACACCATCTCGGTAGCGCCACTCGTCATCAGCAATCTCGTCCCCATCGCCCAGGCGACAATTGTTGCCCTTGCTGAGGGCCGACGCCGCGCCCCTGACGACAACCTGTCCAACAGCGACATGTACAGCTTCCTGGAGGAACACATTGACACTACGCAGATACTCTCGCTGCTATACGCCTCGGCCGTGGCCTGCGCTACGACGCACAGCGAGGCGGAGAGCGGCTTCGAGGACACTTCCGTTGGGTTCTGGAGGCTCATGTCGCTGGATTTGGTGCTTCTGCTCCTGATGCCGAGACAGCGGCTGAGTGACATAGTTGGCATGCTTGACCTGTTGGCCTCTTCGTCGCTGCCTGGGTCGATTGGGCCCGTCAGCGAGGAGGTGGAACCAGCAGTCATCGCACGAGCCATCATTGAGCGAGTGTCGGCCAAGCTCACCGAGCACCACTCGCGTTCTGCCACGACGCCACAGCAGAGGAGACGAGTGCGTCTGGCGGCCCTACGGACGCTCATTGCGTTTGCCAGATGCCCATTCGGTGCCTTGCAGCTCGCGTCGCACGATAACGCTCTACCCCGGCTGGTCACATGCCTGAGCGCATCCATCGACGACTTGTACGACCAGTCCATTCCGTCCATTGTTCCAACCCGGCTACCCGACGCTCTCGCCTCGTCCTCGCTAAGGCTCCCCGAGTCGACGGCGAGCGCGGACTTGTACCGCATCATCTCCCAGAGCGTCCTCCTCATCCACACGCTTGTCACCGACCCCGGCACGTCCAACGTGGCCGACATCAGCCAGAAGCTGTCCATGGCGCATGGCGGGAGCCAGCGGTATCTGCTCGCGCTTGGGAGACTGACATTTGCGGAGGAGGATCTGGTCATTGAGGCGGGCGTCGACGGCGAGGTGGTTGAGGCGGCGCACGAGCTGCTGGAGATGGCAGTGACGCCGGATGAGGGGCAGGCTGTGGGCGAAGCTTTCGGGGCGTGAGGTGATTTGTCCCCGAGCCCAAGTCGGGTCAGCCTCCCGTCGCCAACTGCCGATCTCTTCCCGAACCGCCCCCGCGTCAAAATGAAGCTTAAACTCGGCCTCCTGTCCATGAAGTCATGGTTCCACAGTGAGGAAGGCAAGGCAACGTCATCTATTTCGGACGCCGAACGGGTGGTCTGCGGTGATCGACCTTGGTCAGTTTGATCCGTGCCTGCATTCAAGCAGCTGCTTGGCGAGTTGTGATCTAATAGTTCATGATCATAGAAGCCTGCTCCAAACCTGTAGAACTCACGTTCGAATATTCGGAGCTCCTAGCAATGTAAGCCAAGCTACGGGATTGACACTCCCAATTGCTGTCTACAGGGCCGCCGACAAATCATCGCATCCTCACATCTTTGACCCAACATTCTATCTACTTGGGTGCAAGAAATATGCCGTACTGCCTCCTCAGGGGAGAAAGCTTGGCAACCCTTATGGCCGTTGGTTGGGTATACCTGCATTGATGCCTGCACGGTCAGGCTCTATTCAAGAAGTAGCCACAACCGTGTGCGACGAGACATGCGTCTCGAGGCACTAACTTACCCCTCATGCCCGGTATACTCGTATATATAAGGTCTCGGTGCGGCTCCCTGCCAAAGAAGTTTACATTGCTCGGGTGTCCAGCCTGCACATCAGGAAAGCTGCAGCCGATGCTCTCGCCCAATAGCAGAGCCAATACAACGCCACATTCCTTAACTGGCACAAGAAATGGAAGGCATATCTAAGAAAACGTGAGTTCATTCACACCACATCGCGGTCCCCGACTGGATTGCAAGGGCTGAACATGGTCCAGTGTCGCAACGTCCAAACCGTTCCGGTTTCTCCTTGGCCCAGACAAACGAGAGTTCACCATACATTCTGCCCTCGTCGCACACCAATCCCCTGTCCTTGAGGCTTTTGTCCACGGAAAATTCAAGGAAGCGGTCGACTGTTCCGTGGTGTGGGATGATATCGACGAGAGGACTTTTACCAGTTTTTGGCAGTACGTGTACACCGGGGATTACGACACCCCGGAGCCGCTTCTTACGGCCGCGTCAAGCGTCGGCGCCAATTCTGCCGACAGTCAAGGCCAAGCAGAGGCAGACAAGGTTGATGCTCAGCCAGCCGACGACCCGCCAGCTGAAGAGGAAATACCCATTGCCGAGTGTGCTGGGCCCGAGCCCGAGCTTGCTGAAGCCCAGCCTGCTGAGTCCAAGGACGATTTCTGGGGCACGTTTCCCGCGAGTCCCCGAAAAAAGAAGAAGGTAGCAAAACGGGAGATGCTGTGGAATGACTTCCAGGAATCCTGGCGCCTCGACCTGCGTGTCCATGCCAACGACGAAACCGAGAAGGGGCCAAAGGACTACGAAGACATATTCATCCACCACGCTCGAGTCTACGTCCTGGGAGACCGCTATGGGATCACGCGACTGATGAACGTTTCTCTCCACAAGCTCCACCAGGCTTTGGCGGAATACGTTCTGACTAAAAAGGGACTCAAAGCCGTCGTGGAGCTGTTGCGATTCTGCTACGAGGATTTGGCCCCGGAGAGGCTGAGACAGCTCGTGGTCCATTACGCGGCCTGCAATGTCGAGAAGTTGTGGAAGAGTGAGGAGTTTCAGGAGCTGTTGGAGGAATGTGGTAGCTTGTCGAGGGCTCTGGTAGGGTCCATGTTGCTTAGGCTAGATTGATGGGGCTTGTTCTCTCCTTTATTTGGAAATATGTCAGATGCCGCATGGTCATGCTTTCCAGTTCTCTCGGGAAAATAACTAGATGAGTTTATAACAGCGATGGCTCAAGATGTGTTGAAGCTTTCGAGAACCTCCAGATTATCGTGGTGCCCAGACTACGTGGTCCCCCAACGCACGCTCATAGAAATACATCAAGACCTCGCTCCTCCATCCGAAAACCTGCTTACAGGCCCATGATCCTCCTGAATCCAACGTTTTCCACCACCCAGGACGGCCCCCAGCCTGAAGCCCCCCCGCCCTCGAGCTTCCCGTCCACCTGCCCCAAGGCCATCTGCGTCAGAAACCCCTCCGTCGGCCCATGCTAGCAGCGTCAAGATACGAGATGAAGCAGGGCCTGGTGAGACGAACGCAATGGAGATGCTTGTAGCTCGCACTCGGACACGTATCAATAGGACGCGCAGTTTGCCACTGGAAGAGCAACATTCGTGGTCTCGAACCTCACCCCCTCGCCGCCACCCTACCCTATACATTGACATCAACGCCTGAAATTGAAGGCAGACACCAACACCAAGATTCGACATGGATATCTGAAGCCCGGCAACCGACCCCCCTCACAGCAACACGCCCGCCGCCACCGCAAAGCACACAGCCCCCCGGCAGCGCCCCAGGCCGCCGTCCGCGGCGCCGCGCTCGCCGCGCTCGCCGTCATGTCCTGGCCGTGCGCGGCCGCCGACGGCGCGCTCGCCACGACGTCGATGTTGCGCACCTCGCTGTCCCTGCCGGGCGTGTACTCCAGCGCCGGGAAGCTGCACTTCGCCATGATGACGTCCATGTCTGCCGCGCGTCAGCCGCCTGCGGCGCGGCGGAAGAGGGGGGGGGGGGGGGACAGGCTCACTGTTCTGCGCGTCGCCGGCCTGCGCGATGCAGCTCGCGCACAGCGCCGCGACCCGCGCCACGTCGAAGCTGCGGTTCAGGCACACGCACCGCTCCTCGGGGTCCATGGCCGCGGGCATGGCCGCGCCGCCCATCCGGCCGCCTTCGTCGGCGGGGTCGGGCCTCGGGCTGCTGCTCGTCGTCGCCGCCGTCGTCCTGGCCGGCGGCGGGAGCGGCAGCGGGGGCGTCGTGGGGGCCAGCCTGACGACGCCGAGCGTGGTGCGTGGCCCGAGTGCCGTCATCGGGCCGGCTTCCTGGACGGCGAGCCGGGACGACGCCGACGACGACGGCGAGGAGGCGCTCGCCGTCAGCCTGTACGGGAACGACGTCGGCGCCGGCACGAGCGTCACAAAGGCCCTCCTCTCCAGGCGGTCGTCGTCGCGCACCGTCCGCCGCGGCCTGTCCACGCGCCGCCGCCTGGCGAGCTTGCGCGGGCTGCACAGCGCCGTCAGCTCGACCATGGGCCCGCAGATGGTCGCGCACTGGACGGGGATGTCCTCGGGCGGCAGCGCCTCGCCCGCCGCCAGGGCCGCGAGGCCGCAGACGACGACGAGGCTGGCGTGCGCCGGCTTCATTGCGCGTGGTGGTGGTGTGTTGTGCCCGGTCCCAGCGACGAACAGTCGAGCCTTTGCTGCAGCGTCAATGGCAGCTCGTTCATCGACGGCGTTGGTGCGAGTCGTGCTCTGGTGAGGCCAACATCGCTCCCGGGAGGAGACGTCGTGGGACGTTGCACCTTGAAACGCGTCCAGGGGCGTCTGCCTGCTCGCCCGTCTGCCTCATCCTCGTCTCAGCTGGGCGGCCACGGGCGGGAGCAAGTCGCCGCAGCGCCGTACCGCGAGGCGACTCGGTGGAACGCCGTCTGAAACACCACCTGGCAACATGTGAAGCCCGGCGGTGCTACGCGGCGGCCGTGGGAGTCTCAGTCGACCGCGAGGCGCGGCGCCGTGGTTCCTCAGCAGATGTGAAGGGTTCGTGCGGTTGGCTGGAAGAGGGATGGTGTGGTTTGCGGCCGATCGTCGCGGACCCTCGAGCTGACCACCTCGCATCATAATATTCCGCGTGTTAAGCCAGGGATGCATGCACCTGACAACCGTGTCAAAGCCAGCCGCCATGAATTGAACTCGATAATACAAATAGCCGGTGGCAGCGACGCAGCGCCTCGCAAGATCCATCCAACAGTCCCCCAATTAATAGCACCTTCAACGCGTGTCGCCGTGGCTTAAGCCCCCATGATAAACCAATTTCTATGAGCCGGTCAAGACTCGTGCCCATGCCTATTAAAACAGTAGCGGTGCTCCCGGTCGCGGCGAGGCCACCGACGCAACATGCAGGAATCCAAGAATCTTAGTTACGGCCGTTGACAGTGCGTTTGGTCCAGGCATGCAATCCCTGGCCCTCAGAAGCGGTGCTGGCGGCCCACGCTCTCCACCCTCACGCCGAGCTTCTCCATCTCGCGCGAGTCGATGACGCCGCGGCCGTCAAACACCCACCGGGGCTTGGCCATGGTGGCGGAGATGCGCACCCAGTCTATCCGCTCCTTGGGCCTGTACTCCTCGGCGCTGCCCATGCCGGTGGCGTGGCCCGTCTGCTTGCTCTCCTTCTCCTGGAGACAGTCGGGGCAGTCCTCGCCGCACGACGGCTCCAGATTGAACCGGTCGAGCGGGTCGTCCGACGTCTCGCCGGGTCGCTGCACGAGGTGCTTGTGCAGCGCGAGCATGTCGTTGGCCGTGGGGGCCGACGACGTGAACGGCCGGGGATCGGACTTGGGGTTGGGCTTGCGGCCGATCATCTTGGGCGTGGGCTGGGAGGCCGGCACGGGCTTCGGCTGAGGAATGGGCTGGTTCCGGAACTCGTCGAACTCGGTCGCAATGACCACGGCGGTGCTGCCGTGGCAGGCGTCGTAGGCGTTTCCGTAGACCGAGATGTTGTTGCCCGCGGCCACGGGGCCGAGAAGCGTCTTGATCTCGTCCTTGATGACGATGGGGTTGCAGCAGGGGTCGAAGACGGCCACCTCCCGGGGACGCTCCTCCAGCAGCGTCTTGACCATCTCGAGAGCAGGCGCCTCGCGCGTGTCGGACGTGTTCTTCTTGAAGGCGTAGCCGAGGATGGTGACCTTTTTGCCCACCAGGGTGTTGTTGAGACACTTGATGACGCGGTTCGTGAACCGGTCCCGGGCGTACTCGTTCATCTTGACGACCTGGCGCCAGTACTCGCCGACCTCGGGCAGGCCCATGGTGTCGGCCAGGTAGACGAGGTTCAGAACGTCCTTTTTGAAGCAGCTGCCCCCGAAGCCGATGCCGGCCATGAGGAACTTGTTGCCGATTCGAGGGTCGACGCCAATGGCGCGAGCCACCTCGTCGACGTCGGCACCCGTCTGCTCGCACAGGGCCGAGATGGAGTTGATGCTCGAGATGCGCTGGGCGAGCATGGAGTTGGCCACGAGCTTGGCGAGCTCCGACGACCAGACGTTGGTGGTCAGGATGCGGTCGCGGGGCACCCAGGCGGCATAGACGCGGACCAGAGCCTCGGCGGCCCTCTTCCCCGACGGCGTCGGCGCGGAGCCGATGAGAATGCGGTCGGGGTAGAGCAGGTCGTTGACGGCCGTCCCGGCGGCCAAGAACTCGGGGTTGGAGAGGATCTCGAAGTGGACGCCGGGCCGGTGCATGGAGAGCTGGCCGCAAACATGTCAGAGACCCCGGCTCCGCCCACAGGGGAAGCGCAGATGGACCTACCGTGTCGGCCACGAGCTGGGCCGTCCGGCAGGGGACGGTGCTCTTCTCGACGATGATGGCACCCTCGCGGGCGTACTGGGCGACGACGCCGGTGACGGCCTCAAAGGCAGTCATGTCGGTGGCGCTGCCGGCGCCGACGCCGCGCTCCTTGGTGGGGGTGTTGACGGCGACGAGGACGACGTCGGCCTCGGCGATGCCCCTGGCGACGTCTGTGGTGAAGAAGAGGTTGCCGGGGCGGCGAGGCACGGCGGTCTCGCCGTCGTCGACGGAGGAGCCCTCGGAGTCGGAGGTGGGCTCGTTGGCAAAGGACGTCTCGCGGCCGCCGTCACGGGCAATGCGGACGATGTCGTGCAGGCCGGGCTCGTAGATGGGCGGGTGGCGCGAGTTCCAGCGGCGGATGCGGTTCTCGTCGCGGTCGACGACGGTCACCCGGATGTGCGGGTTCTGGAAGGCGACGACGGCGGCAGTCGGGCCGCCTGGGCGCGGGAGGGAGCAGGTCAGCCAATGGCTCGTCACGGCGACGGTGGTTGAGCGCTGGAGCTGCGATGGCGTGCCGGCGCCGGCACCGGCCGCGAGACGCCGTGGTCACGAGGGCAGCGCGTCGGCGAGACCGCGGGAGGACAGGACAGCTCACGACTTACCGACATAGCCGGCGCCGACGCAGCAGATGGTGCGGACCGCGACCTCGCCGTGGAAGCCGCCGTTGGCGTGCTCCGCGGCGCCATTGAGGCCGAGCCTCCTGACCGAGTCGACGACGGCCTCGGGGATGGAAGCCATTGTCGCGGCAGCGGAGGGGCCCGGGATATGCGCAGCGAGCGGCAGAGGCGTGGCGCAGCAGCAGCCTGCAGCCTGCAGCTTACAGACGCAGCCGGGGGCGGTTCGACGGCGACGACGGCGCGGCGAGCAAGCAAGAAGCGAGGGGACGCAGAGCGGGCGCGCGGATGCCAGAGGGGCTCTTCTTCAGCGCACGCACACGGTCCGCATGGGAAAGGAACCAGGAGGACGCCGGAAGGATGGGAGGACGAAAAGGGGCGAGACGGGCGAGACGAGCGATGCGCGGCCAAGAGCAGCAGCCGGGACCCGGAGCCAGAGGCCGTCTGTCTCGCGGCCGCGTCGAGTCGGAGGACGAGAGGACTGGAAATTATGGGGCGGCGCTGCCAAGACGGACGCAAACAAAGCCATGCCGCCTGTCTTGCGCCGCTGATTTGGTCTGCTGCAACGGCGGCAGCAGCAGCATGAGCTCGGGGGATCGGGAGCCACATGGCTTGCGTGCTGCGGCGAGGTACGGAGTACATGCAGGCGCCGAGAGCGGCAAGTGCCAACGGCGAGGCGCGCGCTGGTTGGCCGCGGCGCCGGAAGGGCCTGGCCAGCGCGGGTTGCGCCACGCATCAGCCCCAGATGGCCGCTCGATGCAGCTGCGAGTCAGCGCCGCCCGCCCGCGCGATGCTCATCTCGCCTCCATGCGCGCCCGCTGCTTGCGTCCTCGACGCGTAAGTCTGCGGGCCGCACGGCTTGCCGGCTCGCTCGAGGTGGTGTCAGCCTGCCCGCCGGGCCATGTGGAGCGGCACGCCGGCGCCGCCACGAGACTCCAGGTACCGCTACAGCGCACGTTTTCGAGCGCCCGTCGTCAGGGGAGGGCTCGATCAGCCGGGGATCAGCCGGGCCCAGGGCATTGCGGCTGAGACTGCCAAGAATCGACTGCGGTGTGGTGCAATGCCGCGAAGCCGAATGTCGGCCGCCGGGCGTGAACTGTCGTCGTCAGCCGTTGGTGACGGAAATCGAGACGGCTGCGCAGAACCAGTCGCCCGCGTTCGCCCGGAATCGCACCGTGCCAGCGCCGGCGGTTTGCGTTGGATCTGATTACGAGGCCGGCCCGCCGCGTGCAACCTCGGTGCGCTCGACCCGGATGTCAACAGCAGGTGGAGACCGAGACGTCGACATTGACCGCACTGCCAGCAAATGCCTCTCGGAGTTTACAGTCTTGGGCGTGTGCGTCTTGGCCTGTCTCCGTCAACCTGTCGCGAATCTGGCCACCATATCAGTTGGCGGTGGAGCACCCACCTGGACCCGCCAACCCCTCATGCCACCGCCGCCTTGGTCCCCGACACTGAGCACCGCGCCCGCAACGCACGCAGAGCGACAAACGCGGCAGGGCTGATGCAACGGGACCCTATCCGAGGTTACATGAGCGGCATGTGGTCGCGGCGGCGTGCACCGCGACGAGATCCAATCGCCCCAGCCCCGTGTCGGCTCATGCTGCTGCCAACGCCTGATCCGGGCCAGAATAGCCTTTGTCGCGCCCGCTTCCGAGGGACATTGCCGTCCGAGTGGGCGGCGCGGGGTCGCGGTGTGCGGCAGGCAGCGCAGCTCGTCGCCCAACCAGCCGGGCCACGGGGTCGCTGCCGATGCCCATTCGCGTCGTACCATTTCACGTTTGCCATGTCTCTGCGCGTCGCCAAGTCGACGGCCGCCGTCGATTGGCTGGCCGCAGCAATGTGGTTGTCCTGCCGCCCGTGATTGGCCGGCCGCAGCCCCGTCTCGACTTACACCTGCGAACGCCCTTTGACGCTCAAGCGAGCCTAGGATTCGGCGTGTACGAGTAGCACCCGATACGGGGGGTACCACGCTCGAATGCTGCGGCGCAGGACGAGCGTGAAGAGAGGCGAGGCAGGTCGTGGTTGACGTTTGGTGACGGCCTCGCTTTTATGCGTCGCCCTCACTCCATCCGCGCTCTGCCACGCTCTCTGCCGTTCCAGTGACTGACGGCCGTTGCCCCTCCTGGTGCCCTATCAAGTATCGCGGCGTCCATCGCCGTACCCTCCCCCCTCCCTCGTCACACCGGCTGGACCCCGTTCTGCAGCCGCCGACGAACGGCGTCCTCCCGCCGGTGCTCGTGGCGGCCTCGCCGTCCCCCATTGCAGCCTTATCCGTCCTAGAGCCATACCGTCATGTGCTGCCGGTGAATCGCCCAGGCCGATGCCCTCGGCCGTTCGCTGCGGCCACGTGGGACGGCGTAGCCGCGAGCCCGCAAGCCACGGACGACGCGATCGGGAGAGAAGAAAAGGGCGTGCCCTCGATTGCGGGCAGACTCGCCGCCATGGAGCACACACGACTTCTTCGTCTCTGGCAGCGAGGCCCGTTGCCGCCCAATCTCGACGCCATGTCCACGAAGCCGCTTCTCGCCGGCCGCGGCTCGACGCCGTCCCCCGAGCACGACCTCTCTCAATTTCCCGATGCGCTCAGAGGGCGGCGCATCCTCCTCTGCACCGAGTCGTTTGGGCCCGTCAACGGCGTCAGTCGCACGACGCTGATGCTCGTCACCCACCTGCGCGAGCGCGGCGCGCACGTCGCCGTCGTCGCGCCTCACAACCACACCATGCACAACACCTTTTCGCCCCCGCCGTCGCCGAGCCTGGGCCCGGCCGACAAGCAGCCCGAGGTCCGGGTGACGGGATACCCGCTGCCCTTCAACCCCGAGCTCTCCATCGTCTACCCCGTGCGCAACTCGACGCTCTACGCGCGCACGTTTGGCGACGATTCGCCGCCCGACCTCATCTACCTCGCCTCGCCGGCCAGTTTGGGCTTCCAGGTCATGCTGCAGCTCCGGCAGCAGCCTCGGGAGAACCAAATCCCTGTCATCTGCAACTTCCAGACCGATTTGGCCGGCTACTGCGAAATCCTCTTCCCCGCGCCCCTCAGCCACATCGCCGTCTTTGCTTTTGACGCCGTGCAGAGCTACCTGTTCCGCCACCCGTCCGTCAAGACCATCTTCTATCCTTCGCGCTTCGTCCGGCGGTACCTCATCAACCAGAATGTGCAGGAGAGCAAGCTGCATCTGCTGACGAGGGGAGTCAATGCCGACCTCTTCAATCCCAGCCGAAGGAGCGAGGAGCGGCGCAGGGAGATCGCGCCCAACGGGGAGGTCATCTTCGTCACCGTCTCGCGCATCGCAGGCGAAAAAGGGTTCGATTTTCTGGCCAAGGCGGCCAAGGAGCTCGACGCGCGCGGCCTGCGATTCAAGCTCTACATTGTCGGTGGAAACCGAAACCCCGACGTCGAAAAGGACGTCCAAGAGCTGTTCGACCCGCTCCGGGAGCAGGGCAAGGTCATTTTCGCGGGATTCAAGGTCGGCGAGGACCTGGCGGCGGCATACGCCAGCGGCGACGTCTTCCTGCACTGCTCCGTCACCGAGACATTCGGCTTGGTGGTCCTGGAATCGATGGCCAGCGGCGTTCCCGTCGTGGCCCGCGATGAGGGCGGGCCGTCGGACATTGTGCAGCACGGGGACACGGGTTTCCTCGTCCCGCCCAACGACCTGGACGGGTTCGTCGCGAAAGCCATGAAGCTGGCGCAGGACAAGCAGCAGCGATTGCGCATGGCAAAGGCCGCCAGGGCCGCCGCCTGCGACGCCTCGTGGGAGAAGATCAACAACAAGGTCGCCTGGCGCATGGCCGACACCATCGCGGAGCGCGAGCGCGAGCGGGGCACGGCGCCGCGCTCCACGCAGGCCGTGTCTGCGACGGCGCAGCAGCTCGTGCCCGTGTACGGATGGCTCATGATGAACGACGCGACGCGGGAGCTGCTCATGCACCGCATCGTGGACGCGCGACTCGTGGGCGGCCTGGGCGTCATCATCACCTTTTGGGTCGTGACGGGATGCTACATGGTCTTTACGGAAATCCTCCTGTGGGCAAGGCGGCGCATGCGTGCCGGGGAGCGCACCGTGGTTGCCTCGTAGCGGCGGCTGGTCCGGAGTTTTGAGGCATCTGACGTTGGTTTCGGCGTCGGGGCGCGGGGCGCTCGGGTCAAGCACGACGGCCATTGGTCGTGTGGTGTTCCCTCTTGCGTTTGCATGAGGATTGAAGTCCGCTTGGGGGCTGACTGCATAGGAGACTGGAGTAATGATATAGAGGCGGTTTCTCTTCTGTCACTACAAGGACGCGCTTGGTGGCTGCGCTTTGATGATGAGACGACGAAAGACTGACATATACCCGTCATGACTTTGGGCTTGTGATGGATGGATTGAGCTACGAATTGAATGCCTACTCAAACAAAGAGATATATAAAGATTGACCGGCTGAATAAATAAACATTGAAGCTGACCCCTGGATATTTTAAACGTGGCACCAGTGCCATGCAATAGCGGCCCGCTGTAGTGGCAAAGAAAAAGAAAGTGAGTGGTACACGCCCTCGGCACCGTATTATATCGTCCTGGTCCGGCGCCCCGGCATCGCGGCCTGCCGGCGCTTATACATCTCGGCGTAGTTGATGCGCTCGTAGGTGCCGACGCCGTAGGCGACCACGCCGAGCAGCAGCCAGACGGAGACGATGATGAGGCCGACGGGGAAGATCATGAGCTGGACGCCCGGGAGGACGAAGGCGGCGGTGCCGTTGTGCAGGGCGGCGAGGCGGGCGTTGACGGCGACCTGGGCGGCCGAGAGGTCGGACATGACGACCTGGGCGGAGAAGACGCCGGTGAGGAAGGACGCCTCGTTGAGGGAGACGTTCGTGCTGACGGCGCCGCCGCTGGGGCTCTGGGCCGTGAGGGTGAAGGTGGGCATGACGACGGCTTCGATGGCGGCCCTGCAAAGCGTTAGATGGCAGCTGTGCGAGCGTGCGGCCCGAGACTTACATGGACATGTTCTTCTCCATCTCCTGCTTGTCAATCTGGCCGACAAACATGTACGTCCGCAGCAGCGGCGGCTGGCTCGCCTCGGCCCGGGGCACGGGGGGGGGCGTCCCGTTTTCCGCCATGCCCATGCCCATGATCGCGCTCATGGGCACGGGACTGACGCTCGCGCCGCTGTACTGCACGCCGACGTTGATGTCGCCGGGGGCCACGCCGACGAAGGCGTCGCGCGGCTCCGAGACGCGGTACAGGCGCAGATCGGCCTCGAAGGCGCCGGACGTGGTGTCGAGCGACGGCAGGTTGTAGCAGATGCAGTAGCCCGAGGGGTTGGAGCTGCGGACGAGGGTGCTCAGGGCGGCGGTGCAGGCGGCGTTGGTGGCCGCGTCCCAGGCGGTGGCGTTGAGGGTGCCGTCGGGGTTGAGCTTGACGGCCCCGTTGGCCGCGGCCATGCCCGTGCCGGAGCGGGCGCTGGGGTTGGCGTCCTGCCGGCGGAGGAGGCTGGGGGGACGGGCGGGCGAGACGTAGGGCGACGAGAGGACATCGTCGGCGCGGAGGACGGCACCGGGCGGGATGTCGAGCGAGTGGTATGCTCCCGCGGCGGGGAGGAGGGCGGCGACGGCGACGCCGAGGTGAAGCCTCATGGTGAGTTATGGCAGGATATTACTAGCGAGGATGGCGTAGGTGCGCTCGGTCAGGCCATGGCCGGCATGGAGTCCGACCCCGTTGGTGGCGATGAAGCAGCAGCTCCCGTCCGGCGGTGTATTACAGCTGCTCGACCGATTAAAGCGCGGGCCGTGGCGAGACGAGGCAAAGGAGGAGAACGACGGTATTACGGCAGCGCGAAAGCGAAGAGTGACGGGCGCCAGCGCGATGGAGAGGCGACGGTCGCACAAGGGCCCATGAGGCGGACGGCCGCCCCATATCACCTGCGCCCCCGCCGTCGGCCAACCCGGCGGCCGCGAGCCATCATCCACAGGCGGGACGTCGTCGTTTGGGACGAGTCTCGCGGCGCGCCAGCGGGCACCGCAGCGCGCCGCACAGCATTGCCGCTCTGCGTGGTGGTGCGACGCCTCGGCCGCGTCGCCGCAGAGCAGCACGCAGCCGCCGAAACCGCCCGAGTAGCGAGACTGGCCGGCGGCGTGCGGCCGTCCAAGACATGAGGCCGCTGCCGCACGTCGCTCGGTGGAGAGCCGAACCCAGGGGTCGGTGGCCGCAGCACGGTGGGTTGCGGCTGCGTCTCAGGGTCGTCTGAGCCTCGCGTCGCACGGGCGGGTGCGATGCCGACGTTTCAGGGCCCAATCGGGCGGGTCCTCCGGCCGGTAGTCGAAACTTTAATGGCACCAAGGGAGAAGCAATCGTGGACGCAGGCCAATGACGGGCGCTGGCAGTCAGCCGAGGGGAGGGGCGACTGGAAAGACCGGGGTACAGAGCATCCCATTGGCTTCGGCAACGCCGCATTACGCCGATGACGAACAGTCGAAACCCCTGAGAAGAAGTAGAATAGATGGCTTTTCCCTGCCGTTCCCCGCTATTCCCGCCGTTCCTCGCTGTACCTGCCGTTCTTCGCCATTCCTGCCGTTCCTGCCGTTCCTGCCGTTCCTGCCGTTCCTCGCTATACCTCCGCGCCTCGCTGTTCCTGCCGTTCCCCGCCGCTCCTCGCTATCCCCGCCGTTCTCAACACAACCTTCTCTACCCGTACTCCGCCGCAGTCACGTTGACCTTGCCCCCCAAGCTCCCACACTTGCGCGCCGCGAGGCAGTAGTTGATGGCCATGGCCATGGCCTTTTGCTGGTTGTGGTGCACCTTGTCCATGGTCAACCAGTTGGGGTACGTCTCGTCGGTGAGCGCGTCCCAGAACTCGTGGTACAGGCTGCGCCACGCCGGCCGGTTCATCATCGTGATGGACCCGTCGGGCCACATGATGTCCTCGGTGTGCTGCGTGACGGTCCACTCCGTGTTCCACACCTTGGAGTCGCGATGCGCCTGGTGCGAGCGTAGCTGCCCGAGCTGGTCCGCAATCATCTCGCCGACGTTGTTCTTGTCGGACCAGCGGCCCCAGACGGGAAAGTTCTTGTCCGAGACGAAGCCCTCCTTGCCGCCGGGGAAGCCGCCGAGCGGGAGCCACGACTCCTTGATGTGCACGAGCACGGCCGTGGTGCCGTTGCCGATGAAGCGCTCGAGCGGCCACCTGGTGATGTCCTCGTTGTCGGGCACGCTGATGCGGTGCTTGAGCAGCCGCAGGAGCTTGTAGAGCTCGGCCGTTTCGTGCCCGTCCAGCCTGTCGAAGCGGTCGTCTGCGTTGCGGGCATCCGGGTGCATGTCCAAGATGATGAGCTCGCCGGGGTACTCCTCGGTGAAGGCGTTGACGATATCAATCATCTCGTGCACGCCGGCGCCGAACATGCCCTGCCAGCCGAGGCCCTTGACCTCGGACGCGTGGCTGTGGCGGAAGTGGTGGTGCCACTTGGTGGCGCGCACGTCGAGGACGCGGATGCCGCCGTTGCCGAGCTGGTTGTAGAGGTCGTCGTCCTGGGTGAGAGTGTTGCTGGGGCATCCGGCGCCGATGGGTGCAATCCCCTTCCACATGCCCGCGTGGTGGGAGCGAGGCAGGGAGAGCTCGCGGAGGGGGATGTGGCCAATGTCGGGGAGGGTGTCCTTCATCCAGGTGATGGGAGGGTCGTTGGAGATGAAGTGCCCCTCGGTGCCGGCGAGCATGAAGCCGACACCACCGGGCATGCGGAGGAAACCAAGCTTGTGCTGGCTCCCCTTGCCGTTGTTCATCGTCTCGAGCTCCTCCCTGAAGGCGACCCAGACGTTGTGAGGGTGGCCCCTGCGGTACTGGACCTGGAAGGACATGGGCTTGGACGTGCCCTCGAGGTGGTAGTCCACCTCGGCCGCCGAGTCCATCGCGACGAAGCCGTTCCCTCGCTCGACGAGCAGTTGGAAGGACTCGCCGGGGTTGATGTGCTCGGGCCAATGCCAACCCAGGACCTGGTAGAGGCTGCTGTAGCCCCGTGCCCAGCGGTAAGGGGTTGCGTTGATGACCCCGATGTAGGTGTCCCCGTGTAGCGGGTCCTTGTTGCCGCGCTGCACAAGGGGACTGGCGGCCCCCAGGAGGGCGAGGGCCGAGAGGGCCAGGCCGGCAAGGGAGGAGAGACGGACCATTTTGGGGAGAGTGTTGTTTGCGATGTGATGTCGTGGGCAGGATGGATGTGTTTGGAAGATGTGGTGATGTCTGGTCCTGAGGTCTGGTCGTGGTCTATTTATTTACGCGAGGACAGCAGGCTTTTGCGTTTGGAAAGGACATAGTTCTAGTCCCTTGACGCAAAGTTTCAACATCGTTGCCGACGCCTAACGCGCGAAGAAGGTTCGTCGTGGCAGAGTGGACGTGGCGCGGAGCCCGGCAACGGGGCGCCGTCGTCAACATTGCCGCCTGTTTGCAGATTGCAACGCTGAAGCGTAAGTCGCCAACGCACCGCGAATGCCATGTCTACCAGACGGCAATTCCTTCTTCTCCATCTCCTGCGCCTACCGCAGCATCGTCGAGTCCAACTGCCAAGACGCCACGGGAAGCTCGCGTCTTCAACGCGCCACGCCCACCGGGTGAGTCACCGACGCCATGGCCGACGACGGCTAGTGTCTCGCGGCGCTCACCTTCACTCTTCGGTTGCTTGGCCCCTTCTGGGTAATTTTTCAGGCTTTAGAGGGTGGTACTGGGCGCGGCGACTGCGCGGCGACATCGCCAAGGCGGCGAGGCGCGTCGTCGGACAGAGTGGATACGCCTCGGGCGTTAATAAGCTTCTGGAATCTCGACGCCGGGCTCTAGATCGGCTGGGCGGTGCACGTGACTCCTGCCGTGCCCATTGGCCTTAGGAATCATGGCATGACGTGCTGCGCTCTAGCCCCTGCGCATACAGCATGAGCATGAAGCTATTACTCGCACGGTAATTACCGAGCCAGCTTCGCTTCGTGAACCAGCTAGCGAGCAAGCTTCGCTTCGCGAACTGTCTGTCCGTACGAGCTTTGGCTTTGCGAGAGTTGAGCTTCCGGCTTGACGAGCTGGACGAGTCCCTCGAGTACGACGTCGCTGCAGCACGGACGGCCTTTCCGTTGCACTTGCAAACCTTGTCCACCCCCAGGGGGTCGCCACCAACGCTCGCCTCTGCATCTGCCAGGCATCTGCATCCCTCGTCTCCGCTGTCAAGCCAGAGCCGGGACAGATCGACGCCTCCACACAGTTGCGCCCAATCACCAAGATGGGCTGCGCGATGGCGCCATCTCCGCCTCTTCCGCCGTGCGTTGCATGCGGCTGCGCGCATGAGCACGGTGGCACATACATATAAGGCACGCAATCCCGTCCGTTCGTGGCGAGGAGCTGGAGACTCAAGCCCGCGCCTCCATCCTGCGCATTTCATCGCGATCCATCGAGCGGAGGAGCAACTGCATCATGGGTGTTGACTCGGCTGCCGTCGTCGACAGTGTGTCGCCTCGTCGGCCGCCCGCGTACAGCGCCAACGTCGACATGAGCGACGACGGCGACGACGCCATCATCCCCAAGGGCGCGCTCGATCCCGTCTACGAGGCCAAGGCCCGGGTGCTCAACCGCGCAGTATGTCGTCGCTTCCCTCCCGCCTTGCCGCCCCCGGCGCGTCGCTGCTAACAGTGCCGGCGCAACCAGATCAAGGACATCGGCATGGGCTGGTACCAGTGGCAGCTCTTCGTCGTCGTCGGCTTCGGCTGGGCGAGCGACAACCTGTGGCCCATTGTCACGTCGCTCGTCTTCACGCCCATCGCCAACGAGTTCAACCCGGCGCGGCCGCCGCTCTTCACCCTCGCCCAGAACATCGGCCTGCTCGCCGGCGCCGTCTTCTGGGGCTTTGGCTGCGACATCTTCGGCCGCAAATGGGCCTTCAACCTGACGCTCGGCATCACCGCCGTCTGGGGCTTGATTGCCGCCAGCGCACCCAGCTTCGCGGCCGCCGGCGCCTTCGCCGCGCTGTGGTCCTTCGGCGTCGGCGGCAACCTCCCCGTCGACTCGGCCATCTTCCTCGAGTTTCTGCCCCAGTCGCACCAGTACCTGCTGACCGTCTTGTCGGTCGACTGGGCCTTTGCCCAGGTCGTGGCCAATCTCGTCGCCTGGCCGCTGCTGGGGAACCTAACGTGCTCCCAGGGGGAGAAGCCGTGCTCCAGGAGCGACAACATGGGCTGGCGGTACTTTGTCGTCGCCATGGGCGGCACCACGCTGCTCATGTTCCTTGCTCGATTCCTGCTCTTTTCCATCTTCGAGTCGCCCAAGTACCTTATGGGCAAGGGTCGCGACCAGGACGCCGTTCGCGTCGTGCACGAGGTCGCCCGGCGCAATGGCACCACGAGCGACCTGACGCTCGACGACCTCAAGGCGTGCGAGCCCGATGGCTACGTCGCTCAGACGGACGCGTCCGCTGCGCTCAAGAGGCACCTCGAGAAGCTCGACGCCAAGCACGTCAAGACCCTGTTCTCGACCAGGCGCCTGGCGCTGAGCACCGGCCTCGTCATGGCCATCTGGGCATTGATTGGGCTCGGATACCCCCTCTACAATGCGTTTTTGCCCTACATCCAGGCCACCCGGGGCGCCCAGTTCGAGGACGGAAGCACTTACATCACCTACCGCAATAGCCTCATCATCTCGGTCCTGGGCGTTCCGGGCGCGCTGCTTGGCGGCTTTCTGGTGGAGCTTCCTGGCATCGGCCGAAAGGGCACCCTCTCGGTATTCACCGTCCTCACCGGCGTCTTCCTCTATTGCTCGACGACTGCGTTGAACAGCACGGCGCTTCTGGGGTGGAACTGTGCCTTCAACTTTTGCAGCAACGTCATGTATGCTGTGCTCTACGGCTACACGCCAGAGGTCTTTCCGACTCCCCAGCGCGGTACGGGCAACGCACTTGCTGCGACGTGCAACCGCATCTTTGGCATCATGGCTGTGAGCAGACCCCTATAGCCGTCGCTCAAGTACCCCCAGCTCACATCTTTGCAGCCCATCATCGCCATGTTTGCGAATCTCCAAACGTCGGCACCCGTCTACACCAGCGGCGCCCTCTTCATCATGGCTGGCTTCCTTGTTTTGATCCTGCCATTCGAGTCGAGGGGGAAAGAGGCTCTGTAAAAAGCCGCGGCGCATGTTTTGAGTGCAGCATGATGTTTGATATTATTGTTGCATTTAAATCACTGCGAATCATGATGGAGGGTATGACTTGGGCCAGCCGAGGTCTCAAGCGAAGGGAACGAAATATCGTCGCGGATTATACAAGGGAGAGCATGGGGGATGCCACGGTGTCTAACTTTCTGGAAAAGTCCACAACCCACAATTTTACTTTCGACCTCATCGCTCGCGAGCCCTCGTGCCGCGAACGGGATGACTTGCGTTCAAGTTGCCTTTTCGCAACTGACTGACAAGGCTTCTGGGAGGGGATGCGACAAACGTGCTTGAGTATCTGGGCTAACTGCGAGGCCTTTCATTAGTGCGCTGCAACGGCAGAAGTGGTCGGCCGGCCCACATGAGGTGCCCCCGATGGTGCCCGCGAATGCAGGCAGACGCTGACAACTGTTTGCGTGCGGAGACGTCGTGCTGCGAGCCGACATGTCGTATCCTCGACATCGCACAAGAGCGAGTCCTATATCATGAGCTGCCCGGAATCTGCGAAGGCGCATCATGATCGCATGCGAGACTAACCCAGTCCGAGACTGGACTGGCTATTCAGACCCAGACGTCCGGCGCATGGCTCTGTGGATGCCGTCGATATCCACCAAGTCCGACCGGGAAGCCC
Source organism: Tolypocladium guangdongense (assembly GCA_022114105.1). Classification (NCBI taxonomy): domain Eukaryota; kingdom Fungi; phylum Ascomycota; class Sordariomycetes; order Hypocreales; family Ophiocordycipitaceae; genus Tolypocladium; species Tolypocladium guangdongense. The sequence continues at coordinate 3,962,589 of NRQP01000001.1, read as the reverse complement.
TCGTAGACATCACTGAGAAGTGTTCTTGGAGCAATAAGAATCGCCCTGGGAAGCCACAGGTGGTGTAACTTCTGGCGACTGGATGGCGGCGGCCTACTGGTGAAATGTCGCACCAAAACAGCGAGTGCTGTCACACGGTTCCCGCACATTCTCCAATAGGTTTGCTCAGGCATGGGCCATTTTGCCGCTAATTGAGTTCTTAGGTGTCAATGCATTCTCAGTCATGGCCAACGGGTGCTGATAGTCGAAGACGCGAAACTCAGGGTGCTGAGGCAGCCGACTGACGTACGGAAGCGTTAGCCAAGACTTTGTGCACAACGCACCAGCGAGGGATTCAGAATTTAACGAAACAGCAAATGATGTCGTGCTATGAGAGGAATAAATTGATATTCATGGAGATTTGTGAGCCAGATCATCACGTGCGACATTTCCCTTTGTAAATGGAGTGGAGGCCGCCCAGCAAGGGCCACTGGTGACTGGATGCCCTGCGCCACGATTGTTCCCCGCAGCTTCTCCGCAAGACATTGATGAAGGCATAGCCAATCCCAGCCACGCTGACCAAGGCCTATGTCAGCCCATTTCAACCCTTCAACAGTACTCATACACTTTGAGAAGCAAACAGAGGCGGCGGGATGGGTCGAGAAAAGGACAAGCCCACCTCGGAGCCGCAGGCGATTTATGCCTCTGGACGGGTCAACCACGACGCCTTTGCGGAAGCCCCGGACCTGCGCCTCCTCCACTACAACGATGTGTATCACGTTGACGGCGCGAGCGCGGAGCCGGTCGGCGGCGTTGCGCGGTTCATGACCTTGGTCAAGGAGTACCAGGAGGGAGAGCAGTTCCAGGGCCAGCCGAAGCTGTTGACTCTCTTCTCTGGCGATGCCTTCAACCCGAGCCTTGAGAGCAGCGTCACCAAGGGTTAGTCGACTCCCCTCGTAGACGGCGCAGCTCACTGACGGGAGGCAAGGGAGGCACATGGTCTCGGTGCTCAACGCGATTGGGACCGACTGCGCCTGTGTTGGGGTGAGTTGGCGGAGTCTCTGGGCAGTCGAGCTGACACCGCGCTGACGCTGTCTCAGAACCACGACTTTGACTTTGGCGTCAAGCAGTTCCGGTACCTCGCGGACAAGTGCAACTTCCCGTGGCTCCTCGCCAACGTCCTCGATCCCGCCCTGGGCGAGGACGTGCCCCTCGGCAACTCCCAGCGGACGCACATGCTCACCACGGGCGGCATCAGGGTCGGGCTCATCGGCCTTGGCGAGCGGGAATGGCTCGAGACCATCAACAGCCTGCCGCCCGGCCTCATTTACAAGTCAGCCAGCGCCACCGCCAGGGAGCTTGTCCCCAAGCTGCGCGAGCAGGGCGCCGAGATTGTCATTTGCCTGAGCCACATGCGCGAGCCCAACGACCACAAGCTGGCGGAGCAGACGGACGGCATCATCGACATCATCCTGGGGGGCCACGACCACTACTACAGCCACAGCTTCGTCAGGGGCACGCACGTGCTGCGCTCGGGGACCGACTTTAAGCAGCTGAGCTACATCGAGGCGCGGCGGAAGAGGCACGACTCCACGAGGTGGGACTTTGACGTCTGGCGCCGCGACGTGACCTCTGACGTGCCCGAGCACGAACACTCGGCGACGCTCGTCAGGAATCTCACGTCCAAGCTGCAAAAGTCGCTATCGCGGCCCGTCGGCTGGACGGCCATGCCCCTCGACTCGCGCTTCGGTACTGTGCGCATGAGGGAATCCAACGTTGGCAACTTTGTCTGCGACGTCATGCGGCGCTACCATAACGCGGACTGCACCATCATGGCGTCGGGCACGATCCGCGGCGACCAGCTCTATCCGCCGGGCGCCATTCGCATCAAGGACATTACGACTTGCTTCCCGTTTGAAGACCCGGTTGTTCTGCTGAGAGTCAAGGGGCAGGCGATAAGGGATGCGCTGGAGAATGGCGTCTCGACGTACCCTGCTCTGGAGGGCAGGTTTCCTCAGGTCTCGCATATCAAGTTCGAGTTTGACCCGAGCAGGGAGAGTGGGAACAGGGTCACGTCGATGTCGATTGGGGGTGAGGCCTATGATCCGGAGAGGAAGTATTTGCTCGCGACGAGAGGGTACATGGGACGCGGGAAAGGTGAGCACCGGGAATCCGTAAACGACGAGTCGAGACTGACAGGTCTTGCAGATGGCTACACGAGCTTGCTGGTGACATCCGAGGGCGGCGAGGCCGAGGAGATTGTCGACGAGGAAAGCGGAATTCTCATTTCCACAATGCTGCGGCAATACTTCATGGGCCTAAGGACCATCGGCCAGTGGAAGAGACTATCAGACCACTGGGTCGGCGTCGCTGAAGAAGCCGACGTCCCCATATCACCAACCTGCACCAGAGAAGACGACGGGGTCGACAACAACTGCAGCGTTCCGGGCCTGCACAAGCCCGCCAAGAACAATGACGAGGCCGTCGGGGCGACCTGGCGGGGCTTCCTGCGCCGGCGACTCGGCTTCAGCAAGGAGCCGCTGGACGACGACGACGACGACCACTTCGACCCGCATAGAGAAGACGGCGAGGAAGGCGGCGACGCCGAGGACAAGATGGACTTCGAGATCCTGCTGATGAAGAAATTTTGGACGCGCTGGGCGCTCAAGGCAGGCGTCAAGGGGAGCGTGTGCGATCCGCTCAAGGAGGGCGAGTATGCGGTTGACTGGACGCGGGTTATTGCGCCGTGTCTGGAGGGTAGAATTAGGATGGTGGGGTCGAAGTAGAGGGCGTACGGCTACAGTGGACGTCAACGAAGGGGAAAAATAGAAATATTTGGGAGTGATCTGAAAGATAGAGTCAAGGCGGACACCAGCTTTTTGCTGCGCACAACGGCCATGACGCTGAGCGGCTCGATGCCATACTGCCGGGTGTTGAGCTCGTGCCAGCCGGGCTTGCTGCCGTCGAGGTCCTGGCCGGTGCCGTAGCTCTTGACGGTTTCCTCGAAGAGCGTCCGCGACTGGGTGTCGTCGGACCCGCTGTAGGGTGCTATTGGAGCGGTGCACGAACAATGGGAGTTGTTGTTCAAGCCAGTATGTTTCTGCTTCTGTGAGAACAATGAGTGCCGACGCATTATGAGGTACTTTTGTTCCGATTACTAGCACATACGACCATAGCCGCAGGAAAAATCAGGATCCTACAGTTCCAACATCCCCGTTCCGTCATCCATCATAGGTCAGGTTGACGACGAACAACATTGCTCCTCGCGCGATTCGACATGGAGGCAGATGAGATCGCAAAGTTACGACGCTTGCTTGACGAAGCCGAAAGCGAACTCGGCCGAGAACAGAGACTGCGAGAAGAAGCAGATCGTCGACGCGCGGAGGCCGAAACCTTGGCGACAGCTGCGCGCCCACAAATAGTTTCCGACTATCTTGAGGGTTGACACCGCCTCAGTCTGGCAATTTAAATAGGTAGTTACCGACAAGACCCTGACGACCCAGGGACAGCCCACAAAGCCAATAGGTCGCAAGTTCCCTCGGCGAAGGGAAATGGAAGTGGAAATGAAGGTCTTGCTCCAGGTGTTAATAGAGGGTGTGGGCACTTGATCGTACGCACGGGTTTTAGGGATACACGGGCTTTAGGGATACACGGGTTTTAGGGATGCACGGGCTTTAGGGATGCACGGGCTTTAGGGATGCATGGGTTTTAGGGATGCATGGGTTTTAGGGATGCACGGGTTTTAGGGATGCATGGGTTTTAGGGATGCACGGGTTTTAGGGATGCACGGGTTTTAGGGTTTTAGGGATGCACGGGTTTTAGGGATGCACGGGTTTTAGGGATGCACGGGTTTTAGGGATGCATGGGTTTTAGGGATGCATAGGTTTTAGAGATGCACGGGTTTTAGGGATGCATGGGTTTTAGAGATGCACGGGTTTTGATGCACGGGTTTTAGGGATATATGGGTATCATTCCCTAGGACGACTTCGCCTCGAGGCAAGAAGAAACGCGGAATTAGCTAGCAGCCGATGATGCATTCTTTTCTAACCGTGTCTGCTCGTCTCTTAATCAACTAGAGTACGTCGCGTTATTAAATAGTCCTATTAGTAGCGAGATTGGCCTTCGGAATTTCGAGCACGATACTATCGAAAATGCAGTCTAAGGTTGCTCACCGAAGTCTATAATAACCGGCGTCTGCGAAATAGTCTCGATATATAGGGCACTATGAAGTTCGAGAGCTATATAATCTTAGGCCGAAATAATAAATCCATTTCTGAATATCTGGAGAACCTGATAATTGGCGGGGTTGCGACGACCAGTGTAACAGCCCCGGGCGTCGAGCCAAGGCAAAGGAAACCGACGAGCGAACCAGTTTTATATCTACCGAACTAAAAGCGGATAGGGCTACCGTCTCTCACGGTTAAATATAAAGCACGGCATAAACTAAGTCGCGACTAGATCGTGGCTAGCTTAGCCTCTAAGATCTAGCCGGAACGCGATATAATTAAGAATGGCGAAGGCTTCAACTTTGAGTTAAAACGCCTCTCTGCTGCCGATCACAGTTGGACGTGGACGGAGTACACTGTGCCGCACACGAGTGGCTTTGGAACTTTACGGGACGGTATCCTCGCAATACGTTCAATCCGATCTATTCGACCAAGTAGAGAGGGCAGCACGAGGCTGCATACGACTAGACTATCATTGCGGTCCCTTATATCCTCGATAGCTCCCGGCATGTGCAATGTTCCATGTCGCGTGCAATTGTGAGATTTACCACTGCACCAAAAGACAAAATCGTGCGCACACTCTATTAGTGTACTCAGTGGTATCCTTCCCTATATAGCCATTCTGGCACACCCCCTCAGCGTTATATCCTTATGGGAGGAAAATAATGCTAACTTCGGGTTCCTCCCATGGGCTCTACGGCCAGTGCGCAGGTTTTTTTTCAATCGGGCTTAGCGGGTTCTTGCTAAATGAGCAAATGAGACTCTTAATTGTCAGAAAGCGAGGGCTTTTCTGATGCCGTCGAACGGTCACTGGTGTAACCGCATAATTGCACTTGTACCAGTGGCCGTTCGACAGCTTCAGAAAAGCCCTCGCTCTCTGACAGCAATCAAGTGGACGCACGCTCCACCCATTAACTTGCCGCTTGTTCTGCGACGAGCGGCAGAACGCGCCTTGGCTTGAAACAATCCCCACTCTCGGCAGAAGTCTCCCACATGTCGCCGGGCCCAATCAGTCCGAATTGAGGGCTTGTGGTGAAACCACTTGCCCGGACCGAAATGCAAGCCCCTGGAATTCTCACAAGGCTCTTACAACGGGAGTAGCATGCTCTATCTAAGGGTAAATTTAGACGCAAAGCTTGTTTTGACAGTGGACCAATTCTATGCCCGGAAAGTCACAGCCTCATTCCTTGAGACGTTGCGTCTCCGGAACCATGCGTAATTGACCCGGAAGTACCATTCCTCCCAAGCGCAGAGGCACCTTCGCCGCGCCAGTAATTGTATATTGTCTCAACGGCCCAGTCATCTGTGAACTCGTGATTCCAGCCGCATTGCCAAGTAAAACGATGGCCAGACGCGAGTACCCGGTTGACCGCAACAGACTTTCAGTACGCAGCTTGACCACACTTGAAGGCTGGCGAGAGGTGCGGTCTGGGCTATATCTTGCTGCGGGCTCAACCATCTCGACCATCATCGCGAACCCAGCGTACGACCCGGAGTGGCATCTCCAAGACGACCGACAAGCTCAGGCAGCATTACATCGGCCTGACCCTATACCTATCGGTGCATTCGAAGACATAAGACAGCCTGGGTATCTTGGACGTGGCCAAAGCCGGCAACCGCCACCAGAAAAGATCCTGTTGGAAACCGCAGAGGGTCCTGCTGACTGGTCGACACAGCGTTTGTCTCCCAGCCCAGAGCGGACAGGACATACGCCCATTGCCGAGACAAAACTAAAAGGCGTTGAATACTCTGAGCGTCCATTGCCTGAGACGCCCTTTCACAGTTTTAATAAGAAGGAAAAATGGCTCGCCATCATCACAATCGGAGTGGCTGGTCTTTTCTCTGGACTGTCCTCCAACATATACTTTCCCGCCCTAGACGCCATTGCCAAGGTAAGCGGCATTGGCGATTCGTGGGATGTAGGCGTATTGATAACGAGGTATAGGATCTGGAAGTTAGCCTTACCGCCGTGTCGTTGACCATCACGTCCTATCTCGTAGTCCAAGGCATCTCCCCGTTGATCTGGGGCCCGCTCTCCGATACCGTGGGTCGCCGGCCCATCTACATCTGCTCATTCTCAGTATACATTGCGGCCAATGTTGTTCTCGCTTTCTCCCCAAATTTCCCGGTGCTCCTGGCCTTCAGGGGGCTGCAGTCTGCTGGAAGTGCGTCCACGGTCAGTATCGGTAAGTGGTTCAGTCTATGCTCTTGCCAAAGCTGTTATTCTGATAGCGCGCTGGTCAAAGGAAATGGTGTTATTCAAGACATTGCCACTCCAATCGAAAGAGGCGCTTTTATTGCGTTCTACCAAGCAAGTATGTCGCTCCACCGAGCTTCGCGACGCCGACGATATTGGTACTAGCTGAACACCGCGCCAGTTCGAAATTTCAGCATTGCCGTCGGTCCAGTCATTGGCGGTCTGCTTGCCCAATATTTCGGGTTTCGGTACGTCTTAGGCATCGCATCTCAGAACCCCGAGTTTGACCCAAGATATAGATCAATTTTCGTATTTTTGGTTATCATGTCCTCGTTGGTCCTGGTTGTGATCATTGTCTTCCTCCCTGAAACCCTCCGGTCTATTGCTGGGGATGGTTCCTGGCAACTTTATGGAATCTATCGACCAATGATCAAGCGGTGGAAGAAGAAGCCCGAACGAGTGGGAGTGCCACCGTCGACGGCCACACGGCCCAGGGTTACTGTCATGAGCTTTCTAGGACCCCTGAAGCTCTTGACTGAGAAGGACATTCTCGCCAGCTTGATCTTCGGAGGCACAGTGTACACCGTCTGGAGCATGGTTGTGGCCAGTACAACAGCACTGTTCAAGCAGCGCTTCGGACTGAGCGAGCTTGCCCTGGGCCTAGTATTTTTGCCAAATGGTACGTTCGTCATTTTCATGTCGGAAGTCCGCGGGGCAAAAAGGTGTTAACTGAGGCAAAACTAATCCGTCCCCTTCCAGGCTTTGGCACGATTCTCGGCTCAGCAATAGCCGGAAAACTTATGACGCGCGACTTCTCGAGCTTCGAGAAGGCCTACTTGGCTGAGAATCCGGAAGCCCCACCTCCATCGAAAAAGAGCAAAGACTTGCCTCTGGACTTCCCCATTGAGCACGCTCGCCTCCGGCACGCCCCATTCATAACTGCTGTGTTTGCCTTGGCCACCGGGACCTATGGCCTCACCGTTCTGCCCGCCGAGCAACTACCAGTAATCCTCAAACCAGGGTGGATTGCCGTACCGCTCTTGCTGCAGTTGGTTATCGCCGCGGCGTCGAACGCAATATTCGCCATCAACACAGCACTGGTGGCGGATCTGTGTCCGGGTAAGGGGGCGGGTTCTACTGCGATCAACAATCTTGTCCGCTGCAGCATGGGGGCGCTGGGAGTTGCGGCTATCGACTCTATGATTGGATCATTTGGAACGGCGATGACGTTCCTGGGCCTTGGCCTGGCAACTACAGCCATGGCGGCGCTGCTGGCTGCGGAGTTGGTTTGGGGCATGCGGTGGAGGGCCGAGAGGGCGCAGGCTCAGGCCATCAAAGCGCAGGCTCAGGACATCAAGGCGCAGCAACTCGATGGTGCTTGAGCAATGTCGGCTACCCGACCTGTGTTTGTGGCGGTATGCAGCACGAAGTACGAATAGAAGACGCCTTAACAAGGCTCCCAGTGGACCCGGTTTCGTCTTGCCGTTGTTTCAACGGCACCGGTGTCGGTTGCTGCATCTATCCGGATCTCCTCGGAGGGAACCGGTGGAGCCACTTCTCGTAAAAGAGACTTCCCGACAAGCATCATTCCGCACCTAAATGAATTAAGCAGTGTGGGGCGTCCCAGTAGAGTACAGGTATCTCACGAAAATCAGTGAACGCCCGCTATGGCTAGTCAGCGGCATAGAATCGGTAACTTCCGGGAATGGCCGGTCGGTAACCCCAGCCGGCATCCGTTCCAGTCGTTACTTTTCTGTAACTTCACCCCATGGGCCATCGGTACGACATACGAGTAGGAGTCGTCTTAGAAAGGCCCACGGCGAGTAATGGCACTGTGCTGCGCGGTGCCCAATGGGGCCGGCGATAGAGACTCGATAGGCCCTGGATGGCCGTCGTCGTCTCGATGTCGAGTCGCGGGCTGCAGCAGCAGCTTCGCCTCGGGTGGGGCTGTGCCGCTGCTCGCTAAGGCGCCGAGTGATACGAAACGCAGCGCTTCGACCGTGCTGCGCAGCCAGATGGTTTGGGCTGGGTTCTTCAACTCGAGGCGCATCCAGCCGCGTCTCCAGGTTGTGAAACAGCGCCGCAGACCCCACGAATAGCCTGGCGCCTCCCGTTGGCCAGTGCCACCAGGGCCTTGCCGCCTGCGGTTCCAGCGGTTGTCCGCCTCTGCTTGCCAGCAGGGGGGTTGCGCTGCTGACCCCAGAGACGTCGGAACGTGGATTGCCGCTCGTGCTGCCGCAGGCGCTGCACCATCACGTCCGGCGCGGTTTCTTGCGGCTTGATCCCGAGGGTATCAGGCCTCGACGGGGAAATCCCACGTGCCTGGCCTCGGACTGCCGGACGCCTCAGTATCACCGTTTGTTGCCTGTGGCGCGGTGGCATCATCGCACCGAGGTGGCTCGGAGCTCATGCTAGCTTCCCGACATTCGGATCGTACCAGAGCTTCTCAGCCCGCAGCTGGATACACGATTAATCGAGAGCCAACACCGAGGGATGTAGCGTCCGGCCATGCCAGCCTTCAATGGACATGCCTGGTGCTCTGCCTCCTGGCTTCCAGTCTGGGAGTACTCGTAGGCAGGTAGAAGATTCTTGGGGTCAACTAACTCATGGATGCCGGGCTTTCCGGCAGCTATGAAGCATCGGAGAAACACATGGCTTGGCAGTCCGACTCCCGAAACGCCCCACGACACCACCCCTGTTCCCGGTGCGTTTTGCCTTCCGACGTTATTTCGCTCAACGACAATTCGCATGGCACAACACGCTATGTTGACTCGGTCGGCACCATGTAGATCCTGGGGCGCGAAGAGGCGCTGGGGCCCAGTAGCCGCAGTCTGCATCTCCAGTGCACTGTGGATGCTGAAGTATATCTTTAAAACATAGCCGACAGCCCATACGCCCGCCGTCCACTTCACTGCCAGCGGCGAAATCCGTCAGCGACTCTCTGCAAGCGATTGGCCTCATCATTATTCAAGGGCTACTTGACACATTGCAAGACGATGCATTTGGAACTTCTTCGACGCCGGCTGGCATCGTCAGCTCTTCTCCTTGCTGCTGGATTGGAGATCATCGCTGCTCAAGATGACTCTTTGGCGCGATTTGGGGACACCATTCAGGTTCTCGGTGAGGTAAAGGCGATTGCTCCCTGTCGCAGACGTTGTCAGCAATGTTAACAGGAAGATGAGATGGCGAGAACGGACCAAGATTTTGTCGACGGCATGGCTCTGGACCTCTTCTCGCCTTCCAACCGTACATTAGTTGTGACGAACAATACGTCTCCGCTTCCCGGTAACTTTGTGACTGGCAGCTCCGGCGAAGGCTTCGTCAGCCTCTCCCCGTACAGCTGGATTGTCAAGTTCAATGAGACGGCCAATGACCTCATCGCTAAAATCGAGCTGCCATACGACCCGTCTTCTCTCAAAGAAAAGGGCGTAGACATATCAAACACCTACGTCGGCACGCTTGCAATGGACAAGCAGTCCTGGGTTGTCTCTGAGTCGCAGAGAAACGTGCATGTGTAATGTTCACCCCGCCACCCGGGCCACCGTCGTACATGGCAGACAGCACTTGCTAATCATCACGAGCAGTACGGAGAACAAGACACGAATCATAAAGATGACGTCTCTTGATGGCGAATACATGCTTCTGGGTCGCAAGTCCGAAGACATCACCAATATTTTTGTCCAATACGGACAAGGCGCAACGCGGACAGTCAATGTTACCGGGGGCAACGGGATCCAGGAAGCAGAATTCATCGACGGCCTACGCTTCTCCATCAAATCAGCAGAGCCATTTACCATGAACGTTGATATCCCTTTTGGAGTGGATCAAGCTTCACTGCCAGTAGGCGCCGCATCTCTAAGTATGACACCCTGAACACAGATATTACTTTCCGGGGGTATTCGGCATAAAACCTAACTCTCCGCGATTGCAGACTCGTTTACATGGACTATGAATACAACGAATACTAGCGGCAACGATCTAGCCGTGGAAATGCGAGTCCCATGTAAGCCCGCATTCCTCGCAACAGCCAGCGAAAACGTTTTTAACATGGACTTGTGCTAACCCGTCGACTTAGTCAACAGAGACATGTTAGCCAAAAGGTTTCCCGGCATGTCGCCTGAGAATCTTGTGGTAGCACGGCGGAAACTACAGGCGGGCCAAACGGTGCCATTCGACGTACTGACGAGTCAGGCGGTTCTCGCGCCAGAGGGCCGAATTAAGGTAACGGGCCTGCGCGATATTGACGGGCAGTATGTTGTTTTGACTATGAATGGTACAATGAACCAGGGAGGTGGCAGGAAGTTTGGCCAAGACGGCGACCGTTGTATGGCACGAGACGTCGGAGGCAGTGACAAACACTCCCTTCACGCCAGGTGCATATGGCACAAGAATACCACACAAGGTACTATCGCTTCATAGATACTTCTGATGGCTTCGCATCGTCTAATATTCGATAGGTGCCAGTATATCACCGACGTCAAACGCAGCCACAGTTAACTCTGTTGGAAAGTTGGGACTCCCAGTTGTCGAAGCCATTGGAGTAGCAATCATGACTATGTTAGTAGCAGTAGTAGCCTTGGCTTGATCCTGGCTGCCGCGGTGGGCATCGTCATCACGATATAATGCTAGCCATTAATACTTCCACCGAATTAAGCTACGCTGCTCGTAAAGAGGATTTGTCTCGGGTGGATAATCAACTCGCTATAGAATAGTTCATATGACTTTTGCCCTCATGTCTCGTGCCTTATTACTTATTGCTCAGGTCCATCACGCCATAGTGTACCCTCGCCGTACTCTTCTGGGCTATGATAAGGTTGGTGAGGCCCATCCACCGCGGTCCGGTTACGAGGGCAAATCGGTGGCAGTCCCGCAGACATGCGACGATAAAGACCGACGCCCCCAACGCCGCCGCGATGGCAACGCTGGGAACGAGAGGTAGGGGCCATGCCAAACTGAGTTGCAATGGGTGCCATTATGTCCTTCGTACTTGGGCTAGTCGAGGGGAGCCTTGAAGGAAGAGCGAGAAGAGGTGCGGAACCCGCTCGGCCCCAACACGACGAAGATCGCCAGTCGAGGCACATGACGGCATATCTGTGCGCCGGAACGCCCTAGATTTTCGGCGATCAAGAAGAAATCTCTTGTCCCTGGCAGTGGCTATCTGACTAATCGTACTGGATCGTCTATATCCCCAACATCCAGCCTACCGTCGGCAACCCCGCGCTATCTCGAATAAATCTACCCAGGACCGGCTCGATTCGCTAGCCAACCGAGATCTCGGCATCGCTTGTTCTCGGCGGTCTAGCGGAGGACCGCCTGGCCCCTGGCTTCTTCGTACTAGCGATATATTTGGGGGAAGGGCGTTGCCACAGTCAAAGGGGTACTGCCGCTGCTCAAGAACCCCCGGCCTTTGGCAGCTCTCTGGGGATGCCCCATCGAGGCTTCGGTTCAGACGGCTTTCGACGCCATTATCCCTCTCCAGGTCGAGTCCCTTTTCGGCTCGGACTCAATCGGAGCAGGCCTCACTTTCCTCCCCTTCATCATACCAACCTTCCTCGGGCCCGTGGTACGGACCGAACCAGCTAACCACCTTTGGCTTCTTCTTCACGACGCCATTCCTCGTCTGCATGCGCTTCGTCTCGGAATGCACCGTGGTGTACAAGGTCCGCCCCAACCATTTTGCTACAAAGTCTTGTCCAGTACGCCGAGCAGTCTATCCACGCAAACAGACCCGCAGCTCATCCCTACGACGCCGCTCCCCGCCTCCGGCGAACAAAGCCGGGCAAGGCGACCCTGCTCTGCTTCTCCTCGGGGCTGCTCCTCGGCGCCTCGCTCTCGTGCGGAGCGCGGTTTGGCTTGCAGCAGCATGCCATGGCGGAATGCAGCACGGAGGCGAGGTCCGTCAGCAGCGCGCCGATCCACATAAAGACAAACATCTTGACGCCAATGTCGGCGCGGATGTTGAGCTGGTCCTGGGCGGTGAGGGCGATCTTGGCGGCGACGCTGATGACGGTGGCGATGGTGGCGGCCAGGGTGAGCACGATGCCCGAGGCGAGGGCGAAGGTGCCGATGAGCAGCGTGAACCAGCGGCTGCGGATGACGAGGGGGGATGCGAGCAGCAGCACAAAGTTGATGACGGTGCCGGCCATGAAGCAGCCGAACATGAGATGGGAGCCGATGCGCAGGAGCGTCAGGACGGTGACCACCTGTGCGGGCAGCGCGATCTTGGCACCGGCGAGCAGCTCGCTGACGAGGATCGTGACGGGGTCGAACCAGTAAAGCCGCTCGGGCGCGGAGCAAAAGGTCACGCCCCTGCGGATGGTCAGCGCGCACAGGACTGCACAGAGACGGAGACGTACTCGTCATGGTAGCCCTCGCAAAAGTTCCAGAGGCCGACCTGGTAGAAGTCATGGAGGCCGAGGCTGCGGGCGACCGAGTTGAGCAGGTTGGAGTTGGCGACGGCGACGGGGATGATCTGCGAGACGTCGAGCTTGAAGAAGTAGATGCCGTCGAGGGCGGCGTTGATGTGCGTGTTGCCGACGTGGACGAGGACGAGGAAGGGGATGGTGATGAAGTAGCAGACGGATGCCGCGATGGCCGTGTTGCGGCGAGCGTTGGCCATGCTGGCTGCGTGCAGCGTTCTTTCCGGCTGCGTGCAGCGTTCTTTCCGGCTGCGTGCAGCGTTCTTTCCAGCTGCGTAGCCGCGACTGGTCCTCGAGTCGACAGCGGCACGCAGCCGTCAGCTAACCTCGACGATGGTGAAGGTATGATGTGGGAGCCAGGTGAGGCGAGGCGAGGCGAGGCGTCGCTGCGCCGTCATTGCCCTGGCTGGGCTTCAAGAAGCTCTGGGGCGCTCCAGGCTCTGTCGGGCCCACTTCCAGGCGGCGACGTCAGTGGCTGGGCCTTCACAGACTAGCGGGCCACGCTACTGCGGCCCCTGGCCAGCCGTAGGTGGCGTGACCAGGGCCCCTATTAGTGGCCAATTATTGATACCTAGGATACGAAGGACATCGGACGGCAGCTCCGTCTGATTACGCGTGCACTGCATGGATCTGGCTGCCGAGCCGGAGACACCATTGCCCGCTAAGATGCCGCCTTTCCTTTTCCTGGGCGTTGGCGAGGCAGATCGTGGAGCGGTGGACGCGATGTGAGGTCACGCCTGGCCAGGTATCGTCTCGACACCCACGTGTCGAGCGCAACGGTCGTTGGCGCGATGCATGTCTTGGGCGTCAGCCAACAGATGACTCCGAACCGGGCGGTGCTGCCACGAAGCGGCGTTCTTCCAGCCCAGGGTAGCCCTGGAATCTTCATCCCCTGTCCATCCCTACATTAAAGACACTCCACTGCCGTCTGCAGTCGCAGATCTCACAGCTCCGATTGTTTGCGTTGACTGATCACTTCTCTCGTCCTCAGCGGATCGTCCGTCTTCTAATATCCCATTTCCAGCACAGGTTGCAGAGCACATCGCCCACAGTCCCCTCGTTCCTCGGCGCCAAAACTTCTTCCCGTTCGGCTTGGCTGGCGGCGGACTTCACCAGCGCTCGGGGCACGACGGAACCGCCTGCCGTCTCTCGATTGCTGTTCTCTGCCGCAGCCTCCCAGCCAAGGAGCTTGGGCTTGGAGCTTGGGGCTTGGAGCCTGGAGCTTGGACGCTGCATCGTCAGCTGCGCCCAACCAACGACGCCGCGTCACCGTGCTGCCGCTCCTGCGATATCAACCGAGACAAGCAGACGACTCACCTCGGGCTCAGCTCACCTCCGGGCGCAGGCCCAGCCCGTCACCGCCGTCATGAAGCTCTCCCTGGCTACCCTCGGGCTGCCCATCCCCGTGGCCCTGGCCCAGTCCGTCTCCCTGTCCGGCACGTCGGAGCTGACCTTTGTCACCGGCACCCGGACAGACAAGATCACAGAGCAGACCAACCCCCCAACCGGCTCTTACTCGACATATGCCTCCAAAATCACCCTCACCGGCGCCAACAGCTCGACCACGGCCTCGGGCACCATCACCTCCTCGGGCACCCTCACGACAGGCGCCAACTTTACCCAGACGTCGACGTCTGAACCCCCCAAGAACACGCGGCCCTGCAACAACTACGTCGAGTTTTGCACGAGGAAATACGGCAACATCACCAACGTCGCCGCCCACAACTCGCCCTTTGTGCGGCCCGGGAACTCGGCCTCCAACCAGGAGCTCCCCGTCAAGACGCAGCTCGACGACGGCATCCGCTTCCTCCAGGCCCAGATGCAGTGGCCCGTCAACGGCTCCGTCCCGCACTTTTGCCACACGACCTGCGACCTCCTCGACGCCGGGCCCATCACCGACTGGCTGACCACGGTGAGGGAGTGGGTGGACCAGCACCCCTACGACGTCGTCACCATCCTGCTGGGCAACGGCAACTACTCCAAGCCGGAGCTCTACGCGCCGTTTATCGAGCAGACGGGCATCCTCAAGTACGCGTACGAGGCGCCCTACCTGCCCATGGCCCTCGACGACTGGCCGACCCTCGAGGACATGATTATCCACGGCAAGCGCGTCGTCATGTTTCTCGACTACGTGGCCGACCAGAAAAAGTACCCCTGGCTGCTCGACGAGTTCTCCCAGATGTGGGAGTCGCCCTTTGACCCGCAGGACCGCAACTTTCCCTGCAACGTGCAGCGGCCGCCGGACCTGAAGCCCGAGGCCGCCCGGGACCGCCTGTACCTGATGAACCACAACCTCGACGTCGAGTTCGACGTCTTTGGCGCCAGCATCCTCGTGCCGGCCGTGGCGCTGCTCAACGAGACCAACGCCGCCAGCGGCCCCGGCAGCCTCGGCGCCGCCGTCAACAACTGCCGCACCAACTGGGGGCGCGCCCCCAACTTCCTCAATGTCGACTACTACAACTACGGGTCGCCGCCGGGGTCCGTCTTCGAGGCGGCGGCGAGGGCCAACAACGTCACGTACAACCGGACGTGCTGCGGGCAGGTGTCGCCGGCGCCGGCAGTGGAGCGAGGCGTGTGGACGGTGCTGGCCACGTCTGCGCTGGCCATGTGCTTGGTGCTCTGAGAGCTGGCTTGACAAGCTGCATGGAGCCTGGGCGGCCGCGTAACATCTACGGGGTTGATGGGCATGTATATACCGTTGCATGTCCTGTGCCGAGAACACAGCTGATGTGTACGACTTGCATATACGAGTACAAGTGATTGGCTAGTGATGCCAAGTCCTGGGTCTCACTGCGGACTGGTGTGAGGCACGCGTGCCATCTTTGGTTTGACGGAGCTGGACCTAGAAACAGATGCTTCATCCACGACTCCACGACGCGATGAATACAACGTCCTCACCGTAACGACCTTCGGCCTGTTCAATTGCACGAGTCACGAGCTACCCTGCCTTAGACAACGTGGCGCATCATGCCGCCACTACATAGTCTGTAGGACTATTTAATATTCAAGCGTCGCTGGAGGCCGCCAGCTTCCATGGATGGAGCTGCAACGCCCGCAACCCAATCAACTCCGCCGCTGGCTTCCTTTTGCTGTAGTCGTTGCGGCTGAGCCACGCTGCCCGTTGCGGCTGCGGCTGCCCTCGGCGACCTGGAGGACCACGCTCGTTCACTGGTCCGATCACGACTCACTGCCAGCCCATCCACCACTCGCTTGCAGCTCAGGATGGATGCGATCGCTGCCTGCCCCAGCTCGCTCTCCTCTTCCGCGTCACCTTACCGCTCCATTTTCTCGTTCTGTCGCCCCGCCTCTCCTTTGCGGCTTTCTCTTGGTGACGTTTGCTCTCGCACAGAGCGTGCTTGTGTTACCCCCGTAACGGCGCTGAGACACCCGAGCCGCTCTCGCTCTCGACTGCACGTCCTGCGGCGGACACCTGTGACGCGCAGACCTCGCCATGGCCTGCCACCTGGATCATGGAACACCATAGCGATTCGGGCAGAGAGCCCTTGCGCCTCGCGCCGTCTGGCCATCCGCTCCGTCATATCGCCTCCAACGTGTCTGCCATGAGCGACGCCGAATATGCCCCCTACGACGCACCCGCCTGGCATCCACAACAGCGGCTGCTGCGCGGGCGCGAGTCCATCGTCTCTATGGAGTCTGACCGCGGCTATCCTACGGCTTCGGAGCGAGATCATGGCGGCGGCCATTCGTATGCGCCAAGTCCTCTGGTATGGCCCGGCTCGTCCTCATACTCTGGTGCCACGGGGTATGCACCCGTGTCCGTCCGAACGCCCTCGATGGGCAGCTGCAAGCCGAGCTATTCTTCCTCGCCGTGGCATACGGCGATCCCTGTGATACAGGAGGAAGAGTACGACTTGTCCCTCCTGCGCTCAGCGGCACCTATGGGGGCGGAGCCGCGATACGACGTGATCCCCGAGGCAGAGCCCGTCGACGCCGCCGTGTTTGATGTCACCTCGACCCTGGGGCCGATGGACTCACACGAAGTAGAGTTTATCGAGAAACTGCAGGAGCAGGAAGCAAAGGGAACGCTGACCGGCGGCCTGGGCCTGGGGTTTGGGCGAGATCCGCGGGTTCGGGTTCGGGACGCCGACTTGCTGTCGTGGCCCCAGCGAAGCCTGACGAGGTCTTTCACGGGGCGCCGGTCCGTCAAGCCGTTCGGGCGGGCCGAGACGATACGAGAGGCGGGACAGGACGAGGCAAACCGACGAGGCGAAGTCATCGAAGTGATCCTCGAGGAGCCCGTTGCCGGCGCCGACATCAGCAACATGGAGGGATCCGACATGCTGTACGACTCGGAGGCGCGGCGGTCCATATATGCCGTCAAGGAGCAGGTGACGCAGGTCTTTTACCCGCAGCCCAACTGGAAGCCTTTTTCGATGCGATGGCCCTACCTCAGCATGCTGGTTCTGGTCTCCATCGGCCTGGCCGCCATGCAGGAGATTTTGTACCGGCGGTCCAGCGAGGACCCGATCCTAAAGTTCGTGTCCCCCGAGGACGTGGACCCGGGCTTCTACTTTGTGGTCAAGTTTGTGCCGACGCTGGCGGCCGTCGTCTACGGCGTGCTGTGGCAGTTTACCGACTTCGAGGTCCGCCGCCTGGAAGCGTACTACCAGCTGTCCAAGGAGGGCGGCGCGCTGGCGGCCGAGTCCATCAACGTCGACTACGTCACGAGCTTCAACTTCTTCCGCCCGTTCCGCGCGCTCAGGCTGGGGCACTACGCCGTGGCCCTGTCGTCGGTCGCGACGACGCTTGCCGTCTCGCTGGTGCCGACCTTTGCGGCCGCGTCGGTGGTGCTGAGCCCGAGCCGCCAGGAACGCATGAACAACCCCAACGCGGAAAAGTTTGTGCGCTTTTCGGCGACGTGGTCGCGGCTGCTGACGACGACGCTGCTCGTGTGCGCCGCCCTCGGCTGCGTATTGATTTTTCTCCTGCAGTCGCGGCGCTCGGGGCTGCTGGCGGACGTGCGGGGGATCGCCGGGCTTGCCTCGATGGCCGTCGTGAGCCACATCCTGATGGACTTCAAGGACATGGACACTGCCAAGCACAAGGAAATCCACCACAGACTCAAGCATAACCGGTACATGCTGCGAAACTCGTCGCTGGCGCCCGACGACGAGAACCCCGTCTCTACACAGGAAAGGGACAGGTACCGAGACACCCACCTCTCCGAGAACCCCCATCCCCTGATGCTGCGCCCGGCGGGATGGATACCCTTTATCCTCGGGCTGCTGGCGTTTATGGGCTTCATCCCGGCGTTCCTGTTCACGCCGGCCGACATTGTCACGGACAAGACGCCGTGGGTGATTACGGCGCTGGCCGTCTGCCTGAAGCTGTCGTGGAACGCCATGGAGACGGCGGTGCGCATGATGGAGCCCTTTTACCTCCTGTCGAGGCGGCACGCGCCGGCGAGGACGCTGATGCTGGACTACACGGCCCTCCCGTTCGGGTACCTCCCGCTGCGGGCGCTGTTCAACGGCCACCTGCTCGTCTTCGCCGTCGGGTTCGGGAGCGTCATGGCCGAGTTCCTGACGATGCTGGTCACGGGCCTGGCCACCGTCGACGGACAGGTCTTTCTCCGGGAGGGCAAGGTCGGCGGCGACGGCGACAAGGACCAGCTCCTCAACTCGGGGCAGGAGACGGTGGCGTCGTTTTACGTGACCTTTGGGGCGTCCGTCTTCATCCTGCTGTACATGAGCATCACGGCGTGCGTCGTCTTCTTCCGGCGGCGGCACCCGTTCCTGCCGCGGCAGCCCAACACGATCGCGTCGGTGCTGGCGTTTATCCACCAGAGCAAGATGCTGTACGACTTTGTGGGGACGGCCAAGTACAGCGGCGCGGAGATGGCGCGCAAGCTCGAGGACGGCAAGACGTATGGGCTGGGGTGGTTCTGCGGGCGGGACGGGCAGACGCACTGCGGCGTGGACCAGGAGGAGCTGACGAGCAATTACAAGCACGGCGTGGACGATTCGCAGCGGAACCAGCCGTGGAACATGCAGTGGGATGTTCTGTGATGCGCTGGATCTTGTGTCTTGGGCCTCGGTAGGAAGGGCACGGAGCAACAACTGAGGAGCATTTTCGGTGCATTTAGACAGGGCAATGGGACGGAAACACGTAGCGTTAGGCCCATGTAATAATTAATAGACGGTCGATTTTGCAAATCGCCACGCTGTTTACGAGGTATGGCGGTGTGCGACGGACTGCGACTTGAAACATCTCTCCCACCGGATGACAAGACGCAGACGCGGCATCAGTTTGATCCCAAAACCCGGAGCACACGGCGACCCCTGGCTCCGGTGCGAGACATGTCTGGGGTGGGCATGCGGCGCGCGTCGCAGGCGGGGCGTTGAAGAACTGGCTTGGCAACGGGCCCTCGGCTCTTATGTCTGCGGACGCCAGGCTTGAGGCCATTTGGAGGCCTGGGACAGGCTGGGACGGCGAGGTCTGGACGGGGCGTGACTCGTGAGGGCGCGAGATTGCCCCATGCAGCCCACGCTGACGTCCCCTGAAACAAAACAACAAGTCCTCGGCGGCGCATTCCAGCGCACGACGATGCCGGCGAACCAGCTGACGCGGCGGGGACGGACACGGCGCCGAGCGGCGGCACGGGGCAGTGCAGTGCAATTTCCGGGCGCAACGGCATCGCGCGAGGCGCTTGAATCTGCTGCTGCCGATGGCACAGCGGGCGTCCAGCTTGCGGCGAGCTGTTTCCAGCTGGAGGCCGTACTCCGCATTCCCGCCCCAATAATACCTTGCAGTTTGGCGCCGCAAACGCAGACCAGCCAGGGAGCCACATGCGCCGCTGTTAGTGCGGATACGAGACGCCCACCCCGCCCGGGGGCGGCGCCTGTCACTGTACATGGCGCCGCCGCGGAGAATGCGTGTGCTGCAAGTGCTGCACAGCCCGCGGCGGCCCACACGACCGTCGCGCACCAAGGCGCGCTATCAGCTCCCGCTGGCGCCTCCTTTCACGCTGCACCCGTCCGTTCCGCCGGTCGCTCAGCGGCAACTTCAGTGTCCCCTACCGCTGCTGCTGCGGCGTCGACGCAATCCTCTCTCCTCCATCATCCGCCCCGTCTCCTCCCATCGCCATCGCCATCGCCGTCGCCGAGGGCCTCGCCGACCGACACCGCCCCTCGTCGTTCGCTAACCCCGTTCTCGCCATCTCCGTCGTTTCCCTTTGTGTTTCTCGTCGTCGTCTTCCTACAAACACTGCCGTTCTGGCTTGTCGCAACCCGTCCCTCCGGCGGATTTCCCTGGCGTGCAGACCGACAGGATCAATCAATCCGTCCACCGGCCCAGCCGTTCGCAGCGCCTGAAACCCAAATCGCCAGCACAGGAAACCCTCTTCGGCCGACGATCCCTTCTCCCGCGTTTCCCGATCGCATCCGACGTCGACTTGTGTAGCGCTCGGAGGGATCGCACCCGCGCTCGACGCCTGCGCCCGTGGACGCCCGACCTCGTCGATTGAAGCGAAGCGTTTCGCCAGACGACGCTCCGCCGAGCGGGAAAATCTTCGCAGAGCTGAAACGAATCGAATCACCATGCGGTCGCTCTTCAAGGCGCCGCTGGCGCTCCTCGCCGCCATGGTGGCCCTGACGTCCCCGGCGGCTGCCGAGAATCTGCTCATGTCCAACTCGCTCAACACCTGCCAGCAGGACTCGAGCTTCTCGGCCTCGCTCTTCAACGTCGTCTACACGCCCGCCAACAACTCGGCCAGCATTGAGATGGTCGCCACGTCGTCGGTCCAGGGCAAGGTCATCTTCGACGTGGCCATCTCCGCCTACGGCTACCAGTTCCTCCGCCGCACCCTCAACCCCTGTGACATGGACCTCCCGGGTCTCTGCCCGATGGTCGCCGGCAAGATTCCCTTCGGCTTCAACCTGCCCGTCGGCCAGGACGCCGCCAACCAGATCCCCGGCATCGCCTACAACATCCCCGACCTCGACGCCACCGTGCGCGTCTTCGTCAACCTCACCGCGTCCGGCGAGAGCGTCGCCTGCGTCGAGGCCGACATCTCCAACGGCAAGACGGTCGACCTGGTTGGCGTCAAGTGGGCAACCGCCATCATCGCCGGCCTCGCCCTCATCTCGTCGGCCGTCGTCAACGGGCTCGGCCACTCCAACACGGCCGCCCACGTCGCCGCCAACTCGCTCTCGCTCTTTGGCTACTTCCAGGCCCAGGCCATCATCGGCCTCACCGGCGTCCACCTGCCCCCCATTGTGCAGTCGTGGACCCAGGACTTCCAGTGGTCCATGGGCATCATCCGCGTCGGCTTCATGCAGGACATCTTCACCTGGTACCAGCGCGCCACCGGCGGCACCCCGTCCACCCTCCTCGACTCCCTCACCTCCGTCTCCGTCCAGGTCGCCAAGCGCTCGCTCGACGTCGCCGGCACCGCCGGCCTGAACCTCTTCAACCGCGGCGTGGCCATGATGCCCAAGTCGGCCGTCCACGCCGCCAGGGGCCTCGCGAAGCGCGCCAACGTCACCACCGGCTCCGGCTCCTACATTGTCTTTGGCATCCAGCGCGTCGCCTTCCGCTCCAAGATCGAGACGACCAACCTCTTCATGACGGGCCTCACCTTCTTCTGCCTCTTTGTCGTCGTGACCATCCTCGCCGTCGCCGCCTTCAAGGGCATCTGCGAGCTCTTTGCCAAGAATAAGTGGATGGACAAGGACAAGTTCCTCGAGTTCCGCAACGGCTGGCTCACGGTCCTCAAGGGCATCCTCTTCCGCGTCGCCCTCATCGGCTTCCCCCAGATGGCCATCCTCTGCCTCTGGGAGTTCACCCAGGTCGACTCCCCCGCCGAGGTCGTCCTCGCCGTCTTCTTCTTCTTCGGCATGGCCCTCACCCTCGCCTGGGGCGCCAGCAAGGTCATCCGCATCGCCCGCCGCTCCGTCGCCATGCACCGCAATCCGGCCTACATCCTCTTCTCGGACCCCCAGGCCCTCAACAAGTGGGGCTTCCTCTACATCCAGTTCCGCGCCTCGGCCTACTACTTCATCGCCCCCCTGCTCGGCTACACCCTCGTCAAGGCCATGCTTGTCGCCTTTGCCCAGAGGAGCGGCGTCGCCCAGGCCATTGGCTTCGTCATCATCGAAGCGGCCGCCCTCATCGCCGCCTCGGTCCTGCGCCCGTGGATGGACAAGAGCACCAACTCGTTTAACATTGCCATTTGCGCCGTCAACTTTCTCAACGCCATCTTCCTCCTCATCTTCTCCAACGTCTTCGGCGCGCCGACGATCGTGGTTGGAGTTGTCGGCGTCGTCCTCTTCGTCCTCAACGCCGCCTTTGCGCTGATCCTGCTCATCATGGTCATCGTGTCCACCACCGTCACCTTTTTCCGCAAGAACCCCGACGCCCGCTACCAGTTCATGGCCGACGACCGCGCCTCGTTCATGAAGTCGCAGACGCAGCTCACCACCACCACCGAGCTCGACGCCCTGGCCGCCACCGCCCGCGGCGACAAGGCCGGCTACAAGTCCCACCTGGACCTCGACGACGACAACGAGTCGCTCACCTCGGAGGACATGCGCCGGCGGGTGGACCCCAACATGCACTCCGCCGCGGCGTCGCAGCACTCCTTCCACCAGCCAGGCGGCCCCAAGTCTCCCGTAAACCCGTCGATGCCCCTCTTCCCGGCCGGCGGGCAGCGGGCCCCGAGCCCGTTCCGAACCGCGTCTCCAAGCCCGTACAACCCCTCGGGGTCCGCCCCCGCCCAGCAGCGGTCACACAGCAACGCGAGCTCTGCAGGATACCGTCAACAAAACAACGTCAGGTATGATGCTCTGGGATGAAGTGTCTCGAGCGAAGCTAACCCGTAAATAGCCCCTGGCAGCGTGGAGCAGGCTATGATCACTAAATCGAGAAATAATGAGTGATTTCGCTCGGTCGAATCCGATGCATGGGCTGGCTACATTTTGGCTTCGACGGCTGGCTTGGATGGGCCATGCATTGGCGTAGCCATACCGAGCATACGCCTTCTACGCTGCGTTTCCGTTGTCCTTTTTTGTTTCATGTTTTCTTGATGGGTTTTTGCCTGGAGGCATGACGGCGTCTGTTATGATAATGGCATTGGAGAATATCAGACTCCGTGCTCATGTACGAGTGTTCTGCTTTGTATATATACACGGGGATGCACGGACGAAGCACGGGGGAGATGACGCCTGCTTACACTGGGACGGTTGGCCGACACGGCCGAGCATAAAGGAGGATACAACTGGCCAAGGGTACAGCAGACTCCACAATACAAGTATGATTATATTCACGTTTCCGGATGCGCTCGTCGTTGGCTTGGCTCCAGGGTTTTGAGATGTTGCGACGAAACGAAGTTGAGTTGAGAGGATGCGTGACCGATGATGACAGGGATAGGGCTTGTCAGTGGTTCTTGGACGAAGACTGCATTGGGGTAATATTGTGTGACTTTGTTTCCACGTGGGCGACGGCATGGAAACCCTGGCTACATGTACGAACACCTGCCTGTCAACTGCACGTCTGCCCTCCATTACGAGTTGAACCAGACAGAGCATTCCTGTGGTTGCCGGGGTGCTGTGGCCGCCATCAGCCTGCCCGTTGTGCATGCCGACGCTTTCACGCCCGGAGTCGTCTGTTCTGCTGTTGGTCCGTAGAGTACATGGGGGAGCGCAGTCGACGACGCAGGCAGGCATGCATGAAATGATGCAGCGAATGGAGGCTGCCGTAAATGCGCCGCGGGACCGCCTTCGGGCAGCCTAGTTTGGGATTATTCATTGATTCCATTGCTGACTGATCGCTGAGGCTGAGCATAGCCCAGATGTCTTGTCCAAGTGTGGATAGCCTCGCCCACGTCGCTGGAGACGCCCGCAAAAGGGAGGGGACAGGGCAGCCACAGGGCCCGACTATCGGACATTGCCAGGTCGAACGAGTTCAGGTTGCCGAGTGTCAAGCCACTGTAATTTCTTCCAAATCCTTTTTTACAAGTACCAATACGACCATTCGCCAAAATCGCCCGCAACATTATAGACACGTGAATCAAAGCCATTGTTCTGTGCGCAGCAGTAGACTGACGCGCGTGCCCAAGCGCGACGCCACACGATGATAGAAACTCCCGTCCAATGCTCAACCTGCGCCTGTCGCCACCATGCCGACGGAGCGAAACGAATGCCAACGTGGATCGAAGCCCTGGGACTCGTCCCATCACATCTTGGCCAGCGCGTCGTTCTCAACGACCCTGTCCTTCCACCCGTCGCAGGCCACCTTGACCATGGCGCGGCCGACTTGGCTCGTCGCAATGGTCGAGGGCGCGTGGTGGCCGCCGACGAACTTCCTCGAGGCCGACGTGGGCGGCGGCGGCGACGTGTCCGGAGACGCGAAGCTGGCGGGACGCAGTATGTACGTCTCGAAGGTGTCCTTGTGGGCGTCGGCGACGTCGCACAGGCCCCTTTCGGCCTCTCCGACGGAGCGGCGCGGGTCGCCGATGAAGGGGAGCGACTTCTTGGTCTTCTCGGCCTGCTTGCTGCTGCAGAAGACGAAGCGGAACTTGGCTTCCCCGGGGGTCTTGTCGGCCAGCTGGTGGCAGAAGATCTTGGCGGCGGCGATGGGCAGCTCGACGCCGACCTTGCGATACGCGTCCTTGTCGTGCTTGAACTGGTCCATCCTCCCGCCGATGGCCCTGGTCTCCGATATTAGCCGCACATTTCTTGGCATCATGCGGTGGCATGGGGAGGCGGGAGCGGCAGATGCGCTCCCCGGAGCACCTGGTCGTACCATATGCACGCCTGCGCGCCGTCCAGCCGGCGCATCAGGGCCTCGGGGTACTGGGCAAAGTCCTGATGCATCACCACCTCGGCCTTGGGGTGGCTCTCGACGTCCATGGAGACGGCCCGCCGCGTCAGGATGACGAGTTTCGTGATGCGCGGGTTCTCGAGGCAGTGCCTGACGACTTCTCGGCCGGCGCTGCCGGTGGCGCCGGTGACGATGACTTTCATGGAACCCCTCGCCGGCGAAGACGATGGCGCTTTCGTGGGAGGGTTGGGGTTTGCGAGAGGGAGAGAGGCGCCAGAGGGCGCAACGCTGCAGCAGCAGGTGGTGTCGGGCTGCGGAAGAGGTCGCGTCAGCGTTTTGGAACCATGTTGAACGGGTGTCGCGTCCCTTAAGGACTTATAAGTGTCCGAGACAAGCTCTCGTCTCCGTCAGGGATGCGTGAGGGCGAGTCGAGGCGGAGAGGGCTCGGAGGCCGCTCTGCAGGGCTTGCAGCGCCGCCTTGGCATCGCGCCGCAGCGGACAGCCAAGCCTCTGCCACGATTCAGGCGCAGGTCCCGGGGCCGCGGTATCCGAAATCAAGCATAAGGTCAAATCTCCCACCTTGTGGTTCCCTCGTTCCCTCGTCGGCGCCTGGAACAGAATGCCGCCCGCCCCGGCTGCTCGGGCGCAGGGACGGAGCGTCGCGCGCCGATGCCGAGACGATGCGAGGCGACGCTGCCGGCGCCGCGGTCTCACGAAGCAGTCAGTGTGCACGACGAGCGATCAGCGCAGCGGCCGCGTCGATGGGGCCGGCGAGGAGGCGGCGAGGAGGAGACGGGCTCTGCCTCGTGGAATGTCGACCCAGCCAGGTTGGTGCCTTCGGCTCGTCGCATCCGATACAAGGTGCACATGCGCCGGGCCTATCGCGGAAATAAACCCTGCCCCGAACGGCCGAAGCTGAGCTAATTTTGCATCAGGAATTAATAATAGGAGCCGCCAGTTGCCCGTCCTTCTCGCACGCGTCCATGGGGCGAGCAGCGCCCCGGGCGGGTCGATGGCGTCGGAATCGATCCCCGGCTGCGGAGCCGCCAGGGGGGAGACCGATCGCTGGGCATGGAGCTCGGCGCGGCGTGGGAGTGAGGACGCCCGAGATGCCATGTGCAAGCCGCAGATGCCGCGGCCGTGGTGTTTCGAAACTTGTATCACCACGCCTCACGCATAAGCCCATCGTACTTCGTGCTCTCATATTATCGTATTTATGCCAAGATACGCGCGCGTTAACCGCTCGGACCCGCACCCTTGTACGAGTAGCGGGCATGTATTAGTCCCTGGGGCCATGTACTCGTAGTCCGGGCCATGTAGTTTGGCAGGGAGCTGACGGCGCGACGCGGCTCTCAATACCAGGAGGGACTTGATCAAGCCCAATTATATGCTCTTCCCCACCTGTTTAATCAATCGTCTTTGCTTTTTATCGACATCACCAGCAACATTTGTTAAACCGGCGCACAGTGCAAGCCACAACTAACACCCAACTGCACATGCGATCCGAAACCTCTACTAGACAAAGACCTCTATTTATCTTGCAAACCATCCAAGACCCTCGATATCGCGCTTCAATCTTCGCTCCTCAAGCAACCCATGCCCTCCCTATAAGTGGTTGCACCTGTCACTCTCTGCATACGTACCAATCGCAACGAGCCTCGACCCTACGATAGACAACACCGTAAGCGGGCGCCCGCATGCTGCGGCTAAGGGTACCCTGCAATAGGCTACACCGTAAAGGCCCTCCACATCCCGCTTATGGGCGCCCGCATGCTGCAGCTGAGGGATCGCCGATTGGGCTTCAATGATGGCGGCCCGATTCACGAGTTGGCGTCCTGGCCAAGCAGAGGGATGCACTGTGCGGAGGGCTCAAGTATAAAATGCAGCCACAGGAACCTCGAGGGGGGATTTACTCGTATTTCTTCTTCTCATATCAACGACCTGAGACGGCTCAACTACAATAACACTTGACCTATTTTCGAAGAAATCGACTTCATAACGCCTATTACAATGGATCCCTGGTGAGTTTTCTTGATGGCTATGAGGATCACCAGAGAGCGTTTAGACTAACAGCATTGTGATAGCAACTGTGCCTCTTGCGCCGGCGGCTGCGACGGCTGCAACGGCTGCGGCGTAAGTCTTTTATGAGAGTTCCAATACCCTAGAAGACACTGATAGCGTTATATCTAGCACTAAATACTCACTTTGGTGCATCCTCTTGAGCGCTTTCGATATGAATAACTCGCGAATCAACACTGGCAGCACATAGAACGACACTTCATATGGCTGGTCAAACTCAACCGGCTGGGTTGTCCTCTGCCAGTAAACGCGCAAGAGAATGGAGGACAGAAGTGTGTTAGTTCGTCGCTAGCTCTTTAGAGTGACAATGAACGCAATCTTGTG
Source organism: Tolypocladium guangdongense (assembly GCA_022114105.1). Classification (NCBI taxonomy): domain Eukaryota; kingdom Fungi; phylum Ascomycota; class Sordariomycetes; order Hypocreales; family Ophiocordycipitaceae; genus Tolypocladium; species Tolypocladium guangdongense. Next base: position 3,935,584 of record NRQP01000001.1, on the reverse strand, counting down.
ATGCGAGAAGCGAGCGCGACTACCGGTGATTGCCCATGCTGGAGTCCTAGACCTCACAGTGTCCATTTCGCATGGTCCTCAGTGGACAACGTAGTGATGTGCAGCAGCCATGCACATGCGCAAGATGGCGTGCAGCAAAGACAGCGTGGCGGCCGGCCATTGCTTGTTACTGGCAGCGCGTGTGATTCCCCAAGCTCGCTTTACAAAAGCAAGAAGTTCAAGACGCGATAGAGGCATGCATTAAAATCGGGGCTAATACCTTCACATCTGCAGCGATCCTGCTTGATCCGACTCCTCATTAACAAGTAACCCTAGATACGTAGTACAGCACGTCGATTAAATCATGCATCGGCGGGCTAATGACGAAATCGCAGGCTTAGATTGAAGAAAGCCTATTGTTTGTCAAACAAGCGACGGAATGAGAAAGAGCCAACGCTCCGCAACCTCGGATTCCAAGCCTATTCATCGTAAACGCAATCGCCAGCACGACAAAGCCATATGCGATATCAAGATTCATGCAACGGAATTTTTTTCAATTGATGCCATCAAGGCAGTCTCTTTGACACTCAGCTGGCTCACATGTTTGATCCATGCCATGGCTATCTATCTGGCAAGCTTCTAGATGATGAACACATATAGCAAAGTGCGTTTCTGTCTACTCAGCCGTCTAACAGCACGCTGGTGTACAGGGTAGAATCTCCGGCTCCAGTTTCCTCTCCCCAAAACACTCATTAAAGATAGGAAAATGTACAACCAATCTCTTCTTCCCCATGTTGAGCACCTGATTTCTCTTTCAACTGAACAAATTAAGGGGGAGGCGAACCATAAGAAGAACCAAACAACTGGTGAAACTCGGACGACACGGGCAGGGGTTTCCAGCCCAGCGGCGAAGCCACCATCTTGAACCTATTCAGGCCGAGAATTCACGCCACTCGAGAATGGCCCCAAAGTCGCGACACTTCGTGATGCTGAACTCGAGAAACGGATGCAGCTGACCTTCCACCCACGGCCGCGTGACAACATCCGTCGTGTGCCGCTCATGAGCGTCTGCAGCAATGGTCGGTGTGCACGCGGTGCAGTTCTGGCAGCTCGCCGCCGGGATACATGTCGGAAAGTAATACGCCCAGTGGACGTCGCGGCGAATCGCGTTCAGGCAGGGGATTATATGCAGGGTGTCGAGCTCTGCTCCTGTGCCTCGTCTCCAAAGCCCCATCCCGGCGTAAAGCGGGCAGTGATGAACGGGTCTTTGCCCACACAGATGGCGTCCTCGGTGCGGATGACTTTTCTTCTAACCGTTGGCTTCAAGCACACTTGGTGTGCTCTCCGTCTCTGCGAAGATGAGCGGTTAGCAGCTGGCATAGATGGCCTTCAATTTCAAGGAAGAGGAAGTATATACCTTTGCCTCTCGCCGGTGTGGAATATCTGAAGCCAACCACCAGAAAAATAATCATGAGGATAATCTCTTGCAGCACTCCCATGCAGAGATAGATGGTCGCATCACCATTAAACAAACTGAAGCGCGGATCCGACCCAAAGTCCCCGATTGCGGCGTAAACCATACGCACAGTTAGGAACGGACAGGAGGCATACACGGAGTATAGCATAATCCTTTCGTTTCGGGGGAGTTCCTTTATGAACTTGGTCAAGTATATCAAGATGCAAACCATCGACCCAAGCAGGCAATGAACAAGCCAAGTGCTGACCGCAGTAAGGTCGGGATGGTGCGGTCACCGACTGCTTTTACCACGCCAGCAACGCCGATCGCCAGACCAACAATACTGACGATGTTGACGAAGGTAAAGACGTATTTGGAGACTTTCTGGACCGGTGCGTTTCTAAGCCAAGCCAGTCAGCACGTCCCCTGGGCATATGAAGTAGCTAGGAAGATGAGCTGTTTCACTCACACTCTTTGCAGTAGGCTGACGCCAGCCATTGTCAAAGGCGCGATACCTAGCAGGTCACAGACGAGCTTGATCGTGGTGACTGATTCGGAGGCGTTTGAGATCATAATCAACTGGCAGGCGGCGCCAGATATCCGCAGACAGGCAAGGATGACCACAAATCGCCAACATGATGCGACTGCTTTCAGCCCTTGTTTGTAGCACAAGAACAGCGAGAGAGCCAAGCAGGGAGTAAAGGTGACTAGCTGCAAAACAGCGATGCCATCTCGGTATGCAAGTGCCATTTCGCACTGTCGAATTCGGGCGGAGGATGTGGGCTAGTAAAGAGAAAAGAGTAAATTCCGGAATGCGGAAGGGCCTGCTAAATGGTCATGAAGGAAAGAAGATGATTAGTTTCGGGTGTAGTAGCGACGTGAAAGCAGAAGATGGGATTGCGTGTGCTCATATGTATTATATTTAGAGACCTGCGACGGAGAGTGGCCCGTAGGGCTGCGTAACATATACCCAAACGGGACTAGTGGCTGGACCCTGGCATCAGTCACAAACGCGTGCGGCCAACGTCAAGCTTTCCCGTTTGGGTAATCTTTTCCACCCCGGGACCAATTACATTTTGGTGCTCAAATTGGGATGCCCTTTCGAAGGGTTTCCCCGGTCTGACAACGCCCGGCTCCCAAGGGCAATGGCCCAATACTCTTGTCCCTATTGTATGCTGGGTGGGACAAGAGGCATTGAATGGGGCAACATCCGGAGACGCAGGAGTCCCAGAGGCGACCAAAGTCATCGACACTCTGTGGACACTCTGTGGAGGGACGAATACTATGCTTGCCCTCCTTTCTTCCGCCACCCCGAAAGAGCCTTCCTGCATCTCCCTCTGAGCAAGGAGTTTAAGGCTTAAGGAGCCACCATGGCCGTTGCAGAAGGGCAAGTAGCTCAGGTTCCCCCCATCAAGCTCCCACGCTTTGACACAGTGGTTCGAAACCAAGACGATCAACCCGCAGCCCCATCAGAATTTCATCAGGCGAAGCTCCAATCGTCCCGTCCTTCATAATTGCGGTCACGGACCTGGAAGATGTCACCTTTGTCGCTGAAATCGCTTCCAATCTTGCACCAGAGCGGCTCGCGGCGATAGCTTCGGTGCCCAGCGCTGAACAGCCGCGTTCCTATTCCTCGGACCACGTTCGACTGCGCACGTTTCCAGCAAGTGCCTATTGGTGAAGAGCAGTTCGACTTCGAGATACAGATCGCACCCGCAGCAATCTCGCGAACCCCACCACTTCAGCCCTCTCGGGTAAGTGAAACCAACTGAACAAAAAGGCCTCGCAGCATTAACACTTTGTGCCCACATATTAGCCTTTCGTTCTAGTCGTGTACCCATCCGATGAGGGAAACACGGCGGACTTGCAGCTATTCGTAGACGCCAGAAATGGACCGGCAGTGTCTACATCCCATTTGCTGGAACTCGTTGCTCGATACCTTGCGCCAACAAAGTTCTCAGGCTCTGATGGCGTCTGTCAATCAGGGACGGCATTGCAATGGCCCGAGCCCCTGTTGTCCCGTCTGAATGCTCCGCCCCAGACATTGTGTCGGCCCCCTGTCTTGAAGAGCGACTTACAAGAGAACGACTCCAACGGTCAAAACGAGCCTCCCGCATTGCTCCATGGCACATTTGAACGACGCGTGTCCGAGTCTCCAGGCAGTATTGCAGTGGAGCATATCGCAAATGACTCCGTTGGCATTCAGAAATGGACATATTCAGAGATTGACGGAAAAGCGGTAAAATTGGCACATGAGCTTCAGCTTCTGGAGCGCGATATTCCATGGACGCCTGTCTTCGGAAGGCAACACATCGTTCCGCTTTTCTTTCCTAGTTGTCCAGAGCTCTACACTGGATTCCTCGGCATCATGAAAGCAGGCCACGCGTTTTGTCCCTTGCCACTCGATGCTCCTGCAGAACGCATCCTCAATATACTGGAAGATATCCAGTCACCCATCGTGCTTGGCTTGGGCAGCACTCCATTTCCCGGAATTGCCATCGAGGACGAGTCAACTGTTTCGAGAGCACTCAAACAGATTGTTTGGGTTGATCTCACCGACCTCTCCAGCCGGCGATTCCGGGAGCCATGCGTATCTCGATCCGAGGTCGTCTCAGAACCGGCGACCTTCGAAGGCCGTTCGCCGAAAGAGGATGACCTGGCATATGTTCTCTACACCAGCGGCTCGACTGGAAAGCCCAAGGGTGTGCTCATTTCTCATCTCGCGGCCACGTGCGCCATTGGCTCTCATGCATGGTGTTTCACACAGCTACCCACAGGACCCGAGCTGCGCTGGCTTCAGTTTGCTTTGCCGATATTCGACCTCAGCCTAGTTGAGATATTTGTCACTTTCGGACTCGGTGGCACCATCTGCATCGCGGAGCGCCAGATGATGCTCACAGACATTGAACGAAGGGTCAGCTTGTTCCAGGCAAACACCACATTCGCCCTGTCCAGTCTGACGACACTGCTGCAGCCACACAAGCCGCCAACATTAACGACTCTGGTGGTGGGAGGCGAGCTACTCAATAAGCACACAATCGACAACTTCGCTTGTGACACTTCTCGCAGACACTGCGGGAGTATGGCATCCAAGGTTTAGCAATGAAGGACGTTTTGTCTGGAAATTCTCTGGATGGTGTTGTCCAACTGGTTCTCGAGTCACATGCAAATGCAGGTGCGGGAGAATCAGCCGTCGACGGAGAAGCAGCCGAAGCCGAGGATTTTCATGTCGGAGAAGAAGAGGAACTTTTGAGTCTCTCTCTCTCATCAAAGTTGAGACATTTTGACGCCGTGTGCCGACTGCAGTGCGTCCGAGCCCTACGGATTCCAAGCGAAGACATCATCGACGTGTTGCCTGCGACCGGAATTCAAACCAGAATGCTGGTTTTTGTCAAGGAGGCAGATGAGTTGTCCGTCAGCAAGTCATACATCGAGCATTTTGTCTACAGCTTTCCCTGTCATTCGATTCGGATCGGCTTCAGCAGGCAGTCATCGATGTGATGGAACGTCACGACGCCTTCCGCACAATTTGGGTAGAAGTTGACCACCCACTGGCTCCATCGCGCAATGCATTCTCTCTCCTTCTGCTCCACGCGCCGTCCTTCCGATGGTATAGATGGTCTGTAGTGTCTTTGATGAGAGCCCCAATAGCTTGTGGTAGCAGATGGTCGCAAACGCCTAGAGAACCGTGGAAGAAGCCATTGGCTTGGACCGCCCGGGAGGAGTGGTGTCGTTCGTATGCTCCGCCGATCGGAGACATTGCGTCTTGATTTTCTCCTTGTTTCACTTGATATATGATGGATCAAGTCTCGAATTCTTGCGTCGCGAGACCGCGCAGGCGTACCAGGGAAGAGCGCCCAACGGTCCCCCGACGCCGGGTGTGCGGCTTCCGGTCGAAGTGCATTACAAGTCTGACTGGCTAGCCACGACCTTATACTGGACGAAGCGCCTCGCAGGCGTACCTCCATTTAAACTGGGCCACAGGCTTCTGGAGCGGGCCGGGGAAGAGTTTTCATTGGTGCAGTACGATTCGGACATGGCCTGCGAAAGTCTGATCTCAACGATCAGCCTGGCGGACCTGCTCACTACGTTCAACAAGACTACAGGCCACGTCACGCCTATGTCGATCGTCCAAGGCGCATGGGCAATGACATTGGCTCACACATTGATCAAAGAGAACGCTGGGAATGATGAGCACGGAGGCGATCTTGACGTGCAATTTGGCAGTGTCTTCCACGGGCGGCAGAATCTGGAATCATTGCGATGCGTGGCACTGATGCTGGACGTGTTGCCCACGCGGATTGTGTTCCAAGATGCGTACAACCCCACCAGCGGGCGTCTGACGCGCCGTGAAATCTGCCACGCGTTGTTCATGCAATACGTCGATTCCCTGCCGTTTGTGCAGATGCCCTGCCCCAGCATTGGAGTCGCCAAGATGTCCCGACGATTTGACAGCACAATCGTCCTGCAAGTCTATCCGAAAGATGCGGCGGCAACCGGTACTGAATTTCCCGGAGCCATGGATACTCTACCGGGGTTCAATCGCGAGGAGAATCTGCAGACGCCCTGGAAGGAGTTGAACCCTGGGTATCCGATTCTGATGGAGCTCTGGCCGGGACGCGACAGTGCTGACGAGAAATTTCGTCTCCGATGCACGTATAATAACCGCTGGCCCGGCTATGAGCACCTGACGAAGCAACGTGTGCAGGATCTAGTAATGACGTTGAACGAGGCCCTTGTTCAGATCCTCAACAACCCCTGGTGGGGTATTTGATCCGACGCAGCTGGTTAGGAGGCCTCAGGAGATGGTGCATTACGCAGGGTAACCATGGTAAACTCGGACGAGGTGAGCGGGTTTCCAAGGGGCTTCTCTCTTTTTCCCTTGTCCATTTGTTTGTTTGCTTGTATGTTTGTGCTTAGTTATTGCAATGCTTGATTCGATCGCTGTGCATTACCGCATACTTGAACTAACGGCGATTCAGTGGATGAGCTTCAAAGCACTGGTCAACTTTACTCAGTCACAAGATATATTAGAGGCTGAAACACGCGGACACCAAGCACACATGTACATGCATACAGGTAACTCTGCCCACTCAGTGTAGCGGAGGACGAAGGCTATTCGACTGAATAAAGTTCGCAAATTCGTCAGCCTGAGCAAGACCGGCTTGGGAGCTGATCCGTCGCAGTTGGGTGACGGTCCACGCTCGCGTCTCATCCTCAAGGCTATACATGCAACCAACCACTAGAAACATCCAAGAAACGAAATACCCGCCAGCAGCAGACCCGGTGTGGCCAACTCGATGGGAAGAGAAAGGAGAAGCGGGGGAATTCGACGGGGGGAACGACGACGACGAATCACCAGCCATCTCGACCCCTGAGCTGGACGCCACGTGCGTCGTCTCCTTGAGACGCTGCTGCTGCTGCTGCTTCTGGGCAGGAGAAGTAACGTACCCCACCTGCTGCGGCACGGAAGCGAGCACATCATCACGTAGGCGCGCTAGGGTTTTCGTCACCTGCTGCAGCCGATCGACGTGACCGTTCGAAAAGAACCACCTTTTGTCGGCACTCAAACCACGCAGGATTAGATGGCCGATGGCATGGTTGGCGAGGGTGCGACAGGCGCGCATGGTGTTCCAGACACTGGCAATCCATATATCGTGGTAGATGTGGTGTACATCTCCGTGGACGTGGGTTGGGTCCAGAGCAGAGGGGGAGGAGTCTCGCACGACGGTGAATTGCCATTCGGGGGAACATTCGGAGAAGCAGCACTCGAGGCGGTAGTCGACTTCGAGGGCTTGTGACAGGTAGCGCTCTAGGTCTTGGATGGGAGTATCGAGTGACTTGGGCGGCCCCGAGCCAGAGGAGTTATTGGCAACGAAAGAATAGCCACCGGGGGAGATGTGTTGATAGAGATCGAGGAGTTCGACTACGGCGCTTTGGGTGACCCAGAATGGGTCCGAGACACCGATTGCCTTTGCGGCCTCGATGCGCAGCATGCGCAAGCCGAGGGGCATGGGACAACCGACATGGATACAGTTGGTGAGCAGTTGGGGGAAGACGTCCTTGAAGATCTGTACGCCGACGGCGGTGGCGAACTGCGTCTTGCCGCGGAGGGCGAGGAGCGAGGCCGCGCCCTCGACATGGTGCTTCCAGCCCTCGAGCGAGGACCTGCTGAACTCGTAGAGCGCGAGGACCAGCACCGTGGCAATTGTGCTGTCTCGCCGGGCTGCCTGCGGGTCGGCGAGAGCGTGGTTGACCCGTTCCATGGTGCGCGTGTACATCATCATGGAGCGGCGCATCAGGTCCCCCTGCTGCGTTGTGCGGGCCAGGCCGCTGAATCCCAGCGCGAGGACGGCACCCCCCAGAAGCCCATGGCCGTCTTCTCGCGCCATCATGGTCGGCGTGTAGTCCAGGAAGCCGGAGGAGGGCCCCGACTGGCGCACAACGTAGCGGGATAGGAAGAAATCCAGGGCCATGGTGTCGAGCGGGAGGGAGAATGGCGGAGCGATGGTGTCATGCTGGTTGGCGGCGTCATCATTCAAATCATCACGGCCATTTCCATCGTCGGCGGCGTCGTCTTCTGCGGCTTCATCACCTGCGGCTCCCGTCTCGGGCTCCAGCGCGGCCCCAGGCGACGTCGTCATGTCGCCGGGGGCCAACATGGGATCCGGGGTGTCGGCATGCAGGGGAAACAGGCCGCTATTCGCATCGAATGGAGTATGGAAGCCAAAAAGATCCGGCATGAAACTGCCGTTGGCAAAGACGCTGCCCATATCACCGAGCATGTCCTCCACGGCCGCCACCCGGTGTGCGGGATAATCCATCGTCGGGCTCTGGGGCCGGGCGCGCTCCGACGGACGGCCGCGGGCGGAGGCTGCCCTCTTGGTGACCCTCGAGCGAGCCTTGTCGATCACCTGGCTGCTCTCATCGCGGAAAATGAGGCTAGACGGGTCTCGGTAGCCGGCGCATTTCTGTCCCATGCGGCGACATTGTCCACATTCAGGAGCGGCCTTGTCGCACTGTCACCATCGAGAGGGGTTAGTCTTTCGCGCTGTTTCCTCTGCAGGGCAGCGGAGAAGGGACCAAACGCTTACCCGTCTCTTCCTGGCCCTGCAGTTGCTGCAGCTGGTGGATGGGCGGCCGCAGTAGACCATGGCTGCGGGTGGCTGGGAAAGACTCACTGAAAGAGAAAGCAGTACGACGACGGCGGCGGAAAACGCAGTGCCTAAATAATACGGCATTCCACGCGAGACTGAGCCCGGGTAGGTCAGCAGCCCGCCGGGGGCCGCGTTAAATGCTGACCCGGTTGGCATTGTTGGCTGTGTCTTGGCTGCATCGAGCTTTGTCCACTTCTCTCAAATGCGGCTGCCTTGTTCGGGGCCGACTTCGTCGACAGAACCAAACGCGATGATGATCTGGCCCCTTCCAGTACCCATGTTGCTGAGAAGCCGGCCGCCTTCGCACAAGCCTTTGTGCTTGCTGGTATCATACAGCCGTTCAACAGCCTCCCTATCGCTGGTGTTGCCGCCGTCTCTCGACTGAGCTCCCAACCTCTTTCTTCATCATCCGTCGCCATGAGCGCCCAAGCTGCAGCAATCCCCAAAACCCAGACCGCCATCGTCGCTGCAGACGCCGACGGCACCCTCCGCATCGCGCACCATGTGCCCGTCATCGAGCTCGAGCCAGACGCCGTGCTGGTCAAAACAGCCGCCGTTGCCCTCAACCCTGTCGACGCAAAGATGCTCAGGGGCTTCGCGGTGCCGAACGCCATATTGGGCTTCGACTTCGCAGGCACCGTGGCCGCCGTCGGGTCGGCCGTCACCAAAGACACCAAGGTCGGGGACAGGGTGTTGGGAAGCGCCGACAGCATGGACCGCACGCGGCCGAGCGGTGGCGGGTTCGCGCAGTACGCCTCGACTCCCCCGAGCCTGGTGCTCAAGCTGCCCGACGCCATGTCCTTTGCCGACGCGGCATGCGTGAGCACGTCGCTCGCGTCTGCAGGGATGGCCCTCTTCTGGTCGATGAACGTCCCCGCCTCGCTGGACCACCCGGCCGTCGACAACCCGCCCTTCGTGCTCGTCAGCGGCGGCAGCGCGTCCACCGGCACCATGGCCATTCAGCTGCTCAAGATGTGCAAACTCCGGCCAATTGCGACCTGCTCCCCCCGGCACGACGAGCTAGTCCTGTCGTACGGCGCGGAACGGGTCTTCGACTACCGCTCCCCGACCTGCGCGAAGGAGATCCGCGCCTACACCGAGAACGCCCTGGCCTACGCCATCGACTGCATCACCGTCGCCTCGACCATGAAGCTTTGCTACGAGGCGATTGGCCGTGCCGGCGGCCGCTACACAGCCTTGGACCCGTTTCCCGAAGCCCAGCAGACGCGACGAGTGGTCAAGCCGGACTGGGTCCTGGGCTCAACGGTCAAGGGCCGAGGGTGTGGCTGGGCGGCGCCGTACGGGCGGGATCGAGATCCTAGCGCCCGAAGCTTCTGCGACGAGCTGTATGCCATGGCCCAGAAGCGGCTCGATGCCGGCCAGATGAGGACCCATCCGGCAAGGGTGATGCCCGGCGGATTGGCAGGGGTGTTGGAGGGGATTGAGATGAGCCATCACGCCTGCGAAGAAACTGCAGCAGTATCGTCTCACCCCTCACAGTACGACGGGTATTGAAAGAGCAACAGTGACGGTTCAACACTCGCTGTCCACCACGCTCAAGGTTGGGGATCTCGGATACTTCTACCTCAGCATTGGAAATGAAAAGGGGTCCGGGGAGACTGTTCTTGTTCACTCCGAACATCACCAGTCAGTTCTGACTGTTCCACAAAGTCTCGTCTTTTGACGGTAGATGTCCCCGAGAACCAACGTCGCAGTATTCTCCTTTCCGTGGGCTGCAATCTGGTCGCATCGTCGTTGCTGGGCAAGTGTGCCGCCGGTGACAGAATTGTCCTCCACGAGCCGCCAGCCATTCTGGCCCGGCTCCTCACCGAGAAGGTGGTCCAGGTTGGCGTTCAGGCGGTATTCACCACGACTCGAAAGGAGTCTGCGGCCGAGACGCACTGGAAATATGTCCATGCGTACACCACAGGCCGCGACTTGAGACAGCTGGTTCCTTCCAACACCTCGCTGTTTGTCGACTTTTCGCCCCTCTGACGAGCGCGGCGATGTGGCTGATCGCCTTGTCTCCCATTTGCCATTTGGCACGCGGCGACATGCCCTCTCCGACTATTTCTCCCCGCAGTCGATTCTTTTCTCTGGTATCACGGAGGGCCATCTTACCCAGACGCTAAAGGATGCCTATTCACAGTCTGTCTCTGTATCGAGCAGCTCAGTAGCGCTCGAAAGTGTCAGTAACACACGTGTGCAGCAGCTTGCGACTGACGACCGTCTCGGAGAGCCATTGACGACAATCGACTGGACCGATCCGACTCCCTTCCCAGCCAACGTTACCCTTGCCATGGATGAAGTTTGCTTCCGCCCCGACCGCACCCTATTTCCTTGTTGGAATGACCGGAAGCGTGGGATTGTCCACTTGCGAGTTCATGATGGAGCGCGGGGCCAGATACTTTGCGCTTTGCAGTCGTCGGCCCAACCTGGACGAGCGCTGGTTGAAGAAGGCCGAAGAAAGCTATGGTGCCGTGGTGAAAGTATTCGCGCTCGACGTTACCAGTCGCGCGAACCTGCACACGGTCCATCAACAGATCTGCCAGGCCATGCCGCCCATCGCAGGAGTGGCAAACGCCGCACTCGTCATGCGTGACGGCCTCTTCATGGAGTCAACCGCAGAGAGTATGAACGAAGCCCTGGGCCCCAAGGTCGACGGCAGTGTGTATCTGGATGAACTGTTTTCCACCGTCAACCTCGACTTCTTCATCCTGTTTTCGTCCCTCGTCTACATCACGGGAAACTTCGGACAGGCTGCCTACGCTGCCGGGAATGGGTTCATGGTCAGCTTGATCCACGGGCGACGGCAGCGCGGCCTGCTCGGCAGCGTGATGAACCTTGGCGGCATCAGCGGCATTGGCTACATCACTCGCACCGACCACAACATCCTGAGCCGACTTCATGTTCTCGGTTACGGCATCATGTCTGAGCTGGATTACAAGTGCTTCTTTGCCGAGGCCGTGATGGCCGGAAGCCCAGACTCGGGACGGAACCCGGAGGTTTCGGCTGGTCTGCGTTTCGTCAATCCCAAACAGGAGAAGCTGCCACCCAAGTGGGCGGTGGATCCAAAGTTCAGCCATTATGTCTTTGATCGCAGCCAGCGTGATGACGGTGACAAGGGCGGGGACAGCGCCATGTCTACGAAGGCGCAACTGTCGGAGGCACGCGCCCCGAAGGACGCCTTCAATATCATTTTGAGTAAGTCCTGTTCTGCTGCTCATCCCATGGGAAGGCGTATCTTACCGTGGCTAATACGTTCGATGCGATAGGTGCTCTGATGACCATGCTGCATAAGAAGTTGGGTATGCAGCCGCAGGAAAGCGTTCTGTCCGACGTCACCATTGTCGAGATGGGTGTTGATTCGCTTGTGGCCGTGGACGTGCGCTCGTGGTTCAGCAACGAATTTGAACACGATATTCCCATTATCGAAATCCTCGGCGGCGCCACCCTTGCGGACTTGGTTGAGGATGCCGTCGCCAACCACTCGCCCAATATCGCGCCTAACCTTGCCGATGCTGGTGCAGAGGATGAGCCCAAGGCCGTTGCTAACCCTGCCATTGCAAACGAGCATGCCACTCTGCCGGTCAATCTGACGTCTAGCACCGAGGACGCGATCTCTTCGGATTGCAGTGACGGTGACATTTCTGGTAAGTCCACTGCGCCGACCGATATAGAAGATAGCATCGAGTCTCGGGCGCTCGACAAGCTCACCAAGGAGCTGGGCAACGGCCTCGAGGCAGCTATTCCTCGTCCCATTCCGAGTCGCGACTTCGTGCGCGTCGAGAAGATGTCTTACGGCTGCTCTCGCTTCTGGTTCTTACGCCAGTACCTGGAAGACGCCGCCTGCTTCAACATCCTCGTTCGGGCCCGACTGACAGGCCAAGACAACGTCGCCCGTTTCCAGGAGGCTGTTCGCAAGCTTGGCGCTCGCCACGAAGCCTTGCGGACTGCCTTTTATGCGGGCGACAACGGCGAGCCTCTGATGGCCGTCATATCTGACTCGTTGCTTCGCCTCGAGGTTGAGACAATCGCGGATGAAAGCAAGGCCACGGAGGCCTACAATGCGCTTTCTCGGTACAAATTCGACATCGAGAGCGGCGAAGTCGTTCGCATGCGCTTGCTCTCCCTTTCTCCTCGTGATCACGTCCTCGTCTTTGGCGTTCGCCACATCGCCATGGACGGGTTTAGCTTCAACCTCATGCTCCGCGACCTCGATATGCTTTACCAAGGGAAGCCAGTGCCGCAGATCCGGACTCAGTTTACCGACTTTGCGGTTCAGCAGCGCAGAGACGTCGAGAGTGGGCGGATGCGAGACGATGTCGCGTTCTGGAAGGAGGTGCATGCGACCTTGCCCGACCTGCTTCCCCGACGTTGGGGGCCCGCCTCCCTCTGATGAAATACGAACATGGAGGTCGAAAAGGCACTGGATTCTGCAATGGCGTAGCAGATTCGTGCCCTCTGCCGGCACCGGCGCACCACGTTCCACTTCTTCCTGGCCACCTTCCAAGTGTTCCTCACACGATGGTTGGAAATCGACGATTTGTGCATCGGTATTGCCGACGCCAATCGCACAGATGTCAAGACCCTGTCAACCATCGGCTTCTTGCTGAATCTTATCCCGCTGCGATTCAGCGCGCCGCACGACAAAGCCTCCTTCTCCAGTATATTGGCCACTGCCAAACAAACGGCCTACAGCGGCCTTGCGCATTCCGCTCTTCCAATCGACGTGTTACTCCAAGAGCTCAATCTTCCTCATTCTTCCTCCCACAGCCCTTTGTTCCAGGCATTCCTTGATTATCGTCAGCTAGCAGCGAAGACGCCGCCTTTGCTTGAGTCCCGGGCTGAGGGCGAGAGCAAATTTGGTGCGACAGCATACGACATCGTACTGGATATCACCGATATTGCTTCATCCGATATCACCATCAAGTGGCAGACCCAGAAGTCGCTGTACTCTCATCGGCATGCGCAGGCCATGATGGATAGCTACATGCACCTGCTTCGCTACTTTGCGAATGATCTCCTCGCTGAGATCGATGCCGCGCCGCTGTACAGGGCGGAGGATGTCACGACGGCCATTGAAGTAGGACGAGGTAAGTGTTGGCAATCCTCCATACTTTGTGGCAGACTCTAACTTGCGACTGTGTAGGGCCGCAATTTACTAGCGAATGGCCAGAGACTCTGTCCCAGAAAATCGACCAAGTCTTTGCTCAGTATCCACAGGACATTGCATTGCGCGATGGGTTTGACAACGTCTTGACCTATCGTGCGATGAACCTCGCCGTCGACCAGATCTGCCAAGGATTGGTTCGCGCTGATGTCAAGCCTGGCGACAAGGTGGGCGTTTTCCAACAGCCCGCTGTCACTTGGATCTGCTCTTTGCTGGCGATCTGGCGCTCTGGAGCCGTGTACGTTCCGCTGGATCTCCGCAACGGGCTGCCGCGTCTCGCTGCTACCGTTGGTGTTGTCGAGCCCAGTGTTATTCTTTGCGACGACTCAGTTGCGAATGATGTTGCGCAGCTCTCCCCCCCTGCTGGCGCATGCGTCGTGAACGTTGATCAGGTTCGGAAGACCAATGCATCTCCCACACGTCACCCCAATTGGTCCACTGGGGAGGGCTCTGCCATCATCGTGTCCAGCAGTGGATCTACTGGGGTCCCCAAATGCATTGAGATTCGCCACTCCAGTCTGCTCAACCTCTTCGAGGGCGATAGCAAGACCTGGACTCTCGGGCGGCCGAATGTCCTTCAGCAGAGCGCGTACAGCTTCGACATCACGATCAATCAGATCATAACCAGTCTTATGAATGGAGGTTCTCTCTACGTTGCTTCCCAAGAGCAGCAATCGCATCCTCACAGTATCGCTGAGATCATAACTGAAAACAACATCACATATACCATGGCGACTCCCTCGGAATATTCCAATTGGATCAACTATGCTTCTTCCACCCTGTCCAAGGCTCAGCAATGGCGCCTGGCCAACGTCGGTGGAGAGGGCTGGAACAACACCCTTCGTGACTCATTCGCAACCCTACATCTGCCAGACCTCAAGCTCCAAAACTGTTACGGACCAGCTGAGAGCAGCGTCATGTGTACGAGAGTTCCTATCCCGTACCCGGAGGAATCCACGCTCATTCCGTCTGGGCCTGCTCTGTCCAACTATTCCCTTTACATTATTGATCGTCAATAGAACGTGGTACCCACTGCGTCCTTGGAGAGATCCTCATCGGAGGTGCCGGCACCGCAGTCGGGTACTACAAGAATCCCGAGCTCACGAAAGACAAGTTCATGATCGATCAGAATGCCTCTTCCGCCCATGTTGCCAGGGGATGAAACCGGGCTTACCGAACGGGCGACAAGGGTCACCTTATGGACGATGGTAGCTTGGTCGTGCAGAGCCGTATAACGGGCGACATGCAGATCAAGCTCCGGGGGATCCGCATCGAGTTGGAGGACATTGAAACCGCCATATTGAGAGCTTCAGATAGCGTCCTGTCGCGCGCTGTTGCCAACCTGCGAGGAGGGACCCAGTCGAGCTACCTGGCCGCGTTTGTGGAGTTCGCTGATGGATATCCTGTCGAACATCGGCAGGCTTATCTCGCTCAACTTCTTAACAAACTCCCATTGCCCCATTACATGCGATCAAACAAGCTGATCCCTCTGGATCGCATTCCTTTGAACTCTCACAACAAGGTAAACCGACTTGCCATTGCTACTCTTCCTTTACGTTCGAATGCGCTTGCAAATGGGGAGGAAGGATCTTCCACGGAGAGTACGCCTACGGAGAAGGCTGTCTGGGACCTTTGGCTCGAAATCTTGCCTGAATCTATTACGCACGGCGCTCCCATTTGTCCTGGCAGCGACTTCTTCCAACTGGGTGGCAACTCGCTACTCACAGTTCGATTGCAATCATGCATCCGAGAGACATTTGGCGTTTTTGTTCCTCTACTGAAAATCATCGAGTCCAGCAAGCTGTCTAGTCTGGGTATCCTTGTTGATGAGCTCTCAGCAAACAAGAGCATTAACTGGGACGCCGAAACTGCCTTGACTGAGGACATGCTACAGATTTCTCCGGCCGAACGCTCAAGTACACGTCGGGAGGCCTCCCAGCTGACTGTTATCTTGACCGGTGCATCCGGCTTCATCGGCCGGCATATCCTGCAAAGGCTGATCGAAGACAAGGATGTCGCACATGTCCATTGCATTGGCGTTCGGCATTGCCCTGAGGACAACCCCACGCGACAGAAGCTGAAAGCGCTCGTCAACTCCTCTCCCAAGATCGTTCTGCACCCAGGAGACCTGGAAGCAACTCGCCTGGGTCTCTCCGAGACAGAATTCGCGACGCTAGCTCAACAAGCCGACATGATCACCCATAGCGGTTCGAACCGCTCCTTCTTCAGCCCCTACGATTCCGTCCAGGCAGCCAACGTCCAGTCGACAAAGGAGCTGGCCCCCATGGCCGCATCATCTCTGCGAGATTTGACCTACGTCTCCGCCGCAAGCCCAATATAATCATAAACAATACTAACCTCCAATTTCTCCTCCCCCTTCGTAACCAGGACTCGTCTCGCCTGATACCTGAACCTATCAATCACCGTAAACCCCACCACCTGCTGCGTGACAACCCCATTACTATCCAGATGTTCGGTATAGAATTGCATCACCTCCTTGGTGCCATCCTCCCAGCCGTCTCGCAAATACGCCGACTCCAGATCAGCCAACTTGCACAGGCGCGATCGGCCACGGATGTTGCCGAGCAGCATGTGGTTCAGCTCGCTAGGAGCGCAGTTCAGCGCGCGCTTCTCCACGTTCGCTGGCATACCGCTGTTGAGCTTGGACTCGATATCCAAGAGCACGTCGCCTGTCGTGCTGTCGACGCGCTGGTTTATGGTGAGGGTTACCGTGCCCGTGGTTATGACTTTGCGCATGAGCCAGTTGACGCCCTGCATTTTGAGGATCGCGTTGGTAGATTCGGAGAGCGTTTGGCGCTGTTTTTGTTTTGGTATTAATTCAGGGTGAGGCAGCCCTTCGATGTTGTGTCTGCGCTTGAATTGCTGGTAGAGGGCTATATTAAATGTCCTGGATATCTGATGAATTTCTTGGCTTCTACTGTCTCAAAAGCTCGTTCATATATTCACTTCCTGCTCGGAGCTTACTCGACAGCCAAGGCGGAGCCGACATGCCGCAGTAGCAATTACTTGCCTGATAAGGAATAGAATGCCGAGCCTCGGGTGATCATCAGGGCGGCATATTGCTATCCCAATCGGGACAAGGGCGTGGCAAACGAAATATCTCAAAGCGGAAAGTGTTTTGTTCGGCCTACGTGCGTAATGGAGAAGAGGAAGAAGTACAAGAACCCAAGATGCTGGATCAGTTTTCTCAACATTTCCGTCATTTAACTTAATCGCCATACTACATTGTTGTGCCGCAAAGTTGATCTCATCGCCACGACTACGAGTGCGAGATCCACGACCACTGGACGACCGTTCCACGCCGTCACTCAAGCACGGACGACCAGCGACTCACCCTACCGCAATGGACGGGCCCCTCCCCCTCCCAATCGTGATCCCCCAGCAACGCCCCGGCTCCCAGGAGCGAGGCTTTATGGCCGCCTACGCGCCGTGCCTCGAGACCTGTGGCATCGACCGCAGGACCTTCCTGCAGTTCATCGACGAGTGCAATACTGCTCTCCAGGGCAACAAACTCCTGGCTGGCGTGCAGGTCGTCTCCTTCGGTGTCGGATTCACTCCCGAGCTCATCGTCATGGGCGTCGCGGCTGCGGTCCAGGCAGGGGCGTATATTGCAAACAAGGCGCACGTTAAACACAAGTACGTTTCTTCTTCGGTACGTGAATGCCGGCACTAAATGAACGTGCACAGAACAAACACAATTCTTGACCAGTACAATGAACGAGTCTTTGGCCCGCGCGGCCTCTTCTGCATGATCATGAAATATGAGCCGGAGCCCCGAGACTCCTCCCCTCTTCCTCAATCCCAATCGCAAAGCCCGCTCGACAAGCTGGGCTCCCTAGCCTCCTTAGTAGGCAGAGAAGAGACCTTGCTCCGCGATCCCATCTCGGGCAGAGTCCAAGGCGCTCACAACCTGCCAGTGGCCATTGCACCATTGGTGTATATGGACGACCGCCGCCAACACCAAGAGTTCCTATCCACGTCCCAGCCAGCCTCCGCCTCGCCTGACTCTTCCTCTGGCGGAAAGCAATCATCCAGTAAAAAGAAAGTCAAGAAAGCCTTCGACGCTGTCAACGATTACCTTGATCGGCGAGCCCGCGCGCGATACGCCGCCGAGAACGCAGGTGACGTCCTAAACGCTCCGCCTAGTCGGCCCATTGAGAATCGGTATCTAGATCCCAATCACCCGGCGACGAATGGCGGCTTGATCGGGTTGCTTTCCGGGGGGGTGCTGAGTCCTGATCCAGAGACGCGCATGCAGCGGAAGCAGGCAAGGATCGATGAGGAGGAGAGACAGGTGCTTGACCAGTATCATCGGCAGATGGAGAGTATTCGGAATCAGAATCAAAGTAGATACGAGATTGAAAGGCAGCTGACGCGGTGCGAAGACGATTACGCGCCCCGGTTGGCCGTGTTTCGGGACCGGAGGAGGGAGCTTGAGACAGGGCAGAGGCATATCAAGAAGGTTTGTCTTTTCCCTTTGCTTCATGAGAAGGACGAATCGCTGACTTGGTTAGAATATCCTCTATTTGACGATTGTGAATCGGCCCTCTGACGCGCAGTTGGCGGCTGCTACGGGTAGATTGGATCATGGGTATGGCCCCAGTGTTCCGACTACGACGTATGTTTAAAAATCAATGTCCAGAGTCTTTACGTCAACAAGGTCGTCTAGTTTGAGGCAGAAAAAGGCGTCATTGTTGGCTATAATTATAAGAGGCGTGCCGAACTAGTTGATATGTGGGAGCCGAAGTCTCATGTGCCTCATCTAACCATGTCTCTTAGCACGTCGTTGTTCGTACGTAACGAACATGCATCTTCTCCTGCAATAATCCAATTCCAAATCTATGTCATTCGAGTCAAGATGTTCTTTATATGGAAAACAACCTATTAAGTAGCCTCATGCAATCGCACCGTGACATTATCCCCCGGCGCACGCACCAACGTCAATCCCCATCTGATGCTCCTCTCGGGGTGCACATCCTCAAGCGCATCGAAACGCTGCAACAACCTGACAAGCACATATCCCCCCTCGGTGAGGGCAAACTGCTGCCCAATGCAGATGCGTGGTCCGCCGTTAAAGGGCAAGTAATCCCAGCCCGCCCTGCGATCGTCCCACCGGCCCGGGTTGAATTCACCGGCGTCCTCGCCCCAGATGTCCCTGCGGCGATGCAACATGTGCGCATTGTACAAGACTGCTTGTCCCTTGCGCATATAGACGGGACTCTGGCCGTCGGGCCTGCAGCCGCGTGGCAGACTGGTGTCGGTTGTGGCGTACCGCGCGTTCATGGGCAAGGGGGGGAAGAGCCGGAGCACCTCGTTCATGCAGTACTGGAGATACTGACAGGCCTTGAGGCTTGAGAATGTCAGGTTGCGCGGCGCATCGTACGGCCCAAAGGCCTCGATGATTTCCCCTCGCAGTCTCCGGAACACCTTCGGGTGACGGGCTAGGAGGAGCATGGTCCAACTTAGCAGTGATGCCGTGGTGTCGCGACCGGCCAGGAGCACATTGAGCATCTGAGAGCGGAGTTCGAGCGGATCGCGCGTGGTGGTTGCGAGGGCGTGCAAGAATTCATAGTGCTCTCCGTCTTTCGTCGAGGAACCGTCCTCGCCCGTCTTCTCGTTGTCGTCCAGCGCCCGATCCAGCCGTTGGTTGCGACGGGAGGAATCGCTCGCATGGCGTTCTGCACATGTGTCTCCTCCAGGCCGAGATCGCCGATCTGATCGCGGGTGATCTGTGGTCGTAGGAGAGAGCGAGAATGTGTCCATTCGCTTCCGTCGGTGGTGAACTGCACTGTTTTGTCAGTCTGGATCATTCCCTGCGAACAAGGAGATGAAAGATGGACATACAATCCCCCTCCCCAACAGCGGCCCCATGCACCCCTGCCTCTCAGCCCCTATACAGAAATCCTTGAACTGCGTCGCCAAAATGGCCTGGATATTCTTGGGGTCGAACGTCAAGATTTTCTCGCCGAAGCCCAGCAGGCGACACGTCGGGACGTAGCGACCATACATGTCGACCATGTTCTGCACGCGTTGCTCGACCACTTCCGGGACCTGCTTCTCCCGGTCTGCTTGCACCATCTCGAGGATGCTGGAGATGCCGAGGGGACCCTTGCTTGGAGCGAGCGGCATTGGTTGGCAGCCTAGCTGGCGTGCCTTTTGCCGATGTCGCCATGTGTCGTGCACGCAACCGTGCACGTAACGGACCAGGAGCATGGTGGCCAGCAAAAGGACGAGGGCTGTTGAGAGGGCCATGGTTATTGCTGCTTTTTTCTGCACACTGGTGCCGAGCAAATCGGACTGTGCTAAAGGAAGGAGTTGCAATGCCGACTACAACTTTGGCAAGAGGCAGGACGATGCATAGATAATCTCACGCTACAGGCGTATCTGACATTAGAACGGCCTTGAGGCCACATAAATCTTAGATGAATTCTGCATCGTTCACGGTAACCGGCTCTCCAACTTGAATTGTCGGCGGCTGGCTCAACGAGCTGCACCATCGGACTGGGAGTGCAGTGGGCTGCGGGAAAAGATACCTAGTTGGGCAGGTGTTGGTGCTGACGCGGACCTCACGTTTGCCGCACACGGCCTAGGCTCCTTGTAATGTAGAAAGTAGAGTGGTTGCGTCAGCGTTTGGGAGGTAGGTAAATGGATTGCGCGTTGGCTCGGCCGGTTTTCAGCGAGACGGAACACTTGCGGAACCGGACACCACTTACGGAGTACCGATGACAACAACCCACAACTGCTCCGTCGCTGAATGCATGACGCATGGGCTCTGCTCACTGCCTAGGCAGAGCACATGAGCACGGGTTTCCTAGTCATCGGGGACCTGAGCTCTATGGTGGGGGAGGCAATAGCCCACTCCTCTACGGGCAACACATTCTAGGATAGACGGATAATATCGTGTTGTCGACGTGGCTTGTATTCTTCTACGGAGCCTCCATTACTTCGAATTGTGCCACTGCCAAGGGTCACTGGCGTGGGAAATCTCAGCCTTCCGCTTGCCTCGTTGTCCCGACGTCTGTTGGCACATATAAGACTAAAGATGGTGGCAACGGCTGTAATAACTGACGCAGATGCATCCACGTTGCTCAATACAAGAAGCGACAAACATCGAACGTGCATAGGCGTTCTATATTCACATGACCACTCGTCAAGGACACCAATGTTCTCTATTACCCAAAACTCCCGTTCTCCCGTTGGCGCCGTAAGCCGTGGCACCCATACACCCGTCCCTTCACGGAGTCCAGCTGAGCACAGTCTGGTTAAACTTCTCCAGCTGCGCGCCGTCCGTCGCCCACGTCGTCAGCAGCCGCACAACCGCCCAGTCGGCGCCGCACCTCTCCCAGACGTAAAAGACAAAGTCCTGCTGCAGCTGCTTGACGAGCGCCAGCGGCAGCACCGCAAACACCTGGTTCGTCTCCGTGGGCGCGCGCAGCGCGTAGCCGGCGCCCACGACGGACCGCGAGAGCTTCTCCGCCGCCGCGTTGCCGCGCCGCGCGAGGTCAAAGTACAGGCTGCCCCGGAAGAGCTCGGCGAACTCGACGCCCATGATGCGGCTCTTGGCCAGCAGCGAGCCGTGCTGCTTGACGTAGAACTCGAAGTCCTCGGCCAGCGCGGGGTGCTTGACCACGACGGCCTCGCCGAGCAGCGCGCCGTTCTTGGTCCCGCCGATCCAGAAGATGTCGGTCAGCTCCGCGATGTCGCCCAGGGTCATGTCGTTGATGGCGGACGTGAGGGCGGCGCCGATGCGGGCGCCGTCCATGAACAGGAGGAGGCCCCTGTCCTCGCACAGCAGCTTGATGGCCGCCAGCTCCGCCTTGGAGTACACGGTGCCCACCTCGGTCGCGTTGGAGACGTAGACCAGGCGCGGCTTCGCCATGTGCGGGTAGTGCCAGTTGTCGTCCAGCGCCTTGCCGATGCTCGCGGGCGTCAGCTTGCCGTTCTCGGGCGCCACGTTGATGATCTTGTGGCCGCTGGCCTCCACCGCGCCCGTCTCCCGCGTGACGATGTGGCCGGAGCTGGCGGCGATGACGGCCTCGTGCGGCCGCAGGCAGGCCGCGATGGAGATGGCGTTGGCCGAGGTCCCGCTGGGGACGAAGAAGATGCCCACGTCGTCGCGCCCGAGGTGGTCGCGGATGTGCTGCCGGGCCGCGGCGCTGTATCGGTCGTTGCCGTAGCCCGTCTCCTGCGTGGCGTTGCTGGCCATCAGGGCCTCGAGCACCTGCGGGTGCGCGCCCTCGCTGTAGTCGTCGAGGAAGCTGTACTTTTCCTTGGGCGCGAAGATGCTGGCGTCGGGCATGGTGCTGCGCGTCCTCCTCGTCGTCCTGGGAGATGCGATGCTTGTTCCGCGCGGACCGTCGACCTGCGGGCTGGACTCGCGCCGGGGAGATCAGAAGATGCAGAGACGCTACCCAACAGAAACGGCCGAGAGCGACATAGGGGCACGGCGCACAAGTCGAGTTGTTGAGACAAAGCAAGCTGGCTCGCCCGGTCTCGCTGATATCGAAATCTGCAGCGGGGGGTCGCCAGCGTCGCCGCGGCCCGTCGGATGCCGACACAGGCCGGCGAATGTCACCCTGTTACGAGATGTCGTAAGAGATTTGTTAGTAAAAGATTGACTTTAGTCGGTCGTCGACGCCGACCCATCCCAGCTCGTTTGGCGATGGCGGCGCCAATGGCAAG
This sequence comes from Tolypocladium guangdongense, assembly GCA_022114105.1. NCBI lineage: Eukaryota > Fungi > Ascomycota > Sordariomycetes > Hypocreales > Ophiocordycipitaceae > Tolypocladium > Tolypocladium guangdongense. The sequence goes on along the minus strand of NRQP01000001.1, from coordinate 3,913,116 downwards.
CACCAGGCGGCTCCTCGAGATGAAACTCCTGTGGCTCTGTTACAGGCGTTAGCAGCTGGGGCACAAAGCGTGGGCGCGCAGCGGGCGGGATCTTGACCGGAGTATGGTGGCAGCGATCGTGAGAATGCACAGTGATGGCTGGGGGACGACGTCACCGATGTCGGTGGATGCAAGGGGGGCAAGGCTACGGACCAAGTTTCCAGCAATATGCAAGCCACGTGATCCGCCGACACAAGCCCGATATTGTAGATCATGGAGACGACGTCGATATCCATTATGTTGCGGAACAGGCTTGGCGACAAGGGCAAGGCGGACATGGCAGCTCATGGCGGACGCTTCATGTCTACTACGGCATGGTAGACTATTCTAGTACCAGCTCAAGCAACCAGCTTGTCCAGTCGCTTCCTAAGCTTGGCCACCGACCGGGCATCCCTCATGTCCTCGTGGGACGCGACAAAGTCATCCAGCTGCGCCAACGCCGCCACGTTGAAGGCCTTGGGCGCAGGCTGCAGCCTCCGACGCACGTACTCGTCGTTGACGAGCTTGTTGTGCAGCGACATCTCCAGAAACTGTCGGTCATACGAGCTGGTCAGCAAATCCGTGATCAGGCCACCGAATACGTCGATATTGGTGATTGCCTCGATAAAGTACTCTCTGTCTCCCCAAAAGTTCATGCCCTCAGGCGCGCCAGTCTTCCACCCCGGGATGCCGGCGATGAAGAGCGGCGGATGGATGGCGGCTGGGGCCGGGACCAGGCGAGCGTCGTCCCAATCCACGACGCTGGGATGAGTTTGTTAGCTGGAGACACGGTAGAAGTGAGTATTGGTTCAAAGTGCCGACTTACCCCGAGAGTCCGTTGCCGTCGACAACCACGTCGGGCGACTGCATGAAGCCGTAGTTGACTGACGCGTATCCATGCTCGATCTCAGGCAGTACATTCTCCATCATGGCGCGACGGTAGAGGTAGTGAATCGGGTCGCCCCAGCCGCACGAGCCCTCGAGGGCGCGGATGAGGCCGCGGTCAATCTCCTTGAGTAGCCACTTCTCATAGTCCATCGGTTCGTCTGAGCCTTCGAGTCAGTTTCTGCCGAACCCAACCACGAATCACTGTCCACTCACAGGTTCCCTTGGCAGACCGGAGAGAAACCGTCCACGTCGCATACATCACCTCGGCAAGGTCGTCCAAAATCGCCCTGCGGTGCGCATCGCTCATCTTCTCAGTGTCCCAGGCATGCAACGCTTGGCCGGGGATGTAGCTTTGGACATTGTACTTGTCTGTCTGGCGGACCACGATCGGGAGCTTCGTCGTAGCGCGCAACTCCTGGACGCGCTTCAGCTCCTTCAGTCCCTTGTTGGCGTACTTGGCGAAACCGGCTTCCTTGGGGATGCGAAGGGTGAAACGATCGTTCTTGGAGGACTTGATCTCGTAGACGTGGTTGTACCAGCCGCGGATCGGACCGCGGACGACGTCGAAGGTGTCGTCAAGGGCCGAGGACAGGTCTGACAGGGCAGCGACCACGGCTGGGGAGGTTGCACTCGCCATGGCGATCAAACCGCAGAGAATGACGGAAGTGAATTCATAAGCGAGACATGCACCAACTAAAAGAGCTATTTATGCTCGCCGTTGCTGGGCAAGTGGCACCAGGCTCTGGTGATTCATCCTGCGTTTCGTTTGTTGGCGGCGGCCGTGCAGTGATTCACTTTGTGCAAAACTTGGCACGGGGTTGGCGACGAAGAGGCAGGCAAGCTGAACTTGGGTGGGCGATAAATGCGTTTGCAAAGACGGTAAGGAGTAGCTCTCCAAGTGAAAGCGTCCAAATAGAGAACAATAGAGAGAACATGCCTCAATACCCGGCGAGGAACCCACGAGAGCGGCAGCAGAACACGTGCGGCAACGACGAGAGACGGCATGCTCTCGACTCTCCTGAGGCGCCGCCCACGGGACGAGTTTACAGCTCCTGTCACCTTCTCGCTCGTTCAAATCGCCTGACACACTAGTTGCGGTCGAAGTACTGGTGGTTGGGGCTTTCTCTTTTCTTAGGCCCGTAGTCTTTGCAGGAGCATCTGAAGGCACTGTCTGAGCTCGCCAGTGCCATCAGTTCCGCTCAGGTACACCCAGAAAGTATGCTTGCAGTCGAGTGTCTGGGCGCTGGTGTACTGAACCAGAGTTAGTATTCTCTGCGCTTCTAATCCTCAAAGCTCCAGTACATGCTTTACTCTCGCTTACCTCGCTCCGGGAGATCTCGATGCTGGGCTCTTCTGCTCCGCAATCTCCAGCTCCTCGCTCGAGGGCGGGCTCCCGCCAAACTCAATCCCGTAGCGCATACAAATATCGGATCGCAGCTCATAGGCCGCCCGGCAATCGGCCCCGTGGAGCTTGTCAGACCCGTCCTTGACGCGCACGGAGAGGCACTCGCCTGCCGGGACTTCGGACTGGCGGAGCACGAGGGTCATGCCGTAGGGGTCGTTTTGGCTGTGGAGCGCGACGAACTTATGGGCCTCGGCAGGGAACTCGTCCACGTTTTCGATTTGAACGGCCTCGTGGACCTCCTCGCGAGAGGGCACGGTGCAGATGATGGTCGGGCTGCAGGTACATGTAGCGGCGGTCATGGTGTCTATCGTGATTCGGCTTCCTGGATGGGCTGCTTTGAGTTGAGAAGTTGTCTAGCTGTGCTGGTCGTGGTCTGCTTGTGATGATGGCTTCCACGGTAAGATGCCCCATCCTTTATTTCGGACTCACAGCCTTTGCGGTCGTCCATGTAAGCTCGTCAACTTCATGGCATCTAGACGGACATTGTGATGACCATTCGACCACCGACCGTGCTTGCTTGCGAGAATGACTGCCCTTGAGAAGGGTCGCATTGTATATACTTGACTGCATTATTTGGCATGTCGAATGCGTCGAAATGAACTCATTGTGCGTTCGGAAGCAAAGCTGCAGTTCTCCAAAGTTATGAGCGAGTACAGCAGGCATTGGCCGCCGACTGCATTGGTGCATGTGATTGCTTGCCTCGGTACCATTCAGGAGGCTGTTGGCTGTCGTGAGAACCAACTGCTATGAACCGAGCAACAAGAAACAAAGCCATCCATGCCGGTTTCATACCTTTCTGCCAGGGATGAAACCTGAGGTCTGGCATTCACTGTTGGCTCGCCCCGCAGTCCATGTTGGACTGGTCAACAAACATTGAAGCCTGTCCCTAAATAAGGGATTTCAGGGGGCGTTTGTGCACGGTAGCTGTGTCATGGAGCAAGCGGCGCAGAGCGCGTCCTTGCCGCAACCGATGAGTGCTCGCGGGACTGGTGTGAACTGTGGTCATGGTAGGGACGTGACAGTCGCTTCCGCCCGGTTGAAGCCGTGAAGCAGGCGTTTCCATCTCGTCGTATATCGTCAATTGACCCGTCATCTCCAAGCTGCACGCCAGCACTCGCAGCCATCGATCAAGATGTTGCCACGCGAAAATGACGTGACAGCGCCCCCGAGAATCTGCCATTCAGCCACGGCTCGGGACCGCGATTCCGTCAGATACCCTGAAACCCCATCGCTTTCCGTCAAACGACCGCGGGCAGCGCATCGTCGCGTATCCTCGCCCCAAGCTGAGTCACAAACATCCAAGCTGCGCGTGCGAGGTCACCCGTGACATCGCCCAGTTTGACAATCTTGAGCCGCGACTGCGCCAGCACAAACGCACCGCAAGAGATTTGGACGACCCGAACGCCGGGATGAAACAGGTTCAGAGCCAAGTGGTGATCGAGATATCGAGCCAGGGCTTCGGTAAAGGGATGCTTCGGAGCATCCTCGCTCGTCCGCCAGCCCCATCCGTCGTCCGCGTTTCCGCCGGCCAGCCTCCGCCGCTCGCGCAAGTCGTTTGCCCATGCATCCGAGGTGGTTCTCTCATGTGCGCCATCCTCCTCCCCAGCACGAAGGAAGCGCCGCAGATCAGCCGGCGATATTGTGATTTCCAACGACTTGAGACCGGGCTCGGCGGAATCGTTGCCTTCGCCGAGCTCACCATCCGAGTCTGATGCGGCAGAGCTTTGTCTCTCCGTCGCAGGCGCGTTAAAGGAGACTGTCAACACAAAGTCCGGGCCTTTGTTGGGCAGTCCGCTGGTCCGGATCCAGCCTTCCCATACGTTGATGAGTGTCTTTGTGCCCAGCGCGAGCTTACCCACACGGCAGTCAAAGGTCGTTGACAGCCATTCACCGATGACGGTTTTGAGCGCCTGTGGCATCCGCAGCAGCAGGAGTGGGAGATGGGTGAACTGGCTCTCGTCGACGCCGGCGTTGCTTGGCTGCATGGCCCATGCAGGCTGCTGCGAGGCAACGTTGTTCATTGAGCTCGAGAATCCTGGCAGAAGTAACGCGACATATGTCGCATTCTCATGGCGAATCTCAATCCAGAGACCTCTCCCCTGCTCCCCCGAGAACTTGTCCCAAGCCTCCTCGCTGCCTTCGTCCACGGCCGCATCGCCCAGGATACTCTGCGCGTGGAACCAGCGAATAGTAACCGCCCGTAATGGCCCAACTTGGCCCATGGGCGTGTCCGCCGCCTCTAGCCCAACCTGAATGCCGCGGACGACATCTCCAACCAGCGTGTCGCGTAGTCGATGTGCCAGATGCTCGAGGCGAGCGGTGGTCAGTCCCTGAGGGCCGACGTAGAGGGGTGACACGCGGTGGGTTGAGAAGGTCGTGTTGAAGAATGGCGGAACGCTTTCACCATCGGCGTCGGCGTGATTTGGTGAGCCATTGGAAGCCACCGGGGCACCCCGAGCTTGAGACTTGCGCGGTGTCATAGTCTTGTCTGTGAGGACTGTTCGCGTAGGGGAATCAATGGGCTTTCAGGGCGGTTTCGACGCGTCTCAGCCGCCGCAACTGCAAACAAACGAAGTATTCAACCTTGAATAATGGCAGCTCTTTAGAAATGACACGTCACCCAAAAAGACATTGCCATCTGTTTCCACATAATGCCGTGTGTTGGGGTTTGGACTGTCGAAGATGGTAGCCCATGCCCGCCATTTCCGGAAGCCCAAAATGCCCCCAAGTACATTTGGGCGGGGCTCTAATAATTCTCGAAGTCCACTGTACGCGCACAGTACATACGTTCAGCACAGACATCACAGCGGGCGGCACGGCTCCAGGCGTCTCAGAAGAAGCCAGGATGCCCGGAGCCAGGAGCCAGAGAACATGATATAAGAAAGAAAAGGGTGTTTAGGTCGGCCGCACTGCCATCTCTCTCGTGTCTCCAGGCACATCCGCCGAGATCAACTTGAGACGAATGTTCGCCCGTTCTCGCGAAAGTGTGCTGCCATAGCGGTGCCGTCGTTCAGTGGCCGAGCCGAGTTTGCATTACGTTTTGGGCAATCTTGTAATAATATTAATAGCTTGTGGTGTTGCCAACGGTGTACAACAGATGGCTGCGTCGCACTGTGTCATTTGCCCTCGGATCGGCGAGCCAAGATCAGTCTGGAAGGAATCCGATGCCTACACTGATGCTGATGATACTCGGACCCCTACATCCAACCGCACCCTATTATGGAATGCTGGGTCTGCGGCGGCGTGGACGATAGGACAGAAGCGGCGTACAAGGTCCTCGCTGGGAAGACATCGATCTCTGGATCCTGCATAACCCGATGGCGACGGCGGCCGAGACCGTCTGGCGATACCTAAGGTACCTGGTTCCCCTTCGTCGAAGAGAAGTTCCTTCTCTGCCCGCCCTCTAAGCTCCTCGCTAAGGCGGTGGCGGAGCGGGCCGTCGACATGCCCGGTACAACACCCGCGCCGAGCCATACTTCAACACCAAGATTGGCATGCCCGCTGTGTACATACCTTAGAAGGGGCTCTGGCACAAGCCGGTGTTCCGGAAGAACGTTGAGTCCATCGAAGGGCCCGAGAAGTCAGACGAAGCGCTGACGACGGACAAGTCTGACAACAGCTCGGCAAATCTTGGGATGGCAGCGAGGTTCCCGGAGTTACTGGTATCACGGCCAATGGGGCAGGGCTTGATTCCAGTAATCGAATTGGGAGGCATCCGTCGCCCGCCCAATCCGGATGCCCTCCAATTCGATTACTTCAAGCCCTGTCCCATTTGGCCGAGACCAATAACATCCGCTGCTTATCGAATGGGAAGGCCGTGGAAGTCCACATGGCGGCAGACGCTGATACCAGTTCACGCAGCTTGCCTTCGCGCACAAATCCGTGGGGCGAGCCATTGTCGGGGTACAACCGAACTCCCAGGATCTCCGGATTGAGGCCACCGCAACGAGTGAGTCAGCTGCACAAGGGGTGCCGAAAATCGCGCACACACAGGCACAAGCACACAACTTCAATCAATTAAAACACATTGAATGGATCATCAAATTGATCGTTGAAATCATCATCTTGTGAGCTATTCGACAGCATCAAAAGGCATCGCCCTTTTGACAGTATTCCACGCAGATTGAGGCAGCTGCACACAGCTGCCAAGCACGTGACCCAACGGAAGGGGCAGAGTCAAGCATCATGGCATCCACATAAGCCTCAATTCCTCGTACATCGCTTCCATCATCGTGACCACTCGACAGCCCCAAGAGGCATCATCCCTTTTGACTACTATCAAGAATTCCGTGCGGCGGGGAGCTCTGGATGTCGAGTTCCCAAGGCCTGTATCTCCCGAGCCATGTGTAAGCTTCTAGATGTTGATCGCTGCCTTCGGCTTGATTTTGGTACCCCTGCAAATTGAGTTTGCGTAGGCCGCCCATTCTTCGACGACCCATTGCGCTTGTGGCCCTTCTTATGCCGCTCGTCTGACCTTGCAGACCTGACAGACCCGTTACGCCTGGCTCCCGGGTGCGTCGGTCGATTGAGAGGCGCCTTTGGTGATAGGACTGACACTGGGTTTGGCTGCGGTTGCTGCGGTTGCTGCGCACCCTCATCCCGCTGCATGGGCTGAGGGCCTTCCCCGAAAATTGCTGTGCCTACCGTTGGTATCCAATCCATGGGAGTAAGTACTGTGGAGATCATTGTCAATCCGTTTGCCTGGTTCGTAAGTGACGAAACTCCGGGGCTCGTCCAGTCGACGTTGGCTGGATTTTGGAACGGAGCTTGAGTTGGCTGAGGAGAGCCAAGGAGGTCGCAAGCCGTTGGACGCTGCTCGGCGGAGCTGGCAAGCATGGATGCGTATCGCGGCGCGTGCTTGTGCAGACGTCTCTGGAGCTTTCGGTGCCACTGCTGCCAGTGCGTCTCCCATGGAGGCCGCTCCTCTATGCTGCCAAGTTCTACCAAACACTCGACGATAGTCGCGCCGAGCGAGTATATATCGACCTTTGGCGTCTGCTCACCATTCTGCTGGACCACCTCGGGCGCCGCGTACCACCTCGTTCCCATCAAAGTCCTTGACGTATCGACGACCTTTGCGATGCCGAAGTCCGTCAGAAGGAACTGATCGCCCTGACCCTGGTAGAGGATGTTCGCAGGCTTTATGTCTCGATGGATGATTGGCGGATCCTGCGTGTGGACGTAATTGAGTGCGTCCAAGATTTGGAAGAGCATCCTGTTGGTCATGGCTCTCAACGCGTCTGTCCCTTTGGGTCTTTCTCGTTTTATCAAGTCATGGAGGCTGCCTTGATAAATAGGCATGAAGATTTCGATACTCCGACCAATCTTGAATCCCTGCGTATGGATGTATTGCACGATATGGTCCTGATATAATTATGAGCTCGACGAAAGCAGGTAGGTATACGGACTAGGGGACTCACATGCCGCAGTGCTTGAACCAAGTTCACTTCCATTTCCACCTTCGCCCTAAAATCCCTCTCCGAAAATATCCGCCATGCTGGTATCTCCGCCTTTACAGCGACGATTTTGCAAGCAAAGTGGTTGCCATTATATTTGTCGACAACCTTGTGCACGACACCCTGCCCTCCACCTCCAAGCGGTCTCAGCTTTATGTACTGGATCACATCATCTTCGTTCGGCTCTAGCGGGGTTCGGAACCGAGTATTATGGGGGTTGAAGGTGATCGTTGATGCGGACTTATAGGTGGTTGTCAATCCTTTCGATTGTAGAGAACGCAAGCCCAAAGTGATGATTCGCTGCAGGGTCCCTTCAATTGTCTGATCAGGGTCGGGTTGGCCGGCGAATGCAAGCTTCTCCTCGGTGAATGCCGCCTCATTTGGATTGCCAGGCGTCATTCGTGGTTTGAGGCGAAACTGAGCGTCACGCATTGTGAAAATCCACTGGCGTTCGACGGCGGGACCGTTAGGGTCAGGATAGGGGTCAGGAGTGAGTACCACGACACACTGCCGAGGGGCCTTCCATATCTGAGGACGTCCCGGCCGCTCTTGTCTATAGCCGTTTTCGTGGGTGACGATGGTGTCGCGGAGTTCTGTGTCGTTTTTCTCGGATATATCGTGTAGGAGCAGCTCTCCGGTGTCTTTGTTGAAGTCGAAGTAGCACTGGTCGTTCCTCGAGAAGTGGGTATTGAGGATCACATCGTTGTGTTCACGCCGGCCGAATCGTACAAGGTACGGTGGACTCTTCGGCTTTTGGTCCAGGCCGACTCGCAGCATTGGCTTTGTCGGGTCGTTAGGGTTCGGGCATCTTCGATCGCGGTTAGCGGGATCTCGAACGATCTCCGTAGCATATCTGTTCTCGGGGACAAGATAGAAGACCGTCCCGGGAGCGTCCATCTTTGGAAGGCATGTTGGCGAGGGCAAGAGGTTCGATCAGGCGGACTGGGAAGATGGTCAATGTTTCGTGTGCAGGTGGTGAGGGATAAGGCGGGGGACTTCCGATTGGGCGAGGTAGCGCCTGGCCGGGACGGCACGAGAACCGGCCACACAAGCTTCCGTCCTCCACCAGCCACCTTTCAAAACATCAAAACATCCAACTTGCGGTCGACAAGCTACCACAATACACTCTCCGCTACTAATCCCTTGGTCATATTTGCCGTTGATGGCTCCAGGCACGCGCGCACGGCGGCAACGCGACGCCGCCTCGACACTTCACGAGGCGGCCTCCGACCGTACGACTCCGCTATCCAACGGCAAGAACCCCAACGACGATCGCGAGCCCAACACTGCCGGCCACGAGCCCGACAAGACCGAGGATCCCCAAAGACAAGGATTGGAGACGCCAGTGCCACAAATACGCGTATTAGTGTATGGAGAAGAGGAACTACTACCGCGAACATACGATCCTGATACGTACGATCCCGACGGACGAATGCCATGGACGCCCGAGCCAGAGCCTTACGATCCAGAGACATATGCGGCTTGGGGCCGAAAGCATTTTGGCGAACAGTGGTATAAACAGCGAAAGACCATGCTCCAGGAAAGGAATTTTTATGACCAAAATGATCCGGTTTACCGGGAACGCCAGAGAGCCTTGAGGGTGATGGAACATAATATTGAAGGGCGGCCCTTCAGACCGTACACTCGATTTCTTGGAAACAACTTCGATGATGAAGGCTGGAAACGATTGTGGGCTCGACTGTCGAAGGACCTGCCATCGGTCGAGCAAGGCAACGATCCCGCATCTCCAATGCCGCCAAACAACAGCGACAGCGACAGCGACCTCAGCGGGTATAATACGTACGCCCCAACCCCCGAACCTCGCGAGCCGACGCCTCTCCCCGACGATCCATGGGAGGGGCTGGAGTACGACCGAAGACGTTTCCATTGGGACGAGGAGCGTTATCAATTCGAGAAAATTTTCCTCAAAGAAGACCTCGTTGACGAAGCTAGGGCGAAACGTGAAGATGAGGGCGGCGACAAACGGCGTGAGGAAGAGCTAGAGAAAATACAGAAAGTTCGGTATTACCCAGGCACTTTGATGCAATCGGATGAGTACGATCGTCGAATGAGGCACTTCAATCGTCGAGCGAAGGGTATGACGCAGGAGCAGATCGATGCCGAGGATCAGGCAGCTAGAGCGGCATCCGCTGCGCATGCGGAAACAGAGCTGATGGAATTGTTCCAAGAGAGGCAGCCAATGACGGAAAGCTGGGTTCGATTCTATGAGGCTTACGGGATCAACAGAGAGAGACAGGCCGAACTTGCTCGAATGGTTGGTCGCAAGCTGGAGCTGGTGTCAGAGGTCGAGGATACGGAAAGAAGGCTAATGGAGGATTTACGGGATTTACGGGCAAAGGGTCTGCCAGACTTCAATCCTTTCTATGAAGCCGCGGGTGTCAGCAGAGAGAGACAGGCCGAACTTGCTCGAATGCTCGATCGCGAGCTGGAGCTGGAGTCAGGTAGGCCTGACACTCAGGCCTCTGAGCGTCTATCTCAGCAACAAGCATCGCCACTTCAGCCAAAGGACGCTTCTCACAAGACCCGTGGCGGAAGAGTCACCAAGGGCGCCACACAACCCCGAGGCGTTCGATCCCGGCAATCCGCTCCAACATCTGCGAAGGTCTCGGGATCGAACCGGTCCAAACGAGCGCCTGGTCGGCCGGATGTACCTGGCGCCGATTCTATACAGGCACAGGGCGGATCACGCAGGAGTCGGAGGCTCGCCGGGCAGCCGACATCTACAAAAGCCCCGATGCCAGGTCGTGGGTCAGCCCGATCCAAACGTATGCCTGACGTGCTGGATAAGCCTAGTATCAGTATCGCACGGGCGCAGGACGGGCCGCGCAGAAGTCGGAGGCTCGCAGGACAGGAGCCTGAATTTACAACATCGCCACCTCACAAAACCTCCTTACGACAGCCCTCGAATATACGCAATACGAGCAGTTCAGGCCGTCGCAGCGGTGGGCTGTCGAAGAAGCCGACGGTGAGCAAAGGCGCCAAGCCCAAAGGGATATCGAAGTCTAGGCAAGATGGGGCAGGCCGTCCGAGGAGATCGATGAGAAATTTGAGAGCTTGAACAGGAAGCCCGAGTCACATAAGGAGGAAATGCAATGACAAGATAAAGCCCCCGTGAAGCCCATGGAGCTTCACCCAAGCCTTTAGATTATTTGGGAGGCATGAAGCGTTAGGGTCTTTTCCTACCATCTTCGGGTACCGACAGTGTGATGTTGTCTGTTCCTAGCGTGATCAAGTTTTGCAAGTTGACGTTGGGGATAAATCATCTCAGTAGATGGCTACGTACACTGTTTTGGACGCCTACGACGATGGAGCGTTTCCGGCGCGGGCTGCGGATGGCAGAGGGTTTTGTAGTTGTCCTCGAAGAGCTCACTGAAGGCTTGAGGATGCAATTTATTGCTCTGGCGTGTGAATTTGCTCTCGGGGAATGAGCGTCGACACGTTCAACGTCGGGGCGTGTAGAGCTGTTCTGCGCCGGGAGCCAGTGGCGATAACCAACGTGGCACCGCCGTGCCATGTCGGCCATTGTCGCGAACAGACTCACGAGCGTTGCCGGTCGGCCTGATACTCGTTCCCTAGCCCTCTACCAAAGGCGAAGTTCTTGGTCCGCCGGGACGCGTCGACCCAAACGCACCCCTGGGATCGTCGTTACCTGCGAAGCAGTTGCCAGAGCAATTCAACGAACTCCACCAACAACCCGCTTACCCCGATCCGCTCTTCCCTTTATCTGGCCCAGGCTCGATACGGCGTCACGTAGGTGGCTGATTCTGGCCCCCAGAGCGCATGGGAGCGGAAAATAACGAGATGGCAGGCCGAGCGGCCAGGGCTGCTGAGACTGCATCACTGCTTGCAGCCGTTGGAGAAGGAAGTTTATTTCTGAGCTCGGAGAATCTCCAAAAACCGCAATCTCTTGATCCGTCGTCTCCAGATTCCTCCCTCGCAAATAAGCTTCGTGTAGTCGAATTGCTACTTTCCGGATCGGCCGTCTCCGGACCCGGCGACCCCACAACGGACGTCCTCTCCGTCGCCGCAAGCGCCGCCAGCATATTAATAATTTCGCTGGGCATCCGGGCCACCCAATCTCTTGTCGACTTCTATCCAGCGTACAAGAGCCAGAAATCCGACGTCGCCTACACCACCAAAACGGTACGCATCGCGCATTTATCAGTTCAGGATGCCTAGAATCTGGACGAATACGCCTGCACACGGTGGCAAACACCGGCGTGAGAAGACCAGAAGCTCATGCGGAAATGGCCCGCATTTGTCTGACGTACTTGCTGGACCCTGTCGTGTCATCGGAGTTTAACACGAGAATACCCGCTCGCATCCTACGCCGCAAAAAGCCGACACGAACATTATCACGATGGAGACAAGAGCATGCACCATGTCCAACATCAAGCAGTCCGGCTCTTTCTAAGCGCTGGTGCCATCTTGAGAATTGGGTTCGAATACAATTCAGAGCCCGCAGCCCTGGTATCAATACACCATGCAAAACGCCAAACATATTGCACCTTTCAGTCTATGCTCCGACACTAAATCCAAACGATCCATCAAAGACGTCGAGCTTCTTGACGTCGGTCCCGCCGCGAAGCGCGAGCAAGATGTCCATTGACGGGACCTTGTTGGCGGGGTAGAAGAGCAACAGGTTGTCCATGTCCTCTTCGGTGAAGTTGCACATATCCTCCCACTTGTAAGTATCGCTAACCTTGGACATCCTAACATCTTGTCAGCATCTGCACGTGTTGGCTACGGGCCTGATTCCCACTAACCAGTGCATCCGCTTCGGTCCGTCCTCGGGATTTGGCGCAATCTTGCGGAGCTTTGTCCTCAGCTCGCCGATGGATTCGATTGCATTTCCTGCGTTCTTGGGCAGCCGGTCCCCGATGAAGCGCCGTATAGATGCCGCCAGCCGTGGACCCTTGCCATTCGTGCTGACCATGATCTGCAGGGGCCCATCGCGGTGGATGCTCCCAAAGTAAAAGTCGCACTCGGGAGGCACGTCTGCGATGTTTGCCGGAACCTTCTTCTCCTTGCACAGCTTCCAGATGGCCGTCGACGCCGCAGGATCGTCAATGGCTACTAACACCATGTCCGCGCCGTCGAGGTCTGATGGCTCGAAGACTCGGTCGACGTGGGTAACTTGGTTCTCTGATACTCGATATGCGACCTCGTCGTTTAGGCCAGAGGCCGGGCAGACAACGGTAACCTTGGCATCGGCGTTGAGGCAGTTCAGGATCCGTCCGGCGGCAACCTGTGAAGCTCTGGTTAGCGCTTCCAAGCCCGATGAGGTGCACAGCTTGGCTCTGCATGCATACTTCGCCGCCGCCTACGACGAGGATTTTCTTGTCCTTGACTTGCCACGCAAGGATGAGGCTGCCACCGGGCTGCACCTCTGGGAATTTCTTAGCCATGCCTCGGCATGTAGGTGTGTGTGCGTAAAGTTGAAGTTGAATCCGATGGCCGGCGAAGCAGGAGAGCTGTCTCTGGCCGACGACTCGGAGCCTAACAAAATGTGGATAAGAACGATAAGCCGCGCGGCTAGCCACGGAGCGCATTGGATAGAGGGGTACCCAGTCCCGCACACATTTAGGGGCCATCTGGTGTAGCTCTTTACCTTGATAGCGTTTGGGTGGCCACCACGTCCGGCGGCGGCTTCGCTGCTGCTCCAGCCAGCTCCTTACCTCGCACATCCTGCTTCAAGTTATGCACACCGGCTCCTCGGTGCAGCTCGAGGCGCAGCTCGGCCAGCCCCGGTCGTCTCGTGCATTCGAGTGGCTCTCATCACACCTCGCCCCCCGTCTCTCGCCGTCATGTCCGGTCGGAAACTCGGGGGTGGCCGCATCCTCGGCAGCGGCAAGGGCCTGGCACCGCCGACGCCTCCGACGGCTCCTCAAGCCAGAGCCAGCAGCCCCTTTGCTCCCTCCGAGAGCACCGTTTCGCTTGGCTCGCCTTCGCTGTCGCCGCCTGCGAGCGGGAGCCTGACGGATCTGGGCCAGGATATTGGCGCGAGCATCAGCGTCGGCGCGCAAGCAAAGGGCAACGCGGCGGATGCGACAAGTCTCGTCTGCCCGATTTGCAACGAGGAGATGGTAAGCTGGGGCGTCCTATGTGGTGATCTTCGGGCCAATGGCTTATCTGACAGGAGTAGGTGACGTTGCTGCAACTGAATCGGCACATTGACGACACCCACCAAGAGCTACCCGTGGAGGAACAGGACGAGGTAAAGACATGGTTCGACAAACAGGTTCTCAAAGCCAAGCGCTTCCAGCCTCTATCTCTGATCAACCAGAAGCTCCGAGGACTGGAAGTGTTCGAGTCCAACGAGTCGAATCCCATCCCCTCCCAAGCCACGGCCCCCGGCAAGCTCAACCTCGACGGCCCCATCGACCCAGAAGAGCTCATAACGCGAAGCCACTGGCAACGGCCATCGGGGTACGACGCATGTACGGACCCTACCTGCGGCAAAGGCCTGGGTCCCATAAACGGCAACATCAACTGCAGAAAATGTGGGAGATTGTTTTGCGAGGAGCACACCATGTATCAGATGAAGCTGAGCCGGAGCGCAAACCACGAACCGGTCCGGGGCTACTGGGCGAGAGTCTGCGAGACGTGCTACAAGTCTAGGGACGGCTACAATGACCACGCCGGCGTGTCCATCGACCATATGGGCATGTTTTCTGAGATGCGACGAAAAAGGGTTGAACGACAGAACCTAGAGGTGTCGAGGCTGGAGAAACGGTTAACCAAGCTGGTGAGATTACTGGCGAACCCGCCAGAGAACATTACTGCGTCAAACGGGTCTCTGCTAGCCCCAGTGTCGTCCCTGATGGGACAGAAGGACACGCGAAAGCTGCTGGAGCAGTCCATAGTGACATGGGAGGAAGACGATTCCGTGGCCAAGTGCCCATTCTGTCAACAAGAGTTTGGATCCTGGACGTTTAGACGACACCATTGCCGGATATGCGGCCGGGTGGTATGCGCGGACCCTCAGACGGGCTGCTCATCAGAAGTGAGCTTAAACATTAGCAGCTGTAGGTATCCCGCGCTCGGGGAGGTTTTCATCACAGAACTAACACCTACCAGCGACGAGCCCGTCCACCGAGAAGATGCAGACCAATGGGGGATCCGATCAGCTAAGCGTGGGTGTCAGAATGTGCAGGGAGTGCAACCACACCATCTTCTCCGGCCGCGACTTCACCGCATCCCTGTCGCACAGGCCCCCTGACCAGAAAGCCTACGAGACCCTTCGCCAATTCGAACGCGGAATACGACAGCTACTGCCGTCATTTCACCGCATCCTTGTGGCTTTGCAGCCCGAGGTGATGAGCAACGGGGAAATCGACTTGTCCAAGCCCCCGCCCACGCGGGCGCAGATCCAGGAAGCCGCCAAAATACGAAAACGGCTCATAGACGGCTTTGGCAAATACGGGACGGCCGCGAAAAGGATGCGTGATCTGAAGTCGGATAACCCGGCGCAGCAGAGGCTGCAGCAGGCGGTGTACACGTATGCCAGCGGCTTCCTACATACGAATATGCTGCCGCTCAAGAGCCTGCCGCAAATGCTGCGGATGCGGTCCGCAACGTCGTCCTCATCGCGCTTCTTATCCACACCGGCGCAGTCTACCTCCAGCCTACGACACACGGAAGTAGCAGGGTCTGACGCCGCGTCTCAGGCCCCAAGCGAGGTGAGCACAGTCGTCAGCCAGCTGGAGTCCGAGGAGAGGGACGTCAAGGAGCGGCTCGCGGTGCTGGAAGAGCAAAAGTTTATGGTGGAGGATATGATCAGGATGGCCACCGGTGCGCGGCGCTTCGAGGAGGTGAGCGCCTTGTCGAGGAACGTCGACGAACTCGAGGGCGAGATCCAGGAGCTGAGGAAGAAGGTGGGCGATGTGGAGGCGAGATGGGAGGGTGTGTACCGCGACGGCGCGCCGGCCTAGACGTGTCACGTCCTAGGCGCGCCCATGGCTTCATTTGCGACGATTGGCATTATTTGCATTGCATGGCGTTGGACGGGGATCACACGGCACGAACAGCCTTGGTAGAGTCGGCCACGCCGTCGCCGTGGGGACGTACGGCGTTGTTGTGAAGCAGGTCAGGTTAGCATGTAGCACACGAATACATGACAGAGCATGGCGTTTGAATGCCTGGTATTCGGACATTCGTTATAACTGTAGACACGAACAACATATATATTCATCCCCGAGAAGCCGCACGCCGACGTTCCCCCAGACGAGTTCGGAACACGATGTGCCATCCACAAAATGCACGCCAGAATAACCCAGACGCCAGTCCTCTCCTCAGAGGACGAGAGCATGCCATATGCATCAACGTATAGCCTGAAGAATAGATATCAAAGAGTACCACCCGACAAAGACGCGCAATGGGTATGCAGTGCCGAAAAACAGGGGTATCAAAGCAGGAGCAGACATCAACCTCGGCAACGCGGCGGCGAATAGGGCGTGGGATCGTTACTAGTGAACCACACCCTCCACGCCGCCGAGAAACCTCCTCACTCGCACAATATCGAGCTCGTCTCGCTCGCTCTCCACAGCTTTCAGGAGGCCGTCAACCACGGCATCCACATCGTCCTCTTGCACTCCCGTGCACAGGGCCACAACGCGACGGTACTTGATCTCGACGTCGCGGCTCCGGCCCTTGAGCGCCTGCACCATTTTGCGGGTGACCTCGCGGCGTCCCTCGATGGCACGGATGCGGGCGCGCAAAACAGCCGCAGAAGGCAGCATTCCTTCACTCCCACCAGCGGCAGAGGACTCCTCAGCAGCCTCGAGCATGGCCGAAAGCTCCGTCTCCCACGACGATGAAGGGTTGGGTTGCGAAGATCTGGATTGCTCGTTCATCAAGCGGATCTGCTCGTCTTCACGCGCGTGAGCGAGATTGGAGACCTTTTGACGGGCGAGTTGCTGCTTTTTGAGAGTGGCGGTGAGATTCTCGAGGCTGCGGCGGGCCTCACCGAGTTGAGTAGATGTGGTCCGAAGCGTGGCGTGGAGGGTATCTAGGGAAGCCTGTTTAGACTTCATCTCCTGCTGGAAGGCGGTTCCCGTTTCGTTCAGCAGATGCGTGATTGCTGGGTTGTTTGTCAGCATACCAGAACAAATCATCCAACAGAAAGGAGCTCAACTCACAGGCTATGATTTCGTCGCTGCTTTCCCGAGTGCGCTGGCTAGATCCAGGAGCAGCGTTCTTCTCGACCGTGGCATCGCCGTTGACCTTCTCTTCTGAATTCTCGCCTCCAATGCCGAAGTCCAGGGGTCGCAGGCCAACGCGGTTGGCGATGTTGGGATCCGCGCCGACTTCCAGAAGCTGCGATATTATGCTTCGGTTTCCAATCCGAGCCGCGATATTCAGAGCCGTGTCGCCCGAACTGTCTTGAGCGTTGACAATCTCGCACATGAAGCGTGCAATGCCCATCTTGGGGATCACAGACTGCGAGCTGCTCGGCACGTTGCCGTTGGTCTGCGCGTCTTGGCTACTGGGAACACTGCCCTGTCGAACTACCCATTCGAGCAGGCTTTCGAGGTAGTACCGGCTGGCCGCATTGCGGCCCTTGACAGCACTGGTGACGGCAATATGATGCAGCACGGTGCGCCCCTTCTGATCCCGGGCCTCGATCGTAGCGCCAAGAACTTCAAGCAGGTCCGGGAATGATCCATGATCCATGGAGTTGGTGACGAGACAGGCACGCATGAGAGCGGTTTCACCCGAGGCGTTGACCCGGTACGGAGATGCGCCTGTGGTGATGAGGGCACGAAGAAGAGGCATGCGTGCGAGGGTCGCTGCCCAGTGGAGAGCGGTGTGGCTTTGCGGGTCGATGGGCATGTCGAGCTCGGCAGGCGTAAATGTCTGGAGCATGTCATGCTTGGATGTATCAGTCTCTGTCGAATCCATAAAGAGGCCCATGAGCATGCTGCGCTTCGTCTCCACGTCGGGTGACATCTCGTAGGGCAGCGGGGGCAAGGGGCCGTTGCCTTCATCACCTGGGGTACGGTCGTGGACGGCGCTCTGGGCGTAGAGGAAGGATTCGTTGGGCTCTGTGGGGGAGCCAGGGAAGGTCGTGGCGTACGCGTCCATGTTCTGGGGATATCCTCCAAAACTGTCAGCGGGCGTCATAGTAACTCGCTGTCGCTTTCGGGGAGGCTCGTTGTCAGCCACGACAGGACCGCCGTTTTGCTGCTGGGTCGAGTATGCCGAGTCAACTTGCTGGCCGTACTCGGAGGCGTAGCTTTGCTGCGAGTTGCCGGGGAATTCGTCGCCATTCTGCATCGACGGTTGTCGGCTGAAGCTGGGCGCTCGTGTCGGCCCGTTACGGCTCCTAGGACCCGGAGAATCGAAGCGAGCCTTGCTGATGGCGGCGACGGCGTGAGAAGCGGTGCTGGAAATGTTCTTAAAAAAGGTTCCCGACAAGCCGTTCGGTCTGCCGTCGACGCTGGAGTTGTACATGCGCTTCCGCTGAGCGGCCATGGCCTGCTCCTTGGTCGGGGTGTTGATGTCTCCTCTGCCGGCAACGCCACCGTCTTGGCCCATGTCGTAGGTCAACAAGGGCCGCAGCAGTTCCTCGACGCCATACTGGCGACAGACCTCGACTCCGCGCTCAAACTTGATCCAGGTGCCCTGGTACTTGCCATAGCCGCCCTGGACCTTTTCGTGCTCGCCGGTCTGGATCTCCTTCTCGAGGATCTTGGTGCGCTTGCCCTTCTCGACACCGGCAACCTTTAGGATCTGGGTGGCATTGAGCCACGAGTCCTGGCGGCGGCGCATGACGGCGATGTTGTTGACTTCCATTTCGTAGACG
Organism: Tolypocladium guangdongense; assembly: GCA_022114105.1. Classification (NCBI taxonomy): domain Eukaryota; kingdom Fungi; phylum Ascomycota; class Sordariomycetes; order Hypocreales; family Ophiocordycipitaceae; genus Tolypocladium; species Tolypocladium guangdongense. Next base: position 3,894,521 of record NRQP01000001.1, on the reverse strand, counting down.
TCGACACCGGAGTACGAGGCCTTTGTGCAGACGAGTCTGTCAGCGGTTTGGTGGTCATGTGCTGAGGCGAGTAAGTAATACGGGTTCGGGACACGTACCGAGTAGATCTGCGGCCCGTCTGCCGCGCCATTATAGCCTTGGTGGAACGAGGCCAAGGGCCTGGGGTGAGATTGTTGGGTCATGGAGAAGGACTGCTGTGAAGACTGCGATGCAGAAGGCATCTCGCAGGTTTAGGGTACCTACCAAGGCGTAGGAGAGAAGACGTCAGCAGTGGCACCAAGGATTGGGCGCTTGGAACCGCTGTCGCAGCCGCGGCAACGTGGGCGATGCACAAAACTCGAGTCCTGGCTTGACGGTCAGACAAAATCGAGCCTCATGCGCGTGCGGGATGCAGCGCAATATGCGGCTGCACGTTTCTCTTGTCCTTGTCGCGAACAGCGGTGGAGGTGCTGAAGTTGGTAGAGGCAGAGCTGGTGGACGGAGGAGGGTGGAGGAAGTGGGTTGCAGGGGAGTCAAGTAGCTTAAGCGTCGGCACCTCTGCCAAACGAGGGGAGGGGAGGCGAAGCGAGCGAAGCACAAGTCAAGGCGCTCCGCTTGGCCAGCGCGAGCAGCTGTAGCTGTACAACGGAAAGCTCTCGCCGAATCTTGTTCTCACCGAGAATATCACGAGGACAATGCCTCGGCGACGGCAAAACAATAGAGATGGCAACGCGCTCCCCAATAAACGGTGCGGGGCGCAACGGGGGCGGTAGCACGGAGTAAATGTAAATCAGGCATGCGCCTGCGGGATGATGCGATGCAATGCGGTCGTGCTGAGCGCGTCGTCAATTCAATTAATCGAGACGTGTCGGTTTCGTGATTTCTTCGTGTCAGGTCGTGTCGCGCGCGCCGTGGGGGGGCCCCGTGGTTCACCGCGGTGGGTCGTGTTAAGGGCTTGAGCACTAAATGTTAGTTTGTGCCAAATCCACTACAACTACGCGAACCCCCGGGAGTAAAATTCCCAAACAGCGCATTCATCCACTCATCTATAGTGCCTTGGCCGCCAAAAAAAAAAATGCAGTGCGAAAAGATCCCCAGCACATTTAAGGCAGCAGTAGCCGACTCAATTACAGTAGCTAACCCAATTGCAGCAGCCGGTTTATTGAAACAGATATTTCAATCGCAGCAGCTAACCTAGAATTCAATTACGGCAAAAGGCGGCTTGTGAAGGCAGCGCATAGGAAGGTGCGCTATACGGTGCGCTATAAGATTTACCCCTCTGCATTGGTGTACGGAGTAGAGAGCACATGCCTATAAAATTAGGAATTATAATTGGACGATTAGACTATTTTTTGGGTGCGACTTAAATAAATCAATTTGGCACAAACTCACATTCAGTCCGCCGTAGGCCTACGAGCCAATGGTTTAGAGCAAGGTGTTGTGAATGAATCGACAAAAGCAACGAATAACATGTTACGGTAGATTAGGGTACTGCGTCATCCTTGATGCAAGCTGCGATTGCCGAAGTTTGGCCGGCCAAGCTTCTAGCTCCCCAGTCCACAGCCCGTCTAAGATCCGCGATCCGTTTCAACCGACTAAATCATTAAATCGGCATGAGAGAACGCTGAGCTTGCCCCAAGCCCCCTTTCCTTCCCTCCTCGACCGCCGTGATGCCTGCGCCGATGTATCCTCTCCCGTCCTCTCTCCCACCTATCCATCTCTACCGCCATCTCCTTCGCGAGTCCTCGTACCTGCCTCCGGCCTTCCGAGCGACGATCGCCTTGACCATTCGCGACCGATTTCACCGAAACCGCACACATGACACGCGTGCCAAGGCGCATCTCTCCAGAGCGCTGTCCGCCCTGCGGAGCCTCCGAGCTGCCAACAGCGGAGACAAGAATGCAATGGCAGGGCTGATCTCCAAAGGCTTCGCGAGAACCGGAAGTCGGAGGCGAGAACTCATGGCCCAATTCGTCAAGCCGCAAGGACCCAGCGACTCGCAAGCCTTGGAGGCACTCTTGGACGAGGCTGGAGCGGGCAAGCGACCCTCGAACACGACCAAAGGCGGGACGGGCTCCGTGGCCAGTGAAACGGCCCCTGGCGCAGCGCAAGGCACCAAGCAGCCGAAAAACGCCTTCTTCCAGAAATGGGACCAGCCCAAGCTGCTGCAGATCCTCCAATCCCAGAAACAACATCAAAAGAACACAAAAGGCACAACCAGCTGGCCGGGCAACGCAGTAAGGGGTACCGAGCAGGATCAGTTCGTTCCGAAACTTAACATCTGGGGAAACCCGCCGGTCGAAAGCCTTGTCCGAGCAAAGCGAGCCCACTGGTGGAGACGAAGTGCCGACAAGATCATGCCGCCTCTGGGCAAGGGCGAATGGGACTTGTTGGGTCGGCTGAGCAGCGGTGCCCAGGACGGAGGGGAGTGGGCCACCCCTGAGAGACGATATTCCGCCAAGCCTCTACTTGCGCAGGAGGGCTCACTGCGTGCTTTTGATTGGGAGGGCTACGCTACAAAGCCAGCGGCTGTGGTTGAAAAGGAACGGTCTCGTTCTCGGCAACGACGCTCAGGACGCAAGGACACAGGACCGTACGGCGGCAGAGAACACAGCCAAGCCGTGTCGCCCAGGTGGTTCCGAAGGGCGTACAACAGGACATGGCAGCTGACCCCGAGCATGAGCCAGGACCCAAATACTCTTCGCTACTCCTTCGCTTGGGGTACGACGCAATCGAAACTGCCCGCCGCAACAAAGACACAACTCGAGATTTTTGAGGGCGTGGATGAGACAGGCCACAAACTGGACAAGGGAGCGACGTCTTAAATCTTTGATTCGCATCTTGACTGCCGTTTTAAGTTATCCACAACATCCACGGCCGTCTAATCCAGGAGATGGGCCAGCTTCTCCAGCCCCGGGCCATCAACACGCATTCCCACCCACTCGTCCAACGCCTTGGCTCCGATGCTCTCATAGAACTTGATGCTCGGCTCATTCCACTTCAGAACAGCCCACTCCAAACGACCACCCTTCATGGCGACGACCTGCTTGGCCAGCTCGACGATCAGGCGCTTGCCATAGCCCTTGCCTCGCTCCGAGGGCTGGACAAAGAGGTCCTCGAGGTAGATGCCCGGTCTGGATCGCCAGGTGCTATAGTTGTAAAAGTACAGCGCCACGCCGACGGCCTTGCCCTCTGGTGTGAAGAGGAGCAAGCAACGCGCGGGGCGGGTCGGCGATATTGGCTCCGTGTTCGGGACAGTCGCCGAGTCGGAGGTGTCGGTGGAGGGCGCAAAGGCAATGGTGTTCTGCAGCGTCTCTACGGTCGCTTTGATGGCGTCGGGCTCCTTCTCGTAGTCGGCCAGGGCTTGGATGAGCTCCAGGATCGCCGGGGCGTCTGCGCGGGTCAGTCGCATGGAACGGGGAGGTCGGGGGGAGAGTTCGCACCTTCGCGGCGAGCGTGCCGGACAGTCGCGTCGGAGGCCATTGTGTATGGGTAGCAGCAGCCTTGGCGAAGAGATTCGACATGCCCCTTTGTTTTGGACCAAAGCAATTGGCGCAATTGGGGGATGGAGCGCTTTTTATAGACGAAAGCAGAGACTCTTGATCGAGTGTGCACGAGTGCGACGCTGAATCGTGGGGCAGCCCCAGGCGAAGGGGGGTTTGATGGTGGGGCATGCGCAGGGGTTTGTTGCCACAAGCCGTCGACCTACCCTGCGCCTCTTGCGTGGTCGAAGCATCGTATTGGCTTCCATGTAAGTGGCATGGCTTGGCTAGCTAGATCTACAAGCCCTCTTTTGTGTTTGCACGGATGGACGGCACGAGGCGACTGTTTGCTGGAGGCAATGTTGAGCTGACAGTGTGGAACTTGTTGTCCAACTCCCCTGCCTACGAAGTGGTCGGATACGGTGCAATGAGGACAATTTGCGAAGATTGATGGGCTCAATGTTGTTTGCCCGAATTCTGGTCGCACCTGTCCCTCCTAGCTGGTTTGGTGCCCGTGGGCCGTGGCATGGCAATTCCAGCATTGGCTGTGAGGAACATCGGTGGAAGATACGGGAACTGGTGTCGCCAGCACAAGCCATTACCTTTAAAAATATATCTGAGACTTCTTTCCACACATGTGATTAGAAATTACCAACTGGGAACTGCAGAGAGCCTTTGAGTAACCGGCAAGACCGGGCACCTGAGTTGTGCAATACGTGAACTTACATGGCAGAGCACGTGGCACAGCAACGTCACAGAACGTGGATTGTGCAATTGTTTGCTTTCAGGAGCAAACCGCTGCCTCTCTTTAACAGCTTGTCTTGTGCGTGTTTGTGGTCCCCAGAGACAAACGTGCGTTCCACGGTGAAGGGTAACATCTCCTGCCAAACGTGTGTGCTACATCAGTGAATCACCGACCTGATGCCTCGGAAAGGCTCATTACGTTGCCACGAATCTTGGATATAAAGCCTTCCAGCTGCCAGCATGCTTTCTGCGTGCAATAGAGACTCACTCGTTGTGAGATTCAGCGACACAATGGGGCCAACTGTTCGCACTTGCTTCCCGAACAACCACATCTGTTGCTTATTTTAAACTATTCTGCCGCGAAATGGCCTCTGGCGAGGAAGTGAATCCGCAGTTGCAGTTCGGCATCGAGGTAGAGTTCCTTGCGCCGCCCAGCCGAGCACCGCGCCCAGACCTGCCTCGTGGGTACGCCCCCTTCGTGCACGCCGAGCTGGAGTCAGAGGGCTGCTTCCACTACCTCGCCAATGCGCTGCAAAGGGCAGGCCTCCAGGCGGCGTACGAGCTGATGCTGTCGAACAGCCAATGCGAGGACGACCCGTACAGAAAGGGCGCGCCGCCGGGGAGCATGGTCGACGGCGACTTGCGGGTCATGGACCCCCGGAGCATCGACAGGAGCAGCAGGCAGTTGACGCGCTTCCAGTACTGGACGGTGAAGCCAGAGTATGACCTCATGGCGTCTGCGCAGTTTCGCTCGTGGTGCGAGACGGAGCTGAATACGCCCATCATGTGTGAATCGGAGGCGGCGAACGGCTTCCCCAACGTGAGCAAGGCGCTGCGGGTGATTAACGGTGCGCATCCGGACGGGATCCATGTCAACTCCCTGTGCGGACTGCATGTGCACATAAGTCCGGTATCGGGGCTGACTGCCAGACATATCCAGCGCGCGGCCACGATCATGTTTCTCATCGACGATCACCTCCTGCTCCACCTCTGCACCAAGTCCCGCCGGCGGCGGCACATGACGACCAAAGCGGCTGCCAAGTTTGTAACCCAATCCGGCTTCCTCAGCGCTCAGGACAAGGAATACGCAAAGGAGGCTGAGGAGCATTACCTGCCCGCCGCGTTCATGGCCGTCCACGGCTCCAAGATGACGCAGCTCTGGGCCATGCGCGACGCCGGCAGCGCGGCGGGCATGATCGACGCCGCCATGGACGAGTCCATCGACTCGATGGAGGACAAGGGCGCGCTCAACGTGAGCATTCACGAGCACCCGGACGGCTCCGTCACCAACACGCTCGAGTTCCGCCACGCGCAGTCGAGCTTCAGCAGGGCGTTTGTCAGCCAGTGGACGGGGCTGGTGCTTACCATCGCCAAGATCGCGTTCCTGCCGCGCGACGAGTACAGGGCCGTGGTCGCGCGGCTGTGGGATATCGTCGCGGGCGATCCGCCCCCTGAGGCTGCGTGGCGGCCGCTGCTGCAGGCGTTGAAGGACAGCGCGCCGAGAGGATGGGGGTTTGAGATTGACGTGGCGTACTGGGTTGGAAGGGTTGAGGCGAATCGGGTGACCGGGAGCCCAGAGGTTGGGCGGGATGGCAAGGTGCTGATGAAGTAATGTATGAGACACAACGAACATATACACCATGTATTAGAATCGGTTATTTCGAATGGAGACGGTCACCAACATGACTCGTAGAGTGCGTTCGGTGAGGGTTCATAAAACAAATCATATTAGGGCATTTTGTTTGAGATCTGGTATCCTAAAATGACGGGCTCAGCAGATGTCGTGCTGCTATGAAGCCCTCAATATCCTGAATTGAGCATTTGCTAAGTCGCTACAGCAGATAGCGGTAGTCGGGGGACATGTCGCCCAGCGCCGTCTTTTCTTCCTGCGTCAGCTCTCGCTCGGCCACGCCCCCCCTCTTCCGGTCCTTGTTGGCCTTCCAGCAGGCAAAACCGTAGACGAAGCACGCCACGATGGACAGGACCGTAAAGCCCAGAGAGATGCTGAGGCCGGGGATGAACCTCGGCTTGTCCTTCTTCTGGTAGATGTACACGGCGATGATGCCGCCCAGGTTGCCAAAGCCGACCTGCCAGGCGCTGCCAACGGCACGTCGGTGGTGGCCGCCGAGGTTCATGTTGAACCAGCACACAATGATTGGCATGGCCGTGTAGGCGCCGCTGGCAATGAGGAACAGAGCGGCGTATTGGAGCGGCTGGTTGTTGTCCACGGCGATGACAATGGCAAAGCCCGTGACGGCGACGCAGGTGGCGAAGACGGCAAAGGCGAATCGATGCTGGACCTTGTCGGAAAAGAAGGCCATTGTCATGGAAAAGGCAAACGCGACAGCCCAAGGCGGGACGCTGTGCAGCTGCGTCTGGATTGAGTCGTAGCCGTAGCCCTTGATGATGAAGGGCGAGAAGTAGGCGTAGCCGTAGGCGGGGACGATGAGACCGAGGTACATGAAGCCGCCGACGACGACCTTGAAGTCCTTGAAGACGTTGCCGACGTCCTTGAGGGTGATTTTGCGGTCGCTGGCGGACAGGCCCTGGTCAAGACGGAGGCGCGCGGCAACGTACTCCTTCTCGTCCTTGGATAGCCACTTGGACTCCTCGGGGAAGTCGGGCAGCAGGAAGAAGAAGAAGAAGCTGACGACGACGGTGATGGCGCCCTCGATGAGGAAGATCCACCGCCAGCCGCTGTAGCCGCGCATGCCGCTCATATTGCCAATGGCGGCGGCCAGCAGGCCGCCGAAGGCGCCGGCGAGGGTGGTGCTGTTGAAGAAGAAGGAGTAGCGCTTCTGGGCCTCGTGGCGGCGGTACCACATGCCGATGAGGTAGAAGGCGCCGGGGAACATGCCCGTCTCGAAGAGGCCGAGGAAGAAGCGGCAGGCGAGCAGGCCGCTGTAGTTCTGGACGAGGCCCTGCATCATGGTGGTGAAGCCGAAGAGGAACATGTTGGCCGAGAGCCAGACGTGGGGGCGGAACCTTTTGAGCAGGATGTTGGAGGGGATCTCGAAGAGGCAGTAGGGGACGAAGAAGATGACGAGGGCCGTGTTGAACTTGGTGCCGTCCTCGCCGAGGCCGAGGTCCTTGGAGAGGTCGAAGAGGTCGGCGTTGGAGATGTTGACGCGGTCTGGCGACCGTCAGCGGCAGACACAGCCAGCGGGCGAGGCCGCCGCTACTCACCGAGAAAGGCCAGCAGGTACATGCCGCACAGAAAGGGCACGACGTGCAAGTCGATTCGCGTGACGAGCTTGCGCTCCGTGGTGTGCGGCGGGCAGACGGGGACGGGGGCATCGTCGAGGTTCTGCAGCTCCATCCGCACCTGTCCGTCGACGTTGTTGACGGAGCCGGTGAGCGAGTCGCTCGTCTTTTCGCCCATGACGGCCATTGTCGTCGAGTGTCGGTTCTTGTCGCCCAAAGAGGCTCGATTAGCTGCGGTGACGGGCTTTTGAGTGTCGCATCCAGCGGCGGCGATTCAGACACCTGGCAGACGCTCCGGGGACGTCGTGGCCCAGGCAGCACGTCAGAGACCAGCGCCTCGGACAATCCGACGGCGGTGACTGGAGGAGCCGATCCACGGAGCCCGCGTCTAGGTACTTTCGTAGTCCTTGCAAAACATGGTGGCCGGCGATGCCTCGAGTATGGGGTGCTCACAGCTCAGTGGACTGCCGAGCGCGCTAAAATATTAGCGCATCAGGGGTCCCGTGTTGAGGCGCCTTCTATTACCCTACGAGTACTCCATCGAAGAGTCCACGTTGCCAGGTTCAGGCTCCCACCCGATCCAAACAGTCCGGATGTTCGCATCTCAGCACAGAGGACTCACCTGGCCGCTGGCCAACACTCCCCATCTTCCGTCTATTACACACTCGCCGCCTTCCAGCCCTCGCACACCGGCTGATGGGATGACACGGAACGAGCCGCATGCGATTTGAATCTTACAAGTTCTTCCTCGTATCGCCATAGGGCTCCATGGACGAGGTCACGCGGCGGCTCCATCTACCAGCATCTGGGGGCGGGCCAGGGCCAGAGCCGTTACGTATTACTAATGTATCATTGGGCGTTCAGCGCGACGTGTCATACCTAGGTCGAAGAAAGGAGAGCATAGTGGTCGGAGCTCAGAGCTCAGAGCTCAGAACCAACCTCAAAAATGGAGTTGCCAAGCCATCTCGGCCGCTCGGACTTAGAACGCCCGACGCGATTCGAGATGGCGGGCCGCCCTGTCCGAGAGTGGTGGTCAGCGTGCGCCACAAATTGGCCCTGCCAACTCCCCCGGCCTCCATGTACGACGCGGGGCTCTTTAACGGGTACTCCGTAGGTCTAGCGGGGTTCCGCGTGTGTTTGATGCCAAGAGCACGCCTGCTCTCCATGCATTGGTCTTTAGACACCGAGGCGGCAGGGAAACGTCCAGACTGCAGGATGCCGCCGCGCGTTTGCGCGCGTTTGCCACGCGATGAAACGCACGGGCTGGCTTCCTTCCATGTCTCGCAGCAAACGCAGCTCGGAAGGCGGGTTGCATCCTAGATTCACCCACCGCAGCACATCCTCCTCTTGAAGGGTGAGCCAACTTGAATGCGAGTCTCGCCGGTGGAGACTGAGTAGCACTGGCCAATCGGTGGACAGCCATATATTGTCTACTGCGCGGTTGGCAAGTCATTCGACGCGTCATTTGCGAGAGTCAAGGGTAACAACGGCGTGGGGTTTGGTCCTTGAACTGACTGGGCAAGCTTGGAGAGGACTCACAGGCCGATCCTAGACAGCTTGCTCCAAAGCATCATGCAGCATGAGCTCCGTGTCTTTTGGTTCGCGTCTGTGCACCTCAGGCTCTCGTTTCTGTCGTGGATTTCTCTCGCCGTCATACCCAAGCATGGAACGGGTCCTGTTCAGTGCTGGCTAGGCAAGCTCGGCTGCAAAGCTGCAGTTGCCCAGCGCATTATGCCGACTTTGCTGTTTGCACGTGTTCGCCCTCGACTGTTTTCCCTCTGCTCGCTCAAACGAATGCAGCCGTGTTAAGGGAAAGGGCTCTCATCGTTTGTTCAGCAAATTTCCGACGTTTTCTCAGTACTGGTCGCTATCAACAACCGGCCCTGGTCCCTATAATATCTTCCAGACCACGGCAAGCCACGCGGACTTCCCTTCGATATTCACTGCCTCAGGCAGATGTATTTCTTCACAGCTCAGGCCCCTCTTTCACCCTGTTCTAGGTCCATTCGTGAATGCATCGCCTGTCGCAATGAATCACCACAACGACGAATGCTACGGCTTCTTCAACGCGATTCCGTCACAAGATGGGAGCCTGGCGTGGCCAGGCTTTGCTCATGGGCAGCCCTCCGACGATGTCTTTGCTCCGCAGGTTTCGATGGAGAAATGCCTAGGACAGCCAACAGAAGATGAGTTCCTCGTGGACCACGGCTTGGCGCTTTTTGAACTGGGTCCCTGGAGCAGTGACTCGTTGGCCTCTGCGCGAGAAAACCTCGAGCCTCTACGCCTCTTTGGCCAGTCAACTGCTACCGAGTAAGTATCGCCCCGACTTCCTGGCCGTTGCATCCTCTATGTGGGTTGTTTATGAAGCCTTTGACCTAGAAACACTCTCAACCTGCCGCTGATAAACATGCAAACTGGCGGACAATCGAGGCATGACTACGACAAGGCTCAGCACTACCCGATGAATGAAGTCGGACGTGCGAGCCAGCTGCAGAGACAGCCGCAGCCGCAATCGAATGCCGACCTAGCTGGTGCTGAACTTCAGAAAGCCACCCCAAGGCAACGATCAGGACACGACTGCAGTCCTCCAGAACGAGGGCCAAACAGCACCGACAGGCCTGCCGTCGACGCAGCAGATGTGGTATCCAACGCAGGCAACGAGTCCGTGGAGCAGAAAATCCGGAACTTTTGCAACTCCAAGAACTACCGTTGCCTCAAACCTAGGGCTGAAGCGCATCGGCTAAGCCCCCGCGCAGCCGACTTGGCTGAAACCTACAACAAGAGTCCCACCAGACAGTTTCCCGGACGCTTCACCAGCGCCGCCGCGGCGAACGAGGCGCTGGAAAGCTTCCAGAGCCTGTACCGCAAGCCTTTGAGTGAATGTACGACGCCAATTGAGGATCAGACATTTCCGGGCACGGATGAAGAAATGGTGGCGGTGGTGAAGCAGGTCTTCGAAGCGATCGTCGACTGGAGCTACATCCTGGAGTGGAAGAGCGCCCTGAGCCGCGAGGCAAAGGGCCGGGTGGCGAAGATGCTGTCGGCGAGGGATATCGGCAAGGAATCGGCGAAGCCCGATCGGGACGGTTTGCGACCAAGTCCTGAGGAGCTCAAACGGCTGCTTCCATCGATCGACGTGCAGCAGAAGTTGATTTTGGGCCAGATCCCAAGGGACCAAACCATCGAATGGGTGTCGTGGGGCATTGTGGCACGTTTATCCATAGGATGTGAGCGCATGATGGGACGAAGCTGACGATACTCTAGCAAGCTGCAGTTAAGTCTCAGCAGGGGATCACACAGCTGTCGTGCTGGTGCGAGGCGGACGGTGGCTAGGAGCCATATCGTTCGTTCCAGGACCGCATCGACACTATTTGCTTCGCATTGAAGGCGAGTAGCGTTCCCAACAAAGCGTTCAGTCTGACCCGAGCGCGTCGAATCTAACCATGTGTCTATGAGTAGCATTCTAAACAGCTGGTCAAGTCGCTTCTCACCGCAGGAGACGGCTGGAAGCTGCGGATCGTCAACTGCCCCAGAAGGGAGTTCCGAGTAGGCCTCCAGTTCTTGCGCCCAGCTTTCGATCCCGCTCTGCATGTTTTGAATGTACCTGACTAACGCATCGATTGTAGGCGAAGGGGAACAATCGGCGGGTGAATGCCGCCAAGGAGAGACAGCGCAAGGGCATTGTGCAGAGAAACGGGAGACAGGTAGCAGATGAGCCAAGTGACTGAAATGGTGACGTTGATTCAGTGAAACCGGGCCCTTTGGCCAGATGGTTTACGGTTGGGACACAGAAGCTCTGTGGGATGAGCGTGGAGGATGGTGTACGGCTTGCCACGTATACCGCAACGGTCCCTGTAATGATCTCTGGCGGCATATGTTGGCATTGCCTTATATTAATATATGCGCAACCAGGAAACTCCATGCCAAATAATGCGTATAAATGCTCTTATCACGAGCATTAACACTTGCTAATCATCTTCAATTCACGACGAACGTGGCACCAGTGCAGCTGCCGCAGCCCATTCCTCGAATAATGCTCGCCGAAGAGGTCCTCCCTACAGCCACGGATAAGAGCCTCGTTGCCGAGTGACATTTTTGGACGTTTCATGGCGGGCTACGACCAGACGCTGGAAGAGTTCTTGGGCCATCCACAGGCCCCGAGTACCGCCTAAAGCTGGCAAAGTAACTGTCAATGCAGGCTGAGAACATTGAAGCAGGTATCGCTAATCGCCATGCTATTGTGAATGGCGAGGATCACTATCCTTGGACCCCAGCGGTCGGGTGAAAAGTATGCTCCCAATGTAGTCGATAACAGTCTCGTGGACAAGCTCGTAGCGCCCAACCTTGGGCAGTATGATTACCCAGAGCAGCCAGCACACACCGCCGGCGAAAATGACGCCGAAACCAACGACGCAGTGGGTCCAGTACCGGAGGTTCTCGTAGATACTCTGGCCGTCCTCGTGCGGGACAAACGGCGCGCGACGAGGTAGATGTTGCTGAGCGGGAAGAAGACGGCGACGGGCGGGGTCGCCTTGAGAGGAGGGCTCCAGTTCCAGGACTCGTGGTTGCGGTAGAGGTGGATGAGGCGCCGGCGGCAAGACGTGATGATGGCGAGGGGGTAGGGGATGAGGCTGCAAACATGTTAGAATGCAGATCCTCTGGCACAGCACCGCGAATCATGTGAGACTTGAGAATAAAATTGTATGCATCACCGGCAGCGCCCCGCCGACGGCCTCGAGGAACAGCATCTGGCGCACTATAACGTGGCCCTTGACTTTCGCCTCGGTGGCAACGGCCATCGTAGCCGTTAGCACGGCGAGGAGTGACTCCGGAATCACAGCCACGCTGACGCAGATGCCGTATAGCAGGACGTCGTTATCCGCGCGCCACAGGCTAACGGCGAAGACGACGATGGCGAGCAGGATGGCCAGGGCAAACAGAGGAGCGCAAATTTGCTTAGCGCGACTTGTAGAGGAGTTCCCTCTAAGTCTGGGATGACACGGAGGCTTTAATAGACGCTGGAAAACGCTCTGGTTACGGTATTGTTACCCTAATTGCGCTGCTTCTTCCCACGCAGTATTTCGGCAATCTAACCAACCTCGGTTTCTATTGCCGTCGAGGTAATAATGCCGGCAGCGCGTCCGCGGGTTACGGAGCTGCCGGAGGAGGCGAGGTTCGTACGATCGCTAACCGGTATGTCAGGGTCGTTGAAGACGGCGTCTGGCTTGATGGCGTTGGGGCCGTCCCTGGCGAACCAGACGGCGGTCTCGCCGTCGCTCGGTCTATGCCGAGGGTGCGTCCCGAGCCGCTGCGCGACGTGCTCAGCGGGCAGCGTATGCGGTTAGCCTGGCTTCTCTATAGCTACGTCTGGCAGCTCTGCTTTAAGAGGCTGGTCGTCCGTGCTGGCAACGGCCGACGAGTCCGGGGAGGCGGAGTTAGCGAGTTCTGCACCATTCGTACTGACGATAACGGTTTCTCCCATCGAACGTGGTCTGCAGGCGCTGCTGGACGGCAAGCAGGGCCAGGGAGAGCAAAGGGTGCCGGTGGAAGCTTATAGGGGAGGGGGGGGACTAACTTGATGTTGTGCGAACGTAGCGGTGGTGGTGGTGGCGCGTCATGGGCCGGGGCGCAAGAATGGTAATGGCCGTCACAAGCCAGTGCTCGAACAGGCCAGCCAGGGGCGCGTTGAACGGACGGTTGCTCGCCCAGAATCGGGGCGAGGGGGATGCCGCTCCGGTTCCAGCGGGCAGCGTCGACGCGTGCGGCGTGCAGCACGCACTCGCCGAAGACGATGGAGTTGCCGGCGGCCCAGCCGAGCAGGAGGAGGTAGCCGGTGTAGAGGCTGGTGGTGAGGAGCCTCGGCTTCCGGTAGAGGTACTCGAGGTAGTTCTTCTCGCCGCCGTTGCGCGGCAGGCCGGTGCCGAACTCCATGTAGACGGCGGTGCCGGCGGCGGTGATGGACATGGCGGCGGGCCAGACGAAGAGGCAGAGGCCGGCGCGGCTGTCAACGTCGACAAGACGGGGCTGAAGGGCACAATCGCGGGCCAGCACCGACTCAAGCAGGACTAAATAGGAACTAGGTGCAAAAGGGAAAAAGTGGCTGGAGAGTCCGTCCATGGAGCCTTCTAAGAGCAGCCGGAGCAGAATTCGGTGCGGGTCCCGCGTAGGCGCTCGACGTCGTCGCGACGCCAGAAACCCAGCGGAAGGGCCATCGCACCTTGGGCGACGACTTGCAGGCTCTTCTGCTTGCTGCTGCGTGGGCTAATGCCGGGAGATGCGATGGTACCTACCTAGGTACCTACCTAGGTGCTGGCGTCGGTGCCTTGCAGGTAAGTTCTGCTGCTGCTAGGCATCTTGTGGGGAATGTATTTAAGCCTTCGGTTAAGCTTCCTCAGCAGCCGCGGCGCGTGGGGGCGCTGGTCTGGGCTGCGCTGGGCTCGATGACGCGATCTGGGCGCCGCCACGCAGGGCCCAATCAGCGTCGATGGGCTGCAAATTTGAGCATATGTCACTGCTGGAGGCAACAAGTTCTGTTCATGCATACAAGCCTGTCCATTATTATGCCAGCGTCTAATTTTGCTATGCCGCTCAGCCTGAGCCGAGCGTGGTATCGTCGTAAGGAGCGTCATTTTATCATGAGATCTGCATCTCTCCCACACGCAGCCGGCCCGCCACCATGCCCGTCAAGCATTACAACGCCAGTCCGCAATCTTGCCCCCATATACATTAACAATACTGGTGTGGTGCTGTAAAATGTCTGTCATGAATTATAATGGTGCCGGCTGATCGTGTGCCAGGGGCGGCTTAGGCGATGCCAGACATCTCCTTGATGGGCACCTTGACGGTAACATGCTGGCAGTCAATGTTGCGCGTCGAGTAGATCTGGCCCTGCGTCCAGGCCGGGTTCTGCCAGGAGACGTCCGAGCACGTCAGGTTGAGGCTCGCGCCGCCGCGCGCCTCGAAGTGGCTGCCCTCGCCGGCGCAGCTCCACGTCTGGTTGATGAGCAGCTCGTTGGTCGGGCGCGCAAAGGTGAAGGTGGCCTTGTCCGTGGGCACGGGCACGTCGCACGTGTAGTCGAAGTTGCCGTAGAAGAAGTCCTGCAGCTGGTTCGACGCGGCCGTGCACCGCGCCGCGTAGCCGACGGCCGGGTTCGCGAGCGTGAAGTTGACGTAGCCCCACGAGTTCTGGTGCGCCGGCGTCGTGAAGACGTAGGTCGCGTGGAAGTCGAAGTCGCCGACGGTCCACTCCTTGACCGTAGTCGACACCGAGGTGCAGGTGCTGGTCCCGCTCTGGGCCACGGGCGCGGGAGCGGGAGCGGCGAGGGCCGCGCCGGCGACGAGGAGGGTGGTGAGAATGTTTGCCAGCATCGTGATGATAGTGTCGGTGGTGGTTCAGGTGGACGGAGGAGACGTGGAAGGGGAGGGCGGCGGGCTTTTCAGCTTCTTCTGGAGCTTCTGTTTGTTTCCTGGTCCTGTCTGTTGTCGTGCTGGTATGGGGGGATATTGCGATGGACGAGGTGGTTGGAGCAAGCTGCCTCGAAACAGCAAGACGCGGAAACTGCAGGCTTCTTATACCCGGCGCCCGACGTGCCACCGCAAAGGGACCGTCCGACAGAACTCGCCCTCGCCGCTGCTTCACCGACAGGCGAGCCCGTGCGAGGCGCAGACCTGGATGCGCATCAGTCCACGATGCATCGCCGTGGGCCAAGAGCATGCGGTAGCACAGCCTCGTATCGGCCGCGATGGGCGGGCAGGCTGGGACCCTTGCGTTTTGCTGCCGCCCGTGCATCAATGCCTCTTCAGCTGCTGCCATGCACATGCAGTCGCGGGCAGCTCTTCGGCCGGGCACCGAGGACAGCCCAGGACAGGGCCTGCCCGACGAGTCCACGCCGCAGCCGCGTTCCAAGAATAGGTGCCCAGGTGCCTTGCTGGGCTGGCACGGACTGATCGGCAGTCGTGGGCTCGTATTGCCCCAAGTGCCACGGGCGCGAGACGTCAGCCCGTCAGCCAGGCCTCCCATGACGCACCTGGTCCGTCGGCGGCAAGAAACACCAGACGAATCACGTCGCACATACACGTGACGCCCTCGCAAAGCACGGCACCGCAGGGCGCAAGCCGAGAAATCTCGCCAGTCGGACCAGGCCGCATGCCATGCACCACCAGGCTGCGCTGCGTGTCACGCCAGCATCGCCAGCGGCCACGCCGGGCGAAGACGAGATAACGTGCATATATTGCCCTTCCGCCAACGGCCCGCAGCCTTCGCACACGATGCGCCGGGGCACACACGGCCAGCGTGATCATCAGTCGAGGCTCGACCGGGTGGGCCCATGGATCCGCGCAACGATCTCGACTCAGGGCCTGGGCGCGGTCGAGGTGATTTTCCACCAGGGCTTGTGCGTTGCCGGGCTCCTCCCTCCACCCGCGATGCGCGTCCCTTGCCAGGCGCGCCGCTGCGTTGGCACTGTCCGACTGTCCTTTTGGCTGAGGCCCCGTACGCGCCGGCGATCACTGCCGCGCGTGGATACGGGAGGCGACGCAGAGTCAACGTTACCTGTGGCAGTGGAAAAGAAGCTCGCCGCCCCGAGCCGCGGTCCGTCCTCGGGGCGGAGCCGTGGGCCCGGGGCGGGCTGCCCGCTGCAGCTCTGCCGGCTTGGCCCCTGGCCCTGGGTCCTGGCTCCGTCATCGCCCAGCCACCGACAGCGTTTTCGTCGCCACTCTTGCTCGCATGCCGACCCATGTCTGCAGGGGTCCAGGTCTCGGCTATTCGATCCACGTCTGTGCGGGCGGGCCGGAGCATCTCCTCACAGCCGACGCCCCAGGCAGCAACCAGCTGCGAGATGCAGCGCCGTTGGCATGGCCGTTAGGCTAACCACGCTGTGGCGGTGGCACAAACTGCCGTCGCTGGTGACGCCGTGCTCCCTCGACCAGCAAACGAGCCCGGCAGCAAGCGGTGAACGCGATGCCTGCGGTGGATGGCTACCTAGCAAACTTGCACACTGGGCCAGAATCGTTGATGCGCGTATGCAAGTGACCAGGTCCGTCACTCGATCTGTGCATGTTGTGAAAATTTCGGTCCGCCCACACGCAGTTAATAATAATAATGGCCCGCCCCGCGGACAGCCTGCCTGTCCATGCCATCAAGCATTGTGCTCCCGCAGGCGGCGAATGTTCCATGCAGAAGTCGCCCCGCCCCTCGCGGAGCTGTGATCCAGCCTCGATGGCAAGGTCACACCACCGACCCGCCCGGCTGCCCCATCCGGCCGTCGCTCACCCTCGCGCGCTTGCATTTGAGACCCGTGCCGTCGAGTCGACGCCCGAGACATCGACTTCCCGTCCAACCTTGTGGCTCTGGCCGACCGTCTTGTGCTGCACTGAAAGGCATTTGCGGACCTCGGATCCTGCAGCGGAACACAGCCAGCTGCCTTCACCGCCGTCCTGGAAGCCCTGGCCATCATGCTGTGACACTTACACCACGTTGGTCGTTGCCAGGCGGCGCGCCATGTGCTTCGCACAGCGTGATTCAGCATGGAAATGGCTGGTCAACCCGGTGAGACTGTTGGCCGGCTCATACCTTGCGTGTCAATCATTCCATTTGTTGGATGCACTTGATGTCGTTGGCGAGGCGTCTTCGATGAGCCGATATGGCCTCCGATGAGCCGATATGGCCCAACTCAAGGCTAACAAGCACTCTATGAATGGACTTTTCAACTGCCATCGCCAGGCGTATGCTTACCTGTCCGTGACGATTCTCATCGTCATTGTATGGCGCGGGCCGAAAACACCCCTCCATCTCACCAGCACCTCGAACACCCGGATTAAGCCGTGCCGTGTTCAAAACCTCCATGTTAATTAAATATAACACTATCATCTCCCATTTTGTTCATATCTGCCCATCCATGCATCCATTCAAAAAAGCTCTGCATGCGTTTGTGGGTGGGAGTGTTTCGCTTGTCTCTGATTGGCATCTCGGGAGGACTAACGTCAATGCGATCAATCGGACCCACGAGAGGAGACGTAGCAGCTTCATCTGATCGCCCATTGGCAATTTGACACCAACAGACTGTTGGCTCAATCCTAAGCTAACGAATCGTCTACCAACCTTATACCTCAATCTCAACCGACGTTCACCAAGCTCCAGTCTCAATACAATGCAGCCACCATCCACGCAGCAGGCTTACCCGCGCCCAGATTTTGAGCGCGCCAACCTGAGGTGGCAGTCCCTCAATGGCCCGTGGGACTTTCTCTTCGACGACGACGACGTTGGACTTACCCGCCGTTGGGCACACCTTGGCCTGCCGCAGGAGGTCGCGATCCAGGCGTCACAAGGCGCAGCTGGAGGCCAACCGGACAGCGACGCCATCACACAGCGAATTGCTGCCGGCACGCAGGACCTGATTGAGGACAATGCCTTCTCAAAGAGTCCGACCGCCGTCAACCGCCGACGCGCGATCCAGGTTCCCTTTGTGTTCCAGTGTCCCGCCTCGGGCATCAACGACCGTTGGGTGCACGAGGTCCTCTGGTACGAGCGGGCCATATCCGACCTCCGTACTGCCGACGAAAAGGAGCAAGGCCAACGACTACTGCTCCGATTCGGCGCCGTCGACTACGAGGCCCGCGTTTGGGTAAACGGCCAGTACGTCGGCGGTCATCGAGGCGGGCATGTACCCTTTGACCTCGACGTGACGGACGCCGTAGATGCCAGCGCCGCATCACCCACTCATCGGCTAACGGTGCGAGTGTACGATTCCGCATGCGACCTCACTCAGCCGCGCGGGAAGCAGTACTGGGGCGCAAAGCCCGAGAGCATCTTTTACACGCCGTCAGGGGGCATCTGGCAGTCCGTGTGGCTAGAAGTCGTCCCCGCGGCGAGGATTGCCGACAGCACTCATGGCACTGTCTTGCGATCTAACGACATCCAGTCTGGAACCCTCTTCTGCCACGTCGCCGTTCTGGGGCGACGAGCGGGACAAGAATGCTGCGTCGAGGTCGAAGCCAAGTTTGCAGGCGTCACGGTTGCGACATCAGACCGGACGAGTCTTCGGAAGGAGAGCAGTTCGGTGGACCTACAGCTAGGTTTGCGACTATCCCAAGACCAGCAGTCTCATCTGGCACGGTCTGTCCTCGATGATGTGCCCCTGAGCAATGGGCGTTGCTGGCATGATGGCGTGGCCCTGTGGTCGCCAGAGCATCCTCTTCTCTACGACCTGACTATTCGCCTCCTAGACTCCCAATCTGGAAACGTCATGGATGAGGTACATACAAGCACTGGAATGCGTTCCATTGAGTGGTCTCGCGGTGATGGGACCTGGAGACTCAACGGCAGGCCCTACTTCCAAGCCCTCTGCCTCGACCAGGGTTACTGGCCCGATTCGTTCATGACACCGCCGGCTCCTGATAGCACAAAGGCGGATATTGAGCTGTCAAAGCGGATGGGCTTCAACGGCTGCCGCAAGCACCAGAAAGTAGAAGACCCGTCATTCTACTACTGGGCCGACAGGCTTGGATACCTTGTCTGGGCAGAAATGGCAAACTCGTACCAGTTCAGCCCTGAGTACGTCGACCGGTTCAACCAAGAGTGGGCTGAAGCTGTCAAGCTCGCCATCAATCACCCGTCCGTTGTGACCTGGACTCCGGTCAATGAGAGCTGGGGCTATCCGTCCCTTAATGACAAGGCGGAGCAACGGGACCACGTCCGCGCGTTGTATTACCTGACAAAGTGAGTAGCCCCTGGCCAATTGCCATAATCGGGGCTGAATCGTAGTATCAGGACTCTTGATCCAACCCGAAGCGTCAATGACAACTGCGGCTGGGAGCACGTCTGCACCGATCTAACCACCTTCCACGACTACAGCGACGGGCCGGAACTGGGAGAGACATGTGCCAGCCTCGACCTCATTCTCGGTCCAAAGGCTGGCAAGCAATTATTTGTCGGCGGTGCACAGCACCAGCCAGGAGCCCCAGTCATGTGCACTGAATTTGGTGGCGTTAACATCGCCCCAGCCCGTGTCCAAGCCGGCACGTCCGAGTCCTCGGATCGCGACTGGGGCTACACGACTGCGAGTAATGCGGATGACTTGCTGAAGAGATTTGAACGATTGGTCCAGGGGGTTACAAAGGGGGGCCACTGTTGCGCATTTGTCTACACGCAATTGTAAGTCCCCGCGACATTCGCCGCTGCCAAACGCTCATCGAAGATGCAACTTGTCGCTGATATTGACACCCCTGCAGAACAGACATCGAGCAAGAAGCAAACGGTCTTTATAGTTTTGACCGCAAGGCGAAGCTGGATGCTGGAAAGGTAAAGGCTGTCATCGACGACGCGGTGAAGATGTTTTACGCCAGGGCTGCCTCTTCGTAGGCGGGCTTGCATCTGCTGCTTGGGTTTGGGCAGATGTATAGCTAAATTGCAAGTTCAACGCCATCTCTTATCCTATCTCTCTCCCCTAAGTGAAGTTTCACAGTCTTGTTCCCGTTGCTTCTGTTCGAGCAAGGGCGTGATATTGGACAGTTCTGCACATCAGCAACAGGCATCTAGGCGGGGCTTATCGACACCAGACCACGCTGCTCCAAAAACATTCCCCAAACTCACTCAGAACACCGGGAGGTGTCTATCCCTTGTTCAAACGGATGGAGCTTCCTCTGCTGATGGCGCGAGCAAAAACTCTGTGCATTCCTATGTCTGTTCAACCAGCTCTCCTTCATTGAATCACAGAGACATCAGCCGCGACTCTGCTCACCCCGGACGAAGCTCACACAATCACGCCTCACGGCAGCCAAGTCTCTTCTTTCTCTGAGTCACGGAA
This sequence comes from Tolypocladium guangdongense, assembly GCA_022114105.1. NCBI lineage: Eukaryota > Fungi > Ascomycota > Sordariomycetes > Hypocreales > Ophiocordycipitaceae > Tolypocladium > Tolypocladium guangdongense. The sequence goes on along the minus strand of NRQP01000001.1, from coordinate 3,874,309 downwards.
ACCACAGCACTTGACAACCACCCGCCCACAATCGCTCAATCGTCAATCCTCTCCGCCACCTCCATCGCGAAGTCCCTCGTCGAGCCACAGCAGTCCACCAGCGGTCCTCTTTGATCATGGATGCCTTCGATCCGCTGAATACAAACAACACGGCAATTGTCGACATCGTCCATGCACCTCCCGAAGCCACCGTTCACGCGGATAAGATGTGTGCGTGCACCATGTGTGAGTGCACCAACAACGTCAGACGCAGGGACATCAATATCTGCGATGGTTGCTACGCGTTCCATTATGGGCTAGCGAACTCAGATTTGACGTCTTCTGGTGGGAATTAAGGCTTGGGAAACCTGGGTCGCGTACCGTCACTGAAGGGAGATTTTGGGACAAAGATTGAGTACTGCGAGTGGAAATCGGGGCATGTTTGCTAGACCTGACTCCAGCCATCATAGGTTTTGCACCCTCAAAGCGCATCATACAAACCTGGATGGGAGGGAGAAAGGCTGCTTGACGTGGTGCGTGCAAGTATTAAGCATCAGGCCGGACAACAGTCCTCGAGCAGGGACTAACATGAACGGGCTGCTGGTCTCTTTACACTTGCAAACGAATATCATGCCACTTTTCTTCGTGCTGAAACGAGAATTGCAGGTCGATGATACCCCGTTCCAAACTTTGCGGCCGCAGTGACATGTGGCAGAGATTACACTGATTGGAATCATGCCGTGTCCTCCGTATGAGAAGACAGTGTTCATTTGACAAGGCGGTGAACTGGTGCGGTTCAATAAGTGAATATGAGATGCAACATGGTGATTCACAGCCTCCCTACGTTGGCCGTCGAGATATAAATTTGCCATGATCTTCCTGCCAGAGAACACACTCCATTCTGCACTTGGAATTTTGCAATCGAGTATCCCGGCCTCGAAATTCATATTACAACCCTCCATTGCCACTCCGCTTGACCGCGACACGAGTTCAGCCACGATGACACCGTCCACGTCGACATCTCGCACTCTCACATCAAAGTTAGAGACCCGCAGAAGCGCACTTGGTCTCTCCTCGATGCAGCAAAGCTCAGCTCCTCCGGCCGGCTTTGGCCACATGGCCCCTGATCTCCCTGGAATCATTGGCTACGCCGACCCCAAGTGCCAATGCGTCTGTGGCTGCAACAAGAACGTCAAGCGGAGGGATTGTACGCTCTGCGACTTTTGCATTGAGAACCATCTGGAGTGAGAATCGGTTTAAGCTTGGCCTTCAGCACCATGGTGTCAAGAAATTGAATGGAACGTCGGTCCCTGAAGGCGACTTGAGATGGACTGTCCTTGTGGGCCACATTGCTTGACGTTTTGAACGGAATCTCAGTGTTTCTTCCTTTCAGGTAGTTTCGGCATACAAACACGTTTGCACCAAAAGTAAAGCTCAACGACATACATGTGAGCCCCAGTGTTGCATGTGATGGATGCGAGGCAGTCGCCTGTTGTGGCACCAGCTGGCTCAGGGCCATGGGCCTTGGCAACGTAGCAGCACCAAAGCCAGCAAAATATGAGTACTCGATCCAGCCATTCTGACCATGCAATTATCTAGCGACGTCCATAGTCATGTCACATAGAGTAAGCGCTGAGTTGGAAGTACCAATGTCGGTTTACGGCATAGACCCTGGGGCTTCACTGCACTCCGCGACGTGATTCGCTAATATGCCCGCGGGCTGACTCGAGGCTTGTAATGCGCATCTGCGGGAGGCCAACCACTGTCAGATCTCGTGACTGACATCATGCATTTAGCCCACAGCGACATTGACCGACGAGTGTGAGCAGTCTCCCACCACCCAAGCCGCCTTACAAAATACGGCGAAACCCACCACTTCACCTGAGACCACCTTCTGCACGTCACGCAACCTTTCTCGCCGGCCTCCTGTCGCCGAACAGCGCCGTCTATATGGCTAAAACGCCCAGGCGAGACCCCTATGCTCGAGCAATCGCAAGATTCTACGAGCCCTTGGTTCTTCTCCGCATTCTCGGCAAGGAGAAGACCCCCCACCTTACTTCCCATCACAACCCGCGGAGTCTTGTGGCAGTTCGACGCCGGTTCCTCAAGAACCTCGCGTTCATCTCTGACTACAAGAAAGGTGGCGCGACTACCACAGCGATCGCCGTCGAAGACCGGGCGGAGTGCTACAAATTTTGGCTGGCGACGAACGAAGCCCCGTCAGTCGACGTCGCCAATTTCCTCATCGATATCCTTGGCGAACTCAAGGACATCACTATCCTGCCCGAGAACCAGCGAATAGACCAAGAGCAGAGACTCGCCAATAAATGTGTTCGGTTTGCCACTCACAGGTTAACGAAAGAATGCAAGCTTCTGTCCAACTTGGCCAAGAAATGCTGCGATATCCTTGAGGCCCACTCTGGAGGTGACTACAACACGCAGCCATGTCCGTTCGAGAGGGCAAATGCACTGACAACGTTAGATTCTGAGCTGGCAGATTGGCTGGGGCGATTTGACTTTCGAAGTAAAAAAGACCTGCTTTCTCTCTGCCAAGTTGCGTACCAGTCGCGGCACGACCCTCATGCGCGCCAGCTCGACAACTTGGGAGCTGATCCAGTAGATGGGTCTATTCCTGGGCCCGAGGTTTTGGCTTTCCGCAGTGTGGGGCACTTCATAGGGCGTCTGGCAGCACACATTCGGGTCACCAAAGAGCTCATCGCCGATGGAATGAGACTGCAGCCGTTGCTGGACATTTTCGGTGTCGAGATGCTCACGCCTCCCGAATGCGCGCCTCTGCCACCAGCAGACTCCCACACAACACTCGAGGGGATCCTGAATCGAATGGTCAATGCATCATGCCCACAAAGGAAGGAATTGGCAGAGTGCCTGTCTTCGCTAGATCATTACATCGGTCTCGAGGCAGCCGTTCTCGAAAAGTACAAGGATGAGAACTTTGTGCCACGGATCCACGCCGAGGTTCAGCTACTGGACCACTTTCATGAAAAGAAGCTGAGATACGTTGCGGATGACCGCTTCGTTGCATGCAGCAAGCCAGCTTGTTTCTGCTGCCGGCTATACTTTCGTCACCATCCGGCAAGATGCGTCGAGCCCGACTCGCACGGCAATTTGCACTTGAACTGGGGAATCGCCCTTTTGCCCGACGGTGCAAATGACGGCCGGTGGATCGAGCAGCGGAACGTTCTCATCAAGATGAACAACGATATTAGAGAGATGACCAAGGAGCGCATTGTTGCGCTTGGTGGACCAAGTCTCTCCCAGCCGGATTCGCTGTCCGGAATCACCCGGTCAAGTGGCATTGTGTCTGAATACTCGACCTCTGACGGCGAAGCCCTACGTGACGACGATTTCGCCAGTGAAGAATTTGGTACGTCAAAGCAGGAAGCTCACTCGCCCGTTTCTCTTCCACTGTCTGTAGTCAATTCGCTGACTCGTTCATGTAGATTCTCCAGATGAAGAGTTCTGTTGAGGCTTTGAACAAAGACCCCGAATCGTGAGCGCTCAAGCAGGTCACGATCTCGATGAATGAGGCCACATGACGGAACATTGAAGTCTGTGCTCACTAATATGAGTGCAAAATCTTTTGGTCAACAAGCACCTTTTGGTCAACAAGCACCTGGACGAGTCGAGCCTCGTCAGGCTATGCCTTGCCCAGTGCACAACCACCGCGCTAACGAGTGGCATCGCTTGATCAGGCATCTGGCAAGCCAGCATTACGTTTATCGCGGAAATATCTCCGGAAGGAGCTAGAGCATTTCGGGAGCTCTATTTCTTTACGATACACAAGAACATGAAGCAGACTGTTTTCCGAAGCAACTTGGTGGCGGATTGATACGGATTCTGAATCAACAGCTATGATACTTCTTGTAGTGTTTATCGCGGTTGTCGGCCCGCGTAAAACACTTTTTTGGTTCACAAAGGGAACAGAAAAATGACTGGATCCCATCAGACTGGACCCCTTTGTGTGTTTGCACATGGCGTTCCATGTCCCTTCGAGTGGCGGCTCTGTGCTGGCACATGAGGCACTTGTAAGGCCTGAAGTGCGAGTTGAGATGTTTTCTGACCTCGGTTAGTCCAGTCCCAGGACATGACAAGGGAAAAACACTAACCGTCGCAGGGTCGGAGACTTGAATGTCTTCTTGCAACCGTCTTCGGTGCAGATCAAAACGCCATTCTGCGCCGCCTCGACATCTCCATGTCGCAACGGCGGCAGTTGCAATTTCTCAAATTGGGCATTGGTGTTGTGGTTAGAAGGTTTTTGTGTTGAGCATGGAATCAATGGGGTTTGGCAATATGAGATGTCGTATTCTGAAGTTTCGGCGAATGCAGCAGGCGGATCGGGTGAATCCTCGTATGCAAGACACATAGATCGCTCGCTCTAAAGAGCTGCAGGCGCGTCATGTGCGGCATGGTCTGGTTCGTAATCCGCCGCGGCATCAACCGAAAACGTTTCATGTAGTGGTTCAAACGAGGCTGGCAAAAGCAGCTGGTCCGCTTGAAGTGAGATGGATGAAGTTCGCGCGTCGATGAAGTCCATGTCGCTGATGTCCAGTAGGCAGTCGTCCTGAGACCATTGCGGAGTCGAGTCGTAGTAAATACCGAGTTCGGTGTCAGTCATTGCGAGATAATCTCGTTCTTGGAAGCCCTCGAAAGGCCCCATTGACGTATCATCTTCCACCGAGAGCGCCGCATCGAGGTCAATTGGTGGCGATGCAGAGCTTTCCGTCGGCAAATAGAAGCTCGGAGGAGACTCGGAGACTTCAAAGTTGCGCGTTTAAGCGGATTGAACGTCTTGTCCGTAGTGACGATGGAGGACTACTCACTGCTTCCAGGACTAAAGACATCCATGGCAGACAAGTGCTAGGCCGTCGGCCTGGCTCAATTCCGGGAGTGTTGCACTAGAGCCAGCGAGAAGCAAAGATCGATCGAGAAGGGTCATCCACGGTATGGAGGGGCTGGTGAGAATCGCAGCCTAAGGTGGTGACCAGATCGACATTTATGAATGGTTCAGAGGCCTCCTCCATGTCTGAAGATATGAGTCACAGTTGCCTAGATCCATGTCCGTAAGACTGCCAGGGTCTGATGTGCTGTCACTGCGGCCCAATGGCCTTTGGATCTGGGTCACGAGGACCAAACAATTCTAACGCCTCCTGCAGCTTCGCTGCGGGAGGCCCTCTCAAGGCTCTTGTGCAGATCGAGAAGGCCCCAAGCCAACTGTGCAGCGCGTACATGCATAAAAGACGCGTGTACTTGACGCGCAAGCAGCATCTGAATTCGTATCTTCTGATCTTGTGGTCGCACAGCACAGTTGGCCGCAACAGCCACTGCATCATTGGGCTTGGCAGGCGCGTGTCTTCGGAGCAATTGTCCAATGTGTTGTGCTTGCTGGATCTGATGGCACTTTCGCGTTTGCTGCGAACGCGTCGCTCGAATGCGCAATCACGGATTTGGGGGTCGATCTCATCTCCTCATCAGCCAGAGAGGTTCTGCCACGACGAAACCATCGTTCGATGGTAACCCGACACCGCACCAAGCGATTAGGGCTACCACCCATACACTGCCAAGAAAGAAGAAGAAAATCCACCTGCTTCCCGGAACATCGGGCTTGAGAAACGGGAACAGGTACTATTGCGCTGGGGCAATATCCCATTGAAAACACCGGCCGCCTCTCGTTCTTTTTCTGCCAAGCTACGGACTCGCGCATCAGCGGCGCCACGGCCGTGTTGCACGGCCCCCTCTGCCTCCTCGCCAAGCAGCAGCCGTCCTCATCTCGCATATACGGGAGAGGCACAAGGACAGGGGGAAGAAGCTGTTTGAAGGTGTGGATGCATGGGCTGCGTAGTCGCAGATCTTCACGAGGATTATGAACGATCTGAACCCCTTGGGGCGCCTGCCTGATCCCTGACGCGATCGACGAATGCGAACAGACTTGGATCTGCTTCTGGATTTCATTGTCAAGAAGCATTAGTCCGTATCTTCGCGCGTCAAGTGGACCGTCTCTAGACGCAACTAGCCAAGCATCAAGGAGCAGCTAGATATAGCAACACAGAAAGTCAGGCTGTATCTCGGCATAGCAAACAAGGCCTTGGCCGTCGGTCTATCTCCGCCACGGAATGTAGCCATCATCTGCGGCCCTGCTTACTCTGGCCTGCCAGTAGGTTCACGCCGGGCTTCTTGCGGAGTTGGCGGCTCGTGGAGACCTGTTGACTGGGATCGGCAGGGTTGGGTCCTTGGCAGGATTCCCTTTTCGGTCGCCTTCTGGGCGGAAACTTCCAAGAACGAAGTAGTTGTAGTATGGTTGGATCTGTTGATTCCTATCCTGGGTACGTATTATATACTACGCCCCGATACTTCACAAATCCCACTCAGTCGGGGCAAACTTGGCCAAATCGAACGAACCATTGTCCATCTCATCCGTCCCGGCCACGGCGGAACCCTTTCCTTGCCCAACGGTATTCTGACTCAAATCCAACGGCTTCGTAAGCCTTGCATGAGCTGACCTCCACGACATAGGATTCACAGACTTGGACAGATTCGCCTGATACTGAACCCGGATCGCAAACCTCCCATCCGTCTCGACAATAAGCGCAGCCTTAAACGGATTCGGAACTCCCTCTCGCGTCACATCATTCTCGCTCAGGCGCCACGTCACCGTCGAGTCCTCTAGCACCGAGAACACCCGGGCCTTCTTGATCTCAGTACGCTCGGTATGTCTCTCGTACCCCCCGTCCACCCCTGCTTGCGCACCGCCGCCCGAACCGCCTAGATTCCCGCCAACCTTCGAGGTCTGCTCAACGGGTAGCGCACCGGCTTTGCCTTCCCATGAATGGGGCCTGTAGGCGATGATCGAGGAGGCGCCGGCGCGGACGATCCTGAGCTCGATCTCGACGTATTTGAAGCGCACTTGGTACGCGGGAATGAAGTTGCATTCGAGAGCAAAGAAGCAGGCTGTTTTCCCCTCGAATCTTCCGTATCGGGCGTGCGTAGCGGTCGTGGTCACTTTGCTCGAGCGGATCAGGTCGACGCTGAAGGGTTGGGGGTCGCGCTCGGCGAGCTCGGTGTCGGGCTCGAAGAAGAGCTCGACTGGAGCTGTGAGGTCTGCCATTGATGGTTTGAACGGATGCGGCGGAGTTTCTAGGCGAGATTGAGGTCGGCGTTTGGGGATAGCCAAGATATACCACAAACACAAGGGAGACAGCAGAGCATCCGAGGCTGCGGTGCTCAAATGCCTCACCTTGGCTCTTGTGCGGAAGCCAGCCGCCGATTCCAATCACGCGTTCCCGCTTGGCAACAAGGCAACCAATTCCAATTCCGCCGTGGGAGAGACTAATGCGGGGGTGACCTCCGCGGAGTTGCAGCCTGGCGGTGGCTGCAGAGGGCTGTCAGAGCCGCCCAGCCAGTCCGTTGCTTCTGATAGCTACTCGGGCATGTCCGCAGAGAAGGAATCGTGGCAGTGGGTGCTCCGACCCGATCTCTTAATCAATCGCATCGCCATGCCAGGAGTCCTTCCAGGAAAACAGCTCAATCGCGCCCTTGCATTATGTCGCACCGTGAAATGCGCCTTTGCTTTCATTCTACCCAGCTAATAAACAGACTTGGGAAGTCCAATTCCTCAGATCTTGGCGAACCATGCCCCATCTGCAAGCGCATATTGTCAGCCTAAACAAACTACAATCGTCAGATGCTATATGTGGTCAACTCACGTAGCTGAAACTGCGCCCAGTGGTAGGGATCATCTTCGTCCCAGTTCTCCCACAGTTCAAGGACAGCAGCTTGAACCGCCACCGCGAGGTTGACAACCCCGTCCTTGCGACTGCTGAAAGCCTTTTTGTAGAAACCCATAGCAAAGTCTCTGGCGTCAGACGTCTGCGTTGGCCAACGAGTCGCAATCACGCTGCTGGCTCTGGCAAATAGGAATGCCGAAAGCAGTCCCAAGGGATCGTCGTTGGGTGCAACATCGTCTTCGCCGGACGCGCACGCCAGAAGGACGACCACGGCCGAGTCTAGATGCAGGTCGAATATGTCCATGACACTCAGCAAGCCATCGTCACCAGGAGATTCGGCCATGGCGAGTCGAGGCTCTAGCTGCAGGGCTCGATCTCGGCGCTGCGCAGCTTCAAGATAAGCGTGTCCGTGGTAGTGCAAAAGTCTTGCATTTCGAGACCGGGTCATGAAGATGTCGCGAGTGACTTCCCTGCCGCTCATAAGGTTGGTTTCCAGGAATCTGTCAGAAAGTCCGTTCCGCGCCGTTTGATACATTCGTGATTCCTCCTCAGCATCGCCTGGTCCGAGTCGGGTGAACGAGGCCGTGGGGATGCCGCCAAGGATTGGCGAATTTTGGACATTGTTGACGCAGGTCTGGAGTAGTGAAAGACTTGGACAAAAGACCACCGGATTTGATATTATCAGAGGCTTGCCCTTGGGTCCGAAAGGAATGGCCTGTAGTGGGACTGCATGGAGGATACCACTGGGACAGAGAACCAGCAAGTCCTCGGGTTTCGCGAATCCCTCCAGCTTCTGGAGTATTGGTGTTAACTCCTTTAGCCGCGAAAACTTGTGGAGACGCTTTCGGTCAGTTCGGCCTTGGTGAAGCGAGGACACTCCCAACTCATCGCGAACCCATTCTTCGATCTTGTGGTAATCGAATTCCACGACTCCTATCTTTATCAGGCCTTCCGTCCCGTTGTAGGCAACGATGAACAGAGTGTCATAATATCGTGTCCAGTCAACGAATATGATACTTTGGCCTTCTTCCAGGTGTGCCTTGGCGATCTCCGCCATTGACCAAATCGACTCTTCTTGGAAACTGGGCGGCTCATGTCCTGGATTGAGGGCTTCTGGAATGCCTAATTTGGCATCCGTAGGGGCCGCCAACTCTGGAGCACGTACTCCCTGCCCTAATCGTTGGGAAATGGTGTCTTGAAGGGAGACGGCTTTCCATTTCTGGATTGCCATCAAGAGGGGACCCGGGTCAAGGGTTAGTCGCCACTTATTCATCTCAAGGCCCATATCATTCCAGTAGATTTCTTCCATGTCGCCGAAGTAGAAGAGTCTGTTGTTCTCTAGAGCTTGCATGGCCGGCAAGCCTGCAAGACGTTGACGAAGAGTTAAACTGTTTGACGTCAGTAATATCTGGTAAAGGATATAACCACCACTCACTTTCCGGAAATAGCCTTCTGGATGGACGTCAAGCCTTTTTCGACGTGAGCGAGCAGATGCCGTTTATTTTCTCGCTGCTCGTCCATGCTGTTGTCATTCTCGCTCTCGGCCCGCTCACCCCAGTCAAGATCCTCGATCAGACACTCCACTTCTCGCAAATGAGCTCGGGCAAGAACGAGGCTAGCTTCCAGGCCATTCTTGTAAGAAGACTGACGCGATCCTTCACCCCAAAAGAAATCGACCGCATGGTTCAGATAAGCAAAGCCAACATCTTGAAGTTCAAGAAAGTTGGGCCGGTCGTGATATATCCATGAGGTTATACGTCGTCCGATCTTCAACTGCAAAATGGCCTGTTCGTACCCATCCGATCTGACAGTGTGTGCTTGGCCAAGGTCGTAGCAGAGAAGCGACAGAATCGGGTTAGCCAACATCTCGGCGGCGGTTCCAACTGCCTTACAGAGTTGCGAGAAAAAGAGCCCCCGAAACTCCAAAGACAATAGGAAGAATAGGTCGACAGCGAGCTTTAAGGACCTGTAGACAGCCAGGACGACCTGTGGTGACATACTCTGGATCCCATCATCTTCGATCACATGTCGCATAAGCTGTGCCGGCCATAGAAGGGACTCGATGGGTAAACTTCCAGCCGATATGGTGGGAACCGAGTCGGCTGACGCCTCCAGCCGTGTTATTGTGGAGTAGCACAGCCGGGCAATGACCCTGTCAAAGGAGAAAGCAAGACTCGCGATCTCACAGATTCGATCTGCGTAGGGTATCGTCAACACCATGTTCCCGATGCATCGGAAGCTCAACATGGTCGCATAGTCCAAGAGCAGAGGGTCATGTCGAGCGTGAGCCAGTCCTAGGTGTAGCATTGCGAAGGCGGAGGACTCGCTGAAATTGTTGTTAATCTCGTAGAGTTGACTTAGAAGTCTCGAGGATTCTAGATAAAGCTGGTCGCTGAGGAGTCCTTCGCTAGGATGAAACACGTTATCGCAGAGTTTGATAAAGGTAGGCCCTTCGATCCAGCTGCGCATGGAACGGATTTGGTGCGTCCTGTACATGAGGTTGTTGCCAGCCTCCTTCGCTATTGGAAAGAGTTGCTGGTACAAAGATGGCCCTGTATGGAATAATGACCCAGAGAGGTAGTCATCGGAATTTGGGGTTTTGTTAAGTTCAACAGCGGCTTTGAGCTCGTAGAGCTTAACCAGCCCCGTGAAATACCCTTGGGCCCGAAAGGAGGTCTCAATGTCGTCCCACCCAGGAAGTTCAACATCATCGAGACTCATGTGGAATTTCAAGTGTAAGAGTGCCGTCTCAGCCCGACCCAGGGTTGAGCCAGACGATTCGAATAGTTGCCAGGCGCGTCTGAGGTTTCTGTTGACAACACCACGGCTTGAGTCGTCCAACTCGCTTTGCGTCAAGGAATGGGCTAAAAGGAGCCTGGCAGAGGCCTCAATTCCAGCAGTCTCATTTTTGCTGAGGCTTCCATCCTGTTCGTGTTTTGGTATCATAGACAGAAAGTCTTCGAGGATCTCCATGGCTGGTTTCGGGTCGGGGACGAAGACTCTTTGGTGGGGGAGGTATTCTGTCTGTTCAAGCTCAAAACTCATCTCCCCTTTTTTTAGTAGATGTATTTCTAGGTCTAGGACGGCTAGAGCCAAGTCGCAAGCTCTCATTCCAAGAAAGGTTCGTCGAAGGTGGCGAAGTCGCACTGCAAAATTCGATACAAGACCTGGCTTCAATCCATCGTTGCGGTCTTTGGCTGCTAGCAGAATTATCTTGAAGCAGTAAAGTTCCAGGACGCACTACAGCGGGCCACAATTAGTGAGCAAAACTTGCAAAAAAAGTAGTCTCGCGAAGCTCACATCTGCTTGGGTCAAGTGCTTCCTGGATTGTGAAACGAGTCGGCCAAGGGTAGCTGATACCCTAGTTATCGCCGCTGTCCATCGGCCATGGGTAAAGCACTTGAAGTAGTCTTCACACAGATGAAAAACATCGTAAAAGATGGAGACATCTTCCCCTTTGGCCGGAACCCGAAAATGTTCGACTGCTGAGTGTGCGATACGAGACGCTTCCGAGACATCTCCGCGTTGCTCGTGCAGACATATGAACCGCAACATACGCATAGGGTTATGATGATCCAGTCCCGATACAATGTCTGCTGCAGCTTTGAAGTCTCTGCACGTCATGAGATGCGCTAGCGCATTCGAGATGCTATCAGCACTTTCAGGTTGTGAAGGTTGAAGAGAGGAACTCCTTTCGGTACTTGTTGCAGCTTCTGAGTAGTTGGCCAGATATGATTCCTATGTTATGGGACGTCAATTCGCTATCTTTTGGTGTGAGTTGGCATGGGGAACTAACCAGTTTTACCAGGAGGCTTTGATACGAAACAGTATACTCCTGCCAGCGCTGCATGCTTTCCGATATGGACCACTTGCTTCTGGTAAGTGACTCATCATCTATGGCTTGTCGTAAAATTTCACCTCAAGACCAGGAGACCCTTGTTTCCGACGCTTCAGGAGGGCTTCCATTTCGTCGAATATAGGGAGCGAGGATGAATTGAACTGCATTGCTTCGTGGTCAATAACCATCGTGGTTCGCGTGCCATCCGAACTCTCACATCAAATCCTTTCGAGAGCATCTCGATGTATTTGGCTGACCCCGATATATTATCTCCGGGTAATGTCACGTCCAAAGCTCCCTCACGGTTTGGTCTGGCTGACAAAAAGGTGCTCATGGCATCCTTGCATCTCTCGGCAGAAGCGCCATCGAGATCAGTACCAAAAAGCTGCTTTCTGAGCGACAATATCTCCCCTGAATCGGCATTCGGAGCGCCTTGTGTCATGCCGTCTTGATTTTTCAAGGCCAGATGCAACTGGTGAAACAAGCCGGAATAGTTTGCTCGCACGAGCTGAAGTTCAAGCAGTAGACTCACTTGGTTTTGTACTTGGCGCCAGTTCCAGTCCTCGGGCGCGACTAGCCGAATAACTCCATCCAGCTTAGCCTGCAACTGCGCGCCATCAAACAATCCCTCTAGTTGGGTCAACAGGCTCCGAGAGTCGTCTTCGTTAGGTGTTCCTGAAATGAGCCGTTCGAAAATCGGCGGCCCGAACAACCACGGATAGTGTAAATAGAAGGACTCGCTGGTGGTGCCTTCTTTAAATCTCCGAAGCAGATCAAGGTCCTCGCCGTTTGCAGGTGGCAAGGATAGACGGCGATATTGGATACGGTAGAATGAATGGTCTGCGTTGTGTTCATCGGCGGCTCCGTTGACCTTGCATTGCGAGCAAAGATCAAAGTCTTCGCATTCGGTGCAGCGGAAACGGACGCCGATAATGCCCTAAGAGGAGACTTTTAGGTAAGAAATAACGGGAAAATGGAAAGAAAAATCCGGAAGCCCACCTCATGGCACCCATCGCACTGTATATCCTGATGGACATACGCATTCTCGACGGTGCAGATGATGTCGACAGCGTCTACCAACCTAGGGGCTGGTTGGATGTCGATATTTTCCATGATGGACGAAGACCTAGCTTGAAACTCGTCTCAAGCACTGCTACTCGTCAATATCTTGACCGAGGCGAAATAGATGAGTACATCTAACGACGTCCAGCCAGTCCGACGGGAAAGGAATCAAGAATGTTGAGATATGTAGCATGGACGTTTGAGCCGATCACTGGACTCTTCGCGCGAACGCCCTTCGATGGGGCGTGTTCAGGGCAAGCTGGTCCGAAGCTTGACCGAGGACTGAATGGACTTTGGTGGGCGAAGTTGCCAGCGTGCGTGGTGATGCAGGCTAACACCCACAGTCATTTGCGGGTGTCAGCAATAGGCTGTGCCAACACCAATCCTTCGTCATCGATAATCTTCTATCGGACGGCGGGGTGGTTATGCAGGTCGCGGAGAGTGATACCACAGGAGGGACGGCCGAGTATTCCATCACAACGGAGTTCCAACAATCCCCTGTTAACACCATCAGCGCCGACAACGGCCAGCCCGATCGGCGGAAAAGGACGCTGTGGCGATCCCTGTCAAACCGCCCGTCGATGCACCGGCAGTTGTACTCGGAACAGCAGTCGCAGCTCCTCCAGCTGCGTTTTCAGCCACAATGGTCCCTGTAGCGTAACATTCAATTCCTACCTAGGTACCTAAGGTAGGTGGTGGGGCCGAGCAACGAGTACCAACCATTTCACAGGGCAATACGTCCGCAAACATGAATGCATTCTGGAATGGCGATGGCAAAGGATCCGTTCATAAGTTACAACACTGGCATAAATTTATCGCAATTAAATGAGTGTAAGCTAATAGTTGGAAGCAGGGCATACTTGAAAACGAAATCAGACCTGCCTCCAACTCGCAACCACAATTCTTTTCGCCAACGCACGCTCTGGGCGAGCAGTTTGTCAGGCACCTCCATTACCTCAAGAGCAGGGCCCTCTGGCGACAGGGCAGAGGGTGCATCAGGACATGGATACTCCTTCACCAGCTTTTTTCAAGCGGCACATACCAGATGCGCCTTGGCTTTCGTCAGTTCCTTGGCCATTCCTCCATGTGGCTTGCGCCAGAGATAGCAGAAGCACCAGAGTCTGTGAGGCCATGCCTACTACATCTCTCCCCCGGCATTGCCTCCTACTTCATGTTAATAACGAAGGCACAGCTTCTCTTAAGGGGGCGCTTACGTTGTAGGTCGGGCTTCGATCTGGCGTGTGCCTCCACATCAAACGTATACATGTCGTAGGCTTCGTCTGAGCGCTTCACATGGACGGTCGAAGCCGTCAAGGGGTTAGCAAAGATATAAGCGATTGAAGCTGTGGGTACTGACTGAAGTCAAGAACGCAAGAAGTCCTAAAATACACACGTTGCGTTGCAGAAAGGCAAATGGCCACCTGAGGGGCAAACTCGATCTGGCCGTTTTAATTAAATAGGCGGTGCCATCACGTTAAAGTTTGGATTGTTGTCGCCTCATACATCTTAAGCCATCACTGACATTTGATCTTAATATCCCGTCGATTGCACACTCTACCCATCACTTGTCGATACAAAGATGTACGATTGCGAAACTTGCCGCGACACAGGCAAAGTCAAAGGGAATACAAGCCCTACTTGCGGCGGCGAGAAACGCAGTGCTCCCAACGGCGAGGTTGAGACGTCTCCATTCAGTAGCGCGGCTGATTCTTTGCGACTTTTGACAGCTCAGCGGCCTTTGTGCGTGGCAATGTGGACTTGCATGAATTCGCTTCATGTGACAAAGGGCCGCTAGCGGAAAGAAGTACTACAACGCTCAGCCAGAATCGAGCTTCCAGGTGATTCGATTGGCCAGATACCGCTGTTGACTTCAGAGACAGAGGGGGATGGCCTGTTATCGTACCACTAGTTGTGATCCCTGTCATCGGATGTGGCGTAACGGCGTGATCAGGGTATTCATTCACAAGATATGATCCTTGCTCTTTACACGAGTGGGGTCACCACGCCGTGTTCGTGCGTTTCTTAACTACGTGCCCGAAGCTTGTTGTGCTCGGTATTGCACTGTCGAAGTCGCCGTCCCAGTCCTCCGCCCAGTGTTGCCTGTTCAACCTTAAAAAATCACACTATCTTCTCGGTATGATACTTTTCATTTCCTAGTGTGACCTAATTACTAATCGATTGAGTCAGGCAAGTGCTGGAACGACATTGGCCCCGTCAAAATGATATGTGGGCATCAAGGACCTGATGGGCCCGTTCGGCCCAGGCCGTGCGGGCAGAATCCCTGTGTGACAGGCGGAGTATACCGGACCAATCATCTTGCAAGCACAAGAAAGAGTGATGATTGTGTTGCCAATCAACATGGACTAAAGTAGCTGGCCAATGGAAGAGGGCTTAAGGGCAACGAAAAGGCGGTGGGGCGGAGTTCGAGGACAGTTAAAGTCTGCGTCATCTCCTGCCCCGTTTTACATTTTCTCAATACTCAGCACACTCACTCCTGCAACTTTTTCCTTGATTGTGCATAATGGCTGGTCTGGGCTGGACATTTGAAGAACTGGTCCAATACTTTGACCAGTCTCCGTCCCCCCCAGGCGATCTCAACCCACTCATAAAACAACTACTGATGACTTGTCCTGGTTCATCTGTTTTCGGTATTGGCGGCCACTCTATCGTACTCTGGATCTCCCCCGATATAGCGGCAAAGGTGTCCCTCCGGTCAGGAGACGAGCGGTTACGTCACGAGCAAGAGATATTCGAATTGCTCGATCAAACAGAATGCCCACAAGTTATCCAATGCGTGTTTCGCGGCGTTGATGTCAGTTTTCTCGAATTAATTGCGAACGGAACGCTTCACGACCGAATGAGCATCAACAAGCCTCGGCCAATTCTGCAATGGATGTTACAACTATCATCCGCAGCCGCATGTTTGGAGGCCTTGGGTTATGCTCACGGTGATATCAACCCACAAAATATCCTACTCGACATCAATGACCAGGTCAAACTTATCGATTTTGACCATTCGCCTAGGGTCGGCGATATGCTTGATGTTGGCTACGAACCCTATGTGCGACAGCATAGAGAGATAACCGGTGGTATTTTCGGGATTGCTGGTCCTATCACGGAGCAGTTTGCTCTAGGTTCAGTCTTTTGGTATATGACACGCGGTTCTGAGCTGTACTCTGAGCTAGAAGGATCTGACCAAGTAGACCGCTTGCTCGATGGCATCTTTCCCACCACCCACCCGGAAGACCCCATCGATCATATTATACGAAATTGTTGGAATGGGCACTACCTCCGAATTGCAGATCTTGTGGACGACATTAAGGACGTATTGGGAGTGGGAATCCAAGTTCAAGGAGTCATTCCTCCAAGTCAGAGATATGAGAGAAGGCGGCTATGTGAAAAGCATTATAGCCTGGTGAACCCTTCTTACAAACTGAGGACAGCGGAAGGGGATCTTTCAGGAGAGGAAGATGGATATAGCCTCTGACAACGAGCCTCAACTTCAGAAGCTTCTTGAATTGGTCATGGAGCTTGCGGACGGCCTGGACAATGTGAAGCAGAAGATTGATGGACCTGACTTGAGGAAGCTCCGAGCAGAAGTCGTTCATAACTGTGTTGAAATTGCTCATTCAATCATCGACGTATTGACGCCGCGAAGATGGCTGAAATCCAGTTCAGGCCCTTGTCGGCTTGCCAGAATGAGTCACACTCAATCCGAAGTATTGTCGGAGAGGCGCAGTAAAACGGATCAGAGTAGGCATTAGTCGTTGTAGTGTCCGCGTCTTCAGAGTCTGAGCGCGGCTCCGAAAAGCGGGACAAATCGGACAGAGTCGGGCTCTCGCTGAAGGCCAATCTTGGCTCATTGTTTCGGCCTTGGCAGGTCACGCACAGAGGCTGTGATACCACAACGTGGTCCTCGCTGGATGGGATGGGCGAATTGGGCCAGCGAAGCCTTTGGTTCCTCCGTCTCGCACGGGATGATGTACACCTGCATGGGCTTTTCCCACCAGCCGCAGACTCGTTCGTTACTCTCGCGTGAGGCGGGACATCGGCTGCGAGCTGGTCGTAGAAGGCGGCGTACCGCTGCGAGTCGAGAGTGAACTCCAGCATCTCCATGCAGTGGTTCTGGGAGAGATAGGCCATGAAGGCGCTCAAGGTCCGCGGGGGCGGGGACGTGTCGAGGAGGATTTCGGTGAGGGTTGGGGATCGAGTTGCCATCATGAATCGTGAGAGCGTAGACATATCTACGAGCACCTTGGCCCCGGCAGTAAGAAACGGGCGGCTTCAACCAGCATCAACCCAGAGCATAGTTTCCATCGACATGCCCAACTTAGTGACCAGCGTATCGCTATGGCGCCCAAGCAGCCGTCGACGCCCCAACGACAATGACCCAGGTGGTGCGAGGGATGATCGAGGGACACAGCGCGAGTGCGTTTCTGGAATCGCTACTTGTGATGGATTCGACGGCCGCATCTACGCCACAGCGTCGTGTCATTGATTAGTAGCTTAATATTAAGTCCCCAGGCCGATGGCGTTAGGTGCCGAAGGTTCGTCCAATCCCTGTCATCAAAGCACCTCAACGCAGGCACCAGGGAGTGACGACTTTGCCCCTCCCACCATCCCTTCCCCCAGTGAAGCTTCCAGAAGTGGGCAGTCGTTTGGCCAGGGTGCTTGGGCTGCCTCTTCTCCTGTCGGCGGAGTCCAAAAACGTCGTCCTTTCACCATCTTAGGCGCCTTTGCCATCAACGGCTTTGTCAAACTATGCCTTCCTGTGATTGTGATTCCAACATTGGCGACGCTCAACAGGTTTACTTCTCCATTACTCCCTCTCCACTCAGCCATCACTTTTCTGACCTCGCGCAGGCCCTAGACCTCCTCTTCGAACAACCGTTTTTCCACCTCATCCTCGAGAACTCACGCGTTCGAGCGGAGCTAGCCGCCAGACTGCAAGAGGCGCACGACGAGACAGTGCTTGCAATGCCAGATCAGGCACCATTGCCTGCCTCGTCTGTCACCGGTACGGTACGTAACCTTGATCACGAAGATGACTCCGGTCTCGATCAACCCGCGAGACAATACACCTTCATTATTGAGACGCCAACATCCATGGCAAGCAGCCTCGCTGCAGGTTTCGAATCGACTGATCTAGACCAAGGACTTAGTGAGGATGAAGGCTGTTTCATTCCATCTGCACGTGTAAGAGCTGCGGTCCGTCCTTCGCCTAATACAGCTTTCAAAAATACTTGGACGATTTGTTACTATCTTCGATACCCGGCTGCTCCCCAACAGCAAGCTATCTTCCTAGCTATTCACAGCAGAAACAGTTGCTACTTCTCATCGATAACTCTGGGTGACCATAATCGCAGCTCTGAATCCAGACAGTTGGAGCATGTGTGGTCAAGATTACCCAATGAACCAGCCCAGACAGCAATAAGGCGGCCATACGTTCACCCTATACTCCCACGGACGCCCTTCCGCTCCCAGTGTGTTGTTGCATTATTATCATTTAAACCTACAGAAAACGGGATGAGCGTCGCGATACTGGCATTGGTACTCTGAGAGGCTAAGAGTCTCCTTATATACATACGACCGCCGATAATCACGCTCGAAGTTCCCCGCAATCAACAGAAAACCGTTGAACGGAAAGTTATAAGTGCGTAAAAGGCAAGCAACTTGACCAGCCAATGGCTGCCGCGCACTAAATATAGAGTCATCACGTCGACTCTGCTAAGGAGGGTGTCCTAAAAAGGACCCGGCTCGAAACCGTCTACCAATATCTTTTAGCATCTGCCATGAACACCTTATTAAACGAGCTGGCAGGGTTGACAAGTAGCTAGTCGTGATGGAGTCCACATTGCCTCAGAAGCGAGACAGGACAGCCGATAACTTTGCAAGGGCAACGCGCCGCCTGATGAAAATATGTGATCAAATGAACCGTCGATATGGCGCTGATGTGTATCTTCTCATGCGCCGAAAATCTCGGCACTATGATTACATCTCTGCAGTTCCCAACTCCCAATGTTCAGCTTGATAGTGGGTTCAATCCTTGGACCTGCACATCCGCTAACTCTCTTCAACGAGAAAGAACGCCGGCGGACTCTCATGGTCAGGGCAGCGTTCAGGAAGAGGCAACTGACGACGCAAGCACGGACATCCAAACGACTGGGGAGGATCAACTGGATTGAGGCCGTAGTGAACAAACTGAATATCCGCTGCCATGTTACCCCACCTGCCTGAACAGGAGTACGTGACAGCCTCACACAAAGCAAAAATGGCTTATGCGCCTGTCCGCGAGCTGAGTGCTCCGCCTCGTTAGCACTACGCGCTCTGCAAGCACTGGCAACACTTGCGATCTCGCGATTCCCGTAGCACAATGCGATTCCTGTCGTGCTCGCAGATCGCGTCGTGCTACCAGGACATCCCAAAAATAGCCTTGCGAGCGCTCGGGGTGCCATTATGCCCTCGGCGAGCGCCGGACATCCAGCGAGTGTTCGCAGGTTTATTTTAACATCACCTCGTAGCACTACCTATACACTCAGCGAGCACTCGGACGCTCAGCGAGCACTGCGTACCTACCTAGTGAGTTAGCACTCCGCCAAAGGCAGCATATTTACATTCTTGCCTGCTACGGGCTCGGCGGGCACCCAGTTCTCTTTTTCTTAGCATCCATTGCCGCGGGACGGTTGATACTATGCGTAGCGCACTGGGTGACCGGCGGAGGCCACCGCCTAGGGCTGGGGGCTTCGCGGTGCGACCGACACGGGCCAGGACCTTAATGTTCAGCTGCCAGGGAGGTCTCAGGGCGCTGCGTTCGAGTTTGCTCAGGCGCAGCATCTCTGCCATTCGGAGGCCTTCGAGACATTGGCGACCTGGAGCGCAGAACGACACTGTATAAGGTAAGGTACGATTTCGACCTAGGTACTCTACACAGCTCAGGGCTGTTTCTGGACCCAAGCGTACTGTACATTTGAGCGGGCACTTCAGGCTTTATCAACGGCTACACTTAAACAAAGACAGCTAGATTACATTTGTGCTATTACGGGGTTGTCCAAGCAAACAACGAATAGCACCAAGCCTTCGGCGCCTCATAAAATCGTCTTTGTTCGGCGAAAAGCTCGCACTATAACAGTATGTTCCGATGACAACCTGTCTCGATTATTTCCGACGTTTTACGCCATGCGCCGTCTGGACGTGGTCCTTGAAATGGTCCAAGAAGCCTCTAAGTGCTTGCACTAAGGCTGGCGACAGACGAATCTGAGCTCATGCCGCAAGTGGACCTGCTAACGTGGTTCACCATGTGTGACACAGAGTTGAAGGAACGCAAGCGATCCACGTGCGGCAGTTACTCATCTTCAACGCAATAGCCAAGGTCCGTGAAATGCTGGGTGAAGGGGAGGACGTCGCAATCGACCTGCAAAGGGACAATATACTTGGCTTTAGTATGTAATAAAGTAATGGCTTTTTACACCCTTCTGTAGATTGGCCATTGCACCAAAAGATTAAAATTGTGCGCACACTGTAATAGTGTACTCAGTGGTACGAAGTATCCTTCCCTATTTAACCATTCTGACACCTACTCACAATCATAACCTCACATCGCTCGGCGGCTGCATTAGCCCTACCATGAGAGCGTTAACAAGTTCCAAATGTGACTGCAATAGCAACTGCCATTTTATTAAGGTGGGCACTGTAAGCCCACATGCCTTCTGCCACAATGTCTCACAAATCAGCACCACAAAGCCATTTCCACATCCGCATTCTTTCTCGACATAAAAACAGCTATTGGTGCCAATTATGCTTCTCCTCTCTCGTATACCTAGCCTGCCATGATGCTCCGGCCTCCGTCCTTGGTGATGCGTCGTCGGACGCGAATCTTCATGACGCCATGGCCGAGGCGAACGAGTTCAACGTTCAAGCCAGCCCTGGACCCGCACGTTGAATCCACGGTTCCACTCTCAGAAGAGACCGAGGAAGCTGTTGTCGACTGTCCCGTTGCCCCTTGCTCTTTGACTGCGAGTATGGCGCTCGGGGCGAACATGAGCGCCTCGCCGGTGCGAAGGGCCACGATCTTAGAGAACAGTTCCATGCCGGAGTCCTGAAGCTCAGTAGAGGACGAACTGTGGCCCGTCGAAGCTCCCTGTTGTTCACCGTCCGTGGTCATTTCTGCGCCTCGGTTTAGAATCGTTGCACCAGCGAGGTGCTGCTTCAAACTTCGGAGCCAATCTGGGGATGTGAAGCGATGTACGATTGTAACGGAGCACAGGTCCAGCAGTTTCGGCGAGATTGTAGGCTCCTGTGTCGAGACGATGACACGTGCTCCAAGATGCCGCTGAAGGCGAATGGTGGACAGGAGTGATTCTGTCAAAGTTTCACACTCCGCCGTGTCCGTCATATACTTATGCGCTTCGTCGAGCGCAATGACGCGGCCAATCTCCTCCGAGCGCTGCTCCAGAAACATGCTCAAACAAATGTTGAATAGAGCGCAGGCAGATTCTGCGGTCACACATGGACACGACAAGTCGATAATGGTCAACTGCCCAGCCTGTAGACGGTGGTCAGCATACCACCAGTCACAGCATCACCAGAGCCGGCGGAATCGTACTTTGGGCTTCCAGTCATTTCCACGTCTGACGGAGAGAGATCCCTTGGACTTCTTCTTGTTGGCATGCAAGACTGCAGTTGGCACCTGCTCCTTGACCATGAAACTCTCCAACGTCTCCAGCCGCTGCTGGAGGGGACCCTTCTGGCCTGGACTCAAGTCCTCCAGAGCCAATGCGTTTTTGAAGGCGCCATAGTTAAACAAACCGCCACTGCTCTGCTGCGAAATTCGCAATTCTCGAAGAATGCGAGTGACGACGTGCAGGTATAGCGGCATTCCCCCCTGCACAGAGCTGACGGCCATGAGGTCCATCATGCGCCTCGTGTTGAGGTCCGACTCGTCGAAACGCAACTCCTCAACACGGACGTTTGGGAGTGTGCTGTAGATCCGCTGTTTGTTC
This sequence comes from Tolypocladium guangdongense, assembly GCA_022114105.1. Taxonomy (NCBI): domain Eukaryota; kingdom Fungi; phylum Ascomycota; class Sordariomycetes; order Hypocreales; family Ophiocordycipitaceae; genus Tolypocladium; species Tolypocladium guangdongense. The sequence goes on along the minus strand of NRQP01000001.1, from coordinate 3,852,689 downwards.
AAATCGTTTGTTAGCAGCTTGAGGACTGGGCTGGGGTTGAAGGGGGATGCTTCAGCCGACGCACCTGGATTTGTCCAACATTGGTCGGCGGGCAAAGAACCCGGACGTTGATGCTTTTGTTGGAGGACAGAAAAGCAGCCTCGCAGGGGGAGCCTCCTGTGTCGGAAATGAAGGTGTCATAGTGAAATACAATGCCCGTGAGCGGGCGCGGCAGCATGTTCGCTTCGGAGGGAATCAGGCAATTCTCCAGGAGACAGCTGAGAGTGTGACTCTTTCCAGAGCCCTGGCTGCCGCATATGAAAACGCTCGAGGGCGCGGTGATGTTGTAGTAAAGGCGAGGATCATTCTCGGCCGACACGATACTGCCGGTAAACATGGTGCTAGCCATCTTACTCGCATCGCCACCGAGGAGGCCGTGTTGGGTGAACGGGTCCTTTGGAAGTCCTGCGGCGTACCTGCGGACAGGCTCAGTAAAGACTGGGGTGCCCGTGATTTCACCTGCATCTCTGGTCTGGCCATCGTCCTGAAGGAGGTCAAGATGGGTAAGAAGCGTAGTCAAGTCCTCATCATGTTCTATGGCAAACCCAGGCATGATGTCTTGCTGTCTTGCTTGAGTGGTTTGGTGATGTTATCAAGGTTGTTGGATGGACGCGGCTGGGTGCAACGAGCGTGGCCTGAACAACAGAGGTGCAAATGTTTTGAAGGAAGGGTTGCCTCGTTATTTTCACAGAGGAATTTCTCCTTTTATGCAGAAAACAGTGCCGCCTTAATAACCAGGCATTTTCCAAGTTGTCTGGCCGACTGCGTGAACAGTTGCCGTGGAGCTGGGCAGTGAATTGTGCCATGAGCTGGGTCGGAACAGGGCACCAGCCGGCAAACAGCCACTGCGCTAAAGTTTTTGGGAAGATCAAGGAAATTCACTTCTTCCTGTAATAACATGTTTGTTCAAGACTGCATATTTGCCGTGGAGAATGCTTCCAGAACTGTGAGGTGTGGACAATGCAGTCACTGCGAAGTGTAACTGCGAACAGCAGCGGTTGCTCTCCAGGCTCACGCGGAGGCCAGGTCTCCAAGTTCTTGGTTTAGGAGAACACTCATGAAGCGTCAGTGAAGTGAATTGTAATTCTTGCCTGGGAGACATTTACCTGCTTGTGCCATTGCTTCGTCTAGCAAACCAACCACGAGTCGATCCATTTGATGGCACGCAAAGGAGCTAGAGTCGTGATGCGCTGCATTGCCTTGAGGTTGACTGTGCTGTGCTCCCACTGTAGCGACATGAGTCCATAGATTCCATGCAGCATCACGGGGTCAAGTGTCTTGATTCGACATGGAGTCACTCAGGCTCAAATTCACTCCTTCGGATTCGATGCCGGTTTGATGGTGGGGCGACGGGCCGAGAAGGAGGGGACAGTACTATCACGTCATCATAGTACATCACGTCATCCACTCGATGGTCCTTACAAATCCCAATGACTTGCTGGAAAGCGGGAGTCGTCTTTAACCCTTTACCTTTCGGCGATTTCTTTCATATTCCTAAGCTCGGGCTCAAAGCGCTATGGCCAACGTCGATACATCCCTTCCACCAGAAACCTCGGGAGCTGCCGCTCGGCTGGCGGCCCGCCACGCCGATAAACATCCTCTCAAGCTGTACGGTGGGTGGTTCTGCCCGTTTGTCCAGCGAGCATGGATCACCTTGTGCGAAAAGAAGATTCCGCATCAATATGTCGAGATCAACCCGTACAAAAAGGAGCCCGAATTCCTCGAAATGAACCCTCGCGGGCTGGTGCCGACCTTGGCGGTGCATGTGGGAGCGCAAGGCAAGCAGCAGAAGCCGCTGTTTGAGAGCGCAATCATCTGCGAGTACTTGGAAGATGCGTATTCCGACGAGGCCACCCGCCGATCCCTACCAGAGGGCCAGGGCCAGGCTCTGGATAGACCACATCAACACGAGGATCATCCCCGCTTTTTACAAGCTCCTGCAGCACACACCGGAGAAGTCTTACAGCATTGGGCAGGCTCGGGACGAGCTCCATGGCCATGTCAAAACGCTGACGGAACAGATGGACTCGACTGGTCCCTGGTTCTCGGGCAAGGAGATTAGCCTCGTTGACATCAGCTTGGCGCCGTGGGCAAAACGCCTGTGGCTGATCGACCATTACAAGCCAGGCGGCTTGGGTATCCCGACAGAGGGACAGGATGGCATCTGGGGTCGATGGGGGACGTGGATGGGAGCGATCGAGAACCGGCAGAGCGTCAAGGACACCTGGAGTGCTGATGAGAGGTACGTTTTGGCCTACAAGAGGTATGCCGAGGACACAACGAATTCTCTTGTTGGGCAGGCCACGCGGCAGGGGAAGAAGCTGCCTTAGATAGGACATGCCACTGAGGAACGCATCTTTGTTGAAGCCATGCCCCCGACCAAGGAGTCGCGGATCCGTGACAGTTGAGAAGCCTGGAGTCGCTGGGTGGTCCAGGGTAGGGCTTTGTCTTGGGCACTGTGCCGTCGGCCGACCTTTCTATGTAGGTACAGTATGAAAAACTTTCACACTGTCCCCGCCAACGATGGCAATTGCCCGTATGCTTCGGCAGACTTCGACCAACAACCACATCGCGAATCATGTCCGACTCAGCCGCCTCGCGCTTCGCGCCGCAGAGCAAGACGACGCACGAGCGGCTTTCGACAAACACGGTCGGTCTTGTCGCTCTCTCCGACTTCCGCAAGCGGCGCGCGGAGGTTCTCGAGCAGCAAGAACGCGAGGCTCGCGAGGCAGCGTTCGCTGGTGCTCCTACGCCGGATCGCTCGCAGACAGGCACCCCCGACAACGCCGGAAGCGACTCCGCTAGTGGCAGCGGTTCGAGGCCCGTAAAGAAGAAGAAGAAGAAGCAGGGCAAGAAGCTGCTGTCGTTTGACGACGACGACGACGGCGAGGACGACACCGACAGCAGCCAAGCCGCAGCAACTGCAAAGAGCCTAGCATCGAGCAATGGTGGCGATTCCAAGTCCAAGTTCAAGGTGAACGCGGCTGTTGGAATCGTCCCCAAAGCAGCAACCAAATCTGCCTTGCGCAAGGAGGCTGCTGAGCGGGAGGCGCTGAGGCGCGACTTCGTCCGGGTACAAGAAGCCGTCAAGGCGACCGAGATTGCGATACCGTTTGTCTTTTACGACGGGGCCAACACACCGGGCGGGACTGTGCGGATGAAGAAAGGGGACTTTGTCTGGGTATTTCTGGACAAGAGCCGCAAGGTTGGTGCTGAACTCGGAGTCGGCGACCAGGCCAATTCCAGACGCGCATGGGCAAGAGTGGGCGTGGACGACTTGATGCTTGTGCGAGATACAGTTATTCTTCCTCACGCAAGTTCCGCCCCATATATGCACTATTCTATGTACCTTTGCTAACATTACTCTTCCCAGCATTATGACTTTTACTTCTTCATCGTGAACAAGAGCGTTAGGCCTGGCGGCCGTCGGCTTTTCGATTTCAGCGACGAAGCCCCAACCAAGCCCCAACCGCTGAGCTCTGAGAATGACGCCTCTGAAACGGACCTCGTAACGCCTGCGTCAAAAGCAGCTGCGGCGTTGTTGCTGCCCGACATCAACACCCTCGAGGGCGCCTCGGAAGACGCAACGGTGACCAAAGTGGTGGACCGTCGGTGGTATGAGAGGAACAAGCACATCTATCCCGCAAGCACGTGGCAGGAGTTTGACCCGGAGAAGGACTATGCCACCGAAGTCCGCAAGGATGCCGGTGGCAACACGTTCTTCTTTTCGAAGTGATGCAGCATCCCGAGGATGTTCCTGAGGCATAACTGCAGTTCTGGTCGCCGTGTTCGCCTGGGGTTGGGCGTTCCGCCAACTCCGAGAGGCGTCGGCTGAGCCTGCCTGGCTCGACACGTATGCGGGCTAAGGCTGAAGCGGAAAATCTCGGCCATGTTTTCGACGCATCACCCCCAGAACTGCCAGAGAGCCCAGAAGGTGCCGCCGATGAGGAGCCACCCTGGCCAGAAGAGCAAGAGAATTATCGAGTTGCCGCCGCCGAGGATGAAGACTGCAAACTCAAAGAAGAGCTTGTTGCGGACAAGTCGTACGGTTCGCGAATCCCAGAGATCGGCGACGGCCTTGCTGGACATGGAGAGACCGTGAAAGGCACCGAGCTTGGTGGCAGTCGAGGCCCAGAGGGCGAGATGACGGCTGGCATAGAGGGCGTACGCGAGAACGAGGTTCGCGACAAAGTAGGCTTGGAGGCACGAAACGACGGAAAAAGAGCCCAGGGCGCGCTGGAAGCGAGCGGCAAAGGCCAGGGCCGGGCCCAGTCGACTGATGATAGTTGTGGCGTGAGGGTTGAGAGAGACTCCCGGCTCCACTTTGGAAGCCGTTAGAAGAGATATTTTGTCCATGTCAACAAACGACGGTGTCGAGGGAACGGAACAGCAAAGGCTTGCACCTGGATTATGAAGAAGCTGCCGACTCCCCGTCCACACGACGAGCCGTGTTTTCGATGTCGCGTTACTTATAGCTCAAACGGCCTCCTCCACACGTCTGACAAGAACGGAACCCAGTCTCACTACGGCCCAACCAGACGTCAACTTCGAGGCATATGCAGAGCGTGAAGAGACCACGAGGCTAAGCTTATGTCTGACAGCGGGACACGCTGCCGATTCGCAGCGCATGACTGGAACATCACTTTTAGACTCTCCAGACGAGGCCCGCGCGGGGGCGAACCAAGCAACCACGTGGGGCTGCTGATTCGACGGCCCGGCAGATGCAGCATTCCGCGATCGTAGTTGCTGCAATGGGATTTGGTCAGATACGAGGCGATGCATTGATGCCGTGGCGGCAGCAGATTGACACCGAGCGAGGACGCATTCGGCGTTGCATCGCCGGAACAGGCGGGCCGCCCTGTTGGCTTCCAAGCCGCACTGAAGGGTGAGAGGAGTCTCAGGCATCGACCCGATGAGCGATTGTCGAGACCCTTCAGTCCCAAGCTCTGCGAGGATTGGCGGCACCGTCGTGGGCGGCTCTGGATGCCGGGAGCGCTCGGCGACTTACACCGAGGCAGACGCGACGTGCTGTCCGAGCCGGACTGCCGTTTGCTGCGGCCGCAGACCCCGCGATGGATGATCTGGGGACTGGCGGGATCGGCGGTGGATGCGGGCGGGGAGCGAGATGCTTTTCCGCGGTTGCGGCGGGCTTGGGAGACAAGCACGGCATACCCGATGTAGCATACCGAGAGTTGTTACGTTCGACGCACTTCGTATGCTTGCTTTGGTGAACTGGAGCGAGCCATGTGGCCGCGTCTAAAACACCAGGCCGCCTCCGTCGACGACGATATCCGCCCCGTTGACATAGGAGCCCGCCCTGCTCAGCAGCATCACCACGACGCCGGCCACCTCGTCGGGCACGCCCATCCTGCCCAGCGGGTTCCTCCCGCACCACGACCGCCGCGCCTCGGCCAGCCCGTCGCCCTCGTTGAGCACCGTGTCCATGTACCCCGGGCTGACGCTGTTGACGGCGATGCCGTAGCGCGCCCACTCGGCGGCCAGCGAGCTCTTGAGCATCACCACGGCCGCCTTGCTGACGTTGTACGCGGCCTGCGGCTGCGGGAAGTTGACGCGGTGCGCGGATATCGACGCCGTCAGCACGATGCGCCCGCCCGTGCCCTGCGCCACCATCTGCCGCGCCGCCGCCTGCGCGCAGAGGAACGAGCCCGTGGTGTTGACGTCGAGGATCCGGCGCCACTGCGAGGCGGGCATGTCGAGCGCGTGGACGCAGCCCACGACGCCGGCGAGGCACACGAGCATGTCCACCGAGCCGAGGAGCGCGGCCGTCTCGGCGACGGCGCGGCCGACGTGCGCCTCGTCCGTCACGTCCACGCCGAGGGCCTCGACTGCTGCGCCGGGGAACTCGTCCCGCAGCGCCTGGATGGCGTCCTCGCACGCCGCGGCGTTGAGGTCGAAGATCATGAGCCCGGACAGCCCGTGCTGGAGGAGGGCGCGCGCGACCGTCGTGCCGATGGCGCCCGTGCCGCCCGTGACGATGGCGTTGCCGGCGATGCTGAAGCGTCCGGGCGCCGAGTCGCGGGCTGCGGGGTGGCGCGCGTCGACGCGGGCTTTGTCGTCGTCGCCCTGCGCGAGGGCCATGAGGGGGATGGTGCGCTTGGTGAGTTCGCTGCGCGCGTCTGCGTGGGATGGGCTGGCCATGGTGATGGGGGCAGTGAGTTGTTGACGATGTAGGAGGTGCTTGGTGCAAGCCACGATGCCTTGCACCGACTGGGTAACTGCGTTGAAGAATTGAGGCGAAATCGCATCAAGGATGTCGTGAGACTGCTGTGATTTCCTTCAATATACCGTTCCGTGAGTACGCAGTAGGAGTTGTTCCAACTTCGGATCTGAGAGGTCCATCGCCAACCCCGCATAAACGTCTGAGGGGGAACTGGCCCGACACATGAGACTTACATTAACCCACCGCCAGTGCTTCTAGGGCACCTCACATCACGCAGACGCATTGGACGAGAGTTATCCAGCCGGATGGAGCACGGTCAACTCTGGCATTCATGCTCACGAAACAATGGCCATCTACAATGCAGGAGCAGTTGACTCGGCACCAAATTGCTTGCTTCAACGTTAATATACATACGCAGTCCCAGCCGTCAGAGCATCGCATCTAACATCCACCCCCCTGGAAGTCAGTACGGATGCGTCCCGCTCGGAAACGCAATGGTATACTCCAGATTCAGCCGCACCGCCTTGCCCGCATTCAGGTTGACCTCCCAGCTCACCTCGCCGTCCTTCTTCAAGCGCGCCGCCGCCACGCCCCAGTCCTTGTTGTCCCTCGCCTCGAGCCCCGGCACGCCCGTGGCCACCGGGCCGCCCCCTGGCGCCAGGCTCTGCGGGCTGACGACGCCCACGCGCAGCTTCTCGTCCTGCGAGACGGGCACCTGGTCCAGCACGACGACCGAGACGGGCTTGCCCGAGGACGCGCGCGTGTTGTGCAGCGTCACGCTGCGGGCGTAGTACAGCATCGAGCTCTCTCGGAACACGCCCGGGGCCGCGCGCCGGACGACGGGCTTGGGGTACGTGACCTTGATGGCCGGGTCCACGCCGAGGCTCAGGGTGAAGGTCTCGCCGGCGCTGCAGCGCGGCAGCGTCGTCTTGCCCATGAAGCTGCCGTCCAGCGTCAGGCCGGCGCGCCCCTTGAACAGCGTCATCTTGTTCGTGTTCTTGATCTTGGCCTTGAGGTACGCCACCGGCTTGCACTTGGCCACGGCGACGTGGCTGTACTCGACGTTTGTGAACGTGGTGTGTGCGACGCGCGACTTGGAGGGGGTGTTCCTGGGAGCGAGCGTCTTGAGGCCGGGGAGATCGAAGCTCGTTGTCAGGCCAGTCTCCTCGACAACGGAGTCCGGTTCGTTGTCCATGTCAGGCTCATGTCCAGCTCCTCCTCCCCCGCCAAGCGCCTCCAGCTTCTCGCCCCGTTGGATTATTCGGCTGAGGGTGCGGGACTTGGCAGCGCCATCCAACGTGTTAAAAAGCTCCATGTTATCGGCAGAGCCGCCCGGAGCCCCCGACCGCATCACAGGGGCTGCGGGTGCAGCCATGGCACGCATGGGCGCAGGAGGTGATAAAGTGACCTCGAGGAGGTCCCCCTGGGAACAAATGGACTGGGGTTGGACCACGGGTTCCGGGATTCCAAACATCTCGGAGCGCGGCTTCTGCGTGTCGGGCTGCTTCTGCCGCTCGCGGAAGTTGGTCATGCTCTCGCGCTCCTCGCTGGTGCGACATATCTTGTGCTGCACGTGGTCGATCCCAAAGGGCGGCGGCTTCGCGGCAAGGCTCATGTACCACGGGGTGAGCTCGGGGATGGCGTCGTCGAGCCCGGCAAAGGTGGCCTGGGACGTGGACAGGGAGACCTTGCAGTTGCTCCAGGTCTCCGAGGTGGTGTTGTGGATCTCGGCGTCGAAGCTCAGGACGCCCTTGGCACTCGTCGTCGAGAGCTTCAGCTCGTAGGTCGGCGACCAGTGCGCTGACGTGGTGACGTACGACAGAAGAAGGTCGCATTTCATAGGAGGAGCGTCGCTGCCGTTGTCACTGTCCACGGCATCAGCCGAAGACTGCCTCGGGGCGTCGACGCTGGTGGACACGGACGCTCGCCGCGACGACATCGGTGTGAGGGCGCCGTTTGCCTCGACGGTTACGCGAACGGAATAGCAGCACTTGGGCCAGAAGCCCTCGCGCTCCTTGCGAATGCGCATCTTCTCCTTGCGGCGCTCGTCTCGGTGCCTCTCGCGCAGGGCCAGCTCGTCGAGCTTGGGCTTGCGCGCCCGTTCCCTTGCTCGCTCTGCCTTTCGCGCGGCCTTGTAGTCGAGCCCCTGAAGCCTGTCTACTTCTTCGCGATGCTCGTCCACGGTTGCAGAAATGTCCCGTTTTTGCCTTTCGCCGGCCAGGACATCCTCGTACGCCTTGGCGCGCTCTTGCTTGTACATCTCAAGTTTTTCCGGACTGAAGTGGTGACTATGCTCGCTGCGGTCGAATGACTGGCCGTATGCATCGATGATCTTGAGGCGACTCTCTGCGCTGGCGACTTTTTCGCTGGCCAAGTTTAACTCGTCTCTAAGCTGCGCGAGGTGCCGCTTGGCTTCTCGGAGTTCTGGCCCCTCCTTCCATCGGAAACAATCGATCCCATCGTCGTCATCAGACTGCTCGTCGTCTGAGTCTGGGTAGACCTCCTGCCAGATGTCTCTGTTGGGAAGGGACTCGACGAAAACGTCGCTGATCATGAAGGGCCCGTTGCTCTCAACCCTGACCGAGTCCTCGTCGACGGTGGGGCTAAGTCCGACGATGGTGATTTCGTTGGTGCCAGGCTGCAAGAGTAAGTCTCCGTGTGAGGATGCTAGGTGGTGAGTGAGCTTTAAAGACTCACCTTGAGATTGACATCCTTGACCTCCCTCGTGATCTTGGCCCTGGTGGGAAAGAGCGTGACCGAGGGCGTGCCCAGATTTCGGACGTGGTATTCGGCCTTGTTGGTGGAATCCATGGACAGTTTGTTGATGCGCGATGGTAGTGTTTAGGCGTGGAGTGCTGGAGATGAATAAAGGCAAACGAGCTGAAGTAGAAGCTAGATTGCGACGTCTACTTATACCCGAACGAGGCGCGGAGCTGAGACTTGGTAGGGAATAAGGCTGTACCAAATCCCTGACCTGGAGCCTGGTAGCGTCAAAGAGGGAGCTAATCCAAGCAAGCGGCTGACGATTCTGGCCTGTGCTGAACGATGCAATACGGTGGTTTGCAGGCAGACATCCATCATCCATGGATGCTGTCGCTGCCTAGCTTGAGATCCCCGAACTTTGCTAGCACGTGATAGTCTTCGCCCTCTAATCCGTAATCGTTCATTGTTGGCCGCGTCATTCACGGCCCAGCCCTCAGCGATCAAGTATAGGGCGGGCTATGAATATGTAGTAGGATGCTATGCAACCGGGCTTACGGATTAATCCGTATACTAGACTAGATTCTTACTCAATAATCCTTAGCACTAACCTATCTTCAGAATGTAGCGAATAAAATAATCTCTCCATGTCGGTACATGCAGTCTACCAGCCGCGTGGTGTGCGACCCCCTGTGGGCTAACACACTCATAAATCGGCGGTGTTGGCTGGCTGCCCTCCGTGGCGGCTCAGGCCTGCGATGGGTTCAGCAGAGTGTGAACGTGTCTTTTGCACGATTTCCAGCAATTATTTCTCTTCACTTTAATATGCCAACCCTCAACTATTAGTCAAGCATGACGTTTCAAGAAATAGACAGCTTTTGATGCCTGAAAGCGGTAACAGAGATCATAGACGGTGAACTCATGATCACGGTGCCGAGGTGGAAGAGTTCAAATGAAGTTAACAGCATGAAGTACAAGGAGAGACGGTGAGGTGGGCATTGCCTAGATACACTATTTCAATGCTTGCGCTAAACGATGGCCTGCCAATTTACAGTGCCTGCTCCTGACGGCGCTTGGCGACTTGCAAGTATCTTCATTCACGGCATTCACGGCAAGTATAAGTCCCTTCTTTGCTTCAGAGTACCTCCTGACAAGTACACAAGACACTTAAATGGTAAAGGGCGGCGCTTGCTGTGAATCACTGAATGGCGCCTGAAGGTGGGGTTGACTTCAGGTCCAGGCGGCTGACCTATCGTTTCCCGCATCACACATCCGCTCCGCACATGCTCCCGATGCCGTGAAGTTGGACCTACATCATACGGGGCACGGTGGTTCTCCCGTAATTAAAAGTCGGATCGTGGCCCAAAGAGACAGCAGCCTGCCCCTCTCAACCATGGACCCTCCTCCGCCCATCGCCTCGCCATCCAGCATGGGTCCATACCCCCCGGCTCCTCCTCCAGGCCCCGGCATCGCGTTGCAGCTGGGACCAGAGGCGCAAATTCCAGATCACCCCGGCAGCATGGTGGACGTCCCGAGGCCAATGGCGCAGACGACGACGCCCATGGCGCCGACGGGACCCATCGATATTCGCAACGTCAGGGCCAGCTGCCGGTTTGGGCTCCGCGAGTATCTCAGTCTCCAGCGCAAGCGGCAGCGCCTCGATGCGAGCACGTCGACGTTTGACCTCGAGTCTCGGCTCAGGGCCCAGGCCAACGTTGTGCTGGGCGATCTGAGGACGCTCCAGTCCGAGGTTCGCAGCCTCGCCAAGGCAGCGGAGAGCCATCGTTGGCGACGATGGCTCTTTGGGGGCGTCATGTGAGTGCTGTATGGATCGCTTCTGCGCGGATGAGAGTAATAACAGACATCACCTCAAGTGCTACCTTTATTCCTGCTGTCCGCAGAATCTTCCGTCGCGGCTCCGATCACGAATCGCAGTCGTCCTCCAACGACACCGAGCACGCCTTCCGAAAGTCCAAGGGCCTCATGTCACGCATCAAGGACGGCGTCTTCGGCAGCGGCAGCCTGGCAAAGGTTGCCTTTTTCGTGTTTGCGGTGCTGTACGTGTTCCAGAACGAGGTGTCGCTGCGCGTCGCCAAGACGATGCAGAAGAGGATCAAGAAGCTCTGTGAGAGGATCGAGAGCGGCGACCCCGATATCGACGAGAGGGATATTAAAGTGCTGGATGGATGGCGATGGAGGGTGCTGCTGTGGTAAAGCTGCATTTGGGCTGGGCCTCACCATGGTGACGGAAGCGTACATTCAAGACATTCATATTTTGCATTCATGGCATAGCAATCCCAAGTCTCTAAAGCGTCGATTGACGTGATAATGCATGCGCATGAGTTGTAAGGCTCTGGGATTGTCCTCGTTTGCCTATACTTGCTGCTCTTTAGTGCTGGTGCTCTCGTTTGCGGCTTCAGCTTCACTGAAGTGGTGAATCCTCAGCGCTCGCATGCCCCACCTCAAAGTCTGCAATTACATTCCCCAACTGAACATCGTCGACCTTGCAAGTTCCAGCTTGCCATTTGAAAGCAGGCTTCTCGCTGGCCATGGGGCCGAAGCGCAAAGCCTCAGTCGCAGCCGGCGAAGGCGATGCATCGCCGCATACCAGCGACGCGCCGTCGCACGTGGCCGGCCGCGCCAGGACATATCCAGATGCTCACACGACCCTCGAGGCCAAGGACCGCCGGTTCCGAGACCTCTACTCAAAGCCACCCGACTTCAAGGACCTGGGGCGTCGTGACCCAGATTTTGCCGCCGTGTACGTGCTCTGGCAAGCCGTGCCTTAGGGTGAGAGCTGACGGCTCGCATAGGACAAAGGGCCGTGAGCTAGACTTTTGCGATCCCAGATCCGTCATGCAGCTGACCCAGACGCTCCTCAAACTCGATTTTGGCCTAAAAGTTGAGCTGCCAGAAGACAGACTCTGTCCGCCTGTGAGTCGCATTTCGTCTCATGAAACGGACAACCACTAACCTATGGAAAGGTCAGAAACAGGCACAACTACATCCTGTGGCTCAAGGGGCTGCTTGACACCACATCCTACAGTGCGCCAGGTCAACAGTTGGTTGGACTTGACATTGGCACCGGGGCAAGCTGCATCTACCCGCTTCTTGGTTGCACCCAGCGAGCGTGGTCGTTTATCGCAACCGGTGAGTCCCGGATGCAGGTTGCAAATGGCTTGTCATCTGACAACTGCAGACATCGACGCCGAGAGTCTAAAATGGGCGAGGAAGAATGTCGAGTCAAACGACCTCGGGCATCGCATCAACGTAGTCGGCCGCAAACCCGACGACGCCCTCATACCCCTCGACGACCTCGGCCTGGATACCATCGACTTCACCATGACGAATCCGCCATTCTACAAGTCCGAGGAGGAGCTGCTCCAGAGCGCCAAGCAGAAATCCCGTCCACCATTCACAGCCTGCACGGGGTCCAAGTCTGAAATGGTAATCGCGGGGGGGGAAGTAGGCTTCGTCAACCGGATACTGGAAGAGTCGCTGCTGCTCAGGGATCGAGTTCAGTGGTACACCTCCATGGTGGGATTCTTGTCAAGCGTGACACATCTCGTCGGCAAGCTGCGAGAGCACGGCATTTCCAACTTTGCCGTGACCGAGTTTTTGCAAGGGAACAAGACCCGACGCTGGGCCATTGCCTGGAGCTTCACGGCCATGCGGCCAGCGCAGGATGTTGCGAGGGGCACGAAGGCCGCGATGTCGAAAAACATCCTACCCGCTGCGACCGAGTTTGGAACGACGATTCCCATACCGAAAAGCATTGGAGGTTTTGTCGACAGGCTCAGCGGCGCCATTGGCGCGTTGGATTTGATATCGTGGGACTGGGACAGAGAGGCGCTGGAGGGCACAGGGCGTGCTCCTGACAAGGTCTGGGCTCGAGCTTGGAGACGGCGGAAGAAGCGGGAGGTGGAGGCTCAGATGGAGGATGCCGACAATCCGAGCACGGGGGCTGAGACCAAGTGTACTTTCGGGTTCAAGGTGAAGATTCTCGTCGCCATGGATCACGTCTCGGTGCGCTGCCGATGGGTGGAGGGCTTCGACGCGATGATGCTGGAGAGCTTCCAGGGGTTTCTGCAAGCAGCCGCAAGGTCGGCGGGTTCTGAAGATAAACCGCAGGCGGTATGACCGTTTTTGTACATTCGTTCATAATACCAGGAGGGATAGTAGATCTCTCCCGTATGTCCCTCGACGGATGCAGCTGAGAGTCTGTAAGTCCCCTCTCATGGCTCTAACCCAATCATGGTGATTGCGACTGCATTCCATCTTTTGAGTCACTCATTAATCTCAATTCTGCAAAAGAAACCCCTCTGGTAGGTGCTTGTCAAAGCCCGCCGCAACGAGGCGCTCCATCGCCGCCCAAACCTCGCGCGGAATCTCCTGCTCGACCTGGAACCCCCTGGCCGGATAGTCGCGGATGCGCGCCAGATCGCCAACCATGATGCTGACGACCAGGCCGCGCGGGTTGTCCGCGTCCGGGTACTCCTCAAAGCCGCCAAGGCGCGGCGAAGTGACCGTAAACGCCGTGTCCGGATCGGGCCACTGCTTCTTGAACGTGGCGTACGTGCGGCGCTCCATGTACGGCTTCTGCACGAGGATGAGCGACGCGCGCCGCATCCCGCGCGCCGCGAGCAGCGCGTACGTAAAGCGGACGTTCTCGCCCGTGTTGGTCGCGCTGGGCTCGACGATGATGCGCTCGTCGGGCACGCCCATGCGCCGCGCCACGTCTGCGAAGACCTCGGCCTCGGGCTTGGCGAAGCGGCCTGCGGTGAGCTTGCCCGAGCCGCCCGAGTAGATGAGGTGCGGCGCGAAGCCGTCGAGCCAGAGCTGGGCTGCGCGCGAGGCGACGCGCGTGTCGAGGCTGCAGAGGCAGAAAATGGCGTCGGCTGGTTGGAGGGACATGCCCATGTGGTGGTAGTTGTATATCAGCTCCGCATCCCGCTGGATCTGGTCACCTGTGGTTGCCATTGCATGAAAACCCACGTCGGCTATCAAGGAAGTAAAGCAATGAGGCTAGAATTTGAGAAGCGAAGAGACTTTGGATGATGAAGCAGCGATGAATATGAGAAGTCGTCTCCATTGCGTGGATTACATGTAGTCAGCTGGCCGTGGGCTTATTCCGCTTCACGTTACACGCGAAGCTGTAGTTTCGACAACATGGACAAAGATATCTCCATGGGGCCTGGGAATGCCGATTTCTTCAGGTTTTAGTCAAGTGATAACATGATACAGGTGCGTCATCAGCAAACCCGAGTTTCCGTTGCGCCCCCAGGTTTGTTGTCAAACATTGAACTTTTTCGCATATATCCTCTATCAATTACAGTGTATAAAAGACAGTCCATTTCCCGGAATAAACCATCGTCTAATGAACAGTCTCCGAGGAATTAGCAACCATGTCCCTACATTACTTCTCCCTCGCATGGTCGTCCCTCGCATTGCCCGTTCCCCCCAGCATCGACGAGAAATACACCAGCGGCAGCTGCTCGTAAGCCAAGTGCGGGTTCGCACCAATGAGTTCTTCGAACGTAACCGCCGAGGCCGTTTCGTCCATAGCCACGACAAGCTGCTGGGTCCAAAACGCCCTCTGCGTGAGGCCGTTGACGCAGGAGCCAGGCAGCTCAACATCCAACGCCGCCCTCATGTCCTGTGTCAGTGCACTCTGCTCTGGGGTATCATCCCCGCTGTTTATGTTTTTAGAAGCATCGCGAAAAAGCACATGGTAAAGGCCCAAGAGTTTCCTGGCGTGGCTGTCTCTCCTGATGATCGGCCCCTCCGGCCCCTCCAGGTCCACCAACTCAGCTTCGTCGATGACGACCGCGGAAATGAGTGCTAGGTCCTCTGCCGATGGCAGCTCCGTATCCCCACTGTCTACGAGCCCAAAGTCATCAGCCAGTTTCGAGCGCGCGCTCTGGACGTTGGCGACGGCTGGCACGGCGATGGTCGCCGGCAGCGGTTTCAAATCGGGATTGGTGAACTCCATGCGTGCGCCGACGCTATTCCAGAGACTCTGGGAGTAATATTCGCGCCACTCCTCGCCCGTGATCCCAAACAGGGCTTTGAAAGCAGAAGGAGTAAAAGCCTGCACTGAGCCGTTCCGGCCGGCCATGGACTTCTGCTCGGGAGATCGCTTGGCCTCGAGAAATGCGAGCGCCGCGTGTGTAAGTTGGATCCAGAAGTAGGCCTTTGTTTCCGAGTACGGCGGCAGACTCGTCTGCGACGCTCTTTGGCGAATAATGGACGACTGCAACGCTCCGAGCGCCTGCTTCACCACGGCCCCGCGCGTCAACTTTGACCTCAGACTCTTCTGGATAACAGCCAAAGCGAATCCGACGAGGCGATCGCTTTCGCTTTGTACGGGCCTTTTATGTGGCCTCGTGTACGACCTGTGGCTTTGGACAACCGACGGAAATGGCTTCAGGTCCGGAACGCACCAGCTTTCTCGAGCCTCGGGGGTAAAGAGCTGGTCCCTGGAGTAGTAGCACTTCCACAGTCCAGAGTCCATGAGCTCCGGGCTGTGTAACAACACGTTTTTGAAATCTTCTCGCGAGAGAGACTTCCCCCCGTTCCTCCCATCCCTGTAGTTGAGTGCGGCGATCTGAAGTTGAACCAGCCAGAAGACTGCCATTGTCCTGCGCCACGTTAGCATCGCCGAAGTAGTTGCCAAGGAACCACGCCGGGACTTACCGATGAGGAATGATGGGAAAGCGGTCGGGGTTGATTCCCCGCAGTCTTTCCAAATGCGTGAAGAAGACATCTGCGCTGTTGAAGATGCTGGAACCGATAGCAAGGCCATCAATCATGATAAAATATCCAGCCTTGAGGTGGCTGTAGAGATCCCACGCCGGAAGCTGGCCGCCCTCAAACAAGCGCCAAAACTCTTCGACAGTTGTGCCATCCGCGTTCGCCACCTGCTCGGCCTGTTCCACCAGCTTCCATCTGCTTGGGGCGTCCGCATTCGGCAACGCTTTGAGCTCGACTTGTGAATTTGCAGGTGAAGTTTGAGATTCTTGCAACGTCTGCTTGATGTCGTCCAAGACGGCGTGTATCTGTGTCCCCTCCTTTGCACTTAGACCAGGTAGATCCAAAATCTTGATCGCGATGGAGTCCGAGTACCGAGCTGCTGCCTTCTCATACCGGGACACCAAGTCTTGCACTGTCGAGTCTCGCTTGTCGGGAGGCAGATCATCCTGCTTGTTGAATACAACCCACATGTGCCTTCCGCCAACCTCGAGCATTTTCTTGGCATAACTGTGAAACGCTTCCAGTTGGTCGTCGAGTCTGAGCTGGTCGACGCAATTATGAACAAAGATGATGAACCGATCTTGTGTGAGGTAGTGTCGCATGAGCGGTCGCATTTTGTCGCTGCCTGTAATGCACCCATATCCATTAGTACTCTTGAAGTGCTCAGTGGCAGGGTAGTAAACAGTCATCTGGGCCATCCAGCATGATAAGCAGCTGCCCGCAAGCTCGCAAGCTTAGTATGGATGAAATGCAAGCGTAGACATACCTCCAACGTCCCACAGGGTCAAGTTCCATCTCTTGCCGTGGGGAATTGTCTCAACATTGAAGCCAATCGTGGGAATCGTAGTGACCGCCTCCCCGAGCTTCCAGCGGTAAAGCAGAGTGGTTTTTCCGCATGCATCGAGGCCGCAGATCATCCCCGAATGCTCCTCACTGCGGCCAAGGAGCCATTGGGCGAGTTCTAATACCACACGTCAGTAAGTGCGTGCTTCGTGCTCGCGCACTGCTAGATACTTACTACTCATGGTTTTATGATGCGGATGGGTACAAAACTGAGGCCAGTAAATTCCAAGAAATTCGGGAGGGAAAAAGTCGCGGGTGATTTGGCTACTATATATGCTGAGTTGCAGCCTGCGACGGCCGCGATGCCGGAAAGAGACGTGGCTTGACTGTTGAAGATGATGCCTGGAGATGTAATTGAAACGTGTCTTTGGCCAGCCTCAGCCGCTTCCCCTCCCACGAAGGAGTCATACAATGCCTGCCTGGGCACGGATGCAAAATATTCAAACAACAGCTTGAACTAGTATGAAGATACAGAAATACGATTTCCCGAAAAGCGAAGACCACAGGCTGCAAGGCCGGGAGAGGTCTATCCGATACAGGCTATATTGAAGTCACAGATGGCTGCAAAGCCGCGGACAAATGCAATTCCTGACAGTGACCGAAGATTTCACGGAAATCCTGAACGAGCTCATTGGATGGACAGTGCTCAGCGTCATCTATGGCTACAGTTTCCGTGCCACCTTCTTCGTGGCCTAAGATCCAGACACAGAGATCCTCTAGATGTAGTGGCTCGTCGATAATATCGCAATGAAGGTAATGCATCGCTATGTCTATGGCCGATAGCGGCGAAATTGTTGGCGCTCCCTGCAGTCGGCGAATGAAGTCTGGAAGTTGGGAGATCGAAGGTGCAGCCCGTCTCGTGGTCGCCGTCGGATTCGGAAAGCCTTGATGGAACAAAATTTCAGCTCTCCACTCCACCAGGACGCGATATCCTCAAAGCTTTAATGTGCTACCGGGACTTCACTAGTTAAAAATACGCAAGGTTCAGCAACTTGATCCTGATAGCCTTCATGTTTTCCTTTGTAGACATGCTTCAGGGGAGACCATGGGCAGAGATGAAGACGACGATCCCGACGAAGTTGATGGGCAGGTCTTTCCGCCTCGGGGGCCAGTCGATATGGGTCCAGGAACATGACAGAGTCGATCGCGTCACCGGCAATGAGGATGGCCAGGTACTGTAGAAGAAGAATGTGATGTGTCTTGTTGCGCTTCGGCTCCTGTATGACGATGGCCTCGACGAAAAGCACGATCGTGAGGCGCTTCTAGCCCAGGCGTTAGAAGCGCGCTTTGCCCTCAGCAGTCTTCTAATTCTCCAGGTTGGCGCGGCGCTCCTCGAACTCGTTGGTGCCGCCGGCGAGGGGGCCTCTGGGGGCGTTTCCGAGGACTGCTAGACGGACGAGTACTTTTCCATTGTGACCGTCACGAAGGCTGTGGTCCGGTCCTCCATAGTGATAGAAAAATCCGTCCACATAAATTTTCGGTTCAAGGTTATAGAAATAGCTCCTGACCTTCTCCATGTCCTGCCCGCTAACAAGAGAGCGCATGTGCCAAGGGGACAATTAAGGACCATGGGCCAAGAGAATACCATGTATCTGCACCTCATTACACATTGAGTCCTTCAATTACCATCACAGCCCCAACAGCCCAAGATAAAAGGAATCAACTTTCTCATTCGATCACATGTTCCGTGTTTCGTGCCGTGATTGGATTTGAATGCGTGACGGCGTGTTCTGCTTTGGCAGCCGCCGAGTCGCTGGTGACAGAGAGGAGTCGAGTAGGATGCTCCGCTGAGACGAATATTAAACATCAATAACTGAAAGTCAAAAATGATAACAAAGTACCTTCGTACTATAACAAAAACGTACCTGCTTCCATGACAAGGGACTCGCCCCGAGCACCAGCTGCCGACGGAAATGAGCCATGCCAAACCTTTGTGAGACGACATGTAGCGTCGTCTACAGGTCTCCAGTCAATTGGAACAATGACAGTCTTGAGTTGAGACACCACCAAGGCCCCACCGTCACTCCATGGCCGGCCAGAACGCTTGCTCGGCAGCCAGCAGCGCTCGCCACTTGACCAGCGACCGCTCGACAATCTCCGCCTTGATCTGCTCGCCGCGAGCCTCAATCTGCTCCTGCACGGCCTCGTCGATGATGTCGCCCAGCTCGTCCACAAACTCGACAAACTCCTCGGACGTCCAGTTGAGGATGAACTCGTTCCTCAGCGCGCCGCCGTCCGCGTCCGCGCTGGCGTCCTTGCCAGTGTCGAGCTGCTTCTTGGCAAACGACCACGCGTCCAGGTAGCACTTCTCCGTGCCGTAGAAGACGACGGCGCACTCGAGCCACGGCAGGACCGTGCTCTCGCCGGGCCCCAGTCCCGCAAAGAGTGCCTCGAAGCGCCGCAGGCCCTCGAGCTTGGCGCTCTCGGGGACGGTCCCGTCCGCTCGGGTCTCGAGGTTGACGCTGATGCCAAATTCGGCGGCCGTGTCGACGAAGAAGCGCTCTTCGCGGCGGATGTTGACGAGGGCGTCGATGAGCCAGGCCAGCAGGCGCGTCGCCGGCGTCTCGCGGTCGCCGGCGTCGCCGTCCTCGGCTGACACCTGTGGAGGCACCGTCTCGGGCAGGGAGACGAAGCTGAGCAGGCGGCCGATCCCCTGGATGTAGCCGTGGATGTACAGGCGGTCGTTGGCTAGCCACTTCCCGAGGACGTCCTTGGGAACCGTGCCGCGGGCGGCGTTGCTTAGAAAGGCCGACTGCGTGGCCCTTTTGAAGCCGTCGGCGTCGGAGTCTATGAGCGCCTGCGTGAGGTGGAAGCGAGCCATGTTGGTCTCTCTCTGCTAGGTGTTGGCTTGATGTGATACTCAACGAAGAGTTCAGCGTACTGCCAGATTGAATCAAGACGGCACGTGACTTTGAGGAAAGTGGGATCACCCAAATACCTTTACCCCCATCATTATTATCATCGTGAAATGCTCATTCGACGGCTACAGAGACCCTATATTTTGACAGATACCACCAAGTAATCCCATTTCCACAGCGGCTTTCAATGCGTCTTGGGCGCAGCGCTCCCCCAGCCCATGTGGGCTCACTCTCTGCGTGCGAGGCCAGTGGCCTACTGCGGCAAACACTCGATAGGCACACTGTCTACAGTCCACGAAACAGCAGGCCGCCCTCAGCATTGGCACCATCAAATGACCAGGCGCACCTTTACAGAGACGATGGCAACCGCCCTCGGCGAAGTCACTCCTTTCCGTATGGGCGTAACCCCCAACCTCGAAAAGATTTCACGATACATGGCTGAGTCTCCGTACAATACATGAGGTTTCGTTCTGTATCGGTGCACATATGATGGCGATGCGGCTTGGAATCGCGTCGTCGCCGCCACCAAGGCGGCAGTGACCGAAGCAATTGAAGGTCGCGATAGCATACTCCCAAGTCACCCTGCGGAGTTCTGCCTCTATGTACTGCGTACATCTTATTGACTCAACTCTTCTTCTGCCTGTTGGTCTCCCTTTAAACATGAACCGGCGTTGGCAATCACACCAGAAATGGTGATGAATACAATCTATCTGCTGAAATATCAAAGAGTGTCTCTATGTTCTAATAGCTCTCACCCTTGTTCCATAGCGTCGCTGATTGTCTGATTGCATGTGGGCTCTATGTTCGAGGACAACTGTGTTGATGTGGCTTATGCAGCCGATTCTCTCAAGATCTGTACTTGCAACAATCCTAATCCCAATGGCAACACGAGAAGACCTGGATTACAGCCTGCTGGAAACAAAGTGGGGAATATTCTTTGCCTCATAGAGGTCTTTGTGGTCGGCCTTGATGATATCCGCACCCTGGAGCATGTGTTAGTTCGAGCAAGGGATCCAGCAGGATTGGCACTCACCTTCTCGCCAATCATATAGACCGAGTTCTGAATACGGCAATCAGGAATGACTGGTATGATGGAAGCATCTGCAATCCTGAGATTCTTCACCCCATGCACGCGAAGCTTGGAGTCAACCACGCCCTGGTGGATGCTCTTGGAGAGACGCGCCGTTCCGCAAGGGTCTGTGAAATGTCAGTGCTACCCCGACAACTGCCAAGAGACGAACTTACGGAATCCAGTCTGGCTTCTGTCCAAAACGGCCTTCTTCATCTCCTCATCGGAATGGAGAGGCATCTTCCAAGGGTACTCCGAGACGACGATATCTTTGAAGCCCGCACCAGTGGTCAGAACATCATAAGTCCAGCGGACACCCTCACGCATTGCCAGGATGTCCAGGTCGTTGCCAAAGAAGTTGAGGTTGATGTTGGGCTGCACCAAAGCGTTGGAACTGTTCAGAGTGACCTCACCCTCAGACAGGGGGCGCAACAGGTCAACAATAACAGTCATATAGCTGCCCTCCTCGGGAACCGGGTAGTGCCACTGGAAGGCGGTGCTGAACATGCCGACAAAGTCAAGCTCGAAGTGAGGCTGACCAGCGGGGCCAAAAGGATCCAGGCCACCGTGGGCAGCCTTCGCCGCGCGATAAGCCTCATGCTTCTCCAGGCGTTCATCAATGCGAGGGAACCCCACCAGCTCCAACAGACCGGAGCTGATGGGACCCGTCTTGTCACGCTTGTAGGCAGCAACGGCCTTGTCATTAAGAGGGCCGGCTCGAAGGATATGATCATCCAAACCGTATCCGTCCTTGATCCGAAGCACAAAGGGCACGATTGGGTGGTCCAAAAGGTGCTGACCAACATGAGGGGAGTCTACCCTGACGTCGATGCCGTTTCGAGCCAGCTCGGCTGCTGGGCCGACACCACTCAGCATAAGCAGCTTAGGGGTCTCAAACACACCCTGAGACAAGATCACTTCCCGGCTGGCATAGACGCTGATCTCTGTATTCGAGGCTTCGTTGATAATGTTCACACCAGTGCATGTGTTCGTCGCCGGGTCGATGATGAGCTGCTTCGAATGGACGCCGTAGACGATCGTGACGTTGGGCTTGTTCTTTAGATATAAGAAGCTACCCTGGCGCTGGCCGTTGTAGATGGTGTCCACGCAATGGGTGAGACCTCTCATCTCACCCTCGTAAATGTCTTCAGTAAGACGTTCGCCCTTGGAGACCCACGCTTTGGTGAGTGCGTCGCGGAAAGGCTGCATTCCCGGAACCAGATCGGCGTGAGCAATCTGCACGGGACCTCCGGTGCCAATCTTGCTCAACTCGGCTGGGTAAAGCTGCTCGTCGTCGTGGTAGGTCGCACACTTGCGAAGGTAGTCAACGCAACCATCCCAGTTCCAGTTTGCGCCACCAAACCCCTCCCAATCGTCAAAGGTGGGCTTGGACCCGGGGATCCAGGTGAAGTAGTTGGCACATGAACTTCCACCAAGCACTTTGCCGCGCGTGTTGGGCTTCTCGATTCGCTCGTAGTCGTCGCGCTTGATCATAGTCGACTTGTAGGCCCAATCGTATTCGCTTCCTCGAAGCCCGAAGGCTTTGGACGGGGTGGTGATCTCATCAACTTGGTCCGGGTTGGGTATACCGGCTTCGATGACGAGAACGCGGACATGGGGGGTTTCAGCCAGACGGCCAGCAACCGCATTGCCAGCGGTGCCACCACCAACGACGATAAAATCGTACTCGTTACCGTTGGAAACTGTCGCCATGGCTTGCAGTCTGAAAAGCGGATGCACTTGGTTAAACGAAGCAATGAATATTGGCAAAGGTTGATAAACAATTGTCTGGTGAAAGTGGAATTAAAGAACGCCAGAACAATATATATATACCCATTTCTCCACCGCCATATGTTGCGAGCAATATCGGAGCCATGTCGAAGCCCGACAGTATTGCCGGGTGAAGTGTCTATCCACCGCCATCTGATATCAGGACCCATGCCGAAGCCCGACAATTACTGCCAGATGAACTTGGAGTGTTCAGGCCGGCGGAGGCTCGGCGGTAATTCGACAACATGCATGTGTCTCGCGACGAGTGTATGACGGAGGGGCAGTGACGGATTTCCTTCGGGATCTTGAACTGTGCTATGGACGGAACGCATTGCATATCTTGCCCTCAGGAAAGTGTCTATCGGAGGTATTTCGGGATTCAAACACCACGCTTCCGTGCAACTTGGGTGTTTGTAATTCACCATGTGTAATTGGCTGGGGACATAGGCACATAGTATAAATACTATGTTTTAAGAATATTAAGCTAGAGATTCTTAATATCAAGGGAGATCAATCACCCACGCTCAAATTATCAGGTGATGAAAAGGAAAAACATGTCGGGGCCTGTCTTTGCACTGGCAGGAGGTGCGTTGGTGATATCCGACCCCATGCTCTGATTCTAAAGAGCGGGCACTCGGAGTGAATTCGAAGCCACCAACAAGAACATCTCCTCCTTGGCTTGCGCGACGTTTCTGAACGGCGTTGGCGAAGACTCGAGTGCTCTTCCGCCTCAGTGCCACTGGCGGTGAAAAGGGCAGTGCTGATATAGTTCGCAGACACCTGCTCTAGTGGTCCCCTGACCCTGAGCTGAAGGCCGTCCAGCCAACGCCGCGAGAGGCGCTTCCACTTGTAGCGGGAAGCTCGAGGCCGTCACAACTGAAAGGCACAAGCATCAGGTCGCAACAGTAATCGTCGCATTGACTGTCGTCTTCAAGTCATCACGTCATTACTTTGATGATGCGCATGTTTTGCTAATCCTCGCCTCTGTATGTCCCTCGCCTGTATGTAGTCCCCCAGCGCCCCTCGTCTATCGATGGCCTCCGTGGCCCCGATTCCTGCCGGGAACCCCTTGTCGGCTTCTCTGGGACCAATGTCAGGCATGCGCCAAAACGCCCGTCATGAGATCCTCTTCCTCGATCTGGGCTTCAAAACCAACGGCCGCGTCCGCTTCCCTCTCCATTTCTGCCCGCTTCTGCTCTCGGTAAAGATACCGCGCATAGTCCTTACTGCCGCTCAGCCGTTCGTTCGTGAGACGGTACTGCTGGCTCAATGCTTGGATGCTGTGATGACTGCGCGCCACCTCCGCCGTGAATTCCGCCTCCGACATCAAGCTCTGATTGTCCCCAAAGGCGAGATAGCTCTCGCCATCCCCTTGTCCCGCCTGGATCTCTCCATTCAGCATGCCGGATTCGATCATTTCCCGCACTAGGGAAACGGTGGTCTGGTCGTCGGCCAACGGCTCGCCCGTCTCCGCATTCAAGGTTGTCCTTCGCACCTCGGCGATGGAGACTCGCTGATATATCCGCCGCAGGTTGACGATTTGCCATTTCTGATACGCTGCCATGACCTCGGCCACGAGCGACTCATTGCCGTCGTCTTCCCACGCCTGACGGTTCGTCTCGACTTCAGCCTTCAGCTCGGCCGTCTTGTCCGTGCTGAACAGGTTGGAAATTGCGGCGTATGGTGCGCTCAATGCCTGGTAGCTGCCCTGGGTCGCGGGGTTGGTGTATGGCGGGAGGCTGGGGGCCTTACCCTGGTGCAGCAGCCCTACCAGCACCCATTTCTTGTGGGCATCCGTCATCATCCTGCTCACACCCCTTTCCTTTGATGGATGTGTGACGACTTGCTCCAGCGCTGCACTAGCCTTGGACCAGTCTCGTCTCGAAATGTAGATTAAGCCGCGAAGAAGATTGTACTCTAGGACAGACGCGCTCTTAAGCTGATCCGTCAGTCCAAGGCCTGATGACATGAATGCTGACGGCGGAACATCCAGGTCGCACAGAGGCCTCGCTTCCTTGGAGCCAGACATGTTGGGGTAAACGAGGATGTCAGCGTCGAGAGCCTTCAGAGCCGGTTCCACGCTGTTAGCTGTGTAGGCGAGTTTGGCCAAGACGAGATGTGCCGGTGTGAACATTGAGCCGCTGCGGTCGAGACGCAGAATCGCCGTGGCAAGCAACTCGGTCGCGACAAGAGGCTGCGCCGGAGGTTAGCCCAGAGCGGAGGCTGGATCAATTGCATGGGATCTATTCACCGAGAATAGGCGGCCAGACCCAACCTTCTGAAGCAGTGACAAGAAACCCGTCACCACATACCGCACCTGGCAGGGATCGAACGTGACCAGAAACTCGATCGTCTTGTCGAGCACTTCACCGTGCTTGGCGGCTTCAGCGTCTTTGCCGTCGAGGACCATGTCGAGGATTGTGAGGCATCCGATCGAATTGACGGCTGGATTCAGCACCTACGGATCGTGAGAAAACGCATCTCGATGGAAAGTAGCGGTTGGGGGACATTACCTTGAGGATTGCGACCGGCTTGCTGAAGATGGCCACTCGTTCCTCGTGCGACAGCTTGCTCAAAGAAAAGAGGTACTGTCTGATGGCAGAATCGTACTGTTTGGTGGATCTTGTTGTGCTTGGATCTGGAGGAAAGCTCCCAAGGATGACCTTGGCTTGATCCATCTTCAACCACCCAGGTAACCAGGTCGACTCGAGCTCAAGGGATCACCTGGCCGCGTCGGTCGTGGGTCGGCTGTCCAATCTATCGTGGTCCCGCCGCCTTCATGCTCGGGGAAAGCGTCCCTTCAATTCTGCGCGCGAATCATACGTCGGAATGCTGAAAACGCAAATAAGAAAAAA
Source organism: Tolypocladium guangdongense (assembly GCA_022114105.1). Taxonomy (NCBI): domain Eukaryota; kingdom Fungi; phylum Ascomycota; class Sordariomycetes; order Hypocreales; family Ophiocordycipitaceae; genus Tolypocladium; species Tolypocladium guangdongense. Next base: position 3,827,621 of record NRQP01000001.1, on the reverse strand, counting down.
AAGAAAAAAAAGGCAGGTGTTGAGGAGGTGTTTCGTCGGCGGTCGTGGGAACTCGTGGGGTTTGGGGATGACGAGGAGAGGAGCCGATGTTGAGCCGGTGATAAGAGACCCAGCCCAATCTGATAAGCAAATGCGCGACCGTTGGGTCCCCGCTTGACCTGGACCAAATTGACAAACTCGTCGTGAGCCTGTGACTGAGATATATACGAGCAAAAGACAATTGGGGAGACTGTCGAGCTCTAGCCGCAGAGAGGCCTCCAACACTGGGAGACTCGTCTCATCCTGCCACGTCGGGGAACAACGCAACGCGAGGTACGCGCTGCAGACTGCCATGCCTCCATCCGTTCCGTAGCCCATGCAGCTGCTTACACGGTTTCGGGCATAGAACCACCTCAACATGACTCTGGGCCCCTTTGAGCTGCCCGCGGCGGCAGACTTCCATGTCCATCTCCGCGATGGTCCCATGTCCGCCGCCGTAGTGCCAACCATTCGCCGCGGAGGCGTCAACATCGCCTACGTGATGCCCAACCTCGTCCCGCCCGTCACCAGCGTATCCCAGGCTCTGGAATACAAGGGACGGCTGGAGGCCATCGACCCCTCCGTCACGTATCTGATGACTTTGTATCTCCACGAGTCCATCACTCCAGAGGTTGTCCGCGAGGCCAAGACGGCTGGAATCAGCGGCATCAAGAGCTATCCCGCCGGTGTCACGACAAACTCTTCCTCCGGCGTGTTGTCGTACGAGCCATTCTACCCCGTGTTCGCAGCCATGGAAGAATGCGGCCTGGTGCTCAACCTGCATGGCGAGATTCCGAGCGACCAGAAGCAGGGCATCACCATCTTGAACGCCGAGAGCAAGTTCCTCCCCACGTTGAAGCTGCTGCATTCCAAGTTTCCAAAGCTGAGGATCGTCCTGGAGCACTGCTCGACCAAGGATGCGGTCGAAGCAGTAAAGGTTTGCGGGGACACCGTCGTGGGGACGCTGACGTGCCACCACCTGTTCCTCACGGTTGATGACTGGGCCGGCGAAGTGGTGAGTACTTGTTCTAAACTTTGACGTCAAAGGGCGTGCTGACCGTTCTTTAGTTTTCATTCTGCAAGCCGGTCGCCAAGGTAAGCCGAGCCATTCTTCTCAAGGTTATGATTCAACCGTACTAACGAGAGACAGACCCCTGAGGATCGCACTGCCCTCCTTCAAGCCTTCGTGGCAAGCAAAGGCAAATTCTTTCTCGGCACTGACAGCGCGCCTCACGACATCAGCGCCAAAAAGGGGAAAGGCAAGACAGCCGCGGGCGTCTTTACGCAGCCATACGCCTGCCAGTTGGCCATGACCGCCCTGGAAGAAGCCATTGAGCGGGGTGAGATCAAGGAGTCAGACGTCACCCAGGAGCTGCTCGAGGGGTTCCTCGGTGGCTACGGCAGGAAGTTTTACGGCGTCGAGGACAAGTCGGGCCAAAGAATACGGCTCTCCAAGGGCCAGGAGGTCGTCTCCGGGAACATTGTTGGTGAGGGCGTCGAGGTCGTTCCCTTCCGAAGTGGCCAACAGACATGGACGGTTGAGTGGATTTAACATAAACCATTGCGTTATATCTGGATACCATGGCCACAAAAATACGCAATCTGTTTATCCCTGTGTGCCGTTGCACCCTTAGCGTGGACGCCGAGTCCCGGCTGTGCACAAACATCCAGCCATTTCCACTTCATCCTCTGCTGAGAAAGCCTGGCCCAGCATGCTTCGGGCCTCCATGGCTATATACCCCAGTTCCCCTTGTGCTGTCGTTACAAAAACCGGAGTCGGCTAGCGTCCTACGTGCAGGTGTGCCGATTGGTCCCCATAGGAACGGAACAAGACCGTTTCCTGTGGAAGAGGGTTGGCCATTGTCTAATGGATAGTTAGCACCTGTCAAGAGTAATTCGGGGCCATCCCGTGCCACCCGTTCACTTACTGCTAAACTCCCTTGGCGGACTCATCAGTCGTGGTGCCTCGTCCATCATCCTCTCGCTCCACGGCGGTCCCTTTGGAGCCACATCCAGCAAGCCCCTAATCTCATCACTCCCCCTTGAGCAAGTCCCAAGCGGCGATGGCGGCATCACCTGACGAGTATTTACCTCCTCCTGACGCTTCCTCCACCAGCTCGGCAGCCCCTGGAAAAGCCCAAGCGAGCGCTGCGTCTGCTCATCCGCCGGCATCTCGTGCTTGAACTTGCAGCCCTGCTGGGTAAAGGCGCAGACGCCCTCGTGGATCCATTTGTCGCAGTATATCTTAGATCTCTTGCAAGTCGGACTTCGCATGGCGGTGATGCGGTCAATGTGCTTCTGCGGCACGCTCGGGATCTGGCCCCTGGATGGATGCATGCCGGAGGTTACGGGGGCCTGGACAGAGTCAGATGCTTGTCGACGGCCAACCCGATATAGATTCGACTTAGCTGTCTGGTTCAGGTGTGAGAGCTTGACATACCTTGACAGTCACCCGCTGGTTGATCTCAGCAACGCCCCTCGGCGCCTCAGCCTGCAACGGGGGCAGCACAACCATGCCCATCCGAACGGCCTCCCTCGCCGGAATCTCATTCAGCGGCGGCAGCACATCCGCCGGAATCAGCCTCGTAACTTGTCCGTTGCCCCGATCCAGACAGTACGCAAGGCTATCCACACTACCACCGCTCCCGTCTGAAGGCCCCGGAGACAACGGCGTCCAGCCAACACCCCCAACCGTGGCCCGGTCGGCAGAGAAGCGCCACGCAGGCGAAAGCACCTGTCCATGGCCACTCGCGGCATAAATAGACTGCGCAGGGCGATGCTCTCGCCGTTTGCACCCGTAGCGGCCCCCGTTGGTGTGGCCCACGCCAGGCAGAGCGGCATGCAGATGATTCATCCTGAACGTTGCCCCGAGCCGGACGTCCTCGCGGAAGTCTGAAGAGCTGCCCCGCGTGGTATTCGCCTCGGACGACCACGAGACGTACGGCAGTGTCGAGTAGCGGCCGCCAAACCGGTCCATTGCAAACGGAAGACGGAGAAAGTGGGACAAGGAAATGACCGGGCGAGAAAACGAGGCGCAAACAGATTCTCGGGACGAAGTGAGAAGGGCCCAGTGCGGGCATGATCTAGGCGGAATCTCCAGCCGAAACAGAAGAACGTGGCTCCCCGGCAAAAGCATAAACATGTGGAAAATGAGTTGTAAGTGGCGAGGTTGAATTGGGTAGATAGTTTAGCACGACGTGCGAGGCATCGCAAAAGCTCAAACTTACGGTGACGTTCGCTTGCACCGCCATACGCAACGTGCCGAACGGATACGGGTAGCTGCTGCATGGCGTCGAGTCTCCACGTCTCTGTTTGCACATCTCGAAAGCTCACAAAACGGTCACATACATCAGTGTGTTCTTCACCACTGCTCAAAGGCAGTCTATTTCGTTTGTTGTTGTTATCAAGGGATCTAAGCTAGTTTCAGCGTTCCAAGTGTCAAACCATGACACTGTAGCGAAGCTCATGTCGGCGTTTCGTTGGCGATCGAGAGGTGAGCCCATCACCGCTGCTGCGTCCCGTTTTGCACACCCAACACTCTCAACTGGTGGAGTAGTGTGGATATCTTTTGTTGTTTTGTGCTGGCATTGGACGTGGAATGCCGCACTTCATCAATAGCAAGTCGCAGCTGGGCCTCCGAGAGGTTACGACCGGTGTACGTGTATGGCATGTTGCTGGGTACTAAGTCTGGAGGGGGCTGGGGCATCCTCAGTAGCCCAGTCGGATCGTTTAAGCCTTGGCAGGGCTGTGGCTGGCTACTTCGTCCGACAGCGCAACTGTAGTGACCGAAGACTCCGTTGGCGAGGGTGCCGTTGACGCCGTGCCCAGTGGAGTATCCATTGGGCTGGAAACGGGGGTTGGTTGGACCGCCGGGGGTTGTGCCTCCGGCTTGTTGTGCAATGGGGAGGCCGTTTCGATCAGAATTTTTGACGGCGCTGGCTGTGATGAGGCCTTGGTAGGAGAAGAAGGCTCTTTGTTGGGTTTGTTTCGGTTTTTGGGCTGCCGGCTTTGCTTCAGGGTGGCCTGCAGGCTTTGCTTCGGGGTTGCCTGCAGGCTTTGCTTCGGGGTTGCCTGCAGGCTTTGCTTCGGGGTTGCCTGCAGGCTTTGCTTCGGAGGTGCTTTGCCGCTTTGCTTCTGGCTTGGGGTTATTTCTCGGGGCGTCGGCTTTTGGGCCGACTTTCGGGACGGGGTTCGAGAATTTGCTCGTTGTGACGTCTTCGACTTCGTCGTCTGCTTGGACTTGGTGTCAACGCTGCCTTTGGTCTGTCTCTTCTTGGTTGGGGTCGCTACTGGAGTTTTAAGCTGAACGTTTGACAATTTGCGCCGTTTACCTTTTGAGGCCTGCTCCTCGTCCTCCGATTCATCTACCGATTCCTCGGCGCCAGCAAACTCGGAGGAGTCAGACGGATCAGGCTCGATGCCCTCAGGTAGAGGGACGTTCTCGAGGGCGCTGGTCTTGTAGCTGATGGCCTGCAGCAAGGGGTCAGTCCGGGGCACCGCCATACTTTGACAATGAAAGAGGAGGAGAATACTCACGTTTCGTCGTCTGCCTCCTCGCCCCAGCACCTCTTTGTTGGCCTCTGCCTCGCGGCGTGCCTCTTCCTCTCTCTCAGCGAGAATTTTGTCCCAAACGCTAGAGTTGATGGGCTCCGGAGCTTCATCTTCAACCGTGTCTATTCCTTCGTTGAAACCGTACTTTTCATTGGCCCACACTCGAGCGTACGAGAACTGCGTCTCGGCTGAGCCTTCCTCGTCAGCCTTAGTCTGCTCCATCTGGGAGCGGTCTAAGAGTTTGTCAACTGAAGGGTCATCGTATTGGATGGCAGTCTTCTGATAGTCGTCGCTGAATAAGGCTTGAGCGCCGTGCTTCAGGATCGACTCCAAGTCGTCGCCGGCCAGATCATCATCGTCCATGCTCTCAATGAGGGCGTGGTCGAGGGCCATCTTCTTCCGGCCGATCTGCATGATTCGCTCCTCCACGGTGTCCTTTGTCATTAGCTGGAAGCAGAGAACCTTTTTCTTTTGGCCGATTCGATGAGCTCGAGATAGCGCCTGGATGTCTTGGTGGGGGTTAAAGTCGGGGTCCATGATGATGACGGTATCTGCCGTCGCCAGGTTGATGCCGACACCGCCCGCGCGAGTGGACAGGAGGAATGCGAATACGGGAGATTCTGGTGCGTTGAAAGCATCGATCCGCTTCTGCTTCTCCAGGCTGGACATTGCGCCGTCAAGTCTTCTGAACTGATAGCCCATGCCCGCAAGGAAGTCTTCCAGAATGTCCAGCTGCTGGAGGAACTGGCTGAAGATGAGAACTCGATGGCCGCGCTCATGAAGCTTGGGAAGCATAATCTCGAGCAGGAGGAGCTTTGCGGAAGCTTCCACGAGGTTCCGGTGGAGGACTGACGGATCGTGGTGTCGCTCCTCAATCGCCTCAGAGTACATGAAGGGATGGCAGAGGCACTTTCGTAGCTGCATCAAGATGTTGTTGAGACTGCTTCGATCCTTCCTGTTCATCTTGCCGTTGGCGAACATAGCCTTGATGAGCTGCGGATTCTTCGCCATGATGCTCTTCGATAGCTTTTCCTGGATGACGGTCATGGTCACGGGTAGGATGATCTGCGCCATGGGCGGAAGGAACTTGAGGACCCCCGCCTTGGTTCGTCGCAGAAAATAAGGGCGAATCTTTTCGTGCAGCTTGGGCAGAGTTTCCTTGTCGAGAACCGCGTACTCGGCGTCCAAGCTGGCTGCATCCTGGGTTTGGTCGATAAACTGCAGCAAGTTGAAGAGCTCTCGTTTGTTGTTTTGCAGCGGCGTGCCCGTCAGCAGGAGGCGGAAGGGTATCTTCATGGCCCGCAGTGCGAGATAGAGCAGATTCTGGTCGTTTTTGAGCCGCTGCCCTTCGTCGACAATCAGGCCCACCCAGTGCACAGTCTTGAAGAGTGTGCTCGTCCTCGGGTCCTGCGCCGAGTCGTACGACATGATGACCACGTGCGCCTTCATTTCCGTCGAACCGTTGGGATAGAGCTCGTACTTGTAGGCCAGGTCCTGAGACTCCTTTCCCCCGTGATACGTGACGACTCGCAGGTCCGGAGCCCATTGCTTAAACTCTCGGCGCCAGTTGGGGCACGTCGCATTCGGCACCACGACGAGGAACGGCCAGCACTGCGAACTGGTTAGCACAAATCTAAGAAATGACGTGGCTATTGGCACGTACCTTGGGTTTGTCTTGTACCAACGAGGTGACGAGACTAACGACTTGAACCGTCTTCCCTAGGCCCATTTCGTCTGCCAACACGACGCTTCTCCCTTCGTGGTAGTTGCCCAAGAGCCAATTCAGACCCTCCACCTGGTATCCCATGAGCTTACCCCTCTTGATGCCGGCCGGCTGAGCGTCAACCTGTTCCAACTCCGAGGCTTTAAACGACTTGATGCGGTCTCGGATCCTGCTGGGGGGTTCGTTGTGGAAATACTTTCTCTCGACGTACTCGAGGTACGAGTCCTCAAAGGCGGTATAGAATTCACCCATGTCCTTGCCAGGGGGTGAATCCCAAACCACGTCGTCGTATCCCAGGCCTTGGAACTTGACCAGCACCCTGTCGACGTTGGCAACATTCGCCAAGTCAGTTTCCTTGGACTTGGATTTCGAGATGCTCGCGTTCATCTTGACGTTGAAGACAATGTCCGTCATGAGATACTCGTCCGGGATGGCTTCCTTCTCAGTGGGTTTCAAGAGATTGAGCTGCGCCGCGCGCTTTGCAAAAGATGTTCGCATCGCGGCCGCCGCGGTCCCAAAGACCCATGCGCCTGGCATCCAAGTGCAGTGAAAGTACGACATTGTTTCCCACTTGATGAGATACTCCCTGCCATCGTCGCTCACGTCGTCAAATGAGGCGTGGGGAAGGGGATCCCGGTAAGGCCGCCAGGCAACCAAGCGGTGAATCTTGTGCTTCACCGAGGTGCATTCGTTACATTGCCAGTCGACCATGTAGTCCTTGAGTCGCTCGGCCTTTACATCCGTCCCTATTGACTCGCTGCCCGCGCGAGGCAGATGGTCGAGGTGCCAGCCTCTGTGACAAGTGACGCAGCGAAAGAGGATAATGTCAGGGTTATTCAAGAGATTTGGCGAAACCGGCGTGATCGGGTCAGTGCCGCCATTCTCCTCTCGCAACTTTTCTTCCTGGCGGGCCGTCTTCTTCTTGGCAAAGGGCGCGCAGGCCTGGCCGCCATCTTTGCACAACTGGCATATGCTGTGCTTGGGGGCGTTTTTGTCCTTTTTTCCATAGACGTCGATGCAGAATCTGCACTGCAAGACAAAGTCTTCATCCCCAACCTTAGTGACGAGGTGGTCTCGCGCGCTTCGGAATCCGAGGCAATGCTTGTGATACGAGAGGCTGCACCCTTGGCAGTGCACAATCTGACCGCGCTGCTTTGAGCCACCGCACGTATGGCAGCTAGCAATGTGCACGCTGCTGAATCCGGACTCTGGCGATACTGGCTGGAATATCTCTCTGACTGAGACGACCTTGGGGGCCGCCGCTGCCTTGTCTTCCACCACGTAGAACGAGTCATCATCCATGAGAGCATCGACTCGCATGTCGACCATGTTCCTGGTTGCTCTGGATGATCGACGGGGCTGCTCAAACTCAATGTCAGAGTCGTCGAGCCCCCTTCGGTTTGTGGCTCGCAGCTGGGCCTGCGATCGGGTTCTCTGGGCGTGCAGCCGCCTGGAACGTTGAAGAACGCCAGTTCGACGAGACTTTTTGACAGCAAGATCTGAAACAACGGGTAGAAAGTCGCCGTCCTCTCCATCCGAAGGCATTTGGGGTTCATTGGCCAGCTCATCGAGCTCCATATCGGCCTGGCTACTCTTAGTAGAAATGCCGTAGAAACTCAGCTGCCGCTGCTGGGGCCGTGGCTGCCGCCTCCGCAGGTTGCGTCTAGGACGTGACGATGAAGTATCAACAGCATCATCACTGTCATCCTCACCGGAACCAATAGACTGGACCACAGGGTTTTGGCGAGCAGCTTCTCTGGCACGCAGCACACGACCGCGGCGTGTGGTAGGGTGGCGAGAAACGATGCCTTCATCTTCTTCGTCGTCGAGATCCATCGGATCCGAATCGGGATCCTCGATTTCGAAACCCCACTCGTCATCTGGGGCATATTTCCGCTTGAGGCCTGGCCCAGCCATGGTGTTGAACCGACGGAATGCCTCTCTGCCGTTCTCGAGGACTCTCAGTTCATCCAAGGAGACCTTGCGACAGGTTAGTCCTTAGGTTTAGCTTTTCGTAAAGATGAGGTGCCCAGGTAGAGGTTATGTGCAGGGGAAGGCAGATGAAGGCGAAGAGGGAGATAGGCGCAGGTGCAAGGAGGCGCTGCAGGTGGCAGCCTAGATATAGCAGATAAATCCACAGGTGGCAGTTAGGTCTTTGGCGGGCGCACATTAATCGTTTGAAAGGAGGTGTGTTGACCAGGAGGTGCGGCACGGGATGCAAAATCGCGGCCACCTCCCAGCTGGTGGGGTGATTCAGAGGGCCAGGTTGCCGTGCCAAGGCAGCGCGCAAACGCAAACGGACCGGATGTCTGAAAGATAAGATTGAAACTGCAAAGTCGTTCGAGTGACATACCAGATCTCTTCTTCCGTCCGTGAACTCGACATTGTATTGGACCTGGCCTCGCCCGCCTACAGCATCTGTAATGCGCTCGACGATATCGCTGTATACCGTGGCATACTCGTCGCGTATGTTTGTGGGAACCTCGGGTATTGCAACTTCGAGCCGAACATCGGGAACCTGTCCCGACGGAGCTGTGGCTTCGACGTCGGCTCCATCGTCGGGTTTGGGAGTGGCCGCCGAAGGCAGATCCGGGCTGCTGTCGCGCCAATCGCCCGCGAATTGCCCAACGTCGCTGGCCACAAAGTCGAATGAGATCTGGGGTTCGCGGGGTCCGGCGACCACCCCGTCTTCATCCATCTGTCGCAAAGTCAGCGCAGGTCCAGGGCGGGATGCAGATGCCTCGTAGAAGGGGTTACTCGGCGCAAGACTCAGTGCGGACCAAATGGCGGGCGTCGCACCTTGACCAGCTACAAGAGTGGCCGTCGAAGAGACGAAAGCGCGAGGACAAGTCGCATCAAAGTCATAATACGGCTCGCACCTGCCTGCCAGTTGGAGACGCGGTTGCACGCGTTCAGCCCACGCAGGTGGGATGCAGAAGGGTCGCTCACGTCACCGCCTGCCCTTGAAGGCGCCCTGCATGTGGCAGAAATAAACCCGATTCCCTTGATGATTGACCACATTCGCTTGGCCAACTACAACTTGGCGACTGCGACCAACCTCCAGTGCTGCACGCTATGCGATGATACGCGCAAGACAATCGAGAGCCGCTGGCTCGTGCCGGCCTCTCATTCAGTTACTCGCCCAGTCCAACCCGACGTCTCTTGTGTTGACCCGCCTTGCCACTCTGTCGGCGATCCACAGGGGCTTGCGAAGGTCGGAAAACGCGCAGTTCGGAGAGGATCGTTTCCAGAAAGCGTTCGCTGGTGCCCGTGGCCGTGGCGCGCGCGATGACGGCCGAACGACCAGAGCCCTCGACGGCGCCGGATCGTTGCGCCAGCAGCAAAAGCTGAGAAAGAAGCTGGACCGCGGGGCGGCGGAAGACGGCGAACAGGATGGCGGCAGGCAGACCAGGCGGAAGCGATTCCTCGACCCCGAGTCGTCGTTTGGGAAGAGAAGCATGGTATATCAGCTCAAGCACGGATCTCTAAAGGACAAAGCTGCGTCTCTGGACTTGCAAGAGCCGGTGCGACCCGCGCAGTCCTGGTCCGCTGACAACGTCTGGCAACCTCGTCAACCGGCACAGGAATCTCGCCCATTTACCCGTCGGGCGGACGATCGCCAATCGAGTTCCCGCCCGTTTTCGCGTAAGAGAGATGATGGTCAGCCGAGTAGCCGCCCATTCTCGCGCCGGACAGATGATCGCCAATCGAAGAGCCGGCCATTCTTGCGTCAGACGGATGATCGCCAACCAAGCAGCGACTCATTCTCGCGCCGGATGGGCAATCGCCAATCAGTCAGTGGCAGCGACGAGGGCGCACCAGAGACACAGGAGTCAAGGGGCCGAAGAAAGATGATGATGCCAATGACCATCAAGTACACCACCGCAGCGTCCCAGTTCCTCTATGGCAAGTCCGTCGTCAAGGCCGCGCTAGAGCAGGGAAGGCGAAAGTTATACCAGCTCTACATTTACGGCGGTGAGAACCGAAGGGACTCAAAGGATAATGATGTCATGGCTAGGCTGGCTGAAAGACACCGAGTGCCAGTCAAAATCGTCCCCAACGATGAGCAGCGTCTCATGGACAAGATGAGCATGGGGCGGCCGCACAATGGCTTTGTGCTGGAAGCATCGCCCCTGCCCCAACTGCCCGTTACGTCCTTGGGGAAACTGGAAGAGTCGCCGACGAGATTGGGATTCCTGATCCGGTTGGACCATCAGACGAAAGAAGAGGAGGCAATCAACGGCGCGGAGACGTTTGTCCCTCGATCCAACGACGTCGCTCCAAAGCCGTTTGTCTTGCTCCTGAACGAGATTCTCGATCCAGGCAATCTAGGGGCGTTGCTTCGGACGGCGAGCTATCTGGGCGTCGACGCTGTCGGCATTACGAATCGCGGCTCTTCCACGCTGACTCCGGTTGTTCTCAAGTCTGCCGCCGGCGCGGCGGAAGAAATCACCATGTTTACTGTCGACTCACCCGTTGAGTTCCTCGAAGACTCGAAGAAGGCTGGTTGGAAGACATATGCAGCTGTGGCACCGCCGGAAAGGAGACTCATGAAAAAGCACGGAGAAAAATTCATATCGACAGAAGCCATCGAACGGGACAGCCCGCTGGAGCGGGACCCTTGTATCCTCGTGCTCGGCAACGAGGGCTATGGCCTGTCGAAGGATATCAAGGTGGCGGCGGACTACGAGGTGTCGGTGCCCCGCTTCGTCCAGGGCAGCAGCGTTGACAGCTTGAACGTCAGTGTGGCTGCCGGACTCCTGTGCCATGCATTCGTCAAGGGTTCCATGGCTGAAAGGACGGGGGCTGCTCCCAAGCAGGACAGCGCTGGAGACGTGCCGAAACGGAGTGCCGAGCCAGAGGATGAGAGCATGTTTTGAACAGACTCGGCTCCCATCATCACCAATAACTTGTATAACATGTGCCAATAAATAACAAGCGTGTACCATTAGGTGTTTTTGTGATGAACGAGCTCGCGATGAGCAATGTGCATCCTCAGGATGCAAGCGAGGCGCAGATGGACGGGATCCATTCGGCGGCCGGCTGCCGTGCACTGTGGGCCTACGCCCTGCTTCTGGAAGACTGCAGGCCACAGCCATGCATGCAATAATACGTCATTGTTCCTGAGCCGCTGTGATACATTCCAACGCCTCGGCATGACATGCACCACCAAACACAGCATACATGTAATTCGGGCTCACACGAGATCACCGGGTTTTCATTAGCGCCCCGATTGATGCCGGCTTGGGCTTCGTACAAAGCAGGAGAACTTGCTGCCCAGAAGTGGGCTCCTAGCCCAAGTGTCGGGAGATGGCGTCCCCAGCCACCGATTTGCCAGCAAATAAAACGGCGACAACGGCGACCTCGTAACGCCTCGACTTGCTCCTCCTTGACTCGACCAGTCGATTCAAACGCAACGAGACAGGGCATCCTTTGATTGCGTTTTGGTGCCCGTCTCACGCAGCTGTGCATTCTATCCCCGCCTAGAGGTCACCACGCGGACCAGAGCCCGAGCCCGCCATGGCGCCGCTCTCATCCATCCTCTTCCTCCCAACGTCGCTCCTCGCCCTCGTGTCGCAAGCCACGGCCAGCCAACAGCTCCCCACGGCTGTCAAGAAGCTGTCCCCCGACTCGAGCGAAAAGATCTTGCCCGAACACCTCGCCTTCGCGCCGCTGCCCGTCGACGCCACCGCGCGCTTCTACCCTGCGTTTGCGCGCCACTACGACGACAGCGACGACAGCGACAGCGCGCTGCGGCGGGCGGCCGCGGCGCTGGCCCTGCTGCGCAAGCGGGCGTCGTGCCCCGCGGGGATGAACAGCTGCGCGGACCAGGGGTCGCCGAACAAGTGCTGCCAGGAGGGGACGTACTGCACCGACGTGCCGGACACGACGGTCGGGCATGTGGCGTGCTGTCCGCAGGGGACCAAGTGCGGCGGGGGGGTTGGCAGCTGCCCGGCTGATGCCGTGAGCTGTCCGCCGGATCTGGGCGGCGGGTGCTGCATCCCGGGTTATGTCTGCCAGGGCGTTGGATGTAGGTTGAGGCATCTGGGGAAGCCCTCGACATGAGATGTGATGATCAGCTGCTGACAGCTCCAGGTGTTCCAAGCGCTTCGGCAACGCCTACGACGACGACGGCGGCGCAGAGCACGCCCGCGCAGGATACGATAACCTCGACAAAGACAACTATTGTTGGGGGCAGCCCGTCCACCGTCGTCGTCACCTTGACCGTTACACGCACCTCGTCTCCTCAACCCACCACAGAGACCAAAACATCGCTGGTCACGCCCACCGGCACGGACTCCGCCACGGGCAACCCCCCCTGGCGGCCGACCAGCCCAGGGACGACCAGCGAGTCGAGCTCGCAGGCGGGCTGTCCCACCGGCTTCTACGGCTGTCTGGCCACGCACGGCGGCGGCTGCTGCCGCACCGACCGGGACTGCCAGACGCACTCGTGCCCGCCACCGGCGTCAACCACAATCGTCTCCAACGGCGCCACGATCGTCGTGCCCGTGACGGACGTGCCCAAGTCGAGCGCGACGGCGACGTGCGCGGGCGGCTGGTTTATGTGCGGCACGGCGGCGGGGCCCGTGGCGGGATGCTGCCCGAGCGGGTACGAGTGCGGCACGGCGAGCTGCTTCTCGGTGCAGGCGAGCCAGACGGGAAGCGTGCAGAAGGAGGCGCCCGAGAAGGGATCCGCGGATGGGCGGTTCGGTGTCCAGGGCGTCTTGTTGGGCGGTGTTATTGGGGCTTGCCTGCTGATTCTCGCGGCATGAGGGTGGGAATATGAATGGATGTCGTGGTCTAGATGAGGATGAGCTACGAGCACGCGGTTTAGACGGGTGGCGTTGATGGAGTCTGCGATAAAGGTTGGCACGCGCTGCTTTTGCATTTCGGATAGAGACGAGACGAAATAACGATGATGATTTCCACAAGACGGACAAGCAAGCATTCTTTCATATCGGGCAATTGATTATGAGATTCTGGCGTTACGTAGTCAAAGATCCGACTCGCCAGCTCCAACATCGTCAGCAGGACCCTGAGAGTCACCAGTGACCACCCCACGCCCATGCCCAGAGCAGAACCGCGGTTCAGTTCACACGGCTTTCCCGCAACGGTTCTGCAGGCGGCACAAGTGTCCCTAGCTGAAGCTTCCCACTCCCCATTCTCCACTGGCATCGCAGCTTCGCGAACCAACTCCATCCAACCGCCTGCCGTGTAAAGACTCTAGAGTCAAGAGCAGCAGCAGCAACGACGCAAAAGGTCAATGCCTCCGAGGCTCAGACGGGGACATGACAAGCGCGAAGACGTGCAGCCGTCCTTCCCTGCGATCGGTGCTGCTGCCGCAGGGGGAGGTGGGGGTTGACGCAGGCATGTTTCTTCTTCAAGCTTCACCCACACGTTGACGACACCGCAGAGCAGCAGCCGTCATGCGTGGAACACGGCACGTCAGACGGGGGCAGCCGCGAGCTGACCCTGGCAGAGAAAGAGCCGAGCCGCTTCTCGTCCCAATATCGTTTCTTCCTCGCCTCGACGACTCTTCTTCTTCCTCTTTACATCTCTTGTTTTGTTCTTCCAGTCATCCATCCCACTCGGCCAGCTTCTTCTGCTCTCTTGAGCCCCAGTTGCTTAGCTTGCATCATTCTTGAACCACAGCTCTTATACCACAACAACACCACGCCGCTCACCATGAAGCACGCGGCACTCCTCGCTGTCTCCGCCAGCCTGCTGCTGCCCGTATCAGCGTCCCGGCTTGCGCTGCGCGCCGACAACAGCAAGGGCGGCGATGTCGCAGACCAGCTCAAGGTCTGCTACCCGGCCGTCAAGAGTGGCGCCGCCGCTCCCTGCGCGGAGATTGCCAGCATCGAGACCACCTGCACGCCCAACGGCACCGAGTCCATTGACTACGAGGCCCACGCCCAGTGCATGTGCAACGGCAGCTTCTTTCCCGACTGGCGCGCCTGCCAGAGCTGCCTGCTCGTCCACGGCCTGCGCAGCGAGCGTGACAACATCTACTGGGATGGGGTCCTGTCCGTCGCCTCCAACGCCCTCTGCACCGGCATACCCACGGCCGAGTTCCGGTCCATCTTTGCCTCGGCCGAGAGAAACACCAAGGACGCCCCCTTTGCCACGAGCGGCGACACCAAGAGTTCAGATAAGTTCCCCGGCCAGACGGACGTCAGCCTCTACTACACCCCCTCGGGCACCCAAGGCCCCGGAGCAGTCATCGGTGCTGCGGCGTCGGCCACGGAGCAGCAGCAGACGGGCGCTGCGGCCGACTGGGCAGCCAGATCTTCTGATGTGGCTTCTGGCATCTCGATAGGAGGCGTGTCGGCTGGCGGCAACGCGACGGCCTTTGCTGCAATGCCCTCCACCGGCGCAAGGATCACGCTTGCCTCTACTTCCCGCACCTCTACCGGCGCCGCTCCGACGGACGGGACAGGGTCGGGACTGGCAATGGCTGTTGCGGGGGCTGCTCTGATGATGGCGTTTTGACTGGCGTGAGTGAGGAGGATAGGAGGATAGACGCGTGGGCGAGGTTTATGGCGGGATGCATAAAGCATAATGGCACAGCATGGGTAGGAACTAGTTACGGTTAATAAAGGCTTTCAGTTTCACTTTGCTTGTTGCGCGTCCCGGAGCGATGCAGTGACGGTGGATGAAGCATCCGTATGAAAAGACTTTTCGTTTTTACCTTTGGCTGGAAGTAATACCTAGGTGTCTGTTTCCCCTTGGTTCATCCAAGCAGCTGTCGTGTCCACCCGAGAGCTGCACCGCATCTCATCATCATCATCATCGTTATCCAAAATCAACCCCGCTCCGTGCATCAATTACTCGGGCATGTGCTTGAACGGCTTGGCCAGGTGCTCCTGGCAGAACGGCAGCTTGCTGACGGTCCAGATCTCGGTGTCCTGCGGCAAGTTAGTCCGCGGACATGGTACAACTGGGATCGAACAAGGGGCGCACGCACAGGCTTGAGGTTCTTCTTGATCTCCGAGTCAAGAGTGCCGGCCTTGAGGGCGATGATCTCGGGGGCGGCGTCCGGGTCGTGGGCGATGGGGCAGCCGCACTCGGAGCAGAAGAGGCGGTGGACGGCGTTGCCCGAGGAGCCCTTGCCGGTCCACTTCTTGACGGGGCCGTTGAGGGTGAGCTTGTCCTTGGGGACGACGGCGACGAGGGCTGCAAGGAGGTGAGTTTGAGGGCGGTAGCGAGGAGCGGAGGGGAGGCGTACAGTAGGTCGAGCCGGACTGGCGCTGGCAGTCGTCGCAGTGGTCGTAGCCGGTGAGGGCGGGGGCTTCGACGTCGACCGAGTAGGTGACGGCTTTGCAGAGGCAGTGTCCGGTGAGAGGCATGGTGTTTCGTTAGCAGGGGGCAATGTGACTGTCTGTTGCAGTGTATTCCGTGGTTGTCGTTGCGAGCTTCGCAGGCGGGGTAATATGAAATAGCTGGAGCTGAACGAGAGCTCTGGGGGCTGACGCGATGACGTGCGACGGCAGGATTGCCGGCAGCTTGTGACGGCAATGTGTCGTAGGTGTGGCAGGGAGTTTGTGATTGGAGCTTGTCGGCGATGCGAGACGGTTCGCTTGACGAGAGGCGACGCCGGCCTTTAATAGATGCGTTGATCTGACGTCTCGGCCGAGATTCGGGCTGCCGGCCGCAGCTGCTATTTGTCATTGACGTCGACAGCCAGGGATCCAATGGTGATGCCCTCCGTCGACAGCGGCCACTCGTCAGCGCCTGGAGATTTGGAATTGGAAGCGAGCACCCAATCAGCGCCACATCGGATGCCGCACATGCATCCACAGGGTCGTGATCCTGCCGGCGCCGTTCTAGACTGCCCGCAGAATGCCACATCCGACGTCGCTGAACGTGCACATGTCATTTCGTGATGCGCCGGGCCGGTGGTTATGGCTGTTGAATCCGGTTGTGTGGGGGTGCCCAATTCCTGCGGTGGACGCACCGTGGCGGTTCCGGTTGTGTCAATGTCTCATCCTGATGTTCTGTCACGCGGTATTCCAGCCATGCTTTTGACAAATCGCCAAGGCCTGTATTTATTCACCGCGTATTGGTCGTCACCGAAGTTATCGCCGCCGCCAGGATCCAAGCGAGGCCGACGTGCCCGACAAGCTCGACGGCCTTGAGAAGCTCGGCGCTGCCCATGAAAAGGCGGTCGGCGATGAAAAGTCGAAGCACAGCTGACCGATAGGCTGCTTTCAACCTCCCGTCGTGCTGTCCCAAGACGTAGGTGTCCATGGAGGAAATGCGAAAGTCTCGGCTATCGACCGCGGGCGTAGTGGACGGCGCGGGCTCAGCCGAGGTCAGCACCGGCGGGATTCTCTCTGGTCGTCGACGGAGGCTCTGTATCAGTTTGAAGCAGGCGAAATCTGTGAAGCCGGAGGCATGTAACGGCGACGAGCCCTTCTTCAGGAATATGTCGGGCAGGGCGTGTGGCTTGTCCACCCAAATCGTCCCGTTTTCCGTCAGCTCACTGAAGATGCCTTCGAAATCGTGCGCGTAGTGAATGAATCGGGCATAAAATGCTGGCGTCAGTACCCTGATTTCCACGTGCTCGGCTGCGTTTAGGCGCTCGTTGGCGGACGGTGATGTGTAAATCTCATCAGCCACATCTGGAACGCCGCAGGGGGCGTATGTGACGGCCAGTGGCTTCGGAGATTGCTCAACCAGAAACTGCAGATATTTGCGGAATACGCCCTCTAGGTCCTTCTCGTTACCGTCTGCATGTCTGCCCAGACTCTGCTTTAGGGGCTCTGGTCGGTACCAGACGTGGAGTTTGCGCTTGAAGAACAAGACGGCAGCCTCTTTGACAATCCTGGGAAACGTGATGAATCCGACCCAGAACCAGCTCATCAGGAACGTGAGCTTTTGGATGCCGCCCATGATCGATGGGTCGACAGCCTCACCGTCGGAGAAGAGCCGAGCCACGAGCTTCGGATGTCCTTTCGACGACCTCAGATTGATCGTGACGTCGACGCCGCGGAAGCCTTCCATGTTGGCGCCGAGGGGGTCGCTTGCCAGTAGAGAGTAAGACCCCTTGCGGGAGTTGAATGGCGAGACATGAAAGTCTTTTGGCCAGGAGCCTTTCACTCGCGACGGGGTTGTGTTGGAAGAGGCCACGGTGCTGTCGGAGATGTGGTTTGCTTCCCCTTCAAAGTCTCGCAGCACGAGGTAGGGCCGTCTTTCGCCAAAAGTGTTGTTGACCTCCAACACAATGGCGGAGAGCACCTTTTCCGAGGAGTAGAGGTACCAGAATGAGACTGGGTTGAAGTGGTATCCCAGAAACCTAGCAGCGGTGACCAGATAGGCGTGGGGATAGTCTGAAGGGTCGGCATCCTGCACCAGTCAGCATTGCCCACACAATAGAATAGGAGGCGGCAGACCTGAGACTTGAGATAGTTGTCCAGCTTCCCTCGCAGCCCAAGGTCACCGTGGCCCCTTTGCAGATAGTCCACGGCTCGTACATCATACCAGCCCTTGGCTCTCGATCCTGCGAGCGGCCACGAGGCGGATTGCCCTGGTTCATCTATTGAAACAATGCCATTGACGGTCCCTTTGTAACCCACGGGAGCGCCGACAACCAAGTAAGAGTATGAGAAGGAGTGCTTCTTTGGGAAAACCCGTGTATGCGACGTCCGGCAGGGGATCAGGTACGGCCGGCCGGGACCCTTCCAAGGCACGACGTCTCTAGAGGGGAGAGCTGACCGTATGAGACGGACGATGAGCCAGCTGGCCAGAACAGCAAGCACAGAGACTATTGCCGTCCGTACAGCAGCCGAATTGCGTGCCCGAGAAGTAATGAGGGCGCCATTTCCAAGCGCAAGACAAATTACAGTGAGAAGCAGGTCCAGCCAGCTTCCCAGGATTGCAAAGCATGACAAAGTGACGCAGAGGGCCAAGATAGGGAGCGTGCCGCCGTGTATCAGCCGGTCCGCGAAGTCCATGACGAGAACTGGCAGCAGCCACGGCGAAGCGTCCGACAGGCCCTCGAGAGGGACCAATATGAGGGAGAACTCCCGCTGAGGAGAACAAGAGAGGAGGACAGATCCAGTCGTGACACGTCCAGCCTCATAACTTCATCAACGTGCCATCAAGGTGCTTGTGCCATATTTACATCTAGCATGTGTCAGACTGGGCCACCAAATTGGGGCCAGCTGCACACAGCTGCCAAGCACGTGACCCAAGGAAAGGGGGTGCAAAGGCTGCAACCCTCACACAAACACATCGGCGATCATCATCATCAATTGAAGCCTCAATTCGTGCATCGTGACGATCATCCTCGTGGCCGCTCGACAGTCCCAAAAGGCACCGTCCCTTTTGACAGCACGCCGTCATTGGTGATCGAAAAATTAGGTAAGCCGCGCAGGACAGTTCTCTAGCACATTCCTCACTGGCAGCCGCTGTGGCGCTCCGAGTCAGTGCACCGCAGCATAGCCCCGCGCCCCACGAAGGCTTTTATCTCCGTCCCCCGGTTGACTCAGTTTCCACCACATGCCATCATCCCCATACATATTGCTCCGTCAACGGCCGCAGAGCGTCGTTCCTACAGCACTACAGAGCTGCAAATTTGACGGCCTAGTGATCTTATTCGAATTCGAACTCTGCTGTGCGCTGCAGCTGTCCTCCCGGGTTCATCGACCATCCCACCTCCACAACCGCTCCACAACATGTCCGAGGGCTGGGATACCGTCACCAAGATCGGCAGCAAGGTCCGCGGGCCTGGCGCCTCTGAGCGCGAGACCGTCGTTCGAGGCAAGGCCGCTCTGAACGCTGCTCAGCGAAGCGGCGGCATCGTCGGCACGGAGAAGAAGTACGCCTCGGCGAATGCGGTACGTCGAGTCCTCCGACCTAGCTCGCGACGAAGCAGGCAGTTGCTGACGGATGCACCCCGTAGGCCAGCAGCGGAACCGAGGGTCAGCGCCTGACCAAGGTCGACCGCTCCGACGACATCATCAAGCCCAACACCGTCGGCAAGCGGGTCGGCGACGCCATCTCCTCCGCGCGCCAGAAGATGGAGCCCAAGATGACCCAAAAGGACCTCGCCACGCGGTGCAACACCACGCAGTCCGTCGTCGCCGACTTCGAGCGCGGCTCCGCCACCCCGGACCAGAAGGTGCTCGGGTCCATGGAGCGCGTCCTCAACGTCAAGCTGCGCGGCAGCGACATCGGCGCCCCCCGGTTCCCGAGCAAGGAGTAAGCGGGCGTTTGGTGAGCTGAGGCTTGGAGAAATTGCACAAACGAGGCAAATACATCACCGCCGAGCCGAGGGATGCCGCGGGCTGGGCGAGGTGGTGAGTGGCATATCTTTGACGTGTGACACGGACGCCAGCGATGGGGTTTTAAAATGTCGGCGGTGGGGGAGTCAATAGACGGAGATTAGAAGCTGGGCAAAGGAATCGAATACTTCTCTGTGGCATTTCTTCAAGATCGATTGGGCCATTGGTGTGCGTGAAGCAGGGTGTCAGTCATTGGTGCCGGGCATGTGTTCAGCCGGCTCTCTGAACGGCTGTATTTCACAGTTTGAGCAAGTTGTTCCAATCCGCCAGCTGGACCACCCGACTCTCACCTTTTGCAGCTGTAAGCTTCTCTTTTCAGTCAAGTATAAATTCTCTTTAGACCAATTGTGATCCACTCACTTCATTCTTTCCGTCTCAGCTCTTCGGCCCAGCCTAAGCCCTCAATCCCATCGCACTCTCTCAATCCTCGTCTCTCTTTTGAGGCTCCTTGTCCCCGATCACCCCTCCATGGATTCGCCTACCCCAGTTGAGGGTGCCGCCGTCCCTCAGGATGCCTCCACGGAGAGGGTCGACGAGTCCCCCGGCAGCATCATGAACCGCCGCCGAGCAGCAAAGACTCTGCCAAGCAGCTTTTCTTCCAACCTCGGCAACCGAAACTCGCCAACATTCTCTCGCTTCTCTCGCAATGACTCTCACTCGCCGTGCGAGGTGCCCAGGACCACCGGCGGCCGCTCGGTCAAGTCGATTGTGCGGTGGCTCGAGGCTTCGACACAAGCTCCCCCGGCATCGCTCAAGAGCCTGTCCGAGGCGAAGCAGAACCAGTCGACCAGCTCGGCGGCACAAGTTCAAGAGCTTCTCGAGACTCAACGTACCATCCCCCACGCTCCTGGAGTTGAGGACCACTCGCTGGCGTACCTCAATTACAAGAAATTCTTCACCGACGCCCCTCTTGGAAGGTGTCTGGATGGCGTGACGGAGGATCTGTCCAAGATTCCCCTCGAAAACATCTTCAAGAACGCCGGTAAGGGCCTTGCGTCTGAGAGGACGCGTGTTAGCCTGATTGGGTCTGGTGACGGCGCTGGAGAAGCGTCTGCCCCTGCCAGGGCTGGTGACCGGGCCGCAACCGAGGAGTCTACAGTTCTGGAGAAAGCTGTTGGCGCCCCTGGCGAAGCAACTGCCCTTTTGGATTCCAAAGCCAAGACTCAAGGCCACACTGCCGCCTTCGCGGAGCAACTGGCAACGACGCCAGTGGATGAGACCCCTCAAGTCATTCAGCGAGACCCTCAGGAGGTCAAGGAATTCTGGGGCAACGTCCGCTCGTATCTGCACATCTCAGACGGCGAACTCGAATCCAACTCTGCCGCGAGCGGGTCCAACGAGCAGCCAGCCGCTCTCCCCGAGGCAGTCACCCCGAGGTTCGTCTCGAGCCCACACCGGGCTCCCTCCAACTGCCCCGGCGCACAACTAACCTCCCCCGGCTCTCAGCCTTCGCAGCCCGAGCCCCAGCACGGATCGTCCAGCTCCGCCGCACACGCCGGCGCACACCTCCGGCATTGGCGAAGACAACTACACCCTCTGCAAGCGTCCATCGCTGAACTAGACGATTTTTTTGAGGAGGGAGATGAGGCCAAGTCTACGATGCTGCGGCCCGAGCACAGCTACACACTTCCGTCTGAGCAAGGGCACGGGCAACCTGCGATGCCGAGGCGCATGGCGCGAAGAATTGGAAGTGCGCCTGCGTCGTTGGCAGCCATGTATCTTCGCGGCGCGAACAAGGCGACGCAGAACGAATGATGAACTTGGTGTGCAGAGTGTTTCTTGCTGGGCCAAAGGATGGATATGGTTTTCTGGCTTGGCCATTTGGCGCAGGGTGTTAGGATGAGGGGCACGCCAGATCATAGCCAGCCCCCTTCAGTCTTTAGTTAACTTGTGTATTCAGGGGATGGGAATATGATCAACTAATAAACCTCATCCTCAATTGTCATGCGCCTATGACGATGCTAGTGTTAATTCCCGCTCCTTTTATGAGGCCACCTTAGCGCTGTACTTTGCCGCGGCCGTGTCAAACAGAGTGCTCTTCTCCTCCAGGTCCACCAGAAACTGGTGGTTGGGATTAATCTTCTTGAGTGACCTGTAACGATTTAGCAACAGGCTTCTCACGTACACAGGGCAATACCTACTGGGTGAGCTCCGTGGGGTCGCTCCCGCAAATGGCCGTCAGGACCAGCGTGTTGGCGATGGCCTCGACGTACTCGGACTCCTTCTTCAGCGCCAGCTCCAGCGCCGCCTGCGCCTCCTCCACGCGGCCCAGGTGCAGCTCGCAGACGGCCTGCGAGACGAGGCTCCGTATCGACGCCGTGGAGGGAGCTTGCGCGAGCTCCTCGTACACGTAGAATGCTTGCTGGTACTTGTCACCGCCCTGTAGAGCGTCAGCACGGGTTCGCCTCGTGCGCAGACCGGGCTGCCTACCACTCTCAGTCCGACCCACGACTCTGCCAGGTTGACCAGCAGGCTGTCTTGTGCCCATCTCCGCGCGGCGGTGACTTCCTTGACGGCGAGGTCGGTTCGGTTCTGTTGCAGCTGGATCTGCACAATCAGGGCGACGGCCTCCACTGTTCCGGCGCGTCAGTCCAGCACGAGACCCAGGCATGCGCCCTTGTACTCACGACTCGCCTGGTGTTGCGACAGCAACGCAAGGGCCTCGTCTGACTTGCCAGCCGCTTGCAGGACCGTCCCGCCCAGGATCTGGACGGTGACGTTGTCGACGGCTGACGAGATGAGCTTCTCGATCGTCTTCAGCGCGGCATCGGTTTTTCCGAGGGTGTACTGAGCAAAGGCACCGATGGCCTCCAGGTCGGGTTCCGTCTCGCCCTTGACCTCGGCGAGGACATCGTCAGCCTGGCCAAGGGCGATACGAGCGCGCAGCCGGAGGATGCGCGCGGGCAGGGTGTTCTCGGGCGAAAAGGACGAGGTATCGAAGTCGACGACCTCCTGGTACTGGCCCTGGTGGAAGTGGTTGTGGATGTTGATCAATTCGCCTTCTGCAGAGTACGGATCCATGGTAGGCGACTGTTGCGACTGTGTCGTCTTCTCCTGGGAGCTGCGGAACAGAGAAGCGGCGTGTTCAACCAATGTCGTTACAGTGTGGGAGTGGTTTAACCGAAAATGTGCCTGGATACGAGGAGCGATCGCGCTGACTAAACGCCTTGCCGTTGTCTCAAACCTCCCAGGGCCCAGACTCAGCGCCTCAGAGGCCATTGCAACCAAACATCGTACTACGTCGATTCGAGACTGATATGGCATGTAGAAACCCTCAGCTTCTCGGGGCGATCCGTGGTGAGCAGTTTCCAGCAAGAACGCAAAGTTCATCACTTCGGAGTTGCAAGCTCCAACTTCGCAACTCAACAAGGCTGCGATGGCAGGAAGCTAGGAACCGCCCGCAGGTGGTGCATCCCAATCAGCCCTTGGTACGCTACGGGGTTACGGCTCTCGGGCTTCAAGTGTCGTTTGTGTGATTCGTAGGCGAGGAAAGGCTCAGGTCAGTCGTTTGAGACTAATGCTCGCTCCCGCTGTGGCAGTTGACCTCATGTCACATATCATCGTTGGCCTCGTGCATGCTGCGCGCTGCCGATGTATTAATGATTCGGCAAACAATGCTCAGAGCAATCCGTTTGAGCCGCAGCAGTAGTAGCACGTGACCCATTCTCTGCCTGCTTTGTTGTGAAAGCGGGTAGCCCTCGCTCGGTGATTCACTGCACCGCCTGAGTACTTAGCCTAAGCTACTGCGGCAGTCCCCATTTTCAGTCTTTTCCCTCCTTCGCCATCATCGCCGCTTCCGTTGCAGCCCGATCAAGTCAGGACTTACGCTCTTTCTTCAGATCTCGTGAACTTTGAGCCACCAGTTGATGTTGCGAACGTTTATCAGGTACCTCACAAAGCAGACGACTCGCATACAGGCCTCAGCTTAACTGTACTAAGTGTATCGCCAAGTTGGAACTTCGCTTTTATTCAGAGTCTCGATCATCTGAGCCGCTTTTGGCTGTACATTGGCGATAGTGCCTTGCGACGCACACAATGGGCACGATCCAATACGACAGGTGCGCTCGCAAAACCCAGAGCTTCTGCACCATTGCCAATACTCACAGCAAGTTCCAGCATCGTCTCATCCAAACCATTCCGGTTCCTGGTGGGGCCACACAAACGGGAATTCACCATTCATTCTGCTCTTGTTGCACACCAATCTCGCGCCCTTGACGCACTGGTGAATGGCGGAATGCGAGAAGCGCACGACGGCTGTGTCGTATGGGAACATGTTGACGAGCAGACCTTTACGCACTTTAGCCAGTACGTGTATACTGGAGACTACCATGCCGGAGACCCAGTGGCACTGTCCGCATCGACCACGAAGGATGCTTCATCAATCTGGACCAATCACCCGATTCCTTCTGGCCCGCAAGACTGGACCTTTGATGAGTTTGTTCCACTGTCGCACATTTCTAAGAAAAAGAAATCGAAGGGGGTACTCCTCTCCTCGCAGAACCAGCTAGACAACCCATTAACAAGGTGCGGACGTTTATGGGATGAGTTCAAGAATGCGCAAGGCTACGACGCTGCGAGATACTCGCCACCTCACAAGAACACCGACCCGCACAAAGCATATACAGAGATTTTTTTATCTCTCACGCACGGCTTTACGTTTTCGCCGACTGCTACGGAATATCGCAGTTAGCGCAGCTTTCGTCCCTCAAGCTTCACGGCACATTGGTTGCGTTTGAGTTATTCGATGAGAGAATCGGCGATGTTGTCGAGCTGCTGCGCTACTGTTACATGGATCCAGTTCCAGAGGATCTTAGAGTTCTCGTCGTACACTTTGTTGCCTGCCACGTGGAGAAGCTGTGGAAAAGCAAGGAGTTTCAGGGGCTTGTGGAGGCGCATGGGGAACTGTCAAAGGCGCTCGTTGGAAAGCTGCTGGCCAGGCTAGATTGAGCTAATCACAAGTGAGGTATACTTCCGAATCTCGTCTCTAGGAGCTCTTTGTTCATTGCAGCTACTTCGTACGGGTTCACGAGATGAGCAGAGCCGAGGCTGATCGGCGTGAATAGCATAAACCTCATCATTTGCGAGTCCCAAACTACACACTACACTTGTGCTGCTTCTCTGAGCATTTCGCAATCACCTCATATTCGAGTCCCAAAGTCTACGATTGATCTCAAATTTGAGAAGCCGGCAGCTCGTATGCTCGTCAATGGCTTTGAACTTGAGGCTGGGCGACGGACGTCTATTTTATTTCGCATTGTCTCTAAGCAGAATCTGCTTTGTCGCTCAGTACCTCATATATTAGGTCGCTTCAATTAAAATTTGAGCAGATGAAGAGAACAACTTCCGGGAAAGGAATCACATCGTGAGCTTTCTAGGAAGCCAACTGTGCTGTTCACATGTCTCCCCGGTTCACAGTTCGGGCAAGGAACGAGGTAGACTTGAAGCTGCAGACCCCAAAATATCTGCAGGACCAGCTGCGTCGGCCATGCTGTTTGTGATAAGTGCGATTAGAAGGTGAGACTTGCAAGTTGTTGCGAATGAAGTTGCGCCCGCCTTGTGCTTGACTGCGTTGCACACGCGCGAGCTGTGGAGGCTTAGCCAATCATGCCGCGGAGCTTCCTCCTTGCAGCCCTGGATTTGAGGCAGCAATGTGGCTGGCCCACCCAGCCACATCTTCCAATCAGGAATGGCGTTTACCCTAGCCTCCCACAAAGCGAGAAATCACCAAAACCTCACAAATTTCGCTCTCACCTGGGAACTTTGCATCACCAAACACTAAGTCACGACACCGCACAACGTCGTCAAGATGGTACGTTTCTGCTGCAATTCCTATGTTGATGCAAGGTCTCGACGAAACGACGATCGTATTTTACGAAGTTGGCAGCGCACGATGACAGTCTGGGGGGGAACCTCTTCGGAGCGGGGGGCCAAATGGAAGGACAATACACGACCGCGACGTCGCATATTGAGGAGGGCACTGCCGGCAGTATCGTTAGAGTTGGGAAATCTCACACTTCGGACCGCCAAAGACTGTCTCGTGTGAACCAGCGACTGCCCGCGACTTTGACGAATACTCGACCACCGCGCAACGCAGTCATTCCAGCAGGCAACTGACTTGGTGGAATAGGTCAACATCCCGAAGACCCGAAACACCTACTGCAAGGGCAAGGAGTGCCGCAAGCACACCCAGCACAAGGTCACCCAGTACAAGGCTGGCAAGGCCTCCCTGTTCGCGCAGGGTAAGCGACGATACGACCGAAAGCAGTCCGGTTACGGTGGTCAGACCAAGCCCGTCTTCCACAAGAAGGCCAAGACCACCAAGAAGGTCGTGTTGAGATTGGAGTGCGTCAAGTGCAAGACCAAGTCCC
Source organism: Tolypocladium guangdongense (assembly GCA_022114105.1). NCBI lineage: Eukaryota > Fungi > Ascomycota > Sordariomycetes > Hypocreales > Ophiocordycipitaceae > Tolypocladium > Tolypocladium guangdongense. The sequence goes on along the minus strand of NRQP01000001.1, from coordinate 3,801,672 downwards.
AGCTGGCGCTGAAGCGATGCAAGCACTTTGAGCTGGGGTACGTGGAACACCACCTTCGACACGGGCGGCGCGTGCTAACGAGACGTACAGTGGCGACAAGAAGACGAAGGGTGCGGCTCTGGTGTTCTAAGTCATTGTGTGTTTGGGTCACTCCATTTCTCGTGCTTCTCCTTGCGGCATATGGGCATCATGGACACCGGCGAAGGGGGTACAAGTCCTCAATTGGGGGATGGTTCATAGGGAATGAATAAAACGGTTCTCTGTGTCAACTCCTAGGGACGAGCCTACGTGCGACGGCGGCCATGAAGCGTCTCGAAAGCTATTCTCGCGATTTTTCCATACAGCGACGGACGACATCTGCAGTCAGTTGGTGAGGGCTGGCCAGCTTCAGGCCATCGGGAGAGGGCCGGTTCATGAACAGGGCTGTGTGGGCGATGGGAGGACCGATAAAGCGCGAATAAAACTGCCTGGAATTGAGCTGTGCTCGTTGCTTGTGAAGAGGTGTACAACTAACTATCCAACTTCTGTCTATCGAAGGTCTGTATAGCGGTCCATGCGTCTAGAATCCCTCGCCCGTCATGATGGTTCTGCCACCGCCATACCACAGAGTCCCGTCCCGCACATCCAGGCCCCTTTCCTGTCCCACGACCCATTCCCCGATGAACTCGGCGTCGGTCTTGTCCCAGACCTCCCTCTCCAGCCACTCGTTGATGTCGTCAACGGCCTTGACCCAGCGCTCCCGCTTCTCCGGCGAGTCGTGGTCGGCGTCGTCCAGGTATCGGCCCAGGGTGATGTGCGCGCTGGGGACCTGGTACCGCGAGCCGACCTCGAGCCCGGCGTCGCGGACCCGGTCGAAGACGTCGCGCCGCAGGTGGTGGTAGGTGTAGGCGTCGCCCTGCGTGATGCCCGCCTGCGGGCCTGGGGCTGTGGGGCCCGGGGAAAGCGGCGCTTCGCCCGAGGCGGGGAGGAAGGAGAGGGCAAAGGCGGCGAGGTCATACGAGATGGTGGGCTTGACGAGGCGGGCGCGGTGGGAGTGCGTGTGCGAGGTGATGGAGGGGATTGCCGGGCGCAGGGTGGCCACGAGGGCTGCAATCTCGTCGGCCGTCTTGGAGAAGGCGAGCTCCAGCGTGGTCATGTGCATCTGGTACGTCGGCGTCAACCACACACCTGCACCCGCCAGTCAGCCTCTGTCCATGGCCGCACATCAGACATCAGGGCACCGCTCACTCGGCGCCACGGCCTTGAGCATGCCCTGCACCTTGGCCGCCAAGCGGATGACGTGGATCGGCGGCCGCGCCCAGAGCACCAGGCAGTGCCGCTCATCGCGGAAGCCGGGCTCGACGCCGGGCCGCTCCAGCCTCAGCAGGTGCTGGTCGATGCCGAGGCCGGCAAAGTCCGGGGCCAGGAACTTGGCCTTTTGCTGGGCGTTGCGCCTGGCGCGGTGGACGGCGTAGAGCTGCTGGATCTCTCGCTGTGCCGGAGTCAGCTGGGAGCCTTGAGGAGGTTGAACTCGGGAGTGTTCTTGCATGGTCGTCGTTGCAGGCGCTGATAAGGGTCGAGTGGGGGTTCTCGCCGGGCTGGAGGACGATGCTGGAGAGGTCCTCGAGCATGTTCCCGGCCTTGGTGGGAGCGAGCGTGACGGTCATTTCGATGCTGCAGCCGTTGATCTAATACTGACAGTAGTATTGCAGAGTACAGCTGTTACGAGTATGTTGCAGGAGGACGTGCTTTTGGTTAGCGTCCTACCCCTTGTTGTTCCCATTCGCCCCTAACCAAGATATTAGTAAGCCCATGTTGAAGATGTCGTTTTAATGGTTGAGCGATGGGAGTATGCGATAGTAAAGGAAACGAGTGAGTGAATGAGGTTGAATTGTTGAAAAGTAAGCAACTGTCAAGAACGGCATGAGGCTTTGTGGTGGGTGCCTTGATGACATGCTGACACTCAAGCCACCAACCACCACACATCTCAATCGAGTTACTCCGTAAACGTTTCTCCAACCCGACTACAGCTTTTCCAGCCGCGCCTTGGGTATCCTCACCTCGACCCTCGGCTCTGCAGCCCCCTCCGACTCAAACTCCACCAGCTGGCAGTCCTCGCCGGCCACGCCGCTCACCCACTGCGACACGACAAAGTCGAGCGTCGCGCCCGGCGCGCCCAGGACCACCATGGGCGCGTGCCACGTGCCCGCGCCGTACATGACCGCCTGCGCGCCGCCCGCGACAAACGCGCGCAGGCCGCGCAGGTCCGGCAGGCCCCTCCCGGGCAGGCCGCGCGGCACGGCGAGGCCGGCGTCGGCGGCGGCGGGCGGCAGGCTGGGGGCCACGACGACGAGGTACGCCGCCGCCGCGGAGGAGGCGAGCGGCGCAAACGTCTGCGTGGTGAAGGGGTGGCGCTCGAGGACGCGCACGGCGAGGCGGTCGCCGGCGGGGCCGAGGTCGCGCGCGGCGCAGGCGAAGACGCTCGTCACGGCGTCGGCGCGGCCGCTGGGCGCCTGCGCGTAGAGGCTGCGCGGGCGGCCCACGGCGCGGTACTGGATCGCGGAGCCCTGGTTCGCGGACGCGGCGTTGCCGGGCAGCGACGCGGATGCGAAGGCGGAGGGGTGCACGTCCGGGCGGGGGTTGGCGATGACGGCGCCGAAGGGGGCGAAGGCGGCGGGCGAGAGGGGCTGCGCGGTGACTTGGATCCTGCGGTCGCCGAGGCGGACGGTGAGGGCCATGGCGGCGCGTGCTGCGAAGGCGGTGGTCGAAGATGGGGGGTGTTTGCTTGAGAGACACGTGCAGCGACGGTGAGTGGCTGCGGACGGAGCCGGCTCCTGTGGCGCCGGTCCCGGACCCTCCGGGGGGTTCCGCGTGCTCCCCGACCGCAGCGGGAGACGGGCGCCTTCGCCGTGTCAGTAGCCGTCATGCAATTCCGCCAAGCTCCGTTGCGAATTGGAACCAAGCCATGTGCCAAGACATGACGGTTGGTAATGCGGTTGGTAATGCGTGTGTGGGCTGGCTCCCCGCCGAGACGCGTTGGACTCGGCACCGACTCGGCGTCCGCTATCGCTGCGAAATCCCCGACGATGCCATCCACGAGGCTTTTTCGTGTAGTGCTCACCTCACCTTGTTGACCAAGATGCCGTCACGCTGTGGTGATGCACAGGACGCTATCCCTCCCTCACCGGCATCCCCGCCACAGACGGCACGTCCCGCCGCCGGAATAGATGAGCCATGACAGCCCGCTCGGCGATGGCGGGTCCGACCGCGGGCTCGACGTCGAGACGGGCGCGCTCCCCACCCGCGGGCGCGCCGGACGAGGCGCGGCAAGCCATGCGCCGGCACCGAACAGCAGGGAGCCGGTGGCATGGAGCGAGCTCCCGCGAAAGGACCAGCTGGCCACCATCACGCTGGCCCCGCTGAGCGAGCCGCTCGTGCAGACATCTCTCCAGGTGCGTCTCCCCGGCGCGCCACAGCTCGACAAGACGGGCGAGGCTCACAGCGGGCCCGCAGGCCCACATGTTCTGCCAGCTCAAGTGGTTCGACCCGTCGCTGCCCGACGCCGCCATCGTCGGCCCCGTCCTCGATGGCCTGCTCTCCGACCCGGCCGGCAGCCACCCGGGCCTCTTCGGCCGCGTGCCTACGCGCCGCCCAGCATGGTCAGCGCCGCGTTCCTGCTCGGCGCCGCCGCCGCCGTGTGGCTCGGCCTCGAGGAGAGCTCGACGGCCTGCGCGGCGGCGGGGTGCGAGGCCCTCCCGACGACGGACGGCGCTCCGTCGAAGCCGCCCGTCCGGCGGTACGCGCGGCGCCTCGCCTTCCGGCGCATCTTCACGCGCAACGTCGCCCTCACGCTCGTCGCCCAGTTCTTCCTCGCCTTCCACGTCGGCACCTTCAACTCGCTGTGGTTCGTCTTCCTGTCGACCCCCGTCTGGGGCCCCAGCGCCTCCGGCCACGCCGCCCGCCTGTCGTTCCGCTTCACCGGCGGCCTCGGCCTGCCGCCGCGCTCCGTCGGCCCCGTGCTGGGGGGCGTCGTGTGGTGGGTGCTCAGCGGCATCGCCGTCTGCGCGTGCCTGGCCAGCTGCTGGTCAGAAAGGGAGACGGACACGAGATATGGCTCGACGGCGACGAGGAGCCTGCAGAGGAAAATCGCTAGCAAAAAGGGTCAATTCTTCATTCCCAGATCTGGCTGCGGCCCCGTACCTACATACTACTGACATTCAACGCCGAAATGACTGCCCGGACAACAGAGTACATCCATGCTACATTCGCGGTCCCGATTCGAACCTGCAGCCCCCCTACCGTTCCGTTGACATGCTTTTGCGCCGTTCTTGCACGAATGCATACCACCGTTCATGCGAATTCCCTCGGCCGTTGGGCACTCCCCAGGGCGGGATCGTCCTCATACTCTTTTGCGTCCGAGCTCCTCCATGGTGTGGGCGAGACGGGCTGCAGACCGATCTGCTGCGAGGGGGGTTCGTAGCCCGGCGGCGGATCGGACGGGTAGCCGGACCCCGAGGCCTGGCCGTGGCCCTCTCGCCACGGTTGCGGTTGATATCTCGTGTTGGCGCCGTTGAGCGGGCCACCCACGGGCTGGAAGCTCTTCCTGGCGAGCCACTGCTGCGCGATGACGAGGAAGAGAATGGCAAAGGCGCCCAAGATGATGAGGCCGGCAAGCACCATGCCGTACCTGCGGTCGAGGGCAAAGGTGAAGCCGCTGCGACGTGTAATCAGCGCACAGATCCAACATGCAGTGTGAGGGTTGGGCGTCGACGTACAAAAAGGCGTTCATTATGCCGAGGAAGATGATGAGGCGTCCCAACCAGAGATGAACCCTACCATACTTGGTTGGCGCCTGCGTCTTGCGGTACTGCGTGTGGTGGAGGAAGCCGAGGCTGAACTGGACCAGGATAAAGGCGACGACGATGAAGCCGAGGATCTGGTGGTAGGAGCGGAAGCCCCGAGACTAGAGCATGTCAGCAACGGAACCGACGGCAATGGATGGCGTCCGTCCTCTGCAAGGAACGCACCCTCTGGTAGTTGAAGCTGGCGGCCACGCCCAGGCCGAAGCCCGCCAGGACACCGACCATGGCCACCGTCTGGTTCAGGCCGTGCCAGCGCGCCCAGCGCCCGAGGCGCAGCACGACGACGCCAAAGGGGAACATGCCCACGACGCAGAAGACCATGAGCGCGGCGTGCAGATCGGCCTTGACGTCGGACTGGCCCGTCTCGCGGTAGTCGAGCGTGGTGCCCTCGTTGACCGAGTCCTTGGTCAGGACGGGCGCGTCGGCGCTGCCCTGCGTGCGCTTCATGTCGATGGTGAAGACGCCGTACTCGCGGTGGAACTTAATGCCCGCGCCGGGGCTGTCGCTGCCGAAGGGCTCCTGGGGCCCGACGGCGTAGACGGCCTTTTGGTTGGGCGAGCTGACGTCGATGTAGCCGCTGTTGGAGTTGGCCGCGGGCCAGCTGCGGCAGTGCTCGCTGCACTTTGCGTTGAAGACCATGTAGCCGTCGACGACGCCCGTGCCGTTGAGCACCTCGATCTTGACGTCGGGGTAGAGCTGGGGCTCGTAGTTGCCGTAGGCGACGCGCGGGGAGAAGGTGACGTTGTCGCCCTGTTCGTTGCGGTAGATGAGGAGGAAGAGGGCGCCCTTCATGTCGTCGCTGCCGAGGCCGACGCCGCCCCACGACGCCTCGGCCGACACGCGCAGGCTGAAGAAGATGTCCGAGTTGTCATTGTCGGGCACGGTGAAGGCGAAGCCGAGGTCGCCGCCGGGGGACACGAAGGTGGACTGCCCGGGGGGGTTGTCCTGGTCGGCGGCGAGGACGGGACTGGGGGCGAGGGCTGTCGCACATCGCGGTCAGCGCTGACGGTTCGTATCTCGAGCGCATCCCATGACTCGCTCACCTGTGGCAGCCAGGGCCGCGCGCCAAAACGTCGTGAGCAGCATTCCGTCGGGTTCGAGGCGCAGAGACGATGCCGTGGCTGGTGTGGAAGCGGGAGGGCAGCTGAACTCCGACGAGGCCACTTCAGCCCCTAGACTCGACCCCTGGCGGCGCCTAATTTCGCCGGCGCCCCTCTAAAGTGGAATAGGAATTGAGTTGAAGCCAAGATCTGGCTGCCGCACCCTCCCTTGCCTCGCAATGACGCCGAGACCTGGGGAATCAGCCGGGCGTGTGGCGAGCACGCGTCACATGTTTGATGGGCATTCGTTGCGCGGCATGTCGAGCAGACGGACTGTTGACAGATGACGGCAACGACTGCCTCTACGGAGTATTTTTGCCTGCTCCGGCGGCTCCTAAAGTAATGCGACGGCGTTGATTCGCTCGTGGGCTGGGGTGGCTGCCACCCACTGTTCATGCTGTGCGCACTAAGGTTTAGGTATTAATAGAGCGAGATGCGTGGTGCAGCCCAGGCAGTGATGGTCATTGACTCATGACAAACGAGCAACTCGGCTCTCGTCACGGAGAGAGAGAACGCTGGGAAATCCTGTTCATCACTCAGCGTTCCAAGCAGTTCTGAGTATGTGGCTTTTGGCCCACCTTGTGTGATTGCGATGGGCGAAACAGCTCTCGTGCCGAGAAAGCGCTCAACATACATACCTACCTACCTACATAGTATATATAGTCCGTACGCACGTCCATGTACTCATCCAACGCATATCAACATCATCAGCACTCCTTACTTCGTCATCATGCCTCCTAGCCGCATCACGACAGCCCGTTGAGAACAAGCTGCGCCTTCTGCGCATCGCCAATGTTGACCCAATCCAGCTGCACCCCCCGAGTCAGCCTCGCTCTCGAAAGCAGGCGCAGAATGTGCAAACTCACCAGGACAACATTCGGCTGCGGCTTGCCCTGGCTCTTGCACAGGTCGACCTGCTTCTGGATCGACGCCAGCGAGTTGGTGTTGGACGCGTCCGGCAAGTCGGGAAACACAATGTCGCCAATCTTGAAGTTGAGCATGTGGTTCATGATGCCCATGAGCTTCGTGGGGTCGCCGCCCGTCGGCCGGTCGACGCTGCACGTCGGGAAGCTCCTGTCCGTGACGCCGTAGGGCGTCTCCCAGTAGTAGTTGAACTCGCTGATGATGTAGTCGACCTTGCTCTGGTCCGCGTGGTAGTCTGCAGCCGTCTCAGAAGCCTCCCCTTGCACGGCGTACCGGCATCGTCAGGCGGAGACTCACCCATAAAGACAATCAGCCGCGTCCCGGCGTTGACGAGCTCCTGAAGCGTCGGCCACTGGCCCTTGGCCACGACGCCCTGGGGACGAAACACGTATTTCTTCAGTCCCGAGCTGCCAAACGCCGCGTCAAACCTGTCCACCGTGATGCCGTCACCGTTGGTCAGCAGCAGCGTCACCACCTCGTCGGCGTGGCCGCCCATCCAGTCGGCAATCTCGTGCAGGTACTGCGTCAGCGGGCCGGCGTCGAGCTCCCAGCAGGTGGTATGGCACATCTCGATGACGCCCTGCTTGTCATGCGTCTGCGCCTGCAGGAAGCGCACGCCGCTGTCGAGCTGCTTCGTCACCGACACCAGCTGGTTGTGCGCGGGCGTCTCGCCGACAAAGGCGCTGTTGTGCGTGCCGATGACGGTCACGTCCGAGTACCGGCGCCCGCAGAGCTCGGGCCGGCCGTTGCACGCCGCGAGGGCCGTGGCCGCGAGGGGGAGCACGAGAGGCAGCTGCATCTTGGGCGCGCACGCCGCGAGGCCGTCGCCAGGGCCAAGGCCCTGCCTTATACAGGCAACCGGCATGAGTGAATGGATGGCTGGCCGCTGGACTCGAGGCAGCACGCCAAGGCATCCCGTCGCCGCACCAGCCGTCCGTGCCGTGGTCGGGGTCGCCGGCCAGCAGGTGGGCTGACTCGTTGCGTGGGGATGCGTGGGATCGTGCAGCCGTCGAGGCCGTGATTGGTTTGGCGAGATCGGGAAGGGCCACGATCCAACGCTAGCCGGCCTTATCGCGGCGCTCCCTGGAGAAGAGAACGACTGTTCAACTTGCAAGCGGGTTGCAGAATAAAGCCGTCCGACGTGCTCTGCAGATGTTTTTCGACGGACCCCTCGTCTTCTGGCAAAGCTGAAGCAAGACATGGAGCCGCCATGGCATATCGCGGGCTGTCTGGCGCTGCCAAGGGTCCCGCACCTCACACAACCCGCCATCCATGCATCTCGTTTGGTGAAGCCCCATATTCCTTCAACTGGGGCATCGCAGGTCATCAGAAGAGGTGCCAGGAATATTTAAGCCGGCCCCTGCACCGGTGTTCAAGGTAGCACATCCCACGCAGAGTCATGGGATACTGGCTAAAGCAGGTGTACGAGTAAAACAAAACCATTGTGTCACCTGAAAACCAACCCTTGTTCGAGAAGCAGACGGTGCATTGAAGATGGGCTTTCTGAGAGCCATTGTTGAAAGAATCAGGCTTTAAGGTTCAGCGACAACGGCCCTCACGGCCCGTTAGCACTCAGGCACAGTGGAGCTCTTATCTTATCGCAACCGCGACACTGTCCTTACCACCAACGTCACCAACGTCACAACCTCATCCCTCGCAATCTCGACATTCCCCCGTATCTGGCCATGCTCCGTCGCCTGCCATGTCGCACCTCCTCTCCATCGTAGGCTGGTCCTTTCTCCCCGGCGTGCGTCTCTCCACCCTGTCGTCCGCCCCCAGACACACTGTCCCTTGGCTAACGTGCCTCGCAGCTGGCCACCTCGTGGGTCCAGGCCATCTACTACGGCTTCACCATCCGCGCCGGCGACCCCAAGCCCGCGCCCGGCTCCCCGCGCCACGCCTCCCACCGCCGCGTCATCAACATCCTCGTCGTCTCCGCGTACCTCGCCTACACCATCTACGAGGCCGACCACAACCTGCGCGCCGCCCCCACCTTCTACCAGGACCTCGGCGTGCCCTTCTCCGCCGCCGACCGCGACATCAAGTCGCGCTTCCGCCGCCTCGCCGCGCTGCACCACCCGGACAAGGCCGGCGCTGGTGCCAGCGAGGACGTCACCAGCTACTTCATCCACCTCAAGCTCGCGAGCGACATCCTGCAGGACGCCGCCCGACGCTTCGCCTACGAGCGCTTCGGCCCAGACGTGGTCGCCTGGGAGAAGTGCGTCACGGTCAAGGATTTTGTCAGCAGGGGCATGCTGTGGGGCATCCTTCCCCACTATGGCGTCGCGGCGGCGACAATCTACGTCCTGGGGCTGTTTGGATACATGGAGTTTGGCAAGTTTTACCGCTGGCTGATCCTCATCACCCTCTGCGTCTTCGAGGTGCACGCCGTCACGCGGCCGACGTTCCCGCCCGTCGTCAACTTCCTCAACGCCATCATCACGCGTGTGACCTTTCACGCGCCGTACCTCCCGTTCCAGGCCATACAGCTCGCGCGCAAGCTTACGATTACCCTGTATATTGCCCTCTCACAGATCGGCCCGCTTCTGGCGGAGCAGACACAGCCGCGGCAGGGAGCCGCCCAAGGTGGCGAAAAGGCTCTGTGGCAGGGGCTCGACCGCCTGGAGGCTATTGCCGCCCAGCTGGATACCGACGCGGGGCGGCTGATGGACATGGAGATGGCGCCGTTCAAGGGCGACGCCGAGGCTGTCGGCAGTCTGCAGGGGAAGATGCGAGAGTGGTTGGTGCAGAACACGATACGCGCCGATCCGATGGTGAGGGATGCGTTGGGCACGTCGTTTCGAAAGAGGCGCATAGACGCGCCCAGCGGTGCGAGAGGGAACCGATAGACAAAGCGCAATTGCCACCATTTGTATAACGGGTATGTAGAATCGCAACGCCTTGGTCTACTCAAGACATTGGCTATGCTAGGAAAGTTGTAGATCATAGAACATGGAATTGGGCCGTACTCATGGTCGCCTCGCCTTGTAGTCTGAAGAGCCGGCCTGAAGAGTGGCTACTATATGATCAACGATAATAAAGCAGGCGTTTTATTTTAAAGAATCTCCCAGTGCTTGTGGAAGCTCATAGTCTCTGCGCGCCTCTCGTCTCAATGGGAATCAGACACATGCCCACAAACGCAGCCAGGATCAAGACCGCCGACATGTAAATCGGCGTCGTCGCTCCATCTCCGGGGACGGTAGCCGCCAACACCGGCGCCATCAGCCCCGTCAGTCTATTCAAAAAGCTCGCCACGCCCGTGCCCGCGCCCCTCACCGGCGCCGGGAAGATCTCGGGCGTAAAGGCGTACAAGACGCCGTACATGATGTTCTGGGCAAACGCCTCGACGCACGAAAAGACGAGCTGGGTGGCGGGCGTCGTGCCGTACGTGACGAAGAGGAAGAGGAAGATGGCGGAAACGAGGGTCGAGCTGGCGAGGGTGCCGCGGCGGCCGAGGAAGGGGGACGGGTGGTCGACCAGGTAGGCGGCGAGGAGGCTGCCCGGGACGCCGAGGACGGAGGTGATGGCGTAGTTGCGGTAGGTTTCGCTGGAGATGGGCGCCGTCTCGGACTGCAGCTGGCCTGCGTCGCCGTCGCCGCCATGGTGTGAAAAGTACTGCGGCAGAAAGGCGTTGAACAGCGGGTAGCCCATGCCGATGCTTGCCCAGCAGAACCAGACGAGGCCGGTTGCGAGGCCCAGCGTCCTGGTCTGGAACAAGGGGCGAAGCCGCTCTCCGGAAAAGCCCTTGAGCTTATCCTTTAGAACGCTTGAGCTTGCCACGGCCGAGAACTGCTGCGCAACATGCGTCGCCTGCGCCGCGTCCTCGGCGGCCACCTGGTCGAGGATTTCCGACGTGAGCCACGTCTTGGCGTTGTTGCGGTAGGCAATGCCGTGCACGACGGCGACGGCCTCGGCCTGCCTGCCCTTGTCGAGGAGAAACTTGGGCGACTCAAAGAGGTGGAAGACGAAGCAGCGGACGGCGAACATGGCAAAGGTGATGACGCCAATCGTGACGATAAAGTATCGCCAGCCCTGCTCCACCGGCCAGTTCGCGATGAAATACCAGGCCACCAGCGAAGACGCCAGTTGCCCAACGGGCCACCACACGGAGAGGAGCGTGAGCAGCGCGCTCGAGGCGTCCGGGAGGAACTCCAGGAAGAGGGCGCCGTCCACGGGCAGGTTGCCGCCAACGCCGAAGCCCAACGCCGCGAAGGCGAAGCACACGCCGCCCCAGCTCTGCACGTAGGCGGCCGTGATGCCGAACACGCCCGTGATGAGGAGGGTGAGGTTGAAGGCGATGCGGCGGCCGAGGACGTCGGACCCGATGCCCCAGATGAAGCTGCCCGCCGCGAGGCCCACGAAGCAGGCGCTCGTCGTGTACCGGACCGTCTTTTCCGAGACGCCAAACTCTGCAGACAGGGACGGGAGACACAGAGAAACGCCCTGCGAGCGGTCAGTGTGCAAGCCGTCATGTGCCGCTACGGGGCTCTTACTTGTAGCCACAGGCTGCGAGCAGGGTTAGCAGAGCCACTGGCTTCAGGGGCTCGTGATACTCACTTATCTGCGAACCATCCAAAGCCGCAGAGGATGAACAGTTGCCAGTTGTACCTCCCCATGCCGATGTCCTGGATGGCCTTGTTGATGAGCTTGGATTTGACTGTCGCCGGGTCAGCAAAGCCCAACCCACAGCGCCATTTCGTTAAACCCACTCTCATACTCCGTCCACTGGCCTCTCCGGCCTTCCCTCGTCTGCGCTCGCAGCCCCTCGATGGTATACTCGGCAGCGTCCATCATGAGCATGCCCTGCCTCTCGCTGCCCTCATCCTTGCCGTGAACATCGTCATCGGCGTCGCCATGCCGCGACTCAAACTCTGTGCACCCCGTCCTCGCCGAATGGCTGTGAAGGTGCGCCTCTTCCAACGGGACCAGGACGCCGGCGTAGTCGTGCACGGCCTCGATCCGCCCCATGCCTAGCCGCCACGAGATCCTCATGGTGAGCGTCGCAGCTGCGTAAGAAAATTCCAGCCGACTGTCTCGGCACCGCTCATGGATAGGTCGTCGCTCAACGTACGCAGAGTTCGATGCTCGTGACGGTGAAGCGCGTGTTTGGGTGTCTCGTGGCGTGTGGCTGGAACGAAGTGACTCCCCCCTTGCGTCTCGATCTCAAGAGTCCTAGTCGGTTCATCGCGCCACGAATCAGCGCCGGCCTATCAAATCCGCGTGCCAGCCAACGACGACGGCGCGATCTGCAATTGTTAGCATCGACACGAGGCCAAGCGAGTTGGAGGCTGGGCAAAATGCTCGATAACAATACGTAGACCCCAGTCCTCTGTGGCATGCATTTCCTCTCGTCTTGTCGTCTTCGCATTGGTCGATGATTGCTTGGCATTAACGGCTGCGCTGTCTCAACCCCCGGCCAATACGTAAGGCTTACGACATGTTCCCAGGACGCGACGAATCGTACGATGCCAAGGTTCAGCTATCCATTGTGCATTTGCAAGGAGCATGTCATCCGGGTAAAGAAATCAAATAACTCGGACAGACGCAAAGCTGTGCCTGCCTTAGCCACGGTCTACCTCCTAATGGCCGCGGCTCAAGCCTGTCCATCCATGTGCCTTAACTCGACCGGTTCCATATCATGTGAAAATGACTTGTGTCATAAAATAACTCCACAACTCCGCGCAAATCTCTGAGTATTCGCCGCCTAGTCTTCAGTTTTCATTGTTCGATCAGACTTGCGCGACTTGGGACCTGCGATGATGGCGGTGGGTCTTCTAGCCCTCGTCCTCGTCGCTCGTCGCCTCTATGTTGGCCTTGGATGGCTTGGAATTTTCCTTCTTTGGCTTCACTATAGTTGCCACGGCAGTTTCGGCCGTCTCGTCGACGCCGTGGACGGATTGGCCCATCTCTCGTAGCGTCGCGTTGATAGCGGGGACGGCCTTGAGCAGAGCCGCGTACTGCTCGACGGACAGAGAAATTCCCTGACGTGCCGTCAGCTTGCATCTCATAGCCGGAAACTCGGTGCGCGTACCTTCTTCCCCGGGAGCATCTTGCCGTCTTTCTCGTAGTATTCGCGGACATTGACCATCCACAGGTTCTTGAACTGCGACACGCCGACGCGACGCTTGTTCGACAGCTATGCGCAACGTCAGCCAGCACATCGCTCAGCCGCAGCATTAAGCGACCAACCTCCCAGAAGGGATTTCCTTCATCGTCTTTGCCATCCGGCGCGCCAGTCGAGGCAGCGTTCTTGCTCTTCTTGGGGGCCTTCGGGGCGACTTGAGGCTCCTCATCTGCGCTGGCGCTGCGCTTCTTGGAGTATCGAGACATGTTGCAAGTGGTCGCGTGAGGCGGCGTTCAACTTCTCTGCGTTTCCACGTGTGCGTCTCGCGGTTGGAAGAGTTGTTTGAGGGTCAAGCTTTTGGTGGTCTGTTTTCGTGTGGTCTTGGCGGGCAGACGCGCTTGAGACAGACCTGCAGCGGGGCATCAACGCCAGTTCACGTGACGATAAGAACAACTGGCTAATCCTCCAGAATCAGCATCAAATCGCGGTCTGGATGTCCTCAAGGCCTCGCCAGGCCTGCTTGCGTCTAGCAATGCTTTCACGGTATTTCTCGTAATTTCCGCGTATTTTTCAACTCGGATCAAGCTGCAACCGGACGCCCTGTTGCTGACGAGTGCATCGTACGAAAATCTCCGTACATTCCAATGAGTCGGAGGGCGTACAGGGGCAGGGGGCTGGGAGGGAGCGCTAGAGCTCCAGAATTAGCCTGATAAGGGGCGGGCTCCGCTCACGGGTTCCAACCCTCGGCGCGAACGGAAGCAGAGAGGCCCGCGACTCGAAACATCTCGTCCTCCAGCCCGTCGCAGCAAGTTATCTAGCATCATTTCCCCGGCGCCACCGCAGCTACGAGGCTGTAGCTTGCTATGGTGTCGGTCCATCGCGCCATATCGATACGCTTGCGTTAAGGGCTGCCGCGGTCGTGGTCCAGGACGAGCTTTGCCAATGGCTTCAGCACCAGGCGACGACACCCAACAACCGAGTACCCCTGCCAAACGAGCGCTCAGGGTCGATGCGGCGACTCCGAACGGCGCGCCGACCCCAGAACTCCATCAGCAAACGGATCCCCTCCTTAAGAGCGCACCGAAAGCTTCGCCAGTAGACACGTTGCCCCCAGGGCCGCCCCCGGTCCCTCCAACCCTTGCTACCACGGCTCTCCAGTTCATCTCGACTGCGACGCCGAGCACGCTTGCAGGAATCGCGGTCGTCTTCTCCGGAATAACATACGCAATACTCGGAAAGGTGGGCCTTTTGATCATTGGTGCCTTTGGCGGAGTGGTCGCTTTCGTATCCCTCGAGGCCAAAAACCCGGGCATTGCGAGGGCAGTGAGAGGCGAAAAGGGGCCTGAAATCTTGGACAGAGTATGGCTCGATTTGCAGAGCGCCAAACCGCGAGACGGCGACGGCGCCGACGACAAGGACGAGGAGACTGCCTTCAAGGCGTTCGACGACTTCCGTCCCGAGACCCGAGAGGCCCTCGGCGGCCTCGTTGACGCTGTGATCCGGGACTACGTCAAGTGGTGGTACAGTCCGATTGTACCGACGGACCATTCGTTCCCTCTTGCGTGCCGCAAGACGCTCAACTCCTACCTCCTCGCCATCTCGAATCGAATGTCCCGAAAGCGACCCGCCGATGCCTTCCTGGACCTCTTGACCAATTGCTCGTCCATCGTCATTGTGCTCATGTCGGAGCTCGCTGCTGCATTCGCGGAACTGCCACCCGACTCCAACATGACGGCTGCTGATGCCATATACAACTACTTGGCGTCAAACCCCGACTCGCGGTTGGCAAATCTTCTGAACCAGAGGCAGCAAGCTGCGAAATTCAAGATGGTCGCCGAGGATCTGCTGGGGTTCCTGGACCAAAGCTCGCAAAATTGCGACCCTGCGCGAGTCTTTTTGCGAGAAATCCTGGCCAGCTCCGTGCTCGAAACTACACTGCAGACATGCAGCAAGGCGGAGTGGATAAACGGATGGATCGTGCATCTTCTCGAGGCTGGCGAGCCAGATCTTAACCAGGCCATCGACGTTGGCATGCAAACAGGCCGTGATACTGGTAACAACGTGTTCGCAGACATGGACGGAAACGTCGGGAATATCGGCATCGCCAAACCAAGTCGTCCAATTGCAGAAGCAGAGCGTAGCCGACGGAAGGAGTCCCTAGGGCACAAGAAGAAGCTCAGCAAGGCGGACGAGAAGCTAGAGGAAGCAGTGGAAGAGATGAAGCGGATGAACGACATGATTTCACGGGGCGACGCGCGTCGAAAGGGAGATTCCGCCTCGCTGGATCCTTGCGTGCGACCGGACCAAATTAACGAAGAGGTGGCCGCCAGCAAGCCGGACGTTTCTAGGAGGGACAGTGCCATCGCTCAGGAGTCACCCGAGCCAGGGCAGTCATTCGACAACTCTTCGCCTCGAGAGGCCTCGTCTGGTGAGTTCTCCGCCAAGAGCGAAGTTGAGAACACCCCGGTCACGCCACACTCGACCAGAGGCTCGTCGAGCCAAAACTCGTCGCCGCAAAGGTCTAGCGGACAGCAGTTTACCAGCTTTGATCAAATCGTGCCCCAGTCACAAGGCGATGATGGCGCAGAAGACGAGGTGCTTAAGAAAGCGCCCCCAGGTCTCCACAATGCCTCGTTCACGTTGCACGACGATGCCACTGGTGATGTTAGCAAGATCCGCAACAAGCCGAACTGGGACTACCTGATCCAGGTTGAGCCATCGTCAACGGCACATCCTGGGTGGATGATTGTCAGGAGGTACGCAGACTTTCATACTCTTCACGAGATCTTGCGGCGCATTGCCGCGATTTCTGGTGCCACCGCCTTTACAGAGCTACACAAGGAGCTGCCCAGCTGGAGGGTGCACACCAGAGAGTCTCTTCGCGGCGAGCTCGAGAGATATCTGCGGGACGCGTGCTGGTACCAGTCACTGGCAGAGAGCGAGGGCATGAAACGATTCTTGGAAAAGTCCCAAGGACACACGCACGGTAACTCGAAGTCCTTTGGCTGGGAGACTGTCGGCAAGAACATGCTGGACGTCCTCACCATTGCTCCAAAAGGGGCCATGGAGGGCGGAAAGACTCTGGTGGGCGGCGTCAGTGGTGTCTTTGGCAACTTTCCCGGCCTGAACAGGAAATCGACCAGCCAGTCGGTAGACTTGACCCTGACGGCGAGCTCCAGTCGCCTCTCCATCTCGGGCCCACCGCCGGTTGCGAGTGCAAGGTCGCCAGTCAGGTCAGAGCGAGCTAGTACGGATAGCCAGCGATCATCTGTCATTTCTACTCAGCCTGGAAAGATGCCGCCGATGGAGAGGCGGCCGAGCTATCAGTCTCAGGGCGACGGCGACGGCGAAAATGGCAGGGTCGGCCGCTCGGAGCGGATGGAGCCAGGTTCCACCTCGGCCAGTGCTCAACCTAGCAGGGAGCACAGCCGGGCATCCAGCTTGGCGGCGATCCGCTCGCCCTCGATGGTCAGCCTCGACTTCATGAAGCTGCCTCCGCCGCCAGACGAGATTAGCGATGACTACGAGGCGTCGGCGAACGGCGACGAGGCAGGGCCCAAGGCGAACGATGGCGCGGCCGCGCATCACATTCGTCGCAGCAGCACGCAGAGCACCACCAGCTGCATGGCCGCTGCGGCGCCGGCCGCGAACGGCGTCAAGAAGGCAGTGGCAAAGCCCGCGAAGCAGCACTCGCAGCTCTCGGAGCAAGAGACGCGGGTGGCGGTAGAGCTCCTATTCGCGGCCATCAACGAGATGTACACCCTCTCGTCTGCATGGAACATCCGGCGGACTCTGCTCACGGCGGCAAAGTCGTTTCTGCTCCGCCCCGGGAACCCCGCCCTGTTGACGGTGCAGTCGCTCATCCAGTCATCGGTGCTGGATGCCAACGCGTCGGACGCGGGCATCGCGGCCTCGCTACGCAAGCTGCGGGAGAACACCATGCCCACGGACCAGGAGCGGGCGGCGTGGCCGGCAGAGATGACGACGGACGAGAAGGAGATGCTGGCGGTCAAGGCCCGAAGGCTGCTCATCCAGAGCGGGGTGCCGGCGGCGCTGATGGGTGTCATGGGCCAGGCGGCGACGGGCGAGGCGCTCGGCAGGGTGTTTGACTGCCTGCAGATCGAGGAGGTGGCGAGGGGCCTGATATTCGGGCTAATGCTGCAGGGCGTGAGGATGGTAACGCACTGACACCGCGGCAAGAGCGGGATCATGAAGGACGGCGTCCCTTTGCTTCTGCCCGGCGGCAGGCAAGCTGTGTACGACGAGGCGTCAGGGAACGGACTACAAGGCTTTGCTCCCTCCAATGGGAACTTGGATGGAACGCAGAACTACGACACTATATTACATGCTTAATAAACCCAAGAGGGCACTCATCTCCCGCGTGCCCAGCCGAGCTGCGTGCAGGTGCGGTGCAGTCGAGCAAGCCGTATCGTGAGACGGCCACAGGAGAGCGAGAGCCGGGATGCGCCAGTGTGGATGCATTGGCGTAGGTCCGCAAGACACCTCCGACGTGGCTGGTATCGGCCGCATGCCACCTGGCCATGGCGAACCCCGTCCGCCACCCTGCGCGCATCTCGGTTCGGCCGACTCCACACGGAGCATTGCGATCGGGCTGCCGACTCAGCGAGGGGCATCGCTCGACTCCACGAACCCAGGAACGGCCGGGGCGGAGCAATCAATCAGGCGCGGCGCGAGGCCTGTCAGGCTGGTTAAATAAATGCCGGGCCCGAACCCTGGGCCCGATTTGCACGCCCGCGCCGAAAGGGGCCTCCTGTGCCCGCGGTGCGCTGCGCCACACGTCGTTTCGGCGTCGCGCTGCCCGATCTGCAGGCCTGCGGCGGGGGCTGGGCTGCTTTGGGGCGTGGTGCGTGTTGCAGCGGCAGCAGATGCCTGCCGGAGGCATGAATGGGGGCGCTGTTGCGCCGAGGGGGCACCCCGCGCCGCTGATATGCGCCGCTGCGGGGGCGCATTGCAGAAACGACACTGCCCTGGGATGTGCGCGCACCCACGGGGAGCTACACGTTGTAACCGTTCCACGTTGCAGACGAACCATCAAGTATAGGTACATGCATGGCCAAGTGCCGACAGTCTCCCTCCCACAGTCCCATCCCCGTCCATTCCATCATGCAATGCGCTCGGCTGCGGAGGCGCTGCAGCGGGCGGTCGAGGCTCGTAGTCCCGGCGTCTGGTTCCTGTTTCGGGCTCTGCTCCCGCCAATAGCTGTCTCGCCGCGAGGCGGCGTGTTCCAGAACATTGAATCGGGTCCTTGCGCGAGCCCCAGCTCAGCCGTACGCCACCGCCATAGGGCGCCCGTCACAAGTCAGGAGGCGGAGACGGCGGACTGGGCGGACTGTGCGAGAGCTCGTTGTCATGTGATTCAAACGCGCAGACCAGAGCAAATATCATTGACAGCCTGGATGAAAACGAGGCAGGATGAGACATGACCCTTCTGCCGAGTCGGCCGTAACGGATATTACATGAAGCAGAGAATGCCACCGCAAATGGCCGTCGTGAAGGAACGCGCCACAAGTGGGAGAATGCTGCACGCATATCGGATATTACATGAAGCAGGGAATGCCACCGCAAATGGCCGTCGTAAAGGGACGCGCCACAAGTGGGGGAATACTGCGTAACGGGTATCGAGGATTGCCGGCCATGGGACAAAAAGACAGACACGTGAAGGTGCAGCGGCGGTGACGACAGAGGTTGTGATGTTCGTTGCGAGTGCAAGGCGTGGCTTGTGTCGTGAATCATTAGGCCGTGTGGCTGGCTCAAGGCCTGAAGACGGCGCTCGTCAGGAAGACCGCGCTTTCAGCTGGCTCGTGCCTCTCACGCTCCGTGCGCACAGGCTCCAGCGGCTTCTCGGGCGGCCGCTCGCCCGCATGGCTGCTCATGTTGGAGATTACGTTCTCGACGTCGGCCAGCAGGTCGTAGACGTCGTCCCCGGCGTAGATGCGGATGCTCTCCACGTCGCCGCGCTTCAGCGTCATGGCGCCGGGTGCGCGGCCCTCGTTGCCTTTCCCCGCAGCCTCCTCGACGAGCGGGCGCATGAGCCTGGGCAGTGCCTCCAGCGCGGCCTGGGCATCCAGGAAGGCGCCGGGCACCGGGGGCACCGCGCGCTGCGGCGATGGGGAGCCGCTCCCGGTCCGCCTGGACGACGCGTGCTTCGACGGGCTGCGGGACGGCGTGGGCGTGTCGCGAGGCGGCGGCGATCGCGGCCCCGCGGCTTGTCGCAGCGACTCGCTAGCCGCCGCCGCAGCCGCCGCCGCCGCAGCAGCCGCAGCAGGGCTGCCAGGGGCAGGGAGGAGAGTGGCGGCGGCGACGTGCTCCAGCAGCTTCTGGCGGACGCGGGTGCGTCGGTTCTCGGCCTGCTCGAGCTTGGTGACCCAGTCGTCGATGGAGGCGTCAAGCTCCGCCAGGGCCTCCTCCTGCTTCAGCATTGACTCGCGGCTGAACCGGGCCAGGCGGGGGGAGCGGAGATACTGGCAGATGCGGGACTGGAGGTTGCGGCGTCCGGCTCGCAAGGATGTGCAGGTGCGTCGGAGGTTTTCTGTCCGCTCGTCGAGATGGCGAAGCTCCTGTTCCATTCTGGTGAGCTCCTCGGGCTTCGCACGAGATAAAGGGGTACGTGTATTTACCTTTGACAGGGCCTCAACGTCTTCCACCTTGAGGACCTCGAATCTCTCAGCCTGGCCGAATGCCTGCTTGTGAAGCGTCGCCACGTCGTTGGCGTTGAGTCTGCTCATGGCATCGCTCGCCTTCCACCCCCTTGGCAGTTCTTCAAACGCCCTTCGCTTGCTCTCGCTGCGATTTATAAGTGGCCCGTTGTTGTTGCGCGCTTCAGCAGGCTTCGGCGGCCGGCCCCTGACCATGGCGCTCGACGTCTCGGATGCTCCCCTGCGGTGGCCGCAGGTGTGGCCACGCTGCCCGTCTTCTGCGTGCGGCACCACGCTCCGCTCGCTGACGGCACATCTATCCCATGGACTGGGAGGGGCACGCTGGGACTCCATGGGCGGAGCCGAGACGGGCGTTGGCAGTGTTGTGGCCGGCGCGCCCTCTGTAGGAGCGGCTCGTGGGCCGGCGGGATCCGACGTCGAGGTACCTGGCGTGAGTCGTTGCCGGCTCATGGGAGAGACGTCGGAGCCGGCTGACCGAGACGACTCCAACGGCGGAGTGTCGTCAGATCTAAGCTTCGCTGTTGAGATTTTGGATCGCAGGAGAGGCACTTTGGAGTCGGACTTGGGGATGACGAGCGGAGCGAGGTGTCTCGGAGAGGCGGGTCGGGGTGCCGTCGGGGTGGCCGCCCTGAATGCCTCTTCGACCGACTTGGCAAACCCACCCTCACCATCCTCGTCCATTACCAGGACTGATGCCAGATCCACAAACCGACTCGTCTTGGTTGTGTCATCTGGCGCACTAAAGGAGCGCTCGTGAAGCGGCGGCCTGCCGGGAATGGTTGCTGCCTTCTGTTAGCATGGGTCTTGCAGCCAGACGCTGCCGGTCGGGGCCGTACGTGAATCCATGGGGACTTCTTGCACCGTAGTCATGGGACCCAGCTCGGGGACGCTGATTTTGCGTCGGCGCACGAGGTTGTGCTGGTTGACTCTGAGTCTCAGGTTGACGCTTGCACCCGTCTTCTCGCCGTTCTGGGCCATTGCAACGGCAAAGGCCCTCTCCGGATCCAATGCCTTGCCGCTGTCCGAGGCCGGTAGCTGCCTCTCTTTGGGGAAGAGCTGGTATTTCCGTTGCGGGTCCTGCTGCATCCTCCATGGATAGGGCTTCTCCGGAGAAGACGCGCGTGGCGTTGACTGCGAGACACCGTGTAAGTGACGGGAGCGAGGAAGAGAGGCAGCAGTAGCACAATGCATACCGAGAGCATGGGCGGTGAGGGGGGTTTTGATGCAGAGCTGGGCTCCAGGTTGGCGATGCAGCTGGCGATGTGAGCCATGGCGAGGGTGTGGCTTTCCAGCTTTGCGGGTTTCTTGTATGGAGGCAGTCCGTCTAACTTATACGACGACAGGCCTGATAACGCCACGGGTGGTGAGCTATAAGCCGGCTAATAAGAAAGCAAGCCGCGGTGGATAGATGATGCCACGGGGACGGCGCGGAGGTCGACACAACGGCGTGCATGGTATATGTTTGGAGGCAGCGGGAGGAGGCACACACGGAGCCAGTCCCGGCGGGCAACATGGATGCCTGGCGGGCTAACGACGCGGCGACGAGGAGGAGGGCCCACCGCCAGGGCCTCAGGCGAAGAGGATCCCGAAGTCATCATGGAGAAGCCCACAAAGGCTAATGCCCTGAGACGAGCTTGCGGTGGTCTGGGATGGGCCGACAGACCGGGGGGATGGTGGCGGGCGGCGCAGGTGGTGGGGAGAGAGAGGACCTGCGTGTTCGAAGTCAAGTACGGATACATGGAGTTGAAACCGGCCGCAGCGCGCAACGAGGCTGCAGAGGGGAGGCGACAGGGGGGGCCCGCAGCCGATGCTGCGCGGCGAGATCTGGCTGGGAATAACGCCCGGGCTAGGACAGGAGGGGCGGAGGGCATGGCGAGGCCGAGGATTGGCAGAGCGGCGAACCGGGAGCGCATCTGGCACAGTGGTGAGTCCTCGGTGGCGGTTTGGCAGCACGCGCCCCGGTGCCAGGTTGACGACGGGCAGAGTCACCGCAGGCCGCACTCGGCTCGTCGCAATACGAGGGAGGCCACCGTCGCCGTCGCCCGCTGTGCCGCGTGGCTTGCAGGTCGCGTCGCTGCCGACGGCCTGCTGCGTCCTCGCCGTCCGCCATGGCATCCGTGGCGCGCACGACGGCGACGCGCAGCCGCTGCACGGGCAGAGGCACGCGGCGCGCGGGAGATTGGGCGGGGCCCGTGGGCGAAGCCTTCAGGCCGCCATCAGTGCGCGCGCGCAGCGGCGGAGACGGACGACGACGACCTCGCGATGCTCCGGTGCTGCGGGTGCTTCGCAGGCCGACCGACGCAGCGGGCCCCTGCCGACGGGTCTGGGCGCGGGAGAGATGGAGCCCGCGAGGGACGCCATCGTCATGTGCGTCAGGCTATCTGGCAGCTGACCCCGCCCACCGCGCCGCGATATTCGCAGTTCTCGATCCCGCGCGCGCCTGAGTCCCAAACGGGCCGAGCTGCGTCAATGCCTCGCCCGTTGCGGCACTGGGCCATGCGTCGTGCCACGGCGGGATCCGCACGCGACGTCGACGAATGTCGCTTGGCGCTCCATGCGCATCAACGTGGACCGACGCCGTCGACCGTGCATTGAGGACCGCCGAGGACGCCGCGAAGCTGCTGGACGGGCCCGCAGCTGCCTCCTGCGCCGGCTCCAGGCTCGCGGCTCGCAGGATGCAGATCGCGAACGTGGGCTTCGCGGCCTGCCGATGCTTCGGCATCCACCCAGTCCTCGCCCGAGGGCCGCCGGCCAAGAGGGTATCGACAGCGGCGAGGCTATGCCCGGAACAGCCAGAATGACACCAACAACCAGACACCAGAACAGCAACCAGGCCGGAGCACGAGTGTCCAGATCAGTCAACACCACGGACCGCCATCGCCACCGTCGACATGGGCTTGGATGCACGCAACGCAGCCGTGCCGCGCCCTCCTCCAGGCTAAAACAAGCCACCTGCAAAGGTACGGAAGGCCATAGATACGCTTGTTTCAATTGATCGGTTGACCCCTCCATCTTGATGAGTAATCTTCCCGTTTCGGTGCATACGATGAGTAATGGCCCCTGTAGAAAAATATTATGCACGTTACGGGGCTCCTAGCCCCGTAACGTGCATGCGGCCCTTTTCAACAGTGCCTATAGCAATAGCTTCCTTTCTTCTTTTTCAACCACGCAATAACACGGTAAGGATCCCACTCTCTAAGCTACTTGCCTGAATGGCCGCGACGCTATTCTATCTGCCCGTACGCTTTAAGCGCAATCGTTTAACGTTTAATATTAATTTTTAATATTATTCGTAACTTTTGCGCTTCGTATAGGCACCTAGAACGTATATGCGGCTACTAATAGATTTTTTTGGTTTAAGTACTAACTACGATTTTCTACTAGATTATACGAACGATCACGACTTATACGAATAATTACGAATTCCGCGCTAGAGAACGAGCTCATTGCCTAACGTACGATACTATACGATTAAACCCCTTTAATGTCGCTAGATAGTAGTAACGAAGTAGCCGCGGATACGGCTACGAATAGTATCACACCGAACGCGGACCTAGAGCTACCTACGAAAGCTACGCTAAAACGATATGCACTAAGAAAGGCGAAGAAGTCTCCCGCAATTATCGAAAACGAAGATAAAAATAAAGAAGAAGAAGATAAGAACGACGCGGCCGTAGAGGCTCTTACGACTATAAAGAGAAATATATAAGCTAAATAAACTGCTATAACTCTAAAGAGAGCCCTATAACCCCGTATTAAGAACCTTAAAAAACGAACCCCCCCCCCTAATAATAAGGTATGTATTACTACGATCTCGTATTTAGTAATAACTAACCTTTTTTTTTAGAACGCTACTCTAGAGGACGATCCTCCCGCTAGCTTTACTAAAGACCGTATTAAGTTACTATTAGCCCTCTATTAGGGCGTACGTCTCTCTATATTCGACTTTATGCGCGAATAGCCTTCTTCGAACCTAGATTTAATAATCTAGGCGCTCGGTAAGGCGGTCCTCGGTTACTCTACGAAGGGCTACTAACTCCTTAAGGATTCTAGATTCGCTAGTATAGTATATTCTTATATTTTTTATTATCCTTTCGTACGAACTTATATTAACTCGTACTTTTAGCTTCCGAATAACGAACTTAAATTATAATTAAAGCGTATTATTAGGAACCTTTCTATAAAGCCGTACGGTATTAATCTAGCCTCTTCGCAAAATTGCGATATAATACTTAAGTACCTTTATAGTAACTAGCTAGGTAGTAAGTATAATCGCTATAAGTAGAAGTTAGGTGCGCTTAAAGGCTACTTTATATATATTAATAATAGTAGTAATATAACTACGGCTTATAGAAATTGCGATTAGGGTCGTAATAAAACGAATTACTATTATACTTTAGGTATGTTTTTATTCTCTCTTATACGAGCCTTTATTAATAATTATTAAATAAGAGTATAAAGGCTACTAAAGTCATTAAGGCGAAGGGCGCTAAGAAGTATAAGCACGAAGACGTAATTAACGTTTCGGATAACGATAATAACGTAGATATTATTATAGTTCTATTTTGAGGCTTAAATAAGCGTATTTACGTAGTTCTTATAAAGGTCTTTACTAAACTCGCTAAGAAATAAAATAATTAGTAAGTTTATATATCTTACTTTATAAAGTTATATAAAGGCTAACGATTAAATAGTAGTTTATTTTTACTTAGCTATAATTAATTACTATATACGGGCTCGTATAAGATAATACCTAGGAGTATAGGGGTTTAATTTCTTAGCTAATCGTATAGATTAATAAATATCCTAACTTAAAAAAAATAGGCTATAAATTCTTATAAAAAATTTTTTTCCTTCCTCCTTCCTACTTCTACTCTTTTTTTTACTTTAATAGAGAGGTAATTACCTTTCTATAAGCTTATATAATATAGTTTGCCTAAAGATCCCCCTTAACCTCTATTGCTATTAGATCGAATAATAGCGAATAGAGAATCTCGATATAAAGGAAATTCTTTGCCTTCTTAAAACCGAATTCGATATTAAATTAAGCCGTATAACTCTCTAGCGAGCGCTAAAGTCCTAAAATATACCTATATGAATAATTATATAAGATAATATAGACCTTTGCGAGCGGATTAAGGACTTATTCTTTAATAATATTCTTAACGACTATTTTATACTTCTTAAGCTCTAATTAGAGGGCTTTATTCTTATATACCGTAGGCTCGCTAATATACGACGAGATATTAGTCTCCCGCGCTATTAATTAGATAATTAACTCACCTTACGTAAGTAAGAGCTTAAACGATTCTTTATAGAGTAAGTATAGTAAAGTATAGTCCTCGAAGGTCTCGGATATATATATCTTTATACCTATATTCGCTAATATTACTATATCCTAAGTTAACGAGCACTTTATAAATCGTATCGGGTCTTTTACCCTTATCCTCTTTCCGAACGATAGACTATATAGTATAATCGCTATACTAGATAGACTACGCCTAGCCCTAACTTTATTTAGTCTTTTAATAAATACGATAAACTTAAGAAATAGGGTATTAAGATCTATATAGGTATTAACGCCTATTTATAAATAATTATTTAGTTTTACGTTAGCGTATTATCTAGTATATAGTATAGTATTCTCGGTTAGTATATTAACGTTTTAGAAGAGAGAGGGAAGATGCCTCTAATTATCCGTACGGATTATAGACGAGAGACCTTTATAGCTATTAGTATATAGTATATTCTCTCGTAAGATCGTATAATTATATGAGATAGTATCTACTAAGACGTATAACTATAAGACTATTAGGTCTTTAGTAAGAGTATAAAGAATAAGAAAATTAAGAGTTAGTAGCTTTAGTTATCTAAAGGGCGTTCTCGCTTTTAATAGGTAAGTATCTTCTTATATATCTCTCTATATCTTACTAAGTCTCTCTATTTAGGAGTTCTTTAGCTTTATTATAGGTAGTAATATATATACCTATAAATCTCTTATAGACCGGGTTATATTATTATATATATATATACCTCTCGTTCGTATAGAGTTTTCGTAGTTCGTATAGACCTAAAATAACTACTATATTTAGCGGTAGAAATCGAGGCCGTATATAGTGCCCGGGTAGCTATGGGTTCTCTATTACTAGCCCCGAGACTCGTCTATACGGAACTTTATAGAGCCTATCGATTAAGAACGAATAGATATATTCCGGAAGTATCTTAAATAGGATTACTATAACCTCGATACCTACTTACTAAAGATAATAATAGAGACTTACTTTAATATTCTCGAAGGTTATATTTCTAGGGTTAATAAGCTAGATCGGCTATCTCTCTCGTTATATCTCTTCTTATAGTAACGATTTAATAAGTATATTTCCTTAAAGGAAGAATTAGTAGTCTCCCTACTCCTATCGCCTAAAGGTAGTATATACTGATATAAGGAGTTTTTAGTAAGTCGCGATAATAATATTTCGACTTTCTTTAAGAATATATAATTTAAGGAGGTTAATAATAAGGGCAAAGAGGATAATAGTAAGAATAATACGAGTAAGGAAAATAGAGTAGAGAGTTAATTAGACTATATAAATATACTACCTACTTCGATATCGTTCGCGTTAATCGGGATAAACGGAGTATAACCTTAATCTTCTTTACTTACTCTTATAAAGGAGACTCTACGTTACCCTTAGGAATATCGTCCGATAGTATATCGGGACTTTATACCTAAGAAATATTCGTATTGCTAACTTTACCCTCGAATCGCTACTAAATCGATTCTATAGTATCGTTATTACTCTCTTCCTCTTCCTTAGGTCCCTCTTCTACCTTTCCTTTCTTTTCTTCCTTAACCTTTTCTTCCTTAACCCTTTTCTTGCCCTTAACCTTAGCCTTCGCTTTTAGCTTATACTTAACTTTTCGAGGCGTTAGAGTCGGTAACGAGTCGTATAAAGCGTTAAGGTTATTACGCGACCTCTTTTTCGTACGTAAAGCTAAAGGTAAATCGCTTCTAAAGGGTTGGTCCTTCTTATATAGAAGCTAGAAGAAGAGTTAAACCTTTTCTATCTCTATACGAAGGGTCGTACCGATCTTATCGAAGAAATTTACGAGCGTAGTAGTCTAATAGACTTTATCGTTAAAGAATACTAGCCCGACTAAAGCGCCCGAGGGCGTAATAGACGAAACGAGAGTCTACGATATATCTATAAGCGATACCTTATATCGCTTAATAATATACTTTACTATTTCGCTATATGTTATAAATTAGTGCCTTAATATAAGCTAAAATCTCCCTTTACTACGATATACGTACTTTAGTAGCTTCGTATACTTTACGTACTCGGTCCTAATGCTAAAATCTTCTATATATCCCTCTATAACCTAAAAGCTTAATTAGATATCAATAAGGACGGGACCTCGGCGTTATCGTAGATTAGCGAGGCTAGTCTAACGACTCGCTACCGTAGAATTTACGGCGTTTTCGTATATATCTAGTATCGATCGAGTACGTTCCGACGGTATTATTATTATAGGTAGTGCAAAACGGCTCGTAGTAGCTACACGTGGCTCGTTCTTAATCGTAAGATAAGACGGAGGAGTATCGGGCTTGGCTGTTAGGTCGATTGGCGTTTTGCTGATGACTGGGCCGCACTCGGGAAGGCGCTGGCGGCAATTTGGGCAGAAGGTTGCAGTACGATATCGTTCTCGAATATTCGAGTGCCGTTAGCCATCTATAGCACAGAACGGAGTCTATTCTGCTGGTTCAGGCGACATATTGGAAGTTCGAGAATCGTAGAGACTCGAAGTGGGTAGTAGTAAAATATAGAAATTAATTTTTAATCGTAATATTTATTGTGTGTAGTGTATGCCCTCTATAATATAATATTGGATAATATACTATGTATAATATTCTATTATTACGTATCACTAAGTATACATGGGCGTTAGCCTAGTGACCCAAAAAGGCAATTGTGCCCAAAAATTGTCAATTGAAACAAGCGTATCTATGGCCTTCCGTAAAAGGCCGCTGACAGCCGGCGCGGCCTTCATTTCTACGCCAGCCACCACGTGTGGTTCAGGCGATGCGTCGGCCTTGGCTCAAAGCGTCCATATGTCCGGCAGCCATGTCAATGCGTGCGTCGGGCGGCGTCAGGCCTGGCTGCCGGCACTCTGTTCTGCAGGAAACGCGCCCGCTTCCATTTCCATTTCCATCGCGTCGCCCGACGCGGCGCTGAAAGGGGCAAGAAATGTTTCGGCGAAACGGCCATGCCGTCGCCTCGAACGGGAAGGCCCTTCGCCCGGCTCGGCTCAGGAGCAGAGGACCTGTTCCTCGCATGGATGCCGGCGCGGGGGCTCGGAGCTTGGGAGCACGCAGCCCTTCCCTGCGCGCCCCGCGGCGAAGACGCTGCTCCGTCTGCGGCCGGCAAGGCATCCCATGTCGTCGATCTGCCCGTTGTCAACCCGCCTGCCGTCCTTCCTGTCGTCGAACCGCTTCAGACGTCGCACCGACCGCATGGCGCGAGCAAACCGACAAATCTCGCCAGCGGCCGGCACTTGGCAATTTAATTAGCGATGGTCCGATCCCCGGCGGAGCAGCCGTCTTTGGACACATATCCGTCGTCTGGAGTCTGGACTCTGGGGTGGACTCGCGACGGCGAACCCTGCTCTTCGCCGAGATTGCTCTTCGCCAAGATTAAGCTCTCTGCTCCAGCGTAGTCAGATTCAGGCATCAGAGGGCTTCCCCCTTCCATCCCACGTGACGAGACGCTCCTGTGAGGGCGCAATTGTTCCCTCTTCCCCAGCCTGTCGTCCGAGCAAGTCCCATCACGGTTGACCCTGGCCATCGCCGCGCCGTGGCGTAGCTCTATTAATAGCACCATGCTGTCACTTATCAGCCACAGGCCATCAACTTGGAACCTCGCCGCCGCAATGTGATTACCCGGACGCGATCGCATCCCACCCAATCCGCGGGCCACTGCGCATAGCCGCGAGCCGTCCTGCCGTGTTGCAGACATCGCCGACCCGGCAGGCACGACCGACGGTTGGCCTTGCCGAGTCTTCTCCGCGCGGCACAGCGGAAGCCATGGCTCTGGCGCTCCCTGTTCCGTGTCGTCCTGCATGCGGCTTTCTTATGCAGCCGGCGGGTTCTGCTTCCGATTGGCAATGGAAATGACATCCCGACGTCTCTGACAAAAAGCCTGGTGGCTTGCAGGCAACACGCCCATGCTCTCGGCAACTCAACCAGGTCCTTGCCGGCTCGTTCGCATATACATGCCCGGGGCGTTTGTCCGCCCGTCTCTTCGGGCGAATGCGGCTCGTCAACTCGGTCATGTCACGTCCAAGCGGCGGCAAGATGCCGCGACGACCTCCTAACCCAACCAACCAACGATCTACCCGGGGCAATATCCGGCCTGCCTTAACCAGCTGGCTGTAAAACGACCCTGACGTGTCGAGCTGTACGAGTATGCGTCTCGTCAAGGAATGCGACTCTAATAGTTTCGCTCCTGGTTCCTCGGCAAAGGTCCACATGTCTGACGCCGGATGAACAACATCCCAGACGCTTCGGCGACAAGCAGGCGAGACTCGGCAATTTCCCTTGACGGCCAGCTCCAAGGTGATGCCGTCATATCCTAGACGATGAGTACGGACTGCACGTAGGTATTCAAGAACATCTGCCAGGCGTTCTACGCTGTGGTGCAGAATCCGCGGATGACTGGGTCAGGGTTTCGGGGTGCGAAGTAGACATGGACGTCTTCACAACGAACCATTTCTAATAGCGCGAAAGCTCGACCGGTTCGGCCGCATCGTCGCGGCGCTCGGACCGAGAACCGTTTGCGGCTTGAGATCTCAAACTTGGCTTGTGTGAACGAGGCGCAACTTGACAGACAAACGGCACACGCAAACCGATGGCAGCGCTTCCGTACACATGTTCAACCACATGGTGGTTGGAATACAGCCTTCGACACCGGGAAGCGTCCGTGGCTATCAACTGCGCTATGCGATGCCGAGAGCTTGCTTCCAGCATAGCAAAGCCAAGAGGACGGCGCCGTAGTGCTGCCCCAACATAATCGTCGCCGGCCCAACGCTTCCACCGGCCTGAAACAACGGCTTGACGAGATCAATCCGATACGAAGCAAGCGTTGTCATCTTCCGCCTGGTCACCCCAGCTGCCCATCCGGCGCATTTCCGAAGGCTCGGGATCCGTACGGGCACTCCTTAATCCGTACGGATATGACGGCCTATTTGTTGTTGACTTGCTGACATGTCTCGGCCCTTTGAAGAGACGGGATGAGGATACCCCAGCTGACGTCCTCTTCCGCCTCGACATCGCATCAGGCAGTTGCAGGACCAACACGGGTTTTGTCCTCGACAGGAAGCAGCTCTCAGCATGTTTCGCATCGTCTCCTTGTCGCTGCGAATGGCACAATGTTGCAATCGTCTGAAGAAAGAATGCATGCTGCCCTCGCTTGGCATGCATGCATGAATCCTGAGTACCCTGCTCATTGCATCGAGGGGTCCGAGCGGCTCTTTGACGTGGAGATCCCCCCGGCCATATCCAGGGCTGAAACATTGTTTCAACACCGGGGTCCCTACAAACGGGCTGGCATGCTGGTTCGGTACCCCAGGCAGGGTCGACGTGGATCACTTCGTATTGGAGGACGAATGGATGCCTCTGCGCGCACTCACTTCATGGCAAGGCGTTCCTTCCCCAGCCCGTCCCCTGATGGCGATCACGTCCAGGATCCGACTGGCTATCCGATGATTTAACCTCAATAGTGGCGACTCGGACCTTGCCCGCCGTCAGTGACGCGTGGTGAGGCGGCCAGGGCTGTCAGGCGCACGGGCGTTGGCTGGCCTCGGCCCTTGACGCGGGCCCAGCATTACAGCTTACTACTCGTACGAGTATACGTATTACTCCGTAGCCTGCTCGTAAGCTTGAGGGGGGAGGGGCGACGAGCCAGCATGAGGCCGCTGATGCAGTGCAGGTGGTGATGGTTGGTGGATGAGGCGGGTTCGGCCGAGAGGACGGCGGGGATGGCTACAAGAAGCCGTGACCACCTCCGGCTCGGTAGGTGGGGCCGTTCTGTCTGCGCCGGAGCAGAGGCATGTGAATCTTGATGCAACACGGGGCGCCCGTTTCTCTCGTCGCGCAGCATTTCTGCAGGTTTCTTTCCTTTTTTCTTTCGTTTTTGCTTCTTCTCATATGCCTCCCTATCGTACTTCGTATAAGTGAGGCAAAAGGGATATACTAACCGCTGCCATGGCGTCTCTTCTAGCCTGGGGCCCTCGACGGCGATCCAATAGCAGCCGGCACGCTCGTTCGATCGGAGTCACCCCAGACATGGCGCGATCGGGCGTCCGAGGATGGAATTTGCCGCCGACTCGAGCCCTATCGCGCCATACACCAGCCGTTTCTTCTGTGCGTCGAGTGTGCTGTGCGGCGCCGGACACCCGACGAGGTACAGAGGCCAATGGCACGCCCGTTCGTTCATTCGTTCGTTCGTCTGTCCATCGCGTGGTTCCTCGCGGGTGGATGCTTCACACTCTGCCGCTTTGTTTCCAGTAGCAGAACGAAACATGTTGCGTTGCATAGGCCCCTCTGTTCGTGGACCAATCACATGTGGTTGGAGATTGTGTTTTGTCCAACGGAACCAGACGCCGGTGCATGAATCCGTGCGCAGATTAGCCCAGGTGCGTGCCCTCGTGGACGGACATCATGGTTGGATTGTACGTGCCGCACGGCTGTCGACTGCAGATACGAAAACCACCCGTCATAAAACACAATCTGGCCGCCAGTACGCGCCGACGCTAGGGCTGCAGCCGCAATATTCGCGCAGTGCAGGTTCGGGTAATCTCAGTCGACATGGTTGTTCTCGTATTTATGATTACGTCTTGGCCACGCGGTCGAAGACGCGGCGACGATGCTCTTGGAGTCTCGGTTAGAGCGTTGAAGCCCTCGTCATCTTGTTAACAGGGCCGGACCGCGCTCCTTAGCGAGCGTAGAAGGCCATAGTGTAGGCGTTGTGTGTGCGGTGGCGTTGACGACATTGCGCCTGTCGCCCTGGCAGCGTCGATGGTGGCTCGCGTTCTCCTGCGTGCCGCGGAAGCCATGTCGCCATCGGCCTGGGCATCGAGCACGTCTGAACTTACGAGTACGAGTAGGCAGCTTGATGTCGCCCTGCTTGGCGAATTGCAGCACGCCGGTAGATTGAATATTGCACACTCCGGAGAGGTCGCAAATGGTGGCAATGACAAAAGGCTACTTCAACGGACTCGCCAGCAGCAATGGAAGGCAAGGTCATGTAGCGCCTCGAAAATGGCCGTTACGCGGACGCCATTGAAGCCAAGAGCCCGTCTGTAGTCATGTCAGCATAGTTGCCGCCCCTATGACGACATTCACGGGCGGAAGAATCCCACATCGTGAAAGGCGCGATGATGTTTCCTGGCTTGGGGTTGCAGTCCGTGGAAGGATCGTCAACGTCCGTCCAATGACGGCCATCTGGCTCTTTGGGCTCGGCATTCTTCAATTCCCATTGGCGCCCGAGACATCATCAACTCGCAAAGGCATTGTGGTGTAGAGGCAAAACGCCCTTGACCCGATTGTCGTGAGCTGCAAGTTGAGCTTGGAAGGAGCCAAGAGGGCAGGCCACTCCACCCCACAGCATGACGACAGCGTTTCCTCAACGGAAAAAAGTTCAGCAATAGCAGGCCGCAACTTGAGAAGCGAGTCTTGAGCAACGACAACTCTCCTGCCAGCCGTCCTTCGCTAGTCCATCCTTCATCATCACTCCTCTGTTCATTGACACTGCTACGCTGCCCAAGCCTGCATCTCATCCTTGGCCCGCTCGTCGCATTTGCAGGCTTGTCACATCCATCCAACACCTCCATCAGCGACAAGACCTCCGCGATGGCTAGCGGCGCAGATTCGAGCCCCATCGGGAACCTCGCGGTCACGCTGCGGCAAACTAGCACCTCGCCCCCGACAGTGAGGGTCTCCGTGGCCAACAACAACGACCATGCGGTCACGATCCTGTCCTACCAGTCGCCCCTAGACGGGCTCGCCCTCCCGCTCGGCCTTCTCTCCATCACGCCGGCCGGCTCCTCGGCGCCACTTGAGCTGCTCACCATCAAGGCATCGCGAATGTGGCCGCCGCCGGACGACTGTCTCATCGTTGTCGAGGCTGGGGCCGCCGCGACGAACGACCTTGTCCTCAAGGCGCCAACCGTGCCCATGGACAGGCTCGGCGGCAAAGCAACTGTCGCCCTCAAGGGCAGGTGGATGGCGGTTTGGGATCGGTCCAGGGACAAGCTCAGCGACCGTGACATAGAAAACTCCAGCGGCAGTGCCTTTGCCGGCGATTTTGCCACAGAGGACCTCGACATCACCATTCGGTAGAGGGTATTAAAGTGTTTCCAAAGGAATTGGCATCAAGGAGTCTCTGTAAATAAGACGTCAGCTCCCTGGCATTGCCAGCAGTAACACGAAACTGTTCGGGCGAGAGGCACGTAGAAACGTGAAAGGCGTCTCCTCCACCACCCGTTTGCGCTTGATTCGGATGAGCTGTGGAGGGTTCGGGCTGATGCTTGGTGTTGTAATGCAGAACTTCGAGAAAGCCATTGTGGCTAGAATATATCCTATGCACACTTGTTTAAGGACACCGCCACGAGGTGTAATTTGCGAAGGCATCAAACTCATCGTCATATGATTCCATCACCTTGTCAGCCCACCCATCCTCCCGCCATGGATGTGAGTCTTCCACCCCGTATAGCAACTTACAGTATTCCCAGTAGTCAGGATACCAACCAGCTTGCTCCCAATCCACAATACCCACAATTTTTTGAGAGCCAGGGACGCCCGAAACAATGATATTTCCTAGGGTGAGGTCCCCATGAGTGAAATATACATTGCCCGTGTCGGGGAGGAAGTCTCGATATAGACCATCCTCATGGAGACCATTGATGACCCCATCTGGCCCGGGTCTCTGACGCGTGGCAGTAGCGAACAACCAATCATTAAATGACTTGATGTTCAAGAATGGGCCCTCTTCGTAATCAAGCTTGAAGAACCTGTCTTGGAGAGTCCCGCCATTGATAGATCCTAGAATCGAGGTGAATGTGCGGCCAAGAAAGCGAACTAGGCAAAGGACTGAGTAACATACCGATAAAACGGTTGGACGAGCCCTGGTTGATCTGCCTCAGCGTGGCAACAATACGGCGCAGTTCACCACAGATGGCCGTTTTATCCGCTTCGGTTAGAGATGGCCATGCCTCCCGCAGCGTTGGGCCTCGAATGAGACTCATGTATATGAACGTTTGGTCGCCGTGTTTTCTCCATCCGAAGACCTCTGGCACAGGGACCTCGTTGTTCGGAAAGATTTGCCTCATGGCTCGCATTGCTTGTGCTTCTTCCAACTGAGGTAAGAAGACTGCCCGAACTTGACGGCGAGGTTTAGATGCTCGAATTTGATAACGCGGGCTCCGCCATTGGGGTATTGTTCAAGGATAGAGGCAGGCGTTGGCAGTTGCGGAACAGGAAGTAGGTTGGAGCGAAAGAACAAAGTATCATGAAAGTCTATCTCCGCCTCTGAAAGATCCGGCAGAGAAGAGATGTCGATAATTGGCTGATGTGTACCTTTTGCCGCCATTGTGGAAGACGAGGAATGAACTGAGGAAGAGAAAGTTGAAAGGCGAGGTCCAGGGAGCGACCACGCCGCGCTATGATTTGCGGTACGTACTTCGTACGAAGTACGAAGTAAATTTCGGGTCGCACGGAGTACAAGTCGCTACTTCGCACTGATCTCAGAACCTTCGGATCTTCGCAGCCCCGCAGGCTTGCGTGTCACGCAACGTGTACCTCTGGGTCAACCGGAAAAGTCGCCTTCGCACTGTGGAAGGATGGATTGCTTGACTTCAGGACAACCGTGGTCTGGCTTCAGCGCCGCTTGGCTTCTGGCACAAGGGGCTCGGGCACCAGTTTCTTCCATGGCCGGTGGGGTACACAGCCGCCGTCGAACCCGTAGCTGCGGCGCAGAAGCGCCCTCTTTTGGCCTGTTGGGGCGGGCATCGTGTCTCCCAGCAGGCAGCAGCAGTTCTATGACGTGTCACAATGCCGCGCGCTTGTCCAATGGTGAAAACCTTTTAATCCTGGTATGGCCAGCGCAGCTGCCCGGGAAGGCATGGCAGTTCCTGAATCCATATAAGGTGAAGGCTCCTCTTCTCAACTATCTTCCAAAGTCCTCAACTACGCCGCTCACAGCCAGGATATCTGCTCTCTCTCTTCTCCTATACCCACTGTCATCCTACAACTTTCTCGGATTGCCAGCCACCGACAGCCGGCCACAATGGCTTATCGTTCAATCTACCTTGCCAAACACCGCACATCTCCAAACTATCGATTTCATTTCGGCATCTTCATTCCAAACGCCGCTTTCGATGGCAGAGACCTAAGCAAGGACTTTAAATCTGCTCCCTGCCGAGGAACAGTCATCCACGTCATTGGCGAGCCTCTTTTACAGGGTTACGCCCTCGAAATCAAGCGAAACTATGAATGCAGCAGTTCCCTTGACTTGAGGGAGATGGTTTTTCTCGGTTACGTTGACTCGAAAAACCTCTACGATCCGCTCGATGGTAATTCCACCAAGGAATATACACCTAGGGGGGCGCTGGAGCGCGAAGCGGCACAAGTTCCGCCACCCCCTCGAGGCCAGAACGTCCGGGCTCCTATTGATGGGGTAAGTGCACATGGCAGATTTCTGGAAACTCTACTAACACAAGCTCAGGTTAACACCAAACGATGCCAAGAATGGACTATGGAGTATCTCACTTGGCTTGTGGGAAAGGGTTTCATCGACTCTCAAGCTGTCGATATTGCACAAGCACATCGAAATTCACCCACTCATGGTATATTTGGACAAGGAGCTGGCCCAAGACGAAATGCTTAACCCGTGAGCCGCCGATCGTGCCTTGGGCCCAATGGGGGTTCGACGAAACGTACCAACGCGACCGTTAGTTAAGCAAAGCTGAAAGCTTTGCGATGCGGAGGGTACACGGCTAGTGCCCGAGCAAGCAGCTTCCAGCTTTGCTTCTTTAAGCAGAGGCAATAAGGTTTCGGGACCATCCGCTCTTCGAAAATTGGTGTCGAGCAATAATCTCTATCGCAGGCACCGCAGGCACCGCAGGCATCACAGGCACCGCAGGCATCACAGGCACCGCAGGCATCACAGGCACCGCAGGCATCGCAGGCACCGCAGGCACCGCAGGCATCACAGGCACCGCAGGCATCGCAGGCACCGCAGGCACCGCAGGCATCGCAGGCATCGCAGGCACCGCAGGCATCGCAGGCATCGCCGCCGAAGACACTCACTTTCAGCTTTGCTTACGCCAATGACAGCAGTCTTTTGTTGGCGTCGGGTATTTTTACTGGGACAGTCATCCGTGGCAGGGCCAGCAGCAGCAGTGTCAGAATACGAGGTTATCGAGGCCGGGGACAGAACACTACTGTCGATTGTGGTACATCAGTGGGTTTACGTACGTGTACACAGAAATGCGATGTAGGCCGAAGTTCCCAAGATGCGCTTAGAATTAAGACTGTGTGACTGGAGCTCATTTTGCGCAATCGACGTTGTCGCTCCAAAAGGTCAAAAGTTGGTGAGTTGAGCCGGAAGAGGCGTAGTACATTGCGCTGATCTGCCACACGGCGGGCAGCATACCGTTCTGATCGCTGGTGCTGCAAGCGGGAGAGGGCCGCGGAGGAACCCCGAAGGCGGTCGCGCAGCTCATCTTGTTCGACTACGCCTGCTTCCAGGGGCAGCAAGACGAGAAGGGGATCCCGCGGAGACGCCGTTCGGCCATAACCTGAGTCGTGGGAGCTAAAGGACGACCTCGACCTCGACTGCTTCAGGGCCTCGTGGCCGACGGACGTGAGGAACGCTGAGCCTTGCATAGGCGTAAGCAAACAACGATGCCTTCGAAACTGCGGTGCCTTCGGCGGCTATGTTGATGCTGATGCTAATAATGTAGAAGCGCAGAATGAATATTGTCTTTGCTTCGCATGACCAAATTGAGCAAATGCCCGCGCTCGGATCATTCGGCCAACGCGGCCAGCTTAGGTACCTTCGGGTGGCGTGCAAAATTCGCCCACCACGGACACGATTGGGCATGTTAGCACAGCCGTGCTTCACAAAGACTTGCCAGAAACGAATATTATGAGCAGCACTATAATTCCGACTAATTCAGGAGATGAATGGATGGATAAACAAATACAGTGAATGTAATGAACATCCGAACCTCTGCTTGGAGCTGTCGATGTTGGGGTCAGCGGGGCGGCACGTGATGCCCCCGATGGGAACGTGTGCCGCATTGGCATGGGGTTCTTGTGCCGCAAGTGGCCTGAAGTAAGATAAATTTTGGCCTTCAGTTGGACATATGTCGTGGTTCTCAGTCTTGAAGCGAATCAGCCTCCCCCGGTCTCCTCGGATTTCCATCACCATCACAGCGAAGCGGGCCTTCGCATTGGTCAACATGACGAACCGTGATCCCACCACGCTGTCCAACTATGCCGCATGGCGCACCAAGCACACGACGGTCAACTTCAAGCTCGACTTCGAGGAGAAATGTCTCAAGGGCTCTGTCCTTCTGCAGCTGGAGAGCCAGACTGACAAGGAGAGCAACGAGGTCGTTCTGGACACGAGATTCGTCGACGTCTCGTCCGTCAACGTCAACTCCAAGGAGTCGAAGTGGGAGCTGAAGCCGCACTCTGCCCCTTTTGGTGCGCCATTGCACATCTCACTTCCCCAGGGCGCTTCCAAGGGCGAGGTCGTCGACGTTGCGATCGAACTGCAGACGACAGACAAGTGCACGGCGCTGCAGTGGCTCACCCCTGCTCAGACCTCGAACAAGAAGCACCCTTACATGTTCTCCCAGTGCCAGGCCATCAACGCCCGGTCAATCTTCCCCTGCCAGGACACCCCAGACGTCAAGTCGACCTTTACTTTCAAGCTCACCTCCACTCTCCCCGTGGTTGCCTCTGGCGTCCCCGTCGGCGACCATACCGCGACCCCCGGCACCGAGAAGCTCTACGAGTTTGAGCAAAAGGTCCCCATTCCCAGCTACCTATTTGCCGTCGCCTCGGGAGACATTGTCACTGCCCCCATCGGCCCACGCAGTGTCGTCGCAACTGGACCGAATGAGCTCGAGGACTGCAAGTGGGAGCTGGAGCGGGACATGGAAAAGTTCATGAACATTGCCGACAAGCTCATCTTCCCTTACAAGTGGGGGGAGTACAATGTCTTGATTCTTCCCCCTAGCTTCCCCTACGGAGGTCAGTTTGGCTATGATGAGATCTGTTCATGCTTACTGAACAGCCGCTCGCAGGCATGGAGAACCCGATCTACACCTTTGCGACCCCAACCATCATCAGCGGGGACCGCCAGAACGTCGACGTTATTGCCCATGAACTGAGCCACAGCTGGAGTGGAAACTTGGTCTCCAACGCTAGCTGGGAGCATTTGTAGGTTGCTCAAACGCTACGCCAGGGACAGCATGTTGGACTGACAGAGCGTGCAGCTGGTTGAACGAGGGCTGGACCGTGTACCTCGAGCGCCGGATTCAGGCCGCTATCCACGGCGAGCCCGAATTTGACTTCTCTTCTATCCTTGGCTGGAAGGGACTCGGTAAGTACGCAGAGATCCGGTGCTCAAGGCACCGCTGCTGATGACAACCAGAGGATGCCGTTGCTATGTTCGGCAAGGACCACGAGTACACCAAGTTGATCATCAGCCACGACGACAACGTAGACCCCGAGGATGTCTACAGCCAGGTCGCCTACGAAAAGGGCTTCCACTTCGTCTACTACCTGGACCGGCTGGTCGGCCGCGAGAACTTTGACAAGTTCATTCCTCACTACTTCACCAAGTGGTCGGGCAAGTCGCTGGACTCCTTTGAGTTCCGGGACACGTTCATGGACTTTTTCATCGGCCTCGGCGATGAGGGCCTCAAGAGCAAGGTTGCTACTATTGACTGGGAGGCCAAGTTCTACACGCCAGGCCTGCCGCCGAAGCCTGACTTTGACACCACGCTGGTGACCATGTGCTACGACCTGGCAGAGAAGTGGAAGGATGCCGTGAGTTCTTCACCACCAGCGCCCGAAGAATTATGCATCTACTGACACGATCGCAGTCGTTTGAGCCAAGTGCCAAGGACGTCGAGGCCTTTACCGCCAACCAGAAGCTCGTCTTCCTCGACAAGGTGTCACAGGCCGAGCCACTGAGCGCAGAGCGGGCCCAGCTCCTGGGCAAGGTGTACGACTTGATCTCGTCGAAGAATGCCGAGCTCAAGACGGCGTACTACCTCGTTGCCCTCAAGGCCAACGACCCGACCTGCTTCTACGGAGCCACTGAGCTCCTCGGCCTTGTTGGTCGGATGAAGTTCGTTCGGCCCCTCTTCCGCGCGCTGTTCAAGGTGGACAAGAAGCTGGCGCTGGATACGTTTGCGAAGAACAGGGACTTTTACCACCCCATCTGCCGGGGCATGGTGCAGAAGGATTTGGGCATTCAGGACTAGATGCAGGTGTTCCGAGGTCGGTTGTATGTAAGCATGTAGCCAAGAATATAGTCCTGTGCCCGTCCTACTCTAGCCACGATGAGGCACCCATGCTTTCCGCCCACGATTGATTCTCTGCGCGCTCAAACTTTTGTACGGAGTGGACGTCTCTTGCGCCGAAGTTGCCGTACAAGTGCGGAAATTCGCCCTCCCACTTGATCGGATCCGCAAGCATGGCGAGCTCAAATTTGATCAGCCACAACTTAGAGACAGCACTGAAGAATCTGTCAGCTGTGAGGGGCACCTGTTTTACGTCAGCTTTAACGCTCTTCATGGGCTGCCACATGTCTTACCTGCGTGCCTGTGCTGAGGTGAACAAAGCCATCGTTTCTGTCCAGATCGGAGAGGGGATATTCTGTCGGAATTGGCTCTGGCGGAGCCGACGGCACAATCTTATATACATATGTCGGCAAAGGATTTGGCTTCATGTTTTTGATCAAACTATTGTGTTCTGATCTGCCAATTGTCCGGAGACTTTCGGAGACTGGGAGAGTGGTTGTAGAGGCGATGGTGTCTAGGGTAGGGTTGCCATGGCTGGTGCGGAGACGGCGAAATTGCTTACCGCATCTCCAGCTCAACTTCACGTGAGGTCCAACTTTCACCTCTCAACAGCTCATGTGTCGCGCCACAATTCAGCGACAGCGACGTGATGTCGGAATACTACGAAACCTTCTCGTAGCGTCATCCGAGGCGCAATGTCGCGAGGGCTAGTCCCCTCGCAGCTCTGCCTGCTGTCGTCATTGCCCGACCGTCCCTTCGGCGAAAAGGTCCGATTCTTGGGATGGTACGTCCATGGGCGGCTCATACAATGCTTCTACTGGAGCAGCCCTGGGCCTTTAGGCCGAGAATCTGCGCAGCGTGCTGACCGCTCTGCAGTGTCACCTCATATTCTACGGCATCGGCTTCGCTGACGGTTGGCCATCGGCATCCGAAAGGAACTAATGTCACGGTGTCGGTCAACGTCGAGCTGGTGCTTGAAACGCTCGGATCCGAGCTGACGCGTATTGGCGAATGGGTAAACATCATTGGATACGTGACCGCCAAACCGAGGGATCCAGCTGCCATCTCGGGGAGCGCGGATGTCCCATCAGCATACATCCAGGCGCTGCTGCTCTGGCCAACGGGACCCTTGGATATTCAACAGTATGAGAAGAGCCTCGACGAAGGACCGAGCCCCACGACCTGAAGCATCACCCGTCGAGAAGCGGGCAGCATTGCGGAACGGGAAATGGCACGGTGACACCGCTGAGCACTCAGGGTTGGCTGTACCGACACACTGGCCGAATGCACGAAAGCCACCGGCTGCAAGTGGACTCACCAGAAACACCAATAGGGACATGAGCCTCGCCATGGGGAGGTCTGTTCATATACCGCAGCCCCCCCATGCCCTGCTCTTTGAGCCGGCGTGCATAACCAAGTGCAGTCACACATGCTATTGGAGGCAGCGGCTATCCATTGGGTTGAAACATTGCCACATGGCAGCACGCTGCCGATCACGGAACTCGGCAGTACGGATTCCCGCGGCCCAAACAGTGGTGCCTTTCATCGCGAGCAAATATTGGGATTGCTGTGTATCTGATTCGCCCACATTCCGTTGGCACGACCTCAAGGCCCTCAACATCTGGCCTCTTCATGTGACGGACTGGCTGTGTAACACGCCCCCGCCCCTGCCAACGGTAGAGTCCAACTTGGAACATGTTGCTTGCAGCAGACTCCGGCCCTTGAGCGAATTAATCCCGAGATCGAGTGTCGGACTTTCCTGATCGTCATTGGACCCCAGCTCGCCGACGGTCGTTGTACTGTCGCGGGTTGCCCCCTCGGCTGCTTCCCTCGCTGAATCCGCGAGAAACGGTTATTGGCTGGTGCAGCGGTCTCTTGAGTGTCTTTGACGGATTCTCCTGGATCTTGGCCGCCACCTGTCTATCCCACAGCTCCTTCGACTTTCGACATATATCGTCAATTTGCTCCTAAGAAGCAAAGAGTCTCTGTCAATCGGAACGTGGACGATCATCTGCGGACATGCTGGAGCTCACATCGGTCAGGCAAGCGCCTGGTGTTGAAATGAGGAACCCATCCTCTCCCTGGATGGTCATGGTCATCAGCACGGACCAACTCTGCAGATCCAACGCTTGGGATGGGTACCTCGAAGGTGTACGGCCGAACCGTCGCTTGAGGCCCAAGGTGATATTGGAGCTCCTGAGTGATGACCTTCTTGTGGATATCCAGATGGGGTATCCAGTATCGATTCATTGACGACGACATGGCGACGAGCCACGGATCTTGGAGAGGGTTGATCCGCAAATGGAAAAGCGCGCGGTGCAGTTCAGCTCCTCTACCCAGAAGGAGACGGAAGTGGGCGACCCAGGCCGGCATTTATGATAAATTTTGGCGCCAGGGAAGCGGGATAATCTGAAGTTCCACTCCAAGCTCATGCCGTCGTACAGACGAGGACCAAAGGGTAGCGTGCCTGCAGTCCAATCACGACACCATGCGACCCAGCTTCACCGCCCCGACCACGACGGCCACCGCCGGGCGTGCCATATTTGGTGATGTGCAGCGCTGGCATGCAAAGAAGGGTCCTCATGCGTGCACGCATATTCGCGGCCTCCTCGACCAGAGAACCCTGTCGCGAAAAACGTGATGGGACCCTGGCGAAAGTGAGGCGGACAAGTCACGACGGCCCGACGGTGGGCCGATCGTTGGCAGCCCACCTGACCCTTGTGGCAGACACCAATACAGGCGCAGATGGCAATGAGTTGCAATAGACTTTGCACATTGCCACCGTGGACATTACGGGTGCCCGGTCGAGCGAGGCGTTGATCGACGACCTCCAGGGCATACACGCGCATCGGGTGGTGCAGGACACTCAGGGATAATTTGGGCGCCTGCATATCAGAAATCACCTCGAGATGCAGAGATGAGGAGAACCCTATCCGGGTAAATGCGGGCTTGCCTGCTTGCTCAATCCACTCGTTCCTTGCCCGCTTGTGGTCGTCGTGTTCAGTCAGGTTGGGCTCCAAGGCCCAACGCGTATTCCCTGCACGTGCAGCTGCCATCCCGGATGGACCGATGCACTTAAAAAGCTACCTTGCCTGTAGCCTGCAGTATCTTCTACATATAAGTGCTTGTGAACTAATGCGGTGGCTTACACGAGTTGCCGATATCTCTGTTACGTGTAAGTCGCGAGGCTCGGCCCACCAAGATGCGGCACGTCGAGCAAGGTTGACGGCGACACGCAAAACAAAGCACGTGTGACGATTAAATGTGGACCTTACACGTTTTTGACAACCCTTACCAGTCTCAGCTGGTTTAAACATGTCGACAACGCGCCAGCCCTGCGGGAAGAACTCACGGTACGCGTTCGGATCCGGGCTGCGGCTGGGGCTGCTCAGTAATAATAGCTCAGTAGGGCTGTGGACTCACGATGGGACACAAGGTTTACTTGGCCAATTCTTTCCGCTTCTACCGCCTCGGCGCAAACCTTCTCATGAATACTGACGTCGTCCGTGAGCCCAAGAGCCAGATTCCTCGAATCACTGCTCCACTGCTCCTCCATCATCGTCACCACTGGGCAGTTGGCACTCAACGGTCAGCACCACGGATAATCTACGGATCGTCAAGCTGCCAGGCCTACATGTGCCTGTCGCACGTGAACTGCCCCTAATAACAGGCATTAATATCCGTGCCCCAATCAATGCAGCACCGGCGAGTCGTGCCAGGGATCAGCGCGACCGCGTCTTCGAATTTGTTGACGCTGCAGCATACCTCAGCGGCGGAGCCACGACAT
Source organism: Tolypocladium guangdongense (assembly GCA_022114105.1). Taxonomy (NCBI): domain Eukaryota; kingdom Fungi; phylum Ascomycota; class Sordariomycetes; order Hypocreales; family Ophiocordycipitaceae; genus Tolypocladium; species Tolypocladium guangdongense. Next base: position 3,758,677 of record NRQP01000001.1, on the reverse strand, counting down.
TCCCGCGCCCTTTTCACGATTCGACGACTGCTAGTAACGGCAACTGCGCTCGCTCAGACCATCTTCGCTAGCTTGGAGCCGTGCGACGCTCTGCTGCAACCGTCCCGCGACTGGCCTCGAACGAAGCCCTCGGTGTCGTCATCCCTCCTCCATCGTCTACCTACACCGGCACGGTGCGGCAACGCCCGCGTTTCTGCGAGGGGGAACGACGGAGAGCATGGTCGGGGCTCCTCGACGGCCTTTTTCATCGGGGAACACATGCGGCTTTCCTCGACGCTCGGCGGATCTACTGTGCGCGACTCGGACTCCGAGGCGTAACAAAGCCAGCTAGGGCGCATTGCTTGCCAGGACGCTTGGGATTCAAGGGGACCAGCTTGGGTCCCCGCAGACGTTCAAGCAGCCATGGCGCCTGCCGGCGGGGGCAATATCAAGGTGGTGGTGAGAGTGCGGCCGTTCAACGGAAGAGGTATGACCGGTGCTCCCCAGGGCATCCCCCGAGCCTTGCCACCGTGGCTGTTTGAGGGAACCAGTAGCACTGACCGACTCCCGGCTAGAAATCGATCGCGGATCAAGATGCATCGTCAACATGAAGGAGAACCAGACGGTCATCACACCACCGGAAGGGCACGGGGGCAAGGCGGCCAAGGAAGGGGGAGCCAAGACGTTCGCCTTCGACAGATCATACTGGTCCTTCAACAAGGATGACTCGAGCTATGCCGGCCAATCCAACCTGTTTGACGACTTGGGGAGACCCCTACTGGATAATGCGTTCCAGGGGTACAACAACTGCATCTTCGCGTACGGCCAGACCGGCTCTGGAAAATCGTACTCCATGATGGGCTACGGCAAGGAGGTCGGAATTATTCCCAACATCTGCCAGGACATGTTCAATCGAATCGGATCGATCCAGAAAAACGACACCAACATCAAGTGCACGGTTGAAGTCTCCTACCTGGAAATCTACAATGAGCGCGTTCGCGACCTTCTCAACCCGGCCACGAAAGGCAACCTCAAGGTCCGAGAGCATCCTTCTACAGGCCCCTACGTCGAGGATCTCGCCAAACTGGTTGTCGGGAGCTTCCAGGAAATCGAGCACTTGATGGACGAAGGAAACAAGGCTCGAACGGTCGCAGCGACCAACATGAACGAAACATCCAGTAGAAGTCACGCCGTCTTCACCCTCATGCTCACACAAAAGAAACACGATGCCGAGACTAAGATGGACATGGAAAAGGTTGCCAAGATCAGTTTGGTAGATTTAGCTGGTTCCGAGAGAGCAACATCCACCGGAGCGACCGGAGCCAGATTAAAGGAGGGCGCTGAAATCAACCGATCTCTTTCGACGCTCGGACGTGTTATTGCAGCATTGGCCGATCTATCTACCACGAAGAAGAAAAAAGGCGCCAGCCAGGTGCCATATCGAGACAGTGTCCTGACATGGCTGCTCAAGGACTCTCTTGGTGGCAACAGCATGACGGCCATGATAGCGGCCATCAGTCCTGCGGACATCAACTACGACGAAACGCTCAGTACCCTGCGATACGCCGACTCTGCGAAGCGAATCAAGAACCATGCTGTCATCAACGAGGATGCCAATGCTCGCATGATCAGAGAATTGAAGGAGGAACTCGCGCTCCTGAGAAGCAAGCTTGGAGGTGGTGTTGTGGGTGGCACAGCCGGCGCCCCGGTTCCTGCGGACGAAGTTTACGCTGACGGCACACCACTGGAAAAGCAAATGGTCAGCATCACCAACGCCGACGGAACAGTTAAAAAGGTCTCCAAGGCCGACATCGCAGAGCAGCTGAGCCAGAGCGAGAAGCTGCTCACTGACCTCAACCAAACTTGGGAGCAGAAGCTGCAAAAGACCGAGGAGATCCACAAGGAGCGTGAAGCAGCTTTGGAGGAACTCGGCATCAGCATCGAAAAGGGGTTCGTGGGCCTACACACGCCCAAGAAGATGCCCCATCTGGTCAACCTGTCGGATGACCCGCTCCTTGCTGAGTGTCTGGTTTACAACCTCAAGCCTGGAACAACTACTGTGGGCAATGTCGACACTAATGCCGACCACCAAGCCAACATCCGTCTCAACGGAACGAGAATTTTGCACGATCACTGCACCTTCGAGAATGCAGCCGACGGAACGGTGACTGTGATTCCCAGCGAAGGTGCGTCGGTGATGGTGAACGGCAAGCGGATTACAGAACCGAAACAGCTCCATTCTGGCTACCGAGTGATTCTGGGAGACTTTCATATCTTCAGATTCAACCATCCCATGGAGGCGCGAGCAGAAAGAGCCGAAGTGGGACAGAGCTTGCTGCGGCAGTCAATAACAGCCAGCCAGCTGCAAGCCTTGGATCGAACATCTCCTTGCCCCTCGCCCCGACCAGGTCACGAGCGGTCAATCAGCAAAGCCTCAGACGCTGGCGACTCTCGGCCTGAATCGCCGGCCCCCCTCCTGCGAACCGGCCGAGACTCTGACTGGTCCCTGGCTCGGCGGGAGGCTGCTGGGGCAATTCTCGGATCCGACCAGAACTTTGGCAGTCTTACGGACGAGGAACTAAATGCTTTGTTCGAGGAGGTCCAAAGGGCTCGTGCCGAACGTGTCAATGGCCGAGAAGATGGAGAAGACTCGGAGTCAGTCACGTCCTACCAGCTCCGCGAAAAGTACATGTCGACAGGGACGATTGACAACTTCTCGCTCGACACCGCCCTCACGATGCCGTCGACGCCAAAACAAGGCGAGGCCGAGGACAGGCTGAAGGAATCTCGAGAAGAAATGCAGAACCAGCTCGAGAGGCAAAAGGAGGAGTTCCAAGAGCAGCTCAAGAACGCCGAGGCCGCCAATGTCGAAGTGGAGGAGATCAGGAAGGAAAAGGCCAAGATGGAGACTGCGCTCAAGGAGCTCAAGGAGGACATGCAGAAACAACTTGTCCTCCAACGCAAGCAGTTTGAGGAAAAGATTGAGAAGATGGATCCCTTGAAGCGACCAAGGCCGAACCCGAAGCTTTCTGAAGAGGAGATGGAACGCGCCAGGGCCACCATCAAGGTGTGGCGGAGCCGCCATTTCGTCAAGATGGCTGAGTCGGTCCTCCAAAATGCTGCCATCTTGAAGGAGGCGCAGATCATGAGCAACGAACTTAACGAAAGCGTTGTGTTTCAGTTTACCGTTGTCGATGTCGGACATGCGCTCTGCTCCTCGTACGACATGGTCCTCAACGGCCTGACTGGTGAAGGAGAGGACGCCGCACTGGAGGAGGCCCAGAAGCCCTGCATTGGAATCCGCGTCATCGACTACAAGAACAGCGTGGTCCACTTGTGGAGTCTCGACAAGCTGCACGACCGAGTGCGGCAGATGCGGCAGATGCACCAATATCTCGATCAACCAGAGTACGCCCAGCACTTGAGCCTCGACAACCCGTTTGTCGAAACGTGCATGCCGTCATACACGCTGGTTGGCGAGGCCGACGTCCCCCTGAAGGCGGTTTTTGAGAGTCGTGTCCAGGACTTTTCACTCGACGTCCTCTCGCCGTACACGTCGCACGCCATCGGAATCGTCAAGCTGTCCCTCGAGCCATCACATGCGCGAGCACCAACGAACACGCTCAAGTTCAACGTTGTCATGCACGAGCTCATTGGTTTTGCGGAGCGGGAAGGGACAGAAGTGCACGCGCAGCTCTTCATCCCAGGGATCTCGGAAGAGGACGGCGTTACGACAACCCAGATGATCGACGAGTTTGACGAAGGGCCCATTCGGTTCGAGAGCGTGCACAACATGAGCGTCCCGCTGTTTGCGGCCCAGGATGTGACGCTCAGGGTCGCCATCTTTGCCCACGTCTCGACAATGCACTTGGATAAGCTCCTCAGCTGGGACGACATGAGAGACGCGGGCCCGATGCAAGATGCCGCAAAGGGGTCGCGGATCAACGAGTCGCAGTTCTTTACCCAGGAGAAGCACGACCTTCTGTCCCGCGTGCAAATCATGGAGCTCAACGAGAATGGCGAGTATCAGCCGGTCGAGGTCACGCAAACCAGTGAACTGGACACGGGCACCTTTCAACTACACCAGGGTCTGCAACGACGAATCGGAATCAACATTTCGCACAGCTCGGGAGATGCGTTGCCTTGGGGTGACATCACGGCGGTGCGGGCCGGCAAGGTTCGACTCGTGGATTCTGCGGGCAAGACGCCTGACATGGCCGCCAACGAACCTGACGTGGCTCTCAAACTGTCGTCGAACCCAATCTTCCGCGAGAATCCGAATGGCACGAGGAGCATCACGATATATGCCCAATGGGATTCAAGCTTGCACAACTCGCTGCTCCTCGACAGGGTGACGGCGGACAAGTACCGGGTGCAGATGACAATCTTCTGGGAGATCAGCTCTGAGAAGCTGGCAGAGCCAATGAAGTTTGCTCAGAAGGTGTGCGTTCAGATACTCTCGAGGACCTTTGTGCGCCAAACATCCATGTTCTCGGCGCTATTCCACGATGTCAGGTTTGTTCGGTCATCGACGGGCATCTTTACTCTGACGATGAGACCGGCTCCAATCAAGAGAGTCGGCGACCTGTGGCGGATGAACAGCCAGCACGGCTACGTCAAGGGCGAGGAGAACCTGTCGAGCTGGACTCCTCGCGGGGTCTCTCTGGTGGGCGACTTCATCTTGGCCCGCAAGAAGCGGAGACGCATAGCCGAGATTGGCGTGATGCAGGCTACGTTGAACAAGCTGGGCATCGATAGCACGGTGGTGCGTCCGAAGCGAGAGGAAGCCGAGCCTGAGGCGTTGCCTGGAGTGCGCCCCATTGTCCCGGATGATGATGATGACCTTTTGAACGACACGCCCGACACGTCCCAATCACCTTCCCACGATGACGAGGACGACACGGAAGAACAGCAAGACGAGACTACCATAAAGCTGGAGGAGAATGAGGCTCTCGCGGCGAAGCCAGAGCACAACGAGCACGAGACGGAATTACTGGAGAGGTGCCTGCGGCTTTGGACCAAGTACCCCGACCCATTATCCAGCATCCTGAGCCCAGAAAACACGGCGCCTCCAACGAACGGGATCGCGGCGGAGTCCGCTCTTCCGCCCAGCCTCATCACGACCATCGTCCGAGTGCCAAAGAACCCCAAGGTGCTCAAGGGTGGGTATCTGCTTGTGCCAAACAGCGACTCCACGCGATGGGTGAAGCGCTTCGTGGAACTCCGAAGGCCGTATCTCCACATCCACTCAGCATCGGATGGCGACGAGGTGGCCCTCGTGAGCCTGAGAAACTCACGCGTCGACAGCCAACCTGGCGTCCTCGGTCTCCTCCACGGACCAGACGATTACGACGCTCCGCAAGGCCGCAATGGGACACCAGACTTTACGCCCGGGCACCGCCGCACCTCTTCGGGCAGGGTCATCTCGACCATCTGGACCGGCACCGGCGGCGGAGGCTCCTCCAACGGACAGGGCCTGCAGCGCCTCAGCGAACGCATGCAGTCGGCAGTGTTTGCCATCTACGGGACAGACAACACCTGGCTGTTCGCGGCCCGCAGCGAGCGCGACAAGATGGACTGGATATTCCGCATCGACCAGACGTACCTGTCCAACAGCGAGAGCACGCCCAACAGCGGCATCATGAGCCCGCACAACGGAAGCCAGTACTAGGTTATCAGGGGAGGATGAGAAACAACCGAGTCACGACGTCAACGTACTCTCATTCTTTATTTTCTTTTTCTTGTGCAAAGGCCCCGCGCCTTTGCACGTTTGTTTATTTGCCCTTTTTTTTGTTTCATTTGTACACCGGCGGCTTAGACGACTTAGATTATACCCCCGAGAGGAGCGAACGCAGAGGGCAAAGGATGTATAGGGAACCATGTACTGCGGAGGGCGACGAACCGCGCGACCGAGGGGAAAGCCTGGTGCGTGGCGGGGCATAGTTTGGATATCGATAGAAGGGGCTTGGACTGTAGGTCAAGATGTATACTCGGAGGTGTAGGATACCTGTCAGTGGCGGGCGGCCTTATGAAGAGGATTGAAAGCGGTCTCCGTTGGTTACGATTCTCAGATGGGGAATGGATATGAGTTGATGTGCGACTTTGGTGCGATGCTAGTGACGCGATGTTATGACTGCGCTGACGGTCTGACGCTGCGTCTGCACTTTCGTGACGGCATGAATATGCAGTTCAGTGCACTTTGTGCGAACCCAAGTACTTCGCACACCCTCTCTCCGTGCGTGACCGGAAGGCGGAGTCGCTCACGTAGCACAGAGCCCAGTCTTGAGACCGCCTCGGTATTTAACATTTGATTGCACCGTTCAAGGCAGTCAAGACGCCGCCGAAGGTATGTTCTGGGCCACAAGGAGCCAATTTCAATGCTCCATCAGCAATCAGATCCGGAGCCCGGCACGGACTGCAGACTACGACGGCAACAGGTCTGGAAGAGGCACAGCCTCCGCCACTGCCCACATTGCGCAGGTCCTTGGCTCTGAAGGGTTGGTTGCATTTGGTTGCAGGATGCCAATGCATCGAGGCACGCTAGGACCCGCCAGGCCTACCAGATACCCGTTTCCGGGAGCCTTCGGCCGTGCAAGCTACAGCGAATGGGCAGCCACGACATCCCTGGCGGCGATACCGACGCTTAGAACCGAACAGCCGGGCAAGCAGTGCGCTATTGACGGCACGTGGTCTCGCAACGTGCTCGCTCCCGCCGTCGCAAAACGTCGTATCGGTGTCGTGCCGCTTGTGGTCGAAATAAACCCCGCCCACGGAGCTTCCTCTGTTCCTCTGGGCCGGTAATAAAACGGCCTAGCCAGACGGGAAGCCCATGATTGGGCAGCAGCGCGGGATATCCGCGCTACAGAGGATCCTGGGGGAAAGTGTCTGTTGGTTCTGCGCCTGGCCATTGATGGATCTTCCAGGGGACCCGGATCTGACAGCGTCCAGAGCGCACTTCGGAGATGGCACGCGTGTTGGTTGTTGGTTCTGGCGATGGAACAAGAGCCAAGAGAAAAACGGTTCGGACAAGTGCCGAAACGAACGGTGCGGAGCAGTGGGCAACGATCCGCTTGTTCTAGAGAAAAGCTGGGGTTGGTAATTGGGTAGGTTGGCAGGGTCTTGAAAGAGCTTGTCGGACTGCTCAGGAGGTCCAAAGGGTCCCTGCTGGAGACGGCAGGGCGGCGGAATGGCTTGCGAGTCTTTGCCGGACCGGCCGCTGTCGCAGGTGCATGCATCTCGTACGAGTAGTGCGAAATGCTCTGCGCCACGAATAATTCCGCATTAACCACTGGGAAGCCGGCTCATGCCATATAAATTGTCCGTCTGACAATTTGAATGCCGTCTGCTGGTAGTAATTTGCGTCCGTCGACCCAGCCCACTGGATCGCAGGGGATCCTGGGCGACAGCGGGAGCCTGCTGGTTCAGCGTGGGCTGATACCAAACCGTCGGGACCAGCAGGCAAGACAGGACCAACCACAGTGGTCAGCCGAAACACCCAGCCTCGTGCGGAATTGGACGACCCGGTGGCTAGCATGCTGAAGGCAATGCAGTATTATGCACCAGTATGCACCACCCTCTTGATGTGGAGGGTAGAAAAATGACGAGTCAAAATACGGCGACGGGGTTAAGCGAGCAACTCGTATGAGACTTTCCTTTGGCCCCCCCCCCCCCCCTCCCTTCGCCCAACAGTGTGCTGGCTTATTAACGGAGTCAGCAACATCGAGTGGGGCAGGACGGCATGGGGATTGTTCCGGTGACGAGTTCATGCAGAGATGTTCCGGCATCGACCTCGGCAGAATTCGGCTGTTCAAGGCTAGCAAGGTCCTTTGCAACTTGGCTTTCCCGGGAATTCGGTACCCGGTGACTGATTTTCCTGGTGAGACAGGGCACGCCGAGTGGTCCCATGTGCATCATTGCATCTCCGTGGACGCGGCCTGGCACAGCATCAGCCACGCCCATCATCAAAGTTAGCGCCAAGTTGCTGCACGTGAGCTGCGGTCCAACCAAGTGGCGTTTAATCTCCAGAGCGTTTGCCGTAGTACAGGCACACACCATGGCGCACGAAGGCGGTTTCGGGGAGGGTCGCCACGGATAGTCTAGCCCATGGGGTGAGGCAGCGGAGGCACGTCCCCTCCCTCCATCTTGCCCGGCTGCCACACATCATCAGCCTCAAAATGACAAACGATGCTTGGACAGGGAAAAAGAAAACACATCGCGAGACCACCCAAGTTCGCAAGTAGCTGCCATTGCAGGATGCTGCATCTGCAGGAAAACCACGGCTTTGGCACTCGACATGTCGTAGCACAGAGACACCCAGCCGTCTCCGGTCAAACATTACACCGGCGCGGACGGCTAACCGGGGCAGGCGGATCCCGACCCAGAGAGCCGGGAATCCCACAGCCTTGGTTTCGGGCCTGCTGTGTGGGTGGCACCGTGTGAGCGGCACAAAATCGCCCAAGACCCTGTCTCGGGCACACCCCCCTGGACGGCGCCCCGCCGCCCGCCGCTTTTGGGGAGATTAGCTGAACCAGCTTGCCGGGACAGCCTGAGGTCATGGCGACGGAGAAGAAGCAACATGTAGTAACAATGGGGAGGGGATGGGGATTCTCGTGACTCGGCAGGGCAAAGAGTGATGCCGTCGAAACTTGCACTCGCCTATGCTTCTTCAGACTGAAGTTTGGCGCTCGCCATCTGCCGTCGTGCCGCGCCGTTTCTCTGCGGGTGAGCTGTCGTGAACCACAACGCCCGAGGTGGAGTGAGTGGATGCGGTGGCCTGTCTGTTGGTGTTGGTGTGGACACTCGCTCACGCCCGCGCACACGGGAACGAACGAAGTGCCGCCGTCTCGGTCCCTGGAGCCTTCCAGTTCGCCTCCTTTCCCGTGCTTGTCTGACACGCACCCGACCCAGCGGGCTGGCACGATCTAATAGAGTCGAAATCAGAGTGCGCGGTTGCGCATTGGCCAGGGCCGTATTAATATCGACTCACTGTTGCTGTCATCCGCGAACGCGACCAAAAGCACTCCCAGACAGGTACAAAAGTTGTCCTTCGCGACGAGCCGCCGGCCGATATTGGGCTTCTCCTGCAGCCCATCCTCGTTAGCCAGGACTCGTGCCATCCATCGTACGGGGCTTGCCTGGTCATCTCTCGACACCCCTTGTACCAAGCACACTTGTTCCTGCTTTGTCACCACCGATTCCAGCATTCGTTTCCCCCACTGTTGCCACGCAGTCGACAAGCTGCACATGATCGTTGGCCATCGCGACGGCTGTCATTGTCCGAGCAGGATCTCTTCTCGACGGATGGACTTGGCCGCCCAGTCTCTGACGGCATATCGCAACCCTGAAGCTTGCAGGTGACAGCGGCTATGGCGAGACAGCCCCCCGGCTCCGGGAGCCGCCACGAGGGCAAGGCCGATCCGGGCCTGCAAAACTTCCAGTTCACCTTTACGGCGATGCCTGGAACAAATGGCTCCATCGAGACTGATGTGGGTGGCCTCCGTCCCCAGCGACTTGTCCTTGTTTGATCCCATCATGTGCTGACTCGACTCGACTGCGTTGCGTCATGTAGCCAAAATCAGGACAATTGTAAGTGCCGGCGGGTTGTCTTGCGAAGCAGCGGAGTCGTCTCTCGAAACCGAATTCTAACGTCCATGTTCAAGAAGAGAGTCGTCCGAGTCCTTGTCAGAGAGCGTGCAGGACTTTCCCGAGGAGTTTGGGCGCACCTACCACGCCTACCGAGCAGGCTGTAAGTCGCTCCTGCCCCTGGCTACCTCCCAGCTGACCGACTGTCCTAGCGTACGCCTTCCCCAACGATGCCGTAGAGCAGGAGCGACTGGCGCTCCAGGGGGATGCACTTCGGATGCTCTTCGGTGGCCGGCTCTACTTTGCTCCTCTCTCCGAGTCCGCTCCTCCGCGAACCATCCTCGACGTTGCCACGGGCGTTGGCGACTGGGCCATTCAGATGGGCGACCTATTCCCCAGCGCACAAGTCATTGCCACGGACCTATCACCGATTCAGCCGAAGCAGGTCCCCCCTAATGTTAACTTTTATGTCGAAGATTCGTAAGTACCTAGCCACGCGGTCGATGCAATCTCTGTGCAGCTCCGCCTAACGGCTATGCCACTCGCAGGTCTGACCCCTGGGAGTACTCGCAACGCTTCGACTATATCCACACGCGGGCTGTTTCCGGCTGCTGGTCGTCGTTTGAGAAGCAAGTCGCTGAACAGGCCTTTGCTGCGCTCGAACCCGGCGGCTGGTTTGAGTCTCAGGAAGTGGACAGCACCATCGCATGCGACGACGGCACTCTAGATCCCGAGGGACCCATGGCGAGGTGGTTTTCGGACATGACTCTCGCTGGAGCGAGATGTCACCGTTCCACCGTTTTGGGTGCCACTCTCAGGGAGGTGTACGAGCGAGTTGGCTTCGTGGATGTGCACGAGCGCATCTTCAAAATACCAACCAGCGGGTGGGCCAAAGACGACAGACTCAGGGAGCTAGGACGAATGTGGGAGAGAAATCTCTTGCAGGGACTGAGCGGCTTCTCGTTAAGTCTGTTCAACAGGGTCTTTAGCCGGACTGCCGCAGAGATCGAGGTAAGCAGTGACTTCCCGCACGGCCTTGTGATTACCTAGCCACGCACCGCTCCAGAAGAATACTGCAAATTCAGGGTATGTCTTTACTGACGATTTTTGCAGGTATCACTGGTCGACGTACGACAAGACATCTCTGATCTACGAATACACGCTTACATGCCTATCTACGTCGTGTGGGGGAGAAAGCCGTTTCCAGGGGAGAGACCGATTCCTGCGCCGAAATTTCGATGACGGAGAGAGGGGGATGACGCTTTTTAACAGTGGGTTTTTTGCTCCTGGTGTGAGTCGATAACGGGATATATATGAAAAACACGACGACATGGACAGAGTCGGGGTTTGGTCGAAACTCGGCAGAGCAACGTTCGGCTGCTAGAAATGGTAGACATGGTATAGATGGAAATGCTCTGATAGATTTCCTCAACTTTAGCGCTGAGAGGAAGAGGAGGAACAGTTGGTCAACCGCTATTGGAAGAATTTCAAGCAACAAACAGGCGATGGCCACCTTCAAGGACTGTAAAAGCGGGCGCATGGATGATGGCAAGGGATGATTTTGCCGAAATTGTACAGGAGCCACTATGGTGTATTGTACCAAATCGAGGTTTCGTTTATCCACATGTCCTTATGCAAATCCTCGCACCAGTTCTCGTTTTGTTCGCCGCTATGAGCCAAATCGCGATGGCCATTTTCTTCAAAAAGGCTCTGTCTGGCTCCATGGCTGCGCCGAACTGCCCTCGTCAGTGATTCACGAGCCAGGCCAACTCGGTGGCCAATTCCTCGGGGAGAATCTCGGCACACCGCTCACGCGAGAGAAACTCATGGTCGGCATACTCGAAGCCCGGGACAACAGTCTCGGAAATAAGCAGCCCCTCATTGGTGTCGGGTGCGTCGGCGTCCTTGTTGAGGCGCTCGAGCAGGTAGCTCGCCTTCCAGACGCCGCCGTCGACGGCCCACTGCAGCCTCTCGCCGCGCTGGACGTCCGGGCCGACGATGAAGGACTCGACGCGGCCGCCCGGGTGGATGAGGACGTAGCGGCCGCGGCCGCGGTGCCAGGTGTGCACGATGCGGCTGCGGTTGCGGTGGAACGAGCCGACGGGGCGGTTGGGGGTGAGGTAGTAGAAGATGGAGGTCGAGAGGCGGCGCACGGCCGGGTCGAAGCCGGGGCGAGGGCCGCCGACGAGGGCGAGGGTTTGCTCGGAGAGGGGGGTCGGTGGGTAGGGGCTCGGGATGAGAGTGGGCGACGAGTCGGTTGCGACGTAGTAGCCGCCTTCGATGTGGGGGGTGAGCGAGAGGGCCTGGATCGTGGCCTGGACCTTGGTGGACTCGAGGACGGCGGTGGGAGTGAATGTTGGGCTGGCTGGGTTCAGCAAGGTCTTGGGGCTGGGTTCCGAGGGACAGTCGGAAGCCAGGTCGACGGGGTCGGGCGGCAGCCCGTCGAAGACGAGCTCATAGCCGCCCATGGTGGTGTTGATGTCAGTCGACTTGGACGATGGGCAGTTGTCAGTTGGATAGAACCAGAAACTCTGAGCGGCACGAAGGGTCGAAGTTGTGTGTGTTGAGTTGTGTGTGTTGAGTTGTGTATGTTGAGACCCGAGAGACTGGCGCAGGCGGTTGCCGTTGAGTGCTTAGGTTGAGCTGAACAGCCGGTGAACAGCTGTTCAGTCCGCACCTCGCGGTTGTCTAGCAACCAAAATCATCTGACAGAACCCCGTTTGCAAACGACGCCCGGTGTGGCAAATAGACAACCGGTCTCGGTCAGGACTGAGACGAGTCGGTGGACTCGTCACGGAGCGCTGGGCTCGGATGCAGCTGCCAGCAGACCATGTGCTCAACCACGCCGTCAGCCGCGTAACAGCCATTTCGCCGCCGTGGCGGGAGCTGACCTGCGGTGGCACGGCGACGAGGCCCGGGACTGGGTTCCTGAGCAGGGCGTCCATGGAGGGAGCTCCGGCGCCGGCGGGTGGGGCGGGGAGCGGCATGCCGGGGGTGTGATGCCGGGGATTCAGCATATGTAGGCTCCGGGCATCCGATGTTTTGGGGAGCGGCGGTGTCGCTGTGCCCTCGCGTCCAACACCGCGCACGAGACCGCTGCCCGTGCGCCGGATGGTGCAGCATCGGATTCCCCTGTCGCCGCACGTCGCCGCATGGCGTCTACGAGTGCAACGGGTGGCCGCGGGTTCTGCCGGTTTAGTGCCGCGTGTGACGCCATCAGCACGGGCCAGATGCGTTGTGTGACTGGCCTCACTCTCGCGTCGCCTCTTCCACCTCCCATGACGCTGCCCTTCATCTGAGCGCCGCTCCGCCGCGTGACACCGTCTCCCATCCTCGAGCCGCGGACTGAGGCCCGACCGGGCCCCCGCCATCGACCATGCTGGCACCGCGCCTCTCCCGGCCCAGCTGCGGCTCCGTCCTCGCATCCACCACCGCCCGTCGCGCACCCGCCGTCCTTCTTCCACCACGCCGAGCCGTCGTCCGCGCCGTCGCCCGTCCGCGCCCGTTCTCCAGCACCCGGCCCCGCCGCTCCCCCGACCCGTACGAGCGCCTCCGCAACGCGCGGCCGCTCGTCCCCGATGCCATCGCCCGCCGCTTCACCAAGGCCGGCCGCAGCCGCAACTCGCAGGCCTTTGCCGTCGTCTGCGTCGCCGCCGCCATCGCCTTCTACCTCTACAACTCGCAGACGGTGCCCGTGACCGGCCGCCGGCGGTTCAACTTCCTGTCGGACAAGCTGGTGGCGCAGGCGCACGTCCGGGCCGCCGACGCCGTCATCCGCCAGGTGCAGGAGCAGGGAGGGTATTTCCTGTCCGACTGGGACCCGAGGACGATGCTGGTCAAGAGGGTCATGAAGCGGCTGATTCCCGTGAGCGGCATGGCGGATCAAGACTGGGACATTCTGGTGATTGCGGACAATCGTATGCCCCGTCGAGTCTACGCTTCGCGCCGTGGTTGTTGCTAATGGGCGCATCTGCGCATTGCAGGCACTGCCAATGCGTTCGTCTTGCCTGGAGGCAAGGTGTTCGTCCACAGCGGAATCCTCAACGTCTGCCGAAACGAGGACGCCCTCGCCGCCGTCCTTGGGCACGAAATTGCCCACAACACGGCCTCGCACGCTGCGGAGCGGCTCTCGGCTGCGTGGGTGGGAAACCTCACAGCGGGCAGCGCCTTCTTCCTCGCCGGCGCCTTGCCTGGGCTCGCTCTCTTTGCGCTGTGGAGCCTCGTCGGCGGATTCTACCTGCAGGACTTCTTGTTTTACCTCCCCATGGGGCGCAAGCAGGAGAGCGAGGCGGACTACATTGGCCTCATGATGATGGCCGAGGCGTGCTACGATCCTCGGGCAGCGGTTGGGTTCTGGCAGCGCATGGAGGCGATTCAGAATGCTGGGGGAGAGGAGGTGCCGGAGATGCTGAGCACCCATCCATCGGTGAGTCCGCATGGCTGACGGCCCCAACCGCACAAGGCGAGGAACTGACACCGGACCAGAACGAGCACAGGATATCAAAGATCACCGAGTGGCTGCCGGAAGCGATGCAGAAACGCGCCGAGAGCGACTGCAGGGGCACGGCGGCGTTTGCGGATAGGTTCAGGCTGGCATTGCGCATGGGGAGGAGGGTGGTGGACGCTGCTTGATGGTAGAAGCCGACGTCTTGTGGGAGTGGGCTGTTGGAACCTGGGGTTGAGCGGAGCTGTAGACAAATTCCTCGGCCATCGAGGGGCTGGATATAGACACAAAGCAGCCGTAGATGGCGGCACGTATTGTACCATGTCGCAGTACACCCATCTTCGGAGACTACGCATTTCTGTTGGCCCGAGGCTCCCGCACACGTGCCGACGTCGCCAGAGCAGGGCGGTTACGAATTGGCGCCCTCTGATAGGCCTCGTCGGGCGGCTTCTGGACTTGGCCCGCAGCCCCGGATCCGGCATGGGCCGGGCCTGTGCTGAGCCGAGGCAAATGCTCTTGAATATCAACAGCCGCTCCCGCCCCCAGCTTGAACCCTCTGTCCGACTCTCCATTGCCATACGACACGGCCCGAGACCGTAGCGCCAGACACGCAGGCACGCACGCGAGCCGTCATGTCCGACAAGTATTCCACCGCCGACGTCGCCCCGCACAGGGACGAGGCGCACGGCTACTGGCTCATCATCGAGAACGACGTCTACGACATAACGAGTACGTGCCGCGTCCCTGCCGCCTCTCCCTCCTCTCCCCGTCTGTTTTGCGCCGTGCGCCGCGGCGCTGCGCCGTCTCCCGGCCTGCTGCGCGCGCGGCGCACCGCGGTGGAGCGAGCGCGGCATGCATGTGATTGCCGAACGGCGCTGACGCGACATCGGCAGAGTTCATGAGCGAGCACCCCGGCGGCGACAAGATCCTCAAGCGGTTCGCCGGCAAGAACGCGACCAAGGCCTTCTGGAAGTACCACAGCGAGAGCGTGCTGAAGCGGTACGGCGCCAAGTACAAGATTGGCGAGGTCGGCGAGGCGGCGAAGCTGTAGGGGCGGACTGGGCTGGTAGCATGGCAGGTGCGGTTGCTGATGCATAGAAATGGCGTGTCCTGGGCGATGAACCTCGGCGTGGGCCGGTAGACTGTCGGATACACGGGTCTGTTCGCATCGTGGGCTGTGGCTGGATCGATGGCACAGTGGATCGGGTTCGGTGGATTGTATTCATACGATATGGTCTCTGCATGGTGTATATACGGGCTATTTCTTCGCTGACAGTGACGATTTCTCTGTCGCGACGGCATGAATGCCTTTTGTTAGTCGAGTACGTTTCACTTAACCGGCCAAGAGAGAAACGTCTTTTGCTTTTGCTCTGCAGGGCCGTCCCTCGGTTGTCGCAGAAGCATCACATGCCCGTCTCGGCTTGGCGCAGCCTGGACCTCAACTCTGGCATGTCTTCCCGCAACTGAACATGATTCCTCAATTCCTCATTGTTCACGCCTTTAGAACCGACACTTCACGGCCACCATGTTTTCACTCGTCGATGCCGCTTCGGACGCATCCGCCCTCCCATCACGGCTCGTGTGGGGCACTGACAGCGCCTGCAGCACGACAGTGATCCACCACAACATCGTCAACTCCCATGTCCCAGGAAGGCACTTAACCGTCTCATAGTTTAGGCTCCGAGGCCAGACCCAGCTTCACCCCGTCATCATGGGCGACATCTTCGACGCCAGCGAGGTCCAGAAACGGCTGCTCCAGCGCCACGCCTCCCACGACACAAACCCTCCCACGCTGCCGCCCCCGAGCGCCATCCGCGCCGCCGAAGCATCCCTCGTCCCCAGGACGAACCCCAGCTGGCACGCGCAGGGCCTCTCCGACGCGGCCGTCGTCGCCCACATCCTCGGCGACATCGTGCCCGCGCTCACCGGCCAGGCCGCGTCCAGCCGCTACTACGGCTTCGTCACCGGCGGCGTCCTCCCCATCGCCGAGTGGGCCGACAACGTCGTCTCGCGCATGGACCAGAACGTCCAGGTGCACCTGCCGGCGCAGTATGTCGCCACGACGGTCGAGGACACGGCGCTGGGGATGCTGGCTGGGCTGCTGCGCCTGGGTGACGACTGGAAGGGCAGGACCTTTACTACGGGGGCGACAGGGAGCAACGTCCTCGGCCTTGCGTGCGGCAGGGAGGTCGTCCTGGCGAGGAAGCTCGGCGACGAGGGCAGCGTGGGCGAGCTGGGCCTGCTGGCTGCGTGCCTCGAGGCGGGCATCTCCGAGATGCAGGTCCTCACGAGCGCGGGCCACAGCTCCCTCTCCAAGGCGGCGAGCGTGGTGGGCATCGGCCGCCGCTGCGTCAAGGAGCTCAGACGCAGCGAGGACCAGCCGTGGCGGCTCGACATTGACGCCGTGGAGCGGGAGCTGCAGCGGCCGGGGGTGGCGAGCGTCATTGCCGTCAGCGCGGGGGATGTCAACACGGGGGGCTTTGCGCTCGATGGCGTCGACGAGTGGAGGAGGGTGAGGGAGCTGGCGGACAAGTACGGGTCGTGGATCCATGTTGACGGCGGTACGTCTCATGCCATCCGATCAAGCGCATTCGCGATTGTTCTTGCAAATCACTGACCGTCATAGCATTTGGCATCTTTGCCCGAGTTCTGGGTTCAGGCGACGAGTACGCCCTGCTCAAGAGGCGAACCGAGGGCATAGAGTTTGCGGACAGCATCACAGTAGACGGGCACAAAATCCTCAACGTGGTGAGTATTGCCATTGAGTCGACCAAGAGAAGCTTGGCTGACTTTGCAAACCACAGCCATACGACTGCGGCATGTTCTATACTCGTTCCGCCTCAACGCTCCAGTCCGTCTTCACCAACCCCAACGCCGCCTACCTCTCCTCCGGCTCCGCAGCAAGCATCCCCTCCCCACTGAACATCGGCCTCGAGAACTCGCGCCGGTTCCGCGCCCTCCCCGTGTACGCCGCCCTCCTCAGCGAGGGCTACGCAGGCATGGAGCGCCTCGTGGCCAACATGGTCCAGCTCTCGCGCCGCATAGCCGCCTTCCTGCGCGATTCGCCGCACTATGAGCTCCTGCCGGACGAAAGGGCCGCGCTCGATGGCATTTTCATGATTGTGCTGTTCCGGGCTAAGGACAGGGCGCTGAACGGTGCGCTGGTGGAGAGGATCAACGAGACGAGGCAGATGTATGTGAGCGGGTCTGCGTGGAGGGGCGAGAAGGCGGTTCGGATAGCCGTGTCCAACTGGAAGGTGGATGTGGAACGAGACTTTGAGGTCGTGGCGGCCGTTCTGGATGCCGTGGCCGCGGGAGAAGCGTTCGACATCGAGAAGCTTCAAAAGTAATAACAAAGAGCCTGCCCGTGCGGAAAGGCGTAGCCACCAGGCGTTCGAAGCCGTCGTGGGGTGTAGTGTTCGGGAGTGCCATCGTCGTCGCCCCGTCCCGCACCGTCCGTGCCGTTGCGCGCGTCCTTCTCAGCCAAACTTCTTGGACCCGCCCTTGACGGTGAACTTCTTGTCCGCCTTCTTGCCCTTGCCAATCAGCTCGAGGTGGCCGGCGCGCTCGCCCAGCAGCGCCTCCGTCTTGGCCGTCAGCCCGGCCGAGAACTTCTTGTGCGCCTTGTCGAGATTGGCCGTGGACTTCTTGGGCTTGGACACCTTGGAGACTTGCTTCTTGGAGTGCGTCGCCTTGGGCGCCTTGGGCCGCGAGGATTGCTTGATCGCGCCTTGGACCATGGTGGAGGTGTGCGGCGGTGGTGGTGCTTCGAGTTGGGGTGGGAGAGGAGGGAGAGGAGGGTGAAGGTGGAAATTTTTGGTGGGACGATGGCCCGATCCGCCCAGAGCGAAGACGCATTGGCCCACCTCCAGTACATAACCACAGCCACCACTTCGGAGTCCAATGTCTGCGTTTTTGGCGCCGTGTGCCTCCAAACCTGGAGACGTGGCACTCGGTTTTCAGAAGACAACGAACCCCTACTTGGTTCCTGTTCTATCCCGAGAGGCAAGGTACTTCACGGCAACTGCTCACAGTTATCAGCCCAAGACCATCTGCGTCCCGGCTCGGCATCGTTAACGAAATTGGCAGGGCATCGTACTCGTAGACGCCGCCTGCAATGATCACATCTGGCTGTCTTAGAGTCGAACAACTTGCCACATGCATTGCATTAGCGTTCAGAACGATGGGCGGGGCCCATTTATCTCGGGAACCGATCAATACATTGACTTTTGGTGCATTATGTTCAGTCTTTCAACTCAATTCCTCCAACCCGCACCAACGCAACATCATTCCAGAACTTCCCAGTGGCCCACATTCATCACCGTTCCACCAGGTTCAATTCTCGAACTGATGACTTACGCCCCCCAGACACAGGTAGCCTGACCGGAATCAAGCTCGAAGAACCTTCAGAGCCGCTTTGAGACTCACGCTCTCGCGCTGCAGAGTCATCCGCTGCTGCTTGGACTCTTCGTCTTCGCCAGCGATGAGCTCCAGCTGCTCATCGTTGAGCCTCATGATCATGTCCGGCCTGAAGGCCTTGACAGGACTCTTATCTCCGTCGAGCAGAAAGTGCGAGATTACCTGCTGGTAAACGACGTCAACAAACCGCTTCTGCGCAACCTTGTAGTAGCTCTCAAAAATGTCGAGGATATCCTCGCACACCTGCTGTTCGTTGTCCTTGTTCACAGCACTGTTTTTGAGATTCTCAAGTGAGACATAACGGCCACTTGCCTTGAGGCCATAATCTGCGAGGTCGATGGATTTCTTCTCCAAATACCTGGCCCGCCGCTCGCCACGCTTCTTCTGGAGAATGTCGTTGAAGTAGTGGTTGGAGGTACTGGGCCTTCCCCCGCGCTCGATGGACAGGAGGAAGTGCGTATGATCCATGGCTTTGCGGTATAAGCCCCTCAGCTGGTCAACGAGAAGGCCGTCCCACAACTGATCTCGCACTTGTTTCTCCGGACACAGATGACGAAGGAGTCGACAAATGAAGTCGTGGACAATGGTGATGGCATTGCTGACGTGAAACAGGGTCAAAGGTTCCCACTTCTCCGACTGCTCCTGAAAGACGGTCGAAAGAACCGTTCCACCAAACTGCGATGCAACATTAGCCATTATCTCAAACTGGGCAAAGCGCGTGCAAGCTCACCGTGCCGAGATCGGGTCCACGACTAGAGTAGAACACCTCCGCGATGCGATCCATGATAGGCTTGCTATCTGGCCTGGGGCACCGGTACGCTTTGTCGACAATGATATCATGAAGCTCAGGGTAATTGGCGAGCCGAACTTCAAAGGGGACAGCGGATTTCTCAGCCGAAGCCTCGTCTTCCGAAGCCGCATCGTCGTCATCCGGAGGCGAATCCTCGTTCGACGCCGCATCCAACTTCCCCACGTGGGCACGCTCGCTGAAGACGCTGGCGAAGACCTCTTGCAGCTTGACCATTCGCGTGATGAGCTTCAGGTCTGGGTCAAACCTGAAAAGCTTTTCGTCCGCGTAGTACCCGTTCAACGCAGCTTGGGTAGTGATCTGAAAGCTGGTAGCCAGCCTTCCAAGGTACTGTCGCTGGGAGATATGGTCCGCCCGAGCAGGCCCCATGGACTCCAGATCGGCCTTGCATTTCCGCAGTCGCTGCTCGATATCGGCCTTCACATGCGGAAACTCTTGCTTGGAGATCTTCATGAGAATATGGCGCAGTCGCTCCTCTAGGGCAGAAATGCCACATCGGTCACTGACAGCCGTCCATGGCGGGGCCATGAAGAAGGCCTTCTCGGCGGCAGCACGCTCAGCAAGTGTTGATGTGCTGTCGTCCGCACTGCGATTCTTGACGACGTAATAGCCAAGCTTCAGGTTATTTTTCTTGCCAACGACAAGATCAAGGATTGCGTCTCTCGTGGCAATCTCCATGGCAAGGTCAGGCTTTGTCAAGACCCCCATCGTCCTGCTGCCTTCGGGATCCGCGGCTTCGGCGAGTTTGAGAATCTCTTGGGTGGCAATATCGACATTGCAAGGCATCACTGCGAGGATACTATTGAACAGTTAGCTAATGAGTGATTCAAAGGGATGACGAGGGGGACCGACATTGTTCGTCGGTTGCTCATATACGATTTCACCATGTTCTCAACCAGGGTGATGTCCGTCTCGGTCGTGAGACCTATTTAGGTTGTCAGTGGCGTACTATGAAATTGAAAATGACACACCCACCGGGAGTAGCGACTCGGAAGATGCCAGGAACATCGATGACGGTCAGATGGTTTTGCTATCCATTGATTAGCTCTGTGAGACAAGGGGAGGACCAAGTTCTCACGTCTGGCCCGTTGACCTCAATCTTGAGAATGTCTTGGCTGAATGCTCCAAGACCAGAATTCTCTTCATCTGTCATCATACGGATGCCCATGGCGAGGTTTGCCTGTTAGAGTCAGCGGGAGGCATTGAATCGGGAAGAGAGCGAACTAACCTCATGAAAAATACTGGCTAACTTATCGTCGTCAAGTTCGCCATCAATGCTGCGATGAAATCCAACGAGCTTCTCTTTGAGGTTCTCGTCGGCATCCGGACGAGGAATGATCGAAATTGTCGTGCTCTTGACAGCGTCGCGACAACAGGTGATCTGGGTAGCGTACCGGGTACAGAGACCAGCAGCACGCGGGAACGAGAAGCCAGTCAAGCTCTCCAGAACGGAGCTTTTGCCAGATGACTGATCGCCGACAACGACAAGCTATCCAAACGTCAGATGTTGCTAGCCTGCGCGAGGGGTGACTGAACTACCTGTGGAAGTGGGATCATAGAGCCAACATTCAGCTCGCGCAGCTTGTCAATCTTGGCCAGCATGGCCTGATTGCCCAAGCCGGTTTCTTTGGCCGGCATCTTGAGTCTCGAGGCCGCTGTCAGGATGCGTTACTACTGAGAGACAGGCGAGCAGATGAGTGAAAGCGAGTAAGAACACGAGGACGAAAGAGGGTTAGGGAAGAGAATGAAGAGGCAGTGAGGAAATGAGGGAAGAGGTGAGAGGGGGAATGTGGGAGGAGAAAACTCTGCCGCTGAACCAAGGTATTTATACTGCGCGGCTGCTTGATTCACGGCTCCATCTCACGTCGCTGGTTGCCGGGCATCCTTCACCGGCAATGCACCCTCCCGCGTGTCTCCACCACCCTTCGCTGTTCTGGTGCTTGATTTGCGAACACAGATGATGAACAGCTACTGAACGGCTGCTGAATAGCCATGGACTGCTCGCCAAGGCCACTTCGTCGGAGACAGACGGCAGTTGCTGCAAACAAACTTTGGGGGGTGGGTATGACCAGCGATGCCCAGCCTCAACAAGGAGGATCGCTTGAACATGAGGCCCGGGATTCCATCGTTTTCAGATGCGGTTTGACTCTCTTGCCACTCCTGTGGGTGCCGTTTGTTCCTGTTCCACAGATCGGGAAGGCTTTCACAGCGTCTGGCCAAACAGCAGCCAACAAACAGGTTCACTACCGACAGAGTAAGCAAGTTGTTTGTCGGAAGACGCCTTCAAGTGCTCGTCCTCTGGCTAAATACCGATAAGCAAAGCTAGGCGCTGCTACTCAATAACTACGTTGTCTCCCTTAACGTAAAGATTTCAGCTTTCTTAATAAACACAATCAGACTGAGTTTTTGCACCATGTAGTATCCCGAAATTGGCCTCCAGCGCCGTCTACATACTACCCATGAATGTACGAAGCACGAAGTAACCAACTCCGTTGTCTGGCTCGGCACACACCGCGGCCATCTAGCCAGTCCAGTCTATATCTACCACCCGTCGCCCCACGCATCATCATCTTCCGTCTCTTTCGGTTTCATGTCAATCTTCTTGGCGACAACGGGCTTCGCCGCAGGCTTTGTGATTGGCTTCTTGGCCGTGGTGGACTTCGCAAGGCCCTTTGGTAACGGCTTGTTGGCGCCGGGTTTCTTCTTCTTTGCCTGTGCGGCTAACCAGCTGGCAAAGTCGGGCTCATCATCGCCAAATGGTGTCGTGCTCGAAGTCGTCACGGGTGCCTTGGCGGCAGTAGTCGCGGGTGGTGCATCGACAACTCCATCATCATCGCCCATGTCGCCCATGTCGCCCCACGAGTCTCCTCCATCATCTGCAACGTCCTCTGGGAAGAAGGCCTCGGCCACCGCACTGGCAGTGGGAGACGAGGTCCCAGATGCATTTGGCGGAGGTGATTTTATGACCTGTCGATGGAGCGACGTGACAGATGCAGTTGCCTGCTTCTTAAGCTCCTGACCAGGCGAAGGCGACGGCTTGACAGCAGCGGTGCTCGGGCCATTTGCAGTTTGCATTTCCCCTGCCGCAGCAGAGATCTTATTCGTAAAGGACGAAATAGCCCAACCTGTCCAGCCAGATGATCCACCGGTCTGAGGCGTTCCCATCCGTGCCGGTTGAGCCTCACCAGCCGCCTGCGGTGGCGGCAGGACAGTGTCGGCCATCTCCAAGGCGGCTTTTCGGACTTTTTGAAGATATACGTCCACCGTTCGGCTGGCTTGGTCTCGCACGAGCTTTTCCTTGTCAATGAGCAGCGGGCATATCACTGGTAGGATCCGGCCAGCGGAATCATTGTCCGAGAAGTATTCAGCCGTTGCGCCCAGGGCCAAAAGAGCGGCATTCCGAGCGTGGACGAACGGGTCTCTGAGAGAGCGGGTGAATGCTGCTATCAAGACCTTGGATCTAGACGAGGTGCCGAGGTACCGGGCGATTTTGCCTAAGCAGATTGTTGTGTTTGTGCGGATTCCAGGCTGATCGTCGTTTGCAGTCTTTGCTAACTGCTTCAGGAGCTCATTATTAATGGTGCGGTCAGAAAGCTTGGAGATGAGGACGAGAACGGATTTCAGGGTCTGCTCCCGAACGACTGGCTGCATATCCATGAAACCAGTAACCTAACAAATGTCAGTGGGGAAGCCATGGACAATGGCGGGAGATTGCTCACTATTTGCGGGAAGATCTTGTCGTTGACCGTCTTTTGCTGCAGTCGCTCAATCATCAAAGGAAGGCTATCTAATAGGCAAACTCGAATCGCTCTGTCGGGGTTGGCAAACGCTCTGACGATGAAAGGGGTGATTTTGGCGTCGAAATCCTCGTTGGAGAGTTTAGCCGCTATTTTCAGGACCACGGCCAGCGCTTTGGGTCCTCCACCACCGAATTCGACCGACTTCATGAGTTCCGGTAGAACCTTTAACTTGAAGAACTCTTCGGGGAAGTCATCGGTGAGCTGATCCAAGTCGCTGTACATCTTGTTAGTACCATGACTAGGGAAGGATTACCAGCGACCAACTTCAAAAACGCCTCCCGCTCACCGGGAGTCTTGACGCCCAGGTTGTCAATACCCTCGGTCAGCTTGATCAAAGGGCTGTCAAAGAACGCCCCTGTCCGGCTGCCCTGGTCGAGGAAGTTGGCGACACTAATACGAGCTTTCGGGTTCGCGTTGCAGAGTCGCTTATAGCTCGACTGCATTGTGGGTGGCACGTTCTTGGTCTGCCCTGCCTGGTCGGCGCCACTGTAGTCGCCGTTAAAGACTTCGAATATTAAAGTTCCGAAGTTGAACGAGTCGACGGCCGAGTGCGGGTTCTTTTTTATGACGTCCCAGCCTCCCCGTGCCAGCTCAGGCGGCGCATATCGTGCTGAATCCGGTACCAAGCTTCCATACGTCTGGGCGAGGCCGGTTGTCAGTATATGCTGGTCCGCAGGGGTGTCCAATAAACTAACGTAGATTACGGATTCATCGTCTTTTACGCTGCTCAAGACTTCGAAGCCGCCCAGCTTCCACTCGCCGCTTTCGGACGTATAAACGGACCCAACCTTGAGGCTGCCGTGTATCGAAGACGCGTCGCTGTTAATGAACTTGGTCGTTCGCTGGCGGCAATTAGCGAGCCGTCGAGACGATGGCTTCTTTGCAGGCATCCCTTACTGCAACACTATGCAAGCCCCATTTGATCGTCTCGGGGCTCAGGCTCTTCCTTCGAACATGCCACCTCAGTGGAACGACGCGCTCAGTGGCAATGTACATGTAGGTATCGGTCTGGCTCGTTGATCAGCGTCGCGTCGATTGTACCTCGTCGCGCAGCATACCTCTACGGTATCCAGAACTTTTATGACGCCCGGGTGGCGCATCGTTCGCAATTTTTTGAGCGCGTTCTTTGCCAGGGGCAGTCGGCCCTTGTTGGCGAGTATGTCGAACGAGAAGATGCTGCAGTTTGAGCCGTCTTCCTAGAGCCAAATGGTCAGTGGATGGGACGCGGAGGCAATTGCGAAGGGGTCGGCTTGCTCTCTTGGTCCCGTTGTACAGAGTCCAAATGGACTCGCCAACGTCAACTTTGTCGCCGAAAGAGTACGGAAAGGGGGGGCCTTGGGCCATGGCGGAGGCCACGGCGGACTTAAGGAAGTCCATGTCTGCTGGGAGCACAGGATTCGCGATGGCCGGGAGGACAGCAGTAGGGGAAAGAAGGTGGAATAAACAAACGAACGCGTTGTGCGACCATTCGGTGGGAGAAAAGTCAAGCCAGCTCGGGCTGAGATGACACGAAGCTTCAAGCTGGATGCCCCTCTGGAGCCAACCTAGAGCCTTGCCCTTCAGCCTCCAGCGCTCGACCCCGCGCTAGCACGTGAATCCGCCTCCGCTCAGCAGGGAACGGCCTAGTCCGTTCTCGTATTGCTTTGACGGGTACGTGGATATGGTATTCGAGCATCTATATTATTCCATAGGAATATCGCTGACCTAGTAACTAAAGAAAAAAAGAAAAAGGGGGAGTGAGTTTTTCTTTTTTAAAAAAAAAAAGAAAAAAAAACCCTTCTGAGGGGACGTCCGGATCGAATGCATGAAGAAGCCCCCCAATGTGACCGAACGACAATTCCTTCTTCGCCGTAATCCGCATAGTTACATTAATCATGGGATGCTGTCAGCGGGAGGGGAGCGTTAGGCTAGTACAGGGCCGTGCCGGGCACCTAGCTAGCCAGGACTACCAGTCTCAGAGGCATAGGCAGGCACGAGCACGGAAGGAGGCACGTGCCACATTTCTTCCCACTACTCGTACACTCCAGCAGGCAGACACCACAACTGCCAGCTTTCAATCTCTCCTCCCCTCTCTCCTCTTTCCTCTCTCCTCTCCTCTCTTCGTCCACGCTCCATTCTCTTCGAAGCGGCGCGCAGTCTTTTCCAAGCATTTAGCCACCCATTCCTAGTTCTTCCTGCAGTGGCCACGCCTGGACATGCCACCTCAGTAACCTCGTCTTCGCGCCAGCTTCCCACGCACAGCTCACCACGCCCGGCCGACCAACGCGACCCCAGCCAGTGTCGGGGGGCTGGTGACAGGCGGCCAACTCTGTCTGTGCGAGCATCGATCCTTTCTGCATTTTGTAAGTTTATTTCAGCGCTTCTGTCCCGCTGCTTTGCCGAAATGATGTACCATGGTAAAAGGTCTGACCGAGAAGAACCAACTGGTTTCGCTGTCTCATCTTCCGTTGCCCCCGCAGCAGTGCTTCTGGTCAGCCTCTGGCTGCCAGAGCACTGATGCCGCATCGCTCTCTTGTGTCACAGCAATGAGCCTGTTCAGTGGCCCATTGTGCACCTGCGAATGAAAATCATGCAAGCTTCTGTCGCAACGTGGAGTCCTTTTTCTCGCTGCTGCTACGAATCTGGGCCAAAGGCCGCGACGCACAGAAGGGTTCCGCCTGCTTTTCGGGCTGGATAGGACTGAGACTTCGAAGCCGTTGCGTTCCCAGTTTGAAGATAACTAAAGAACTGAAAAGATCTGACATCGGCCACGATATATACTTCCGTATTCTCTGCAAGGTTTTACGATGGCTTGCTGACCAAAACGCACATAGGATGCTAGCCTACTGCCACCAGCGCGACGAAACAGGCCTTCCCTGAGGTTGAAGGGTTTCTTTCGATGCGTCACTCGGGTTAGCAAATTTCCGATGCATCTTCCTAATTGTCTACCATCGTTAACGGCACAGCGTTTACAGAGTACCCCAAAGGTGACTCCCCTCGTATTCGACCACTGTGGCGTCATTTGTTTGCCCTATGCCCACTCCTCCGTCGGATATGAATCAACAAAATGAGGAACCTATCTTTGTCGAGGGCCATCTAGCCACAGAGAATCATGAGAAATCAGCACAGTCGTTTCTTAACAGCCAGCGGCAAGGGACTGCCGAGAAGCCCATGTCTCAAAATGCCATCGCACCGTCAACTTCGGCTATTCCGGGCCAACCGGGAGGAAAGGTAGTCAAACAAACAGCAAAGAGGACCTCGAGAACGCGCCTCATAGCGATACTCAACCGCGCCAATGGCATCACCAAAGCCGCGCCGCCCGCCGCCGATGTTTCGTCTGAAACATTACGGGCCGTTTCGTTGTCCGCCGGTTGTGAAGATTTCACTTCTACCGGCAGCATGACCATCCCGGAAGCCTTGTTTCCAGCGGTCCCTGAGCCAAAGGCGCAGCAGCCAGCTCCACAGCCAAATATCGCGCCTCAAAACCCTGCCGCCTCTGCTCCCTCTGCAGGAAGGGGCTTGAGCTTGAGCTTGCGCATGGACGGTCAGAACTTTTCTCTAGTAAAAAGAGTCGCTTGCGCGCCCAGCAAATCTGCCGAGGAACGAAAGAGATCCAAGGTCCGGGACTTTGACTCTGCTGCATTTGATGCAGCTATATACCAACAGTCTGCGGCTATGAAGCCTCCGCCGAGAGTCCCTATGCCTGCTCGTGCGGAACGACCCTCGCCATCTTCAAGTGAAGACCAGAGAATGTACCTTCACATTAATCCGGCGATTCATTTGAGCCACAATCGATCGGAGGAATGGTTCAAAGCCAAGGCTGAGGAGATCGAATCCCGTGGCGGACGTAAAGCATGGTTCGGTAAAGCTGTCGAGAGGCAGCGATGGTTGTGCGCGCAGAAGCAACGTGAGAAGAGGCTAGCCAACGGACACGGGTTACCACAGAGACGCGCGGACCCGCAGCCGTGGACTTACAGCCGACCGGTGGATTTCGGAGACTTGCCAGCATCGCAGCTCCCGGACGATGTCCTGCAGAACGCTGCCTGGTTAAAGGCCTGCGCGTGGCATTACGAGATAGAGCGCCTCAGGGCGCTACGCCACCGCGAGGTCAAGAGGAGCAAGCAGGAGACGCAGGAGTTTTACAAGAACGTCATGGCGGGCATGCACTCTTCTTCGGGGCGTTAGGGGTTCTGCATGTGGTGATTCACGGCCAAATGGGAAAAGTATGCTCAAAACGGGGTTAGACAGGGTTATGTGGGAATGGGAGAAACGTATAGGGGCATGGCGTGGAGTTTGGAATTTGGAATTTGTGAGTCAGCCAAGGATACCCGTTTGCTGGAAGGTTTGGCTCTTTCAAAAGGGGCAGTAATAGGCGATAATCTGAGACTGTTCAAATGCCATTGCAGTCTGCAGTGGCCTTGATAGCGCACTGTGCCGTGTTGACGTGTTGTTTCCATGCTGGATGGAAAAAGCAAAGGGTCACGGAGAGCGGCAGGTATATCCTGCGAACAATGTGCGATTCCCAAGGCAGTTCAACCATCTCTTTGGATATTCCCAAGCCCAGACGCCGACTTACATGAATACAAAAGCCTCACATCCACGGGGTCTCTGCCCCACAGCCCTGTTCCGTCAGATCCCCTTGGACAGCAGGTTCAGCGCGCTGCCCGCGAGGATGAACCCGGCCTGGTCCTTGCTGACGACGTGCCGCGTCGGGATGAGCACCTCCTCGCCGCTAGCCTTGGTCACCCTGAGGCGAACCTCGCCCTTGCCGCCGTTGCGGAGCATCTCGTAGAGCCCCACGGTGGCGACCTCGTCGCCCGCGGCGATGCGGTCGTAGTCGGCCTCGTCGGCGAAGGTCAGCGGCACGACGCCCTGCTTCTTGAGGTTCGTCTCGTGGATGCGCGCAAACGACTTGGTCAGGACGACGCGGGCGCCGAGGTAGCGCGGCTGCAGGGCGGCGTGCTCGCGCGCGGAGCCCTCGCCGTAGTTGTGCTCGGCGACGACGAGCCACTCCTGGCCGCGGGCCCTCCAGCGCTCGCCGAGCTCGGGGATGGTGTGCTTGCTGCCGTCGAGGTCGTACGCGGCGTTGACCTCGCCCGTCTCGGCGTTGACGGCCGTGTTGAGCGTGTTGGTGCTGATGTTGGGCAGGTGGCCCTTGTACTTGAGCCAGGGGCCGGCCGCGGAGATGGTGTCGGTGGTGCACTTGCCCGCGACCTTGACGAGGACGCGGAGGTCGCGGAGGTCGGCGTCGGGGAAGGCGGGGAAGGGCTCGAGGAAGGCGAGGCGCTCCGAGGAGGGAGAGATGGCGACGGGGACGTTGGCGTCGGGCTCTTGGGAGAGGACGCCGAGGGACTTGATGCCAGACTCGAACGGCGTCTGGGGCCCCTCGAGGCCGTGCGGCGGAGAGAACCTGAAGTCCTTGCCGTCAGGGGTCTTCAAGACATCGGTCACGGGGTTGAAGGTTGTCGATCCGGCAAAGGCCATGGCGGTGACAATCTCCGGCGAGGCGAGAAAGTTCATCGTGTCGGGGTTGCCATCGTTTCGGCCGCGGAAGTTGCGGTTGTACGAGGAGAGGATGGCGTTGGACGTCCCCTTGGCGACGCCGTCCTGCCGCTTCCACTGCCCGATGCAGGGTCCGCAGGCGTTGGAGAGCAGGACGCCGCCAGCGCCCTCGAACGTCTCGAGCGTGCCGTCGCGCTCGAGCGTCGCGCGGATCTGCTCGCTCCCGGGGGTGATGTAAAAGTCCGCCGCGGGCTTCAAGCCAGCACCGGCGGCCTCCTTGAGCAGGCTCTCCACGCGGGTCATGTCCTCGTAGGAGCTGTTGGTGCAGCTGCCGATGAGCCCGGCAGACAGCTTCTCGGGCCACCGCTGGTCCCTGACGACATCCTTGAACTTGGACAGCGGGGTCGCCAGGTCGGGGGTGAAGGGTCCGTTGATATGGGGCTCGAGCTCGGAGAGGTTGATCCTGATGACCCGGTCGTACTCGGCGCCCTCGTCGGCCTCGAATCGGAACCTGGCGTCCTCCGACGTCCCCCGGCCCGGGAAGCTCTGGAGGGCCTTGATGTTCTCGACCGCCTGGCCGCGTCGGGTGGACCGCAGGTAGCGCGCAGAAGCCTCGGTGTAGGGGAAGACGGAGGTGGTCGCCCCGACCTCGGCGCCCATGTTGCAGATGGTGGCCATGCCGGTGCAGCTGAGGGTGTCGACGCCGGGCCCAAAGTACTCGATGATGGAGCCGGTGCCGCCGCGGACCGTGAGCTCGCCAGCCAGCCGGAGGATGACGTCCTTGGGGGCGACCCAGTCGTTGAGCTTGCCGGTGAGCTCGACGCCCAGGATCTTGGGCGCCTTGAGCTCCCACGGAGCGCCGACGAGGGCCTCGACGGCATCGGCGCCGCCGACGCCAATGGTCACGGTGCAGAGGCCGCCGGCGTTGGGGCTGTGGCTGTCGGTCCCCAGCATCATCAGCCCCGGCAGCGCGTAGTTCTCCAGCACCGTCTGGTGGATGATGCCGGCGCCCGGCGGCCAAAAGTCCATGCCGTACCTGCGGGCCGCCGACTCGAGGAAGTCAAAGACCTCCCTGTTGGCCTCGATGCCCGCCGTCAGGTCGCTGTCGGAGCCCCTGTATCCCACGATCAGGTGGTCGCAGTGGATGCTCGCGGGGACGGCCGGCCGCGCCAGGTTGCACGACATGAACTGCAGCAGCGCCATCTGCGCCGACGCGTCCTGCATGTTGACGCGGTCCGGGTTGAGGCGCAGGTTCGCCCTGCCGCGGACGCTGCGCCCGCCGTCCGTGTTGCCGAGCAGCGACTCCTCCACGTCGTCGAGGTGGCTGTAGAGCATCTTCTCGGCCAGCGTCAGCCGCTGCCGGCCCAGCACGCGCCGCACCTCCGTGTACTTGTTGAAGAGCCGCTCGTACGTCGGCGGCAGCGGCTTGACGCTCGAGAAGCCGCGGGCCGCGGATGCGCAGAGCGCTCGGGGCACGACGCCGGCGCCGGAGCCGGAGACGCGGCTCGCGCGCCGCAGGACGCTCTGCTCGCAGCGATCAGCCCACGGTTGGTTCCAGCACGGCTCTCCCCGTGTACACATACCGTCATGGCGCCTCCAGAGCGTCTGGCCAGTTCAATTGGGGCCATGTTGAGCAGCTCCTTGGCGTGCGATTCATCCAAGGTCTGGTGGGGGAAGTTTCGCGAATTGTAAATGCGCGGTGTCGGATTGGGCTTTTCTGGCGGATAATTAATTGGCTCAGGTGGAGCCCTGCAGATAATTGCTTACGAGCTCGGCAAACACTTGATAATTACAACTATAGCACGCGACCATGTGCACAGCAACGAGGACGCTTCGTGGTGCAGAACCTGGCTTCATGGTACATCTCCATCTCACCAGAGAGCTGTGTTGTCTATGCAAATGCTCCATCTTACACTTGCTCCACGGCAAGAAACGTCCCCGGTCATCAAAGATTCAGAACTCATCCCCATCCATCACCCATATTAATAAACCGCGACCCCGTCTGCCTCCTCCAGCCACATCGCCGCCAGATCTCTGGCCAGGCCCAGCCGCAGCTTTCGGAGCACGTCTTCCCCCTTGGTGTTGGCAAGCCACCCCTTTCTCCAGTCCCATCCACGATGCACCTTGGCTCCCGCCGCCACAGACTTGCGCAAGTGACTGACTAGCATGGAGCTGCCGCTCATGACGTAGCTGCTCCCGCTCAGCGAGGCCGTCGACTTATTCATTAGATCCGCAGGCGTGGACCCCTTTAAGCCTTGGCCCGAAGAAAGCACAAGATTAAAGAACTCGTCGCAAGCGTCATAGACCCGAGAGCCCACTGTTTGAATATCCTCAATGGCCTTGAGGATTATGTCGATTTGGTCGAGCGAGATGACGGCGGGCGACTGGCTGAC
The DNA here is from genome assembly GCA_022114105.1 of Tolypocladium guangdongense. NCBI lineage: Eukaryota > Fungi > Ascomycota > Sordariomycetes > Hypocreales > Ophiocordycipitaceae > Tolypocladium > Tolypocladium guangdongense. The sequence goes on along the minus strand of NRQP01000001.1, from coordinate 3,727,771 downwards.
AAACACGGTCGCCTCGCCAAGGAGCGCGAGGAGGAAGTCCTCGCTCACCACCGCGTCTCGACTCTCGTCGTAAAGCCCACCACGGATGTTGTCGTCAGAGCTCGAAATGACGGCCACCAGCGCAAAGGCGGCTTGCTTCTTGAGAGCAACCGCCTTTGACGCCGACATCTCCAGGTTCACGCTGTCCCGGATTTCGAAAAACTTGCGCAGAGTCGCATAGCCACTGAGCATGCGTCCCAGCAGCTGTGCTGCCTCCAGATCCTGCTTTGCACGTACTTCCAGGGCTTCCGTGCGCTTACGAAGCAGGTCCTTCAGGTCCTCGTCGAGGTCCTTCTCCGGCGGATAGGCTGTCGACTGCACCAGCGAATAGGACATGAGGAGGTTGAGGACTTCGCGGACTCTGCTTGTACGATGCGAAAGAGCAAAGTACCAGAGAGCCTCGCCGTATCGGTGGGATTCCTTGGATAGAATATCGGCAAAGGTCTACATCGTTGTTAGCTTCTGCATGAGCCTCGTCAGTTGTCTGTGTACTCGCCTCTGCCGTCTCTTCGGCATAGGCAATCATGCCGAGATCGTTCAGTATCCTCCACATCTTGTCTACTGTCGAGCTCGAGTTCTCGTCTAGCGTCGCCAGCAAGTCTCGGAGCAGCTCGCCGACCGTCTCCTCCGACTTTTGTGGCAGATCCATCCTTCCGAGCACCTCGATGGCCATCTCCCATCCGTCTCTGTCGGAAGAGAGGTGCTCAATACCAGCTAGTTCTCTCGCATACAGCACCAAGGTAGTGTCCTTGATTCCTTCAATCTCATCGGTTGTCGGTGGTGTCACGCCCAATAGGGCCAGGTCGTCCATGTCGAGGGCATCCATCGGGAGAGGTTTCGAGGTTTCTGTGGGCGGAAGCCAGTGTCCAAGTGATGCAATCTCTGCCACCGAAGAGGCCACCGGGAGCGACCAGACCCTTAAACAACCAATGACGGCGTTGATGTTCCCCTCAAAGGCAGAGGCAATGGCAACCTCGACCGGGTTCATCGTATTCGGGTTCATGTCAGAACGAAGCACCGTGTGGAACGCAGAGGCCAGCCGGTCAAAATAACCGGCAGAGTTCGTAAACCGGGACGCCGGTGCTCCGAGGCCGAGTCCAAGCGATTGTGACAACCGGAGGTTCTTGTGGCGCTGGCTGCCGTCATCCCACCAACCGAACAGGCCAATCGTTGCCTCACACCAGTCCTGTGCCGTGTCCAAGATGGATTCGTGGTTGCCGAGAACAATGCCGTACACAACCTGCAAATTCTCGTAGACATCCCAGGGAATTTGGCTCGATGCCTTCCTCGCCATTGTCAACATCGACTCCGGTCCTCGCGCGGCCGTGCCACCGGCCTGCGGGTCTCTGCCTTCAGCAAAGATTGTGAGTCTGTCGAGGGCTCCCCTCGCCTGGACGCGGAACAATGTCCAGCTGCTGTTCCAAATATCCCAGTCAGATCGCATCGCAGGGCACTGGCTCAGCAACTCGCACGTCGCATCCGCAAATCGACGAATGTTCTCGAGGGCCATCCCCGTGTAGGCATTATCTCCACGGGGTCCTCGGCGAACGTACTCCCAACCGGCGGTCTTCAGGAGCTGCGACGCACCGCTCACATCACCACGTAGCAGAGCAGTGCGCAACGTTTGCCAGTACAGGCCATGACAGGCGGGACTGGGTCTGTACCGGCTGATTTCTCGCACTTGGTCGGGATACAGGTTGTGGCTCGCTTGCATCCAGTCAAACAGAATCTCGGGCAGCGGCGGCGTCTTCTCCTCCTCGGTCTCGTTCTTCTCGAATCTAGTGTGGTGCATACGCAGGACCAGATGGGCGACATATGTTGCCTTTTCAAAGGGCTCGGCCTGCGACGCGGGCCCAATAGTGGCAAAGTCTTCTCCTTCAAGTTGAGGCAGGTCCTCAACAAAGTCGCTCCAGAGGCGTACAAGACGGACCGTAACGTTAGCGAGGGAATCGTCCATCTTCTCGGCATCGTCCTCAGTCCCAACTCCATCGTCGTATAATCGGCAAACTAGGTTCTCCGTCTTGAGGATCAGGTCTGACGATTCTGTGATTCGTGCGGCGTCCTGCTGGGTGTAAAAGTCTCTGGCAATCGTCGCGAACTGGAGCTCCCGACTCCTGGTGGAGCCCCCGAGTCGGGCTGCTGACCTGCGGAAGATGTCCTCGGCCTCCTTGCGAACTCTGTCCGTGGCCGCGGGGGTATTCAGCATCATCAGATCGTCCTCTTCCCCAATGATGGGTTGTCCATAAGGTCGGTCGTCATGTCGCATGTTAAGAAACATATCGCCTTCCTCGGACTCTTCCTGTGATGATTCGTCTTGATCGGATGATTCGTCTTCCTCGTCCCCATCAGCTTCAGCATCCATATCTTCATCGATATATCTTTCTATTTCGGCTTCGACGTCCTCAGCGAAATCGTCGTCTCCGTCGTCTCTGTACCTGTTCGACGGGGCGGTAGACATGCGAAACAGGCTGGCCGGGTGTGGCGGCAGCTCCTCTTCGCCCTCTGCATCCTCATCCTCCTCTTGAACCGTGAACTGCCTGCTCAAGCCAGAGGGCTGTCTCCCTCTCCCCCGGACGGAGCGCCCGAGTGGGGGATTCGAGCTCTCGCTTCGACCGAACAAGCTTCTTCCGGTGCTTGCTTGCGATTGTGCGCCGAGGCTGAACGACTTATTTCCCGACACTCCGCGCATCACCGAGCTTCCCAGGTAGGAGTCTGAGGGCGCGCCGACTGGGGTGAAGGAAGCTGCAGAGGAAGGAGGCGGTCCAGCGGGAGTCGTGGAGGGATTGTCCCCCAGAAAGGAGAACCCGGTGCCACCATGCGCTCTTTTGTCTGGCGTCGACGGCGCTGGGGTCGCGGGCGGGCTCGAATCGACGATGAACCGGTGTGCCATTGCGTCGCTTGTGCTGTGTTTCGACTTCGAGCTGCAATGCCCAGACTCTCTAGGTGCGCCTGCTCCTCAGGGATGGAGACGACGGGCAACGGTGTCCCGCACGCTGAATGTGCGAGTACCAGCCAGCACGTATGGAGGACGCCTCGAGGCAAGGCGCTGTCGAGGTGGTTGGCAGTGGAAAAGCGCGTCCTAATTTTATAGCAAGCTCCAAGTTGGAACAATCGCGTGTTGATATTTCGTAGAGGCTGCAGCAGCCGCGCGCCTCTTTGCCGCGCCCGGTTTGCTGCTCGCCGGAATTTAGCCGAGACCCACTTATCGCTGCTGGCAGCGGCGGCTCCAGCGGCAGCTTGCTACCGGTACCAACACCAATCTAGATGATCTTAACATTGCTGTGCTGATTTGACTGTAGCATCAAAGGAATTCACGAAGCAAAGTCCCAATCCCATCGTATCGAGAGGCGCTTCCATCGGAGGGTCGCATTGGTGCACTTGGGCGTGCCAAAATGTCTCAGAACTTGGAGCGACAAGAGACCGAGGCGCACCGAGTCGATCCCGAACATCCGACGCCCTCTCGTGCTCATGCTCCGTGTCTGTCACGCCGAATTCAACCTACCTGCGCGCTTCACGGACATAATTCCTGCTCCGCAGCGGGGTAGCTTAACGGCATCTCGGTGATCGGGAAGTGTCGTCACCTCCTAGTATTACCCTGTGGGTCGTAATCAGCCAGCTCTTTGCTCCTTCAAAACGACACGGCTATTCACGAATAATTCCACACCTATCTTATATCCAACAACTGCAATTTCATCGACTCTCGCCATTTGCACAATTCCAGTGTAGAATACTGAAGCCATGGAGCCCACCACCAAAAAGGCGCAGGTATGTATGCCTCATTTTTCGCCTCTCTCCGCTTGAAATGTCGCCCCTCCTTGACCCCACCAAGCTGTGCGCGACTGCCCAGACGTTGTTGACGGATCGCTCCAGGAAATCACCTGCAAGGCCGCCGTGGCCTGGGAGGCTGGAAAGGAACTGAGCATCGAGGAAATCAAGGTCGCTCCCCCCATGGCTCACGAGGTGCGAATCAAGATCCACTACACCGGCGTGTGCCACACAGGTAGAGCAGCCGATGATCGGAGCGCATGGGACGACAGGTACAGTGTTTGCTAACAAGGACCAGATGCGTATACCTTGTCGGGTAAGGACCCCGAGGGCGCGTTCCCCGTTGTCCTCGGGCATGAGGGTGCTGGCATCGTCGAGTCGGTTGGCGAGGACGTCACCAACGTGAAGTGTGGCGACCACGTCATCGCTCTCTAGTACGGCGCCCTAACCCACGAGAGCTCCCTTTAGACAAATCGCATGCTAATATTTGCCCGCCGCAGCACCCCCGAGTGCAAGGAGTGCAAGTTCTGCAAGTCTGGCAAGACTAACCTCTGCGGCAAGATCCGAGATAGCCAGGGCAAGGGGGTCATGCCCGAGGGCAGCTCTCGCTTCACGTGCAAGGGCAAGAAGCTCCGGCACTACATGGGCACGTCGACCTTTTCGCAGTACACCGTCGTCGCCGACATCTCGGTTGTCGCCGTTGATAAAGATGCCCACATGAACCGGACGTGCCTGCTCGGCTGCGGTATCACCACGGGCTATGGCGCTGCCCGCGTGACTGCCAAGGTCGAGAAGGACTCCAACATTGCCGTCTTCGGCGCTGGCTGTGTTGGTCTGTCGGTCGTCCAGGGCGCTGCCATCAACAAGGCCAAAAAGATCATTGTCGTTGACGTCAACCCCAAGAAGGAAGATTGGGCCAAGTGGTTTGGTGCGACCGACTTTCTCAACGCGGATAAGTTGGATAGCCAGAGAATCGTTGAGACGCTGGTCGAGATGACGGGCGGCGGTTGCGATTATACCTTTGACTGCACGGGCAACGTCAACGTCATGCGAACTGCTCTCGAGGCCTGCCACAAGGGCTGGGGCGAGAGCATCATCATCGGTGTTGCTGCCGCTGGCCAGGAGATTTCCACTCGACGTAGGCTACCGCTCCGATACCGTCTCTTGTGCTTCGAAGCTAACACGCTCGTTTAGCATTCCAACTGGTCACTGGCCGTGTCTGGAAGGGCTGCGCCTTTGGCGGCATCAAGGGCCGCTCCCAAATGGAGGGCCTCGTGTCCGAGTACATGAAGGGTACCTTGAAGGTCGACGAGTTCGTCACGCACGAAACGACCCTGGCTAATATGAACTGGGCTTTTGAGGTGATGAAGGACGGAGACTGCATCCGCACTGTAGTCGACATGACAAAATTGGAGGGGCAGAAGGATGTGCTTCCAAGCTTCAATAAGAGGCAACTCGTGCCAGAACTTTGAGACTATGATATGTGGGCGATGGACGTTATTATATGCGGGAGGGATCCTACCTTGATGGCCAATACTGCGATTCCCACCGCCAGTTTCCTTGCCGATCAGCCCTTTGACGTCACGACCCAACCAAAACCAATTATTATTTTACAGTAAATCCGACAAGTGTCGGGAAGAGTGACGGCATGAGGCCCAGCATTGGGTGCAATCAATGGATGCAATATTGGCCCGAGTGCTTGTTCACAACTGAACGCGCTGTTCTCAGAAAGTCGGGAAACGCACATGTGCCTTGCTTCAATATCGGTTAGGCCCGCTATTGTCGGCAGATGACGACTGCACTCGCTCATTCCGAGATGACAGGACGTCAAAGGTACGCAGATGATTGGTTCCTCCTAGTTCTTGAGGCCACCCGCCACATGCACTCCATTACAAAGACGGGCGCAGGCCGGCGTATCGCGATTATGCCGACAATGCACGCAACATTCGGCAAGGTCATGGAAGATGCGTTTATGCTTTTGCGAAAGGGAGACGAAGTAAGTGTTGTCGAGGAATACTTCTGGCAGACAAGGAGAATCCGGACTTGAGAAGCTTGCCAACCTCGATATTGGTTGCATCGGAACACATCTCGCACAATCCAGCTTCGTCTTGCCACGGCTCGATTCTACCTCACGTTCCCGGATGCAAAGGTATCGGCACTTGAAGGCATGGCGGACGACGACATGACCAACGTGATCCATTTCCTCTTGGCTCCAAAGGGCAGGAGGTGGGTGTCTCGTCCAGGCTGCTGCGCGGCGGAGTAAGAACGGGCTAGGGGTGACGGCATCATATTTGAGTGGTAGCAGGTTTGCTGCCCTAGCTTTGACGGGGTGTAAGACTCATAGCTGAGTATGTCGAAGGTTCGTTCGTTTGCCACTAAGCAATCTTTGTCGTGGACTTTGAGACTCGACAAGTCGGCTGGCTGTAAAGCTAATTTCCTAATCTCACTCGTCAAGTCGATATTTGATTCCGTCCATTTGAAGTAGTAATAGTTTGCCAGGTTTCCGATTGTCCGTCCCTGTGTCCTGCGATCAGCTTTCCTCGCATGTGCAACCCTAAGCTCTCACATGGTGGTCGGGCCTCGAAGAACGAATCGTCCGCCAATCAATCCGATAGCTTGCTATTGTCCATCAACTGTATCCTGGTTTTTCATATTCTTGCGAATCTACCAAGTCACCGCACAAGCACTGCTCGAGGACCACATTGAAGAGAGCCGCTGGCAGGGAGTCAGCAGCTGGGTTCCAGCCTATCAGCGTCGCTCAAATGCCCATGTTTGGCAGTGACACGACAGGCAATTTGTCGCGTCGCGTGCAAGCACTCCGTCACAGGCGACTCTTCCACACACACACTTGCTGCTCAATTCGAGCACGAGGTCTCACAATGCGCTCGTCGAGGCTATCGAAAGACACCACCAAGCTCTTTGACCGCGTGTCCAGCTCGACAACGACGCCCCGACGCACGACGCGATCCCTCTCCCGGTTTGCCTTTGCGGCGACCGCAGCCGCTTCGAACGAGAATGGCACCACGACCCCTGACATCGAAGATGCCATCAGCCGTCCAGCGAAGCGGCGCAGGCGGGCCTCGAGCGATTCACCAGCAAAGGCCATCAAGTCAGAGCTTGTCGAGGAAGCTCTGAGCGCCATATCGTCGCCCCCAGCAAAGACCCACAAACGTGCGCGCAAACCTGCATGCAAGGCAACCGATCCCGATACCGGCGAGGCGACTATGGCCCCTCCGTCGGACTGGGAAGAGATGTACAAGGCCGTCAAGAAGATGCGGGACCCGGGGGGCAAGGCTCACGGTGCGGCGGTCGACACAATGGGCTGCGAGCGGCTGGCGGACCGGAATGCATCGCCCAAGGACCGGCGGTTCCATACGCTGGTGGCGCTGATGCTCTCCAGCCAGACAAAGGACACAGTCAACGCAGTGGTGATGCAGCGGCTCAAGACGGAGCTGCCTGCACACAAGCCAGGAGCGCCGGTCGGGCTGAACCTGGACAACATTCTGGCGGTAGAGCCGACGCTGTTGAACCAGATGATATGGGCAGTCGGGTTCCACAACAATAAGACCAAGTACGGCTCTGTGGTTACAGCTGCTCGGGTACACGGCTGACGGCTGGACAGATACATCAAGCAAGCGGCCGTCATTCTACGCGACAAGTGGAACGGCGACATCCCCGACACCATCGAGGGCCTCACGTCTCTGCCCGGCGTCGGCCCCAAGATGGCCTACCTCTGCATGTCCGTGGCATGGGACCGCACCGAGGGCATCGGCGTCGACGTGCACGTCCACCGGATCACGAACCTCTGGGGGTGGAACAAGACCAGGAATCCAGAGGAGACGCGGCTGGCGCTGCAATCCTGGCTCCCGCACGACAAGTGGCGCGAGATCAACTGGCTGCTCGTCGGCTTCGGCCAGGCGGTCTGTCTCCCCGTGGGGCGGCGCTGCGGCGACTGCGACCTGGGCCTGCAAGGGCTGTGCAAGGCGGCCGAGCGCAAGAAGGTCGCCGAGGGTCGGAGGCTCAAGGAGGAGGCCGCGGTCGAGGTCAAGGGGGAGGACGGCAGCGCGGTCAAGGGGGAGGACGGCAGCGCGGTCAAGGGGGAGGACGGCAGCGCGGTCAAGGCGGAGGGGACGGTGAAGCACGAGCAAGAGGAGGTGGACAACGAGGCGACTGCCGACGCGGACAAGTACCGGATATGACGGATATGATGGATAAGGTACCTAGCTGTCCGTGTTACCTACCTTATGGATCGCAGCAGCGCACCCGGCCCCGGCTCCGAGTTCCCGCAGCGAACCGGCAGGGCGCTCGCACAGGGCGCGTCGCACCAACCAGAGGCGACGCCAGACGCATTAATACCCTACCGTGGAACCCAAGAGTGCCCGGGTGGGAGCATTGGCGTCCAATGCGCCGCTGCCGAGAGGGCATCGTGACCAAGTCGAGAAACGCGCATCGCATCGCATGCATCGCTCCGGGGCTTCGAGGGGGCGCCGGCGATGAGCTGGCACCTGTGAGCGGGACAGCTTCGGCGAGGCCGGGGACCACGGCGTTGGGCTCGGGGCCAGCGCCATGCCTCCAGCTGCAAACAGTCACGGGCCGGCGTCACAAACGAACAACGAATGGGTTTTTTTTCTCTCTCCAGAAAAGGGAATCAATTCAAGAACCAACTAGATTCGATAATCCCAAAACAAATTATTTAATAAAAGATGGATGTCCCGGTACGCCGCGCGACTGCCCGACCCAGTAGGTGAATAATACAACGGGCGTCCTGCGCGCCTCTAGGCTCCCAGTAAACCGCGCCAACACCAGCAACCCTCACGGTCGCCAAAAACGAAAAACAAGTCGTGTAGTCATGTTCCGTGAAGAAGAGGATGTGTCTCGGCCAGGTGCAGGCTCCCGCGGGGCGTCTGGGAGAGTGGCGCTGCTCGCGTGAGCACCGCACCGGTTGGTGGTGAGAGAGAGGTCGGCCTGCTCAGTGTCGTAAAGTAGGGGAGGCGTCGCTAGACGCCGCGGATGACCTGCGTGCGCTCGGATTGCAGCTGCGCGGCATTGCGCTCGTGGGACTGCTTCTTACACTGCGTCGACGTCAGCATCTGCTGCCGCGCACGAGGGTCCGAGGATCGGGGCTGGGCGACTTACGTCCTCGAGGCCGCTGCACTTGTGGTCTTCTAATAGACGGTGGTTGCCGCAGTATTGGCCCTTGCAGAAGCTGCAGTCGCCGACGATGCGCTGGGCGGGCTCTTTGCAGTCCTTGGCGTTGCAGCGGATCTTCTTGGGCGCCATGGCGGTGGTAACGGGGGGGAGGCGGCGGTGCGTGCAAAGGAGAGAGATGGCGAGGGGAGGGCGAGGCCAGGTTTGTCGAGGACAGAGATGGGCAGGCAGGTGGTCAGGCGAGCCAGATGGCAAACGAGCAACGGCGACGTTGGAGTGCGTTGACGAACGGCGTCGGTGCAAAACTGCGCCAGCGGAGGCGCCGGCGTCCTTATAAGGGCAGGGAAGGCTGACCAAGATGGATGGATGAATCAGGACCGGGACCCAAGCGTCCACTCCGACCCTCCACTCTCGGTGGAGATGGCAGCCCCCAAGGCCTCAAGGAGCAAGGAGCGCGCTGGTGGCTCGCCTCCCGCCGGGGCCTTGCCTGAAACTGACAATTTCCAGCCGCGGCGCGCCTCCCACGGACGCCAGAGAAGCGGCTGGAATCGTCGTCGCCGGCCCGCGTGTTCGTCGCCGGGACGGGCAGACGACGGCGGCGGGACGGGCGAGCAATGGCCTTCTCTGCCGTATGCTCGACGCCGGGCCTTGCGCTTTGCAAGGCGGCTTGCTCGTTGCCGCGGGCTGGCGGGGTGGCAGACGGCAGGGGCGGCGTCTGAGACGAGGCGGCCGTTCGTGAGGTGGCCCGTTTGTGGTCGGAAAACGGTGTGCGAGTCGCCTACTCGCCGTGACGTCGTGGCGTCGGGGTTCACTTCAGCAGCGCAGCGCAACGTCAGCTTTAAGCTAGCGGCGGCGGCGGCGGCGGCGAGGACCGGCAGATGGAACGCAGCGGGAGCGCAAAGGCCAAGACAGCAATCACGAGGACGCGGGTCGCAGACACGACGCCTCGACGACGACGGGCCTTCATATCTACCTAGGTAGGTAGGTAGGTAGGCAGGTAGGTAGGTAGGCAGGTAGGTACCTGCCTCCATTCGCTGCATGCCCGCCGAGGGGAAGGGCGGCCACGGCGCATTCACCAGCGGTGCTGTCGCATGCGCCGTAGCCGCCTGCCCGCCCAGCGCCCTCTTTCATTCGCGCGCGTTCATTCGCAGTCCGTGCGAACACGTAGCGGCCGAGGCGCCGGGGGGTGCGTGGCGGCTTGTGCGAATACGGAGCATCGCCCGTATGGCCGGCTCAAACCCCGTACTTCGTATTCGACTCGGGACAGCGCATTGGAATCGCGCTGGCCTGGCGCACTACTTGACTCGGTCCAGGCCGGCTGGTCGGGCCTCGGCCGTCCTCGTTCCAGACCCGGCGCGTGACAGCCAGCCGTCTCGATCTACTAGCGACTCGTGCTGCGGAGATGGAGTTCCATTACTGGGCCATCACGCCAGCACGCCGCCATGGATCATCGCCCCTTTCTGCGTCCCCCGGCTGCTGGGTTGGCGGTGTCGTGAGACCTGGCCCGGCCTGGGCCACTGCCACGCCACCTCGTAGGGGTCGCAGCGCACAGCTTGCTTCGCTTCCAGCTGCTTGCACCCCAGAGGCCGCCGTTCTCCTGCGTGGCCCGGTACGGACTCGTACGCCGTATGTAGGCTCGGCAGTTGCAGCCTGCGTCGAGCCGCAGGCTCTCCGTATGGCCGTGGAAATGCCTCTCCATAACAAAGCATGCGAGCTGTCCTGCGCACGTTCGCAGTACATCAATGCTCTTCCTCTTCGCTGGTCGTCCAGCTCAGCTGCACGTCCGGCCCAAAACCCCCGGTCGCAAGGTCCGGCCGAGTTCGGCTCTGGCTCCATGCATGCCGCTCGGGACTCCAGGCCCAACACTGCCGGAGCACGCGGAGTGACAACGCTATGACTAGAGCGCAACCGGATTGAAGTAAACGCAAAAGTACCAGCAGGCATTTAGTCTACCAAAACGTATATATGATACAACGCTTAAAAGAGGTGCATTCATTAATCAGTAGGTAAAAATGGCAAAAAAAGTGCCGCAGCGAGGACTCGAACCTCGGTTTCCAGTGCATCGCCAATGATCCACAAACTGGTGTCCTTACCCCTAGACGACTGTGGCTTTGAATCCTTGTTGTGAGAGGTAAAGTTAATTTCTCTTATGTAGGTATGACAGTGGGGGTGGGGCTTAGGGCTTTATGTCACGACGCTGATTGGTTGGGGAGTCACTTACCTGTTTGGCCTGGATCTTTTTGGCAGGAAGAAAATATCGAAGTCGACTGGCACCCTTGGACGCAGCACAACATTTCGACAACGCCCAACGAACAGCGACAATGGCAGCACCCGTGGGGCCTCTCCCACGGCTCAGGCTGCCCTCGGGGCCGTCGCCAGTCACCGCAGAGCAGCGCTACTGGAAAACGTTCAAGAACCAGATCCTCATCCCGTCGCCGACGAGCTACCCCGTGACGCACATCTCGTGCACGAGCGACGTCTTCGCCGTGACGACGGGCACGCGCGTGCAGGTCTTCTCGAACCGGACGCGCAAGCTCGTCAAGACCATCACGCGCTTCGGCGACGTGGCGCGCAGCGGCGAGCTCCGGCGCGACGGCAAGGTGCTTGTGGCTGGCGACGACTCGGGCCGGATGCAGGTGTTTGACGTCAACTCGCGCGCCATCCTCAAGACGTGGACGGAACACAAGCAGCCCGTGTGGACGACGAAGTGGTCGCCCTCGGACCTGACGACGCTGCTGAGCGCGAGCGACGACAGGACGGTCCGGCTGTGGGACCTGCCGAGCAGCGAGCCGACGGCAACGTTTGCGGGCCACAACGACTACGTGCGCTGCGCCAACTTCATGCCCGGCACCATGTCGAGCATGATTGTGTCGGGCAGCTACGACTCGACGGTCAAGCTATGGGATCCGCGCGTAGGGAACAGCTCGGCGGTCATGACGTTCAAGCACGCGGGCCCCGTCGAGGACGTGCTCTCGCTGCCCTCGGGGACGACGGTGCTGGCCGCGGCGGAGAACTCTGTCAGCGTGCTCGACCTCGTGGCCGCGCGGCCGCTGCGCATGGTCACCAACCACCAAAAGACGGTCACCTCGCTCAGTCTGGCGTCCAACGGCCAGCGCCTCGTCACGGGCGGCCTCGAGGGCCACGTCAAGGTGTTTGAGACGACGGGCTGGAACGTCGTCAACAGCACAAAGTACCAGTCGCCCATCCTGTCCGTCCTCGTCATCCCCTCGAGCGACGCCGCCGAGTCCAGCGACCGCCACCTCGCCGTCGGCATGCAGTCGGGCATGCTGAGCGTGCGGACGCGCCTCACCGGCGCCGAGGCCAGCAGGGACAAGGCGCGCGAGAAGGAAATGGCTGCGCTGCTGTCCGGCAACATCGGCGTCTTTGATGCCAAGAAGTCGAAACGCAAGCGCAGGATCGAGGCCGCCAGCAGACTGGACCTCGTGGGCGAGGGCCCGGACGTGGTCATCGCCAACGAACCGCGCGCCGTCAAGAAAAAGGAACGCCCCTGGCAGAGTGACCTCCGCCACGGACGGTACGCCCGCGCGCTGGACCAGGTCCTCGACAAGAAGTCTGCGGAGCACTCGCCCCTCAACATCCTGAACCTGCTGCTGGCGCTGCGCCACCGCAGCGCGATGCGCGAGGCGCTCGAGGGCCGCGACGAGCAGAGTGTGCAGCCCATCTTCAAGTGGGTGTGCAGCCGCATCTGCGACCCGCGCTACGTGAGCATCTGCGTCGAGGTCGGGCTGCACCTGCTTGACCTGTATGCCGAGTTCGTGGGCGAGTCGGCGGAGCTGCACGAGGGCTTCCGGACGCTGCACCGGAGGGTCAAGGTGGAGGTTGAGCGGGCGCAGATGGCGTGCCAGACGGGGGGCATGCTGGAGAGCCTGATCTTGGGTGCGTCGTGATGGGGATGCGGTCCGTTCGGGTGCTTGTGTTTGCATTGCAGTGGCGTTCCGGGGTGGGACAAGTCTCTATGGGATGGATCTTGATGTTTAATAACGTTTCCCTGTCGTCACATGATGTATTTGCTGTGAGTTCACTGCTTGCATCAAATAAGTTGACTATGTCCGATTGTGCCGTTTTATGACCGTATTGCTCTCTAGTTCTACCAAGCATCTCTGCCCCTTGCCCATGACCATGGCTTGGGCACCGAATCGCCGCGTACGTGGGAGTACAGGACGAAAGGATGCGGCCAGGTTGTAAACTGGCCCATGGACAGTGACATGCTGCCAGCGGCCGTACCGGAGGCAAGGGTTTTCACTTACAACTGGAACGCCAATTATTTCGAAGACGCCCCGGCGCAGACGCTTCTCGGCCAAGGCGACACGATGTTCGCCTTATAAAGGAAGAGCTAGGACCCAACAGTATTATTTGTGGCGTCATGTTTTGGGGGACTTGACAAACTCGTGTGTATGATCTGGCCTGTTGCATGGTGCGCTCTTGACCGACAAGATTGGATGCTGAGATGGTGACACTGCGAAGATGCGCGGCATGGACGCAATTCCGCGAGGCAAGTTGCTTGTCTGCGCCTCCTCCGCCCGCGTGGTTGCAACCGTCAAGTCCGCTGCCGATGGAACGCACCTCCGCTACACCTTGGCTCCCCATCAGCATTCTAGTTCGCGATGGAACGAGCTACGACCCAAACACAGTGACCGGAAATTCATGGACGACAGGAGCGGCAGGCGTCAGGCAATTAAGTCAAAAGCGGCGCCAGTTAAATGATGAGAACTATCTAAAGAACAAAAGGAAGCGTACAGCCATGTGTTCGGGTGCAGCTATTTAAGTCCATTCCTATCTGCCCCAACCCCGGGAATGAAACCAGATATCGACCCCAATGTAAGAGTCACGTTTCCCGGCCAGCTGCACGACTCTGTAACATATGTACGACGTCGGGGTTAGGCTGTCGGCGATGTGGCATAAACGCGATCGCATCGCAGCCAGCCATTGGGCTAAGACCAACATGGCGCATGATGAAGGCGTCTCGGTCCGCCGGCGGGGGGCAACCACCGGTAGGGTGGCTGGTAGAAACCTTAACCGCTCGACCCTAGTGTTGGGATATACACCGTCCAAGGCGTTGTCACATAAACGGACTCGGGCATCTTGCGAAGACACGAAAACGCGACGGCCAGCAGCGCCAGGCGCGATAGGCAGTATAGGCAGGTTGTCATGAAAGAATTCCCCGGTTAAGCACTTGAGGGAGCAGGTTCTTCCGTGGAAAGACATTCGTCCTGGCCTCATTGTTCAGTTTCTTCGAGTTAAACTTCATCTCCATCAGTTCGACTAACGATCTGAACAGCTGGATGAATTCTTTGTCGTCGTGCAAATCCAGGGCTCGTGTCTCCTTCAGGAAGACGTCCAGTTCTCTTGCAAGCCCGGGGTTGTCGCCGGGGTCGCAGAAGATGCTGGCGTACGGCTGCCGTGCCTCCTGCCTGGTGGTATCCTGCATGATGAAAATGCTCTCGAGCTTATCGTATGCTTCGTCCACTTTTTGGGGGTCGGGAGCATGCCAAGAGTATTCTCTCATCAGGCGAAGGCAGTTCCCCATAAAGAGTTGGGAATCGCCTGCGGAGATGGTCGACTGTGCAAAGGGTATCGTGACCAGGCCAAGAACCGGACCTCCGGCGGCCACGACGGTAGCCACCTGCCACAGGATTTTCTCCACGGTAGAAGGAAATTCGAAATTCCAGGCTATGGCGTGCATGGCGCCAAAGAGGCCTGATACAAAAGCCAAGAGAAATACGCCTGGATGAGCGACAGGGTTCTCGGAGATGGGGACGTTGTCGTTCGGGATCCTATCGACTTTCTGCGGGACTTGCTCATTTGTCGTTGCATTTGCGACGTCGGTGCGAGTCCGCTCGTTCATCAAGATATCCCAGAAGCTGTCGTAAGTCTTCTCAAACTGCAGGTCGCGGGATTCCTCCCGTCCCATCAAGGGAGTCCTTGTGCCCACCCTCTGAGGCTTGTACAGGTAGACAAGGTAAATGACTGCGCCACAGACCGCGAAGCCCAACGTGACCGTCTCAAGCTGTGAGAAGGCAAGCCCTTGGTTCGTTCGCACGATGAGGGAGAGCGCAAGCTGGAGGAGCTGCAAAGAGGCAACGCCTTTCGCAAACCAGTCTTGCTTGCTTTTGTCCTGGATCTCATCCTCTGTAATGCTTGGCCGCTGGAATCCTTCGGTCTTGGCAAATTGAAGAGCGGTCAGTGGGAATTGTGCAAGCTCCCCTTCATAATAGAAGCCGCCCATGTTCGCGAAGAAGCAGTGCGTAAATGTCCACTTGGGACCTTCGTCGACAGATTGCTTTTCAGGGTCAGCGGCTGCCCGTTGTTGGCAGGAGCGTGACGGCGAGGATGAAAACCACTTCAGCAAACGCGAAAGCCGCTGTGACAACGACGAGGATTGTCGTGGTAGGAGCCACCAGGGCAGTGCAACGGATTTCTGCCTTTCCTCCATCAACCGAAGAGCTTGCAGGGCCATGACGAATTCGAAGATGGCGTGGAGGACGATCAACTCAGGAAACAGGATGATAATGACCATCCACTTGAGGCTTCGCAACCACCGGGCCCACTGGCCGTCTCGTGGGCCGGGGACGTTGAGGTGCTGAACGCTCCATGTGCAGGCAAGGATGGTCGATAGGCAGTTGCTGGTGATGTCCCATGTGCCACGATGGCGGCCTCCGTCCTGCCAGCCGACAGGGAGGTCCTTGGGCGGGGGATCGCCGCCATTGCCTCGCGCAGCGGCTGCCCCTACAAGGGTACACATCAACCAGAGGCAGGTCGTAAACATTGGGGGTTTCATTGGAAGCCAGTCTTTCGCTTCGGACATGCTCCCGACAACTGGACCCATGAGAAGCAAAGGACCAACACTTAATACTTCCGTCGAGAAAACCCGTGGCGCCCAGCCCCGGAAGGGGGAGGACGTGTCACAGAGTTAATGGTCGATTGTGGGTGTGATTGCGGCTGGCTGAGCATGGGTATGGGCCCAAAGCCAACCGGGTTCATGCCCGCGTCTTACGTGCTTCAAACGCCCACAAACAACAAACAAAAGTAATTTGTTCTTGTTAGAGTCACGCCTTCAACGGACCTGTGTTCTATTTCAAGTCACTTACAATTCTCCCGCAACGACCAGACAAGGAGAAGACACTCCAATCCCCAGCGATGTCGACCAACACACTCAAGCTGAAGCCAAGGCCCGCTGCTGGCAAGAATGCCGGGAAAACCGAGCTGCATTGGGCTGCAATTACCGGCAAATCCGAGGACATACCTACCATCTTACGGCAACGTTCACTTGCTATTAAAAGGCGCGCCTCCATTCTCACAACAGCCAGGAGAGAGACGGCCCCGGATTTTGTCAATGCCCAAGACGAACTCGGGAGATCAGCTCTCCATTGGGCGGCGACCAGGGGAGAAGCGGAGTGTGTAAAGCAAATTCTGGACTGGCCGGAAACGAAGATACTCCAAGACAATGACGGACAGACTCCGCTTCACGAGGCCGTAATTAGGGGCCACGACGGCGCTGTCAGGGAGCTCCTGCAAAACGATGAGGTCCTCAAGATGGTCAACACCGGAGACAAGCACCGACGAACCGCATTACACTGGGCAGCTCTGAAGGGTCGCAAGACGATAATACAGATGCTTATCGAGAACGGTGCTAACGTCAAAACAACCAACACGGATGAACAGACCGCTCTGCACTTGGCGGTGAAGGAGGGCCACGAGGCGATAATGTGGACCCTGCTCAGTGAGTGGACCGCGCAAGGAGGCGACGAGAGAGTCATCCGGATGCTCCTTGACGATGGCAAAATTCAACCAAACGCAGAGGACGGCGATCATCGGACACTAATATTCTATGCCGCCGGGAACGGGCACGAGGCTATCGTCTCGCTGCTGCTCGAGAAGGGCGCCGATATCAAGTCGAAGGACCGCAAGGGCGGTCATACGCCGCTCTCGCAAGCCGCCGCGAGGGGGCATAAGGCCATGGTTGAGCTATTACTCGAGAAGGGCGCCGAGATCGAGTCGAAGGGCTATGGCGGTCAGACGCCGCTCTCGCGGGCTGCTGAGAGCGGGCATAAAGCCACGGTTGAGCTACTACTCGAGAAGGGCGCCGAGTTCGAATCGAAGGACCTAGACGGTCTAACGCCGCTCTGGCGGGCCGCTAATAGGGGGCATAAAGCCACGGTTGAGCTATTACTCGAGAAGGGCGCTAGGATCGAGTCGAAAGGCTGGGGCGGTCTAACGCCGCTCTCGCAGGCTACCGAGATGGGGTATAACTCTACGGTTGAGCTACTACTCGAGAAGGGCGCCGAGATCGAGTCGAAGGGCCAGGATAGCCGGACGCCACTCTCGCGGGCCGCCGGGAGTGGCTCTAAGGCTACGGCTAAGCTATTACTCGAGAAGGGCGCCGATATCGAGTCAAAGGACCAGGCCGGTCATACGCCGCTCTGGTGGGCTGCTGGGTTCCGGAATGAGGATGTGTTTAAGCTATTACTCGAGAAGGGCGCCGATATCGAGTCGAAGGACCAGGCCGGTCAGACGCTGCTCTCATGGGCCGCTAGGCACGGGAATGAGGCTGTGTTTAACCTAGTGCTCGAGAAGGGCACCGGTGTCGAGTCGATGCCGGTACAAATAGCCGGTCAGATGCCGATCACATGGGCCGCTAGGCACCATAATGAGGCTGTATTTAAGCTAGTGCTCGAGGAGGGCGCCGATATCGAGTCGAAGGACCAGGCCGGTCAGACGCCGCTCTCATGGGCCGCTAGGCACGGGCATGAGGCTACGGCTAAGCTATTGCTCGAGAAAGCATCTGCAGAGGTTCCTCTAATCCAGGCCGACAACTAGGTAGTTTAACGGGGAAGACGGACACGCCTCACGTCAGGGGCAGTGCTGGGGGCCCAGGCACCCTCGCATGTATATAAGGGACGCCTCTGTCACACATTAAGTACCTTAAAGAGGGCACGCTCTTATGGAATCGACACGCCTACGGGCGCCTTTCTTCCCCAACTGCGTCACCTAATGAGTGAAAGTGAGCGATACCGTACGGTCAACAAGTGAGTGAACATAAAGTGAACAACCACACACGTCACAGGACTATGGATCACTGCAGAAGCTGCCTTGCTTTATGTCTAAGTACCTACCTAAGTGAAAACATCCTTCTGAGTGATCAATTGACGCCCGAGAGGCTTGAGTGCAGTTCCGCGCACCGCGTTTGCAGTGTCCCTTCGGAGTGTGCGTTCCCCTCCGTCAAACTAGCCAGCTATCTTGCGTGCCAACGCACCAAGGCAATGGCGTCACACAACCGACTAATTACCCTCCTCTCTCTTACTCGTATGCTTACTCGTATGCTCCAGTCTCATCTAGTATCCAACCCCCCCACAATGACATCGTCTCAGCTCACTTGGCCGCCCAAACCCCCGCGTCGGCTCATCTCCGACCCACGCCAAGCGACCAAGCCATCTCGGCCGGCAAGTCTCTCTTCGCACGCGCTAACCGCGGGCTACTATAAGACCGCTAGCTAGCGACGCACCCGGGTATATATTATCCCATTATTATGCGCAGCTTTGCAGTAACATGCTGAGCTGAGGCGGAAGCGAGGCAGCCGGGAGCCAGGCTACCTTTGTGGTGGTGCCTCGATGCCATGCACCAGCAGATCGGGCAAACCGCTTTCGATGAGCGCCGGAACGACTCTTCCCAGATACATCTCACTCTCATGGACCAAAGCGTTCATGTGTCAAGTACACTTTTAAACCAGTCTTTCTCTTCGTTCGTCATTTTTAGCAACCGGTCGTCGCAAGCAACGGCGCCTGGTATCCAACCTCGTCTAAGTGACCAGTCTTTGCATCATGACCCTCCGCCTCTCTCGCCATGCATCGCGCCGCATATTCAGAACGTATTATCTGCACTCTGCCTGCGGCTGGCCTTTGGAAAAGGCTGTTCTTCGTGGTATCTCCTCCGCTTCCAGCCTGGGTATAAGACAAGAAGAACCAGGAATTAAATACAAAAAATACGAAAAGGCGAGCGAGCCCGTCTTAGCCAAAGAGGGTGCGTCCTTGGATCAGAAAAGGGGCATTCAAAACGTGCATGTTCCAAACAGAAAAAAAACCACCTAGAGCCCGTTGAACCGATGCGATTAAACTGGTCTTGTGGTACGTCTCTAAAGCCCATATGCAGTAACCGTGTATCGGGTTTGCACCCATGCCAAACAAATTGCCTTTTGCCGTGCGCCGTCGCCCGCGTTACGACCCATGAGTAGGCACTGGACGAGGCTGAAACCACGTCGCCAGTATTAGCGCCGTGCTCAAAATTAAACTCAAAGGAACCAGTATTGCCCGATGAACGCGGCAGACCGAGGTGCTTGGCGGAAGGAGCGGTCCCATCCTTGCAACACTTGCGCCTTGCAGCCATCCAATTGTCCTGAGTGCACCCTCAGGCAAGCAGAAGCGTCATGGAAGCGAAAAGAATGAAAAAATGCAGTCGTCAAAGGCACCAAGTGTGGACCGCCGAGGCGCAAAGTCCGCAACGCCGTTGAATGCATATCAAGAGCCTCCAGAACCCTCAATGCTGCCCCGTGTAATTAATTCACATAGTAGTTCTGGCCGTGTCGAGCCATCACCTGCCATGTGGAAGGCCCACGTGAGCATGGGGGGACATGACCGGCGCAAAGCCTGGGTCGCCCGTGGCATGCTGCATGGGAGGTGGCGCCGCCATCGGCATCTGCGGAGTATGCAGGCTCGCACTGCTCGAGAAGCTCGAGTTCGTTCTCGGGTCGTGGGCGTAGAACAAGTCCCTCTGCAGGCCTTCCAGTATGTGCATGTCAATTCTGAGCGAGCCCGTCGCCGTAGCAGATTGCCGGAGGAAGTGTATCGTCTTCTGGAAGAGCGTCTGCAAGAGTTCCTCGTCCACGCTCGAGTGAAGGGTAGGGTCCTTGTAGGCAGCTGCAAGGACAAGGAGGTTTCCCCACTGGCTGCGGGCCGTTAGTAAAAGGGTATCTTTGCACAGGAATGGGGTGAACCTACGCATGTGCCGTTCCAAAGACGTTGGTGATGATCGGGCGCTTGTCGCCGAGTCCGTGGAACGCTCTCGTGCTCTCGATGAGCGCCTTGATACCTTTCCGTGCTAGATAAATGAGCTCGGGGTCGAGATCCTTCGACGATTTCGCACCGGGGGCAATCTTTGGATACACGATTCCCTCACGAAACTCCGTGGCAGGAACGTTCGGGCTCGACGGGTGGTTCCTCCGGCAGTAGTTAAACTCCAAGATCATCCTGACGAATGGCCGGTACGTAATGACCTGTGCCCCCCAGTATTTGCCTCTTAGTCTCGCCGCAAGAATGTCATTCGCGGGTGGATCATCCTCGCTGAAGGCATAACGGCGGGCGACCCAGTTCATTCCAGACACCGCATCCGCCACCAACTTCACGCTCTTGAATTTGATATCATTCTGCTTCTCAGCGTCCGCAGGGTCGTCGGGGGCGTAAAACATGCGGTGGATGCTGTTCAAGTGCGTCCTCAGATAGAGTTGGCCGGGGTAGCTGTCCAGTATTCTCTGGTCGACATCCTCCAGCAGGCTCAGGTTGGGGTGTGGCATGTCATCTTCGTACGACAGAAGTCCGGACGGAGGCAACGGCAACTCCGCGATAAGGTCACTGTTATAGGATCCCATTCGGTTAGCCCTCGTAAACGAACAACACTGTCATGCTAAGTCTCACCTCTCCAGTTGCAAGCACGTCCAGAACGTCAACGCGAGTTGATTGTATTTTGCATCTTGGATGAGCTCGGCGCTCTGCTTGATTTTTCTCAACTTGCCCAAGCTCCTGCGACCCCAGTTAGGGGCTGACCGAGTGAGGGGGGTAGATGCATGACTTACGGTCTCATGATGACTTGCAGCTTGTGGTTGGCCTGGTGAATAAATGCGAAGCTCTCTACTGGTCGCGCCAGTTGTCCCTGATACAGACCTGCAAAAATGTTGGCGTATACAGTCTTCATGTTCTTGTAGGCTCCTATGTGGTTTCCGAGAATGTCTGTGGCAAACGCAAAGTACTCCAGGCCAGGTATCACGTCGTAGTTCTTCTTAAGGTTGTAGCCGATGCGGCCGCCGCCCGGTGTATGGATAGAAGATCGTCTGCTCTGGAGGCCACGCTCCGGCTCCTTCGGCGAGGCGAGGCTCGAAGAGTGAGAGTGGGAAGAATAGCTTGGAGGGGAGCCCTGCATCGGCGAAGGCGGGATACCGTTTCGATTTAGAGGGCTCCCGTGGGGATGTGGATCTCCATGATGGAGCGCGTCTGGGATGTTGTCACGATGAAGACAAATCTTTCCGAGAGCTAGAATGGTGAGGATCAGTGCGTTGTGGATGGACCGCTCCGGCTTGCCTGCCCTCACGGTGCCCGGCGTCAAAGGACCGCCATATCCGTCAGGCCCGGGAGACCGCTTCCGCTTCGAGCCCGTGGCTTCGGCTGAAGTGTGACTGCCGGGCTGAACGGCGAAAGCGGGCTTCGACGTCTGAGGCTTCGAAGACTTGAGATGCGTTCTTGGCAGGGTTTCCAGAAAGTGCTGGACCCATTCGTCGAGCACCCTGGGCCGAATGATGGGGTGCATGTTCAAGATGTTTTCCTTGAAACTTTCCACATACGTCCGAACTTTGGACTCGGTAAAGTCTGGGTTGCCATCAAAGCCGAGGGCGCCACCTCTGTATTCCACCTGGCCACCGGGACTGAGGCCGCCTAGATGGCCCCAGTCGGCGGCCGGGGATGGCGAGGCCATGTCGGAAGAGTCATCAGGCATTTCAAGTTGACCGTGCTCTGGAAGCTCCCTCGCGTGCCGAGAGGGGTGCGAGTCCTCGCCCCGTCCGTACACAATCAGCACGCCGCGGTTTTGCTCTTGGCTGATCGGAAACTCCGTGACATGATGGATGCCTTCCCTCTCGACGTGGTGTTTTGTCATCTCTCGGATAGATGGCCAGTCCAGAAGCAACCCGGCTAGAGTGGTGTGGTTCATGGGAATAGCCGGTTCCCCCGGAGGGATTGGTGGGCCCGGATCTGCTTCCATCTCATCTTCGGCCATCATGCGCATGGGAACGCGCTCCGTGGGATGGACAATTTGGTCGCGAGAAACATCGTTTGGGTAATAATGGTTGTCAGACGCTCCGCCAGCCACGGGAACATGATATCGAACGGCCTTGATCTCATCATCTGATATCGGGTCAGGCTTGACATGCCCGCTGCCGGACACTCTTGAAAACGACGTTTCGAGCTTGATCATCCGGTCATTCATGTGGCCAACATGTTCCGCCAACGTTGTGAGGCTGTTCTGCATGACTGTTATGCCCTCCAAAATGTCAGCCTGAGCCTTGTCGGTTCTGCCCACAATTAGCGCTCCACTTGCTGCAACCGTCGGCCCTAGATAGGCTGCATACGCTTTGGGCACAGGGTCTCTATATCTGCATTCTGTGCCTTTGTCCCTGCAGGTCTTGCAGGGTTTCGTCTCGTCGCATTTTGCCTTGAGCTGGCGGCACTGGTCACAAGCCTTTTGGGGCGAGGGGTTAGCCTTTCACCGGCGTTACAGAGCATGCGGGCCTGGGAGAGCCGAACCTGAGATGCTCGAGTGTTCTTCTTCTTCGCCGAGCTAACAGAAGAGTAGACACTATAGAAGGTCTCCGCTGCCGACGGGTAGCCCCCGTGTGACTCGTATGAGGACTGATGTGATGGCGTGGGAGGAGGAAAAGTTGTGGTCCGATACACTCCCGGCGTTGGAGGCACGGAAGGCCCGTTGTCGTAGCTCATGTGTCGTGGTTGCGCCTCAGCTTGATATGCGACCGGCTGGAGTGGCGCGGAAGGTTGAGGAGCCGACACGGCGTGTGGTGTAGGTGGCAGAGGCTCCGGGGCATGTCCCGTAGAGTTGGGTCGTCGAGGGTCTTCGCCAGCTTCTCGTTTTATAACCGAGTCTCGTGGAGCGTACTGGTGGTAGGGAGGAAGCGCCGGTGAGGGAGGCTGCTGCTGCTGCTGCTGCTGCTGTTGTTGCTGCTGCTGACGGTAGTGGTCTTGCATGGGGGCAATAGTCTCTTGCTCGTGATGGCGGCGGTCGAGGTCAGGATGTTGCGGCGCCGGCTGCTGCTGCTGGGCATGACCGTGTATTTGTGCCGGAGGAGGCGGCGGCGGGACCGAGGTGAGTTCTGCGGCGCGGGGCGGGTACGGCTGCTGATATGGGCTCGGGCCCGGGTGGTGTTGAGGAAGATGAGCCGGAGGAGGGCGATGAGCCGGAGGTGGGTGAGGGTGTTGATGAGTCGCGGGAGCGGCATGGGGATGCGGGAGAGAAGAAGCCGGTGCTGTGGAAGCCGCCGACCATGAAGAGAGACGAGGGCGTTTGCCATCGGCAGGTCCTAGATCCATGCTTGTGGTGCTCGATGTACAGCCACGGAACACAGACACATAATCAGGAACGAGGCGAGAGGCAAAGGAGGGACCAAGGAGGGGCGGCGGCCATGGGCTGAAGGCGAAACAGCAGACACCCAGGGAGTGAGGCTCGGAAGCTGGAGTGAAAGTCGACTATTGGGTCCTTGACGTCAAGAGCGGGAGTCCAGGAACAAGGCCGGACATGGGGGTGGGTGAGGGAGTCTCGCACGATTGGGTAGGCTAAGATGACATGAGCCGCCCCGGACGAAGCAAAGCTTGGACGGGAGGTTTGGCAGAGGGAGAAGTTTCCCGATGCTGAAGCCAAGCCCGCAAACGCGGCGAGGCGAGTGCGATCAGCAGTTGGGCAGCAGACCAGACCGGTGGGAGAGCTCTCGACGAGCTATCCAGGAAGAGCCAGCGCGCCAGTGGTGGGGCGCGGAGCGAGTCGCTGGCTGGGCTGCTTTTGCCAAAGGACGTGCGGGCCCCTTGGTCTGGATGGAGGTTGGATGGATGGATGCGCGATGTGCTCCGTACTCCGTACCGCAAGGGCTCGGCGGCGTGTACGTACGAGGTATGTACAGTGCCGCCGCCAGCTGGGTGGACGGATGGATGGATGTACAACGAACGGGCTGGTGTAGCACGGCGTGCGACCGAGGTTGCGCTCCGTCTGGTACTTGTACGGAATCGCAGGGCTAGCGGCCAGACGACAGGACAATACGGTCGCACAAGGCGCAACAGGTGGCGCGGCGATCGGACACCGGTTGGAATATGGAGCGGCCAAGTCCCGTCGAGACTCGAAGAGGGAAAAAAGACGGTAAGACGAGGAGACGTTGCTGGAGCTCGAGGTGCTGCTGAGGAGCGAACCCACGACGTCGGCCCTGCAAAGTGCCCGTCCCAGTCGCTCCAATTCATCAGCAGGCTAGCCCGACAGGGGCGTGTGGAGGATGGAGGGCACCTTGCTGGAGCTCCAGACGAGACCGGGGGGAGGGTGGGTGACGGACGGCCGTCGAGATTCGAGAGAAGACGAGAAGGCTGTGGTGACAGTGAGAAGATGCCGGCACACGCCCCCCCTGCCCCCCTGGCTGGCCCTCGTCTGGTTGCCGGCGCCTTCGAAGCGCGGTTGCGCCGCCAGCCAGCCGGCAATGCTGGCGACTTTGGCGAAGCCACGAGCTTGTATCCCGTCTGTGCTTGTAGCCTGCACAGTCCATGGCTCGACGTGGCCGTCGACTGCCTGGCCTGGGAGCACCCGTTTGGATGTACCGGCAGCCATCCGTGCCAGCAATTGCCCTCGCAGTACGGAGAACTTGGACGTTGGGGGTTCCAAGGCCAAAGAGGAGAAGGAGGGGCGTCCGGCGTCTGGATGACAGCATCATCAATTATGGATTGACTCGAGTGCGTGCGTGAGCGCTGGAGTCAAGGCGCGTGCGCAGTTTTGGAGATCCATGAGGTGGGCTGCGATACGCATCCTAACTGGTCCCTGGCGGAGTGCCGAAGAAGCAAGCACGGCTGGATGGAGAAGGAAGGAGCTGCACCGTCTCGGTTTGGAGCTTGCGCGAGGGGCAAGCCGAAGCTTGAACGCGCCTTCCAGGCTGGCCCTGACCGACTGGCTGGGCCGCCGCTCGGCCACCTGGACCGCGGCTTCCTTTTCCCAATAGGGCAATGCACGAGGTGTCATGCGGAGCGCCAGACGAACATCCATGGTCCAGCACCGTGGAGGCAGGCCATGCTCATTGCATCGTCATCATCCTTGCCAGCAGCCATCGCGATGGAGCATCATCTCCGTACGAGCTCTTCTACTCGTATGCCAGCTGCCCGCAGCCAGCGGGCCAGCAAAAGCAACAACTGCGCGCGCGGAGCACGCAAGAGGACGCCAGACGGGACACTTTAATCAGCACAGGAGAGGAGCAGGAGTACGTGCACGCGCGCCGCGGCGGCGGCTTACGAGTAGGAAAACACCGTGTTAGCAGCTGCCAGCAGGGCTAGCAGCGGCCGTGGAGGGTGGTGGCGTGGGCCAGCGTCAAGTGGCGCTCGACGTGGCGGCGATTCAGCGTCCAGGCACAATCAGCGCTCTCTCGCTCCCGTCGGCTGCGGCGGTCTGCTGGCGGCTGTCGTGAGACACGGCCATCTGCAACACAAGCTGCAGCGACGCTAGGTGTGCCTTCTACGGGGCCGTCAGAACTTGTCATCACTCGTCGGCACAAACGCCTGCGCGTGGCCTGCCAGTGCTACATCGGTGGAAAGGCACATGGCGCAGGGCCCGTCGGGTCGGATCGTGGTTGGCCGCGAGGCTGGAACGTCGTGCTCCCGGCGTTCAGCAGCAAACGGCACGGTTGACGCACGAGCGCGGCACGAGAAAGCACTGGACGGCACCGTCTGGGGCGGATGATAAAAGTGCGGACGCCAAAGAGCACCATATTGGATGCATGGATGTGTCACTTACAAGACTGAGGTCCAAGCCAGTCACACCCACAAACAATGCCAGGCTTCGTCGCCCGCAAGGAGACCCCAGATGCGCCGACAGCCTGGTTCGCCGCTCGCTAGCGTGCGCCAAACAACCGTCCGAACTCCGCAAGCTGCCAAAGCCAGTCGACGGCCGGGCTGCGCTCACATGATTCATTGTTCAGCTCGCTTGGCTCGGGCCTGGCACCTGGCACCTGGGGACGGACTCTGGTGCGGACTCTCCGCACCAGAGTCCGTCCCCAGGCTGGCTCGCATTGGCCAGCCCGACGACATTTGCCCAATCGGTGCACAGATTGCCCCGGACGGCTTCAGCATTGGTCAGGAAACAGACCCCTCCGCGTCTGCTGTCTTCGAGCCAGTGCTCCAATCCTCCACGAGGGATCCTCCCACACGTGTCTGATGCCTTGGCAGTTGGCACCAGCAGCATGTGTGGGTTGTGCGACTGTCGACCGCTCTTGCGGCCCGCTTCCACTAGAGCAACTTCCAGCCATCGCGCAACTAGGGGCAAGCATCCCGACACGAAGCACCCCACAGAGAAGTGTCGCGAGGGATAGTGTTGAACAAACGCCTCAGCTCCGTCCCCCACCCTTATCGATGCCATCCTAAACTAGAGCATCCTACCGCGGACCAGAGGTCATCAGGTGTTTCTTTGGTGGACCATGAGCCGGGCCACGCCCAATGATTTACGCCTCAACCCAGGCGAGCTGCATGAGCAATGCCCATCACTCGCCAGTTGCCGGCCATGACGTGACATTGCCGACCGCATCTTAGATTCGAGACTCCTCCGCCGTCCGGGCTCCCGGCCCAGCCAGCGCAAGCCCGAGCATGCACAACATGCACCACCTCCGGCGTCCTGTGCTACGATCTATGGCATCCCGGGCTCCTGAAGATTGATGAGGCTCACTGCACCTGCTGTCTCACCATACCATGCGAAGCTGCTTCGTACATTCGTTGGCAGTCCGAGTCGAGACTTGAACCCACGACAGACAAGACGGCGAGGCGACCCTTCAATACTGGAGTACGTACATATAGACGTGTGTCAGTCAGTCATATGTCACAAATCACAATGCTACGCAGCGCCATCCTGCGCCGCCGCAGCCCCATCCATCCATCCATCCTGACAGCAATTTTTCAGCCAGATGGGCCTTCGGTTTTTTACTACGAGAAATGTCGTAAGTACGGATACACCAACCAGCGTTGTCCTTGGGTAATTACCGAATCGGCCGAAGTCTTCGTCCGACGTACTCGTAGTCTGCACGGTACAGAGGATCGACTGCAGCGGGTGATCGGGCTCGTCCTCGACTCCTCTTCAGCGAACGCCGTGGCCAGATTGCAAAGCGCTCTGACATCACCGCAACAGAATGACTCCAATGGCGTCGCTTATCCTGCACTTCGGCTGTGCGGGCAAGGGCCTGCCCAGTTCTCCCCGCAGAGATTGTGCAACACGGACAGCGGTTAGTCCTGGCTCGTGGCACAGGTGAAGGCCACTGGGCGCAAACGTATTGTCGCCAGCGGCCCGAGAGTGCGTTTCGGCAGTTACAAAGCTTCCAGCAGCCTCAATGGGCGCCAGAGAGGGACTTTACTCTTCTTTGATGGCTATCACGACCACGACAATCTTCGTGCCTGCATTGCCCCTCGCCAAGTTGGTTCTCGGGTACCTGCAAAGCCGATCAGGACTGCGGGGACATGGCGCGGCAACCCGTGGTTCAACAAGCCTCTGTTCCAGGTTTCTCCCGCCTCCAAAAACGGCTTTCTCGTGGCGTGTCGCCTCCAGGCACAATGCATATTCAAGGTCTTCGCCTCGCCGCCCCTCAAGTGGGGAGAGCAGCAGCGCCACCAGGGCCAGCTCAGAATGCCAAAGCCGCGAAGCGAGCGGGTCAAGGACTACTCGTACCACTTGAGCTGCGGGATAGTGCTGCTCCGTTGGTGGTGTGTACGTACACCGCACCGCTGGCCCGGGAGCGGCCATCAGCCTGCCAATTTGCCCGGCGCAAAGGAGGGCATCATTGGGCACTCGGCTCGGTGGCCTGAGTCTGGACACTGCAGGCCCACATTGAAGACGGATGGCGGTTCTCCCGCAGGCAAGCCTGCTCATGTGAGTCTGACGCAACCCCGGAATGATGTTCCGGGCCGACATCGTGTTGGCTCTACGAGGCAACGGCAATGACATGCCTGCGGAATGGTCATGCAAGGGGCGGCTCGAGTGTCACTATCGCCGACGAGGACCCAGCTCCGTCACAATTCTCATCACAGGCGCGGATTGTGGCTGCATGGTTCCTGCATAGCGCCAGACAGGGCATGTTAAAGTTCGACGGCACAACGGCGGCCCCAAAGCAGCAGCCTCTGCAGTGGGGTGCTAAAGGCGCGGCAACGTCAAGTCAGGACCAAAGTGATACGAGTACTTCGTACCTAGACGGCGCTTGGGCGACTGCTGATGCCCTCCATGCTGACCGTTTCTTCCTTGATGGAATGATGAGACGGGCGAGTTGTTGCCCGTGCTCTTGGCCTACCTAGCGTTTCCTCTCACTCACGCGATGCCGGTAGCTGTCGACGAGCTTGTCGTCCAGGCGACGGCAAAAACGAGGATGCTGTTGTGCCGCGCACCTCCGCGGAGCATTATTCCGCCGACTATTTTAGGCCATATAACGGCACCCAATCTGCTGCTTGGGAGCGCCGTTGTCGTCCTCGCGGGGCCCTAGCGGAACGAGGAACGGGACGTGCCACGTGTGGTGGTCGGGGAGGGAGCCTTCAGCCACAACTTTTTACCCGCCATTTGCCTTTTTTGATATGCTCCCCTCGCCCGTTGATGATGGCATGTCTAAATGTGCCCTGAATCATGAGAAAACCATCAACGAGCAGTCCATTGCGTCAGTCCCTGCCAGGTACCAGGGAGCTAGAGCAATCCTCGGGTTGTGGCAGTTGCATGGCGGAGGCGCCAGGCTTTAGGAACCACACCAAATGCCAGCCAACGACGCCAACGACACCACCAGCACCGACGACACGGGTCTGGGCCGCGAGCCTCCCACGCGCCTTGCTAAACAAGGCCCTCCTGGTCGCCCTACCTGAGGTGTGTGTTCAGACCGACAAAATGATGTTGCAGCCTGCCAAGCGTGGGTGGCGCTGCCACCGAGCGCGGAGTCTCGGGAACTGGAGACGAAGGCGAACATGCTACAGGCACGGGAAAAGACACAGAATGACTGCATAGGTCGGTGTGCCTGTAGCAAAAGACGCCCTGACGTCGGGATAAGGAGTCGTACGAACGTGCGGGTTCCCCAGCTGTGCCTTTCAGAGCACCGCAACACCGCTAGTGCCTGCCTGCATGAAACGTGGAGAAGGGATGGCGCTGCGTGTTACCCGTCTGTCATGTGCCTCAGACAGTCAAAAGGTCCAGACAAAGCGCAGAAACACGGCTGGCGGCTGGCGACTTGAGCCTCAACCACGGGACGGCATACGCAAGCCTGGACGCGCGCTGCACCGTGAACCTAGATGGACAGCCCGGGCCCCCTGGTGCATGATCGCCGTCCTCCACGCTCGGCGACTGCGCAATTTGGGCCCCGGCTTCTACTTTTTCTTGCTTTGCAGGGCTTGTTTTTATTGAATGCTGTGTCTCGGAATGTGGGCGGTCGAGACAATGATCGCCAAGTCGCAGAATATCCCATGGCATGGCGTCCGTGGCTGTCGACGGCCGCCCACGCGGGCGAGGCGTGCTCGCTTGCGCTGTATTACACGGCATCCCATCCCGCGCTCCTGTTTGATCCGAAGGGACCGCGATGCCACTTCGTCTCAGTGATCCTTGAGCTCGTCGACATTGCGGCAAGGTGCGTTGCGCCTCGTCGCAGTTGAGAGAAGATGGTTTCTCGTATTTTCTTGCAGAATCGACCAAAGATGCAGGCCAATTACCAGTTTGCTTGGCCAGAAAGAGTGTCTCCGGCCCACGAGGCGCCGCCGTGGTTGGGTTGCGGGAGCGGCCAACAGCGAGTGCTGCACCCAAGACGGACAACACCAGCAGCCAGCACGCCTCTGTTGTCTCTGGACGGCCGCTTACAGCCCCAACCGCAGGAATGCCAGGCCCTGAGAAGAGCATAGCATACGAGTAACGGTGGCCTGCTGTCATGCAACCACGCAGACGAATGCCTCTTTCGGACTGTCGTCGCCCGTCCAACAGACAAAAATTCAAGCTTTTACAAGTGCACCCACAGCGACGCCAGCGCTGTCATGCAGCGGCCATCTCGGCAAAAAAGCAAGCGTGGGAGCCTCATGAGCCGGGTTTGCTCTTTGCTTTTGCCTTTTCTTTTTCTTGATCCTTTCAACTTCGCTGGCAGTGTTCTTTGGCGCCGCCTGCTCGTACTCAGACCTTGGTTGCTTGGTATACAAACTCCCCCGTTGCACCTTTTCAAGGCTCCGCGCGCCGCTCCACCAGGAGACGCACACACGCACAGATACTGGCGCATGGACAATGACTTGTCAAGTTCTCTCGCGTGGCCGGAAGGAAAATACGACGGTGCCGTGACGTGCGGGCGCGCGCGTAGCGGTGTCATCTCGTGGTCCGACGCGGGCCATTCTGCGAGGAGACTATGGCCACGAGTCTACAACTTCCACGTCTGCGACCAACACGATATGGCCACCGGTGGGTGCCTGTTACAAGCGGACGGATGCTATTTGGCGATGTCTGCAGGAGCGAGTTGCTGCCGCCGAGAACGACTCCACCAACGGGCGATTGCAGAGTATCACAACACGATGTCATATGCACGATTGCTCTTCCCTTCTGACGCGCGACGTCCAACCTGAGATCAAGGAACGACCGGAATGGACAATGCAACATGGGAGGAACTCTCAGCGTCGGGGCGCTGTTGGTGAAGACGGCACCGGCCGAGGGTTGTCACAGAACTGCATGACAGCGGGGCGGCGTGCGCTCGCTGAGGCCGTCGATGCGACCTCGCTAGCTCCTCAGTGAGCTGACGAGGGGGCATTCTCGTCCAGATCATGCGGAAACATGGTGGGCATGAGGGATCGAGCCATTGACAAGGACAACGACCATGGGCCGCTCGTCTCGGGCCCGTTGTGCAAATGACGAGTCGACGACGCGGTGGATAATGGACATGAGGGTTTGCAACGCCAAGAACTACAACCATCACAGACGCTGACGAATGCTCCCAGTCATCGTGGGCGTGTGCCCAGTGTCCGATGTCCCAGTGTCTGATGTCCCGGTCACGAACTGCTTCGCGGCGAAACCCGCTGTCACGGACGAGAGGAGAGAGGCTTGGCTGTGGAACTTCCTGCGGTTGTGCAGCAACGGGTATGGGTATGAGGAGACGACAGCCGCAGGCCGCGAGACATCAACCACGTGGCAGAAGTTCAACAAGTGACGGCGAACACCTCGCACAGGTGGCCTCCATCAAGTCTTGCCTCCTTGCGGCCGCAAGCCATGTCACCGGTCTGGGCGCCGACCCCCTCGGCCGAACGTCCAAGACCACTGCGGCCAACGCCAGGGTCCGTCGTGGAGCTTCCCGGTCGACGAACCAACACGGCTGATGGCCAGGTTCTGGGATCCGTCCTGCGTGCGGTGAAGAAGTTTGCTACGGGTCCAGGTTGGCGGCGGCAACGTCGTCAGCGGGAGGGATTTGCGGTGACGAGCTGAATGCGCGAGCGGGCACACCGGTGATGAGTCGACGAGGCACCTGCGTATGAATGGCTTCATCTATCTGGATCAGCTACCCCCCCCTTGACGGATCTGAACCTGGCTTGCTGCCCGGACGCACCTGCGAAGTATGGGGCAGAGGGGAACAATACCACAATGGAATTCAAGAATTAGGGGCCATTCTCACCGCGTCTCATGTGACCAAGGTGCGGCCGCAAGCCCGACGTCCGAGTGTGGTGATTCAGGCGCATCGAGCAGCGTTATTCGTACGCATCACCCGTCGCACAAGCAGACGCCTCTTCCAGGTCTCGTACGGGGGCGGCGGAGGTATTACGAGTACTCGGGAGAAGTACAGGTAATACGGCGTAGCTTGGTCCATGGCGCGCTTGCTCTATTCCAGTCGACTTGGTGATGTGTAACGCCGCCGGCCTCTCTCGCAGCGGTGCAAATTTACCGGGAGGGGGGGCGTCATTGTTGGGCTGACAGCAGACGACAAGGATGCGATCCCGGCTTCATCTTCGGTGCCTGTCAGTACGAAGGAGGATTCATCGGCCTGGGCAAAGGGGGAGAGCGCACGCCCCGTCGGGCAATGTCGAGGACAGAAAGCAAGCCATTGCCAGATGCTCGCGTCAACCGTGAAAGCAGACAAGCCGCCCAACCAGCCGGCTGCGTCGCACAGGAGCTTTCTGACGTCTCCGACAACCAGGAGCCCAGGACCCCTGCCGATGGGGGACGGGGGCGAGGCGGCCTGTCAGCGTGCTCCGATCGCTGGAGCCGTCAGATCGGATGGGAATCGGTCAGCTACGGCGCCGTCTGATCGTTATTACAGAACGACAAGGCGTTTCTGACGGTGTGGGCGAGGGAAATGCGCTGCGGCGCTGCCCGGGGGCTGGAGCCCCGGCGGGCCGTCATGGCACGGTGCCATTGGCCGTTGGGCATGCCGCACGCGTGCGTCTGCATACGCGGGTGCGTGCATTGCTGTGTGTGACGGACCTGCATGCCGGCTGTCCACGGCGTGCGTGTCTGCCTGTGTCTGCGTGACCGTTGCGACGGCCGACGTTGC
The DNA here is from genome assembly GCA_022114105.1 of Tolypocladium guangdongense. NCBI lineage: Eukaryota > Fungi > Ascomycota > Sordariomycetes > Hypocreales > Ophiocordycipitaceae > Tolypocladium > Tolypocladium guangdongense. Next base: position 3,695,274 of record NRQP01000001.1, on the reverse strand, counting down.
GGCCGTTGAGAGAACATGCCGCCGCGATGCAGCCAGGTGGCTCCTCTACGCGCCGCTCCGTGGCTGCCATTGTGTCGACGAGGCACGCTGGACGCTGCAGCGAACGGCTTTGTGCGTTGAAGGCAGAGGGCACGCACAAATCGACGAGCGAACGGGCCACGGGCTGGTTGGGTTGGCTGCAGAACCCTCGAGCGTCTCCGCCAACACATCGTGGGCCCGAGGCAACCGGCAAACTCTTCGCACGCTGCGCCGATCCCGAATCCCAATGCTGGCACTCCAGGAGCGTAGAGCAACGGCAATTGTTCCTGGTGCGAGGGCCCTGCACCGCGCGGATGCTACGGCTCAACGGCAGATGCGCACCGCACCACCCAGCTTGCGCGTTGTGGTTGCGTCCGCGATATGCGCGAGAGTCCATGTGTAGCTACGAGCACGAGTACGAGTCGTCGTAGCCAACTGCTTGTGAACCTCAGACACGGTCCCGTAAGGCTGGGAAATGGCATAGGAGAATTAATGAAACATGGGGTCGCCTTGAATGAGTGCTCATGTCATGCCACCCTACAGCGATAGCAACCAACCGCACGGACGCCAGGCCGGCGATCTGGCATATGCTCTTTCCAAAAGTCCCATGTCTGGTTCTCCCAATATCGAGAAGCCCCAACCCACCCCATCTGCCCTGTACTCGATGGCGTGCCAGCCAACCATCGTGAACGTCGCCAACGTGGTACGTGGCCCCGAAGCCCATGCCGTGATCTTCAGCTCGCCACCGCCTCACGCCGCTTTGGTAAATTGCCCAACAACCTCCCCAAACCAGCGTCATTCTTGGCCGCCTTCGTCCTCTAGTCTCGCCACTCTTCTCCTCTTCGGCCCTCTGTTGGTCCTCTTCCAGGACTCCACTTCTTGGTAATAACCAACGAGCACTTCCTCATGGTGCTCGTCACTTCGTGACACCTCATCTCCGCTACTGGAGCCTGCGTGGTCGCCAGCGCCCTCTGTGAAGACCAGGTCGCCCCGACGCCCGAGCGCCTCCCGGCCTGCCTCCTCCAGTAGTATGCCAAAGGCCAGGAGCGCAGTCTCGTCCATGCTGCATTCGTCAACGCCCTCCCTGTCGGGGTGGGGCCGGCCGCGATCTAGAGCGCCGTAGAACCTGCTTGAGTACGCGTGGATCGCCTTGAGGAGGTCGCTCTCGGGTAGGACGCCTCGGCCTCCGCGCGGGAGGTCGCGCTCGTGGGCGCTGTAGATGTCGTGCTCTGCAAACCTCTGCGGCGCGTCCTTGCGTCGAAAGAGAACTTCGTCTGGGGCGGCGGGCGTGCGACGAGTGGAATGTTTGATGATCCTGGCTAGCTCTGTTGGGTGTTGCTTCTGCCCGGCTGTCTCATTTCGCAGAACTTGATCGCGCGAGGTCTTGCCTGCATCCAGTCAGTTTCACGTGATGGCTGCTTATTTCGTCTCTCATCTTACCTGCTACGGCATCGAAGACGGTCGCAAGGCGGCGACGCCCCTGACGAGGTCTGTCGGCATCGGACAGCTCTAGCACTTCCAGCTTGTCCTCTTCCGCCGTCAACACGGGGTGGGCTTGATCCTCTGGCGTTTCCATAGCCACGACTGTTTGTCCGTAAACCTCCTGGTAAGGTGAGCCAGTATTTCCTCGGTGTGCTGCTTCACGAGTTGGGCCAACAAGTCGCTTGTCCGTCCGTCCAAGACCTGCCGTGTTTCATCGTTCCCTGAGATTAGAGATATCCGACTCGCGTGGCGTAATCCCTTTAGGTCTATCGATGCTCCGTTGCCGCTTGAAGAGAAAGAGAACGATGAGTTTCAACGGTCCATTATGAGAAGAGGATTGAAGTGGTTCTCGACTGCGATTGAGGCTCTGTAATGTGGGGCTGCTAGCGGCCCACTAAACGCGTGCTGTTGTCGCTCACCACCACTGACATCACTGTTTCTCACGACGCACCTCAATGACGAGAAGCAATTGCTGCAGGCCCGCAGCAACCCAGCGACGCCTCGTCTACTTGCGCGCCGCTGCGCAGAGGGCCAGATGAATGCAGGCTCGCCTCCTTGCCCGCGAGACCGGTGACCTCACTCCCCACGACCTCGCCCGAACCGTCGCATCCGACCTCCTGCGCTCCTTTGCGCCCGCTCCGCAGCATCGCTTCAATGGCGAGGTTCTACAGCGCCCGGCCGCGCTGGGGGTAGACGAGCGGGCTCACGACATCCGCGCGCACGGGGCCGGCGTCAGCAGCCTGGCGCTCGACAAGTTTGACGGGCGCATGCTCGTGTCGGGGGGCGCCGAGGGCTCCATCAAGATCTGGGACTTGGAGGCGTGCGGCAACCCGCACGGGCTTCACACGTTCAGGCCGGTGAGCACTGTTGCGCGGTCTACAGCGGATCAGAGAGGAAGAGGCCATAGCCATGGTATCACGCATCTTGCGTTCTACCCCTTCGACCCCGACGCCTTCCTGTCGAGCTCGTACGACAAGTATCTGAAGCTCTGGTCCACCCAGCGATCGGCCCTGTCCGCAGAGTTCGACCTCAACGCGACCATATACTCTCACTCTACGAGCCCCGTCGCCGACCACCTCCTCGTCGCCTGCGCGACCCAGCATTCCAACGTGCGCCTGGTGGACCTCAAGTCGGGCTCTGCCGTCCAGGCGCTCGTCGCACACGGAGGCCCCGTGCTGTGCACGGCATGGAGCCCACGCCGGGAGCACGTGCTGGTGAGCGGCCACGCGGACGGCAAAGCTCGTATATGGGACATAAGGCGCGCCGGCGGGGTCATTGCACAACTCGACCAGGAGGATTCATTGGGCATTGTACACCGGTTCGGCCACGCAGCAGCTTCCGGTGCCGATTGGAATCGCATGCCGCATTTTCGGGCATCGGCGCAAGCCCACGACGAGGCGGTCAATGGGCTGCAATGGACCGACGATGGCAAGTACATAGTGTCGGCTGGACTAGATCGTCGTATCAGAGTCTGGGATGCTGCCACGGGGGCCAACACCCTCGCCAGCTTCGGTTCGGTCATCCAGAACCAGCACGCCAAGACGGCAAGCATCCTCGTGTCGCCTTCGGGGCTGTCGAGAAACTGCGAGCTTCTCTTCTGGCCAAATGACCAGGAAATCCTCGTTCTCGATCTGCACGACGGGAACATCGTGACACGGTTGCGGAGCCCCGGTGCGACGAATCCCGTGGGGCTGCGTGAGAGAAGGATGGGGAGGAACCGCATCACGAGCATCGTCTGGCGTGGCGCTGGCGGAGGCGGCCGTCAAGTTGGCCCTGTCATGGGCGGAGGGAACTCGGTTGGCGCAATCTACAGTGCTCACTTGGATGGACAGATACGAGCTTGGATGCCGCATATCCCGGGGCCGGACGATGTGGACGAGACGGAGGAATTGGATGAGGATGAGGAGGTCAAGCGGAAGAAGAGAAAGGCCGTCGACGATGCGTATAGGAGTCTGATGGGAAGGCAGATTACGTTTACATGATGTTACTGGGATGGCGTTCATGGGAGGGAAGTCAGTACACGTAGGCGATGGGTAGAGTAAATAGAGTAAAGGGGTCTATCCCAGGAAATACAACATTTAGAGTCGACATCAATATCAAATCCTAAAACGCCGCTCCTGCTATGCCACGCTATGCCCAATAAATACGTTCTATCATCACACGACAACGACCAAGCAGAGCCAGCCATCAGGGTACGCCGCCTCCTTCATCAACTCCCCCAGCGGCGCCTCAAACGGCACCGCCGCCCCATGCAGCACCACGCCCGCCAGTACCGGGTCCCGACTGCTGGGGAACAGCCTCGGCATCATGTCCCTGAGCGCCTGGCCCAGCAGCCTAGGCCTGCGGTCCGGACCCGAAGCTGGGACGAGGGACTGCACGACTCTGAAGGACCCGGCGTCCGGGGGCTTGGCTGGGTCCGGGGCCGGTGTTGCAGCGGGCGCAGTTGGCGGCGGATTCGAGGGGATGTATATCCGTACAGGGACGTGCTTCAGCGCAGTCGGGGCGTTGAGAAGGCGGGTGTTGACCTTGTTGAACGAGGCGTAGTCGTTGTCGATGACTGCGTTCCAGAGCTGGGTGGTGTGCTCCTTGGACATTTTCATGATTTGATTCGCGTTGCCATTTCGAATAAAGTCCGCCTGGGTGAGTTGAGCCCCCCGTCCCTACGGTCCCCCTGATGAGCAAACTCACCTCCTTCACACAGTTGAGGAACGTATCGGCGATATCCCACCCAACGCCATCGCTCACCGTCAGCCGCCACGGCAGACTCGGCTGGTACAGGTCGACCAGTAGCCCCGCGGCCAGGTTCCTCAGCTGGACGTCCTCGAAGTGGAAGCTGGAGCACGCGGTGCCGAAGAAGGCCGACAGCCGGGGCAGCAGCAGGGCGAGGTAGCTGAAGCGCGGGATGCTGGCGATGAAGGGCGTCGTCGGCGAGGACGGGTGCGTGATGTGCAGCGGGATCTGCGCGTCCCAGAGGGTCTGGGAGATGGAGGCCGACATCACGGCGGCGGCATGGTGAAGAGAACGAGTGGTTCTTGCCGGGTGGGTTGGTTGGTTGCCTGATGAGGTCGTGATAGATGTGGCAGTGATGACAGTGTAGGGTAGGTCGGAGCTGGTGGGGTTGATGGGAGGAAGGGTGGTTGTGGTGGGGGCGGCTAACCCTTCAACGTCAACAACACATCACCACGTCTGGACACCTCGCATCTTGACGTCCAGAGACGCAGTCTGGCAGCCATGCCTCGCAGCCACGACGCGTTTGGATTTACCCTGAGAAGGCTGGCACTACAATATCTTTCGTCTGGAAACACTCTACACCCACTCCCACCTTCTTAAGCAAAGCTGCGATGCAGAGGTTACACGGCAAGTGCCCGAGCAAGCAGCTTCCAGCTTTACTTCTTTAAGCAGAGGCAATAAGGTTGCGGGACTACCCGCTCTTCCTACATTGGTCGATCAATTGAACTGCATCGTTCATTAGTAGTTACTATACCGAATGTTGGCCGCGATGTATCATATATCGCCGGGCCTGCCGTGGTGTTTTGGTGTTATGGTGGGGGGACGGTTCGTCCTGTCCAGCTTGCCGCCGACATTCGGCGTTCCGGCAGCCCTCTCCAGCAACGAAGTCTTTGCCGCCGAGCCCCGCGGCGTCGAGGAGCTCTACGCCGCAGACAAGTCTCGCGTCTGCCTGTTGGATCCGTCTGCGTCCGAAGACTTGTCACCAAAGGATGGCGATAAGTTCGATGCGTTCCTGTTTGGAGGCATCCTGGGTACGTATCCGCGCTCCTACCACGGCATCGTCCACTGACCGGTTGACAGGTGATGATCCTCCTAGGGGTATGTGTGTGCGCCACCTGGTTCGTCGAGGAGGAGACTCACGTTTCTAGACCGGACCTCTGAGCTGAGGAAGAAGGGCTTTGAGGGCCGGAGACTGGGCCCCAAGCAGATGACCACGGATACGGCCGTGCGAGTGACGCGCATGGTCGTGCAAGATAAGAGTCCAGCTATCCAACCGCGTTAGCAGCCTTCTCTATCGAGCAACGAGGCAGACATACCAGTTCTCTCGTCGAGGCCAACGCCCTAATGATAGCCCTAACCACGCCGCGGCGCATTCTCAACGTGTAAGAGCCAGCCAGCCAAATGCCCCTTGCAGAATGACATACTAATATCGTATAGCTAAGCTTTCAGCGAGAGCACCGGGTGCAGCGTAGAGCAGGCGAGGAGCCTCCACCGACGCCGGCGACGTCTGACATCCTTAGACAGCAATCGAGTGGCCTACCCATTCCAACACCTCCGGCTAGGGACACTTCGGCTGGGGGACACTCCGGCTGGGGACCCTAACGATGACTACTTCGTCTGCAATGTGGCACCGCTCGGCCTATCTCTTTGCGATCTAAAGGCAATACATGTATTGCACGGCCGATCTCGAAGATATACATAACCCTGAGGACGAGGCGCAAGTATGCCTTCAATGCCGCCGTATCTTCCCCCACAGCGAGTTCACTGATGTTAATGGAGGGATATATGACCACTACCGCGACTGCCGCAATGCAGATAGCGCATCTTATGCCTCCCAGGCATCGCAGGCACGGCAGGCATCACAGGCATCGCACGGCAGGCATCGCAGGCATCGCAGGCATCGCAGGCACGGGAGGCATCACCGCAGGCATGCGGCACAAGTCGCGCTTGATCACGTTCAACTCGGAGAGAGCTTCGTATGAAGGAAAGCGATTAGGAAACCCGTTAACGATACAAAGTCATGAGTCCATTCTCAAGTCATTACGCCCGCATATCCCAGTCCCATCCTAGGACGTTTTGGAACAGGAACGTCTCGGGCCGCATCGGGGGCTACCCACTCACGACCGGGTGTGCGTCTTGTCGCCGCCGACGGTCTTGCTGCCGTCGAGGTCGCTGTCGACGCGAGGGTCCAGCTTGTTCAGCGTGTCGTTCTTGTGCGGGCCGGCGGTGTTGGGGGCAGGGCCAGGGGCGTGAGTGCCTGCGATGGCGCCGGTCGTGCCAGCCGTGCCGCCGTGGGCACTAGTGTGAGTTCCGGCGTGAGTGCCCGCTCCAGCAGCGCCGGTAGCCAGGCCGGCGGTGTTGCGGCCGGTGGTCGTGTGGCCGGGGTGGTCCTTGCGGAGAGTGGACGTGTCCTGAGGGTTGGCCCCCATGTTGCGGCTGCCATCGAGGTCGGAGTCGATGCGAGGATCCGCCTTGTTGGCAAGACCAGAGCTGTGAGGGCCGGCAGTAGTGGAGGAATGGCCCGTGGTGGTTGAGTTGCCTGCGGTAGCGGTGCCATGAGGGTTGGCGCCCAGGTTGCGGCTGCCATCGAGGTCGGAGTCGATGCGAGGATCCGCCTTGTTGGCAAGACCAGAGCTGTGAGGGCCAGCAGTAGCGGAGGAATGGCCAGTGGTGGCTGTGTTGCCTGCGGTAGCGGTGCCATGAGGGTTGGCGCCCAGGTTCTTGCTGTGGTCTCGGTCGGAGTCGACGCGAGGGTCAGCCTTGTTGGCTAGGTCGGAGGTGTGAGGGCCGTCCGTCCTGGTGGCAGGGCCATCCGCTCCACGGTTGTTGCCGCCGAGGGCGTAGTTGTCACCGGTGGCGTAGGAGCCATCGTGAAAACCGAACCCCGTGCCCGCGCCAGCGCCATGAGTAGCGGTGCTGGTTCGAGGATCAGTCGTGTGGGTGGTGTGAGCGCTTTCGGTGTGGGTGGTCCTGGTCTGGTCCTTGTCGGAGTGCAGGGCATCCTTGACCTTGTTCACGAGAGAAGTCATGTTGGGTGTTGTTGTCTGAGATGCTTGAGTGGTGATGTGTTTGCAAGGGGTATCAAAGTGACTCTGGGTTTGTGTGATCGTGGTATCAAGTGTTGGGTTGGGTGTGGGATTGTTATGATTCAGATCAAGAAACGGGATTCATGGACCGACAGGAAGGGTTTTATATACCACTTTCCTTGACTTGGCTGCATCTCGATCTGGGACGGATGAGCTTTCTCAGGCCGGACACGGGCATCGGGCCCAACCAAGGCAGGGACATGTGGTGTACTTCACACATCGTCATAGCGGACCCAGGGAGGAAGGCTAATCGCACTCGCGAAACACTTCTACAGCTCCGTGACAGATTGAGAGTTTCCCAGTTCTGGCATGGCATGGCCATTGGTTCGCCTGTGTGCAAGGGAGGCGTCATAGCCGGGGTGCAACGTCAACTGGAGACGACTGGGGGCAGGAAACAAGCCCACCGGCCCGGACACTTTTCTCCGCGCGAAAGCTTGGGCACTGGGGTTATACTTGCTTGCTGTCAAGCCGTGCGACCAGCGTATCAAGGCACTCGGTTGTACCGCCCGCGTGGAGTCTCGAATTGGCGAAGCTCGTTGCCGCACGGGAGCAAGCAGGGCTGGATCATGGATGACGCGAGGTGTGGCGTAAAGGTGGCCAGGATCGACCTTTGGATGTGGCTGTGGTGGCGAGGTTACCCCACTGCTACGTCACCCGGGCATCATAAGCGTCACTCGCATCCGCCATCTGTGGCTGGTGATGCTGTCCGATCGCGCCCTGGGATGAATCCTGCCGAAGCTACCTAGGTACATACGGATACGGAGCGCGGAGCACGGAGCACTGTGGCGTGACTGCCAGCTTCGATGCTTGTCGATGCTGGGAGGGGTGGCAGGGCGAAGATGACGAGCATCTTCTTCGTGCGCGCGCTGCCTTGGAAACGTAACAGAGCTAGGAGACGCGTCGTCGTACGAGTACACGTCGAGCCAGATCTCGATCTCGCTGCGTGGCCAATATCCAGAGCATGGAACAGAGGCTGCCTCGGATCCTCGCCTGCACGGGCAACGTTTGACAGCAACGACACGAGAAACCTCCGCAGCAGCACGCAGTGTTTGCGAGTGCAGTCGAAAACGGCATAATGCATGTATGAAATTAGGGCACGGGGCTTAAACTAAGAGACGTACTTCGAATCAATCATTTCCTACATTGGGGCATCGCCGAAAGCCAACCTGGAGTTTCATGTTCCCATCGTCGTGACATGTCCAACAACGAGTCGCCAGCAGCACCTTGCGCTCCCGCTCCAGATCACATTCCCCCACGGTTTGTCAAACGGCATGCTTCATCGGTATAGCGGCTAGGGCCAGTTGCTTAGACGCGGCTGCGACGGTACCAGCGGCGGCGGTGCGCGGTGTCGGCGTGGGCGGCGCGTTGCTCGTGCTTGCGCACCCAGAAGAGGCCGATGAGGGCGGACGCGAGCCAGAACAGCGCCGACAGAAAGGAAAAGGCGATGCTGGCCTTGAACTTTCCGCACTGGTCGCCGCGCGGCGAGACGTTTTGCCAGTCGAAGACGGCGCCGCACGAGGAGCCGATGAGCTGGAGGCCGAGGCGTCAGCTCAACCGTGTAAGTCGTGGATGCACTACTTACATTGACCAGCAGGCCAAACGACACCCACCACAGGATGCTGATGAAAACGTCCGCCGGCCAGTGGATAAAGGTGCCCGAGAAGGGGAACAGCCATATCAGCGCCAGGAAGATGGATATGCCCGCGACCACCTCGGTGTAGATGAAGCGGCCCAGTTGCCAGGAGCTGGCGTTGGTCCGGTGCAGGTACTCGCCCGTGACGCCGGCCATGATGGCGGCGAAGACGAGCTCCGCCGTGCGGAGGACCATGCTGACGATGCGGTCGAGTGCCATGGCTGCGTATTTCGGTTTGTTGTTTGTTTGATGAGGGAGACAAAGCCACGGTTGGTTACGACGGGTATAGTCTGTACACGAACGGACTTCTATGGGGGCGAGCACTGCGTACTTAAACATGTCCCGGACTGCTCATCTGGGCCTGAACGAGATTCATGCACATGATGATGGCTGGGCATCATTGTCCTCCCAGAACCTGTTTTCTTGTGCACATCTCCACGGCCCTTGCCACCCGTACAGGTGCTGACGTTGTCAAACCGTGGCTGCTGCTGCAATTTGCCCAGACCGGCGATGGCTTTGGCACGCAGACGTCATATGCCAGCGACGCGAGGTGGTGTGACGTTTGGCAGCGGCGCCGCGATCCGCTGGGGGGTGCCGCGCAAAAACGGTCCGTGCAGGGGTCCAGGGCCGTTGTGATTTTCAGTTTGGGGGGGGGGGAGCGCCATCCCGGCGTTTGTGTTGCGGAAACGTGCGTGGAGACGATTGCCCTGACAATGGGGCAACGTGGCGTGGCGTAGTGGTGTTGGTCGGGGAGAAGTAATACCGTATGAATCATCTCCGAACCCCGCAAAGTCACAAGCGAGCTTCGATCTAGACGGGCCAAAAACAGCAACAACCAGTCTTTAACGGGTGTTTCGAGGTAGAATTCCGAGGATACCTACTCCGTAGTCGCATCTGCCTCCCGTGTGTACCTAGTGTCTAGCCGAAGTCGGTCGCGAGTGGGACGTCACCGCTGTCAGAGGGCGCAAGCCACGAGCACAATTCATTACGATTTGCTGGTTCAGGGGAGCTGTTATTGGTCGTGGGGATAGATACTAGGTACCTAGGTACCTACCTAAGGTATTTAGGCACCGTAGGTACGCATAGGAACCTACCTAGGTATGCATAGGTACCTACCTACCTAGGTACGCATAGGTACCTACCTTATCTACATGTATACGTCGGCAAGCAGCTCCAATGCCTCGGAGTCGTTGACCGATGCCCCGCCACCTCGCTGAATTCGCTGTGGGTTGCCGAGCTACAGGCGACCCTTCACTGAGGCTCAGGGGTGGAACCCCGCCGTCCGGCGCCGACGCCCTTGGTTATTCCGTGTACGATTTGATTATCAATATTACTACGGTCTTCGACGACACCACAGAGGGAACCATCACCTCTCTTCTTTCCTCTCCTTTCCTCTCCTTTCCTCTCCTTTCCTCTCCTTTCCTTTGCCTCACAGCCGAATCCGTTGCTCGGCACTGGATCAAAGGTCACCCCGTTCGAGCAGTTCTCGGCACATCGCTGGGCTTAATTCTAGGCGGAAAGTTGATTAGCTTCGAAGTCGGGGCTGCATCGAGCATTCATCCACATCCGGCCATGGCGGGCACACCATCACCGTCACCACCGCCCAAGGAGCGCGGCGTGCGCATAGCCATCGACCGCGGTGGCACCTTTACAGACTGCGTCGGCGAGCACAATGGCGACGAAATCGTCATCAAGCTCCTTTCCGAGGACCCCGCCAACTACAAGGACGCGCCCCTCGAGGGCATCCGCCGCATTATGAGCCATTTTCTCCGCCGCGACATTCCCCGGGGCGAGCCCCTGGACACCTCCCAGATCGACTCCATCCGCATGGGCACCACCGTCGCCACCAACGCCCTGCTGGAGCGCAAGGGCGAGAAGATCGCCATGGTCGTGACCCGCGGCTTCAGGGACTGCCTGGCCATCGGCAACCAGGCCCGGCCGCGCATCTTCGACCTGGCAATCCGGAAGCCGGACGTGCTGTATGAGGCGGTCGTCGAGATCGATGAGCGTGTGACGCTCGAGGACTACGCCGAGGATCCTGAGAGGACCGTCACCGAGGCTCAGGCGCAGGCGGGGACCAAGGAGGCCGAGGGCAAGCATCTCGTCCGCGGCCTGTCCGGCGAGACGGTGCGGATCCTCAAGAGGGCGCAGGATGATGAGATTCGGCAAAAGCTGAAAGACGTCTACGACCAAGGCATCCGGAGCATTGCCGTCTGCCTCATGCACGGGTACACGTTCCCCGACCACGAGGCCCAGGTTGGTAGGATAGCCAGGGATATCGGCTTCAAGCACATTTCGCTGAGCCACGAGCTCATGCCCATGGTCAAGCTGGTGCCGCGGGCCACGTCGGTCTGTGCTGACGCTTACCTGACTCCCGCCATCACGAGATACATTGATGGCTTCCAAGGGGGATTCGAGGGCGGCCTCGGGACGCACAGTGTCAAGGGGGGTAAAGGGCCCAAGGGGGCGAGGTGCGAGTTCATGCAGAGCGACGGCGGGCTGGTGGATGTGGACAAGTTCACCGGTTTAAAGGCCATCCTGTCTGGTCCGGCAGGAGGCGTGGTTGGCTACGCCATTACCTCCTACGACGAGGAGACAAAGACGCCCGTGATCGGCTTCGACATGGGCGGCACGAGTACAGACGTCTCTCGCTATGGAGAGGGCCGATACGAGCACGTCTTTGAAACAACCACCGCCGGCGTCACCATCCAATCCCCCCAGCTCGACATCAACACCGTGGCCGCAGGCGGCGGCTCGCGGCTCTTCTTCCGCAACGGCCTGTTTGCCGTCGGTCCCGAATCTGCCGGTGCCCACCCTGGTCCGGCATGCTACCGGAAGAGAGGCCCCGCAACGGTTACTGACGCGAACCTGTACCTCGGCCGCCTGCTCCCCGAGTTCTTCCCCAAGATATTCGGCAAGAATGAGGACGAGGGCCTGGACGCCGAGGCGAGCAGAAGGGTGCTCCAGGAGCTGACGGACCAGGTCAACGGCGAGACGGGGAAGAAGCTGACGGTCGACGAAGTGGCCTATGGGTTCCTGACGGTGGCAAACGAGACCATGACTAGGCCGATTCGGTCCATCACGGAAGCCAAGGGCCACGACACCTCCAAGCATCGCCTCGCAACGTTCGGCGGCGCCGGCGGCCAGCACGCTGTCGCCATCGCCGACTCGCTCGGCATCCACCAGATCCTCGTCCACCGCTACTCCTCAGTCCTCTCCGCCTACGGCATGGCCCTCGCAGACGTCGTCGACGAGCGCCAGGAGCCCGACTCGGCCGTGTGGCGGGATGGCGGCCGGGTCGTCGACGAGCTGCGGCGCAAGATGGACAAGCTCAAGGACAAGTCGCGCGCCGCCCTGCGCGACCAGGGCTTCGAGGACGCCGAGGTGGAGTTCCAGGAGTACCTCAACATGCGCTACCGCGGCACTGAGTCGGCCCTCATGATCGTGCGACCCACGGCGCAGGAGGCCGCCGAGCACTTTGGCGGCGAGGACTGGGCGTTTGGCAGGGCCTTCGTGCGGCACCACCGGTACGAGTTCGGCTTCACGCTGGATGACCGGGACATCATCGTCGACGACGTGCGCGTGCGCGGCATCGGCAAGAGCTTCCGCCACAGGGAGAAGACGGTGGACCAGCAGCTCAAGACCATCACACGCCGCGACGTCGTCGCAGCGGACAAGCGCCACGGCGTGCAGGAGGTGTACTTTGAGGGCGGCAGGCTCGAGACGCCCGTCTACAAGCTCGAGGCCCTCGGTGTCGGGGACGTCGTCGGCGGCCCGGCCATGCTAGCCGACGGGACGCAGACGATTGTCGTGACGCCGTGGACAAAGGCCCTCATCACCGAGACGCACGTCGTGCTGGACGTTGAGCGCGAGGGCTCCAAGGACGAGTGCGAATCTGCCATCAACCCCCATCCGTCGAGGCCAAGGCTAACAGCACTCTCGCAGATCCCCCAAGGACCAGTCCACCCGCGAAGTCGACCCCATCATGCTCTCCATCTTCGGCCACCGCTTCATGGCCATCGCCGAGCAGATGGGCCGCGCGCTGCAGAAGACAAGCGTCAGCACAAACGTCAAGGAGCGCCTCGACTTCTCGTGCGCCATCTTCGACGCCACCGGCGGGCTCGTCGCCAACGCGCCGCACCTCCCCGTCCACCTCGGCTCCATGTCGACGTGCGTCAGGCGCCAGGCCGAGATCTGGCGCGGCCGCCTCGATAAGGGGGACGTCATCATCGCGAACCACCCGTCGTACGGCGGCACCCACCTCCCCGACGTGACGCTCGTCATGCCCGCCTTCGACGACCGGGGCGAGAACGTCCTCTTCTACGCCGCCTCCCGGGCGCACCACGCCGACATCGGCGGCATCACCGCGGGCAGCATGCCGCCGCACTCGCGGGAGCTGTTCCAGGAGGGCGCCGCGATCCGGAGCGAGAAGCTCGTCAGCGGCGGTAGGTTCGACGAGCAGAGAGTCATCGGGCTCTTCTACGACGAGCCCGCCAGGTACCCCGGCTGCAGCGGCACGCGCTGCCTCGCCGACAACATCAACGACCTCCGCGCCCAGGTGTCGGCCAACCAGAAGGGCATCTCCCTCATCGAGGGCCTGATCGAGGAATATGGCGAGGAGACGGTCCAGTTCTACATGGTCCACATCCAGAACAACGCCGAGCAGTGCGTCCGCAAGCTCCTGAGGGACGTGCACCGGCGCTTCGAGGGCAGGGACCTCTCCGCCATCGATCACATGGACGATGGCTCCCCCATCCAGCTCAGGATCAAAATCGACCCCGAGCACGGCAGCGCCGAGTTCGACTTTGAGGGCACCGGTCCAGAGGTCTACGGCAACATCAACGCGCCCCAGGCCATCACCTACAGCGCCATCATCTACTGCCTCCGCTGCCTCGTCTCGGAGGATATCCCCCTGAACCAAGGCTGCCTCAAGCCCATAGACGTCAAGATCCCGCCCAAATCGATCCTCTCGCCGTCGCCCGGCGCGGCAGTGGTGGGCGGCAACGTCCTTACGAGCCAGCGCATCACAGACGTCATCTTCAAGGCCTTCCAGGCCTGTGCGGCCAGCCAAGGGTGCTGTAACAACCTCACCTTTGGGTTCGGCGGAAACCAGAACGGCGAGAAGGCTGTCAGGGGCTTTGGCTATTACGAGACCATCGCCGGCGGCAGCGGCGCCGGGCCGGACTGGGAGGGCACGTCGGGCGTGCACGTCCACATGACAAACACGCGCATCACCGACTCCGAGATCTTCGAGCGGCGGTACCCCGTCCTCCTGCGTGAGTTTTCCATCCGCAAAGGCTCCGGCGGCGCCGGCCAACACCGCGGCGGCGACGGCGTCATCCGCGACATCGAGTTCCGCATCCCCCTCCAAGTCTCCATTCTCAGCGAGCGGCGCGTCTACCACCCCTACGGCCTCAACGGCGGCGAAGACGGCGCGTGTGGCCTCAACCTCTGGGTGCGCAACGTCGAGAAGACCAACTGGGACAAGTCCCTCGCGCGGTTCCACGAAAACGGCGGAAAGGACAACGGCGGAGAAGACGAGGAGGAGAAGGAGTACGAGGAGCGGCACATCAACCTGGGTGCCAAGAACAGCGCGGCCATGAAGGCCGGCGACCGCATCATCGTGTGTACGCCCGGAGGAGGCGGCTGGGGGGCTCGTGACCAGCAGAGCGTAGCGAGGCGGAAACTGGATCACACGGAGGGTTGGCGCAAGGGCAGCAGCGCGGCGAGAGAAGATGCGGCGTTGCAGGCGTAGACGGCGATTAGAGCCGGTAGAACCTGTGAAGGAATAGAAAGGGTTGCAGACGACTGTCTGTGAAACCAATAGTTTTGGTGCGAAACCAGCCGCCGCAGCATGGCAGTGTTGGTGGCGTCGCGACCCTGGAGTCGTGAGCTCGTATCGCGAACTTTGACCGATGCCAGCCAACGAACGAACGTGACGGGCCAACAACGACGAATCTGCAGCTGGCAATCTCATTCGCAGCGTCCGATCGATTAGCCGCCCAACGGGCGCCCAGTGAGAGTGTCCGAGGCATACTTCAGCCCTACGAGGCAATGCCGAGCTCCGCCACAGGATGGACGTCCATTTTGGCCCCCAACCGTCGTTCCGCTTGCCCCTGGGAACGTCGCTATTAGCACCCTGGGCCTCTGATTCGCATACACCTGCGTTAGCCTCGCTGGCCAGACAGTTAGGCCTCTTACCAGGCCGCGGGGAGGCTGCATTTGTGCATCTGCATCTCACTCTCGCTGATTGGATGCAGAGCGACAGCAACCCCAGGCGGGGAGTGCGACCCAACGTCGACGATCCTCGTGCTCGATGGGGTCGTCTCCCCGGTAGAGGTCAGGGCGTCCGCTAGAGGTCGCAAGCCGCGGGAACGCTGCCAATTAGTTGTTTCGGATCCAACGGGCGCTGAGGCGAGGCATAAATATTAGGGATGCCTCGCTAGAAACAGACGTCCTGTAATATGGCGCCGATCCTCACCTTTGGTGGGTCCTTTGCTACCCTCGGCTTAGTGGCGGCAGCCTTGGATCTGACCAGACTCTTTGGCAAATTCAAGGCAGCAGAGCTCATAAGGCGTCCATTCGTGGTCAGATGCCTTTCGCATAAACTCCCAGGCAATGTGGCCATAGGCTTGTTGGCGATGTGGATCAAGCCATGTTCAGCCCATTCGGACCGCGCCGCCATTTGGTCGTAGCAAGGTGCCATCGATCGTAGCAGCCGGGCCTAAAGACCGCCACGCCCGATGAAAACTGGGGATCGATCCATCACAGGGCTATTCGACCGGTGAGCGATGACTACTGATTCGGTGGTTGAAGGTGCCTCCGGGGCGACTGACCCTGGACTGCTTGCAGAGACACGCAAACATCGGGACGCATGACAGCTGAAAGCTCGCACCAAGTCCGCGGTTTAGCCTGAATCCCATCGGCTGTTGTGCAGGCGGTTCGACATGCATGTCAGTCAAGAGTCGAGACCTCCACCCTGAGCCCTGAGCCCAGAAGTGCCCCACAAGGTATGTTTTGCGTGTGAAGCCCCAGAGACAAAGCGACAAGCCACCGCCCTGCTCGATCCTTTCCACGACTGATGGATCCGCCCAGAACAGAGCGCCATCAACGAGACCCCAGTTCGACCCAAGTTGAACAAACCAAGCTGGAAGCCATCTCCCCATCGACAGCAGTCCCGCCAGCGCCCGTGAGGCAATTCGTTGCCTTATCGTGGCTGGGCGGCCTAAGGCGCCTTC
The DNA here is from genome assembly GCA_022114105.1 of Tolypocladium guangdongense. NCBI lineage: Eukaryota > Fungi > Ascomycota > Sordariomycetes > Hypocreales > Ophiocordycipitaceae > Tolypocladium > Tolypocladium guangdongense. Next base: position 3,679,087 of record NRQP01000001.1, on the reverse strand, counting down.
CCGCGTGGCGTTGGCCATGTCGGTGGGTGTGGGTGTCTCTATATCTATGCTGTGGTTCGTTGGTGGAGGTCACAGCATGCATCGAATCGTCCTCGGGCCTTGGCCATTTCGCGCATTTGCCGGTAATCGCTTTAGCTGTAGCATTGTGTCGCAAATGTAACGTCAATAACGCGGAAAACGGGGCCCCCCGCGGGCCGTTTTCATATATGTATGCACATATGGCCTCTTCTTGCCAGACGGCCAAATCCACGCAATACAACATTCGCTTGAAGCCGAAACGGACCCAAGGAGACGGAGACACAATCACCGAACCTGGCCCCATGGTGGCTAGCGATCGCAGGTATCATGATGCGAATCGCAGTCGCCGGCGGAGGCGGCCTCGGGTACCTGCTGGCGACGCAGCTATCACAGGCGGCAAACGCCTATAACGTCGTCGTCTTATCAAGACTTGTTCGGCCTCCGCGCTGCTCGATGAAGCCCGTCCGTTGCGTATTAACCCGGCGCAGGCAAGGCCCGAATTCGCCCAACTCGACGTCCAGCTCCACGTCGTCGACTACCACGACCTCGCCAGCCTGACTTTTGCGCTGCAAGGCGTCGACTTGGTTATATCGACGATATCGGGCCAGGAGCAGCTCAATCTCATCAACGTTGCGGCCCGCGGTCGCGTGCGAACCTTCGTGCCCTCGGAATTTGAAGGAAGCCTGAGCCGGCGGCCGTCGCACAACGACCCGTTGGACCGCGGGTCCTCGCAGGCCATCGACCTGCTGAAGCGATGGGCCCAACAATCCCGCATGAAGTACACCGTCTTTTCTTGCGGCGCTTTCATGGAGAGATTCCACCCGTACGGGCTCGGCTATCTCAACATCGGCATCGGATCTGGCATCTCCAGCGCCGGAGACTACCTCGTCGACGTGAATCGAGCGACGGCGGAGTATGCAGAACGGGATTCCAAGGGCCGGACGGTGCGCATTTGCTTATCCTCCGTCTACGACGTCGTCCGATTCCTCGTTGCAGCCATCGACCTGGGCACGGAGAAGTGGCCGAGCGAATTCACCATGCGCGGGGACAGGATGACTCTTCGAGAGCTTGTCGATACGTGCAGCTTCGTCCGTAACGGTTGGCCGCCCAAGCACTCCAGGTCGCATTTCGCATGTGTTCGGCGTTGAAGCTAACAGCCCCGTCAGTTGTATTTGACCGTCAAACACGATCGTTTGCAGACCTTCAGACGTACCTGCATTACTATGCGCAAACCGGAGACGTTAGCAGAGTTGCGTACTACCAGCGCCTGCTGGCAACTGCCAACGGGCGATACGATTTCAGCCGCGCGACACTCAACGAAGCCATCGAAAGGAGCGATCTTGTGGACATGCAGCCATTGAAGCTGAGCCAATGGCTCACGAATATGTGGCAATCAATGTGAACACGGATGGCTGGAGGCGATGATGAAGGCGTGCTTGCAGGAGGGAGGCTTGCAGCCGGCGTTCAGGGCGTTTCTTGTTTCTCAATACCCACTATCTTCGTTCCTGCCGCATATCCAATGCAGCCAACAGTTGCCATTCGGCCATCACTCTTGCCTGTTGTGACTCCTCGAGTTGGGCAAGAGGTGCCACCTGCCCCTTCCTCATGGCACACTAACACATTGACATAGGTCAAACTGCATTCCAGCCATCTCGACGTCACTGATGGCTCATCTACAGGCCAATAGAGGGGCTGTAGCATCCCGCATCGATACGCCGTCTCCCTCCCTGGCTGGCTGGCTCTGCCTGGACTTGTTGCCGTCGAGGTGCCCACGGAAGCGAGAGTATGAAGTTGTGAGATCCGTCAGCACGAGAGCCGCCATATGCGTGGGGCTGAGCTGGCCAAGCCAGCCCTCATCGAGTGTCGACCGAATCCCATGGCCCTCTAAGCTTTCTGCAAGATATGGTGCAGTGTTGCTGCGGGATCCTGCAAGCCTTGGATACCTAGGCTCTAACCCCAAACTTTAGCGCGATGCCGCGTTCTGTTTATGCTGTAGGCCTCCTTACACCCGGATCCCTTTTCGTTGTCAATTTTCTGGTTGAGACAAGTTCTAACTACTCATGCATCGTAATCCATACCTGGTATACCTTTCCACCGCTCCCTTCGCCCTGTGTTGAAACAATATTCTCTCCGCATGATACTGCCCTCCACGCCTCCATTTACAATATTTTAATCTCATCAGTCATGTGGCTAAGAATTTGGTGCTTTGATGCTTGCTCGGCTTCCGCTGGTTCGTCGCCTTCTGGATCAAACTCGCCGCCGAATTCCGTCACAATCCAGAGACAAAACTGCTCCCATTCCACTTGCCACTCCTTCATCCTTTGGGCCTTCACGCCGCCTCCAAGGCTCGCTTCTCTCACTCCTTTGGTCCACTCCGCTGGGTCTTGGTCCTCGAATGCTGCCCACCTGACACTATTCTCTGCCAGGCTCCCCAACCCAGCAAGACCAAGATTATCCCAGCCTTGAAGTGTCTGCCAGAAGTCGTGTGACATGCCAGCAGTGTCTTGTCCCAGCATCGCAGGGTCGTCATTGCACAGGCTGCACGCGACTCCACGCGCGAGTAGAGACGGCAGGGGATGTGCCGTGACGGAGCCGCACAGGCGGAGGACCTCATTCGAAATAGGGCACGATTCGATAAGAATGCGCTTTTCCTTGACCATGTCGATGAGCAGCGGATGCTTGTACAAGCTGAACCCGTGTCCGATTCGCCTGGTGCCGAGCAAGATGGCATCATACAGGTTGGAGTCGGTGCTCGAGCCGTCGCCGAGGGTTTCGCCCGCATGGAAGAAGAATGGAATATTCACGCCTTCTTGAGAGCACTGCTTGCGGAACCAGAACAGTTCCGGGAGCAAGTCGACCAGTGGTCTGCCGAGATCCTCGGGGCCGACTAGGTCGTAGCCGGCGATCAAGTGTGGGAATTCAATCTTGGTCGTGATGCAGTGATCCATGTTCTCGATGAGAGGTCTAGTGCCAGAGTTGCGCAAGCTGGTCCAAATAGTCGTAAGACCCCAGAAACCTTTGCCTTCAGGGGATGCCTTGAATCGAGAGATCTCCTCTTCCAGGACCTGAAACATGTGGCTGTAGTCTTGTTCGGGCTCCTCCCGGCGGTCACGGCAGTAATTAAGTGGCCATGTGAATCTAGATAAATGTTAGTTCAGGTACGCCTCGCCTCGGCCAGGGGTACATACCTCAACTCGGCCCAGTTGACGCCATCAGCTTTCAGGAGACTCATAAGGCGGCGCAAGAAGGAACGGTACATGGGTTCGTAGTGTATGATGGTGTCAACCACCGCGAAGCACTTTAAAAACTTTCTCCAAATGGCATCAATACCGTGGTGCTGCTCATGGCTGTCCACCAGGGAGAGCACACAGCGGCTCCTGAGCCACCGAAGGAAGCCTGGTCTCCCTCCGTCGGGAAAGTCATCCGCAACTTTGGTGAGGAGGATGAAGCTGTTCGGCTCGTATCCTTCTTCCCACACAGAGCCTTGCGTCCTCCCCTTTGCCCTATACCTGAAGCTCAACCCCGCATTCTCCCTGGCTTCCTGGCTCTTGAGGGACCGTTCACTGGACATATGCATTCCGGGCATTTTCATGAGCTCGTCAAGAAGAAAGTCGAAGTCAACCATGGCATCCATGTGGGCGTGCAAGAGACAGCCCTTAGGCATACGTCGCACAATCTTCCACAGGTTGGTGCTCTCCATGCGATCCTTGGCCAGCATGAACATCATGCCGGGGAAGATGCTCTGGTGACTAGCCTGAGCAATGTCCTCCTCGACCTCAGGGGTCCACACAGTGTTCTGCTCATGATCGCGGATGCGATCGACAATGGTGCAAGCTCGCCGGGCAATCGGGGAGAGTGAGTTGCGAAAGGACGTGTCCGACCGAGTAGTCTTCTCCTGGTTGATGAGGTTGGTGCGCCCGGTTAGGTACTGCTGGACAAAAGGGTCCGAAGCGGAGGGGATGTCTTGGGAGATTTCATCCCAGACACCGTTGGGCATGGCCATTTTGAAGTTTCCTCTCCAAGACCGAGAAAAGCAGCAAGGGGTAAAGACAGATCCGCAGCACGGCGCTTATGATGTTAGCGTCGACCAGTAAACTCGACCATCGGTCTCGGTCAGCGCCGCAAAGAGCAATGACGGACAAGCCTTGTGCAAGGATCTGCAGCGGCCTGCCCCGGCCGCAGCGGGGGCGATGCAGCGCACGACTCAGTTGGCCCCGCGGGCAACCGTGAAGGGCAGAGTCGGGAAGCCGCTGATCAAACGCGGACCTCGGAGCTCGGGGGAAGAGGAGGGCTCAGCAATCTTCGCCCAAGCTGATTTGTGCTCGTCGATTTCTCAGGGGTCAGCCTGTACAAGCTCCGGTAGTGCAGGTGAAGAAGCCACCAGTGACGGCGCGCAAAGTCATGGTGGGGTGACTGGAAGCGGGGTCCGGTTCCCCCACGTGATTCAGACTGCAGAATGCCATGCAATGCAGCCCCCAAGTCTCCCTGCGTCACTTCTCATTCACAACGCATCTCAGCAGCCGCTCTCAGCCGCTCTTCGCGGTGTTTCATGCGAGGCATCTCTTGGCCCCTCTGGCCCCTCTGGCCCTCTGGCCCTCTGGCCCTCTGGGGGCTAAACGCAAGTGCTTTAACACGCTCTCCGCGGGCCCCTTCCAAGGCCATGGATGATGCGTCGCCTATGGGCGCTCCAGGCGACACCACCATCACTGGCCGTATGCAGTTGGTCAGCATCGTCAACGCACACTGTCCCTGAGAATCCCGGCTTGCATCTCACAAGAAACATCTGGATCAGATTCCCCAAACTGCCGATGCAGCCAAGTGGCTTGTTGGCCCCAGGGCACATCACCATTCGATGCACTCTCCTTCCGTCCCGTCTCGTCACATGCAGGCATGTCACAGAGGCTCCTCACCACCGGCGCTTAAGGCAGCCCCCCACCGCCCTTGCCCTACGTGATGATGAGCCCTGCTTTGTTTCCACGGTTGTGGATGATGATGGAGGCAGCTCATTGCCGTTTTAGGGATGACGGGCTGCACCATTCCTTCAGACGGCGGAAGCCGTACAGCCAACAGCAGGTTGCAATGCCAACCTCGCTCGTCACCGCGAACTGTTAGTTGCCTGTGGGAGGCGGTATTAAATCCGGCCAGCGAATCACGTCCCGGGCACGCATCCTCGTCCCTGAGAAAAGCATATAAACCACAGGATCCTGCCCGAGTAGCCGTTGAGACTCGGCAGCACACCTCTTGATCGCCCATTGCCTCTCAGCTCCCCTCTAGAGATCACTCGGCTATCCTCCTCCAAATCATGTTCTCCATCAAGCTCCTCGCGCTCTCCTGCTCGGCAGCAGCGACAGCCGTCCTCCCTCGCAGCCAGTTTGTTCCCAACGGCAGCTGCTGCTTCACTCTGCACGAGGCTACAACTGGCAAGATAATTCAACAAGAGCAACGCACCGGCTTCCTGTTTCTTGATTCCAGCCAGCCGAATGGTTGGTACTGTCTCGATCTCGCGGATAAGAACAAGGTTCTTTTTGATGACTTCGACAACGCCTGCATCATCAACTCGGACCTCAAGTTCCAGTGCCTCGATCCGACGCCCGGCCTCACCCAGTATTCCCTTCAACAAAGTGGCAGCCAGGTCCTGCTTAACGCTGACGGTACAACCGATTACAAGGCCTGTCCAGCTCAGAACGGCGGCGAGATGATTTGGGGTGCTCAAAGGGCCAGCGACCCAAGTTGCAGAACCCTGCAGCTCGCGGCAAAGGATTTCAAGGGGACGTGCAATGGGCTCTCGGGCTGAGCACAGCTGCGATGGGGGAGCCGGCCGGCATCGGTGCCTCCTGTGGTCCACTGGTTTTCTCTTCTTGCGAGGCAAGTGCGTTTGCCAGATGCAGTCCACGTTGCTAGGAAAACTTTTAATGGAACACTTTGATGAGACCAATTTGAAGCACGACTCCAAACCGTTCAGAGCTTTGAAGCCGAACCCAGACCACCGGAGCCGTAGACTATGGCCAAGTCTCTGTTCAGCTCATCCTTTGCAGTTCCCCTTGCTCGTTTTCCCACTCCAAGCTTCCCCTCGAGGAAGCAATAGAAGACGTCTTCCGTAGCTGGGTCCCCATCCGTGGCTGCATCGACATAGAGCAGCACCGACACCAGGACCTCCGCTACGCCCCAGAGGAGCTCCCGCCCCTCGCCCATCAGATCGTCCTGAGACGTGCCGACAATGCGGTCCTTTAGAGACGCCCATCTCTGGACGGGGTCCCAGCCGCTCGGCTTGGCCTGCTTGCCCCGGAAGGCGCTCGCCGTCGTGATGACCTCCTCCAGCGCAGCGAGCGAACCGGCGCCACTCTTGGGATGCTTGAGAGCTCGGACAAAGTCCGTACACAGGACATCTGTCGTGCCCTCCCAGATGGGCCCGACGCACATGTCGCGGAAGATTCGGGATACGTTGAGGTACTCCGCCTCCTCGTTAAAGAGGTACCCGACGCCTCCGAGGGACTCCATGCAGGCGAACATGAGGGGAACCGAGGCTTTGCAAACATAAGCCTTTGTGAGCTGCGTCAGGACTCGCAGCAGCGGCTCGACCAGGTCGGCCCGGGGAGTCAGCGCGGCGAGGGCTGGCATGGGGGCTGCTTTGTCCCCCAGGCGGTGCTCGGCGAGACCGAGGGTGTAGGACGCGTAGATGCTGAGCAGCATGAGGCTGTGGTACTCGGCAGTCATCTTGGCCAAGGTCCTCATGTGCAGGGGGCTGTCGACGAGCCCGATCCTGGCGCCCCGGCCCGCCCCGACGTCTCGCACGAGCGTGTACGCTCTCGCAACCCCCAAGCCGCGGGCGATGCCTCCAACGGCTCCAATGGCGGAATGAATCCTCGTCAGGTTCAGGATGGCGCTGACCTCTGGGATGCCTTCGCCCTCCTGGCCGACCAGCCAGCCGCGCATGTCCTCGAGGACAAGCTCGGCGGTGGGAAGGGACCGTGTTCCAAACTTGTTCTTGAGCCGTGAGATCTGAACGCCGTTGAGGCATTCGCCGTCGCTGAGGGGCTGTCCTGTCATTGTGGTCGCTGAGGGGTCGTGCTTTCGCATAGGGGCAAGGAAGGCGGAGAGGCCGTTCTGGGTCTGAGCGAGCAGCACGGCCATGCGGGAATCCGTTGCGCTGGAAAACCACTTGAACCCGCTGATGCTCCACGGGCCGAGGGGGAGCTGCTGCTGCTTCGACGCGAAGCCGACGTTGCCATCCGGCTTATGGACGGCAGTCGTCTCCGTGCGGGACACGTCGCTCCCGCCGGGGCGTTCAGTCATCCACTGGCCGCTGGTCCATGCAACGGCTGGGTCCCGAGATGTAAGTCGACGGAACGCATCCTCGAATACCCTGCGCTGCTCCGGCGACAGCCGTGAAGCGAGCTTTTGTGAGGTTAGATGCTTCCTCAGGAGACTAGCGGCGCCGTCCTGCATGGCCGAGGGACAGCCAACGTTGGCACACGAAGCGGTCCACAGGTGCAACCGGAGGAACTGCAACGGGCGTGAGAACGCCCCATAGGGGGTGTCATAGCCACAAGCTACCACGCTGTGAGAGTAATGGTTACTTATATTGCCGGTTGGATCAGACGCTGGCTGCTCGACTTACCCCTTGGCGATGCCAAAGTTCTGGAGTTCTCTCCACCCTTCGGTGGTCACGAGCTCCCCGACCCGTCGTCCGAAAACATCACGGCCGCTTCCTTTGACATACGGCTGGTTGCGTTCGGCATCCGTGACCCAAGCGAAGATTTGATCGGCCAGGACGTCTTGTCCCAGGGCGGCAACCTCGGCTTCCGTCGCGGCCCTTATATCCGCAGGCAGGAACACTGCAATCGTCAGTGCATTTGCTAGAGCCGGCTTCCCGGCACTCACGTTTGAAGCATCTGCGAAAGTAAACATCATCATAGAACTGGTTCGTGAGGACGGGCGGCTTCTGGAAGAAGCCCTTATCAGCACCGGAGGACTCCATGGCCGACGGCACAACTCTCACGCATCAGGGATTCTGAGTTCATAGCAGGCTCCGGGACGGAGGCAAGGCCATTTGTAACGACTGGACGCCCATCATGGGGCAGCGGAGGCGATTCCGCACATAGTTCGAGTGGCGTCCCGTGCAGCCGCAAGGACAGAGTGGATGCAGGACGGAAAACGTTCCGAAGTTCTAGGGTAATGATGGGCGTGGATGCAACGGTCTACGCATCGTGCCACGCCTCATCCCGGGATATACGGGACTGTCGTTAATGTGTACGCGAGGGGGTTCGGCTCTGTGTTCGTAACGAGAACTGTGATGCCGTGGACGCTGGCATACGACGGTTGCGGGGTAGGGACTCGGGAGGATGGACCAGAGCGACAGCACAATGAGTCGTTAACCGAACCGAGACTCCACCGCACATCTATAGGAAAAGGAGACTCGATAAATTGTAAGGCATACGGAGTCTTTTGAACGATTATCGATCCTGCAAAAAGAATTCCACCACGGGTGGTCACCCAGCCCGCTGGAACCAGCGCCATCTTGCCTTGACATCGATCAGCCGACATCACCAAGCTCGTGAAGTCCGTAAGGGAGGAAGTCAACACATGTTCAGGTAAATTCTCAATTTGAATTCTCATGCATGTGTTGATACCCCATGCTGTTCTTGTATGCGTACCAGCTTCCCGCATCGTCCACCGCGGGTTGAAGCACAAACGCCAGTTTACCCACCCAATGCCAATGATACATGTACATGCGACTTCGTCTCATCATCTCTCAATATCCCCCCCTGCGTCTGGACCTGCCAGCCCCAATGTCAATCCTCTGCATCTCTTCCATTAATGCGTAATCCACTCCGCCATTTGCGCCGCTCATCATGGGCAAGGGGATCTTGGCCGGAATGGGCGGTCCCGAGCCATGGTGTGGCGCGTGGTTTTCGCTGGGATAATCCCATGAGCCTCCACGGCGGGGGCCGTGGCCCCTGGGTGGAGTGTACGAGCTCTGTCTATCTTGGTAGTTATCCGTCGAGACAGGAGCAAGCGGGCTCGACATGGCCAGCGAAGGGCCTGCCGATGCCCGGTTGGCCTTCTTCTGCAGTCGGTTGCGGCCAGTGCTAACTGGCGCAGGAGGAGTCCGAGGATCCTCGCCGTAACTGTAAGAAGAAGGCGGCGGTCCCACGCTCGACTGAGGACGAGCAGCAATGCGAAGAGGTCTCCGGCCGCTGGGAGGCATGGGCTGGGCTCCCGACGGAGAAGGCCTCGCGCGAGGCTCCGGAGAAGCTTGCTTCTGGCCGGGCTTCGACTCAGGTTCTGGAGCCCAAGACTCCATCGGCAGGTGATCCGATGGATCGATTTCTCGTCCATCATGTGTGATGATCTTGTCGTCGGGGCGGGCCCGCTCCGAGCCCGGATTGCCGTCCCGAGGCGTTGCCATGCTGGGATTCAGCGCGTCGTACGAGTGGGGGCCGAAGGGAATTTCGGATGCCCTTCCGTTGTCCGCCGGGGGGGCAACCGGGCTCACCGACTTCCGGCGGATCGCGTGCTCTAGATTGGGGTTGGGGGAGACGTTCCTGTGCCGCACCAACTGGTTGTCTGGCCCTCCCGAGTATGTTATGACAGACCGTCCGTCATAAGAAAAGGGAGTGTAGCCCTGAGGAGACGCGCCGTACGAAGGCGGTCCTTCGCTCCTGTGGCGACCCCGAGTTGGCGTTGTCACTTGAGAGGAGTATCGGTCGTGACGTCGTTCCTCGTAGATCTGTTCCGAAATCTCATGTGACAGACCTGAATCGAGACCGGCAGATAGTGATGCAGGAACCTCTGGTGCACCATAGGACTGCAAGGCGCGGTTGTTGTTCGATTCAAACTCATGTCGAGGACTGGGCCGATGGCTTTGGCCATTGTACGGCTGATACGACGGGCTGCCTGAGTAGTCCCTGGCAGACAATGGAGATGCCGAAGCTGGATGCCCATTGCGGTCCTGATAAGATCCTCCGTTGTGCCCAGGAGATTGGCTGAAGTGGAGCGGCGATCCACCGGGAGAACGGCTCAGGTTCAGCGGTCCCGGGCTGGGGTTGGTCTCAAACATCATCTCGTCGCGAGAATTCATTTTCGAGCCGCTGTGCCTAAACGGGTTTGCCAGAGGTCCCGGAGGGGATTCAGGGACGTCTTCCACTGTGGGCTGCATCGACCGGTACTGCGAGTCGTACGCTGGATCGTACGAGTGGTATCTCGTTGACGAAGATTCGTCCGGCAACGGGTTATGAGACGGGCTATGAGACACGGGCGCATTCGATGCTGGGGGTGCCGAATCATAGGCTCGGAACGTTGGCCGACCTGGGTAGGAGGGTACAGAGTGCCGGTGGGCCTCGCTCTTCAACACATCATGCCTCATGGGCAAAGACGGCACCGACTTTTGCGGTGAAGGGTCGTAACTGCTCCTGTGAAGAAGAAGTTCTTGGCCACCGCTATTGTGTCTCGAGCGATGGGCTGGGGGTGGTGGTGGAGGCCCATCCTCGAGCTGCAGAGGCTGCCTCATGTCGTCTCCCGCGGGCATCTCATGGCGGTGCTCCGGTAGGGGAGAGTGCCTCCGCGGATCTGGCTGATCGTAAGGGGAAGCTGGAGCCGCCTGGCTGAATCCCCTGTCCTCAGGAAGGCGCGGGGGCGTGTCGAAGGATTCTCGAGATCGGCGCGCCTGTCGAGGGCCGTCCACGCGCGCAGTCGAGTATCCGGGCTGAGGCGAAGGCGAGTAGTGATCCGGGTGTTGCCGAGCCGCAGGGGGAGGCGGCGTATTGTACTCCACTGCCTGCAGTGGCGACTGAGCTGGGACGAATCCCGAATGCGAGACCGACTTGCCGTGAGATCGAGGAGGCGTTTGCTGGCGATTCTCGGCCGGCAGCGGAGCAGGAGACGGGGGCAATGGAGCCTCGCCAGTCAGGGAGTCAGTCGGCAGTAGCCTCCTCTTGACGGGGCCCCTTTGGTTCATGGAGCCAGCGTCTTGCTCGGAGCCAGTTGGTTGCCTCGGCTTCACAGCTGGCTTGTCGGGCTTTGGTCGGTTGTCGTAGTATGTGATCTCGACTCGTATCTCGCCGGCGTATTTGCCCCTGCACGTCAGGCTTTGCCACATGTCACTCTGGCCGCCCCCGGCAACAATGATGCCCTTGAGGTCTACCCATGCCTCGCCAATCAGGTCCGTCTTCCTGTCGTCTGTGAAGATGGAGATCTTGAGCTGGTAGTAGTCGGGCGAGTCGTGCACGGTGAACCGCAGCTCTTGGTCCCTTAGGATGTCAAGTCAGCTCGAGGCTCGTCGGTGCAGGCGGGTTGGTCGGACGACTTACCATTTGGGCGTTTGCCCGCCCCGGACGTCTGTAGTCGTCTTCTTTGCCTCCTTGCCCAGCCGGGCCGCGCAGTAGGGGTCCTGCTTCCCGATGGTCTTCCTGTTGGGCAGGTTCTTGGCCCTGTCGAAGACGGCCACGAGGGTGCCAATGACCGGGCCGTCGATGGACATGTCGGCAAAGATGCCCGCCGTGTGGCTGCCATTGAGGGCGTACGACTTGGATTTGGCGGTCGCCATGGTCGGACCGTAGCCAGCAAGCTCGCGTTGGTGCAACGGCGCAAGCTCAAAGTCAGCGACGATGTTTGTTTACATCGGCATCGGTCGGCGTTGCGGGACGATGGCGACAAACGAACAGCACGCGGGCCTTTTAAAGCGGCGAACGCAATGTCGTCGAGAGCCGTGACAATGGCATGCAGAGGAGGGCAAGAAAGCAGATGCAAGAGGAAGATGCGAGAGGGCGACGCCTTGTTTTCATGCGCCTGGCTTCGATCCGCCCGACGCAGCGCTGCAGCGAGCTCCGGATGCGGATGGTTCAAGTACCACGGAGCAGCGCGCAGGGCTATTTGGTACCTTGAGCTGGCGAACTGCGGTGGCTGGGGGCGGGCGCCTAAAATCATGGAGGCTGGGCTCGCGAGTCGATGATGGTGGAGCGTCCAGGCGGTTTCAGCGGCTGGTGGGCCAGCGCGCCCTTCAGTGCTTCCCGCTCAGTCGTCCCACAGGCCGGGTCCGGGTCCCCGCAGGAGGCTGAAGCAGGCCCACTGGGGCGCCCCCGGCCAGCGTGGGCAGAAACCTGCGCCTTTTCTCCAAGCTATCAATTAGCGCCTGTCTGGCTTCAGACTGCGAGCTAATGCTACCTACCAAATAACTCGCTGCCCTTGCAGCCGTTGGATTTGCTGTGCCAACCGACGGCCGGCAGCGCCGTCTTACGAACCACAGCCCCCATGGATGGCGTTGACGACACGCACGCCGTAGCTGACGTCGCCTCTGGTTCGGGCTCAACGCGAGGAGGACCCATGGCCAGCAAGAGGACGTGTAAAAATAAATCAAAAAGCTTGCGAGTTGGGGTTGGACACGCAGGGATCCAGCCTCCAGCTCTCCCGCTTCTTGACGTCGACAAGCGAAGTGGGCGTCAATCTTGACGTGAATTGCGCCCCTTCCGCTGCAAGTGGACCGCCACGTCGCTGATTGTCTGAGACAGAATGCCTCTTCTGCATCAATGAATTGGTATTATTATTTTGTCATCACCAGTCGCAGCTTCTGGACAGGAGCTCCGCTAGCTCTTCCAGATACTTCTTGTCCAGCTCATCAAACCCGTTCAAAGCCGCGCAATCGACGTCGATGATTGCGACGACCTTTTTCGTCCCGCTGCCGTCCCGATCGGCCAGGATGGGCACTACAATCTCGCTCCTGCTGTCGCCATCGCAGGCAATGTGTCCGGGGAACTCCTCCACGTCCGCCACCAGCTGCGTGGTCTGAGATGCAGCCGCCGTCCCGCAGACGCCGCGGCCGAGATCGATGGTTTGACAGGCCACTTTGCCCTGGAACGGCCCGAGGATGAGCTGCGGCCTGGGTGATGAGGGATCCAATACGTAAAAGCCTGACGCCGACTCAGCTTGTGTCCCCCCAAGTACAGACACAGATACTTACCAGCCCAGTTCACCTCGTTGCTCGGTGCGGGCAGAGACTTGTACGCGTGCCATAGCAACGAGGCAGCATTGGCAAGGTTGCTTGCACAATTCGTCAGCATCATTGGACATCCTTCTCGTCCAGCTACAACCTACCACACCTACATCGTAAAACGCCGAGTTAGTTGACGCGTTTGAGCATCAAAGCGGGGTGATACGAACCCAATTGCGCTGATCCGTAAATAGCCCTTCGGCCTGGAGCAGGACCTGTTCGTAGGCGTTATTCTTGGTGACGCCGTCGGCGAAGTTGGATGCATCTGCGTGGACCTGCGCAACTGTTAGCGCCAGACGCTTCGCCGTAGTCGCATGCTCGGCTGGTGGTGACTCGTGAGCCGGCGTACCATGGTGTCGGCTGCCCCTCCGTCTTCGATATTGTGAGACTAGCACAACAGTCGATCAACCGTTTGAGATTCACGAAAAGCAGGATTGGGTGGACAATCGCCAATTTCTGATGTCGCCGTGGATGCCTTAGATAGCCTAATTGACAACTGTTGTGTGTTGTTGGACTTGACAAGGTAACAGATTGAAGAGCAAGGTTGCAAAGTACTTCGTACCTTACCAGCGGCTGAGTGCTGACCAATGAAGCTCCAGGAAAGAACCTAGTTTGCATCGGAGTGCCAGCTCATGCAAAACTTCTATGCACAACATCTACGACCTTTGCAGTACCATGAGCCACCGAATACCGTGGCGGCAATGCGCGCATTATGGGAACAGAGGCACCTCGAGCCTTCAATTCTCGATTCTGTCCCCACGTAGCTGCTGCCCAGCTCTCCTCGCAGCACAGTCGCGGCAAGTCCGCCGAGCTGCCAGCAAACCGCAGCCGTCCAGGAACCCGCTTCTCAACCCTCCCGCGTCGACCCGGCCGCCGCCCCTGACGGTTCCGCAGCGCCGCGCGTACGATTCGACGTTCCAATACCTGTTTGAGCTGGGCAAGGGGTACCTGAGGTTCTACAAGGATGGGCTCAAGAGCGTGTGGGGGAACCGCAAGCTGCTGCGCGAGAAGCTCGCCAGGACGCCGGCCGACGACCAACCGTCGATATTTAGGCCAGGCTACGTGCCCAAGACCTTCTCGCGCGCCGACTGGGTCCTGCTCTGGCGCGTGCGGCACGACCTGCTGCGGCTGCCGATGTTCGGGCTGATGCTCATCGTCATTGGCGAGTTCACGGCGCTCGTGGTCGTCTACGTCGACGGCGTCGTGCCGTACACCTGCCGCATACCCAAGCAGATCTTCACGGGCATGCAAAAGGCGGAGCAGCGGCGCAAGGCGGCGTTCGACGAGCTCGAGGCGCGGTACCCGCACGGCGTGCTCAGCCCGCGCGTGACGCCGGGGGTCGCGCGGACGCACATCCTCAAGAGCCTGCACCTGGCGGGCGCGATGTGGGATCGCCTGGGCTTTATGCCGCCGGGCATGTGGCAGGTCAAGGGCAAGCTGCGGATGGCGTTCCTCGAGGGCGACGACAAGAACCTGGTCGAGGACGGAGGGCCGCTGCAGCTGGAGGTGGAAGAGCTCAAGATTGCGTGTCAGGAGCGCGGCATTGACGTGCTCGGCAAGAGCGAGACGGAGCTGAGGAGCTGGCTCGGCGACTGGCTCCGGCTGACGGCAGCCGAGGATCTCACGGAGAGGCGGCGACGGATGGCAACGCTGCTGCTGACGAGGTATGCCCGAATCCCGCTTCCCGTGTCCGTGTCCGCGTCCGTGTCCGCGCCGGCTAACGCACCATGTGTGTGACTTGCAGGCCCGAGAACTGGCCCCAGACACGCGACTTTGCGGTGCCTGCGTGGGAGCTGTAGCCGCAGCGGGACAGGGGATGCAAGTGGAATTCCACGGCTACCGTGCCTGCAGCTTGCAGAGGCCGGCCGAGGGCTGGGTTGGCGTTGTTTCATCGAATATATAGACGGAGCGAGCCGACGGGCAGAGAGGAAGACGCCGCTCTGTTGTACCAACACGCATGTAACTGTCAACTCAATCTTGCAGACTCGGGATAGACGATACACCTATTAGAGCATCGGTGGAAGGGATTCCATGTACAAAAATTCACGTCGCCTCACCTTGAATGCGCGCCTAGTACACGTCCGCGGCCGGGACCGGGTTGAAGGGATGTAGAATCTCGACGATGCGCCATCAGATCTGGCTCTGTGCCAGATTCCATCTTTACCTACCCATGCGGGTCTAGCACAGCGGCAGGTTGTCGGCAGCGCAAGACGTGCCTCGGTCGAACAAGAAGCTCCGTTGCCGTGTTAATACCTCACGCGATTTGCGACTGGCTCGGTCTGGCCCAGAGATGAACCGCAGCCGGCCCCTCGTATGGAGCTCTGCTAATAAATTATATTACAGTACATTGAGGGACCCTTAGGGGACCAGAGTCAGCCGTCGAGCAGCCAATCGAGGCGGTGTGGGCAAGGGGAAGAAATTCCACGTTCGCTGGGACTCTTCCGCACATGATGTCAGCCGCCGCGGCCGAGGTTCCCATCACATGCGACCAGCAGGCTAACCGATGCCGCATGTCGCCGCATTTAAACATCTTCCCCCACCCCCAGATGGACATCTACTCTCACCGACTCATTTCTCGATATCTCTGGTTGGCCCATTGATCTCCTTTTGCACGTCTCCCGCCGTTCAAGCAATCCCCCGTGATAGCCGCGGCCATGTCTCTCAAGAACGGTGCGTTGGCCCCAGTCCGGCAGCTGTCCCGGTGGCCGCGCAGGGTCGGCGACGATGATAATATCGAGAACCCCGGCTGACGATGCGCATCCAGACAAGTTCCCCTCCTCGGCCGCCTTCGACGCCATCTCCGCGTCCCTCACCGGCAGCGAAGCGGCCCGCAAGGACGCCATCAAGCAGGCCGGCGCCGTCTTCGCCTTCACCCTCAAGAACAAGGACGGCGAGACGGCGAGCTGGCACATTGACCTCAAGGAGTCGGGCAAGGTCGCCACCGGCGCCGGCGCCAAGCCCACGGGTAGGCTCCCATGCACCGGGTCTGGATGTGTTTCGACGATTTGCTGACGGCAAGCAGTCTCCCTCTCCCTCTCCGACGACGACTTCGGCAAGCTGGTCCTCGGCAAGGCCAACGCCCAGCGCCTCTTCATGTCCGGCAAGCTCAAGATCAAGGGCGACGTCATGAAGGCCACCAAGCTGGACCCCATCCTAAAGAAGGCCCAGGGCCAGGCCAAGCTGTGAGCGGGCTGTGGACGGATCGGACGGATGCGAGGACTTGATGCATGAATATTGTAACATACACAACGACGGGATGTACATTTTTTCGTTTGCATAGTGTGGTTCTTTGTTTACATCAAAGTGGCGAACAACGACAATTTTCGTTAATCGTTCCTCCTGCGTGTCATGTGTTGCTACACGAGACCGGCCAGCTTGCGGATGTGGGCCTTTGCCCCCTCGCGCACCTCCTTGACAATCTCTCCAGCGGCCAGCGACCTCCTCACGAGACCAACCCCAGTGCCGCTACATCCATTAGCATTCATCGCTTTCGCCTACGCGACTCGGTTGCCACTTACGCCCACGTGTTGACAATCTTGACCGACTCCTCGGGCGAGTAGTCCTCCTTCAAGCTCTTGCGGCACTCCTCCAGAGACGAGCCAGCCAGGAACTTGTCGTGGATGGGGCCCGTGATGGCGCGGCCGTCGTACAACGGGCCCCAGAGCCCGTAGTCGTTGAGCTGGTCGTTGAACGGCGACCTGGGCGTCCAAGTCAGCGAAATAGGGACCGTGAGAGTTGCCGGGGCGCATACTTGAGGGTCGAGCTGCCGCCGTCGACGGTCTCGAGGACGAGCTGCTTGCGGTGGTCGGGGTAGATGGACTCGTGGGCGACGGTGAACTAGATATCGAGAGGGGTCAGTGAGAAAGACTTGGCCAGCTGGATGGAGGACTTGCCCTCGTGCCCATGACAACGCCATCGGCCTCTGTGACTCTCACATCAGCATCATGCCTAACTCGCCTGCCTGGTAGCACTCACCCAGCGCCATCATGGCCGCAACCCCCTTCTCGTCGACAATCCCCCCCGCCGCCAGCAGCCCAACCTCCCTCCCGCCAAACTCCTCGTCCAGCAGCTTCCTCACCTCGGGCACAAGGCTCACCACCCCCATGCCCCGTCGGAACTGGTGGCCGCCGGCGTCAGTTCCCTGGCACACCAGCACGTCGGCCCCGTCCGCGACGGCCGCCCGCGCGGCCGCCACGTTGCCCACCTGCACAAACACCCGCGGCGCCGGCCCGTCCAGCGCTTTGAGCGCGCGCACGATGGCCCCATGCGCGCCGTCTTCTGCCGGCGCGAAGAGCCAGACGGCCGCGGGGCGGTGCTTGGCGATGATCGGCAGCACCGTCTCGGCGAAGAGCCCGATGGAGCCGTGGCCCGTGATGAGGCCGATGCCGATGCGGAGCGGGACGCCCGAGCCGCTGCCGAGGAGGGCCTTGCTCTCGGCCAGGTCGGCTTCGAGCTTGCTGAGCTGCGGGGAGTCCTTGTCCACGTTGAACACGGACGCGAGGAAGCCTAGACACATGGTCAGAAACAGTAGCAAGATGGAGGCCAAGATTGCCACGGGCTCATACCGATGCCACCGGCCTTGCTCACTTCCGCCGCCAGCGCCGGACACGTCGCCCCGATCATGGGCCCGTTACAGATGACGGGCGAGAGCACCCATGGAAACCACTTTTGAAGATGTGAAGCCGACATTATGCTTTCAAATCAACAACCATATTACGATGGAGTCTTGCATTTGCGAGGACCAAGTTGGCATGGTACTACTCGTACTGTTGTCGGTGACATATATACTGCACCTACGTGGCTCCAGGTGGAGCTAGTTCCATTTTGCGTAACAACTACAAAAGAGTGACGCAAGCAACGGGCAGCCGCACCCGCATTGCCGAACTTCCCGCCGTCTTACGCTCTGATTTACAATCCAGACAACTCACGTCGTGTTTCCTTACAACAGGCTCTACATGTGCCGTGTAAATTGATTGGTCGCTTCCTTCACTCTGTTGTTCAAACCGTGGCCTTCTACAGTACGCGGTCCCCGCAGTCTGACGCGCTTAGTATCGCAGAGTCATCTCGGGAGGCTTGTTGTTCAGAATCCCATCCACCTCGGCCATAATCGTCGGCGTCAGCTTGTCCACCGCCGCCACGGCCCTGCAGTTCTCGTACACCTGCGCCGGGCTGCTCGCGCCGGTAATCGCCGAGCTGACGTTGGGGTTCTTGAGCACCCACGCGAGCGCCAGCGTGGCCATCTTGAGGCCGAGCTTGTCCGCGATGGGCTGCAGCCGGTTGACCGTCTCGACGACGCCGCTCCACGTGTCCTTGTCCGTGCGGTTCCAGTAGCCCTTGATGAACTCGACGCTCGTCTGCGCGTACCTCGAGTCGTCCGGGATGCCGTCCTTGTACTTGCCCGACAGGATGCCCGACTTGAGGGGCGAGAAGACGGTCAGGCCGAGGCCCGTCTCCGGGTAGAGGTGCGCAAACTCCTTCTCGACCTTTTCGCGCGTGAGCATGTTGTACGCCGGCTGCTCCATCAGGGGGCCGATCATGCCGAGCTTGTCGGCGTATCGCCACGCCTGGGCGATCTCGTCGGCGTCCCACTGCGAGGTTCCCCAGTAGAATGCCTTGCCGCTGTTTATGATGTGGTTGAAGGCGCGGACCGTCTCCTCCATGGGGGTCTGGCGGTCGGGGCGGTGGGCATAGATGAGATCGACGTATTCGAGGCGCAGACGCTTGAGCGAGGCATCGACACCCTCGATGATGTGTTTCCGCGAGAGACCCTTGTTGTTGACTGTGTTGTCGCCAAACTCGCCGCCCCAGTAAATCTGCGGCGAAGACAGTCAGTATTCCGTCCCCCAACACAAGGACGGAACCGCGGCATCTGGCGAGCAGCTCACCTTGGTGGAGATGACCAAGTCGTTCCGCTTCCAGCCAAACTTCTTGATGGCCTCTCCCATGACAATCTCGGATTTGCCCCCGGCGTACGACTCGGCACAATCGAAGAAGTTGACGCCGCAGTCGTACGCGGCCTTCATGCAGGCGTGCGTGCCCTCTGTCGTGTGTTAGTCATATCCATTGGTATAAAGTCTTGAACGTTACTTTCGCACCTTCGTCAACATGACCACCGTATGTGAGCCAGCCACCCAACGAAATGGACGAAACCTGGAGGCCAGATCGACCAAGGAACCGGTAGGTCATCGCGGGCATATCCTCTGGTTTGGCCATGGCTGTTGGTGGTGTTTGTTTCGCGAATTTGAGTAGAAAGATATCAGGGGTTGCAATTGGGCTAGAAGAGGTAAGAACCGGCATCTTTATATCCGTCTCAACAGCGAGGGAGGATGTCGACACTCTCGGAGTTCATGCGGGGCTCTCCACGGAATCCCCGAACCCCCCCGCCTTGCAGGACACCAAAGTCCCTCTCCACCATTCGACACGCTGCATGTTCCATACTGTGGTAATACCTGGACCGGACAAATGGCTGGCTGCTGTGGCATTACGTAGCCATGAAGCCGTTGCCTTCGAGTTTCTCCCCTTACGGAGGGCACGCCGTATGTCTGAAGGTGGCAATTGGGGCCCTTCGACTGGGCTAGCTGTTTAACGAGCAACTCTCGCCCGGCTCATCAATACCCTGGCTAAATCGGAGTTCACTTCTAATCAGTGATTTGTCAGCAGCCTAACGCTCGTGCTGCCAGGATGGATACATCAGATTCGATCCTGTAGGTGTGGCCTTGGGTTTTTGGCCGGCATCGGAACTCCGCCAGGCTGAGCCTCAACACCGAGGCAAGATGGTCTAGGGTAGGAGGCTCTCTGAAGACAGCACAAGAAACCGAAGAACGACAACTGCATTAACCTGGCCGGGGTTTCTCATTGAGTATTCAGCTGATCACCATGATACAGTTCATTATTTGAGACGACGGTGCCGTGGCTCATGAGTTGGACGCCGATGCTACATTGGGACACGGCTGTCGGTCACTTGACCAGAGCAATGAGGGCAACATGTCGTGACCACAACGACCCAACGACCAACAATGAGTTCGGTTAGAGCGGCTGCTTGCGGAAAAGAGGTCAGCCGTGTAAGACCATGGCTTGGTGCAGGTCTGAGTCCAACACTGCCACTGACAAGTATGCGCCAGCCACCAAGAGGGAAAAGCTAGACACCAAGGGCGGCGTTTGATATCCGTCGACTAAGGCAATACGAGGCTTTCTTTTTAGCGACGGACTAGCATCGTGCCAATTTTGACTCCGTGGTAGATTCCAATGGCGGCAGGTCTGGCTGGCATCTGAGCCACAACCCGAGGCATGCATGGTCGAAAATGGCGGAACAAACATGGCTCCGTAACAGAGCATCTCGCAGCGTCGCGCGCCGCTGCCATTGGACGAAGCTGGCCGCCCTGCTTCAGAGCCGACGTTGGCTGGACGGCAATCTGCCGAAGCAAAGCGCGGGATGGAGACGCTGCAACGGGACAGCTCGACATGCCACCGGCGGTGCGGTATTTGTTGAGGCCTGTGGATGCTGGTCGGAATCAAAGGAGGCCCCTGGAAACAGATGCACATGCCAATGAAGAAATGGACGGCGGTTACGCAGGACGGAAGCCCGGCCGAGAGAATGTATGATGAAATGACTTGCCGGGCAAATGACGCTGCCTCAACGCAGGGTTCCCTCCTAGCGTCAGTTACCCACGAGCAGCCGGACAGTGCTGTACTATGCTTCTAGGTTACGAGCTATAGACCTCGTAATCATCTCTGCGCCACGCCAAGCTGCGGCCGTTTCTCCGGTGCCAGACAAAGGCCGTTGCACGTTGTGTTTTGGCTGCGGATGGCGGCGGTTGATCACATTCGCCTGCCTCGCGCTTGCTCGTGCGAACTCCCACGAGTGCTTGAGCACATGGACGGCCCGTTATCCTGTAGTTCTCTTGTGAGAAATCTTCGTAAAGGCGATGCAGCATCTGCTGCGACGGTCCAGATTCAGGTCCGGGTCCCGGTCCCTGTCCGGAAGCAAGTCGAACAACCGGGCACGATCGAGCAGAGATACTTGCGAAACGGCTACCAGGCCTGTGTAATGCATCCAGACCCTGGTCGTGTTAGTGCCCCAGATTGATGGCTCCGCAGTGCCCGAACCAATGCTGTGAAGACACAATGTGCAGCATTGGGCTGAGCAGCCGACAGCGAGGCAGACACTGAGCGGCAAAGCCCGTCCCGTCCACCCCCTCGCCAATCTGCCCACCAAACAACTCCAGCCCGTCCAGCATCTCCTCCTTCTCCTCACCACTCTCCTCCCCGCACGGAGACACAGCAGCGGCTCTGTTGCCTGCCCGTCACGGCCTCCTGCTGCAAGCCAGGCGAGTGCGAAGCACATACGAGCCGAGGCCGAGTTCGAGGTCAATAGACCCAGCACCGGACGGCCGAGCCAAGCGCGCGATCGAGCCGGAGCGTTGGCTGGCGGCTGCCATCGGATACCCGTGCACGAACCGTGTCACAACGAGGTGAGTGAGCGATTGACTCGTGCCCTGCCTATGTTGGTGCCTTCTTCGCGCCGACGAGGCCGACGAGGTGGAGAGCCTGGGTCGGTCGGAAGCGCTGGCATCGCTTTTGGCTCCGGGCTCGCATCCAAGCTTGAACCCAATTGATGCATTGGTGGATGCTCGCCAGTGGCTCTCGCTGCTCGACAACGGCTGCTTTTAACGCTGGCGTGTTGTTGTGCCTGACGGCAGTGGCCCGCCCCAGCGGTCGTGGACTTGGCTGTCCCTGCCGCCCCCCAGCTGGGCCCCCCCCCCCCCTGCCAGAGCCCTCATCAGCAGACTTTTGCTTCGCCCAGAAATCGTCTCCCTGCGCTCCTCGCCTCTCAACGCCTCTCGTTCCCATCCATCCAGTCGTCCTGTCCAGTCCGACGCGCGGACTGCAGGCAGACTTTACCACCTCCATCCCCCCGTCTCCTCCCGCAGCGCGCATCAGAAATGCTTATTCTCTCCCGTCGTCGCTGACCGCCCGTCTCTTTGATTTGCTTACCAGGTATCGACTTGCCTGACCCCTTTTCCTCCGCTGGACCCTGGAGCCTCGCCGCTCCCCTGGGCTTCACGTGCGTGCTCGGTGCAAACGCTCCCCCGTTCGCCCCAGACCGCCAGGCAACGACGTACGCTCGCCGCAGCCCTCGCTCTCCCCCCCCGGTGTCGTCGACATCACGTACGCGCTGGTTGCCCCGTGGCGACCGCTCCTCGTCCCGACACCATGGCTTCGTCATCGTCGAATGTCGTCGGCGTGCACTACAGGGTTGGGAAGAAGATTGGCGAGGGCTCTTTTGGTGTCATTTTCGAGGGAACCAATCTGCTGAACAACCAGCAAGTTGCTATTAAGTTTGTGAGTATCCACGCCGCCCTGCAGCCAGCCCGCCCTGCAGTCGCATCCGGGCTGATGACATGCCCAGGAACCTCGAAAGAGCGACGCTCCTCAGCTGCGAGATGAATACCGAACGTACAAGATCCTCGTTGGATGCCGTAAGCACCACCGCCCTGTCTCCTCAATCGCCCCGTCGCTCGCTGGACCCGTCACTAATTGCAGCGACAGCTGGCATCCCGAATGTCTACTACTTTGGCCAGGAGGGCCTTCACAACATCCTCGTCATCGATCTCCTCGGGCCCTCGCTCGAGGATCTCTTCGACCACTGCGGGCGGCGATTCACCATCAAGACCGTCGTCATGGTCGCCAAGCAGATGCTGTCGAGGGTGCAGACGATACACGAGAAGAACCTCATCTACCGCGACATCAAGCCCGACAACTTCCTGATAGGCCGCCCTGGCACCAAGGCGTCCAACGTGATCCACGTCGTCGATTTCGGCATGGCCAAGCAATACCGAGACCCCAAGACGAAGCAGCACATCCCGTACCGCGAGCGGAAATCTCTGTCGGGCACCGCTCGCTACATGAGCATCAACACCCATCTGGGACGCGAGCAGTCCCGACGAGACGACCTCGAGGCCCTCGGCCACGTCTTCCTGTACTTCCTGCGAGGCGGTCTGCCCTGGCAGGGTCTCAAGGCTGCCACCAACAAGCAAAAATACGAGAAGATAGGCGAGAAGAAGCAGACTACGGCCATCAAGGACCTCTGCGAGGGGTTCCCCGAAGAATTCTGCAAATACCTCACCTATGTCCGCAACCTCGGATTCGAAGACACCCCCGACTACGACTATCTCCGCGAGCTCTTCACCATGGCTCTCAAGAACGCGGGGGACGTCGAGGATGGCGAGTACGACTGGATGAAGATCAGCAAAGATTCGGGAAAGGGGTGGGACTCGATGAAGAACCACGGCGCCGCATACCTACACAACCCAAACGTCCGCCCGGGTCCTTCACAGATGGAGCTTCACGGTGGCCATCGTCCAGGGAATATCACCTCTCACCAACAAGCACAAAACCTTACTGTCGGCCGTTTAAACGCCGCACAACCCCCCCCTCCGTCACCGATCAAGCAGATGGGCAAGCAGAGAGATCGGCCAAGCGTGCCCGGCGCCATCTCGGCGCAGAGGGCCAACGGAGTGGGGGGTCTCCGAGATATGGGAACACCGACTGGCTCTACGCAAGCCCAGTTCCAGAACAGCACCCAGAACCTACCTCAGCAGAGGGTACCGCAGCAGGGCCCCATGGCAGCGACCGGCCAGCCTAACTCGCGACCCGTGGAGCCTCAACCCAGCGGCTTCCAGAAGTTCATGAAGACCATATGCTGTGGTTAGGTGCCTCCAATCAGGTTTCGGGATTGTTTCTGTATATATTGTTGCGGCAGGACGCCACAGGAACTTCATGTTGTCGACATATCTACCCAAGCGGATACCTCATTCCGGCCACCGCCACCAACCCATCCGAGTCTTTTCTTTCTGGAGGACCCATTCTACTCAGAATTCTGGGGGCAGCCCCGTCGCCAGCGAAGCAAGCTCTCCCGACAACTGATTGCTAAACGACGGTGGAGGAAGATTCGCAGGCGGCGGATGCTCTTGTTGCAGCGGAAACGTCAGTCAGAGCCGGTCACATTATAGACATTCTGCACTGATGGGAGCACATGCCCATCTAACGACCAACCAAGAAGAAAAAGCGAGAAAAAAACACGGCAGATCATCGGTTTTGGCTTCAAGGGTTGGGCTTTCCTTGTTTTTTTTTTAATGTCTGGCATCCATTACGAAACCATACTCGAGCCTCTTTTCAAGGTGCAGCGCAGCACGGCGCAGGGTGGTCACGAAGGGCAGCATTAGGTCTCATCCATGTGTATTTTCTCTCTTTTCTATCACGCCTTCTATAATAAGTCTCTCACCATTGTCGTGACACAGTGGGGTAAGGTGTGGTGGGAATGGGAGGAGAGCAGGAAGGGGGAGGTCTTCCGTGGTCGCGGCACAAGGAGCGAGAATGGCATGAGCGGACGGCGGGGATTTGTTTTGCGAGATGGCGCTCATCACTATACGTTGGTATGGAGTTTTCGTCTGGTGCTCATTGTAATGGAATAGGCGTTTGAATCATCTGTGCCCCTTTTGCATCCAATTCTAACAGTGACATTACGGATTTTGGTTATGTTGATGGTCGTATTGGGATCCGTGGAGGAATCAAACCAGCCCAGAACGCTCACATTCCCTTTTCGTATTCCCTTTGGCCATGCACATTTCCCACCGGGTACAAATGGTGCCCAATTCCCAAGAACCAACTCCAAAACGACGGCTATACGGCTCTAAGTGAGCTTCTGCTTGATGAAGAACGAGCGCAGGTGCGAGAGCTGCCAGGCGCACGTGATGCCGATGACGACGAGCTGGATGATGATCCAGCGGACGACGCGGCTGTTGGTGGCCTCGGACTGGTCTCTGAACTCGGCTTCGCGTTCCTAGAATTTGTGTGTTAGGCTTGAGTCATCGGATGGTTGCGGGTACGGGAAACCGACTCTCTGGAACACCTGCTCCCTGCGGATGTCGATCAGCCTCGCGTTGAGGTCCTTGACGCGCGTGGCAATGTCCTGGAGCTTGTCCTTGTCGCTGCTCTCGATCTGGTTGGTCTCGCCGATGACGAGGTCGAGCCTCATCTTGATGCCGCTATTGGGGCCGCCCGATGACAGCCACCCGGAGCGGCCAGAGCTGGAGGACGGCATGAAGCAGATCTTGTGGTCGCCGGCTTCTTGGGCGGTGAAGGTGAAGCGGCCGGAGGACTGGCCACGCTGGGAGACGACGCGGTGGTCGTTGTCAAAGACCTCCTGCGCAGAGCGTTAGTACCCTGCTGGAGATGGAACACGGGATAGGGGCAGGACGTACATCCACGGAAATGTAGATGCTGATGCCGTTGTGCTGTTGCCAAGAATTGGCGCGGTCATCCCACTCCTCAGCGGAGTAGTGCCCGACAACAAGCGTGTCCTTGGGCAGCTCCTCGAAGAAGCATTTTGGCGTCGATGCGTCGGCGAAGAAGTACAGCGCCTGTGCGACGGACGACAGGGACAGGAGAGGCAGGAGTGACCTCATGTTGCCGGGTATTAGGAGCGCGACAGCTCCTCGTTTGCCAATCCTAAGGGGTCGATTGGTCCGGTATTGTCGTTTTGGCGATCGCTGCGTCCGTCGTTGACAGAATCGTCGTTGATGGAAGATGCGCAGACTGGCCGTGGAGGCTGCCACGTTCCAAAAATCGCCTGTCAGGGGTATGCGGTCACGTGCGCGGAAGGCCCTCGGCAAACTCGGGGCGACCTCGAATGACCAGCGGCGCATCCTACGAGTATTCACCCGCACAAAGACGCCCACTCAAAGACGTCCACTCGCAGTATTCGTCGCGAGCACGAGGTATCACGCGTCGCCAACTGGGGTTGATGACTTGTGCGATGAAAGCCGCCGCATAAGCGCCTCACGAACGCCCTGCCCACGATGACTTCCTCCGACGTCCGCGATGTTCTCAACCTCCCCGAGGGCGCCGCTGGGCCGCGCCCGTCCAAGAAGCAAAAGGTTTCGGCGCCGCGGCCAAACCTGAAGGGCCTGGCGCGCGAGGTGCACCAACTCGGCGGCGACAACCCCATCGCCATCGTCCCCGAGACGACGCAGTTCAAGAAGAGACGCCTGGCGAGCCGCAAGCCTGCTGCACGGTGGGAGATGCGCCCTTTTCGAAATTCCGGGCGTGAAGATGGGAGCCTGCTACTGCGACACTGGAGACGAAAGGGGACGAGGAAAGGGGCTGAAGAGCAGCAGCCGCCGCCGCCGCAAGAGGATGCCGACATCAAGACGGACGAGGTCGAGGACTCGACGTTTGCGAAGTACAACGTCCAGGTATCCGTGCCTCAGTACAGCGACGACCAGTATCGGCAGTCCCTGAGGAATGATGAGTGGACAAAGGAGGAGACGGATTACCTGATGGACCTCGTGCGCGACTACGACATTCGATGGCCCATAATCTGGGATCGGTACGAGTGGAATCCCCCTGCCACCAACGGCGAAGCGGATGCGGACGGCGGCGAGAGCAAGGCTATTGTACCGGCTGCGCGGTCGCGCTCGGTGGAGGACCTCAAAGCACGATACTACGAAGTGGCGTCCAAGATGATGGCAGCACAGAAACCCGTCCAGTACATGACACAACCCGAGTTTGCGCTGCACGAGTTGATGGCGCACTTTAACCCCCAGCAAGAAAAGGCGCGCAAGGACTTTGCCCTCAATTCGCTTTCGCGGTCTCGCGAGGAAGCGCGCGAGGAGGAGTCGTTGCTCCTCGAAATCAAGCGGATCCTGGCTCGGAGCGATCGATTCAACGAGGAGCGCAGGGAACTATACAACCGTCTGGATTATCCTCGTGCTGAGACGGATATCAGCTCCTTCAAGTCATCCACTGGCCTGCAAACGCTGCTGCAAAACCTTGTGACCGTGGACAAGTCGAAGAAGCGCAAGTCGATTATGGGTACCGATGGCGTAAGCCCAGGAGTCGCGGTTGGGCCCCAGAACGCAGCTCAAGAATCGGGCAAGCGAGACAGCACCGCCGCGTCGACTGGCAACCGTCGTGACTCCACGGGAGCCGCCGCTACGCCAACTGGCGCTAATAGGAAGGCCCAACAGCAGCAACAACAGCAGCAGCAGCAGCAGCAGCAACAACCGCAAGAACGGCGGAAGCTGAATGCTCAAGAGGAAGCCATCTATGGCGTCAGTCATTTCGATCGACTGGGCTCTGGTCCTTCGTTCCGAACCGAGAAGATCAACAAGTTGTTCTCGCACAAGTCCAACCAGCAACAAATACGTATTAACAATACGCTCAACGAGCTGGATGTACCGAGCAAGCTGGCCATGGCCACGTCGGCGACTACGATGCAATATGAGCAGCTTCTGGCAGCCGTCAACGGCCTTCTTGACGCCCGCAAGGTTTCTGACAAGCTCGATGCCGAGATCAAGCTGGAGCAAGCCAAGAAGGCCGAACGGGCAAAGGCCTTGGCACCTCGAGAGTCTGAGGCCGAGAAGGCAGCGGAAAATGGGGATGCTGATGGTGGTGATGAGGAGGTCACCGCGACTGTAGCGGAGCCTGCCAAGAACGATGGGGATGAGAAGGCACAGCCTGCTGAAGGTGACGGAAGCAATGATGCAGGCGAAAAACAAGCCCAAGCAGAGGGCCAGGAGGACGAGGAGCAACAGTCGGAGAAGAAGACAGAACGGGAGAAGAGCGCCAGACCTGGAAGCAGCGGTGCCGCTCACAAGCGCAGTGCCAGCGTGCTGAGCACCGTGAGTGACAAGAGCGCCAAACGACAAAAGAAGTAGGATGTACCATCTACGTACCTCTACTTAGCTACGCGCCGACATCAGAACCAGGGTCGACTAGGGTGGACTTGTGCTGTCCGGGGATACACATCGATGGCTGCCAGAATGCTCGAGCATCCAATCCAATGGTTCTTTATGGTGAAGGATACTCTTTTGTAGCATAGCTCGGTGGGAAGCCCTCACAAGGTTCATGCTCAAAAGGTCCAGCGTGGGGTGGTTGTTATTGATAAGCGCATGTCTGAATGAGGCAAAAATAGACTGAAACAAACGTCCAAATCAAACGAGCGCTTGCCGGAACAATGTCCAGTGAACATCGAGTCATCCGCGTCGCGAAGCGCCCAAGCAAAAGCGGATGGGGAAGACGAAGAGTCGTCCAGCGCCCCTTGATGTGCCCACTCCCACAGGCGCGTGGGGCGTTCGCCCGGCCCTATCTGCTTGAACACAAAGCCGGAGTGGTCTTAGTGAGAAGCTGGAGCAGCCATTCATGCGTTGAAGCCGGGTTGAGATGACGTCCCATTGAGAAAGCTGCAGCTCATGGGCGTCTACAGCTTGGCTGTCGCTTAATATAGTAACGCGTCTCTAGAAATAAGCACTGGCAAGGCCGGTGCCGCGTGGGAAAGAGATCGAGGAGAGTTGCTCCCTGTACCGACAGCAGCTGCCGGCATGTGAGACCTTGCCCGTTGTGTTGGCGGATAGGGGTAGGGGAAGGGGCGTGTAAAAATCGGGCACCGTCGAGGGTTCAGGCCCAGGAACACCAATTGGAGGGACCGTGATGCGTCGAGATAATGCTTGTGATGCTGGGGATGGTGGGATATAGCGAAAGGCAGCCGCCGAGTAGTGCAGTGGGTTGGATGGAGTCAGGGCGTCAAGCCACCGCGCTTGGACATGACGCCCGACGAAGCCATGTCTCCATCATGATATCATGATGTCGTCGCGGCGAGACGCCTGCTGTCATTAGCGAGATCTCAGATGTCCCGCGTGGAGGGGGTGTTGCCAAAGCGCCGGGAAGAGAACCCCCGTCCTGGACCCTGATGACGACGAGCCAACCTTGACCCGGGACGCAGCTGCCTTGCAGGAGATAAAAATAGGAGAAGCGTCCCAGTGGAACACTCCCGGCGCGTAGAGGGATCTCGAAGACGGCGGCGTCGCGAAAGGGGGATGGTTGGCGTTGAAGGATTGGCGAGCGAGGGGGGTCGAAGGAGAAGCGTTTAGAAACGGCCCGGGTATCCTTGGCGCTTAGCGGGCAGCTATGGAGAGCGCCGGATTGGAGCCTGGTGAGAGGAGAGAGAGATTTGGTGTAGGCCGGATAGGCGCTTCCGGGGGAGGAGGCGTTTTGTTTTTGAGGCGGCTGACGATACGTGATGGCGAATGTATGTCACGATGTAGATGGCATTGGCGAGATTGTGAGCAGATTTGGTGTTGAGGCTGGTGAGGCGTCAAGTTGGCGTGGGTTTGGCTAGGGCAGGAATGGAGGGGCGTGATTGGCTGTTGTTTCGTCACCACGACTTGACTCGACGAAGCAACTGCAGACATGTAGAATATTGTAAATACTATAATTTAGGGAGCATCGTAACACTGTGTAGATGAATTGAGATTTGACGCAATACTCGTCGTGATAGGAACTGGTGGTCCCTGCCTCGGAGCTGAAGTTCGAAGTACTCGTCGAGCTGAGGAAGGGCGCACGGTGTCGGGGCAGGCGCCGCCCAGTTTCGCCTGCGAGCTTGGCGACCGAGTCTATGAAGTTTGGGGAACTGGAAATTGTCCTGCCTCGCGCGTCTCGTCTATCCTCTCTGCTGCATGCACCCAGATCGTCCAACGGCACCAACAACCGGCGTGCGCCAGCGCAGGAGATGTGGCTCGGGACACGACGCCAGGATCACGATTCACGAACGCACTCGCAGCCAACAGAACCAAGCAAGCACTGATCAACTGCATCCCGCTCCGGAACGCTGCTCATACCACAGAACGAGGCCCCCTTTTCGTTGCCAACGCAGTAGCAACCCCGGCGCCTTCTGGGCTGCCATTTGGCTCGTACTGTGGAGCCTGGGCTCGTGACTGGAATAAGCAGCGGGCGGTTGACACTGGGACGCGTTCGACAGCCCGTATTGGAGCCGCTCTGGCGCCGACAGCGCCATGGACCGGAGGCGCCACCAGTTCCAGGAATAGCAGCCCACGACGACGGCTATCCTGCAGCCAACGAACCGACGAGCGAGCCAACCGGGGCAAACGGCGCCCGCACGTCGGCTGCATCTGGGGCATGGTTGTCACACGCGGCTTGATTCGGTCGCTGATCTGACCAACAACCGTTCATCACGAGAGGATGATGCCGCGCCGGCTTGCCTGGCTTCGACGCGCCAGCAATCTCCTGGCCAGTTCCTCGTCTCGTGCTTCTAGGCGCTACGAGTACGGGCAGGATACTCTAAACATAGCTCAGCACAAGGCCAAAGAGGTTCTCCACTCCGTGGAACGCGCTCCCGGAGGACAGGATTCAAAAATGCAGCCCCAAACCCGATGGAATTCCACGATTGGGTTGCATCAAGCCGGCCGTTGACCACTGGCCTGCCGCGACGGCGCCGCTGCCTGCTCCGTGCTGGATTCACTCCCAGTCAGACGCGAGCCGCTGTCAGTCCAACCGGCCCCTCAACCCCGGTCTTGTTCGGGACCGGCGTTAAGCCAGTGGATGGCGACGCGCAACCACAATTTACGCCCGACCAGAGCCAGGGGTCCATCGCCAAAGTCGGGCCAGCAGTCGTCTTGCTCGTCATGGCAGAGCAGCTGCACCTGTGCGTTGCGTCTTCGGTGACATGTCACTCGGATGCCTCGTCTTGTGCGCCAACACGTCCGCGGGAGCACGGCGTTTCCTTGACGAGTGAGCCAGCACCGACTACTTGGTCGAGGCAGACCCCAGGCGGCTGGGCGCCTCGTCACCTTTGCGGCTATCCAATACGCGGGCTCCGTCGAGGACGCCGGGCCGTTATTGCGTCCTCGGCCAAGTTCCCACAGCTGCCGTTGCCTCTTTGGGTTTCCTTTGTTCAGCGATGTCCACAAGCGGTGTGGGTGCGTCCCTGGGCCAGCCTTGCTCGCGGATGGCCACGAGCGCAACGCTAAAGCCTCCCGCCACGCGCGAATCATTAGTCCCGTCACGGCGGGTCCTGCGGTAAAGGCCGGCTGCGGCGGGGCGGAGAAGCCACGCCACGTCTCCGACAAGCGCTGTACCGTGCTGACGGCGGATGGCCTGCACACCATCATGGGCCAGCCCGGCCCGCCTACTCGTACAAGCACATCACCAAGGCATAGACCCTGACGATTGCCGATGGTGACCCTCTCTGCAGACTGCGACCTTATCAGCCGGCATGGGGATCCGATGGCGTCCAAGTTTATGCATCGATATGAGGTGCAACTTACGAGTACGACGGGTATAGGGGCGACGAGAGAGGACTTGCCCTGCCTGGCTCGTTACTAAAAATTCCCAGCCGCGCCGGCATCCTTGCGATGGGGAGCATTGGAGGATGGCCCGCCATGGCGTTGTCCGTTTCATCATGGCAAGAGGGTCTGCACGCGCGCAGTGTTGTATTACTGCGGATTACGAGTACTGACTGGACAGCGAGACTCGGTCGTCGGGCCATCCCAAAGGGTACCTGCCTCCGGCGGTCAGCTAACGATTCCCACCATGAGACTTGCGTCCCGCGGCGGCGTGCCAGAGCGTCGGGCGTGCCAAGTCGAAGAGTCGGGTCCCCATGGCGCCCCCGTCAGGGATGCCGGCGGAGCTGGCGTCTTTCTGGCGAGCGGAAAAAGCAGGACTAGAGTACGTGGCCTGGCACAGCCGCGGGCGGGCGAGGGCGGGCGGCGATACGAGGCGGCCATGTTAGACGCGGCGTTAGTTTGGCCCTTCCGCCAGCGGGCCCCTGTCGCCGCCGTGTCATTGGCCGGCTGCCAGTCAACCGTTCCCTCCATGAAACTTGATAGTTGCCGTCGCTTTCGGTTTGGCGCTGTGGCCAGCCGAGCGAGTTCTCTTTCGCCAAACACGCGAGGCCCGAAGGCGAGCCAGTTGGTGCCACAGCCATGGAACAGGCAGATCGACGCCCTCTGCTAAGTGGCCAGCAAGCCGAAGAGCTGCCAGTGCAACAAGCGCTGACCAGGTCAAGGTCCAGGCTTATTCTGCCAGCTCGCCTGTGCGACGCCTCGCCGACGTGCTGACGAGTACGCTTCGTACGGAGGGAGTATGCAGTTCGTACCTGTATGTGCGGACTGCTTGGGACGGGGAAACCATGTTTGCTGTGGAGATGCCGTGCTGTGTCACAAGGGGCTCTTTTGCTGCGAGGACGGCGCAAGACAATAGACGCGGGACACGGACCTGTGGCCACGGCTGTTGCACGCTGAGGAGGCATCCAGCTCTGACAGACGACCCGTGTGACATTGTTGGCGGAGACGGCCTTGCAGATGCAGGGAAATGGGGCGATATTATACCGTCGCCTGTCAAAAACAGCCCTGTTCCCGTCGTCTTGCCTGTGCGACGGGCATGGCTGGGCATGGCATGGCTGAACATGGTGACACCGAAAATAACGGGACTATTACGGGAACTCGGAAGCGCCAAGTTTGATTGCCTCTTGGAGACGAGCTCGTTTCCGCTGCACGTTGCCGCGGCAATGGGGCTCAGCATTTCGTACGAGTACATAATACGGCACACGATATCACGGGTAGGGGAGGGTCGGACCAAACTTGGAAAGACTGGAGGTGGAGTGGGTAAGTGTCAAGCGTGTGCCTGGGAGCATCAACATCAACGAGGATCTGGCAAGAGGCGAGGCTGGCGAGAGGTTGCGGACCCCTGCTCATGGCATGCAATGATGCATCGTAGCTACGAGTACACAGATGCGATGGACGGGGGGGCATGTGCAAGTGGGAAGCGTTGGGGCGCGGAAGGTTTCCGGCATCTGGCATCAGGAGTGAAGATGGCGAAGGGATTCAGGGCGGCATGTGGTTCGGGCAACTGCTGTGGCCATGGCGCGGTCCTTTTGCTTCGCATGGGCCTGCTCGAGGGACGAGGATATGTCGCGCGAGCGATGGCCGGAAGAGCTGGAGGCCTGCGGCAGCACCAAGCGGCAGCTCACAGCCCAGCGCAGCCAAGCAGCGTCAGTCAAGGGACGTCAGAAGAGTCGCGAGTGGAGCCAGCCGAGGCGGCGCGGCGGCGGCAGCACGGCTTGCTGCGGCCACGCCCCGCGACCGGGGTCGCATCTGCGGCGCAGCGCTGTGGAATGGATGCATCAAGGCATGAGGCATGGATGCATTGACGCTGCTGTCGGCGACGAGCATGGCCCGGCGGCAGACAGCGAGGGACTCATCAGCAATTGTGGCTCGGGGCGTCGTCGTCAGCGGCTGCACGCGGCGCACACGGCGGTCTGAGCAGGTGAGATGCTGGTGCGCAGCGGCATCAACTGATGACGCCTCAGTTGATGCCGCCTCGAGGACGAAAGTACCCCGCGGACGCCCGTTTCTGGTTCCGTTGCTCCCTCGCAGCTACGAGTACATGGAACAGAGCTGCACGCCCCCCCCCGCGCCCACGCTTGCACCTGCGCACGCCCTGGTCGGGTCGAGGTCGCGTCCGCTCCACCCGTGTCGCCGAAGCGCCATGCATGCCGCACCGCACCGATGTTTTGGAGGGAGAGGAGCAGGACAGCAGAGACACGCAGCAGCGGAGGCTTGCAGCCCCGGTGCCGTCGGCCAGGGGGCACGCAGAAAGAGGCGCGGCTTCCGGGCTAAGCGATCGCCTGCGTCGACTCGGCAGCTGTCCCCTGCGGGCAGGAACCAGCTGCTCGTGCCGTTGCTCGTGCCGTTGCTCGTGCCTGTTGCTCGTGCCTGCAAAGCGACAACAAAGCGCCCATCCGTCGTCCGCCATCCATCCAATCTTTTGCAGACGGGCCTGGCTGGGCCTTTCTCTCTCCCTTCCGCACGCCCATGCTCGATTGCTCCGCGCACGGGAAGCCGGCTCGACGTCGAATCGACCTCCGCCCTACGACCACGGCCCCACGAGCGCTCGCCGCTCACCGTATCGTTGGTCCTTGCGGCTCGTTGCGCCTCGACGCCCGGCGGCGCATCGGCACCTCGCAGCTCGCATCACATCTCACCTGGGCGCGCGCAACGCAGCCCAGCGGCCAGCCGCGCATCGCTCGCCTGGCGCCCTTGCGTCCAGCGCCCGACGCCCATTCACACGGCGCGCGGTGCATAAGCAGCAGGCTCGGGCTCGCCGCTTGTCCTGCTTCCCATCTCGTCCACGCCGCCCGTTCCGCCTCCCCGCCCGCGATGCGCTCGAGTTGCAGTCGACGCCGAATCCGCCGTGTCTGAGCAGCTCAACCGAACGCGACCCGCCAGCGGTTTGCGCAGCCGCCTGAGGAAAGCGCAACGCCCCTCCCACCCCCGCGGCTTTCCCCGGCGAACAGGCGCAGCAAGTGGCATAATCGCGCGTCAAAAAAGCTTCCGAAGCTCCCAAGCGCGACACCACTTCCACCCACTCACTCACTCACTCACTCACTCACACACTCGCCACTCGCCTCCTCACGCAGCGCACGTCGGCCACCAGCAACCAGCCTGCGTCTTCATTCTGCGGGCTGCGAGGATTGCGGCACCACCGCGGGCTGCGTGCGGCGGCCGTTTGCCGGGTCTGCTTTGGGTTCGGTCGGCGCCTTTCACTCTGCGAGCGCGCGCTGCGGGCTGGATCCCCAGGCTGGACGAGGCAACGGACGGGACCACTGTCTGTCTTGACGACAACAATACGACGACCAACGACAACAAACCCACTCACCGCCGCAGCGCCCGGGACCTGGCGTGCCGGATCCTGTGCCAACAAGTGACGACGACATCTGGCCGGGGACTATTTAATTACACCACATCGCTCACACGGTGCAGCTCGAGCTGCCGAGGGCTCGAGCCGAGAGACCTGTCACGGCGCGTTGGTCGAGAGATCTGCCAGGCTGCAGCAACAGGCTCAGCCCGAGCCACCTTTTCTCAGCTTCCATCACGAATTTCACGCACAAGTCGCATCCCGCAAACATCATCGCAGACGTCCTGGCCGGCTGATTCGCCATGTCTACGTTTACGGCCCTTAATGGGGGTTCGCCCAAGACGACGGATGCGCCGCAGCTGAATATCAACGTCGCTGACAGATCTGACGAACGCCCCCCGAGCCCCGCTGCGCCCCAGTCTCGGAAGTCGCCCGAGATGCCCACGAACCAGAGGGAGGGCTGGCAGGGCCATGACCGGCCATCCTTTCAGCCCGCAAACTATCCCGACGTCGACGTCTCCCACAAGCGCAAGCGCTCGAGCTCGACCGAGGTGAGACGTGAGCCCCCTGCGCAGGAAGAGGCGCCAGACACGGCGACGGCTCCCACTCACGCCGAGGCCCGCGAATCTTACGGCACCCCGCAGCGGGAGTACCGGCATTATGGCGACGAGCACCGCGACAGGGAATCGGCTTGGCACGCCCATCACCAAGGGCGAGATGAGAGGGGCGCCTACGACACCCAGCAGAGCTCGGCAACCTCGACCCAGGGTCACACGGAGGAGCAGATTGGAGACGCGCTGCGAAGAGCCGCTGGCCAGATGGACCACAACAGCGACTACAGCCACACGAGCCCCGACGCCGACGATAGGTCCATGGCCCTGTACGGCAGTCCGTACGGCGCCGAGCACAGGCAGGACTCGATCCTTCAGCACGACCCCAAGAAGCGGAAGCGCAACTTCAGCAACCGGACAAAAACGGGTTGTTTGACGTGCCGCAAGCGGAAAAAGAAGTGCGACGAACAGAAGCCCGAGTGTAGGCTTACCCTCCCCAGGCACCGGCTTGTGGCTTGGCCGTCTGGCTGAGGTGCTGACAATGTCGCAGGCAGCAACTGCATCCGAGGCGGGTTTGTGTGCGCGGGCTATCCGCCGCAGAGGGGGACCGGCTGGCACAAGCCAGACAACAAGGCCAACGCGGTGCCGCTCGAATCCAAGGACCCCAGCTACGTGCCGCCCGGGGCGTATGGCATGCCTCAGCATGGCGCATACGGGCCGCAGCCCGTCAAGCGGGAGCCCTTGCCGCACTACCGCGGCCAGGCCCTCCGCATAGACCCGCCCCAGGGCCGGCCTCTGCCCATCTCCGACGACGACCGGCCAACTGCATCGACACTGGCGAGCGCGTCAGTCACCAGCCCGGAAAACAAGCTCGCCGCCATCCCCTACACCCCTGGCAACGTCTTCCCCACGCCCATCAGCGCGAACACGCAGCCGCCGGCGTTTGGAGAGAGGATGGCCAAGGACTATCAGCGCGTGCCGCCGCTGCACGACCTGAGCAGGAACGAGCCCGAGACGCCGCATCCGGGGAACCCGCTGCCGCAGATCAACATCCTGCACCCGACGCGCACGAGCAGCCCGACGCCTCACACGCAGCCCCCGGCGTCGAATGCCCAGGTGGCCGCGCAGCTCGCCCTGTCTCATCCACAGTATCCCCAGAGGAGGACCCAGAAGGAGGAGATGCTCGCCGGGCGGCATTACTACCCATTCGACAAGGAGCTGTGCCTGGAGCGGGAGCGCTGCGCGGTCGCCTGCTGGAGGTTCAACAACCTCACGACGCCGCCCACGCACGGCGTGTCTCCCGACGAACGGGCGCGCCTGTTCCTCGAGATACTGCAGCCGCGCGATCCTGTGCGCGTGTCGCCGACCGAGGCGTCTCCCGTCACCAACGTGGGACGCGTGGGCCGGCACGTTGCCGTCGAGACGCCGTTTACCTGCGACTACGGCTACAACATCTCCATCGGGCACCACGTCGTCATCGGGCGAAACTGCACCGTCAACGACGTCTGCGAGGTCAAGATTGGCGACAACTGCGTCATTGGCCCCAACGTCAACATGTTCACGGCGTCCCTGCCCATCGACCCCAAGAAGCGTCAGGGCGGACAGGGGCCGCAGCTGGGGAGGAGCATCACCATTGAGCAGGACTGCTGGATCGGCGGAGGGGCCGTTATTCTTCCCGGGCGGACGATTGGCAAGGGGAGCACGGTCGGGGCTGGCTCCATCGTGACCAAGGTTTGTTTACCCCAGGCTCGTGCATTGTTTTTGGTGAGACGCGGCAGCTGACGGCCTGTTGCAGGATGTTCCTCCCTTCACCGTCGTGGCCGGCAACCCTGCGCGCGTTTTGCGTGGCATCGGCATATGAACGATGCGCGGCCCACAGGGCGGCCGCATGGCTGGCGGCCACAGTTGTCGCATGATACCCAGGCGTGTGCTGTGCGCGGCGTTGGCCATCTTGTACATTACACCAGAAGAACTTGTTGTCGCCGCGGCTGTGCGTCTGTCGGCCATGTCATGACAGTTACGTTACGTGTTACGAGCACCATGGCGGAGCATCACCGCATTTGCACCACCACAAGAGTTTAGCGGCCTTGCTGCATGCTTTCCCCGCATCTTCTAGATACCTTATGCTACGACTATCGCAGCCTTTTTTTCTACTACTCGGGCACAAGCTGGAGGGTGTCTGTTTTTGCTCGCTGGGATTTTGGGTTGACTCTGGGAGCTAGAAGGACCCGCCATCATCATGAGCGGGCATATTTCTTTCATGGATAGCAAGATTTCTGTTTTTTTTTTTTTTTTTTCCTGGGTTCCCCGGCGGCCCCCGTTGTTGCGCGCGGGCGTGGATTGAAGATGCGGCACTGTACGGCGAGCGGGGAGCTATAATGAGACGACGTCTTTCTGTGATTTGATCTCGTATATGCCGTGCGTGAAGGGCTGTCTGACTGTGTACGCGGCAACACGCTCCAGCTGATGCACGTCGGCGGCCTCTCGGCCGTGAGGCGGCGCGTCCTGCGCGCTTGGCCGCTCTTCCTGCGGCCGCGTTGTGGACACGGCGAGGCGGCCACCCGCGCGGCCGGCGGGCCTTTGCACAGCATGAAGCGCGTCTGGTGTTGTTTGCGATGCGTCACCGCTAGTTGCTGTCCGCCTCCCCTGCTTCGGAAACTCGCGGGTGGTTGCTGTTGCAGGCTCAGGGCCAGGCTTGCCGGGGCAGGAGGCCTCGCGAATGCTTGGCCGAGTCGAGTCGACAGGACCGAGAAGGCGGCGACAGCGCCGGCAATTGAGGTTCACGGAGGGATGTCCGTGAGGGACTGGTTCCACATGTCGGAGTGGTCGATCCGGATAAACTGGTCCAGCGAATGCTGCTCCCGTCAGCGAAGCAACCCAAGCTCGGGCGCAGAGGCGCTCACCCATTCCACGCCGTCCCCGCCGGCAAAGAAGCTCTCCAGCGGCGGCATCTCGTCGAAGTTGACGGGGTAGGCGTCGGGCGCGTCGACGGCGAACCCGCCGCCCTCGGGCACCGGCGGCACCCTGTCGTGGGCGAGCGGCGGAGCGGCGGCGGCGGGGGACGAGGCGCGGCTCGGCGGGGTGTCGACCTTGTTGAGGATGGCGCGCAGGACGCGCGCGGCGTGGGCGGCGTCGAGGGAGGAGGCGCGGCGGGCGGACCAGATGTCGTGGATGGCGTGGAGGAGGCGGATGTGGGCGGCGCGCGCGTCGGGGCTGTTGGCGGCGTCAGCGTGGTGCGTTGCGGACGGAAGGGAGGGAGGGGGGGCGCGCACCTGAGGTCCGTCGACTCGCTCAGGTCCAGACACAGCACCATGGCCGCCAGCAGGAAGTGGTGGTAGGTCAGGCTCGTGGCCATGTACCGGTCCTCGTACATGCGGCCGCCCGGCCGGATCTCCCGGTCAAACTCGATGTGCAGCTCCAGCAGGCGGGCGGCGGCCGTCGCGGCACAGCTGGCCCGAGGCGCGGAAGCGGCGCTGCTCGGCGTCGTCGTCGGCGGCGGCGGCGGCGGCGGCGAGGGTGAGGTAGGGGCGGTGCAGCACGCACAGGGCCTTGAGGTACATGAGCTCGAGCATGAGGCGGTGCATGACGGCGTGGTTGGGGTCGGCGGAGGCGGTGCCGCGGATGGGGCGCACGCGCAGGCAGGCGGCAGGGCGGCGCGCCAGGCCTCGAGGGCGGCGTGCAGGGCCTGCGTGTGGGCGTAGGGCGCGGGCCGCGGGGCCAGGGCGTGGCGCATGACGCGGCGCAGGATGCGGCAGAGGCGCGACTTGCAGGCGAAGGCGAGGATGGGGGTGGCGTCGGCGGGCGGCGCGGCGGCGGCAGGGCGGGCGAGTGCTCGTCGAAGTCGTCGTCGGCGAGGTTGGCGGGGTGGTCGGCGTCGCAGACGTCGTCGTCGATGGCCGAGGGCATGCCGTGCTGGAGGGAGAAGAGCAGGTCGGCCGCCTGGGCCGCGAACCAGGCGCGGCGGCGCATCTCGGCCTCGAAGGGCGAGACGCGCAGGCCGATGCGCGCCGCGTCGCGGTGGTAGCCGCGCTTCTGGGCGAGGCGCACGGCGAGCCCGTACAGCGACCACAGCGCCGCGTCCGAGTCGCGCCTCTGCAGGTGGCGGCAGTGCGCGTACAGCAGCACCGCCTCGACCGAGTAGGGCCGCGCGCGCAGGTAGCGCCCGGCGACGAGGCACTGCGCCGCGCGGGCCGCGAGCGCGCGGGGTCGGGGTCGGCGGCGGCGGCGGCGGCGGCGGCGGCGGCGGCGGCCGGGTCGCGGGCGCGCGCGACGGTCGCGCCCTCGGCCAGCACCGAGAACAGCACGCTGACCCACAGCAGCGGCGCGGCGGCCGGCGCCGCCCAGAAGGCCTCGTAGCGGCGGCGGAAGTGGTGCGCGTGCACGAACGGCACGGCGATGGCCTTGGCGCCGAAGTAGGTGCCGACGAGGCCGTCGGCGGCGGCGCGCGGCGGCAGGCTGCGCAGCACGTCGGGCAGCGCCACGGCCGCGACGTCGCCGAGCAGCACGTCGGGCTCCTCGCCGGCGGCCGCCGCGGGCGCGTCCTCGTGCGCGAGCAGCGTCTGGATGTCGTGGATGCGGTCCACCAGCGCCGCCCACGACGTCGCGCCGTGGTAGTCGGCCTCGGGCGCCGGCTCATCGCCCGCCGCGTGGCCCGCCGCCGCCCCGTCCGCGGGCCCCGCGCGCGCCGCCGCCCGCCGCGCGCGCAGCTTCCGGTCCGCGAGGCCCTTGACCATCTCCTCGAGCCGGCTGAGCCGCCGCTGCGCCTCCCTGCGCCCGCCACCGCCGCCGTTCCCGGGCGAGGCCGCGCCGCCGCCGCCGCCGCCGCCGCCGAACTGGCACGCCTCGCCGTCGCCGCGCTTCTCGCACGCGCCGCAGGGGTGCTGGCGGTCGCATTTCGACTTGCGCCGCTGGCAGGCCGTGCAGGAGACGGCCTGCCGGTTGCGCCGGACGCGGTGCGGGTCTGCGGCGCGGAAGACGGTGGTGAAGGCCGCGAGGCCTGGGTCTGGCATCTCGGCCGCGAGTCGGGATTCAGGATTCACGCGCGAATAGCCAGCCCCCAGTCCATCCGATGCCTGTGTTGGTGAGTGTGGCGCTAGTGACGGCTCAGCGTCCGTCGGCTCAGCGTCCGTCAGCTCAGCGTCGCAGCCCGGGACAGGTTGAGTCACCCATGAGATGTGCACGATGACGCCTCAACTGCACCGACACGCCTCGCTGCCCTTGATGGTTGAGTTGCGGATGCAGGTTGGCGGCGGCCGCGAGACGTCGTCCCTCCCGAGTCCGCGCCATCGGAGCTAATCGGATTTAGTGCCTGCGGCGTGTTAACTCCGTGCCCAAGCCATTCAACCTGTAACGAAGTAAAGTGGTCGAGAGTCATTCACATCTACAAGTGGTATAGGGCCTGTCCGCCATTCGCATCTGTGCCTCTATCCATGCTGTCCATCCGCCACGAGCTTCCTCCTATTCGTGTCGATGATGTCCTCCATCATCTTCAGCGCCTTGGCTTGGTCGTTTAGCTTTCCAAAGGCTTTAAACGTAAACATGTCCGGTTTGAAGCCCGCCGTTTCCATATCCTGGAGCGTCGCCACCGTCTGAGAAATGTCCTGCATCGATGCGTATCCCTTCGTGAGCGTGTTCCAAGTCACCAGGTTCGGCTCGATGCCGTGCTCTCGCATGACCTGGACAACTTGCTGAGCGAGCAGGCGATCGCTGCGGCTCATCAAGCCTCGCAGCAGAATGGTGAACGTCAGAACGCTCGGAGCGGGATGAATCGGACATGTCGCAATGCCCCCGCTGCTCTCTAGCCGTGCGTCGCCGCCGCCAGAAGCGCCGGGTTGTAAATTGTCTCTCAACATGTCGCCAAAGACTTGCAGCGCCGCGCGGGACAGTCCCTTGTGCTCCGTCATGGCCATGATGAAGGTGTCATGGATGAGGCTGCCCTGGCTCCTGGCAAGCTCTGTCGCGGCGCTCTCCCTCTTGCTCTCTTCTTCGAGTTGAGACTTGAAAAAGCCGTAAAACGACATCAAGTCATACGGCTGCCGCAAACTCTTGATGTAGGCCCTTAGCATGATGGCAATCGTCGTCGAGTTGGGTTGCAGTCGCTCCCCTTCGCCGACGGAGAAGAACTTGTCAACGACAGGCAAAATGGACTGTTGGAAATCCCATCTCCTTTGCCGATGCGCATCAGAGGTTACCAGCCCCTTGCTTGGTTCCGCGCGCCATGGCTTCTGCGCAAGCAGTAAAGGAAGCGAATCCGGTAACCACCGCTGCAGCGGCTCGAGATCAAATTTCTTTGCGTAGGTGCGCAGCATAGGGTCGAATACAGGTAAAACCCAAGGGGCACGGAGTCTCTTCTCGCGAGACTCCATCTCCGCAAAGTAGAAAATGCTGTGCAGTGCATTGTTTAGCACGTCACCGTACGGCGCATCCGCAGCTCTTGCGACATCCAGCGCCTTGATCACGTTGGCGACTTTGAGGCTGTTCTTTGCGCCCCTGAACACGGTCGCCCATGCCTTGGCATCCAGCGGGACTCCAGATTCGGAAAACAAGAGCGCCAGCCGGATAGCCTCTTCCACGTCGTTTTGCTGGCAGAGGGAGTCGAGGAATGCGGTGGAGTTGGCGACGTTGGGCGAGAAGCCCTTCTCGACGAGGACCTGAAGGCTATCCCTTGGCGAAAACCGTTGCTTTTGATGTGACAGGCCATCGTTGTTCACCTTGCAGTGCAGCAGAGATGTGATGACGCTCGCTGGTCTGGCTTCGTTGAGGTCCGCCCCAGCATCGGCCAGGCCCTTCAGAATCTCAAATGCCGTCTCTTTGTGCGCCATGTCGCCCGCCAACTTTCGTGCGAAATGGACTAATGTGTTTGCGTGCAGTTTGCTGTCGGCCCTCTTCAAAATGGTGTAAAGCTCCTCGGTCTGGTCACCCGGAAGTTTACGGGCCAAGAGACCAAAGGTCCTCTGCCCGAAGGGAACATGGCCAGCAGGTGTGTCTTCGACGATTTTGGCCACCAAATGCAGCGTCTCCTCTGCATGAATCGTCCGTTCTCGGAGAGCCTTGAAGCCGCCAAGATCCAACCGCTGGGCAATGAAAAATAAAACGTCATGAATTGCGTAGCCTGGTGGCAAAGGATCCATGGTGGCCTCAAGCACGAGACTGGCCTTGTCTGGCTCCGAATGCATCGTCGAAAGCATGGCCAAAGGCCACTTCTGCCGCCGAGTCTCCGTATCCAGGGACTCCCACGCCTCGCGCATTGCCGCCACCGTCTCGAGCTCAAACAGCCACTTTCCATCCTCGCGCCAAGGCCATGATGATGGATCCTTCGGCTCCAAAACGTTGTGGAGCTTAATCTTCCAAGACTTGAAGGCTTGTCGCGCCGCCAATACTTCAGACCTGGGATACTGGTGGCGGACATAGCCCCATTGCTGGTATATCTGCCGTTCCTCCTTTAAGCGGTTCCATGCCTCTGGCGTCAAACGACCATGGCCGGAAAGACTCGAACGGGCGAAGCTGGACGCAGCCAGAGCTCGTCGTGCCATTGGTCCGCTGAATCGCGACGATTTATGTGCCTGGCTTCGACCGTGTTTCTTGGATTCGGAGCGTTGCCCGCCTCGGCTCGACGTTGGCAAGTCTGTGTCCCGCCCATCCTTGGACGTGTCGCCCTGGAGAGCCTGTTCGAGATTTTCGTGTACTCGGCTAGGCCGCGGCGACTTTCGTTCTGGGCCGTGCGTCGAGTCCCGACCGGATGTGCTGTCGTCGTTCGTCCCATCTTCACCATGTTGAGCTCCCAGCTCCGCCCGCCAAGAGGCATGTGATTCGCTTGGCTGGCTCGACAAATGGAGCGAATCACCGTACTCATGCCATTCTTCTCGACCGTGAGCAATGGGCTCCCGAATCGTTTGCGGCGCAAGGCTATGCGCATAGCCTGTGAGTCGTCGCAATTGGCCCTGGTTCGACGACGGTCGCAACGGCAGAATGGTCCGCGCAGATACCGAGAGCCTTGCGAAGCCGGCGCGGGTCATACAAGCCGCTGGCATTTCAACGGCACCGAAAGCAAACGCCGGCAAGCCGTCTTCATGGTGCGCAGTCGTCGTGTTGGCCGAGAACAGAGGCTGGTCGACGTTGAAACTTTACCCGCGCGGTTGGAGCACATAATTTAGCTGCATTGCCATTTAATTTAGCGTTGATCCCCGTTGGATTAGCCGCGGTCGCGCTAGGGTTGCGGCTCTGGAGCTTCCAATTTTGCCCCGCCAACATTCAATCAGGACTTGACATCCACGATTTTCTCAAAGCGTCACCCAAACTACACACTACGGAACTGCCCACCATGTCGTCCTCCCTCAACACCCTCGGTGCTGCGTCCGAAGACCGCAAAGCCCGACTCGCACAGCTAAGAGGCCTCAAAAGAAAGCAACCCAACGATGAAGTCGCCGCGCCAGAGGCAGAGCGATCCCCGTCGCAACCAGAAGAGTCCGAGGTGACGCGACAACACCTGTCCGGGCGCAACTACGACTTCCAGACGAAGGGGCCGAAACTGGGCTTCGAGCACATGCCAAACGAGGGCCTCGAGAAGCCAACTCTGGAGGAGCAGGCCGCCGAGGTGGAGGCCGAAGTCAGGCAAAAGGCAGCCGAAGACGCGCTCGACGACAAGGGCATCGATCTGTTCAAGCTGCAGCCTAAGAAGCCGAATTGGGACCTGAGGCGAGACTTGGACAAGAAACTCGACATCTTGAACGTGCGGACCGACAACGCCATCGCTAGATTGGTTCGAGAAAGAATATCGGGCGCGCAAAAGGCGGCACAGAAAAGCGGCGTTGTGGACGGAGAAGCGGTGGGAATGGACGGCGTGGCACTGGTTGAGGGACTCCGAGTCAGAGAAAAGGAGGAGGAGGAAGAAGAGAGGCGAGAAAGGGAGGATGAGACACTGGTGGCATGAGTTG
The DNA here is from genome assembly GCA_022114105.1 of Tolypocladium guangdongense. Lineage (NCBI taxonomy): Eukaryota > Fungi > Ascomycota > Sordariomycetes > Hypocreales > Ophiocordycipitaceae > Tolypocladium > Tolypocladium guangdongense. Next base: position 3,635,105 of record NRQP01000001.1, on the reverse strand, counting down.
GCTACCTTGTAGTCTGTGCTGCATACGTCCCTTATTTGCATTAGTGGGCTTGGAGTTAAGTCTGGACAACTATTGGTTGTGATCTATTTAAAAGACAATTTTGATACCCAATCACCTGCCGCCGTCGTTCATTGCTCTGGTCAGGGCTAGCCGCCTGCTAAAAGGGCTGAGACTTCGCTCCCGCGGAGGCTCGTCTGCTTGCCGTCTCCCATGTCCCACATTGCCCCCGTCATCTCGAGCGCCACCAGCTCGACCACCCCGCGGAGCATGATGCTGCCGTTCACCATGCCGCCTCGCCTCTGGTTCTGGTGAACTTGGGTAGTCCTGCCGGCGAGAATATGACCCCCTGGAATCTCCAGACTTGAAAGAGCCTCGTCCTGGCTGCTTCGGATAGTTGTCATCCTCCTGGTGTCGGGCCGGCCGATCGTCTCGGACTCGATACGGGCGCTCATTCCTCTCAGGTGGAGGGGAGCGACTGTCGTGCGATAGGGAATGCTGCTGTCTCCGTGGCGGCGGTGACGGGCTGCGGCTGTCAGGGGACAGGGAGCGCGTATATCTCCTTGGCGGTGAATGGCTGCGACTATCACGCGACAGAGAGCGCCGCTGTCTCCGTGGCGGCGGTGATGGGCTGCGGCTGTCGGGGGATAGAGAGCGCGTGTATCTCCGCTGCGGAGACCGGCTGCGGCTGTCACGCGAAAGGGAGCGCTGCCGTCTCCGTGGCGGCGGTGACGGGCTGCGGCTGTCACTCGATAGAGAGCGCCCATGTCTCCGTGGCGGTGACAAGCTGCGGCTATCACTCGATAGAGAGCGCCGACGTCTCCGTGGCGGTGACAAGCTGCGGCTGTCACGCGATAACGAACGCTGCCATCTCCGCGGCGGCGACGAGCTGCCACTGTAGCTCCGGCTGTAGCTGCGGCCACGAGGTCGCCAGTCGTCGCCACTCACAGGCTCTGGACTACGCCTGCGCCTTGGGGGCATTAGAGGCCGTTTCTTGCTTCTTGGAGGCCTTGAGGCCCTCGAGGCATCCGTTGAAATTGTCGAGACTGAGTCTGTCGAGGGCGATCTTCGACGCTTGGAAGAAGACTTGATCAGTTCATCATCGCCGTCATCGAGCTCCCGCTTCTTCGCACGCTCAGTCTCTCTCTTGGCAATCTCCTCATCGGCGACCCCCTTCCTATCGCAAGAGTCAGCGCTGAATGTTTGGGAGAACGCCGCTCGCTCACTTCTTTTCCTCAGGTTCGAGGACAGTGTTTGTGAGCTTTGGCACAAGCTTCGGGTTCCGTAGCTGCTGAGAGCGAGAGGGGCGCGACACATAGGGCCGTTCCTGCGTGGATGACTTGCATTCATATGAGTAGTGACGTGCTGGGAGTGTCAGCCTTGAGTAAAGAGTTTGGATTGCGGCATACATATCTCGTTTCAAGCACTTTTGGCACTGGACGTTGGCTGGAGTAGACCGCGATGGCCCTCCGCGGCCCCTGGGGGCGAACATGACGGGTGGATGGTGCAGTGGCAAGAAAAACTGATATGAGATATCCAAAATACCCCAAAGAAAGGAACGAAATTGATATCCGCGACTGTTGGGCTTGTTGCCCCGAGTGCCACGGAAGAACTGAGGCTTGGGCACAGCTGACAAACCCAGCGTTGGTTCAGCTCACGTGACATGCACGATGACATTGTGCGGGAGATCCCGCCATGTGGCTTGATTGAATTCGTGCATGGGCTCGGCCGTTCCAGCATCATGTGCGTTCATGCCGGACAAAAGCAAGTGAGCTATCAGGTGGACGCCTTTCATGTGACACCATAGGGCAGACAGATGAGGCGAGCACGGCGTGAGCCGGTGACCAGCTGCCCAAGGTCAAGACTGATGGCCAGCGTGTTACATAAGCAACACACAAACTGGCATTTTCCTGCGACAGGCGCCAGGAGGCTGAGAGAGGAATCTACCAGCGCTAGGTCACTTCCGAGCTCAGCTTGATGCTCGCAGTCCCCAACAGATTGTCCAGACTCTCCGTCGATTCGACTCGATGGCATCGGCTTGAACCGCCCGTCGGACACCAGCATCTCCCGTCAGGCTCTGGACTCTGCAACGGCGCTCCGAGAGTCCCTGGCAGCCTGCTGCTGTAAGTCCTCTGCTCCCTGCCCAGCGCAAACCAAGAATTCCAGACCCGAAAGAGCCCCCCTCGTCCCCTCCACCACGACTTCGTCGTCGCCTGTCGTCATTGCACGCCATTCTGCGCCTTGTTGCCTCTGTTCTGCCATCAGTGCATGGTGCTGACCTGGGCGATTGCAGGTCCCGCGCTCCCAAGACGGCGCGACGACGGTCCTGAAGCACCAGCCCGACCCGGAGCGGCACACCTCGTCCCCAATCATCGAAGCCTGGAAACGATGTCCTTCCCGTCACGACGATGAGCACCGGTACTCTGTCGTCAACCTGCCCCGTTTCGATCGATTCTGCTTTTTGATTTCGATTCTCATACTGTCCCTTCCTCTAAGCTTGGTCCGCCTTTTACACCTTTTGTTGGCGGCGGTCGGCAAACGGCCGGTCGTTGTCTACTGTAATTCAGCCTGCTTCGTCGGAGCCCTGTCTGGGTGGATATCCAGCAGCGCCAGTCCTCCATCATGGCGACTGCGCAGGTATCCCCAGGTCTTTCCAGGTCTTCCTTTGCCAAGGTATGCCAGCCCACCGTCGTCTCTCCGCGATTCGCGCCCCTCTCGCTGCCTTGCGCTTGACACTGACGTCAAACGTAGGTAGCTGCCTCTGTTTCAGAAGAACTCCCATCCGGGCCAGCCCCGGCCACCGATCAGACCGCAAGCGTGAAGCATGAAGCCGGCACGACAGCCCCTATTACTATCAGTGGTGCGTCGGCGGATGCCGCTCGTTCGCCAAATTCTTTGCCTACAAAGCCTGGAGGCCACCATGCTGCCAGAGGAAACCTCGCGGCCGTGGAAAGGGTCGCTGCGTCGCTGACCGATCTCAAGCTCGGCCCAAGGGTTCCTAGCCTTGTGGTTGACGGCAGCGGCTCCGCACTTGAACGCCATCGCGCATTAGTGAGCAGGGAGAGCGCATCCGACGAATCGCAAAAATGCGACTCGAGCTCCGAGCTGGGGACCAAGCCCCCGAGCTTGGACGGCAAGAGCATCACCTCGGGGACGACCTTCGCCATGGACGAAAAGGAATCCCTGCGTCCCGATGATAGTGCTAGCGTCAAGGCCGCGGCTGAAGACGATGATGCCTTCTCGATCCGAGGATCTTTCATAGCCGGGTCCCGAATGAGCTCCGAGGTTGCTGCGAGAGCCCGTGGTATCCAGCTGGGAGACATCCCTGAGCGTAGGCTGGCACATCCACCTCCCGGTGTTCACTCGCATGGCCTTTTGACTCCCCAGAGTTCCTCATCAGAGCAACCCCCGGCTCTCAACCCTGCCATGCCGCTGAGCGCTGAAGGGTCCTCTGATGCATTGAACGTCATCTACCGGCAGGCGCCTGACGAAAAGCTGCTTGATGCGCTTGTAAGCCCGCGGGATCGATACTTTCTGCTACGGCTGGAGAAGGATGTCATCGACTTTGTGCAGGACTCCAAGTACGGCAATTCGGGCACCCACCGCTGTGCTTATGCTGACATTCTCAGGGAACCTTACATGGACCTGCCCCCATCGAACTCGTTCTGTAGGATGCTAACGCACAAACTGGCGGACTACTACCACATGACCCATTCTTATGAGCCGCACATAGGATCCGTTCGCATATTTAGAACGCCGTTCTGCCGGGTTCCGCCGTCTTTGGCTACCATGGCGCCACAGTCCAATGTGTCGGCCAGCAGCACTCCGCCTCCTGCGGTCTTGCCCAGGAAGATCATGCGCCGAGGGCAGGATAGCGAAGGAGGCCCTTTCAGCGCTGGTGCCTCAAAAGCCGCATCGGAGTCGGGAAGCGATGCCAAAGACAAGCTGCCTCTTGTCAAAGAGAAGTAGGTGTATCCGTGTGACAGTCAAAACATCTCCACCCGCTAACCGGTGCCAAGGCTGTCGAGAGAGGAGCGGGAAGAAATGTACAAGCTGGCACGAGAACGCATCTTTGGCAGCTCAGAAGAGTGCGTTCAGGGTATGACATCTGAAACCTGCCATTTGCACTGCGTGTCAACTAACTCCTTTTAAGAAATCGACGGCGAGAATGGCATGTCCCGCACGAGCTCTGTATCTGCCACCAATAAAGCCAACGCTGCCAAACGTGGCAAGACCGGCAAGCAGCGACGCGATGACTCGGACAGCTTCGACTCGAGGAACCAGTACACAGCGTACTGGGGCCCGCAGCAGCAGACCTGGGTGCCGCAGCCTCAAACCCAATTCGCGCCTCCTGCGCATGGTCAGTTCAACGCGCAAACTCCGCCAGCATATACCGGACAAGTGGCGCCCGTCTACGGCCAGCAACCGGCTGCGTATCCGGGCATGCCTGGCATGGCACCCAGCCCTGGCTATCCCACTTATGGGATGCCTCAGGTTAGCAGCACTCAAAGTTCTACACGATATTCACGGCTAACATGAGCGAACAGTACTCACCCCAGCCTCCTCAGCAAAGGTATCAGCCCGGCGGCAGCCCGATGACAGCGTATGGTTCGCCTGTTCCACCAGCCGCCGTGCCGCAAGGCTGGCAGCCAGGCTTCAGCCCTCCTGTTTATCAACCAAGAGGACCTGCGCCAGCGGTATCGCAGACCCAGGTTGGCATCCCGTATGCCTTTGGACAGCTCCCTGCAAATATCAGCCCTCACGACCCGAAGAGCCAGCATCCCATCCCAGGTAGCTACAACAGGAATCATGCCTTCAACCCCAAGACGCAATCCTTCGTTCCTGGCGGGAGCGGCATGCACCCAGCTCAGCCTCCCCAGCCACCATTCACCGCACCTGGATCTCACCATGGCAGCCCACTGATTGGAACCCCCCATCTCGCCTACGCCGGGTATCAAACAGGAGTCCTCCCGCCGCCGTATGGGGGAGGCTATGGCATGGCGAGGCAAGGATCTAACAACTCCCTTCCCTCGTACCATGGGCCTCCCCACGCTCAGCATATACCACCAATGCAAGCCATTCCGCACGTTCCCCAGCAGCATCTCCCTCAAAACCCCCCGACGCATATTCCTACGCGGCCGGCGGCCCCTCCGGGGCCGAACCTGATATATACTCACTTACCTACTTACGGCAACCCGGCGACGTTGCCGCAAAAACCAGCTACTGGAATTTAGGCAGCATCAGGCGATGTTCAGGGCGGAAACCCCACACGGCGTACACGGGCATTACGAGCATCTTGGCGTTACCGGTGGATAGGATGAATGGTATCGACGTTTCTTCATAGGCTATTGCCTCCTTTTAGATGAGATACACACATTGGGGACAGCCCCTCGATGAAAGACTGCATGACGATTCAATCCCACTTCTAAAAGCTCTCAGGTGCCGACATGTCTGCCGGCTTACCAACAACGCCATGATGATTGTGTGTTGGAACATAGTGCCCATGCCCACGTCCCGTATTCCATCCAAGCATGCACGCACCGAGCCCCCTCCTATTGCGAGGCGCGTCCCTTTGCCTGCTGACGATTAGCCCAAGTCCCAAGTCGCTCCCTACTCCGTAGGTTCCCGGGGTTCCCGGGGCTCTCGGGGCTCCCTCTGCTGGGCGCCTCCCCTGCCGCCGCCGCGACCGCCTCGTTTGCCGCCACGCTGGTTACCGCCCTTGTCGCCTTCGCCCTTGCCCTCGCCGTCCTTCTCGCTGGTAGTCAGGTTGGCCACCGCCAATCGCTGAGACAGGTCGATCTGGGTGCGGATGGTGTTCGCCAGGTAGCTAACCATGAGGACATCCTGGATGTGGTTGTTGAAGTCGCTCTCGATCTGCGACGCGTCGACCTTTGGCGCCAGGGACAGAGCGCTCATAAGGTACTGTCCCAGCGCGTTGTTGGGCTCCTCCTCCTCATCCAATACACCGTTCACCCATTCGCTGACCCGGTCCAGGAGGCTCAGGGTCTGCTCGATTGACCGGCCAAGGCCCTCGATATCTGATACCAGAGGCGCAGTTCGCGTCTCAGAGTCCTGTGCGCTCGCAACAGCCTCGAGGGCACTCCTCTCGGCGTCGCCATACAGCATCTTGTGGGGGACCTGAATGAACAGGCAGCTCTCGGCGGCCCGCTCGGCGTTCACGGCCACGGGGGCGCTGATGTAGCATCTCGTCTCGATATCCTCGCCGGGCTCGGTGGAGATGGTCAGGTGAATAGCAGGGTGGGGGAAGGTGCCGGTTTCGGGGCTGGCGAAGAAATTCTGGATCAAGGCGGAGAAGCTGTTGAGCTCGTGGGAGGTGGTGTACCATCCAAGCAGGGACTCGCGCGGGTTGGCTTTCAGAGTCAGGGCGAGCATGTTCTTCTGGTATTCGACATCGACCTCGACTTGGTCCTCCTCCTCGGTGTGAGGGATGGCGAAACACGAGCGGACCTCGACTTCGGTACCATCTTCGGATCGGGTGCCAACGAGGGCGCCGATGACTCGGGTGGACTGGGCATTCTCGCGGACGTCCCTTCGCACGGCGTGATCGAGGATCGAGAGGATAGCCTTGAATACCAATATGTTAGTCCTGGCTTCTCCAGCATTCGAGCCCATGAGCGAGAGGAGGGTACCTGAGGCTGGATATTGACGCTGAGCGGGGCAATGTTAGTCTGGATGCCAACGTTGCCGTGAGCCAGGGGGCGCGCGAGATGCAGGAAGCGCTCGGTAGCAGCAGCCATGCCGGGCAGATGGTCGGCGGGCGTTGTGGGAGGTTGCGGGTTCGGGGGGGGTGGCGAGAAGGAAAAGAGAGGCTTCGCCACTTTGTCTGGGTCGTTGTCGCGATGTCGCCAAATTTCGCTGATTTTGTGATTTGCACCCCACCTGGGGTTGTGCGCACTTGGATAAGCCACGATAAGAGATGTGGCGTCGGCCGCTGCCCCACCATGCTGTGGCTGGAGGCGGCTATCCGCGAGGCTGAGGCGGCTCGACATTTTTTTGGTCCCTGGCCGTGTCGACGTGGGGTGAATTGTATTTGCAGCAACGTTCACTATTCCTTTATGATTGGGTTTTTATTCAGTCGATATGGGACCTCGAGGACGCGGCGGCAATTTTCGAGGGCGTGGATCCCGAGGTAGGGGAGGACGAGGGGGAGGACGGGGAAGGGGACGAGGCCGGGGTAGCTCAAGTCGGTTTGGTCCTACAAGACGATTTGACGGAGACCGTCTTGCCGACAAAAATGAGTATGCTTGCAACCCGTGGCACCTGTGCCGCATCTGTTATAATCGCTGACGCCTCATTTACAGATCGGAGAGCGAAGAGTCTGATGAGAGCGCCGAGGATGAGCACGACGAAGAGCCGGCTGGGAGTGCGTCTGAGGACGAAGAAGATGATGATGAAGATGAGAAACCCTCGGCACGTCCATACATGACCCTTTTGCAAAGTTTAAACGACTCGAGTGCGTCAGCTCCAAAAGCCAAGAGGCGAAAGCTGGAGCATCCACAGTCGCCTGAAAGGGCAGAAAGCCCTCCGCCTGACGAAGAAGACGCAGGCGAGGATCGGCCTGAAGATGTCGACCAGGTCGACGAGGAGGAGGATCCCGCCATTGGACTGGATGAACAGCCAGACGACGATTCGGACTCGGAGGACGGAGACGCCGTGACGGATCCTTTTGACGTCCACTTTGCTGCCCCAGATGAGTTGGCCGTTGCGAAGGCGGTCAAGGCAGCCAAGGACGGCGAATGGGCCACCAAGAGGGCGCTGATGCGGTCACTGAGGGCGACCATGATGTCTCCGGGATCCGAATGCAGCTTTGATGCACCCCAACCAGCTTCTGGGCTGGATGACTTCAACCTCAAGCAGAAGCTGAAGGAGACGGCCAGCAAGAACATGGCGACACTCGACGAAGCGCAAAGGGCATTCATGCCTCTCTTGTTCGACTATCGAGACATCTTGCACTGCGGTCGGACACTCAACAATTCCAACAGCCTTCGACAATCCGTCTGTCTTCACGCGCTGAACCACGTCTTCAAGTAAGAATTAGCCCCTGAGTTCAAGGCACGTGGTCAACGGTAAACTAACGCACCAAAGGACGCGGGATCGAGTCATCAAAAACAACTACAAGCTTGCCAAGGATGGGGAGGATACAGAACTTGAGTTCCGAGACCAGGGTTTCACGCGCCCCAAAGTGCTGTTCCTCGTTCCAACCAGGAACTCCTGCGCCCGGATAGTGAACGTTATTCGCGATCTGTGCGACATCGATCAACAAGAGAACCGCAAGCGATTTGACGAGTCGTACATCGAAAAGGAGTCCAACTTTGGGGAAGATCGACCCGCCGACTTCAGAGACCTGTTTGAGGGCAACGATGACGACATGTTCCGCCTGGGCGTCAAGTTTACACGCAAGACCATCAAGTACTTTTCTCAGTTCTACAATTCCGATATCCTATTCGCCAGCCCACTGGGTATGCGGATGGCCATTGGCTCCGAGGAGGACAAGAAGAAGCCAGACTTTGACTTTCTCAGCTCAATCGAGATGGTCGTCGTGGACCAGGCCGATGGTCTTCTGATGCAGAACTGGGAGCATGTGGAGTACGTCTTTGAGCACCTCAACCGGCAGCCCACGGACGCACATGGCTGCGACTTCAGCCGTTTGCGGAACTGGTACATGGAAGACTGGACCAAGTATTTCCGACAAACGATCATCTTGTCGGCCTTTAATACTCCCGAGCTGTCAGAGCTGCAGAGACTGCATTGCCACAACTGGGCTGGCAAGGTGCGACTGCAGCCGGAATACCCAGGAGTCATACAGCAGCTCGGGGTCAGGGCCAAGCAGACCTTTTCCCGATTCCAGTCCGCGTCAGTAGACAAGGACCCGGACGCCAGATTCGAGTACTTTGTATCCGCCATCGTGCCCACGCTGGTCAAGCGGGCCAAGGACTCAACCGGCACCCTCATCTTCGTTCCGTCCTACCTCGACTTTGTCCGCGTGCGAAACTACTTTGCAAATTCACCCACCGTGGGCAGCGTCACGTTTGGTGCCATATCCGAGTACACGGACGTCCCGGAGGCATCCCGTGCGCGCTCGCACTTTCTCTCCGGCCGGCACCACATGCTCTTGTACACGGAGCGGGCGCACCACTTCCGCCGGTATCAGTTTAGGGGCGTGCAGAAAGTGATATGCTATGGATTGCCGGACAACCCCATATTTTACAAGGAGGTTTCCGGGGGGTATCTGAGTAAGAGCGAGCAGGACTTGAAGATTGAGCCGGGGCAGGGAACGGTGAGGGTGCTGTTCTCAAAGTACGACGTGATGAAGCTTGAGAGAATCGTGGGGTCCAAGAGGGTTGGAAAGATGATACAGGAGCGAGGCGATACATTTGACTTTATCTAGTTGATAGTGGGTAATGAAGCACATGCCCGTTCCCAATGCACTCCAGGTTGTAAGTTTGAGTACTTGATCCTCCGGCCAGACACGCCATGATATTGGTATAGATATACGTACATCCCTCTGTTGTACATTGCGCGTCTTTCACGCCCTTCTTAACTACCAGCCCTCGCCTGTTCTCGGGGATATCCTACCTCATCGGCTGCTCAGGCTCCCCCGCCGTCTTCTTGGCAGACTCCGGGACAATGCCCGCAGCCATCCCCTGGACCGCCGCGCTCTCCCTCTCCGCCATCTTGCTGGCCTCAGTGTTCTTGGCCTCCGGCACGGCACCGCCGTCATCCGCCGTTTCGAGGGTCATGAACCGCTGCACCATCTGCTCCAGGTCCTCCTCACCCCGGAACTGCGTCACCTTCTTCATGTTCTGCTTCGTCAGCGGGGTCGAGTCGCGTCCCCGCAGGCGGTCCCTGGCCAGCGCCTTGGCCGTCATCATGAAGCGCGAGTCCTTGGGCCCGTCGACGAATTCGAGGATGGAGCTCTCGCCCTGGTCGTACGTGTTTTTCGGCTCGGTGCGCACGACGCGGGTGTAGCCGCCTTCCCGTGTCAGGTATCGGTTCCGCAGCTCGCCAAACAGCTTGGGGAGGAGGATGTGTGGTGTCTATGGGCATTTGGTCAGCGATTGCTGGCAGATGCTCGCACACGTCCGCGCGGCTTCCGTACGTAAAGAATGCCCTGCGCTGATCTCCTGCAAGGCTCGTTGTTCCGCTTTGCCAGCGTAATCAGCTTCTCCGCCAGCCGTTGCGCCTCCTTGGCCTTGGCATGTGTCGTCTGGATGTGCTCGTGCTGCACGAGCTGCGTCACCAGGCCGCGCAGCAGCGCCTTTCGCGCAGACGAGTTGCGGCTGAGATGCCGGTACTTGACAAGACCGCCGGCCATTGTCGTCGTCGGGGTCGAGGGAATGTACTGGGGAGGAGGCGATGAGGTGTCGAGTGTTGGAAGGATTGGCAGCGGCTGGGCGATCGGGAGTGGATTTTTTTGGCGCAGCCCGGCATATTTTCTGTGCCGCGGGAAGCTCTCCTCAGCTTACGTCAATCCTCCACGCGCACAACTGCAACCCGCAGAGTCGCTGCGACTGACACCTCGCCCTGCCACTGGGGAGCTTCCGAGCTGGACGCAACATGAGAAGCCGCATATAGGGCTCTCATAGCTATATTCCCTTTGTCTGCGGCGATCTGCGACCTGACGGACCAACGGTTACTCCCTCAAGGCTCACCCTACCTCCGAGACACCACGACAGGAACGCACAATGGGCTTCGCTACCGGCTTTGTACGCAGGAACCCTGCCTTATGCTGCCAATTGGCCCTACGAACTACATGCTTACAAGCTCGATAGACTGGCGGTGTCACCTTGACCCTCTCCCTGGCATACCTCTCCGTCCTAGCCCACCAGCGCAACCGCGAGCAGCAGAGCCGATCTCTCCGCGCCCAAGCGCTCGCTCTGCAGAGCATCGTCGATCCGATTCCGCAGCCGCTGCCCCCCTCGCGCTCCGAAGTGGCTGCCGCGCAACGAGCGGCGTCAATCGAGGTTGCCAAGGGCCGATGGAACGAGGAGGTCGAAAACGCAGTCCGGTGGGTGCAGCATACGGACTGGGACGAGGTGCGCGAAGGCTTGGAGGCTCGCGTTGCGTACCTGTGGGCAAAGGCCGTCGGAGGGTCTGTAAAGGAGGCGGAAAAGGGCGGCAAGCTAGAGCCCCTGGTGAGAAAGTCGACGACCACTGCGGAGGAGACTGGCAGCAGCGTCGCTGCGGCGGCCAAGGGTGCGTTCGACAGGGCAAATGACAGAGGCGAGCGGTTCGAGTCTACGGTGGAGGACAAGGCACTTGAGGCGAGACTTGCCGGCAGGAGGGGCGCCGCGAGGGTGGAAAGCGAGGCAAAGGAGAAGGCGGCCGAAACGCAGGGCGTCATCGCCTCGGCGCTCGAGAGGGGCAGAGGCAAAGCTCAAGAGATGGTTGGCAAAGTCAAGTCTGCGGTCGGCATTGCTGAGGACAAGGCTGCGGCGCCGGCAAACGGCAGGGCCCCGAGCCCCGTCGAGAAGGCACTGCAGCAGCGATACGAGAAGCCCGAGGCCAAGGCCAACCGCACCGTGGCCGAGGTGCTGAGGGAGCGGTACACGCCGATGGACAAGCGGGACAATACGGTGCTGAGAGGGCTGTAGGTGGGACGTGATGGGATGTGATGGGATGAGATGTGATGAGACAGAGGGTGCATGGGCATGAGTGGTGTCGATGGTTTTCTTTGTGGAACAAAAGGAACAAAAATGCCGCTCAGTTGTACGTTGGTTGGTGTACCACTAGACGAGCTCCAGGAGTCAATTGCTCTCAAGTCAAACTGGCTGTGAATGGACAGCGACACGACGCGTCATTATCCTGCTTGTCGATCGTCGGATCGTCGCACCAAAAAAATGGGTTACCTGACGGATCAGCCGCCTCCGTCAAGAGCAGTTCAACCACCAGGGCCCAGCGTCAACACGGCTTCGTTGGGACATCCAACAGGCTCGACCTGGAATTGCAGCACCGCCATTCCCGCCATTCCCGCGCGCTCGGCATCACGAGGACCGATGCGAATGCGGCCATTACCAAATGCGGCCCGCTGATTGGCCGGGCCTGCCGCGGCCCACGGCCGGCCGCTCGGGGCGGCGACGCGGCTGTTGTATTCGGGCAAAACGAAAACCGTCGCAACTCCAACTTTATCCCTCGCATTGGCAAATCTCGCGCAACCGTGCACCGCCGCGGACTGCCCTGCTCTGGTCGCCCTCGCCACGTCTCTCGTGCTCGACCGTCGCATCATCGCCGATCAATTGCGCGCTACAAACCCCCGACTCCTCGTGCGTTGTCGCCACATCTTGAGAGCGCCTCCCGCTGCTCACGAACGACCCGTCAACCATCGCATCGACTTGCAAGGACCCGACTGGAGCCGCCGCAATGTCCTTCTCGAGCCTCGTCCAAGACCTGACCCTCCGCGACGCCAACGGCGCTCGCCGCGCCGGCCCGCCGGGGTCCGTCTCCAGCGTCGACGACCGCACCTCGCACATCTCCCGCGCCATGTCGTACGCCAGCACCGCTGCCACCAGCGTCAGCATCTCCGGCGACATCTCCAGCCAGCTGCATGGCGGCTACTTTCACCCCCTGGCTCGCTCATGGCAGGCTGAGCGTCAGCTGACAAAGGTGTGTGGGCAGTTGGCCTGATCGCCACGAGGATGACTGCTGACTCTGTCGCGCCCTCCAGTCCATGCTCATCTACCCGCTCTTCGTCACCGATGGCGACGACGACATGATCCTGGTTCCGTCGCTGCCGGGCCAGCACCAGCTGAGCGTCAGCAGGCTCGTGCCCTTCCTCGAGCCCCTGGTGCACAAGGGCCTCCGATCCGTGATGCTGTTTGGCGTTCCCATGAAGAGCGGCTGCAAAGATGCGCTTGGCAGCGCTGCCGACGACCCCGAGGGACCTGTCATCCAGGCCATCCGCCTGATCCGCCGGCGCTTCCCGCAGATCTTCATCTGCACGGACGTCTGCCTCTGCGAGTACACATCGCACGGGCACTGCGGCATCCTGCGCGACGACGGCAGCCTGAACAACCAGCTGTCCGTGGACCGCATCTCGGACGTGGCCATTGCATACGCCAAGGCCGGCGCCCACTGCGTTGCGCCGTCGGACATGAACGACGGACGCATTCGCGCCATCAAGCTGAAGCTGATGGAGGAGGGCATTGCGCACAAGACTGTCCTGATGTCCTACTCGGCCAAATTCTCCGGGTGCCTGTACGGCCCGTTCCGGGATGCTGCGGGCTCCGCACCGTCATTTGGAGACCGCAAGTGCTACCAGCTGCCCCCCGGTGGTCGAGGCCTCGCGCGCCGAGCCATTGCCCGCGACATTGGCGAGGGCGCCGACATCATCATGGTCAAGCCCGCCAGCCAGTATCTCGACATCATCAGCGACGCCAAGGATCTGGGCAAGGACCTGCCAGTTGCCGCCTACCAGGTCAGCGGCGAATACGCCATGATCCACGCCGGGGCCAAGGCCGGCGTCTTTGACCTCAAGGCCATGGCGTTCGAGTCGACCGAGGGCATCCTCCGCGCCGGAGCAACGATTGTGGTCAGCTATTTCACCCCGCAGTTCTTGGACTGGCTGGAGCATTAGAAACGGGCACTGGGTAGCGTATAAGAAGACGGCACGGGGGATTGCATCACGACGGCGTTATGGAGCTACGAGTACAAACCATGTTTGAAGACGGCAGAAGTTTCATTGGGTCAGCGGGATCCAGCTCAGCTGGCTTACGTGCATTGCCGCTATGTCACTAGTAGGCGAAGATCGGTAGTAGTAAATCAGGGGAACATGCATCTTCTCCACTATTTGTCACTGATAATAGGCATCCGCTCGAAGCGACTTGCCGCGCTGCACTGTGCCTCCCTGGTGCCTCATCAAGTCGCATCCTGCGCCGGCTTCAGCCAACGCCAACAAGCAGCTGGGCAATTGGACCACATCGCTCGGCCGTGCTCCGAGTTGTGCGAGCAACTGCTCGTGCTCGCACGGGGAATACTCGTAGTTGCGTCTCTCCTTTTGCGGGCAAAAACAACCCGGGCCCATGGCTAATTGTGACAAGTCTTGTGGAGGTCTTCATTATTTCCGACTCGTACTTCGTACGAGTAGCCCCGACGGAGCACCGCAAACAGGAAGGCATGAATGGACGGACGTGCGTGTGCTGCCACGCCAAGGCGTCCACGGACCTGCTACACCATGCATCCAGGGACCCGCCGCATGGCGCCTCTGACTTGAAACGCACCGCGTCGCGATGGGCATCGTCGGGTACGAAGAGAGTGAGCGTGCACATGACTCGGCTGCGCCGGTGATCTGAGCTGGGCTCTCTGAGCTGGGCTCGCTGCCGACGCCTGGGGCCACGTAGTGTCCCGGAAGAGACACAATCGTCTTCATTTCTCGCCTCGGGCTCATGGACTCGGCCACGACAGCAGCAGGCCGGCCTTATGCGGGCACGGGCAAGGGGCCCTGTCGGCGGCAAAACAAGCTTGACCCGGCACGGTGCCTGCCGGGGGCCCTGCGCGGCGGCCGAGTAAGCATACCCATTGGCGTCGCCGTCGGCTAAGTAGTTATTTTAATTCACCGCCGCTAACAAGGGCTGGCGCGATTTCGCTTCATCCCTCGGTGTAATAAGCTTCCTCGGGCTCCCGCCGTGCCCGAGCTGAAGAACATGCTGTGCAGAAGGGGACACACCCGCGGGATGCTGGGGCACGACAAGCGCGCTCTGTCCATGCAGCCTCTCATCCGGACTCATGGCGCGACGAGCTCGATGAACAGGTGCCGCTCCCTCTGTCCCCTCCCCTCGCTGCGATTTGATAGTTCGAGAGCCACGGCCAGCGTCTACAGTACCGGCCGCACCGTCCTCGGTTTCACGCGAGCCGGCGAAGCAAGCGGCGGCAGGAACCCGGCGCGTCTGGCAGCACACGTCCCCGACTCCCCGGCCCACCCGATCTGGCCCACGTCGAGGGTCCCAGTGGCAGACTGACAGCTATTACACGGTACGACTGCTGGCAGCGATTACTCGTAGACTGGTTGCCGGGGGGTGCGGCCTCCCTGGACCGCTCCTTCCTCCATTGCGCTGCTGACCAACCTTCCTCAAGGAGGACGGAGTCACCCCGGCATCGCCCACAGGGGCTTCCCTTTTCCCTATTCCACCTTCCACTTCGCGGCCCTCTATTTCTGCATGCCCTCGATTCTTCTCCATCATCCACTCGCGGCACGCCCTGCGTCCCGTTTTGTGTAGCACTCTCCTTGCTGCCGCCGCTGACCAAGCAAACAGACAAACACGCGGCCAACCAACTTCCCCCCAACTACCCTTTCCGTCTGTCTGTCTCTACCCGTCCTCCTCCCATGATCCGTCTTGTTGCTGGACGATGAACGGACACGCCGCTTCTCGACCCTCCCTCTCCCACGAGGAGAAGATGGGCCTCCTCGAGGAGCGCACCGTCTCGGATGCGGAGAGCGAGGGCATCGCCGCCGACGTCGAGGGCCGCCTCGGCTTCAGCAAGCTCAGGATCCCCCAGTGTTCTTCCTATGTTGCCGTGGCCTGGGAATACCTCCGCTCTGCGCCGTGGCGTGTCCTCCTCGTCCGCGTCTTCATCTTCTTGACCCCTAGTTTCCTGCAACGTCGCCACGCCCGAGAGCAGATATGTCCCGCAAAGCTCTCCCCGACCGCCTACCTCGACGGCATGCGTGGCCTGGCCGCCTTCTTTGTCTTCTTCTGTCATTACTTTTACCAGGCCTTCACCATTGCCGAGGGATGGGGCTGCGGCGAAACCAACTACCACATCCTCAAGCTTCCTTTCCTGCGCCTTTGGTATCAGGGGCCGCCCGCCGTCAGCATCTTCTTCATCATCTCCGGCTACGCCTTATCGTACCGCCCCTTGAAATTGATTCGCAGCCGCTCCTTTGCCGAATTTTCGACCACCATGAGCTCTCTCGTCTTCCGACGGGGCATTCGACTCTATCTCCCGACTGCCATCTCGACCCTCATGGTCCTCTGCCTGTTGCGAATCGGAGCGTACGCGTGGACTCGTGATTTTGCCCACGACCGGACTTATATGAAGAACATCGTGGAGCCCCATCCCGAGGCTATGGAGGATGCATATGCGCAATTCAGGGACTGGACCATACAGATGTACAACTTCGTTCACGTCTTTGACTGGGACCAGTATGGCGGAGGCACAAGTAAGAAGCTACCACCTTTGCGAGTCCGAGCATGTCACTAACATGCCTGCTTCAGCTTACGACGTACACTTGTGGACCATTCCCGTCGAGTTTCGATGCTCCCTCTATCTTTTCTTGGTCATTATTGGCACAGCCCGGCTGATGACGGGGCTTCGATTCCTCGTCGTCGGCGGCGTCATGTGGTTTGTTTATCGCCATGCGAGATGGGAGTTATTCCTCTTTTTGTGCGGCATGCTCCTCGCCGAATGGGACCACATCAGAGGCGCCCATGTTCCGCCTCCCGCTCTGCCCCAGGATGAGAAGCAGCCAGAGACTTCCCCACCATTTTTCAAGAGAATGTTTTGGGTGCTGCTCAGCCTCCTCGGCCTCTACCTGATGTGCCAGCCCGATGCCCGAGGGGAGATAACTCCCGGGTGGAGGTTCTTGACGTCAATTATCCCAGAATGGTGGAAGTTCGAACAGTACCGCTACTGGCAATCGGCCGGTGCCGTCGTGTTCGTCTTTGCCGTTGGCCATTCAAAGGGCTGGCAGCGATTCTTCAACTCGGCCGTGGTGCAATACTTTGGCAAGATATCATACGCCATTTATCTCATGCACGGCCCCGCGATGCACGTCGTCGGGTACCATTGGGAGAAGTGGGCGTACGGCATAACCGGTGTCGAGGGATACTGGTACAATGCGGGCTTCGTGCTCGGGGCTTGCTTCTGCGTCCCGACGGTGATTTGGTGGGCTGATGTGTTCTGGCGCGCCGTGGACGTTCCGACTGTCAAGTTTGCCAAGTGGTTCGAGCAGAGGTGCATAGCCAAGGACTAAGGGCCGGCATTCTCTTGTTGCACCGACGTTACTGGCCTCGCTGCCATAGACGGGCGAGGGAAGGCCAAACTGACTGGCGGCGTTGGCGGCGTTATCGCGTTTGAACTTTTTGGGGTGTAAGATTCCACGGGTACAGCCGCAGAGCCAACGTTCTAGACGATCCACTCCTGCCAGCTGCCATACATAATGCCATGATTTCCTGTCGATGGAGGGCTGTCGCGCTGCCGCTGAAGGTGGTTGTGCCTCCGTTGTTGTGACTCTTCGTTGTCCACTTACATAGTGCGGCCAAGATCGATTGCCTACGATGGATGAATCTTGTATAAAATTTCTCTGGTTTATCCGTGCTGCCGCACGCTCCATGGACCGCTCGTGTCCATCAGTCCTCCCCCCTCGGGTACACCTTCCTCCCAGCAACCCACGTCTCCCTCACCCTGAGCGACCGCAGCTTCTCGATATCCATGTCCTCGATGGGCTCGTCCAGCACGACCCAGTCGGCAAAGGCGCCCTCCTGGATGACCCCCGCGCGGCCCTCGAGGAACGCGCCGTAGGCGGCGGCGCCGGTGAACCCCCACAGGGCCGTGTCGAGAGTAAGGGCCTCCTCGGTGTGCCAGCCCTCGGCGCTGCCGTTGAGGCCGAGCCCCGTGGCGGGGCTCTTGCGTGTGACGGCGGCGTAGATGCCGTGGAAGGGGTTCGGGGGCTCGACGGGGAAGTCGCTGCCGAGGATGGGCCCGGGCTCGGCGTCGAGCAGGGAGCGCATGCGGTAGGCCTCGGTGGCGGTGCGCTCGGGCCCGAGGCGGGCGAGGGCGTACTTCATGTCCGAGGTGGCGTGGGTGGGCTGGATGGAGGGGATGATGCCGAGCTTGCGCATGCGGCGCTGGTCGGTGGGGTGGATGATCTGGGCGTGCTCGATGCGGAAGCGGTGCTTGGCCTGGCACGCGGCGAGGGCTTCGGGGCGGGAGGCGGCGGGGCACAGGTGCTCCAGGGTGGCCTCGAAGGCGTCGATGGCGTTGCGGTTGGCGAGGTCCCCGATGGCATGGATGTTGACCTGGTAGCCGGCCTCGGCCCATTGCCGGGTCACGGCGGTGAGGCTGGAGGCGTTGATGAGGAGGGAGCCCGAGGACCAGCCGCGGTCGCTGTAGGGCTCGAGCATGGCGCTGCCCCAGCTGCCGAGGGCGCCGTCTGTGGGAGTCGTTGAGCGTCGTGGTGTGGCAGTGGTGGTGGTTCACGGGGATGGGGGCAGCTTACCGGCAAAGAGCTTGACGCTGCGGACGGTGAACATGGAGTCCTCCCTCCACATCTTGGTGCTGTGTTCGCAGAAGTCGTTCCTCGTGTCGCACTCCAGCATGGCATACACCCTGACCGTCCAGTGCCGGTTGTCCCTGGCCATCCTGGCGTAGTCGGCCATCAAGTCGTACAAGATGTGCTCGCTGCGCGTGGAGCCGGCGTCATGCACGCCGACGAGGCCAACCTCGTTGAGCTTCGCCATGGCCGTCTTGACGGCGCGGGCCTTGTCCGGGTCACTGGGCTTGGGCCACCGGTCCACGACGTGCTTCATGGCGTTGTCGCAGAAGACGCCCATGCCGGGCTCGCGGATGACTTCGCCGCCGGGGACGTCGGGGACGTGGTCGGGGAGGAGGGCGAGGACGGCTTGGGAGACCCATGTGCAGTGGACGTCGACGCGGTCGAGCATGATGTAGAGGCCGGCGAGGACGGGGTCCTGGTCGAGGTCGGCCTGTGCGAGGCGCATCAGTCAGGCTCGCGCCGTGTCAGGTGGATTGGACTCACCGCCGTGGGCATGCGGCCAAAGGCAGCCTGATCCCACCCGACTCCGCGAATCCAGCGGCGCCTCTTGCCGGCCTTGGGGTTGGCTTCACGGTACGCCCTGACGCGGTCCCGGACGTCGTCCAGGGACTTGGACCCAAACAGGTCGACCGAGTGGAGGAACTGGCCGTACTGCAGCAGGTGGCCGTGCGCATCCCACAGCCCGGGGATGACGTAGCCGTCGGTGGTGTCGATGTCCGGGAACTCGGAGGGCCAGCGGTCCTCGGTCCACACGCGGCTGAACTTGCCGTCGCGGACCGAGAAGCACTCCGCCCGCGGGCGGGCCTTGTCGTGCGTCCGGACGTGCTTGTAGCAGTGGCCCGTGGAGTCGGGCTCCCACGCGTCCTTGAGGGGGCTCTGGAGGCGCAGCGCGACGGCGAGGGCCACGGCGGCGACGGAGAGGAGGGAGCCCCATCGGAGCAATGGCGCTGAGAACATGGTATGGCGAGTTTGGGAGATGGAGTGGTGGTGTGGCTCGGCTCTCGAAAGACCAACTGACGCCCAAAGACGAGCCGCTACCCATCCCGTCCTAAGAGCCGATGTCGCGGACGCCACCGATCCATCGCGGGTCGGCAGGCGTGCCAATTGGCCATACCTTAGTCTGTGCTGCTGGTGAAGAATGTGGCGTGGGCGCCGAGCACACAGCTTCCAGCTGTGCTTCTTTAAGCAGAGGCAATAATAATAATAAGGTTGCGGGACTACCCGCGGTCATTGGCAGTTGTTGTGCCGTGTTACCCGTGATGTATTATGTATTGCCGTGGCTGCCGTAGGTAGTGTTTTGGTAATGACGCCTTCCGTTAGCTCAGCAAACGAACGACACATCGTCAACAATGCGTCCATCCATACATTGCAGGCATCCCGGACTCCAAAGTCATCCAGGCATCACGGGCTCGCAGGCTTACAGGTACGCACGCATCGCACGCAGGCATTACAGGCTCCCAGGCACGCACGCACCGCACACACCCAGGCACGCAGGTACGCACGCACGCACGCACCAGGCATCACGGGCCCACAGGCACGCATGCACGCATGCACGCAGGATCCCCGCCGAAGACACTCACTTTCAGCTTTGCTTACGCCTATGACAGCAGCCTTTTGTTGGCATCGGGTATTTTCGCAATCAAAACTGTCCTCTCCCCTTCTGGAATTCATTCGACGCTGTGATCGTCCTCTTGCGATGCAGCCTCATTCGCAGCCTGGCAGTCTCATCGGAGCCTAGAGGACTGGCCAAGGTCACGCACAAAGGACTGTAAACTGCTGTAGCTTCATTCGGCGATTTCTAGCAAAACGCGCACGTTAATTATGACTACAGCCTCGCGATCCCAAAGCCTTCTCGAGCTACTACCCCCAGCTTATCTCTAGTTATTTCCTTGACGCTCGTCACACCCGCCAGTGCCATCGTTCGACTGAGCTCGCGTTCAAGTATGTGCATCACCGTCTCAACACCCTTGCGACCGTCGTAAGCCAAACCCCAGAGCACTGGTCGACCAACCAAAACAAAATCAGCTCCCAGGGCCAGCGCCTTGAATACGTCTACTCCTGTCCGCACTCCACCGTCAAGAATAACGGGAATCCTGCCGCCAACAGCAGAAACTATCTCGGCCAGAGCCTCGATGGTTGAGCAAGCGCCATTTAGCTGTCGACCGCCGTGATTTGACACGATGATTCCGTCCACACCATGCTGGATAGAAAGAGCGGCATCCTCACTCGTCATGATACCTTTTAAGATGATCTTCATACCCGTCGCTCCACGGAGAAATCCGATGCTTTTGGACCATGTTAGACTCGAACTATGCATGCTTGAGCCAGAAGCAGCCAGCAAAGCCTTTGCTTTGGCCGCCGATCTTGCGTTCATGAGCTGCCGATTGAGGCTGGGTTGCGGCTTGGACGATGGGAACGGTTTGTCGAGATTTGGCAGACTTATGCCTTTTGGCAGAACGACGGCAGTTCTCCGCTCCGCTAGACGGTTCCCCAATACGGGAGTATCTACCGTGAGGACTATGGCTTGATAGCCGGCGGCTATGATGAAAATTCCATTAGTACTTCTTGCTCGTTGGTAGACTTCCAAGGAGACGAACCTTCAGCTCGGCGTATGAGCTTTACACTTTTCTGCACATCTTCATACAAATATAGTTGCATCCACAAAGGAGGTGCATTGTTTCCCACTCTGAGCGTCTTGTACCGCTTGCATGACGTCCTCTAGAGACGTAGTTGATTGCGAGGACAGTGTCATGTTCAGACCCATGCCAGCGGCGGCTCTCGCCACGTCGAGCTCTCCTTCGCCGCCAGCCAGTCTTTGCATTGCGCTGGGGGCAATTCCTATAGGAATAGGCGACTGCCATCCAAATAGCTGTACTGTTGTGTTTACCCTAGAAACATCAACGAGGACCCGGGGTCGAATGCACAGCCTATCGAACACGTCAGCCGTGAGTGGGTGACTGATTGGTCCTTATCGTTACTTTGCAAAGGCTGTTACATTGCGAGAGAGGGTTTCTTCGTTGTCGGATCCCGACGCATAAAACTCGTAGATGTGCTTTGGGAGTTTCTCTTTGGCCACTGCTTCAACCTCGGCGAGAGTGAGAGGCGGTGAGGCGGCTTCCTGCGTCACTTGCCTTTGGTCGCTTGAAAACTTGCACATCATATGCGTGCACAGACTAAAAAAATATAAGGGAAATGGAAATGTCTGCCTGTCAGGTTCAGTATGTTACCTTCAACTATCAGACTATTTATCTTACCCCCTGCGCCCGTGGCGGTCGCGTCTTGTTACTCCGATATTTGTTCCTCACCTAGACAGACTTGAAGGTCTCTTGCGAGTCTGCCCCCTTGGGAAGAAAGTGCGGCGATTGGCTCGTTATTGGCTGCCTTTCGAGACATCTGCACTAAAGTGGCTAGGCTCATTCGGTAAGTATAGGAACGAGCGAAATGGGAAGCTCGTGGCGAAGGAGTGGAGATGGAGTGGTGTGGAGACGTTCGCTTGGACTTGCTCTTCCAAGTAGCACCACCATGACACCAAGTCACCCCAGGCCCCAGGAACCGCGTCGCGGGCATCTCTCGGAACATGAGTGAATAAGGTAACTCTTGGTGTCGCTCAGATGGTCGGGCACGCGTTCGACTCCGGAAATGCGCGGATTTTCAAGAACCATGGTTCCTATATATCAGCTGCATGGAAGGTCACGACTATGACTGCAGTAAGCCTCCCCAATTAGACCATTCATTCGGCCCACCATGGCGGCAACTCGTCGATCACTTCGAGATTCTTCTTTGCTTATCGGCAAGAATCTCATTGATGGCGAGTGGGTGGAGTCCATCTCCGGGAAGCGATTTGACCTGCATGGTTAGTTTCGTCCGCGAAGCAGGCAATGACTGACTGACTGAGTCGCAAAATCTCTTGACACAGATCCCGCGACAGACGAACACATCGGCTCATGTCCCGAGTCGGTCGCCCAAGATACCGAATCCGCCATCCAAGCCGCAGCAGCCGCAATGCCCCTCTGGCGCAAACGCACAGGTCGTGAGCGCTCGCGCATCCTGCGACGCTAGTACGAGCTCGTCATGGAGAACCGAGAGGATTTGGCAACGCTCATCAGCTGGGAGAATGGAAAAGCCAAATCTAACGCCGTTGGCGAAGTTGACTTTGCGGCAAGCTTCCTCAAGTGGTTTGCTAGGGAGGCAGCTAGAGTCTACGGCGACGTGATTCCTCACAGCTCACCTGGTTTTCGG
Source organism: Tolypocladium guangdongense (assembly GCA_022114105.1). Lineage (NCBI taxonomy): Eukaryota > Fungi > Ascomycota > Sordariomycetes > Hypocreales > Ophiocordycipitaceae > Tolypocladium > Tolypocladium guangdongense. Next base: position 3,612,577 of record NRQP01000001.1, on the reverse strand, counting down.
GTCCATGTTACGAAAGAGCCCATTGGGGTCTGTGGGATGATTACACCGTGAGTCTCCGGAGGCTTGGGTCAGAGACTTGACAAATTGACGAGCCATTTCCAGCTGGAACTTCCCTGGCGCCATGGTTACCCGCAAGCTGGGACCGGCACTTGCTGTTAGCTGCTCCGTCATCATTAAGACCGCCGGAGAAACGCCTTTCACGGCCAACGCTTTCGTTGCATTGGCTGAGCGGGCAGGCGTGCCAAAGGGTGTAATGAACATCGTTTGCGCACTCAACAATTCTCCAGAAATTGGCCGGGTTCTTTGCGCTTCGACGGCCGTTCGGAAGATCTCCTTCACTGGTTCAACCAGAGTAGGCCGCCTTCTCATGGCCCAGTCTAGCGAGTCGTTGAAAAAACTGAGTCTTGAGCTTGGCGGCAATGCACCATTTATAGTCTTTGACGATGCTGTCGTCGATATTGCCGTTCAAGGCGCAATTGCCTCCAAGTTCAAGGTCACTGGTCAGACTTGCGTCTGTGCCAACCGAATCTTGGTGCAGAGCGGCATCTTCGACGAGTTTATGAGTAAACTAGTTGCTGCCGTCAAGGCATTCAAAGTTGGAAACAGCGCAGATGGTACTGTCACACATGGACCGTTGATCAACGAGAGAGCCGCCACCAGAGTCGCGGGTCTCGTCGATGATGCTGTCGCCAAGGGCGCAAAAGTGATCCTTGGAGGCAAGCGGATGCCATCTCTGGGTAAGCATTAACATTCGTCCTCCTCATCGCACCCACAGAGCGCCCACTGACCGAGACCAGGCGCTGCATTCTTCGAGCCAACCATCTTGACAGATATTTCCGAAAACATGCGCATCATTGACGAGGAGATATTCGGCCCTGTTGCCGCAATCCAGAAATTCCACACCGAGGAAGAGGCCATCGCTGCTGCCAACAACTGCGAAGTCGGTTTGGCATCCTACTTGTTCGCCGAAAATGCTGCCCGCATTGCCCGAGTCTCTGAAGCACTTCATTCGGGCATGGTGGCGGTAAACACCGGTGTGATTTCGGATGCGGCTGCACCGTGAGTTTGTGACGAGGAGTCGTAGTAAAGGTCATTTTATGCTGACGTTTCTTAGATTTGGCGGTGTCAAACAATCTGGTCTTGGTCGAGAAGGCAGCAAGTACGGTGTCGATGACTATGTGCAACTCAAGACTGTTGTGATAGGCAATGTCAATGTTATTTATAAGGCATCGATATAAATATGCAAAATCCTTGCATAGCATGAATACATTAGCTGAGCATCAATATTGACCCAGTTCGTTTGACAACGGTTCGCCAGTGACTCGTCAAACGGTTCCCTGACAGTGGGCTCTCCTTCCAGATCTCTTGCAGAACTCCGATTCCAGACCTAACTGCTGCAATCTCATAGGAATCTACTTGGTCGTACCATTTCTTAAAACGTCGTTGAAGCTGCTCATCGAGAACTTCGCTAGCCGCAATGAAGGCTGGCCAATGCAGCGGTGCTGCCAAGATGCGTGTCTCGGCCTTTATCTCTTCGATGGCCTTGATGCTTTGGATCACGGTTTGCACATACGGCTGCAAGTAGCGATATCCGAGAAGCCGTATGTTCTGGGCAAAGTATATGATGAGCGCACTGTGGAACGAAACGCTGGACTTGTAGATGATTTCTGAGCTGATGCTGCAGCCTTGGACAAGGGATTTCTTTAGCTCAGTCTCCACGGGCCAGTCCATGATGTCTTTCTCGAGATCGTCACATGGAACGATGAGATGGTTTGGGATAAATGCGATGCCGGCGCTTTCTCGAGCCGCTGTGACTTGATCGATGAGGTCGGTGGTCCTCGCCAGCAGCATGAGTAAGCCTTGTGGCACACCGTATATACACTCATATGCGGACATGGAAGCTTCCGGCACGGTGAATCGCATTGTCTCGGGCGATGCGCCACCTACCGGATCGACTCCGTCCGTCAAAGTCACGGGCAACGGCTGCTGGATGTGAGGGTGCAGCAAATGCATGAGAGGCGCGTCTTTGCCGGGGACGCGGATCGCTGTGCTCTCATAGATGACGCGCAAGTAGAAGTAGATTCGGTGAAGTGAGCGGGCTTTTTGTGAGTACTTGGATTTCCAGATTTTGGCATGGTTCATGAACTGGTAGGCGCCATCCAGGTGGATTCTGCATGTCCCAGTGTCTCCCGACATGACCTTTGTGCTCGATTAGACGCGTACGGACAAATCTTGCAAAATAACTTACGTTAATGGTAATCATCGACAACATGGTGGCAAGGATATCCTTGTACTTGGGTGGTGACTGATGGCAAAAGCCATGGTTGACTGCTTCCTTGAGGAGTTTGAGTGTTCTGCCTCTGAACATTGTCGCTTCAGTGGCCCACCGGGTTGCCTCGTCCTCTCGAAGTCGCGATCTGCTGTCGTTGGCTAGATAGAAGGCACTCACGGATAGCAAGGCGTTCCGCAAGGCATTCCGTATCGTCGGGGTTGAGGTAGTGGTAGATCAAGAACCGTTCCAGATTTGGCATGTACTTGGGAGACGGATTGCACATGATGGCGCCGCTGTCTGCGTGCCATTGAAGGTGTGGTGAGCGGACATTCAGGTCGTTTTGGTGACAGCCATGACTCCAGCCGCCATGGGGTGCATCGCCAGACTCGTTTGGCGTTGGCGGGCAGTCGAGAAACACAAGCGACTCGACATTTGACTCGACATTTGACTCGAAATTTGACTCGACATTTGACTCGACATTTGACTCGACACTTGACTCGACACTTGACTCGACACTTGACTCGACACTTGACTCCACATTTGACTCAGAATTTGAGTCGACAGTTGTAGTGAAATATTGGTCGGAAAGGTAGGCCAACGGGTTGAGAGTCTCCAAACTCGCATAGAGAAGCTCCGGCTCGGCATCAGGATGACTTTCGCCATCACCCGGCGCCGACGCGTCCGTGGCAGCGCGAATTGAGGCATCGACGAGGTCGGGCGAGTCATCCTGGGAGGAGGAGACGCCGAAAACGCCGAAGTTGTGAAGAAAAAGAGGGTCGCCCGGTTTGCCAGACGGGCAGCTGCGGGCAGACGAGAATTCGTTGATAGAGCGGAGTATATCGTCAACCTCGTTGGACTGCAAGGGGCTCTGTCCCATTTCTAAGTGCAGATGATCAGCATCGTACCGCGGAGCAGGAGGAAGGCCGAGGCAGGGACCACTCACGCGAGGCAATTAGACTCCTGTGCACCCGACTCGGAGGCGACTGCAGGGGTGGCGGCGCACCAAGCACGCCTTGCTCGGGGGCCATCCACTGAAGCCGGACTCCATAGCCCTCGCATTCGAGCTGCCTTGACTGGCACTGGAGGCAGACGGGCTTGCCTTCGTCACACTTGACCCTGCGGGAGCGACAGGTCCAGCAACCAGTGTAGGCCTTGACGCGATTTCGGTGTCTGGCGAAGCGAGGCTGCGTTGACATGACGGCCTTGCGAACCGGTGTTGTCTTCTCCGACTGCTTGGCTCAGGGTGTGGTAGGGATCGCGCAGGGGGGATTCATGTGGGTAAGACAGTGAGCTGTGAGGAAGCTGAAAGCGCCTACGAGTAGTATATGTACGAAGTACCTATGGGGTGGGACTGTGGGCGGGTGGGGTAGGATGCGCCACAGCTATCCGTCGAGGTCAGGGCGTGAGGTAAGACGATTAAGAAAGGGTAAGGACTGATCAGGGGCATAGTGTCAAAAGGTGCGCCTTGTTGCTCGTCGTAGTCCGTCCAAAAGGTGCACAGAATGTTAGCGGTGGATAGACAAGTCGCAGACAAGTCGCTTACCGAAGGCGGTTTGACATATGGCATCCTCTGCTCGAGACCAAGCTCCACGCATCAACTCGGTACCATTATACGTTAAAGCGCATTAAACCTTCGTCTGTATATCAAGGCGAGGCTGTGATTTCAGCTCCGGCTTCCATCGACCCCTTGCCTCCTTGATCCCCAACTGCAACCCTTTCATAATCCCATAGACAAGGCGCAGCGTCGGCATGGGGACCCCTCGTGCCTCGCCCTCTCGCAGCGGTTCACCAATAATATTCTCAATCTCCATAAAGTTGTCCTTCTCAATGTCCTGCAACATACTAGGCTTGAAAGCTGCGTCGATTGGATCCTGCCGCACGACGGCGTCGACAAGATCGTGCTGTAGCTCAACATTGCTTGCTTTGGCGGCAGATTGAATCTCACAAACAATAGGCAAGACCAAGTCGTCGATGATGTGTCCGCTCAGACGCATTCTGGACGTATCCATCCGCAAGATGGCAGCGACCGGATTGAAAGAGGAATTGTATGCAAGCTTGCGCCACCGCGTTTTGGCGACGTCCGGTTCGTATGAGATGTCGAGCTCGCCGCGCGGGTTGTAAATGTCGATGTATCGCTTTGCGGCATCTGCGGCCACGTCTGTAGGCACCCTAGGGCTGGCAAATGCGCCGATCGTCTGGACGTCGGCATCGTCGAAGAAGATGTTGCCGTGAGACTTCTCGGTCGCGCCGATGTAGGCGACGCTGCTGATGAGAGGGTTGGTCGGAAATCGGGGAATAAGCGGCTTCTCGATGTTGATGCCGTTCTGGGAGAGGACGATGACCGTTTTGTCCGGCGTCACGGCAGGGGCAATCATGTCGGCCACCGAGGGCGGGACGTCCGGAATGTTCTTGGTCGTGACCAGAATAAAGTCGAACGGAGCGACTCCATCTTTGGAGACGTCGGGGACGGTTTTGGTGACTGAGGTGAGTTGCAAATATTAGCCAGGAACTTGGGTGCTTCAATCTCCATAGCCAGTTGGGCATACTCGATGTTGGCTTCCATCCCCTGACTTGGCCGTATTGAACCGAGTCAAGATTGTAGCCGTTCTCCCGCACGGCGTCATAGTTGGAGCGCAGAACAGCTGTCACCTCGGCCGACCCGCCTCTTTCCAAGGTATAGGCCGAGATGGCGCCTATGCCGCCCCCGCCGACGACCAGAACCCTGCTTTTGGACATAGTATGGTGTTGTGCTCAAGCTTGTAGGTGTCATCCGTGCCGGAGATGGCTTCCGTCGCCAGTAATAATATATGTCTCAGTGATGTGATAGAGCCAGAGCTCCCGTCTCAATGCTTTGATGACACGGCCGTCATGCTCGGGTTGCTGGGAGATCCACCGATCGAGATTCGAGGCCGAATTTACCTTGAGAGATGCTGTCAATCGAATCTTGGCTTTGGGACAAGAACAATGTCCTCCACATGGCTGGCCTGACTCAGACCGTTACTCGTACTTCCAGAAGCGGGAAACGAGAGCGAGAGTGGCGAAGCGACAGGACCCGCCATACCCCCGCTGGAACCAAGGAACAAGCTAGCCTTGGTTAATTTAAGTGTTTAGATTAGGCCTTTCTGTAAGTCGATTCCCTTGGGCAGCGGTAAGGCTTGTGGGTCCTAATTACAGGGTCAAAAACCAATAAGATGCTAGCGCATAACTAGCTGGTTGCAGGGGGGTTGTGGGGCGAGAGGGGTATTGGAGTCTTCGTACGAGTACGAGCCAAGCTACCCTGACCACTACCCCGGCGCTCTTCCTTCTTTATCTTGGGTGGCACACTCGCTTGTGGATTGCGTTTAATAGTTCTTCATTATTTTAGAGGGCTGACGTGAAAATTTCGTGGTTGTTGAATTGGTGTCTACCAAGGGAGAGAAGCGTCCGAAGCCCCAAGAGGAACGCAGGAAAGTTTTAATGAGAGTTGCGTGAGGAACATGTGCACTAAGACCGGGGGGAACCTAGGGCGGCCTGCGGTGACAAAAAGCAACGTGGATATAGCGAGACAGGTTTCAAATGTTCTATTGCAGCCAGAAGCCGTAACAGGCTCTATGGTTAAAGTCGAGAGACAATGCCGGCGTTCAAATCTTTGACAACCTCTGCAGCTGCCCGCTCACCACTGCGGATCGCACCCTCCATGTATCCCTTCCATTCCCCAGCCGTCTCCGTTCCGGCGAAATGGATATTCCCGCACGCTTCTCGAAGGCCATCGCCGCCAAGCGAGTCAAGCACCCCAGGAGTCAGGGACGCGCAGGGGCATCCTCGGCCAGAATACTCGTCGAGCGACCATTCGTAGCAGCTCATCTGGACAAACTGACCCTCGAGATCATCCACACTGAAAAGCTTGCCCAGCTGCTCCAGTAACGCCAATTCTCTCTCATGCGTCGATAGGGCCGCCCAAGAGCGGCCGGGCTCGCCCGTCATGAAGCACGTAAGCACGTATTTGTGATCCCTCGAGCTGCAAGTGTCTCGGACTACAGATGCTGGACCAACAAACGAGTGTGCCAGGCCGCAGAAGCCACGCTCAACCCAGAAGGGAGACTTGAACTGCAGAATGGCCTTTGTGTAGTATCCACTTATCAGTGAGCCAGACCAAGCCTGTTTCACAGGCGAAAGCTTCGGGAAGAACGAGATGCTCTTGAGGGCGGCACCAGGCACGGTAGTGATGACCTTGCGACAGGAGTAGACCGCGCCAGCGGCTTGGACCTTGATCGAACGCCCGTTTTCTTGCAAAACGATCTGCACAGGGCTCGAGAGACGAATCGCGTTTTCGGGGAGGGATGAAGCTAGGCCCTTGGAGAAGACCTGAGTGCCCTGTCTGATCCGCAGATACTGACCACCGCCTTTGCGATCGGAACGCATCTGCAACAGACCGCCGCCGGATTTGCAGTAATTGAGAAAGAAGAGCGCGGATAGATTCCTCGGCTCCTGGCCAAGCATGGCACGAGTCCATACCGTGGCCGTGGCCACAGCAGCGTCGCTTGCACCTCGAGACCGGAGGTAGGCCTCGAAGGTCCAGGAGTCAAGCGATGTGTCCTTAGGTCTCCATGTATCGACTGCCTGGCAATCGGCCTCGACGATGTCACGAATCTCGGCCACGTTCTTCCGTGTAGCAGAATCATTATTAAACTGTTTTGATCAGTATCCAATGTTACCATAGAACGGAGACAAGTGTCAGATTCGCCGGGTGGTTGTGTCAACTTACATTTGGCAGGTCTCCGTAATCGAAAGTCGAGCAACTTCCGTCAAAGTCTTGCATAACGACTTTCCCATCGGTGTTTTGCTCAATTACCTCGGCACCATACCTCTTTACCAATGCATAGACCCTGCTCTGGTTCGTATCATTGATCCAAGCGGCACCAAGATCGACGGCTCCCTTGCCATCAGCCATGGGCGCGCTCCACGTCTTCCCACCCACGCGGTCACGAGCCTCGAGCACAACACAGGACAGGCCAGCACGAAAAACATCATGAGCGGCAGTCAGGCCCGCGAGCCCTGCGCCGATGATGACGACGTCGTGAGTCTCCGTAGCGGGAGGCAGAGACGGTGGAACGGAGTGTTGTTCGGGCTGAGCGACAACGGCATCAATCTCAATGAGCCAGGACGGAACGGCCAGTTTAGGCACGGGAACGAGGGTTATGGCTGGTCGATGGCCCTCTAGAAAACGTTGAATGTGACAGGTGTGCTTGCGGTTCGTCGCATCGTAGTTGACGACGTAGAGCGTCAGCTTGGCGATATCCTTGACGGTTGCGCCGGCAGCTATGATGACTTTGCGCAGGTTAAAGAGAGCTAGGTGAATCTGAGAGTCATAGTCCTCAGGCACTGTGCCGTCCTTTGCGTTGCCCACTTGGCCTGCAACGTGGACGAGCTTTCCGGCTGGGGTGACGGCAGCCGTAGCAAAGTAGGCGCTGGTGGTGTTGGATAAGTCGATTGTATCGATTCTGCTCATGGTGAAAAGGGTTCTGCGATGCTTTGATTCTGATTATGACGAGTGATTATGACGAGACAGTTGATGTGGTCACAGAAGGATTGTGAACCATCTGTAAACACTGCCTGCAAAGAAGACCTGCATATTAGTAACTTGAATAGTAGTAATTATTGGCTCTTCTTGAGAGGCGTTGTCAAGTTCTTCATTGTGTAAAAATACCTCAATTGCCATGATCTCAATGGCTCGCTTGAAAATGGCCCAAGCTGAAGTGACCTTCATGTCCCGGCCGTGCGCCTCTCCACCCTCCCCGCATGGAAGATGAGGCCAAGGAAAAGGATGCGGGGAATGCCTGTCGCTCGCCATCTCCTTCCTGTCTTGGCTCGCGTCCGGATGGCTAGAGCAACTAATAGTGTTCGGTCGAGCTCAACAAGATACTCTACCCACAGTTGTAATAGTTAGGTCGCTTCTCCGTTCGCCGATCCGCCTGCCTACGTCGGTCTACTGTCGTCGAGGTCTAACAGGCAACTACCCTGTCAAATGCCGAAACTGGAGATATCGAACCCGATTCTTGGTCTAGTGGTCAGCTCCAAGTTCCGGACGACGGTTCTGCAGCATCGACTTTTGAACCGAACTTGCCTGATAGTGAGGCGAACCGCGAGGCACTCTCATGCAGTGCGTAGGAAAGTAACACAAAAAATTGGTGCGCTTCATTTAGTGACGGCTGTTTGTACCTAAGTCACGTATTGCAACGGCTAAATCTGAGCTGTCAGACACTAATGCCATATCTACCATCTAGCCATCAGATCGCAAACTCAGACGCTATAGTTTGGCCGAATTTCTCAATGGCCTGGTCCAAGACTTCTTCTCGTGCTGTTACATAGGACAAACGGAAAAAGAGCTCATCGACCGGGGGTTCCACGCCAAACCAGCTACCTTTAGCAGTTACAACACCTCGTTCCTGGGCTGCCTCATGAATGCTGTCCTCGACATCTTGGCAAAACTTTCGTCGAACCTCTTCCTGTAATGGCAGTTTGCTCCATCCAGGATGTTGCGTCACGTCCACTCGGATCCAAACGAACATGCCAGCCTCTGGACGGGACCAACGGCAAATACTCCTTGGAGCATACTTCCCACAGGCATCGAGGACGATATCCCGCCGTTTTCTGTAGTGCGACGACAGGTGTTTGACCCAGTTCAGGAAGCCGTCTTGACCCCATGTCTCCCGGAGCAGCTTGACAAGCATGACTTGTGAAGGTCCGCTTGGAGACAAGGTGCTGACATCGGCAAACGCGACGTACAACTCGATGAGCTGAGAGCATCCGGTGACCCAGCCGCTGCGAAGACCGGGGGCAAGAATCTTGGATACAGAATCCAAGCGAAGAACTCGACCAGAAGTGTCCAATGACAGATACGACGTAGGCAGGACCTGTCGGTAGCCATCTTGGGTGGCATCTGTATCAGTGTCGAGCGCGAGGAGATAATACGGGTCATCCTCGATGATGAATATATCGTGTTTCTCTGCGAGTTGATAAATCTCCCTCTTTCGCTCCGTCGGCTGTGTTGTCCCGGTTGGATTCTGGCCAGAGGGGATGGTGTACAGAACAAAGGGCTTCTGTCCACGTTGAGCAGTATCCCAGTTGCTCAATTTGAGGTCAAGGTCCCCAGGATCAAGACCGCGATCATCCATCCGAATGCCGAGAAGCTTGAGACCCTGCTTTTCCGCCGCAATCATAGTCCCCGTATACGTGAACTGCTCCGTCAGGATCCAATCACCTCGATTGCAAAACATTCGCAGCGCGATGTCAATTGCCACCGTGGATCCACAGGACAAGCACGTTTCCCAATCCTTATAAGGTGGATTGTGAATTGCCTTGACGTGGGAAGAAAAGAAGTCGATCAGCTCTGGGGGCCCGATGGTGAGTCCGTAGTTGAGGGCGCTGCAAAGGTCGAATGAAGCCTCCCCTTGGACACACGTCATGGGTCCGTCGAGGCCCTGTGCTGCCTCTTTGGTAGCAGTAATTGACATGGCCTGCCAAGGGTAGAACTGCGCGTTGGGTCGCGCGGCGCCTAGGAGGACGGAGCTATCGCCGTCGAGGTTTTTGGCGGTGTCTTTCAAAGGCGATGGCGCTTGCGCGAGGCTCTCGTCACTGTAGCGATGGTCCCATCTTTTGGCATAACCTTCGGAAGGAGAGGCTGTCTTGAGGTGCTTATTCTGACATGGTTTTCCGCTGTCGGCCTGGATGGCAGCGGGGACGGCGATTGACCCCATAGTGGTGAAAGGAGCCGTGCTGATTTGTTACGTGAAGTTCGAACAGTTGAAAGGGTATTAGAAGAGGCGCTGCGACTGGTCAGTCTTTATATTCACGACAAACGCTCAAGAGGGAGGGTCAGTCACGAACCAGGACAGCTCGCCATGGAGCTTCGTCTGTCGAACATCAATCAGGGGCTCGTCTGTGATAAGTGCGAGTCAGATACGCCCAACCTTCACAGGGCGTAGTTGATGAGCCCCGTCAATCCACTTGGTCCTGGGCGGGGACATGGTTAGTTACCCCGCAGTCCAAGTGGGAAGTTAAAAGCGGTGAAATGGATCGCGCTCAAGTGGAGCAATGGCCATGACTTCCGGCTGTGGAATGTCAGCCGATAGGCTCTCCACTGCGGCGTGGCACTGGCGGATTAGCGCTCGTAGGTGATAGCTGAAATGAGTCATTTGGATGTCAAACAGTTACCACTTCAAAGGAGCAAGTGCCCGGCAGGCCATCTCCTGACCTTCGACCTCTGGCAGGAGATTGACCAACAAGCAAAGAGGTTTATCCGCAAAAATGCTGCATCAATAAAAACTTATTGAACAGAAACCACCCTGCATTCCATATAAATGCATATAATTGCAAATAGATGCTGATGATTCCCTAAACTAAAGAGCGCAAGATCCTCTTGGGAAGATTTCCCCAGGTTCTCTTCGGCGCGTCGCCTTCGCTATCTAAAACGTGAACATCTGCTGTAACGTTGATGTCTCCAGCAGAGAGAAAGAATCTCCAGTCCCAAGTCCAAATCTTGTATCCAAAGTACAGCAGTAGACCGACCGGTGTAGCGAGGTAAGCTTGGAAAAACGCCCCTGCATCGGGCGTCGCGTCAGGAGAGGGCTGTCGTCCGGCATTAGTGATGCCGAATGGAGGGCAGATGGATATACTTACAAACAACGCGGTGTAGAAGCAGCCAATTAGAACAACAACGTTCAAGACGAACCCCAAATAGCTACCTGCCACGCCAAAAGGAGTCTTGTACGGGATCAGTCCTAGAGAAAACCCCTGCGCAACTCATGCAGCTCGCATTCGAATGTGCGCCAGGCAGATGGATGCCCAGACAAAAAGAAAGCAGAGGCCGCTCATGGCGAGAAGCCAATTGAAGACAACAGTGCTCTGGACAGTCTCGCCAGTAAAAGCGATAAGGCCGAACGCAAGGACGGTGCATCTGCACCAAATCGGACGCCCATGGTCGTCAATATAAGCTAGAAACTTGGGGGCCATACCATGGCTCGCCATGGCCTGCAAGGTTCTCGTTGTGCCGAATGCGCTGGTATTGGCGACACTTATGACCGAGACGGTGATGACGCCGTTGAATATGGAGGGTAAGGCTTTGATACCTGCGTCCTGGATAGCGAGAACGAATGGCGACGCCTTCGTGTCGGCGCCGCTGGCTCCAAGAAGAGGTGCATCGTCAGACCGCAGTATCAATCCGAGGATAAACAAGCTGACAATGTAAAACACGGCAACGCGCCAAAATACTTGCTTGCTGGCCTTTGGAACAGACTTGCGAGGGTTCGACGATTCGGCCGCAGCGAGTCCAACCATCTCGGTGCCTCCAAAAGCAAATGCGGCCACGGTGAAGACGGAGCAGAATCCATTGAAAGAATTCGAAATGGTCCTGGATTGTGCCAGTATTTCACCCCAAGATAGCCTTGATTGCCAACGCCGCCGCAGTTGATGACTACACCGAGAATAATAAAGCCGATGCATGCAGCGATTTTGATCAGACTGAGAAAGAACTAAACTAGAGCACAACCATTAGACGTCATCTATTACAGTGAAATATCCAAGGGACCTTACCTTCACCGTAACCTCGAACACCGAAAAACTGGATGCCAGCAAGGATGGTTAGGAAGACGGCGACCCATATTCCCATGTTGAGATCATCTCGCCAGAATTCAATGGTAATACTGGCCGCAACTAGTTCGAAAGGGAGCGTGACTAGCCACCCCAGCGCGTATTCCCATCCGACAGCAAAGCCCCTGACAAAGTTAGTGACGAAATCACGGTGCAATCGGATCAACTTGCAGTGCAGGATCGATGAATCGGACGATGTAAGTGTAAAAGGCACCGTTCACAGGGAACAGAACGGCCATTTCTGCAAGGGCCAAAGTCGTGACGAGGACCATAACCCCGACTATTGAGTAGGAAATGACCTCCACAAGTTAGTAACGAGAGACTGGAACAGGTTTCTGGCACCCTACCAGTGAAGCCGGTCCGCCCGCGTTCAAGGCACTTCCAGAACCCACAAACAAACCTGCGCCGATCGCGCCGCCTAGTAAAGGTCAATTTGATGCCCCATTTCGACGAGTATGCAGGTCAATGGTGACCGAGAGGTAAATACCGAATCCAATCATCTGCATGTGTCGACCGTGTAGCTTGCGATGTAGGGCCCGATTTTCCTGGGTCTCTCCACTCTCCTCGTGGACTTGCACTGACTGCTCGCTGGAAATCTTTTTGATCGCGCCAGCATCATTGTTGGAAGTAGGTGGTGTTGCCATGTTGAAACAAAGGCGACGAAAGTTGGTAGATTTGGAGAAGAAAAGAAATACAGGTCTGACTAGTTGGATTCTGGACGAATGTCTCTCTCATATATCTCCTTGAACAGCGTCATCTTGTCGAGACATTCATGGCATGTCAACTTTACAAGACGACAAAATTGGTCTAGTAACTTTATCAAATGGGGTAATTGACTCCTCCCAACTTTGACTAGCGACACAGAGGTGCCCAGTCTTTCATATGCACTACGGCCATAACCCCTGGAACCGATCGGAGAAGCGAGTAATGCGGGGTAAAGGTGATTCTGGGGAATCCGGTGATCATCCAGTGACGACATCCTTTTTGAACAGGACAACTGGGCTTACACTAGACCTGGCTTTATCCAAACTAGCTGATATCGGCTGAAAGGTGGCCGAGAGCATTGGGTGAAACGGGAAAGGCCAACAAGGAAACGTTCAGTCTGTGCCTGGCGAGGATGTTGTCTTTGGGTTCGACTCTGCCACTCAATCGCCTCTGTCAAGACAACATCCACCTCCTTGCTTCTGGAGCTCAGAGTTTGAGTTCTTATCAATTGGCTCACTTAAAACTCTGCTCAGACTACATCTTTTGAATCGATGGAAAGTACCGTTGCTTGCTCTTACGATCAAATTCCATTTTGCCCCTTAGATGCTTGCTGGGCAACCGAAATTACTTGGCATACCAGGATTGAGGCTCCTATTACAGTAGAGCGAGGTTCACATGCTTTTTGAGACTGAGCTGGAAAAGCTGGGTCGCTTTCTCCAAGACGTTGCCCATGTCTCCCAGGGCTTGATTCCTCGACCCACACGTCCTCTAACCACGACCAGCCACAGAGACAAACTATGGTGGCCGGGATGAAATAGGAATGTGCAAGCGTCGAGTCTGGAAAACCCTGAAATGGGTAAGAAGATTTGACTTCTGGCTTAATTAGATTTCATCATCGTTCAGCTCATGTTAGGCGGCGCCTCGCCCCAGTCGTCTCTAACGCCCTGGTGGGTACACACCCTCATCACCTCGCGCCCTCGCTTTCGCTATCAACTTCCCATTTGAGACGAGATCGAGCCGACAACTACACTACTTTACGTCATGGGAAAGTTTCAGCGCTGGTTCCTTGGTGCACATGGATGTGTTGCACAAGCGATTTCGTAATGTTTTTCAGACATTCGTCACTGATCTTGATTCTGTCCGCACGTCATCAAGCCATTAATAACAGACATCCGGACGTCAGCCATCTACAAAGACTCGCGGCTTCATAACATCAACCGTCGCTCGCACTACACTAATTGTCACTTGCTCCCAGTCAAGGTGCTTCTATTTCCTGTATTCCACAGTCGGTCAGCAATTATCATGTCCGCAGCTCTCCAAACACTGAAGCGCAATATTGAGGTCGCCACCCAGCCAGCCTTGAAGGCCGTTTCGGAGGAACAGTCTAAGAGGACTGCTTCAAGCAATGTCACAGCTCTAGCGACCGGCGGCTACGAGTTCCCTGGCATCCCCAAGATTCCGGATCCCTACAAGAAGCGCCAATGGCAACTTGAGCATATGGCCGGCGCCTTTAGAGTCTCTACGCGAAAGGGCTACACAGAGGGAGCGAGCGGCCACATCAGCGTCCGCGACCCTGTTGATCCAAACACTTTCTGGATCAATCCGTACGTAATGCCGTTGCGTGACGCAGAGCTCATGACCATGCCTCTCTTGCAAGCTTTGTAACTGACAGTCTCTAGCATGGGCAAGCACTTTGGCATGCTCACGGCAAGCGACATGGTACAAATCAACGAGGATGGCCAAGTCATTGGCGGTAACAAGACTGCCGTCAACGCGGCTGGCTTCGTCATCCACAGTGCCATCCACCGCGCTCGCCCGGACGTACACGCCGCCTGTCATATGCACTCTCCGGCCGGCAAGGCGTGGTCTACCTTTGGCAGGCCCGTCGACATCATCAACCAGGACTCGTGCATCTTCTATGACAACCAGGCGGTTTACAGAGGGTTTGGAGGTGTCGTTCTTGGTGCTGAAGAGGGCCAGAGGATCGTGGAGGCGCTCGGCAAGAATGGAGTCATTTTCCTACAAAACCACGGCATCCTAACTACAGGAGGCACGGTTGACGAAGCTGCTTACTTGCTTACTGCTCTTGAACGCACTTGTGAAGTTCAGATTATGGTGGAGGCTGCGGGGTTGCCAAAGAACATCATTGGTGACAATGAAGCCGAGTTTACCGCCAAGGTCAACGCTGACCCTGTAAGTTCCGCCAACCTTATGTCCACTCTCCTGTGGCATTAGGAGACAGTATTACCTCTAACGTTTCATCTATAGGAGAGCCTCTATACTGAATTTCAGCCTGACTTTGAGTATGAGATCTGGCATTCTGGCGGACAGATATGCAGAGGGGTATGAAGAAATGGTTGAAGTATATCAACGTTCACAAGACAACCTCTAGATTGAGCAAAGAATAATATAACAACCAAACCTGCGCGACCACATCTGCAAGATTCACCCGGAGCTTTCCCAGTTCGTCGATACATCTCTGACGCAACCTGTGAAGACTTAGGATTTAACGAGGTGGGCGCCGTAGAACGGTCTTAAATCTGGATCGAATGAAGGGCTACTATCGTTGCTGTTGCTCGGGTCAGGTCAGAATGTGAGCAGAAAGCGCGAGAAAGAAAAATAAGAAAAATACAAACAATGAAAAAAGAGGAGCACACAGAAAACTAGAGATTCGCTGGTCGTCATCGGCCTAGCTACTAATCCGGCGCTTGCTAGTTTCTTATTGGAGATCTAACTTTGGCCTCGGCGCGTGCCATCGTTCAGAAGCATTCGCTTTTGTCAGGCCGCGAGTTCACCGACCAGGGCTCCAGGGCTCCAGGGACTCGCCGAAGCCGATCCTGCTCTTGGACAAGGCCACATCGTCCTCGGACACGACAACGGAATCCACCATCCATGAAGTCATCGACAGGGAGTTTGTTGAGGCGGGCTACGCTGTCATCATCGTCTCCCACCGTCTGAGCACAACGGCAGGTCGGATGCGGCCCGGGAAAAACTTGGTGGCTCTGCTCCAGAACGGTTCGCTGGCGAAGACGGTTGGGTATGAGGATGTGGGAGAAGGGCGCATCGACCTTGGCCAATAGTGAGGATGGTGCCGCCTAGACGCGTGACTCTGGGTGGAATGCATGCAGAAGACACACTTGCCCTGACTTGATCCAACGATGCTGTTGTTTTGCTCTACTCCCGCGCTGCTATCTAAAATACGCTCAGTGAGGGTCAATGCTGTTTATTGCTAAGCTGAAGAGAAGAAAATTGAACCATCACTTTGAGGGCAAGTCGCGGCTTAGAAGGGCCACGCTGTGTTCCGGCCATTTCCCCTGAAGGCCTTTGGCCTGCCACACTCAGACACTGTATCGCTTACAAAACGAGTCTACGTAGCCCGTGTTGAATATTGGCCGGGATCGTCGCCAAATTCGCTCTGACAGGTGACGAGAGTCGATGACCTGTTGTTGCATCTCACGCTATAGCGGATGTTGGGCGTGTGTGTCCCCGATGTCAACCGTTGCAGCGCGGTCCGCACCACCCTTGGCGAAGCCGAAATTTTGAGCGCCGCCGCCTGCGTGACGGCGCAGTTCCACTAGCTGCCCAAGTATACTGAGCTCATGCTCCCCCATTCTGTCTGTATTAGTCTCCTTCACGTTGACCGTTGTCTCGGCCCGCTTGCGTTGGTTGTTTCTGTAGCCTCTCGACCGGGAGTCTTTGATCGTAGCCCGCAGCCCGCACCAAGAATGGTACCCTACCGAGGCACCTGTTCCTCTTCTTGTGGCCAGTATCTTTTCTTAGGTATGCCATATGCCAAACCGCCCGTTGGTGACGAGAGGTTCCGGAGTCCGGAGCCGCTCAATACGTCATGGGGAGGAGCGTCCAGCTGCTCAATACGGCCCGCACTGCATCGGCTATGTGGAAAGGGTATTTATTTTATTTTATTTTATTTTTAACTCCTCCCCACTTACGGTGAGGATAATTAAAGAGCAGCTCCCGCAGTGTGAGGACCGCTTCACTGTCAGTGTCATCCGCCAGGCCACAAGACCCTGAGAGCCGCTACCCGTGGCCGCATACATTTAGGGCGCCGACAGCCACGGCGGCGGCACCTGCCACGGCCGGTATAATCTACCCTTCATCTCTCAATCCGGGGGCGTTGGGCTGCCCTCCATCGGCGTGTCGTCAAATTCTGATTGTCACTCTGGGGTTTCATCGCTGTCAGGGAGGTCGCTGGAACGCAGAGCTCCAACGGTTTACATGATCAGCGGCTTGCGCTACATTGGATCCAAGAGAACATCTGCATTTGATGTCTTTCACCTGCATTCAACCGTATATACCCTAATAGGCCCACAAGCATCCCGTTCAGTCATTCCCCAGCACTGCGTCTCTCACACCTGGTTCCAGATTCCATTAACCATCTCGTCGGAGATCTCGCTGAGCTCCTCATACGGAGGTCATGCGAGAGAATGATGCGGATGGCGAAAGGCGTCGCGGTGAGCGAGTCCATCTTCAGCTTGCGGTCATGAACGACGCGCATGATATGGCACAGAAGCTTCTCGAAGGGGAAGGGCCGTTGTCCACGGTAGAAAAATTTGTTCGTCTCCACGTGCAAATTCATGATGATGATATCGACCGCGGGTGGGCCCGAAAACACATGGTCTCCGGTCGCGGTGCGCACCTCGCCCGACACCGGGTCAATATACTTGCCGTCGACGATCGGGGTTTTGGCGTCCACCTCCCAGCCGGGGGTATGGATCTCGTCGGGGTGAGAAGTATCGCATTGGGGAGGAGACATTGTCGTCAGATGGTGCGATGCCCGCTATGTTGACGGAATGAATTTAAGGTAGGGTGAATCGTGATGATTCTGATGTGTTTGAAATTGGATTGTGATATTGAAGAAGGGAAGTTTGGGTGAGTTACGGAGGAGTTAAGAGCATTTATATGCGGGAGGCTAATACGGGTAAAGGCATATTATTACCTTGGCGAATATGGCAAGCAGGCAGCGCCTGCATTGCGTCACTGTGCTGTTGGTTGTGCATGCCTCTCGTGCCCTGAGAGAGGCGGACTATGTACTCATGCTAGTCTACGAATAGATTCCCAACAATTCCCTCTAAGTGTCTTGGCAGTGTTGGGGCCGCGTGTCGGCCGCGTGTGCGTCCCTCCACGGGCACACCACGTTCCATTATAAACGATGGGGTTTCCGAGGGCGAAGTCCTCCGAAACCCACGCTTCGCGGCGTCCACCGCACTCCCGTCATTCAGCTATGCACTACATGGACTTTGGACTGCGGAAAGTCCACCTGTGAGGACTCTGTGAACTATGAGCCGCCAAAGAAGTAGAAGCAGAGAGAGGGATATCTTAGGTCTGGATTGCACGGACCAAGTGTCGGGGCAAGTTGACAGGGAGGCCCGGAAAAGGTGCTTGGTTCCTGTTTTTTATTAGCTCGGTCCATTTACAACAATTGGATCAGCTCAGTCTGAGATTAAAAGGGGGCATCAACAACACCTTTCAAGATGAATTTGACAGTTCGAGAGCTCAACTTTGCCGTTATTTTTGATGTGAACTGCTTGATTAGATGATATTGTCCCATTTTATCCATTCTTTTCAGCTTTGAGATTGAGTGTGATTTAGATGCCTTTTCAATCCTTCATCTCTTCTTACCCTCACACGGGCCGGGGCATGGATGCGATTGGACCCCATTGATTATGTAAGGTGCTTGGACTTTGTAAACCTATTCAGGGAACTTTCCATCTCCCTATCATACTAGCTCCTTCCAACATCATTCATACACAACTATGGAGGTCGTTCAGTCAAATGAAGCGTTTAAGTGGATCGACAACAAATTTCGGTTCCAGTACGTCCAAGGCTTTATACGAATCGAAAACCGCCTATTTGTCGCAAAATGGAAAAATCGAAAGGGGCCTCCACTCTCCCTTTACGACAAGCGGCGGGTAGATACAGAAGACAGAGGCCCGAGGATGCAACCTGACTGGACGGTAGCGGAAGGGCAGGGCTACTACATTAAGACGCCCAGCCTCCTTGCATACGCCGAGGAGGTCAACCTCGAGGAACTCCTCCGCCGAGAAATCAAGACATGCGAAATTCTCAGACAGCATCCGCATCCAAATGTTGCTCGCTACCTTGGTTGCCTGGAAACTCGGGGACGGGTATCTGGTCTTTGCTTTGAAAAGTACACACACACGCTTGCCAACAAAGTCGACCCCGAAAATCTTCACAAAGCTGAATTTCTCCGGAGCGGGCGGCCGTTTGTTGGCGACAATATGAAGCAATCACTCGAAGGGCTAAGAGGAGCTATCAACCACCTTCATTCTCTCGATATCGTCCACAACGACATTACGCCCGCAAATATTATGCTCGGTGAGGACGGAACGATGGTCCTTGTTGATTTTGACAGCTGTCGTTGGGTCGGAGAGGATTTACACGGGGAGGATGGGTCCGGGACGAAGCGGACTCATGGGTGGCATGATCCAAACGTCGCCGTTGCATTAAAGAAAAATGACCTTGATGCTTTTACGGAATTGGGGACTTGGCTATTTGGAATGTCGGCTGACGACTTTTTATTCAGATAGCTGGTGGTTACTTGATCCTTTTAGCGGAACCATTATGGATGTAATCAGAACTAGCAACACAGGGGCTTCTAAGGGGAGACTCCAGCAACTCATTACTCTTTTCCCGTCCGTGAACACATCTCCGCCGTTGTAACATCCTCTGGAAATCCTCGACTTGATCGCCTTCGATTGCCTAGATTTCCAGTCGCCTTCTTGATATCCATTATCTCTTGCTTCCATGCTCGCTTGTTTGGCAACAACTGCGCCACGGACATCGAGACGGTCTGACTAGCGAAGCCCGTTTAAAGTCAATCATCATGACATATTAGTCTCGGAATTGAACAGCCGAAACAAAGATACGGAGCGGTAAATGTAGATCGTGCTATGCCTCGTCGAGAGTCCACCGTCGGAAGTCCGACCATGGCTTGTGTCGGACACAACTTGTTACGCGGATTGGTGATAAGGGCTATAATGCTATCTCTCCACCAACACCTTTGGATCTTTCGGGCCACCTCAAGAATCTCCCTCATCCTATCCTCTCTCTCCCGCCTCCCACCATTAGGAAACACCATTTTCCGTACCTGTTAACCCATGGTATCAATGGTTGATAGTATGACGTGAAGATTGTCTCTGCAATCTTGAGAAAATCTCCTTCGTTGTCAATTACACCCTTCTTGGAAATCGCTAGCTGGATAATACGTCTATGTCATCCGCACTCACTGCATACTCAGAGATGTCCATTGTATAGAGGTCGACTGCCCAAGGTTGCCAAGCTTTCGGGGCCCAGACAAGCTTTCATACCTATATAAGGGACGCCCCTCTCCCTATCTACAGAAAAGAGGGCACGCTCTTACTGAATCTACATACCTACCTATCTATGGGCGCCCTATCTTCCCCAATTGCGTCAACTGGTCGCGCGATTGGCTCGCGCGACGGAGCCAAGCACACATTTTGCCCTCCGTCCCTGTCGACTTGTCAAAAACCTCATCGACGTGCAGTAATTTGCACCATGAGCCAGCTGGCCTGCTGTCCCGCGTGCCGGCGATTCACATTCTCCCAGGCGGTCGTTTCACTGGCCGACGAGCAGTGGACGAGCAGCTCTCGACCAGCCGCATGATGAGCTGCCTCGATGGCCCCTGTTTCTTAGGCGCGGGGAGAGTCGCAGTGACCATGTGGGGGGATCTCGCTCGCGCTGCATTCACTGCGCCGCTCGGCTGTCAGTCATCTCGTCGACGACTTCTTTTCTCTCTCTGAATCACCAGTCGCTACGCTCGGCGGGTGTAACCACCTTGGCACGGCCAGTGAGGGCATATAAGCGACAGCCCCCGACGTGCTCACCACCTCACCCGACGCAGATCTCGGATCGCACACACATACAACGACAGATCTCGGAAACACCACCGCCCTTTCACCCCGCCATGACGCTCTCAAACGCCGAGCTCGACGCCCTCGCGGCCACAGACGTCCGCGAGGCCCTCGCCCCAGGCGTCCTCCTCCCCGTCCTCACCTCGCCGCCCTTCATCCCCACGCGCTCCCTCGTCAACTTCCGCGACGCCGGCGCCGTCCCCGGCAGCGCCCTGCCCGCGGGCCGCTTCTACCGCTCCGGCGTCCTCGATGGCGCGGCCAAGGACCCGGAGGCGCTCGCCTGGATGGCCGCCCACGTGCGCCGCATCTTCGACCTGCGCCTCGCCAGGGAGCGCGAGCGCGCGCCCGACCCCGTCGTCCCCGGCGTCGAGAACGTCTGGCTCGATGGGCAGGAGAGCTACCCGACGCCTGTCCTCGAGGAATTTGCCGTCGGTGGCGGCGTGGCGGCCTGGAGGAGGCAGTATGTGGGTGTGACGCTCAGCTACCGGCCTGTTATCCGCGCGCTGCTGGAGCATGTGCGAGATCGACCGACGGAGCCGATCCTCTTTCACTGCACGGGTAGGGCACACTGCCAGCTCCCTCCTCGCTCTCTTTTCGCCGACTGACGCTCACTCCCTCTCAACAGCCGGCCGTGACCGCACCGGCGTCGTTGCCGGCCTCCTGCACCACCTCGCCGGCACGTCTCCCCAGGACGCGGCCCGAGACTACATGCTCTCGCGCATCGGCACCGAGCCCGCGCGCGACATACTCGTGCAGTTCGCCATGGCCAGCGTTGGCATCACGGACCCCGAGACGCCGGGCTTCTTCAACCTCGTCAGCCTGCGGCCCGAGTTCTGGGAGGGCTTCCTCGAGGGCTTGGGCGACGAGTTTGGCGGTTGGGACGGCTACGTGACCAAGGGGCTGGGGTTCTCAGAGGCTGATCTTGCGAAGATTAAGGAGAATCTGCGATCATAGATTGGCCTCGTCTTTGGAATCGCCGATGTTAGGGGCTGTGGCTTTGGGTAGACGTTGAAGATTCTTGATAGAGAGACGGGCCAGACCGATAGAGCTGGCTGAAATAGCCAAGATCGTGCACTAAACAGCTGAACCCTCAATCACGTTGGAATATTCGGGGCTAAGCCAATATGAAACCTGGGGTTGCGTTGACGTAGTATGGTTGCACCACAGGTGAGCAAGCATGGGTTACACCACGTACGCCAAGAAGGAATATCGTAAATTCCCGTAGGCCCTTGATGGCCCTATGCAAAGTTAAAAGTGAGTGCTTCACGATGCCTGCGACGCCAATGCTAATGTTGTAGATGCGTAGATGGATGCATTGCCTACTCTTGGAATCAGCGCCGTTTCCCTCTAGACAATGGCATAGTAAGTGCTCTCAGGCACGCGCCATACACCGCTCAGAATGCCGATATGCGATATGAGACATGCGATATTACAAATAATCAAGGAAGTCAAGGGGGAGTTGCAGTCGACCCCTGTCGCAGGTAGCATGTCGAGCCTAACATGTCGAGCCAAGCGTGCCTATGCAAGCCATGGGTATCTCGCTTGAGCCCATGGTCAGCGCAGCCTAGCTAAGCCCTTGGGTCCATTTGTGCTTCATGTTACTGCCAATACTGCCAATAGAATGATTGCAATGAGCAAATTGCATTTTTCTCATTGCGGCTAAGTCTGGAGTGTTTAGATACCCATTTCAGCCTATGGGCTCTGGACCATGTCCCAGATGGGCCCGAGGGTAGAAATGGGCACCCAGGACGGTACCATACGCCTCAGTCCTGTGCAGCAAGTATCCATACCTACACAAGAGTCTTCACCCTGCTGGAAAGTACGAGCTCTAGCCGTCATCACGTACAAGCAGCGACGGCTTCTGCAACATGCTGGCATCAGTCTCGACACTGTATTCGCTCAGTAACCCAAGCACAAGATCAGATAAGCAAGGCCAGCAACGTCAGGTTACAGTCTCCACGCACCACGAAAGTTTTGTCCGAGCCAAAAAAAGAAAGAAAAAGCTCGTCGGGACAAGGCCTTGCTGCATATACGAGCTTTGATCCTGTTTGCATCTCGATCCTCCTATTTCGTGCGTTCAACCGTCGTCAAGCCCATACCCAACGACCAGCCACCCCCCCCCCCCCCATGACATCACCGCATCCCACCCTCATGCCACGCCAGGACCCTGAAGGCGCCACAACCCACGCGCCGCATCCCTGCCAATGACGCCAATGACGTGCCCAGCCACAAGGGGTCCCCTACGACTTGGAGAACCAAGTTTTTGACACACGTTGCCCTTGTGCGCCTTTCCTTCCTTGGAAATATTGTGTTTGTGCGCGGGCGGGCTGGTGGGAGGATGGCATCATTGCGTATGGCAGCCCGTCATTATGGGGCGGTGATCATCTGGGCTTGTCACTCGAGCGTCCGGAAAGTCGTCGAGTTGCATATATAACCCGATCCCCTTCAGCATCACTACAATCAACTCATTCTGTATTCAACCCAGACGCCAAACACCGACAACTCTTCAAGTAAAGAAAAAAAAAATCAACCAAACACCAAACAACAGCCATCATGTTCTCCGGCCGCAACACCCGTCACCACCACCACCGCCACCACCACCACGCAGCCGCCACCACCACCTCTCATCCCCCTCACCGTCATGGCATCTTCTCCCGCCGTCGTGCCGCGCCCGTCCACCACCAGCAGCGCAAGCCCACCATGAGGGACAAGATCAGTGGAGCCTTCACCAAGTTGAGGGGAAGCCTGACTGGCAGACCCGGCCTCAAGGTGAGGGGAATACCTTCTGCGAGATGGTAAATCCAGCGTCGCTAACAATCCATGAATAGGCCGCTGGCACCCGCCGCATGAACGGCACCGATGGTCGCGGATCGCACCGTCGCCGTCGATTCTTTTAAATGCAGACAGAGAAGTCCATGAGAAGGAACAGGATGATTGATCTATTTAATGACTTGGCATGAGTTGGCCACGAATTATACCCTGCCCTCGACTGGGCATCACGTTCCCTGCGATTCAGTTGGGCCCCCAACAGGCAACGCGACGCTTGCATTTAATAGTACTAGATGTACCCTATTTGTGCAGCCAATTTAAACCAATTTCGTGGATGTATAGCTCCTGTTCGTGAGATACCCACTGGTTAGCATGATATTCGAGGCGAAAATGACCCCACAACGTACGGTACGCCACCAAGCTGCGGCAAGGGTGAGACCTGTGGATCCCTTCCTTGACCGGGCAAGACTGGTTCTCCTTCCATATTAATGGCAACCGCTGTATGCCTCCCACATGTCCATCTGCCAGGCCCGCGAGACTAAAGCAGCTCGTCCGAGTCTTCGGGTCCGGTGGTCGGAGGACGAAATGGCGGCGCGAGGCGCACTCCAGGTCGAAGCTTCAATCGATTGTTGGCAGGCTGTGGGATTCGAGACATTTGTGTCGAACCTAACGCCGAATATGCGAGGGGATCGGTATCTCGAATGCTCGAAGTGCGTCCCCTCATGAGCCGATTCTGGTCTTTGTCGGGCAGCATGGGCTTCAGGGCCGCTTTCTTCCTGCAAACTTAGTCAATATCGACTTCTGTTTTTGTCCCCAGAAGTGCTTTGTACCGCTGGAAAGCTTGTTCAAGTTCCTGTAATTCCTTCTTGCTCGGAGACGGATGCTTCTTCACTCGCTCGGATCCCCTGAGAGAGCCAAGCCGATCGCTTGATCGCAGTACTTCTGGGCGGAGCTGTCCTGCAGGCTTGACAACTCTCTTCGATTCGTTCGACTTCAGAGTCACTTTGTGTACAGGTGTTCTCGCCGCGTCATCATGTCCCAGACTGATTGCGACTCTCGCGAGGTCCACCCGAACTACAGAGGCAATCTCGTCGCCAGCGTCGTCGATAGAGTTAATAGCAGGCTCCCGGCAAGAACGAGCCCGAGGTGTAGAGGATCCGACAGGCGGTGTGCTCAAGATCCTATCTTCGAGATTGTGTTCGAATCCTACCTCGGTCTCAAAAGGGCTCTCGGGTGTCCGGGGATCGGTTTTCGCTGCGCCATTGAGTCCAGTTTCAGCTTCAAATACTCGCCAATCCTCCGCGGGCCTTGGAGTCTGAGGTGTTGGCTCACCAGACGAGACATCCGTAGCTTGGCCAGTACGCAGGGATTTGCAGGCCCCGGTAACGGGCTTGCGATCTGCAGTTCCATCCATGATCTTCTGGGCCTTTCTTTTGTTGAGATTATTGCCTTCGTCAAGGCAAATGTCCATAGAGTTGGTCGATGGACGGCGGGCATCCTCGGGCTGTCGCGGAGCTGTCGCTGACAAGCCGTGTCCATCGGCTCCTCCTTGTGTTGGCTGCTTTCGGAGCTTGCCTCGGATTCGGGTGTCAGGGGTCGATGGCCGTGATGCAAAACGATCCTATGCGTTTGACACCTTGGTAAAGACCTTTGAGGATACCATTCGAGACATCTTGGTGGCGGACGAGTTTTTCGGCTGTGGGGTCTTCGGCTTCAGAGCATCTGTCGCGGCAAGCATAGCCATGACTTTTTCGTTGATCTCGTCAGCGTCAACCATACCACCAGGTACAACCGTGTCCTTCTGGTCCAGTTTCGAAGCCCCCAAGCCTCCGGCAACGGCGGGTTGTGCCTCCAAGTCAGGGGAGCGTCCATCGGAGTCGGCGTGCTGCCTGGGAGATTCGAGTGGCGACATTGGCGATTCTGGTGCAGACCTAAACGGTCCAGATGCTTTGCTCTGCTGAAGAGAGCCTGCACGGTTTTGGGCAATGGAAGGCCCCGCCAATGCTCCCCCAGAATTCATGGCGTGGGTCTTCCCGACTCGCGATGGACCTTGTTGAGCATCCGAGGGCTCTTCATCGTTAATGAAAACGGGATGCATCGTAAATGGAGAGATAGGACCTCGATCCATAGATATGGCAGACTGAGGGTTCTTCGGCATCGCCATAGACTTTGACGATGGTAGCTCACCGAGATTTCCATCCGAAATGCAAGCTGCCTCGCCATCGTTGGATTTAATGTCGGTGTCGTCAAGGGGGTCGCTCGCTATGCGGTCGATGCTGTTGGAACGTCTGATGCCTCTGGACCGAGTCACTCTCTTCGCGTTCTTATCCGATGGGATCAACGGGATTTCCCGCAGTTCTGTGACACGTCAACTCCGCTTCTGGACAAAGGGAGGATCGGGGCATTCTTACCTTGATTGCGATCCTCCAGAGAGTCTGCAAAGGCCCTCTGGCGTCGGCGCGACCCCCACGACTTGAGCAAGTTGCGTTTCTTGCCGTACGTTACGTTCGTGGGCGCCATTTCGACAGAGATATGACTAAGAAATGCAGAAACAACGGACAGAAAAGAAGAACAAATAACAAGTGCCAGATAAAGAACAAATCCGCGAGCAGAAACGAGTGG
Source organism: Tolypocladium guangdongense (assembly GCA_022114105.1). Taxonomy (NCBI): domain Eukaryota; kingdom Fungi; phylum Ascomycota; class Sordariomycetes; order Hypocreales; family Ophiocordycipitaceae; genus Tolypocladium; species Tolypocladium guangdongense. The sequence goes on along the minus strand of NRQP01000001.1, from coordinate 3,586,669 downwards.
ACGACAGCGTCGATGGGGCGCGTTCCTCGCCAAGCCGTCGTTGCGGAGGGCGAGGTGCGAGGTGGTGGTCAAGAAAAATGAGTGCGGCCCAAGAAGCATTCGGCGGCAGGCATCCTACTACCTGCCACCGTCATGTGTGTGGGCAAGGGAAAGAGGGAGGAGCGTCATATCCTGATGGAAACACGTGTTTGAGTCGACTGCACGAGGCCAAGCTTGCTGGAAGATGCGTTAGCGGCGCAGCGATGGGGACGAAACCAAAAGGCGAGGCGGTGGTGAAGGTGAAGAAGCTAAGGGAGGCAGGCAGTTGTTTGGGCTGAGAATTTTTGATGAAATGAGGAAGACACATCAGACGAATGCATGTGGCACGTGGCAACTGTCTGAAGGGCCGCTGGTGGGGGCTTGGCAGGTCAAGGGAAGGGCACTTGATTCACCGCCTGTGGCTCGGAGTCTCAGTATCACTGTACATTCCAGGTTCTCGAGCATCACCCTGCTCGAAGGCTCACGCACCTGCGCGAGGCAGGTACCTGGGTAGGTAAGGTCATCTTCCTGCCGAAAATGGAATCTGTACACCGATTAACCATTTGCGTTCTAAGAGTAGTGAAGCTAGCTTTCCGTTGACTCAACCGCAAAAACTTGGTGAGCGCTACAAACGATTCAATTATATCAGACTGATAATATATTCCAACCGGAGTTTCGTAGAGGTTTGCCCACGTACCTTGAAACTGTGAGAAAGCACGGTCACTCTGTGCATGGTAGGCGCAGAGAAAACTCAAAATGGCCGATAATCTTGGTGTCTCCCATGCACCAGAGATGAAACTTGATTATCACTTGCTCAGCGTCTTGAGACTCAATATTTCAAAGCTTGTTTGTCTTGTCGTAGCAAAGCCTGTTCTTCTCCCCCCTCTTCATGGCTTCACGGGGGCCCAGGAACCGTCTTTTGGGAAACAAAAATGGCACAACGCTATTAAGCCAGCGCAATAGACGACTTTCGATACCATCAAACTTTCAGATATTCATGTCTTGCAAGTACAGGGTACAGGTCCCTTGATGAATGCTTACGCCGTTTGCCGTTACAGAACCGAGGCTCAAGGGTAGCCTTGACACGAGTACAGATCCTGGCTCAGCCTCATTCCTATTTTTTCTTCCATGGAATTTGCGATATTTCGAGAAACAATGCGCATGCAAGAAGCATAGACAGAATCGGGGGGGCTGGTGTTGCAACTCCGCTGTCTGCCCCAGAACTGCAAGCAACCCTGCGACCAGACCCGACGACGAAAACAGCTACCTGCAAGTTTGCCCTTCCGTCTCAGGATCGAAATGGCGCTCCGTTCTCGGAAACCCCAAACACTTCAAAGTAAATGATTCGACGATGCACGGCACATACATTTGCAGATGCAGCTTTGCGCAGCTGAGGTGCGGAAGTCGTCCTTGAGGTGCACGTGACTTATGGCACAGGTTACCCCTGCTCCTTTTACGTCATGTAAGACTCTTGCCACCAAAAAAAGTCGCGTCACCAAAACCTTCGCCTGGCCAAGTCAACGCGTCCCGACAAGCGCAATCTGAGAACACGTCGTCGAGAGGAAGGGAGGCAGGAGCCTGGGTGTGCTGTTGGATTTGGCTGCATGACTGTGTCGGTGCCTCACGGCCGGAAGCTTCGTTAACTCCATTGCCCAACATCCCGACATCCTAGGCAACCCCCCGGCTCCAACGTGGACGACGACCTACGTACCACGGTTCTTATAAGGCGTTGGTGGACGGAAAGCCTGTTTTGACTGCACGGGACAATCCTGGCAAGCTTGCCTGTCATGCTTCGATCAGTCCTCGGTCTGACGGCACTCCCTCTCCGGAGAGGAGCCGCCCAGGCGATCTCAACGCCTGCCTGGGAAGGCGCCTGGCGAAGGTTGTTCAGCTTCGAGACGAGGCAAACGCTATCGCGATGCACACAACGGCAGGGCTCGAGCCCTTTACAGGCCCTCAGGGACGCGGCACGCCACGAGGCGAAGCGACCGACACTCGGCGCCTCGGGGACAACGTTTGCGCGAATGCAACAGCGAGGGTTCCGGTTCTCTGCCTGGAGGAGGAGCGCCGACGGCGCGAAGCCTGAGGAGAAGCTGTCGTTGGGTGCCAGGCTGAAGAAGCTTTCCAAGGAATACGGCTGGTCAGCAGTTGGCGTGTACCTCGCGCTGAGCGTGCTGGACTTTCCATTTTGCTTCCTCCTCGTGAGGGTCGTTGGGACGGACAAGATTGGTGAGCAGCCACATCCGCCTGCTGAATCACGTTCCGACGCAGGCGGCTAACCATTTGGAAACAGGCATGATCGAACACTATGTCGTTTCGACAGTCTCGAGCATGATCCCCGAAACCGTACGGCAGACGGCTAGCGAGTACTGGCACTCCATCAAGAGCAAAGAGAGGCAGAAGCTCGGAGATGATGGCATCGGCGAAAAGATGGAAATGGCTGGCTGGGGGGTCCAGGAGGCCCAGAAACGAAACACGGAGGAAGCCAGTAAGTCGACACCCATTGTCTGCCTTGCCGATGTGCATCTTGACGTGTCCCTCGACGTGCGGCTAACGACTGCACAGGCCTAGCGACGCAATTGGCGCTCGCCTACGCAATCCACAAGAGCTTCATCTTCATCCGGGTGCCGCTGACTGCGGCGGTTACGCCCAAGGTCGTCAAGGTGCTCCGGGGCTGGGGCTGGAACATTGGGAAGCGCTCGCCGCGATGAAGATGAGGCCGGCGACGATCTCCCGGAGGGTAGGCAGAAGCCATGGGAGACGAGCCAGCCATGGCACAGCTGGCTCGACGAACCACTTCACGTATAGACCCATCTCTTGTATAATACCTGTACTCTCTGCCACCTAGCTGAACCATGACGTGAGGCGGCGAGAATATCCCTACGAGTGATTGCAATACGACGGGTGGGAGCCCGACTCATTAAGTGGCGCGGATGCACCTCTGGCGCAATAGAAAAGCATGTTGTCCTGGAAGTTTTGGGGCCGAGCATGCCGCTTATTGAAGCTTGCCGAAGTTATTGCCAAGCCTCACCACACCCGCTCGATACGGGCCTTGCGGGGATGGCTCAACAGGCAGTGCAAGCTTTGGCTTTGCGTTTAATGAGCAAGCCATTCCACCCACGTCCTCGGCCGCGTAGGGTTCGCACCGACCGGTGGTTGGGCGCTGAGGAAGCTTGATTCCCTGCCCTCGTGATGCCGGGCCTCGTGATGCGCGTCGCCGAGGATGCCGGCTGCGGGGGAGCATAGAGTTCTGGGGGAATGACATGGCTGCTGGGCACGCTATGCCAATACCGAGCTTTCTCGTCCCCGTAAGTTTCGTGCCGTGAGGATATGCTTTTTCCCGATGCTGCGGCGCATCCGGCGGCGGTGGGGCCTGGAGCCTCACGAATCGTGGAGTAGTGGGACGGGGCCAGTCTTTTTTAGACGAAGCGTCTCAAAATCAGGCCACGGGCACAGCTCCGCAAACAACGGCTCAGGGGCAGTGGATGATTCGTTCCCAAGGTCCATTCAGTGTGGAAGCCTCCCCCGGCTAGTCCAAGAGAGCGGTTATATTTACTTGTAAACTCTATTTTCGCCAGGGGGACCCTTGGAGATATTTCATCAACATCAGCGGACAAGTAATAATAGAAAGCCCGCTCGTTGGGCGCCTCGTGTCGCGCCGGTCTTTATTAGGGGGCGTTCCCGGCGGGGGCCACACATTCTTGGCCAGGCACCGCGGAGTTTGGGCCATGATGCCGCTCTTTGTGTGATGTTGATGCTTCGGCGTCCATGCAGCGTCCGCGGGACGAAGACCCTCTTCGCAAGGGGCATTGCATCTCCGTGGGGGCCCTCCTTCTCTCTTTTTTCCCCCGATCGATGTGGCTATGCGAGGCAGCTTTGGTACGTCAAGGGGTTCCGCACAGAACCGCCCGATGGCCGCAGGTGCGGTTGCATCACGAGCCGCATTGATGGTAGGGGCAGGCCACCGTCAGGCCACCGTCAGGCTATTCGGAATCCTCATCAGGCCGCAGGGATCAGCAGCCAGGCAATCAAAGAAGGCAGCCAGGCAATCAAAGAAGGTTTGCACTGGCGAACATCAGCCGCGCACGCAGCTGCCACCCGGCGAAACGCAGCTGGTGGCGGGCCGAGGCTGGCGATGGTGGTGGGCGGCTTCACCCGGTGCGGCCAGCGCAGCGTGGCAGAACTCGGTGCCACGAGCTCTGCCGAGAGCCACCGGAGGGGGCTCCGGTCTTAGCATCGCGCGGCGGGTCCTGCGCTGCCGGGGGCCCTCGTTGCCCGTTTGGGCGACGGGCATTGACGCGGGCGGCCTCGTTGTTCTGTCCGACGTTGCAAGTTGGAAGCGTGAGGCCGGCGGGCTGTTGCAGGAGGCGCCTCACGAGACGGCTGGCGAGGCACTGCCTGAACAGGCAATAGCAAAACCGGCAAGTTCCAAGCCTCCTCCAACGCCCAAGCTCAGCTCTCTGTCAGGTCGTCCGTCTGCCGGGGCACGCAGCTCTCTTTTCGCGTGCGCCTCGCTGCCACACCAACAAACATATCACTGCCGCACAGGGCCCATCCGCCGCGTGTTACGAACAAAGCGAGCAGGGAGGGGGCCGGGGACCAGTCGCGGTTACACGTTCGTTCGTCTCGCCACTGCACGTCTGACGCATGCAGCGCGGGCCCGCGATGCATCTGTCAACTTTGCGCCGCGCTCGATCCCTCGCAGGAGGATTGTGGCAGCGAGCTGGCCCAGCGGCTATCGCGCAGCGGAGACGTCGCAGAAGCAGCAGGAGGGAGGGGGGAGGGACTGAGGCGAGCCATGGCAGTCCGCCAACAAACGGTGTGTTCCACGACGTGCCGTCACTCCTTGCCATGTTACCCCTTTTCTTGCGTTCACTGATTCCGGGAAACTCATCCGCGACGCACACGTAGGAGGAACCTGCGGAAGTTGTAATAAAAAAATTATCCCAGGCCCAGACGGACCAAACTCTGTTCGTGGCGAGCGACCAGTGGCACGCCTCCGCTGGCGTCTGAGCGGGCCACTTCCGAATGGCATCTTTCAGGCCCGCGCTTGGTGATCACGGGGCGCCTCGATGCTGACGACGACGGCCGAGATCCATTTGAGTTTGGGCGCAGAATCGAGCCCGCGGCAGGTATGCATCACCTTGGCCGGCCTGCAAACAGCGCTCCGCCGCGCGGCATGCCTCACCTTGCGCCGCGTCCCGTCTGTGCATTCCCCATACGGCAAACACATGCGATGCACGTACGTAGCATCCGAGCTGCGTGCCATCGTCCCGGAGCACTGGTATAGTACCCGGTACCGACCCCAGCCCAGCCACAGGGTCATGGCCTCAAAAGCTTGGCTGGGCGGAAGGCCGAGGCGTGACGCCACCGACCACGCCCGTGGGCGGGCCTGCAAGTACCAGTACGCGCACGCGTAGCGCGCTAAGGCAAGGCAGGCCAGCGAATCGCGAGACGCAAACCTTAAATCACGCCTGCTTTCCTGTCGCTGCCCGTCTGTGCTTGCGTTTGCGCTGTTGTGCGGAGGCAGGGCGTACTCGTAGTGCAAAAGTAAAACGTGCCGACGGGTGAGGGGCAACGCCCTGCGCGACGAGTGTTTGCGCCTCGTACATTGACTTTTGTAGCGGTCGCGCGCTGTTAGCCCGTTGTGCGCCGCCGCCTGGCCTCCATCATGTGTCAGTTTTAGATTTCCTCGCCAACCGCCGTCTCCGTAGGTCGACCGCCATCTCCGTAGGTCACCGCCGGTGCCCGGCCTGAAAGCATATCCGCCGCTGGTCCCCACGATGCGGGTTAATTAGTCGTTGGACCCTCATTGTGCGACCTTTGTGCGCAACGACGGCTCCGCAGGGGTGTGTGTGTGACGCTCGTTGCTCAGTAAACTTACTCGGGATCCTCCTTCCGTCTTGAGATGTGCGAGACAGCCAAGGCGTGAGCGTGTGATGGATGCGCTCTAACATCTATAAACCCAGGCTTCCTGCTCGCTCTCGGATTCCTGGCTGCCAGTTGTCTCCCTTACATACAGACGACCGTCCATCGCCTGCATGATTACCACCTCGCCTAGTTATTTATTCCTCCGTGTCACCATCGACTAGTCTCGCCTTTGGTCCGAGCGGGCCTTTACTGTATACAGACCGCTACACAACACCTCCTGCTCACGCCTTGCATCGCGGCTCGTTGCACGCTCTGCCGCCTCGCTACGTCCGCCGGGTCGCCAACTCATCCCGTCTCACCTTGTCAAGCCACCTCCAACGCAAGGCAGCCCGGGTTGTCTGTTGTTGCAGCCGCTGCTCCGCCGAGTTCCATCAACCGCACAATCGTACATACCTACACACCAAGGACTACAATCACTCGTGCCGGCCACCCCTGTCACACAATCCTGCTGTGCCCATCCCTGTCCCCGTCTCCCCTGCCCCCACACACCGGTCATCCGTCTGCCGTCGAGGACAGAAGTGGTCCTCTGCCCGGAGCAAGGGACATCATACTATATATACATGACCGCCTCACCGTCGCCTACCTTGACTACGATGCTGTCTGTCCACCCGCAAGACATCCAACACCAACACCAGCACCCCTACCACCGGCATCACTGCCAGCACCGCCAGCACCAGCACCAGCACCACCAAGCCGCGCACAGCAGCGCACGCTCCCGCCCCATGCCTCACCGCGAGCCCGAGTCCCCCGTCCTCGGCCTGCCCAGGATGGCAGGCTCCAGCCCTCCTCCCGCGTCCAAGAACCCGCAGGACGCGGCCGTCGCGCAGGCGCTCGAGATCGCCCGGGAGAGCCCCGACGGCGCCTTGGACCCGACGGTCAGCAAGATCCTGGACCACGCGCTCTCGCACATCTGGGGCAAGGTCAAGGCCCAGCCGGGCTCGTACGTCATGTCGCGGGACGAGTTTGCCGTCTTCAACTTCTTCCAGCACCGCTTCACCGGTGACAAGGACGCCGTTGCGGCGCGGAAGCGGTACTGGGCCAACGCGCGGGCTTAGAAGCCAGCCCGCCAGCCCGTCAGCCCGCCGGCCGGCTGCAGTCGGCTGCAGCTGAACGGGATCCCGGGATGCAAGCAGGCGCCATAAAAACACATGACTGGAAGAAAAAAGAAAAAAAAAAAAATTCGACGTCTCCTGGGCAGCGGGCTCGGCATCGTCCATCCGGGGGACATGTCAGGAGGACTGGGCGGTATCCGCAAGAGGCTCGTCGACGGCAACCAACGTCACGTTTCGTCCCGAGGAGGCAGGCAGAAGAGGCACCACAGGCTCAACAGGCACCACGGGCACCACGGGCACCAGCTCGCGACAACGGAGCGACAAGGCACGCAGCCCGCCGCCCGAGACGCCGAACACGACCGGATCGATCAGCATCACCGTGCAGCTGCAGTGCGCTCGAGCCGGGCTTCTGGCCTTCGAAAAGGGCGGGGCTCCTCTGGGGCTGGCCCTCGCACATGGCGCCCGCCACAGGGGCCACAGAGGCCTAATCGCGCCGTTGGCCCCTGGAGCCAGGCCCCATCGGTCCAGCGAGCCCCGAAGCGCCCAATGATCGCGAGCCGAGCTGGCCTCACCACCGCGTGGCTTGGCGAGTCGGGACGCAGGCGCGCGCCCGCAGATGCCGTGGGCCGTGGAAATGAGACTCGAGTCAAGAGATGCCTCTCCGCGGCCCAATCTGGGGCGGTGCGCGCTTAGCAAGGTCGGTCCTGGTGCAAGCGCCAGCAGCCGCAAAGTCAATCCAGCGCCGTGGCCACCTGATTCACTGGACGACCGCGACTCACGAAACGACGAGGCAGCGCTCGGAGATGCCTTTTTTTGGAGGAAACTTTATGACGCCGCCGAGAGAGGGGTGCCTGGGTTGCTCGGTGGTCCGGGACTTTATCTCCTGTCATGCAACATAACTGATCTTCACGATATCACGCCTTTTATTGCGGTTGCTTAGATACCACAGCGCTCGCTCACGTTGTTTCTTGGTGGATGGGAATACACTAGACCACCTTCCACATTTGACCAGGCGTTTGTGCAAATTTGCAGCGGTCGGCTGGTCATGTCTTGGATCGGCGCGTGACATTAGGTTTGCACAAGTGCGGATCATATCGGTGCCTTTCAGGTTGATCCTCTCGACACATCACCGCGTTTAACCGCACCTCACACGGTCCCATTCTTGAAGTTACTCTCGCCGGCCATCAGCCCCGCGGCCTGAGAGTTGCCGCCGGCTCGTGAGGTGTTGAGATGCACGCGGTTTGCCAGGGTGGCATCGCTTCCTCCTCGTTGATAAAACCTGCCATATCTCCATCCATCCCTCCGCTTTCCCCCCAATCGCAGCCGGGCACATCCAACTCTGTCCCGTCCGACCTCTCGTGAAGGGAGATTCTGGGCCTCAGCTGCTCTTTGTTTTATCTCGCTGTTTTTGCTTTGTTTCTCGCGACGCGAGACATTGGATCCTGGTCGGCGATGACGCGCTTTTGGGGCGTCGCGCTGATGGCGCAGGCGGCCCTCGCGCTGGGCCCGGCGAGGATGCGCGATGCGATGCGCAGCGTTATGGACGTGGTCGACAATGGCTTCGGGATGGCGCCCAGGGCGGATGAATGGACGGGCGAGAAGCCGCTGCGGTGCTTCCAGGTCGCGAACCCGATCATGACGCCCAAGGGACTCGTCGTGGACGATGAGATTATCGATGGTCCGCCCGTGGGACCCATCTTGGTGACCGGCGAGAGGTTCGATCTGGGCATCACGTCTTGCCAGGTGACGCTCATGGACCACGTCTTTGCAAACAGCTATGGGCACCCCTTTGTGGGTGAGTGAGAGGATCTCGTTCGGACCGCGTTGAGACGACACCAGCTGACATCAGTCCAGCCAAGTATGAGCCCCCCAGCTGCGCCTTCAGAAGGGTCCTCCTCAACCTCACCGTCGTCTCCGAGGGCCGCCAGTACGACCGCCTGGCCGTCATGTGGCTTGGCGATACCGAGGTCTGGAGGACGTCGACGGCCGAGCCCAAGGCGCACCCCGGCATCGTCTGGACGTACTGGAAGGACATGACCAACTACCTCTTGCTCTGGCGGCAGCCGCAGACGCTCATCTTCGACCTGGGCAACCTCGTCAACGAAAAGTACACGGGCACCTTCAACGCCACCCTGACGGCCACCTTCGTCAACGAGGACCTCCCCGGCCCGTTCGCCGAGCCCGCCGACAAGATCCTGCCCGTGTCGGCCGGCCGAAGCAGCCAGGGCCTCGGCAGCGCGTTCACGTACCCCGACGAGAAGGCCCAGGGCCTCGTCACGCTGCCGCGCAACATCAAGCGCGCCGTCGCGTCCATCGCGGCAACCGGCCAGGCCGACGAGGAGTTCTGGTGGTCCAACGTGCCCGAGCGCGGCGTCAAGGCGTTTGCGAACCTGACGCTGCCCGGGCTCGGCAGCTTCCGCGAGGTGCGCCTCTGGATCGACGGCCACCTCGTGGGCCTCTCGTGGCCGTTCCCCGTCGTCTTCACCGGGGGCATCGCGCCGCCGCTGCACCGGCCCTTGGTCGGGCTCCAGGCCTTTGACCTGCGCGAGCAGGAGATTGACCTCTCGCCGTGGCTGGGGCTCCTCTGCAACGGCAGGCGGCACAACGTCACCATGGAGGTCGTCGGCGAGGGCGACGCCGTGGTGCCCAGGTACTGGGTCCTCTCCGCCAAGATATTCGTCTGGCTCGACCAGGAGGGCTCCGTGACGACGGGGAGCAGGCCCGTCGTCAACATCTCCTTGCCCGAATACTCGCCACACGTGGACGTGTCGCCCAACAGGTACCTCAAGTACAGGCAGACCACCAAACGCAGTCTGGACATCCATTCGTACATCAAGCGCGCCGACAACCTGACGACGACCATGCGCTGGACCCAAAGGTTCACCATGACCAACGACGGCTACCTTAAGGACGGCGGCAGCTTCCAGCATGTTAAGGCCCTGTACGACGGCGAGGACCTGGCCAGCACCGAGATGGACCTCTTTCATTACTACTACTCGGCGTACGCGTACCCCATCTCGGCGACCTACGCGTCCAAGACGGCCGATGGGCAGTACAGCCTCACGCTCGACGCCAACCTCACGCAGGGCATGAAGCTCGTCACCAACGGGCCGACGGCCTTCCCCAACGGGCTTGAGCCTTTCGAGTACAAGCTGCGCGACAGGATGCACGGCACCAACGTCAAGTCGATGCGCGGCGGCCACGCCTTCTTCTACCAGGTCAACGGCGGCAACAGCAGCGGCGGCTTCGGCAGCATGCACCAGTCATACTCTCTCGGTGCCCGCGGCTTCGGCCTCTACGATATGACCAGCCCCGACTTCATCAGCGACCCGCTGCTCTACAACCGCGTCGTGTCCGTCGTCAACGACACCGTCACGCAGGACCTGCAGTACGTCTACCAGTCAGAAAATGGCACAATTGACCGCGAAGCTCCCGCGCGGCTCTTCGTCCCCGGCGAGGCCGACCAGTATGCGCCGGTAATGGCCAAGGGGCGCGGCGGCTCACGCGTCTTTTCTGGGGACCAGCTACCCGTTGACCACGGGAAGGTCCCCGCGCCTCCTCCGCCGGCAAAGGTGTTCGAGAAACCAGCGGACAAGGCCGACGACAAGGCCGTGCCAGCCCCCGAGGAGCCTGCGGACAAGGGCCCGGACACCGTCGTGGAGAAACTCATTGAGGAGCTCAAGAAGGAGATGAAGAAGGAGTTGGAGGAGGAGATTCGCAAGAAGCTCAAAGAGGAGAACGGAGAGAAGAAGGGCACCGAGGCGCCCGGAAAGGAGCCCGGAAAGGGGCCCCTGCATGACCTCTAGAAGTTCTTAATTCCTACTATAGTACCTAATAGAGTACTTGCATCACCATACGCAACATTCGGTCCTTCCTGAATACACAATCCAGGGACCCACACGGCTCGCTAGACCACACATCTCGGAAGGTTGGGCAGCACATGCTGAGACGAATGCCAAGTCACGCTGGCGGTCCTGACAGCGGCAGTCCCGGTGCCCCTGACCCAGGACTCTGGTTCGCCCCCCCGTTGGGCCTCCTTTGGCATGACGACCCGGCTTGGAGCAGGCGGGCCCGTTGTAGACTGACTTTCCACCTGGAGAGTCAATAGAGCGGAGAAGGCTGTGCGCAAAAGAGGCATGCTTCTGGAAGGGCTCGTTGCCACGCGAGTCGTAAGCAGTGCGCCCCGGGCACAATAAGGTTTCCGTGGGAGGGGGGAAAGCAGTTGATGGCGTGTGGTGAACGGCGAGCGACAGCCGTGGTTGGGTGTGTGCCACAACGTTTCCCGCCATTGTGAAAGTATGTTTTGAGGCCCAAGTCGAGGGCAGACGCAAGTACCGGGTACTTTGCGGCAGAGAATTGCCGGCCATGGTCCCGAAGGTTGCCTGCATTACGAATTATTATGCCGGATTATGTCAAAATGAATGAATATGGTTGCGACTAAGGTAAGAGTTGAGATCTGAGAGCCCGTCTACCGTCTACAGTCGCAACAAGTGTCCCGCAGAAAGTTGGCTAGGCCTTCTCCCGATGTCGCCATGTGAGCTTCCCACGCATCAGTCCTGCATCACCGCAACCTTGCAGTTGGACAGCTGCCGGCCGAAATGGTCACGATGTCGATGGCTGCTGCTCCCCGGATTCCCGGAAGATGAAGCTTTTGCAACAGGTGCGCGTGGCAAAGTATTTCTGGCCGGCTGGCGCTGGAATGACGGCATCGTGGTCGCGACGGCTAGATCGGCTGAGACGACAAGGTCTGATGGAAAGTCTGTTGCCCGGGGCTGAAGGCAGCTGGCCGGAGCTTAGGCGACCGCGTTCCGGTGGTGTGCGGCCGGAGGCCCATGGATCGGGGGCTGCGGCGGAGTCGACCCGGATGTGGACTCGGAGCAGAGTGGGCTCCCCTCCGGTGGGCCCCCGGCGCTAGTCCGCAACCAGTAGTTGCATACGCGCCGCCCAAAACAACGAGGAGCGAGGACCTGCAGAGGCGGTCGGACGGGCAAACGGACGAGGAGTTCCGTGTCCGGTCGCGGGCCGACGAGCCAGTCGACGGTGCTGGGAGCCAGGACTGGCTCCCGGCGCTGCCGGCCTCCCAACGACAGCCCGCTGCCACGCAGTGACGCCATCGCCAACCGCGAGCAACGCACGAGGGTTTCGGCGCTGGCTCCCCCGGCGCGCTCATAGGCGTCGCGGCGGCCGGCGCTGCGACGCGCACGTCTGCGCAGCGGCAAGCGAAACACGGCTGCTGCGGCGCAGAATCGACGTCTGGTTGGGGAGCCGCCGGCTGAGAGCGCGTTCCTCGGCGGTTGCTACGGGGTGCGGGCATTAATAATAATAGGCCCTGAGGTGCCGCTGGTGGTACGTCCTGCAGGGGGAAAGGACGCATCCATTGGACAGGAGCGAAGCTCGACGGTGTGACCTCATAGTCAATACCCCCTTGCAACTCTGCAACAGCCGATCGCTCCGAGGGACATCACGGACTGGGAGCAGCAGCAACGGCTCGCCCAGGCTGCTGCGACCTCGCCCTGATTGACTTTATGCGCCGCTGCTCTTGTTTTCCCTCGTGCTCGGCTTTTCCTCCTTCCCCCTCCCCTCGCATCTACATATACCCAGGGCCTGCCGTCAACACCATCCGTCCGTCTGTTGTTTACATGCCTACAGCTGCCGAGCAACAACGTCACACATACATCATCAACACCACCGCATAATAGCCTAGCCCGAGCTGCAGCTTGTCCTTGTCCTCATCCCGCCTTGCCGATAGCCCGCTGCGCTGCTGCATCGTCGTGCTCGCACTCCAAATACCAGAACACACAGCCATCGCCGTCGCCATGTCCTTGTCGGGCGTCATCAACGTCATCCTCCGGGCCACGGCCCTCGTCTGGACGCTCCTCATCACGGCCCTCATCGGCAACGTCATCGCCTCCAACGTCCACGACACCACCTCCGCCAAGGCTGCCCTCAACTTCACCATGTTCGTCGTCGCCCTCTCGTGGGTCGTCTGCCTCTACGGCATAGCCGCCTCCTTCTTCTCCTCGCTCGCCCGCCCCATCGTCATGCTGCCCCTCGATATCCTCGCTGTCCTCTTCACCTTCATCAACGCCATCGTCCTGGCCGCCAAGCTGCGCGGCGTCAACTGCGGCAACATCCCCGGCGACCACCTGCCCTCCAACTGGATCGGCTTCGGCTCCGACGACAACGAGAAGCGCTGCCGCGAGATCCAGGCCAGCACCGCCTTCATGTGGTTCCTCTGGGCCTGCTTCAGCGGCTCCCTGTTCTTAACCGTCAAGGAGTCGCGCAGCGCCTTCGGTGGCTCCATGCGCTCCTCGAGGCCCAACATGTCTCAGGTCGGCGTATAAGCGCCCGTGAGGCGGACAGGCCGGTCCGTCGCCAATACTTGGAGCTGCATCCGAGCCTGGTGCTGCTCGCCGATTTGCACCACCGAGGTGATTCGAGCCGTCTTTTGGAGAATATGACTGGAGCTGTTCCATGGTTTATGGAGGGAGTCGAGGGCGGCGTTGTCGTGTTCGACATATGGGGTAATGCCATTATGTATACAGGAGCTAATAGTTACCATGACTACCACGGGATCAGGGCCAGGATAGGGGGTATGATTGCCAAGTTTATATTAATATACTTGTTCATTGGCCTATGCTTTGGTCGTTCCGATCGATCCCTAAGCTCGATGCCCTGCCTCCAAACAACTCGTGTGTTGGTGCGGACCGTGATGTTTCCGCCATCTATTTTTGTTGCACGAGAAGTTTCCTGAACGTCGATGCAACGGTATATCCCCATGACCCTGGCTGGGCCGTCGTGTGACGGTCCTGACATGTCTGCCTCTGCCCTTGCACTGCATATCCAAGGCGGATGCTCCCCCGCCTATTCAGGCGCTCCTATAATGTTGCGGCGGCTTCTGCCACTCCCGCGGCCTTGAATGTCTTCTTGCTCGTCCACCGCACCTCGACATTGTGCATCCACTCCATGTATCGCGCCCAGCCTGTTGCAGAGGCGTCGCGTCAGCAAACAGTTCCTCGTTGCGAAAGAAGCGGGAAGGGCATACTCCAGAATGCAAACTTGCGGCCAAAGTATTTACCCATCCAGGGCACAATCATCATGGTGAGGATGAGCTGCAATTGCTCCAGGCTCCGCTCCCACTCGGCCTGTGCCTCGGAGTCGGCGTCCGAGTACATGTCGCTCGTGGAGCTCGAGGGGAGGGAGTCGACGTTGTCCTTTTCGTCGGACAAGGACATGTCTTGGAGGTCGACGAGCGATTCGGCGGCCGCCATTTTAGGATTCTGCGCGGTCGAGACGGAGCTAGGGGAGTTGAGTGCGTGTCGGATAGGAACGGAGAGGGATTCGCGCGCGTCTAGACGTAGCTCAACGAAGGGCTGCCGTCCGGCGAATCTCCGGCTCGCCAGGGATATTCGCTCGTCGCTGATGGCGTCACCGCCGCGGCATCCACCTCGCGATATTCACAGGTGGCCCCGTCGTCGTCGGCGTGGTCGTTATTGTCGGTGACGACGGCTCCCTCCGATGGAGCTCCGCTGCGCCGAGGGACGGATTACGTGATTGGCCGCTCTGGGGTGGGTCCTCACGTGCCTCTGGGCGTGACCGGGCCGGATAGAGTCACGGGTTGGGCTGGGCTCTGGGCCTCTACGACTCTACCATGACGCTCGGCTGACGCATTGTCAGCTTCCCTGTCAACTTCAAACACCCCAGGGAGCCTCTTCAAGGGTCTCGAAACTGCGGCATACGCTCCGTTGTTCCCGCGTGCCGACATTTACCGAGACAGTTCCGGGATAGGCGAGGCCACGCGAGCAGCAAATCCATCTCTCACAGCGACCCAGGCGACGCCAGGAGAAGCAGACTTGATTGAGCCTGACTCGGAACTGCAGGCCAGACGCAGCCGCAGCCAGCGCCGCACAGCAGCAACCATGGAGAACCAAGTGAGTGCATTTTAGCCCTGTTGTCGCTCGGCTCAGCGCTCCAGAGCCAATCTGGCCTGCCCCTCATGCCCCGCCACGAGTCACCCGCTCTGGAGCGAGCACAAAATACTACTGGTCCATTTTCCCTGTGCCATCCACCCACCAGTGACCACACCAAATATCCTCGTCAGAGGCAAACACTTTTTGAGTCACACCACATCTTGCCAGAATCCTGTCAAAAGTCGCACCACGCTACTTGTACGACCGTGCTACCGTGCTCCGCGCCCTCCTGCTCTTCTGCTGCCGTCCTCTGTGCAATTCGCGTGGCTAACCAATTTCCTTTTTCCCTTGCGCAGGATCAGCCAGTCGAACCAAGGTCTCGCAAATCCGTTTCCTTCACCAACGAGCGATTAGTTGTCGACGCCGACGGTTCCGTTACCATGGTAAACGCTACGGACGAGCCCAAGGAGACGGCCCAGTCGCACACGCCCCGTACGCCGCCGCTGTCCGCCGCCCTCGGAGCCTTTGCTGATGCCTCATCTCAAGTCGCCAACGACGCGCCCCCTCTCGAGGATGGCGGCCTGGACCTTTCCCTCCTGAAGAAGAAGAAGAAGAAGGCGAAGAAGGCAGAGGACGAGGATGGCGCCGAGGATGGCGCCGCCCCGGCCGAGGACGGTGGCCTCGACCTGTCCATGAAGAAGAAGAAGAAGAAGAAGGCCAAGGAAGCTGGTGAGGAAGACGACTTTACGGCCAAGCTGAAGCAGCTCGAGGTCAAGGACACCGACGACGCTGCCCCCGAGGCTGAACAAGAGGAGCAGGGCGACATGGACACCGGTACCGGCATCTGGGCACACGACGAGACCAAGGCCATCTCTTACACCAGCCTCCTCCAGCGCTTCTTCAGCCAGCTGTCGCAGAAGAACCCCGACCACGCCCTCAGCGGGACCAAGAGCTACAAGATCCCGCCTCCTCAGTGCATGCGCGAAGGCAACAGGAAAACCGTCTTTGCCAACATTGCCGACATCTGCAAGCGCATGAAGCGAACAGAGGAGCACGTCACGGCGTACCTGTTTGCCGAGCTGGGTACCAACGGTTCCGTTGACGGAAGCAGAAGACTTGTCATCAAGGGTCGCTTCCAGCAAAAACAGATTGAGAACGTGGTGCGGAAATACATCAGTAAGTCGTGCACATCCCCGTCTGCGAGATCCTGATACTGACCGAGGAACCTAGTCGAATATGTTACGTGCAAGACTTGCAAGTCCCCCGATACCGAGCTCAGCAAGGGCGAGAATCGTCTGTATTTCATCACCTGCAACAACTGCGGCTCCCGACGAAGTGTCACGGCCATCAAGACTGGTTTCTCCGCCCAGGTCGGCAAGAGAAGAAAGATGCAGGGTTAAGCAGTTCGGCTGCGTATACCCCATGCGCCTTTGGGTCTTGGGGTGGGTTGAGGCGCTTTTCTACGCCTATGTCCTGTACACCTCTCGTCTCTACAGCCTTCTCTTGTATGGCTACGCCTCTGCCGCTCGTTTGGTTTGGAAACATCCACTCGTCGTGGCGCCTGAGGAATCAAGCGACCGTTACGCTGGGAAGGAGAATGGGTATCTTGGGCGGTATCAAATTGCTCGACTGGTGGTCGGAAACGAAAGTACAGATACGGGGGGTCGCGTCTCCCTGGGAAGACTGAGATTGGCGTACGGAGAGTGGTTGGCATATAGATAACGCCGGAATGATGACGTTTGACGCCGTTTCATCCTGAGTGCCATGTGAACCGTACTGTCGAATCAAGAGCCACCACGAGCTGTGGCAACGGAATGTTTTGTGCGCGCAGCCACAATCAGAGGCACGACGAGAAGACGACGCATAGGTTGAGGGAAGCGCGCAGCCGCACGCCATAATGTCTGCATTCCCACAAAGCAGAAAGAGCGTTCCGTATCTACCGTGTCCAGTCCGCCCCAACGTTCTTTTCTTAAGGTATGCTCTGCCCGTCACGCATACCTGATGCCAGTGTCCAGGGTCACGACGCCAGTCTTCGTCGCTTCTGCTCATTCGTGACAAGGAAATGCCCTCCCGTCCACCCGTTCTTTAGTATACATGCCGTGATAGCAACGGCAGCCGCACGCAACACGCCAAATCAAGCCAACGCCGCCCAATGGGTGGGGTAGTCCCTTTTCACGTCACCGTCGCCAGCTCAGCCGGGGCAAACAGAGGGGATGCCGCTGCGGCCGTAAGACTAAACCTGCGCCCAAACAGGGGGGAAGGCTCTTGCAAGTCAGCAGCATTTGCCCCTGCGCGAGTGGTCTCGTCCGCATTATCTTGCACCTCTGACTGGGCCTTGTCGAATGCCGCTCGGACCCATTTGGCAAGGCGGCTCTTCTCCAAGTACTGGTTGAGAGTCTTGTCCTCCCACCGCATGGCCTCGGTCAGCTTCGCCTGCTCGCTCTCCGCAAATGCCTGGAATCGGCGGTCGAGGCTCTCTGTGAAGACGCCCAGCACCTCTTGGGGCTGCGTATACCGGAAAGGCGCCCGAGGATCCTCTGCCTGGCTGTTAGCGGGCTGTTTGGGACGCAGAGGGGACAGACGGGAAAACGCACGATATCGAACGCAGTCCGTAAGCATGGCAAACAGCTCAGTGTCAGCAATGCGGTTCACGACCTCGGCGTCGCCTTTCAGTTGCGTGTCGTTGATTTTAGCCCAATCATCCCGGATAAACAGTCGCCTCCAGATGAGCTTCTTGGCGTCCTTGACCTCGTCGGCGTGGCATGCAGTCTCGGCAACCTTGAGTGCCATCCAGAACGGATGAGGAATCTCGTCCCTCGACTCCCGAGCCAGGGATACCAGGGTTAGCAGATCGATGAGACACATTGGGTCCAGCGCCTGGTGGTCCAGCAGCTTCTCCATGCCGTCTGTGAAGAGCTGAAGAAGGGCCTTTTGCCGCCGGGGGATGTTGGTAGTGTGCGCCTCTAGTGCGAAATTTAGAGCTGCTGCGCTGTCCACGGCATCGTACGTGCTTGGGGACACCTGGTTGTAGAGGTGATATTGGATCTGGATAAGAACCAGCTCGTTATCAACCCGTTCAAGCTTTTCTTCGCGAAGAGACTCGTCGGAGTTCACCGTGAAGGAGTGTTGCGCCTGCGGTTGCCTTTCCGCTTCGGCCATGAGGGCGAGCTTGCCAAGGCTCAGCTCAATTTTCTTCCTCCAGACCTGATCCTCTGTCGTCAGAGCCAATTCCAGAAGCGTATCGGCGGCGTGGCCAACGTCCTTCTCTTGTTGAACGTCATGGATCCATGATATACGGGCCAGACTCGGTCTGCTTCTAAGAAATCGAGTTTTGAAACCGATCGTGTCCAGGTCAAACTCCAGCACAGCCGCGACGCCGTGCTTTTCGAGGAGATATTCGTAAACAGGGAATGCAAACGGCTCGCCATACTTGCTGAATGAGTCCTCCAACTGGGTCTTCTTTGCCTGCCGCAGACCCTTCACATTCTTGGCTTCAGCGGCAGAGAGGTCCTCTCCGACCAGCTGCGACTCCAGCGTCTCGATGTGTTCGAGCAGAATGACGGCCAAGGCGCTGAGACACCCGTGCTTCTCGGCAATCTTGGCGCCTTGCTCCCATTTTCCGAACTGGGCCAGGAACACGGGTTTGTTGTGTCTTTCCGCGTCATACGTCTTGACGTACTCCTGGGCCACCGCCTTGTTTTCCGAGTTCGCCAATGCCCAGCGGGCGTACTCCAGTACCGCGGTAAGCATGGCGTCAGCCAGCACCGGCAGGTCGTCAAAAATCTTGGCGAGGACGGCAGGATCCGGCATATTCGGTGACTTCTGTGCGTCTCGCAAATGCTCGTGTTTCCTGAACCACTGGTCGCAGAGATCGGACAAGCGCTTGAGATTGTTGGCGATGTAGAAGCAGCCGGTCCAGGGCTCCGGGAGGCCCTCGTATCCGTCGCGTAATATCCCCATTCGTAGCGGTTCCTGGCCAAGACCGTAGAAAGACAGGTTGTTCCGCCGGAAGTCGTGTGCTGCCAAGTGGGTGCTGATATTGACCTGCATGGCCTCGTGCATCAGAACCGTCACTTTGGCGTCATCAAGAAGCTTTTCCTTGTACAGGACTTTGATGACTTCGTAGGACCAAGCAACGAAGAGTTCGAGGCGGAAGACGTCGTTGACGAACCAGTGGCGCACCCGGTCCAACTCGCCGATATTCGCGATGGGGTTGTGCTTCTGGTCTTCATGGATGAATTCGACAATCATTCCAATCAAGCTCTTCTTGTCATCGGCTGGTCGGCTGGCAGTAAAAGTCTCGTGCCGTTTCCAGAGGAGGGTGGCAACGTGCATCTTCTCCGCGTTGAACAGGAGCTTCCAGCGGGTCTTGCGATCCAGGTCTGCACAGGTGGTTTGGAGGTGTAGCATGAGTCTCTCCAGCGCGTTCGACCGCGCACGAAGGTTGTCCTCAACGGATGCCGGCAGCGTGGAGACGTATGAAGTCGATGAGCTCAGAATCTCGTGGCTCACTTCCAGCGCCGCGGCGGCCATCTCCTCCTTGGTAAACTTGGCGTCTTGCCGCCCGTCAAACACGAGTGGGCTGTCTTTCTTGGCCCCGAAAAACACAGCCTGCTCCAGTTTACTCTTGGCAGACACTTTAGGGGGCTGGTCGCTGGCAAACTTGTCCACGTCGGTCGTCACGATTCGCACCACTCCTGCGCCGCGCACCATGAGCACGACAGCAGGATTTTTGGTCTTGTACCGAATCGACCGGGTTTCCTCATATCCACTAGAGGCCGGCGGGGCCTCTTCAAATCCAGAGCCGACAATCTCGTGGATATTATCTTCTCGAAAATCGACGACATCCTCAAAAGAAGCGGGCAAGATGTGGCTGTCGGACTGTAGTTGTGACTCGGGAGACTCTGGCGAGATTGCCACAGACGCAATGACCGCAGCGCGATCAAAGACGACGAATGCCACAAGGGCAGGGCGAGGCAAGTAAACGCGAGGCCGTACGCCTTGTGTTGGGTCCGAAGGTGGGAATGGGTTCGAGTAGGATGTAATTGGCCGAACCATGCCAATTTGGCAGTCGCCAGGTGTCAAGATAGCCTCGACCAAGGCATATCGAGACGCATTCCGTCGAGACAGGCTA
Organism: Tolypocladium guangdongense; assembly: GCA_022114105.1. Taxonomy (NCBI): domain Eukaryota; kingdom Fungi; phylum Ascomycota; class Sordariomycetes; order Hypocreales; family Ophiocordycipitaceae; genus Tolypocladium; species Tolypocladium guangdongense. Next base: position 3,566,624 of record NRQP01000001.1, on the reverse strand, counting down.
ACGAGCAGCAGGAGATGCTGTACCATCGGGTCGTCGGATGCCATAGCGTCGCTCAACCTGCTCAGTTGCAAATACTTGGCGTCGAGGCCTTTCGGAACAAAAGTAAAGTCAATAGCTTCGAGAAAGTCGGCGGGGAACTCCTGGCTCAAGGGATCGGTTTCCTGGAGAGCCGAGACGAGGCGCTGACGCATGTCTGCGTCTCCAATGGGTTCGTTGTGGCCGCCCCGATGAACCTTCCAAGACTGCAGCTTGCCCTTGCTCGTGAGCGCGACAATGTTCCTCTCGCCGACACGCGCAGACCGATCAGCGCGAACGGCCGCGATGTCTCCTCGGAGAGTCAGGTGCGAAAAGGCATGACGGATGCTTCCAAATATGCCGCTGCCCGAGGATGAGAGGTTTGTTCTCAAGAACTGCACCGAAATCGCCGGGCGCCCGTGGCCATCTCGCACGCTCATGTATGCCAATCGTCCGGTGTTGAATGTCAGGATGAAGCCTGCCGACTCTGCGTTCGCAATAGCAACGACCTTCTCTCCGGATGACATGCCAGAAACCATGTACTCTACGCCGGATCTGTCTTTCTTTATGAACGCAAACGTCGCGGCGCTGGATATCGATTCCCAGTAAACAACTTTGCCGCTGCCGGCCATTACGACGACCAGGCCGGGCTCGGTAGACGACGCGGAGGGCGAGACGAGGCATCCGACTGGGAGAGGGTCGGTGGGTTTCGCCGCGGAGGGCAGCGTGAATGTGAATGTCTCGGGCGATTGTGAGGTCGAGTTATACGGCCAGACAATGGCATGCGCTGGGGTCAGAGTCAAGGCATAGCCCGATGGCGCAAAGATGTCGGCATATTGGTTTCCTAGTTATGTTAGTTGCTTAGCTTTCGGGTCGCTGCCGGTTAGTAGGCAAAACGCACCCGACCAGTCCGACCTGATTCTGTCTGGCAAAGCGGGGAGCTTGGAGACTGTGAATGCGTTGGTGCTCGTCTTGAGAGATTAAATTCGGTAAGCGACGTGCCATCACATACAACGGATTAAAGGGGACGAGAGGTGTACGGACCAGAACGAGACTGCCGTCGCCCTTGCTTGCGGCTCGATCGCCGTGCTTGGACTTTTTCGTCCGCAAGTTCGACTCTCTGCGCGGTGCGTGGTGCTGGAGATTCTCGGCGGGGGCGTCGTGTTGCTTGACATCGACTGTCGCGGCTTTGTCGACCTTGACCTCGACCATCTCAGGTTGGGTATTGGGAGGTGGTTGGATAAAAGTCTGCTCCGTCAGCGGGAGGCGCTGGCGCTTCGCCTTTGGCTGCTGGGCGAGGCTTTCCGAGCTCTTGGGGCGCTGGCGACGACGTGATCGAGTCGCCATCGCCGGGCCGCCCTCGGCGACTGACGGAGAAAACATTGCTGCGTGCTTCTCGTTGACGGCAGGGTTGGGCTCGTGATGGGACGCGCTGGTGTTGCGACGGCGACGGACGGGCGGAATGGAGTCGCGGGCTCAGAGATGCATCTCGAGGCGCCCAGCGTCGAGGCAGAGGCGAGGTCAGACACGCGCGATGCACGGTGCACGATGCGCGATGGATGATGGCAGCGGTCGCAGTCGTGGCAGCGAAGAGTGAGAGGTGGCGGCGGAGAGCGTGAAGGAGCGTGCAGCGTTGCATGCAGCTAATATTGGCCGTGGGCGAAAAACAAATCCCCGGCAGAAAGAGGTGCCAAGCTATCCGTATTACGGTCTACGCCGTATTGTAGGCGACCGCCTTGCTCGCGCAGCACCCCAGCTCAGCTCTATTATAAGTGGGGTCGATTGCGCGGCGGCGCGGGTACGAAACGGCTGCAGGTGCCTGAGCGAGCCGCGAGGTACCTGGCCTGTCAGGCGGCTCTACGGCGGACTGGATGTTAGTTTGTGCCAAATCAACTGTTTTACAACTACGCGAACCCCCGGGGGTAAAGTTTCCAATTACAGCGCAGTCATCCACTAATTTATAGTGCCCTAGCCGCTAGAAAATACAGTGCGAAAAGATCCACAAGCACTATGTAAGGCAGCAGCGCTGACTTGATTGCAGCAGCCGATTTGATTGCAACAGCTAATTCAATCGCAGCAGCTAACCTAGAATTCAATTACGGCGAAAGGGCGAAAGGCGGCTTGCTTGTAAAGGCAGCGCATAGGAAGCTGCGCTATAAGGTGCGCTAAATAGTAATTGACTTGGCTGCTGCAATGAGGAAATTTATTCTTTTAATAGAGACAGTGTAGAGAGCACTATGCTAATGCCTGTAAAATAATAAACTATGATTGGACGATTAGACTATTTTTGGGTGTGACTATATGGTAAAATGGTGTAGGCGTATTAAACATTCAGTCCGCCATATACCTGGCCTGTCAGGCGGCTCCTTCAATCGCGGTGCAACCACCAACATACGAGTACACCTCACTGATCTCAGCGATTGGACGCCTCAATAACAGCCGCGAACGAGCCGTCTACAACACCAACTCAGCGTTGAATCCTGACTGAGCGTACTCAGTACCAACGCCGGAGCCAGTGTTACGCAACACATGGTCGCCGGCTGTCTAAAGGCCCATGTTCGCATCCGAGGCTCCAAGCCAGATGCTGTGGCCACCCTGCATCCCCGGCCGTCGAGTCTCGTAGAGTCCCTGCGGCACCGCGAGCGCATGAGATGAGACAACTGCAGGATGAGGCGATTCTCGACGGCAGTCACCATCACCGACCCTCTGGTCAAGTACAAGACGCTGGTCAAGTCTGGTTTGTATGCGCCGGACCCAGCCCAGCACCGCCTGGCGAGACACCTCCGCGACCTCTATCTGCGCATCAAAGACTACTCGCCACAGGTCGAGTATCGGCAGAGACTCAATGAAGTGGCTCGCCTCACCGAGACCAAGCCACCTGGAAACGACAATGCCCACGGGATACTCGCCTTGCGGAACCATGGAATATGGCGCAACCCGCTCTTCAGGCATCTCCTACCCGCCGTCGAAGGACGGGACAGCCTGGCTCTGACAAGAGTCCTGCACAGCCACGAGACGGCGATTGAGATTGACTCCCCCAAGGGTTTGTTTCTTTCCGGTGAGGTGGGCACGGGCAAATCGATGTTGCTAGACCTACTTGCGGATGGTTTGCCGACGATGCGCAAGCGGAGATGGCACTTCAACACCTTTATGCTCTATACATTCTCGCAGCTGGAGAAACACAGAGAGTCCCACGCGATTGCTTCCAACGCAAATGCCGAGTACTCGCTCGTGTGGATGGCAAAGAAGCTGGTCGACGAGTCGCCAATCCTCTTCCTGGACGAGTTCCAACTGCCAGACCGAGCCGCCAGCAAGATCCTCAGCCACCTCTTCATAGCCTTCTTTCAGCTCGGCGGCGTGTTGGTGGCCTCCTCGAATCGCATGCCTGAGGAGCTGCAGAAAGCCACTGGGGTGGACTATGCGCCTGACCCTGCACGGGGCTTGATGCGCAAGTTATTCGGCGGTCGGACTCGGTCCGGCGAGCTCTACGGCCAGAGCAGTGACTTTGCGAACTTTCTAGAAGTCCTGAAGGCTAGGTGCGACTTTTGGCAGATGGAGGGCGCGCAAGACTGGAGGCGGAAAGAAGAAGTCGACGGCCCGGAAACCACAACAAACGTGTCCATACAAGGAGCGGGAGGACTCGCTTCTCAAGGCGACGACAGAACCGACAGTAGCGAGACACGGAAGCGGCCGTGCAACTACTATCTTTGCACAGAAGACGACGGTGCTTGGCATCGGCGAATACTCGCCATGCTTTCGTGGACTGGAGCGGGCGCTGTTCCATGGGAGCGTTCGACGTTTGTTGTGTACGGCCGGAGAGTTTGCACCCCGCAACACTACAACGGCTTCGTCTTCTGGAACTTTGACAACCTCGTTGGGTCCTTTGGGCCGGCAGACTACATTACGATGGCCTCGTCATACCACACGTTTATCATTGACCAAGTCCCCGTTTTGACAATCCTGCGGAAGAACGAGGCGCGCCGCTTCATCACCTTCCTCGATGCCCTCTACGAGGCACGCTGCAAACTCGTCATCCGCGCCGAGAACCCGCCGGACGAGCTCTTCTTCCCCGAGACACCAAAAGCGTCGCAAAGCAAACCCGACGATGCCGAAGATTCCGACGACGCCACGTATTCCGAAACCGTGGCGGAAGTGTATCAAGACCAAATGTCCCCATTCCGACCCAACGTCTCGTACTACGACACCCAGTCGGCCACCGCAAAGTACGACCCCGATCAGGATTCTGATTTCGGGCTGGAGAGACGAGGCGTCGACTTTGGCAATGCTGGAGCGTTCACGGGAGAGGACGAGCGCTTCGCGTACAAGCGTGCCATTTCTCGGCTGTGGGAGCTGTGTAGCGCGCGGTGGCATGCCCGGACGGGGGACTGGTGGCAGCCTTTGCCTGTGGAGGCGAGGCACTGGGAAGGAAGTTCTGTTTCGAAGCCGCTCAGCAAGGGCGCTACAAGCCGCAAAGGAGATATACGTGAAGGCATGGGAGAGAGCAGAGAGCTGGACGAGCTGGCAGGCCTTTCGAAGTGGAGGGTTGAGCATCTCAAGAAGCAGATCTCTAGCGAGCAATAGACACGACAGGAAGAGCAAAATGCCATATAGGGCTTTGTGGTGGTTGGAAAGTTCTTTAAAACACCATACAAAATGGCACCATCGTGGATATCGTAGCAGCCGTAAGCCCAAACGCCGCGCAATGTCATGTTCCATGCCCTCGACCGAGTGCCTCACAGACTCGTCACGCCCGGCGTCCACCCCTCCCCTATCCTCTTCATGTCCTCGATAAACCTCTTGCTCGTGATCCTCCTCCCGCCACGGCCCCCCAGCGGCGCATGCTCATCCGGCTCAAAGAACGGATTCTGCAGCAGCCGCACGTACGCGCCCTGCATGGCCCGAAACACGGGCTTCATCTCCGCGTCCCTCAGCCCCGCGCCGGCGGGCCTCGCGCCGGCGGCCGCGGCATCGACGCGGCGGCCGCGCATGTCGACGACGCAGACCATGCGCACGCCCGTGTTGGTCTCGAAGCCGTAGGCGGCGAGGCGGTCGTCGATGGCGTGCAGCAGCCCGACGTCACCGGAGAGGCCGACGCCCGCCGCGGCGTTCTGCTTGGCGCGCAGGTCGAAGACGTCGATGGTGGAGGAGAGCAGCAGCGAGAACTGGAGGGGCGTGCGGATCGGGGCGAAGGCGTTGGTCGAGGCGTCGTGCGAGGGGAAGACGGACATGTGTAGCGGGTTGTTCTGCACGGCCACGGGTCAGCACGCTGGGGGGAGGCGGCGAGGGACGAGGAGGGGCCATACGTTGCGCCCGATGACGCCTAGGCAGGCGATTGACGGGATCGCGGTCGTCATGGTGGACTGACTGGCTGGTGGAGGATGAAGGTGCGTTTGTGGGGGTCGGAGCTACGAAGCTGTGGACATGGTCGGATTACGGATGTGGGGCACGGCTTGTCGGCTCGAACACCACAGCGTTGAGAGCAAGAGAAAATATTGACTCGGTAAGGCCTCTATTTAGGCCCACCGAGGACTAAAGAGTCCTTGTAGCAGAAAGCTTCCTACGCTGTAGCCCTGGATCGACCAGCATCCGTCACTCATCGTCTACAAAGCCCGCCGTGTCCTCCAGCCCCCTCAGCACCTCCTCTATCTCCTCCGGATCTGTAATCGCCCAGACACCGCCCCCCTTGACCAAGTCCCTGCCTCTCACGCCAACCTCCTTGCCGACCAAGTTCCTCCCGACCTTGCCCGGGCCGATGCCAACCCATCTCCTGACCTTCTCCTCCTGGTCCAGGTACTTGATGCTGTCCCACCAGCGCACCGTCTCCAGGCAGCCCCTCGCCAGGAGCTCCTTGAGCTCCTCCTTGCTCCGGAACGGCCGCGCGCTGACGTTGCTGACGCACGGTATCGTCGCGGGGAACGTAATCATGTCCTCGCCCTCGCGCCCCGCGACGCGGCTCTTGTTGTTGAGCAGCGTGTGCATCACGGCCACGGCGGGCTTCATGATGGGGCTGTGGAAGGGGCTGTCGCTGTGCAGCCGCACAGCGCGCGGGTCGTGGCCGAGGAACTGCCGCACGTGCGCGATGAGCGTCTTTATGCGCTCAATGTTGCCGCTCAGGACGATCTGGTTCTTGCTGTTGATGTTGGCGATGAGCACCTGCTCGATGGGCGGCACGTCCTCGCTGCTCTCCGCCTTGCTGCCCGCGCTCGAGTGCCCGACAAAGTCGCGGATCGCCTCGGTCAGGGCGCACAGGTACTCGGGCTCCGTGATGACGGCCACCATGCCGTACTCGCCGCCGTAGTCCTGTATGGCGCGCTGCGTCGCCTCGGACATGGCCTCGGCGCGCCGCTGCACCAGGTACAGGCTGTCCTCGAAGTGCATGTACCCGCCCGCGACGAGGGCCGCGAACTCGCCCAGCGAGTGGCCCAGCGTGACGTCGAAGTGGTCCGCGACCTTGAAGCCGAACTCGCGCTCGAGGATGCGCAGGATGCAGATGGAGGTGGCCATGATGGCGGGCTGCGCGTTGGTCGTCTGGGTGAGGACTTTGGAGGGCCCGTTTTGTATGACATCGGAGAGCTTGTAGCCGACGCAGTGGTCAATCTCGTCGATGATCTCGGACGCGGTGGAAGGGAACGCCTCGAGCCAAGGGGTGAGCATCCCGACCTTTTGCGTGCCCTGGCCTGCGATCCAGCAGTTAGCCCGTCCGTCGCGAGAACGCAGCGAGACGGCCAAGGAGCAATTGCGCACCTGGAAAGAATATGGCCGTCCGCGGCCGCGTCGCCTGCGCCGTCGAGCTCCATCTCCTCAGCCGTCCATCGCCCCCCAGCGGCGCATAGCATCGAGGCGCCCTGAAGCTCGCAGCGCGTTGGCGCCGGAGCGCAGGAACCGCGAAGGGCTTCATAGCCGCACAACGGCCTGGAGATGTCAGGGCGATGTGTTCATACTTGCGATGCACGTTGGGTTATGATGTAGTGGTCTAGGCCGCACGTGGACAGTTATTACGGCGGACTGTGTGCCAAAGCGATTTTTTTTTTTACTACTACGCTAACCCCGGGGGTAAAATTTTTAATTACAGCACAGTTACCCACTAATTTATAGTGCCCAAGCCGCTAGAAAATATAGTGCGAAAAGATCTATAAGCACTATATAAAGCAGCAGCAGCAGCCGACTTGATTGTAGCAGCCGACTTAAGTGCAGCAGCCGACTTAATTGCAATAGCTAATGTAATGTATGGCGAAAGGCGGCTTGTAAAGGTAGCGCATAGGAAGGTGCGCTATAAGGTGCGCTAGATACCTAGTAATTGACTTGGCTACTGCAACAATTGCCTTGGCTGCTATATTTAGCTGGAATTGCCTTGGCTGCTGCATTTGCCCTGGCTGCTGCATTTGCCTAAGCTAGAATTGCGTTGGCTATTGCATATGCCCTGGCTGTTGTATTTGCCTAAGCTGGAATTGCCTTGGCTGCTGGAATTGCCCTGGCTGCTGGAATTGCCCTGGCTGCTGGAATTGCCCTGGCTGCTATATACTACAATGAGGATATTTATTCTATTAATAGAGGCAGTGTAGAGAGCACTATGCTAATGCCTATAAAATAATGAATTATGATTGGGCGATTAGATTATTTTTTAGGTGTAAAAATATAGTAAATGGTGTAGGCGTATTAAAAAAAATCGTTTTGGCACAAACAAACCTACAGTCCGCCGTATTATAGCGCTCCGCTGGCCCGAAAATGCCGACGCCGTTAAGACATACTTCTGCTATTTTTACCGGACTGCAAGCAAGAAACTGCCAGAAACAAAACATACAGAATTGACTCGCCCTGGCCAGGGGAAACGGTCATTTTGTTGCATCTGGTATCTGACTTGCACGGTCATTGGCAAACGTATTTATTACCCCACGAATAGAACTGGCGATGCATGACATAAAAACAAAACTCATAAAAAAAAGCGTACACTCTGCTCTACCGCCATGTACGGAGTACTCCGTATCCGTGTCCACGATGAACGCTCTAGACCTGTAGCCGTAGACGTCTCAGCACCGCGACGGGATTCGAACCTGAGCCGTCTCAAAGGAAGCGAAGAGGTGAGGCGAAGAGATGAGCGCCCATCAAACACAATTTCACCTTCAGGCGCTGCAACCGGAAGTTGGGTTTACCTGAGTGGGCTGCTTCGCCGGAGGGTGCTTGTTTATTTTGGAGTATATGCCTTCCCTCAATGAAGGTGGCACTGTAGAGCATTATTCTCTTTTCGCTCCATCCTCTCCTACCGGTGCGCATACCTAACAGCGAATCTCCATGCCGCCCTTGCTGACGGTCAAGTACTTGACGCCCTTGTACGGCTTCACTCCCTCCCCCAGCCCCCGGCACAACTTCGTGTCTATCATGATGCTGTCCACCTTGAGCCCGCTCGCCAACCACCCCTTCACCGAGAAGCTCACTGATGCCGAGCTAGGCATCAGGATCTTGTTCTGTGCAGCCCTTTTGACGTCTTGTTCGCTACCGCCCTCGTCCTTCTCCTGCCTCGTTCTTGTGGCCGGTGTGCTTTGATACGGTTCGTCGTATGAGTAGTCGGTGCCGAATCCAAAGCCGCTCGGATCGAATTCATCCTCCTCTCTGTCGGCCAACGGTCCAACTACCGTGCACCGCAGTCCAAAATGGGATGCTGGTCCGGCCAACTCCTTGGCAGGGACATGCCATTCCAGTATCCTCTCTCCAGGGTTGAAGCTCGCATCGCCCCTGCTGGGACGGATATCGGAAAGATTCCTCACGTCTTCTGGAAGTGGTATGGTTACTTTCAGGTCGTCGAGCATGGGAGCGCTTTGGGAGCCTGGGTGCGCCACTCCAAGTCTGCTAGAACTGCCGCCTCGCCCAAGGTGGCTCGCAGATGAGGAGCTAGGTGTGCCAAATATCTTATTCACCTGTAGCCGGACCTCGAACTCTGATCCCACGGGGCCGATGCCAGTCTTCACCTCCACGTTGACTGGCAACTTCAAGTTGTTGGAGGCCAGGCTGCCACTCTTCCCGCTCGTAAATGGTAGAAGATCTACCTCGTACCCTGCCAAGATAAATCGGCCGTCTGGAGGCACAAAACTTAGTTCGCCCGGACGATCTTTCCATCTGTTCAGTCGTACACAAGGGTGAAAGACGGGTAGCTCCATGATGTCACCAAGGTTGTGTCTCCCAGACGGACTCGTCAGGTTGACTGCGATGTCGGGCACGCCCGAGACCTTGGCCGTGAACGCGATTGTTCCGTTTGCAAAGGCAGCCAATGGCCGCCCTGATGGGGCAAGGGTGACGGATAACGTCTCAACGATGTCAGCGTATAACTCGTTCGAAGTATGCCGCACATTCGCCCGCCTCCACGGCAGAGCCATTGTGTTTGATGCTATCAAAGGCGGCGGGCTCGGGGTTGAGAAGTTGCTGCTCAAAGGAGCTTTCCTAATACTGCATCAGTAAGACGTATATCGGACGGGGCTCCATGTACTCACCCTGGCAGGTTTATGCTACCCAACAGCTTGCCCACCCAGCCCTCGACCTCCACAACCTCCCTCAGAGCATTGGGCTCCGTGGTACTAATATGCCCCGCATCGCACATCTCGGTAAGCAGCTGGGCGACCACATCGTAGTTGTTCTCAATCTTGACGGCCAGAAGCGGGGCGCCAATGAAGTCCTCAAAGACGTCGATGACGCGGTGCAGAAACTCGAGGACAAGGAGCGGCTCAATCTCCGACGAGGACGTCGCCAGGAACAAGAGGTTCGCGTGCGCGAGGCTGAAGATGAGGGTCGGCGGGCTCGTGTTGGGGAGGTAGATCAGGTTCGGCCTCGGGGAGGGATGCTCGAGGTAGAGGGGCAAGAGATGGGCTGCGGACAGCGGCCGCCCCGTGTACGTGTGCGATAATAATGCATTCCTGCAGGTGGATGGTCAGCTCGGTGAGTGGCTGAAGCTCCAGGGAGGCGAACCTGTTGTCGTCGTAGATGTACAGCGCCTCAATAACCCCATTCATTGTCACGACCAGCGCCTTTCCCAGGCGTTGTGTGAACTTCTGAAGCCCAGGCACCTTGCTGATGCAGGCATGACGGAATAAAGTGGGAGCTCATCGCTGACTAACCCGGCCAGCGAGCTCCCCACCAATCACCAGCGCCGCGACGTCTTGGTCTCCCATCGCAAATTGTCAAAGTGAAGCTCCAGCTCCTTGGCCATTTGCGATGGCGGGCGACAAGATCCCAAATTTGCATTCTCTCGAGCGGCCAGAGGATCTCAAGGAGCTCATGCGCCAGGACCGAGGCGACAACTGCCTCAGCTGCAAGGTCGTAGGCAAGTCGGCCCCCAAGCAACCAGCCGCATCGGAAGCCCAGAAGCTGACCCTGCGCAGGAAGCGGCGCCTTCTTCGGGCTGGCTGCGTACAGCTACTTCTCCGGCATGTCGCAACTCGAGAAACAGCGGGCCGCCATCCTGCAGAGCAAGTCCATGTTTGGAATGAGGAGCCGGAGATTTGGCATCATGGGCATCTCGGCGGGCCTCGTCTGGATGGGACTGTGGAGGGCTTTCCGATGACGAATGCGGCGTTGCCACGTTTGCGAGACGAAATCCATTCCCACTACCATGTCGAGCATCGAAACGGCCGGATTGCAAGGGACGAGGACGATCGACGGTAGGGTCCCTGTTGAACCTCTGCCATCGAACACCACGGCGATATCGACCTTGAGCTGTTTAATGGAGACTCTGCCGTCTCTAGAGCATTGTATAAAAGTGTGCTATATTGTACTATTAGGTCATGTTCATGAAAGATACCAACAGACCAGGCAGGGTGGTCGAGAAGAGCGTACACCTCACGCCAGGGGTATGAATAGGAGTGGTGTTAAACTTGGTTGACGCGTACGCAATTAGATACTATTGCCCAGGAAGTAAGAATATTGCAAAGACGATAATCACGCAAAAGTGGTAAAAGTATTCGTAGAGCCTCTGCTGTACCTAGGCGTCATGTAAGTCGCTGTCCACACACGAGGAGCAACAAGTCGGGGGTTCAGTTTCCGTATATTTGAGTATCTTGTAGACTTTTTTTTTTTTTTTTTTTTTTTTCCAAAATTGAAACCGGACCCTCGTGCTTTGTAGACGCCCAGCGCCTGTTGCCTTCGCGCTCACATCTTGCTCCGAAGCCGCTATTTCTATTATCACGGAGGTTCGTACGAAGTACGAAAAACTTCAGTATCGAGCGCCCCACTTCAACTTCAACCCTCTCACGTCAACCACATCCAGCATCAACCCGCCTCACCACAGAATCCGAACAAAAGACAAAAGCAAACGCCGCCGCACTCAGCCCAAAGCAAATCCAGCTCGTCGGACACTGCGTGGCGGCAAGCTGGAGCCGTCCGTGCTCACCTCACCACCCGCAACGCTCATCTCACCATGCCAGTCACCATCCTCCAGCCGCAGCCCGCGCCGCAACGGCCGGCGGCGGCTGCCGGCGGATACGCCTCGGACTCGGACTCGGACGGCGGCGCGGACTTGCAGGGCGACGTATCCATGCGCGCGCCGAAGCGCCGGCGGGCGAGCTTCGACGATGAGGACGACGATGCCGGTGAGATTCTCACGCCGGGCGCCGTGATAACGTCCAACCCGCAATGGATGCGGTACGTTCTGCCTTCACACTGCGCACCTCCATACAGAGAAGGCATATGCTGACTGGGAGCACAGCGGCCATGGCACATTCGTCCCCCTCAACTCCACAAACATCACCTCCTCCCTCGCCGGCACCCTCACCAAGACCAACAAGCTGCTCTCCGTGCGCCCCCTCCGCGCCCGCTACACGCCCGAGATCGGCGACCTCGTCGTCGGCCGCATCGCCGAGGTCCAGGCCAAGCGCTGGCGCGTCGACGTGGCCGCCTCCCAGCTCGCCGTCCTGCAGATCTCCGCCATCAACCTCCCCGGCGGCATCCTCCGCAAGCGCACCGAGACCGACGAGCTCCAGATCCGCTCCTTCTTCGCAGAGGGCGACCTCGTCGTCGCAGAGGTCCAGCAGCTCCACCAGGACGGCGCCGCCAGCCTGCACACCCGCTCCCTCAAGTACGGCAAGCTGCGCAACGGCGTCTTCGTCAGCGTCTCCGGCACTGGCGGCGGCGGCGGCGTCGTCCGCGCGAAGCGCCAGCTGTGGACCGTCGACGCCGCCAACGCCGCCGGCAAGATTGACGTCCTGCTCGGCGTCAACGGCTACATCTGGATCAGCAAGCACGTCGAGAGCGACGTCGCCGCCGAGGCCGCGGGCATCAACCGCATGGAGGAGAGCGTTAGCAGCAAGGTCTACTCGAGCCAAAACGACTACATCGACGTCGCCACCATGAGGGAGATTGCGCGCTTCCGGAGCGTCATCCTGGCGCTCGTGGAGAATGGGCTACCTGTGGATGAGGAGACGGTCACAAAGGCTTACGGCGAGGCGGTTGAGATTGGCAGGGAGTCGTCCGAGGACGACTTGTACCTTGGAGGAGAAAAGGGACAGAGACTGGCGGCTATCCTCGCCAGACATTAGATCTAATTGACACACTGTCATATCAATCATAAAGTTGAAACGATGCACTTGTTTTATTTCCCGCCACTACATTATTCGTCGACAAGGTGACGTTTGCGTGGGATTGCCTATCCACCATCGTACATACACATACGACATGAAGTTCGATTACACAAAAGAAACCGTGAGGTAGTTGTACCATACTCCAGACACAACTCCTGACACATTCTCAGCGCCTTGGGCATGTCGCCCGCGTCCGCCAACATTCCGGCCAGCCAGGGAGAGCATTGTCGTCTCTATACTTTGGCTGCTGGGCTGTCGACGCCGTTTACAGGCCTAGCGAGCTTCTCTTCAGCCCCAGTATCGCAAAGATGGCGACGAGAACCCCCCACCTTAGGGCTGCCCTTGTCATGCTCTTGCCGCCGAGGCTGAAGACGAGGCCGAGCCAGTACTTGAGCCCCTTGACCACGTTGCCGTTGCGGTCAAAATTGGGCTTGGGGGCAGAGAGCTTCTTAAAGCGCTCCAGCTCGCTCATCGAATAGGGCATGTAGCGCACGCGCAGGACTCTCTCGGCCCAGTTGGGGACCTGAGCGATGATGCGCTGGTGGCTGAATGCCTTGAAAGAGTAGTAGCCGTGGTAGCTGCCCGTGCCGGACGAGCCGACGCCGCCAATGGGTGTGGCGTTGATCTGGCAGTGGAAGAACGAGTCGTTGATGGTGGCACCTCCGGAGGTGACGTTGTGCAGAACTATTGCGAGTCAGTAACTTGATGCCGTCGCAACATGTATGCTTTGAACAAGGGCCACGATACCTTTCTGGTTCTCCTCGTCTGAGCCAAAGGTAAACAGGGCCAGCGGGGTGGGGTCGACCTTGTTGGCAATGTCAATGGCCTCGTCGAGGGTGTCATACGGCATGATGGACCAGATTGGGCCAAAGCTTTCCTCCGTCATCATGCTGTCCTCAATGTCGTCAACCAGCACGGCCGTGGGCTCGATGAAGAAGTCGGGCTCGTCCACGGAGCCGCCCATGACGATCTTGCCCTTGGTGTTGTCGAGCATGGCCTTGATGCGGTCAAAGTGCGTCTTGTTGACGATGCGAGAAAAGTCCGGGCTGGCCTTGGCACCCTTGGGCATGAAAGCGCGGTACTGAGCGTTGACCTCGGAAATGAACTTGGACACGAGACTCCGGTCGACGAGGACGTAGTTGTGAGAGAGACACACTTGGCCGGCATTGAGGCACTTCTGCCAGAGCAGACGCCTGGCAGCAATCCTCAGGTCGGCGTGCTTGGTGACAAAGGCCGGGTTCTGGCCACCCAGCTCGAGGAGGACAGGGGTGAGCGATTCGGCTGCCTTTTTGGCAATGATGGCTCCCGTCTTCTTGCCGCCGGTGAAGACGACCTTGTCGAACTTGAGATCCATCAGGTACTTGGTCTCGGCAAGCGCGCCGTTGATGCAGACGTAGCATTCGGGGTCGAGGTACTCGTCGAAGAGCTTCTTCAAGATTATGGCCGAGTGGGGCGAGTGCTCGGAGGGCTTGAGGACGACGGTGTTGCCGGCGGCGATGGCACCGACGACGGGGGTGATGTTGAGCTGGAAGGGGTAGTTGAAGGCGCCGATGATGAGGATGCTGCCGAGGGGCTCGTTCCTGATGCGCGGCTTCATGGGCCAGTACTGCATGGGCAGGTCGACGACGGCCTCGTCCTTGGCCCATGTCTCCAGCCCGTTTGCGACGTTGACACACTCGGTCTTGCACCAGTCGATCTCGCTAATGTTGGCCTCGAACTTGCACTTGCCCATGTCCTTGAACACGGCCTCCTCAATGAGCGGCGCATAGTCGACGAGGCCCCAGTACAGGCGGCGGATCTGTTGCTTGCGGAACTCGACGTCCTTGGTGCGGTTGGTGCGGTAGGTGGTGCGCAGGGTCTGGTACCGGGCCTGGACGTCGTCCAGCGCGGTCGCCTCGAAGGGCGGGATGCCGCCTTGGATGGGACCCATGGTGATGGCAGGCCGTCGCTGGGACGGGGCGTATCGACGTCGGACAGGGCAGCGCCGTCGAGATAACGAGCTTCGGGACCCTCCTGCGACGCAGTCGAGGAGCGCACGAACCGAGAGCTCAGCGCGCGTGCAAGCGGCCGTGGGAGGATCACAAACGCTCAACGAACCCGAGGCCAGCAACGGTGGAGGAATGCAGAGAAGAGGAATGGAGGGAGGGTCTGGGAAAGTAAGATGAGGAGGGGCCCTCGAGGACATCGCAGCTCCTGCCGAGCTTATTTGCGCCGGCGTGCTTCGGCACCGGGCGCCCAAGTCTCCACGCCAGATGCGACCTCACCATCGCCTCAATCAATGGCTAAGGTATTGCCTGCGGCTCCTGCAGCACCGGGCCAGCCGGCGCATCAAGAGCCGGCCAGGGGCGGACACGCGGGCCAACGATGGCCGCGATGTGGCCGACGCTTCCTCTGCAATATGCTTGAGAATGCGGTTTCAGCGTCAACGACAATGCACATGCTCCAGCGCCAGCCTCCGCCGCCCAGAGCGTGCCGAGGCTCCAACCCCTGCGGAACACGGGCTGCCCCCTGCCTGCCAACCACAAACTCCACTATTAATGATGCACCGCGAGCCCGACAAAACAGCCCGCCCCTTTCGGCGCCAGATTGACTCCCCGACCCGGCGCCGCGGTGTGGGGCTCTCACCGCGATGCCTCGCAGGCTGTGCCGCAAAGGATTCATGGATTTTGCCTTCTCACGCTTCACGAAGGAGCCTGGTTTGCCGGTCCTTGTTGTACAATTTCAGAAAGTACCATTGTCACCATGCAGCGGTGCCCACACGACAGCAAATCGTAACTCGGACGAAGCCACCCGACAGCAGCCATCATTTGTCTGCTCCTGACTCATTGGCCAAGTATTTCCAATGCTTCTTGGCATCTAATCCGTAGATCGTACACACACGCTCCACCATGTCCGCTACTTATACACTCGAGCCCGTCTTCTGCCAGCAGAGGCTCGCCGCCTCACCTCTTCGCCCTACTCACACTGCCCGATGACCTCGCAGCTTTGGGTGCAGCAACCAGCTCCGCTACCTTCTGCTTCTCCTGCTCCTCGACCATCTTCTGCATCAGAAAGTCGTCAATCGCCTTCCTGCCGTCCACCAGCAATCCGCCCTCGGCCCTTTTCATGTCGGCAACCGCGGCGCGTCGCCGGTCCTCGTCTAGCTGCAGCCGCCGCTCGTTCGTAAGCCGCCACTCCTTGGGGAACCGGGGCTTGGCCTTGATCTGGTGATGCCGCAGGTCCAGCGGCACGTCAGCGAACGTGTCCGTGGGGTCCTTGGCCGACGCAATCAGGTCGTCGACCAGGTTCGACAGGTACCGCTTGTTCTGCGCCTGGTGCTCGTAGCTTTCGCAGCTCATCTTGATGAGCTCCGTCTCGAGGTTGTATCGCGGGCCCGCCAGCTTCTTAAGCTTTTCCGTTTGCACGGGGCTGAGCTTGAGGTCGTCGGGCGCGAACTGCACCACCACCTTCTTCTCCGCGGGGTGGGATTCGCCCATATAGGTCGTGTATCGCCATCTCAGGACCTGATTGCCGGCCGGGGGCACGAATGGCTTGGCAAATTCTGCGTGAAATGTCCATTAGCTCTCCTGCCCTGTGTCGTTCAGTCACTTGATGTCCAACTTACTGGAGAGAAGTGGCATTTCCCAGACCGCCAGTCGATCGTAGTGTCTCATCTCCCGTATCTCTTCCAGCTTGCCGTGGGCCATTGATGTGATGTCGTCCTCGTCAAACTCGTCGTGCTCCCCCGTGTTCGTCTCCGGGTCCTCCTCGTCAAACCAGAAGGACGACTTGTTCGGCTTATCGCCGACATCGTCCTTGAACAGCTCCTCCTCCACTGTCCTGTCCTCCGACGCCCACCCAGGCGTCTCTCGTAGCGTCGCTTCCAAAAAGTCGTCGATCGTGTTATAGCCGTTGGTCTTGGCCAGCTCATCAAGCTGCTGCAGCCCCTCTGGTGTGGCAGTCTCGGCAAACGACTTGTTCATCGTCTTCAGGTCCAGCTTCTGGTACGCCTCTGCCTCCGCGTCATCTCCCTCCTTGTCGGGCTTGCCGTCGGCCCATCGTGCTGGCGAGGTGCCAAATGCTCGCTGTGCAATCGCGCATTGCCGGGCGAGCTGCTGGGCTCGGGGCAGTCGCCGCACTCGAGGCGCACTGCGGCACGCCAGCATGCATAGCCTCGCAGCGTTGGAAGCCGAAGCCATGCCGAATTGATCAATTTGCGACGGCCGCGCTGGGTTGTCTGCGCGTGAGGTAGCGTTGAGCTTCAAAAATTTGGCCTCCAACTGGCGGCTCCCAGGGATCACAATTTCCCGAGGTTCTCCCGGCACTCCACCCCAGCGGCACCCCAGCGGCTTTGGTTCCGCAGCCAATAACAGTACCATTTGTTGTCCGTTCAACCTGCATCTCAAGCTGATCCGCCAACTCAGACTCTACAAACCAAAACTCCGTTGAAGATACAAACAACCGAACATGACTGCGACCTCGAAGGCTCTGGAGTGCTACTGTCTAGTCACCGTCGGTGCCACAGTCGGCTTCGAAGAGCTGACCAAGGCAGTCCTCCAGCCAGCCTTCTGGGGTTTCCTCCGATCCGAGGGCTTCACGGCTCTCCACATCCAGTGCGGACCAGACATTCCCTGGGCCAGCGCCAAGCTTTCCGAACTCAAGGATGAGCTTCCGTCTGATTTCGACATTGACGTGTTTGATGTCAAGAACAACCTGATGCGGGAGGAGATGATTCTCTGCAAGCCCATTGAGGGCCGTCGTGTGCAAGGGCTGGTCATCTCACACGCAGGTACGCGAAGCACCATCCGGGGAGTGTCCCCTGATACTGACGCTTCTCCAGGCACCGGCACAATTCTCGACGCATGGAAGCTCGGAATCCCCCTCATTGTCGTGCCCAACACGGCCCTGCTCGACGACCACCAGACAGAGATGGCCATGCATCTAGCCAAGGAGGGCTATGCAACCATGGCCTCTGCCAAGTACGCCCCGTAAACCTGCACTTTATGAGAGCGCCGCTAACTCGACGACCTCACAGCCGTGAGGATCTCCAGGACGCCATCCATAAGGCAGGGCTCCTTTGTGAGGAGAACAAAAACCGCTGGCCGGCAAACTCCGTCACCCCTGAGCAGAGCGACGCCATCCGCCTGTGGGACATCAAGCCCGGCGAGGTCGAGAAGGAGGAGAATGCTCAAATGACCCACGATTAGGCATTGGGCTTTTGCGGTCGCCTTCTGGAAGCGATTTATTGATGTGCGCGGATTGGGATGGAAAAACGGGCTTGACGTCGTTTCAACTCGGATTTGCTTGCTAAACTACCAAGATACCCAGCGCGGAGTTCGGCGTCATTTCATATGCATGATGCATATTTCAAGCCGGCATATAGCTACAAGCCCTTGTGGCTAAAAGACATTGATCTGATTTGATGATTGCACTCGCTCATGGCAGGTTCTGCACTTCCCAGATCTTGACCGTCGCGTCTCCTCCGGCGCTGGCAACCTTGCCGCCCTCTACCCAGCAGATGCCGTTGACGCCGTCCTTGTGGGCATTGGCGGCCTTGATTCTCTTTCCTTGGTTCTTCTTCTCCAGGCACCAGACAAACACGTTTGTGTCCAGGCTCCCGCTGGCTGCGTATGCACCGGCGTCATCCCAGGAGATGCACGTCACGCGGGCAGTGTGTGCCGACCATCGATCCGCAACCACCTCCCAGGTACCGGTCTTGTACACGTAAATTTTGCCAACGCTATTTCCTGCAGCAAGATGTGAGCCGTCCTTGGAGAATGCAAGGGCCGAAATGGTTCCAGTAGGGTTCGAGATGGCTTGGACCGGCTGCAGGTTTCCGCCAGAATCGCTCTTGTATATCTGCACCGAATTCTGCTCCGCGCCGACAGCCACGAACGAACCAGATGCCGCGATAGCCCCAGGCGTATAGTCCAGCGCCGTCTCTTTCAGCAGCTCGTTCTTGGTGTATGCCGCAACGCCGGAGACTGTTGCGACGTAGACAATGTTGTCCGACGCACTTACTCCCTTGGGTTGGGCGGACAGCTCGATGGGCTTTCCGACGAACGTGTTGGCGGACTCGTCGACAACCTTGACCGTGTCGTCCCAGCCGGCACTGTAGATCTTGCCAGAGAGCCCCGCGAGCTGCGCCACCTGGTTCGTGTGAGGTTCGCCATCGACAGCCGTGGCGAGTCCGGACTTGACATCCCACTGGCAGACCCGGCCGTCAATGCTGCCGCTCCAGACCGAACCGCCCTCTCCATCTGACGACGAGGTCAAGGCTGTGATATTTTTGCTGTGGCCCTGGACGACTCTGGCCGGCTCCTCCTTGCCTTCGTGGAGATATGTGAGCTCGCCACCCAGGTTCACGCTGATAATCAGCCCGTCGCTCCGGCCATGAGGGATGACGACCCCGACTTGCTGGTTCCGCACGCTGACACCGTTGCCAAACTTCCAGCTTTGGAGGACAGTGCCCGCTTCGACGTCCCAAAGCTGGACGGTCTGGTCCGCGCTGGCCGTGGCGAATTTCTTGCCATCCTGAGACCATGAGATGGCAAATATGCTTCCAGTGTGCTCGCCCTCGCCGATCTGCTTGGTAGGCTGCCCAGTCTTGCCGTCATAGAGCTGTATTCTCTTGTCCGCGCCGACGGTTGCAAGAGTGCCTCCGTCTGGTGAGTAAGCGGCCCCGAGAACGAAACCCCTGTGCAGTGCGCTCTTCTGGTTAAACTTGTACGGCGCTCCGTGGTAGAAAACCATGTTGCCGTCGTCGCCAACCGTTGCGGCGCGGAACGGGCGCTGGGCCTTCACGGCAACTGCGTTGACAGACTTGGAGTGGCCGATGATTTCCCCCACCGAGTTTCCGCTGTCGGCCGTGATGCAGCGTCCGAACTGCTCCCTGCCGTCACCAACAGCAATAACACGCTGCGACTCTCCATCCCAGGCAACGTCATTCAGCCGTCCCGAGATGATGCCGTATTCGCGTCCGGTGTTTTCGATAGCGTCGGGCTCCCACACCCGCAGCACACCGCTGGCGTCACCGCTGGCAATCTTGAATCCATTCGGCGCAAAGCGGGCAACGGTCGTGGGGGCGGTGTGGCCGGTGTACTCCTTGCAGTCGGCCGGGCTGTCGATCGAACGGACGAAGATGGACTTGCCGGACTATGGCAGAAGCGAGAGTCAGAGAGAGGCTCACTAGCATTGGGAGATGGACGGGGAGCTGCTTGCCGCGTAAGCTATCCGCTGGCCCTTGGGGTCGGTGGAGAGCTGCGTCGGCTGGCCCCTCGTCGTGGCTGGGGCCGCAGCAAGGATCCGGTTGATGGCGATGGACGGAGAGGCCATGGCGGAGGAGTTGAGACACCGAGTCGCGAAATGGGACGGCCCCAAGCTGTGGAGGGCCTCGAAGGTTGGGAGAGTACGAGAATTAGAGTACGAGAATTGTTCCCAAAGGGGAGTGATGGGCGAAACCGGTGGAGGGGCAGAGGGAGGGGAGCTTGTGCCTGGGTGCTCGAGCTTACACGACTGCGGGGCAGCCAATGACGTCGCGCCTGCTTGAAGTCAATTGCTTCCTCGGGAGCTGCCACAATAATAGCAATTGCTTGTGAAAGCTTCAACACCCAAATTGGCTCTTGGAATCACCTCCTTTGCTCGGATGGTGACGAAGCGGAATTGTATCATCTGTCCTCGAAGCCCTACGCTCCTGCCTGACGAGACTTGGAGGCATCATCGACGAGGCGCTCTCGGAGACGATGGCGGGAATCGATCCAGGCATCAAGAATAAATCCTGGAAATAGCCAAGATTTCACGGCTGCCTGGGCAATACGCCATGGGGTGGCGAAGCTCCTGTGGCATGCGGCATCTCTGCAATGGCAATGCGTTAATTATGCATGATGGCTTTGAGGATGGCACGTCTGGGCAGAGCATACCGCCGCTAAAGGCATCTCGGGCCTCGGCATTCTGTGGGCAGCGCTGCTCACCTTGAAGCTCGTGTGCTGACCCAGACACCGGCCCCGAGACCGGCTGGCGAGGAGTCGTCAAGGAGATCGTAATGGCTCTCAAACTTTCCCGCACGGCACCATTCACCTTGGCCCATCCAAGACACCCATTTCCCCTTGTCTCTCCCCTGCCCAGCAGACCGCCGCAATTTACGACAACGCCGCACAACAGCAACAAAAACAAGAACCCCCATAGGCGGCCAGGAGCGAGTAAACATACGGAGTATACTGCAGGATTTTAACATACACTACACGCCAAGCGCCCTATAGTGCCTGCCAGATTCCGCCTTGCTATTGGCTGAGGGTTGTAGTGAGTGTTGAACTGCTGTAGTGTACGAGTATGTTTAAAATCCTGTCGTGCATGTGTACTCGTACGATGCTGTAGCGTAATAGTAATATGTTTATCATTCTTGGGCCAGGGAGAGGACAGATGGTTGTTCCCGACCTGTGCTTGCCACGGCGAGACAGCGCTGCTGGACGACATGCCTGCATCGTCGTCGCGTCGTATCTGCGGCGTCTGGTCGCACGGCACCCGCGCTGAGCTGGCTAATTACAGTAAAATGAGAGCCCCCGTCCCAGACACCACCCACCCCTCGGCCGAAAGCATCATTGCCTCTCCGCGTGTACTTGTACGCGTTCAGGCGGCCCCGCAGGGGTTGGCAGCGATCTCGGAATGGGTTATTAGCTGCGCGCCACGTCTCGGATCGTCTGCAGTGGCTTGAGGCCCGTGTCCATGATAATAAAGCGATGCCCTCTCCCACTCGCGTCCCGTCTGCGCCCTTTTCCGTGAAAGCTGCTTTCGCCCTTCACAAGCAAAACCAGCACTTCGCTCGTCAGTCGTTACAACCCCACAGCCAAGATGAAGTTCATCGTCCCCCTCACCCTCGTCGTCGCCGCCGGCGTCTCCGCCCAGGACACGGCCTGCGCCGCCGACAACATTGTCACCCAGTGCCTTGCCACCGAGATGCCCAAGGTACACAGGCCCATCATCCCCCATCACATCGACACGTTGCTCACATCCCATCCCTACCTAGACTCAACAATGTTCCTCCACCGACTATGACTGCCTCTGCTCCGCCTACCAAGCCGTCGCCACGTGAGCACCTTACCTACCCCAATCACCATCACGCAGGGCGACTCACGCATTCCACACAGCTGCTACAACAACTGCCCCAACGACCCGCGCGCCGCCCCGGCCCGCGGCCAGGTCTACACATACTGCCAGAACGCCTCCGTCTACGGTACCAAGGCACAGGCCGCCAAGACGTCCGCGTCGGGCATGACTAGCAGCGACGCCGCCACCGCCTCCGCCTCCGCTACCGAGATTGCCTCCAAGGCCGTTTCCTCCACCTCCACCTCCAAGCCCACCAGCACCGGCGCCGCCGACGCCCTGTCCGGAGGTGCTGGCGGCGTGTTCATGGCTCTTGCTGGCGTTGTGGCTGCTCTCCTGTGAGCTGGGTGGAACTGAAATAAAGGATTCGATTCCTCGCTGGGTGGACCCTCGCTTCGATAGCTATGTTTAATTCCTAATATCAAACCCTTCTGTTCGAGATGTTCATCTCAGCAGAAAACATGTGTGCTAAGCTCAATTATTGTACGCCTGGCTCCTGCACCACCATCGTTGCTTGGACAATTTCAATGTCGTTGACAAGTATCAATGAAGCCCGAAGGCTTGGAGGCTAGGTGGACTCCAGGACCAGCCCCGAAAGAGCCGTCTCATCTGTGTTTCCCTATTGCTTTACCGCTGACATATATGGTACATCAAGCCAGCATTCCCAAAACTTTCCATCACAATCCTACACGCTGACGCGACTTGTTGCCTCGGGCTTCTCGCTCAGTCAAAACACCAAACACGCTCCACTCAAAGCGCACAGCTTGCCGTTGCGCCAGAAACATCTCTACATGAAGCAAGAGCAAAAGCAAGAATAAAAGCACACAAGCCCACCGTCCTGTAGCCCCCCGGACGCCGTTGATCCCTTCCAGCTCCAGGTTGTCGAGGGGGAAACGACCCTCCCCGACATGTTTGTTGCGGAGCGTCGTCGCGGCGACAGGGCCCGTTCTTTAAATAAGATATGAAGCAACAAGGCTGCGACTAAAATCGACTATGGTTTGTAACCGCCAGAGGTTCAAGAACTGACGCGAATCCAACAGGTCGGCCGTTCTATCGAGTGCGACTGATTGGTTGTTGAAGCATATGTGCAGAGAAGCGGAAATCGCAAAGAGAAGAGAAGCGGCCATCATTGCCCCCAATCACACCGAACAACATTGACACATCAGACCCCGCGAGGCCTTCTTTGCCTGGTGTTGTTCTTCACGGGGCTCATAAAGGTGACATGCTTGGCGTCATCCTTTCGGAGTTTCACAGCGCTCGCCACACCGCCAGACCCGCGACGAAGAGCTCGCGGCTCGTGCTCATCATCTAGAGTGATTTCGGCAACATCGGACATGGACGCGTCGTCCAGGTTGTCGCTAGCCCCGGAAACCGACGAGCCTTCGTCCGAGTCATCATACTCTCCATCGTCACTAACAAGGGAAGGCGCGTTGTTGCTGATCAAGGTGTTCGGGCTGAGGTTGGCATCCTCCATGTCCATGTCCTCGTCAGACAACACCGCACTGGGCGAATGCTTTTGCATCACGACACCAGGAGTTGGCGAAATAAGGGGCAGTTCTGCGAGACGTCCCTTGCTGCTCGCTGGGCGACCAGGTGCAGCGTTTGGGGCTGGAGACTTTCCGCTCCTGGCCGGTACGCGCAGGGTAACCGGCGTGCGAGCTGTGGGGGCGTTGTTGGCGCCGCCGAAAGTGTACGGGGGGGACTCTGCATCGTCCGAGTCTTCATCGGGAGTAATGTCCTCCTCCAACGACACCTTTGTCGTCGCGTCGGTGACGAGTTCGCGAAGGTTGCCACCAAATTTTCTGCTCTCCATCAGGCGAGACAAGTGAGGAGTCTCCGACGCGGGACTGAACTTGCCGGCCCCTGCGCTCTGAAAGGTAGAGGCTCGATGGGCATCACGCGTAGAGGGTATGCGGTCGACGCCAGGCAGCTTACCTGCGCGATACAGCTTGAGGGATTCATCGATTCTGGAGCGGAGGGCGGCATAGACTTGCTGATCGGTCATGTCTTGGCGGGCAAACGGATGCACCCGAGTCGAGCTCGGGGTGGGAACCGGCGGCCTGTCCTCTCCGCCGGCGGTGCCAGAATCAGCGACATTGATGGGCTGTCCGCTCTGCACGGCTGCTTCTTCGTGGCTCTTGAAGTCACGCTTATGTGCAATCCGGCAATGGTTGATAAAGCCTTGCGTGCTCGAGAAGTTCTCACGATTGCAGTCGAGACAGACCAGCTTCACGGTCAGGCCATCGGCTCGCTTCAGGATGCATGGACCAGCCTTGTCTTTGGCTTGGGGATAGCCACTCGACAGCGCTTGCAGCTTCTGGCCGGCGCTGCCGCGAACAGGTCGACCCTTCACGGCGACTGCTGGCTCCGTAAAACTGTTCCTCGTCGTCCTGCCCTCGGCGACAGAGACACGCGCCCGCGCGTACTCGACCGTGAATGGCCATTCCGGTTGTACCCCATCGAAGCAGGGATCCGGGATGAGCCATTTGGCATAATGACGGGCGTACGGTCCATCAACGACGCCAAACGGCGGTGCCCACCGAGGCACCGCTTCGCCTGGTTGAGTTGCGAATGCTGGACCCTTTCCACTGCTGATATCGAGCATTTGATCCGGTGTGGGGCAGTTCAGAGGATACGGGATAAGGTGGCACCGCCGCAGTTGCTCGAGTGCGACCTGGCACTTGGCCAGCTCCTGATTTATTAGCCTCAGTTCATTGTGCTTGAGCAGTACCTCAAGCCCAAAGTGGTGTCGAATGACATCGCGCACGTCGTCCAAGTCGCCGGCGGGCCGGGGCGATGTCGGGGATGCGTCGACTGCCGACGATGGGTCATCCCTTGAGAAGTCGGACTCCAGGCGCGCCCGTTTGGCCGATGGAGCCGAGTCTTGCAGCCCGTCCAAGCAGCCTCGGCTTCTTTTCGAAGCCGAGCCGCTGACTGGTCCGGTTGCAAGGTCGCGGTCTGTAGCTGAGGTCTGTGCCTTGTCGGCGATGTGTTCCGGCGTGGCAACAGTCTGCTCGCTTCCCCGGGGATCGGACTTAAAGAATCCAAACATGAGGACGCCCTGTAGAGGGGAGACAGGCCGGATATCTGTGTTGCGACAAGACGGTTGGGCGACGAGACGGGAGAGGTGTCGTGGAGAGTGGGTCGGGTGGCCTGCTGACGTAATCGGGATGTGCCGGAGCGCGAGTGCCAGAGCCGAGCAAAGAGGTGATGATGTGGCCCTTGGACGGGTCACAGCCTGGGCCTGCCTCAGAGCGCAGCGCGACAAGGGGTCAAGGACGGCGAGAGCGCCAGAGAGCAAAGGCGATCGAGTGCTAGCGAAAGCCTCGAACGTTGTCTCTGGAGAGACAGAGAGCGACAGAGAGAGTGAGAGAAAGAAAAAAAGGCGATGGGAAGAGGTGATGAATTATCGGGTTGCAACGCAAAGAAGGTGCGAAGGGAGGCAAACGGGGGGAGGAAGGAGGAGTTGGGCGCTGGAGAGTGGTTTGTTTTGCGGCGTCGGCGCTGGATGGCGAGAGACGGGGGGTCTGGTGGAGGCCAGTTGCGAGGGAGGAGCCTGGACGGTGGAGGCGGAGGGCCAACGACGGGCGATGGCGAGACGGCGAGATGCTGGAGGGGCGTGGCGGAGGGAGATTGTTGCGGCGTGCGTTGTGGGCTGCAGCGCGAGTCTGCAAGGGGGCGAGTGTGGAGATGCAACAACCAACGACGCCCGTCGCGAGCGAATGAATGGCGGCGCCGCGCGGTGTGGCATCCACCAGGTTCACCTGCTTGGCTCCGGCATCTGGCGTGGCCCTTGTTGCGCCGTGTTACACGAGCAGGACACGAGCTGCTTTGGCCACCGGAGGCGTCGTCGCGAGGCGTGCAAGGACCGGCCAGCGCGCCTCCGCCGCGTTTCGTCGACCCGGACCGTCCGGTGATGGCCTTCGGAGCGTTGATCGTGCCGATGTGTCGGTGAGCCTTTGGGAGTGTCGACCGAAGAAGAGCAGAGCTCGCGAAGCACCTGTGTCGAGACGGCGTCGATCGGGTTTGGTGTTGCACCACGTTGCTGGTGGTGAGAGGAGAGGGGCGTAGTGGAATGCGCCGTCGGGGCTGCAGCCTGCCTACTCGTAGGTACTCATACCTCTCCTTTGTACCTACCTGCACACAGGTGCTGGCAGTATACGAAGTACGAGACGGTGGGCTGGCCAGGCAACAAAGTGCGGCAATCAGCATTCACGCTCGATGCGATAAGCCTCGGTGCTAGGCGTGTGGAATCGCATGCAGCCACTCGAACTAGCAGCAGATAGAATATCATTAGCGCATCGCCGCTTTCGAGTTTCAGGGCCGTGTCAGAATGCTCCGAGCGCTGGCGCTTTGCCGTTCTCGTTTCTGCTCTAAAGTGGTGGACGCTCCGCAACGCGCGCCAACATGGCGGCGATAGCGGCTACATGCAGCGCTGAGGCCAGAGAGACCTACGTGTCGTACCAGCCTAACGCACTGGACCTACTACCAGCGATGTGTGGGCTTTCCGAGCTGAATCGCAACAGGATCCGCCGTGACGTGGATTCTGGCCGTCGTCATCCGTTGCCAGGGATTCTTCAACGCTGGACGTCGATATTCCTTCTGGTGTGTGAAGGCTCCAACCTTGAAGTTCTTCGCTGCCCCTCGCTATTCCTCTCCGTTGCTTCGAGCGACGTCGGGATTCTGCAATGCCAAGGTATTGCTAGGCCACTCTTTGCAAATAGCTTAAGTGGTATTTCAAGTCCCTCTCAGAACGCGATTTCTATTAGCTATACTCCGTACTCCGTACCTAGGTAGGTATTACCCGCAATGCATAGAGCTGGAGCCTCCGCACACCCAAGGAAACTCGACCGCGTCAGTGTATGCAGTGTCCGCGAACACTTCTCGTCGATTCGGCACGAATAGCGCTGCCCCGTCTGCACGAACTCGTCAAGTTAGCCACGACCCCGTTCGGAGCTGGAGGCAGTTCCGGAGTGGACTGAGTCGCTGACCATCTGGATGCGCAGTGTAGAGTAGGTAGCTGGGAACCCCGGGTCGACTTCCGACACCTTCTCACTACGACTGCGAGAGCTGGTGGCACAAGAAGAGCCAGTGCGGCGATGGCCTCGGGGGTCAAGATCATCGTGTGATATTTTTGACGAGCTTTTGAGAATGAACAGTGGAAAAACGATTGTATCCAGCACGAGCATGCACTCGAGACAACATGTGAAGATCAAATGGCACCAGATAACCTTGCGAGGTTTGGAGAGGACAGTTAACGCTGTCATAGTCCAGCGACTGTGCATTTACTGAAGCCCAGATGTCGAAACCAAGAGAACGCAACTTTGCCTTTTGCTTCATTAATGGTTTTAGAACTGACTTATTGCTCCTGTGCTGGCGGAGCAATCAAAGCGTCCCGACGCACGGCGGTCACGTTGATGACGGTTTTGGAGCCGGCCAATTACGGACCTTCTCCTCCCCTGTCCTGTAATATGCGGGAGGAAGTGAGGAAAGCCAGCGTGGCGGAGCGCGCAGAGATTCTTTGGATGTCAATTGGCTCAGTCAATGGGATGATTTGGTCGTGGAAATTCGGAAGATGGTGATTCGGACGAGGAGTGTTGAGGCTGTATTGGCTAGGTTAACAGGACGTTTCCGTGCTTTTTATTCGAGAAGATATTGCGGCTGGACTTGGGTCTCCTGGTGGTGCTCGAGCAGGTAGGTACCTACGGAGTACCTACGGAGTACTCGTACTCGTACGGAATTTGACGCTGTGGGTCGTGTATGGGTACCTTGCAGGTCCAAAGTCTTCAACAGCCCACGAAGCTCCCACTCCCTCGCCTCCAAGCAACCATGTCGACCACGACAGCCAGCAATGGCCCAAAGAAACGCAAACAACCCACCGAGGCCTCGCAGCCGCCAGACCAGCCGAAGAAGCAGCGCCCCCAGGAACCGCAGCCGCGAAAGGCCGCCCTCATCGGCCCCCATGAATCCATCGTCGCAGAGCTCCAGCCCAAGTACGACGTCCTCGTCGCGTCCGTGATATCCTCGACCCAGATCCGCAAGCGCGTCGCGCAAGCTACCACGCACTTCGCCGCGTCGTCGCCGGACAAGCCGCGCCTGGTGCTGCTCCACGCGCGCACGGCAGAAGTCTGCAAGCTCATCACCATCGTGGAGCACTGCAAGCGGACGATGGGGGCCGAGGGGAGGGATTGGTACCAGTACAACCAGCTGTTCGACCTGCCGGCGGAGCAGCAGAAGAAGGTGGATGTGGTGGAGGAGACGGTGCTGGACAAAAACGCCGAGGGCTCTGGCAGCGACGACTTTGAAGTCATGAGCAGCCGGTTCGAGAAGGCAGTGCTGCCGCCCCCGTCGGGCCGGACTGTCAAATCCATGAGGGTGTTTTTCTCCTCGCGGCCGGTGGCAGAGCTCAAGGCAAAGAGCGACGTTACGGTACAATCAAGCGAAGAGACCAAATCATGAGCATTGATAGCCTGGGGTCGACTGCGGGTCACAGAGAGAACTTATGCAGGTACTTCTGTATGGACGGCGTTTGGGGATTCACTGTTTGGAATAGGGCATGAAGAATGATGATACCCACTGATGTACAAAGGTTACGCTGGAATTCAACGATATTTCATCCTATCGCGATACCCAAAGCATATAACCCGCCATCAAACACCGCCAGAATTCCTTGATGCCTTCGTCACGCGCCGACTAGCCTGAACACCTCAATCTTGTTCCCTCCCGTCGCTACCGCTCTGTCCCAGAGCCTATCGTTGAACGACGGCATCTAGTCGCGCTTCTGCTTCTTGGAATGGTCCATGATACGGAGGACGAAGTTGACCACGACGGCCAACAAGAGGATGATGGCCAAGAAGGTCGGCCCGAACCGGTCGTCAAAACCGGCCTGACCCCTAATCCGTATCGACTTTGCCCGCCAGTGATACGTCACCAGTGCATATATCATCGTCAACATGGCGACGCCCGTGAAGAGAAAGGCCGAGATAAAGGCCACGCGGTCGCCGAAGTTGAGCATGCCAATGGCCAACGCGCCGAGGATCACGGTGAAGTTGAGCCATGACAGGAACGTTCGCTCGTTGGCGAAAAAAACCTTGGGCTCGACGCGGGTCGGCAGGGCGATGCGCTTGCCTGTGGGAGCTGTGAGCAGGCGTCTTCCGCGGACAGACATGACACAACATGGGAATTTGCGTACCTGGAGCGGTTTGGAGCAGAGGCTGGGAAGACATGGTGATAAGTATTCGTTACACAGTCTCTTGTTTCGTCTGGAGTTCGTCGAATGCAGCCTCGCGTGTCATTTGACCAGTAGCAGGTGTGGGAGTCCCGAGAACAGGGCGCAATTGGCGCAAATGAGCGGCACAGCTTGGTGTTCCGAAGACTGTTGGACTCGTTCAATCCGGATCTGAGACAAGAAGAGAGACGTTAAAAATACAGTTGCATCTCTGCAGGAGAAAAAGCCTGCTCTTGTCCGTCGGAGATCGTACCAAGCCAGTCGTCAATGCGGTTTGCCCCCACCCACCGATGCCGCTTTGGGAGAGCTTCGAGCGCACGTGGGCTGGTTGGTTGGCCACTGGTCACGTGCGGTTGCCCCGCGAGGCAGCATGGTGAGGCAATGCCAAAAGGGGAAGTCGATCAGGCACGAACGTTTGTCGCGATCGATAGTACAAGCACCTCCGCCGAACTCGTTGTCCTAGGTAAGTTCTGTAACGACCTTTGCTGGCTGCTTGCGGTTTTGGCTTGTGGCTAACAGGAGCAATCATGGTGGACGCAGATTGATGCCCCGTCTCGACCTACGACTCGCCTGACGTCTTTGATTACCGCAACTCAACAACGCGGCAACTGAAGCCCGTATCGACGGTCAGCATTCAATATGTCTACTCCTGTAGGCGACCCGACAAACGAGGACGTGATCCAAAATGCTGACGTGCCAGCAGCCCATTCCTTTCAACCGGCTCAAGCAGATTGCCAGCGATGTACGTCGTCCAATCCCTTTGTTAACAACCGCAGGTCACGACAGCCACTTGTTCGTACCATGTTGTCTCACACGGACATCTGCAGGTCTGCAACAGCGCCATCGGCAGTGCCGAGTTCTACGACCACGCAAAGACTGAGCAATGGAACTCGACCATCATTGTAGGCTTCTCCCTCCCCAATGCCGCGCGACCCAGGCCGACTGACTGACGCCCTGTCCAGAGCTCGATGCTGAAAGCCGTCATCTCTGAGTCCACTCCCCAAGGCGCCTCGTCTCCCTCGTTCAAGTTCGCCTGCAACAGCACCATCGTCCAGCACCTGGTCCCCACCTCGTCGCTGAACAAGGCCCGCGGCGGCACCGAGACCAAGGCTGAGCAGCCGCACGTCTCAACGAGCACAGAGGCCACTGCCACCGACGGCAAGCCCCATGTCGGCCGACGCGGCATGCACAGCGCCACTGGCGCCTACTGGGACGAAAAGAAGGACGGCATGTGGACGTTCAAGTTCGATGGCGGCGAGGGCAAGGGCATGGATGTCGTCATCATGCTTATCTGGGTTGCGATCTAAGCGCTATTCTCCGGCATGAGATGCTATCTTGGGCAAAAAAGCACTCAATATGGAAGAGGGCGGCTGCCCTTGCAGAGTACGGCGTTCAGGGTACTGGGACGAGTGTGACGACGTCTCTCCGAAAAGCCACGACGACTGATTTCTTGCAAATGTTGGATGTGAAATATCAGCTGGAATTGAGCCTTACAGGCTTCCACGGACAGCCACGGACAGGCGGGATTCGTGATGACGTGGTCGATGCTGTATTGGCCACTCTGCTGTGGTCTGGCGCTCGTGAACTTGAATCTTGTCCTTTGTTCCTGATGTGCTCTATGATTGTCCATTCGGGACCACAGCCTCAGGATCCCGGCTCCGAGGATGGAAGCTGCTGATGGAGATGTTATTCTGGAGGTTTGGCACGCCAGCGGTGTATAATACTCGTAAGTGCCGAAGTGAGATGAGTACACGAGGTCTTCTGGAAACTCGCCAATCAGAGACAGCTTGGAACAGGCAAGGACGCTGGTGGCGAGGAGCATCGTGCCATCCTGTTGGCAGGCGAATGAGCCAGTCAGTTGCTGATGGTTGTCTTCTGGTGGCATGCCCACGACCTTGGATCTCGTTACTCCTATTGGCATCTCGCAAGCTTCGCTCGAAGGGTGGGCGGATCGCGTCCACATCACGTGGAACCGAGCATCAGCAATCAGGTGACGAGACGTCTCACCTAGGGGAGGGCGGGTCCAGGGATGAGACACGACGGTGAGGCGGGCAAGGGAAGTTGCAGCCGGCGCCTAAAATTGGTTCTAGAAGCAGCCCTGGTAGCTGCGCGACAAGAAAGAGCAACGAAGCTCTCAACATCACACCAGCTCGCTCACTGCCTCGGAATCAAACCGGAGCCTCGCAGGACCATGGTGAGATGCCCCCCGAGTGCGGCGATTCCAGCGCCAGCAGCAACCCGCCTCGGTCTCATGAACGTCGAGCCGATGGCAGCGGCTAGGGGTCCAGCCTGAGAGCTGCTGTGCCGGTGGAGTTCGTGGAGACGCCGAGGGCGATGGGGATCCGCCACCCGGGGGAGGTGTTCAGAGCATCACGTCTGGCACCATGTGCTTTTGCCAGTTCCAAGCGGTGCTGGCCTGGCAGTTGACGGCGGTTTTGGCGGTTGCTGGCGCCGCCGTTGGACGCCTTCGGTGACGGCTCGGATTTTGACGCCACTTTTCGGAAGGCCGACAAATATGCCGTTGCGCCGGCCTCGGCGTCCAAGAGCCGCGCCTAGCCGCACGCATACATCTCAATCTTGTTCCCTCTCGTCGCTGCCGCTGTCGCATTCGCCAGTTGCTGACGACCGAGCTCGCGTGGTTGCGATGACGAAGTCCCTCAGGGAAAAACAGAGTTTTGTCAAAAATCGAAGCCGTCGAGCAGCAGCATCTCTCGCGCGAGAGCAGCGCGACGACGTTGAGACAAGAGTCCACCGAGTCAGGCCCACCATCCGCTCACCCAATTCGAGGCAATTCCCGTGGACTAGGCGGCCCCACACGGACCGTAGGCGGGCAAAAGGCCAACGATCAATGGAACCGTTACTGACTGGCTTGTCTATGTAGGCTGGCCCGTGTGGCCCGTGACGGAGGACGCCAGCGCAGCGGACTCGTGGCCTCTTCAGACAGAGTTTGAGCTCGCGGACCGGCGAAGGCCTTCACGACTCGCCGGGCCGGACCCTGAACAGCGAATGGCTTGCGGACGACGTCGCCAGGAAAGGTCTGGCATTCAGGGAGCCTCGCGCTAGCATTGTTTGCCCATCTGGTCGGCCGAGAGAGATGGCACTTCGTGGCCATGGCCAGCCAGCCCGGACCAGGTCAGGGGAAAATTTCCCACGATGGGTCCAGTCTCCATCACACCAGTGAAACCGCTGGGCACGAGACCGCCTTTCGTTGGCCCCGACCTTTCCCCAGGTCCTTTATAATCCTCTGTGGCCCCTGCTGCGGCGTGACGTGACTTTGTTGCTTGATCCATCCCTATCAAGTCGTCTCCGTTGTTGTTCTCCAAAGATGTCGAAGTCACCTCTCGTCACTTACACCACAGCCAGCGTCGTCAACGGCTGATCCGATGTGTCCGCCGACAGGTCAAGGCCCTTGGTTGCGCTGCCTGAGTAGCCGAAACAAACCACACCCCCTCTCGACAGTTGACCACGATTTGAACCCGAGATCTACGCTCTGTAGCCCGAGCCAACCAGAGTTTGCGCACCATCTACTCAGTTAGCCAACATGGTTCAGTTCCTCGCGGGCCCGACCCTCTCCCAGAACGGAACCCTCATCCATGAGACGGCGGAAGGATGGAAATCGAGTGCGGCGAAGCAGGAGTCCAGGGAGGAGCATGCTCTCAGAATGAAAGAACTGAACATGAAGCGGAGCATGATGAGGGCTCCGAGGCGCGGATGGTCCATGACGGATTATCAGGGCGAGAATGCCGCGCCACATCACTTTCACGGAGCTGCGTTGCACGTCGAACAGCACGCCTCTATCCCCGAAAATGTAGTTCTTCCTCCGATCGTCGTTCCCATACCTGCTGCTCCCAAACCCGCTCCCACGGGAAAGATGGTCCAGATCCCTCGGCGACCGGAGCTCCCTCCACCGCGCCGTTCGCACTCGGTCACGGACAAGGAGCCCGAGCCTGTCGCTCCCCTCCGGCCTAGGCCGTCGTCTCGCATGACCCTCCTCGATCTTCCTTCGGAGCTCCACTACTCCCTCTTTGACTTTCTCGACCCCATCGACGGCGTTTGCTTGGGGCTTGCCCACTCCAGACTGTATGGCATCCATCGACGCAAGTACGGCACCGTTCCTCTGTGTACCCGATACCCTGGACCCAACGACTTGGAGTGGGCGTGGCGTGGCGCCGGTCCTCTGATCCGTCCTGCCCAACAGACCAGCGACAGGGAGGGCAACAGCCTGGACCAGCTCCGCGTCAAGGGCCAGGTGTACTGCCGCAAGTGTGGCATTTCGCGTTGCGAGTTGCACCGACATGTGAAGGAATGGATGGGCGACGGGTATGAGTACTGCGAGATCAAGAAGATGTACGGCAAGCCGGTGGGCGAAGGCGCCAAGCCGTACTGCTTCATGAGCAACCCGAAGAACCCCCGTCGATGCGGGCGCCACGGGGGGGCGAAGACGTGAATGACAGACGATGGAACTTCCACAAAGTGCAAGAGATGCTCAGGGGATGCAGCGGCGAAGGTGCAAGGCGATTTTGGACGTTTGATCGAATGTCATGGGAGGGTATAGCAAACGGACGGCGTTGGAGATGCTGGAAGCATTTGCCACGTTCGTGGGAACAATACCAAAGGGTTGGGTAGACGAGCGTGTTGATTTTGAGAGCCCGGCGTAGAATTGGCAAGGCATGGCGACGGAGCAGATGACGAGATACGAGGCCATGAACTAGACACAGCTTATTGATCAAGACAAGATAAGGCGAAGAATCTATCGATTCAATGACGTGAAACTCAGGTTTGGTCAACGGTGAGGCTACATGAGGGCGCTGCATGGCGGCAGTTGTCCACTTACAAGGGATGAACGGGACAGCTTTTTCTCAGCCACGGTGGAACAAAGAGACGGTGGAACAAAGAGACGGCGGAAGGAGTCAAAATTGGCATTCGGTGCTAAAGAAAACCGTAGATTACCGCCGTGTATACTGTCTAGTGCAAACATCGCTACCTATCTAGTGCCAAATTTGTCTAAATGCTTATATCCCCGGTCTGACGTGCCCTCTGTGATGGTATCCTAAACTCCGTGCCGTGCAATTTCGTGCGCGCCGCGTACGCATTCTAGTCGACCTTGAACGCCCTGCTCACCCCTTCAAAGGGGGTGATACGCCCCCCCATCGTCCTCGAATCTCCACAATATCTCAGTCTGTAGTCCCCTCGCGGCGCCCACTCCTCTATCTTCCACGCAATGTGGACCTCGCTGGTGCCCAGGATCCTGCTCGTGCGCCTCCAGTGAAAGGTCAGGTCCCAGTCCGAATCGTCCCGCACAACCCGCCATTCGCCTTGTGGCGAAACGCGATGCTCAACAGCAGCATAAGTCTGCTCCAGCCGCAGGTTGTTGCGGGGGTTGGCCCCGACAAAGGTAGCTTTGGCCGTCTCTCCTCGCCTGAAGCGTCGCTTGTCTACGTCGGATATGACGTCCCCAAAGCCTAGGGACCGTGACGGTCTATCGTACAAAACACCGGGTATAAAGCTGAATGACCGATTGCTGTTGTCTGGGGGCAAGATGCGCGACTCCCGACTGTCCCGAGCCGGCGCGTTGTGAGCTCGCAGGAACTGCACCGACGCAACGCTGCGATCAATGTATGCCGCCAAAGTATGCGGGCCGTAAAGTGTTGATGCCCCTTCGTACCGTTGGACGCTGCAGCAGTCAGCTTCAAATCGATACAAGTCTGTTAGACCAAGACTCACCCGTATTCCTCCTCCGTTGTAATATAGTGTGTATAGCTGTTACTCGGTGCCCCGATGACAACAAAGGGTTCTTGTCCATCCAGTTCGCGGGCAAGAGACTTTACGCTTTCCTTCGCCACGGCCTCTTTCCATCGGCGACCAGCCATCGTTGTCGCCTCTCCAGGGCTGACCACGATGAGCAGCTGCCCAACTCTAAAAGTCTGGATGTCCACCACGTTCGGCGTCCACTGGTAGGGCATACTGACCTCTCCAACATCCAGCAGAATAGACTTGGGGTGTTGGCAATCAATCTGCGCTCGACCGGGCGGCTTAAGAAGCCAGGTGATGACTTTCCAAACAAACGACGAGTTCGAATTTGTAGACATGTGTTGAACGAGGTCATATGAGCCGGGTTCATCCCATGTGCCGGCCCCGAACGAGTATCCCAGGGCAGCCGGACACGTCCTCACTGTTGACCCATTGGGCAGGGTGAACTGAAACTTTGACATGTCGTGGAATTCATGGAACGCCTTGACGCCATCGCCTCGGACGTTGGGTGGCTCGCGGTTCAGCGATTCATACAGGTCCAACGCGCCTTGATACTGTCGTCTGCCAATCTCCATGCATGACGACGCCCCATGGTCGTTTGCCTCGGAACCCGGGCCTCTTGCGCGACAGTGATTGCTCTTGCCGTCGCTGCAAGTGCTGTCTTCAAAATTGCACATCTGACCAGATCCATCCTCGCACCATGCGCCGAGGATGTTTGGACTGACGTCACCCATGTTGGCCTGGGAGAAGCCGGCGACAAAGTCAGGGGTTTCCAAATCGCCTCCTCGGACCTTTTTCTCGAACAGGTCCGCAGCGACGCCCTTGTTATCGCCTGTAATGAGCGTATTGTTTGCCTGCATCGATGTGCCGTGCGTGGGAAACCACGTCAGCACGCCGATGTTCTTGCCGTCCGACGCCCGCTGGAATTTGAGGAGCGACAGGTCCGTCTCGACGGAGCCATCGTCTTCGGCGCTGATGTTGTACCTCGCGCGCTCCGCCTCCGGGTTGGCGAGATAAGAGAACAGGCTGCGGTTGATGCCTGCCCGCAGGACCTTGGTCGACCCGACGCTCAGAGACCCGGGTTCGAGGCTCTCGTGTGCTCGCCGGATGGAAAGAATGCAGCCTTCGACGATGGCGCGGTAGCTTTGCTTGTCGAAGCCCTTGCTGGGGATTTGCGGGAGAAGATAGTTGAGCCAGGCGCCCGGCCCGGAGTGAGAGTGAGTGGCGGTGACGGCCAGATTGTCGTGGCCGTACATGGAGTATCGAGGCCCCAGCGCCCGCAAGCCTCGGAGGATGCCGTATCGCACCGCCGTGTCTCCGGACTGAATATCGAGCACGAGATAGACGAAGCGGTCCGCCGGGTTGCGAAGGTCGCCGACGATGAAGGCGCGCGAGTACAGCCTCTGTCGCAGGCCGCTGCCGACCTGACTGAAGTCTGCGTAGCCCATCATGTTCAGCTCCACGACGGGCCCGGTGATGTCGGCCTTTCCCACACCCAGCAGGTACTGGTCCTTTGGCCAGTCGCCGCCAGGTAGGCTGTCGGCGGCCCAGACGTTGGCGGGAGCACCATCTTCGGACGCGTCGAGCCAGCTATCGTGCAGGCCGGTGTATGACGACAGCAGGGGTCCGCCTCTCCAGAGCGACGCTCGACAGAAGGCGAGGCAGCAGGCGGATATCAGGACGACGAGGACCATGAAGTGACGCCGCCAACGCGTGCTGGAGCGTCGCTGGGACGTCTCGCGCGGCTCTCGTGGCGCCGGTGGCCGGGGCCAATTATTGGCCTTTGCTGCGTCCTGGCCCGACGCCATCATGGGCCTGGCAGCATGGAACCACCCGGGGAGAATGCTCAGGTGCTCGATGGGGCTGTGACATTGGCGAAAAGGACGGGGTGCGGCGACGGCGAATGGTGCCTGGCGTTCCTGGCGAGCGAGCAGGACGAGAGAAGTGAGGATTCAAGGAACAAGCAGCTGTTTGGTCGACGGGCCGCTTTGAGGCTGGCTGGCTTGTCGTGGCGAGCCGGTAGTTTTGCTTAGGTGCTCCGGCTGAGCCGAGGCGAGGCAGCGATGCGGCGTACAAGGGGGCCATTGGTGGTGGAGAGACCACGTACGCAAACGGCTGGAGTAGTCAGCGCCTGTTGCTCGATGCGTTTGGTGCCGGACGACGAATGCGCAAAGGCCTCCACGCCGTTTTGCTTCCCACAGCTCTTCAGCAGATGCCGATAAGCGCTGACCGTGAATGGAGGCCCACTCGGCCCGCCATCGTCGTCGCTGGTCGACGTAGCACAGCGATTCCATCCCAGGCGGCACAGAGCCACGTGCCTTATGGTCGCAGCGCATCGCCAGCGGGGCGTCTCATTGTGAGACATCAAGGGACGGGAAGCTGTCTCTGCTGTGAGCCGAACGCGGCCCCGCTGCGGCTCCTACGCATGCAGGCGGCCGAAAACATGCCGTTCACGTGTGCCGTCAGTGGACGTGGTGACGCACATGATGAATGCATTTCTCAAGTCGGTTGGTGATGAAGTGGCTACGGCGGACTGAATGTTAGCTTGTGCCAAGTCAACTTTTTTACAACTACGCGAACCCCCAGGGGTAAAATTTCCAATTACGGCGCAGTCATCCACTAATTCATAGTGCCCTAGCTGCCTACAAGACCCACACGCACTATGTAAGGCAGCGGCATCAGCCGACTTGATTGCAATAGCTAATTCAATCGCAGCAGCTAACCTTAAATTCAATTACAGCGAAAGGCGGCTTGTAAAGGCAGCGCATGGGAAGGTGCGCTATAAGGTGCGCTAGATAGTAATTGACTTGGCTGCTGGGATTGCCCTGGTTGCTAGAATTGCCCTGGTTGCTGGAATTGCCCCGGTTGCTGCAACGAGGAAGTTGATCATTCAATCCGCCGTAGTGGCCATCCCGCCAATCAGATGCTAATTGCGTATCAACGATAATTCCTTTAACAATCTATAGCACTCGTCCTCTGCCTCCTCGGCCAACAACGGCCCTCCGTACGTAATGGCCTTGCTTACCTTATCAATCATATCAACGGAACCACGGATGACGTCTCTTCCAGCCAACCGATGGCGTGACGGCTCTGCGGGGTCCTGCTGCGGCGCCCTGCTGCGGCGCATCTGGGTCAAGTCTCATCTGACGCAACCCCGTTGGGCGACTTATGGCCGCCCATGAAGGCGTCATAGACTCGCACCTGTTGTGTCTGCTCCGAGAGCCGGGAAGGATCGAGGCGGCATTTTTTTGTCGCTCGACGGGCAGCCGCTAGTTAGTTGGCAACCGTTATCGGCTCGCGGTGGCATGATATAGTCGGCACGGAACGGCGGCTTCCGTCAACCGTTGCTCTTGATGCTCCCCAGCTGGCACGGCCGCGACCGAGGCTCGTCTTGGCCACAGTCTCATCAGTCAGGCCTCTTCATGGCCCTGCGGGGCGGGACGCGCGACAATGCTGCGCCGCCAGCCGACGGGGTCCAAGCCCAGCAATCATGCCTATCCGCTGCTATCGCGTTGCATGCATGCATACACTCCGCGGCCGAAGCCCCGTTCGGGATCCGAGCTGCCCCCCAGGCACCCCGTTTTTTGCCGTGGCAGCGCGAGATATTTGACATATAAGCCAACCGACTGCCTTGCGCGGTCAGCGTCGAGACGCGTCGACCTCTCTTCTCCGCTCTCGCTGGTGGCTGAGCTTCGCTCCAGCGGCTGTCCCCTGTTGGCCGGCGTGCGCAGACCTCGGGTTCTTCGCCGAATCGGAGGTGCTTTGTTCGGCCGAAGCTCCGTCGGCGCCGTGTTGACCGCACCACCAGCTTTCCATCGACCTGACGGGCCCCACGACGATACGACTCGGATGGTGACATTGCATCGGCCCCATTGCCCAGTCCCCAGGGGTTATAGTTCCCCCTCTGGCCCGGCCGAGTTGCTCTCGTCGCAGCGGATATCCTGCGAGGCAGGCTCATGCCACCTGACGAGATGGCAGGCAGACGGCAGGGCGAACACCGCCCGATTCAGACGAGCGCCGTCATCGTGCTGGGCGCTCAGAAATGCCCAGCGGCGCCACCGCCGTCACCGCCGACGCCTTGCGTCTCGCCGTGTGATAGCTCGCTCTGCGAACTGACTGATCAGTTTAGCCTCAGAAACCGGCCGTCACCGCCGCAACTGCTGGCAGCGGCAACAGGGAGACGGCTTTCGCGCGGGCTCCATGTCCTGGACACCGAGGCCGCCGCTCTGGCCAACCTCGCGCGGCTGTACGAGACCGATCCCGTGGCCCGCGACGGCTTCGACAGAGCCGTGCAGGCCGTCGCGCGCCAGAGCGCGGCGGATGGGAAGCTCGTCGTCGTCGGGGTGGGAAAGTCGGGACACATTGGCAAGAAGCTTGTAGCGACGCTGCAGAGCCTCGCCATCCGATCCGTGTTTCTGCACCCGACGGAGGCTCTGCACGGCGACCTGGGCATAGTTGGCCCCAACGACGCCTTGATGTTCATCACTTACTCTGGCAAGACGCAAGAACTGCTTCTCCTCCTCCCCCACCTCCACGAGGGGCTCCCGACCATCATCCTCACCTCGCACGTGCGGCCAGAGACGTGCGAGCTCATCAAGCACCGGCAAGACGCCATTCTGCTACCGGCGCCAATACCGGAAGCCGAGACGACGTCGTTTGGCGTCCCGGCGCCGTCGACGTCGACGACGGTGGCTTTGGCCTTGGGCGATGCCTTGGCCATTACCGTTGCCAACGAGCTTCACCAGAACTTACCTGCAGAGTTTGCTAGGAACCACCCTGGAGGTGCCATCGGGGCCGCGGCGAGGCGACCCCAAACCGTCAAGCACATTTCCATCCCCTGGGACGAGATCTCGGGGGCGGAAGAGGGCCTGACCTGCGAGAGCCTGGGAGCTGACCTCCTCCGGGCGGGGTACGATTCCAAGACGGGATGGGTAAGGGTGGAGGAAGGGGTCGCGGCGCCGGGCAGGATCCGTCAACTGTCGCGCGCAGATCTTTGCCTGCCGCTGCGAGAGATAGCGGCGTCGTCGTGGCTCGACAGGACATGGTCCTCATGTCGTCCGACACATCGCTTCGCCAGGCCGGCGACATTGTGCGGGCCATGCAGGCGCAGGACGAGGGGGAGGGGGAGGGGGGAGGGGCCTGCGGGCCAGATGCCGTGATTGCAGTCACCGAGGGCGGGAGCATCGTCGGCGTCCTGGAAACTGGGCAAGTCGTCGATTGCCAAGCGGCCTGAGCTGCGGGTACATGGGAGGCGGCAGCCGTGATGATACGTAGACATTTCGTCGAGAGGGCATCGAGAAGACACCGGGATACGAGACCATGACAGTAGCGACTAACGAATTTCACGGAAGCACATGCAGACGCAGGACGCGAGGAAATGCGAGCAGTTGAGCGTGAGAAAGTCCTTGAAGCACACACATTGACCGAGAGGGGGCGGCGGCGGCTACGTGGACGAATAGCGTGTATTAATAGAGCGGCTGGCTGCCCCCCAAGGTCGGGGGATAATTTAACATGGTGCTGACCTGCTCAGGGATTCGTGCGATGATGGCGATGCCGGGGAGTGGAGCAGCGAAGCTGTCGTCGTCTCCTTCGGTCGAGGGGGGAGGGGTCTGAGCGACGATGGCGCGCTGTTGGGCGTGAGCCCTCGCGATAGCATCGTTGCATCGGCGCCGCGTCCTTATACGCATTGCATGCTCATATTTTCCGTGACATCTGACAGCGATGACAAGGAGGCCGAGCCGGCATCGGATCAGGGACGCTCGGTAGGCAGGCTCTGCTCGTATGTAGTCGGAGTGGCTGGCCGCTAACAGGTAGTTGCCGGGGGGGGGGGGGCAGGGATGCCATTGCGTTCGCGTTCATGCGACTGGGCCATGCGACCACCTGCCACATCCGTCAGCGCATGCGTCTCAGCCGGTGGCTCTGGCTCGACTGGCAACCCAAGACAATCTCCCGCCACTAGCTCAGCCATCGCGGCGCTTTGCAGAGCTAAGCTGGACTGCATCAGCATCGTCTAGCATCGTCAGTGGCATCGTCAGTGGCATCGTCAGTGGCATCGTCAGTGGCATCGTCAGTAGCATCGTCAGTAGCTTCGTCAAGGGCATCGTCGGCAGCATCGTCCGTTGCTCCTCGACGTCTTCGTTCCGCATGCGCCCCCGTGCGTCCTGCAGCATCACGATGCAGGCCCCTTCCGGCGGCAACATTGATCAATCCACTCCGGACCGCTGACCTGACCGAGCGAGCGCGTCAACGGGCAAGGGCGAGGCCCGTCGATGGCGGCGGGGTGCAGGGATCGCGTGAGCGAGAGCGAGGTGGTAGGGCGCAACGAGATAAGAGAGAAGACGCAGTGGATGGAAGTGGTTTCCGCTGCTAGCCTTGTGGGGATGGACTTGGATGCCCAGACGTGCCACCGGCATGGTGTTGCGGGTAGCACAGCGCCCACGGCGATGCAGCGAGCCACTGGTGCGGGCGCGCTGCAGATTCCAGGGCCATGTGGCGCGCCGTTTCGGGGGCGATGGCACGCGACCACGGACGCCGTGCTGCTTCCGCCGCTCCACCGCCGCTCCACCGCGAGCAAATTTTGCGTGCCACCACCAATCCAGAGAACTCGAATGCCAACCTAATAACGCCGAGTGGTGCCGCAGCCACTCAACAGATGGCGGGCCTAGACCCGGTCCTGCAAGATAGCCATGGCGTCGATCTGTCAAACGCCCACCGCCTCCGTACACATGACAGAAAGCATCCTGCAGATGTTGATTTCGCCGCCGACGACGCTGCCGATACGAGCCGTCGCCCGGTGCGTTGGCCTGTTCCGTTGCTGCGACTCTGGCGTGGCACAAGATGGGATCGGGAGGCCTCGCGACGCCGTGATTGGCCTTGCTCGGCGGGGCAGAAGCGAGCATTTGATCCGGCTTGCGAGCGCCGAGCGCCCGGCTGGCTCGGCGCGTCGGCTCGAGGCTCACGGCCGGCCGAGAGGTCGTCGTGGAAGCCGCTGAGGCGGGCGTCGAGCTTCAGGCCCATCGCGACGCGACGATGCCGTGGCTCGGGCCATCCACCACCACAAGCCGAACCACACAGCCGAACCACACAGCCGAGCAGCGGTCTGGCTACGGGCCACACGAAGACGGGTCCTGGCGGCGCCGGCGCGGCGGAGGTGCTCCGTCTGCCAATGAGAGCGCCGTCAGGCGCGCCGAGTACAGGGAACGGCATCGTTCGGCGCCGAATCGCTACCATGGCCACGTCCCGCTGGAACCATCTGTCTGCCATGGATTCCAGCCCCGGTGGATGAGCTGCGTCCGGAGTACGGACTAATACCAATGGGTAACAAAACCCCTCCCGGCGCTGCAGCGCTCCACCCTGTCCACGCCTGGAGCTACTCGTATCAAGCAGCCAGAGAGGTGCATAACCTTCCAGGTTTGCATGTGGCTCTTTGGTTTGTCGTGCGTTCGCCGCCACCACCGCTACCGGGTGTCGCCATCCGTCGAGCCTCGTTGCCCGCCTTTAATCCCTAAGCTCCCGCTCCCGCTGTGCCTCCCTCCCCTCCCCTTCCCTTCCCTTCCCTTCCGCTCAGCCTCCTCCCCCCCCCTCTCATCATTCCTTTGTTTGTTGCTGCCGCTGTTTGGCACCCCCAATTGCTGCACAACGTGCCGCCGACTTGGCTGCTCGTCGGGTACGTCATCTGTGCCACCTCCCGCTGCCATCTCTGCGGCTGCGAGACATCGCCTCGGCATTGGATTACGCGAGCCAACCAGCGCCGGCCCACGTGCCGCCGAGCGGTGAGACACGCAATTGGCCTGCCTTGGGTCCAGCAAAAGCATGAAATACGGCCAGCAGCTCGAGCAGGAGTCGGTTCCAGAATGGAGCCTCCGTAAGTCCCCTCGATGCCTCGACTCGAGTGCGGGGGCTGACATTGGCCAGACAACCTCGACTACAACTCGCTCAAGCATGAGATCAAGGCGCACACCACGCGGGACCAGGCCTCGGCCATGGCCATCCCCGGCCACCAGGACACGGCGCTCGGCAAGTTCGAAGACGGCCTGTACATGGAGCTGTGTCGGCAGCACGACCGCGTCGACATGTTTGTCGGCAGCAAGGCCGACGAGATCTCACGCCGGCTAGGTGCGTCGTCCTGTTGTCCACGGCAGGCAGCCCATCAGAGTCCACTGACTTGCGTGCCCAGAGCACCTCGACTCCAACATCCAGCGCTGGGTCTGCAAGTACGCCGGCGGCTCCGGCACCCGCCTCTCGC
Organism: Tolypocladium guangdongense; assembly: GCA_022114105.1. Classification (NCBI taxonomy): domain Eukaryota; kingdom Fungi; phylum Ascomycota; class Sordariomycetes; order Hypocreales; family Ophiocordycipitaceae; genus Tolypocladium; species Tolypocladium guangdongense. Next base: position 3,523,747 of record NRQP01000001.1, on the reverse strand, counting down.
TCAAGCGCCAGCGACGCCTCGCCAAGTACGACCGTGAGCTGCTGCGGTGCGGCGAGGACGTCCAGGCCCTCTCGCGCTTCGCCAACGCCCAGGTCGTCGCCTTCCGCAAGATTCTAAAGAAGTATCGGGTAATGATTCCTGGCCCACTTCCCGACTGGCCCGCCGAGCTAACCCGCCCAACAGAAATGGACGGGCTCCACGACACTGACCTCGCGCTTCAACGAGAGCATCCTCGGCAACCCCAAGAGCTTCACGCGCCGCGACTTTACGCCCCTCCAGGTGCGGCACGATGAGATCCTCACCAACCTCCGCGCCGCCGCGCCGCGGCTCAGCGAACCCGCCTCCCCGCCGTCGGACGCCCGGCCGCTGCCCGAGTCGTCGAGCTCGAGGCGGACACGTGTCGACTTCGACCCCCTGCCGCCGCCGCACATGGGCCCCAGGTCAAGTACTGGAACGAGTACGACGACGGCAGCGACGCGGGCGGCCCCGACGACGACTACGCCATCTACATCAACCCCGAGGCGGACACGGGCTTCCCGGGCATGGCGTACGTGCGCGCCATGGCCTCGCTGCCCTTCGAGAAGGCGAGGCAGTGGTTCTGGCAGCGCAGGGGCGGCGAGGAGCAGCCTCTGCTCTCCGCGGAGAACATCAGCCAGGGCTACTCATCCACGGCCGTCGACTCCGACGAGGAAGGGTATGCCAGCTCTGACGGGTTCCCCCGCCACGGGTACGCGGCGCACTACGCCCTCCCGAGCATCAACGAGCAACGGGTGGCGCGGTACCGGGAAAAGGTGCTGCTCTGGGCCACCATGGGCTGCTTCGTGGCGTCATTCGTCCTGCTGGGCATCGCGGGCATCCTCATATCGACCGGCAAGCGCAAGCTCCGCGCCGAGGTCGACGCCGGCGTCACCGTCGGCGTCATGGCCAGCCTCTTCTGCGCCTGCACGGGGCTCGGCATGACGCTGTACCGGCGGGATCCGCTGACCTTGCCGTTCCGGCTGATGATATGGAGCGCCTTTGTGGCGTTGTGTCTGCTCAACGGGATGCTGCTGGTGCTCGTGCTGGGCAACACGCCGTGAGGGCCGCCGATATGTGGGGGTTGGACTGGTTTAATTGCCAAGACTGGCACTCGATTCGCGGTGACCGGGCCACATCGGCCTGGCCCGTAATGAATTCGTCATGAGTGGGAGTTTCACGGTGTAGAAGACCTTTGTCTCCACGGCTGGGTGGGCTTTTACGTCTCCCTCTTTGGATTCTCTTGTTTGAAGGCGCATGGGATGGGATGGAATGGGCGGCATCTGTGCTCTTGGCGCAATGCTTGTGTGGCTATCGATGACGATGTTACGTCGATACGTACGTACTAGACTGGCGGAGGACCTTGCGGCGAAAAATCAAGGTTGGGTTGGGTTGGGCTGGGCTGGGTTGGGCTGGGTTGGTCGGCTGGGATGCGTGCGCATTGCGGGGTGGACGCGGTAATAGCGAAATTGGAGATTGCAACGAGGACATGGCGTGCGAACTGCCGAGATGTGACTGGTCTGCTGCACATGTCGAGTTGCTTCCCCGTACTCGGTGCACGAGCCTGACCAAGCCTCCAGCCGATGGCATCCCGCCGTGGTGACCTCCTCACCACCGACCCGAGATGCGCGTAGAAGGCCAGTGGGAGCGCCACGGCCTTGACTCACCCGGACAGGTTACACCGGCATGCCCCCTTGTGAAGCAAAGTGTCCAGGGGTAGGGAATCGGGGCTGGCACGGCATGGTACCGTATTTGCGGAGAGGCAGGTACTCTGAGTCCGCTTGATAATAACGTTGCCAACTGGTTAGGAGCCTGTGCTTCAGGCGGGTGCTTCAGAGAGCCAGTTCAGGTGATGAATGGCGAGCTCACGTGCTCGACATGGCCAACGGATCCATGCCCCCATGGCGTCAAGAAGCCTACGGCCCCGCGACCGAACGAGCGCACAAACGGACGTCGGCGCCGCTCCTGTGCGGAGAAGTGCGAGTGCGGCGCCGTCATGTCGAGGGAGTGAACGGCTCGTGAACCAGACGCACGCGACTTGGATACACACGATAATCTGGGAGGGATCGACATGCACAGACATCCACGACGACGTGAAGAACGACGTGAAGAAATCGGCTCAAACTCACTGCCTGGACAGCTCCAGAACCTCACACGAGCCCCAGGTACTCGCCGACAGAAACCGTCTTGTCCTCTCGACCCCGATGCCTAGCTGCTGTTCAGAACACACCAAGCAATTCTCGCTTGTCTCCGCCATCGAACCCATCCGCGCCTCCCGGTCATGTCACATCTCATTACTGCTTTTGCCCGCCCCCGTCCCGCCATCCAGCCAGGTATTGATGTTCTTGCCCACATAAGCCCACTCAAAAGCAGCCATCGTAAGATCGCACCAAACAGTCGGATATCGCCCATGAGTGGTCCACCCGTGGTCTCTCGTCTCTTGCTGCATAGACCTCCCAGACACAAAGAAAGAAAGAAAGAAGGGGCATGACACGCAATCGTAGCGTTAAGAGTATAGTACACAGGGGTATCCATTACACCCGATGAGGTAGGACCATTCAATCCTGCAGTTGGATGACGGCCAAATCTCGTTTCTGAATCCGCTCCCGGCCGTGGTCGTTTCGCTACCCTAAACGTCGTGTTCCGCTCCGTTGAAAGCAGTCGGGCCTCTGGCCATGCCGCCGTAAGACGACGACGACGACGACGACGACGACGACGACCCCGAATGCGGGCTCACTGCGTCCTGACGGGGAGGTTGACCGTACATGGACGCCTGCTGCGAGGCCTGTTGCTGCGGAGCATAGGCCTGGCTATATTCCGGCATCCAGCCTTGGCCCTGAGCGTGCTGCTGGGGCATCCAATGACCTCCGCCAAGGCCGTGGGGGTTGTGAGCACCCACGTCACGCACCACAGCTCCAGGATCCCTGACACCGAACTGAGCCTGCCCGGCCTGAGCACCATTCCCTGAACTAGAGGGACGAGTGGATGATGGCACGTGTCGGCTCGCTGGGGCGTACGCACTGGCCGAGCGCTGATGCATCGGCTGGGTGGCACTGTTGCTGCCGAATCTCGCGCCACGAGGCTGATTTGGCATAGGAGACTGATGAGAGTTGACGCCGCTAGACATCTGAGCACTGATCGAGGGCAAGCTGAACTGCGGATCACAGCCGATGTGGCCGTGGGGGTATCGAGGATGTTGTCCATAAGCAGAAGCCGCCGCGTTATTGTTGTAAAATGTGGCGCTGGCTTGTCCGCCGTCGAAGCCATGGTGGAACTGCCCATAGCGTGGCTGGCCCTGGTGGTCGTAGTCTTCCTGCACGTACCCTTGGCTGTACTCTAGAGAGCGGATATTTGGGACAACGTTGGGTGCGCGCGGCGGGCCCGAGTGCCCTCCGCGGCCGTCGGCGTATGCAGGAACCATGTAAGGATGCGCAGAGCGAGGAGTCAAGTCAGCGGGCTGGTGGGTTGACAAGCTCGTGACCCTGTCGATTCGAGCCCGCTTTCCCGAGGGACTGACAAGTTCAGCGACATCCCCATCCTCCTCGCCATGACGGTCTGAAAAGGGTCCATCGCCATTGGCTGAGGTATGCCTCGCCAGGTTGGGGAATTCGGGAGCCTTCCTCTTGGGCGTCTTCTGGCCACCGTTCGAGCTGTTGTTCTGCCTGCGGGCTCTGACAGGCTTCGTGGATTCTCCTTCTTCATCGTCCATGATGTCGGGGAGGAACTCAATCTCTGGGACCTGGCTCAAGCTGCCTTCTGCGATCTCTTGGTGAAGGCGTTCGGCAATGTCGAGCATCTTCTTGGTCGTGTAGCCGTCGCCAAGGAGCTGGATGATCCAGTCGGGGACGGCGCTGCCTCCCTGGGCAGCCACGTGGTCGTCGTCGCCTTCGTCCAACATCCCCTTTCCGTTTTCGAGGCGGTTCTGCTCGCGTTTGCGGAGAGACAGCGTCCACTGCTTGATGTACGGCCCCTTGGCCTTGGCCTTGTTGGCCTCGCTCCAGGCCTGGAGGCGGATGATCTGCACCTTGACGAGCTCCATCTGGTTGCTTGGGTACGTTCTGGCGTTGCGGTAGCGGATCCTCTGGTAATGCTTGCGGCAGTAGTACACCCAGACCTCCTTGGGAATCTTCAGGGTACAGGACTTGTTGCGGCCGAACAAATGAGATATGGCCTTTCGTAGCTGGGAGCCCGTGTCGCAGTTGGCGACGAACATGCACCGAGGCTCATCTTTGTCGGTCTTGAAAGCCTCGGGCTCTTCGTCTTTCGGAAGCGAGGGCGAGTGCTTGGGGCAGCGTGATGCAAGCTTCGGCGGTGAATTTGGGCCGACAGGCGTGGACCGGGGGGTCGGCGCCCCGTCACCAAGTACCGCTGTTCCATCGTTGTTCTTGGGAGCCGTAAACTCCCGTCCCTCGAGCCTATCACGAACAGCTTGGGCAGCCGCTGCAGATGCGCCTTGTGCCCCGGTTGGGCTGTTTGCAGAGATGGCCATGGCGTGGTGTGGAGGAGGGAGGATGGCGTACGGGTGCTTGCGGGTATGTGCTGGAGTCTCTGGTGCAAAGTCGGGAGCAGAAGTCGCCCGCTTGTGTAGCCTCGGAGCAGAGAAGAGGTGCGTGGCCCGGTTGAAGGGTTGACTGGGGATGTGGTTAGCTCCAGAAGAACCAAGAATGAAGTCAAAGCCGCCGTAACGAAGAGCAATTGTCGAGGGCAGCAGAAAGCGACGCGGGCAACCGGGAACCAATCGCGCCAATTGGGACCGGAATCAAACGCTTGCTCTGTGATAAAAGAAGAGGAGAGTGGCGTGGCCTGATGTTGAACGAGATAGCCCGAACTGTCGGACCAGGAGAGAGAATAAATAGGCACGAGGCCACGCTCGTAGAGTCAGTGACGCGGCACCACGCGCCCGTCGAGCCACGACAGCAAGCAGTTCTCACCGATATTTGGCACTGGGCTGGCCATGTGAGGCTGTTCATCCGAATTGCTTGGTGCCGTCGAGCTGACCGCGTGGACGAGGTGATTCACATCTCGGCAGAACAATGGCTCAGAGTCGGTCGAAGCTCCCGACCATGAGTAATCATGATGACGCCAGATGCAGTGACGGTGTGCTCGTTGAGAAATGAATGGAGGCAGCAGAAGACGATGGATGGGATGGGCCCGACGGGCGAGCTTGCGAGGGGGCTTGAACCGCGGGCAACAATAGAACAATGACGCCCACGGCCATTTCGCGGGAGGGCCAGGTATTCGAGCATTTGAACAATAGCAGCGCGAGGACACAATTGAGAAGTCGACTTACCATGGGCTGCGAATGTTTTGCCGATATTTAGCGGGCCTCTTCATGTTCAACACTGCGTCCGAGGGGCTCCCTGGTCGCTCGGGTGCGCCGTTCTCGACGGCTTCGGGAAGCGGATGCCTCGTCACTGCTGACCAGGGAGTCTTTCCGTCTCCATGGAACTGCGGCTGTGTCGATCCGTCGTGCTCGGCAAGCTTCGACTCCAGAATCGGCAACTCTGTGAGTATCGAGCCGACACCATTGCCTCCGCTGACCGTGGTGACGGAGGAGATCCTCGAGTGGGACCTAGATTGCCACGATCCGTACGACGAAAGGCTGCTGTGGCTGTCCGAGAGCTTATGCCTCACAGAATCCGGCGTGTTGGTGTGCGTGCGACGGCGTGCGTTCCAGAAAGGAGACCTGAAGTTGCTGTTAGAACCGTTCGCCCTCATGGTCAAGTTGGGCTCTCTGCTCAAACTGGGGGGAAAACTTCTTTGTGCTACGTCGCCAAGAGAAGTGCAACGGGTGTTGGGCATACCTCTTCTTGTCTGGAAACTCGACTGGCCCATTGTCCGAGTCCAAAGTCGCAGCGCTGTTCAGACATTAATTCAGGCCCACACAGTTTCCGCTTCGCCGGAGCACAAAGAATCTCACGTACTGAACAGATTGCGGCCTCGTAAATAAGCTCGCATCCCGTGATGCCATATCCGAGTCCATGGACCCGTTCCTCGAATGAACGCTGGCGCCAGAGGTCGTGTCGCATGAAGTGTCCGAGTCGAATTGCTCGCTGGTCGATCGATGTGAAAATGTCGACGCTGAACGGAACCTGGACTCAATGTGTAGAGGTGGGGAATAGCCTCCCGCGTTCCATGGTATGCGTCCTCTCAAATGCTTCGCTTCGCCCTCTGTCTGCGGCGAAGTCCTCTCAGGGGAAGGAGTAGGGAGCGCAGTCGAGGCCAATGTGGACACGCCCCCATTGACCGACGGTGGTGTCGACTCTCTGCTGGCTTCCTTGTAATGGTTCGATCCCGCTGACTGATTTAGTAGGGATATGACGTCCATAGCACCAAGCTTTTTGCGGCAGCGTAACGAGTTGGAGATTATAGAATTAATTCGAAGAAACCAGGGCGGCTAGCGAATCGCGCTCCGAGGCTCTCTCTTAAAGCAACGAGCAAACAGGCGAGCGTGTATGGTCGGCCTGTCTGAGCAACCCCGGGTGTCGAGGATTATGCGTTCCTGTGTCGGGATGAAGTTATTAAGGATTAGGATCGCGATTGATGCGTCGTTAGCAGATCCGTGTCGTTCCAGTCGACCGTACCCCAGGCAGAGTTGCTCTGGCGAAAGCCGGTGAAAGTCAAGGCGCCCTAGCTTTTCTCCTTCACTGACTCTCCTTCTCGTCTGCGTTTTCCGGAGTGCTTTGCTAGGAGTGTGAACGAATAAATAGAAGCGGGAGTGCCCTTTTTGTTTCGCGAGAGGGTCAATGGTGACAAGCACAGCTGGACAAGGTAACCAGAGTTGCTGACGCGATCGACATCAAGTGGGCCAGCCAATCGCACTGACGGGTTAATCCGAAGAGATCGAAACACCCGAAACGCCCATCGGCCAGTGGCGCCTAGGTCGTTGAGGCGAGGGGTGCAGAGGTCTCCGAACCGTTGTCACCGGATGGAGGATGACAGATCTAGGACTGCCCGAGCGAGATGAAGCGAGGCCAATGTCCTCCATAAATTGAGTTGGCAGTGTTCTGAAACAGGAAGAAAGTGGCTGTGTCGATTCCGAGGACAGCTAGGGCGTTTTGTTCCTGTGCACAGTCTGATCGGCCGAGTGCCTATTTTTGTCGACTGGGGAGGTTGCGGCAGGCGATTTCGAGTTGTGAGGGGGTCGAACGTATCATGAGACAGCCCCATGCGTCAGTGTTCCAAACTAGGAATAACAAGCCAAGCCCGACGTATGTATAAATGAAAGGGCGAATGCTGAAGGGGGGACACAAGATAATCGATGTGTTCGGTAAGAGAGACGGCCCAGCCGAGGGGGTTATGTGTCCGTGCTTAAAAAAGGGTATTACAAAAGAGACGCAGCTCAAGGCTCTTCGCGATTGTCCGGGTCCAGAATAAGCATGTGTGGACCAAGACCATTCGCTGTGGCATCCACACTGTCGGCGCATAGATACGACGTACAGTCCAGACAGGGGAGACGAAGCCCGAGCCAGAAACGCAGCAACACGCTTCTGTGGGCCAGAGAACGGTCCGCTGTAGCGAGCGAGGATTGAGTTCTTGTCAAACCGCGCTGCCCAAGGCGATGCCACAACTAAGATGGGCACATATACTCGTGATGCGTTGGGAGGCTGCGGGCCGAAAGGTGGAGCGTCTTCTTGAGATAACGTCCAGTCGGCATGGGTCGACAACGGCCCCGACTGGCTCTTCAAACCACGATAGCCCTGTACCCGCTCAGGCGGGCAAACAGCTGGGCGTCGTGAGTTGGCTAATCGGCAATTTAGCGAACAGGGAGGACCTTGCAGCGTGACGCAAAGGCTCCCAAGGCTCGTCTGAACGAAGAACCTAGCGCGACTGTCTGAGCGCAGAGCTGCGAATCCCGCTCGTGTTAGTAGCCCCGAACGCCAGGGGAACAGCCAGACCGCGCGGCGGGGAATTGGGGTGTAGCAGAACGAAGCTAAGTCGATGGGCTCATGAGATGGTTAGCTGCATCGTCTGTTGCCGCCATAGCATGCCAGTCGGTGCTTGACCATGTGTCTCCAGGCACAGCAGACGCATCGGTCACCAGGCTGGTGTCCTGCAACGAGGCGTGAAACCTGTCCAGGATAAGCTTGTTCTGTATGACGGCAACTTGGCGCAGGGTTACACCTGGTACGACCTGCGGCCGGATTGGTGTCTGCCCGTGACCAGAAGGCCAACAGGGCCTAGCAGAGGCCGTCGGGAGATGCCGAGGCGAAGCATCGGACCACCCGCCCCCAATAACGCCAGGCCATCATATATCACACCTGGGTAATACCTTGCACATCGCGCAGGGCAGGGGAGCACGCGACGCGATGCAATGCAAGTCATGGATGGAGGCGTACTCGCAGTAATCCGTATATTCCAGAAATTGTCCTTGGGCAAGCGACCTTGACTTGTGCAAGAGCATTGTCCACTTGGATATTGCGGCTGAACCATCTGGATGGAGACGGATGAAGCCGTCTTGAGTTTGATCGCCCCGAGCAGAGCCAGGGTGGACAGCACAGCAGGCATCCCCCACAGCAGAAGAGCAGGAAAGCTGGTTCCGGGCTGGCCAGGGCGGAAACGCCGGCGCTGTGCAACACACCCCGGATGCCATGTGGTGTTGCCTATGCATTGTCTCGGCGCAGGCCAGAGCCGCGAGGCCGCAAGTGGTGACGGCGGACGGGACGCTGCCGGAATGGCGCCACGATCACAAAACATCCCCGGTGTGGTCTCGGTCGCACTGCTTTTGACAGGGCTTTAATATCTTCCGAATGCATGTATGTACGATGTCAGCTCAGTGGCCGATGGCACCCCAGGGCGCAGGCATGCTGGACGTCCAGTGTTGCTGGCATCCGAGGGTCTGGCGGCGGCGTCTCGTGTGGCCAGTGATGCCAGGGAGAGGAAGGGTCGCGATGGGCCAACCATGCGGCCACGGGGACCGTGAGCCATGGGAGCGAGGGCGGCGCCTGTGTACTCGCATGTACAAGTAGGCAGCCGTTGGCCCGTTGCGATGCCAATCGGTGTCAAGTGTCGCTTTGGGGACGGGGCCAGCGACTTTGACCCAAAGCCTCGCACCTTGACCTTGGCCCTGCTCCATGCCCTTGCCCCATGTTTCATGCATACGCGAAGCGTCGCATGCATGGCTCCCAGGCAGTTGTCAAACGGCCAGGGGTCCTCCCACTGGAGGCACGGATGGAAGCTTCTGAGGGCTGAACAACGAACACATCGGATGTGGAGCCGGCCCATCAGCCGGATGCCCAGGGTCAGGGTCCTGCGTTGCTGCGTGGCATGTCTTGCGGGCGCCCACTGCAGCAATGCACTCGCCGTGGCAATAGGTTTGTTTGAGTGATGGTACACGGCGTGTTATGGCAAACAAGCCGGTCCGACAACGGGCTAATCGGCGCCGCATCCTTGATGTGCTGTCGTGGCCTGGCCTGGCCGCCTGCCCGCTGGCGAGGCCATCGACGGCCTACGAGTTGGGCACGTACTCGTCCCCGTAGGGGCGCGGGAGCGCCGTCGATGAGGTGGTCGCGAGGCGGGACGTTGGGTGGACGTTAGGTGGACGTTGGGTGGATGACGGCTGATGATGGTGGGGTTGCTGCGAACGGCAGTTGCCTGCAGAGATTTAACTGAGGCCCAGGCAATAACGGTGTGTATTAAGCGACCCGATGTCACGCCCACGACGACTCCGATTCGGGGTCCTGGCCATCGAATATCGCGCCTACCTAGCCTATACTAGATTGGCAGGCAAGCCACGGGCAGGTAATACGAGATGCCGCCGAGATGCCGCAGGCAGACACCGCCGTCACCGGGAGGCTGGATGAGAAACTCCAAGTCGTGAAGCCACTTCTATAACCGTGAGGGGTTTTTGCCCCCCTCCTGAAAACTTCCACCAGTCCTTCCCACTTCCCATCTATATCTTCATCTTCACCAACCACCTCAATCAAGCTCAAAATGGCCCAGCCAAACCAGCCCGATTTCGTATAATAGGCAATGCTATGGAGACCTCTCGAAGCAATATCGTCTATTCCCAAAATGTGTTTCAAGCGCACAATCGAGTCTTGGGCCCGGCCTGACTAGCTTGAGAATCACTCTGTCTATGTTCCCCTACGAGTATGTACTCGTAACGCGTTGCCGATATGGGTCGCTGCCACGGGCACGGGACGGCACATTCGTTCACTATTATTAATATCCGCTGGCTGTCGCAGGCCAAATGCAGCGCCGGCGTCGGGGCGGGCTGGGCAGGGGGGGGGGGACGAGTTGAGATGAAACCTTTTTGATGTCGGGCGGCCGGATCGGCGCAGGGATCTTGTTCCCGGGGTACGCAGCTCGCTTCCGCAGCTCAGCTTGTCCTGTCTCGCTGCGTGCTTGTTAAGCAAAGCTGAAAGCGCAGGAACACGGCAAATAGTGGCCAAGCAAAGGCATCGAGGCATCGTGAAGCACTCACATTTGGCTTTGCCTATGCCTATGCCAAGGCCCTACGAGTACGTTGGTATCGGGTATTTTATATAAGGGGAAACGTATTCGTACCATCCAAGTTGACTGGCTCAGCCATTGTACGCGAAAGGATTGCGATCGGTAGTCCCGCGCGACGTCTCGGAGAGGGCGGAGACAATGGCATTGAAGCGGAGATAGTTGAGCCTCGCATTCATACGAATTGCCCAAACAGGCACGTCGTCTTGAGCAAAAACGCGCTACGCCACGTGCGGAGCTGGTGTACGGGTACGACGGAGGACGCGCCCTGTTACGGTAAGACGAGATTAGGATGAACACGACGGACCTGGAGATCTCGCCGCAACGCGCCGTCTGAGTTGAAGTTCGGACACTCCGCACTCGCAGCCTCACTCCAACAACGCTCTGAAGCCGTGGCATCTCCCATCAACCCTGCAAGCTGCAGCACCCTCAGACGCGCTAGGGGATTTCCACGGTCCTCCAATCTCCCGGAAAATAGACCTCCCTGTTGCCGCTCCTTTTTTCAGATCCTCCATATTAATAGTTCTCGTATTATTACTCCGTACTCGTACGAGTTCGAGCATGTCCCTCGGGTCCGATCGCCGACAAGGAACTCGGAGCTTTTGTGGCCGCAGCCCGTCTCTCCACCAGCTCTCGCGAAGCGGACGCGACTTTGTTAGCTATTCAGGACCAGTGCTTTGCATCAAGGGCCAAAGACGCGCCTGCGCATTGCGCCAGAGGAAATTGCTCACGTCCGCCTCCTGCTCGGGCTCGCACGCAAGGTTGACCGGCACCAGCCAGAGCCCATGCAGATGCAGATGCGGCCGCAGATCAAGCCCATCACGCATGCACAGCCCTTACGCGCGCCCGACGCTGCCTTCAGTCGAAGGCTAGGGAGACAGACTGGAGAAGAACAAGGGCGGACGGGCGGGCGTTTCAGGAGAGACCATCCGGTGTGTTTACGGAGGACAAACACGGGGGCGTGTGCGGTTCGGATTCTTCCTCCGCCTGTTGCCTCTTGTGGCCTTGGTCAGACAAACCAAGCACGAAGCGTGGGAAGAAGATCGCTCATGCGCTCATCGCGATGCGTGAAAGGGCATGCGTACGAATAGTTGCCGGGAAGGGATCCCTGCCCTGCTTGACATCCGCGTGAGTTGTCTCCATGTCTTAACCGGCCCCGCCATGTGCTGGCAGATGGGCGAGACCGGGCCCGTTGCACAGCCCAGGCCAGACGACTCTCTCGTCAAAGCAACTTTGCCCACTGACGACCAAAGGGCATTGTATCTGTCGTCTGTTGTCAGTACTCCGACCTCAGCCGCCAACACCGGACAAGTCTCAACAGACTTTCTGTCTGATTCCGAGGGGGCCATTACTTTGAGACCAGACTCGAAACAAGGGTCTGGTTCAGGATGCGCTCAGCCTCTGATATTCATTATTTCTACTGCCTGACACGCAGTGTTTGATGATCTTGGGGCCAACGTCGTGCTCGGTGACATGCCGCCCGTCGTCGACCACCGTCGTGCTCGGTGACATGCCGCCCGTCGTCGACCACCGTCGTGGGCGGCGCAGTGTGCCTCGGGGGCCATCTCCACGGCTTCTACGGACCAGTTTCGGATTATTGAGTTACATGGCTGAGACGCTCCGAAAAAAAGGTGTCTTGACGTTGATCGCCTCGTTTCAACGCTCTCCACGTAGCTAAAGCCGTAACACGGCCGAGAGCCATCCTGCGTCGTGGGCATTCCCGTCAATCCCACGAGAACACATGCCCCGTATCGAAAACCTGCTCCCGACTTGGAAAACTGCGTTGCCATCAGGTGATCGATCAGTTGATACGCCGGGCGTCCTCCCAGCAAGCCACGATTCTGGTCACAGCATTTGTATCAGGCCATCAACATTGCAGAGGGTCGGATGCCTGCGTCGGAGAATTTGCACGGTTACTCTCAGGAGGATCATGCGCATCACCGCACAAGGTATATTACAGGCGTCAAGAAGGCATATGTCGGTACGTATGCTGAGTGCAACACGGACGGAGTCACCGAAGTAGGGCAAGGCGGTCCAGCTTCGCGCTCCGCGTGGGGTTTGTGCGTCGTGAGACGGACACCTTGACGGGCCAGGTCGACGGGTGGGTGCAGATAGTCACATATGACGGATGTCAGAGTATACGGTATGTCCCGGTTTCGCTCTATTATATCACTTGGTACGACATCGTCGCCAAGACGTAATGGGTTGAGCAGAGGCTACGAGGTTGCCACGCAGACGGCTGTCGATCCTGGCTTGCAATACGAACGTGCCCCCGTATTGAACAAAACGCGCAGTTGTGGACATCAACGCCATTTATCGGCCAGGCAGTGATCCTCACGGAACCAGGTCCGTGGTACCCGGTGCTTCACAGGCAGAGTGGCGGAACACTGGCCATGGCGGGACACGTTGTTGCAATACCCGTGGTTCTTGGCACTAGAGTAGATCGTCCACGACCTTGTCGGCGTCGTCCTGTATCAGCTCCTTCATTCCCTTCCAAACAATCAGCCTATACTCCAACAACAACATGCTTTCGGGGGGAACATTCTCACCGCGGGCATGATCGGCTGTCCGGCTTGGTCCGCGACGTAGCGAAAGGGCATCTCTGTGCTTTCGTGGTCATTGAACTTCAGCTCGGGGAAGTCGACGTATGGTACCTTGTCGAGGGCAACTGGCGGAGTCAGTGAGGGCTTCGGCACACTCGGTCTCGGGAATCGGACGGACTCTTGTCTTGCACGACCATGCGCGTCACTCGCACGGCCGTATCCGTGGTCATCTGCTTGGGGCCCAGTCTCCGGCCCTCAAAGCCCTTCTTCCTCAGCTCAGAGGTCCGGTCTAGAAACGTGAGTCTCCTCCTCGACGAACCAGGTGGCGCACACACGTACCCCTAGGAGGATCATCACCTGTCAACCAGTCAGTGGACGATGCCGTGGTAGGAGCGCGGACACGTACCCAGAATGCCTCCAAACAGGAACGCATCGAACTTATCGCCGTCTTTCGGTGACAAGTCTTCGGACGCAGACGGATCCAACAGGCAGACGCGAGACTTGTCTGCGGCGTAGAGCTCCTCGACGCCGCGGGGCTCGGCGGCAAAGACTTCGTTGCTGGAGAGGGCTACCGGAACGCCGAATGTCGGCGGCAAGCTGGACAGGACGAACCGTCCCCCGCTGTCACGTGTCTCGTTCGCTATTGCCACGTATTCCAGCTTGGACCAGGGGCCAAGGTCCTCATCGAGGTGCTCAACGATGAAGGTTTTGCCCCGCGCAGCCATGTCTTCAAGACGCCCACCTCGCGGCCTTGTGTATCAACGGTGGTGGATGCGCTAGGGACGGGAAATGCGTGCTTTGTGATTCTTTTGCGGTTGACGGCCGTTATGTACGATGAGTAGCGGTTGGGGTGCAAGATTGTTCGTGGCTGCCGGTGAGGCTTGTTGTGAGTGGTGAGGCGATTTGCGTTTGTGGCGTGGTGTAGAATCAGGGCCTCGCCAATGCAAGGACACGGATATGATAATGTTCCGAAGCTGCAAACGGCCAGACGATGCCCAACTACAACAGCAACCAATAACACATTGATAATTGGCACTCTTTAGTTTTCTTATACGTCCTGGATCCTGCAGCAGCCTCTTTATTAATACTGTGCAAAAGCACGGTGGCAAGGAGCCTCTTCCTATTGAGACCCGATTCAGCGACAGAAGAGGGCCGCTAGGGACGGTACGTACGCAGCATAAATGGCTCCACCGCTATCCAGCCCATCCGAGACCCGAGCCTCCGCTGACGACGCCCTCTGCATCGCATTGCCATCCACCTCCACCAAACAGCATCGCACGACGCATCGTCGCCCGCGCATCATTGCGAATTACTTAGCGCTAAGAGAACACCAGAAATTGCACCCCTTTCCCCCGCGTCTCCGCTGGCAGCGCGAGCGATCCCGCGTCATGGCCTGGGTCTCGTCACTGTCGATTGCCACGCAATGGTCGGCCGTCCTCCTTCTGGCCCTGTGGCCAGCCATGGCCGTTGCAGACAAGTCTGCTGCGGACTATTATGTTCGCGACCTCCCTGGTCTTCCCAAGGACTCGCATCCGATCAAGATGCACGCAGGGTGAGCCGTCTCCCATCTCCATGATCGCCCTCCTTGCATCCGGGGAGGCTGACGCGCGTTCGTGTCATGGCAGCCACATCGAGGTCACGCCCGAGCACCACGGAAACCTGTTCTTCTGGCACTTCCAGAACAAGCACATTGCGAACCGACAGCGAACCGTCATATGGGTAAATGGAGGCCCGGGCTGCAGTTCCGAGGACGGTGCCTTGATGGAGGTCGGTCCTTACAGGGTCTGGGACAAGGATACGCTGGCCCTGAACAATGGCTCGTGGAACGAATTCGCAAACCTCCTCTTCGTCGACAACCCGGTGGGGACGGGATTCAGCTACGTCGACACGGATAGCTATATCCACGAGTTGGACACCATGGCGGACCAGTTTGTCCAATTCTTGGACAAGTTTTTCGCCCTGTTCCCCGAGTACGACCGAGATGACGTGAGTACACATCATACACCACGGATAATCAGCTTCTGACACGGAGTAGATTTACATTGCTGGAGAGTCCTATGCCGGGCAGCATATTCCCTACATTGCCAGGAAAATCCTGGACCGCAACAAGGCCAAGCCGGGAAACAAATGGAGTTTGAAGGGTCTTTTGATTGGTAACGGCTGGATCTCTCCAAACGACCAGTACGACGCGTACCTCAAGTTCGCCTTGCAGAAGGGCCTGGTCAAGAAGGACTCGGAAGAAGTCAAGCAACTGCAGGTCCTTGAGCGGGTCTGCAACAAGATGCTCTCCACTAACCCTGGCCACGTCGGTTACAAGGAGTGCGAAGAGATCTTAGGCACCATGTTGAAACTCACGAGCACTGGCTCGGGAACCGACGCGTGCTACAATATGTACGATGTGCGCTTGAAGGATTCGTTCCCCAGCTGTGGCATGAATTGGCCGCCGGACCTGGCAGCAGTGACTCCGTACTTGAGGCGGCCTGAAGTCACTCTTGCCCTGCACATCAATGAGCAACGAAGCACGGGGTGGCAGGAGTGCAACGGAGCTGTGAGCAACGCTTTCTACGCCCAGACGTCAAAGCCGGCCAGAGACTTGCTCCCAGATTTGATCAAGGAAGTTCCGATTCTCCTCTTTTCTGGAGCCGAGGATCTGATCTGCAACCATATCGGTACCGAACAGATGATTAGCAACATGGAGTGGAACGGCGGGAAGGGATTCGAAGTCACCCCTGGCAACTGGGCTCCTCGGCGAAACTGGACCTTCGAGGGCAACGTTGCTGGCTTTTGGCAAGAAGCTCGTAACCTGACGTACGTTCTCTTCTATGAAGCGTCTCACATGGTACCGTTCGACTATCCTCGACGTTCTCGCGACATGCTGGACCGGTTCATGGGTGTGGACATTAGCAGCATCGGTGGCGAGCCAACCGACAGCCGCATCGATGGCGAGAAGGGACTGGAGACGACGGTGGGCGGTGCTACGAACCACACTCAAGAGGAGGCGCAGAAGAAGATAGACGAGGCCAAGTGGGCTGCCTATCGGAGATCGGGAGAGGCTGTTCTTGCCATCGTCATCGTGGCAGCAGGGGCCTGGGGATTCTTCATCTGGAGGCAACGTCGCAAGGGCACTGCCTATCGTGCCTTGAGTGGTGAGGACAATACTAGCCGAGGAAGTTCTCGCCTGCCTTCTTTCCGTCGGAGACAGGGCGACGGTGATCTCGAAGCTGCAGCGTTCGATGAGACCCATCTGGATAGCCTTCATGTGGAGAGCCCTGAAGCCCCAGACAGGAGCAAATACAGCGTGGGAGACGACAGCGACGAGGAGGAGCCGGAGCAGGAGAAGCCACACGGCAACGGGAAGAAGGGAGATGGCTCCGGCGCAGGCAGGAATTTGGTCACCAAGCCATGAAGTGTTCCTTTGATGGCGCCCGTTACCTTGAGAGTATTATGTCGGCGTTTGGGGCACATTTCTTTATTAATTGCACATCGTCGCGGCGAGACTACACTAGAACTGCCTTACGATTATATCAACATAACAATATCTACCCCTCATGTGTTCCAGCACTTCCCAAACGCTGTACACTTGGTTCTTGAGGTGAGGTGGGGCGCGTTGCTTGGGTTGTATGTTGTGGGGCACATTGAACAACGTGCGGACGAGATTTCATTCAGCTTTATGATTAGGTATTAGCTGTTCATATTTTCAGGTACGGGTGACACTTTGGTCATGTGATTGGCAATCAAAACCTGACTGCTAATGCGTGAATTGGCCCAGTGCTAATGGTTCATAGAATCACCCCCTATTCCACCAAACAGACAAATTGATGACGGTTATTAGGCCAGTGGCAGCGCCCCACCTCTGAGATTCAATTAGCTATCCACAAAAGAGACGAGATTACGTTTCCATTTGGGCCTGATGATCTTCATTGCCTTCCAGAAACATTTCGAACGTGATATCCGCCGATTTGCCATCCTATCGCCCCCGACTGCAAGAACCATCAAGTCCCAAACAACGACTAGGTATGATGAAGCGGCACTGAGCACAGTGTAACGACGCTTTCATCTTTATACTGGCACGTGTTCTCTATGCATTGGGAAGTTGAAGCTTCAGGTTGGCGTTCCCGAGACACAAGTGGGCGTCTCTGGAACTTTGCTGGTACCAAAGCATCATGTGTTGCACAGACGTATATGAGGCCCAGATCTTGAAGAGAGAAATATAAGAATCAAAGAAACTTTGTATTTTCATAGAACGCAGGCAGCAAGCCTTAAAGTCATGTAGGTAGCCGTTGAGACGTCCAAGAATGCCAACACAGTTTCAAACAGTGCAGGTGATTGCCGACGGACAACGCTCAAGCCATAGGACTCCCAGAGCACTTAAAACGCGTAGCAATAGATTAAGGATGTTTTAACGTTTTTGACTCTTGATACAACAGTCGAGTATGCAGTAAATATCAGCCTTGCCTCGGGTTCGTCAAGCCTCGTCTCGTCTTCCTCGTCATCGATCTCGAGCCCCCTTTCAACATTTCATCAATAAACCAGGCAGGACCAAACAAACACGCAGAGATTACTGATTTGGATTAAAGGATGTCGGAATCGGCGAGCTCATTGGATGTTGAAACGCTGGCGATATTTTTGTCGTGGCTCGCGCCGTTCGTCGCGGTTGCAAATAAGGGTGGCTGTCAACGGAACAAATCAGGCATGTTCCGACCTCTCCGTTGTCACGAAAACTTCAGACAGAAGGCACTGGTATCTTCGCAGCTGAGTAGAGCTATCAAGAATCTCGTAGATGCTCGGTTGGAACCGACTCGGGCGCGGAGATGGAGACGCGAGCCTCGAGGCTCGCACGAACGATCGAATACTGCAATGCCAAGCATAACGATATCAGCAGGACAATAACTATGCGTGAAGAGGTACTCTTATTGCTGGAGGGGGGCGCAGACAGCTGGCGACAGAGAAAACGAAGAAAACTGTTGGGTGAGTTCAAGAGTCGGCACGAAGAAATACAAACAGAAGAAGCAGATTCGTTGGGATAGACGATAGAACACACGGGAAGGATAAACCGTGTAAAATTATGGAGCAGCTTCACATACCGTAAACCGTCTTCCAAGGTCAAACCCGCATGAAGATGCTTGGCTGCTTCTCTGTGGAGGTGCAATACAGATCGTAACAGGAATATGTTGTATCTGCAAAGACCTGATGCCGATATACATTGCTGCAGTATCGGGCCAGGAGTTATGCAACTGATACCTCAGGGAGTCTACGAGCTGGCCCGAACCCTGGATGGAACGGAATAGCTGGACCACAGGGGCCTACAGCCCAATGACTCTCTGGCTGCAGGCTACCTATTACCCATCTTGCCGGTGAAGTGTCTCGGGGAATAAAGACGCTGGCGGCCTTGACCCTGAGGCACGAACTCGGGTGCTAGGGCTCGTTGCCGAGACTGCAGGCGCGAGGTGTTTCTGCACCTGCCCAAACAACGCCCGCCCCTTTCCCACCTTCTTCCTCCACTTCCACCACGCGTTTTGTCAACACGCACACAAAGCCACCAGAAATCGAGCTACCTCTTGTGAGTTCTCTACCAAGGCATCTTCAAAGTGTTCATCACTCCCTTGAAGCTGATTTGCTGATTTCAACGTCGTCTCTTGCAGGTCTCGATTTCTGCAGTCGACACGTTTGCGTCTGCAGCCACCCGATCGGAAGTCCTCTGCCTTCATTCAGGTATTCGGACTCGAGAAACATCCAAACGCCTTCGAAAATCGGTACGTTGCTTTTCATTAGACGTGACGAACAGTCTGTGCCGCTGTTCCTCGCGATGGCCTCTCCCCAACTTCTGCACCTGGCACTGTTTTTCCCTGACCCAAAATCCGTGTTTTACTCCCCCACAGCACTCGCCTAGCCATCAAAGACCGTGTCACACGCGCTTCTGTGCTGTTTGAAAGTTCTAGAGGTCGTCAAGTCCATCTGTGGTCAGTCTCGGCATAAAAGCCAACAGCGGACCGCGGCTTCTCGGCTTCTGGAGCGGCCAAGTCACGCAAGATTTCATCGTTTCGTGTTTTCTACCATTCTCCAAAATTCTGAAGCGGGATAATGGCTACACGAAACATTCTTGCCATCCCCCTTCTCCAACGATACAGACCTATTCCTTATTTTCCCTTTAAAACAAGTCACTTCCCTCTCCACAGAGTCGACAGTCATCCAAGCAAGAGACACAGTCTTACTGACGTACAAATTTTGCAGTGCTCAGGCTCTTCGTTGATCTTTCTGGGGCAAAATGGCGACTTGGGGCGTGACCACGACGGCGACGAACGGATGGGGTACAGCCCCTGGCGGCGGAAATGGCACATGGGGAAGCGCTACCTCCGCCGCTGGTGACACTTCGGGCGTTGCCACCAACGGCATGAAGCCTGCGGGCGAAAGCAACATGAACGGCAAGGCAGGAGGCGACCCTGCCGGTCTCGAACACGAGACGTGAGTTTCATCCGCCAATGCTGGCCCAAGGCATGAGTACTAACTTATTCCTCTGCCAGGCCAACCTACACAAATGGCTCCACCCACGCGAATGGCTCCGCCTATGCGAATGGCTCCGCGAATGGCTCCGCTTATGCGAATGGCTCCGCCTACGCGAATGGCTCTTTCGAAGATGGAGTCGGCAATGTGGTCGATGCTGAAGGCGGCGAAGCACAGAAGTGTTTCAACTGCGGCGAACCGGGGTATGTTACATGACCGAGAAAATAAACCCTCAGATGCTAACTCTCTTCCAGTCACCGTGCTGCCGAGTGTCCTACCCCGCGTAGCATGGAATGCCGCTTCTGCAAGAAGGAGGGACATATGGTTCGAGACTGTCCAGACAAGCCACCCATGGTTTGTGAGAACTGTGGCCAGGATGGTATGCTATACAAACAAGAATGCCAATCTATAATAAACCGTTCGCTGACGATCCTCTAGGCCACATGAAGAGAACATGCGAGAACGCTCGCAAGATCAATCGCGATCACATTGCGGATGTCAGTCCCGATGAAGCGTGGGCCAAGCTTGAGAAGGCCGTGGCAGAGAGAGACATTGACGACACCAAGGACGCCGTCCAGCAGTATGTCAAGGCTCTCGCTGGCGCGATCTCGTATCGTGATCTTCAGGAAGCCATGCTTGACAAGGGCATCAATCTCTTCTTCATTGCCACGGAGCGAGACTTGCTGAACGTGTTCACCAACATGGATCTTCAGGGCAACATGGGCAAGAAGTACTCCATCTCGTATCGATTCTCTGAGAAGCCGGACCGCCCTCGAGAGGCTGAGTCGTTCCCCAAGAGCCGCGAGGAGCTACTCGAGCGCTTGGACGACGCAGGAGAAGTTGTGAACTCTGGCCAATCGAAGTGCCACAACTGCGGCGAGATCGGCCACACCTCAAAATTCTGCACTCAGGAGAGAGTGGGAAAGCCTGAGATGCCGAAAATCTCTTGCAACAACTGTAACGAGGAAGGCCATCGCCTTCGAGACTGTACGTCGCCGTCCAAACCCTCCACAACCAACACGATGCTGACTGTTCTTCTAGGTCCCAAGCCCCGCGTCGACAAGTTTGCTTGCAGAAACTGCGGGTAAGTTTTCCCACCAGATGTACCAATGGATATCCATGAGCTAACTGCAAGACAGCAAATCCGGCCACAAGGTTGCCGATTGCGAAGAGCCTCCCAATCTGGACAATGTCGAATGTCGAAAGTGTCAACAGAGTAAGTCATCCATGCCTCCTACGTTACAATGCTTTGGTCTGACTGCGTACAGTGGGTCACTTTTCCAAGGACTGCCCTACGGCCGGACCTCGTGGCTGCCACAATTGCGGCTCGGAGGGCCATTTGTCCAAGGAATGCGACCAACCTCGCAACATGGACCGTGTAACCTGCCGAAACTGCGAGAAGCAGGGACACATGAGCAAGGAATGCCCAGAACCAAGGGATTGTAAGTGCCATCGACACCTTGTGACCTCGGCTGTCTAACTAACACGTTTTAGGGAGCAAGGTCCAGTGCACAAACTGCCAGCAGTTTGGACACACCAAAGTGCGTTGCAAAGAGCTTCCGGCGGAGTCTGATGGCTTCGGGAACGGAGCTAGTGAGAACATGGGCGGAGGCTCAGGTGGTGACTCTTGGGGTAATGGCGCGACCGCTGGCCAAGAGGTTCATCTATCCTCCGGCGGTGGAGGTTGGTAAGCCCTTAGCCGCCTAAATCAGCCTCGGTTTGGACGCTGCTTCATCTATGGGCACAATCTTTCCTTTGTTTTGCGAGTTCTATCTCGGTCTACAATCTGCTTCCAAAGTCGCCTTTTGGCAGGAATCTATTCACTCACTGACTTCGGACTAGTGGGACTGAATGATGATGGCGGAAATGGCTTCTGAAGATAGATAGGTTGATATACAGACAAAAAAATTTAAAAAATTGGACGGTGCTTTGCACCTCTTCTCGGAGGAGGCGTCGCCTCGTGAAAGGTGTAACACGCTATTGGCCAAAGTCCGGCACACCCCGCTCGCGACTTCAACCGAGCCGAGGCTCAGGAATCAGGATGAAACACGGCGACGCCAGACCAGACCTCGCCAGCACATTGTTGAGCTTAAGCTGCGTCCACCATGGCCACCGAGAATATCGTCCTGTACCACTACTCCTTTTCGCCGTATGCTCGGCGGATTGTATGGTATCTGGCTCTTCGGGGCATACCGTACAGCCAATGCGTAAGCCTTGACACTTGAGTGATTGTGGTGAGGGGGACTACGCTGACCATCTGCCTTCAGCTCCAACCGCCGATGATGCCGCGGCCAGACGTTGCCCGCCTGGGCATCGCCTACCGCCGCATCCCCATCATGTCAATCGGCCGGGACGTCTACCTGGACACGCGCCTGCAGCTGCGCAAGCTCGAGGAGCTGCCGGGCCCGGGGCCAAAGCTCGGCGCGAACAAGGGCGACGAGCAGGCCGTGGAGCGCCTCCTCGCGAGCCTGGCCGTCGACAGCGGCGTGTTCAGCACCGCCGCGGCGCTGCTCCCGACGGACCTACCGCTGCTCCAGGACCCGGCGTTTCGGAAGGATAGGAGCGACTTAACGGGCGTCACGTTCAGCGCAGAGGGGCTGCAGCGGGCGCGGCCGGAGCTGCTGAGGGAGTTTTCGGGCGTGTTTGAGCTGCTGGAGACGACGCTGCTGGCGGATGGGAGGGACTGGGTCCTGAAGACGGAGGGGCCGGGGTTGGCGGACATTGAGGCCGTCTGGCCGGTGCATTGGATGGTCGGCATGCCGGGTGCGCTCCCGGAGAAGCAGTTCTCCCCAGCGGTGTACCCTAGAGTCTACGCCTGGGTCAAGCGCTTCAACGACGCCGTCTCCGCCGCAAAGAAGAAAGTGGCCAGGCCGCGCACACTCTCGGGCGAGGAAGCCGCCAAGCTCATCACCCAGTCGGCGTTCCACGACGCCGGTGGGAGCGTCGACGCGGAAGACTTTGTCGTTGCGGCGCAGGGCCTGAAGAAGGGCGACGCGGTTACCGTTTGGCCGACGGATACGGGCGCGTCGAAGAAGGATGCTGGAAGGCTCGTGAGCATGGACAAGGACGAGGTGGTTTTCGAGACCGAGGCTGAGGGGGGGAGCGTGAGGGTGCATGCGCCGAGGCATGGGTTTCGGGTCCGGAAGGGGGCGACGCAGAAGCTGTAGATGGACGTGCTGGTTGAGCATGCTCCATTAGGACAGAAGCAGGAGGCGTGCTCTCTGAGGCAGTTTCGTGATAGCAACGCTAGCTAGCCGGTCGCGATGGCCAACTGTGCCTCAGACAGCCGTCTTTACCAAGCCTCAGGCGCGGCGGCCACATTTGCACAACACAGCAGTGGAAAACTCCGTCCTGGAATAAACCTTCAGCTACTTGTTTGCAGAGGGCGTATTGCTGCTGCGTGGCAAGTTGTTCATCTACGAGTAGCACAGATAGAGCCCGGTGAACTGGAAATAGCGTGTTTCAGGAAATTCGGTCGACAAGTGGCCATTGCAAAGCCGGCATTGTTGGTGCACAACTCGAGGCGTGGTGGGCCCGTCGGTGTGAACCCGTGTTTGGTGTTGATAAGGGATTGGACGACGTTGCCGCAGCTAGCAACGCAATGCGTCATTCTCACATCTCGCGCGGCGGCGCACTAGCGCGTTCGCTAGGATCGTGATCTCGACCCTAGTTGCATATAGTCTGTACTCGTAGTCGAGTCGAGTCGTGCGCGCGACGGAGGACAGCCCGGTCGCGGCGCAACGGTGGACGGCTTCGACAAGCCGTGTGTGGCCGCGTTTCGTCATATCTGGCTGGCCCTGGGGCGTCGCTGCTGACGTCACCTGATTCCGGTAGCGCGCTGTGATCCATGGACTCCATGCCATGTCGCGGCACAGTGTGCAAGACTGCGCGGGGACCAACACTGTGCTTCACGAGGAATTTGGCGCAGAGCCTGTTTCCCGCCTGATCCGAGCAAGGCAGGGAGAGCAGGCAGGGAGAGCAGGCACTGACGTAATTCTCCAATATGCCAGATGGACGATGTCCTCTTCAAGGAGACGAGCCGACCACCGGCATCATTTCTCGCTGCAAAAGAGCCGAGTTGCGCATGGCTGGCGTGCATGTCGCAATTTGCAAGACGGCCGGCAGTAGGGTACGGAAGACGTCGACGCACGGGGGGATGGCCGATATGAGGCTTTGCCGAATGGGCCTGTGATGGATGACCTGTCGGTGAAGGTGTGACTTTGGCTCTGCGGCAGCGCGTGCCACGAGGAGATGTAGTGTCCGCCCGCTTGGCGCCAGGGCACGCCGTCTCGATCCTTGCCTCAGGGACTTGGCCGAGGAGGCCTGGCTGCTCCATTCAACCCAACGGTCAGCAAGGCGCATCCCACGGTTTGCGTCTTTAGGCATCGCTCACACCTCTCGCAAGGGGAATGGACAACGGTGAGGGCATCACATCACATCACTGGCTGCGCATTGGGTCGACCCGGGATCCGCTAGCTGTCCAGGGGGCTTGGATGGATGAAGGGGAATGGCTGGCGAAAAGGTGGATGGATGGCCCGGCCTGCAGCCGGCGTCGTGCCACCCATGCGCGCGTGCGGGTGGAGGGAGAACTACTAGCACGAGTGCATGCATGCACAGTGCAATGCCCTCGTCTTGCGGGAGTCGCTTGCGGCGGCGAGAGGACCGCTGTGCGCATCCGGCATGTACGGGAGCGCCAGGCAGCCGCGAGGTGTGCTGCTCCGTCGGGAGAGAACAGCCGTGGCGCGCGAGCAAGTATTCCGCAGCTGCGGCCCGCTGTCGTGGAGATGTCCTGTTCACAGGTACGAAGCAAAGCTGCCCTCCCTGCTCTTTTCCCGCCGTTGCCAATTAACATCCATCTTGCATGCTCCGCGCCGCACATTCAGGTAGCCAGATGGCGCTGGCCCGCACCCAACAACCCGGTTCTCACCTTTTATCGTCGCCTCTAGCGTGCCGTCGCGAGTGGCGATCTCGACTGTCCTGTCTCGTCGCGGCGCCATCGATGATCGAGGGCCAGAGTTCCCGCACAGTGCGAGCCGTTCGCGTTTGTCAGCCACCCAGCCGGCGCCTTCTCACCCCCAATTTCGCCCCCGCTCGCCAGAAGAACCTTCCCAGGGCGCAGCACCCCCAGCGCAGCCATTCTTTTTTTCTGCGCCTTTGCCCTCTTCCACAACGTCATCTCTGACGTCTTTCCTCTCCAACCTCGACATTTCACAATCGCGGCAGACGAGGCAATCCCACCACCCGAGGCGCGTACCGTTGCGGCGCTCGCTCGCGGGACTGCGACACACCATTTTTGCCTTTCCCCGGACGGCTCCTTTTGGGGCCGCATCTCGTTGGCGCAGAGCCACTCCCGCTCTACTCCGTTGCAAGCGTTCAGTCTTCGCCCGCCCAGAGCGCCTCGTTCTGCCCACCTCTGCCCACCGCCTCTTTGGCTGTGACCTCATCAAACCCTCTTTTATCCCCCGACCTCTTTTGCCTTCGCTCCGCCCCACCCCTTCTCGGCCTTTACGAGTATACCGTCCCAGGGTATACTACATCATAGGCAATCGTCATCATGGGGGCTTCTCCCAAGAACGCCTCCGCCCTAGGTCCCTCGAAGTCCCCCAGACAACCCAACAAAACGCCCCTGCGGCAAGGTGAGCCTCATTAATTCTCGTCGCCGTTTCCGTTCTGCACCTGCCACGACGCCCTATCATCGTCTTGCATTTCCGTTATCGTAGTCATAGCTCTGTAGCACACCTAGCGGCCACAACGGCAGCAACGGCGACGAAGTCCATCGCGCTCACATCCGAGATAGACCCTGACGCCAAGACCGACACCGCGGGCAAGCCTCAAGGCTCGTCCAATGCCGAAGCCACCAAGCCGCTTGCGCCGCCGCCCCGACCAGGTCAGCAGCAGCAGCAGCAGCAGCAACAAAGCACGAACACGCCGGACTACTTCACGGCTCAGGTCGGGGGATCTCTCAGTCTGGAGCCCAATCCCTTCGAGCAGTCCTTCGGGGGCGGTGGTCCAGAGACCCCAGGAGGCACCAAGCTCCCGTCCGTCGCCGCCTTGACCTCACCCTCGTCACTCTTGCCCGGCGCCAGCGCGACTCCTTTCAACTGGGGCGGAGGCTCGTTGCGCACCGGTCCCCTGAGCCCTGCCATGTTGTCAGGGCCTGCGAATGACTACTTTGGCGACACGCATCATCTTCGCGGCGGCTTCCCCACGCCGAACGAATCCTCTCTCAGATCGGGGCTCACTCCTGGCGGCAGCGGGTCTATGTTCCCTGCGCCGAGTCCTAACTCGCAAGCCCTTTTTGCCCAGATTGCCAGTGGTGGCGCGACGCCGAGTACGCTCGACTTTCATCGCACGGCACTGAGCGCGGCTGCCAAGCGCGAACAGAGCAACGGGGGGCTGCAGCAAGGACAGCAGCAGCAAGCAGCCGCATCACAGTCTCAAGAGATGCCCAACGGCGTGTCGACAGCCAAGCCTGAGCTGAAGCAGGCCCACGGCCCATTCGACCCCCACGACAACGACGCCGCAAACGGTCTCTTCATGCTCGCGCAAGGCGCGCAAGGCCGGAACGGAAACCAGAATACAAACCAGTTCGCGGCCCCATCCGCCCCGGGGCATGCACACCCTGCGCCGGCACCTCCACGAAACCAAGACACTTCGCCCCAAATGTCGAGTGGAAATCCAGGATCGATCGATTCCGGGCGGGGTGGTAGCGACGCCAGTGTCATGTCAGACGACGGCGCGCAGGCGAGACCGAACACGAGGGGGAAGGGCAAGAAGAACAACTCGACGACTGGCCGAAGGAAACCGGATGATGCGCCTGCAAAGGCTCCGCCGAATAAAAGGGCCAAGGGCAACGTTGGAGCCATCAATGGCAGCGTCGAACCCTCGGATGACGACGACGACGACGGCGATGACATGATTAAGAACGAGGATGGTTCCAAGTCCAAGATGACCGACGAAGAGAAGCGCAAGAACTTTCTCGAGCGGAATCGGTATGCTGCCCCATTAACCCGTACGAACTCTTCGCCGCCCCGTGCATGCTAACATTAACCCAGCGTTGCCGCCCTCAAGTGCCGTCAGCGGAAGAAGCAGTGGCTGGCCAACTTGCAGACCAAGGTGGAAATGTTCAGCAGCGAGAACGACGCCCTCACAGCCCAAATCACGCAGCTGAGGGAGGAGGTCGTCAACCTGAAGACTCTCTTGCTCGCACACAAGGACTGCCCCGTCACTCAGCAGCAGGGTATGCATGGCGCCTACATGTCGCAGGTTGTCGAGCCGTTTAATGCTCAGATGAATCCCTACGGCATGGCTGCACCAATGCCGAACCAGCAGGTCATGGCCGGCCAAGGCGTTCAGCGTCGTTTCTCCTAGGAGGAGATACCGGGAGCGAACGAACAGGGTGATGCGGGAGGCAAAATGACGTACCATACCAACCCATTCTTCCCGCAGTGAAGGCGGCCTCGCACGTCGAGCGATCTTCTGAGCAACAACGAAACTAGCTGCATCCCATTTACCTGCACATGCAGTTATGGGTGTTGAGAGTATGGCTCGAAGGTATGGCCGTCCAAGGTTTTGCCCTGTACAACAGCAGTTGGTGGAACAGCGCACGGCTTCGTGGAATTTCGGCTCCGGGGCTACGGCAGTTGGGGATGCCATAGGTTCCCCCTCTGCCCGTATTATGCAGTCTGTGGAGGCTCCTGTTATTCCCCCGCCATGACCCGTCTTCCCCTTTACATTTGTACGTAGAACAAGTCTGCGAGGCACGCGCACATCAAAAGGTGTTGGGCAGCAGGGACTGCTTTGCATGTGGCGTTACGGAGGATCTAGTACGCTGGTGGATGACATACTCGGTGTCGCTAGGATCTATTTTGAAGGGGTCTACGAAGGCATCTACTTCAAAGGGATCTACGAAGGCATCTACTTTAAAGGGATCTACGAAGGCATCTACTTTAAAGGGATCTACGAAGGCATCTACTTTAAAGGGATCTACGAAGGCATCTACGAAGGGATCTACTTTGAAAGGAATCTATTTCGAAGGGATATATTTTGAAGGGATATATTTTGGAGGAATCTACTCTGAAACAATCTATTTTGAGGGGAGCTATTTTAAAGGAAGCTATTTGGAAGGAATCTATTATGAAGGAATCTATTTTGAGGGTAGCTAAGGTAACGGAGGCTACAATAGTCCGTATTGAGCGACAGTTCGCACAGCGCCATATTGACATGCGAGAAACGCCTTGCTTTGCCACATTTGTTCCGAGAGCGCCATGTCAGAGTTGGCACTCTGCGGCAGCCAGGACTTAAGTTATCGAACAGGGGTTACAGAGGTTACAGAGGGTAAGTCTTGTGTCCATAACGCCGACACTAAGGCTGCAGGACGTCCCATCCCACGAGATTGATGAACAGCAATATAGGCGCGCATGTGGTCGTCTAATAAGCGCCCCAGAACTACGATGCTAGTAAATGCCAACAGGCGAGAAGACTCCAAGAGCAGATAAATTCAAGGGTTGAAGGATTGGGCATATGCACTCGTAAGTCACTCTAGCCAATCAGCAGCCGTGGTGGTGAATCGGTTGTGGGGGGTTGTGTCACCCAAAAGGGCTTAGCGCAACAGCCTCGACGGCATCCATCACCTTGCCGGAGGTAAACAACGGAGGCAAGTCTCTCCCACGCCGACGATCGTCAAACTCGCGACCGCAGGCTGCCACCTCATCATCCTTTGCCTGCGCCTGACCGGGACAGCCGCGCATAGAGCTCGGGCGCCGACACGGGGTTTTTTAATGCGTCGGCTCTCGAGCCCGACGCGAGCCTCCTTGACGCGACTTGCCGCAAGCTCGTCTCACACGCGACGGCCGACCTGCCGCAGCCTCGTCAATCGAAGCAGATCTTCGCACCAGCCGCCGACGTCCATGCCATCGCAAATCAGCCATCCATGACGACTCTCGTGGCAACTCGACAGGCGCTGGAACTTCTTAGCATGAGCGATCAGCAGAAGCGCAGAACAAGCAAACGGCTTGCGGGTAGGTTTCTAGGCGGCGGAGGAATCCCTCCCTCTCGGGGGCAACATGCTGACGGAACCAAAAGCTGCGGCCGATTACGAGCAGGACGATGACTTTCAGTTTATCCGAAAGTCGAAGCGACCGAAGACGGAGGAGCAGGAGCCGCTCGTGAAGAAACCAGCAAGAGGGCGGCCAGCGAAAGACAGGGCTGCCAAAGAGACGAGTACGAGTGCGGAGACGCCGAGGGCCGCCGCAGCGACAGCGACAAAGACGACCACCACGACAAGAAAGTCCTCACGGCGGAAAGCAAGCGTCGACGCGCTACCAGACGAGTCGCAATTGCAAGTACCCAAGAGAGCGACCCGACAAAGCAAGCGGTTATCTGGCGAGGCCGGCGCGGGAGATGTGCAGGCCAATGGCGCATCGCGCAAGCAGGGCCGCGCCAAAGGGAAGGTGTCCCGCGTGGTGGAGGAGGCGGAGGAGGAGGAGGATGAATCACCGCTGCGGCGGGCGCCTGTTGAGTCGGCCAAGATCACGCTGCCGATGAGCGACACGCCAATCATCAATCGCAACAAGGAGATGCGCAAAAAGGGAAACTCGAATCGGAGGAGCAGTCTGGGGTCGCGCGGCCGGAGGGCGAGCTCCCTGATCGAGAACGGACAGACGGCCATTCCGCATCGCGAGGTGGACCCGATGGACTTCTACAAGCATATCGAGGCGGAGGGGTTACCAGAGCCGAGGCGCATGAAGCAGCTCCTGATGTGGTGTGGTGAACGCGCCTTGTCCAAGAAGCCTCCCCTCGGGACACCAAACGCGAATGCGATTCTCGGCGGTATGAGCCATTAATCCCTACGAGAGACTGGCTTGCTGACTCTTTGCCAGCTCGTGCGATCCAGGACCAATTGCTGAAGGATTTTGCGTCCCGATCGGAGTTTTCCGACTGGTTTAGCAGAGACGACGACGTCGCAAAGCCAGAAGCTGTGCTGAAACCGAATCCGCGGAACATCGAGCTGGATGAGAAGATGGCGTCACTAGAAGCCAAGATCAAGAGGTAGGTAATGCGCAGTTTGCCAGGTCTGCCGCATAAACTGACTGGGCTCCAGGTTGCAAGAGGAAAGGAAAGCATGGCTAGCGATACGGAAGCCACCGCCAGAGCAACCGCTTCTATTTTCACCCGACGAGACGGACCAAATTACTCTGCCAGATTTTGATCTGTTGGATGAAGACGAGGGCAAGATAAGAGGATATCTAGCAGGCGAAGCAAACTCGTTTGCCGCACTCCGGTCGAAAACGGAAGCCAGGTTACGCAAGATACAGTCGTCGTTAGAGTTTGAGGTCGACCAGCTCGCGGACAACGTGCACAAGCTGGAGCAAAGAGTCTTGGTGGCCGGCAAAGAAGCAGATCGGGTGCTCCGAATCAGCTCCGTACGATTACGGGAGCGCGAGCAGCGGGAGAAGACGAGCGCGGGGACCAGAGACATGCCTATCATGGAAGTTCTCAGGAGTCTGGGCAAGATCCTGCCCGAGGGCAACGGCTGACGACGGACGCGCTCGCTGCCACCACCAAAGAGAGATGCCGCGCGGGCCTGGCTTTTACGAGACTGATGACGAGATGAGGCGCTTGATTTTTAGTGTGTTTTCACGCTGCTACGGCTGGGGGTGGCTTCTTGCTGTGTATATCTGGGGAGGGAGTCGGGAGCATAAGGCTGGCGGGGGCAGATTTCCACGGCATCGGGCTTGGGTATGCTTGGAGTTTTTTTTGGAGGGGGACGAGGTTCCGCTTTTTCGTTGCTTGTAGAGCGGATCTTGACAGTCCAAGATTTGGTATTTCTATCGATGCATCGAAGCATGCCGCCCTCGCCCCTTTCACATTTGCCCATTTAGTCCCATGTGATAATATTACAAGACGGCGTAGATACACGTGCCGGGCACCGTGGCGCTCGGGTCAGGCACCCCGAGGAGGCCACGTCCATCCATGGCCCGATTTCCGCCCGTGAGGCAATGACCCTCGCTTACCACGCCCTCACTTGGACTCCTCCAGCGTCGGCATAAACGCCATGCCCGTGCCCTCCCCGCCATCGACGCTCCTGCTGCGCACGTGGGCCCGCAGCAGCTCGAGGATCTCGCTGCCCTGCCAGCGCGACGGCACGGGGCGGTGCGCGGGCTTGACGTTGCCGACGGTCTGGGCCCACTCGCCGGGGGGGGCCGTCTGGCGCACGAAGGCGTCGTCGGCGGCGGGGCTGGGGCCGTAGCCGGGGCGCTGCGTGGCCCAGTAGTAGATGTCCCAGTCGTTCTCGTCGAGCAGCAGGTCGTACTGCGCGAGCTGGGGGCCGGTCAGGGAGGGGAGGTGGGCGGCGGCGAAGGTGGAGAGGAGGAGGTCGGACTCGAGGATGCCGCGCTTGCGGGACTGGTCTGCGGTCCGCCCTGTCAGCGCCTCCGTGGCATCGCGGGTCTTGCTGCTGGGGGGCGGGGCGGGAGCCGCGACGTACAGAGCAGGCGCGCGCGCTTGGTGCTGTCGTCCTCGCCGGTGCGGCGCAGCGGCTCGATGCGGAACGCGGCGCCCTGCAGCTCGCCGACGGCGAGCTCGGCGGCGGAGGCGCTGTAGCAGCGGCGCGGCGAGCGGCGGGTGCTTGCGAGGGCGATGCGCGGCGCGGCGCGGCGGAGGGCGGAGGCCATGACTTGATGAACGGCTGGCGGTAGGCGGTGCGGTGTTGAAGGTTCGGGAGTTGGAGGTTGGGGGCTGCGAGCAGTAGCCGACGTCGATATTGTAAGCCACTCCCGGGGCCGAGGATTTCGCAGCCGCCACGCCGGGCCTGGCGGGAGCATCCGTCTGGTCTCCGCAATGGCACGTGAGACACGATAATCAAGGAAAGGATTCATTGACATTTCTCTCGGTAATGCTAGTTTATTGTGACGTTCAATTCCTGGATGCTCTCACGGTTCATACCGAGCAGTGGCGGTTCGGAATAGGCGCTTGTGTTTGATATCCCCTGACACTTGACAGCACGTGCACCGCTCGTGGCATCGAGGTTCTTGTATTATAGTTATCCAGGCCGCCCATGGGTCAACGCGCAATGCCACACTCCAAATGGGCCCGGCCCTCCTCCTTTTATTTTGTTTCCCGCCATCCCGATCGTTCATCATGATGTACAAACGCCAGCATGTCCAGATGCCATTCCACACCCGTCGCCATCCCAATACAGAAAGCCGCATCATGCAGCGCTTGCCGCCCCTTCTCATATCGTCCCGATCGCGTCTTCGCAGCTAGAAGTAGACGTAGAGAGGCGTCCAGGTCCCCAGCACGTTCTAGATCAGGTGCTTGGAGCGGAAGTAGGCGCGCAGGTACATGATCTGCCAGGCCCACAGGCCGATGAGCAGCCAGGTCGTGCCGATGCCGAACCACTTGACGCGCGTGTTGGTGCTCTCGTTGGTGTCGCGCAGCTTCTGCTCGCGGGAGCGCAGGTACTCCATGTTGCTCACGATCTCGGCCGTCAGCTCCTCGATGCGGCGCAGCTCCGCCTCGACGGGCTTGAGCTTCTCCGTCGCCTGGATGGCGCTCCAGTCCTTGGCGTCGGCGCCGATGTCGATGTCGAGCTCGACGTGGCGGTAGGAGGAGCTGGGGCGGCGGGCTAGACATGTCAAGTCAGCGGCTACCAACGAGCCAGGGCGGGCAGACGCTTCCACGTACAGCCAGTCAGGATGTTCTCGAAGCAGACGTCAAAGGCCGCGTCCGCGTGCGACGTAAAGACGGACCGCGACTCGCCGACAACGTCCCTCGGCTTGGCGTACTCGTTGCCCACCGCATCGCGGATCTGTCGCCCGCTGTCAGCGCACCGCCCACAGACGCTGCAAGACAAACGACGGAGCATACGTGGATGTTGACCATCATGCCATCGCCCTTGTACCCGTCCACCGTCGCCGTCACCACCACCAGCGTCTCCTGCCCGACAAAGTTCCGGATGCACCTCTCCTTCTTCTGGTTCTCGGAGCCCGAGTGCGCAGCCAGCTCAAACTTGAGCGCGTCCGCCGCGCAGGCGAGCAGCAGCAGGCCGCAGAGCCACTGCAGGGGCGAGCGTTGCGGTGCCATGGCCGTCGTGGATGTTGCGTTGCGTGCAGGGGGGCCGTTTGTGCTGCGTCTGGCCGGAAAGGAGACGGGCAGACGGGCAGGCTTGACGAGTGCTCGTAAACTGAAAGGTGTCGCGTTTGGCTGCAGTTCCGGGGCGGTTAGCAGCAGACAGGGGCCCGCCAATCAGAGGCGGGCCTGGCACAGACCCATCCCCGGCGCATCTGCCGCAGGTCGGTCACGTGTGGGGCAGCCTTGCCGACTTTCTTAGCAGCTGGTTGTCGCGACGAGGCTCCAGCTTCAGCCATCCTCACATCCTCAATCACCACATCGCGCGCTCGCAACGCAGAATCTTGCCGGCGAACAGCCAATCCCCGTCGCCGAGATGCCCAAGTGTGCGTTCCGCCTTCCCCCCTCCGTGCGAACTCGCGTTCAGCCAGCTAACCTCTGCCAACAGTCTTCTGTAAGCTTCCGCCCCGCGAGCCTCGAGCCCCTGCGGCGGCTTGCTAACCGCGACCCTCACAGGCGACTACTGCGACGTGTACCTCACGCACGACTCCCTCAGCGTGCGCAAGGCACACAACAGCGGACGGAACCACCTGCGAAATGTGGTAGACTACTACCAGCGTGAGCTCCTCCATCCTCGCCGCCCCAGAAACCTGTGCGCATGCTGACCGGCTCGCAGAAATCGGCCACGAAAAGGCCCAGTCGGTCATCGACTCCATCACCTCGTCCTACGCCGCCGAGGGCCAGGCCCACGCGAACCCAATGCTCCCGCAGAACCAGCCCGGCGCTCGTGGCTTCGGTGCGCCGCCGCCGTTCCCCGGCTTCCCTGGTGGCACGTCTCTCTGCCTGCCTGTACAGCCCAAGGAAGATGAACAAGTTGAGCTAACCGAAGATGATTCAGGCGCCGCGCCGCCTCCGTTCCCTGGCATGCCTGGCGCTCCCCCCGGCCAGTTCCCTCCCGGCCTTGCTCGTACGTTTTCTGCCAAAACACCCCCTCGCATGATCCCTCAGCTAACTGGATGCAGCTCCTCCTGGTGCCGCTGGTCGGGGCCTGCCTCCCATTCCACCTTTCCCTGGTGCCCCTGGCCCTAACGGCATGCCCCCCATTCCTCCTCCCAACGGCCTCCCCTTCTCGCCTCCCCCGGGCGGCTTCCCGCCGTTTCCCATCCCAGGCGCCGCCGGTGCTCCTGGCGCCCCTGGCGCGCCTCCACCATTCCCAGGCATGCCCGGCATGCCCCCTCCCGGACAGAACTTCGCTCCTGGAGCCGGCCCCCCTCCCCCTTACCAGCAGGGCTCTGCGGCCCCTGGCCAGGAGAGACGCTAGATTTCCGCCACCCATCAGGATGCGAATAGCGTCTTAAGCTCTTTTGTTTTTTTAACGGCAGCATTTGGAGGCGAAGGCGGCGTTTAGGTCGGAAAACTGGTTTGACGGTGCGAATACAGGGAACGGGATTCAGAGGAGGAACTGCTTCTCTTAGATTGCTTGGCTCTTTACCGAGTACATACTCTCTCGCAACGAATATGAAACCATTTGCATGCACAGCCCCTCGCATCTTCCCCTCAACAACAGTGAACAGGCAATGTGATGTTCAAAGCCGCCGCGTGCGGCCTTGAAGCAACTCAACTTGAGGCTACAACTCGCGAGTAGCCGCATCTATAGTACACAAAAGCAACACGTGGCCTCCCCACCACTCTCATTCATACTGAGCAAACCGCGCAAGCGCATGAAGCCGCGTCCTAGCAGAGACGACGAGGCAAACCAAAGCTCCCGCAGCTCATGCCCTCTACACGAATGAGGAAAAACGCCCAAATGCCAAAGATGCCCACGCTCAAAAATCTCACATGACATAAGTGGCCGTCGTAAAGTAAGCGTAATCGTTAAAACCCGTCTCGTCGTCGCGGTCGTGACACTCATTTCGTTCTCATTTCATGTCCCTTTCTCCGTCCCTTGCCCTTCCGCCTCCGGCCGTCTTGAAGTTCCAAATAGTTTGCAGGTTCCATTTCTGTCATATCAGCAGATTCAGGACGAAAAGTTTCGTCGCGCGTTAAATGAGTGCGCTGCCGTCATATCGC
Organism: Tolypocladium guangdongense; assembly: GCA_022114105.1. Taxonomy (NCBI): domain Eukaryota; kingdom Fungi; phylum Ascomycota; class Sordariomycetes; order Hypocreales; family Ophiocordycipitaceae; genus Tolypocladium; species Tolypocladium guangdongense. Next base: position 3,489,095 of record NRQP01000001.1, on the reverse strand, counting down.
CGGTTTCTTGCACTCATCGGCTTAATCACTTCCTCAACTCCGTCGCGAACATCCGTCGGACCACTAATCATCTGGCGGAGCTCTTGCGTCCGCTTCTCTCGCCGCCTTTCGCTCAGCCTTCGCGGCAGGGCTTGTATGCCTTCCAGTCGGCCACTAATCGAGGAGCGCCGCACTTTCTCCTTGCTCGATCGTCGTCGTAGGCTATGGCCGCGCCAGAAACTTCGTCGCATGCCTTCGTCCGATGCAGCCGATAGCCCTTGTCGCATGCTCTCGCGCTTCCTCAACGTTTCGGCGCTGGCTCGCTGGCGCATCACCCTCAGATTCCCACTAGGAGTCCGTCTGATGGTGCGCCGCTCCGGCCCGTGCATGTTATCGGCGGGATAGTATTCGTCGTCGCGGATAGGCATGATGGCAAAGGTTCGCTTCATCCTTGCGCTGAGGCTCCTCTTCGGCATGCGTGGTCGATTATCTACAAGCGGGTACCTGTAAACCTCGTCTTCGGTGTCATGATCGCTGTGGTTACAGTTGCCATCACACTCGAATCTCTCATCGTCAAACCAATGCGGGCGCCAAAAAGGGTGAAGTTTGTCCTGGTCGGCTGGCTTGTCCTCCTTCTGAGAATACGCTGGGTCCTTGTCTGGATTAATCCCTTTTCCTGTGGCCACCGCTGAGAAATAGCCCGCATTTCGTGAAAGCGAAAAGGTCCTCGTCAGGAAGCCAGGAGGCTTTGAGGCCGTCGGCGGGTAGTCAATAGAATGGCGGCGCCGAGCGAGCGCCCTTTTGACGATGGAAGGGCGGCGTGGGGGTTTCTCCCCCGTTGCCTCATAGTAATTTCCTAGAAGCACCAGCCTTTCGTCGGCCGGAGTCACGCCAGAGGGAGTGGCTGGGATAAAATTGATTGCCGGGGGGTGTGTCGGTGGCTGCGGAGGTGGTCTAGGGTTCCGGAGGGGTGAGTCGACTGCGCCCGAAGAGCCATGCTGCTGAGGCGGCGTCACAAGTCCCCCATCGGGGTTTGTTGTCGTGATCTCAGGTGGTCCGAGTGACTCCTTGGCTTCCGTCTCCTTGCTGGACGTGTCAGATGCCTCCGATGGCTTTGCCGAATGATTGACCACGAGAACTGAGGAGTTCTGATGGGGGTACATGTGAACGGCCAAAGCTTCGGAGACCTCTGCCGCCGTACCGGTGGTCTCAAACGAGGCAATGGAAAATGGCGTGTTTCTGGATGAATATCTCTTCGACGAAGCAGCGTCATCATACCGGCTCAGGCTGAGAAAATCGTGAGTCTCCTCCCTTTCAAAGCGGCTAGGAATGGAAACAGGGGATTGGATGACCACTTCGGGCATTAGGCTGGGTTCAAGCTCAGGGGCACGCGTCGTTGTTTGTTCCGAAAGGCGGACGGGTGCATGTTGCAAATTATCCAAGGCTCTGAGGCTGTCCGCAGTCAAAGACCCAGCTCGTGAAGCGTTGCGGCTGGTGGGAGCTGAGAGAGATGACGACCGTGCTGGAATGGTGGGCGGGAAGTCAATCGTCCTTTGCTCCACGTGGTCTGATTCGGATGGAGCTCGGCTTTGACCTCGACGTGGCCGGCGTTCGAACACAGGCGCAACGTCCTTGCTAGGAGACATGTCTCGAGGAGTAGATCCAACGCTCAATGTCCTCTTCGACCGTCTGCTAGACGTCGATCGAAGTGAAGGCTCCTTGTTGGATATAGCTCTGCTCGAAGAACGTCGGTCCGGGACGACGACAACAGGGATGCCGCCATTCTTCCACACTTCACGTCTTGCCCGCCCGCTGGATATGGAGTTTGTGGTCATGTTTGAGGCGTAGCTATCATGCCGGTGGCTCGTTTCGGGCCGCTGCTTGGCGGCGGGTAGCGACTTGAGGAGTTGGTTCACGCCTGCACCATTCACGGCCGACTTTGGCTCGCTGGGGCTAGGCTTTCGCAAGGTCCTTTGCTTCCGCACATGCCTAAGAGTTCTCTGCCTTTGAGGTGGCGCATCTACCAAAATAGCTTCGACAACTGTAGACGGGTTGGACGTGGTGGAATGCCCCGGCGACTTTCGAGTATCCACATGGACCGAGGGTTCCGAGTTTGAAGGGCCAGAAGGTCCACGTCTTCGATCGGACGCAGCTACCTCGCGGAGAGACATTTGGCGGACCGCCTTGGTCGCATTCGTTGGAGTGGCCATGTTGTCCTCGAGGATCCCGTCGTGTCCGTTCTGCTGGGCGTGTTTCGGGCCGCCGGGACTTGAGCGCCTCCTTCTTATTGTAACGACCCTTTCCAGGTTGTCATCCCATTCTTGCTCAACGTCACTAGGCGAGCCCCAGTCTCCGTCGAACTTGCCGAATTCTCCTCTAGTGCGTGGGGTGTAAGTATCGGTCGGCGCAATTTCTAGCCGCTCCAGAGCCAGATCTAGAGCTCGAGGCTGGATGGTTCGGCTGCTCGCATCGGGGATCTGAAGGACCGTAGTCCGAGAGGTCGTCGCTGAACCCAAAGTCGGTCGCACAGTAGACTTGCCGCCTTCGTCCTCGGACGACAAAGGTTCTTCTCTTGCGGTTTTGAAGGACTCGGTGCGGGAATCGGTCACTGTAGTTTTCGAAGGGCCGCGATCCAAGACAGCCAGGCGAAGAGCCCGTGGGCGAGTTGCGAGCCCTGGCGGCGTCACGTCCGGAGTTGGGGGGCTTCGCTGATCGGGGGGAGTCGCGATCGGTCGCCGAATTGCGTGTTGAGGGGTCTGTAAGCCGCTGTCGGCAATCGTTGGGCTCGAAGGTAGGGCAGAATGGCTGCTTGAAGAATTTCTAGAGTGACTTGGTGGAGTCGGAGGCAGGTCTGGACCCGTGCCTATCCTCCTCGACTCGTGCTTGAGGGTCCGAGGGCTCGAGGGCTGAGAGCCAGAGAGGTTTCCGGAAGGCGATGTGTCGATGATCAGATCGTACTTTGCCAGGATACACCGAGTATCGTCGAGGCCCCGATCGTTGCGCGGCCGAGGCAGGACCTTGTGCTTCTTGAACTGACGCTGCGTTGCGAGGCCCGCGTTGAGCGAGCCAAGACCGTATTCAGGTGGCGGCGCCGTCATCATGGGCGCAGGAATGACGGCAGTGGTTGCAAGCATGCTCAAGGACGAGGTTGGGCGTGAGCGTGAAGCTGAGCGTGAAGCTAAGTGTGTCGTGGATTATTTGGTGGCGGCGCGCTTGAAACAGGGGATCCTATGCATGCTGGACGAGGAGTCGTCGGGGTCGGCGGCTCCATTCAATTGGAGGACGTCGAGATACAGCGCGGTCGTCGATGGAGGGCAGGAGAAGCTGCAGACGAGGCGGCGCTTGAGTGCGGCAGGGTTAAAGAGGCATCCAAGACATCCAGGCAAGCAAGTTTGCCGTTGCTTGTGGTGGAACCGTCCTGGTGAGATGGCGATCGCGAGAGGGAGCAGTGAGAGGGAACGTGGGGACGAGCGGCAAGGGCGCAAGGGCAGCCGAGGCAGGCAGCACGGCTCGGCGCTGTGACGTGACAGACGGCAGCCAGCGAGACAGCGCTCCGGTCTTGCGCGATCAAATGTCGTCGAGGGCGTCGCTGGTGTCGAGGTGAGGACCTGAGAAGAAAGCGGCTGGGAAGTGGAAGCAGCGAGGAAGCAAGGTCCAAGGCCGCCACCTGTCGTGATTGGGGGACCGACGCAACCGCCAACAAGGGAAGGAGCCCAGGGAGGGAAGGAACTACTAATAAGGAAGGGACGGCCTAGGCCGTGCCGTACCCACGAGAGGGTTTACACGTGCGGGACGGGACGGGCAGTGAAAGTTATTGGATTGAAAGGCTGGGTGTCTGGGTGTCCCTGAGGCGTCAAAGGACCAGGACGGAGGGCGGTCACGACAAAGGAAGCCACCTCGAACAGATGCTCAGTCGGTGTTCGTGGTGGGCCAAGCCAAGTGCCGGTAATAATAATACCGAGTACCACTTCGTACTCCGTACGGAGCACTAAGCAGGTATGGATGGTATCATCGAATGATGGAAGACAGTCAGAGAGACGACCTCCCCAGCCCCGACTTATTAATACCTCTGTGCAAACCTGTGACACGGACCGTTGGAGAGAATTAAAATATACCGCGACACGCAGCTGATAGGCCGTCTTCCCTTGCGCCGTTTCAACTCACATCTGTACGGATACTGCGTACGAGTACTCCGTAGGCGTTGGACTAACAACAAGACTTGGGCCAGGCGGCGCACGCAACGCCTGCAGGTGAGCGCCGCGAAGAACATGTGTCAACTTGCACGAGACAGAACCCGATGCGACTGATAAACCCAGGTAAGTGGCTAAATGGCTCTGGAGAGGCGGCAGCGGCCAAGCACGATACCACCACTAGCATGCGTCTCGGCCCCCTCATCACCCCTCCCCTCCTTTTCGGTGCATGGCGCTGCAGGACATGCAGACCAGTCACGTTGCCAGAAGCGCACGAGGCCGGCCTGTGCCCTCTCTTGGACACGGTCCTTCTCGAAGCGAATCAGACGCCGAGTGCCGATTTGCGGATGCTTGGCGGAAGTCGACAAGGACGCCATTGGACCATGGACTGCGGGTACGGATTAATACGAAGTAGACTCGTGCATCGAGTTCAGTGGCATTCGCTTAGCGGCGTCGCCTCTCTTCCTTGTACTCGCACCCTCGCAAAGCTCTCGATCGATTGAGCACGGACCAGCGGTACTTGTGATTACTTTGAACTACTAGTACAGCGGGCACATCAGAAGCCAGAATCGGCGACGGCGCGTCCATTACCCTGCAGAGCACAAACCAAATACGAATGAGAGAGAAGTACTGCTAAGTAGCTCGAAGTAACTAGGAGCTTTGACAGTGCAGGTTGCCGTGCGCCCAAAGGTCAGGTAGGCAGGCTCAGACGTGGAAGAAATGCCCTCAAACGATGTATTGAATGTGACTGTCTAAAAGCTCAGCGCCGCATTCGCAGTTTGTCGAGTTACGCAAATTCATCAGGAACCCCACCGAAGTCCTTCTCCAACTCGACAAAACACATGTCGTCAGGCAACGCTAGTTTGCTGAATCTCTCGCGCGGAAACGGCGTCGTCTCGCCCGTCTTCCGGTAGCCACGGCGAATGTACCACTCAATGAGTGCTTTGCGCGTTGAAAGGGCGTCCAGTGAGAATTTTTTTGCGCCCCAGGTCCGTCGACAGTAGTCTTCGGCGTAGGCGAGGACCTGGCGCCCAACACCACCGCGTTGGTAACGCTCGTCCACTGCAATCATGGAAAGGCGACCACAGTTGGCGCCGCGCTTGGAGACGTCGATGGAGGCCACAAGGGCGTTATTGTTGTCCAAGGCCACCAGAGTGACAATGTCTGGCTTGGCAATCTTGGCCATTACTTCCTCCACCTCAATTCGGAAGTGCGATGCGAGCTCCACATTACCCGTCCAGTCTTGTCTGCTGTCCTCGGCACGAAACGCGGATTGCACGAGTTGCTGAAGCTGCCCCGCATCGTCTGGAGTTGCAATGCCGAATTGGAGGTTGCCGGTAGCATTTTGCTTTGAGATAGAGTTGCGAATTTGGTGCAAATTTGGCATCTTGTGAATCTGATGCGAAAGGTGATCATGCAATTCTTACAACAAGATGGTATCCTTCACACCAGGCACCAGGGCCTTTTAAATATCTGTCAAGTTCCGCTGTGGCTCACAATTTCTCCTTGCTTATTTTAGTTCTTGTAAAAGCAAGGGCGCTAATGACATGGCGAGGTTCGTTTCTACAACCTAAGTCCTACATAGCTCTCCAGCCATAAGGCGCGAACAACGTATGCCGACCAAGAGCGACGCCCTACACGATTACATGCCTTGTCCGTATTTTTTTTTTTCTTTCCAAGATGGCCGTTGGCCGCGAGCCTTGTAGGTCTCGGGCCTCGTAGGTCTTTGGGTCTTGGCTCTGTAAGACCTCGGTCTAGTAGGAGAGCAGATTGTTCCTGAACCAAAAAAGAAGCGTCCATTCCAAGGGGAGGAGCTGAGGGGCTTCTTTTCGTCACTGAGGAAGTTGGCTTGATGACTTCGTCTCGACCCTACTCGAGCAATGCATGTGGTGGAACGAGCCGCATTGTCGAGTCCAAGAGACGACATCCAAGGCAAAGGCATGTCGTATGTCTGTCGGAACGCTTCACATGGACCGTTGAGACTGCTAGGAGTTAGAGAGAAGGTAAATGCTGTTGTGGCTATGGATACGGAAATGCTCCCCGAGCAATGATCTCAGCTGGCGGGTGTACGTCCTCAGGAACGCGACGACACCAAAAATGCACACCATGGGAGCGTAGCTGTTCAAGCTCCAAGCGAGAAGTTGTGGGATCCCCGAGTGAGAAGTCCCAGGTGGGCGTCCATACTAGGATCTTTGGGTGACCAGGGTGCGATTGACCTGACCTCTGCACGACGAGCATTTCCTCTGCACCCCAGCACCGTGTTGTTGCAACCTTGTCGCGAACCCAATGCCCCTCAGGCGCAAGATCGGGCCCCCAGCTCTGATTACGCGCAACACGGAGTAGCTTCTGCGCCATTCGCTGCTGATCGGCCCAGCCGCACCTTTCAGCTTCTCCGCCAGAACCGCGCGTCGCTCGAGTTCTCCAGCTACCGCTACAGCGATAGCCATCGTGGATCTCTGCAACGTGTCTCCGCCGGGGCCAATGCGTGGGAAAGGCTTTCGGAAATCGGTGAAGAAGTGGGGGATGAACTTTATTGGGGGTCGTGGTGCTGTCTCGACGCAATCCCCCACGCAGTCGACTGGTACGTTAAGGCCTGAGAGCGGACGCAGGCGTCGCAGACTGCCCGAATCTAACCGTTCTCCAGACCCCGAGCAGGGAGATGTACAACACAGCACAGAAGCTTCTGGGAACGCAACAGAGCCACATGCCTCCCTACCGGTCGACCCTCGAGCCGAAGTGCCGCCAGCGACCGAATCCCCAGAGCAGCAGACCCATACCCTATCCACGTCCCAGAGACTCTGGCACGCTGCGTTCGACAGTCTCGAGAAGGACGATGACACTGCACAGCTTGTCGGGTCTTACGTGGAGACCCTAAAACGGGTTCTCGGAGCGGAAGGAGCCGCAGGCGCCCACGATCCAAAGGAACTGAACGATCCCGGTACGCGAGAAGACCTCATGAAGAAGTTGGTTCAAGCGGGCCAATCGAAGATTGCCACGGCGTCGAGGATTACGAAGGGAGTGGGTAGTGTTGCCCAGTTCATTCTTTCGGCCAAGGCAATGGTCGATGCCGCCATCCAAAACATACCGCAGGCCGCTCTTCCCTGGGCCGGTGTCTGCGTTGGATTGCAGGTGAGCAGCTATCCTTCTGTTGCCTGGCTTCCTTTAGCTAATTCCTCCCTAGATGCTCTTGAATCCTGCGAAGGCGACGAAATCCAACCTCGCCGGCATCACACACGTTATCTCTAGAATGGATTGGTATTGCGCCTTGACCGAATATCTCTTGAAAGAGGATAGCATCGAGATCATGGACGAGACTCGCCGAGCAGTCCTACGGCAATTAGAAGAGAAGGTTATCGCGCTCTATAAGGCTCTTCTCCTATATCAGATGAAAAGCGTCTGCTCCTATTATCGGCCCCAAGTCTACGTCTTTCTTCGCGGCCTTTCGAATTGGGATGACTGGGATGCCCAACTGAAGACTGCCGAGGACGCGGAAGAAACACTCCAGAGGGATTCGGACCAGCACAATAGGCTCCACGCGAAGATCGCCCTGGGGCAACTTGTCGAGCGTGCCGAGGAAATGAAGGGTCTACTTGGAAACATTTACCAGACCCTTCGAGAGTTTGCCATAATGCAGAAGGAAATGCATTTGGATGATATGGACAGACAGTGCCGCTGGGACCTCCGCGTTGTTGATCCGAAGGACGACATGATGAAGATTGAGAACAAGAAGGACAAACTGCTCGCCTATGCCTACAGGTGGATCCTCGACACGAAGCAATACGCAGCCTTCACTCAATGGAGCGGTGACCAACCCAATCGTGACCCGTGTCGTCTGCTGTGGGTGAGGGGGCATGCCGGCACGGGAAAGACAATGCTTTTGATCGGCATCATTCGCGAACTTGAGAGTCAGCAGGACTTCCTTGCGCCGGGCCTCTCCTATTTCTTCTATCAAGGCACGCACGCAAACTTGAACAACGCAACAGCCGCTCTGAGGTCTCTGATCTGGATGCTCCTCGTAGAGCAACCACATCTCATCTCGCATCTGCGCAAGAAATACAGGGACTCCGGCCCAGCTCTTTTCCAAGACAGGAATGCATTCTTTGCTCTCTCTGAAGCGTTTCAGAGCATGCTGAAAGATCCCCACTTGTCGCCGGTGTGTTTTGTGGTCGATGCCCTGGATGAGTGCGATCGGACGAAACCCGGCTTGGATGAGTTCAACCAACTCATTTCAACTTCCCTTGCCCTCTCCGATAAGGTCAAGTGGCTGGTCTCTAGCCGGCTGGAAGTCGCAGTTCACACTAAGCTCGAGAATCCGGCCATACCAAAGGCCGTAGTCGAACTAGATGCTCAAACTCTGGAAGCTCCTGTCAACGCATATATCGACCATAAGCTCGCCGCCCTGGAGGGAAAAGACGGTTACGATGCAAACACTTTGGCGAGCCTCTCGGCGGAGATCCGTCGACGTGCCTTGGACACGTTTCTCTGGGTGGCTGTGGTGTTCAAAGAACTAGAGTCCGTGGAAGGATGGTACGCCGTCGATATCATCAAGACCATCCCTGCTGGCTTATCAGAGCTTTATGACCACATGATGGTCAGGATCGAACAAGGAAAGATGCATGATCCGCAACACTGTAAGAGTATCTTGGCGGCTGCCTGTCTTGCATACCGCCCCCTGTCTCTCTCTGAGCTTGCCAGAGTTGCTGGTTTAGCATCCAAGATTAACCCGCAAACGATTGTGGAGAAATGCGGCTCATTTCTAACAACCAAGGATGAAATGGTCTACCTGATCCATCAGTCTGCTAAGGACTATCTGGACGAGAACTTCACGTCGAGGCTTCAGCCAGCCGGAGCTGCGCAAGGACATGTGGACATCGGCATGCGATCAATTGAAGCCATGTCTTCAGTCTTGAGACAAAACATCTACAATCTCGACTACGGCCCCAAACCAGAGGATTTGTGCCCGCCTCATTCGGACCCATTGGCTCCAGTACGATACGCATGCGTCTTTTGGGCTGACCATCTCTGCTTCCGGAATGGCGAAAGCGCCGAGAGAGAGCTAGCAGACGACGGGGCAGTGTTCATGTTTCTAAAGAAGGCGTTCCTCCACTGGCTCGAAAGCCTATCCCTCCTAGGAAAACTCTCAGATGGGGTACTGTCGATAAGAAAGCTTCTGCATATTATCCAGGTATATTCTCAACCGTTATCGTTAATTCTAACTACTAATCTCCTCTAGGAATTGGATACGAGTTCTCGGCTTGCTAGGTTCTTAGAGGATGCCGAGAAGTTTGTCTACAGCTACGGCTCAATCATAGAACGGGCCCCGTTACAGACGTATGGTTCCGCACTCGTATTCAGTCCAAAAACAAGCGAGGTCAAGGACGCGCAATGGGAGGATAGATTACCGTTTATCGAAACGGTCACAGGGACTAGAGACCACTGGGACGCGCACCGACAGACACTCGAAGGGCACAGCCATCCCGTCAACGCCGTTGCCTTCTCGTCGGACGGCAAGACGCTCGCGTCGGCTTCGTGGGATAAAACCGTCCGCTTCTGGGATGCGGCTACGGGGGCCGCCCGGCAGATGCTCAAGGCGCATGGCAGCAACGTCTCGGCCGTCGCTTTCTCTCCGGACGGTAAGACGCTCGCTTCGGCTTCGTGGGATCGCACGATTAGGCTCTGGGATGCGGCTGCTACGAGGGGACCTCGGAAGACGCTCGAGGGGCATGGCGGCATAGTAAACGCCATTGCCTTCTCTCCGGACGGCAAAACGCTCGCGTCGGCTTCGTCGGATCGCACGGTCTGGTTCTGGGATGCGGTCACCGGGGCTCCCCGGCGGACGCTCGAGGAACATAGCGATTCCGTCACGGCCATCGCTTTCTCGCTAGACAGCAAGATGCTGGCATCGGCTTCATTTGACCGCACTGTCCGGCTCTGGGATGCGGCAACGGGGGTGCCCCAACAGACGCTTAAGGGGCATAGTAATGCCGTTTCGGCCGTCGTCTTCTCGCGAGATGGCAACACGCTTGCGTCGGCTTCGTTAGATAAGACCATCCGGCTCTGGGATGCATCTTCGGGGACCTCTAGGCAGACGCTCCAGGGGCATAATGGCGAAGTCTCGGCTATCGCCTTCTCGCCTGACGGTAAGACGCTTGCGTCGGCTTCGAATGAGACCATCCGGCTCTGGGATTCGGCTATAGGGGTGCCTCAGCAGACGCTTAAAGGGCATAGTAATTCCGTTACAGCTATGACCTTTTCGCGGGATGGCAAGACACTCGCGTCGGCTTCATCGGACAAAACTATCAGGCTCTGGGATACGGCTGTTAAGGGGGCCAACGAAGCGTCCGAGGAACACAGTGCTGAGGTCTCGGCAATCGCCTTCACACCGAACGGTAAGACTCTCGCGTCGGCTTCGTATAAAACTATTCGGCTCTGGGATGCGTCTACGGGGACCTCTAGGCAGACGCTCGAGGGGCATAACGGTATCGTCTCGGCCGTCGTCTTCGCGCCGGACGGTAAGACGCTTGCGTCGGCTTCGTGGGATAAAACCATCCGGCTTTGGGATATGGATGTTAAGGGAGCCAACAAGGCGCTCGAGGGGCATAATGGTAGGATATGGACTATCGCCTTCTCACCGAACGGTAAGACTCTCGCGTCGGCTTCGTATAGTACTATCCGGCTCTGGGATACCTCTACGGGGATTTCAAGGCAGACGCTCCTGGGGCACAACGGCGAGGTCTCGGCTATCGCCTTCTCGCCGGACGGTAAGGCGCTCGCATCAGCTTCGTATAACACCGTCCGGCTCTGGGATGCGGCCACAGGGTCGCCCCGGAAGACGTTCAAGACCAGTCAGACCTACCAAACACTGATGTTTTCAGAGGATGGCCAATATCTGCAGACAGATCATGGATCGCTGAGGCTCTCGTCGACATCCGCCTCACCTCATCAATATCGCAAGAACCCTTCAGATCATGCTTTGTGTATCAACGGGGAGTGGGTAACTCTGGATGGAAAGAAAATTCTTTGGCTCCCTACGGATTACAGACCTTCAAGTGTGGCTCGGCATGGCAATTTGATTGTGTTGGGGCATAGGTCTGGCGGATTGACGTTCTTGCAAGTCAAATTTGCATGAACTACTGCAATGATGGACTGATCCAATTAAATCTATTTCGCCAATCCAGCAGCCGCGTTTCGAGCTCCCGACAACTACCAGAGCAGTGTTTGTGACTTGCCGGTAACCTCCGGGCCTCAGTTGGCAGCAACCAGCGCGACACGGTTGCCGGAAGCCAGGCGTTGCTGGTAACCGCCTCCTAGGCACGACGACTGGTAACTAGAAGCTGCCGGCAACCACGAGGGCATATTAGTTGCGGTAAGAAAACTAAGTCATAGTAGGGGCTCTTTAACACAGATTTAAAGATGGTGACTGCTTCGATGGTGTTTTGTCTATGGATGGTTGGGTCGACATCCACTGCCGACGTGTAAGGGTCGATGACGGATGACGAGTTCTCGTCACCGTGTCAATCTTGCAGCTGATTTGCAAATGTGCTGCGGTATTTGTTGTTCCCTCTCAAGTAGCTTGATCTATCCCCATAAACGCACGGACATACATACAGGGTAGTTCTCTCGGCCATTGTCCTTTGCGAGACATCTTGTCAGCACGTCGGGAAACGACCGGCCGGCGAGATCCAAATGCCTGCAACGTGATCGGGCATTACCCAAAGCCCAAACCGACTCCCCAGCTTTCGCCCTGATGCCTGAGGCGTATGAGTGGCGGCAACAGATTCCATCAAGCCTCGGTACGTGCCGTTGGAGTGGCCGCTTCCCGGGATGCGGGCCGTGGCGGGTACAACCGGCCACCCGGACCGTTCCATGACGCTAACGCTTTACGGAAGACTTTCACACAGCAAGAAACTGTGATATCAGCCGACCGCATGAAAGCGCATCTCACTGTAACCACATGTATCCACATGCACGCTATGCCAGCCTACCGCAGCGCTGTGTCGACCAGATTGAGACTTTGATTCCCCCGCTCAACTCGTTACTGGGGGTATTATATCATGCGAACACATGATCCTGCGCGCGCCGAGGGTCAGGCATCAGACTTCCCGCTGCGGCAGTCCCCGAGTGTCGTTCTACAGGGAACGGAGATGGAGGAAGAGGAGCAGGGGCCAGCCTCAGGCACAGGAAGGCTGTTTAAGAGAGTGATCGCTACAGCCTCTGAGGGATCAGACCCCACGCCGCCCGGGCCAACACGGACCGCCTGGCCAGCGCCGTCCATCCCTTTGCTCCAGCCTGCACCAGATGCTATCCACATGGCGCATCCGCCTGCACCACCGTTCCCGCCTGCGTTCCCGCCCGCCGTCGGCTCGATGATACTTGCATCGCTGCTGCTGCTTGTGCGAGGCCGCAAGTTCGGAGTACCTTGCGGGGCTAGAAAATCGTTAGCGCCCCGCTGGAAGCGGGGTATATCGATAAGTATCCTCTACGGTCCACTGCCAAGACTGCCGTGTTTGCCCCAGCAGCACACCCAACTCCTTCAGACTCGTGTGAACGCCTGTGCATGCAGATATGCATGGAAGGGACAGGCCGTTGAGGACTCTGGCCGAGACATACGGCGTCTTAGCCTTTACGGTCTACTAGTTTGCGGTGATTGCGCGTCGTCGGTCAGTTGGAACATTTGAGACATATCTAATACCTGACCATTCGGCTTTGCAGCCCGCCTCTCACGCAGTGTCGTAAAACCCGCGCTGCTTGTGTTCAGTTGTGAGTTGGGATCTACGCGGAGAATCTGCCCCGTCGATCTGAAACAGAGGTTGGGTTGTGAAAGGGTTTCGGTCGTGGAACCGGATAACGAGGGTTGGGTAGTAGTGGTCGCTCGCGGTGATACGTCATAAACTGTAGCAAAGAAGAGACTCAACGAAAAGATTCACTGTCTTAAACAACGTTCAAGCGAATTTACCGTACCCTTCCTTAATTATAATGGTTTTCAGTCACTCGCCCAGACATCAATCGAAGCTGACTACGCCCTCGTCAGAGTCAGGACTGGCTTTCCAGCGAAGGAATCCAATATTCTAAAGGTCGGAAACAGGCACGTGGCCAAGAGCTTACGAGGAAGGCGTTCAACTCCGAGATGCTTTAAAGACAAACGAGTGATGTGGCGACTAGCCTTTTCCGAGCGACAGTTTTACTGGGAGAAGAATTGCGAAACACGCGTTCGCTGGATCATTCGTTTGTGCCCACGCTGCATACGTTTCATAAGCTACATAGTGCAGTGACGCCACTATCACGCTGCCCTGCAACCTGCGTGATATTGAGACAGGGTCTGTTCCTGCCCAGCTCTCTGTTTGGTACCTTCACTCAAGCTACCACAACCCCCCCTCGATTGCGTGGTACTCAATGGATCTATATCATGGATGGCATGCTACACATTATCAAACAAGCCGGTTCGGCCACATTCGTTGCGTCATGCCCTAGCGGCGGGTTTGTCACAGTTACGAAAGCGACTATGAAGAAATCGATGTTTGAGAGACAGCTTTGCTCTGGGAATATAGGTACTCCTTGGCGGCTTCCTTGGCTCGTCGTTCCAGGTCTGGTCGCGTCTGGCCTGCTCGCCGCTGCGCCCTCGCTTGATTCCGCAAGGACGTGTATGCCCGCCGAAGTCTCGTCAAGTCCTTCGTCCACCAGCATTTCGTATACGGTGGTGGTTGTGCTGAGGCGTTAGCTCGTGAATTGTCTCTAGGACGACTGTCATCAGCCGGTCCGTCTGCGTCCGTACGTCGACCGTCTAGGGAAGCGGGAGGTTTAGGGGGGCCTCGCATACAGGCGAGCGCAGGTTCTTAATTTTTCTCTCTTTATAGCTCGTTATTATGAGGTCGTAGAGTATCGTACGTTAGGTAAAGGACTTGTAATACAGCAGGGAAATTCGTCGATCGTACATACGATCTAATAGACGAAGTAGTTAATAGGTAGTAAAAATACCCGATGCCAACAGAAGACTGCTGTCATAGGCGTAAGCAAAGCTGAAAGTGAGTGTCTTCGGCGGCGTTGCCTGCGTTGCCTGCGTTGCCTGCGTTGCGCTGCGTTGCCTGCGTTGCGCTGCGTTGCCTGCGTTGGCCCTGCGTGCCAGTAAGCCTGCGAGCCTATAACGCCCACGTGTAATATGCGATGCGTGCGTACCTGTAAGCCTACGAGCCCGTGGTGCCTGCGAGCCCGTGATGCCTGGAATGGATGTATTATTGACAATGCGTCGTTCGTTGGCTAGAGCCGACGGAAGGTAGGCGTCAATAACACCAAAACCACGGCAGGCACGGCGATAACATGATATATCGCGGCTAACATTCGGCATAGCAACTACCAATGAACGATGCGGGTTCAATTGATCGACCAATGCATGAAGAGCGGGTAGAAGCGAAACCTTGTCGCCTCTGCTTAAAGAAGCAAAGCTGGAAGCTTGCTTGCTCGGGCACTTAACTTTCAGCTTTGCTTAATTATCTAAAAATTTACGAGAGTAGCCACGCGTTCCAAATGCTAAAAAGTGCTGTATGTACGTAAAAAGGCTGGCGGCCCCGTTACGTATATAATTTTCCTTATAAAGGGGTTATTAGTCCACACGTGCATCGCAATATCGAGATGCTAGGCCACCAATTTTCGCGAGCCGCCCACCCACTCTCCCTTCTCCATCACACCATGACCAGCGACGACGAGCCTTACTCGCCATGACGGATCGAACCCCATCAGAGGCAATCAAGGACAGTCCTATTCGGGACGTCCTTGTTGCCTTCCGCTCTTCATTTGAGTACTCCCCAAGCCTGTTAAGCCTGTTGGGCAATGATGGTAATGTCGACCTCAATTTGCCTCTTGTGCCATTTTAACTTGGATACAGTCCTTCGAAACTCGACCGTTCGCCTCCTGTCTGCTCTACTAAACCATACTGCCATACGCGAGCTTCCATCTCGGAGAGGTACTGGCCTTTTGGGCACCGAGCTCGCGAGACTCATGCTCGATGTCCAAGCCAGTGACTTCGATATCGACCGGTTTAAACCTCTCTTGAAAGCAGCACTCGTCGACACTCCCGATGACGCGCTTTTCTGGGATCAGCTCTCAATCGCTGCCATCGAATCCACCCCGCCTCCCAGACCGACAGCATCGTCCGTCCAACAAACCCCACGGAATCAGAACACCGGCAGCTTCGTGAACACGTCAGAATTCCGCCATGATGTGGACCCGGTCCTCAAGTCGGAGCTCGGGCCTCAATGTGTCCTGCCTAACTTCCGCGAAACATTCTTCGGAGCCATACCAGGTCTCGAAACAGCGTCTGAAGCCGTCTTCCGCAAGTGTACCGAAGGCGACAATCCGCTCTTCGGCAGCGAAGGGTGGAGCGGATGGCCGACGGGAGCAAAAGAGAGGGACGTGCTGACTTGGTTTGGTGACCTGATCCTGAAGCTGGAAGCATTCGCAGGCGACTCGATCCCGATCCATCGACGAAAGCTATTGGCGCAGCCAAAGACGCCACTGCCAGGCTCTACGGGCAAACGCAGCCTGGATATCGGCTTCGTCAAAAGCGATTTCACATACAACCCTGAGTCGGATATGAAGCCCAAATACCGCTGGTCGCACGTCCTCGTGCCCGGCGAGCTGAAGAGCAACCCGGGCGCCGATATTGCATCGATTGCGTGGATTGATCTCGCAACGTATGCGAGAGAGGTGCTCGCAGCTCAAGACACCCGCCGCTTCGTTTTAGGGTTTACTCTCTGCGGCTCTCTCATGAGGGTCTGGGAGTTTGACCGGCTCGGGGCGATCACCTCTAAACAATTCGACATCAACAAGGATGGTGGGCTGTGGTTTGTGACTACAGTCCTCGGATTTCTCTCCATGAACGAGGAGGAGCTTGGGTTTGATCCTACTATTATCGCATGCGGCGACGAGCGGTATATCGAGATCGAACGAGACGGCCAGAGAGAGCGTCTTTTCCTTGACAAGGTTATAAAGCGTACACGTTGCATTGCCGGTCGAGCGACAACCTGCTGGAAAGCCCATCGCAAAGAGGACCCGCGCACGCCATTTGTCGTCAAGGACTCGTGGCAATACTTGGATCGGGACGAAGAAGGCGGACTCCTCCTCGAGGCGACTATGAAGGGCGTGATCAACGTTTCCCGACACTACTACCACGAGACTGTTCGCGTTCGTGGTGCTGATGACGACGTTCGAAGCAATATTCGAAAGGGAGTGGACGTCACTACACCTACGAATTATCGACTGCCGGGACGCACGTCAAGTGCGAGCGCGCGTGGTGTTTCGCGCAAAGGGCAAAACAGTGTTTCACGCAAAGGGCAAAGCAGTGTTTCACGCAAAGGGCAAAGCAGCAGCGCTGGCTTGAAGCGGCTGTCTAGCGAAACTGGCGCTGCCCTACCGCCGAGCAAGCGGCCCTGTTCAGCTTCACCAATAAAGGCCAGCATCGACACACAGCCAAACCGGGTACATCGGCGTGTCATTCTCCGCGATTACGGGAAGTCGATCTACAAGGCAAGCTCACGGGTGGCTCTGCTTGCCGCCCTGGAGGCCTGCATTGAAGGGCACAGGTCCTTACACTGCGCTGGAATTCTCCATAGGGATATTTCCATCGGCAATGTCATGATCAATGAAGACGAAGAGAACCCATCCTATCCGGCCTTTCTGATCGATCTTGACCTTGCTATCAGACAACAACGAGAAGGCGCCTCGGGAGCACGGACAATGACTGGCACGAGGGCATTCATGGCTATCGGGACATTGCTTGAGGAGCAACATTCGTTCATGCACGACCTTGAATCATTTTTCTGGGTGCTCTTCTGGATATGCATTCACTACGACGGGCCAGGTCAAGAAATTAACGAGGTAACTGAGTATGAGAGGTGGAATTACCTTAACACGAAAGCGCTGGCAAAGCAAAAGAAGGGAGAGATAGATGATGAGAGAGACTTCATCAAAACAGCCAAGGAGAACTTCACATTGTATTATCAATCTCTAATCCCTTGTGTTAACAAGTTGCGGAGGGCGGTGTTTCCAAATGGCCAGAGGTGGGAGACGGAAGACGAGCAGTTGTATTCCTCGATGAAGGATATACTTCGCGAAGCTCGGAAGGGGGAACGGCAGCAATAGCAGGGAACGGCAGCAATAGAGAGGAACGGCAGCAATAGCAAGGAACGGCAGCAATAGCAAGGAACGGCAGCAATAGCAAGGAACGGCAGCAATAGCAAGGAACGGCAGCAATAGCAAGGAACGGCAGCAATAGCAAGGAACGGCAGCAATAGCAAGGAACGGCAGCAATAGCAAGGAACGGCAGCAATAGCAAGGAACGGCAGCAATAGCGACAGGAATATAGAATAGTGAAGAGCCTTACGCTCTTCCCTCTTTTAGAGAGTTAATCAGAAATTTTTTTTCCGCTTTCCTAATCCATCCGTGAGTGTGACGCCTTTATCAGAAACGTACCTTGCGGAACAGTGAGTGACTTTAGACTCTCACACGTAAGCTTTCCAAACCACAACATCAAATGAGAAGCTGCCTCATATTGTTTCTGCGACCGAGATCAGAAAACCAATCCGTTGGATGCTGGCCAACCGGTGTGATCGGCGATCCCAACTCAGCCGGATAGCGAACGGCAGGTCATTCTGAGATGCAAGCCTATTTGAGTGGTAAGCGCCGTCATTTCGACAATCTGGGGCTGTGCATCCTGCGGCCCGGTGAAAGCCAATCAGGTCTCTCATGGAAGCGCTTGTTCTGTTTCACTTGCGATCTTATTGGAACTTCGGTTGTCGCGTTATGGCACAGCCTCCGTGACACAGGTGACGACCTCGCATGCATGCGTTATGCTGAAGGCATCCAGAAATAATAAATACCACAGCATATGAGAAGTCTGCCCCCAATGTTCTCCTCTCAGAATGCAAATTGTCCTTGTAACAATTGAAGCGTACCGAACTCCAACATCTCAAATTTTGTTAAGGTTAACAAGCCATATCAGCACCCAACATGGGTGTAATCGGGGGTGCTGTCAAACTCACCGCCATTCCTATCATCATTATCGCGTTGACTGCAGTCTTGTCTTCCAGTATAATAAGAAGCGAGACAAAGACATCGAACAGGCAGCAGATCTACTGCCGTTCAATTATCCGCCGCCACCCAGCTATGGCCGTAGTTTTCCAGCAAAACCACCTACGGCAGTTGTTCACAGCAGCCACGCAATCAACTGAGCTTTGTCCAGCAATTGCAGAATCAACATGAAGGAGGGAAGGGCGTACGGAGATGTCATGCTGTCAAGTCCGCCCGCTTAGGGGGTGGCTGGATGGTGGGAGGACTCTCAGCTGGACTTGGTCATAACCGTTCGTGGGTTTCAAATCTTGAAGATTTCTTTGCTGGATTAAACTTCAGGCGAGAATAGCTCAATGCGAGAGCCCAGTTCAACATAGCCAGTCTTCTAGTCTACATCCCCCTGTTTGACTGACCCTCCTTGTCCAACAATGTCGCCGTCCCATCGTGCAAAGTTGTGAAGACTCCTATACCCTCGTGTCCCCAGCGAATACTAAGCTAGCGGGGCGAGAATTTCTGAAAATATCAGGGTCGTTACTTCGGTATTCATCGTTACTATATTATTCATGCCGTGCATTATGTGCAAAAGGATAGTAAGGAGGCCCCCCCAAGTTAATGCAGACTCTATTGATGAGGATGTATGTCTTTGGATTGTCCTTGGTAATTTGGGCTACCATACATGATAACTTGCATCGCAGCCGCCACCGGGGTAAAAAGGATAAGGGGAAGGGAATTGAGATAATACATTGTACCAAGGAAAGTGTAGGTATTTCGAAACGTTTTCTACAGTTCCAGCTTTGCTTTGCCGTTCCTAGACATGTGTCGCTTTCTCATATCTATCACGCGCTACTCCGGTTGCCCTACAACTACATCTCAAGAATTCTAATTACAGATGAGTGTCCGCAGTTCGAAGAAAACTCCACTCCTTGTTCCATTCCAAAGGAAGAACAACTCGGTCAAAGGAGGAGCAGGACTACGTGTATAAATCACAGGGACGAGGCTACAGCGATCCTAACTCGTTGAAAGCCGTCCTAGCTCAGAAGGCGGCATCCCCGCAATACATCACGCGGCGAAAGAGCACTGTCACAGAGCCTTGGGAGCTTCAGGGGGAGAATGGCATGCTTCTGCTATGGAAGACAAGCGACAATTGTCAAGGAACAGAAAACACAAAACAGGAGGGGCGCAGGGCAACAATGAGCGAGCAGGAGGCAGCAGAACTAAACAGGAAACCGACGGGACGTCAGAGGCAGCAACAAAGCGGAAATGGAGGGCGACAAGTGAAGGATCGAGACAGAGAAGAGTCAGGAAAAAAAGTCAGCGGCGTGGAAGAGCGTAGGAGACGGTCGGAAGAGACAGGCGCAGGAGGAGAGGCACGGACAGGCGTTACCGTTTTTGGAAGCAGCGACAGAGGGAAGGGGTAGGTCGTTGGTTGAGAGGTTGCGGTTAGAAGAAGCGTTTGCCGCTGATTCGTACCAGCAACTAGCAAGTACACCGAACCACTCACAGAGATTCCCTGCAACAGCACCTAGTCCCCCATTCTCAAAACATCAAAGAAAAGTCGCCAGCATGTGTCTCTCACAGATGTTTGCTGAAGCCGCTGATGTGCCCAACGACCCTAGCGAGGTCGCCGATTGCAAAAAGCGCGAGAGAAAAAAATCTCCAGCACCCAGTCAACTTGTCCACTTTGTGGACCAATGCGCCACACATGGAGTCAACAGAGGTAGGTAATATTCTTTGTGGCTGCTAAGAAATTTATTTGCCTCTAATATCTGAATAGGCCTATCCGCTTCCTCTCCTCTCCAATTCGGAAGGGTAACTCAGAAAGCATCCCTCTGCTCCGGATGGGTTAAACATGAAGTTTGGAGGGCATTGGCACGAGATGATATAACTAGGACCTAGCTTAGTACAATCACATTCCTTTGCCTGCTTTGCCACATTGTGAAAATTGTCTTATGTGCTCGCATCTACTTGACATGTTTGAGTGCGAAGGAAATCCACAAGCCGGGCATTCTCCGCGTCGTTCCTGAACTGTGCGCCAGAAGGTCGCGGATCGCGGAAGTACTGGCTCTCAAAGAAATCCGGCCAATAGCCTCCGTATTCCCAGTCGATTATGCCTTCAATTTTCAGAGTTACAGGATCAACGATGATGTTGGATTGTGACAAATCGCAGTGACAGAACACCAGATTGACGCCTGGCACATCGGCCGCTAACCAAACAGTACCGCCAGGAAAACATTGGGTCGCCCTTGGCGGAGGGCAGAGGATCCCAGAAGGACCTCCTGCGCGATTTGACCGAAGAGTTCGTAGAGTTTCGAGATGGCGTTCCACTTCTTTCATCACAACGGCCTGACCGTCTGAGGGCAGCTCGCTTATGTAGACACCAAAGAGCCGCTTCGTGATGAGCACAAAAGAACCATTATCGTCGTATGCTTCGAGGACTTCTGGAACCGGAATGTCGGTCTCCGTCCGGATGAACTTTAGGCACGCAGCCTCGTTTTGAATTCGCTCATAACCCAAGGGCGGGACGTACGGTTCGCCTCGTAGGGTTAACTGGTATTCGCTGGGGCGAAGGCTTCTCTTGTAAAATCTGGTAGGATAGATGCGAAATTCTCGTTCGTGATTTGTCCAGGTTTCGATTGGCCTCTCAGCCATTTTCGGGGCTAGTTTTCGTTGCAGGTGAGGCAGTAATCAGTAAAAGTCGAATCGAATTTGATGGGCCAGCAGCTTGGAGATGAGAAAGAGGAGATTGAGGCTACTAAATTACAGGCCCACAGGCCTACACGTGACCCTTGCTAAGGGGCACAATGTTAAGTCGCTAACCCTACCTCGTACGCACCTCTATTAAAATAAGCGCGTACATTTTGACGCACGCGTATAATATCGTAATAAGTAGTACTTATTATTTAAATAATCCTCTAAAATAATATAGTTATAAAATATATTAATCTAATTACTGTAACGGGGCCAGCACTGTGAGCACTGTAGAAGCCACTATTTGAATATTCACTTCGAAATCTTGATCGAGAAGTACAAGAGCCATAAGGCAAAGCACCATATTAAATAAGAGGCCGACTACCTCGCAAAATATAAATATTTGAGAAAACAACGACAGCAAGACAGAGTCGACGGTGGAAAAGCTCATGACCTATCGAGAAGGCGTGTCTCAAGCGCGGAGAGAGTCCCTCGGCCGTGCCGAGCGGAGAGCAGCCTTTTCCCCATCATGACGGCGACAAGAGGGCGATGTCTCTTGATCCCACGAGGACTGACATATGCGGGCATGGCGCTCGTCGTCCCACGCTCGGGCTATGATGTGAACAGACATCAACCGATGAGTCTGGATCTGAGCAAAATGGGGTCAAATCATGCATGCAGATGCAGTGGCATGCCGCCGGCTGCCCTTTGGCAATGATCTATCTATTCATGCTGATTGCGGACGCAGCGTGGGATGAAGGACTCTTAGCCAATCGAGCCAGAGGTACGGCTTCGCGTCTGCATCCTATCTGCCTTACATGTGCTTTGTGGCACGCCATCACCTAATGTTGCCGTTGGAGCCTTCCTCTCCGCGCCGTGCTCGTTGATGTGCTAAACCTGCAGGCGACATAGAACATAGAGCCTGGCGTACGAAGTAATAGTAGCTGCTCCGTTAGTGCGGATGAGGCCCACCTGATAGCTCATCTCTCACATTGAAGCTCGAAACAATAAGTGATCCATCACAATTCTAACAGAGCATGTCGTCCAACAAACACGAAATCACTTGCTCGTATGCACGTGGGCTCATAGGCGGTCAAAACGAATTCATGCTGTTGTTGGTCGGCGTCGCCGTCTCCTACCGTGTGGCGACCGCGGCAACCTCGTAAACCATGAAATACGCCCCGTAGTCGCCGTTGCCGCCAAACGCGGAGTCGTCCTGGATGAGGCGGTCAACTTCCTTGAACCCCAGCTTCACGTAGATGCCCCGCGCGGACTTGGAGGCAAAGATGTAGATGGGGATCCCCATCTTCTCGGCCTCCCGCATGCCGCTCTCCACCAGCGCCGTTGCGACTCCCCTGCCCATGTTATCGGGGTGGACAGCCAGGTAGTCGAGTTCTGGTCATCCAACATCAGCGGGCGTTCCTCAACGGAGCCGATGCGAGTAGACCCACCGATGTATGGCCTCTCCGCCAGTATGCGATCGTGAATCGCTTCGTTCTTGCTATCCAGCTCGCCATATCCTCCCTTGGCTCCCACCACGACGAGTCCTCGGGCTCCTCGAATGCCTTCCACTGGTCGGCGCCCACGTTCGGCACCTGCGCATCCGCCCACTCTGGGTCGCCTGTTCCGGATGCGAACTTGCTGCCCTTGGGGCGTTCCCAGCGGGCGTAGCCGAGGAGCGCGCCCGTCTCCGCGTCCACGGCCTTCTGATGGCGCATGGTGTCGCGGTCGCGCAGCAGTCGCACCGGCGGCATGCGCTTCGTGAGCTGCTCGATCATGTATTCCCGCGTCTTGTCCTCGGGCCACATCATCTTCCACATCGGCTGTCCCAGAACGCCGCGCCGTTGTTGCGCCCCAGGGCGACGGCATCGTCGACGGTACAACCCTTGATCCTCCAAGGTGCCATTTTCGCCGGGTGCAAGATGCTGCGCGCGGAGCTGAATTGGCGAATGAGACTTGCCAGTCTGAAGCAATGCAAAGACAAGTAAAGGCTGGCTCTACGGAGCCGCTAGTCGCCGTTCAGAGTCACCGTGTAAGTGACCGTCATCGTCTCGTGCAATCGTCGTGGGCAGCCTTGGATGTAGCGTAGAGACAGAGGAGCAAACAGGGAGCAAATAAAGAGCAAAATTTGACATTATCATCAACGCGCGAAGCCCCGCTCTCGCTACCCGACCAGCAGATGATCCCGGGGTATGAGTATCGCAGAATCATACTGATGAGACTATCATCGCAGTGGCTAGGAAGGGGGCTACTTCGATGTCGACTTCTCACCAAGGGCGTGTAATGCACGGTCCACGACACGGCGAGGTTGTCGAGGAAACGGCCCATCGGTGCGACATGTCGCGCGTGACTTGTCCTGGAAGCGCAGGCGAACCTTATGCAGATGTTGGGGAGCATCACCGACGCACTTTGGCCGACATGAGCCCCCGACAATGACGCACAGCCCGCCCCGAGAAGCGGCTGGCCCCAAACTCCACCGCGGGTTTCGTGGGCAATGTTTTACAACAATGCCACGTCTTTTAACAGGCAGTGGAGCAACAATTCACGTTAATACCTCATTGCGAGGAACAGTCAAACGAGGACCTTGAATCCAAGCTCATTGGCAGTTGATGTCATTGGACTGCGCCATCATGACGCGTGTTCAGGTCCGAACCGGCTAGAATAAGCTTAATTAGTAAATTAATAGTAATCCGTAGGCCCGATTTAAACGGCGCGAGCGAAATACGCCTTCTTTCCGAGCTCCAGCCGCATTCCCACCCCCAGGCTTCCGCGGCGCTTACAACATTGACGTTTTGCAAGCACGTAATACTCCGTAGCATTCGACGACACCGAGGACACCTAGCGAAAAAGACAGCCAAAATCCCGCTGGTGACATCTGGGGCGCGGATCCTGCCGCAGATCTCGCTACGAGCGGCGTCCGAGCGGACAAAAGGACTCGACCTGACTCGGGCGTCGCTGTTTCAATCTGACGAAAGCCCGCCCGCCACCCCCTCACGCATCCGGAATCAATAGTTACGGGTACGTACGCGTACTGGTCGGTGGGTACGTATGCACAGTGTCGTACGGACAAGCAGGTCTGCTCAGTGCTGCGATAGATAGGTGAGCAGACTGTGCGGCGAGACTGTTGGACGTGACCCCTGCTGCGCGCCGTGGAGGCACCGCAGAACATTGACCGCGGAGGAGTCTCTCAGTGCGAATGGCCCGTGAGAGCGAGAGCGAGTACTTTTGACTCGCAACTTGTTGAGGAGTCAGTCCGCTGGGCGGTGCCGTGACATCGGGCGACGTCAATATTACAAGGTGACACGACGCTCAGTCCAGGATCTGCGGCCGGTCTCCTTGCCCGGCGACGATGGAATGGTTGGGAGCCCAGGTGATAACGACAGGCGAGAATCCGAGTTGTGACAACGACACGCGTTTATTTAGCCGTTCCTGGACTGGATGCGAGCCAATACAACTGCCGCGATGGAGTCTGGGCGAACGGTTCAACAAACGACGTCCGGTCTAGGCCCTCTGGGGCCATTGTACGCGTAAGTGATCACCGAGTTGCGGTGTATTGTTTCGGTCCATTTGTGCGACGACGACGACAAGAACCAGCAGATGCACCGTAGCATCGCGCCCTGCTGGGCTTCCCCTTTCGTTCCGCCTGGCACCGTCAGGCGGCGCATCGCGGTCCTATGACGCCATGGCGCAGTCACGCCCGTCCTGCCTGAAGCAGTAAGCTTAACTGTCCCTCGCCACGGGAGCGTCGTCAATCGGCCCCCGAGATAGGCCATCTCGCTCGTACCCGCACGGCTCCCTGCAGCGGCCGTAGCGCCTGAGCGGCTCGTTGCGTTGCCATGGGCTGCCAGCCGTACCTCGTTGGCTGGCCGCTGTCGTCTCGCTGTCAGTATTGACGGGGCGAGACACCGAGAAACTGGAGCACGGGCGGTCGCAACCAACGCCCCCGGGGACGTGTGGCCTGGCCGCAAGGCCTCGCGGCAGTGTTGTTGGGTGCTATAAGAGGAGGGTTGCTGGCTTGATATCGTGAGATGCTCACCTGGCCACCTATACCACCCATCCTACCTACGCAAACATCTTGTTCCTCCCCCAGGGTCATCTTTCGTTTTACCGAGTACACTTGAGCAGAATATAACTACGGAACGAAGGACGGCCAACAGCCACTCGCTAGCATACCTACGCGCAACCGCCCAACATGAAGACCTCGGCCATACTCGTCGTCGGCCTCGCCGCCATGGCCAGCGCAGCGGAGACCAACAGCGTCACCGCCTCCGTGACCGGCAGCATGAGCATCCCCGAGGGGACGAGCCGCGGCACCGCCATCGCGCCCACCACCATCCTCACCAACACCATCCGCACGTCCACCGTCGTCAACGGCACCGTCACCAAGACCGAGGCCTGCCCGGCCCCGACCGGCACGCCCTCCGGCCGCCCGTCCACGTGGCCCACGGGCTCCAGCGGCACGCCGTCTACCTGGACCAGCGTCAAGCCGACCGGCACGAGCAGCCCGCCTGGCACCACCACCCGCCAGACGACGGCGCCCACGGCGGGTGCTGCGACGAACCGCGTCGCCGGTCTCCTGGCTGCGGCCGGCCTCGTCGCCGCCTACTTCATCTAGATGGATGTCACGGAGGAAGTGCACTGGGGACGATGAGCTCTACAACGCTAATGTCGTGGATGAACTGAATGTATTGGGATCCGTACACGACCGCAGGGTGCCTGCAACCATGACCGACGAGTACATATACATAAGGAGAACAATATACCTTCTTCAACACCATGCGCCCGATCAAGGGAAGCAGTCATGCCTTTCCCGCCCAAAGCTCCGTGTTAAACACCCACAGCTGCGGCGCCTCGCCCGTCCCGTCGTAGGTGTAGCTCAGGTACAGGGCGTATCGGAACATGGCCTGGCGGAGGGTATCCTCCGTCATGTCCTTTCTGCCCAGCCGTGCGCGCAAGCCTTCGACCGTGATTCGCCTGCCGAATTCCGCCCCGTCGCCGTCCTCACTGCTGCTCTCCGACTCCCACGCCGGCGCACGGGGCCGCCACGACTGGCCCTTGAGCGCGACGTGCACGGCCAGCAGGAAGCTCTGCGGCACGGGGAGGCCCTCCGGGACGGAGCAGCGGGGCGACCAGATGGCGTGCGGCCGCAGCGAGAGGTCGGCCACGGTGGACTCGAGGGTCGAGAGCGCGACGGCCGGGTCGAGGAAGGACGGGAGGATGCTGAACGGCCGCTGCGCGAGGATGGCGTTGAATCGCCTGGACGCGAGGCGGGCGTTTTTGCGGGAGGACGGGGAGAGGTGGATGGCGATTTCGTGGAGGAGCTCGGCCGGCAGGGCGTCCATGGCGAATCTGCTGAAGATGACACGATGCAGGTGAGCAGGGTAATCATCAATGGATGGGCGTGAACGAGGGCTTGCAACGGCAGAGGGCAGCAGCATGTCTATTTAATCCGTCATCTTATACTCAACGCCAAAGCCATGCCGACCCGTCAAGGTTCTCGCCCCTCTCAATTCAGCACCAACAGCACTGCTGAGCCGACAGCCGATCGCGTCGAGGCGCCCTTGACTCGCACCGAGCGACGGGATACCCGATACGGGCGGCTGATGTAGGGCTGACAGGGGGCGGGGCGGTTGAGATTCAGGGGAACATCGTGGCGGTCGACCCGTGCGAATTGGCGCCTTCGTTTCCACAGCCGCACGGCGCCCATGGTTTCCACGTGCCGTTGTCAGACATCCAGGCCAACGCCCTCCGTCTCCTCCCGCCACCACGCCTGCACCGCAAGGATCCGCTCCGTGCGCACCCTCGCCAGCGCGCGCCCCGTCTCCGTCTTCATCATGCCCTCGAGCCGCACGAGCTTCTCGTCGAAGTGGTCCACCGTGTCGCCCAGCGCGCGCCCCTTGGCGCCGCCAAACGCAAACGCGCGGCCGACGCCCACGGCGCCGAGCGCGTCCAGCCGGTCCGCGTCCTGCACGACCGCGAGCTCCGGGTGCGCCGCCGCGAGCGCCGCCACGCGCGCCGGGTCCGCGACCTCGCCCGAGTAGCTGACGCCGAGGCAGATGGCCTGCACCGTCTCGGCGAGCGCGTCGCCCGCGCCGAGGGAGCGCAGCACGGCGTGCACGAGCCGCGAGGCGTCCTCGCCGGGCTGCAGGTACTTTTTGTCGCCCACGTCGTGCAGCAGCGCGCAGAGGGTGACGAGGGGGCGCGACGTCGACGGCGTGCGGGACTGGATGTGCAGCGCGAGCCGGAGGACGCGCTGGATGTGGTTGAAGTCGTGGGAGCCGTCGTAGTTGGCCATGTAGGCCCTGACGTAGTCGGTCACCTTGGCGATGAGGCCGTCGTCGACGGCGAAGTCGGAGGAGCTCATGGTGCTGCCTGCGAGTCTGTGACTCTGGGCTGGTCTTCCAATCGACGAGTCTGTGCCGTTTGAAGGTGTTGCTCTTGAACTGACACAACCCTCCGCCAAGATTTACCTATCCCGGTGTCGAAAGCCGATTTCTAATCAACGTCACTTCGCTCGCGAAAAAAAAAAAAAAAAAAAAAAAAGACCCACTGCTGCAGCCGGGGGTGGCCGTCTTCCACGATGAGACGCGTCGCCGTCAGATCAATGCACAACGCGACGGGTGTTCACGTGACGACCGTCGCATGCACAAGGAGTAATGGAGAACCTGAATTGATGGGAACTATAAGAACCAAGTAGAACCAGGTTCTTATCAGTTAATAAACTATAAAGAGTTCTTATTCCAGGCCATTCGTAGAACCGATGTGGCTTCGTCTGTCTTGCACGAGATCTGCGCCAAAAGCATCATGGTCGCGAGCATCCCTCTAGGCTAGCTGGAAGTCTGGTAGAGCATGAATGAAACCGAGGATGCTCGGTATTTCGGATACATAGTGTGCCGCCATGCCTGTGCCTCTATGTGTACTGGGAAACACGGTTCATCCGAACAGCATGATGGATATAAGCGCCGTGCACTAAAACAGCCACCGAGGATAGCCGCCCAAGCCGCCACCCTGGGGTCAAACCGACTCTCCTGTATGCACAAGCTCAACCTGGTCAAAAGTCATGTGGTCCTCGACAGATGTAACCTCCCCCTTCGAGTATAGCTGTCCTTTCAGGGTCCGAGCGCCTGCCCGTCAAGCCGTACGAATAGATTGAGCAGCCATCCATGATCGACGATACCGTATGACCACCCTCAGATACCCGCCGAAGCTAAGTGCCCGGTGTCATGCATGCAGAGAGAACCACGGCACGCGCAGGGAACGCGCCGTGAGTGGTGAGCTCGATGGATAATGCCGCATGGCGGACGAGGGTGGCAGTGATCGGATTACAGCGGCGTCAGCTCGGCGGTCGCGCGGACGGGCCGCAGGTACGGAGTAGCGGCGGGAGCATCCATGTGGAGTTGCAGTCTGCTGGGCCAGACAGTGGACTCGGGATGTGCGGGATAATCCGAGAAGGCTCCAGGGACGGATGGGGATGCCCAGAGCAATCTCCCTATTGAGGTGAAGCAACATCCAGCTGCTTGAAGTAGAGGTGGGATGGACAATGCATGTACGCCGTGCCACCTGCTGGCCTCGTAATTGCGGCCATTGACAAGTCGCTCAACCTCGCAGAGGAGATGGGGCAAGCCCGGCGCTGCTTTAACTTGTGCTAGTCGGCAGTTTTATGCAGGCATGCACAAACCTGGCGCCGGCTGAGTCAGCCATCCAGCAAGGAGCTGCCATGGCTGTGGGGCCCAAGCTAGGATCGCGAAACTTTCAGCCTCGTCCCAAAAACGCATCCTCTCGCAACCCATCGCACGGCGAACCGCGACCAAGACACGCGACCAAGCACACAGCAGCCGCCAAGATGAGCTTCGTACCCGTAAACCCGCGGCCGATGCTGCAGAGCCTCGTCGACAAGCCCGTCTCGGTGCGCCTGAAGTGGGGCCAGACGGAGTACCAGGGCGTGCTGAAGGCCATCGACAGCTACATGAACCTGCAGCTCGCGAGCACAAAGGAGTTTATCAGCAGCAAGGAGACGGGCCAGCTGGGACAGGTGCTGATCCGGTGGGTTGCCCTCTGTGCTTCGCCCGCTGGCGGGTCGTGTGCGCGCGTGATTGCTGACTGGGGACAGGTGCAACAACGTGTTGTGGATTCGCGGCATCGACGAGATCGAGAATGGGGATACGAAGATGGGCGAATAGCCCGACGGCCGACGCGCTCGGCGATCGGCGCAGAATGCGGCAGCGACGGGCATTTGCGATGGCGATTGGGGAGGGCGTCCGCCTGATGTGGTATGCTGAGGCGGGGTCGATTTTGCTACCGGCTGCCCTCTCGATCTACGAGCTGGACGAAGCCCACGTCAAACGTCGGACCGGAAGCAGATATGCTACTGGATTGGTGCAACAAGAAGAGAACGGCCACCACTCATCCCTCCGCTGGATACGCTTACATGCCCAAGTCGATACCGTCATTCGCACCCAGACAAGGAAAGCGAGCTCGCCCGTCGGCACACACCCGGACACGTCCTAATATTGGTTGTACAGGCTTTTTGGCGTCTCACGGGCACTGAGTTATCGAGGAGTCTTGGTTTTGTTGTTGCAGGCGACGGGGCTGCGGTTGGGTGGTGCAGATCTCGACGGACATGCAAAAGCGTCCATCCTTGTTCGGCTATGGCATGGCTTCATGCTAGCTGTGGCATAAATGGCGACTCGTTTCATCAAGCTTGGGTTCCTCGACACCGTGCATTGTTGTGATGGTGGCCAAGGTTGGTCTGATGCTTCCCTGCCGCATCTCACCCAGTCGTCTAGTGCAGTCTGTTGCCAATGCTGGTCCAGCGTCTCGAATAGGACAAGAGTGTAGCTCCTGAGAATGCGGCACTTCCTGGCACAGGTCGTCGAGCCAGCAAGGCATATGCGGAGCGGTGACTTATGCAAGACGTCGGCATCCAGCGGTTAAAGCGGCACGCAGGTCTCGGCCGCTCGGCCGCTCGGCCGCTCGGCCGCTCTCCCGCTTTGCGGCTGTGCACGCACCAGTACGAAGCACGGATTGCTCGTACGCACGAGTATTACCGTCACATTGACGCAGAGCCATGCATGCAGGCAGCCCCAGCAGCGGCAGAGAGGAGAGGAGCGCACTCGGCGCCGCCATTGGCGGGCGGCGACGACACCCACCGCCACGGCCCAATCAGGCGGCGCCGCTAGACGCCGGCGGCGTGCGGTGTGCCGGCGCTGACTGCCGCTAGCGACCACAGTGGACAGCGAGGTGCAGCCCGCTAACGCGCGTGTTGGCCGTTAAGCGCCCAGCCCCTCTCCGAGTCCCCTCTCGAGCCTTCTGCGCTCGTCATGGCGTCGCGCGGACATGACATGCCGCGCCCATTGGCCGCGCGCGGCGAGATGCGCCGCTAGTCGGAGGCTGGCAGCATGGGGTGGCTGGCCTCTCCCGTGCGCCGCCGCCGCCTGGACGGCCACGAGAGCCGGCCCGGCCCTCATATAACAGACCCAACACCTCGCTCTCCCGCCCCCTCTTCTTCCCTTCCTCCTCAGCAAGTCCTGTCAACCGCAAATCCGCCTTCTGTTGTTCGCCGTCCCCGTCGTTCTGTTTGTCCCTTTGCATCCCTAGAGCTGGTCTCTACGTTCTACTTCTAATACCGTTTTCGTCTCTCAACATCTGCACAAGCTCCCGCAAACAACCGTTGCTGCTGGCCAGCTTGCAAGAGACCAAGACAAGCCCTTTACCGATACTCGTTTCTGTGCCCTTCTTTTTTTATTTTGTGGCTTCGCGTTCCCTGCGCCTGTTCGCCTTAATCACTTCCCCTAATAACAGAATCCTGTGGATTTCACTTGCTCGCCGACGCTCAAACAACCCTGAAAACAACCACGTTCAAGACTGTCCAATTTCGATCAGCATCATCCATCACAGCAGACAACAATAATCAGAATAATTCAAGTCAACATGTCGGCCATCCAGCTCTCCTTCTCTCTCCGCGTCTCGTCGGGCGTCAAGACGGTGCACCTCCTCGGCTCCTGGGACAACTACGTCGGCCAGCTGCCGCTCTCCAAGGACAAGTCTTCCTCCAAGTCCGGGTCCTGGAAGGGCACCTTCCGCTTCCAGAACGCGACGCTCGAGGCTGGCCAGCGGTACTGGTACTACTACATCATCGATGGGTACCACGTCGCCCACAACCCCAGCGTCACGTCCACCACGGAGCCCACCACCGGCCGCGAGCTGAACATCCTCGACGTGCCCTCTGAGAAGCACTCTTCGTCTTCCCACAAGTCGTCGTCGTCGTCGCACAAGTCCTCCTCCAAGTCGTCGTCGTCTTCGTCGCACAAGTCCAGCAGCAAGAGCTCGTCGTCGTCGCGCCACTCCTCCTCCAAGGAGCACCGGTCCTCGCGCAGCCGAGCCTCGCTCTCCGCCGAGATCCCCAAGGGCCGCCCGCTGTCCGTGTCCCAGATCCAGGCGCCCAAGCCCATGGCCCCCCACGCGACCAAGCACATCCTCGACTCGGACTATTACGACGACGAGGAGCTCGAGCAGCTCACGGCGCGCTTCGACAGCGCCGCCATCGACGACGAGGACGTCATCACCGACTTCAGCACCTCGCCCGTGTCGTCCACCGGCTCCTCCCTGTCGTACCGCTCCGACAGCTCGTCGCCCAACTCGTCGCTCTCGGGCTACAGCACGCCCAGCTCCGACTGCAGCAGCTGCGTCTGCGAGCGCTACGGCATCACCCGCAGGGGCGAGCGCGTCAAGCTCGACTGCGGCGGCTCCCGCTGCGGCTACGGCGACGACACCTCGTCCTGCTCCAGCGGCGCCAGCGACGACGAGGGCGGGGCGCGGTACGTGCGCGGCAGCCACCGCCGCAACGGCATCGTCGTCACCTGAGGGCCTCCGATGCCCGCCACTGCCGCGGCGTAGGGGCTGTTGTCAGACAGAGGCCGCTTGGAAAAGAGAGATATCCGGCTGTTCATTCGTTCGAGCGAGCAGACGGCCACGCCTCTGGCGTCTGCTGGCTCACCCCCTGTTCTTGTTGTTGTGGTTTGTTGGAAACCCTCACTGTAAACCTCCACCGCACGGGAGGCAGCGCCGCGCCAAGCTGGTTCTTGGAGAACGCGACGCCTGCTCCCTGCACGTGTGACGACCAATGGGTCGATGCTGCCGGCCCCCCGTAGGCGCGGCGCGCGCCGCGTCTGCGGGTCTTTTTCGTTTGTCGGTCCTTGAACGGAAGGGGGCGCGACGGGGAACGCCCTCCGCCCCCTTGCCCATGTACACGGACAAGACTGGAGCGCCTCGTCTGCGGACGGGGTGCCAGCTCCAACTCATCTTGACACTTGCTGGATGTGGCTCTGGACTTTGCGGTGGAGACGGTCTGGGCTAGCCATGTGGATGCGGAGGGGGCAGATCAAACTGGCACGACTGCGAGGATATGATATGCTGCCCGTGGATAGACGACGGTTGAATCTATTCACCCAAAGCGAGTTCCATGAGCGTGATGTGTGACACGGTGTCTGATAACGCGACGGCTTTACAGGTTGAACCTCTGTATGCAGTGCAACCAATATCCGGCGCTTACCATCGGATCCATCCTCCCGCTGTGGGCCACCCGACGAACCAACGTGGACACCGTTCGCTGCCCAAGGCAGCTCATGCGGGCAGCATCGGGCTCCTGGCAGCGCATCCACCCCACCGTCGCTGGTCCAGCATGCACGTATCTTCTTACCCAGTTCGAGTGAGAAGCCCCTGTGGCATTCGATAATGGGGATTCTGCCCACAACTTGCCTGGCACTCTAGAGTCCTCGGCCGTTCGGTGTAATGTTTCACCACGGGTGGACGGGACGTCACTTTACTTACCGCTGCTTCATTTCAGAATGGCGGGGTAGATCGACGACGTTTCATTCTCCTCCAACTCGGTCAGACCCTCGCATCCAGCCTTCATCCCCCCTCTTCTTGTGCCGGCTGCCCTCTCTCTGCGATTGATCCTCACACGCCTCCGAGCCTCGAGCAACGCCATCAATTGAGAGCAGAGCCAAGCCGACGTCACCCCTGTCGCAGCCATGGCCGACGACGAGCAGCTCCTCCTCCCCATCATCGACGCCCACATCCACCTCTACCCGCAGTCCGAAGCCGACTCCCTGGCCTGGCACACGCCCGCGCACCCGCTCGCCGGCCAGCGCTCGCTCGACGAGTACAAGCGGGCCGCCGCGTCGGCGCCCTCGCTCCTCGGCTTCGTCGCCGTCGAGGCGGACCGCAGGCACGACCTCGCCGCCGGCGCCGCCGGCTGGGAGCACCCCCTCAACGAGGTCCGCTGGCTGCGGCGCGTCGCCCTCGGCCAGCCCCGCGGCGGCGAGGGCCACGCCGCCGACGACGCGCGGCTGTGTCTGGGCATCGTGCCGTGGGCGCCCCTGCCCAGCGGCCCGGCCGTCTTGGAGCGCTACCTGGACGAGGTCAGGGAGGCGGCGGGCGAGGCGTGGCCCAGGGTCAAGGGGTTCCGGTACCTGCTGCAGGACAAGCCGCACGGGACGATGCTGGAGCAGGACTTCATCGACGGGCTGAAGCTGTTGGGCCGTCGCGGGTTCGTCTTCGAGGTGGGCGTCGATCAGCACCGCCGGGGGAAGAGGCAGCTGGACGAGGTGGTGGCCATGGTTGACCGCGCCCACGACGGCGTGCCCGAGGACGAAAAAGTCACATTCATCCTGAGTACGTTTGCGCCCCTGCCACACACCGCACCGAGACCCCTGTGCTAACCGCCCCAGACCACCTCTGCAAGCCCGACCTCACCATCTACAACGTCACCTCGGACCCCTCCTTCACCGCCTGGCGCACCGCCATGTACGCCCTCAGCAAGGCCTCGCGCACCTACGTCAAGCTCTCGGGCGCCTTCGCCGAGATGCCCGACTCGCTGCGGGCCGAGCCCGCCGCCTACATCTTCCAGTCGACGCTCGCCTGGCTGGGCATCGTGCTCGCCACCTTCGGCCCCGCCCGCATCATGTTCGGCAGCGACTGGCCCGTCTGCACCGCCAGCGGGCTCGGCGACGAGGGCTGGCCCAAGTGGCGCGAGGTGGTGGACAAGATGTGCTGGATGGCGACGCTCGGCGACGAGGACCGGGCCATGATTTTCGGCGGCACGGCCAAGGAGGCGTATGGGCTGTGATGTGTGGCGCGGTAGAGCCAGTTCCGAGGGTCAGGACCTTTACTATTCGAGTCTTTGAACGCATCTCCCAGGCGGCAGTCGGTGCACCAGCATCACGCGACCCGCGCTCCGTGTAATCATGAGAACATCCAACATCAGCTATAAAGTCCGACAGCCATAAGTACACTCATCAACGCCAGCTGCCCCCAACGCCGTCCCAAGAGAAATCACGCCGTGCGAGAGAAAGCCATGCCGCCCGTAACAGCCGCCGTTCTATCCAACCCCAAGACAAAGATTCAACAACTCCTCTCATGCTTCATTACGGGAGAAAGACGCGCCAGCGCCAGGGGGGCCGCCTACTCAGCGCGCCTCCCGTAGCTGCCCATCTTCTCGATGGAGCTCATGATGCCGCTGCGAGGCACGCCGCCCGGCCGGGGCAGCCCGCCGCCGCTCCTGGTGCGCTCGTGCGGGCCCCGCAGGCCGGCGCCCGGGGCGCGGAGGCCGGAGCGGGCGCCGGCGGCGCGCGGCGTCTTGGCCGGCTCGGGGCCGGCGGCGGCGGCGGCGGCGCGACGACGACGCTCTGCATGCTCATCATCTCCTCGGCCAGCTGCACCAGCTCGCCCTTCTCGACGCGCTCGCGCTCGAGCATGCCGCGCAGCTGCTCGTTGTCGCGGCGGACGGCGCCGGCGACGGCCTCGAGGCGCTGCACGTCGGCGCGCAGCTCGCGGATGGCGGCGGCGTCGCGCGCGGCCTGCGCCTTGCGCTCCTCGGCGGCGGCGGCGCCGGGCTCGACGCGCGTCGTGGTGGCGTCGCGGCCGGCGCGCAGGCGCTCGTTGTCGCCGGCGAGGTCGTCGATGCGCGCCTCGAGCTCGCGCACCTTCTTCTCCCAGCGCGCCTCGTACGACTTCTTGAGCGCCGCCACCTTGGTCTCGTGCTTGCTCTTGTAGAGCGCGTGCAGCTCGCGGGCGACGCGCTCGACGGCCGCCTCGACCTCGCGGCTGGAGCCGGACCCGGGCGACTTGGCCGACGAGGACGAGGCGGACCGGTCCGAGTCCTTGCCGGCGCGCATGCCGGCCATCTTGCTCTCGGCCTCCTGGTGCAGCATCTCGGCCGCCTCCCGGCGCTTCTCGCTCTCGTCGAGCTTCCGCTCGAGCTCCTCGCGCTCGCGCTGGCTGAGGACAATCTCCTCCTTGACCTTGCGCAGGACCGTCTCCATCTCGCGCCCGCGGGCCTCCCAGTCGTCGCGCTCGGCCGTGAGCTGCTCCAGGGACTCGCCGACGCGCTTCTCCGCGTCGCCGACGGCGGCCTTGAGGGACTGCACCTCGGCCTCCTTGCCGCTGAGGGAGGCCTTGAGGGAGCTGATCTCGGACAGGAAGCCCGACTTGAGCGACTCCAGCTCGCGCGGCGTGATGGTGGGAACGCTGCGGGGCGTCGGCATGGGCGGGATGTCGAAGTCGATGAGGTTCGTGAAAGGGCGGCTGGGCGTCGCCGCGACGTCGGGGGCCGTCCGCGACGGCGACAGGCTCCCGCGCTTCGCGGGCGACTTTTGCGGGAATCTCATCTGCTCGGTGAAGTCCATCAGGAGGTTCGAGGTGTTGCCCGCGTCTTCGCGCGAGGGATTTCGAGCGGACCGCGCCGGTGACGGGTCAGGTCTCGCCCGCAGCGGCAGGCCCCCCCGGCTGGAGAGCTTGGTCGGGCTCTGGCCCAGCTTCGCAAGCATGGCCATGTTGGGCACCGCCGAGAAGGTGCTAAACGTGCTGGCCATGGTGTCGTCCGGCCCGGCGGCCTCGTCCCCTTCCACGTGCGCCGCGTCGACGCTGGCCGTGGCCGCAGGACCGTCCCTCGCGCCACCCTCCTCCAGCGCGCTCTGCTCGTCCTCGAATATCTCAATCGCGTGCTTCAGCCCTTCATTCTCCTGGACCGCCTCCTCGAGGCTGATCATCCGCTCGTGCGTCTGCTGCGTCTGTGTCTGCGTCTCCGCCTCCGTCTGCGTCGGCACCGCCCGCGGCGCCTCCTCCGGCAGGCTGATCCTAACAGGGAACCTCTTCTCGGGCGACACCTTTCGCGGGCTGTTGCTGCCGCGCGCCACGCCCTCCAACGAGCAGGCGTTCAGGCTCCTCTCCCCCGCCAGGATCCTGAGCGGCGAGAGCTCCGTGCCCGAGATGACGCGGCTGTGTCTGGCCGCGGCCTTGGACGGCGACATGTTCTCCTGGTCCGACACGTGCGTCGTCTCGTTGACCGTCGACACGAAAGGCGACGAGTTCTGCGTCGACTCCTCCTCGCCCGATGTCATGCTAGACTCCCTAGTAGTGTACGTCCGCACCACCTCGTACTGCTCGTAGCTCTTGCTCGCCGTCGTCGGGGGCGTCGAATAGTTGAGGCTCGCGTCTGTTGTCGACGTCAACGGCGAGGCCATTGCACGAGAACAAGAAGCAATGCTGCGCGTGAGGAAATGGCCAATCGAAAAAAGCAAAAGACGTATGGATAGCCCAAGCGGATAATATTCTTTTTTGTGCTGCAGTTGCAGTTTCGACAGAGTCGCGCTTGTTGGTAGCGTGTGTGTGTGGTGTGTGTGTGTATTGCGTCGGGGGCAGCCATCAATGGACCTGGTGCACATGAACTTGTTTACGCGTTGACCCAGCAACCGCCACGACCCCAGCCATCACGTGTGCCACCCGACCACCAGCATGCACAAGATTCAACACCACGACTTCTTTCGCTCCACACCATGGCAGGCTGTTCTGTAATTTTAAACTGCTTCTCTTCCATTTTCTATGCATCAGCGTCCGAAATGGCCAAGTGCGTAGACGCCACATCCCGCCATCTAGAAAGACGTACATGACCTCGAGCCAGGACAATCATCCACGAGATGCCTCCAATCGTCCACCAGGAGATGCTTTCGGATCAAGGCCAGCACAGCCACCCCATCCATAAAAGGATTTTTCCAGATCAAAGCCGGGACAGTCCCACGACCCACCAGAGCTGCCCCCAGCTTCGATCGAAGCAGGGCAATGTCATCCTTCATCGTCACATGGAATGCGAAGTCACCAACTCAAAAACAAACGTGCAACGCAGTTGCAGAGTCTTCCATTGCTTTTATTGGTCATTTCATAAAGTCGTTACCTGATAACGCAGCATGTCCAAAGTACACCATCTTCAGCGCTTTTTTTATCGAAAACGCAAATGAAAACAAGTCGGACAAAAGCAGTGTCATAACTTCATCATCAGGGGCTCTTCCAGATATCTTTCATTTCCAAACACGTCTTCCCCACGGAAGAACTCGAACGTAGTTAGAAGAAAACGGAGACAGGTCGCGTGGTCGGTCGATATCGCATCGTTACCCGCCTGAGGATCGTAACAGGCCAGTAGCGTTTTTCTTTCCGTACACTCGTGTCGTGTCTCAGAGCAGTCAAGTGAGAACATAGAGTCGCAGTCGAGGCTGCCCATCTCTCGAAATTAAGGCCATCCATCCATGCAAAGCGTGACTCATCAGCCATGTACATCCGTGACAGGGCATCTTAAGTAACATAGAATCGGTTGTTGGTGTCGTAGCGCGTCAGCGTGTCTTTGATGCGGGTGGTGCCGATGAGTCGTTTGCCAATACAACAGGAGCAACGTAAGCAAACAAGGAAAGGGCAGAGAATTAGAAAAAACAAGGCCAAGTAGCGTCTTTGCACCACAGGTTTCTGTCGTAGGTGGCTGCCGAGGATTATTCGTGATGCCGACGGTCCTTTTCCACGACCAACGCTCGTCGAGACCCACAAGAGGGAGCAAGAGTTACCGTCTCGTGGGAGCCGCGATGGCCGAAGCAGGCCTGCTGAGAGCATCGTACGGAGGCGCGGATACCGTCGACTCCATCATCGTCTTTCGTCGCTTCGTGTCCAGGCTCCCCATCCCTCCAGGACCGTCGCTTGAGGGCCGCATGTCGTCCTCGACATCGCGCCCCCGCTTCATCCCCCCAGCGGAGCCGTTCATAACGGGGGGTTGCGGAGCATAGCCGTTTGTCATGGAACTGGCCATGTCGGCTGGCGGCGCATAGACATCGCCGCCTGGGGCACCATTGTGGGGTGCCCGGTCGTTGCTCATAATGTTGTACAGGTTGCTCCCGGTGGACTGCACCCGGGGCGGGGTGCTGTAGCCGTGCTGCGGGTAGTATGGCTGGTGAGGGGCTGCCGTCCTTGGCGTCGCACGTCCCGAGGCAGGGGGGTGGTTCGGCGATCCCGTCATCTCCGAGGGCATGTTGCCGTCGCTCGTCAACGCTCCCACGCCGGGTGCTGTGTAGTTGTACGATGTGCGGGCGGAATCGTAAGCACCGCTGTCGTGGGTATACTCGGCTTCATGTTCGTGATCAGCTTCCTCATCACCGTTCTGATGCTGGGGGGCCTGCTCCGGCGGCATGATGCCATTTGAGGGCTTGTTGTCATGATGTTCGCCTTGAGGCCCCCCGGCGGCCGGGCGGCTCGAAGGGGGTCCCATCTCGCTCTTGGGGTACGGGCCTGGCTGCGCGTACATCCGATCTTGGCTGCCGTTGGTCGAGGTCTGGTACGGAGACTGCTGAGATGCCGGCGTGTTGTACATCTGCCTGGCACCGTCGTAGCCCTGGGGTCCCGAAGAGTACGACTGCATGCTGGACATGGAGCTGCCTGGCGGGGTGGTAGCTGGGTCATCAGTCAGTGCTGACATCTCATTGTGCAAGGCCACCGTCAGTATTGGTTGCATACCTTGAGTCCCATTCATCCCCTGTCCCTGCCAGTTGAAGCCCTCGGAGGTTCCCATGCTTCCCATCACGCTCGAGGCGCTGGTCGGCGGCGTGGGAAAGGTGTGGGCGCGGTCAAGCGTGGGTCGGACCATGTTGGTTTGCGACAGAATCGACGGCTGAGGACCGGGCAGCGCCATCGAGTGGTGGTGATGCTGCTGAATCGAGGGCAGGCCTTGCGCGGGGGGGCCGTTTCGCATCTGTCCTTGTTCTTGCTTTCGACGCTCAGCGGCGGCCATGACTTGTGTGGTCCGGCTCTGGTTAGTCGGATGGTAGAGAAGGGCACCAATGTTATGTACAAAGAGCGGGTAGAGCATCTCTGTGATTTTCTCCTTGTTGGCAAAGTCCAGCGCTCGTTCATATGGGATCCTATCTTGTCTTAGCACGCGAGAATCCATGTCCACGATCAGCGATGGGGAACATACCAGACGCCCTTCAAGTGCATGGGGCCAATTTTGACCACATGGCGGACCTTCTCGCTCTTCAGAATGCCGTCACGTCGGCCGCGAGTCATCCCCGCAACGTTCAACAGCTTAGTGCCGTTGATCATGTGGTTGTCTACGGCTTCAGTCAGCCATCGAGCCATCTTGCTGCACACCGGGGCACTCAAACCAACCTTCCCGTCGAGCGACGCAGATGCCTCGAGCCTCAACCTGGAAACAGAGACTCCCCTCGTCCTCCCACAGCGTGGCGGTAACGCGAGGCTTCATCCCCGGGGGCGGCTGCTGGCCTGTGGTGTCGAAGCCGGCATACTGGTTCTGCATGGGGTTCTGTCCCGGCACTCCACCGGGCAACGGCAGCACGTTCTGAGGCTGGGCCAACGGGTTAGGAACGGGCGGCGCGGCCGGGGGGGACGTTAGGCCGTTGGTGTACCCGTACTGGCCGTACTGGCCCGCATTGGAGTACTGCGCAGGTTGTTGTTGGTAGTGGTTCATGGTGGCAGAGGTGACGGTCTGCGGAGGCGGACCAGACATGTGCTGGGAGTAATAGATGTCTGCGCTTTGATTCATGGCGACGTTGCTCGACGGAGGAGCTGGCGGAGAGAAGAGAACGACCGGATTGGCTAGGTACAGGACTTCTGGCCCTCGACGGTTGCATGTAAGCAATGGCAGCGTTCGCGGTGGACGTTGAGGAAGCTCCGGTCCCGAATGACAGCCTCAGCCAGCTGCTCGAGCTCGAGAGGTAAGATTAGCTGCGTCGGGGACGGTGGCGGCGCTTGGAATGAACAGCACGTTGAAGCCAACAGCGGGCAAGGAAATCCAAGGCAGGCGGGAAAAAGAATTGGAGGTCC
Organism: Tolypocladium guangdongense; assembly: GCA_022114105.1. Lineage (NCBI taxonomy): Eukaryota > Fungi > Ascomycota > Sordariomycetes > Hypocreales > Ophiocordycipitaceae > Tolypocladium > Tolypocladium guangdongense. The sequence goes on along the minus strand of NRQP01000001.1, from coordinate 3,449,022 downwards.
GGAGAGCGCAGTGCAGCATCTCGCAGTCTACAGAGCGGCGCAAACAGAGATTTGCTCACCTTTGTGCAATGGGCCTCTATCGTCGCGACTCGTCCCGTCTCGTCTCGTCTCGTCTCGTCTTCGTCACGGCTCGTGGGGGGAGACTGGCCACAAGGGGGGAGGGAAGAGAGGGAAACGGAGGAGGTCGGCAGAGGGTCGTGAAAGACAGACAGATAGACGAGAGGAAGAGAAGCGGAAGCGGATGGAGACCAACCCGGCCTGGGGAAAGGTTTTGTTTTTGGTGGTGAGGTGAGAGGAGACAGGTCCAGGTACCTTGGGTCAACGGGGCCAGCAGGTGCAGGGGACAGCGGTAGGGTCCGGTTAGGCGGACAGGGTAGGGTACAGGTACAGGCCGCGGCAGCGGCAGCAGAGGTCGAGGTACCGCACCGTAGCGGCTAGTAGCTGTACCTGCTGGCCCCCCAAGGGCCCCAGGTTCATCAGATTGGGAAAGGCGGAAGAGGACGACACGGAGCCGGAGTGGGTTCCCCTTGGCCTCTCTTTACAAGTACGGCGTATCGTTAGTCTATCTCGGACGCTCGTATGTACAATTGGGTGCGCGACGCGAAGAAGATGCGGTCCGGCGTCCCGCCTTATCTTGGGCCGTCTCTCATCGTGCCTTGCAACGGCCCCCTCTCCGCCTCCTGATTCTGGCTGCCGGCGCGGGTGCTTTTAAGAACAGGTACCGTGCCGTGCTGCTGTGCTGGCTCGCGGCCTCTGGCTCGCGGCCTCTTGCTCGCCTCCAACCACCCTCGTCCCCTCGCCCGGCGGTTTCCGTGCTGGGGAACGGACAGGGGCACAAGTGACCCCCGAACCAGGCCAGCCAGCCGCCGTGCGGTCTGTGTCTGTAACGCACAGCAGCGAACCAAAGTGGGTAGCTCACATGTGCTATCTGGACGGAGAGTGTCGCCACAGCGCGAGTGCCAATCAATCAATTCCGATGCATTGTGGTGCTCACTTGCTCGTCAATGCCGTCGAGACACTGCACCGGAGCCGGAGCTGGAGGTGCCAGCAAGGCGCCAGCCCAGACGCCATGCCACGGAGCAATGGATATGGCACGAACGCTGCAGAGCCGAGTCGGCAATGCACAAGCTTGCAGCATGTACGGAGCGGCACTGTCAATGAGTCCCACTGTCTCTGCTCCGAGCTTCCGTGTCTCGCCGTCTAGCATGTCTCTCGCCAGCTTCGCCCTTCTCCTTCCGTCTGGCGTCGCATATAATGGGAGGCTGGAAGCTTGGAGCTCGTCGTTTCGCCGTGCCGCGGGCCACCAGCCAGCCATCTGCTCCACAGTTGGGCGCCGCACTTCTCGCGGTGGGTGGGGAGTGCGGAGTGGGGAGGAGGCACACGCAACCCGCTCGCTCACACCCACGACGATGAGAGGAGGGGAGGGCGAAGGAGGAGAGGCGGCCGAGGAAGAGCAAAAAAGAGGGGACGGCCGGTTGACGGGCGGCCAGGCCAGGGTGTCCAGGCCAAGGCCGTCCAAGGGCCACCCAAGAGACGCGGCCGGTGAGGGGGGCGTGTAGGTGTCGAGACGAGACGGCGGCCGGCCGGCGAGCGGCGTGGGTGGAACAGGGTCACAGTGCCAGGATGTCTGACGGATGGAGTTGAGGTGAGCTGTTGAGTGGGCGAGGCCGTGGTGGCCACTGATGGTGGTGCTGTGCTGTGTTGGGCTTGGGCTTTGATGTGCTGGCGGCTCGCCCGCTCGCCTGCTAGGGCCAGCCGGGTCCACGACAGGGGTTGAGCGGCCATGGATGGACAGGTCGGGCCTCCGGTCGGCCTGGGCTGGCGCGAGCTCCCTTCCATGGCTTCCCTTGCGGGCGGCTCGCGGCGTGCCTCTGCTCTGCCCGCCTCTGCCGGCCGTGCATCGTCGCATGTCCAGGCCTGCCGGCTCGACATTGCTTTGCTTCTCATGCGCGCAATGCTTTGCACCGGCGTGCCTTGCGTGCTTGCTGTGCGTCCCCGCCGTGCCTTGCTTCCAATGCCTCACCCGTGCTGCCCTTGCGTGGCAGGGCACAGACAGATCTCCGTACCTTCCACGTGCCCGCCTCCACGCTCTCGGGAACTGTCCTCCGTAGGCCCGCACAACGCGGGAAGAGGAACTGGAAACCTGTCCATGACGCCTCGCTCGCAGCCAGCAGGAGTACTCGTACGCGTACTCGTACTCGCAGAGACAGGCTCGTACAAGGCCAGGCGTCAGCCGCGAACTCAAAAGTACTCGTGGTCGGAGCGAGTCGTTCGTTGGCCACGTCTCCTCGACCGACGAGCTTCGCCCAGCTTCGCCCCTCCTGGCGCCCTCAACCGCTAGAGCTCGGGATGCCCCAAGCTCCCAACAAGGGTTCTGGCAGGGGCCTCTGACTGGGCTTGTCTGTACTCGTACTTGTACTTCGGCCTTGAGCCTTCGGGTTCGTTGTGCTGGCGACTCGACGAAATGTCAATGTTGCACAGTTGACAGATGCATGTACAAGCCGCAACTGCCATCGGCAACCATAAAGCGGTACGTAGCTGCAGCTTCTTGTAGCCGTCTGCACCGCAAAGTCAGCCTCTGCTGTGCAGAGTGGCGAAGACGTCTGCTCTTTGTCGTGCCTTGAAGCATCCATTGAGTCGAACGAGCCCCGAACTGGCAACATCCACGGCTTCTGGCACGGTATGTCCATATCCCACATCGCCGCCGTCGAAGCGCCGTGGACGCGGCCTATCCCATGCCTGCATCTGGCTATGTCGTCAGCAACAAAAGCCTCGCACACAAAACCAAGTGGGGGCAGTGACAACCGCCTCGGTTCTCCCGCGGCTTCGGCGCACCCATCTACGAGCCACCTCCTGTGGATGTGGATATGTTGCCGAACGCCATGGCTGTCTTCCTTTTGAACAGCAATCCTCACCAGGCGTGCTAGTCAGAAGCTATCTCCCGGCAGCCCGCCTCCAAATCGTCATCGGCAGTGCCTCATCCCTGGCTTCGATAATTAATTGTCGCCACTGTTGCACAGTATCGTCGACTGCCCTGTCAGCCGCTCCCTGTCTCGGAGACCTTGAGAGGCCGAGCCTGTCCATTGGAGGATGGATCCTGATGTGTGCAAGGATGGCATGACTTGACCAACAAACCTTCCTCCGGTCGTGCGGTGACGCGCTCTCATTAAGATCAGGCCCTCGGCTGGACACTGCGCAGCGGGCGACGTGACCTCGTAGCGCTCTGTGGCACGCACATGCTCTCACCTTGCTTCGCAGCCGCGTGGCACTGATGCGAAGCGGCTTTGTCGACGAAGCTCCGCTCGCTCATAACATTCTCTCCGTGTCGTCGGTAGCCCCCGGTTCCTCCGCGGAAGCGCTCGTAACCCTTCCGAATGGCTTGCCTCGCCCCGCGCCCTGGCGGCTCGGATGCCGAGACTGTGCTGATAACGAACGCTTCATCTGCCTCGGAGGGCCACTCTTGTCAACTACGGCCGGCTCGCGTCCCACAGGGTCGACCCTTGAGACTTCGGCAGATGTCCCAACATGAACTTGGTCCCAACATAAACTTGTCTGAAGAACTGCGTGGCCAAAGTATACCATCGCCGTCAAGCAGTGGATTCAACGGGAGGGCGCGCGCACTTGTCGAGTTACCGCAATATCAAAGCAACAAATGGCTGGCATTTGCCTAGTCGTATTAGCGCACTCCGTTCTGGCATCACGTAAGGTGGTCCATCGTCTCGACCCCAATCGTTGCGTGCCAAGTTTGCTTCGTCCGGGTCGCATGGTCGTGCCAGCACACGCCACCAGTGGCAATGGATGACGAGCATCAAAGCCTGGCGGTTTGGCGTACTGGGCACCCCGCTCCGATCTGGCTCCATTCTGGTGCATGTTCCTTCGCGATTCTGTTGCTGATGGACCAGCTTGTGCAGCCACTCAGACCTGGTTGCGACCGCAGTTGTAACAGAAGGCGCAGAGGGTCTCTGTCGAACGATCCTTTGCTCCGCGTCGTACCAGCCACCGGCGGGCGGCGGATAGCGGGAAGTTGAGTCAACACACTCCTCGGCACCTCACAAACGAATGCAGCCGGTAGCAGCGAAGTTGTGCTGCTGGTGTCGAATCAGATCAGATGCACTATTGCTCATCGATCCGGGACGCAGCGGGGCCAATGCAAGATGCCAACATAAGCGGCGGGAAGGCAATGCATTCAGGGCCGCTTCTGAGGTGCAGCTGTGCACGCACATCGGCGTAATCTGTACGTACTCCCCCCCAGCAGGTGGCGTGCATCTGGTCCACGAGCTTAATGCCTCGGGGAGGGACGGCTTGGTGCCTCAGAATGCAAGATCGCTGCAGGCAACTCCTTGGTAATAATAAGCCGTCCTCGTCGGCAGGTTTCTTTGCGTGTCTGGGATATCCTCCGGTCAAGGCCAAGACTCGCAGAAACAATGGCACACAGGTGCAACACAGAGTTGTTTGACCTGGAGAACCGGCGATTTGCCGCGGCTGACGCTGGACGTTGCCCTGTTCCCTTGTCGATTCTCAGCTGTCGGGCCTGCGCCCCCTGAGACAAGACTAGCTCGGCGGAGCAGATGAGACAGCACGATGCGAGTGCGGAACAGTCGGCCAAAGTCCACACCGCTGTTCCCCCGCCACTTAGAAGACGAGACTTCAATCGCCATGCCGTCCTTTTACTGGGAAGGGGGCGGCGGTCAAGGAGCGTTGGGGTGTTGTTTTCCAGCGGCCGTCGAGGCGTTTTCTGCTTGTTGAGCGCCAGCCTCGCGGTGCCACAGCTGTTCGGAAACCGCCCTCCAACTTGCTGCCAGCCATGCGGGTATCTGGGAGGCGTGGTGATGGATGTGCCCAGCTCGACGACCCCGCGTGTCAGACAGAAATTGGAGCAGCTCAACGCAGATCCGACGATGGCCGAGTAGATCTAGCATACCCGTCTCTCCTGCATGCAGGCAGGGTGATGCGCAGTTTACCAAGCGTATGGACGATGTTCGTTGATGGTCAGCACGCCTCGCCTTGGTCCGCGCGGGAGAATACGAGCAGCGGCGTCTGTGCGGCAGCGGGCCAAGAAGCATGACGAGTGCAAAGGCCGAGCTCGACGCCAGCCGGGCAAACGCTGCCAATGCATCCGCGAGTTTCGTTGGGACTGCTCGTACCGCTCGCCGGCCAAGGGGCGAAGGATGGATGCTGGCAGCGAAGAGATGTCGTGGACATGCCAGCTGTGCAAGCCAAACCTCGTCAGGCGGTCTTGAAGCGCAGGTCACGAGAAATGGCCTTGCTGCCTGAGGCTCTCAGGGCAGGTTAACGTACGAGTGGCTACGGAGTTACTCACCTTTGCCAATGCTACGAGTAAACAACATCGCTTAACTTCAAGTTCCATCCGTCCGCATGGGACCCTAGGTTGTGCTCTCCTACTGCAAGTGCAGGCCACGACAAATGGAGGCTCTCACGCTATACGTGTCAACACGCGGTGCCTCCGGTCGCCTTGATTCCCCTGCCTGCCACATTCATCCACCGTCGTCGTTATTTGCTGCCGAATCCTCTGCAACTCCAAGGCTTGGGCTTTTTTATACCGACCGCACAACAAAGATGGCCACATCCCAAAACGGTTCTTCACGCCGACGGCCTGCCCGAGATCGTCTCGCACTGTACCCAGCGCCGCGCTCCACACTGGCAAACACCGACCCGTGGCTGGGATGCAGCGGACCCGAGGTGTCAAGCCACCGGCGGCTGTCTGGCACGACCCCCTCGCCAAGGATGGGAGGGGCCGCGTTGGGGCCGCCTAAAAATCGGCGCCATGGTGCCCGTAGTTCCCTTCCCGTGGGCAGACCCGACGCTGTCGACGACGCCATCAGCGGGAAAGGCCAGAGGAGTACTCGTACTCGTCGGCCCCCGGAGGATCGACATGGGTGGTTTTCATGGACCAACTGGACATCTCGTGATGTCTCGCATCCCGGCGAGGCTTGACAACTGGCGGTTCCCAGGTGGCTGCAGTGTCTTAAGCCAGCACGTTTCAACAAGGAACACATGGCCAGCCACGCGGAGGGCCCGCGCGACGGGCTAACAGCGAGCCATCGGCATATATTGTTTTTGGGCCTTGGTCCAACCTCTTGTCTCACTTCAGAGAATGCCGGCCGTCCGTGCTATTATCGGAGAGAGGCTTCCAGCTTTCACATTTCACGTGCCCGTGGCCCGCATTGTGCATTCATTGGACCGGTGCTCTATTCACACTCAGCGACACCGGTTGTGCCACCGACCTCGCCACAACAATTGGTCGAAAAGCAGGTTGCTCTGCTCCGTACCACCCACATCCAGGATGCCGAAGCTCTCTGTCCGCTCGCACACCTCTGCGAAAGAGCTTTCTTGTCATGGTGGCGGCCGTGACAGCTCATCTGCGCGTAGACGCCGGTGCGGTCGACCGGCATGCGAATCAGCATCTTATCGACGGGAAGTGATCAGACGCCTCGATCCGCCGCCACAGGCTTCGCGCTTCCAAAGATTTCATCGGACCTCCGGCCGTACCAGGCTCCGCCACCGATCTGGCGCCGGACCGACAGGGGCTGTCACATTCGCCGGTCGACACAAAGGACCGAGGCTGGTGATGCATCAGCGCCGGCAGTTCTACGCGTTGCCGTTGCGATGTTGTCGTACTTCACCGGCAACGCCACCGTCAACATGTTGCGCGGCAGCTGGAGCCGCGTTGTTGCTGGGCAGCACTGCAACAAAGTTCAGCCGCTGCCCAAGCATGATACACTCAAGGCATTGCGTCTTTGCAGCACTGTCCTCGCGGCACCAATTGCACCTGTGCGTCAGTCAATGGTCATAGCATCATGAAGCCTACTGCGGAGCACCCTTGCTCTCCAGTGCTCCGGCATCGCCTCGCCAGAAGCCACTACAGGACCTCTTGTCAACTGCGGATTAGGCATTGGCAACCGGGCCCATTCGCGTACGAAGGGTTCGGTCAACAAGTCAACAATTGCCGTGGGACTCGTCCGATGCCTGTTGGGCATTGTACAAGGAAGCGAGAGGCCATTTCTCGATACGGAGGCGCGAGTAGTCCCCCATATCGCATCACGAAGTACCGCTACGAAGGAGCTCGGTCCAATACCCCAAGGCGGAGCCACTCGGATCAGGGTCGAGGTCGCCTGGCCAAGTCCCTGCAGCCCTCTTGGCCAGAAGACAGGGAAGGGGTGCCATGTTGGCTTGAGCACTTGCATGACATGCACAGCGGCTATGTAGGTCTAAAACTTGGCCAATCACGGCGGCCTGCTGGCGTTGGGGGCGGGCAAGGGCGGGCAGGGGTCCCCTGCTTGGCCGTTTCAGAGACTTGGATGGGATTTGTGCAACGACAGCGCGCTCGTTCTGCCTCAGGCCGACGGCCTTCCCGCAGGGCGGCTGGGGTTATTAGCTTTGTGCTCGCAGCTTTCCACTTGTCTCCCAGCATGCCTCGTCCAAGGTCCACCCCCCAAGGCACGCCGGGGCCAGTTTCGGTGGAGGGGGTGCTCTTGTTTGGCAGGTCCTTACATTAGTCTTCCCGTCCCCCTCGCTGCGGATGCGAGCTTGTACTTCCGTCCGCAGACGCAGGACAGGTGGAAAGCCAAGTCGAGATGTCCCAATTACGAGTACGGCGTAGGGGCCAGGGCCTCGCAAAAGTGCCCCGGGCCTAAGCGATGGGCGCCTTTGGCATTTGTCCTCGGCTCTGGCTCCCATGACGCCCGCACGGCTTCACTGTCCTCCCGGGCGCCAACGCCACCAGCGCGCCGCCCGCTGCTTATCATCAGTTCCAGGCTGTGCGGTGGGCGGTTTGGCGGCGACGACGGCCAAGTAACACACTATGACTACTCGAGTTGTGGTGGGCGATTCGTTGGCCACGGTCAGCCCAATGAACGACCACCACGTCTCTGCCACACACCACATCCCACCCACGCCACCACTTCACCCACCCCAACCACCAGCGTGCTTGATGTCAATTGGTCTGGGGCTTGGGATCGCGGAGCTCGCTGGCTGCCGTCCTCGAGGACCAGAGGGAAGTCTTGGATCAATCAGTCCATCCTGTGCCGCGCCTCAACCCGGCCAGCCAATCGACGAGGGCTCGCTAACAACTGTCGGGCGAGCAGGTATTATCATGCGTCCTCGCGGCCTGCTATCGCGCCTTGTCCGCGGGTGCCAATAGCAAGGCATGTGGCAGGTTCAAGCGCGTTTGTCGATTCGCCGGCTCGGCCCTCGATGCGTGGAAGGCGGACCGCCTCACATGGAAGGCCGAGATTGTTCGATCTCTGGCATCCGAGCAGAGGGTGTGTGCGTCGTCGGCGGGGATGGCGTCTCGCCTGACGGCGTGGCGCATAGTGAGAAATATCCCGCCCGTCCAGGTGCATTGCAACTGCCATGGAGCGGCAACAAGGCGAGGGGACTCGGGGATATTCTGCGCCCTCTGCGTTCATGGCCCGTCAATGTCCGCGCCCCATGCTGTCCCGCTGTGGGTTGATGAGGGCAACCCCTGGCTTCCGCCGAGGGAGGTAATCACAGGCCGCATGGGCGGCAGCTTTTTATGCATTCGAACATGCGAATGCACGCTCGACAAGTCTGGGGTCGCAGTTCCGCCATGATTCATTCAGCATGCCGTCTGGCGAGGCGCTGTTCCTGTTGCCCGCGCCACCAACAAGCGCTGCAGTCGTTGAGGCTACGAGTACGAGTACGCATTGTCCCCTACGAGATGGTCGTCCGACTTGCAAGTGCAGCTCTCCCGGGCTAACCTTTCCCCTCACCGCTTGTTCCCTCACCGTCGGCGCAAGTCGCGGGTTTCGAGAGCCACCCTCCCTTGCAGGGCCGTGCATGGGTTCCTCGCCCATTGCAGGCTATCCTTGCCGGCTCACTCGCCCCAAGGTCGGCAGCGGCCAGATCTCTCAAGATTACGTACAGTGGTCAAGCCTGCCCTACCCGGCCGAAGCAGATGTTGTATCGTGCCGCCGTCGTACGAAGTACACGAGAAGGGGAAACGTGGGATGTGGCTGTGGGGCGTGGGTTGCTGCGGAACAGCATCCTGCAGGCTTGCCTGGGATGATAGGCGGGCGTGGAGCTCAGCCGATAGGAGGACGGGCGGTGGTCTGTACTGACTGTCGATGCGGCCTGCGAGGCATGCGAGGTTCGCTGCTGTGAATACAACGTGGATGCGGTAGGATCATGGCGTCGCACGGGGCTGAAGATCTGGTGAGCTCGTCGTCCCACGTCGTCGCGGTGCGAGCACGCACGAGTGCTCGATACGATAGGGTAATAACGCATTAGCTCTCCCGCCCAGCAGCCAAGCAGCGACAAGGGTGGCCCCGTTCGGTCTCCGACCCTGTCATTGTGCCGCGTCGCCCAGAAGCTAATGTGGGAAGGACGGCTGGTACATGCGCCTGGCTGCCGGTCCATGTACATGTACGCACGCCTGTCGTATGTACGATGGATGGCATTGGGGTGGCGTCCCCGCGGGCTTGCTCGCCCAGCAGCCGGCCTCTGGCCATGTGAAGAGGGGGGTGGGATTGTCGACGGTCCGTGGTCTCCGCTGGCTCCGTCGAGCCAAGGCAGCGCACGAAGGCCTCGGGCGGGTTGCGTGTCGGCTCGCTGGCGTTCGTCAGCCTCGCAGGCCGTGGAACGGACTCGCACGGGAACCAATGCTGGAGCGTTGGGCTGCATGCCGCACGTACTCGCGCGCATTGCACGAGGACGTGCGCGGGCTGCAGGGCCGCGGCGCCGGAGCCCGTCGCGGCGGCCGTTGACGAAGGTGCCGTCGCGCGAGGCCCGATGGCAGCAGCAAAGGAAACAAAACAAGAGGTGCATGGCACGGAGCAGCAGCCGCATCTCGGGGGGGGGGGGGGGGGGGGGGGCAGCAAGCAGCAGGACTGCACGTATGATGCGCATATGTGCCGATGCGGCCAGGCATGCTACAACATGGAGGGGGTGGCGGTGGTTGGCGGTTGGGCGGGCGAGACGGAGAGGGAGTGGGCACGATGGCATGAACACCTCGCACGGAGCGTCGAACCATGACACCTGCAATTGTCGGCGCGGCCCCTGTCCTTGGCGATATCACGTTCGAGCGCTGGCGGGGGACATTTCCGAGGGAGGGAAGAGAGGATAGGAGAGGAGAGGAGAGGAGAGAGAAGAGGGCCCGGGAGGCCCGCCTCAACCAGTCAGCGCTCAACCAGTCAGCGGCTCGGGGCAAGCGAGCTGGCGGGCATCCCCTCGACCGGGGGCGCACTCGAAAGTCGGAGGCTGGACGCGATGCTGTGGTCTCAGCTGAGGCCTGGACCGGGGTGCCGGACACGGCGGGCGCTTCTGGACGCGCAATGTCGCCATCCAGCGGCGTTGGGGCCGGAGGGCGTCCGCGACGAGGGACGACGCGGCTGCGGACAGCGCTCACGTCGCCCTCAGTGCCGGGGCCAGCTGGCGGATAATATTAATAGTCAAACGCGGCGCTGCAGAGCACGGGCGCCAGGGACAAGTTGCCAGCGCCACGTGTGGCCGTCATCAGTGCGCGCGCGATGAGCGGACGTGATACGCCGGCCGGGCGTAGGGCGTACACCCACTGTAGGTACATGCGCAGCAGGCGGCATGCATGTCGTTGGGGGGAGGGGGGGGGGCCTGCGGGTGCAGCGGCGACGGCGGCGCCCGCGGCGGGCAGCGATCTTGGTTGCGTGCTGCTGGCGGCTGGTGCGTGCTGGTGCCGCCGCTGCGCATCATGGCTGCAGGGCGGCGCATTGCATTTCGACGGGCGGCGGCGGCACGCTGCGGCGGCGCTCTGCTGCGTGTGTGGGGAAGCGGGTATGTGCGGGCGGATGTGTGCGTCTGGACGTCGGCGTCGTGTGTTGGGGTCGCGCTGGGATGGTGTTGAACGAGTTGCCGTGCCAATGGCCGCGCTGAGACGCCAGCGAGACCCGTCTCGGAAACACCGCCCTCTACGGCCTGCGCTGAGGCTGCCGCGCTCCGCCTCTGGACACGGCCTGTTCACGCAACGTCGCCCGCCAGACACCAGCCGCCCGTGGGACTCGTCCCGACGGGCCACCGGCGGGCAGACCGGCGCCCCGGCACGGGCGGGCGACCGAGGGAAGGGCGCCGGGCCGCATGCGGGCGAGCCTGCGGCAGGCGGCCGAGCGCGCTCCGGGCGGCGGCACGGCGAGGAAGCCGTTGACGGCGTCGTCGTCTCCGTCGACGGCAGCACGCACCCCTCGTGTCGGGCCACCGGCGAGGCCCCTCCTCGGCGCGCACGGCGCCCAGCTGGCCCAGCGCCTCGTCACGCACGTCATCCTCGGGCGGCGAGCTGGAGCGGGAGACCGGCCGCGGCGTCGAGTTCGTGGGCGTGGAGCGGTGCGTCCCCCCTCCGTCCCGGGCGCGCGCCGACGCAGGCAGGGTGCCCGAGAGCGTCGCGGCCGGGCAGCGGAGCGTCTACGGGCCGGGCGCTGGGCGTGCGGCTCCCGCGGAGGCGGCGTGAGGCAGCGGCGGGCGTGGACGCGCACTCGAGCGGAGTTGGGGCCGTCGGGGCGCTGTTCGGCGATGGAGGTGGTGTTGATGGCGTTGGCGGCTGGGGAGCGTCCAGTCGCTCACGGGACATCACGGATGGGCACGCTGCTTCTCGTCTTGCTTCGGTGTTGACTCGGAATACCAGACTGCTCTGCTGTCCGAAGGCGCCCTCTCGAACGACGCCGGATCTCTGCCTCCTCGACCCGTTCTGTACCAACGGCATAGCATCAGCGTCGACCGCCTCAGCAACCACGTCCCAACCACTCCCCCACCGACGTCCCACAACCCAGACACGACCCCAACAGCCCGCCCCGACGAAGCCATCCCCATCGCCCCAACCGCGTTCCACGGCCCCGGCCGTCGCGCCACTCCCGCGGCAGTCCGAGTCGCACGCGCGGGCGCCGCGTGGCCCAGCCGCACAGGGGCAGCCTGCTGCGCGCGGTCGCACGGCGAGGCGGGTCGTGGCACGGGCTCCGGGCGGAAGAGCGGTGTCCAGGACGGCTGAGGCTCGTTTGCTGGAGAGGGATGGCTGGGCCGTGTGCAGGGCCAGCGGCCCGTTGGACGCGGTCCCGGCGGTCAACCTGTGTATCGTCGAGCCGTGGGACGCGGCGTGAAGAAACGGGCGTGTTCGGCTCGAGGGCATTCTCGTAAACACATCCAGGGGCCGTGGCGTGTATGGAGACACGCATATAGGAAGCCTTGGCGGTGAGACGGCATATGGAACGCCGTGGCTGTGAGACTCTTGAGAAGCTTGTTTACGGGGAGCACGATGCTCTATTATAGCCACTCCCATCGCAGTCTGGTCTAGTCGGCAACAACCTCTTACCAGATGAGGTCCAAAGTCCAGACCAGCAACACCACCGCTCCAACACCCCTCACAGCTTCGACCTCTCCTCCACCGCCGCGTGCCTCCCGCCATGCCTCTCAAAGTACTCCCTGACCTTCCCCCTCGCCACCTCCACCACGCCCGCGTCCTCGACGGTGCTCGGCACCGCGACCGGCGCGTCCCAGTCGCCGTGCACGGCGTTGTCCACCAGCTCGCGCAGCACCCGCCGCAGCGTCTTGCCCGACCGCGTCCGCGGGATCATGCCCTTGCCCTGCACCACGCCCCCCAGCGACGCGATGGCGCCGACCTGCGCCCGCACCAGCGCCTGGATCTCCGCCGCCACGCGCTCGTCGGGCACGGCCGAGGCGGGGTGCTGCGGCGTCGAGAGCGTGATGAAGGCGAAGGGCAGCTGGCCCTTGAGCGCGTCGGGGACGCCGACGACGCAGCACTCGGCGACGAGGGGGTGCGAGGCGATTGCTTGTTCGATGCCGCCTGGGCGTTGTCAGCGGACGCCTGCCGTGTCTTGTTCCCCCAGACGCCATCTTGTAAGCGTAAAAGAAAGGGGGCCTCACCACTCGACAGCCGATGCGCGCTCACATTCAGCACGTCATCGTTCCTGCTCATGACGTGCACATAGCCCGCCTCGTCTATCCACCCCGAGTCCCCCGTGTCCAGCCACTTGCCACGGAACCTCTTCAAGTACCCCCCGTAGAAGCGCTCCTCATCGCGCCACAGCGTGCGGAAGCCCGTCGGCGCGAGCGGCATGCCCAGGACGATGTTGCCCATGGTGCCGCGCGCCACCTCGGCGCCCTCGTCGTCCACGACGCGCACGTCGAACCCGGGCATGGCCTTGCCCGCGCTGCCGGGCCTGAGCGCCGGCGGCGGGTGGTCCCGCTGCGTCGTCGCCCGGTCGTGGCCGGCGTGCGGCACGAGCGCCCGGCCGGTGATGGGGGAGCCGGCCTCGGTCGACCACCAGTTGTCGATGACGTGGGCCGAGGGCGCGCCGTACCGCGTGAGGAGGTCCTGGTACATGGACACGAGCGTCGGCTCGGAGCGCTCGCCGGCGAGGAAGAGCGCCTTGAGCGAACGCAGGCCGCCGCGGCTTCCGACCTGCGCGAGGAGCCTGTTGCCCGGATCGTCGCGCTTGATGGCCCTCAGGGCCGTCGGCGCCGTGAACATGGTGTTGACCTTGTACTCCTCGACCACGCGCCAGAAGGCCGACGCGTCGGGCGTGCCCACGGGCTTGCCCTCGTACAGCACCGTGGCGGCGCCGGCCAGCAGCGGCGCGTAGACAATGTACGAGTGGCCGACGACCCACCCGATGTCCGACGCCGTAAAGGCAACGTCGCCCGGCCCGTGGATGTTGAAGAGGTAGCTGATGGACAGGTGCAAGCCCACGGCATGCCCGCCCGCGTCCCGCACCACGCCCTTGGGCGCGCCCGTCGTCCCCGACGTGTGGATGATGTACACGGGCTCGTTGCTGCCGACGGGCACGCACGCGGCGCGCAGGCCCCTCGCGCGCGCGCTCCGCACCACCTTCTGCCACGTCGCCTGGCCGTCGCGGCGGCTGGTCGGCCCCCAGCGCGCCTGGTCGCGCTGCCAGACGAGCGTGCGCCGGGGCCTGTGGGCGGCGGCGCGGAGGGCCTCCTCGACGAGCGGGCGGTACGGGATGGGCGGCTTGGCGCCGTCGATGCCGCACGAGGCCGTCAGCAGGACGACGGGCCGGCAGGCGTCGATGCGCTGCGCGAGGGCGTTGGGCGCGAAGCCGCCGAAGACGACCGAGTGGATGGCGCCGAGGCGGTTGACGGCGAGGATGCCGACGACGGCGGCGGGGATCATGGGCACTGCAGGTTCGTTCGCTCAGCATTCTTCGTCTCCCCTTGCCGGTGTCATGTCTCACTGTAGAGCATCACGACGTCGCCCCGGCGCACGCCCTCCTCCCGCAGCGCCCCCGCCAGCACCTCGACCTCGTCGAGCAGCCGCCCGTACGTGTACCGCTCCTTGGACCCCGTGACGGGGCTGTCGTAGTAGACGGCCACCTCGTCGCCGCGGCCCGCCTCGACGTGCCGGTCGACGCAGTTGTAGCACGTCGAGATCTCGCCGCCGGGGAACCACTCCCAGCTGTCGTGCGCGACGCCGCCGCCCTTGAGCTCGCGCCGCGTCCTGCGCAGCGCGGCGCTGGGCTTGGTGTGCCAGGCGAGGTGCTCGGCCTGGCGGGCCCAGAACTCCTCCGGCTTGTCCAGGCTGAGGCGCAGGACGTCGTCTTGGACGTGCGGCATCGTGCGGGAGCGTGGGGGATGCCCGAGGTGTGCGTGCGTAGTGCGATTGAGAACGGCCGAGGAAGGGGGTGGGAAGCGCCGCGGCCGCTCTGGCAGCTGCTCCGTGCTGCAGCAATGAATATCTCGGCAATTGCAACCCCTGTTGCAGTTATTATCCTCGGTTATGTCGGTGAGGCGCGGTGAGGTCACGTCACATCACGCAGCCCAGCATGTGTGAGCTTCGGGGAGCTTGGCGTTTCGGCGCCCCGCACCCAGATGTGCCGACGGCCGGCGCAGCCTCCGCAGCGGCGACCGGCGCCGCGTCTTCCGCCTCCGTGGCCGAGAACATCGGCGGCATCGGGTCACGTTGGCTTGGGATGCGACTTGGGATGCGGCGTGCGGATATTGGAGTCCATTGGCATGGGTGCCAGGTCACTTGGGAAGGTGACGGAGTGAGTGGATGTGAAGCTTCATCTCACTCCATGCCGGATCGCTGCTGAACTTGAACATTTCAAATTCAACTCTCTATGCTTAACATACCAGCCAAACGCGCCTACGAACGCGCCTACGCGGCGTCAATCCATCATCCCCTTGAGCATCCGACTCCCGAGCCGACGCGGCCGTCATGATTGTTGAAGCGTGGTCTAGGGTAGCCCCCACGTCTCAACTTCATCCGATATCCTGTATGTCTCTCCATCAAACAAGCCATTGTTTCTCAGGAACCAGAGCCACACGGATACCGGCGTCTCAGATGGGCCGCCCGGAACGACTGAGATTTAAAATAAAGAAAAATAAGGTTCTGGCGCATACCTGGCAACAATGCCGTGGTTTGCACGGCACGTGCTGAATCCGTTGTCAGCGCTATCGTGACTACCTCAATATTCCACCACCATCTGACAGCTCATATCGTGTAGATTTCATCGCTGAACACGCTCGTATCACCCACCAGCAGCGTGCCGCAATCTCGCTTACGCCACTCCGCCATCTGACTCAACACCAGACCGCCAACTGCCTCCGTGTGCCCAGTGCTCCTCGCCTCTCCAGAGCGCGTGCATGTCGTCGTCGTCCCGGTACGGGCGTGCCGTGGTTAGTGCAGAAGTGATCGCTGCGGTGAAGCAGCTCCATATTACGGACACACAAATGAAAGAAACGTACTCTGTACTGAGAGCTGTCTGAGCGCACGAGACGTTATCTACAACTTGTGCTACAAACACATTATCAAGTCATGAGCAGGTAAAAATGCGCCGGACCAAAACTGGCCTCTCGGCAATGCTTGTTCGCCCTCACTACATACATGAGCCTCCCAGGCATTGAGGTGACTGACCAGAGACCATAAACACGCCCGACAAACAAAAGTCCCGTGCCCGAGGAACCAGTCGACAACCCAGAACATGTATACAGGAGGGATGCCGGGGCACGAGAAACGAAAAAGAGAACCGATGAACTGAAGGGGGTTGCAGTCTGTTCGGGAGGGTAATGCGTACTTGTTCAAGAGTAATTGACAGGCAAAGGCGACCGCGAGGTGAACCGACAGGACCAATCCTATTGCTGCTGTAAAAAGACACATTATATTTCCCAGCACCGAATATAAAGACCGCACACAAGTCGGGGACCTGCGCGTTTCCCTTCGACCACCGAGACTGACTGCACACGAGTCGTCTCGGCGCCCGCGAGGGCGCGACGGGCCTGGGTGTTCCGGATCTCCGGGGTTGTATGTTCGTATCCCAAAGTCTATACATCCGAATGAAGTCGCAATCCATCCCTCAACGTAAACCAACACCACTCTCCCACAACGCTTCTCCAGCTCATATCTGGCGAAGGGTCCCACGAATCAGGTATTTATCGAACAAAAGAAATCGTAGGTGAGACGTGGATGGCGAGGCGTGACAGTTGGTTGATTTACAGGACGAAAGCGGCAAGACCGACGACACCGGCCAGACCAGCGCCCGAGAGGGCGGCGGCCTTGCCAGCACCAGCGGTGGGGACGGCGCCGGCACCGGTGGTGGGCTTCAGGCTTCCGGTGGGAACCACGGTGGGCGCGACGATGGCGACGGAGCTGTTGGTGAAGGTGCCGCTGCCATGTGTTAGTCTTTTCTTCCGGGCTCATCGAGGCGCGTCAACGTACCAGGTCGTGCAGGCGACAACCGGGGTGGTGACGACCGGCCTGGTGATGGTGCACGGGCAGTCGGTGATGGTCAGCGTGGTAGGCTGGGTCCAGATGTCAGCTCGTCCGTTTCGCGCTCTCGTCCGACTCCCATCGACAGCCATCCTTGCGGATGACCTCGAAAGTCGCCCGCAGCATCGAGTCATCATACCTTGGTGACGGTGTACGTCTTGGAGCCGTGGGTGATCTTAGTGGCCTCCGGGCAGTACGTGGTGTACGTGTCGACAACCTCGGTGACAACAGTGACGTTGCTGGCATAGCCGGCAGAGACGCCAGCAGCGGCGGCGAGGACAGCGGCAGCGGTGAACTTCATCTTGTCGGTATTAGGTAACTCGAGGAGTTGCTGATTAGGTATGTTGTATTAACGAATGAAATTGACTGAGAGTCAGGGTAGGTTGTGCGAAGCGAGCGTGGAGTGTGCGGGTGAAGGAAGAGAGAAAGAGGAGGAAGCGGGTGAGGACTGGAGGAGACGGGCTTTATACCGACAGGCCGCCGCCCGACCGGCGCCTCGTCGAGTTCCAGGATGGATCCTACATGGGGGAGGAAGGGGAGACGCCGAGAGAGCAAGGAAGATTGGTGATAGACGGCAGGGCCGCGATGGCCAGGGGAGGGGGCAGGGAAGGGAGGAAGGGGGTGTGGGTTGACAGGCTGGGATGGGATGAGTGGGTGGGCCGGGCTGCAGAGAAACCAAACAGGCACGGCCTGGGAGCAACAATCATTTAGAGACTGGCAGGGGTGGAAGTGCAGGAAAGGAGAAAGGAGAGCGGGAGTGGGTGAGATGCGAGATTAGCCCCAGCCTGGGCCAGATACGGCGGTACATTGTACGAGATGCCGGGTACATGCCTGCGCCGCGCGGCCATGCCCGTGCCTGAGGTACCCGACGGCGTAACGACGCGCGGCGCGCTACACCAATGTTTGCGCGAGGTACAGACTACCCGCGGGGGGCGTGCGCCAGAGGCGGCCAGGCCAGGAAAGGAGAAATGGAAGTCAGTGCAATCCTTTTTAATCACAGGTATCAGCTCAGCTCTCAGCTGCGGCGGCTCGGTGTGCCTGAACGGGCTTTGTTGATTTGATGGCGGACAGCGCATCTCCTGTCCCGTCGCGTGGCGTGGCCGTGGCGGAGAAAAGACTCGTCACGCTGTGGCCGAGTGCTGAGTGGACGAGCCCGCGGAGAGCCCGTCTCCGCAAAGAAGCAAAACGGCAGCGTCACGAGATGCGCGGCTGCAACGGCTGCTGACCGTCGCGGGCGAGGAGTCCCGTTGCAGCGGCGGCCGCTGAGTTGGCATGACAGTCCATCAGCAGCACGCTAATGCAGGAACGAGAAGGCCTGGCTGTGCTGGCGCCAGGGTCCTCGCACGAGTGCAGGACAGTAATCCGCGCCACTCGTGCGCCGGCCTCGCCACGCACACACGCACTCGCGCGGCCCGCTGCGCGCTGTGTGCGCGTGCATTGCAGACGAGGCCGCGGCCCACGGCACCTCTGGCTCGCGTCGCGCACCGCTTGCGCAGATGCCTTACTGTACGGAACGCACCGAGTGAGTACTGTGCCGGTGCTGCATGCTGTGTTGTTCCCCGCAGACGGTGCGTGAAACCTGGGGTTCGGACGGGCAGTGATCCCCGTCCAAGCGCTTCCCGCGCAGCAGCAAACAGCGGCGGGGCCCGGGCTGGGCGCTGGGAAAAAATTTCACCACCCGCGAGGGCATCCCGCGCCAAAGGCAGCGAAGCCACCCAGGGGCTGCTCGCCGGGCGTCGTGGTCATTGGCCGAGCCCCTGCTGCTCGCCGCCCGGCCATGGCACCACCTCTGCTCGCTGACAGCGCCTGGCTGCCCTGTATTACTCGTGTATTATTCCGGCCGCAGGTGCGCCGGCAGGCGAGGCGACCTGCGTCCAACCACCAACAGCAGCTGCGCCACCTGCCGCGATGACGCCGACCAGAGCTCGCCCGCGCGCCAGCTCATCAGCAGCCTCTTGCGAGGCCATGGAGCTAGTTGCCCGGCGACATGGCCCGGGACCCTCTGCAATTTCCCAGCTGCCTGCCACCGGGCAACGTCCAGGGATCCACGGGCCATGCGCTGCGTCCGCTGCGTCGCCGCCCTGCCTTCAGACACGCACGGCTTTCTTCTTCGCAGAGCCTGGGCTGCTCGTCGCTCGACTGATTGCCTCCGACGTGCAGATGCCCAGCAACGCCATCATTTCTCCGGCCGTCGCATCGGAGCCGCCCCCAGGAGGGAGACCAGGCCCAGGGCACGTAATCAATATTAATACGAGCACGTATCGATTGCTATAATTGTCCCCTCCCGGCCCGAGAGATCGAGCCCACAGCCTATCATCATCCTTCGCCTCCCCTTGTCGACACTGCCAACCCATCTGATAGCGCCCGGCGATGCTGATCTGTCGGACACGGCTGCCTTTCTCTGCTGTTTTCCGGTTGTGCGCGTTGGAATATGATATCGCCTCGCCAGTCGCCACACATCCAATTGCACGCTCGCGCACGCCTGCTGCTGCTGCCTCACGTTGTCGGTGGCAAACTGCCTGGACGAGCAATAGCGGCTCCCAGCATGCTCGTAGAAACGGAAGCTTCCTCTCTACGAGTGCGAGTGCTCGTAGTCTGTACTTCGTTACGAGCACTCGGCAGCGCTGGACCTCTCATTCACACGCCTCCCCCTGGCCCGCCTACCGATAGTTGGTGAGCCACAGCCGCTTAAATGGGCTGCAATTTCCACTCACCGGATGCCATCGCCGCCATCAGCGGGAAGATTGACTCACGACGCGCGGTAAGGCTGTCCGTAGCGCGTCGTGTCGCGTGTTGTTGTTCTCACTCGTTACCCGTGGCTGTTGGGCTGGTCGCGTTGGGCTCCCCATCAGGAGTGGCTCTGAGCTGAGAGCTTTGCAAACCCGAGCCAGAGGCCCGTTGTCCAGAGGAAGACGACGCGGAGCTTGTCGGGCCGCCGCGGACCGCCTGAGAGCCTCATTTCCTTTAGAGATTTGATGTTTCTTGTTCGGAGTGGACTCCGCCTGGTGCACATTCTATAGGCTGCTTGTAGCCAACGAGTGCTCCGAGCGGCCGGTCACTTGTGACGATGACTGACTGTGATGCCAATCTTTCCCGTCGTACAAGTACCGGACACCTCGCAGCGCCGCGCCCGCGTCCCTCACCTCTGCGTACTCGTACGGTGGCCGTTCTTGTGCTACGTACTTGTATCACCGCGTTTGATGAGACTCAGTCACCCGGTGTTCATCAAACGAGCTGATCGCCACTCCCGCAAAAACATGTCTCAGTCCCATCAGCGCGGTCTGTCCCGAGCCGTCGGCGGGCCGACAACCGACTGCTGCTCCGTCGCGGGCCAGTCAGCCACAACACCATCTACGATGCCGCGACTTGTTCACGAGAGCGCATCGTACCAGACAGAGTTGGCCGGTACGGACCACAGAGAGGCATTTTAGAGTTGCGGCATGCGTTGCGACGCGGAACAAGCTCGCGGCTGGAAGCTCCGTGGCGATGACTAATTGCGTCATCGATATGACGCAGATGAGGCCTCACTGGCGATTGCGCATGTTGCACATGCATGTGAATGAGAGCAAGCGCCGCAGGCAATAACTCACAAGCAAAATGGCGACGACGATGAAGGCAATCGGTACGTCTGTTGCGTGAGCGCCCCCCCCGTGGCTTGGGGCGTCGGACTGACGACTCCGGCTGTAGACATCAAGGGCGGCAAGGGTGAGCGCGATGCCCTCTTCATGAACGCCGAGACGCCCCGGCCGACGCCGGCCGCGGGCGAGGCCCTCGTCAAGATCAAGGCCTTTGGCATCAACCGCATGGACATTGTGCAGCGGCGCGGCAACTACCCGCTGCCGCCGCAGGCGCCCAGCACCTTGGGTGTCGAGTTCAGCGGCGTCATCGAGGCCTTCGGCCCCGGCGGCCACGACGTCTTCAAGGCCGGCGACGAGGTGCTCGGCCTGGCGTACGGCGGCGCGTACGCCGAGTACGTGGCCGTCAGCTCCAAGACGCTCGTCCACAAGCCGCACGCCCTGAGCTGGGAGCAGGCCGCCGCCGTGCCCGAGACGTGGATCACGGCGACCCAGGCGCTGCATCTGGTGCTCGGCTTCGCCGCGGGCAAGTCGATCCTGTGGCACGCCGGCGCCTCGGGCGTCTCCATCGCGGGTATCCAGCTGTCGCGGGCCGCGGGCGCCTCGCACATCTACGCCACGGCCGGCACCGACGACAAGTGCCGCTTCGTCACGTCGGAGCTCGGCGCCACGGCCGCCTTCAACTACAAGACGCACGACTGGGTCGCCGAGGTCAAGGAGGCGACGGGCGGCAAGGGCGTCGACTTCATCGTCGACTTCGTGGGCGGCGACTACTTCCAGAAGAACCTCGACGCCGCGGCGCTCGACTGTCGCGTCGTGCTGCTGGGCACGCTGAGCGGCGGCAAGGTGCCCAACGCCGACATCTCGCAGATCCTCTACAAGCGCATCCGCATCGAGGGCAGCACGCTGCGCAGCCGCGACGTCGACTACCAGGGCCAGCTGCGCGACAAGCTGGAGTCGTACCTGCCCGAGTTCGAGGCCGGTCGGCTCAAGGTCATCGTCGACAGGGTGCTGCCGTGGGAGGAGATCCAGGAGGCGCACAAGTACATGGAGGACGCGAAGAACTCGGGCAAGATTGTGTGCACCATTTCCTGAATGGCCGACTCGTTTACTCGTAACATGACATGAAACAATGGAACCAATGCTACCGCCGGATATCAAGAACACGCAATGACTCGTTCGTAACTGTGTAGGTCAGTGGCCCTGGATCCATTTGAGCATCTGTTCGTAGGCTGTGGCTTGGGCGTCGCTGATGGATCTGTCCGAGTACGCGCCCACGACGGCGAATCCTTGAGGCATGTATGGTCAGCGCATGAGATTGAAATACGCCGCCCGCAGTCCGCAGAAGCATGAGTGAGCTTACCGTGAGGCACTCCTGGGTAGACCTGGACCTCGTGCTCCAAGTTGGCGTTCGACATGGCGTCCTCCCCGGCAGACCGCACCGCGTCGGGGAATAGGGGATCGTCCTCCACGCAGACCAAGCTCAGCGGCACCTTCAAGTCCTTGAAGTCGTCTGGCATCACTGACGCTGCGTGCGCCACCGCCCCGGCCCTGATGTACGGGCCCTTGTTCGCCATGCCACTCTCCTCGTCGCCGCCCTGCTGCTCCTGCACCCCCTTGGCCAGCAGCAGCACGAACCGGCCGCCGACGCAGTAGCCCACCGCGTAGATGCCGTCGCCTTGCTTGACGGCGTCGGCATACTGCTCCCTCGCGGCGCCGATGACCCGGTGCAGGATGGGCATGACCTTGTCGGCGGTGACGCGCGCGAGCCACATGTCGATCATGAACGACTTGGTCACCTCGGCGGCCTTGAGCTTGACCTGCTCGAGGAGCGAGGTCGAGTCGTCGGCGATGGCGGTGGCGGCGGGCGCCGTGTCGCCGGCGAAGAGGTCGGGCATGAGGACGAGGAAGCCGGCCGCGGCGAACTTGTCGGCCTGGATCTGGTTGTTGGTGGAGCGGATGCCCGTGCCGCCGGTGAGGACGAGGAGGAGGCGCGAGGGCGTGTGCGGGTAGTCGGCTGGCTTGGAGATGTAGACCTGGGGACACTCGCGTTAACTCGGACTGGAGGATTGCGCATGGCGCTGTTGCTCACGTCGATGTCGCTGAGCTTGATGATCTCGCCGGTGGCAGACTGGCCGCTGGCTGTGGCGGTAGTTAGCAGCCACGGCTGGAACTGGGATAGACGCTGGCATGGAACGCACGAGTCGGCCGGTCTGTCACGCAGTGCTCGCCCGTGCTCGGGCCCGTTTGCGCGGGAGTGTCACCAGGGACGATGGTGGCCGTCGGCTGCTCGTCGGCGTCGCTCTCGGGCGCTTTCCTGGCGTTGTCTGCGTCAGCCATCGTGGGCGGCAGTTATACACGTGGCGGTATGGTAACGGATCTGAGGCAGAGAACGGCGCTTATGTTGACCGTTGCGATCAGAGTTGGTGAAGATGTTGGAATGCATGAAGTGAGGACAGCTCGCGAGACCGATTCAAGACGAGCTACGACTACGGATACGGAGTACCTAGGTACATAGTTAGGTGGGCTGCGCCTGGTAAGCTTCAGAGCTGCAGAGTCTTGCCCTGCGGCTTCCACGTCCGCACGTATTGCCAAGTGGCAACAACTTGTACAACCACTAATGACACCAAGCTAATTCAAATTATACCTTTGAAATTGATATAGACTCCTTCGACTCATATTGAGCTGATTGCACAACTGTCGACGCGCCGGTTACATAAGCAGTGGCGTCAAACCACCCCGCCATGGCCCTGCGGGGCCGTTTTCCACTGAACGCGCTGGACGCGTCGCGAGCTCACGGGCAACGCAACCTCACCATTGCACTACACTGTAGCCTGATCTGAAGTGCACGTTGCGCAACCTCAACCAGCTTGCTCAATTTTCCCTCGACAGAATCGAAGCAAGGTTGAAGCAGGCTCATCTACAGCAGCCATGGACGCCTCCGCCTCTCTATCCAGAGGGTCCCTCGAGTACGCTTCCGGCTCTGCCCCCAGCGTGCGATTACTGACTTTACCCGTGCAGTGTCATCTTCAACGACCCCGACAAGGCCAGCAAGCTCTTCCCGGTCCCCGTGATGCAATGCCTGCAGGTCAAGCAGATGGCCCCGTCCGCCCAGGGAGGTGACCGCTTTCGGCTGGTCATGAGCGACGGCGAGCACTACGTCCAGACCATGCTCGCCACGCAGGCCAACCACGTCGTCCACGACAAGAAGCTTGTGCGAGGCTGCCTGGCTCGCATCAAGCAGTACACGCCCAACAACCTCAAGGGCAAGAAGTGAGTGACGGCCAGCCTTCGGTTCACCGAGTCCAAGCTCACGCCCGGCCGCAGCATCCTCGTGATTCTCGACGTCGAAGTCATCGAGTCCCTCGGCGTGCAGGAAAAGATCGGCGAGCCCGTGGCCGTCGACTCCAAGGCGCCCGCGGAGTCGACCATCGCGGGAAACGACTTCTACGGAGCCAAGAAGGAAGAGCCCAAGACACAGCAGCAGTCGATGCCCTCGCGGCCCGCCATGCACGCCGGCAGCAACATCTACCCCATCGAGGGCCTGTCGCCCTTTGCGCATAAGTGGACCATCAAGGCGCGGGTGACGGTCAAGTCGGATATCAAGACGTGGCACAAGGCAACGGGAGAGGGAAAGCTCTTCAGCGTCAACCTGCTCGACGACAGCGGCGAGATCAAGGCGACGGGCTTCAACGACCAGTGCGACGCCTTCTACGACGTGCTGCAGGAGGGCTCCGTCTACTACATATCCAGCCCTTGCAGAGTGGCTCTCGCCAAGAAGCAGTTCACGAACCTGCCCAACGACTACGAGCTCACCTTTGAGCGCGACACGGTCATCGAAAAGGCCGAGGATCAGACCAACGTGCCCCAGGTGCGCTTCAACTTTTGCACAATCCAGGAGCTGCAGAGCGTGGAAAAGGACAACACGGTCGACGTCATCGGCGTGCTAAAGGACGTGGGCGAAGTGGGCGAAATCACCTCCAAAAAGGACGGCCGGCCATTTCAGAAGCGAGAGCTGACTCTGGTGGACGACACGGGCTACTCGGTCCGCGTCACGATATGGGGCAAGACGGCCAACTCGTTTGACGCCAACCCAAAGTCGGTGGTTGCCTTCAAGGGCACCAAGGTGTCGGACTTTGGCGGCAAGAGTCTGAGTCTTTTGTCGTCGGGCACGATGACGGTCGACCCGGACATCCCCGATGCGCACAGACTCAGGGGCTGGTACGACTCGGAGGGCAGGACAGACACCTTTTCGACGCACCAGAACCTGGCCAGCATGGGCAACGCCACCGGCCGAAGAGACGAGATCAAGACGATTGCCCAGGTCAAGGAGGAGAACCTGGGGGTGGACGACCAAGCCTACTACTCCATCAAGGCCACCATCGTCTTTGTGAAGCAGGACAACTTTTGCTACCCGGCGTGCTCGTCCCAGGGATGCAACAAGAAGGTGACGCCGATGCCGGACGGCACGTGGCACTGCGAAAAGTGCGGCGTGTCCCACGACAAGCCCAACTACCGCTACATCCTGTCGCTCAACGTGGCCGACCACACCAGCCACCAGTGGCTCAGCTGCTTCGACGAGACGGGCAGCCTGGTCTTTGGCAAGTCGGCCAACGAGCTGATGGAGCTCAAGGAGAATGACGAGGCCAGGTTCATGGCGGTGTTTGAGGAGGTCAACTGCAAGAAGCTGAGCTTTAGGTGCCGGGCCAAGATGGACAACTACGGCGACGCACAGAGGTGAGTGACGGCCGCAACCCCACACGCTTGCTGCGTGCTTCGACGGATGCTGACGATCGGATACAGGGTGCGGTACCAGGTCATGAGCGCGTCGTTCTTGGACTTTAAGTTGGAGGGCAACAAGCTGGCGGAGATGATCAAGCAGTACGACATGAGCTCGTAGAGGGAGAGTGGGTAGGGACTATGGACATGTACTTATCGATGATGCGCGGGATCCCACGTGGAGCGCTGAACTGGCTGTGCTTGGGGCCGGGTGGCCAGGGACATGCATGGCCGTGGGAATACGAAAATGGCTGCAACTGAACTTTTGTAGGTATGATGAACATGTATCGTCGGCTTTTATCCGTCGTACGCTTACTAAAATGGCTGCAACTGAACTTTTGTAGCGTCTAGGTATGAACATCTCGTCGTAAGCTTCCTAGAATGGCTGCAACTGAACCCTAGTAGCGTCCAGGTATGATGAACATCTAATATCGTCGGCTTTTATCCGTCGTACGCTTGCCCCTTTTTCCAACATGCGGCCCGCTCCACGGGCATGGCACACGTGGGTATTTTGCTCCTAGAGCGGCATGCTCTCGTGCTTCCACGGCGTCTTGCCGTCGCCGTCGCCGTAGTCGGCCGTGGGCTGGTAGTTGCCCCTGAGCTTGTACTTGTAGATGGTCAGGCCCTCGAGCCCGACGGGCCCGCGGGCGTGGATCTTGTTGGTGCTGATGCCGACCTCGGTGCCGAAGCCGTAGCGCATGCCGTCGGCGACGCGGGTGGAGGCGTTCCAGTAGGCGCCGGCGGAGTCGACCTGGGCCATGAAGCGCTCGGCGTCGGCGGCGTCGGAGGTGAGGATGGCGTCGGTGTGGTGCGAGCCGTGGGCGTTGATGTGGGCGATGGCCTCGTCGAGGGTGGAGACGGTCTTGACGGCGAGGGTGAGGGAGAGGAACTCGGTGTCGAAGTCGGCGGGCGTGGCGTCGCGGATGGTGGCGCCGGGCAGGCCGGCGATGACGGCCTTGCTGGCGGGGTCGCAGCGCAGGGCGACGCCGCGGGCGGCCAGGGCGGCGGCCACGTCGGGGAAGAGGGTGAGCAGGGCCGTGTCCTGGACGAGGAGCGTCTCGACGCTGTTGCAGGCGGCCGGGTAGCTGGTCTTGGCGTCGACGACGGCGGCGACGGCGCCGCGGGGGTCGGCGGCGGCGGTGAGGTACATGGCGCAGAGGCCGTCGGCGTGGCCGAGGACGGGGATCTTGGTCGACGCCTTGATGGTGCGGACGAGCTCGTTGGAGCCGCGGGGGATGACGAGGTCGACGAGGCGGTCCTGGGCGAGCAGCTGGGCGACGGCGTCGCGCGTGGTGACGAGCTGGATGGCGGCGTTGGGCACGGCGGTGCGCTCGAGGGCGGCGGCGATGGCGGTGGAGATGGCGACGAACGACTCGGTCGACTCCTTGCCGCCTGGGCCGTGTCAGCGCGGCGCATGCAAGACGGGCGCGGAGGGGGGGGGGGGGGGGGCACCTCACCCTTGAGGATGGCGGCGTTGCCGGACTTGATGGCGAGCGCGGCAATGTTGGCGATGACCTCGGGGCGCGCCTCGAAGACGACGAGCAGCACGCCGATGGGGCACGAGACGCGCTCGAGGACGAGGCCGTCGTCGAGGCGCGTGCGCATCTGGATCCTGCCGACTGCGGCGCGTCAGCCGAAGCAAGCCCGCGCGACGGGGCGGCGGCGCGCAACGCACCCGGGTCGTCGAGGTCGCGGACGCGCAGCACGCCGCGGAGCATGTCCTCCCAGCGGCCGGGGCGGCCGAGGTCCAGGCGCGCCACCAGCGCGTCGCCCAGGCCGCGCGCGCGCTCGACGTCGCGCGCGTTGGCGGCGAGCACGGCGGGGCGCGCGGCGGCGAGCGCGGCGTGGACGGCCGTGAGGGCCGCGTCGCGGTGCGCGGCGGGGAGGGCCGCGAGCGCGAAGGAGGCGGCCTTGGCGGCGGCGGCGGCGGCGGCGGGCGAGGCGTTGGTGAGGGACATGCTGGGCGAGGTGAGGTGTTGATGGGAAGCTGGGCGGGTGGATGCGATGGGGATGGGATGACGTTGCCCCGCCGGGCCGTCGGTGCTAGCCGGACGTAGCCTTGGGAGGAGCAAGTCCCGTCGTTCTGCCTGTCGACTTCCGGTTTCGCCATGGCTGCGTGCTCGAGCCCTGCATCATGGACAACGACGTCCACGGTATCCTTCGTATAGCTTGCTGGCTCTTCCTCTCACTGCCGAGTGGTTCAAGCAGCCGGTGCAATTGCCGTGAGCACCAGGCGCAGTGGCCTCATCCGCGGCAGCCAAACAGCCCACGCACCAGGTCTCGTCCAGCAACTCGCCAGAAGCGGTTGTTCCCCGTGGCTACCGCCTCCGAGCAGAGACGACAAGTCGCCCAGCCGCCGCGCTGCCAAGCAGGATGGACAGCCAACACGCCCAGTCGGTGCCGGACAACCGAGCCCCAGGGCCCATCGTCGTCAGCGCCCTCCAAGCCTTGAGCAACCATCCAGCGGAACCACTCCGTCGTCGGCCGCCCAGCCTGCCCGTCCAATCCCGCGCCGCGCTCGGCACCGCCCGCGGCAGAGGTCCCGCGCCTGTCGTGCTTGCCGACTGACACGCCGTCCCCGGTTTTCGCAGCCTCGGCCCGGCTCGCCTCGCGGTCCATCCTCGTGCCCCAGTTCCCGCCGCCGGTGTCGCCGCCCACAGATGCCTCGGCGACGCAGACCTCTCTCCTCCTCACTCTCTCCAGAGCTGCTGCTTCGCCTGCGCTGCGCGGCCGGAGAGCGCGTGTTCGCAAGCGCAAGAGCGGACCGGGCCGATGCACGGAGCCGGACCTCGGCTCACACCCGCCGCCATGTCCGCGGACCCGGAAAAAGCCCACGGAGACGCGCGCGGCGACGTTGAGCGCCTCGCCTCGCCTGCGTCGGGGGATGCCTCGGACGCGGACGACAAGGCGGTCCCCGGCGCTGGCCCGGGCCCACCCGGGCTCGCCGCCGCCGCCGCCACCGACGCCACCGCGCCGCGCCGGTCCGCGTCGTCGGCGCGCCCGCGCCCGCTGGCGATTGTGCCCCGGCACCGGCGGCGCGGCCTGCTGGCGCGGCTCGCGATCGTGCCCGAGGTGGAGCGGCCGTACGACTACCGGCCGGCGACGAAATGGGGCATCACGGCCACCATCGCCGTGGCGGCCATGGCCGCGCCGCTGGGGTCCGCCATCTTCTACCGTGAGTCGCCGCCGCCCGCCGCCGGAGCGCCCCCCCCGCTGACCCGCGCGCAGCCGCCCTCCCCGCCCTCGCCGCGGAGCTCGGCACCACGCCGACCGTCACCAACCTCGCCGTGGCCGTGTACATGCTCTCCATGGCCGTCTTCCCGCTGTGGTGGTCCTCCTTCTCGGAGCAGTTCGGGCGCCGCTCCATCTACCTCGTCTCCTTCGGCCTCTTCGCCGGCTTCGCGGTGCTGTGCGCCGTCAGCACCAGCATCGGCGCGCTCGTGGCCCTGCGCGTGCTCACGGGCGGCGCGTCGGCCAGCGTGCAGGCCGTCGGCGCGGGCACCATCGCCGACATCTGGGCGCCGCGCGACCGCGGGCGCGCCATGGGCATGTTCTACCTGGGCCCGCTGCTGGGCCCGCTGCTGGCGCCCGTCGTCGGCGGCGCGCTGGCGCAGGCGCTGGGCTGGCGCGCGACGCAGTACTTCCTGGCCGGCTACGGCGCCGCCGTGTGGCTGCTGCTCGTCTTCCTGCTGCCCGAGACGCTGGCGCGGCGCGGCGCGGACGGCCCCGGCGCGGACGGCCCCGGCCCGGCCCGCATGACGCCGGCCGCGTCGACCAGGCGGCTCGCCGGCGCGCTGCGCCGCGTCCTCGTCGACCCGCTCGGCGTGCTGCTCTTCCTGCGCTTCCCGCCCGTGCTCGTCACCGTGCTCGTCGCCGCCCTCGCCTACGGCGCGCTCTTCGTCGTCAACATCTCCGTCCAGCGCGGCTTCTCGCGCCCGCCCTACGCCTTCCCGCAGCTCGTCGTCGGCCTGCTGTACATGCCCTCCGCGCTGGGCTACTTCGCCGCCTCCCTCTTCGGCGGCCGCTGGACCGACGACATCATGGTGCGCGAGGCGCGGCGCGCGGGCCGCTACGACGCGCGCGGCCGCCTCGTCTACCTGCCCGAGGACCGCGTGCGCGAGAACATGTGGTTCGCCAACACCCTGTACCCGCTGGGCCTGCTGCTGTTCGGGTGGACGCTGCGGTACGGCGTCGCGTGGATCGCGCCGTCCATCGGCGCGTTCCTGTTCGGCGTGTCGTCGATGCTGGTGTTTGTGCGCCCTCCCTCCCCCCTCTCGTGCGGGACGCGTGCTGACGGGACAGTCGACCGCCACGACCATGCTCACCGAGTTCGTGCGCACGCGCAGCTCCGCGGGCGTTGCCGTCAACAACTTCGTGCGCAACCTGCTCAGCTGCGTCGGCACCGTCGTTGCCGCGCCGTGGATCGACGCCGTCAACACGGGCTGGGTCTTCACCACCATCGCGCTCTTCTGCCTCGCCGCCGGCTGCGTGGGCATGTGGGCGCTGCGCCGGAACGCGCCGCGCTGGCGCAAGGACATGGACGAGGCGCTCAAGGACAGCGAGTGACTGCGGGAGCGGGTTTGGGCATGTATACGCCATCTAGGTAGCTAGACTCGGACTCGGAGCGACTCTGGTAGAATCTAACCATCAGCCTTGTCAGTCATCTCGTCTAACATCACCTTACCCCTAAATCCCATCACCACCTCGCCCCTGAATCCCATCACCACCTCGCCCCTGAATCCCATCACCACCTCCCATCGCCACCTCGCCCGCAGCACGTCGGCTACGCCTCCTCCGCCGCCCCAAATATCCTCCCAATCGCATCAGCCCCGACGTTCCCGCCGCTCAGCACCACCCCCAGATCCCATCCCTCCTCGCCCGCCTCCCGCTCCACCATGCCCCGGAACTCCTCGTCGAACAGCGCGACCGCCAGCGGCACGCACCCGCTCGGCTCCACCACCATCTTGCACCGCTCCAGTACCAGCCGCATCGCCGCCGCGATCTCCTCCTCGGTCGCGCTGTACATGCCCGCCACCAGCCGCCGCTCGTAGATGACGCCCCACGGGTGCTCCCCCACCGGCGTCCGCAGCCCGTCCGCTATCGTCAGCGTCGACACCGACGGGATGCGCGCGCCGCCGTAGTACCCGCGCTTGCCGTCGTCGGCGCCCTGGAACGAGGGCTCCGCGCCGAAGACGCGGATGCCCGTGCCCTCGCAGCTGAGCGCCACGCCCGACAGCATCCCGCCGCCGCCGCACGGCGCCATGATGGCGTCGAGGCCCTTCTTCGTCTTCGCCGCGCCCTCCGAGGCCATCATCTCCGCCGCCTGCTCCTGCAGCTCGAGGCCCATGGTGCCCTGGCCCAGCATGATGTCCGGGTGGTCGTAGGGCGGCACCAGCCGCGCCCCCGTCTCGGCAATGACCCTGGCCGCCACCGCCTCGCGCTCGACGCTCGTGCTGCCGCTGAAGACGACGTTTGCGCCGTAGCCCCTCGTCGCCGCAATCTTTTGCGGCACCGAGATGGTCGGCATGACGATGTGCGCCGTGATGCCGTGCTCTCTCGCCGCGAGCGCGAGGGCCTGCGCATGGTTGCCTGCCGTCTGATGTCAGCCACTCGACTCCATCAACACCACGACCACATCACCACCATCACCACATTACCACGACCACATCACCACGACCACATCACCATCACCACATCACCACCACCACACCAGGCAAAACCCACCCGAGCTGTGCGTCACGACCCCCTTCTCCCTCCCCCCGCCCGCCACCCACCCTCCTCCCGCACCAGCCTCTCCACCGCGTGGAACGCGCCCCTCGCCTTGAAGGCCCCGACGCGCTGCAGGTTCTCGCACTTGAACCACAGCCGCATCTTCGGCGCCGCCGCCGTCCGCCCCACCCACCGCGTGCCCTCGAGCTCCGCCGCCGTCCGCGCCCGCGACGCCATCTCCGACAGCGTCCGGCTCGTCATGACCGGCGTCCGGTGTACGTGCCGCGCCACCACTTTGTGCGCCTCCACCACCGAGGCCCGCGTCAGCGGCGGGCAGGTCGAGAGGTCGGCCATTGTGAAGATGCGATGGAGCTGCGTGAGGCGTTGCTTTCCCGATGTGAGATGTTGGCGGCAGGTGAAGCAGTGTTGCGGAGCATTCGCCAAATGACTCGTACGTATTATGCAATCGACTGTGACATGGCAGCCTCACGTTGGCGGGCCTGGCTGACTGTACCGTCGTCCACCCTAGCTGCCTTGTGGGTAAAGCTACCTAAGGTACCTTCGTATTACCGTGCTGCAGCGAGCCAGCGGCTCCGACGCAGAAGGGCAAGCCGTGGCCGTTTTGTCAACGTGCAATGTCGCCGTGGAGCTTCCATGACGCATTTGGAAGAGAACTGCGCGTCGGCTTATCCTCCTCGTCTTGGCCTATGATGCTCTAGCGAGTTGGCTTATGCCATTCGCAACGACAACAAGCCAGTCCACTAGATGCTCATAGAGAGTGAAGCTGCAGAGCCGCGCCAGCTTCACGACCGGCATGTCTCGCTTCGCCGTATTGTATCTGGCTTGATGTCTGGAAAAATCACGCTCGCCACGTCGACTTTTACGGCACCGAGTTGCACCATCACCAGAGACGAACCACGCCCGCGACGTGGAAAAATGGGTTATAAACACGTAAAGCTTTAAGTATCATATCCACGCTTTCCCATGGGCTCAAAGCAGCCGTCTTCGCTTTTGTCGAGCAGTGCGTCCCCAACCAGGGACGCGTTCAGACGCCGAGACAATGCCTTCCTCCATCCTCTATCAATCATGTATGTGTGTCGCCCGACGCGATCCACACCTCACTCCGTCGGCCTCGGCAAGGAGAATCCTTCTTTTGCCTCGATTCCCGGCCCCCCCAACATCATGGCCGGCATGCCAAACATGTTGGGACTCCAACATAAAGATGCGACGCCGCTCATTTGCTTCGAGTTGAGCCACTTCTTGTTGACAGTCGCACGCGGCTCCGTCTTCATGGACATCCGAGGACTCCAGGGCCTCCGGTGATGTGAGCCTCCACTATCTGATCACTCGATCATACGTGGTTCCCTTGACGGTGCCTCCGCCCATGGCTGTCCGCACGTTCCTCTTAAACCCTTCTCGGTTGTGCCGTAGGTCATCTGCCGCCTCCTTATTTAGCGGGTCCGAGGCGTTGGGCTCGAGGAAGAGGAACTGTCCAAGGAATTAGCTTCTCCCTGCACCCAAGAGTTACGGCCCAAGATGCCGCAACGGGGCAAGGACACCATACCTGTAGGCCAACAATCACCGCGTTGAGGTTCAACACGGGCTTCCAGTCCTCGCGCAGGATATTCAGGCACACCTTGCCCTCCAGATCAATGTTGGGGTGGTAGATGACCTCCTTGCACCGCACCTTGGGCGGCTCGTGCGGGAAGTTTTGGTTGATGGCAAAGTCGAATGTGAACCGGCCCGTGCGGTACATGCCCTCGTCCGGCTCAATCGTCAGGACAAAGTTGAGGATATCGTCTGCGTCGGGGAAGTCCGTCTTCATCGTCGATCCGAGCGACAGCTCCGACAAGTCTGCGCCGTCGTGGAAACGTTAGCCTCTTGCGCTCTGGCTCGGGCATCGCATCTGCGTCGCTGCTCGTGCGTACCTTTTTGGACCCGCAGTTGGGCTGCCGTGACCTTCTTCTTCTTGCCTCCCGCAGCTTGGCCCTCGGCATTTTCAGCCTGCTTCTGCTCCTTTTTCTGCCATGCCGTCAGCACTCCGGGCCTCGACCTGCCCTGCGTGATGCTCCATACCATGGACCATATTTTCAACATCTTGGAGGCGGTATAGCCCCGCGAGAGGGGTCAGTCGGACAACGGAGCGGGACGTGGCGGGTAGCGGGCGGTTGCTGGGCTGTCGTCCGGCCCGGGGACTCGGCAAATTTGTGTCACCAGGAGCTGCGGCGGAGGTTTGTAGGATGGAGGGAAAAAGGCGGCGTAGGTGTCCGTCGCGATGATGCGATCGCCAGCCTGGGCTTATTAGCTGTGACAGAGAAGACAGAGGAAGGCGATATGCACGATAAGATAGGCGCCTGCCCAATCTGCCGGGGTTTACGCGCTGGGCCAGCCAAGCCAGCCTCAGGGGCAACAATCAAAGACGCATGGATATACAAAAGTTGCCATGCATTAATACCTGAAAAGAACCGTTATAGAGCAAGGTATGCGCAAATGAACCAATTTATCTAGTGTCGACGCCCCGTGGCGCGATGTCCTGCCAATAGCCGCCGTTTCCAAACGCTGGTACAGGTGCTTCGCACCCATCCGTGTCCCGCTCATCTCCGCGCAAAGCAGCACATGATACCGGTCTTGCCCAAGAACCACAGGAACCCAAAGAATCGAACCAGCGACAGAACTGCAGTGGCGTACAGCAGGAACTTGAAGAAGTTGGCGGTACGGACCGAGGCCGATTTCTGCGAATACACGTCAGTCGCCAATGCGATAAGGAGGCGCACCAAACCAAGGCAAGACTTACACCAATGCCAAACGAGTTGAAGTTGTCACTGGTAATGACAATGACCAGCAAAATGTTCGAAAACAGCCACGAAACGACCAGGCCGGTTCGGAAGGACTTGTACGAATCCTCCACGTCCTTCTTCTCCACCTCCTCCACCTCCTTGAAGGGGGCGAGGGCTCGGCGCACCGTCTGCTCAAACTGGCTGTCAATGTCTTCCTGTTCCTTTTCGATTTCCTCCACCACCACCTCGTTCTTCTCGCCCTTGGTGATGTTCGCCGAAGGAAGAGCGTCGGACGAGTCCGACCCCTTGGTGCCCCAGGAAACGTCGTGCCAGTTGTTAAAGGCGTACACCATCAGGATGTTGATGTACGTCGACATGAGCAGCAGGTAGTACGGGAACGAGTGGAACATGTGCCAGGGATCCAGATACAGGAACGAGGCGATAAAGTAGAGGCCGTAAATGGTGATCAAGGCGATGAGGATGACACCAGCTGCACCAGATCCGGAGAAGAAGCTCCGAACAAAATCTGCTCCCGAATCGAACTTGATCTGGTCCTGGATGGGCGTGTCGAATGCGCGGGCGACCAGGTATGCAGAAAGCACAAGAATGTAGCCCTGGACGAGGCCGAAGAGCATGAAGGAGGCGATGTAGGTAAACTTGGAGCCCTTCGGCCGGTTACCCAACGCGAGGATAAACTGCAGGATCACAAAGGCCAGGTAGAGGTACTTGAGCAGCGCGTTGACGATCGGCGTCGCCGCGTCACCAAAGGGCCAGGCATGGTGCTCCGAAGTATTGGACGAGGCAACGACGGGCGTGCCGACCAGGTCCATGATGACCGTCGTCGTCAGGTAGTAGGAGGCGAGGGAGAACCAGGAGAAGATCAAGTTGAGGAAGTTGTAGATGAGCTGGATGTGGAAGAAGAACATGCGGATGATGTTGTGACCGCTCTTGTAGATCCGACCAAAGTGCATCAGAGAGTACAGCGAGGCGGCAAAGGAACCGTTGAGCCATCGTCGACGCTGGCTGATGAATTCGGACGCGCCCTCGGGCACGTCGGTTTCGCCCTTGGCAGCCTTGATGTACGTCAGATGCCACTTCTGGCCGGCCTTGGCGACCAGCTCGAAACACAGAATTCGGTCCTCGGCCAAGAACATGTTCTTTTTGAAGATGTTCATGCCGTCAATACCCTTCTTGCCCAGCAGCTTGGACAGCGTATGGTCGCCGTGAAAGTACTGCTCCAACGGGCGGCCCATGATGGCTCTGAATCGGTACGCAGAGAAGGCACCCGGCAG
Organism: Tolypocladium guangdongense; assembly: GCA_022114105.1. Classification (NCBI taxonomy): domain Eukaryota; kingdom Fungi; phylum Ascomycota; class Sordariomycetes; order Hypocreales; family Ophiocordycipitaceae; genus Tolypocladium; species Tolypocladium guangdongense. The sequence continues at coordinate 3,414,146 of NRQP01000001.1, read as the reverse complement.
CACACTGACGTATCCGAAGGAGCTCTCGAGCGGCTTGTCGAGAATGTTGGAAATCTTGTACTCGAAGTTCTGGACCGCGACGAGGGGGTTGAGGAGCTTCTTGCCGCCCTTGCCCAACATGGCGTGAATCTCACCACAGGCGCCTCCGAGGTCCTTGTCGTTGTAGAAGCCTTCCCACAGCGCCAGCAGGGATCGAGGGCTGGGCTTGGTTCCGGCGTCGATCAGAATGGTGACTTCCGGGTTCAGGATCCGGCCAAAGGCGTTGAAGAGCCAACGGTGCGAATTGATCTTCTTACTGTTCTTCTGCTTCAAGCAGAAGATGAACTGGACGGGCGGCAGGTTCTGAGGGCTGTCGTCCGTCGGGCGGATGAGCTGCTGGTTGGGCGTCACGGACAGCTGGCTGGTGTACTCGAAAATGTGAGCGACCGTCTCCTTGCCATCAACATCCTTCTTGATGACACCGTCCTGGTAGATGCCGACGGTGGCCAGAATATCGAGCGTGTTCTTGTCGGCCTTTTCGATGCCGTCAAAGACCAAGCAGACGACAATCTTCTGCCAGGCAGGGCCGCCCTTGTTCCAAAAGGTCGACTTCTTGAGGTTGACGATGTCGCGGATGTTCTGCATCACACCGTGGAGGGTTCTGGAGAGTAGCACCTTGTCCTCGTTGTAGTACGTGATGGCGATGAGCAGCTCCGTATGTCGGTTATACATGCGGGGTCGCAAATCGTATCCGTTCTTGAGGGTGAAGTCGTTGGGGTCGCACGTCGCGGCCGTGTAGCGCATCTTCATGAACTCCTCGTTGCCACCCTCGACGTCGCGGAAGCGCGGCTGGACGGCATTCTTGATGGCGCTGGGGACAGGGTAGTCGATGCTCAGGACGGAGCCCTGGACGAGCTTGACCTTTCTGGTATTGTAGCGCTTCAGGCCGCCGCCCGCGCTTCTGCCGGCTGCCGGCTGCTGCTGTCGCTGCACCCAGCTCTCCTCGTCGTCGTTGACGGTCGAGGCCGGGCGGCCGTACCCAAATCCCGCATCCTGCGGATACTGACCATATGCACTGTCGCCGAAGCCGCCGGAGCCGGCACCGGGGTGCTGCGCTGCACCGGGGGCGTAGGACTCGGTAAGGCTGTACGCGGAGACTGGGCGATCGGGGGGTGTTCCAGCACCGAGACGGTCGTGCTCGTAACCAAGGGACGGGGGCTCATTCAGCAGATAGCGCCCGGCCTCCTCATCGTGGTCTTGCGGGGGCTGGTGATACTGGGAAGATGCCGCGTCAGTTTGTGCATCGTCCCTGGGGAGCAGAGCTTGGGGTTCCAGGAACTCACGATGCCGCCAGCAGCAGGGAGGTCCTGCATTGGGTGTCCTCCTCCACCGCCACTGTACTCCTGACCTTGGCCACGGCCGTTGTACGCCATGATGCTAACAGCACTTGCCCTCTCGAGCTAAGAAATGGCAGTTTGCAATCCGGTAGAGATGCTTTCGGGGATGACTGCGACTCGGGGGGAGCTGGGGCGATGGCCTTTGTCTCGTCGGTGCGATTTGCGCGGCAGCTTGCCGGAAAATTGAGGTGCCACCCACGGGGTGCGAAGGCAGTTGGCCCAAGCAACTTGCCAAAACTCCAGGTCGCTGAGGGCGCCAGCCTCAAACTAACGGTGACAGTAGGGAGAGGAGATGGGACGGGGAATGATGGATGATGATGATGCAGCGGTGGCAGAGAGTAAAAAAGAAGAACAGAACACGGCAAGGCCTCAGGGGATTCACTGCGGACGCATTTTTCCCGGCAGTCCCTGGGCGTGTTTCACCCGTGAGGTATTCGTAGCCACGCTCGCCGCCACGGGACTTGCGCTAGAGCAGCTGAGCCACCATCCTCCATCTCTCCCAGACCGGCTGGGGCCGCCAGCGGCTCCCACAAAACGGCGAGACAGCTCCAATCACGGTCGCCCCGGCGTCCCCTGCGTGGCATTGCAGCGGGCACGAGAACAAGGAAATTGAACAGCGAGGGGTGTCTTGAGCCCTCGGCCACGACTGATAGGTGTGTGAAAGATCCTGGTGGCTGGTCCGCAGCATGGCCTTGCGGGAAGCTGAGGTGCTCATGTCACGGCAAGGCAGAAATTTATCCAGTACTCGTATTCCTCACCCTGCTGACGCGGAATAATCCGACGCAAGCAAACGCAGACTACGGCACCACGAGAGGCACACGAGGCTTCTATTTTCCAATATTGCCACGAGAGGCTCTCGGTAGCGAGCTTGTCCCGGGCTGTGCTTCGGCAGACGAAAATATGCACCCTTCTCTCGTGTAAACAACGCCAAAGCTTCCACGCAGGGCAATACGCACTCCGTGTCCGTACTCGTACGGACTAGAGTAATACCTACAGGGTACATCCGATGGAGTGCGCTAAGGCTTGTGGGTCCCACAATCCCCTGCAACTAGATTGTTGGTACTTCTATCACAAGCTAATGATCTAGTTAAAAGAAGTATCGTTGAATCGCAATTAGCATCTGATTGGTTTTGCTAGGACCCACAAGCCTTAGAGCACTCGGATAAGCCAACAGGAGCACAGGCGACGTGGTTCCAAAAATAGCAGCCGACGAGCCAGGGGCCTAAGAGTGGCTGGTGTGGTGCATGCCTGTGGAGGCGGTGCAGCCGGGCACTGCCACGGCCATTGCCTGGCGTGGCCATTGCCGCATCCTAGAGCAGAGCGAGGATCTGTCAGGATCTCATCGTGGTGGTTATACGGGCGCGGCATCGAACTGCTGCTCTGTCACGCAATGGGTCCTTTCTGATGCGCTCCTTTGACACTGGACCACGAATCGCTCAACACCAGCACGGCTCATGATATTCTTCCGAAACTCCAGCCAAGACTGATACCGGTTGAACCCCTTGGGACGACCCCGACTAGACCTATGCGAGACCGCCAAGTCATATTCGAGGGAGCGTTGGGGTCCACGTCTACCAGCCTTGCAGTGGGGTTTTTATGGACTCTTGCCACAGCACGAGGTGTGTTCTGGCAGCCCGACGGGAGGATGAAGTCCTTCGTATAGAGTAAGTCAGCGTCGTCAGTGTGCGTCTTTCCTGCTCATTCGATACAGACCCAGCAGACGCAGCCTTGCAAGAGGGTGTCGCCAACTCCAGATCGACATATCCGAGGCCAAGAGATCCAAACCGTTTGGGCCGCGTCTGTGCGACGAGTTGCAGTCCTCTATCCCTCAGCTATTGCCGCCCGTATCTGCTCGGCAGCCAAGGCACCACCAGGGCGCATTCTCAGGCCAGGAGATGTGCTCAAGGTTATTGCGACAACTTGACTTTGAAGGGGAATGCCATGAGTTTTTAAGTGGCGCAGGCCAGGCGACACCCTCCACGCGTGTTGATCCTTCTCCGCTACGGACCCACGCGCCACTGTTACAGAGAAATTGGACAGCAGCCGAGAGACGGGAGTTGTTTGTTCTGAATGCCACGCCCCTGCCAGTCGCCAACATCCCGGCAAGAGTGAGAAGGCAACTCAGCGAGGCGAGCACGTGATTTGCTGGACCACAAATTACCTCACCTCGTCAAGGCACAGCAGAAGCCATCGTGGACCTGGAGTCGTCGTACGAAGTACGAGTACGTACTCCGTATTAGTAGCCAAGACCAGGAGCGTCTCGTGTCTGTCTGCCCGTGTCTGTCTGTGGCACGAGCCGACGCCTCTCGGGATCGGTTAGCATCCAGTCTGCTGCATGCCATCTGTTTTCCACATGTTTTGAAACGGGAGGCTTCCCCAGCCATGACTGCCAATGGCGAGGAGGCCTCTGATTCGAGGACGCTGAGCGCCAACATGCCGGTGCATGGCCGATACGGATTACTCGTAGCCATCCGCGTTGTGCGAGGACCGGCTGGCACGCAGCTTGCGTCGCCGACTCTCCGTACCGTGCCAGGCGACACCGCATCACGGCTGCCGAGTGCGGCGACACCGCGCGCCAGCAACCGCGTCGCCGCATTCTCGATGACTTGCGCTTTACTCGTACGTGAATGCAGTCCGGCTCGTTCGGTGGCCGCGATGCAGACGAGGGTTGACCTGCATGCCCCGGGTCTGGACCGTGTATGAGGGGCAACATTCGCACCGTCTCCAGACAGGGCCCTGGAATGCTAAGCGTTACACGACGAGGCGGCCTCGTGCGCTGTTCCTGGCCCGCCGCCCAGTCGCTCACCTCCTGGCGCGCATTGGACCAGGGGCATCGCTGACCCAAGGCGCACTGTGCAGGGCTCTTCAATTAATTGCCTCGCTAGCCCTAAACTGCCCTAGCGCGCCCTGCCCCTGGCACTGTTGCTGGCGCTCCATCCAGCCGAACGGCCGTGCCCCCTTTTGGGCCTTTCGTCTCCGCCCGCTGTGAGACTTGCGGCGACGCTCTTTGCTCCGTTCATCCTCCACCGTGCCAGGCTTCGACGACGATATCGCAAAAGCGTTTCAACCGACGATCCTCGCTCGAACACGCCAACTTCTCTTCGATTCGTAGTCGCCAAGCTCGACGATGTCTCTCTCTTCCATTGCCTAGTATTCTAACCCGTCCTTCTCCCCGAGCTAGCCTCCCAGTCCAATCGTTTCAACCCGTCTTTATTCTTTTCCAACCGCGAATCACATACGTATCCCGACGCGAATCGAATATTCATTGCCAGCATCCTTAGCCTGGCCGCGACTCTTTCTTGGAATCACAGCTCTCGGTCACAACATCAGCGTCACCACGAGATCCTCGTCGCCATTGTCCAAGTTGCTCTGGCCCGCTCGAGACCGTCAACGTCGAGACACTTCTTCCTCCAGAATCCTCTCCATCTCCCTTGACCATGGACGGACAAGCACCGCACTTTGCCTTTGCGAAGGATCTGTCGGAGTTGCATGAAGGTATGTGGCGAGCGTCCCGCCGCACAACTCGGCATCTAACCTCTGATCACCAGCCCTGAAACTCGTCCCCCAGAAGCGCGGGTGCGTGCAATGCGACAGCACCTTGAAGCTGGAATGCCCCAAGTGCGACAACGGGCAAGTCTGCCAGTACACAATCCCCGTCGATTGTACACAATGCGCCAAGTCGGTTTGCATGCTCGATGAATCGGCGCCGCCTCCGAAAAACAGCGATGGGAGCGGAGGCAACGACGGGCCAAGCGCTGGCCCTATTGTCGGCGGTGTGCTCGGTGGTATCGTTTTCATTGCGATCCTCACATATCTGGTCTGGAGGTTCCTCATCAAGCCCAAGCGGTCGCGCATGTCGCAGGCCACATTCGAGCCCGACGCGAGCAATGCTCGAAATGTCGAAAAAGACGACGCCTCGCGGATGACGCACCGCTCCTCTACTCACACGGTGCACTCCATCGCCTCTACCGTCCTGACGCGCGCGTCCAACATCATCCAGATCGCCTACATCCCCGGCGTCACCAACCGGGCGACTCCGACCACCCCAACAGTCCTCGTACCGCCTGTTCCGCCGATCCCGATGCATCACTCGGAGGGAAACCGCCAGTCTGGCCAAGACGAGCAGCACTTCTTCGTCCCCGGGAACCTGCGAGACTCGACATACTCTGGCATTTCCGCGTTCACGGACCGCACCTCGTACGCGCCTCGCTCGAGCATCGCATCCACCATCTACGGCAAACAGGCCCAGGTCCAGACTCCCGCGCAAACCGGCATGCGCGCCAAGCCCACTGTGGTGAGCGTCAAGTCCGGAAACGTCAGCGGAGCAAACACGCCTCCCGTTCCCAGCATCGACTTTGAAAGGTTTGGCGGCGGACGACCAAAGAGCGGAGCGAGCGCTTTCAGCATTAGCTCCACCTTTGTCAACAATGCCAACACTGCCACGCAAGGCCGGGCCCAGGTAGTAAAGCTGGGCGGTGGGCCTAAGAAGATTGATGTTGGTGTCAAGTCGGAAGACAGCACATCGTCTAGGTCAGTGTCTTCGGGCTCGTCCTCCGACTCCGCCAGCCATCCCCCGACACGGGACTCCAATGCCGTGACCCTCTTTGATGACTCGCCCATGGGAGACTTGGGTCCCTTCTCGGACCCGCCGGCCACAGCAACGCCCGCCGGCATTCCCCTACTCGGCGCCGTTATCGAAGACGAAGGCGAGGATCACCGTGACGGGGACAGGGCACCGAGACGGCCGGGGTCTAGTGAACGGGGCCGTAGCCCGTTTGGCGATGAGCACGCCACCAAGGAATGACTTATATGTCTTGCTACCATTTCATGCTTTATACCAGCCCGGCACCGAGCAGAGCTGATCTAGCTATGTATGTAGCCGGCAGCTTTACGGGATTGGCTACTTTTTTTGGGGGGGGGGGGGGGTTCTTCTTCAGCGGCCAGGACTTTTTTGGAGATTATGGATTCTGGCGTCTTTCTGGATAAATATCGACGGGATCGGATGATGACATCAACGGGCGGTATCTTTACCGGCAACAAGCTCTTCTTCTTGTATGGTTTCTTTGAATAGAAATTATGGATCAATCTTCGCTTGCCTTCATCGGGGCCAGTGTCGTGCCGTTCTGGCATGTTCCTCACCGGCATTTGCTCCCCTGCGCAGAGCCCGACTCTTGTCACAAAATCGAACGACATACGACGCCCGGCGTTCATGTCGCAGCAACGGCATAGGCAGTGATGGAGCGGCACAGCCGCATGCGTTCGACGACCTACTCTCCAACCCCTGGCCACAACACCGGGCCGTTTACATCCTGCCGCCTGTTCCATGGGCTTGTTGGTCAGCGACAGGTATGTGCACCTCACGCGCGGCGCGCACAGGGAGCTGCAGCACACGCGAGGGGACACTGGAAGGCCACGACGTCCCAACGGTGCATTGTCGAGCAAGCGAGGGACATGTAGGTCGGCAGTTGGAGGTGGCTGTGCACGCGGGGAGGGTTACGGCGAGGGATGCAGCTATCTCGGTGAGCGGAGATGACGTCGGTGAGGGGGTTGACGCCGCGCTTCCGCGAGGGTGAGGACGCGAGGCCTTGGGTGGTCCGCGCACGGTGGTCGAGCTCGCAGAGGTGTCTGAGGGCTTTCCAGGAAGCAAGTCGCGAAGTACGTGATATGCTCAAGGTTATCCCGTCATCGAGCAGCTAGCCGCACGCCACGAACCGAAACCACACGGATCGGCTTCCGCAAACAGAACTAGTCTGCAGACTACGGAGCGTACATATATAGGTACGCATGAACGTCCGCGGCAGCACCCAATAGCGCCGTCCCGCCGCTCGTTCCCACAAGGTAGTTCAGCGCCCATGCCACGCCACCACCCCCCCCCCCCCCTAGCCGATCAACGAGCATCGCCAACGTCGTCCTGCTAGCGGTGCGTTTCGGATCAAGCGGAATTAATACTCGGATGTCGCAGCAAGGGAATGGCAACGAAACGGAGGGGCCCGAGGCCGTTGGCAGAGGTGTTTTCGCGGCCTGTCGCCCCGGCGAGCGCCGCACCGCGCCGCTGACGGCGACCAAGTGCCGACATCGCGACAGGCGGGGTAGAGCACCTCCAGCACGACGCTCGCATCGCATCTCGTCACCTCGCATGCCCTTCATCTCCGGCGCCCGTCTGCTGCGCGGCCTGTACGCAGCGGGAGCAGCATCCCCACGGAACCCGTGCGCCACCCACCGCCTTTAGACGGCCAAGGTGGTGTGCTGCAGCAGCCACGCCCCATCCTCAGTCGCCGCCTCTTCCTCTCCGCCGGTACGGCCTCCCAGCGGCTGAGCGCGCGCAACGACACGGACGAGAGACGTCTGCGCGTGTAGAGTGCCGAGTGTGTGTGCGCGTTCGACGGGTCACGTTGCACGGTGGCGACGCGGGCGTATGCATCCCGTGCAAGGCAGTCGGAGAAGATGCGCCTTCGAGCGAGCGAGCGAGCGAGCGGCTGCGGCTAGCCACGGATGGACGCATGCAGAGAGGGAGGCGTGGGTGCGTGCTATTGGGTTGCATGTTGGCGCCAACGGGTGCATGTGCTATGCGTTCCCTAGGTATGTCTACCCAAGCACGAGGCGCGTACGTATTATATGTTGGTTCCCTCCTGCTGCGCGTGTTGATGCTGGTGTGATTTGACACACGAGGTTGCACCAGGCTTCACATGCTGTTGGTTCCATGTAGGTGAGCCCTCGGATCCCATCCCATGCATGTCCTCGGACTTGTTGTGTGAATGCAAATGTGAATGTGGCCAACGGTGCAGAGGTGAATATGTAGATGGTTGATGGCGCGCCATGGCCATAAGCCCGTAGATACACGTCCACGGCCCTCAAGTGGACCTCCAGCATGGGCTCTTGGCCCGGCTTCCAGCCCAAGCCCTCTCTTCCTCGGCCAGTGAGACCATATCCCTCTCGTTGGAATTCTTTTCAATCCTTCAACTATAGACACGCCAAGTAATTGCCCTCGGCTCTCCATCCTCGTCCTTTCCAATACCCCTCTCCTTCCGCAGACACACTCAACGCCCTGGGGGATAGACAACAAGGGGGGCGGCAGATAGAAAGAAAAAGACATGGCCAATGGGGCAAACGGATGACATCCAACCAGGCGCCGGTACCGACGATCCATGCTCGTGCGTCGAGAAGCGGCTTTTTTGTTCATTCGAGACTCGCAGAGGGAGTGAGACAGTCGGCCGAAGGAGCCGACCCCCAAACACCACCTGTTGGCCTCGACATTATTCAACATGTTGCCGGGAGACGAATAAGAAAGGCGTTGATGCCGCGCAAAGAGGAGACGTCTCCCGAAGCCTGCCCCGTCAGCGGCAGTAGCGGCGCGGAAGAGCAAAAGTCATAAAATTTGTGTAACGTGTGTAAATGTCGTGAATAATACCTAGCGCCCCAGAATATGCCTCTTTTTGTTCATACGCCATTCGCCGATTCGGGAGCTGAATGTGGTTTCGTTCGTTGCTGGGATGCTGCGTCGCCGTGTAGCAGAAACGGTGGGGCCTCCTTGCCATCGTCAATCGCTCAGAAATCTTGTCTCCTCCTGCCGGCAGCGTCGTTTTCCGTCATGGTCCGTTCCACGTCCGTCTCACGTGGGCCGAGCGGGCTGGCGGACGATGTCGAGAGTCGAGCAGGAACAGCATGACCCCTCATCTGCCACCACCGCCGCCGCAGCCCGTGGCCCCATCGCAGGGTCCCACAGAGGCCATCGTCGAGTGACGACGCAGCCGCTCATAATACCACGCACTTGGATTTGCTCTTTTCGCCGTCCTTGCTGCGTCGGTACCGCGGAGTCTCGCGCTCGCGGCCGCCAATGTCGCCGTTGCCTGTGCGCGAGCGGCCGCTGGAGCCGGCGGGCGGACGTGATGCCTGCTGTCGCTGGCGTCGCAGGATCCTGACCACGTCGTAGAAGGCCTTCTCGACGTTGATGCAGTTCTTGGCCGACGCCTCGACGAATTCGCAGCCCAGCTCGCGCGCCAGGGCATGCCCCTCTTGCGTAGATACCTCGCGCTCCGTGACTCTATCACTCTTGTTGCCCACGAGCATGATGGGCACGGGCAGTTGGGGGTTGGCGGCGGATAAGGGCGAGCCGGGGTAGGACGGCGAGGACGCGCACGACTCCTTGACGCGCTGGATCTGGTGGTGGAACCGCTTGATGCGGGTAAAGGACGAGCGGGAGGAGATGCTGTACACGAGGACGAAGCCCTCGCCGTCGCGGATCCATTGATCTCGCAGCGCCGTGTACTCTTCTTGGCCGGCCGTGTCGAGGACCTCGAGCATGCATGGCTGGCCATCTATGACGACCTGCTTGCGGTACGAGTCTTCAATTGTCGGGTCGTACTGGTGCAGCGCTCATCAGCCCGAGTGTATCATGGAGGTGGATGGGCGACGGAGCTGCTGCCGCCAACAACCGCGCGATGCGAGAGGGGAGCGGGAGCGAGCTCGCTCGCGATACTAGGACAAACTCACAGTCTCGACAAAGTGTTGCAGGCACAGCTGGATGGTCAGCGCCGTCTTCCCCACGCCGCCATCTCCTAAAACCACCAGCTTGTAGAGCACCATGCGACCCGCCATGATTGCGGAAAAGTCGTCGTGTGGGCGACGGAGGAGCTGAAGCCAAGCCGACCGTCGGGGAGCTGTCCTCGGCGGGGACAGTCGAGGGACAGAGGAGGGGGGCAGCGCACAGGCAACGACGGGGCCGATGCGAAGACGGGACCGGCAGCACGCGGACAGCGAAACGCAGCGCAGCGAATTTACAGTCCCGCGTCAACGGAGAGCGGTGCGGTCGCCTCGGTCGGGGATGTGTACTCCAGCCTCTCAGCACAAGACGGACTCTGGAGAAGACGGCAGCAAGCAGGCTGCTGCTTAGGCGTCCTTGGTGGTGGGAGCTGCTTAGCTGCTTCTTGGGCAGAGGGTCGGGGTGGGGACAGTGGGCTGTGAGCTGCGAGCGGGTCCGTCTTTGCAGCGTACGAGTAGCGCACCTCAGGTACGGTAGGTAGGTAGGCAGGCAACGCGCGCGACCGACGAGGGCCAGAGGAGCGACGGCTGGATGGCTGGATGACGGGCGAGGGAGCGCCGAGCCGGGAGCGAGTCGGCGACAGAGGCAGACGAGCGGGACGCCGTGGCCGGGTTCCAGCGGCACTCGTGGCGTGGACGGCGAAGGTTGGCCAGCGAGAAGAGGGGTGCAGGTCGGGAAGGGTAGACAGGCAGAATGGATTGGCCTGGAGGCGTGCCTGTGCTTGTCGACGATCCCAAGCAAAGGCTGGTTCGCTCTTTTATAGCAAATTGTCGCTGCGGTCCCGGGTTGGCTGGGTCCTCTTTCGGGGCGGCGTGTCGATGGGCTTTCCTCACGAGGCGACGACGATGCTGATGCGGAAGAGGAGTCGGCGGACGGAGCAGAAGCAGGACGGACAACCCAACGCACTCGTACGTGGATTTGTCAAGATGCAGTGCGGACGAGGGAGCATGCACGCGCAACGAACACCTGGAACCCAGACTGGAGAGCCGCCTCGGTCAATGCGACGTGGCTGGCAGGGAGGGCTTGCACAATCTGGCACTGCGCGTGCAGAAGCGTCAGGTTCCAATCAATGTTTTGCGAGGGAAAAGGGCGAGTGGCGCGGCCGGGGGTGGTTGGGGGTGGAGGAGAGGAGTGCGACGAGGGCGAGGACATGGCAATGTGGATGATTCGAGGTTGGAAGTGCGATGCCTGTCTGTGCAGTGGGCCCCGATGCGCCTCCTCTGTAAACCCCTGCAGGCCCTGCTAGCGCTGCCCGTCGTAGGGGCTCGTAGGGGGCGAGCCGCGCTGGACAGTAAGGCTGCCCCGGGGGCAAGCGTGTCGCCTCCAGGGGCCCCGTACAGAGCCCTGGCGGCAGGGATGAGATACGATGCATTCCACGAGCTGCCTTGGGGACGAGTACGGATTACGAGTCGTCCATGTCAGGCCCAGAACGAATGGCTGGATGGTGCTTCTTTTCTCTCTGCCTTGGGTACGGAGCACCCGCCTCCTGCTGCTTCTCCGACGCATCCCCCAATGGACACCGAGAGGCTGACCGTTGCGGCAGCGAACAGGCGCCCGCAGCGAACCGGTACGCCTCCGTCAGTCGCCCAGCCAAGCCAACAGACCCTCTTCAGGGACCCATCCATATTACCCTCTCGCCACAAAAGACCAAGCGAGCGAGCCAGGTTATCACGGAAACCGCGTTGCCGGGATCAGACATCTGTCCCAGATTAATGGGCCCCGTGGAGGCACTCGCAAGCAGAGACACGGGCGGCCCGAATGGGCATCGCCAGGCCACGTCCTGGTGACGGAGTGCCTCTTTCTTTTGGGATCTCGCACATGTCTCGTCTCCGTAGAGTTTATAATACCCGGCGCCCGCAAGTACCGTCGTGTCTCGGCTCCGCGAGCACCGCGCACACCCGGCCGGACGTGCGTTCGCTCGCGCCGCGCTCCAGGTAAGGTATACGTGCCTCCCCGAATGCAGCGATCCGAGCGATTTGATCAACGCCCTTGGATGCATCTCTGCGGCCCACGAAGCAGCCAAGCGGGGTCCAGCAGCACTGTCGCAGCAGCGTTGTGGGCCAAGGTTGGCTTGCCGTCTGTCGCGCGCATGCCCGTGAGCTGCCACGCTCGAGGCTGGAAGCACAAAGAAACAAAACGGCGATGAATGGACAGCATATCCCAGTCAAGACAAAGGACCGAGTCGCCGTCTATTCTGGGCCAGACTTATCAGCTCTGCGGCCATATGCGGCCTGGACCAACAAGCGCTCGAGAAGCGATTGTCCCAGAGGCCAGACACTTCCAGCGGTTTCTTCTCCTCTCTCTTCTCCCTCCTCTCCTCAGTCTCCTGTCCCTTCTGCTCCCCGACCCTCTCGCCAACGCTCAGTGGTTCGGATTCAGAATCCCCCTCTCGTCTCTCCAACAAGCCAGCCAGCCGCCGTTGCCCGGTCTGCCCGCCTTCGCTCGTCTCGTCCGCCGGCCCGTTCGTTCTACGGACCGCACGAATGTACATGCGCCTTCGGGGCCTGGTCGTATCAAGCACCCACCTGCATGCTCCACGGAGAGGTGCTGAAGCAAGCCGGGGTAGGCGACGTGCGTCCGTGAACATGGCAAACGGCTGTGCCTGCTCCGTCACGGCACGCCGCAGCCAGCGCTCAGCGGATCATCGAGATGATGCCGTACAACCACACACGGCTCTCCGCCCGTCCTCCGTCTACCGTTGCAGAGAGCTTGGTTTGTTGGCCATGGCGCGGGAGACGAGGCTGCCTTGCCTTGTTAGGTGCCTAGGTAGGGCCCAGCCCATCGAGGCCCACCGGTGAGGAACTGGACAGCAGGGGTTTTCAGTCTCGAGTCGGGCTTTTGTCCCAACATGACGCCTTGACGATGATGAACCCTACCCGAGCTAGGTAGCTGGTCAGATTCCGCCATGCCCTCCATACCCTAATGAGACAGCTCAGCGCACCTGTCACCACGAAGCCTCCACAGACGGCAACGCCTCCGGCTCGGATGTCGTCCCGCGGCTCGTCACCGGTGCGTCGCGTCCATGGCCCGAACCAACGAGAGGCCCGGACGCCAATTGCCTGGGTCAATGCTGGCACACGGCGTGCTGCTGCTCGTCCAGTCCAGAGCCGTGCCGCAACTGTGGGCAAACGAGGGTCCAGCAATGGACGATGGTGGCTTGGTTGGATCCAACGTCCGGCTCGACGCCGTCAACTCTCACCTCTGCGGTAGTGGACGGGGCGGCTTGCGCCTCGCTCATAATATGTCTCTCCTTCGCGTCACGGCCATGCTCCTAGCCCTCGGCGAGACACGCAACACCGCATCCTCTCTGCCGCCGCCGGGGCAGCGTGTGTCTCAACCCACGCGCCGCCGCTGTCCCCTCCCTCGGGAGCGGTCAGCCGCATAACTCAGAGCCCGTCAACCAGTCCCGGCGCTCTGGAGCCGATATCAAGGCTAGGTACGAAGTAGGCGAGGGCCACGCCGACGGCCGCGCTATTGCAGGGCCCCTGGCCCAGGAAGAGACTCGACAATTCCGTTCGGGGAATAATACGGTAGGCACAGCCCGATCTCTGTAAGCCGTGGGGGTCGAGTGTCTCACCGTCCTTTCTACGGGGTCGGCCATATCCAAGACACCACGAGCTGGCTGTCTCAGGGCCATACCCTCCATGGCTCGCGACGGCTTCCCGTGCAGCTTAGCCGCTCCCTGTGCCATGATGCTGCGCAATCACACACGCGGAATGGGAATTTTCGCCGGCAACCTGCCAGCCCACACGGGGCTGCCCATTGCTGATATCCATTCGCAAATGGCCGGGTGTTTGAAGACGCCCGGAGCGCCAACTCATGACCTCAACAGGCGCCAGGCGCCGCTATTGATGCAATCCTTGTCCGAGTGTCGGTGTCGACCACGAAAGGCTCCTTGCCTGCTCCGAGACGACAGGGCAGCGGTAGGTGACGAGGGGAACCGCAGAAACGCCAGCATCTTGTCTGTGGTGGATGCGAAGTGCCATTTGCATCACGTCCATACACCCCAAAAAGCTCTCCACCGCTACAGATACAATACAGCAATGCTTGGCCCTGGAGCACGACACCTTCGAATCCAAGCGGAACAACACGCGTTCTTCTTGGCAATATCGTCGAATCCCTCTTGCCGATTCGAAATCTCCAATGACTGATAGGTAGAGTATGGAGCGCCCCAGCAGTACACTGCCATCCGTTGTGAGGCAGCCATCTCTCCATCGCTGAAACAACGTTTCCGTGATGAAGCAATCGAGGCGAGAGACCAAGATGGCCACAGCGTCACACCGGTCACCAGGACTGCGCTGTGTCGCACAACCCCCCCCCCCCCCCCCCGGCGAGTTATAGCTGACTCGCGAGAATAGCTGAGTGGCAATTGGGCCTTGAACAGACCACGGCGAACCACGACACCTTTCTTCTACCTTTGTTCTTGCAACGTTGTTGTCGATGCGAGACACGGTCAGCATCATACCACGTCTACGCCCCGGATCGTCTCGTGATCTTGTGCAATGTCCCGATGGCACACCGGGCGACTCGAGTCAGCTGTGCTTGGGGACTCATACCCGTGCCAACACGTTGCAGCTCTAGTTACACAAGAGTGCTGGCACACGGCCCGCGCAGGGGATTCTCTGGCTCCAATGGAAAGTATCTTCTGGCTTGATCAACGCTGACAACAGGGGCCTTTGTGTGCAGCGCTTGGCAATGTACGGTACGAGTAATAACTGTTTGTCAGCTGTTCTATCGGCAACCCGGAGCGGGTAACATCAGCCTCGGGTGACGACAGGGCTCTTGCATACCTCCCTGCCTTGGACGTAATTACACCTGTGCCTGGCACAGCCCGAGCCTCACTGCCTGCTCTAGGTACGCCGTGTGTACGGAGTAGTGTCCAACCACCCACGGATCCGAATGCTTTTTCATGCCCAGTGTTTGTTCACCATGCCCGGGTGGGGGCTCAGGCTATGGCATGCTTATGGCATGCGTATGGCATGCTTACCATACATGAGGCATGAGGCCCGGAGCATTACGAGAATATCAGTCACTCAACAGGGGCAGGGAATGCGACATGCCCGACGGTGATATAGCGGAGCGAGCCGTGCCAGGTCAGGGCTCTCACGCCCCGCCCAGGGATATGATATTCTTTCATCAAAGGCCCTGCAATCGACAAGCCAGGCTGACAAAACCGTCCTCTTGCTCTGAAATCCACAAGTCCACCCACTCGCGGGCTTGTTGATACCTCTCGTCGTCCTTAGCCCACGCTTCCTCTTGCGGCCTCTCTACGTAGATGGTCCGCAGGCCGCATGAACGTGCCGCTTGCAGGTCGCCCAGATGCGCAGCGACCATGGCCACCTCTGAGGGCTCGAGGCCGAGCTCTCGCACGGCGCCGAGGTACGTGGCCGGATTCGGCTTGTAGGCGCGAAACGTCTCAGCAGAGAACAGCCTGTGGAAGCCCAGCGAGCCGAAGTCGTCGAGGTCGCGCAGCAAGGCGACGTTGCCGTTGGACAGGGTGGCCGTGGTCAGTCCGCCCTCGGCGCCGAGCGCACTCAGCCCATCGGCGGCGTCGGGCCACGGACGCAGCCGGTGCCACGCCAGGCTGAGGGACTCAACCTCGGCGTCGGTGTACAGGCCGTCGAGCCCCCAGCCGCGCAGCAGCTCGGCGAGGCTGTCGCGGTGGTGCTCGTCGATGGTCTTCCAGGCGTCGCGGGCCGGGTCGAAGGAGCGCGTGAAGGCGCCATACGAGTCGCGCCAGGCCTGGGCGAAGCGGGCCCAGTCGTCGGGCGCGAGGCGCTCGACGCGGGAGCGCAGGGCGGGCGGGAGGTCAGGCGTGGTGTGCTTACGGTGGGCGCGGAGGGCGAGCTCCTCGGTGACGGAGGCGCGCCAGTCGACGACGGTGCCGAAGACGTCGAAGGTGAGGGCCTTGACGCGGGACAGGGGCGGAAGCGCTCCGGGACACATGCTGGCGTGGGGGCGGAGTGGTATCTGGAATGGAACGGCGTTGGTGAGGCGAGGTAGTGTCGTCACTTACACCGCGGTGAAGCTTCGGGCAAAGTTGCTATGTCGCGTCAACGCTGTCACATGACGAAGCTGACGGGATGGCAAGGCAGAAAGCACCAAGAGGTGATCAGCCTTGAAGGGTCCACATGAAATAATGGAACATGTCGCAGCATTGCACCCCGATGGCCGGCCGCCACAAAGTGAGCTCCGGTGTACATCTTTCACGTTCTAGAGTTGAAGAACGGAGCCAGGTGTAGGGTAGGTCGCAAGGGGAGACCGATATCAACGGATGCACGAGTACTCGTGTGCTATTGGCGATTGTGCAGATTCAGCTGCTGGGAGGTGTCCCAAGATTACGTGTTGCTCTCAGAATAAGAGATATCCTGTTCGAGTATGAATAGGGATGTAATCTACCTATGCTAAGGCACCAGTTGTTCGGCTTGGGAAAGAGACGAGGCTTAGTGACTCGGTTGACAGACTTCGCTCAATCACTTTTCAGGATTCAACCTCTGACAGGCACCCCAGGCGGAATCAGCTTAGCAGTCATGTTGGATCATTGGTACGCGGCAAGAGTTTATCGTCCAGAGGTCGACTTCGCCGGACGCATCTCAGGACGACCACTTACACAGCAGCTGCGAACAATCCCGCAGCAGATACCAGTCTTCCTCAGCAGCCCACGCATGGATACCGTTGCCAGTCGCGTCACCTCGCAGCCACGTGAAAATATGCCTGGCGAGCTGCCTCGGGGCTCGACGGACTCAACACCACGCCCGAAACCATGCCAAGGCCGCAAAACGCAGCCGCCACGAGTGGAAGCAGACAAGTCACCTTGTGGCTTGCGAGCTGCTATGAGGCTTGCCGGGCACGGCCTTTACGCTCAATTGCACGACTTACACCTCGGGGCCAAGCCAACGGACAGGGCTGCAGGAAATTGACGGTTTGGCTCCTACGAGTAGCTGGTCAACCGCGTACCGAGACCGAGGCGTGTCTCACTGCACGTGCCGTGCAGGGTTTCGGATGGTTGGTGGTGGGAGCGCCAGCAGTCAAGAGCTTCCATCAAGTTGGTTCCATGCTACTCGGTCAGAAACGTCGCGTCAATCTGCCCGCGTCGGCTCTGGGGCACTGTCGAAAGAAAGCCACATGCAGGACGGAGGCAAAAAACGAGCCCATGGCGATGAAAAGGGGGAAAATAACGCAACGCTGGCACCTGGGACGTTTTTCCCCGCCCCGCGATCAGTGGCGTCCGTTTTGCTGACGCGAACAGGAGAAGCCCAGCGCTTTCTTTCGTCCTTCTGCCTTTCTTTTGGGGGTTCGGTTGCGGCGGCGCGCGACGGCGCAAAAACGTGCCGGGGGTGGAGTCGTCCATCACGGCGCGGGCATGGGGCGCGATGGCGTAAAGGCTCGGGGGCTTTGGCGAGAGGCGGAATGATTTGGCGTGAAGAGCGAGAAAGGTGCTCAGTCCGGCATCACGTCCTCTACGAGTGCGAAGTGCGTGTATCCGTACGAGTAGACGTGATGGTCATGCTGGACTTGTTCAGGAAATGCTGCGTCGATGCTGTCATGTCCTTCACTCTCGTGGACGCCGGCGTTTCACGAGTTGAGTACGGCCGGCCAGGGCAACCTTGACCCACGCCGCTGTATCTGACCGGATCACGCCGTCCCGTGTAACGGCTTGATTAAACGTGGGTGGGCATTCGAGCACGGATTAGCTGCGGTAATGATACGCATATTCCTATCTCGTACGGACACTTGCCGTTTTCTTGCTCCTGCGATATGAATGCCCGTAAGGTTATTGGCGTGAGGTCCATGGATCCTATGGCTTTGGTTGACATGTTGGATCGTCTGAATCTGGTGCTTGGCCTCGTGTCTGTCCGTTTCGTTTCGTTCGGCTTGGATCCTACTCGTGAACCATTCATCACGCCATGTTTGGTCCAACCGGCAACAAACGCGGCGCTGCCGGGCTTCCGATTCGTTTGGAGATGGTTCGCGACCCCATGCCGCCAAGCTCACAACCATGTCTGGAAGCTGGGGTATAAGGTCAAAAAGAAGCACGGAACAATAGCAAAGTAGAAGCCACTCCGCCTCTCTGACACGTCATACGAGCATGTTCAGCTGTCCTGGCACAGACGCTGAAGAGTTGACAAGTCTTTATCCGCCTCGTCACAGCTCCTGCAATGCCTGGCTCTTCCCCGCCTTACGAGTAAGGGGCTCCGCTGAGGCGGTCCGTGTGGTCGTGGAATCGGCTCGGAGTACTGCCGAGCTTTGACCTTGGCCAGGTCCATCCGCGCTGATGTGCTTCATGCATGGCGCGCATCTCGGCTTGCCGGGACATGGTAAATTGATGGATTGATGCGCCCGTGTCGTACCGCAGCCGCATGCGAGCCCGAACATCTGCAGTCGAGAGCGGCCTGACGCGCAAACTCGGCGTGTCTTTCGGACTTCGATATTAATCAGTTCACTGCAAATGAAGGTTTCTGGCCCCTGAGCAGGGGTCATGCTGGCCCCGGCCCCAATGGCAACGAGTGGATAGACAGTTCGTCACGGCAACCAACGCCCACTCCCTCCGTACTCGTAACTTGCAGCGGTCGGCAGAAGGGATGAGCGCCTTGCAGACCCGACGCCGCGCCCGCTGCAAATTGGTTTGCGAGCAGCTGTGAGAAGTCGAAGCAATCGGCAAAGTTTCGTTGGCCTCGAAGATGGCCGACCCGTCCAATTTCCACAGGCGACGACTTGAAACGAGGCATCGGCCGGGATGCTGCCGACGGCCGATCCTGCTGATGATCGACGGCCTGCTCGTAGACCCGTAAGCCACCTGCTTGGGCTAGCAGCCCCGTGCGACTCTGGACAGCGCCTAGGCGCGAGTACCGAGGCCACGGGTCGCCGGGGAGCAGGGGACGTCGGAGCCGCCGGAGGGGTAGCTTCGTGATGGCCTCGCATGCAATGTGACCAAGTGCATATCGAGGTGCCTCGGTCGTGCGCCGTGCAGGCGGCTCCGTTCGCTTCTGCAAGATTCTGTCCCTTCCCGCCGGCTCGTCCGCTTCCTGGCAGTGGTGAAGATTGTCGACAGTACAAGTACGAGATATCAACTGCCCTGTCATGTCTCACGGCACGAGCCCCGGGGCCGCACGGCCGATTGGTAGAACCTCGACGACCGGGCACGCGATACCCACGTTTCCCCATGGATTGGCCTGCCCGTTTCAAGTCCGCAGGCCAGGCGAGGCGCGCCGACGTCGACGTCGTGGACGGTCCTGTGTCGTGGGCGCCGTATTACATGGCAGCGCGGCCAGGGACGGAGTGACCAGAATGTGATGAATGCTGCGGCCTTGAGCGAGGCCCGGCTGCTGCCCGCTTGACCATCTTGGCTGGGCCGCTCCAAGGCCTGCAGGCCTGCATGGAGGCGCGACGGCCGCGTTGGGCGCTGCATGTCTGAGGAAATTGGCGTTCCCCCAAGCCCCTGGCCATTTATCCGTCAGGGGGGCGGCCAGTGGCGGCGCCAGGACCTGGGGCTCCCCAGCGGATGGCTCCCAGCGGATGGCTCCCGACAGGCGCCGCCGCGCCGCCGGCTGGTGCTTGACGATTCGTGCTTGGGCCAGCAGACAGACGGCGCTGGCTGCCACTGCTTCCGCTGCGGGGATTGCTCGTACTCGTACTGTACGAGCTCGAGCAGCAGCCCTTGTCCCGGACAGCTCTTCACATTGCCCAATCGAGGCATCCAGGCTGCTGAGACGCGCCTCAGCTCCAGCCAGCCCAGGCGCGCCGATCGACCTCTTGCTGGCTGCAGGGGCCTGTCGCTCCTGTCCCGTCCACGAGCACGCGACTGGGCGACGCTGCTCGCCGCCCCTTTCAGACCCGTGCCACGCCCCAATGACGGGCGGCGTCACCTCATGGATAGGCCCTGGGATCGCCTCGAACAGTCGGGGCACAGTTTGAAGCTGCTCGAGGTGAGCCAACAGCACAGAACGGGGTGGATACTGCAAAACAAGGCCTCGCCTCCCTGTGCTTCGCGCAGCCCGATCAACCCTGGCCGGAACCTCGTCATCTCGTCGTCTTCGTCCAATTTCCACTCTGGGGCCGCACTTCTCGGCTTGACTGGAGGACCTCTCTCCGCTCCTCTCTCGTTCCTCTCCTTTCCCATGGCAGCGCTCTCCTGCTGTGCGCCTCACCAGCCGGTTCATCCATCCGTCAATCGCTTGTCGTGGAGAGGTCTCGCCTGTGCGACGATTCGTGGGATCCCAATGGGCTAGGCCGCTGACCGTCAGTGATTGCGCCGGGGGCTTTCTTCTTTGGTCTGCCTCGCGCGTCTCCTTGTAAGTGCCACCGAGTCGTTCCTGTCTCTGCGGCCGCCACCACCACTCGAGCGCAAACGAGCATGCTTCGTGCGCACTCGACTTGGGCTGACTCGAGCTCGACAGTTTGCACACTCTTGTATTCGGCATTCGATTTTGAGCGTCTGCCGCGTTTTCTTCGTTTATGCTCACCGCCGCTGCGAACATTGACGGATACTGCGGAGGCTTGGACTGCTGACGGTGAGTAGCGCCCCCCTCACATGATGCGTCGGTGAAGGCGTTTTCTGTCAGGCGCTTCGCCACAAGGATGCGCCTGCACGCGGCGTTGCTTTTGCCAGATGCTAACCGGCTAAAGGCCAACAAAAGTGCACACGTGCGAAGGTACACTGTAGATGCGTCGGCATCGAGCGGAGAGCGCCGTCGCTGTCAGTTCTCAGCTGCAGGCGCCGCTTTGAGGTGGCCGAGTGAGTACTTTAGCACTGCTGCCTGTCTTGCTCCAAGTCTCGGGAAGCAAGCCGCAGTTGCAAGCCACGCCTTTCCATTGACGGACTGCGCCGTATCCAGCAGTCGAGCTTCCAAGGGACCCGAGCCTGCGTCTTGGAAATGGCTGTCTGGCAGACGGACGATGAATACACCACCGGCCTGGGCGCCGGTTCGCTATCGATGGCCGAAGACGTGCCCCCGTTCAGGACGCCTTCGGGAGCTTCGAAAAGGTCGTCGCGGCGCTCCGTCACCCCGCCAGGCCGGGGGTCGTCTCCGTCACGCATGGCTACCGAACGGAGTGAGAAGCGGTCGTCGAGAGACATCACGACCGACGAGAGCATCAGCATCTTGGACCCCCGGAGGTTCACGCCCACGTTGCACGCCAACCTCGTGTCCGAGATCCTGGCCCTGAGACGAGACCAGGAGGAGAAGACCAAGCAGATCGAGACCCTGGAAACCACGCTTCACTCTGTGAAAGAGGAGCATGAGAAGCTACAGGACAGCCTGGCCAAGACGACAAAGGAGAGCCGTTCCCTGAAGCGTCAGCTGTCCTTGCTGGAAGGCGGGACCTCTTCCGCCTTGGGCGAGCTCGCGCGCGAGAGAGACGATGCCGCCGACGCCATGGCCGAGGCGAAGAAGCGTCTGGATGCAGCAAACAAGAAGATTCGAACCCAGGAAGATGATTCCCAGAGGGTCCACGACTTGTGGGCGCAGGAAAAGGACGGGTGGGAAGATGAGAGACGCAAGTATGAACGGAAGATTCACATCGCCGAGAGCCGCCTCAAGATGGTGCTCGATGAAGTGGCCGCCTATCAGGCTGCTCACATGAATGGCGGACACAACGCCACGGGCCATGGCCACGACAGCGAGGGGGAGGAGAGTGGCAGGGACAACGACGCCGGGAGCGTCAGGACCATGAGCATGACCAACAGCATCCGACACTCCCTGTTCAACGGCCCTGGGGCTGCGTTGCACAATGGCCACTCCCTCGCCGACGAGCTGAACTTTGACGATGATGACCAGACCGATGTCGACGGACGCGAGAGCGTCCTCTCCATCCACACGAGCCCCAACAAGCACGCGGCCAACTTCAGCCGCGACAGTGTTTCCAGCAGAATGCACCGCCGCAACCTGAGCATGGAGAGCATGAAGCGGCCAGGCAGCGTGGCCCGCGGGAAGCTGTTCATGAACCAGTCGGTTATGGAAGCCCTGGAGGGCGAGGATGAGGAGGAGGAGGAGGCCCAACCAACAGCCCCCAAGGCCACTTACACGGACACCGGGACACAATACTCACCGCCACCCTCGCCCGGGGTCCCGGCAGTTAAGCCGTCCACGCCCGACGTCATGGTGCGCGGCAAGACACCCGAGCTCGACAGCCCGTCTCGTGGCGAAATGGAAGTCGAGGCGAATCAAAGACGCAAGCGGGTGCAAATCAGTCGACCGCTGATCATTGAGCCGCCGAGGATGGACAGCAAGATGGTGTCGGCGGCGGCTCAGACCATCGAGGAGCCGTTGAGCCCTCCCAGAACGCCCAAGTCGCCCTGCCGAGACAATACGCCGCCTCCCGAAGCCCCGGAAGCTCCTCCCATGGTGAGCTCGTCCACCCAAACCGAGGAACTGCCTCGCGTGTCTCGCGGACTCAGCCCTGCACCCCTCACTCCGACTCCGCCACCGCTGTCTATCCCGAGCATCAGCGTCCAGCCTCCGACAAGCCGGCCGACGACGCCGCGTTCGCCTCGACTGCCTCAGTACTTCAAGCACTTTGGCTGCCAGGTGAACCTGTCTTCGCCGACCAAGGCGAGCGATGCCGCCGTGCAGACAGAAGGGATCCAGACCGACAGGAGACTGGCCCTGCTGCCGCCGCACTTGCAGCCTTCCGCCATTTCCTCGCGACCAACGTCTCCCAACGTGACCGTAGGAGTCGAGCGTGGCAAGAACTTTACTCCGGTTCCCGGCAATCTGCCTGCCCGGAATCCCAGGCGGCTCACAAACGGCAGAGGCTCATCTGCGATGCCGTCGTCGCCCATCGGCTCGCAGCACAGTGAGGCAAATGAGCTGCACGACGCCTATCCCGGCCACAACGATGACGGCCCGCTGTCTGGCCAAAGGGGAGCACCGATGCGACGACCGCACCGCTTCAGCAGCCTCTTCGCTGGCTTTGACACCGCAAGCTCCGATGAAGTGGATGAGTTTGGCGATGCTGACTTGAGCGACTCCGAGTATCGCACCGCATTGTCTGCGCCGAGACCGTCCATCTCGAGCCGGCCTACTAGACGGGGCTCTTTCGGAACCGTGACAACATCGCCAGAACAGCCGATTATAGTCAAGCCGTGTGTCAATAGCACGATGAAGCCCTTCGGCACCGAGCTCTACAGCTCCTTCAGCCTCGCCGAGAGGGAGGCCCTAGCCAGGAAGCATGTGAGGAGGCCCAGTAGGGCTTGCGAAAGGGGTCCTGCGCCGCCGCCCCTTACTTCGAGCCGCAATGGCATCATGCGCAGGGCTGCCATGATCCAGAGCGGGATAGCCAGCCATCAAGGTCGCTCGAGGAGCCCAAGTCTGCCTGACCAGAAGAAACCCCCGTTCCCGATACCGACCCGGGCCAGCTCAAGGAAGCCGTCGATCAGCGTCAGCACCCCGAGCGACGGCCAGAGGAGCCCGACCCGAGGCGACGGCTGGCACCGAAGGGGCAGCAGTCGATCATCCTACCAGAGTCACAACATCCGCAAAGTCCGCTCCGCTACTGCTCTTCCGCGGAACCATCGCTATCGCAGACACGGGAGCCGATCGCCTCCTCCTCTGTCCCCATCCACGGAAGCGCCTCAGAGCCCTGGCCTGCCGCCGCTGCCGAGGAATGATATCACGACGCCGCGCAACCCGGAGCGTGGAGGCGGCCAGTACAGGAGGCATCGCTATGAGCTGTCGACGAACACGGACAACACCATCAACACGGAGCTGACCTCCCAAGCGAGCGGTGTGCAGCCCACTGGGGTTGTAGATGCCATTGCCCAGACAATGGTGGGCGAGTGGATGCTCAAGTACGTTCGCCGACGCAAGTCTTTCGGCGTGCCCGAGAACAGCGGCAAGGACGACTCGAGCAACGATCGCCACAAGCGCTGGGTGTGGCTGGCGCCGTACGAACGGGCGATTCTCTGGAGCAGCAAGCAGCCTTCGTCGGGCAGCGCGTTGATGGGCAAGACGGGCCGGAAGCGTGAGTCGCACAAACCTCTTCTGTTTTGCCGATATGCTAACCCGAGCAGTGACGATCCAGTCTGTCCTCGACGTCAAGGACGACAACCCTGCTCCCAAGGTCATGTCGCCCGTTTTCAACCGCTCGATTCTGATCCTGACACCCCAGAGGGCATTGAAGTTCACGGCAGCCTCGGCCGAGCGACACTATCTTTGGCTGACGGCTCTGTCGTTCCTGGCCCATTCGTCCCAGGCGGTGCCGGATATCATTGTCGTTCCACAGCATCAGGTGAAGCAGCAAGCTCTGCCAGAGTTTGATTTGCCGAAAACCAAGTTCAAGCGCGGCGGAATCCGGGATTCTATCCGGCTCGCCAAGAACAAGTCCAACACGTCCAGGATTGGATCCACGAGCGTCCCCAGCATCCCCAGCGTCCCGTCATCGCGGATGGGTGACGTGGCAAGCTTTCGCCTCCCAGACTCGCCTGCCGTTTCTGGAGGCCATAGCCGGGAACAGTCTCGAGAGGCAGCAGAGCCGCCCTTCATCCCCCGCTTCACCGAGCGCAACAACCCAGCCATGACCCACGGGCGCAAGCGAAGCAACACGGGGGGGCACGTGGCTCCGCCTCTGTCGTTCCGCGGCTTCTCTGGACCGGCGGGCGGCGGACCGCATCACCACGCGTCGCACAGCACGGCCAACGTCAGCGTCGGCACGGCAGGCTCGTCGGATATCTACCAGTCACAGGCGTCGAGCAACATGACATGGGGCATGAGCCAGACAGCGTCGCAGCGCACGTCCGAGGCGTCATCACGGCCGGGAAACTTCTTTGATGCCATTGGGACAGTACGCATGGAGGCCTTTATAAGCCCTCTTGCGTTTTCGCAGTTTGGCGACTGCCCGGATGAGCAGGATGAGCTGCGGCAAACGATCAGGAGGCGAAGCAAGGAGGTGCGGAGGAGGACCAGCCGCAGTCGGCATCGCGACAACTTTGGCTCTCGAGGCGGGCGGGACGACCTCAACAGCCGGGGGAGAACGGTGGAGGAGGACTATTTCAAGGACGACCCGTTCAAAGGATTTTGAGCCCTGAGCTCGAATGGGTTGTTTGACAAGCTTTGCTTGCGATATCTCGAAGCGGTCTGGAGAGCAGACCTTGGCACCACGACGGATACCCCTTCTCTTGTATGTCTTTGTTTCGGGGGATGGATTGATGCGGTTATACGGCCGGAGGCCCCGGGGTCAATGTCTCTGTCCATTTTTCTGTAGTTGTTGCGCGGCGTCTCGGGAATTTCGTTTCTTGGTGCTTTGCACCACTCGTTCCTCCGCTCCCTACCGCATTTGGCGTCGAAGAAGCCGTAAAAGTCTTTTTGGGAAGAGCTGTTGTGTATAAACGTGGTTGGGGGAATGCGAGTCTGCATGTATGCTTCGTGGACTGGCTGGAGACTGCGAGGTCGGTGCAGAACGGGGCATTGCGTTTATTCACTCGGAGGGTTTAGGGGATCGTCAAATGGGCCTTGAACATTTGTGCGGGATGGATGTTTGTTTGGCAGATGTATGTGTCTATAGTGAGGAACATCAGGCGAGTTGACAGATCCTTGGCCGTGCCGTTGTTGTCTTGGCTTGAGACGGTTTGTAAATGATGAGTGATTTTTCAAGTTTGAGGAACTCAGGGACTCCTGGGAGTGCATTTGCTGTTAAACATGAGATGGAAGCTGCACAGAGTTGATTGTGAGGCTGGAGTTGGGGGGAAGAAACTGCAGACGGACTTCCCCACACGGGTGCAGGCTGAGCCGGCCCCCCCACAAAAAAACGTTCCAACTCCAACCTCAACCCCGCCATCCACCACCAGGCACCCATCCCTCGAGTCCAGCCCATTGGGAGGATACAACGGACCCCCCGGCCGACAGAGCATACGGCCAGCCAGCATGGAGGCGGAGTCGCTGGAGCAGGTGCAGGCGCGCCACCGCCGGGAGCTCAGGGACCTGCAGGGCCGCATCACGAACAAGAAGAAGAACGCGAGCAAGAAGACGCGCAAGGGCATCAACGACGAGTGCGCCGAGATGGAGCGGCGGCTGCGGGAGACGCAGGCCGCCGAGGTTGCGTCCTTGAGCGGGCAGACGCAGACGGAGACGCAGACGGAGACGCAGACGGAGACGCAGACGGAGACGCAGACGGAGACACAGACACAGACACAGACACAGTCGCAGGATCACGACGCAGCAGAAGCCGGCAAGGACGACGCACGACCCAACGACCTGGAGAAGCTCGACAAGGCGGCCGAGAAGCCCCGTCTCAACGACGACGGCGGCGGCGGCAACGCACCGGGCCAGCCCGTCAAGAAACGCAACCGGCAAAAGGAACGCATGGCGCGTCGGGCAGCCGAGCAAGAGGCGGCCGCGCAGCGCGCAGGGGACGAGGCGGCCACCATGACGGACCACCGCGCGCGCGAGAGCGAGTACATGAAGAAGATGTTCAAGACGTACGGCCTCGCGGAAAAGGAAATCGAGCCCGACGGCCACTGCCTCTTCTCCGCCGTCGCGGACCAGCTCGCCCAGCACGCCATCCCCCTCGGCGGCGGCGCAGCAGCAGCAGGGGCGCCGCCCGAGCCGGCGTACATGACGGTGCGGCGCGCGGCGGCGGCGTACATGACGGAGAACGCCGACGACTTTGCGCCGTTCCTGGACGAGGACCTGGAAGCCTACGCGGCGAGGATGCGCGACACGGCCGAATGGGGCGGCCAGCTGGAGCTCACGGCGCTGGCGAGGCGGTACGGCGCCGAGATCCGCGTCGTCCAGGACGGGCGCACGGAGAGGATCGGCGAGGGCGAGGGCAGGGCGGCGACGGGCAAGACGCTGTGGCTGGCGTACTACCGGCACGGCTACGGGCTGGGCGAGCACTACAACTCGCTGCGGAAGAAGAAGCTGGTATCGTGAAGCGGCTCTTCTGATTCCTCTCGCCATCGCCTTGCACTCGGCGTCGTCCACCACCTCGACGGTTTCTACCTCCCCCAGCACCACCACTGTCACCGCACCCAGACGGATATAAAGTCCAGCACCGTCCCGTCCTCGGCGGTGCCGGCCTGGTGCGTGCGCGTGGGCTTGATGATGCTCAGGCGGTGCAGGGCGTCGTCGCGCGGCTGGGAGCTCGCGGTGCTGATGACGGCGCCGTCGGCGTCGTACGCGAGGTCCTCGCCGGGGGCCGTCAGCAGCGCCTCGTACACCTCTGGGCTGAGGCCCCAGGGCGGGCCCGCCTCGGAGAGCGGCTTGCCCGAGGGGAACTCGAGGCACACGAGGCGGCTCTTGGGGTGGACGAGGCTGGCCATGCGCTTGGACCAGCGGGGGCGGGCCTCGGGGGGCAGGGCGCAGAGGAACTGAGGGTGTCAGCTGCCGCATGTATAGACGCCATGTAACCCCGGCACGTGGCAAGCGAGCGGAGACGACTCACCGTGTAGTCAAAGACGAGATCAAACTTGCCCGACCCATCCGTGCCTATGCCCGCGGACCAGCCCTCGTCGAAGAAGTCGCCCGTCAGCCACTGGACGTCCCCCTTGTCCAGCTCCTCGGCCACGGGCCTGTACAGCCCCTCGGCGTCGGCGGCGCGCCTGTTCTCGTCGGCCATGCGCACGGCGTCGGCGCTGCAGTCGAGCCCCCAGACGTCGTAGCCGAAGGAGCTCAGCAGGAGGACGTCGTGGCCGCGGCCGCAGCCGGGGACGAGGGCGGTGCGGCGCGGCGCGGGGCTGCCGCGGTGCTGCGCGGGGGCACGAGGTCGGGCCGCTGGGCGAGCAGGTCGGCGAGGGCGAGGGACGGGCCGGCGCGGTCCCAGGGCGTGAAGGCGTTGCGGTAGAGGGCGGCCCAGCGGGGGGCGTGGGCGGCGAGCGGCAGGGCGGCGAAGAGCTGCTGCAGGCGGGCGTGGTCGTTGGCGGGGCGGACATGGTGGTTGTGAGGCGATCACGAGAGGGCAGCGGTGTCGCTGGGCTCGGCACCGGACGCTGCGATGGGGATTGCGTCGCGGGCAGGGGCCCACCCGTGGCAGCAGGACACGAGCCGACGGAGGGATTCAGAGGAGGCTCAGGATGGATCACGGCGGCGGTGGTGGTGAGGAGAGCACGAGCGCGGGGCGACGCCGACGTCAGCGGCTAGACTCGAGTTGGTAACTTACACGTCCGCCATCCCTTGGCATCAAGAACCCTCCCCCAGCGCCTCCAGTATCTTCCCAAGCCCCTGCACCTCGCCCTCCATGGTGCCAAACTTATCCCCGTCGACCCAGCCGACCGTGTTCCCCCCGCCAAAGTCCAGCAAGACGGCATCGCCGGCGTCGTCCACCAGCACGTTATCCGTCTTGACGTCGCGCCACAGGATCCCCAGCGCGTGCAGCTGCGCGAGGGTCTGCCTGATCTGCGCCGCCCACCGGCGCCTCATCGACGCCGTGGCCTCGGTCGCGGGTACGCTGCCGTCTTGGACGTCCTGCAGGAGCCAGCGCAGGCTCTGGTGCTTGTGGGGCACGTAGCTGAGGAGGATCCCGACCACGCCCGTGTGGGACTTGACGATTCCTGGGACGTGGTGGTTAGCGTTGACGTGTCGTCGGAGAGCAAGTCACGTCGGGGCCTCCGGACCTTTCAGCTGGGGAACCCGCAGCTCGTCTCCGAGCTTGGCCGCCCTGATCTTCTGATACGCCGCGAGCTCGTCGCCGACCGCGTCCTCGAAGAAGCCCGACGAGACCTTGCAGACCATCAGCTCGCCGCCGACGTGGACCCTCCAGACGAGGCTCTGGATGCGCGGGCCGAGCACGACCTGGCACGGCCTCAGCACCGGGATCGCGTCGTCGAGGCGCATCGCTCGCAGCTTGGCCTCGGGGACCGGGGGGTGCCGGTCGGGGAACGCGTAGCCGTCGAGTCGTCTGCACGTGAGGATGCCGTCCGAGGTGAGCACCTGCAGCGCGTGCGTCTCCGGGTAGAGCCGTTCCTGCAGCGTCCGCGGCTCGGGCAGGGGGCCCGGCGGCGCCAGGTCGCGCATCAGCGGGAGGCAGGCCTCGCCGCCGAGCCTCGCGAGCTCGTCCTCGATGTCGTTGATCCGCGCGTCGTTCTCGTCCGTCGCCTCGCCCCAGCTTAGGCCGCTGAGCTCAATCAACTTCTTTCCCTCGATGGACTCGTCCAGCCGGTAGCCTGGAGGGAGGTCCTCGTCTTTGGCGCTGGCAAGGACGGAGAAGCGCGCTCCGTTGTAGAGATAATGGATCACTGCCGACATGACCTCGTCCTCCCCCAGGAACCGCAGGCCGGTGAACGTGGGGCCCGGCTCTGGGCCGTTCTCAACGCCGTCCGACATTGTCGTGTGTAGGTGAATGGAAGGTGAAAGCAGTCCGTGTGGGCAGAGAACTTGGTATTAATAAGCTGGGCGTCTGGTCAGAGGCGCAACGCGAGCATTGAAAGCTGCGACGAGCAAGTTTGATGACAATACTGGCGCCTCCCTGCGGGGATGCAATGTCATGTGCCGCTGGTGATTGGGCGAATGCACTGTTGTTGCAGTATGCAAGCAGACTGTTGCTCGCGACTCATTGGCTGCCCTTGTGTTGGGCCTTGAAGCTGCAGGGAGACGGGTCATTCAAGTCCAGCCAAACATAGACGCCAGCAGACAATCGAGCATCAAGGGGAAACATGACAAAATATGTCGTGTACCGAGTACTACGCCATAGTTTGTGTGATACAACTGCTCCATGCATGGGCAGCGCTTGCCAAAGCGTAGTCCAACGTGTAGACAGTAACAAGTCGGAGTCTCCCTTGCGTCTCACACGGAAGCAAGCCAAAGCCCCCTTTTCCGCATTCACCCGCCGTCAGATAACGCTTGCCAGGTGCCGTTTTGTTAGGAGAAGCAGCTGCTGGCGCACAACACTAGGGATGGAGCAAGGCAGGGAGCCAGCACGGTCACAAGGCATACAAGGAGGTGCCTTCAAAAATGACCAAATGATTCATAGTCAAGCACCATCAGACAATCAAATGGTTCCGCCGGCTCCCTTGCGTCTTAATACGAGGCGTTGACCGCCAGGCAGATCCTGATTCCATGTCATTTGCGGTAAAATCGCCACCCTGCATATCGTACGTCGTGCGGACTACCTGTTTGCTCTATGCTTTTGTCTGCCGCAATATCGAGGCTTGCTGACATCGCCACAATATCTGGCTCGCGTCCCGTATCTTCGTTCAGTCTTTGTCTTCAACAATGCTCAGCCTTCAGTAAACAAGCCGCGCATGCTGCTTGGTCGTGTGTCGCGCGAATAGAACGCATGATGCAATGGTTTGACCAAACACGAACAAACAATTGCCCGAGGTGGCCTCCACGAAGATGAATCCGTCAAGAAGCGCGGAATATAAATTCGAGAGCCATCTCGGCTCAGTCATGAAGGACATCAAGCCAGAAGCTCTTCGTCCGCCTAGAGTAGCATCACCGCGACAGGCAACACAACTTCGCAAGAGTCTCCGTCTCACCACAGCTATTTGCCCTCGCCAGCGATATTTCCCCGAATCGATATCACAATGTGTGTTGTCGGCAAAAGGACTTACGTGTACCGTCGCTGCGGACATTCCAGAACAGAGAGAGCTCGAGAACTGGATTACACTTGCCCCCCGCGCGCGCGTTGTCCTGGCACAGCAACCTACTACGCAGCCACGACTCAGAGGGATGGATATTGCCCTGCGTGTGCTAGTCGTCGTTAAGGCAGCCATGGCCTGTCTTCGAGGCCACGCCACGGCAAGAGCTACTGATGACTATTGGTAAATAATAAATCCTAACTCTGTGCACACGGTATGAAACTCACATGGACGCTTTGAAGGGATCAAAAGGGCTGTCGCCGACCATGATGCCTCTGAAGTACGGTCCTTGCTGCAAGTCGTTACGGCGGAGCTGTCAGTGGCTTGTGTTGGTTGGTAGAGGGAGAGGTGTACCGGTTCGGTGGTATCAGAGATTGGTCTGAACTGGAAGACGGCACGAGAATGATGCCGGGGTTGGCTCACTATCCACTCCTTTTGTGATTTTATGCAGGGATCTGTTTCTGGCTCAATTCGCTCGTTTATTCTCAGGCTCGGGAAGCCTCTAACGACTAAGACACTCCTTGTTACTTACAAGTGATGGCTACCTATACTGATATGATTTATAAGCCACAGTTGACTTCGTAGTTCTAAAACTGCGTTGCCCGTAGTCTTCGAATTGAGGACATGGGGCCTTCCTGACCCTGAGTGTACTGCACGCCTCTAGGTCAATGGTTACAGTTACTCTGTCACGTGATATGTTTGGTAGCAAACGGACGTCAACCACAGTGCTTCCCAAATTGCGTAAGTTCCTAAGTTGACATTCCCATAGACATGGAGGATATACATGAGGTTTACATCCGCCAACAACTAACCAAGCCTTAATTCGGGTAGTACTTGAAACATACGCTCGTAAAGTGGAAGATCCGGACAACAGGGCGTCGGGCGCAGCAATTGCTGCCAGAACACATTCAGTCCCGGGAGCAAGCGGGCATGGCCTCCGTCGACTTCGCCGTTGCCTGAGCCGCAAATCTCACAACCGGGATATTTCGAGAGTATATCCGACTGTAATGTGCTTCAGGTCGGCAAGGCTGATATTCGTTATTGCAAATGAATAGTTATGGGTGCGGGGTTGGGAGAAGGGAAACGGGGATGTTATCCTTCCCTGTGGCCCAATGACGTAAGCAAACGCTAGTTAAGCTGTGTACTTCCGGATTAGCGTACGCTCACCCGAACTGGCAAACACTAACGAGAGCGGAAGTGAGGTTGCGCCTAACAAGCGAGACATGCAGGCACGCGCAGGCCTCAGGCACCGCATGCACGCTTATTAATTGCGGTCAGGTCATTCACCGAGGTGTGTGAAACGCAGAAGGTGCGCGAGCGCGGTGACCCCAGATGCTCTCGGTGAGGCGCTGTTCACCGAGAAGCGCTAGCGAAACGCGGAAACTCAATCCTAGGCCCGGCTTCACCGACGATGCCGCTTCGACATGCTCGGACATTCCCTTAGATTCTCAAAGGTGTGCTCCCAGACCGATTGCACCAGATTGCGTCTTTGAAACGCCAGATTTGAACCGCAATGGATGTTGAAAGCCTCTTTGGCGTCAAGGTGAGCTCCCCTCACCGCGGGTCGGTCAGGCAGCTCCCGACTCACACATCGACGCAGGGCAAGGTCGTCCTCATCACCGGCGGTGACTCCCCCATCGACACTTACGCCCGACGCCGTACTGACACCGCCAAGGCGCCAAGGGCATCGGGCGCATGATCGCCGAGGGCTTCGTCGCCAACGGCGCAAGAGTCTACCTCGCCGGCCGCGACGCCGCCGCCTGCCACCGCGCCGTCGAGGAGCTCGCCCCCCTCGCGCGGCACGGCGCCTCGGCCCACGCCCTGCCCGCCGACCTGCAGCAGCTCTCGGCCTGCGAGGCCCTCGTCCGCGCGCTCGCCGAGCGCGAGCCCGCCGGCCTGCACGTGCTGGTCAACAACGCCGGCGCCGCCTGGGGCGACGGCATCGACGCCTACCCCGACCACGCCTGGACCAAGCTACTCACCCTCAACCTCCACCGCGCCTTCACCCTCACGCAGCTGTGCCTCCCGCTGCTAGAGCGCGCCGCCGCGCCCGCCGACCCCGCGCGCGTCATCCACATCGGCAGCATCGACGGCCTGCGCGTGCCCGCTATGGCCAACTTCGCCTACGCGGCCAGCAAGGCCGGCCTGCACCACCTGTCGCGCGCGCTGGCGCGGGAGCTGGGCCGGCGCGACGTCACGAGCAACGTGCTCGCGTGCGGCCCGTTTCCCAGCAAGATGATGAAGGCGACGCTCGCGTCGTTTGGCGACGTCATCAAGGGCGAGGTGCCGCTGCGGAGGGTCGGCCAGCCCGAGGATGTGGCTGGCGCGTGCATCTTTCTGTCGAGCAAGGCGGGGTGAGTTGACGTGCGCGATGCTCGACCCGGCAACCTGACTGACGATTTTTGTGCAGGGCGTACTGCAACGGTGCGTTGATCAGGGTGGATGGCGGTGCGTCGCTCGTGTCCAAGATCTGAGCTCGGCCGCAGTCTGTGACCAAGACGGAGGCAGTAGTAAATGTACGACATCACCACGCAGCGCAATGTGCTCGGATCCTTGTTGTAACCGAGCAGGGACAAACAGTCCGTCTCGGCCGCTGCCATTTATTCTCAGCGTCTGCCCCATGATGGTTGCTCCTGTAGTCTGGAATAATACGTTGTTGCTCCCACCGAAGGTGGCATCCCCGATCGGGTAAGGCGCCCTTGCAGCCATTCGCCCGTACCCTTGCCGTGCCCCTCCATCCGTAAAACCACCTCAGCTGCCCCGATGATGAATGCTCTGACCGGATGCCCCTCGCGCTCAAGGAATTGATCCAGTATCAAGTATCTCCGAGCAGGACCTGTTGCCCAAGTCTACAAAGCGACGTGCAAGATTGGTGCCGTGACATTAGTCGAACAGAAGGGAAGATAGTCGCTTCCTCGCTGCCGCAGCGTCCCACTCAATCAAAACTCGCTCCTTCAATTCCTCCATCTTCATTCGCACCAGCGGCTCCATCGCCGCTCGTTCCTCTTGATTCAAGAGCTGCACCCTCGTCTTCCACAGTTGCTCCACAGGAATATCTCTGTCCCGCTCACCGAAGAACCTCTCGTCCAGGTACTTCCAGTAGATGGTATCAAAGGCCCAGCTCTTCCTAGCAGCATAGTTGAGCCAGAAGCGGCCCGTCATCCAGCTCTCACGCATGTACGCCGAGAGCCGTAAAGAACCGGGGTTCATATCCTGCTCTGCCTCTTCCATGGCTGAAAGCCAGGTCTGCAGCCGTCTTTCGTAGACGGTGGTCCAATTGTCAATGCCATCATCCCACGTCTCTGGCACATCAAGTAGTAACCACCAAGGCGGGTCAAGGACAAACTGTGTTGGCCCGACGTATGCAAACTCCCAGTCGATAGCTCCGAGAATATGGTCGTTCTCATCAACGAGAATATTGGCAGGTCTAAAATCATCGGACCACAGGCGAAAAGAGCCCGAGCCGTCGGGCGCTGGCAATGCCGCGGGAGCGTTCTTGCAGCGGCATGACCAGTTGTCCTCGGAAAATCCAAAACTTGACAGTCGGCCTTGCTTGGCTAATCTGCGAAACAGTTGGCGAGCGACATATTTGGTCTTGCAGTCATCCTCTGACGATATCATATCGTTGTGCTGGAAGAGGAGGGTTGCGATTTGCATTCCAGCCAACACCGTGTACCACTCATCAGCGTTCTCATATGTGGTGCCTTTGGGCGGAAAGATCGATTTTGGAACATTGGAAAGCTGAACCATGTTGCTCATGTTAAGAGTGATGGGTCGTTCCGTTACGTGGTAGGATCCGCGGCTTGTCTCGACGAGGCTTCCGATGTGTGGAAAAGTAGCTTGTGCGAGCTGTAGCACACACTGTGCCATTTGAAAGTACAGGCACTTGAGCTTGCTTTCGGAAATGTCGGGTTGCAAGACGGGCGTCTCGTTGGGATCCTCGCGGTGAGCTTCCAGAACCTGGCCCATGCCTCGTCGAGACCCGAGGTCTTGAATAATCATGTACGGCCCAATGTCGGGATCAATGCCATGGTTAAAGAGTTTCGGAATCGGAATATGAGTACGTTGGCTGATGCATGCAGCGGTCGCGGCTTCCGCAAGCGTTTTCTCTTCAGGAAACACCGCCTGGTTAGGACAGGGCAAACGAACGAGAAGATTGGCGGAAAGGCCTTCAATGCGTATGGGATAGAGCACATTGAAGCCGCCAATGATTAATGGGGTGACCAAGGTTGCGGGTTTTGCGAACATCTTCTCGGCAAAAGATACGACTTTGCGACACGCCGAGGATGATCGGACTTGCTTCATTGCCTCCTCCCAGAGCTCGTCGCTCCGGTCCCATGCAAGATCGTCAGAGTTCTGTCGAGCTGTCATCCTGGATAAGATATGGTAAGGCTGGCTTGGAAAGACAAGATGGATGAGACGAATATTGGGACAACAACGAAGGACCGAATATGAGATGGTCAACTGAGAAGCGAAGACCAGATGTGGTCGAATTGGCAACGGGATGCGGGGTTGGCTCCCAGGCGTACCCGAGCCAATGCAACCGAACTGCCTTCCGCGCGGCTACCAGCATATGTGACAAGGCACACAGCCCAAACCGCGTCTGATAAAGTGGCCTGACTTATTTGGGGATATCGCCCTGCTCGGCACTTGCGGTACTCCCATTCGCCTTCGTCGTACGCGATGTTGAAGGTCTGCCGTACCAGGAGGTCTTCGGTGCCAAGGACTGGCATGCCGTCAATATTGGGAGGTCGAAGTTTCCACTTAGAAACGGAAACAGTATCGTGCCACTATGGGAGCATCGCTTGCGTCAGATCCCTTACGGTGGCGATGGGAAGAAAAACCAAACATACCTTCTGGACCTCCCTATTGTCGTTCCTGTCGAAATATCGACCCGTCACGCTACTATAGAGCTGCTTATACTGACGCCAATATTCTCACGAAGTACCTTCGGATATGATCTTCCATCTTTCACAAAGATGGTCGAGGAAACCCATCGCCATCGGTCGATCGAGTCTTCTTATCACCTCTATCCAAGGACCACTTTCGGTAGCGCTACGGTATCTGAGTGCCCGTCAGCAGATGGACTCCTCTCTTGTCGCTGAGGGATCGATGCATTTTCCACGTCCTCAATATCCGTGCAATGTTAACCTTAGTACCATCGGCGTAATCCGGCTTGAGAAAGCGCATATCCTGAGTTGCTCACGAAGGGCGGCACGCCGTCTGGCGTTGAGAGGAGCTGGCTTTGTGATCGTTCGTTTTTCGTTCTCGCGCTGAGCGAATTTTCGGAGGAAGTCGGCATGATGTGCAGTGTGCCTACTATTTCGTTGCTTCGCACTGACGGTAGGCGCCATGGTCGGCTCCGACGAGGCTTTGGCAGAGCGTGGGAGGTGGTGACTGGTGAGAGTGATGTGAGAAAGAAATTGGTTGGAGGCTCTGACAGGGTGAGCGGAGTGACGGGCTTTTAACGCCAGCCTGCTGCGCTCATCTGCCCCGTTGACGTCCATTTTGGTGGTGTCAAGAAACGGACTCTTGTCTTCTGTTTGCGAGATGGAAGACAAAGGAAACGGGCGAGCACCGAGTGCCTGTCATGTGGATTGGCCCCGGGCCAGGTTGTGTCGCAGCTACCAGCTACGTAGCCTGCACTTGGGGGGCAAAGCGGCGGCACCACCCTTCCGATTCGGGGGCTCAACAGCGCTTTCTTTATTTTGTATATAAGCCAGCCGGAATAAGCGATGACGAGGCAAATGTCCACCCACCCACCGTCTCCCAAATGCAATGTAAATAGGTAGTAAATGACACGGCGATGAAGGAACCCAAGGGATATATGCCAGCTGCGCCAGAAACCCGTACATGCATGCTCAAGGCCACACTCTTCCACAACTACCCCGCCCAAGTCGACCGGGACTGGGCAACCCTACCACCTCCAGTGTTATCGTGGACGAATACGACACTCTCGAAGTAAACCGTCTCCGCTCGACGGAAGCAAGCGGGAATTATAGTCGCTGCCGTTGCGACTTCCCCGAGGTGTGCGCCAAGAATGCAGCGTCGGCAGCAACGTTCAGCGTCTCGATTACCTGCGTCTGTCGCTCCATCTCGACAGCGGCGCCGTGCCCGGCGACTAGATGCCGCAGCTCTCAAAGTCGCGGACCATGACAGCGACCTGCGCGCGCTTGGCGGCCTCGGCGACGAGGGTAAAGTCCTTGAGGAAGGCGTCGGTGGAGGGCGTCTTGATCTGCGGCGGGGCCGGGGCCGGGGCCGGGGCCGCAGCTTGCGCGACGTTGGCGGGCGACTGGCGGGTCGACGAGGCGGCCGAGGAGCCCGATGAGGTGGGAGCGTTCATTGCGTGCGCGTGTGGTGAGGATGATGAGAGGCGGCGGCGGCGACGATGTGCTTTGGGATGGCAAGCAGACGGCGGCCTCCCGAACAGAATGAAGGAGGAGAAAAGAACTGGCGCGGGTGACTGAGAGGCGCGGCCAGCAGTGAGCACAGTCGAGTCGATGACGACGGATCGATGCGCGGGCGAGGCTTGTGCAGAGCCTAACAAACCCAAGGTCGCGTGCAGTGTCCCGTCGGCAAATGCTTCGTGTGGGGTCGAGTCTATGAATGGAGCCGACGGCCAGACGATAACACGATGCCTGTGCGAGGCCTGTCTCTTCCTCCGCGGACCAGACAAAACGCACGACTGTGCGGGCCTGGCTGCCTCGATCAAGCCCCAGGTGTGGCCCCGCGAGGTGGCGAAGGCGTGATGCCTCGGCCGCTGACCCGCCCCGTCCGCCCGACGTCGCGTGCGCCCGACAGGACACCGAAGACGGCTGAGATGAGGAAGCGACGGGTGCTTCCGCAGCGGGCGTCTAGAGGACGCTGCGGATGCGGATGCCGTGCGGTTTTGCGTCGTCGACGGCGGGTTCAGGACTGGCAGGGCGAGCGGTTTGGCGCTCGACGTTTGCGGGGGAGGCAAGGTTGGTGCGGGCGAGACTGACGGATGCGGGGGAGGCAGTGGACGGAAGGCAGCGAGGCGGATACTCGTATTAGTTTATGAGAGGAGAAGGCGGAGGGGTTCAGGAGCTTGTGACAGAGCCGAAGGCACACCACCAGACGCAGGCACCCGTCCATGATACCGACGACTTAGATCCGGTGGAGACGGCCGCCAAGATGCGCATGGGCTCCGTAGCCCACATGGGCCCGCCGCATAAAGCTTCTTGCAGGGATGCATGGCAGCTGCCTTGCGCTGGGCATCGCGAATTGCTGATGGACCGCGGCCGACGCCAGAACAGAATTCTCTGGCTGGTTGCGCCGCTCGAAATACGACCGCGTGCCACCTGCAGGGGCCGTCCATCGGGCAGCTCGATCGAGGCCTTCCCAAGACAGCAGCTGCATCACGCCACGGCGTCGAGCCGCCCTGTCCCGTCGTCGCATCGGCGCGCGTCCAGCAGCCTCGAGTTTGCGCGTCCAGCGCCCGTCGTCGCCATCAGCTGTGCGATGCGCCGGGAGAAGTCGGAAACGCACTTCCTCTGGGCCCGTCTGGACCCGGCATGTGCATTCCGCGTCCCAGCACGAGCAGGGCCTATCCAAGTCGTTGACAATGCATCGTGTTGTCGCTGTAGATGAAGCCCTGGCAAGCGATCATGCACCCCCCCACCGCGAATTTCTGAAAGTGCATGTGCGCTCCACTCCGGCCCGCGGTTCCCCCGAGTCCGCGTGTCCGCACCGCACCGCAGCCTCGAGCATCCCAGCCGCTGAACCGGCACAGCTCCCTGCGAAGCTCGCGATGGCCGCCGCCGCCGACGAGCGCCGCTGGTTCGCCGTGCCGCCGCCCGTGCGCGAGCTGTTCAAGCGCTTCCCCCTGCGCGTCTACGCCGCCGAGCCGCTGCCCGCCCGCGCCCCGGACCGCACGCGCGACCGCCCGCGGCTGTACGTCTTTGCCGGCGACGAGGAAGCCCGCCGCGGGCGTCCGAGCTACAACCCGTCGTGTCTGAAGTGGCAGGTTCGTGTGCGCCGTTGGAACTACATCTGGTTGGGTCGTTCCGGAGCTGACGGCCGTGGTGTCCAGACATACCTCCGCATCGCCGGTGTCCATGTCGACCTCGTCCCGTCGAATAACCATGCCTCACCCTCGGGCTCGCTGCCCTTCCTCCTGCCCTCGTCGGCCGACTCGAGACCCGACGTGCCCCTGGCGGGCAGCAAGATCGCGCGGTACGCCCAAGACCGCTCCTCGCAAGACCTACACGACGTCTCCTCCCCACGCCTCCAAGTCTACCTCGCCCTCCTGACGCAAAACATCCGTCCCGCCTGGGTATGTCCTCCACCGCCATCGCGAGACGCAAGCAACATCAAGCAGCTGACGTTCTGCAGCTCCACGCCCTCTACATCCTCCCCGCCAACACCCCACTCCTCACCACCCGCTACCTGCCCACCAGCGTCCTCCTCCGAACCCCCCTCCTGCACGCCCTCCGCGCCGCCGCCACGGCCGAGATTCTCAAAACAACCCGCCGGCCGCTCCTCTCTCCGCCCCAGCTCCTCGCCGACGCCGCCGACGCCTTCCGCTCCCTCGCGGTGCTGCTCGCCGAAGACGAGTGGTTCTTTGCCGCCCAAGCGCCGGGGACGTTCGACGCCGAGGTGTTTGGGTACACGCACCTGATACTGGATGAGGGCATGGGGTGGAGGGACGATGCGCTGAGCACGTGCCTGGCTGAGTTTCCGAATCTGGTGCGGCATAGCACGAGGCTGTACGAGAGGTGTTGGGGACCAGCGGAGACGGAGACGTGACGAGCGCCTTGTATGAATAGTATAGGACGGGTCTCATGTATCATCGACTTGTATTACGATACCAGCGCCAAAAGAACGCCTGAACAATCCGAATATAGAGTTCAATTCTCCATGCCAGACGTTGCTCAGCATACTACACACCATGACATGTTGCATGGAGCGATGGCACCGCAGGAGCAGTTTGCAACCCGGTGTTCCCGGCGTTCAAGGACTGTCGATTCGGTTCTATTTCACTAGTCCTTGTAAGCTCATCTTGTCCGACTTAACACAGCCAGCCCTCCCACCTGTCCGACTTCCACCACCATCGCCCCTTACAAACATCTCTAGACGCCAGCCTAGTTCCCTCGATACCAAGTCGTAGTCTCTCCCAGCGGGATCATCAACCACGCCATGGATTGGATTCAAAAGGAGAGACCAAGTCAACGCCCGTCCGAGCCGAAAACCAGAAAGAAGAACAGCCGAAATCTCCCCGCCCTGAAATGCAGCAGCCTTGGACAAGAAGAGAGAAGAGGCAACCGGTCCAGCGCCGAAACACCACAACTATGAAATTATGTCACGACCGAGTAGAGTTGCAGACACGGCGCTAACTGGTCCGTTCACATCTGCGGAAACGCAGTAATGCCCTCCACCAGGCCCTGCAGAGATACGAAGGCACCGGGGCCGCCGTCTTGTCGGAGGTGCTCGAGCAAAACGCTCGTCTGCGCGTAGACCTTTTCCAGGGACGCACGTGATGATTTACCGAGCGAGGCTATGCCAGCGTTAGCCATTGTCGCCTCTAAAAGGGGCCTTGCACTGTAATTGAATCCCCACTCACATAGGATGGCCGAGTTGAGTTCCTCGGCAACGGTTGCCCGTCCCTTGCTGTCCAGCAGATGGCTCACTTGCGGCTCCGTGAGCGGGTTAGAGTAGGCTACGAGAGCCCAGATCTCACCCAGCGCGTTGCTGACCTCCTTACGCGGATCGTCGGCGTATTGGGCTTCCAGTCCTTGGCCGTACTCCAGCATGCTCTGCTCCAGCTTCATGAGCTCCACTTGCTGCTCCGACCCGTCCATCTCCAGCGTCTCGCCCCAGGCGGCGTTGTCGCTGCCATCGAGGTCGAGGTCCATATCCTGCGAGCCTGAGCCAGGGCCGTGGCCGTTGCTCCTCTTGGGGTCGCTGCCGGTTCTCATCTGGGCTGCTTTCCGCACCATTTCGATGAACTTGCGGCACCGGAGTTTGAAGCAAACCTCCTCGTTGTCCCGTAGCACTTGGGGGTAATACGCATTTGTGTACTTGAGCGCCCGGTCAATATCCCCTTCTAGAATCGCTCTTCGGATGCCTGTATGTACGTTAGACGAGGTCGCATGGCTGGTAGGGGTTAGAGGAGGCCGCACGTTGCCTGTTATTGGCGTCTTCGTCGTCTTTGATGTTGATACCGTCGACTTTGACATTCGGATCCAGGTTGAGCGCCTCTTTCTGTGTCCTCATGTCCTCCGCAAAGGCTCGGGCTGTCTCGACGTAGCCGTCATGCTGGAGGAACTGCAACACCAAGGCCTGGATGAGGTCCGTCTCATTCATGCCGGGTTCCAGTCGCGACGTGTCCGTCGACTCGATAGCCTTCTGAATCACCTCACGCTGCTCCTGGTATCCATGTCAGCGACATTCCGGCCGTCGTGCGAAAACGACCAGTTGGGTAGTCAATACGTACACGCATCAGGTCATCAATGTTGTACACGAAAGGCAATTGCCCGAAATTTGCAAGGATGAACTCCCCAGGCTTCTTCAAGCTGATGGAGGGATACATCTTGCTCCGGCCGACGTCGTGGAACCCGACACCTGGTCATCATGTCAGCGCCAGTCCCATTTGTTCCAAACAGAGCGATCGCGTCTTACCCAGCTTGACTCCGTTCTTGGTGAAGAACGCGGTGTGATCTCGGAAGTTGACGCCGC
Organism: Tolypocladium guangdongense; assembly: GCA_022114105.1. NCBI lineage: Eukaryota > Fungi > Ascomycota > Sordariomycetes > Hypocreales > Ophiocordycipitaceae > Tolypocladium > Tolypocladium guangdongense. The sequence continues at coordinate 3,373,021 of NRQP01000001.1, read as the reverse complement.
AGCCCACGACGTCACCAGGATTGAACGATGGGCCATAGGCGCGCCCATTGTTCTGACCCGTGTAGCAGCGGCCATCGTCGCCGTGGTATGCCCAAGACTCTGGTTCCCAGCCCACTGGCCTCGCTAATGATGGAGTCTTGGTGGAGAATCCAATCGCTACGGTAGTGCTGCTTGCTTGTCAGTCCATGCCTGCTGCCAAGACTACCTCGTAGGCACGATGGCCCAAGGTTGAAGGAGAAAGCACGCACTCGTCTCGCTTCCCTTGTAGTATCTGCACCTCAAAATAGTATATGCCACACTGAGGGGGCATGTGATGGTCTGCTCGAACTGCGGACGCCTCGTGTTCGCGCTCATGGTGGTTCTTGCCCCCGACGTATTTGACGGTCAGGTTGTCGGGATCGAGCTCGATGCCGCTCCAGATGTCTTCCTTGTTCCATCGCGTCGGGAGAGGCGCCAGCCCATCGTCGTCCTCAAAGGCGGGCGGTCGTTCGATGACATTGTGCGCCATGCCCCGGTGGGCACCCGGAGGCAGTGGCGGCTGGCTGAAGGCGGTACCATTGTTGGTGGACCCATTCGGCCGCTTGGACTCCTTTTGTGCCTGCAGCTTCGCCTTATGTGCCTCTTCCAGCATCTGCATGTACGTGGACCCCTTCAGGTAAGACGGCACGAAGAAGTGGCCATCAGCCCCCGCCGTCGCGTCGTCGTCGTCGTCGACCGGTGCCGCAAACATGTCGAATGCCCGCGAGAACGACGGCATGGTCCCGCTCGTACTCCAAACGGCCTCCAGGCGACCGTTGGCCGTACGACCCATATCGATACTGTCGCCACGCGAGGTCCCGGCGAGGTTGGGGATGGGGTCGATGAGCAGGTCGTGCCCCACGTTCAAGATGGAGGTGCGGGCGGGATGCGAGTAGAAATGAGAGCTTCCTCCAGGGTGGGGAGGAGCTGGGGTGGAATATGGAGATGCGAATCGGCTTCGCGGTTGACCAGAGCTCTCGGCAGACGAGTCCGAGTCTGGGACATCATATGAGCCATGCCGGACCGGACTGGCCATGATGGGCAGAAGGGAGCGGGGGAGCGTGCCTGGCAAACGGGGGCGGGTGCAGCTGCTGGAGCTTCCAGGCGAGCTTCAGAGAACCTGCCACTCGTTCGGGGGCAAGCTTGCGCGTGGTTGCAGCTCTCCTCGCCACGGCGGGATCTCGACGCTGCCAGCAGTTGCAGGGCAGGCTCGGGTAGACGTCGATGGGGGGAGGGATCGTCGCAGGAGGTCGGGCTTGGGTTCCGGCGGTTGTCGAAACAGGCGATGGGCGGTTGGGTCGATCCAGAGGAAGGGGAGCCGTTGGAGGCTGGAGTGGAGGGGTCCGTGACGCTCCGCCGTTGGATGGCCCGCTCGATTCCGAGACAGCTACCGGAGACAGAGCGCGATAAGGCAGGGCGGCGGTGTTGCTGGAGCGTGACCAGCACAGAAAGGCGAGAATGGAAGCTGAGCGCGGCCCGGGCGCCTATCTGCGGAGATGCTCGACACGTCGACGGGGTGTCATCACCTGTTGAAGTGACGGGGTGCTTGCTGCAGCTGGCAGTGGAGCAATCATCGATAGGTGAATGGTGCCTCTGCGCCGCGCCAACGATCACGCGGGCAACAAACACAGCTGTCCAGCAGCCCGTTTCAGCGGGCTCGCCTCCACTGGAGTCCGCAGCAGCGATGGGGCGCTTGATGGTCCGGGAATGGTGGAATCCAGCTCACTAGCCTCTGTAGCTCAGGCCTCAAGGCCTCGGCCTGAGGCGTCTCACCTTCCAACAGCCATCATTTGCGTCACCCTTTCGTCTCGCCATATGTTGACGAAGTGCCGTGCGTAGGTATGCCACCCAACATGCCTACCAACCCGTCGCATGGATTTATAAGCTGGCGAGTCCAGACCGCCGCCGTGCAGTCTGCTACAGTTCCTCTGGCAGCTCGCAGACGCGCAGACCTCCTAGGTACGACCGAGATGACTAAGCGCCGCCCGGATCGCGACGTCTCTGCGACGTTCCAACTCGGCACCAATTGCCCAATCGAGGCGTTGGCTCTCGGTGCTGGGGATATGGGGCGCCAACAGTGGTCGTAGATGTGGTGGACCATCAGTGCCGTGTCTGCCAATGCCTATAGTGCGCCGCGCGAGCCTGTCTTCCTCCGCGGGCCTCTGGTGAGTGGATGATGCGGGAATCCCATTGATGCCGTCCAACGCAACGATACGTGGCTACTAGCTTTGCCAGTCCGACTAAAGTGGTGCTCAGCGGAGGGGCCTAGACCAGCATCAATGCTGGGCATTGCCGGCGCATTGTCGCAACGTTCAAGGCCGCGACAAAGGAGACGGGGTCCCAAACTCCACTGTCGAGATGTAGTTTCACGACGAGACTTCAAAACGGCGCCGTGTGACTACCCAGGCGCCCGCCCAGCCTGTCTATGAATGAGCCCTAAGAATGCCATTACTGTACATGTGAACACGCTTCCTTCGATCCTGTACTCCCGTTGTCCTGCCGTCCCTGAGGAGCGTGCTATACCCCCTGTCCCAACTCCGGCGACATCATCGTCGCCAAGACTAAGTAAGCTCGTAAAGAACATGAAATGATTATCGACAAAACAGACCGACCGATTGTCTTCATCGATAGTGAAGGACAGACCCAATGTGATGCAGGCTGAGAGCCTGCCAGCGACTTTTCCATCGACCCTACAATCTTCGCATATGGTCGTGATCCTCTAACAAGGGTGACTCCTGCACAGCTGCATGATGGAGCGTTTACGATGCAACGGCCATGGGTGCAGGCGAAGATGCGTTTATGCTGGGAGCGCTTCGCATCTCGGCATCAGCACCGCTGTTGCTGTTGCTGGCGCTGGGGCCTTCCCGCCCGTTCTCCTTGTTCTCCTTGCCGCTGCTATTATCCGCCGAGGGAGCACCGGAGTCGTTGCCAGACGCGGGGGCCTTCTTCGGTGGTGCTGTCCATCGAGGAACCTCCCAGACAACGCCGGTGAAGCTCTTGAGTGTGAAGCCCCCTCGGGCCCATTTGCGGCAAGGCTTGCCGGATCTGTCAAGTGCACGGAGGCCGGCGTTGATGGCTCCCTGGTTCGCTTTGGGGCCGAGTTTGTGTGCACCCGCGGCTCGACTGGCGGCAGAGTGATCTATCGTACCGTCCTCCCTGTGGTCACTGACTGTCAGTATGTTGTATTCTTGGTGCATGGGTCGTCCTAGAGCCGTCGTGAGACGATGGAAGAGAGAAACTTACAATCGAGGCTTCTTCTTGGGGCCGGGCTTCCCCCTGGGCTTGGGAACCCCGTCCATGCCATTTGCGGATCGCTTGGTGCCTCTCTTCCTGGGACCATCAGTGGGAGGTCCCATGCCCGACGGTGCAGGAGTGCCTTCTGCGGCCGGCGTGGCAGCGTTGGAGTCGGATGCATTCTCGCCGTTGGAGGTGGTCGGCGCAGCCAAATTGGCAGAGTTGGCAGGCGAGCCCTTGACGTTCTTGGGCTCCAAAAAGACCTTCACCGAAGACATGTCTTCTTTAATCGACTCGGGCATGAGAAGCACGCGCAGCTGAGCCGGCGACACGGTCAGGGTGACCAGCAGGCTCGGCTTGCCGCCAGACTTGCGTCGGCCATCTGCAGCCTTGCCGGACGGGGGCATCGTGAATGGTGCGCGTGGATGCGGTGTCGCGATGATGGGTTTTTGATGCTGGCGGCGGGTGGATGAGGCGTCACGGAGGTGCAGGAAGACAAAGGCTGGTGATGGAGGCGACGGGGGAAGGAGTTTATTAGCAGCAGCGAGGCGGATGGCGGAGACTGCGGCGGCTTTGGGCGGTGCTCAGCCAAGGACCAAGGCCCAGCAGCAATGGGCTTAGCAGCAGCGACCCGAGGGCTGAAGCGGTTGTTGGAGTTGGTGGTGGTGGTGATCCAGCGCGGTCGGTGCCGTCAGGTCAGGTCAGGCCAGGCAAGCCAGGGGGCGACTTGCGTGCACGCGTGGAGCCGTCTGGATATTTTCTAGCAGGCAGCGCAGGTGGTGATGCCCATGGCCACGGCGGTGATGGAAAGCAGGGCGGACGGGGAGAGTTGGGGGGAAGCGGAGGCAGGGAGGCGGGATTTTCATTTTCGGGGGGGCGTTGCGTTGTCTCGTAGGTTTGGGGCCTTGGTCTCATCCTGACAATTTTTGGTGCCGGAGGCGGCGCACAAGGAAAATGATGTGGGCAAAAGGCTTCTCTGGTGGACGACGCTGGCGCAGATACCAGCAGCAGGAGCAGCAGCGCGGGCAGGTTGCAGGGCCAGGACCGTGACGCTCGCACTTGCCTCCAAGGGGGTGTGGGTTTTGGGAAGGTTGCCGCGGACCCCAAAGCGGACTAGCGCGCGCGGTATGCACCAAAGGGGACGCACGCATTATCCTTGCCTCCGGCCGGGCCGGCCAATCAGCGCGCGCGCCACAGCCAGGCGACGGAGAGCTGAGTGAGCATGGCATCGCGAGAGAACAGAGAGGGCAAGCGGGATAATACGGACACGCCGTGGACGCTCTTGCCGTGGTGCTGCGCTCGTCACGCAACAGCCCCCGGCAGCCTAAGGCACCTAGGGAGGTATTATTGGCATTGTTGCCAACGACATCATCCGTATCGCAGCCACCAGCCCGTTTGCTCGCAATCCATGGCATGACCAACACGAAACGCCCAACGATCGATGGTCGCACTCGCCCACTCGCCACTCAATCTGCCTCGTGCCTTGCCAGTAGGAACAGGCGGTTGCACCTCGATGTGTCATCCAGACCTCACCGAGCCCTGGCGCACAACAAGCTGCTCGCACCAATCCTGGAGGACAGCGGTGGATCGCCCGTGCGAACGAGGCATGGCCAGCTGATGGCCACCTGTTTGAAAACCGCCATCTCGCTAAGCCACCACCGCACAAGCACAACTCGTCGGCTGGGGATCCAGGTCCAGGCTGTCATTCGTTAATACTCGTGTGTGTCCAAAGGGCGATGCCTTTTGATGCTGTCGAATAGGTCACAACGAGAATGATTGATGATGCATTTAATGTGTGTTCGTTGATTTATATCTGCTTGTTGTGCCTCTGTATGTGCAATTTCGGCAGCCCCTTTCCTAGGTCACGTGCACGGCCAGCTGTGCGCACCTGTTGCGCAGCTGTATGCAGCTTGCCCACTTATTAAGGTGACCTCAAATCTTTTAAAAGGGCGATGCTTACGAGTATAAGATATTTTAACGATTAATTTAACGATACCTTGAATACGTTAAATTAAATAAGAAGTCCTTTTCCGTTTACGTTTTGCAGTATCACCGAGCTATATGTCACTATCCGGGACATAGCGAGATCCCCCTCCGCGCTTCTAGGTAATAAGTACAAAAGACTCAAACTTCTACAGCCATCTTCCTAGCGACTGCAAGTCCAAGTCGCTTTTTATTTTTGATTCTCGGGTCGGAGGGCGCTACAAGGGCGTCATGTCAGCGGGGGAATGTCCAGTCTGGGCAGCATGAAACTTACCGGACGGCCTTGCCGGCTCTCCAGATCTCCAGGTTCCGGATCTCCTCCATCTCGGCCTCGTACCGCTCGCGGTAGTCCTTCTGGCCGTTATAGTCCAGCGAGCGCTGGGTCTCGGAGCCATCCTTGACGCTGTCGTACAGCTTGTTGAAGACGGGCTTAAGGGCGTCCTTGAACTTGGGCGTCCAGTCAATGGCACCTCGTCGGGCCGTGGTCGAGCAGGCCTCGTACATCCAGTCCATGCCGTTGGCACCAATGAGGGGGTACAAGCTCTGCGTGGCCTCCTCGACCGTCTCGTTGAAGGCCTCGCTGGGGCTGTGGCCGCGCTCACGGAGGACCTCGTACTGGGCGAGGAACATGCCGTGGATGCCGCCCATCAGGCAGCCGCGCTCACCGTACAGGTCAGAGTAGACCTCCTTCTCGAAGGTGGTCTTGTACAGGTAGCCGGAGCCGATGGCGACGCCCAGGGCAATGGCCTTCTCCTCGGCCTTGCCAGTCACGTCCTGGTAGACGGCAAAGGACGAGTTGATGCCACGGCCCTCGCGGAATAGGGAGCGGACGGTGCGGCCAGAGCCCTTGGGGGCGCAGAGGATGACATCAATGTTCTTGGGGACCTCGACCTTGGTGAGGTCCTTGAAGACGGGAGAGAAGCCGTGAGAGAAGTACAGGGTCTGCGCGTGGCGCTCGTTAGCAACACGACGTTGGCTTCCGTCATTCACACGCAAGACAACGTACCTTGCCCTCGGTCAGCTGGGGCTTGATGGCGGGCCACGTCTCGGACTGGGCGGCGTCGGAGAGCAGGTTCATGACGATGGTGCCACGTGAGATGGCCTCGTCGACGTCGAACAGGTTCTTGCCGGCGACCCAGCCGTCCTGCTCGGCATCCTTCCACGACTTGCCGTTCTTGCGAACACCGACGATGACGTTGAGGCCGTTGTCGCGGAGATTGAGGCCCTGGCCGTGGCCCTGGGAGCCGTAGCCAATGAGGGCCAGAGTGTCGTCCTTGAAGTAATCCTGGGGGAGGGGTTGTCAGTGATGCTCGGGCCAATTCGGACGAAGAATTGCGACTCACCAAGAGCTTCTCCTGGGGCCAGTCGGCACGCTCTGGAGGGCAGCAACGTCAGCGACATGTCCGGACAACAGCCAGTTCGCACACGGCACCGACGACAATTGGCATCGTCAGAATACAAGCATACCGTAGACGTCCTCCTTGTGGCCAGCAAAGTCAATCGACTTGACGCCGCGGACCTGTTGCACAACGGCTGGGCGAGCGACGGCGGTGGCGCGCACCAGGTTGCGGCCAGCAATGTACGAGCGCTGCTGGACGCGCGGCGAGGCCAATACGCGGGCCAGCGGCGCACGCAGGGTCTTGGAGAAGCTTCTCGAGGCCATTGTCACGGATGCGATGGGGTGCTTGCTTTGGGAGAGGAGAGAGTTGTCTTGCTGAGGAGAGACTTTCGGAGGCAGATGGAGGGCTGGAATTTTCTGGGGTGGGAAAACTCTCGAACCTCGACGCACCGATTTCGGTGGTGGTGGTTGAGAGGCCAGCTTACTGTCCAGTCAGACGCCGCGCTAGCCAGGGCGGAGCCCACTGTAAATTCACAGGCCAGTGCCGACGTCGCCTGGACAATGAGTATACACATCAACTGAGACCCCCAGTCTCAGCCGACCAAATCGCCCAAAAAAAACGGGTGAGCTAATACGCACCCCCAGTGCAAGTCGCGTTCAGAGTACGTTATACTGCGTAAGGTATGCTCTGACGCAATTCATTTGTCGAACCAAACTTACGAGAGTCTGAATGACCTCGCTACTGCCTGCTCTGGAATTCAGTATGCGTGTGCGCAGTGGATCAAGCAAGCGCTGGTTCGCAATGACCCAGACATGCGTTGCTCCGCCCAACGCCATTTAAGAGGTACGTCATGGAGATAGACAATCAAGGACATTGAGAAAGGCTTTTAATTGTCACAAATTCTTCTCCCAAAGTCGAAACAATGGTTCTTCTCGCTGATCTCCTTCACGTTGCCCTTAACGTATCCCCAAGCATTATCAAATCTCATGGCGCAACAGCTTCGGCTCGTCAGGCAGGATGTCAGAAACCCCCCTCCCCCGCTTTTCCAACGACATAGTGCAGCTGCATCATGCAGGGAGCGAGCCCGAAGCGTTATCGAAGACAGAGACGACACGGTCCAAGTTCTTCAGTCGGGGTTGCTTGACATGCTCAGCAAACTAAATAGCCTCGACCAGCAGGTTGCTGCTCTGCTGCCTGCTGGAGCCAAATATGGCAGGAAACCCGAGACTGACGAGAACTGCGATGTCGAACACCTCCTGTCTCTTGGAGTCAAGGCACCAATAGCAAAACGGGTCGGGTACGTGATGATCCCCTTTTTTCGCAGAAACGCAAACTGCTCCATGGAGGCCATTGCTGCAGCACAGAAGTAGGGACATAGTATCTCTCAAAAGTCGTCCGGGGCGACTCCCGATAAAGCTTCCCCTTCTGCATCTCCCAGCCAGAGAACGAGGGAGCGCACCACGCGTCACCTCACAAAGCGTATGTAGGATCTCCCTCCGTGCCTCAAACTGTACTTTCCGTTGCTGCGGCAGGCGACTCTGCACCAATTATCCCGCGTCAATTCGTCAGAGGGCCAAGCTACCAAGTCTGCGGCAGTTGGAAGTCTTGATGACAATGTCATTTAGTGACCCCAACACTGCTCTCAGCAGCGACTGCTGAAGATTCCATTGCCGTCCCTCCCGCCAATAACGCTAGACCTTAACGAGGAGCTCTAAAGTACTGTCGTCACGAAGACAACGACAAGCCGGACGCCTGTAAGCATTTCGCAGAAGCACACGGCAACCCATCCACGGATCACGCCAACAGAACTACCGAATGAAACGAAATTCCAGAACGACGACAATCCAAGCCAGACAAAGCAAGTACACCAAGAACCGAATAAAGGGGCTGGAAAGGTATCCCTCCGTCTGGAGACGAAAGATTTCCTTCCTCCAGCATGAACGCCCCGGTGTCTGTGGGAGCAAACCGGTGTTTTACAACTCAACTGTCAAAGAGTCCGTTTGCCCCGAAACGCAACGCTAGTTGGCTCGGAGGTGACGCCAGCACTTGCGTCAGAGAATCCGAGCCAGCTGCCCAATGCCGGGACCGCAGCGAAGTCGAGTCTGGCCATGCGCCTCCGAGCAGTTTCAGGGCGGTTTCAGAGCGGTCTCGACGCCGGCATTACAGGGTGCTGGCGAGACCAGGCGGTGAATGGGAAGCGAAGGAACCGAGGGGAAGTTGCCTGCAGACTGAACGTTGACGATTCGAACTGCGTTTTTTCCTCGGGCTATTAGTTATGGAATGGGTCAATAATGGGCTGAAGGAGGCAGCTAATACTAGTACAGATATCGGGAGCTTGGACATAACCGGTGAAAGCATATCCCAAGCGCCAAGTCTCCTTTGCGTAATGCAATGCCTCTCGGAGGTCACGAGGCCGCGCGGGCGGTCCGACGACGGAGAAGCCCACTTTTCGAGCCCATTGTTTCCCAGACGACGTAATGCGGCGAAGAACCAGCCCCGAGTCCGATGTGGTCGATTGGCCGGAAAGATTCCGGCCAATGCCCCACGGAAGGCCGGGCAGAGTCGGCACTTTGTGGGTCCGTCATCCTTTAAGTGTCCGGGCACCCCGCGGCGCTCCTCCACCAACACCCGGAGGGCCAGTATGACGACGACGATTGAAAGGCATCGCCAGCTGCCCCGGGCCTCGTCTGACAGACACTGCTGATGCACTTCCAAGTGACCACGGCTCGCAGCCGGCGCGACCGAGTTGCGGGACCGGCGCGGCCTCTCGTCGAGCGTGCGGTGCGTCGCGCGCCGGCCGCCGCCGCAGCAGAGATAGATAATGAAGCGGATTCTGTTACGTGTTCGCCGCGCAATGTGCGTCGTGAACCTTCCAATAGTGGACTGATGGAGGGGTCACGGGCGCCCATGTTGATAAGAATCATGTTCCTATCCCTGCCTGCGTGGCCGGAATGGATTCCGGCCACCGGGTACTTAGGCGGCCGCGAGAGTCACGATAGCACACTTGGAATCCGTGATCCTCGGCATCGCTCGCACACGCCTTGGATACCTTCAGATAAGCGTTTTCGGCCATCTCCAGCCTCTCTTTTCCCAAAAACAGTCGTCCAAGATGGGCTCCATGGCCAACACGCCACCCTTCGAGGTCCTCGAGGACACTCGTCCGGAAGACAACTCCCTCCCGGCCTTCATGGTGTCCACGACCCGGGGCTTCCTCCCCCGGATGGACCCCATCGTCACTCTGCCCAAGGAGTTTGACGCGCTCGAGTCCATCCTCCAGCGCATGCCCGTCAAGACGGCCTCCGGGGAGCCGGGCCTCCTCGCCCACGGCAAGCTCGGCGACGAGGTCGACTCCGCATTCCCTGACCTGACCGAGGCCATGGACACGTACAAGGACAACCTGCCGCTCATGAATGCCCTCTACCGGGACTACTCCTTCCTGGCGTCGGCGTATCTCCTCGAGCCCTGCCACGAGCGCTTCGTCCGGGGCGAGGAGTACGGCCTGGGCCGACAGGTGCTGCCCAAGAACATCTCTCGCCCCATCGCTCGATGTGCCGAGATGTAAGTCAAGTCTCGTGCTCTTTCCTCTTGCATGGCGGACTGGTACCACTGACACTCGTCAGCTGTGGCTTCCTGCCCTTCATGGAATACGCTGGCTCGTACGCCCTCTTCAACTACCGCCTGGAGAACCCTGCGGCGGGCCTGGAGTACTCCAACCTGCGGCTCATCCGCGCCTTTGAGCACGGGCTGCACCCCGAGTCGTCCGAGGCCGGCTTCGTGCTCGTGCACATCGACATGGTCAGGAACTCGGGGCCCCTCGTTGCCGGCACCGTGCAGTGCCTCGACGTGGCCTCCAAGGTCAGCTCCCCGCTGGGCACCGTGCAGGAGCGCGCCTCGTTCAACGAGGGCCTGTCCTCCATCGTGGGCGCCATGAAGAAGATCAACAGCGTCATGGAGACCATGTGGGGTAAGTCCCGGCCGACCGAGTACACGAGCTTCCGGACCTTCATCTTCGGCATCACGTCGCAGTCCATGTTCCCCGACGGCGTCGTGTACGAGGGCCTCAACGACGGCAAGCCCCTGTCGTTCCGCGGCGAGAGCGGCGCCAACGACTCCATGGTGCCGCTCATGGACAACTTCCTGCAGGTGCCGATGCCCGACACGCCGCTCACGGAGATCCTCAGGGACTTCCGCAAGTACCGGCCGAGCAACCACAAGGCCTTCCTGCTGCACGTCAAGGAGCGCGCGCAGGAGCTGGACCTGCGCAACTTCGCGCTCGGCCACCGCGCGACGCCCGCGACGGACGAGGAGAGGGACCTGCTGCGGGAGTCGCGCGGCCTGTGGCTCCAGATCCTGGACCAGGTGCGCGACTTCCGGTGGCGGCACTGGTGCTTCGCGCGCGAGTACATCCTCAAGCGCACGTCGCACCCGACGGCGACGGGCGGCAGCCCGATCGTGACGTGGCTGCCGAACCAGCTCGAGGCGGTGCTCGAGGACATGGCGCGCATCAGCGAGCGGTCCGGCAAGGAGGACGCCCGGGGGCTGGGCAAGGCGTGCGACGCCATCATGGACGCGGCGATGCGGCAGCGAGATGCCCTGCGGAAGGAGGTTGACAGGTTCTGCGCGGAGCGTGGCGCCGCGCGCAGCTGAAGATGTCGTTGCGGCCGAGAATGGCAGCGCCCCGGGAGCGTAGGCGTAGCTTTGGATCAAATGTTTCCCGTTCCATCTGGCTCCTCATGTGATGGCGACGCTCGGCGGATGATGCTGTGTAACAACAGCCATTGGACGACATTGGGGGCAGCAGCATGCAATCGGGGCGTGCGTGTTCCAATCTGGGCCTCCGATGGGTCTGCCCGGAGGATCGAGTAGCCTGTTGGAGTCGTCTGTTTGCTCACACATTTGGGGACTGCGATGTGAATCATGGTGGATGGGCCGAATCGCGCGAAGCCGGCATGTCCTCCGCGGCTCTGCCTCCAGCCATACCCCTCGACTCGGGCCTCATGCATCGAATGCTCTCTTGTGCTGCCTCCGGTGCGTGTGATGGTGGGTCGCAGTGCAGGAGTCATTCGCAGAGGGAGGTGGTCTCTCACAGGCCGCTGGTTGTTCGCATCGGAAGCTGACTCTGGGAACAAACCCGGCTGGACAAGACATCCACACTCACCGACCATCCTCGGCAAGCCCATGTCGGTCAACCATGCTGATCTCCGTCTAGACCGTAGATCCCGAGGCCAAATGCGACGTGCTGCAGTTTCGAACCAACACGCGTCAGGCGGAGAGGGTCGCAGCAGAACTTGGGCCGCATGCTGACCATGCAACACGCCCGCGCAACATGCCATTCGCCAAACTTACCACACTTTTGTCGCAACGCCGACGGAGCCCGAGCACCCCGTACGGGGCACAGTGAGTATTCATTCGAGACGGACAATAGACCCGGGCGGGTGTGCTGGTGCGTGCGGAGATGTTGCACGCGTGCCGCGATCCGCGGGCGTGGCCAACGCCGCGCTGGCTCGAGGTTACCCTGCAGCCTGCGGACCACCGCGAGACGTCTCACTCACAGCCTGCCTCGCCCCGTGACTTGCATCTTGCGCAATGAGCGGATCGGCGTCTTTGGGCTGTTGCGAGAACGTCCGGCCGACAAGCTACGAGCGCAGAAACGGCTTCGCGAAGCGGCGCGGCGACTAGCGACGAGGCAGCGATGATGAAGCTCGTGCTGGCCTGCATCGCGGGCCTGGCGGCGAGCGCGAACGCGGTCGAGCGATATGCCGCCTTTCCGATCACGGCAGAGGCCCTCATGCCCCGGTACTTTGTCGACAGGTCGGTTCCTCTGGCCAAACGCGACGGGGCCTGCGGCAATGGGCAGCACAACTGTACGTCGACGGCGCTCCCTTACGCCTACGGGGATGAGGCACTGACCGCCACGCAGGCCTCGACATCAACCACGGCGATCAGTGCTGCGACAACGACAGCTACTGCTTCGTCAACAAGGCCGGCGACCCGCGGTGCTGCCCCATCGGCTCCAACTGCGTCGACGACTCCATCTGCAAGAGCGACAGCTACCAGTGCAAGGGCAACATCACGACGAGCGGCACCGTCAAGACCGGGCAGGTCGGCTGCTGCGGGCGGCTATGCCCCCAGACGAGCTTCTACCTGTGTCCAAATGACCTAGGCGGGAAGTGCTGCCCGTTCGGCGCCGAGTGCCAGGCGGGCGGGAACTGCCTCACGACCAAGCCGGCGTCCAAGACGGCGCTGCTGACGCCCGTCGTCGACGGCTGCACCACGTCGCAGTTCAAGTGCGCGGACGGGACGGGCTGCTGCGACGAGCGGCAGCACTGCACGCACGTCAGCGGCACGGCGTACTGCGCGGCCGGGAGCCCGACCAACACGGGCGCGGCGGCCGCGGGCGACGGCGCGTCCGACGCCGGGCTGTCCGGGGGCGCCAAGGCGGGCATCGGGGTCGGCGCCGCCGCGGCCGGCAGCCTGCTCGTCGGCGCCGTCGCCTGGCTGTGCATCTCCAAGCGCCGGCGCAGCCCCGAGCGTCGCGGCGGAGGCGGGCCCGTCGAGATTGGCGGCGACATGGCCGAGGCGACGGTGCAGGACTACGGGTCCGCGCCGTACACGGACACGGCGGCGCCCTCGACGGCGCCGGGCGCGTCGCCGGGGCCCCCGCGCGCCGGGCCGCCGCAGCCGGACGGCCCGGGCGACATCGCCGCCCCCGTCGAGATGGACTCGTCGACGGCAAAGGGCAGCGTCTACGAGCACCGCCTGACGCCCGTCCCGGCGAGCCGCCTCACGCCGCCGCCGCCCGAGACCGTCGACGGCCGCTTCGAGCTGCACGGCTGCGAGCCGCACCGCTCGTCGCCGTCGCTGGCCACCACCGGGAGCGACATGACAGACAAGTCGGAGTCGTGAGCTGGAAGGAGCTGAGAGTTTTCGTGCCGTCTATTTATAAAACGCCTAGCCTAGCCGTACACGATGCCGTATAAACCCTGATTGATGTGGAAGAGAAAAGTCCTGCACGAATTACGTCGCAAACTCTTGACGCCCGCCTGAGAAGGAGACGCCTTACGCCGGCCGCGGGCAGACTCGAAAAGACGGGACATGAGAGAGACACAAATCTAGCACACCACGCCCCCAAACGGCGCGCAGGTCCGCAGGTCCTTAACCAGGTCCTCGACGCTGCTCAGGTGCTGGCTCAGCAGCGCCTGCTTGTCCTCGGTCGTCAGCGTCACGGTGCCGCCGGCCCTCATGCGGCGGCCCGTCTCGGCCGCAAAGGCGCCGGCCAGCTTGCTGGGGCTGCGCTGCAGCATGGCGGGCACCGAGTCGCGCTGGTTGGCGTGGGGGATCGAGGGCGTCTCGGGCATGAGGTAGCAGTAGAGGAACTCGACGAGCTTGAGCTTGACCTCGCGCGGCGTGGAGCGCGACTTGAAGAGCGACGTGACGGTGAGCAGGCCGTCGAGGCCCTCGAAGGTGCGCGTGTTGGTGGGCGCGTCGAGGAGGGCGACGACGAGGGTGAGGAGCGTGGCCGACTGGATGGCGGGGCAGTTGAAGGGCTCGAGGAGGTCGAGGAGGAGCTGCGAAGCGCGACGTCAGCACAGAGATGCCGGGCATGGCCTTGGCCGGGCCGCACGGGGGCACCGACGTTCATGTTCTGCTCCCGCGAAAACAGCAACTTGCTCGGCGGGTGCAGCAGCAGCGCGCCCTGTATCAAGTCGAGCGCGCTCAGGATCAGGAGGTCGTTCTGCCCGTCGCTGCCCTTGGCCATCAGGCGGTCGAGCGTGCCGATCAGGCGCAGCGCCACGTTCCACTCGAAGCCCTCCTGCAGCTTGAAGAACTCGCGGAAGGCCGGGTCCTGGCCGAGCTGCGCGAGGTCCTTGCGCGGCGGCGACGGCACGTCTCCGTCCGCGGACGACCTGCTGCTGGCGCTGCTGGCGCTGCTGCTGCGACGGCGGTGGTCGGAGAGGCAGATCTGCGCCAGCAGGCCCTCTACCTGGCGCAGGCCCTTGCGGACCTTGGGGCCGTCGTAGGAGGAGAGGTTGTCGAAGGCGAGGGAGAGGAGGGCTTCCATCTCCGCGGCGGATGGTTTGTCCGCGTGTCTGTTGAGGCGCTCGAATGTGCGTGTTCCTCGCGCCCTGCGCAGCGGCGCAACGCACTCGGCAACAAGGACAAAACGATGCAAGCGGATGGGGGCAAGGCCGCGAGGGTTTGGCGCGCAAGAGCGCAAATATGTTAATACAGATGGACGAAGAAGAAATGCATTTGGGCATCAATGGGGCGAAAGCACGGCGCGGCGCAGCGGAGAGGAGGGAGGGAGAGGGAGATCGGATCGGGCAGCGAAGACGTGGTGGTGCGCACTGTGGGCGCTGGGCGACCGTTGACGGGGCAACCGGCACGGGACCGGGCAACCGGCGGTGCGGCGGCGCCGGTGCTGGGCCGGGGCCGGCATTGCGGAGACGCCGGCGCGTGGCCAATGCCCATGCGCGGAAGCTGGCTCGTAATTGAATGCTCTGGTGGCTGGATTGATCTGAGGACCCTGGCCTGGAACGCGTACGGTGGCTGGCGGTTCGCGCGCCCCCTTTCCACAGTAGCATTCCGGGGAGATTGCCCGCCCCTTTCACATTCCCTTTGCAGCGCCGTGCAGCGCCGCGTTGACGCTGCGCAGTACTCGTCGACGTCGACGCAAGCCCGCGCTCGAGCATGTGACGGCGCTGCTCGTCCAGCCCCGTCCGCAGCGCCAGCCAGCCTCGCCGCACCTCGCGCAGCCTGCCAGTCAGCTTCGCAGACGGCGCGCGTCGCCGGCGCTTCGCGTGGCGGCGCGATGCAACCCAGCCCGACGGCTGCCCTCCCGCCGCCGCGACTCCCCAACCGCGCGTCTGCGTGCGTCCTCCATCGATGCGCTGACACGCCCGCGCCCTGAGCCATCGACAGCGGCCGCGCGCCCCCCTCGTTCAATGAACCGGCCGACGAGCGAGTCGAGAGGGCGGACGAGACGGGACGCCAGCAACTCGGCTGCCTGTTCGCGATCCTTGGCCGCGATCCTGCACCGCGCCCATCCCCGCAGCCCTCCCATCCCACCCCACGCGGCCAGCGCCGCCCCACGACCCGACTTGACTCGCCTCGCCTCGCTGCCTGGCATGTCGCCCGCGGCCTCGAAACACTCCGGCACGATGCCCGACCGCTGCGCGCCCGCCTCGCCCGCCGCCTCGCCCATCGCCGCCGCTCCTCCCGCCGCCGGCCACAGCAGCAGCCCCCTCCTGGCCTCGCCCAACGCCATCCCGCCCGGACCTCCAGCAGCGGCCTCTACAGCCGCGCGAGCAGCCAGGGCCACAACCACAGCTTCACGCAGCCCGCGTCGCTGCCCGCCCTCCTGCACCCCGTCTCCGAGGCCGACTGGCTCAGCCAGCGGCGGCAGACGACCAACTGGCGCTCGCCGGCCCTCAGCCCCGGCATCGTCACCATCATGCAGCACCAGGCCACCCCCCGCCGCCCGGCGCCCCCCCCCCGCCGCTCAACGTCGACCGGTACGCGCACGACGACCTCAACTTCACGCCCAAGCGCTCGTGGACCGACGACAAGGAGAGGGTCGTCCGCGCGCCCTTTGAGTACGCCATCAGCCACCCCGGCAAGGACTTCCGCGCCCAGCTCATCGCCGCCTTCAACACCTGGCTCGACGTCCCCCCCCCCAGCCTCGACATCATCACAAAGGTCATCGCCATGCTGCACGAGTCGTCGCTCCTCGTCGACGACGTCCAGGACTCGTCGGAGCTGCGCCGCGGCTTCCCCGTCGCCCACGCCATCTTCGGCGTGCCGCAGACCATCAACTCGGCAAACTACATCTGCTACCTCGCCCTGCAGGAGCTCCAGCGCCTCGACAACCCGCGCTGCATCTCCATCTTCTCCGAGGAGCTCGTCAACCTGCACCGCGGCCAGGGCATGGAGCTCTTCTGGCGCGACACCCTCACCTGCCCCACCGAGGAGGACTACCTCGAGATGGTCGGCAACAAGACGGGCGGCCTCTTCCGCCTCGGCATCAAGCTCATGCAGGCCGAGTCGCCCACCGTCGTCGACTGCGTGCCCCTCGTCAACCTCATCGGCCTCATCTACCAGATCCGCGACGACTACATGAACCTCAACTCCAACGAGTACACGCACAACAAGGGCATGTGCGAGGACCTGACCGAGGGCAAGTTCTCCTTCCCCGTCATCCACAGCATCCGCGCCGACCCGGCCAACCTGCAGCTCATCAACATCCTCAAGCAAAAGACCACCGACACCCAGGTCAAGCGCTACGCCGTCTCCTACATGGAAGGCACCGGCAGCTTCGCCTACGCCCGCGCCGTGCTGGCCACGCTCATCGAGCGCGCGCGCCGCATGGCCATGGAGATGGACGAGGGCGTGGGCAAGGCCTCGGGCATCCTCCGCATTGTGGACAAGATGGTCATCGAATGATGTACGGCGCCCGAGGAGCGTGGCCTTGTGTTTGCTCATGTAATGCCGTGGACCTGCTAATTGGGAGGAAGAAAGGGAAGGGAGAGAATGAAATCTCAAGGCATCTGGGGCAACATTCAGCCATGGGATGCCATTTATACCTTGTGTGTGTGACGGATGATACCAACTTGTCTACAGCCATTTATAGCAAATTACAAGATTTGAATCACAGAATCCTGTCATGTCAATTATCTATCCTCTGGTAAACGCCGGTTGAGACACGCTCATGCAGAAACATCATCATCCCATCATGACACAGCCAACGGAGCAGCCCTCCTCTTGACCAGCCTCACCCACCGCCTTCTCCGCCAGTCCCCCCTCCGCCGGCTCCCGTCCTCGCCCTCCTCCCAGCTCGGCTGCGGTTTGGCCTTGGGCCTGCTGCTGCTGCTGCTGCCGCTGCCGTCGCCGTTGCCCCTCTCCAGAGGGTCCACGACGCCCGTGCGGTCCTCGCGCTCGTCGTACATGTCGTAGACCCAGCGCTCACCCTCCGTCTCCACCTCGACGCCCGTGATGATGCGCTCCTCGACCCACTCGCGGCTCCAGAGGTCCAGCGCCCATTTCTTCTCGCTCCACTCCCAGCCGTTGGGCGCCATGACGTCCTCGAAGAAGCGCGAGCCGCGGGGCCGGTCGCCCGTGATGCGCGATTGCGAGAGCGGGTCGTAGGGCGAGGGCGAGAAGAGCCAGGGCTCCCACTCGCCCGCGGCCGACATGCGCTGCAGCTCGAAGATCTCGACCTCGCGCGTCTCGGGCGCCGAGTCGAGGATGACGTCGTCGGCGATCCAGTGGTCGAGCCACGTCTTGGCCTTTTCCTCGCGCGGCTGCAAGTGCTGCTGGTGCTGGGCGTGCAGCAGGGCCTTGACGCTGGGGTGCGCCATGGCGACGAGCGCCCATCCGCCGCAGAGGAAGATGAGCCGCCAGGGGATGATGTGCGCGGCAATGGTCATGAAGGCTCCGCCGGCAAACAGGAATAGGAACACGGTCGAGGACAGCGCCTCGTTGCTGAAGTTGGTGACGGGCACCAGCAGCTCCACGATCTTGTCGTGCGCGTGGCTAAAGTCGCCCATGCTATTCTGCAAGTACTGCATGTTCTTGAAAAAGTCCTTGCTCAGCTCCTTGGCCGGCCGGACCGTCGCGGCGGGCGCGAGCGGCGGCCCGCTGGGCGAGTACCCGATGTTCTGCTCGCTGGAGAGCGTTCCCTTGGGGGGCGCCGGGTGGCGGGCGATGAAGGAGGGGACGAGCACGCTGAATACGAGCAGGACCATGGGCAGGGCTGGCAGCAGGTAGGGGTCGAGGCAGACGAAGGAGTAGACGGCCAGGAAGGAGAGCGTGTGGGTGGGCTGCTGCCAGGAGAAGAGGCCGGTGGCGTCGTCTTGGAACTTGAAGACGACGCCGATGCGGGCGTTGAAGTGGCGGAAGTTGTACGACATGGTGGTGAGGTTGAAGTTCGGGCGCTGCGCAAGGGTGGGCGACTTGTCGTCGGGGCACGTTGGCCCGTCGGCGGCGTGGGCATTGTCGGTGGGGATGACTTGCTGCAGCAGCCTGCTAGGGTTAGCATCGCGTCGCCATCGAGGGAAACGGGCGCATGGCTTGCCTCTCCACCAGCCGATCCTGAATGCCAGCCCTCTCGCGGATCGCCGCGAAGCCACCGCGCAAGCCGCTCTTCTGCGAGGGCGTCGTCGTGCCCGACTCGGCCGGCTCGCGCTTGCGCTCCGGAGAGGATTGGTCCTGCCCGCCGGCGGTGATCTCGGCGATGGAGTCGTCCATGGTGGTGACACGACTAGTCAGGACATGTTAGGGCTGGCGGTTGGCGATGGATGCGGCGTATAGGCTGCGTAATGTACGAACTAGGTGTGCTGCAGGTTGGAGGTTCCGAGGCCGTGGGCATGTGACGCGGAGGCGGAACCGCGCGATCCGGTGCATGCAGCACCACCGACGAGGGGGCGCGGCGCTAGCGGTAGCCACCCGAGCTTCCAATCGCCAACTTGTACTGCTTGGTGTAGTAGCCAAATAATATGGCCCTGCGCCAACGGCTAAGCTTCAGCTCGAACGAAGATATACTCGTATGCATTGCTCCCGTAGTCCGTCCAATCGCACAATCACCTCTATTGTACGACCTGGCGTTGCTTCACGCGTCTGGGACCGAAGGCCCGAGCTGTATGTACACTGGAGATCAGCGGCAGACTGCAGACCGCGTGTTTGGGATGAACATGTGACAGAGGCTGCAGGTGCCGAATAGGAGATAGCACGAAAGGCGGTCTGTCCCTTGCAAGTTTGCAGGACCCTGTCTGTTCGTGCATGATGTGCTTTTACGTCCGATAATCACGCCTCTAGAACATCGTCATTGCACCTACGGAGTACCTAGACATTAACTGCAGGGGAATAGGGGACGGGCTTCAAACGGAATGGCGCTTGTTGGCGACGTTCCAGGCTCCGCCAAAAGCACCTGCTTCGACGGCTGGGCGGCTCAGGTGATTGGGCTGGACGATGATCCTGCTTTGGATCAATGCCGACTGGTTGGCCCGAGCCCAGGATGAAAGTTGAGGGTAAACATACTCCGTAAACAATGGAGGCGTCTGCGCGGCCAACCCTTGACACTGCTTGAACCTTGCATGAAGCTGCACGTCATCCGTTGAGCGTTGTCCAACAGGCAAATCCTCGCGACGGGTGTGCTTGAAACGCGCTCCACGGTCGATGCGCCAGAAAGGGTCCCGAATCCAGCGAGGTCGAGCGCGCGTGCAGCACAGACGCAGGCGGGTCGGGACAAGGAGAGGAAGAGATGAGACGTGAACAGTGGAAGCATCGCCTGGGAAACCGTCCTTTCTCCCATTCCGGACTTGTTGATATTATCCCCGTCGCTATACGGCCCAGGCACTCCGTGTTCCGGGAAGCAACGCTCCGCGCAGCCACGAGGCGCAATTTCTCCGTTCGGCTGCCGCGTGCCGCGTGAACAGGCGCGCATGCGACACTCCTGCAGCGTCGACGTTTGATTGATACCTACTCGCACAGGTCGGGCCGCTTCCAGGCTGATCTGTGCCTACCTACCTACCTAGGTAGGTAGGTACTGTGCAAGGTACGAAGTACGAAGTACGGTCTACGAGCACTCGTACCAAGGTACCTGAGTACGAGCACGAGTAATGCGGCACGTCCCTTTCTGCCCAGTACTCGTAGCCGCCAGTCGTCTAGTGCCCGCCTGCTCGGCACCGTTGGCCCCACCCTCCAAGCCAAATCTCCCGTTTCCAGCAGCCACCGTGAGCGGCGCTCGTAGCAGGTACCTGCCAATTGGCCGCACGCGCGCCAAGCACGCGCGTACTCGGACCTGTGCACGTACCAGCGTACCTACCTGCTCGACGGGCTCAACTGGCAGTGGTGGCCCTACTGCATGGCGCAGGTGCCCCTTCGCTCCTGGAGATGCTCACCAATATCCCTAGTCGTTGGCCACTCAGCGAGCTCTGCTGCTCCTCCGCACACCTCCATCCACTGTTCTGTCCGCTCCAGACCACTGGCTGCCATCCATCCCTCGTTCTCGAAAAAAAACACAACCGACGACGAGCATATTAAAGCGCCTATCGTTCTTTTCCCTCCCCCCCCACGCCTGTTCGCGCTCGCGTCTGTCCCCTCGAGGCAGGACGCGCTGACCACTGGCCTCTCGTCCCGAGCACGGCTGCTGCTGCCCTCGCCGACGACGATTGCGTCGCCCATGTCCGCGTCCGGAATGAGGTAGCCTCTCGCATGCACTCAGCTCCCTGACCGGACTGAGTCTGCTGTCCCCAGACGCCCGCCAGGCCCGCAACCGACGCAGGCGCGCATCGGCTCTATGACACTGATGTACAAGGCACCTGGGCCTCGACCAGCCGACTCGTCTCCGACTTGCCTGTGAGTGCTTCCCGTCCTGTTCGCCTCCTGAGACCGGAGCAGCGCCTTGGCCGACGCGCCCACGCCCACGTCTCGCCTGTGAACCTTGGCGAAACTGACTGGGGCTTCTTTGTCCAAAAGCAGGGGCACTTCGGGCTCGAATCCATCGTTTCCTCCCTCGTCAAAGAGCATCCGCCTCGTCTCCAACGCCCCAATGCTCACCGCGTCCTCCACCCACCACTCGCTCGCGTCCATCGATCGAAATGGCGAGAACGGCCAAGTTGCACAGTCTTCGGGCTCCTACGATTTCCTGCCGTCCGTCAACTTCGACGACCTTCACACCAGCATCGAGTCGGCCTCGACCGAGTTCAAGTTGACCCAGTTTCCCTCACCGACCGGCGAAGGAAGCATCCTCGAGGCCAAGGGCATGGCAGACACGAAACTGCTGCCAGACAAGCCCACCGTGACGCAGGGTATGGGCCAGCCACGCGCGGGCAACGCTCCGGCGGCGAACAGACCTGGGCGCTCGGGGTCGATCCTGCGAAGACCGAGCACATCTACCAGACGTCCTAGTACGTCGTCCGTCGTCTCCTCGTCTTCTGGTACTCCCGACGCCCCCACGGCTCCCGCAGCCATGCGAAACCGCCGCCAGAACCACTACCCTCCTGTCTCGAATGCGACCATTGTTTCCAAGGCTCCGCGCAAGTCGATTGGCCCTGGCATCATCGGAGACGCAGACACTGGGACGCGGAGTTCACATGGGCGGCGTCCCAGCTTGTTGAATGAGAAGGGAGCTGGCGATTCCAGTCGGAGATCCATCGACGGCACGTCAGGGACGGTGCCGGATATCACGCGTAACATGGCAAGCTCGAGAGCCACCAAGGCAAAATCCGTGCAACCGCCCATGCGACCGAGCCAGGCAAACATGCTGGGTCCTGGTTCCAACCTAACCCCGGAGCACAACCGGCTGTCGACGCTAGCTCCGCGCTCGCCACGTGTCGGTGGGAAGGGAATGACACCGTCATCGGGCGGCAAGAGGGCGTCCATGATGCCTGGTGCCCATCACTCCTCACACGCCACTGGCTTAGGTGCAAGGACCATTAGTCCCACTGACACGAGGCGGATGAAGCGACTGTCCACGATGCCGCACTCGCAAAGCCTCAACATAGTCGCCAGCGTGCCTCCCCCGCCGCTAGTGTCCATGGACATGCGGGCGGACTCTCGGTCTCCCTCCATGATACCCCGCAAAGCATCTGGCACCCCCTCGTCTGTCCGGACTACTCCTGATTTCACCAACAGAAAATCGTATAGCTCCGGACTGTCGGTTGGCTCGGCGGCGAGCAACAACACCGTGCGAACGTCCACTGGATCCATACAACCTCGCCTCCCTCAGTCAGCGTCTACGTCTCGACTCCCTGCGCCGAAGCACACGACTGTGCATAACCCACTCTCCGCTGAGGGTGAGGAGGATGATGTCCCTCCCGTGCCTGCCATCCCCAAGGCTTACGAGTCCCCGAAGGATTCCCCGGGAGAGGCATATTTCATGGACAAGAAGAAGACCCGTCTGAGCGCCGTTGACGCCCTGAGTGTGAATGGCAATTCGACAGGAAGCATTTCCATGCCGGTTCATCCCGAGCCGATCAAGGCACAGCACAGAGCCAGTGCCAGGAAAAGCTCATCAATCATGCCTACGACGAGCACCGAGAACGAGAAGGACGGCCCTCAGGCCAAGAAGCAGCTTCAGCCCTTGAGGCTGCCGCCGCTCAACATAGGTCCCCTGAATCTTCCCACTAACACCAAGGTTGCCGCGCTTCAAGACCATGCCAACTCTGGTCGAGACTTGAGCCCGCCGCCCTCGCGACGGCTGCCGAAGACGCCCACGACTCCAATGACGGCGTCCAAGAGCTCGTTCTTCTCCAAAAGCAAATACGATGAAACCATCGAGCTACCGTCTCTCCGGAGTAGCTCCTCTGTGCATCATACTCATCAACTAACCCCGACTCCGCCAGATGGGGATTCTTCAGATTCGTCTATTGTTGCTCCGGACCACAAAACAAGCATTTCGCCATTCCTTTCGTCGTCTCTGCCCAAGGGAGGCTTTGAACACAGTTTCCTCAAGAGATCAAAGACCGGAGGGGATTATCCCACCCTGACTGGGCACGTCTTCGAAGACAGGGGCCATCAGAAGCCTGCTGGACCTAGGGAGCCGAGCATGAGCAAGCCGATGCCCAAGTCCCCCCCCCCGGCTCCCGAGGAGCCCCAGACTCCATCAGCAAAGAGTTCACTGAGGAGAAAACTCAGTTTGACGTGGAAGCGGGGCAATTCTAAAGGCAGCATCACTGTCCCCAGCGATGTTGTTGACAAGTCCTCCATGCCGCAGCAAGGAAGACAGGACGATATGCCGCCACCCCGGATCCCCGCATCGGCAACGACCAACAGCTTGTCGAGCGCGAAGCCGCTAGCCCCGAGTCCGACTGTGGGCTCCAATGGTGGGTATCTAGAGTCTAGAAGGCGGAAGAGCTCCGTCGCGAGCTTGACCAGCTTCGTCTCCCACGACAGAGTCAGGAGCGATACTTGGGGCAACAAGAAAGAGGCAACCGATTCGGTCACGTTGCCAGCGACCCGCAACCTAGGAGTCGCAAACAGGATCCTGAAACCAAAGACATCAATGAATGCTTTGCGCAGTTCGGGATACTCGGCCACGGATCTGGACAAGGATGACTTGGTTGCAGAGGAGGAAATGCGTAAGATGGGCTCTCGCCGAAAGGAGACTGAAGTCGCTGCTAGGGCTCTGGATGCTTTGAGGAAGCGTGCATCGCCCAAGGAGCGCGTCAGCCCTCATGACGCCATCCGCATTGCCATGCTGAATATTTATGAGCGCGGCGAGATTATCGACTTCGACGACATCTACTTTTGCGGGACGCAGAATGCCCACAAGGTTGTTGGAGATGTGCAGTCGGACGTACCCAACTTTGGCTATGACGATGATCGCGGAGACTACACAATTATCCCGGGAGACCATCTTGCATACCGCTACGAGATTGTGGATATTCTTGGAAAGGGGAGTTTTGGGCAGGTTGTCAGGTGCATCGACCACAAGCAGGGAGTCCTTGTTGCAATCAAGATTATTAGGAACAAGAAGAGGTTCCATCAGCAAGCTCTTGTCGAGGTCAACATTCTTCAAAAGCTGCGCGAATGGGTAAGTTGCCTCTCCTCGGCTACGAAGATATGCGCGTTGACGTTCTTCGCAGGACCCCAAGAATAGGCACAGCATGGTTAGCTTTACCCAGCACTTCTACTTCCGTGGGCATCTCTGCATTTCGACCGAGCTCCTGGATATGAACCTTTACGAGTTCATCAAAGCGCATGCCTTCCGAGGCTTTTCGCTGCGGATCATTAGGCGTTTCACGAAGCAGATTCTCAGCTCTCTAGTCCTGCTCAAGCAGCGCAAGGTCATTCACTGCGACTTGAAACCCGAGAACATCCTCTTGCGACATCCCCTTCATTCGGAAATCAAGGTCATCGATTTCGGCTCCAGCTGCTTTGAACACGAAAAGGTGTACACGTACATCCAGTCCCGCTTCTATCGATCGCCGGAGGTCATCCTCGGCATGACATACGGCATGCCCATCGACATGTGGAGCGTTGGCTGCATTCTCGCGGAGCTGTATACTGGGGTTCCCATCTTCCCCGGTGAGAATGAGCAAGAGCAGCTCGCTTGCATCATGGAGGTGTTTGGGCCGCCGGAGAAGCATCTGATTGAGAAGAGTACGAGGAAGAAGCTCTTCTTTGACTCCATGGGCAAACCTCGATTGACCGTCTCGTCCAAGGGCCGCAGACGCCGTCCTTCGTCGAAAACGCTGCAACAGGCCCTGAAGTGTGACGATGAGGCCTTTATTGACTTCCTGGCTCGCTGCCTGCGGTGGGACCCGGAGCGACGGTTGAAGCCCGAGGAGGCGATTCGCCACGAGTTCATCACGGGACAGAAGCCGCCAGCCCCGATCCCGCGCCTTGCCGCACGCGATTCTTCCCCGGTGAAGCGGAACAATACGATATCGACTCCACGTCCGCTGCCGGATCCGCCTGGGGCTGTGGGTAAGGGGCTGAGCACCTTGAGGACGGCCACTAGCCCCCACAAAGCGGTTTCAGGAGCCGCAAGGAGGACTTCTGGCGCGACGGCGGCCACGGCGGCAAGCATCAACAGGCGGACCAGCGCGGGGGGGGGATCCATCTCCGGTGGCGTCAGCAGCCTCCCTCGAGCAGCTGGTAGGATGGTGAGCGGGAAGCAGGATCTTGCCGCCGCGGGGGCATCGGCTGCCATGAATCGCAGAGCATAGTTTCGGCGAGCCGACGCGGAGATCCGAAGCATTTACGAGCCGTGGAAGCACGGTGATGTGGGTCACCAGCGTGTATATGATGGCCGATGAGTCTTTGGGCGCCGAACAACATTACGAAGCCCGTCGGACGAGAGAGATGGGCGAGGACTCAGCAACCGAAACGAATCATACCTTTTGTTTTCCATGCCTTCGATCCGATTTTTTTCATCATTCTTGAAGCGGCGACTGATGGCAACGAAGAACAAAAGACACACCTACTCAAGAGAATGTGGCCAGCTTCACGGCTGGCCACCACGTTGGAACGGCCATCGCGCCAACGCTGTTGCAACGACGACGGGAGGGAGGGCATGCTCTTTACTTTTTGCTTTTGGGCCTCTCGTCGAAATGTATACTATTCATGAAGGGATTGAATGAAATGCCCCAGGCGGTTACTCATCTTTTGGAAGGGAAGAGAGGAGCCTGGTAGAGGAAGGTGGGGCTCGGTTTAGAGAACGCTGGGAAACCCGTTCCGTTGCGGTTTGGTTTTTTTCGCACACAATGAACAAGCTCCATACAGGACATAGAGAACTCTGATAGCACCACGGCTGCCCTGAGGCCTCCATGATGCTTACGGCGACGCCGATGACGCCGATGACGATGAATGCATGTGATTGTGAGAGTCACAGGAGTCGAGACCGGGTAGAATGCGATGCGAAAGCCACAACTGTGGCGGCTGTGGCAGCCCGGGCGACGCTTGCACGATAAAGCGTGCACGGAGTAGGGACGGGCGTGTCAGATCGGGTGCGGCAGCCCGCGCATGTCTCACCCACAGCCGTGGCCCAAGTTCATCGGTCGGAAGGCGTCGTGGCAGAGGGACCGAGGGGTCTAGTCTGCAGCGAGATGATACTCGTAGACACCTAGGCGACGGCTAGCCAGAAGGGGATATATCTTTCATATCCTCCGTCGAGAGGCATCGAGGCTCATTGCGTGTCTAAGCCATGCGGGAGGGAGGGGAGGGGTGTGTGTCCAAGCCGAGGGCTCACCGAGGGCTCGTCCGGTGAGGACCGCAGCTGCGGCAAGCGAGCGCCAAATCACATGCTCTGGCTGCTCGGCGGCGGAGACGGCTGCCTGATGCCTGCGGCTGCCGCTGGCTGCACGAGCGAGCACCAGCAGAGTCAGAGCGGAGGCTGCTGCAGATTATGGAGTGCTGGAACCCAGTGACCAGCGGCCGGGGACGATGGGTGGGGCCTCCGCCGGCGACTCCGGGCTGGCCGTCGCGGCTGTCGGATGGCCAGCGGCACCTGGACGGGTCAGTCGAGGACGCCCAGCAAGGAGCCCAACCCACCACCAGCAAGCCACGGGTCGAGGCGCAGCTGGGCGAGCGTCCAGGCACTGTGGGAACGAGGCTGCAGGGCGCGCAGGGGAAGCTTGGGATGAGGTCATGCCGCATGCGTCGGCGCGTTTTCGTTTTCGGCTCGCCGCGGTCGACGGCAACGCAGGCAGACGATTGCCCCAAGAGGGCAAATCTTTCGAGCGATGCCGGTGACGTCTCCTCCAGCCACGGAGACGGTGCTATGCCGGCCGTCGGACGAAACCTGCCGACGCGAGCCCGCGCCGCCGACCGGTCTGAGCGCCCGGCTGTGATACACGTGCTCATTGCGCTCGTGCTCGTATGGGCGTGTTCGAACCGGGCAGTCCGATCAATTGGCGCCTCCAGCACCTCCAGCCAGTTCCAAGCCTCTGCGCCGAGGTCCAAGAGTCGCGGGCTGACGATGGCGCAAATCAGCCAAGGCTTCGGCGGCGGTGGGGTGTGAAGCCGCAACCACCTTCTCGCTCACGGCCCCATCCGCTGATCTATAGAGTTAGCAATCCTCGGGTCGATGCAGCCCCCCGGCAATTCGATGGCAGCCGCATTGGTGGCTGGTCCCCCCCTATTAATGGCAACAGCAGCTGCGGGCGCCATGAAACCGGTCGACTCTCAAGCACCGGCGAGATCCCCTCTTGGCGGATATCGGCACATGCCAGCAAACTGCGCCCGTGACATTTCTAGCTAGTTCGTCCGATGCACAAGATGAGGAGGGCGGGCCGCCCGGTCGGTTTTCTGCCACGTACTCCGTATTCCACATCTGCGAATAGCGCTGCCATGGCCATTTCATGGCCCCCAAAATTTGTGGCGACAGCACTGGGCGGCCGCGGTACGAGGCCACCAGATGCAATCGCTTCGGCGGCAGAGCTCGATGGCCCGTTTCTGAGGCCGGCCCCGTGGATGCGGCTGCCCAAGCATCCAAATCCGGCATTGACCTGGCGTGGTAAGGCCCGGTGTGACTCTGCTATTGGAGGGCGGCGCTGCATGATGCCTCTCTAGGTGCGCGTATTCTCGCGATGCCCTGGTACATACCTGGCTCTCTTGGTAACACACGGGTTACCGACCCGACGGTGAGGGGTGTGGCAAGCCGGCGGGGATCGCTCAAAGCTGGGGACGGCCGTCAATGCATCGAACGCCTAGCGGCACTCCGGGCGATTGAGACACACAGAAATGTCTTGGGCACAGAAGTGTGTTAGACACGCATGCCCGTTCAGGGACACACTTGTTTTGTGTCGAGTTTCTTGGCCGCGCCATCGCTTCACGACGCTGCCTGTCTGCTATCCTGGAACAGAAGCAGGAACAAGGCTTCTGTAGCACGACACCAGCAGGGCGGACAGCATGGGCAACCTGCGGCTCGCACTGCGGCTAGTTCCGACGAACGGTGACGACGGCAGCCATTGGACAGGGCAGGGTGGGCAGGGGTCAAGGGCCAGGGCGTGGCCGCAGCCATGTCCAGGTCGCTGCTCGTCAGCGACGGCCTGATTTGTGAAACCTGTTTCGTGATGTGCTGGGAGGGTCCTTTTTGGCTTCGCATGCTCTATTTTCAGCTCGGTGACAGCACGGGGACAGGACGTAGTCATTCTGCCTTCTGTCGTGGCACAAACGCAGGTATGCATGCAACGCAGATTGGAGGTTCTGATGGAAATTCCTCTTCTGACCAACAAGCCCCAATTTCGTGGTGCCGGCTTGTGTGGAGCTTGGTGCAAGGCTGCGCGGCGGTGCTCGCGCACAGTCATCGGATGCCGTCATCGTCGTCGTCGCCCTCGTCGTGGCTCGCGGGCAGTTCGGACGACATGCGCGGCGCGGCGCGCGCGGAGGCCCTCGGCGGTGGTGTTGCCGTCATCATCGGTGCCTGCCTGCGCGCCTGCGGCACGCGGGCCTGCTCTTGCACGAACAATGGTCAGCACGGGCTGCTGGTCAGGGCGTCGGCAAGATTCGTGGAAGAAGTCGATGGAAGAGTTGCATTGGAAATTCGGCTGTCGTGGAGATCTGATTCAGGCAGAGAAGGCTGTCGCTGGTTCGGGGCCTCCTGGCCCTGGTCCCTGCTCGTCGAGGGTCGAGGGCGCCTTCCTTGCCTCACCAACCTCAACTCATGCCTCAGGACAGGGCAATACGTACTGTTTAGCTAAAACCACCATCACGTAGTGGCTTGCTTCGTTGGCTTTGCTTCATCTCATCCCTCCTGGCCAGCCACAATGCGTCGAGTCGCAGCAGGGACGCCCAGCAGGGACGCCCAGCATTTTGTCCCCGCCAGTTCAGCCCTGTGCTGTATGTAGGTCAACGTCCTAGCCCAGCCAGCGCCGCCAGCGCCGCCAGACCGAGCCAAAACGATGCCCGCCCACAGCATCGCCCGCCCGCACGCACCCCTCCCCCCCGGTCAAGGCCCAATTGGTGACTCCTCCGCCGGGCCATGCGTCTTCCACAACGTCGCGCACACACCACCCTCTTGTTGCCTTCTTCACCTTGTCGCTCGGTGCTGCGCCTTGAGCACTCGCGATGGGAGCCCGCCCCGATTTACCGGGGCACCCTGCGCCATGGCGGCAGGCCTGCATTAGACGCTCTGCAGCCCTTTAGATAGTCACCTGTCGGGTTAGTCAGAGTCGGTCCGCGTCTCTTGCTCATCCGCGCCGCTGGTGCCTTGCGCTCGAGAGTCGAGAGAAACCGAGGTGCGAGAGCTGCGAGAGCGTCCCCAGCCGCGAGGGCGTGCCAGTAGTGCGCACCTCCCGTCTTGTTCGTCCCTCCAGACCCAGTCTTTCTCTAGGCTACGACTGCTATAAGGCTGCGATGCCTCGTCGCTCATCCCTTGTCCATGTCTCTTTCCTGTATCCGTCATAGTCAACGGTACTCTCTTTTTTCCCTTTCCTTGCCTGATTTGTCTCTCATCGTTTCGTTGTCTCGCTTGCCGTTTACATCTACCTCTTCATCCCTTGTCCACATCAACACGCTCCCGGATTCACGTCTTGCGAGCCTCAACACCAATAATCGCCGTCTCTACCTTCGTCGTTGGCCAAAAAGCAGACGTCGCGGGACCTTGGCGCGGCCTTGCTGCAACCCGCGCATCTCATTCACTGCAAGCCGACCAACAGCGCAGTAACCATGTGCTACCAGCTTGTTGAGCTCTACTCGGCATGCCGATGCCTCTACTACCAGCACGCCATTGATCGATGCGCATCGTACGGAAGGCCCGGCCATGGCATCCAGCAGCGGACCATCTATGTCGGATATGCCTGCAACGCACACTCGAGCCGGAATGCCCAGTACGCTTCAGCTCAAAGCTACTCGGACTCCGGCTACCACAGCAGTCGCTCCAGTCATAAAAGCTACCGGTGAAACGTGCTGTCTTCGATAATGGGCTGCCAGTCATGGCGATTCCCGCGGCTGGCACTCTTCAACTTTGGTGAATGGGTCACACATCTCTACTCAACCAATCCATCACGCCTCTCGTCTTTGCTGGCGGGCTACAGGGGCGAGATAGCATCGCCCCCTCCTACTCGGACACTTTGACTCGTCACAGCTCCAAGTCACTCACCATTTCCTCCTTTTCACGAGACCACCAGTCGCCATGAGCCACGCAACGACCTTATCGAAGACACGAAAAGAACGAGACTACGCCCTTGATCCCATCTTCGCCAATTCGCTTTTGAGGCCTCCCAATCGTGGTGAGACGGATTGAGCCTCTCCATTGCCAACACGTTCGATGTCTGGCAGGAAACACCTCCTCGGAAAGAGAGTCCGCCCACATCATGGCCTTTGTCATTTTCTTTTCTCTACCTTTTCTCCCTCTATTGACACAACTTCTCCCACCTCACTGTATGCGTTTTTGTCCCTTTTTTTTTTTTTTTTTTTTTTTTTTTAATCTTCTGCATAGCGCTGGATGGATATATGCGTCATGCGGCAACGGACGGCTGATGACATGAGGATACGCAAGCTATAAAAGTCGGCTTCAATGGTTGTGAGCATTGGCTGCTCAGCGGGGCACTGTCATTTGACTATTTTCCTTTGCATTGGGCTGGCATAGCACGATTGGCT
This sequence comes from Tolypocladium guangdongense, assembly GCA_022114105.1. Classification (NCBI taxonomy): domain Eukaryota; kingdom Fungi; phylum Ascomycota; class Sordariomycetes; order Hypocreales; family Ophiocordycipitaceae; genus Tolypocladium; species Tolypocladium guangdongense. The sequence goes on along the minus strand of NRQP01000001.1, from coordinate 3,342,401 downwards.
CGGCGACTCACCATGACTTGGAGCCGTCTCGACCAGACTGGCTTTGGCCGAGTCTAAGCTTTGGTCATGGTCACTGCGGGCTTCTGCGTGTGCTTGGGAAGGACAGGATATCAGGCGTTTGGATGTCATGGGTCACGGTAATTTTGCTGGGCTGCGGACGGTCTGTCCCCGTGCTCAGGTGGGACGGAGGGATATGGTCTTGGGGAGTCGGCAACATCCTTTGTCGTCCTTGGCGCCTCTGCTGCCCCTCTGTCTGACGATTTCCTTCTGCTTTTTTTGTCTGCTGTTTTGCTTTCCGCTCAAGACGATGTCTAATCACATCACCATCTCCAGCGCAGGCCGCAATCACGCGTGCTGGCGGACAGGTACCGCCAGTATAGCACAAGCTACAGAATCGGAGGAGCACTGGATGCTGCTGTCCGAGATATAGACAACAATGAGATCACTTACTCAAACACCAGAAATAGCAATGCTACCTACCTAAAAGTCCCACCCGGCGATGGTCAGACCGTGCTTCGTACTCGTAGACGTGCTCAATCACACCGGAGTCTTGGTAGGCTCACCCCGCGAGGTGGCTTGGCAGACTTTCCGTCCAATGTCTGTCTGCCAGCCCAGGTCAGATCGGATGCAACGCGCTGGGACGACCAATGGACCAACGGCTGGTGTACTAATGCGCCGGATACGACGGACGGGCTCGAAAATGAAGTAAGCGCCACCACTAGACGACCACCGCGGCCGGCCGTCGGCTAGGGCGGTGCCAAAAATAGATACTTGCCTAATTGGGCGAGTGATGCGGGAGGGAGGGCGGCTGGGGGCGGTGATTTGCTGCGTTAGTTACGCCCGTGGAGGATTAGGCGCCTGGCGGCTGTCGCCCGGTCGGGTACGAGCCTTACAAGTGTACTGCCGATGGGCTGTAGACAAGACTATTGACGCAGAGTTACGGAGTTGGGTTTTGATGGCATTGGCTTCAGGTTGCCGTGGGCACTAACACTGTGGCGGGCCAATACTTGATCGGATTGCTTGCCGTCTACATCGACGTTGCAGACTACGTGCCTCGAGGCTAGTTTTGGCTTCGGACTCAACCGCCATTGCAGCTCATCGCGCATGTCATGGCGTTGCCTTGGACATGGCTGCTCACTTGCACGACAGGCCATGGCGTCCGTCGTGCGGCTGCTCAGCCAAGTCACACTGAACTCATTGCTTATGAGGCACCGTGAACACTGCCCGTGACGGTGACTAAGATATCGCACGTCTAACGCCTACGAGAGGATCATTGAAGAACTCCCTTTTTAGGCACTAGAACACGTGGCATTCGGTACGGGTATGTAAGCTTCTCCCCTCTTTGTTAAGGTATGAATGTCTGGCAGCAGGATTCTCGCCGACTTCTCTACACTCTACAACCTGCAACACAATTCATCGCCTAGCGTGGGCCTCTCCGCAACCCTCGTAATAAACTCAGTTCAACCCGCAGCTGCAAAGCGGCACGCACCGCGCGATGGACAAAATGATTCAAGACCTGGCAAGATCCTTTTGGTCGAAGCGATTCACCTATCTGACTGTTCTCGCGGTCGCGTCTCAGCGACCAAGATCGCGAGTTCAATGGCCAGGGACGGTGCGCTGCAGGCTAACTTCCTCATACGGAGTTACAGGTACTAATTAATACAGATGGAAGCCCAGAATATGAATCACGGTTGATTCTTCCAAGGCAGGTACGCCGGCGCCGATTCCAGGGAAGGTGCCCTGGGGGGCTTGTTTCAAGTTTTGGGCGATTGGATGCCTCAACGCGCATGCAACCTCTTCTTCGTCCTCCATCTTCTCTGCTGCCAGCATCTTCATCACTCTCACCCCTCCCCCTTCGTTCCGCCTCCTCACCCTCCGACCCCTGAAATCCCGCTCACATCGTTAACGCCATTGTCACTCCTTTGACTGCCACTCCTTTGACACTCATCCTTACGTTTTTGCTCGTCTTTCCCACGTCTAAATGCCAGCCATCGGATTCTTCTACGACCAGCGCGACGTGTCCGATTGATGATTCTCGACATAGCTACTGTCTCCGACATTTCGAGCTCCTCTCCTTGCACAGAAGCTCGACAACAATAATTCAGACCCTCCAATATCCGACAAATGCCTGATAGCCCTCAGTGAGACGTCTCGCGATCGTCCTGCTCAGTTAATACGGGACCAGGCGGCAATGTTCTCCACGCTCTTCACTCATACTCAGGCCTAGCAGCCCCAAACAGATACGGACATGGAGGGTGGCGATTTCGACCACACTCCTGCCCCCAGCGGCCGTCCGTCTCTGTCGCTACTTCGGAGTGATGAGGATGGAGGCTCTGCACCGAGCATTTCGTCGGCGACGAGGACAGCTGGAGTCCGGCACCATTTGCTGAAAACGTCAGCGAGTGGTCCTACGATTGTCGACAGAGACATGCCCATCCCGCCGTTGCTCAACCAGTCTCCGGCAACAAGCGATGCCGTCCCTGCGGTGCAGATGCCAACAGTCGAGCTGGAGAACAAGGTTTATGCTCCACCCAGACACTCGTCGACCTTTTCCGTTGCCTCCTGCCCCTTGATGGAATACGAGAGGAGAGAAATGCCATCAGCCAGCCCCTTACCTTGCGGCGCCGCCCTTGGCAAGTCTCCCGCTCACCAGGAGGAGTCTTCTTTTCGCTCCCATCACCCCAGTCATGCGAAAAGCGCCGATTTCAACGACAATGAGCATCCAACAGCAGCATCCAGTGCCCCGTCGACGCCGAGAGCCCGTTTGCAGAACTCGGACAATGACGCAAATGTGGGAGAAGCGAGGGCGCAAGACGCAGCTTCTAGCGATGACTGTCGGGTTGTCGATGTTCGCGTGGCAGTGCCTGACCATCATGGCCATAGCCACGTCTCAAAGATTCGTCCGGCCCTCCAGCATTACCCAACTCATCATCCCGTCATGTTCGGCGAAAGTCATGGGCTTGGCAATGGAAGGTCCAACAACAAGGTTGGCCCATTCGACCCTGCGCTGGAATGTGTAACCGTTTCGGAGCATGGGGACAACAGGTTCGTTTCCGAGTCATCAACTGCTGTTTCCCTAAGCGACATGCGCAACTCTCAACGACGAGACAGCTTTACTCGGAGTTCCCGTGCCAACTCTGAAGCTATTGGCGGCAACTTAGGCCATGCGTACTATGGACATATCTCGAAGGTCCGAGCCGCTATGGACAGCCTGGACTTGGGGCTCTTTGATGAAGAGGATCTCTCTCCATCCATTGCTTCATTTGCCCCAAGCCACAATCTCGAGTTTTTCGTATCGAAAGCTCGGCCGTATATGCCCTCTCCGGATCATGCAAACAAAGTTATTCAGCGCCCAGCTTACGGCTCTAAAGTGAAGCCAATGGTGAAGTCAAATTCCAACAGTCCCGGACAGCGATCTCGACGGGGCAGTACCGAAAGTATTGACACCCCTTCCCCGGTTCGGCATGACGCAATGCAGTTTCCTGTCGCCAAGGTAAAGCCGTGTGTTGACGACTCCTTCAACGCAATTGGTTCCCTTGAAGGGCATCATCATCTTCTCAAGGCACAAGCGTTCACGGATTGGCAACCCCCTTCTGGGTTCCCTTCACAAGGCACATTAGATCAATGCCGGAGATGCCAGACACCAACACGATTTAGGGCACATGGCTCGGACGAAACCAGCGAGGGGTCGAATGCACTTCTCGCGAATGAGCAGACGAACCCACCGGAGCAACCTCCTAGCAAGCATTCAATTTCTCGGTGTGAGGAGCATCCGAATTACGTTGGGTCGACCATCGACATGTGCCAGCATCACCCTCCAAGTCCCAGGCAAACGCAACTGGGACCGAACGAGGTTCAGAGCCAGGACACTACACCCCGTCCTCACCAAACAAGCATCAAAGGCAACCAAGCTGCGGGTTGCATTCCGCCCCCAGACGATACAAGCTCTGAGTCGAGTTCGAATACTCGCACACGGAGTGGAGGATTTGAAGTGGCAGAAGTGTATGGCGTTCCGCTTTTCGGACAAGAGATGGAACCGTCAGCCCGTTTCAGAAACTCACAAGCTCCCGTGCCTACTCAAAATTTCATCCATGCGCCGATCCCTATCTCCAAAGTTCGGCCCTTTTTCCAGGATCACAGCTTCAATGAGCACGAGGGTCACGCTTCTGTTCCAAAGGCAAAGGCTGCGGATAACGGGTCCCTTTCGACGTCTTTCCAAACCGATCGGTTCTTTGACATTGAATGCGACTCATCGCAGCATGGAGTCAACGTTAATCAAGGAGAGAGAGCCTCGAACGGCTCTTCAGGTCGCAGCCAGTCATTTGGTTCAGTCCTGGACTACAAACGCACCGCACGGTGGCTTCGAGATGTCTTGAAAAATCCTGAATCTTATACAACCAGGTTCACGGAACGGCCAGGCAAGACCAAGGACATGACACAAGCCTCACCTGACCAACGACGAAAATCCGAGTCCGTGTTGTCCAGTGTCCTGTCTGCACGCCGCCTCACGGGCGCGTCCATGCGTTCTGCAAAGTCAGACTCAAAGTTTGACGGATATGGCTTTAAGCGTGCGGTTAGTGACCTGGAAAGGCTCTTGAACGAGGCTCTGGCCATTGCATCACAAGTTGTCGACCGACCGGAAACCCCTCCACGATACAAGGAGCCGTCCATCAGCCTGCACTCCCATTGCCACAGTCTTACAGGTGGCAATGATGATTACGGCGGGTCGCAGGTTAACCTCACATCACCTAGTACTCACGAAAGTCCTGCGGGCGTAGAAGAAATCGAGCTGGATGAAGTGGCAAGCCCGAAAAGGCCGGCGTACCGGCATGCGGCGACCTACTCTGGAATTCCAAGGCGACCGCGACTGAACGATATCATCCAGGGCTACTCCAGCACGGGTGAAGAAATGAAAACGAGAGGGTTCGTTAACAAAACCGACGAGCCAAAGCCGACTCCTCAGACTGTTCCAAAGATCTCTTTTGAGATTCCTCGCCGCAAATCCAGCAGGAACATGGCCAGATATGCCACCACTGCAACCGAAAGCGGCAAAGGCAGAATAGATGCTGCCAGCGAGGGCACACAGAGGCGAGTCCAATACGATGATATGCCGAGATATACCAAGGAGGTTGTCGTTCAGCTCAGCCCAGAACATAAAGCTCACCACCACCACGGAGGAGCTACGAGGACAAAGGGTGCGGCAGGACAGCACGGGACCCATGGAGAGGGTGCGGCAGGACAGCGCGGGACCCGTGGAGCTCACCGAGATCAAGAAGAGATTCCTAATCGCGACATCGCCGGCCGCCCAATGCATACTGAGCATGGAATCAGCCTTCGACGGAGGTCCCATATCAGTCTTCGAGGTGCAGCTGGATTCAGTCTGGCCAAGTCACGCAAGCGGCAACCAACCGCGAGAGACTAGTCACCCATCCGCAAGAGGTTTGTCGCTTCGGTGGCGTGCATCAGCACGGCCCTAATTGGGGTCATCCTGGGCATATATGCTGGCCTTGTCCCTTCAATCCAGTACTACATCATCGACCAGTCCCACGCCACGGTCCATGGAAATACAGGGTGCTTTCTGGGTCTAGCTGTGCCGACGTTCTTATTCTGGCCGCTGCCATTGCTTCACGGACGGAAGCCATATATTCTATCTAGCCTGGTTCTGGCAATGCCTCTCCTGTTTCCGCAGGCTCTTGCTGTCAACTCGCAGAGGCTCACCAATACACTGTCATGGAGAAGTATGCTGCTTATCTCCCGGGCACTCATGGGTATATCCCTTGGGTTTGCAAGCATGAACTTTCACTCGATACTTACAGACCTCTTTGGCGCCTCCCTGATGAGTGGGAACCCTCACCAAGAAGTTGTTGATGACCTCGATGCGAGAAGGCATGGCGGCGGCATGGGTGTTTGGTTGGGCATATGGACTTGGTGCTGGATCGGTTCGCTTGGTGTCGGCTTCCTCGTCGGCGCCTGCATCATCGACAACTATCCTCCAGTGTGGGGCTTCTTCGTCAGTATCATGATTATTGCTGTTGTGCTATTCCTCAACGTCTTGTGCCCGGAGGTTCGCCGATCCGCCTTTCGACGGTCGGTAGTGGAGGTGAGGACGGGAAGTGATATTTCGCGGCGAGTTGCTCGTGGTGAGATCATGATGCACCGAGTTAAGACTGGTCCGAAATGGGCCGGACAGGAGGTCTATCATGGCATCGCTTTGTCTTTTGAGATGCTTCGTCAGCCGGGCTTCGCTGTCATGACGCTCTACTCTTCCTGGATCTACGCCCAAGTGGTCCTGGTCATTGTATTGCTGGGATCACTCACTTCGCGGTTCTACAAACTCCGGTCCCCAGAAGTTGGACTTTTGGTTGGCTCCATGGCCCTGGGGGCTTTTCTTGCGATCCCCTTTCAGAAGGCCAGCTTCTTCTCAAGGTCTCGGCAGGCACAAATGAACAGCAACCTAGCAACGCTGAACCGGAAAGTTGCGTGGTCTTCTCATCTGGTTCGTCGGACAGTCTTCACCCTGTTATTGCCACTCGCGGGCATCTGCTATGCTGCAGTCTCTTCGGGACCGCCGATGCACGTTAGCGTTCCGACCATATTCTCAACCAGCGTGGGATTCCTGTCCTGCCTCGCGATCTCGGAATGCAATGGACTCGTCATGGAGACATTCGACTGTTCTGACCTGTCGCCGGGGATGACTGGACGGCAGCGGGGCGGGTCCGGGAAGAATCAAAAGCGGACAAACTACTCCTCCTTTCCACGAGTCACCGCAGGCTTCGCGGCCATACATGGGCTTGCTTTTGTGCTCGCTGCGGGTGCAACAGCTCTCGGTGGACTCGTCACCAGAATACTTGGCCAGCAAGTTTCCACAGGAGTCGTGGCAGGCATCCTATTGGTTCTCACAGTCCTGCTCCTCCTGGTCCTGGTACGCTTCGCAGAGGTGCAGATCGTACCAAAGTGCAAGTCGGACGAGATGGACAGGCTAATCGAGGTCCGCCGGCGGTCGACAATTCGGCGGGCCTCGATGCCCAACGACCCGCAAGCTGCTATGGATGAAGAGAGAGCCTGGAGGCCCGTCATGATTGGCAACCCTACTGGCAAGAAACGCCGGATGAACATTCTCGAGCTCGGCAGTCTTACTCGCTGGCAGGAGATCCGCAAGAAGAACAAGCTCATTGACACAGGGGCTCATCTTAACCGCGCTGCCTGGGACCAAGGCTTGGAGGCTTTGGACGATCAGATGAGCGATTTCCAACGAGATGCGAGAGAGTTTTTCCACATGGGCAAGAAGTGCTCGAAGAATATGCGTCATACGGACGCGGAGAGTGAGACGGCAGACGAGTCCGTGGATATTGAGGCCCAGGCTGGCCCGGCTGGGCAGGGTCGGTTCGTCGAGAGGGAGTGTGTCATGAGCCAGACTGTCGAGGAGGAGGGTGAAGGCGAGGTGCGCGATACGCGGCGGCTGCGCTGAACGGAGAACATCATTCGGAAATACACGAGCATGGGCGCAGATTGGACGCGGCAAGTTAGCTACCATCCTGAATTCATTCATCATTCATCGTCAATAGTATTACACGGTACACCCTTTGTCCCTATACATCATTGATACCTGCCTAGCCTCTACTTCAAACTGATGGTCTACCTTTTGTTTTGTGATCTGTACAAGCCCTCTGCATACCAATCAATACCAGCCAAGGAAAAAGCCTTTCAAAAGACGCTATTAACGATGGAAAGGCACCAGGACATCTCCCTCTTGTGCGTTCAGCGCACGTTGATATACAAATTGTCGCCTCGCCGCGAGGGTGTAAGTCTGGGTATCCACGTCGGCGTCGCGGGGAGGTCGCCAGGGGCCTGATGGCGCGGGGTGACGAGCTCGGGGGACAAAGGGGGTGGTCCGGCCTCGCGGCGCCAGTTGGACTGGTGGGAGGACGGGTTGGCGCGGCCGGCCATCGAGGTCGAGAGGGCCATGTGGGCGGCGCGGTCGGAGCCGAGGCGCTTGGCGATGAGGGAGGTGGGCGGCGGGTGTTGGCGTTCCGGGTGGTTGCTGGGCGCAGGGAGGGCCTGCTGGCGCTGGGGGGGGCTCGGCGGGCGTTGATGGGGGTTGGGATAGGGGGGTGGATGGGCGCGGAGCTGGGGGCGATGCTGGTGGTGGATCTGCCGGTTGTGTCGTTGTTGAGGGTGCCAGTGGGTGCTTGGCTGGTGAGGGCGGCGCTGGGGTTGAGGGTGGGCGGGGAGGCCGGGGACCCAGTTGGGTGGTGGTCGGCGTGGTTGTTGTTCTTGTTGTTGTGGTGGTGGTTGTTGTTGTTGCTGCTGGTGCTGTCGCAGTTGCTGCTGCTGCTGCTGCTGTTGTTGTTGTTCGGGGGAAAGGGAGAAGGCTGGAGTTGCGGGCGAGTCTGCTGCTGCTGAAAGGAAGAAAGATTCGCAGACGGACTGCGATGCCTCGCGGACGGCAGCCGGCTCCTGTCATCCGGTTCCGGCGACGGCTCGACGAGGCGCACGGTAGGCGAGCCGGTCCTCAGGAGCGCAGGGTCCTCCACCTGTAAGGCTCTCCTCCCGCCCCTGGGGACGTTGTACGAGGACAGGCCTGGCGCGCCGGGCGGAGTAGGCTGCTGCAGTCCCAGCGTCGGGCTGGGCTGTCCTGGGGGGTAGTACAGGATCGGGCGTCGAGGCGGAGCGACGATGGTGGGTTTCCCAGCGGCGGCTGGCCCCCCCCTTCGTCCGTGGATGCGTGGGTATGACACGGGCGGGCGTCCGGTGCCCGAGCGGGGAGATTCCGCAACGGGGGAGAGGCCGACTTGCGGCGGCGCCGGGGGCTGCAGGTCGTCAAAGGCCTCGGAGGAGGTTGTGATGGTCGTTATGCCGCTGTCGGCTGACAACGCGCGCGGACGGGTCGTGCTTCTCGCAGAGGAGCGGCGAGCAGACGCGGAATTGCGAGGGTTGGGGTTGGACGAAAAGAGCGGGAGAGGCATTGCCTGTTGCCAGGGCTCAGGGCTCGTCAGCTTCGACTGCACAGAAGTTTCGGCGGTCTCTGCCGGCGCTGCCGCAATGTCTTTTGGCTCTCCGGGCAGTCGAGGCGATTCCGACTGCACCTTCTGGGCCTTCTGGGCCACGGGCAGAGGCACTGCACTCGCGATGCTCGTCTTTGGCGCGGTGGTTGTCACGGCCGTCACGGCATCCAGCTCGGCGGCGTGGGATATTCGCTTGGGATCGCCAAGGACCCAGTTGCCGTACTTGTCCGCGACATAATACGTCGTCGTCGACTGCGGAGCCGCCGAGGGGGGTCTCCAGATCTGGCCCTCGGGCGACAGCGACGTCCTGCCGTCCTCCTCGAACTCCGTCATTGCGCTTTCACGGCCCCGTCCAGGCTTGGAGCCGCCGAGCATTGTCCGGAAGTCCTCTTGTTGGGGGATTTCAAGCTTCAGGGGAAGTGGAGGTTGAGGCTTGTTCCGCGTGCTTGGAGGCGACGGTTGCACGAGGCGAAGCTGCCGCGGAGGGCTCGGCTCATGAATTAGAATCTGCGGCGAGGACCTCTTGGGGGTGCCAAGAGCCAGCACAGGCTTCGCGGGCAGAAGCTTCGACACTCGTCTTGGCGGCGTGGTCTGAGGAGTCGGCCTTGACTGTGTAGGTGTGATGGCAAGTCCAATGGTACTTGGTCTCCAGCTTGCCCGATTATACGCCCTGGGTGGCGATGGCGAAGGACTGTCAGGGCCCAGCGGCGGGCGTGTCGGCTGGACCGTCCACGAGTTTCCTCCACTGCTACCGCTGTTGTCGACCTTGTAGCCCCATGTGTCGCGCCTGTGGAGCGTCTCCGTACTCTCCGAGTGACGTTTCTCCCTGTTGTTCTTCCGTCGATAGCGTCTGAGCAGAAAGAGAATGCCGACGGCAAGGGCTACGAAGGCCACGACACCAACAGATATGCCCGCCTTTTGGCCCGTGGTAAGGGAGCCGTTGCCATCGCCAGCTCCGGCCGGCACTGCGGTGGCCGTGCTCGTTTCCGCCGCCGAAGACTGTATCCCCGAACTCCGCACTATGGTATTAAGCGTTGAGCTTTCGGTGGCAGAATGTGAGCTGAAGGTAAGGGCACTTGTATCGACAAGAAGCGTCGAGTCACTCGACCTCGGTGGCGCCGGCGTAGTGCTCGTATTCGCGTGTGTGCTCTTCGGGGGAGGAAATGACACCGGCCCGCTGGCCCCCGGAGGAGGCAGCACCAGGGTTGCCGTTATGATTCCGTGCGTCGGCTGGATGGCGTTCGGCTGTCCATTGCACATCTGAAGAGCCCTGTAGATGACCGGACCTGCGCAACATTAGCCCAGTACACTCGCGCATGGTTTCACACGAAGACGCACCACCCGCTTCCGTCTGGGAACAAGACCCGACCGACTTTTCCGCCACAAGGCACTGCACCGCTCCCTCGCCGACCGTAAACTCCGAATCCCCACGGCTCGAGCACAGGTATTCGAGAGAGGGAATCTCTCCATCGTCGCCCGTTCCATAGCTGAGAACCAGGAATGAAATGAAGCACTCCTGCGCGCAACCGGGTATAAGCCCTGAAATCTCATCCGGCAAACGGATCGCCAAGCCGGTCACGACGCATGAGAGTACAACGAGCGAAGGTAAACCGTAGGCCGACGGTTTCCTGGCCATTCTATCAGGAAACATCTGAGGGAGTGTAGTGTCAGCGTCGGACAGGCGCCGAGGAGAGGCGAGCCCCATTGTTGCTTCCGTCACGACTGCTTTCGTCAGACGCCCAGAGGCAGGACGAGTGTCGTGTCCCCCTCGCTGGCTCTCAACCAACAGACGCAAGGGGTGCAGCAGCAGCAAGGAACCAACAAGCAGATGGATGACGAGCCAACCTAGTCGACCCCCGAGGACTCGGGCTGGGAGGGAAACGTCCAGATACGCACCTAAAGAAAGCGGCGGCGGCGGGTTATCTGGGACGGCCAGCATCCCAGCATCGTGCCCCAGCAAGCGGGATAATCAGATAAAGAATCAAAATAGGCAGGCACTGCCACTGCGACTCAAGGAAAAATCGAAACGTCCACGACGAACGCAGGAAACAGAATAGAGTACGGAAGGGAAGAATGCAGAGTCATAGACGCGGGAGAGATGCGGGCCTCAACACCCTCATCTAAAGAACGATCTCGCGCCCAGTGCAGCAAGGGGGCGCCCAGTACTCGCCAATGCCACCCCCCACGGCTCGGTGATGCAGCCGCCGTCCGTATGCATCTCGCTCATGTGTCCCGCTTGGGGTCTGCAGAACCCAAGCATCCCGCGTCACGATCTGGGTTCTGGCCCCCCCTTCAGCGGGCGGGTTCCATTCCTATTTCGGGCCCCCGCCCTGCAGCAGGCGGCTGCTGCGGAGGCCCAATGGGTGCGACGACGGCAGCCAGAGTTCGGCGGCTATGCGATGCATGAGTGGTGAGTGGCTGTGAAGTCACGGCTGCGTCTGTAGGCGCCCGTGTAAGCGCGCACGCCAGCTCCAAACGGGTCACGTGAGGCTGATGCTGTGTGTCAGTGCCCAATCACCGCGCCCATCGAGGCCGCTCGAGAGGTCGTTTCGCGACGGGCCTGTTTCGTTTCGAGGATGAAATCATTGGGTCCAGCGGGTTGGGGCTGAGGTGCATGCCATCACCGGCTCCGGCCTTGCTGCGTGGGACGGCTCCCGCTCGCTGGTGGTGAAGCCGGTGGCTGCTCCCCTACCGGGTCGCGTCTTTGGTAATTGGAGCACGGCTTCAAGGCTGTGATCCTCTTTGATCGTGTCTGCGTCGCGTCAGTGGGAACAGAACGTGTCATGGTGGGGTCTCGATATTGAATGTTGGATGTCGGCTGTCAAACTCTAGATTATCTACCACATCTCCCCCGTCAAACTTATCACTCGTCCGTCCCGAGGCTCAAATATCCCACCGGCGGCAATCAGATCTATCTCGGCATGCCGCTGCCATCTTCAGAGCAGAGGGCTCGCGTGCTCGGCTCGACGGCATGGCTGGCTTCTCCTCGCCGGGACGGTGGTACCTCTCAGACGCCAACGCCAGAGTAACTCCAGGGAACGAACAGAGGACAAAGGATGGCAAAGGCTCGGCATTGCAAAACCCATCTACCCACTCCAGCCCCGAGCGCAAACGCGGAGCCTGAAGTCATCGCATCCCAGCCCAGATATGCTATGCGGCACTTGCTTGGAATCAGTCATGCTGCCCTCACATGGCCATCTCGGCTTGCAACTTTCTGAGCTCGGCCTCTTCGTCGTCTTCCTCCACGATTTGCTTCATGCTCGACACGGCTGAATGTCTGTCAGTACCCGTCATAGCCAGCTGGGGTAGCCAGGACTCACGTTCCGCGTTTGCCGGCGACGGCATCTTGTGCACAGCATCTGACAGCGGTACGGTCCCCGTCTTCAAAATTTCTTCGTCCAGCTGCTCCTGCTGAAGCCGGTCCAGCTCGTCCTCCAAGTCGGCGTCGTCCACCTGCTCGCCGATCGTTGCGCCCGTAATCGCATCCACAATCTCTTGGCTGAGCGCGTTCTGGTCCCGTAGTGTGTCCCTGAAAGAGAAGAGTATGGTCAGCGCAAATGGGTCCATTGGCAAAATGCAGCGGCAATAGGGGCACGCACATCGTCTGGTCGACCTTCTCCGGCGTAAGCTTTCCGTGGATCTGCTTCATCGCCTGGCTGGCCTTTTCCATGGCTGCCAGCGTCTCTCTGTTGATGTTCGCCGACTCGATGGAGTTGATCTGCTGCTCCAGCGTTCCTATCTGCGCGGTCGTCTGGTCCAAGGTCTGCTCGTGCGTCTTCTTGCGCCGTAAGGCCGCCTTCGCCGCTGCAGGCCGGTCAGCATCTCCGCCGCGCGCCTCGTCTCCGCCTCGACAGCCCACATACCGTTCTTGTTTGAGTTTGCGTTCTTGCGGGCGATGGCCTGCTGCTCGTCTATTTGGTTCTGGAGATGCTTCTCGCGCTTCTGCAGCATGTCAAGATGCGACCGCAGCCCGAGGATCGCATCTTTGGGGGAGTCTCTGCGAGACTTGGCGGCGCCGCCGCCGAACCAGCTCCACATTCTCGTCGGCTACTAGAGGCTTCAGAAGACGGGGTTTGTTGCTGAAGCGAAGGTACACCGAGCGGCCTGGGCCACTCGTCGGAGGCTGGCAGCAACAAAGACGCGTGATGCGTGTAGATTAGGATGGTGGGGTAAGCCTGCCGTCGGAAGCGGAGTCAGCGTCAGCGCGTCGGCCGTGAAACAGAGTCTGTCGAGGTAGAGCAGCTGCTCACAGGTTGCGCGGTTTGGGTCGTCTTTGGGTCGTCAGGATCGTCGTCGTCAGGTTGCGTGGCCACGCAGGCTGCAGTGCAAGAAGTCGTCGGTGGTTTCGCTGTGGTGTCGCCGCCAGGCAGCGCGGGACGATGACGCCGGGTTTAGCCGCCTTTCACCCGCATGTCATGTGACGCCATCTTCACATGGCCATCCAGGGCATCTGACTTACTTATGGGAGTAGTTTTGCATTAGAATGAGGGCTTTCCATTTGGAATTTCGCCTTTTGAGACATTACTCTTTCCTAGTGCATCAGAATGCGGAGAAAACAAGCGCCAGTGATCCAAGGAGGCGTCAAGAACAGGCCCAACTCGTAGGTACTGCATCCGGTTACATAAATTTATGTTTGTTATTGCTACCACCGCTCTCTAGGACAAGTCGCCTACACCCATAAATATCCATAAATGCCCCCTAATATGATCGATCATGACTCCCCGGGCGTAGACTAAAGCTAGGCCCAAAAAATTAAAAACGGAACAGGGCTCGAAGATTAATGACGGCAGCTCCTCCCGGTGCGGTGCGGCGGCCCGGCCGGCTCTCTGGGGACACTGCATGTTGGACTTTGAAATCGTTAACCCCATCAAACCAAAAACACGAAGCAACAAACCAGTCCCATAGCTCCAGGAAATGGACACGACCCTGCAGCCAGCCCGTCCCTTTTGAGTGATATCATCAATGCTCATACAATAACGGTCCTCCACCACGGCGGTGACGGAGGTTGTCGGGTCAGTCCAGACAAAATATCAGACACGTGAATCGTACGGTATGCCAGGGTAGGTGGTGCGAGGATTACGCATTGCCGCCTTTCTCGTCGGTGTCGACGTGCCACACGACGTAGTTTGGGAGACCGACGACCTGGTAGCCTGCCCGTTTCGCCATCTTGGCGAATCCCTCCGTCTCGGCCTGGTTCTCAAAGGCGTAGCAGGGAAAGTTGATGCCTAGACACAAGTCTTGTTAGCTATCGACCGCGGCTGAAACACCTACGGGAACGTACCAGATCGGTGGACGTCGGCCTTGACAAGAATGTTGACGCCGCCAATGCCGTCGAGATCGAGTTCCTCGTCCTTGTTGTCTCGCCAGTCGCCCATCTTGGCCATATACGTCCGGCCGGTGTCAAACTGGTGGTATCCTGCGCGCCGGAGGCGTTAGCATCGCTCAATCAAGCGTAATTCGGGTGTGACCAACCCTCGGCGAGCACGACGTCCTTGTCCAAGCTCTCGGCCAATCTGCGACCCCTGTCCGACTCGACCCACGAGTTGTAGTCAACTATCGCACATGTGTTAGCCCCCAACGTCACCCTCGGTTGCACCGTATCGCCAGCTACTCACATCGTCCTTCGATGTCGATACCATCCTTGTATCGGTGGAACCAGATGTCTTGAAGCTAAATGTTAGCAGACGTCCAGCGGCGCCAAGCCAGGTACGCGCCTCTTACTTGGAACGAGAATATCCTTGTCGTGGGCAATAAAGTCCTCGAGGATCTTTTTGGGACTGTCCACAATGTCCACGTCGCGCCAGTAAACCCAGCTATGCTCCGGCTTCAACGCCACGGAGAGGAGATAGTTCCTGGCCTTGCCCATGGCTTTCCGTCGAGGACCCTGCGCTTCAAAGGAATGCCTCTGCTCGACGTCCTGGCTCAGGTGGAAGCCAAAGTCCTTTTCGACGACCATTGCACTGCGGAAGGGGATCTGGTCTGGTCGCTTCTGGATTCGATCGAGTTCGGAGGAGAGGACAGCGAGGGTGTTATCCTTGGAGTCGGAGACGAGGAAGGCGAGGTCGATGAGGTGGTGAGGATACGAGAGCTCGGCGAGGAGCTCAAAGTACTTGGACAGATGCGGGGCTGCGTCCTTGAGGGGCGTGACGATGAGGATCTTCTCCTCGTTGACGAGGGCCTTGCGCGTAGACTTGACGGGGTTCAGGTCGACGTGCTTAATCGAGGTCGAGTCGACCTTGAGCGGGGCGTGGTGGTTGAAGATGACAGGTGTCTGCATGTGCGCGTTCCATCTTGCGTATTCGTTTTGTGACATGTCTATTGGCGGCGTCGAGGGTCCCCAGCAGTAGAAGCTGTTGAAGGCTTCGTCAGTCGCCATTGCGCAGTGACGGGCGGTTCGCGGCAGGCGCAGTTTCTCCTTACCTTTGCATCTCCGACGCCGAGCTGCTGATGCCGCGCCATAACAGCACCATGATGCCCGCAAGGGTGACGAGCAGGAGGAACCGCGTCCGTGTCACGAGGTTCCAGAGCACCCGCGTCGGCGGCAGCTGGGCCCTCGCAGCTTTCCAATTCAGGCCGCCTTTGGGAAGAAGCATCGTGGGCGAATGGGGCGAGCCCTGGTCACCACCGGAATCTGTCGGGCCACGGAAAGGGTCAGTTGCGATGAGGCGGTGGCAGACGTCCCGTTTCGAGGCGGTCGCGAGGTCCAGGGGCAGGGCAGCGGAAACGCCGCGTCGGAGTCGCTCGGGGGCCTGTGGGAGGGATCACAAGCAGAAGCTTCGCTCCAAAAAGCACTGGACGAGACGAGGTGCCAGAATCACATCAAGGATGCTGCACCAGGAGCGGCTGGGCGTCGTGCAAGGCGTAGTCGGACTGAACGGAGATAGCGCCGTCAGTCTCAATGGGGAGAGAAGAGGAGGGAGTGCGAGTTGACTGCACAGGGCTCAGTTGGCAACAGAAATTCAGCATCGACAAGGCTAGGCCTTTGGGCGATACGCGCAAGAAACCTGAGATTAGCGTCAAATAGCGGTAAAGGTGACACCAGGACTGGTAGCGCGCAGGTCCCGGCCTAACTGCCAATCGCCGAATTAAGCAGCCGTCTGGCATGCCTGCGCCTCGAATCGTCGGTTGGCCTCTAAACGCGGCAAATTTGGCTGGCTCCAATTGCCCATTGCATCCCTCCGATGGAACTGGCACTTTCCTCTATGCCGGCGATGAGAACGAATTCGAGAACCTCATGAGATAACAAAGACGGCTGTCATGCGGTCATTCTTGGAGAACGTCCTTCGCAAGCCGCAGCCGCGTGTTAGTGACAAGAACAGGCAGCCGAGATGCCGAATCTTACTGAGGCTTGGCTTCGGGGCGTTTGCCGCGTCTGGCTGGCGCGCGATCTAGTCGAGGAGCCGATGTTCAAGACACGAGCTCACATATACGTATCCAGACGAAATGTTTCCATCCAGTGCAACGACACATGGCGTGGCCGAAGACTAACGCATGGGCGGATTGATAGCGCATTGGGTAGCTGAGCCCTTGCCAGAGCTCCATGGAGGTGTCCCGCAGCGTATCCGGCCTCCGGAGGTGGAAGTCTACCTAGGTACCTAATGTATGGAACGAGGCCGCAGATGTCTGGGCTTATCGGTCTGTCGTTCTGCGTCACTGACGCGCTAAGTAAGGTACGCAGCCATGGCTAACGGGCAATTATAGCTTTGTGAGATCAGGCTAGAACCTCTTATGTCGCAATGGGGTGACACGTTGCGTTTGCAATCGAGCTGGGCGGGCCTGCGCCGCGGTCTTGGCTGCAATATTGCTCTGGCAAAGGAAAAGGAAATGTCAATCCGAGGTTTACTACTCGTATTACAAGATGATACGAATCTACGGCGGCTAACACGGGGATGTTGCTCTGAAGAGCGCTGGTCTAGCAAACTCGAGCCGTTGCGCAGATCCAAAAAGTTCCCACAGGATAGATTCCCTTCTGAACACTAAGCTGACAGCGGTTACAGCCCCGAAGGCATAGACCCAAGCCTCAGCCAGCCCGATTAAATCACGCCCATCTTGATCTCACAGCTGGCCGGAGGAAGTGGCTCGGGCACTGTCCAGGTAGGTGCTCGGGCGATGCTCCTGGTGGTACTTGGTACGGACTACGTATTCCTCGGCGGTTCACCACTTGGCCGCGAGGGCCACCTCGCCATCTTGCCTCCTGGTCGGCGTCGTGGGATTGCGGAGCGGTACCCGTACTGGCGCGTAGTGACCCACTGTCAATGGGTTGGCATTGGGCAGCAAATTTAGAGTCATGGGGGCTTCGGTGCTTTGGCCGCATCCAGGCGCCTCACCCGCGGCCGCGCGATTGGCCAGAGCGCGGGGCCAAGTGCGCATTTTCCTGCAGGCGTCGTTCTAGCGCCAACGGGCGCTGCAACCGCTGCGTGCTGACGTGCCAGGCTTGCAGGCAACCCAGCCAGGTCCCTGTACCTGCGAAGAGCTTCATCCATGAGTGCCGAAAGCTCTCCATAGGAACAGCATTGTAACGGCCTGCCTCACGCACAGCTGGGACGAATATTCCATTTTCTTTGCAGCGACGCTTGCTCACTCCGCAGTCCACGGTCTCCATTTTACTTCACGTGGCCTGGGATTTTGCCCCTTCCAACCCCGCAAGCTTGGGCCGCACAGCGGTCACTGTCTTGGTGCATTCGGAAGAATAGGTATGGTTCATTACGTTACCCGAATACCTAACCGTTCCCGCACACAACCTTATACACGCCAGCTACCGCAACGTTGGGTGATGTTTGAGTAACCCGTACACGAGCCTGCGGAACACGAGTGCTCTTGGGGCCGTCGCTTGAAGAGCAGACGAGAATGGAGTAGAGGCTCCGTCCCGCTCGGGCCATCCTCCGGAACAAACGCGTCCTGCTCCACGCCCTCGACCGTGCGTTGGGTCGAGAGGCCAACGTCGAGCGACGTGGTCGTCAGAGCTGACATCAGCCGACAAAGACTGACCCGAGAGGTGAAGTCATGCTGTCACCCCAACGCTTGGGCCAAGTGTCCTCCAGCTGTCTGCCATCCAGTCCCCCATGCACTTCCTCCTCTGACTTCTGCTTTAAAGTACCGGCGCGGACAGATCACGTTTAATCTCGGTGATGTCATCGCGTCGCGGGCCGGTGCCCGGCGCAAACCCTTGTTGTGCCGCTCCGATGCTCGTCCCGTTGGAATACTGCAGGTAGTATGCTCCCCCTCTAGAGGCTTGCCCTTCGAAATAGCCGTAGCCGACCTTGGCGGACCGCTCCTCTGTGCCAGAGTAGCACTTGTCCTTCACACAGCAGTGTTGGAGCATAAACGAAGCCCCCGAGTCGACCGCGACGCACGCTGCATGTTGGAAGGATTTGACCACTCGCCCGCAGCCCGGCAGGTCGGTTCTGGCTGGCGATCTGAACAATATGGAGCAGTCCGGGTCGGGTTCCTTGATGTCGAGATACGGAGCGTAGGCACTATTATCGCGGCGAGTCAGCCGATCGTGACTAGATGCGCGGTCCTTTAGCGCATACCCTGTGCCGGACTCTCTGAAGCCTTGGCCCCGGGAGAAGACATCGCCGCTGTTGTAAATCACACATTTGGACGACCCTTGGTCCACGGCTGCTGCCGATATGGGGCAGTTCCCGCACGAGCTCTCGCTGCAGAAGCTGACCGGAGCCGTCTGCGCAGCTATGCCCTGCCAGCAAACAGCGGACAGCAGGGCAAAGAAAGAGACATGACGGGCCATATTGAATCAAGAGAACGGTAACGAATGCGGCAGTGGCTAGTTTGCATGAAAAAGCAAAAGAAAAAAGAACAAAGAGGGGGCGATGACATTGGCAGATCTTTGTGGTGCTATGAAACGCACGGTCATGATCGTGGCTATGGCAGTCTTATCTGGTCCAGTGCTAATGACGGCCGAATCGACAACTGCCGGCTTCGCAATCCGGCAAGGTCAGTGGACAACATCAGCGGTGGAGTGTGCATTCCATCCATGTCCTCATATGCAGCTCGCCTTTCCCTCTGCGCGGCCTTCCTTGTATGGGTGGCACAGCCCGCGCGTAGCAACTATCCATGCCATGTCTGGCGGCAGCCTGATGCTACCTGACACATGGGGCCGGTCCTGCGAGCCTTGTTCACCAAACCACATTCGGCCTCTTCTTCATTAGAAGCGACCCACTAATAGAGGCCGCAAGCCCTTGCTCGTCAATTCATGGTTGGATCCCTTTGACAGTTCGAAGGGATCAGGCGGGTCACGGGCAGGGGTCATGACTAATAAGGACGCCGCCCGCGTACTCGTACTCGTAATTAGCGAAGGCCACTATGATAGAAATCCCAGCAATTCGGCCCTGTACAAATCGCTACATTGCATTTATCGCGGGCGTCTCACACTCGCCCAAGGCACTTCAAACAGCGTAAACCTTAAATGCCACAGTCACGCACCGGGTCGAATACAGGCCGGCAGGTGTGATCAGCTAGCTGCTCGCGCTGACAGTGATCAAGCCGTATGAAAAGAGCCTCGTCAAATTGATTGACTGCAGGAAGGTCTTCCTGTTGGTCCATGAGGAATCGATCAATAAGAAAAGTGGGTCTCGCAACCCGTCTGCTCCCTTCGAACTGTCAAAGAGATAGGATGCTCGTAGCGAGAAAGGCTTCGAGTCTTTGGCCGGCTTCTTTTATTTAAACAGCTCTCCTGGAGCTCCGAAAGCTAGTTGAACCCAAAGAAGATCGCACACTTGCCGAGTCTTGATGCGTCTTCAGAAGTCAGGGCTGTTATGCGTAGCCTTCTTGCAAGTGAGCCGGAGTGGGGGAGAAGAGTTCCGAAGAGTTGATCATTTCGGAAGCGCCGATAAGGTGGCTGACCCCACCTCCTGCACAAGTGCGCACTTTTAACCAACGCACCACGACGTCACATGTCCTATATAAGATCTTCAATTAAGGCCATCTTTCCACATCACTATAAAATGCCTGCCTACGAAGGTTGAGCCCAGAAGTATCCGGACCGACCCACCCTAAAAGTGGGCCGCTATTACCGTGTGTATAAAAAAGACCAGTTCCCCTTTGAGATATTTCCTAATTTACGGGGCCTAATATAGACACGGGGGCTCGTACTAATTATATAAGCAACACCCAACACTATAAAGGCATTATCGTCATCATTATTAAAATACCTAATGCTAATAGAAGACTGCTGTTATAGGCGTAAGTGAAGCCGAAAGTGAGTGTCTTCGGCGGCGTTGCCCTGCGTTGCCTGCGTTGCCTGGCGTTGCCTGTGTTGCCTGCGTTGCCCTGCGTTGCCGGCGATTGCAAGCCCGTGATGCCTATGATACCTACAATACCTATGAGCCTGCGTACCTACGAGCCCGTGATGCCTGCGTGCGTATATAAGTACCTACGAGCCTATAAGCTTACGAGCCCGTAATGCCTACGATGCCTGCAATTCCCACTATACCTAGGATGCCTACGATATGAAGCTTTTAGCTTTGCTGCT
Source organism: Tolypocladium guangdongense (assembly GCA_022114105.1). Lineage (NCBI taxonomy): Eukaryota > Fungi > Ascomycota > Sordariomycetes > Hypocreales > Ophiocordycipitaceae > Tolypocladium > Tolypocladium guangdongense. The sequence continues at coordinate 3,321,905 of NRQP01000001.1, read as the reverse complement.
AATGATGACAATGACGATAATGCCTTTATAGTGTTAAGTGTTGCTTATATAATTAACACGGGGCCCCGTATCACTTAAATGCACGGAGCCCAGTATCTGTATTAGGTCCCCTAATCTACTCATAGATTACTAACCGTGTGTATTGTTAGAAAGTTGCGAGGCTGCCGTAGCAGCGGCAGCAGGCAGCTTTGAGTCTTAGGCAGCTGCGAGGGCAGCTTGTGTCCGCGTTTGAGGGCGTGTGGAAGGGAGCTATAGAAGCGGCTTATAGTTGCGAGGCGGCGGCGACGGCGGCGGTTGAATTCGAAGCATGTGGGGCGGTCCGGTGCGGCAGCTGCCTTTTTTTGGTTCCTAGTTTGCGTCATTTTTGTTGAATTTAAATGCTCCTTAGCAAGCCCTTTTGACGAAGATTCTTAACTATATTTTACTATGTTGAGACTCCTCGAGTGGAGTTTATTGAGACTAGTATAAATTGTCAAAAATACTGTATACACACGGTGACAGGGGTCCGCTTGTGGGGTGGGTCGGTCCGGATACTTCTGGGATCAACCTTCGTATACCGAAGCCGATATCGAAGCTACAATCAATACAAGATTGAACAGCGTGTCCTTGCGTAAGGCAGCTGCGCAATACGGGATCCCAGGATCGTCCCTCCAAAAAAGGCTACTCGGCGCCTAGAGTCAATGGGTTGCTCAGCAAGATCGCCAGAGACTCTCAGCTAATAAAGAAAGGCGCCTCGTGGCATGGATACTATCCCAAGAGAGGCTGGGTTATTGCCCTACGCACCGATTAGTCCGATATTCGCCTCAGAGATACTATGATGGAGGGAACGCGCGGTCCGAATGACACTGCAACCGCGATGCGCGGAACTGCACTCAAGTCTCTCTGTCGTTAATTGATCACTCAGAAAGGGGTAAGTGGAATCACCGTGGGTATCGCGCCCTATTTATTAGTCCATCGCTGGGCAGAAGCTTGCGAGGGTAGGCTTTAGTCTTTACACAATTTTTTGTCTTAATACGCCCATGGGGGCGCATCCATGGCTCATGAAAAAGGTGGACACTCAACCACCCGAGAGCTCCTTGCTCACTTCCCCATCTCGCCGCCCCAGCATGCTCGTCGCGCTGAATACATGGTAACGCAGACAATGAATTCTGGGCTGAGAACGTTGAAATGAAGATGAAGTCAATCCCAGGATCTGATGTTGCCGAAATAGGTCTAGTGTCGGGCTCAATACGACTCCGTACTCCTGACAAGCCAAGGGCGTGGCTTTCGGCATTCACGCACGTCTCCATCGATGTCAGTGGGACAGCTTCACATTCACTCCAACATCACAAACGACTTGCATCGGCACCTCAGAGCCGTACGCTGGCAATTGGTGCTGTCTTAGAGACCCGAGGCGTCATATGCAACGGCCTCTCGTCGGATCAATCGCGTCATCCTTCACCCCCCTTCTGGGCTCACCGGGCAGAGCACGCTTCAGCGTGAATTCACCAATGGCGGCGACACGACGCTCCTCACGCCTCAGCGCACGGGCAAAGGCAAAGCCCTCGCCTGAGGCCATGCCTCCACCTCCACCGCAGCAGAACAAGCGCAAGCGAAAGGCGACGTCAGATGCTGCGGCATCGCCTCAGCCTACGACTCCGACCAAGAAGCGTGCCCAGCTCGCCGTGGCGCCGCCGCCGCTCACACCGACCCCGAGCGCCGTGGCATTCATTGCTGAACCAGCAGACGGACGGAAGAAGGCTCGCAATGCTACGGTTACTCGGCTGGCTGACCCGAGATTCACCAATGCGACCCTACTGTCGCCTGAAACTTCACGGCTGGTGGCGTCTCGCGATGTCGAGTCTGTGTCGCCTTCAAAAGCACCAGCCATCAGGACGACGACGCGGAACCTGCTGCAGGAAGCTTGCGATCATCTGATCCAGATAGACGAGCGCATGCGGACATTGATCGATAAGAACCCCTGCAAGGTATTCTCGCCGGAAGGGCTGGCTGAGAAGATAGACCCCTTCGAGAGCTTGTCGAGCGGCATCATATCGCAGCAGGTATCAGGGGCCGCCGCCAAGTCCATCAAAGGCAAGTTCATCGCCCTATTTGGCAACGAGGGATCGACTCCCAGGTTCCCGCACCCGTCCGAGGTCGCCGAGTGCTCCATCGAGAAGCTCCGAACGGCCGGCCTCTCTCAGCGCAAGGCAGAGTACATCCAAGGGCTTGCTGAAAAGTTCACGAATGGCGAGCTGAGCGCACAGATGCTGCATGATGCGCCATACGACGAGCTCGTGGAGAAGCTCATTGCCGTGCGAGGCCTCGGCCGGTGGTCTGTGGAGATGTTCGCCTGCTTCGGGCTCAAGAGAATGGACGTCTTCTCCGTCGGCGACCTGGGCGTCCAGCGCGGCATGGCTGCCTTTGTCGGAAGAGATGTGGCCAAGTTGAAGTCCAAGGGCGGCAAGTGGAAGTACATGTCGGAGCAGGACATGCTGGAACTGTCGGCCAAGTTCGCGCCGTATCGCAGTCTGTTCATGTGGTTGATGTGGCGGGTCGAGGACAGCTTCACTGACGTCAGTACCATGGAATGAGATGAGGACCTTGTGCATCTGGATTCATAATGTTTCACTGTCCTTGAACTAGCCGATCTTCCACACTGATAAGTGCGGCTATCAGTGGCTTTTTTGTATGCTGACGCCGCAGCCGTCGATCGTGCTTATCGACCCAGCGGCCTCAAACTGGCACGGGCACGTGGAGAGCCTATTTGCCCCCAAGCAATGAGGCAATAAGGGGGAGTGAAGGCCAAACGTTGATGCAAGGCAACCAGGGCCAGAGAAGGCAATCGGTCTTGGACGTGCTTGGAAGCCAAACAGCAAACGACGTGATACCGCTAAAGACTGGACGGCGGCTGCAGTTCGCGCCACGACAGCCACGGCATCGGGCAAAACGATCGGGAGTGCGGAACGCACCCTCAGACATTGTTCGTCGGCTATTGAGCCGCTAGCCGTAAGCAGCTGCGTCCGTTGTTGTACGCGGTACCAAGCAAGATAGGCTCGTCGACGCCTGTGTATACTCGTACGTCCTCGTATGCCAACGTCTTAACATAATCAGATAGCCCTAGATGCAGCTTCTTTTCTTCATGTCAAGCCACTCCCCGCCTGCGGTTGCTGCTGCGGCTTGGGAATGCGGACGAGATACGGAGTACTCGTAGTGTGATCAGTGACAAGCGTCTGGAGATGAGGCTGCGGCGGACCCTGCAGCGACTAGCCAAAAATAGTAAGAGCCTGCCGATGGGCATGGGTTGCTGACAGGGGGTGTGATCAAGCCGAAACACACTCAACGCGGTGTTCTTTCTGACGTGGGCAAACCTCATCATCTGCAGCTTGCTCTCGAATTCGCACTGGCAACATGGAGAACACACGCACGCCTCAGACGGCTATCCGTGGGCCGCTCGGCATTGGCAGTGCTTTGCGTCCGACGGTTTCGCATTGGCGCGCCGGATCGAGGGAACCACTGAAAATACGGGTATTTGCTGGTGTGGCACCCATTTTCAAACGAACTCGACCGGCAGTGCGGCGCTCGTGTCCATGCAGTCTTGTCGACGCCATTGGTAGTCGACGACATCGTTGGGTGCCGATTCCGAGCGCTCGTCAACAGATTCCGGATGAAACGCGCGTGTCTCCCTCTGGATCGCTCGTTAGTTCAACACCCCTCGCCCTGGCAGACAGCTCGACCGCGGCACTGCTGTCTCGGGGGCCAAAACCGAGCAAGCTGGGGAATCCTGCTCGGCATGCATAGGTACTCGTACGAAGCACATGTGCAGGAGACGGTGCGGAGGTATTATTAGTGCACTAACCCTTGGGGGGACACGCAATCGTGCCATTGAGCCGCCCCTGGCAGCCACAGAGCGGAGCCTGCCAACAGAGGTTGGGAACGAGATCCATTGACGAAATCTCACCAACTGGGCATGAAGGCGAGCGCCATCGCGATACCTTACTCGTACTCGAGGTTGCAGTAGCGGCTTTGTGGGAGCATCAACCTGTCGGCCCGAGACGCAGTAGCCCAGCGGGAAGCAGGCATCTACGCGAAGAGTGCGAGCTGTACTTGCTCGTATGATGAAGGCACCGGAGCTGGCAGCAACAAACGCTGATGCGGCGGATTCGTCACTTGGCGGACGTGCCCAAGTCGAGCCATATGCCCAACCTCGAGGAATTCGTCGAGGGACGAATACTCGTACAGGGCTCGCGCGTGCCGTGTTCCGCAGGCATCGCGCATCGTTGATAGCGACTCGTGCCCGGGGGGCGCTCATCCACATCTCACCGGTGCAACACCAACAATGGGCCGGCCTAGCGGCGATGGCGTCTGCGGCAACCCCCCTTCCACCTCCCAGGCCTCCACTCCCCCCCTCGACGCCGTGTCCAAGGCCCAGCCCTGGTCTGGCGCGCCGTGGCCAGGGCCACGGCCCATTTCATCCGGGAGAAAAGAGCTCCTCTTCTTCCTCCACGGCCTCGCCCCTAGTCTTCTTCTCCTTCCTCTCCGTCGTCGCCGTCTGCTGTTGTCGTCGCCGCCGTGCCACCATCGTTCCCGCTTTCAATTCGCGACGCTCGTTTGTCAGGCACCAAAAGGCCCTTTGTTCACCAGGCTCTCTCCTTCTCCCGTCGCAATTCCGTTCTGTTACCGAGGCACCGCCGTTTTTTGGGCAGGGTAATGAAGTAAAGTGGGATCCGCACTGCGACCAGGTGAGTTTTGACTTCGCTCCTGGTTTCGGCGTTTCGGCTGTGGCACGCGTTCCTGGCCTTGGGCCTCACTGCCGTCACTGGACGCTGGACGCTGGACACTGAACGGCGCTGCGCCTTCCTCCCCCAACCACCAAACCTCCACCAGCCTGTGTCTTGCCCTCTTCAACTCACTCTCTCCTGCCCATCCCTTCCCTCCTGCGCAGCCTCTCCCTCTTTGCCAACGCCATTCCTTCTTGGCCTCCCGCGCGTTCTGTCACTCCTGCTCTGGGCCATTCAGCAACCACTCCTGCCGTGCGCGACCTGCGCGTCAGACAAGGGGACCGAGAAGCAAAACTTCGACGACTGTCGCCGACGCCGAACCAAACATCTTGTTCCACAACATCTTTTGACGCCCGCCGAGGTCTTTTGGACTGCAGCCCATAGATTTTTTACGCTCACCGCCGTCACACAGTCAGAAGCCCCGATTCCCCGTTTTGCCAAGCTCCCCTCGCCAGCTGTCCCTGTTTTCTGCTGCCACCGCCCACTACGAAGCCGGCCTGGAAAACACAGCCTGCAAACACAGCCTGCAAACACAGCCTGCAAACAGCCTGCTGACCCTCCCCGACCCAGGTCACAATGCATTCCGTCACGATTCTCTCGGCCCTCCTGGCCATCGGTACCGGTGTCGTCTCTGGTAAGCGTTGCCTCCGCTGCGTCGCCCGCCGTTATTCGCGTCTAACCGGTTGCTGCAGGTGCCACGACATGTACCGCTGATATCAAGATCTCCGAGCCCACACCCACCATCGACTGCGATGTCGTTGATGCCAATGTCGTCGTCGACGAGAACCTCTCCGGCAGCTTGAGCATCGAGGGGCCCAAGCAGTTCAATAAGGACTTCACCGTTAGCAATGCCACGAAGCTCATTGGCATCTCGAGCAGCTCCATCAACTCGATTGGAGGCACGTTGAGGCTGGAGGGCCTCCAGCTCCTGAGCTCTCTTAACATGCAGGCGCTCAAGTCTGTCGCCAACCTCCAGCTCATCAACCTGCCTCAGCTGAGCGGCCTTACCTTCGGTACCTCTGGCGTCACCAAGTCTAGCTCTATCATTATCACTGATACCTTCATCAACGACCTCACCGGCTTCAACATTGCCACTGCTGATACGATCGATATCTCGAACAATGCCAAGCTCACCGTGTTCAACTCGGACCTCGTCAACGTGACCAAGTCCCTCAAGCTCACCAACAACGGCAACACCATGCAGGTCAACATGTCGCGCCTGCAGAACGCCGGTGATGTCCAGTTCCGCCAGGTCAAGAGCTTCGACGCCCCCGTTCTGAGCCAGGTCGAGTCCATCAAGTTCAACGACAGCCCCGAGCTGTTGACCGTCTCCGCCAACAACTTGACGGACATTTCTGCCAGTCTCACCTTCATCAACAACAAGAAGCTGGCCAACGTTTCTTTCAATGCCCTCACCACGATTAAGGGTGACATGACCATTCAGAACAACACGGCTCTGCAATCAATCGATGGATTCCCCAAGCTCAAGACTGTTGGCAACATCCTGCTGGGCGGGAGCTTCGAAAAGTGAGTGCAACGACCCCCACGAAATGGCAACTCTTCCCATACTGACAACTGCATAGGGTCAAGCTTGACAGTCTCAATGATGTCCAGGGCAGCGTGACCGTCACATCGACGACCGACATTTCCAGCTTCTGCAAGTTCTTCGATGATGCCAAGTCTAACAACAACATCCGAGGCAAGGAGTCGTGCACTAGCAACAACAAGAACGCCAACCAGGGCAATGGCTCTGGTGGCACCACCAACGGCGATAAGAAGGACGACGCTGCGGGTATCATCAGTGTGAACATGGCGATTCTCGGCCTGGCAGTCTTTGCTGGAATCGCGCAGATGCTGTAAGGCTATTGGGGGGAAAGCATATGTCGGAATTGGCGTCGTTCTTTGTTCTCCCCGTATGTTTCCTGCTTCTTTTTTAGCCGGCAGATGGTGGTGTGTCGCCTCCTGTATTGCAGCAGGCCGAGGGTCTCGCGGCCACGATTGCACGTGTACGCGGCATAAATGCTAGGACTTAATAATGGATTGTGTATTTGACCGTGCCCCTGCGACCGTTCCGCAGTCGATCCTGTGGTGTTGTGTATCATGACTTTACCTGCCCAAATACAGCTGCTTTCAATAGCGCATTTATTCTGGCCATTGGGTTGCTTTTCGCGAGCGGCCGCTAAACGCGCTTACGAGTACGCTAGCCATTTGCAAGCGGTTGCCATGCGTCCCCAGGCAACCGTTTCGGGCCGCGCAACATTCCGGCGGCGGCGACGAGATGTGCTGCTGGACCACAATCGCACGTGCTGGATGAAAGTCGCCTTGATCGAGAATTCATCCGAATTATGAAGTAATTAATCCGTACCGAGTACGGATTGCCTTGGTTCAAATCGTCCGACGAGGGACAGCAACCGTGCGTGCTTAATACAAGTATCGTCTCAGATTTTTACATGGGTTATGCCTCACCTCATATGCGCTTCGTCTCCTGTGAGGCCTCTCGCCCTTGTCGCACATAATTCCTTTGTACAGAGAGCCGCCATTGTGCATGGCAAGGGTGGCATGGCAAGGGCTAGGTGGACGTGTAGATTCCTTCCTCGAACTTGTCGGCGTCGTAGAACTTGGGGATGATGGTGTTGCCGTTGAAGATTCGTCCGTCGAGCTCGGTGACGGCCTGCGTATGACTGTTAGCTGGTGTTTCTCGAGCCGATGAAGGGAGAGAGATGCTTACCCGAAGGGCGGAGACTTGGTCCGTGAATTTCATAAAGACTTGACGCGCCTCTTGGTCAATGTATAGCCGCTCGACACGGCCGTACTGCAGTTTGTTAGCATCACCTGTTTAGTGCCCACGTTAACCGCCGAGGCAGGATCTGGTACTCACTTTCTCACCGCACTCCTCGCCAATTTCCTGCCCGAGACCTTCCGAGATCTCCGTCTGCAGGTCGGGCATATTCTCCAGCATGTTTCGAAGAACAACAACCTCGCTCATCTTACCAAACTTGCCCTGCTCCTCCTTTCGCCTTCCACCAAGGATCTTGCCCTTGCTGCCCGGCTCGGCCCAGCCGCCGCCATCAGCGTCCGCCTTCTTGCGGCGCTTCTCAACCTGGGCGCGAAGCGGGTTCACGATGCCAGACTCGTCGGCGCCAAGGCCTGTGCCCTCGGTCCATCCGTATTTGTTCATAAGTCGATACGCAAAGCCAGCTTGGCCTGGCCGAGTAGATCGCTGTAGCTGCTCGGTTTCGTCAGCGGCAGAGCCTAGGACTGGTGGCGGAGAGTCCATTTCATCGTCCTCGCCGTCTCGAACATTAGGTGGCTGCGCGTATCTGACAGGGGCGCGAGATATAACAGCCGAGTTCGACAGGGAGGCGGAGTAGGGTTTCGTGGGGGAGGGGGCGGGGTGAAGGGGCCGAAGGGGTTGAAGAGGCTGTCTTGCCGACAGCGCCAGACGACGCGCGAAGGCTTCGTCGCCAGTTTGGTCTTGCGCTGGTGGTCGGGAGGCGATCCTGGCGGTGGTGCAAATGCGCTCAGTGGTGGAGGAGCAAATGCGCTCGGTGGCGGTGGAGCAAACTGATCTAGAGCAAAAGCGTTATTAGTAAATGTCCAGCATTCGAGGTGCCCAGGTGTTATTTACTCTGCAGCATCTGCCTCGTCCCCTTGCCCCCATTCCGGTGCTTGTACAGCAGAGCCTTCCACTCAAGCACCTCGCCTACCTTCTCGTCACTCTGCTGGTACTCTTCAACGTTTGTTGGTTTGCTTGGATCGTAAAAGTCATCCCAATTCGTAGGCCCTGCTTCTTCTTCCTGTTGCCTCCTTTTCTTGTTCTTCCGCCCGCCTCGCTGGGGTTTCTCGCCTGCGCCGTGCATGCATTCTTCTTCGTCCTTGCCCGCCCAGTCGGCGAGTGTGGTCTTTGCGGGTGCTGAACCGGCAGCTGGCACGGGTGCAGCTTGGAGGATGGCCTTCGGGATCGTGGCCTTGGACTTCACCTGCTTGGCCGAGGGACGGCGAATCTGAGGTTGAAAGCGTAGCGCTGGGTCTATGGGCTTCTTTGCCTCCGCTGGCGTAGCGTTCGCTTGATTGTACATGACGGGTGCCGCAGATATGGTGGCCGCTGGAGTAGGATCATTAGGGTCGTGGATGTTGTCGTACAACGAGAGCCCGCCGCGCGCGGGGGGCGGGGGCGGCGGAGGAGACAGCGGAGGAGGAGGAGGCGCCATTCTGAGCTCTGAGATCCCTCGACACGCGTGCCGTGGCGAATGAAGGTCGCTGGGAAACAAGCCGGGAGCTTCAAGACCGGCTTGACTGCAAACGCGGCCAGCGAGGCTGGTGGCAGCCTTTTTCGCAGCTTCGCTTCTCGTGCCTCGGGCTCGACGCGTCGTGAAGCTGCAGCTGGCGAGGCTGTGGCTCGGCTTCGAGTTGCAGAGTTTCGTCAGTGGAGCGCCTGCACCGGGTAAATGGCGGCCCCGAGAGACACCCCTGGAAGGTGGGGGCTGCAGCAAGTGCCCTCCAATAACCCGCCAAAATTTCCCCATGTCAAGTTCTCAACCCCAGCCTCGTGACGTGCTACCTAAACCTTCCCTCGTTATTTTCTTCAGTGAAACACGTGGTGCGGGCAACTTCTTGCGCGCCAACTCTCCTCTCGAGCCACCCACCGGCAGATACTATCCACCTCGTCTGCAAGCCTCTCCGACATCTTGCCAGCTACAGGCAAGACTCGCGCCTCCGGATAACGCGTAGTCCTCTCTGGTTTGACGTCACGTCTTCGCGAAGCAGCCACGTCTTGACACCACTACCTACCCGACTTCTCGTTCTCCGCCTCGAGTCAAGATGTCTGATCTTGCGAGCCGCATCACCGACCCCAAGGAGGGTGCGGCCGAGCCCGCCCCTGCGACCGAGCCCGCGCCTACCACCGAGCCTGCCCCGCGACTGCCGCGGACCCTACAGTCGAGGACGCACAGCTGGACGGTACTGTCGAAGCCCTCGGCGGTTCTGGCCTCCAGGAGCCTGAGTGGGATGTTGAGGTTTCGCTCAGTGAGCTCCAGAACAATGAGGCTACGCCTTTTCACTCTGCGACTACGTGGCAAGAGCTGGGCCTGTACGTCGCACCAATTCCATCCAAGACGCAGCCCGCTGACAATTATCTTAGTGCTGATTCCATCTTGAAGGGCCTTCTTGCCCTCAACTTCTTGAAGCCGTCCAAGGTCCAGGGCAAATCGCTGCCCCTGATGCTCAGCGACCCGCCCAGGAACATGCTGGCACAGTCTCAGTCTGGTACCGGCAAAACAGCCGCCTTCGTCACTGCCATCCTGTCCGCGTCGACTTCTCCCGGCACCAGCAACCCCAGGCATTGGTCCTGGCACCGAGTCGAGAGCTTGCCCGCCAGATCGAGGGCGTCGTTACGGCTATTGGCCGTTTCATCGAGAACCTCAAGGTTGCGGCAGCAATTCCCGGTGCCCTGCCCCGCGGCGAACTGGTCAGGGCCAGTGTCATTGTTGGAACGCCGGGTACGGTCATGGACACCGTGCGACGCAAGCAGCTCGACGTCTCGAAGCTGAGGGTGCTCGTGCTCGACGAGGCCGACAACATGCTGGACCAGCAGGGCTTGGGTGATCAGTGCATGCGAGTGAAGAGGTACGTCTAACCCTTAAGGTGCTTCCAAATGCTGTAGAGAATGAGACTAACCGCGACCGCAGCATGCTGCCGAGGGAGATCCAGACGCTGCTCTTCTCTGCTACTTTCCCCGACAAGGTTAACAACTATGCCGGGAAGTTTGCACCGAATTCCCACACCCTGAAGCTGCAGCGCACCGAGCTTACCGTCAAGGGCATCTCACAAATGTTCATCGACTGCCCGGACAACAACACTCGATACGAGGTTCTCTGCAAACTCTATGGTCTCATGACCATTGGCCAGTCGGTCATCTTTGTCAAGGTATGTTCTGAATCTGATGGCGGGCTTTGGGGGCTTCTCTAACATGCCATGGATAGACTCGCGAGAGTGCCAACGAGATCCAGCGCCGCATGGTTGCTGATGGCCACAAAGTTTCCGCCTTGCACGCCGCCTTTGACGGCAGCGAGCGAGACGAGCTGCTGGCCAAGTTCCGCAGTGGAGAGAACAAGGTTCTGATCGCCACAAACGTGCTCGCACGTGGTATCGACGTGTCCAGTGTGTCGATGGTCATCAACTATGACATCCCCATGAAGGGACGAGGTGACATGGAGCCCGATGCCGAGACCTACCTTCACCGCATTGGACGAACGGGACGTTTCGGTCGCATCGGTGTCAGCATTAGCTTTGTGTACGACAAGCGAAGCTATGATGCGCTTAGCAAGATTGCCAAGACCTTTGGCATTGACTTGGTTCGCCTGGACACGGAGGACTGGGACGAGGCGGAGGCGAAAGTGAAGGAGGTGATCAAGAAGAACAGAGCGCAGGCGAGCTACGCCCCTAGTGCAACTGACAAGCAGCAAGCTGCGGTCCCTTAGGTATGGCCGGCTTCTGCGAAACCGTTCAGCTGGCCGGCGTAGGCGTGGTCCTTGGGGCCTGGCTGTTCACGGTGGAGGAAAGTGTTTGCTTCTACGGGCGTCGTGGGACTGGACCGGAGCTCACCCAACGTACTCGTACTTGTACATAGCATGAGGTCATGACAAGATACCAAAAATAATCAGGACGATGAAGATTGTTTTCATCAAGCCACGGCACCACATGCTCACGTGCTGCCACCTTGCGTCGTGTTCCCCAACAGAAGCAGCTCCATGCGTCGACTGTGTCATTATTACGGGACTCCATTGCTCACCGCTGAGACAGCCAGCCACCAAGTCGTAATTCCGTGAACAACTGACCCCCTGTCGACATGGACCGCCAGAAATGCGGTGACGGCCGGTGGTCGTCCGGATGTGGGCCTTCGGCGGCCCAATGCCCTGAGCTTGGCGTGGTGCCACCAATTAATCCCTGCCTTGCCCATCGTCCACGGTCGGTCCCAACGCCGCATCCATCACCCAACCTCGCTCAGATGATAACGCGCGCCGCTGGTGTCTTACCACCGAGCGGCCGAGGCGACGTCCACGAGAGACGGTGATACAACATGACGGAGGCCGGAGGAAGCAAGGAACCAAGGAACCAAGGTCGCAGTCAGTCGTCGTACGCACAGATGCAACTGCCTAACCGACCGACCCCAGCACCCAATTGCGTGAGATCGCCTCCGAGGAGCCTGTGAGAGGCACGCCACGTTGCACGTCGGCAAACTGCAAACTGGCACAAGCGACTCGGCGAGCCCAGCCATGGCGGATACTCCCTTGACGCTAAGCAGCAGCGTCTCGCTCGAATGGGGTTGATGCAGGCAGGGTCCGAGTGCGGGCCGCCCGGCAACACAGAGGCGTCGAGGCCCAACCTAGCAACAGACGCCGTCGACTCCGAATTCTCGTTGGCCTGCCTCATGCCATTGCGTCGTCGGGCAGCCATATGCCCGTGTAAACTCGGCACGGGTCGACTCATAGCCTGTCTCGCGAGCCCAATCCACATGCGACGTGGCCGTCTCTGCTGGGCCAATGGAGCCAACAAAGCACGCCAATGGTCAAGTGGTCACTGAGCAGTGTGTGGGCTCTTGTTGTTCTCTCGACGCTCGGAGCAGGGGTGCCTCGGCAACCTCTTGGCTTACCGGGCATGTCCATCAACCTCTCCGGCTCGAGTGACGAAGCTCCGCCCCTGCCGTGGGACGTGCTTTTGTCTAGCAGCATGGAGTCCATGGGCCCATGGTGTCCAAACGGAGCCCAAGAGACCCAGCGGTCTGGTCGACTCGTCTCGTCAATGGCCTTAAGCGGTGCCCACCCGTTCGCAGAATCCGAGGCGAATCCTGCATCTCACCAAGCACTGATTCCACGCATTTCACTCTGATACCTATTTCCGGAGCTGTTCATACGTCGTGGCAGCTGCAGAGCCGTCACCTCCCAAGCCACCGAGGCCCAAGACCTGCTCCGAGGCCCAAGACCTGCTCCGAGGCCAATACCTGCTCCGTGGCCACAATTGGCACCCTACTGCATCTCCGACAGCCCAATACAGCACACCTGCATGGAGTCCGCCGATAATATAACCGCTGCCCAACCCACCCACCCAGGCGAGTCTGTGGCCCGAGACGCAGAGGAGGCAGAATCAGTATGAGTTCCGGTCCAGGCGTCGAGTATTGCCCGTACCGGAGGAATATTGATTGGTCCAACGTACAGTTCTCCGACTTCTCCAATGTCCAATATTTCCAGCAGCCCCCCGACTCCGACGAGGAGGCACAGGAGGAGGAGCAAGGTGATTGATCTCCGTCCGTCACCAAGTACATTGGCACTGACAACAAAGTAGGCTATGACGAGAACTGGCATGGAGTAACGGACGGGCAGCAGCAACCCCAAGCGTCGTCAGCTGCTCCTCTACCCAAGAAGGACAAGAAGAAGCAAGACAAGAAGAGCAAGAAGAAGGGCAAGGACAAGTCTCCAAAACCCTCTCCTCCTGCTTCCACAGAAGAGGAGAAAGCCAATGAGAGTGAGGACTGCAAGCCTGTAACGACATCACCAGGTAGTAAGAAGAAGAAGGACAAGAAGGGCAAGAAGGCTCAGGAGTCCGCGCCCCCTCCAGCGGAGGAGACCACGAAGGAGTCTGAGGAAGCAGGCGACGATGAATGGAGCGTGTCAGCCAAGAAGAAGAAGAGCAAGAAAGACACCAAGAAGGACAAGAAGAACGCCAAGAACGCCAAGAACGCCAAATCCGAGCCGGCTGCCGAGTCAAAACCAGAAGCAGCATCTGCTGAGCCGGCACCAGAGGAAATGGCTGCCGAGGAGAGCACACCGGAGCCGACTGCAGCTCCGGAGACCGTAGAAGAGCCCTCACCTCCGGAGCCCTCCGAGCCCGCTCCTGAAGCCAAGGCCGATGAGGGTGACGCTGCTGAAGAGCCTGTGGCAGACGCTGCCGAACCGAAAGATGCCGAGTCGCCTGAAGTGGGCAAGCCTGCGGAGGAGTCTGCACCTGTCGAGGAGACGATGTCTGCAGAAGAGCCTGCCCCGGCCGAGGAGCCTGCACCAGCCGAAGATTCTGCCCCAGCCGAGGAGCCTACACCGGCTGAGGCGCCTACATCGGTCGAGGAGCCTGTATCGGTCGAAGATCCTACACCAGCCGAAGAGCCTACACTAGTTGAAGATCCCACACCGGTCGAAGATCCTGCACCGGCCGAAGATTCTGCACCAGTCGAAGAGCCTACCCCGGTCGAGGAGCCCACACCGGCCGAGGAGCCCACACCAGTCGAGGAGCCCACCCCGGCCGAAGAGCCTGCCCCGACCGAAGAGCCCGCCCCGACCGAGGAGCCCACACTGGCCGGAGAGCCCGCACCGGCCGAGGAGCCTGCACCGGCCGAGGAGCCTGCACCAGCCGAGGAGCCTGCGCCAGTCGAGGAGCCTGCACCAGTCGAGGAGCCTGCGCCAGTCGAGGAGCCTGCCCCGACCGAGGAGCCTGCGCCAGTCGAGGAGCCTGCCCCGACCGAGGAGCCTGCACCAGTCGAGGAGCCTGCACCAGTCGAGGAGCCTGCCCGGCCGAGGAGCCTGCCCCGGCCGAGGAGCCTGCCCGACCGAGGAGCCTGCGCCAGTCGAGGCGCCTGCCCCGACCGAGGAGCCTACGCCGGTCGAAGAGTCTGCCCCCACCGAGCCTACACCGGCCGATGAGCCTGCCCCGGCCGATGAGCCTGCGCCGGTCGATGAGCCTGCACCGGTCGAAGAGTTTGCCCCAGTCGAAGAGTCTGCCCCAGTCGAAGAGTCTGCCCCAGTCGAAGAGTCGGCCCCAGTCGACGAATCTTCTGCGCCGCCACCGCCTGAGGATGAGCCGGAAACTGAGACGAAGCCTGCCGAGGAGTCCAAGCTTGACGAGACCGCAACTCCAAGCGACGAGACAAAGGCAGCTGAGGATGTGACTGATGTTGCCGAGGAGGCTGCTCCAGTGGAGTCAGAGACGTCACCTGTGGTCGAGGAGAAGCAAGAGCCCGAGACACCGGCTCCTGAAGAGGCAGCTACGGAAGCCCCCGTGGAGCAGCCAACTCAGCCGGAGGCCAGCGATGAAAGCCCCTCTGCTCCGCCCGCTGTTGCCGACGAAGAGCAAAACTCCACGGAGCAGCCGGAGGAGACCTCAGAGGAGCCCAAACCTGCGGCAGAAGGGGTGACTCCAGAAAAACCAGAGGAGTCTACGGATGCTCCCGCTGCCGAAGAGGAAGCCACGGCTGCCACGGATGGCAAAGACTCTGAAGAGGAGGCTCCGGCAGAAACTACAGTAGAACCTGAGGCAAAGTCTGAGGACACCCAAGAGCCACCTGCTTCCCAAGAAGAGGAGCCTCAGCTAGCTGAGACGGAGGCCGTGACCACTTCTGAGGCTGCTGCTCCTGAAGGAGCAGAGGTTAAAGAAGAGTCCAAGACAGATGCAGACGACGCTGCTGCTGAGGCACCTCTCACAGATGTCGCGGCCAAAGCTGATCAGGTCGAAGAGGTGAAGGCTGGGGAGGCCAAAGCCGACGGGACTCCTGTCGAAGAGCCAACGGCTGAAGAGGCCAAAGCTGATGAGACCCCTGCTGTCGAAGAGGCAAACGAGGAGGCCGAGGCTGACGCCGAGAACGCAAAGGAAAAGACACCAGCGGAGACTGGTGGGGACACGGGCAGTGGTGACGCTGCACCACCTGCTGCTGAAGTACCTGCGTCCACCGAGGAGGCAGCCGACCCAACGCCTGCGGAAGAGCAAGACGTCAAACCAGACGAAACGCCGGAGGCGGCAGATCAGGCTGTCGAAGCTGAGCCGAAGACGGATGCAGCAGATGAGCAAGTTGAATCTGCTGAATCTGTCGAGGAGCCGGCCGCCGCACCTCCAGAGACAGAATCTAAGGAGGCTGAGCCTGCTGCGGATATCACCCCTGAGGCAGAGGAAGAACCTGCCGCTGAAGCCGCCGCCGAGGCAGAGGAAGTGCCTGCTGCTGAAGCCACCCCTGAGGCGGCTGAAGCCGCCGCCGACGCAGAGGAAGAACCTGCCGCTGAAGCTGCCCCCGAGGTAGAAGTAGCACCCGCCGCTGAAGCCGACGCCGAGGTAGAGGAAGAACCTGCTGCTGAAGCCAACCCTGAGGCGGCTGAAGCCGCCGCTGAGGCAGAGGAAGAACCTGCCGCTGAAGTCGCCGCCGAGGCAGAGGAAGTGCCTGCTGCTATAGCCGCCCCCGACGCAGAGGAAGTGCCCGCCACTGAAGCCGCCCCCGAGATAGAGGAAGCACCCGCCGCTGAAGCCGACGCCGAGGTAGAGGAAGTGCCTGCTGTTGAAGCCACCCCTGAGGCGGCTGAAGCTGCCCCTGAGGCGGCTGAAGCTGCCCCCGAGGCAGAAGAACCTGCTGCTGAAGCCGCCGCCGAGGCAGAGGAAGCACCGCCGCTGAAGCCGCCCGGAGGCAGAAGCACCTGCCGCTGAAGCCGCCGCGAGGCAGAGGAAGAACCTGCTGCTGAAGCCAACCCTGAGGCGGCTGAAGCCGCCGCTGAGGCAGAGGAAGAACCTGCCGCTGAAGTCGCCGCCGAGGCAGAGGAAGTGCCTGCTGCTATAGCCGCCCCCGACGCAGAGGAAGTGCCCGCCGCTGAAGCTACCCCCGAGGTAGAAGAAGCACCCGCAGCTGAAGTAGCCGCCGAGGCAGAGGAAGAACCTGCCGCTGAAGCTGCCCCCGAGGTAGAGGAAGCACCCGCCGCTGAAGCCGACGCCGAGGTAGAGGAAGTGCCTGCTGCTGAAGCCACCCCCGACGCGGCTGAAGCTGCCCCTGAGGCAGAAGAACCTGCCGCTGAAGCCGCTCCCGCTGCTGAAGCCGCCGCTGAGGCAGAGGAAGAACCTACTTCTGAGGTCACCCCTGAAGCAGAAGAGCCTGCCGCTGGAGCTGCCCCCGAGGCAGAAGCACCTGCCGCTGAAGCCGCTCCCGAGGCAGAGGAAGAACCTGCTGCTGAAGCCGCCGCTGAGGCAGAGGAAGAACCTACTTCTGAGGTCAC
Organism: Tolypocladium guangdongense; assembly: GCA_022114105.1. Classification (NCBI taxonomy): domain Eukaryota; kingdom Fungi; phylum Ascomycota; class Sordariomycetes; order Hypocreales; family Ophiocordycipitaceae; genus Tolypocladium; species Tolypocladium guangdongense. The sequence continues at coordinate 3,305,131 of NRQP01000001.1, read as the reverse complement.
CCCCGAGGCAGAAGCACCTGCCGCTGAAGCCGCCCCTGAGGCAGAAGCACCCGCCGCTATAGCTGCCCCCGAGGCAGAGGAAGAACCTGCTGCTGAAGACGCCCCTGAAGCAGAAGTGCCCGCCGCTGAAGCCGCCGCCGAGGCAGAGGAAGCACCCGCCGCTGAAGCTGCCGCCGAAGAAGAGGAAGAACTTACTGCTGAGGTCACCCCTGAAGCAGAAGAGCCAGCCGCTGAAGCCGCCGCTGAGGCAGAGGAAGAACCTACTGCTGTAGACGCCCCTGAAGCAGAAGAGCCTGCCGCTGAAGCCACCCCTGAAGTAGAAGAACCTGCCGCTGAAGCCGCCGCCGAGGCAGAGGAAGCACCTGCCGCTGAAGACGCCGCCGAGGCAGAAGAAGAACCTGCCGCTGAAGCCGCCCCGGAGGCAGAAGCACCTGCCGCTGAAGCCGCCGCCGAGGCAGAGGAAGCACCCGCCGCTGAAGCCGCCCCGGAGGCAGAGGAACCTGCCGCTGAAGCCGCCGCCGAGGCAGAGGAAGCACCCGCCGCTGAAGCCGCCGCCGAAGAAGAGGAAGAACCTACTGCTGAGGTCACCCCTGAAGCAGAAGAGCCAGCCGCTGAAGCCACCCCTGAGGCAGAAGAACCTGCCGCTGAAGCTGCCCCTGAGGTAGAGGAAGCACCCGCCGCCGCTGAAGCCGCCGCTGAGGCAGAAGAACCTGCTGCTGAAGTTGAGGCCCCGGCCGAGACAAACGTCGAAAGTCAAGAAGAAACCGCAACAGAACCTGCGCCGGAGATTGAGAGCCCTGCCGAGTTGGCTGAAGAGGTTGCAGAGGACTCGAAGCCTGAAGAACCTCAAGCGGCCCCAGAAGCTGACACTGTCGATGCCTCAGTCGATGGTACGGCCGATGATGACAAGCCTAGCGAAGCAGCGAGCGCGGAAACCGAAGAGGCAGAAGAGCCTGACGTTGCGGAGGGGGCGGCCGAAGCAGCATCTCCAGCCCCTGAGCAGGAGAAGGCTGCTGAGCCAGAGTCGGAACCAGAAGCCAGGCCGACTGACGAAGCCGTGGAGGCTGCTCGGGCTGACGAGGAAGAAGAAAGCAAAGATACCGTGGGGCCTATTCCAATTACAAAAGATGAGAAGCAGGCAACTCGGTCGAAGAAAGGTGAGGAACAAAGTTCTTTCAATGATACCCCATTTGATTTTTCGGGAGAGTCTGGAGACGCCACATCGAAGTCAGATGTGGATGTCGAGGGCAATGGCGTTTTGGCGTTGGATTCCAAGGAGCACCCTGATACCCAAGAAACAACGATGGAGGATGATGGTGGAAACCTCAAGCCTGTCGCCGATTATCATCCAAACTTGCCGGCGATGACGATGACAACCGAAATACACGAGGACAAGCAACATCAGGATGTCATTCCAGCTGCAGAGGTTGAGCACACAGAGGCAAAGGTGCAAGACGCAACATCTGCGGAGGACTCAGCTCGCAATGGGGATGGAGAATACATCCCAATGGTGGTAGCAGAGCCACAAGAGGAGCCTGCCGTGGCCCTTGGTGCTGCGACCCATGATGACGACGAAGGCCACATACCCGATCAACCAGCCCTTGACCGAGACGTCATCCACGAGAACCTTGCAGATGGTCACAACTGCGAGGAAACCGAGCGCGGCTTTTCTGTGACAGAGTCAGTCGGAGAGACCGAAGAGGAAGAAGTGGAAGAAGTTTCTACGGAGCCGACTGTGCTGCAAGACACCACTGCTGCTGAGCAGAAAGATGGCCAGCAGGTTGATGCCAAAGATGATGCTCCACTAGCTCAGGTGTCAGACGTGGCAGGCGATCAGGCTCCAGAAACGGCAGATGCCGCGGTTCCAGAAGCTGCAGACGTTCAGATATCGGACGTGGCAGACACTCAAGTCCCAGGCGTCGCAGACTCTCTGGTTTCAGAAGTCGCAGACGTTCAGGTCTTGGAAATCAGAGAAGATCAGGCCCAGGAAGTCGCAGCAGATCAAGTCCCGGAAGTCTCAAACGCTGAGATCGCAGAGGTGGCAGACTCCCATGTCCCAAAATTCACAGAGGATCAGGTCCCAGAAGTTGCAGTCACTCAGGCCCCGGAAGTCACAGAAGATCAGGTCTCAGAAGTCACATGCGCCAAGATCTCAGACGTGGCAGACACCCAGCCAGAAGCCGCAGATGCCCAGCCAGAAGCCGCAGACCCTCTGGTCCCAGAAGCTGGAGATACTGAAATCCTAGATGTTGCGGACGCTCAGGTTCCAGATGTGGCAGACACGCAGCCAGAAGCCACAAACTCTCTGATCCCACAAGCTACAGATGCTGAGATCCTAGAAGTCGCGGATGGTCAGGCCCCAGACGTGGCAAACACAACCCAGCCAAAAGTCGGAGACGGTCAGGTCCCGGAAGTTACAGATGCTCAGGTTTCAGAAGTCGCAGACGCTCGGGTCCAAGATGTGGTATACGCCCAGCCAGAAGCCGCAGACGCTCAGGTCCCAGAAACCACAGACTCCCTCGTCCCAGAGGTTGCAGACTCTCACGTCCCGGAAGCGGCGGATGCCCAGCCAGAAGATAGGGACGCTCACGCCCTACATGTGGCAGACGCCGAGCCAGAAGTCGCACTTTCTCAAGTCCCAGACGTGACAGATATCCAGCCAGAAATCTCCGACGCCCAGCCAGAAGTCGCAGACGCTCAGGTCCCAGATGTGGCAGATATCCAACCAGAAATCTCCGACGCCCAGCCAGAAGTCACAGACGCTCAGATCCCGGAAGCAGCAGACACACCCATGCTTTCCGTGATCCCTCTGAGCTCTTCCTTCGACGATGGTATCAGCACCTCGGTTGCCCAAAACGTTGAGGATGAGGACAAGACCACATCCCCGGAACGGCAAACCATCGCCGAGGTGCATACTGAGGAGCCCGCTGAAGTGTCTGCTGATATGCCCGCTGAGGCACTCGCTGAGGAGCCCGTTGAGGATCTCAGTGAGAATCCCACCGAGGTTCCCGTTGAGGAGCCTGCTAAGGTTCCCGCTAAGGAGCTCATTGAGGATCCCGTCCCGGCTGAGGAGCTTGCTGAGGAGCCTGCTGAGATGCCCGCTGAGGATCCCATTTCCGTTGAGGATCCCCCTGAGAATCCCGCTGAGGCGCCTGCCGAGATGCCAGCTGAGGAGCCTGCTGAGGCTCCCGCTGAGGCTCCCGCTGAGATGCTAGCTGGGGAGCCTGCTGAGGTTCTCGCTGAGGTTCCCGCTGAGGCTCCCGCTGAGGCTCCCGCTGAGGCGCCTGCCGAGATGCTAGCTGAGGAGCCTGCTGAGGTTCCTGTTGAGGTTCCCGCTGAGGCTCCCGCTGAGATGCTAGCTGGGGAGCCTGCTGAGGTTCCCGCTGAGGTTCCCGCTGAGGCTCCCGCTGAGGCTCCCGTTGAGGCTCCCGCTGAGGCGCCTGCCGAGATGCTAGCTGAGGAGCCTGCTGAGATGCCCGCTGAGATACCTGCTGAGGATCCCGTTGAGGTTCCTGCTGAGGCTCCCGCTGAGGCTCCTGTTGAGGCTCCCGCTGAGGCTCCCGCTGAGGCTCCCGCTGAGGAGCCTACTGAGATGCTAGCTGAGGAGCCTACTGAGGTTCCCGTTGAGGTTCCTGCTGAGGCTCGCACTGAGGCTCCTGCTGAGGAGCCTACTGAGATGCCAGCTGAGGAGCCTGCTAAGATGTCAGCTGAGGATCTCGTTCCCGCTGAGGCTCCCGCTGAGGAGCCTGCTGAGGTTCCCGCTGAGGATCCCGCTGAGGAGCTTGCTGAGGAGCTTGCTGCGGAGCCTGAGGATCTCGTTGAGGATCCCGTTCCCGCTGAGGATCCCGCCGAGGATCCTGCCGAGGAGCTTGCTGAGGAGCCTGCTGAGGAGCCTGCTGGGATGCTAGCTGAGGATCCCATTTCCGCTGAGGATCTGGCTGAGGTTCCCGCTGAGGTTCCCGCTAAGGAGCTCGTTGAGGATCCCGTTCCCGCTGAGGCTCCCGCTGAGGTGCCTGCTGAGGAGCCTGCTGCGGAGCTTGCCGCGGATCCTGCCGCGGAGCCTGAAGAGCTCGTTAAGGATCCCGTTCCCGCTGAGGATCCCGCTGAGGATCCTGCTAAGGAGCTTGCTGAGGAGCTTGCTGCGGAGCCTGAGGAGCTCGTTGAGGATCCCGTTCCCGCTGAGGATCTGGCTGAGGTTCCTGCTGAGGGGCCTACTGAGATGCTAGCTGAGGAGCCTACTGAGGTTCCCGTTGAGGTTCCTGCTAAGGAGCTTGCTGAGGAGCTTGCTGCGGAGCCTGAGGAGCTCGTTGAGGATCCCATTCCCGCTGAGGATCTGGCTGAGGTTCCCGCTGAGGGGCCTACTGAGGTTCCCGCTATGGAGCTCGTTAAGGATCCCGTCCCGGCTGAGGATCCGGCTGAGGAGCCTGCGGAGGAGCCTGCGGAGGAGCCTGCTGAGATGCTAGCTGAGGAGCCTGCTCAGATGCCAGCTAAGGACCCCATTCCCGTTGAGGATCCCGCCGAGGAGCCTGCTGAAGAGCCTGCTGAAGAGCCTGCTGAAGAGCCTGCTGAAGAGCCTGCTGAAGAGCCTGCTGAGGAGCTCGTTGAAGATCCCGTTCCCGCTGAGGATCCCGCCGAGGTTCCCGCTAAGGAGCCTGCTGAAGAGCCTGCTGAGGAGCTCGTTGAAGATCCCGTTCCCGCTGAGGATCCCGCTGAGGATCCCGCCGAGGATCCCGCTGAGATACCCACTGAGGAGCCTGCTGGAGAGCCTGCTGAGGTTCCCGTTGAGGTTCCTGTTGAGGTTCCCGCTGAGAAGCCTGCTGAGGAGCCTGCTGAGATGCCCGCTGAGGAGCCTGCTGGAGAGCCTGCTGAGGTTCCCGTTGAGGTTCCTGTTGAGGTTCCCGCTGAGAAGCCTGCTGAGGAGCCTGCTGAGATGCCCGCTGAGATACCCGCTGAGGTTCCCGTTGAGGTTCCCGTTGAGGTTCCTGCTGAGGAGCCGACGTCTCCTGCTCCGGCCGAGGAAGCTCTGGCGATCATTGAGTCACCTGTGCCAGAGCCCGACCTTCAGCATGGCGCACAATTGCCAACCGTCACGCCTCTCAAGGAGTCGGACCATTGCGGACTGCTGGGTGCTGCATCTATTGGTGCAGCCGCAATCTCAGGCATAGTCGTCAGCTCTCTCGCCGCCAAGCAACATGAAAATCCCTCAGAGCTGCCCGCTCCTACAGAGTCGAGCCTCACATCAAGTCAGGTGGATGGCGCTTCAGAGAGAGTTGAGAGCCGGACAGCAGTTCAGCCCGGAGAGACGCCAGTGGCGGCGACTGTGCCAGTAACGGAGCCGCCTCATGACAGAGGCCAACCTGTTTCAACTCCAGGACAGGCAGACCCAACTCTTCACGATTCGGCTCCAGCAGACGGCGACCTCCCGGCCTGTGGCGCAGCCAGCACTGAGAAGGCGACGCATCTATCGACGCCTCTATCGACGCCTCTGTCAACCCCCCCCTCCGCAGAACAGACGGAACAGGCGCCCAGCATTGCTCAAACTACTCTGGCACTTCCAATGGGCATTGCCGAGATGGACGCCCGAGCCGCAACTCCAGGAATAGTGGTTCCTGATGCGGAAATGGTCAACCTGCACCGTGCTCGAACGCTGCGTCGGAAGCAAAAGCTGGCAGTTCGAAATGCTGAAGACACAGTGGCTGCCGCCGTGGTTATTTATGCCACGGCAGAAGCACTGAGTCCTCCAGAAAGCCCAACCCTCGAGGCATTGGATGGCGACGGCAAGGACGTACCCATCCTGGGCCATGACATGATCTGGGATGCAAATGCTGCGCCATCACCTGACGAATTCACTCGGCGGAGGAGTCTGGGGGGTCAGGAGGACAACCTGCGCGAATCTGTTACTGACTTATTTACAGACGGCAGATCAAGAGAGCTTGGCTCATCGAGCGGTGACAAGGACAGGGAGAGACACCGCAGACACCGACACTCCCACTCGTCGACTCATTCCAGCAGGACTCGCGAAGAAGAAGGCAAGGAGAGCCGACGGCGTTCGTCGCAGAGCTCTCATAGCAGCTCTCGCTCGTCTCACCGCCACCGGGCGGACAGTGCAGGTCCTGGCGCCAACAACAAGACACCTCCGAGGACGCCCAAACGGCAAGACAGCGGGTACTCTGGAGACAGCTCTGGAAGTTCCAGGAAGAGACGCAGGACTCCCGAAGAGCAGGCTGAACACGAAAGGATAAAGGCCGAGCGACAGCTCAAGGAGAAGGAGCCTGAGCGTCGCGAGTCCTCCACGAGGGATCGCAAGAGCAAGGAGCCGGAGGCTCAGGCTGACCGCAGCCACCGCTCATCCCGTCGTCAAAGCCACTCTAGTCACTCGCGGTCCGAGCTAGTGACTCTGGTGCAGCCTGAGAAGCGATTCTTCGACGTCAAGAACGCCGAGGGCATTGTGGGACCCAGTCCTCCTACGCCTCCTGTTGTCCGAGAAGCCGCGATTCCGCCGCCGCCTGTGTCTGCCAAGGAAGCCTCTCGCCCAGACGACCCCAAGCGCTCGAGCACCGCGCGCTCCAAGCACAGCTCCAGCCGCCAGTCGGCGGACCAATCGCGCCCCAAGTCCAAGTCCCGAGATGACACTGTGCCTACCGAACCCAAGTCGTCAGACAAGGCCCAATCCCCGCCAGAGGATGCAGCACGCCGCGCGAGGCACAGTGAACGCAAGAAGGCCAAGGAGGAGGATAAGAAGCCAGGGGGCATCCGTGGCCTTGTCAAGAGATTGTTCACGTCATCGTGAGAAGGGGGGCGATCGGTCTGTTGGTGGGGGATATATGTGTTTCCTAGTGTTGGACGATTTATGTATGATGTGATGTATGAGGGTACGACCCGTGACACTCCGAGATTGTTATTGCAGCGTCTTGGGTCACGAACGCCATGTCCGACTACGCACTAATGATGTTTGATATTTCAATTGGATGGCATATGATTTCTTTCTTATAGCTGAGCTGAACGTGGAGATGATAACAAGCGAAGCCGTGCGTTATGAGTGACGATGGCGTGCGGCGGCATTGCCGTCGCGAGAGGACCTAACGGAACCACGCTCTCGCAATCAACCAGCTCACTTCATCGAGAGCAACAGACCACTTACACGGAGGTTGAGGCGATGAGGGTTGTCACGTGGGTGTGCATGTGACCCACCAGCAGCCCTAATTTCCCGGATTTCGCGCACCGAATTTCGCACGCCGAAACGGCCGCCGGACTCCATTGCCAACTTCGGAGCTTTTTTCCCCGTCCCTTCCCATTCACCACACCACCGAACCAAGGCGCAGGATTCGACCTCTTTGCGTTCTTCCACGACCCTCACTCATAGCAGATCCAGCAATGGCTCCTCAGACCGTATGTGCATGACACCGCTTTGCTGTCGGCGCCGCGCGCAGCTGCCCCGCGCGCAAGCAGCTCGGAGCGCGGCGCCTGGAAATGCGCAGTAGGCTAAGTGTCGTGCAGCAGTCGAAGAAGTCGGGCAAGGCCCAGAAGCAGACCAAGAAGGTATGTCCGGAACATGCGGCCTGGGGGAGGTGTTGGGGGGGAATTGGCTGCTGACGCGCGTGCCCGCAGTTCATCATCAACGCTCAGCAGCCCGCTAGCGACAAGATCTTCGACGTGTCCGCCTTCGAGAAGTTCCTCCAGGACCGCATCAAGGTCGAGGGCCGCACCAACAACCTGGGCGACAATGTCGTGATCCAGCAGGCCGGCGAGGGCAAGATCGAGATCGTTGCCCACAACGACCTGTCCGGCCGCTACCTCAAGTACTTGTGCGTGCCGGGTGCTCTGGCATTCGGGAAGCTACAGAGACTGACACGATGCCCCGCAGGACGAAGAAGTTCCTCAAGAAGCAGCAGCTCCGCGACTGGCTCCGCGTCGTCTCGACCTCGCGCGGCGTCTACGAGCTCAAGTTCTTCAACGTCGTCAACGACGAGGCCGACGACGACGACGAGTAAGCTGGCTTTGCTGCTAGGGCACTCGGTGTCGGGAGAATGGATGTGGCGAATTGGGACCGGCGACTTTGATGAGGGTAAAACGTCGCAGGAAGCGTGCCAATATAACCAGCCGTTTGAGTGGGAGATGAAATGTGCTTGCTACTGTGAAATGCCTGTGCTGTGTGTGCACTTTCCCCGCCTGCAATGCGTCTATGTAACGCCTGCCAGCCTGCTGAATGTCGTCCCCGCATCAAGGCAGCGCCCTCATGACGCCCTCAAAGGCCACGAGCGCCACGGCGTTGGCGGGAAAGGCCCTGAGGAAGCAGGGCAGAAAGCCCCTCCAGTAGCCGCGCCACCCGCTCTCCCTGTAGACGGCGACGGCGGCGTCCCTCCACCGCGGGAAGCGCCGCGCGCCGTCGCCCAGGCCGCCGCCCAGCGGGTCCGTCATGATGCGCTGCTTGACCAGGTCGCTCGGGTAGCTCGTCAGCCAGAAGACCTGGGCGCTCAGGCCGCCGGCCCAGAAGTTGACGGCGGGGGCGCCGAGGCGCGTGTGGCGGCGCAGGGCGCGCGACAGCACGTCGTAGCTGGCCCACCAGAAGAAGAAGAAGGCGCGGAAGAGCAGCGTGGCGCCGAGGCCGTGGTAGACGCCGCGCAGGCCGTGGTGCGCGTGGATGCGCGCGAGGCAGTCGAGCGGGCCGGCGTAGCGGCGCTGCGCCTTGGCGGCGGCGTACTGCGTCTGCAGCCGCGCCTTGACGTGCTCGACGGGCGCGGCGACGAGGCTGACGGTGGCGCCCGCGAGCACGCCCGCGAGGCCGTGGCCCAGCGGCGGCAGCGGCCGTGGCGTCGACGCGTCGCCGGGCGCCCACGCCTCCGCGCCGAAGACGTGCCGCGCCAGCAGCCGGCGGTACACGGCCAGCGAGCCCAGCATGACCGAGTCCATCACCACCCAGCCCGCGAGCGGCGGCGTCGCGCCCTTGTACAGCCCGCGCAGGCCCTCGAGCCGCACCGTCTGCGCCGCGCACTGCAGCGGCCCGCGGAAGCGGCTCGCGCGCGTCGTCTGCAGCCGCACCTTGACCGTGTCGAACGGGTGCCCGACTGCTGGCTCGTCAGCGCACGTTCGTCCCCGGCACCGCCGCCCGGCCCGCCTACCGCCCAGCTTCGCGACGCCGCTGAAGGCGCCCGCCACGAAGCCCCTGTAGTCGCGCTTCGCGTCGCGGCCCGGCGCGCCAGCCGCCGCCATGGCGCCCGAGCTTTTCGGAGGGCAGTCTCCCGGACGGAAAAAACCCGTCCTGCTGAGCGCGATGGGGTGAGTCGGGTGGCGAGTGGTGATCGAGGTTGAACGGTGCAACGGCCGTCGTCGGTGGTGGTGGCGCCTAGCTTGGGCTGCGGCATCGGCACGTTTTGCGCGCCAAGCCGAGCGGGGCAGGCAGACGGACAGCGGGACGGGGCGCTGCCATATTGCATATTACGCATGCGCATGTCGGGTTGACAGCGGCTCAAGCACATTATACGGAGCATCGCGAGGCCAATGGCCCATGGTTGTCTGCTGGCATGGCTCTCGTCACGCACCTCACGCACCTCACACCAGCTGCACATGCAAGTCAACTCCCCATTCTCTTCTCCCTACACGCAAATTCCAAGGCGCCGCCGCAGCCACGGCCTCCCCCTGCAGCCAGCAATGCATTCAAGCCCATGCCAACAGGACCGACGCTGCTCTAGAAACAAGAAAGCCATGTGTCGTTTCGTCGTCAAGGATGAGAATATGATAAAACACGCACGAGCACAAGCTCGTGCCGCCGCTGGGCGCTTGCTATGTGCATTAATTTGTACCCGCGAGTCGCTTGCCTGGTGGTTGTTTTCTGCAACGACGATTCACGTTCAACGCCGCCGACACCACGTCAAAACGTGTCCGTGTCTTCACTGGCGACGGTGCCAAAAGTATCTTGACGTGCCGAGTCAGCTGTGCCCTCGCCATCGACTCTCCCGTCGTCTGACATACCTCTCTTGCGTCGCCTCTCTTCCCTGGCCGCATCCTCCTCAGGGCTCTTGGGCGTCATGGCTCGCGGTCCGGTAGGCCTCCTGGTGGGCACGCCAAGCGCTGCGCTTAGGTTGCGGTTCTCCAGCTTTGGGCTGCTGCCAGAGTAGTGGCTGAGGTGCGTCCCCGTCAAGGTCCCGTATCCGCTCTCGGAGCTCTGGTGCGGCGGCGGGCTGTTCTCCTTGAGCTTCGACAGCCGGCCTGGCTTGGGCGGCGTCTGCGCCGCGGGACTCTCCATCGGCTCCTTGGGTGGGCGCGGTGGTCCCGGCGATGAGTGCCAGTAGTCTCCTTCCGGCGCCGCCGCAGACGAAGTGCCGCTGAACCTGTTGGCCGGCAGACGGTTGAGGCTTGTCGCGGACCCTGCCCATTCCGCCGACCTCGGCGTCATCGGGTTGTTGTATTCCTGCGCCGACGTCTCCAGCGCTGTCCGGAATCGCTCCGTCTGCCCAGGCCTCGGCTGTGGGTGCTGAAGGTTCAGCGAGTTCCGGTGCGCCTTGTACTTGGGGTCCTCTGGAGTCGTGAACGCCGTTGGTGGGGCACCTTGGTCTCGCGCCTGCGCTTGCGGCACCAGGTTCTGGTCAGAGAACCCCGTGTGCAGCTTGTCCTCCCCGTAAGGGTCATGCCGATAGTTGTCCTCGTACGTGGCCAGGCTGGACCCAGAACGCGACGGTGGCTGGAAGTCGTCGTACTTGGGGCCTCCTTTCTTGGAGTTGCCGCTGCCGCGGAGCACCCGCCCGACGCTCGATGCCGTCGTCTCCGACCAGCGCGAGATCTTGGGCAGCCATCCAGACGAGCTGCTCGACTTGTGCTTCTTGCCCCTGTCGGTCCGAGGCGTGTTCTCGGCGCTCAGCGGCTGCGCTTCGGCCGCATCAGCCACTTGCGGCGGTGTTTCGAGCGGCACTGACCCTCCGCGCTGCCTGTCATCGGCCTGACCAGCTGACAGTAGATTCGGCTTCGCCCGGTCGGCCGGTGGGCTCGCATGGTCGTATTCGTCTTCTTCGTCATTCTCCTCGACAGTGCTGATTCGGTGGTCTGAAAACCTGCGTTCGCTCGTGAATGCAGGGGCTAGTCCTCGAGCCTGCGTCGTCGACAAATGTCCAGACTGGCTCGCATGGCTGGCAGTCGAGATACCCTCGGGCTCGTAGCCCTTGTCCTGCTCATACTGGTCTTCCGGCTGCAGAATTTCATACGACAGACCAGGTCCACCGGTAGAGCCTGGCGGCACCGCCGTCTGAGTCTTGAGGACGTCGACTTCGCCGAGAAGCTGCATCAGCATGTCTTCGATGCGGCTCAGATCATTCGTCCCCTTGGCGCTGAGGCCCTGCAGCGCTCGTTTCCACAGATTCTTCTTCTTGGCCGCGTTGTCGTCGATGGTGCCGGCCTGAGAGCCACTCTGAAGGGAGCGGGATGCTGTGCCAGGATAGGGCCTCGGTCCGTTGATGGTCTTTTGGAGCTTCTCCGTGTTCTCAACGTTGGCGAAGATGACGTCGTCGCCAGTATCTTGCACCAGCTCCTTCATCTCGCGGAACGAGTTTCGCATCTCCAGCGCCGCGTTCATGAGCAATGCCACAATCTCCGTGTCGCGAGCGCTTCTCTGGGCGTCACGCACCATCAGCTGCAAACTGTTAGCAAGAGTCGCTCGTTGGCCCATTTCCTTTCAACTTACGTGCTGCATCAACGCCACAATGTCCTTGTTTTCGATCCGTTCGATGCCAGCACCTGTCGAGGCATCGTAGAACGGAGATGCCATTCCCTGCGACATGCCGCTGAGGTGGCGGCCATGGCCCTGAGAAGCATAAAACGGATCATCGCCACCACCCAGGGCCACGCCGCCGAAATCGACTGCCTTACCCTTGGGGTCGATGTCGGGCGTCCGGTTGGGCCCATTAGACATGTAGCCCTCGTCGTACTTTTGCCCGAATCCAGGGCTGCCTGCGTGGAACGCAGCGTCAAGCCCGCGAGTACCCAGTAGGTTCTCGTCCAAAGCAGGATTGACAATCGGGCTGGCGTCCTCGTAAGGATTGGTGACAAGCGTGTCTCGCTTGCGCTCATCAGACGTCCGGTGCCACTCGTCCTCATCCTGGCTGGGCTCACGGCTGTGTGTTGCAGCCATGCCAGCGGCCGCTCCCAAGGCAGCTGCCCCAATAGCCTCGGTGATGCCCAGGCCTCCATCTTTGTCGTGGACTTCGTGCCCGTAGCCGCTGATGTCTCGCTGCGTTGGCGTCGCCCGGCCGGACCACTGTGCATCACCATGACGATGCCCATCCAGTCGCTCCTCGACAACCGACGCGTTACTTTGCAGGTCGTCGACGTAACCAATCTCTGGCATCGGGTTGCTCAGGTCAGGGAGGCCACTGGCACCCATCTTGGGGTTCTCCTCGAAATCAAGTCTGTCAACGCTATGGGCGGGCGTGTTGCGAGGTTCCCAGCCTTGCATCGTCCGCTCCTTGAACGACTTGTTTCGGAAGACGCCAGCAGGCCGGAAGGCTTCATCTCCGCCCTCCCCGGCAGTCGCCTGCTTTCTCTCCTGAGCAGCTTTCAAGGCCGCTGCAGCAGCCCCCACTGCTCCGGCGGTGATGGCTGCCTCGGACGCTGTTGGGGAGTGCCTATACTTGGAACGAGGCACTTTTCGGCCATACTCGTCGACGTCATATTCCGAAAAGTCCTGGGACTGTGCCTGAGATCTGGAGCCGGGAGTCGCGTGCCTCTCCTCCTCGAGCTCCCGACGACTGTCCATGGACGTCTTCTCGGGGCTAACGCCTCGGCTGCTATGGGCCTTGGACTGGTCATCGTACGAGACGGTCGAATCCCGAGCTCCACCGTAGTCATACCCGGATGCAGCAGTCAGGACAGACTGGTCGAGCATCGAGCCGTCCACCAGAGATGCAACGGCCGACTCAACGCCGATGGGCGGATGCACAAAATTGGGATTGGCACCGAGTCCCCGCACGGCCTGTCCCGCAGCCGTATGCTCAAACTGGTCATCAACCTCATCGCCGTCCGCCGAGACCTGATCAAAGTCTCTGCCCCGCATCTTGGTCGGGGTCGAATCTTGCGAGCGCACAGGCCGTACGTGTCGTCCATGCTCCGGGGACTTTTCAGGCGATGAAAGGACATTGGGAGAATGCGCGTCTCTGGCGTTTTGGGGCAGCGGAGCTTCGCTCCCTCCCTCGGTATATCCAGAGACACTCGGGATAGGGCTGAGACCCCTGGCGCCCGCTTGGTACGGTACATACTTCAGCGGAGGTGGCACATCTTGATGGCTGTAGTAAGGATCCTCAAAGTCATCTTCGGGGGGGTAATTGGGGGCATCGGGCACTTCTCGGCTGCCCTCGTAGTCGTCGTAGTTGCTCATGGGAACCTTGCGGCCGAATTCGTCCGTTTCGTACTCCTCGGCATACTCCCTCTTGCCACGGGGAAGTGCTGTCAGGTCGCCGTGGGAGACATTGGCGTGCTTCGTGCCCAGCGTCTGCTGGAGGTTCGCCGGCGTTCTTGCCCTAACGGGGGTCGAAGAGGGAGAATCCATCCGCCGAGATGCACCATGGCCGGACACAAGCTCTTCCGTAGCTGAATGGGGCCTATCGGTGTCTGCAGACAGGATTGACGTCCGCGTCATCTCCGACGGGTTGATGTCGCTCATGAGTGGCATTGGCGGCGCCGGAGCAAGATGGTCCTCCTCGTCGTCATATTCTTCAGAGTAGTGCTCCCCTCCCAGGCTGCGACTCCTTGCCGAGTCTGTCCTCCTGCGGCGCCTGTCGCGCTGCGTCCTCTCGGGAGACTCAGACTTGTCGTCCATGGCAGCGGAAACGCCCTTGGCCAATGCTGCACCCGCAGCACCGGCGGCCGCGGCCTTGAGCAAGTTGTGGCCGCGCTTGGGGGTGGTGACGTCGCCATCCTGAGCACGATACTCGGCATCAATCGACTCGCGGCTGGGGCTATGCAGGGAGGAATCGTCGTAATCGTGTCGCGCCTCGCGGTTTCGCCTCTCCTTTTGTCGAGAGCCATCTCGTGAGTGCTCACCCCGCTGGCCAGAAGACCGCCTGCGGTCTGTGGAGACGTCATCCCTTGAGCCGGATGTACCCGTCGACGTGAGGGAACCACGCCGGGATTCACGCTTGCTCTGCTCGCGCTTGAGAGCGCTCAATTCGGGCAAGATTAGCCGGCGAATGGCGTCCTCGACGGTTTCTAGAAGCTTTGGGTTGTTGATGGAGGACCTGGAGGCACCCGATCGCATGGAACGCGTGTCCAGCGAGCGGTGGCTCGGAGAGAGATTAGACGACAAGACACTGGAATCCGCAGCGGACACGGTGGATTCCTGGTGGCCGCGACGAGACCGAGGACGTGCCTCTTCTGCCGCGTGCTCGCTCACACTGCCCGTCCTACTTTTAGAGTGTCGCTTCCGGTCCGACTTGTCTTTCGCCTTGTCCGAAATCTTGACGCGCTCCTTGCCTCGAATCTTGTTGCTGCGTATCTCGCCCATGGCGGCACCAGCGAGCGCGCCCGTGACAGCCGCGGCGGCGAGGCCCTCTCCTCCTATCCGAGACGGACTGGCAGAGCGCTTGAATTCGCCGGCTGGTCCCGAGCCATCCAAGAAGCTGTCAGTCGGGATGGCGGAGATCTCTGAAGGGTTGCCAGGGAGATACGTCTCCCCCGTGGGAATGAGCGGGCTTGCAGGTCGCCGACGTCGATGATTCCGGTCGATCTCTATATCAATCGGATTTTTCGAGACATTGGACTCCTCCGTCGCGGACGCGTACGAGGTCATGCTATGACTGTCTTCGCCCTCGGCCAGGTCGATCTCGCGGGATGCGATCGCCTCGCTCAGCGGGATGCGGCGAGTCAGAGAGGCTTTGCGGGAGCCCTTGGTCTCCGTCACCTGTATGTGGTCACCTTTGCTCTTCTTGGAGGGCGTCAGGCGCACGCGCACGCTGGGCTTGCGATCGCCCGACCCCGAGGCCCCCTTGCTGCCCTCGAAGTACTCTATCAGCAGGGACGTCTGGGAGCGATTGGCCTTGTGGCCGCGGGTGCGGATGGTGACGGGAGTGCCGTCCTCGGGGAGGGAGTAGGAGGACTTCTCGTCGCCGGGCTTGGACACATCGGTCGTCAGTTCGGTCGGAGTGGCCGTCTCGGTCTCGGTCGGAGCAGGGAGCGGCGGTGTCTTTTTAGACTCGGCGCCCATTGTGATTCTACGCAACGGGTCGACAATGGCGACGGCGCCAATGTCCCAGAGAGAGGACAGAGCGCTCGACGCTGTGCCTGATGGGATGTGTCGAGGGGCAGAAGGCTCCGCAAGGACCGTCTGCGAGAGAATCTAGGAGGTCAGGGTGTTCCGACGGGCCGACGTCAAGACATCCGGGCTCGAGCGGTGGCGGACAGAAGAAAAATCTGGGACAGGGCGGCGTCAGCCAGAGACAAAACACAAATCACCGTTGCCAGTTCCCGGATTCCGGCGACAAGACGACTCACCACGGGACGAGAGGCCCAGCAAACGGGCAAGTGATCAAAGGGCAAGCGCGTGGCGAAGCTCAGGCAGCAGGCCGACCCAAGGTTTTGGCGGATGGCTGGTTGGATGCCGAAGGTTGAGCAGTGCAGGCGAGGTGCAGGCTGTGGCGGCAACCGGGCAACGACGACAACACAGGCCAAGCCAACAAAGTCAGTCGCCGCAGCCGGGCCAGGAAGGGGATTGGAGCTGGCTGGATGGGCGCCCGCAGGAGGTGTGCAGGCGTGAGCGGCGCTGGCTGTATGTACGTGCGCTATATGTACAAACGTACGCACGTCCAAGCTTGAACGTCTGCGAGCGAGCGAGGGCGGCGAGGTGGTGAAGATGGGAGGGCGAATGCGAGCAGCAGCTGAAGAGGGGCGGTGGACGCACTGGGCCGGCAGCAGCACCAGCGACAGGGGACGCTGCGCTGGACGGGACGTGTCCAACAGGAAGGGCGAGGCGAGTGAGGCTTTGTTGTTGTCCTCGTCCTCCTGCCAGGCAAGTGGCTGGGGGTGGGTGGATGATTGATGAGTTGGCGGCGCCGCCGAGCTGATCCAATGGAAGCTTGGAGCCGGGGGGGCTGGCTTCGGCTGCGGGTTCCACGGGTGGGCTACGAAGCAGCGATGTGCGGCGGCGCTGATGGACGAGAGCCTCTCGCGGGCGTCGATGAGGCCTGCGTGTGACGGCGAGACGGCCAGTCGAGGGAGGGCGTTGAGGACGATGTTGGGCCTCTGCTCCTATTCCAGGGAACCGCGGATGCTGCCGCGCTGTTACCCTGTGTCTTATTTGGGCACCTGCGGTGCAACGTGCGGAGTAGGGCTCATGCAACGAGGCGACGAGGGACGGCTTGACGCTGGACATGGCATTGGATGCCCTCGCCATCAACGCTCGTGGGCCGTGGCTCTTTCTACAACGCACAAGTCTTCGTCTTGTCGCCCCGCACCGGCGGCCACGATGGGCCGTCAGCCGTGGTTGATGGTTGTGGTTGATGGTTGATGGGCGGCCACGGGCGCATCGGCCAACCCCAGGCCCCACAGTGGCTCCAAACCAGCACCCTGCCCCTCCACAGGCGCAATGCCACCCGCCAATGAGGTCCCCCAGGGAGGGGCCTGGCGGGTGGGGCGTCTCGCGCTGCCGTGGAAACCATCGCCAGCGTCCACCTGCGCCTGTCGTCTTCTGTTGAGTTGTTGCATGGATACGAGTACCACGGACGGACAGACGACAAACGGCGGCTCCGACGTCGTCTCCATCGCCGTCCGTCCCCCGCAGCAAGCGTTGAAGCGGCACGGCAATGGTGTCCGGAAAGGGCCAGGCCCGTACCCCGGCCTCGGCCTCGGCAATCTCTCTTGGTCGCCTCCATCGCAGGCCACCATCTCGTCCCCCGGCCGAAACTCAACTCTCTGCTGCAAGGCCCATGGATGCTTCTCCTCCATCCCGCCCGCGTGTGGCCAATTCTCTCCCCTTACATGCGGTAGCGCCGCGGGAGAGCTAACGAAGCTTCCATTGCGCCTGGTGGGCCTCCCGCTCACTCCCGCTCGAGCAGACCGTAGACGTCAAACGACGCGGCAGTGGACCAGCCGGCGCCACCGCCATCACGGGAAATGCCCACATTCAGGTACGACTGCGACTACGACTACGAAATTATCACCTTCATGTAGATTGGAATTTGTTTGCAACATGGTGACACGAGAATCAATTGCACATGACGATCCGGGAACCATTGTCGCCCACATCTCGGCCTGGGGCCGCCTATTCGTCCAAGCATTCTGCGCAAACCCAGTGCACATGTCCTTCTCGAACCGGGCAAGACGTGCCTCCAGGGAGCCGTGAAACGATTCCGTTTGCACCTCCTCCAGGACCTACGTGGCACAACGGTCCCCAGTGCATCCCAGGACGCCGGGTCGTCTTCAGCCACAAGTCCCAGCGCAGTGCTGGCTGACGTTGGCGTGGCGTTGAAGAACACCCAAGGGCCACCATCGTCGCACAAGCAACCGACCGAGTCTGCACGACAGCCTGTTTCAATACTAGTACACCCCTCTGTTGCGGTTCGTCAATGCCACTGCCTACGGGATCGCTGTGGCACCATCACCGCGTCGACGGTCAATGACGTCGGGAGTTCGACAATGAGCCTTCGTGCTACAGCCTCAATGATAAGCCGCCGATACGTTTGCAAGCCAACAGCTCGACATGAAACTGACTGCAATAACCAAGGTATATTAGTATCCGCCCGTGAACCCAACCTCGCTCAAACACGGCTAACCAACGCTTGTCTGCCACCGCCCGCCATATTCGAGGGGATCTCGTAGTCATCAGAGAGTGTTCGGTTCGTCACATCGCATCGGGCCGCCGTCCTGTCCCTGCCCCGTCCAAAACGCCTCGGGATGCAGATGCAAACGCCACTGCCCGTCCACCAAATATCACAATAAACATGCCAACGCTCTTCCCACAGGTGTAAAGTGCAAGAAGAGCAGCTTCTTCACACGCTCCTCCGCGACAGAGGCGCCATATGTGCCCCCGGCGGCGGAGCCACATACCCCGGCGGCGGCCCCGTCCCGGCCTCGAGGTCCCGCAGCTCCATGGCCGGCCCGCCGACCCCATCGCGGCCGGGGCCGTCTATCGGCGGGGGCTTCTTGGTGTCGTACGGCGGCGGCGCCTCGCCCAGCTCGTTGAGGCCCTCGAGCGAGCGCGCGCGGGTCGTGTTCCAGCTGCGCTCGGTGCGCGCCATGAGGCTCGGCATCAGGATGCGGTCCCCCGGCCACGAGGGGTCGTAGCGGGCGTGCCGGTGGCGGGTCCACACGAAGGCCGTGAAGCAGCCGGCCGAGAAGACGGCGAGCAGCGGGATGATGACCCAGAGCAGCGGCTGCGAGGACGTGTTCTGGGAGCTGTCAGTGGTTGCGGCCATGGCGGGCGACTGGGCGGAGGGAAATGTAGTCGCTTGTCGATGTTGCTTGTAGTGTGAGGAGGAGGCTGATGGCGGTAGTCGAACCCGTTGCGGCTCTCTGGCGAGACGGTTCAAAGGCCGAGTCGAATGAATATATGTCTATGTCTTCTCAAGACGATAAGCCGCCGACAGCATCACCACCATCCTGACAAGACAGCCGTGATGGACACTCGCACCAGAGTGTCTTGAGGCCAAGCAAGGTCCAGGACGTCATCCAAGCAGGTAGCACGGGCATCCAGCCATTTAGTATTGCCCGTGCCACGGAGTACACGCTCGATCTCCGACCGCCAGCCACCCTCGCTCTCCTCTTTCTGTGGCCAAGTCACAAATCACTGGCGTTAGGTGCGGGGGTGGTGTTGGGCCACCCTCACAGCTCCTCACAGCTCCTCCGGCCCCGTCCTGCATCCACCACACGGGGGCTGCCGCGTTATCGCTGGCCCTCGCGTGTTCGGCAGCAGAGTCACACACGCCCCGTCTTCGAGCATCAATCGCTGCGGGCCTGCTCTG
This sequence comes from Tolypocladium guangdongense, assembly GCA_022114105.1. NCBI lineage: Eukaryota > Fungi > Ascomycota > Sordariomycetes > Hypocreales > Ophiocordycipitaceae > Tolypocladium > Tolypocladium guangdongense. The sequence goes on along the minus strand of NRQP01000001.1, from coordinate 3,286,196 downwards.
GGAGAGGATGCTGGGCCCGACTGCCGACACGTCGGGCGAGGGTCAGCTTGCAAGTGCCAGCAGCGGCTGAGGATTTCGCTACGAGCTTGCTTTCGAGGTCGAGCTTGGCAGCATCGTCCTGCGGCCCACTTTAATACTTCGCACCTTGTACCTACTTCGTATCGTTCTCGTATCGCCTTGTATCGCACCCGACGGCGTGCTTCCCTCTGTGCATCTTCTGCAGTTCAACATCACAAACGGGCTCCCGCGCATCCAGCGAAAGCCATTTGCCGCGCAGCCCGCCGCAGCAAGCACCATGCCGCGCGCAATCCGAGGTTCGTCCCGCCCTGCCGCGGCGCCGCCAGCGACGCTTGCTTACCTCTCGCTGTGCTGCTAGGCGTGCTCATCGAGTGCGACCCGTCCATCAAGTCCATCATCGTCAACATCGACAGCGACAACCACGAGTTCATTATCGAGGACCTGGACGAGGAGCGCGTCGTCGTCAAGGAGAACATGGTGCCGCTGCTCAAGCAGCGGCTCGAAGACGTGCGTCTGCTGCTGCTCCTGGTTGCATTGCACGCGCCTTGACGTCTTGCTCACGCTCTGCTTGTATAGCGCCTCAAGGAAAACCTCCCGCCCGTCGACGAATCCGGCTCCGAGTAGGCAGGTCTGCCAACGATGCCGTCCCGAAACATGTCCGTCTCGAAACATTCAGAATCCGAATGGCCACCGTGTCGGCTGCGACGAATTACATATCCCGAATTGACTACCCAAGGCTACAGCTTCTCAAACGTCGGCCTCTTCTTCTGTCGCGAGCTCGTCAACGCCAACGGCACATCCCCCGTCTGCAGCCCCACCGAATTCCACACCTTCGTGTACCGCAGGCTCTCCTGCGTCCCGTGGTCCCGCCCGTAGTTGAGCAGCTCCTTGGTCCCCTGCACCGCGACGGGGCTCTTCTCCGCCAGCGTCTTGCCCATCGCCACCGCCGCCGCCACCGCCCGCGCCTTGTCCTCGTGCACCTGGCTCACCAGCCCGACGGCCAGCGCCTCCTGCGCGAAGAAGTCGCGCGCCGACATGCACACGTCCTTGACCCACGACGTCGACCCGACGATCTTGGGGAGGCGCGCGAGCGTGCCAACGTCGGCGGCCATGCCGATGTCGACTTCCTTGACGGAGAAGCGCGTGTTGGATGCGCAGATGCGGATGTCGGCGCAGCAGGCAATGTCCATGGCCAGGCCGAGGGATACGCCGTGGAGGACGCAGATGACAGCTGTAGCAAAATATTAGCCCATTTGCTCCTCTAGAAGCTCGTCGAGGCCCTCCCCAGAACCGTGCTTCGTAGAGCCTCCGGCCCCAAGACTGGGGTCACTCACGCTTCTCACACCTCTCCATCTCCGAAATGCAGTCCTGGAACTCCTCGATATGCCCCCTAAACTCCTTCGCTCTCCGCGCCGCGTCGCCGCTGTCGTCGCCCTGCCCCGACAGAGGCCCCTCCTGGCTCGCGGCCTGGACGTCGAGCCCAGCCGTAAACGCCCTGTCGCCCGCGCCGCTCAGCACCACGGCGCGCACCTCCGCGTCGCCGCTCAGCTGCCGGAAGACGCGCCCGAACTCGAGCCACATGGCGCGCGCAAAGGCGTTGAGCTTGCGCGGCCGGTTGATCTCGACGTGCGCGACGAAGGGCGCCGGCGCGGTCACGACGAAGTGCTCGTAGGCGTAGCCGGGCAGGGGAGCTGCGGAGGCCATGGTTCCGGGTCTAAATCAGGGCTGAGTGGGGTTTAGAGATCCGTACTCTGTAGTCGGTAATGGATTGATGCCACGGGGAAGCGTGAAGAGCAGTTGATATAATATATATACATGGCGGATCGGCTGGAGGAAATTGGTCCGGTCGTGGGTGCTTACTCGTTGCGGCCGTAGATGCCGAGGTTCGGGCCAACCTCACGTGGGGGGCCCATATCCGTACTCCGTACCTAGGTACCTACCTAGGTACCTATCTTGTGGCAGCGTCACTGCTCGACGGAACATCTTGCTGCGGATGAGACTCAATTGCTACTCCGAAGCTTCCAAGTTGATAATACCAAACACTGCATCGAGAGAATCTAGTGTCGTGCCAACACGTCGAGTGGCCCCACCGCTCGCACCCCCGTCCGGAACAAGAAGAACATGTGTGCGCCATGCCTGCTAGGCTCGGAAGCCCGCTCGCAATCGCAATATCACAAGGAATAATAAACAACAATCCCGCCATGTCTTCGAGCGCAACAATGCATGTATAAACATGGGCCAAAAGCCTAGACTAAATTATAATTCGTTCCCCTCGAGTCGTGGCCTTCCCTGGCCAGACACCAAGTGCTCCCGCGAAAAAGGGCGAATCTCGCGTCCCGTCTCGTACAATGGTTCCCAGTATGGGTTGCGTCCATCTTTCCCTTTCCCTGTCCCCGCGTGTACGAACGAAAGGTTCCTTTGGCGCGGCACCCAAAAAACCCAAAAACAGACAAGTCTCCCTAAATCAGCTCTCCCGGTCGAGGCTTTACAGAAGCAGAGCGCCAAACAGGGTGAAGCCGAGCGCCAGGCCGGAGACGATGAAAGGGGCCTTGTCCATGGGGCCGTGCGTCGAGACACCGGCGTTGTCCTTGCCACTGCCACTGCCGCTGGCCGTGGGCGAGGCCTGGCCACCCGTGACACTAGCCGTCGCGGTGCCGCTGTCGGGGGCGTTTTGAGATCCGTCACCGCCCAGTCCAGGACCGCCGCCAGCACCCGACTTCATGTACTTTTGAGCTTGCTCAGGCATCAGGGGAACCAAGCTGGGGTTCACGTTCCACGAGGCGTCCGAGGTAGGGCAGTTGACAGAGTGCGATGTAGAAGCAGCACCGCCGCTGCCCGTGGGGGCGGGGTTGGCCTTGAGAGCCGACTTGAACAGGTCATACTCATTGGACTTATCAACCGAGTTGCCCTTCAAGGTAACGATACCAAAGTCGTTGTCCTCAACCGAGTACTCGTACATCAGACCACCAGAGTAGACGGAGGTCATCTCACTGTTCATCAGGGCGGACAACTCGTCAAACTTCCGGGGGCGGTTCTTTATGCAGCCCCACTCGGAGAGACTAACGGATGGGTCAGCAAAGTTTGCTCGAGTTCACGTTTGCTAATACGAGGAGGGTAAGGGACATACAAGATGGGAAGGCCGTAGTCAGTAAAGTTCTTAACCTTTTGGTCCCAGCCGGAGGTCGTGAAGTCACTGTTGCACCATGAGTAGTCGTTGAAGGCGAAAAAGTCGGATCGCATGTCGTCGGAGCCGCAGTTCATGTACATGGCCGTCTGCATGCGGTTCTGGGAGACATCGGCGGCCGAGTAGCCGACGGGGATCTTGCGGAGGCCGCGCGAGTTGATGTAGTTCTTCATGTCGCGCGTCACGGCCTTGACGTAGGGGGCGGCCTGGTCCGTGCCCTTTTCATCGTTGATGACCTCGTTGCCCGAGAAGAAGGCGAGGGTGTTGTCGTACTTGGCGAACATCTCGACGGTGGCGAAGACGCTCTGCAGGTACTTTGCGTTGTACGAGGGGCCGGGGGTCTGGCGGTTGATCGAGTACTGGGGGTTGTTGACGTCGAGGACGAGGTAGATGCCGGCGTCGCTCAGGGCCTGCATGCACTGGTCATGGTTCTTGGAGTTGTCGACGGCGTAGACACGGATAGTGTTGACGCCGAGGTCCTGGAAGTTCTTGATGTCGCGCAGGCAGACGTTGGTGTCAGCGAGGGGGTCCTCATTGGCGGAGGCGCCTCCGGGCTGGTAGTCAATGCCGCGGATGTAGAACCGATCCTTGCCGACCCAGAAGGCTGTTGAAGGTCAGCAATGGCATCGCTGCATCATGGATGGCTGCCGGACTCACCATTGCCGGAGGCAGACACCGTAGTCAGGCCGGCGCGCTTGCTGGGCGGCTGCGGGTCGGTCTTGGTGGGAGTGGCGGACACGGCGCCGAGGGCGGCGAGGCCGGAGATGAGCGCGAAGCCCTTCATGGTAGCTCGATGGAAGGCGAAGTATAATGGCTGGGTTTACAATGGAGAGCTCTTCGATTAGCAGTAGACGCGCAAGTCGCGGAGGCGTTATGAATGAATAGCGAGATCAAGCCCCTAGAGAGTGAAGGGGGGAGAAGAAGGGGAACAAAAGCGGCGGAAGATAAGCTCCAACAACGAGGGAGTTGGATTGTGATCAATGAAGAAAGAAGAAGTCGTGCGAGGGTCGGAAGGAAGGGAGGAAGAAGGAGAAACGGCAGGGGGCGTTGGACGGCTTGGCGGGAAAGCGGCACAAGTGGAAGCCGGGAGCAATTCACACCGTGCCACACGCCTCTGATGCCCAGGGCACCTGCCGACGAGTAATAGGGCACAGCTGTTCCAGGTACCTAGGTAGGTAGGTACCTAGGTAGGGTAAGGTAGGTAAGATAGGTACCTACCTATGTAGGTACCTACCCACCTATCAACCACCGGCAGCCGTGGCTGCGCCCCTGGGCATCAGTTGCTGGACAAGGGACACCCACTCGGCACTTCACAGCAGCCGGTGAGGCCACTGCCACCTCCCCGGCGGATGCAAGGCAGGTAGGCAGGTAGGTACTTAGGTAGGTAGGTACCTAGGTAAGGTAGGTAAGCTCGAACACTACTCCGTACTCGCACGAGTACAGTGGAAGCAGCTCGTCCGCTTCGGCTGTCAATTGCCGACCTGGAGCACCTACTCGTACACGGACAGAGGGGTTACACGGTACACACAGACAGTGGGCACGTGTTGATGCCCTCAGCACAGATGGTCACCCATCAATCAGAACGACCGAGCCGTCGTCCTGCTGTCGCCGTCGGCCGTTACAGAGGACGGTGTAGCCCGTACGAGTAATGGCCTCGCGTTTGACAATCAGCACAGTCCATCCCGTTGCGCCATACAATGCCATGTCACAGATGCACCCCCCAAGGTCACACCTCGGTCGCAGCCTGTGAGAGGTCGACGGGCCTGCCCCTGAAACCGGCCTCATGAAATACCTAGATCTGCGCACTGTGTGGACCCCAAATCTCACAAATCTCACGCCCCCCCAGGGGGCCCGCCGCCGCTGGCTGTCATGCACACCATCTTCAACTCGCGCGACTGTTTTCGGGCCATTACGAGTACGCAGCCTCGCTCGTGTCTGGAGCAGTGGCTTGTCCGGCTTTGGCCAGGTGCTGGTTCCACAGATGCAGTGTTTGCCATGCTGCATGTTGCGCCGGCTGGGGCTTACGTACGCCCGGGGAAGCGCCAGCGACTGAAATGCCAACCACGCGCGCGTATTGACTGAAGCTCCCTCAGTTCTCGAAATAGACACGAGCAATGTGAAATACCGAAAAGCACGCAATATCTACCGGGGCCGCGACGTCATGATGGATTCCCTCGAGGTCCGGCCTTGTCTTATTAGTATTAATTCACTCACCCCTGCACGGCCCAGAAACACATGAACGGCAGCCCTCGCCCGCGTGCCTCTGAAGCTCGGCTGTGCCGCCGTCATTGTCATCCCTGGGCGCGGGTGTTGGCTGCTTGCTGTCTCGTCGTTGTCCGTGAAACAAGGCGACTCGCGGCATATTATCGCGGTACTCCAGAACCTCCAGAACCCGGCGGCGCTCCTCCCGCAGGGCTTTCGAAGGAGTGATCCATCCGTCTACGTCCGGTGTCTCTGGCAACCAGTTGTCGCACCCGTCCGCTTTCTGCCTTTGTTTGGCTCACCAGCTCTAGAGAGTCGATGTGCCGCGCAATATGCTCTGCGTCTGAGACGTCCGCATTGGCGAGAGTGTAGGTAGTTGGCGCCCGTGAAGGCATACGTACCCTTGGCTACGTTACTGTTCATGCCACATGTTGGTCCTTTGGTCCTTTGTAGGCGTTTTTCAAGCAGGGAGCTCTTGAGCTGCAAAAAATTCCCACGGCTGATGGGCATTCGTGCCACACGCCAGTACCGTCCTTTGATGTCGAGAGCCAAAGACTGCAACTGCTCGACACTTGGCGCCAACACGACAGACGGGCCGACCAAGGCTCGAGGCACGAGGAAGGAGAGGCTCCGCCCATGTATTTAGCCAAGAAGCCACCGGCACCCCACAACAGTCGGCACCGCTGCTAAGCTCTACCCACACCCGCCCCCTACTCATCCTACTCGTCAGGCACGTCGAATATCGCCTCGACGCCGGCCCAGGTCCCGCGAGCCCGCTCCTCCCAGTACCCGTCCTTGCCCGTCTTGATCTTCCACACCTCCTCGCCCTCGGGCGACCCCTCCGCCAGGACGAACCACCGCGGCCGGTGCGCCTCGCCGCAGTCCTCCATGTTGCGCCGCCGCGCGCGCTGCGCCTCCTCGAGCCGGTGCTTCCACGCCTCCGCCTCGTCCAGGCTGCCCTGCTCCGCCAGCCGCTGGTCCGGCCGCAGCCGGCTGTCCGTCGGCGCCAGCTTGCCCCTCTCCACCTCGGTGACCTCGTTGAGCGACGCCGCGAACAGCGTCATGCCGTACGTCTGCGCGCAGCTGTCCACCATCTTGCCCGCCTGCCACACCTCCTCGCTCGCCGCCTTGCCCGGCCCCACCGTCCGGAGCCCGCCCGTCCACGTGCCGACCAGCCCGCTGCCCGTGTCGGACCCGTCCGGCGCGAACGTGTCGACGTGCACGTCCTCCGCCCGGCCGCCAAACATGCCCTTGCTCCTGAACTCGACGCAGGCCTTGTGCCCGGTGCTGTCGTTGACCACGTGCATGGTGCCCACGGGCTCGACGTACTTTTCGCCCATGACGACGTTGCGCAGGAACATGGTCGCCACGTTCCACGAGTAAAACTCGTCGCTGCCGTCCGCCAGGCGCAGCACGATCCTGACCCGGCCCTCGGTCGTAATCTCCGCGCTCTTGCCCCAGAACTTCTGCCCGGGAGCAGGGGACTGCGAAAACGACCAGTTGGCCGCGTCTGCGTGCATGGCCAGCCTGACGGGCCGATGCTGCACCTTTTCCACGAGGAGTCGGAACCCGCCAGGCACCTCCTTGTTGGTGCGGACGAGCTCAAACGTCTCGCCCAGCAGGGGGTTAAAGGGCTTGCGGATCGCACGTTCCTTGGCACGGCCGCTGCTGAACTGCGACACTGCAAAGGCGGTGACAAACAACAGACGCTCCGTTGCGCTCCTCTGCCGGGCAGCCTTGTCCAGGAGCTGGGCATATTCCAGCTGCTCTGCGACCTTTTGGAGCAGCGACGTGGGCTCGTTCGCTGACACGGGCATGCTGATCGTGCTAAGATCCTTGCCTACGTTCTTCCGGACGAAGGCGATGAGGCTCGGGGGTTGGACGGTTGCGGGAGGTATCGTGTTCCTTCGGGAGACGGCCTTCTCAATGGGCAGCGGGTTGAGGTTTTTCGGTTTGGATGGGAACAGGTGGCCGGCGCTGTCCGTGCCTACCGGCTCATCGTCGTCCACCGACGAGACGGAGGAGCTGTCATGGGTGTCCACCTCGTCTCTGTCGGTGTGGGTAGATTCATCCTCACTACCGTCGATCTTGACAACCGCCGACTTGGCATCCTCGGCATCAAAGAACTCGTCCGTGGTGGTCGTCTCAATGCTCATGCGAGAGGCGCCGCCGGCCGACGGGGGCACGGGCAGGCGCCGCCTCTTGCTGTTTGAAATGAGCGTCGTGAACTCGGTAACGACGGAATCGAGATCCGACAGCAACGCTTCGCAGTGACCGTGTATGGACTTTTCCTCCTGGACCGCCCCTCTCGACCTGCGCTTCGCCACCTTATTGCCGTTGACAGCCGCTGCTGTAGACGCAATGTCAGGGGAGGGGACAGCCATGGCCGGCAGTGTCGTCTGTTGCAGCGCCGATGGAGTCAAGGCGGACGCGCTAGACTTTCGCTTCCAAAATGGCTTCTTCTCCAGAACGGGCGGAAAGTAGCCATCCTTTCCATCCTCGCCAGAATTGTTAGAACCTGGCGAGAGGTACTGTCCGCCAGCGGACGGCTTTGGCAGCGCAGCAACCTCCTTGGTCAGTCGACGGAGCGCGTCGCGAGTACCGACCACCCGGCTGACCAGGGTCTCGACCTGCTGCCACTCGACGTCCTCCGTGTGGCTTAGTTCTTGGACCGGTTTCAGGGCGCTAGGATCCAGTTTGAGCTTCGGCTTCGCAGGCCTCTGTATAGCCTCGGCTCCTCTTGCGACACGGCTGGCCCTCTCCAGCGCCCGCGCCCACTCCTGGAACTCCTTGTCATTGGGGGCTCTGAGGTGCCACACCTCGGCACCCGAGTCGATGCTGATTTCCCTCCGCCTCTCGTCGGCTGCGACTGCGGCAAGACTGAGGGGAATCGCCCCGCGCAGCGCTGAAGAGTTTCGGTTGTAGTAGTACGACAGGGTACACGTGGAGTAGTCGAGAGAGAAGAAGCGGCGCGCGTATCCCTGCCCCTTCTTGCGCCTTCTCTTCGACAGGGTGCCGACGTGATATGTTTGCTGGGCCGTCACTTCACTTTTGGTAGACAGGGAGGTTGCTCGCGCGCGGGCGTTCTGGCTATGGAAGCTGTCGACGGACTTGGACGGGCCCGCCTCGTTGCGCGGGCTGCCGTATTTCCCCAGGCTGGACTGGCTCGACTGCGCATTCGGAAGCTGGAGGTTGGGCAAGTGGTTCGTGGTCTGTGGTGGCGCGCCCGTCGGGTAGGTGAGCACCACAAAGGTGGCCGTCTTGGACGTCTGCTTGGAAAAGGTGTTGTCAAAGATGAGGCCGTACATGCCACCCTGGTCCTGCTGCACGTCGTACGTGCCCATGGACACCTTGTCCGCCTCGCATTTGCCGTACCATCTGATGGGGATGAAGCCCTTGCCAGTCAACAGGTCCTGTGCCGTCGTCTCCTTCTTGGCGAACCTGGCAGACTTGCCGTCGGTGACGCCGGGGGCCAGCGCCGCGTCGAGGTCATCGCCGTTGGAGGAGAGGATGTTTGTCGCGCCGCTGCCCGGGTGCTTTACGATGCCAAAGTTTCTGCGCGAGCTGGTCAGCACGACCGCCTTTGTCTTTGTCTCGCGCGCGCCCGCAGATGAGCGCGGCGCGGCCGGGATGCGCCTACATGGACTTCTTGTGTGGCTGAACGCTCCATGACAGCGTGTTGTCATCGTCGACCTTTACCCAGCGAACAATGTACGACTATTGCGTGCGTTAGTGTCTGTTGTTGCGCTTTGTCCCTGAGGAATCCTGTTCGTGCCTTGCTGTGGACCTCGAGCTTCTCGATGCACGCCATGTTCGGTCTTAGATGAGGCCGCCGCACTCGTGGACGTGGGTGCAAGGCTAGGTATGGTGTTTTTAACAGCGTTCCATGCCGGCTCGTTCGGTCGGGCGTCGTGCTACTGTCGGACTCGGTGGATTCGGATGCGCGAGGTGCTTGAGGATCCAAACGGGAGCTGAGGGCTGCAGCTGACCATGTGGGCAGGCTGGACACGATATTACCTGATATACCTCAGGTAGGAGTACCTGGACTCGCGGCGCACTAATAATAGGTACACTGGTGCGCAGGTCCCTAGCCACTAGAATTATCGGCACGCCAGCGGGGGAGTGGCGGACCCTGGATGAGGGATCGGGGCGTACCAGCCTACCTGGTACCTACCTAGGTACCTACGAGTACCTTGCCTACTCGTAGGTGCCTTAATAAGGCAGGTGTCCAAAACGCCCGCGCGTGGGACGCAGCCAGGTTCACGTGGCAGCTTTGACAGCGCCCATCCGTCGACTTTCAGGCACTGCTGCAGGCGTTGTTCGCTCGCCGATGATCAGGGACGGCGCTGCAGAACGATAGTGTCGCCGATGCTCCCTGGATCTCGTGGTTTCCCTGGCAACGCAGGTGGATTCTTCTAGATGCGGTTGTCTCGTGAGTTCTTCTGTTACCGGACCGCTGGTAAAGTTTGTTAGTGTCCGCCGGCAGCTCCGGCTTTGCGCGCGGGACCCCGCGGTCTTTGTCGCCAATGGCCTGCCGGTTCTCTCCGCCGACTATAACGTACCTTAGGCATCCCGTACCTTAGGCATCCCCCACCTTAGGCATCCCCCCCCACTACTCTTGGTAATTCTGGCACGCAGACTTCTGTGACTTTCGATCTCGCGATTGCGGCTAGAACAACCAAGGAGTTGGAAGTGGCCCGCTGTGGTGGCAGTGCCTGTCCAAGCGTGTGTCAGTCCAGCCAGATGCTAGAGAATCCAAATATAGCAATATCGTATTTGGGGCTGAGCTTGGACACCATTACTCGTACGAGACAGATGAATAGAACTTCGTAGGACGGCCGCGATGGAACAGCAAACGTCGTGTTCTCGAATAGAAACACCAATTGACCACAAACCTGCCCCGCTGGTCATTACTAGCTGCCTAAGCTGCCTAAGCACTTTGATCCTGGCGCAAGGAGGAGGGCATGGCTGGAGCCCCGTCATGGTGATGGGCAAGAGAGGAAATACCTAACGCCTTATCACTCGATTGCCGGGGCATACTGAGTCCCCACCATTGTCGCCCGACACTCCTGCAATCCTCATCTGAAACATATTCATCATTCGAAAACTCGAGAAAGATCCAAAACAGCTGTCCCCTGTACTCGTAGTAATATCTTCAGGTACCATCCCCATGTCGCGATCACGGTTGCATCACGGTTGTAGTCCGGCTTGTCCCTCGAGGAGGAGAGTTCCATGCTAGGCTCGGCAAATCTTGATCTCCACGGCTCGCCTCCGTTGAAGCCGGCTTGTCGGCTGTGACCATCGTAAGTCGAAAACAGTCTCTGGCGAAAGGCAGCGGCGAATCCTAGGAGCGGTGTCCCCGCGATCCAATACACAAGGCCTAGCATCTCCCCGCGGCCTGAAAGCAAATACGCTGGTCTAAAGTGCGAGATGCACCTGGAACACTAATTCTCTCTTGCTGCCTACCTACCAGGTACCTAGGTAGGTAGGTACTGAAGCGAAGCATCTGAAGGACGGTGGTCGAACCTGGAGCGCTTGCTAGGTAGCTTCCAACCCCACTGTGGCTTCGCAACTCCCCTCTGTAGCGGGAGCCGCCGCCACCTCTGTACGAGTACTTACGGTTCTCCTTTTTCAGCCGCAATATCACTCCATACAAGCATCGCGAGCCTCTCGCGAATCACCTGCCTCATTGCTCCGCCGCCAGTTGCGCTCCACGTTCCACGTTCCACGGCGACTGTGTCGCTCCGCACTCGCCTTCCTTGCGTCGTTCGTTATCGTCCCAACTAATAATTATCTTTGCTTAATCTTTGATCCCCTCACGCAGCCAACGGCCGTCGAATCCCCTCTCTTTGGGTTCTGCCGACCAACACGCGACCGACCAGCATCGCCCGCCGCCGGGCCCTAGCCTTCCAACGCCACTCGCAGTACGAACGAAGCCATCGCCATGTCTGCGACGTTGAGCAAGCGCCAGCAAGCGCGCAACGAAAAGCAGCTCCAAGACCTCGTGCATAGCGTCGCCGGGAACAATCAATGCGCCGACTGTCACGCGCCCAATCCAGGTTTGTCGCCGCCGCCCTGACATAGATCGAGAGCTTGACTGACATTCTTGTGTCACAGCCTGGGCATCATGGAGCGTATGTCGTCCCCTTCCGAGCCGTTCCGTCGGTTCCGCGGCTGCGACGTTGGGTGAGGCTAACCCTATCTATGCAGCTGGGCGTTTTCCTGTGCATGCGGTGTGCCTCCATCCACCGGAAGCTGGGCACGCACATTTCCAAAGTCAAGTCGTTGAGCATGGACAGCTGGTCCAACGAGCAAGTCGATGTGAGTATGGGACTCGTCGGATCTGCGTTTGTATGACTTGCCAACGGACAGCTGCGCACAGAACATGCGAAAAGTCGGCAACGTTGTATCGAACCAAATCTATAATGCCGAAAATAAGAGGCCCCCGGTGCCTACCGATGCCGATGAAGCGGACTCGGCGATGGAGAGATTCATACGGCAAAAGTATATGAACAATGTGGCCAGCGGGACGGGCAAGCCGCGAAGCCCTGATGAGGGCACTCCGCCACCGCTGCCACCCAAGAACTCGACTAAATTCGGATTCAGGTCAGCGTCGTCGATATTTCCACTGTCGTCGCGAACGAAGAAAGAAGCCAAGATTGCGGCTATGACGGCGGCAGCAGGGTCGAATATGTCGCCGGGTCTGGCTAACAAGCCGTCTAATTTCTTCGGTGCCACGGTTGATTACGAGGGACCCGACGACACCGAGAGGAAGCTGGCCAAGCTACGAGACATGGGCTTTGAAGACGGCCAACGCAATGCAATCGTGCTAAAGGGGGTGAACGGAAGCCTGGAGAGGGCGATCGAGGCGCTGGTGCGCTTGGGAGAGGGAAACAGTCACTCGCCGGTGCCAACCACGACGCCTCGAGAGAATACGCTGCGCACGTCGAGGTCCCTGACTCCCTTGACGTCAAATTCCACGGACTTGGGCGTCGGTCTGAGTGTCCCACAGAAACCGGCCCAAGAACGGCCAACGACGGCGTCCACGACCTCGACCAACCCGTTTGATATGACGACGGCACAGCCCCAGACGGCGCAGTCGACAGGCAGCCTGCAGAACAAAAATCCGTATGGAAACATGATGAGCTCGACGAATCCCTTTGGACAGCCATCACAGCAAGTGGATGTTGTCAGCCAAGCGTTCCAAGGTCTAACAGTTTCTGCTCCACAGCAGACTCTCTTCCCTCACCACACGGGAGACGTTGGAGGCCATGCACCTCCGCACCAGGTCGTGTACCAGCAATACATGTCGCCGTCTGCGCCGTCGAGCCCTTCCAACTATCAGCACATGACGTTTCAAAGCAGCATGACTTACCCGCAGCCAATGCCGCAATTGCAACAATGCCAGCAGCACACGAGCTACAACCCCTTTCTCTCCCAGCCGTCGAGCCCAACCCAGTCGCATATGCCTCAGCAGAACCTGACCGTCAACACGGGTCCGCTGCAGGGAGGCTTTGCGAACAACTCTTTTGCTCGATCGCCAACCCGAATAGCCTCGCCTACGCTCGGTCAGATCCCGGAGCAGGGCCACACGACTTTCCTTGCTGCCTCACCCCAGCCTCTTCCAACAAACACGAACCCGTTCTTTGCCAACGTAACGCAAGCTCCGGCGCAGCAGATGGGCCAGCAACCGTACGGCCAGCAGCCACTTGGTCAACGGCCGTATGGCCAACAAGCGTATAGCCAGCCGTCATTTGGCCAGCAAGCGTATGGCCAACAGCCGCCACAGTACCAACCGCAGCGTCAGGACAAAGCGTCGATCATGGCGCTGTACACTCAGTCATCCCCGGCTCCTCCACCTCCAAACCTAATGGCGCCAGAGCAGAACATGCCAACACAGGCTTCCACGATCCCCGAGCACCAGGCCGTGTACACGCAGTCTGCTTCGCCAGTCCCCTCGGCGACACTGCAACCTCGAAGCGTTTCACACCCGCTTCCCGGAAGCACGAACCCGTTTATTAGCAACGGGGCTGCGCCGGTGGCATCGGATCCCTTCGCGTCGAGCCGGCATATTAGCAGAGAGAGCGTGAACTTGGGCATGGACATGGCGTGGACAAATGGCCGGCACAGTCCGGATGCCTTTGCGAGCCTCAGCGCGAGGCATGCATGATGTGATGGACGAGATGGGGAGCGTAGGACAAGTCCGCAAGGGTACAGGAATGTATATGCTTGGTACTTCGTAGGTGATAATGTATGATAGTGATACCAACGCTGTGCCACGACCACGTCTACAATGTGTCCGAGTGATGTCTCTCTTACGGGTTTCTGCAGACGAGCCCAGTCGGACTTGGTGGTGCGGATAGCAAACGCCGAGGCTTGATCGCAGATCTATTGCTGCTGTGAAACGCGTCTGCCGCCTGCCGTGCGATGAGCCAGATCTGACTCGGCTGTGGGTCATACATATAACACGGGCTTGTGCTCCTTTCTCGGATCTTGTTGCGCGACGCTGGCGTTGGCCTGGGCATCAACGGTACCACGCTGGCTTGCAGTCGAAGGAATCTGTGGATCCACGCTGGTCTGTCAACGTACGCCCGAGAGCCAGTCGGCCATCGGCTCAGCCGCCCTTCCGCTGGCACCGTGAAACGCATGGCCATCCATCTTGCTCAATCTGCAACCAGATTGGGCCGTTGAGAGGCATGGCGCACGTGGTGGCTGACAGTGCTTAGCCGCTGGCGTGGACTGTGCGTGGCCACTAGGCGCTGCGCTATTGGCAGGCCTGGCGGCGCTTCAGTGAGTCAGCGTACAGTGCGACTCAAGCACGGTGATGAGTGGCCCGAGGACGACCCCGCTCCGCTGCAGCCGGAGAAGCCGTCGCCACTGAGTGGAAGGGTCGAGGGCCGATGTCTCACCTGAACCCGAGCCGTTCCTCCACCGCCTGTCCCCGCCACTTGGGCATTTTCATTCCTCTTCAACCACCTCCTCAACAAACCAAGACATTACAGCCCGCTACCGCACCCATCAACTCCAATCGAATCGCTCTCACCCACCGCCACGGCCCCAGGACATCCGATTTCCAAGTTTTCCGCATCGAATCCAGCCATCAACACAAACGGTCGCAGAACCGGCCATCGCCTCCTCCAACCAACCACCGCCGCCTCTCGTCAACCCCCTCGGACCCGACTTCAATCCAGCAACCGTGGAAGACCAATAGAAATGGCGCCAATGAGTAACCAGAATTTAAATCGTAGTAGTAACTACGGCGAGGACGTCGCCTCTCGGGTCAACGTCCTTGCCTCGTGCTACATTGTCGACTCGGCCGCCCAGCTCAAGGGCGTCCACTACTGCACTACGGGGGTCGCAGGTACGTTGCGCACTCCTCCACTCCCTCTCCCATTTCCCATTCGAAGCTTCACATGCTGACTGCGTCTCAGGGGCGGAGTGGTATTCCTGAGGTCCCTACCTCAGGTCTCCCATCCCCACCAACAAGCCCCCCCCTCGCCGCGCTGACCTCGTCCAACGAGCTTGCCCTTCTGCCCAAGAACAAGAAGCGTGACATTCCGGGCCGCCGCCCGGAGCGACGAGGGGGGGCAGCACTCGTGATCAGGGAAGAATGTGAGAGATTCTTTTGCGAGCCCATGAAGACTGCGTTCCACGGTGAGGGGAACCCGTCGATGAATGGCTCCGGCCTGTCAGGTGCTTATTTGCAAACACCGCCGCCAGAAAACCGCATCTCGGATGCCCTCCAGCGCGGCGCCGAACTCAAAGCCCGCGGCTTCGAGGTCGACGCCTGGATGGAGGTCTGGGACTATGCTGGCGGCGCGAGCTTCCGCGCCTTTGTTGCGGACGATGGAAAAGAGAAATCCTTGTTTGTCTTCTTCGATGTCCAGGGCGTCATGGGAAGAGACCTCAAGAAAGCGTGAGTCGTTGCTGCCCACAACCGTAAATAGCTATTCAATACTGACACGTTTGTAGTCTCATGGCTCTCATTGAGCTAGGCGACGGTCCCCTAGGCTGCTGCCATATCGTCACTTGCATCGACCGCCGCATGCCCGCGGACGAAGCCCTCGAGTTGACCAAGAGCCTGCAGTGGGTTGGTTTCGAAATGACAACCCTGGACCACTGGGCGCACGACTTGGACGTTACCAGCAAGAAGTGGGTGTTTATGGGCATGGAGCTTTGAGGGTTGGGATCTTCTCCCGCGCATCTCACTCTCTCCTTTTTTTTTTTTTTTTATTGGGGGGGGGGGGCTGTCTTGCCGTTTTTCAACGTTTCACGGTCTCTTCATCTTGGCACCGGATCCGTCATCAGCGGCACAGTGCTTTTTGTTCACCTAGGGAATAAGAGCAGCCAGGCGTCAGATTGTACCGCTTCGCATGATTGCTTTCGTTTCTTTCGTTCCTTTTCTTTTCCGTTGAACGGGTGTCGTCCTTTTCCGCTGGCGTTGGCAAACTGGCTTGGGTGTCATGTTCACGGCGGGGCCAGACAGAACCATCATGGACATCATTTCAAATTGATAGCTGAAGTAGCTCGAGAAAATTGAATCAGAGTGGTAACGCCAAAATGCCAACCAAGCTTTTTAAGGTCTATTTCCTTAATACGGTATCCAGATCGCCTTCGAATTGCCTCACCAACAGTCCCTTCTCTTTTAGATAGTCCTTGACCTGCTTGACGGTGTACTCGCCCCGGTGGAACATGCCCGCCCCGAGGGCGGCGTCGGTCGTCGTCTTGTCAAACACCTCCTCGAAGTGGCTCGGGTCGCCGGCGCCGCTCGAGGCGATGACGGGGATCCTAACGGCGGCCTTGACCTGGCTGATGAGCTCGAGGTCGAAGCCGCTGTTGGAGCCGTCCTTGTCGATGCAGTTGAGGAGAAGCTCACCAGCGCCCATGGCCTCGACGGCCTGGGCCAGCTCGACGACGTCCATGTCGCGCGTTTCGCGGCCGCCCTTGATGGTGCAGGCGTACCAGCAATAGGCCTCGCCCCTGGGGCCGGGGAAGCGCGTGGCGACGACGTTGTGGCGGGTGGCGTCGAGCTTGGGGACGTAGACGCGCTTGGGGTCGACACTGACGACGACGGCCTGGTTGCCGTAGGCGCGCGAGATCTGCTCGATGGCGGTGTTGCCGAAGAGCTTGCAGCCGAGAGAGTAGTACTCCTCGGCGGCGATGACGGCGTCGGAGCCGATGGAGACCTTGTCGGCGCCCGACTTGAAGTACATGGTGGCGATCTCAAGGGCCGTGACCTTGGTGCCGTCCGCGTCGACGGTGTCGCGGATGCCGCCGCCGATAGTCAGGGGCACGAAGACGGTTGTCGACGTCTGGCGGAGGATCTCGAGCATGGGGAGGTCGGCGATGGGGCAGTCGCGGAAGGAGGTGATGTTGAGGAACGTGACCTCGTCCGCGCCGTCCTCGTAGTACCGACGGGCGAACTCGACGGGCTTGCCGAGGTTGCGGACGGAGCGGTCCGAGGATTTTTCACGAACGTCATACTGGTCGCCCTTTGTGACGACGAGGTCGCCTTCGTCGTTGGTTCGGACGTCGAGGCAGGCAATGACCCGACGAGTCAGGCCATCCTTGAAGTCGACAGCAGCAGCACCGTCCACAGCGCCGTCAATAGGCTTTCCCAGAGAGGCAGCCCCGTCACCTGTGAGAAAGGCGCGGATGGTACGCAGGCCGGCGACTCCAGACTTTTCGGGGTGGAATTGGGTCGCATAGACATTGCCCTTTGCGACGGCGCCGACAAAGGTCTCGGTGCCGTACGTTCCCGATGCGACCATCCAGCCCTGGGACTCGAGCTCGCCCTCGGTGTAAGGGAACTTGTACGTGTGGACGTAGTAGTACTTCGAATCTGGCCGCAGGTCGTACATGGGCTCGCCCCCGGTGTTGGCGCTATTCCAGCCAATGTGTGGGACGGACTTGGTCGAGGCATCGAAGCGGCCCAGCGAGCCCTTGATGATGCCCAGGCCGGGGACATCAGGATCCTCGACAGAGCCTTCAAACAGCGCCTGTAGGCCCACGCAGATGCCCATAAACGGCCTCCCATCCTCAATGTGCTTCTTGATGGCGGGCAGATAGCCTGCCTGCGCGAGCTGTGACAGGCAGTGGCCGAAGTGACCGACGCCGGGGAGAATGAGTTTCTACAGGGTAGGTTAGCGGGGGCGGTTTCTTTATGCCGACCGAGATTGCGAGAGAAGCGAGGGCCAAGCGCTGAGCTGAATGTATTGTAGGGAACGAACCTCTGCCTTGGGGACATCCTCTGGTGACCTGACCCAGTCTACCTGGTATCCGAGCTTTTCGATGGCATTGACCAGACTTCTGATGTTGCCAGCGACATAGTCCAGCAGGTGAACGGTGGGCATCTTGCCCCGCCGTGGGATGCTCTCGCGGTTTGAGGGATGGAAGACTGATGAAATACGTCCAATGGATGATGTAGGTTTCACACGATCGTGCGACTAGTCATAGGCGTTTGTCCCTGCTGTAGGCGCGTTTTCAGAGGAGAGGTTGAGTGATTGAGTGAGTCAAGGGAAGTCCCGACGCGGCTCGGATCGCGGGGCATCGAAACACCCCGCTATCGATAAGGCCGGGTGAACCACGAGCGACCCTGGCGCTAGCCCTCCAGGCACGCGTGTCGCTGGCACACCTCAACTGCTCACTCAAGGCGGATCTGTTGAGCCCAGCCGCACCATTTCACCGTGTTGGGGTTGGCAAGGCGAGGAACAGAGTCACCCTGAGCTCTGCGAACCACCGTACATGTTTCCATCCGCACGCCGACCGTCTCCTACCGCCCGCGACGATGGCCGCCTCGGCATCTAGCGGAGTGTTCACACCGGATGAGCCGGGAGCCTTGGCGCTCGACGAGGTATTGCAGCGAGTCGCCCAAGACGACCAAGAGGAGTGGGAGTACGAGTACTCTACCACCGAGACAGAGGTTTGATGAGCCCGAATTTGCTCGTGTCTCGAGGTGGCAACTAACTTGGCTTGGCAGACCTACTACCTGACGGTTGAGCTGTCATACCCCGAATTCAAGGAGCGGACAAAAAGGGCGCCTCACCACAGCCGCGGGGGCTACTACAAGAACTGGCAGGACCAGTCCTCGGCCGACCCAGCCACCATTATTACAAGGTCAAAGCAAGGCAACGAGGGCGCCCTCATCGACGATGACAGTGACGATGAGCCACAAGTCGAAGGCGAAGGCGATGATGATGGTGCCCAACATCTGGATCCCGTGCTCGAGACTAAGGACAAGGCCGTGGATACCGGAAACGTAATCAACGAGGAAGAAAAGGAAAAGGGCCAGGAGAAGGGCGAAGGCGACGACGAGGAAGAGGATGAAGATGATTCGATGGAGGACATCCAAATACTGGACCTCCACTCGCACAACCCCATCATCTCTTACAGAGGCCGCGTGTTTGAGGGACAGTGGGCAGAGGTCATAGGGACGGAAGCCATCTTGGCGAACCACGACGAAGAGAATCCACTGCCGGCGCTGCGGAACCTGGCTGAGGGCGTCGATATCTTGGGAGCAAGCGCGTCACGCATCATGACGACAGAGAAGGTGCCGAAGCCAAAGGTCCCCGACGAGGATACGCTCGCCCCGATCCGCGAGGAGTGGAACATACGGATCCCACCGGGCAAAGACAGGACGGGGGAGCGAGCGCTGCAAATCCGGTTTCTCGAGAACCTGATTGCGCTAAAGAAGAAGAGGGGAGAGCAGGACCACGTCACTGTGTACGCTACGGACGGCGCGGGCAAGAATTGGAACGACAGGCAAGGTCCCGATTACAAGCCTCGCATTAGGAGAAAAGCTGCTCCGGGCGACGAGATGGAGGACGGCGAGGGCGGGAGGCGAGGACGGCGCGGCGCATCAGGGCGTCGCAGGGCCAGGGGAGGACGGAGACGAAGAGGTGCCAGGGGCGGAGCTGAGAGTCCAACGGACATGTTGGTGCTGTCGACGCCGACCCCAGGCCAGTGGGACGATCTTTCTAGGCCGGACTCTGACGTTGAGCCCGCGGACTCTGACGAAGACGGCGACGACTCGGACGAGGAGGAGGCGGGGGATGTGTCCATGGCGGGCTACGATTGAGTGCTCGCAGGATATTATAACAACCGAAGTCGGGGGACGCAACATGGCAATACGAGTATGCCGATGCATTACCATACGCCCACCAACACAGTGTTGCAGCTTCGGGTGGAGTCTGCGACGTTTGAGCGGGCAGATGCGGCAGATGGGGGTTATCCCAAGAGCCGATTTACCGCTCAACGAGCCAGAATGTACGAGTACAGCTACATTGCTCGCGCATGGCGCAATGCGACGAGGAGCGGTGCCAATTCTGCGGGAGCATTTGGAGTCGGAAGTTGACGAGCTCCGAAAGGCCACGATGGGTGACACGTGCGGACATTGGCGCAGGGGTTGGTAGTAGAGGGCATCTCAGGCGACCCGCCAGGATCAACGCGGTCGCGTCGACAGCCCACGCGGCCAGCCTCGGAGCGGTGATGGGGCCGTTGCGAGATGAGAATCACGACGCGGTGGCGCGGACCAGAGAGAAGGCGAGCCGGACTCCAGCGCCACAGGCGCAACTACTGTCGTGAGTGACATTTTGGGTGGTCTGGTGATGGCCTCACGTTGCACCTTGGGTGGACGAGCAGCAGGGACTGCCGAAGGTCGGATGGCCAGCAGGGATGCGAGCAGGGCGGGTAGTGCCCGTCGTGCAGATAAAGCTGCTGGCTTGGCTTTGCCAAGAGATGACGGCTTGGCCATTTGGTTCGGCCATGTGGTGTGCAGGACGACGATGGTTCGCTAGCGAGTGGAGCCGGCGTGTTTGCGCTTTCGAAACCATCGTGAATCGCCGGAGGACTTGGGGGGGCCCCTGTTTGGCGATGCCCGTGCCACGGCTTGGGGGATGGAGTCGTGGATGAGTACCGTGGACTTGTGGGGCCTGGCGAGGTACTTGGGCTGAGAGAAGAGAGCCCGTGCTGGTGACGGCGGCGGGGCTGGAAGCACGGGCGTGGGCCGGTAACCCCACCAGCAGCAGCCTTTACTCGTATACTTTTCTTCTACGGAGTAGCAGGAGGCTGTCCACGTAGGACTGGTGGCCGGACGGCACGAGAGGTTTCCAATGAGCCTGTGATGGCCGGGCCATGCTGACGGGAGGATATAATAAGAAGGCATCCCTGGACGGAACGATCCTGCGCGACTCGTCACAGCGGAGCCGCAGCTGATGCTGGCAGGCTGCTTACCTGCGGAGGCCGCGAGGGCCGCGCAATACGCTGAGGCGAGCACCAGAGTTGGGCCGTCCCCATACTTTGTTGTCAGCGACTCGTACCTTCGGGCTTGCAGCGCGAGAGAGTCATGGCAACGGATCCCCCGGGCGCCATGGCCACGGAGCACTCCGCAGCAGGTACGGAGTACGGATACCTACGGTACCTATTGATGCTCAATAGTATACGAGTACGAGTACATGGCGGGCACTGGCCCAACGGTGCTGCTCTCGGCTGCCGCTGGCAGACGTCGAAAACCACACATGGCAGCGCAGCCAAAAGCCTGTGATCGGAAATATCGCTGAACAATGCTGCCACTCTGCCGGGCTGCCCAAAGCGGCAGACGGCCGACGGAGACAAGGCCCAGTACCTGGCCGTGTATAGGGTACCTGGGCCAGGCAGTCGCAGGCGCTTGGGGCAGACGCAGGACGCTAAGCCCGCGGAACCGGTACCTGGCCTTGCTGCCGGGCCAGAGCGAGCCCATCCCGCGCCGGCGATGGGCAACGTGCTGGTTTCCTGACGTGCACGCCGTTGCTCTGTACCGGCGCAAGTACCTGTACCACCCACACTGCGTTCCGTTGCCGCAGGCGTCCTCCGTCCAGCTGCCTTTTCTCTTCCTCCTCTCCTTTTCTCCGAACCCCTGCCCGCTCGACATGTCGCCCGGCGCGTCGTGATCGATATTCCTGTTCTCCGTGTGCTCTTATAGCTGGTCTATCTCTCCCTTGCCCCGGCCCGAGCCCTCGCTTTGCCCTTCCTCCGCGTGACGCGGCCGTGCTTGCTCGGCCGTCTTCCTTCGTTCGCTTGCTTCTCAAGCCCAGACGACCATCGCGACCTCGTCGTCTCTCGTTTCTCTGCTTCCGTCGTTTGCCTTGTTTCAACCTGCTGCCATTGCCGACGTCTGCTCGAGACGGCCGACAGCAGCAGCCGCACCACCATCAACCCCCGGCTTCCGTCTGATACGGACACGACGGCACTCACTGCAGCCAGGCAACGACAGCGACATCACCGCCTCCTGCTTCCCTCCCTCCCCGACCATCGAGCCTCCGGGCCAGGAACACCGCGGCCATGTACTGGCTGCGGCGTGGCACCATCCTGCTCACGGTGCTGCTGGCCGCCTCCTTCATCGCCTGGTATGTGCCCCGCGCTCTCAACCCCACCAAGGCCAGCCCGGAGAAGCGAGCACGCGACAGCCTCTGGATCAACAGCAGCCCCTACTTCTGGGACCGCCAAATCTGCCGTTGGATGAGCATCTGCGGCCTGCACCACCTGAGGAAAGACCCCGCCGCGCTCCCGACCCCGAACACGGCCAGCGACGACGACGTGTGGGGCGAGCTGCGCCGCAGAGACTCTGACCAGCCCCGGTCGTGGGAGGAGAGCGATGCATCCGAAGCCTCCGGTCGCGCCGCGCCACGACGCGTCGACTTGAAGAGGAACCCGCGCGAGCGGCGACGCATCGTCAAGGACATCCCGACTACGTCCTCAAGCACGCGCCCTCGTCCACCTCTACTCGGGCGAGCAGTTTTGGCCCTCGGACATCCGCGAGCACGTCGAGCACATGAACGTCACCGTCGACAACGTCTTCCTCAACACCACCGACAAGTGGACTCTAGACAACCTCCAACGCCTCAACCAGCAGGAAGGCACCGTCGTCCTCCACAGCAACGACGACGTCGAGTCCCGCCCCGAGTGGCTGCACAGCCACTACAACATGCCCAATCCATTCCCCGACGACGGCGGCGATGGGGGCGAGGAGCCTCCCGTCAGCAACGGCGACGACGAGCCCGGCGTCCACGGGGAGCTGACGACTTGGTTCGACGTGGACAAGGACCGCCCCTTGCATCGCATCGCCGACCCACGGTCCCGCTACCTGCGCCATCAGCAACCCCGGTCCGCCGACCAACACGGGCAGAGCCCCCGCATATCTCCGCGCGGGCATAAGCCGGATGCAAACGGCTACTCCCGAGCTCCTGCGGTACTGATTCTCGTCGACAAGGGCTCCGGCATCCTCGATGCCTTCTGGTTCTTCTTCTACTCGTACAACCTCGGCCAGACGGTGCTGGGCATCCGCTTCGGCAACCACGTTGGCGACTGGGAGCACTGCATGATGCGGTTCGAGAATGGCGAGCCCCGCGGCCTCTTCTTCTCCGAGCACGAGGGCGGCCAAGCCTACGCCTGGGAGGCAGTCGAGAAGCGCGGCGACCGTCCCGTCATCTACTCGGCCGTCGGCTCCCACGCCATGTATCCGCTGCCTGGCGACCACCCCTACATCATACCCTTCCGCCTCCTAAAGGACGTCACCGACAGAGGGCCGCTGTGGGACCCTGCCCTCAACAACTACGCCTACCACTACGACTACACGCGGGAGAAACCCGAGGACACCAGGGAGCCCGACGTGGAGGAGAAAGAGCCGGACGACATCCACAGCCTCGTGCCCGCGGCGTCGAACCCCAGCGCCCCTACCTCGTGGTTTCATTACAGGGGCCGCTGGGGCGACCAGGTCTACTCCCTCGCCGACCTGCGCCAATGGCGCCTCTTTGGCCAGTATCACTACGTCACGGGCCCGTCCGGCCCCAAGTTCAAGCGGCTCCACCGCTCCAAGCTCTGCCAGACAATCAAGTGTCGGATGCTCTACAAGCTGGACCCCAAGAACACCTGGTACTAGAGCGGGACGTGCATATCTACGGAGACGTACAGGCTCGATCGGTTTGAGATTTCTTCTGTGAAACCATGGGATACCCAACGAGCGCGTGCCGGAGGACTTGTGTGGGGCTTTCCAAAAGGGGGATGTGAGACGGATTAAAACACCGCGGCGAAGACTGCAAGAGGTGGAAGGGGTCACCGTGAAGGATCTGGTTCCAGCAGAGGTTGGAGTTTTGGGCACGACGAGTCTTCACGTACGCTACGACTCTCGGATATTTGGAGGACTGGCATTTTGAGTCACCCTCACGAGCGCTCCCTACTGTTTGTCGTTTTGGGCTTGGGCTTTGATACCCCTTATACCAATGCTTTGCTGCTGCTTTTGCATACTTTGCATACCAGCTACACGCCACGCTCTATATAGAGGAAGGACGGGGAGTTGTTTACGCTGATTCATGCGCATCGAATATAGAAAGCTGAGAATTCCATTGACCTACGGGCTACACATGATCTATATCATCATCTATACCAAGAGGTGAGCTGAGAAAGCGGTGTCTTATTGTGGAGTGGGTCTCGCGGATGTTGTACACCTCGTAGAGCGGCTTTGCATAAGCATAGCAGAGCATCCAAGACCTTGTGACCCGAGCGACTCATCTCTCCTTCTGTCCCCTCGTCCTCCCAGGCTACCACCAAGATGCCGTGCTCAAACCCAATCGTCAATAACCTAAATGCGCCAGTATAGTGGGTGAGCGATAGCCATGTCCCGACCCCAAATCGCCGAGTATAGATCCCGCTCTTGGTATATACCCCGAAAACAAAACAAAACAAAAGAATCTTGTAGATGAAAAGTATATGGTGTTCGATATTTGTTCCCCGTCCCAAGCCGTGGCAGACGGCGGCTCCGTACACTCAAAATTATCTCATCCACATCGTATATATGAAGTCCTCTGGGGGTCACGCCCTCAGGCACCATCCTCGTGGATGTGGAACCCCGGGACCCTGTCGTCGGGCCACGCGCGGTTCGTGCTCGGATACTCGGACGGCTGGCTGCTAGCCTCGCTGCGCCGATCGTCCTGCTGATCGTCCTGCTGGTGGGGATCAATGTTCTCCCCGTCCGACGTGCGTTCTTGGTCCTCGATGCCGGGCCACGGCTCATCCTCAGGCAGCTGCCGCTGCTGTGAGTCATGCAGCGGGTTGGGCTGGGCGTGAGTCACCACCTCCTCGCTGCTGGCGCTCTCGTTCTCGTTCTCGTCGTCATCGTCATCGTCTTCGCCGTCAACATAGGAATCATCTTCCGTTCCGCCCTCGTAGATATTAATGTCGAGCAGCTCGTAGTCTGGCTCGGGCGCATAGTCGGTGCCTGTCCGTGCCACGCTGCTGCCGCGCACGGGCCGAATTTCTTGCAGCGGTGCGTTGCTGTAAGGCGTCGCGTAGGCGAATGGCGTCGTGCCTCGCGGCGCTGCGCGGTCATTGAAGCCAGTAGGCATGGGACTCGGTGAAGCAGTCCACCGTGGCGTGAAGCGCTGGTGGCTTGGTGACCGCGTCTGGCGTCTCTTTAGAACGCCTGCTTGCGATGTCACCCGCAAGCTTGGCGAGGAGCGTTGGCTTTGTCCGTATGATACGACTCGACGCCTGTCGGTCGCGGGTGAAGGGCGAGCTGGTGCGACGACAGGGACAGACGTAGTGCGGATGTGAGGTGGCAGCGAGTCTCTCCGGTGGATTCGTAGCGGAGACTGGCCGCACATAGCTGGACTCATTGACCTCCTCGACGACCGGGCACCATGGCTATGCACTAGCACTGGTGACATGGAGACGCGCTGGCGCTCGCGGCGCATGCTCATGGACGTATGCACGCTCGGTGCCTCATCCAGCTGCTCACACCATGACCAGTACTCCTCGAGGGCGTCCGCTTCGGGCACTTCCTGCGACTCGGCCAGGTCTGGGTATACCCGGGTCATCTGACGCACTCTCTGCCACGTCCAGCCCGTCTCATAGGCCTGGCAGTCCTGTAGATAGGCATCGGGATGCGTGATGAACAGCCTCGGCTCAGAGGACCGCATCATGACCGAGTTGAGAAACTGCACATCCCACAGCCCTGGTGTCAGCATCTCAGCCGGGCTCAAGAACCGGAGCCGAGAGTCCTTGTGGATCTTGCGGAGCGGCACCCAGTTTTGCTGCAGCCCGAGGAACGTCGCGAGCCGGGGCTCGGAGGAATGCGGACGGGAGGACATCTGCATCTCGCGGAAGACGCTGCTAAAGACCTCGTGCACGGCAACGTGGACGCTTCGGTAGTCAGGCGCCTTGACGGACACCCTCTGGATCAGCCCTCGGCTCCGCAGCCGCTTGTCCATGATGCTCGTGTTGCCGCAGGCTCTAGGCAGCAGCCACTCCGCATCGTGCTCTGCCGTAGCCCAATCGTTGTAGAAAGGCGACTGCGAGCGCATTGTTACCGTGCTGTGGGTCATGGGGAGCTGTGTCCAATCGTCGCTGCCAGCTGTTGCCGAGTCTGCCTTGAACTGGTGAATCTCCTGCCAGAGCCTCTTGAGGGGAAAGGGAAGAAAGACAACCTCCACCTCCCAGGCATGGTTGAGGGAGGGCAGATATGATTGGAGCTGGGAGACCTGCGCTTGAAGAGAGTGAATGTGGCTCATGATGTCCTGCGAGTGAACCGCCATGCTGGTGGATGCCCAGACGACACTCTGGGTGGCGGTGTCCTCGTCTCGGCCGCCACGGGCATTCGCAACGCTGGCGTTGTCATTGGCAAACTTCTCCACCTCATCGACCCTGGTCTCCAGCTCTGACATCCGGACGTCCATGTTCTCATGTCTGTCGTGGCACTCCTCATGGAACGAAAACGTCTCCAGCCTGTCTAAGCGGTGCCCATGGTCGCTGACGGTGTTAGTCAAGTCCTTGAAAGCGTCTGGCGCCATGGCGCCGGTTCGAGGCTCCGTCTGCGTGGCCGTGTCGGGCCGGGATGTGGCCGCACCTCGCTCATCCAGGCCGACGGGCACAAACGAGCTACCCGGGCGAGTAGTCTCCTGCTGAGTGGTCGGATGCAGCTCCCTGGGCTGTTGGGCTGAAAACCGCGACTTGGCTCCATTGGCACCACTTAGTGTCTGCAATCCTTTCCCGGCAAACGGCCGCAAATACCTTGCTTGGACGGAAGAGGCAGTAGAGGTGGCCTGTGATGGCATGAGGCATTGAGGAGGGATAGGTGGTAACGTATTCGCGTTGACAGGACCTGGAGAGATAAAATCACCCCAGGCTAACGTATCAGGCATTGACTCTGGAGGGTGCTGGCTAGGAGAGGCTCTGGACCGTAGGCTGTCCTCGTCGGGCAGATCTTGGATGAATGACAGAGGGACGCCGCCTCCAAAGCTGGGGAAATCCATTCCTGGGACGGCAGGCGGCGTCTTCATAGGCATGCCCAGCACCGGGCTCAGCGGCTCGCGACCTGTCCTGGGCCGCTCATTCTCCTGTCCGGCGGTATTGACCTCGGGCAGCTGTCCGTCGCGGGATCCTTGATCGTGGAAACAGGCGTGGTGATGGCACATGCACCAGCCGCCGTGGTCAGGCACGGGGCTGCCCGGGGTCTGGCGAGCCCAGAAGCGGCGGCATCCACACTTGGCTCCATTGGCACCAGGCGTCAGGTCCACGAAGTTGCAACCGCCGCAGGGCAGGCTGGGAGGGTTGCTCGCCGGCGCGGTCGCGTCATTGTAGATGTCGAAGAAGTTGGTGGCGGGGAGCGGAGGTTCGAATGGAGTCGCGGCCATCAGAGCGGGCCAACGGCAGTCATGTCATGCGCGGTATGAACAAGGTTGAGCTGGCGATGGCTTGGGACGAGGGAGCGAGGATCGAGTTGAAGCGCGAGCAAGTCGCGTGAGGGCTTGCGGTTCAAGCCGGCCCCGACGGGTCGAGAGTAGGGAAGACGCCTAGTACATTGCACTGGGCGCGAGAAAGCAACGTTAGTCCAAGTTGAAGAGCGTGCGACGGCACCGTGTCGCGAATCCTCAGGTAAGAAGCACTGACCAGGTTGGTGGTGATGGGTTGTCGAGAGGAGAGGAGATGGGGGCAGGGCATATAAATACTGCGACTGGGGATGGAAGCCGATGCCCAGGGAGCGCCGAAATTGGACGCGAACCATGGGGGGAGCAGAGGGCAGCGAGAGCGGGATGGGAAGAGACGACGTCGACAACGGCAGCGAGGCGAGGCGAAAGTGGTGGAGGATTGGAAGCGGAGGATTGGAAGCGGAGGACTGGGGACGTGGTCGCAGGCTGCTGAGTGATCCTGGCTGCAGTCCTGCAGGTGCCGCCTGCGGGTGCGAGAGCGTCCCCACCAGCACACATCCATCGACAGCGCACCCCCAGCAAGAAGATGAGCAGCAGAATCGGCTCCAATGGGGTGCAGCCAGAAGTATCCCTGGGCATAGCAGTGCTCGTGCAAGCCGGCGCGACGAAGCGTGAGCCAAGGCCGGCGTCACCGGTCTGGTGCCTCCAGCCAGCCAAGCCAGCCAACAGCAGGCTCCAGACGCGCATCCATGGCTTGCCAACTGGCCTACGAACCATGACAATGGCGCAAAAACAAAGCGGATATGCAGTCGAACGAGCTCGAAAACGTCTTCGGCAGCGTCATCGTCGAGTCACTCCCACGCACAAGGGTCACAACCCCCAAAGCAACAGTCTGGATGCCTTCAATGCCTGGCGTGAGCCCAGCAGCAGCGTCCACCGTATCCAGCCGTTTCACAACGCGCCTCGTCGGAGCCTGGACAAGTATATCCCAGAGCTGCCTCTCCCGCGTCCCCCGCAAAGGCTGGTGCTGAACGCGGTGCGCGCTCTCCAGAAACTACCTAATACGCGCACACGACCAGCTGCCCCGCCGTCGAGCCGTGCCGCCAATAGCGGCTTTCGCCGCCCTTTTCCGCGGGAGGGACCGTGCGTCTATGGCCTCAACGGAGACTCGAGGTCCTCTGACTCAACGGCGGTGTGTCTCGAGCGAGCCATTCCACCACCAGGGGCGAGTCTTGTATTGTGAACGGTGTGATGAGGCTCTTATTGGAGCGTGAGGCGGGAGCAGAGCCATTGGCCAGCATGATTGGACGGCCTCTGGTTGACGCCATTCCCAATGTCGAGGCCACCGCCGTGCACGTCTTCACCGCGTGGACAGAGTGAGGCTACAACAAGCTCAACATTTGTCCCGCCTCGGCCAACGGCTGGCTCTGCGACCCGGACCAGTGCTACTGCTGGCCAAGGGTTTGTGTCGTATCTGACATAGCACCGGGTCAAGTTCTGTTCTCGCTGGACGCTGACACTGGTCCAGAACATCACGCGACACGGCATGATACAACAGGCATGAACAGGATAGTGCATTCCCCAAGCGCTGAAGCGGCGATGCGGAATGTCACGACGTGTGTTATTGTATAATGCATGTGCCATTTATGTGTAGGTGTAGCTGTGCGAATGAAAAGGCTCATCAAGCACCAAGACCCAGAGAACTCCCGAGATATTGGTGAAAAGATACGTTCCGTAGTATATACGACGACGTGAAGTGCCCATGTGCATGGCTCGCCATGCCTAGCCATGCCTACACCTCGCCCCAGCTGCCCATCGGTCCATGCGAGGCAATCCTAGAGCCAGTCCCCAGCGAGCCCCCGATATCCCAGTAGTGTCGCGACGAGCAGCTGCTCCGCCGTGCCGAGCGCCTCGTGCTCTGGCTCGCGCAGCTGCTGTGGTGCCGCAGAGTGACTGGGCCGGTCGGTACCGTCGCCTTGAACGCTCGCCGCTCCACGGGGCGAGATCGTGCGATGAGCGGGTGTTGCTGTCGCACTCTGGTGATATTGGCCAAGTTATCCTGCGCAGTCGGCACGCCGATATGCGAGCCGCCAGCCGAGGAGGAGTTCTTGGACCGCGATGTGAAGCGCGAGATGAGATATCGACAGACAAGTTTGATATCGAGGCTCCTCTCCCACTCTTCCTTGGTAAAGGCGTTGTCCAAGCCGATGTCCTCCTTGATGCCATCGGTCGCTTCATCTACTCGCCGGCCAGGAAGGCCGATGGCTTGCGGTTGCTGACGCATTGTTGGTTGAAACTCTGGCACCGACGGTTGGCTGAGGCGCTCGCGCTCCGTCACGTCGGCCGTCTGGGGTATGTCGCCAGACTCGGGGATGACGGGCAAGCCAGCGTACGGTAGAGGCATTTGCTGCATCCGTGTATACGTGGAAAAGGCACCAGGGTGACGTGACAGCTGATTGACCAGCAGTCCCAGCTCCGCCGACAGCCGCTCCAGGATGTGAAGCTGCCATGCTGGCTCCTCCGCGTTGCCCGAAAACGACTGGCCGCCGAGCAGGCATGCCCGAGGTGTGGTTGATATTGCCTCGCCGTCGGCAAGAGACTCGCCCAGCAAGATGGACAGCAGCCTGTCATCGATTCCCAAGAGGTCCTTGACCACCTTGCGCGTAATTCTAGCCAGGAAGCCTTCCGACTGTTCTTCAGTTTGAATGGCATCCTCGTCATGCCAAGTCATGTTGTCGGACTCGCCATCTCCAGGTCGCTGGAAGCGGTGCATGGAGGCCTGTGACTTCTGCCTCCGCCTGGTCTCGCGCTGCACCTCGTCAAGGAGTATGCGGCTGTGCTCCAGCCGCCATGTCTCGATTCTCTGCCGCTTCTCCTCCTCTTGATGCTGGCCGTGCTCTAGCTCGAGCTGGCCACGGTCGAAGCTGTCCAGCCTCCGACGAACCCTCCGAGGGTTGAACCTCTCGAACTGGTATATCTGGTCCTGGGCATCCCTGCCCAGAATGGGCTGGTCCAGCCGGAAGGATCCGAGCCCATCATGGGTTGGGAGAACGGGGAATGCCCTTTGGCTGCCTACCTGAGGCGGTACCTGCGCGCCAGGGAGTGATCGAAACTCGGGAAGATGGCTGTCCAGACTGTCAAGCTCTGCGTCGTCTTCCACCGATACATTGTCGATGGCGGAGAATGAAGCGGATTGCCTGGCATCGGTGTGATGCGCCGATCTTGCTACGGTATTCAGACTGCCCAGATCGCTCAGTCGTGAACGGCCCGGCGTGTCCAGCGAGTGCTCCGTTTCGCTGAGGCACGAGGTGGTGGTTGCTTCAGTGGGCGGAGAGAAGAGCACCCAGGTCTGCGACTCGTCCGGCTGACGCTCCGGTGACGCTCTCGTCTGAACGGCAACGTCATTGTCCTCGACCGCCGCAGGGCGGGCAACCCGCTGCGCAGGCTGGCGCGCCGGTTGCTGGAAGGCCATGATGGCGATGGCTTGGTGATGGTGATCGATGCTGTGCGTCTAGTTGGCGAGGTATTAATAGGTGGTGCCTCCGGATTCGGCAACCGAGGGTGCCGGCAGCGGAATATGACGGCGTAGGATCGGTAGCCGAGATGGGGCAATCTGATAAGAGCTTTCCGACTCGACCCAGCGCACCACCTTCGGAGGCCGAGAGTGGGTGGAGCTGGCCGTGGCAAGGAGTCTGGAGGAAATGCAAACGATGCCAGAAGGCGAGGAGATGCGAAACGACGAGAGGAGGAGGTGGATGGATGATGGGACGGGCCAGCCTCGGAGACGCGCGTGGACGCTGGTTGGGTCGGGAGGACCCTTTCATTTGTTGAGGGCGTCATCTCCAGCTGGCGACTGCGCGGGCGCCTGCAACCTGCCCAGTCAGAGGCGCCATCCGCCTGTGGGGGGGGACGCTGGTGACTGGTGGTGGCTGACACCCGACTTCTGACACTGACACAATCGCCTCGCCTCTCGACGCCATCCACGTCCCTTCCTATCGTTGCCATTTGGGAAGGTCATCGTTGTACCAGTCTGCTTCCGGCATCTCCTGCAGCGTCCAGATGCTTTCCAAGTTGGCATCCGCCACACCCTCTAAGCCGCCCTGCGAGGCTCCGTCCAACGCCATGGCAAGCCTCCGCTCCTTTTTCGTTTTTTGTTCTCGAGTAGATTAAGGCGGCGGCGCTTACTCGTACCGGTGCTTATGCAGGCTGGCTCTTGCAATCAAGACATGCGTCCGTCTATCCGTCCGGCCCCGCCAGCTGCGCGAGTTTATCAGTAGATCCGATGCGGTGGTGGTCACCATGGAGCAATCACAGCGTGCTGGTGAATCAGTGATGGGCCCGGTGTGCGTGGATAGGGAACCTCGTGTCACCATCTTACTCAACGCGTGCATCAAAGCGCTCATACCACACTATCGACGGAGGTAGTACGAAGTAGCATACGAGTATAAGCAATGCCGCCATGAGTACGAAGTATTGGTCTGTTCAACGCCGCACCGGCCATTAGAGTCTCTTCTGCGACAGTTGGGTCACGACCCATCGGATCTCGAGTCATGTGGCCAGGTGCGGAAAGTCTAATGCTGCTCGTACTGTCGCCCCGAGCCTCCGGCGACGGGAAGAACCATCTGCAGACAAGGTACGGCTTTGGAGTAAGTGGACATGCGGTTTGGCCTGATATCGGAAGTTGTTGAATAACGATGCTGCTGCTATCAATTCCCAGCCAACAAAGCAGAGGTTACCGACCAAGCGACATATCATGGAACTGACGTCAAGCGGGCCAGTTCACAACACACGCTGATACAGATACAGATGAACGGATCACATCACCGCCCATCGAGTAGTCACGGATTCAGGCTTCAATACAGCTTTAGTGCTGAATGCACCCTTAATTTGATTGCCGAATCGACCACTTGCAACTCAAGAGGTCCTTATTTGACATGTCACTTTGACGCCAACCGTAACCCAGATGCCAACCCAACAACCGTCTATTCCTCCGACTGGAAAGCCTCAGGGAAGCGGCGCATGTTCTGCGCCAGGCTGCCGTGGTTGCTGAGGAACTGAACGTAAGCACCGTCGACCTTGACACGGCCAGCAGCCTTACGCTCGAGGTAGTCCTCGCGGCGGAGAGGGGTGAAGCCCCAGTTCTTGGAGATGATGATCTTTTGGCGGCCAGGGAACTTGTACTGCGATCGTCGGAGAGCCTCAAGGGCCAGATGACGGTCTGGAACAGGCATTAGTAATGTCCGCAGAGGCGTGCGACGAGATCGGGGACTTACTGGAGTCACGAGTGCGGACGCTCATGATGATCTGGCCAATGTTGACACGCGCAACAGTGCCGTTGGGCTTGCCCCAGGCACCTCGCATACCGGTCTGCAGTCTATCCGCACCAGCACAAGACAACATCTTGTTGATACGGACGACATGGAAGGGGTGGGCGCGGACGCGCAGGTGGAAACCCTCCTTGCCACTGTGCTTGACGAGGTACTTGTTGGCGCAGATACGGGCGGCCTCGAGGGCCTCGGAGCTCAGCTGCTCATACTCGTTGGAGACGAGGTGGATGCAGAGAGGGAAGTCGTCGACGTTGGCGCGCTTGCGGCCAAGATCGAAGATGCGGATCTTGGGGTCGGGGACACCACGGTTGAACCGGGACTTAGGGAACGGCTGCGGAAGTCAGTCAGTAAACATGATCCCAACCCGAGTAACGATGCTATCTCCCAAGCACGGCATCTACAGAGTCGCTCGCCCGTCGTCGTTCGCCACGGCATCGTCGCTCCAAAATGCACCGTCGGGAGACGTGAGAAGTCGTCGGAAAATGGGAATCTCACCTTGTTCTTGCAGTAGCGGTAGCAACGAGCGGGACGACGCGCCATCTTGTCAAATTTCGCTGATCTGTCCCAAAGCTGGTTATGTGTTGGGCGGAAGATGAGTCCGTCAGAATCAACCAGACTGCCTCTCCAGAATGCGCACTACTTTGATTTCAAAGCAGTCTTGGTAAGCCCAGAATGGTGCCTTTCGCTTAAGTCGCGGCACTTTAGGGCTCAGCCAAACCACGTGGCGGCTCTCATTGGTCTGCCACTCGTAGCCCTGCCCCGCAATTGCCGTCCACGTGAAACGAAAACTCGATGAACTTTTTGGCAATACATTCGACTCAGGCAACCTCATCACCAAATTCGTCAAATCTCGTGTCGCCCGTCGCCCGTCGCCCGTTGCCAAACCGTCCAAATGGCCCCCGTCAAGAAGAGCAAGAAGGATGCCAACAGCATCAACTCCAAGCTGGCGCTTGTGATGAAGTCCGGCAAGGGTACGTGACACCGTCTCGGAGCCTGCCGCGCGAAGATCGGTTTTACTGACTGTATGCGCAGTCACTCTCGGCTACAAGTCCACGCTGAAGAGCCTTCGATCCGGCAAGGCCAAGCTGATCATCATTGCTGGCAACACTCCTCCTCTCCGCAAGAGCGAGCTCGAGTACTATAGCATGCTGTCTAAGGCCCCCATCCACCACTTCGGCGGCAACAACGTAAGTCCCGAGCGAATTTTCTCGCGCAATGGACTATTGTCATGATGGCCCAATCTCTGTGCCCAACTTGCTCGCCAGAAGCAAGTTTGCTAAGCGAGAACAAATGTTCTTGCAATCTACCCAGAGAAAAAGTCTTGCCTAGACTTTGGAGGGTTCAATTGGCTTACTTTTTCCTCCCACAGATTGAGTTGGGCACTGCCTGTGGAAAGCTCTTCCGCTGCTCCACCCTTGCCATCCTCGACGCTGGTGACTCGGATATCCTGAGCGACCAGCAGGCTTAAGCTGATACTCGGCACCTTGCGTTTACACGGCGTTCGGGGTAACTGGGATCACGGGCAATTGAGGATACAATCAACGCAATGCGATCACGAGACGACTTGATAGGGGCACTAGCTGACATGGACCGCTGGCGAGTGATTCCTGCATGTACCTCCCCGTTTCAGGTTCGTATGGAGACGCGGACACTGGAGATGGTCACCTCGATTAAATAAATAAAACTGATGACCTTTTTACTCCCCGCCACAACTATCTTGCTTTTGTCTCACAGTGTGATATTGCCATGGTCGTAGGCTCCCGAGTTTGGAACCGTGGTCGTAGGCGTGTTAACACGGCGCCTTGTGTTTTAAGTACGAAGTACATCGGCGAAGGCTGGACGTCGCATCTTGTCCTCACTAGCATCTATAAGGCCTGCTGGGTGATCATGCTGCCATGGCATATGATGTTGGACCTAAGCTCTCACAAACTCCCTGCTAGATCTAGGCTGGATAGCTGAGACTGCCCGACCTAGTTACTTGAAGAAATTGTGTACAAGGAAAGGACTACTCTGGCTGGCGTTGTGGCAGTCTCTTATAGATGTGAACCGAAAGCTATCTTTGAGCCAAACGGAGAAGCTGGCGAGACGTAGGCAGGCGGCCAGGCCAGCATGCAGAACTCCTGACACCTCTGGGCTGGACATGCTTAGGCAGAATGCCTCAATGTGTTGATTGCGTAACATAGGTAGGTACCTACCTACCTAGGAAGTAACTCGGACGGTGCAGTGAAAATGTCAGGCCATGGCCCAGCAGCAGCAGCGGCTGGCTCCCGCCGAGGCATGTGCACGCACTCATCGGCAATCTACGAGTAGTCCATGTGGAGGTACTCCATATCTACGGAGTAATACTCGTAGGCGAGCCTTGGGCAGGGGGCGCTAGCCCGTTTGGGAGGTAATTATAATGATAGGGGCATGTTTCAAGCGTAGCGGGCAGGAGGAGCAGCGCATGCCGCTGCCACGCGTGTCCGCAAACGGGTTGGCCTTTCATTCCGCGACTCTCGGACCTTTGCCCTCGTCAACAAAACAACTCTGGCGACTGCGCGCATTCTATCGTTTGCACCGTTACCACTGCCGCATCTACTACACTGTATTGCATCCATTCTACGAAGTACGGCGGCGCTCACTGGTGAAGGGGAAGTGGAGTCAGCCACACCTGTGACGGGACTGCTAGTACGAGTAATACGAGCGCAGCACCTTCGGGACGGCAGCTTTGTGCCTCGTTGTCCTCCGTACATGCATTTGCCAGCTGCAACACAACGGCGACCCTCGACGTACAAGAATAACTACCCGGCTCTGCATCGGTAGCGCCACCTTCAACGGCCCTTCGCACTTGTCCACCATACGCCCGCCCGCTGCCGCGCCCCGTTTCGACCTGTAGCAACATGTCGACGGCCTCCAAGAAGCCGCCTTCTGGCGGTGTAGGGCGAGTATCGACGTCCGACGCTGGCGCTTCATCGCCAGGCACATCTCCGGCGCGCAACTCGCAGCGGTCTTCGACGCCGACCGGGCACACCCGAACACGATCCGTCCGCGGCGGCGCCCCAATTTCGGCCCGCGCAGCGGCTGCGCGCAGAGAACCTACCCTGGGCAGCGCCGAAAGCGATGCTCGAGCCGAGGCTGCTTCCGCCCTGGAGGACCTCCAGCAACGCCTGGAGAAGGAGGAAAAGCTGTCGGACCAGTTCAAGAAGCAGGCAGACGTGCTTCAGTCCAAGCTGGACGATGCCGTCAAGGAGTCTGCGAAGCTCGAGGAGAAGATTCACGAGTACGACGAGCAGCTCGAGGCTCTGAGGAACGAGAAGAGGGACGCG
Source organism: Tolypocladium guangdongense (assembly GCA_022114105.1). Lineage (NCBI taxonomy): Eukaryota > Fungi > Ascomycota > Sordariomycetes > Hypocreales > Ophiocordycipitaceae > Tolypocladium > Tolypocladium guangdongense. The sequence goes on along the minus strand of NRQP01000001.1, from coordinate 3,250,483 downwards.
ACTCGCCAGATACGAGAGATGGAGACTATTTACGAGGCAGAGCGGAGCGCGATCCTCAAGGAGAAGGAGGAGCTGGCTAATAGGGAGGAAGAGATGCAAACCGTCATTCAGCGGTTAAAGGACAACCTGGCCCAGCGGAACAACACCGACGACGATGGCCGGCCATCTAGACAAAGTGAGTAGACGATCGACTGGCATCGACTGGCCGTGTTGTGCTAACCGGGCGGCAGCAGCCAGCTCTTCTCCGTCGCTCGACGGTAGCAGTTTTGCGCCGCCATCGTCCCTCCAACGCAGCGACTCCCGCAACAGCTCCAAGCTGATTCTGCAAAAGGACAAACTTATCGAGTCTTTGCGCCTGGAGCTTGCAGAGGCGCAGATCAAGCTGGTGGAATCGGAGAACCAGGGCGGCGGCAGGCTGCACGAGGTGGAGCGGCTGCTGATGGAGGCGCGCATGGCCAACGCACGGCTGATGGAGGACAACGAGAGCTACCAGCTTCTGCTGCAGGAGAAGACGCTCAAGGGCGACTTCGGACAGAGCGACTTCAGCTACATGGGTGCTAATTCCAACCAAGACGCCCTGAACGCCCTGGAGGGGAATGCCGGGGGCTCCAGCCTGGCCGACGAGCTGTCCGACGCTGCGGCAGCCGAGGGCGAGGCCGACCGCCGCCTAGAGGCCGAGCTCAAGTCCATGAAAGAGCAAAACAAGGCGCTCACCTTATATATTAACAAGATTATCGAGCGCCTGCTGCAGCACCAGGACTTTGAGTCGATTCTGGACCAGTCGGGCGACATGAAACTGCCGGCGGACACGAACAACAAAGACCTGCCGGCGCCGCCCGGCGAGAAGCAGCAAGCAAACGGCCCGTCGCTGTTGCAGCGCGCCAAGTCGATAGCCGTGGGGCCAACGAAGACCAAGCAGCGACCCGTGTCGGTCATGCCGAGCACCAATTCAGCTCACACCGACCCGGACACGGCCCCAAGCATACCCATTGGCAACCTGGGGCGGTCCGCGAGCACGAGGCGGTCCAGGCCGCAAAGTGATCAGTTCACTGGCGCCGCGAGCCTCGTCAGCCAGATGTACAAGGGACCCGACGGCGCTGCGTCGCCCACGCTGGGCAACTCGCGGCACTCGCACACCTTCTTCGCGCCGCCGACGCTGTCGGGAAACCCCAACGCCGCGGCGCGCATCCCCAGCGGGAGTCAGGCTCCTTCCTCGGGTAACTTCCCAGGCATGAGAAGCGAGACTTCGAGTCTGAGCGGCGAGTCGGGCGAGATATCGACGCCGCCGTCGCAGTCGCCCCCGAGGCCGCACAGCGAAAAGCAGACGACGTTTGCGGGGGGCAAGCCTCGCCCGCTGCGCCTAGTCCAGGAGAACCAGGACGCGGTTAAGGATAGTAAGGATAGCAAGCGAGCGAGCTGGTACACAGGCTGGAGCTGGGTCGTGAAGAAGGACGAGCAGCCGCAGCAGGCGGGAGGCCCAATCCCTGAGTAAACGACGGCAGTGTCTACGTGGGAGTCTCGGACGGGCGCGTGGGCGTCTGCGGCGTATATCCTTATTGCTGGACATAAGGGGGTTCATACGGTCCCGGAGGGCAGCGTGAGGCGGTTGGATAACACTTTGGGAGGCGGCGTGCGTGGTCAAACAGATTCATGGTCAACACTGGCCTGTACGATTTTACGTCATTAGATATTCGCCGAGTCCAGGCCTTTTGGGTTTTCGATGCCTCCTGTCTGCAACTCTGCAAAGTGAACTGCCTGTCTTCAGCCGGGTGCAGCTGCCGAATAGAGGCATGCCCTCACACGTTCATCCTATCACCAGAGATGCCAACATGCTGCCGGTATTCGACGAGTACGGGCTAGGGTCTAAACCAGAGAGCGGCAGCAGACGGTGCGACGCAACGTCGCAAGGGCTCGATGGCAGGCAGAGGGCGGTTGGATAATATCATTCTCATCCACCCGTAAGACAATAATTACTCGCCACCTACTGCCCCTTCACCCGCCACGTGCAGATGCTCGTACGGGAGTCTGGTAATATGTATATATCATATTGTTATATATTATATGCCTTATGCCGTTCGGCGACCTTTGAACCGAACCACTGTGATAGAAACAAAGCACGCATGCACTCCTCGCAGCATAATAATCAACCCTTTTCGCCCTTGGGCAGATATATTTGTTTCTAATGCGCCTTTGTGCTTCTAGTATGTTTGATCAATAGGTCGTTGTATACCTGCATGTGAGGCCCAAATCCCTACTGCTGCCCAGCACTCCTTGCATTGCCTTGTTCCCTCAAGAGGCTGGTTCTTTGACCTCATCCTGTCTAATCCTTTTCACGGCCTCCCAGTCCACCAACATCCTCTGGAATCATCATCTTCGTCTTTGCGCCAATCATCCGGCCCATGGGGCTCCGCTACAAGAAGGCCAACGTCACGCACCCCGAGCTCGGCGTCACGGTGCAGGTTCTTTGTCGGTTGAAAGGGGCCAAATGACCTCAATTTCCGAGACTGTAAACAACTTTTCCCCCTCTCCCAGACGTATCGCGCAGCTCATTCATTAGCTCACCAAGCTCCTCATCCAGTTCGTTGACACTATCTGGCCGCGACGCATTGTCAAAGTCAATGAGCGTGGCTCTCCCGTTGTGAATGAGAAAGTTATTCTTATTGATGTCCCCATGCTTGATCCCCAGTTTATGCAGCTTGGACAACACCAAGCTACACTGTTGCAAGTCTTCTGGAGATGCGTGTCGGCAGTCGGGGATATGACTCATGGCAAATCCAATGACTCTCCCTTCCTCAGTTAGGTGGCCAAGGAAATTCGGGGCAATTTTTCGGCCCTCTATCCACTCGTACGCTGCCGTCTCCGTTTCCAGCTGAGAAATCTCCCACGGAAATCGCGCAAACTTTACGATGATTGCGGAACTGAAGCGCGGACAGGTGGCCAGGTACACGTTGGAACGGAGTTTATCCTCCATTGTAAGCTCAAGATGGTCGATATGCGTGGCGTGCCAAGTTGTTGTTATGCCTGGAAGAGGTTCGTTTGAGACCGTAGCAAAATGGGCCTCGCCAGTTGCGACATGGCGAGAGATGCGGCCCGTGTTCCAATCGCCAGGGGGCAGAGGAGGCAGAAGGGACACCAGAGAAGGCCCAAAGCACATGTCATCGCAGTCGTATATGCCAGCGCCGATGGTGATATATTTAACGGATTTGCCGTCCACGAGAATTCGGAACTCGCTGTCGCTGTCAGGATCAGCGCTCGCCTGAAGAAGCTGGAGGTTCGGAAGAGCGTCCGCCATGGTGTGAGAGGGAGTCGCCACAATCTATACCAGAGGGGCGTGCGGAGTGCTGTGGGTGAAGTGTCTTTGCGAATCAGTTCGAAGATAAAGGGTTCATGATCTAGAGGTACCAAAGTGACGCGTGGGGGGCGCGCCCTAATTTGAACCTTTCAGAATCCATTGGTTCTACATTTACCCAGGCTCTGGCACTCTGCAGTCTTGAAAACTTGGCCGTCTCACTTAGCACCTTGCCAACTCCCTGCCTGCGCTCTTTCCTTGTCTGCATCCCTGCTCTTGCCTGCTGCTGCCACGAGTCCAGTCGATTGACTGGTTCTGCATGATGATGAGACGGCAGCAAGCGCGTGGGACGATATTATACTATTTATGGAAATATGGTTCGAGATTTGGACGCAGCGCGCGCTTCCGGTATGGAACGTGCCCGACGACGGTTGGGACCTGCGGGTACATGTAGTATTATTAGTAGGCGATTATGAACTAGCTGGGCAACATGTGCATCAATTTTCTTTACACAAGACTTGGCCCCTCGTCATACTTGTATTTGCTTCACGTAAGTGCTCAACGATGCAAGACAACTCTTCTAATGTTACGTCTTACCCCGAATGTCTCAGTTTGTACTGATCGAAGTCCAGCAACCTCAAGTTTCAACCAAAGGTCTCTAGCGAATCTTTGCCCCAACATGCGTGAGGTCGTTTGAGAATTTGCAAAAATGGCGCAAAATTGCTAACAAGCCCCCAGGCAGAATCATGTGTGAGCGAGAAAAAGTATGAAGAGTTTCGGCAGTGCAAGGAAAGGCAGGGAACGAATGTTAAGTGCAACCCGATCAAGTACATTCAACTTGATGCTTCGGTCCACATGTGCCTGAACCACATGGTTAAGCCAGGAAAGGACGAGATGCGGCGTTAAAACCCGCCGCGCTATGGTGAGCAGTCGTTGGAAGGACTCGAGGCGGAAGGGAGACGGCCAGGGGACTGGAACAGTGCGTGATTTCACGCCCTGAATATTAAGTCTTGCTACTTGCACACACGCATGTCTATTTGCACTCGCCGTAAGCCCACCTTTAGTCATGGATAAAGAAGGAATAGTGGTGATACAGGGAATGGAGAGGGAGGAGAGGGAACGGAGGGTATAGAAAAAGTACTCGGCTTCGACCAGCCGGTGAGTAAAATAGAGATATGCGTGTGTGTAAATAGTAAAACCCCAAATATTTCTCCTAGTCGGGTTTCCCCCCCGGTTCAATCTAGATAGTGCCGCCCGCGTCGAATTTGCCCACTCTCCATCAGGTGGTCGTTAAACGAAGTTGGTATAAATTTCCGTCGCCAGTGTAGAGGCGGCCTGCTGGACTTTCGGCATCCAACGCAATGGAATCCCAATTCTACCTGGTTGGATGTCCTATTCAACCACGGCACACGGGCGATGGCCACAAAGCGAAACGGGTTCCCCGATTCCCCATCAAAGGGGTCCAACACCGCGGGTCGTCGGGGGCGCGTACTGGATCCGGATTGCTGCGCTGCTGCTAAATTCGCATTGTAGGCATGGAGCTTCTGTGCTTCCTTGTCGGACACGTATTCGTTCATGGAGCTCAAAGATCCGTGACGTGCAATTCCAGCACGTAGGGCGAATTCGTGGTCAACCAAGATACAAGGGTTGGCAACCTTCATTCGGTTTGGCGAGTATATGCCACGTAGAACTCTCATGCAGGGCAACGCTCTGATGTCCTCTTGTTCAAGCCCAAACTTGCGCCTCGCACGATTCGGCGAAAGGGGGAGGTACAGAGCGTCCCGGGACAGACAAAGGAAGCAAACCCGTTTGCAGGTAAGAAGATACAGGTAGCCGCCAAAGTCGCCGCACTCGCCGCACCCAAAACTACAAATCTTTTCGTAGAGTAAACTGCAGGTAATCCACCTGCCTGTGCCGATACTCAGGATGCCACGCAGCGCATTCCGCGCGTGCGTGGTGATTGCCCGGTACTGCGGGAGGCAGTCAATCAGCTCTGTTGCTCGTCTGTTGACGTAACGGAAGTTTGTGAGAGTGCGCAAGTCCAGCTGGCAAAAGATCTCTCGAAGGAGCTCGAGCGGAAGCGCATCGAGGGCTCCAATGTTTGTCGTGGGCAGGGTGTTGGCTGTGGATCGCGCCACGAAAGGTAGGTGCTCAAACTTCTCATCCAACGTGTGATCGTTGAGATTCAGATGAGGGTAGGTGAGATTTTCGAGCTCATCAGGACGCAATACCAGTTGCTCCTTCATCCTGCCCATTCTGCGCCGCGCGCCTTGTGTGTTTGCTGCGACACCTTCAATTTATCGATGGAGGATGAACGCGATGCGCCGTGAGTCGCGAACGCGAATGAGAGGTGCAGCCCGTGCGCTCCTCTTTTATTACGTAAGGCAGTACGTACCGTATCAGCACGACTCTGGAGCCTGGGTCGGTGGTTCGTGTGACTTAGACGGGCCTGTGCCGAGGAGGGAGGCGTTGCGGCGTAGGTGTGACGGCCGGCCCGTTTGGGATGTCGAGCCAGAACCGGCTCTACATGCACGACAAAGGTATCACGGCGATGCACGTTGGTCGAGCCAAACAGCAGCACAGCCGTGGTGGTGGTGTGGCATTTGGACGTGTGTGTTGTCTGCCCCGCCCGGAAGGCCGGATGAAGACGGAGACATGCGCAGGAACCCGGGGGATCCATAGGGCCCGGCGCGTGACCTGCACGGGATGCGCAGATGTGATGGGGACTTGGCTGCGTGTTTGCTGGCAAGGGCCTTCACTCGCTCGGCCAGGGTGATGGAGGCGCTGTGCTGTACGGCGCAGCATGTGGGCCGCATCTCGTGAGCGTCGCGATTGGTGACGGGGTGATGGGGGGTCGTCTCGACCTGTCCACGAAGCTGCAGCCGGATGAATTGCCATAGCCCACCGCGAGAGACTATCCGTACTCCTGGCTCCCGCGCGCGAATCTCCGGGGCCACATGGGACAGAAGGGGACGCGCGGACGGTGCTGCTCTGCTGCTACAGGGGGCGGTCGGCCTGGATTTGCTGTTGGGGTGGAAGCGTGTCAAGCTCTGAGAGGACGAGCGAGTTGGGCGTCCAGGGTGATGTGGCGCGCTGTCTGGCCGGCGGTAAGGGAGCCTGCTGTTGAACGGCAGAGGAGGTGAGTCGATTCGGAGCTGAAGCCCGCGGTCTGCATCGCATCGCGTGTAAGTCTGGTCGTCGTTCATCCGCCACGGCAACGACGGAGAGGAACGGTTGGGGTCCGTCAGGCCTTCACGTTGTCAGCAAGCAGGCCGGATTCTGGAATGAATTCCGGCGCGGGCACAAAGGGAGGGGGAAGAAAAGCAACGCAAAGCAGCGGCATGCATGGGTTGTCATGGCCACGCAGCCCGGAGCAGAAGCTGCGGTTCCGCTCCAACGAGACAGGGCGACTGCATCCGCCAGCTTGGTCGCTGCTCGTGCCGTGCGTGGAGTGCGTGCCTAGCTTGCTAGCCTACTTCGTACCTAGGTACGGAGTAATTACGTAACCCTGTTCGGCGGGCCGGTTTCTGCTCTGGCGGAACGAGTAAATCGTGGTATTCGTTTGCGACGGGAGTTGGGTGGACGCTCGAGCAGTCGCACGAGCGCGAAAACCGTGACGGCGTATTAATACGAGTACGCATGGCATAGCGCTGAGACATTGGAGGCCATCCGCCTCGAGACGCGACCCGGGGGGCGGGAACATGGGGTTGCGTCCCGCGGTGCCCGTCAGCGGTGGCAACACTGGCAGGCGCTGACGGGCGCTGGGCCGCTGCCGTCGTGGTGCCCTGGCGCAAGCTGACTCGGCGTCCCCGCCTGACGGTCACCGCTGGTGTTACGAGTACTGTAGATGCACCTTTGCCAGCGCGCGAGTGCCCGTCTGTCCAGGAATTTGCTTTTCCTCCCGCTCTGATCCATCGGCCGCGGATGCCCGCATGCACTCGCAGTCTTTGCTGTCGGCACGAACCCTCCGAGGCCTCGTTCTGTTGGGCCTCTGAAGACTTGTGGCCACGTGATGGCGGAGCTTGGATCTGCCACGGGCCGACGAAGCAAGGTTCAAGGCACAGTGCGTGCTGGGGACGCCCCTGGCGACAAAGCTACCTACCAGGTGGATCAAGGTTCTCGGTACGGCGATTCACGCTGCGCCGAATCGGTGGCCGCGAGTCATACCTACCTGGGTAGGTACCTAATAGTGCGGGTTTCGCCCGTGCTGCTGCCAGCCCCCTGTAAGGCAGGCTGTAGCCCGCCCTCCTGCCGCCAGAGCACCTCAGGACGCCCACCACTGGGGGTCGTCTTGTCCCTCACGCAGGCACTTCTGGAACGAGAAAAGTGCACGCCGCCGCCTCCCGGTCACCTTCCAGGCTCGGCTCTCCTCCGTGGCTCCTCTCTTCTCCTCTCTTCCATCTCCCCCTCCCCATAGTATCTCTTCAGACGCCTTCGCATTTCACGGACACGATACGCCGACCACCAGCAGCGGCAGGCTTCACTTGTCGGCCGCCTCCGAACCCGCCACTGAGCCGCAGCACACACGGATCCCTCAAACTCGGCCCTGTTCGCACTGGCGGCTCCCGCGCGCGACCGCCAAGCTGGACAGTGCCGTTCGCCTGCGCACTGTAACGCGCCACGGTCCCTTACCTCACACGACACGGCATCATCCACCTCATCTTCAACAACTCTCTAAGTATCCCTCCCACACGCTATTAGGCCTGGACTGCGTGTGCCACAGCAGGCCGACCCGACAGATTGTGTCATCCTTTGCGCACTAGCCCCGGCATCCAATCGCCCGACGCCTTGTTCCCCGGGCTTAATCATTCGCCTTCCACTTTTCCGTGGCCCAGAGCTGCAGCCAACACCAACACCCCATTCGTCCCCATCGCCACGCCTCTTCTCAACCTTGCTCCTTCAGATCAGCAGCGAGCAACGAAGCAACGCGCACTGGCGTTGGGCACCACGCCCCGTCCCATCGCCCCCCATCCCCGTCCATGCATCAACGACGAGCCAACCGCAATGACACTACCCTTGACTAGCATCAACGGTCGCCATCACTGATTGACCCGGTCAAGGCTCGTCCCGTCCATGGGCATGCATGCTCCGCAACAAGTCGACGACTCTCCCGCCCTCATGGACAAAACACCACCCATCGGTGACGGCGCCCAATCCGCCACGCAACTTACCACAAAGAAGATGGCGAATCAGCAAGCGGGTGTTCCCGGAACGCCCTTGCCGTCCACAAACACCACCACCGGCAGCCAAACGTCAAAACAATCTTCAGCAACAAACTCCGTCAGTCAGTCGCCCGCGGCCTCCCGAGACACCTCTCCCACCCGTAATTCCCGGAGGACAACGTCGACGCAGCAGCTTAGCAGCGCTAGTCGATCGCGCAAGAACAGCCAGCAGGATCTGAGCCCGTCCCGGCAGACCAAGTCGAGCATTCCCGAACCAACGTCGGCGCCACGAACGCTCTCGTCGACAACCATCCCAAACCTTCGCCCGGCGAACAAGGAACCTCAAATCCAGGCGCCGACGCCTCAGAAACCCACTTCGGTCCCAGATCTGAGAGACAGCCCCCGCTGGCCCGTCTCGCCGCGCTTGCGATCCCCTCCACCACAGTTGAACAAGCCCGGCGCCACCACGGCGCCTGCAATCAGCATTCAGCGACCTAGTCCGTCGCCTCAACCGTCAGAGTCACCGCACCGGCCTCCCGACAGCGACACCGATGATTCGCATCCGCAGTCGGGTATCCGAACCCCGGCTCGCGGCCCGCTGGAAACAGTACAAGAAGTCAGCCAGAACAACTCCCCTGCCCACGCAAGCGATATCGCGTTGTTAGACCAGGTCAAGGAGAAGCTCTCGGCTCCAGACAACCAGTCGGACAGCGGTACCGTGAGCGACAGCGGCCGAGCCTTCAAGGCCAAGTCCAACATGCCCGGCCAGCAAACCGGGAGCGACAGCGGCACAGCCAAGGCCGAGCTGCGAAGGCCAACTTCAGTGCCCCCGCCACCGCTCGTCTCGAGACAGTCCAGCGCCCTGTCAACCAAGCAAGCCAAGTCCAAACCTGAGGGCTCCACGCAGAACATGACGGTGGAGACAGAAACCGTTCCCAGCGTTCCTCAAGTGGCTCTGGCAACAGGCGCCAAGAGTGAGGCAGGCAACGGGACGCTCAAGGCGAAGCCGAGTACCGAAACTATCAGGCCCAAAAAGGACAAGAAAAAGACCACGCGCAAGCAGCCACCAGTCAGCTCGGCAACAGGTAAGCTGGGTGCCTTGTACCGGGCGAGACGTTTGCTGACACCAGGATTGTAGGATCTTCCAAGGCTGACATCTTCGAGGCCAAGATCGCCAGTGCCGTAGATGAGGCCAACACCTCCGATTCCGAAGAAACCTTTGTCTATGATTCTAACCCGCCAGACAACACGGAGCGGTCCAACCGCCGCTTTCATTCTCGGACCCCCAGCGCAACGTCCATGGCTAGTCAGGCGGACCGGCAGAACCTGCGGTCCATCTATGGCGTCATGCAAGACGGCAGCCACGGCCATGTTCACGGACCCGTGCCCAAGAAGAGCATGAAGTTCGTCAACACCTTCAACGGAAACGCCAGCGACAGCTTGACCCCTGGCGACGAGGACGGAAAGGGAACCGGCCGAAGCGCCGGCGGTTCGGCGCGAGGCACCGTCCGACACCATCACCACATCGGCAGATGGGGCCGACAGCCTGGCAACGGCCATGCGTCGCTATTCGACAACGAATCGCCATTCCCGAATGCAGCGAAATCCAAGCTCGCCGGAAACAACTCGCGCAACTCGTCGGGCCCCACCAGCCCGAGAAACTACCACTCTGCCCGTGGACATCTTAGCACTAAGCGGTCTGCGATGCAGATGTCGTCGAGCTACGACCTGGACGAAACCACGGGCGCCGACGATGAGCGGACCCCCTTGCTCGACTCGACGACTCGATCTTACCGGGGGGGCCGGAACAGGCGTGGACCGCACAGCCTGCGGCAGGCAGAATCACAGACGTATACCAGGCGCTCGTCGTACCTGAATCGGTTTGCGGCCTGCCTTGTCTTGACAATGATGTTCCTGTTGGTCATCACGGGCGCCATAGGGTTCATGTTTGCCACGTCACAGCCCATGACAGGCATTGAGATTGTCTCCATCAGCAACGTCGTCACCAGCGAACAGGTCTTGATGTACGACCTCACAGTCAAGGCGCACAATCCCAACATCGTGGTCGTGACGATTGATCACGCAAACTTGGAGATCTTTGCCAAGTCGGAATACGCAGGTATGGACTCGGACTGGCGGAGGGCGCTTCGTGGTGCCGGCAAGCTCCACACTCGAGATGACCCGGCAAACGATCCACCAAGGGGACCTGGCGAGGGCGATGACGAGGGTGATTCTCGACCAAACATATTGCTCGGCCGGATCACAGAGTTTGACAGCCCCCTGACTTTCGAGGGCTCACTGTTCCACCAGGGGACGTCTTCGTCGACGGGAGAAATGCAGCTTCCGTATCCCGGAAACGACACGGCGGGTGGCTCGGAACGGTGGGGGCGCATTTTCCAGAACGAGTTCGACCTCATTGTCAAGGGCGTGGTCAAGTACAGCCTCCCCCTCAGCGCCCACGTCCGCAGCGCCACGGTCTCGGGGCGAGCAACCGTCAAACCAAACTCGGCCAACGATCCGTCTCTCAAACCGAACGGCACTACTCTGCACGCTTCGTGACTTGAAGTCGCCCATGTGGCGGAATAGGGGCCTGTTCTACTTTTCCTATGTTCTTCTCCGTCTTGTGTATATTGAGCGCGCGTGCACGGCATCTGAAGAATCGCTGGCGTTGGATTCGCATCTCCAACCACATCATGACTGCGTCTGAAAGGGAGGTCGAGATGGGATTTGCTTTTGTGTTTTTTTGGGTCTTCTTGGGTTATAGACGGGCCGGGAGCCCGCCACATCAAGGAGCCTCTGGGGCATCAGTCGTTAAACGACGTGCAAGACCGCCCGAGCCTGGTGTGGGCGGAGGGCTCCCGATGTCGAATGGAGTGATCTGAAGCTACTAGGAAGCTGGCGAAACCAGGGAAAAGCAACATACAAAGCGACAAGGGCGGATACCACAATTCTGTTTTGGGGAAGCGGAGGTTTCCTTTGTTCTCGCGACAATAGATGGCAAGAGTGGCAACTACAGTTTGTAATTGTAACGGCTTTATGATACACACAACAAACATCAACCCGAGGAAGAGACGGCGGAGGGGAGGACGTGGAGGCTCAATGAGATTGGGAACGGCTGGTGACTGAGCGAGGCGTGTCAATGAGACTCGATAGAGAATGACATGTAATTTGATGACATTGGACGGTGATGTCTCCTGGAGTCCGCGAGGTGCAAGGCCTGGGAGGGAAAAGAATTGCGCGAATGATGAATCAAACGAAATGGTATCTACTCTGGATACCACGAAGTACGTGGCCATGTCAAACCTTGAACCCTGAACGCCATCCCTCCTTTTGCGCAACTCCTTTTGGACATGAAAATCCCACGGCAAGCGTGCTCATGCTTCATCCGCACCCTACGAGAAATGGATGCCCTCCTCGTTAAAGGCAAACAACAGCCGAAGAAAGTCGTTCTCGTCGCATTTGCCGGAGCGCTTGTCGGCCAGTTCGGTCACGTCCTCGAGGACCTTGCGGATCTTTTCACGGACGAGCTCGGCGACCTTGGTCTTCTTGCGCTTGCTCCTGGTCTTGGGGGCGGAGGATGCGGCCGAGTTGCGCAGCTCCTTGAAGAAGTCGGGGGCGTCGTCGTCGTCGACGTCCATGTCCTCGCCGCCGGCTAGGCCGTTGTCCTCCACCTCCATTTCCTCCTCGCCGTCGTCCTCCACCAGGCTCTCATCGATGGGCACGCCGTTCATGGCGCACCACGTCCGGTAGTTGCGCTCCACCATGGCGAGCACCTCCTTGGTGCCCAGCCAGCTCGCGCGCAGGGTCTTGTTCTTGCGCACGAAGCAGACGCGCAGCAGGCCGTCCCACTCGTCCCAGCTGACGTTGGGGCGGTCCTTGCCCGTCTTGGGCTCGATGCGGACGACCGAGGACTCGACCTGGGGCGGGGGCCGGAAGTTGTTCTTGCCGACCTTCATGATGTGGGTAATCTTGGCCCAGAACTGGGCGTTGACGGAGAGGCGGCAATAGAGGGCGTCGCCGGGGCGGGCGGTGAGGCGGAGGGCGAATTCGCGCTGGAACATGAGGACCGAGGTGCGAGGAGGGTTGGGCATGGCGAGGAGTTTGAAGACGAGGGGGGAGGAGATCTAGGTGAGATTGTTAGCACAGGCGCACCCGGTATGAAGCAGACGTGAACGAACCTGGTAAGGGGTATTTGAAATGCAAACATCAAACGCTGGCAGCTCCGTCTTGATCACGTCCCCGAGCAGCACCTCCAACTTGCGCTGCTCCGGCTTCCCTTGCACTCGCTTCGTGACCTCGGCCGCCATCCTGGGATCCAGCTCCACGCAGATGCACTTCTTAGCCTTTTCCAATATCCGCACCGTCAGGTTGCCGGTGCCGGGGCCGACTTCCAGCACCGTGTCCGTGGGTTTCAGGTACGCCTTGTCGACGATGGCATCGGAGACGCCGGGGTTCTTGAGGATGTGCTGGCCGACGTTGGTGTTGAACTTGAAGACGTTATTCTTGTTTGCGCCTGAGCCGCCGCCGCCGCTGCTGCTGCCGCCAGGGCGGTCGTAGGGTGTGCCTGAAGCGCCGCCGCGCTTGACGTGCTTCGTCTTCGCCATGGTGTTGTGCCTTGTGTAGTGGATTGTGGACGAGAGCGGGTGAGGGCGGTGATGCGGGAAACTTTTTTGCTATCGATAAACGGCTAGTACGTGTTAGACCATGCTCCAGGTCGTGCAAACCTCCTGGGGTTTTAGTGGTGTGGTACTCCCACATTCTCACCGGGGGCGAGCTCTTCTAGTACCCACCCTGGCTAGAACCCAACCTCGCGCGGCCAGGGCAACAAAGGTCCAGCTTCTTCAACCCCATTTTCACCCGCCTTCAACGCACATCGCCAGCGCTGCCGAGCCACGATGACGACCCGACGCGATTTCCTGAGCCAGCCGGCGCCAGAAAACTACGTCGCGGGTCTGGGTCGAGGAGCCACTGGCTTCACGACACGATCTGATCTCGGTCCAGCTCGCGACGGGCCAAGCGAGGACCAGATCAAGGAAGCGCTCGCGAAACGTGCCGCACAGCTTGGACTCTCGACTGATGGCAAGGATGGGAAGAAGGGCAAGGACAACGAGGCCGACGATGAGGATGACGGACGATATCAAGACCCAGACAGCGAAGTTGGCCTCTTTGCCGGTGGCGTCTACGACAAGGACGACGAGGAGGCGGACCGCATCTGGGAATGGGTCGACGAGCGCATGGACCGGCGGAAACGGCAACGGGAGGAGCGCGAGAATGCCGAGCGAGAAGAGTTCGAGCGCAACAATCCCAAGATCCAGCAGCAATTTTCAGACTTGAAGCGTGCCCTGGGGACAGTCACGGACGACGAGTGGGCCAACCTCCCCGAGGTGGGAGATTTGACCGGAAAGAACCGCCGAAGCAAGCAGGCATTGCGCCAGCGATTCTACGCAGTGCCTGACAGTGTTCTCGCGGCGGCGCGAGACTCGACGGAGATGGGCACCACAGTCGCAGACGACGGCGTCGCGTCAGGCCGCGGAGACTCTGGAGACGGGACGATGACCAACTTTGCCGACATCGGGGCTGCGCGTGACAAAGTGCTAAAGTCGAGACTGGAGCAAGCGTCGCAGTCCGCCGGAGGCGACTCGGTCGCAGGGAGCGCCACAAGCATCGACCCACAAGGATATATTACGAACCTGACCAAGATGCAGGCGAACGGGAATCAGGCGCAGGTTGGCGACATCAACCGTGTGCGGGAGCTGCTCCAGTCCGTCGTCAAGACGAACCCAAACAACGCCCTGGGATGGATTGCCGCCGCCCGACTGGAAGAGCTGGCTGGAAAGATTGTCGCCGCACGAAGGACCATCGACAAGGGGTGTGTGGTGTGCCCGAAGAGCGAGGATGCGTGGCTGGAGAATATCCGACTCAACCACGAATCCCCCAATGCAAAGATTATCGCCCGCAAGGCCATCGAGTCGAATCCCCGGTCAGTGCGGCTGTGGGTAGAGGCGATGAGACTAGAGAACATTGCCAGCAACAAGAAGCGCGTCATCCGCCAGGCCCTCGACCATCTGCCCGAGTCGGAAGCACTCTGGAAGGAAGCCGTCAACCTGGAAGGGGATCCTGCCGACGCAAAACTGATGCTGGCCAAGGCAACGGAGCTTATCCCGCTGTCCGTGGACCTGTGGCTGGCGCTGGCTCGACTGGAGACGCCCGAGAACGCGCAGAAGGTGCTGAACAGGGCCCGAAAGGCCGTGCCGACATCCCACGAGATATGGATCGCGGCTGCGCGGCTGCAAGAGCAGCTCGGCCAGGGCGCCAAGGTCAACGTCATGAAGCGAGCCGTGCAGGTGCTGGCTAAGGAATCAGCAATGCCGACTCGCGAAGAATGGATTGCCGAAGCAGAAAAGTGCGAGGAAGAGGGGGCGATGCTCACTTGCGAGAACATCATCCGCGAGACTTTGGGCTGGAACCTCGACGAAGTCGACGACCGGAAAGACATGTGGATGGAGGACGCCAGGGCCAGCATCAACCGGGGCAGATACGAGACGGCCCGCGCCATCTATGCCTATTCCCTCCGAGTGTTCATCAACAGCAAGACAACGTGGGTGGCAGCCGCCGATCTGGAGAGAACGCACGGCACCAGGGACTCTCTATGGCAGCTTCTCGAGAAGGCGGTGGCGGCGTGCCCGCGGAGTGAAGAGCTGTGGATGACGCTCGCCAAGGAGAAGTGGCAGGCCGGAGAGGTGGACGAAGGTCGGCTGGTTCTCAAGCGGGCGTTTTACCAAAACCCAAACAATGAAAACATCTGGCTGTCCGCCGTCAAGCTCGAATTGGAGAGCGGCCACATGGAGGAGGCGCGTGGGCTGCTCGACATTGCGCGTGAACAAGCACCCACGGACCGCGTTTCTATGAAAAGCGTGGCCTTTGAGCGGGTGCAGGGCGATAACGAGGCGGCTCTGGATATGGTCCTGAAGGCGCTGCAGCAATTCCCTGCCACGCCGAAGCTGTGGATGCAAAAGGGCCAAATCTACGAGGACCTGGGCAAGATCGGGCTGGCTAGGGAGGCATATGCCACGGGCGTCAAGGCTGTCCCCAAGTCGGTGCCGCTGTGGCTTCTGTACTCTCGGTTGGAAGAGAGGGCAGGGTCGATCGTCAAGGCACGATCCGTCCTCGACCGCGCCCGGCTGGCCGTGCCCAAGAACGCCGAGCTGTGGTGCGAGTCGGTCCGGCTGGAGCGACGGGCCGGCAGCATACCGCAAGCCAAGTCCATGATGGCCAGGGCGCAGCACGAGGTCCCCAAGAGTGGGCTGCTCTGGGTGGAGCAGATCTGGCA
Source organism: Tolypocladium guangdongense (assembly GCA_022114105.1). Classification (NCBI taxonomy): domain Eukaryota; kingdom Fungi; phylum Ascomycota; class Sordariomycetes; order Hypocreales; family Ophiocordycipitaceae; genus Tolypocladium; species Tolypocladium guangdongense. The sequence goes on along the minus strand of NRQP01000001.1, from coordinate 3,234,702 downwards.
TCTCGAGGCACGCACGCAGCGCAAGCCGCGCAGTCTCGAGGCCATCAAGAAGATCGACAACGACCCGCTGCTGTTTGTGGGCGTTGCGCGCATCTTCTGGGGCGACCGCAAGCTGGACAAGGCGCAGAACTGGTTCGAGAAGGCGCTGGTGCTGGACCCGGACTGCGGCGACAGCTGGGCGTGGTACTACCGATTCCTGTGCCAGCACGGGACGGAGGAGAAGCGCGAGGAGGTGGTGAGCAAGTGCGTGCAGAGCGAGCCGCGACACGGGGAGGCCTGGCAGCCGGTGGCCAAGAACCCGAGGCACGCGATGAAGGGGACCGAGGAGATTCTGAAGCTGGTGGCGGCGGAGCTGGAGCTGTGATGGTGTCCTGGCTGGTGTGTGTTGTTTGCGTACTGTGCCTATGTCACTAGAGGCGGCCCAAGGCATGGAGTTTAGTCTGGTTTGTCGGCTCGTGGTCGCAGCAGAGGCTGCTGCAGCATCATGGGGACGAACAGTGGAGGATGAAGTCATCACGAGGCGCAAGGCCAAACCATGAAATCACTCCTGTTCCATGGTACGCCGGGAATTACACGCATTGGAAGCACTCAGATACAGGCGCAGCACAGCACACCCAACAACTCCACCAACTCGTCCTCCCCAACAGGCCGTTGGGGTCTCATTTCGCAACCATCCGATCGTCCCGAAAGCGTGGTCACCACGGCCGTGGCTCGTCGCCGCCCATTACTTGCTGCCGCCGCCGAACCAGCCAGAGATGCCGCTCTTGGCCTTGGAGGCGCCCTCCTCGACCTTTTGGTCGAACTTGTCGACGGCCTTGAGGGCCTCTGCCTTTGCGTCCTTGGCGTAGGCGTCGGTGTTGCTCTTGAGTCTGGATGCCTGCTTGTCGGCATCGGACATCTGTTGGTCCGGTCAGCAGCAGCGTCGCCACCGCAACACCAATCTCTGGGAGGAGCAGAGCCGCCAGAGAGGGCAGAGGGGGGGAACAGACAGCCTTGTCGAGCTTTGCGCCAGCCTCGGCGCCGTAGTCTTTGAGCTCCTTCTCGGCGTTGGGGGGGGTGCCGGGGAGGTGGGACTTGACGTTGGCCGAGGCCTTGTGGACGTCGCCTGCGAGGAGAACGTGTTAGCTACCTGGCGCCATCCGCAGGCAATGCGGCGATGGGCGAGACGGACTCTCAAACTTCTTCTCGGCGACATTTGCGTTGCCGCCGGCGCTGTAGAAGTAGTAGCCGATGCCGCCAGCGGCGCCGAGGCCGAGGATGAGGGGCATTCGAGACTTGGACATGGTGACTGTGGTCGATTGATTGATGGACTGGGAGGTGTGTGGTCTGGCAGCCGAGGATTTGGATGGTTCGATTGGAAGAAGGGATGGGTTGCGAGAGTGAAGAGGAGCAAGAGAGAGAGGTGATGCGGAGGTGACACAACGGGGTGGGCCGTGCGTGCTACGGCTACGATGGGCTGGACGCGGCACGTCTCCGTCCTCGATGCGCACAGCTCGAGGCAGGCTGCTGCATCCTGATAGGTACATTGCGCTGGTTATTGGACAGCCCAGAGCCGCTGATTCGCAGTTGGGGAATTCGGGATACATGACGTAGGTGTGCGCCGGGCGGGTGCTGCTCCGGGAGAGCACATGTACGATGTATTACCCCGGATTTACTGGCACGAGTATGATACTGTACGCTTGAAGGCATGCATGTTTTCACATGTATGCTGGTTTCTGAACAGATGCTTCCGCGTGCCTGTGCTGTAAGCTGGCTGACATGAAGGTTGAGGTTGAAGTTGAAGTTGAAGCCCGGCAGCATCGAAAGCGGATCAGAAGCTGCAAACATGGGGCGATCTGGTGCGGATTACGGGGCTGTGGCCCGCTGTAATAACTTGCATCGCGTGGGGAAACGGCTTGCGCCGGGGGGCTGGACTGCTGAAACCGCCCGCGCCATGGGGAGCATGGGCCCACCAACGTCGAGCTGCGAACCATCTCGTGCCTGCTGGGCAACTTCGTTTTGCATTTACAAACACATTTGTTTGCATCGCAGGCGGAAGGCAACTACCCAGGGTCCATCAGTGTGGCTCAGCGCAGCTCAGCGCAGCTCAAGCACAGGACGCACTGGCCGAAAGCAGCAGCGGCGTCTTCTCTGTCCAGCCGGCTCTCGTGCGTCGAGCAATAGCCCTTTCTGCCTGTTTTGCATCGACCCCAGCTCGTCCGTCAGTCTCGCTGCCGCCGCCCGCCATGCGAAGAGGCCTGCCCCGGCCATGCTGAGGGTCCGGAGTTCTCGTCGTGTTTCGGGCTTGAAGCCGAGCGACTATGATCACGAGATTGGTCTGGTCAACCACGACGAGGAACAGTCGCCCACGCTGCTGAGCTCCGACGCCGAGATCCGTAGTGCGTCTACGACATCGCGCTTGATATCGGTGGCCGAGACGGAGCCGGCGGACGGGGGAGAGAGAGCAGGAGACGGTTCTGCTTCTGGCTCCCCGGAGACGAACGGGGCCGAGTCCGGACGACGAGGCGAGGAGCAACAGCGGGAGCGGCCGCCAGAGGAGCTGGAGCATGAAGCAAGTTTGCCTCATCCGGCCCTGCGGCCGTCAATCGAGGTTCAGGGTATGCCTCCAACAACTCCAACTGTGTGCTTGTGCGGGAATAGCCCTGCTGACGCCCTCAGCTCCGACTCCGGGCGCCTTCAACGAACCAGCGCATCGAATAGTGCCACGGAGGCCCCAGGAAAAACGGGAGACGGCGATTGATATCCTATACGAAAACGAAAGAGGAGGCTTTCTCTGTGGCGCGGCGCTGTTCTCGTCCAAAGCCCTCGGCAGTCTTGACCCCCCTGCCTGGAGTACGTACGGTCCTTGACGGCCAATGCTAGCCATCCTGCTGACTGAAATATAGCCAACGCCTACCACAAGAGCTCGCCGACGAGCATACACACTGCGCAGGTTCCCGATCCGTCATGGGAGTGGGTGTGGCCCGAATGGCGGGTCAACCACCAGGAGGGCATGGACGACGGCGGCTGGGAGTACTCGTTCGCTTTTTCCAAAAAGTTCTCGTGGCACGGCGCGAAGTGGTGGAACTCTTTCGTCCGGAGGCGCGCCTGGATACGCAAGAGGGCCAGGAAGAGGCGGCAGGACATGTCCTCCGCCGACCTGCACATGCTCAACACCGACTACTTTACCGTTCGCCCGGCTTCGTACCGGAGCCACCGATCCAACGGCAGCGTGGCCAGCAGCCGCGCGCCGAGCAAGTCCAGCATGGTCCAGCTATCCACCTCCGAGGTCGAGGAGGAGCAGCCAGATATTGACGACATAGAGACGTTGCTCCAGACGTTACGCCACGCGAGGATAGATCGCGAAAAGACGGAGGCCGTCGAAAACTATCTTGACAACGCCATGGACCTGCCAGCCCTGCAGGATAAAATGCATGAAATCATGTCGCTATTCATCTTCCAGGCATCGCGGAGACAGTTGCTGAGCCACTTGATGCGGAAGCACGAACAGACGATAGAGGAGCTGGGAAAGAAGGAGAACGAGGATAAAGCAGAACTGCTGCAGCGAAAGACGGCTCTCGATGCGGCCATCAGGCACGCAGATGAGGAGGTTAGGAAGCTGGCATACTGGAGCGATGTCAAGCAGATGGCAGACGGCGGCGAGCTGAGGGACCCTACGGGTGCGGAACGAGGTGGGTATGACGCCGCGGCATACCAAGGGTTGGATCGGAGCGGTCCCGTCGAGCCGAACAAGGGCAAATTGCCCGGCCGGTAAAAGCCCATCTCGAACATTTCCCTTTTCTTTATCGCTAGGGATTGTTCATTGTGCTGGAATACCCCGTTTTCACACCATCCGGGATGGCAGAGCCACGGGCTTGAGGATGGAAGCTGGCGTCTGAAGTTTGGGTATTGGTATTGGAGCATATTAACACGCGGCGAATGCTTCTGGAGAAGGAAAAGCCTCTCATAGCTTCCCATTGTATAGGTTTCAATTTTAAATGATGGATGATCAGAAAAAATGCTGGCCCGGTAGCAATTCTGGTGCAGGGTACGACCGTACGAGTAGCAGTTGACATTGCGGCGCACGTGACCGGCCCACTTACCGTAGAGCTTCGGCAGACTGCCGAATGGAAACGACGACTCAACGATTCTTTCTTATATCCAAATCCATCACCAACATGCGCACCTCATGACCAATGTCCCTGGGGATCAAGTCAATATGGAGGACTCGGTCCCGATGCATCGGCACGCCTGGAGCGTCTCCAATCTGGAGAGGCGCCTGTCGCTCCAGAGCACCGCTGCGGCTGCATTCGACGCTGCGGTCTGAGACCGCTACTGCATCTCCAGCTGCGCCGGCCTCGACCGACATCGAGCTGCGATCACAGCTGCGAACCGAAGTTGTGCACACGAACCATGCCCGTAACCAGCTGCTGCGGGACGCCTTCAGGGTGGAGACGCCCGCCACCAAGGAAGCCGTCGAGCAGAAACTCAGCTCGCCGTTTGTGCCCATGGCGAGGGACTACCCGTCGCCAATCGCCGCGCGGCAGAGCATGGCGCAGTCTCGCAAGATTGCGAGGGTCCAGGTCGGCTTCGACATTATATGGGGCCAGTTCGGGTCCGGGACGCCGGACTGGGCCGACACGTTTAATCTGCTCAAGCGAATGACGCCGAAGCGCAGCGAGGCGCCCAACATGGCGGCCGTCAGGATCGTGCTGCCCAAGTCGTGGGACCTGGCCGTGGGCAACCAGAAGATTGAGTTCGTGGACTCGACGACGGGAGTGGCGGCCAAGCTGCGTGTGTCCGCCGACCACCAGAACCCGTCGGCGATTGTGCTCCGCGGCCAGAGCTCAGTGCTGGCCAAGGCGGCTGACGAGCTGATTGCCGCCTGCAAGGACGTCGAGGTGTTTAGGCTGGGCGAGGTGGCTGCTTTCGACTACGAGGTGAAGCGCCTGTGGCCCGCCATCGAGGATGCGCCAGATGGAGGCTCGTCGCTCCCGGCCGACAAGCTCGGCAACATCTGGGTGCACAAGGAACTCCAGACATACTGGATCGACAAGCCATATGAGCAGACTCCGAGGCCAAAGTGGTGGACAAAGGAGACGTTCGAGTCCTACATCACGGCCCTCGTCTGCGGTCGCTTGCGCCCACACCTGGCCATGCCCTTCTATCGACAGGCCCGCAAGGACGGAAACCTCATCGACACGGACGGTATAAGGGTCAGCCTTATCCTCCGGGCATTTGAGGATCCATCTGCAAGAGATTGCGTGACTCCGTCCGTGCTCAAGATGGCCATGGCCTTTATGGCCCACCGCGGCGGCCACCGTGCCTCCGCCGACCGTCTGTTTACCCTGGCGGAGGAATGGGGTCTGCCTATCGACACGGATGCGTTCAACGTCATGCTCGACGGGTACGTCGCCAAACGAGATGTGGCCTTCTTCCACAAGTTCCTCCAGAAGATGGAAGCGCGGTACTTTCACCCAAACGCAAGGACGTGGCTGCTGTTCCTGAAACTGGTCCAGCGAGACGACGAGAGGAGGCAGATCATAGTGGCCATGTACGAGCTTGGCCTGTTTGAAGACCCGGCCACTCGCCGGGGGATTGCGGGCATCATGGCCGGCTACGACTCCTACGCAGCCTTCAAGGCAGGCAAGAAGCTGGACATGTTCATGGCTGACCAGACCATGCGGTACGGCGAAGACTGGTTTACGGTTGGCGCTTTGAATCGCATCCTGAAGGAGTTTTTGCACTTCCATGGAAAGGAACGCTCTCGTTTCGCGGACTTCAAGGGCCTCCTCGAGCGACAGTCAGAAGACGGACGCAAGGTCGACATTAGCACCATCAACCTCATTCTCGAGCACTGCGCCGCGGCGCGAGATTGGGACACTGCGCTGTGGGTGCTATCACGGCTGCCCCAGTTCGAATGTGAGCCAGACCACCGGACGTACCAGCTGCTCATCTCCCTCGCCTGCAATGCTCGGTCTCCCAACGCTCTCGGCGTCGCCTTCTTCTACGGCGTCCTCGACCGCAAACTGAGACAGTCTGCCCGAAGGACTATGCAGCGCGTACTGCTGGGCCAGCACCCCAACCCCTTCTGGACCGAGACGATGCCCAAGATATTCTCCAAGAAGATGGCCAAGGCTCTCGAGGATAGCAAAGTCGGCAGCACCAGGACCGTGGTTGCGGGAGCGGAATGGGCCATCCTCAGCGCGTGCGACGGCTACCAGCCCGCAAAGCCGCTCGCCGCAGCACTCGACGTTGCGTTTCGAACCATGGATCGGCCGATGCATCAGCAGATGAAGGACCCTGGGCGAGAGACCAAGGATGTACAGGTGCGGGACTTTGCCGTCAGAATGGAGGACCCGGCTGGGAAGCGTCCACGGATGACGGTGCACCTGGATGCGCGGTTTAAGCCAGAGACGATGGTGCGCAACTGGAACTTGGGTGATGCAAGCGAGACTCTGGAAAACGACGCTTCTGGAAACTCCGCAGGTGAGGATGGGCGCGAGGGCGACTTCCCCCGGGGCGATGGCCGAGCAGTTTCGGCCTAGAAGGGCCGACGAGAGGAGCTGAAGAACAGCACGCTGATGAGCACCGCCACATAATCACTGCGTATGAATGATAGATACCCAACAACAACATGTACAACAGTCTCGGGCCCCGGGGGAGGGGAGCATGGGAATCAAGGGCGGGACGCATGGGCCGTAAAACAAGGGGTTATTTACGCGAATAGAAGCTCAGGCTCCAATCCACCCAACATCTTCTTCCCTCCCTCCCTCCCTCCCTCCCTCTCCGTCACCTTGTCCAACGCCTGCCAACCATCCACCTATCCACGCTCGCTGTCACTTCGGACCTGTCGCCAATGCCCTGATCTGCTCCATCTAGCGGTACGCCACGTTCCGAGTCCAGCGTCCAAGTCAGGGCGGATCGAGACGCTCACCCCATCGCACGTATGCTGCTCCCTGTGGGCCGCGGCATCTTTCTAGAGTGCGCCCAGCTCTGTCTATGCCGCGGAGTAAATGGCCTAGGGTCGAATCGGGGGCCACGTCGTGAGAGGCGCAAGAAAGAGGCGCACGAACGCGTCATCGAAACGAACGCATCATCGAGCACGGCGGGTCGCGACGGGTCTCGTATCTTTCTCTTTGAATCCAGTATTGACCACCGGTACACCGAACGACATGACACACAACAAGAATACCGCAAAGGAACACATGATGTCTAACCGCCATTCCTTCCTATCGGCTCGGATACCCATCCCTCTCCCATCCCTCGCCTGGATCGAGCGTAGTGTAAAGGAAACAGAAAGAAAAAAAAAAAAAAATGTAACCTGGTCCAACCAACTGGTCCAAGAACAAGCATTTCTTCAGCCCGGGTAGGTTGCAAGGATCACCTAATCCTCATTCTCTTCAAACGACCCCGATCCCGTTTGCTTGACCCCCTCCTGCTTCACGGGCGCCTCGGGGTCCGGTTTCGTTTCGGTGGCGGTGGGCGCGGCCGTCCTGGACGAGGATGCGTCGTCCTTGTCGGTCGAAGGGGACTTCTTGGAAACCTGGCTTTCGAGATCCTTGTCCTCATCGGCATTGTCGAACATTTCGGTGTCATCTGAATCCGTAAGCACCTCAGTGCCGTCGCCGAGGAAGATGATCCGGCCGCGGTACCCACCAACTCCGAAGCCCTTGCCCTTGTTCTCCGCATCCATCTCGTAACCATTGTCGGTATCCTCGTAGTTGTGATGGACTCCAGGACCACGGAACTCGGCTGGGGAGGAAACAAGAAGACGTTGGTCAGCTTAGAAGTTCGCCCCAGGGACTTCGTACGAGCCGAACAGGGGAGGTGAGGGGCGGGGCCGTCAGCGGAGCTGGGGCAGGGTCGTACCGTATTCGGGGGGAGCGCAGGGGCCGTCTCCGTTGGCGACTCTCCTCGCAATCTCCTCGTACCACTCGTCCTTGGTCTTTCCGTTGAGGAAGCCAATGATGATCATGGTCATGTTGTCGCAGCCGACGCCACCCGTCTCCGAGTTTGACGCCAGGCAGTTGTCCATCATGTTCTCGCATATCTTCTCCAGGTCCTGCTTGGCAGCGATGCCTCGTCTCACGAACTCGACGACGGCCTGCGAAGATTGGCAATCCCAGATGCCTACGTCGCTAATGTTAGTGGTTGTCTCGCTCGCAGTTTCGACTCTCGCCGCCCGCTCTCACTCACCATCGCAGGCCAGGACCAGGAACTCATCCTCGTCGGTGAGCTCGTGCTCATCCACATCGGGGAACGCGGTGACAATTTGGTTCTCGGGAGAGAGCTCGGCGCTTTTCTTGAATTCAAAGTCGCCGATGGCGCGTGACAGGGCGAGATTGCCGTTAACACGACCAAAGTCGACAAATCCACCGGCCGCGGTGATGCGGTTCTTCTCGACTGATGGCAACCGAGTCAGCGCACACGTCGGGGCAATGGACGGGAACAGCTAGGGCAGGACGTACTTTCGAGCTGGGGCTTGTGGTCCTGCGAGAGTGGCTTCGCGCGACCCTTGATGCCCAGGACACCTCTCGAATCACCGGCGTTGGCCTGTGTGCGTTATATCAGCGCCGTGCTTCAGGGGCCCGGCATTGTGCCAGTGCCGGTCGTCGGTTTCCGAGTGTGACATACGACGTAGAGCCTGTTCCCGGCAATCAGACTGACACAGGCGGTGCAGCCAGAGACCTCTTCCTCGTACTTGGGGTCTGTACCGCACGGCAAAAGTCAGTTCTGGCAGACCCTCCATTTGACCAAGGCAGCGAGCGTGGGCTGGTGCGAGGCAAGGAGTGAATGCTCCTACCGTTGAGAATCGCCCGGTCGGTAGCGAGGAAACCGTCCTTGAGGCCCTGCGCGTAGTCGCCGGCCTTGAAGGTATCCTGCTTCATAACGATCTTGTGTATGTTCTCGCCCGTGAAAAGCGCGACTTTGTCTCCTCCATGGCCGTCGAAGACACCGAAAAAGGACAGCTTGCCGGGATGCTTGTCGGGTGCGTCGGCGATAGGGTTGCCGAGGTCGAGCTCGGCCGTGTGGGAGTCCTCCATGCTGATGCGCCAGCCCTGCATGGCGGACAAGCCATAGATGAGTCTGTCATCCTCGCCCTGGCCGGAAGTCTGCAGCGGCAAGGGAAGAAGAAAAGGTCAGCACTCCCGTACACACTGGCACTAGGCGGCGGTGAGGGTGAGGATGACGGCGAGGCGACGGCGGACGCGGCGCGGGCTCGAAGGCGTGTGATGACACGAAGCCGCTCGTCCGATGGTGGAGAAGCAAGGGGAGAGGCGTGGAGAGGGGCGTGAGGTGTTGATCACCCGAGGACCAGACACGTGAGGCTGGAGACGGGCAGGAGGGGAGGCATTCGCGTGCGCCCGCTCGGTGAGGACGGCGAGGCACTGCGGCGAGGCAGGCGAGACGAGGCGAGGCACGCACCTTTTCGACAACGGGCTCCGAGAGGGTTTGACCCATGGCGGCAAGACGGTCGGCAGCTGAGGCGAGCTACCGCGGATGCCGGGGGACTGGGAGGAGGGAAGGCAGATGCGATGCAGGACAAACGGAGCGACCCCAGTGCCAAGTCGGGAGGGCAGACGCGTGGATCGAGGGGACAGGGATTGCGAGGTGCTGAGCGTGGGTGGTGTGCGTGAGGGAATCGGAATGCGTGGTGGTGGTGAGTCTGGTCAGCCAGGTGGTGGTGACGAGCAAAATCGGCGCCAGGCGCTGGTGGGCAGGAAGCGGGGTACTGGACTGGGTACCCGGAGGTAGGCAGGCAGTGGCCTGGGGAGGGTTCCAGGGCCGTCAGGGGCCATTGGCGCTGAATTCTAGGCAGCGCAGGGCATACGGCGCGCAAGCCACAGGCACGGATGACCAAGCTGTGGCTGGGGGATCGCGAACCTCTGTTTTTGATCTTGATCCTGGGTGAGAGTACGTAGCTTGCCGGGCCGGCATTGTAGCTGGCTGGCTGGCGTGCAAATTTTTGCCGTGGCTGATGGTCGCGTGTTCGGTTGAGCTTTTCGTGAGGGCGAGCCACCGACCAGTAGCGCGCCTCTCCGGATGGAGAATGGGCTGCGTGAAGAAACGCCGCATCCGGTTTGTGCCATTGATAAGGCGCAGGCACACACGTACATATCCAGATGATGCAACGCCAATCCCTCTCCAGGGTCTGCTCGGGCTTGCCTGGGTCTCCCCACACTGGGCTGGTATGTACCGATTGGTGTTTTGCCGCAGTTTCCACACCGGGCCCTGCAGGCCATGAGGCTTCAGGCTTGCCAATCGTCGACCATGTCCGAATGACGCGCGAGGCATGTGTTGTTGCAACTTGCTACGAGCTCGCGGTGCCGTCGCATGTCCTTTCATGCATGGTCAATGCAAATTCCAAATTCGGTGCGCCCAAACAGGCAAGTGAGCAAGTGACAGCTATGAATAGAAACGGCAGTTTATCTGAGGTCGAGGTGGTGCTCAGACGCCCACCGGCTCTCGCCTTCTTCGTGCGAACCAGTTGGTCGGGTTTGATTTCTCGTGGAGCCGTGGTCTGGAAGCACGGCAGACTTCGCGGGCGCCAGAAGCAATTCTTCGGACCGTCGCGTTCGATACGGTATACGGTCTACGGATACAACCCGTGAGTTCTGCCTGATGGCCTGGTCCACGGCATACAAGGACTCGAGTGGCATGCCACACATGCCACGGCACATGCACAAAACAGGAAATACTAGTCCGTACAAGAGGCCAACAGAACCCTTTCAGCGCCATCCCTGGTCCCGATGCCGATAGCCGGCTCCAGGCGCTGGATCCTTCTGTGCCCCACGTGGCGTCGGTCCCACCGATCAGATAAGATAATCAGGCCTCGCCAAGCAATGTTTCTCTTTTTTTGTTCTATCAACATGACTCTGGTATCTCGTAATCATCAACTCGGATTTCCATGCACAACAAATGTATACTTCCGTCATGCAGGTTTCTCATAAAAACGCGGCGAAGCTTCCGCTTCCTTCGGACATCTTGTGGCCCGAATGCCCCTTGCCCGATATTGGGGGCGCAGGTTCTGGTTCGCCCATGCCTCCTGACATCTCAACATCATCTCCATCGTCGCTCCGCTTCGAAACGACGGCGTGCACGTCGTCGCCCCATTTGCTCCGCGGCAGAGGCTCCGCGGCACTATTGCACTCCCCCAGCCAGGCGCCGTCCTGCGATATGCCTGGCCGTGAAGGGTTGAACGGTGCCTCGTCGACGAGGTCTTTGTACGACAAGCTTGGCCCTCCTGGCCCGCGAGGTTGGCTAATTACTCTCCAGTTCTCTGATGACGCAAAGGATGCTTCCGTTCCCGGGCTTTTGCTCCCGTTTGACGATTCCACGTCGTACCACTCTTTGGAGTCTTCTGTGCGGGACAGGAGTAGCGCTCTATCGGGCTTGCCGGGCTCTGTTATGCTCTCTCCGGCCTCGCTCTCCGCTATGAGCTCCCAGTTTGGCACAGAGGCATCGCCAGGGACATTCACCCACTGGTTGCTCTCAAGCATGGGCGGCAGTGCTGCCGAGCTGGATGTGGTCGTAGAGCACGCGCCCAGGCTCTGCCGCGACCGGGGGTGTTTCGGGGGCTTGTTCGCAATGATTGGCTGCGCCCGTATTCCCGGGAGGTCCTCTATCGTGGATATCGTCATGTCCAAGCTGGATTGAAAGTCGCCGTTTCTCGCGTCGAACAGGACCGCTGGAAGCGGGAGTATCTGGTAAATCGACCCAGGAAACGTCGTGTCTGATCTGTGGCTGCGTGACGACCTTTCGCTTCGCTCCGTCGTCGCTCCGTCGCACTCCACTGTTACCCATGAACGCCTCCCATCGTCACTGTCTGAATTTCCGAGGCTCCTGATAGTCGCCGTTCTCGCTTCGTCGGCCAATAGTGCCTGTGGCATCCCTGGATCCGAAATTCCGCCCAAAGTCTCGGCGGACCGCCGTCTTGATGATTTGTAGGCAACCTCTGCATAGCCCACCTTCCTTGGCTTGAACATTTGCGTCTCAGTTCGTACGGCATCTTTCATCGCCTCAATCCCACGTATCGAAGGATCCGAGTCGTTCGCACGAAGACTTCCCGCCACCCGGTTTGAAATCTTTGCACGATACTTGCTGGACAGATATGTCCGGCGTGCGCGCCTGCGGCGGAAGAAGCAGACGAGCAGCATGAGGAGGACGGTGATGAAGATGATGGGAATAATGGTAGCGAGCAGGATTTCGCCGGTGCTGAGATGGCCAGGCTGCGACTCGGCAGAAGCCGCAGCTGCAGAATTCGTTTGCGTCTGATTCACTGTTGACGTCGGGGAGCTCACGGACACGGTGGCTGTAGTAGTTGTCCCGTCGAGAGCCAGAAAGCTGACGCCGAGGACCTCCGTCTCCTTGAGGCCGGAGCGCTTGGAAGCCGCTTCGATAGAAATCTTGAAGCTGCCTTTGGCCGACTCTGGAACTTGGCCAGAGAGCTTGAGGCCGTTGACTTTCAGCCAGTCTTCGTCCGGGCTCGTCGTCACCTTGACTTGGACGTCGTCTGGGTTTCGGAAGTACTTGGCCAGGTCGAGGTCGAAATTGCTCCCGGGCCGGGCTTTCATGTCGTCGAGTGTGGACTCGAAGAGACCGGAGGCTACTGTCACAACTGCGAGCACGTCCAAAGTATCCGAAAAGGTGTCATGAAAGCTAATAGTGAAGTTTTGCGAATGATCGCCGGATCCGGGGGTCCCCTGAAGCTTGCGGGTCTTGAAGTCGTAGGACAGCCAGCCCGGCAGGCTATCCGTGGTGACAGCCAAATCGCCAGGAGCAGCCTGCTTGCCATCGAGTTGAATCCCGTTCTCCAGCCCATTGTACGTCAGCTCGGAGCCCCGGCTCGCGTTGAGTGCAATGATCGGTTTGTCCGTAGTCAGCTTGTGGCTGCCGACGACAATGGAGAAGGAAAGAGACGAGGCTGAGAAGCCGACAATGTCAGAGGCAACCAGGGTGAAGTCGAATGTCTGCGGAGGCTGAATCAGAGACTCAATTGGCGGCGTCTTCCCGGAGAAGGTCAGGGAGGCGGAATCAAACTTGACCCATGCCGGCAAGGGACTGCCGTTGCCAGAGGTGGCGTAATAGTTGAGGCTTCGCTGCCCAAAGGTATTGGGATCGAATGAGTACATGAAGTTGGTGGACGGGTACGAGAGGATGGAAGACGGCGCAGAGAAGTTGCCGAGACCCTCAATCTGCCTCGACACCGGTATCTGGACAGAGGGCGGTGGGTTGCGGGAAACGACTATGGTCGCACTCATCGTCGTCGGGCCTTTACCGTCCGCGGCAATAATGTCGACCGGCTGGCCAACGACGTCGCCCGGAGACACATCGGAGTCTTTCGGCGTCCCAAATAGGCGGCGTGTATTACTCTCGATAGACAGCCAGTCTGGGTGCTTGCCGAGCGAGTATGTGATCTTGGAGTCGGAGGTGAACGTGGTTGGTGAGAATGAATAGGAAAAGAACTTGTCTATCCTGGCCGCCAGCGGTAGCTGCGCGTTGAAAGGGAACGAGATTGCAGGCTGACTCCTTGCTAGCCGAGCCAGGAGCATGACGACCACGAGAGTCGCCAGAAGCAACGCCATTGTTACACGACTGCGCGCAAGGAGGCGCTATGTCGTGGAGTTGCAAGGACGTCACGTCGCCTCCAGAGTTGAACGCAGAGAGGGAGAAGAGAGAGGTGACGATGGAGAAGAGGGTGGGGGAGGAGAAACCGGATGGGATGAGACGACATGCTGATTCACGCGTGAGGAGGGTCATCTTCAACGACCGAGCATGTCGATGGCTGACGAGGCTGGCGATACAGCCCCCTTCATTCCTCAGACAGTCGAGCCTGGGGTCATTTATTGTGAGAGAACTGTCTCTAACGGCTTGAGAGAGCACATGTGCACATTGCGACAAGAGGCGAATGTCTTAACTCGCAGTAGATTCCATGGACAGCATGGGCAAATGGAAAGGGCGACAGGCCTCTGGGGGTTGCCGTGGCATTCCAGAGGACGGTTTCGCCGGGCTGGGCGGTGTTGGAGGGTGAGACATGAGATGCCACCCGGCAGGGTGAGCACACACGAAGAGGACGCGCATTTAGCTGAAGACACCCGAAGTGGACGACGCGACCGCGTAGAGAGCTTTCTTTCTGAAGAGACCGGAGAGATGTGAGATCAGGCAGCTTGGCCAACTGCCGTCGCGACCATGCCGGCGTGGCAGAAGGCAAGCTCTGCCTCCCTTGCGTTGCTTCACGGACCTCCGGAAGAGCAGGCGGAAGCGACCAGAGCGGCTCTGCATACCGTCGTCTGAATTCAATCATCGATAGAATATCTGAGGACGCCTAGGCCCTGGCAGCGGCTTCGACGGCAAACTGCCGTGTGGGCTTGCGAGCCGTTCCTTGGAGCATCGCGCGGTGACACAGTCTCATGAGCAGCGCGTGCGCCGGCAGCTAGAGTGGCCGAGGGAGTGCGCAGAGTCGGACTGCGAGTGCGGCCAGGATGGTCCCAAGCCATGGCAAGCTTCAATGGTGATGGCCACATAATAGCACACACGCTTGTGGTGAAGGAGAAAGCACACCAACGCCTAGCTTCTGCTCCGGCTGAATGTCGTGGAAGCGAGTGGCCATGTTCGCGGGGAGGGGCGACCGTTTGCGCAGGCGCTGGGTTTCGCGGCTAAAAGAGTATCATAGGCTGCGCCGGAACAATTGAGGGTCTAGACCGCAGTCCACAAGGAGCTGAGGTGGAAAAATAGGAAAAGAGCGCTTGCTTCACTGCAGAAAGAGCGCGTGCGCCAGAGCCGTCATTCATCCTCTGTTTCACCCCCGGACCGCCTCCTGCGGTGCCTACCTTACCTTAAGCCGAGCTGGAAAAAGCCCTTGATGCTGCAGTGAATCACGGCGGCCATGAGTCGTTCGCCGTCGCCACCGCTGGACCCCGTCGCCGTTAGCGAGGACCTAACGCCCCTGCCGAGCCTCAAGGAGGCGGGCAGCGCAGACATCGACTTTGATGGGCAGCTCGACCAACCGCTCAGGATACACGAGGACGTGAGGTCAGGCTGCGGCGGGCAGACGTGGCCAGCAGGGCTGGTGCTGGGCAAGCACATGCTGCGCTACCACAGGCGGGAGCTCCAGGATGCAAGAATGTACGTTTGAACGCGGCCAAAGGACGAGGCTTGCAGCATTTTCCGTGACCACGTCTCCAGAGCGCCTGCTGACTCATGGGTTCGTGTAGACTGGAACTTGGAGCTGGCGGCGGCCTGGTTGGGCTCGCGGTTGCACTTGGGTGTGGAGGCGGGAGCAGCCTGCTGCTGACGGACCAGGACGAGATGCTCGAGCTGATGCAGCACAACATCCGGCTGAACGAGGTCGAGGCTCGGGCTTCGGCTCTGGTTCTCAATTGGTACGACTCTCGTCACTTATGAGCTACGCATTTGCCTTTCTGACAGGTTTCGTCAAGGGGGGAGCCGCTGCCAGAAGCCGTCGTGCAGCAGCGGCCCAACGTGGTGCTGGCCGCCGAGTGCGTCTACTTCGAGCCGGCATTCCCGCTGCTCATGCAGACGCTCCAGGACCTGTTCGCGCTCAACGACGAGGCCGTTGTGTACTTTTGCTTCAAGAAGCGCAGACGGGCAGACATGCAATTTGTCAAGATGGCCAAGAAGGCGTTTGCCGTCGACGAGATATTCGACGAGGACCGGGCGGCGTTCTCGCGGCGGGCGTTGCTTCTGTTCAGCTTCAGGAGCAAGACGGCGGCCAACGCCAACGCCAACGCCAACAGAGCTGCCAACGCCGATGGCAAGGCCGACGGGACGAATGGGATGCACGAGAGTTGACGAAAGCCGGCCGTGTGCCTCGTGTCTATGCCTCGTGACTTTGCCTGCTCCGCATGCTGTGCGATTGTGCGTGCTCGGTGTCCACGTCTGCCGTGGCGTGACCTCCTGCCTGGCCAGAGCTTGGCGGTTGGTTCAGGGATGCCTCGAGCGCGCATTCGTGGACGGGCTGCACTCAGACGCCACGGCACAACGACGTTTGGTTGACGGTTGTCCGGTAGCAAAGGCGCAAGCCGAGTCATGCCGACTTACACAGTGTTCTACCACCCCGCGGCGCATTGAGCGATCCACGAGGAACGGGCCCCCGGGCTGGCTGCGACAAAGGACGGTTTGGTTTCGCGGCGTGCGGACGAATCCATACTCGCACGAGTGCTCGCAGAAAGACCCTGTTCGCCCCTGGCCGGCGACCGCGACAGGCCCCTGCCCAGCCGGTCTGCATGCCTCGACTCCTCGAGGGCGACTCCTCGAGGGCGAGGGCGAGCCGCTCTGGGTTCATGACGGCGGGGTTGAGACAGCAGCGCGTGGGCGGCCATCGTCGCACTGCATCGCGGTTCATCGACGAAGAAAGCGGGCGCGCACTGTCTCGCGGGCACGAGGGCGAGGGGAATAGCTGCGCTTCCCCACCCATCCACCATGCCAAAAGGAACCTTGGACGGGACCTTGGACACGCCCGGCCGCGCCTCAGGCACCTGCGGCCGCCCATTGGCCGGGTACCTGAGCATCCCAACCCGCACCGGCCGAGCGTTTGTGCCAGCACACCGCCAGCGCCGCCGGCGCTAATCCGGACGCCCTGCTGCTGCAGGAGCCCGCCGGCTGCCCAATCAGCGGAGCGCTGCCACGGGCCCCTGGCGCGCCACTCCGCCGTGTCCGCTGTAATCCTATCGTACGAGGAGCTGCGGTGAGCACCCCTGGAAGGGCTCTGAAACTTTTTCCCGCGGGCGGGCCATCCTCCACCTGCGGCTGGGGCCAATGGGGCACTGGAGGGATCCCCCTGTATTACTCGTAGCCGTCATGCCCGAGAAGGAAGAAGGACGAGGCCACCCAGTTGGCTCCCTCCGCGATGCCTTTCAGCTGTGTGGTTGGAGAAAAGCGCGCGCTCGTTTCCTTCTTTTACCCCCTCCCCCCTCCTCTTTCTTCCTTCTTCCTTCCTCTCATCACACTCATTCTCTCTTCTTGCAGGCCTCGGTCACGCAGGTCCCATTCATTCATCGCGAGCAGGTCTCCCTCGCATAAACACTCCTTCGTTTCTACGGCCACGCGCCACACAACACGCCTGTTGACCAGAACTTGAAAGCACAACCACAATCGACGAAAGCACCACGTACGCTTTCACCAACATCGCGTTCCGCATTCCCTCTTCGCTTAAATAGCACCCACGGAACACATCCTGTCCTTGACGGATCAGCAAGTCTTGACGACACGAGCAACAAGGACAACTACATCCTTCACCATGAAGACCGCCGCTATCGCCTCCGCCGTCTTCGCCGCCGCCGCCGCGGCCCAGCCCCACGCCCACAAGCACAAGCACGCCGCTCGCGCCATGGTCACTGAGACTGAGTGGGTGACCGAGGTCCAGTATGTCACGGAGCTCGTCGACTCCACCACGACGCTCTGGGTCACGGCCAACCAGGAGCCCGTGGCTACCGCAACCCCGACTGTCCAGGGCAACTTCTACGAGCCGCCCTCGTCCGCTGCCCCGGAGGCGCCGCCTACTTTTTCGGCTGCTGCTGATTTGCCGCCGCCGCCGCCGCCGCCGCCGGCAGCGCCTGAGCCCACCACCACCTCTTCGGTCTACTCACCTCCGCCGCCTCCGTCGCCTCCTCCCCCACCGCCTGCTCCTACCATGACCTATGCTCCCCCGCCGCCTCCGCCTCCTCCCGCTCCCCAGCCCAGCTCGCAGCCCGCCCCCGGCAGCGGTGGCGGCCAAACCTATACTGGCGACATCACTTACTATCAGGTCGGCATGGGCGCCTGCGGTCAGGACGACTCGGGCAAGGACAACAGCGATAACATCGTCGCCCTCTCGGACAAGTTGATGGGCCAGCAGTCCAACAATAACCCCTATTGCTTCCGGAACATCACCATCCACGGTAACGGCAACACTGCCACGGCCCAGGTCAGGGACAAGTGTCCCTCGTGTGCAATGGGCAGCATTGACGTCAGCGAAAAGGTCTTCAAGGCGCTCTGGGGCAGCCTCGACTATGGTCGCGAGACTGTTACCTGGTCCTTCAGCGACTAAATCCTTGAAACGCAAGAGCCTTGAAACCAAGCCAACCTGAGGAGTGCAGGTCAAGTCGCACTGGTGCCCCTCGGCAAGCCCGCTCTTGGAATCCATCTTGAATGAGTTATGACTTTGGTAGGATCTTGTTTCACTTGGCCCCCGGCGCGGGGCGGATTTCCGGACATGGGTACAAAATGATATCAAAAACAGAAACGGCCTGGCCGTCTGTTGGTTGCAAGGCGCAACACGCCACCTTTCTTGCGCATAGACTTTGGGATACTTCACATTCTTGTACATAGTACGCGGACAAGTTTGAACACAGAAACATGTCTTTGTTGACAAATCACGAGGAACAGCATCTCGGTTCTGCATACATGTATATGTGCCGTTCAGTCGTTGAGCCGGTCAATGTGCCACCTCAAGCATCAAATTGGTACGATGCTTGGCGTACAAGACGCCTCGAGGAGAGTCCCCGAATCGTCCGTACGAGTACGTACATTGGTTGACCGAGCCCCGCCGGCGCTCAACGGACCCTTGACCATGCTGGGATCTGCCGTGAGACCCTATTGGCCACTCTGCAAACGGACAACCAACAGCACACGGACCGCAGGCCAATCAGCGGGGCTGTTTCTTCAGCAATGAGGTGGGCTGCCTGAAACTTGGCAGCGTCCCCAGCCTACAGGTACTAATAATACTCCGAAGTCGCTGGTATAATACGTACGCCCGAGCTCGGCGCCCCATGGCGACTCCACTGCCCATTCTCCCCCCCTGCCGAAGCAAACAAATCAACCTCGGCCTTCACAGCAGGCTCAGCAGCTCCTCGACATAGCGCCTCGTATCGACGCCTATCCCCTGCGCGAGCTTCCCCGCCCCGTCTGCGCCACCCCCTTCGCTGGCCGGGCCGCGCAACCCTGCGTGGTCGCTGGCGCGGCGGATGAGGAGGATCTCCTTGGCGACGGCGGGCAGGCGGTCCTCGTCGGCGTGCGGGCCCCGACCCGCCTCTGAGCCCAGCGACGAGGCGGACGAGGAGTCGTGCGGGGGGTCGCGGCCGGGGCGCTGGAGGAGGCGCGTCCAGACGAGCCACCAGCCGCGGCTGGTCTTGCACGTGCGCTCGAGGTCGCCGGCGCGGGGGCGCGTCGCCGCGTGCATGTTGAGGAGGTGGAGGTGCGTGCTGACGGCGTCGGCGCGGGACCACGCGGCCGACGCGGCGAGCGGGGGGATGTTGGGGATGGAGGAGTGGACGGTGAGCGAGGGGGGGTCCCAGACGAGGCTGTGGATGCTCGCCGAGCCGGCGGCGCCGACGTCTGGCCGCTCCGGGCGGTAGCTCGTGGACGCGAGGAGCGGCTTCTTGAGCGGCGCGAGCTGGTAGTGCAGCGAGCGGCACTGGGCGTCCCACGCGGGCGAGTCGGCGCGCAGGCGGAAGACAAACGTGAAGATGAAGGGCCGGTTGACGTAGACGACGACGCGCAGCGTTGCCGCCTTGCTGGGGTCGTGCGCGCCGTGGCCCGCGAGCGACGGGGTGAGCACGCTGGCGGGATGCGCAGGGTCCCTGCTGTCGGCGGCCTCGGCGGCGCCGCTCTCGAGCTCGACGTGGACGGTGCGGAGGACGGTGCGGGAGCTGCGCCTCGCCTCGGAGTCGGACGAGGCCGGGCTGGCGTCGGCGGCGTCTTGGCCCTCTTCGATCTCGCCCCGGAGGCCGATGAGGTAGCACCCGGCGGCCTCTTGCGACGGCGAGCGACGGGGGCGGCTGGGTCGAGGCGCTGCCGCCGTGGGCTCTTTGCTGGGCGGACGGCTCGAGGAGCTGTTGGAGCCGCCCGGCAGGGTCCAGTACGAGCCGTAGCCCAGCTTCATGTAGCTGAGCATCTTGTCCAGCTTGCCGTCCTCCGTGTCCTTGGCCTCTCTCGCGGGGGGATCCCCCTTCTCTGGCGCTGGCTGCTTCGGCTGCGCGCCCGTCTGCTGCGTGCTGCGCGATGCCTCCTCTACGGCGTCGGGCTTGGAGGCCGGCTCGGCGGACTTGGCCGCGCTCCTCGCCTTGGCCCGGCCGACGGATGTCGGGCTCTCGATGACCCCGTACGCGTGCTCGCCCCAGGTGTACAGGTCCTCCATCCAGTGCGCCACGTCTCTCAGCGACTTCCTGGACAGGGCGCCCGTCCCCAGGAAGACGGCGCCATCCTCTGCGGCGGGTTCTCGGCCCGTGCCCAGCCACGTCTCCCCCTCCCGTCTATCTTCGGAGTCGTCATCGCTGCCGAACCTGGAGACGACGAGGTCGACGAGGCCCTCTATCCTCCCGACGAGGCCCTCCAGCACCTCGCGCTCCCCGCTGCCGCGGTCCTCCTCCCCGACCCCGACCCCCAGCTCGCCAGACGCGGCGACGTTGATGCCGCCGAAGACGTCCCTGGCGGGGTTGCCGTGCAGCACGACGCTCCACGTCGACAGGAAGAGGTCCCAATAGCGGCCCAGCACGGCCGCAAACTTGGACCGGCGGCATCGGGCGAACAGCGCGCTCAGCGACGCGCCGTGGTGCATGAGGAAGATGCCGTGCGCGCGGAGCAGGTCCCTGAGGAGCAGCGCGGGCGGCTTCATCTCCCGGGTAGAGTACTCGACCCTCTCCTCCTGGCGCTCGCCAGACTTGGTCGGCAGCCGCGGCGGCAGCGGCACCACGGTCAGGTCGATGCTCTGGCCCGGCAGGTCAGCACAGCTCGACCACACACGCGTCGGGGGCTGCGGTGCTCACGGCCAGTATCCACCACCCGGGCTCCAGCTCGTGCATCACCACGCGCGACGTCTCCGTGTCAATGGCATCGACCGGCGCGCCGTCGGCGAACCCGCGGCTGAAGCTGGCCATGCCCTGCGCGAGCCCGATCTGGCGCAGCCGCTCGTTGCGCTCCTCCCGCGCGACGGCGTCGGTCGGGCGGCCGCGCGCGCGCCGGCGCCTGCCCCTGCGGGACTGCGTGGCCACGGAGGCGTAGTAGACGATCTGGTCGTCGACCGTCTCGTCCGTGCTGCCCAGCGAGGGGTTGAAGATGGCGAGGAAGCCGAGCCGCGCAGGGACGGCGCCGCCTGAAGCGGGCGCCGGAGCTGAGGCCGCGGCGGCGGAGGAGGCCATGCAGGCGGCGGCCCGTCGCTCACGGCGCCGTGGTCGGATTGCGCTTGAAGCCGAGGCCGCGGCAGTAATCGAGGAACCGTCGGGCCTGCAGGTCGATGAGGCGGCGCATGGGCACAGTTTCGAGTGAGTGAGGCGGGGCGATGAGTGATGATGATGGTTGGACCAGCGGGAAATGGCTTCCACGCCGTCTGTTGCGTCATGCACATCACCCCAACCGCGCCTTGCACCAACTACACCATCGAAGAAATGATCGGCATCAATGGCCTACCCAGAAGTGACAGTTTCTCGACTACGCCTCCACAGGCCATCTCCAGTATGGCCCAGGAATGCCTTCCACAGCAACTGCGTCGTGATCCTAGAGACCAAATCGCAAGCCGTGGAGAAACGTCTCACGACAGTCCCTGGCGCAGAGACGATGGCTACGCATGCTGGTGTATGACAGTTCGTCCGACGTTGAACATGTATCACCAAAAATACAACACTTATGCTCCTGGCCATGATGTGATTGATGCGCCTCGCGAATGCTGTCTTCCAACCCACAACCTGCACTCGGGCATGTGTGCAATCGCCAAAGATGGTGCGAGGCGCCCGCCCGCAGCCTGGGTATCTTGCCGCATAACGCCTGTCATGTCGCCTGGCCCGTGAGGCCGTGGCGGTGACCACGACGGCACGCCGCCGTCACGTCTCCATGGCTGCCGCCAGCAGGTTCAACGACCAGCCGTCGACGCCGCCACCGCGCCCGCACCCTGCGCGCCGGCCCCGGCGGTGGTGCCGCCATGCCCCTCCTCGGCGAACGATGCCGACCCAAGCGGCGGGCCGCCCGTCGTGTCGAGCACGCGCTCGACGTCGGCGCGCAGCTCGGGCATGGCCTGGGCCATCTGGTCGGCGAGGACGTCGCGGAAGGCGGCGAAGGCGCGGACCTTGCCGCGCATGAGCTGGTTGCCGCGGCGCACGAGCTCGACGAACTCGCGCGTGTAGATGTCTGGGTTACGGCCGTTCTCGACGTACTCGAGCAGCTCGGGGGGCACCGCGGGCAAGGCGCCGCCGTGCGGGGAGGCGGCGGCGCCGTGGAGGGCCTGGAGGGAGCGAGAAAGGGTTTTCCTAGGCGGTAGGTTAGCCTGGATGCTGGGGCAGGGTCGGAAGCACGCACACTTCGCTAGAGAGGACGTCGCGGCTGGGGCGGCCGGTGGTGTCGTAGGTCGAGACCTGGACCATGATCTGATAAAAGTCCTGGATGACGTCCTTGATCTGCTCTACGGGGGGGTCAGCCGGGTGCAGCGGCGCTGTGGGCGGGTGGTGCGTACGCTCGAACTCTTCGTGGCTTATTCTGTCGACGGGCGCCATGGCTGCGAGGATGCTGGGAAGGTGAAGGAGGAGAGGAGCGTTGACGTCGCGAGGCTGAGGTGAAGGTAGCTACGGCGGATTGAATGTGAGTTTGTAAAGATTTTAATACGCCTACACCATGTTGCCATATAGTCACACCCAAAAATTAGTCCGCACCCTGTCACCATCACCTCACAGCACACGGGTGTCTTTTCACTTGGAGCCTGCTACTCAGTCTACCTGCACAGCTACCTGGTCGTGTACCTGCCGTTGGCAAACGGCGTTTGCCCCCATCAGGAGCCGGAACGGCAATAATTCCTGCCCACCATGCCAGACGTTGACGGTTGACGAATTCTGATTTGAATGGCCAGCTGCATGAGCCCGAAGGCCATGAATTGGTGTAGCCGGAAGGCGAGACGGACGGAAATCTGGGAGCCGGAATACGTTGTTGTCCTGAATGGAGATGTGAGTCGTCCGTCATTACGTTTTACCAAAACAAGACTAGCGAGGCTTCACAAACACAAACAGAAACCGAACTCGCCGAGACGTCGGTGAGGAACGGAATGGGAAGATGAGGATGAATGGTGCGGCAGGGACAGTCTCCCGCACGAGTGTCTGTCAGTCTCCCTCTTCGCGATTGCCAAGCCAACGTCACTACGTGCAAAATCCGAGCTCAACCCAGAGAACGGTGTTGCTAACATACTGCGGATGGATACCGGTGCTCAGACATCCCACGGAAAGCGTCAACAGCCTCGCGGGCCTTCAAGGAATCTCCCCGGGTCCACTGTTCGTCCAGCCGCCATCGATGGTATAGAACCCCCCCGTGATGTAGGCAGACTTGTCGGACAACAGGAAGGCAACGAGCTCCGCTGCGAGGAACAGACACGTCAGCTTTCGATCCAGCCGCGGTCTCGGGTGAGTTACCAATTTCCTGGGGCTCCCCAATGCGTCCCATTGGCGTGGCCTTCTTCCATTTGTCGTCATCATGTGTGGCAGCGAGGCCAAGCATAGGCGTCTGTCCAGCCCGGGGTCAGAATCAGATCTCACACGCAGCGGCGAGGGGCAGCGTACCTCGACGTATCCCGGGGCGATGCTGTTTGTCCTAGAAGCATTGCTTGAGCCATCCGGACGGCACCCGCAGGGTGTGTCTCGGCACCTACCTGATGCCATAGCGGGAGTACTCCAGAGAAGCAGATTGCGTGATGCCGTGGCAGGCATGTTTGCTGGCGACTACAGCGCGGGAACAGTCTTCAGCACAGCTCACGGCCGTGTCGAGCCCATGGCGGACGTACCATATGCGGAGCCGAGCCAGATGGCCCGCTGGCCGGCACAGCTCGACACATTGACAATCGATCCTTTTACCTTGGCCTCGATGAAGGCGGTTATCTGCGCCTTGACGCAGTAGAACACGCCGTTCGCATTGACATTCATCTGCCTCTGCCACGCCCTTCGGATGGCCCCTGTCAGCATGGCAACGTAGGCGCCTGTGGCACGAGGACGGGGGGACGCGTACTCAGGGGGATACTCGTGCATCTTGATGCCATCGCCGACCCAGGCCGGCAGACCGGCGGCGTTGAGTGCGCAGTGCAGCCCGCCCAGCGCCTCGACCGTGGTCTTGACGGCGGCCTCGACGTCTGGCCAAACGGAAACGTCGCAGCCAATGCCGATGCAGGCCGTGTTGTGCCTGTGGCTGATCTCATCGGCCGTTGCCCGGGCGGCCTCGCCGCGAACGTCGACGACGGCCACCTTGGCGCCGCGGCTGGCGAGCAGCTCTGCCCGTCAGACTCGTCAGCCTGGACACTCGCAAGTTTGGGCAAGACGAGGGGAGCCCACCACATGTCGCCCGCCCAATGCCCGACCCGCCTCCGGTGACGAAGGCCACTCTGCCGGCAAAGTCTTGCTCGGCTGCCATTGCAGGGAGACGACGGGGGTTGGCGAGAGACGGGGAGGCTGGATGCTGATAGAGGGGCAAGTCGGGCGGCTCTGGCAAGCAGCAGCGGGGACGACGTCCAAGATGGCAACGGCAATATCGACAGCACATGGACGAGGGAAGGGGTTTTGTTTGAGGATGGCCAGATCGGTGGGCCTGGCTGGATGAGGCGATGAACACATGGACACTCCGCCTCGCGCCTCGTCGGGTGCCGTGCATGCGGCGTCCAAACTTCAGTCCGCCAGCCACACCAGCGCTTTCTCGGCTCCCCGTCCGCAGTGCGCGGGGTTCTGAAGGCGCGTTTGGTTTGCCCCGGCAGCCGGACACGGCCCGGGCTCCGGCCGAGCTCCGGCCCGCTCGGCGACTAGATTAATTTGCCGGCCCGCCGCCCACCGTGGGTTGCCGCCTCCACAGGGGCTGCGAGGGCCGCGAGGAAACCGGCACGGCACACGAGGGCAGCCGTATAATGCTCTCCCCGGGTCTGAATATCTGATCCAACCGACCCTCGAGTGTACATCGCCCTGTCCCTTGCACAAGCCACAAACCCACTTGCCCCTTGTGTCTGAGCCAAGTGCCGCATCTAAGTTACGGCTTCCGCTATCCCTTTAGTATCACGACAATATACAATACTCTCCTCCACCATGGCGCAAGTCAACGGGGTCTCTGCCGCCAAGGCCAACGGTTACCACGAGGGCTCCGAGTACGCACTCCCGCCGCCACTTTCTCCCGTCCTATCCACCGCCCAGCGCCAGACAAGCACCAAGCATTCCATTTCTGACCTGCCTTCGCAGCGCCGAGGTCGACTTCTCCTGGGCCGCGCCCTTGGTCGAGCGCCCCATCGATGCCGCGAGGACGGTCCGGGTCGTCTGTGTCGGCGCCGGCTTTAGCGGGCTCGGCGCGGCGATCCATATGCGCGAGCACGTTCCCAATGTCGACTTCCAGATCTACGACATGGCCGACGATGTCGGTGGCGTCTGTGAGTGCCCGTTGTGCTTTCGCGCTCTCCCCGTGCCGACGATCGTTGACCCGGGCATCCGGGCCTGCAGGGCACCACAACCGCTATGCCGGAGTTGCGTGTGACGTGCCCTCCCACAGCTACCAGTACTCCTTCTGCGAGAATACGCAGTGGTCGTCGTTCTACGCCCCTGGCGCGGAGATCCATGCCTACTTGAAGAAGGCGGCGAAGCATTACAGCCTCGACGAGTTGATTAAGCTGCGACATCGGGTCGTGGGCGCCGACTGGAGCAGCGACAAGGGCAAGTGGGCAGTTACCGTGCGACAGGAGGAGTCTGGAGTCGAGTTTGTCGACGAGGCCGAGTTCGTCCTGTACGCCACTGGATTGTTGTCTAAGCCCAAGTGGCCGTCGCTCCCGGGTACGTCGCCGCCTTGCTTGACTGAGCCGTGCGGCGCCTCGCGAAGCACCAGAGTCCTCCCCCCTTGGCTGCCAAACTGTGCCTACCGGGGCTGACGGGCGCGCGAGATAGGGCGAGAAAAGTACAAGGGCATCCTTCATCATTCGGCTACGTGGGATGCCGCCAAGGAGGAAGCCCAGCCGGGATTCACTTGGGCAGATAAGAAGATGGCTGTCATTGGAGTTGTGAGTATTCCGTTTAACTGGCCGAGTGTCTCTATCCGGCCTGACAGCAGACTGCCACCCAGGGCTCCAGCGCCATCCAAATCGTTCCCCAGATGCAGAAAAAGGTTAGGCACCTGACCAATTTCGTGAGGGCTCGCGGTAAGTTCGACCTCCCCGAAATCAGCTTGCATCGATCCCGGATTTGAGCTCCCAGACTGACCTCTGCCGTCAATCTCTCCACAGTCTGGCTATCGTCCTCATTCGCTTCCGCCATCCTTGACAAACTTGAGCCTGGATCTGGCGCCAGCAACCGTAGGTGCCCCTGTTCCTCCGTCAACTTTCACTTGCTCTCATCTGGGCCAGGCGCACGCGCTAACGCGGCAACCTCAAGACGATTTCTCCCCCTCGGAGCGCGAGAGCTTCAAGTATCCCGGCTACTACCGTGACTTCCGTCGGGAGATTGAGGAGGAGTTGAACTCGAGCCACAAGATGACCGAACAGGGCCAACCACTGAAGAATCAGATGAGGAAGGATCTCACCAAGATGATGGGGGACAAACTAGCCAGCAAACGCGATATCGCGCAGAAGCTCATCCCCGACTTCCCCGTCGCGTGCAAGCGGCTTACCCCTGGGCCCGGTGCGTTTGTCGTCTTCCCCCTAGATAAGGCTATCGCAGACGGCACAAGGGCTGACGCTCGATGCCGCGCTACAGGTTACCTCGAGTGTCTCTCCGCTGAAAACGTGGAATTCTGCTCCGAGAGGCTTGTCGAGTTTACAGAGAGGGGCCTGAAGACTGCCGACGGTCGGGAGCATGAGTTTGATGCAATTATCTGCGCGACCGGTTTTGTGAGCCATGTCACGGGCGAGCAATCCCCCCCCGTGGAGGAGAGGAGGCTGACGATATATACAGGATACGACGGCGGTGCCTGGTTTTGCCATCCGCGGACAGGGCGGGCTTAATCTCCAGGATCTGTGGGCCAAAGAGGCCAAGCAGTATCTTGCAGTCGGCGTGCCTCGCATGCCGAACTTGTAGGTGAACACCCGTCTCGCACCACCTCCCTTTTCTCTGACCTGGGATTCTGCCAGCTTCGCCATCCTCACAGCCCAGTCCGGAGTTGGGTCCGGCTCCCTCCTCGTCGTCATGGAGCAGCAAATCGCCTACGTGACCAAGTGCGTCCAGAAGTGCATCCGCGAGGGCTACAAGAGCATGACGATCAAGGACAGCGCGGTCGACTCCTTTCTGCGGTACGCGGACGACTACTTCGACCGCACCGTCTACACCACCAACTGTAGGTCGTGGTACAAGAACGGCGCCGTCGGCAAGGCGCAGATCCGCACCCTCTGGCCGGGCTCGTGCTTGCACGCCTTCACGGCGCTGCGCCACCCGCGCTGGGAGGACTGGGATTATGAGCGTGGGGAAGAGTACCACCACCCCATGGCGTGGCTGGGGAACGGCGATGTTCGGCCGGAGCTGTCGAGGACGTTTTACATGGAGGAGCTGAGGGCCATGAAGAAGGTCAGTCAGTAGGCACGGGCTCTCAGACTTGAGCGCCGAGTCATGGCAGTTTCCATTTTTGTCTTCAGAGTGTCTGCTAACGTGCAAGCCAGGAACACTCAATGTTCAACGACTAGCTGGGATATTAGATATCGGAGCCTGGAGAGGGGAAGTCCCGGCGCCCGTTTCTGCCAACGCTCACGGCGCGAGGGCTGACTGCTATGCGTTGGTTGCTTCGCCGTATATACGCGGTAGAATGAGGGAGGGAGATGGGAAACGAAATATAAATTTCAGAGGACAGTGCCTTGTGGCTGACCCATGCCTTCCATCTCGTTGTACAGCACCATCTGCGGAAGATCTAGCCCCAGCGAGTCCAGCCCCAGCAAGCTCCCAGAGAGGGTGTCCTCGGCTCCCGCCACGACGCCATGGTCAAGGCCCCAGAACCCCATGGAGGGCGTCCATGCGCCGGGCCCCCCATACGGTTCGCATGCCGCGTTCCTCGGCGTCGCCGGTCGTCCGTACGCGCCAGTCTCCCGCAGCAGGGACGCGCTGCCGCCGCTGTAAGGCTGCGCCATCGTGGGGCTTCGCTCCGTCTGCTCGTCTAGACGACGGATAAGGAAGTGGAAATACTCGAGGTAGAGCGAGGCCCACGACGTGCTGGGCAGGGCGTTGGCGATCTTGTTGACGTGTTCGGCGGCGGTGCGGAGGAGCGCAGCGGCCTTTTGCTTTGCATCTGCGGACACAGCGGCGCAGTGAAATGCCTGAGTCGATGTCAGCACCAGAACATGAGAGGTGAGGGAGCAGAGGGATTTATGCCGGAGACGGAGACGGCCAGACTCACCCGCAGAACCTCGGTCGCAGCATGCGAGATCATGACGAACTGGGTGTTGTGGGTGCCTGCGGCGAGAGACAAGAGCTGCTGGTCGTGCACGAAGAGCCCAATCAGCCGGCAGCCGGTAACTAACGTGTCGCACAAGACATCGCTGAGCTGGTCGCGGCCGTCGAGCTCCAGCTGACTGAGGGCCTTGTGCGCGTTTGCGTGGACGAGGAGCAGACTGTGGTCGGTGTAGAAGGCCAGGATGGGGAGCCACGCGGAGGGGTCTTCGCTGTCTTCGCTGTGGCAGCGGCTGGAACGCAGCTGTTCTAGATTCGCGGATGCCCGCCAGTGCCACTCCTTGATCAGGGGCGGAGTCTTCTCCGTACGTCGCAGCTCCTCGAGGCTCTTGAGCTATACAGGCGTGAGCATGCTTAAGATCCGAGCCCGGCAGAGACATCAATGCAAAGAATATGGCGCTGATGGCAAGTAAATCGGAAAGGAAAGGGGCAAGACAAACGTACCAGGGCGACCCGCATTTCGACAATGCCGGCCGTGGTCCGGTCACTGCTCGTGGCCCGGGGGTTGCGCCACCAGTTGCTGATGTTGGAGGGGACCTCTCTCCACGAGACGCAGGGGGTGCGGCCCAGAGTGATGCCGAAGCTCTTGTCCATGATGAAGACAAAGAGCCAGGTGCGCTGAAAGTTGCGAATCTGCCTCTCCATGACGACGGGATCGTAGGCATTGAAGTTTTCCACCTTTGCCATCATGGATGCAGGTTGGTAGATCTTGAGTTCTCGAGCAATTGATAGAGCCTGCCAGGTTGAAGCCGTCAGCTGGACTTGTCATACATGGCCGCGGTCCTCTGGATTCCACCACAACTTGAGGGCGGCAGAGGACTTACATGGCCGAAGCGCAGCCAGGAAGGATCCGTTGCATGGTTCTCCGATACATGGCCCCAGTACGTGAGCGTGATGATGGCCTGGATCGTCTCCGCCGTCTTGACAGCATGCAGAATGCTCCACTTGATGTTTCTCTCGGCTATCGAGTAGAGGAGTGGCGAAAACAAGCTGTCCCTGGAGCGAGACGACAGCTCCGCGCCCAGTGCACAGATGACGGAGAAGAGGGTAAAGGAGCAGCCATGGACGTATTCGGGCGTGTGGAGGTCGGGATCCAACAGCCCGACTAGGGGATTGCGTATCTGGAAGAACAGCTCGAAGTACTCGGTCACATCCTGCTCGCTGACGAGGCCGGCCGCCACCGGGTCGCACACCTCCGGGTCCAGGCGGAAGACGCTGTCCGGCGGGACCTTGGCCATGACGTCC
Organism: Tolypocladium guangdongense; assembly: GCA_022114105.1. Classification (NCBI taxonomy): domain Eukaryota; kingdom Fungi; phylum Ascomycota; class Sordariomycetes; order Hypocreales; family Ophiocordycipitaceae; genus Tolypocladium; species Tolypocladium guangdongense. Next base: position 3,205,120 of record NRQP01000001.1, on the reverse strand, counting down.
CAGTCCCTGTGGTCCACATCCCGTCTCACTATTGTCGACTGTCAGCCCCCCAGAGACAAATTAGAAGGGCTTCGGCCCCCGTATGGCTCCTGGCCCCGAGAGGGACTCACCAAAGTATCGCGCCAACTTGCTGTCCGCAAGCAAGATGGCGCGATTCCTCTGGAAATTGCCGTTTCCGCACGGAGCGGCGCTGCAGCTCTGATGGCCCCGGGGCCGCGGAACGGCCTTTGTGATGGGATCGCCTTGTTGGTCGTGCGTGGCCCCAGCGCGTTGCCTCTCGGAACCCACCGCAGCAGCCAGGGTCTGAAGAGGGGAGTACTCCTCCGAGGCGGCGACGTCAGACTCTAGCGCTGCGTCTTGGTCCGCCTGGCTGACTGCCGTCGTTTTGTCCTGCGTGCCGGCGCGCCGCGAGAGATGAACGTCTGTGGCCGCTGGAAACACTGCCGAGTCGCCGTCGTCGGCAAGGTCTGGCAAGGTGTCGTCCATCTGCACGGATTGCCGCCGTGGCGATGGGAGAGGAGACGCTGGCTGCTGCTGCTGGTGGCAGTGGTCTGGCGCGTCGTTGTTTTGGCCCGGAGACTGCGTGTGTCTTGATCTGCGCCTAGAGAGAAGAGCCGCCGTGAGTTCTTCCTCGAAGTCGCTGGCGGTGACGAGGGACAGGAGCTTCTGGATGCTCGTCGGCTTGCTGCGAGTAAGTAGGTAGAGGTCTCAGCATACGATGTGACTGGCAGAATCTTCTGGGGCCGGAATTACTTGAAGCTGCCGGGCTTTCGGCCACGATTCGACCTTTCCGGGTAGTGGCACTGGGACTGGTGGGAGGCGCAACGCGAACTGCGAAGCCGGACACGGATTATCGGGTCAGCAATGCGTGCTGCCGCACCGTCGAGCGGAGGAGGCGCCCTCCCGCCGCGCGTGGCCAACTCACCAAGGAAGCTTCTTATCGCACTTCTGCCTCGCACTGCGACAAGGAAAGCACGCCGTGACAGGGCCAGGACGGCCCGGCTGAGCACGCAAGTGTCCCATTGGGCTCGGGTAGTGCGGCGCGTCGGAGGGCGACGGGGCGGGGCCGTGCGAGGACCCCGAGGCGCGGCCAGGCTCCTCCGGCGTCCGAAGGGCGGACATGAGCTCGGGCAGCGCGGGCGGTGCTCGTGAGGCGGCAGCTGGCGAGAGGGCTCGTTGCGGGGTGAAAGAGGGATACCCGCCTGAGGGCAACGAGGTGAAGACGAGACGGAGACGTCGGTTCGGTTGAGCGGCAGCCCCGTCCCCCGGCCCGGTGGAGCCCCGGGGCACATGGCACCAAGACCGCGGATCCCCGGAGGCCGCAGATCACCTGCCCGCTGTAGTTAGCAGCGGGGATAAGCAGTAGTTTAGCGTGTGCGGCTTGCCCTCTCAAACCACAACCTGTCAATCGAAACCCAGCATCGCGCACCAGATTTATACGCCGACCGAGGTGCGCCGGTTGTCGGGCGCCAGCAGCCATGTTGCGCAAATACAATGTTCGCATCGTGTAGATCGAGGGCTGGAGGGTGCACGGCCCGTTGGCCGGTTTGCAGCCGTCCGCTGCTCTTCGTGCGTGAGAGGAGAGTGTGTAATACGGCTCGTGGCTCCGAGCCTGCTACGAGTATATAAACGCGACTCTGCTGACTCTACTGCGACTTTATGACGCTGTGCCCGGCCCCCGTCTCTCCAGCATGTCGACCAAGCACATCGTTGACGACGCCAACGCCGCCGTGGCCGGCGCCCTCCGTGGCCTCGCCTCACGCGACCCGGCCATCGCCCTCGATCCAGGAAACAAGGTCGTCGCGCTCCGCAACGTCGCCCAAGACCGCGTAGCCGTCATCGCCGGCGGCGGCAGCGGCCACGAGCCCGCCCATGCCGGCTTCGTGGGCCCCGGTCTTCTCACGGCGGCCGTGTCCGGCAACGTCTTTGTGAGTCGATACGCCTCGCTCCCCGCGCTCTTGCCTGACGCCCTGCTTAACTCGCCTAGGCATCGCCAAACGTCCGGCAGGTCAGAGCAGCCATCGGGCACGCCAGGAACAACAAGGGCACGCTGATGGTCATCATGAGATACACTGGCGATGTACTCCTGTTCGGTCTCGCCAAGGAGCAGAACGCCGTCACCAGCCCAGAGCATCCTCTCCGCCTGACCGTTGTCGGAGACGATTGTGCCGTGCCCCGCCAGCAGGGCTCGCTGGTCGGGCGTCGCGGCTTGGCTGGCACCATCCTCGTCTACAAGCTGTCCGCCGCGTTGGCCAACGAGGGCGCCGACCTCGACCAGGTCCACGCCATGGCCGAGTACATTGCGTCTCTCGTGGGCACCGTTGGAGCCGGCCTCGACCACTGTCACATCCCCGGTTCCTCCGAGTCCAAGACCGCAGGCCTCGGCCGAGGCCACGTGGAGATAGGAATGGGCATTCACAACGAGCCTGGGGCCATCCGCGACAAGTTCTCCAGCGCCGAAGACCTGGTCGGCAAGATGATCGACCTCATCGTTGACACAGAGGACACCAGCCGAGGCTTCCTGCCGTTCGGTAACGACGGCAGCGACCAAGTCATTCTCGTCGTCAACAACTTGGGCGGCCTCAGTCAGCTGGAGCTCTCTGCCATCGTCGACACCACAGTCAGGGTACTTGATAAAAAAGGGATCGGGATTCAGCGCTCGATGGCCGGATCATTCATGGTACGTCCTTTTCTCACTCTAACCTCGGATATCCCAAGTGCTGATCAAAGTGCATCTAGACCTCCTTGAACCTCCCAGGCTTCTCCATTACCCTCTTGCTGCTGCCACGTGCTCCTGGGCGGTACACGGCTGGCCGGATCCTCGAACTATTTGACGCAAGTGCTTCGGCGCCCGGCTGGAGCTCCCCCTCCAGTGCAAAGCCAGCCATCGCGAGAGTCTCTTGGGAAGAGGCAACGCCCACTGGGGCGTCGAATCGTGCTGACGTACGCGGCGGCCGACCATGTAAGACATTCCTTTCATTTCGAGGGCGGCGATCTTGGTCGTTGCTGACAGCACCGAAGTCAACTTTGGCTTGTTCAAGCAAGCCGTCTCATCGACCTGCCAGGCGCTGGTGCGAGCCGAGCCCGCAATCACCGAATATGACCGCATCGCTGGAGACGGCGACTGCGGATTGACGATGAAGCGCGGCGCAGAAGGCGTCATTGAAGGCATTCGGTCCAGCAAGATATCAAGCAGTGATATTGTAGCTGCCACGCTAGATCTTGCCCGGCTGACAGAAGAGTGCATGGACGGCACCTCGGGTGCGCTGTACTCCATCTGGCTGAATGGACTGGCCGCCGGCTTTGCCAAGCAGCACCGCGCGGCACTGCCAACGTCCTGGCGCGCAGCTTTGAAGCACGCCCTAGACACCCTGTATGGGTACACCGCGGCAAGGCGGCCCAGCCGGACTCTGATCGACCCATTGAGCGCGCTTACAGAGGCGATATCACAGCAGGACCAGGGCTTAGCTGCCGCTGTCGAGGCGGCGATGCTGGCCGTCGAGCAGACCAAGGAGCTGGCCGCCCGGGTCGGAAGGTCAGCCTACGTGAGTCAAGACGATTTGCAGAATGCCAGGGTGCCCGATGCAGGAGCTTATGCTGTGGGAGTCATCTTGCAGAGTATCCACGATGCTGTTAACGGGGAGTCGGCATAGTCAGTTCAGGGATGTGCTCACCTTGAAGCGAGCACACTTTCCCGAATTTGTTTGAATGGCTTGGCCCTCCGAGAATAGATGCCCAATGATGTCTAGTTGCGTTATTCTATCGTCTCTACAGTGATTCCTGCACTACAGCTCCGCCTTGTCACACCCTTTGCCAGATCCTAAAGCTTCTCTGCAGTCGCCACTTGGCTCCGTACAGCGCCGCCGCCGCCAGCAAAAAGAGGCCGCCGCAGAAGCCAATGGAGATGCTATACGCTTGCGCACCCTCCTTGCCCATGACGGAGCGCGCGTGCTCCAGGAGCACGACGGCAATCGGCTGGGTGACAAGAGCCGGCATCGCAGCCCCCAGCCAGAACACATTGAGCGCAGACCCGAGCTCCGAAACGCCCACCACCCTTGCCGACACAGGCGCCGACGTGCTCCATACCGTGCCCCCGACCATGCCCTGCGCCAGCGCGAAGACGGCGAGCAAGGCGAAGGAGCGCGCCGGCAGCCACATGGCCAGACAGGAGAGTCCTGCGACGACGGTGAAGAGGATCGTCATGTTCAGGTGGCCGCCCTTGTCGAGGGCCTGACCGCAGAGTGGCCGGCCGATCATCTGGCCGGCGGCGAGGATAGACTGCAAACCGGCGCCTTGGGCCTGGGACAGGCCAAGGCCGTCGGTGGAGAAGGTAGCCAGGCTGTAGAGGGCGATGAAGTATCCCATCACTGGTCGTAGAAGCTGTCAGCCCTGGAGACGTTACGGGCCACGGGGAGAAGAGGCTTCCTCATCTTACTTGAGAGCGAACCCCATGTCCAAACCCAGGCGTAGCAGGGGTGCCAGAAATAGGCGAGCCGAAATGGCTCGCTCTTGGCCTTCAACTCCGACCTGCGCTCTCGGAGCAGACCGATGACAGGGACAAGAACGGCCGCTGAAATGCAGCCGTTGATAATGAGTGCGTACTTAACGCCAACTTTTTCGATTGCCAGTCTGGTCGTGTTGGAGAATACAAGACCTCCAAGGCCCGAGCCTGCATTCGCTAATCCCTGAGCCAGGAGCATAGTCAGTCGAAAGGGGTCGTACCGACAGCTATCTGAGTCGATGCCTCCTACCTGAGCAAGCGATAATCTCTTGGAGAACCAGTGTGCAATTAATGGTTGGGACGGGACCAAGGTCTATGTGCGAGTGAGTCAGACATATCTCCTCGACTCGGTATGCAGTGTTGTGAGATGCTCACCATTCCTAGCCCTGATATGCGAGAGAAGGAGAGAGCGAGAAGGTTAGCCAAGAGGAATATCCCATTTCCGCTCGGATTCAACCCACCAATGCCAAAGACGAGCCCTTGGCACACCAGGAAACCGCCGTAGCTTTTCGAGACGCCCGCCGAACATTGACCAACGGCAATGGCTACCGCTCCTAAGCAACCAGGTATGAGTCGCATGTTCCGTATACGGAGCGATACCACATTTCAATGCGCGTCTAACTTACCTATCGATAGAGGGACTCGGAATCCCAGCCGCTGGGACAAGCGGTTTGATAGGGGCGCGCAGACCATGGCGGCACCCACGGACAGCCCGCCGACAAAGGCATATCCCAGCACACTTCCGCCCGCGAAATAGTTGTGTTGTACATAGTACGAGGTGTACACGCCGTATGTAGTGTTCATACCTGACGCAAGCTCGTTAAAATCGGGGTGTGTTCGAGTCGTTGAGTGCCATACCCCAAGTTACTGCGTTCAGCGACATGACAGATGCTGTTACTACCCAACCATAACCTCCTTCGGGGAAATCCAAATCGTCTTCGCTGTTCATCGAATCCGGGCAAGTGGCGTCGACATTCTTGCCCTCGGGAGACGGGGATTCCCTTTCTGCGCCGTGCTCGTGGGACCTTGATTCCTTCATCCCTTGCTCTTGTTCTGGGGACTTGTGCCCAGATACCAGCTCTACTGCCGGACTTGTTTGTGTTTCCATGATACTTGAAATATCTTTCTTGCTTAGGGAGACACAAATTATACATAGGCGGATGGCTTATCACGCCGCGAGACTGGGCAAGGGGCATTCTTGGGAGCATAGTGAAACTCGAATCAGGTGATCAAGAGGGCTGTGCTAATCAGCGTCGGGAGTAACGGAGCCTCGGGCGACCGCTTTCAAATCTGTTGATTCAGAATCCCTCGGGAAATTCTCGACGACCCATGCTTTGCTCGCTGGCTATGTTCCTCCTGGAGGTGTAGTTGGCCTATGCGGCGGTCTCTAGATCTGGTGAGCGAGAGGTGCCGGGGAACCGAGAGCTAGGCGCCGGCTGGGGTCTGTGGCACCAGTAGCACTGGGCTATTACTATTGGAGACAAGTAATGACGTCAACTTGAGTTTGCGCATGTGATAAAATCGTGAAGTCAAATCGGTGCCCTACTAGCATCATTGCCCCTTTTAAATTCCCATCCACTCTGGAGTTTTGTCCACTATCGATATATCCTTACTGTAATATCAAGATGAAGTGTATCCCCTGATGCCCGGTTCCAACCATCTCTGATTTCGACAACTGTGGTCTGAGAGCTTGATCTGACTTACCCGTCAATCAGCAGGTCAGCCCCGTGACATATGTACTCGCTGGGCTCGCTAGGAAGAGGTATTCCCCCTTCATTTCCCAGGGCTGTGATTTATTTTTATGGGAATATGTTCGTCTTACTTTTCAAGCAATACTTGGGGGAGTTTGTCTGCATGCGGTCGTCAAAACCTCTCCTAGCTGGTCCGTGTAGTCAGTTCATGTATGGCCGCTGCCCTTGTGCAGCCAAGGAACCTGAAGACAGGACACGCACTGATGACCACGACATCCACCCGACCAAAGTCTCGCACGACTTGTTGGCAAGCACCGTCGACCTAACGTACTCGACAAGTTCGTTTTCCTTGGAAAGACTCTTGATTGTGTACATGAGCCAGAAAGGTCCGTTTTATCCTGTGACCGTAGTGACTGATGCGCGATTACACGGTCTTTTTGTGGCGTTGATATGACATCCAGAGGACCTGTGTTTCAACTCTTCCGTTGTCCAACTCCAATAAAAACATAAATTCGACCATTCCCTAACTTAGAAATACTTTGACACGATCTCGTTTAGCTAGATAAATAAAAATAAATGAGATGTGCTTCTCGGAAAGTGATCAGCGTTCCCCCGTGTTTACATCAAGATATATCACGGCTGTGGACTGACAACGGCCTTCTCCACGAGTTCAGCCCCAGCAGCTGTGCTGCCAGTCACGCTTGCAGCTCTCTTAGCCTCGCCCAAGGCTGGGACATTCTCACTCAAACGTGGGGCTGATCCTTGATTCTCGCTGGCCCACTCCAAGAGCGTAAGTCTGCGCTCTCCGCGGTGGCTTAGACCAAAGCGCTGCAGCGCCCTGACCGTAACGAAGTGGATGTGACTGATCACTCCGATGTTGAAAACAATGTCGAGCTCCTCGAGCGTGTACCTAGAATACGTCTCAGACCCGTAGGACTCCCGGGGGGGAGATAAATAGACTCACTGCTTGCTCTCTGGCACTAGGAAATATATCATGAAATAGCCCAGTACACAAAACGTTGCGTAGAGCCCAAAGGTCCCTACATTTCCGAGGCTGGCAAGGCACGGTGGAAGCGAGAATCCTAAATGCATGTCTTAGCAACTTGCCAACGAAAAGATTGAAGGCACATGGCTTACCCAAGGCCCAGGAGAAGAGCCAGGTGACGCTGGTGCCAAAGGCCATGCCGAGGGCTCGAATCTCGAGAGGGAATACCTCTGCTGAGTAGGTAAAGGGAACAGCTGCATTCTGTTAGCTTGACAGATTTAAAGTATCGAGCCCTGGCGACTCACGTCCTTCTCCGAAAGCGTAGCTAAGAGTATAGAGGTCTGGATCGCCAAGTCAGCCTCGGACCTCTAATGACAGACTAACCCTCCTGTGAGCGGACCCCTGAAGACTCACAGATAAAGAGCAGCACAGGGGCAATTCGGGCCTTTTCGTCGGAAACGTAAAAAGAGAACCCGGCAGCAAGTAAGGTCACAGCCATCATAGGGAACGTCCACAACAACAGCGTGCGACGGCCAACTCTGTCGATGAGAGGGATCGTAGCGACGTCCCCGAGCCAGGCAAGGGCCCCAAACTTCCTCGTGAATCAGGTTAGTCATTAAGTGCTTCTCCATTGGTGTTGTGTTCTATCTACTTACGCCAACCGAGCCAGCCAGAGCCGCCTTTTCGGTGAAGCCGCCGGTGACCAGGATTTGACCAACTGCAAGGTTGTCAGTTCAATTGCCCCCGCTCGAAGCTCGCACTGACGGCCAAGTAGTACTGTAGAAAGTGAGAATGTTGATGCCACAGAACTGCTGCAAAACCATGACGGTAAAGGCAGCAACCGCAGCAAAGCGGTTTCGCTTTACAGTGAACTAAGAGATTGCGATGTCAGCACTCGTGGGAAGAGGCCCACATTGAAATATCTAGTCTAGGGCGTACCATGGCCTTGAGACCGGGAAGCATGGAAAGTGTCTTGGTTTGGTGTAACCCCTCGATGATGTAAAAATAGTCCCGAGCGGCTGCCAAGTCGCACCGGCGAAGTCGCATCAGAGATTTCAGGGCCATCTCGTGCTTTCCCTTGGAGATCAACCTGGGAACGAAGACTGAGCTTTCAGGAGCATTGAACCAACTGTCTGGGTTTGTCTCACCAACGAGGAGATTCTGGCAAGAAGAAGATACACGCCGCCACAAGAGTGGGCGGGACGAACGGACTCCCCAACATGAACCGCCAATTGCCGGAGACGTTGTAGAAGGCAATGCCCCTGTTTGGAGATGGGAAAGTCAGGCTCGCACCCAGCAAGTATGAACGACGCGTCTGACTCACATGATCGTGCCCATCATGACGCCGAAGGCAGTGAAGGTCTGCCACAGCATGACGAGGCCGCCACGGAGGATAGCCGGAGCCGACTCGGATGTATAGATTGGTGCCGTCGTACTCTTCGCCCCTGCAGGTGTTTGTTCGTTAGCCTTGGAACCTAGTGCCGACATTCGTCGAGCATCGTACCGATGGCGAGGCCCATGACGATACGGGAGGCTAGAAGGGACTGCCAGGACGGCGACAAGCCCTGCCAGAGAACAGAACCGATGTTAACGATTTCCCAACAGAAGATTGTGACCCGACGGCCAAACACGTCACTAGGAAACTCCGGTCAGAACATGTAGATGGGCCCAACAATGCCGGCACAGGGGTGCATTTTACTTCATGGGTACGGCCAGCCAGCATCCCACAGCCCCAGCAGCCACGTATGGGGAGCTGCTAATGAGGCCCTCGAGCGTTGCCACGGGAATGGACTTGTAGTCAGCGAGGCGCAGGTCACTGGGGTAGAACAGGCCACCGCCCGATATGACGCTTTCGTCCATGCCCTGGACGGAGGCGCAAAGGGCAACGAGGCTGGCCAGGAAGATCATCGACGGGCTACACGGCGGGTCAGTCGGCGGATTCCCTCGCGTGGATGGAAGCTTGTGGCATCCCTACCTTTGCTTGAACCGGTGAGTCGTCTCTTCCTCCAAGATCCTTGCCTCCCGGGGCGTCACGTTGGCAGCCTCTGGGCCAAGCTTTGCCAGGAGAGCACCGCGGCGAAGCAGGGCTTCATGGGCCTCGAGACCGTGCTGCCGTGCATGCTGGATGGAGGTCTCAATCAGGGTGTCTGGGTCTGAGGGCAATCTCCCCGCCATGCCAACCTCGTTCTTGCTGTCCCGCGGTGTCTCCATCCTAACTAAGCAAGAAAGCGAAGTCGATACAATACCGGACAAGGAATCCGATCAAATCGATGCAATTCCTAACAAGAAATCCGACCAAATCCCCGAAGCGCAGAGGAGAAGGCAAGCTGGTTTATAAACGACTGCAGCTCGCCCGCTCCAACCCCACCCACCCCTGGCAATCCACGTTTGCCCCGTCTCTCCGCTCCCAGACCCGATTCCGGGGAACTGATGTTTTCCGGGGAACTGACGTTTTCCACTGTCGAAACGAGGTTGCCCCATGTTGTGGAGCTAGCGCTAGGTCAGCTGCAGAGACTGCACTATTAAAGAGAGTGCCTCTTTTGATAGCGTCGCCTGGACAGTGGACCCATGTCTATGGAAGGCCCATCTTGAGAGAGCAACCCGCTGCGGTGTCTTCGAAGCTCCCGTCAATGCAGCTCTCAGCCGTCATGTCATGCAAACCGTGCACTAGCTTACATGCCACTTACCATGTGGTCTGGCCCTGAGTCATATGACGCTACTAGATCTTAGTGGCTTCACTGTATTCGTTCGCGCTGGGGCAAGGAGAGGGGCTCGCACTCTAAATCTAAACACCGGCGCCCCGCGGCCTTTTGTGCTATTGTCCAGAAACGCCGAGCCTCGGAGTCAGGGGGGAGACGCTGCCAAACGCTCTTTACTACAACTCGGCGTTGAAATCCAAGAGGTTATTGGGCACAGCAGAGGAACCTTGGGAACCTTTCCCCCCCGTGTACTTTTTTGCCATAACCCAAACCTCTTCTGTTGTGTGTTGTGCAACCCGGAACCCATAATGGCGACAGCTATGCAGTCTACGCCCGCAGCGGCGACACCATGGGATATCCCAATTACCAGCAAAGCCTTCGTGCTACGCGCCAACTGCGACGTCGCGATTGTAGAATCTCCGTTGGACGAGAATTTCCCCAAGCTCAAAGACCACGAAGCTCTCGTGGCGCCCAAGAAGACTGGCATTTGTGGCAGTGTAAGTCGGCGCTTGTCCCTGTTTTCCTGGCCTCTCTGTATCCACGAATTCGAACACAACGGTGGGCCCTCACGAGTTTGAACTCGCTAATGACGTGATTTCCGACCCAGGACATTCACTTTTACGTTAGTATACCTCCAAATAGGCCTCTTTCTTTCTAGATAAAAGGCCACTACATATTCGTTCTGACAGCACGCGAACACAGAAAAATGGCCGAGTAGGCGACTACGTCGTGGAAGAGCCGCTGGTCATGGGCCATGAGTCTGCCGGAATTGTCCTAGCGGTCGGCCGCCATGTGACCGATATTGCCCCCGGAGACAAGGTGTCAATAGAACCGGGAGAGGTGAGTCAGTTTAAGCAGTTGCAGCACTGTTGCACGTTTCTGACCAAAGATGGCTGACCACGAATCGTAACTAGACGTGTGGGATGTGTATTTTATGCAAAGATGGCAAATATGAGCTATGTTCTCATATGGCGTTTGCCTCCACCCCGCCCTGCCACGGGACGCTTCAGTCCGTTTTCAAGCTACCAGCACACCTGTGCTACAAACTGCCAGAGGGTACCAGCTTGGAGGAGGGTGCTCTCATAGAGCCTCTCGCTGTTGCCATCCACGCGGCATATAGAATAGGAGAACTCAAGCCGAACCAAAGTAAGACACTGCTGCTTCATATTGTCCGAAGGCGTTGCCACTAATGCTGATATGGCTCCAAGATGTGGTGGTCTTTGGGTAAGACAAGATACACATCTCCAAAGCTGAAAATCACTTTGGGATGGCACGCTGAGCTGTTCAATCAGAGCCGGGCCTGTGGGCCTCTTGGCAATGGCTGCATGTCGAGCCCTGGGAGCCCGGCGCGTCATCGGTGTTGATGTCGTGCCCAGTCGACTGGCCTTCGCCAAAGACTACGCTGCAACCGACGTGTTCACTCCCTCGCCAAAGTTTGCGGACGAGTCAGGCGCGGATTACTCCAGGCGAAATGCCTCTGAAATGATAAGCAAGTTGAGTTTGGCAGATCAAGGTTTAGAGGGTATTGATCTGGTCATGGAGTGTACCGGCGCGGAGGTGAGCATCTCCTGCGATAATAGTCGAAAGGCAAAGTTGCTCACATAGCCTCTTCATCGTGATAGGTTTGTCTCCAGACTGCCGTTCATGTTGTCAAAGCAGGGGGAACAGTTGTTCAAGTCGGCATTGGCAGCGAGGTGGCAGCGATCCCTGCCATGATTCTCACCTTCAGGTGAGCCAACTAGATGCCATACCACCGTCATGCTTTACACAGCTGAGGGTACTGAAACGCATTTAGGCAAATCCGCTACCTTGGCTCTTTCCGATATGGGGCCGGTGTTTACCAGACCGCTATAGATCTCGTTAACCGCAAGAAAATCTCTCTCGCGCCGCTGATCACTCATCGGTGAGGCCTTTAAGTCAAAATAGAAAGAGATCTGGGGCGCTAACCGAAATACTCCGACAAAGATACCGTTTTCAGGATGCACACAAGTAGGGTGCCATGGCACCGAAGCTTTTGCGTACATCACCGGCTGACTTTGGGGCAGAGCGTTCGAAGCCATGGTCCAGCAGAGAGGGTTTGACGGAAAACCGCCAATCAAAGTCATTATTGATGGACCGGAGTGAGGTTGTGATGTGAAGTCCGTGGTGAGAGATCAACAGTGGCGACTTAAGGCTCTAGGGTTGCTAATAAAATGTACAAAATAGGTCTTATAAATCGGCTTTTCTAGACAGTTATGTGATATGACAGTACGAAGTTAATCTCGTTAATGTCCTCGCCGCCGACTTGGTTCCCCATGTGTCGATTGAATCCAGCATTGAATTGCTTCGCGCGCGCCCGAAGCGCATCTTAGTGGCATAGTCGCTGAGTCTGCCGATAGAGAGGGAGACGGCTCGGCTTTGCATGGGCGCCCTCGGCCTCGGCGGCCTGCCGCGCCGCGTCGTCTTCTGGATCGGCTTGAACTCTGCTCGGCGTCAAGCGCTACCTTCCCGGCCAGGTCTTTACGGGCGAAGCCGAGGCGACGGAGCCCAATCCATCGCATTTCATAGCTGCCGGGTGGCGCTTCTTCAGGTCTTGAGGGGCAAACGTGAAGCATTGAGCCATACGTTGTCATGGAGAACTGGCGTACAGCGTCTACTACGAGAGAGGGATGCTTCGCGCCTGAATAGATGGCATCAGCATCACAAAATAGTGGAATGGATGTTGTGAGATGAACCGCGTTGTGCTGACATTAAGATCATCGCCCAAGCCCGAGTCTGAACCCCCTCCGTGGGAGGTCCAATGCCCAACGTATAATATGTACATGAATATGCAGAGTGCCTGCGTACCAAAGCATTGCTTCCAATATCGTCCATCTCTTCCCTTGGCTGCAACAATCTTGGCGGTTCCCCTCACGCCGCGTCCCGCATTAATGGCCGCTTCCATGTCCAAGTCCCAGCTTCCAAGGCGCCCATGACAGTCCAACCCAGGAAAATCCACAAAGGAAAGTATTCTCCCGTCTCCCATCAGCTGAGGCGTTTACTTTCAGGGATATGCGACAAAGAGAGGATGTGTAAACGCTGCTGCTGCTTAGAGAAGCGCCATGAAGCAGGCCATGCCGGCCAAGACAGCGGCTGCCGGGACGTGGTTCGTCTGCGCAGCAGCCGTCGGCACAGCCGTCGGCACAGCCGTTGGCAGACTCGAAGAGTTTGGAGGCACAGAGTACGTCCAGATAGGCGGCGGAGGCGGGGGCGAAGGCGGAGCGGACGACTTATACTCTTTAGAGGCGGCACTCGGAACAGAGACGGTCACCGTGGAAGGGATGCCGTACGCCACCGTGCTTGTGGTTTGGATGACCTTTGTCGTTCCCTCGCCAGGCACGACAACCGTCTGGGTCACGCGGTACTCGCCCGTCTGGGTCACGTTCACGACCACGTACGCCGTCTCCGTGTTGCCCGCCGCGCGGACAGTCGTGTACACCGTGTTGGGCTGCTGGACCTGGACCACCTTGGTCGTGGTGTACGTGACGGTGTGCTTCTCACCGCCGACGGTGACGACCTCCGTCACGGGCTGGAGGTTGGTGACGGTTTGATACTGCACGTTCGTAGCCGTCGCGGTGACGCCTGGCTGCTCAACTGTCTGGTGGACCGTGGTGGGTACCTGCGTTTCGATGAGCTTCGTTGTCGTGTAGGTGATGGTTTGCGCCTTGCCGCCAATGGTGGTGACCACCGTAACGGGGTACAGGCTGGTGATTGTCGAATACGCGACATCCGTGGCCGTGGCAGTCGTGTTCGGCTGCTTGACGGTTTCGCGAACAGTATTGGGCACCGTCGTCTCAATCAGCTTAGTTGTGGTGCGCGTAACTGTATACTTCGTGCCCGAGATGGTCGTCGTCTCGGTAACGGGACACACGCTGGTGATTGTAGTATACGCGACATCCGTGGCCGTGGCCGTGGCAGTTGTGTCTGGCTGTTTAACGGTTTCGCGAACAGTGTTAGGCACCGTCGTCTCAATCAGCTTAGTTGTGGTGCGCGTCACTGTATACTTCGTGCCCGAGATAGTCGTTGTCTCGGTGACGGGACACACGCTGGTGATTGTCGTATACGCGACATCCGTGGCCGTGGCCGTGGCAGTTGTGTCTGGCTGCTTGACGGTTTCGCGAACAGTGTTGGGCACCGTCGTCTCAATCAGCTTGGTTGTGGTGCGCGTCACTGTGTACTTCGTGCCCGAGATAGTCGTCGTCTCGGTGACGGGACTCAGGCTGGTGATAGTCGTGTACTTGACATCCGTGGCCGTGGCCGTGCGGTCCGACTCCCTGACGGTCTCTTTGACAGTCGTGGGGACAGCCGTCGTGATGAGGCTGGTGGTTGTGTATGTGATAGTCCGCTCCTGTCCGGCAATGGTGGTCACCTGAGTTACCGGGCAGAGGCTTGTCAGGGTCGTGTACGCCACGTCCGTGGCGACGTGCGTCGTCTCCGGACCAGGGACGCTCTTCCATATTGTGGTGGGAACGCGCGTCACGACATCACTAGTAACCGTTCGCGTCGTCAGGTACGTGTGTGTCGGACCAGTGATGGTTTCCGTGATCGGGCAGACCGTCGTGTAAGTGACTTCCACCAGCGTGGTAGTCCCTCCGGTGACTGTTGGGCCAGGAACAGTGGTCACTCCGCCCGTGCAGCCGTGGCATTCGGTGACGGTGAGTGTGGAAGTGGTGAGGCTAGTCACGCAGAAGGTGCTGGACTAGTGTCAGCCGCCAGAGCCTCAGCAAAGGTACATGATGCGTGATACTCACGTCCCCTTGGAAGTGACGGTGGAGGTGACGGGGCAGACAGTCGTAGTGGTATAAGTCGTCAACGTCGTAACCCCAGGCTTCTCGTCAGAGTGATCAACACTCCATCGTGGACCAATCTGGTTCCCCAGCGCCGAAGCAGCAAAGGCGAGCAACGCCACACGGAACATCATGATGATTCAAACGAGATATGCTTGCTTCCTGGTGAGTTTCAAGCGAGAGTCGATCAGACAGTCACACAGAGGCAGCGAGAGCAATGAGTACTTGGAAACGAAGGTGGCCACTGGGCTGTTGCAAGGACGGTCACGATGCTGGCAAGCTGGGCGGGGCGGAGAGAACGCTGGACCTGATAATCGGGAGGCAAGAGAAACATATTTCGGGACCTGGGAGGTTGGCCGTGGACTTATACCCGCGCCATGCTACAGGGCAGTAAGAGGCGGTGGAGTTTTCGCGCACGTCTCGAGCCGTCCAGCCGTCCCCGTCTCGACACCGTGCATGAGCATCATGTGTTTGCGAGAGCCAGTCGCGGGCTATGCACGAGGACGGTGCAACGGTCTGCAGCTCGGCCGGTTTAAACGGCCGCCCTGGAGCCAGGATGCTCGCCGAAAAGAAAACTAGCAAACCCTGTCTTGTCTAATTCGCGGTCAAGGGATAAGCACCAACCTTGATCGCCTGAATCCCACTTCACTCGAAGAGCCGGATGCCTTGGGGACGAGGATCGGGCCCGGAAACAGGCCCAGCCCAGTGGTGGGGAGGACAACAGCTAACGCATTGCATTCGTGTTCCCAGCTGCGCTCCCTTGGGCACGATCATCTTGGTTGCGCTGCGCTTGGGAGAGCCCCGATGTTGGCAATGCCCAACCTGCCAGCCCGCAATTTGGTCGACGTGAAATCAAGGTCCACATGTCCGATCAAGGGCGCCCGTCGGCTTGGTGCCGCTTCCGGGAGACAACCAACTGGTCTGTGAGGCGTGTCACAGCAGGAGGAGAACGGAAATGCAGATGCTGGTGTGATCGATCGACCATATCATCCCGGCAGATGAGCGTCTAGCTAGCTAGCCTGGTGTCGTGGTAGCTTGCTCCGAGGCCGGTCTAAACACCCCTCGAGCGGGCAGGGATGCCGGGCCATGACGCCCCGCGACGCGATGAGCCAGCCGTGACTTCCATCCCGAATGCCGTAGCTCTTGAGTCTCGCAGAGGGGCTGCCGTGATACCCTCCTCACCTGAGCCGCGCCGGGCCGGTCGTCAGCCGAGCTCCGCCCACGCACAACGTGGCCAACCACCGAGCCGCAGCAAGCCAATAATAGACAGGCAGAATAGATTGTGCGCCGTACTTAGAACCGTCTGCCGTGTATCGTGGGGCTCGCGAAGCAGTCGAGATGAAGGCGGCAGCGTGTCGTACGAGCTCTGCCGCCCCCTGCCGGTCTGGCCGCATGCGATTGGGGGGCATAGACCCTTTTCGAGGCCTGTCCTGTTAATGCGGACGAAGCGCATGCCAGAGGAGCCAACGCGCCCTCGCAAGCGTCCCGTTTGCCACTCTCGTGTTGGGTGGCTGGCTGGGCAACGCACGCAACTCAATCGCCGGCCATGCATCCGCCAGCCACAACAAGCGCCACCGTCGGTGCGTGGATTTTGCTGCGGTGTTGTGCTGCAGGTAGGGCAGCGGCAGCGCTCTGCTTCCGCGTGAGGGGTATCAACTGCACACACCATCCGCCTCGCAGGCAAGCATCGTGCTCGAGAGGCAAACTAACATCCACCTACCTGATAGAGTTCAGCAGGCGTGGCCCATGCAACGAGGCGACGCGCAGGTTTCTAAACGGAAACAGTCCCTTTCCGTCCACTGCTTCCTGCTCGCTGTATCCAACCTCGTATTTATTTTGCCTCGCAATCAAGCTGGCCAGCCCCTGTGTAACCGGCAGATGCAGCTTGACGCCCCTCCGCTCGCTGACATCGCTGCCGAACCACATCCAGTCTGAAGAAACTGCTTGGTCGTCTCCCGTCAACGCCACTGCAACATTCCCTCGCGAATCAAGGGGACCACGTAGCTGGTATTCTTGATGGCATGGCTCAATATCTGCCTGTCATTCGCCTTTGACACATGACAATCAGCATACAACAAATAGCGTGCAGGAACAAGGACTTGATACCTTCTGCCGTGAAGAATTCGTGGCTGCGCGCACCGCATCGTGATATCCAAAGGAGGAGTGCCCAACACACTGGTTACTTCGACAAGGTCACCCATGTCGTGTAGTGTTGCCTTGGTCGTCACGATCGTCGCCGAAGAACGTGTGCCTACTACCTTCGAGCATTGCAAGGCGATGGATGCCTCAACTCGGCCTTGGCAAGTGTGCTAGTATCAGCTCATCTGCAGCTCTTCGAGGGACCTTGTCAGCTTGATGCCTGTACGTCCCCCATGTCGACATCTGGCACACGGCAGAGAAGGATGGCGGGGGACACGCCCCTGCATGGACAAGCTTACAACCCGGTGCAAGAAGCAAGACCGCAGGCCATCGGCTGTCATGAGGGGTTCCAGCAATGCAGACATCTCCAGCCATGCAAGCCGCATTTGCCGTTGGACGACGCGCCGGTGCTCACTGCCGAGTAATCGAAGTGTGTGCGAATCGGGCACTCAGAACACGACAGCAGCTGAGCTTCGAAACCTTTGCGGGACATGTCTTCTCTACAATGGGAAACTCGCCACGATTCACTCACTGGCCGTCTGTGTAGATGCTGAACGCAACATGACTCCGTTTCCGAGCACATGTGAACCCGCTGCACCGCCAGGCACAGAGGCGCATCAGGCGCACTGCAGATTGTGTGCGAGACACGCCATAGACGTCGTACCATATCCCGGATTCCCAACACTTTGTGCTTGAGCTGAGGTCGTCAATGTTGCCTGGCGATGCGGTCCGGCCATGAACTCACTGAACGCCTCTTCCTCGAGCACTGGATGCCCAACGCCGATCGTAATGACACACCACGGGGGTTGTCGGGTAAGTATCCAGGCACTCAACATCGACACCACGCGAGCCGGAAATAACAAAGTGCAATAGAGATAGTCCCATCCACGGGTTGTACGAGGGAACTTCAGCGTTCTGGGCCAAGTGCCTAGAGCAGGACCTCCTGTCGCCAGGGCACAGCCTGTGGCAGAAGGAACAGCGTCGTCTCCACAGCATCGAGGGCTACCACTTGCGTCATAGCTGCAGCATTGCAACAATGAAGAGAAGGGGCGTTCAGAGGCATTCCCATAGCACCGGGTGCCAGTCCAGTCCAGAACGTCATCCAGCCGCCGAGTTCCTCCGGTCGTGCCACAGATCTTTCCAGCCCTCGGGTGTCTGTCGTCATGATACTCCTGAGTCGCTGGATTGCGCGTCGGAGCGCGGGAAGCCGGAACGAGGTAGACGTATCACGGTCGCGGAGCCAGCTGTGTATCCTGGAGCGCCGCTATGGCACCCTGTGCGCTAATCTGAGTGTGTGCTCACAGATGGTCTCTGCGACTTCAAGGACGGACGGGATGCATCCATTGCGAGAGAACAAGCTCGGTAACGAATGGCGGGCGGCGTGGAGAGTTTGCGCTGGATCCAGGCAGTGGGCAAACCGTCCCTCGATGAGGAAGCTGTTGGCCCTTGAGTCTCGAGCAGTCCAGTCGTCCAAAGTTGGACGTTGCACGTCGACAATTGCGCCCTTGAGCTGAGGTTCACCGCCTTCTAAAATCGGCGTAATTAGTACCAAGGCAATGGCCCCAACAGGCAATCGCCAGTCACCACCACTTCCCTTGCAATATGCCCATATTTCAGCGTCTAGCAATCTTCCCGTCTGCATTAAGCTCACGGTCAAAGGCCAGATGTGTATTCATGACTTCGTAAGCTGTCCCCGCCGCTAGCCCTCGCAAACGCCTCCGACGCATCCATAAACAAGCTAGCAACAAGCAGCACCCCGTTGAAAATCGCCATCATGTAAAACGGCGCGCCGTTGGACAGTTTATCAAACAAAGCCCCTCCCAGTTTCGTGAGAATCAGGATCGCCGCGCCGCCGCACAGCGAGTACACTCCCGCGATAGATCCCTTCAAGCGCACTCGGGATACCGAGTCCTCCCCCGTGGAGATGCGGATTAGCGGCTCGGACTCCGCAGACTCGTCCTCGTCCGGAGCAATAGACGGCTCGCGCCGAACTGACCGCGGCAGCTCAACTGCCAGGACACCTTGGCCAAGGGATCCCAGACTGCAGACAATGGCCCCAATTTGGCTGATGCCAATGAAAGCAACCACCAAGAAAATGATGGGGTTGCCGCCCCGTCCATCCACGTTCTTGAACTCGGGGCTTGCGAGCTGTGGGAGAATGAGGTATCCAATCATGCCAAGGACCGTCGCAACGACGATGGGATAGTTGACCCGTCCAGTGCGCCCGGAAAAATACCCAAAGAGAGGAGCACATATCAAGCCCAAGAGCTGTGCGACTCCAGTTAGAATCGATGATAGAAGGTAAGCCGCTCGGCATTCCTTCTTCAGCTCGGGCGAAGGGTCGTTCGGCGAGCCTTTACAGTAGCCATTGCTGATGAAATATGTGTTGACGAAAAGGGGGATAAAGAGGGAGATGGCTACCGTAGAAGCTCTCGCGACAAAGCCGCCGAGATAGCCAAGCGCAATCCTGGAGTCGGTGAATCCCAACAAGACAGAGTCTTTCATGAGATGAAGGTAAGGAACCACCTTCTGCCGAGTGTCAGCGACCGTCCAAGCCAAAGGGGCAGTTAAATCCGAAGCTCACCTGTCGGGCTCCCTCCTCATGGTCCGTCCCAAGCCCCTCAAACGCGTCGTGTCGGTTCCTAGTACCAAAGAGCACTTTCCAACCTTTGCCGTCTTCGCCCCTCAGGTTGCGCAGTCCGACACATACAGCCACGGCGACAAACAGCGACACCGCACCCACAACGTAGAAGCTGTACGAGACAGCTTCACCAGGAGTTATGCCGTCAATCTCGCCGAATCTCGCTGGCAAGGGCAAGAACAGGGACAATGCCACAAGGGCGCCGCATCCCGTAAACAATCCTACATATCCAGCCAACGCAGATGGCTTGCCGGATGTGGCTGCCGAGTTCGGGTTCTGTACTCGCTCATCCGACAAGGTTCGGGTATACCGCTCCGGCGTGATGGTGACCTCGGACTCAACCGAGAAGGCGGCGCTCAGTCGTGCATTAGGCTTCGCTCTGGGAAATCTCTGGGTCCTCGCAAGTTCGTCTGCGTCTTCGGTCAACGACGGGAGTATCGCCGTAACCATGGTGGCCCTGCATTCGTCAGCCCTCGGCTCCATGCATATCTCCGATTCTCCCAACTTACGCCGCCGACGCTCCCACCGCGAAGAAGATGCGTGCCAGCAGCAGCTGGGGATAGACATTCTTCGCCTGGACGAAAACCGCCAATGCGATGGCGATGATCGCGTAGCCGATGACCGCTACCCATCGCACTCCCAACCGGTCGGATACAAGACCCCATGTCGGACACGCCACCAGGGCGACAAGCTCGTCGGCGAAGCCCAGCGTGCCGACGACATCGCCCACGTTCTTCTTCTGGCCGATCAGGTCGGTTATGACAAACGAGACGGAGCTGTTCAGGAAGACGAGGAACGAGATGGAGAAGAGCGAGATGCCGAGCAGGTACGTCACTGCCTGCGCCGTCGTCGTCGAGGGTGAGAATGGCAGGAATCGCAATATCGATGGCATCTTGTCGGCGATGAATGACCTCTCAAGGCGAGGCGATGACCAGAATCACATCGCGAGGGGGGAAAGCTAGAGGGTGCAGTTGTTTACCTATTAATACAGACTAGTCCAAGGGCGAGATACACTTTGGAGGGAGATGCGAAAGGCCGCGGCTGAATTACATAAGCAGCCCTTGGCCATTGCGGCTGGGAATGCCAAAGAGTGGTGCCAACTACCTATATTTTCGGATACACGTTGTACGAAGCTACTTCTTTTCAAAGTTTGAACGCTGCTTCATCATGGCGTGGCTACGAGCTGGCTTCTCAGCGAGATGCCGACGTCATCTCGTATCGCCCGTATTGACTGAATGTACGTCCCTTGCACCCGTAAGCTAAACCTTTACGCCCACTTTCCTCACTTTCAATCAATAACTCCCATGGCTCCCATGTCACTATACACTGCTGATGGTCCGTGACGGACTCGCCCTCTACCATGCCCACAGCACCTTGTGATGAAGCGTCCGCGCCCCCAGCCGCTCAAACTCAAAGGGCGTGATCCATGAGTCGTTGGTCGACAGCTTCGCAAACACGCTGGCGCCTTTCCAGGCTACGACTTGCTCGTCCATATCCCTAGCACTTCTGCTGACCAAGATCCTGTCAGTCAGGTCCGGCCGCCGCGCCTTCAGCTTCTCCTCCAGCACCACGGTGAATTGCGGGATCTTGGAGCCGCCTCCAATAACCATGATGCTTCCGAGCAGGTCGCGCAGCTTCTTGTCGTCGCTCTTAGCGGCGTTCTGGATACTGGTGAGGATAGCAATGTCGAGAGGCGCCATCGGAAGGACAGAGTCTCTCTCTGCCGCTATTGATGTGGCGCTTCGCTCTGGGGTTTCAACGAACATTCCCGGAGGAGGTTGAGAGGCCTGAGAAATTTGTCCAGGTACGGGAGTGCCCGCACCACGAGTTCCGCTCGGGGCGGGACTGTCGCCATTGATACCGTCTCTGCCCGATCCGAAGACGAAAGGCGCGGGAACGGGTGTGCCACTTCCTTCTGGGGCCGGGGATCCAGCGTGAGACTCTGCTGGTGTGCCATTGACACCCTCGCCTCTGCCAAGAAAGTTGAATGGCTGCGACTTTTCCTTGCTAGGTGTTGAAACTTCCTGCTGCAATTGCGACACTCCGTTAGTTGTTATGGACGGCCTCACCAGCGCCAAGATCGCAAGCTGTGCTGCAGAGGATGGGTCATCAGGCATCTCCACGTCGTAGGCGTTGCACGAACGTTCGACCAACTTCCGCCGCCCTCGCAACTTGACACTGTTGTCGAAGATTGATGGGTCGAACACCCCCATTGCAGAAAGAATGACCTCATCATACGTCTTAAATGCGTACTTCCGAGTAGGTTGGTTGGGCGCCCGAACGTGAAACTGGTAGAGCTGGACCGAAATGTCGGCTTGAGACATGGTGCAGTGCTTGGTCTTGAGCTCCTCGGCCAAGAGGAAGTCGTATCGCCTCTGCAGGTTGATGTCCTGGTACGGGAAGTTGTCGTAAAGCATCATCTTGATAAACGTCTCCGTGATGTCGTAGCCGCCGTACTTGAGATTCACCCTCGAGTCTTCGATGCAGAGACCGTCTTCGACGCAGGTAACAGACGTCTTTTGTGCTCCGACATCGACGACGCAAGCTTGAGTGTATCCGGCACCGAACGTCGCGGCCATGCTCTCCTGGACAAAGCATACTTTGCTAAACTCGAACCAAGTCATGCATGACCGCAACACCTGCTCGACGTATCGCTTGTCGTACAGATCTGGGATGACAAACACGCAGCTGTACTGCTGCCACTCGCTATTCGTCTTCAATCCCAGCTCTTGACGGAGCGCTTTGTCCAGCAGGGTCTCGAAGTCGTCGTAGAGATGCTCCTGGCTCGAGTAGTCGTCCTCATTCCACCATCCATTGCGTATTGGCCACCACAGCTTGAACTTGGGGTCCGAATCGTCGGGCACGCGCAATGCTTCGTTGCCAATGAAGCACGATGCGAGAGACTCTGCGTCCTCGAGGGTCTGGATATCCGTCCACTCAATCTCGAGGGGGTCGTTGTGTTTCTGGATTATTTCGGGCTCCGTTCGACGGTTAAATGTCTGAACCAGCTCCTTGGAGTTTGGCAGCACTTTCCGTTTGTTGGCACGCATCTCAGTCTTGAGCTCACTGCACATCTTCTGGTACTTCTTGGACCACTCCTCCCCGTATTGCTGGTCGGTGGTCTTGGCCTCAAACTGCCGGCGGGGGAGCGATTCGTACATTTCAGATTCGGTCTGGGGAAACTTTGTCGCGAGAGTCGTGGGGATGGTCTTGGGGAGGGCGTCGCCGGCGAAGCCTATCCGCAGATTCTGGCTGCCGGGATGAATCACAATTATCCTAGAGGGATCCACGCCGCCAGATGGCGTCGCAGCGCCGTCTTCCTCTGCGAGATCCGGTATCGGAAGCGGCAGTTCGCCATTGGCGGGTTTGGAAAGGAGACGGTCGCGATCTCGTGCGCTTTGGACGAGTCGGTCGCGCGTTGCGTCGCTCTGGAGTCGGAGAGCAAGGACCTGGTCATCGCGCTTCATATAATCGCTGGCCTGCGCATTAGTCGAGCTTCAAGAGACGTGTCACCTCGACACTCACGTGTAGTAGTTCTTCTGGTTGATTGGCGTCACGTCCGGCCAAGTCGTCAGCCTCATGCCATTGTCGGTCCTCTCCAGCCCTGGGCAGCGATATCGTCAGCGCAATACCATGATGGGATGGCGACCCGGGGTCGAGATGGGCATACCCTCTCGGAGGAGGACCCTCTCCGACACCTTGCCGACCATTGTAAGATGTTTGCCGCCGCTGTAGGGGTCGGTCTGGCAGGCTACAGTTGTCGCGAGGGAGTTGTTGAAGGCATCCCTGCATTGCCCGGCAATTTCCCGACGCGATGCTCTGGCTCCGGCGCTGCGGCTTCACTATAATCCGCCCACCTTTTCCAAGTGCTAATCAAAGCCACGGCCACCGATCACTTGCCGCTGCCGTGGTGCGTTATACAGATGATACCTCGAATGGCGGCGAATTCACGTGGTCATATATTATATCCGGTAATGACGCTGGGTATCCTCCTCGGGTCTGCTCCGTATCATCGACATATACGGACTAGGGGTCATCACGAATGGAAGCCCCCTGCAGCTGATATGCGCCTGAGACAGATGTCATCACGTGTGTGGCACACCGCCGCCTGGCTTGAGGGTGGCTGCCACCAAAATACCTGGGATTCTCGCCATTCATCCAGGCACAGATCAATAGACAGTCTCTACGATATATCTATTGTCACCTCTTGCGACATCCCCGAGCCCATCAGCGCCGTTTGATGCTTGGCGCCTGTCGAAGTTCACATTTCCATCGTCTTGTGAAGACAGATAGCGTGGCAACAGTCGTCTTCACACGTCGAACATCGCCCTTTGGCCATGGCCAACATCACATCCTCAGCTCCACCGGGCTGCGGCAATGGGTCGCTAAAGATACCCGAGCCCGCGGTGGCGTTGGCTCTCGTCTTCGTCGCCTATGCCACTGTGTGCTCCGTCTTGCGTTTCCGACGCCTCAACGACATACGCTCTCGATACAACTTTCCGGATCGAGCCTCTTTTTCTCGAATGACGCATGCAGATGCCCAGGCCATTGTGTATAACATTAGCTGTTTCGAGTTCCCTCTCTTCTTCGACCTCGCGTTGCGATATGCCCTGTTCAAGGTGCGTCAACTGACTGCCGGCTCCGTCTTGGACCTGTACTGAATTAAATGACGTTAGACATATGCCATCAAGAATATTGCGAAACTGCTGGTTTCCGTGAGCGATCTTGCCAAGTCTGATCAAGCGCCTAAGAGGTAATACGAGAGCCAACCAGCGGGCCAGTATTTAAAAGACGGCAATATGGATCAGACTAACACCATTGCCAGATACGAGGATACTGAAGTCATCTTTGCCTGGTACATTTGATTCAGCATTCGCTGCTCTGGGAAACACTCTCGTACTGACATTGCGTAGCTTTGCGCTCTTCCCTCCAAGTTCGCCATTGCTCCACAAGGCCGTAGCCAGGATGAACTACTTGCACGCCCCGTACATCAAGTCTGAAAGGATTCTCAACCAGGACCTGCTCTACGTCCTTTACACCGCGATGGTGGAGCCAATCAGGTTTATGCGTCTCTATGAGTGGAGGCCGCTCACCGAGATGGAGATTGCAGCGCAAGCGACGCTCTGGAAGTGCGTTGGCGACATGATGGGTATTGACTATGCGGAGCAACTGGGGAAGAACGAGTGGAACGACAGTATCGAGTTCATGGAGGACGTTACAAGGTGGGGCTGCAACTATGAAGATAGTTATATGCTGCCCTTGCCAGACGTTCACCGCCTCGGCGCCGTCCTCATGGACCTGCTCTTATCCGCATATCCCAAAACGATGCGGCCGCTAGGGTACCAGATGCTCTTGGTCATCCTGGGGGAGAGGTTGCGGTATGCTTTTGGGTATGTCTGGAACCACCATTGCAAAATCTCATCCTCTAAACCTGACCTTGCATCAGCTTTCCGGAGCCTGGGGTGGCCATATCGGCACTCACCTACGTCCTCCTACTGTCGCGACAGATATTCATTCGGTACCTCGCCCTGCCACGATTCTCTCCAATGCGATACGTCGCCGATCCAGATCCCAAGACGGGTCGGATGCACCACACTCACTACTTGAAGGAGCCGTGGTACACTCCCGCGACGCTGTGGGCTCGCTGGGGCCCGGTGGCGTGGGTCACGAGAGCAACTGGCGGGATGATTCCTGGCGACGGCGGTGCAGAAATGAAGCCCGAGGGTTTTCTGTTCGAGGACATTGGGCCTCGATGCAAGATGGGTAGGGGGGTTGAGGAGACGGCACGGATGGAGGAACAGGTTAGAGCGGTAACGACTCGGACGGGGACATGCCCTTTCGCTGTCCCTGCTGCGACGGCATGAACGACAGGATCACGACACGAGATTGCGAGAATTCTCAAATACAGTAATGTGTCTGGGGCATTAGTCGGGGAATATTCGTATGGAGCCATGGATACGTAAAGGACTCACGCGAGATGAAGTCATTGGAGTACATACGCTCTGCGACTTGGCCTCATGTTGGTGAGTGGGGGACCGGTTAAACACAGACCGAATGCAAACCACAACACAACGATTACACATGGAGCCATACATTTTATTACACTCTTGCTGATCACTCGAACTGTCAAGTCAATGTGACGAGTCTTGGAGAGGAAGGCAGGTGAGGCTAGGTAGGTCACCTGACGTAGCCACCAATGACGTTGACACTTGTCGCCATTGACCAGCCACGTTCCCTCAACCCCTTCATCCAACAACCACAACCTTTCCACCAAAGGCACAGAGCATCATCGCGTCGACACACCGAGATACTGCTGACAAGGCGTTCCGTGCCAAGTCCGTTTCTTACACCACCATCAACAACGGCAGCTGGACTCGGGGGCCACCACCGATGATCCAAGATGCCTGCGATCCCGGTTTATAGCTCCAGCCCAATTAGTGCCTCAAAGGCATCAGGCGTTACCCCCCACACCAAGCCGCCGGAAGCATCGCGAGCAAATCGGGAGACCCCAGAAACGCGCACAGCACCGAGTGGGCGGCAGACGTACTCGCCAGCAAAGCCCGGAGCCATACCTTCGCTGCCTGTGCAAACCGCCGCGCCCCAGCCATTCGCCAGTATTCAGCCTACGCCTACGTCGAGCACCGAAACCAGCAGTCCGCCTGCTCCGCAGCCAGGTGCTGTCCCTGTACCGCCAGGTGGAGCGAAGTATATCCCACCACCAAAGGCGGGAGAGTCGGTTCAACATGCTCAGCCGCCTCAGACGAGAACGATGCCCATGCCACCCCAAATGTCATATCAACCGCCCGTCGCTTCGCAACCAATTCAAGGCCGCTCATCAACTACGACGGCTGCGCCAGCCCTACAGATGGGAGGCCCATATCCAACGACCCTGCAGGAACAGAATCCAGCAAGCTACTCACACCCTCCGGGGTACCAACAAAACGTCCTTGCGTCGGAGTTCAACAGCTATCAGCGGGCGGCGCACCACGCGTCAGTTGACCAGAACTCCAGGATGATGGCTTCGTTTGGACAGGACGGAGAGCCGGGGGTTTGGGACTCGGCGAAGAAATGGGCTGCGGCAGCCGGAGAAAGCCTCGCCGCCGCGGAGAACGAAGTTTGGAAGAGGATCAACAAGGACTAGGAGCCGGTTCTGGGCCGAGCTAAGCGGCCAGAGGATGGCCTCGAAGGCCTCTGTTTGTCTGTTAGTGTAGGCGAGCAGGAGGTTATGGCTTATCACGCAACATCAAAAGTATTGGCTGCCGAGATAATCGCCGCGACGGGGGCAGGGGCCCCAAGATGGGGCCATTCGCTCGTTGTAGCTCGTTCTACTCGTGAGGGCGGGCAAGGGATTCCCTGGAAAATCTGTCGACAGTGCCAAACCGGCGCCGCCAGCTAGCACCGCCGGCCATCCCATGAAGGAATAGGTTCCAGGGTCGCGGATCCGAGGATCAAACCGCACCATACGCGGCCGAGAGAACGATGATTGCGTCCGCCGGGGCGAAGCTCGTGAAGGGCTCGATTGGCTCGATCTCGTCATTATCAAATAGGTGGTGCGGATGGCTAGCCGAGATAGCGACGCAACACGGTGCAGTCTATGCCGCCAGTCAACAGATCGGCCAGTGCGCTGATCGATCGCCTATTAATACCTACCCAGCGCTTTGCCATCCAGCCCCGAGGAGGAGCTGGGGTCGTTGCGGGCGGGGCGCTGTCATGCACCAGAGCAGACGGCCCACACCACAAGTCAGGGAAGCAGGGACGTACGAGTACTCGTACGTACAATCACATCAATCAGGCAACGAACTGCAAAGTCGCATCGCTCCACGACCCATCCTTCGGCCACGACGGCGCATGAATGACCAGTGATTGGCGAGATGATGATCTGCGCTTCCCCGGAATCGCGGCTGGACACGTTGGAGATCCCGCCCGGCTCATGCGGAGCTTGCTCGCGCGAGTGCGCCCTGTCGCCTTTGCTCGAAGCTCACCGAAGGGCATCATGGATCGGCGAAGGACATGAATCATGGTGCCGTTTTGCGCCTGTCGAGTTGGGATGGGGTGCTACGTAACTAAGTATGGCGATGAACCGTCACCCAGGATCGCGGCAGTCGAGCGAGCCCCACGACGGTGCCTCCGTCTCAAACGCTGATGAGGTTTGGAACGCAGCCAACAGTGAAGATTTGATTTCCGCGCCGGCCACGCCGATATCCGCGCTGACGCATGTGCGGACGAGACGTGTGACAGAGATTTGGGTGCGGAGTCGCGCAAAGCTGCCGTGGACCTTGGATTAATAGGTGTGACAGATCTGAGACCAACCCGAAACCGCCGGCTGGTAGGGCTGCCTCCGCCTCGCCTCTTTTGCTCACGGGACCTTTTCGAAGAATCTTCACACATACCTAATGCGGAGTAGTCCGCACTCGGGCTGCACAACACGCTCCTGGCGTTGGTGGGGTCGTTCAGCTTGTCATTTGTCACGCCGACGTGGAGCATCGACGGGGACGCCAGCTGCACGTCAACTTCAAACGCCCCAAACGCCTCAAACGCCTTCAAACGTAGTGCCTTCCATCGTCTAGACGCGACTGCGAGTACGTACGTACTCGTACGCGCTAGGCTTGCCGAGCCTGGCGGAGCTCGGCCGCTCCTCGTGATATTTTCGGTTCAACAAGGCCGAGTAGTGCCGATTTGGCCAAGCCCCAACGTCGCTTAGGACCTCTCGACTTGCGATCCTCCCGTTCCCCCTTTCGGCCCAGATGGCGTCGGAGGAGCCCGCAGTGCCGCCGTCTCCAGCTCGGTACGGATAGCGACCATGAACCTTCTTGGCGCCGCGTCAAGGGTCCCGTGCCGCCGTTTTGCGCTGCCCCCGAACGAGGCCGTCGGGCAATGTGCTCTTACTCGTACGGGCGAGGACTCCATCAGGAGAGCAGCTCTTCCTTGGCGGTTTCTCTGCTGGTAGTAGAGTCCACCGCCAGGCCCGCCCCCTGTACACACTCCGCCCACACCCCTCCACGTACGAGTACTTGTGCGTGGTTTTGCGCAGTGCCTGAGTACCCCAGCACGTCCCGCCTCATCGGATTACAAAGCCCTGCTCACGGTGTCATGGCCGAGGTTTGTGGGCCGGGAGATGCTGCGGGAGGACACGCTAGTGAACCATGGTACGGAGTGGATGCCTTACCCATTGCTGCTGCTGCACATGCGAGTACGAGTACATCTCGCGGCCAGCTGGCTTCCCGTTGCCATTGGGCCGGCATCAGCCCTTGTCTCCAAGCGAGGCACCCGCCTCTTTGGGTTCTTTTGTCCAGCAGGAGCTGAGACAAGCCACCTCCTAGCCTCTAGACCGTACCATCTTCTGCCCTGAGAGGAGTGTTGACGCCAGGCTGAGCTCGCCGGTCGGCTCGTTGAACGATCTGACGGGATCCCATCGATGGCTATCACTCGACGCTTACAAGTCATCTCGGCCACCCACTCCCTCTTGCTCGTACTTTCACGGTTCCAGTCGGCATCTCCACTTGATACAAGGCAAATCCGTCTGACGCAATTAGACACACGCTGCTCTTTTCTTTTCCGTCTTCAACTCCGGGTGCCTGCTGACTTCGTTCTCGGGTGTGGCCTTAGTACGAGTCCTCTTGGCGCTGAACCCCTGACCCCTGTTGCATCGGCATCTATTCGATGATGTGGGTACATGTGTTAGTCCGCACGTAGCATCGTGCCCCAGAAGACAGGGTTTTGGCACCTTTTTGAGCGGGCGCTGCTCTTGCACCCGGGGTGTTGACTGAGTCAGGCCTGGCCTGAGCGCCGTTTCCGTTCTGGCGATCCGTTTCCGCCCGTTTACTGATCGGGAATTTGCGCGAGTGCCGTCGAAACGTTCGAGCCGTCGATCTACGGGATGAGGTGTTTGCAGGAAGAACTGTTTTGCTTAATTCCGCTTACGCTTTTGCTTTAGGGGTCGTGATCCTTGAGTCGATGTTAGGCGACTGCGGTGTAGAGACCTAGCATCACGAAGGTGCCTTTGGTACGTTATTTCCGCATCGCGGGCTCAATGGAGTAGCTGTTGGTGTTGTGCTTTCACCTCGGGAGTGGTACAAGTAGTAATAGCTGATGCCTTGGGCATTTAGGCAAGGATGGATGCAAGCTAACAAGGAGTTGTCGCAGCGATGATCGCTTACTCTAAATTGACTTACCCAGGAGATCTTCGCGGTTAAGCTCAGCTGAGAATACTAACTGTAGGCCCTTCTCTCGACGCGAAAGCGCTTGAATCGGTGCCGCAATGATGCAGCCATGCCTGTGCACTGATGTGCTCGGGGGCTGGCTGCGCGGCACCCGCTCCATTACGTTTTCCCCTCAGCGAAATGCCTTAGTGAGGGTCCGATGCCGTTGAGATCGCTTACGCGGTTATTCCAATCTCAGGTTATTGGGATTTTGGCTTGGGTAATGAGCTCTTGTCCAGCAACAAGACCAACGCCGCTCGCGAGGCTGGGTCGCAGCTGTTTCGCGACAGGACCGGACCGTCAAGTGCTGGACCCTGCTCACCGTTTCGCCAAGGTATCTACCTGAGAAACGGCAGATACCTTGTCCTTTCAAATACAGGGGCCCCCAGTGAACTTGCCAGTGACAGGGGAATTCCGACAGGCCAGGCCATTCACTCCGAGGACACCGTAAGACGTCCGACCCATAAAACACGTGAACACCGCTTGGAACCTGGGCTTCACTTTCTGCGTTTGGTAATATTACTCCGTAGGCTCCGTTGTCTCCAACCAAAGGACGAGAGTATGAGCCCCCTGTGCTGTGACCGCGCAACCGGGACCACGTCCGTCCCACGAGGTAAGTTACCGAAAGGCAAAAGTATTTTAACCTACCTGGTTTGATCCATGCGGGCCTCCATGTGCTGGATGCCATTGTTTCGATGCGTTTCTAGAGATGGAGGGCCTAATTGGGTAACGCCAGTGCAACCATTGCTGCGGGCACGTCACACTTTCCTGGAAGCGATGGCAGGCCTGGAAAGAGTGCCCTAGAAATAGTTCGATGAAACATGCGGCCTCACGCAGAACCGGCGTGTCCGAGCCCGGGATGATGGGGGTGTATTCCGCGGCGCATACAACGGAGTTGAGAAGCCGAAGCGGAGGGATGAGGCGACGGCGACGACGCCGCCTTTCTCGCGATCTTGAGGTGGATACTTCGTACGACTTGTTTGGGGTTGACAGCCGACAGTTTGTAAAACAGAACCAGAAGAGAAAATGGAAAACTGGAGCTCATCTGGAGTGCGTACAGAAGAAAAGCCCGAGGTCTCTGTGCGTTGCCCATCCCTAAGGCAACGGAAACGCCTGAAACCAAGTCACGCAGTCGTCGGCCGAGCGATATGCCGGACGACAGAACCTGCGACCCAAAAGCGAGCTGCCAAGGGCCCGAAATGGCCATGTTCGAAAGCGCCGCAGCTTGTTTCGAGTCGAGCCTCAACAGGGCTCAGTTGTCTGCCGATAAGTTGTTCCATCGCATCCTACAACTGCAACGTTTCAAAAGCGCGTGACCGTTTTGGGCAGAGTTCGAGGCTGGGCAACGCGCCCAGCAGTGTGAACGCAAAGCTGAGGTACGGAGGTCGATTCCGACGGTTTCCACCTGCTCAAAACAACGCTAAACTAATTTTAGAAATTATTTATTACTAATTACTACCTAAAACAGTTTAACGTCATATTGAATTAGTGGAAACTTTGCCTCAAGGTACCCAGGTACCTCTCTTAGGTACCTTAGGTACCTAACCTTGCGTCCTGTAACCTTGCGTCTGAAGCGGCCAGCGAGGCTGCCCACTGAAGCACCTGGTGAATCTCAGGGCAGCCACAGCCACAGGGTGGAATGTACCTCGAGTACGTACTCTGCCCTGAGGTCGCTAAGCCGCATCGGAGAAGTGCTGCTGCCTGCAACAGCACTAATACTGCAGCCCACAGCGGGCGCGGTTTGGCTGAGCCACCTCAACCACTTTGGAAGGGACGGCACAGAAGCTGCAAGGCCGAAGGTGCAGTGAGTAGGTACCTACCTAGGTAAGGTAGGATTGGGTGTTTCTAATCCAGTATACATACACCTGGATCAGGTACGTATTGCCCTACCGTTGGAATTTTGTTCTCCCGGCTGTCAGTGTGTCGGCTGGCCCCCAACCTCGCGTCGACTTCACCACTTACATCCATCCACCCACCTACGGAGCAAAGCTCACACACCTGACAGCTTGAAACCCGGAACCATGTCGAGCCTCCATCCATCCTGGAGCTCCTTGTTGCTTGCGCGCCCCAGCAAGCTCTGGCCAAGCCAGGATCCTACCAGTGCAGATGCTGCAACCCAGTGGTTGTTTGTACGGAGCACCTACGAACGTACGAGTACGGACGGCATCGTGTGGAATCTCGCGACGCATCACAATGCGCCCGCGCGCGCGCGCGCCCGGCGGCCAGAGGCGGCCAGAGAGAAAGACGGGCAAACAGACACCAAGACGCAGGCACCGCACAGCATACCTACTCGTAGGTACATCCGCACTCAATCTTGAGCCTTGGGCCCTGGCCTTGCAGGCTCGGAGGGACTGGTGAATCCGGCTCAGCGGGTACCGGCGTTCCGGGCCTGACCTTGCTAGCACGACGGTGGGGTTCCTGGATGCCCTTGAGTCCTTGACTCCGGAATCCTTAGATGCCAAGAAGCGAGCATGGGAGCCAGCCGTCCTGTCCCATCCTGTCCCGACCCGTCCTGCCTTGTGGCCTGGCTCCCTGACTCTTCTGTATCTGTACCTGACTCCGTACCCATCGTCACCGCCGTCGCCATTGCCTCTTATGACCGCCGCCTTCCCATGGGCCTCTCCTCTTGTCGATGGGCTCGTTCAGTCGTGTTCCCGCCCTAGCTTACTTTGTCAGTCCCGTGCCCTTGGCTGGCCTAACACTCTCTTGTCTTGCCTCATCCTGGCCCCGTGTATTCTGCTCTTAATATCTCTTGGTCTATGTTACGCACAAGAGCTGGCTCTCTCCTCCTTCGTTCCAAGACGCCGCTCGACCACTTCACGATCTTTCCACTGAGCAGGCCAAGGACAAAACATCCAGCGCCGATCCGCTCCCTTCCGAACTCGTCCGACATCACTCTCTCTTAAGAATCCATACTGTCCTTTACTTTCGCCTGGTTCACTTCGATGCTCGTACGGAATACCCACTTACACTCCCTACTCGATTCACCCCGCGATCCTCGTTCATCCTCGTCGCGATACCAACCCTACTGGCACTTTGTTATTACGCAACTTTTGGTAAGTAAGTCGGGACTCAGCTCGAGGCATCCTTGGTTGTATCGTTTATGAGACGTGCTCGCCCGGAAGCCTGCCTTTATTTAGACCTGCATGGCTTTGTGCCCACTCGTCTGCCGTTTGCTAACGAACCACCACCACGCAGGCGCTCACCATTCTTGACCGACAACAGCTTCCTTTCTTGAAGTCATTTACACACCTTTATCTCTCTCTTTATTCACCTCGCCGAAATCCTTACCTGGGCCATGGAACCCAGCCAGGCGGAACTGTATGCCTCCTCTGTTCCCGAAGCTTTCTCCTGCTATGATCTTGCTAACACACAGCATGCGGCAGACGGCATCAGATGCAGCCGCACCACTTCTACCCCAAAACCGCCGACGACAAGCTGCAATCACCGGGCCTGCATCAGACATATCCTGTGGCGATGATAGACGGAAGCGGAGTGCCTACGACCGAAGGGGTGTCTACGAAGGCGGCGTGGATGACACCGCCGACTTCGCAGCCGCGCCGACGGCCCGCGACAATCTATCAGGGCATGTCTTGCTGCTTTGGCGATGAATACACGGCGATGCCGAACTGGGACTCGTTGTCTCTGCAGCCCGAAACTGACGACACGTCGTCTCCACCCGTCTCCATGCATCAGGAACTCCTCCCCCTTGGCATGGCCAATAACAGTGAGTTGTTTCAGGTTCGCCTTCACGTTCGGAGTTGATCAAGTACAGGCCACTG
Source organism: Tolypocladium guangdongense (assembly GCA_022114105.1). NCBI lineage: Eukaryota > Fungi > Ascomycota > Sordariomycetes > Hypocreales > Ophiocordycipitaceae > Tolypocladium > Tolypocladium guangdongense. The sequence goes on along the minus strand of NRQP01000001.1, from coordinate 3,171,678 downwards.
GACTCAAAAGACTTGCGAGGAAAGCCTTGATTTTCAAGGACTGGATGTGGACGGGCCAATCGGTCAGGGCTACACCACCGACGAAGTTGTTCCCATTATTGACCTGAGGTTTTCGGATCCAGCGCAAGACGGACAACCCTTGAACTTGGGCGACAGCCTGAATCGCCGCAGAATGTCCGGCTCGTCGCTTACCACGTCCGGCGCCATGTCGGACCTGCCATCGTACGACGACTTCCCAACCGCCCTGTCCGAAGCGCCATCGTTCAGCTCAGATTACCCTACGACGTCGAACCGCAACTCCCTCATGTCCTCGATACACTTGTCTCCTATGCCGTCGCCGCGCATGACGCCCCACAGCAGGCCCGAGCAAGTCAGGGCGCATAGCCGCGGCCGGGCATCACCATCTCCTCGACCGACCATGCGATCAGTCCCGTACAGCATCGAGGGGTCAAAGAACCAGCGGTGGTCAACGGGATCATATACCCCATCACAGAACCGACGGCATTCTCCCTTTGTGTATAACAGCACGCCCGAAATCTACGGAATGCCCCAGCGAATGTCCTATCAGGGGCACACTCCCACGACGTTTGCCACGCAGCCGCAACCATTTAGTATCGGAAATATCCACGGAGGGTCACGCGCACCATATATGATGGCTGGACAGCCGATGTATCAGAGAAACGGCATGCTCCTGCCATCCCAACCCTTCCATCCTGACGCGCGCCACTTGGAGCAGCCGCCTCCGTTGCCATCACAGGGTCTGTTCAAGATGCTGCAGAGCAATGGGGATCCGCATACGCCTTATGGACACTATACCGACCTGTCGGATCCTCCCGATCTGTTCGCGTCGCTGCGGGAGGAGCAGATACCGCCTCCAGACGAGGACATGAACCCCTCGAATGCCGACCTGATTCCCTACGAGCAAGACCTGAGATTCGAAGGCGACTTGTATACCCCTAGATGGGTTCGCGGTCACGGCAACAAGCGCGAGGGCTGGTGCGGAATCTGCAAGCCAGGGAGGTGGTTGGTTCTCAAGAACTCGGCATTCTGGTACGACAAGTCCTTCACGCACGGAATCAGCGCCGCTACGGGCAGTCCTTTCCAGGAGCCGCTGGACACGAAGCGGATGGATAGCAACCCGGACGTCTGGGAAGGCCTCTGTGGAAGCTGCAACGAGTGGATTGCCCTGGTGAGCAGCAAGAAGAAAGGCACCACGTGGTTCAGGCATGCGTACAAGGTAAGGGCGCACGTAGACAAGAAAGGGCGGGGAATTCGGGCTGACTTGCCATAGTGCCACACTCATCCCAAGATCAAGGACGCGCCAAAACGTCGCCGGGAGACCTGCCAGAGCCGAGCACTGACCGCCCAGACTTCGAAAAGCAAGCCGGACACGCAGCGACCGGAGACTCCGCAAAGCAACATCATGACCGCCTCTGGCCTGAACACTCCCACATCGGTTCCGATGGCTCAGGTCCACGCGCAGTCTCGGCCCCAAAACCAGGTGACTCCGATCCCGACCCCTGAGCCAGCCCGCCTACCAAGCGCGATGCCGACGTTGCTCCCGAGCTCCACAAGCGGTTTGGGAAACATGATCTAGGTCCAAGATTGTCCCTTCCTGTACCGATGATTTGTTCTGAGATTTCCTTTGTCTGGTTACGGTTTCTGGGTTGCTCTGTGTCAACGCCAGATTGACCGAGAGTGAACGGGCTCACGATTTGTGGCGTAACGCGTGTATGTCTTTCACATTTCGCCGTCTAGGATAGATAGGGTTCGGCCATGGTTTGCGTCTGGTTTCGCTGAACATGGGGTATGGAAGAAAATGGGATGGGATGGACCTTTGGTTTCACGGTACTGTGGTCCAGGCTGGGAGTCCTGTCTATGTGGCTGTCTTTCTACTTCTCTTTTCTGTACATCTGTTTGATCACAAGAGGCGGGGAGAGGCCGCTTCGGAAAACGCCCTGGGATGTTGACGTGCAGACGGCACGTCGTGACATCTCCTACGGCGAGGTCCTCGATCCTCCGCTGTGCTTGGGCCTTGGGGAGTGCTAGATTGTCTTGTTTCAACGTATTGCGGCAACGCTTTCTGTCGTCTTGGATGGGTATATAGGGGCTCGACGGGCTAGAGTTGTTTGTTGTTTGCATGGGCAACGGATCAGTCAGGGTAACAATTGATAGACAGGGCCACGGAGCGAATGAGCATTGGCTTTTTTGTGCCTTTCAGAATGAACATTGCCGTTACTTCTACGAATGCTTCTAGAGCCCGGCCTGGGCAGTGCGTGCGTCGTCTGAACTCAAGGGGGGCGCGAGCAGGCAGAGACTTCGGATGCAATCCCATCTTGATCACCCACAGAACAGCCAACCAGTCCAGACGGCCTAGGCGGCTTAACCGAGCGCTCTAGGTATACGAGTACAAGCACATTACTCGACGGCACCTCACCCCCCATGGCCCCTAATCTACCAGGCGGTCCCGCCTCCATCGCGATAATCCAGCGCAGCATCGCTCTTGTGGATGCCCACTCGGCAATCGCCCACCTCGACTGATCGTTGACACAGAGCAGGTGGACAAGGGGCAGCGAGCGAGCCCACATCGTCCAGCTGGAATCGGGAGCTAAGAAAAAAAACAAGCCGAACGGAAGGACGTCGGGAGATTACGCGCACTTCCCTGGAGCTCTTGCTCATCAGCTCCCTGTTCGAGTACGGCAGTTCTGTGGGATATAGGCGTGGGAGTAGATGAATGGCCGGGGCAGAGCGAGCTCTGGAGGGGTCCTCTTGATGGAACGGGGGATATCCTGGCGGGGACGTTTGCGTGGCGTGTAGGCGAAGGACGGGTCGGTTCATGCGCCGCGGGATCCGTGCTGTGAGTCACAAGGACCACGGTGGAAGGGTGTTGGAGGTCCCAGCTGTTGAGGCCTTTTACCGAAGGGTCCGGCTGTGACGGCTTTTGAGGTTCAGCTGTACTCAACTTGGGAAGGTTGTACGACTGCTCTGTTAATGTAGAGCATGGGAGCCCAACCTGGAATGGTCAACAGAAACAGCCGAGAGACGATGACGTTGACTCACCCGCGGACGCCAGTATTGTCCGTCAAAGGAGCTCTTTGTGGTATAATAAAATGCGCCTCACAGCCGCAACTATTGGACCACGACGACGAACATCGAGTGCTGGCTCAAAACCTCAAACTCGCATCATGACCCCCTGTCAGCTGGCTGGCCACTGGGCACCAATCATGTGCAGCGAGGCACGTGTGTTCCAAACTCCAACACTCGTGGGATGCCCGCCAGTCAATGGGTCCCAAACGTCCTGCCTCTGGGACACAAACCCTAGCGTTTTTTGCCTTTCGTTTCAATTCTGCAAGCTTCCAGAGATCGGGAGATGGAAAAGCGAGAGATGGCACTGAAGATACTCCGACGTGCGAGGGTGGCATTCAACAGGGTACCAAGCCAAGCTGGATTCCGGCGGCGCGAGTTGTTCACCGCTTGGTGGTACGGGCGCCAGGAAGACCGCTGGTTTCGCTGTCATCGGCTCCCCTAACGAGCGCCATTATGGGGCTGCGATCGTATGTTGGTAAGTTTATGGTGAGATGCAGATCAGACACAGACATAGCCCCTCCACTCAGCTCGGCCCAGACGATGAAGCTATGCCGTATTAGGGGATGGGATTCGGAGTCGGTCAGATGGACGTCTATTCTTCCAGTTCGCGGCTCCGCCGCTGAGGTTCATCGGACCTGGGCAGAAGCGACGTTGGGTTTGTAATTGCCATCGCGTGTCCCTAAGAAAGCAGTTATGCCAGGGGCAACAAGGTTCAGACAGAACCGGATTTTGAACTGCAGTGTGGCTGCTGATGCCTTGCCGGACATGGATTGCGAGCCACCGCTTGTTTGTGGAATCAGCCCTTCATTGTCCTCTGCGAAGTATTAAGCGTACCCTCCGTGTGTATGTCTGCGTTGAGAAGAGGGCCAAAAGCGCAGAAAATAACATGTATAACAAGCACCTCTGAAGGTATGGCCAGAGTTCACATCCAGACAATGTCGGCATGACACTCCAGCATGAGTCTAGGCGGGATGAAGTCAAAGGGGCACCTGATGGTATGGAACATATGTGGCTCATCCGGAACAATCCAGGTGGCCTTGGCGTTGACGTCTGCGACTTGCCACCAGACGGGCATCGCAAGCCGCATGTCTTGGCAGAGACCAACAAATGGGGATTTTGCAAGCGCCGGTCGAATTCGTATCCGATCAAGTGGCGCCAGCATGACTTGGCGTATTGGATCCTTCTCGGTTTGTCGAGGACCGACTTCTTCAGTACTCCGTAGTGCGCACCTAATTAGCAGTCCGGGGGGTTGGGCGATCGAGATCCGCCCGAGTTCTCGAATTAGTCACCGCCGATGCGTCGTCGCAAGTCGGAACCGCCTTGGCCAGCGGATGCACCGTCCTCAGCAGCTCCTGCGGCTCCCGAGTTTTTCTCGCTGTCTAGCCAGACAAGACGGGTTATCGTTTGGGTAAACGCCGGCCCGAAAAGCGGCCGCTCGGGGCCGGCGGCTGTTGGCGCTCTGCGAGAAACAACCTTTTGTTGGCGGCTGGTGTGAGAGAAGAGACGGCGGCTGGCAAACCTGGCGGTTGGTTGACAGATGCTGATGCTCCGTGAGTCCGTTGCACCACAGGAAACTTTGTGCGTCCGCGGGCCCGGCTTGTGGGCCTGGAATCGAGCCGAAGCGGACTGGCGTAAATTCTATTAATACCCTCGGTGGTGAGGGCGGCATTGAGTTTCCAGCGAGCCTCCCGGTCCGTCCCTTGAATCCGCTCGGTTTCATGCCAGGACTCGAGATGGCAGACGAGATGCACATTGGCGTGGAATCTAGCTGTAGCTGCACCCGCAGCAGCACCGACGCCGCTGGGCTTCTTTCCTGTCTGCGGCGGCGAGAGAGCCCTGCCGAATGTCTCGAGCTCTTGTCCCTCACTTCCGTACTGCGGCCTCCAGGGACGGCCTTGCCCTGGAACGTTGGTCTTGTCCCCTCTCTGCTAGCACGTAGCAGAGGCTGCGGAGGAAAGTTGGAGGGCACAGTCGGTCCCCGGATTGGACTCGACGACAGAGGGCCGGCTTACCGCGTCAGGTAAGCGCCTGGACACGCTACAGCCACCGTGTCATGCCATGGCTGTGAATATGGTGTGTTGATGGAGCAGGTTGGGACAGTTGGCAAGGTTGGGTCGATGGTCGATGGTGGTGGTGCGACTGGGCACAATTGCAAAAGCCGTCGGTTGCTCCCGCCGAGCTGCGGGACACCCCCTGGCTGGCGGCAGCAGGAAGCATCAGGATCCGGCTCCTTCCTCGCCAGAGGCTGCGGCTTCGTGTCATGCTCCCGCCAGCCTGCAGCCCTTGTGCAGACAAGAGAGCAGCAGAGCAGGGCACCGGGCACCAGGGCACCAGGGCACCAGCGGCAGAGCACATGAATTCTCCCAGCCCTGCAGGTGGGTAAAGTCTGTAGGGTGGGTAAAGTCACGTTGGGGAGGGGGCGCCGCCTTCGATGGCTGGGCAGGCTCCGGGCTCCAGAGCCTCAACCTCCCGGCCACAGCTGAGCCACTCGACCCCGACGCCTCTGGGCCCCTCTGCCATTGCCTGTGCCCGTCTCGCCCCCGGAATTCGCACAAGCGGTTTCGGTCGACAGAGAACTGGAGACAGGGGTTCGCGGGAAACATGCAGCGGCGGCGAGCCGGATGTGGCGAGCCTCTTGCTTGCGTCCATGATGCAACTGGACCAGGAACGAGGAACGAGGAACGGGGCGCGCGGGGCCACCACAAAGGCGTGGCCGCCGATATCCACCGGTCATGGCGCCAGCCCAGCGTCCATGCAGTGCCTGAGGCGATGACTGAAGAGGCGCCTGCAACCACTGCCGAGCAACGCCAGCCCCTCGTCACAGCATCTTGCGAAGCGCAGAGCTCAGGAGTCGGTCCTCGCCAACCCCTGTCAGGCCCACCGCAGCTGGTCGAGTGGCTCCCACGCCGCCAGAAATTTGCACTGAGCGAAGCCAGCTCGCCAGCCCAGGCCGTCTTCTGCCTAGAACGACAGCACGAGCATCACCATCGCCATCGACCAGACCACCACCACCCGCGGTGGAAGCTGAGGTACCGCATTGCCTGCCGTTCCTGGTATTAATACCGTCCTGTGCTGGCGCTCCCACCCTCTTTCTCCCCTCCTCTTCTTCCGCCTCCTTCACCCGCGGCCACACGTTGCGCCCCCTTGGCCGTTTCTGCAGGACCTGCACGAGCGCGATCCAAGGAGCAAGAGCCCGTTTCCGTTTCTCGCCCTTCTGCGGCTGCTCCGCACCCCTGGTTTTCCTGCTTTTTGTGGTCCGAGTGAGCTCCCTTGCCCGGCGTCTGCCCAGACTCTCGTCCCGCAGTACATAGCTGACCGCACATGTGCCCCTTCGCGCAGCTCCTTTAGACCTTAATGATCTGCTTGTTCCTGTTATGATTGTCAACGAATTCCGGATTACGCGCCACGAACTTCTACCTCGTCGAATCTACAAATCCCGAACCTCAACTTTTCCCGGCCCGGCCGCACGTTGCCCTCCGTCGCTCCGTCGTCCGTCCGTCCGTCTGGTTGGCGTTCCCTGGCTTACCCCTCGGGTCCCAGCACATGTCCCTGCCACCGTGAGCAATCGTGATTGGACATATACACTCGCAGCGCCTTTGGGTGGTCAGAGCAGCCCGAGTTTCGAGCCTGTCACCTGGGATGAACGTGCTTGGGCCATAACCAACTGCAATCCACCCCGCTGCTATGAGCGAGGATCATCTGGCTTCCAGGCAAGGCTATCTCGCCGTTCCCTTCCCCTCCCGTGCTTCGTGTTTCACGTCTTGGCTGACCGGGTCTTCTGTCCATCAGCTTTGGCGATCCAAAACCCCAGCCGTTCACTCCCAAGCAGAGTCGAGCTTCCGCCGCCTTTCCCAGCCCGGCATTCGAGACCCCCAAGCATTACCAGGGCTCCTTCACCGAGGCCGGTGGTCTGACGCCGCGATTTGCCGAAGACTACTCCGTCTTCAACTCGACGCCCGGGAACCTCAGAGGCACCCACGGCCCCTTCGCCGACTTCGTCCCCGTGACGCCGGCAGGCTCTTCCGGGATTCACAAGCGGCTGCTGTCTGCTGAGGGTCTTGCCGTCGAGATCGCCGCGCATGTAAACCACTTCTCGCCCAATCCGAACCTACCACTGCCTCCTGTCGACCCTTCTCGGCGCCTGCCCTCGTCTCCAGATCCCTCGACGGCCCTGAAGGGATTCTCCGCCGAGTCTGATATCCCGTTGAGCCCCACTCTCGCGAGAAGTCGGTCGTCCAAGAAAGCTCGGAGGGGAACCATCACCGAGCAGCCGGAGCCATCCCAAGTGATATCGCCGCCGCCGACGGCTCGCAGGGGAGAGCGGAAGCTCGCCCCCAAGCTCAACATGCAAAATGACCGGACCTTCAGCCAGCCCGGCTTTAATGATCTCACACAGCAAGACATGACTGCCACCCTCATGGCCGACATCTTCGGCTATCCCATGTCCGCGCCGGCTACTGCGCCGGCTAATTTCTGGGACCCCTCGTTGCCCATGAACATGGACCTGGACTTTAACGTCGCCGGACCACGCGTCTTCCAGCCTCCCACTCCGTCGTCACACCGCCACACAGGGTCCTTTGACTGGAACGCCGACATCCAGCTCTTCCAGGATGCCAACGTCCCACCCCCTTCGTCGAATCAAGAAAATATCCAGCCGGTGAGGCGTGAAAGGGCCTTGGCCCCGAAGCCACCGGCCTCTGGAGCTGCGGCCACTGCCACAAGTGGTTCTGCGGTCCAAGCTACCCATCCGACTGCTCTGGACGACCTTTTCGGCATAATCCCTACCGGGGATGGAGTCGACCCGGGCTTGCTGTTCAGCCGCCCCCAGACTTCGGCAATGGACTCGGGCTTTAACGCCATGGCCCAGTCCGGGTCCGCCGAGGAAGCTGTTGCAGAGTCCGGCAAAAGCCAGTCCGAGGGACAAGTACGCAAGTCGACCGACACGAGGGGGGCGAGGAACGGCAAGCTGCCGGACCGGGCCGTTGCCAGCTCTCCTATCAAACCTTCACCTCGCCCCGAGCTCGGACGGAGCTACAGCGAGAACCGTGGCAAAAGGGCACTCGGGCGAGGGTCACTTCCGACTTTGGCCCCGGCCGCTCGGCCAGCACCGCAAATAAACAACGGACCCAGCGTGTCGGCCGGCAGATCAAGTGGTGGATCGTCAGGGAGAATCTCGCCCTCCAAGACGATGCCTCGATTATCCAGCCTAGCGTCTATCCCTGAGACGTCTCCCCAATATCGACCGCGGACCTCGGTGCGGTTTACCATCGATGCCCATGGGCGAGCCAGGGCTGAGACGACCGTCGCTGGCGAAGGGTCCGGCCCAAACAGGGGTCTCCCCCGCAGCAGACGTTCTCGCGATGCTTCTGCAAGTCGCGGCCGGGACTCGTCTGACGACGACTCTTCAACCGACGACGAGCCGATCATCATCCCCAGCCGCAGTAACTCATTTAATGCCTCATTCGCGCTTCCGGATCCCCGCAAGCCCGTGGGCTCCATCTTCTGTTCCTCCAGACGGAGTATCAGTGAGAGAAGCGCAAGTAATTCAGTCAATGATGCTGAGAGCGAAGCCGAGACGGTTGTCAACGAACGGCAGAACAAGGGTGGGGACGCAACCAGCGAGCTGCGCAAGGTCGTAGAGGATCGACAGAAGCGGTCGAACCAGATGGGCAGCGCGCGGTCACAGCGACGTGTCTCGACTAGCATTGGCAGGAACTTTCCTGGCGGCATCATCTCGCCGACGAGCCTTACGGAGTCGAGCTACGGGTCGGATGGTCATGGCGTTCGATGCGTGTGTGACAAAACCTCAGCGGATGAGGGAGACGGCTTTATGCTTCAGTGGTACGTTCCCGGGCATATCCCCCCCCAGAAGTTGTGGTCTGACGGGTGCGTGACTAACGCGGATTCAGTGAGTCGTGCGAGATGTGGCTTCATGGCAAGTGCGTGAATATTACAAGACGCTCCATGCCGAGCGTGTACATCTGCGGATTCTGTGCGAACACGGCCAGCATGGCGGGGAGGAGGTCTCGAGAAAACGGCCTGGGGATTGGAGGGATGGTGTCACCGCTGGCGAACAAGTCTTTCAGGTCATTTAGGTGATGGCATAGCGATATGGTTTGGGTGTGTACGCTTGATGTTGCATACGGGACGGGAAAGGGCAAAAAAAGACGAAACCGGCTCTCTGCCACGACGGGTATTGGCAAGTGCACCATAAATGATAAATGATACCCTACTTAATAGCTCTTGTATAGGAGGGAGTTGTATAAATGAATGTTATGTTATAATCGATGCATTTAGGTGCCGCCGATGATGTGTGAATGAGCATGACGCGAGCATGACTTGTTATATCATGAGCTCTCTCCCACGGTAAACCCTGTCTCGAAACGCTATGGCAGTTTTAGCTTTCTAGGGATCCCCCTCGACGGGAGTCCCATCTCCCAGGGTTGGCAGCTTCGTTTTCTCCAAGGACTCGTAGTGGTCGGCGACTTGATCGCAGGCGTGCCAGATGTATAGTCGGCTCACCAGTGCTGACGCATTAAGAGAAGGTGGTCCGTGCCGAGTGAGTTTTATAGATGCCTCAAATCGCGTGACGCTATATCATATAAAAATGACCTACACTCACGCGTGGCCAATGATCTGGGCGCTGTCGAGGTGATAGATCTCATCATTGTTCCGTTCTAGTACTTCGTACAGTGAACGCCAAAGCTCGTGCGCGAATGTTACTGCCTCCTAGGATCGTCAGCGCTGCGTAGACGTCCGGTTTCAGCCTTCGAGTTGAGCATTTGCAAGTAAGACCGATTGGTTGGCGCTAGGCATGACCCATTCTCATAACTTGCTTCGGTGAACTGGGAGTAATTATCCGAACTGGCCACTCCCTGCGAGACCTCTAAACTCGGCAGGCAATGATCAAACTTGGAGGTACTTCCACCGCATTAGAGTCGTTGCTAGAAACGCCGTGGTCGGTGCCTCCTCCACCATCGACGTCTTCCTCACCAGTGGCGCCGTGAGCATGTCCATTTGCGATGGGATCCGGTGGTACGGAGGCTGGCTCGCCGGCCATGAGACGTTCAAGTGGACCGGGACTCAGCTTGAAATATGCGCAGAGGACTTGGGCGTCTTCGTACGAAATGTAGGTCCCCAGAAACTCAAAACGGTAACATTCCCGACATATCTGTTTAGTAATCCCTGAATGTTCGGCGAAGAAACCTTGCGGTTTCTCCCGTGGAGGAGGTGTGTTGCGTTGATGGTTCGGTCAGACGGCCGGTACGCTATTGTGTGATTGTCGCATTCCAGATACGCATATCCCTGTACGGGTTGCTCTCCCAAGTCCCGTCTCTGGCGGAGAAAGAAATAGCTGTCTTCTCATTTCGGCAAAGGAAGAGACGCATACGAGAGCAACGGCATCAGCTCATCCTCGACTCACTTTCTGGCACAGTATTCACCACGCCACGCTGCTTAAGTTTGTCCATGCAACCCCGCTTCTGTTCTTTCGGCAGCTCTGCCGCCAAGAGGATTCGAGAGGCATTGAGTTGAAGGTCCAATGTGCGCATGGATACCGCCTGTCGCCGTATGACCATATAGACCAGGCCTTCCCGGTAAAAGAGGAGGTCCCGAGTACTCAGGCGATGAGGTGGAGTGCCAGGCTGAACATGGGGAGAAAGCAGAGGGTTCGGCACCGACAGAGTGTGTCTTATCTTGCATTATTAGCAACCGACGGATATCAGGTCGGGTTTGCTGATCTGAACTGCTCATTCGCCATAGGATGTTCTGCGGTCGGGGTCGTGCAAGCATCATGACCCAGCGCTTGCAACAAAATGATCGTTTCCTCCAGCAGGTACCTGTGGGGCACCATCGGCAATGCAAGAATTGAAATCTTTGCCCTCGGGAAAGCCCTGATTGCTGGATCTCTGCAGAGTAAGTCTCTCAGCCCGCTGTACATGGGAAATAACCTGGACAGCCTCTTCGCTACGTTTCTTACACAGCAGGCCCACCAGGTGCTCAGTAGCCTCCAGGTAGCTGGGCCGCAGCTTGACAGCTTTGAGCCAGTGTTATCGGCATCATCCTGGCGATTGAGGCAAGTTTGATGAGAGCGACTCTTGCGAGAGCTACTCCGGCGAGGCCGATTCCGAAGAGGACGAATCTGGCGACGACGATCCCGACGAGCAACTTACTGCTACGCAAGTATACCGAGAATACCAGGCCCCGCGTGTCTACCGAGTCGAGATCATGAAAATACGTGTTGCTGTGTGACGCAAGGTAGATTCTCCTGACCAGTTCCCCTCTTGATGTTGGTTGGTGCAGGAGGAGGTTACTAAATGTGGTCGATGGAGCTGTCAGTGAGTAAGTGGTGGTACCTTGGAGCACAAAGACATCCGTCAGCAATCAGGGCGACGCGTGTCAAACATCCCAGGCACAAAGTGTATCAAACGTCCCAGAGAAAGGAGCTAGATTATTGGGTAGCATGTCAACCGTCCCAGGGGAAGGATGCAGCTAAGCAGCAACTCGCACGGTCCCGCTTAGCCGCGTATACAAGTATGTGGCCGCCCACAGGTAGACAGGTGTTACCCTCTTTTCCGGTCGTGTTGACACCGTCAAAGCCCTCTCGCTACAGTCAGTAGTCTCATTCGTTAAATGTAGCTTGCTGAAAGTAGTCAAGAGCATATGCCCCTTGGCAGAGGAGCCGCCGCTGCCGCTGCGAAGGGGCAAGGGCAATCGGGCGGACCAGTTCTGTATGTATAGGACCTCTGACGGCTAGAATATCCCAGCTCTCGCTATCGAATACGAGGCGCTATATAGGCTGAGCGTCGACGGGATCGTCATAAGCCCTGAAGTCTAGGCGTACGGGGATAACTCGGGCGTCCACGCCGCGCCTGTAGCTGGCGTCGCCCTTAAGCACCTCTAGGGTATCATCCCGGGGCCGCCTGAGACGCTATACGCGGGGGGAAGTTACGATATCGATATTCGGATACTACCCGTTTAAGACGCCTATTATGCGCTTCGAGACTAAGATACAGCACCCCAATGTTAGTAGCTAGATTGTGAGTCGCCTTAGCGCTCGGTTGCCCTCTCGCCTGCTATCGTCGTAGGCCAGTATGGAGCCCTGGCACTGCAATCTAGGCGGAGGAAGTATAGACGTGGAACTGACCGTCGACGTACTAGAGCGCATTCTGTCTCGATACTCTCGGTAGTGGCTGGCCCCCCCGTGTAGACTATTAAGATGGCCCTCCTCGCCCTCCGTATGCTCCTCGAGTCGCCTAACCCCCCAGATTGTCGAGATTGTTGGAAACGACGCCATCCTCGATGAGGCCGAGAAGGGTCTCGTTGTACTCGTGTAGCGCAGCCTTGAAGCCGGCCAAGTCCTAAATATTGCGATTCGACGCCTTCTCGAGTCGCCGTATCAGACCAGTGTTTTGGTTGGTAAACGGCTTGGCGTCTTGGTCGGTGAGTTATGTCTCGGCGATATAGCGGAAGATGCGAATGCTCGCCTCGATGGCGTCGATTTTGTCTTTGCCCCATACGAGCTCGAACCTGCGGCCACGTTAGCCAAGATGCATAACAGCCCGAGGACTTGTGTTACGTACTTTTCCCTCGGCTGCAGACTGGGACACTATAGCTCTATTGCGATATCCTCCTTCTAAGCACTTATAATAGGGACGCATTTAGCCTCGAGCGACGCCACCTCGACGGTATGTGTGAAGTTTAGGCTGTCGTTTCTGCCCTCGAAGGCTCTAGAGTAACGCACCTTGCGGTTCGGATCCAAGAAGCGGCCGTCGGAGGTGCCCTAGCGTTACCGCTTACGCGTGTCGAGGCTCATCCAGCTATCGTCCTCATTGTTGCTATCCTTACCGAACGCTATCCTGTCTGTGCCAAGCGACGGCCGCGACACGGATGCGCTGCCGGCCTTGCGCTTGCGCTCCAGGCGCCGCCCGTCGGCCGACGACGGTTACGGCGAGTTGCTCTAGTGGCGGGCGGGGAACGGCCTCGGCGACGGGCGGTGCGTGGCGGGCGAGGATGGCGAGGACGAGGCGCTGGCGGCGGACTGCTGCGGGCGTAAAGACCTGTAAGACGCCGAAGCCGCGAGCATGCTCGTCGAGAACCCCGAGCGCTTCCTCCTCGTTGCGTAAGACTGGGCCGTCCGCTACGCTAGCGCGTCTAGGTAAGAACTTGAGCAAGTTGATAGCGACATGTCATAAGGGCGGTGTGCCTAAGGCGGACGACGCAAATCCGGTACGGAAACGCGGCTTCAGCGCGCAATGTCTACGACATATGGGCTAACATGGCCGACGTAGGTATAAGGGTATAATGAGGATTTGGTGACTTGCTTCGTTAGTATGGGCTTCGAGGTCGACTCTATAGTGGAGGCCTTCCTCCATATCGGCGTGGAGCGAAATAACGGGCAGGATAATTGTCAGAAAGTAAGGGCTTTGCTGATGCTATCGAACGGTCACTAGTATAAGTGCAATTATGCGGTTACACGATGACTTGTGTATTGATTGATCGTGCGGTCAGCGTTGCTAGCGTTGCCCGCGATGCCTGCGTTGCCTGCGTTGCCCGCGTTGCCTGCGTTGCCCGCGTTGCCTGCGTTGCCCGCGTTGCCTGCGTTGCTGTCAGAAGGTGCGGCCCTTCTGTGCTGTCGAATGGTCACGAATTAAGGCTGTAGCGAGGCTCCTTTCACGGTCAAATTGCATGATTGAATTGATGATGATGGTGTTGATTGATTGTGCCTGTGTTGACCGCCCCTGCAGCTGTTGCAGCTGTTGAGGTGAAAATTCTGCATCGTGGGTCACGTGCTGGCTACTTTGTGTGGGGCCCTCAATCTGACAGTTGCCTGCGTTGCCCGCGATGTCTGCAATGCCTCTAGAGGCAGAAGGGCATCTCTTTTACCATCTCATTTCCACGCCTTAATGCTCTCCAGCTTCTCGCGCTTCTCGACGGATATCAGGACGGGCTTGCTAACCTGAACTGCTCATTCGCCATAGGATGTTCTGCGGTTGGGGTTGTGCGAGCATCACGACCCAGCGCTTGCAACAAAATCGCAGCCTCGACCGTTTCCTGGCTGGGCCAATCCTGGCTGGTCCAATCCTGGCTGGTCCAATCCTGGCTGGGATAATCGCGCCTAGCCTGTCTGTCAACAGGGAAAACTCGAAGAGGGTCATTCAGCTGCGAGGCTTGGGCGTTGCTGCCTGTCCCCGGCTGTCGGCGAGAGGTAGGTTCGATGTCCTTGCTACGACGATCGGGGCGCTTGCTGTGGCGTCTTCCTGATGACGAAGACGACGTGAACTCCGATGTTGGCCTCTTCTGGCTTGATCTTGACGCTGACATGTAAGATCGGGGAGATGGCGCGTCTGATCTAACGCGCCTGCTGGGTTCAATCAAGAAAGCTGAACCGTCGTTCTCAGCTCGAAAAGTCGGCTGCTCATCTTCGTTGACGTCCGAGTAGTCGTCCGCAGAGGAGGTGTCTGCGGCTCCCGCGCCTTGCCAAAGTACGGCCTCTCGTTCGCCTGCGGAGTAGCTCGAGCAGTCGTCGCCAGAGGCCGCTTCTGCGCCTGCCCCATCGGCGACATGATTTTCAGCTCGAAAAGTCGGCTGCTCATCTTCGTTGACGTCAGAGTAGTCGTCCGCAAAGGAGGTGTCCGCAGAGGAGGTGTCTGCGACTCCAGCGCCTTGCCAAAGCACGGCCTCTTGTTCGCCCGCCGCGTGATTCCTAGCACGATACCGGAACGACGTCCGCTCCACTTCGTCAGCCTGAGAAGTCGACCTTGGTGTCTCACTGCGGTCCTCGGTTGCACTGGGCAGAAGCAACGCTCGATCATAACAGTCCTGGGCTGAGCCCCGTGAGTCCGGCGATATAACCACCATGGCGCTCGATATGAATCGTTTTAGCTCGTCCGGTCGCTTCTGGAGGTCTCTTTCCAGCTTGTCGACGATGCTTTCGCACCAAGCGGTCCCACCTCCTTGGTACCATGCTTGGTATCGTGGAAGGGAGCATACTAGCTCATACACGACTACACCAAGAGACCAGACATCGACAGCTGCCGAGTAGCTTATTCTCTCTCTCCCGCCAGAATTGACATACTCCCGCTTTTCGTAAATCTCAGGCGCAAGATATTTAAGAGAGCCACATATCGTCGATAAGTCGTAGCTATCCCTTGATAGCCCAAAGTCCCCAAACTTGACGTGGATATGGTCTGAGTGTCGCCGCTGGACGAGAATGTTGCCGGGCTTAATATCTCGATGTACAATTGGCGGGTCGCTCCCGTGTAGGTATTTCAAGGCTGATAAGCATTGACGGAGAATCGACATACACTCGACGGCTGATATATCCTCGTGGTCCTCTAAAGAGCCCCCTCGAACATATTCTAGGCGCAATTGGGGGTGTGGCGTGAAGTCCGCCCTGAGAAGCTGTATGATGTGGGGCTACTAGGTATTAGAACGAAGAATATAGATAGGGGTGTGGTAGACGAACGTGTGATAGATTAGCCATGAGGCGAGCCTCCTTCCGCCATGTATCCGCGTCGACCAATCTCTGCCGAATTGCCCTCTGAGTCGGCTCCTTCAAGACATACTCAATACCGTTGCTAACGTTCCAGAAGTGAGTCACGACACCAAAGGATCCTTCGCCGATTTTCTTCCTCAGATGGATTTCTCCTTTGCCAGGCGTATGTGCTCCGGTAGGGAGCTCGGTGTCCGGACGCTGGGGGAGGTCGAGATCACCAAAGAGATCTGTCGCCGTCGCTGTGCCCTGTTGGAACCGGTCGACCGCCTCGATATACGCCTGCGAATCCGTATCGTGTTGGGCAGCGACGACCCGGAACTTGATGGCGTGATCTATAGAGATGACGATGTCCTTGTCCTGAGGGATGGGGTCCCCGCCGACGATCCAGCAGAACCCGCGTCGCTTCCCCCGTCCTTCACCGTTATATGTGACCTCGGTTCCCGCAAGAGAACCCCAGTCCTTTACGATAAGGCGTTTCGCGTCGTCAAAGGTCAGGCTAAAGTGGTGGAAGCTGATGCCCTTCGAGTTAGGGAAAACGACGTCGCTCTTGGGATCGCATCCGAAGACGATTCCGTGAGTGGATCGTGGGACGTCGCTGAACTTTAGCTCGAGGCAAGGCATGCCATAGTCCGCTGGGATATTGCTATCGTCTGGCGGCTCCGTCGCAGCCCGGTCGCGGCGCCCATACTGAATTTGTTGCGTGGGACGCTGGTGCTTGGAACGCTGGCGCCGCGGGGCAACACAGAGCCGACTTGCTCTGACTGCATCCAATGCATCCTCCTCGATGTGCAGAACGGGGTATACACGAGCAATAAGGTCGTCCGTGTCTTCCATATTGAAGTGTCTCCTTGACAAGAAAAACGAAAATGAGGAGGAAAGAACGACATGGTGCCAGCTTGAGCTACGGCAAGTCTTTATTATGGGAAGTAGGAGGCACGCTCAGCGTCTCCTGCATCCCTCTACGATAAATCAGATCCAATAGAGCCTGCTGCGCCGCACACTGCCCCGACCACTGCGCGGTTGCGTATCTTATCTGATTGGCCTGGTTTGCATTAGGGGCCAGTAAGCACAAAGGTACAACATCCTCTGCTCTATTTCCTTCCAACGGAATGTACTAAAGTGCATGCTGTCCCCCCCGCCCGCTATATTTAGTTGCCAGGACATGTGCATCGCTGCCTGAGGATGCAGGGCCAAACATTGTCGCCAGCCACCAAAGCAACGGTCAACCATCCTTCTCCCTGTGTAATGAAGCGCAAGCCTGCACGCTTTTTGCTCTTGCTCTAGTTGATGGGAGAATGTCTTGCCAAGAATCAACCACCGCGACATTATCTATGGACGACATCACCGCTTTTAGCGATGCGCAGCTCGCCAAGTTCATGGAAGAGCACCGCCGTCCCGATGGCAATTTCGAGCTTCCCGTTAACGGTTGGGATAAATTGACAACAGAGGAACGAAGCCGCCTCGCGGAGAGACTACTAAAGTAAGCCGCCCTCACGTACTGTCCGGTACATACTGTTCTTGTCCGCTAACGTCTGGTCTATTCTAGGGCACAAGATCGCGCCTTAGCCCAGAATCCTACTCCCTTCTCCCGCCCGCTCGACCTCGACCAGCTCAACGCACGCTTGGCTGAAGTATGCGATAGCAATACAACGGCATCGCGGGCTCAACCACAAAACACCCGGCCTGGGCCAGGCTTTACCCCGCCGTATGAGGAGGAGGACGAGCGGGCCGACCGGAGAGACGAGGAGACACAGGCGTACCATGACCTCGTCAATAACGGCGGCCGTCCACTATACCCGATTAGCCTCCTGGAGCAAGTCTCTAGGGATCCAGAGGAGTATAGCGAGATGCTATGGCCCTTCTGGAAATACCCTCGTGAAAATGGACTATCCTGGATGGTATTCCAGAGACAGTTGAAGCGGTGGCAGGATTTCCGCAAGTGGCAGATCGACAACCGGGGCCTTGAAGATGATGATGACGGCGGCTATCCTGCCCATGTTGAGGAGGTGAAGCGCCGTTGGATAAAGCGAGGGAATGCTCAAGGGTTAGCCAAGATCGAAGCCGACCCAGAGTGCCTTAGGTCCGGTTGGTACGAGTACCAGCAATGGATACGCAGGTGGCAGCGACGTTGGCAGCGGGAGCCCGACTGTGACGGGTTCTCCGACTATGTGGACGCGGTGAAGCGTCGTCTGGCACGACACGGATTCACTCGACCGTTCCAGCTAAAAGAGGATCCCAAGCAACAAGACAAGTTGGCAACGTGGATCGAATACCTCGATTTTGAGTACTGGTGGCTTGATCGGTACACCGCGTCCATCGAGCGCCTAAAGCCAGACCACGACAAAGCCTGGCAAGAGCTGGTGGACTTGAAATTATTGAAGCCTCACGAGACTAAGGAATTCATACGGACTACCGCATCCTCCATTCAGCGTAGGCAAGAAGCCGAGCAAGCCTGGAAGGCTAGACAGGCGGCAGAGGCCGAGGCCGAAGCGGTCTATATGTTAACCCAGAGAGATCCAGTTGGCCGAACCATTCCCATACCAGAGCGTGTACGGATGCTGCAAGCCGCCACGAAAGAGTTGGAAGCGACAAAGGAGTGGCTGGAGTTCACCAAAAAACGGAATCGTCAAGTCACAAACTTCATTCGGGGAACGTTTGATTATGAGGATGCAAGGAAAGATGCAGCCGGCCATTCTATCCTCCTGCAATGGATCCTGCAGCAAGTCCCCCTGATCGAGGCCGAGTTAATCCAACCCAATATGGCCGACACAACCAAGAGCAGGAAGAGGAGGCGTACCCGTGATGAAGACAAACCAGGGAAGCGATGTTCCAAGAAGCAGAAGCCGGAACACAGGGAGCCTGGCCTCCTTTCAGGCGCCAGCGTCGCAGCACCCTCTATCACAGGTCAAAAACCAGCCGCCGACCATCAAAGACAGACCGGAAAGCACCGTCGTGGCGACGTCTCATCGGCCGATGAAACACCCATGAAGCGTTTAACGAGCGGTAATGCTCAAACCAAACCATCCGCGGGGACAGGTATCCGGGACGCTCAGATTGCCAGCAAACCCGTCCCGGAAGAAGCTGGAGAGAAGATGGCCGAAACCGATTCCGCAGTCGACCAAAACGAAATCCGAGGATCAGGGACCGATACGGCTCCGGGCAAGCGTGCAGCTCGGTTCGTGGATGCACCTCAGGCGATGAACCGAGGTCTTCGTCGCAGCGCACGTATTGCTGCGCGTCAAGCTTCTTCTGGGACAGGTGTCCCGCCTCAAACTCGGCCGGGCTTGCGCCCAAGGTTACACACGAAACTTGCGGAGTCCCCGACGTCTTTCTTGGCTGTGGATGGCCGAATATCTTCAACAGTGACGAAAAGGGGACTCCGGAGCAGCCGCGGATTGGTCGCGTCCAAGGACAAGGGGACGTCGAAGGGAAATAGACGTTCGCAGAGAAGAAGAAGCTGACGAAGGTGTCATTGGCTCGGCTAGGCCCGTCCGCAATCAACTGCCAGGCTCGAGGAAGCTCAACCTCCAGGAGCGAGAAGGATCGGATCCCGGTATCAGGTGGCAATTGGGTAAGTCGACCCGCAGACGTCGTCCGCCATAGCCATTAAGAGAGATTGAAGCGTCTGGACCGTCCGTAAAGGGCAGATGACTGCAGCCTAGTTACAGACACTGAGGCATGATGGCTGACTTTTGTGGGACAAATGCATGATGGTTGGCGATTCACGGTCTGGCGAGGAGGCAAACTTGGACTTCATCTAGGGAACTAAAATACCCGAAACCAGCAGAAGACTGCTATCATAGGCGTAAACAAAGCTGAAAGTGAGTGTCTTCGGCGGCGATGCCTGCGTTTCCTGCGTTTCCTGCGTTTCCCGCGATTCCTGCGTTTCCCGCGATTCCTGCGATGCCTGCGATGCCGCGAGCGGCGATGGCGGCTCGGGCAAACTTGTGGAACTGCCACAACGCATTAGCAGCGTCTCAGAAACGAACAAACAGCAACACACCTCTTTGTCCTCAGGATCGAGGTGGCCAGCGGGGCCAAAGATCCGATGCCTCGGGCCAGGAGGAAGACGACGGCTTCGGAAGCTCGGCCTCGAGTATCCGGGTGGTGGCTGCACACGAATTCCAATTCTTCATTCAAGTACAACCACTGGATGCTGGTGTTAGCAAGAACGCGCAGAGCCGGCCCCGCGCCACGATGTTGAGCGCCCACTACGCCCGCAGCGCCGGCGGAGCTGGCTGTTCGTGGAAGAACGCCACGACTGTCACAGGCAGAGTGAGTGGTTCGTGGAGCTGCGCGACTGTTGTCACCAGCGGAAAGGGGCCCTTCTCGAAGTGCGTTGCAGGTGAAGAGGTACGTGTCATGCCGGAGCAAGTCCAATAAGGAGTACTCGTATGCTAATGGACCCGATCCTCGAGGACCCAAACCGCGCGATATCCGACTATACAATCGATCCGCAACTCAAGCTTAAGTCCATAAACAAGTCCTGGAAAATACATTGAGCGCAACGATACAATGATGCAGACAGACAGTGCGCACCTGGACGCAGCAAGCCAGGATCTCTTATTCGCGAGGCCATGCTGGGTACCTGGAGTCTCCGATCTCGGCAGGCGGGGCAACGATTATTTACCTACCAGGTACCTATGGAGGGGCATCAACTTCGACCAGCCGCAGAAAACCGAACTCAACGCTCCTCTTTCACTCGTATTAAACCACAGTCCTCCACCGCCGCGACGTGCTGATTCCTCAAACGGCCAATTGCCCAAAGAAGCGCAGTCAAGAATACGTCAAGATGGCGGAGCACAACATTGTGGTGTTTGGCGGCGACCACTGCGGTCCGGAGGTATGTCTAGGCCCGTGCTGAGCCGCGAGGCGCCCAGGTGGCTAACGTGCGCTGCGCAGGTCGTGGCCGAGGGCATCAAGGTACGGCGAGAGGAGCCTCGTCGGTGGAATGCAGCTTCAGCAGCGGGTCGCTAACCGGGCGCGACAGGTCCTCAAGGCGATTGAGCAGCACAGGCCCAGCGCGGGCAGGTTCAATCTCCAAGAACACCTGCTCGGCGGCGTACGTTGGTGCACATCGCCATCCCTCCCATCGCTTGCCCTACCCAGCTGACAAGGTTCTCTCTCCCAGTGCTCCATCGACGCCACCGGCAGCCCCCTCACCGACGAGGCCCTCGCTGCCGCCAAGTCCGCCTCGGCCGTGCTCCTCGGCGCCATCGGCGGCCCCAAATGGGGCACCGGCGCCGTCCGCCCCGAGCAGGGCATCCTGCGGCTGCGCAAGGAGATGGGCACCTACGGCAACCTGCGCCCCTGCTTCTTCGCCTCGGAAGCCCTCGTCGACTCGTCCCCGCTCAAGGCCAGCGTCTGCCGCGGCACCGACTTCGTCATCGTGCGCGAGCTCACCGGCGGCATCTACTTTGGCGAGCGCAAACGGCAAGGCCTGGGACGTGGAGCCCTACTCGCGCGAGGAGGTCGAGCGCGTCGCCCGCCTGGCCGGCTTCCTGGCCCGGAGACGCGGCGACAAGAAGGTCTGGTCGCTCGACAAGGCCAACGTCCTGGCCACGAGCCGCCTGTGGCGAAAGGTTATGACGGAGACGTTTGAGAAGGAGTTCCCGGACCTCAAGGTCGAGCACCAGCTCATTGACAGCGCGGCCATGATCATGGTCAAGAACCCCACGGGCCTCAACGGCGTGGTCGTGACGAGCAACCTGTTTGGCGACATCGTCAGCGACGAGGCCAGCGTCATCCCCGGCAGCATCGGCCTCCTGCCCAGCGCCAGCCTGAGCGGCATCCCCGACGGCAAGAGCAAGTGCAACGGCATCTACGAGCCCATCCACGGTGCGTTCCCCCCCGCTCACTGCCCCAGAATACATGACACGGCCACCACGTACTCACGCAGAGGACGCAGGCTCCGCCCCCGACATCTCCGGCAAGGGCATCGTCAACCCCATCGGCACCATCCTCTCCATCGCCATGATGCTCCGCTACTCGCTCAACCTCCCGGACGAGGCCAAGGCCGTCGAGGACGCCGTCAAGGCCGCCATCGACGGCGGCCTGCGGACCAGGGACATTGGCGGCAGCGCGGGCACCAAGGAGGTGGGCGACGAGGTGGTCAAGCAGCTGGCTGCCATTCTCAAGGCTTAAGAATCTAAGACGAGGGCCCGTGGTACTTTCCAGGGGAACGAAAAGTGATGTAAGGACCCTGATATCGGGGTCCCGCCGGAAAGCAGTCTAGGGATAGGGGAGAAGGAGAGCTGAGCGGAAATAAAGTAAAATGAATACCCAAGTGGCCAAGGATCACGTCTGGTTGACGAGTGGCGCACATGAACCGTCGTCACTTGGACACCTGTTCGTCCAGCCATGGCAGTCGACCGTCTACGCCGTCCGTCTCCGTCACGGCACTTTCCGCGTCAGACGCCACGTACGGCTCGAGTAGTCACACGTCAGGCCAGACTACGCAAAGTGGCATCAGGAAAGAATTGATATTTGTACGGAAACCACAGTTCTACCTAAGCTGAAACACCCAGGCACACAGGTAGCAGCAACTTTGATCCATTGAGATGAGCTTCCGTCCGTCCCGCCGTCTGCCGCCGTGGCAGGCCGATCAACCGCAAAATACCATTGGTCAAACTTTTTCGACTATCAAACACAAGGGGTAGAAGTGTGTTCCCTCCGCTCTCGCGAGGGAGGGTATGGCATCTGGCATCCTCGACCCACGCGGCGCGGCCACAGTTTAGACGTGTTCGCGGCTCGCGGGATGGGGCCAATTCGCTGCGCGAGGCGCTTATTTGCCGCCGAGGCTGGGGAAGGCAGACTCATCCTTAGTGTTGATGGGAGCAGCAGCGCTGTCGCGGCCGCCACGAAGAGCGCCGCCACGAGCAGCGCCGCGGAAGCTGCCTCCACGGCCACGGTCGCTGCCGCGCTCACCACCGCGTCCACCGCGGGTACCGCCTCGGCCGCCACGGGCACCGCCACGGGTGCGCTCAGGCTCGACGAAGCGGGGGTCGAAGTCAATGGTCTGCTTGGTCTTGCGCTCGCGCTCGCGCTTGGCCTTGCCGCCGGTGCTGGCGATGAAGTCCTCCTCGTCCTTCTCAAGGGTCTTGGCGTTGGCCCACTTCTTGTCGAGCTTGCTACCCTCGTTGGCCTCGCGGACCTTGAAGTCGGCCTCGAGCGCGGCCTTCTTCTCGGCCTGCTGGGCAAGGTAGTCGGCGTAGGAGACGCTCTTGTCCTCGGGCTCGGCGGGCTCCTCGGCAGCACCGTTCTCGGCAAGGGCGTCCTTCTTCTCGGTCTGGGCAATGGAATCGCCAGCCTGCTCGTCCTTCAGCTCGGCATCGCCCTCGGCGGCGCCCCAAGACTGGGCAGCCTGCTTGTCGGAGCCGCTCCTGGTTGCTGTCAGTTGCGTCACGTGAAAAGGTAGGGGCTGACATTGGGTTTCGTACCCATGGCCGCCTGCCCTGGAGGGGTGTCGGTCATCGTGCTCACGGGGACGGCGGGAGCCGCGGCCTATCAACTCATTAACATGCAGTTCTCCTCAGGTATCCCCGCGACAACACAGGACATGTGGACGCGAGGCGATTACAATGACGCGGAATGACTCACCACCACGGACGCGAGCACCATAGCCACCGCGAGGCCCGTCTCGGGGGGCCTCCTCAGTAGACCGGCCGTGGTTACGATCGCTGCCGGCGCCACGGTCGCGGAAAGCTGCAGGCGGACGCACGCGTCAGCATCGGCGAAACGAACGACGAGTCGCTCTCAGGGAAAGACTCACCACCCTCGCTTCCACGGGCACCTCCGCGGCGGCTACCGCCAGAGCCTCGCGCGGCGGGAGCAGCGGGCGCCTGGGGTTCGACGTTGCGCTTGGTCGTGCGGCTGGCGGCCTTGTCGACGGTCTTGACGGGGACGGTGGGCTTCTCCTCACCGTCGCTGTCGTTGCCTGCGTCGCACACACACGGTCAGCGTTTGTTGGCCAATTGGTCTCGCGGTTCGGGAGGACTGTACCGAGGTAGGCAAAACGGTTCTGGAGAGCGGGTCAGCGTCAACGGTCCGGTTGCGTGCGGTGATCAAGGCATTGACGCGGCGTAGGCAGCTCCGTTGCATCCTGCAGCGGCGCGGCAGCGGGAGCTGCTCGACGACGGCATCAAGCGCAAGGGAGGGCCTGGGGAGCAGGGCGTCGTACCTGGGACGCGACGTTGGACATGGTCGTCGTCGGGCTCGTCGCCGGTTACCGTTTCAGTTCAATGGCGGCGGTCGGGTTGCTACTTGGTGGCAGGGGAGCGGTGCTAAGATGGCATGACCTCTGGGAGGGTGAAAAGCGCGTAGGTCTGGAAGGGTGGGCACCAGCTGGTCTTCGTTCAGCGGCAGCAGAGCTGGGACTGTGTGGTGATGCAGTGAAAGAAAATGCACGATCGCTGGGCCCGGGCTGGGCTGGGGTCTGGCACAAGGCTTCCGGCCTCAACTCACTGACTGCTGCGCACGCGCGCCCGTGCTGTACTCGCACAGCTTAGCGCCTCCCACGGGCCCGCTCTCGCTTAATTCCGTAATTTTTTGTGGTGAAATTGTTAGGGCTCCAAGGCTGGCCTGTTAAGGTCCCGGCCGTGCTGCTCGTGGCTGTCACTAACAGTACGCCCGCCCAGGAGCATGTCCCAACACGGCAACGAGCTCGCCACACGCAGCTCGTTGCTTCTGCAGCTTGCCATTGATCCCGAACACGGACCACCCTTGGATGTCCACAGTTGCTCGGCAATACTTGTATTTTGTCTCTTGCAGAGCAGGCCCAGTCCCTGGCGTTGTTTTCCCACTGCCCTGAGTCGTGTGCTTCAACAATCCAGATCATCCACAACTACCGGACCTGCCCGCCACAACTGGCTGAGTGCCGTCATTAGCAGCGCTCCTACTACCGCGATGTTGCTCTTTGTGTGGCTGGACATGGGATGAAAACGCTCGACACGCCTGTCTGCGTTCATGCCTGCTTTTGCACGTCACAGACAGGCCCACACCACCTGCAGCTGATGCTTGAAGCCCCCCGGGCCAGTTTCATGCATCTGGGTCGCCTAGCCGCGGATTAGCCGAATCGGCCCAGGCACCGCCCGGGTCTGTTCTCACTCTCCAGCGATGGCATTTGACATGGGCACCTAATATGGAAACGCCATTTACAAGGCGTCTTGTAGGTATATTTGATATGATCTGAAGCTGCGTTCACGCCCTTTGCCCCCACTCGGAAGACTTTTTGGACCGACCTCCAGCCATAACCTTGCTCAATACCAGGTTCCTGTGCTTTAATTCCGCCCAAGCACCACGGACGAGCCACGAGTGTCCCTGCGTGTCCGCCGCTCAGTATCCCCAGCCGCCAGGGAAGCCGGACGCTGGCTCCGAGTGTCTGTTCGATGCCCTCAATCTCGACGAGGGCTTCCTCAACGGCTCTTCCTTGACAGTCGAGGATCTCGGTCTCCGTTTCCGGGTGACGGGATCCGTATCACAATGAAACCCTCGCCGGCCAATCTCTGGCGACATGTGAGCCAGCTCCCCACGCGATGGGATCACAGGGCTCATGAGGCGAGAGTGTCGGACGGTGGGTGTTCCCGAGACGTCACTGCTGTGGGAAGACTGATATCGTAGGTATGCGAGAGGCCCAACGGCGCGTGGCTGCATGAACCGAGGGACGGGCTTTAGAGGACTCGGCTTGAATGAGAAGCCGTTTATAGGATCGTTCATGTCAACCCACACGGTGTACATCGATGGGCTGTCCATGTTGAATGCGTCACTTGTCTCAGGAGAAGCATCCTGCGGTCGAGTCTGTCCTCTGTTAGCGCATACTCACACTTGGGAAGGCTTAGATCTCACCCCTGTGCTTTGTCCTGCGTGTTTCGGCCTTGCCCGCTGGCCATCCTTCATCGCCCATCGTTTCTTCGTCACCCC
Organism: Tolypocladium guangdongense; assembly: GCA_022114105.1. Taxonomy (NCBI): domain Eukaryota; kingdom Fungi; phylum Ascomycota; class Sordariomycetes; order Hypocreales; family Ophiocordycipitaceae; genus Tolypocladium; species Tolypocladium guangdongense. The sequence goes on along the minus strand of NRQP01000001.1, from coordinate 3,146,177 downwards.
TCCGTCCACGGCCTCAACCCTCCTCAGCCCCTTCTGCACAACTGCCTCCTCACACAGCCCATCCATCTCCACCTCGACCATGCACAAGGCACACAGCGGCGGCGCCATCACCTCCCTCCCCCTCACACCTCCATCACCCAGCCCCCCCACGTCCTCAAACAGAGCCCGGAGCGGCACCCCGGCACATACCATTCGACTCCCGCAGAGCAGGCAGCCGTAGCACCCCCTGTGCCAGAAGCACCACCCGAAGCTCACGCAGTCGTCGCCCCGGAATATCATCTCCCCGCACACCCAGCAGATCGAGAGGTCCAGGAGCGCCGAGTAGCATGGAGCGCAGGCGAGGCGGGCAGACCGCCCGAGGACGTGCGGCGGGCCGGCCGAGATGTTGTAGCAGAACGTACAGGTGAACAGATTGGCGTTGGACGTCTTCATGTCGAGAAGCCGTGTGACTCCACGGGGCAACCGGAGTTCGCGAGTGGCCTTTTGCTGATTATAGCCAAAGGGCGGAGGGGGTTGAAACGGCCCTCGTCGCAGAGTTCACAATAACGAATGAGCTGTTAGTAAATGTATTGTATGGTATGAATGTCAAAGGATAACGTATAGTCCCGATCGTAGCTCGCGTGGTGCAAGTGTCGGAGGCAGAGTTGTGTCTGGCAGAATCGACTCGAGGCAAGAGAGCCGACTCCACGCGTCCAGGGGCGAAGGAAAGAGCATCTCGACCGCCCTAACGTCACAGAGTATGTACGTAGGCCAAGGAAGGAACACAGTTGGTCCATATTCAGCTAAATACTACAAAGGTCATACAACGTCAAATTGTTGACAGAGCTCACTCGCAACCGATCTTTGGTTGCTCGCCATTTTCCTTGACCCTGAACACCAAATCCGGCAGCCAGTCTTCTCAAAGCAAAGCGGGGGCCGCAGTCAAGCACATAACCCAACGCCAACCAATAAAGGCAAGTCACATCCGTCCCAGACCTCTCCGCCCGTAGGCGGGGAAATGCACAATGCTGTACATTTGGCGGCGAGAAAACACCGCAAACTCACGTCATCACCGCCGCTCAATACCACTCGCCAGCGGCTTAGCCTCGATTCTTCGGACGAGCAAGCATGTTGAGGCGGCTCACGCTCAGCACAGGCCCCTTCTTGCTCGGGCTTGCGGATGCGGGGGCCCGACCAGGGGTTCGACCAGGTGTCCGGCTTGGAGTCTTGACCGGCGATCGACCAAAGCGGTTCTTCTTTACGCCGCTAGCCGGAGCGGCTTCAACGAGACTGGGAGCCAGCAACGCTTGGCCCTCAGGCACATGCTCGTTCTTGCGCTTCTTCATGGCACGCTCCGCTGCCTCGTTCTGTGCATCTTCCTCGTCCGAGCCGGCACGGTGTCGTTTTTTGTTGGGCATCCCGTGAGCTGTCCCAGATAGCACCCGAGCTGGCGATGGCGCCGCGTTTTCCTTGTTGGGGTGCGAGCTGGGAGATGGAGGAGCAGGGAAGCTGCCCGGCATGTTCGCTGCAGACACGACGGAGCCACGAACGTGGCGCAGACTCGACTGGCCTGGGCAGGAGCCAAAGCCCTTTGCCGAGGCGTCTCCGAACTTGATTGTATGATCGCTGCGGAATGTAAAAGTTCCAGGCGCGGACGGGGTGCGTTCCTCGCCATGCTGAGTCCTCGGCTCGATGAGGCGCTTCAAGGGCGAAAGGTCTGGATACAGATCATCGTTCGACTTGGACTGCGCCAGGACTTCGTCGAGTCCCGGATACTGGGCATCGATTTCCTGGAGAGGGGCTCTGACGCTGGAATTGCTCGGCTTCTTGTGCGAGGGCGAGTCCTGGGACATCGCTGCGTTGCTGGTCTCGGGCGTAAAGGCCACACGTTTCGTCAATTTGCGGCGCGGAGTAGCCTGAGGGATCGGCGGCAACTCCTTATCGGTGCGTGGCGGTGCCGGGCTCAGCAAGGCCTGAGAGGCGGGCTGGGGTATAGCGCTCTTCGCGCCGTCTGCGTCGACCTTTTGTCCTCGAAGAATCGACTTGACTCTCTGGAAGCGACCAGGACTGATGATGCGGCGCTTCAAGTCGGCCGTTTTTGGCATGGAGCCGAGGCTGGTCATGGTGGCGGAGTTGGTCAGGCCTGGTACGCTCGACTTTGACGGCGATGGAACCAAAGAGATGGTGGGCTTTCCCAGGCCTGCGACATGTGCAATTGAAGACTTGGTAGGGCTCATGAGACGCGCCAGTCCCGACCGTGACCTGGGCAAATGTCCTGAATCGTCACCGCGAGACACCGGGCGAGCAGTCGACGTGTCGTCTTCTTGGCGCTGCTTAAGTCGCTTGACGGCAGATTGCTGCCCACCCTTTGCAGGAAGAGATCTGCCCGGTGCTGAAATGGTTTCCGGTGCCTTGGCCACAGTCTGACGCGGAACGTAGTCCAAATTTGCGACGGATGGCGTGCGCTTCAAGCTAGGCCTGGGTCGCTGATTGGGGATCTTATCAAGACGCGTCTTGGAAAGAGACGGCTTGATGCCAGAGTTTTGAGATATCGGCGTGGCATCAAGGTTTGCCTTGGAATTGGAGCGCTTCAGGCTCGGCCTGACAGGCGTGAATCGTCCATGCTGCGCTCTCCAAGCCGAGGCGTGTCCTTCGATCGAGTCCATCTTCTTAAACTCGGCCATATGCGCCGCACTGTAGCGTCCAGACCTTCCTTTGGGCATGGCTATCACGCGCCCATGGGCGTTGGTAGATGAACCTTCAGCCTCTCTCTGGGCCACGAGATCGGCCTTGATTTTGGCAGCCTGGCCTCGAATCTCGTCCATCATCCGCTGCGCCTCGCCGCTCAGCGTAGTGTCGGCAGGCCCGCGAGCAAATCGAAAGGTGAATGGAGAGGAGGGCACCCCCCCAATCTTGGATGGCGTCGGGGTCAAGGCAAACTGGCCAGCACCTCTTTCGGACAAGCCAAGTCGGAGGGCGGAAAAATTTTCCATTGTGGTCGGATGGACCTTGCTCGGGTGCATTTCAGAGTGCGAAGGCTTGAGTGCCGCGGACACCGGAGTGGTCGGCTGCGGTCGACTAGGAGAGGAGACATCGTCGAGGCTCTTGGGCGCATGACGACAAAGGGTCTCCTCGCGTTCAGCGACGGACGACAGCTCAGGCGCGGCTTTCTCCTGATCGAAGAAGTTAGAAAACATGCATGGGGAGAGGTGGTGCAGGGGCGAGATGCCGTACCCTGACGGAAGCGCTGGCGAGTCGCGCCGAACGACGACGGGTCGGAGGCGACATTGCTCGTGATGAGGTCAATGCGTGGTCGCGATTATGATATTCAAAGAGCGCGCCTCGGCGGAGCAAGGGTGGAGGAGAAGGAATACACGGGGTCGGCAAGGATCGATAATGTCAAGACAGGGCCTGGGATTGTTGACAGCGGCGGGGGGCGGTTTGTTTACTTTGGCGTAAGGGCGGTACGTGCTACGAGTACTTCGTATGCCAAACCGTATAGTGCGATACGTACAGTGCTAAACACAGTTGGCGTATTACGCACCGTGTTTGGCCTCCACCAGTTCTATGAAGTACAAAGTATTGTACTCGAGATATAATGCCAGGGCAGCAGGCAGAATCTCAACTCGGCCTTGACATGCCATCATCGCCCGGTGTGTGTGCTCTGCGCGTAGTAGCGGCAGCATCCAGATCGGCTCAAGTCGGGTGCCACGCGCGGTAGGGACTAGTTCCCCGGAACGAGGCGCACAAATGATGGCCATCAGCCTGAATGCCACGATGAACTGGATGTCTCAGCCGCATCGCATGGACTGACCACATCTCACCGCTTGCCAGGCGCTCTCTCACCGTCCATAAACTTGCCGCGCCAGTCCTCAACCGCTTCCAACGCTAGCAGCACGGCTGGGAAGTCGGATCATGTGAGCCACATCGTGAAGCAGCGACCTCGCAGTGGTGGCAGGGCGGTGTGCCCTCGATGCTGGCCAGCCCAGTGTTCGAGACCAGAGTCACCGTGTCCTCTTTGTGGCTACCAGGTATTTGGAGCAAACGCATGCTACGAGTACAAGAAGAGGAAGTTATGACGCCCAGATCTGCCTCCCCGTGTTTCACGGAGATGGGCCAGGTAAGTAGTGCCATCAGCGTCGAAGCCGGCCAACCATCTCCCCCGCATAAACTCAATCAATACGAAACAAATAAGTGATGGCCGTGGCATCATGGTGTGTAGCAGCCCATCGACTTGGGACGCGAAGCCGACAGTCGGACCCCCTCGGAGCCCGGCAAGGCGCTGATTCGACGCCAGAAACCTTCTAGAAGCCCAGAAACCACCGGGTCAGATGACCACGCCACGACTACGCGGACTGGCTCGACGTGGTCAAAGGAGGGACTTCATTTCCAGAGCAGCCACGCCAGAAACGGACGGGCGAGCCATCGGCAATTAGGTCGATGGGGAGCCGCATTGGCAATGCAGGGCATCAGGGGGGGGTCACAGATGAACCGCCGTTTCTCAAAGACATCGTCTCGCCCATGCGGAAACGAGACACAGCGGGGATGATGCCCGTGGGCCGTGGCTAAGTGCTTGCCAAGAGTGCGTTTGGACAAGCAACAAGCAAGCAGCCCAGGAGAACTGCGAGTTGGTGTGCACCGCCAGCATTCCTCTCGTACTTTGTGCAGGATGGCCGTTGCAACGGAGGGAAGATACGGATCTGGCTGCCATGCTCCTCGGACTTGCAGTACACGTTCACTGGTGGTGGCATATGTATGCAGGCGGCTGAGTTGCGTCGTCCACAACATCCGCGCATGTCTCGACGCCTGGAACAGGAACAGAGCCCGACTGGACAGGGTAACGGCGTCAAATGCCCGGCTTGCTGCTTCTGATGCATGCTCGCCATTCTCCGCGGCTCTCTCGTTATGGGCTGCACTCGTTCGGTCCTCGCCAACAGCGACAAGGCGCAGATGCACCACATCACGACGATCTGATGCCCACGAAGCCAGTGACGAAACAGCCGGGCCACCGGAGAAGAAATTTCGCGACATCGGGGGCAGCAAGTCAAGTCACGGGCGGGGTAACACAGGTGGCCAAGTAGTACCACACAGCTCGAGGGATGCGAGTCCACACCACTCACACCCATCCCCATCCACGAGTACAGCAGCCCCCCATGGAGCCAACAGCGCCGCGAAAGCCGTTTTCCGCGCGCCCTCGCGACAGCGCGCTCCGACTCGCGGCCGAGAAGGGACCACGAGGAGAAACAGCTGGCGTGGCTGCTGCGAAGGAGCACGACATCCCACGGCGTCACGCGGCACCCGACCACATGAGGTACCTACAACAATTGCATCCAACCATAGTCCGCAGCCGTTCTTGAGAGGCGCTGGACCGGCTGGGCGGGCCTGTTTTGCTTCTCAACCTTCCCTCGTCCGAGATTCACAGGTTGGCAGCAGACACGCTCAGCAAGCGCCTAGGTCCCCTGACCCAGAGTCGGGGTTCACGGTCACCAATCTTACTGCTCGCGAGATCTACCCTGTGCTAAAGTAAGCGTCCCCTGTCCTTCTGGGCCTGCTTGCAATTCTGGCACGTTGCTGCCATGGAAATGGGATGAGCGCATGAACAGCTGGTGGCGCATGTAGCAGGCAGATGCGTTTCAAGCACGACACCAACTTGCACTGTCTCGTAAACAGCGGAGAGCCCAACGAGACTTTCCTGCACGCAATCGAGTCGGCAGGTCTCTACGCGGCCATCATCATAGGCCATCACAACGTACGAAGCAGGCGACTTTGTGGGAATGAGCTGCACCGCCGTCGCTGTTAATCAGCCTGGGATATTCGTCCACGCCTCGCCCGGACTGGGACCTCCGCCCACATATGTATGCATCCGGCGCAGGTGAGAAGCGATGGGCTCAGCCATGCGCTTTGCGCTTTGCACTTTGCGGGACAGATGATGCGTTGCCCGTCCGTAGAGGTAATAGCAAAGCACAGCGAGCCGATCCATGTAATGCGTATGCTCGAGTCGTTCGAGGGCTGCACAGGCAAAGCTGCAGTCCCGTCTCCGTCGGCTGGCTCACCGCGCCCTTGGCATTATCATCGCGGCCGGTCACCAAGACATCGACCCTCCCGTCCGCGTCGGCCAGTGGTTCTCTCACGATGTTGTTTCGTGGCTCTGCACAATGTGCTGTCCACGGCGCGGCCATCAGCAAGACAGACGTGGTCACACCCATAGACCAGGGATAATAAGGATTTCCTCCACACCATGATGGTCAAGTCCAGCCAAGGCGGAAATAAAGGCCAGAGGGATTGCATTGACAACACGGCTCGCCGGTTCGTCGGACTCCACGTCGATGGGTCCTCGACTTGGGACGCTCGCGGTATTACGCTCGCGGTATAATTACCCGTCCGATACCTCTGAGAACCCCGCGCAAATGTATCGCGCAGGCAATATTACGGCTTGGACCAGCGCGGGTCGTCCTGACACCGACGCTAGCGAGCAGCCCTGGTCTCGCGCCGTTCTCTCCTCGCCGGTCCTCGGCGCTCGCCAGAGGACAAGTCGCCATCAGGCACTTCGGGAAGGAAGAGGAGCCGGCCGGATGAAACGGACATGCTTGAGCCTGCCGACGAGAGGGGCGAGAGGACGGGGGGAAGGACGCGGTCCAGACGGCCGGGAAGCATGACGTTTTCTTATAAGTTATGCGACGCAGCTGATTTGACGTCTGACGGCGTGGCCACGTCGGTACCGGAGCTCGCCTCCGGTTGGAATCGAGAACGACGCTTCGGGGATACGAGCGAGACGAGTCCCCATGACTCGACGGCGGGGGGTTCGCTCATAAAATGCGCGAACAGGGCGGCTCGTCGAACTGGCCAGCCTGCGGCTGCATCAAGCGGCCTGGCCCAGCCAAGCACCAGCAGCGTCGACGTCCGGTCGGCCAGCCCGCAGCAACGGCGCCGTCACAGCAGTGGAGAGGCCCGGCCAGTTGGCTCCTCCAGCCGCGGCGCGGTTGGGGGTGGATTGGCGAGCGGGGTGGGGGTCGTTGGTGAAGAAGTTGGGCCAGGTGATGCGATGGACCGTGCGAAACTCCACGCCGCCGGGCTCGCTCCACCGGCAGCCCGGGGCCTTGGCTGGGTGTGAGTGGCTGGGCGTGGGCGCGGGCGTGGGCGCGGGGAGCGGCCAGAGGCCACAACCGGAACGCTGGCTCCCACCACCCCTCTTTGGGTTCCCATTACATAAAAGACTCAAGGACGCTGCTCCCACAGGTCCCTGCCCGTCCTGGTACAGCACTCGTATCTTGCAAGCCGGCGCCTGCCTCTCGCCAGCACAGTTGCATCTTGTTGCGGCCCTGACCTTATCTGTTGCGGGTAGATATCCCATCCCGACGCTGCTTTCCCTCGCTGCCGCTTCCCCGCGCCGCTCGCCCGCTGCAACCGCCGCCAGCCGCCGTAGACGCGCCGCCAGTTGCCTCATCCGGATCCAGGCCGACTTTTCTGCACCACCCACAAACCTTGCCTGTCTTATCAACGACACCGCGCCATTCTCCGTTCTCCTGCTGCGCCCGGGCCTTCGCACAGCGCACAGCGTCGCTCGAGATACCGATAGCAGGCGGTCCCGCGCCGACGACGCCACGGTGGTCGCCGTTTTGTCTCCTTGAGACCCTGGGGCGCTCTGCCGCACCGCGGCTGTCGTCTTCGAGGCCCCGCGCCACGACCCAGAGGGATGGCAATGGCAGACAGGATGTCCATTGACAACAAGCCGAACCCTCCCCGCCGGGACGAGTCTGACGACTCGGCCGATTCCACCCCCGAGAGAGACCAGAACCCGCCTGCTTCCGCCAGCAACAATGCCTCCCAGGACGCCCAGCAGCCCAAGAGGAAGGGCGGCCGCAAGCCCGTGAGTTCTACCTGCCGGCTTCTACACGCCCCTCACTGGCCCTTCGTCACCATGCTTCAAACCACATCCCACCCTCGCACGTCCTTTCTTTTTCGTGCCACCCGCCGCTATCGACCCCATTGGCCACTGCCGATCAATTCGTGTGCGACTGTCGCACAAGGGCGAGACATGCGCTGACACGAAAACCTTAACCTAGATCTACGCAACGTCGGAGGAGCGCAAGCAGCGGAACAGGCAGGCCCAGGCTGCCTTCCGGGAGCGCCGCACCGAGTACATCAAGCAGCTCGAGGAGGCGATCCGTGTACACGAGTCCAACCTGCACAATCTCCAGACTGCCCATCGGACTGCCGCCGAGGAGTGTTTGATGCTTCGCTATAAGAATTCGCTGCTCGAGCGCATCCTGCTTGAGAAAGGTCAGACCGTCCATCCTGCACCCCTGCGCCTCAAGCCACGGCGCGCCTAACCTTGGTGTAAACAGGCATCGACGTCCAGGCCGAACTTCACGCCAAGACGGGCAGCCCCGACCTAGGGCCAACCCATATGCCCCAGAATCTAGTGCAGCCTCCCACGATCCAGCGCGCCATCTTGAACCGACACCATCAGTCGCGCAAGTCCAGCTCTAGCATCGCTCCCAAGACCGAGCCCGGGATGACGTCGCTGTCCACCGGGCTGCCACCTCACAAGTCTGCCACGTCCCCCAAGAACCGACCGACCCCCTCGTCGCACTCGAACTCGCCCACCAATGCCGCCTCGGCATTTTCCCCCGCTCCGTCTGACAGCATCTCCCTGCGGGGGTCAGTGGCGGGGCTGCATCGACAGCCCATGTCCACGTCCAACGCAAACACAGCCGCGAGGTCATCCATGATGCAAGCTGGCCGTGACCCGTCTCTTGGCAACGGGGCTTCATTCTATCCAACGCCTGCTTTCCAGAACCATGCCGAACAACTGGGTAAGCCAACGCATCCAGTTCATCCAGCACAACCAACGGACCTCCAACTAACACAATGGCCACAGAGCACGAGTATGATGGTCAAAACGACATGATGGACGACTCGGAAATCGAAACACCAAACGGCCCTGGGCCATACCCCACCGGTTTCAACAGCGACAACCAGCAAACCATGCTCCTCTCGCCGACGTCTACCGCCCCGGGGCACCAGGTTTCTCAGCAACACGAGGCAAACCATCAGGCATCGGTGCCCAACCATCCTTTCCCCTCGATGACGCAGCTTTTGGACCAGAACATTGACTGGGACCCTTTCGGCTTGAGCGCCAGCATGGCCTTCCCGAACCACCAGCAGTTTCCGTTTGACCAGACCAACATGCGGTGACTAGGACGAGGAGCCGCAGCAGGGTGACGGGGCTATAGCAACGTTGACGTCAACATTAGTCTGTGTGCTGATTGCTTGGACACTCGAAAACGATCCGACTTTAGCAATAACGAGTTCGATCATATACGCAGCACCTGGCAATTGGCACGACCCATCAGACACGAGGTCTATCCTCTAGAGCTACAGACATGAGAAGCTCGTCGATGAGATGAAATGCGGTAGAAGACTCGGGTGAAACAAGAATCTCGTGATCTACCGCCTCCACAACTGCAGGAAACGAAAACGTCGAGCTTCTGGTTGTGGCTATACGTCTGCACACCGTTGGCATTTCTTTGGCGTCGGCTTCACATCTCGATTCAAGGTCCTCGGGAGGGCCGACTCTCACGGCTTCGGTGTCGGCCTTTGCCATGCCGCAAGTCTCACCTGGAGCTTGTTTCTACTATTATGACTTGGCTGAGCCACTTCTACTGTTGAAAACTGCCTTTGCCCGACGTTTATTTTCGAATTATGCAACGCTTTTTTCAACGCCGGCGCCTTCGTGGTGCCGCGCCTCTCAAAGCGAGACGTCGATGCACCGAACAATACCCAATGGATACGTGCCCTGCGAAGGCGGATGCCAAAAAACAACAACAAAAAGGATGGGAAAAGGGGTAATCAAAAGTTGGTTCTCTTATCTTCTGCTTCTGGCGTTAAGGCATGGAGGATTACTACTTTGGCCGGGACAATTAACCAAATGGGCTTATGTCGGTGGCTTGGTGTCGTCGGCTCGCAGAGTAGCCCTATAGCGTGTTTTGTGAATGAGTATACCTGTTTGTTCGAGCACACTTGGGTTGGATGTGTGTCGAAATGCTCTTGTGTGGGCTGTTTTGGTTTTGCTGTACAATACTGTTTTCGCTGAGGTTCTGTAATTTTGCTGGCAACGATGTACGAGGCAAAACGACGGAAATTCTGGACATGGTTCGCGTGTGGCCGAATCTTGGCCCGATTCTTGGCGGTGGGATGTGGAGCAATGGCGTGTCTCGGGCACAGGCGGCTGGAGAAATTTCTTTGGATCACGAGGAGACGACCGAAATGAAGAAGCTTGAGGGGCTCGCATGGAACGACATTGGACTGCGGTGGTTAGGCTGGGGTAAGCGGGTCGTGGCTCTGGGCAGGGCGAGATCGTGAGATTTGGTGGTGGGTACACGCGCGGGGCGGCGTAATTGAGGAGCGACCAAAGTGGACCTGACTAATGAAGATGAAGGGTGGGCTTGATAGAGAGGGAGTTTAGGTGGTGATGACATTGCTGAGGCTTGGGGTTTGAATTGTTGTGTTCCTGGATATGATGACGGCCTGGAGTTGAGTCTTTTCAGTCGATATATGTCGCGGAACGCCGGCATCGGATTTTGCTCTCGTCCATATTGGCTTCAAGAGTTGAACGTGGCGAAGTTCTAACATACATACTGCTTGCAACTAGACCAAAGGCATAGAATGCTTGGATTCTATCTCCAGTTTGAACAGTGCCTTGGCGATAACTATTAAGTCAAATGCCATTATATAGCGTCAATAAACTCATCTCTTTAAGACCCTTACATCGTCAGCGTCTCACCTTACTTCGCATGCCACGTCCATACGAATCACACAACTTTAATGCTACGCCAATGCTGCAAACCACGCGGCAGTTCTTGTTGCCGGCCCTGCAAGCCAACCTCCCCGAGGACCCAAGTGGTCGCCACACGCTGTGCTTGGGTGTCCAGTCCATCCGGTGGACTGTCTTGATGCTACTGTGACTTGGAGGTGGGACAGCAGCCCGAAGGCTGGGGCCTCCGGTAGGCGGAGTAGGCTATTTGTGTAAAGTTAGCCAACCCACTGCAGAATAAAGGAGCGTTACAAGAAATGGTTGTCCCCCGGGTTTGCGCCAGACGAGCATCGAGAACCGTTCGCGGGCTCGAGGGCCTTGCACAAGTGCGATGCTCTCCTCCTCGTCTTTGCTCGCTGCCTCGGGAGTTGCTCGCATCGTCTCTGATATGAGAAGCATCGTCCAGCTCGTGAATGACACCAACTGTGACTGCTTCCACACCAACGCTGCTGAGCCGACATACTACACGAAGCACTTCAGTATGCCGGCGTCCCCAACATCATCGCCAACGAGACGCGGACGTCGGTGGCTCAGCCCAACAGCGACTACTCCTCCAGCAAGAAGTGGACCGATGTATGGGAGCTGCAGAGCTGGAGCAACAGCAAAGGCGAAGGCCAGGGCCTGTCCGGCGAGGCGGCTGTCCTCGTGGTCAACTCGGCCAACAACGTCTACATCGAGAAGAACGGCGACGGCGAAGACCGCCGCCGGGTTCCGGGCGCCGACTCAAGCTACCAGTTCCCCTCGCTGCGCATGCTGGCGCGCGCCGTCGGCGACGCCGGCGCCGTGTCCACCGTCTTCACGTACCGCAACGCCGAGAAGCCCGCGGACATCCGGGCGGCGCGCGGCGCGCGCGAAAAAGTCGAGTAACACAAACCAACCGTCGTACACGGAGCACGCCGACGACCCCACGGCACCACGCAACGCCATGCGCCCCGTGGGCTCGAGTGGACGGTCTACGAATTAGAGCAAGCTTGAAAAATGATTCACAGCCTTGCGGTTAGCAGGTGCTGCATTGGGACGTAGAGACACGGCCGTTGCCGCTCTTTCAGCGGGGGGATGCATTAAATGAAGTCAGTTGTCTCACGTAACGCGGTCACGTGGATGGCCTTACAACGGCGCATCACCAAGGATCCACCAACGTCGTTCTCGCAAACCACCAACCCCACGAGCAGCGCGTCTGTAAAAGAGGGAAGCTCACGCAACGACGCTCGCTTTCGCACGTCCAACGACTGCCAACTGCTATTTCTCTAGGTGCCTACATTAAGTATAGTTTTACATCCGCCATTTCAGGATGCTCACATTTTGTCAGTTGACAGGAAACATTTTGTGCGACTCGTTTTGCGCTGCTCCGTCATGACTTCGCCACGTTCGCCTGCTGCTGCTGCTGCTGCTGCTGCCGCCGCGTCTGAATCCAAGTCGCCTGAGCCCATTGAGGCGAGGGCGCAGGATATCAAGACCGAGTCTGCAGCGGCGGCGGATGGCGCCTCACCGGACGTGAGCAAGGAAGCAGGCGCTGGACCCGACGACGCTGCCAAGGACACCGAGGCCGAAGCCGCGACGCCAGCAGAAGACACGGATACCAGGGCCGAAAACCAAGCTGAGAAGCAGGACGAGACCGAGGACACCCCTCTGCCTAACGAGACGACCCCAGATGGACCTCCCCTCCCGCAGGAGCCGGCCCCGGAGCCCGAGGACGACGGCTGGGAGGCACAGCTGGAGCCGTACTCCGGTCGGTGGTACTTTGCCAATCGCTTCACTGGCATCACCCAGTGGGAAAACCCTCGCGTCCCTGAGGCTTCCAACGTCGCGGAAGCCGTCGCCCCTGGCGCGCCCCCGGCACCCGCGTACGAGCGGCCCGCCGCGGGCGGCTACAACCCTGCCATTCACGGCGACTACGACCCCAACGCGTGGTACGCCCAAGCCTACAACCAGGAGCAGGAAGCGCAAGAGGCCGCCGCGGCCGCCGCGCTGCATCCCTGGGCCGCGACCGGCGCAACGGTGGGTTTTAACCACCACACCGGGCAGTTCCAGACCCCCGGCGCCGGCCCCAACCGCCACAGCGACGAGGCCAAGTCCTACCGGCAGATGAACGCCTTCTTCGACGTCGACGCTGCCGCCAACGCCCACGACGGCCGCAGCCTCAAGGCCGAGCGCCAGAACCAACGGCTCAGTAAGACGGAGCTCAAGGCGTACAAGGAGAAGCGCCGCGCCAAGAAGGAGGAGAAACGTAGAGCGTGGCTTATGGATTGATCCTGTAGCCACCCTTTGGTGCGTTTTTTTTTCCCGCCTCTTGACTGCAATATTTTGCGCATCCCCCGCGCCTGGTTAGGATCTTCGGCGGCGGCGGCGTTCAGGGAAGGTAAAGGCGTGACGGAAGCTTTGGTTTCTTCATAGAGGGCCAAAGGGATTTGGGCTATTTCCCCGAGAGGCTACGGGAGCACGTTCTTGAAGTTGACGCAAGGTATACCCAGAGACAGTGGCTTACAGCCAACCAACGATTGAATTTATATCCAGAACTAACTTGCCAGGTTCACTCGTCTTCCTCGTCTTCCTCGTCGTCGTCTAGTTCCATGTTCAGGTGCACGCTACCATCGCTGTCGTCATCCTCGTCTCCAGCGTCCTCGTTCGCCAGCGGTTGAGAGACACGGGCTGTATCCACGGCCGGTGCGGGCTTCTCGACCTCTTGTCGCTTTGGCGGCTTGGAGTCGGAGCCCTCGTGCTTGCGCTTGGGCGGCGAGTCCGCTCGACTTGCGCCCGTGGCTCTTGTCTCAAACGGATTGGTCTGCACTGGTAAGTCGATCTCGACCTGCGGTGCGGCGGGGAGTGTCCCAGACTTCCGCACGTCTTCTGCCTCCGGCGCCGTCTTCTCCGCGTTCCCTTCGCCGTCGTTCATTTCGTCGTCGACATCTTCCTCCTCTTCCTCCTGCAGCTCGTTGACCGACGCGAGCATCTCGCCACCCCCCGGGACGCTGCCCACGCGTAGATTACTTCGCAGGACTTCCAGGCCCTGATCCTGCGGGTACAGCCTTGACAGATGGGGCAGGATGCTGGGATACATGCGGCCGCGCTGGTCCTTGTAGGGGTTGAGCACGCTCGACAACATGGCGTCGCGGCTGCGTGTCAGGATGGCCGTCCTGTCGAGGAGGCCGCGCAGGGTGGGCCGGAGGTGCTGCTGGGGCAGGCTGGCCAACAGCGTTGGGAGGAGGCCGTCGGCTGCGGTCTTGTGGTCGGGGTCGAGGCTAAAGACTTCCTCTGCGGCGGATGCCTGCGGCTGGAGGAAGATATCTGCGTTTGCGATGCCGTTCTTCTTGGGGTCTTTGGACGATGGGGCTGGTTTGCTGGTCGGCTTGACGAAGCCGGCGTCTTGTTGTAGGTCGCGACAGCAGGCTGCGACCAGAGGCTCGAGCATGGCCACCGTGGTCTTTGACATCGTTGGTCCAGCAAGGAACACGAGTCCCTTCAGAACGCGGTAGCCCGTCTCGCGAACGGTCGGGATGTTCATGCCGGACCTGAAGACGCGGACGAGGTGGTCCATCGCCTCGGGGACCAGGGGCAGCATGCCCTTGTCGAGCCTCCGAATCATCATGAGAACAAGCTCCATCGCCGCGACGTGGATGTCAGGCATGACGCTCCAAAGCTCCTCCTTTTCTTCCCTGCCGATGGCGGGGTTTGTGTCCAGAGCTTGATCCCACGTCTGAGATTGTGGCGACAGTCTTGCTATTAAGCAGACCCTGGAGATGGCATCCATGATGTGGCTGACGGGGATAGTGACGGCACCCTTGGTTGGACAGCGGAGGCAGTCCGACAGATGGTGGAATAACCCGACGAGGCGTTCGGCGCCGGCGCTCAGTCCTGTCCACGCGGGAAACTGATCTGCTGAAGCGCCTCCGCCGCCCGGTTCCCCATTGGGATCAACTCTCGTCCGGCCGTATCCACCGGTCGCCTCCCAGGACTCGTCCACAGCTCGCAAAACTTGGTCCGATGTGGCGTGGAGTTCGCGCAGGACGCCGTCCACCATCTTGGCCCACTCGTCGCTGCCACCTGACTTTGCGGCGACATGGTGAAGAGAAGCTACAAGCTGTCCAGAGGCTCGTTGCAAGGACCGAGGGATGAAGACGCCATCTGAGCTGGTGGGTGCCAGGTAGCCTCGCACGGCGGACCGGATCTGCGAGCTCAACGGGCGGAATGTGGTGGCATAGAGCGGGATGAGCGCTGAAAAGGCACCGCAGATAGTCTCGACAATGGCCAAGGGGGATGTTGAAGCCAGACGGGCAGCAGGCGGCTTGATAAGCTGAAGACAGGCGGTGACAAAGGCTGGGATGGTGGGCGTTGCAATCTCTCTGACGAGGGTTTGATAAGGGTGCACCAGCATGCATATCCGCGTAAGGGTCACAACAGCGAGCTCCTTGGCCGCGAAGGAATCGCCCTTCTAGGATCGTGTCAGCACGGAGTCCGCAATGGAAGCGTGGTGGTGAAAGCACACCTGAATGATGGACAACAGCCCACGCACCCAAGGCTGGGAGCCTCGGAGCACCTCCCAGCCGCCGACGTCCACCAAGGCCTTGACCAAGCCGACGGCCGCAAACCTAGCCTCACGGCTCCGCCCGTCCAGCAGTGTGGTGATGTTCGTCCTCAGCTTGTGAACGAGCAGCGAGCCCTGCGGGGCGTCGTCCTTGGGCTTTTGCTCCTGCGGCGCGGACAGCGCATCCTTGCAGCGGACGATGTGTCTGGTGAGGGCGGGAAGCGCATGGGGAAGCTGGGCTGGAGGGATGGACGTGAGCTTCCTGCAGAGGACTCGCAGGTCGGGAGGGAGCGAGGACGACATGTATCGGCTGCTTGCGGTGCTTGGCGAGTTCGCGGCTTGAATTTGTGTGGAAAGGAAGCTCTCACGATGGGAGGGATGAGCTGTAACTGGCCAATAGACAGCAGCCTGGACCAACGCGCTTTAAAACGGCCAAATACCGAGCGAAAGGAGAGCTGCGGCTCGTCAATGGCTCGTCGCAGTTTGCGCGACGATGATGGTCAATTGCCTTGTTGAAGCTGTCTATCAGCTGTCTGTCAATGGTTGTTGAAGCTGTCAATGACGGACTTTTTTCAGGCCCCACCAGACGTTCGCACCCTCGGGAGACCCGTTGACATGGGGCGCTGATTGGCTGACGCGACCTGCCCATGCACCAAAGCTTCAACACCGTTTGAGGCAGGACTTGGGCTCGACGTTTTGCTTCTGCACACGCCGCGCCTTGCCATCAGCATCGCCCTGCCGCTGCGCTTCTGACGCGCCTCAGCTGCAGCACCGTCCAGCTCCAGCGTCCGACCCGGCTCCAGCGCGCCGCTGCTCCCCGAGCATTCGTCACAGCGCCCAGCCCCCGCGATGCCCCTTTGCTAGGACGACACGCCCTCTGACCTGGACACGAGATGGCTGTATGTCTGGGATGCCACGGCAGCGCCCCGAGCCTGGAAGCTGATGTGAGCCCTTCGTGGGCATTCTAGGTCAAGGCCAATCACTACCTCGAGCAGCTGGAAGTGGCCCGCTGCGACGGCAACTGGGACGCCGTGCCTGAACTGGTCCGCAAGGTGCGGAAGCACGCGCCAGACCGATCATGTACGTCGCAAAAGAAGCTGCACAAGTGAAGTCCGTTTCGGAAACTGACGCAGCCGCCGCCCAGGCCTCGCCCTCACTGCCGAGGTCGAGTGCGCCATCTCCAAGGCCACGACGGCTGCCGCTCGCCCCTCCGCCGCCGCAACTTCCCGCGACCTCGACGTGTCGAACAGATTCCCGATGCTGTTAACGGCAGTTGAAGGAGAGCAACGCAACCTCGAGGACCGATTCCAGGCCCAAGTGTGCATGGGATGGCTGCATTGGGTAGTCGGAGAGTATGGCCTCGCCGTCGAGCGCTTGCCAAAGCGCCTCCGAGACGAAGGCACAGACCTCGACCCGGCCGATTTGACGCTCGAATGGACCCATGTTTGTGCCCTCAAGTCTGCCTATCTGCGGGCGAATTGCCTGATGCGCGAAGGGCAGAGGCTAGAAGCCATCGCCGCTCTCAAGTCCGCGACCCCGGCCCTGAACCGCGTGTGGTCGGGCCATGGAATCCGAAAGCAGCTTCGTTACTGGTCTGAGCTGTTTCTGACCGAATACTGCATGCTGTCGAGCGAGGCCATCGACAGCGGCGAGGCACCCGTGGAAGACCCCTGCACGCTTGCGCCATTCCGCTCGTGGGCCAAGTATTGGGAGGTCATGCGGGCGCCGGCCACGGGAGGATATGGGTTCAAGGGCTCGGTTCCACGAAGGCACGTGTGGAGCGAGTACTACGTGGCCCTGTCGCGCATTTTGGAGAGCGACCTGCCTTACCAGTCCGGATTTGTCGAGGGCATGCCGATCCCCAGCGGTTTGCCACCGCGCAGCCAGCTTCGCACGGAGCTCAAGTATGCAGAGGCCATGTACCGATCACTCCTCCTCTCCGAGACGTCCTTCCCGCGAGCCGACGAGGAGAGGGCAGAGGTTGAGGCATTCGTTGCGCAGGTGTTGAAGAACTGGACCATTCTGTGTGGTCGAGGGTGGCACGAGGAGGATTTGGGCCAGGGGGGACGAAGCGCCATCAGCCGCGGCGTTCTCGAGATTCTTTATAGCGCGGCGACCAGAACGTATCACTCGACTGCCATCCTCAGGTCGCTTTTTAGCGTCCATCTGTCCCTGGCCGACTTCGACATTGCCTTCAAAGCCCTCGATTCCTACCTGGAGATTGTCAAAAACGGCAAGACGAGGGTCGAAAAGACTGGCCAAGTTGAGCCCAATTTGGACGATGACGGCACCGTTTTGGAGACGATGGCGCAAGGCGTCATGGCTCTATGCCGCTACGGGCATCGGCAGGCCGGTGAGAGGGCACGGCAACTGGGAGCAGAGCTGGAGGACTGGCTCTCAAAGCTGCCGCAGATGAAGGTTCTTGAGAACGGTACTCCCGCGATAGCAGAGGATGCGACAAAGAACGAGCTGCACCCACATGTCGCTCCGCACATTGTGGCATTAGCCTGGCAGGCTATTGGCCTCTCCCATGCGCATTGGTCGAGACTGACACACGAAGCCGGGTCAAGGACGGAGATACAGTCCAAGGCAATTCGATGTCTTCGAAAGTCCCTGGCAGCAGAGTTTGGCCGCTCCAAGGACATCAGGAGCTTCTTCAGCCTGGCCCTTCTTTTGGCCGAGCGAAGAGAACTGACGGCTGCGATTGAGCTTGCGAGATCTGCTTTAATGTCCAACAAAGGCCAAGACGAAGGATACAACCTACTCTACGGCTCACACTGGCAGGAGAGGACTCTCATCCCACTGTGGCACCTCTTGGCCCTCCTGTTGAGTGCTAGGCAAGACTATGCCTTGGCTTCGCGGGCTTGTGAGGGTGCCCTAGAGCAGTTCAAGGACTCGATTCTGTTTGGCAAGTCCGACCCCAGCTTCCGGAGCGAACACCTCAACGAGGCCGACGTTGATGGTGCGGTGACCGAGTCTCGGCGGGGCTTGGTTGACGAGATGGACGACTCGGAGAAGGAGGGCATCCTGGAAATCAAGATGACGCAGCTGGCCCTGCTCGAGCTCGCCGAAGGCCCAGATGTGGCTGTCAATGCCAGCTACGAGTTGTTGACCCTGTTCTCGCGACTCTTTGGCAACATCGTGGTGCAACCGGTGGTGACGGCGCCGACACCCACGCAACCACCCAAGACGTCGGGGACCTTCCGAAGCATCAGGGGGAGCATTTTTGGAGGCAAAACGGAACGATCGAGGCCGCCGACGAGGCAGCCGAGCGCGTCGACGACCATTAGCGAGAAGTCTGGCGTATTGGTGTCAAGACCTGCAACTTCGCAGAGCAACGTCACTGCGAAGCCAGCCATCCACGTCATCGAGGCGAATGGGAACCACGCCGGCCCGCCGAGGTCACGGCGTGCCAGCTCAAGCCGTAGGCAAAGGAGCGAGTCAAGGAGAAGAAACAGCCTGAAGAAGAGAGAAAGGAGCTGCAGCCGCCAGCGACGGGAGGCTTCTGTTGGCGGGCTCTCGCGCCAAGCCACCATCGTGGACGGAGACTCGTTCTTCGCACCAGTGGTGGAGCCTGAGCAGGGTGAAGCCTTTTCCTTCTCCAGCAAGTTATCCCAAACACGCGTGCCGTCGTTCTCGAGAGGCAAGGCCGTCCCCTCGTTGAACTCGTACCACTCTACGAATTCCAAATCTACCGACTACTCGGAGCTCTCGGCGGACATTACGCATGCATCGCCACATCTGCTTCCGTTGATACAGCTCTCCAAAGAGAAGCAGAGGACGCATCGGGTGAAGATGCTTGTGCGGATCTGGCTAGCCATTGCTGGATTCTACCGCCGGGCAGATATGCTAGAAGACAGCAGGGGGGCCATTGCGGAGGCACAGCAGCTGGTGCAGGCCCTGGAGACGGAAGCTGCAAGAGACCAGTCGACCGCAAGTGGACCCAAGTCCGCAGACTGGGCTGAGAAGAAGAGCGTCGACGACTTGTGGGGCGACGTCTGGTCCGAGGTGAGCTCAAATGGCGTCCATTCACGCTGACAATGGCTGACACGACCCAGCTCGGCTTGATGTCTCTAGCCCAAGAGGAACCGTACACGGCCCGATCGGACTTCGAGGTTGCCCTGACGCATTGCCCGGACCATCCTGCCGCGACTGTCGGGCTGTGCAACATTCTGCTGGACATTTACAGCGAAAAGCTCCTCCCGACCCCTGCCGTCCCCCCGCTGGAGTACGCCGGGACTTCCTCACCCGACATGCCCAGCCGGGCTCAGTTCAAGAGCATAAGCTACGAGGCGCCCAAGACCCTGCCGTCTTCCCCCTTGGGTCTCGGCAAGCCAGCCAGCGAGGCTGCCTCGGACGTGGACAGCCAGATGCCGTCCCGCGTCGGCGACGACCAGCTCCCTGCCCCGTACAAGGCCACGCACTTGCCCCTTGTCGACCGCCTCGCCGCCCGCGATCGCGCCTTCACACTTCTCTCCAGCCTGACTCGCCTCGGCTGCGGATGGGACTACTCGGACGCCTGGTTTTCGCTGGCCCGCGCCCACGAGGAGAGCGGACAGCCGGACAAGGCCAAGGAGGTACTGTGGTGGTGCGTCGAGCTGGAGGAGGCCATGGGTGTGCGCGACTGGCGTTGCGTTGGCGGTGGAGGCTACATCATCTAGATGTCTGGGCAGATGCAGTGTTTAAGGGGGAAAGGATAATGCAGCGTGTATGGTATATATATGGTATCAGATTCGTGTCACCCATATTGCACAAATAGAAATACTGTAATTAATCAAAGCTGAAAGCTTTGCGATGCGGAGGGTGCACGGCAAGTGCTCGAGCAAGCGCTTCCAGCTTTGCTTCTTTAAGCAGAGGCAATAAGGTTGCGGGACTATCCGCTCTTCGTACATTGGTCGAGCAATTGAATCTGCATCGGTCATTGGTAGTTGCTGTGCCGAGTGTTACCCGTGATGTATTATGTATCGCAGTGCCTGCCGTGATGTTTGGCGTTGTTGATTCCTTCCGTCAGCTCCAGCCAACGAACGACGCACCGTCAACAATACATCCATCCATATATCCCAGGCATCACAGGCACGGCAGGCATCACCGGCATCGCAAGCACAGCAGGCACGCAGGCTCATACCTAGGCATTGCAGATATCGCAGGTATCGCAGGCATCACGGGCTCGTAGGCTTACAGGTACGCACGCATCGCACACACGCAGGCATTACAGCATCGGGTAATTTACGACTTGGGTTACAAAGGTCTCCAACCCGTCATGGTATTTTACCAAGGCACCGAAAGACGAAGTCAGCAAAACAAAACCAAATCCCCAAGAAACGTCAATTGGGTATCTTAAATCACAACCCACAGACCGGGTATATCCAAACCAGCAAACAAACAAAACCAAATCTCCCGGCAACAGACCGCAATCCGGGTGTCTCGAAACACAATCCACAAAACTGGTATATCCAACCCAGCAAAACAATATCTAGCACCCGCTCTCAGCCGCCCGTCGCCAGCCCGTCAACCGGGGACCCATACCCCAGACCCATGCCCCAGATCCATGCCCCAGACTCATGCCCCAGATCCATGCCCCAGACCCATGCCCTAATCCGCCAAGACCTCGCGAAACTGGTCCGCCCGCGTTGTGACTTCGGCCGAGTGTTCGATCGCCGCGTCGCTGCGCCCGTGCTCGGCGAGCATGCCCGTGCTCGGCGTCTCGTGGCCAGGGGGCCTTCTGGGGGCGTGATGTTGCCGTCGGGGGTGGGAATAGCGTCGAGCCGAAGAGGTCCATCGCTGTCGCGTCGTCGAGCCGAAGAAGAGCGGCGGCGCTGCCTCGGGCGCTGCCTAGGGCACCGGCTGCCCAAAGAGCTCCTCGATGGTCGCCTCGTCGAGGCCCGGCAGGGCTGGGTCGGCCTCGGGCATCGGCTGCTGGAAGAGCTCCTCCCAGGCCGCCTCATCGAGGATCGGCTGGGCCGGAGCCTCGGGCGTCGGCTGCCCAGGGAGCTCTTCCAAGGCCCCCTCGTCGATGGCCGGCGGGGCCGGGCCGGCCTCGGGCATCGGCTGCCCGAAGAGCTCCTCGAAGGCCGCCTCGTCGAGGACCGGCGGGGCCGGGCCGGCCTCGGGCACCGGCTCGAAGGGGGCCCCCGCGATGGCCTCGTCGAGGAGACCCAAGAAGCCCTGCTCGGGCTGGGGCTGCCAAGCGAGGCCCAGCTCGTCGCCAGCAACGAGGAACTGGGCAGGGTCGGCGGCAGGGACGGCGGCAGGGGCGAGGACAGGGACGGGGCCCGCGACGAAGTACGGCGCAGGGCCGGGGGCAAAGGCCGGGACATATCCCGGACCCGGGGCAAAGTCGGCTGGCGCAACCGGAGCAAGCGCCGCTGCAGGGGCTGCAGGGGGCCCAACCGGAGCAAGCGCCGCAGCGGGGGGCCCGACAGGGTGAGGCTGCGGCTGCGGTTGCGGCTTCGGCTTCGGCTCAGCCAGCACCTTCTCGAGCCAGAGGGTCTCGCGGCCGAAGGCACACGTCTTGGCCGACCCATTCCGAATGGTCCGAATGGTGTCTTTGCGGCGCTTGACCATGGACTCCAGGGCCTCGCAGAGCCGATCGATGCGGCGCTCGGGATCGGCACGAGCCGGCTGCATGCCGGGCTCGATCTCCCCCCCCTCGCTGCACGCCGTCAGCAGGAACAGGTCCGTGATCAGCGGCGTCCTGTTCGTCTCAACCCGCTCCAGGACGCTTTCCATGAGCGGGCTCTCAAAGGGCCACGCGACCCCCTCCAGCTGGCTCTCGGGAAGACGGTTCGACTTCATCTTCCGCCAGCCCTTGCCACTGCTGGTCCATTTCCGGAGGTTGCGCAGCATGGCCTCGGTGGCTGCGTTGCTCGCGGCGTCGGGGGAGGCGAGGAAAGGCATTGCTGCGGCGAAGACGGGGCTGGTGGACGTGGGTGTTAGTCAAGGACCTACAGAGGGACAGGCCTGGCAAGGGGTCTTACCAGACAACGACTTGTAAAAAGAATCGGGTCAGGTAAACCCGGCGTGTAAATATCCAAGAGCAGCGGTACGATGCTGCTCAGGGGAGTCGAAGGTCCTGTTGGAGAAGACGTGTTAGAGTCGCGAAGCGCGCAGGCCGAAGTGTGCAGGGACGCTGAAGTGTGGACGGACGTTGAGGTGTGGAGGGACGTTGAAGTGTAGAGGACGTTGAAGTGTGCAGGACGTTGAAGTGTGGAGGGACGTTGAAGGGACGTTGAAGTGTGGAGGGACGTTGAAGGGACGTTGGAGTGTGTAGGACGTTGAAGTGTGGAGGGACGTTGAAGTGTGCAGGATGTTGAAGTGTGCAGGGCGGGTGGAAGACATGCGTAAGAAAAGAAAAGTCGCTTACCGACAATACGTCTAGCGACGCGTAGAGAACCACAGCGGTGAGACTGTTGACGAAAGTCTACCGCGTGTCAGTCAACACTGTACCTGTGCAGCCGAGCAGACAGGCGAGCTTACGAGGAACAAGTCTGCGACCACGCTGTGCGGACAGGTGAAGCGGCGAGTTCAGAGGCGAGCTGGGAAGAGAGAAGTAAAGGTGGGTAGCTTGCGAGTCTGAAGTCGATGGGAAGAAAAGAAAGGGGGAGCTGGTAGGCGGGCTGGGGGGGATTTTATACCAGCGGAGGAGGGAGCCCACGAGACTCCAGATCAGTAGCAGAGGAGGAGGCACCCGCGATCCCGATCGGTAGCAGAGAAGGCTGAACCGGCCCGGAGTCATGAAGCTGTTGACTTTGAGGCGTGCGTCGCTAAATGCACAGCCCGGGCGACGAAGAAAGGGGCTCGACCAGTCCAGCAGCAACGATGCGCGGCAGCCTACAACGAAAAACAAACGACGAGCGCGTCATGTACGCCGCTGGTAACGTCCTGCCGGGCCCACGCAGCGGGAGTACCTGAGGCTACCTTGCCCGGCGAGGCCAGGAACGGCTACGAGCAACGCCACGAGAGAACCGCTACGTCCCTCGGAAGCTTGTCGTCGGAGAGTTCGAAAAGGGGGGCGAGCCTTGTACGTAACCCCCCAAGGTATTCCTGCCGCGGGAGTACCTGAGGCTACCTTGCCCGGCGAGAGGACCGCCACGAGAGGAACGCGTCCTGCGAAAGTCGTCGTTGGAAAGAGTGACAGGGGGGCCAGCCTTGTACGTAACCCCCAAGGTATTCCTGCCGCGTCCAACACTGAGAGTTCACCTAGTGGCCGTAAGCGAGATACCTTCCCCCAGGGGAATGTTCTCGCTGCACAGTATGGCAGGACTGTGCTCAGCCTTGTCTCCCATCGGGCCGAGCCGAGGCGGGCCGCCACGAGCCCTCGTCGACATCCCTCCACGCCCGATTTCCGAAATCGGCAACGGGGACACCACGGCTGGCATTTTCGGCACCCTAGCTTCCAAGAGGGACGCTTTATGCACCAATAGGCAGGCGCTGGCGGAGAGTGTCGTCCCCCCCTGACGCACAGCCCCCCTGTCCGATTTTCTTACTGGCTCCTGTCCGATTTTCTTGCTCGCTCCTGTCCGATTTTCTTATTGGCTCCCGTTCGATTGACTTGCGAGCATCGACCTGGACGTCGAATGGGAAGCAGGAGCCCCTGCCAAGGAACAGTAGTGCCACGTGGGATCCCAGGCCAGGCATCTCAGGGGCACTGCTGGCCACTCCCCGATATTTTCGCCGCCCCAGACCCCAGGGACCCTGTATCTACGCAGTGCGTCATCCTGAGGGCAAATAATCATCCCATGGGTCACAGTACCGTCACCATCCCATAAACTCACAACAAATTCAAATCCCCATCACCCTCCCCCGTCCCTCAGCCCAGACAGCCTCCCCCAACTAAACGCACCCACAAAGTAACCAAGGCCATGACTCGATTTAACTGATGCTTCCACGATCCCAAGCGGCTTCCCGTGTCTCTACGCGTCCAGTTCGCGTCGTGCTGACAATTCGAGTGTTTGTATTACCCACCGCGGTTGAGCCGTGGAGACGAGGCGATATGTGGCTGAAATAAGCTCTACGCCTTGCGGTCTTTCAACCCCTGTCAACGTTAAAGTCTAACAGACGTACTCGTATGTTAGGCAGCCGCTCCGGCGCCACGTTCTGGTTGCCCCGCCAACTCTCCGCGTCATCCTCGCGCAGCATGACATTCACTTGGACGCAGAAACAGCACGTCGAACTGGTATACTTCTCATTCCTTTCTAATGTGCTGGCCCAACTACCTTGGTATCTGCTGCATCGCCCTCGCTTCCTACACTGGCCGTCTCAACCTCGCTTGCTCAGGACCTGGACCGAGCGTCTAAGCACTATTTTACTTCTTCTCGCTACTGCCTATTCTTCAGCAATCCTTGCAGATACGAGGCGAATCCCTTCTTATCCGTAGACGCTGTAAGCGACCTGAGGAACTCGCCGCCGTCAATGCCCAGGCTTGGGAACAAGCCACTCTGCAGCTCGTGGATGAACATGTCTCCCGTCTTGGTGTAGATCGTCTGCTCCAGGCTGGCAATCTCTGTCAGCACCTGCTTCGTCTGCGCGTCTTGCGCCGGCCGGAAGGCTGGGTTGCGCATCACCTCCCAGCACGCAGTGTGAAACCTATCGATCATGAACCGGTCGAATCCGGGAATGACCGGCGTAGGGCTTCCACTCGGTGCGCTGGGGTTCTGTGCAATGGTCGCCACATCGGGGCCGCCCCAGATGGCAGAGATTCGCGCCATGAGCGTAAACGCAAGTCGGCTCGGACCAATGTTCCCATCCAGAGTCTTTGCTAGCTCGACAATGGACGAGATCATCGGTTCGAAAAAGCCCTGGTTTGCCTCGCTAATGAGCACGCCGTCAAGCCCATTGTTGAGGATGATTTGCAAGAACGAGAGGTACTCTCGCCGCAGCTCCGCCAACTGTATTTCGTCGTCAGTCCCCGCGATGGGCTCGCTGAGGCCGCCAAAGATACGTTGCAGCAGTGGAGTCAGCAACATGTTGAGCACTTCGTAAATCTCCGACTTGAAACCAAACACTACTTGGTCCAGAAGGCGCAAGAACATGGCCATCTCGTCCTTGGACGAGCTCCGCGACAGCAATCCTTCGATCCACTGGGGAAGCTGAGGCAGCACCGCCGAGCCAAGGACGCCCAGCAGCTTGGAGAAGGAGGACCGGCAGGCTGTCCGGATCTCCGACGACGAGTTGACCTGGTTCAGGGCAATGAGAATGGCCTCGGCTGCTCGCGAGAACTCGTCCGACACGGCCTTTTCCGGCGGGGCGTGGTGGGTAGAAGCAGACCCAGGCGTCCAGTCAGAAAACCCGTGCGCCAGAGTGCCCAGGGCCATTACAATGTGATGGATTTGGAGGACAGCCTGGGCGTCACCCGATTTCGCCCGGGGGAGATGCACCTCCATGTCCCGGAAAAGGGGGTCCAGGACGGAGCGAGCGTACAGGGCCTGCTTCTCCGCAGGGGTGCTCTGGGTCGACGAAATGCATCCGATGGCTTCGAAGAGGTACAGCTGGCTTGTGAACAACGCGTCGGCAGAGTGGTCCGATTCGTCAGAGGACATGTCGTCATCGGCGTCCTCGCCGGGCACCTCGGCCTTGATGGGCAACAGATCTCCAATCGACTGGATGACCGTCTCGGCCACGTTGCCAACTCGGGAACGCAGCTGCTTGATGAATCGGTGGAACAGGTACCACGACCGAGTCTTGATGCGCACATGCTCGTGATGCACCAGGCGCACAAAGTTTTCCAAGACTTGAGGGATGTACTCGGGGTGGTTTTCGAAGATGACGCAGTAGCGGACGCAAATCTCCATGTACTGGAGCAGGATTGCCGGATGCGAGAAGTTGGCAATGCCTGGTCACCAGCGTCAGTTGCCTTCTCATAGTGTCGGCGGTGCGTTACATACCGGATCCGACCATCTTTTGCATCATCACAACTAGCCTGTCCGACGCCTCGCTCGACGGCTGGTTCTTAGTGCCAAGCCCATGATTTGGCAGCGCAAGCTCGCCGAAGAGGTACATCTCGTGCAGCGCAAGGTCAAGATCCCGCCAGTCCACGTCCGACCCCCGCTGGTCCAGGGTTTGAAAGGTCGTCGCCACCAAATTGCTGAGCATGTCCATATACAGAGGCTGGTCAATGGCGGCGATGGTCTTTTGCAGGTTCTGCAGTTTTCTCCTGAGCTCCTGGAATTCTGCCTCGTCCGTCTGCTCGTCTTCGTTGCCCCATGTCGACGTCTCGTCATACCGCATCTTCCGTATAATGGCGTCAAGTATCGGGGCGAGCATGCTCGAGAAATCATGAGGCAGCTGTCCAAGCTTTCGTAGGAAGGTGAGAAGGTCGGTCAGGGAGGGTATCACGGTCGAGCAGACCTCGTCGAACTCGTCGGCAAAGAATCGCAAAAGGAAAGGCAGGAAGACGTTGAGGTGTTGCTTGGCCCTAGCTCGCGTCTCTTCGCTGATCCGGGGGTCGTCGAGGGCTTTGACGATGTCCGACGTGACGGTATTGACCAGCTTGGCAACCGCCTCGGCCAGGTCGGTGTCGTATTCTGGCGTCCCTTTGAAGTCGCTCAGGGAGGGGCTGGCGATGAGCCGCCCCACGATTTCCTGCAAACTGAGAAAGGAAATCATGTCCATCTTGTCCCCGGACCTCATCTTCTTGCCGCAAATCTCCGTCAAGGTGTCGATGGCGGTGTCCCGGACCTTGTCCTCGCCGCCGTGGTTGGTGCGGCCGACGACGGGCAGCAGCAAGTTGAGCATGTCCTGGCTGACGACCAAGGATATGTCCATCCAGCTAACCCACTTTCCGACGACCTTCAAGACGAGCTCCACGACCTGGTCGTTGTCTGCGTATCTCGACAGCAGCAGCTTCCAAGACTCGGCGACCTTGTGCATGTCTTGGGCGCGGAGCCGGTCTTTCAGCTCCGTATTGCGCTTAGCATCGTTGCTCTCCCGCGCCAGGAGCATGTCGGCAATTTCGTCATGGATCGAAGACAGGACTCGCAGGTAGAGGAGGACGCCAGCGATGTTGCCGGTGTTGGTGGACACGCCGGCGAGCTCCCAAAAGTCGTCGAGGAAACTCTGCCAGCCGTCCTGGTACAGGAAGACGAAGAGGTACGTCAGGGTCTGGGTGAGCTTGTTCTGTAGGGAGACGGGGTCCGGCTCCTGCCGGGCCTCGGGGCCGTATCCCTGGCGGACATACTGCAGCAACGTATATTTGAGATAGGCCAGGCTCTCGCCATCGAGACCCTGTGTGTGGACGGCGTAGTTCACCACCTCGAGACACACCATGCGCACGACCTCGGATGCCCGCGGCGTTCGGGCGAAGAGGTTGGTGCAAGCCTGCCAGCCTTGCGGGTTGGATCGGAGCTGGTTCAGGAACTCAAAGGCCTGCTCCTTGAGCGACTGGGTGGAGGTAGGATTCGACAGAATCTCGACGGCATTTTCGATCTGGGGGGAGCGGGAAGCTCAGGGTTAGCATGGGTACATAGGTACGCTCTTGCATCAGATGGAACGAGGCGGCAGCCGCCTCGCAGCACACGCCGAATCGTGTGCGGATGGGACGTAACATGACGTCTGGAAATGGCGGGGCAGCCAACGGCGGCTGGATGACGAGCATAGATGGGCAGGGCAACGGACCTGAGCCTCCATCCTCGATGGAGTATTGGCACGGTGGCCAAGGGTAGAGGGTGGGGAAGTGCGTCAAAGAGCGAAGCTGCTACAATTCCGGCAGCCCTGTGGACGCAGCATCCAGCATAGTTGTTGGGTTGGGCGACGACAAGGCTACCGTTGAGTCATGCCTGGGGGGAGACGTTCGGGGCTGGGCCAGGCAGAGGCGCCTCGGTGTCGGTGCTAGGGTGGTCTAGGGTCGGGTCGCCAGCTGCCGTCGCCAGGTGTCTTGCTCGGCTCGACGATGGCTTCTCGTTGCAGTGCGTTTGCGTCTTTAACGGAATGTTCCAAAAGTCGGTGCGAGTACTCGCGTGCCGATGTGGGGTGCTTTTTGCTTGGTGTTTGGCGGCAGATGTTCGGGCAAATACCAGCTGGGTCTACTGTGTGGTCCGTTGCGATTCTCACACCCGGCACAGTACAGCGTAGATGTCCATTTCCTCTGCAGTTGAACTACATAACTCGCAAGGGGGCCAAATTACATGCAGTTCAGGCTCGTCTGGCCCTAGGGATATTTTCAAGCTTCTTCCAGCTGCACCTGGGCTCTGATATCCCGGCAACACATTTAACAATCGGTCCCTGATGCCTACCTCGCGCCTCAACTTGTTTCGCAGTTCCATTTGGAGCGGAAGTTGAGCCGCCCTCGCTTCGGCACGTGGCAGAGACCTGTCTGAAGGCGCTGGCAACGGCTCAACGGTCCAACGGTCGAAGGGAAGCTGTCGAACCAGCTGTCGCAGGCTGTCGCAGGCGCATGTGCATGAACCGACGTGCATGAACCGACGTGCATGTGAAGCAGCCCGTTCAGCAGCTCCGGGGCTGGATCAGGCGCAATTGATGACTTGCCCGACTTTGGAACAACCCCGATGGTGGCATGAATGCATATTGGCACGTCCGCAATATTGGGTCCGTCGTCGAGTTGAAGACTTTCTCGACCATGCAGATACGCCTTTGCGTCGACCGAGCCTGCGCAACGCGCTGCGCTCGGTAGTCGTCCCAGAGCATCACGAGCTGACGGAGCATGTGTAGTACGTTGGAGCACATGCCGCCGATGTCGCTTCAGCACGTTGGTGCTTTCATGCCATTTGAACCGCACAGCTTGGGTTCGAGCGTTTCGGCGCATTCGTAGGGATGAGTGATCTCGGCCGTTCGACGCCATAGGCCCGAGCCCGGAGCTGATGCAGCTTTCTGGACGAGTTAGCTTGGGGTCGTTGGAAATCACCGTACGAGTAGGTCAAATCGGTGGATTTTGAAACCCGGCTGGCTTATTTAGCCTGAGCCGGGAATCGCGCTAACGCACGCGACTCGGCTCGGATGCTCATCCGAAGAATGAGGTTGTCCGATCACTAGAATGTTGTGGTCCGGCAAGGACAGACAGAGAACAAAGACGGCGATGATGTACGTCCGTAAAGTTGATGGGGTTCAAGAGACGAACAAGCAGCGGGAATCATCCTCAAAGAGGTGCTTGGAAGGGTCAAACAAGAGCGAAAAGCTTGCCGAATCTCGATAAGGTACGGAGCAGACAGTCCCGCTGCCGTCGCGATCGCGTCTTCAACAAGCTTCTGTCATAGAGAACTGCCGGCGTGGAGCGTCAAATATCCACTACTCCATTGCGGTTGAATCTTCCGGGCCTGATGAATGTGTCATTTCTCCTTTTACGGGTCGTCGATGTGCCCCGGGTAGCGGTGATTCGGCAGGTGGAGCGAAAAAAAAAGGCCCTTAAATGGGCCCTCTGCCGGTCGCGGGATGTGGAATATTATTAGCTCCAAGCTTGAATACGATACACCCTGGAGACACCTGGAGACACGGAAGGCCCGATGAGGTTATGCCATTTAGGAGCCACTAGCTG
Source organism: Tolypocladium guangdongense (assembly GCA_022114105.1). Classification (NCBI taxonomy): domain Eukaryota; kingdom Fungi; phylum Ascomycota; class Sordariomycetes; order Hypocreales; family Ophiocordycipitaceae; genus Tolypocladium; species Tolypocladium guangdongense. The sequence goes on along the minus strand of NRQP01000001.1, from coordinate 3,116,375 downwards.
CAGGATTCGTCATTGAGTCGGTGGTAAGGTACGAGTAGAAGATGACAATGCCAATGCCCGCCAGTGCATCCCTGCAGGCGTCGGGACATCCCTGCAAGGTGCATTGCTAGTTGCAAACGTTCCTGGAGCTGGCCGAAGAGGCGGGCCGCCGTGCGTCTTTGCCTCAGGCTTTTAGCACAGTCAGTTTCGTGTCTCAGACACAAGCTTGCCATTGGCGCAAGGCACGCCAGTCAGCCGAGCACGTTCGGCTTGGACAGCACCACACAGGACGAGGCCAGCGCGGCGCGTACTCTTACGAGACGCCAGGGCCCGTGGGGGCGGCCGCAAGGCTGTGCAGCCGACAGAGCTCTCCTTTTCCTCACCGTCTCCCTGATTCGGCTTTTGCGTCGCAACTCGTAGGACTGTGCGGGCCATGTTCATCTTCCTTCACCACGATGCAACTGCACCTTTCGGAGAGTCAGGGCTGCTCCCATTGGCCTGGAGCGCATAGCCCGACGCCGTGGTCAGCTTACGAGAGTTGCCGCCCTCCCTAGGTACCTACCTAATCAAGCAGTTGGTCGGCTGCCTGTGTGCACGGGCCAGCGGAGATGGACGCGTTAGTCCTATATATGGGATGGATTGAACTCGACGCCTCGACCAGCTTCTACGAGTAGTCACACCAGGCCGCGGCCCTACCGAATGCCAACACGGGATGTTCAGCAGAGCGGCAGAGCCTGGCCTCATCTCCGACAGGAATAAGGCTTGCGGCAACGAGCAAGGCCAGTGATCCGCCCCCATCCGTCGGCGCCAAGTGGTTGGACGAGATGACAATAGCGCTCAGAGGCAGGGAAATTGGTTGGCTGAGAGGCGGCGACGTCTAGTGGTGGGGACGACGATCTGTACCTGCATTAGCGCAAGGGGGAGACCTCAGCCCCTTTTGTGCCAGCCTGTTGTGCGGGCGGTCGATTTGCGCATTGTGTCGGTATGCACGTGCGTATATTGTGCCGTTTTATGACGTCCCAGGCTCCGCTGCTGTTTCGGTTTGTCGCTCAGAGCGACGCACCAGCCAACGGCATGAGGTACGAGAGGTAGGTACCTTGTCTTCCAGGCTGCAAGGCCCTCTACCAGCGCCGTGCTCTCGCTGCTCTAGAGGTGTGATGTTTGCCGCCAGAAAAGCCCCGAAGCCAGATGCAGCGCTCGTTTTCGAGAGAGAAGAAGGCCTTGGCCAGAGTGAGGTGGCGAGAAAGTGATGATATCACCGTGGTGGCACGAGGTACGAAGTACATGCAGAGGGCAAGAGCGTGTGCTCGTAAAGCCCTGAGCTGGACGGACCACGGCTACTTTTCTGCGACATTTCCTCTGCAGATGCATCGCGAGACACTGTCTGCGAGAAGAGTGAGACCGTCGTCAGCCACTGCCGCCAGACACGAGAAGGGACACGGACAGAGCCTCCTGCTGGGTTGTTCTTGTGCCTAATACGGCGCGCAGCTCCGACGCTCTCGCACTCACTGTCCCCATTCCTCCCATCCTTCACCATTCAATCTCTTTTTTTATCCCCAATCCCCCCTTTCGGCGGCATCCCCGCCAGCAGAGAACAAGCACGGCCCAGCCCGGCCCCCGCCCTCGGTGGCCGTCTCATGTTTTCGCGGCCTTTGGACAGATCCAACCGAGATTAGGTGAGACCGCCCGGAGCCAACCACCAACCGCGACGTCTTCGTGTCCACACGACAATGGAAGCGCCGGTGTGCCGGGGTCCATCACCGCTGGCTGGCTCAAGCACCAAATTTGGCGCCGAGATGAAGACATTTGGCGATGCGCGGAGCCAGCCAGCCAAGCGGCTGTAGTGCTCTGCGTGACCGCCTTCTGTTTGCCGGGACGGTGCAGCACAGCGCCACGGTGCGATGCCGTTTGGTGCTGCCTGGGGCGTGGATGCAGGGATGTGACATGGACATGGGGGTGAGGGCGAGTCTCGAGGAGATGGCCACTCCACAGTGGCACAAGGCGTTGGTGTACGAGTAATTCTCGCTGGACGACGGAGCACGACACCATTGGAGAGACCCATCGAAACCTCCACCGACGCGCCCCTGGATTAATAGCGTCAATGGAGGGGCCAGCCACCGCGCAATTTCCCGGGGCAAGCAACACAGCACGAGAGGAAGAGCGGAGACTTGCTTGGCATGCGTGGTATTAATATCCTGCCATCCTCCGCCGAGGATGCGCGCCAACTCTTCTCTTCCTCCTCAGCTAAATACGCCATCTTCACAAGCACGCCTGCTTTTGATCGTCTTGACTTCGGTCGTCCATTCTTTCAGCCACGCTCCAGCAAGCTCACGCTTTCGCAATTCTTTAATCCACCTTCCGTTCTTTACGAACCACCAGCCGTCTTCAAGATGCGTTTCTCCTCGGTTGCCCTGATGGCCGGCTCGGCCCTGGCTGTGTCCACCGACTACACCACCCAGCTGGTCACCATCACTGCCTGCCCGGAGTCTGTCACGAACTGCCCGGCCAGGTCCATGACCAGCGCCGTCGTCACCAGCGTTGTTCCCCTGACGACCTCGACCGTCTATGCCACCAAGGTCCACACCATCACCTCGTGCGCCGCTACCGTTACCGACTGCCCGGCTCACAGCACCATCGTCACCACCGAGACCATCGCTGTGTCCACCACGGTCTGCCCGGTTGCCCCCACCCCCAGCAGCTACGTCTCCAGCCAGTGGAACAACGGCACCGCTGTTGTTGTCAGCAGCCGCCCTGCCTCGGGCCTTGTGCCGCCCTTCAGCGCCACCAGCAGCAATCTTGCCGTCACCCCCCAGGTTCCTGCCTGCACTGGCTCCACCGTCACTGCCATCACCAAGAGCTACACCACCGTCCTCACATCGGTTGAGTACTCGACCATCCAGGCTCCCTGCCCTACCGTCCCCGTCAAGGGCCCTAGCGGCAGTCTCACTCCTCCCCTTGTCACCCTTCCCCCTTCTGCCAACAGCACGTAAGTCAACTCGCCCCGCTTGGAAGCTTTGGCGGAAACACGTATATGATGCAGATTCACTAACAATCGTTACAGCAAGCCTGCCTACCCTCCCGTTGTCACTGCTGGCGCTGCTTCCTTCGCCGGCTCTGCCCTCCTCGCAGCTGCCGCCGGTGTCGCTGCTTTCGTCTTCGCTTAAATCATTTCTTTCGGCTACACGAGTTGAAGCCTGAAGGCTATGGCAACAATTTTTACGACAAGCAATTATTTCGGGATCTTTGTTGGACATGTACAGAGTTTAACCTAGTCCTGAAATATTACTAGAATTTTTTTGACGGCAAGAGCAAGTCAAGCATGCAGAAAGGGTCAATTCAGATGTACTTAATATTCTAATTGAATTGGGGTGGGCGTTCGGGGGCGGTGACTCCCGCGGCAGGGGTGCCGACCTGGATGTCTGGCTTTTTTGAATAAGTCATTTTTGGACCCAATGTTGATGAGACGACGAAAGATGTTGCGTGAGGTTCACGCTGCTACCTCGCAGTGCTCCAAAGGAGCCTCTATCATCGAAGAACAAACCCGGGGGAGAAGGCGGTGGGGGTCCAGACCTTCATCTCGTCTTGCGCCACGTGCGGCGTAGCCCATGGGGACACCCTTGTCGAAGCGGAAATTACACCGGCGGGGTGGTTGGAAGAAGAGACGAACGCGGCAAATCAGAGCAAGCTGTGGTCTGTGCATGAGTGAATAATTTCGTCCAGCCAAAACAGGCAGAGGGCGGTTCATCCAAGCCTGGCCGGCTCGGTCACACAGCCGCGTGCCTCCCTTGTACTCGTGCTCTTGCGCGCCGCGCCGCGTGTCGCGGAAAGTCTCACGGAAGGTCTCACGGAAAGTCTCACGGCAGCCCGGCCGGTCCGGATGACGGGCACTTTGTGCGAACGTATTTCGCTCAAGTTCGTGAGAGTCCCGCAGACCCGTCTTGCAGGGCGGGCCGGCTGATCACCTGCCGCTTGAAGCTAGGTGCCAGGTCTAGCCATATTCGCGGCGCGAGAAGGTGTGGATCATTTCCCCATGTTATTTTAATATGGCTCACCATTGGCCTCTCTCGCTGCGGGGCTGTTACGCACTTTGAGTTTATGTGCATTGGACGGCAGGTTCGTCGTTGGTTCGTGTCGTTAGTCTGCGGCTGTGAGTCCCTTGTCGTCGTGGCGCTGCGGTCCTGTGAGGCAGGCGAGGCAATTGCTCCTGTGCTCCGTCCAAACAATCACGTTGACAATAACTGATCCATTGACGTCGAGTTACCATTGTCACGCCTCTGTCTTCTCGACCATAGCAGCAAGCCTTGGCTTCTTTTGCCGACGAAGCCGTCCACGTCCCCGTGTGGTATTTTCCTGATGCCGCATCAAGTGATGGGCAAGCACATGGCTGAATCCAACTCGCGGCATGCGAGACTGGCAATCATGCCTTCGCTGCCGTTGCGACTGGGGTATACGATGGACCGCCGCCCTGGGTCGGGCGAGGCGGCTGAGAGCTTCGTGACAGTTCTTCAAGCGGTTGTTTCGACGTCGAGCGATTGCAGGTAATGTTGTCGAGACCGCTGCACCTCGGCACAACGGCGCGCCAGGAGTGCCCAATGGCATTATGGGTGGAGATGGCAACGGTTTCTCAACCGCCGTTAGAATCCCGCCAGTGTGCGCGTCATCGACAGCACTCGTGTGCTCCTAGCTGGGAAATCCAGCCGCATTGAAGGGCCTTTATGGCGGTCGACGTGGAGCGGCAGGAATGAGAGAAACAGCGAGGCGAGCAGTCCGGTGGTGACCTTTTGGTTCCCAGTCTACGAAGGGGCGTACTTCGTATAACAACGCTTCAAGGCACTTCACTGCCTTTTCTGCCTTGGGCAAGCCACCCTATCTCGTATCCGTGTCGAGGCCTGGCACTGGCAACGGCAGACTCAGCAGACTCATCAATCCTCAACGCAGGAAATGTCGCCCAACAGTCTGGTAGCAGCGGCTGACAGCTTGATATGCGCGTATTTTGTCATCAGTGCATGCTTGCCCGCTGCGGCCATGCGAACCTTCGGGCCACCAGGTGTCGCCCTTGTGGACGGGAGGGCGAGACGCGAATGCCAGTCTGCCACTGCGCCTCACCTTGTCGTGCTTAGGCTCATTTGGCCCGAGGTGTCCAATTGCGCATGCTTCCTCATTCTGGCGTCAGGACTGCAACCAACCGTCCTGCATTCGCCGCAGTGTTTTGAGCCGCACCTTGACGGACTCGCGCCCGGGCTGGCACAATCAAGGGCGCCCAAGTACTAGGCGCTACCTATGCGCGCAGTTCTTCACGATCCAAGGGTGGCCGGGAACATCCGTGAGGGGAAGCCGTTTTGTCGAATCCAAGACCAAAAGCTACGCGACAAAGTTAGCTCGGCAAGATCGGGTCAAGGCGGTGAGCCGTACCGAGTGGACGAAGTCCTTGGCTTCAGGGGATATTGACGCGGGAAGAGGTTTCATATCGCCCTTGACAATTCTCCTTTGTGTCATGACTAGACTATCCTCGAAGGGAGCCTCGCCCGTCAGGAACTCATACGTCAACACACCAAGCATCCACTGGTCCACCGCCTTGGTATACTCGATCTTAGTCGACCGTAGCATCTCGGGGGGCAGGTAATCGGGTGTTCCACATAGAGTCTCCCGCCGGTTGCTTGGAGCATGCACAGTGTAGCCAAAGTCGGCTAGTTTTAGCTCGCCGTGAAGGCCCACGAGGATATTCTCGGGCTTGATGTCGCGGTGCATGATGTTCTTGCTGTGCAGGTGGCTCAAGGCTTCCGCCACCTGGCAGGCGTATCTGGCTGCACGTCGCTCAGGGAACCGCTGTTCTCTCCTCAAAGACTTGAATAGCTCGCCGCCAGGTGAGTACTCGAGGATGAGAAAAACGCGACGGGAATCGTGGAACCAGTTGTAAAAGCCAAGAATACCGGGATGCCGAAGATTGCTGTGTACTTCGATCTCGCGTCGAACGTGTATCTCTGCCCCTTCACGTCTGATTTCGTCTTTAGTCAGGACCTTGAGCGCGCAGACGAACCCAGAAGCCCGGTGTTTGGCAAGATAAACGCGACCGAACTTGCCCTTTCCGAGCGGCTTCCCAATCTCAAACATGCCGAGATGCAAGGCTGGGTACTGGGAGACTTTTTGTGACGCCTCGTGGATGGAAACGCTAGAGAGTGCTGGCGATAGCATGCGATTCAGACATGCGTGCTTGAGAAGCTGACAGTTTCCCTTGGCCTTGACTGGGCCAGGCTGTGTCACACTGACCGTACTGGAGGTCATTATGGGTAACGAAACGTATCTCGCGTTCGGTGTGGAGAGTCAATCGCGAATAAAGTTTAAAAGGAAGCAGTTAATACTTCGAAGCTCGAATGTGGATTTTTGTTACCTACTTGGGTAGATAGTTGGCTGGGCAAACTACCTGCAACGAGAGCCCAGACAGCAACCACAATCACCAGGCGCCAACGCCTGCCAACGCCATGCCCCACTTGTGTCTTTGATCATCCCCAGGGCTGGACCTGCGCAACAACTGTCTGGGGCCATCAAGCCGCCCAACGTACTGTCATCATCACAGACAACACGACGACAAGCGATGCCACGGAAGCATTGATCACCAGCATTGTGCCCTCGGCTACGTCACTGGGAGCACAGACAAACGACGCAAAACCAGACTCTCAGGCCGTCATCCTCTTCACCAGCGGATCGATGGGTGAACCGAAAGGCCTTATTCATAGATGTGTCCAGCTGACTGTTGCAACGCCCGACGCTCTAAACTGTACTGAGTGGGGCTACGTAATGTACCCCACTCCGGCAACGACATCCGTTGTCGTTCAACGACACCCGAACCTCAAACTAACTTGTCTTCCCTTTTCCTTCTTCTAATATTCTCTGTGCCTTGATGCTTGCTCGTGCGTTGCTCCCGCCCACGAGCCCACTCCTGTACACGTGCTCGCTCCGTCCCGCCTCGAGAAGCAGCCTGGCCGTCGCGTCGCAGACGTCGTCCCTGTCCACCTCGTCGTCGCCCAGCATGACTCCCCCCAAGGCCGCCCTCGACTTTGTCGACTTTGTCAATGCTTCCCCGACCCGTACGATGGCCCTTTCTGGCCCCCGGGGCTTGTGTATGTGTGACTAAGTGGCAGCGACTGCTAACCTGCACGCCCCCAGCCTACCACGCCACGCAGTCGGCGGCGGCCCGCTTCGAAAAGGCTGGCTTCGCCCTCATCCGCGAGCGCGACTCGTGGGCGTCCAAGCTGCAGCCCGGCGGCAAGTACTACCTCACGCGCAACGGCTCGTCCATCGTCGCCTTCGCCATCGGCCGCAAGTGGCGCCCCGGCAACCCCGTCGCCATCGTCGGCGCCCACACCGACTCGCCCTGCCTGCGCCTCAAGCCCGTGTCCAAGAAGTCGAGCGTCGGCTACCTCCAGGTCGGCGTCGAGACGTACGGCGGCGGCATCTGGCACTCGTGGTTCGACCGCGACCTGAGCATCGCCGGCCGCGTCCTCATCCGCGATGGCGACACCTTTGCCCAGCGCCTCATCAAGGTCGACAGGCCGCTGCTGCGCATCCCCACCCTCGCCATCCACCTGGACCGCCAGAGCAACTTTGACCCCAACAAGGAGACGGAGCTGTTTCCCATTGCCGGCCTCGTCGCCGCCGAGCTCAACAAGAGCGCCGAAGGCGACCAAAAAGAAAAGGACGACGACGACGACGACAACGACGACGACTTTTGCCCCCTCGGCCAGATGACGGAGCGCCATCACCCCAGCGTGCTCGACGTCATTGCCAGCGAGCTCGGCGTCGACGTCCCCGCCATTGCCGACTTTGAGCTCGTCCTCTACGATACGCAAAAGTCGTGCATCGGCGGCATCAACGACGAGCTCATCTTCTCGCCGCGCCTCGACAACCTCGGCATGACGTACTGCTCCGTCATGGGCCTCATCTCGTCGGTCAGGGACGGCGCCTCGCTCGACAACGACTCGACGATCCGCTTGACCATCTGCTTCGACCACGAGGAGATTGGCTCACAGTCGGCGCAGGGCGCGCATTCGAACCTGCTGCCGTCGGTGCTGCGGCGGCTGTCGGTGCTCCCCGGGAACCGCGACGCCTCGAGCGAGGGCAGCTACGAGGCGGTGCACCACGAGGGCGAGGAGTCGACAGCGTACGAGCAGACGCTGTCGCGCTCGTTCCTCGTCTCGGCCGACATGGCGCACGCCGTGCACCCCAACTACGCGGGCAAGTACGAGCCATCGCACCAGCCGGCCATGAACAAGGGCACCGTCATCAAGATCAACGCCAACCAGCGCTACGCCACCAACTCGCCGGGCATCGTGCTGGTGCAGGAGTGCGCGCGGCTCGCGGGCGTGCCGCTGCAGCTCTTCGTCGTGCGCAACGACTCGCCCTGCGGCAGCACCATCGGGCCTGGCCTGGCCGCCAAGTTGGGCATGCGCACGCTCGACCTGGGCAACCCGCAGCTGAGCATGCACAGCATCCGCGAGACGGGCGGCACGGCCGACGTGGAGCACGCCGTGAGGCTGTTTGACCAGTTTTTCGAAAGCTACGGCCGGCTGGAGCCCAAGGTCTTGGTGGACTAGATTGACCCTGTATGCATCTGTTGGAGTTGGAGTTGGCCATGTATGGGTTAGGTGAGGGCATATCCAGCGTCTCGCTGCAACGAGCGCTCGGCTTGAATAAAACGACGGGCTGTTGGATCCATCTCATTGCTCCCGCATAAACCGGACCTCTGTACGGGAAAGGCGGCTTTCTTTTGAAATACGGGACAGTTTTTCCGACAACGCCGTTGTAGCCCATTATCATGTGTCCCAAGCGCCCATGAGCCAGCCAGCCACCCTTTCGTCCATGTAGCCCGCCACCGTCTTTTCTCCTAGCACGAATATGGCATCCATCCACCCATCCATCACCAGTCCCCGCGCCCGGCACAACTCAGCCCGCCTGCTGCCCCCGCGCCAGACTCAGCAGCCCGCTCGCCGCCCCGCCGCGCGCGCTGTTTGTCAGGCCTCGCCCATCCCCTGCGCAGGGCGGCGTCTGGCTCGGTGCGGCAGCGGCGGCACCATGGCGGGGCTCGGCCGGCGGCGGCGACGGTCTCTGCGCGCGGACGGCGCGGCGCGGGCCCGGCGGGGGCGGAAGCGGCCGGGGCTGCAGGTCGGCGAGCGGCACGGCCGTCTGCCCCGTGCGCAGCTTGTAGCTCGCGAGGCCGAGGCGCAGGCGCAGGATCTCTGCTTTCTGGCGGATGTCAGTCTCGGCCGCGCGGGCGGAGGCCATGCACGCACCTCTCTCGCCTGCTCGCGCGTCATGCTCCCCCTTGGCGGGCGCGGCACCGCCGCCGCGACCACGTCGGGCTCCGTCGCGGCCGTCGCCCACGAGACGTCCCCGGAGCCGGCGGAGGTGTCGAACAGGGAGACTGAGTCGGGGCTGTGCGAGCGCGAGGGCCGCTGCCGCTGCGCGTCCTTTGCAACGCCGGTTAGCGTGACGCGCATACAGAGGATGTAACGTGCAGAGCATCGGGTGGAGGGAGTGGGCATGTAGGACCTGGAGAGGCAAGGGCAACGCACCTCGTCGCGCTCCAGACACGTCTTCTTCGCCGCCGGCCTCGCGTCCCCATCCACGTCCCCATCCGCCTCCCGCTCAGCCCGCCGCTTCGCCCCCGCTCCGGCACCCTTCACGGGGCTCGCGGCGCTCTTGGCCGCAGCGTCCTTGGCGCCGCCGACCTTGGGCGACGACGCCACGGGCATCGCGTTCGCGTCCAGCGGGGCCAGCGCGGCGCGTCGCTTCGCGGGCGAGACGGCAGCGTGGGCGTCCATTGCTGTTCTCCACGGTCGGATTGGGCAGGCTGCGAGGAGCGTTGTTGTTGTCCGCGGTGTGTAGAGGACGGGCTGGGTCGTCGGGCGCGGCGTTCGGAGGGTGGTCACGTCGCGCGCGGCGGAGGGCGTTCCAGCTGACAGCGCGAGTATGCGTCAGGGTCGCGTGCACGGCAAACAAAGGACCCGTGCGTTCTCTCAGCACAGCCGACGTCGCCTTTTCAAAATCTCGGCGGCAACATGAAAAACACGAGCTGCTTCGCGTGTGCCGGTGACGGATGCAGGTCCAAGACGCGCAGCGTCGCACTCGATAGAGCCATCCCCACACACGCGAGAGTCCCATAACGGGCACGCATGACACTCTATTTACAAATTTCCCCTCCTGGCCTAGCGCCAATTATGGGGTAGTTCGATGGAGCGTACGAGTATTATTATCACGCGACACTACGAATACACTCTCTCTCAAGTTATGAATAACGTCCTGATCGTTACGGATCATTCGCAACACGGCACGAAAGTTGTCACGATGGCAGGGGTAATCAGCGACAAGCTTTCATCCGACCATTAGTAGGCATGAGTTCACTCGCAGCACAGCCGCGAAACTAGAGTCCCACGGAACGCTCAAGTCCCCCATAAAAGCACCGAAGCACGATACATCAGCATTGTGCATTATGTGTCAATCAAGTCGAGCGGCCACGCTATTCTTCTGCGGAGTCGCAATTTGCTCAAAGAGAGCCTTCCAAGACGGCCTTACCGGGCAATTAGGTCGACGTTGACGAGTGAAGAAGAGACACGGGTCCTCCGCTGCAGGCCCCTCTTCGGCGCTGCCGTTCGCAGCGTCGTCGTCCGCTGTGGTGCGACTCGTGGGAGGTTGCACGGGCCGCCCCCTAATGTGCCCTGAAGCAGAGCCGCTGATTGGCTGCGCGCCGGGTGTTGTGCCGGACCTTGAGCTGCTTGCATCGTCAGTTTATTATTCCCTCTCACACCGTCAGGCCAAAGCCGCCAGCCAGCAAATGCCGTCGAGTCATTCGCCACGGGGCCTTTGGAGGGCAAACTTTCCGGCAACGGCGGCGCCGACGGTTTGGTACGCAATGTCGGATACATGGGCTAACATGACCGACGTAGGTATAAGGGTATGATGAGGATTTGGTCGACTGCTTCATTAGAATCGGCTTCGAGGTCTCTATAGTGGAGGCCTTTCTCTGTATCGGCGTCGAGCGAAACAACGGGCAGGACTACAAGCCAGGAGATACATACGTGGGCGACATCACTGGCTCCTCGGTGAGCAACGTTTTGTCGCCATTTCACCCAACTTGGGCAGTGTCGTCGTTAATGAACCAGCTTATGCCTCGGCATTTTCCCAAAATTAATGCCATGCACCACAACGTTTAGCGTTTTACGAACTCTCCTAGCCGTAACTTGCAATAGATATGTGTATATTGCGCCCAAGGCTGCCTCTTCGTACGATGCAACTTCACGCGCCAGCGTCGTGCGTGCCGTCAAGGGAGTGCCCTCGCTATATCGTGTTACTCACGCTGCCATGTTGCCAAGGGCAAGTACAACAAGCGATTTGCACCCGCCCTTGCCCGACTAGGCCTAGCGCAGCCGCAGCGGGCGCTAAATTCAGGAACCGCACACCCTCTGACGCCTAAACGCCGGAAACTCAATTGCTTCTGCATAACGACAAATAACATAAAGGAAATCACAGACTCGCACTTGAAAGTGCAAAGACAAAACATGCAGAAACCGGTATGCGCTGGTCGTCGCCGACCCAACTACTAATCTATCCCTCGCGGGTTTTATAGAGAGCAAACGGGGCTTCTTGCAGACCGTACTCGTAGATGAACCTGATGCGCAGCTTTCGTCTCCTCGCCCCACTCGCGGCCGTTCCGCCCGGCGCTCGGTGATCAGACCATCCAGGGTCCACTGTTCCGGGGTCCAGTCTTGGTGTCATCCACCATGTCAAGCAGAAGAAAATGGCATCAAACAGGGCCAGAAATCACAGTGCGTGTCGCCCCTCGACTCCAAGTACTTAATAAAAAGGAAAATCAATTTCGCCAAGTTTTAGAAGTCTATCATAGAGATGAGCTCGCTGGGTTGCCCCATTTACATCAATCATGCAGGCGAGGGGCAGCAGACTTGAAGGCATGCCTCAAGTCTACTACCCCTCCCCTTAGCCATCGAACCCAATCACCCGGTAAAACCAGAAAAAAAAAAAAAAAAAAAAAAAAAAAAAAAAAGAGAAAGAAAAAAAGAAAATACTCCATATACGCAAGCTCCGGCCGACCCAACATGAAGACACAGGGCAAATGAAACAAGGAAACCCTTACCATGTCCTTCGCCTTGCCCGTATGGCAATGACCATCGAAACCTCGCGCATACCTGCCTCAGCCTTGGATGAACACTCATCCAAGCCAGTGTGCCTCGATATGGATCATCAGAAGTAGTGCTTCGCATACGATTAATGGATGGTGTGATGGTGGCTGGGGAGGTTGTAAAAAGCAGGATCGCTCGCTTGCTTAATACAGTAGTGTTGTACAAATCTCAAAAACAATCTCAAAAAAAATCGTGGTTTACTTGGTCCATTAATCGTATGCGAAATTGATGGCGAGTCGTTGGTTCTCCGCGACTCTCCGAATATGGGGCTTCGATCAAAGACAGCCAAGTCGCCTGTTCCAACGGGCGACATGTTTCAGGTGGCCTGAGACGTCGTGCGAGAGTTCACCACAGCGGCAGCGACAGGGCCAGGTTATGGGTCGCCGACAGTTCCGTACGTGGCGGTCATGGTTGTCCTTCCTGGCGTTGGTCTTGCCGCATCGACATCTGAAGTAGCTGCTGCCATGTATGGAGTCGAAGTGCCGATCCAGGTCCTTCTGGCTACTAAATTGCTTCGAGCAACCGTCCTCCAGACAGGCAAACAGGGTGGGCACTGAAGCGCCGGTAGGACTGCTGTCCGCCGGCCTCGGCGACGACCCATCTGTTGTGATGGACGAAGCAAGGCTGTCAGTCTCTGTGGGAGATGTCTTGAGCATCCCAATTGCCGTGCAAGAAGCCGGCGAGTCCCAGCTGGCTTGGCCAGGCGACGATGAGAAGCTGCCGTTGGAAGGTACAGAGCTGGCACTGGCGCCCGCCACGGACAATTCGGACGTCGAGCGCTTATTGACGACAAAGGGCGATGGCGAAGCACTTTGTTCCAGAGCCTTTCCATGTCCAGTGGTGGCCGCTAGTTGGGGTGAACCTGGGAAATGCGACGGAGCCAGGGAATGGTCGTAATAGTTGTCTTTGAGTGAGTATTGTATGATCGGAGAGTCGCGACGACTCCTGAGAAAAGCAGGATCCGAGTCCGGAACGTCGGTGGTATCTTGTGTCGAGTGAAGTGGTAAGCACCTGGGGTCTATGCACTCGGCGTCGATGCTGGGCTGAATGACTCGAGTGATTGAGAATAGATAGTTCTCTGCGTCCCGCGGTGTACCCCAAAGGGCACCCAACACAGCGTCCTGGCGCTGCGGCTTCCACGCTCGCTCAATGTAGAGGGAAGCACAATTCTGAAATCCATATTGGAGGCTCTGCCTTGATAAGGGTGGTCCTGGGCTGAGGCAAGAGACACGGTGCGTTATGCGATGATCATGGTGACTGCTATCTATGTGGCCCTCGCGGGGAGTCGAGTTCCCCGCGAACGCCGAGCAAAGATAGAGGAGAGCGACGGTGTAGGCAACGATATAGAACGTAGAGCAGAATTGGGAAGAGAACAGGCGCGGGGAGCGCACGGCTTGGAGCCGAATACTCCTCTGGGGAGACTGTCCTCGAGAGGGCCAGCTGTGGTCAGGTTGCGAGGGGATGTGTGGGTTTTATGTGGTCTTGAGGGAGCCGCAAGTCGCTGGGCAAAAGTACTAGATACACGTAGTTGTGTGAGGCCAGCACAGGCTCTGAGGTATATGTGACAGTTCCGTCTTACATCCTGATTGGCCCCCCTGGAAAACAGCCTCGTTTCCCTGGTTGGTCCATGCAACACACCATCGTGCGAGAGCTGAGCGCAGGTGCCGCTCGTCCACCGCAACCAGGGTCTAAAGGGTGTCCAGCTTCTGTGACGTCGGGAGATGCAGGCATGCAAACCTCGCAGTGGGCTGCATTTTGTGTGAGGCCAGGCGGTTGGAGATGGGCCGGGGATCGATTGGACTGCCGCTACCGCCATTGGAAATGTGCCTGACGATTCGACGACGAATTCTTGGGACTAGTAGCCACGGCGATGCAAGCTCTTCTGTGAGGCCAGAACTATGAAGCCGATGTTTGCTTCAATGGGCTCCACTACTGTGTTGCCGGCAATGGAGGACGCCAGGTATAAGATGAGAGCCATGCTGGTCGAAGGTCGAAAGACGAGGATGGGATTCTTGATTGTCTCAGTTGCTCACTCGACTCAATTCAGCACAGCATCAGGCACACTGGTCCGATCCATCGTCAATCAGCATGTCAACGAGGTCCAAGGGACGAACAAAAGCCTCGAAGAAAGACCGATCCACCACTACGTCGGACCCTGACGAGACTCGGAACGGGTTGACTAGCGACAAGTCAAAAACCGACAGCGACGCCCCTGGCGTATCACTTGCTCGTTGGCAAGCGCAGAATCCGTACGAAGAGGCTTGGACCGGCATCCACGCAAAAAAGCTCGCGCCTCCGGAACTCACAGGGACGTATCCTGCCCAACACGCTTTCGAATACCCTTTGGAACATCCAGTGAAACATGATGGGGTTCCAGTACAACCCTCGGACGGGTGGCCGACACGCCAAGGCTGCCAGTTGGGGTGCGGGGTCGGTTGTGCCCTGCCAGGGCGAGGCTCGAACGCCGGGAGGGAGCGCGACAGCACCAGCGGACATGGTGAGCAGTGATTCATTCCCACCTAACTTGGTAGTGATTGTCCAGTGCGCTAACGCGAAGTGAACGTAGGCTTCGATGCGACTTGCACTGTGGGAATTGGAGCATGGGTAGGCGATATTCAAATTGGACCGTGAGACTTGCAAAAGAATCGCAATTTGAGCACAATTGGTCCATTCCACAACGTATGGGTTGACGCCGCATTCACCGCGGGCGTGGTCGTATGTGCTTGTAAGACGAGGCAATTCGGCATACTTTGACGGGGAAGACGAACACACCCCACGACAGGGGTTGTGCAGGGGAGGGGGGAGCACAAGAGTTTGCTCGTGTACGTAGGGGAGGCCTCTCTCCCGCTATTGAGCAAAGAGGGCACGCTCCTTGGAATCAACAGCCCACGGGCGCCTTGTGTCCCCTAGTTGCGTTAGAATTTGCGAGTGATAAGTGAGTGAGACCTCCTGGTCAACCCCTGTGTGTGAATATGAAGTGAGTGAATTACGTCCGACACGAGGCCACGGACTGTTGCGAAAGTTGCCTAGCCTTATGTTTAGATAGTCTAAGTAAGTGAAACCCCTCTGTGAGTGAGTGACTGACACCCGGAGACTTGTGTGCAACCGCTTGTCCTTTGGGCCGCAGGTTTGACTCCATCAAAATACAACCATCCATGCCAAACCTACCTATAGCATACGTACGAGACGCAGATGTTACCTCACGCAAGGCTCGCACTATAAGCACCTACAGCTTGCTTAGTTTGTTTATCGGGAAAGGGATAGCACAATCTGACGGCAGTCCAACGGCAAAAAAAAACACTGTGGCTGGGCGGTACTCTAATCTTCGCAATTTCTAACTCTGGATCAGCATTAGCAGCAGCCTAGTTCTAAGAACAAAGACTGAGGGCATGCAAATCGGCCCGGCGTATCGGCGGTAGAGGGAGGGAGGTTTGGACGCGGGGTTCTGACGACGAGCAAGTTCAGGACAGGTCGAAGAAGAGGTCAGCGGCCTGGCTTGCTTTTCTACATTCATCCAAGTGACAAGCCCCACGACAAGAACCTTGATTGGTCCCAACTGCCAAGAGATAAGTGGACAAAAAAAGAACAACTTCTAGCGCACCTTTCCTATGCGCTGCCGTTATAAGCCGCCTTTCGCTGTAGTTGAATTCTAGGTTAGCTGCTGCAATTGAGTCGCCGCTGCCTTTATAGGTAGCGCTTATAGATCTTTTCGTACTGTATTTTCTAGCGGCTAAGGCACTGTATATTAGTGGATGATTGCGGAATATTGCGAAATACACATCAAGGCTCGGATTCGTGCAGCGACAAGATTCCATCTCTAAACTATGACGTCCCAGGTCCGGTCCCTTGGCGTTATCTCCCCGGGTAACATCATACCTGCTATTTTTCTCCTGGGTTATAGTTTATACCTTTCTAGAAGCACACGGTGCTAAGTATGCAAACATTAAACTCTAGACAAGAACCTACGGGGATCTTGAGCTTTATCGCTGGTATGGTGGTATGTGGTTGTAAGGCGAAGCAATTCGGTTTGTAACCTTCCATGTCGGACCTACCTATAGCCCATGTACGAGACGCAGGTGCTACCTCACGCAAGGCTCGCACTATAAACACAGGTAATATCACAGAATGCAAGTTAATTACGTTGTTCAACGTCGATTGCGCTAATCCGCTACCATTTCCGCACACCCTCAATCAGTCGTGTCCTAGAGCATCCTCTAGGGCATTTGTACCAAGTACCAGCAGCCAAGCAAGAACAAGAAAAACGATGACATCTCAAAGTCGTGCCCTCGGACAGTAATCGTCCGTTTGTAGGTACATTATCCACGCGCCGCCAACCAATGCCGTCCCCTTTGATCCCGTTCCTATAAGATACATAGCCTGTTGTTTTCCACAGTGCCTCGGCCTCAGTATCGACGCCTGGACCGGCTCGTTTCATGTCCTCAACTGTCCCCGAGATCCGCCTTGATCTCGCCAGAATTTTTCCCCTTTTCGCCCCCTGCGCAGTAAATGCCTGCTTCCACATGTGTCGTGTTGTGAACCTGGGTATATATCCTGGAAGCTCGAGGCAAACAAGTGACGAGCAAAGAGAGAAAGAAAAAAACAAGACGCATATAGAAAACGCTTCCGTGCCAGAATTATTCGCTTCCGTGTCCCTTTGCCAAGCAGCACACAAACAAGTACAATCAGAGTTCCAAAGGAACCAACGAAAACAGGCGCCAAAAAAAAAAGGGGGGGGTGGGGGGGGGGGAAGGCGAGTCAACCTTCGCGGCGGCTAGATTGCCATGCTGTAGTAGCGGGTATCAAGCTCAAACGGCTTGGAAAAGTCGATGTTTGTGTCGTCCCAATCCGGTATCCTTGCAAACGAGGGATCCATGAGAACCATCGGATCAAGCGTCTCTCCGTTGGCGTCCTTTCTGGTCAAGTCCCCTTCCAAGTTGGTGTTGTCCAGACCGAGCAACAGATCCGAGTCGAAGTTTTCGTAGTTGCGCCAGTACACTTCAATATCGAGAGCAGCACTCTCCGAAATGTCGCTGTTCGGCTCACTGGCCCGCTGTCCTTGCTCGATTCGGGCGTGTCTTTGGGGGTCAGCGATCGGTACATGTTGGCTTCGCTGATAATGTTGGGCAGTCCGATCCCTTTCTCCCAGCCCAAGTTGGCGATGAACGCCTGAGGGTCAATGGTGCAGTTCGCCCAAGGGTCGATACGAGTGGGGGCCGCAGTGGCGTCTGCTGGCTTCCCGTCGCCCTTCTTCGAGGCAGCCGCTTCAGCCTTTCCGGCAGACTTGGCGTCGTGGGCCTTGCTCGCGGCGCTTCCGGTCCTCTTCATCGCGGCGCCCTGCGACATTGGTGTGCCAGCAACGTTGCCAGGTGTCTGGCCCTGCTTCGACGTCGACGTGCTCATGGCGGTCGCGGCTTCAGCAGTCAGCTTCGGCGTCTTCTTGAGGCTACCGTCTGGTTCCAGGCCTAGCGCCAGCGCCAAGTTCTCCTTGACAAACTTGACGGGATCCTCCTTGGGCTTGACGTGCTCCTCGTCGACGTGGTTCTGGAGGGCTTGCTCACTTGGGAACCCGACAGGCGACGTGGCACACTCAGGGTCTTTGCAGAGGAAGACCGGCTTCGGCGGATCGGGGGCCCGACGCATCTCAGGAGAGGCATTCTTGCTCGTCTTGGGCGAGGGAGTGGCACCCTGCGGCGTCTGCCCCGGCTGCTGTCCTGCCAGCTTCTGCTTCTTGCGGGCGGGCGGCAGCTGGAGGTTCATGTCCTTTGGCTTGCCGATGTAGCTGGGGTTGCCGTGAGGGGATGACGCGCCAAAGGGGAATGGCGGCTGCGCTGCCGTCGGTGCCGGTGGTACCTGGTTTGCTTTGGAAGTCGACTTCTGCTGGTTCATCTTATTCAAGGCCTGCGTGTTCTTCTCCAGGTTGGCAGCGTTCAAGGGAATGGGTTGGCCCTGCTGGTTCTGTTGCTGCTGTGTCGCCTGCGCTTGCTGCGGCTGTTGAGCGGTCTGGTTCTGCGATGCTGCTTGGGTTTGCTGTGCCTGGCCTGCGGGCTTTAACATTCCACGGTTCATCATGCTGGCCGCAAGGTCCTTGGCCATGCTTTCGAGCATGGCGCGGGCTTGATCAATCTCGGAGGATCGGATGCTGAATTTGTCCCTCAGCACTTGCATCTGTTCGTTGTCGGAGAACTGGCCCATGATGCGCAATCGCTGTATCCAGAGTTAGCAAGATTCTCAGGCCACAATCCACGCGCGGAACGGTACTCACAGTTCTGAAGAACATCTTGGCCCGCGCATCATCCCGCGTGATTGAATACCACTTGGTGAGGCCACGGCTGACCTTGGACATGTCGCTCGCGATACGCTGAAGCTTCAGAGCAGTGTCGCTGTGCTCCTGCTGGCTCATGGGGACGTCGGGCATCGATTCTTGGTTGAAGTTTCGCTGTTCCTCCTGGCTGAATTGCCTAAGGCGGTTCAAGGCCTCGTTGCCGGCCTGCTGCTGCTGCATCAGGCTCACTGCCTGCTGGCCATGCGTCATTTGCATCTTCATCGCATGCTCGTATCTGACCCGCTGCTCGGGATTCAGCGCGGCGACCTGCTGCGGCATCAAAGACTGCACGGGCTTCGGACCTGCTTGCTGGTTTGGTTGCCGCGACGGCCCGACATTTACATTCGCACCCCCGGCAGCGTCTGCAGCATCGTCCGTGCTGGGTCGCTTGAGATTCTTGGCAGGTTGCGGTCGACTGTTGCGCGCCTGGTCATTGGCTTGGCCCTGCTGCTTTTGGCCGCCGGCCTGCATCGCTGCCGTTTGGCCCGCGGCATTGGGCGCGGTCGGTGCCGGCGGCTGGGGTGTACGGTTCTGCTGCTGTTGCGGCACCGGCTGCATCGGAATCGGGCCTTGAGGAGCACCAGGCGCCTGACTCTGCCCGCCTTGCTGAGCTTGTGCTTGAGCTTGGGCCTGTGCCTGGGCCTGGACCTGCGCCTGCGCATGGGCCTGGGCCTGTGCCTGGGCCTGGTGCGCCTGAGCCTGAGCCTGAGCCTGCGCCTGAGCCTGCGCCTGCGCCTGTGCCTGCTGTGCCCTCAGTTGCTGCTGCTGCTGCTGCTGCTGCTGCTGTTGCTGCTGCGCCCAATTCTGCCGCTTCATATGCAGCACCATATTTCGCAGCTGCTCGTCGGGCAAGTTTGTCAGGCTTGGCCTCTGGTTGCGGATATTCAGAATCTCCTGCGGTGATACCTGGAGCACTTGGGGAGGGATGTTGCCGGCAGGCCGCTGCATGCCAAGCTGCTGCTGCTGCTGCTGCTGTTGCTGCTGCTGCGGATTGGGCATCTGGCCGGGCATTCCAGCTGCTGGGTTCATGCCTGGATTCTGACCGGCCTGTTGCTGCATCGTCGCGCGCCTCTGCATCAGAATCTGGAACTGCTTCTGCTGAAGCGCACCTAGCTGGCCGCGGATGTTCGGCGGTAGGGTGTTGTTCTGGCCCAGCCACATCTTCAAGTCCCTCCACTTCTTCATCTCGACGGGCAGTTGGCCAATCTGGGCATGGACTTGCGGAGGCAGGTCCATCTGATCCATCATCATTTGAGCTTGCGTGTTCTGAATCGGCATCCGGGGCATTTGCATCTGCTGTTGCTGGTTGCCGTTTCCAAGGCCGTTTGGCTGCGGCTGCGGCTGCTGCATCCCCTGAGGGCCCTGGCCACCGCCCATGTTCATGTTCATCTGGGCGCCAAACTGGCCCTGCGTGCGGGCCTGCTGGTTCATCTGGCCCGCCGCATTCATGGCCATCTGGTCCTGTCGCTGGCTCTGCCATCGCCTCATGACTTCGTTGACCTTGTCGGTCGGCATGCCACTCAGCGCCTGTCTCTGCTCGGGGGTCATGCTGGCGAGCATGTTGTTGTAGGCCGGGTTATTCGGTCGCTGGATGCCCTGGTTGAAGCGCTGGTCTCCAAACTGCATGCCGCCTTGTCCCATGCCTTGGCCGCCCATGGCGTTCATACCGCTCGGCGGGCGCGACACCGGCGTGTTCAGCGTGTTCATGGCCGGGCTCTGCGACGGGGGGATGCCGCCCATTCCATTTTGACCCTGCTGCATTTGCTTCATCTGAAGCTGTGCCTGCGACTGCTGGGCCTGGTTCAGCTTCATCTGCTGGAGGTTGGCACCTTGCTGCGGCTGCATCTGCTGTTGCTGCGGCTGCGGCTGCTGAGGCTGGCGAGGCGTCTGGTTCGGTCCCTGCTGGCCAACCATGTTCTGGTTTCCAGGCTGCGGCGTGGCATTCCGGGCGCCCGCACTGCTAGCGGGCACAACCATCTGGCCAGCCTGCTGAGCCATGAGCCCCGTCATCTGCTGGTCTTTGATGCTCTCCATGTTCGGCGTGAACTGCGCAAAGTCGGTCGGCTGTCCCGCGTTCATCATGCTCTGCCGTTGCTGCGGGAGTGATTGCTGGCTGTGTTGATGTTGCATCATGGCAGCTTGGCCGGCGCTTTGGTTCTGAGGCCCTCCTTGTTGCTGCAAGCGACCATTCATGTTGTTCTTAAGCATATGAAAGGCCTGTGTCTGGAAGAACCACATCAGGGGGTCCTTGCCCTGCGCTTGGAACTCGGCAATCTGTTGCGGCGCCAGCCTCTGCGACAGATGCATCCGAGTAGTAGACTTCTGCCCTTCCGAAGCCTGTGCCATCATCTTCGAGGCTAGATCCATGACCTTAGCCTTATCGGCCTGGGCCAGCCTCGACATCTCGTTGGCAATCTGCTGGGGTTGTCGGTTTGGGCCACCGGGTATTCCCATGGCTTGCTGGTTCGGGCCCATGGCGCCGCGGCCAGCCTGTATCCCCATGCCCATGCCCACCTGCTGCTGTTGCGGCGGCGGCTGCGGCTGCTGTGGCTGCTGGGGAATCTGGGATGCTTGCATCTGGTGTTGGAGGTGCTGGAAACCCTGCTGCGGAGCCTGACCCATGCCTCGGCCCATGTGGGCCTGCATGTTCATCATGGCTTGAGCCTGGGCCTGGGCGGCAGCCTGAGCCTGCGCGTTGAGGGTGTTTTGGAGGTTTGGCTCGTTGGCCTGTCGCTTCTTAAAGAATTCCATAGTCTTGTTCGCCATGGACTGGTCGTAGGCTTCCTGTCGTGGAGGTTAGATGAGCACGTCAGAGGAGGGAGGGTTGAAGGGTAGGTAGATGGCCGTACCTTGCTAATGGACTTGTGGTACACCTCGCGCTCATAATTGCAGCCATAGTCGGCGGCTCGCAAGTGATCGATGCCGTTGACGGCCAGGGCAATGTTGGAAATGCTAAAATCGCCAGTCAGCAAGGGAGTCTCTGGTTGCGAGGCCACGGCGAGGGGGCCAGGAAGGCACGCGGAAGGTGAGGAATCGGCTGTACGCACAGTTCCATGGTCTTGCCCATACGGTCGTTGAGGCTAACATTCGACTGCCATGTCAGGCCATTCGGTGGTTGTGAGTTCTGAAGGAGGTGCTGGTAGACATATTGTTGCAGCTGATGCGTGTTGTTGGGCTTCCGCATCTGCTGGGGCATCATCTGGCCAACCCCAGCCATGTGCTGCATGTTGGCGGCCATGGCCGCGCGAGTCCGAGGTGGACGCTTCCCCGACTAGTTGTGTGTACCGTAACCGATGCGTCAAGCAGCTGTAGACTCCGCTCTGAAAGAGGAAAGGTTCGAGACGTGCGCGCACCAACGCAAGAGAAAGACGACAGCGTGCGTGTTGGCGATTGGGAAACCCAATGAGCCCTATGCAGTGTCTGGTGCGGACGATTCGTGGTTTTTCGTGGCGGGTGCGCAAGGTTGAGCGGTGCCCGATGAATGCACGCGAAAACAATATATTGTCGAAGGGTATTCAACGACGGAGCGTCGAGAATCGAGTCGCTGGCAATAGAGGCCTGTACCAGGATATCGACAGCATGTGACAAAGGGCGAATCACGGCAAGAAGCGTCGCGATGGTTGCAGGCAGACACGAGGGCCGACGTCGAGGGTGGTGGTTGTAGTTTGCGTCGTGGTCCTCGTTGGGTAGAATGTCGTGGAGGCGGGCCTCGAGCTGGGCCTAGGCGGTGGCCGCAGCGTTCGAGGGGAAAGAAAAGGCAGGCAGGCCACGCACGCGAGAGTGAGGAGACGGAGTGCACCGAGGAGAGCGAGCGCGTCCTGACAGCGCGAGATTCGGAAGCGGTGGGAGGGCGTTTGTTGGAGAGCGGATGGTGGTGAGGGAAGATGAGGCAGAGAGGTGCGGGCGCAAAAGACGAGGAGGGAATGGGCGTGAGTGAGGTGAGGTGGGTGGTGGGTGGTGGGTGCAGGCAGAGGCGGGCTCTGCTGGACGGGCTCTGCTGGACGGGCTCCGCTGGTGCTGGTACTCATGTGCCCTGCCTGGTGCGGCCCAGGGCCTGGTACCGGACAGTGAGGCGTGTTAAGGTTCTGGTTTTGTTCTGTTGGTGCGACTGGAGCTGGGCGAGCTGCCTCCTGGCCGCCTTAGTGGAGGGGGGCGTGTGCTAGCACGGCGGCCCCAGAGCCTAATTCCGCCATCTCTCTTTGACGCGGGCTGAAACGCCGTCAGCGCAGCAACTGCAGCAGGGCCGGTGCAACGAAGGGCAGCTGCTCGGATGAAGGACGGCTATGGAGAAGAGCCAGACTCTAGAGGAAAGGCACGAGAGCAGCACGGTGGCGAGAGCAGACGGAATTCGACAGACTGCCGTAAACCTGGGTGGCCTTGTGCCGGCGGCGGGGCAGGGACAGCACGAGACAGCGCGCGATGCAGAAGACCGCACGCACGGTCACGCCAGCAGCAAACGCTCACGGCGCAGAAAAAGCGCAGCCGGCAGAAGAACTTGGCACAGCGGATGCGCGCACAGCTGCCTAAGCACAGCTGCGAGATGTCGAGCACGGTACGCACTGCAATTCAACGTCCAAGTACGACACCGACGAGAGGTGAGGTGGAAAGAGAAGACGCCAGGGACGCGGATTGGATGGCGGGTGGATCAGCCGACGGGGGTTCCTGGGCTCCTGGGGGGTCCCTTTGGGCCTCCTCGTGGATCATGTTGGCGTTTCGAGCCAGCAACCCCAGGTCACTGCGCCTTGTACCGCGCCAGTGGCTCCCTAACGACACGTCGCCGAGCCCCCCCCGGCGGCACGATAGCAAGCGCTGCTGCACTACCACGGCAGTCGAGCAATGGTGACAGGGGTGCCTCTCGATTTCAGCCTGCCACCCCAGCAGCGCCCCCGTGATGCAGCTGGACCGCTTCCCTCCTCCATCAAGGCGCTCGTCGCCGCGACACCACCGTCCAAAACGGCAGCTGCGCAATCATCACCAGCTGCAACACGCACCGGCGGCAGCGAAGAGTTGAAGAACGCCGGGGGCGGCGCGCCAATCCCTCTTGCGCCAGCGCTTGAACAGAGTTCGAAACGTCGGGGCCTGGAAGGTCCCTGCTGCATCTAATTGCAATCTCAGGCGAGGAACAAAGGGAGTGTGGAGTGGGCGGCTCCATGGTTCGGTCATCTGCTGGCCACGGCGCCACAATCACCATGCGATGGGCTTCATGCATCACGGTTATTATCTCTCGCGCGCCCGCTCGCTCGGGCTTCTCCTCTTCACCTCTTAACTTCTCCAACGGGACAGGCTTCCAGTTCCATCCAGCACATCCATTCGCTGCTTTGGGGCGTGTGCCGTCGCCACCATGCACCCCTTCGCTCCTGTCTGCAGCCACAGTAGGCAAGACGATGGGAGCGACGCCAGATAGCGCGCGGATGTGAGCGACAGATGAGCCCTCTCCACTGGCTGCCCTCCCTTGCCGTTCCGCCAATCTAGGATGACCCTTGTCTAGCGCAAGACTCCCACAGC
Source organism: Tolypocladium guangdongense (assembly GCA_022114105.1). Taxonomy (NCBI): domain Eukaryota; kingdom Fungi; phylum Ascomycota; class Sordariomycetes; order Hypocreales; family Ophiocordycipitaceae; genus Tolypocladium; species Tolypocladium guangdongense. Next base: position 3,092,378 of record NRQP01000001.1, on the reverse strand, counting down.
CCACCGAGGCCATCCCCTCAACCTTCGCGCCTCCCAGAGCCTCAGTCGTCGTGTGTTCCAGGCCCCAAATGCCTACCAGATGCAGACGCAGATTCACGTCAGTCCCGTGTGCCCCGAAGCCCGGATCACATTGGGAGCTGCAACTATGAGTGCGAACGCCCCCACGGAAACGGCCTTGGGCCAGACGACAACTAGCAGCCGTCGCGGTGGCGGGCTGGCATCCGAAGCTAATGCGGAACGAGATGACCTCGGAGCCAGAAGAACAACAAAGGGCCAGGGCCCGCCTACTCGTAAGGTACGAGCAGAGCACAGGTATGTGGCACGAATCAGGGCGTCGCCAGGCTGCACGAAACCACCAATCCATCATGGGCAATCGTCAGCACATGCGTACGTGCTTTGAACGCGATGCCCTTCTCTTCGTGCGTCGCAAAGAACTGCCAATTCGACCTACCTTCCCTTGCCATCCTACAGGTAACCTGACAAGGTATCCAGCTGCGCCGGATCCGTGATGCTGATGATGGGGAGTCGGCGCGGGGTACGTCCGGAGGAGCCGCCAACACGACATAAGGCACTTCAGCACCTGACCCAAGTGTCGCTCCTACTCGGTACCTGCTGTCCGTCATGCAACTGACGATTGTCCTCGTCTCCGAATCACTGGGCATCATGTGCAAGTCCAACGGCCGACAACAAGGCATCCTCGCGGTCACGCTCAAGAGCCTAGGTCCATCCAGTGACAGGCCAACAAGCCGGGTCAGGCCGTCTTGTCACCATGCGCAGACGTCTCGGAGGCGGCACGGTGGGCCTTGGCGCATCTCCCCTGGTTTGGGAGCGTGGCGCGACGGTGTCAACTTCTGGCCAACCTCCCCGGCCGAGGTGTTCCGATGAATGCCATTGCATGTGTCCGCCTGGCTACAGCAGTGGTGGACTCCCATAATCCAATTCAAGTCAAGACTGCAGTCAACCGACTGCTTGACAAATCTTCCCGCGCATGGCTGGTCAGTTGAGGCCCAGACTGCGATGCGTACTGGCTGGGAAACACGGCGAGGCCCCGCTGCCCTGCTCGGGGCCCCGGTTCACTGCGAGCGGAAACGCGGTGTGAAGCTGCATGATCAAACGTGGACGTGTCCCAATCACTAGGAAGTGCTTGTCTCTCGCTTGGCGGCTAACTCTCGAGGCCGGCTACGAGTACGAGTACTCGTACATGTCGCTGCAGATGTCAACGGGAACAGCAGGTCAATACTGCGAGGAGCCAAGCGAGCCAGACCCGTGTTGCAGTGCAGGGAGCAGCCTGGACAAGGCCCCGGCTCGACCCTCCCGCCAGGATCGACAGGGTCCCAGGTGCAGCGATGGCCCAGCGCACTCCTCAACTGCAACGTCGTCGACGCTTGGCCCCAGTGTTGCAATACCTAATTACTGGGTCGCTCCGCCCTGCTCGAGATACAAGGCACCTCGTGGCATGGACCGGCGTGCATGCCCTCCTCTGCTCGTGCTTCGTACGGCGTGTTGCGTGTTGATATGCTCCGTAGCCGTCTTCGCAAGCTGCCTCTGCCCCTGACATGGCAGCCGCAGCCGAGATGCAGCACGTGGAGCAAATGTTGGGTGCATGTGCGTGAGCAGGCGAAGCGAATGTCGCCGGCGACTTGGCGAGCATTGCCGATGACGGCTGCACCGTCGATCTTCCGGGTCAGCAGGGCGAGGAGACAGCGATTGAGGTCGTGGTCGCACAGGCGGGGCGAGGTGCCAGAAACGGGCCAGACGAAATCATGGTTGCCAATTCCCCCCTCTCGGCTGGCCCCCAGCACCACGAGTGCGCGCCGCATCTGGCCTCTTGTTTGGTTTGCCTTGGCTTGGTCGCACCATCTCCCTGGCCCCATCGTTGAAGAGCATCCGACACCAAAGATTCGGGGCTGCTGACGCAATCCGTCTACCGTCCGATCGCGCCATCTCGATCTGTGGCAGCCAACTGATGGCTGGCGCCGCAGGGCCGATGCGAGTACATTCCGCTGAACTGTCATGCTGGTGCGGCTTGGTAAACCAGTCCACGCTGCGTGCCTTGCATCACCATCACGCATCACGTCCCCGTCGCAGCCCGCCCCGGTGGCGCATCAGGCTGGGACGTCAGAGAACAATGGGCACTGTCCGTGCGAAGCGGTCCTGCTCGACTCATTGCCTGCGCGGCGGGCGTCGAGCTTCGCCGGCGTCACCAAGTCACCAAGACTCGTACCCCGGCAGCAGCAGAGACAGTGTGAGGTCCGTCGGAGCTGGGCGGCGGCCATGGTCGGAGGATTCCTCGCCCGCCGCTGATTCCACTGCATCTTTGCTTGAACAGGCGCGTGGCCATGGCCATGGAAGATGGCGGCCCACTACAGCACGGCCCAGTCGACGCCCCTTGCCGGATTCGCCAAGATACGAGTTCGTCGCGACTCTGCTCGTCAGCCTGCTCCCACCACCGTGCCCGTTCTGCCCTCCACCCATGCCTCCCACAGTCGCACCGCAGCACTGCCTGGACCCTGCCCACCCGACTTGCGAGACATGCATGATGAGTCTCACCATCCAACAGGCCCTCTTTCGTCACTCTGCAGGTACCAGAGTCATGTGCGTCCCTCTCTCGCTCTCGCTCTGCGCTCTTCCCTCCTCTGTTCCCAGCGGGTGCCAGGCGCAAAAGGAAGCCAAGTTGGCCCGGCCTGCCGTAACTGGCCTGGGCACGCAGAAGTGTGCGTGTTAGTGCCGCCAACCACCACCCGCGCAGGGGGGCGTCATGTCCGACGACATGACGGAGGGATGGCGGCAGGCGTTGCTTCTTCTTGATTCGAACAGGCATTTGCCTTCTCCCGTCTTTACATTCGCAGCGCCGGTGTTGGGGGGACCTTTGTGTTGTTGAGCTGCCGCATGCGAACAACTGGTGGAGCTTCTCCCGACACCTACCCTATACGAGCCGTGTCGGACTGCCACGAGTTCGTGTGCCCTTTCTTTTCTATATAATGCAAAGGAAAGGGCAGGTCGCTTTTGGTGTTGCCTGCGTTTCCCTGTGTTGGCTGTACTTGATGCCCTTGGACTCTCGGTGTGGACAAACATCCTCACCAACGATCTGGTCACACGATCCGCAGAAGCCTCTGCCATGCACACCGCACTGCAGCCTCAAAGGTTTTTCCTACGAGGGCGACCGGAAACATGCCATCCCACATGGCCAGCCCAGCCTCTCGGTGCCGACCAACAGGGCGCAGGCCATCCATACCAGCGCGCGCGCCCCATCCATCCACCCCGTCGGCATTGCAACCCTCGCTCGCCCCAGCTGCGCCAGGAAGCTGACCCGCGGGGCGGCCAATGAAAGCGACAACTCGCTCCGAGAGGCAAGGCAGGACGAGGCGCGGGCTCGTCGCCGGTTGGGGGCGGAAAGGCGAAGCTGTCGGACAGGAACGAGGTTGCACGACGGGGCGGGCTTGCAAAGCTGGGTGCTTGAGCCTCCTCCCGTGCGTCACCGCGGGTTGTTGCTTGGGGCGAAAATAAAAAGCCGCGTCTCGTGCTGGACTCGGCGAGCTGGGAGACAGTCTCGGACCCGGAAACTCCGCGCCTGCTCGCGACTGCCGAACAATACGGATTCCGCATTGAGAAGAACGCCGACCAACAATGCGTGAATAGGCAGTCCCAAGCCGGCAGTCGTATCGGCCGCTCATCAAGGTGGTCGAGTCTCGTACATGGGCCGTTGGCCAAGAGCGCCATTCGTTCTGGCAGCTAATAGCGAGCAACCGTATTGCTTGACGTGGCCGAGCCTCGCCGACTGTGTACGACACGCCGAGTCTGTCATCCGGTGTGGTTTTAGACGATGGACGGGATTTAAGCAGGAGTTGAGAGAATCGACTCGGAAACAGATACCGAACGTCATGTGCCAATGACAAACTGGCTGCTGGATGACATACACGACCAAATGCTCTCCATCTCAGTGCCTACATCCCTGCACGCTGCTCCGGCATGGGAGGCGGTTGAGGAGGCAGGAGAACAACCGTGCCACCGCCCTCACCCTGCTGCTCCACGACCTCGACCGCCAGTCTGGACAAGTCACCGTCCGACCCCCTACGCCCCCGCCCATCATCGTCAGGACACCGCTCCCTCTCCAGCTTCATGTCCATAATCATGCTCAGCTCCGGGCAGTACTCGAAGATCCTCCTGCGCATCTCGGGGTCCTTCCACACGTCGTGGTCGAGGTCGCTGCCGCCGCCGCGGACGTGGTACCCCATCGGCTTGTCCATGAACACGTTCTCGACGGCGAGTGCGCCCTGGAACGCGGACGTGACATTTTCGCCGGGCATGACGGAGAGGCGCTTGCCGAACCACTCGTCCTCGGGCTCCGAGTTGTTATGCCGCTCTTGGAAGCCGAGGACTCTCCGGATGGCGGACACTCGTCGTAGAGACAGCCCGCCCGTGCCCGAGAGCCGGTCGTTTTCGCTCCTGCATCTGCAGTCAGCCAAGCTCAAGGCCCCCGTAAGACCGCCGGCATACCGTAGAGCGCCTGCCCAGCTCCAGTCCAGCCACTCGTCCAGGCCCTTTGGCGAGTTTGCGCACAAGATGCTGTCGTGCTCATACTTCAAGATCCACTCCACCCCGGGGAGAAACTCATCGTAGAAGCGCAGGTCCGTCAGGAGCCGAAAGACGTCCTCCTGCCGCTCGACAGACCAGGGACCGGGCATCGTCAGCACGTCCATCCTGCCAATGGCCTGCTGGTGCCTGATGGCCGGCGCCCTGCCGACGCTGTACGCGCTCCACTGCGAGCCGATGAAGAGGAACCGCCAGTCCGGGGGCACCACGGCCGTCATGTGCGCGATCAGGGGCACGAGGTGCGGGATGGGGCGCGGCTCGATGAGGAGGGCGAGCTTGGAGGCGTTGTGCTGCGCGTCGGTTGGGCGCCGGTCGAACATGATGCTGGGCATCTTCCGTCGAGCCTCCTGGAAGCGGGATGAGACTTCGGCCTGGACGATGGGCCTGTACTGCCGCACCAGGTGCGCCAGCCACCAGCTTGTGTTGCGCGGTCAGCACGTGGCGCTGATGGAGAGGGAGTGCTGCGACGGTTGGCACGTACGTCAAGGCTACGGAGGCGAGCACGAGGAGGCGGGCCTTGGTGACGGCCAGGATGCTGGTCGAGCTCAACACGGCCATGGCTTCTTCTTTTCCTGCTGGGGAAGGACGAAAAGGCTGATTAGGAGGCGGGAGGAGGCGGGAAGAGGCGGGCAGAGGCCAGACGAGAGCGGCGGTGAGGGTGGTGATGGTCACGGGGCAAGGGCAAGGGCAAGGAGGCAAGTGCAAACAGCCCCTATTATCGAAGCCGGCCAGCTGTCGACGGCTTCTCTCCAGCTCGAGGAGCCAGCCAGCTCGACAGCTCGACCCTCTGCCGTCTGCGATCCGCGCACTGGTCGACGCTGCAGCAAGATGCTCGCCTCGACCGCTCGGCGCCCGCAGCTCTGTCGAACCATCCGCCTCCTCGCCATCCTCACATGCGCACTGTCGGGCCAACATCCCTCCCAGGCTGTCTCCTACACACAGCATCTAACGTGGCCATAGGACACCGGCTCTCTTCCTCGCGACATCCCCCCTGTCCCGACAGCACGTTCCCCAGCCCTCCCCCTTCAACACCTCCAAACTCGCCCTCCTCGTCGAAAGCCGCCCGCTGCCGACCCTCGCCCCCCTGACGCTGCACTTCATCTCCGTCCTGCCGCCCGACTGGCGCGTCCTCTTCCTCGGCTCGCCGCCGGCCCTCGCCGCCATCAACGCCTCGGCCGCGATCCGCACCCACGCCCGCGCCGGGAGGCTCGCCCTGCGCCCGATACCCGCCGACATGAGCACCGCCGGCCCCGAGATGATCAGCCGCTTCCTCACGGCGCCGTGGCTGTACGAGACCGCCGTCGCGCCGGCCGAGTGGCTGCTCGTGTTCCAGGCGGACTCGATGCTCTGCGCGAACAGCAGGCTGGACGTGGATGGCTTCCTGGGGTACGACTGGGTCGGGGCGCCGTGGGATCCAGAGGGCGCCTGGGGAGGCAATGGCGGGCTGTCGCTGCGGCGCGTGAGTCGCATCGTCGACATCCTGCGGAACCAGGAGCGCGCCAACGGCACCGAGCCGGAAGACGTCTGGCTTGCCGAACGCCTCGGTCACTACCCCAACGGCAGGGCAGCCAACGGCTCCGTCTCCCTGACCTTCTCGGGCGAGATGCACAGCGGCGTGCCCGAGCGCGTAGTTGACCTGGCCATGCAAAACGGCACCATCTCCAACGACGGCGCGTACGTCAAGGGAATGGACGACTGGCGAGACGGCTTCTACGAGCCGATGGGGTACCACACGGGGGGCAGCGGCGTATGGTTGCACGGCGCCATCTGGGGCCTGCCGGGGATGCGGCGGCACATCTACAACTACTGCCCCGAGGTGAAGATGACGCTGGCCATGGACGTGGCGCGGTATGTGCCCGGCACGTGCGGCATTCGTTGGGGATAAGGAGGGCGAGATGGCATCGATATAGAGGCGTTGTTCAGTTCATGCCGTGACAGGTCTTCTCGGGGCAAGCCGAAATTTCAACTGCAGCATTAGAATATATAATTCTAATTCCCTCGGCCTAGTTAGCGTACACATCCAGCGGGTGTCTCTCTTGCCATCACCAAGTAGCCTGTACATCTCTCCAATCCACAAGCACCCCTCCTCGTGGTTGAAGCCGGTCCTGTGCTCGTGCCAGCGTCAGCCCCAAACCATGCATGAAGAGATGTTTGTCGCAGCGCGAGCGTACGTGTATGTGGGCGTGCGTATATTTGCTTGCCGCCGTCCCCCTCTCGAACGGCTCCGGCGCGCATCTCGGCTACCATTGGCACCTCGCGGCATGCAGCTCCGATAACTACTCGGCGAGTGCAATGGTCGATGGCAAGCCCATCATCCTGGGACTCTGGGACACTGCGGGACAGGAGGATCACGACCGACCGCGGCCGCTGTCATCCCCCCCAACCGACGTCTTCCTCACCTGCTTCTCCATCGTCAGCCCGCCGTTGTTTGACAACGTCAAGGCCAAGGTGTAGACGCGCGAGAAATCTGACCGGTAGCGCACGGTGGACTTCGTGAGCTGGGGGGCTCTCTGCCGGCATCTAGACTCTGCTGGTAGGCACAGCGGATGGGCCGGACCTGTGACGAGGATCAGTGGGCCGTGGATTGAATGAGAAGCAGGGCCAGCACTCCTCGTGGAGCAAGTCTTGACGAGCATATGCGAGCCCGACGGGGCGAAAGTTTACCCGAGCGAGTCAGCTGCTGTATTGGAGGCGAAACAGGTCGAGCAGAGCCTTGCGTATATGCGTATAAGTACCGTATCCGGCCGAGTGTCTCATTACTAAAAGAAAGAAAAGCCCCTGCCAATTCCAACGTTCCCTCCTCTTTACAGCCGTCCCCTAGCCCGCCATGGCATCGCCGATGGCGCCGGCAATCTGCCCAAAGAGGATGCCCTCGAAGACGCTCTCGCCCATGCCCTTTGTCCAGGCGCCGGCCTCGCGCAGCCGCTCGCGCCAGATGTGCTTCTCCTCCGCGCCGAGCTGGTCCCACGTCTTGGCCGGGCCGTGGACGTCCGAGTCGTGCACGTCGGCGGTGAGTATCTGGGTCGGCTGCCCGGCGGCGGCCGTCGGGGGGTGCTGCGCCTCGAAGAGGACCATGGTCTCGCCTGCTGCGGGGGCCTTGCCGCCGGCTAGTTTGGAGATGATGTGGTTCTCGAAGAAGACGGGGGGTTGGTAGTCGGGCGAGCGCAACGTGCCGTGCCACGAGGGGAGGAACCTCTGGGCAAAGATGATGGGCTCGCTCTTGCCGAACATTTCCATGACGGCCTGTCCAACGATGGCCATGATGAGCACCATGACGGTCAGCACGACGAGGAGCGGCCGAGCCGACGGCGCGCGGGATCGCATGGCCACGACATATCGCGCCGGCCGGGGCGGGCCGTTCTTGTTGCGGGCCTCCTTGTCGGCGTACTTGCTGAGGGGTATGCTGTGCACGGCGACGGTCTTCTGGAGGGATATGCTGGCGAGCTTGACGAACTGCGCGCGGATGTGCGTCTTGGGCGTGACGAATCGGGAGAAGGCGACGCCGGTGATGTTGCCGTCGCCGTGGACGCCGCGGAGGGTGTACAGGGGGTGCAGGTCGACGAGGAGGTTCAGCACCGTCGAGGGCCTGTGCTCGAGGGTGTAGAGCGAGATGGACGCGTCGGTGGCGGCGACGGCGATGAGGAACTGCGTGTTTCCCGCGGGCGCCCAGGGCGTCGGCGGGGGCGACAGGTTCGCGACGGCCAGCGCCGTGGCCGATATCTTGCCGGGGATGCGCGTCGTGACGGCGATCCGGGCCCTTTCGTGGCCGGGAGAGGGCAGCCGGAAGCCCTGGATGAGCACGCCGCTCCGCTTGGGCAGGTTGGAGACGGCGAGGAGGAAGTCTGGCGACAGGTAGCGGATGGAGCGGAACTGGGGCCGCTCGCCGTGGTCGTCGGGCATGGTGAAGACGAGCTCGGGCTCGCTGTTCTCCTTGCCGATGCGGGCCACGTGCAGCTCGTACCGGTAGCAAAACGCCAGCCGGTGCTCGCCGCCGCCCGTCTGCAAGACGTCCAGGTCCTCGGCCTCGCGCGGCAGCTCCATGACGCCCCGCAGCCGGGGCCGCGGCGCGGTGGCGTCGAAGACGGCGATCTGGTGGTCCTGGGCCATGGCCGTGGCCGCGGCGCCGACGGAGCCGGACACGCGGAGCAGGCGCTGGTACGTGTCGGCGGCCGGGTTGGCGAAGAGGGCGGCGCGCGACAGCTCGGCGACCTTGGTGCCGACGGCGGTCGGGGCGCGCGCCTTGGGCTGCTCGACGGCGAGGGTGCGCAGGTGGTGGTTGGTGCCCTTGGCCACGTCGGCGGGGCTCGAGTTGACGCCGGCGTAGAGCAGCGTCGTCCTGCCGCGGCGGGCGCCGACGGCGAGCGACATGACGCTGTCCTCGTCGCGCGAGAGCTCCATGTCGGCGGCCACGTGCAGCTCCTCCGCAGAGGCCGCCTCCAGCACCGTCTGCGCCAGGCACGTTAGAGTCGGCACACGGCGCGCAGGGGGGCGGCGGGAGGACGCACAATCTTGTTTCCGACGCCCGACCGGCCGGCGCCGCCTCCGCCGCCGACGACGAGGCGGCCCGCATCCTCGGGGTCGAAGTCGAGGGCGTAGAGCGGGTAGTCGAGCTCGATGCTCGCGCGGGGGAACGGCGGGGCCATGCTGGCGCTGCAAGCGCAACTGGCGCGCGGGGACGGGCGGGATCGGACGCGGGCTGCGGCGAGGGCTCGAGCGGCAGCGCTTCGGGGCGTGGCTGCAGGCCTTCTGTCGCGTGGTGGTGATGCTGTCGCGAGGCAGAGGCAAGGCTGGCCCGACGAGGCCAGATGTTCATGTGTGGGGGCCTCCCTGGCCGAGGGGTGCGTGTAGTAGCCGGCTCCACTCTTCTTCAACGACATGCTCCGTACGGGGAATACGGCACACAGCCGATAGCAGCATCCACTCAACGTCAAATTTACGAGGATTCACCCCGTTCGCTTGGGCTGGCAACAAGCCATGCTAGCCGTCGTTTCATTGTTTCGGTACATACCGAGACACAGTACGGAGCACTTCCATGGCCTGCATCCACCATCTCATCCCAGCTCAGATTGTATGAATCCAATCAACGTCAATTTACGAGGGTTCACCCCGTGCGCTTGGACTTGCAACAAGCCATGCCAGTCGCCGTTTCATTGTTTCCGGTACAAAGGCCTGATCCTCGATAGCTACCGAGACACAGTACGGAGCACTTCCATGGCTTGCATCCACCATCTCATCCCAGCCCATCTTCACAGATCACCCAACATGCGCGCCTAGTCGCCCGTCAAGTTCACATGCACCGCCTTGACGCTGTAGTAGCCCCTCAGCCCCTCCTCCCCCAGCTCCCTCCCCAGCCCGCTCTCCTTGACGCCCCCAAACGGCACCCGCACGTCGCTGTCGTTGCTGCTGTTCACCCACACCATGCCCGCCTCGAGCTCCCGCGCCGCGCGGTGCGCCCGCCCGAGCTGCCGCGTGAAGACGGCGCCCGCGAGCCCGTACCGCGAGCCGTTGGCCACCGCCAGCGCCTCCTCCTCGCTGCCGAACCGCGCCACCGCCGCGCACGGCCCGAAGATCTCGTCGCGGAAGGCAGCCGACGCTATGGGCGCGTCGGTGAGGATGGTCGGCGGGGCGAAGAAGCCCCTCTCTGGGAGCGTCGGGACCGGGTGCAGGACGGTGGCGCCCGAGGAGCGCGCCGAGGATATGTGCGAGAGGATGCGGTCGCGCTGGGCGGCGCTGACCTGCGGGCCCTGATACGTCTTGTCGTCGAACGGATCGCCGACGACGGACCGCTTCGCCGTGTACGCCGCGAACCGCTCGACGAAGGCGTCGTAGACGCCCTCCTGCACCAGGATCCTCGACGTCGCCGTACACACCTGGCCCTGGTTCGCCATGATGCCCTCGTGCGCCCACCGTACCGCCTGCCCCAGGTCCGCGTCGTCAAACACGATGAGCGGCGACTTGCCCCCCGTCTCGAGCGCCACGGCCTTCATCGTCCCGGCCGCCATGCGCATCACCTCCTTGCCCGTCGCCGTGCTGCCCGTGAACGCAATCTTGTCGACGTCGCGGTGCAGCGCCAGCGCGGCGCCCGCCTCGCCCCCGCGGCCGTTGATGACGTTGACGACGCCCGGCGGGAAGCCGGCCTCGCGCACCAGCCGCGCCACGTAGAGCATCGACAGCGGCGTCTGCTCGGCGAGCTTGAGCACCATGGCGTTGCCGCAGGCGAGCGCGGGACCGAGCTTCCACGCCGCCATGGCGAGCGGGTAGTTCCACGGGATAATCTGGCCGCAGACCCCGATGGGCTGCTTGAGTGTGTACGCCATCTTGCGCGTCCCGACGTCGATCACACTGCCGTGGATCTTGTCCGCGTAGCCCGCGTAGTAGCGTAGCACCTCGGACGCGTGCGGCACATCGTAGCCCCGTGCGGCCGACAGCGGTTTGCCGTTGTCGAGCGTCTCGATGGTCGCCAGCGTCTCGCGGTGCTGGTCCACCAGGTCCGCCAACCGGTTCATCAGGTAGCCGCGCTCCATGCCTGACAGGCATTTCCAAGACGGGTGCTTCAGGGCGGAGCGCGCTGCTGCGACGGCTCGGTCGACGTCGTCGGCAGTAGCCGCAGAGACGGAGCAGATGTCTTGTTCCGTGCTGAAGGCCCGTCAGCGACCGGCTTACCCGAGAGGATAGCGCGACGCAAGGCCGGAAGAAGTGAAGCGTACAATGGGTTGACAGTCGTAAGCTTGTTGCCGTGCTGGCTTTCCACAAACTCATTGCCCACAAAGAGCCCCAGCGGCTGCATCCACCGCCTGCCATTCGACGCAGTGAGCTCGACCTCCAAGTCGGATGCTGCCGCCGCCTTCGCGCTTCTCGAGCAGCAGAACCCCCGTCTCGACACACGAGAGGCGCCGAGTCGTGCCGCCCGTTGGCGCACGCGAGCCGCAGCCGCAGCCGCAGCCATATTTCTTCCTCGACTCCCGCGACGGAGCAGAGCCACTCCGCAACTCTCGTGCGTCCCAGCAAGGCCCAGCCAAAGCTTGGAGCAACAAGAGGCCCTCTGCAGCAGCAACACAACTCAATCCACTGGCGCAGTGGCCCTTCGTTGCCTGCCGCTTCGCGCGTGCTCCGTGCAAGATACGCTGCGCAAGTATTGTCCCAGCTCCCCAAACCGAGCGTTGGACGGAGGCCGTCGTTGAACGGCCACGGCAGAACGGCGACGTTGGTTGGACGTCGGAAGAGTGGGTCCCATCTCACTTCAGCCGTTCGGGATCGCGCCACCGCGCACCGCCAGACCCTGAACCCTGAACCACGCCGTCGGGTCCGCTTGGCATGCACATCCCTCCTCTGCTTCATCGTCTCTGCATACAAGACAGCGCTGCAACAAACATGCTTCCAACAACGCCACTCGCGCAGCCCGACGTTCCATTGCTTTCTTTTGCCCATACTACATATACAACCGTATAATAATTACGCCAGTGTTACTCCGTACCACGGATTTGACAGCCAGCATTGGTCTCACGGCGCTCGCAGTCTTGGCCAAAGCCAGGGGAGGAAGCATGAGTCCATTCTGGTTTCTCTTATTCTCCTGATCAATATGCACTGCACCGGGGAATCAACATGTAGTGCCCCGGGGGCTGGCCGCACATCAAACGAGCGCCTTCAGTAGTCAAAACGCCCCAAAACACCCCATCTCTCGCTCTCCTATGCTGCCCGGCCGCCGTAAATCCATCTCCGTCTTGCTATGACTGCCTGGGTATCTCTTCCTGGTGTGATCCATTCTCGACTCTCCTTGACTGGGTATTGTTGGATTAAAAATAACATGACAAAGGGAATGTAGCAAAACAGAATCAAAAACCAAGTTGTTGCGCAACGCAAACATCAAGCAACACTGAGGACTGAACTGCACTCCCAAACAAGCTTCCGTTGGGCATAGATAATGGCAGCAAGAGCAACAATGCTGGGGGCAGCAACGACACAAAAAAACGACAGGCTGTGCCCCTTCATCTTCCGGCTGAGGCCGGCGGGCGAGGAGTGAAAGGAAGATCCGTTGCGCTGAACATGGGATGCAATAAAGTATATAAGTTCGAAATGTCAGTTGCCCGACGGTGATGTGTATTTTCAGTGCCCCAAACCACAATTCCAAAACAGTAAAGAGCGGTCTGATAGTAGATGTATGTATAAACATTAGGTCGTGTGGGTAGTGATGGGGGGCGTGCGAGTGCACAAGTCGGAGACGTCCGTGCAAATCATTGCCACTGGGGAGCGTGGCCTTCATGTGGCTTCCTCGGTGCCGTTGCCCATCCCGTCTCGAAATGTCGCGGCTGGGCAGGCCGCCACTGGCCGGTTCTCGGGTCTTGTTCATGAGCATGAGCTTGAGCATGTTGAGCATGAGGATGCCCCGGCCCGAGGCTCTGCACGGGCGGTGCTCCCTCCATTGCCCTCAAGGGAGGCAGCCTCTCGCCACTGGTAGACGAAGCTGCAGACAGCGGGCGAGGCGGCACCCCGTAAGCTTGGCCACCTGGACCCGGTGCCAGGACGGGCGGCGGTCCACCTGCTGACGTGCCAAAACCTGACGTGGAATACTCGGGCCCGCCTTCTGTTCTCCGTCGCTGCGCTGGTCGCTCCACCGACGATGGATCGCTGGCGTAGCCCTGGGTAGGCGTCGGCATATGGGAATTCCCCTCCGGGCTCATCTCCTCATGCGACTCTGGGCTTCGCGGTAAAGGGGTGGGCGGCCCTGCCGCATGCTGGTGGATGCCAGGCGTTCGCGCCACGATATCTCTCAGTCGATTGCGTTCGTCTCGATAAAAATCTCGTTGTCGCTTGAGATCCTCCACCTCGTGCGCTAGCTGCTCCCTTTCGTCTTTGAGATCTTGTAGCTGTCTCATATTCTCCTCCTGCAACGTCTTTTTCTTTCTGCGGTGCCTTGTCGAGGCCTTGGCATTGCGCTGCCGTTTTTCGTCAGCCTTTTTCGATGCTTGCGAATAGTCGACTTGGACGGGAATCGGAGCATCGCTCCCAGGCAGAGTCATGAATGCTTGCTGGCCCTCTGCGCCTCCCAATGCTCCGCTCATGCCGGACCGACGCATGACTTCTGACCACGATGGCCCGCCCCCCGACGCTCCGATCGCCGACATTGGCCGGTTGATTGCCGCTCCATGATGAAACTGCGATGGCAGTGTATGCAGCGATTGAGGTCGCCCGTGCGGATCCCTCGTAACTACCGCAGAAGGCGGCATATAAGGAACATCTGCAGGACGCGAGGCAGGCTGAGCCATTGCTCTCGGTGGTGTATCCACTGAATGATATGCAGTGAAAGGCATCCCTGAAGCATGGTGCAGCCCAGGGACAGGCCTGGGCTCGTCTGGGGCCTCTTTCTCATAAGGACGCTTCGCAGGAGATGACGGCGGTAAACGTGGCTGCGCCCGCGAGTCCATTTCACGGGGCGGAACACCGTGGCTCAAGCTCGAGGAACGAGGCAGTCTCGGACTAACGGCCTTTCTAGGGTCATTCTTCCCCGGAAATTGGTACGCAGAGGCTGGCGAGTTGCGTCCAGACGAAGGCGGTCTTCCAAGCGACGTCATGCTGCCAATAGGGGTACCAGGATGCGAGCCTGGTCCCATTTGATTGGGAAAGAATGGTCTTGGGCCGCCGTAAGTCCGCGCCGAGGATGCTGTCGGTGGGCCCTCGCCCTCCCTGAATCGTGATAAAGGAGGGACCGCCCCTTCGGAGGCCATGAACCGCGGCTCAGACGGGTTCAGGATGTTGTGAACCCCCAACGATTTGGGAGCTAAATGTTGAGACCGACCTCCGCCCTCCGTGGAAGTCACACTGGTCGACGCTAGGCGACGACCATCATTGCTATCGGGCAGCTGCGCGTGTTGGCGAGGAGACCCTGCGTCGTGTCTGGAAGGGGATCTCGAAGACCGGCGAGGAGCAGGCTGAGGCGCAGGCCCCCTCTGCGACATCGAGACCGGATCCCCTACGTGTTCCTGGTCCCGAGGACCGGTACATTGAACGTTCCCACCGCCCGTCGAAGATTCTGCAGCCGAATATTTGAAGGAAGAGTTCGAGGGGAGGCCGTTGGGTCGCCCCGGCGGTGTAGTTGGCGTCTGAGGCGAGTTCGGTGTTGTAGCAGCCGTGGAGTCGGTGATGGCAGAGCCGGGACTGTCCTGTGCAGGCGTTGCCTGCGGCCACAGGCCTGCTGACGGATGCGCCAGGTTGGATGAGACGGGCTCAGGACCGGCTGGGAATAAATACCCAAACAGTCCCGGCGACCTCGTGAAAGGAGCGTAGAGTAGAGATAGTTCTCGTGGATGGTCTCAGCGTTAAGCGGCTATTCAGCCTGCGAGTCCTGATGCCTCTGGTTCGGGCCTCTAAACAAACGCGGATCTGACTGAGCCTGAACAGTCTCTTTCGCAATGATCCCGCGACAAGCCCCCAACTCGGTAACTGGTTTCGGACCAGAGCAGAGGCGAATCTAGTTGGTTAGTGGCGTGCCATGTCCACGAGCAAGGAGCCGGAAGTAGCCCAGGGAGGTGGTCGGGCAACAAACCTACCAGTCGACGAACCCGTTCTTCCAATTAATCGCCTGGGAAGCCGTTTGTAGTGATTGAGCGCAACTTGCCCGGCCCGAGCTTGGGAGAAGCGCCGTCTAGTGAATCAATGGTTGACGTCGAATTTGCTGTAGACTGTTCTTGGTATGTCGAGGCAGGCCGGTCGCCTTCGTGATCCAGGCAGCCAGTGACAAGAGTCAGCTCGAGGTATAACGGTGCCTGTCGCTCGAAATCACGCGCCCGATGTATTGATATCGACAGTGGCGAGACCAGACAGCTTGAGTGACGGATCCAACCCGAGTCCGAAGTGTGCTGCAGCGGCGGGGTCCAATCTGGCAGTCGATTCGACACGGTCTTACAAACTAATGTTAGGCATACTCGATACAGCGTTTCGGGCGAAGTCGTAGATGGAGGCGGAGAGGGTCAGGCAGTGGATGGGAGAGGATGGAGTACCTGACTGATGAACGTGTTCGCCCGCGCAGCTGGACCGTAACGCAATAACGAGTGCCAATGACAGGAGTCGGAAAAGCTGTCGAGATCCCGATAAGCCAGCCAGCCAACTGGCGGTTGTTAGTAGCCAGGCAAAGCTTAGCATTAGACTGCGTCGATGTGTCTGGCCTGCCGGTCCCTTGCACGCCCAACCCAAAGGTGTCTCACGACTGTTGAGCCGAACGGTGAGGGGCGGAAGCAACGAGAGCAAATTCAGAGGCAAAAGGAAAGGATGCAGAGAGCCGTCGAGGTGTTGGGCTCGTGTGGGAGGAATAACACAGACCGGGGTTGCTTGGATGGGTCACCAACCTTCGCTCAACGCTCACTACGAGTACGACGACGGCAGCCAGATGAACAGGGGTGTCATCTTTGCCAGACACTCCGCGGTGCTAAGACCCCCCCCCCCGGCAGCAACAGGGCTTAGATGGTTGGGTGGTGGCCAGGCTGGTGGCCAAGGGCCAGGCTTGAGTGGCGGCTGCAATTTTCCTTTTGTCCCTGTCGCTGAACAGCCGCTGGAGATGTGATGTGGGCGGCTTTGAGCGACCACCCCGGCGTCGACGGAAGCTTCCTGGGGCATTCGATGGGCGAAAAAGGAAAGTCTGGACCTACCCGGGTCGGCTCACCGGAGAGGAGAGGATAACTCTACGGAGTAGTATCCATTGCGTTCATGCGTCTGCGCAGAACTCCATATACGGTAGGCCGCTTCCCAGACAGGAGCTGATACAGCCCGTTCGAGCGGCCTCGAAGGAACTCCAACGTTGCCGTCGGTACAAAATACCCCGTCTCCGTACGAGTACGCACGAATACTTCGTACTTGGCAGAGATATTAGAACGAGGCTCGCCTTGGCAGCTGGTGCCCCGGCCGAAATCTCTCCGAAACTGCAACTGCCCTCACCACTGCCAACACGAACAACGACGAGGCAGCAGGAGGCGACCTGGCTGCTGGCTCGTGATGGCGGTCAGCAAACACGCAGTGACAACTGGCTGGATCCTCGAGGCCGGATCCAGCACATCGCCTACATCGAGTTAGCGGCAGACATGGTCCGATCCAGCAGAACACGTCGAGATGCACAAGCGGCAACGGGATTTCCAGACAAGCGGTCGACAACGCCAGCTCTGGATGCCCGAGTGGGTCGAAGTCAAAACAAGTCTCTGCAAGTAGCATCACCAGGACGGGCTAGGCTGGACGCCCAAAGGTGATGACCACATGCTCGGGAGGCCCAGGGGGACCAAAAAAGCAATGGTCTCAAGCCCTGCACGCTCGCAGAGCGCCTCGCAGCGACGAGAGAAGAGGGACGGGGAAGCCTCTAACCGCGTTGAAGGTGAGCCGTGATCGTCCCAGCGCGTGCGCCGTAACCTGCCCCGACGGACGGGGCCACATCCTTGTCCGATCCAGGGACCCGTCTGACACCCGCTCCTCAGGGCGAGCTGGAGTGGGCGAGCTGGAGCGGGCGAGCTGGAGTGGGCGAGCTGGAGTGGGCGAGCTTGCGCCGTGCGAGCGCCCCGGAGGCAGCGATGCCTGCCCGTCGGCTCGTACTGAGATTGAGCGAGGCGGCGGATGGCGCGTTGCTGTATGACAGCGGAGATGAGCACGATGACGAGCAGCTCGGGCTAGGAGGGATGGCGCTGTCAGGATCCTCGGCGCCGTCCAACCAAGGGCCTGCTGCGAGGCAGAGGAGCTGGCCTTGGCCTGGCCGCCGGGGGGGCCAATCTTCCGAGCTGTTGCGCGTGCTCCTCCATCGCATCGCACCGGTAAAATGAGGCAACCGGCCGGGGACCGGGGACGGCGAAAGCCATGGCATGACATGTTCAATGCTCATTGACGACGCCCACATGGGACGGACGGAGCCACGGACCATGGACCGTGGCCTGTGGATCGCGGACGGTGAGGTGGGCGCTCGAGCAGCGCAGCCCAGAGATCCATCCAACCAACCATCCAGCCAGCCTGTCCTGGATGATGTCTTGCTTCGAGGCCGACGTGGGGAGGGTGGCTCTCCCCACCCGTGGCCCCTGTGCCTGTGCTCCTGTGTTTGCTGGGATCCATTGGATCATTGGATCCATCCCCAACACAATGGGCTGTTCTTGCCACTTTTGCAGCAGCAGCGCGCGGTGTACGGTGTCGCCAGCCGGCCGATGCCGTCATACCGGCGTCATGCTGCCATGAGCAAAGGCAGGAGCGAGTGGACGACGGGGATTTCTAGCATTGCCCAAGCAGGAGCGCTTATGTACTCTGCACCGCATGCGCCTTGCCGCCTTCAACTCCACAGCAGACATGCTTCCACACACTCGTACGAGATGCCGTTGATACCGTGTCTCGCGCGGAGCCGTCGCGACGACATTCACCCAGCTCCTCCCCCGTCATTGCTCCGCCGAGCACCAGCCACGCTGGTCCAGACATTGTCGAGTCAAAAGGGTCGACAGATCGGCGGCACAACAGCACCCGAACGCCCAGTCCGAGCGCCGCTCCATCACACGACCAACAACGTTTGTCTTGCAAGTTGCCGGTGTGAATACGCCCGTCATTTCTCATGGCACGGTTTGTCTTGCGCCTTCTCCGCCGTTTGGCCAGTCACATCAACCACCACTGCAAGCAGCTCCCAGAGTCACAGCCGTACGAGTACCGCCCAGCGGACTGTGCAGTCGAAGTGATTCGACTGGCCGCCGTCGAGCACCGCTTGCTACGTGTCTCGCATGGCGATGACTTGTGCCGTAGCCAAATCGAGCATCGACGATATCACTCACATGCAGCACATGCAGTGGTTTGGCTCACCGCGTACGGAGCACTCGTACACATTAGTGCCCCCAAAGCGTCGTACGAACGCCCATGTTCGCCCTTCCTCCGTCGGAGTTTGTCAGTATTATTGGCGCCTTCCGAGAGCCAGCGCGTCTGACGGTTCACAGCATGCATGACCGGCTGTTGTACCCCTGTCCCTGACAGCTTGTGGCTGCAAGGACAGGTCCAGGATGGCGCAGCTTCCTTGCCGCGGACGGCCCAATATGCGACCAGTGCATCGTGCCGCTCCGGGATCCGGCGCTGTGGTTAGAGCCGTGGCATCTCCCAGTGGTTGCGTCAGTCGACCCGCGGCCAGACATGTCGATTCCTGTTAGGCAAGGACAGATGCTGTTCACGACAGAAGCCGGCACATAATATCCGTTCGGCGTTGTACGAGTAAGTTGAGGGCAACACGCTAATCGACGCTCCACTCGATAACTACCGATGGGCAACGCGCGTCAACACCTGGAATAGCCAACCACACCCATTGGCGGGTTTTCGGGTAATGGTAGATGCAAACGCGAGCACTGGGAAACCTTTGCCTCCATCTGCCCGTTTCTGCTATCAGAGTCTCCGGCCCTCACGGTCTCCGTCTGGGCGTGGAAATCATGTTACCATCTCTAAAACGATGATGGGGACACGATGTGCACGTCACCGGTTGACCAAATTGAGGAAATGAGATGCGAAATGACATCGGCATTTTGCAGGGGTCGTCCAACGGGACAGGGGGGCGATGCCGCCATTCATTCGGCTGGCGAGCATCGCCGTCCTGTCCGTCTGCCCCCAATCTCTTGCAGACGTCACATGGCCAACCTGATGAGGAGTCCCTATTGAGACAGCGATTCATTAAACCCCCGGCCAGCACATCGGGCCCGGCTGCGACGAGACGGCGCGGTGCTGTGATTTAGCGCAGCGATGGCGGTTGCGGTTGGAAGCCTGAAAAGCCACTTCGACAGACCCTGTCACGTCTCGACTCGTCGCAAAGCCGCAACAGATGAATCTACGGACTCGCGGGTCCTCGCGTCTTATCCGATCGCCAGTCTGCAGGTGCATGGTGCATAAGCAAGATGTGACGCAGCTGCAGATTGGTTTGAGATTGGACTGTGAGATCACCAAAAACAAAGCTAACATGCCAGGATGCTGCACATACATACATACCTGTAGAGCTGAAGGAAGGTTTGCTCCCCGTTGACTCCAGGGTCTTCACCGATCACTTTTCTTCCCACGGCGGAGTCACTGACCGAGTCCGGTTACTTGTACTTGCTACTTCGGACTTGTCCAGTGCCGCATCTACAAGTACGAGTACAACTAACGACGAGGCCCGCCCCCTTGGCGGGCTGGCTTTTGCGCCTGCGGCCGCCTTATTAAAAGGCCCGATGATGGAACGACGGATTTGTTCCCCGACCCGACGTGAGGGAGACGGACGAGACCGGGAGAGGCAGAGAGATCTTGTTGTCTCTGGGGATGTGGTGCAAACACCGAAGAGGTGTCCGACATGCCGTACGGAGTATTATGGCATGCATTGCATCTGCAACTACGTAACGTCGGCAGAACCGGGGCCAGCCACCATTCTCGGGTTCATGCGGGCCCCGCCTGATGGCACCCTGACACGTCCAGACTCCATCAGCTAAAGGCCACAAGCGGCAAACTGGATGAACGGTTTGGCCCACAGGCGAGTCTTGCGGTCCAGTCCACATCCCATTGTTTCCCTACCAGGTAGAAAGGACACCCAAAGGCGGGGTGCCAGTTGCCAGCATGCCTAACCTGTACGGATACTTTGCACAGCATTCGCCTGCAGGTATCTGCAACTACCTGCAACGCTGGCTGCATGCTCGAACCAAGCGACAATACCACTAGACCAGCGCCAACGTGGTCATTCTCAACGGCCAATGACACCAGCGTCCTTTTTGTTGTTGGTGCCCAATGTCAGCCCGAACGAATTCCAGTGGCGGTGTCGTGACCACCCTGCCCTTTGCTCGCTGGCCGGCCACGATGACCTCGCTGACGATGGCTGGAAGCTATCTTTGAGACGGCGACATGGGGTGAAAGCGGGGAGACTGACGTTCTGTTGGACAAGAGGCCTCAGCGTCTCAGCTGTTCCGACTTCCCCGGCCACCAGCAATAGCCGCGGCGCCAGCTGGCGGTATTGATGAGTTGAATGGGCTCGAGGCTTGCGACGGCATTCCGTGGCTAGTCCGCATCTTTTCACAGCCACGTCAAGGGGCATGAAGAGATATCGCCCTGAGCAGCGGTCGCATATTACTCTCGGCTCTTTCGCAGACTGTTGAGGACTCGAGGTATCGAATCTCGGATCCCACATGAGGTTTCACAAGATAGACTGGGCGTCTCTCCCCCCGGCGATTCATGGTCCGATCTGCAGAGAAGCTCCGAAAAGCTTCACATCATCTCGACGACGAGTCTCGAAATTACCCAGCCGATCGACGCAGCGGCGGTGTCAATCTTGAGTTCCTCGAGCGAGCAAATCCTGGAGGTCGACCAGCCATGGCGCAACGGCTTGTTTGATGACAGGGCTTCATTGAAGTCTGGTGGGTTGAGATCGTCCATTGCCACCTCCTGATAAAAGACGAAACGCGGGCGGAAGCCTTGCCTCGTGCACCTGATCTTTCTGTTACAACGTGGCGCTGTCAATGCGCTGATTTGGGTTGAAGGGTCAGTGGCATCCCTGCCGATCGTGCCGACGGGCCGCGACCGCAGTCGTCCGATGCAAAGAGCATGAGCTGAACAGGCTTTACTCTCCAGCAAGCGTTGGTGCCCTGGATCTCTGGAGGCTGGTTCTCGATGCTGGTGTTTCCTGGTTAATAACGCTAGACAGGTGTCGGTGTCGTTGACAACCCCCACGGTACGCCGTCACGCCTTTGTTGCCGTCGTCGACTGCCGTCGATCGTTCGTCATCGACCCCACCACTGCCCCTCAACTCGTTTAGGGATTCCAACGAATCTCAACCCGTCAATTCAGACAACTGAGACTTGCTGGAGTCGCACGACGGATATGGCCGAGCTCGAGCAATGGACCGTGGCAAAGCCCTGGCTGGAGCCGCACTGTGCGCTCGGCGAGGGGCCGTTCTACGAGAAGGAGACCAACTCGATCCGCTTCGTCGACATCAAGAAGAAGCAGCTACACGCCGTGTCCCTCGCCGAAGGGCCCTCGTCGCTGGAGACACTTCAGCTGGACATCTGCCCGACCGTCACTTCGGACATTGAAGGGGTGGACCCGCGGGAGCGGATCCTGCTGGGTGTCAAGTATGGCGTTGCCGTGCTGGATCGCAAGACGGGCGAATATGAGATGCTACAGCGGTTCAGCGAGCCGAGAAACGAGCGTCTGCGAAGCAATGACGGCGCGGCTGACCCGCACGGGAGGTTCTGGCTTGGAAGTATGACGGACTTTGGCTTGGGCGAGTTTCAGCCTGAAGGTAAGCCTCGGCTTCTCCCACGGGCGGCGTGGCTTGTGTCGGTGGCAGGGAGGGGCTTGCGTGAACCACTTGCTATTATTACCTAGGCTCACTCTTCCGTTTCACCAAGACGGACCGCGAAGAGGTCGTCACGGGCCTCACCATCCCCAACGCGGTTGGCTGGTCCCCGGACCACAGGACCATGTACTTTACGCACTCCAAGGCTCGCCAGATCTTTGCCTGGGACTACTCGTACGACGTGTCCTCGGGCGCGGTGTCCAACAAGCGCCTCTTCTACCAGCACCCCACGCACGGCGAGCCTGACGGCTTCCGCATCGACGTTGACGGCAACGTGTGGACCGCCGTGCACGGCGAGGGCCGGGTCCTCAAGATCAGCCCCCGGGGCCAGGTCATCGGTCAGGTGACGCTGCCGACGAGGAACATTACGTGCGTGCAGTTTGTGGGGACGGAGCTGGTCATCACGTCGGCGGCGGACGAGGCGGGCGATGCAGACGCAGGGAGCCGGGAGCATGGCGGCGCCGTGTTCAAGGTGGACGTGGGGACGACGGGGCTGGAGCCGTTCAAGTTTAGGATGTGATAGGCCGGGACCTGCTGCAAAGGCGTGGAAGAGGCACGGGCACCAGCAGGCGATGTTCTGTCACATACGAGCAGAACAAGGTGACGGACCAGGGCGTGGGGTGTCAGGCCATGCATGCACTGACCATGATTACCAAGAATCCACGATCTGGGCCGGCTGCAAGGACAAGTTCGGCGCGCGAAGTACTCGTATTCGTAGGGTGCTTTTGTGCAAGGGCCGCTGCCTCGCCCGTGACGGCTCCTCCACAAACGGCCCTGCTCGGATGCCACGACGCCGCCCTTGTTTGCCAACCACGCACGTTGCGGCTGCAGTCCCGCCCGCCGCAGCTCGTGGAACCGCGAGGCCCACGGCGCCTCTCACCGTCGGTGACGGGCCCGGCCCTGGCCCCTTGCCCGTACGAGTGCTCGTACTCGTGATACATGTCACGTCCCTGTCATGATGCAAGCGCACGTCCGCCGGTGCCCCCCGGCCCCCGGGCCCGCACGGACGAAACAACGACGCAACCCGACCACCCCCAACCGCCACCCCGGCCACGATCCATGAATCTGGAGCCAACGGGCAGCGGTTCATGCGGGCCTCACCGCCGCCTCACCGCTTCCCGCTCCAAGGCGTCCACGGGACGGCGGGCGGGCCTTGGAACACAGTGGAATGTCGGGGGAACCAGGTCGGGCGCGCTGGACGTGAGACATACGATGGGAGAACGTGACGGGTCCCGTGCTCGGCGCCTCCATGCGCGGCACGGCTTGTAGGAACGCCCGGGACGTGCATCCGGCGCGGGGCGGCGCAGGGCTGCTCCTTCGCGCCCGCGACGCGTGCGGAGGGTCACGGCGGCAGGCTCTCGCTCTCGTCTCACCTCGTCTCGTCTCGTCTCGGCGCCTTTGGGGGCGATGGCGTCGCGCGCTCGAGGCTCCCGGCCGGCCACCGGTCAGGCTTCACCGCCCCGCCGGCACCGCGGCGCGCGAAGCCTGCGCCGGGGGCTCACTGCGGACGCAGGGCGTACATGCGCACGGGGAAGAGCGCCTTGGGCATGGCCCTCTGGAGCTCTGTCCTGACGATGCGGAGGCCGGCCTGCGCGAAGAGCTGGCGGAACTTTTCGTCCTGCCTGCGTTGGAGGCGTCAGCCGGTTCCCT
The DNA here is from genome assembly GCA_022114105.1 of Tolypocladium guangdongense. Classification (NCBI taxonomy): domain Eukaryota; kingdom Fungi; phylum Ascomycota; class Sordariomycetes; order Hypocreales; family Ophiocordycipitaceae; genus Tolypocladium; species Tolypocladium guangdongense. The sequence continues at coordinate 3,068,845 of NRQP01000001.1, read as the reverse complement.
GCGTGGCGTGGCGTGGCGGATCGGCGCGACGCACCTGGTCACGCTGCTGTCCACGTCGTCGTACACGTCCGTGCCGCTCGTCGACGTGTTCTCCTTGACGACGATGAGGCTCCTGTCGTCGCTCATGCGCGCCGTGCACCGCTGCAGGTACCGCACCAGCTGGGCGTCGGTGAGGTGGCCCAGGCACCACTGGTTCCAGAAGAGGTCGTAGCGCACCGCAGCGTCGTCGCCACCCGCGTGCCCGCCCGAGGCGGCATCCCACTCCTCGAGGCCCATGTTGTAGACCCTGCCGACGCCGTGCGCGCCGGCGAGGGCGTCGGTGAACCTGGCAATCGGCTCCACCACGTCCACCGTGTCGGCGATGGCGAGGAGCAGGCCCTCGGTCACCCTGCCGATGCTGCGGGACAGACGAGGCGCGTCAGCGTTGGGCGCCCCCGAGCTCGTACATGCGCGGCCCCGGGCTGGGCAGAAAAGCAACGCGCAGGAGGCGCATGCGTGTGCACGGCAAGGCTGGCATGGCGGTGAGCCGCGAGCCCAGATCGGCCGCCGACCCGGCTCCTGGCCGCAGCCCTCGCCCGCCGAGCCACACGCGCGAGAAGCCGCCGCCCGGCAGAAGCAACGCAGGGGGGAAAAGGAAACAAGGACGCACCCAGCTCCGCCCTCGAGCGCGCGCGTCACCGTCCGCAGCCCAGCCGTGCCGCGCCCGACGCCCAGCTTGGCCAGGAACGCGCGCGAGCCCTGCAGGTCGACCTTGGACACGGCCGGGATGCCGCCCAGCATGCCGCTGACGTCGGCGTCGACGCCCTGCCAGTACGCCCGGCCCGCGCGCGCGCTGATGAACGAGTCTGGCGCCGCCGCAGACATCTTGCTCCCTCCCTCCCTCTCACGCGGCGCCGCGGCGATCGGACGCTGGTGGCGAAGCTGAAGCCGAGCCCGGTCCGGGGTTTGTGGACGCGGCGATTCGTCCAGGCGAGGGCGCGGGTCGAGCAAGCGCTGTAGACTGAGTCGGTGCGTCGATGGTGAAGAAGGCGAATTCTGGCGATGGTTGAGTGTTGGAGTCGCGCCTTGTGGGACGGAGCGGTCGGAGCTAGTTCCAGTTTCAGACTGCCCCCCAGGACCTCAACCAACGCCCAAACTGCCTTGGCCTGCTGGGGAGTGCAGCGCAAACAATTATCTTGAAAGTACAAGTGCGGCGCGAGCAGCTAATCGGGCCCGGAAACTGACATGGCGTGCCTACCCAGCAGGTCACAGGGCAGCTGCTCCGAGAGAGATTTGTATATCCGACGCAATGCGCCGTCGCACCAAGTCATGCAAACAAGTTGTTTACGCCTATCTCGTAATCGTACCATCACACAGCCTCAGTTGTCCCAGCTTCAAGACACAAACCAGCTTCGTTCGATTCCAGCCTCATGATAATCCATCTCCTTGCTCTCAACCCCATGCCGCAGTTGTCCCTCAGCCTCGTGCGCTCATCGACCCCTCTCCCTTGAGATCCGTGTTAATCACCAGGTCGTCCTTGTGCCTCATGTGAACCACAATCGTCAAGCCCTCGATACCAACATCATCGGCCGCGCCGCGCCGTTCCAAATCCGCGCCGACTCCCTTGTTCCTTCGCGTGGGCTGTTCAGCTCCCAATGCCTCATCGCCGCGGTCGCAGGAATCCAGCTCAGACTTCCATTTCTCCGCCTCCACACTGAGATCCATGTAACGATCCCGCCATGCGCACGAGTGCTCGTCGGGCGACAGCCCATCTGCGAGCTTCCCCGTGTCCCTCGTTGGAGTGCGAGCCGCATCCTCTGCCCTCCTTGCCTCTTCCTCCAATGCCTCTTCTGCTCGCTTTCGGGCCAGAGAATGCTCCACCTGCCTAACCCTGAGCCTAGATGGTGTCGCCGAATCATCGAACCCAAGCTGTTCCGGCTGAGCATTGGCTTGCGGAGTGTTCACATGGCTGCATCCTCCCGAGACTTTCCCGTCTCCCGGTGGTGACGACATTGGGTTCGGGTCACAGAAAGAGCAAATGTTTACCCTCCTGTCAGGCTGGGGCCCGGGCGTCTCCGGAGCCTTGGTCAAGATCTGCCGCCATTGCGAGGCTGGCGTCGACGGCGCAATGCTGTTGGCCGGCGAGGCTTGGCCTCTCTCATCCGGCCTGCCCAGTCCCAGTCTCCAAGTTGGTGGCGTTGGCGTCTTTTGTGGGCCATCGACGTTTCTCGAAACCTTTCTCAGCAAGTCACGACTCCATGGAACCGACCCTGGCGTCTGTGCACGTCTCTCCGCCTCGGATCTGTCCACTCTTCTGAGGCGCGGCCAGGGATCTGGCTTTGGATCCAAGTCCTGGGAAGGCGGGCAAAGGATGGTGTCTTGTCGATGGCGAGTATACCCAGCCATGCTCGGAATATCTCGACTTGTCGCGCTGACAGCGTAAGACGCAGCCTGTGGTGGCTGCACTGCATCGTTTGGGCCAGAGTACTCCGACGCTGGTGCAGTCGACCTCCCGGACCTTCTATTGCTCTTCGTCCTTTTCAGGGTAGGCACTTCCGTCATGTTCTTCGAGCTCTTCCCAGATGACCCTTCAGAAAGTGCTTTCGAACGCGAGAGAGGCAGCATCGACGATACATCGTCGTCCTTGGGCTGTGAGGTATCTCGGCATTCTATTGGGCTCTGCTCAGGGCGCGAGCTCAAGCCCCCAGAAGGTGACTGCACCTGTACGGGGCTTCCAACGAGCTCGCTCTTGATGGCCGGCGCTTGTGAGCTCGGCGTCTCGTAATCAGCATGGTCTGGAGTGGAGCTAGGGGAAAGACTTTGACGGGGCGCAAAGACATCGTCTGCTCCCAAGCGGCGAGGCCGTAGAGGCGATAGGCCAGACAGTGTCAAATCTTCCCGCACGTCATGCTTCCTTGACCGGCCGCTGGCTGGGGTTCGCTCACCCTCGTCAAAGGAATGTATGCGAGGATGCCTTGCGGGCGTAGCATTGCTGGACTGGGGGCTTACAGTGGACATGCTCGAAAGGTCTTGGTCAGTTCCGCTACTGCAATCAAGCTTTTCCAACGCACTCGCGAGGTGTCTCATGGCATGTCGTGAGGTGTGCAGTTCCTCGGCATGACGATAGAGCTGATCGATCTTGCGCTGCAGCACCTCTCCCAGAGGTCCATCGTCCTCCTCGCTCTGGCCCGGTTCATCATTTGTGCTTTTCCTGGCAAGGCCTCGGCGGGCGGTGCAACAAATAGAGTGTCGTTCGCCTTGATGATCATGGTCACCAGCTTCGCTGCTCAAGTCAGAACTCTGCTCTTGGCTTTCAGACTGGGTGGACGACCGATCCGTGAATCGCAGAGCCACGCAGTCCGACAGCCGCCGAGGCTTCCTCGCTCGTGCATTCGTAGGCCTTGTTTGAGGAGTGAACGCTGAGGCTTTTGCATTGCGGTCTGCCATGAAGAAAGGGCTTTCTCTGACAGCGCTCCCGGACCGGGCACTTGCTGATGGCAGTCCAGTTGGCGTCTTCAAATCGATTTCTGATGGCCCCCCTGATTGTTCATCAACACTCTTCTTCCTGTTGACGAATGGGGTTGGTGTACCGCTGAGAAGTCCCTCTTCTGACCCGGGTAAATCCGGGTGGCTGCAGCCACATCGTGCTCCTTGGCTCGGAGATGGCTTACCTGAGCCGGGGGTGTTGTCAGCTGTTGAACAGCTCGCGGCGTAGCTTTTCAACGACTCTCCGCTCTCCACCCCGGGGACCTGTGAAGGCCCAGATTCCCCGTCTGGTACTTTGGTCGCGCACTTGAAACAAAAGTCGTGTCCGCAATGTGAGCACCGTTCCTGCAAGAGGAGGTTTTCGCCACAAGAGTGGCATATCTGCAACGTCTTGGTCTGCGACTCTGGCTGCAGCTTCTCCGCCGAGAGCCAGCCTTTCGGCAGTGAAAGCCCGTAAAGGTCGAACATGGCCAAAGCATCTCGTCGCCGTCCAGTCGAGCTCAAGGGGGAGGTTTCTTTCCTTGGGGGAGTGGGAGCACGAATATGTTGCGGGTCGAAGGTAGGGTCAGCGGGCATCGCCTCGAATGCCGTAGCGATCTTGTTCTTCGTGGAGTCTGCAGATCTGTAATGCTGGCATGTTAAATCGTCTCAGACCCATACTGGGCAGCTGCAGGATCTGACCTCGAGCCTCTCAGTCGTGGCCTCGTTGCCGGCGGCTGAGCTTCCATCGACGAAGCCTCCCAGGCAACACCGTGATCCTCACCATGCTTCTTCCTCGCCGACTTCAAGCCCAAATACGAGTGCTCGCGAGGCATGGACACCGCTTCCGGGAGGGCTGTGTTCCGCGATGCCGGACTGCCAAAGCTGCCGTCTGCTCGACGTCCCTACCCGAGCTTGGCGTCTTCGCGGGTCTCGTCCATCGCAAAATGTCGTTGCCTACCCGTCGAGTGGTTGTTTGCAATGGACGTGAGCTGGCGGATCCGGGTACCGACCAGCCCTGTCGGTGCTGATTTTGGCGTCCGTATGCCCTGGTTGCGTAATGATGATGTGCTCCTGTCGAGCGGCTTGGGTCTATTAGTAAAACAATATGCCATTTCCGGGAGTGACGAGTAGAATGCTGATGGATAGAGATGAGAACGGTCAATGGCTCGATGCTGCCAATGCAATTGGAGGGCGGAACATTGATCTGCAAGAAGGCTCGTTAGGAGAGTATACGGAAAGATGATTTGGGAAAGATCAAGCTGAAGACGTTGCCAGGGGAAGAGAAGAAGCAGCTCAGAAGCGGCAGGCAGGGGCGACACGGCGGTCAAAGGAGCTGCCCACGACACAATCGGCACGCCAAAAGCACAAGACGGGGCACAAGACGTGCGCATGGCAGGTACCTAGGTAGGCAGATAACAGCACCACAACTGGTATCAATTGTCTCGGCTTGGTGCTAAGATGGGGGGGTAAGGGATTTTGATGTACAAGGACCTCCGACACTAGCAACATCGTCTATTTCACATGAGCAGCCAGAGTCTCGAGGATCTACGTGTCGCGTTAGCAGTTATCTGTGAGGGGTGTGAAAGTTGCGTCGATATACCTCCAGCTCAATCTTGGCCTCGGCGATATCCTGCTCGCTGCCGTTGCCGTTGGCGACCTTCTGGGCCTCGGCAATCTGGGATCGGATGGCATCGGCGCTGAAATCCTCGAGGGGGTAGCCCTCGGCAGCGTTGATGCTCATGGCAGAGCCGGGCTGGACGGTCGCGAATCCACCAGACACTGCAACTCTCGTCAGCTACGCGGCGCTCAGGCAAATATCCCGTCGGAAGGAATTGGCGACGTACGGAAGAATTGCTTGGCACCACCGCTCTCCTCGACGACCTCGACGACGCCGGGCTTGAGCTGCTCGATCGAGGGGACGTGGTTCGCAAGGACACCCATCTCGCCGGACTCCGCGGGGATGTTGACCTGGACGACGTCCTGAGACTTGTAGATGGACTGCGGGTGCGGTAATTAGCTCGGCTGCATCAATTGTCGCGCGATGGGCGGCGGCAGCCCGATTTCATCTCGGACTATCGTGTATCGGCCGCTGCTCGGGGTCCTCCATACCTGGTGAGGCAGAGACATGCTCAGCTTGATCTGGAGAAGGGGTCAGCTACATCCTCGCGGAATGCCCGCAAAGCCGAAGGGGGGACTCCTTGCCTTGTCAGGGACGGCCTCGGCGTACGTTCTCCGCTGGGCGACAACCCGCATGGCGGCGGGGCGAGCACGAACGGCCGCGCGGGCAAGGCGGAGGGAGTTCATGGTGAATTGAGGGGGTGATTGAGTTGATGCTTGACGTGGAGCGCCCGTCACGAATCTTTGTCGACACCAGTCCATGATTCGGCTAGCGGGAAAATCCGACCGAGATTCATCACATGATTTGGCACGTGCCTTTCAAAAGAGCACAACGAAACTCTGGGCTTGCAATGTCGGGTGGCCTGCTGCCGAGGAGCCGGAAGTCAGCTTCACCGCATCATCAGCATCAACCCACAGCTTAACATGGCTCAAAGTGCTTTCAAGCTGAACGGCGATCCCTACCTACGTAATGGCGCCTTGCTTCCCCCAGCCGGAACCCACATTCTCAGACGAACAAGCCGTCGCGACCAGTGCCGCGGTGCATTCTACCGAGCCGATTGCCATCTTGCTACTGCCGCGACTAATGCTAAATTTCGACACGGCACTGCGAGATCAGCACTTCGGCTGTCCTGGAAGTGGTCACAGGCAGCGACCTACTTGTTGCTGGGCTACCCTACAGGACAGTGATCGAAGGTGAATGGAGGGACGGCATCTGCTAACTGCTCGCGTTAGATGGCATGGCTGCTGCCCCCCTTCTTTCGCCGAATGCCCTTGTGCCTAACTGGAACCCCATTTTCTCGTCTCTCCTCTTCCATGCGGCCTTGATAGATGGCTGGATGTCTTGTCGGGAGGCTTTGCTCCACAGCGGCTGCAGCTTACACGCATAGGTACCTTTGGAGAATGGACTGCTGCGGCGGCCGTGAAACGAGCTCCCGCTCCTGGGCGGCCAGAAGAAAAGCGATCTCAATCCTGGTAAGTCCAATAGTAAAAATGTCAGAGCTCAGCCTTTGGTGCTCCCGCAGGCAAACAACTCAAGATACCCTATCGGAAGGAAAGCATCGCAGGTCGCTGTGCACAAAAAGGGGCTCAAGTTGTCTCCTCGAACCTCAGGTCCCAGGTACCACTGCGGGCTGGTCCAGACGCTTCCATTTCTGCCGTGTCTCCCCATGGCCCTGCAATCTGCAGTAACACAGCAGTCCATCGCGATGCTCAACAGGCGACATGTCACCGGCACTATCTGCTTGCAAGATCATAATTTGCCAGCTTTGCCAAAGCCTCGGACCCCGTTTCGTGAATCACAGACAGGGCTTGCGCGTGGTCCACCTGCAGGGTCTTCGTCGCACTGTGCCGCTAAGACGGCGGACACCAGCAATTTATCGTGCGGTTAATTATTATAACACGTGCGAGAAGGCGTTTCTAATGAACACCAATTACACGTGCCGTGCCGTCCAAGTGGAGGTCATTCTTTTATTCTTGTCGCGTGGAATCCACGCATCTTCGAAAAGCGGCTCTCGTCGGCACTGAGAACCCGAAATGCCATCCTATCTCTGTGTTGTCGCACTCGGCCGGCACTGCTCCAGAATGGACCTGATCGGAGCAGCACAGACCTCGGAGCCACGGACCCTGCGCTGTGTGCCTCTCACTGGCCAACAAGAGGATCTCTCCGATGTGGATTGAGGTGGGCCCTGCAACTTGCACGAGTCGGTCGTGACCGCCAATTGAGGTTTCTATTGAGTGGATTGGAGGCAAAGAGCAGGACAGAGCGGCACAGCGTGTCGCTCACGGGCATGGGCCGAAGGACGATGAGCTCGCTGAGTTGCCGCTGACGTTGCAATGGCAACCCTTGAGCCGTGTACTCGTAAGCGAGCGTGGTGCATCGCATCTCACATCTCCTTCCCCTCTCTGCACACTGGCTTCCACCGCACGATAGATGACGGACCAGCCATGGGCGTCGTCTGGCGCCGCTTGGACAAGTCCGGCCAGCCGAGGGTGGCCTGTTCGCTGCGGAACACTCCACGGCGCCAAGGTCGCGCTCTGCAGCACGCTTGCCCGGCATACTCGATCAGACCAGCCCTTGTCTTCCCCGCATTCGCGTGGAGCCGCGATAATGCGCGCTGGTGATGAAGCTGGATGCGGGAAGGAGGTGAGCTAGCAGCAACGGGGCATTTCCTCTACGCGCTGAAGCCGCGTCGCAAATCGCACCTCCTTGAGCATGCGGGGCTGGTTGTTAGCGCTGTCCCGTGGTCAGATGAGACGATAACACCATCACGAAATAATGAGGGTTTGTTTCTTCGTATTCTCGCTTGAATCATGAGCAGGTACGTCATAACCTGCCTGGCAACCTAGTGGCACCTGGCCAGGCCACATACCCTGCAGGCCAGCTCTCGTCGCAAGGTGGGTAGATCGCAGCATGACTGCATAAACCCAATTCACCGCAACCTGCGTCGCATAAGACCTACGTATGGCTGTGGCATCCAGATGACCCATGATGCGCTGCGAATTTGGTGGTGGCCTGTCCTGGTTGAAGAAGGGCGGATTCCCGCATCCCGCTGTGGCATCTGGCCCATGCAAGTGACAGGCAACCCATTGGATAGGCTACGCACACGCTTCCATGCGGCCCGTTTCACGACCCAACGTGTGTCGTCATACCTACAGAGCCAGACGTGGCATGGCGGACATTTTGGCTTTGGCCGCATCGCTGGTATGGCTGGATGGCCAACTCTCTCCGCCGTAGCCGGCCCTGATAGGTTACCCGCAAAGGGACTGTTATGGTTGCACAGCGCTGGCCTCGGAAAGTGTGACTTGGACGAGTCGCGGTCACTATCTCTTCTGCATGCTGCACGAATGGCGTTCTGCTTTCTTGCAGGTCACATCCCACGCGGACCAGTGCGTGCATGCCGCCAATGCAGTTGATCGCACCTGATGCTCAATATGGAGGCCAGCGAGCAGCGCTGTTGCACCCGCCGAGGAGGGCATTTTGGCGACGGGCCAGACTACACAGGCGCCAGACGAACGGAAGTCTGGCAGAGGCTGAAATGACAATGATGACAGAGGCGCATAGACCGCCGCTTCAGGATATGCCTCATACCTAGGTACGTGGCGTTCCAGAAGTTCGGGCCTGGGCCTGATCGCTGTTTGAGGAAATTGGTGGCGCCTGCGGAAGCCACTCACAGCAGATTCGGCAGTGACGGAGAGTCAGCATACGGCCTCGGCGCGATCGAGTTTCTACATGGCCGTCGGTAGTTTGGAGGCGAGAGCGCAGGGCTGGAATAATTACCTCAGGCAGCTCACGTCGCAGTGCCGTGCTCGTGGTCGCCATCTTCTGGCGTGCGAAGGCTCCGACTTTGTGCCTTGCAGGGGTTATGATGTACTGTAAGGCACGAAGTAGCCAACTTTTGAAATTGCGTTCCGAGAGGTACCCTGTAATACCTTTGTACTCGCAGACGGCGCGACTCGAAGTAATTGAGAGGAACGGCGGGAAAAGCGAGGACTGCAAGGAACAGAAGGGATCGGGCTTGCTTTGGCGGTGGGTCTGCGCAAGCATGGTGATGAGCGAGGTCATCTGTCATACATACCGCCTGCAACATGTGGCATGTGGCGGAAGATGCAGCATCCGCAGCATCCAGAGCAGAGGACGGCGACTCGCGGCCCATGCTCCGTAGCGCCGCAGCACAGTGCCCGGGGCCCTCGACCGCATTCGGCCAGCACGTGGTGGCTGCCGCCGCCGGCGCTTTCCGACCGTAACTCGCACTATCCTCCTATCCGCCGCCAACTGTTAGCGTGCGGTCACTCCCAGTCGCCCGCAACTTCCGCTCTTGGCGCACTGTGCAGTCCAGCTGGCCTCAGGCAGACCGCTCCACCGCAAGCCCATCGAACTTAGCCATCGGAGTGCCCGCGCTAATATGCTGCGAGGGAAATACGGCGCTGCAACTCCTGCGCGCCCCCCGGCCGCAGCGCGTTGTATGGCCCGCACTGGTACAGCCGCCGTACCTCGAGCCTCGACGCAGCTGCAGGCGAGGAGTCAGCGGCAGCAGCACAGGCCAAGCACACAGCCCCTCTCCAGTGCCGCCTCTGCTGGCGCGGCTTGCTGCTCCCAGTAGTCCGTATTAATAGCTCCTTCCAGCAAACTATGGACTGTGGCTCCCACCGTCCGTCTCTCCTTCCCCCCACTGTCTTTGTAAATGCCCGCGCCTCCCTGACAAAGAAAGAGGGTGAGGTGCGGTTTTTTGCCATTTTCTGCCCACCCAAAATATATTCCCACCCTGACACCCTCCTCCTCTCCCTCTTCAACCACTGCTGAAACACTGTCTGCTCGTCGGCTGCGCTGCGTCTCGTCTTGTGCTGAGGTCTGCCCGCCGGACCGTGCTACGTTCCTGCGAGGAGCAACAGTAGCAACAGCAGCACCGCGTCCACCCACCCACTTACAAGCATCGCCCGCGGATTACACACCCAACGAGGCGCCAGCCAACCAGCAACACCACCAGTCATCCCTCGTTACCAGCGCCCGCGCCACCGCGACGGACGTCATCTGGAATCTGCCAAGCCGCGCTGCCACCACCTTCATCGCACTGGACCCTGTGGCAATCCATCGGACCCCGGTCGTCGCTTCACGTCGTACAGACCCTTCTGCGTTGACGCAGGCGCTCCTATCGACCCAAGATCTACGCCGGCTTCCGCCTCCAAGCAACATCCTGGTCTTCTCTTTGGGCACCCGACAATGAGGGCCTTCCAGTTATAGCACGACTGTCCTCAGGGACACTCGAAACAACACCACTAGGACTCACTTTTGACGAGTAGAGGTCTGCACTGGTTTGTAGGCTTCGTCTGCGCGACGCAACCAACCATTCGAACATCGGCTCAACCGCTATTCGCATTATCCCTCGAATTCTTATCTCTTCACGATCCAGCAGCGACTCCTGGAGCGTCGCCGTGCCTCGACAGTTTCATTCAATCCGCCTGATACTCATCACAGCTGCGCTTGTGGCGATTCTGGCTGCTGCGCATACATACATCTCACATAACCTAAACCATGAACAAACTTGCTACCATAGCATCGGTGGCGCCCGATTGGGTGTCCCCTGCCATGGACGACGCAGAGGACCTTGACGAGCCACCAGAGCCGGGGCTCCGTCAACCCGCTCCGCACAAATTCCAGAGGACAACCGTTCGACGACCCATCGGCCAGCCGTCCCTACTTACCAAGGCGATCATGGGCCAGTCGGACGATGACAGCCACGAATGCACCACCTCCATTCTGGTCAACAGCCAACGTCGGCGCTCCATGGCCAGCAATGTCAGCGTGGCGTCCACAGCTGATCTTACCAGCGACACTGGGTTGACCAGCCCGTGTCGTACCAACACCCCGAGCCCGCCTATTCCAGAGATGACCGCGCTGCGGCTGAATGCCGAGGGCCCGGACAACAAGAAGGTGCCTCTTGTCGGCATCAACAGGACCCAAGAAGCTCCCAGGGATCCTCCGAGGAAACGATGCATCCAGTTCGCATGCGCGGCGAAGCCCATGGTCCAGGAACAGGCCGCCCCTCGCACTGCATCAACGGTCAAGACGCCTTCCGCTCAGGAGGCGTCGCGACGACCTTGCATCAAGTTCGCGTGCCCTGCTCGCCCAGCCTCTACAGAGATCACGCCGCCCGCACAACCGCAGGAGTCTATCGCAAGGCCTGCACTTCTCAGCAATCCCGAGTCTCCTTCGACGCCCAAGAAATCGTCCGACCTGTCTGCGGCGGCTGACACATCACCTCGTCCGTCGTCAATCCGAAGACTGTCCAACAAAACTACGATCGCCCGGCCCAATTTTCTCCGTGCCAACTCCAAGGACCTCGCCAAGGATGGATCTCAGTTCCATGAGTTTGCCAGTGGCATGGCGCGTGAGGAAGATTGGATTCGACAAGTCAACCCCGCCGTCACGACGAAGCTCACCATCTATGATACGCTCACCAAGGAAAATCGCATCCGTCGCCTGGGTGCTGAGGCTGAGGAAGAGGCTGAGCAAGAAGACGAGGAGGCTGAGGCTGCTATGGCTGACGACGACGACGACGACGACGACGAATTGGACGATGGTGATGAAGGCGTGGAACCAGAAGATGAGGAAGATGAGGAAGATGAGGAAGACGAGGATGAGGATGAAGAGTCTGATGGGTACCACACCGACGAAGAGACTGGCTTTGCTGAATCCGACGACGATGAAGAGGACGAGGATGAGAACATGATTCTGTGGACTCCCGGCATTGCCTCTGCTATCCGCCAGATCCCAGGCATGGTCCCCGCGCGCCGACCCTCGCTGAACGAGCCGTTGTCGGACTCGTCAGCCGCGACCAACGGCAGCATCCGGCGCGTCAAGCCGAAGCGTGTCAAGCCACAGTCTGAAGCCCCCGATCTGCCCGACAGCACCGATTTCGTCTGTGGAACCCTGGACGAGGACAGACCCCTGGAGGAGGCCTATCTCTCCTGCCTCGCGGCTCGTAGGAACGAGAAGCTGCGTGTGATTCCACAAGACATCGACCCGAGCTTCCCTGCTTCAGATCCTGACGACGACAATGAAGAGGACATCTACAACCCCGTCGCCCACGACAGCGATGGGGACGTTTGGGTGCAAGGGGAGATGGAGGACTTGCATCACGGGCAAGACCGGTCTCGCAGGAGGAAGAGTGAACAGGCCTCGCCCCGCAAGTACCGCTCACCTGCGCCAAAACGACACCACTCGCCGGCCCCGAAGGTCCGCGCCAGATCGCCGACCCGAAAGCCCCGTGCCCGATCGCCGAAGCCCCTGTTTGATCGCCATTCTCCTCGGAGAGCAAGGTCTCCTGCTGGGCCCCGGGCTCTGACGACCCCTACTGGATCCCCTCGCCAAGGAGCACACGTGCAGTTCCACCTGGCTGGCCGGCCCAACACGACTCACACCAAGTCCCTGCCTCGTCCAGCTGCTCTCTTCCCTCACATGAGAAAGGAGCGGAGCCTCAAGTGCCACGTTGATGCTGACGTGCACGTTCGCGGTGCCATTGATATCGTCAAGGGTCTCGAGAAGAAGCGCCAGCGGCGCAAGGAAAAGTTCTACCAGAAATATTGCAACCGGGCACGCCGCGGCCAAGTCCCGGAGCGCAAGCCCCAGCCCGGTCGGGGTGCGGAGCGCATGAAGGAACTAGGTCTACTCATGGCCGGTAAGAAGGAGCAAGGCAACTACGTGCTTTCGGTTTAAAGCAGCCACTATTCTCCCGGACCGGCCTTTTTTCAGCACGCGACAAGAGAACCGGATATTCAGGAGACCGGAGTACCGTTTCGTGCTACAGTGTTTACTTGCACGATGCGGTGTGTGATACATACCTGAGACCAGCAAGATCGCCAACAATTTGCAAGTTTTGGTACAATTTTTTTCTTACTGTTACATCACGACTTTATGATTTACTTCATGCATACATATTTGAGGGCTTTCCTCATGAATTCCTGTATATATTTCTTCTTGCTCATATACGTACTTGGCGTACTGGAGAACGAACACATTCGCTGTTACGGGAGGGGGGGCGGCAAACTAGCGTTCGCTTGGATACCCTGCATCAGTGCTTTAGGTTCTAAAGGCTATGTATGAATTGGCGTTGGTTGGAATGCAAAGCAAAGGGCGACAGGGTGGGAAGGTATACCAGAGTAATACCATAATGTCATCTTGTACGCATTTGACTCCACCTCATTGTGAGCTGTGATGAGGGCGAGTGGCGGGGAGCCCTCCTAGAAGATGAGTCTCGCGAGGCTTGCATGTAGATATATAAAAATATCAAGAACTGTGGCCGAAATGCCGATAACTATCAAAATCACATGAATCTACAGACCAAATTGCCAGTTACACTGTGGCCACGTTGTGTTGTCTTTGGCCAGAAGTGTCCCAACATCCGCAAGTTGCGCCACGCCACCGCCCCGAAGTGGCGCCGCTTGATGCCTGAGACACGAGGCAGCAAGACAGATCAACACAACTACCCTTCCTGCCAGGTTGGACAAATTTCGTGATTGACGCTGCGACCCTTAAGCTGCATCTGAAGACCCTCACGCTCACGATTACGAACCACGCCGACTGGGCCAGGCATTGATTTCCTTCGATTCGACGTGGGACGTACGATTTAATCCAGGCCATCATGTGGATTGTCAACTGGTGTATGTTTGCCCGCGAACTCGGGTCGCGCCAGGCGTTGGGGGCAACTTGACTGACACGTGCTGCTGACAGTCTACGACGTGCTCTCCTCTCTGGGGCTGCTCAACAAGCACGCGAAGCTGCTGTTCCTCGGTCTCGATAATGCCGGAAAGACGACGCTGCTGCATATGCTCAAGGTACGATGCGGGCGAGTCTCGACGCCGTGGGACGCGTGGACGTCGGACCGAGGAATGTTGGACGGTCGAAAGTTGAAGAAAGTCGGTCGGCAGATGGGAGCACGATGCTGACGTGGAGGCATTACTAGAACGACCGAGTTGCCATCCTGCAGCCTACTCTTCACCCAAGTGAGTGCAGCGTCTCCGCCGACTTCGCCTCGGGCTAGAGCGACAAAAGTTTCTAACCTCTTGCAGCGTCCGAGGAACTCGCCATCGGCAATGTCCGATTCACCACCTTTGATCTAGGCGGCCATCAGCAGGGTACGTACAACCTGGCCAGGAACCGTGAGACGCAACCTGGCGACTAACATACCGGTGTTGCAGCTCGTCGCATCTGGAGAGACTACTTCCCCGAAGTCAACGGTGTCGTCTTCCTCATCGATGCAAAGGACCACGAGCGCTTCGCTGAGGCTAAGGCCGAACTCGACGCCCTCCTGTCGATGGAGGAGCTGTCCAAGGTGCCCTTTGTCATCCTGGGCAACAAGATCGACCACCCGGACGCCGTTTCGGAGGACGAGCTGCGACACCAGCTCGGCATGTACCAGACGACGGGCAAGGGCAAGGTCCAGCTGGAGGGCATCCGACCGATCGAGCTGTTCATGTGCTCTGTCGTCATGCGGCAAGGCTACGGCGAAGGCATACGGTGGTTGTCGCAGTATGTGTGAGAGTTTAGAGCGGCGGCGGCGGCAACTGTGCCTTACGGCAAACCTCTGGGTGGCAAGTCAAGACATGTGCGAGGGTAACGATCTCTTTGTGAGATTCAGCATTCTCTTTAGGCGAACCTGGGTCGTGTAATTCCATGGTAATTCAGAAACAGCCTCGCGGTAATTTTGTCTGGGCTATTTTGTGAAATGGGGCCATCGTGGCAACGGTCTGGCATCGTATTGTCGCTAGACTTGACTGGTGGTTGTATCTCGCTTCTAACAGATGCGGACACACTGAACCTGTGTGCTCTGTACGCACAAAGCATCTCGCACAGCGTGTGTTGACTGTTACGTAGCCCTACCACAGCGTGCTACCTGTATTACATCGTAGAGTCGTATGAAGTATCAATGCACTGTCTGCTGCCGCACAACTGGACTCAAGACGGACGGGGCGGCCGAGGGAATGGCGCAATGAGGCGGAGCGACGTCATGCGCGTTCCGCGGATCCAGATCGTGGGGCTGAGCTTGGGCCGCCCGACCGAACTCTCCCCCACGAACCAACTGCCAACTACGAGTACCTGCACTAATTGCGTATTACACGCGGAGCTGCACTGGGTTTTGATTGTTTCGTCTTGCGACGACTCGCATGGTCGCTCACCCTTGGATATGTCTTGGCGAAACACAGGCGCACGCCGATAGAGAACGCCTCGACAAGCCTGACGGAGGCGGCTGCTCGCTACGATGCCGCCAGGTACGGTGTATGGATTCCCTCCCGAGGCCTTTGACGTCTCCCGCCTGCCCGACGTCGACCGCCAGTTTGTCGACGCC
Source organism: Tolypocladium guangdongense (assembly GCA_022114105.1). Classification (NCBI taxonomy): domain Eukaryota; kingdom Fungi; phylum Ascomycota; class Sordariomycetes; order Hypocreales; family Ophiocordycipitaceae; genus Tolypocladium; species Tolypocladium guangdongense. The sequence goes on along the minus strand of NRQP01000001.1, from coordinate 3,053,438 downwards.
GAAGACTTGCAGGCGTTTGAGAAGGCGCTGCAGGCACCCGATCCGCTGCAGAGTCCCGTGGAGGAGACGGCGGGCATCAAGCCGCAAAGGAACGGCACGGGGTCCTTCCACATCACCAAGAGGGATTCGCAGTCGGGGAGCTTCCTTGAGGATGAGGCCGCGGCTATAGCGGCGGCTGCGGCTGCTGCGGGAGGAGAGCTGCAGCCACCGCCGATGCTGACGCCGACACACGGCCATGGGACGTTTGTTACTGCGCAGAACGACTGGGCGCCGGTGAACTCGAGAATCTATCGTAACAAGAGAGGCTCCAGGAAGGGACGGACGAAACGCGCGAAGGCCGCCGTGGAAGGCCTGCTGGGTACGCGCACCAAGGACGAGACAAGGGAGGGCTACTTATATCAACTCTCCAAGTGGCCGCTGCTATTCTTCGTCATTACGTGGCTGATCTGGCTGACCGTCGCATACCTCTCCACGAGGTGGTACATCTGGGTGTACGAGCACTTCTTCACCTGGCGCGGCCGGCGAGAGACACTGCGCCGGAACCTGCGAAGGACGTCCAGCTACAAGGACTGGGTCGCTGCGGCGAGGGAGCTGGACAGCTTCCTGGGGAGGCAGACGTGGAGGGAAGTAAACGACTTTGCCTACTACGACTCGAAGACGGTCAAGCGGGTGTGGGACCAGATGCGGAAAACGAGAATACGGGCGGAGGCGCAGGAGGCCAAGTCTGGTGAACAGAATGGGAGCGGGAGAGCCGTGGAGGATCTGAAAGCGCTGATTGAGGCCTGCGTCAAGAATAACTTTGTCGGCGTGGAGAACTCGAGACTGTACAGCCAGACCTACTACGGGACCAAGAACCTGGTCCAGAACTTTGTTGATGAAGGTACGCGCCGTGGAACCCTCTTCATAGGATGGTTGCTAACGGGGTTGGCAGTTGGCAAGAGCATGCAGTTCCTGCTCAAGACCAAGCAGATGGAAACCGAGGAGAAGCGGCTCCTCTTCAAACACGTCTACGCAAACTACGGGCGCACGGCGCTGTGCTTGTCCGGGGGCGCGGCCTTCGCGTACTATCACATCGGCGTCGTGAAAGCGTTGCTGGACGCGGACCTGCTGCCGGATGTGATTACAGGCACGAGTGGCGGCGCGCTCGTCGCAGGGCTGGTCGCTACCCGGACAAACGACGAGCTCAAGGAGCTGCTCGTGCCGGCCCTCGCGGGACGCATCAATGGCTGCGGCGAGCCCTTCACAACCTGGTTCCCCCGGTGGTGGAGAACAGGCGCGCGCTTCGACTCGGTCGACTGGGCCGACCGGTGCGGATGGTGGACGAGGGGATCGATGACGTTTCGTGAGGCATACGAGAGGACGGGCCGCATCCTCAACGTCACCTGCGTGCCGGCCGATCCTCACTCGCCGACGATTCTCTGCAACTACCTCACCAGCCCCGACTGCGTCATCTGGTCGGCCGTGCTGGCGTCAGCGGCCGTGCCGGGGATCCTCAACCCCGTGGTGCTGATGATGAAGAAGCGGGACGGGACGTTGGCGCCCTATTCGTTTGGACACAAGTGGAAGGACGGCAGCCTGCGGACAGACATTCCCATCAAGGCGCTCAACACGCACTTCAACGTCAACTTCACCATCGTCAGCCAGGTGAACCCGCACATCAACCTCTTCTTCTTCTCGTCGAGGGGCTCCGTGGGACACCCGGTGACGCACCGCAGGGGCCGGGGCTGGCGCGGCGGGTACCTCATGTCGGCCATCGAGCAGTACCTCAAGCTCGACATGAACAAGTGGCTCAAGTTCATCCGCCACGCGGAGCTGCTGCCGCGGCCGCTCGGGCAGGACTGGAGCCAGCTCTGGCTGCAGGAGTTCAGCGGCACGGTGACCATCTGGCCCAAGTCGACGCCGTCGGACTTTTGGCACATCCTGTCGGACCCGGACGCGCCGCGGCTGGCGCGGATGATCCACGAGGGCCAGCAGAGCGCGTTCGGGAAGCTCAAGTTCGTGGCGAACCGGCTCAAGGTGGAGCGGCTGGTGGAGCAGGGGCGGCGGGAGACGAGGCCGTGGGTGCGAGGGGGCAGCCTGCAGGCGATGATGAGCGAGGAGGACCTGAGGAGCTTGCTGGCCGGGGAGACGGCGCTGAACGCCATGACGGAGGAGGACACGGATGGGGATGATACGACGGCGACGCCGGTCGAGGAGGTGGACGGGGTAAGGGAGAAGAGTGAGTGAGCGAGCGACTGGATGCTCCGTATAGGGGAGGCTGCGTATGGAGGAGAAGGCGAGGTTGAGACATGGACGAGAGGGCATATATGAACCCGAGGAGGATATGGGGTAGAGCAGGCATTAGCATCTAGAGACAGCGATACCTTTGCAGTTGCATACTTAGGTAGTACATACGATACAAATACACCATGGAAATGACGGTCGGTGCATTCATACAAATATTAATCAATACATTACAACGACCTCTCTGCCGCCATTGCTCCCTCTCCAGTGCCATGCTAGTAATATTATGCAGGGGTCAAAACAGCCCGTAGCGCAGCGCAGCCCTGCAGCGATCCCAGTGGGCCGTGGCGGCTGTTGGACATGTGAACACCGTGGCGGCATTGGGCTTTGGTGGGGGAAGTCACGGATTATCCGATCGCCGACCCCAAATCGCCAGACAGAGGCCAGTTTATGTTTAGGGAAACCCGTAACCTTTTTCGACGACAACCGCTGAGTTTCGAGGGCGCGCAGACGAACAACGGAGGTACCTGCAATATCCCGGGCTACGATCGAGGCAGGACGACGGCAGATTTCCTCCCAGCCCCCATCCTTCGCCCCCTGAGCAGCAGGTTGAGCCCTGGCCGGCCGCCACGATGAGCTCAGACTACTCGTACGACGACGAGGTATGCCTCTTGCACGCCTCTTGCACGCCTCTTGCACGCGTGCTCTTTGCGATAGAATTGACAGTCTCCCCTTCCTGCAGGCCCAGTTCTTCCCCTTCTTCATCCTCACGCTCACGGGCCTGGTCACGGTACCCCTGACGTACAGCTTGCTGCGGGCGAGCACCGACGACGGGGACCTCGCGCCGCGGATCCAGTCCGACTACAAGATCAAGGATGGCGACGTGGTGCAGTCGCTGCGGTCTGCGCAGCGGAGGAAGCGGAGAAAGGTCAAGCGCACGATTGTCGCGCTGGCTGGATGGGCCCTCATGGGCTTCATGGTGCACCTGATCATGGTGACGGTGCCGGCGGTGCACAAGATTTGGAACCCCTACGACATCCTGGGCATCTCAGAGGTAAGAGGTGCCAATATTCGACGTGGGCGCCGCCGTGGGGAGCCGAGCTGACGTGGGAGCCATTCCACAGTCCTCTACCGAGAAGCAGATCAAGTCGCACTACAAGCGGCTGTCGGTCAAGTTCCACCCCGACAAGGTCCGCCCCGACACGGCCAAGAACGAGACGCTCGAGTCGCTCAACGACCGCTACGTCGAGCTCACCAAGGCGTATCAAGCGCTGACGGACGAGGACGTGCGCAACAACTACATCCAGTACGGCCACCCCGACGGCAAGCAGAGCTTCAGCATTGGCATCGCGCTGCCCAAGTTCATCGTCTCGGACGGCAACGGAAAGTACTTGGTGCTCCTCTACACGGGCATGCTCGGCGTCCTGCTGCCTTACCTCGTCGGCTCGTGGTGGTACGGCACCAAGAGGAGGTCGAAGGAGGGCGTCCTAATGGAGAGCGCCAACAACCTCTTTCGGCAGTACGACGAGTCCATGGACGAGGCCGGCATTGTCGCCGCTCTCAGCGCAGGCAAGGAGTTTGAGGACGTCCTCAAGGGCGACAAGGCTGAGTCGGGCTTGTCCAAGATTGAATCGCGCATCACTGCCGAGGGCGATGCGTCGCCGTTCGCCGCTGGGTTCTCGGTCAAGGACAAGGAGAAGCTCGAAGACCTCGATAACGGCGTGCGTCGGAAGACTTTGGCCTTGCTGTGGGCGTACCTGGGACGGGTCGAGCTGGACGATGCGGCGCTGACCAGGGCCAAGTACAACATTGCGCCCATTGCCCGCGCCCTGAACCAGTCCTTTGCCGCCATCGCGCTCGCCTACGGAAACATTGGTCCCGTGGCCGGGTCCTTTTTCGTCAACCAGCACCTCATCCAGGCTATTTCGCCCAGGTCCTCCCCTCTCCTCCAGCTCCCTCACTTTACGCCCAAGATTGCCATGGCGGTCGAGGGCGACTCCAAGACTCACATGACGGTTCAGCAGTTCATGGACCTGCCCGATGCGCAACGGAGGCAACTGGCCGTTGGCAAGGGTCTTCTCACCGACGGCGAGTACAGGGCGAGCATCAGCGTCGGCAAGCAGCTCCCGTTCCTGCGTGTGGCCAAGGCCTTCTTCAAGGTCACGGGCGAGCGCGTCATCATCCCCTCCTCCCTCGTGACGCTGGTCATCAAGGGCCGTTTCATCCCCCCTGGCACCGAAAACGTGCCGGCCGTCGATAAGCTGGACCTGGAGGACGTTGATCCGGCCGAGGACGACCTGGAGGCGCTCATGGGCCGCAAGAAGAAGACCATCAAGGGCGCCGACGGCAAGCCCGTCTCGGTCGAGGAGAAGTCCATCCTGCCGCCGCTGACCTTTGCACCACACTACGCGCGCGAGCACACGCCCAAGTGGTACGCCTTCCTGAGCGACTCCAAGCAGGGCAAGATGGCCGTGCCGCCCTTTACGTTTGACCGCTTCGACCAGCCCATGTTTGACGAGCAGGGCAAGCCGACGTTTGCCATGCAGACGCTCAAGGCGCAGTTCGCGGCGCCTCCCCAGGCGGGCCACTACACGTTTGTGATGCACGTCGTGTGCGACTCGTACGTGGGGTTCGACACCAAGATGGAGGTGACGCTGGTGGTGGAGGAGGCGGCCAAGGCGGCGCAGATGGCGGCCGAGGACGAGATTAGCGAGCCAGACGAGGGTACGCTCCCCCCCATCGCTCCCATTGGCAGCAAGAGACGGGATGCTAACGTGGCACTAGACTCCATCGCCGGCCAGATGCACGCCCTCAAGACGGGCCAGGCGCCGCAGCCCAAGCGGCGGAAGGACGACGACGACGAGTCGGACGAGGAGAGCGGCACGGAGGAGGAGGGGGACGACACGAGCGACACCAACACGGACACCGAGGACGAGTCGTAGGCCGTGCGTGTGTGTATCGGACTCGCGAGGAAGCGTGGCGGGTCTCTGTTGTGAGTCTGGAGCGTACTGCAGTTGAAGGGCCGTCGACAGGCAAAGTAGTATTACCTTAGCGCCATGTACGTTAGAGGGCGGAAACATGCTACCAGCGTCACCTGATGGAGCGATGTTCTTTGGCTGGCCGGCCCGTGCTTCGGCCGTTCAGGTGTTGAGACTATTAATAAGAGGCATCCCCAGCGCCGCTGTCGGTTCTCGTGCATGTGGCCGCTTTCGTTGCCAGCTGAGCGGAGTGCTCCGCTCCGTGCGTGGCAATTGGGCCAGGAACGACGACAGAGCCGTAGGGCGCCACTACCCGCTGTGGCACATGCCAACGACCCCGAGGCATGATCCCCCACCGCCCACCACTCAACAAGACACTCCGACCTTTCACTGCACTCGTGATAGCCTCTCGCACGCAGAGGCTCGCCGCCCGCCGCCCGCCGCCCGCACGCTGCCATGGACGCGCAATAAACTCGCATTGCAGACCTCGCCGCCGCCGCCGCCGCCGCCGCCGTCCGCTCCCGTCCCCCCGGCTGCTCGCCGCCCAACGACGAGCGAGCCCGACGCAAACATGTCGGCCATCCTGGGCTGCCTCAGCACCTTCCTCGTCAGCTACGTCGGCCTCACGGTCCTGTTCTACATGCTGTCGCTCGCGGTGCCGCGCGCCGGCTTCGTCGCCCGCGTCCTGGCCGCGTACATGACGCTCGTCGCCTGCGCCCTCTTCGGCGCCCTGGCGTCGGCGGCGCTCACGCTCGTGGGCCGCCAGCAGATCTCGCAGTGGGTCGTGGCGCGCTCCTTCAAGCACGCCATGCGCTGCACCACGGGCGTCGTCTTCACCGTCGACGACCCGCGCCGCCTGCTCGCCACGACGCGCCCCGCCGTCTTCGTCGGCAACCACCAGACGGAGCTCGACGTGCTCATGCTCGGCGCCATGTTCCCCAAGTACTGCAGCGTCACGGCCAAGTCGGACCTCAAGCACACGCCCTTCCTCGGCTGGTTCATGCGCCTCAGCGGCTCCATCTTCATCGACCGCAAGAACTCAAAGGACGCCCGCGAGGCCATGCAGGGCGCCGCGCACGAGATCCGCGCCAAGCGCCAGAGCGTCTACATGTTCCCCGAGGGCACCCGCAGCTACACCAAGGAGCCCGCCCTGCTGCCCTTCAAGAAGGGTGCCTTCCACCTCGCCGTCCAGGCCGGCGTGCCCATTGTGCCCTGCGTCGTCGCCAACTACAGCCATATCCTGTATCTCAAGAACATGGTCTTCAAGTCGGGAAGCATCCCCATCAAGGGTAGGCCAGCCCACCACCCTCCTGTGCTTGTATGGCCTTGCAAGAAAGCCTCGCTGACCTGGCCCCTGCAGTCCTCGACCCCATCCCCACCACCGGCCTCACCTCTGCCGACGTCGACGAGCTCGCTCGCCAGACCCGCGAGGTCATGCTCAAGGAGCTCGTCCTCCTCTCCGCCAAGGCCAAGGGCCAGCCCATCCCGGTCCCCGCCTCCAACGCCACCAGCTCCGGCGTCGACCCAAGCCGGTGAAGTGGCCACATATCATGGAACCGTGACGACAACGGGGTCGTAGCTGCAGCGTTGAACATTTGGTCGACTGGTCCTCCAGATAGAAGCGACGACGATACAAGGACGCGACATGGTATATGATTGATACCCCCATAGATGGACGGGGCACTGGTAGAGATGCAGTGTCTCGCATTCTGCTTGTCCATACTTGCTTTTCCGTGCGTTTCATGACAGCGAAAATATATACTACCTTTACATACGACACTTTGCATGCACTCACTTGTGAGAGAGATCATGGGCTGTACCGCGGGCGGGCAAGAATATGCCGACCTGGGTAGGTAGTTTAGCAAAGTCTCTGTCTGTCTGTCTGTCCGTCCGTCCGTCCATCCGTCCGTCCATGAAGCATCTGCATGCTACTCCGAAGCCACAAACTCCGAGTCGCCCTCCTCGTTACACATAACCGTACAGAACCCGCATATCCGCATAACGACATGTTCACTCACGCACGCCCGCCCCGGCTCACTCCGCCAACGCCTGGAGCGCCTGCGTGAGCGTCACGACCCTCAGGCTGCGCCCCCTCTTGAGCCCCTGCGCGGCGGCGGCCCCCAGCTGCGGCTGCTGCTGCGGGTTCGTCACCGTCGGGCAGCGCGCGTCGTCCCACTTGCGGAACACGCGCTTGAGGTCGCGCGGGACGCCCTCGAGGACGACCGTCGAGACGGGCACAAACGGGCGGTCCTCGATGCCGGCGGCGAGGATGGCGTACTCTTGCGCAAAGTCGAGGGCGTTGCGGAAGGACGCGTACTGCGAGTTTGCGCGTGCGCCGACGACGATGTACATCTCGAAGAAGGCGTCGAGGACGTAGATGCTGCAAGGGGAGAGGTCGACCTGGCCGAACGGGCTAATCTCGAAGATCTGCAAAGAGTCAGTCGGTTTGCTGCAGCAGCGCGGGTGGAAACGGCGACGCTTACCTGTTGCCGCGAGTCTGCATCCGAGCAGAACAGTCTGCTGCAGTACTTGTCGTAGTTTGGCTTCAGCCTCCAGTGGTCGGCCGAGTGCGGCATCGAGCCCCCATTCCCAAACATCTTCCAAAAGGACGCCGGCTCGCTGCCGTCCTCGTACTCGACGAGCTCGCCCGTCAGCGTCAAGTCCATGCCAATCAGCCGCGCGCAGCTGACCTCGGTCACGTCGCTCCCCTTGCCCTTCCACAGGCAACACTTGCCAGACTGGGTGAGGAGATACGTGAAGCCGGAGCAGAGGCTCGACGGCGCAAAGTCGACCTCGTCAAAGGCCACCTGTCCCAGGTACTGTCGGCCGCAGAGCATGCTGGGCGCGAGCGAGTCGTACTTGTTGCTCGATCCCCTCCTGACGATGATGACGCCGCCCAAGGCCTGGAGGAACTCGGCCGTCTCCTTGCCCTGGCGCAGCTTGACCAGCTTGCCGCCCAGCGACTTTGCTTCGCGCTGGACAAACAGCTGCGTATCCTCCGCCGTGGCCTCGGGGACTTCGCCGCCGACCCAAAAGTACACCTCAAACACCTTCTTGCCGGCGGCATTGGTAAAGTTGTGCGAGCAGACATACATCTCTTGCTCGAACAAGACGCGCTCATTCTGCGCCGACACCGGAATTTTCTTGCCGTCTCCAAATATCTGGAACATCTGGAACCCCAGACTGGTGATCTTAGCACCCGTCGATGGATGGCTCATCAGAATCTCTGCGACGTCGACCTTGACGGCGGTTCTGGGACGTGCAGGGCCGAAGAAGTCCGTCAACAGCGCGGATACCTCGCTCGCCTGCTTCGTTGGGGATCGCACAGATGACGCCATCGCTGGGGGAGACTTCAATCCATCACAAGACAGCCCTGACAACGGCCGAACGGCACCTCTCGACTTGGGTCTGGGCGTTGTAGCCTCAGCAACGGGCGCGTCAAAGGATGGCTTCGGGGCTGGAGACGGCGACTTTGCCGATGCCCCAACGCGTGGTGATCGTAGTGCCGACTCCCTCATAGACGGCAGCGAGTCGCGGTCACTCTTGGTTGGTGACGGCAAAGGTTCCGGCAGCGGCCGCTCAGACAGCTTGACGGGAGATCTAGATCCAGTCCGTTGATGCGTCAGTCTGGCTGGCTCCGGCTTAGCATCGAATGCAGGTGCCTCGTCCAGGAATTTCGACATTCGCTTCACGTCCAGCTTTCTAGGAGAACTAGGCTGAGGAGCTTCCTCGGCTTTCTCGGGCAGTCGAGAAGTCGACACCTGGGTGTTAGCCTGTGTGTCCACGCTCGTCGCCTGCTTGCGGAACGATGGCATCGTGGGCTCCGGTGCTTTTGTCCCTGCGCTGGGCGTCATCTCTGGCTTGGCTGCCGTCGGCTTACCGCGAACAGCCGCCTTTGCAGCCACCTGCTGCTGTATCGACAATGGCGCTGGCTTTTCTTTCGTAGATACGGGCTCATCTCGCACTTCCTCCGATTTTGATGAGCTGCTCGGTAGTTTCCCCTCCGGTTCCTCGGGCTTTGCTGGTTCCGCTGGTGCTGAATTTGGAGCGGGAAGAGTAGACTCTGCCGGCTTGATACTGTTCGCAGCCGACGCCGCTGGCGAACCTGCCGGGGCTTTCCTCCTAGGACCACGAGCTCGGTTCTTAGTCATGTGCGTCAGTTGAGGGCCGGGAGCAGCCGGCTCTGCGGCATCGCCAGCCCCGTCGGGGCTCTGGCCGCCATTCGTAGCCATGGGAGGAGGTCCTCTAGCCAGCATCCCCGCCAGAGCTGGGCTGAAACGATCCGCAAGCTTGCCTCCGCTTCCGCCGACACGGCCCTGTTGGAGCCTCGAGGGCGCGCTTGTCTCCTTTTGCAGGCTAGGGAGATCCTGTGGCTCCGTCACACGTTTCGCCACCTTGGTTTCGGTGGACACACGTCGAGGCTTCTCCAGCGCAGGGCTCTTCGCACGAGGCGCTGTTGCATGTGGAGAGTTGGGTGAGAAGGCTGGCTGGCTAGGTATCCGCTTTGGACCAGGCGTCGGCTTGGGGGCATCGGCCTTTTTCAGCTGTTCTGTGGGCTTCGTCTCCGTCACGCTGTTCTTCCTGGCCCCAATCATGGATCTCCCAAGCTCGGCCCTCTTCGCGAGTCCCTCGGGCACTGGATTGTCGACGGTGGCTGTCGAACTTCTCGTGATGCCCTTGCCCTCTGCCTGTGCTTTCTTAAAGTCCTCCCGTTTCTTCAGGATGGCTTCCTTGAACTCGTCCTTGCGATCGTTCTTCTTGGGACCGTCCGTCAGATTCAGAGCCGCCTTGCCGCGCAGGATGTTGTCCTTGAGTTCGTCTGGAGCGACGTAGTTTTGCGTTTTCGTCCTGCGTAGGTTGCCAAACACGTTCTTAAACTCAGGCTCCTGGCTTTTGGGACCATCCTGCCCGGAGGGCCGTTGCTTCAAGTTGGCACGAAAGTCCTTTTTAAGCGGAGTTTCGGGCTTGGGCTTGGCTGGAGCCGGACTGGTGACCGATCTCTGCTTTTCCAGGGTTGGAGGTCCTTGACCATCTGCCGGCTTCTCTTCCGACTCTTCATCAGGTTCTGGCTTCGAAATCTTCTCGGCATCGCTAGGCTTCGCAGCGTGCCCAAAAGCTGGCCGGTTTGCATGAGGCGGAGGCGAGTAGATGCCCCCGAGGCCAGTGGTATTCGGCTTCGCCACCTCGCCCATGGGTGATTGCCTCATAAGCCCCCCGATGCTGACCTGGTGCTTGTGCGAGGCCAGAGACGCCGGCCGGCCCGCCTCAGTGGTGCGTCCAGGCTTCCCCTTGTTGAGCTCGGACACCCAGGCCGGCTGGGACTGCATCGGTTTCGGCGGCAGCTTGGGCGACTCGGGCCTGTTCAAGGCGCTCTCCAGCCAGCTTGACTTTGTCGGGCTCCAGCGGCGCGGGTCCATCGTTTTCGAGGGGCTGCTTGGTAGTGCAGCATCGTCGTCTCGCTTCGTGGCGCGGTCTGTATCCAGGGACAAGTCCTTGGCAGAAGATTTTGGTGCCGTTTCCTGCGCGTTCTCCTTTTCTCCATGCTGTGACGTCGGCCTGCTGGAGCCTGGAGTCGTTGAGGGGCCTCGGGTCGTGCTCTGTGGCCGTGAGCCTGCCTGGGAGGAGCCTCTGTCAAAGGTGTTGCGGTTGGAAGCCACCGAGTCAGCGCGCGTCAAACCCGGAGGGCTAGTGACACTCCATCGCTTAACGCTGTCGCTTCGCTTCATCATGGCGCTCTGAACGAAACCACCCATGCCCTTTGTCGGAGAGCTGGCGCGAATCGGGGACGTCCTGCCTGCCGGAGAGGTGATGGTTTGCTCCGCCAGAGGCTTGTCGTCGGCTGGGCCTTCATAGCGAGGAGGATGCAGCGAAACAGGAGAGCCGAGTATTCCCGGCCGCTCCTTGGATGTTTCTGTCGATATGACTGGTAGCTGAGCCTTGACGGATGCCATGTCCAGCCGATCCTCGTCCTCGACCTGGTTGCGTCTGTACGCGGCCGAGCTGACGCCCCTGTCGGCAGTCTGGCGGAACCACGACGGGTCCTTGGAGCCAAGGGCCTGTGCTATCTGCTCCTTGGAGAAGGACTGCTCCGTGGCCGACGCGGGTTCCTGCGTCCCGGCGAGCGACCTCTGGGTCGCATTCTGGGCCGCGACCATACTCAGCGGCCGGCTGCCGCCCCGCGAGTTGGGCCGCCGCTGCTGCCAGGACAGGGTTGACGACCTGGCCGAAGGCGTCGATGCGCTCGCCCGTTCTGCTTCCGATGCGTCGACCGGGGCCTCGTTCTCCTTGGTGGGCGAGCGCGACAGAGCCATTGGGGTCGCGTCTGCGGGTGGCTCGACGGACTGCTCGCGTGGGGGTTCGTCGCGCAACGGGCTGGGAGATTCGAGCTTCAATGCGTCGGAGAGGTGCAAGCTTCGGCGGTTCGACCGCGGCGAGGGGGTGTTCGCAGGAGACGACTTCTGCGGCGAGATGGACCTGGCGCGTTCTGTGCGAGTTGTGGTCAGCAAAGGCGCTCGAGCGTTGCTAATGTCCAAGTCATCCCCCGCTCGAGCGTGGGATGGCAGCAGCAAAACCTTTCACGGCTGCCGGGTGACCGAACAGCCGTTCAGGCTGGCAAGCCAATGTAGGCGCGCGCCCACGGCCAAGCCAGTTCGGATGCCTTGCCATGCGAACCACTTGGACACCTGGATTCGCCGACGACTGACCTTCTCTCCTGGCCTGACGCTCCCGCTTGGCGGCGAGGAACTCCTCGAGCTCTCGGGCCCGCACCTCGTCGTCTTCGACCTGCTGGCCGCGCAACCGCTCGACCTGCTCGAGGAACTGCGAGACCTCGTCGGACATGTCTTAGAGGCGGCTACCGCTGCTGTTGCTGCTCTGTTGTTGCTGCTCTGCTGCCGCAGCCGCTGCTGCTCCGTGTCGATGCTTGCTGATGCTTCTTCCTTAGGGACCATGACAATCCGACGCACACGCCTGCACGCCGTCCCAACAAGAGGTTCAGGTGCGTCTGTTTGCTGTCCTCGACGGGCAAATCGATGGCAAGTTCAGACGGGATGGACGTCGCGTTGACCTTGGAGTCGTGGTGGGAGGGGTGGCACCACCCCAGCGGCCCAGCTCCCCGTCACGCCCCATTAATAGAGGCCCAGCAGCGCGGGCCAGCTCATCATTTTAGCGCGTCGCAGGGGCCGCGAGCCTCGTCCCAGTGCCGCACCAGCCCCTGTAGCTCTAGTACTTATGTACCAACCTACCTACCTAGGTAGGTAGGTAGGTACCTAGGCAGGCAGGCATGGCCACAGCCCTGGGGAATGTGCTGGCAATTCATCCATGTCTTCTATTTGATTCGTTTGCTTCTTCCACCATCAACTTTCTACGCATCTGAAACTGCTCGACGAGGCGCTGCAAGCTCGCACGCAGACGGCACAAAGCGAGAGAGTCTGTCACGGTAAACACAGAAGAGGGGTTTGTTTACTTCCAGACTCGACAGCCCACACGATCACGTCAACGAATCCACACCGCACCCGCTCCGGTCGCTAACAATAGTCTCATGCCGCAAAAGATCGAGTGCCATTGGCTGGCTGTTAAAGTTTTCCGTCGGGGCCGCAGAGACCAGCCAGATGAACCACCCAGCCTCGAGACCATCTCTTGTCGTGTGTTGGCTCGCGGTCTTTCTCAGGTCATCCACTTGACTGTCATGCCGTGTCATATCACGACTCCCTGTACGGTCTGCTGTCTTTCTCCATCGCTAGTAGAGAAACAGCCGTTCCTTTGCGTCCGCCACGACCCAAGCCAGGCCCTCCTCAAGATTCGTCCCCGTCATGGCGCTGCATCGCAAGATGTGCCACTGATGCGTCCGAATATCACCCAACCGCAGTGACTGTCCTGCGTTAGTCAAGCGTCCGCATCATATTCCAGCTGTGATACTCACCGAGCGTATCTCTTGCTCCTCCATGCACCCGTCCACGTCCGTCTTGTTGGCGAAGATCAGTAAGCTCGCACCAGCAAGACGCTGTTTTCTGTCAGCAATACCATTCCCAGACGGCATGTTCTCATGGCAGACTCGTACCTCTTCCTGGAGCAGGCCGTGTAGTTCGTCTCTGCAGTCGTCTATTCGTAGTCGATCCGTCGCATCGACGACCCAGATCAGCGCATCCGTCTTCTCAAAGTAGTTCCTCCAATACGATCGCAGCGTCTTCTGACCTCCCACGTCCCCTGCTCAATCAGCATGATGCGCTCACTGCGCCGCAGCGGGTGGCTTACAGATGTTCAGTTTATATCTGGAACGCCAGCATCAGTCCAATGTTTGGCTACCCTGGACCTGCAAACTCACCCATCGTAGTCAATCGACTTGATGATGAACCCCAGCGTTGGGCTCACTGTATTGACGTCTTCTCCCATGATTTTCTTCACAATTGTCGTCTTCCCCGCATTGTCCAGACCACTTTGACCCTCAGTTAGCCTGGCTCAGAGGCTTCGGGAGTTGTGGGGGCTCACAGCATCAGGATCCTCATCTCCTTGTCCTTGAGGCGCGCCTTTCGCAAAATGGACAACATCTTGTGCGCCGGGTCTTGTTCGATGAGTGCAATTGACACGAGACCTCGTCAGGGGTTAAATCGCACGTCCGGCAATGAGGATGGAAATCTGTCGTGTGGGAGCGGGTTGAGTAATAGTCGACAGATGATGAATGAATTGTAAATTCTGTTGCCTGCGACACGTGAGTTCCTCCACTGTGCCTGAAAGCCTCCGCACAACGCCACTTTCTTGCAGCCTGAGGATCGAGGAGAACACGCCAACCTATCATTACCCGCTCTGAAAATTTGGGAAATATAATGAGATTGGGCGACTGAGGAATTCCCCTTTTTGTACACAAGATGGAACGGTGTATCTGGCGAATCCTCGCTTTTCTCACTTCATTCTCACAGTTCTCTCTGCCTTAGGCTGACTGACTAATCGCGACCCCTTGGCGGCTATCTGAACACAACCAAACACCACAGTACCTTCACTTCAAAACGCGGCAGCTATCCCGGACATCTCTCTCATTCTCCATCCTCCCGCATGGCTGCTCGCACAACGCTGCCGACAGAACGCCACAACTGTCCATTGCCTGAACAGACACAGGCAGGTCATGTTGCCATGCATCATACATACCTTTTCCATGAGTAGCATGGAAGGACACAACCTTGGGATCGGCATATCTGCACTGATCACAGAGCCGGCGCTGACATAGAGCCTTAGTATGGCGTCAAGTACGATTAGAGGCCGTGTCCTTGATCTCAGACGTTGGATTGGCTTCGAACTCCCACAGGACCAAGTCAAGCCATTTGCTTTTGCCGCCCCGATCAGTCTTCACTGCTTGGCGAAGGTGTGCGACTTCGTCAAAGTTGAACTTGCCAAGCATCTCAGCCCGCCATTTGAAGTCGGCGGTGTTCTTGCTCTCGCAATACATCTCAATGTAGACCCGAGCATACTGGCGATAGTCGCACCTGACAAAAGGATCGTATATGTGCGAAGGAGCTGGGCACTTCCATTCGTAAGCAATCAAGTTGCTGTGATATGAGGACAGAGAGAGGAGGGTCCTGTCTAGCAGCGCGGTTCCATATGACTGCTGTCGGTGTTCTGGGTGCACGATAACACGCACTTGGCCAGAATGGCGTGATCCGGGGCAAGGGGCATTCAGGAAGCCCATTCGTGGCTCACCAACGAATGCAAATCCCACGACGACCGGTGGGCAACTTGGTTGAGCCTTCTTGAATCTCACGTACTCTTGGTACGCGCGTTCCGAGTTCTTGGGCCACTTCGATCGGTCCAGCAAGTCATTTTCCGCGGGAATAGCGACAATGAAGGGTCTCAAGTTCGCTTTGCAGTACTGGAAGATTCTCTCGATGTCCATGATACTGACAGTCTTGGAGTCGAGGACTTGCGGACAGTCTTCTTTCCGGCTCTCCAGGTTGATGATCTCTGCAATCCGCTCAAAGTCAGCCGGCAGGGCCGGCCGCAGAGTGCATTCCGAACTCGGGAATGAATCCTCTTCGAAATCCGATGCCTTGGTGAGTTGGTTCTGATGAAGGGAGACTCTGATCTGCTCGCCAAGTCTCTGGCGACTCTTGAGCTCCCTGACGATCTGGAGCTCCGATGTCATGTTTGCATGCCTCCAGGCAATGTCCCTGTAGTCTCGGCATATGCCATGAACGTGACTCTGTAGAGTCTCCGGGTATGCCGTGGGCGCCAGAAGTTTGCCTGTACAAGAATCGATATCGCATTGTCGGAAAGCAGCGACATTGCTGTCCTTTGGAAGAGACACAGTCCTCGG
The DNA here is from genome assembly GCA_022114105.1 of Tolypocladium guangdongense. Taxonomy (NCBI): domain Eukaryota; kingdom Fungi; phylum Ascomycota; class Sordariomycetes; order Hypocreales; family Ophiocordycipitaceae; genus Tolypocladium; species Tolypocladium guangdongense. The sequence goes on along the minus strand of NRQP01000001.1, from coordinate 3,037,934 downwards.
AGGCTCTGCAGTGTTCATGATCCAAAGTCCAATGAAGGTGTCCTCGAGCTCCGCAGAAAGGGGTGGGGAACTGTACTCCTTGTTAGGCATTGGAAATCCTGGCGCCGGCTGGACGTCGGCGCCGACGGCAGATGAATCTGACATGGCTGTCTCACGAGGAACCACCATACCATACGTTAGAGCAGCCCCCGAAGCATCCTTCCGGCCGGTCTTGGCATCTTCCAAATCGCTGACACTCCAGGTGTCTCTGCTGCGCTTTGGCCTTTGGCCAGTGGCATTTCCGTAAGAGGTGGCAGCCTCAATGACATGGAGAGGCGCTGGGAGTGGCTCGGTTTTCTCGTCCCGATTGCCCTTGATGGGAACATGATTCCCTCCTGTAGGGCTGGAGCTTTGCTGGTCAACAGCAGTGATTTTGTGGCTTCTGTCGCTCTGTTTGAGGGGAGGGGATGACATGTGGTACGACGTATCGCTTCCTTTGTGTGTCTGAAAGTGAGCTGGGGCCGCCTGCTCGTCGATGAAGGCGCCGTGGGGAACTTTGGGTTTCGTCTTGTCCGGAGAGATAGAAGAGGCCTGGTGGCACGGCACCAGTTCACTCACAGGTTCTGCGACTGGCTTTGGGGACCTTGGTGCCGGGTTTGGGTCGCTGGACAACCAGTCCTTCATCACGTTGATGGCGATGGTGACGCTGTCGTCTGGAGCCTTGCTCCCTGCCACTTGGCCGGTAGTGAAGACCGGATGAGGCATCACGATAGGTGAGGAAAGTTGACTGGAGATGGGAAGAAGATTAGCGTTGGCACGAGGAGACAAAGGAAAGAGGGAACACGCTTACCGTTAGGTACGGGACCCCCAAGCCAGCTCTGCGCCTGCCAGGCTCAATGGTTTCTGGGTTGCACTTTACCGTTAATAGACTCTGGGATCGCAAGGCTTCGGGAGATGACGATTGATGTGGGAAGGGTGATGGAGGAAAACAAAACGCGAGGGAGAGAGGGCAGTGGTAAGCGAGCAGGTGGCAGGTGGCAGGTGGCAGGTGGCAGCTGCCGTGGCAACACCACTTGCCAGTCCTTGACCGCCTGATTTTTGGCGGCCAGAGTTGATGCCTGAGACGTAAGGAACCAAGCAAGGGCAGGGTAAAGTGAGTAAGGTGAGGCTTTGAGGGATGTGATTCACGTACACGCACAACAGCGTAAGGGAGGGGGTCGATGGCTGCGTGGAACTCCACCCACAGAGGTGGCCAACTGGCGGTCTCTAATTGCAGTTTTTGCGTATTTAAAGGGGCCAGAGATCGGAGTGGGTGATACCCTCGTCTCGTCGTGCTGGCTTGACTCTTGTGCTAATGACGATACATAGGCCCAAGTTCTCCATCACAACAGTACCTTGCCGCCAGCTATGTCTTATCACCTTGTTGGTTGCGAGGGCTCTCGCAGACGACGCGTTCGAAGCCAGTTTCACTTCACCTTGCCAAGTTTCCCGCGTTGAGCCGCTCGAGCAAGGCGTTGACTACGTCCCACTGCAGTGGAGGCCTGAAATACTAGAACTAGACAAACGCATCGTGCCTATCTCGTATAGCACCTTCTAGACTATTTAGAACCGCGCCTTATTTATTATATGGCTTCGTGGTGAGGACACTATACGGCCCTACGCGATGAGAGTTAGCGCTAGTGGACGGTTAGATAGTGAGAACAGTGAATCCTTATTCCAGATTTATACACTAACGATACCTAATATTTAGGAAGCCTAACTGCTCTTCCTACGTAACTTCAAAGTCTAACTCCACCGAGGTTTATGAGCATAGCTACGTACCCATTCACATGAACAAAGAATTAATGAAAGTCGCATACCAAGATAGGGCTAGTCAAAACGAAGAGATAGTCTCTATGATGAGCCGCGTTCTTTTGAGGCGGGACCCGTACATGCGCCCGCACGAGCCGGAGCTCGAGGACTTTAAGGACGAGACGACGCGCGACGAGGCCGAGTTCCGCAATAAGACCAAGACACCGTGGTTCGGCACCACGCCCGCGCAGTCGGCGGACGGGCTCTCGTACGCGAACCCGCAGAACTTTGCGGACAGGGGCATGACGTGGGCGGCGTCGTGGCCGCGCAGGATCGTAGATATATGGCTGGCGGGCGACATGGAGGCGGAGCGCATGCCAGCGCTATTAGCGGTAGTGGACGGCCGCGATGCATCCGGTCAAGACGTAGGGTGTACGGACGTAATGGCGAGGAGTGCCTGGACATTACTGTATGGGGCATGTTGCATGCAAGCGTGGGCGGCATCTGGATCAGGGACGGACGTACCCCCGCCGCATGTGCAAGATGAAAATCGAATACTAGCGTTGGATAGATGAACACATGGCCGTAGACTTGCCATTTACCCCTATTGGTAGGAGCAAGAGCTTACTTGTAAACTGCTAGTGAGCGGGTAACCATGCACTCAGAGAATCTCGCTTTGTCAATATAACCTGCTCGTAGTACTCAGCCGGCGCCTGGCGCTGGGCCAGCTGATTGCACGACCGCAATAGTTGTACCAGCACTACGCGGTGGCCGAGTACTTTGCCATTACTTGTCGGAGGTCGCGACGACGAAGAGAGCAACGAAAATGGGATGACGGTTATGCTGTGGGACGACCCCGTGTCCAACGTTTGAACACCACGTCTCAAAAAGCCCCGCGAGACGCCTTGTGTCTTAATTTAACAACAATAAGTTTCTATGCTCTAATTACGTACGGGCGTTCTGCTCTATTTATGCGCAGCTTGGCATCTTGAAATCTTTAATCGCCGAAGGGGCAGGGTTCATGCTGACTCGAGGACCCGCCGGCAGATGTCACCTTGTGGATTCTGCTCCCTAGTTAGACCCCGTCATCAGAGTCGTATTGCTGTGGGCGAAGCTTGCACTCTCCGAGATTCTATTTATTGTCCTCGAGATATGAAGACTAATCTATGGGAGATACTTACAAGCACGCAATGCGACCACGAGAGGTCACCCTCCGCCCGGGACTTGCACCCTGTAGATTTCCCCGACGTACCTCATAGGAAACCCCCTGAGATTCTTCTATTTGCGACTACCCTCTGACGCGGGACCCTTTAACAGTCCTGAGTGAGCAGACGAGTCACGGGCGGGCAGTGGCGTGGCTAACAGGGACGCCGCGCTATATGCGGCACATGTACGGAGTACTTTAACTTAACTTATTACGGAGTAGTAAAGAGAACTATGATAGAAATAAATTTGGGGCTGTTGCGCAGGCTTCTCTTAACTGCAGCCGAGGCTCCCTACTTTTATGGCCTTGACTAACAAGACACTTGGCGCTTTTCTTAAGATTGACATGATTGTGCTGTGAAATCGGCGTAAATACGTCGCCCCCCGAATCTACTGCTTAGAAGGCCCGCCGACTCTGACGTTAGCGTTAGAACCCCTGTCGCTATATACTTCTAACACTGTAATAATCGTTACACACCCCTGTTCAAGTAAGCAGGTTGTTTTACAACTCCGCACTATAGCTCTATAATTATAGTATGCCTTCTTACATAATATTCTCAGCACGGATGGATTACGTGCTGGCCCTGAAGAATATAATAGTAGCCGATTTACCCTCATTTAATAACTAGATTATCTTTCACTTAACTCTATTATCTTGGCCCCAATTACCTACTACACTAAGCACGAACAATCTCTCGGTAAAATGAAGGTGCCTCTTGGACTCCCTGGCGCACTTGGCCCCCATACCTTACAACATCCGCAAAGAACGTGCGTCGTAACACGGTATTACGACAATAAAATTGATATATTCAGTGGAGAAGGAAGGGTAAGTAAGATAAGGCAGCTTATTTATAACATTAACGTGATGAGTCTAATTCGCTCTTCTGAAATGGCTACCAAGTTTGGTGTAAAATTTGATGGCAAGGAGGAGAAATTTTTTCGAGGAAACAGCATTGCATTAGAATGGCAGGTACTCCATCCCGATCAGACCGGGTTGCCCTTCGATGTGAGCTACTATGCCAATTTCATGGTCGCCTCCTACAACTCTTGCAAGGTTAACTACCAAGGAAAGGAGACTTCTGGCGAGAGTTTGCCTGGAGACGGCCACGACCTTGGCGAGAGCTCTGCCAAGTGCGTTATTACATTTAGCTGCTAGATTATTTCTCAATTGGATGAGACAGGCAGATAATTTAGAATACAAGCAATATATGCGAGTACGCCTACTTTGACGGTGCTGATTGTGCACACTGAAGAGGCAATCATGGACCAAGCCGGTATCCGCTCTCGATTGGTGCGGTTGGCCTCATCAATAACCTGGTGCAGGAATGGAAGAATGGGCTGCCACGCCTGTCGATTTAGAGGCTTAGGACTTCTAAAAAAAGATCCACATGCTGAGAGATTCGCCGGAAGATTCATCGTCATCCGTGCCCGGCTCGAGGCGCAGAGGCTCTTCGTGCTTCCACGGCCCGAACGGGAGGCTTCGGGTGTCCCATTCGTTCTTCAAGATATTCTAATCGGTCCAGCGTTCCTTGGAGGCCTCATCGGCGCCGTCATTGCTATTCATGCCGATCAGGCCATGAAGCCGCCTGTACGCATCGTCGCCACAGATTCGCCTACACTAACCCAATTGTCATATATCTCATGTTGTCGTGGAAGGTGTTAATACTCGGAAACATGACTGAAACCGCCAGAATATTCGTCTTTAGTCGATCCCTGTATGTTTCTGTTAAAACCCTCGGAAATATTGGGTTTATTATATCGGCGAAGTCGGCTTTAATTTATCGTTGGTACTTGGTACCTAGGGCTCTTAGCTCACCTGAACCTCTTGTCCCCGCTTCTCACATATATATCCCTCGCTTTGTGGCTATACGAGGAGCGAGAATAGGAGAGGAGCAAGTGGCAAGACTTTACTAAACTTATCGCCTGGGCATATTAAGTCCCCCCTTCTCTAATAACGCGCAACTCCTCCTACCTATCTTAAGAGTCGTAAGCGGCAAGGAGCAAGCCGCTATAGCTAACGAAACCCCCTATACTTTTTTCACTTCTAATACTCTTGCGTCTTAACTCTCGCTAGCTACCTTCCCCCCGCATCCTCGGTTTCCTCGGCTTCCTTAGCTTCCTCCACGAACCTCGTTTCTCCTCTTCCCAACTAGTCGACTTGCGCCGTAAAGCTGCAGTAGAGGAGGGGTGCGTCCAATCCCAGTGCGATCCGGACAAGCCACTTATCTAGACGAGATGACCTAACCGCCTGACCCTCCTATATTATCTTAGGACAACTCATCGTTAGGCGCTTAGGCCCGAGCCGTGGCGCGGGAAGCTATGCGTCCAAAAGTCGTACGATCTAACACAGCCTACGAGGAAGATTAGGGGATAGGTCTTGCCCGCTTTCACGCGGCCGCAGGATAGAGCCGAGGGTAACGGAGATAAAGATAACGCCAAGTCGACGAGTCACGACATCGAGGGATTGCGTGCGCCGCAAATATAGTCGCAGATTGCCGGGCCCAAGTCGGCGATACTCTTATCAGATGGCGGTCTATTCCTATTGTGCCAATCATAGAAGCTTTACCAGCCAACGCCCAAGCAGACCCAGTGCTCCATCGGTGGCCTTATCGGGCGCTCCGCGCGCCGCGCGCCGAAGGAGCTCTAACGGAACCAACAAACCAACAGAGAAGAGGGAGGATCAGCTGGTCTGATCTTTGCATGTATCCGCACGGGGTATGTCTTGCGAGAGCGAGGCAGACTTAGCCACGTCACCCGACCCTAGACTAGCTAACCGCATCGCCGCGGGATCCCCCGACGATCTCGGCGAGAACGAAGAAAAACTTACGGGGTAAAGGCCTATAATTAGCATCGGGCCGAGTGGGGTAGGCAGACTGTTCCGAAATAGAAATCTTCGAACGCGCTGTAATGACTTGGATGTAAAATTAGCAATGTCGTCTATTTAGCAATAGCAATGGAGTAGCTTTATCGTCCCGTCTTAAGGTGTCTGACGCAACTCGATTTCCTGTCCAGCAACCGGGGCCGATCACGCCAAGTCACACCTTTACTACTTGCGGCAAGGGCTTGCTAAGGTCGATGCATGAGATGCCGTCGGTCTCGGTGACAAGCGTAATCGTGGGACAACAATGGCGTCGTGTTTAATAACATCCATCGGGCCCAGCTCGTGGAATGAGTCCTCGAAAAGCTGCAAGAAGCCGTTGGCGTAGAGCTTCGGAGGCATGGCAGGCAGAGGACTCTGCAGCTGGGCGGATTCCGACATATCTACGCTAACGTCGGGTGATTCAAGGTCCTCCGTGATGTCGCGAGTAAAAGAACAATTCCAGGTGGGTGAGAAGTCGACGTCCTCGAGGGTCTTAGGAGGTATGTCTGGTCGGTAGTCGACGATGGCACGTCTAATGAACAAGTCCGAAGTTGCGATGCTGTTGCCCCAAAATGCATCGTGTGCACTATGGCGGTGGGATAGGTCGGTGCCGTGGCCATTGCGTTCCCCGTGAAGCGGCGTCCTCAGAGAAATGTTGGGGGAAATTGGTCTCCGTCGGCGGCATGATGGACGAAGAGCCAGTCACTGTTGAGGCCACAAGGGAGATAGAGGATGCAGAAGGAAGAAGATTTTGAAGGAGGGCCGATCGCATACTTGTCAAATTTACGAAGTCTGGCCGGCCTCGAAAACGGCCACAGCTTCCTGTCCACGACATCACGGCGATACATCGACCATGGCCATCTCACCCTTAAGCATCCGCCTCAAGCCCGGGAGCCTCATCCGGATCTTTCCGCCCCTACCTTGACCCTCCCAAGACGCCGACGCATTATTGTATTGCAGCTTGATCTCCTGGCCCAAGCCTTTCCGATGAACTGATATAGCCACTCGCTTGTATTGGTCGTACATCGTCGACGGATCCACTCGGTGTCGCCCGTTCATCGTGAGTCCTTGATGTACTCAGCAAGATCCCGCACCTCAAACTTGCCTGATCCTAGCCATCCTAATTAGTTAATCAAGCGTCAGATCCACACGAATGTTTTGCTAACCTTAATATAGCTAAATAGTTAAAGAAATAGATATCGGCCGCGTGGCCTAATGGCTAAGGCGCTAGATTTCGGTTAACTTGAGCAATCGTTTCCTCTAGAGATTCCAGGTTCGACTCCTGGCGTGGTCGTCTCTAACTCAAGAATTTATTTTTTGCATGTCACTTTCATTATCTTTTTGATACTATGCAATAATATTTATTTGCCCATCAAAGGCAGCTGGGCAGTCGCATTGTGTGCGCGCGTGGCAAGCACGTGCAACGGCTGCCCTTGCTCTTTTTGCACGGGGCGGGAGCGGTTGCAGGTGGGGTGCAACTGCCAAATGTGGTACTCGCAGGGAGGGCAGGTGGCCTGCATGATGGTACAAGGAAGGTCGGGGTGCAGTGAAAAGTTCCGTTTCTATGCAATTTGCTATAGGACATCTGTTCCCGTCGCGAGTGCAACTGTTGGACAAGCGCCCACCTCTGCAGGTTGTGAACAGCGTCTGGACGTTGGTTGTTCAACGGCCACCTCGTCTGACCAGCCAAAGGGTCCACCAGCCAATAGTCCGTAGGCCGACATCGGTGTCGCTTACCATCGTGATTCTTCGGCTCAGCCTTCGTGCCTTGTGCCTGTCAGCCCTCGCCGCCCGGCCCGAAAGCACGCCAACTGCAGCAACCAAAACCCGCCGCGACCTGCCAGGCCTCGAAGGCCGAAGTCGAGACCTGGGTACGTTTCGACTGCATCTCCGCGCCTCAGGACGATACGCGTCTGCCCTGTCGATCGCCGACTGCGCCCTCTCCGCCATCCACGATGTCGTCCTCGCTGCCGGGCAATCGCGACTTGCCCGTGTCGCAATATGACCTGAGCACGTACCTGGGCCGTGTGCGGCATTCGATTGGGATAACGGATCCGAGGTGAGCTTTCCGTGGCGAATTGGAGCCGCTGTACAGAGGGGCTGGGGGTGTTCTTGGTGCCTCCAGACAAGTCGCTGACGGCCAGTTGACGATAGCACCCTCTTCGCCGGCGCGTCTGGACTCGACAGGGCCAAGAAACTCGTCACCGACTATAAGACGGGCAAGTTGGAGCACATGACGCCGCAGCTATGGCAGGCCAAGAAGATTGTCGACTCGACGCTTCACCCAGGTACGCATTTTAGCCGGGTATCCATGTGTATTGGATGCTGACGAGAACATCAGACACCGGCGAGCCCGTCTTCCTCCCCTTCCGCATGTCGAGCTTCGTCTTTACAAACTTGATCGTCACGGCGGGCATGCTCCAGCCCGGACTGGGCATGTTGGGAACCATCGGATGGCAGGTGGCCAACCAGTCCGTCAACGTCGCCATCAACAGCGCCAACGCCAATAAGTCGTCGCCCATGACCACGGCCATGCTTACCAAGTCGTATGCCGTTGCGGTCACGGCCTCTTGCTCCGTGGCTCTCGGCCTAAGCAAGTTGGTGCCCAGGCTCAGGGTCTCGGACGCCACAAGGAACATGCTCAAGAGGCTCGTCCCCTTTGCGGCGGTGGCGTCGGCTGGTGCTCTGAACGCTTACCTCATGCGACGAGGCGAGATCGAGACGGGCATCGACGTCCGCCCCGTGCTCTCGGACGCGGAGAAGCTGAAGCTGCAGGAGGAGGGCAAGTCGGAGCGGGACGTCCCTTCGCTGGGCCGGAGCCAAAAGGCGGCCAAGCTTGCCGTGTACGAGACGGCCGCCAGCCGTGTCTTCAACAGCAGCCCCGTCATGATCATCCCGCCCATGATTCTCTACTACATCCAGGAGAAAGCAGCGTGGTACAAGAACCTGATGAAGAAGGAATGGATCAAGGCTCGACCCCGGATAGCGACGACAATTCCCATCGGTCTCAACCTCGGCTTGATTGCCGCGACTGCTTTCGCTGTGCTCCCCCTGGCGCTTGCCGTCTTCCCGCAGCAACAGCAGATCTCGGCCGAAAGTCTTGAGGAAGAGTTTCACGGCAAGGGCGGCAGCGGCGGCAAGGTGTGGTTCAACCGTGGCCTTTGAGGCTACTCGGATATCCAGATTCCATACCCGGACGCTGTTTGTTACGACGGCGCATTGAGGTTTGCACCTCTGCTACATCGACAGGGGTCAATCGGGACCCACGCGTCGGAAAGACGCAGCTGGAATCAAGTGTGATTGAAAAAGGCTGAAAGGTTCCAATCAGGATAGATTCAGCATTGGGAGATACAGGCGTAGAGCCGATGCGTGGAGTCTTTGTGCCATTCGAGGTTTGCTGTGGAGGAAATGGTTCCGAGGGCATGCGGTAACATATGGCGAGCGCTTGATGCAGATTCGCTGACGCTGGCGATTTTTACACTTTTCTGCTCGCCGGCACTCTTCAGGCGTACTGGCAACCGTGTTGGGGGCCCAGATATACATACATAGACCCGTCCGTGTAGCCACAATAAATATACTATCTGAGTGTGAACGTGGCGTCTGATGGTCGGCACTGCATGAAATGTCGGGCCAGGTCCCAGAGACGGGGCAACGAGTACGTATCAAACTTGCCCGTCGCCCTGTTGAGCGCACGGGTGGAACACAGGAACGTCATGGCGAGGACACGGCCCAGCACACGAGCGTCCGTCCGTGACATGTCGAAGGTGCTCCTGGATCCTCGTCAGGCTAGTTCCCACGAACGTACAGTCTGCCTTTGATGTGCAGCGGAAGCCCCCAGCTTTTGGCTTGCCCAGTGCTTCGATTGGTTTGCAATTATCGGGCAGAATTGGGATAGTAGGGATATCCGCCTCTTCCTGAATGATATCCAACTTAGCCGCCCATTGCCTAACTTGCTCAATCTGGGCCCGCGGTTTAATCCTGCCGCCAGTTACAAAAGCCTCACAAATTCGGCATCCAAGGAGCCGGAACTCTAGGGAATAAGTAAACTATTCCATTATGCTAAGGGTCCTCATTCAGATCTTCCACATCACCCAACCATCCAGCCCTTCTCCCAGAGATTTATTCTATTCTGCTCCAGTAAACTTGCTTTTCATTTCTGCATGACCACAATTAAAGGTACTGCAACCCCTATGGCCTTACCAGCAATAATGGTGTTTTGGTTCCTCGCATCCTCCATGGCCAGTGCACAACACCCATGTCAACTAAGAACCATCAACAACCTAAGGCTTAACGAAACGCAGTATAGCTTCATGATTCAGACAGGTACGAGCTAAATAGGTATCTATGAATCACGTGAATATCTTTATAATATTTACTAACTTTTAGTCTCTTGGCCGTGGGTGTCCTGGTATTCCCGAATTTTGCAGTATAGCCATGTATTGATATAGCTAGACACAGAAATAGATAGCCAATTTAAAGGAATAAGAACTTCGTAGTCAATTTCCGGGAACAGGCGAAAACTAGTACATACGAGAGACCAACAATCAGCGTTGCATAAGAGATCCCGGCTCTCCAAGTACTCCTATCCTTTCTTCAAGGTCCTTCCCAGACCCACAGTAGCTCATCGATTGTTCCACGAGACAAGTAAGTAGCGAGTCAGGCAACAAGTCCTCAGTAGTAGTTAAAAACCTTCTGTGTACCGGGACAGGCTCCATGACAGCTACCTTACGAAGTCGACTTGTCACCCTCAGCTATAGTATCCACGACTCGCATTCCAATGTCATTCGCTGACGTTGCCACACATTCACCATGGCTTGGGCAATGAGGGTCGGGACAGGTATCGGCTATGCCATATCCCTGCATATCAGGGAAGCAACTATTCTCACAAATAGTCTCCATCCCGCCTTTTAGTCTTATGCTCCTCAACGCTTAGTCATAGCAGGCCCAATGTACCGAAGTTCGACTGAGCCCGGTAGGATCAACGTAATTCCCGCGCATATTATCGAACCAGACTATTGCCCGTGTCACTGGCCCTTTGACTGCCATTAGAGTTTGTCTATATAAATCTATAAATAGCCTCAAGCGTAAAGATTTACTTCCGTAAACTAGACAAACAGCGGCCATTGAATTGCCCCAGTGGGATCTTGGCGTCCAAAACAAAAGAAGGTGCAAAAAACTAATAAAGTATGCAAGAGTCCTGATAAGATCCTGAGTTTGTCTAAGAGAAAGATTCGTGGCCTGGTAGACACGTTAACGAAAGAGTTACACAAATTCCGGCAGCAGCCTGGCTATTTATACTCAGATCATAAAGTAACCAAGGGGGCGCGTATAATAAGTTGCCAAAAGTTTCGGATTACGGCGGCTGTGAGAGTTTCCTAAAGCGCATCCTGTTTAGGCAAGCCGCGCGTTATCCAATTGCATATAATAATATACTCCAAAAATAGGTACAGCGGCGGCGGCTAAGTGCAGGTACTACGTGGTGCGCGGGCTGTGTCGCATGGCGTGGTTCGTCCGCTCATGGCTCGTCTGATCATGAGCCGAGAGTGAAGGCTATAACCACTGGGGGCCGCTGTATAAGGATTATCCGAAGCGACTCCTGTTTGGGCAAGTTGCACCGCTGTGAAATAATATGTAATAATATGCTCCGAAACTAGGTTCGGCGGTCGCCGCCAAGTGTAAGTACTATGTAGTACGTGGGATGGATCGCGAAGCGTGGTTCGTCGGCTCGTGGATCGTACGATTATGAGCCGAGAGTAAAGGCTACAACCGCAGGGGGCTTGTGCACAAAGCGCGTGCCTGAAAGAAACGTCTCAGAGTGCTTTTGACAACCTGGTTCGCCAAATCGCAAGCTGGACTTGGCCGCCATGTTGGTCACTTCAAAGATACATTTAGAACAAGGCAGAGCTGCTCTATGCCAGCGCTTGGGCGATTGTGTCCGGCGACTGGCCCACTGGGCGGTTCTCAGTAAGCGATCGCTGCGAGCCGCCGCCTAAATGCATTGTAGTGGGCTAGACGACATGGATTCTTCGGTCCGGCAGTGTAATGAAGCAGGGTGACTGCAGTTGCTTAGACTAGACCTCGCGGGTCTGGCGGGCGAGATCGTCGACGTCGTGGCAGAGGCCTCCTCGTTTTAGATAAGAAGAGGACTAAGGACAAGCCTTTCTGACACAATTCCTCGCTCGCCTTCTGCTCTTTTGAAACCCGAGTGTCCATTCTGTTAGGACCCATTGCTTCTGACCATTCTGCTGCCTTTTTTCTCTTGGCCTTGCCGCCTTGACAGAACCTTTACACTTAACTCCTGACGGTATCGGTTGCTTAGAAGGCGCTGATGGAACTGAGCGTGTCGTGTGGACACTATGGAGAGTTGAGCCCCTCGGGGACAAATACCTGCATCGCCGATTCAGTCAACAGTCTTATTCTCGACCTCGACTCTTCTACGCCACCTGTGCAGTCTATCAACTTATTACTCTCCAAGGCTACTACTTATCCTACCCTCTGCGTCACTACTACAAGAGGCAGGCTTATTCCCATCTTTAGCACATAAATAGAGGGCGCCGAGATCAAGGGTATTGAAAGTTTATATTTCCTCTATGAAGACCGCTCCAAGCCACAATTGCTCTCTGTGACACCAACATCCATTTCCGTTTTTAGAGCTGAACTCTCGCTGTCTTAACCTGGGCCAAGGCTGAGCTCCTCCACTAAGGAGTGCACCGACCCATAAACCGTGGGTATAAGGTTGCCTCGCGTACAGTCCACAGTTTCATAAGCCAGGCAAGGAACCTTGTTCGACACATATTAGCTTTGGAGATTAAAAGGGCCCGTTGACGACTAGCAGGAGACATACCTTTGCTCGCCAAGACCGTAGCCTCCATGGGGCGAGGACCCGTATTTGCGTTGATCTAGGTACCAGAAGTAGCCGCTTGGATCAATCTCTTCCCGCTTGTACGCAGCTAAAAGCTCATCATAGTCCCAGATTCTCATACTGCCTCCCACGACCTCACCGACACCTGGCAGCAAGACATCCACAGACTCGGTCGCACGCTTGTCGTCCTCGGCTCTTTGCATGTAGAACGACTTGATCTCGACAGGAAAGTGGGTCAGGAATATGGGTCGGTTGATTTCGTCGGTCATGTTACGCTCGGCAGCTTCAGCACTTATTTTAGACATCCAGGTCAGTAGGAGACTTCGAGGGGAACATCCAACTGGAATCAGGAGACCGGGACTTGGGAACCTACATATCATCCCCAAAGACATGATCGTTACCCTCAGCGTTCTTGATGTTTCTTTCGCGAAGCCAATCGATTGCTTCCGAGTACCGCATCCTTAGGAACGGCCGAGAAGGCTTGGTGAATTCTGGGTTGTATTCTTTGACCTTTGCAGCGGCGATGGGGTTCTCCAGAGTCAGATCAATCACTCGGCAAATTACATGCTCGAGATGCGCCAAAAGTTGGTCAAAGGTGATGAAGTCAAGCTCCGCTTCAATGTGGGTGTATTCGGCGAGCTTCGTCTCGTTAGCAGCCAAGATATCTGTGAACTATGATGTGACTTACATGACGGCGCGTGACGGACTTTTCGGCGCGAAAAGACTTTTCGATGCAGTACACGTCGCCAAGGGAGGGAAGGACAGTCTCAAGATAGAGTTGGCTAGACTGAGTCAAGTAAGATGTCTCGCCGTAGTAATCGAGCGAAAACAATGTCGCACCGCCCTCGACTTGGGTCTGCACGAGAGCGGGAGGGCTGACTTTCTTTATGCCTAGTTCCTTGTAGCAGGTATGAAACGCAGACTCGAGAGCATCGCGGACAAACATGATGGCACTAGGCTTGTCCTGGCGAAGAGTCAGATGGCGCAAGTTGAGCAGCGTGGTGGGATCTCCATCCTCAGGAGCCCTGTTGGTGAAAGACTCGTCGCCTCCCGGAGCTTTGGCAATGATGCGAAAGTAGTCAGCGCGCAGCTCCCGGTTGAGAGGAGCACTGAGACCCGCAGGAACGTTCCAAAGCTCTCCGACGGCTTCCATCGAGGTCTCCCGCGTGAGTGTCAAAGCATCGTATGTCTTTGCCAAGTTGCCAGAAAGAAGACATTGCATCATATCCAGTCCCCGACGCAATGTGACGAACACGAGACCTCCTTGCTTAGCCACACGGTGGACTCTTCCCTGGACACGCACGCGCAGCACTCCTGCCTTGGCTTCATCGCCGGTCATTCCAAGGTGTCCAATGACCTGCGGGTCCGTCTCTCCGATGTTAATAAGGACTGCTTGCGGCAAGCCTGGGTCCTCTGAAATCTTGATGTCCTTAGCCTGCGCCAGAACGGCCTCCCGGGCAGCCTCCTCTTGTGCTTCTTTCTCGGCTCGATTAGCAGCAGCCGCTCGCTTCTTCCGCTGTGTGTCCGCATAGTTGGCTGCTTTCTTCAAGGCTGCTTTGGCTGCGGGCTTGTATTCACCCTCGCCTTTCTTTTTGACTCGATACTCCTTTTCGGGGCCGTGTTGGAGGTAGGCTTGGGACAGACTGTTGAACGGGGAGGTCACGGTGCCAGGGGTGTCGTTGGCATCGATGCCTTTCTCCTCATCAATGTAGATGATGGCCATTTTTAACCAACAGCAAAGAGGCAAAAGAGGGTTGCTCTGCCGACCTGCACGGCGTACTGTTGCAGTGAAAGCTGGGGTTGTGGTTTCTGCCGATGAGTCACAGGGGGCTTTGGGGAGGAGCTCACGTGACTTTGGCATGTCTTGGCCGACACCCAACATCGAAACCAGTGAACTGGGTGGCCCTGACAGCGAACAGAGTAGATGGCATAGTCACCGCTACCTTCCGTGCTGCAACGATGTACATGTATCGCCGGTAGGCTTCCAGCAATTAGAATCGCGGGCCAAATCTCCCTCCGCCCGTACGTGCTGCTTGGGGGGGTAGCCAGACGGTCATGTCTGCTTCGAGCCGCTGTCCACGCCGCTAGACTCGGCGGGGGCTCGGGCACCTCAAGCCGTCGAGCGGGACGAAGACGCCGGCCAGGCCGCGAGCGGGATGGTCCGAGCGTCTCGAGACCCCCGCAATTCTGCCGAGGCGGTGAGCTGCATTTGTGCCTTGGATGCCCCTGATTTTATCCCACCAGTTCCCCTGCCAACGTTGTCCCTGCTCTCATGGGTGTTGGGACATGTCCCGTTTCCGCGGAGTCCCTGACCCAAACTATCGTAAGATCGCTGGAGAGGTCCGGTCAGCACCGCGTGCGGCGCTTGTGCGCTTGCTTCGGGGAGGGGTCTCTCACCTTCGATGTCTGTCAGTCCTCAATTGGGGCCACGGACCTCGCCTCGAACTCGTGATCCGCATCATGTATGTCTGCTCTGTGCTCGATACACTTGAAGCACAATTCAAACGTGGCGCAACTCGCGTGCCCACTGGTGCACGCGTGGCGGTCCCCGAACGTTTCCTGCAGTCTCAAGCGTCAGCACGCGCGCCTCTGGGGCACGATGTAGGCCCGGCGGCGGTTGTGAACTTACGCAGCGGCAGCAATCACACATTCCGCGCGTGTTCTCTCCCGCCTCGGTTGGCGTGTCTCCGCCGGCGTCATCGGGGTCGCCGTCATTCACTCTGAGCTCGGTAAGCGCTTGGGATGCCCAGGCATGATAGACGGCGACGTGATAAGGGAGCCAGCCTGCGGGGCGGATGGTCCTCTGCGCAATTCCGGCGCCTTCGTTGATCAGGATCTCGACGAGCTCGCGTCTCCTGGATCGACACGCCCAGTGAAGAGGCGTCCAGCCGTCGATGTCGGTCTTGTTGATTAACGAGCGGGCGAGCCCTTTGTCCTTGAGCACTTCTTGGACAAACGAGACATTGCCAACGCCACAAGCCATGTGCAGAGCGTTGCAGCGTTGACGATCCTCCGAGGCCATGGTTGACTTGTCGCTCGAGAGTTGCTTTGCTAGTTCCCAGTCAGCATGTAGCGTGGCTAGATGCAGAGGAAGCCGGCCCATCATGTCCGGCTGGTCCTTCGAGTCGCCCTGCTGGCCGAGAATGACAGCCACTATCTCCTTGTCTGCTGAGACGGCCGCGGCGTGAAGGGCGGTACCCCAGTAGCCGTGGAGCGAGTTGGCGTTGAGGACTCCGGGGCTGCCCTCGCCGCTCTGAGGGACTGGTCTCGCCCCCCAGTCGATAAGAGCCTTCGCCTTGGCAGCCGCCTCTCTCCGACTGACGAGTGCGGCCTGGAGTGCCGTGCCGTGGTACCCTCCAGCCTCGTTCACATCGATCTGATCTTTTGAACGCTCCCAGATTCGCCGCAGTGTCCCGACCGAGCCGTAGCCAGCGGCATACTTGAAGATCGAACCTATCTCGAAATCGCCCTCGCGCATGACGGGTTCAAACTCGTCCCAGACCTGAACAAGTACATCGAACGAACTTGACTCGCCCTCCTTGATGATGAGGCGCAAAGCCTCTGTCGGCGTGGGAATTTCTTCTGGAAGCGGGCCGCCCGAGGCCAGCTTTTTCATCTTGTCAAAGTGCTTCAGAAGGACCTTAAGGACACCTGTAGACGAATTTGTGACGGTGAATTCGAGGAGACTGGAGTGATAGGACCAGTAGTCAGGCAGACGCGTCAGGGCGCCGTATTCGAGTAGTAGCTCGACCGCGCCTTTGCTTTCGTAGAAGATTGCGTTCGTCAACACCGACCTGTTTCGTCTGATTGGGGTCTCGGCCGATGCGCCTGCATCCAGGAGCAGCCTCATCGAGTCCAAAGATGACAACAGCGACGCGAGGGCAAGGGGCGTCATGGCCGACTTGTTGACCGCTTCGAGATTGGCCCGCCGCAGCAACAAGAACTGGACCACTCGGACGTGGTTGGATTTGGCGGCATAGTGAAGCGGCGTGTTGGCGCCTGCGACCTTGGCGTTGATGCACTCCTCGCGGGCCGCGGGATCTAAGTCGGTGGCGGCCTTGAGAATCAAGCCCAGGGAGCGTTCCAGCCCGTGCTTCGCAGCGAGGATAAACTCGGCTCTGAGGTCTTCGCCGGCCAGACGCGGGACCAGCAGCTCAACAATCTTCCAATGGCCGCCCACCGCGGCCATCGTTAACGGTGTTGCCGACTCGTTGTCCTGTGCCGTCAGGCTAGCTGAACCGCCCTGAGCGAGGAGGAACTTGACCACAGCCAAATGTCCGTAGTGGCAGGCGTAATGCATTGCCGTTCGCTTCATGTCGTCCGTCGGCTCGTCGCCCTTGACGTGCAGTTGCTCAGCAAGCTCGACAGATCCGATCCTCGCCGAGGCCACGAATGGCGTTCGCCCTTCGGAATCCTTGAGTTTCGCGGGGTCTCGCAAATTATCCTTGATAACCTGGAAGGTAGATCGCATCCCGTCGCACTCTACTGCTGTAAACAGAGCCTTCCCAATGATCTTCTCTGCGGCGACAAGGGGGTTGTCCTCTTCTGGACCATCGCTCGCGGAGCTGTCGCTGTCGTCACTATCGTAACTGCGATTTCGTCTCGAAGCAAGATATGCGCTGACAACTGCATCTATAAACTCTTCGTAGACACGGGTAGCCACTTCGTCTTTCCCGCTTTTCAGAGCCAAGAAGAGGGCGTAATTGTCGTAGCTCTTCAACGAGAGCTGGCAGCCATGATCATTAAAAAGACTGTCCAGGGTCTTCAAGAATCCGTACTTGCTCGCGAGCTGCAACGCTGACATGGAGTCTTCCTCGTCCACGGGCATCTTCAACCGCAGCGGCTTGAGCGCCTTGCTGAGGGCGAAAAGGCCTCGGACCGACGTGATGAGCAGAGGACTGAACTCTGAAGGCGGACCTGTGTCGAGAGTTTGATTCCTGTTTTTGACCCCGTCGCTTTTCATCAGGTCTGCCACCAGGGACGTCTGTCCTTGGTGGCATGCGACGTGCAGGGCGTTCCAAGGATACGATTCTTCCAAAGAGAGAGGAGACATATCACCGCTGAAGTTCAAAATTCTCTCCACCACGTCCCTGTCACCATACTCGCAAGCAACCTGCAAAGCGGTCCCGAGGCTCGATGCGCCGGCATCTTCCCGCTTGTGCCCGAGAGCGTAATCTGGAGCCATGGCCAGGAGCTCTGTTGTTGCGCTGGCATTTCCAATGGCTATGGCAGTCAGCAGGATTTCGACAAAGTTTGTGCGGAGGAAGTCGCCGCTGTCGAACTCTGCGAGAAGCCGGGCAGGCAGATTGCCAGGGGCAGCGGCGATCACTCTCTGCAGCGTGCTGGACTGCCGGCGGGTGTCGGAGAGTGTCTCCCGGACGTTGAGGATTATGGTGAAGTACGCGTTTTCTGGCAGGCGCTCGCTTGCTATTCCAAGGAAGAACCAGTCGAAGTCGTCCTCTGCGGCGAGGGGCAGCGTGGCCATACGGAATGAGATGTGGCAAGCGTCGAACGAGCCAAGTTCGAAGGTCTTCTGTACGACGTCGGGCTGGACCTTGGCCCTCAATCCTTCCCCAATGTCGGGGGACCAATATGATGATGCCAGATGTTGGATCCAAGCGTTGCGGTCGAAAAGAGGATTCGCGTCCAGCGCCCGGCGAAAGGAGTCGTCTGCATTGCCAGCATCGCGCGTGCCTCGAAGGTGATGCTCGATCCAGTATCTGGTCGCGTATTCTGCTATGGCCTGGTGAGTCTTCGACGAGTTGGAACTGGGAGGCTCCGTGGCCCCAGGATCTGCTGCTGCCTTGGTCTCGGACTCTGGCTGGGTGGTCTCCGCCGGCGGGTGCTCTTGAAAGAGGGCCGCTGCCAGAGCGAAACAAGTCCGCGCAAGATAGAGCTCCGGAGTGAGACTGTCTCCGAGATGCCCGGCCCAAATGACGCTCAGTCTCAACGCGAGCTGTGGTGGTGCCCAGACCGCATCTTCTGTAATGGAGAGGAGGCCCGGCAGAGCAAGCTCGAGAGCATGGAGCAGTATTTTGCCATGCTGCATCTCGATCGGGATTGAGCACTCCTCAGCACACGCAATCTCCAAGACTTGTTCCATCTCGATGCGCGACAATGGCCGGATAGCAAAGGAAACCCAGGCCATGGCGCGCAGCGCCCAGGTCATGCTGTTATCAATGCATCTCGACAGCGTTTGGTCCAGTAACCTGAGAATGTGGTCTGAGTCCGACGGCAATGCTGGCCCGGTTTCAGCCTCCTCGTAGCCGTACACAGCGTCGCCATGAGTAGCAACCATCCTGGTCCATAGCTCAGTTGAGCGGTCTTTGATCAGGCCCTGCAGGGGGGTTTGCCCTTCCACTCCCACCCGTGCCGTACCATCGCTAGAGGATAGGTCGACACCAGGGGAGGCATCCAGGGCATCCAACCCCGTCTTGGTATTCGGGGGTGTGGAGACCAGAAGCCGAAAGGGGATCTCGGATTCCTGCGTTAGAGCTAAGATCTGGGCGACAACATCTTTTCGTGAACCGTCTGGGGCGTAGTGAATTAAACAGTACGTGACTCCGCGTTTGGGAATGAGAAGAAGAGTCCTTAGGCATCGTGCCAGAGCCCTCGACTTCCACCGGCCGTCTACCCCAAGAATGGCATCTCTCAAGTTTGGGTAGAGGTGTCGTATCCAACGAACCAGACTTGGCTGCTGCTCCAGGAACTGGAGACACAGAGAGGTATAAAGCTGTTGAACCGTAGACGGGGCCCGGCAAGGATGATCGCGCCCCAGCCGAAGGACGATGTTCGCCATTCCCTCGTTTGCAGTCGCAACGTGACTTGAAAACGAGTGGCAGAAGTCTTCAAAATCCATGTGCTCCGCTAAAATCAGGCGGATGATGGCGGTGGAAGATACCTCTTGCCACGTCCGGGCACTATCATCGGCGAGGAAGAGCCGCAGGGGCTCTCCCTGGGACTGCCTGTCCACACTCGGAAGGCCCAGAGGCTTTCGCTGGTCAATTCGCAGCGTAGCGACGAACTTCTGATAGACCTTCCAGTGGCCTTTATAGTGCCAAGCGCAATCACGTCAGCGCCTCGTCAACGAAATGAGGACTGCGAGAAACATACGAATCACTTCATCGAGCATGGTATCCTTTACGTATTCTTGTTGCTGATGTCCCAACAGGATGCCAAGTTGATAATGACTTCGCTCCAGCAGGATCGACACTTCCGTGTCAAGGCCTAATGTACCACAAGACGCCTCTGTAATCTGAGTCGAGGTCAGACAACATCCATCGAAGACGGATCTCAAGTACGGGAACTTACCAAATCGTAATTTGGCGACTCGCCCTTCTGGCAAATGTTCATTACCCGGAAACCAGAAGCCAACCCCCTGAATTCGTCGTTGAGGCGTCGTTGGTAGTTGGACATGTTTTCAATAAAGGCAGAAACCCACGGTCCCAGGAGCCCCCCAAAACATGAATGCAGGATCCGTAGCGCGTTGACATCCCATGTCTGCGAATCCGAAGACCGGTGGGGCGTTCCGTGGAAGACCTGGAAAGTAGCCGCCGTCAGTCACTAACTACCGCCAAGGGGGCGGACGAGTGCAAATCAGTTACGCACTACTATGCTAGTTTGATCGAGTATCCTTCTGTATTGCTCCTTCAGAGACGCCGTGACCAATGCCTTGCACAAGGTAAGTTAGTCTTGATGCCGGGATTAGCATGAAAGGCCGGGTTCTCCCCTACCTGCTTGACGACTGTCCCTCCAAAGTCATATGCAAAGTACATGATAGAAGAGGGGCCCTTTCCCGTCGTATCGACTCTTCTAACTAGGAAGTCGAGAAAATCGGTAGCAACTTGGCAGACGGTCTCCTCGGATGCGGACTCACCCACGACTATCGCTGGGTCGTAGTGAAATTTCAGCTTCTGTGTCTCGCTGATAAACGCTGGGAGAGACTCAAACGAGTCCAGCAACTGAGGGTGGGTGGCTCCGTCTACGCCATGGACGAGAACCGCACTGAAGTTCGTGATCAGCTTGGAGGTACTCAGGCCGGGCAGAGGGTCCGTACTATGCCCGGGGGAGTTCAGGAATGTCGGGACTCGAGATGCCAGGAAGGCTGAATACTGGTGGCTCTTGCCACGGCGGAGGCTTTTTATCCATCATTGACCTCAGATGATGGCAGAATGCGTGAGGAGACAGTCATGTGCGGCGTTGAGGCGATGGCGTAGTTCTTCCTTGTAAGGACGGAAACCCGGAGCTGCAGCCTCAACTGCCACGAATAAAGTCTGAAGCAGGAGCACTCGGGCAAACGATGTTTGCTTGGGGGGTGGGCAAAAGCTGAGAAATTGGTGGGCTGAGACTGAGACACCGCTGTCGAGTGACCGACCCTCCCATTGGCTGTCTGGCCGTTGTTGGTAATAGCGGCATTGCCTTACCAGCTTTGTCGATCATTGGCTCTTGCGATGCCACGTGTGAGAAATTTCATTGCAGGGCGCGCCCGATGTAGGAGACGTTGGGGAGGCCGCGTATGTAGCAAGCCGCATGAACGCCGCCTCGCTCGGCTAAGGCTGACACTCCCGCGTTGACGACGGAGACACGAGACCAAACGCCTCCGCTGCCCCCGCACAGCTTCGACCATGCCCTTTCCATGTTGTTGAGCCTAGTGGTAACAATCTTGACCCTTACAAGCCAACGTCGCCGACCGGACCGAATTTCACAGCCACAATGAGCAAAAGGCAACACTGCTCGTCGTCTGATGATGAGGAGACCAAGGACAAGTCCTTGGGGCCCAAGAAGAACCTACAAGATTTGATTATAGACATCTCGGAGGCACCGTACGATGCCGATGCCTTGAAGACCGAGGCATTGCGGGAAAGATACAAGAAGAAAGTCCTTCCCTTCATCCAGCCTGGCGCGGCCAATTTTGTTCATGAAGTGCTTGACCATGGAGCCAGCGTCATGAACCACGATTACGAAGAGGTGCTATTCCGGGCGAGGCACAGAGAGTTCCTCCTGGAAATCGCCATTCCAGAGAATTGGGATCAGCTCGGGGACCAACCACCCGGGAGCAACGGATGCACGGCGCTGCACAGAGCAATCGAGTCTGACAAGAAGCCACAAAATGCCTTCACGTCACTCTTCTGCAAATTAATGGAGGAGGGCATCAAGAGCGGCAAATTGACCAAGAAGCAAGCCGCCGACATCATTTCCAAGACCAACTCAGAGGGGGAGACCTGCCTCCATCTGGCTCTGATGGGGGACCTCGACCTTGCCGAGAGGCTCATTGAGCTTGCCGACGATGCAACGTTCAAGCAGCCGCGGGGGAATGGAAACACACCTCTCCACGATGCGCTCGAGTTCCCTGTCGACGACAAGAGTCTCAAAAAGCATAGATACTTGGTCCCGGCCCCAAGGTGCGAGACGCCGTCGCTCAGCATGCCCATGGACACGTTCGCTCAACTCGGCGACGCAACGCAGCCGTCGGACTGCTGCGCTCGGTGCTGGGGCCTGGATAAGAGGTATCGGAAACTCAAGGAACGGCGATCCCGGATCGTCTGCGCTCTGGTGCGCAAGTGTCCTGCTGCCCTGGCCATCCATAACAAAGTCGGAAGGTCGCCATTCAGCCACCACGTCATGGCCCGAGAAGACTTCAGGAGGAAAAACCCAAACTTCAACACAACCATGAACCAGCGCAAGCCGGCCCATCAGCAGCTGGAAATACCCGAATATTTGGGCAGGACAACGCGATCTGCCCTTAGACTCAACACGAACGATGTACCAGTAGGTGGCAGTCAATATGTTGGTCCATCACCACCACCCCTAGGAGATGCGAGTGCCTCAAACCGCGAACCGTCCAATGCACCTGGCCATGGAGCTCAGCTTGCCAACGTTGGCTCCGCAAGATCGTCCAGGGGGAGCATCTCGTTTGGCCCCGGAGGTCTCGCTCGAGCCAAAACCCTACAAGACCTTGTGGCCCAGATCCAGGAAGTCGAGGAAGTCGAGGATTGCTCGCCGGGGTCGCCTCGAGATTGGTTCCACCTCTCTGTCGAGGTAGAGGAGCTGCTCTGGGAGGTAGCTTTCCGCGTCGGGGGCTATGAGAAAGCCCGCCGCTGCCTCTTTCCATCGACCGACGCCCGCCAGGACAAGGATGCCGAAGGTACGCCGGTCCCCCCCCCCAACATATTCACGCAAGCATGGAATGCTTCCTGTGTCCTGGCGATAATGGGGCTTGCTGACGCGCCCCAGTTTCCTCCGGGGACGAAGAGTTGCACGACGTCTTCATCCCCACCGGGAGAGTCACGGTGAACACGAAGAAGCGGTATCCTCTTTTCAAGTTCGTGCCAACGCTAGCCTACGTCCACTTGAAGGTGACCCCCGATCCAAAGGTGGACAAAGATGCTCCGACGACGCCCAAGGCACGAGCCGACTGGAGAGACACTTCATCCCAGGCGCTCGAGATACTCTTCGAGTGGCTAACGGGGCCTAAAAACGTGAAACGAATCTTGATGCTCGTGGTAGAAGACAATGATGCGTTCCCCTGCAGCGAAACGGCCATTCAGAATTGCCTGAGAAAGCTGGACGACGTTCGCTATCTCGATTGGAGACGGCCCAACATCTCGGTCCATACTCTCGAGAAGGCGAAAAACATAATGGAGCTATGGCTGTACTCGACTGGGATCAATGCAGTTCTTTCGAGCTGGGCTGATCAAGGAGGGCTGCAAAAGCTGAAAAAGGTACGTTGGAGAGCAAGATACGAGCACCGAGCGGGCGAGCTGACGTGGAATATCACAGTTGCGCAAAGTATATCTCGAGGCAAAGCAGGTCAGTACCGCTGTGTCTCCTTTGCCCATGTACCTTAGCTACAGGATTCCCATGCCGAGAAGGCGGCCCTGCTCACGAGGAACAGGGAATGGAAACCGACAAAGCGAACGAGGTGAACGTGCAAAGCTTCGAAGACAAACTGAAGAGCTGGTATGGCGAGACGAGAGCGGCCCCAACTGTGATTGTGGATTTCGAATCGACCGGTTCAACAGGGGGCAATGCCGCACAGGGCGGCAGCGGTACCAATGCCAAACGGTGTGTTCTTCCTCGTCCCAATCAACCTGCGCTAGGCTCTTGTGTCTAACGGAAGATTACGGCAAAAGGTCCAATCCCTGGCTCAGCAAGATGGAAAAGTTGACCAGCGAGCTGAACGCCAATTACTCGCCCGAGGTCCCAAATGACGATGACTCGGACACGGCATCAGGCGATGGCAAAGATGCGGCTGACTATGTTAAAGTGGCTCTGCTAGATGACGGCGTAGATCCCGAGTCGGAGGGCCTGGGTAAGTTCATGTCAGGACGGGGATGGCCGCGGCCGTCGGAAGCCGCAGGAAAACGCACGCAGCCGGAATCATTCTACTCGTCGGGCCCGATGGAACACGGCAATCAGATGGCCAAGCTGATTACCATGGCGTGTCCGTTCGTGCGCCTGTATGTGGCCAAGATCAACGCGAGCGGGCCCTTGGAGACGCCGCACCATCCGACCTTTGACGTCGCCCAAGCTATCAAGGTAGGTCGGCGGGGAGCAGTCGCCGCGTCTTTCTGTCTTGCGCACGGTGCTGATTGATGCCGTTTGCCAGGCCATTCGGTGGGCTATCCGAGAGAGAGTCGAGGTCATCTCCATGAGTTGGAACGTCCTGCTGGACGACAACCACGAGCACACACGGGAGCTGGAGGACGTCATCAGGATCGCGCACCGGGAAAAGATACTGTTGTACTGCGCCGCGAGCGAGAACAAGCCGAGCACGTCGGGAAACAAGGCCTGGCCCAGCAGCCTGAAAGAGACGTTCAGCATCGGCGCGGCCAGCGACCACCGCATCGCCAAGGACTACGTGGGCAGCGACGCGCGCTTCCTCTTCCCCTCGGACAACGACGGGCGCGACGGCGGCAGCTCTGCCGCGACGGCCCTTGCCGCGGGCCTGGCCTCGCTGATACTGTACTGCCTCAAGAGCAACCGGCGAGAACACGAGCGCAACAGCATGGAGAAGGAGGAACACACGGGACAGAAGGAGAAGCAGGGCCACCGGGGGCATCAGCAGCAGCAGCGGCAGCAGCCGTCGTCGGCCGCCGGGGACGACCCGCACGGGATGATGGAAAAGGTCTTCGACAGCCTGTGCCGGGAGAAAGGGAGCATCTACGTCGACATCGACGCGCTCGTAGGCAAGGACCCGGTGTCGTACGGGACCATCACGAAGCACTGCAGGCCGCATCTCAAGACGGGCGCGGACGGGCCGGGGAAGGCTGGCCGGAAGGCCGGAGAGAAGAGCTGGGCCTAGTTTGGGGGGCAGCGGAATCGCAACGTTGGCATGGGGCTGACGAAATGGTAGCAGGCTGTTGGACAAGTTGGACTATCGGCAACATGCAGCAGAAGCACAACAAGCTGGCACATGACGTACGAGTATGCATGTAACACCTCCATCAAGCCCCGGCCACGGCGGCCCCCTTCGCCAGCTCCTCGGCCGAGCCAACGCCCCAGTCCCTGACCAGCACCTCGTCCAGGTCGAGGCCGTCGAGGTTCTGCCAGTCGCGCGTCGTGGCCCGCGCCGCCACGTCGTCGTCGCCGGCCTCGCCGCGGCTCGACCCGGGCAGCACGGCCGGGTCGAAGGCGGCCGGCCCGTCGGCGGGGCGGATGCGCAGGGCGCGCAGCAGCCGGGCGGTGCGGGAGCCGTTGGCCTCGGCCACGACGGTCACGTTGAACTTGCCCGCGTCCCAGGGCTGGCGCCGCAGCAGCACGGCCGTGCGCGCCTGGTACTGCACGCCGCTCCGGAGCTGCGCGTTCTCGGCGAGCTGCCACTTCATGGCGTTGCGGGTGCCCGAGTTCTTGCCCACGTAGGCGGGCGCGCCCGAGATGGAGCGGTAGTCGATGCGCTCGACCGTCTGCGACGAGGCCGTGCGTCGCTTGGCCGCCAGGCGGAGGTAGGGGTCGTAGCCGGCCTGCACGCCGTACTCGCTGTCGACGGCCTCGGTCACGGGCGCGCGCGAGAAGTGGCTGAGGACCGGCTTGTGGGGCGCCCACTGGACCGGCACCGGGTCGTAGTCGGCGACGCTGCCGCCCGGCCGGACGCCGTCCCGGGGCCCGATGGCCTGGAAGGCAACGGTGATGGCGACGTTCCTGATGCGGTCGCCGCCCGCCCCGGGCACGAGGCACCACTCGAACACCACCAGCGTGCGCGGCTTGCCCTTGTCCTTGTCCTTGTACCCGTGGACCACCTCGACGAGACGGCCCTTGACCCCCGAGCGGTTGTCAGCCTCCCAGCCGACGAGGTCTTCGCGGTGCGTCTGCCCGGGCCGGTCGTGGAACTGCCATTCCGCCTCTTCTTCGTTTGCGTATTCGAACGGCTGGGAGATCGGCCAGTCGTCGCTCATCTTGGGTGATCTGAAGGCGGGCTTTGGGCGCTGCGTGGATGCTCGCTGTCCACCAATGCACTACGAAGGGTTGAGCCCAAATGAAGCCCAACCGGGGTATTGATGACTGCGGGGCACGTGGGAGGCCGTCCGCTGCATCAGCTGGACGAAACAAGACGGAAGGGCAAGCGCTGTAAGAAACGATTACGAGCATTCTCACGAGGGCCGCTGCTCAACATCTGCACCTAGTTATTACCATGATTGCGACCCAGCGCATCCTTCCTGCACTCTGCTACCTGTTTGTCGCGGATACATGCGGCCAATCCCAGGAGGTACCTTGGACAAGGTGCCCATCCTGCACTCGTATTAATCCGTATGACAGGTGACATAATCCGCGTGGGATCGGACACGACTCGACAACGGCAGATCTTGCAGCAGAGAATCATGTGACACAACGGCAGAAGCAGCAGAGAGTGAGATGGACCCTGTTTTCGGGGCCAGGCCCCGGTGTGCCGAGGCGAACACACGCGGATGGCCGACGGCGGCGTTGATAGGGAGAGCGGGAGGCGGGAGAATTCGCCGCGACGCTGCGGCTTGCCTGCTTCGACTCGACGCTGCGCTGAGAGCCGGTGTCTCTTGGGCTGGGCGAATGCAGAGGGAAGGGGGCGAGTCGGCTGCAGACGAGGTGCGGCAGTGAGGGCTCGGTGGTATTACCAGGCACGGTCTGATGACACGCTGCTGGGCTACTCGGCAAGCCCGGGCATCACGGACAGCGAATGAGCACGATGCGGGCGGGAGATTAGAGAGGAGACCGCGGTGGTTTCTGGTGCGCTGCCCGCACTGCCTCTGTCGTTCCTCGCTGCCGCCCAAGGCACAGACAGTCCACAGCCGACCTGCAGCGAGGCGCACTGCAGGCCCCACATCAGTGAGCGCAGTCTGGCCAGTGCCTGTGGACTGCGAGGCCTTGGGGCATAATGCGCGCTGCCGAGATGATTGAATTCGGCGTCGCGCCTTAGCTGAGCTCAGCAGCCACTAGCCTGGGGGCTCGTATTACCTACCTTTCCTGTAGGAAATCGGCAATATTAGCAGCGTGTCCGTCACCCGGCACCCGGCAGCCGTTTGGCCGTTGGCGCCCCAGGCGTTGCACCAGTGGCGTATGGGCTTCCACGCCGTCCCGCCACAGGCTCCCCCACAGCCGGCCAGGCCGGAGCAGCGCTTCCAGTCGACAAACGTGCGGTGGGAGCCCTCTCGCGGCGCCTGATCTGCCGTGCAAATTTGCCCTCTTTTCTCTGAAGGGGCCTCGTTTCGGGCGCGGCAGTGCGCATCCAGCGGCGGGAGGGCACCACCACTACCCTCCGCGATCCCAACCAGCCTGCCCAGCCCTCCTCTCGCACCTCGCCCCGACCGCGAGCGAGTCCTCATCGAGCCCTGCGAGCAATTCGGCCCTGCTTCTCGCGTCCCTCGGACACGGCGATTGACGCCCAGCCAACCTGCACGGAAACGCGCCCCGCCTGCAGCCGCAGCCAGGGGGAATCCGCCCACCGCCGCGGGCATGTCGACGCCCGTCGCTACGCTTCCTCGCTGCCGCACCCACTACCACCACCGCCCGTCGTATCTGCACCAGCCTCACGGGAGCAGCACCGTTGCCGGCAAGACCAGCACCACGGCCAGCTACCGCTCCGCCGCAAACGCCATCCCGACGACGACGACGACGACGACGACAACGACGACGACGACGGCGGCGGCGGCGGCCTCGGTGTCCAGCGCTGCTCGCCTTCTGCCCTTCCAGCCTGCCAGCGCGGGCTCGCCTGCTGGGGCGGATGGCGTAGTCCAATCCCACCCGTCAGCGCCCCGTCCGCCTCCGCACCGCGACCACCCTGCCGACCACCACAACCGCCTGCACAACCTTGACCTGTCCTCGACTGTTCGCCACGACGACAGCTACACGCCCACAATGGCGAGCGCTGCCGGGTCTGACCCGCCGTCGCGGAAACGCCGCCGCTCCCGTGAGCCCGACTGGAGCAATTTCTACCGCAACGGCCTGCCCAAGGAGATCATCGTTATCGACGACTCGCCCGAGCCCGAGGCTAACACTAGCCGCAAAATCACCAACGGCGCCGCCGCCGCCGCCGCCGCCGCCGCTCGCGACTCGCACGCGCAGCAGCCGGCAAAGAAGAGGAGACGGGAGGACGACCCGGCCACCGGCCGAGCTGCTGGCTATCACGTCCAGTATGTCGGGTCACACACGAATACGCCGCTGCAGAACACGACGCCCATCGGCTCCACCCTTTCCAGCGACCGCACCAACTCGGCCCTGCACACCACAGCCCCGACGTCGCTCTCCTCCAATAGCCAGTACGAAGACGTCCAGGCGCCGCTCAAGCGGAAGCGCACTCGCCAGCAGGTTGCCAACGAGGCCAAGCGGAGAGACATTGACGGGCTCGGCGACCCCTTCTTCACCTACAAGCCTCCGTCTTATCCGCCAAAGAAGGCTTCCGAGGTCCATGTTCGAGTCGTTCACGACGTGAGTTTCCCCCCTGCCCCTTCTCCGATACGCTTTCCCGTTCATCATCGCCGAGTCTTGATGGACGCATGGCTGACGGTACTTCTTCGCTTGCTCTAGCGCCATCACGAAAAAGGCCGCAAGGTCGATGACGACGACGGCCACTACATTGTCGTGCCTGACGCCGAACTGACGGATAAATGTGAGTTGTACCAACTCCCGCATCCCGCCGCATGCACTCGTCTGACACGAGATTAGATCAGATTACCCGCCTGCTTGGCCAAGGCACTTTCGGCAAGGTCGTCCAGGCCCGTGACCAGAGACGCAACAAGCTCGTCGCGGTCAAGATAATCCGGTCTGTGCAAAAATACCGCGATGCGTCGAGAATCGAACTCCGGGTGCTCGCCACGCTCAAGGCGAATGATGAGGAGAACCGGAATCGATGCATCCACCTGCGCGACTGCTTCGACTACCGTGGACACATTTGCATAGTCATGGACCTCCTTGGCCAGAGCGTCTTTGACTTTCTCAAGGGCAACGGCTTTGTGCCTTTCCCCAACAGCCAGATCCAGAGCTTCGCTCGGCAGCTGTTCACTAGCGTTGCATGTGGGTTGCCTCCCCCGCCCCGTCTCTGGCGTGATGCTGACTGTCGATGACTAGTCCTGCACGACCTGAACCTGATCCACACCGATCTGAAGCCCGAGAATATCTTGCTCTGCGACAACTCGTACCAAACCTTTACTTATAACCGCAAGATCCCATCGTCGTCCACTACCGTCAACCGGCAGGCCACCCAGCGGCGAGTATTGCTCGACACGGAGATCCGACTGATCGACTTTGGCTCGGCCACGTTCCAAGATGAATACCACTCCTCGGTTGTGTCGACCCGCCATTACCGGGCACCCGAAATCATCCTCGGGCTGGGCTGGTCCTACCCCTGTGACATCTGGAGCATAGGGTGCATCCTTGTCGAGTTCTTTACTGGAGATGCCCTGTTCCAAACGCACGACAACCTGGAGCATCTGGCCATGATGGAGGCGTTTGTCGGCCGCCGCACCGACCCCCACCTTGTTCAGACAGTCAACAAGATGTCGACGCGCAACGGCGGAAACCCCGCTTCAAAGTATGCCCTGCCCATGCGGCCATGCATCTGCACCGACGCCGACGCTAACATGCTATCAAGATACTTTAAGCGGCTCAAGCTGGACTATCCCACCGCTGACACTACGCGTGGATCTCGAAGATTTGTCAAGGCGATGAAGCAGCTTCACGTGCGTTGATGCAGTGCCCGTTGCCTCGCGTGGAGATTCACTGACCGCGATACAGGACGTCATTCCGTCGAACACCACATTCTTTAACAATTTCCTTGATTTGTTGACAAAGATTTTCGTGTACGACCCTGCGCACCGCATCACGGCCAAGGAGGCGTTGAACCACCCGTGGTTCAAGGAGATGGCTGTTCCCGACGACGGAACCGTGGCCGCCAGGATCCGGCTGGAGAGAAAACGAGCGGAACAGGAGCACTTGTGGGCACCGCACCTGGCTAGCTGAGGGTGCTGCCAGTTACTGAGAGCAACTTTGTCTTTTTATAACGACCGAACGAGCATGATCATGGAGTTGGGCGGTTTCGATGGCAGACGTGTGGGCGCAGAGAGATGACGGCTTTTCTGGAAGACCGACACGACGCCCAGCAGAATGGCACTGTACTTTTTAGTGCTTTAGCTGCAGTACTTGTCTTTGCACCTTCTGACCTGTCTCCGCGGAGGGTCACCATTTTCGGAAGTGGCACTGCCTTGTTGGGCTTGAAGGGCGTCAAAGGACATGGCGGACTCGTCCCATGACCCGTCTTGGACGACGGCATGTGCAACGAGGACGAGCTCTGGTTGTGTCAAGCCTAATATACACCTGTATCTGTCCTTCCCGCTCCGAGGATCTCGCCGTTTACAGACACCGAGGCGGTCAGTTACTCGGGCAGCTTGGAAGCCTGCATGGGCGCAGCTCATGAGTTGTTGGACGGGGCATCAAGCCGAGCTTGACTTGACCGCGACTGCAAACGACATGCTTGAAACA
Organism: Tolypocladium guangdongense; assembly: GCA_022114105.1. Lineage (NCBI taxonomy): Eukaryota > Fungi > Ascomycota > Sordariomycetes > Hypocreales > Ophiocordycipitaceae > Tolypocladium > Tolypocladium guangdongense. Next base: position 3,007,293 of record NRQP01000001.1, on the reverse strand, counting down.
GATTCGGGCAGGTGAATTGATGAGTCGGCTCGTTCTTTGTGCCGGAAGCTGACGAGTTCTAGTTGTCTTTGTCTTCCGCCGCGGCCTTGAAGAACTTCAGCAACTTGCGGCAGAGACATACACGACGGCCTGCCTTGCTGCTGCCTTTGTCTCGGGCAGAACGGCATCCTGTTCACGGCGGCGGCGCGGAAACCCAGCGTGTTCGCGGCGTGAGTGGCGGAATCCACGGATGGATCACTCGCTGCCGTGTTCACGGACCTTTGTGCCGCGCGGCATAAGACGTGGCCGGGCCTGTGGCGGGCGAACCGCGTCCTGGAGACTTGCCGCTTCGCTCTGGCACGACTTGACACGATTTGGGATAGAACCAGAATGGCTCCGCACATGTTAAGCGTGCGCAAGCGGATGGAGCCGTTTGGCGCCGAGGGAGGACGCTTTGAACACTTGGTTGTCGCGGACGTGGACAGCGGGCTGAGGGACATTCCGGACGCGGCACTCGACCAGCTCGCGCGGCTGCTGTACCTCGGGCCGGAGCTGCGCGGCGAGGCGTGGCTGCTGGACCAGGAGCGGCAGATGCGGGCGCTGGACGCGTGCCTGCTGCGGCCCAGGGGCCTGATCGACCGGCTCGCCATCAGCATGGGCAAGCACGGGGCGCCGTTCTCGCCGGCGCGCGCGAACCTGTGCCTGACGCACAAGCCGCTGGACCCGCGCGTGGTGCGCAAGCTGATGGTGCTCGTGGCGGACGAGTGCACGGTGCAGGTGGACCGCTTCCGGGGGGCGCGGGCGCGCGACGGCGTCGAGGTGCCGCCGGCGGTGCGGTGCTGGCTGGAGCGCATGGACTCGGCGACGGCGCTGTGGCTGGGGCGCGCGCAGTTCGAGGCCGTGTTCGGGCGGGAGGCGCCGCGGACGGGCGGGCCGGCGGCCGAGCGCCGGCGCTGCGAGGCGTGCATCCTGGCCGTCGTCGGGGGGTGGCCGCAGATGCTGATGGACCTGCGCGCGGGGCTGGCGGCGCGGCGGGCGTACGCCGGGGCGGCGGCGCGCGAGCCGCGGCTGCTGCGCGCCGTGGAGGCGTGGGCGCGGGTCCACGGGCCGGTGAACGGGCGGCGCATCGCGGCGCAGAGCGAGACGCTCGTCGGCGCCGTGGTGCAGCTGCGCAGGGACGTCCGCGCCGACCGGGAGCGGCGCCGGCGCGACGGGCACCGCGCGCGCCGGACCCGCGCCGGTGGACGGAGCTCACGCGCGAGGGCCTGCCGGTGCCGCGGCGGCCGCGCGGGGTGCCGGGCAACGAGAGCCGCTCGACGTTCCTGAGCACGGCGGCGTGCACGTCGGCCGAGCGGCTGGCGCTGGTGGGCCGCCGCAGGGACGGCAGCGCGGCGCGGGACGGCGAGCGCGGCGGCGTGGACGCGTGGGCGTGGCTGGCGGGCATCCCGACCAGGAGGAGCAGGACACGCACACGGGCCACGACGCGGCTCGGAGCTCAGCCCGCGCCGGTGCCGCATCCCGCAGACGCTCGCCGAGCTGGCCGCCTTCCAGCCCAGCGCGGGCCTCTCCCGGCGGCGCTCCCTCGACGCGGCGCTCCTCCCCGCGGCGCTCTCCCCCTGCAGCACGGCGAGCTCCTACTCGCTCGACTCGTACTACCTCGGAGCCGGCGGCGCGGACACGCCCGCCCTGTCCGACGACAGCGACGCCGACAGCGCGACCACGTCGGCGGCCATGCGTCGGCGCATGGGCGCGCTGCTCGCCGACGGCGGGCGCGACGCCGCGACGCCGCTGGATGCGGATGCGCTGAGGAGGCTGCAGGAGGAGGGGGGCGAGGACGGGGCCTGTTTGTGAACGAGGAGAGCTTGGCGAGGTTGGAGGGCGGGGGGGCGCGAGCGTGGTGAGCAGTCGGGGGGGTGGCCGGTGCTGTATAGGGATGGGGAGTAGTGTGTTGGATGGGAGTGATGGGAGTAGTGTTGGATGGAGAGTATTATTTGGGCAATGACATCGCCATATGGCCTTTATATCTATGGCTGACGCGTCACTCACCATGGTCGCAGAGACCCCGTCGCGAGGAGAATGGGCATCGCCTATGTACCCCCGAGGAACCCGACCCCTATGCAGACCTAGTCCGCCAGCTTCTCCATCAGCCTCTGCACCGCGGGCACGTAGCACGCCGCCTGCTGGAACTCGCCCAGCCGCACCCGCATCAGGTCAAACGCCAGCAACACGCCCTGCTCCTCGCCGCCGACGCGCTCGCGCCGCAGGCTGTCGGCCTTGGAGTAGCGCTGCGAAAAGTGCGTCAGCAGCGTGCGCCGGGCGCCCATCTCGCGCGCCACGCCGAGCGCCTCGGCCATGGTGGAGTGCCTCTTGGCCCTCGCGTGGTCCTGCTTGTCGTCGCCGAACGTGCACTCGTGCACGAGCAGGTGCGCGCCGCGGCAGGCCTGGGCAAAGGCGCTCGAGGGCCGGCAGTCGCCCGAGTAGGCGATGCGCAGCCCCGACGTGAGCTCGAGCTGCGTGCCGTAGGAGCGCCAGCAGTGCGGCACGGGCACGCGCCTGATGGACGCGAGGCCGAAGTTGGCGCCGGCGTCGGCGCCGAGGTCCTCGCGCGTGGCCACGTCGCGGTCCTTGTCCTTGGGCCAGGGGCAGCTGGGGAAGCGCAGGCGGTGGAAGCCGAGGTCCTCGACCTGCGAGAGCTCCTCGAGCATGGTGCGGTAGCGCCCGATGCACGAGATGGCCAGCGTGGCGCTGCTGTTGTCTCGCAGCGTCTGCTCGTACCAGGCCTTGATCAACGAGGCCGCGCCCATGTGGTGGTCGGCATGGACGTGGCTGATGACGATGCACCGGAGGTTGCGGAGGGCGTCGGCCGCCTCGTCGGCGCTGAACGCCCGCCTGATCTGTCCGAGGGTGCCCTCGCCGCAGTCGAGCAGGTAGTTGCCGACGCCGGGCACGCGGACCAGCGTCCCTGATACGTTGCGGTGTTTGCTTGGGACGGAGGAGCCGGTCCCGAGTGGGATAATCTCCGCGTCCCGGTTAGGTATGTTCTTCTCCATCTCTTCGATCCTCGCCAGTAGCTTCGAGTCTGATGCCTCTGCCTTGGCCTGGCTTGCCAGAGCCAGAACCTCTTCGTCCACCGCCTCCGAAGCTCCGAGCAGGTCCGGAAAGGGGGCCATGGCGTGGTCGTCAAACACGAGCCGCGGCATCAGCTGCAGCCTCTTCCCAGCCCGCCCGAGCTCTATGGGCGAATGGGCTGGCGGTGCTGGGTACGCGACCGTGTTGTCAAACTTGGCCAACGGGAACCGCTGCGGATCGATTCGCCGCAGCTTGACCTGGATCTCGGCCGCCCCCGGATGCGTAATCATGTTGGGGCACGTGTCCTCGGCGCAGAATACGTGCTTGATCTGAGGGTGCTTCTGGATGAAGCTGTGGACCCGAGCATCCTCCGCCATGCCTGGGCCGAGGATCCAGTACATGACGGCAACATGCTCCATCAGTTCAGCACTGGTCCACTCTGGGCGCTCCATGAAAGCACCCATAAAGTCTTGGCTGGGAATATCCGCAACGACGATGCCCTTTCCAGGCTGGCGTTCGCCGAGCACCATGTCCGGCGTCACCGTCATGCCGTCCTTGCCTGGGGCGCTCTGGCCAGAGGTCAAGAGCTTAAAGTCCTGGGGTTTAACGCCCAGTTCCTTTGCGGCCGGGGCGTTGAACTTGCCTCTCCGGTCATGGCACTTGACAATGTACGACATGGACGTCTCGCTGTAGCATGTCCGCGGGAGGGGAAAGTGGTTGATGGCCAGGACTTCGTCGCCCATGTTGCCGTCGCCAGACGTGTCGCTCGGGTCTGGAAACACCCAGGCAGTTTCGTCCGGGGTTGGAATCTCCGTGCTGTCCGTCGCATACGGGCCCTTGTACGTCTTCAGCGTGCCGTCCTCGACGGTGACGGCCGCGTCGGTGGGCTTGAGTTCGCCGAGCTTTCGAGGCACGAGCTCGGATCTGTTGCTCAGGCTGCCGCTGAACATGATTTTCTCGACGACCAAGGCAGCTACGTCGGGGTCTGAAATGGCCGATCTCGACTTGTATGGGGATTCTGTGTCGGCTCCTGAGGCGGTGCCATTTGTCTTGTCCACGCTGCTGTGACGGCGCTTCGGCGGACTGCTGGATCTTGCTCTCCGGACTGGAATCTTCCACACCCTGATTGCGTCGTCTGTCCAGTCTGGCTCAATGTTCGCAGCGTCTGCAGCTCTCGGATCTGTCCTGTGCTCGTGGGGTCGCACGTTGATGGGCTGGCGGAAGATGACGGGCCGGCACGCGGCCAGGACGTGGCACAGGTTATCGCCGCCGTGGACCCCGATCCCGTTGTGTGCGCTCTGCTTCAGGAGCTTCTGGCCCTTTTGCTGCCTCTTGGCGTTCTCCTGGCTCGTGTACTCCTTGGCCGAGTCGATGGCGCCGCCGACGCTGAGCAGGTAGCCGACCAGGCCGCCCATCTGGTCCCAGCCGACGGCGCCACTGAGGAACACGTGCTCGGTGCCGCCCATGTGGATCTTGCGGCTGCCAAAGGCGCGCTGGGTGCCCTCGGCGACGCGGCCGAAGATGTAGGAGCGCTTGTCGTGGTGCATGTATATGCAGGAGCCGGGGGTGTCGGCGGACGGGACGGTTGCGACTTCGACCGTGGTGGTCATGGTGGCGGCGTCGTGGCCCTTGAGCGAGCGCGCCTTTTTTGCGAAGCTTCGCGCGGGTCTCGAGTCGTGATGCGAGGGCAGAACGGGCCGAGATGTCGAGCTGCAGTGGAGTGTACGGCGTCTGGCGAAGGGAGTCTGCTGGCTGCTAGCGAACGGGGCCAGAAACAGACGGCTGCTAAGGAGTGACGTGGGAATTGCGAGGCTGCGTGTGCCCCATGGTTCCATCAGCTCGCGGGGAGGGTTGCCGAGGTCGATAAAGAGCGAAAAGTCGTGGCGGGCCGCATCAGATGTGGTTGTCGAAGCTGCCCCACGACAACTTTCTTTGGGAGTCACCTCGCCAAGCGTATCCACTACGATTCCTGGCTTACATAAGCATGGAAACTGCTTCTCATCTTTGCTGAGTAGCCTCAGCCACATCCGATGCTGGCAGCATCTTTCGGTCGATTTAAGACGGCGAGCTGATGAACCGATTCGGCGGGCTGCTGCGAATCTGCTTCTTGGCCCTGCGGGCCGGCGATGTTGAGCCAAGAGCCTGACCCGTTCCTAGGGCCGCCGGTGCAACCGAGCGGTTCCGCATCAGCCCTACGTCTCGGAGATGGTGTGGCGACATGACAATGTGATGCTTTTGTCGCATATTTAGTCAAAGAACATGGGCACACGTCTGATCTCTGCTTTCGACATGTCTAGTTGTTGTTGAATACACGACGGCACTGGCCTCCAGCCCCTCTATGAACTGCCGAGAGCACATCCCGCCGCTGTCGACAAATGAAAGCGAACAAGACAGGAACTTCCAGTGTAGGTATGATTCAAATGCCCCGCTGTTTTGAGTGCTTATCGCTGCTTGGTAATGTACCCATCATCAAGAGGGGGCATCATGGACGAATTGCGACCCCGAGATCGCTGCCGCTACCATCTCCACTCCCGCGCCCCGACTCACGTCGCATCGCAGCCGCAGTCGCGGAATGCAGACGGCTGCGTCTCATGCGCCTGCTGCTTCACCAGCAGGGGCCCGCTGCCAGGCGCCCTCTCCGCTCCCTTCCTCGTCGCCCTGTTCTTGATCGTCTCGCTGCCTCTCCCCGTGTAAGAGCGCTCACCATGTCGGACGGCATCAACCGCAACCCGCACCCCGACTTCAAGAAGGTCGAGGCCTCGCGCCCCGACTGGGACGAGGCGACGCGGTTCCGCTACACCAAGACCGTCGACCCGGCGTGGAAGTTCGGCGACGGCGCGAACCGCCTCCGGAGCGCAGAGGACAGGCGCAAGAAGCACATCGCCATCGACCCCTACGAGGACGGCCGCCCAGACGCCTTCAACTACAAGCTGCTCATCTCGGCCGTCGTGCCGCGGCCCATCGCCTTCATCAGCACGCGCAGCGCCGACGGCCGCACCACCAACCTCGCGCCCTTCAGCTACTTCAACGTGCTGAGCCACGACCCGCCGCTCTTCGCCGTCGGCTTCTCGCGCGGGCTGGCCGACGCCAAGGACACGCTGCGCAACGTCGTGGAAACGCGCGAGGCCGTCATCAACATGGTCGCCGAGCCGTTCCTCGAGGCCGCCAACGCGGCGAGCGTCGACGCGCCGTACGGGGCGAGCGAGTGGGACGTGAGCGGCCTGACGCCCGAATACGCGTGCGAGACGGTCAAGTGCGCGAGGGTCAGGGAGGCCGTCTGTAGCATCGAGGTGAAGCTGGACATGCTCAAGGAGTATGAGAGCAGGGCGACGCCGGGCAAGAAGACGGGGACGCTGGCTGTGTTTGAGGGCACGAGGATCTGGGTGAGAGAGGATGCGCTCAATGAGCAGAAGAACCTCGTGGATCCGGCTGTGAGTGTCATGGTGTGTGTGGCGAGACGAGATTGAGACTTCTAACATGGGCGTAGGTCCTGAGACCCATCAGCCGTCTGGGCGGCATCACCTACGCAAGAACCACGGAAGCCATGGAACTCACGAGGCCCAAGTTCCAGGACGACCTCGGCGGCCAAGAAGCGCTCGACAAGCTCAAACAGTCGAAGCAGTAGACACGGCCAACGATGGTGATGAAAGAATCGTCATATTCACAATGGGTCTAATCTATGGACAAGGACGCCGCGTCCCTAGCGAAAGACAAGCAGCAGCAGGCAGAGACTGCCGCCGTGTAGATCGTTTCATTCATATACAGTCGTCATAAGTCAACAAGAAACGCCGACGCGATCCCCCCCAAACCCCGTGTCCAGATGTGCTAGATGAGTGTCCATGTCCATGGCAATCCAAGATCAAAGACTTGGGTATGAAAAAGGCAGCAGCGTCACAGGTAGAAGCTCTGTCCCGGCTTTGAGATGACAAAGTCGCAGCCTAGGCGGGCGTCTTGGTCATACTCTCGCAACTGCAGCAATATGCTGTCGCCGACGTCGGGCCCGTCCGTCAGCCGCTCCTTGACGTGTATGATAACGACCTTGAGGCCCTCGAGGGGACGCCGGACCGGCACCGCGGAATCCTGGGACCCCATCTCGCGGAGGGACAGCTCGTCCGTCGGCGTCGCTAGGTGCGGCGTGTCGGGCGTGTCCACGGGCTTCGACGGCGACGGCTTGACCGACCTGGGCGACACGGGGTCCTCGGGCACGGAGCCCTGCTGACCGGGCGGCTGGCGGCGGTGGTCGGGCGCCTCGCCGCTGAGGCTTCCGCGCTTGCGCTTGCGCGACTCTAACGAGCGCGTCCTGCGCGCGACCTCGACCTCGCCGGCGAGAGCGCGCAGCTCCTCCATGACGAAGACAGGCTTGAGGTGCCCGAAGAGGCGGTCGTTGCTCTGCGAGTCGTCATAGCTGCACTCGATGAAGATGGCGGCCAGCGTGCCGGCCACGATCTTGAGCGCCGCCTCCTGCCAGATGCCCAGGTTGCGCGGGCTGAGCGAGATGCTGTCGGGCTCGACGTCGCCAAAGATGAGCACCTCGCGGCGGTGGCCGTGGTCCTGGATGAAGTAGGCGCTTGAGTCGTAGACGCAGTACCTCTCCTGCTGCTCGTTGCCGAGCTGGGGAGACGCACCGCCGAAGGTGGCCTGGCTGAGGAGCGTCTGCCCGCGTGAGGTCGGCAGCGAGGACGAATGGGCGTAGAGGTCGCGGCGCGGCGTCTGGTACGAGGCGTCGTGGCTGCCGAAGCGCGGCGATGCGCTGGACGCGGAGCCGCGGTGGCTGTGCCGCTCGATGCAGTGGCCGTGGCTGACGCTCCACGTCTTGACGAGCAGGCCGTCGCAGACCTCGAGGTACCCCTTGCCCTCGCCGTCGCCGAGGGCCGGGCTGCCGCCCTCAACGAGGCGCAGGTACGTCAGCAGGCCGGCGCCGTTGTTCTCGTCGCTGAGGTTGGGCCAGATGACGTTGTTGAAGATGTGGCTCTTGAAGGCCTGGATGGTGCTGGGCAGGCCGGCGAGCTTCTTGGGCCGCGTGCCGGGCAGGCCGGCCGTGTTGACGACGAAGCCCGAGATGTGGTCGAGGTGCGGGTGCGTGATGAGGTACGTGTCGACGAGGTTGCGCGTGACGTGCGCGGCGTTGGCGGCGGCGGAGCGGTGCGGCAGGGAGAGCCCGGCGAAGGGGCCCGTGGTGAGCGTGTAGGGCAGCGAGGCCGGCGGTGGCGATGGGAAGGCGTCGTGGATGAGGCGTGTGATGGCCGAGAGGTGGACGCCGGCGTCGACAGCGACGATGGAGCCCTTGGCCCAGTCCTGGGACACGGAGCGGACGAGGAACGCCGTGGCGTTGGATTCCTGGGGCCCGCCGCCGGAGCCCTGCGATGGCACGTTAGCCCGTCATCCCTGGCGTTGTTGAGGCTCTGGTGATGTTGGTGCTGGTGTCTCGGCCTGGCGCGGGCCGAGGCGAGAAGAGAGCGCATCGTAGCTGGTCGCGTGACGGCCTCGACAGCCACGTCTGCTGCCGATTGCTCCGATTTCATCGCCTGTCAGAGGTGCGCATCGCACGCAGCGCTCCATCTGCACGGCTGCAGCATGGCCCAAGCCGTCTCACATGACCTGCCAGCTCGAGCGTCGCATTACATGCAGCCAGCGCACCTCGAAACACGCACGCATGCACTTCCCGCAGACCAAGAGAATCCGGTGCCGAAGCATGACGAAAACGAATGCAAATCAAAGGGACGCGCGTACCAGCACAATGACCTGCAGGGCAGGGCCCGCGTCCTCCCCCATCGCTTCAAGGGCCGCCGTTGTGCTGTAGCCTGCAGGTGTCGTCGTGTCGTGTGTCGTCGTGTCGTCGTCGTCGTCGTCGTCGTCGCCGTCGCCGTCGCCGTCGCAGGGAGGTCACCAGCAGCCCAAAAAGTAGGTATGCAGCGAAGAATGTCTCGCCTCGAGTGATGTAGTTGGCCGCACGTGATTTCTGGCCTCGGCTTCAGCGTCAAGCCCAAGGCTGCGTTCCACCTCCAGCTGGTGCCGCTCCAGCTCTCACGAGCCTGTCAGCTCGGCGTTCGCGGTAGCTTGCTGGGGGGAAGTCGGGCTGGTTGTTAAAGTCACGAATAGCGAGCTGCCCTTGGTGTGACTCGTTGCTGGCAGCTTGCGCCCCGGGTCGGATCACGCACCGGGCCTCTAGCTGCTTTTGAAGGCGCCGCTCCCTCCCTCCCTCTCAGCCTGCCGTTCAACTTGTTCCTCCCTAGCGCCATGTCATGTCGCAGCTTCGGAGTTGCCGCCTCGCGTGCATGGGTCGCATTCCAACGCGCAGCCAGCCGCGCCCCGACGCCTGCTATTAGTGGACGGGCCCGCGTGCATGCTTTATTGCCCGTCCAGGATGGCGCCTCCGAGGTGCGGATGCGGGGACCTGCTTCTCGTGCCAGGCACTGTGCTTCGGGACTTTGCAAGCCAGGCTGCTGCCCCAGCGCAAAGAGGCACACCCATGTTTGTGTCACTTGTTTGTCCATCTCTCGTATTGCTTCTTTCGTCTTGCCACTTTCCAGCGCCTTTCCCCGTATACCTTTGGCTGCTGTTTTGACCGGGAAGACGGACACACCCAGTGCGGGGGGCCCAGACACGCTCTCAAGTATATAAGGCATGCCTCTCCCACTTCAAGTAAAGAGGGCACGCTCTTGCAGAATCGACATGCCTACGGGCGCCTTTTTCTTCCCCAATTGCGTCACCAATGAGTGAAAGTGAGTGAGACCTCCCGGTCAACAAGTGGGTGAGAATGAAGTGAACTTCTGTAGTAGCTGCCCAGCCTTGTGATCAGATGGTCTAAATGAGTGAAAACCCCCTCCTGAGTGATCAATTGACGCCCGAGAGAATTGAGTGCTTACGAAGTGTCCCTTCGGAGTCTACGTTCTCCGTCAAACTACGTACACACCCAGGGCCGAGTGCACCGGGATGAGAGCCACGGGCTGGCTCGTAGAGAGAACTGCCTGCCCAAACTAGCAACTTTCTTGTGTGGCGATTCAACAACATAAGGAACAAAACGATGCAACTGAGGCCTGCGCAAAATTAGGAGGAAAATAAAGGGGCTTGATTACTGACTGACGGGCATGAGGGACCATCTGATCTTGTAGATGAGGCTGTCCCTTATATCTATTTTGATGGAGGAGATCGTGCGGTCCGAATGACTTTCCAAACGCGATGCGCGGGAATACACTCAAGTCTCTTGGGCGTCAATTGATCACTCAGAAAGGGGATTTGACTTAGAGCTTCTGCAGTAGTCTAAAACTTCGTGACGAGTATAGTTATTCACTTTATGCTCACTCACTAGTTGACCGTGCGGTCTCACTCACTTTTACTTATTGGTTAACGCAATTAGGGGAGGATAGGGCGCCCGTAGGTATGTGGATTCTGCAAGAGCGTGCCCCCTTTTATTGCCGTGATCTCACACGGGCACAAGGACGAGGACTGAGACAGTCAGGTGGGAGCAGCAACACTTCGCGTTCGATGTAAGACTTAAGCTTGCCGGTGGCAGAGAACCGCCGCCGGGCTCGCCTTTTATCTCCTGAGCTACGCACGTGATATCCTGCCACGTATGCAGTCCGAGTCGTGAGAGCTAGACTTCCGCGCTCTGCCCATGACGGTAAGGCACATGTCTCTCATAGGCCTTACACCCCTTTTCTTTAGAGAAGGAGAGAGGCGTCCCTTATATATAGTAATAAGCCCCTTATCTCCCTGCACTTTTTGTAATTTTCTGTTTTATCCTAGTCCCCGGGTCTATACTTCCGACCTAATAAACTAGTCGTTATATTTATGTACAGATAGCTGGTTGGATTCTAGCAGCAACTTCGCAGCTGTGTCCATCTGCAGTACTATAATTATAATTATGTCTTTATTTATTAAATAGCTATCTCTATTACAAATTATTAAATAGCTGTCTCTCTTTGCGTGATTTATTAGATAACTATTCCTGTTTCTGGGGTAATAGCTCGGAGATCCGTCGGTTCCGCCTCACCACAACAGTCCCGAGATGCCTCCAGTGCGCCAGCGTTATGCAGTCCTCTGCAAGCAATACCGGGGACTCAGCTCGCCAGCTGTCAATTTTCCATTTTCCCTACTCCATTTTCCTTTCCTAAACTCCAAATGTAACGTGCCGACGCCCATGTGTCTATCCTTTTCGCATCCAGAACACCGCGGGTGGACATGGGTTGTCCCGTCGTGCCAGCACAGATCTCTGCTGTGCAAAAGAGGGAAAGCAATGGTAGCCGCTGTCCACAAAGACAAAACCCGCCCGTCTATCGTGTCATGCAAAATCCCGGTCTCACAGCCAATGCTTCTTACAGCCAATGCTGGTGCTTTTTGTTCATGCAATTGCCAAACCAGTCGTCGTCGGTCGGCGGCTGGTCAGGCACACACGCTTGGTCGCGAGGTGGAAATGCGGCCATGTCGAGATGTCTGAATGTACAAGAAGGTGGGCGGCCAAGATGCAAGAAAATGGGACAGCTCGGCAGGGAGCCGTCAATAGCGAAGCGAAGGGTGTCGAATGGCGAATCAAGAGTCGACAGCGCAAAGCCATTACAAGACGAATCAAATGATGTAGAACGCGAACGAAAAACGCAATGGGGATCAGGCCGGCTCTGTCGGCCAGCAGCCGAGCAAGTGTGCTCAAAGTGACAAGTCGTCGGGGAGTCGTCTGTTCTCTCTCCTTGGTCGACATCGGCGTTGGCACCACCGAGATGCCGCCGTGTTGCAGTCCTAGGCTTTGCTCTTTCCCTTCGTTCCTCCCGCTCGAGGGCTCTGGCGAGAGTTTCGGCGAGCGTTATGTCGGTGAAGCCTGGCTGGGCTCTGCCCAGCAGCAGATGTAGGGCTCAGAGATCCAATGGAGCCGCCGAACAAGCTGTCTTCGGCAGTCTTCTCCACCTCGCCGTCTTCACTCGTCTTCTCAACAGTACGCTGCCGCTTGGGGCCGGCTGCCTCGGCGGTCTCGTCCGAACCGCCTCGCTTTCTCTTCGAGGTGCCCTTGTCGAGGTGCTGGATCTTGGCATCGCGCTCCTCGTTGGAGCTGTCTGCGTCGCTGCGCTTGCGCTTCGAGGCCCTCTTGCCGCTTCTCACGTTTCTAGCGGGCGCTGGGCCTGGAGAAGCGCCTGTCAGGCTGGCCGGCCCTGCGGCGCTGGCTGGGCTTGATGCCGCCCTGTTGATGCTTGCCACTACCGCCCTGGCAAGAGCGGGGCTCGAGGAAGCTCCGCCGACGACGGCCGCCGCGCTGGCGAGGACTGGGCTCGATGCCTGCTCCTCGACAAAGTTGGCGAGGGGGTTGAAGTATTCCCGACGATTCGTTCCCGGAGTCTCTTCCTGCCACTCGCTCAGTTTGAGGAGGTCGTATGGGTCCTCTCCCGTGGCGGCAACGGCGCCCTCAGCAGCGACCTGAGCAGTGCCCTCTGCGTCGCGTCCCTTTGGGGTCGTTGTGGTCAAGCTCGTGTTGGCAGCCTCGTAGCCGCTGGAAGGGCTTTGCGGCTCCATCGGAAAGGCAAGTCCAAGGGCCGGATCACAGGCTTGCTCGCAGGCCTGCTCGCCAGACGACTCTTCAGACTCATCCAAGTGCGGGAGCAGGCTCCTCTCCTGCCTCTGGTTGGCCTTGCAGGCCCTGCTGATGGCGATGAACTTTCCCAGGTCTCCCGTGTGCACATCAATCGTCTTCCTCTCCTCTGCGCGCTTATGCTCGTTGCGCGCTCGGCGAGCCCTCTGGCGGGCCGTCGTCTGGTTCTGCAGGTGGTACTTGACGAGTTTGTAGGACAGCGTGTGCCGGTGCTCGCGGGGGGTCTTCCTGGGGCCGTGGCTGCGGAAGCTTGCGGCTTTGTCCTTGAACCAGGGCTCCATCGCCTCGCGGACAATCTCCCGGTCAGAGTCTCGCTCCAGCGTCATGGCGTTGCTCATCTCCTTGGGGAAGCGTCGGGTCTCGGCGCGGAGGCGCTTGGCCTCGTAGAACTGCACAGGATCGAAGCACTGCTCGAAGCACCAGAGGTGCATGAGGCCCGCGTACTTGAACGGGTCTTTGGTGCCGTCGGAGGTCAGGACGGGCATCTCGTCAAAGGCGACCCGCAGCCATCCGGAGGAGATGACTCGCTTGCTGACGGGGCATCCCTCCCATCGGCACTTGTTGTCGTCCTCGCTGAGGCGGTTGGCGACTTGCGACGGCGTCTGCTGGAGCCAGATGACGCATCTGCCAGAGTTGAGGTACAGGCGTAGTTCTTCGGCCGTGTACGCTCGCCCCTCGGAGAGCTTTCCGTCCGGGGTGTAGGTGAAGAGTGGGCATCCCTCCATGGTAGTAGGTCCCCATGACATGGGTCGTGCGATCTGGGCAGTGTAGACTCGCGTTGGGTCGCATCGGGGGTCGCCCTTCTTCTTCATGGCCCGCGTAGAAATGACCTTGCGGTCCTGAATCTGGTCGACAGCGTCAAAGGCATCGCTGCAGCCATTTCCGTTGATGAAGGCGTAGGGGGCCGGCATGACATAGCCGCCAGGCTGCTGATAGAGGACGGGTGCTGCATTCCGTGCGATCTCTGCCTGAGACGGCGTCCAATCCTCAATGGGAGGCACTGGAACAGCATCCAGATCACCCAGGAACTGACTTGGGCTGTTGATATCAACAGAAGCCCTGGTAGTTTCTTCTCCCTCGCCTGCAGTGTCCGTCGTAGGTGCCGTCGCGAGCTGGATCGACTCTGTGGCCGGACTTCCATAGGCAGGGACTTGCGAGTTGGCAATGGCGGGCTCGGGGTATGGGGAGTTGGGCGCCCCAGAAAGAGCCTCGGTCGGTTCATGCTGGGGCTCGTAGGGAGGGTGGACGGGGAAGTTTGGGGTTTTCGTCCCAAGAGTGGTTGCCAGGCGTGGGGGGAACCAGTCCAGAGAGCTGGGCTGTCGCTGCTTGAGAGGATGAGACGAATCAAAGCCAAGAGGGAAGCCGTTGACAGGCGAGTGGTTCGCGTTGTATCCGTGAGCGGGAAACTGAGCATTCTGGTAGTTGGCGTTCTGGGGCGCCCTCTGCTGGTACCGGGGCTGGTTTTCTCGTGAAGCCTGAGAGCGAAGCGCGTTCGCCTGCGCACAAGGACTCGCGCGCGCGCTGCCTCCTGAGCCGGGCATGCGCTGGTGGTAGCGGCCAGGATGAACCGCCGGTGACTGCATAGCGCAGTGCTGCTGAGCAAAGAACTGCTGTTGTGGGGGGAACCCGAAGCCAGAGTTGTGATGGAAATGTGAAGGTGGGAATCCCATCAGCTGGCCGCCTTGGAAGGGCTGTGCAGGAAAAGAGTTCCCTAGCCAACCCTGCGCGTTCGGGAGAGGTCCTGGGTACTGCACGTGGTTTGGGTGCACTGTTCTGGCTGATGGCGTGCTCAGGCGAGGAGTGCCTTGCTGGCAGTGTGGGTAGGCCTGACTGTGAATCACGGGAGGCAGTTGGAATATCAAACCAGTATGGGGGTCGACGTAAAAGCCGCTTGGGACAAAGGGCAGTTCATTGCCATTGGCCTGCGGGACGGTTCCCACAGTTGCCGCAACCTGGTCAGCGTCTTGAGCGGCAATTGGCTGTTGCTGAGACTCAATCATCGTTGCAGGAGGCTGAGACTCAATCGTCGTTGCAGGGACCTGTGCCGTCTCCGCATTGTCAGATACAGGAGACAGTCCAGAGTGAGGAGGGCTCCTACCGGTACGTTGAGACTGGGCAATAAGTCGCTGCTGTCCAGCTCGTTGTTGGCTAACTCAGCCATGTCGAACAACTCATCAATTTGCGTAAAGTTGTCAAAGTTCACCTCGGGCTCGGAAGCACCCATTGTGGACATTGTGGATGCTTGTGCCGCCGCGTTCTCTCTGGTCATCACTGATGTTTGTGTTGAAGACAGTGGGTTCGGCGGCGGCGGGAGTCGCGGATGCGATGGATGAAAGGAGGACATTATCAGTCCAAGCGTTCTCAATTTATAAGTTTGGGGGATGGCATCTAGGACCGACTGGAGAGGTCGGACCAAGCAGGCGGGCTGGGCCAAGTAGTGACGAAACACGGACAGGACAGATGCGGCAGATGAACAAGATTCGGAGGCAGGGAGAGAGGAGCCAGTCATATTAATCATGAGACAACACGGCTAACTAGGAGAGCAAGAGCAATGATTTCACAGCCAGCTTCATTGTCCTGTTTGTGAGCTGCTCGTTTGAATCGGAAATAGACTGCCAAAGAACCGGGGCCGCACGGCTTTGTTCTGGACAGTTACACCTCCTTTCCATTTATCCTTCGAGACTCAGCAGGTGAACAAACCAGAATGACGGCGAGCGAGTGGCCCAAGGCCCTGCCAAGACTCTTCAGTTCCCGGCCGCGTTACCGGAGGCGTAGTCCCCTTCGTCGTTGACACCTGGATGGCCAGTTAGTTCCTTGATTTTGCAGGGATGAACAGTGAAAGAGGAGTTCTGGGGCACATGAGCCGACTCGACAGGATCAGAGCTCAAGGCGGGGGTTTTCAGCGTATCTCGTTCAGAACAGGTTTGCGTTTGCTCTTCTTCTCACGTAGATGGCTTGGGGCGGTCAGGGATTGTCCAATCGGACGAATTACCTTGTTGACAAACGCGACCGGGCAGGGCCAGGCGCAGTGGCCACGTGTGGGAACTCGGATATCGATGCCGAACAAAGCTTTGACTGCTGCCCGGCTTGAAGCTCTGAATTACGGGGCGTAGAAGGGGTCAAACTGTCAGAGTTGGCAATGCCAAAGAGGTGAGAGCGGACGAGGCGACCCCTTTTGAAGCACGATCCAGAAACCCAAGGGCTGGCAACCACAGTATCTGCCTCCTGAGGATCGCCATTGAGCAGCGTAAAGATGAATTGACTCTTTGAAACATCTTCGGACCAAGAATCCTTGAAAAGGGACCGGAGACCGGCGAGAAAACTTTCAGGGCAGTTGTTGAGGGCGTGATACTTGCGGTGAGATTGAGATGAAGTCGCTTTTCATTGCTGCAGTCGGATAATAGAGCTTCCCCAGACTTGAGATGCACGGAACTCGGAGGAAAGTTTCCGGATCGACAGCAGGGGTGCATATCGACCCCCGGCCTAATACCCTGCAGTTACATGTTGCGTCTGCGTCTGGGACAGGTCGCTGCTACGGCGTGACAAACTGTCGGATGCTTCATCAAGATAGCGGCAGTGGGAAAAAGCTATCCATCATCTCGTTGTGCTATGGGTGGGTTTCCAGAGTATTTTAGATTGCAGCGCTCGATATACCTCACAAACGGGAAGTGAGACCAACCGTGAGCCGCACGGTCTAAGCACAGACATTCAAGAAAGGGAACATTAACTCCCATGAAAGCCTTCGTCTAAACGTCAGCACGGGCTTCCAAGTCGTTACAGAGCGCGCTAGATTTGAATAAGATGTCGTTTTTTTCTTGAGCCCGACCTGCTCTCAGCCATCAAATGTCGAGCTAGTAAGTTGTTGTTCTCACAACCACTTCCTGACTCGCAGCGCCAGATTTGATGCGTTCTTGACCTGCTGTGGCTTCTTGATTCACTGACACTCGATGCCATGTTCACTCCAGACACTGTAGGATCGCAGGACGATCTTTATGTACTGTCGATTTCCCTGTAGTCTTGCGCGTGATGTGAGCGGTGTTCATGGGACTCTGGCCTTGTGAGTTTGCGACTACCTGCACCTCACTGGGCATCGGTGAATGCTGCCGTTACCAGTTCCACGGGCTGCGGATTCACGGCCAGTCTTGCCAGTCTCCCATGTCGGAATGCAATGCCAAATCGCGCGGCTAATGACCACATTGCCAACGGGCAAGCAGACAGCCAACGGTAGTGGGATCAGCAGATTGGCGATTCCGAGGAGCTTGGCCACGGGGATACATATGATAGGAGGTGACTTTTGAGGATGGCAATGGCTTACGGCCAGGACGGACAACGGACCACGGCTCACCACTAGTCGTCCCATATTTGTCTACGGTCCCACCGGTGATGGATGGCCCTTTGTAACGCGAGTCTGAGGAGACGAGGCCTAGGCGGGATGATCAGTAGAAGTATATTGCTCTGGTTGAGAAGACTGAAAGAGTACAGCCGAGATGGGAAACTCTCGGCTGCGCTGAGGAACATGGGCATGCAAGACATGGCGCAGGCAGCTTGGCTACCCTTGGATGGACCATCAGGTCTCTAAGATAAGGTGCTGGAAGAGCTGAAACCCACGCTGAATTGAGTCCATTTGCAGAATCCTCCATCCGCAAGAACACCCGTCATTGTCTCCCTTCACAGCTGGCATACGCCTCTGTTGCGGGTGGCATCGAGCCTCTCTCCTCACGGCTTCCCTGGCCGCCGAATGAAGCATATCTGCCCGCAGCGGTGCTTGAAATGAAAAATCATAGAAGCGGCTTCGTCGCTGAATCCGGACAATCCCGCGGCTCGAAATAGACGGAGCGCCGGGGTTATTAATTTTAATGCTCGTATGCGCTCGGGTCCTGGCCAGGGTCATGACAACATCTCGTGTCGAGGCGCCAGGCTAAGCCACTTCTGGCGTCCGCGCCCACGCCACACCATCCCGTCCGCTGAAAACTGGCAACTGGCAGCCGCTCGCAGCCCCTCACCAGTCGGTCTGGCCCATCCACTTTCCCTTCGGGCCAACCTACGTCACGAGACTTTTGCCGCAACCGTGACGGAGCCCAAGCAAGGCCGTTCCTCTGCCGAGGGCATGGCCAGCTTGCAAACCTTCAACACCAGCTTTTGAATAGACACAGCCAGTCGCCGCGCGTTGCCCCCGACAAGCGCACCGCTGCCTCCTCGACCATGGCCGACGACAACCCCGAGCTCCAGGCCAAGCTCGACGACCTGGAGCGCGAGTTGGAGGTACGTTGATTCTGTGCTCCAAGTTGCGGCCTGCGCAGCACGCCCAGAGAGCCCCTTAGGCGTCGCCATGATGCTCGCCGTGCCTTTCTTGCCAATTGACCTGGGCTGACGACTCGACTCGCAGGAGGGAGACATCACGGAGAAGGGGTAAGCGAGCATCTCATGCGTCCGCGGCTGCGCTCACCAGCTCGCCGATGCAACTCAGGATCTGACGGCCTTGCAGCTACCAGAAGCGACGAACCATATTGCTATCACAATATTTTGGCCAGCCCAGCGCACCCCCGGCCCCGGAGCCGCGGTCGGGACTACGGATACACTCAGTCGACGACGACCAGCCGTACACCTCCCAGGATGGCCACCGGGCCGCCGCCTATGCCGCCATCGGGGGCCACGACTCGGATCCCGCCAGCCCCGGCTCTCCCGTGTACCGACCTGGATCGGCCTACGGCCCACCGGGGGCTTCTCGCGCGTCCCCGGAGACGCACCCAGCTGGGCTCCTGCGCCCAGGCGGCCCGATTGCCGAGCGCCCCGTGCCCGCGGGGCGCGACTCGCTCTTCCTTGCCCCGGGTAGCGACGGGCCAACCCGGAGCGGGACCATGGTCTCTGGAGACTACGCCTTCAACCCCGACCAGCAGGGTGCCTATGCCGACCCGCAGCAACAGCAGTACCATGACGGCAGAACGGGGACACTGCACGACTCCCAAGGGTTCTTCTCCGACTTTGCCGGACAGGGGCACTATGACCACCATCAGTCGGGCGAGTATGGCGCGCCCCAGAGGTATTCTTCCAGCGATGCCTTCTCCCCGACGGCCGCCATGGCGCCGCCGATGCTCACCGCCAGCGACCTGCCGCCCCCCGAGGTTCTAGAGTACCAGCTGCCGCTCGAGCCCAGAGAGGTTCCCTTCGCAATCTACGATCCGCATGACACCAACACGCCCATGTCTGGATTCGACAACATGGCGGCCGTGCTGCGGCACCGAGCTCGAAAGACGGCCAAGGTGCCGGCGTACTGGGTCCTGGACAACAAGGGCAAGGAGATAGCATCCATCACCTGGGACAAGCTGGCTTCGCGAGCGGAAAAGGTGGCCCAAGTCATAAGAGATAAGAGCTCCCTCTACCGTGGAGACCGAGTCGCCCTGGTCTATCGCGACAGCGAGATTATCGACTTTGCCATTGCTCTGATGGGGTGCTTCATCGCCGGCGTCGTCGCCGTTCCCATCAACGATCTGCAGGACTACCAGCGGCTCAACTACATCCTGACGTCGACGCAGGCCCACTTGGCCCTCACGACGGACAACAACCTCAAGGCGTTCCAGCGCGACATCACGGCTCAGAAGCTCACTTGGCCAAAGGGGGTTGAGTGGTGGAAGACGAATGAATTCGGGAGCTACCATCCCAAGAAGAAGGACGATGTCCCTGCGCTGACGGTCCCAGACCTGGCGTACATTGAGTTTTCCCGCGCGCCGACTGGCGACTTGAGGGGAGTCGTCCTTAGCCACCGAACCATTATGCACCAGATGGCGTGCATGAGCGCCGTGATTTCCACGGTCCCGCGCAATGGCCCGGGGGACACCTTCAACCCGTCGCTCCGAGACAAGAACGGCAGACTCATCGGTGGCGGCGCCGGAAGCGAGATTTTGCTGTCGTACTTGGACCCGCGGCAGGGCATCGGCATGATTCTCAGCGTGCTGTTGACAGTCTACGGCGGCCACACGACCGTCTGGTTTGACAACAAGGCGGTGGACGTCCCGGGTCTGTACGCGCACCTCATCACAAAATACAAGACGACGGTCATGATCGCGGATTATCCCGGACTCAAGCGAGCGGCATACAATTACCAGCAGGACCCGATGACAACGCGGAATTACAAAAAGGGGATGGAGCCGAATTTCCAGGCGGTGAAGCTGTGCTTGATTGATACCCTTACTGTTGACGGCGAGTTTCACGAAGTGCTGGCCGACCGATGGCTGCGGCCACTGCGGAATCCCAGGGCACGAGAGGTTGTCGCGCCGATGCTGTGCCTCCCAGAGCACGGAGGCATGGTCGTCAGCATCCGCGACTGGCTAGGAGGCGAGGAACGCATGGGAGTGTCCCTCAAGCTCGAGCGAGAGCCCGATCCGGACTCGGACGGGGAGCAAGAGGACAAGGGCGAGGAAAAGCCTACGCCTTCCAATGGGTTCGCAAGCCTGCTGGGTGGCGGTACGACGACGACCAAGGAGCAGCGTGGCAATACCGAGTTGAACGAGGTGCTGCTCGACCGCGAGGCGCTCAAGACGAACGAGGTCGTCGTCACGGCCTACGGTGACGAGGTTCCAAAGAAGGCGGCCAGCGAGCCTGGCATGGTCCGAGTCGGCGCGTTCGGCTACCCCATCCCGGACGCGACCCTGGCTGTGGTTGATCCCGAAACGGGCCTCCTCGCCTCGCCGCGCTCGGTGGGCGAGATCTGGGTCGACTCGCCGTCGCTGTCTGGCGGATTCTGGGCGCAGCCGAAGAACACGGAGCTCATCTTCCACGCGCGGCCGTACAAGTTTGAGCCGGGCGAGCCGACGCCGACGCCGGTCGAGCCCGAGTTCCTGCGGACCGGCCTGCTGGGCACGGTGATTGAAGGCAAGCTCTTCGTGCTCGGCCTGTACGAAGACCGTATCCGGCAAAAGGTCGAGTGGGTCGAGCACGGCCACGAGATCGCCGAGTACCGTTACTTTTTCGTGCAGCACATGGTGGTCAGCATCGTCAAGAATGTCCCCAAGATCTACGACTGCTCTGCCTTTGACGTCTTTGTCAACGACGAGCACCTGCCCGTGGTGGTGCTGGAGTCGGCGGCCGCGTCGACGGCGCCGCTCACGTCGGGGGGCCCTCCCCGGCAACCGGACACGGCGCTGCTGGATTCGCTGGCAGACAGGTGCATGGAGGTGCTCATGCAGGAGCACCACCTCCGGCTCTTCTGCGTCATGATCACGGCGCCAAACTCGCTGCCCCGGGTCCTCAAGAACGGCAGGCGTGAAATCGGCAACATGCTCTGCCGCCGGGAGTTTGACCTGGGCAACCTGCCCTGCGTCCACGTCAAGTTTGGCGTGGAGCACGCCGTGCTGAACCTGCCCATCGGCGTCGACCCCATCGGCGGCATCTGGTCGCAGATTGCCTCGGACTCGCGGGCGGATATCCTGGCGCCGGCCGACAAGCAGTACTCGGGTATCGACCGACGCGAAGTCGTCATCGACGACCGCACATCCACGCCGCTCAACAACTTTGCCTGCATCACGGACCTCATCCAGTGGCGCGTCGCGCGTCAGCCGGAAGAGCTGTCGTACTGCACCATCGACGGCAGGGGAAGAGAGGGCAAGGGCATCACGTGGCGCAAGTTCGACTCGAGGGTCGCCGCCGTGGCCATGTACCTCAAAAACAAGGTCAAGGTGCGGCCTGGCGACCACATGATCCTCATGTACACGCACTCTGAGGAGTTTGTATTCGCAACCCACGCATGCATCAACTTGGGCGCGGTCGTCATACCCATGGCGCCGCTGGACCAGAATCGACTCAACGAAGACGTCCCCGCCTTCCTGCACATCGTCTCCGACTACAACGTCAAGGCCGTGCTGGTGAACCAGGACGTGGACCACCTGATCAAGCTCAAGCCGGTGGCGAGCCACATCAAGCAGTCGGCGCAGATCCTGAAAATATCCATCCCGAGCCTCTACAACACTGCCAAGCCGCCCAAGCAAAACAGCGGGCTGCGGGACTTGGGGCTGACGATTGACCCGGCCTGGATCCGACCCGGGTACCCCGTCGTCATCTGGACGTATTGGACACCCGACCAGCGGAGAATCGCAGTTCAACTGGGGCACGACACCATCATGGGCATGTGCAAGGTGCAAAAGGAGACGTGCCAGATGACGAGCTCACGACCCGTCCTTGGCTGCGTCCGCAGCACCACCGGCCTGGGCTTCATCCACACCTGCCTCATGGGCATATACATCGGCACGCCGACCTATCTGCTCTCGCCTGTCGAGTTTGCCCAGAACCCAATGTCATTGTTTGTCACCTTGTCCAGGTATAAGATCAAGGACACGTACGCAACCCCTCAGATGCTGGACCACGCCATGGTGGCGATGCATGTCAAGGGCTTTACGCTGCACGAGATGAAGAATATGATGATTACGGCCGATGGCAGGCCGAGAGTGGACGTGTTCCAGAAGGTCCGGCTTCACTTTGCGGGCGTTGGCCTGGATAGGACGGCCATCAACACGGTCTACTCTCACGTACTCAACCCGATGATTGCATCGAGATCGTACATGTGCATTGAGCCTATTGAGCTGTGGCTCGACACCAAGGCCCTCCGCCGCGGCCTCGTTGTCCCTGTCGACCCCGACTCGGATCCGAAGGCACTGCTGGTGCAAGACTCGGGCATGGTGCCCGTGTCGACGCAGATTGCCATTGTGAACCCGGAAAGCCGCGCCCACTGCCACGACGGCGAGTATGGCGAGATCTGGGTCGACTCCGAGGCATGCGTCAAGTCATTCTACGGGTCCAAGGACGCATTCGACGCCGAGCGGTTCGACGGGCGGACCGTTGACGGCGACCCCGGCGTGCCGTACGTGCGAACCGGCGACCTTGGCTTCCTGCACAACGTAAGTAGGCCTATTGGGCCGGGAGGGGCGCTGGTGGACATGCAGGTGCTGTTCGTGCTGGGCAGCATCGGTGAGACGTTTGAGATTAACGGCTTGAGCCACTTTCCCATGGACATTGAGTACTCGGTGGAGCGATGCCATCGCAACATTGTGGCGGGAGGCTGGTGAGTATTGCCACGCCCTGCGATTGCACCTACTTACTGGCTGACCTTTGCCTCTGCAGCGCTGTTTTCCAGGCCGGCGGACTTGTCGTCGTTCTGGTCGAAGTGAGCCGCAAGCCCTACCTTGCGTCGCTCGTGCCCGTCATCGTCAACGCCATCCTGAACGAGCACCAGATCATTGTCGACATCGTCGCATTTGTCAACAAGGGAGACTTTCCCCGGTCACGGCTGGGCGAGAAGCAACGAGGCAAGATCTTGGCGGGATGGGTGACGCGGAAGCTGCGCACCTTGGCCCAGTTCGCCATCCGGGACCTGGACCCAGCGGCCATGGGCGAGCCGGGAAGCGGCAGCGCCGAACCGGGCGGCGACCCGAACAGGGTGTCCACGGGAAGCATTCGTAGCTCGGGCGTCCCGGCTGCCGGATCATCCAGCCTGAGAAATGTCGAGCACGCACCGCAGATCTTGGAGCAGGAGGAATTCGAGCAGCAGATGGACCAGATGGCCAACATGACCCCGGTGGGCACTAGGAGGAGCATGTCGGAGGACCAGATGACCACGCCGACAGGCTACGCGCAGGGCGCGGCATCGGGCGGACTGTCCGGCGCGGGCGAGGCACGCCGCGACAGCGCGAGCCAGGGCTACGGCCACTTGGACAGCCAGCGGTGCGACGACGGCGCGGACCAGGGACCGCCGCCCGTGGGCCCCAAGCCGACGCCGAGATCCGGGGACGGTCCTGCGCCTCCCAAGATCCGACTCCCCGGCGTGGACGGCCGCGAGGGCCTCGACTTGTGGAGCGGGGACGACGGCGGCGACGACGAGGAGGACTGGACGGCCAACGCAATCATGCACATGAACCTCGCCGGGGATATGAACCCCAGGTGAACGGCCGTGAGCATGCGGTTGAAGAGCGCATTAGAGAGGCATGACGCAGCGAGGTGGGCCGCACTTGGCGGAGGAGTTTGGGTACGGTACAGCGAGCTCATGATACACGACCACCACCAGCCTGTAGGGTTTCTTCTCCATTCTTTTGTTCTCCGGGGGAGATCTTGTACAAACGTGGTGCAGCATAGAGAACCATGACGAATAAAGAGCATTCTTCGCACGAGTTGTGCAAAGTGTGAGCCTTTCGATCCATGTACAGAGTGCCTATGGCCATGGCCAAGAACGCCGAGCTGTGAACAGATAAAAGTAGCGACCAGAATGAATATCCAGTGGCAGGGTTCCGTTTCTCATATGCCAAAATAAATCACAATTCGCGTGACTGCCTCGGGCAGCGCATGGGCATCACTCAATTCACTCTAACCCCCCCCTCGACCCTCAACGTGCCCTGGAATCTCACCGCGAGTGGCTATGCAGCGGCGTGGAGTCGAGCTCGTGGGGGATGTCGGCGAGGACCTCCTGCGGCGGCTGGCGGCCGTTGACGGGCTGGTGGGAGGTCGCGTAGCCCGGCGCGGGGGACTCCTCGGGCGAGGAGGGGCGGGCGTAGGCGGCGCCAGGGAGGAAGAAGGCGGCGAGGGCGAGGGCGATGACGCCGAGCGACGCCGACGCCGACGCCGGCTTCGGCGCCGGAGGAGGGGCCGCTAGCGGAGGAGTCGGGCGAGGAGGTGCCGCTGGGGTTGCCGCCGAGGATGGTTCTTGTTGTGGTTGCGGAGTTCAGGAAGCCCACGTCCAAGAACACGGTTGAGTACGCCCCATTGTCGACCCTTTTCGCGCTCGCCATGAGCCAGTGCCGCGCGGCCTGTAGACCTTCGTGTTGGCATTCGAGCTCGTAAACGCCGGGCTGCCCGGGTGGACGTCGAGGTACGGCCGGAGCCGTAGCGGACGTTGACGAGGCGGTACGAGTCGTTGCCCCGGCTGCCACTTCTGCTCGTCGCCGCCGTCGCCGGCGGCCATGCGGGGCGCGTCGGGTCCGAGTCGGCCCCGTCCCTGCGCCGGCAGACGGCGAGCTGCCGCGTGATGGACGTCTCGGTGCGGCGGACGCGAAGCGGCCGGGCTTGTCGTCGACGGGTTGCTGGGTGTTGGAGACGGGCAGCAGGCGCGACGGGGTGTGGGACGCGCGGATTGCTAGTGCTGGTCTGCGCTTGCGCCCCAGACGGCGAGGAAGTCGTCGCGCGATCTGCAGCATGGAGCCGAACCAGGGTTTTTGTAGTTGTCGATGCGGACGTGGTGCTGGGCGTTGGGGTCGATGTCGGCGGCGGCCTCGAGGTCCACATGCTGGGCGGCTGGCTTTCTCACTGTGGCGGTGGCGAACTGGCGATGTTGGTTGTTGTGGTGATGGTGTTGAGAAGGGCGCGGTCACGGCAACCGCGGTGATGGGCGTGGCGGCAGGAGCAACGACGAGCCGGTTACCCTGCCCGTTCGGCCGGATCCTCGCGTCAGCACAGCACCTCGATGGGTGTCAAGGGCTGCCGTGGCCACTAGATCCTGATGCTCCATCCCGTCCCCGCGAAGGATTCTCTCCGCCGAGGCGTTTCCGCTGCGGATGTGCGGCGAGGACAGGGTGGGTTCGAGAGATCCTTGAGCGAGTCGTTGAAACGAAATCACAGGGGCAGGGCGAGTGAAGCACGCCGAATACGGAAGCCGGGCCAGGGGCTCCATGCGGCGGCTCAAGCGCCCGGCCTCATCCCGTCCCATGGCTGAACTCTAAATGCAACGACGCTCGACTTGCGGGCCGTGGCCGGGGGGTCAGATTCTGCTTCTAGGCCTTCCTCAAATCGGCGGCGCGACGAGATCCCTATGTGAGCTGGGCCCAAGGTCCTATTAATAGCGCCAGTTGGAAATTGACGCCACAGCGCGATGCAGAACGATCCCCGTTCATCCTCCTCGACGCTCCCCAGCACAGCACTCTCAAACGTCACAGGTTTGCCGCGCCAGCATTTCGCTTCCACCCCTGCTGGAGCAATCATCATCACGGCGGTCGGAATTTAGCGCGAGGCGAGAAACAGGGGCCCAATGCACGCGCGCCGAGGAGATGCCGTCAGAGGCACGCAGGGGACGCGCTGCGGTTCCCTGCCCTGGTCTGAGCGAGGGCGGATGCGGTTCGGAACGCACGCGGACTTGAACCACTCTTCAATCTGTGAAACTCATTCATGAGTGCAGGAGGAGCATGTATTACGGATTCATCCAGAAACGCACAAGGCTGTTCCGCGGCCACCTGAATTAAAGCTACGCAAGGGACAACATTACATCCCCTCACGACCGCGAGTCTGCAAACAAAAACTCATTCAGAACCAGGCGCAGGTCCGGGTCCATGTCCAGCGCCTCGAGCTGGGTGGCGCGGACCGACTTGGCCACGCCCTCGGGGCTCATGATGGCGTCAATCTTGTCCTTGAGCTGGAACTCGATCTGCGCGTCGAACAGGATCGGATCCATGAGCGCCCGCGGGTCGTTGACCGCGAGCTGCGGGTCGGCGCCGAGGGATACCGTCACGGTCGACCGGGGGGCTACGTCGCCGAGGGAGATGCACAGCGCGTTGTCACACCGGTCGACCTTTGCGTTGAGCGTCTCGTTGCCCGTCGTCGTCGTCTGCACGTCATGGTCGCCGCCGGGCTTGAAGCCGAGGAGGCGGATGGACCAGGATCGGCGCATGTTCGGGTGCCCGCCTTGAGTTGGGCCGATAGTGACGGTGCCCTGGGCTTGGTTGAAGACGATGGGCGTCCTGATCCACTCGACCCAGCCGGTGGGCGACCTGTTGATGCTGAGCCCGTCCTCGTCCTCCTCGAGGAGCTCGAAGCGGCCATCCGCACCCACGACGACAACGACGTCGAACCTGTCCGGGTTCTTGCCACCGTTCTCCGGAGAGGCGTCCCTCTCGAGCGGGACAATGGCGCCCTGCTTCAGCAACACGGGGACCTTGTCGAGCGTGCGGCTGAGCCACAAGCTTCGGTCTCCGTCGTACACGACGCCAGTGAAGAAGTCGGCGTACGTCCCGGGCGGCAGCCAGGCGCGCACCTTGCCAGTCTTGGTGGGCCGGTTCTGCGGCGTCGTGATGGGCGCGACAATCATCTCGGAGCCGAAAAAGTACTGCGTCGGCACCTCGTACGCCTCGTCTCGCTCTGGGTACTCCCAGTACATTGGCTGGACGATCGGTTCGCCCTTTTCCTTGTCCGCCGCCCGTGCGTTCATGGTGTGTAGGTATGGAATCAGGCGATGGCGCAGGCGCATGAACTTGATGACCACGTCTTGGGGGCCTTGCCCAGAGCCCTTGGGCAGGTACCACGGCTCCTTGCGCACCCAGCGCCTCTTGATCGAGTGCAGACGCATCATGGGCGACAGCACGCCCAGCTGGACCCACCTGGAAGTCAAGTCGTCGTCCCTTGCGCCGAGCATGTAGCCGCCGATGTCGTGGCTCCACCAGCCGTACCCAATGTTGCTCGCCATGGCCGTAAATTCGGGCTGGAACGCGAGCGAAGCCCACGACGTCACCGTGTCGCCCGAGAAGCCCACCGGGTACCGGTGACTGCCCGGCCCGGCGTACCGCGAGAAGATGATGGGATGATCGCCGTCTCGCCTGGCCTGCAGCTCGGCATTGTGCTGGTAATGGTAGTGATTCAGGACCCAGAGCGGGTCGACGCCGCGCATGCCCGAATGTCTGCCCTGCTGCCAGTCGATCCACCAGAAGTCGACTCCTTCCTCCTCGAGAGACTTGAGCAGCGGGTCAAAGTAAGCGTTGAGAAAGGCGCGGTTGGTGATGTTGAAGGGGATGGCCTCGTTGCCGGAGGTGTCGTGGTGCAGCTGTCGAGCCACGGCGTGGTACAGCCTTTCGTAGCTCGCGACCCCGTCGGCGTCGTGCAGATTGAGCGTCGTCTTCAAGCCGCGGTCGTGCAGCTCCTTGAGGAACGCCGGCGGATCAGGGAACAGCTCCGTGTTCCAGGTGTAGCCCGTCCACCCCGTCATTCCGGCCTCGATGACGCGCGGGTCGTCAACCAGGTGCCAGTCCATGTCGAGGACCGCACAACTCAGGGGCACGGAGTGCTTTTCGAACATGAGCATCAGCTCCAGGTACGACTCGGCTGAATATTCGTGGTAGCGACTCCACCAGTTGCCGAGACTCCACCGCGGCAGCAGCGGCTGCGGGCCGGAGATCTTGTACAGCGCCTGGACGGCCCCGCGATAATCGTGGCCGTAGCAGAACAGGTAGCCGTCGATGCGACCCGGGCCCGAACGCCGTGGCGCGATGAAGCCGTCCTTGGTGAAGAGCATGGTGTGCGAGTCGTCGAGGCTGGCGAAGCCTCTCCGCGAGGTCACGCCCGGCCCGACGTCGACACGCCCATCAACGCCGTCGAGCGTGCGATAGGTGCCGCCCAGCGTCTCGTGCTCTTCGCCGTAGCGCCACAGGATGCGGGTGTGGCCAAAGACGAGCACGTAGAAGCCGTGCGGCGTGAAGTCTTGCTTGTCGTAGGTCATGTGGAAGCGCGAGGTGATGATCTCGAGGGAGTCGTCCTTTTCGCGGACCTGGTACTGGGGCGCGGACTGGATGGCCTCGTCGCGGTGCGCCGCAAAGGCCGACGGGCGGTCCTCGA
The DNA here is from genome assembly GCA_022114105.1 of Tolypocladium guangdongense. Taxonomy (NCBI): domain Eukaryota; kingdom Fungi; phylum Ascomycota; class Sordariomycetes; order Hypocreales; family Ophiocordycipitaceae; genus Tolypocladium; species Tolypocladium guangdongense. Next base: position 2,979,101 of record NRQP01000001.1, on the reverse strand, counting down.
ACTCGCCGTCTGGCGCCCATTCGTACCGCAGCAGGCCGTCGGCGAGGATCGTGAAGCGGTACTTGTCGCCCTCGCGGCCGCCGACATAGGGCGTCGCGGGGTCGTGGATTTCGCCAGCACCGTCCATGGTCAGTTCGATGTGGACGGACATGACGTTGACGGTCGTGGCGCTATGATTCAGGTGAACGGCTCACTTTACTGTCCTGTCCATCAACCATTAGCCATGTTGATGGCTCATGAGGCATAGGAAGCGGGGGTCGAATGAACGGATAAAGTGTCGGGGAGCATGCCAACCTGCTCATCCGGCTGTGCCACCAACCTGCTCATCGGGCTGTGCCACCAGCGCTGGAGCCCGCTGCCGCGGACGAATCAAGCAGCACAAAGCGGCCCCCCCTCACGATTCGATACGAGATTCAGCACAGAGCGCCCAAGGCAATACCCGGGACTAAATCGCGCCTGGAAATGTGCAGATGAGGAAGATGGCGATGCTGAGGTGGGGGTCAGAGGTGCGGGGGAGCCCCCACGCCTCCTCCGCGTCGCCATGGCCCCTGTCCAACCGTCGAGCCTGATGCCTAAAACGGCAAGCTACAGACGCTCATGTCGGTCCTCGCGCATCTCCACCAGACCTCCCGACCGAAACTCGTCGACGCGCACCTTGCGCCAGCGACGCGCCGACACCCGCCGCTCAAACAACACGTCCATCTCGCCGGCGCTGCGGCCCTTGGGCTCCGGCAGCCGGAAGTACGCCCAGAGCAGCGACGCCAGCGCAAACGGCGCCCACACGAAGCCGCCCTTGCCGCGCAGGTTCCACGCCGTCGGGTTGAGGATCGGGTTGTTGAGGAAGTTGGCCGCGAGGGACAGCGCGTTGTACGCGTTGCGCGCCATGGCCACCGTCTTGATGCGCAGCCGCGTCGACGGCATCTCCGTCACCACGCAGTAGCACACGGGGCCGACGGTGACGTCGTAGACGAACGTGAAGAGCATCAGCAGCGTCCCCGAGGCGTACGCAATGCCCTCTCCCGGCGCCGGGATGCCCATGAACCCGACAATGAGGAGTATGGCCAGCATGACGCTCAGCCCCCACAGGTAAAGCCCCCGTCGGCCGACGTGCTCCATCGCCCACCACGCGCACAGCGTGCCCAGCAGTGCAATGGCGTTGTGCCCGAGGTTGAAGTAAAAGGCCTGCCGCGTGCTGAAGCCCGCCTGCTCGAGGAAGTAGAGCACGTTGCCGCCGAACCACGTCCCGCAGGTCACCTGGATGAGCCACACGCAGCAAGTGATTTCGGTGCGCCGCAGGTCGACGCCCGTGAAGAGGTCCCTGTAGGACGTGCCCGCGCTGACGGCCTTTTCGAGGGCGTTTGTGTGCATCATCATGGCGACGTTGCGGTCGACGTCGTACGCCGTGTCCTTGGGCGAGACCATCTTGCGGAGCGTCGCTTTGGCGTCTTCGATGCGGTCTTTGCGGACGAGCCACCAGGGGGACTGCCCTGCTTGTCAGTATTGGCTAGACGCCAATGTTCTTCTGCTTGACCGCCTCACCTCGGGCGCAAAGAGAATCCCAACGATGATGGGAACCGGCCAGAACCACTGCGTTGCGTAGGGTATTCGCCACCCCCAGTCGTCTGTTCGGCTGAGAAGACCAGTCACATCTCCGGCCGAGATGAGCTGGCCAATAACCCACTGCAGAAACTAGACATGAGCCGCTTCGGTAAATTCCGAGTACCAGGCCTCACTTACACACATGTTGCAGTAGGTGGTCAGATACGGCCGGAGCGCATCGGGCTGATCTCGGCGGCGTACGTAGCCGTCAGCGTCTGGAATGCGCCCCAGGGCAGCCCACACAAGAACTCACCCACCAGCAGCATGCCGATGTTCTGCGCCAGGAACAGGATGAAGATGGCGCTCACCATGAACAGCTCCGCGCCGAGCATCGTCCTCTTATACCCGTACCGCTCAGCGACGTATCCCGCGATCCACAGCCCAACGATCTCGCCTACCTGGACGGCCGCCTGCAGACCCGACTGCCACGTCGCCGTGAGCTGGAATGTGCCATCGCCGGCGGGCTCGCCGAACCTGCGCTGGAAGGCCGGGAACCCGAAGAAGGACCCCAGCAGCGCAGTGTCGTAGCCTTCCATGACGAGCGAGAGGGAGAGAGCCATGGAGAATAGGGCGGGCTTGGGGTACATGCGGATGGCTTGCGGCAACGTCATGTTGCGCTCGTAGGCGGCGGCGAGGGCGGCGTCGTGCGTGACGGTGGTGAAGTCGGCCATGCTGTCGGCCATTTTGACGAGGACCGTGTCGTGGAGCCGAACGGCCGAGGAGGCCATCTGCGTCTGCTTCTCCATGTTTACGATGGCGTCTTCTTTGGGTACGATGATGGGCAACGGGTCGAAACTCATGGAGAGGGCGTGAATACACTGGGATCTCAACGCCCGAGGGTGAGGTTGAAGGCGTCACGATGCGACCAAACGAAAGAAGACTTCGAGTGGGCAGCCACAAGGAGGCACGTGTACTCGACCAACAGTTCTCTGGAGTCTGAATAGACACACGGAGCACCGTATGCATACTGATCCCGTCCGTGTGACAGACAGGTCACCCAATCGCCGATGCCCTGCTTCTGACCCTTTGGACACTCGTCCTACCATGCAGTGATGCCGAATCAAAGCGTACCAATGGCAACCATGTTGAGCCAGCGGCAGCCACTGCTTCGTCGAGGTCCTGTCGAGAAATGGTCACTTACACGGCGCGCCAGCAAGACTGGCTACCCTATATGCCAGTCGTCTCAACCTCTTAGTATTGTTGCGCGGTGCAGCGGGCATCAGAAAGCAATGAAGGGGAGAACATGCAAGACAAAGAGAGGAATATTGAAATAAAATTTAATTCTTAAATATAACTGTCCCAGCTGGCCCTTGTTCTTATATGAAATTGCATTAAATCTTTGCCGTAGTATTCTTAAAAGAATTTGAAATATTTCCTCAACTAGTTTATCAAGGAAAGCTAAAGGCTTTGCGTTATAAAGAAATACGGCAAGTAGTCGAGTAAGCAGCTTCTAGCTTCTTTAAGTAGAGGCATAACGGTTACGGACTATCCGCACTTTAGCTACTAGGCATGCAGGCATCACCGCCCAATCCGGTTCGTGAAGCCACCTGGGTTTTATTGGCTACCTCACCGAAATAAAGGTCTTCGGCCCCAAAAGTTATTTAGGAAGAGAGACTCTCTAGAACAAGCGTGCAGCGCCCTTGAATCCGCAACCCGTCTTGCCATTCTGGAACCTCGCTTCCTTTGAGGAGCAGACGCCGCCGCCGTCTTGCTGCGCACAGCACGCCGATGAGCAGTCGGTGTCGGAGATGCATCGTCTCCCAAGGAACCGCTTTCCCGCGCCGTTGTCGACGTTCCCGGCACCGGCATGGTCGCCGGCAGCAAGGACGGAGACGGCAACTGGGGGTTGTGTTAATGTATATGTGGGATGGGAATGGCTAGGAATGACGTGCGAGCTAGAACGGTAGCGAGTGCGATGTGAACCATTTTGGTGATGCACGAAAGTTACTAGGAGGAGTGTTGTTTTAGAAAGACTGTAGGGTTGACGACGCCTGGTTTGACTTGGATGAATGACTTGAAAGCGGAGACGACGCTGGGCCGTTGAGTTGACAGAAGTCTAATATATTGTGACTTGAGGATCAGATAGGATTGTTGCATGGTCTTGTTGAAGGTCCTCCGCCTCCTCTTGTACTTATTCGGAAGCCCTACAGCTGACCTGTTGAGTTGTGACATGTCGTGTCACGTCGACCTCGGACGGCGGCCCAAAGGACTGAACGAAGCAGGGAATGCGGCATCTGAAGTCTGGATCGCATTGGGCCCATGCCCGTCGGCCCCGACGTTTGAACGCCTGGCCTATCTCTATGCGCGTTCTGCTTAAACCGTTGCGCTCGGGGCTGAAGGGATGAATCTGCGACGATGCTGGCATCGTGAGGGTGCCTGTCGCGACGACGCGCAACTGCGCAGCCTGTCACTAGTAGCTAAGTTGCGTAGTCTGAACTTAGGACGAAATCCCTGGATCGAGGAGATGCGTCGATCGGTCATGCGCCGCTGGTTAGGTGACAGAGTGGACTTGAAGCTGCAGAAGTCCAATCCTAAATTAAGGGTTTTGGATACGACCGCGCCACCGTCATCTGCAAAAGTGCAAAAACCTAACCACAGGCTCACACATAAGGGAATTGTAACGGGCTAGGGGTGTGCCAGCCGCGCTCAGTAGATCAGTCAGCCGTACGGAGTATGGCCAAAAGATCCGCCAGTCCTGGCACTTCGTGCCAGGGCTGCGCATGCCACCACGGCAGTGCGCGCGCAGCAGAAAGGACAACGGTTGAGCGATGCGCCAGACACACTTAAGTCTCTCGGGTGTCAATCATTCAATTACAATAGGGATTTCACTCACTTAGACCATCTGAACATAAGGCCAGGCAACTATTCCAGTAGTCCGTGGCCCCGTGCCGGTTGTAGTTCAATTACTTTATATTTACTTATAGGGGTTAACCGGGCAGTCTTACTCACAACATATTACTCGCAAATTCTAACGCAACTAGGGACACAAGGCGCCCGTGGGCTGTCGATTCCGTAGGAGCGTGCCCTCTTTACTTGATAGTGGGAGAGAGGCTTCCCCTATATATACACATGATCTCCTATGTGGCCCTGGCACTACCCCTATCGTAGGGTGTGTTTGTCTTTAAAGTATCGCGCCGGGTTCATTAGCCTTTTGCTAGGTTGAAGCTTGCGAAGGCGAGTTTCAAATCCAACTTCTTGCTGCTCCTACCTAATCGTCTTATCCTTATCCATCGTAAGCCTACGTGGCATTACACTTATTGTAAGGATGCGTTGCGGAGGCATGGCGCGCTGCGCGCGCACCGCAGCAGGCATGCCTTATAGGTGGGTGTAAGGTGCAGCCCTGGCACTTCGTGCCAGGACTGGCGGATCTTTTGGCCGTACTCCGTACGGCTAATTGATCTATTGAGCGCGGCTGGCACACCTCCTAGCCCGTTATACTTATTTCTCTTAATAGGTCTATGCTAGGGTTTTATTTATAGTATATATAGTACTTTAATTATATAAAGTAATTTAATTAAAAGACCGGAGCTATGCTGAAAGGAAAAACCACTTTTCGATTCGGCGCCACCGGGGACGGAGAGCAGCGACAAGGCGGACAAGGGATCTGCCGAGACATGCAGCTCGAGGCTGTCATCGCAGCCTTCTGATTCTGAAGAGGAAGGTGGAGTCCATGTGTTTTACAAGTCGGAAGGCCCTCAGGATTTTTACGCCTGGCCCAATCTCACTGAACGCTCGTGGAAGCTCTTGGTTGGTGGGACCTTGTTCCTCACGGGCAGGAACATTGAATGGAAGGACGAATATTTTGGGAAAAAAATCTTCCACTCAAAGAGGGCGAGTGCCGAGGGACCAGAATAAAAGCGATTGGTATTGCTTTATAGTCAGGGCCGTCGCATGGACCCTGTTCAATGTTGTCTGCTGGAAGGATTAGTACGCTACTTGTTCGCAATGACAACCAATTACAAGCTGGACATTTCTTTAGGTATACTATCGCTCCTCTCCTACTGGTATGCGTATTCCATTTGTAAGTGGCGCCCTGTGTCGAGCCGCGTCAGACTTGATGAACATTCAGCCTGGCCGTGGGCCGTGGCATCATGAGCTTGCGTTGTTTATCAGATCCACCTTGTAGAACGGGGACGACGATGGCGCCGACTCGGCTATCGACGATGACAGCAAGTGAGCTGCGATTTGTCTCGCCAGGCGTCGTTGCCCAAGATAAACAGCGACCAGCATCGTGTCTTCGACCGTTTCCCACTCGAAGGGCAAATATTTGACTAACGTAACATCCACGGCTGGACTTGTCGAAAATCCAAGACGATGCAGTGCTAGGGCATGAAAGACAAAACAACGGCCTTCACATTGCGCACCACTTCACGATCATGATCAAGAACGACCAACTCCAGGGCATTGGAACAAGCGATGGCAACTCCTTTGTCGGCACGCCCAGTTGCCGCTGCCTTCGGTCGGTTATTCAAGGCTCGATCCGTCAAACAGTGTTCCCCTCGCCTTCTCTGCGAGGACAGTGAGCTCTTCGACCAGATTTTTCGTAGCAGACTTTGACCTCGCAGAGTTCCTTCTAGGCGACAACTTGGCCGCATTGGAGAGGTTCAGAGCCTGCGCCAGCTTCGTCTCGCGGTATGTTTCTCTGCCCGTGACTTCGACATACTTGTAGGATGATGATGTCTAATAGCGGGCAACGTTATTGTGCTATGCGGATCGAAACTAGTACATGTCAAATGTCAGATGTGAGAGGTTCTGGGGAGATGGGAGCGTGACACAGAGACGGCAATATGGGGTAGACGGGGCTAGAGGAAGAGATGATCAGGATCAGTGTCATTTGGGCGAGGCAACAGATGTGGAAAGGAAGAGGATAGCTCCAGACAATTCGCTAACAGTCTGGTGAGTCTCATAAGCCAAGGCAAACAACAGCATACCTTGTGGGTTTCCCGTGTTCTCCAGGCGTTTTGACCCTAGCGCCGACTGCGCTATGGACGAGGTGTAACCGGAGAGACTGGCTGCTGTCAGCTGGTCGATCTGTAGGCCTCGGACGCAGCTACGCATAGCCAAGGACCTCTATGCGATCTGCCGGTGGCAGATCTATAGCGACGTGCCCTTTGTTTATGCTCCACAATTCAAGGTCGCCCTTCCCCAGCACGCCAAGGGCAGGTTCCCGAGCATGTCCAGTGCTCCTGCGGGATCGCTACAGCCCGTATTTGACCATTGCAAAGGGTCGTTTTATTATATCGATCGGTTGAAGAGGAGCTGTTACTAATTACTGTCTAAAATGGTTTAGCGTTATTATTTTAAGTCGGCCAAAATTCTGGGAAGCGTCCGTGTATTTTAATTATTAGCTCGTTAACTTTTATCCCACGTCGCTGCATTGCCAGACCACTTCTTGCCGCCTGAGCCTCCCCTCGCACCGCATCACATCGCATCGCATCAATCTGTCTCGTGCCCATTCGTTCACTTCCCTCCAAGCTCAAGCCTCGCTCAGCTCCGACAGACAAAAGCTCTCGCTCACGGGCCGTATCATGCTCCCCCTCGGCTGCTCCCGATAAGAGCTGTGCGTCGCCATGGGCCCCTCCCGCTCAAATCAACATCGCCAACGCCAGCGCCAGGCCTCGCTCTCCCTCGCCCTCCCTCCGCACGCCGCCGTCGACACTCGCCCGCCGCTATCGGCGCTGTTCCTTATCGACTTCGACGTTAAGGCCGGCTATACTATCGTCTGGAAGCGCGCCGTGCCGGGGCTCGAGCTCGACGGCCGCGTCGAGTACAAGTCGCTGCCGTCGGGCCTGCACACCGTCCGCGACGACCTCATCTACTTTGTCCACGATGGCGCCCACGCGGGGCTGAGCGCCTTCGTCAACGAGCCGTGCGAGGAGGCGGCCCGCAACGCGCGCATGATTGCCGTTGGCATACTGGTGCCGCTGAGCTACGGCCGCCTGGGCAGGGCGTGGAGGCATGCTGAGAACTTGAAGGACATGGCCGCGTGAGTGTCCTTCCAACTGCATGCTTGGAACGTCAACGCTGACGAACATGCAGCAAACTCGCCAAGGACCGCAACATGACCGAGGTGCTGGAAAAGTACTGGGACGCCAACAAGGCCCACGACGGCGAAGCCACCGACGCCGCCCAGGCTGCCGACCTGCCCCCGTCGCCTACGCAGGACCGCAAGACGCGCAGCAGAACCCGATCCGCCTCCGACGGCGCCGCGCTGCTCCCTGCCGAGCACAAACTCTCCCCCTATCACCCCGCGTGGAGCCTGGCCAAGCTGCTGGACAGATTCGGCCCTCTCATCTTCCCCATACACCGCGCTGCCTTGCTGCGAAGACGCATATTGATATCCTGCCATGCCCCTGTCCATGAAATCTGTGATTTTGGTAGGCAGGCCCTGGACTCATCTGAATTGTGCTTGCTCGTCTGACGTCTTCGCAGTATATGACATCTCTATTCTGTCCAATATCCCCCACTCCGTGTCCGATGTTCTGCCTCCCTCGGCACCCACGCCACGCCTGCGGCCCCTCTTCACCATTGGCGTTCACGATATCCCTTTTCTTATGGAAGACTTTGAGGCTTCGAAGCGCTACGATGAGGGCCAAGGCGAGCCCGAGGACGAAGCAGGCTCTGGCTGGATCGCCTGCACCACCGACAGCATCCTCGCCGTTAAGGACACGCTATGGGACATGCTCATCACCATGCCGCCCGACCATCCAGTCAGCGCAAAGGATAGGGTTTGGCCCACTGTAGAATGCCCACGTGGCAGCCCCATCAAGGCGACCCAGCGAGATCTGCGCCGCTTCAACTCGCTCCGCAGCGGCCTTGCCCGCCTGGCTGCTACCACACTCGGCGGTCCTGCCCCCGAATCTCCCCAATCCGAGACGTCGGCCATGCGCCTGTCCACGAGCCAATCTCATCGACTGGTCAAGGACGAGCCCGATGAAGCCGTCGATCAGCTCGTCGAGCCCCCGACCTGGGCGGCCCTCGCCTACAACGGCTACATGTGGTGGGCCAGCGCCGGCGAGCAGCTCCGCTCCGAGGAACAGGACGAGTCCGGCCGCGACGCCGCCCTCCTCGCCGACCTCGTTCCCGCGCCGCACACGCCCATATCTATGCTCCGACCCTCACCCTGCTCTGACCCCCTCACCGATTCCGTCTCCTCCTTCGCCGGCCGCCGCGCCGCCGACGCCGACGAGGCCCGCGTCGAGCTCGCCATCATCGCCTACTTCCACCGCCTCACCACCCAGATGCTCTCCCTCCTCGTCGACGTGGTCGACAGTGCTGAGGAGGCGTACCCCCAGTACCACGACGACGGCGACGACTACACGGGCGACGACGACGAGGCAGAGGCAGAGGCACTCCTGAGCAACGGCATCGGCGAGAGCTCCGCGGACGCAAACGCCGTGACGGTGGACTCCCGCTGCGTCGAGAGCATGGGACTCGACGTCTGGAGCGCTAGCGACGCCGTGTTTGTGCAGGACCTCGTGGCCGCGTACTTTGGCCGCGCTGCGCGCATAGAGGGGAAGGGGGTCGAGGTGTGCGGCGTTAGGGTCTGCTGAGGTGTATTCTATTATTGTTGTCATAAAGAGCCCAGCTTTATATTCGCTTGTGCGAGGAATCGTGTATATGAGTTCAAGGAGCAAGGGCTTGAGAATTAAGAGGAGAGTGCTTGGGAGTGACGCCATCAATATCGGTCTTGACTAAGTACCATTACCCCGATTAGCGAATCTTCTTTGCCTATATTAATAATGGAAATTCACCAGCGCAACATCGAAGAATGCGCCGATGAATTGAGGGCAAAGAGGGGTTGTTAATTGCCCTGCATACTCCTCAGTGACGAGACTCTTGGCGCCGTATTCGTTGACGAGGATATTTGGGAAGTTATAAGAGACGTGACGCCTGACGCCCTTGAGCTTGGTGACATGTAAAGGCCAGAGGTCCTGGCTAGCGTAGCGGTGCTGATTCTTGCATGTTGAGAACCCAGTTAGGTCAGCCTCCCGCTCGCGCGCGCCGGTGATATATGAACCCGTTATCAGTGTCAATACAGCGACCATCAATAATATCGAAGCCATCGCCGCGGCCGACGTCGACGTGGTGCGGGTTGATATCAAACAGGTATTGCCTCTGGTGGGTGTGGTTGGATACCTGAACATCGAGATCGTCGTCCCAAGGTTACACCACCAAACCAACAGGGTGCCATGGGCCAGCCATGTCTCTATGTCATATTCATACATGGCGGCAAGGTAACTGCGGATGAGATCGCGGAGGGCATCGTGGTGTTAGTCGTACCGACATGGGACGTCGCTCTTGAAGAACCGCAGGTCGTAATGGCGGCGAGTTAGACCGCTAGCGGACTCGACAAAGTACTTGGGCGTGTTGCTTGCGTTGACGTCCTCGCGCATTGGGAAGACAGTAGGGTCATCGCCTCGCTCGATAGGCTGAGCCAGAGAGGCGAGCCCGAAGCCAATGAGAGTTTTGAATGAAGCCATTTTGGCGAGAAGACGTAGATTTTTATTTTTATTTTCCTGTTAAGGACAAAGTGTGTTTGAAGATACATAAAGCAGAACCTCGGTTCTTCGTCTAGATGAAGGACTGGAAATGCGAGACACCTACTCCGTGGTCGCAGGAAGCGAAGTATGTAGCTCATCCGCATATAGTGAGGAGCTTTCGTGTCGTAGAATTCAAAACGTTTCATTCCATCACGGCATTGCCACATACCGTGCAGGTGTTCCAGGCCTCATTTGAATCACGATCGGACTACTCCATTCCTCAAAGGTTCGTCATACGGCAGAAAATGCCGTGTCATTTGTCCGTACTTTGGTCATCGGCAGGTTGATTGGTTGATTCGCTATTATCTGTGACGAAAAGTGGCTACAAGAGCGCCTCATGTAAATGTGAACGACACCAGTAGCTTTGAGAGAAATTGCCTCCATTTGGCGGGTGAGGCTAGCAGCAGTAGTATCAGGTGGGAGAGAAGTAGCAAGACACTCCAGGAAGGTTGTTCCACCCAATATTACATTTCTGACAATTCGGTTGCGTCAATTTCGCCAATCAAACCACTATCCTCAGTTGCCTTGACTGCCCGGCAACATTGATGGGCCCAGTAGAAACTGATCCAGGGAGCCCAAATTGGGCATCTCTGTCAGATGCAGACACTGCACGAAATCCACATCACTCAGTCCATCTTTCCCGCCTTCAAAATGGGAGTCACGTCAATAAACATATTGTGGCCTCTGCATTTGCATTACGGTACGGGGAAACCCTAAATCTACAGGGGACAAAACCCACACCGAGGCCTGCTGAAGGAATGCCACAAACTGTGACTCTTCCAGGGTTGGCGATTCAGGTTACACTAATAACTCAGCCTGAGCGCCGCTCCATTTACTCGTACTTCTCTCCTTTTTTCGGCACTAGGCCGCATCGGATGGCTGCGGCGGCCGGACGGATGTTCGGTTGGTCGTCGTAATAATCCTCCAACGGATGCCGGCAACCGTGGAAACTGTTTTTGCATTAGCCAGCATAGTAATAGGTTCTAAGGCTATCACTTACGCAAAAGTTTCGCAGTGAGTATTACAGCCCACTTTCAGAGAGCGAACCCTCCGCAGGCTATTTATATTAGCATGAAAAATAGCGAGCTTTTGAGTGTTGGCATAGGCCTACAAAGGATGGAATAAATTTTTGCAGTGTCCATTGGCGGGGACGCTATGATTGAATCCCCGGTACTCCGGCTTAGTATATATAATAGTCTATATTTTTTGCGGCGATTAGTTAGTGAATATTGGCAACAATCCCTGAACTTACACCATTGTTTTCGGCAGCCGCGAAGGCGGCAAGAAGGACAGGGATGAGTTTGATAGGAAGCATTGCAGTTAGATGTTGCAGGTATGTCAAATCCTTTAAAGTCTTGGCAACTGGCTAAGTCAATAACTGGATGATGGGTATCGTGAGAAGAGGGGGCTAGACGAGAATCATGTTGATATTTATAGTTAACCTCTTAATTAGAATCCACCTATGTGATACTTGTCGTGGCTACGGACATATCGGAAGATAGTTTACGAATGATCTAGTAAGATGACGCAAGCTACTGGCATGCCGGTGGGAGGTTTATGTAGCATTGAATCATACTGTTCTGGCAAACTGGACGCAGAGCGGCATATTGTGAATCTGCAGTAGCAAAGATCTTCATGTTAGTAAGACAAGACTAAGACAAAGCCTGAAGGAAATGTTCCAATGGCAAATTGGCGCCGCTGCACCTTGGCTACCGGCTGCTTCAGCGGAAAAAAGTATTCTCCACGCAGTCCGGGCAAATAGACAAGCTTCAGTAGAGACAATGATGGTGAGTTATTATATATCACGCATAAGTTTAAGGCGCGCGGCGCAAAGTATCAAGGCAGATACCAACAGGTAATTATAGCACAGGAAACAATGGAATCAATTATACGAGGCACACTTTTGTAACGCTACCCGATGCAGACTGTGGGACATCCAGTTGAAGTCTCGGGCTCGGGGTGATGCCCGAGTATGCCTGCCTGGGGCCAACGAATCAGATCCAAATAGCCTAGACGGCGTGAAGATCGAAACACCAAAATGGCCATGAAGCACGGTGCGAAATATTCTCTACGAAAGCCCAATACTGCTTTGTGAGCTGGTGAGGGCTCTGGGGAGGCAATGGTAACACTATTCTTCCGTACTGTTTCCGGCAGCGAAAGCCGCGGGCGGCCTCCCGGAATGCCCAGTATGAAGATCATCAGCATGAGGTGCGGGAGGAGAGATTTGGCTTACAATATATGCATGAGAAAAGTGATAATGCGAGGAATGCAGGTCCGTTTCAGCATCTCGGATCTCGGCTGCTGTAGAACTCTGGTGCTCCCGAAATCTTCATATACCTGCAGTTGCGCCTGTGGCTAAATACTCAACATCTAATATTCCTGGCTACGCTTTTCTCTATGGTTTAACCCTCGCAACGATATGTCATATTTGGAGGCACGATCTAAAAGCCCTTGCCGTCCAACTGGGGGTCCTATCCTATTCCCGAAACAAAAGCGCGGGACGTGGCAAGCTGAGTAATATTATCAGCAAGAACGAGACAGTATTACAAGATGAACTTTTTTTGTCTCAACAATAGTCCTGAGGAGCTCCCATCCCGCGCAAACGCCTGTGTGGCCAACGGAATTAGCATGTTAGTTCCACTGCTTTCCGAACCTTAGAGCCGCACGGAGTACATGGGCTTGCTTCGCTTCCTTTTCCGGATGGCGTGGTGCAACACCTCCACCATTCTACGTCATCAGCAAAGGTATTTACGAACTTCACGTTGAGTAACTTGTACTGTTCCAAAGCACTTCGTAGAACTTCACCTTTCCATGAAAAAGACATGATCAACAAGAAAAGCCTCACTCAAATATGGCTATAGACCTGACTATTAATTCATGGCGGTCACCACAACGCATGTGAGTTCGCGCACGTCGTGCGACTCACTAACCGCTGGGTGATGCTCTGATCAACCCGGGCCAATTGTTCCTCTACTATTATGTCCTGGAAGGCTGGAACGGGCCTCATTCCGAGGTGTACAAGCCAGGGATATAGCCCGTAGAATATGATTGGTGGGAGTGTGCACATTTTCTGAATGCCTCTCCTCCTCCTCATTCCAATGAACATGAATCGTGGTGTTCTAGACATCCACCTCGTTTCAGGTGGTAGCACCTAAATCCACATCCACGGCTCAACAACGAGCTGCGTACCCGCGCACTGGCGCGCCGCCAACCGGCTTGGCCCTAGGAACCAGCACGTTCGACTGGCTCTTTAGCAACCCCTTCGAGCATGAAAGCAGAAACACCCCCAGGAGCTAGCGGGTACCTCGGATTGAACATGAAGACGAAAGGTCCATCTTTGTGGTCAACGCCTTAGGTACGTCGATCAGAACACGGGATGCTGGTGTACTGTGAGACCGTGCAACGTAAACAGTTGACACCGCCCAAGACTGCACCCTGACACACGCACGACTCAGAAAGGATGCCATTTGCGCTTGCTTCAGGCCTGCGGGCCATCTTTCTGGATCCGGCGACGTCCGGACTTTGCCGCCGACGCCGACGTGCCGCAAGGCCGAGGTCCATGTCGCGCCCGTCGTGCTGATTCAACTGTCCAACTGCCTGCCCTTTGCCACTGCTGTGCTGGGCACCTGGGCATCTTTTTTGACGGAAATCTTGGTGCCCCCGGCGCTGGCAAGTAAATGGATTGCCTGGGTTTTGCAGAATGCGCGGCCGCGTGCCTTCATCACTGCAACTTGACGACATGTGTGGCTGCCAAACGCTCTCCTCGCCCAGGAAGACCGAACAGACTTTGATCAAGTGCTGTTGTATACCATGAACCCTGCAAACGACCTGTATCCGAACCCCCGTTGGCCGGTCTGATTCCGATTGGAAGCGGCTTCTGGAATCTGCCTCTCATCCACGGCATCCGCCGCATGCGTTTGCCCCGGAATCGCGAGCCGCCGTCATTCTGTGGTGGACGGGTGCCTCGAGGCGATCCAAAGGCGTTCTGCTGTCTCATTGTGCCGTCAATGTCTGGAGCCATGTCGCTATAGCACCCGGGCCCACCAATACATGTACGGACGACTACGACTTTTGCCTTGGCCACAACGCCAGCACTGCTCGGCTTCGCACCGTTCTATCACGTCATGGGCTTCATTAACACTTTTATGGCCGCCATAATCACTGGCTCAACCGTTTACATCATGCTCTCCTTCAAGCTTGATGCTTTTCTCGCTGCATTCTGCGGTGGTTTACGTGCCTGCATATGGCACCGCCCGTTGCGGTTATGCTGGTCAAGTCGCACTTGGTGGAACTTTATGCAAGCCGAGATGGCTTTGAACGGCCGAAATGCCTTTAGCAGAGTCATGGCCGGCTTCAACTGACTGGTGGTGCACCTTTTGAGGAGTGGCATCGTACAGCATGTCTACTCACGACTTGGAGTCCGTGTGAGACAATTGAAGGATATGGCTTGACTGAGGCCAGACGCGTCATGCTGGGCCCGGTTTGAGCAAACAAGACATGGAGGCGGCAGGGAGACAGCTGGCAACCACTTGAGGCATGAAGCTCATGATTGCTGCAGACGTCAACGTATCGACCGTGGCAGACATGTCAGGTGTAGAGTCCGAAGCGATCCTCCAACTGGCAAACATCAAATGCCATCTGGTGACCTGGCGAGCGAATGAGAATCTCTCCCGACTCTCCAAGAGCGACGTCTTGAGTCTCTATGTTGGTTGGGTGCCAATGGTCATATGGATGGTTCAGGACCGGCGACATGGGCATCATTCGCCAGATGGAAGTCTTCAAATTACATGCACTGACCGCATCAAAGAGCTGATCAAAGTGCGTGTCATGTTCCAAGTCGCCCCCGTGGACCTGCGCTGGAGGCTTTGCTGTGCAGGAGCGACAACATCCTCGATTCCGGCGTGGTTGGCGACTGGAAGCAGAGGCGACAGAGTGGCCGAGGGCATTCAACTCGCTTTCACCTCCACCCGTCCTCATCTCTTTCTCAACCATCCCGAACCAGCCTGCGCCTTGTTCCCCCCATGAAGAGTACATCCTACTACGTCCTGTTCTATCCTGTACACTTGAGCTTTGTTTGCTGCCTTGGATCTCAACTCAGGCTTGGCAGGTTCTATACCTGCCAATAAGCCTTCACGATGCCCACTGGGGCACACTTGAAGTGCATCATCAATGATGTTTTCCTTCCGCCGAAGCTTCCTGGCAACAATGAAGGCTCATCCTATGATCGAGCCCTCATTGAAAGCGACATATCATTGAGCGAATTTACCTTTGTCGGCGGCAGCGACCAAGAGCTTGTCTCATCTGCGCCCGAAATCATGCTCAACTTCAAGAAGTTACGAAATGAGTTTGGCATCGTTGAAGAGGATAAACTTCGACTGTGAGCATGGAGGCTCTCTATTTTTTTTTTAGAAAAGCAACTGACGCGGTTGTCTATATTTGGCCATCTCTATATCTAAAGGCGCAGAACGCGGCGGTAATCTTCCGCCGACGCAAACAGGATGCACTTTTCGAAGTCTTCGCCGCCGAATGAATCTGTCATGACGACAAAGGGACGGCTCCGGCGCTGCTTTCCCAACGCTGCCATCGCTGTCAAATTCGCAACATTTACTGCACCGGATTTTCGCTCAGCCGTCGCATCTACGATTGCCAAGATGAGCTACAGGCGATCCCAGAGATGACCCTATGCTTGACGAAGCCAGGACAAGCCCCGATTCAAGATACGACTGCTCCAAATTTGGTCGTCGACCTCCTGGTCAGTTTTCTACTTGCCAACGGCACGCCACGTGCAGCTCGAGTGCAGAGAATTTGGAAGAACACTCGGGAGGAAGCTACCTCGTCCGAGGGTAACGGCATCCCTTCATGTTGGAGACGATCCGCCGTATGGCTCTTGGTCCGCGTCGCCTTGCAGTTGAACATGTCAAGAACCGACCACGACGCTCGGTCAGATGGCCTCTACAAGAGATTCATGGCATTCTACATGTCTGGTCTTCTGAAAAATGCGACATCGGAACGATTGCACTTCGCTGCTGAGCGCCAGCAAAGAATCCTCGAACTCGTCCTTGGGCGCTTTGACGAGGGCATCAATGAGTGCGATGCATCTGGCTTCACGCCTCTTGGACATGCTGTTTATTCTTCGTCCCCCTTCGCTATCGAACGACTGCTTCTCCGTGCTGGGGCAGATGCGCGAGGCGGTTCCGATATTGGGCGTAGTCCGCTAGGAATAGCCGTTAGCCGCTCCAGTGAGGAACGTCGTCGATTCTTGGTAGAGAAGTATGGTGTTGAAAGTATTCCTGCCTGGATTTTACAACCAAATCAGCTTGGCACCCGCTCAAGATCGGAATATCTTGCACCAAAGAGGGCAAAGAGAAGAATGGCGAAACGATCCAGATAATACTAGAGCAAGCCTGCTCGCTTACGAGGAAGGAAAATAGGAATATCAGTAGGGGTAGTGATAGAGACACCTTCGTGTATGTCGATGTCGCTCGTGGTTAGCTACGCTGGGAGGGAACGCGCCTGCTCTTCTACGGGACGACTTTAGACACTACGCGTACATTCCCACAAACTCCGAAATTATGCTCACGGCCGGCTGTTTAGTTGACGCTCCTATGGGACTGTCGAGTAGATTGGAAGAACAAAAAGTGACACTGGTCATAGAGCCTGGACTGAAGTCACCATCGTAAGTAACATAAATTTTGCCCAAACGGCCCCTTTTCCTGCTAAGAGTTTTGCTATCTCTTAAGCTACGTCTCTGAAGTGCTACTGAGCGTGATTTAATTGGTATACAATAGGGTTCCCCATTATATGCATTAAGTTCAGGTCATCGACCTGTTGTAGCCTTTCTCCGTATCTGAGAGACGCGCACTTTTCTGCTTCCGAGACTTTATGCAGCTATTTCGCAGGTGTGCATTAGCACTTCATACTCGGTCATGAAGGAAAAGTTGTCTACATCTGAGACGCACGAATTTGCAAGGCTCTCGTCACCATGCTATTAGCGTCGCATTCTGGCCATGAACCTAGCATGGCCTCGGCCGGCGGCGGCTCCTAAACGCAGCTCATTGGCCTGTCCGTAGATTACGGTACAGTAGGCCCGGGTCTTTGAACTGCCTGTTGGGGGGTATGGACGTACAAGTTGGGGGGCATTGGGTTGCACCAAGATCTGCCCCTCAAGCCGCGTCGAATTCCTTCCACTTGTTCCAATTTCCTCTGTGCAACTACGTTTCAACTCCTCCTCTCAACTGTACTCCGCATTATGAGCTCCTCGGTTCGTCCGCCCGCTGGCCGGAAGGAATGCCTCATGGAAATGGCGAACCCCCCTGCCGACGAAGCTGCAAACGGAGACCCTTGGGAAGCGGGCGGCGCTGCGGCGACTGCCGACATCGATCAAGGATATTCCCTCGAGGGGAACGACGGTCGGCGAGCTGCGGCCAAATCCACGTGCGACGACGCTGCGAACATGCGGCGTATGGGACGGAGCCAGGAGCTTGTTCGACACTTCCGCCTGCTCTCCGTGGCCTCGTTCGTCGCGATTGCCACCGCGGCATGGGAGTTTGGCCTGTTTGAAATCACCCCGGGGCTCACCGGCGGAGGTCGCCCGGCTCTGGTCTACTCTGTCCTCTGGAACTTTGTTGGCTTTGGCCCCATCTACCTGAGCATGGCAGAGATGGCCAGCATGGCGCCCATCGCTGGGGCCCAGTATCACTGGGTGAGCGAATTTGCGCCGGAGAGTCTCCAGAAGATGCTCAGTTACTTGACCGGGTGCGCTCATGACCCAACCCCATGATCGGCCTGATGGTCTTTACTTGTGGCTGGCTAACTGCGCGCAGTTGGACCTCAACCCTGGCATGGCAGTCGGGAAACGCAATCGGTGTCTTCCTCGTCGGCACCCTAATTCAGTCCATCATTTCTATCAACGTCCCGACTTATGCGTTTCCGCCCTGGCACGCAACGCTCCTGGCCATCGGTGCCGTTGGGATAGCTTTCGTTGGAAACGTCTTCGGCTCTAGGGTTCTACCTCACTGGCAGAGTGCCATGTTTGCGATTCACATTATGGCCTACTTTGCATTCATCACTCCCATCTGGGTCAAGGCGCCAAGGGCTACGTCCGGGCAGGTTTGGACCGGGTTCGAGGGCTCAGGAGGTTGGTCCAGTCTATCACTTTCGGTAATGATTGGCCAATTGTCTGGCATCTATACCCAAGTCGGAGTTGATACGGTAGGCTTCTGCAATTCTCAACTCATTTATCGAGAGACTAAGAGCCACCAAGGCAGCGCACATGTCCGAGGAGGTCGAGAACGCCGCCAGGTCGGTCCCAAAGGCAATGATGGGCATATACGTGGTCAACTTCTGCCTCATCTTTCCGGCCATTCTTACAGTCTGCTACCACATCCCAAGCATTGGTGACGCCCTCGCCGACCCCACGACCTACCCAACAATCTATGTCCTACGACAATCCATGTCCGATGCATGGATGACGGTCATGCTGGTCATTATCGTCGTACTGCTCATCTGTTCAAACATCACGTACCTTGCCGCCGTCAGTCGCGATCTCTTCGCCTTCGCCCGTGACCATGGACTGCCCTTCTCCAGTTGGATCTCAAAGATCGACGAGCGTCGCAGCATTCCGCAGAACGCCTGCATACTTACCAGCGTCATCAGTACATGCCTGGGTCTCATATATATCGGTAGCCCCGTTGCATTTTACGCATTCACCTCGCTTCTCACCGTTGCCTTACTGCAGTGCTACTCTCTCAGTATCGGCTGCTTGTTATGGAGGAGGGTGTATCACCTGGAGACGCTACCTCGGGCGCAATTCTCTCTTGGCAAGTTTGGAATCCCAGCGAACGCTGCCGCCGTCACTTATGCCTCCTGGAGCTTCTTCTGGAGCTTCTGGCCCCAAGCCTATCCAGTCACTGCGGCAGGCTTCAACTGGTCATCGGTCATTTTTGTCTCAGTTCTCATTGTTGCTCTGGTCTATTATGTGTTTGTTGCGCGCCGAAAGTACACCGGTCCAGTGGCATTGGTGGAGGAAAAGGTGCATGCTTCATAAATTTGAAGATGCTACACGATTCAAGAGCACATATGATAAAATAAACTCTCTAGTAACACGGTCCAGGCCGACGCTCCGGACCGGCGCTGAAGTGCCCTGCCGGCCCGATGCCGTATACGCCAGCCAATGACATCCATCCGCCTGGCCCAACACGGCGCAATCACCGTGCCATCGGTTCTCAAATCGACACCCGATGTCCTCTGCAACTTAATGGACTCCCAAAAACCTGGCGTCACCCATCCCGAATGCATGACTCTGTCAGTCCGGGCGTTGGTTGATGAGCTCGAAGCAGATCTGTATTGTCAGCCGTCTGATTGCACGGTGCAGTTGAAGCAGTCCTGGAAAACGGGTGGGTAATATTATCTCTTGTTGCGTCTCACATGTCTCAAGATCAATGCTGCGTATTAATACTTCGTCAGCCGCATGAAGTCTCTCTACTCTATGGACCTCCTTCGTACTATTTGATGAGACATTGCACTCCTTTTCGACCTTGCTCTCGGCAGCCAAGCCACTCACCCAAACGCCGTCATGTCCCGTCGTGTCATCGTATCGCCGCCAATTCGTCTCATACCGAATTGCCATCCTTGCTCCGCGCATCTCGAACCGCAGAGTCCACTGCATCCTGCAGGTCGATGTGGAAAAAGGGCCGATCAACACCGTAGACGGCAGCCATTTTCCCACTCTGTTCGCTCCCATGCAGCTCGCCTGGCTGAATGCTTGCCTCCATCGTCGAATGTGCCGACGCCGGTGTTCTAGACCCCATGGTCCTCTCTTCATCCGCTTCCGCTGCAGCACCGCGTCGCCTGACATCCAGGGCTGTGCCATCCTTTTCTGTGAGTGTGGCTGCAATGCTATAAACAGGTTTCCAGTTGTTAAGGGCCTCTGGGTTCTGCGACGTTGGGTACCCGAAGCCAGCAGCAGCAAGCGCGCGCCTCGTCCAGCGGTTGTGGACGTTTGCGAAGTGCCACTCCACCGTGTCGGGCCACGAATAGCGGTCGAACGAGTTCCTCAAGTCAATCAGCCCTTGGATTGACGTGACATCAACGTTGTTGACTGCGGCAAAGTCAAGCACCATTGCGCGAAGGTGAGGGAGTGCTTGAGAGTCGCACTTGTTGACCCTTGGACCTGGATCGTTCCACAAGCGATCCGACTCCTTCTCAAAATGTTCCTCCGACATCCGCTTCGTGTTGTCCATGACGTGCCTGGCCAGCGTGTCCACGTGGTAGGCTTGGTTGGTATAATTGTAGCCCTCGTTTAAGCGGTACACGAAGACGCCAGGGTAGGGAGATACAACCTTGATGTCGGGGTTTGAAGCGCCCTTTCGGTTGAGCGGCAGGAACACATCATGAGACATGCATTTGCTCCTGCTCTCCGACTCGTAGTCCCCTTCGCCCGCAACACGCTTGGCTCGTACGAGCCCCAGAAACGTGCCTCTCGTTCTGGCAATGCGAAAGAGCAACAAAATGATGGACATTATGACACCCACGTAGATGGACGCCTCCAGAGAGACGAATATGGCCAAGGCAACGCCAACCACCCAGATCACGAGCTCAACTGGCGACAGCTGCCAATACTTGTAGAGATTCCGCGGCGGAGTCAGCAAGTGGCAAACTGCATGAATGATCAGGCCCGCCAAGGCAGCATTTGGGATGTAGTAAAAGACGCCCGTCAAGGCGTAGAGCGCGAGGACGAGTACCAGGGCGCTGAAGACGCCAGCCAACGGAGTTCTGACTCCCGCCCCAGAGAGGACAGCAGAGGCACCGAACGAACCAGTGCAGACGTAACCACCAACGAATGGGCTGAGCATGTTGGCCGCCCCCAGCGCCACAGCCTCCTGCGATGGGTTGATGGTATAGTTGTACAGCCTGCCCATAGCCTTCGAAATGGCAATATGCTCAATAACCAAGATGATGGCAACGGCAGGCAGCTCAGGCAACATGAACTTGATGAGGTCGACATCGAGATAAGGCACGCTAGCCTGCCTGAAACCTGCGTCACGCGTCAGACGTCAACCAACAGAGAGTGGCTACGGGATGAGAGTGGCACGTACCTTTCTCAATGTTCCCCACGATGAGAAACTTGTTGTCTTCCATTGGTTTTCCACGATGCACCAGGAAGCTGACAAGGGTGAAGAGCAGCATGGTAAAGGTCAGTCGCAGGGAGGAGAGGAATGTCCAGAGGCGTCTTTGGCTCGGCTGCCGTCCTTCCATCATTGAACAGAAGCTTCGGATCGTAAAGAGCAAAGCGATGGAAGAAAGACCAATTGCTGCGTCCAGACGAATATTGGGCAGACCTAGAAGCGTATTGATGATGACTCGATAGGGCGCCTCCCTCGTGTTGACTTCAGAAATCCCCAAGGCCTTTGGGAACTGTGTCGACATGATAGTGATACCTGCAGCCGTGACAAAGGCAGAAATGGGAATATAGGGGATGAACTCGATGATCCATCCCAGCCGGAGCAGCCCAAAAAAGAGCAGCACGGCACCTACCATCAAGCCCAGGGCATGGGCTGTCTGTTCGGGCGAGTACTGGCCTGGAGCAGCATCTGCAACGCGAGACACGACTTGGCCGACGAGGAGCGAGCCCACCGCTGTTGTCTGCACGCCACATGTCAGCTCCCCGCCAATGCATATACGCACATGTTTTTTTCCATACCCCTATTACGATATCTTTGGAGGTTCCAAATAGCCAGTACAGAACAGCACCGGTAAAGGACGTGTATAAGCCGAAGGCCGGTGGCAAGTGGGCGAGGGAGGCATATGCCAGTGCCTGGGGAACAACGACCAAACCAATAGTAACGCCTGCACGGTTAGTCACTATCGTTGTCACGAGGAGAAAGCAGCGCGAGATCGTACCAGCAAGAATGTCCCCAGCCAGCCACTGTAAGTTGTATCGCCTAATCCACGATGCCGAAGGAAACAGGGCCTTCGCGTAGCGAGTGGCTCCCGCTCGGGTTGGCGCTAATTCCTTGAACCACTCTACGACGGAGGGCTCGTCTTCGAGGTAGATATCGGCGGGATTGAGCACATGGCGGGCTCGGCTGTCGAGATCCGGGGGGGCCCTGGAGCAGCACTCGTTTGCGTCGATTCCGAGGACGCTGTTCGTTACGAACTCGGCGATCCGACGGGGGGTCATTGCAGCTCAGCAGCGAGATTTCTCTCTGTACAACCGTCGCACGACAGCCGAGGGCGGCTAAAGGACAGCGGCAGAACCGAGGAGTAGGCGACCGAAGGGCGAGGGCGAGGGCGCGCGCACAGGAGAAGCGGCAGAGGCCAATACATGTGGCGAGCGGCGATGGTAGCGATGAATGAAGGAGGAGACGTCGCAGCAATAAGAAATTGCGACAACGTGCGAAGCGCGAAGCACTCGTGCTCCGTACCCGCGGAGAGAAGTTACCGTGCCCAGACGCCAAGCCCGGGAGTCGGGGGAAGGAGCAAACCTGCTTGGTTTGCCAGCCTGCCAAGGCAGTGCCGAAGTCAGGCGCCCATATCAACGCGCGATCGCTGCGCACATGCCGAGCGCGGATCCGATAAAGTGGCTTGCGAACTGTCTTGCTACTGGCGCAGAAGCTGGCGAGGGATGCTGTGCTGCGCGGCATCAGCGGTGTGGCTTGCCGAGGCGACCGGGGTCGACGGAAGTCGGCGCGCCAGCCCCGGTCCATACTATGGGTGGGGTGCCGGTCCCGAGAGCCTCCACCGACGGCCCGGGGCCGAAAGCCGTCTTGCCGGACGAGCATCCGGCGCCATGGACCACCCTCCAGAGGTGATATCTTTCTGTGTTTCAGCACCGAGATCGACAAGCCGGAATGGTCAAGCGGAATTCTGCGTCATCGATGCTCGGCTCGCAGCCATAGTATGTACCATGGCCAGAGACTAGCGGTGCCTACCTAGCATGTTATGATACCCCAGAAAGAGTCGATTCTTCATCAAGGCGTGGCGAGGATGGCCCAGCAGGGATGCTGCGCGAAAGCGAAACTGCTGGTTGTCGACGTTTGGGGGGTACAACGCCTACCGGCCATCCATCATCTTCATGACTTCGCGTTCCTCGTCCACTTCCTTTCCCCCGTTCTCCATGCCTCTTTTTCGCATCTCCCCCGCCACCGCCTTGCGCGTGAGCATCCCCTCCTTGAGCGGCGGGAACTCTTCCTTCCGTTGCCGCAACCACCCATCCACGCTCCTCATAGCCACCACCAGAAAGCCAAGCTCTTCGCGGTCCACGTCGAAAACCTCCCACCACTCGCACGCAGGCATTTTCGCGCCCAGGTCGCGCGCAGCGTTGTATATCGCCGCCACGGCCAAGGCATGTGGTTGATGGGTCAGGTACAGCATCTGCGGCGAAAGCAGAGCCGTGTTGAGGTATTGGATCGTTCGCAAGGACACTTCGGGCTTGGGCTTGGACAGAAACTCGAGCGTCTGGAGGTAGGTGATGGCGAGCGGGTGCGGCAGCGACACGTGGGTGTTGAAGGACAGGGCGTGGAGGATGCGCGCCTCCAGGGTCAACAGCCGGTGCGTAAAGGCAGTGTAGTCGGCCTCTGTCTGGTAGTATGATTTGGGATCGTCTTTGGGGAGCT
This sequence comes from Tolypocladium guangdongense, assembly GCA_022114105.1. Classification (NCBI taxonomy): domain Eukaryota; kingdom Fungi; phylum Ascomycota; class Sordariomycetes; order Hypocreales; family Ophiocordycipitaceae; genus Tolypocladium; species Tolypocladium guangdongense. The sequence continues at coordinate 2,955,343 of NRQP01000001.1, read as the reverse complement.
CCCCGGTGCGGAAGAATGCCGAGTCTCGAGACACGAGGTACGCGTAGACGTTGGCGACGTCGCGGGGTGATCGAGGCATGGGGCCCAATTTGCCTACGATGTAAATCGCAGCAGCAGACACGTCCTGTTTGTCGCGTTAGCTGTCTCGCCATGTGAGGCGCATCTGAGATGCAAATGCGACGTACGCTGAACTCATGGGTCATCGGGGATTCCACCAGCCAGTACCGCGTCAGGACCACGTTTGCCCGCGCGGTCACGCACTGGGGGATGCGCAGGAGCTTGCCGGCAGCTTGGGTGAGGCATTGCGTGGCGATGAAGACCGATTCCTGCAGGTCCTGCGGCAGCGCTGAAAGGGAGGAGTAAAGGTACAGCTGCGACGTCGTCGCGAGCGGGTTGGCAAGGTGCGACATGCTGAATTGACGAGCGCGTTGATGGATGATGACGATGAATTCAAGGGCGGTAAAAGGGATCCACAGGGCGGTATCCGACTGGTGCAAAACACATCGCAGGCTACCTACCCTGGAGCGCTCCTCCTCCTCGCGATAACATCACAAATTTAGCATATGAATCCTGGTGCTCTCAGTTGTCGTAGGTACCCTCTACCTGCTCCAGTTTCACGTCTTTCAACCCAATGCTAGGGATTATTCATGCCGCATCGAGTCACCAATGCCCTCCCTCAAAATCGCCGGCAACCTTATCGCCGATGCACTGCAACGGAGAATGAACACGCATGGTCAGCGGCGACGGTCCATGAGTCAGTCATATGACTCCATTTGGCAGTGGGAGTCGGAGATAATGGCTTGCCTCTCCGTTAACTCTATCGTTTGACAAATCTAAAGGAGCACAGCACAGAATGATATGCATGTTGAGAAGAACTCGAGAGAAGGATCATATTGAATGATCGCAGCAAGCCGGCAGAAAGACGCCATGCTTGTAAGTACAGGGGGGAACAGACGGGCAGATGCTGTGGATGGCTTCGTTGCCGCTCAGGGCGTTCTTTTCGCATGCTTTTGACCTCACCCATAAATTCAGTATACATACAAGCTTGGCAGTTGCTTCTGTTCGGATGCACCGGTCGACTGTCGTCGGCAAACACATGAGCTTCGGGTGATGTACCTGTTACTACCTCCACCTCGTGCATCTCGGCAACAACACGGCCCAACACGGAGGTTGATTCTCTATTGCCATTATCCCCGGCTAAAAGAAACTTATAAAAGATGAAGTCACCGACCGGCATAACGCCTGTGGTAAAAGCGGAACACGACAGTTCCGCAGACACTCTTCACAATGCCCTCCCCCGTGTGGCTCATCACTGGAGCATCCAGCGGCTTCGGGCTGTCTCTGGCCATAGCAGCCCTCAAGTCAAAGCACCGCGTCATCGGCACTGTTCGCAGCACAGTCAAGTCGGCCGACGCGGTCGCGCAGATCACCGCGCATGGCGGCCACGTCGTTGAGATGGACATGACGGAGCCGCAGCAGGGCATAGCGGCGAGAGTGAAGGGCGCAGAGGCAATCTACGGGCGGATTGATTACCTTGTCAATGCCGGCTACTCGCTTCTCGGCGCGCTGGAGCATTTTACGTGAGTACCATTGTCCGCCTCTATCTCGTTACTGCTACGAGGTGACTTCTGTGAGGGGACGGTGATGCTGACTGGCTTCACTCACAGAGAGGCGGAAGTGAAGCTGCAGTACCAGACAAACGTCTTCGGACCGCTCTTCACCACGCAAGCCGTTCTCCCAGGGATGCGCAGCCGCCGTACCGGGCTCATCGTCAACGTCAGCAGCGTGGGCGGCCAGGACTCGCTCGCAACGTGCGGCGCCTACGGCTCGAGCAAGTTCGCGCTCGAGGGCATGTCAGAGTCCCTATCCAAGGAGGTCGCCGAGTTCGGCATCTCGGTGCTCATCGTCGAGCCGGGCGCGTACCGAACCAACTTCCTCCACGCCGTACACCAGCCGGAGGTGTATCTGCAGGAGGCGTACCGCAACACGCACCTCGAGAACGTAGCCAACATGTTCAGGGAGATGACGGGCAAGCAGCCCGGCGACCCGGACAAGGCCGTCGAGCGCATCTTCCAGGTTGTGACGGGCGAGGGCAGCGCGGGGAGACTGCGCGGCAGGGTCCTGCGGCTGCCGCTGGGCATGGACGCCGTTGAGCGGATTGAACGCAAGACGAAGAAGCTGCTCGAGGATGTCGCGGAGGCGAGGAAGCTAGAAGAAGAGTCGAGCACTGCGTTTTAGACGAGGAATAGACAATATATAGATAAGTCTTGTGGACTCAGCTCTCAACATCAACTTACGTGACCAAAGCCTTGAAACGTCTTGACGCACAAGTCCCCGAAACACTTGCAATATACTCAGGAATGAGATTTAACAGAACAGGATTGACTAAATGCTTCTGCTTTTCCCTCTTCCTGCCCCACGCACGACCCACTCGAGCCTTTCGAGGTCGAAAAATATCTGGACTTCCTCTATCGCCTCCCCTATTCAGGGTTACAACAAGTATTTCGACTTGGCGATAAAGGACAAGATTATAGACATGATTAGGGAATGTCCTAGAGGGAGAACTTGTGGGACGGCCCGGTGCTGAGAAAATGCTGGATACAGATGGCATCAAGCAGACGAGGATCTTGAGTGTGGGCAGTCAATAGGGGGTGCGACCAGAGGCACGGGTTCTGTAGGGAGTTGCTAGACAAGTTGGCTTTGACCACCGAGCAAGTGCATAATGTATTTTTTAAGGGGCTGTGTAGTAGACGCAGGCGTCATGAATGTGAAAACAAAGCTCAAGGCAGCTCTTGGTCAAACAGTGAATCGTCGTGAACCATACTGGCCGTGTTGGTCAGATAGGCTTGAGAAAACCGCGGAAAATAATAGAGAGGGAAGAAACGACCGACACGAACCTCACGACACAAATCAAGCATCAAGCTTCAATAACAAAAACGAACTCCCCAAAAAATATACCGCCAGCCCCCTCAGGACCCAAGGATGCGTCACCCCCGAGAAGACTCTTAATCTTGTAATCATTCCACCCGCCTCGTGATGGTAACCCGACTCGCGGCAAATTAGAACTCCAGGACGGGAGTCGAACCCTGACCTTGTGGTTATGGAGCGCCGGGAGGGGGGTGTGGCAGAACAGCAAGCCAGCCAGCTGGGCCAAATCGGCCCTCGACCTCAGCCAGCTGGCTTGTTGGGAGAAGTGCTGGCTATCGGGGTGTATAAGGGTTTGAACAGCGTGGCTGCAGTGAATTGGGTGCTGGGGAGCTGTTCGGGGGCGTTGTCAGGGGAGACGAGAGACGCTGGTGGTGAAGCTGTTCAATTTCGATTCACTCTCTGGTGGAGTTGAGGTGCCCGCTGGAGGCCGAAAGGTGGGGAATGGGGCCCCGGCTTGGCGCAGGGAGCTCCCCACCTTCAACTTCAGACGAGCTCCCAACCTCACAAGCATCCCGAGCACACGACTCCTCCCCACAGTTGCCGCCGCCGTCGCATACTCCCACCATGGCGGCCTCAGCCTCGCAGTCGCCCAGCGACGACAAGCAGTCCTTCGACCTCAACCTCCAGCACGGCCACAAGGACCTCGTCCAGGCCGTCGCCTTCAACACCTACGGCGACCGCTGTGCGACCGGCTCCGTCGACGGCAGGGTCCGCGTCTTCAACAGGCACAAGGACGGCACGTGGCGGCTGTGCGATACCTGGAGCGCCCATGGAGGAGAGGTCCTCGAGGTTTGCAACCCGCTGTCGCCCTTTCCGCAAGCCCGGATCTGACGGGAGTGCCTGCCACAGCTGCAATGGCTGCCCGCCACCATCTACCCCAACCTCGTCGCCTCGCTCGGCATCGAGGGCTGGTTCAGGCTCTGGGCCGAAGACCCCTCCGCTGCGCCCGGCCGCCGCTTCTGCTCGGGCCGCTCCATCAGCGGCCGCCCGGCGTTCGACACGCGCTCCAGCCGCGCGCCCTACCGCTCCTTCTCCATGAAGCACAACGAGGACACGCGGCACACGTACCTCGCGCTGCTCGCCACCGACGGCCGCCTGACCGTCTACGAAAACGACCAACCCGAGAACCTCTCCGACTACTCGTCCATCGACGAGTTCACCATCTGCCCCAAGCCCAGCCGCGGCGAGGAGGTCTCCTTCAAGGTGCGCTTTGACCCCAACCCGGAGCCGTGCTACGCGGCGCTCCGCGCGGGCGTCACGTCGGACGCGCTGGGGCTCGTGGTTGTGGGCATGGACGTCGTCAAGATCTACCGGTCGCGCGACGTCGTCACCACGTCGTACGGCGTCTCCGGGATGCAAAAGGAGTTTTACCTGGCCGTGGAGATTTCCGGCCACCGCGGCCTGGTCAGGGACATTGCGTGGGCGCCCGGCAACATACGGGGCTACGACATCATCGCGACGGCCTGCCAGGATGGCTACGCGCGCGTCTTCCGCATCGATACGCCCTACTCCGACGCCGACGGCAAGTCGTGGGCCGCCGCCGACCTCCTCAAGCCGACGACCGACAACACCAAGGACCCCCCCTCCAGGGACGAGGCCGAGAAGCAGCACTCACACCCCTCGACCCTAAGCGCGAGCCTGGCCAAGTCGGGCGCGCAGGGCGACAGGCACTGGTCCGGCCAGCCAGGGCAGGTCAAGCACACGTTCCGCGAGATCTCGCGGCTCGACAACCACCGCACGCCGGTCTGGCGCATCGGCTTCGACGACGACGGCCAGATCCTCGGCAGCACGGGCGATGACGGCCGGCTGCTGTGCTATCGCCAGACGCCGGACGGGGCGTGGGCCAAGAGCTCGGAGCTGGTCATGTTGAAGGCCAGGATGGCTGCACCTTGAGGCTCGTTTGCCACCCGTAAACGGATTTTTTACGGACAAGTGGCTAAAAGGGCTAATACTCAAGTGCGGCGCCGAGGAAGCTGGACCTGATAGGAGAGCACAAGGGCATTTGCTGGTATTGCTGGGTACCTGGCGCTGTCACCTACGGGCATTCGCTGCGGTCCGAGGCCGCCGATATCATGCCCGGAAAGCAGTTGATGCACCAGGTGCGATTGCAGCCCAAGACTTCGTCCACATGTCCATGCACTTCCAGGACACTGCCGAGAGTTGCCTCGGATTGAGGACCACAGCGAAAGCGAGGGCACTGCGGCCGAGAGCCATCTCGGATTGATGACCACAGCAAAAACGCCAGCCAGAAATGAGTGCGCAGGGAAAGACAAGGGGCACATGAGAAACGGCTGGCGATTTGCAGGCGGCGGGCGCATATTCATGCTTCTCCACCAAGCATAGGTCACGACTTCCAACATTTGGGCAACTCGTCCAGCATATCAGGCCAGCCGTGTAGTTGGGTGATTTAGGAGGCACCGCCACACCAGACATCATAGGACGGACAATAGGCTCGAATTAATAATGCCTGAGATAATAAAGCGTATCATGATTGGGAGTGTTAATGTAATGCACGGAGCATCTGGTTCTGGCAAGCCTCTGCAGAAGGACATCTAGTCCTGTTTGGTTACTCTTCTCTCCGGTCATAACCTTTTCCTTCAAGTTGACGCTCCATTCCGAGAAATAACGAGTAGTAAGCCCAACTCCACCCAAACGCCGTTCATGTAATTCGTCGGTGACATGTAATTATCGTCCTGCCGTGCTCCGCGAGACGACGGTGACGTGGAGTGGAACATCCACGTCGCCCCACAGCCTCAGCCCGTCCTCCCTCTTTGTCGGCAACATCTTCATTCTTTCGATCTGTATTACCACGACAAGCCAGCTCATATCGACGATACACCCAATCAAGCGGCATCGGCGCTGGCCACGGGCTGGGTCATCTTGGTGACCTGCGAACCGGCGCGGACAATTCGCTGGCCGGCAGAATCATTCATGTAGGTGACGTCCTTGTTCTCGAACTGAGCACGCTTCCAGATCTCGACCTCGCAACCGCCTCGTAGGACACCGACACGCATCGTGGAGAGCAGGTTGTGGGCAGCGTTGGAGTGGTTGTAGACACCGCCGTTGAAGATGGCCGTGGCGTCCTTGCCGATGGCCGAGGAGATGAGGGCCTTGCCACCGGGGTGGTCCTTGATAAAGTCGGTCACGTCGTGGATGACACCAGCAACGGCAACGAGAGCCTTGCCGTTCTTGGAGCCGTCGACGAAGTCGTCCCAGCTAATGACGGGGAGCTGCCCCAGAGGGATACCCCAGTCGAGGGTGGAGCGCTTCTGGTCGAGCTTCTTCTGCATCTGCTGAACACGACCCTTTTCGATCTCGTTGGCGCGGAACTGCTTCAGGTCGTAGGCGAGGCCGAGCCACTTCCACAGGCAGATGGACCACTTGGTGGGATCATACTGGTACCACTCGATGGCATTCCGGTAGTCCGAGGGGAACTCGTGATGGAAGTTGTGATAGCCCTCACCGAGGGTGACGAGGGCGGTAATGACGTGGTCGCGGGGAGAGTTGCGGTCGTCAAAGGGCTGGTCGCCAAGCCAATGGGCAAGTGAGTTGACGCAGAAGGTGGCCTGCTGGACGAAGCAGATGCGCAGAATGCCGGCGTAGACGAAGCCACCGAGCCAGTCGCCCCAGCAGAGACCGCAGACGAGGGTCGGGAAGACGAGGGCCATGAAGATGACCGACTTGAGATAGTTGCGGTGCTGCCAGACGACTACGGGGTCCTCGTTAAGGTCGGTGATGTCGGTGCGGCCGGCGCGCTTGGGGTTCTGCTTGAAGACCATCCAGCCCAGGTGAGAGTAGAGGAGGCCCTTGCGGACCGAGTAGGGGTCCTTGACGGTGTCGGTGTAGCGGTGGTGAGCGCGGTGGCCCCTGGACCACCAGCGGATGGAGCCTTCGACGGCGCCAGCACCGCAGGCGGCAAGGTAGATCTTGAGGGGCGTGGTGGCCTTGTATGAGGTGTGAGACCAGAGGCGGTGGTAGCCTTGAGGCGACGGGTCAGCATATCGGATCCTGGCGACGCGAGTTGTGCCGAATGGCGAGTTTCAGCTAGAATTGGGACTTACCAGCAGTGATGCCGAGGCCGGTGTTGAAGTAGTAGACGACGGCAAAGATGGCGGTATAGAAGCGGAGAGGGACCCAGTAGGCCGAGATGAAGCCAATGATGGGGATGAAGATGATGAATGTCGTGTTGAGCCAGTTGACGTGCTTGTACAGGTTGGACCAGGTCATGGGCGTGTCGGCGATGTGGACCTTGTTGAGGTCATACTTGTTGGTGGCCCGCAGCGGCTTGTAGTCGGTGGTGCCGTCTGGGAAGGCCTGGGCCTGGGCCTTGGCGGCCGACGTCGACGATTCAGACATCTTCTTCGCTGTGTGGTGCTGCCGTTGAAGGCGTCCCGGAGGCCAGGGGGATGTTGCCCTGCTTCACCTGGCGAGGTTGTTGAACAGGCGGCTGACACACAGAGCTCCAGCGGGCAAAGAGGAAGGAGGATGCGCGAAGGAGAAACGGGGGAGGTTGAGAGATGAAGACAAGAGAGGAGAGGAGAGGAAAGGGAGGAGGCAGAAGAAGAAGAGGTCCAGGGAGCAAAAGTATGGGGAATGCGGCGGAGGTTTGGTGGCCGGGTTGGTTGGGGCGGAGGCGGACCAAGAGCTGTTGTAGGAACGCAAAAGCTGCGCGGCGTGTGCTTGTAAGACGGGAGCGCCACCTGCCCGCAAGCAGCCTGTTCCTCTACTTTGTTTCCTTTACGAAGATTCTTATTCGCCCGACCGGAGAGGACGGAAAGGAATGTTTATGCGAGAACGCCCGGCAGCGGTGAGATTTGACCGATGATAATGGCACCGCCTGCCTGCCCCCGTGCTCACTCGGGAGCGCCCACTTTCAACAAAAAAGCAGTCCTTCATCCATCCATTCACTCATTCACTGCAGCAACCCGTTCACATGACGAACACTAAGGGCGGCACGTGTGCTGCCATCGTCATGCCCTCATTCACAGCACGTTTCCTGCGGCGGTTGCTGGCACCGACCGGCTCAACCCTTCTTCCCCAACAACTTTTTGCTTGGGCTGGCACGTTCGCCGGCTCCACTTTCCCGCAGCCGTGGGTCAGTGGGAAGGGGCGAGGGGACCCACTGGCCCGAACCTTCGAACCTTCGGGTGCCACATTCCCTTGGGGTGGGTGGCGGCATGTATCTCCGGGGCCAGATCGGCGGCCCAGGTACAAAGCAGCCGGGTGCGGTCGTGCAGATGTGGCGTACCTGCGTCGCCCATGGTGCACACCTGTCAGGCACCGAACCAACAGCGCTCGTGTCAACGAGGAATGGCAGTGCATTCGTTCCTTGTACGGAGACGACTACAAGACATATCTGCTGCGCAACCGACGAGCCTGGAATAGCCGGCGACTCACCCTGCAGCTCCCCCGATCGAGATGGAACGTCCCAGATCTGCCTTATCCACTCCCCATGCCTTGCCCGGGTCTCCCAACATCAACGACCCGTTTTTCTTCATCTCTCCATCCCGCATTAAACACGCCATGCCTCGGCTCCGTCATGCAGACGTCAACTGGGGGTGCTCAACGGTCTCGATACGAGAGTTAAGATAACGAGCCTATTGGTCAAGAGGGTACAAGGACTCCAAGCTCCTGCACCCGCACAACCTACGAGTTCACCACGGAAGGCACGAAAAGACAGTCAATCTGAAGACATTTGAAGCCATTTGCGTATTCAATATTCCGTCATCTTGCCTTCGACTTCTAATAGCCTTGAACCAATCCATATTAAGTCAATCCAGCAGCCATTTGCGTAGGGGCGGGGGCGTTTGGAGTCCCCGTTTTTTTGTTACCTCCTTTGCTTGAGTACCGTACTGCATGCGTGTAAGTGAGGTGGCGTCAAACATTTTCCATCTTACCTTACGATCCGGTTCCCAATGCCTCGTCTGCGCTTCGTCCGGGCCTCGAGAGATGATGATTGGCATGACAAGAGTCTGCCAGCCCTGCGCACGGTAGGCATGGCTTAAGCCACCACTGAGGATGGAAAAGCACCCGTTCCCTACGTCCGTACTCCGCGCGCAGGGACGTCGCTCCCGTCTTGGCCCCGTTCTGCTTGCACGTTATGATCGATCTCAATCTTATACTTCGTAAAGTACTCGGTATAGGCACAGAGCGGAAGAGCCTCGGCGCCTCCGCCCAAGCACAATATCGACACCATCGGGTAGAATTGCAATAGTCACATGCCCCAACAAGGAAAATCCTCATATCACGGGGTTCTTGATATCGGCTTCCACGAGACTGATATGTCGTCACCATCTGACCTATCCTTAAACTGCGGAGCTGAAGCGGCGCTCCGCGGCGGCTCCTCTCCCTGCAACTTCGTCGTGGCCGCAGCAACTATGTCTCGAGTCGTTTTCTTCCTGGGCGAGAGGAGCAGAGGGGTCACGAGACCCACTTTTCCGATTGACTCAGAGATACACGTCGCGTAACGCGCAGTGTCAACAGAAGCCTACTACAACCAAATCCACATACAATCGATTCGTGCAATTCCTCATGGACCAGCAGGGAGACCTTCCTATAGTCAATCAATTTGACGAGGCTCTTTTTATACGGCTCGATACTGTCAGCGCGAGCAGCCAGCTGACAACACCTGCCGGCCTGTATTCGACCCGCTGCGTGACTGTAGTAATGTAATGTAGCGATTTGTACTCCGTACAGGCTCGAATGGCTGGGACTTCTATCATTGTGGCCTTCGCTAATAAATTGGGGTACCGCTAATAGCGCAGCATTCTTATTGGCTACGATCCCTGCAAGTGACCTCTCTGCTCCTCCTCCAGTTAAAGGGATCTGACGTGTTTTCATCCGCGCGTCATCTCATCTTGACACGCGCTACGAGTACAAGTTCGAACACAGCCCGACCACCTTCCCTGTCCCCAACAGAAACCTGCATGCGCCACCCTGAAGCTCATGCTCAGCCAATCAAAGGCGCACCTGAATCAGCGCTATCACGTGACTTCCATGTCGTCACCGCTGATGGCCCACAAAAGCTTCGGGAACTTGGCGTTCCATGCTGGCTTCTCGAATGTTGCTATTTCAGCTCGTCGGTGGGTGTCGCGTCTGAGCTTATGCACTTGTTCGGTGATGATGCCACGGTGTCAGTCTGGTGGCGATGGCCCTATAAACACTACGCTCTGCGAAGCGAAACAGGTACCCGGCTGCAAATAGGGGGTTCCTTTTAACTAGTACGTCGGAAGCCATCCATATCCCCCCGCATAAATGCCCATGTAGCCTACTTCGTACCACATCCGGATATGCAGCCCCGCAGTCTACGTTTCCTTCAGGTGGGGCGATTCTTGGCCGCACATACGTTCCGTGACAACGGCCGAGCGGCCGATGTACAGAGCTGGGACGAGTACCGAGTCGAGAACGGTGTGGATGGGGGGATTCTCGATTAGGTCGTTCGGCCTGCCTCGCTCTTGACAACCCGAACCGGCCCGGTGCAAGAGCACATGGATCTGTTCGTGCGCCTCTTGCTGGCTCGCGCCTTGGCTGGCCAGCCACATGATGAGGATGATCTCTGGCCATGAGCAGCAGCTCGGCGTCTATCTTGGCCCGGATTATTAGAGCATATATAACAGAAGCAAAGGCGGTTATTCGACTACGAGTGAGCCCGTGGTGCCCATTACATTCCAAGTGTTTTAGTGCGAGATGTTAGCAACCATTTAGCAACTTGTATCAGTGACAACTGCGTTCTGCCTTACTTGCGACAGTGGTCCTAGGCTACCACTATATGCAAACTGTGACCTGGGATATCTTAAGCATGTCTCTCACAGTCGGCATAAGATTGGTTTGTGCTCCTGTATAGGTGAGACGTGTTCGTCCCGTGTCTTGTGTGATATAGGCGGCAAGGTTATACGAAAGCCATATCCTGTAGCGGCTTTCAGCTTCGAGTCTGCGACAGAGCTGGGGATTGATGAATAAATCCTAAACATTCGCACGAGACCTCAGCTGAGAGTAGCAGTATCACCTGTGCCTGATCGCACAATTATATTACGAGGTGTGGTCACTCAACCTCGGATGACCCGAGGCTGGACCGATGCAAAGGCTGGGGGAATGGTTCAGCATCTCGCGGCTCTCGCCTCCGCTGATACGGGCATTCGATCGAGTCAGTTGTCGGCGTCTTGTGTGATGAATCCTGCATCGTCAGGCACCAAAGCTATCGTTTCACTTACCGACTGTATCTGGTGCTCTTCAGCCTTGACATCGGACGGACGTGAAGCGAGCCAGCAACAGGACCAGGGCCGCAACGAGGGCGGAGACGAGAAGAACTTGTGCTTCCTGACAAGTATAAAGCCAAGGAGAACCCCATCCGGGCTTGACTCCTGAGTTCCCCATCCACTTTCATCATTCTCAAACATTCATCATCAAGATCCAAGATAGACACCACGCAACACCATGGTTCCGTGCCGCTACGTGATCCTCCTGGCAGCTGCATGCGCCGGCTACGTGTATGCCAACCCGGCTCCGAGGGCGGAAGTCGACGCGCGAGCCGTTGATTGCGTGACGACTACGCTGCCGGAACTATGCACCGAGACCATCACGCGGAGGTGCAGCCATTCAACCCCCGCACCGTCAAGCTCTCGAACAACAACGACCGAACAACCAAGTTCCAATACGACAACCACCAAGACACCAACTCCTAGTACAACAACCATGAAACCACCAAGCTCGAGCTCTAACACGACAACCACCGAGCCGACAAGCTCGAGCTCGAGCGCAACGACCACGGCGACGCCGAAGCCCACCCTGAGCTGCGCCTCGGATGCGTACCTGATCCAGGTCAACACCCTGTACAAGGTGAACCTCAAGACCGGCGAAAGCCAGATCATCAGCTCCACCGTCGGCAACGACGGCGGCCCCATCAACTCGCTCGGGTACAACATCAAGGAGGACTACATGTACGGCACGCAGGGCAACAAGCTGATCCGCATCCTCGGCGACGGCTCGACAGAGGACGTCGCGGAGCTCCCCGTGTCTGCCAACATTGGCGACTTTGACGAGGACGGCCAGTACTGGTACAGCTGGGGCGGGACGACCTGGGGCCGCGTCGACCTCGCCCCGGGCTCTCCGACGTACGGGCAGATTGTCGATAGCGGGACGTCGGTGCTCGGGGACGTGCCGGCAGTGGCCGACTGGGCATACACGCCGGCAAAGCCCGGCTACCTGTACGGCGTCGGCGTCGCGGGGGACGGCACCCCCGTGCTGGTCCGCTGGTCGATCGAGGCGCACACGTGGGAGACGGTGTACGCAGCCGACGGCCTCAACGCAGTGGCCTTTGGCGGCGTCATGTCGACCAGCGACGGCGTGCTCTACGGGTCGGACAACCAGAGCGGCGGCATCTTCAGGTTCCCCATCGACGACCCCAAGGGAGCGACGCAGACGGCGACGGGCCCGGCGGCGGCGAGCAACGACGGAACGCGCTGCTTCCTGCAGCCAGACTCGAACACGTGAACCGGATTGGTCTTGCACCGGCCGGGAGGTGGAGCGATGAGACAAGGGCTGTTCTCCTTCTTCTGTTCTCTTACCATGCACGCGCGGCGTGACTTGCACAAACCATGTCTGATCCATCAATCAACTCTCATTCAGTGTCGATTAGTTAGTCTCTGGATACGCGCAACAATGGCATTCCAGTTCACCAAGACCTCATAGATACTTTGATGGCGTCTGTGCAGAGGTCGGCGGCAGTCGCACTCGTATAGGCGCAACGGAACATCGATTGGGCTCCGCCAAGCTGCCACCAGACTTGATATGTGCGTGGATGACGGTGGCAAAAGTGCCTGGATGAGATCTGATCCGCGGCTGCGATGCTGCACAGCCATGGCCCCGTTTCTAAGAAAAGAAGCCTGGCTGGAGCCCCGCCGAATTAGCGCGTCGTTTGCCGCGGGGGCATTCGCGCACTGTAAATTTGCATCTTGTTTGATACCTGCACAGGTAGGTAGGTAGGTAGGCACAGTGCGACAGGCCCTGATCGCCATTGGCCGGACGAAGCGCAGCCTGCCCATGCGCACCACCACGGAGTGCACAGCCCGTGCGCCTGCGAGGTGGGGCAGTCAGTCTGGAAAGATGCAGAAGCATGTCTCTCATCTCATCTCACCTCCCCGCGGCTGCCCGACGGCGTGCTGACGTGCCGGCTGCTGGGCCACACGCATGGTGGCGCTGCCGGTCACGTACCGAGGTACGGTCTGCAGACGACACAGCCAACAGGAGCTCTGCCGCAGACAAAGAAGCCCAATCCCCCGACGGGGACACCCGATATGGATGGGCCGAGACAAAATCGGCAGCGGCTCTGGGGTCTGTCAGCATCCAACACAACAGCCGGGCAGGGCTCGCTCGTTCATATTAAAATAAACCCTGGTGCATCGAGCCAGACTTGCCCAAGCCAGGCCCGTCTTCTCGCCGAGTCGCCGCCGTCCACCGCTGTTGGCTTCCCGGACAGTCTAGACTGCACAGGCAGGGACCTCGGCCGTTGCTTGCTTATTCGCATTATTACCACCAGGCCTCCAGCTGCCACCTGCTCCGGCTCTCTGTCCTCTCCCTTCATACACCGACCAGCAGGCTGCGGCAACTGGTTTTGTTTATCGTCGCGGCGAGCTCCGAGCATGCGCCGTGCCGTTCGGGTTTGCCGCCCTTCTTGGATATTCCGATAATATCTGCGCAGCTCCAATCTCTCTCGCCTACCTGCCTCGAGGCGAGGAGCATCGCCGCAATGGCTCCCAGCCATTTGTTCATGCGACTGCCGCCCGCCGCCGCCCTCCTCGTCCTCTTGACGCTCCTTCGGCTCACGGCCGGCCATGTGCTGCCCCGCGAGACGAGGACAGTCCGGGTGCGCGCTCTCAGCGTCGAGCCGTGGCCCTTGGCCGCCGCATCACCAGCGCCCACGTCGCCGGCCGAGCTTCGGCGGCGCGACCAGTACAACACCATCTGCGGGTACATAGGAGGAGACCCAGCGCTGCCCGCGACGTGTATGGCAGGGTCGCACTGCGCCGTCGACGTCGAGCATGCAGCTGTAGGCTGTTGCCCGGACGGTGGTGAGTGCACTTCGGGCATCTTCACCGGCTGCGTCGACAAGAACAGCGGTCCGCAGACGGTCAAGGACCCCTACGTCTTCACCTGCGCCGGCAAGAACGTCTGCTACAAGAACACCTTTGACGGCGGATACTTTCAATACGGCTGCGGCTCTGCGTCGGATCTTGCCACCAGCGTTGCCACCACGGCCTCGGGCCGCACGCCCTTGCAGTTCAGCCACATGACTGCGTCGTTCACCGCGACGCCGACCCTTCTGTCGAGTCCCACGACCATTGGCTCCTCGACGTCCTCGGACGGCAAGTCTGATCCCGGGTCCGGCAGCAGTACTCTTCCCTCGTCATCCGCATCCGCTACAAACGGGGCGCTGGCGCCGTACAGGGGCCACGGCACCACGAACACGGGTGCCATCGTGGGAGGGACGGTTGGCGGCTTCGCCTTTTTGGTTGCATTGGTGACGCTGGGCTTTTTTCTGTGGCGGCGGAGGATGGGTAATGCTCGTCGGGGGCCTGGCCCCAACCAGAACACGGAGTACATCAGGTAAGCTTTCGCCTACACTTGTGATATGGTGACGGATAACCCTGCTGACGCAAAGACCCAGCCCAATGGCTGATGCCCGACTTAACTTTGAGGCTCTGCCACCGTCGCATGAAGTGTCCGAAGCTGGACTGCCCCAGCGTCTTCCGCAAGCACACACCAACTCAGACGGCGTCAGCCCCGAAGGCAGCGACGTTGATGTTGAGACTGACCGACAGCCCCACTATCTGTATGATGGACCGCCCCCAGAAGAGGTCATGGGCGTTTGGGGTGGTGAACGGGACGTGGATCTCGATCGCGTTCCGCTGACTAGGGAGATTGACGACTTTTCCCAGGGATTCAACTCGGCGCTGCAGGGGATTCAGGATGATGACAGCACACCGCCCAACTCTAACAACATGGGGGCGTACCCTGGGCCACGCAGGAGCAGCGGCGGAATACTGTGGCAGCAGAATCGAAGACAGGCACGCAACCTGATGTGGATGTGATGGCGAGGCGACATGGCTTATGTAACGACCACAGCAATGGGTATTCTGGCATTGCAACTCATGGCGGTCCCTGTATAGTTGGAGACGAAAAAGGACATGGAGTTTCTGAGGCGGCGTTATTTGGAAGAGTCTTGTTGCGAATTGGCTCGCATGGTTTGCTCTCGTTCAATACCCCCGATGCCGGGCAGGATATGCTGATTGGATGGACGTTGTGAGGGGGTTGTATAGGTAGGTTTGAATGGGGAGGGCAAGGTAGCGCTTATAGCAGCGTGTTATCGTGGAGGTTGCTCTCAGAGTGAATTGCATTTTACGCTCAGACGGAACATGTCAAGAGGGCAGCCTAATTGAGAGACTATCCAATTACCAATACCACCCGTCCGTCATGACTAGAAACATGAGGACCAACATGGCGAAGACGTGGCTATGCAGGCGGCTGGGTTGATGTGCATGAATGCGGCGGAGGTGCTGACATGATTGTGCAGAGTCGCTTGTGTTGCCGCATGAGTGGCTGTGAGGGTGCAGGTTACATGCCAACGCTGTCTGGGGATGCGGGCCATGGGTTGAGGTCGCAGTGAAACTATGTTTCTGTAGGAGTTTTGCAGAATTGAGTTGTCTGAGATGGGAGTCGTCGTTACGTCAGGGTGCTGTGCCCCTCCGCTTAGCCTACCACCTCCAAATCTGAGAGGAGGGTGAAGGGGATGGAGTTGCTTCGACACGGGAGACGAGGGGATGCAATATCGGAGGAAGGTAGAAGTCGGAATTACATATATCTCAAGAACTGGAATATGTTCATGTCTAGTTAATATACAACAATATATACCCCAACCACCATCGCAGTGATCATCCCCATTCAGCAGCACATTCGCCGCATAGACCCGTCCCCTATCCAGGAACTCCGCCAGCTGCCTCCCGTCAGGGTTGTCAAACGGCCCATGAAGCTGGGCAGCACCTTGGTGCGTTTGGTTAGCTCATTGATGTTGTACACGCCCAGCAGGCTGCGGCGGATATACTCGTGCACGTAGGCGGCGAAGACGCCAGTACCACAGCCGTTGCCTCGAGCGACACCCGGGACCATCGAGCTCGTTGAGAGCTCGCATCTCTCTGCGGCTTGGCATGGAATGTACGGGCGTCTCCGAGATGGGCTGCATATTGTCCCAGGCTATTCTTGCGACTGTTGCTTCGGGAGGCATGCCGACGAAGCTTAGAAACTACAGTATTGTCTCGAGCAGAACGGGTCCCACCGTGAAGGATCAAGGCAGCGTCAAATTCATCTTGGCTGCAGAAAGCCACGATGTGCTGACGGAGGTCCGGAAGTCGGAGCAGCCGCACGACTGCCATGAGCAGGACAGTTTTTCTGCGCAATACGCATCTAACGGTAAATCCTCGATAAGGAAGCCGCGCAGTAGCTGGCGTCGCTGTCCTGACTGTGGCCGTGTCCAAGGCGGCAGATGTTCAATTCGAGCCGGCAACCCTGTCTGGCCTCTAAAGCTGCCCGTCAGCCCTGCTCGCCGATCGACCAGACTTTCAGGGACGACTCGTCAAGCGTTCTGCTGCCGGTATGAGATTCTCGGCCTGTCCCGTCGTCAGCGCCGATTACATGGTCGGCAGCATGTTCCCACCCCCCAGAGCATGTGGCAGCGACCGACCCGCAGCTGTGAAGCACCGTGCTTCCGACGGGAGAGTCGTGCGCCTTCCAGTCCCACGAGGGCTGTGCAAGTCCGTAGCGCATGCCCACGTCCTCCCATACCAGGACTGAGCCATCCTGGGATCCCGCCCAGACCTCAAAGCCAGTGCCGCTGGAGATGTCGCCCTGGAAGACGTCGCATGCGAGCCTCTGTTGCGTGGTAGACTTCCGGCCGCTCAATGCACTGAGGAGCTGCCCTGAGCCGCGGATATCGTAGACGAGGAGGCTGCTCGAGTGCCGCTCGTTGATGACGAGATAGCGTCCACAGGGGCTCCAAACGACCTGCACAATTCCTTGACCATCAAGGCCGGCGTCGAACTCGGCGTCGCCAGCGTGCGATATGCTCCAGTTGGCAACGACCCTGTCCGTGCGTTGGAGGTCGTAGAGCCCCAGCCAACGCGTCCAAGTGCCCGCGGCCACGATGGACCCGCCGTTGGCATCGTATGGCGACGCGGCCAACGCTGCCACGGTTCCCTTCATGCCCACCCCGCTGCCCTTGGAGATGTGTCGCCTTGAAGGTATCGTTGGCACGGTGAGGAGAGGGCCATCCGAGCCATGCCGAGATACATCGAAATAGTCGAGTCGGTTTGCCGAGCCGCAGAGGAAATGCGTGCCGGGATACTGCCAGATCAGGGATGCCGGCGTGATGTACTCCTCCGTCTCCTTCCTAACCAGTTTGTACGCAGCCAGTGGGGTGGGGTGCTCATCCCGGGGAAAGGCGTGATAGAGGTGCAACGGATGGTCGCGACAGCCAACGAGATACGTCTGGGACGTGGCCTCGGCCAAGGAGAAGAAAGGCGCGGGAACGATGGCCTGGGTGGGTTCCGGGAGGCTCGTGGTCGCCTGAGGCTCCAGTCGCCGGCCCTCGCTGGCACATTGCAGGAGGTCGGCGGGCAGGACAAAGGAGCAAACCGAGTTGTCTGAAGCCCCCACGATGATGGCCGTCCCGTCGGCCGTCCACTGAGCGGACGAGTAGAATGTGGGCGTCGCGCCATTAGCGCTCTGCAGTACGTCATCCAGCAGCGGCGCCTCGCTTCGGGCAGGCCGGTGCGCAACGAGCTTCATCTCTGGCTTCGTCTGTTGGCCCTCGTCTTGCGGATCATCATGAGCGGCGTCTGGCGCGCTGGCCGCGGCGTCTGGCGAGTCCATTGGGCCGTGCCAGGTATCGTGACGCCTCCTCCGCAATCTCTCGCAGCCCGCTGCTGCAAGGCCTCTTCAGACTCGGGGCCTGGGTGTCATGACCTGCGTGCAATTTCTCGCCCCAGGCACGGGGATTCTGGAGAAGATGAACGAGGACTGAATCGGGCGACCAGGATGCTGACGGCCTCTGCATGTTAGGGCCTCTGCATGGGGCGATGTCATTGGGACGTGCTTTTGGCGCTAGTGCGAAAGTGCCTGGACCTGGCTCGTGCCCTGGACGGGATCTGTTATTATCTGCTAGTCTCTGATAGGGGCCAGGGTAGCTCTCTGGCTCGATGTGCGGGCAGAGAACTTACTAATTAGGCGCTTACCATCTCACACCATCCCCGGCCAGCCGGCCTCTCAGCGCTCTCCGGTGGGGACCTTGGCACCTGAAGGTGGGCCGCAGGCTGCGCCGACAGCAGCGGTCACAGGCGCCTCACCTCAACCTCGCATTCACGCTCCTCCACCTCGTCCTTCCAGCTCAGTCCACTTCTTCATTGCTGCTGCCCGCGCCTCAGACAAACTCAAGACCCGCGGCGTCTGTCCCGTTGGTTTCGCCGCTCGAATTGTCGCTGTCAAACACCATGATGATCTCGTAGCGCTGCTGTCCCGTGGCTCTTCCTCTGGACCAGCCGACTGTCCGTCCCGCGGACGTCCGATCGCGCCCGTCTTCGTGTCTGCGCGCAAGCGATAGCAGCCCTTCCGTCACCCTTGCGTCTGGCAAGCCTTCAAACCCATCTCTGGTCTACGTGTGAGCTCTTTCTGCACAGCGGCGCGTCTGCCACCGGCTCAGCCCGAGTGGAAGCGGCGCCATGGATAGCATCCTCGAGCTGTCCAACACCGAGTGCGAGAGGCTCAGGACGCCCTCTTATCTCGAGCTTGTCGTCTCCATGTACGGCCGCCCCCACAGCCGCACTCATGGTGTGTTTCGATACAAGGAACTGACTGCTGTAGCTTCATCCTGATCGGGCTCTTGATCTCGTATCTCCCGCAGCACTACCGCATCATATCCCGAGGGACGTCGGAGGGTATCTCGCCGTACTTTGTCCTTCTTGGCACGACATCCGCCACGGCTGGATTCGCCAACATCCTCACCGTCCCGCCGTCGCGCGACGCCATCGGCTGCTGCAAGGAGCTGGGGACGTTTGAATGCACTGCTGGACTGCTCGGCGTTGCCCAACTCGGCATGCAGTGGCTCTGCTTTGCTCTCATGTACGTCGAAGACGATTCCGTTACACGGCATGCCGCTGACCAGTCTGAAGCCTTGTCCTGTTCCTCATCTTCTTCCGGTATAGGGAGGCCAACGTGCCCGAAGAGGAGCTGGGCGGCGAGTCCCCCAAATGGCAGACAGCTGCCATGGTCGGCCTGCTATGCGTGGTCCATGGCTTGATTGTCGTCGTCATCACCGGCGTCTTTGCCATCGCCATGCCCAACCACCTCACCGCATGGGCAAACGCCCTGGGTGTCATGGCCACCGCCCTCGCGGCAATTCAGTACGTGCCGCAGATATGGATGACGTACCACCTGAAGCACGTGGGAAGCCTGAGCATTCCCATGATGTGCATCCAGACGCCGGGCGGTTTCTTGTTTGCGGCCAGTCTGTTTGCGAGACTGGGGCCGGCCGGCTGGAGCACCTGGGCCATCTACCTGATGACGGCCGTCATGCAGGGCACCGTGCTGGTTCTCGGCGTCTACTACGAGATTGCCGCACGGCGACACGAGGGCTTCGGCCACGAGTACGGCACGAGCGCGCCCCAGTCGCCGATTGAGCACTCGAGTGCTCCGTGCCGGCCGCCTGCCAACCGGACCTACTCGGAGGGCTGGGAGCGGGGGCTGCCGGGTCCGTTCACTGGGCATCCGGAGCGGTATGCCGAGACGGAGGAGGACCTGCACCACATGTGGGAGCGGGAGGAGCGGGCGATTGCGAGGGAGAACCAGCCGCTGCTTCGGCCGGGCGGCATCGGCAACCCGCATAGGAGCTACAACTCCACCCGCGGCTGATTTTCTTTGGAGGAGGGAGAGAGTGTGAAGAGCAGCGGAGGGGTAGCGACTGGGAATTTTGAAGTGTCTGCCATATCGGTGTATTGATTAATGCGAGGAATATTCTTTGCGGCTGCCCGTGTTGACTTTAGGTGGCTCTCCGTGCCATCTCGGAGCGTCCCGGAGATGACCTTTATTACTCACAGAGGGATTGTGCAAGATGCTGCCGAGACATCACCCGCTTCGGCCTCGTCAGCACTCGCGGCACTGTTGCCATGACGCTGTTGCCATGACGCCATTGCGATTCTTCGACGCCCAACCGCACCCGACGTTGCATTACTACCGCTATGCCGAGCTCCTCAGGGCTGATCTTTAAACTTTAAACCCAGCCCACCCGCACATAGTCTGGGGAAGCAGGAGAGCCCAAATCCTTGCCCGTCGTCGTGTCTGCACTTTCGTGGCTCTTCCTCCGGCCCTACTGCCTCTGGTGACTTGGAGACCGTTGTGGGAGCGCGTTCCTCGCCAACAAGCCCGCCGGCCATGCCACGCCCCCTCTAGGCTCGTGTTGCTACACGCGCCTGTGCGAACTGGTCATGATCTGTACTGTGCATCAAGTAGCGAACGCGATGAGTCGTCCGGCCGCTGGTGACTCGCAGATGCGCCCCATGGCCTGCGCTCGCCCCCTGATTGGCCGATTCGCGCTCCGCTGTCTGAATCACGTCGCCAGCCGCGTCCTTATCAACCGTCCTCCGCCTCGACATTCCGCCTCGGATCCGTCCCGACCATTCTCTCCGTCGTCCGCTGTCGGTGAATTGGCGCGAAACCGGGCCGAAAGCGAGCCCGAGGACATCTGCCACTGCCCATCGCCCCCGCAACCGGATCCCGCGCCCTCCGATGGCCATCTACAGCGCCGTCCCTCCCGCGGAGGGCCTCGCCGCGACCACGACGCCCGCCGCGCAGGTCCCGTCGACGCCCGTGGCCAACGGCGCCATCGACATCGACGCCTGGACCGTCTCGGCGCTGCAGGCGCTCAGCGTGTCGCCCGTCGCGCGCGGGACCGGCACGCCCCTCGCCATCCCCATCGACGAACACACCGCGGCCGCCGCCAGGCGGGAGGCGCGGACCGTCGCGCCCACGTCGGCGACGCCCGAGCCGCGCCGCCGGCCCCCTCGCGCCGCGACAGCCAGCGCCGGCGGGACGAGATCCTCAAGGGCAACGAGGGCAGCCGGCAGCGTCGGCGCTGGGAGAACGGTACCGCCTGGCCCCTGCACCGCGGGCGTGCGCGTCGCTGACCACGATGCCCGATACGCAGACCGCCTCGTCGGCGTGCCCAACGCCCAGCCGCCGCTGCCCGCCGACTGGGAGGTCCGCGCCACGCACCCCGTCCACCGCGTCCCCTACCAGCTCGCCCAGTTCTGGGACCGCGGCGCCCGCCAGCGCGCCGAGGACAGGGCTGCCCAGCTGCAGGCCGCGCGCAAGCGGCAGCAGCGCGCCGGCGGCAGCGCCACGGGCCTCGGCGCCGGCGAGGTGCCGCGCGACCTGCGCGAGACGGCCAAGCGCAGCCCCGCCGTCCGCGGCTGGGTCCGCCGCCTCGAGGAGCCCGTCCGCCGCTTCCTCGCCGCCGAGCAGGACCGCCGCCGGCCGCCGCGGGACGACGACGGCGCCGCCGAGGCCGCGGACTCGGCCGACGAGGAGATTGTCTTCGTGGGCCGCAGCGGCGCCATGCGGGAGCTGCGGGAGCGGCGCGAGGCGCGGTGCAGGATGGCGCGCCGCGAGGTGGAGCGCGAGACGGTCGACTCGGGCGTCGTGTTTGACTCGTTTGGCGACGGCGAGAGCGCCGCCTACAGGTGCGATTCCCTGCTGCAAATCACCTGCAGCCGTGGATGCGCTGCTGACTGTCCTCCCAGGCGCTGGCTCGCCCACGCCATCGCAGACTACTACGGCCTCGCGTCTCGCTCCGTCACCCTCGCCCACGCCCCCTGCCGCGTCGTCTACGTCGGCCTCAAGCAGGTCCACCAGCGTGCCGGCCCTCCTCTCACCAAGCTGCCCCGTCCCCTGTGGGAGCTCTGCTGAGCTTCGTACACGGACGGTCGCGGCAGAATGTAGAACTTGCATGTACATATACTCGAGGCAAACATGTCGCTCGAATATTTGGATACAACTTTACAGGCAAAGGGGCAATTATGCATGGTCATTTGGAGTCCTGATACACGCGCGTCGACGCGGAGCCGAGGACATAGATGTAGAGAGTGCAATGCCACGTACAGGGCAGTCCATCGTGTATGACCCGGTGCCGTATGTTCTATCTGCCATCGCATGCTCGGTCTGGTGCAGATCAGCTCCACCCTCGGTCCAAATTCTCGCAGCACCGAAGCAGCACCCTCTGCCCTCCCAGAAGCTGCGCGTACTTCGAGACCCTTGTATGCAGCGGCATAACGAGAAACTGCGCCAGGCCCGCGTTGCCGAACTCTTCCAGCAGTGTCTTGGACAGGGCCTGCGCCGCGATGACATTCATGCCGGCTCGTCGCAAGAACACCTCCCATGTCGTCTCCTCGGCTGATATGAAGCGCTTCAAAGCGACCGATTGTGCGCCGTGACGGCATATCAGGGACAGGATCCACTTGGAGAGCGTCTTGTTGGCCCCGGGAACAAGATACGACTTCACCTCGCCCTCCAGAGCGGCCGTGAAGCGAACAAAGTCGGCGAATGCCGCCATGTCTGAAGAGCTCAAGTCGCCGACAAACTCCCCCACTGGGTTGGACTCTGAGACGAGAACAACGAGCGCCTCGTATTTATGGCTGATCCTCTGAACCCGCTCGCGCAAAGGAGTCTGTGCTTTCGATCCAGGGAGCGGCTTCTGCTTGACTTTTAGAAGGGTAGTTACTATGACTCCCGTGCTCGGAGCCAGTGAGATATCCGCCTCGAAAGTTAACGGCGAGACGGCCTTCCTGGGGAGTACAGTTCCCGGCGACCAAGTCATCGCGTCATGCTGAGAGTAGTCCCGATCCAACAACATATCGGGTGGCCACAATTCTTCCAGCTGCCGGACGATTGATCGTTCAAGAGTCAAGGAAATGATGCATGGGCCTTTGTCATTCGGCACATCTAGCTCAGGTGCTGGAGCTGGAACTAGGCTTTTCTCAGGCGCATGGACAAGGGGCGGCTGATTGTTCATCGTGGGCAATGGCGCTTTGACGAGTTTCTCTGTATATGTATCTGCTGCAGAGTCCCCGGGACGACAAACTCTCGGCCGCTTGATATCACGCAAGCCCATGAAGCCTGCCAAGAGCGTACTGGTGGCACTCGTGTCTTGTGATCGTAGCAATATCGTGTTGCCATCATCCACTGCTTTGTGGCGAAGGGATCGACATATGCTTTGGAGATCTCCAGATCTTGTGGGAGATGACCGACGTCTCTTACTCGGCATGCGCTCGTTGGCGGCAGTAAACCCGGAATCGTGAGGTAGAGTGCCGTTGCTTGTGGACTCTACGCTCTCAAGTTCGTCAACCTCCTCGTCCTCCTTGACGTCTATGATGGCCGGCTGTTGAGAGATCGAAATGTATCTTGCACTTCCAGCTGGAGGCGATGGGCCATCCACCGTGAGGTACTCTCCGCTACCAGTATCAACCTCCAGTTTGTCAACCACCTGGACGACGCCAGTGCCGCGAGGAATCGGCATCCACTTCAGCGAGCTTTCGAGCCGAGCGTCTCGGGGAAGCTTGGGGATATGACAGGTCGCTGGCAGTTTGGTTTGTAGCCAGGACAGATGGTCTCTGGAGCTCCAACCTTTGTTAAACCAGTCCGGCTTTGAGAGGCCGAAATTCAAGACGGGTACTGGCACCCGTGATATCGAGTCAGATGGGTTCAACCGCTCTTGCTCAACCAGATTGGCAGCATGCAATTGTCGATCGACCAACAGATCCTCCAAGGCGTCCTCAAAATAGTTCTCGCTGACATTCACCGCGGTTGGCCGCTCTTCCGCATCGGTACATGCCGGCAGCTCGATATCAGCAAACACGTCATTTTCGGCCATCGGATCTGAGCTTGTGAGGATAAGAGGAACATCCAGGCTGACCTCTTGTGTCGTCGGATGCTTTGTCCCCGAGACTCTGTTAAACACTGGGGGAGATGATCTCAGTGTTGAAGACGAGGTAACAATGTCGGAATCGATGCAGCCAGCTCTCACGCTCGACTGGAGCCGCAGAGTCTCGCGGACGACAGGACTGCCTGGTTCGGACGTGAGATCGATCCTCGTCACTTCGGCCTCCGGAACAAACGGAGAGGCAGCATCGGATATGGGAGAGAGAGGCGGCGTTATGACCTCGACGTAGTTCCTCGTTGGCTGTCCCTGTAAGCGGAGTTGTGTGACGCTGCCTTTCAGTCGAAACCTACCAGGCCAATACTCGCATGTGGAACTGACGAGCAGGGGTAGCTGGCCTCATCTTCAATCTTTTCTGCTCCTTTTGGCGACTCAATGCCTTCCTGCTCCAGCTCGCGTTCCAGCAGGGAGCGTAACCTGCGAGACCTTGGCGGAAACGTCAAGCCCTCATCTTGCTCAGCCTTGACCGGACTCAGAGGGAGCCATGTGCCAGGGAGGTGGCAAGACTGCTTCGATGAGATCTCATTGAAGTACTCTCGAGCGTCCATATCAGGAGCTGATCCGAGGTCTAGCTGGTCAAGCGGGACAAGCAGGTCTTTGATGGCACTCCACTGCGGCAACAGTGGCGGTATACGGGTCAGGGGGCTTGGGGAGCTACACAAGTAGCCCAGAAGCTCCTCCTCTCGTTCATCGACAGAGGCGTCCAAGGCAATCGTTGGTTCAGGAATGGAGCACACCTTGAGACCAGGTTGCTCGATAAGTCCGTCCGACTTTGCCTCGTGGACAGTGGCGTGAATGTAGGAGACGTTGTCCCTGAAGCGAAACGGCCGCTTTCGATGATCTTGAAGGCATTTGGAACGGCGGCCGTACTCGTCAGCTGTCTCAAGCCGCTCGAGGTGAGCCATGTTGAGTACCGTGAGGCCTGTGATCCCTGGGCAAGGCGGGGGCGTGCTTGGTGATCTTGGCCAGGCAGCGCATCTTGCGACCTCACGGGTTGTCTTTAGTAAGGGGCGGTTGCTTAGCTCCTCCTGCCTATGAGATGGAAGAAGCTACTCCGTACCAAACGGCAACGACTGCCTCCAATACTTTCGGGGCCACATCATGGGATTTCTTCTGCATTGCCCTGAAAAACGGCTGAGACTTGTTCAACCAGCGGCACAATATTCATTGCATTTAAACGTGCTGTTCGGCGTAAAAACGACAGTCGTTGGCTCGAGTGCGTTGTCCAGCGCCACGGTGATTTGGTGAAGTCCTGGCGATGAGTGCCGAGCCCCCAAAAGCCGCTGTAGCCACAGGCCCCAGCCACTGAGAGGCCGTTGCTTCCGCTCCCCGCCACTCGTCCTACCTAACTCCGGCGCCCCCAGTGACGCACGATGTTCTGTTCTCTGCATCGCCGAGGGATGATGCTCCTCTCGCTGCCCCGGTGATCAGCCATGGCGTACGTCGCGCCGGTCCACAAGCCGACCAGCATTCGGCATGCCCTGCGCATCAGATTCCTGTCGCCAGACCACGAGGATCTTGTCGTCGCGTACGTGCTTCTGTCTCGCAAACAGGCGCCCTCCGAGCTCTGCCGAGCGCCATTGCTAACCTGGAGCCTTCAGAAAGGCGAATCGGCTGGAAATATGGCGCCTCGCCGAGGATGGCATGATCTGCCTGCACACCAAGCTCATCTACGGCACGATATCCATGCTCCAGCGGTTGCAGCCCAAAGACTCCGAGATGGACCTGCTCTTCATCGGCACCGATTGCTTGCAATACTTCAATGTTGCCTGGAATCCCGAGACGAACCAGCTGGACACCGTCGAGCAGACGATAGAAGACACGGCCGAGCCGTACATGCGCCACTCCCAGAGCCAGAACAAGTGTCTCGTGGACCCGACGGGCAAGTTCATGGCAATGCACCTCTGGGAGGGCGTATTGAACGTGTTCCGTCTGCCCACTCGCAAGGGCGCCACGACAAAGCTGATTGCGCTTGACCAAGTCCGACTCACCGAGCTGTGGATGAAGGCCAGCACGTTTCTCCATAGCCGCACTGGCCATCCGAGGATCGCCTTCTTATACAAGACGCAGCTCGACCAAGAGGAGGCACGGATTGCAGTCTACCGGCTCACAAAGGATGACAGGGGTACAGATGTGTCCAAGTTCGACCCGCATAAAGAGAGGGAGCTAGATCAAGTCATCCAGGACCCCTACGCGTCCATGCTGATTCCGGTTCCTTTCGTCGAGGAGAAGAGATATCATGTGCGGAACAACGAGGGCGCAAGAGCGCATCTCGGCGGAGTTTTGGTTGTTGGGGAGACACTCTTGACATATTTCGACAGCCTCACATACTCGAGTGTTTCCTCACCCCTCCAAGATCCGAAAATCTACGTCGCATGGGTCGAGTACGATGGAGTGCACTATTTCCTCGCCGACGACTACGGCCGCATGGACCTCTTGACAATCGAAACAACAACGGAATCAACTGGCGTTGTAGTCACGGGCATGTCTGTCGCTCCTATGAAATTCCAAGACTCTACGACGCTTACTTCTCAAGCCTCAAGTCTGGTGTACATGGGCGATAACACGCTGTTTTTGGCCTCGCATCATGGCGATTCACAGCTGCTCCACGTCGACGTCGCATCGAGGACCATGATGCTGGTCAAGACGCTGTCCAACAATGCACCCATTCTGGACTTTGCAATCATGGACATGGGCAACAGAGAGGGTGACAGCCAGCTCGGAAATGCCTTCTCATCAGGCCAGGCGAGGATTGTCGCTGGCTGTGGCGCATATCGCGATGGAAGTTTGCGAAGTATCCGCAGCGGTGTCGGCCTCGAAGAGGACGGCATCCTCGATGAGTTTCAGGGCACAAGAGGCCTCTTCACCCTTTGCTCGTATGGCTCGACAAAGGTGGATACACTCGTGATATCCTTCATCGCCGAAACTAGGGTCCTCAGATTTGATCCGGACGATGGTATAGAGGAACTCTACTCGTTTCAAGGCATGGCACTGCATAAGGAGACGCTACTTGCGGCAAATCTTCCGTCTGGACACCTGCTGCAGATAACGCCTCAATCAGTTGCTCTGCTGGACCCGGACAGCGGTGTTGTTGTTACCACATGGAATGCCCCCGAAGGCAAGGTCATCACAGCCGCATCTGCGAACACGAAATGGGCATTACTGGCGGTCGATGGCTCGACACTTGTCTCGCTAAGTCTCCTCAACAACTTAGCTGCAGTAACCAGGGACGCTACTGGAGCCTCGACTTCGGGTCAGCCGGATCAAATATCGTGTCTACACGCAGCCAGGGAACCGCAGGAGCTTGGTGTGATTGGATGGTGGACTTCTGGAACGATATCGGTTGTGGACCTTTCTTCTCTGAAGCCACTTCACGGGGAGTCGCTGAGGCAGACTGAGGACAGCGCCTCCGTTCCCCGGGACATTGCGCTGGTTCAACTCCAACCACCTGATGTTGCTGGCCCGACACTTCTCATCGCCTTGGAGGACGGTAATCTGGTCACTTTCAACGTATCCGTGAAGGGGTTCGCAGTATCTGGCCGAAAGAGCGTGGTCCTTGGCAGCAGCCCTGCGAGACTGCACATTCTCCCGCAGGATGACGGAACCTGCAACGTGTTTGCTACCACCGAGAACGCAAGTCTCATATACAGCGCGGAGGGGAGAATTATATACTCTGCGACGACAGCAGATGATGCGACGTTTGTGGCGCCTTTTGACTCCGCGGCGTTCCCAGACTCCATCGTCTTGTCAACGGACAAGCATATACGGCTATGCCACATTGATAAGGAACGCCTCACGCACGTCAAAACTCTACCAGTACGAGAAACAGTACGAAGGGTAGCATATTCACCAGGATTGAAGGCCTTTGGCCTGGGCTGTATCAAGAAGGAACTGATACACAACGAGGAGGTGATTACCAGTGCCTTCAAGCTCGTGGATGAAATCATCTTCAAGGAGCTCGGAAAACCATTCGTGCTGAACGCCTCTGCCTCGCTCGAGATGGTCGAATGCGTCATCCGTGCCGAACTCCTGGACAGCAGCGGCACCCCAGCAGAGCGATTCATAATCGGGACGAGTTTCATCACCGGTGATGACACAACAGAAGACGGAGACACCCGAGGGCGCATCTTGGTTCTGGGCGTTGGCGAAGATCGACAAGTACACCAGATTGTGTCGCACAACCTCAAGGGCGCATGCCGTTGCTTGGGGGTCATGGGCGACTATATCGTGGCCGGTCTGTCCAAGACTGTCGTCGTTTACGGCTACGATGAAGAGACCACAGTGTCTGGTTTTCTGCAGAAGCTGGCGGCGTATCGACCAGCATCTTTCCCTGTGGACCTGGATATATCTGGCAACATGATTGGTGTCGTCGACCTCATGCAATCTCTTGCCCTGGTTGAGTTTATCCCTCCACAAGACGGGGCCCGGGCGAGGCTAGAGGAGCGAGCGAGGCACTACCAGCCGGGCTGGGCAACTTCTGTGTGCCACCTGGATGACGAAAGATGGCTAGAGGCAGATGCGCAAGGGAATATTATCGTTTTGAGGAGAAACCTGGAGGCACCGACGGAGCAGGACCGGAGCAGGTTGGAGATAACGAGCGAGATGAACATTGGGGAGCAGATCAATCGGATCCGCAGACTGCACGTCGCACCCAATGAGAGCGCCATAGTCTCGCCAAAGGCATTTCTCGGATCGGTACGCAGCAAAAGATCACCTTGAACTGACTACAATGCTAACGAGCACCTCTACAGATTGACGGCACTCTGTACCTTTTCGGGGACATATCCCCGAATTATCAGGACCTCCTCATGAACTTCCAGACGCGGCTGCAAGAGTATATCTACGCCCCTGGGAATATCTCCTTTGACCTCTGGCGGGCGTTCC
The DNA here is from genome assembly GCA_022114105.1 of Tolypocladium guangdongense. NCBI lineage: Eukaryota > Fungi > Ascomycota > Sordariomycetes > Hypocreales > Ophiocordycipitaceae > Tolypocladium > Tolypocladium guangdongense. Next base: position 2,926,500 of record NRQP01000001.1, on the reverse strand, counting down.
GGAACCAAACGCGGGAAGGCGACGGTCCGTACCGGTTTGTGGACGGAGAGATGGTGGAGAGGTTTCTGGATCTGGATGAAGGAAAACAAGAGCTCGTATGCGATGGGCTTGGGCCGAGCGTGGAGTACATGAGGAATGTGATTGAAGAGTTGAGGCGGATGCATTGACGGTAGCATAGGTACGAGGGACTGGCGTAGCCCTCTGAGATGGCGTGTACAGATAAAATTTACCCTGGTGTGATCGTATGCAACCCAATTGAGTTTTAATTGATGACTTTGATAGTGCACAAATCGTAAGAAATCCCAGAAAACATTTAATACATCTGTTCCCATCAATGTTAAAGCTCCAGACGTTTCTGAATTCACGAGATGTTCTGTGAGTGCACGATCAGCGGCAAAAGGTACGTACCACGGGAGGGTCCGGGAGGCGCTCCACCCACAACGCAGCCAATCAGCGCCCGCCAATTTCCGAGCTGCCCGCTGATGGTAGCCTGAGGCCACCACTCCAGCGGCCAAAACTTTCGGCAGAGCATCATCACAGCCGACTGAACCAGGAAAAGACCTCAACCTCAGCAGCCCGCCGCCACCACCCACCCCCTCCCCCACGATGGCGACTCTCTCGACCGCGTCCCACCTGTGCCTGCGCTCGGCCGCGAAGCTGGTCGTGCCGGCGGTGCGCGCACTCAGCTCGACGGCCATGCGCTCGGACAGCGCCGGCGCGACGTCGTACACGAGCCCCTTCAAGGGCGGCGAGTCCAAGGGCAACAAGATCCCCGACTTTGGGAAGTACATGTCGAAGAACGGCGAGGGCACCAACAAGCTATTTTCGTACTTCATGGTTGGTGCCATGGGTGCCATTACCGCCGCTGGCGCGAAGAGCACTGTTCAGGGTACGTGTGGGAGCGAGGCCATGGAGGAGTGCCATTGGGCTGCGTTGAGACCCGGATGGCGCTTTAATGGCGATGCTCGATGCTCAGTTAGTGTCAATGGATAGGTGCTGATGCGTGGTGAACAGAGTTCCTCGTCAACATGTCCGCCTCTGCCGACGTCTTGGCCATGGCCAAGGTCGAGGTTGACCTGAACGCCATTCCCGAGGGCAAGAACGTGAGTATTTCCATACAACACCCAATATGGCAGCAGACCGTCTAACGGCATTGCCAGGTCATCATCAAGTGGCGAGGAAAGCCCGTCTTCATCCGACACCGAACCCAGGACGAAATCGACCAGGCCAACAAGGTCAACATTTCCTCCCTCCGAGACCCCCAGGCCGACGAGGACCGTGTCAAGAAGCCCGAGTGGCTGGTCATGCTGGGTACGACTCCCTCTTCGAACCTGCACGCGGTAGCAGATACTCTGCTACTGAGCGCTTGATCCAATCACAACGACAGTGGCTTCATACTAACAAGCGTACAGGCGTCTGCACGCATCTTGGCTGTGTCCCCATTGGCGAGGCCGGCGACTTTGGTGGCTGGTTCTGCCCCTGCCACGGCTCCCACTACGACATCTCCGGCCGGATACGAAAGGGACCCGCCCCTCTCAACCTCGAGATCCCCGAGTACGACTTCCCCGAGGACGACAAGCTGGTCGTCGGTTAAGTGGCGCTGTTCGGGTGTACGAGTATCGGTGGTTGTCTCGAGCGGTTGACGGATAGAATCAGGGGCAGAAACGAGAAAACGAACAGAGGAGAAGGAAAGAGTCATGTCCCTTGGTGGACGCCACTCCTGATTTGTTAGACGTGGGCTACGCACATTGTATAAAAATAAAGTGAGTGAACTACGACTAGCACGAGGCTACGGACTGCTATAAAAGTTGCCTGGCCTTATATTTAGATGGTCTACCTAGGTAAGTAAGTGAAATCCCCTTTGCGATTGAATAATTAACACCCGAGAGACTTGCTGTAATGCCACACGGGCTCACGATGGATAAGACGAGAAATTACCTAGGTAGGAGCAGCAAGAAGTCCGATTGTATAAAGACTGAAGCTTGCTTTCGCAAACTTCCACCCAGCAAAAGGCTAATGAACCCGGCGCAATCCCACGTGATTCCTCTTCCCAGTAGGGTAGTCAATACGCTACATGCGATCCTCCACGCACTGAGTATCGCCAGTGCATGCGCCTTGCACTTGCGTATATTAGCGCATCGCATAAGTAGTATCCTCTCTGACCGTACGATCTACTCTATTAAATTATATCTCTCAATAGGTCTATACTAGGGTTTTATTTAAAGGCTTATAGTATAGAAGTACTTTAATTATATATAGTAATTTAATTAAATTTTATAAAAAATATATTAAGATTAATTAAATATATTTTTATTATATATAATTATATTAACTATATATAATAATATTATTAATTAGTTACTAAGCTTTACTTTAGTTATATTATAATAGAGAGTAAGTTTAAATGCGTTTTTTATTATTTAGCGCTATAGCTTTAAAACTATAAAGATAACTTCTATTATATAGGCTTCACGTATTACTTTAGCCTTTATACTTATACTATTCGATAACTCTTCTATAAAGTACTCCTTATTAAAAAGCTTTACTAGCTTTAAAATGCAGCTCTCTCAACTTATTTGCCTTACTGGCCTCCTCGGCTCTCTTATCCTTGCCGGCTCTGGGCAATCATCACATGCTCCAGCGAAACCTAAGAACCCTGGCCACCCTGGCCACCCTAGCAATGACGGCAATAACGGCGGAGGCGGCAGATCCCCGCATGGCAACGCTCCTAAAACTACACCAGACAAAAAAGTATGGAATATTCGCTGCCTCCTCCCCGACGATCTAGTAAATGAGAAATGCTATCTACCCGATTCTCGCTGTGATGATGGCAAGTATGAGGTCTGGAACAACGATTTTTATATGTGCAATATGTGCACATGTGTCGATTGGTAATAATTTATCGATAAACGCGGACGCTTTCTAAGACGGCACTTTACTAAGTTGGAAGGGTCGACATAGAAACTAGAGAGTAATTTGGCGGGGAAGACAGACACACCCCACGACAGGGGTAGTGCCAGAGGGACATAGGAGCTTGTATGTGTGTATATAAGGAAAGCCTCCCTTCTACTGATAAGTAAAGAGGGCACGCTCCTTGGAATCAATAGCCTACGGGCGCCTTGTGTCCCCTAGTTGCGTTAGAATTTGCGAGTAATATTTTGATGGGGTTAAACGTGCGGTCCGAAGGACAAGCGGTTACGTGCTGGGCCAAACACACACAAGTCTCCGGGTGTCAGTCACTCACTCGCAGAGGGGTTTCACTTACTTAGAGCATCTAATTATAAGGCCAGGCAACTTTTGCAGCAATATGTGGCCCTGTGTCGGTCGTAGTTCACTCACTTCATATTCACGCATAGGGGTTGACCAGGTAGTCTCACTTATATATTACTCGCAAATTCTGACGTAACTAGGGGATATAAGGCGCCCGTAGGCTATTGATTCCATAGGAGCGTGCCCTTTTTACTTAGCAGTAGGCGAGAGGCTTCCCTTATATACACACAAAAGCTCCTATGACATGGGGTGTGTTTGTCTTCCCCGCTAAAGCACACTCTTCGCCTCTCTTTCTCTCTCTTTGACAGAATCCTACAGACATCCCGTTGCACTAAAAAATACATTCTACCAAACATGCTGTCCTTGTGGGAGAGTGGCTGGAGAGCTCAGCGCCGCGAGATTTCCTCATCCGGGATGTGTTCTAGGTGTGTCGTACCGCCGCCTCCCATTGTCGGATACAAAATGCCACACACAGAGCAGGCACATGTGATCATGAATTACGGAGTTTCTTATTTTAATCTTGAGCACATCTAATTACACTACTCAAGACACCTCTTTCTAGTGGCCGTGTCCGTCGTCCTCCCTTTGCTCCGGGTCCAACTTGATCAGGGTATCAATCCGCATGATGCTGATGCAAGCCTCAACGGCGCTCTTCAGCTGCCGCACCTTGCTCATGCTGGGCTCCAGCACGCCGAGCTTGAGCTCATCCACCACCTTGCCGCGCATAAGGTCCAGGCCGTAGTTCTTGTAGCCCTTCTTGCGGGCAATGGTCTTCTCGTCCTCGCTGCCGTCGCCCTCCTGGATGCGTTGTGACAGCGCGTGCCGTGAGCGGAGCTGGGCGACGAGCTCGGCGCTGTCCTTGGCAGCATTGACGGCCAGGGTCTTGGGGACGATGAGGAGGGACTGGGCGAATTCGCCAATGGCAAGCTGCTCCCGGGAGCCGACGGTGCCGGCAAACTCCTCCAGGTAGATGTGAAGGGCGGTCTCGACGGCACCACCGCCGGGCACAATGCTGCCGCTTTCCAGCGTCCTCTTGACAGCGCACAGCGAGTCGTGGATAGAGCGCTCCATCTCATCCAGCGAGAAGTCGTGGGGGCCGCGCAGGATGCAGGAGGCGGAGGAATGCGCCTTGGTTCCCTTGATCAGGATGCACTCATCGTCAGAGATACGCTCCTGGCTGACTTCGTCGGCGTGGCCCAGGTAGGACGGGTCGAACCGCTCGTCGCCGTTAAGATCCGACAGGGTGCTGAGGAGGGTGCCACCAGAGGCCTTGGCAATTCGTCGCAAATCCTCCTTCTTGCATCTCCTGACGCCCATGGCGCCTCGCTCCACAAACATCTTCATTACCAAGTCGTCGATGCCCTTGGTCGTCAGGATAACATTGGCACCCGCCTTCAGAATCATCTCAACCCGCTCGAGAACCATACCGGACTCTCGGGCGCGAATCTGCTCAAGTTGCCGAGGGTCGTCGACCAGAATCTGAATGCCCATCTTCATCCTCTCCTTTTGCAGGTTCATATCCAAAATGGCAATCTTTGCGTCCTGGATGCGGGTGGGCATGGCCTGGGAGGCCACGGTGCAGTTTAGGGCGTAGCCCTTGACCAGGACAGATTCGAGGACACTCTTGCCGTGGGCCTTGAGGATATTGACCGCCTTGACGGGGTACTTGGCCTCGTTCCTGTTATTGGTCGACTTGACGGCCAGCATGGCCTCGACGACCATGTTGGCGAAGAAGTCGGAGTCGCCGCCGGTGATCTTGCTGGACATGGACGTCTTGGCGATGCTGAGGAGGGACTCGCGTCCCAGGTTCTCCACCTTGATACTGACATTCTCGTTGAGGTACTTGACGGCCTCGCGCAGAGCAAGTCGGTAGCCGGTGATGATGGTCGTGGGATGTATGCGGTTCTTCATGAGCTCGTTGCCTCTTCGCAGAAGCTCGGCAGCAATCAGCACGACCGACGTCGTGCCGTCGCCGACCTCCTTGTCCTGCTGCTGTGCCAAGTCCACCAAGATCTTGCCCGCCGGGTCTTCAACGTCGAGGAGGCTGAGAATCGTAGCGCCGTCGTTGGTCACGGTAACATCCTGCTTTCGCGTGAGGGGTCTGCTCTGGAAGGGGGGCGAATGGGAGGCGCTTACGCCGATGTCATCTACCATCATTTTGTCGAGGCCGCTGGGGCCAAAGGAGCTCTTGACGACATTCGCAATCGCCTGGGTAGCCAGAACTGCAAAGGGTTAGCAGGCTGCCTGCCCATCGCTGCCCTGGCCGTGCCCATACCGTTCTGGTCGCGGATGTCAGACCCCGAGATCTTCTGGCCGCCAAGGAACAGGGTGCCGTTCCGAGGCTGCTCGAACATGGACGCCATGGCTGCAGCTGTCCAACGGGCGGCTTGCGTGATGCTGCGAGTCGGCGACGGGGGGGGAGGACTGTGAGGAAATGAAGTTTGCCTAGTATCGTTGAGTGCCTCGCTCGTCCACACTTTTGCCGGAAGCTTGGATTCTTCCAGCTCCGAGGCCTGTGACCCTGGGGCTCTGGCGGCCCTGATTGGACAGCGCACTGTTGGCCTGGAATTTGCCCGTTGCCCTGATGCCTACATGGCGGGGCTGCCGCCACCAACACGCCGCGACCCAAGTCACCAAAGTCACCCTCCTTGGGAGAGATACGGCCTGACCGCCCGCACTTCTCGTGACTCACCTGCATGCATGATTGTTGAATTATCACAGCGAGCATCCCCGAATTGGTGCTGTTGCGTTCCATCCCCCGTCGGTTTTTGAAGACAAGATAGAACAGTTGCCACCATGGACGGCGCCGCCGAGCAATCCAAGAGCGCCTTGAAAAAAGCCGAAAAGCAGGCCAAGCTGGCTGCCGAGAAGGCCACCAAGGCCGCGAGGAAGGCCACCTTCCCCGTCGTTGGAGGCAAGAAGACGGACGACATCATCGGAATCACCGTGTCCAAGGACGAAAATTTCCCAGCATGGTACCAGGAGGTGGTGCTAAAGGCCGAACTGGTCGAGTACTATCAGGAAATCTCGGGCTTCTTCGTGCTGCGTCCCTTGGCCATGCACATCTGGAGCGAGATCCGCAAGTGGTTCACGGGCCACATCGAGGAGATGGGCGTTGACGAAGCCAGCTTTCCCCTTTTCCTGTCCTCCAAGTCGCTAGAGAAGGAAAAGAATCATGTCGACGGATTCGCACCCGAGCTTGCCTGGGTCACCAAGGCGTGAGTGCCTCCCTATTCCCTGTCCATGAGCGGTTCAACGGAGCCAATGCTGACTTTTTGCGTTAGCGGCGACAAAGACCTCGAGGTGCCCGTCGCGATTCGTCCAACCTCCGAAGCCGTCATGTACCCCTACTACTCCAAGTGGATTCGCAGCCACCGAGACCTTCCTCTGCGGCTGAACCAGTGGAACTCTGTCGTGCGGTGGGAAGCCAAGCAGACCACTCCTTTCCTCAGGACGCGAGAGTTTCTCTGGCAAGAGGGCCACACCGCACACTTGACTGAGGATCTGGCTGGCAAGGAGGTCTTGGAGATCCTGGAGCTCTATGCCGGTGTGTATGAGCAGCTCCTTGCCCTCCCCGTTGTGCGCGGACGCAAGACGGAAAATGAGAAATTCGCCGGAGGTTACTACACCACCACCGTCGAAGGATATGTCCCAACCAACGGCCGAGGTATTCAAGGAGGAACGTCCCACTGCCTGGGCCAGAACTTCAGCAAGATGTTCGACATCACCGTCGAGGACCCCAGCAACAAGGGCTCGCACATTCACGTGTGGCAGAACTCGTGGGGTCTGTCGACTCGTGTCATAGGTGTCATGGTCATGGTCCACGGCGACGACAAGGGCCTTGTGCTCCCTCCCCGCGTCGCCAAGGTCCAGACCATCATGGTTCCTGTCGGAATCAACAAGAGCACCACCCCTGAGGACCGGAAGAAGCACGAGGATCAGGTTGCCGAGATCCGAGCAACTCTCAAGAAGGCCGGCGTTCGCGCCGAGGCGGATTGGAGAGAGGGCTACACCCCTGCGTGGAAGTTCAACGACTGGGAACTCAAGGGCGTCCCCCTGCGGCTTGAGTTTGGTCCCAAGGATGCGGCCAAGCAGGTGGTCAGTTATGCGCGAAGGGATACGGGCGAGAAGGGCACTATCCCCATCGCCGACGTTGGTACCACCGTCCCTGAGCTCTTGGAGACTATCCAAAAGGACATGTACAGCAAGGCCGAGGCCTCGTTCAGAGAGCACCGCCTTAAGATCACCAAGTGGGAAGATGTTCTTCCTGCGCTTGACAACAAGAATGTCGTCCTCATCCCATTCTGCCTGGACGGCAAGTGCGAGGATCGCATAAAGGAGCTGACCACGCGCGTCGATGACCAGCCCGACGTTCCCGAGAACCATAAGCTTCCTTCCATGGGCATGAAGAGCCTCTGCATTCCATTCGATCAGCCTGCTGGAGATGAGCTTGTTCCCGGCGAGACTGCCTGTCTCAACCCCGAGTGCAAGGGCAAGGCACAGAACTGGGTCATGTTCGGACGAAGCTACTAGACAGAGTTGCATGGCTGTTGGGGCCCGTTTTGGCGGAGAGTGTATAAGAGCTTGAGTGCATGGGTTGGGGTCATGATTTACGTCTTGCAACTGCACGCGAATTGAGGGAGGGTAGGTGAATGCAGGATGATGAATATGATGAATCTCATGTCTATTGCTGCCTCTGGTGACGACTAGTGTATGTTGTAGTATACTCGACCTGTCGCTCAGCACCACTCGTACTTTTCATTCGCGACCCATTCGACGTCTGCCACGCTGCTGTCTCCGAAGATTCGGAGACTTGGGATGCTGTCACGCTCGCGGACCACGTACTGAGCCTCCAAGTCCTTCATGTCGGCGACGAGCTTCTTGGTCCGCTCATCAGGGTTCCACATGTCTATCTTGGTACATAGCCACTCCTTGGCCTCGGTCTGCGCCACGCCCACGACGGCCCTGATGGCCTTGGAGAGCTCCTCGTCGGAGATTCCGTCGTCCTCGACTACGAACCGAAGAAAGTAGAGCACGTTGATTTCGGGGCGCTCCTTGCCGCCGTGCTGGGTGCGTACCCAGTAACCCCAAACGCGCGAGCCGGAGGCTCCCGAGGGCGTGTAGATGGCGCCGTGGACGGTGGGCGCCTTGGAGAAGAGGTGGTTGGACATGAAGGTCTGGCGGGCAAGGTGCCACTGCAGGGTATCGAGGTCGGGGATGATGGCAACGCGGGTCCTTGCCGGGTCGGCTGGGGCGCTGGAGAGCTTCTTCCGGAGGATTTTCTCGTCTACTTGGGCGAGGGAGGGCAGGTCGGCATCGAGGAGAGGCTTGACGGCGCTGGACGGCTCGGCCGCGGTGGCGGAGGGCTTGACGGGGAACGACAAATGCGCGCTCTCGTAGGGCTTCCACCCCAGCGCGGCGTAGTACTCCTTGCCGATATCAGAGAAGAGCACGGAAAAGGCCGCCTCGCCGGTCTTGTCGGCCCCCTGCCCAGCCAGACGCTCACCGAGCAGCGCGAGCATCTTGCTGGCGTGCCCCCGGCGGCGGAATTCCGGGTAGGTGAAGACGCTGGCGACGCCATGAGCCCAGACGTCGCGCACCTGGCCATCCCTGCCGCGGACGAGGGCGCGCTTGCGGAGGGTCTCGCAGGAGGAGAGCACCGGGCGCTCGGCCGGAGGCACGGCGGCGTCGGTGAGGATCCACTGCGAGATGCCGCCGTCGCGGGCGAGCGGGACGGCGAGGAGGTGCTGCTCGCGGTCGAGGTAGGCCTGCAGGGGGTATGAGGGGCCCAGGAGGGATGGGTGCGCGTCCAGGTGCGCATCTGCTCGTCGGGGCTGGGGTGGGCGAGGAGGAGGGAGGGGGAGGGGATGCTGGGGGTGGCCATGGCTGCTGCAGCTGCTGCGCTGTGGTGCTGACTGAATTAATTTCTTGATTCTCCAACGAGGGAACGCTGTGTGATTGCGATGGACAGCGAAGTCAAGCGGAAAGTGTGTTACAAGAGTCGGTATGTCGCCAGAAGGCGTTGTTGACACATGGCCAAGACACCCCCGAGTCCGGCCCCACGCCGGCAGACGAGATCGGTGTGGAGCGGCAGCAACCGCCGGTTCCGGATGCAGACTCGCAGAGTACGCGATGGGAAAGAGTTATTGCGGTAGTAATTGATATGGTACAATAGTGAAGCGCCGCCTTGCAACTGCACATGAGCCGTCATGCTCCAGGAAAGTCGTCCAGGAGGCCGCGGCCCGGCCCTTCGGTGCCGCGAAAGTCGCGGGCCTGCGCCGCGAGGAACTGGAGCACATACCGCAGCTGCTTCCGCAGGCTCTCGGCCTCGCCGTGCTGCCCGCCATACTGGCCCCGCGCGCGGCCCAGCTCGTCGAGGATGCGCTGCCCGCTCTGCAGGTGCGCGTTGGCGGCGGCCTGGTCGCCGTTGATGGTTTCGAAGACGACGAAGAACAGGGAGCACATGATGGCCTCGCGGAGGTCGGCGCGGTTGGCGCTCGCCGTCCGCGCCTCGCGCAGGGCGTGGCCGTAGCAGGTCAGCGCGGCGCCGTAGTGGTCGCTGCCGCTGCCGCTGCCGCTGCCGCGGTGGAAGGGGTGGCGGGTGTCACCCGAGTGGATGAGCGTCGGGCGCTTGGCGGATATGAGCGTGTGGACGGCGATGTTAGCGCAGCGCACGGCGGTGCTGTCGCGGACGAGGCGCGGCATGGTTTCCCTCCAGAATGTGTCGTCGAAGGTGCGGAGCTGTAAGGTGTCCCCTGAGACTGGCTCGATGCTTTGGCCCAAAGGACTGGACGACAGTGACACGTAGCCGCCCGATCTGGAGTCTGCGTCTTCTGTCTGTCGCCGTCCGTGTCGTAGTCGTATGGTATGCTCGCTGTTGCCGGGTTGTCTGGGGATCGTCGCGGAGTCCGGCTCAACGCTCCGCCCCAGGGGGGTGGGCGACAACGACACGTAGCCGCTCGACCCGGAGTCTGCGTCTCTTGTTTGACGTCGCGCGCGTTGATCGTTGCTGCTGTGTTGTCTGGGGCTCGTCACGGGTGGCGGCCTTGCAGACGAGCTCTTTTGGCCGTCGAGGCTTTCGTAGCCGCTGCAGAAGCCGGCCCATTTGATGCAGTTTTTGCAGCACGGCTTCGTTTCGTCGCACTTTACATGGCGCCGTCTGCGGATGTCAGCATGGTGTTAATCAAGGTCAATGTTATCGACTTACTTGCCTGCTTTCCTCGTCAGCTCTACACTCTTACGTTCAGGGGGCCGGGCTACTTACACGTCACGCAGCCGGTGCGTACCTTGGCAAACTTGGCGCGGGTGGTTCGCCGTTGCCTCGTCACGGGAAAGGTGGTCATCATGGCTTCGCCAGGCATGTTCCTGCGCATGTCGGTGTTAGAGAAGGGCGCGTCGAGGCAGGGCAGGGATGCCGCCGACTTACGGTCGAGATGTGGTGGGCATCAGCATATCACGGTTCATCTCCTGGATGCCTCGACGAGATGATGCACAGAAAAGGCCTGAGGTCAGTCCGTCCGCGGTGGGATGCGAGCATGTATATCTGGCCGGGCCAACATGGATCTCAGACGCCGTGCCGTCCCGCAGTCTTGTACATCGTATTATAGCGGCGCGATGCAACAACGACATGCATCCGCCAAGTTACACTTATCTACGGCGGCCGGAGACACACATGCCAGCCATGTCCCTCACGGGGCTGAGCCAGCCACGTCGAAAGGCCCTTTGCAGCCCTCGAGATCGGTGGGGAGCGAGAGCGAGCCAGGCCAGGCCCTGGCGGCGCCAGTGGTCCTCAGCCCACGCCGGCGTCATGCTCCGGCTGACGAGCCGCGGCAGTCGTGACTCCTGGGCCAGGCAGCGTCGCCAGCAGGTCGGGTGGGTGGCGGACGGCGATTGGGCCGATGGGGGGATGAGGTCGGCGAGGGACAGATGTGTCATTGTGAGAGGTGCCGCACGAGCGGGCTCCCCGGTCAGCCCTACGAGGCGCACCGTCAGCACGGCGGGATCAAGCGACGGATGCTTGGTGGCCGTGGGGGTGCGACTCCACCGCGTCCCTCTCGCCATGATATGGATCTCGCCATGATATGGACTCGTCGAGCAGCGTCGGGGCACTGCCGGCAGCGGGAGAAGTCGTTTCGACGACGGCGGGCCTCACATTGATGCTGCGAGCACGTACGGCGTCTCATGGCGTTTCCCACCGGCCCGGCCGCCAGACGACTCACTGTCGTGCGCCGGCTGTCACAGTCACACTGCGCGCGAGCGCCGTGAGTCTTGCTCAACCCCCGTCACCTGCAGACGTCCATCGCGGCGATCGGATGACCGCATCGAGCTCCCCTCCCGCCGTTTCCAGGCCGCGCAGTGCACTGCCATGCCGCGGCATGGCGGTGAGGCACCACCGCCATCGCGGAGCCTGAGATGCAGCCGCGTCGGCATCGCCGAGGAGGCAGCAGCGCTGGCCTTGCCCTGGACGGCGCCGTTGCGAGACATATATACCCGGGCCCCCCCGCGCGGGCCCTTCCCCATGCGGATGCAAGTTTCAAGCGCTGTCTGGCGGCCTCTGGGACTGGTATTTGCTCTGGCGATGGCGGTCCCCGGCTGCTGCTGGGCGACTGGCGACGTTCTAGAATTCGAGCATTGATATCGGGCGCGCTATAGAACCAATAATACACCATTCTTTCGTGGAAGCCTTGTCACCTTGGAACAGTCCCGTGGTGCCATCGTCACAGGCTTGACGAAGCTGAAGCTGAGCCTCGGATCTCGTCGACTCGCTCTGCCAGTCTCGTTCCGCCACAGCCAGCGAAATCAAGTCCTCCAGACCAGGCCCGGAAACGTCTCCAATAAATCGAGATTCCGGGTAGAAGGAGGCATCCAAGCAACGACTGGGCGTGCATTTTCTCGTTGCACGTGCAGGGTAGCTCCTCGGGCGAGAAGATCTCCCGTTGCTGGTGGGGTACTCCATTAGCGCCCATCATCTCGCCAGCGGCAGCACTTTGCACCCAGCGTACCGACCACGAAGGCTTCGAATTCAACCATCGCAGGCTCCAGCATGGCCCTGCCTCTCCCCCCCGGCCTCGTCCCCTCCGAGGTCGCCTTCCTGTGCGACATGGAGCTCGTCACGGTGCTCCCGCGACAGCGCCTCGAGAGCATCGACCTCCTCTCTGTGAGCGCGTACCCGTCGCATCCGGCACGACCCCTCTAACGCCTTGATCGCAGGGCACGACGCCGACGCTGCGCCCGCCGCATCGGAGCAACCTGCCGTTGTGGCTCGCCATCCTCCTCAAGAAGCAGCGCCGCGCCAACATCGTGTCCCCGCCGTGGCTGCATCCCGACTCGCTGCGCGACATCATACATCACGAGACCTGGGTCGACACCAAGGGCTGGGCCCCCCCTCCGCCGCCGCCGGCTCGCGCTGATGGTCGCGGAAACGCAAGACGATTCGGCGCCCTCGATGATGGCAAGACGGTCCTGTCGCCCCCCTTTCTGCCCTCGTGTACCGCCAGCGCGCCGTCTGGCGCCCTGCCGTACCACTGGTTCGAGCTGGCAGAGATGCTCCTTGCGCACGCGGCAGACGATGTGCCCTCTGCCTCCGAGGTCCGCTCGTTGCTGCGTGACCTGCAGGAAGTCAGGGCCGCCAAGATGCGGGCCAGCACGACGTCGCTCGAGGCCGGCGTCGACGGCGTCATGAGCCTGCGTGGTGTCGGCGCCATGGAGCTGGCCGAGAACAGGGGCTTCGTCACCGGCGTCGTCGAGGGAGTGCGGAAGATTGGGGCCAGCGCCGAGGCTGTCCGTCGCGAGGAAGAGGAAGAGCGTCGAGGCCGCGACGACGACGAGCTCAGTGACGACGACATGGGACTGTGAACAACAAGACCTGCGCTCTGGTGACGCGGGGTTCTATACCATTCTCGTGGTTATTCTCTAATTTTATTGGCAAGTATAACATACATGCCCAGCTTTTCGACCCTAAACTAACAACAAAAAACAGGGCTGTTCGTAGAGTCCACATACAGTAATGGTACAATTACGATACATCGCTGGGCTATACAGAAGCCTTAGCTCGACAACTCGTCTCATCGAATCCTCCAGCAGAACCCCGTGTGGCCCGTCTGGATGTCGTATCCACCTCCTGGGCGACTGGGTGGTTTGCGGTATCAGCCCCTGCAGCCTGCTCCTCAGTAACGATCCCAGCGACTCCTCCAAGCATCGTGGAAGCGCCGGTTTAGACCGTCGCTGCAACGATGGCAGCCGGATCCTTGGCCACGCCCATGGAAGCCGAAAGACGCTGGCGTTTGCTTGCGGAACGCAAAACACAACTGTATGACCAGTTCCGAGCTTCCGCATTCTCATGCATGCTGCGAGCTATTAGAATTGTACCAGCGGAGAGGGTTAGATCAACTTTGCCTTGGACAAGCCGATCCTTCGTTAACTTGGCACCCAAAGTCACAGCTGCCCTGTAAGACTCGGGAAGCCGCAAGTCGATTCTTCGGGCGTGAGCCTCATCGAGAAATACTACACACAAATCGAGCTGCTTGCCAAACAGGGACGTCTGTAGTGGCTCGAGGCGTCCTTGCCTATCGAGCACTATCAGTTCGTCCTGGTCGCTGCAGAAAACTGCCGCTCGTGTGCCGCTTTGGTCAACAAACTCCAGCCGATTCTTGGCTACTTGCTCATTTGTGAGTTCAAGCATTTGTGCTCCAACGTCAAGGATGACTTTCCCTTCTCCCATGTTCAACTGCAACACAGCATTCTTGTCTCCTGGCGGATCTCTCATCCGGCCGGCAATCTCCTCCTGGACATGTCGTATTCGAAGTTCTCCTTCAATTTCAAGAAGTAGGGAGTCGGCATGTTCGAGAGTGCACCTGTTCCGAGGAACTTGGTTTTGGATCTCCTGATGAGGTCTTCCCTTGTTTGTCAGGTGCGCAAGACGTTCAGCCTGCTGGACCCAGGTTAAACTCCTTCCGAGTACAACAATGTGTTCTTTGTCTCCGTTTCAAGAATCGCCGGCCACTTCCATCGGCGAGTGCCTGAATCGACGCGACCAGACGCCTGGGGGAGGGGACGAGGCGCATTGAGAGCCAAGTATTGCGTCGCGATGGCCGCGCGTGCCGGTGGCTGAGAAAATATTGCTTCTGTCAACGGCCACGATTGGTTGGGCGAGTGACTGTCAATCATCACACGCATGAGGGCTGCCGTCAACGTCACGTGCAGCAATTGTGTATGCGTCCCCTGCTGCGTGCGACCACACGTTCGGGCAAAACGACTCCTCCGCCAATCCATCCAAGCTGTATTGTTCTGGGTAACCATCATACAATCTTCTGGCTTTCATTGTCCTCAACGAAATGTTCAACAAACTTAAGATTGTCTGGAAGGAGAGTGGCCGTGGCGCGGCAGTGGCGGTGGTTGTGGTGCTGTTGACCATTGTGTTGGCCATTGGACTCCGTCCCGTCATTGCCAGGATCCGTCGACACGGCATCAAACCGCGCTCTGGGACACTCGAAATTCTCTCCAACCCAGAGAATGCCAAGTTTGAGTTCGTTGATTCCGCTGACTCGCGTTGCGCGCCTCGCTGACTCTTTGTAGGATCGTTGCTGTCCATGGCCTCGGTGCCGATCCAGATCACACATGGACTCACCCCGTCATCGCAGACTCGGCCGATAGAACCCAAGAACCCAAAGCCGCCGAACGGGGACCTGCATATCGTCGGAGAAGGATCCACCTGCTTCGAGATTTACTCTGCCGCGACTTTCCGGAGGCAAGAGTCCTGAGTTTTGCACATGACTCCAGGTGGCTGACCGATGCCCCGGTCAAAACGGCGGCGGAGATTGGCAAAAGCTTGCTGGAGGAAATAAAAGCCAAGCGATCACAGCGCGTAAGGACCACGACGCTTTTTGCACGGCATCGCTGACGCTCTCACCAGAATCTTCCAATTATCTTCATCGGACACAGTCTGGGCGGTATCATCATCAAGCAGGTACGACAGCTCGCCCTGAGTCGTTCAATGTTGTCTTCTGTCTGACATTCACCAGGCTTTGTGCAGGAATGGCTCCGAAGGGATCATCAATGACACCTCTGGTATCATTTTTCTCGGCACCCCTCACCAGGGCTCGCCCGTGTCCGTTGCCGGCGCCGTCTTGGCCCTCGTGACTGGTTTCCTGGGATCGGACCCAACGCTACTCCTGTCTCTAAGGAGCCATGGGGGCCAACTCAGCGATCTCGCCGACGTATTCCGATCTTGCATGGCCCCGAACGAATGTCGACGGCAGAAGGTTCCGATCGTATCATTTTACGAGACGAAGCCCATGTATCTGCTCGGATGGCTATCCATAGGACTGGTACGTTCCTGCGGATCCGAATCAGCAACCTGTCTAATCTTTGCCAAGGTTGTTTCACGGGACTCAGCCGTAGTGCACGCGGACGAAGAGCACAGCATTGACACCGACCATTCCGGGCTCAACAAGTGTGCCGGGCCGGAAGATCAACTCTATGTGCAGCTGAGGAAGGCGATAGACGGCCTGAGGGCTCCATCACTACTCGAACAAGCCGACGCACTACTACGCAACGAACACTACACAGAAGACCGGCTCAGGGTAGTGCGACTCTCCCGTATGGAGTTGCCGATGGATCAGTGCTACATCAATCTTGCCATTGTGGAGCAGATTGACAAAGGTGCCGGTCGCGCGAAGAATCGAGACGCAGCGTCTTCTAGGCGTTCACTCCTCGCTCGACAGAAGGTTGAGATGTCGGATGCAACGATCCAGGTCGAGTTGCAAACAATTTTCAACCAACGCCAGACACGCGGTGAACACACGATACTACCAAGAAGAATCCTAATTCGAGGACGGGCGGGAGTTGGGAAGACTACGTTATGCAAAAAGATGGTCTACGACTTTACCCGCGGCACACAAACGGAGTTAAATCACTCATGGACGAAATTATTCGACCGCTTGCTCTGGGTGCCATTACGGAATCTAAAGGGCCGATCGACGGCAGGATATAACCACGAGGATCTATTCTACCAAGAATATTTCGCCGCACAAGGACATGATGATGGCCGCGTTCTCGCTAAAGCCTTATGGCGAGAATTAAAGGCCACTAGTAGTGGCAGAACCCTATTTATCCTCGACGGCCTGGATGAAGTATCCCACGACTTAGACCGCAACGACGACACATCTCGTTTTCTCACAGAGCTTTTTCGCCAGCCCAACGTCATTATTACTTCCCGACCAAACGCCAACCTTCCGGCCGGTGTCCGAGATCTCGACCTAGAATTGGAGACGATCGGATTCTATCCCGATCAAGTGAAAGCATACCTCGAAGCCGACCCGACAATAAAGCCACGGGCCAACGAAGTCCAAGATTTTCTTCAAGATCACTGGCTTATGCAGGGCCTTATGCGAATCCCAATTCAGCTAGACGCGCTTTGTTATACCTGGGAAGACTTCGATTTCGGCACTAAACCGGACACAATGACTGGCATTTACAGAGCTATCGAGCAAAAACTATGGAAGAAGGATGCCGTACGATTGGAGAAAATACCCGAGAGCTATGCCCGATTAGCTCGTCCAGCCGAAATCGTGGGAAGCGTTAACACTGAGATTGCACTACTTGAGTGTCTTGCCTTTAACGGCCTACACAGCGACATCATAGACTTCACGCCAACGCATCGAGACGACATAGTCGAGCGATTCCCACTGCAGTTGCCGCTCGATGACACCCTTGCCAGACTCTCTTTCCTACGAACATCAGACCCATCATCAAGGTCCGATGACCGACATTACCACTTCATACACCTGACCTTTCAGGAGTACTTTGCGGCGCGGTATTTCGTACGAAAGTGGAAGGACAAGGATCACAAGCAACTCGAATGTGTCTTCCAGAGGCAGCAAAGTACACCCTCTGAGATCGACCCTACTGAGTACATTCGACGACATAAGTACTCGGCACGTTATGATGTCTTTTGGCGCTTTGTTGCGGGCTTGCTTGACGCCGAAAAGGACGATAACTTACTCTACTTCTTCAACACAATTGGAGAGGAACCACTCGATCTTCTAGGCCCTGCACATCAACGGCTGGTCATGTACTGCTTAAGCGAAGTATCGAGACAGTCGCCAATACGGACGGACCTAGAACGAAGTCTATCCGAGTGGTTGCTATTTGAGAGCGAACTTGGGGGAGATATCCACCTGGCAAGGGAAATAGAAGTTCCCGAGCAAGTCCTCGGTACTGCCTTCCTTAAGGGGTCTTGTGAGATGAAGGAAATAATTTTATTATTTCCGGTAGCTAAACGGGCTACGTTTCCACCGATTTTACTTCAACAGGCACCTTTCTGGCTAGAGAGCAAGACAACCTCCGGCCAATACTTCGCTATCGAAGCCTTACGTGGCCTAACAGCCTTGCCTATCGAGATCCTAAAGGCTATGGCGGCTCTGCTAGAGCACGAGGATGAGGACATCCGGCGGACTGTCACCGACGCTATAGGTTTCCGATCGGACTTGCCTAACGAGATCCTCAATGCCGTGGTGGCTCGGCTAGAGGACAAGGACGGGGGCGTCCGGCGGGCTGCCGCCAGAACCTTAGGTCACCGATCGGACTTGCCTAACGAGATCCTCAATGCCGTGGCGGCTCGGCTAGAGGACGAGGACGGGGGCGTCCGGCAGGCTGTTATCTACGCTATAGGTCGCCGATCGGACTTGCCTAACGAGATCCTCAATGCCGTGGCGGCTCGGCTAGGGGACGAGGATAAGGACGTCCGGAGGGCTGCCTCTGACTCCATAAGTGGCCGATCGGACTTGCCTAAGGAGATCCTCAATGCCGTGGCGGCTCGGCTAGAGGACGAGGGCGCGGGCGCACGGTCGGCTGCCGCCCGAGCCTTAGGTATCCGCCGGGAATTGCCTAACGAGACCCTCAATACCGTGGCGGCTCGGCTAGAGGACGAGGACGCGGGCGCACGGTCGGCTGCCGCCCGAGCCTTAGGTATCCGCCGGAACTTGCCTAAGGAGATCCTTAATGCCGTGGCGGCTCGGCTAGAGGACGAGGACGCGGGCGTCCGGTGGGCTGCCGCCGGAACCTTAGGTTTCCGATTGGGCTTGCCCAACGAGATCCTCAATGCCGTGGCGGCTCGGCTAGAGGACGAGGACAGGAGCGTCCGGTGGGCTGCCACCCAATCCCTAGGTCGCCGACCGGACTTGCCTAACGAGATCCTCAATGCCGTGGCGGCTCGGCTAGAGGATGAGGGCGAGAACGTCCGGTTGGCTGCCGCCAAATCCTTAGATGGCCGATCGGACTTGCCTAACGAGATCCTCAATGCCGTGGCGGCTCGGCTAGAGGATGAGGGCGAGAACGTCCGGTTGGCTGCCGCCCAATCCTTAGATGGCCGATCGGACTTGCCTAACGAGATCCTCAATGCCGTAGCAGCGCGGCTAGGGGACGAGGACGAGCGCGTCCAATTGGCGGCTGAGGCCATACTACGAAGCCATAGAGACTTTTACCGCGCCCTTTTCAACAGCCCTCACACGACACACCTCTATAGGGTTTTGCTTCGGTTAAGCTTCCAGGAACAGCTAAGTTTATACATTGAGGATGGTGACTTCTGCGTTAACAGGCCAGAAGACATCATGAGAATTTCTGTTTCTGGTCTTGGTAACTGCGTCGAGACTGTGGTCAATGCGCGGCCGGCAAATTATCCCTCGATTCGCCCGAACTGAAGGATGGCCATCCCGGCCGCGAGCACTTGGGGGCAATGGAGATGGGAGTGAGATGGTTGTGTCTTCTTCGATTACCTCAAACACAGGAACTGGTGTCTGCCAGGAGCCGTTGGACGTTCCGCCTGGACAGAACGGACGGACAGCTGCGGGGCGAGATTGCCGGGGACGGGCGTCCCCGTAAGGACTGTCGCGATGGCAAAGACGGTCGCCTGGGCAGGAAGGGCCACGGGGGCCACGGTGTCGCTAGGCGCCCCAGGGGGGCATGGACGCAATGGTGACCTCGACCTCCACGGAATACAAGGTCCCCGGAGCTGCAAGGGCCGCACGGTCAAGGACATAGTGGGGTGAGGTGGTAACTGTAGCCATTCGCCTATGGGACAGATGGTTGCAAAGGTTGATGTGCGGACTGTGTTATCTAGAGTTGGTCTGGAATGCTCGACCGGGCTGCTGTGTCAGGGGCGAGCAACGCGCAAGTCACTCCCAAGTCACTCCCTTTAATCCTCCGAGAGTTGTGGGCTCAGAAGACCCTCGCTCGCCCAAGTGTCCTTGCAGGGACGGCTGTGCCAATGCAAAAGACAGTGACACATCCCGGCCTTTCGGGCCCTTGCTCGAGTTGGCAAAACGGCCACGCCTGCGTCAAGCCCTTGCCATTTCGCAAGGGCATCAATCGTTCACGTTGTCCAGAATGTGTCTCCTTGGCCCCTTAGCTGGGGTGGAGTGGTAGCAGGTCTGAGGTCTATCAGACCACTTCACCAAGAACGCGTGTTTCCCCCACAAGACAAGTAAGCAATCCGTATCGTGGACGTCGGCGTCATTGTTTGTGTTCTCAAGCTAGCATTCTAACACCAACTTTACGCATATGCCATCGAGTCACTAGCAGTTAACGAAGCAGTCTTCATGATAGGCAAGAACCAAGGCACGCTGGGCTAGTCAGCACTCAAGAACGTTGGTTCCAGCCAAGTCCTTCCCTCATCCAAGCGCGACTTCACTATAAGCCATCACTTACACTGAGTCCTTGTGCACGAGTTTATCCTTGGCCTGAAGCTCCTCCTATAGTTACGAGCAGCGTGGGCCTTGAAGGCCGTAGGGGTATCAGATACGACAGAGCATTCTGCGTGCTCCACTGGACCCCCATTAGCCCGTTATAAATAAGCCTCCAGATGATTCCACAGTATTTCTATACGGATGTATGTCTTTCCGCACCAGATGCACGGCTCTGTCTCCTTTCGACCTGCTGAGCGTGAAGGACAAGAGGGGCTTGGAGCCTGAGAATTAGGAGCAGCCGCAACCGTCCGCAAATGATATGCACCGTTGTCGACATGTCTATGTTGCCATGGACGTTGGGGACGTTGGATGTTTAAGCAGAGATGCATCGCTGACTAAGTGAGGCCATTGGTGAGGCATCCCCAATCCATCGTCATAGCCGCTCCTAGTTCGCCTCCAACTCCAACCAAACTTGATTGGCATCACCCCCTCTCACCTTACCACGGTCTTATCATCCACATCGTCGACGGCAGATGCGCGGCAGCCCGGTTGGCGCTGCAAGCTACCGCTTCCATCTGCGCCAGCGTCGCAGTCTCTCACAGCATCGTCTGTGATACTTTCACATATACGTCAGCGGTGCTATCCTGCGAGGAAACATGGCGCCGTCTCGCTCACAGCTTGATAAGCTGCCCAACGAGGTATGAAGCGTGAGTGAGCACGATGCAAGACCCAGAATCTGACAGTGAGGGTTAGGTCTTGGCCAGCGCCCTGGCACCGCTATCCGCCAGGGAGCTCGTCATCATCACATCCGTCAGCCACCGCTTTTACTCGGCGGCCGTGCGCGTCCTCTACCGCCGCTTGCTAGACACGGCCTCGCTACCAGACCACGAGCTGATCCTCGAGTGCTACCACCCCAGCGCCAAGATCTCGACGCCGTACCTGTGCTGCCGATACCTCGGGACGAAACGAGCCGGTGGAGGCGCCATCGACGAGCAGTCGCCAACCCTGGGCGACTTTCCGAGGCTGTACTCGTCCTTCCGGCCCGTCGTGACAGAGGAGAACCGGCGACGGCGATTCAGGCCCGTGTGGCCGCAACCCGCCATCTCACCGCCAGAGGGGCGTCACGAGGATGAGGACGCAATGCAGGAGGTCTTCCTCGATGAGGGGGAGCTGTTCACGCAGCTCTGCGCCGTCACTAATGTCGTCAAGGAGAGCTCGCGGGCCGGCTTCTACGTGAGCCACATCAACACCTGCGACGGCGTCATCCGCATCTGGAGGGACTGGCTCGCCAACTTGGCCGGTGCATCAGCCTTTCGAGAAGACGAGCCGGACTCGTCTGTGGTAGATGCCGACAGGTTCTTGTGGGTTGACCCGGCGAAGAATGTCGGACTGCGGTTCCGCGTCAGGGTGAGCCCGTCGGAGAGGATGCCGCTCATCTCCGGGCCGGGGGATGATGCGCCCGTGTCGTACTCGCTGGTTTTTGAAGGTACGTGCAAGCTGGCTCGCCTTTCTCCGGTGCGAGATGGACTAATCTTGAATGTCGGCAGAGCTACTGGTGCGGGCGAGCATGTTGCTGTTCGCAGTGGAGGCGTCGGCGGTGCAGGAAGTTGCCCGGTCCAGCAAGGCCGTGGTGATTGCACAATATGACAACTCTCCGCTGTGAACCGATGCAGAGCGAGGCAGCATATCCAAGCTGCAACACGCTTGCTGCATCTGAAATCGCGGTATAGCGCGAGTCGGTGGCGTGAAAGTTCCTTGCTGTAAGATCAGCAGGGGTTCGAAATGGACCGAAAGACAGCCTTGGGACTGGCTCTCTGGAACATGGCTTGTGCCGCATTTTCTTGGGATACTCATCAGGCCGGCTACCCGTGTTGACGATCATGGTGTCTCCTCAGCAATGACGCCACACTCGTTTACTGCTGCCGTCGTTGTTTCACGTTTGATCGACGGCGGAGGCGGCTAGACCGAGCCTCAAACTGAGGAGCCACACAAAACGGCGATATGACAGGACCTCTCTGGCCCGCTTCTCGGGATTGCGTGCGTGCGTCCGGTGGCAATTTGTCAGATGCCGTGCCGGATCTGCCTTGCGTCCCGTACTAGCCTCGCAATTCTTCCTCTGTGCCGGCGCCAGTGCCGGCCTGGCACTTCCAAAGGGAGCGGCGGGAGCATACGAGTGAGGAGGCAAAGCCGGATGGCTCGAGGGGCAGGACTATCGAAAAGCAATGCGGCGGGCTCGCATCGTTTCGTGCCTCGCCCTGCGTCTGTCTCGCTGCCGCCAGCGCAACACAGTCAATCAGGGGCTCAACAAGCGGCTCCCTCGCCCTTACGTCAGAGCGGGGAGCTTGGAGCTTGGGCCTCACAACCAGCACCTACCGGCACCTCGACGACCACCTGCACCTCCACCTCCATCTCGACAACGCCCTCCCCCCTCTTGAGCCGCGCACAAGCCTTGGGCCCGATCTGGGACATCCGCAGGAATGTCTCAATCTACCCGCGTCTCGCCGGCGCGTTCCAGGGCCGCACGACCCTCCGCAGCGCGAGGCGTCCGCCACCGTCGACCTGGCGGCGCTGCTTCAGCAAAGCGAGTGCTTGCTTCCACCTGACACAAGCTGGCTGCGTTTGCGTTCCCTTGGCGGCGATCTGATGCTCGTCACTCGGGCCCGCACCCCACATGATACCACAGATCTGACATGAGATCTGACGGATCTCGCTGCTGCTGGTGGTCATCAGAAGAGCGCTGCATACCCGACCAGCATCTTGGATCTTGCGCAGCCGAATCAAGTGGGGGGCCTCAGGTCGACCTTACGAGTTACTTTGGCGCTTCTGCTTGTCTCTGACTTACAGTATGTGGCCCGCCCTGTGCCGCCGGCTTCCTTCGTTTCCGCTGCATGGCGTCTGTCTGCTCCTCCCAACCCGTTCGACCAGACACGGAGCTGCTGTTTTCTTTTTCTTCTTCTCTTCAAGCCCCTGAACGCTGACTCTGCTTGTGACCTTTTTCTTAGCTCGTATCCCCCCGCAGTCCGCTGGCTCGGGTCCTGTGTGGTGTGTGAGCTTCTTGTGCGTGTGCCGAGCTGGCCTCCTCTTCCCATCCTTGTCCTCTTTCTCCTGATCTCGCCGCTCCGACCGGGCACCCGCCATGGATTGGGATCTTGACAGGCCACCCGCCGTTACGCGGCCTCTGTCGATACATTCGCCAGAGCCGCGAGCCAACTCCTTTGCCATGGGCAGCACAGGTGCGGCCGAGAAGCTGTTGCCTCCGCCCCCAATGACGAGTTCCTCGAGGCAGTCGTTTGGGCCCTTTTCGAGTCATCACAAGACCGTCAAGCACGGCAGAGGGAGGTACTCGGACGTCGAACTGGTACCGCAACCGAGTGACGACCCAGATGATCCACTGGTGTGTTTCCCTGATCAGGATCAAGACGGAACCAAAGCTCACGGGACGTGACAGAACTGGCCGTGGTGGCGAAAAGCCTTGAACCTGATATCTCTCCTCGTCATGGTCGGACTGGTCGGCGGCACGAAAACCGCCTTCGTCACGACAAGCGGCGCCATGGCCATCCGCTACAACAGGTCCTACACGGCCGTTGCCGCCCTGACAGCCGTCCCCATCATGCTGTCCACCGTCACCGGCTTCGCGAGCTTGGTGGCCGCCAAGTTCTGGGGCAAGAGGCCCATGTATCTCGCCTCGGCCGTGCTCCTCTTCATCGGCTCCATCTGGAACACGACGGCCGGCGACAGCTACGGCTCCTGCATGGGCGCTCGCGTGTTCCAGGGCCTCGGCTGGGGCGCCTTTGACACGCTCGTCATGTGGTCGATTCAAGACACTTACTACGTGAGTCGGGTCAACCAGCCGAGACCTCTTTCTCCTGCGCCAGCGTACTGACTAGATATTTGGTGGAACAGGAGCACGAGCGAAACCTGCCCGTGTCCTTGTACAACGTCTTCGCCATCGCCACCACGTGGGGATCTCCCCTCGTCGGCGGCGTGTCCACCAACGCCGGGTCCTTTGCCAAGCAGTTCCGCATCATCTGCGGCTTCTACGTCCTCGCCGTCCCGCTGCTGGCGCTCGGAGCCCCCGAAACGGCCTTTGACAGGTCCGCGGCGGCCTTTGCCCCGTCCCCCGCCCCCGACACGGGCGGCTCACCTCCGTGGCGCCCGTGGCGCCTCCGCCACCGTCTGAACAAGAAGACGGCGGCTGAGTACGTCAAGGGCCTAAAAATGCTGTCGTTCAGGGCCCCCGTAACGCTGCCCACGGCGCTCCAGGCACCGCGTGCGCTCACGGCGCCGACGACATGCCTCCTCTTCATCCTCTCCTTCATCCCGTACGGCGCCCTATGGGGTCTCGCCACGTCCATTGCGATCTTCGCAGCGCCTCTGCCCCTTGCCCTGGACCCCGCCAAGATTGGCAGCCTCATGGTCGGCCCCTGGATCTTCGCCACCTTTGTTGTCGGGGGGTTCTGCTTCTACGGTTGCTTCCACCAAAAGTTCACCAGGGGGTTCAGCTACGGCGTCATCGCCGCGGGCACGATCCTCGTCCTCGTCGGGGTGCTCTCCTTCGGCCTCAGCGGCTACAACTTCATGGCCCGCGACCCGTCCGCCCCGAACCGCTTCTTCCGCCCCGAGGCCGCCGGCCAGCTCAGCCGGCCGCTGCTCTCATTCCGGCTCGGCGCCCTCGCCGGCGGGCTCTACGTCCTCGACACCGTTACGCGGCCCGCGCTCACCCGCTCCGCGTCCTTCACGTCCTCGAGCATCGCCGTCGCGCAGCGCAGCATCGGCGACATGCACGCCGGCGTCGTCGTCCTGCGCAACCTCGCCGCGGGCATCTTCATCGTGGCCATGCCCGGCGCCGTCGCGCACGCGGCCGGCCTCAGGGCCGCCGCCATCGGCCTCGCCGTCATGCAGGCCCTCCTCGCGGGCGCCGTCGTCGCGCTTTGGTGGTTCTTCGACGAGGCCGTCTGGCGCGTCGACGGCAAGGTCATGGGCCTCGTCGACCTGCGGCTGCTGAAGAAGTCTGCGAGCTTCTTCGACTACGACTGACGCACGCCCGAAAAGGCAAAAATAGTAAAATCAACAAAATGAAAATGAAAGCGGAGCTATTACTCCCAAGCCCGACCTCTAGCAGGAAGGAAGGGCCGGTTATGGAAAAGGGCAGAGGATATTGCATGAGACCAGCGCTTCCTCGCCATCGTTTCTTTTATAAACCCGCTCTTGCCCTGACGATCGGCTTTACGCCGCCGCCGCTACGACCCACACGTTGTCATGACCTCCCGCTTGTCCATCAATACGAAAAGTACGACGAACTCGAAATAAAGAACAATTGTGTGGAAGAACTCGCCATGTCTCATCTCGCACCCGTCTATCGCCGTGCGCGCGCGTAAATATACCTTCCATCTACGTACCCTTGGCATGTGCTCCCGCGAGGAGCCCAGCACCAGGGCCCCACCTAGCGCCGTGAAGCTCAACTTTAGGGGTAAACGGCATAGTAGTACAATGTGCGCGAAAGCCTGGACAAAATCGTTCCCTCCACCGCCGTAGGGGTTCTCCGTCCAGCTTCCCTTCGAGTCATGTGTTCGACAAGCAATATTTGTACATGGAAACAGGGGATATCATGGTAGCCAGCATCGCGATGAGAAATACGCAAAACAAGAGAAACGCATGGACAACCGGTTCGCCGTACCCGCACCCTCATAAGCTCCTTTCATCGAGCCGCGCCTTCCGAGAGACTGACCGACGTCTTGGCCGCCCGATCCGGCACGCGCCGCAGCTCGACGTCGCTGCCCATGGCCGCGGAGTCGGCGTCGTCAAAGTCGGCGTCGTCGCGGCGGGCGGCGCGCTCCTGATCGGCGGCGCCGAAGGCGTCGTCCCTGGAGCGCTGCGAGACGTCGGTGGGCCTGCGGCGGATGTGCTGCCTGACGACAGCCCAGCTGGTGGTGAAGAAGATGAGGAAGTTCCACAGGCCCTGGAGGGGCAGCACGGCGGCGGTCGCGACGTGGTACTCGTAGGGCGAGGTGCCGTCGAGCCAGCCGTGGATGCGGTTCAGGCTGCTGGGGATCCACGTCACGAGGACGCTGATGGCGAACAGCAGGCTCGTGCGCAGGTACGCGCGCTTGATGGGGTCGTCGATGACGAACTTGGACGCCACGCGGCTGGTCGACGTGGCGGCGCGGCTCAGGGGCGACGGGGCCGGGTGGCGGCGCGGCGCGGCCGACGTGACGTTCGAGTAGTAATGCGAAGGGGCCGCAGTCGCTCTCTCGCGGGCCGAGCCGCCGCCCAACGAGACCTGGCCGACGGTGGGCATGTGTGCTGGCTTGGGCTCGGCGAGGGGGACGGCGCTGGCGGAGGCAGACGTGTGCATGACGCGGACCTCGGTGGTGACGGTGCCGTAGAAGCCATCTCGCGCCATGGGACGGTCAAGGATGCCCTGCAGAGAGAACAAGCTCGTGGGTTAGCTCCACATCTGAGAGCGAGTAGATGCGGCCGCCGGGCTGGCTGAATGTTACCTGCTCATAGTGGCCAGCCTCGCGATTCTTGGACACGGGAAAGCTGCGCAGCCGGTTCCGCGACTGGAAGACGTGATACCCCACCAGGAAATAGCACAAGATGGAGCCGACGATGCAGATCCAGATGAGCATGTAGTACGTATAGATGCGCACGCTGTCCCACTTAGGGTCAACCCAGCACCAAATCTGCGTTGTTTCCCCGCGTTAGTTTCCAGGGCACGTCTTGAGTTGGCTCGAGCAGGGGCGGACGAAGGATATACCGTTGCTTCCCCATAGACGGGACCTTTCGTCGGGTTCTTGATGAGGAGGAGAGTCAAGGCGATGACAAAAGGCCCGCCGTAGCAGACGAGGCAGTACAGCCACCACCAGCGGCGAAAGGAGTCGGGGCTGGTGCGGTAGTAGAAGACGAGAAAGACGTTGATGGCCATGGCGAGGGACCACCAAGGGTCAGACTGCATGAACCTGGGCACAATCAGCAACGTGTTCATCCCTTTGCCGCCGAGTTTCAGTCGAATGTATCCAGCCGTACCGAGGCGTCACCTCTTCCGTCTCACTTAACTCGTAGCGTCGTATTTTCTTCTTCAACCTCACAAAAACAGTAGTTGGAGGATTAACAAACTTACATCTCGAACAAGAAACTCTGCGTCTGGCACAGCGCCGTACCCTTGCCCGCCTGCAGACCGTCGAGCGCGATGATGCTCGCGATGCTGGCCCCGACGTTGGACACGCTCGCAAAGGCGATGAAGGTGTTCTGCACGTTGCGCACACGGTGATCCAGGGCGTAGGCCAGGAAGATGAACATGACGGCGACGAGGCTGACGGAGCCGCCGGTGCGCTCGAGCACGACGAGGACGTCGATCTGGCGCTGCGAGAAGTGCTCGGCGGTGGGCAGCGAGCTGGCCGTTGGCATGGCCGCCATCTTCGATCAGGGTGGCGAGGGCAAACTCCCTCGCCAGGGCCTGTATTCGAGGACCACGCGGGCCGGGGGCGACGGGCCAAGGCGCTGCGGTGACGACGTGCGAGGACCAGGCCGGCTTCAAGAGGGGTTGGCAGGGTGACAGGTTGAAGAGTTGCGCGAGAAAGGTGGAGGTGAAGAAGGTGAGAGAGACAGAAACACGGCCGCTCGCCAGGCGGAGAGCAAATGGAAAAAATTATCGAGAGGCGGGAGGCGACTGTGTGCAGCGCAGCGCGGAACAAAAGAGAACAGAAACCAGCTGCTTTCGTCCGCTGTTGCACCTGGTCGGCGGTGAGGGTGTGTGGGCGCGGGCAGCGGTTGAGCGAGTGAGTATAGGTTTCGACTTCTGCTGTGACACCTGCACGCAGCCGCCTGAGCACGAAACGAAAAGAGCAAAGGTGCAGGGCCACGGGGTTCCAAGGTCTCGTTTCCGCCGAGTTTGAGCCTGGCCGTTGCCGTGCTACACACACCTCTCTGCGGGCCGGCCAAGTCTTTCAAGGACACCGGAGCTGGGTGTGCTGCAAGCACAGGATCGGAGCTGGCTGATGCTCCCTCCTCCCCGCCGCATAGGTTGGTGCCGTCGAGGGATATGTTGCAGTAGGTGGGTGGTTGAAGCGCCTGGCCACAACAGATGCTAGTTTATGGCTCTCCAGTCAACAACAGTACGAGTCAACTTCCTTCATAGAGCTTCCCTAAGGGGCGTCGGGCATGGCCGTGGCGGTATCGCGCAGGCAGGTCGAGCAAGCGCTGTAGTCGTCAGGTATCGTATATCATCAAGTCGTCGCGAAGTTGAGGTTGTCTGTCTGGCTGTGGCACAATGGCCGTTGAAGTCCGCCTCGCCGTGGCCAGCAACGAAACAGACAACTTGGCCTGCCCGGGACCTCGCCCCAGATTATATGCATCCAGCCCATGTCCCTGGAGGCGGGACGCGGGCGGCGCATCCATGCATGCCATCGCAGGGCTCGCTCAACGAGTGCGCGCTCTCGTTCGGGCACACGGCGCGGGCGTCGGCGGCATGCCACGGTCCTCGAATCCTCGGTTTGGACGAGTCGCTCAGGACCAGCCCATGCTGGCCCCGTCCAATCCCGCCAGGCCAGACCTGGCCCCTGTCTGCCAACCCGAGCCGGGCGCTCGTACTCGTACGAGCAGGACTGACGCCATGCTCGGCACAGACGCGAGCCAACCGTGGCGACAGCCGGCGCCGCAGCAGCCCACACAGCCATCACCCACCTACCGCCCGGCGGACGAGGCGCCGCCCGCCGGGCCCAGATCTGCCGGCAACCGCTGCCGTGCCCATGCCCGCCGCTGCCCGTCGTGTCCCCTCGGCGCATCCGTGGAGCATCATCCGTGGAGCAGAGACGCTCGGCGCCGTCTCAGCCGCTGGCCAGGCCACGGGGACGGCCCCGTGCCGATCGCCGTCGTTCCTGGCAGGGCCTGACTCGGCCGCATGTCATCGACGGGGTGCAGGACTCGACGGTGAACAGTGCGCAGGCGCATGCGCGTGCAGCCCCTGCTAGAGCATCCAGGGGTGGCGGACGCTGGAATAGGGTATGGGAGCAGGGGTGGGGGATCTGCGTGCGAGTCGACCAACTCCGTGTTTTCTCCGGGATCCGTAAGCATCCAGGCGAGGCCCAACAAGGCAGCAGCCACTCCCGCACTGGTCAGCAGTTGAACCCTCTGAACGTCTGGTTACAGCCAATGCAATGCCGCCGTGCAACACGGCGGAGAGCAGAGAGACAAGACGATCAGGCAGGAGCAGCAAGGACTCCGATTGTGTACGAGTAAAGACTGAAGCTTGCCCTCGAAGCTTCTGCCTAGCGTGAATCGGGCGCATACCCACGTGATTCCACTTCCCAGTATGGTAAGCCTTAATACGCCACACGAGAATCTCTGCCTTAAACCGTTGAACTATAAAATCGGCCGTGATATCGCTCGGGGGTCGGCCACGTGGACGGCCGCAAGAACAGCCGTACGAATCTCTACGAGTACGTAGTTGGATCTCATCGTTCATGCCACGGTTTCCGGACAATACCGTACCGAAAGCACGGGCTAGCGACGCCATTGGCAATAGTTCTGTTAATCGTGTCCGTGACGACGGGGAAACGCGTCGCGCAACGCGAGAATGGTGGGGTTGAAGCCACACAGACCCGTCTGTAAGATTAGTGCCATGACAGCCGCACCTCGGCTCTCTGTTCAAGCTTGTTCAGGCGCAATCAAACCCCCCGGGACATGGCCCAAAGCGGTTCGATGAGGCATCTGCGCTGTCGGGGCCTCGTGTCGGTGCCCCTGCTGGCCAGAATAATCTCCGACGCCGCATGGCCGCGCCCACGCGCCTCACCTCCGCTCCGCTCCTCCGGGGTCGCTCAAAAGGACCTGCAGACGGCTGGACGACTGGACGGCCGGGTGCCATGCCTGCGCCACCTGTCCATGCACAGAGAGACGACACGTGGGTTTGTGCGCCACCGTGTCACACGCGCGATCGACCTTTTGCCTTTTTTCTCGCCCAGTGCCGCCACCGCCTTCTCGCGGGCCCTCGCTTTTGCCCACAACTGGTCCGTGTCCTTCCATCCGATCCCGTCTGGGGGCCACCATGAATCGCAGTTCATCGGCCACGGCACGCACGACCGGCCGCGTCTTCCATATCCCTATTCTTTTCCGGTCCCCAGGAAGTGCGGTTGCAACGTCGTGACTCGTGACTCGTGAGCTTCTAATGTACTGAAACGGCATTCCCCTGGATCTGCGGCCGCCGTCTAATTAATTAGTGGATCGTATGCTCGATATCCTGCGTGAACGAGACTACCCTGCGTGATACTCTGCATGTCCTCGCTACTTCGTACACAGTATCACTCCGTAGATGGAGCGGAAATAACAAGATCAAGACCAGCAGTGGTATCCCGGTCCCTCACTGTCCACAAAAGGCCATGTCTAAATAAATAAATATATGAATATACCGAAATAACGCGCTAAGCATGATTTGTCCTCCTCTTCTTGCTGTGGCCGTAAAAATGTAAAGGAAGAGGGATACGATGAGTCCCGGTCTATGTACCTCGCCAGATATGACACAAATCGTGTTGCAACTTGATCCGCGTTGCCTGATCGCGCCGCCGCCGCCATCTCGAGAGACGTCTCCGCCTAGAGCGTGTAGATGAAGTCGGGGCGCTTGTCGCCCAGCACGTTAATCTCCCTCTCCGTCTTGCCCTCGACCCAGTGGTCCCGCTCTCCCTTCCTCCGCTTCTTGTTCTCGATTCCGAGGAGCGTGTGCATGAGCAGGCTGCCGCAGAACATGCACACGAACAGGTAGCCCGTGACGGTGCCGTGGCCGGCAAAGTACCGCGGCGGGTCAAAGTAGATGTTGCTGCTCACCACGCCGTTGAGGTTGCCCCAGCCGATGACGAAGCCCAGGACGATGCCTCGCTTGTAGACGCCCTCGACGTTGTTGGCGATCCACGCAATCGTAAGCGAAATGCTGGGGTAGATGCCGCAAGCGCTGAGGAACGTGCCCACGTATTGTACGGCCGGGTTCGTCGTAGCCATGAGCATGATGAAGCCAACGGCGCCAACGAGGGCGCAGCCCATGTTGAATATGCCTCTCCTCTTGACTTTGTCTGACCAGAAACCAATTACGATGGTCAGAATCGCAGCCACCGCGTAGGGTGGAACACTCAGGAGCTGGTTCTTGATGATCTGCGACTTGTCCGTGAAGCTCATGGATTGGATGATGCTGGGAAGGAAAATGCTGAATGCGTAGAGCGGCATGAGGGGCCCCATGTAGATGAGCATGCCAGCGTACGTCTTCCAGTCCTTGAGGGCGGCCCATAAGTAGGCAATCTGGAAGTCCTCGTGTTCCGCCGAGTGCTGCCCGTCACGCTTGAGGCGGAGGAGGACGCGCGCACGATCGTCCTTGGAGAGGAACTTGGCCTCGTCCGGGAAGTCGTGAACCATGAAGAACGAGACGAGCCCGATGATGATGGTCAGAAGACCTTCGATGATGAAGATCCACGACCAGCCGGCGAGACCCCGTAGCCCGTCCATCTTTTGGATCGCCGCCGCCAAGAGACCGCCGAACGAGCCGGAAACGGCGGCCGCGGAGAAGAAGATGGCGGCACGGACGCCAAACTCGTTTCGCTTATACCAGCAGGAGAGGTAGTAGTTGATGCCGGGGAACAAGCCGGCCTCACAGACGCCGAGGAACCACCGCCCAGCCATCAGGCCGGACCAGTTTTTAACAAAGCCCATGCCCAGCATGCAGGCGCCCCAGAGGACCCTGGCGTCCCGAGTCAGCCATGGAATCAATTGGTGCCGAGTACCAATGGTGGGGAGGTCGCCCTTACATGATGATGGGGATGAAGATGGACGGGCGCAGCCTCTTGAGGAGGAAGTTGCACAGAGCCTCGAAGACGGCGTAGGCGACGAAGAAGATGGTCAGGGTCGCGTTGTACTTTTTCGACTGCGGATCAATGTGAAGATCCTTTTCGAGGTTGGCAATCTTGGCGTTGCCAATGTTGGTCCGATCCAGGAAGCACATCAAGTACAGGAGAGAGAGCTATCCGGGTCATGTCAGACCCGGCTGACAGCACTCATCGGACGCGGCCCGATGCGCGCGGCCATGGTGTGAACATACCCAAGGAATGAGCTGCAGGTCGAGCTTCCATAGCAGCTTGCGCTCCTGTCCAACACACGAGCATCAGCATTGCGCCGTCCCGTCCAGACTCAACCCGGCTCATAACTCACAGCCGCGAGCTTCTCCTCCCTGGTTAGGCCGGCATCCGGGTCGGCAAGGTTGTCCACCTCGGAATTGGACGAGTTGTCGACGATGCCCTTGTCAATGCCGCTCATCTTCTCGGTCTCGATGCTCATGATGACGGCTTGGCTGATGAGACGAGCCGAAGGAAGGGGTCGCTGTCGAAGGGAAACGGCAGAGAGGGAGAGGAGAGGGCGAGGGCAACAATCGCCCGTCCGACCGCTTATTACTCTAAGACAGGCGGCGAATCCCGGTATCCAGCGCTGCAGCCCACAGACAGCCTTTCTTTATACGGCCAAAATCGGAAGACGCAGCAGCAGCCACCGCGGAAAGAATGAGCAAATTTAGGAGCCAGACATTGGAGGACGCAGGAGAGGGAGCAGGAAAAAGTGATCTGCGGTGGCCGAGGTGAGTTGGTGGTGGAATGGTGGCACTGGCAGCAGCACCGTACATCCATACAGTACTTACAAAGTACAAGTGCCCTACATTCCGGGGCATCGGTGGACGTGGTGGGGACCGTCCGGTGCAAAGGGATCCCGGGCAAGGATAGGATCTGGAGGCCCGGCACATGGATCATGGATGGAGCATGGATGCGTGGACTTGGAAGAACGAACCTGGAAGAAAGGGGACCCAGCCTGCTCGGCCCTACCGGGTCTGCTCCGTATTACACTCGATGCAAATGCGGGGGGGGGGTGAAGCTGCAGGGCCACCAGCGAGGCCACGGAAGGCCAGCCAGGTTTGTATCGTGCGTGGTCCAAGTCGCGGCCACGATAACGGACAGCCTGCCCTCCCGTTTCCAGCAAGTCCATGGCGAGTAAGCTTCTCTGCCAAGCTTGCACCGCTCGCAGAGTGACGCACTAGCGACACAGGTAAGCGAGCTTCAGTCTCGGCTCGTCGGTTGCTGCGAGGCTGTGACAAACATGCCGCTGCTGGAACAGGCAAGAGACGACGCAAGGAGCCAGGTGCTGGTCGCCGCTCGAACCCGCCGAGGCCAGCTGCGAAAGAGCCACGGGCATCTCACAAGATGCAGTCGAGTTGCGTTGCGGGCGTGGAGGCCCGCTATGCAATGCACATGCACTTGCACGGCATCGCCCGACAAGGCCTGCCCCCGGCATCCTGCAACGCCCATTTGCCGTGCAACGAGTGTGTCATTCTGGAGGTTCCGCTGGTGGCGCTGAGCGGTTGTGGTTAATGAAGAAATGACCCGCGCATTGCGATGCAACCAAGTCCACTGGCCTGCCCACCTCGCTCTCGCTCTCAGCCCGGTGCGTCTACGACTCCGTGCTCGTAGCAAGATATCATGTCGTGCGTACTCCGCACAGTGCACAGAGCACATCGTACGTGTGTTTGTCGCCAAAGCGAGGTGGGTAGCGTCAAGGCTGCTTGGTAACGGCGTCCCGTCCCATCCTCGCTCCGTCTCTGAGCTGCCACGCGAGGCGGCCGCAGTGCCACCTTCTCGTGCCAGGACGGCGAGAGCAAGTGTCACCTCCCAGAACCAACGCAGCCTTCTCACAACCTCCGTCTGAGGCTTCAATGCGGTGCCATCGGAGCGCAGGTGTAGCGTGCCTATCAGAGTGGCAGGTCTGGCTGATATCAGGCCGGCTCGGCTGGGGCACCGTGGCGTCCATACAACGGTCCGCGGGACCCCTCGAAGGCGGGTCGGGTGTTAAGAGTGTGTAGGCGTACGGAGTACGTACGTATTGATAATCCGGCGACGCTCACCAACGATGGCTCTGTCGCGGATGCTTCGCCTGGCCGCCGGTTGCCGATTGTTTGCTTTCGCCGAGGTGCAATTGCGGCTGGCTAGTGTTGCATTGCCTTTTCCTTGCTGCCCCGCATGCCTGCCAGCTGCTCTTCTCGTTCGCTGCGACGCTGCGGATTGTACGGCTCGCCATGGATCACCCCTGGCCCTTCGGAGCATTATTAGCAAAAGGCCCTGTTTCAGGGTCTTCGGTGCAATTAGATTCCTTCCAAGAGTCAGACAGGCCCGCAGTCGCAAGTTCGCAACAGACAACCAACACCTCAGATTAACAGGCCGAGGGGAATATCTCGTCGACAGAGACCCCGAGCAGAGACGGTGCGGATGAGCGACCTGTTGGACCGGGCCATCGGAGGCTCCCCGTCTCCCGGCGGGCCTTGCGAACATGGATTCGCCTGGCTGCTGCGGGCGGCGACTCGCGACATGCAGTGAGGTATTGGAGAGCGGCATTGACGAGGGGGTGGTTGCATCCAGCGACATGGCCCGCACCCGTTGGCAAACGCAGACAAGAGATGGGATGCACGGCGTCGGTCCTGGCTCTGGTCGCTGTACGGACTATAATAAGCCGGAACTTGGAAGAGGCCCACCATGGTACTTGGCATGTACACACGCCACACAGGCCCCCCCTCCCGAATCCTCGTCCCGACCGCCAGACGCAGATCTCGCTCGCGCTGTTTGCTGCGACAGTGGAAAAATCGCACGCACATGTCATGTCATACTCCGTGCGAGGGCCACCAGCTGCAGCAGCGGGCCGTGTGGATTCCGACTCTCGAGCCCGCGCCAAGTTGTCGTCGTTCGTCCCGTTGCAGAGATATCTGCAAGTTCTCAGTTCTGTGCAGTTGTGTCAGCTTGCATCCAGGTCCCGCTCCTGCCATTTGCTGTGCCGGCCGCACCTGCTCTCTGGCCTCAGGCAAACTCTGATCCAGATGCTGGCAAGACACAAGCAGAACTCAAGACGCTTTGTTCCATTGTTGCGTGGCCGATATTATGGAGCTGCCATTTCGACACCGCGATTCCGTCGGAACCGACGTTGAGAGCTCAAGATACCTGTCCAGTTTCAACCACGGGCCACTCAGTCGCAGTTAACGCCGTCGACGTGTGCTGGGCGGACGAGGGCGTCAAGGGGGAGGGTTATGCCGAGCCGGATGCCGTTGACGTGAGCTGATGGCGGCAGAGGCATGGCTCGATGCTGCTATGTGCATCAAAGACAACGACGCGTTCGGCGGATCGTCTCCTGACATTTCCTCGGGCCATGCAATGTCCAGGGCACGTGTCGACCTCACTCCTCGCCATTGACAGGGAAACGGATGCGCATATGATGCGCATATTCCGATTGCTCAGTGCTACAAGAGGAGGGTCACCGGGGCTGGACATCTGATCTCCTTAGAGCATTATTGACGCCAGGCTCGAACAAGTCAAGTGGTCATGGACTTTCCCTCTTCGAGCCCACGGCACTTCGCTCTTCCTGCTAGGATGATGAGATGTCGTTGCTTCAGGTCCGTACTACTCGTACAAATCTATTACACACGTTTATGTTAATTCTTTTCGTATATCCTTAGTCGACGCGTGGAAGTTGACATCTCAGGACTTCGCAGCCTAAACTCATCACTCTCGTTCCGCCCCTCTCCCTCGTAGCACTACAAAGCACGCTAATTACTTCGCAGACACTCCCATACGCATCTCATCTCCCGAAATATGGGACCCGGCCTTGCCTCCGCCATTGTGGCGGCCCGAGACTCAACCCGTTCTCGTCTTGGCCGCCGCGAGCGCCACCCACGCCGTGCAACTGTCCCGGCGCCACCATCATTTTCGGCTGCATCCGGCCGAGCCTCCGTCCCTGAGCTTTAGCCATGATCAATTATCGGCCGCCTCCTCGGGTGGCTGCAGCGAGGCTAATTGCCCAGACGGGCGCATGACCCCCCGGGACCCGCGCCGGAATGTCTCCTTTGCCCTGCCCCAATCAGGGGCTCCTGACTGACAGGCTGGCACGCGCATCGCGATAAACCGCTGAATGCAGACGGACGTCGGCTGGGATGCCGTACCGCATGTATCCTACTGCAATCCGTGAGGCAGCACAAAACGCAATTACCCGGACCGCCATCACGCCTCCCTGGGACGCATTGGCCGCGGCGCAAACTACCCGCCATGCACCCCCTGTGATCTACCGGACCCTTCATGGACTGTCGATCGTGCACAGATGACGCCGTCCCAGTTGAGCCTGCGGACGTTGCGTGACCGTATATGCGAGTCAAAGTGAGGCATTAAATTGGTATTCCAATGGCTCAATATGTACCCTTCAGATACTTTTAATGCCGGTATGTAGAGAAAATAGACGCGAGGAACTCTTTCCTCTTGGCATCCATGCTCCTTCGCCCCAAGCATGAGAACATGCGCTCGACTCTATGTGGAAAGGCCCAGCTCCTGGTAAAAGGACTCCGTGCTGGGCTCCCTGCCCAAAAACTCCTTCAAAAACTCCAGCTCGTCCATGCTGCCACCGCGCTTTAGCACCGTCCGGCGGTACCTCCGGCCCTCCCTGCCATCCATGGGGTTCTTCTTAAAGAACGAGTGGAACATGTCCGCCGAGAAGACTTCCGAGTAGAGGTAGCCATAGTACCCGGCGTCGTAGCCGCCGATATAATGGCCAATGCTGGCATAGCGGTTGCCCCATTCACTGCAACGGAAATATCAGTCTGTGCTATCCCGAGTAAAGAGTAATCTTCTGCGGTCTCGTGATTGGCCACTTACAGTCCCATTCCTTGGTCCTCCGGGCCCTTGACACCCGAAATGTCATGTCGAAGCTGGTTCCACAGTCTGCCGACGTGCATGTCCTTGATGTCGTCGTGAGACTTGGGGGTGTGAATTGCCATGTCGAACAGGCCATAAACCAGCTGTGTCAGGGTCGCCGTCGCCGAGTTGAAGTGCTTCGTCTTGACGAGCCTCTCGACCATGTCGTCGGGGATCGGCTCATTTGTGTCCCATCGCCGCGAGAGCGCCTTGAGGACGCTCGGGGTCCAGCACCAGTTCTCGAGCATCTGCGAGGGCGCTTCGACGAAGTCGACGACGACGCTGGTGCCGTGGAAGTAGCTATAGCGGGTGCGCGCGGCAAGGTCGTGGATGCCGTGGCCGAGCTCGTGGAACAAAGTCACGACTTCGTGGTGCTTGAGGAGGGCGGGCTTTGTCGGGGACGGCTTGCTGAAGTTGCACACGAGAGCGGTAGCGGGGTAGTTCCTGCTGCCGTCCTCACGGATGTAACCCGGCTCCAGGTTGAAGTTGGCGTTGTGACCGTACTTGTTGTCGCGAGGATGGAGATCCAGGTACAGGTAGCCGCAGAAGCCACCGCCGGCAGCCTCGTCGTCCCAGACAGAATATATGCCGACGTCCTCGTGCCATGCAATGTCCTCGGCCTTGCCAGTGGGGCTCAGTCTCGCCCGGTCCTCGCCCTTGAGCTCGACAAAGACAAATCCAAAGATTTCCTCAAAGATCTTGAGCATGCCGGCAAAGGTAGACTCAACCGGGAAGTACTGGGAAATCTCGACCTCGTCCATGCTAAACTCCTTCTCCTTCATCACCCTCGAGTAGTAGGGGACGTCCCACATGTAGAGGCTGCCGTCGAATGGCACCCCTCGCTCTTCGCAGTCGCGCTTCTTGTACTCGAGAAGGCGGTCGGCCTCCTTGACACCCCCAGGGGCAAGGCGCTTCCGCAGATCGCCCAGGAACTCGTTGACGTTGGCCGAGGTCTTGGCCATCTTCAGTTCTATACGCAGGCTGGCGTGGTCGGAATAGCCGAGCATACGGGCCGCCTCGTCTCGGAGCCCAATGATTTCGTGGAAGAGCGGCACGTTGTTGTTGGACTATGACACAGATTAGCTCTGGGGTTTTCCTCTTCCCAAGGCCCCTCACGGGTTCGGATGTTGGCCTCACCTTGTTCGCTTCCGCAATGAGGTATGCACGCCTGGTCTCCTCGCGCACAGCATACTTCATGAGGGGAAAGTAGTGGTTGTACTTGAACGACAGCTTGACTTTGCCTTCGTTCTCACCAGTGCCCTCCTCCAGCTGGTCGACGTCAATGTCGTCAGCGGGGACACCCTCTAGCTCCTTGGGGGTGAACCAGATGGCCCCCTTCTCCTCGTTGAGGTTCTTCTGGCACTGGATGCACAGCTGGCTGAGACGCTTCTGGATTTCCTTGAAGCGGTCGCGCGGGGGACCGGCGGGCAAGAGAAGACCGTTGCGGACGTACTTTTGGCGCTCCTTCTCCAGGACATGCAGGGGTTCCGTGTCCAAGGCCTGGGAAGCTCGAGTGCCGTACGCGGCATCGACGAGCTTGAAGACGTCCTCACGCATCTTGGTCTCGATGTTGAAGTCGTCGAGAACCTCCTCGGCCTTGTTGGAAGCTTCCCGGAGGGCCCCATCCGCCGAGACGTGCTGGTAGAAGGTCATGATCCGCTTAGGAGCCGCCGACTTGTTGTCGTCGATGAGGATGGGCTCGAGGACGTTGGCAAAGGCGGCCTTGTCCGGCTGCACCTCGGCCACGACCTTGTCAAGGACGGTCGTGGTCGTGTCATTGAGCCTCTTGGTCTCAGCCAGGATCCAGTCCGCCGTGGCCGTGAAGACGGGCGGCGGCTGGGGCGGGGTCCGATACTGGGCGCCGGCCATGGTGCTGGTCGTCAACGGGCGATGGACGGAGGCGGTGCGCTGTGCCGCTCGAGGCGGGAACCGCAGGTGGCGGGCGAGAGAGGCGAGGCGGGGGAGAGCTCGTTGGGAGGCCAGCGTTGCGGCGAGGACGAGGACGAGGAGGGAGACGAGGAGGAGGAGGGGGAGGGGCTTCGAGACACGGCGCCTGTCCAGCATGCGCGATGCAGGGAGGTGACGACGGCGGTGCTTGGGGTGCTTGGGTTCTGATATTCCAGACCCGTAATAATAGGTAATTAGCAGCCGGTTCAATCACTTGGCTCCCGCGATCCAGCCAATCGCGACCGCGGGCGAGCGGGTGAGACTTGATGGTGGGGTCAATTACTAAAGCATAAAACTCTCAACTCTCGCACGGTAGAGACGCCGGTATTCAACGACGTGTCGGATGCTGATGGTGAGTTCTATTTATAAGCTGTTCTATATCTGTCATGGCATAGCGTCGAGGGAAAGGTTGCCAAGCCCGGAGTTCCTCTCGCGCGCGCAGTGGAGATGGAGGTGATATACACGGAGAGGGTGATTGATGAATGCTCTTGCTAACCACACTAGATGCTCGCCAACTGCGACTCCGATACAAAATGCGAACCGCCTCTACATCGGAATCCCCCATTCTGCCTAACCCACTGGTATCCCATGGGGCAGAGCCCTGCGACCTGAAGCTTCTTGCGCATCTCCGCCTCGCGCTTCCGCCTCGCCTCCTCCTCCAGCAGCCGCTTCAAGATCTGCTCCCGTGCTTCGTCTTTCGCTCGACGACTGGCTTCGACTAGCCGTTGATGCTCCATCTCTCGCTCCGTCTCGGCCTGCCGGTCTCGCTGCAGCTGCTCCCACACTGCGTCGCTTACCCCCTCGTCCCTCTGGACGGCCTGCGCGGGGCTTGGACCATCGTCTGGCTCGTCGGCATGCTCGGTGGAGTCGTGCTCCTGCTTCTCAAGCCCGACATCCATGGCTGGCTCTTGCTGCTGGGCTCGAGTCTCGACCGTCGTCAACGTGTCTTGCTTGTACCGAGCTGGGGATCTAGGATCTGCAGGCGCTGAGGCCTGAGCATCCTGCAGATTTCTCAAGGCAGAGAGCAAACCGGCCGGTTCGCCTCGACTCTTTCGTTCCTTGAGCATCGCTTCCAGCTCATCCGTGACCATCTCCTCGCAGAGAACGAGGCGGCCCGTATTGACTCCTGTCCTCGACTTGATGACTCTGTTGAAGACTGACACATAGAGCGTCTTCACGTCACGCGCGTTTGCCCAGCTGTCTTGCGCAATCAAAGCCGAAAAAGAGGCGAGCGTCGATGACTTGAATGCGGCCCCCGGCTCTTCGAGTACAGCCAGGTCTAGCCCAACACCTCTGATGTGGAGGTTCGTTTTCTGGGCCCCGAGCAGCTGAAGCAGGAGGAAGACGCACTCCTCCGGCGTCAAGGCTCGGAATCTAATCACCTCGGGGAAGCGAGAAGACAGTCCCGGGTTGACGGCCATCAGGCGATTAATGTCCGTCTCGTACCCTGCTAGGATGACCACGAGCTTCTTGTGGTACGTCTCCTTGGTCAAACAGTCAACCAGCTCATCGACAGCCTCCCTGGCAAAGGCGCCTTCGGCTAGGCGGTATGCCTCGTCGACAAAAAGGACCCGGCCCAGCGCTCGTTCCATCATCTGCTGCACCTTGGGTCCCGTCTGTCCGACGTACTGGCCTACAAGGTCCGTCGCCGAGCACTCCACCACTTCGCCAGTCGCCAGGAACCCCATGTCGTAGAAGACCTTGCCCATTTTCTTGGCTGTTGTTGTCTTACCTGTTCCAGGGGGCCCGCGGAAGAGAAAGTTGAATGGCACGCTCTCCTTTGGATCTAGCCCGAGGGCCTTCACTGCTTTCACAGTCGACTGATAGCCCACGAGTAGTTGGACGATCCCTTCACACCCGACTGTTCCCGTGAATAGCTTGGAGACGTTCGTCTCTGCCTGCTCTGCCCGATCAAAGTCTTCGTCAAAGTCCCGCGCCTCAAGCTGGTCGTTGGCCTTTGACTGCCCCTTTGAACGCCGCAACTGGTGGCGCTCCTTTGCCGTACCGAGGATGATGTCAACCTCCCCGGCGTTGCCAAAATTGGGGCGATTGCGGGCTCTTTGCAGCATGCCCATGGCGACGGCCTTGGCCTGGCCAGTTGCTCGATATCCCTGTTGTTTGAGCTTTAGGTCCAGGATATGGCCCAGCTCTTCGTCGGTAAAATCGTCAAAGGTAAAGGCTGAAGCCATGGGGAAGCGGCGGCTAAGCCCTGGGTTGACATTCTGGAACATCGTTTCCATCTGGCTCTTGTACCCCAGCAGGAGGACGCATCGGTCGTCTCCGGGGACACTCTGCACCTCGGCCACGATGGTGTCAATGACAGCCGTCTTGTACGGATCAGATGTGGACCCTTGACTGCCGCCGCCTCCAGACAAGCCGTATGCCTCATCAATTACGAGCACTTTTCCGGCAGTGGCGGCGAGGATCGCTTTGGTCTGCTGCTCTGATTGCCCAAGAGCGCCGCCCACAAAATCGGATGGGTTCTTTACCACCACTAACAGAATGTTAACAATCAAGACTCCGTATATCGCTCAAAAGGCCCCGGGGGGAGGGTACTTGCCTTCTCCGTTGGACAGCAACCCAAGGGCAACCAGTATTTCTCCGTATGCTTTGGCGACGGTGGTTTTGCCCGTGCCTGGGTTGCCGAGAAAGACCTTGTTGAGTGAGTACTCAATAAGAGGCTGCTCATCCAGCTCCCTCCTGTAGTTTTCCTGTATGCTGACTACCAGAGCCTTTACTGCGGCTTTGACACCCTCCAACCCCCAGAGCTGCTGCAATTTCTGCCACGCCGGGCACTTAGAAAGGGCTTCAGCTGGTTCTGGGCCAATGAGATCCTCCTTGGTAAATAGAAAGTCATCGGGTTTCGTCCCGGCGCGCCTTTCCCGCTGGAGCCGGTTGGCCTGCCTCTTGCATATCCGCGCCAGCCCGTTCTCCACGGCCCTCGCATTGCCGAAGCCGTCTCGGTCACGGCCACGGCCGATACGGCGAGCCACGACTCTGCAGTACAGACCCCGGGCCCCTCCCTCGCAGGCCATGCGGCCGCCATAGCGGCAGTCAATGCCCAGTTTTAGGATCCGAAGCAGTTCATCGTCGGTATAGTCGGCAAAGCGCATCTCGATCGGGAAGCGGCTCGGCAGGCCTGGGTTATGGGAGAAGAAACCCTCCATCTGCCGGGCGTAGCCGGCTAGCACGAAGACAATCTTTCCTCGGTTGTTCTCGACCTCGGCGAGCAGGAAGTCGAGCACGCTCGTGCCCCCGGGGTTATTTCCCGAGCTCAGTTGGTAACCCTCGTCGATGAAGAGAACCCCGCCGCCGTCGTTAAGAATGCCGTCTAGGAGCTTCTTGCAGCCAGACACGCCCATGTTGGCGAGGGCGGATCCCGTCGTCTCCTTGAAGCTCGCCCCGGGAATGGCTCCGACGTCGGTGAGGAACTGGGCGTAGAGACGAGCTACCGTTGTTTTGCCTGCAGAGAGAGAGTCAACAAACCCCTGCGATTCAGGAGCTTAGGTCGCGGGACACGCACCTGTACCCGGATTTCCGAGCAGTGAACAGCTGAGACGCTCCGAAGCCAGAGAAACTCCCTGGCGGAATGAAGTGTCGACTTTTGTCTTGATGGAGAGGAAGTCCCTCTTGACATCCTCAAGCCCGATCATGTCCATCAACTTGTCCAGGGGTTTGCTCTTGGCCCCCTCAAACTGCTTCATGTGTTCCCAGTCATCCTTGGGCGTACCTGGCAGTGTGGACTCATTGTCGGGCTTGTCAGATTCTTTGCCCTGTACTGGAGCCGTACGATTCGTCTTAGTATCCGCGCTCTTCTGAGCAGCATCCGCCTGTTGCTGCTTCTGAGCATGTATCCTATTCCGGGCCTCCTTTAGCGCCTCCAGGTCTGCCGTATGTTGCGCAATCGTCTTCTTCTGCTCGTCTTTCTCCGCCTCGTACCGAATAGCGCGGCGCTGAAGATCCAACTCGTCCTGGATCGCAGCCAACTCTTTCGCGTACGCCGCCTGGCGCTTCTGCCGCTCCGCCTCCAAGTCGAGATCCCGACGGATCCGCCGTTCCTGCTCCTTGTCCTCTTGGATGCAATTGTGGCATCCATCCTGCTGCCGACTACACGGGACGCGGGTCTGATGCTGCCTGGCGCATGTCTTGGGGATAAGCTGCTGACATTTGGTCTTGGAATGGTCGGCCACTCGATGGCAGCGGAACGTGCACTTGTGCACACCGCACTGAAGCGTTGCGCCGCTATGATACAGGACATGGTTAGAAAGGACGAAGTGAAGTCGGTGGAAGGGATGCTTTATGAGTTGAGCGAGGCTAGTCGATACTTACCAGGCCTCGGAGCAACCCCCATCAGGACAAGCCTTGTCAAAGTCAATGGGCCCCTTCAAAAGCGCCGTCCTATCTGGATGTCTTTCGCACTTAATCGGGAGACCGTCATAAAGATGACTTGTCTCCTTTAGCAGCTCAAAGAATGGACGCCACGTTGCCCTACCCTTCTTGCTCGCCATGAAGGTCTCCATATTCCCGATGAGTATCAGGCTGTTGCGGGCTCGTGTGATGAGGACATTTAGACGCTCCGGGGCCGCCATAAACCCAATGTCGCCGTTGTTGTTGCTTCGAGTCAGAGATGCAATGACAATATCGCTCTCCTCTCCCTGGTAATTGTCTGTATTGTTGCATTGGTCAACCCGTCCCGGCACAATGAGGTATTTGAGCCGCCAAACTTACCGATTGTCGAGATACGAACCGGTTTCTTGTCAACCTTGGCCTCCGCATGCGTCATCAGCCCTGCTCGGAGGAGTTCAAACTTGTCCAGCTCGCTAATCTCTGGGTCATGTTGATGCCTACGCAGCAAGTTCACCAACGTACGCAGCTGTCCGAGGTACGGCGTCAGTATCACAATATGGTCAGACGAGTAGCCCTGCTGGCCCAAGTATTTGAGACACCGCATGGCCATCTCGGCCTCAAATGCGTTATTCTTGCTCGCCTTGCCACCCGAGTCTTGGCGGTCGCTGATGGTAACATCCGTGTTCTCGGGTTTCCCGTGATTGAGGAACACTACCCGATCCTGGAGG
Source organism: Tolypocladium guangdongense (assembly GCA_022114105.1). Classification (NCBI taxonomy): domain Eukaryota; kingdom Fungi; phylum Ascomycota; class Sordariomycetes; order Hypocreales; family Ophiocordycipitaceae; genus Tolypocladium; species Tolypocladium guangdongense. The sequence continues at coordinate 2,882,787 of NRQP01000001.1, read as the reverse complement.
CCAAGAATATCCGGGCGCCCAGACGTTTTGGGACCATCGAGCAGCTCTGGGTATGTGAGCTTCCGGGGGAATATGGAGATCTCGGGAATCATTCGGTGTTGCTTGCAAAGCACGGTGTGAGTGGCGCCTTGCAGGATCATTCTCTCAAAGAGAGATCGGTTCAGGTCGAAGCCGTCGCCTTTCTCGACCGACAGAGCATAGTTGTTGACCTTGGGCCGCAGCTGTTTGTGGTCGCCAATTAGAATCAGCTGTTCGACAGTCGGGGACATTGCTGTCAGAATGTGGCTCTCCATGATCTCCCCTGCTTCTTCCACGAGTATCACATCCGGTTTTGCAGCTCGGATCAGGTGCGAATGCTTTGCTGCTCCGGTAGTAGTGCAGCCGATGACTCGTTTTTGTTGCAGAGTCTGCACATCGCCCTGCTTGAAGTACGTTTCAACTTTCTCCCGTGTGCTGTTGAACTGACGGGAAAGATCCAGGATTCTTTCGATATTCTCCCCGAGCATGGACTTGACCCATCTATCGATATGGCCCTCACGGCTTGATCTGGGCATATTCCAGATCTCTGCTGAGGATTCGGAGTTTTCACGGAAGGCCCCGGCATTCTCACCTCTTCTCCATCGCTGGTAGAGGTAGTCGGGACCTATTTCCTTCCCCTTCCCTCCTACGCGCCTCCATCCAGCGTGATTGGTCGGGATGAGGAGCGCTTCGTAGAAACGGTAGTCTTCGGACGAGAACTCCAAATACTCCGAAATGTCTTTCCAGGAAATGGAGAGCTTCTGGTACTCGTTGAACACCTCATCAAGATCCCTGGCGGTCTCCGCGGCTTCCAATTTGAGCGAGTCGACGATGGCGTATGAGACATAGGAAAGTCTGGTCCTGCTCTTCTGCTCCGATAGAACAAGGGGAAGTGTTGCCGCTGTGCACTTAGTCTTTGACCCCATCCGAGCTATTGCTTCCCCAGGAATGCCAACTTTCAGTAGGTCCTCTAAAAACTGGTCCAGTGCATGATTGGTGTAGCTGAGGACCAGTATCCTGCGTTGGGAATGGCTGTAGATGCAACTTGCGATCTCGGCGCCGACGAATGACTTGCCGGTACCTAATATATTGAGTCAGACAACATTCTTCAAGACGTCTCGCTCAAAACACTGCCGTTTCTTACCTGGCGGACCTTGAATAAGGCTCACTTGCTGTGTTAGACCACTGACGAGGGCGTCCAGCTGTGCCTTGTCAAGTCGAGCTTTAGTACCGGCGAGGTTTATTTCAGCCATCCCATCAGGAATCATGTCCTGAGAGGCAAGTTGCAGCCGCTCAATCAGGTCGTTCCATCGTGGTGATGGTGATTTATGTGCGGGCGCAGCCGATGCTGGGCTTAGGAGGATCTCCCGCAGTGGCAACTCCGTAATGCCCTGCAGCCTCTTGAGCACCGGCTCGTACGCAAAGATCGGCGTGTCCACAAGGATAAACTCGACCTGCGCAGCTGTCTTGATGCTCGTGTGGAGAGCAAGCAGGGCAGCTTTGAACCCGTGGTGGTCTGTGAATTGGAGCGATAGAACGGGAGGGCTCTTGACCAGAAGATCCGTGTTCCGGTCGATAAAGGCGAACCCGTAGATGTCGCCACCCCGACACAGAACACCGAATGCCTGGTGTCTGAGGAAGTTTGGCTCGTTCTTGAGGAACCTTTTCTGTTCCTCCACATTCATATTCTGGAGAAGCTCGAGACCTTTGAAACACTTCACTGCCAGACTGCACTTCTTGAATCGACGTGTGTTGCTGTCACCCACGTCGATCCCGAACGGCACTAGGTTGCCCAGTGCAAAGGCTCTTCGCTCCCCCTTCTTGTTTCCGGTGGCCACCTGGATATCTTCGCGTAACTCAGCGAGCATGTCTTCCCTGAGAAGGCGGAACTGATTATCGAGATGGACCCTAGCACGGTCCGGCAGATCCGTGTCAAGCACCTCCTTTGCGGTCAAATAGTACGGCTGAAGCTTGGAGAGGAACTCATCTCTTGTAGGGTATATCTGGATATTTCGGAAGTTGGCATGGTCATTGTCGTGCCGTCCTCCCGGAGCACCAGCCTGGCTCCGGGGGTCTTGCCTTGGAGAATCTCGGATCTGCAGCACATTTCTGATCCTGTAGCCCAGTTCACGAGTCTCATGGGCCTCGGCTTCCACTACCTTCCCTCCTTTCACAACAACTCTGACGTCCTCTAAGATGTCGACCTCCGCCGTCGGTGGAAGTGAGACGAGCTCCAAGGCGAGCCACGCAAATGGGTACAGATGCTCCTGTGGGATTTGGCAGGCCAGGAAGCGGTCAAGCAGCGTCTTCCACAGCGTAGGCGGACTGGCTATGACCACGAGCATTTGGTTGAGCAGCTGGCCATCAACGAGGGCCTTGATTCCAGGATCGGATAAATATCTCAGGAACGGGAGCGTGCGAGAAACAAGAAAGGGCAGTGACAGATCGGCACGAACGGCATCCCTCACAGCTCCGACACCGGAGCTGCTGGAAATGATCTTCTCAATGCAAGAGCTCGCGGGCAGGTGATTCTGAATGGCTTCAATAAACAGCCCTGCGTCTGATGGGCTCCTGACGGGACGGGTTCCAGCCAGGACATCTCGAAAGAGGGTCTTGAGGCGGGTGGCTCGTCTCGATGCTTCCTGTTCGGATGCCATTGGGTCCTGAAATCGGAGGTGGTAAATTTTGACAAAATCTTGAATAGAGTTGCTCAAAGCTATGGCCGGGCGCTGACGATCAGAGTTGATGATGGATGAAGAGGACTGGATTTCCACAGCTATGCGCCGATCAACAAAGAGCAACCAGGGAGAGATAACGTCATCCTGATGCATGTGGCTGGACGTAACTGTACACAAATTTCTCCAGGTTCCATTATCCTGTGCAGGCATCATGTGTGCGTGTCCTCTCCTGGCGCCTTGCGGATAGCTATCTGTCTGTTGACCAGTAGTATTTGAACAGCAACATTGAAGCGGGTGAAGTATGCAACCGTCATCGGCTTGCAGAATTACCAGCAAATCAGCGGCGGTGAGGACCACAAACGATGTTGAGCGGTTGCTTCTGCATCATGCATGTCAATCAGACACCCAATCAGACACTCGTAAGCCATGCGGGAGGCCGACCATATGCAAAGAGGCGTGATGTTGGGCAGTATTCCGACCCGAGATACGTAAGTAAACGTATGTCGAGATACCTTGCGGTACATATCTCCAGAAGATGTAAATTATCCAAGACATTTCCTGTTGGTAGGCAGCGGCCTCTCTGCAAGTCGTGTACATGACGTCGGTGGAGAGCTTTTATACCCATCCCCCCTCTGCATTTCCTTGCGTGAACTTTGATCGGTCGAGCTTTGCTGCCTCGCCTCGCACGTATAATCCCATGTCGTACTGGTCGCAGAAGGCAAGACCTTACCAGCGGGGAGGCCGTTCCCGCAACAGGGACGATACTCCGGTCTCACCTCCCCCTCCGCTAGGGCCCTTCATTCTGTCACTCCGTACCGAAGACATCAAAGAGGCCGCAAAGGAGCTTTCTGCGAACGCGGCGATTCAGGACTGCAGGCATGTTGCGTCGTACAACTGGTTGGATAAGAAAGGGTCAGAGGCGACCATTCTAGTGCCGGGTAAGAACTGATGCGGTCTGCTCTTCTCTACTGCCAGACATTGACGCTTCGTACATGTAGGCCAGCCTCCTCTGTGGACTCCTATGCCAGGGTCCGTCCAGCTCAGCGAAGACAGCGGGCAGTACTTCCGCGACAAGAACGCGGCCCGGTTTCCCAAGCACCCCCTGGAGCCCGCAGCCGCCGCCAGCCTGGCAGCCTGTCCCAGCCTTCCGGCCGAGATCGAGGTCGTGGCGTGTGGAAGTACCTTGGGCAACCTCCTTCGTTTTGTTCGCGGACAGGACAAGCCATTCCGCATGCTTGTGGAGAAGGTAGGCCGCACCGTCTTCTTCATCCGACGAGAAAACTGCTCCACGGAGCTCATCCCGGACGTCCGCGGGTACGGTCACTCCTTTCCCGAGGCCTTCACCACTTGGGAACCCGTAGTTAGGGGCTCTACGTCCCACCAGCGTGTTATCCGCTATACTTTCGGTGGACTCAACTTTCTCGTCCGGTCTGAAGCCGATGGATATATCAAGGATGGGGCCACTAACTTGAAGCCACGTTCTCAAAAAGGCACCATGAACTTGGGTGGTCTAAACCCGACCCAGCCGCAACCGTCTCCGCTTGCATCGGTTGACGAGCTTTCCAAGCTGCTCTCCGTCAACTCTTTCACTAGCTCCAAGCAGCCCACCACCCAAACCTCCCAGCTCCGAATTAGCGTTGGCGGAAAGCTCATCGACCAGTCCCAGATCTTCGACCTCAAGACGCGGAGTATCGCCACAGCCGACCGCGACCACCTGGCCGAACAGCTGCCGCGGTTGTGGGTTTCGCAGATCCCCAACTTCATCCTGGCTTTCCACACACGAGGCATGTTCCGTGCGTCCGATATTCAGGTGAGGAGCGTCCGCGAGGATGTGCGGCGGTGGGAGGCTGAGCACAGCGACGAACTCGGCCAGCTGGGGGCCCTAGTGAGACGGATTATGGATCTTTCTTCGTCGGCAAAGGCGAGAAACGGCGGGCTTGAGCTCTGCCACGACGTCGCCGGAAGGCTGGACGTCCGGGGGCAGCTCCCGGATGCGGGGGATGTTTTGTCGGAGGGCCTGAGGACGAGGTGGGAGGCGGCGTCTGATGGAGTTCTCGGTGAGCGGGACGGAGCTGGTGTGAGCTTATTCGAGTGGGATGAGGCTGGGGAGAAGGACTTTACTGCCTGTTCCGAGTTCTGTTCGTATTGTGGCGAATGTAATGCGTATTGAGACTACTTATTTACGAGGATTGCTATTTGCAGAGATAAAAACTACTGTTTGCAGAGGAACCAGAGGAACCCATTTATCTGGATCCAACCAGCGCCGAGGGGCTTGGGATTTTCTATTCGAGTTGGCCGACTCATGCAAATGCGTCTTCACGGCAACACAGATGCTTACGGCCATCATCCAGGGCGTGGTTCCGTATAAGCGGCCCAGCCTCATCGCAGTGATGCCCGCCCAGTCGTTACCGAGTCCCGACTTACGCCTCCATAACACTCGGCATCGATTCAGCCGACAAGGTGTACCGTCCGATGCCGGATACCTCGAACTTCGGCGCATAAACAGTCCGTCAATTGTGTCTGTCTAGTTGTAGGCTGCATGGCGTACTCCCCTTCACCTCCAAACCATCCATCCACCAGGCAGCAAAATACATATCCATACACACGAGCCCGTCACGAGCAGCCGTTCGTCTCCTCGTCGCAAGACTCTCGCCCCGTTCCTGGGTGTAGCCAATCCAAGTCCATGTACGTGTGCGTCAAAAAGTCGCCAAACGCAAGCAAAGCAACGCCGTCATCCCGTCCCGTCCGCAGATGCAAAATAACCAAGGTTCCGTTTGCCGTGGTTCTGGCTCAGTTGGCGAGGATGGTTCGAACGAGGTCTAGTGGCACTCGGTTGTCAGCAAACGCGTAAATCCAAAGGGCGATGCAGCAGCCTCCAGCAAACGCAAGGGGGCGAAGCGTACCCGTGTAGTTGACCTGGCCAGAGCTCGTGTCCACCGCCTTGAGCAGCTCGTCCACCTCCTCGTCCGTCATCTTCTCGCCCAGGTTCGTCAGGATGTACTTGAGCTGGCCGACGCCGATGAAGCCCGTCATGTCCTTGTCAAACACCTGGAAGCCGCGGCAGTACTCTTCCGGTTCGCCAGGGTCGCGGAAGCCGCCGGGGCGGTTCAGGATGCGCTGGAACGTCTCGAAGTCGACTGCGGAAGCGCGCGTGGTCAGCGTCACGCGATTGCGCCTCGCGCCCGAATCCCTCGTCGGCCAGGGGACGCGGAGGGCACTCACATTCGCTGCCGGCGCTCTTCTCGAGGTCCCGGATCTCGGACAGCGTCGGGTTCTGGCCACAGGCCCGCAGCAGGTCGCCCAGGCTGTCTACCGTGACGCGGCCGTTGCCGCGCTTGTCAAACAGGGCGAAGGCCTCCTTGTAGTTGGTCGAGGCCTGCGCATCGTACTGGTTAGAAGCCATGGCTCTTTGTTCAGACGCGCTGCGTTGTGCAAGTGTGCTCGGTGGGATCGTGCAGAGGAAACAAAAGGAGGCGAGTTCGTGCGTGCACAGGTCTGCTCGTGGACTCGACCGCGATGCAGCGCAACGAGGGAGGGGCCGCCGGCTGGCGAATCATGTGGTCGGGCTGCGCTCGCGGGGCTCTTGTTTACCGCCGGTGCTGGGGCAACTCACCATTGTGTATTTCTGCGTCAGGCTCGACGGGCAACCGCAGCACTGGTGTCTCTGGGGGGCGCTGCAGCACACGACACACGCACGGCGCGGACAGTGATTCGGGTTCCTCGTCGAAGATGTTTCTGCGGATCGCGATGCGATTCGGGGTCGGCAGTGGTGTTGAGAGGTGATGAAAAGGCCAAAATGGGATGGACGTCTCCTGAGACGCTCGCCCCACGTCCATCCCCCGGGTCCCCTCGCCTGGGGCAACGCCGCATCAGCCACGACGAATTGTGCAAGCTTGCTGCTCATCTCGTAGCCGAGTCTTGGGCCAATGGACGCCTCAGCAACAATAGTGCAGGCGACGCCCATAATTGCGCATAAATTGCAGGGTCACCCATGGTTTCGCAAAGATGAGACGAGCATTGATGAATCCATCCTCGAACACGGCACGGATCAGATGTCTGTTGTACAAACCATCTACTGAGAAGCTACTCGCCTCGTCACAGCAACGACATGCTCTGTCGTCATCTCCTCTTGGCCAGCAGAATGTACGTCCCCCAGACCGTCTCGGCCTCGGCATCCCTCCACCCGTCGCCCATGGCCTTCCACTGCGGCTCCGAATCGACGATGCGATCCATCAAGATATCCGCGAGGTCTCCCTGCCCGCCCTCGGCCCGGCTCTTGGCCTCCGGGTGCGCATCTCGCCAGCCCTGGAACGCACTAAACGTCCGCACGTACGCCTCCAGCTCGCCCAGGTTGACGCGCTTCCTCATCCACGCCGTCGCCGCGTCGGGCACCTCGGTGGTGTCGTCCCTGACGTCGCAGAGGATGCGCCTCACGTCCCGCCACTGCGCCGCGGGCGGTTCCACCTCGCGCAGCAGGTTGCGGACCTTGTTGCGCCCAGGCTGCTCCCAGTACGCCTCCATCCCTTCGAGGCCCGGCGCGACGTGGCCGTCTGCGTAGCAAAACCCGTCCAAGATGCGGTTGGCGCGGGGGTGCCCGACGAGGATGTTGTCCTTGTAGCCCCAGAAGGCGAGGGAGCCGCCCGGCTTGACGACCCTAGACAGCTCCGGCCAGGCCCTGGAGTAGTCGAACCAGTGCGCCGACTGGCCCGCCACGGCCATGTCGACGGATTGGTCGGCCAAGAATGAGAGGTCTTCTGCGCCGCCCTGGCGAAAGGCGATTTTGGGGTCGTCGGTCGTGGATGACGCTTGCGTGACCATGCTCGCGCTTGGGTCGAGCCCCATGGCCTGGCCGAAATGCGGGCTCATCTCCCTCGCGATGAGTCCATGGCCGCAGCCCAAGTCCAGCAGAGTCCCCTTGGGTGATTGCACATTGTGATATGCGAGCACCGTCTTGAACAGACTTGAGGGATACGTGGGCCTAGCAGCCGCGTATCCCGCAGCTGAGAATGTTGCTCTCCTAGTGTTGACAGTCAGAACATGCGCGTCTCCCTATGCTCAGACGGGACGAGACTCACCCAAACAAAGACATTGCGATGCCAAGCCATGGCAAAGATGAAGATGCGCTTCTCCCCCATTGCAGCCATTGGCATTATAGCTCCCAAGACCGTCATGACGCTGTAGCTGGCTCTCACACTGGGCTGGCCGATCTCGGGGTTACGCCGTATCGGGTCGGCGCAACGGATTGCCGTCGGAACCCCGCAAGCCTCCTCGGTGCTGTCGTCACCAGACTCACCACAACCCACGGCGCCTTCGTCTTAGTTGCTCGCCTCGGACGTATTCCGATCAAAGAAACGCCAGTATCGGCTGGTAGCCAGCCATTGGGACCTCGTCAATTGCAGAGCATACACACGCGCGGCCCCCCATGGCCACCGAAGCCACCGCCCGCAAGTTCTTTACGTCGCCCTTCTTCGCCGTCGTCGGAGCCAGCTCCAACCCGGCCAAGTTCGGCCACAAAGGTGTGTCGACGCCCCTGGCCTCTCGAGTCGGAGCCTCATCGTGTTGACTGGCTTACGGTGCACGCCTGGTATCTGCTCCACGACCTCGATGTCACGCCCATCAACCCGGGCTCGTCGCATGTGACTGTCCAGGGCAAGGACTATCCCACCGTCCCCAACCTGTCTGGCCTGCCCAGCCCCAAGGAGACGTCCGTGTCCATCATTACGCACCCGGCCGTCACCATTGGGGTGCTCGAGGAGGCGAAAAAGCTGGGCATCCCGGCCATCTGGATGCAGCCCGGCACGTTTGACGACAGCGTGCTCAAGGTTGCCCTGGCGGACGGGGCTTTCAGTTCAGTCGTCTACGGAGACGGTGGTCGTGGTCACGATGGCTGGTGCGTCCTTGTCGATGGTGAGAAGGCGATGAAGGATGCAGGAAAGCTGTAAAGACTGTGATACGGGATGTGAGCTGTGGCTAGCAACACTGGCCTCGAAGCAAAAGGCGTGGCCTTGGGGCACGCAGAAAACTACCTAGACCTATACTTGAGACTTGAGTGCAGAACCGGCTTCAATTGATGCAAAGCCCGGCTGCAGCGATTTACATGCTCGTAACTCTTCCTCCGCTGCCAGTGGCTGCATTCCCAGACAAGCCATGGATGCCGTTCGGCCCCACATAAACCCGAAAGTAAACAAACGCGGTCATGGCCCACGGCAGACTTCGCAGCGACCATCAACGTCCTCACTGCCAATTAATAATACGCGACGCAAAGCATTGGGCGCGCAGACCAGCTCTGAAGAAGGCGTTTGCGGCTGTTCTTGCGACATTGGTGATCCTTCAGCATTGACACGCCCTGCATGATTTTCTAAACGCCCCCGTCTTCGTCGCGTCGTGCCTGCCGCTTCTGCATATCGCCATCATCTGCATCGCGACACCAACATTCGAGCCGACGCAGCGCCAGCGTCAAGCAATCGCCAACATGGCCGCCGTCGACGTCGATCAGTACTTTTCCTATGACGCCCGCCTGGCATCTTTCCAAAAGAGCTCCAAGAAGAAGGCCCTGAACTGGCCGCACAAGCAGATCGCGCCAGCCAGTGTACGCGTCCAGCCCCCCTCCTCTCTGCGCCCTGTGGCCATAGCTGACAGAGTTTGATAGCTCGCCAAAGCAGGATTCTACTTCAACCCGAGCCCCGACAGCCCCGACAATGTGGTTTGTTTTCTCTGCGACAAAGGCCTGGACGGGTGGGAGCCTGGCGACGACCCGCTGCTGGAGCATCTCAAGCACGCGTCCCACTGCGGCTGGGCTGTTGTAGCTGCCATCGAAGCTGAAGTTGGCGACTACGAGAAGGTGGATCCGGGCCAGCCTCACATGGTCGAGGCACGCAAGGCGACGTTTGCGGGGAGGTGGCCCCATGACGGGAAGAAGGGATGGAAGTGCAAGACCAAGCAGGTGAGTCTGGACAACGTGCCGCGGCAAGTTCCATCTGCTGACTCTTGCAGCTTGTTGATGCCGGGTGGAAATACACACCCACTGCCGAATCTGATGACATGGCAACGTGTACGTATTGCCAATTGGCCCTTGACGGATGGGAGCCAGACGACAAGCCCTAGTAAGCTTCCACCTTCCGGCATTCGTGTTTTATATGGCTGACTCTTGGGAAGCGACGAGCATTATACTCGATCCCCAGGGTGCGCGTTCTTTGCCCTCATGGACCAGTTTGCGGGGGCCCCAAGAAGGAAGACTGGCCGTGGAAAAGCTGCGCGTGGATCCAAGGCGTCTCGACTGTCGGCGCAATCAGTCGCCACCGTTACGTCCGACGCATTATCTGTTGCAGATGCTACCGCGGACGTAGAGGACAGTGTACTCACCACTGCATCCACCATGACACAAGGGGGCAGGAAGACCAAGGGGAAGAAGGGCGCTGCCGCCAAGGGCAGCCGGAGCAAAGCCAAGAATATCGAGCCTGTGGAAACCGAAGTTGCTGATCAACCGCAAGAAGCTGCTCCAGAAGCGCAACCAGCAAAGGCTTCGCATGGAAAGAAGCGAGGCAGCGAGGCCATCGACGACTCAGTCATGGTCATTTCCGACGGACCGGCACCCAAAAAGCGAGCGACGCGTACTCGAAGCAGCACTGTTACCGATGCTCCTGCCGTCATTCCGGACGACGGCGAGATGACCGATGCACCCGGGCCAGCCCGGAAGAACTCTGCCCGCAATAAGGGTCGAGGAGCGAGCGCAAAGTCGCGAGCCATTTCAACATTCTCCACTGCGTCCATGGCGTCGCTGAGAAAGCCGACCTGCGACTTTCCTGACGACGAGGAGATCGAGCGTCAACTAGAGGCAGACCTCGAGAGAGCATGGAGCGACGACGACGAAATTGCGCACGATTCCGAATGCGAGGCGAATAGGACCCATGGAGGCGCTGGCGCCCAGAGCTCTGCCGACTATGCCATGTTCGACCCTACTGCGAACGAGCCAGACGACGCAGACGTGGAGGCCGAGCTTCGGGCATTGCAAGCGGAGATGGCAGTCGAGGAGCCGGAACAGCTGCATGTGCCCAAGAAGGGTCGCAAGGCCGGCACGCGCAAGGCATCCAAGCAGACGAAGGCCAAGAAGGCAAGAATTGCGTCGCCGCCTCCCGGGGCCGAGCCCGAGATTCCTGAGCCGCCTGCCGCGGAGCCTGTTGAGGATTTGCATGATGTGAGCGCTCGGAGCACCGACACTGTCGTCAAGAACGCAGAGGCGGCGCAGACCGTTGCGCCCAAAAGAGGTCGGGGAAGGCCCCCGAAGTCCTCTTTGGCATCACAGGCATCACGGGAATCGCTGGATGCTGTGGAGAAGGCACCAATCCAGCCGCCTGTCAAACAGGGAAGGGGCCGGCTGTCCAAGGCATCGCTGGCCTTGCGAGCTTCCGGTGACGCTGTGGAGCTGGTCGAGCCTGTCGAACCGGTTGAGCCTGTTCAGCAGCCGGCGAAACGCGGTCGTGGCCGCCCATCCAAGGCCTCATTGACGTCACGGGCCTCTGATGTCGGCGGTGAGACCAGGCCGGTTGATGCCCATGCGAAGCGTGGCCGTGGAAGACCACCAAAGACTAGCGATTCTGCGGAAGCCCAGGAACCACAGCCGGCCTCGACAGTCGATGAAGCAGAAGCGGATGATGAGGTCGACGTCATTCAAACGGGTGACGAGCCAGTCGAAGAAGGCCGAAATAGTCCACCGGTTGCCACGAAGCAGAACGCGCCACCGCGCCCCCCGCCTGCTTCTCAGCATTTGGCCGAGCCTCCGTCGACTCCAGTCAAGGCCATCTCGCCAGCACCGTCGGCGAAACAGCCAGCGATATCGCCCTCCCCGTCCCCGCAATCATCGGACGCCGAAAACCAGCCTCCTTCATCCAAGCCCACTGTCAACACCACGGAAAAGAGAGTTGTTCTCGCCCCGGTGACGGAAACTCCCATACGTAGCTCTCCGTCGAAGCGCAATGTGCTTGCGGGACTGCAGAGCACCACTCCCTGGACAGCGGTGAACCTTGACGCGGTCATGGGCACCCCGCGGGCCGGCGTGGATAAGGAGAATGCGGTTGGGCGCTTGCTGAGGCAGGGCAAGGAGCTGACGAGCCCCGAGAAGCGCATGACGGTGGAGGAGTGGATCTACTTCAACGCGGGCGAGGCGGAGAAGAAGCTGAAGCACGAGTGTGAGGCTATGGTGAATCAGTTTGAGAGGGAGGGCACGAGGGCGATGAATGTCCTCGAGGGACTGTCGGCGAGTGAATAGATGTGGGTCAGAGTTGGATCACCATGGATGGACGAGACACGTGTATAGAGCATGGCATGGCCTGTTTGGGTTGGTTCGGGCTTGGATTGAGTACATGGGAATGGCGTTACTGTTGAGCTTTGGCATCTGAATGGGAGTCGAATCGATGGGCGCCTGTTGAGACTTGCTCGCGTTGATGCAAATGTACATCTACGACTGCCACTGCCTGGTGTGCAGGGAAGGAGGGGCAACGAGGGGGAACTCGAATTCTCTCTCGACGGCTTCCAAGTTAAAGAGGCACTGGACTTGGAGATTTGCCACGGATTGATTCAGTTCGTGCGAGAAGTATATTCCGATGAGCTAAGCTGGTTGAATCGAAGGCTCGAGTTTCTGATGTTGTATATTATTAAGTTGGCAATAGATGAGATATCGAGGCACATGTCACCAAGGACCTCAGCCTCACTTACACCCCAGGCCACGCCCCTTGTCAATTCTAGTTCCCCGATGTTAGCAGCATTATTGTTATTTATACGCTAGTGGCTTAATAGAGCTTCTAGGCCCGCTATCTTCACCCTGTGGGAAGGAGTATTGCGGCGACGAGCGGGTGCTGTAGAACACAAACTGCATGCCCGCGGTGCTGTCCATGGTGGCGAAGCGATCGACCTCCGCCTTGCCGCCGGCCGGCACCGGACGGTTGCGGGCCACGACCTTGTCCTTGCCCCTGATCTTCGACGGCGTGTCGCGGACGCTGGTGGCGAGGTCCGCGCGCGACTCCGTGTCGGACCCGAGTCGTCAGCTCGTCGGCGCGGAGGCCCATCTCCGCCGGCCGGGTGCCCGACGCGCACTGTAGCTCCTGTACCGCATACAACATGCGGCTGTTGGCGTCGGTCCGCTCGACGAGTGGCCCTCCGTCGACGCTAGCATGGGTTTCCTCTTCACCGAGCCGTTGATCAGCACGGTGGCCGACGCGACCGCATGCCGCCCGCGAGGAACTCGGGCAGGGCGGAGTCGCCGCTCGTCAGGAGTTTGTCGTGGAGGGGGCGGATGTGCCCGCACCGCAGGTCAGCCATGGCCCACCGGCCAAAGATTTCCCCAGAGTTGATTCAGAGCCTCGGTGAGGATGTGCCTTGATATGGTCAAGATGTTCTCCGGCGGCTGGAGTGTTCCGCAGATTAGAGCGAGCAGTAGGCGCAATGTCATTCTTAATGATGATGTGAAGGAAGGAACAGAAGGAGAAACGAGCGACGAGAAGGGGGCATTTATGGCTGGCTTGGACAGTGAATCAAGGAGGCATTGGGTGCTGAATTGGGAAATTAACAGCCTTGACAGACATCAAGGTAGAAGTAGGGTGAACAAACGGGTCCGTAGTGATTCACTCGAATCTCAGACAATCACAATAGAGAGGGAGAAAGTCAATAGCGATATGGGCAGTGGTTCGACAAGCGGATGAAAGTCCAAGGCAGAAGTGGCCCGTCTACTCCTAGCGGCAAACGCAAACATGAATGCAAACCAGGACACAGCACCGACAGGGGCACACAATGCAACGCTGCAACCAGACAATTATACCATTATCCAACCAAGTATTCCACAAGGCCCGCCACCGAAGCAAACTCGACACCATGCTGCCCTCCCAGTCGTGCACTAACCTCAATCTGCCACGAGACACGCGCCAAGACGTCCCAAGGGTGCTTCTATTGATGAGCGTCGCGGGGTATCTTTTAAACTTCCACATCGCCGCTGAAAAGAATCATCGAGGGGACAGTTGCGATTACTGCAGCCGATTGTTCGCGTGCTCATCGAAACGCGTTCCCGATTAAACCGCAGAAAATGGCCATTAAAGAGAGTCATGAATACGGTTGCGGATCAGACATGAACGAGTCAGGCGAGAAGGGCTGCCAGCACGGGCATGGCGACCATCATGAGGGACCCACCGGTGGCCAGACGAGAAGCTGAGGCGGTGACGATAGCCGGCCGAGTCGGGGACCCTGTTCCGCTCGCGACGCCCGAGTTCGTTGATTCCCCCAGACCCTGAGATGGCGTCTTCGATCCGCCTCCTGGAAGGCTGTTACCTGTAGAGCTGCCCTGCAGAGCGGTGTCACCTGCGCTGCTTCCGCTGCCCGCCCCGTTCCCTCCCGTGGAGCTCTGCTGTTGTCCTCCAGAAATGGGCGTTGGTGTGGACCCAGAACCTGTGGCAGACATTGGCGTTGCTGTAGATCCAGAACCTGTGGCAGACATGGGCATTGCTGTGGATCCAGAACCTGTGGCAGACATGGGCGTTGCTGTGGACCCAGAACCCGTGGCAGAAACAGATGTCGCCGAGTTCGTTCCACTGGTCCCTCCAGTCTGTGAAGCTGTGTTGACGGATGAAGAGGGCGTGACGCTCTGGGACGATCCAGGCTGCGACGTGGTTGCTGTCGCCGCGTCGGCAGACGACTGAGCTGTCGTTGAGGAAGGCTGCGCGGTGGATGTGGTGGTACCATCCGACTGGTTGGACGATGTCGACCCGGCAGCGGTTGAGCTTGCTGTATCCGTCGTCGAGGCAATCGGAGTGAAGTCTGTCTGGCTCGTCTGCGCCTGGGTGCTGGTTCCAACGGGCGGTAGGGCCGTGACAGCGCTTTCAGGGCCAGATGCCGTAGATGCGGTAGGGCTCGGTTGTTTGCCTTGGCAGTAATCCAGATATTGAGCAAACTCCGGCTTAACGTAGTCTCGAATCGTATCCTTCGTGGCATCAGAGTTGTCCGAAATGCATTTTGCGCACGCGTTGTAGCTTTGCCGGAAAGAACTGCCTTCTTTGCATAGCCTGTCCGTTTTGCCGATAGACTGGGCAACCAAATAGGCGTTATTGCAGTTGTCGTAGCAGACGGTAGGAGTGACACCTCGTTTGCCAAGCATGTGCAGCTCTCGCCGCTTGTGTTCTTTGCCGTACGGAGGAGGAGGAGGGACGCTGGTGCTTATATGAGACGCACGGGGCCAATCTGACAAGCTTGTCTGGGACGCCCAGTTTCCCGTTGTAATCGTCGTCGTACGACCATCCTTGACTTTCTCGTAGACTTTGAATTCGAAAATCTCATAGGACAAGCCGAATGCCTCTGGGTTCAGATTAAAGTAGCCGTAGGATGGAGGGTAATACCCTGTCTCGTTTTTCTTCCAGGTGACGTTTGTGAATGGAGGCGACCGAATGCAGTCTTGAGGGCGACAGAGGAAGTCCTTCGAAGGAGGCCCAGGCCACAAGTTGCAGCCATTTGGCTTTGGGGGGTTGCAAACGAATCCCGGCTTGCAGCCAAAGGTAAGATCCGAGTCCGTCGGCAACGGAGCCGAGGAGCCGGTTGGTGACGGGCATACCGTGACGTCGAATATCGGCGTAACCGTCACCGTCCCGGCCGGAACCGTGACTGTCGTTGGGCCAATGACAACCGTGGTCGTCGTTGTGACGGTCGTGCCGGGAAGCGTGGTCGTGAATGTCTTTCCGCCCTCAGTGGTTGTGATTGTCTGTCCAGGAAGCTCCTTGGTGAGAGTTGATACGATGGTCGAGCCGGGAATAGTCCTAGTCTCTCCCGGAAGTGTCAGTGTCGTCAGTTGCCCCGGACCCGTAACAGTGGCTGTCTGCGTGATGATCTTGGTATCTGGGGTCAGTGTCGTCAGTTGCCCCGGGCCCGTGACGGTGGCTGTCTGCGTGATGAGCTTGGTGACTTGGGTCACCACTGGGTAGCTGGTAGTTAACGTCGAAACGGTGGTTATGTACGCTGTGCTGACGCTTGTAGTCACCACCGTATGGTCGGAAGTAATAGTCACGGGGTACTTGGTTGAGAAGGTTGTCGTTTTTGTGTATGTGGTGGGCAGCCATACTGTCGTGGACGTAGTGTGCACCTGGGTAACTGTTTGTGTGTCCTCCACTGTGGTTGGCACCACCGAGATAGTCGGCACTACCACAGTTCTCGTCGTGACCGACGGCGTAACGACCGTCACAGCTTTGGTGGTGGTCGTTGTCCGCCATTCTGTGGTCGTGATGGTCTCGCAGTACGCGTCGGGAACGGTTGCGGCTGCCGTCGGCTGAGTAGCTTGCTGGTTCGATTTCGGTATGCAACTGTGGTGGGTTAGCCGCTGTTTGTATTGGGAGAATATGTCTCAGCTTTAGGCGAGAGAGGCAGCATCCATTGAGATTGAGTCTCGGTCAACTCCATTACTTACTTTTGCACGGAAGTCACAGTCACGGGGTAAGACTGGGTAGCAAAGTCAGTCAATGAACTCATCAATTCTCGTTGCCGTTGCTACTTACAGTCTTGAAAGTTGAAGTAGTTGTCGTCGTGACAAATTCTGTCGTGTACTCCAATTTGGTGGAAATATCATGCACTGTAGTTGTAGCAAAGACCTAGTCCGTCGACAACATTCAGCAGGCGGCCAATTTGCATGGAAGGGAACCACGAACCGTCGATGTCGCATAGATGGTGGTGAAGAAGCTGGGTTCGAGTCAGTTGGCTGACGGCAGGCCAGACCGAAACCAGACTTAC
The DNA here is from genome assembly GCA_022114105.1 of Tolypocladium guangdongense. Lineage (NCBI taxonomy): Eukaryota > Fungi > Ascomycota > Sordariomycetes > Hypocreales > Ophiocordycipitaceae > Tolypocladium > Tolypocladium guangdongense. The sequence continues at coordinate 2,866,339 of NRQP01000001.1, read as the reverse complement.
GTGATGAGCGTCGATGTGCAGCAAGTATCGCACTCGGCGGTATACCTCTCCACGCTAGGCATTGGATAGGGCGCAAAGGCGCTCTCTCCAACCGTCCTGTTGTTCGGTGAGGCAAAGACGGTCGAGGCAAGGGCGCCCATGACCCAAATAGCCGCGCCGAATCGCATCTTGAACTGAGTTGAGAACCGGACTGGACGTCGAGATCAAGAACGACGCGCGACTGTTAGCGAGCGTATAAGACACGAGGCGGGAGTTCGCCTAGTCTTGTCAAGTGCAGTCCCAATTCCCAGCGCAGAAAACGAGAGTTTGCGAGACGGTGCAGAGAACGTGTGGGGGCAGCCCGACGTAGATATGACAAGGACGGAGCTCTGGACTGGGCCTACGGGAGACGGCACAGCGCTCAGCTAAGCACCACCAACGGCGCAAGTTGAGGTCCAAGCTGCAGGTAGAGTTACGAGTACGTATACTCCTAGGGCTCTGTGAATCTTGGCCGTGGAAGCGAGAGTCGGAGAATTATAACCAATAAGTATATAACCGAGAAGACTTTGCTTGCCCCGTGCTAGAGTCCCAAGATAGAATGAAGGAGGAGAAGGCAGTCAATGTTATGCGTGAGGCTCGCGAGGAGGGCACTGGGCAAGGCACAGAGCCGTAGACGCGACGGCTGACAGGGGTGCTTCAAGGGATGCCCCAGTGGATAGATCTCTTGGGGATGGATGTTGAGCTGGAGCCGATTTGCGACGCAGTGATGACCAGAAGGCCCGGTCACCGCGTCCCCAGAGACAGCAAGCTCAAAAAGGCACCGAACAGCCGTGCGACCTACATGCAGAGATTACGGTCCAGTGGAGCCCGCATGTAACCGTGACATGGACATGGCTTCCTGGTCCAATGCGGAGGGCCGTGAGTTGGATCGGGCGACGGGCCAAGGCAGACGAAGCACGGGTGCATCCACACTTGGGACGTGTCTGGAGCACCGCTGGGCAACGACCAGACAACTGGTTCCGCGTCCACTCAGCCTCGCGGCAACCGGCCTCGGGCGTATTCTCTGCTGTAGATGATGGACAAACAAGTACAGGACTGTACGTGAAGCAAGGCAGCACCAATCGACTTGATTGAAATCAGCTCCTCGAGCTGAGAAGCGGGCTGGTACGAATACACACGATATTAGGTATCTTGCTCAAGAACTGCTCGGCATTAGCACCAGCAACGCAAGCATACCCGCACTCAGGGATCTGCGCGGGGCGGCGCGATGAGGGAACAAGCAAGGAAGAGATTGGGGAGGGTACGAGTACGAGTACTCGTGGGGATCAAATATGACCACAACTGGGGTCCGACAAGAGGATGCGTGGCTGGCTCTCGCAGCAGGCCAGCCAGTATTGTATCGACAATACCTGGTGTATGCCACGGTTGGCGCAAAGGCAGCACGATGCAATGGGCCGCATCTTGTTGCTCCGTGCAAAAGGACCTAGAGCAAGGCGGCTTGGCCGCAGCAGAAGCACACCACCGTGGGGTCGAGTGGCTCGGAGCCTTGTGTAGCACAACATGAGGCATCTGTCCGGATACGCATGCAAAGAGAGCCCGCTGCCGCGCCCGCGGAAAGGTGGCGGGTGCAGGGTCGCGACTCAGCATGGGGGCTGGTGGATGCAGCGATCGCGTACTGCATGCACGTACGGATACGTACGTGAGCGCCTCGGGCGGCATGCGTGGCAATGCGTGGTAATATGCGTGCGCTCCGCCCGGACAAGGCATTGAACGAGACCGAGAAATTGCCCCGTGGACGGGGGATGGTCGTAAAAAGGCGCAACCAGCACGGGGTCGCAAGCCCCAGGCCCACAGCGAGGATGTGAGAGCCGAGCGCCGCGCCAGCAGCAGCGAGAGACGGGCGAGTCAGCGAGAGGAGCCACGCTGGATCTCGAGTGCCGGTTGGTGATGCGGTAATGATGTTGGCGACATGGTGAGGAGGGAACGAGAGCGGGACGCGGAGCCGCAGCCGCGCTCCACCCGTTCGGGCAAGAGCCTGTTTGCCCGTTCCACAACGGGAACTGCCCTCGAGACCCCATTGGCTGCCGCGGGCCCTTCCACGGTGAGTCTCACTCTCCCACCACCACTTCATGTCATCCCATCATCCACGACTCTCACCCATCGCTGCTCAGATCCAAGGCCCTGCAGCCTGATGGCGGCGACCCCGCACAGCCCTGCCAGCGGGGCTTATAGCCCATGCCGCCACACTTCCAGGCTTCTATTGTTGCTGCCGCTCCTGTTGGCTCTGCCTCTTGCAACAGCCAACCACGGCCCAGCAACAACAAACAAACCCATCGTCTCGGGTCCGACAGAGGCCCAAGCGCCAATGCTCCCTTGCAGGCAGCAAAATGGGCGAAGTTGTTGGTCGCACGAGCTGGATGGACTGGCATCATGCACTGGCCTGCCATTGCGGGCCTCGGGCTCGTCCAGCAATCAGCGCCAGAGGAAGCTGCAGACAACATGCAGTGAGACACCTGAATCAGGACAAACGACTCACCCTCATTGATGAAGCCACTCCCACCCGTCCGCGCCGCGGATCGTGCATTGTTGGCTTCGGCCGTCTCATCGGGTGAGAAATCCTCCCCCTCGTGTCTCTTGCGGTGCCGTATCCGAGTACGGGTTTGGCCTCATCGGCCGATTGCTCTTGCCAGACTGGCATCCTCGGTGTCCTAGAGCAGGCCCAGGTCGCCGTCTTGGTGACCAAGCGGCATATACGACTCGATCTATCTGCAAGCCTCCTCTTCCGTGGCCGCCTCATTGCGCTTGCAGAGGCTTCCGGGGCACATGACCAGACTTGGCGGCGACGGGCGGGCGGTCTCCTCATCGGCTGCCCTGCATTGCATTCACCGCATGGTCTGGGCCATGTCCATGTCAGACCAACGGCTTCCCAAACGGCCGTGTCGATTCAAGGCTCCCTTCGGGACCTTGCGTGCGCGTTTCCATGCAACGGGGCAAGGGCCACGACAATGTCCTAGCTCTGCGGCGGTGCTGTACGAGACACGCAGTCTGCTAAGCACCCAGGAAAACGTCGCATTGTCCGGGTTCACTGTTGGATGGCGAGGGTATGACGCGAGGCTCCAATGTTTCCCTCCCCATCCCCCTGCTGACCACCACCGTCTTGCAGACGCTGTCTCTGGTGGCCGGATGGGACAACAGTGGCATTGGCTGGCCGCCTGATTTGTACTACTCCGGCCTTCACTGGCACCGTCGCCCTCGGTCCCTTTGGCTTTCCCGTACTGTACGCCTTGAGCTGCAAGAGCATCGACACGAGGCACCCTGTTGCATGATGCAAGAGAGACGCTCCTACAGAGAGCCCCCGCTGCTAGATCAAGAGCGTGTCTCCTCTGAGTGCTCCAGTCCTCGACTTTTGCCACGAGCCGCCGTCCAGGCCATGTCCGTGCTTCCTGGTCCCGTGCCTGAGGCCCTACGTAGTGCCTTGTAAAGCGTACTACTTGCCGCTGAAACGTGCTGTTGGATGTCAGTCCTTCAACCACACCATCCTCCATATCGTCTGATCTCATCCAGAGGCAATGCGTGGTTGTCACGATTGCCTTTCGCGGCGACACACTTCAACGTAAAACACCATCTTAACTACACCGAGCGTCACTGAACAAACCGGCCATGCATGATCGCGTCGTTGGCGCAAAGTTCTGCTGAATCTAACTCTGCAGCTCCGGTCCCCGCAGCACGTTTCAAGCAAACAAGCCCTGCGAGCAGCGACGTCTTCCGAGGTGCTTTGGGGTAATGCTAGTCCTGTTTTCCATTGACGCACGTCATCTGCACCATTAATGTCGGTCTCTATATGTCAAAGGAAGCTGTCGCAATGAAGCACCTCGGCGGCTTGTCCCTGGGCCTCGTCGCCCTCTTGGCGGCTCCATCTGTCGCCCAGTTTAGCAATTGGGTGCCCCATCAGATTAACACAACCATTTGCTTCTGGAAACAGCCTCGCGGTAAGGCTTCGGCTTGCCCGACTTAAGGTATTTGCATTTGGCTGACTGCGCTTCGCAGCGGCTTTGATACGAGATATCGTCTATCTCGATGGAGGCACCATCTGGTGGTCGCCTGGTCTCGACTCCGGGGAGTTGGGAGCAGTCATAAATCAGGGTTCGTGTATATCGCGGAGCCGTGGGGAGAGTTCGAGCTGACTAGCCGTAGGAAACTTTCAAGGGCTTATCCTCACCTACAACCTGAGCGAGCCCTTCTCACCAGATACCAACGTCACGGGCATACTACTGAAGAACGAAATTTCCAAAGCAAGAGGGGGCACAGCAAACGGCATCAGCTCAGAGCCCAACTACTACGACGGGGCCATGCTCGCCAATAACGCCGAATTCTACCTGTACGGCGGCGCGGTATTCAGTGATGACCCGCTGTTCGAACCGCCCGCTGCGGACGCGGCACTGAAATACCAGGCATATCAGTATGGGGTGGACAAGCCGCTGTGGCAAAGGGGTTTCCTTGACACTCGTCTCAGCGATCAAGTCACTCGATACATCGCCTACGGCGCGGCTGCCAACGCGCCCTCGGAGAACAAGGCGTGGTACTTTTCCGGGCTGACCTCGCCGACCCGCGGGCCCATCATATTTAGTGTCCTGAACGATTCCACCATGGCCGCCAACATCTCAAACACCCTCATCAGCCTGGACATGAGCACGCAACTCAGCGAGACATGGAGCAATGCCACGTTGCCCAGCTATATCAAAGGGCGATCGAACGCGGAAGCCGTTTGGGTCCCAGTCGGCAAACAAGGGATTCTCGTGGTGCTTGGCGGTGTAACACACCCGGAGTGGGCTTCCGTCTCCGGGAAGTCGGACGACACAGACGCAAGTGTGAGTGCAGTAATAACTCCAGACTCCAGGCAAACCCTCTAACGGGCCCAAAAGGCAAAGGAAAGCCCCGAGTTTATGCGCTCCATTGACATCTACGACGTTGCCGGCAATAAATGGTACCAGCAGCCGACAAAGGACGGGCCGGGGACACGGAGCAGGGGCTGCGCAGTCGTTGCTGCTGCTGCGGACCACTCGAGCTTCAACATTTACTATTACGGCGGCTTTGACGGGATTCATCCAGCAAACGACTTTTACGACGATGTCTGGGTTCTCTCGCTGCCCTCGTTTACGTGGACCCAGATCAACAACGGCACCGCGATCCACGGGCGAGCGGGCCATAAATGCTTCCAGCCATATCCAGATCAGATGATGGTCTTTGGCGGTTATACTCCCGAAGCGGGCGCCTTACCCTCGTGTTTGGACAAGGGGCCTGTTGTGATCTTCAACATCACTAGCGGCGAGTGGATGGACTCGTACGATCCGGCAAAGCACGGCGCGTACGGCGTTCATGACAAAGTACGGGCTGCGATAGGAGGCGATGCCTCTGGTGGCGCAACGGTTACCAAGCCGGCGCCTTCCGGGTGGGCGACCAGCGGCCTCGGCGACGTCTTCGCTCAGAAGTACGATACCAACAAGATCACAACGTACTGGCCGTATGGCGTTGCACCCGCAACGGGGCGGCCCGACATTCCCAAGGAGAGTGATGGCGGCGACGACAAAAAGCACATCATTATCCCCGCCGTGGTCGTTCCCGTTGTGTCCTTCGTCGGAGTCGGCATCCTTGCCTGGTGCTGCCTCTTGAAACGGAGGAAGCGATATGGCAGCGTTTCCAAGGAGTCGGGCCCGGACGAGGCCGCGATACGCATCCGGTCGTGGATCAGGGGCCAGCAGCCCGACAAGACCATCACCGTGACGAGTTCGGATGCCGTGTCCCCGAGCCCGGAGATTGGAAAGACGCCGTCCCTTGCGCCCATATCGCCCGACACCGAGCGCTCTGTTCACCACGAGATGGAGGACACGCAGGTTATGGAACTGGGCGGTAAGCCTTTCATATTCGCGGGCATTGACGGTGCCGCTGCTAACAATTGCAGACACGTCTCCCCCCGCCGAGCTGTACGATACCGGCCTCTCGCCCATCGAGGTGATCCAGAAGCACTCCATCTTCTCCCAGAACAAGGCCCGCGCCTCGACCGACCCCTCGCACAGCTCCTTCTCCTTCGCCGACAACACAAGCTTCGTCTCCCGAACCTCTGGCGCCGCAAACAGCGCCCGCATCGACTCGCCGCTCCTCGGAAACTCGTCTCCGCTCGTTGGCGTCACCAGGCCTGCCGCTGGCGACTCGGGCCTTCGAGGGCACGTGCAGACTATGCGCGAAGGCTCTGAACAGGCGAACGCGCCTGCTCCTGTCTCGCCGCCCACAGCTGGCGAGGTTTTCGCGGGCGATTATATATCGGCGGGAGAAGTGGCTAATTCGGCGAAGAAGAGCATATTTCATGAGAATGACGAGGATGTGGGTAGATGAAGTAGCAGCTGGCAATGCCTTGGGGTGCGTGTTTCTTGTTGAGTCGTTTTTTATGTGCACGAGTTGCTCTCGAATACCTTGTATCTTCTTGCTCTAGAGCCCCTGATTCTAAATTCACCTTCTTTTGGCCAACCCGACCTTTGCTTTGGCGTTTCCTGTGGCAGCATGCCCATGACCCAAAATAGACTCCCTCGTACACTTTGTGACCTCACTGTACAGGCTGTCTAGACCTCGACAATCTCATCATCCTCATCTCCCTCAATCTCCTGCACCCGCCCATCCGCATTCGCATCCGGTTCCTCCTCGTCCCGCATCAAAACCTGCACCAGCCGCTCGCACGCGTCCCGCACCGCCCCGTCGTCCACCCTGAGGTGCGTCTCGCGCACGATGGGGTACACCCTGACCCGGCGCATCAGCTCGCGGCCCTCGCGCGTCGTAGTCAGCAGCGTGAGCGTCTCGACGTGCGTTTGGACGACGGAGCTGTCCGGGTCACGTCGCTTGTCCGGCGGGAGGAGCTGCAGGTCGGGCAGCATGGCCATGGCGTCGTCGACGTCGTACTCCTCGCTGCCGGTGATGGGCAGCAGCACGTAGGGCAGGATGTCGATGCCGCTGTCGGACAGAAAGGACGGGTGCGACTGCACATCGAAGGCGACGTTCTTGATGGTGCTGGCGACGCCCTTCCTGCGCACGTCGGACTTGTGCTCGGTGAAGACCTTGAGCTTGGTCAAGGGGATGACGCCGTCGTAGGGCTGCGCGCCGACGAAGTACTGCCGGATCTCGACGTGCTTGGCCAGGTCGGCGAAGGCGTAGGCAAGGTAGTCGAAGTCGGCGTTTTTGTTGTACGCGCCGTCCTGGCCCTTGACGAAGAGGTCCATGAGCTGATTGAGGACGACATCGTCGGAGCCCAGCGCCTCGGGGGCCTGCTGTTTCCGCTGCAGCACGGACTTGAAGCCGTCCCACTTGGCGAGGTTGGCCAGCAGCATGGCCAGCAGGTTGGCGTTTGGTTCATCGGGGTTCTGACAACGAGAGTCAGTATCCATCGCTTGGGCTTCGGGGGTCAGGGGTGTGTGAACTCACAGCTATATACTGAAACACCAGGCCCAAGAACTTTTCGTCCTTAACCAGCTCGCCCAGCACTTCCGGGTCCCCGGACACGTTGACCAGTATTGTCAGGACATGCTCGGCTATTTTCTGCGCAAACAGCGTCAGTTCGCGGCTCAGGCCGCCTGCCGGGGATTCGACGGCTTCCAACGCACGGGATGGTCTTTGACTAGGAGCTTGAGGTTCTTAATCGGCTTCAGCTCCTCAGCTTTGAAGATTGCCGGCTCGGCTGTTGAGTAGGGCACGAGGTTCTCGGCGGCGGCGAGGCGAATCTGAGGGTTGGGATGGGCGATGAAGCCCACGAGCTGTTTGTCAAGGCTGGTCAGCAAGCCCCCATTCAAGCAGCGTGCCATGAATGACTGCTCAAGATGCAATTACCTCTTCGAGTTCCGTCGGCATTTTGGCTCTTCAACGCCCCAATGTCTGGATTTGGGCTGATGAGTTCGATGTGGCGACGCCGTTGGTGGTGGTGATCTTGGAGGGGCATTTTTGATGGTGGGGTCTAAAGCCTAAAGTTCCAGCGTCATAGACCCACTGGGCTCCCTCATTTGCTACCTGTACAGCACGCGCGCGACAGTTCATGTTGTAACCCAGGCTCACTCGTGTTCCATGAGCTCGCTAAATCGAAATCTAAAAAGATGAGTCGAGTCTTTGGCTTGCTAAAAATCGGCTTATCTCTTCATGAGCTGCATGTGTGAAAACAGATATCCTTACAGAGGACACGGCTCGTCGACTCAAGCTTACCACGATGGCCCAAATTCCGACTTTCGAGGTATACATTTTTTAAGAATGTTTTTAAAAAAAATTATTATACCGTTCAATTTCCTTTTGCTCTTCTATTTGGGTACATGAAATATAGTATAATTAACGACTTGGGTATATCAGGGCGGGCATTGCATCAAACTGTGCGTTGCCGTCCGGGTGGACAGACCCATCGACGGCCATGGCCGACGCATCGTTTCTGCTACTCTACCATCAGCGTCCAATACTCATCGCATTACATGATCTCTATTCCTTATTACAACTACAAAGTCCATCCGCCGCCCACGCTCCCACCATCTTGGCAAACTTACACAGCTCAGCTTGCAAGGTATTTGGATGAATGTCAGGTCCGAAGGCGGTGAGCTGGATGCACCTTGTTGGGCGCCGCGCTAAACCTGAATGAGAATGAGGGGTGGCAGATCGATAAGACGCACATTTTGATTTTCTGCCCACCGCCGCCGCCGAGCACAACTCGATCAAGTCGCACCCTATCTTCAGCTGCCCTTTTCACAGCCCAATCGACACAAGATGCCCAAGGCTACGACTCCCACGGCCGGCCGCCCGGCCAGGCGCCACAACCCCCTCGAGGACGACATTGTCGCCACCGGCATCCTGCGGACCAAGCCGGGCAAGAGAAAGTCCAAGGACGTTGAAGGTGCCGACGAGAGCTTCGTCGACTCCAAGGCGTCCAAGAACATCCTGCGGATAGGCCGCGAGTTGGCCGAGGAGGAGAATGCAGAGCGCGCAGCCTCCATTCCGGAGCCCGCGGTCGACAACTTTGGATACGGCTCGCGGTTCGACGACGCCACCGACGAGGAGGGCAAGACGTACGACGACGACGAGGCTTGGGGCGACGAGGAGGAGGTGGTGGAGGAGATTGAGGTGGACCCCGACGACCTTGAGACGTACAAGAAGTTCATGCCGGACGAGGAGGACGACTTGTTGAAGCACGGTTGGGATCGCAAACCCACGGGCGAGGAACAGGGCGACAGCGTCAATCTGGCTGACCTCATTCTGGAGAAGATTGCCGCGCACGAGGCTGCCGAGGCGAGAAAAGAAGCTGGCTTGCCAGTTGATGAATACGAATTGCCCCCCAAGGTCGTCGAGGCTTACACCAAGTGAGTCGCACTCTCAAGGAGCTAACACTGGGCATTGCTGACTTTAAGCAGGATCGGACAAATTCTGTCTCGCTATAAGTCCGGGCCTCTCCCCAAGCCCTTCAAGATCCTCCCCACTATTCCGCACTGGGAGGAAATCCTTGAAATCACCAAACCCGAGAGCTGGACGCCCAATGCCTGCTACCAAGCGACGAGGATCTTTGTCTCCCACAAGCCCATCATCGTACAGCGGTTCCTGGAGATGGTGATCCTTGAAAAGGTCCGCGAGGACATTTACGAGAACAAGAAGCTCAACGTCCATTTATTCAACTCGCTCAAGAAGGCCCTCTATAAGCCTGCGGCATTTTTCAAGGGTTTCCTATTCCCATTGGTGGGCAGTGGAACCTGCACTCTCCGCGAGGCTCACATCATCTCGGCGGTCCTGGTTAGGATATCCGTCCCTGTCCTGCACTCTGCGGCAGCCATCAAGGGCCTCTGCGACATCGCCGCGCAAGAGGCATCACAGGGCAGCGAAGGCGGTGGTGCGACAAACATCTTCATCAAAGCGCTGCTGGAAAAGAGGTATGCGCTGCCATACCAGGTCATCGACGCGCTGGTGTTCCATTTCCTACGATTCCGCAGCGTCGACCCGGCGAGCGTTCAGCAAGGAGACGCCATGACGGGTGTACACGCTGAAGGCGACGCCAAGACCAAGCTGCCCGTCATCTGGCATCAGAGCCTGTTGGCATTCGCGCAGAGATACAAGGGAGACGTCACCGAGGATCAGCGCGAGGCGCTGCTTGACCTCTTGCTGAGCCACGGCCATTCCGCCATTGGCCCGGAAGTCCGCCGAGAATTGTTGGCCGGCCGAGGCCGTGGCGTCCCTCTGGAGCCGCAAGAGATGGCTCTGGATGGGGACGACACCATGGCCATCGACTCCTAATCGATGTAACAGCCGCATGGGATGTGCGCGAAACAACAAGACATGAGCATGATGTTTGAGAGGCCATGTACGAAGTACGGCGTTTGGAGCATTGGGTTGCGGGGCTGTGATCCTTTTGGACACACGAGGAGGATGTGCAACTGCAAAAGGCAGCGAATGCAAGAGCGTTGCCAGGTCGATGCCGATTAGAGCGGCCCTTCTTAGGAGACAAAGATTCAGAACTCACCTAGGTGTTTGCGCCTGCCGACCTGTGCTCGCGGAGTCAAATCAAGTTTCCGGTCCTCCTGCAGGCGATATGCAACATCGAAGGTGAGGAGCGACGGGACGACAGAAAGGCGATGGATGGCACGCCGCCTCCCTGCCGCTTACGGCCAGAAGCGTCATCAACCGTCGCAGGCCTTCTGGCCATCATCCTACCCAACCTATGAGCACCAACCTTACCTACGTGTGCATCCCTTGCCGCCGAAGAGAGCGCCAGTGTCCCCGCCTACCCCTTGCCTCCCTCGACGCCAGTATCCTCCCGTTCGGCGCTACAAACGTCGCCAAAGCCACGCCTCCTCCTCATCAGCTGCCACGGCGCCACCCTTTCTGCTGCGGCCGGAGGCCAGCAAAGCGAAGCCGGCGCCGGCGCGCCTTGCCAAAGGCGCCATGTCGGACTCGCTGATCCAGAGACCGATGCTGCCCGGGAGCCCTGGCGAGATCAAGTGGGTGGACAGGGTGCTAGCTGGCTACCTGTTTGCGGCTGGCGAGATAACGAGACGAGAGTGCGGTGCTGACGGCTGCGAATAGCTACTTCAACTTCCCCTTCCAGTCCCTCTACACGCCGCCACGCTTCTGCCTCACCCTTCCCACGCCCCCCCCCGACACATCCGACGCGACCGGGTTCCGCTGGCGAAGGATGATGGCCGACGACGGCGCGTCCTCGGCATCCGCCCTGCTCGCTCACTCCCACCAGCACAGCAGCGGCAGCGGCACAAAGTCGACTCTTCCCCGCTCCGCCGCGGCACTCGCAGCACATCGCCCGGCCGTGACTCCGCCACCCTCGTTCGGCGTCGACCCGCCTCGCCTGCCTCGCGATGGATTCGAGTAGGTCTGGTTTCCAGAGGGGTACTGGGCCGAGCGCCGGCTCGTCGAGGGCGGCGTGCCGCGCCACAAGAGCAACGCCAGCTCGCGCTTCTGGAAGTGGCGCTCGCGCTCGACAAAGTCGGCGAGCGAGACCGAGGCGCGCGACATGGCCTCGCTGCTGTCCTCGCCGGCGATGAAACCGTCTGGCCCGCAGCAGCAGGCTGTGCGAGGCCACGACGCGCTGGCGAGCCCGTTCCTGTCCGAGTCGGCGCATGTGTTCTCGCTGCAGCACCCGACGGGCATGGTGTTGCCGAGGCAGTCGACCGAGAGCCTTGTCGTGTCGCCGCGCTCGAACGAGGCCAAGGGTGAGGAAGTGGCAGAGGTCCGCTTCCAGGAGGCTGTCGTGAAGGCTTCCTCCTCGAAAGCCGTCTCCACCACGGCCTCGCACGTCTCCGCCAAGCGATGGTGCGCCAAAGCCAAGAAGGAGCTCGAATCCAAGCTCAAGCCCAAGGGTCGCAAAGAGGTAGCAGTCCCACCGGGTACCGCGTCCGGCGGCTGATGCAACTGCGTGGCTCACGCGGATACAGAAACGACGTGCCCAGAGCGTACGCATCCACGACGACGGCGGCGGCGGCGACTCGTTTGACCGCGTCATTGACGGCACGCGCAGCTTCCTCTGGTCGCAGAACATCAGCAAGAGAGGCACCTGGTTCAAGGACGACCTCGGCACGTCAAGGATCTCGCGCAAGCTGTTTGGCAGGGCGCCGTGGCACCGCAAGGGGTCCGACGGCTCGTTCAGCTCCGTGGCCAGCTCGGTCAGGGAGGTCCTCCAGGGTGGCACGCCGCCCGCCACACCCTTGTCCATGTATACTCCCATGGACCGTACGTTTCGAGTCCAGCCGCTGGCCCAGATGTGCGCTGACGCCGGTTGCAGATAGCTTTAAGTCGGCAAACAGCCAGTTCCCCGGCGGAGTAAGCAGCCTCGCGCCCCCCCCTCTGTATCCCGATGCTCACACCCGTCTCAAGGAAGCCGTGCGCGTCAGCACGCCGCCCCTCTACGAAGACACGGCCGACGGCAAGCCGCGCGGCTTCTTCACCTGCATGACGCCGCCCTCAGACGGGTCCGGTCCCGGCAACGGCAACGGCAGCGGCAGCGGCAACAGCGACAGCCCCCCGGCCGGCCGCTCCGCCTTTCGTCGCGGGTACTGCCGCCGCAGCCTGTCCTCCCAGACGCGCGAGTGGTGGGAGCCCCCGCCCCAGCGCACCACCCGCCGGGAGCCGCCCGCCGCGCCCCGCGGCTTCCAGTTCGACGTCCCGGAGCATCTGCCCAGCAGCCCGCTGTGCCCTGCAAACTCCCGCCATGTGAGCGGCGGGACGGGCATGTGCGTGCACCATGGGCGGCGAAAGACCAAGGCGGCGCCTAGGGATGGGAGGGGCCGGGCAGAGAGCTCTGGCTCTGGCTCTGACTCTGGCTCTCAGAGCTCGGGCATGGGCCAGAGAGGATAAGGCCAAACGGAATGACCATAAAGATCATGAGTCAGGAATAGCTTTACTCGTCAAGCAGGGCATTGAGCTAGGTACGAGAATCGACATTTTACCCATCATCGCCTTTCTTTATGCTAGACAAGAGATACCCCCTTGTTGTAGATACGACAGGATAACAGACACGGTGCGTCCATCTGGGCCGTGGAACCACCCCCCCCCCCCCCATTAATGTCGGAGTGCCGTGTCGCGTCTCAAACGCGAGAAGCGCCCCTGTACTCTGGCGACGCCTTCAACGGATCATAAGCCGAGAGCGGCCTGTCGGAACCGCCATCCGCAGCCCCGGCGTCTTCTGTCCGATGCTCCCCGTATGGCCCCGCTCCGGTGTCGTCCGACGCCCGGAGGTATGGGGCCCGGCGCTGCGTCTCAGCGTCGGCGTCGCCGGGTCCGCCCCGGCCGTTGCTCGCCCAATCGCCCGTCGACGTCAGGGGCACGGAGACGGGGCCGTGCGGCTGCCGGCGGCGCTTGAAGTGGTGCGCGTTGCGCTTGATGCCCTCTCCGTTGATGTGGGTGATGATGAGGACGATGGTCCAGACAAAGGTGATGGTGGGCAAGACCCAGGGCGTCTGCAGGAACGCGTAACATCTCTCGGGACTATACCAGAGTGTGGCGGTGAGGCCCAGGCCGAGCGCCAGGAGGAAGATGATGACGAGGCGGAGGATTGGCCAAGTCTTCAGCGGCCTGGTGCGCGCAACGAGAGAAAGGATGGCCATGAAAAAGAGGGCGCATCCGGAGGCGACGTAGCCATATGCAAACTGCGCAGTGTTAGCATCAGATTCGCCTCACAAACTGCCCACGGTCCGGGAAAGCATACCACCAGTCTGTAGCGTTCCCACGTCTTGTCCTGGATTTGACCTTGGAAGCCCCCTCCCTTGATATCGTTGCTCGCCATAGGATTCTTGGTAGTGATGTCGCTTTCGAGGTTGATGCCAAAGTTCGCAAACAGGGCATTAGCCATGGATTGCATGACAACAGTCAAAGCATTGATGAAAATCCCAACCCCCTTGGCATCGTCATTGGTAAAGACGGTGTCGTTACCAGTATCGAAGTACGTGGCCAGGTCGGACCAGAAGCTGTCGGGAATCTGTGTGAAGTTGGCGATTGCATCGTTGACAGTATCAAAAGTGCTGGGAATTTTTGGGGGGTAGAGCGCGAAGAAGGCCGTGGCGGTTTGGTTGAAGCTGTCCTGAACCTCCTTGCTTGTGGAATTAGCAAATATGCCGACGTCTTCTTGGTTCAAACCCATCATGACGCGATTGAGCACGTCAACGATCTTGGACCAGATGAGGTACTGTGTAAAGCCCTGCATGAACAAGACGAGGGACAGATGGAACGGCAGATGGATGCTCGTCCACAGCTGCTGCCGCCAGGCGGGGAGGTAGAAGGAGGATCTCAGCCAGTCGAAGTAAATCAAGAAGACGAAGTAGATTGTCGCAGCGGCGGCCGTAACGAGGCCAATCGTCACGGAGTCTACGGTAGGATAGTCTTCGTCAGCCCTTGTCACTAGCAGGCGGAGGCGGGCGGCAGGCCACTTACTCCAGGCAGCTGGCGTCTTGACAACGGTCACAACTTCCTTTGCAACCTGTAAGATGCCATCGCCAAGCATCATGACTGTCAGAAGAGTCATGCGCTTCATTAGGTGCGTCTTGGTCAAGCTCAGGACTGGCGAGAAGTTGGACAAGAACATGGTGAGAATGCCCTCGGCGCCTGAGATGAGGTACCACGTGATAAAAACCCGGCTTCTTCCTTGCTGGAAGCGAAAGGTGATGCCGAGGTAGACGAGCGCAGCGGCGGCGTGGACAGCGGTCTGGAGGTAGAGAGGCAGGCGGGCCATTTTGAACTTTCTGACATGCCAGAGCGTGGACCCGTACTCGACGGCTAGGCAAGCTCGTGAGATGGCGAGGATAATCGCTGCAGCTGTCAGTCCAACGAAGTACCGAGGTTAACGATGGCGGATTGTACGCACACATGGACCTCATGGTAGACCTGTTCTGGTCGGTCGGGTCGAATTTCGGGGCGACGATGGCGAAGCCGACCAGCACGCCAAGCTGGATGGCTCTCGTCACGCGGGCTTCATTGCTTGTCAGTCAAGGGCAGCCGCTAGTCTTGAGATGGAAGGCCTCACCGAAGATGCTGTCTGTAACAAAGCGAACATCGTAGAGTGTCACCAGGAACCAGGTCAACCACAGCAAGCTTAGGCCCGGGGAAGTCAGCACGAGTCTCGCAAAGATGGCGGCAGCCTAGCAATGGACGGCCGCAGGGGCAAGGCGTACAAAAAGTAGCCAACATAGGCCTTGAAGCGGGCGTGATTGGTGACTTCTTGGGTCTCGGAGAAGACATTGTAGTTGGCGGCAAAGAAGAGGTCGAAGAAGAGCTCCAAGAGGGTCGGCTCGGCGTGCTGCGGGCGCACACGGTCAGCACGAAGCAGCCCATCAATGGGTACCGCGCAATGGGCTGGAGCGACAAACCCGCGCAAATCGGGGGAGATGGTCGTCGTCGCGGCCACCCTCGTCGGGAGAATGGGCCTCCTTGTCGCCGCCAGGGCTGACAATGGGACTCTTGACGATGCGGAGCTTGTCGGGCACGTGCAAGTGGTTGTGGTGGTGGTCCGACATGGTGCTGGCTGGGCGACGCACGAGGCACCGCTACTCGTAGGGCTGAGGGACAGTGCCGTCGGTTGGAGGAGCCGGGCGGCTTCTTATGAGCCCAAATGCCGGGACACTGCCGCAGCAGAACCAGCCAGCTGGCAGCGAGAACCCTGCCCAGACAAACGAGGGCACCAGTGGCTGTACTCCGTGCGGAGTACGTACTCGGCTGTGCCATAGATAGAGTCGTCCAAAATTGACTTCATTAGGAGTAATACGCCGCATCAAGATGGAACCGCCCCCACCGCGGCATGCATCGACGAGGGCTGAGGTTGGCCGAGGCTCGTCAACAAGACGGCGATGATGCGCCAAGCCAAGGCTCTGGCGCGGTGCAGCAATCGCCTGGTCTTGGAGTCTGACGTGGCCGCTCCGCTATGGACTGTCTCTCCGCGTCTGCGGCGTGGAAGTCGTGCCAGTTGCTGACGGCATGTTTCGAGACACAATTCCAACACCACCCCTGCTCTGAGACAGACGTCTGAAACAAAGCCCGGCCGAGCGGCCAGTGTCCGTACGAGCAGACTGTGATTGTTGCAGGCTCGTCAGCGGCACTGTCCTCGCAATCCAATCGTCGCGGCGCATACTGCGTACCGGGGACATGGCGCAAAGTCAACGCCATGAGCCGAGGAAACCTTCGGCTGAAAGCAGCACGTCGCGGGGCGGCTTGCAAACGAGTTTTGAGGCATCTCACCCACAAGGGCTCAGGAGGATGGGAGGATGACTGTGCGACGGAGGGATGGGGTTCGAGGCTGTGCTCCTTCCCTACACTATCATCGCGGCTGACAGGAGGGATGATGTTACAAGTAACTCGTAATCAGCCCAGAGCTGCGCCACGGCTTCGGTCCAGCCTGCACGGGTTGCAAGCTGTGGCGCTGTGGCTCACACCCGTAAGCGCGTTAAATTAGACGCGTCAGGTACGCGCCCGGCCGTGTGTTCCACCCTCCATGACTACCTACTTGGCTCGACGGGTGGCGTGCAACATCAGGTACTGGCAAAGCCATCGCATCCGTACAATGCAGCGGCATCGCTGTCCAACTGCCGTCGACTGCCTCGCATTTGCAACCGCCTGAGGCTCCTCTCCCTTCCTCTCCCCTGCGCGCATTGCCCCTGCGCGAGATGGCCATAGACCACGATGCTTCGACGACGCCCACCAACCGAAAACGAAACCTCCCCCAAGCAGAACCCGAACCAGCCTCGACGCCGGCGTCCATCAAGCGACGCAAGCTTGACGACGCGGGTGCCGAGTCGCCATCGACCCCAAAGGCATTGAACGCCATCGCCTCGGCAATCTCGGGCGACATTGGATACGGCCGCCAGCAGTCGGGGCCCGCCAATGGCGACACCACTCCCACCCAGGTGCAGAGCCGGAATGGCCACGGTCTCGCTCCAGGACCTCAACCGCAAGGCTCGATCCTCCCCATCCCCAGCCCGCGACCGGCTATAAAATTGGCGGCGCTCAGAGGGACGAAATGGGACAGAGGAGACCTCGGCGATGCCAAGATGGCAAGGAAGCCGGCGACTACGCCGAGACGAGCTTCGACCAAGCCATCTCCAGCATCGGGCAAGGCACGCGGTCGAGCACAGAACGTCGAGCCGGATTCGCCCTCGAAAGGCCGTCCTGGCTCTCTGCTGAACGGCTTCGCCACCGACGACGGCCGAGAATCGGCGGGCCAGCTTTCGACAGTCGACAGCGAGCCCGGCACACCCACGGGTCGTGGGCTCGCGGCGCGCAAGTCCCTGCTTGGGTCGACCGACAGGATTCCAGCGCCAAGAGGTATACTCACCCCTACAAAGAGAAGGGGTCGTCCGCCGAAAAGTGTCGCCTTCAATCGAGGGCTCAACGGCGAGGTGTACTTGGACGACCTCCCCAAAATCCCCAGCGCCAAGAAGCCACGGGCATCCAAAGCCAAGAGGGCTGCCGAGGAAGAGGACGACGACGAGATTCGGTGCGCCATATGCTCCAAGGGTGACTCCAGGCCGCCAAACGAGATTATCCTGTGCGACAACTGCGATTTCGCCGTTCATCAAGAGTGCTACGAGGTGCCAGAGATTCCGGAAGGAGACTGGCTGTGCAAGTCTTGTGCCCAGGAGGACGTGCTCCAGACGCCGAGCAAGCCGACGGAGGCTGCCGGCACCAACGCCGCGCCTGCTGCCGAGGTACCGGATATCCCCAACTTGGGCCAGCATTTGCGATCATTCCAACGGGTTCTCCTGGATCGGTGCTCGGGCCGACGGCGTATACGGATATTCGGGCAGGAGGAAGCCTATGAAAAGGCACGGCAGCTTGTAGAGCAGACTGTTGTGGCTGGAGAAGGCAACTCGATGCTCTTGATGGGGCCGAGGGGATGTGGCAAGACTACGGTAAGATGGCCGAGGACATTGTGTCGCAAATGCACTTCTGACGTTGACTCCAGATGGTTGAAAATATCATCGCGGATCTGTCACGGGAGCACCGACATCTGTTCCACGTGGTCAGGTTGAATGGCTTCATCCATACAGACGACAAGCTCGCGCTCAAGGAGATGTGGCGGCAGCTGGGCAAGGAGATGGAAGTTGAGGACGACGTCGCAAACAGGGTGAGTAGCCATTCGGCGCCACGCATTGAGCAGCATGGGGAGTTCTAACTTTTCTCCAGACCAGCTACGCAGACACCATGGCGTCTCTCTTGGCGTTGCTCTCGCATCCATCGGAAATCATGGGAACGGACGAGGGCGTGACCTCGCAGTCGGTCGTCTTCGTCATCGACGAGTTCGACATGTTTGCCGCGCATCCCCGACAGACGCTCCTGTACAACCTCTTTGACATTGCGCAATCCCGCAAGGCGCCAATCGCGGTGCTCGGGTGCACGACGCGCCTCGACGTTGTGGAAATGCTGGAGAAGAGGGTCAAGAGTCGATTCAGCCACCGATACGTGTACCTGTCGCCGCCGAGGGGACTTCCTGCGTACTGGCAGATTTGCCGGCAGGGCTTGATGATTGACAGGACGGACGTGGAGAGGGAGGGCGTCGACGCGACGCTGGCGGGATACGACGAGTTCCACAAGTATTGGACTCACAAGATTGAGGTAGGTTGGGGGTTCCGGCGTCCAAGACGAGGTCTGTTGGCTGACGCGGTGCGATGCAGGAGCTTTATAAGCAGAGGGCATTCCAGAACTTGCTGCAGTACCATTTCTACACGACGAAATCGGCGTCGGCATTCTTCACGGAATGGATACTGCCGCTGTCGTCACTCTCGGAGCAGAAGGTGACGCCGGACTGCCCGTCGGCAGGCTCAGAAGCGACGTCGCTGGCGCCTCCCGACTCGCGGCTGCACCTCCTCTCCACACTGTCGGACCTGGACCTCGGGCTGCTCATCGCGGCGGCGCGGCTGGACGTGGTCGCGCACACGGACACGGTCAACTTCGCCATGGCGTACGACGAGTACAGCTCGCTGGTGGGCCGGCAGAGGGTACAGTCGGCGACGTCGGGGATGCTAGCGGCGGGCGGCGGCGCGCGAGTCTGGAGCCGGGGCGTGGCGGGCACCGCGTGGGAGCGGCTCGTCGCGCTGGGGATGCTCGTGCCGGCGGGCGCGGGCGGCGGCAGGGCGCGGGGCCACGGCGGGCTGGACGGCAGGTTGTGGAGGGTGGACGTGGCGCTGGAGGAGATTCCGCTGGCGGTGAAGCTGGGCAGCGCGCTGGCGAAGTGGTGCCGCGAGCTGTGAGCAGCAGCTAGTCGTCTCCATCGGAGTCTGTCATGCCGCCTCGGCTGGTGGCGGTTCCGCGCCGCATGGGGCCAAGAATAGCAGCCGGCTGTCGCTGCGCCACTCTCGGAGCCGCTGTCTCAGTTGTCGGCGGCATCGCTCCCAGCTCTCGTGATGAACTGTTCTACGTGTTTGCATTTGATGCCGAGATTGACGACGGTGCGGAGCCGAGCGGACGATTCCGGCGCGTGCGTCTTGCTGGGCGCGCGCTAGTCCAAGCGCCTCACATCTGAGCTGAGGCGGGCCGACCACGAGCATATCTATCCACCAGCGCACCCCCCCGCGCACGCGGGCGGTCTCGGCCTGCCGCCCTCACCTCGCTTCGTCTCGTTCGTCCGTGCCATCGCGAGGCCGTCGCCATGTCCAAGCGCACCGTCTTCACCACCATCACCCCGCTCCCGCCCGGCATCGCCCGCGCCACGGCCGTGGCCTTCCTCCACGACCACGTGCAGATGATCGACCTCAACCCGCTCATCGTCGCGCGCGCGCGCATCCCGCCGCCCGCGCACGCCGCGCCCGAGGAGCGCGCCTGCGTCTGGTACCGCCTCACCGACAAGGTCTCGTACCTGCCGGGCGGGCTCGCCGCCAGCGCCGTCAGCTACACGTGCGCCTTCCACGACCTGCCCGCCGGCCTGCAGACGCACTGCTACGCGCCCCTCGGGCTCGACATCCGCGACCGCTGGTCCGTCGCCGGGTCGCTGCCCGGCGAGCCGCGCGAGCCCGTCGAGCTGGGGCTGGGCGCGCCCGCCACGGGGCTGTACGTGCGCGAGGACGTGGACATGCGCTGCAACATCGTCATGGCCGCCTTCGTCAAGAAGACGCTCAAGCGGTCGCACGCCACCCTCGTCGAGCACATCGCCGCCCGCGCCGCGGCCCTCGCCGCGCAGCAGCAGCATGCCATCCCGCAGCGGCTGTCCTGGCACGGCAGCATGATGGATCTCCAGCCGCAGCCGCAGCCGCAGCAGCAGCAGCCGCCGCAGCGCCGTCTCCCTCCAAGCAGCCCCTCCTCCTCCTACGCAGACGGTGTAACGCCGCTGGAGCAGCACCATCCCAACGCGGTGGAGGTGGCGGACACGAGTCTGCCGCCGGGCTACAGGCCGCGGACGGCAGAGCTCGAATAGGCGTGTCTCAGCATTCATGACCAGCGACGACAGCGATACACTCCGCGTCTAAGCACGGGAAACTGGCATCGTCCAGTCGGACGGCGGTTCAGACGGGCATTCACGTATCTACTCCAAGACAGCCAGCGTGGTTAATCAAGAAAGTATCCCATTACCTCCAGCCACATCGACGAGAAGGAGATGTCCCCTTCCCCTCGATACATATGCACAAAGATCACTCCAAGAAAACTCCCCATCCTCAAGAAGCCTCGGGGGGTTCACTCCCCGCATTACCCAGCCGCCCCGGCCTGTCAAACGCTACTAATCCCCGTCGAAGGAGAAGAGGAAGAAGAGAAGACCCAGAGAACCCGACGGACACGCCCCTTGCCGAGGATGCCGTCCCTTACGCGGCAAAGTAGCCGACCGCGCCGGCCGCGGCCACGGCCAGCCCGTACGCGGCGATGCGGCCCCCCGCGCCGGCGACGACGACCGGAGCCGTCGCGGCAGGGTGCGCGGGCTTGTGCGGCCCCTCCTCCTTGTGCGGCTCCTCCTTGTGCGGCTCCTCCTTGTGCGGGCCCTCCTCCTTGTGCGGCCCCTCCTCCTTATGCGGCTCCTCCTCCTTGTGCGGTCCCTCCTCCTTGTGCGGCTCCTCCTCCTTGTGCGGTCCCTCCTCCTTGTGCGGGCCCTCCTCCTTGTGCGGTCCCTCCTCCTTGTGCGGCCCTTCCTCCTTGTGCGGCCCTTCCTCCTTATGCGGTCCCTCCTCCTTGTGCGGCGCCTCCTCCTTGGTCGGCTTGGGGGGGGCCTTGGTAGGCGGAGGGGGGACGCAGGTGTGGCAGACCTGCGCGCTGTCAGTCTGTCTCTCATGAACATCCCGAGGGCAAGGGGGCGTACCTCTGTGATGGTGCACGGGCAGTCGGTAACGGTCAGCATCGTGGGCTTCTCGACCGTGAACGTCTTGGTGCCGATGCAGACCGTCGTCGGCTTCGGGCAGAAGGTCGTGAGCCGGCTGACCACCCGGGTCGTCGTCACGACCGTGTGGTTGTGACTTGGCTCCCAGGGCTTGTCGTGGTCCTTGTCGAGGTCCTTGTCGAGGTCCTTGTCGTGGTCCTTGTCGTGGTCCTTGTCATGGTCCTTGTCGTGGTCCTTTTCGTGGTCCTTTTCGTGGTCCTTTTCGTGGTCCTTGTCATGGTCCTTGTCATGATCTTTGTCGTGGTCCTTGTCGTGGTCCTTGTCATGGTCCTTGTCGTGGTCCTTGTCATGGTCCTTGTCGTGGTCCTTGTCGTGGTCCTTGTCGTGATCTTTGTCGTGATCTTTGCCGTGGTCCTTGTCATGGTCGTCATGGTCGTCATGGTCCTTGTCGTTGTCCCTGGGCACCACCACGGCCTTATTGTTGCCGTCCCTCGACGCCATCAAGGCCCTAGGCGCCATCACCTTCGGCTGCTCGGCCATGCCGGCCGCCGCCACGACGCCAGCCAGCGCCGCGATGAGCATCGTCTTTCCGGGGAGCATCTTGTCGGAATTTACGTATTAGATTTTAGAGTTTGTCAAGAGAGCTTGACTAGTCCTAGCGAGCGACTTTTGGTGTAAGAGAGTGTAAGGCAATGAGGGAATGGTGAGGTGCAGTCTGAGATCTGCTTCCCGTCTTGGTCGCAGCAGATGCCGCTTTTTATGCTGCGTCTGCTCCTCACAAACCACCGCCGTGGGCAAAACAAGTAAACCAAGAATGCCTCCGTGAGCCCGACTACTCTTTCGTGAGTCTCGGTCCTTCGAGACACGCTCTGCCCAATCATGCCCTCGCTGCGCGCCGCCAAGAATGGTAAACACCCGCTCCCAGGCTCGCCCGCATTCCAGTCCCTCCCATCGCAGATCACCACCGTGCCAAAGAAACCTCGGCCGTGCCACGACAGCCCAGGAAACCCGGGCAACAAGCCTCACATTCCCGGTGCACTAGTCTGGTGTGCAAGTCATTTCGGCGGCACTCGAGGCCTTGTCTTTCTCTTGAGCTAAGCTGCCCCCATCCCCCGCCCAGTATCTACAGTACATCCTCACAAGACAGGCCCAGGCCGTCAGAGGCGCCCGACTTCCGGGCCGCGCAATCCAGCCTCCGTCTGTCTCAGTCCGCCACCGCAGACTCAGACCTCTAGATCCGGATTCCCCGAGTCCATGCCTCGCGTCCGTGCTCATGCCGTCCATGCAATCGTCCCACCACCTCCAGCCCCAGTGTGCTTCGCCCGCACACGCCATCCATTGTAGTTCCGTAATCCGTCGATAGGTGGCCTCGCCCCTCTATGCTCGGTTTGCCGTAAACGCCCCGTCTCCGTTTCCAAACAGCACTCGACAATCAATTGACAAGACAAAGAAAAAAGGGGGAGGAACTGAGGCAAAACGCAAAAGAAAGGTCGCCGTATGCCCCGGGTGTGTAGCTGGGTCAGGCACGCGGCAGGATGCCGATCCGCTGCGGTGGATGAATGAATTAGAAATGAAGAAAGGAGCACAAATCTCAGTAAATGACGCATAAACACCGGTTGATGCAGAGGTGTAGAGTGGAATCTAAAAAGTCTCAAAGGCGAAATGCTGCCACATCGTGATAATGGCCAATTCGTCACCACGCGAGCGCGCGCGCATGACTCGCCGCGAGTTGCTAGCGACGCACGCGCTTCGAGCCGCCCGCTCTCGCTTGGACGGGGGGTTTTCGTTCCGCATTTTTACTTGCGGTTATTAGAACGGCTCTGGCTCCGCTCGAGCGCACGTCCCGTCAGGTCGAGGTCATAGTTCCGTAGCTGTTGCTCGTACTTGGCGTTGCGGAGAAATTTTGGCACCGAATCCTGTTTCGCATGCAACGTCAACATCATCCTCCGCCGGCAAGGCGTAGGTAGACAACGAGAAGATATCACTTACGCTAGCCATGAGCTTGAACACCGCGTTCTGAGCATCCTCGAACAAAGACGTCACCTCCTGCAGGGTCTCGACCAACGTGTTGTCTTGGCCCACCGCCTTGGTCATCCGGGTGGCCAAGCTGTTGCGTAGTTGATGGTCAATGTTGAGCTCGCAGGGAGAGCCGGGGGCCAGGAACGCATTGTAGATGCCGTAAGCCTGGGCCATGATCTCCTTGATGGTGTCCATGGACGTGGCCGTCGGCGTCTTCTGGGCTTGGCGGATGGCAGTCTTGCACCCGCGGACGAACTCGGCGACGTCCTTGTAGAAGGACAAGTTCTCCTCGCAGTGCATTTCCCGCAGGTTTTCCCTGAAGAGCAGGCGAAGGGCAGGGTCATTGAGGATCTTTTCCAGTCGCTGCGTGTTCGAGTCCCGGGTGATGCCGTTTCGTTGTGATCCCGTACCACCCTCGCTCTCCGACGCCCGGCCCCTCGAGCCGTTGCCGTTGATGATATCCTTGCCTCGCTGGGTGAGCTGGTAGATTGCATGTTTCGTCGGCTGGAACTGGTTGCAGCCGGCATTTTGCGACATGAAAGCACGGTCCTGGGCCACGGCCTCGATGAAGCCGTACTCGACAAACAGGGTGGCGATTTCGATCGTCTCCCGTCGGTCGACAATGGTGGAGCAGTCCATCAGCCAATCCGTCGTCGCCTTGCCGGTGAAGGTGTTGCGGTGCGTCTTGCCATTGACCTTGCGCTCGGAAGCCATCTTGACACCAGTGAGACCGTCCTTGTAGTCGTGCAGCGAATCGGAATCGGCAGCCGTCACCGTCGCCTTGATGTTCCGGCCATCGGCGCCGACAAATCTGCGGAAGACGACTTCCACGGTGCCCAAATCGTTGAGCAGCTTGTCCGACATCTGGTCCCTCTCCAAGATGACGAGCTGGGCCGAGTTCGCGCTCGACAGCTCCGCAACCTGCTTCTGTTGGATGCCATTCCGCGCGCAGAACCTATCCAGCACGGTGACTCCCTTGGCAGTGAGTTGCCATACGGAACCCTTCATGTTGTATACCTGCTGGTACTTCCCATCAGCCGACTCAATGAAGCGGGCCTCGACGAAGCGCTGGCAGATTGACCTCGCCATGTCCTTAGCCATGGAGAAGGTCGTTGTCGTCGTCGTCGTGACAATTCTGGAGGGATCCTTGGGATCTGGCATCCGATTGGATTGAGAGAACTTGAGGGAGCCAAGGTTGTTGATCGCATCCTCGGACAGAAAGGTGTATTCTACTTTTGATAACCGGACCCGGTGAGCCGAGAGCGGTAGCAGACTGACGATGAGAGTAGCAAATAGGTCCTTGAAGTCCTGTGGTCGAAATTGTCAGTAAGATGAGTGAGTTCACGCAGAGTGCGGCTTGAGCGAGGGGCATTGTGCGCCCGAGCCGAGGTCTCATGGAGAACATGACAGCCACAGATCTTGCCCAGCGCGCGCTACGACAGCCCTCCTGAAAACAGGCCACATACCCTCGTGAACGGCCGCTCGTCGTCAGTCATGCGCAGCAAGCGCGACGACGTCTGATGCATCTTGCTATCGGGGCCAAGCAACCTGGCGGGGTCGGGATGCGCAGGGTCTGTATCAGAGTATGGCTGAGACAGCGGGTCCTTGGCCGATGCAGCGTGAGCCGACTGCCTGAAGTCGGCCTTTGAGCTGGACGCCAATGACTGGCTAGACGGCGAGCTCTTGAACGAGGTGCTCTTAGTTTCCGGACTTGCGGGCTCCGAAGTTGGGTGAGAACTGGGCACGATGGAGAGGCGGGCTAGCGCCGAGTTGGATTGGCGGGGCCGAATGACAGGGTCCGACAGGCTGGCGATGGCGCTCTGGGTTCTGTCCAAGGCGGCGGCGGCGCGGGTGAAGAGGCTGTTTGACGAACGCAGAGCTTTGGTTGACAGAGAGCCAGTCGACGGAGTGCTAGTGTGATTGTGACGCTGTGAGAAGTGGTGTTGGTGGTGGTGAGAGGCGCCAGCGTGGTCGGGCGAGCGCTCTGAGACGGAGGAGGGCGGCGAGCAATGGGGGTTGTGGTTCGGTTGCGACGGGTGATTCTGCTGCGGCGGCTCCTTTCTCGCGTGCGGAGACGGTCTATCGGCGGCAGTCGTGGGAGGATGCGAGAGTGCGGCCATCTGACGGAACGCGAAGAGAGAGGTTAGAACAAAGTGGCGATGGCAGCTGGCAAGGTTGAAATAGAAGGCGAACGAGCGAGCGAGACGGCGGCGCGGGACGAGCTTTGAGATTGGGAGATGGGGAGGGCCTAGGAGAGTACAAAGTACCCGTACCAACCGGCAGTGTGGGGGGGGGAGGGGTGCGCCAACGACGAAGTGGGTGGGCGGCGAGCCTTGTCCAGCGTGTCGAAGCCCGTGCCGCGGAAGAAGACTTTGACGGGGTCGGTCGCATCGGGAGCGACACGCCCAGGCACAGGTAGACAATACCTGTGGTGGGGCAACAGGGGGGCGCAGACAGGGGAGGGGTTGGCTGCAGCACTCGCTGGGCTTTTTCAGTTACGGGGGACGGTGGAGGGAGGCACAGTGTGCACGGAAGCGCTGTGGCAGCAACTCGACAGCGGGTTGGGGGGGGCGAAGGTAAGTACGTGTACGTGCACCCGGGGCAGGCAGGTAGGGACCCTTGTTTCCCACCTAAGCGGCCCAGTGAATTTGGCATTAGGTCCAGCGCACTGCTGAGGCAGCTGCTTGCTTGGTCTGTCCGCCGCCTCGCCTGCCTCGCGCTGCCGCGTCTGACCACGTGCAGGACAAGGGAAAGAAAAGACGAATAATTTGGAATTGCCTGCGACGAACCAACAGAAGACAGGGTGCAATGCAATGACGTGCTGTAGCCCGCCCGCACTGGCGCGGGGCTGATGCGCAGAAGGCGATGCGAGTTGCAGGGCTGCGTCCCTGTCTTTGCCTCGCAGCCGCTGCGCGCTTGATCGGGCGCCGAGCCCTTGTCAGGCCACGATGCGGTGCCGACGAAGGCGCCCGGTTGATGCCGACGCTGGCGCTGAAGCTGCTGCAGATGCTTGATGCCGATGCAGATTGCTGGTGCAGATTGCTGGTGCAGATTGCTGGTGCAGACGGGATGCCGTGGTGGTGGTCCAACGAGGCGCGCTGCCGAGCAGGGCGAACGCTGTACGCAAACGGAGCTTGGCCGAGCCAGGCTGGTCCACTGAAACCCCCGTTTGCTGCATGCCCGCTTTACGCCCCGAAAACGGAAAGCCGAAGCGTCATCGCCATCGCTCGGTTGGTGTCAACTCCCGCCACGCCCTCACCCGCATCCGACGAGCGCTGCTGGGCTGGGCCACCGCCGACCGCGCAACTCGCAGTCAGTCGGCGTCGCGCCGATGGCATCGAAGGCAGCCGGACAGGCACGACGCTGGCAGGACGTCAGACGTGCATCCCGCTAGCAAGGGAGTCGAGCAGGTCGTGTGAGGGAACCGCGCCAACAATTACCACAATCGCCCTAGCGGGCGAGCGTGAGCGATGCAGCGAGACAGGCCAGGCTCGCTTACACGCCACCGCCTTCCATCCGCCGTCGAATGGAAGCCACGAGGATGGCAGGGCGTTGCCACCATACTCGAAACGATGGACAGTCGCGAACGGCGGCCGCGGTGGGAGGGGGGTCGCCGGCAGCAGTAGCGCCTGCGCAGGGTTCTCGCCGCCGTCCGAAGTACCGTGCATGGACAACTGAGGCCGGTGGTGCAGCTCGGAGGTGGTCGAATATATTGTTCCATGGATGCCGCTGGTGCACCAGCTTGCAGCACGCACGCAAGCCAAGGTGCATGGCAAAGCGGACCTCCCTCGTGGGCGAGTTTCACCCAGATCGGCGCGTGGCTCCAGGGATGTCCATCCACGGACCCATGCCGTTCTGGGCCTCCCGGTGCTCTACAGTCTTCGTGGTGAAGCTGCTCAGAAGCGCCAGGTGCGGGAGCCTCATGCGTACCAGTACTCGTATGTCCGACGGCGTCCTCTGCTGCTAGGAGCGGCCACTGTGCGTCACCAGCAACACCGCGTCGCTCGCCAGGTGCGCGCGTCGTCGCGAGGCCGGCTCTGGATTGCGCGGCAGCTCGCCTCGAAGCATGCTCCCTGGAGGAGCGTTTGTGCTCGGCTGTCGTGAATCATGGAATTCGACGATTTCGATAGCTGGAGTCTCAGTGGGGGGAGCTCCACTGCGCTGGAGACGGGAGGCAGTCCCAGCTACGGTGCACCAGACTTCTGTAAATGCACTGTGCCAGCGTCGGTCCCGTCGTCCCACGTGTCGCGGCGATATCTGCGCTTGCGGTATCCGTACCGCATCTCTCGTCCGGCCGGCTGTCAGGGACGAATGGGCCTGACGCAGCGTCGTAAATGCAGCCCGCTTTGGCGCGACGGCGCAACGGCCCTCCACTAGGGAGACGCCGTCCGTCGGCGCCTCAAAGTGACAACGGCACCAGGACGAACAAATGAACGGGCGCTTCGACTCACCTTGGCGGCCGTCATCTTGTCCCTTGTCCTTTGTCCTTTGTACGGAGTACAATGCCCCAGACGTCAGGTATCTTCGGTGACGCCGCTCTCACCGGCTTAATTGTCGGGCTGCGAGCTGACGGCGGATCGGACGGGGTTGTTGGCGCTGCCCGACGCCACGGCGTTTTCTCCGGTCGCCCGCGACTAATGAAGCAGCCACTCCTCGCGGATTCGCGACTCGGAGTCTCAGCTGCACACAGCAGGGCGCTTTGTAATAGCTTATTTTCCTATCGGCAACTGTTAGCGCCGTCAATTCATTTGTCCGGAATGCCGAGAGCAAACAGATTCTCCAGCAATGAGGCAGCGCGATCCGCCGCTGTCGGTTGACTGGCGAGACAGTCTGCCTCTCCCGTCCGAAGCCTCTCGTTCGGACGCAACGCCTTTCCAGAAGGCTGGCGCAGACGCTTGTCACCGTCGGCGCAGGATTGAGCTTGCGGAGGGCTGGGGCTTGTGCGCTTGCGACTGGGACAGAATGACATGTTACATACCGTATTGCCTTGGGCCAGGTTGCTGCTGCTTCCGACTTCGTCTCTGGAGAGAGTAGTTCGTACTCGTAATGTCGTGGCTCAGCCGGCCGTTCGGAGATTTGCGCGGTGCGCGGACAAGCGTCTCACTGTCTCGGTGAGCCGACTCGGTGAGAGGGAGGAGCAGGGAGCAGGGCAGGGAACAGGGAGCAGTGAGCAGGGGGAGAAGAGAGTAGAGAGCAGGGAGAAGGGAGTACGAGTAGCGAGCAGGGAGAAGGGAGCAGAGAGCAGGGAGAAGGGAGTAGGAGCAGGGATATGGCAGATCTCCTCGGGTCAATCGCTCGTTGACGGGAAACGCGGGGACAATGGATGGAGCGCAAGGACGACGACAAAGTACGGGTAGGCGTCCCTTTTTCATGCTCAGCGGGATTCAAAGTCTGGCAACCTCATCTCTCACGTGGAATTGGCTGTGGTTGCACGCTCAACAGCGTCCATTGTTCCTCATTCGTCGCTGGCTTCCAGTTGTCGCAACGCAACTTACACCTGCGATGCGAAGAGGCGCCACGAGGCGTATGACTTTGGGTGGTGTGTTCTTCCACCCGAGCCATGCCTTTAGCGGTTGTTGGACTCTTCCAACGCCTCGGTACTGCCGAACGTACCTACCTAGGTAGGTAGGTAGCCAACGTCATGCGCCGTAAATAGTAGCGCGCCATCGGCAATTCGCCGCAATCAAGTCCGTAGGAAGTGGACTCAATACGAGTACGAGTATGAGAGAGATCGAGCCGGGGGCCAAAGGGCCTACACTCCAGGTATTGATTGCTATTGTCTACATGCAAAGCGACGCGGGCGTACCGCAGTACTAGGTACGTACCTGAGAGTTGTACTCGTACAGAGAGCTCACTGGAGCGCCGAGGCCGTCGCGTCCAACGCCCAGCTGCAGGCTTACAAGTCGCAACCCCTGCTAGTCATCAATTCAGTTGTCACCGAAAAAGCAACCCGTGCTGACGGCCACCATTGGCTTCTCACGGGCCAAACCGCCTAGCCCGGCCTCGCTGTGCTCGTGGCATTGCACGAGTATTACTACGAGTGTTCTTGTGGTGCTAGTGCCTCGAAAACGAGATGCCATCATGCAAAGCAGGGATTTGGCTGGCGATGGCTGGCCGCTCCAGGGTAGCAGCGCGGAGCTGCATCGGACGGGGCCAGCATGTGAACGGAGTTCATTGGACTGCTGGACGTTTCATGACGACCAATGCCCGAACTGGGTAAGGTACGCCGCAGTGCCTGCTCTGGCGCAGGAGGATCCCGGGCCTTTGCTCGCAGCACGCAGCACGCCTGCTCGGAGATGTACGGCGATGGCGGGGAGACGGCCGATGCTGCCATGCATTGGCACCCCCGCGATGTGACCGTAGGGTGGTGGTGAAGGGGGGATCAGAAGGCCTTGCTTGTTCGGGGTGGAGCGCGATTTGTCGCCCGCGTCCACTCGAACGAGAGCAGAGCATCGTGCACCCGGAGTGGCTCAACCTAGAAATGTTCGAGAACTTCGTTGCCAAGGTCGCCGTGGCCAATGAAGGGCCGCGGTTCGCCAAAGTTGCTGCGCGGGCTGTTGTCTCCACCGCCTTGGAAACTTGGGCCGAGTGCAAAGTGAAAGAGCCTTCCTCGTACAGAAACCTTCAACGAGCCCCGGTATTAATACTGACGGGAATGTCGTCGATGCAGATAACGGGTCCGTGGGGCCGCTCGTAGCACGACGCAAGGCAGCCAAGGCCAGGGCCGACCAACAAGTGGTGTGCGAGGACGCCGAATCACGCAGGACAGATTCTGTTCGTGCTGGGCAGCTCCGTACTCGTAGGCAGACGAGCACCCGTAGGTAGGGTAGAGAATGCGAGATCTGTGCTCCACTCGGAGTCGGCCGAGTGGCAGACGGTACGGCCGACAGAATCAGCAAGGGTGACGCGGCACGGCAGCAGCGGGATCGCAATGTCCTGCAAAAAACGTGGCAGGATGGGATGGGCGCAGCGGTAAGATTGCAAGGGTGTTGCGTATTAAGTCTTGCGTCGTCGTCCGGGGCCATGTTTGCGTGCGCTTCTCTTCAGGACGAAATTAAATTTGTTCGAGTCCCTGGCGTCTGGCGGGATCGCCTTGCCAGTTCCGCCGGCGGAATCTGCCCGACAGGCGAGCCCCACGTTCTCTTCCAGCCAGGCAGGCGTACGGGTTCGTGACTGGCACGCGAGTGCGACAAGAGGGAACAAGGGCGCGTGGCAGAGCGTGCTGACTGCACGTGGCAGTTGGCCGACGCGCCAATCACCGTGCGTCGGCTCCCTCTCGCAGTCGTTATTCCCCGACGCACGAGATGCATCGTCAGCGATTTCAGCCGCAGGTGCGGTTTGGCTGTTGGGGCCGGCTTTTCCGGCCGGCCAGGACATCGGGCAGGGAGGCGTCATACGCTCGCTGCATGGGTTTGAGTTTAGACGCGAGGATGGATAAGGGCGCATTTAACTTGCCGCCACCTCGTTCGGCCTGCAGCCACTCGCCTCGATGGACAGAGGGTGTGTGCCATCGCATCATCGGCCGCGAGCGGGAAGCGACGGAAGCACAGTGCGAGCCGTGGACGCGCGGAGGGGGTGTCGCTGGGGTCGCCCGGCGGAGCGGAGGTCCGGATTAATGCCACGTGGATTTGAAGAAGCCACGCGCAGTCCTGCGTCCGGGCTAGGGCATGGCATGACTTGTGCTGCAGGGGAGGAGGGGCTGGTGTAATCTATCCGCTCTGATGTGCAGGCTCCGACCCATGCGGTGCCTCGCTCTTCTAGCGTCCCGTTCTATTGCTTCGGCTACACCGAGATTCTACGAGTACAAGGTCTTGCAAGGCAAAGTACCTCTCAGAAGGCGATTTCTACGCGAGTTGGCTACCTTACGGGTACAGTTACTTACAACCCCTGCGAGGTAGGTACACGGCTGAAGCCTTCGGGCGCCAATCGTGCTGGGACTCCTGCGCTGGAAGGACTCCTGCGCTGCAAGGACTCCTGCGCTGGCCGATGGACAAGGAGGCATGGCCTCGGGAGCCTCGGATGCTTTCGTATCTCCCTGATTCATTCACATGAGCCCTAGTCCAAAGCCACGCCTCGTGGTGGCTAATCGCGGTCTGAAACGTCAATAAGGAGCCTGGCGACGACAACTCAGCTTCGCTCACCAGGACTCTGGAGAGGACGCGAAAACGGCCCCCAACTAGCCGAGTATTATTAATAATGCGCCGGCGCAGGGGGGATGGGGGCAATGGGGCAAGGGCATGGGTATATGGAATCTTGCCAGCCGGCCGGCCATCTATCACAGAGAACAAGCATCAGGGGCCGCGCCCCGTCTCCATCACTGCTCCCTGCCATGCCACATGGCACTGCCGCCACGGCAGACGAGTGCCGGTGACGGCTACCGAAGGCAGAACAGACCTCCTCCCCTTGCCCAGGGCTGGCTCAGCGTTTCCTCGAGCCGCGCGACGCTGCGGAACGAGAGGACAAGCCCGTTTGACGCACGCTCGAGTCTGTCACATTTGCACGGACTGCACAGTCAAGGGATGGATGGCGTTGGCCACCCGAGACATTTGGGCGACGACGGGCCGAGAACAAGCCCGCAGCCGTTTACTTGCAGCACGGCCAGCACGTGGCTCGGCTCTTGAGATCGGCCACAGCTGGCGCCGTGGATATAAAGGTAGTCTTATGCGCACGCTGCATAGTCTGTAGTAGTGCTCGTACAGTGACATGTCTGGCGTCGACGACTCCACACATCCTGCCGCCGGCAAGAGTCGGTCGATGCGGTGAAGATGTCGGCATCGCGGGACTGGCTTGACTGGGACGACTGGCCGTGACTGGGGACGTGACTCGCGACTTGCTCGCAATAAACAGCAATCTGGGCCGGGCGGATACGCTACAGCAGGAGGCCACCAGTCAGACGCGCCGTCACAGTGCGCACCCCGTCGCACGACGGCGTTTGCGCAGACGTCGGCTGCTAAGGAGGGGGTGTCGGGCCCGGCAGCCATCAAGGTAGCGGCTACTTTGCCATGTGTCGGCCGTCCACGCCACGCGGACTCGCTGCACACCCCTCTCTCCCACGCCGATGCCCCTGGCCGCAACCATGCAATTACGAATATCCCAAAGCGCCACGCCGCGAGCCCACGGGTCGGACAGTCGCTGCATCAATTCGATACACACCGGAATGGACTTCGTGCAGCCTGCTCGAGGGCGCTCCTGGCCGGCATGCCCCCGTCCGTTTCGAGTGCCGTGGCGGAATCGCGGGCCTTGGTTAGCAGAGCCGGTTCACGTTGGATCGTGTGGTCTGCGGCCGTGCCAACCGCCAACAAAGGAACCGCAACGCGACGCCAGACGGCTACGGGCAGCATCTCTCCGGCTCTGCGGAGCACGAGCCGACCAATGCGGCCTTGCTCGACGCCAGCCCGCCCCATCAGGATCCTCCCTGCTCACGCAGGGGCGGCTGCCGTGACACCGGACATGGTGCTCGCTAGCTGTTTGCCCGGTGTCACGACGCAGTCTCTCTGAAGCACGCCGGTCCCTGTCGACTGCGCACTTGCTCGACGAAGCACAAGACAATACGATAATGCTCGGTGGCTGGGGCGCGTCTCCAGGCTCGTCCGCCGTGGTCCCACGAGGCAGACCACACCCCCCTCCATGCGGTTTGGTGTCACCTGAAAGTCATTCCACCGCCGCGCGGGTCCTTTGTCCGTCTGCCCGCTCGAGGTTGGAGCGGCAGTTGTTGGTCAGCGTGATTGATCGTGCCCAGCTTTCTCTCCGCGCGATCGCCGCCTACCTGCCTCAATGGTGTGGCTATAGTGGGTTCGAGATTTCGGCCTGGCGGTATTGAAGCCGACTGAGGAGCTGGCCCATGTGGATCGAGCGCAGTTGGCTACCACTGCTCGTCAAGGCCGCCCTCTGTTGTTGCAGCGGGCTGGGCTGGGCTTCTCACGTCCAACGGGACTCGTCCGCCTGCAGACGCCCCGTACGCCTCACGGTACGCGCAAGGCTTTTCTCATCCACGTTGTCGATCGTGGCGTGATACATGCAGCGGCTGCGCATTCATCGCCGGCGACGTCTCGACGCCATGTCTTGGTCCTCGAATCCTGCTGTTTGCTGCCTTGTTGGCCTCGGGGGCTGCCGCCCCCTTTCACCCCTTGACTGCTTCCGAGGCTCGGGCTGGCCGCTGTGGGGACTGCCATGGCGCTGCCGACCTCCGTCAGAAACCGAATCGGGGCCGCGTCCCGCGTTGCGTCGGCCTTGCCCCCCGGGATCGTCTGCGGCGTTTGTTGTTTGGCCTGTGTCCCCAGCCACCCTGTCGCATCTTACGGCGTCTGCCGACATCATCAGTTATCGCCGGCACGTCTCGCTTATTGTTTCCCGCAAAGTCAGGCTGCATATCTGGGCGTATCTGGGCAAGGCGGACAAAACGTGGCCCTGCATTGGCATTGGGCACCTCTTATTGCCCCACCGTCTCATTCCTGCGTCATCTGCGAATCTCATCACATTCCGTTTGCTGTCCGGCACGGTGTGTTTGCTGCCATTGCGCCGTTCCCAGCACCTATTCATCGTGCCATTGACCGGGGCCCCTTTCCGCTGATATGCGGTGTGGATGGATCAAGATGCAAGAGATGCCTGTGTTATTTCCCGGGAAACCAGATTGCCATTGGCGATGGGGCAAAACGCCCAACCTCGGAGCCGAGCCGTGCGATGCCGCTGACATGTGACCTGGCCGCGGCGCTTTGGCGTGACAACGACGAGTTTCACCTCTACCCGTCCTCTTAACGCGGACATTTCTTGACGCATCCCCCCTCCGCGTCCTGCGGCCCAGGCCCGTCGCTGCAGGTACACGGGACGTCACGCGCTCCCACGGTGCTGCGGTGGTGAGCCATCCGATGGATTTCGGCGGCTCCTACGCACACGTAGGGCCTGGAGCCCGCCATCGTCGGCGGGCATGGCCATGACGGCGTGGACGGCGCCAGGGGCCTGTAGAGAACCCTTGACCTGCTCGCAAGGCGGTTTCAGAGGGCCCGGGTGTGCGTTGCTAGCTGCAGATCTGGTTCTCGCCAGGGTCTTAAACTTACGAGTACGGAGCATTGGACCTATGCAAGAGCGAGTAAGTACGAGTAATACATCCATTGCTCCTCTGAGGAACGGGCTTCTACCTGGAACCTTGCAGGCCGGGGACTCTTGGCACGACGGGAGCAACGAGGCGCATCTGCGGAAGGAGGGTTTGTGACGAGGCGTGGTTTGGGAGATGCAACACGTGGCCTGTGCCAGGGCTGTGCATGTCCAACAAGACGCGATATCCAAAACGCGGCCTCTTGAGACAGAGGCGCTGCTAGGTTCGCATGTACCACCAAAAGTCGGCACATTTTGCGACAACGCTCGTACGCTCATCTTCGCTTGGACGCCAGGACGTGCTCTATTTTCCATTGCAAGATGTACTATACATGTCTGCCTCGGCGATGCGCCCCCTCTTTCACACCCCGGGGCCTCAGCACGCTCGAGCACTGTGGTTTTTCCTACGCTCGTCCGTCTCCGAACGCGTCCCCGCCGTCGGTATCAAATGAAGAAGCAGCCCAACGCCATCGCTAGTCTCCCGGCGGCTGCCCCATGGCAGCAACGTAGCAAGGTGGTAAAGGAGAGAAAACAAGTCAACAAAGAAAGCGCCCATCCCACACGATGGTCCGCGGGCGTCTATATAGACGTAGGCGCAGCATCCGCCCTCCACCCCTTGCTCCGCATGTTCATCTCAATCGTCTTCCAGATCTGCTCCACCACCTCCTTGTCCCTGAAGCGGGACGCGTCCTGCCCGTCGCCGCCCCGCCAGCGGTCCACGCCCGTCGACAGCACGCGGTGGCCCCAGCTGCGGACGTTGTCGGGCGCCTGCTCGCCGCGCCAGCCGACGAACACGCCGAGGGTGTGCTTGAAGAGGTCGTTGGGGCTGCTCCACTTGTAGTTCTTGAACTGCCACGTCTGGCCGGTGGTGAAGACGGCGACGACGCGGTTCCAGTACTCGGGCTTGAACTGCTCGGAGCCCTCGACGAGGATGAAGCGCATGGGGCGGTTGGGGTCGACGCCGCGCATGGTGCGCTGGACGTGGAGCATGCTGGCCGTCGAGGCGGCGGCGTCGGGGGGAACGAACTTACCGTCCTCGAGGAACGAGCGGGCGTTGGACATGCGGAGGAGGGACGACGCCGAGGGCGAGAGCAGGATGATGGGGTCTGGCCGCCGGGAGGGGCCCTTTTGGTTGATCGAGAGGGATGGGTTGGTGCTGACGGCCGCGGCGGACTGGGACTTTTTCTGGATAAAAGGCACGGCAAGTTTTCGGACATGGGAGAAGTCCTGGTCAACGTTAGCTACAAGGGCGGGGCTTTGTGAACCGGGGACGAGCTTGCCGTAGGCTTGACGCCCCTCAGGACGGTGTTGCGGTCGCCCATCCGGCGCTCGCCGTCGTAGACGCTCGCGAGGCGCGGGTCCAAGGTCCCCCTGCCCGACCTCGCCTTTGCGGCCGCCGACACGGCGCCGGGCTTGGCCGCCGGCGCCGCGCCCGCCGCAGCAGCGTCCGCATCGCCCGCCAGCGGCTTGATGTACTCGCTCTCCTCGCTGGCGCCCTCGAGCCACGTAATCAGGTCGAGGCGCTCGATGAAGCCCAGGTTCTGGACCCTGCCGGCGGCGCCCGCGGCGGCGAGCTCGTCGTTGAGCGTCGTGGCCGAGGCGTTGTACTCGGGGATGGCGAGCTCGCGGTTCAGCCAGGCGAAGTAGATGCTGCGCAGGTCGACGGGCTTGTCGTTGGAGATGAAGCGCGTGGGGGCGTCGAACGGCAGCGCGGTGCCGCGGCCGGGGAACCGCAGGTGCGAGGCCTGGGCGAGGGCCGCCTCCGCGGCGCCGGGGTCGTCGGACGCGCTGGGGACGAGGGGGCTGCCGGAGGAGACGGCCTGGCGGAGGAGGAGGAGGGGGTCGTGGTCGGCGAGGGCCATGATGGCGGATGGCGGGCGCGTTGACGCCTTGGTTCGCGAGGTGGCCGTCGAGGCGTTGTGCACGACGGGGACGAGGGCCGTAGGCGTAGAGATGCGCACAGTTCGAAGGCGGCGGGAGGCGAGAGCGTGAGCAGCCAGGGGTTAAGGGGCTTGCCCTCGTGGATGTGGAGAGACGATCTTGCTGGTGTCGGCGGTGGTGGCGGCGGTGGATGGAGAAGCTTTGCAGAGCCGCATCGGGCAGGGATGTGAGCGCACCCTCACAGCCTACTAGCCAATCAGCAGCCCCCTTATCCGCAAGTCGCAACTCGACGACTTTCAGTGGACAAACCTTCAGCTTGGGCTCTGGAGGAGACGTATCTGCGGCTAGGGAAGAGGGGACCAATACGTCCATGCGAGATGCCCAGGACGGCGTCGGTTGCCGGTTGCCGCATCTCGTCCCAACTGCGCGGATCGCGGGCGACCGGCTCGTCATTGGCACGGCGACGAAAATATGCAAACAAACGGCCAAAGGAATACGACATGCATTCATGCGGGTGGCACCATTCTACGATCTATATGCCATGCCAGTCAGCTCCCCGCGGTTTCTCATGATGATCTAAAAACATCCAACACCCAGCCATCGCGATGCAACTGCCTCGCAGCAGCAAGACACCACCAACGCCGTAACAACAAAGGCCGCCCTGGCCAAACGCACCCCGTCGACGGTGCCTTTATATACCAAACACAAGTTTCATGCGCTCGTATGTGTAGAAGCTGACTGCCACCATGGGAATCACCTTGATGTACCCAATCGTCAGCCCGACGAAGAAGCCCCGGATCCCCCGTTCCTGGAAGATGGTCCTGGCCGTCTCGCCAAGCTTCAGCCTGCGGCCATCACCGACCGCGCCGCCGACTTGCATCCGCCGCCGGATGACCTCGAGCGGGTACGATGACGTTTGGGAGATGAGGCCGGCTATCCCGCCCGCGCTCAGCTCGGCCCAGGAGCGCAGCGGCGCGGGCTTCCCGGGCGGCTGGTTCTTCTTCCTCGGAAGGGTCGTGTGCTGCGCGATGGAGGGGTGGCGCATCAGGTCGCTGACGGTGTCGTGTGTCAGAAAGGACATGCCGGCGTACGGCAGCATGCCCAGGAGCGTGGGATAGAAGCCCCGGTAGAAGTTGATGAAGCCGATCCGCGGCGCGACGGGCTCGACCGTATTGGCAGCCCCTGCGACGGCAGGCGGCGCGTTGGGTAGCCTTGCGGCCGCCGTCTTCTCGACCGGATGCTCGTTGTATATCTGCCGGCAGATGGACGTCAAGGATGAACGGCCCTCGCGCTTCGTCTCGAACGCGAGGCGCACGCGGACAACTTCCAGCGGATACGTGAAGAAGACAGAGGTGACGCCGGCGAGACTGCCGCTCAGCAGCCGCCGTACCGGCGTCTCGTGGTTCTTGTCGGGGATGATGACGGCTCGGATCTGTTCGTACGCGAGGAACTTGATGCCGGCGTAGGGGAATATCCGAAGCAGCGTGGCGGAGTGGCCCCTGAACAGCCCGAGGCCGCCTTCTGAGCGGTAGATGTCTCTCATGGCGGTCGCAACGCCGAACGAGGACCCCGTGTATTTTGCGAACTGCGGGTTGCTGGCTTGGAAGAGGATCTTGACGCGGTCAAGCGGCGCAACAAGCGTCTTGGCCTGTTTGCGACACCGTCAGCACGGTGCCCTCCGTCTGTCGCTTCTCACGTCGGGGGTGTACTCACAGCGCAGCCTGCCATGCCGCCGGCGACGCCCGACCGCCAGACATAGTCCCAGGACCTCGTCGTCTGCTTGCGCGGCGTCAGCGCCTCGTCGTCGGTGGGACAGACGGCCGGGTCCCTCTTGTCCGCGGCGGCAGCAGCAGCTGCAACGCCGACGTGCTGCCGCGCCTGCTGGACCTGGTCGCGCGCAATCTCGGACATGGAAGGGGCATGGTCCACGAGGGCCGACGACGACGGCATTCCGATCGACCAGCTGGCTCGGGTGTGAATGTGGCGTCTCACGGCACTGGCATGCCGGCGCGCGTCGTGCGGCGTGTATCCAGCGGCGTAGGAGGACGAGTCCGCGAGCGTGGGTTGTGTCCCGAAGCACAATGCGGCTGTAGGAGGATAAAGCGTCGAGGTTCGTGGTGTCTGTGAGGTGGAGGAGAGCGAGGCGGTGGTGAGGAATTTCCCACGGGCCCCGGAATGGGCGCCGGAGCCCGGACGTCATCTGCAGCGCTTTAGTGGCCACGCCCGCTGAAAAGGCCGCCACCCAGCGGCCATTTCTAGCCGAGGTGGGGGCAAGCCGCGCCGGAGCGTTTCGAGCCGAGGATTGCCGAGGCGCTGGCACTGACCGAAGGCGCCTCTAGTAGAGTCTTCCAGGGGGGGGAGGATACGTAAGCCAGCTGAAATGTCTCTTCCTGCGCCTCTGCCCTCATGATCCCAGGGCACAAGAAACCGCCGGAGCCGAGCCCCGGCGGCTACACGGACACAGCCCCCAGCATCCTCTTCCGAAACGACGACGCGTCCGTCGTCTTGCTCGACATCCCCCGGTCCCTCGAGGAGAGCCAGGTCCTGCCGGGGCAGCCCCCGGCGCGCCGCATCTACTCGGACCCTCCGCCGGCAGAGCCGTTCCCGACGCCGGAGCCGAAAGATAGTGGTCCTAGCCGTGGGGCCGGCGCGGCCCATTCTTGGCTGCAGCAGTCCTCAGCCGCGCGCGTCGCCGACTTGATGACCGCCGCAGCCGTGCAGGACGCCTTGCAGCAGCTCGCAGACCAGTACGCAGGGCCATTCCATCTTCCTCGTCTGGCCGCTCCGCAGCGCCATGCCCCGGCTGTGTCCGCGTCCCCGCCTGTCGTGCCCCCGGATGCCAAATACCTCCATGGGTCGATACACGACCTGCGGCGCACGCTCCTCGACACGGCGCCCAAGTTCAACCTCATTGTCCTCGATCCGCCGTGGCCGAATCGCTCCGCCCGGAGGCGAACGGACAAGTACTCCACGGCCGGCAGCCTGCCAGAGATCCGCGAGCTGCTCACGAGCATCCCCGTGTCCGCCCATCTCGCCCCGGGCGGCCTGGTCGCCGTCTGGACGACCAACAAGGCCAGCATCCCCGAGCTCCTCGCCTCTCCCGCCGGCGTCTTTGCATCGTGGGGCCTGGAGCTGGCGACGGAATGGACCTGGCTCAAGGTCACCGGGTCTGGCGAGCCGCTCTACGACATCGACTCGGCGTGGAGGAAGCCGTGGGAGAAGCTGCTCATTGCGAAGCCTCGTGGTGCCCGCCCGCCCGGCGCGCTCAGGCCCAGGGTCATCGTCGCCGCCCCGGATACACACTCCAGGAAGCCCAACCTGCGAGGACTGTTCCAGGACGTGCTCGGCCAGAGCTACGTCGGCCTCGAAGTCTTTGCGCGCAACCTGACGGCGGGGTGGTGGAGCTGGGGAGACGAGGTCCTCCGGTTCCAAGAGGCTGCTTACTGGCAGCCGGTAGCACACCAATCAGTACAAATATAAGGCCCCTATTTGCTTAAAAGGTTTCTTGGCTATTTCAGATGTGCCGGCAGTGATCGTGACTCGGCGATGGCTACAGTATTGTACAGCTGTCGTGTCCGCTAATCATACAACGCGTGGCCGCAAGACAGCAGCCGCTCAGGGCCCGAATATTCCCTCTTAGATGTGTAGCCTCCACATGTTGACCCTCTCTTTGGCGCCTCGTTCCCGCTCATGACAGCGGTACGGTCTCGCCCTTCTTCGCATCGCCGTTTTTGGCCGCGGCGTCGCCCTTCCGGTCCGCCCCCAGCAGGCTGTCCCACTTCGGATCCAGCACCACGTCGTTGGACCACTTGACCTGCCCAGACAGCATCTTCTCGGCCAGGCTGGCCAGTTCTTTCCTCTCCTTGGACAGCGGCTCCTTGCTCTTCATGGGGATGGTAAACTTGTGCTGGTGGAGCTGCTCCTGGTTGCGCTTCTCCATCAGGTCCTCGCGCATCTTCCACAGCTCGTTGCTCCACGGCTCGAGGTTCGTCGGCAGCTCGGGCCACTGGAAGGGCTTCGCTAGCTCGACCGTCATGATCTTGAGCGGCTGGGGCCGGTACCACGACCGCGAGTGTGAGTTGCGCTGCGTGAGCGGCTGCTGCTTGACGTACGACCGCACCGTCCTGACCTCGACGCTGTACAGGTTCCATAGGTAGTCGCGGAGGTCGAACTTGGTGAACCGGAGGGGCACTTTGAAGCAGGCCTCGTTGGGCGGGAGGTGCTCCTTTCGCAGGAAGGTGATGACATGGTTGGGCCTGGGAGAGTGAGATTGTTAGTAGCGGCATAGTGTAGGCGGTCGGGGCGGGAGCGAGCTTACAGAAACACCTGCTTCTGCCCCAGCTTAAAGGCTGGTAATTGGCGTGCGGCTGCCTTTGCTGCTTCGGCCATGTCGCGCACGTGCTGGGGAGGTTGTCGCGACGAGCTGATCTGGACGGCGAAGAATTTCAGGGCCTCGCGCTGCGCTGATTGGCCTGGCGGCAGAGTTCGGCCGGTTGGTTACGTAATCAGGGTAGGTAGGTTCTGACAATTGCACCACGTCCTCGTGTTGACAAGACGAACGCTCAATTAATCCAGTGCTACTGAGCAGCGGCTACGAAAGATGGTCTACACCGGTGGCACTTCGTACCTGTACGTTGCAACCGACTTCATTCTCACATACGGCAACCATCCTTGTCCTTGTCCTCGTTCAGGTCCAGCATGTGCTCCATCCTCCTGGTCAGCCAGTCGGCGCACCGAATCTCGTCGTACTTCTTCTCCTCGCCGGGCCCGACGCAGCTGTCCAGCACGCCGCAGCTCTCGTGCAGGCCGAAGCCCCAGAAGAAGGGCATGCTGATGCGCTCGCGGCCGCTCCGGTTCTGCACGCGGTGCACGGTGCTGACGTACTTGTCGTTGGTGATGCGCTGCAGGTAGTCGGCGATGTTGACGACAAAGGTGCCCGGGATGGGCAGCGCGTTGAGCCACTGGCCGTCGCGGCGGAGGATCTGCAGTCCGCCGTTGCCGTCCTGCCAGAGAATGGTGAAGAACTGGAAGTCGGTGTGCGAGCCGAAGGACGTGGGCGCGTCCGGGTCGTCGGGGGCCGCGGTCTTGCTGGCGGGGACGGGCGGGTAGTAGTTGAAGCCGGCGGGGCAGCTCGGGTATTGCACTTTGGCGTCAAAGGCATCTTCGGGGAGATGGAGGGCCAAGGCCAAGGCCCGCGTCAGTGCCCTGGCGAGGACAAGGCAGGCCTGGACGTATCGCACGACCGCCTCCTTGAGGTGCGGCAAGTTGGCCGTGGCCTGCCACGGATAGTCGTGACGAATGTGCTTCGTCACATGCTCGGGAAGGTCCTCTGG
Organism: Tolypocladium guangdongense; assembly: GCA_022114105.1. Classification (NCBI taxonomy): domain Eukaryota; kingdom Fungi; phylum Ascomycota; class Sordariomycetes; order Hypocreales; family Ophiocordycipitaceae; genus Tolypocladium; species Tolypocladium guangdongense. Next base: position 2,824,747 of record NRQP01000001.1, on the reverse strand, counting down.
CCTCGGGACGGTTGGGTCAATCCTGGGGTCATAACTGACGTAGAAGGCCTCATTGAGGTCGATTCCCTCATCCGCGTTGATGCGCCCTCTGTCCGGCCCCTTGAAGCCATTGAGGAATGGGCTTACTTTGGCCTCTGCCCTCATCTTGGTCTCCAGGTCCTGGCGGAAAAAGTCCAGGCACGCGGCACAGGCATCGTCGGTGACGTCCGAGGGGACGCCGTGGTTAGCGATGTAGAAGAAGCCGGTGTTGGTGGCGGCGTCGTGGATCTCGCGCGCCACGGCCTGGCGGCCGGCGAGCGAGTCGCCGAAGATGGGCGAGACGTCGATGAGCGGGATCTCGGAGGGCGAGGCGTCGCGGAGGGGAGTGCGGAGGACCGTTCGCGTGATGGGGCCGTTGCCGGACGCCAGCCGGAGCCGGGCCGTCTCGGGGCCGGTGCCGGGGGTGCCGGGGGCGCTGGGGCTGGCTGTTGCTGCGGTGGCCATGGTTCTGCGATGAGAGGAGCTTGGGACGGACTACCCTTGACCCCCTTTCCTGGGATGAGGCGGGGATATATATATCTGAACCGTTGCTGCCCATTGCTGCGTTGCTGCGTTGGGCTGGCAGATGGGGGAGATGGGTCGCACAAGACGGCTTGCCGTTGGGCAGCCGATGCGCTGCATCGGCTCCACAAAATTCAATCAACTGCCGCGACCTCGTTCACGTTTCATCTTGAGAGTGAATTTAAATGGTGGGAGCAAGTGGTGAGCGCTGTGCGACAGCGGCGCCGGAACCACGCTCGCTGAAGCTGCCGTGCGATGCGCCGCGTTCACTACGAGTCCCGTCACTGCACGCGCACCGCGCACCGCACGACATTCATCCGCCTCGGGGCCCTGTTCATGAACCTTCCACCGCCATCGCGAGCCTTTGACCCAGACTCCCACGAGCCGCTCCGCGCCACCGCAGCATGGACGAGCCCGCCGCTACATCTGGCTCCCTGAGCCCGCCGCCGTCCGCCGCCGACGTCGACACCGACTTCGACATCGACATCACGCCTCGCCCAGCCCGCGCCGCGACGCCCCGGAAGCGACCCTCCTGGACCCCCCGCCGTCGCGAGAAGAGCCCGCGCGACAGCTCCGACATGGAGTCGGAGCAGTCGGCCGCCGACACCTCCCAGCTGCAGCCCGCCGCCGACGTGGACCTGGCCGAGGAGCTGGAGCTGGAGAAGCAGCGCTACCCCGGCGCGAGCACCTGGGCCCGCGACGAGGAGCGCCTGTTCGAGGTGCTCTTCCTCCGCCAGCACCTGCCGCTGCTGCCCGCGCACTGGGACGTCGACTTTCGCGGCGTGCCCATGGCGGACAGCATCTTCCAGACGTCGGACGAGTTCCCGCCCGTCGTCTACGCGCACTCGAGCAGGGAGTTTCAAGGTCGGGGCCAGCCCTCGCAGTCGCCCCGTGGGAGCCCGAAGCTGACTCGCGACGACAGCCACCATGGCCCTGCTGCGGCTCATTGACCTCACCTCCAGCGTGCGGACGGCCTGCCAGTCCGGCCTGCGGCGCAAGGCGCCCGCGCTCATCAAGAAGGGGATAGGCCACTTCCTCAACTGGGCCGCCGAGGACGGCGGCTACAAGTTCCTCAAGTACGTCCCCAACATCGTCGTCGAGGCCATCGACGCCGGCATGGAGGAGGGCGACATCACGAGCGTCATGCAGCGGCGCATGCGCGCGCTCGCCCGCACGCAGCGCGAGTTCCTGCGCGTCGACCGCGACCCCGAGTTCTGGAACGTCGACGAGCAGCGGGCGCGGGATCCAGCCCTGTCGCTGGGTGAGCTGCTGCTTGAAAAGTACGCGCTCGACGATGACGGGTCGACGAGCGCCGAGAGGTGGTCCGTTGCGGACGAGGACGCGCCGGTCGGGATGGAAGATGGGGCTAAGAGCCAACCGGACATGCAGAGTCTCTCCCCTGGCGACAAAGCGGCAGGCAACTGTGAGTCTCCCAAAGCCGCCGGCAGCAAACAGCCCCCCAAGAGCCCAGAGCGGCCGCCCTCCAACGACGCAGACACCGACCCAGACGCAACCATCACCGCCGCCTCCCCCGACACCACCCAGTACCGCCGCCCGCCGCCCGTCGTCTACGGCCTCTTCGTCCTGCGCACCTCCGTCTTCCTGCTCACCGTCGACGCCGCCAGGGGCGAGACGGCCTACGTCAGCTTCCACGTCGACGTCCACTTCATGGACCGCCAGCAGAGCGTCTGGAACGCCTTGACCGTCGCCGTCGCCGTGTGCCTCGCGCGCGACGAGCTCATGGCCCGCGCCGCCGACTTCGAGCCCGCCGACGCCGTCGTCGAGAGCGACCCCGACGCCTGAGGGGCGCTGTGTGGTGAGGTGGGCTTGCGTTCGCATCTTGGCGCGTTTTGCGTCTTTTCGTATTTCCGAGGGCATGCGGAGTTTTGCGGTATACCCGGTTTTGTACTTAGAATGCGGATACCCCTTTTTGCGGTCCCGAACTGCTTGACGCGCGCGTCATATGAGAACTGGAAACGCATCACGTCTTAGGGGAATGCCATGTATCTGGAGTATTAGAAATGAGATGATGTCAGGACATGTCGTCCATGCTGTCTATGTCTCTTGAAACCCAACTGGCATCAATACCGTCTATCGCCCCAACGCCGACAATGATGGCCGTGTACCGCCCACGTGAAACCCCTTCTCATATCTACGCATACACGCATTCGCCTTTTATATCTGTACGCTCAAACACCACACCGGTCTACTCAAACATATACAACGCAAAGGAATCGTCACGGGTCCTCCTTGTCGGCTGGCGTCCACACCTCCAGCTGGTGCAGCAGCCGCTGGTACAGGAACAGCATGCAGCCGCTCTGGATGAACGTCCAGACACCGCGCGGCCCGACGCCGCGGAACCACCCGGCGAGTCCCTCGGTGCGGTAGATGACCCTCAGGCCGGTGATGACCGAGGACGTCTCGAGGGCGATGGCGCCGGGCTGCGGCCGGTGTGTGCTGGGCGACGAGGTCGATATGTGGCGCTTCTGCGGGTTACAGCCCTTGGTGCGACTTGACGGGTCCGCGGGCGGGTTGACCTGCGTCTGCAGTCGGGTCTTGATGACGTCGAGCGGACAGGTGATGATGCCGGCGAGACTGCCGGCGGCGGCGCCGGTGAGGAGCTCCAGCGGGACGCCAATGTCGCGGCTCTGCTTGTGTTTCCTGGCCCAGGTGGTGAACTGCTCCCAGAACATGAACTGCAGCGCCGAGAAGGGCAGGTCGCGGTAGAGCGTGGCCTTGTAGCCGTAGAAGAGGGCCGAGGCGCCCTCGGTGCGGACAATCGTGCGCGCGGCGTCGACGGTGCCGCGGTAGTTGTAGCCGGAGCGGAAGTGCGAGTTGTTGTACCGGCCCTGGAGCTGGAGGCGCGTCTTGAGGACTTCGGAGGGGACGTAGACGACCGAGGCGGCCAGATCGCCGAGGAAGCCTGCGCAGCGTTAGCCTGAGTGATTTGAACGGGGGAATCGACTCGCCCGCAGAGAGATAGGCCAGGTGATGCTGCAGGCCGTGGTCGATGAGAAACCTCTTGCTCCATTCGTACGTGCCAAAGAACAGAACGGTGCCCGGGAACGATCCGCCCAGCGCAGGCAGCCAACCGCTGTACAGCCCTCTCCGAACGCCCTCTTGCCGCCATATCGTGTAGTACGACTGCCCCAGAGAAGTGTATTTTGGCGGGATGTTCGGATCGCCCTGCTGCCGCGTCTTGACCGTATCCAGCGAGTGCATCAGCAAATCGCCCGTCGACCCTCCGAAGCCACCCGCGATCATGGCCTACACGACCACCACCAGTCAGCGCATGTCCCAGACCATCACCACGATGAGATGCGGGCGGGGGGGCGTGGGACGCACATGGAGGTACGGCGGCCGGCCCTCAGCCTCGACATCCTCCGACTTCATGATATGACGCGGGTCGGACCCTCCGACGCTACGTTCCGACGGGCCGAGCGAGTATCGTCCCGCATGGCGAGGGGGCGGCGGCTCCGGCGCGAGGAGGCCGTCGTCGAGCGCGCCGCTGCTGCTGCTCGGGGTCGCTGCCGCAGTCGGGGATGTCGAGCCGGCCGAGAAGAAGCTGGAGAGCTGGGAGGCCAGGGGCATTCCCGACGGCGACTGATGGGACGGCGAGGAGCCAGGGATGAAGCACAGAGGCCACGCGCCCGGCTGAAGCAACCGCTGGGCTGACTGGATACACGGTGTTTGCGCTGTCTATTTCGCTGCAAAGGAGGGACAGAAGGGAGGGCGGTCGTCGCGCGAATGGAGTCGAGGTGTGCGTTGATAAGACTGCGAGTCGCAGATCTTTTTGCGCTCTTCCGACATTATCGCCGAGCCACCACCATCGGCCGGTTCCCGCGGGTGGCCCGTGCGCGGCGTCTTCCTTTCAGCGTCACTGGTCGGCCTGACCAAGCCACCTTCACCATCATTACAACTACAAAACACCACGACTGGAAGCACACACAGATTTGCGCAGTTGAAGACGGTGATCTAGGCCGAGAAATGCTCCGGTCCAGCTCGTTTCGCGTTATCGTGAAGTAGTAGTCCATGTCGGCCATGCCTCTTATTACATCACATCAGTGCTCTGTTGACAGTGTTGCTCTGTAGACAGTCTCCGAGTCAATCCCAGCGCAGACTCAAATAGCACGGTCGCCGGCTGACGTTCCTTGTTCCCCAATCCACCGACAACAGCAGCATTGATCATCGTCGTTCTCATCCCCCCCCGCGACTCTCCGTGTCCCAAAACAGAACACAACAACTTGTTCGCCCACGCGCCTATAAGCCAGAACACCATCCCAAGCACAACCTCCAATCCTCCGTCGCCCGCCATGACTTTCTGATATCCCCTCTCGACTCCCCGATACCCAACCTCCTCCCGCCCGTGGCCCGCGTGAATGTGTCCAAACACCACCATCCGCGGTTGCGTCCTGGCCACCTCCCTCGTCAAGTTCGGACAGCCCTTCCCCTCGAGGTCCAGGTACCCTTTCGGGGGTCCATGCGTAAGCAGCACATCTGTCCCCTCCGGCACGGCGCCAGTCCAGACATCCCGGATGGGCGGGTGCTGAAATGTAAAGGTACCGAACTGCGGCGTCCATGGGGACCCGAAAATGCTCAGTCTCCGCCCGTTGGCGAACTCGAGGGTCTTGGACGAGTTATTCAGGTATACAAGGTCATGCCACTCCAGGTCCGCGAGCGATTGCACCTCAGTTTCGCAGATTCTGTCCGGAAACCTCGCTGAATACTCAGGGTCGAGGAGCTTGTCGTGGTTCCCGGCTATGACGACTTTGTGTCTATGCGGCAAGGACGCCAGCCAGTCTACCTGCGCTTGCAGCCCCTCGAAGGAGCCCTCGTTGGTGAGATCGCCGGCGTGGAGGAGAAGGTCGCCGTCGGGAACGTCGGGTTGAGTCTCGTGCGTGTCGGAGATACAGACGATGGTGATGGAATTGGAGGGACCGGCAGGCAGGCCAGGGGAAATGGGGGCCCTGCGACAATGGAGCCGGCGCGCAAGGAAAGCTGCGGGCTCGCGGAGGAACTGTTGCCACAAAGTCGGCCGCGGGGGCGTCCAAGTTGTAAGGCGAGGCGCCATCAAACCCGGACTCGAAGAATGCAGGCTTGGGTGAGGCGGTTTCGAACAATGGGAGACTGCAATACGGGCTCACAGCCGGAACTACAGCTGGTCGGTGAGGAGCTTGTCATGTGAGCAGATGCGGATTGATACATGTCAATAGAGGAATAGGACATGGGACGTGACACAGGCATGTTGGGCCTTCAGTATGATGCCATCTACGGAGTCCGTAGTATCGTAGCTAAAAATAGACGGAGGTTTACAGAGGGCCACAGGCCCTGGCACGTGACTTCACGGAAAAGGGGCTAGAGAGTTTTCTCTTCGTCAAATCAATCAACAATCGACAATATCACATGTACATTCAATCAATTGAGGATTGCCTCACATCATCGTTATTATCATCGTGTCCGCATGCCCGCTCGACGGCGGCAGAAGACCCGCCTTTTTAGCGTCAACCTTCTGACGACTTACTCGCACTCGTGCTCCATACGGAGGCGCTTAGAGTGCGTGTGAGTCTACGGGTCATGGCCCCAAGTACGGACATCCCAACCAGGGCCTTTGTACTCGGGCTGAAGTATAGCGGCAAGACTACCTCTGAGGTTGCAGATATCACAGGTATCTCTACCCGTCAAGTCAACCGCATCTACGCTAGGGCCCTTGAGCGTGGATTTGATCCAAACTGCCGGCCCGTGACTATCAAGGACGACTTCGTCAAGGATGGCCCTCGCTCTGGGCGCCCGTCGAAGCAGACAAAAGATGTCGAAGAGAAGATCGTGGGGAAGGCGCGCCGCGATGGGGATGGAAGGGAGAAGACGTGTGCTGATATTGCCGAGGAGCTCCAGTCCGAGGGAACTCATATTTCCTCGACGACAGTCTGGCGGGTCTTGAAAAGGCTTGGGTTGAATAAGGCGAAGCCGACTGAGAAGGAGGAAGCCTGGATTGACGAAGACGATGATGGCGGATCGGCTACCCCAGCGCCTTGAGCGAAAGGACTGGACCTTGGGGGATTGGAAGAGCGTCATTTAATCTAACGAGGCCTCCGTCGTCTTGCTCCATCGCAGAGGCAGCTATCGCGTGTGGCGCAAGAGCGACGAGGCGTTTGTGAAAAGCAGCATTCGCGAGCGATGGAAAGGCTCTTCTGAATTTATGTTCTGGGGCTGCTTTTCCCATTGCTGGCCCCCGGGAGACTGCGCAAGAGAAGAAAGCCGCTGGCGAAGCAATTGCGGGCTCGAGTCTGCTGCGAAAGAGAAACAGGAGCTTGAGAATTCGATGAGGTAATTAAACGCACGCCGGCCAGCTACCTGGGGAAAAGCCCCAATAGCGATGGAATCACGAAAACAGCAAGCTCTCGCGCCGCAAGGCATCTGGGATCGATTGGTAATAATATTAGCAAAAGATCCTTATCCCAAAGCTCTTCCTGTTGCGAGCAATGTGCAAAGGACCGGCGAGCACGGTCGTGCAAGACGAGGCTCCTGTACATAGGTACTCATTACATCCAGCAATGTCTACGACTTTCATCAAGTATAGCGACTTCTTTGATGCGGCACCTCTCCCGATCTTAACGCAATTGAGCCTGCCTGGCCCTTTATGAAGAGATTTGCTACGACAAAAGGGGTTCCGAAGAACCGGCAAGACGCTATCATGGCTTGGAATGCTGCTTGGGGAAGAGCTGCCGCAAGGCCGTATCCGAGCTTGGATTGAGAGAATCCTAACGCATGTACAAATGATCATCAAGCTTGAGGGAGGTACTCGTAGTGAGGAGTATCGTATCGTAGCTATCCGTACGCCAAGCACAGGCCCCAGCACGTGACTTCGTGGAAAGGACACACAAATCCAAGCAACACACATGATAATTGAGAGCTGCCTTATTACAGCCGTTATCATCATCTTTTTAGTATCCGTTCGCGTGCGACGGAAGACCCGCCTTTTTAGCGCCGACCTCTGACAAGTAAGGTACAAAGACCGACCCCGTGAATGCTCCCCCACGTTGGGCACAAGTCCATAAGACACAAGCTCATCACGAAGACCGCCGGCGGCTCTAGTCACGACGCGACGATGCAATGGAAATTTCCCAACATCCTCTGTCTCTGGAGGAGGGCCATCAATTTGGATGGGCACGAGCCTCCGTCATCCGTCCCCGCAGATTCCGCGAAAGCCTTGTCCACGGACAATCGCTTCCCCCCAGCTCCCAGAGACCTTCTCGCCAACCGCGTCGTCTATGAAATCCCCCTGCTCAACCGCAGCGTCGATCGCGACAGCGATAGCCCGCTAGCCGCGCTCGACCGCATCTATGAGCACCTCGTTCTCGACCAACACATTGAGATCCGCAACGAGATCGAGGCATTCTGGTACCACGCCGCCTGGGCGGTCCGCGACATCCCCGACCCGCGCGACCCAGACCCCGAGCGCTACGCCTGCCTCGCCTGCATACCGGCGCTCTTGTGCTTGGCCTTCAACAGGAGGATCGAGTTGGGGCTGCCTCGCGACGCGCCTCCCATCTTCACTCGCGACATGTTGGAGGAGTGGAGGGCGCAGGAGCGAGAGTACGAGGCGGAGCCTCCGTGGGTAGACGGCGTGTTGCGCTTGGCAACGACGCTGGCCATACCACACTGGGATAACGAGAAGCGCGATTTCGTCCCTTTGGAAAGCTTCGATGACTCCAAGGCCTCCCCGGAGTTTTCTAGGAAGAACATACTAATCTGGCAGCCGCACATCCATTTCGCCTAAAGACGGGACGAGGGCGCTCTGCCATGGCACCTCTCTTTGACCCGGATTCTCCAATACGTGTTATAATATCAAACTTGTCGCGTAGGACTATGCGCGCCAGTCGATGGCCCGGTGCCCGTACGCCTGGTAGTATGCCTCGTCCGCCTGTCGCAGCACCTCATCCGTCATGTTCTTGTTGTATTGCTGGCACCACTGCCGAACCGTGTGCGCACCTACAGTCTGGCTCCCACTCGCCTGGAGGTATTCATGCAAGTACACGACCGCGTCCGCCAGGTCATACGGCCGCGGGTTCGTGTCGCACAGCCGGTTCAGCTTCCCGCAAAACGCATACGGCCACGGCGCCGCGTACACCCTTAGACCCCCGCGCTCGAACACAACGGTCCCTGCTCAACCGCCGCCTCGAACAGTTCCCGCTGCAGCTGGGTCGGCATAAACAGCTGGGTCGCGTTGTTGAGCCACTCGGCACCCAGGCGCCCGCCGCGCTGCCGGTTCGCGAACCGTGCCGCCTCGTGGATTGTGTGGTGCATCGACGAGCTGGCGCTCTCAAGGAAGAAGTCGACGTCATGCGTGCTCTGCCGCGACTGCAGGTACAGCGTGTTGACGGCGCCGCCGACCGTCACGAGCTGGAGGCGCACGCCGCGCTGGTCTAGGAATGCGGCCATGTCGTCCAGCGCCGCGTTGAGCGTGTCGCGGTCGAGCTCCGAGGACGTATGCTGGATCGGCCGACCGCTCTGGTCTCGGTAAGGTGGCGGAACAAACACCATCGGCCTTTAAGCGGTGAACTGGTGCTGAGGACGTGGCTGGAGCTCCGCCTCGTCATTTATCAGTGGCTTTGAGGAATCGCAACCCATGATGACTGTCGGACTGGGTTACTTTGGTACCAGCCGCGATCGTCAATAGACTGCTGGGAGATCGGGACACGCGCCCCTACGTCGTTGACATCTGTCTTCTCCGTACGTCGCGGCGAAACTGGGATCTAGCGTGGCGTGCTTTCGCCAGTCTCTTGAATCTCTTGAAACGTGGGACATACTCATATATATGTCCTTAAGACGGAAGCCACAGGTCTCCGCTTGTGGCCAACACGATTGTTCATATCGCAGCGCTTCCGTCGCTGTTCTCGTGCTTGGTTGGTCCGCTGAAACACGGCTGTTTCTCTCCTAAATCTTGATGCTGTTCAACCATAATCCGTACAGGTAGCAGTCTCGTGAGCTTGGTCGGTGCTCTGCATGCAGCCCTGTCGACGTCTACTGGTCAGGCACGATTTTGGGGCCCAAAGGTACTGTTCTTGGAGCCATGCTGGGGAATTAACGCCGCACCTTGACTGGGTTAACCAATGAACATATTACTCTTTACCGCATCCTTATTATCAAGGCGCCCGAATAGCCGCGCGCGACTCTGCCTGCAGGCAGGGGCCATCATGCATAAATGGTTTTCTTGTTCCTGTGCCAATCACACCCCAGAACTGCCAACGTGGTCACACAGTCGCCAACGGCGCGGGGGAGATGGGCTTCGCCCCATGAAAGCACTCGTTCCACTCGTGGACTATCTCGGAAAATGTGTTTCCTCCGCTTGGGTAGTGGCAAACAAAATGACAGGTGGTTCGATATAGCTCTTGGCGCAGTTTTGCAACAGGCGAGGCAACGGAGTCCAAGTTGGACCGCAGATTCCACGAGATGGTGGGTGAATGTGAGCTGGAGCTAAAGCCAGCCCCTCCTGCCCATCATCCGAGGATTGGTGAGATTTCTGCCTTCAGGGCGAATCTCTGAGCCGAGGCAGTGGCACTGCTGTACCCGCTGGGACAGTCTGCTGATGGGCAACGAGCTTCCTTTGGGTGGTAGTCAATCAATCAATCATGCACCGTACTGGTATATTGCACTGCAATCGGCATAAACAAGACGAGAAAATGCGCCCTTCGGGGGCGAAGTCGTACACTGGCTCAGTAATGGCCGAAATGGCCCTTCCCAACGTCTGTCAAACACACAGTGTTATACAAGCTCCGACTCTCGTTCTGCTCACTCCACCAGCGGCCGCCCCTCGTGCTCCCACCACCTCACGGGGCCAAACCTCCTGAACGGATAGACAATGTGCGTGACGCGCCCCGTCAGCAGCCTCCGCGACACCGGCCCGTACGTGTTGCTGTCGAGGCTCGACCCCGGCGGGCCGTCGCCCTCGACCCACGCGTGGCCCTGCGGTATCCTCACCGTCGCGATCGGGTACGGCGGCTTCGTCCGCACGACGTCGCCCTCCAGTGCGACGACGCGCTTCACAGCCACAGTCTCTGGGTGCACCGGACTCCTATCCACACGAGCGTCAGACATCCGCTGCACGACATTCCCGCAGAGGAAAAAGTGCAGCTCACCACAGCGTCACAATCATCCCCCTCTCAAGCCCCTCCTGCGGCGCCCACTTGTAGTTCAAGATGACGTCCCTCCTCGGCGTCGAGTCCCTGTCCGCGTTCATAAACGGGTACATGGACGGGCCGTCCACGAGCGTCAGCTCCGCCACGTGCAGGTTGAACCACGCAATCACGGGGATCCACGTCGCGAACCCGATGAGCTGCAGCGCCGCCGTCCTGGCTGTGCTCGGCTGCCCGCTCTTCAGTCGCGCCCATAGCGAGCCGAGAGCCATGAGCACGCTGCGCGGATTGAGAGGCGGGAGGGGGTTGGGTGTTTGGTGAGATGCGTCTGAACTTTGCAGTAAATGGACGACTGAGATCTGGTGCGGGACGTGGACCCTGCGAACGCCTCCCTAGGCCACTGTGGGTTAGCGCGCCGTAGCGCGCCGTCAATGACAAGAAGACAGCCGAAACACTCTGATGCACCAAGGGACCGTGACAGTATGGCGATAATGGGCAGCAGCATGTGAAAGACGTCATGACATAAAGGGCCTGCATGCTAATACCAGAAACTGTAACGACTAATGAGTGTACGCAGTTTTTTCTTCCTTCAACGCCGTCTCGGGCGTCACGTGCTGTGGAATTGCTACATGATATACGGATATGCCTAAAATCTCCAGCCCATCTGCCCAGCTTCAGATTCCCCCCTTCCGCCGAGGTTGCTTCTTGCTGGTCAAGGTCTGATTCAGGGCTCCCGAAGTTGCAGCATTCTTGCATGGTCCTCAACCATTCTGGTCCAAACTCCCGGGAACCCCACAACGTACAGCAACTCCGGACTATTACTTAGATCGTCTCGGGAATGTTGTCGTCGCTGTCGCTCATACTCTCATCACCGCTGACCTCCGCGTTCTCGCGCTCCCTCTTCTCCATCAACGCTTGCAGCTCAGCGTCGTCGCTCTCCGTCACGGCCTTCGGCTCCATCTTGACAGTCAAGTTACCGCCCGCTCCCTGGATGCTCTTTCGAATATCGGCAATCGCTTCTTGCAGACGAGCAATGCCCAGGCTCTTGTCGAGGCAGGTGCTGGTAAGCACATACAGAGGCGGGGACACGAGCTTGACCTTGACTTCGGTACCGTTCTCGCCCTCGGCCGCGTTGCCCGCCTCGGCGGTTCGCAGCGCCGTCTTGACCGCGTCGATGCCCTCATATCCAAAGCAGGTGACTTCGATGTCGGCGCGGACCTTGGTTTTTTGCGGGGTAAGGCGCTTGCTGATGTACAGCTTCAGCTCGTCGGCGACAGGCTGACTGGGGAAGGTGATGTCGTTCCACACCTCCGGGTTGCTGGCCATGTGTTAGTAGACTGCAAACTAAATAGACAGGCGCAAGTCACCTACGTGATAGAAAGCTTAAAGGCGTCGATAGCGTGGCCAAATCTCCGGTTCAGCGGCCATGCGATCGTCTCGTACAGGGTTTCAATGGGCGTCTGCGTCTTCTCGGCGACGTGTCGCATGATCAGGTGGACCGTCTTGCTCTTGTTGTATCGCTCCTCACACTTTACCATATCCTCGGGTGACACTCGTCGTTTTGAAAGATCGATATATCCTGCCGGCCCCGTGTTAGCTTCCCGCAAATTGACCACCCCACGTGATTGGGTGGCAACGAGCAAGCACCACGCACCCTTTTCCTTGTCAACTCGAAGCACGACGACGACCTCATTGCGCCCGACTCTAATGAGCTTCTGGATAGATCGAATACGCCTTCGCGAAAGTTCGGAGAGGAGGATCATGCCGTCGATGTTGTCGTACTCGAGAAGCTTGACGTAGGCACCCATCTCGGCGATCTGTACGCAGGGTCAGCGAGCCCAGTTCGTACTCGACAAGGATGGTGACGAACCTGCTTCACGTTGACCATGACGAAGCTATCAATCTCCGGGTACTTCTCCTCGTAGAAACGGCAGTTTGTTAACGACATCTTGGCGGTTGTTGTCGCGGAATCAGAGGTTGGGTCGGTATGGAGGAGGTTTGAGGTGGGGTCGGTTCCAGAGTCGTCTCTCCGCACGCGATAGCCTTGGTTCGGGTCTGTTTCGATTCGTTCGCGTTCAAGCTGACGGCGCAACAGATCTGGCGGTGTGGTACTCGTAGCTGTGTCGTACGTCACGTCGCAATCGAGGCTGGTCTGTTGAAGTTGGGGAGAACAGAGAGTCATAATTTTGACATTTTGCGCAGTAGCAATGATGGTGGGGTGTGGCGGGGTGTGGCGTGTGTTCCGGAGCGGTCGGCGGCGGCAAAATTCGCCCCAGCTCGACAAAGGCTCGCGCTATCTTCACGTGACTGCCCAGGTCCGAAGTAAACAACTGCAGCTTCATCAACCCACGGTCGGCCGCGATAGCAATTCGGCCATGGCTCCAGGTATGAACATTTGTTGATTGCTATACCCTTATATTTGCGGGATCTATACTGACGGTGCGTCTTTGACAGCAACACAATTCGAGCTTTCCCCATCCCCGGGCGACGCAGTATCTGCGATTGTCTTCGCGCCGACTTCCCCAACGAAGCTGCTTGTCTCCTCCTGGGACAAGAAAGTGTACTGCTATGATATCGCGAGCGGCCCGGGCGAGACGAACCTGACGAATACGTATGAGCTCCGCGCCCCAGTACTGGACGTCTGCTTCGGCGCCGACGACAATGAGGCATTCACTGCTGGCATGGACTGGGGAGTTAACAGGTACCACCACCACCTGGACGTTGTGCTCCTTGATCACCAATTCTGATTGATGTAACTAGGATAAACCTCGAGAGTGGCGAAAAGACTCTTCTGAGCAGGCATGAGGCGCCGGTGCGATGTGTTGTCTACAGCCCTGAGCATGGTAACCTCTCCTCGACCTTCGAACACTCGTCGCTCCTCTGACGTGCCGTAACAGGCATTCTTGTTTCCGCCTCGTGGGACTGCAGCTTGAACATCCACAATCTCAAAGACCCCTCCAGCGAAACGATAAAGGTCCCCCTCCCCGGGAAGCCCCACGCCCTCGCCGCCAGCCCGTCCAAGGTCGTCGTCGCAATGACTGGCCGTATCATCAACATTTACGACCTCGACGCCATGAAGGAACTGTTTGCATCCGGCGGCAAGGAGCTGAAGCCATGGCAACAGCGGGAGTCTTCGCTGCGGTTCCTCACTCGTGCGGTCGCCTGCATGCCCAACGACGCCGGTTACGCTACCAGCAGTATCGAAGGCCGAGTTGCCGTGGAGTGGTTCGAGGACACCGCCGAATCGCAGGCTCGAAAGTTCGCATTCAAGTGCCACAGGCAAGCTGCGCCGGATGGTGATGGCGACGTTGTTTATCCGGTCAATGCGCTGGCGTTCCATGCCGTCCACGGGACGTTTGCCTCTGGAGGGGGCGACGGCACCGTTGCCTTGTGGGATGCCGTGGCCAAGCGAAGATTGAAGCAGTACCAAAAATTTCCCAACAGTGTCGCGGCGCTCTCGTTCTCCAATGACGGCAAGTACCTGGCCATCGGTGTGTGTCCCGGCTTCGAGACGGGCCAAGACGATTACACTGGGGCCGGCCAGACCGCTGTGCTGATTCGGGAGCTGGGGGACAACGAGGCGAAGGGAAAGGCCGCCAAGTAATGGGCGTGTTGTATTTGAGGGCGATTGATTCCCTATGGGCGTTGGGGTAGGAACGGGGTATTGTATTACTGAAAGGTTATGCGGCAGTTCGAGGGTAAAAGTTGGCTTGCAGATACCCCGACTTTGAACTAGATCTCGGTGATCATGCAGAGACCCCTGCATGGCGAACTACTTTGTACAAGATGCGTCGCTCCTCGTCAAATTATTGCTGCCGTGGTTGAACTTGTTTCGATGGATGCGCAGCACTCCCCAAAAGCCACCTGTGAAACTGGTCGTCATCGTCTTCTTCCTTGATTTCGCATGGCTCGTCTTCTTCGCAGAATGCTCCAGGCGCCGCTCCAAGCGCCGGCGCCTCCATCGTCTCGCGTGCTTCACTTCGTGTACCCAAGGATGGGCTGGCCCTGGCTGGACGGCTGTAATCGACGGGTGTAAGCGCCACTGGCCTCGGTGAAGTTGAATTTCGATGCCGGTGTCGTTTGGTCATTATTTGAGGAGATCCAAGTGAGATTTCTCTGCCTTCGAACCCATCGCGGCACTGAAACGACAAGCTCTCGGGGGGGGACGGGGTTCTCGACTCAGGCAACATGTAGTCCTTGATGCGTACTCCGTGCCGAAAGGTGTATCTGCCAACCTTCTCGATATTTCGCGGGGCATTTCGCGGAACGCTCTTGAGCTTCTTCGCTGGTGTCTTTGGAGGCGTCTTCGTTCGTTTTCGTTGCGCAGGGCAGGAGCTTGGTGAACGGACACGCCGCTCGGAATCCTCGTTCTCTGTGATTATGTGAGCCCGGTGTTGGGAGTCAAAGGGATCGAGGCTCGCAGGTACCTTCATCAATTCGGACATATGCTGACAAACTGGAGCCGCCGCGTTTCCTTCCAGACCGAATTTGTGCGGCAACACGGTCTTGCCTTGTTTTACCCTGGGTGTCCGCCGAGTGGTTCTCGCTGGAGATTTTGGTGTCACCTTGCTGTTGGCATGCAGCCACTTCGTCGTCCGAGAGACAGGACAGCTGAGTATCGAGTATCCTTTAAGGATGTTAGCATACAGCATCACCTGTCAATGGGAGAACGGCAGTCGGACACATCAAGATATTTGAAGTCATCTGGCGTCAGGGGCACAACTTCCAGGTCCGTATCCAGTTCACTTATCTGAGAGTATGCGCCATTGCTGCTTTCGTTCTCATCAGGAGGGGCGAGTTCCAGACATGGCATGCTTCTTGCACGACCGCCTTTTGGGGGGGCATGCGGTACCTCCGGTACATTTGTCCATGTCGTCATAGAGCGGCGCAGCTTCATCTCAGGTGGCTTCCAGGAACATTAAACGCAGTTGATAGAGTACAAGCGTCCCGCAGCTGTCGGCAGCTAATCTTAAAGAACTGGGCTGCGAATGGAAATGCAACATGAAACCGTGTGCTCTTTCGACAGGAACGCTCGCGGCTCTTGCCTCGGGGAAGTCTCAAACAGGCGCGCCTGCCGTTTCGACGAATGACGATCATGATGTCGCCGTGCAAATACAGACATCTCCAGGCCTCGGGAGACGCAGAATCCAGATGCTAGAGCGATATATTAAATTATTAATGGCCGACCGTCTCCAAAACGGCCCAAGGTGTTGGGTTGCTTGTAGCAGCTTCACCAAGGTGTCGCCTAGAGACCACAAGCAAGCGTCTGGAGGTACAAATAACTAGCTGAAGCTGAAGGACAATTAATCCGTACTGGATGCTTATATTCAGTATTGGAGTTAACGCGCGTTGCAATGCCACATCGGTGAGCCAAGGCTTTCGTCAGGTTAAGGTGCTGGCAGGATCCGCCGGATTGCCCATCGGCCGATGCATACCCCATGGATTACAAGACAAGGAACCCTGCACTTCGATCTTGTGATCACAGTTTGTTTAAAATGTAGCAAGCACCACAAAAATTTCAGGGCCTTCTGGATGGAAACTGAAAGTGGCACCTCAAGCAACAGCATTGTTCAAACCATGAAGAGCCAATTGCGAAATGATAGCCCAAGACACGGTTTCCGAGGACCAACAGGGCAGGCAGTAGAGAATAGCTACCACACGTTTCTTCCACTATACATCCTGTTCCCATTCTCCCAAGACTGCGGGAGGAACCGGTCAGGGAGCCAACGCCAGCAATAGGTCTTGAAGTGGGCACCCTACTCCCCTCCCTTGTGTGGCGTGATGGGCTAGGCACGCAATTCTGTCAGCACAATTTCAGTTGTCCGCAGTCACTAGCAGAGGTGTCCTACCTGGGAATCCTTGACATAGTCAAAGGTTGCTGCCGTGTTCAGCAGCCAGACCTTCTGAGAGGCATCGGGAACGCCACCAGCCCACAAGAAATTGTGCGGGAATCCCAAGTCAAAAGGCACCGCACTCTCAATCTCCTTGATATCCTCATCGCTCAGCTGAATCGTGAGGGCCTCGATGTTACCCTTGAGATGCTCCACCTTGCGACCGCCGACAATGGGGAACACGTAAGGAGTCTTGTGCATCACGTAGGCCAGTGCAATGCTAGTGATGGCCGTGTTCTTGCGTTTAGCGATCGTTTCCAGGGCTTGACTGGCCTTGATGTCGATCTCCGTGTAATCCGTTTGGCGACCCTCGGCGGATTGGCGCTGCTCCTCCGACTTGAACTTGCCTCCACCGAGAGCGCCCCAGGGGCAGATGCCCATGCCCTCGGCCTTGCACATAGGAATGATGTCGCGCTCGAAATCACGAGAGGAGGCAGACCAGCGACCCTGGTAGACGGAGAACTGACGGAGGCCGTTGTTGCGAGCGTACTCGTTCGCTTTACTACACGAGTGTTAGAACCGAGTGGCTTGTCCATGCGAGGAGGCCACTCATACCTAACCACCCACGCAGGTGTGTCGCTAATTCCCAAGTGCAGGACCTTGCCGCTGGCAACGACGTGGTTCAAGGACTGCATCAGCTCGGGGATGGAGGTGCTGTAGTCCCACCAATGGACGTAGAGCAGGTCAATGTAGTCGGTCTGCAGCTTCCGCAAGCTGGCATTGACGGACGTCGTTAGACTCTTGGTTCCATTTCCGGTGAAGTTTGCCATGATGTTAGGGTGGTTCGGGCCAGCCGTGAAGTTGGTGGTGAACTTGGTGGCGATGACTGCCGGGGAGTACTGTTAGGCTCTATGGTACATGGATATAGCCAGGGGGTTGACAAACCCATTTGTTCACGGTTGCCGCGCTTCTTCATCCACTCGCCGATCCATTGCTCCGACTCTCCGAATTGGTAGTTGTTGGCAGTGTCAAGGAAGTTTCCTGTTGCGGCGTGTAAGCTGCAAGTCACCGAGGCGCAGGCGGAATGTGCTATACGAACCTCCCTGGCACAAGCGTCAGGACTCAGCACTTTCACACACGACTGACGGTTTTTATGAGGTCAACTCACCTGCTCAAAGAAAAAGTCAAGGATGCCTTCTGTAGTCGACTGGTCACAAGCTCCCATGTAATCGGTCCTGTCCTGAGGTCAGCGTCCGCCATACCTGTAGATGATGGGGGCTTCTCACCATGCATTGCCAAAGTTCATGGTACCAAGGCATAGCGGGCTGACTCGGGTAGAGGCAGAAGGCGAAAGAAGGCGGTACCGAGCCAAGGGCGACTTGGCAGGAGGCGCCATGGGCAGAGCGGTGTTCATGATGGGCGAGTGCTCACACGAGGGTGCTGTTCTGGGGAGTAGGGTCAAATGTGACGGGAGAGGAGGATACGAAATATAACAGGATTGATCCTTGGGAGAAGCAAGAGAGGAAGAGCCAGGACGAAGCAAGGGGTATTATATAGCCATTGCTCCTGCCGTCATTCTTCAGCAAGCTGCGGACGCCGCCTCGCCAAGCGGTAGGCAGGTACAAATGCGCCCTACCTGTGCAGAGGAGATTCCATCGACGCAGCGATTAACCATGTACCAACGGAACTCGCCGTTGGCCCCGTCTGGCCGAGACGACGTGAGGATGATATCACGCACCTCCATCGCAAGTCGGTACGCGTGGCGGTTCCCGCTAATTACGAGTCGTCTTCTAGCGCAAAAAGTCGGTGGTGGCAGACGCATCCAGCTGGCCAACTTTAGCTATCATTGATGCGGACCGGTTGATGGCTGCTTCCTCCAAGCTGGCTTGGTAATCTGAGTGCATGGCCAACAAGCGCGAGCGGGAGTAGAACCACCCCAGGCGGGTAACAAAAAACGGGGACTCCAAACGCCCGCGCCCACACACACAACACACACCGGAAGGCACGTGAACACTGAAGACAGTCGACTTGAAGCTAGGCAGTCCATTGTTCCTGAACCCAATATGTACCCATCAACTACACCACCAGTGCGGCAAGAAGCGGTTGCCAACCGAGAGCCCTGCATTACGCCATGGGAGGGGCGCGGGACACGGATAAATCAATAGTCTGCGGCGTTCCCTTTGGCCCACATTACTCGTAGATAAGCGTTAATAAGGCGGGGGTCCTGCAGAGGCATAAGTGGTCCGCCCCTTCTGCCAAATGGCCTGCGCAATTGACCTTTCTCTGGCTCCAATCCCACCATAACACCAACAGTTATGAGCCCGGAAGCATCTCATTGATCTTATCAACCAAGAAGAAGCCTCGTTACACATTCAAGTCATTCCAATCACTCAATTCGTCGTCGCTACTTAATTGATCCCTTGGAACGCTGTCACAAGACATCGTGAACGAACTTCGTGGTGTTGAATACATAAGACCACTGAAACCTGTGAAAATTGAACCATTATAAAGGGATTTCCCTTTTCAACAAGAATTACTACATCCCTCACAGTGGACGCTCGACATAACCGACTATGGTGAGAAGAGGGCGAACTACGAGCGGCAACTAAAGAAGTATCTCTATGACGAGAGGGTCCTAATCAACATGAACTCCGTCATCAACATCACGATCAGTGAGGAGCTGAAGGCTCACACCCTCAACAAGAGCAGCCCTCGCGAGAAGATCAGGGCGCTGAAAGAGAAGGTCGCTCCGTCAACCTCAGAGGAGAAGAATCTCATTGAACGGAAGTATCACGAGGTCGCTGAACGCACAGGCTCGAGAGACTGGACAGTCTGGGCAGATCAGTTCGATCGTGCCTATCTCGACTGTCAGGAACTCGAGATAGCTGCAATCTCACCCTCTAAGGCTCGCGAGAACTTCATGGACGCGATACAGGATGACTTCCCAAGTCTTGCAGCCATCTTCAGGGAGTTTGACTATCGTTGTGATGATGAAACGAAGCTCCTAGACATCCGCAACGTCATAGCCAACTTTAAACGGCATGTGGATGCAGCTCACAGCCGTGGGACAAAGTCTGAATACCCATGACAACGAAGAAGAGAGGAAACGTGGATGAATGTTTGATTACCCAGGAATGCGCGTTACGGAGATTGAACTCGTACCCTTTGTCACCGCTGTATGTGGATTTAAATACAATTTTCTCTGGCCCGTACTTCTCGTTGGCATCGCATTTTGGCCACGATATATCCTGCCAATGAGCAGTCCCGTGATATATCGTTCCAGACCGTATGTCAAAGCCCCATCTGCCAATATGCTTGCGCAGCGGCTCAAATGAATTGCCCTTGTTCGCGACTGACTTCAACTTGCGGCCAACCATTTACCCCCCGCCCGAACATAGCGGACATAGTAGCGATAGTATTGACCAGACCTTTTCGGGAAAACGCCATGTCTTTGCTGTGGTGCCCTGAGCCTTTTCGGGAAACCACTTGCAAGGCTTCGAACTCACCTTGTCCTTGGCCTTCTGCGGCATTTGATTCACGTCGCAGTAGTGATGGTTGTAGATGCCGCGTTTCGAACCAGACCCTGGTAGTGCGCGCCTGGTAGTGTGCCTGAAAGTTATCTTGGGCAAGGAAACGAAACAAGGCATTAGTGGCTTCTGTTGACACACTCGAGGGACCGAACAGTTGAGTAGATATGCACTCACTCCATATATGATCGCTGAAGAGGGGCAATTGGGAAGACTTTTTCCCAAGGTAAGTATTCAGGACACCTTGAAATTTGTTCCAGCGACTCCACTTCATAGGAGCCTTGCAAATCTCGCCCGCCTCGTTCCAGGCCCCGAGGATGATGTCCTTATACTTCTCGCACGACGTGTGAATACGTGGATCCACAGCATCTTGAGGCTTGGGGAAACCGCCATCCGGTCCAATGATGATTAGTGACGATAATAGCCCTTCGTCATCGAGTTTGATGGCCCAGTCGCTGACTCCTGCAAGGTTTCTTATACTGCTGTTTGCGGATATCCTTGACATTGTTGTCCATGTAAGCGACTCACTGGACCGAGTCGCAAACAAGAATATTGCTATTGCTGTTAGTATCGATATACTGCTGAACATTGGATTTAGATTTGATGATCTCGTGGATCTCGGAATTACTCTGGTAGCCGCTTGTACCCGTGGATCGACCGGAGTGGCGCCAGAAGCCTTGCCAGTGAAGGTACACATCGCTCCAGTACACCCAAAAGTTGTCATCTTGAATGACCGGCCATAGCTCGTGACGTCAACGACAAACTATTGGTGGGAACTCCAGCCTTTGTGGCTATGGACAAGGAATTGTACGTCTCGGTCATGTTGACATGAGAACAGAGACAGTTGCCTGCCGGGCAGCCCGGGCTCGACCACTTACTCCCGTAGTCCCATTGACCGTGTAGGTCATACGTCATATACACGACGTAGCCGACGACTGTAGCGATTTTGTTGATTGGGAAGCCCTTGAGATACCAGTATCCGGCAGGCGCGACAAATGAGACCGACTTGTCGGGCAATATGCGTTTAAGAATGGTGAGGAACTCGAGATAGTTTTCCCCTTCTGTCGGATCACCGGCAGGTATATCGGGAAGGTCCAGAGCAGTGGAATATTCCCAATCGATTTCAGCGCCATCTAAGCCCTCAGACCTGACGAAATTGGCAATATTTTGAGCCATCTTCTCGCGGTTTGCGGACTGAAATCCAGCGCGGAAGATGCCATACATTACCGGATCCGTGGAGAAAGTCCACCCTCCAAACGAAAGAATTTTATTAACTCCACAAAGTCTCTTGAACCAGTAGAACTGGGCTAACTTTGGGCCCATGTCCACCTGATACGTTTCCGCCATCAGAGTCGCAAAGGCAAAGTGGATGTGAGTGTACTTCTCGAGGTCGATGGTGCGAATGTCAACTCGCTGGCAGGGTCTGGACGCGCCGTAACCCTCAAAATAGTCGACGGACATCCAATTCTTGGGAGGTGCCCCTTTTTTGACAACATCCATTCCGCAGTTGGAGACGCAGTTTGGTGATCCTTCCTTTGGGGGCCGCCTGGCGGCGCTGGCGGCGCTGGCAAGCAAACCTCGGCAGTCGTGCCTCATTGACCCCAAAAATTGCAACAAGCATTCAGCTGCACGGATTGAGAGACGAAAGACTCGTGCCCTCTGGTGGCGGAAGTGTCCCTCGGACCGTCGGTCCGCACACGGCGTTGAGACAGGTAGGGGCAACGGCGGCTTCCCGGAGCTTAAGCAGATCAAAATGCCCTGCTGAAGAGCATTGCAGCCTCCCCAGCCCCAGGGATTGGCGTTGTACGTCTCTATGTCCGCAGTCGTGACGAGATTTCCTTGCGCAATAGACCAGCAGCTGTCATTCGGCTCGACAAGATACACGACGCAGGATCCGTCTCGGTTGGGCTGCAAGATGGGCAGGCCTCTGGATGAGCAGCACACCTTCTGGCCTATCTGCAAAGTGTTGCAGAACTTCTCTTGTGGGTTGTACTTGAGTAGGTCCGTCGTGGAGATGCCACACCTGTTGGCCAAAGCAGCGCAGAAGTCGCCCTGAACAACTTCGACGGTGCGGCAGGAAGCCGGCTTCTCAGGAGGAGTCGTTGCGGATGACTTGCAGTCATCGCCAGCGACGTGCAATATGACAGAGGTAGTGGAGAGGCTGTCACACCCATCAAAAACATAGATGGATTCGCTCCAGGACTTGACCACACGCAGAGCGGCAAAAAAAGACTGTCAGGCCCTGAGCTGGCCACGACTCCAAATGCCGACGAGCCCGCTCCTCTGCACGGCTGCCCTGAGCCCATAGGTAGGCTCGTGTACATACGATGTCATCGACCCGTTTGTCACATGCACGGCCACCTTGGCAGCCGTCAGACCGCCGCTTCCTTGCCCACCATTTTCGGACGTGCGCAAATTACGCCAGACATCTCCAGCTGCCACCGTCTCAAGACAAGAAGCTCAAATAACACCGGGGCCTCTGTGCTACAAGACGGAACCATGTCATCCCCATCACTTAGAACCCGCGGGCCTTTCAACTTGCTCGTGATTGGACTCGCCCTCACCCTGGGACTGCTGGTTCCTTTAATGACCTGCCAGGAGCACCAAATCTGCAATACCTGCTCTCAAGGCGAGCCAGAAGGCGAGCCAGAAGGCGAGCCAGAGAAGGCGAGACCGCTGTGGGGTTTAGTTTGGGTCAATCATACGGGTAAGGTGATCTATCCAACTTCTCTCATTGTGCCTTGTATCATTACAATAGCAAGCACTGACGGACAATTGTCTCCCGCCTTAGGACATCCGTCGCGTACTTTAGCAATGGGACAATAACCAACCTCGCCGAGGTCCGGGGAAGCTCCGCCTACATGACACTCATGGAGCAGCTGGTCCTGGAGCCCCCGACTCCGTACTGGTTGACTCCCTTTGGGCGTGTAGGGCGTTGGTTGGGTCTATGGAGGCTTTTAAAGCGAAGTGTCGGGCTTCCCGGGACCCGAGAGGAGGCCGTGCTGGCGGAACTTCTACGTGCGCTGAAGGACGCCTCAGAAGCAGCCCTGCAATCTCGCATCAACGCTGCTTTTGTTGCGGTGCCGCAGATGGCCGCGTGGCAGGATATCATGCCAGTCGACCACGCCGTAAACAATGCGCTGGTTCTTGCAGGACTGGAACCGTTCACCTGGGAGGCGAGCAATCCCCCGTATCTCGTCGAAGCCAACGCCGTGCTCGTGTCAAATGGCCGGCGGATATGCAGAGAACGCTGGTGTTTCATGGACGGAGACTCTGGGCTCGAAGAACGCCAAATTGTCTTTTATATCAGGTTGGTGCCTTGCGGCCGAGAGCGCTTAGTTCTCTTCGATACTAACACCCACACAGTTTCACGAACCACTCGCTGTATACTTCTCTCCGACCTGCAAAGTGCTTCTTTTACTCTGTCTGGGAAGAAGATATGGGCGCTATAAACGCTGACCTCGGTCTCGATAAACTCGATGAAGCGAAAACACCCAAGCTTTTTTGGAACGCCGTTCAAGAACTGCTTCTTTCTCGCGTTGCTCCTCTTAGCAAGCACTACCCGACACACGCTTCTTGCCCTTTTCTAGTTCTCGTCGCGGGAGAGGCAGCTGAGACGCCAGAGTTCTTGGCTGTCGTGCAAAACGTTATCAAGAAGATCCCTGGCGCCCGTGGGATCAAACCAGCGCCAGGCACTGGTAAAGGAGGCGATGTTGAGCTTGTCGTCTCCGATAATCCCACATTTTCTGCTGCCAAAGGCGCCGCATTCTGGTTACGAACGATGATGGATTGGTCATATTGCGAGGGAGGAGAAGAATTTTACAGACCGCAGAGTGAGCTATGAATCAGGAATAGATTATTTTGTCTTGAACTTCAGATAGCAAGCGTCCCAAGGTTTCTAGAGAAAACGCCGCGCCAAAGAGCCTGTTGCTGGTTCCAGAAACAGTAGTGCCAATGCCCACAATCGACGTCCAGAACCCAGAGTCCCCAGTCAAGTTGCAGCAACTCTCAGCACGACAGGGCAGAGTAGAGCCAATGACCAAGTATCGTAATAGGCATCCAGGCTCTCAGGCGGCGCATTATGTCTGCATTGTGCCTTGATGCACATGTTCATAGTGGTGGCATGGGCAAGCTGGTGGTACGTACCACCTCCCAAGCTCTGCCGAACTCTTGCCGAACCCGGATCCTGCTCCTCCATCCCATGGCTGCTGTGAAATCTTTCGACACGCATCCCTCAATCATCAATCGACGAGAACTTGCAACACCCAACGCCTCGATCATCTGTACGGGCCGCTCCGAACCATCAGATTAGAGAGACATTGCAACAATGGGCTCTCGGGATGGCGTCGCCCAATCCTGTCCCCTCTAGGGCAGCGCTTAATGCCCTGCGAGGCGTTCTCCTGACCACGTCCTGCTCCGTCATCCTCCTGGCCGAAGAACGAAGACGCCGGCTCAAGATTGCGCGTGCAGCGATCGACAATGCGCGGAAGCTGCATACTGTCAGGAGCAATCGCGGCCCGATTGCGCTGACCGACAGCCTCGGATCATGGGAGAGCAGGTTCTCAGACGTCGGAGACGAGGTGCTGTCCATGTCTTCGCTCCCACGGCCGAGAACGTCAACTCGCCGCCGTCGCCGCAGCGCGCAAACAAACCCGACGCCTCCGAATACCGAAGCACACACACACAACCATGGTCCTGCTCAGCCAGCACGGGCGACCGAGGGGCGCGCCTCGGCCGCCGGGCCGGCCAATCCCTTGGAATTGCACTCACTTGTTCCGGAGATGATACACCTAGAAGCTCTCGAGCTCTTGCCTTCGAACGCTCTGTTCAAGCGTCGCAATCTCGAGTGGAAACCGCCGACAGCATTTGCCGCTCCTAATGCGCCCAGCAGTGCCCAATCGACAAGACGAACGCACCCGAACGAAACCAACGATACGCCCATCAAGCTGGATTGGTCGGAAGCGCAGCCTCAAGATATGGGCCCGAAGTCCGTTAATAAGCATGCAATTGTCGAGAGCCCAGACGCGGTAGAGACGGCTCGGCAATACCTTGCCCGATTGACTCAAATCGGATCGCCTCCTCGGCCGTTCTACGATGAAGCACTGGTGGCGCTGGAGCGACTGCTGGAAGATTTGGAATCGCATCGGGTTGATCAATCGGGCGTTTCCCAGAGAATCGAATTGGCGACTTCTATCCTCCAGCGGCTCGGGTCATTCGGGTTACCGTTGCCCAAGGCTGCTAAGCCTCTCAAGTGCAAAGGCATGAGGCTGCTGAGGATAGCATTCGACTCTGATCAAGTCAAGGCGACTGCCGTCCTTGCGGCTCTGCTGCCCTTGTGCAAAGACCCTCTCAAGGCCATCGTGCCGTTCATCCAGTTCACGCAAGCGGACGGGTCCAACAAGCACATGGACCAAGCACTCGAGCTTTTCTCAGACCCCACAAGATCACGGCTGTGGATGCGTGGCATGCTAGTCTATCGCATGCTCGCACGATATGGAAGGTCCCAGGAGAACTTCCAAGACACCAAGCAGCTCTACCGGGCATTGCAAGTCGCTGGCTTGTTCCAGAAATTCGATACTCCCATCGCCACGGAATACAAGATCCGACGATTGATGGTTTCAATGGCTGTCGACAAGGGCGATGACGCTTTCGCTCAACAGGAGATGGAGACTATCGAGACACTGGTACCAAATGCCAGCAAGTTCGACGTGAAACTGCAGAGCAAGCTCGTGGTCAGAGAGGCTACGCTAGGGCAGTGGGAATCTGTCCACGCCCGTATCGAGGTGCTCAAGCATGTTGCCGACGTCGACTGCATTGAGTTCCAGGGCATGTTGACCAAGGTTACGGACGCGTTTGCTCAGAGTCACTCACCCGAGGAGGTTGAAACGTGTCTGCGCAGCTTCACTGCAGAATATCGAGTGAAGCTAAAGTACCGATGGGTGTACCTCGTTTTGGATGGGTATGCCAGTCGCCATCAGGCCGGCTCGGTGTTTTCGTGGCTCCGATTCTGCAGCGACAGCGGCTTGTGCCTGGACGACGCCTTTGTTCAAAGATTCTATTCCAGGTGCCGCAAGTACTGGAGCTTCTCCGACAAGAGCATTTCCAACCTAAAAAGGAGCTTGCAGGAATCCTCACCTTTCCATTCAGGGGCTGGTGCCGATAGCGTCGACCCCGTCGGGGTGTCACGGTTGAGTAACCAGTGGCCGAAAGCAAGGAAGGATTCTCCAGAAGCATCTTCGGCAAGGACCAACGGTGCGAACATGTCGACATTCTCTGCTCACAGCCTTCGACTTGCAGTCGTGAAACAGCTCAGGTCGAATGGCGCACAAGTTGAAGGCGCCATTGCGCTGGTTATATCAGCCCATGAGCGGGGGCACGATATCAGCGAAGCATTGACGCCGCTACTGCTGGCGCGGCTTGAGAGGGGAGACGACCCGAACGACCTGATCGACGAGGCCCTCCGGATGGGAGCCCGCATCCACGACAGCGTATATAACAAAGGGGCACAGGCGCTGTCAGCCATGGGTAACCTCCGAGCGGCAGCAGAAATGTGCGAGCTTGCAGCGAGAGAGAACGCCAACGGGGAGCTGCTGTACAACGAGTACAACTTCGCCAATCTCGTGTTTGCGTACACGGGCTCGGCACGCTATGCGGCGCTCCATTCGGTGCTGTCTGGGTTCACGTCCGAGGAGCAATGGTGGCGTGGCAGTCGCACGTGCAAGGAGAGCATCAAGCTTGCCATGAAAACGGCAGCGATGCGGACGGTTGTCCATACCAAGGAGAAAGCGTCGCACCGGCAGGCTTTGGACAAGCTGGACGAGGCCTTGATGCACGTAAAAAAGTGCCGCTCCAACAGGGATCACCGACGGGCGGTAACGGAGGCATTCGTACGCGTCGTCAAGACGCCATCAAAGGCTGAGACACGCGAGGCGGTCGTTCGGGAAGGCGCTCGCGGCGGCAAGACCCTTGTCAACAGGCAGTCGCTGGAACAGATGAGCAAGTCGCGACAGCCAGTGGCCCGTCCGATGTTGGCAGCGGCGGCTGGGGGGGGTTGAAAGTCTAACCATACATGTCCATGGGAGGTCTTGGAGCAAGGAAGAGCCACCAGCTAGATGGTGTGACGCGGGAAGACGTTTGTTACATATGATACAGAAGAGGGATCGAGCCTGTCCTTTGTCGACGAGTATATACGAGTATGCGACGTTATATAAAGTCGAACCAAGTGTGTCAAACTGAACCAGCTGGCCACTCATTCAGTTTGAAGGAGTGACGTTTCTTCGGCACTTTCCGGTGAGCGGCTCTGCGGATGCTGGCCGCGCACAAGTCTCACGCAATAGGATTGGTCAATGGACGCCGCAAGGCCGTTGCAGCAGGACAAGGTCCAGCAGCAACAATCACGCAGGCGCGGCTCATCGTGGTTCGATTTGGTGGGGAGATCAACGACGCGCCCATTGGCTGCAGAGATGGGCGGGGGGGGCCACAGTGGCGCGGTTTGGCAGGCCATGGCGCTGCTCCAGCGCCCGTCCTCGGTCGTATAAATCTCCGTCGACACTTTCTGCTTCTCATCGTCCACGCCCCTGCGCACGACCGTCGTCGCTCACGATACCCTCGACGACAGCCGACGCATCCGCCGCTGCCATGGCGACGGCATCCCTGGCCGCCGCCGCCGCCGCCGCCGCCGCCAACGCGCGCACCCGCCGCGAGACGTACCACGAGGCCGACGTCGTCGTCGTCGGCGCCGGCGTCTTCGGCTGCGCCATCGCGTACGCCCTCGCGCGGCAGGGCCGCTCCGTGCTGCTGCTCGAGCGCCGCATGAAGGAGCCCGACCGCATCGTCGGCGAGCTGCTGCAGCCCGGCGGCCTCGCGGCGCTCACGGCGCTGGGCCTGGGCCACTGCGTCGACGGCATCGACGCGATCCCCTGCCGGGGCTACAACGTCATCTATCGCGGCGAGCCCTCGCTGGTGCCCTACCCGCCCGTCGACGACGCCGGCGACGTGCCCTGCAAGTGGGCCGGCGCCGGCACCGAGGGCAGGCGGGCCGAGGGGAGGAGCTTCCACCACGGCCGCTTCATCATGCGGCTGCGCGGGGCGTGCCTGGCCCACGAGAACATCACCGTCGTCGAGACCGAGGTGCTCAGCACGGTCCGCAGCGAGTACACGCGCCAGGTCCTCGGCGTCGAGGCGCGCACCGCGGTCAACGAGGCGACGGGCGAGAAGAAGCCCGACTTCTTCTTCGGCCACCTGACCATCATCGCCGACGGCTACGACTCCAGGTTCCGCAAGCAGGTCCTCGGCAGCAAGCCCGTCGTCCGGAGCAAGTTCTTCGCCCTCGAGCTCATCGACTGCCCGCTGCCGCAGGAGGGCTTCGGCCACGTCGTCATCGGCGACGCCGCCCCCGTCCTCCTCTACCAGATCGGCCCCCGCGAGACGCGCGCCCTGTTCGACGTCCCGCACGGCATCCCCCAGGCGGCGCCCGCGGCCGGCGGCGTCCGCGGCTACATCAAGAACGTGGCCATACCCGCGCTGCCCGCCTGCGTGCGCGCCCCCGCCGAGCGCGCCCTCGCCGAGGGCAAGACCCTGCGCAGCATGCCCAACAGCTGGCTCCCGCCGTCCCCGCAGACGCCCAACGGCGTCATCCTCCTCGGCGACGCCTTCAACATGCGCCACCCCCTCACCGGCGGCGGCATGACCGTCGCCTTCAACGACGCCCTCCTCCTCGCCGAGATCCTCCACCCGTCCCGCGTGCGCAACCTCGAGGACGCGCGCGCCATCCGCGCCGCCGTCGACGCCTTCTACTGGCGCCGCAAGGCCTGCACCTCCATCATCAACGTCCTCGCCCAGGCCCTCTACACGCTCTTCGCCGCCGACGACCGCCAGCTGCGCGCCCTCCAGCTCGGCTGCTTCGAGTACTTCCAGCGCGGCATGACGGACGGGCCCTGCGCCCTGCTCGGCGGCATCCTGCAGCAGCCCTCGGTCCTCGCCTACCACTTCTTCTCCGTCGCCTTTGTCGCCGTCTGGCTCAACGCGCGCGCCGTCGTGGGCAGCGGGCCCCTCGGCCCGCTCAAGCTCCCGCTCGCCGTCGTCGACGCCGTGCTCATCCTGTGGAAGGCGTCCTGCGTCTTCCTCCCGCTCGTCTGGCGCGAGGGCTTCCGGTGAACGTTCCCCCCCCCCCGGCCGGGGGGTGCTTGAGTTGTGTTGGTGTGCATTTGCGCGGGCGTTGCGGTGTTTTTAGGTGCTCCCTCCCTTCCCTCAGGGGTTGCTGACCCCCGTGTATATATGAAGAGGCACGCATGTCATGGCTGTCAGGAGTGGGCGTCTCATGTTCGGTGCCTATGAGGGCAATAGATAGACGACGTATGAAGGGAGGCCCTCTTTGGGCGAAAACGGGGCTGCAGACACGCGCATTAGATGTTAGTAATAGTAATATCACAGCTCCATGAACAGCCATTCAGGTAGTCTCAGCTGTTCGGATTTCTGCCTTGCCGTATATATACTCGGACATGAACCTGGCTGATCCGTTAACTGTCCACCACTCCATTTCCCCGTAGTCAAGCTCCCCAAGGGCCCTACGTCAACCGCCTGCGGTACACGCCCATCATCCAGCTCGCCCGCAGCACGGCCAGGCCAATGGCCATCCTGATGCTGTCCTGGATGACGTTGAGCTTGCTGCCGCCGACCTCGTGCCACTCAATGGGCACCTCGGCGACCTTGATGCCGGGGCTCGTGCCAATAACACTGCCGTCGCTGCCAAGGACCGGGGTGGCGGGGGCCGACTCGGCGAGCATGAGCATCTCGATGTCGAAGATCCAGCCCTCGGTGTGCATGTAGGGCACGATGTGGGGGAGGGCCGCGCGCGAGAAGAGCTTGAAGCCGCACTGGGTGTCGCGGATGCGCGACGTCGCCGGGGGCGTGAGGATTGTGAGGACGAGGTGAAAGGAGCGCATGAGGAAGTTGCGCAGGGCGGAGCGCTGGCATTCGCAAGTCAGCCAGTGGAACGAATGGAGCAAAGCAGGGCAATATGGAGTTCCGTGGTGTACCTTGACTACCGCCTCGCTGCCGACGAGGTGCGCGCGACTGCCAATAGCCACGCCGCGATGCGACCCATCGACCACCTCCTCGCAGCCCTCAATCAACTTGCTCACATCGCTGAACCTCGACGCTCCATCCGCGTCGGCAAAGAGCACATACTCGCCCCTCACGTGTCGCAGTCCATGAGTGACACCGCCGCCCTTGCCCCGGTTCTTAGCCAGGGACACCACGCGCAGTATGTCATGCAGCTCGTTCTTCTTCGCAAAGTCGAGCACCACGTCCACCGTCTTATCCCGACTGCCGTCATTGACAATCAGGATCTCGTAGCCGCCCAGCTCCTGGGCCGGTGCAGAGCCAGCCGAGTGGCCACGTGCATGTCGTCGCTTGCCCGGATTGAGAGCGGTCTTAGCGCTCTTGGACCGGCCGATGTGCTCGTCGAGGTAGGCCACGGCCTCTTTGAGTGTAGGTGCGATGCGGTCCTCTTCGTTATACGCCGGGAAGACGACGCTGAGGCGCAGCTCTGCGGGCTCAATGGCGCCCACGTCTGGCGCGGGGAACGCCTCGTCGGGGCTGGCGCGCTGCGCATGGAGGCGGCGCTCCGCCAGCCAGCGGTCGTGCCAGCATGGTAGCTGTCGGGGTGCAGTCGCCACGCCAGAGGGGTCGGAGGTGATGTAGGTTTTCTCAGAGGGGAGAACGGGTCGTGGTTTGGGGGCGACGAGATGGAGGAGGACAAAGAGCTGAGCAGGGCGAGCAAAACATCATCAGCGGAATTGAATCGCGACGAGCGGCGGGCTGCACCCGAGAGACGTCACATACAGAGAACAGCGCAGAGAGAACCAGCGCCACGAAGCAGACGAATAGGACGTGCACGGGAGTCGCCTCAATCCACGCCCACAGCGGCCGGAGAGACCGCGCAGGCAGCTCCCAGAGCAGCTCCATGTTGCAGTGCAGGCCGTTGCGCAATGGAAGCCAAGCTCCAGTAGAGCAGGAACCGAGAGTTGATTAAACGGCACTCATAGGAGAGGCGACCAAAATCTGCTGATCTCGTAACACAGAAGAGAAGAGGAGGGGGGGACAGTTGGAGGGGTGGTTGTCAAGAGGACAGCTCGTGGGATGTTCACTGGAGAGGTGTGGCGAAGTGTGGCGAGGTGCGGCGAGGTGTGGCGCAAGGCTGGCCAACCGTCGGCCGGACCCCTGACGGCGGGTGGTTCCTTCCTTCGACAGGGGGCCCGGGCGGGCACCGGCGTGGCGCCGTCTGCGTGGGGAAAGGAAGCATGCACACATCGCTGCAGGCAGGGCGCTGTGCTTGTGCCTACCCTGGAGCTGCATCCGGCGAATGCGTTGCATCGAACGCGCACGCGGGAGCAAATGCAACACGCAGAGTCTCTGTCGCATTACCAGAATGCATGCGCATTAGAGGGATCTGGTCAGCCAATTGCTGCGCAGAGCTGGTGCAACTAGCCTCGCAGCCAACACCTTTGTCGTCGGGTCAAACGCCCCCATCGTGGCTTCAATTCGGTCATGGCAAGCCGGTAATCACACAAAGCTTGCTCTCCACGGCCCGTTTCCATGCAGTATCGTGTGAGTGATTGCGCTAGCGACCAGCATCTATCCAAATACACATCCAATATGCCGAGCCACCGATTCGTGTCAGACACGTCGTTCCAAACACCAAGTCTTCTATCCCAGAGGTCGTTCCAGAGGTCGTTCGTATCGTCATAAGGGGCTTCGCATCAGACTGCCGCCACACGCTTCTCCCTTGCTCCAAGCACCGGGTAAATCAATATACTGCAAGACCCACAACTGCCCGCTCTGAATACCATCATCTTCGACCCAAGCAGAAACTGGGCCCGCCGAGTTTCCGCATCCTTCGAGACAAATGGGAACTGGTTGTACCGAAGCGGCCGGGCTGTTCGTGCAATCAGGCGGCCACGACCGAAGCCTTGGAGCTTGACAACCGATTCTTCTTGAGCAGCTTGCTGCCGCCTTGGAAGGCTTCCTGGACTTGGAGCTCGATGACGCGGCTGGCTCAGGCAGCGACGCCGGCTCTGGGAACACGTTGACGAGGCCCTCGCGCGCAACAGGACGCGGGGCTCGGCTACGGTCCGCGTGGTTAAGGTCCTGATGGGACGGCTCGACGCCGGTGGATTCGATGCGCTCGAGTTCGGAGAAGCGCGTCGTCCTGGCGGCTCTCCTCTCCTTGAACGATCGCGCCTCAGCCGCTGGGTATGCCATGCCGGCCGCATCCGACGACCGTGGCGCGTCTAGCTCGGCAGTTGGGACCGACACCCAGCTCAGGGAATACTCGCTCTGGGACGCACTCGCGATCGCTGGCGTCGCCGGCCCGATGCAGCTGGCCGTGTAGAGGCGGGCGTTAGGCCGGGCAGCGAGGTAGTCGAGCTCTGGCGCGACATCTGCATGCCAGGCGTCGACGATCCGTTGACGTAGCCTTGGCCTGAGGACATGGCTTGCGACGGAGCGACAGGGGGTAGGGAGCCCAGGTGCATTGGCAGGGGGGCGGCGACCTGGTTAA
The DNA here is from genome assembly GCA_022114105.1 of Tolypocladium guangdongense. Classification (NCBI taxonomy): domain Eukaryota; kingdom Fungi; phylum Ascomycota; class Sordariomycetes; order Hypocreales; family Ophiocordycipitaceae; genus Tolypocladium; species Tolypocladium guangdongense. The sequence goes on along the minus strand of NRQP01000001.1, from coordinate 2,792,154 downwards.
TCGAGGCGAACCCCCTCATCGATGGTGGGGGTCGGGAGTCTCGGGTGTAGCCGTACGGCCCTGGGGCTTTGGCTGAATTGGCGGAGGCGTCGGACGTTCGTCGGTGGTGGCTCGGATGTAGCCGATGCGTCGATTCGCCTAGTCTTGCCGTCGGGCGAGATGGCCTCATCTCGAGGTCATCTTGAGAGCTGGTGGAGCCGCTGGAGCTGTCGACTGGCGATGGTCCACCTACTGAAAGTCAGCTCTGCTGGAGCAAGGGGACTGCTACAGAATCGATATTTCACAAACCTTTGCTCGGCGTTGGGCTTATTCGCTGCGGTTCGTACCCCGGGCCCTGCGACATCCTTGCCTTCAACGAGGCGGCTGCGAGTCAGAGGCGTCAGGCACCGAATATACGACCTCCCGGCTGCGGTCCGGATAGGGCGAGATGCCGTTGTAGCTGTACGCCCTTGGCAAGCGAAGCACGGGAGCGACGTCCTCGCCCGGGTAAGAAACGCGGGACAGGCTGCTGCCGACGCGGGGAACGCCAGGCATGTTCATGTGATGGCCACTCGCAGCCATTGCGCTCCTCCTGCGATTCTGCTCGATGATCCGGGGCCGGTCGGCCTCCCTCCAGCTTGGCGGAGCGCTCGCAAAGGCATCTGTGGCGGCGTGTGTCGGCACATGCCTGTAGGGCATCGTTTCCTGCTCTTTCTTCTTCTGCTCAGCCAACTTTGCATTGTGCTCCTTGGCCTGCTGGCGGCTCTTTCGGAGGTGTGAAAAGATGGACATTGTTGTGTGACGGGTGGTGGGAGGGTGGTTGTATCAAGTCGAGAGGGAGCGAAGGCAGCGAGAGGCAGCGAGAGGCCCAAGGCCAGGGTGAGCCGCGTGTTGCAACTTGCAAGTCGCGACGGCAGTGATGGGGCCAACGTGATGACGAAGTGTCGGTGGTTGGAGGCCTGGAATATCGCGGGTGAGCAGGGGGGCACCCTGCATGTATCTGGAAATGAGATATGACGTTGCGTCACACGCGCCAAGAGCGGGAATATGCGGCAACAACGGCCGTGTCCAGAGCCGTGCGAGGGAAAAGAGAGGCTTCGCGGGTGCTCAGATGTAGATAAAGGATTCGGATCCCCTGCAAGCGGAGCTTGCGCAGGGACGGCACGGGCTTCCAGGTGTCGGACTCCGGTGGAGAGGGGCGGAGCCAGGCAGTTCAGCTCTCAGCCCCAAGGCGCCCCGGGCCGCAGGGGTCGTGCTTGCTGTGAACGGGAAAGGTTGGCGATGACGGTGTAAGAGCCGGGCAGCAGCAGCAGTTGCGACGAGGAGAGGGAACCGAGATGATGGGCAGGCGATGGGACGCCGGCCCTTTTGATAGACGGTCCGGCCGACTCGCCGAAGCAGGGTAAGACGGGCTCCGCTCGATCTGGGGTGGGCAGGCGTGTAAGGCAGGCGGCTCGCACAAGCACGATCCCAGGCCCGATTTCTCGGTCCAGGAGCACGAACGATGTCGAGGCTTATTGGTGCGGGTGGCAGCGGTTGCAAGTCGACTCGAGGAATCCGGACCCCCCCTTGGACCCAACCCCGCAACGTCAACTGGCCGTTGAACCAAGTGAGGAATGTTGGAGTTGTGGGAGCGAGGCAACGAGAGACAGGAAAACTCGAAAGAGCACGGAAGCTCGCGGTCAAATACGAGGAGGAGAGGCGCAGAGCGAAGCGGCTGGCAAGGCGAGGATAGATGGATGGATGGGTGATGGACGGTGCTCCGTACATATAAGACGGGGCGGCCAACAAACACGGGCTGGCAGGGTTAGATGGGCCAGTAGGAGGCAGCGCACCAGGGCGATGATTGCAGGCTCGTCCACCTCATGCAGCAAGGGACCCATCCATGGTATTGGATACCCTCTATCGCTGTCAAAGCTGCGGCGCCGCGCTGCAGACAAGCAAGTACTCGTACTCGTACTCCGTACAACTGCGCCGTGGTTGCGTGCTCGCACCGCAGGCCGTGGTGGGCTGGGCGCCTCAATGATCGAGGACGGGGGTCTGGGCCAGAGCCCAGGCGCCCGGCAAAGCCTGCATCCTCTCTTCTGGCTGCTGCGGGGGCGCGACGGGATGCAGCCCAGCCCGTGGCCCGGATAATACCGTGGAGTCGTGGACACAGACTCGCAACAAGGTTCAACTGAACCTTCAACCTTCACACACAACCAGGTCCTCTGACGCGCCTCTCAGCTCTGGAGCGCCGGGCGATTGGCAAGCAACTTGCAGAATGCCGCAGCCACGAGTCGCACCAACCGCCCGGCTGACCGGCCAGCCCAGCAAATCACGCCCGTGCGAGACACCCGCGTGGTTATCATGAGGTCGTGTCGTCCACCACCGGCTTTGGTCTAATAATGCTGGCCCCAGCCGGCCGGATTGCTGCTGAAAGCTGGGCCATGTTGGCCGTCGCCAGGCCCGTCGCCAGGCGTTAGCAGCCTGCACGTTGGCAGGGGCGCCTCGTATTGCAACGAGCTTCTTGGCCCACGGCAAGTGCCCGGCTGGCGTCTGCCGGAGGGAACAAAGGGCAGACTGCGGGCATATCGCAGCGTTGCGGCGTGGCTTGGTGGCTTCACGGCCTTCGCGTATCGGATGCACAGGCGGCTGTTGCCCAGCCGCACGCTAGCCGCTGACCTGCGTCCCTTGCCCAAGACCGCTGATGGAAGCACCGAGGCACCCCAAAGAACACGGCAAGGATTCGCTGCCGCCGCCGCCGAGATTCCAGATCGCCAGATCCCCACTCGACAGTGCAACGGCCTCCTCAACGAGACCGAGCTTCCGCGGCGGAATGCTACCCAACCCACGCTGATATGTATCGCCGACTTGGATATTAATCGCGGTCGATAGCTGCAATGCACGGAGCAGGTATCGTGTCGTCAGCCTTTTAATTGCGGGCCACTTCTGCTCCCGCTTCCCGCGTCCCAGATGCGACCTGCCTATATTACATCTTCGCCGTCGAAGCAGAAACCGGTCTGGGCAGCGGCCATAATCGTGCTCCAAGCCTCTGGTCGAATCGTCCTTTTCTTTGTTGCGATCGACACTGCCGGACGCAGGGGCCAATTGTCCGGCTGGCCTTGTTGATCCTTCGTTGATCCACATTGCACGGATCTTATCGAGCCGTGACAACTCACCAATCTAACCCGCGTTCCCTGCAGAAAGTCCTCACCAGGCCCTGTTCGTCAACTTGGTCTGCTTCGAGGTGAGGCCTCGGCACCTCAGTCGCGACCATCACCCGTAGTGCGCCACGATCGGGATGCCTCTTGGATGTGAGCGCCACTGTATGACGGAAGACAAGACAGCGTCGTGAACATGGCTCAGCTCAGAGCTGTTGGACACCGACCTTTATTTAGCTGGGCGAGGAAAAGGTCTCTGGAAGCAAGCCACTGGTAGTGATATGATTTGCTGTTGACTGACCAACGTGCGTAGATGGAGTCCTGCATCACACCATCTGCCGGCGTGAGATGCCGTATTCCTGCATAGCCGACAGTTTGGGCAATTTATATCCACGGCGTGCTTATCATATTGAAGCGAGATAATGCCGCCGTTGTGTCACTATCACAACCCACCAGGACCCTTGACATGTTGCACCTCCAACATGTTGTCTAGCCCAGGGGAATGCTGTACCGCGCAACTGCCCGTGACACTGTCACGAGGCAGATCCGTATGGCTCCAAATCCAGGTGAAGGTGATGTGCCCCTATTCGTATCACTGGACACGGCGCAGAAAACGGACTGGATTCCCCGAGAGGCCGAGACGTTGGCGCCAAGGATACGCATCGCGTCATCCGTCAGGCGGATGTTGGCCACGACGTTAAGCCTTGAGCACCAATAAGGGAATCGCTGACCGCATGGCAGCGGACTCTTGCACGTGGCAGCAATGCTTGGTCGCCCAACTCTGTGCTCCCAAACAACTGATAAGCAAATGGTGGACAGATGTACGCAAGTATATAGATAACAGGGAAGACGTAGATGATAGCCATGGCGAGAGCCTGAGAGGGACGATAAGACGCGAGGGTGTATTGCCTCACCCTCCCGGCTTCAGCGCGGCGTCGTGGACGACCTCGAGGACAGCCTTCGCCACTACGACTGCGGCTCAAGACATCGAGATCTGAACTCGGGCCGAGCCCATTCTGGCACGCCTTCTTCCCTGGAGACTGGCGCAGATGGTGAAGGCCTGCAGGGCTGCTGCTGCGGCGGTCGCCAAGCGAGACGTGGCGACTATCGTTGCGATGCGTGCCGGCTCAGAAGAAGGCGAAGGTTGGACGTCGTCGTCCGTCACGCACCAGCCCCGATGCAGTGGACCGACCAATGGCATGGCTGCCCTTGGCGATGGATGGATGCTCGAGGTTCTGAATCAGGGAACGACGGTCTGACTTGCATAGGTGAGTCACGTGCTCGGGCGGTGGTGTGCTTGCCACTGTGGCGAGCTGCAAACTTTTCCGCACAAGCCACACGCGGGAGGCTGGTGATAGTACGTACCTCATCCGAACGGCCGGGGCGCCGAAAAAGGCACAGACCAAGTGCCCGGGGCCCCCAAGTGCGACCTGAGCCTAACCCAACAGCTCCAACCCGGCGCCTCAGTCACGCGCTTTGCCCACTTCACCTCCAAATCTCGACCACCTCAAACGCCTCACCTCACGCCTGGGACCCCCGCCGCACGCACGCCCGCCCCGTGATCCCGCCGCCGTCTGCCGTCCGCCGCCGCCCGCGTCGCCTTTGCTGTCGCCGCCGCTGCCGCTGCCGCTGCCGCTGTCGCTGCCGCTGCGCCGTGGCCCGTCTTTCTTCCGATCCCGATCCGATCTCCGCCCGAGCTTGAGTCTGGGGGCGGCTTTTGCATGGCGCACTGAGGCCCAGCCTGCCTGCTTGTCGCTCCATACGTCGCATCGCCAGGCTTTGCTCGCCGCCGCCGTCGCCGCGCAGCGCCCGTCGTTCGACTCTACCCTACGTCATCGATCCCGCGTCTCCCTCGCATAAACGCGCGCGCGCGCCCCCAGACCCGGGCGCATCACAGAGGCACTGTGGCGGCGCTTACGATCCTCAGCCACAACGAGACGTCGGCGTCCGGACTGTCCCTTCAGCAGCATCTCGAACTTGCTCCAGACCTGGTCGCGTACAGCCAGCTCGCCAAGGAGGGGGACTCCGAGCCGTTGATGATGGCACAGCCGGTGCCTCATCAGGCGACGGATAAGAGGCGCGTCAAGGTTTACGAGCTGCGCAACAATGACTGGTTTGATCGCGGCACCGGCTTCTGCACCGCGACCTTTGCGAATGTGCGTCCTCCATCTCTGCCCTGGTCAAATCAACGTTCGCCCGTGACTAACCGGTGTGCGCTGTGCGCCCTGGGATGCAGACTGAAGAGGGCCGCAAAGAGCCGCGGGTCATTGTTGAGTCCGAGGATCAACCCGACCGTCTGCTCCTGGAGACCAGGATCCATAAGGAGGATGGGTTTCAGAAGCAGCAAGGCAAGTCGCGCATCCATGTTCTGGCCCTGCTACACCCTCTCGCTGACTTGGATTCAATAGAGACTCTTATCGTGTGGCAAGAGCCTGGTAGCGGGGTGGATATGGCCCTCAGCTTCCAAGAAGCCGACGGCTGTGCGTTGATATGGTTCGTCTCGCCACCTCTGCGAGGACACTCCGGTTGGTTGGAAGACCGCTGACAGGCCTGCAGGCGATTCGTCAGTAATGTCCAGCAGGCGTTGCAGAACAACGCCACTATTGTTGGTGCGCACAGCTCCTTGGCAACCTCGTTTTTGTGTAATAACGTACTGACGTATCGTTCTCATCCCCCCAGACGATGGCCTCTCCGACGACCTTGCCATGGAGGTCCCCGCCGCCGTTAGCCTCCCCGCTGCCGAACTTGGAAACCTGGCCGAGATCGAGTCGAGCATGCGCCTCATGACCACGACCGGGAATGGCCGCGACGCCCTTGCCAAGGCTATCATGGCCGAGGACTACATCGGCAAGCTCATTCCTCTCGTCGAAATGGCGGAGGATCTCGAGAGCCTGCCGGACTTGCACCGACTCTGCAACATTATGAAGACCATCCTCCTGATTAACGATACCACCATTATCGAGCATGCCGTGTCTGACGAGTGTGTGCTAGGCGTTGTCGGCGCCTTGGAATACGACCCAGACTTCCCCAGTCACAAGGCCAACCACCGCCATTGGCTCGACAACCAAGGCCGCTTCAAGGAGGTTGTGCCGATCGAAGACGAACAGACGCGCCAGAAGATCCACCAGACGTACCGTCTCCAGTACCTGAAGGATGTTGTCCTGGCTCGAATCCTCGACGACCCCACCTTCTCGGTGCTCAACTCGTTGATCTTCTTCAACCAGGTTGACATTGTTCAGCATTTGCAGTCCAACTCTGCGTTCCTGAGCGAGCTCTTTGGCATCTTCAGCTCCCGCCGCCGCGACCAGAGGAAGAGGAAGGAGGCCGTGCTCTTCATCCAGCAGTGCTGCGCGATTGCAAAGAATATCCAGCCCCCGGCTCGGCAGACGCTATATAACAACTTTATCGCGCATGGACTGCTTCAAGTCATCCACTTTGGCTTGCGGCACAGCGACGTGGCGGTCCGCGTGGGAGCCACAGACATTATGATTTCAATCATTGATCACGACCCGCACATGATTCGGCAAACAATCTACCGTCAGATGCACGAGAACCAGCCGTCCTTGACCGACTCCTTGATCGACCTTTTGCTCGTCGAGGTTGATCTGGGCGTCAAGTCTCAGATTTCCGAGGCGCTCAAGGTGCTATTGGATCAGGGGATACAGCCTCAGGGACCAGAGCACTTTCCCAAGGCGAACGGTGAATTCGCTGGGCGCCCCAGGCCTCAACCCTCTCTGGATCCCCAGCAGGAGCTCTTCCTGACCCGATTCTACGAGCGGTCCGCGCGGAAGCTGTTTCAGCCGCTTGTCGACCTGGAGAACCGGACCGACATGGACTTTCCGGTGCAGCAGGCGTCAATGTTCACGTACCTCGTGGAGATTATGTGCTTCTTCATCCGCCAGCACCACCGGTTTAGCAGATATTTCGTGCTGAGCAACAATATTGCAAAGCGCGTTTGCCAGCTTCTCAAGAGCCCCGAGAAATACTTGCGCCTGGGTAAGCGATTCCTAGCCTGGCGCTGTTGCAATTGCAAATCACTAACATGCCTTCAGTTTGCATTCGGTTCATCCGGCACCTGATATGCCTCCAGGACGAATTCTACATAAAGCACCTGACAGAGAAAGATGCCCTTGGCCCCGTTCTTGACGTGCTCATGGAAACTCTGCCGAGAGACAACCTTCTCAGCTCAGCATCGCTGGAGCTCTTCGAGTTCATCAGGAAGGAGAACATCAAGGAGCTGGTGAAATACCTTGTGGCCAATTACCGGGAACACCTGGTCAGCCTGAGCTATATCCCCACGTTCCGGGACATCGTCTTGCGCTACGACCAGACCCAGGGCTACACCGCCAATATGGACTACTTCCTCGAGGGAGACGACGACCTGGGAAGGAAGCCACAGCCTAATACGAGACTGATGGAGCAGATTGCCGTGGACCCTGCCGAAGAGGAGTACTGGAACACATCAGATCCTGAGGACGAGGACGAGGAGCACCACGAAGGACCGGCAGGGAAGACACCGTCAACGAACGGGGCTGCCACCCCCTCGAGGCCCCTGGTCGATTATCCGTCCGACGAAGAAAGCGACGAGAATGCCAATGCTGAAGCCGAGGGAAAGCCGAAAGGTGACGACGATTTTGCCTCTGGCCTTAGCGTACCGGACCAAGTCTCGGAAGCCCCGACCGTAGCGCCGCCCCTCGAGCGACTGTCTGAAAAGCGCCGGCGCGAGGAGGACGAGGAAGATGAGCTGGGGAAGCTGTTTCAGAGCAAGCGTCGCAACAGCTCGTCTGAAAACGCCAGCACCACGCCGCGGATGACGGCCCGGCGCAAGAGCTACTCCCCCAACTCCGGAAGTGGCGGCCACAAGAAAATATCCATCAGTCTCCCCTCGACAGTGAAGACTGGAGGCGAGGGTCGATCGGACGAGGGGTCCTGAGAGGATCGGTTTCTTTTTTGGCGACGGCGTACGGGCATTGTTGGGCTCGCTTTCGTCTCCGGCATGTGAAAGCGAACGGCAGCGGTTAAGGGACGATCCGCGTTGGTCACGGGGGCGGCTTCGGTGGCGTTTTATGGTCGAGATTTTGCGTTAGTTTGCATCCCTATTGGGTTTTGGGAAAGACGAAGGGCTCACCCAGCCCTGTTGCGAGCCCGACAAGCTAGATGGGCGGCCGCACCGAATAGAGGCGGCGGAGAGGTGATGGCGGGCGATGGGCGAGCTTGGCCCGGACGGCACCGACGAGATTGGCAAAGCACGAGGGCAGGCAGGCCTGGTCGAGCATGGGAGCGCGTCGAAAATGGCGAGCCGTGTGCTGCTCGCAGTGTATCATATGTAATGAGCCCACGTACGGACGGCTTGAGGCGCAGGCTGGGGCTGCCCCTGGCAGCGCTACGAAATGGACCAGACATTGGCTGCATGCAATGACGATCTCGACTGATGGCGGTGGTATTGCAAGTCGTGCTTCTGCAGCGTCTGTCTCGTGTTCCCACCCTCCGGTGGTTCTTCACGGGCTCCATCTTAAACCCCCTTTTGTTCTCCTCGTACGTACCCCTGAGAATCCCTGAGACTTACCATACACACGCATATATATCTTCGCACTCACCGGCTGGCCGAGCTCGAGTGCTTTTCTACACCATATCCTTGCACTCACGTCGCTACGCTATATTTCGGGTAAAGGCGTTGTGGTGGTTGGAAGTATTGTAATAACTCGCATGAATACGTGATCCCCCTGCTTTTGACAGCGACTTAAGCTCTACCCCTCTATTGTCAATACTCCCCCTATTCTCTCTATTTCCTCTCTACTTCCTCTCTACTCCCTCTCTACCCCCCCCCTATTCCCTCTGTTCCCTCTGTTCCCTCTATTCCCTCGGGGGGGATGGGTGCTTACATGGAGGTCAGTGGCCGGTTCACGTATATAAAAATCTTCTCTCCCCGGCGCCAGCACTCGATGGCACGCTTCATCGTGTACGCCAGCTTGGGCGAGACTCTGATGGCAAACCTGTCAGTCGGCATCGGGTAGCGCTCGCCGTTACCGCGCCGTATGGGGGAGCAGGGTAACGTCGTGCCAGCAGTTCGCGACGTTGATTCACAGCCTCCTGGTATGGAAGCGTGTGCAGAGCGCTGGCCTTCATGGTGCCAATAAGATTGTACGCCATCTTATGCGTACGCTCTACAGAGACGAACGCCAGGGACAACTGGTAGGCAGCGACAGCGAGTCGACGGTGGCTCGCGTCGCAAAACAAGGCTACCTCCTCTTCATTCTCGTTGGTCTCGCGAACCGCCGAGTTCAAGCTCCGGGAGTACCCCAATAATGCAATGAAATCGTCTCGATCGCCATGCATGATGGCGGAGCACTACCTCGCGTTAGTGAGGGCTCGTAATAGGGAGTCGCCACAGAATCGACACCACCTACCAGATCACAAGAATCCTTTCGATGATTGCACTGAGTGCAGCGCTTGGACGCTTCGAACCAGCCACGGCCGTAGCCGGGCCGGGCCGGATGATGGTGAAGAGGTAGTGCGGGCCGAGCGTGCTGTCTTGGAGGAGATGCTGGCCACCTCCTTCGTGCCCGCCTCGACGTCCGGGCGGTGCTTCGTCGCCTTGGTCTGGTCCTTGGCGCTCTCCTCCGGCGTGGGCGTCGGCTGGTTGGCCTCCTTGGCGAGCTGGCTGGCGGGTACGGTGGTCGACGTCGCCCGCCCGCCCCCCTTCCTCTTGTCCCCGGCGCGCGGGAGCGTTCACGTTGATGCTCGCGCGGCGCAGCTCCGCGTAGGCGCCCAAGTCCTTGATCAGCTTGACCACCCTGGCGCGTGGCGTTGTCAGGGCGATGAAGTCCACGCTGGTCGATCCCAGGGCAAGGCGTCGCCAGACATTGCTCGATATGCGGACCTTAGGGGGGGGCCGTTGGTCCTGCCTGGGCCCAGGCGTGTCGCGAGCATGTCCTTTTGCCGGACGAACATCTGGCTTTGCGCCTTCTCTATGAAGGGCATGACCTTGGCTCGCGTGTCGCCGGACCGGAGGCCAGCTCCACGCTCCGGACGACCATCTATTCCCCCCTATCCCCCCTCTGTCCCTCCTGGTTCCTTATTGATCTTACTACCTGCGGATTTATATAGCCGCGAATATTGAGAGGAGGCAATACTGTTGTAGGTCCGATTGAGAGCCTGAAGGTCTTTCGATATAGACGAGGCCCCGACAACAGCCCGGCGCAAGGTTGAAAACTCTTTACTAATCTGCTGTAGGATCTAAGTCTGCGACGTAATTTCTTCCTCGGCTCGACCGAGGGATGGTCAGATCGTTCGAGACCATCCAGCTCCGGAACCCGTGTTCCTCGACGAGTTGAAGCATCTTCTTGCCAGGTTCGGTGTCGACAAATCCCACACTTGGATGGAACAGTCCTTTGCACTGTCTGTCCTCGGCTTCGTTTAGCTCTGCATGGGGGTCGTAGGCGGGGTCGACATCAGACGCTCGTCACCGAGGTCTAGATCATTCCACTCGTGAAAGCGAATGTCTAGTCCATCCACACTAGGAGTGTAGGGCTGAGGATGTCCTTGAGACCGGACATAAGGATGGTTCTGGTTGTCCAGACGAGGGTAGACCAAGCCAGTAGACGGTATGTGTGGTTGTAGGCGCCGTCCGTCCGTCTTGCCATGTGTGCCTCGTCGACCATCAGAAACTCCTAAGAGCACCGACCGAGGTCCGGTATTCTTAAAGAGTACTCGATGAGGTAGCTGTCTGCTCGGGCGACTCCTCCTCTCGGGATCTTAACCAGACGTTCCATGCCGTTGTTGCCAAGGTAGAACCTTGGTAGGCGCCTCTCGTCAAACGGTCCGTCGTCCCCGGCGGAGCGGGGAGCAATTGCCTCTTCATCCGTCTTCCATGTCCCCGGCGTTTCCTCAGGTGCGAGTCCGTCCACTGCTTCGATAGTGTCGGCGGTTTCGTCTGCCCCGTACTGTCGGCGCCACTGGAGTCGGTCTGGCCCTTCTTCCTCGGCAGGGCACTCGATGATGCCGCGCTTTTCCGCTTCAAACTCTACTTTTGGAGTAGCGGCGATAATAGTCGCCGAGGGCGTGGAACGACTAGCGGTACTATCCATTTCTCGTCTATTCGCCTTATCGCTCGCCCTAAGACCCGCCTCGAGGGCGCGCGTCTGCGCCTCGAGGGCGCGCGTATTCGCCGCCAAAGCGGCCACTAGAGCACTACCACGGGCCGTCTCACCGTCGTCGTCGTCGTCGCCGGCAGGCGCGGCGCGCGGTGCGCTCAATCGCACCCCACTCACTGGTCTACCCGAGTTAGCCCGCACTCGAGGCGAACCCGATAAGAGGTCGCCACGACTCACCTTCTCTGCGGCCGAAGCCGCCGCCAGATTCTTCGCCGCCTTCACGGCGGCACCACCAACGATCTGCCGCAACGAGTTAGCACCGCAGCCCCATCCAAGCCGGGGAGAACGCCTACCTCCTCACAGGGCTGTTTAGCCCGAACACAAGCGGCGCACTTGGCGCCGGCGCCTACCACGCCGTCAGCAAAGCACAGCCCCGACCCGAACACGCGGCGACCTACCTGCGGCATCGCGGCACTGCACACCGTGCTCAGGCGCAATGCGCGTAACACAAGGCGCGCACGGAAGCTATCGCACGGCACCAAGCTACCATAGAGTTAGCATCGAAACCACCACGAGCACGCACAACCTTCGACTTACCGCAACAGACGGACCGGCGGCAGACACAACAAAAGACATCTACTACGAGTCAGTACAGCACTAGGCCAAACACGGGGCGCACTCACTACGAGAGCGTATTCCCGCTCCCCGACCATGGCTGCTATGGCGATGAAGGATGCCGCGGGTGTCGAGGACGGCGAGGACGACGAGGTCGACGACGAGGTCGACGACGAGGAGTAGTCGGGCCGGTGGGGGGTCGAAACAAAGTAGGCAAGGCTTTACCGATATATGCAAAGTATGGCACCGAGCGTTCGGTCCCGCTACGGGCGGGCCGTCTATAGAAGCGGGCTCATTATCGCTTATGATCGAGAAGGCGAGATGAGGGGGGCGGCGGCTTAGACGAAGGAAAGGTAGGAAGGATCGACCGGGCGACGGTGCTGCGAGTACGAGGGAGACGAAAACGCGCTGCAGAGAGGTCAGCACAAAGAGCCACCGAGTCAGCAAGGAAGACCCGAGGAAGACCAGAAGCCCAAGGGATAAAGGAGCGAAGGCGGGCGAGACTCACCAATTGAGGATGAAGAAGATAACGAGGAAGGAAAGAGAGGGAGGAAAAAAAAAAGAAGAGGCGGCAACTAAAGTGGCGGGGCCCCGCTACAGTGCACGGGACGGACCGAGGTCACGTGACCCCACCGGCGAGAGGAAACGAGCGAAGGAAGGCGCTACCTAGTAATTGCACGACGTGGCGAAGACGAGTTTTCCTACTCGAGTTAGTACCAAGGGCCTAGAAGCTTTATTAAGCCACTAGCGTAATAAATAATAATAGCCGCGATCTCTCCTCCGACTAGTCTACGAATTACGATCCTTGTATATTATCGAGCTCGGAGTAGGGGAGGTTGCCGCGTCGATAGGTTGAATCGGGGACTTCGTACTCAAGGTGGGCTACGTCGAGAACAAATAGAGATATACGTTGCAAATAGCAAGACTCTAATTCGCATCCATACCCCGTCTATTTCTTCTTGAATCGCCCCCGCCACTCCTCGTAGCCCTCAATCATGTCGCTCGTGATGTTCCGCGGCGTCTTCTCCACGGCCGCCACCAGGTCCTCCATGCCAATCTCCAGCCTCGCCGTCCCCGTGTCGTCGTCCTCGAAGCGCTCCTCGGCGGCCTGGCCGGCCTCGGTGCATATGGCCTGGATCTCGGCGCCCGAGTAGCCGTCGGCGAGGCGCGCCAGCTCGGCGACGTCGACGGCGGGCGCGACGTCGAGGCCGCGCAGGTGCACGCCGAAGATGGCCTCGCGGGCCGGCTGGTCGGGGGGCCCGACGTAGAGCACCTTGTCGAAGCGGCCGGGGCGCAGGAGCGCCGGGTCGATGGCCTCGGGGCGGTTCGTGGCGCCGAGGACGAGCACGCCCGTCAGGGCCTCGAAGCCGTCCAGCTCGGTCAGCAGCGTGGTGAGCATGTTGACCGCGCCGGTGCTGCGCGGGACGCCGCCGGAGCCGGGGCCGGGGCCGGAGCCCGGCCCGCGCTGCCCGCCGATGGAGTCGATCTCGTCGAAGAAGATGATGGACGGCGACGCGGCCTTGGCGCGCGCGAACAGCGTGCGCACCGCGCGCTCCGACTCGCCCACGTACATGTTGAGCATCTCGGCGGCCTTGACGGCGAAGAAGTTGAAGCCGGACTCTGTGGCCAAGGCCTGCGCGGAGAGCGTCTTGGAGCATCCTGGCGGGCCGTACAGCAGCAGTCCCTTGGGCGGGTGGCGCAGGACGCGGCTGGACGCCGGGCTGGAGCCCTTTGCGTTCTTGATCATGCGGCCGAGGACCTTCTTGACGCTCTCCTGGCCGCCGACGTCCTGCCAGCGGATGGTCGGCGGGCGGAGATTGATGTCGTGCATGGCGCTTGGGCGGATGATGCGCAGGGCCTGTTCCATGTCGTCCTCTATGAGGAAGTGCTCCCGCCCCGAGTCCGGGTCGGCGCCCTCTTCGTCTAGCCTGTGGCCCATGATCCGTTTGGCCTTGTTGACGAGTTTTACGAGGTCGCCGCCGGTATACGCGTGCGTCTTTTGCGATATGCTCTGCAGGCACTGCTCCTTATCTTCGGGATGCATGCGCGGGTCCAGGAAGGCGAGGATCTCGAGGCGCTCGGCGGCGCGGGGGATGGGGAGGGCGATGTCTTCGGGGAAGCGGGAGTGTTCCTGGAGCTTGGCGGGCACGTCGAGGATGTAGTCGAGACAGGTGGCTATGACGACGACCTTGGGCAGTGCGTTGCTGGCTCTGGCTTCGTTTGCAAGGCTGTCGAGTTCCTCGGCGAGGGCCTCGATGACGGATTCGCGGTTGGAGCGATCCTTGCCCGTCATCTCGTCCAGGCCTTCGATGAAGACCATGCTGGGCTGCGATGCGCGGGCTTGCTTGAACGCCTCCCTCATGGCCGACAGCTTGTCTGACGGTTTGACCCAGTACGCCCTGCCCCATCTCGTTTCCTCGATGCGCCGCAGGATAAACGTCTTGCCCGTAGCGTGTCCGCCGTGGATGACGAGGCCGCACGTCTGGAACTCGTCCTCTATCCAGAAGCGGCGACAGAAGCCGCGGAGAAACTGGTTCAGGGTCTTGATGGGGGAGCTCAGGCCAGGGACGCCGGTGACGACGAGGTCTCCTCCGGGGGCAGCGGCAGCGATCGCATTCTCCTCCTCGTCTGGTTGAAGCACCCGCACAGTCGTGGAGGCGAGCCTGAACTTGGCGAGGTTGTCGGTCTGTGAGTTGACGGAGACGATCTTGAACATCCGCCGGAGCTTGTTGGCGCTGACTCCCTCGAACACCATACCAGGAAACACTTGTTCCGCGCGGTCTGCCGCAAGTTAGCTCATGGCAAGCAAGATAGTCGTTCGGCTGTTACTCACTCAGGGATAGACTGAGCGAAAATCTCCAGGCAGCGGCCCAGTCAGGGGCATCTTTCACATCCCCCAGCGAAATTTCACCCTCTTCGGTGACATCCTGCGCAACCACCTCCTCCGCATCGGGCACAGCCTCGCCCAGCACGATCCTCACCTGGTCGCCAATCTTGAAGCCCGTCGCTTCCTGGAACGCCCGCGTCATCACCACGACGTTGGGGCTGAGGTCCTTGCCCGGCTGCACCCACAGCGTCGCCTCCCGCCTAAGCAACGCGTCGCCCTCGAGTCTCTCGAGTACGCAGAGCCTGCCGCCCTCGAGGCTGCTGGTCAGCCCGAGCAGGGATTCCTTGCTGATGTAGACGCGCCCGGCGCCGGCGAGACTCGCCTTTTCGAGGGTGCTGCCGTTGGGCAGCGGCCGCACCTTGGCGTCGATGCTCTTTTTGACCATGGTGCACTGTATGGGGAGAGGCCAGTGTTGAACGGCGCAGCGTGGCTCTTTGGGAATAAACGGCAAGTTTGGGAGTTCTCGAGAACGTGTAGAGATTTTATACACGACAGCGGTGATGTGGATCAATGCTCAGTCCGCGCATGAAGAACCCAAATTGCGACTCAACCAGCAAAATATGCCCATAAAGACATCACAGCTCCTGCCTAGTTTAGCTACTTGTATTTCCTGCCCCAAGTATGACTCGACTTGCGAAAGGGAATCTGTAAAGCGGTGGAATGGCCCCGACAGATCGCTGGTTGAAGTCTGGGGTCCTCCAGCGCACGGACCACCCGCCCCCAAGAATGACACCCAGCTTCAGCCGCAGCTCCAGCTTCCATTTCTAAACGAACGTCGTCGTCGTGTCTGCCCACGCGCAATCGGAAAACACCGAGCCATCCGCCGCCCGCATGATCCGCCCCCGCGCGACCGCGCTGCTTCCCGCCGCGAAGCGCCCCGCCGCGACGCCGCAGGCCTCGCGGCGCCTATCGCACGGCCCGGCGAGGCGCGCTCAGGGGGATGCGCCGTGGCCGCTCCTGAAGAGGAGGACGCGGGCGCAGCATGGAGGCGCCGTCGGGAGTGGGAGCGCGCTTGTAGACTCGCTCGGCGGGCGCAATGGCTCGCTCCAGGCCGACTTCGCGACGCCCGAGATGTCGCTCGCGCAAAGGGCGGACGCAGGCAAACCGCCCTCCACGACCAAGACCGATTCTTGCCTCATGCTCACCCTGCACGGCCTGAGCCCGAACCTCAACCCCAGCGACTTTTACCGCCTCGCCCCCAACGACCTCTCCAGCTGGCACAGCGTCATCAAGAAGGGCATGTAACTTCCCACCTCTCTTCACGAATCCCTCCCTCATCACGGCTAACACGACACCAGTCCAGCAGCAGCGCAACCCCACGACCCTCGAGCCCCTCGGCCGCTACCACATCTCCTTCTCCACTGCCTCCGCCGCATCCTCCTACCGCGACCGCCTCGTGCGCCTGCACCGTCTGAGCCGGCACAAGCTGCGCTCCCCCAACGGCCTGTGGGAGAGCTCCGTGCCGCCGTTCCTCAAGTCCAGCAGCGGCGAGGCGCCCGCCGCCGAGCTCGACACCTTTACCGTCATCCCCGGTTCGCAGCCGGCCGTCGACGTTGACCGCCGACGCGTGTCTGCGCGGAACAGCTGGGCAAAGGCGCTGGGCGACGTGGTGCACAAGTTCGACTACGGCGAGAAGCCGCCGGTCGTGCTTCTCCACGTGTACCCGCCTACTCTTACTGCCGAGGATGTCTCCCGGTTCATACGCGAGGATGGCGTCGCCAGGGGATGCAGGTGGAAGGTCTGCCCGCCCCACCACCTCAAGCCCGAGACGCGGGCTGCCGAGGACACGGTCGATGGCGACGACGCCACGGCCGCACAGAAGCCGTCCTTCGGATACAAGGACTTCGACACCATGGAGAAACAGAGGAGCCGGTTCGTAGTTGTCTGCGCAGCCGAGGCCGAGGCACGGCGCTTCCACCGGCACTGGAACCAACGAACCCTGACGGCAGGACCGGGGGACAGGGCACCGCGAAATGTAGTCCATGCGTCAATAATAAACTGGTAGTCGCCCATACTGTCACTGCACCCCTCCCTTGAAATCTCTCTCTGTACGTCACCTCTTTCCTCACTTCGTCCTCCGTCCATCGGTCGTCCCTCCGTTCCCTCCAGATGCCCCGCAGCAGCCAGCGCTCCTTAACGACAACCCGTACCGGCGCATATGCGCCTCGTGTCGGTCGTCCCACGTAGGTATCGAGACTCCAAGCCCGCCACAGGGACGGCACAGCGACAGGAGCTTGCTTGTATTAGAACCCAGATGAAAACCAAAACTCCAGACCATATTTGCTCTCTAAAGGGGGTGTGGGAGGGGCACTGCAAGCAAGCAGGCGGGTAAAGCATAAGAAAGCGACTCTAGTCTTGCGGTAAAATGCCATCCCCGGCGTCCCGGCCAAGGCAGCCGGCCTTCATGTCGTCGCCTTCCCCTTTTCTAGGCATCCTTACAACGCAAGTATGCTTCCTACCCCGCGCGCAGGATGAGCATACACAGCACAGGCAGCTGTTGTTGTCTTAACAGCACTTGCTGCCCATGCTGCCCTCGGCCTTGTCGCCGACGTTGACGCCGGCGCTGACGGGCTGGTCGTTCTTGGAATTGTCGATGAGACGCTTCTTGATGTCGGCGGCGAGGCTGTAGAAGGCCTTGTCGATGTTGATGTTGCTCTTGGCGGAGACTTCGAGGAAGGGGATGCCGAGCTCGTCTGCTAGTGCCTGGCCCTGTTCTTGGGACACGACCCGCTTGTCTTCCCAGTCGCACTTGTTGCCAATCAGGATCTTGTTGACGCCCTCGGTGGCGTGTTGCTCGACGTTTTGGAACCAGGTGCGGATGTCTGCAGCGGGAGAGGTCGTGTTAGCTCGACGGCTCGCCCGGTCTACGCAAACAGAGGCCGGGTATAGGAGCGGAGAGGGGGGGGGCTGGACGCACTGTTGAATGACCGCTCGTCGGTGACGTCGTAGACCAGCAGGATGCCCATGGCGCCGCGGTAGTAGGCGGTGGTGATGGTGCGGAAGCGCTCCTGGCCGGCCGTGTCCCAGATCTGCAGCTTGACGCGCTTGCCATCGAGCTCAATCGTCCGGATCTTGAAGTCGATGCCGATGGTGGTGATGAAGGACGGGGTGAAGGAGTCTTCGCTGAAGCGCAGCAGGCAGCACGACTTGCCGACGCCGGAGTCGCCTATTAGCAGCAGCTTGATCTAGAGAAGCCCAGCGTGTCAGCGTTGGCCGTTGCAGGGGACGACAAAAACGCCGCGAGAAGCGGGCCGCGACGGGGCGAGGGTTGCGCAGAGGCAGAGCAGGCGGGAGGCGCGGAGGCGCGGCAGGGGCTGGCGAGGCGGGCGTACCAGGAAGTCGTAGTTGCGATTGTTCGGCATGATGGGCAGCGGGGGGGAGCGGTGAACGCTGTCTGCGGGTTCAGGAACGGTCGTGGATCGTGGGTGCGATCGCAGAGGCTGGGAGTCGTGGGCGAGGGCAGAGGGAGGAGAGGAAACAGGTCGCCTCGGGGCGTGACGAGATGGCGGCGACGGTGGCGGAGATCAATCCGTGCTTTGGGGGTGTGGTGCGTGGTTGAGGTCTGACGGTGGCTTTGGTCCCGCCGTTGCCTACTAATGGGTTACTGTGCAGCAATAGGTGGCTCGGTGGGTAGCTGTCGGGACAGGCACTCATCGGCTGCTGCGCCCTGCCACCGAGACTGTGAGGCTCGCTGTTGTTCGCTGGACGGCGGCGAGGCGGCTGGCTGCGGAAGCGGACACGGAGATCCAGTGGCTTGGGTAGGATTCGTGGCCGGGCGCCGTCTAGACGGTGATGGTAATGACAAAGTTGCCGAGCTGGTGAGCCTCCGCTGAACGGTGCAGCAAAACGGCACAGGGCATGCGCACATGCCACCTGTCCAGTGTCCACTCGCCATGGCCTCTTGGCCCGTCCTGTCCCGAAACGGCTCGTGCCACCGTGCCAATGTCGGCAAACTCCAGTCGGCTGCTCCCGCTGTATTAATGCCTGACCTGCAGTCCTGGACATGCCACTCGACTAATACGCACGCAACACACGCACAGCATCGCACTCTATCAGACTCATCCCACCTCCCCAAGGGGCTCCCCACCTCCCCAAGGGGCTCTTGCACGTCACCCAACGTCACGCTCGAGCCCGGCCGAGGCTCCGGTTCAATGGACCTTGTGTCATGCAGCCCCCTGCCGTGTCTCACATACTCGAGGCCTGGATCCATGACTGAGTTCATAAAGATAGCATACGTTCCCCCACTAACAAGTCATCACATATTCGCCACGGCACGAGTTGTGCCACTGCCTTCCGACAGCCTTCCACAAAGAAAGCATAACCACGCCCTCGTATTCTCCCACGAAGACTCTCGCGCAACAAACAGGCCTTCTACCTCTGGCACTCCCCAAACTCCGTCTGGCACCCGCAGCCGCAGTGCCTCGTCAACCGCCCACACGTCCCCTTTCTCGAGCAGCAGTCCCCAAACGAGCTCCCCTTGCACGTCCGGCCCGTGTCCCCGCCGCACCGGCCGTCCTCGGACACCTCCAGGCCGTCGCCGGGGGTCGGGGGAGCAGCCGAAGTCGCCGAAGCCGGCGGCGCCTTGGACAGGGAGGTCGGCAGTGAGTCGATCGCCGTGGGCGTGATGGTCGTCGTAGGCATCGGTGGCTTCTCCTCGACCGCCGTGATTGTGCCTGCAGCCCCCGTCGTCGTCGTCGTCGTCGTCAGGCTGGACGTCTCCCCGCCAGCACCCCCATTCTCCCCCTCAAACACGTTATTCCAAGGCTTCGGAATCTCCCCCGGCACCTTGGCCAGCTCCTCCTGCCCCGCAAACTTGGGCGGCCCCTCAAAGTTCCTCGCCGTGCAGCCCGCCTCCATCTGCTTGCAGTAGTCCTGCCACACCTTGCAGTTTGCGCCGCCGCTCGGCGGCGTGCTGTCCCAGCACGTTTGGCTCTGCTTGTAGCACCCGTCGACGGCCGCCCAGCAGGCCTCCTGGCCCGCGTACGCGGCGAGCGGCTTGCCGCACCAGTTGGCGTTCTTGACGAGGCAGTCGCCGGGTACGGCGCCTTGTTTCTGCTCGAGCTTGGTGGCCGGGGCGTTGCTTGTTGGGATGTAGACCTTGGGGCCGGGGATCGGATAGGGAGGGAGAGGTTTGTTGTAGATGTTGAAGGTGAGCCCTGGCGTGGTTGGGTTGACGTATCCAGGGATGCTGGCCTGGTTCTCGCTCGGGATCTTGAGGTCCTCTTTCGGGCCTTCCTGGACGAAGACCTGTGCGCAGCCAGTGTAGAACTGGGGGTCTCCGGCGGGAGCGTTGTGTAGAGCGAGAATCTCCGGTCGCACGAGATAGTACCCAGCCGGCAGTCCGGCAGGAAGATCTACGGACAAGAGGCCGTTCTTCTCAATCAGCCTGTCGACGCACCACTTGCCCGTCTTCGCGTCCAGCCCATCCTCCCAGATCTTGAACCAGCCCGATCCTGCAGGCTTGTCCTTGGACATGTCCTCGACCTTCTTGACGTACACCGCACAGGGGCCAAGATGGCCGGCCGCGATGGCCCCCGGCTTCTCGCCCGTCGCATATTCTCGGAACTCAAACGTCAAGGTCGCCGCTCGCGGCGCCGGGCAGGTGAAGGCAACAGGTTTATCACCATCGCGTCCTGGAAGGAATTGGATCAGCGCTGAACGGGTATCTTAAGCACTCTTGGGAACAGGAGAGCAGTTGACTTACCACACGCCATATCCTCACTTGTTACAGGTTCAATAGGGCCGGTCGCCGTCGCGCCATCATGCGGCATACGCACACAAGTCCCATCCCCCTGGTTCTTCCCGTTGACAAACAAAGTCGTAAAGAGCGTATGCGCGCTCGCCGCCGAGGCGAGCCCCAGAGCCGTAGCAAGAAGCTTCATCGTGGAACGCAGTTCCGAAAAAGATATCACCAAAGCAAACGGAAAGAGCCCAAGGAGAAAAGTGCAACAAAAAAGGCCTTTATGTTATATGCTGCGGAGTCACACGGCTGGGGTGAAAGGAGCGCCGTCAACGACGTCGTTGGGCTTCAGAGGAGTGAAGGAAAGGACGGAACAAAGAATCGACCAGTGAGGACGGTGAAAAACTAGAGGTCCTGGAAACGAGAGTGACTCGGCGGTGCGCTAGAATCACAACCCGAGTTTTCGGACCTTCGACTGGCCCAGTATAAGAAAAATTAGGACAGCATGTTGCTCGCTTGAGATTCAACCCCCCGCCTGTTCAAACGCTGCTGCAGCCCCGTCCCTCTGCACGCGCGCTGTACGCCATGCAGGTCCGGCGACTCGCCTTCGGGATGCTGCATTGGCTACGGGCCAAATTCACGGATCGTTGCGCGCTGCCAACCGCAACGCAGCCGCTCGATCAACTTGAAACGAAACAAATTGGCCCCGGGGCAAGTTTCGCGCCGATAGGCTCTGTTGGGCGCGTCAAGTTGGCCACCGGAGCTGGTCGCGCGGCACGGCATACGGAGTAGTGGGCAAAGGTCCGCCCGATCAGGCCGCCCCCACGTTGCCGTCAAATGCAGCCGTCTGATTCGCTTCCATGGGGGGGCAAATCTTGGGAGCGGAAGGTCCTTGATTGTCTCAAGAGTCGGGCCAAGCCAACTGCTGACGTCCAGAAGGCTGGCAACGTGTCGAGTACGAGGGGCTCGGCGGCACATGTCGCAGCCCTTTCTCGACCAAGCAAGGAACTGGATCCCCCTATTCTGTGTCACAAGGCCAAAAACCCTCCCTCCTGCAGGTCACTGAGGAAGTTCCTCGCGCTCCGAAACTCGCCCGGGTTGGCGGTCCTTCTCGGCGAAATATGGGGAGAATCGAAGTAGGCAAACGGACAAATCGGACGCAAACATGGACGATGAGTGGAGATTGGACGCGAATCCGCGAGGCGAGAGACCGCCTTCGCGAGTACAAACTACCTCGTACACACATGGCCCCCGCGCGCTTACATTGCACTCCCTCCTATCTCGACCGTGTTGCCGTATGGTACATTATGGTACAGTCGCTTTCGTTTTCCGCGTGGGTATCTTACTCGTTGTTGATCTTGGCCAGGATCCTGTCGCGCTGCGTCAGTCTGCCTTCCAGTCTCCAGAGACGCAGAATGGTCATCCACTTACTCGCTGTCACGGAACAACTGGTACTCTTCCTCGCCGGCCTTGACGGGGGAGCCGCCGTACTGTTACTCCAGTTAGCACACCGTCACACGCCGACCCCTTCCGTAATATTGCGGACAGAGCCTACCTGAGGAATCAGAACACGGTCACCGGCGGCGACGCCCATGGGCAGGCGGTTGCCATGCTTGTCCAGAGCACCGGGTCCGACAGCCAGGACCTTGGCCTCGTTCAGCTTCTCGACGCTCGACTCGGGCAGGAAGATGCCGCCAGCCGTCTTAGCCTCGGCCTTGATGCGTTGCACCAAGACGCGGTCCAGCAGGGGAGCGAGCTGGCGGATGGAACGAATAGAAGTGGCCTGCAGTAGTTAATGAGACGTCAGCTCTCTAGCACATTACCCTGCAGTGTTCCTCTGCGGCCCCCATCCATCCGTTGCCGAGAATTGCCAACGGCGCAATGCCGAGGATGACGAGCTCCGGAGGCCTGCAGTCCGGAACACCGCGCGAGAGAGCTTCGCAAGTGCACGTACCATTGTGATTATAATGTATTAAGATTGGGAAACTGCACGAGTCCTTCGAGAAGAGCGATTGAATCAGGTACTGCAAAGGGGTTCGACGTTGTCGGAGTTGTAGGTGGAGCTGGAGCTGTCTTCGAACAGCTTCCAGAAAGTCAGCAATTTTTTCTGGCCGGTTCCGGGTGCCCGGCGCCTGATTTCCCCGGTTCCGACCCTCCGCCAGTGCAGCTCCGACATTTGCCGACTAATAAGATGCACGACCATCAAGGCACGTTACAAACGACGATGAAAGCAATTCCCAAGTAATAATTAAACTCGCTACGGACTCTATTTGATATCCAATACCCAGGTATATCCCACTTTGACCCTGAGGCCCACCTGTAAGTAATGTCGGCAACTGCTGCCCGTGCATCAATCAATCATAGTTCTCTTGCCGTATGCAACCAATGTATCCGCCCAAACCAGCCCACCATATAAAGACCCAGCCCGTGCCACATACGCCCTTACGAAAAGAAAAAAAAATTACCCATCCAGCGCGGTTATGCACTTTTGTTTCCGCCCTTCAAGCCTTCTGCTGCGACTGCTGCGAGGCAGGCGGCTCGAGCACGTGAGTGTGATCCTCGGCGGGGATGACCTCACCATGGTCGAGTTGTTGGCAGATGATCGTGTCGGCAATCCATGGCTCCTCGAGGATCTCACCCATCTCCGCGCGGGTATTCGGGTTGAGATCAAGCATCCGATGAATAATGTGCCGGCTCTCTCGTGGCAACAAGCGGAGGATTCGCCAAGGGCCACGGATAGTCTCTCTTCGTTCACCAGTTGAGCCTTCCTTCTGCGACTGATCGTCGCCATGAGCGGAGGTCGCCTCCGAGTCTTGCCGCTTGTGGTGGCTAGAGTGGTGCTGCGAATGATGCTGGCTCTTGTCCTTCACTTCATCCTCCATCAAGAAATCTCGCGCTGGAGTGGTAGCCAGCTGGCTTGTCGACTTTGACGGCACAAGCAGTCGCTTGGGGTCGTGCCCAGGGGTCGGGTCGGCGGCAAAGAGCTTGTACGAGTTGTCTGTCATGCGCGGAATCTTCCACGGGAAGCGGCGTAGAGTCATGCAGCAGAAGATGATAGCCAGCGACCAAATGTCTGCTGCCGCAGCATCGTACTCCTTGGAGTCGTATACTTCCGGAGCCAGATATGGGTCGGAGCCGACAATCCCTAAACGTGAGACGTGTAAGCGCGCGAACTAGTGCAGCGGGAAGGGCACAAGGCAAACCTTTGGCGGGGACCGTATCGTTCTCAAACGGGTATTTGAAGACATGAGCGCTTCCGAAATCAATGATCTTCATGATGCCCCTGTCGCTCACCACGACGTTGTCCAGCTTCAGGTCGCGGTGTGCCAGACCCACGCTGTGCAGGTACGTGACGCCGTTCAAGATCTGCAGGAAGCAGCATTTTATCTCCTCCCGCGACATCTTGCCGGTCATGACGATGGCAAACAGGTCAAACGGCGCATACTCCATGACTTCGAACCAACGACCTTTTTCTTGCAAAATGTCCAATGTCTCGATGATGTTGCCGTGGTGGAGTGTTGAACCAACGCAAAACTCGGCGGTGACCTTTTTGTTGTATTCCTTCTCCGACTCGTATGTGTGCCTGGCCCTGAACTCCTTGACGGCGAAGACGGTGTTGTCTTCCTTGCGCCTCATCAACCTGACGGATCCGCCGGCTCCAGATCCGAGCACCTTGCCAAGCTTGCCATACTTGGATGTGAGTCCGTGATCGTCGCCAAAGGGAAGCTGCTGTGTCGAGCGCGAGCTGAGGGGGGTCTTTGCCCCGGCCTTGGCAGATGCTGCTGGCGACGGATCCCTCTTTTTGTGGTGGTGGTGGTGTCCCGGTTTCCGGAAGAAGCGCTTCAAGTCGACCATGGAGCCTATTTGCCCCCCGTGTCCTCCATCACCGAAGTGCTCTTCACTGCCGTTCTTGGCCCCGAACAAGCCTGGGCCACGCTTCTCGGACAGGCCCGCCTTTGAGCCGCTGGGAGAGCCGTGTTTCTTTTTCCGAGAAAAGACGAATCTGGGATCGATCGAATGCCGACTGGGATGCTGTTGCGGAGGTCGTCGACCTTTGGCATAGGGATCGTTCGCGTCGCCGCCAGGGGTGATGGGCTTTGAATAGAAGTTGGACGCCGAGCTCCGGGAGGGACTCGATTCTCTAGATACGGGCTCCGAGCCGCCGACGCCGCCAAACATGCCTCGCCTGTGCGACTTGTGATCTTCGGCAGACGACGACCTTATCATGACATGGTCCGAAGACGCTGGCCGATGAGCCAGTGACCTCCGCTCTGCGAAAGAGGGCGCCGGTTCGTGCGAGGAAGTGGGCTGGGGAGTGATGACTTGGGGTTCGTTGACAATGGAGCTTCTGTCTCCCGCATCGTGGCTGAGCTTCTTCTCCCCTGCCCCCGATGGACCTGATCCGGCCGGGGTGAGGGGAGGCGAGGCCAGGGCTGAGAGACGCGGGCTGCCATGGGGAGACTGCAGCCCAGAAGAAGAGATTGGAGTCTGCAGCCTGGTAGAGTCGGGCGACTCGTCTTCTCGAGAGGGAACCTAGATTGGGGAGAGCGGTCAGCAATGCAGCATTCGGCGGACCAAGTGACCGTGGGGTGGACATACCCTCGATGACGGTAGGGAGAAGGCCTCGAATCGGTACGTAGTCATGCGCCGCTCCTGCAGCGGCCGTCCGTGCAGCGCCTTTGTGAATTCCTTGAGCTGGTCTGCCGTTACTTCGGTGAAGCTGCTGTCTTGTTCGGCGGGCGGCTGGGTGGCGATGGCGGTGGGGGAGATTTCCTCGACGGCCGAGGAGAAGCGGACGGCGGGAACATCGTTGCGAGGCTTGGCGCCGTCGCCGAGCGCGCTCTGCTGCTGCGAGAGCGCGGGAGCTATGAAGAAGACAGAGTCCTAAGGTCAGCCGAGTGCACCGATCGCGGGGGGTTCCTCCGGGCTCGGAAGCAATGGAACACGATGCTGTGCTGTGTTGTGCTGTGAGCGCTGCAGCGAGCGCGGCGCAGCGAGGCGCGGGGGCCCGAGGGAGGCAGGGAGGGGTACTGCATCCGGAAGGGTCGGGCAGAGCATGGACGTACCATCGACGTCGGGGCCCTGCTGAAGCTCCTGCTGGGGCGCCGGGGGAGCCATGGGAGGCGCCAAGTAAGGGTGTATCGGTGCTTGTGCCGTTGACGGGAGACGAGCGTGCTCCAAGGATCGCGCGCGGGCGAGCGAGCGAGCTGGACGAAGGACGAAGGGGAGGGATGGAGGACAGAGGTTGAAATAGGCAAAGATGTCGCAGGCCGCCGCGATGCACAAGCAAAATCTCCATGCAGGCACTCCGCTGTGAGTCGGCGAGTCCCACTGTACTGAGCCACTGCGGGCGAGGTACGAACCGCCGCACCCGACGTGCCTGTACGACGCGCAGAAGCATGTGCCTCCGACGCCCGTCCAGTTCACGGCGCACGCGCTGACATGCAGGCATTTACTGCATTTACTTTGGCGACCCAGTTTATTCGACGCTGGTCATCGCCGCTGTCGCCACCGCTGAAGTTTGCGCGCGCCCCTTCTTCTCACATTCGCCGACTTGGGAATAGTCGCTCATTGCTCCGGACGCAGCAAACCTGTCCAACTGCAAGTTTTCTTCATGTTGAAAATTTTGTTGGTGCCCAGAAAATTTCCTTTTTGCTCGGCCCCCCGCAGTCCAATTGGCCGTCTCGTCGACGCGGATGCTCGACATCTTGGTGACTGACTATTAGCAATCATGGATCCATGTTTGCCATTGCAAAGTCAACATTCCGCCGATCCCGCTCGGCAGATTGCCCGGACTGGCTCCTGCGTAGATCGGGAGAAGCGTGTTCGTACGGAGCACTATCGGCCGCGTCATCAAGTAAACGCGCAAACAAGGCAAGCATAGTCCACCGGTCGATCGATGCTCATGTCCGATGCATTAGTGTGGCTGAGCTGCAGACCGTGGATCCACTGTGGGTTCACGTTTGGCGCAGATGCAAAGGAGTCACGAATATTGTCTGTCTGCCGATGGCATGCCACGGAAAGCTTTTTTCTGTCTTGCAGCTTCGTGTCGGGTGAAGAAGAGCTTGAGCTTGTTGAGCCTCGACTCACTCTGGCCGGTTCGTGGTCTCCCGGACTCCCGACTGCCGGTTCCAGCCGCCAGCCGTAGACGACAGAATGTTCTGTTTACAGATAAGCTCCTCACCACCACCATCGGCTTGGGTTTATCAAGCGTGTCCCTGACCCGCTAACACGTGGAAGCATCAATCGTCACACCTGCTCACATGGAGACATAACCACAGTTATTGTTACATTATCACTGTCCATCTTGCTCTGGCTCATATTGATCAATGGCGCGGCAGATGCCTATCACTCCCATCGACGCAACTTTGCAGCACAACTGCCACATGTGGGCCTGCAAGGGCTCTACTCTGCGGCTTTTATCCAGGCATCTCGGCCGCAAATATTCTGCCCGAGGCCTTGTCTTCCTCGCACGAACCGTAGCATCCTCACATCATCAACAGGGTCTTGCACAATATGATATACTTAAGACCTGTTGGTACTCTGAGTAATGAGCAAGGCCATATCATCGTACATTGTCTTCTGCAAAAGGTGTCTACCACAAGCCCAATATGTTGTACACATGGCCGCAGCCATAAGAGACATTGCTCTGATGCATCTATCCATCCCAACTCCATGCCTCCTGTCATCAAGCCACCACATTGATGCCGATTGACTTGGCCTGGTATATGATTGACCTGCACAGGCCCTCGAGGGACAAGCCAGAGAGCCGCAACTCCGACTGCTTAATCTTGGCAATCTCGTAAACGTGCTTGAGGCTGATGGTGCCGATCGTCTCATGGCCTGGTTTGCTCGCGCCTTTTCTGTTTCCCTTCTTGTTTGTGGACGCCTCCACGGCGTTCAGAAGCAGCCAGGATGTCTGCGGTGTCCTGAGATCGAACTGGAATGACCGGTCGGGCCGGACAACGACGCGGCAGGGCATCGGCGTCCCCGGCGTGATGTGAGCCGTTCTCGCATTGAATTCCTGAAGCAGGGTATGTCAGCGTTGACTGTTCGTAGCCTTTTGCGGTGCTTTCGCCTGCGCCCAGCGCACCTTGCAAAAGTCCATCGACTTGACGCCTTTGCTGCCCAGTGCCGGGCCGACCGGCGGGCTGGGGCTCGCCTGGCCGGCGCCCACGATCAGCTTGACGATCTGATCCATGCCGCCGCCGGCGCCCTTTGCCTTTGACATTTTGGCGATGTTGTGGTCGAGGAGCGACGGCGAGTTCGAGAGGCCTGACGCTGATGCGCGTGTCGCTGGTTGGGCTGTCATTTTTCGGCAGCCGGGACCCTCAAGTACATTTTGGGCGGGGCGTATTATGTACTTCTCGAAGTTCACTGTACGCGCACAGTACGTTCAGCGCGCACATCACAACGGGCGGCACAGCCCCGAGCGCTGCTCATGCCGACATGATCGACATTGAAAAACAATTGTATTGTCCAACGAGCCCGATATTATGCAGCCTGCGACGACGGATCGGAGGATGAGCCTGGCAGAGCCTCCCACTCGCACCGTTCCCTCTCCGCACAGTAGTCTACCACCGCATCGTAGTCATGGTGCAAATTGGCCGGATTCACCGACATGACATGACAACCACAGAGCCAGCCATTCATCCCCCCGTAGCTTGGTATTTACGAACTTTCGAATACGGGTCCGACTGGGGATGTCGCCTCTTGGGCGATGATTTACGTCGTCGCCTGTGTCCGAAAGGATTCTTCTCCAGGCGTCGCTCTCGAGGTGATACAGGAAACCGGCCAGAAGCTCCAACTTAGAGCGCTTCAACTTTGCTCGTCTTGAAACAAATGCAAGGGTTGAACTCGATAGTCAACTCTGGAATGCTGCCGCCTACGCATGACCCTAGCTAACTAAGGTGGTGCAGAGACTATATGTAGACAACTTACACACACACAACAATCATCATCACGATCATCAATTCGAAGCCTCCTTTCCACGTGCATCCGCATTCTCATCGTCGTCGTCATCGTGACTGCTCGACAGCGCCAAAAGGTCATCCTTTGACAAAAGCCCACGGTTCCCGCCACGAGGTACAAGGTCAGGAAGTCGCAACGCCCACCAGCCTCGTCCTGGAGCCGTGGGCCACTAGGAGACTTTCGTGTTGGGTTCGCCAGCAACGCCCAGACGTGTATTGATAGCATCGCACCGCCTAGTCCAGGCAGCCAGCAGACCCTGCTCGCCAACTCATCCAGCATGTCTGCGAACGCCAATAAAATTGCCATTGCTGGCCTACCACTTTCGTAGGGAGATCAAGATGGAGTGGGAAGTTGCGCCGTTGCCCTTGTACGCCCCTAAGTACGGCCTCGAAGTTGGCGAGCGATCGCGGGCCGAGCATGTGCTCCCGCGGCCGGGCTGACACCGTGGAGACAGGCACAACGACCCTCGAACGCACGACGCCGTGGCTCCCTGTCCTCGTCCTCGTCCTCGTTGGCAACTAGTGCACCGCCATGACCCCACCTCGCCACTTAGACTGAATGTCAATGAAAAAAGAGAGAGAAAGATTAAAAGATTAAAAAAATGGACCCGAGGGGAATTGAACCCCTGACCTTTCACATGCGAAGCGAAAATCATACCCCTAGACCACAGGCCCAATTACGAGGAAGTCTTCCTCGCTATTGAAACATTCGACCACAATTATCATATATAGAGTACTCCACATAATACTTCCCAAAAAGGGGTTTTGTTAAAGTATGTCTGGAAATGCTTTTACTAACCATTATCATATTAAGTTGCGAACCGTTTACACAAACACAAACTAGCAGATTTGTGGATCTACCATCTGACTGCGCTCAAGGCAAAGCTAACCTGAGCAAGGCCGTCTGGAGGAGCCGCATTCTCGTTTCCTGGTTTCGCAAGGCAGAGGCACAGAACTTTGCCGTTGGTGTATAGCCATCTCTCAGAGTGAATGTCTTACACCAGTCAGCAAAAAGTATCGGGGGATGCCGGGGTAGCAAAGGCATGTGCAACATCGCTTGTTGACAGGCCCCTGTTGCTCATCGTCTCCGGAGAAGCTTCTTTGCTCAACAGATCGCCAGATCCCTCCATAGCCTTTTGGGCAGGGGCAGATTGGTTGGGTCTATCACTGCCGCCGTCGAGTGAGACTGAGACACTGGAACAGACATCCTTGATGTGGTGCATAACACCGCGTCTTTCGGACGGCGTCGTGCGTCGGATTTGCTGTCGCGCCCCTCCTTATATTATAATTTTATAGGCGGTATATTAGCCTTCTTATTAGGAAAGGGCACAGCGGTTCAGCGGCTCAGACGGTGTTGGATTCCATTGGTGGTTGGGGGGAGGTCGACCGACGTGACCGGGAGCGTAGCCATCTCTTTGATGGTTGTAGGTGATAGCCGGGAAGACGGGAAGTGGGCGATCGGCCTTTCTGAGAAACGGAAAGTCAAGCAGTTTGTGATTGCGAGCCTTGGCAGCGCAACACAGAACCTACAGCAGCCTTTCACTACGGTGTTAGCGGTACTTAGCGTGCACCGACTGGCCGTGTTGTTTAGGTACCTAGGTAACTCGAGGGTGGTTGTTGGTAGCATGCGCCTGGCAGTAGCCTGTTATTCCATACCTGGGTAACTGTACGCTGTCTGTTGTTCCACCCCCAAATTGTTGCAGCCGACGCCTAACCCTGGGGCTTGTATCCGCTGTGGCGCGAGGGGCAAGAGCTACCTTCCTAGGTACCTTAGGTACCTACCTACCTTACCATGGAACCTATCCCTCGTCCAACTTTGATCCAGTTTCCATCTACTTTATCTATCCATCGCAATGCGACTTCAGACGGCAGGCGACCGTTTGTCACGTCATGACAGTCATGCCATACGCGCCGCCCATCGACAATACACCAACTCAGCACGATGGCACTGAGCATTTGGCCATAAAAAACACCCGCCTCCGTCGCCTCTTGACCCCCCTCGCACTTCGGATTACGGCGCGTTGCTACAAGGCCGATGGCTTCGTCCGGCCAATCTCCCCGAATCTCATCGTCAAGACTGGTCCTTGGGTTCATCTCACTGAGGCGGCCACAATGCAGTTCATTTCCACCAGCACCTCTATTCCCGTACCGCTGGTGCACTGCTCCTTCGTCCACAACAACCGCGCCTACGTTGTCATGGAGCGCATACAGGGCGACGATCTCGCAAAGACATGGACGACGCTGTCTGAGATCGATCGCGAGACTGTACTTGCTCAGCTTCGGCGCATGTTCGAGGAGCTGAGATCGCTGGCGCCACCCGACATGAAAGTCAAGAGCTGTGTTGGCGGTTCCTTGTACGACTCCCGCATTCCCCATGCCAGGCCCCGATTCGGCCCATTTCAAACAATTCAAGACTTCCATCGCTGGCTCCGTGATGGGTTCCGACTTGAAGACCATCCTGACCGCAAGGGTGACAAGGATTATGGAGAAATTAAAGCGATGATCGCCAAGCAGGATGGACCGTGGGCTCCGCCCGTATTTACACATGGCGATCTAAAT
The DNA here is from genome assembly GCA_022114105.1 of Tolypocladium guangdongense. NCBI lineage: Eukaryota > Fungi > Ascomycota > Sordariomycetes > Hypocreales > Ophiocordycipitaceae > Tolypocladium > Tolypocladium guangdongense. Next base: position 2,761,228 of record NRQP01000001.1, on the reverse strand, counting down.
CCTTTCAACATTTTGCTTCGTGGGACGCAGATTGTCGGCATTATTGACTGGGAATTTGCAGGGTGGTATCCGTTCTACTGGGCATACACAACCGCATGGTATGGAAATCGTAGTCGGCAGTGGTGGCAAGGCTTGTTGGACAGCTTCCTCAATGTGCAGACTGAGGAGTTGAAGATGGAGATATTGCGCCAGAAGTGGTGGGGAGATTTTTAAATACTGGCCACTAGGTTGGTCACCGACTATACTTGTCTGTCAACATGTATAGCTACCTGCGTGGTTCTGTGCTGATCTCGACAGCGTCGTGTTGTCCGCCCCCAAGACGCGATATGCTTACCAACGCCTACCCATCTTGGTGTTTCAAATGGAAGCATCGTCACCGAGCCCCATTACGTTCATGTTAGGCACATCAATCTTAGAATCAGCGTTTCGCGCGCGCGTAAAAATGACAGTCAGCAATGCGATGGCCAATCAGTTCGACATTTCTGTTTTTGGAAGGGCTGACACTGACAGCATATGGGAAAGGGATGGCTATAAATTTCGCTGCCAGTCTGTTCATCTCGCTTATTCGGTTTCTCAAGTTGCAAATTCAGTTCAGCATCCCCTCCTCATTTTCCTACATTGACACGTCCTCGAACATGGTCAGTAACAAGAAACGGCTGTACATTGCCCCTTATCCTAGCGGAGTCGGCAACAGGGAGGAACGAAAGAAAGGCCCACTCGATCATGAATGGCCCCAAGACTGTCCCAATATGTTGCGCTAGATATCATTGGGGATTCCTCGTAGGTCCCAAGATCGAAACGCAGCCAGAAGTTCCTGGTATGCGATACCATGTCAAGAATGCTCGTTTTCAGGGCTAGGTCTATGAAGAAATCCCTCTGAGAAACGTCAAGAGCACCGTCAGTCTCCTGGCGCGGATCATGATTGCAAAAGTTGAAGACGAGACGCGGCATGTTGAGATATTCCGCGCAACAACCGGTTGTTCAGAACGATCCTAACTGCCACTGCCGCACCTAGGTTGCCGACGCATTGGCTAGGATTGCCCAGGATGGACGAGCCGTGAGGACGGCAGATTTACTGGATGAAGAAAATTGAGCCATTCGCTCGTGACTACGTCGCGAGGAAGACTGACCATGGCAGATATGGTCCGGATACGGATATGCCGAAAGACAAGCCAACTTGGGACATGATTGAGGGGAGAGAGGCTGTGCTGTAAGTAGGCGGTTATTGTCATAGCTTTTCCGACGGCCTGAAGCTGATGCGATGATGGATTAGTTTATCGGTTAGTTGCTGTTGCATGGTGTATTCCATTGTTGTCTTTCCTCCTGCCCATCTACAGACTTTCTCTCAAAGTTGCGTCAGAAGGGCCGGAGGTGGCAGAATGACTGTTGGAAGGGGTTCCCTGCTGGTTCGAGGAAGGCTGAGGCATCTGGGAACGTTGAGCTGAGATTAACGATTCCATTCTGGGTAGTGATATAATTTGCAGGTCTGACGAGGCAAACAAGTGCTGGATGTTGATACTGATAAAAACACGAAGACGGGAGAGCAGAGCCTGCCCCGTAGCACATAAGCTTCATAGAGACGTCCATGCCAACCCCCAGAGACAGAATACACAACATTTTTCTCTCCGTCACGGCGAGAGGAAAAGCTTCTTCTCACTCCAAGCTGATCAATTCAGGTTAGATCGCCGTCCGTGAACCAATACAAAAGAATCCCTGCACACGGGAAGCTGTTCCTGCAAGCCATATCCACAGATGTTATTAATCAATTTGCACTGGTGCCCGTAGCCCGATATATCCTTTGAGCTGCACAAGGGAGTTGTGTTATTTTGGGGTATGGCGCCACCAACACAAAGTCGTATCCCGTTACTGGCCTGACCAGCTTAAACCGGCTGGGCATCGTACAACAGATACAGCTGTATCAGTCCCGGCTACGATGACCTATGGTTGCTGGTGTAGTTGCCTGAACCCTGGACAGATGTCTAGGATCCCTGCAGGTCAGATCTCAAGCACACGCGCTGTCGGTGCAATTGCACTGCTTGTAATCGGGTCTGTCACGCCAGTGCAAGTGCAACTGCGAGAACATTGCGTAAGTAACTATGTAGGTGCAATTGACTTGCACTGGGGCTGCGCGTGCAATCGCACCAACTCTGCCGTATTGCAAGCGTATTTACAATACGTCTGTACTATGCAGACAAGGATTCTGGTGGCCCTCAACCCTCTGGTTGGAGCGAATACGCACCTGCGCAATTCCCGTTTGTGTGCACATTCACGGGTGCAATGCATTGCACCAACGTCAGAGAGTCAGAGAGTAGAGTGGTAAAGGTCTATATATTGCTCCTTCCACTACGTCTTGATAAAAATGTGTTGCAACACGTAAATCGGCCGTCTACAACCTTTTTAAGACCTTCGGATCGTTCAATTGTCGCTAGCTACTACAAGAAACAAGGCAACGAAGTTCGACAACATGTCCTCAGATGAAATTCACGCCCCTGTGGACTTATGCGAATTTCGCACCGCCCGTCGAACTGATGGATCTTTCTACACGTTCAAAGCGTGGGACTGCGGCAACAAAAACTGCAAGTATTCCACTAACTATGTCCCGCCGAAGCAGTAGGGTAGGTCGGTTTTTTGAACCCAGTAATGGTGATTTAACGAAATCTGATCACACATACCAGCAGAAATCTGATGCCTTCCCTTCGGTCATAATACAGCGCAAACCTGACGATGTGTGAAGACCGTCCGAGAGAAAGTGGTCAAGGGCGTGAAACATCGATAGTTTTGCTGGATACAAGTAACTGGAGGACGGTGGGAACTTCTCGAATGGTTGAACTTCTGCTTTGTTGGCTCCCCACGCTCCTTCGCTATGAATACAACTGTTTGATTTACTATCATGATCTCTTGTTCGGACCTAGTCACCCAGGCACTAGCGTAGGCAACAGCAGGCAGCAGGTATAACTAGGCAGAGGTCTCGGAGCCTAGGGTTAGAAAGAGCTTCTAGACAACCTAATAATGTCACAAGCCTAATCCTCGCAACTGCTCAGTCGATTGAAATCTCTGAAGTTGTTCAACCCCATCCCCCCTTTCCTTAAAAAAAAAAAATTGCCGCTTTTCACTCTCCAACTTCCATCAACGTAGATCAATTTCAACTCCTCAGCTATCAACGACATGACCATCGCATCAGTTTGTACCAGTCCCTAGGTCCTTGCACCAGACCGTAATTGTCATTGCTCAAGAATTGCACCTTGTTTAACTTATTGAACATCCACGACTCGGGATTCGGTCACCCTGAATTTGGTCTCGCACACCATACCTTTCAACACGCATACGTGTGTTCTCGTATCTTCGACAGGCCGAAGAAATCATTTTCGAACCTCGCGTACTCCGATCCTTCCATTGACCAGCCACGAGTACCCGCTTTGAGCCCAAGTCTCTGTCCCTCTTGCTGGCAAGAGTCGAAATCAATAAGGATGGCATGATCCATCTCGTCAACCATGACATTCGTTGGGTTAATATCGTTGTGGACGAGACCCAATGAATGTAGATGCCGGATCCCTTGTTCGATACCCTGGAGGCAAAGATCTTTGTTGAAGGGTGTGGCGACTCTCAATCGCCTAGCAAGCGTCATTTTGTATCTAGCGAAACAGAGGCCTTTAATCCGGTTGGCACTCACAACACAGCCCATGTAGGTAGCAACATTGGGGTGTGGATGCTTCTTCAGAAGCTCGCAAATTTCGACTTCGTGCAGTATATGACTGCTGAGTTGTAGAGATGCCGGAGTGCCGCCATAGTCCAATAGACTTGGTTCCTTTACGTAACATTCTGAGGGTAAGGGCTCGGGAGCTCGCGTAAATTGAGCTGAGAAGTACGGCCAAATGTTATCAGAAGGAATTGGAATCATATGGAGTCGATTTAGGTCAACTGTAGATGACGCGCCGAAACGATCTTTAGTGATGGCGGAGAAATATTCGTCGTTTTGTCCTCGAATAATGAGCTTCGTAAAGTCGAATTCGAGATCGCCATCTTTCTCAATGAATGCCTCGCTCTGCTGGTAGATTTCCATCTCGACTGCTAGACAGCTAAGTCAACATATGATTAGACTATTAGAAGATTTGAAACCTACCAGAGTCCGTCGGGGCAACCTCTGCGATATAGAGTTGCTGCGAAGAAACAGCCTCGGTGAAACGGTCAAAGGTAACAATTCCGTGCGGAGCTGGAGAGAAATGCGTCTCCGAGCTTTGGACCTTCAGCGTCGGATTTATTTAGATCCAAAATCCGATGCCCTGGGTAACAAGTCTCGAGATCCGAGGCGAACGCGGAGTATAAGAACGAAATCGGGTTTGCTTCACCAGTGTGGGATAGAAGGAATAACTGCTGGGTTTGACGGGTTTGATGCCTTCCATCTTGTGTGATCTCATGCAACTGGGCGGGATGTAAGCGCAACGCACCGTGCGTGCAAGTGCACCTCGCAAGTGCGGTGCGATTGCACTCGACGGCTCCAGTGCAATTGCACCTTGACACGCCACTCTCTTTCCATTGCCCCGCACAGGTGGGGCAGCAGTTTTATGCCAAAATCACGCGTGGCCACTACGGTGCCGCCGCAGAAAGTGAAGCTATCAACACCACGCCTTCCAACGGCAATCTCACCACTTTCAACCACACATAACGCCGCCGCACGGCGCCGCACAGCGGGCAAGATGGATATCAACCTTCTGCCCAATCCAGATGGCCCTTCTGATGCCGCAGGCATCACGATTCCGAGCAGTCAGCCTGCCCCCGCCGCCGCCTACGCCTATTGAGGCCTTCCATGGGCAATTTCGAGCATCAATACGGCCTGCCTTGCAGTCACACGATCTTTGATTGCCTCACATACGGCATGATGCTACGGCGCAGTCAAATTGCGGCTCGTTGGTGGCCTGAGAAGCCGCTAGTGCGTCACATCGCCAAATGCCTCATTTCCGGACCTTCCTGACCTTGCTGACCTTCCCGACTTAGAACGTTGAATATACGTGCCCCGTACCTCAAAATCGCCGCCGATGACGCCGATGACGATGACGCCGATGATACCGATGACGATGACTCCGAGGCGGCGCCTACACAAAGAAGTCAGGGCCGGGTCGGGCGCCGGCCACGGGCAGGATAAACGCCACGGGCAGGGTCAACGCCGCGGTCAGCGCCTGCAGCCAAGTCAGAGCGCCGGCCGAGGAACGAGGCCGTTGAATCCAAGCCTCCGGCGTGATCCCTCTCAATTCGAGCTTGATGCCGCTGTGGCATCAGCGGCATCACCACATGCCGTTACAAGCGAGAGACAACGGGGTGGCGCGAGGGCATCACAAGGCGGCCGCGCCGCCGCCCGTGGATCAACGGCATCACGAACGGCTTCGCAAACCGTTGAAGGAGTCATCCCGGCCACGCCGGCCTCACAGCGTTCGTAGGCATCACGGCCCGCCTCACTGCACACAGGGGGGCACGGGGCGGAACAACAAGGCACGGAATGTTATCACATTGTAACGAAACCTCAAGAAATGAGTTTTTTTGAGCCATTTGAGCCCTGCCAGCACCGGCAGGTCGGTGCAATTCTCGCAGCCTAAGCCAGCCATGACAGTACACAGCTTCTGCTGTGGATTTCGCTCTATTAGTTATCTATTCACATACAATGAGAAACGAGTACGGAGTAACCTACCTCGATTTTTGCTCATCAGCCACCGGTATTCAGGCGTTGAATGTGACTAGGCGTGAAAGATCCGAAAGACGAGTCGAAAAGTCGCCACTGGCTATCCGTTTAGCTGATACTTTGGTTTTATCTTGAAGGCATATTTAGCTAAGGCAGTGTCGACTCTCATGTGATTGTCTCCCGCCTCGAACGAAGATTGCAGCCAGCATTACGGCCATCGTACTTCGTACTCCGAAAGACCTCATGGCCCCGCCGGGCTTCTACGATGTTTCCCTTTTCGAAGCAACTAGGTATCCCCAATTGTCTCTGTGGGTGATGCGCCAGATTTTTTGAGAAATGCTGCGTGTTTTACGGGGCGAGCGCAGAGATCGGAAGAGTGGCAATCATGTTAGTAGCAAGGCTCTCCCCGGGATGACATCAACCCTTTCAAACCCATCATGATGAAAGACTTGGTGAGCATGCCATGGTACGTTCCCTGGACTGATACTGATGCCATATAGCGTCGTCAATCTATTCTTGCGCCGTTTATCGAGAATGTGCCATCGTTCTGCTTTGCCCTCGGCTCGATTGCAGGCAACTTTTACGCTCTTACAACCAACGAAGATCCATATCCGAGAGTACTCATATGTATGTGACAGCCGAAGGCACAACTAGAATTTTCTCACGGGTCTCACGTAGGTCCGGTGAGAGGGGTGCCAGCGTCGAATGGCTTAACCCACATACCTTATACCAACCTCTCGAAAACAAAGAACCTGAAGGATGTCAGCATCAACTTAGAGGAAGGCAGCATGTAAGTTAGTTTCGTACTCAGTTGACCCCATATAAAGACGTGTAGATTGATAACGCGTCCACGTCTCGCATTGTCGATCAAGGAATTTGCGATATCCTTCGGATGCCAGACTGTCGCTGCATAAGTTTCGAACAGACCTTCTAAACCTCCTTTTCCGACATATCTGGGCCTTGATTTTCTGGGAGGAATATATTGCTGGAGTTGAATGCGTCCCACAACTGCATTTCCGGGAGTTCCCTTTGCTGAGTTGACCCAGGGACGTTATCAAAAAGCCAGTAAAGTTGGCTGTAGTCCGTGTGGGAGTATCCATCGATTATAAACTGGTCGGAAGCTCCGAGATGAGGAAGAATAGAGGAACTTTGTTCGCGAGCACGGGCTGCAGCGTGAGATGGAGACTGGGATAATGCAGCTCCTCCGTTTATGGCATTTGAGACTGAAAACACTTGAGAATCCAGGGCTTCGCCGTTTAGTTGCTCAGGTGCGTTTGACTCTGTAGTCTGGTTGTCGGGTTTTCGCAGCCCAAGCTGCATCTCGATATCTTGGCGGATCTCACCATATTGTGTTCGAATAATTCTCCGTTCTTCGACCGATGCACCACATTGGTGAGTCTTGAATTTACTGGCTTTGGTGAATGTCGTGGAGCAGGATGGACAAACTTTCCTAATTTTGTAATCTAGAAAATAAGTTACACTGTCAATCAGTCGCGCGACGTGGGCAATGGACTTACGTGTAGCAAAATGTCGCACTAGTTCTTGCTTTCTTTGGAATCTCTTCCTCTTGCATTGCTGACGTGGGCACTTGAAGTCCTTGCCTTGCGTTCGACGCACTTGAAAACGAGTTTGAGCAGAAGTTGGCGACTTCTTGCGAAGACCCTCCAAGGTGCGATTTGCGTCGCGTTCGACATGGTCGGTATTTCCGAAAGACTCGGAAGTGTTAGATTCATCCGAATTATCGCGATCATCGCATTCATTGAGGGCAGCATCGCGGACTCTGGCGTTTTGATTAAGATCCAGTCTGTTGATCAACGAGAGCAATTGTGACTGAGAGATGGAATAAGCCTCTGAGCAGTCAGGCTGAGTGTAGCTAGCTTCATACCTGGTGTAACTTGACATGCCTCAAGATCTCTTCGATTGACATAATCTCTTTCGAGCAGACATCGCAGGTGATGGAGCTGGGTGTCATTTTGCAGCAGTGGTGAAAAGGAGTACATGCAAAATCCAGAGAATTAAAGTATGATGCCAACAGAAATCTGCTGTCATAGGCGTAAGCAAAGCCGAAAGTGAGTGTCTTCGGCGGCGATGCCTGCGAGCCTGCGAGCCTGTGAAGCCTGCGTGTGTGCGATGTGTGCGTACCTGTGAGCCTGCGGGTCCGTGATGCCTGCGATGCCTGCGATACTTGCGATGTTTGCGAGCCTGCGTGCTTGCGATGCGTACCTGTGAGCCTGCGGGTCTGAGAGTCTGCGTCCCGGTGATGCCTATGGGCTTAGGATTCCTGCGTGCCTGGGATGCCTGGGATATATGGATGAACTTACGATGCTTTGTTGGGTGACTCAAACTTCTCACGGCAGGTACTCACGGAAGGTATTAACACCAAAACACCACGAGGCAGGCACGGTGATAGCTATATGATACATCACGGCTAACTCTCGGCACAAACAGCTAATAGCCGCTCGAAATTCATTTCTCGATCAGTGGCCGAAGAGCGGATAGTCCCGCAACTTTAATGCCTCTGATTAAAGAAGTAAAGTTGGAAGCTACTTGCTCGGGCACTTGCCGTGTTCCCGACCCACAGCCTTGCGCACCACGCATCATCACAGCTGTGGCTCTGTCCTAAGCCTTGCATGGAAAGGTCACAAGCCTGCAAGTACATGGCACAGCAGTACGAACAGGATTTGCACTTGAACTCCTCTACCCCGTCTGGCCGTGGCTGATCGCTGCGCTCGCCTGGTGCATTTGTTCTCGAGGAGGCCACAATAACCGCCGAGTCGTGAGTCGATCCCTGCATTCGAAAATGGTTGGTGATATTAGATGGCCTGACTTGTGGTAGCGCAACGCGAGTAGCCAATGACAGACGACGGCTTCGTGTGTGTTATTCACCAATCGGCAAAGGACTACGGAATACCTGAGCGAGAGGCAACCACTACAATATTCCCCACCGGCCGCACAGAAGTCAGTCCATCGCGTGTTGCCGTGTTCGCTGCAGGCCCTACAAGGAACACTCAAGCGGGACATGTACGAACTGCGCCATCCCGGATTCTCATAGATGACCTCAAAATAACAGACCGGGATCCATGGGCATCCATTCGGTATTCCACCATCCACTGGATAGACCACCTAGATAAAACGCAGCATCTAGATGATGTGGTTGACGACGGGGTGATGCACGAATATCTTAAAGGCTACCTTTTGCATTGGATTGAGGCATTGGGCCTATCCCAAGCGATATCTCATGCAATATTGAGCCTGGCAAAGCTGAAAAGGTTGCTGGAGGTACTCTAAGCGCTGGTTGCTTGTTACATATTCTCTCACATGCTACAGACTATTTGCAGGAGCTCTCGCCTACTATCCCTAGTGGTTGATGCTTGTCGGTTTCTTGTCCACAACGGATTGGTGGTCAAAGGTGCACCACTCCAAGCTTACGTGCCAGCGCTTCTTTTCACGCCGACTAAAGCGTAACCCGTAGGCTCGTCAGCAGAGAAGAGCCAGAGTGGGTTACGAGAGGGCCAGTCGTAGATGAGAACTGGGGTTCGGCTGCGTCCTTCCCATCGAATACCGGGTAGTAGCAGTAGATTCGAACTGACTGGTGATCGTGGGAGATGGAGAAGGCGAGGATTTGCCGGTCGACCTCGTTCTCCCGCTCCACAAGACGAAAGGTCTCGACGATAGCCCGTGCCGCCAGGGCCGCACTGTGAGCATTCTGGCGGTCCGCAACGTCCAGCGCTGCGGCGCCGCACTTCAGCTCGCAAGCCAGGAAAAGGAGGCACATGTAGTACGTGACCATGAAAAGTGATAGGTCGCCAATGAACGGCGACAGCTTGGCGAGCTGGGCCTCGCTTATGTCTGAACAAGGACCGCTTCCGTGCTATTAGTGCATGCTCCATACGAAGGTCAAATTATTCGGTCGGCTAGCTTTTCTCTCGCCAGAGACCAACCGGGTTAATCGGTTTGGTCAAGCCACTGTTGTTGGCTGCGAGCTTGCCGACGATATCCTCGGTCGCGGACGGTATTCGCGGTCGCTTCTGAGTGAGCTCTGGGCAGGAATCGCGCGTCTTTGGCTTTTCGCTTGCGACTCCTGCTTCGGCCCGGAGCAGACGGATCATGTGGCAGCTTAGCTTGAGTCCTTGTGCAGCAAGAGGATGCCACGATGTCTTGCCGACTGCAAGTGGATGCGGTTGATTGCACGTCTTCTTCCGTCGTGTCCTGCGGACGTCTTGAGGTCGCCTTTCTGTTAATTGTTAGTTGTGGCCTCCTCGGCGCCTCATAAAACAAACCTTGATCCTTTGGCAAATTGCGCCCCTTCTGGGCGGCTACCTGCGCTCGAGTTCGGGCCATGGCGACGAGAAAGAAGGTGAACGAAAGGCGGTGGATTTATGTGCAGAAAGCATGTCGTACGTCGAGGGCATGCTTCAAGGGACCCCACACTGCAGAAAACATTCAGCCGCGGCCAACTATTATGCGCCTGGGTACCCTTCCGTGCAGCGGCTTGGCGGAGACACTTCCGCGTCAAGGAGAACCGGAATTGGGGAGAGAGGTAATATCAGAAGAGGTTAGATTGGTGTGAAGTGAGCAGCCAGAATATGTGGGACGTGGAGCGGGTTCTGTTCCAGGACGGCAGGATCCACATATTTTTCAACGAGAACCGAGCCCAAAATTTTTGGAGGCAGCACCACCATCTGCCTACATATCCATCAACAACCAAAGAGTCGCAGCAATCAAGAATCTACGACAAAGACGGTACTACTCCGTTAAGATCCAGCTCTCCTCTTTAGCAGGATTTGTCCGTCAAACAACAGCGTCTTCTCCTGGAGCCAACAAACGGAAAGAGACCGACGATGCCTTCCACGCACAAGAAGGAGAAGCCGTGGGACACGGACGACATCGACAAATGGAAGATTGAACAGTTCACGGCCAAGGACAATGCCGGCGGCACCTTTGCCGAAGAATCGTCCTTTGCGACCCTTTTCCCCAAATACCGCGAAGTCTATCTGAAGGAGGCTTGGCCGCTCGTGACAAAGGCCCTCGAGAAGCATGGCATCGCGTGCACCCTCGATTTGGTCGAAGGTAGCATGACGGTCAAGACGACGAGAAAGACGTTTGACCCGGCCGCCATCCTAAACGCTCGCGATCTCATCAAGCTTCTAGCTCGAAGCGTGCCTGCGCCGCAGGCAGTCAAGATCCTCGACGACGGCGTTGCGTGCGACGTCATCAAGATCCGAAACCTGGTGGGAAGCAAGGACCGATTCGTGAAGCGCCGGCAACGAATCCTCGGCCCCAACGGCTCGACGCTCAAGGCCCTCGAACTCCTGACGCAAACCTACATCCTCGTTCACGGCAACACCGTCTCGGCGATGGGACCATACAAGGGACTGAAGGAGGTGCGGAGGATCGTCGAGGACTGCATGGCCAACATCCACCCCATCTATCACATCAAGGAGCTCATGATCAAGCGCGAGCTGGCCAAGGACCCCGAGCTGGCCAACGAGAGCTGGGACCGGTTCCTGCCCAACTTCAAGAGGAAGACGCTGAGCAAGCGCCGTGTGCCGCACAGGGTCACGGACAAGGCCAAGAAGGTGTACACGCCGTTCCCGCCGGCGCCCGAGAAGAGCAAGGTCGACAAGCAGATCGAGACGGGCGAGTACTTCCTGGGCAAGGAGGCCAAGGAGCGGGCGGCACAGAACGAGCGCAAGGAGAAGCAAAAGGAGCGCAAGGTGGAGAGGGCAAAGGAGCGAGAAGCAGAGTTTGTTCCACCCGAGGAGGGGGCCAGACCAAAGAAGAAGCGGAAGAAGACGGAGGAGTAGGGGAAGGACGGAAATGTGGCATTATGTTGGCTTGTGACATGTCGCCAGATGGACAAGGGCACCTGTTCTGTTGGCATGGGGGGCGTTTTGATATCCCGATTTCTATTTTCAACGTTGAGCATCTCGATCAAGTCGACAACGCATGGCGTAGGTGTCTTGATTCAGATGAAGAATGGCAAGTTGCGACAATGTGTCCACATGGCGTCCACCGCAACATTACAAGAGTACAAGCTGTTGCTTGACGTCCCCTCACAGCTTGGGCGAAGACCCGCCATCATCAATCTCAATCACCAGCTTGCCGAACTGCCGACTCGCCTCCATGTCGGCAAACAGCCCGTCTATCGCCTCGATGTTGCTCAGCCCCTTGACCGTCCTGCTGACGATGGGCTTGATTTTCTTCTCGTTGACAAAGGCAACCATGTCGCGGAACTCCTTCCTGGACCCCATGGTGGTGCCCTTGAGCTCGACGTTGGCCAGGACCGCCTGCATCAGCCAGTCCATCCTGGGCGACAGGGTCATGCCGTACTGCGAAATGACGCCGCCGGGCTTGAGCAGCCGCACCGACTTGGAGACGACCGTGCCGCCGGCGCCGTCGATGACGGCGTCGAGGAAGGGCCTGTCGCCGGGGAGCATGGCCTGGAGGTCCTTCTCCCAGGCGTCGCTGTTGTAGACGACGCCTCCCTTGGCGCCGAGCTGCTGGGCGCGGTCGATCTTGGCCTGGTCGCCGGACGTGACGAAGACGCTGCAGCCAAAGGCGACGGCGAACTGCAGCGCCTGGAGGGCCACGCCGCCGCCGATGCCGGTGATGAGGACGTTCTTGCCGGGCGACGCGCAGCCGGCCTTGGTGACGAGCGCGCGCCAGCCCGTCAGGCCGACGACCGGCAGGGCGGCGCCCTCAGCGGGGGAGAGGTGCGCCGGCGCGGGCTCAACCTCGTCCTCGTGGACGACGACGTAGTCCTGCGCGGTGCCCACGTCGGAGAGCCTGCTGCCCCCCGTGACGGCGAAGGCGCCTCCCGGCTCCGGGCCCGTGGGGTCCGACTCCCAGCCGCGCATGGGGGTCAAGATGACGGGCTTGCCGAGCAGGCCGGCGCGCGTGACCGAGGGCCCCGTCTGGACGACGACGCCGTAGCCATCGGCCAGCAGGGCGTTGGTGAAGGAGATGGCCGGGTACTGGTGGCGGCGGATGAAGAGGTCGCGGTGGTTGAGGGCGGCGGCGGAGAGGCGGACGAGGACCTCGCGCGGGCCGGGCTCGGGCTTGGGGACCTCTTTGATCTGGAGGCTGGGGATTGGGACTCGTGAGCGTCGTGAGCCGTGCGCATCGGAGGCGTGCGATGGACTCACGGGTAGTAGACCTCGCCGGGCTTGCCCTCGATCTTCTTGAGGGTGAGAGCGCGCGGCATGTTGCTTGCTGCCACAGACCGGCGAGCGAACGACGGTGCCTGAGATCCGAATGAGAAGTTGGTGGCACGGCAATGCAACAGCCCTACGGACCTGCTCGGTCTATATATACGACGTCCACCGGCGGCGGGGCCGGCCCCGCACATCTGCCGTGGCATCCCAGGAACCTCGGCTGGCCGGTGCCGGGGACCCTCCGGAGGCCGGATCGCCGCCCACCACCGCTGTTTGGGTCGGCCGAGGCGCGCATGTCTGGCCCCCGATTGCAGATGCGGGCCGTCTCGCTCCTGCAAGCCATTGCCGCAGGGGGACGGCCAGCGACGTGGTAATTGCAGCCCGGCTGCTCGGCCCAACCACGGGCGCCGCGTCGTGAACGGGTACTCCGTAGCAGTACTGCGGAATACCGTTGGGAGCTCAACACCAACACCACGCCAACGTCGGCATCGCAGCCATGCGAAACACAGCTGAGACGCGCCTCTCATTTCCAACGCATCGGAAATGCAAGCAACGCGCCAAAACCCCGGTCTCGACGACTCGACACGCTGCGGCGCACGTCATGGTCGGCGAACATGGCAAAATCACCTGCGGCCACGCCAGCACTAGTGACCTGTTCCTCGCCGACAGCTCCAAGCCAGGCCCCAGGTCGCCGACTCGAGACCTGCAGCGGCGACTACGAGTAAGAGCGCAGCAGCGATGGATTATTACTCGGGACCGGCGTGCGACCTCATTTGGTGCGGCTCGGCATGTTTGGCCCGTCGGTCACTCAGGGATGGACCCCGAGACCAGTTCTCGGCTGGGCGCCTCTTAAGCTTCCCTACCATACCTCCCTAGTGATTAATATACGGGCCGTTGCGCCATGTGAGGTCGCATGCAAAGCCGCACGATAGCCACTTGCCTCATGTCGCCTTGACGTACCCATCGCAGCATGGCAGCAACTCTCGTCTCCGGCGCGGCCTTTGGCGCTGCCCTGGTGGCTGCCGGCTTCCACAACCCTGCGCTCGTCATCGAGCAGCTCAATTTTGAGAACTGGCACATGTTCCAGGCCTTCCTGGCCGCGACAGCCAGCAGCGCGTAAGGCCTTGTCCCTTGCTTCAGATGTTACTGGACGTCGCCACTAACACCGCGGCCGCAGCGTCATCAACGCCGTCGCCGAGCGGCTCGGCTACGTCAAGCTCCAGCCCCGAGGCTCCTCTCCGCTGGGCCTCTTCGCCAAGTACGACGGAAACATCCTCGGCGGTGCGCTGCTTGGCGCTGGCATGGCCCTGTCGGGGTCGTGTCCCGGCGCGCTCTACCCACAGCTGGCGGCTGGTGTCCGAACCGGATTCTACGCCTTTGCCGGCGCCAGCGTGGGCGGCATCCTCTGGACCGGGCTCCTCAGCAGCGCCGTCAAGGAGCAAAGAGAACATGCAGGCGTCAAGCCCGAGCCGGGCGCCGTCAACGAAGCACTCGGCCTCTCAAAGGCGACGACGCTGCTCCTCTTCGAGGCCGCGTGCGTCGCCGTCATCGCCGTCACAACCATCTACACGCCCCGGAATACGAACGCTCTGCTCCTGGGCGCGACCGGCGGCCTCCTCGTCGGCCTCGCGCAGCTCGTCTCCATCCTCACGCGGCGCTCCATGGTCGGCATCTCGGGCTCCTACGAGGAGATCGGCCACGTCTTCTGGTGGCTCGTCGGCGGCGCGGCCCCCGGCGCCAGGCCCGCGGCGTGCCCGAACCTGCTGTTCGCGTCGGGCGTCGCGGTCGGCGCACGGGGGCTCCTGCGGGCGGTCCCGGCGCTGGCCGAGGCGCCGGCGGTCGAGGTGTCGCCGCCGCTGGCCGTGGCGGGCGGTGCCTTGATGGCGGTGGGATCGAGGATGGCGGGTGGGTGCACGTCGGGGCATGGCATCAGCGGCATATCGCTGCTCTCGGCGTCGAGTGTGATAACCATTGCGACAGCGTTTGCGGCGGGAGGGCTGGTGGCGCCGCTGATATACAGACACCCCCTTGGTTGATGTCACGAATTGCAAACAAGAGGAATGGCTATGATGCGTTCACTGCTTCTTCGTCCCGCACCGCTTCTTTGCCGTCACCTCAATCTCCATCTTCATCTCCTCCCTCATCAGCCCCGACTCGACCATCGTCGCCGCCGGACGCACCTCGCCGAACCACTTCCTCAGCACCGGCCACGTCTTGGGGAACTCGCTGCGGTCTGGCAGGATGTATCTCACGCGGACCACGTCGGCCATGCTGGAGCCCGCTTCTGCCAGAGCCTTGTCGACGTTGAGCAGGATCTGCTCTGCCTGCTCGGCTACGTCGGGCGAGATTTCCCCGGTCTGGTAGTTGTACCTGCGCGGTGTCAGATTTGAGTACATCTGCGTGGCTTCAGTGTCGGTGGGTGTTCACCCGGTGGTCCCGGAGACGATGACCCAGTCGTCGACGACGACGGCCCGGGAGTATCCAATCTCGGCCTCGAACGCAGAGCCGGAGCTGATGTTGTTGCGCGCCATTGGAGTTCCTTGAGGGATATCGGTATAGGGTAGCGGAGTTGTTGCCAGTTCGCTTGATTCAACGGCAGAACGTCGAGACTAGTTGGACATGTTACAGCTTCATGCTCGCGGTGCTGTGAGTCACTCGTTTGCGTTGGTGTTTCGGCGGGGTTGCAGCCAAGATCTCGACAGCCACGTGGGGACCCTTGTCAACCTAGATTGGATTGAGTCTGATGTTGAAGGAGACTCATCCAGCTCCCGATGCCCCAATGCGCAGCGACTACGGAGTACGTACGGAAGGATAAGCTGCAATTCCAAAGTAAAATAAATAGGACAAGGTTTTAGGTACATTGGCACGCTCCCCAACGAAGTTTGAGTTGTGCTTGATTCTTGTCTAAGTGAGCAAGACATGAAATGAGAGGAGGCCGCTGAGGTATGCATTTTTAGGTGTACAATATAATACAGGCACCATACATGCCAGCTCGCGACAGCTCACTGGCTGGTCAGCTCCTTGACCAGGTTGGCCACTTGTTTCCTGTCCACGTCCTTGCCCTCGAGAGCACCGGCAAGGCGCTTCATGACGTCGCCCATGAGCGACTTGGCCGCCGTCCCAGCACTCTTGGACGCATCGACGGTATCCTGGATCAGGGCCTTGAGCTCGGCCTCTCCCAGCGACTGGACCCCGCTGCCCGAGAGATACTCGTCCAGGATGCGGATTTGCTCGCTTTCCTTGTCGACCAGGTCGCCCCTGCCAGCGGCCTTGGCCTCTGCAGCGGCATCCTGCGCACTCTTTTGGATCTTCCGAACCAGGGCGACGAGCTGCACGTCCGTCTTGATCGGGGTCGACGTCTTGGAGGCGTTGAGGTTGGCGGACATGATGGCTCGCAGGACCGACAGCCGCGGCGCATCCTTGGCCCGCATGGCCGACTTGAGCTCGCCTTTGAGCTTCTGGAGGAAGGGAGGGGGGGCATCTTCGGATGTTGTCGAGTAGAACCGGGGAGCTCGCAGGACGTGCCGCGGAGCCGTCTGTCGGGCGGGCTGCGGCCAGCGCAGGAGGCGCGTCGAGGGTTTCGGAGCCATTGGGTTGGATCGCCCGAGCGCCGTGAGGGATAGATTGCTCGGAGGGCGACGCGACACGGCGGGATGCGACGTGGCAGTGGGCAGGATGAAGCAAAAGAAACAGAGCTCTCAGAGTTGGTTGTCGTCTTCGGGAAGCTCCCCCATTGGCTGATAATTTGCATGCAGGCACTTAGGCGCTTGGCTGGAAGGGGAAGTACAGGGTAGGTCGGCTACGCAGGCGCCAGCAAGTGGGGCTTCAGCACAGCAATGTTGCGTAGATCTCGCGGCAAGCTTCGGACGGCACGATCACTTCTCATCAGTCTTCAGATGCTGTGGCTCAGACCTGGACAGCTGAGAGTTGCAGGTCAAGAGGCTCGATTCTCCCACTGACCCTCCCGGCGCCTCAACTCCAGATCCGAGACACTGACAGGCGCTATGTCACCTGACCCGCAGCCCGTCCTCGGGGGACGCTTCCGATCCAGGGTGAGTGTGGATGCCAATTGCAGGGGACACGCTAGGAAGGAAACGACAATCTGCGGCGCCAAGCACGGGATCGAGTCCGAGCCCGTGATGGGCACCTGTCCAGTTGTCCCGGGTGGATCGTGGGTGCTGAAGGCCGCGACGGGAGCTGGGCCGATGGCTCGTCTGTCGTTGGCCCCTCGAGAGCTCGTGGCTGATGGTTAGGGCGAGCTCTGACTCGCAAGCCCAGTCCCTTCGAGATGGGATGAGACAGGAGCTGCATCCATGCATCCCGTCCATCCATCATCGCCGGGGCAGCTGGGAATATCAATGACCCAAGGCTGACGGTGAGTACGAGTATGGCTCTGCCAATGACGTCTACCTAATCAAGGGCCTTGATGCCCAAGGCGAGGGCTGGCGAGGAGAGCTGGCCTTGGCCTCTGGCCAGTGTGGACGGTTGAAGCACCTGGCCAGTGTGGATGGTTGAAGCACCTGGCCAGTGTGGATGGTTGAAGCACCTGGAGCGTGCCCCAACCGGCTCTAGCGGATGTGCTGGTTGTTGTGACTCGAGTCGCAGGCCTCCATGGTTTGAATCACCGGGTTCCAGCCTGTCGGTACCGAGCTGGCCACCATTCGGGAACTAGTAGAGGGTCATAAGACAGGCGCCGCAGCCCCCCTTTTGCACCACTTGTGGACTTGAATCTGTTCTTCATTGCGAGCGTCAGGTGTGCGTTTCACTGGCCGTCCCTCGTGCTCGTCGATGCCGGCTCCTTCCTGCTGCCGATGCCCATCTGCATAGCTCCCCGCGCCTGCCCCTGTTAGCCTACCGAGGTCCCGGGCCTAGGCAGGAACGATGCGTCGTTGCTACACTCTTAACCCTTTTCAACGACATGCGTCCCTTGCCACGACCAGCATCCGCCACGCCTTCCATCGCCAGCGAATCGCTCCAACGACACGCCTATCAACGCTCGCGTGCTCGAGACCGAGGCGCCGGTCCGTCGTCCGAGGCGCAGCGACAATACTGCGGCGCTGGCGAACTTACGTGCACTGGCTGGCGCCGTTTGCTATCGGCCGCGGGGCTTGCGCCCGATGCAAACGTAACTGCGTTGGCAATGTTGAGTACATCCGGCTTGTTGGATGGTCTCGCCTCACGGGTCTGTTACTCACAGCGGAAAGTATGCCTGCGGTCAAGTCAAAGCGTCAGTGAAGGGCCAACAGCAACACTGTGCCCGGCTCGGGGTTCTGCCGGGGCGTCTCCGCACCTTGAAAGACGGGTTGCTGGCCTCGCTCCTCGCCTGCTCGATCAGACGCTCGAAATCCTCGATCGGCATGCTGGTACCACCACTCAGCTGCCCGCCCAGGAACACGTCTGAGCCGCAATGTCTTACCCTTTTAATTGCGTGAATGGATACAGTGCCAGCGACTGCAGCAGCTGAGCCACGTTCTCGCTGTTGGCTAACCCGATATTGTGGTCCCGCGGTTCTGTTTGGTGGCTCAAGTCAGGCCAACCTACTTCGACGTCGGGATACGGGACACAGTACCGTTTGACCAGGCGCACATGGGCAAGGTCAACAGTCTGGACTCGACTTCTGTGAATCCAGCGCTCCTCATCCAATTCGGGAGCTGCAAGGCCGCTCTGGGGTTCTTGTAGGGCTGCATGGCGTCCAGGTATTGGCTCGACCACCTGGAAAGCGCATGATCTATTCGAGCCGACTCCATCAGCAGCGTTTCCTCACGGTGGCTTTGAGAGGTCTCAAGAGAGCTCGCCTCTTTGCAATGTTCCATTGTCCGACTGTGCGTTGAAGTATATCTCAACCATCTGGCACCACCCCCCTGGCTTGAGGACGCGGAATATATCTCGCACATAGCTTCTCCATCGGTTCGCATGTATTCCGCCAGCCATCATCTGGCTGTGCACGACGTCGAAGTGGTCGGAAGGGAACGTGAACCTGCGAGGAAGCAATCAGTACGTGGACTGCATGCATGTGGATATCGCAGCTAACCTTCCATTCAGGTCGTCGATTTGTATTTCGAGATTGTTTGGCGGATCTTCAGGGATCATGTGCGGACTGGCATCTATCCCCAACACCTGAGCATTGCTGTCAGCGGGACGAAAGACAAGACCAGGCATGCGAGATTGCGCGTATGAATCAAGCCCGGAAACCCCGATGCCGACGACGCTCTCTGGAGATTCTTGGCTCCTCGACCATACGGACAGACGAGACGAGCCTCAACAGCTGCCGAGACCCGGTACTATCGCCCCTGACTAGAATGTAGTATGCATTCATCTTGGTAAGCTCGCGCTCTCGGCAGTGGAGGTCGTCGTCGAGATGCGAGGGTTGTCGATACCGAAGCAGAGAGGCAGCAACATCCGGACTTAATCAACGCAAACGCACCTCGCAGTCAGGAAATTGTCCCGCGGCATCGACAGCCCAGTCACCAGCTCCGCATCCGCAATCCAGTATCCTGCGTGGCGAGCCCACGGGCGGGAATATTAATCGGTCATCAAAGACTCTGGAGAGGACGGAGTGCATCAATTCCAGACGCGCAATCTCGTCCTGCCCAGGATCGTTAGTACCGGGTGCCACACCTCCCGACCTTGGGCTGGGCCTGCGACTCACCTCGTCAATCGGTGCGAAATAAACGCCGTTCGTCAAGGCATACTTTTGATATGTTCGACCGAAGAAATCGACGGTTTCTGTGAAGGATTCATCGAGAGGGGCGGTTCCGTCTCTCCAGGGGCCGTTAGTTTGGTTATTGGCACGTTGTCGAGGGGGCATTCCTGACCCTGGATCCATTATGGCCTCGGAAAAGAGAGCTCGAGGGCGTCTTGGGGTCGAAGGACAACTACAAGCCAGATGAGGGCTATTCTCGTGCGATGAATGATCAAGGAAAGCCGGCAATGACCCTATCGAGACCGACTCTGGACCTTATTCGAGCCAGAAAGTCATGTGGTGCCCAAAGTGTGGCTCCAGCCCACCCATACATGAGCCCCTCTTGCTCCAAGAAACTGGTTCGGCAATGCCGTATCAGAGTCAAACTGGCTCTGGCTCTGACGGAGAGAATGCCGTGATCCAACCGTTTGCGGCCTTGAGTCGACGCGTCTCTTGACCGAAAATCGCAGGCGGAAACAGGGGCTGGCTGGCACTCAAGTGTGACAGCTTGCGGCGCTGTTTCTCATGGACCGTCGCTGGATTGCTACCAGGCGTGGACTGTTTGCAGGACGCCGCCGACTTGTACGACCCCAATCGCGAGCCCACTCGAATCAGGGACGTCTGGATAAGGCGGGAGGGACAAACTGCAACTAGTAGAGTGTACGAGCAATGACGGACGCTATGTCCGTTGAAGGCTGGGGCTGCCTAAGATGGTGAAAGGGCAAATATCAGTTCTGGGTCGATGCAGCCGATGCTCCAGCCTTGGCTGCGGTACCAGTTTCAGCTAAAACGGACCGACATCGCTGCCCAAAGCTGGTGGTCATTGCATCCATGTCAATTTGGAACACACACATCATTGGCGGACCTACCAACGCCAACGACAGAATGAGCGTTGCCGAGCCAGATTCGGTCCAGGCGGCTGGGCGACCATTTGCATGCCCCGGCCCAACTTGGACTTTGGATGTTGGAACAATGTTGGCCAGCAAAGTGGCACAGATCGGATATGCGGCCAGCATTGCAACGCGAGACCATGCCACACGAGAGCGAGCCAAACATCGAGCCGTAACGACGTTAGGATCGCGGCTCCTGAACCGGCTTCAACGCGGAGAAACGCCCTCAAGACATGCACGTCAAAACCGTCTCGGGAGCTAATAAATGTGATGGGAATATGGAACGGCGCACGGGATTGCAGGGGGTTGTCCAAGGTCAGACGGCGTGCAGTGCCTGACGGTTGACGTTTCTACAGTTGGCAGCCTACGGAGTGAAAAGGCGTCATGCGGCCTCGCTTCTGGTGCTGGAATCCACTTTGGCCTGTGGCCGTGACACGCCGCTCCGGCGAAGAAGGCGATAATACCGAGGACGTGGATCTGGAACGCCAGAATCGGACATGGACACCGCAAGTCGGGCCCACTGGAATCTTTCCTCACGAACTACGACTGGTGCTTGAACCTCGCCTGGAACCTCGCCGTCTCGCCCGGCGGCTGAGCCAGAGTAGCCTTCAGGGCTCATTCAAGCGCCCGATGGAAGGTATCCGGATCTGGTCCCGGAATTACAAAGGGGGTCTGCCGTAAAGGATTAGCTGCAAGACCGATCCACACTCGGAAGACAAACTACGAGCAGGGAGATGTGACGCCTTTCCAGCAACGCGGTAGGCACCAAGGAGACGGGAGCCTTGCCTAAGAAGCCAAAGGCGTAACCAATTTGAGCCTGCTCACCGCCTTTGCCCCCCGATGCGATCATCCCGGGATTCTTTGATCTCATAACGTGGTTGGCACCGGACATGGAACGGCCCTGAGCGGCTGTGGCGCTTTGTGAGCACAAAGTTGGGACGGTGCTCCGTCCAAGGACAACCGAGCGCGCGAGCCGGGACGCAGATCTCACGGGCTACCCAGCGTGTTTCCTGTTTGCCTGCTTCAGTGCCATCATATGACTGATGGCTCGGGAACATGGATGCAAGACCCCTGCTGGAGCGAGAAGTCCACTGCTTCCACCCCGTAGTGGTCGGAAGGCAATTGGGTATCCGCAGGCGGCGGGCCAGTGCAGGGTGCTCACTGCAAGAGGTGGGTAACAAGACCCCACGATGGGGTTTCGACAGAAGGTCTGGTATTATTGGAAAAAGAAAGTCGAGCGTCATGGGCGTGGAGCGGAAGACTTCTTGCAGGCCTGAACGCTGCGTCCTCAGCTATACAACAGCGGCTGGCATGGGTACAGCAGTCTAGGCTGGTCGCTAATACAACATTATGATGGCGAGCGAGCGCAGCTTGGTGGGACCGAGACGGGCACAGACAGCTCCCATGTTGTCTGTCGTCCTTGCGGGCGAGCCCGAGGCGCAAAACACGGCTGGGAAAGGGTATGAGCGAACACGTGCGGCTGGCGAGGAGGCGCAACATGGAGGATGACGCACCACTAACGAAGTACGAAGTACGAGCCATTGGTCCCTCACACCACGACAGGACGCTTTTGGAACACCCAAACGGCCCAACCCTTTACACCACCACTTGCATGCATACCTAGCTTGCATACTCGTACAGCCTGCAGGCAATGCGACGGTGCCGACATGACAGTCGGGCTGCGATACGTGGAGAGTGGATTAGCCGCTCGAGGAGCAGGGCGGCAACTGCGCGTCAGACAGCCACACACGACCTGATACGTGGCCGATGCCGAGC
Organism: Tolypocladium guangdongense; assembly: GCA_022114105.1. Lineage (NCBI taxonomy): Eukaryota > Fungi > Ascomycota > Sordariomycetes > Hypocreales > Ophiocordycipitaceae > Tolypocladium > Tolypocladium guangdongense. The sequence continues at coordinate 2,739,052 of NRQP01000001.1, read as the reverse complement.
ATCAACACGGAGAGGCGATTGCTGCTGCTGCTGCTGCTGCTGGTGAGCGAGCAACGTTGCTGCGGACTCGGCACCAGAGAGACCCTGCTTCGCCAGGGACCCAGGGAACCTTGCCAGCCCCTGTTTTTGCCGACCCAAGCTCTCGGGATACCCGCGCGTGGGGGAGGGGAGGGTCTGGCATACGTGCTCGCAAGCCTACCGGTTTGTTGTCCCGCGCGTTATATGGACAGTCTCCAGAAAACCCGCAATCCAACCATTTTCTCTATATTTTCCTGGCTACTCCGTACCATGCCCTTGTGTTACCGCCTTTTTCTATCTGTAAGTTTTTGACCTCTCCACGTCCCCGCCCCACCCTGCTACATGTCTAGCTGCAAGAGGAGTGTGTCCTCGACAGACCGTGAAATTCCCACGCCCGTGAAGGAGCCCAGCACGAAAACAGAGCGCACACCGATATTGTACAGGATAATCGCAAAACGTGACAAGTCACGTCCGCCGCTCCACTCGCCGACCTCGGCAGTTCCGAGGCTCGGGTCGCGACTGGCAGGAGCTCGAGCCGCTTTGCGGCCGAAGGGCCGCTCTGTCGTCCTCTTTGTCCACGTGGCGCGAAGAGGGGACCAACCGCGGGAGCGCTGCCGTGTACGCCGTTGAGGGCCGTTGTTGGACGCGGGAGGCACGTCTGTGCTGCGGAGCACATCTGCCTCTAGCACCAGGTAAAGACCGGGTTCCGGCTCTTTACGGCCTCGAGGCGCTCCACGATGACCTTGCGCTGGTTGCCCATCTGGCCCTCGGCGGCGGCATACCCGAGATCGCCGTCGAGGTCGTCGCTGTCGTACGCCTCGTGCGGGTACAGTTGCTGCGCGATGGTGTTGCCGCTGCGGCGGGCCGCCGGCGTGGCGAACGAGTACCGCCGCTGGTGGCGAAGGCCGCGACGGGCCGGCTCGTAGACATTGAGCGCCCGCGCCGGGCCCTGATAGCTCCCCGCGCTCCTGGGCTGCGGAGCGAGCTGGTCCGTCAAAGAGGCGCCTTGCTGGTTGGCGGTTGCGCTGGCGATACCCTGGCCGTGCAGGGGGGTTTCGTTGGTAGGCGATTGTGCGCCTTCTCCGTGGGGGCTGGACATTTCGAACCGCCCCGAGCGTGGCATATCCACAGGAGCGGTCGCGAAGCCGAGCAGATCCTCCACTGGCACGTGGTTCGTCGGGGCCGAGCTGGCTATGTCGGCCTCGTCCATGGACTGCCGCATGCCGGCCGTGCGTCGCAGCTCCGATGAAGTCACCCGCATGGGCACCGCCACGGGCACCTCAACGAGGTCGTCCCAGACACAGACCCTCGCGCGGCGGGTGAGCTCCAGGGGCCCGTGGTCAGGCGTCTTGAGCGCCTCCACCACGTTCCACGCCTGGCCCTTCATGACGGCAATCTGCTTGGCGAACATGCGCTCCTGGAAGTCGTCGTCCACTTGAAAGACCCTCTTGAGCGCCATCTGCGTCTGGCTCCACCAGGCCGTCGAGGTGAGTAGCGGGAGGAAGTGGTCTCGCGTCTTCTGCGAAAATGGGCGTCCGATGAGATCCACCGGGAGGAAGAGCCAGCCAAACGGGAAGCTGTGACATGTTAGCCAACACTGCCGTCACTGGTTGAGTTGGGCAGAACGTGCCTTCGCCAAGCATCCGGGTGTTTCCACGGCCATGAAAGTGAGTTGTCAATGGCACCAATGGATATCTCCGGCTGGTTCCCGGTTGGACGGCTGCTCGTAGCGTCCATTGGCTTTTGGGTCTTGTATGGGTATGACGCCCTCGTGGCAGAGGGCGGCACTTGTGACAGGTCGACCGGACGGGGCCCGTTCTCCTCCGACGGCGGCTCCATGCTCATATGAACAGGCTCCGACGCCAGCGAGACCGTACCCGCCTCCCAGTCAACCTTGACCATCCAGTTGTCGAGTCCCCGATCCGTATTCCTCATGATGTAGTCCAAAATGACGAGCTTCTCAAGCTCCTCCCTAAAGGACTGCTTGAGAGGCTCCGTCCACGCAAATCGGGGAGGCCCAGGGCGTTCGTCTCCCGAGCTGGGGTGTTCGTCATCACTGGAATCTGCGTCGTCCGGCGACCCGGATGTAGACGGCCGACAGCTTTCCGTCCACCTTTTCCTCTTGTTCCTATGGGTGTCGTGAGTTCGGAAGCCGGCCCAGTACTGATCCGGCCAGGGGTGTTCTCGAAGGAACACGTTGGCGTCCTTGAAGCCTTTAAGGAAGACCTGGAAGCTACCTGGCTTCGGCGGCAAGGGCTTCTTCTTTCGGTAGAAGCCCCGGCGATCCCAGAATGGGTAGTGGAAAGACTTGGATGAGAGCCATACCACATCGGTGTATGGGACGAGATGGGTTCGAAGTTGGCAATCTAGGACATAGGCGGCTGCTTCGCTGACATATGACAGGTTCGGGATCAGGCTACGACGAAAAGTCAGCAGCCATCAGAGGCACATCAAACAAATCTCTAGACATACCAAGCTCGCCCGAAGCAGCATGGGAACAAGTTCCTGTGTATCCATTTGTTCCACTTGGGATTGCCTGCTGCGTACGGCTCCTCGTCCTTGGGCTTGAAGACGCCCACGATCTTGCCGTCCGGGTTTCGGGCAAAGTAGCTGCCCGAGCTGCCTTGTGAAATCATGCTCGGGTGAATCTCCTGGCGAATAGCGGTCCGCACGCTGTCCACCACAGCCTCAAACTCGGCCTTGGTCATGACGCCGGCCTGTGGCTCGGCTATGCCCTCGGCCGAGATGGGACGCACTCCCTCGGGGGGCTGGAACACGGAATGGTGAATCTCCAAGCGCGTGTCCTCTTCCAGGTGGCTCTTGCCCTTGCCGCGCTTGAAACGAGAGGCGATCTCGTCAGCCCAGCGTTCGAGCCGTGCATTGATGGCCTTGAGGTCGACGCCGGCATTGCTTCCTACGCGGCGTCGAAACCTGGATCTCGCAGGGTTCGACTTGGGGCTGGCCATGCCAGACCTGTGACGAGGTTGCGTGATGGCCGCATATCGAGGTGCCGAGGCAGGCTGGAGAGAGGCGGAGGACTCGGCGAGGGGGTCGTCGTCATCGTCGTCGCTGAACCGATCGGCCTGGGTAAGGCGCTCGTAGCCCGTCGTGGCGGGCCGATCGCGAGGCATGGCGGCGATGGGCAAGGTGGTGGAGAGATCACAGAGGCTGGTTGGCCATTACTCTTGATTCGACGCTGCGGTGGTCGTCGGAGGGCGCGTTGAGCTCAGCTTCGGAGCACGCAGCCAGGCGCAGTCTGGTGGATGAACGCGATATCTCGGGACGAAGGGTGCCCAATAGGGTAGCCCGGAGGGCAAACAGCAGTAAAAATGGTATTCGGTAGGAGGCGGAGCAGCGTCTCAGGGCGATCTCGTGGCACGCAAGACGGCCATTGGCACTGGCCACTGCCAACAAGGTACCGTGGTGGTTGATGATTGGGGACGGGAGTGACGGACTGTGACGCGTTGGCTGGCCTTTGAGAGCTCCCGGCTCGCGCCATGAGTCCTGAAATGGTTAGGTAAGCGTGGCGCACGAGGCTTGGTTCTCTGCCAGCCGTCCACGGATTACTCGTACAGAAGATCATGCCCCTCTACGGCCATAAGCCAGCACCGTCTTACCGTCATACAGCCGCAGAGTCGCAGCATGAGGCTGTGCGGGGACTAGCGGGCCGCTCGTGTCTCGTGTAAGCCGAGATACGGCAAATACTGGACCTTCACTTGCGTCGCCGCGATGCTGCGCCATAGGCCGAGCAAACAACGAGTGCCGGCCATGCAGCGGCGCCGGCAGGTGCGCGAGGCCGCTCTGGGGAGTATTAAAACGACGACCATGGACGGCCCCTGGCGAGTCCCGGACTGCTGCTGCGTTGTCGTGGTTGAATCTGCATCATCGACGACATGGTGGCTCTTTGCAAGATATCCATCCTCCTCGGCGCGTTGACCCCCCTATCCCAGGGCCTGGCAACGGAGCGTCAAGGGGGCCGGTGTCGCTGTCGACCTCACCAGCCCTGCTGGCCGTCTCGGGATCAATGGCAGGCCCTCAACTCGTCCATTGACGGCAACCTCGCTGCTGTCCTGCCCGTGGCACACGCGTGCAAGGAGCCGTCCCTGGACGCCTCCGCCTGCAACGCGTCCACGGCCAAATCCGCCGACTCTGTCTGGCGTGCTGCCCAGCCCGGCGCCGTGCAATGGACCAACTGGGAGGCGTGGCCGGAGCAGAACCAGACATGCTATTTTGACGGCCCCAAGGACATCCCCTGCGGCCAGGGCCGAGTCTCGCTCTTCTCCGCCATGGTGGAAAAGGCAGAGCATATCCAGGCTGCGGTGCGCTTCGCGGCCACGCACGACCTCCGCCTCGCCATCAAGAACTCGGGACACTGCTTCCTGGGCCGCTCGACGGCACCCGAGTCGCTGCAGATCTCGACGAACAAGATGAAGAGCATCACCTTCAGCAACCAGTTTCGTCCGGCCGGGACGCCGCAACGTCAGAGCGGCAAGGGCTCCGCCGTGACAATCGGCGCTGGAGTGGGCCTGAAGGAACTGTATGCGGCTGCTGCGAAGCACAACCTGACCGTCGTCGCTGGCTTGTCGCACACGGTCGGTGCGGCGGGAGGCTACATCCAGGGCGGCGGCCACAGTCCGCTTGGGAACTGGAAGGGCATGGCCTCGGACAATGCCCTCGAGTTTACCGTAGTGAACGCAAAGGTAAGATCCCGCAGCCGCCTTGGACTGCTGCAACTGGGAGGGACCATGAAGCTGACAGTAATATCGTCGTGTAGGGCACGCTGGTAATTGCCAATGACTATCAGAACCAAGACCTGTTCTGGGCACTTCGAGGCGGCGGCGGCGGCACCTTTGGCGTCGTCGTCAGCGTTACTGTTCGGACGTTTCCCAGTGTCCCGGCAGTCTTTGCCGACTTTGGCTTCGCTGTTCCCAAGGGAAATCTGTCAGCATACTGGGCCTTGACGCGGGACTTCCACTCGCACCTCGCAGCAATCTCTGATGCTGGTGGTTGCGGATACTACTCCGTCATCCCACAGCTTCAGGATACAAACGGCACACAGGTGATGCTCCTCTCTGGGGCGTTCCTCTTCCTCAATGAAACGCAAACGGACAAGGTCCACAAGGTCATCAATGCACTGGCGGCCGACATGCGTCGAAATGCCGGTCCTGGCTCGGCATGCAATGTCAACATCGTGCCGCAGATCTCCGAGTGGATCGACGTGGCGCTCAAGGGCGACGCCGATACCACAGGCGGAATCGTCATATTAGGCTCGCGGATGATCTCGCACGACTTCCTCACCAAATCCGACGGTCCCGAGCGCCTCACGGATGCGCTGAAATCGATCAGCGAGAGCGGGGGAGCGGCTGGCTTCACTGGCCACGTCGTAGCCGGTGGTGCCGTGGCAAGGAGCACCGTCGACTCGGCGTTGAACCCGGCGTGGAGGAGGACCATCACGCACATTGCGTTTGGCGTGGACTGGAACAGCACCACGCCGCTGGCGGAGCAGAAGGAACTCCAGGACAGGCTGACCAATGTCGAGGTCGAGAAACTGAGGGTCCTCGAGCCGGACACGGGCGCATATCTCAACGAGGCCAATCCCTACGAGAAGGACTTCCAGAAGTCGTTCTGGGGCGACAACTACAAGCGGCTGTACGAGATCAAGCAGAAGGTGGACCCGACGGGGCTGTTCATCGCACGAAAAGGCGTGGGCAGCGAGGACTGGGATGATGCGGGACTTTGCACAGTCGGCAAAGAGTCGCACCGGATGCTGCAGCTGCAATCTTGAGACGCCATGCTTTGGATGCATAGATCTTGCTCACGGCAGAGTGGCAAGGCATGCGCGGCGACGCTGGGACAGACCGCCAGAATGTAACCTATTTTTGTCTTGATTGGGAAAGAAGAGGGTCTCTGCAGAGAGTTGATTGATCTTGCATCAAGACCAGCCGACACATGATATGCACGGATCGGCCCTTGAGGTGATGCCTATCATACGATGGTCCTCTGTTTGACTGCAACATGCAATACAATGCAGCACAAGGTATGCGGTATCGCTCTGCAGGGGAGGCCGACGGGCCGAGGGTCATGCGGCATGCTCTTCAACCCATAGCCCTTGTATCGCAGGAAGCCGTTGTAAGCCGAGTTGCCAAACGTTTTATGCCCACGTCACCGGACAAGGTCTACTTTCAACGAAACGACTTGAGTTTTCTTGGTCGATGAACACATAATATGTTATGACCCACCAAGCTGAAGCTGGCGTTTAGGGGGCCGTCTTTCACGAGCCCATCGGCAAACAAACCTTGGCTGGTATTCCGGGGTGAGTTGGCGTAGTATTGCGAGAAAATCAGATTAACGAATTGGAAAGATTACGACTCAATTGGGGGGTTGAGAGGCATGCGGGATTCGAATTGGGGGGCAATAACTGCGGATACGACGTGAGACGGGCGAGTCTCGCCAGCGTGTTCGAGCATCTGACCGGGGTTGAAGCCGGGTGCAACTCGGCCGAAGCTCCATTTCATCAACACAGTAACACTGCATGCCATCCGCTGCAACCATGTCGCCATGCTCAACAGCTACACGGTCCAAACCCAATGGCATGGACTCGGTCGTACACGAGGCACAAACGGCCTTCAGGGCAGACGAGCACATCAAGGCGTATCTGGGCGTCGAGATATGCCTCCTGTCGGCAGCGCGTAAGCCGGACGGAGACTCGAACGGCGAGAGCGAGGACAACCAGGAGTAGAAGAAGCACACCATCGTCGGACCATGTGCCTCGGCCGCGTAGTCGTGCAACGAGCGCGTGGCGCACCTGTACCAGGACACTGGCTTCCAGCCAGTGGCGCGAGTGGTGTGGCCCAACAGGAAGTGGTACGACGACTAGCTGTGGTTTGGCATGACGAAGAGAAGCTGAGGGGATGGGTTGTCGTGACATGAACGAACGAATGGATAAGGACGGTTCACTGGGGTTGGATTGTGTGTAACAAGGAGGGCGATATGTCATGTAAGACGGGCCGGATCCGTTAGTCCAGCAGTCTAATGACTCGGTAGGGAAACTATAGAAGCAGACGAGAGGCGTGAAGCCTTGCACTGCCCATGTTACAACGCCATTGACGTGAAGATACGAGAAACTTCTAATACTCACCTTCCGACTCCGTCACGGATCACCCTCAGGCGATAAGCCCTGGAAATGCACCTTCTGTGCCACCGAGGAGACTCGCAGCTTGCAGCCCAAGGCGTGCGAGCTGCATGCTTGAACACGTGAAACCCGGAGAACCTGGGACATGCATGGGACAGCTGCCGGGCTGGGCGCCAACGAGCCACGCAGATCGGCGGAGGGTGTCGTGGCCGCGCAGTTGGGACAGCCACGCGCGGGGCTTCGGACGCCAGACATGGGGCGGATATCGAGGTGCCGCCCAATGGCTGGAGATGCTAGTCTTTTGGGCTGCCGAGCGTCCTGGTTGCGTGTGTTGGTGGCGAGAGAGCGACGGAGAGCGAGGGGGGCGAGGCGCCATCAAGATGGTGATGCAGAGACTCGGCGTACGGTGACGTATAGAAATGCCCTGCGAGGGGACTCTGGTGTGGCACAGAATGCGTGCCTAAGGCCAGCGGCTCGCAGACGGAGTGCTCCGAGGTTGGTTGATGCGAATGACACGCGGTGCCTGTGGTGCTGCGCCGTACATCATGACGACTAGCCGGCACGGTCTGGGCTGCTGCGCCCGCGTGGTTGGGCCAGATGCATGATGAGAGCATCGCGGAGGGGATGAGCCTCACTCCGGTGCCGCCGACCAACGAGCTGGCTGGCTCGCAATAGCGCTGAGCCAGCCCTGGCGCTCGCCAGTCACGGATCGATCAGGCAAGCCATGGAGCAGCCAGATCGCCGAATCGAGGCAACAGAGTTTGGGCCCGTTGGGTTGGCGAGTTGCTCAGGTGACACCTGCATTGGACCCCGGTGTACTTTTGCCCTGGCCCTTTGTCTCACCTCCCTCTTCCTCGTACAACATCCCCATACCCACGATTTTCTATATCTTCACGGCTCCCCTCGACTCAATCCCCATCATCTTGGCTTGCTACTGCAGAGCTGAGCATCTACCGTCTGCTGCCTTCAACCGACACTCACATTGACGTACGAATCCGTCCGCTACTCTACCACCACCCCCACTACCTCTGCCTCCGCGAGCACGAGAGCTTGCCGATGGCTGCCAGAGCCGACGCAGGCAGCTCCTTCAGAGAGCCTTCCATCGTCGTGTCCCCCGCGGCGGACCACGACCTCGGCCGCGGACGCAAGCGGTGCCGCAGCAAGACGCGGTCCAGCAACATCAAGTCCCTGCGGACAGAAGAGTCCAGCACCCTGCGGGGACGCTCCCCCCGACGGGCAACCTCCCCCCTCGGCCTCGTCTCCCGCAGCTCGTCCCCGTCCATGATGTCCCCCGCCAGCCAGGTGCTGCGCTACAGCCAGCTGCGCAACACGCGCCGCGAGCACTGCCCGTCGCGGACGGGGACGCCCTCGGAGCAGCGGCCCTTCCGCCGGCGACAGAGGACCCGGAGCCGCAGCCGGGGCCCGCGCGACCAGGACCCCCATCGGTCGGTGGACGTCTTGTCGGGCCTGCGGAACGAGGTGCTGCTGCACGACGAAGATTCGGGCAACGACGAGGAGAAGTGACGTTTGCCGGGACGGATGCATGGATGGACGGACAAACAGGCGGCTGTACGAGATCAAGCAGAAGCTGGACCCGACGGGCTGTTCATCGCACGAAAAGGCGTGGCCAGACTGGCTGAACTGGCGCAATGACGCGGACATGGATCACGATACCAAAAGCTACAGCTTGTACTATACGTTGCGCGAGAGTGGAACGCGGGCACGGGGACCGGCGAGCATGGGATTTGCTTGAGGACTTGCGGCGGATATTGTTTCGCTTCCTTTTCTTGTATCATTTGGCGTTGCGAGCAGGCGCATGCATCACTCGGCCCAACAGCGGCTGCCCCTGGAACGGGAACATTTGAAGAAGACAATGGAATGCTCAAGCCCATGCTCAAGCCCATCTCGGTGCACTCGTGACTGTGCTGTGGGGTTGTGTGGACAACATGCACTGCCAGCAAGATGGTGAGCTGGCATTGATGGAGGCCGCCCCACAGCTGCACGTGCTGGCGCGCCTTGCCTGCGGGTCTCGGCAAGCTCCAATTCGGCGAACCAACTTTTTTGAGCATCACCATCGCGAACAATCGAACATGAGGCCACGCTCGCCGTAGCCGCGCGATCTGATTTTCCGTACGCCCACGGTGCTCTACTCCTACGGCCTCGCTGTTGAGCATACGCAGCTCCCATGGCACCGTAAACCGTGTTGCCCCGTCGATAACCGCTCCCGACAGCTCGCCCTGGAGCCCCGGCTCTGGCGTTGATGTCGACTGCTCTCCAACAACACCACCTCCCGATCGCCGCTCGGCGCGAGCATGCCAGCTCGTCCCTCATAGCCTCGGTCTAGCAGCTGGCAGCTTGCAACTCAGGCTGCCTCCCGAGGACCAATGCTCGAAAGAACGGCTGCCAGCCTGGAGACATGCAACCTCCAGCGCCTTCTTTCCAAGCCTGGCCGCTCGTCGAAGCGCTGCAGACAGCTTCACACGGGCTTCTGGCAGCATGGCGCCTCCGCCCTAGAGCTCTCCAGCCTCTGGCCCTTGCCCGCGCGAGCTGCTGATGTCGATGCCGATTCTGCTTCCCGGCCGGTGCAGACGGGCCTTGTTGCGTCGGCGTTCCTCCTCGACTTCCTGTATCCGAATGGCACCTATGCGCTCCTCCGCCGCTTATATCCGTCACTGCCGCGGCCCCACGACGGCAGCAGATCGAGCGCCGGTGCTCGGAGGCGAAACTTTACATCGTCTACCATTGCCGCTGAGCCGGATTCTCAGAACCCCATCGGGCGGCTCGACGCCGCAGAAACGAGAGAGAAGCGACGAGGTGGACGGCCGGTTCCGCAAGATCAAGCTCTGCGAAGAGAGATAAACGCACTTTCACCGACAGGCCCGCACACTGACGCCGGACGACATTCTTCTGCCCCAGCAGCAACATCCGGTGCGACCGATGCAGGCGACAGCGCACGACTCCATCGGGCAGCCAATTCTCGAACCCTCCAAGATTTGCTGTCACGACCGGACGAAGGCCGACATCACGATGTCTGGGACTTGTACTGCAGGTTGGATGACAGTCAGCGACAACCCTTGCGTCGGGCAGTCATCATATATCTGTCCAGGTCACAAAGAATTGTCGAAATCGGGAGGGCGCTTTCGCTTCTCCGCCAAATACCCATAGACTCGTGGGACGATGAGCTTCAAGCTGCAGGGGTACTTGTTCTCATGCGCTCAGGCGACATGCCGGCTGCCGTTGACCGATTCAAGACGGGTTTAGAAGAGAAAGGTCTGTCGGGCGGCCTCGAATATCTGGTTGCCGACTCAATCATCAACCGGCAGTGGCCTACGCTTCTGAGCGTCTGGCTGGAGTATTTCGCAGCCCTCAGCAAAAGAAACCCCGACACACGCATAGACGATGCCCAGCTACGCGAGCTCGAGACGATTCCAGACCTAGGGCGGCTCTACTTCTCCTTTGAGCGCTACATTGAGGCAGAGGGATCAGGCCCTGTGCGTGCCATCAGTCTCCACTCCGACTCGAGGCTCGGGCTTGAACGCCTTCGACGTAAGCTGGCCGAGGCGGCGTTGCAGCAGCCCTGTCCGCCGAAAGAAGCCGCCGCCATACTCGAAATCTGGAGTGATTGTCAATTGTGTCAAGACTACCTCCTCCGCATGCTCGACAGATGGAACAACGGATTGGAATCCAAAGGCAGCTTGATGGTGCTGCCAGAGGTATACAAGAAGTACCGGGCCTTGCCCGATGCCAAGCCGTCAGTTCCTATGCTCCGTGGCATGTTCGACCTATACTTTCCTACGAATGCGGCAGGTCTGAAAGAGGTATATCACGACTGGCACATTGCCTGGGGCGATCTCGACCAGTGGGGCTTTGAGAAATTTCTCAAGTTCTATGCTGGTGCAGGAGACGTTCAGGCTGTCAAGGACCTCTGGTCTCGATATGTGACTCGCTTCCCGCAAGTGTTGAAACTCCCTCGCGCGTTCAGGAGCACCATGAATGTCTACGCCCAGACGGGCAATGTGGCGCAAGCCGAGCAGGAGCTTCGGACCATGGCGGAACAATATGGAGTCAAGCCCGACATCGACATCTGGAACACCTTGCTCAAATGCTACACGAGAGCCGAAGACTTCCCGCGCGTGCTCCAGTGCTTCGAAGAGATTCGCGCCATTCACCGCCCAGACTCCTTCACTTACGCCCACGTAATGGCCATGGCAGCCAAGAAAGGCGACTTGGAGACAACACTCGACTTCTTCAACCGATCTCAAAAGGACCAGGTCCCCGTGTCAAAGGAAATGGGCATGGCGCTCGTAACAGCTTATTGCCGAAACGACCGGCTTGTGGAAGCGGAGAAGATTTGCACAGAGCTTGCAGAACGCAAAACCACGAGTGCGGCCATATGGAACAAGCTCTTGTATTTCAATGGCGTACAAGGCAAGCTGAACAAGTGCTATGAGCTGCTCCAGGCCATGAAGACGTTCAACGTGGAGTGGGATCATCAGACGCACGAGTTCCTCCTCCAGGCCCTGGTCAGAGTCGACCAAATTCAAGCTGCCTACCACCTCCTCCAAAGCGCATGTAAGGACAAGTTGTTCCCCGTTGGCCCGGAGCACTTTGCAGTTGTCATGGCAGGGGCTGTCCGCACGGGAGAGCTTGCCCTCGTCGAAGCCATCCTGTCTCACATGCGGCGGGCAGAGCAGCCCATGTCCTTTAATGCCCAAGTCGCGCTTGTGGAGGCGGCGTTCCGGCAGGCCCCGTCGGCGAATCGTACGCGGAAGCTGGGCAAGGAGTTTGTCAAGCATTTGCGGTGCATGCTCCCAACACCGGAGGGTGGCGGCCCAAGGCAAAAGCACAAGGGCATGCCCGTATCCAATGCCCCGGGCAGCCTGATGGAGCTCAGGAAGCAGACCCAGGGCATCGGCCGAGCCATCATGCTGCTGGTCGAGCTGCGGGATTTTGCCACCGTCGAGGAGCTCGTCAACGTCTATGCCGAAATCTTCCCCGCGTACAAGGGAGAATCATCGTTTCCACCGGAGGTTGCCTCTGCCCTGATGCTAGGCTACCTCAAAGATGGCAAGTTGGCTCAAGTCCACAAGATGTGGGGGCAGACGTGGAAAAGCGTGCTGGCTCGCAGCCAACGTCCGCAGGGAGGAGGCATTTACCCGGCACATCAGTACGACCTCTCCCGGCCCATTGGGATTGTAGCCAAGGCGTTCAGGGAAGGGGACAGCGGCCGTGGCCTCCTGAGCTGTGTCGAGCAAGTGACCGATGCGGGCTTCAAGCTGACTCGGAGCAACTGGAACCTTGTCGTTAGATACCTGGCGGAGATGGGGCACTGGGAGCGGGCCATGGACTGGTGCGAGACGATGCTCATGCCTCGCTGGCGCGGCTGGAACCCCGGCACCAAGTCCCTCCAGGAGGGGCGCGACATGAAGAACACGCGGGTCCTCCAAGCGTCCAAGGCCGCCGTCTTCAGCCTGCAGAAGGAATGGCTCAAGCTGCGCAAGCTGGCCGCTTGGTCCGCCCAGGTCTCGCACAAGCTCCAGGAGATTGAGCAGAAGCACCCGATGCTGCACTACGCCTTCATCACGACCGACTACGAGCACCTCCCCGCCACCTGGGTGCTGCCCAAGAGGAAGAGCCTGACGCGGGCCATCAGGGAGATGCTCAAGCCGCTCTCGTACGCGGAGCTCAGGGTCATGAAGAGGACGCTCGAGAGGCAGCTGGCCCTGGCGCGGGCCAGGAAGCCGCCGCCGCGCCGCGCGGCCGCGCTCAGCCCCTTTCACGTCGTCACGGGCAGGTCCAGGACGGAGGTGCACACGAAGGCGTTTGGGCACGGGGAGTTGAAGCACCTGGACGCCGCGCTGCGGGAGAGGCTGGGCGAGATGGAGGCTGAGCGTGCCCGTTGGTGAAGAGGAGGAGCTTGCTGAGGGAGCCTTTGGCGTGGTGATGTACGCTTGTATAGAATCTCCGCATGTAATTTACCTAGCCAATCTATGTACAGTAGCACACCGTGGCACGCAGGCATATACAAGGGCGTCACACGTCTGTGGAAATAGAGATGGCTATTCCATATTGTGATATCTAAAGCTGCCGTGCCCGCTTTTCAAGCACGCACTGCTCGGCCAACACCCACGCCTGGCGGGCCGTATGCAAAGACTGAGTGAAGAATTAAACGCCGCCGGCCGAGCAAGTGCATGGCACCCCAAACTCCGCAGAAGAAGACCGTATTCTATAAGTGGCGTGATGACGAGGGGGCGTATCCAGTAAACTCCTTTCTTTCCTAGAACCCGATGCATCGATGGATATAAATGAGTGGGTGGGTGAGCGATAATGACGACTTCCTCATGAGGAGAAGAGGAGAGCAGTGGCTGACTGGCTCTCGCTAGTCCTCCTGCGCGCCTGGCGATCGGGGCTCGACGCCGAGAGAGCGTAGCCGCTTCGAGAGCAGGCCCTCTGCACCACCGCCCTGGTCGCCGGCGCCGGCGAGGCTGCCGCTGAAGGCGTTGCCGCCGTAGCCGAGGTCGCCCTTGTTCAGCTTCTCGTACTGCGCGGCGCCCCAGGGGTCGAGGGCGGCGGCGTCCGCGGCCGACGGGCGGCTGGCCTGGGACGAGGAGCCGGCGGAGCGGAGGCCGGCGGCGGTGAGGCTCGTCCGCGTCGAGTCGCTGACGTCGTCGCTGTCGCCGTGGTCGCGAGGGGGCAGCCGGAACGGGATCGGGTCGACGGGCAGGATGTTGCCGCCCGCGGCGCCCGAGAACTGCTCCGTGCCCGCCCGGCCGCCGGAGCACAGGCCGTCAGCCGTGTCGAACGCGCGCATCGACGCGCCGCCGACGGACACGCCGAGGCTGCGCCGCCTGAGCGCCTTTTCGGCAGCCAGCATCGCGCCGGACGACGACGTCGGCGGGTGCATGACCCTGATGGGCTTGTACGGCGAGAAGCGCGGCTCCGGCCACGTCGTCTCGTTGCGGAGCTTCTCCTTGCCGTCGGGCACGCGGTTGGCAAAGACGACGCGGATGCTCTTGTACAGGTAGAACCGGCCCCTGGACGGGCAGCATATGTGCAGGTGGACCAGGTATCTGAGCATCGGGCGGCTCATGCTGTCCGCCTCGCTGGGGCTGGGGACGTGGTCCATGATGGAGCCGGCCGAGTAGCTGCGCTGGCGGATGAACGTCTTGGTGCCGGGCTCCATGCCAGTCAGGTCATAGGGCACCAGGAACAGCTTGACCGCCGTCTTGTTCTGGTTCTTGATGATGATCTGTATCTGGCCCTTCTCCGGGATCCGGTAGCTGCCGCCCGGCGGAGCCCTCGGGGACCCGGATCGATGCTTCGGTCTTTGTCTCGGGCGCTCCAAGTCGGCGTCGGAGCCGGCCATGTCGAGATCGCTGTCTGCCGGCTTCCTGTCGGCGTACCGGCTCTGGGCCTTTCTCTTGGATCGCGACTCCTCTTCCAGGTTGGGCAGCCCGTTCTCCAAGTCAATCTGCCCCACATACGGACTCGGCCCGTCATCAGACTGGGATCGTCCATGCGGCGTGCTGCTGTAGCTGTAGTAGACGGCGGCAAACGGCAGCGTGACGTGGGCGGGGCAGCGGAGGCTTGATCTGCACTTGCCCTTGCCCAAGACGCCGATCTGAGCCAAGAAGTCAAAGGGCTTCGACGGCGTCGTGGACATGCGGCCGCGGAGGATGCTCTCCTCGTAAGATCCAACCATGGAAGCGTGCTGGATGGGGGACACGTCTGAGCCGAGAGACGGCCGCCTCGAGCGCAGCATGGCCGGCGTCTGCGGCGAAGTGCCATGCTGCAAGAAACTGGGCGTCGAGGTCAGAGACCTGCGGGGCTGGTGTGCCTGATATGGCAGTGAACAGTCCCGTCGCTGCAAGGGCGTCCAGGCCGTCATGGAAGGCCGTGATAACGGAGACGCGAATGGAGACGAGTGGGATGAGGCGAGTGTATGTCGCCTGGAGCCGAGCCGCCCTGCAGACAGGTCGATGATGCCGGGCGGCATGGAGAAATTGAGCTCATCGTTGCTCTCGGACTGCACCAGGGGGCTGGTGGGTGGGTGATAGGCGAAGCTGGACGAGAGGGAGGACGATGGGGGAGAAGCCGTGGGCCTGAAGCCTCCAACACCATCTGGCGGCACAGTCCTGCTCTCGTAGCGGAAGGGCGTATAGTCTCGGGGAGGCGATGACGCAATCCAAGGGCTCTGGACGGACACCCGGTCGTCGACTTCCTGCCTGCTCAGCCGAGTGCTGGATTGCTGTTCGGCGTCTTGCCTCTCGTCGTTGGTGAAGTCGCCACTATGAAACGCCGACCGTGGCCGCTCAATGTTGAGTCCGTCCTGCAGCCTCTCGTCTGTGTGACTCTGTGCCGCATTGTTCTTCTCAGGCGTTATCTGGGCGGGCGGCAGGAGCCCCGACGACTGGACAGTGTTGCCTTGCTGCAGGATTGACTCGAGCTACGGAAGTCGGTCAGTATAAGAGTGAGACATTGGCTGCAGACGTGCACCATGACGCGTACATGTCGATTTGGGATCCAGGTTGGGCTCTCCCCGCGCTTAAGGCGCTCGATCAGCTCGGTCCGGTTCGACGTTGCACCGTCATCTTCGCTCCTCCGAGTCGACGGGCGCGTCGGACTGTCTGGGATGGGTCCCTCGCAGAGCTCGGTGCGCAGGCTCTCCTCGGAGAGACGCCTCAGTCGCGGCGACGGGGGCTCGATTTCAATCGGCTGGGGGTCGGGGCCGGGGGCCAGGCGCAGAGAGCGGTGCTCGTGGTCGAGGTCGGCCTGGAAGATGGGCATTTTCGCGAGCTAGAAGAACCGCAGCACGAGCTGCGGTTCCTCGCGTAGTCGCTGGCCAAAATGGCGTGCCGTTGACGGGTCGGCGTTGGCGTTGTCGCTGCGAGCGTGCGGAATCGCCAGAGGCGGGCGTCGGACAGCGCCTCACACGAGCGAGCGCCCCGGTCGTTCACATGCGATTCGGCGAGCTGCTGCACGCCGCTGGGTTCTGGGTCGATTTCTTACAGCTGGTCGCGGGTGAGGACGCACAGCGCTGGGCAATGTCGGCGGTGCACGGGACGACGAGGATATATATACGGCCAGGGCAGCGGGGTGCTATCGTCATGGGGTCGGGCAGTGGAGGCCAGTGCCGGATTGAGCGCTGCGCCCTGCTGCTAGCGGACGATTTGGGGGGGGGGCGCTGCTAGCTGGGTCCCACTGACAGCCTCCAACGTCGCTCTTACGGCATGGACACGACGCCTCCAAGATGGGTTTTGTCGGTGCAGATTTGATTTAAATAGATGCCTGTGCAGCGCCGCTTTTAGAGAGAGCCTGGCCTGAGCCCGCCATTCAAGTCTGCCCTGTACTCGTACATAACTTTTAATGGGGCACCCACCGTTGTTAACGGCCAGCTACGAAGCACGTCCCTCTCCATGGAAGTCACTGAGCTGACACCGTTTCTTCAGCTTCGCGACGCGCACGTTGACAAATATCACCATACCCTATTATGTTCAATGATTGCATCTACGGGATTTGCCTACCGCTGCAACATCTAGGGCCTTAATAACCTAGTGAATATTGCTGCGGCACCTAGCCTGTGCCCCATCTCGCGACTTTGCGGCCTCTCGCGGACAGGTCGACGGCGCATGGGCCACGGACTGGCAAAAGCATGTGCTCGTCAGCGGAAACATGTTCAAGCCTCGTCGACACACGGATCTGCAACAAGATGCAGCCCCGAAGCCGCGCTGCATTTAATGGGCCAGCTGCGCCGAGCCAAGACCGAATTCGTAGGGCTCGGAGATTTCGAACCGGCAAGAATGCCCATTCTCCGAGGAGACTAACCACATCTCAGTGTCGGGAATCTCCAATACTCCCGTAAAGTCCTGCCGCAGCCCGTAACGAGCCTCCTTATCCATTCTGTAGCCGGTGCCGACCAATTATCCCTTGAATATTTCTCCAGATCCCTCAACCATTCTGGGCTGTCACCAACTTTGCTTACGCCTAGGCAAAAGGTGGTGAGTCGACTTCGAGGACCTGCTCGCCCACGACATTAGATTATCGGCGACATCGTCAGTATCCCTACAATACGGCGCCGCGCGGCGTTGAGAGCCGAAGGAGTCCTGGCTTAACGCAAGTGCCGCTAGAGGGGAAATGGAATTGAAGCATGGAGAATGCATGTCTGCTATTTCTTCTCAACTCCATCGAAATATTGACGACACGATCTGGGGTAGATTCAACCGCCGCATGGCGGATCAAGCTGCCCGCAGAGAAGCGTCAGAGTTTCCATGGCAGCCCTTTTGAACAAAGTTAGGCTCTTCCCCGTGCCTGGCACTAGTGCGGCCAGGTAGCTTTTGCACTTAATCAGGTCGACCTCGTCTTGCAAAATCGATCAATAATATTATACTGTGGCGTGTATGTGGAAAGCTTAAACTCATAGCGGAAGACAAATGTCTCTCGATCAGTACCCAGCTCCCGTGCAATTTAAATACAGCCCAGTCCCCCAGAAAAATGCTTCAGGATTTCCTACACCAAACACAACTTCCCAACCACCACCGCATACATCTACATCAACATCTGCGGGTTCTCGCCTTTTACGATGGCAGCATTACAGCCAGCGTGCTCAATTAAAACCCGATTTCTTATACTATCAGACACACACGGTCAGCAGTTTGACCCTCCAAACTACAGTGTCGACGTCGTCATCCATTGCGGCGATCTTACGGAACACTCCAAGATCGACGAGTATCGCACGACAATACGACTTCTGGAGGAAATTGACGCGCCATTAAAGCTTGTCATAGCAGGCAATCACGACTTCACACTAGATTCGGCCATCTTCAAGCAGAAGCTGGAAGAAGCGGAGAGGATTGCCGGGGAACCTCTCGATACCGACCTAGTCAAGCAAGAATTCGGTGACTACGGCGAAAGCCGAGCATTATTTGCATCCCAAGACGCAAGGGACAAGGGCATCGCTTTCCTGGATGAAGGCACCCATACATTCTCCATGGCCAACGGGGCCAAGTTGAAGGTATACGCCAGCCCATTTACACCGTCAAACCACGACAGCAGCGACTGGGCGTTTCAGTACCGAGACTCCCACAACTTCGAAATTGAGACAGGGACCGATGCCGCCATTACGCATGGACCGCCGCATGGCATAATGGATCTTACAAAGGAGAAGAAACGTATTGGCTGTCCCAGTCTGTTTGCAGCCATTGCTAAAGCTCAACCACAATTGCATTGCTTTGGGCATGTGCACAATGGATGGGGGGCTAAGGTTGCTGCATGGCGACCGCAGATATCTGATCATCCATCGCACTTCAGCGATATCGATAATGGGAAGTCTGTGGTTATTGATAGTCTTGCCAAGCTCAACAGCACTATCTTCGACAGCCCCGACGATGAAGCAAGGAGGCAGATGGAGATCGATCGATTTCGACGACAGCGATGCCGTGATACAAGTCATTGTCAAAGCAGCGCCATAGGGCCGGGGCGAACCCTGTTTGTCAACGCTGCAGTCAAGGGGGATGAGGGCCTGAATCAACTGCCTTGGGTAGCAGAGATCGATTTGCCATCCATCTCACCCCTAAAATAAAAATTGGATTTTCAAACTTGGTGAATCTAAGCCTGTCGCTCGGAGCGTTCGAGAACGTTCCTCTGCACTCGTCAAGATCATTTCATGTGCCTTTATTTTGCGTGATGTTGTTTATCTTAGGGTAATACGGTGTGTCCGGATGCTCTTTCTTAAAGTGAGTTCGTGAGGTCACAATGATAACTGCGTTGCGAGCAGCTTCTCGATGAATGCTTCAGCCATACCTGGGGAAGGACCTGACCTTGGAAGTTGGAAATCCTCCGTACCAGACCACTACTGCTCTCGTTCGTTTTTCTTTGGTCCGTTCTTCTTCTTCAAGGCTCTCGTTTCTTTTTTGGGTACGTATATTCCAGATGCTGTTTTGCTTGGAAAGAGAAGTTACTAATAGTTTTACAGATGTACAACTACGAGGTATTGCTTGGCCACCCGATCCAACTCCCTGGCACCAGCTTCTGTCGTTCAGTAGGCCTCCATGTGCTAAAAGCTCGACATCTAGTTCAGAAATGCTCACAAATTCGCAGATCCAGCTCCGGAACTTCTCTTGCTCCCGCTCAGCATGCCGAAATCGCACCTCTCCATCACTGCACCACTGCGAGAAGCACTCTTTGAGTGCTTCCTCGCCGCCACCCGCCTGGTTCGGCCAGAATTGCGTCGCCAACTAATTCTAGTTGGTGGCGCAGCGAGCATTGCCCACTCCTCAGAGTAGCACTCTGAGGACGTGGATGTTGCCGCCCCTCCCGAGGCACTAATAAGCCTCTGGGAAGGTATTCTGGCCGGCGCCCCCAACTTCAGTCTCGAGTCCGATGGCAAGATCGCATTCGACGCTCCACAAGGCTTCCGTGTTCGTTTGGATCTGATTCAGATCGGACATGGATGCATCGATCGGATCCACGCGACAGAACCCTTCCTAGAAGGATCTGTCGCGTCCAAGTCGGATCTCCTGAGGTTGGGGGCCGTGACGGTGGTTGATCGCGGGAGTGATGGGGAGGTTGACGACTTTCGATGGCTGCTGTGGGGGGTAGCAAGAGAAGGTCAAGTTCTCCCACAGCTGGACGACGACGAACTGGAGTGTCTCGCCAGTGCAGGCGCGCGTCTGGGGGCGTTGGATCGGTTGGTTTTGGTTGCTGTTCTCGGCGACAGCAACGCCGAGGCCGCTCGACGGCTTCTGGACGGGCTGCCCATTTTGGCGCCATGCTTTGGATAATATACCTTATATAACAAACCGTTCACCTCCCATGGACCACTGCCTCTCCTATCGACCGTTGAGAAGTACTACAACACCGAGTTGGGGTACAGGCTGTCCTCCATGTCGTAGATCGGCAGCATCTAGGCCTTTCTGCCGAGTGTAATGCAACCGCTCCTGGGAGGCGGCAATCGGACCCCTGGTGCAGAAACGGACATTCTGCTCGTGTGGGACATGCTTCGGCTTGTCTACAAAACGGTAGGCCAAACCTCTGCCGTTCCGTTTCGCCTGGTGTACCACTGCACAACTTTGCATAACATCGAATGGATCAGTCGCCCTTGGTAGTGCCCGGGCTGGCCGAACCTGCGCAAGAGCGGCGATGGCACTAAACCTCGTTAGCAGAACGCCTCAAACCCTCGGCAAAACGTCCGCGCGGAAATGCCCGGCTCTGCTGCTGCCCAAGCGGCCGTTGATAACCAATGCCCGAGCGCATGACAGTCTCCATCTAATTGGCCTACTACGCTGTTTCGGCGTCGTCTGGGCTGTGCTCTGCCGTGCCGTGCGGCGCTGCGCTGTTACAGTGCTTGCATGGCGCTGGCGCCAATGACTGGCGGAATCTTCCGAGTGCGGCTCCACTCGGAGCCAGCCCAGCGCAGACTCTATCTGGTGCACTGCAGCTCAGCTAGTCAAGCATCTCGAGACACCAATTTCAACACAACACACCCGCGCAATGGCTCCCAAACGGCCACTCGAGGCCTCTGAGCCAGACTCGGCGTCCAAGAAGCCCAAGCGCGGCTTCAGGGTCGGCCCCGACAACTTGCCAGACGGCCCTTGGCGGCGGAAAGGTTTGCCTCCCGTGCTCCCATTTTTTCACATAGCCGCATGAGGTGTGCAAGGATCCACATCAGACGCTCACAGGACATCCCGTTTAGTCACCAAGATCAAGAAGGACCTGATCCACAAGGCCAAGGTGAAGAAGGAGTACGCGAAGATCAAGGCACGCGAACAAGAGACGTCTGCTGGTGCGGCTCGCAAGAACGCGGCTGCCTCTCATTACGAGCCGGATCATGAAGATGCCGAGCGGGACGCCAGCGAGAGTGAGCATGGAAACGATGCCGCCGTCCAAGAGGACGAGCAGCCGATGCACCCGACGAGGGAGCTCATGCTCAAGGACGAGGAAAAGGCCCAAGTCGGCGCAGGCGCGAAACCAGAAGGCGCCGAGACCGCCACCACGAGCGACGGGAACCGCCGCAGGACAAGGCGCCCCGGTTACTACGACAAGCAGCTGGAAAAGGCGGAGCAGAAGCGCGTCAAGGCCGAGGAGAGGGCCAGGGAGATGGAGCGACGGCGCGAGGAGCGGACGCGCAGGATGGCCGAGAGGGAGCGCTTCAAGAAGGCCATGGCCAAGACGAGGGGCAGGGACGGTAAGAAGAAGCTCGGGCGTGAGAGTACGCTGCTGCTGGACAAGGTCAAGAGACTCGTCTCTGAGGGACGATGAGGAGGGGGTTGACGAGTTTGGCTGTGTGAGGCTGTTCAATAACACCGAAGGCGCAGCCTTTGACGTGTGCTTGTGGCGTTTCAACGAGGAAGAAAGCAAGGCATAATGACCTAAACACGACACCTGACCGTCGGATCGACAGACTACGTCTCAAAAGCTTCTGGGTCGCCAATTGCAAAGGGCCTCAATGAAACAGCAACAATCATCGTGAGCTTGGCCAACAGACTGGTTGATTCCAAAGCATGTGGAACTGATCAAGTACGATTATGCCTCGCAAGAAGCAGCCAAGGTGTGAAACCGCGAGCATCTTCAAATGCAGAATGTGACATTCCTCATGTCCACAGGGAAGGGGTCCTGTCATGGTGAGATGGCGGGGGTTTGCTTGATGCTGGGATGATGAGAGGGAGGGGAAGGCAAGGCAAGGCAGCAGTGGTTAAGTTTCGCACTAAAGCCAACTTTGGACAAAGGAAACGGAGATTCCTCGAACTCACCGCGCCGTCTGATGTCACGCCTTCCTGCGGGTGCCTTTGCGCCGAATTGGGCGCAAGGCGTGGCGCGTCCAGGGGGCAGTCTGTTCTCATGGGGCAACGGCGATTCATTAACCGCAACGAGGGGTTAGCATCGCAAGATATGCGGGATGGACGGGGGAATCGGAAGGATGCGGATGCAAGCAGGCGTCTGTCGGTAGGGGAAGGCGGCGATGGAGGAGGCCGGTAGCTAACAAGTCGTCCAAGATGTTGTGGAACCAGCCAGAGGCACAAGATACGAGGAACCAGAGATGTACGAAGCATGAAGGCTCGCAACTCTACTCGTAAACAGTCACGGAGAAAGGCACGAGTATGGGTGCTTCGTCGGTAGTTGTCGGCACATGCCCCTTTATCACGGCTCATCCATCGCTGCCGACTGCGAGAATGCCGAGCCTCGTCGTCGTCAGCAAGACGTTGTCACCGCGGCTCACCCATCAAGGATCCATATCCGTCGTCGAGCACAACCCACAACCCGCGAAACCAACCCCTGTCCCTTGCTGCGGCCAAGCGGCGACAAGGGATGGCCGGCTTGGCTGCTAGCACCAAAACGGCCACGGATCAGCCGCAGCCACCAGCATCCAAAGCGGATGGACTCGCGAGGCTTGCGATGCTTCTGGGCTTGCCCCTGGCGAAAGGCCCCCCCTCTTCTGTTTCGTCCTGGAGAGACCCCATGTAGATGAAACAGCAGAATTGATTGCTTCCTTGTTGCCGTCGGGCCAGCGCCAACCGGCCGGTTCTGTCCTGTTGGTTGTGCTTCGTACTCGCAACACAGGCCAACTGCATCCTTGTAGCGGCAGCGCAGCGGCAAGCACATATCGCAAAAAGGGGTCCTCGTTGGCTTCTCGCGCCGGCGCATTTGGCGTGTCCTGATGCGGGTAGGTGGTGTTTGGCTGGGCGACGGCAGCAAGCCACACCGTTCTGCGTTCTCCCTCCCCTGGCTCGACTGCCCAGTTCGGCAGCCTGCGCCCGCAGGACGGAAGGGGGCTCGACATCCCGGCTGTTTGTTTGAGCGAACATGAGATCGGTTGACGTTTGGAGCCAGTGTAGTCTGTATAGGTAGGCCTGATGCTGCCCACGGCCCAGGGCACTCCCAGAGCCTCGCGGCTCACTTACAAACACACCGCCCTGCCCCTGCCGCCAGCGATTGGATCCCGAGCATTGATTGCTGCGTCGTACGGATTACAGGGAATGCAGATGCGCGGTTTCTCCGCGTCCAGTGACCCGGGCCAAACCACGCATCCCTGCCGCTGCTGTTGCTGCCGCCGCTGCGAGTCTCCTGGCCAGGCAGATGAAATCGCCAAACAGACGGTGGGGGCCCCCTGCTGGGCCGCTGTTGGCCCCCGTAGCGACCCCTCCTCGTTCCTCCCTCAGTAGCAACCTGACAGCCACGTCCCACACTTCGCCGCGCTTGCGAGCAGCACTGGCGCGCGAGCAAAAGCCGTGCAGCAGCTGGCATCGTGCAACGGGGCGACGGAGAATTGCCGAGGGCGCCGCTGTGTGCCTGCATCGTCGTCCGTCAGGCTGATACTGACCCGTGCACGCAGGCACTACTCGTACGCGCAATATTGGCTCGAGTCGCAGCCCGCCACGTAAATACGCGTCTCGATTGATGCAGCGTCCCAGCGCGACGCAGGTCGTCGGCTAATTAGCAGATCAAGGGATGCCAAGGGGGCGGAAAGGGATCGCGTCTCCTCGAGTCCACACGATTCTGGCCCTGACGTACGAAGTAGGAACAGCACTCGAACTCGATGCACACCACACCACATGCTGTGCCAGCGTCGTGCCCCCTAAGGTGGCTTGTGTGACGAGCAGTCCGGCGCCGCAGCGAGCCATCCCTAGCACTGTGCTCCCCCTGCCTGCCTGCCCAAGACTCGCATATTGCTGACCCGGCTCCCGTGGCTTGCCCTGAGCCGGCGAGCCAATTCATACACCACATTATTCCCCCCTGCCACGTCCAACGGAACACCGCCTACCTCCCCAAGGCCTGCTCCGACGAGCATCCACGACGACGCTGCTCTCCTCCTCCTCCTCCTCCTCCATTCTCCTTCCACCGTCGGAGACTCGGCTCGTTTTGGCCGCGTTGCCGCTTGCTCCTCAGAGCCCTCGTCCATCGTCGCTCATCGTCGTCGTCGTCGTCGTCGTCGCCCTCATCCTCCTCGGCTTGGCAGCGCCACTCGCGCTCTGGCCGCCACTCGACCCGCGCCATCGGAGAGACGTTTGGGCAGTGCCGCCTCTTTCGACGGATGCATCTCCCCCTCGCCAGCTGCCCAGCGCTGCTTTCCTTGTCTCCCCGCCGAGTCGATCGCTCCGTGCCGTCGCTCTGAGGTGCCGTCGATGCCCGCGAGGCCGTAGCTGCATCTCATCCCGTCCTCTGTCGCACAATCCTCGCCGACGCTCGTCTCGCTTGTCGACTCTACCGCTCCGATAGGTTGGCGCTCCGTGGCCGCGTGCGCCGCATCTTCCCGCCATGACGACCATCGTGGACGAATACTTGGACACTCCCTTGGACAGTGACGATGTCTTCCCGTGCAAGGGATGCGGAGAGGTTCGTGCTCGGTGCCCTGCTACCCTCTGCAGACGCGACCAGAAAGCTGACATGCCCGTCTGTGTAGATCCTCGAGGAAGGCAAAGCGTTCGAATTAGGTATGCCGATGCTAGTTGCGGCCCGCCTGCTCCCTTCACCAGGCCCTCGAGTTTGTTCTTGCTCTGCCAGCTCTCTGCCCCCATTGCCCCTGATAACCCAACCCCAGTGACCGGCTGACGCCCTTTTTCAACAGCTGGCAACCGATGGCATCTGGACTGCTTCCGCTGCAACACCTGCAGCACCCTTCTCGACTCCGACGCCAACCTCCTTCTCCTCGGTGACGGATCCCTCATATGCAATAACTGCACGTACAGCTGCAGCGCCTGCGGCAACAAGATCGAGGATCTGGCCATCCTCACCGGGGACCAGGCCTTCTGCGCCACCTGTTTCCGATGCCGAAATTGTAAACGGAAGATTGAGAATCTGCGATATGCGAGGACCTCGCAGGGCATCTTTTGCATGGGATGCCACGAGACTCTAATGGCCAGACGAAGGAAGAAATCAA
This sequence comes from Tolypocladium guangdongense, assembly GCA_022114105.1. Lineage (NCBI taxonomy): Eukaryota > Fungi > Ascomycota > Sordariomycetes > Hypocreales > Ophiocordycipitaceae > Tolypocladium > Tolypocladium guangdongense. Next base: position 2,714,030 of record NRQP01000001.1, on the reverse strand, counting down.
AGGCTGCGGCCGGTGCCAAGTCTCGAGAGAAAGATCACTCGCCCATGATAACCGACAAGTCCCTACCCGCGCTGCCGCCCAGCGCCGTGCCGCCCAACGCCTTCGCCAACGACCGCGTCGATCCCGACTCCGATACCCCCACCGAACTCTCTCCTCGCCCTCGCGCTGGCCACAGGCACGTTGAATCCACTTCCCGGGGCAGCTCGCGACCTGCTCGTTCCCCCGAACGCGACTCGCCTGCCAAGCCCGAGGGACTTAGCCTGCCGGCCAGCACCTATCGAAAGAACCGCAACTCGGCCATGTTCCCGACTGCGGAATCCGGCACTGAGGAGTCGCCTGACGGCGGCTTCGTCATATCCGTTGCGCTCGATCCGAGCCCTGGCCCGCACGGGACCTCCAGGTCCGCCTCGGAGAGTGCCGGAGATGCGGCCAAGAGGACGAAGGAGGACCATTCCAGCGTCCCCAAGTCGACAGCCTCCTCTGAGAAGCGTGGCGACCCCCACGCGTCGGCTCCGCATATCGCTTTCCAGGACAAGGGTCGTCAGCCCTCGTCGGACCCCGACATCGCCCAGGTTAAGCCTCAGTCTCGCAAGCTCTCCAGGGCTTCGGAGCAGGATCAGAGTAAGACCTCTCCGCCCGGGGACGACTTTAAGCTTCAAGATGCTCCCAAGGCCAAAAAGGACCTTGCATCGCGAAGCAATAGCTCGCACTCTTCCTCCCCCCCGCAGGAGACCAACGCGGGCAAGGCAGCCAACGGCGTTTCCCGCAAAGATGGCCCGCCCAATTTGTCCGACTTGAAGAAGGCCAACGAGAACACCCCACCGTCTCGAGCCTCCCAAGACTCGAGATGGCAAGACGACGATGACATGAGCTCCTCGTACGATGCTAGCGTCAAGAGCACTCCCCGCCTGGACACCAGCTCCAAGGCCATCACGCGAAAGGAGCTCCCGTCTCCCGCCGCCTCGCGCAACAGTATTTGCTCCCCCGCGCAGTGGATGTCTTCAGGGCCGTTACTAATTACCTCTCTTGTAGCGAATGGGAAAACAGGATCCCAGAGCAGGCCAGGCCCACCCGAGAAGAAGAATACCGACACGTACATGCACCCTCGTGCGGCACCGGCACCCCCAGGGGGCCAGGGCCAGGGCCAGGGCCATGTCGGCAAGGAGTCGATCAGCTCCAAGGACGAGCCAACCTCTCCCAAGGTCTCTCCAAAGCTGCCTAGGTGGAGTAGCGGAGGAGACTTCAGCATGGACGAGGACATGGCTAGGATTCTTGGCACCGATGAAGGTTCCTCCTCGATTCTGCGACGAGTATCCAACGCCGTCCGGCACGGCCGCACAGGCAGCGTCGAATCAAGCTACAGCCCTCAGCGACTCGGCCACACTCGAAGCATCAGCGAGACGACGCGGGCGACGGTCTCGCCGAGGTGGCCGAAGACGCCTCTGGGCGATGGCCACAACGGTCACCCCGACATCAGCAGCCCAATTTCGCTCACGTCTGGCGACGATCCCACTCTGCTCAAGCGACAGCTTAGGAACTCGGAGCAACGGGTCGCTGAGCTGGAGCGGCAGTTCAACACGGAGAACGACCTGAAGAACCTCAACAAGAAGCTCATGGAAAAGAGGAAGACGGTTTCCGTCCTCGACACTCAGACTGAGATTATGATTCGTCAGCTCGAGGTCCTGGCCGGCTACGTTGAACGGGCAAAGGAAACGAAGACGCCCATCGATCCTCGGGAGCTAGAAGATTCAGCCATCAAGGAGTTTGTGCAGAGGCTCGACAAGGTCAAGCTGGCCATGTCTACGTCTATCGAGCAGCTACACGAAGAGCGGAATCAGCTGATTGAGGAGAAGAACCAAGCTGTGGCGGACAGAGACCGTGCCCTCATGGAGTTTGAGCAGCTGTCTTGCAAGAATGCCCAGCTCGCCGACATGAACAACGACCTCACGCATCAGATCCAGGAGCGCTTCAAGTCCCAGATTGGCGGAGACGTGAAGCCGTCCAACGGTCTCGGAATCTATGGCCATAACAAGGGAGCCACTGGCTCCTCGGTCAACCTCGATGCCGCCAGCATGGCGACTGGTGCCACCCTGGTTCCTGACGAAGAGTCAATTGTTGAATCCGGCCCTACCGTGGTACAAGTTCGCAAGGGTCAGGTCAAGAAGTTTAACTGGAAGAAGGGGTCCAAGACCATGGCCCAGAACGTTGCCAAGGGAGTAAACAGAGCCGTTGTTGCATTCTCGGACCGGGAGAGAGTTCAACATCAAGGGCTGGTAGGCGAAAACATTGGCTTGCCATACAACATGACTGTTACCCAAGTTGAATCACCTGCGGCCGCGATTGGGCCCAACAACAGTCAGAGCAAGCAGCAGCTTGACCCGCGGCAGGCATTCGGCTTCTTTGGCAAGAAGAACGCCATGCCCAAGTCGATGTCAGCCAGTGCCATCTCGGCCCCCGCCGTGGCTGAGCCACCATCAACACTCTTCGGGTCCGAGCTGCCTGAGCGGGCGGAATTCGAGCGCCGCCAGATCCCCACTGTTGTGACGCGCTGCATCGAAGAGGTTGAGCTCAGGGGCATGGATCAGGAAGGCATTTACCGAAAGACGGGCGGCAACTCGCAAGTCAACATGGTCAAGGACGGCTTCGAGAAGGACGACAACTTTGACATCTCCGATCCGGATCTGGACATTACTGCAGTCACCAGTGTCCTGAAGCAGTACTTTAGAAAGCTGCCGACGCCGCTCCTCACGTTCGACGTGTATGAACGCATCTTGGAATCGAACGGTATGTTGAACCCATCCATCAGGCGCTTCGCTCATGGTGCTAACTGCGTGCAGCCGTCGCCGACGAGGCAGAGAGATGCGACCACTTGCGGAAGACGTTCTTGTCGATGCCGCAGAGCCACAGTGATTGTTTGGAGTTTTTGATGTTCCATCTTGCTCGAGTCGCTCAGCGGGAGGCAGAGAACTTGGTAAGAACCCCCTCCCCCCCCCCCCCCTTGTGGGGATGTGAAGGTATTGCGTCGACGCTAACCATGTGTGCAGATGTCACCCAAGAACTTGGCTGTCGTCTTTGCCCCAACAATCATGCGCGACCTCAGCATCGAGCGGGAGATGACCGACATGCACGCAAAGAACATTGCCGTGCAGTTCGTCATCGAGAACAGCCACAAGATTTTCGACGGTGCCTAAAGGTGACGACAACTTGTTTGCCAGCGAAGACCGCTTCATGACGACGCACGGAATCTAGTTCATTCGCGCATTCTCCACGTCCGATCTAGGCCCCTAATTTAAGCCAGCTTTCCGATTACGGGCAGTGACGCACCGCGGGGCGCTTTGTGTTTGCTGCTTTGATGATATCCCTTTCTGTCCGATTTGTTGCTGAGGGATGAAGGTGATGGAGAACAAGCCTGCACGACGAAGGGCATCATGCATGACCCTTTCCCCTGCGTGCTTGCTCCCTCGCAGGATTCGAGTCTTGCTTCACCTCGAGCGCGCCACGGCATTCATCGCGAATGCTCGCTCCGGCATTCCATTCAGCAGCGCATCCACTGCCGATGTGAGGAGACACACGGCTGGCGGGTCGCTCCACGCCATGTCTGCTTCTCACCCACTATACCTCTTCGTGTTTTTGCTTTTTTCGTTTCTCATTCGTGTCAGGTCATTGCCGCGGCGTTCACAGGGAAAGAGAGCACGGAACCCTGGCGGCTTGGTGTGTTGTGCGTTTCACTCTGTGTGGTTGCTGGACCGGCTGCGGGTCCGAGTATAAAGGGGTGCGCACGGATGTCGAACTATGTGGGTGTAATAGTTGGAATGCGAAAGACGGTGGCAGAGTGCTGCGCTGATGAGAGGGTGCGCTGTGCCGCTGGTGACTGGATGGTGAAGAATGTCTGGCAGAGTTGGCGTGTCGAAGCATGGCTCTTGGCAATTGTTCACGTGTCCCACGTCGTGTGCATGTTTGACCGAGTAATATCACGTCTACTCAACGCCTCCCCCCGAGTGGCCTAGCCACGGGCATTAGATATATAACACACATGCTAAACCTCTCCGCTTTCGCCAGCGCAAAATCAAATGGCATCCAAGCGCCGATTCCCCCCGTCGTCGCCTCCCGTCAACGCCATTTTCCCCGTCCCAGGAATGCGCGCACGTCCCTACCCAGCGGCGGCGGTGGCGGCGGCGGGGACGATGCCCTGCTCGCGCTGCCTCTTGACGATGTAGTAGGTGATGAGGCTCTTGGGGTCCTCCTTGACGCCGCGCAGGGCGTCCCAGAAGGGGCCCTCGCCGACGCGGGCGTGCAGCGAGACGCAGAACTTGACGGCGTCCATGCGGACGCCCGAGTCGGCCGAGTCGAGGCAGCGGCCGGCGAGGCCGGCGAGGAGGGCGAGCTCGGCGTCGGAGGGGGCGAACTCGGCGCGGCGGTCGAGCATCTCCTTGAGCACGTGGAGGCCCATGCTGAGGGCGCGGCAGCCCTCGACCGAGGTGTCGGCGCAGGCCTGGAGGCGCCGCGAGAGGACGACGACCATCTCGGGCCCGTCGCCGAGGGCGACGAGCTCGTCGGCCAGGAGCTCGAGGCCGCTGACGACGTGGGCGCGCGTGTCGTAGGCGCCGCGCGTCTGCAGCAGCGACTCGAGGCCCTTGGAGACGTGGGGCCGGAAGCTGTCGCGCTCCTTCTTGAGGAGGAGCTTGATGGTGGCGAGGATCTGCGCCTTGACGTCCTGCGCCTTGTCGGGCGGCGTGCCGGCGAGGGGGTCCTCGAGGTACTGGAAGAGGCCCAGCAGGAGGGCCGCGAACTTGTCGTCGGCGAAGACGGTCTTGCTGTCGCGGATGAGCGACTGCAGCTTCCTGAAGCCGTGGACCTCGAGGGACTTGGCCTTGATCTTGGTGATGCCGCTGTCCAGCAGCCGCGAGTTCTGTCGCATCTTCTCGGGCGAGTCCGTCTGCTCCGCGCTCGGCTCCTGGCCGTTGGCCTTTTGCAGGTTCGCGGCATCCTCGTTGACCGGCTTGTCCTCCAGCACGGGCACGGTGAACGTGGGCTTTGGCGTTGACTGGTCTTCGGTGAACGGGTCCTCGTACACCCTCAGCGTGCGAGAGGGCGTCTCGGGTCGGGCGGCTGGCAGGTCCGCCTCCGGCGGCGCAGCGGCGACCAGCGGCGACTGTGTCTCCGCGGGCATCGTCGGGGGTGCTGGCGCCTGTGGCGATGATGTCCAGAGGCTGGACATCTTCGACGCTACCAGCGTCATGTCCTCACTGGGCTTTGCGGGGCCGGACGGTGGAATCGCAGTTCGTGACTGCTTCAGCGTCGCGGACGGGCTTCCGCGCGGCGAGGGAATCTTGGTCGCCGTTCGCGCCGCTGGCGATATGGCGCTGGACTCGCTTGCGTGTGTGGCGTGGCCGGGACGGGGCCGCGGCGCGGTTCTCCTGGGCGTAGTCTCCCTGGGCTTCGGCGTCACTGCCTTGGGCTTGAGGCTTTCCGGGCTGTCGGCCTCCATGGACGCTGGTTGATCGCGGACCGAGTAGGGACCAGCAGTCGCTGGGCGAGCCGCCATCTCTGGCCGTCTTCGCGCGGGCCGCATTGGAGCCACCGACATGCCTCCGGCGTTGACGGAAACGGTCGGCTCGCCACGAGCTCTCGTTCCGGCAGGCTTGGCCGCCGCCGCGGGCTGGCTGGACGAGTTGGACGTCGTCCGAACAGGCGAGATGTGCGCCATGGCAGAGCCGGGCCGCGCAGGCAGGTTCTTTGCAGCCAGCGCCTTCTTCTGGGCCAGCATGGCTTCGCGAAGACTGGGCTTGCTGGAGGTCATGGTGCTTTTAGACAGGCCAAGGCCGGGTCGGGGAGGTGGCGCATCTGCCGACTTCTTGGGTGAGTTGGGGTTATGTGGGTCTTTGTTGAGGAGCTTCTGAGCCGTGGAATCCAGGTCGGCCATGATGCTAAGCCAGGTCAGCCACCGTCTGCATGCAATGGGATAGGGGGTCATCGTACGCATCGGCCCTGGCCGGCCAAACGCCCCAGAAAGCCCAGTACGTTGGCCTCATCTTCTCCCTGACGCCGGGGTTGGGGTCCCCAAGGCCCTTCTTGATGCACTTTTCCATGAGATCGACGCCGCCAGTGTGTTCGACGTGGCTCTTGTGGCGAGCCTCCTTCTTCAGCAGCGTCTGGAGCCAGCCGCAGGAGTACAGCCTCGGCTGCACATTCTTGTCCTGGCAAGCGCCCCAGACGTGCTGCATCAGCCGAGGGCTGTACGTCACCCGGCTGATGATGGCGTCGACGGTGACATTTGCCTGCTGTGAGCTAATCTTCTTGGTGCCGGCAGACAGCTTGACCAGCGTCTGCATGAGCAGCTCGACCATGGGGTCCAGGGCGGGGCCGAGGGTGACGGCGATGTCCTGGACCAGCCCGCAGCCCTCCTTGGACAAGCTCGTGCGCAGCGAGGTCATGGCCTTGATAATCCCATCCAGCAAGCTGCGGAGGCCCGCGACAAAGCTGTCGGGGAAATCGGCGGGCGCATTGCCGGCATTGAGCTTGCGCAGCGTGCCCATGCTCTGCTCCCGCTTCAGCCAGTTCTGTTCCGTCTCCTTGCCGTCAAAGTGCCAGGCCATGTCCCGGAACAGGTCGTCGAGCTCGCGGTTGGTGTTGACGTACATGGGCTCGATGGGCTCGGCATCGACAGCCATGGGCGTGATGGGGCGCTCGCTCACGGCCGAGGACACGCTGGCGGCGAGGTTGGGGCGTCGCGGTTCGGGCGCGCATCGGATGGGGTGTCTGGGCGCGCGGCGGTGGGCGCGAGGGCCTTGACGATGGCCTGCTCGATGGCGGGCCGGACCTTGAAGTTTTTGAGCTGGCGCTTGAGGTCTGATTTGGCGGCATTCGGCGCAGTCCTGGTTGGAAGCCGTCAGCCAAGGGGGCGTTATCAGGGGGCGTTACTTGGGGGCGGTTTCTGGCAACTGACTTGAAGAGTTCGATGACGGTGCTCTTAGCAGTGTCCCGAACCATGCCGTCCGCGTCCTCGAGCAGCTCCATGAGCAGCGGGACATAGCTCCTGAACTGCAGTCCCTGCTCCTTGTGCGTCTGGATCCGGCGGCTGATTAGCGCATCGGCACCGTCTCGAGAGCCAGCGTCGGTGTACAGGGGACATACCTGCAGCAGCCAGTGCATGGCCGCCTCCTTGGCCCGCGGGTTCTTGCCCGACATGGCCGAGTTCCTCACGACGCGCTCGACGTCGGCCGGCGCGACGGCATAGATGGTGCTCAGCGCGTGGGCGGCCAGGGTGCGGTACTTGTCCTTGAGGTCGCCGAGCTTGTCGACGACGAGGGGCAGGGTGCGGGCGGCCTCCTTGGCCAGCAGCTTGGGGTCCTGGCGCGAGAGGCGCGTGAGCAGGTGGCCGAGGGCCGTGAAGCCGGCGTTGACGAGGGCGGCGTGCTGCGAGGCCGAGGCGGCGCGCAGGCCGTCGAAGAGCTGGGCCACGCACGCCTCGGGCACGTTGTGCTGTTTGATGCTCGACTTGACCGTCGTGACGTGCTGCACCTTGGCGTCGAGGCTCGCGTCGCCGCGCAGGACGGTCACCAGGTCAGCCACCTGCTGCTCCGAGAGCTTGCCGTCGGCCATGGGCGCTGCGCGTGCGTCTCGCGTCTGGGGAGGGCTGGTGTTGGGGTCCTACGGGGTTGGCATGCGTGTCAGCCGGCGACGGTGCTCGTCCGCAGGAGCGTCTCCGGGGGAGGATTTGTTCGTCAAGGGGCGAGGTGGGACGGATCATGCGCTGCGACGAGTGCAGCGGTCGCTGTCGGATGACAGGCGGACGATGCGACGCCAGCTCGAGAGGGGCGAGAAGGCAGCCCCCTAATGACAGTGAGACCTACAATTTAGCAGAGGTGGGGTGCGCCGCGATGAGTCGCAATGGACCGCTGTCAGAGTCGTGGGCGGGTCAGGCCGGACGGCGACGAGGGCATTGGGGAGGCGGTGCTGCTGTCGTCTGTTCGTCCGTGGTGTTTGTTGCTGGTGTCGTGGGTGGTGCTGGTGATGTAGCGGGAGCGGAGACGTTCAGAGAGCGGTAAGCAGCTGAGTGTGAGCCGCGTTTGCAGGGAATACGACATTTTTAGCGGGGCGGCGCGTCTCCCAGCGCCGAATCGTGGCGCACGCGACGGAGTCGTTTGGCTCTCGGCCCGTTCCACGATGCAACAACGCCCGGCTCTGCGAGCTCGGAGCTGTCAAAGCCTCCATCACCAGGCCCGGTCATGAGGGCCGCACTCCGGTCGCCCGCATGATTATCTAGACTGTAGGTTGCTGAATTTTGAGCAGAATCGGTATATAAATCGGGCTTGATGTCCCTCCCCCGAGGCCCGGGCCCGATCCAGGGTCTCCGTGCATCGCATCCATCCCATCTCAGCCTCATCCACCGACCGCCGTGCGAACCAGCAAATGCCTCCCCACCCGCCTGCTCCCACCCCCGTCATCGCGGCCGCCGCGTCCCCCGCCGTCCGCCCCCCGGCCCCCGAGCCGGAGGACGGCCCCGGGGCTGACGGCTTCCGCCTGCCCAAGCTCCGCCTCGAGGTCCGCGACCTCGCCCACCCCGGCGCGCGCCTCTTCCTCGGCTCCGTCAACGCGACCGAGTGCCTCACCGTCGCCATCGCCAACCTCCTCCGGCTGCTCTACACCTCCCCGGCCAGCGCCGGCACCACCGTGCCCCCGACGCGCTCCGTGACGCTCATCCTGCGCGACATGCCCGGCGTCGCCTACACCACCGGCTCCGACCTCGACGACGACCACAAGGAGGTGCACTTCTCCCTCGCCTACATCGAGCGCATCCCCGCCACCCGCGCCGCCCCCGAGATCGCCGGCGTCGTCACCCACGAGCTCGTCCACTGCTACCAGTACAACGGCTTCGGCACCTGCCCCGGCGGGCTCGTCGAGGGCGTCGCCGACTGGGTCCGCCTGCGCTGCGGCCTCGCGCCGCCGCACTGGAAGCGCGACGCGGAGGGCAGTTGGGACGCTGGCTACCAGAAGACGGCCTACTTTCTCGACTACCTCGAGGGCCGGTTCGGCAACAGGCTGGTGCAGCGCGTCAACGAGAAGCTGCGCATCCAGAAGTACGACGAGGCGGCCTTTTGGAGCGAGCTCACGGGGGTTTCGGTCGGCGAGCTGTGGAGGGACTACGGCAAGAGCCTTTCGTCCGAGAATGAGAAGCCAGCAGCGTCTCAGACCAACGGCAGCTAGTGGCGCGCATGCCACGAGTACACGAGCGTGCGACAAAGCCACAATGCATAGATAGAACCGCACTATTTTGTACATACGCGCACATCAAGACCTCCATGTGAACAGGTGGTTGATGAAACAAGTGACCAGGAAGTGACAGGACGGCCAGCCGCCAGTGGCCATTTCCAACGCCATGCCATATATTCAGGGGAAATCAGGGGACCGGAACGCCGTATTACTCTAGGGGCGCATCAGACGGTATGCGCGCCTCACTCTATGCGTGCATGGGACCCTGGGCGTGCGCATCGTTGTCGCTGATGACGCTGCCAACATCGGACCAGCTCGCGGGGGTCAGCATCCCCTCGCTCTCGCTCATCACGTCAAACAGTCGTCCCGTCTCACCCGCCCTCGACGACTGCGCCTCGTTGGCAATGTCCTCGCCAGATCCGGCCAGCGACATCGAGTCCGTCGGCGTGAGCTCCCCATCGCTGATCAGCTCCGGCTCTGACACGGGGGCCGCAGGGGTCACGGGCAGTGGGGAGTACGAGTAAAAGTTGCGGCTCGAGTCGTGCGCCCATGCTTGGATGGAAGCATACGCTTCGTGTCTATCGTCCTGGCCAGCAGACATGTACTCGTCCTCGCCAAGCTCGCGCTCCAGCGTGGCAGACGATTGCGACTGTGCTTGCGACTGCGCCGGGCCGGACTCGATGTCGATCAAGGCCGGCGACGGCTCGAGGGTTGCACTCCGGATGTCGCCCTGGTCGCGGGTGGTGGCGCTGTAAATGTCCGACATACCCTCGCCTTTTCCGGGCGCAATGTAGCTGACCCCCATGTCGGTGATGTCGTCGTTGTCGACGTGGTGCTCATCGGCAAACGGGTTGGAATACGGCGATGCGGCGAGTCCCCGCGCACCTTCGCCACGATGCCGCAGCCCGGCTTGCGAGTCTCGCACATCAGCGCCGGTGTTGAAGACGAATGCGCCGTGCTCGGCACCCTCGTCCTGCCGCAAAAAGTCGTCAAACGATGAGCCCCGGCCGACGCCGGCCGGCCGAGGCACATCGGGCAGCGCCGGTTGCTCCTGCTGTTCCGTTTCCTTCTTCTCCAGCAACACTTTATTCCAGTAGAGCAGCTCCTCCCGCTGGCGGCGGCGAGTCTCCTCGTCGGCGTCGACGCCGGGCTGGGCGCCGTCGGCGCTGCGGGACTGCATGAAGCCGTCGGCGTCTTCGGGCCTGTTGAAGCGCGGCTCGCGGTAGGGCGGGTTGATGCCGTCGCCTATCGAGTGCAGGGCCACGGCGATGCGGCGTCGGATATCGTCAGCGTAGCGCCGCAGCTCGGGCGACTCGTACATGGCCATGGCCGCGGCCACGGCGACCGAGACGGCGACGACGGCGCCCGATGCCAGGACGACGTGGTTCACGATGGGCATCTTGGCCGGCAGTGAGGGTGCGGGGTTAGAGATGAGGCGGCACGATGAGGTGGCTAGTTGGTAGAAGGAGTCGTAGATGTTGCAAGTTCACAGGGCGAGCAGGGAGATGGAGATTCCCACGGGCTGGAGGAGAGGAGCGCTCGATGATGAGCTCCGTGACGAGGCCGCATGGGATGACCGCGATGCTTGCGTAGGCCTTCGTTGCGTTGCCACTGTCCTCGGTCAGGCAGGTGGCTGATTACCGGATCCGGAGCGGCTGAGGCGCGGCCGCGCGTGCATGGTCACATGACCACTCTGCTGAAGCCGCTGAGGTCGCCGCGCACATAGGCAGTAATAGCTCCATGGAATGTCAAGACATGGGCACGTGGCAAAGACTGAGTCCGAGGCAGGTCGCCATTCACTTTGCATGTCGAGGGGAGAGATTGCGGAAGCCACGGGCCGGAATCAGCTTGAGACACGCATCTAACTTGGCCATCAGCCCGACCCTGGCGCTACATCCGTTCTCGCGTACCCGAGCGTTTGGGTCGGTGCCGTGTCGGCTAGGACATCGGAGCCAGGCTTGACGCGAGCCGGCGTCGCGCCAGCGGAAGCCCCGGCCGCGGGCCTGAAGAGGCTTAGTCTCGGCTCGGGGGAGCCTCGGCGAGCTGGGTGGCGAGCGGGCCGGCTGCACAGTACCCAGCAGGCTCTGCTTGGCACTCCATGGCACTGCAAGGTCGTCCTGGGATACCCCGTAACAGCTGTAACACCAAGACGACCGTGGGCATTTGCTCCGTGAGCCTCACGCGTGATCACTTGCTCTTTCAGGTCCCGTGGGGCGACAGGCACCCATCACCTGCAGGCCGAAGCCAACAACGGGATGGCCAAAAAAGGTCAATTATGCGAGAGAGGGCGTGTGCGAAGTAACACCCCCGTCTAAAAGCCGTCGCTAAAATGTGAAAAAAACCTGCCTCTATCAACCGAATCCCAGCCACACGCGGCCCAACGCCGAACGCTCGATGTTGCGGCCGTAGGTAGATATTCCTTGGGCCGCGGTCATGGTGTTGTGCGTTGTCTAGGGGTCTAGACGCTGGCGGTGGACGACGCGCTCGAGTCGACCAAGTCGACCGAGTTGTTCCGGGCGGCCTTCATGCGCTCACTGGAGGAAGATGTAAGCAGCTGTTCACCAGGCACTGGTTGGGGACAAAGCCGGACGCACTAGGAGGCACGGTCTTGCAGCGTGCAGGTCCAGCGGCTGTTGCCCGTCTTGATCTGGAACTTGATGCCCTTGTTGTCACCAAAGGCGGCGGGCGCGGCAGCCCTGGGAGCAGCCGCGGGAGTGCTGGCCGCCGGGGGGGAGGGGGAGGACGAAGAGCCCGTCATTGTGAATGTGCTGTGTGGACGCGCAAGAGGAGGTGCAGAGGACAGGTGCAAGAGGAGGGTGCAGTGTGTTGCAAAGCGCCTCACCGGGCGACCGGAAGCGCGAGGCAGGGCGGCCGGGCGGCTCTTTATAGACCTGAGATGGGCGATGGCTGATGGTGCAGAGTTAATAATTCCACCCACCTACTCGTGGGCTCGGCCCACGGCAAACCCGGCCGACACCGACGGCCAGCGCCTCCCGCGAGGCTAAACACCTCGCAGCAGCGACGAGGTGAGTGATTTTCTGGGAGACAGCCACGGGCGTCGGCAGCAATCTCGCGCCCCACGATCGCGGGCGACGACAGCTGGGGTGCGGCAAAAGGCCTCCACAGCCACCCCCCAGGCCGGCACCGCGTTCCGATGCCCATCCAACGCCCGGAAATTGCCAGAAGGCGCAAGCCGGACGGCAAGGGCGGCGCGCGCACCACGCTTGAAGCTTCGAGCACAGTGTACGAGTACGCGTACCGTATGCACGAGGCTGCCTGGTTGGTGTGTCCAAGCCAGTGCATGAGCGCGTGTGGTCGATGAGCGGCTCGGCATCAGAACGGCCCCTGGTCCCTGCCAGCATCCTTCCGTACGAGCACGACAGCCCGCAGTTGAGCTTCGACGGCGGCACGGCGCTGCTGATACGCGGATATGACGGGCTGCACGGCTGCGGCGGCGACCCAGCCCGTACTGCTGGGCTGGCCGCTAGCGACGTCTCGACCTCGCTGATGCCACAGAAGGCCCGTGCGGCGTTCTGGAAGATTGTCTCCTCTGCGCGTCAACGACGGGGCCTCTCCGGGCCCGTAGCAGCGCCGTCTGGCCCGATGGCGCCAGAGTTGGCACCCGCTTTCTCGGGCAGCCGCGTCGATGCCGCGTCGAGGAATCATCAGGCTGCGACGGCTGCGCCCGACGAGACCTCGCCAAGACGACGGCGGAGCCTGCCCGTCGTCGGACTGGTCGACGGGCCATGCACTCGGCATCACGAGCGCGGGGCTTGGGCGATATCAGACATGCATCCGCCACCTGTCAGACACGGCGCTTGGCGTTTCTCAACCACCTCGGTGGCACGTCGTCGACATCAGCAGCGACGACAGTCGACCGACGGCCGGCTGCGCGACGGCGCGGGCGTCGGTCCCGGAAGCCTTTCGAGCCTCCGTCGACCACACGCGGACCGCCCGCAGTTAGGTATTTTGCCTGCGATCCCTCCTGGACCCGTCGACCACACGCGGACCGCCGCCAGTTAGGTATTATTGCCCGCGATCCCTCCTGGACCATCGCCGCCCAAGCAGGAGCCGAGCGTCTGCCACGCCGCCCATGCAGGCCAAGCTTATTTTTAAGAATTCCGGGCGATGTAACCGCAGGTGCATCCGCCACTTGGCTTCTCGCCGCCGTTTCGCGCCAGCATTGCCTGCAGGCGGATTGGCGATGCTCATCTTGGCGTCGGGCCGCTGTAGAGCGGTGTTTCTGGAACATGCGTGGAAGCGGCCGGACGGAGCAGACTGCCCGCCATGCAGCCATGGAGATGTCGTGTAGCGCTCGACGATAACTTCGAGGGTGTTGTCGTGGCCGCCGTCGTGTTGCCCCGGCTCCTCGGGCCAGCGAGATGCCTCCGGTATCGCTTCTAGAATCGAGCAAAGGATTCCTGCAAGTGTTGTGCAACCTCGGAGCATTCAACACACGAGCCTCATCGCGTCGGCGGGCTGAGCTTGGCCCTACCCTACACTGGCTGCGGCCGGGTCTCATACCCCATTCTCTCGTTTAGACTATACTTTTTGGCGGGTTAGTCGAATCACGGTCGCGGGCTAGCGAGCTTGAAATGCCTACTTTAAACATGTTCCGGGGGATCGAATCCCCGTGGCCGCATCATGCTGCTTGTAGGGGTGACGCGTGAGAATTCAGACTCGCAGCACCAGAGACCACGCCGCCTCCATTGGATCCTGCGACGGGAGAGAATGGACGTGACAAAGACAATGTGTTGTGCCACGCAATTGAGAGGAATCGCAATAACTCTACTGGAGCAACTCATCCCTCGCCATGTCATCAACCACCCTGCCAATGCTGAGTGCCACAATTGGCTGAGCGGCAGCGCACGCGGAGGAATTCTTGCCGGCCTGCATCTCGACGTCTAACAGACTTACGCGTCCCTGGCAGCACCACGGGCCGCTATTCGTCAGGCTCGTGGATGAGCCTCACCATTACGCAGGGACAATGTCCCACCGCTCTCTTGAGCGCAAGCAGGCTTATAGGCTGAGCAGAAGAGCTGCCTTGGCAGGGTGACAGCAACGCGCAACCCGACCGTCCGCACACCAGACTCGAAGACCAGCATGGCGACGCCGACGACGACGGCCGCCCCGACGGCAACGTGCACGACCGCCGTGCCGGACAGGTACGGCCACGTGCCCGCCGGCGCGTGCGGCTCGTACTACAGCTTCTACCCGAGCTTCGAGGGCAACCTCGCGTTCGCGGTGCTCTTTGGCGCGAGCACGCTGGCGCACCTCGCGCAGGCCCTCGCCTACAGAAAGGTGCGTCCGGGGCGCGGCCCGATCGTGCGCGGCGGCCGTGTTGACGTGCTTGGCCCCAGCGGTTCTGCTGGGTCGTTGTCATGGGCGGCGTCTGGGAGACGGCCGCCTTCGTCGTGCGGACCCTTGGCGCGCACGACCAGCAGCAGATGCAGTACGCCATCTGGGGGCTGCTGCTCTTCCTGCTCGCTCCGCTCTGTATGCCCCGGCCCGGCCCGTCCCACACCTGCCGGCGGCCCGCTGACGCCCGCCAGGGATCAACGCCTTCGCCTACATGACGGTCGCGCGCATGGTCCACCTCGCCCTGCCCGGGCGGGCCATCTGGGGCATCCGCGCCGCCAGGCTGGCCCTCGTCTTCATCTGGCTCGACGTCGTGTGCTTCCTCGTGCAGGCCGGCGGCGGCGCGCTGCTGGCCGGCGACCGGGACGCCGGCCTGTACGCCGCCGGCATGAAGGTGTACATGGCCGGCATCGGCGTGCAGATGGGCTTCGTCGTCGTCTTCGCCGCCATGACGCTGTGGTTCTACCACCGCGTGCGCCGGGTCGCGGGCCGGGGCATCGGCCGCATGCGGTACCTGGTGTGGACGCTGCTGGCCGTCTTGACGCTCATCGTGGTGAGCGCCCGCACGCCCCTGGCCCCGGAAAACGCGCATGTTAACCCCCGGCTGCCAAGGCCCGCATCATCTACCGCCTCGTCGAGTTCGGCCCCGGCATCGGCAGCGACAACCCCATCCTCACCCACGAGATCTACCCCTTCCTGCTCGACGCGTTCCCCATGCTGCTGGCCCTGGCGCTGCTCAACGCCTGCCACCCGGGCCTCGTGCTGCGCGGGCCGGACAGCGAGTTCCCGCGCCTCAGCCGCGCGGAGAAGAAGGCCGTCCGGCGGCAGAAGAAGGACGACGCGCGCCGGCGCAGGGAGGACAAGAAGAGGAGGGGCAAGGATAGCGAGCATGTGCTCGCGGAGCGGTTGACGTCGGGGAGTGGCAGTGAGAGGGAGAGGCATCGGCGGGTGTAGCGGCCGGGCGTTGGACGTGGGGGAGAGGAGGTTCTGGAAGCTGTATCGATGCATCGGCGCACTACATGTCCACCCGCGATTACCCAGGTCGGTGCCCCCAGCCCATCCACCGCCGTATCCATCTGAGGCAAATAAGCCCTCAACGTCTCCACAAGCGGGCCGAAACCCGCCAACAGCGTGATTGGTTTAGTGGTAAAATTCTCCGTTGCCATCCGCGCAGCGTCGGGGAGCCCTGGGTTCGATTCCCAGATCACGCAGGCACGTCACGTGCTCCATTTTTGCACTTGCCGGCTCCGAAGCGGGCCTTTGGGCCTTTGCTTTTGGCAGTCGTGCGTGGGTGGTGGAATAGCAATTTACTGAACCCCAATCACCGGGACTCGGTGGTGTACAAAGTGCGTGCCGTCTGTGTCAAGTCGTGGCGTGAACAACACCAAACGGCAGACTCGAACACGCACGAGAACAAGTCGCCGCACGTGCAATCCAAAACACACCCCTGCTTCCAGGATGCCTCGACATAACGTCCGTGATATACGTCATCGTTGCTCGCTCACACAATGCTCAACCGTAGTCTCGTTAGCCCATACATCAAGCCGTGACATGCATACTTCCTCCACGCCGCCAAACCCAACACAAGATGCCCAGCTAATTGCCCGCTCACCATCTCTACAAGTACACGGGGCGCAGCGAAATGCGCAGCCGCCTCTGGAACACAAGAATGGACCGAAGATGAACTTGAAAATCCCTCATATGCGTGAATCTGTCGTAATCATTAGTGGCACAATCGTGCTGAAGTCGTCGTCAATGACGCCCTTGCCCCGCATCAGCTCGTCGTCGATGCCCATGTGCGCCGCGCCGATGCCCGTCAGTGACACGGGCAGGGACATCTGCCGGGGACAGTCTGGCTTCTGGCGTCCCCGCAGCGGCTCCTTCGACACCGGCGGGTTGAAGTTGTGCAGACTCTGGGTCGCGAGCCAGTTCCTTGTCGAATACAAATCACCAACCGGCCGATGAGCCGCGTCTTCAGCCGTCGATGCCGTTGGTGCTCCGTCCTTGGCCTTGTGCATGCCTGCACCGGGTTCTGTGCTCCCCGGCCCCTGTGTAGTCACGTATTCCGGTTCTCGTCCCGATCCCGTTCCGCGTCCCCCGTCATGACTTGCTGACAGCTGTTGCGGCTTCGAGCAACCCTCAGTTGTCGTCGATGCCACTTTCTCGGTGGAATCATTGCCGCTTGACGCCTGCCGTGCCGCCTCGCGCATGCCATGAAGGGTGTTTGCCCGTTGGGCTTCTTCAGTATCTCGTGGAAGCTCTACAGTGGGACGAGCTGCTGTAGCCCCGGATTCTTTGGCGGTTGCAGGTGCTGCGTCGGACGCTGGCCCTGCCTGCGCTGATCCAAGCAGCGCCGTATTGACAGCAGTCTCCTCTCTGGCAAGTTCTGGAACCGGTGCCACCTCGTTCGCAGCAACTGGGCAGGGTGGCTCACCCGGCCCAACTGCAAGCCGTTCCGGTGGGCTCACAATCTCACCGGCTGCCGCATCGCGGTTCGTCAACGTATCAGGCAAGACTGAGGGGTCTGCATGCTTCGTCGCCTTGTGCTCCGACGCTTCTCGGGGTAGATCCTCCACGACGCCCTTGACGTCCGCTGTCGGCATCGGCGTCGTGTGGTCGAGCTCGTGTTGTGACACGTCGTCCGACATCGTCTCATCTGGCCCCGCATCGGTGTATGACGGACGCACGCTCCTATTCGCAGCCCACGACGTCTTACTCAAGGGATCCCGTGACGACTCGCATATATCCAAGTCGCTGGGCAGCGGGCTCGGAGGGGATCGGCCCCGGACCGGGTAGTACGGCTCGCATGGCAGAGGGCTGGTGTCCACATACGTTCTGCCCGAGTAGGGCCAGTCGCTGGGAGGCTCGGCGGCCCTGACGAGCGGCCGACCGTCGGCACGATAGCCGTCGACGAAGTACTCGCTGACCGAATGCCCGTCGTCGACGGAAATGGCGTGTTCCTTGGCGTACAGTTGTCCGTCATCGTTGGCGGTCGGCGGGAACATTTGCAGAAGCGACGATGCTTGCAGGCGCATCCTCGGATCGGCGCTGAGGCACATCTCCGTCATCTGACGATACCAGTCGGGCACGTTGATTTCCGGCCCGAGCATCAACGGCCGTCCATGGACTTCCGGTTCGTCCTCCTCCATCGCCAGACCCCACAGCACCATGCCCAGCTGGTACAGGTCGGACTTGACGCCGATGTACATGGTGATGCGGTGGCCCGCATCGATCAGTGCCGTCGCCTCGGGCGGCTCCCAGCCCACGGGACAGCCCCTCCTGTTGATGTCGATGATCTTTGCGTTGTCGGCATCGTCGATGACGATGTTGGACAGGGTAAAGTCGCCCTGGACGAATCCCGAGTCGTGAACGTCCGCCAGGCCTCGGACAATCTGCCTCGCCCATCTTTCCTTGGTGGCCCAGGGGAGGCCGTAGTTGTTTTCCTTGCAATGCTCGTAGATGATGTCAATGAGGGCGCCTTGGGATGCGTAGCTGATCAAGAGGCCCTTTACGTATTCGTCTTCATCGTCGACGACAACGCCGTAGAACCTGACCACGTCACGGGAGAAGCGCAGACTGTTGAGGGCATTGACCTCATAGAGAAACTCCTCAATCGTATCCTGGCTCGGGATCTCCTTCTTGATGAGAACCTGGCCGTAGACGCTGACCTTGTACACGAAGCCAGACATGTGCGAGTCAAAGACAATGTCGCGCTCTCTAATTCGCCTGCAGCCCAAGTGTCGCACTTGGGCAACGCGAGGGTAGTTGATGATTTCCTACGCCGTGTCAGCAGACCAGCCAAGTTCTGGGACACGGGCTTGCGCCAAAACAAAGATGTAGATGCTGGCCAGCATCGTGTGGTGACACAGGCAAGGGTGGCAAGGATGTTCGTCATCGTTTCGGCGGGGAAGAGCCTCGACTTACATTGCCATCCTCGACGACGTGGACATGCAGGCGGCCACCGGTGGTCTCGAGCTTCAGGTTGGTGACGGTGTCGTAGAACTTGATGTCGGCCAAGCTCTCGCGGATGGCCTCGTAGATCTTGGCGCTCTTGTCTCGCTGATTCTTTGTGTGGATCAAGTCCATCTCGAGGGAGTTTGGCGGGGCAAAGCGATAGTCGAGAGAGATGGTGACTCGACGCCAGAGGTGCTCCTGCTCGCGGTAGGTGACGAAGAACTTCTCCCGTTTTGAACGGTCCCTGAAGTGCATGCTGAGGTTGAGGATCCACGTCCTCTCGAGCTCGTCGTTGATCATGGCCTCGTGCTGCGACGCCGTCATGGATTCGGCGTCGGCCGTGTCGGCCGCGTCGGGGCCCGCCTCATCGTCGCCCCTGCTCTGCGAAGCAACGGACGCCTGGTCCAGTGACTGCTCGTTTGGCTCATCGTCGGTCTGGCTTGCGGACGGGAACGAGGGATAGCGCGAAAAGCCCGGGGCGTCGTGGGAGGAGCCAAGGAGGCCGGGGGCGCTGACGCGGGGGTTGGTGCTGGGCTGGGAGAGGGCGCGTTTGTGCCGACTCTGAGATCGCCTGTCGACGGACGCGGCCCGTCGCTCGTCTGCCGTAGGCATTACGGGGGCCAGGTGCCTTCTCTGCTCGGACTGTTGCCGCTTGAAGGTCTGGGCCCGGGGGAGGTAGGTGACGACCTTTCTCGGGCCGTGTCCGTGTCCGGGTCCGTGAGCGGCGGCGGCCGGCCGCAACGGCTCGCCATGGTCCAGCTCGTGGCTCCGCGGCAGCTCGCAGGGAATCGACGAGTGCGGCGCCGCGCTCTGCTTGCCCAGGAGCTTCCGCCAGAAGGCAAGCCTCCCGGAGGGCGGCGGCGGCGGCTCAGACTCGGTGCCGTCCGACAGAGCCATGCTGGACGGCGGGATCGCGGCGGCGGCGAAGCGGTGAACCAGGGGCCGGCGACGATGCAGAGGCCGACCCAATGCTACAGCAGGCCAGGAGGCGAGCCCGAAGGTGAGTCGACGTGGCCGGGGGCGCGTCTGTGGATCACATGTAGAGGCATGCAGACGCGTGCGCGGGCGAAGCTGCGAGGGTCTATCAATGGCACGGACAGGGCACAGGCGCGGACGGGCAAGAGGCGGGAGAAGCGCGAGGACGGACAGACGAGAGGCGACGACAAGGGGAGGCGTGGCAATATACGGCGGCCATGTGGGGTGAGAGCACCGAGGACGGGTGGTGAGCTGAGCGTGAGGCGGCTTCGTCCAGTGCCAGGCGCCGTCACCGACGGGCTGCCTCGTGCTGGAGGACGACGGGCCGGCTGCTGCGAGACCGGCACGAGGGCAGCGGCAGCGGCAGCGGCAGCATCGAGCGCGGACGGGCGTCGACGATGGCGGCGGCGGGGCGTTGCGAGGCGGGCGTTGCGAGGAGGGCGTTGCGAGGAGGAGAGCATCGCCAGCGGTCGCGAGTCGCTGGGCTGCGGCGGCGCGATGCCTGCGGGCTGTGCAGCGCTGTGGCACGTTGCGGTGTACGAGTAAGCCCCGGCCCACCGCGCCGTAGGGCGCATCGCTCCAGCGCCCGCAGCTCGCGCCGGTCATCCAGCTGCAAGACGAGCCCGAGAGTCGACGGCCGCTGCGCGTGCATGGCACTAACAGACGGCCAGCGTCCTGCCTCTCGCACAACCTCTGTTCTGCCCTCTCATGGGCGCCCCCGCGATGCCCGCGGGAGCCCTCACCTGCTCCGCCGCCGCCGCCGCCAGCTTCCCGCGCCCGTCGTCGCATGCCGACGACCCGCCGCGCACGCATTGGGCCTCAAATCGCCCGCTTCCGCAGCCAACGTGACGACGGCCATTAGAACGTCGCTGTCCGCCAGCCATCGGCAAAGCATCGCGCGAGCGACGCGCACGGGCACGTGTCGACAGGCCAGCCACGCACACGCGCCGTTCCTCGTCGCCGCTGACGCCCTTCCGTCTCCTCCCGGATCCGAGACGGAGCAGTCGGCTTGGGTATCATCGTCGCACCAGCCGGCCAGGTCGCTGCTGCGACGCGCCCAACCGCGCCAGCGCACCGCTCCAATCCGGCCCATAATCCGGCCGTCCCATTCACACACCACAATTGCACCTCGATATTGAAATTTCCTCTTCTCTCCTAGGGCGCCACCCCGCCCGAGCCCTGCCCGCGCTCCAATCGCGCCGTCCACGTCACACAGGCTCGCCCAGACCCCTGCGTCAGGCACAAGTGCAGTAGCAGCAGCAGCGTCGAGGCTGCTGTCGACGGAGTGGACAGCGGCTCGGGCTAGTTGGCAGCAGTGAGGCTGCAGCGCGCGACGGCTGGCTCTCCGCGACTGCACCCCGTCTCGATCGCTTGGGCACCGAAACCCGCGCCGTTGGGCTGGTAAGCCTGCGAATTGCCCGTCCGCAGGGCATCGGCCACGCCAGCGACGTGCGAGTACTTCGTACCGTACCAGCGTCCCTCCCCGATCACCAGGCTCATCACCTGCCTCTAGGCGCCACGACCGACGTCCAGCAAAAGGCTACGGATATTACCTTACCTGGTGCCGCTAAGCTCGGCCCGCTAAACAGGCCGCTGCGCCCGTCCCGCTAAACAGGCCGCTGCGCCCGTCCCGCGTCCGTCCCCGCTGCCAACCCCACGCTGTAACTTCATGTCCCGTTCTGGACGTTTGCGGAAAAGGTCGAAGCGGCATTGCCCAATGGGGCCCGCAGAGCTGAGACAGCATGGCGCCAGCAGGCTGCCGTCTCCCATACCGAGATGGAGTCCCGTGGACGCCCGACTCGGGCCAATACGTAAACTTGCTAGGCGCGATTCGAGCAACTGCCGTCTGCGCTGGGACCTAAGCCTGCCTGCTGCGCGAACCCTGTTCTGGGGCGGCATACGGATACTCGTAGGCAACAACGCCCATTTCCCAGCTCAGCCTCGTTGCGTCCGCCGAGAGGCATGCTAATGCCACGCGAACCAAACTGGCGTCCGAGTCCTCCCTCTGGCCTTCTCTATTCCAACACTCCCTTCTACAAGTACAAGAATCCATCCACCACCGCTGCCCAAATCGCAAGAGAGTAGGAGTGGTTTGTTTGTGCGTCGTTCAATCCAGCACCCATGCCCCGGGAAAATCACAACGCCAAATCATGCCCGCCTTGAGAGACAGGCTAGAATGCCATAGGTCCGGCAGCGCCGCCCACATGCAGATCTTTACATGGCCTCGCCTTCTATCTTCGTCCGGTCGTCCTCTTCGGGACGCTCGTGCTCCTCCTTCTTCTGTTGGTCTTTCCACTCGCAGATCTTACACTTGTTGGCTTGCTCGCCGTCGAGCTCGGGGAACACGAGGTCGAACACCTCGCCGTACCACCCAACCGCATGGCCCTCGATGCCCTTCTTGATGTTCTGTAGCAGCCCAATGTTAGCAAGTCCTGTGCGCAGGCCGACTCTTCTCCTACAAGTGACGGCCACGTACCTCGGGCAGCTCCAGCCAGTCCGACATGTTGTCCGCGGGGAAGATGATCGTCTTGCACCCCGCTCGTCTGGCCGCCACCGTCTTCTCCCTCAAACCACCAATCCGCAACACCTTGCCTGTCAGGGTGAGCTCACCCGTCATTGCCACTGTGGGGTTGACAGGCACATCCAGGGCCAACGACAGGAGAGAAGTCGACATTGTAATGCCTGCCGAGGGCCCGTCCTTGGACACGGCTCCGTCGGGCACGTGCAGGTGCATCTTGGCCTTGTCGAAGAAGTGGTTGTCGGGGAACTTCTTGGCCATAAAGGCCTTGGCAAACGAGTAGGCAATAGTCGTAGACTCCTTCATCACCGACATGAGGTTGCCGGTGATCTCGAGGTGCGGCCTCGTGCTCGGCCGGAGCGGAGCTTGAAGGATGGACTCGATGTACATGGCCGCACCGCCCATCTGCGTCCAAGCCAGGCCCATCGACACGCCGGGCGGGCTGACCTCGTAGAGGCGGTCCGACGTGAATACCGGCGGTCCGATGTAGTCGGTGAGATTGTCCTTGCCAATCTCAACATGCACCGAGTCGGGAACTCTCAAGGCTTTCCGTGGCTTTTCCGTCGTCTCCCCTTCGCTGGCTTCCGTGGCCGCCTTCTCCTTTCCTTCTCGTGCGGCAGCTTCTTCAGCCCTCTTCTCTCCCTCTTCCAGTGCCGACTTGCCCTCCTCCGTCAGAGCTTCTTCCTCTGGCAGAACCTCCTCGCCAAGGTCCTGGACAATCTTCAATGCCGACTTTCGATACACCTTCTCGATCTGCTTCTTCAGGTTTCGGACGCCCGATTCACGGCAGTACGACTTGATCAGCTCCTCAATTGCCTCGTCGGTGAGCTGCACATCCGCGTCCTTGAGACCGGCTGCTTCCCTCGCAGCGGGGGCCAGGTACGTGTTGGCGATGGCCTTCTTCTCGTCCGCGACGTAGCCGGAGAGTGTAATCAGCTCCATGCGGTCCAGCAGCGGTCGGGGGATCGTGTCCGTCATGTTGGCAGTGCACACAAAGAGGACTTTGGAGAGATCGACCGGCACATCCATGTAATGGTCCAGGAAGGACGAGTTCTGCTCCGGGTCCAGCAGCTCGAGCAACGCAGAAGATGGGTCGCCTTGATATCCCCGGCCAATCTTGTCGACTTCGTCGATCAGTATGAGTGGGTTCTCCGTCTGGCACTTTTTCAATGCCTGGATGATGCGGCCCGGCAGCGCACCCACGTACGTCCTCCGGTGGCCCTTGATTTCCGCCACATCCGTCAGCCCACCGACACTGAACCTGTAGTATTGCCGGTTGAGGGCCCTGGCAATGGACTTGCCGATGCTTGTCTTTCCGACGCCGGGGGGGCCGACAAAGCAAAGAATCTTGCCCTCAACGGTGCCGCGCAGCTTTCCAACCGCAATAAACTCCAGGATCCGGTCCTTGACGTCCTTTAAGCCGTAGTGATCTTCGTCCAGCACCTTGATGGCGTTGGGAATGCCGAAATTCTCCGGACTCCTCTGACCCCACGGAATCTGAGTGAGCCAGTCGAGGTAGTTCCTGGTCACGTTGAACTCGGAGGCAGCCGTTTCCAGGTGCGCGAGCTTGTTGAGCTCCTCGTCAAAGACTTTGCGGACCGCGTCGGGCATGGCCAGCTTGCCCGCCTTCTCCTTGAACTTCTCCACCAGCTTGTCCTTGCCGTCGGATTCCAGGCCGAGTTCGCGGCGAATGCCCTTCATCTGCTCCATGAGCCAATATTCGCGCTGCCTCTTGCTGATCTTGCTCTCCACGTCCTTGGTGATCTTGGACTGCAGCTGCGCATTCATGAGCTCCTTCTTCAGGACAATTAGCGCCTTTTGCATCCTTTCCTCGACGTTCATGCACGAGAGAACTTCCTGCAGCTCCTTTTGTTCACCCGACGAGACGGCGGCGGCGAAGTCGGCAAGTTTGCCGGGCTCGGACGTGACGTTGCCGGTGGACTGGCTCATTGAAAAGGTTGAAATCTGATCGCGGAAGAGGTTGTTCATGGTGGCGACCTCCTTGAAGACATTGACAATCTCGTTGGTGACGGCCCTGATGACCGGGCTCTTGGGGTCGTACGGCTCGTCGGCGAGGTTTTCCACGTTGACGAGGCTGACAGGATATCTCTTGAGGAACGACGTCGGCTCGTACTTCTCTGCTACCTGTTCGGGCTTCTTCTCCACGACACCCTCCTCGAAGCTTGCCACCACATCACCCTTCCTGTCCGGCGAAGTCGAATCCTCCTCGGCGGCCTTCTGGGGTATCGGCTGTGGCGCCTCGGGCTCCGCCTTTGCGTCTGTCTTCTTGAGATCCTGGCCACCGGGCGGCAAGAGGCTGGACAGTCGGATTCGGCGGTGGGGGTAGAGGATTGCGGTCAAGGCGCCCTCCTGCCCATGTATGGGGAATGCGCTCGTGATCTGAGCAAAGACTCCGACATCGTACACGTCATCGGCATTTCGGATGATGTCTTCGTCTTCGTTCTCGTCTTTGAAGAGGAAGGCTCCCACGTATGGCTGACCGCGCTTGATCGATTCCGTAATCGCAGTCGCTACGTCTGGATCCTTGATGGTTATGGCCTTGTAGAAGCCGGGGAACAGCGGTCGCCGAGCAATGGGAATGGCCAGAACCTGCGGGTACACGTCCGGCACGACGGGCTTTTGAAGCGCCCTTTCGGCAGACTTGCGACCTCGTTTCCCATCGCCGCCGGAGCCGTCTCCTCCTGACCCTGGCGCAGCGCCTGCCGAGCTCCCTGCAGCCTTGCCATCCTGCGACTGGGCACCCCCTTCGGTCTTTGAAGAGGCTGGAGAGTCAGCGCGGCTGGTCTTGGACTCCGCTGCAGCCTTGTCCGCGGCCGCCTCCTCCTTATTCTTGTTCCCGAGGTTCGCCTTGGCTTCTTCCTCGGACAAGGGCTCGGTAGGGGGCTCGACGGCAGAGTCGAAGAAGTTTGCACCCTTATCCTTGTCCTTTTCCCTGCCGACTCTTGCGCTGGTCGAGAAAGCAGCCCCGGCTATTCGCGACCGAAGGGCGGGCAGGCGCCGAGCGCAAACATAAGGACTTATGCGGGCCGGCGTCGGCGGCCAAGTTCTGGACGCGGAGCCAGAGAGTGTTCTGCTCGCGTGAGCCGTCGAGCGCTCGAGTATGAGGCGTCCGGAGACGCGGGATCGCGGGATCATGGTCGGATGTGCGAGCTGCCCTCAGCCGCGGCCGAGCTCGGAGGCGGGATCGAGAGGGTCAAAGCCGAAGCTCGGCCGACGAGCAGACAGATGCGCCTAGTTGGACAAGCAGGATGCCTGGACCAAGCGAAGGGCGCGATTGCGATTGAGGTTTGCGAGCTGTTGTGTCGGCAGTGGGGAGCATCGCCGCTGCGGCGGAGATTGGACAAGACGTCTGGCGATGATGGGTGGATGGAGGGCTGCGGCGGCTCCAGGTCCGTTGCACGACATTCATTAATTTTCTACGATCCACCGGCTGAACCCCGGCCTTGGACAGCGTCATTTGCATGTGAGCAACTTCATGCCCCGTTTGAAGCATAGGCCTGGACGCTGCGGTGTGTTGCGCACAGAAATCAACCTGTTCGAGGCATTGTATTTTCGTTTTTGTGCATTACGCCAAGTTGATGGATTTCCAGAAAACATCCCCGATTCACGTGCATTCGGTTCCGGTGGTGAACCCTGTTGTGCTCCACCCGGAAGATGCCTGGGCGACAGACCCCACACGGACGCTAGAGCCTCAACTCAGGAGCAACGAGCCAACGACCTCGGCGCAAGGACGTTAACCTTTTTTCATCGCCATTCTGCGTTTCCGAAACAATCTAACGCAGCCCACCCTTATTTGGATCTGAGTCGTCTTTGTGATTTCCCCGTACGACAGTCTGTTGGCTTCGGGACGGACACTATTCTCTGACCGCAAGGCCCCGTCATGGCGTCGTCAGTGCGGGACAAGGATCAAGTCACATCCTCCCTCTCGAACCTGAAGATCGATGGCGCCAAAGAAAGCACCAAGCCTTCCCAGCAAAAACAGAAGAATCGAGTGGCAGACTCCTGGGAAGACGAAGACTCGTCCCCGTCCGATGATGAGGCAGAAACGCCAACTTCAAAGGCTTCATCACTCCCGTCCGCCCCACCGCCGACGCCAGTATCTCCACACTACGCCTCTGCTCCCGACTGGAGCGCAATGCCAGAGCCCGGGACAGCCTCACCCCGCGAGGCCCCGGCGTCCAAGAGGCCAGAGAAGACGGACGCCGTGGCGCGGCGCATGATTGCCGCGGGCTTGGGCCTCAAGGCACCGAAGCAGACTGAGGAGCAAAAGGCGTATCAAAAGGCTGTCCGGGAGCAGGAGAGGAAGAAGAGGGAACAGGAGAAGGTAGATGAGCAGAAGCGGCGCGAGGATGCCGAAAAGGCAAAGGCTGCGGTGTGGGGTGATTGACAGTCACTCTCTGGGTGTATGAGCCGCCCGGCCGTTGAAGTACTGGGCGCTCATGAGAGGACGTTGGAGTTTGCATTTGGATATTCAGAATCTATTGCTCGTGTACAGACTAAGCTTGCCACTACCGGCAAGATGCTGCAAATAAAGTGAGTTTCAACCCGTTGCCATCACATGTCGACGTGACAGCATGCAAGACCTAATGCGTCTAAGCACCACTAACCTTCTTCACTGACGGACGGTCCATCAGACGGGCGTGCCAAGCAACAAAGTTGGGGTACTTCCTCTCAACCTCGTAGCTCTCCCAGACATCGGTAAGAAAGCCCTTGATCAACATGTCCCAGGGGATGAAGACCAAGTCGGCATAAGTGCTGTGAGACGCCGTGTCAGCGGCCATTCTTTCGCAGCAAAGGGAACGCCAAAGTAAGAACTCACAACTTCTCACCGACGAGGTACTGCTTCCCCTCGAGGATGTTATTGAGGACCTCAAAGACTCGCACGGTCTGCTCTTCGTAGCGCTTCTTTGCGCTCGGGAGGTCCTCATGGTGGAATCTGCGGAACCAAATGGCCTGACCAAAGTAAGGACCCTTTAAATACACAGTCAGTTTCGAGTTCAGCGCGCCATTTGGTCCAAGTGCGAACCGACCTGGCCGGACATCTGGAAGTGCAAGTACTGCTTCAGGTGCCACTTGTCGGCATTTCCCGTCAGCGTTAGCATGCCCTCCTTGTCGTATGTCTCGACAATGTACTCGACAATGGCACCCGACTCCCACAGGATGAGGTCATTGTTGTTGTGGTCCTTGATGGCGGGGAGGCGGCCGTTGGGGTTGATGGCCGTGAAGGACGCCTCTTTGGGGTTGTCGATGATGATCTTGGAGATTGTCAGTTAGACGCCCCAAGAATAAGCATGCATATTAGCAGTCCGCCTCACCTTTTCATACGGGATTCCGAGCTCCTCGAGGAGGATGAGGACCTTTAAGGGGTTGGGACCACGATCTGGAGGCTCTGTTCAGACTTTTGTTCAAGATTCTAGGAAGCAGGTCTTGCATACTGTGGACCCAGACTGTGATGGGCTTGAGACCAGACATCTTGTTCAGGGGCAGTTGATTGAAACTCGAAATTTGATTGCAGAGGTTGTGGGGATATGATTGTTTGAATTGTCCCTTTTCTGATGAACTAAGTAATACAATTGACGAGGGAAAACACCCGGCTTTTATACTCGTAGGCCCATTTATCACCTTGCTGCGGTCCACACAGGCGTAACTCCGCCGCTCACCAGCTCTGACACGGTCTTACCCGACCCTTCGGCTCGTGCTGCAGCATAATAGAGCCAGCTGATGTTGCTGAACGATTATTAATTGACGGTAAGCGTTTACCCCTGCATCTCGCGCGCGGTAGATGACTAAGTGTGGCAGCTTTGCCTTGCCTGGATAGCGTTGCCGCTGGTTTCCGACTTCGAACGCATCCCGCGGAGGAGCAAGCAGATCACACGCAGGGACCTGGGCCAATGGGAACGCCGTGCCATGAGCGGTACCTCAATTTCTTAGCGAAGGCTCCATGATAGAAGTCCTAGCAATTGGGGTCTTACAAATCGCTACATCGCACTTGTCACAGCCCCTTTGAGTTCGCTGCCTTCGTAATTGGCTGGGCACCTGGCCGCCCTCGCTAACAGTGATCAAGCCGTACGATTTGGTGTGCGAAGGCTCCAACCTTGTATTTCCCCATATTTCCCCGTTCCTTGCAGTTCCTCGCTATTCCTGCCGTTCCTCTCTAGTACTTCGAGTTACACCGAGATTCCACGAGTACAAAGGGTACCTCTGAGAACGCGATTTCAAGTTGGCTGCCTTACCGCATTACCCCTGTGAGGTGTAAAGCTAGAGTCCTGCTAAGGGGATGTAGCCACTTCAAATAACGCTCTGGCTGACGTCGCAGATGGAAGCCGTAGGGAAACTGACCCATCGCGGCTTAGCCCCTGCTGTCGCGCGCGCGCCGGAGGTTTCGGCAATAAGGGGCCTGAGTTTATCGAGGATAACTCCGCAGGGTCAGGACTTCTTTGCCGACGCCATCGGAGCTCAACCCGAACCATCCGCTTTCTGACAAAGCGAAATGCCGCTGCGATCTTAACGGACATGGGCCATGACAAGGCTGAACCGTGTTCGGCCGACATCTTGTGGGTCCTCGGAGCTCTCAGTCTCTCCCGCACGCCGGTGTATGCCTGCCTTGGCTTTGAATGGCTCTGAGAGCAGACTCGCTTGGTGGAAGACGTGGAGCTGGAGCTCGACGGGAAGGCTGCGTAAGCTCATGGCCGACGCGCTGGAGCCTGAACTGTGCATTTGGACGCGGTCTTGACGCAAGCCCACCTGCATCTGATCAGGTCCTGCCAATTCATCAGGATCCGCGTCCACGACAGCGCCTTGTCTGGGCGAGCATAGCGGAAGTTGGGGCCTGACAGCGAGCCGTCTGCGTTTGGCCGCGTGTAGAATCCGACGATGCCCATGCTGCTGCGCTTCTGCGGAAGTGCGGCTTCATCAATCTGGAGCTTTGACATGTTGGAGTTGAGGAGTGCACGTGTCGGCGGTGATGGGGCTGTGGACGGGCATGTTCGAGCAGCGTAGCAGTGCACCCACCTAATAAACCCTAGACGGTTCATTGTCGCTGAAAGCAGGCAGTCTCTCAACGTTCAACTCGAACGAAAGCATGGGGTATTATCCATAATTAACAATTTAACACGGCCACCATGTCACCCTCGACGGCACCGTATATGCCGAAACATACTCCCTGCCATCATAGCCCTGCACGGTCTGTCGTCAAGCCCAAAGGATATTCAATCTTCGCCACCCTGTGGCTGGGGGTGCGATGTCCTCTGGATTTTCCTCGGCAATCTGAACGAATCCAAGAATAGGCATATCCTGAAGGGAGACCAGCTCCGTCTTTCGCCAGAACTTGTACCCAAAATAGAGCATGAATATGAGCGGAATGTTAAAGTAGGACGACACAAAGCTCTGGGGGCTCCAGTTGTCTTTGGTGAACACGTAGAATCCGCCGGTGAGCAGCAGAATGCTAAACGACGCCAGAGCGATCCAGGCTGCGTACGGTTGGAAGGGACTTTTCCACGGCAGTCGGTCCCGGCTGATGTTCTGCTTCTTGCAGCCGTAGTAGAATCTGAGGTAGATCAGCTCCATGTTGATCCAGTGGACCATGGAGGCGGCCGAGACCAGATCCTGCAGCCATTCGAAGACGGTCGAGGCGGCGGATGAGAGCGTCATGAACCCCAAGAGCATAACAGACCCGACCGCGGCAACAGACAGCCAAGGAATCCCAAACCGGTTCAAGCGGGTGAGGACCCTTGGGGCGTGGCCGTCTTGAGCAAGCCCATACAGCGTTCGAGTCGCGACGAGCATCGCTGTATTTCGCGTCATTTGAAGGTTCGGCTGGGGAGGGGTTGGGCATGCGCTTGCTTACCAGAATTACCAGCGCTCCATGCACTCGTCACCACGACGGCATTGATGATGGAGGGCACAGCCTCGATCCCGGCATTGATCGCCGCAATCGCAAACGGCGAGGCTCCAGCGTTTCCCGAAGGCGCCGTCAGCCCCTCGTCAGCGGACGAGACGGTAAGGCCGATGAAGAAGACGGTAACGACGAAGAAGATCATGATTCTCCAAAACACACGCTTGGCGGCCTTGGGGATGTTGTGGCGCGGGTTCTGCGTCTCGGCTGCCGCAACGGAGACGTTTTCGACGTTGGAGAACGCATACGCAGCGCTGCTCATGACGCGCCAAAAGCCAAGGAACTGGCCCCATGTCCCTCCAATGCCGAGGAACTGGACAAAGGGCCCAGGGTTTCTCCAGTACCGGAATCCGATGGGCTTGCCTCGTGGGCCTGCGCCAAGCGTGATGCAGAGGTTCTATGAGATGGAGTTAGGGGCTCGTGTCCCGCCTTGAGTTGAGCCTGCGACGCCGATGAGTGAGGCTGCTCACCATGATGTTTACTCCCACGATCAACGCAATCTTCAACAAGGCAAAGGCAAACTCCAACTCGCCGTAGACGCTGATGAGGAACATGTTGCTCAGGACGAGGAGGCCGCCGAGGACAGTGATCCACACCGCATGGTTAATGCGAATCCGATGCCAATAGTCGATGATGACCGCGCACGCCACCATCTCGGCGGGCAGCAGGATGGCATTCGCATAGACGCTGTTCCAGCCCTGCGCAAACGAAAGCGCGGGATCGACGAACCACTCCGCGTGCCGGATGATGCCGCCAGAGAGCGGCGCAAGGGCACTCAGCTCGGCCACGGAGAAGACGACGCAGCAGATGAGCATCCCGACGATGCAGTACGCGAGCAACATGCCCAGCGGCCCGGCCCGCGCCAGCGCCTTTCCTGTTGCCAGGAAGAGGCCGGTGCCAATCGTTCCGGCGAGAGCGATCATTTGGACATGGCGTTGTTTGAGGCCCCGTTTGCCGCTCGTCAGTTCGGAGAAGGCGGCCGCGGCCTTTGCGTCGCCCTCGTCGCCCAGTTTCGTAGGGCCCGTCGCGTTATTGCCCTCCTCTGCCGTTATGTCATCGACACGGCGCCCACGCGCTTCGGTGTCATGCGCCATCTTTCCGGCGGCCGTGGCGAGGCTTTTGCGAGTGAGCGCGAGAGACAGCAGACGATGCGTTCGACTAGTGATGACGCAGACCCGAGCGTCGCCACCGGAAGAGAGGTTTCAACGAGAGTGAGTAAAGCAAGCGACGTGGACAGGACCGGTTGGAAAGTAGGAGAGCAACGTCGAGCAACAGATGAGCCATGTACGAGCACGTCGTGACATGGTCGGTCGTCTCCGTAGATATAGGAAGCAGCCAGAGCTCATCGCACAGGGACCCCCACGAGATAACGCTTCAGTGCTTCATGCATCAAAGCCTTCATGAAGTGGCCAGGCTACCATGTCTTCCCCGCCCCCACAGGCAGGGGTTGAGGCCCGGTTGGTTGGTTGCAAAACATGCATCCAACACCACCTACCTACTTCGTACCTCCCCTCAGAGGCCAAGCACCAGCACACCGTAGCCCACTATACGAAGAGATTACGCCCAGTGAGCGACCAGTCAGTGAGGCATGTAGACCGTAGATGTGCCTGGCGTACGTCACTTTGCCCTGGTAGGTGGAAGAGCGGACCACCCATTCTCCCCGGGCCCCCAAATGACAAGAGGTCAACATGAAGATGCCTCTTTCCGACATCGAATCTGTCGAGCAGATACCACAGCCATCTTCGTGAGCTGACTTGCAGCTAGGCCAGGTCGCTGGGGCGCGTAGGACCGCGCAAATGGAGGCCATGAAAGACGCCGATGGTCGGCTGTAGGCATGTGTCGTGCTGGGCCATATGTTCGACTTGTGCTCCATAGAATCCGGCATCCTCACTAACGAGGGCAGTTTGCCAATGCGCGCGGCTCTTCCAGTTTCCTTGATTCCCAGGCGCAGATAATCTCTCGTCTCCATCTCGCGTGCATCACCCAATGACCTTGCCATTGTGCATCAACACAAGCTCCGGGTCGCTTCTGCCCTCGACATGCCTCGGAGCCACCCCGTACCCCTCGAGGCCTTCCTCTTCGGCCCGTCGGTTCCACAGCATCTGCGTGACGGCGCCGTCCCGGGAGCAGCACGCGTACGCCATCGGCCACCGACTCCTCCCCAGCGAGTCCCTCACGCCCCTGGTCGCGGCCCTCTCGCTCACCAGCACGCCCAGCACGCCGTCGCCCCTCCAGCCCACCGGCGCGCCGACAAACGCACCTTCCAGCTCGCGTACATGCTGAGGACCGACCCGCTGAGCGCCAGCCTTGCACTGGGCGAGCACCCTCAGTGGTTGAGAGAGCGAAGGGAGCATCCAGGTGCCGACCAGGTCCGTTCCGTGGTCCGAGGCGCCGCCTATCCGCTTGAGGAAGAAGCCATGCCTGGAGAGCGTCGCGGCAACGGTGTACTCGTAGTGTGTGCCTACAAAGACGGTAGACTTGTCGTCTAGGCCTGTGCGCTTGGCGTAGGCCAGAAAAGCGGTGAGATTTGAGTGCTGGGCAGACGGCGGATCGGGATATATCAGGTTGATGTCAGGCGGCCCCTTGCCATCAGGAGCTCTGCTGTGGACATTGCGGTGCCATCTCCTTGGTGTGGGGAAGGCCACGTGGCGGACAGAGCAGGTCGGAAGCTCGGTTGACCGTACCAGCTTGCGGCCCTGCCTCAGCATCATCCGGCTGGTCTCGATGGGCTGCGCATTCGATGCACACAGGTGTCGAGTGAAGCCCCCGCGGCCTCAGGACCCAATTTGACTGTTAGGTCGTATGCATCAAAGCGGGTCTTGCCAAATATGGGGCTCTGGTGGGTCAGCGTTGGGCAGGTTGTCACAGGTCTGTTATTACTTCGTAGGTACGAGTACCTTAGGTATCAAGTCCAACGTCCAACGTCTAACATCCAACATCCACCCCAACGACCCCCCACGGAAATCTCCAGTCGCGAAACATACGCAGGCGAGCACGACAAGACCTAGGCGCACCCGCATCACCTCCCCCCGAAAAGCCATGGGCTCCGTCGTCATTCCCCACCTCGCCTCGGGCTGGCACGTCGACCAGGCCATCCTCAGCGAGGAGGAGCGCCTTGTCGTCATCCGCTTCGGCCGCGACTGGGACGCTGACTGCATGCGCCAGGACGAGGTCCTCTACAAGATCGCCGACAAGGTCAAGAGCTTTGCCGTCATCTACGTCTGCGACATCGACCAGGTCCCCGACTTCAACCAGATGTACGGTGCGTTTTAGCCGCCTCCTCGGACAAGCGTTCCTGGAAAGGAGACCGCGGTGCTGACACTCAACGCAGAACTATACGACGCGTGCACTATTATGTTCTTCTTCCGCAATAAACACATCATGTGCGATTTCGGAACTGGCAACAACAACAAGCTGAACTGGGTGCTGGAGGACAAACAAGAGCTCATCGATATTATCGAGACCATCTACCGCGGCGCCAAGAAGGGCAGAGGTCTCGTTGTCAGTCCCAAGGGTATGCTATCTCCATCCTCTTCAGTATCATCGCTTTGGTGCACTGACTCTTCTGCGCGCAACAGATTACTCCACGCGGCACCGATACTAGACGACCGACATACCTACCTACTTTGCCTTGCAGGATTGAGCTCTGATCCTCTATACCCCTTTTCCATTAGAGGCGACGACGGTCTCAACATCAATTACTACGCTGTGGCATACAACGATGATCCCAGGCCGCTCCGTGGTGGATATTCACAGCAAGATATAAGCGTTAGTCTCACTAAAATGAATTTGTCTCTTGACCCTAACATGCTAATCGCTGTGTCAAAAGACCGTAAGCCTTGTCTTTACTACCCTTTTGTGCAGGTACGCCTTTACGCTCCCGCTCGGCTCGTGCCACTGTTTCATCCGGATATGACAGGCTCTTGCTGTCCATCCAAGTCCCTCCATCATCGTAAAATCAAGGGAATTGATCCATGCCGACGGCATCGGACTGTGATGTACCTACAGACTTCGAGGCTTACGCTCTCGTCTCGTTGCAAAATTAGCCAACATAATGAAAAGGGGCCTTGATTCAAAATCTCCATTTCAACTTCACAGCACATCTCCAGGTCCCGACATCGTGGGCTGGAACAACTTGCTCGGAATTCTGGGAGTGACTGGTGTTGCAGACCTTTCCCTCTGCCAATCGTCTCGGGACCTGCTCGTGAACCGTCGAGTGCCTAGTCGTGGACCCTGCTTAGGAGCCTTGATCATGCTTTCCAAAAAGAAAGACCCGTCGGCGTTGCGAGCATCTGGCCTTTCGTCGTCTGCATCCGAAAATCCCCCAGACAGGTACTCCTCGTCCGATGTCACCTCGCCAGCCATGCGAGGCTGGTACGAGGCGGGCGCAGACGGTGAAGTGATGGATCGTGAATGCAAACCGGGCCGCGAGGGCATGGCTGCGGTGAAAGCGCCAGGATTCATCGTGTTGGAAGCGACATCCCTAGGCATAGCCATAGGCCGGTCCGCAAAGCCATTCTGGAACGACATATTATTCGACGCCTCGTGTAGGATGGGCAGAATTTGCTCGTCGTACAGCTCCGTGCCAGACTCGAATGACTCGGGCGTATACTCTGTGATGGTTCGTGACGATCGGCCGTCATCGTCAGTGTGCGGACTCGAAGGCTCGTCAAAGAAGTCGTCGAGGCTGTCCAACTTGGTTACCAAGTCTCCAGCGCCAATTTCCACGCGCCCGTCGTCGGAGAGCATCGTCTCGGTCCTATCCTGCACGTCAAAATATCCGTAAGGGAAGTCATCCGTGTGGAACTCGACCTCGGCGGTAGGCGTGGCCTCGGTAGAGGATCCCTCTGTGCTCTGGCACATGTAAAAGGCCGCGTGAATGTTGGATCGAGTCGCGTCTGTCTTCTTCGCAGGAATGGGGATGGCCCAGCCAGACGCTTCTGGAATGCCGAACAGGCTCTGCGTTCGCTCATACTCCTTGCGCACAGCCTTAGAAGTTGAGCGCGTCATGCTCATCCGCAAATGGTGTTTGTCCATGTGGCTTCCAGACATGGTCATGATATTGTCCAACACCTCCAATGCGCCCATGCAAAACTCAGTCTGCAAAAGTCGTAGCAGGGGCGAGATGAGGTCGGACCCATGCCCTGCCAGTTCTGGGTTGCGCATGTCAACCTCCGGAATAGCGACGCAGAGAATGCGCATGGTTTGAACCTTGACCCATGACAAGGAGTTGGTGAGCAGGCCAATCAGGAAAGTGATCATCTTAAACTCCAGTCGGGGTAGATAGTACTCCTTGATGGCCATGAATAGATGGTTCAAGAACTCCCTGCTGTCTTGATGCTTCCCGGAAATGTAGTTGTCAAGGACCAGCCCGAGGCCCTCCAAGCCCTGTCGGTCCGTCTCCCCCAAAAGCATTCTGGCGGTCCTCAGGGTTTCTTCACTCGGCGTTCCGCGTTCCAGCTCGTTCACGAAACGGGGGAAGTTGGCTAGAAGCGCAAAGAAGAGTCGATTGTCGTCGCCAATCAGGCTGTCGCCTGGTAGCTTAACCAACCTGTCCATGGTATCGAGTGTTGGTTGCCAGCATGCTGAAGATCTGAGGCCCTTGTATAGCAGGGGCTGGATTCCTTCAAATTGGCCTTCCCATCGGTCTGGTCGTCCATCTGCTATCAGCCTCCGCACATTCGGCGACCTGAAGTCGACTTTTCGGACTAGCTCATTGAGCATTTCCAAGGCTTCGAGAAACTCCCGCTCATTGATAGATTCTAGACACGCACAGGTGGTCCAGAAGAGTTGCGGAAAGGTCAGGAGCTTGTCAGAGTCCAGCTTCACAATGAGTGTCTTCAACGTCGTCAGGATCTCCATCGAGAACGACTGAATCTCTGGGTCCTCATCGGCAATGGTGTTGGACAGCCTAGCGAGCATATCGCCGAGCATGTACTGATCCAGCGAAGTGAGGACGCAACGGAAGATCTGGAACGACCGGCAGGCCAAGTGCCGGACGGGGCACGAAGTGGCCCAAGTCAAAGACAATCGACCCCATTGCTCCTTGATGCCGGGGAATGTCGTCTCGAAAGTCTTGACTACCTGCGTAGTCAAATATTCCATGCTTGGTGGAACCTTATTGTCCTGGTCGTCGACCTTGCCGTTGCTGTCCTCGTAACCCCAGACCACAGAACGATCATGTCGTCGGATCGAGTCAACCAAATCCTCGACTGACCCCTTGCGCGTGCCTTGCGGTTGGTCGTCCATGCGTGAGATGACGAGCTCATGGATAAGATGTACGAGCATCTCCCGAGCCTGCTCTTGCACTAGAGGAGTATAATGATCCCAGAGAACAGTGACCACCTGGAGAAGGAGCGGCACGTTGTCTGGTGTCAGATGCATAGGTGATACCATCAAGTCGACAAGCAGAATCAGTGACAGCTGGCCGAGTGAGAATCCAGCTTGCTTCGTCCCGATTGGGAGAGCCTCGGTCAAGTCGGCACAGTACGGGAGGCTGTTGATGTCTGGTGGAGGCGGCACCGCCTCTCTCTTCTCGTTGGGGACCATCGCCTTAGGAGTGATCTGCATGAGCAAGAACTCAACGACCTTGATACCCGGTGTGCTGTTTGTCGTGGATAGGAACACCACAATCTGCTTGGCATACTCGACAAAGTTTTGCTCGCGTCGCTCCAGACAGAGCTGCATGATAAAGTCCAAGACAAGACGCACATTTCCTGGGTACGGCCCTGAGGCTAGTGCCTGCCAAAGAGCTTGAACCTCGTGATGTAGCGCTCCACTGGACCTGATTGTGAGCTCCAGCAAGTTCGCCAGCAGCACATACGATTGAGCCGTAGGGCCGCCGTTTGGGTCCAGCTTTAGTTCTATCGTCTGGATCCAGGGAAGGACGACAGCAATAACGTTTCTCTGCGCTGCTGGCTGGACGTCTTTGAAGTAATAGGTGAACTCGGAGAAGATGTGGAACGCAAGCTCCGTGTGTTGTTTGGCGAGTCGCTTCGAAATCTCGAATTGCGCGAGTTTGTAGACGGCTTGAGTCTTGTCTGAGATGCTTATGTCGAAGTCCTGAATCTTGGAGTTCCGTTGTTGACGTGCTTCCAAAGACCGAAGCACTGTGGACGACTTTGACCTGATTTCGCTCTGATCGTTTCCAAGCGTGTATAGACAAAGGCCAAGGAGTTTCCAAAAAGGACAGGGATAGTGGCTCTGCTCCTGCATTACCTCAATGGTGACCGCGAAATAGCTCTCGAGCACCTTGGGCACGTCTGCCAAGTAGCATCGGGCAATGCAATGCTCGAGGAGATATGGATACTCTTGGTTGTGGACGACCAAATTCTTCAAAGCCCCGCGCCCTGTGACATTCATCCTGTCGCTGCCCGAGTTGAAGATTGCCTCGATCCAGGCGAGCATCCGACGAATATCAAACTGCAAAGTAACGCCGCTTTCAGTGGTGACACTAATGGGCCCGCCGCAGAGCGCAGCCATTGCACTGAGCGCTGCAGTTCTCAGGTTGCGTTTTTCGATCTCCATGGCGGCTGTGACGGTTCCACGTTCCCCCATTGACTGCTGGTCAATGAGCGATTGGCGCATTGTGTCTTCTCTCGCCCGTATCTGTGTCTGGTTCGGAGAAAAGCCGCACCAGTCTTCCATTAAGGAGAACGCAGACTTTCGGGACTCAAATGTCATCCATCGCGATGGGTCCTTTGTCCTGTTGATTCCCTCAAACAGCACCTCCATCAGGCCGCAGTAATGCCGCCTAAGCTTCTGGAACTCCCAGTCCATCTGGACTTCTCCATCCATCAGGAACAACTTCAAATCTTTGGCATGTGACGTCAAGGTGCTGAGGAAGAACTCGGACTGATACACTTGAGGGTCCCGGAGAAAGTGGCATGTCAACTTGAACACATGTGTAATCTCTGTTCGGAGTAAATCCATCTTGCGATTTCTTCTCGGAGTGCTGTTGGTTCGCTGATGGATTCGGGCGCGTGCGTCATCATTGCACCGGGAAGCTTGGCCTTGGAGCTCTTCCAGAAGGGTCCGGTATATGTGAATATTGATGGATCCCATGGCGACGACAACAGCGTCCCGTACGGAGGCCGAGGATGAGGAGAGAAGAGGAATGAGATACTTGAACAGAGTCCTTGCTGTCACAATCTTATCGGTCGACGCGGGCTTCGACGCCTTTCGAGTGTGTTGCGCGTCCTTTGCAGGGTTAGGAGTCTGGTTTCCCGGATCCGCGAGGGTCGTGCAAGCGAAGATGAGATAGAGTTTCCATTGCTCAATCAATACGTCAGGCTGAGTCGCCGGCGATCGCACCGGCATTCGGCCATTGCCTTGCTCACCCCCATAGTAGAGGCCTCGGGTCGGTTCGGACAACACGACAATCGGCTTGTACATCTGGAGTATGCGATTGCAAATCAGGTCTCGGCATATAGCGACGGCGAAAGGACATTTGTCGAAGGAGATTCGAATCAGATTCGGGAAAATTTTGAACCATAGCGTGGTGTCGTAGGTGACATCGCTGGTGCAGAGTTCAACCACCACGCCCTTGCTGTTGTTGTTCTGCAGCCCTCGTTGCAGCCTGCTGCGTTCAGCGACGGACAGGTGCTCATCGTTGAAATCCATGACCTGGTTCGAGTCGTTCTCCAGAATGTTGATCAGCCTGAGAGTCTCTTTTTCTTCCTCTTTGCCGAGCGCCTTGTCAAACTCGGTGATGAGACGCAGAACTGTGACAGCAAAGTGACGGACTCGTCGCGATTGTGAGCACAGGAAGAAGAGGCCATGGGCCTCTGCCTGATCCACTTCCGCCCATATGCTGGACAGATCCAGCTTCAAGGCTCTCTTGTCCGATGCACTGGAATCCGACTGGTTCGCCGCCGCATCCCTCGTTTTCTGCCTGATTTCCTCTATCCAAATTTGGAGCAGCTCGACGTAGAGTCGCAGGGTGTTTTCAATATGGCCCGGACCAAGCATACCACCGTCAGACATGGTCGAGTAGCGGTCGTCAAAGTTGAAAATGAAGCGAGCAAAGCCCATAGTCACCTGCTGTGCGTGAGAGTGTCTCGCAATGGCCTTCAAAGAATTGGCAGATGACTCGGCAATATTGCACTGAACATGGGCTGTGCCAGTGCACAGGAGATTGATCAGCGAGTTGAATGGAATGTCAACTGACAAGCATCGGGGGAGTGCTTGGACGGCCACGTGCAGAAGCTCGTAGAATGCTTGCTTTTGATCCGCCGCGTTTTGATGTTCATCGCGGCGAGAAAAGTTGAACGACTCGGCAATCGGCGTCTTCGGACCAGGGCTATTGAACTTCTCATCCAAGGCGGCCTGTCCACCAAACGTGTTGTCACATACAATGGTTATTTTACCGAGTATTTGGCAGAATTGTAAGTAGTATTCGCGAACTCCGTCGCCCAAGACGTGTGTGAGAACAGGACGCGAGATGTTCTCCTCCTTGGGGATGGGGGTGGGACTCGACAACGGGCCGTTTCTGGGTGACGGCAAGATGGGCGATGTTGGCAGCCGTTCGGTCGAGGAATGGGCATCGTAGAATTGTGGAAACGGGGGTTGGCCCTGCTCGCCTTTCTCCAGGTCAGACATGATGCACAAGAAGGCTCGGATGCCAACAACAATCCTATCGGGGTCCAGCTGTTCAACCCTCAGCTCTTTGTTGGCCACAAACAGTTCGGCATTGATGAGCGGGAAGACGACTGTTCTAAAACAGTATTCGGGGTACTTGAATCCGATGATCCGGATGATTTGGATCAGAGGTTCCGTTACTGCCGGGTCAAACGATACCAGGCTGCGCTTGGAGGACGGCAGAACCAGTTTCATCACGTCATCCAGTTTCCTGATGGCACTCTGAAAGTTGTCGTTGGTGCGGTAAAGGTAGGTCCAGATCAACCGAGATATGACCTGAAGGCAGAGCGATTTGGTGAATCGATCCTTGACCTTGGTCTGCAGAGACAAGACCAGTTGAAGCCACTGCGATCCAAAGGTGTCGGGGGACGAGACGCAAAGCATTGTCGAGGTCAAGGGAAACGCAACCGTCCAATGCCGTGGTTTAGTGAACATCTGTGCTAAGCGTGGACTGATGGCGGCGAGTACCTCGGACCATTTCGGGTGCATCAGATGGCTGTTGCTGGCTTTTGCGGCGATCGGCAGGAGAAGCATATCGATGACCTGGCAGAACGCCGTCTTGACTCTCGGCCCGTGGGACCTGTTGAACAAGCGGCCCAAAGAGACGAGGAAATCGCATGACTCTTCCCAGGCACCCTCTGGAGAGATCTTGACTCGCAAGTGCTTCATTCCGCCCAGCACAAGGTCTACCTTTCCTTCAGCATCGCGGCCAGCAGATGACGTGGGACTTTTGACTACCCGTTCTTGGAGACAGCCGTCCAAGTCTTCGATGAACCGCCGAGTGACTCCGGAAAAGTTGATATCGCTCATACGTCCCAATAGTTGCGCGAAGAGGTTCCAGTTAGCGAGTTTCAGGGGTGAAGTCATCAGCTGCTCAGTGTCTGCGATTTTAAGCTGCCCGAATATGATGCTCTCCAGCTTGTCCTCCATCTCAGGGGTGATGGATGCTAGGTTGCTTTGGCAAATCACCTCGAGAAGCACTCGACATAGGATGTAGATGGAAACAGTCGATCGACGCTCTTGCTGAGCCACATATTCCTGCTTTGAAGACATGGTCGCGCTGTTTGGCGGTCCATTCTCAGGGCCCCCTGGGCCAGGTTGTAGCGGCTCTGTGTTCCTCCGCAGCAGAGGGCCTCCGGGTTGGTTGCTGCGCATCTGCTGAAGCTGGCCGCGAGCTTCGTTTGCGGCATCGCTTTTGCTTTTTCTCCACAACATCATCGAGTCTATTAGAGCCTTTGGCTTCGGGCTGGCAATGTGGCCGAGGGCGACGACCAACTGGTCAAAGGCTAGGTCAACCCCGGGTCCACATATCCGCTCGATCTGGGGTTCGGGTTCGAAGGGGACGGTGATGCACTCGGTCAGCTTCTCTTCGGCTTGAGCAATGAACTGAGAAGGGTCAGCGAGACATAAGGCCAGGGTCTAACACAATCACATACCGAAGTGAAGAGCACGTGCAGCGCATACTCGCCGACGGTCTTCTGGTCGTCTCTATGCCGGGGGGAGTGTGACTGGTGTGTTGGTTGGTCGCGTCGTGACTTGCCGTGCATCATTTCGAGTTTGCGCTGGCCAGCCGCTTGCGGCGACATGTCTGCGGCAGATGCCGACCTCTCCATCGCAAAGCCGTTGGAATTCGACGCCATCGGCCCGCCCAAGGCTGTTGTTGGCCGCGACGGGATGCCGCCGTCGGCCTCTAGTCGGGAGGCCACCGGCTGCATGTCTGGTCGTTCGAGCCCAGCGGCAGCGGCAGCTATCATCTGAGGGCTGAGAGGGCCAGCGGAGCTGGCGACGCTGCCATTTCTCGAATGCTGGAACCCATGTACTATAGACGTCTGGCGATGATGGCTGTAGATTGCGCTCTTGTTGGGGTCGACGGGTCGTTCGATGGCCCCTCCTCCTATGGCCTGACGCGATGGCGGGGCGTGACTTCGAGGAGATGTCAAGATCGGTGTAGGCAGAGGGAACTTGTCGGCCGATGACTCTCGCGAGTGTGCAGGGAAACGCGACGGGTTCGGGGCGTAGACGTGGGGGCGGACTGTCTGATCCCAGAGAGCCTCGTGCTCTGCTTCGTCGTCGAGCCTCGACAGGGACCGCGCGGAGAGTTTCAGCGTGTCCTGGAGGTAGTCCGGCAGCGGTTGAGACGGGGCTAAAGACGAGGGACTCGTGTCAGCGATTGGCGTCTCTGCTTGTGAGACACGAGACGTTGATTTAGATGTGTCGTGCGCGTTTGGCAGATGGAGTAGTCGTGCTACAGTGCTGTGGTGCTGGAGAGAGGGGAAGGAGATACGAGCTCGGCGGCACAACGCGAGTCTCAAGCGCCATCCAAGCAAGCGTGGTGATGGTACTCACCCATCTCGAATCGGACCAGGGCCCAACTCCCAATAGTCTAGCGCTGTGCATGCGCGGCTAATGTGGCATCGCAGCGGGCGAGCGCAGTCAATGGCAATGACGATGGGATATTCGAGACGTCGGCGGCGCGAAGCATAAAACGGCAACGTGGCCGTCTGTGCATACGAAGTACGAATAGGCACTCGTAATCAGTGCTCCGTACTTGTTGACAACGGCCCATGCAGCTCAG
The DNA here is from genome assembly GCA_022114105.1 of Tolypocladium guangdongense. Classification (NCBI taxonomy): domain Eukaryota; kingdom Fungi; phylum Ascomycota; class Sordariomycetes; order Hypocreales; family Ophiocordycipitaceae; genus Tolypocladium; species Tolypocladium guangdongense. Next base: position 2,671,883 of record NRQP01000001.1, on the reverse strand, counting down.
TACGGGGCATTCCACCAGCACGACGACGCCGCGTCAACAGTGCATATCAGAGCGTTCGTGGTTGGGCTCCAGCTTACCGTGCTTAGTCATGCAGCCTATGAGAGGCTCCCTGTGCTGGTCAGCTCTTGATTGTTCTATCTATAGGTTTTCCCTTGCGCCTTTCCGTTATTGGTCTGCTTCTTTCCTGTGCCCTCACGCCTCCCATAATTGCGCTGGGCTACCGGTTCCAAGGATGAGCATCGAGAGTGCCAGGAGGCAGATTGAGAGCCGGGTCGAGACTGAGCAGGCGGAAACAGCAACCCCTCCGACGATGGTTGGCAGTTCAAAAGAACACGAGCCATGATGGTTTCAACCAGACTCGTGAAATATCAGTAGCGTGATCGGAGGAAATGGCATTCCCCGGGAGGCAAGAGGTGTAGCCGCGTGCAAGTGTAAGTGCAAGTGTAGTGGTTGAGATAGGATTTATTAATATCTTCCAACCTGGTAAGCGCACCTCGCTGGTAGAATGTCAATGTTTCAAGCTTTGGCCTGTTTAATTAAGCCTTCGGGTGAAGTCTACAAGAGCCGACGGCCCGGCATTTTGGAGCCTGTCCGGGGCCGCGCACTCGGCCCCGGATTCCATTACGCAGTCCATGGACCGTCAAGCTAGCTGGTTGGACCACTGAGCATTCACAGTATTGCAATTTCGCCCGGTGTTGGCCAGGTGCGTGTTCGCCTCAAGGCAGACTCGGCTGTGTGAACTGGCAAAGGCTGGCTGGGCCTGGTCCGTGGCTGAACATGGAGCCCCGGAGTTTGCGGGGAGACGTGCCACGCGAGAGTCGCGGGAAGTGCCGAGAAGCAATCCGCAGTCCGTATCAGCTGTATCTTATCGGAGCTGCGTTGGGCCTGCGCTTACTCTAAACAGCGGAGGGCCTCCGACGATGGTGGCCCCACGCGCGCCCAGCCCAGCAAGGACTGCTCGGAGCGCCACGTATTATGCCACTGAGCTATTGTCCCGGCAATCAATGGGGAGAAACGGTTGTGACATCTGTTCACATCTGCAGCACTTGCCGTCCCGCCCGCCGCGACGCGGAGTTTGCTAGCCGTGTTCGGACGCCGGGTCAGCCGAGCCAGACGCCTGGGAGTCAGCGTGGTGGCCCCTGAGGTGGACAAGCGTGGTTGCTCGATCCCAGGGACAGCGCTTTGAGGGCATTTGCTCTCCGAGGACTCGCAGTCGTGTTCCGAGCCGACACCGCTGCACGCTCCGTGGCGCGATACCGCAAGGCAGCCCGGCCTCCACAACACCCTCCGAAATTTTAGATCCGCCGACAACCGCCTCAGGTCCTCGACCACCAGCCCACCCTTCCCAACTCACCTCCTCCACCCTCTCCCTGCCAACCTTACCTATCCTCCCGCCTCTGCCTCCGGCGACGCGACGCCAGCGACACACGACCATCGGCCCGGCGACTCTGGCGGTCGAGCGAGCGCTCCGTTCCCTCTGCGCTCTGAACCACCCTCTCCACGCTCGCCCAAAATGGCCGAGCTCGACACCCTCGATCTCCTCGTCCTCGCGGCGATCCTGCTCGGCACCCTCGCCTATTTCACCAAGGGCAAGTACTGGGGCGTCGTCAAGGACCCCTACGCGGGCGCCTTTGCCAACGCCAATGGCGTCAATGCCGGCCGCACGCGGAACATTGTCGAGAAGCTCGAGGAGACGGGCAAGAACTGCGTCATCTTCTACGGCTCTCAGACCGGTACCGCCGAGGACTATGCCTCCCGTCTGGCCAAGGAGGGCAAGAGCCGCTTCGGTCTCGACACCATGGTCGCCGACCTGGAAGAGTATGACTTTGACAATCTGGACGCCGTTCCCGACGACAAGGTCATCATGTTCGTCCTGGCCACCTACGGCGAGGGCGAGCCCACCGACAACGCCGTCGAGTTCTACGAGTTCATCACCGCCGACGACGTCGCCTTGTCCGCGAGCAACGACCCGGCTCTCGGCAACCTCAACTATGTCGCGTTTGGCCTGGGCAACAACACCTACGAGCACTACAACTCCATGGTTCGCAACGTCGACAAGGCGCTCCAGAGGCTTGGCGCTCACCGCATCGGCGACGCCGGCGAAGGCGATGACGGTGCCGGAACCATGGAGGAGGATTTCCTCGCCTGGAAGGACCCCATGTGGGCTGCGCTGGCATCCAAGATGGGCCTCGAGGAGCGCGAAGCCGTCTACGAGCCAATCTTCGGCATCGTCCAACGCGACAACCTGACCCCCGAGTCCCCCGATGTCTACCTGGGAGAGCCCAACAAGATGCATCTCCAGGGTGCCGCCAAGGGCCCCTTCAACGCCCACAACCCGTACATTGCGCCCATTGTCGAGTCGCGCGAGCTCTTCTCGGCCAAGGACAGGAACTGCCTCCACATGGACATCGACGTTAGCGGCTCCAACCTTGCGTATCAGACGGGCGATCATATTGCCATCTGGCCCACGAACCCCGGCGAAGAGGTTGACCGATTCCTGGACGTGATTGGCTTGACGGAAAAGAGGCACCATGTCATCAGCGTCAGGGCTCTGGAGCCGACGGCGAGGGTCCCCTTCCCGGCTCCCACGACGTACGATGCCATCATCCGGTACCACTTGGAGGTTTGCGCTCCCGTGTCGCGCCAGTTTGTCTCCACGCTTGCGGCCTTCTCCCCCACGGAAGCGATCAAGGCCGAGATGACCAGGCTGGGCAACGACAAGGACTACTTCCACAACAAGACGGGTCCCCACTTCTACAACATCGCTCGACTCCTGGCCGCGGTTGGAAAGGGCGAAAAGTGGTCCAACATTCCGTTCTCGGCTTTCATCGAGGGATTGAATAAGTTGCAGCCCCGTTACTACTCGATTTCCTCCTCGTCCCTTGTCCAGCCCAAGAAGGTTTCCATCACCGCCGTCGTTGAGTCGCAGATGATCCCTGGACGCAGAGATCCCTTCCGCGGTGTTACGACGAATTACCTGTTCGCCTTGAAGCAGAAGCAGCATGGCGATCCCAACCCGGAGCCATTCGGCCAGACGTACGAGATCACAGGCCCGCGCAACAAGTATGATGGAATCCACGTCCCTGTTCACGTCCGCCACTCCAACTTCAAGCTGCCTTCGGACCCTGGGAAGCCCGTTATCATGATTGGACCAGGTACCGGTGTTGCGCCGTTCCGAGGTTTCGTCCAGGAGCGGGCCATGCAGGCACAGGACGGTGCCGAGGTTGGCCGTACGCTCTTGTTCTTTGGCTGCCGCAAGAAAACAGAGGACTTCATGTACGAGTCTGAGTGGGCGGTAGGTCAAACGACTGCTGACAGAATGGGAAAGTTGAAGTTGCTGACCACGTACGCAGGAATACAAGAAGGCTTTGGGCGACAAGTTCGAGATGATCACAGCATTTTCTCGTGAAGGCAACAAGAAGGTCTATGTCCAGCACCGACTCAAGGAGCGGGCCAAGGAGGTCAACGAGCTACTGACGCAAAAGGCCTTCTTCTACGTTTGCGGTGACGCGGCCAACATGGCTCGTGAGGTTAACGCCGTCCTTGCCCAAATCATCGCTGAGGGACGTGGCGTGTCGGAGCAGAAGGGCGAGGAGGTGGTCAAGCACATGAGAGCAGCGAACCAGTACCAGGTACGTCCCCCACGCGAAGCGTCTACGCGCACCTTTCTAACACGCGCTTTACAGGAGGATGTCTGGTCCTAGATTATCGAGCGTCTCATTCCGGGGAGGTTAGCGTGGTGTAGATGCATGGCGGGTTTATGATGGGGGGGGGCACTTCTGAGGAGCGATCTCTCCCTCTATTTTCGTCAGTAATGCGGGCCAAACACCATCTACATAGAAAGTTTCCTTATTGGGATTTCGGGGCTGGGAGGCGACTTGGAGATACTGCCGACCCTAGGTCGTGGGCATATTTTTTGGGTGTAACTGGTATTAACGCTGCCTCCGCAGACATAGAATATTATGGGTTGAACGCTGTTGACAAAGTATCGAAGGCTCCCGCCAAAAACCCTTTAATTCACATGCTTTCTCAGAGACTCATGCGGACAAGATGACCTGGGTGGCCTTGTCGCCAGCGGCTTCATGTCTGGGGGTGTCTCAGTCGTGGCGGCAGTAAGAATATGGCTACCCGGTTCAGACGCATCCTCGCAGTCTCGGAGCAAACCTCGCCCAGGAGTGCGAGATCCATGGACGGCGAATTCTGGAAAGCACTCCGATGCATCGTCTCCCGGGATGAATGGATGGACAGCCAGCAGCTCAGTCTTGACTCAGGGCACCAGACATTCATGGCCAATTCAAGTCAATCACGCGACAATGGATGCGACGGCTCGTGTGTTCGTGTCCCCGCATCTTACGGCTACAGCCGTCGCGCAGCTGCCAGCCATCTCCCAAACATGCATCTTAGAATCTGTGGGGTAGCAAGGTTCAGCCTCAACTCAACCCCCTTCCTAGCACCGCCGACATCATTCGCACTGAGAGATCGAAGGAGAGAAGCTGCCGACTGCCGAAACCCGCTGCTCTACGAATCGTCGTCGTCCAGGAGCCTTGTCTCAATCCAATACAACGTGTGGCGTCTTATCTCTTCCCCCTCGTCGAGTTCTAGGCCAAAAGCGCTGTCGTTATTGCTTTTTCAGCCGCACGCCGTCTCCCTTGCGTCAGTGGTCATCAGCTCGTGCTGTTTGGTCCATCAACCCTCATATCGCCGCCGCAGCAACGCAGCGATGAACCGGTAGACCGACGCATGCGGGACCAAGCAGCCATGGAGTGATGCGTCTCCCAAGGCCTGCTGACCTACCTCGCTTCGACCATGCATTCTAGCGGCCTTCGCAAACTCATATTGGGAATGGGAATGGCTCTCGGTTCAATGGCACACAGAGGGGCAAAATTGCGACCGCTGTCCCGTTCTGGGCACTGGCCGACAAACTTTGGAGCATGTCTCATGGGAGGGAATGCCTGGTACGTCTTGTTCTCGCCTTCACTGGGCCGCAGCAAAAGCAATCCCCTCACCTTGATAGTAGATGAGCATTGGATCGTCTCATGGGGCAAAGAAAAACAGCCCATGGCAGTAGGCGCAATGATGTCCGAGCTGCGGCCTTGCACCCGCCTGCTGCGACGTTGCGGGCCAGCATCTCTGGCAGAATCCGCAACCACATTCCCTGGGCCATACGGGGTCAGCTTCGAGACTCGAACGGAGAATGCTCATTGGCTTGGGACAATGCCCATGCGACTTGCAGCACGGCGCCGCTGCCGTCACGCTTGTTCGCTGGTTGCCCCTGGCGGTGCCCCAGGGTGAATCACGGGTGGGAGTGTCTGAGAGGCAGCAAAAAGTAACGACAGGGAGCGACGGAGACGGTCGACTGCAACATTCTATCATGTTTCCCATTTAGGAGCCGGCCATCCCTCTCTGCGCGGTGCCGTCCTCCAGGTCCTGCCTTGTAATGCTGCCGAAGACTCATCGACACATGGCTGTGGTGTAGTCAATCATCTCCTCTGTCATATTACCATCCCTTGTTCGGTATTCTGGCGTCTGTTTTCTGCAAGAATCGTTGCGTTTGCATTCGCTCATCACATCGCTTTGGTGACCGGAGCATTGACTCGTCGATCGGAACACAGCATCGGCGAACAGGCGTGGCGGCCATCGGCAGTTCTAAGCGGAAAAGAAGTCTCATCACCGGGGAAAGCGGTAGCGTTTGACCCTTTGCAGATCTGGGAACGAACGGGTATCTGCATCTTACCTGTCTCGCGTGTCTATCGATCATCCAGACGTCGTTTTCTTTCGCCATAGCCGCGCGCCTGGAATCGATAACAGAAGAAAGCTCCAAAACGACTGCCGGTTGCTCAACTCGCATCATCTCGGCCATCTGAGCTGTTTGGAATGTCCCTGCATTGGATCTGTTGAAGCCTGGGGCAACGGAAAGCAGTAAACGACGCCCGTCGTTGATCGGTTGCGGCATCGTGGGCAAGGGAGGCGGAAGCGGAGCCGGCGACGGACGCGGAACGGTTGCTGTTCTTGCAGCAGGCAAGCACACGTTGGGGGCGTCAAGGCCGATTACCTCGTACCGGACAGTCAAGACGCGCATCGGGCAGTTCGGCTTGAATCTTGGCCAGCGGCAACGGATATCGTGGGCAAGGACGAAGCGAGGAGAACGCTCGCATTGCGCGGCGGCAAGTCGGGTCGACACCGCGTGCCGCAGTGAATATCGCAGCCTCAGGGGCATCTCTACCACTGGAAGGCACTCAGGGGAGACTTCCGGCAGACAGCGGGACGGGAGCCACCAGGCACACGGGAAGCTGAGGTGGAAAGACGACTGCTGTTGAGTGAACACTGCGACTGGCCTGGACCTGGACCTCGCTGTGCTGCGCCGAACCTAACTACCTTACCTACCTAAACAGCACTACAGTCACTGCACTTCACTACACTGTGCTAGACTGGACGGGACTGGGTTGCCGCCCCCCCGCGTCGTTGTTGACTTCGACTTCCGTCGTCGCTCGGCTCGCGCCACTCTTCACTCTTCATCCTTCTCTCCTCCACATTCTACATCCGAGCCTTCACAACGCAGGGCCTTCCGGCAAATAGCTTACCTGCGTCCTTTCCATCTCCTTCCTCGCTTCTTTGGACCCAGCATCGCAATTACCTCCCCGCCAGCAGCTTTAAGCTTTAAGCATTAGGTAAGTCGGCTCGCTTCCTCGTCGTCTGCTCAAGGCTCTTCTCTCGCCATCTTGTCTGTTCCCCTTTTCCTGTCTTCACAGCATCACCAAGGGTCAACAAGCCGCCTCTCCCCGAATTTTTTGCGCCAGGCCGATCGATCTCTTTCGAAGCCCCATCTTGCTCGATAGCTTGTTCTATCTTACTTACTCTCGCTTCATCTCAGTGCCTGTCTTGGGAGCAACATTTGCCTTCGTCGGCCACGAGCCCGTTTGCACCATCACGTCAGGTAGTCGGGAAGACGCCACAAGGTCAGTCATCCCATGTCCGATCATCCCTCTGGTTCCATCTCGAGCTGCCTCTGCACCGTCCCTGGCGCTGCCACTTCCCCTTGCCCCTCATGCCACTCTCCTCCAGTTCTCGACGCGTTTCACTGCGCCTCTTCTATCCGATTATGGAAATCTGCTTCCACTGTCCTCTGTCCCGCTTCATCCAGCTTGCATCCCATGCCGGCTTCGACCTGCAATCAAAGGCCGCTTTGCTTACCGCCTAGTACAGATCTCTGTTCCGCCGTCGGATCGTTTCCATCTCCAACCATCCTTCGAAGCGAATCTGTGGCTCTTGGAGTAAGTTTCAGGGCTCCCCGCGTGTTGCAAGCGGTGCACTTCAGCTGCCGAAGCTGCATACTCGATGGCGCAAGAGGAGGGGTCCCTCCTTGCAATCATTTGCATTGTCATCCTCACGATCATCATCCACCGCTTCTAGTCAGCTCCCGAAACCCCCCTTGCCTAAAGCCCATTCTGCCAACCCAGCGCTCCATAACAAAAGTTTCATGGCGCTCTGCAAAACAAGACAAGGTCATGGCTGACATTCCCCTCCGACAGGCAACCCACGAGTCGTATCATCATCAGACTTTGACCGACCACAAAATGGACGCGAGCACTGGTGTCGCCGCCCCCTACCTCGCCAACCCAGCTGGACGCAATGTCCATGGCCATGGCCCTGCCCACGCGGGCGTCGACCACATGATGAGCCAGTTTGCCGGTCTCACTCTCGGGGGTATGGGAATGCCCAACAACTCTGGCCCGCTTCCCATGGGACCTGGCCACTTTATGGTCGGATCCGATGGACAGTTTGTTCTTGCTCCAATGCCTGCTGCTCAGCCCATGGGTATGGGCCACGCGCAGGACAACCCTTACAACAATTTTGCATTGCCTGCTGGTGGCTATGGCGGCCCTTACGTCGGCCTCCCCATGCCCCTCATGCCCTTCACCCCAGGTCGAGCCAACGCTGGCCAGTCTCGCATCGAGCGTGGCAACTCTGACGTTCCGGGTCTCGAGAACCGCCGTGGTTCGTACTCTACCACGGAGTCGACCCCAGCGACCCCCTTTTACGGTGCTGTGTCTCAGCGCGACGGCGGCCCCCGCGTTGCCAGTCTCGATCGCTCCGCATACACGACGCCATCTCCTCAGCAGATGGGTCTCACCAACCTCCATGCGGACCCTGCCAAGTCGGCCATCGCCACGGTCTCCGACCGCACCATTGACGAGCTCCTGAAGAAGGACCCTGCCATCCCCAGAGCTGTTCCGGCCGTCTTCACCCCCCCTGGTCAGATGAAGAGCCTTGAGCAGAGCCTGGAGAACCGCATCCCTGGCAACCGAAATGTGTACATCCGTGGGATTCACCCAACGACCGACGACCGATTGCTCTACGAGTATGCCTCGCGGTTTGGACCTGTCGAGACCTCCAAGGCCATCATCGACACCAACACTGGAGCGTGCAAGGGGTACATCCGTGCCCGCTCTCGACTCATTTCATGATGCTAACGGCCCGCAGCTTCGGCTTTGCCAAATTTTGCGATGTCCATGATTCCGAATTGTGCATCCGTGGCTTCCACCGCCTGGGATATGAAGTTGGCTTTGCACGAGTAAGTCGCTTGCCCTGCCATCGCGATGATGTGTGCTAACCCTGTCAGGAATCCTTCAACTCGAGACTGAAGGCCGAAGGCGATGAAGGTTCCACCAACTTGTACATCTCCAACTTGCCCAAGAGCTTGACTGAGGTGGTGAGTTTCTGCGCAAAGCCCTCCAGTCACATCGCGCCAAATTGACGCTCTGCAGGAACTCGCAACCATCTTCCTTGGCTACACCATCCTGTCCAGCAAGATCCTCCGAGACAGTATGGGTAACAGCCGTGGTGTTGGCTTTGCTCGGTACGTTCGAACGTCGATTGCAGAGAGGGATACTCGAACTAACATGCCTGCCAGATTTGAGTCCCGCGACATCTGCGATGAGGTGATCCGAAAGTTCAACGGTGTCAGCATCGGCGAAGAGGCCCTCCTCATGAACATTCGATATGCCGACACTCCAGCTCAGAAGGAGCTGAAGCGCGTCACCGCCGAGCGTCGTCAGTTCCGCACAAACGAGTATAACATTGGCGCCTACGGCACACCCCTTGTGGGCATGAGCCCGACCTTGTATGGCCAGCAGTCGCAGTGGCGACGCACGCTTCCAATTCGAAGGTGAGTATTTCGTGGCCCTGCACTGCAGCAACGTTTTCTAAGTGACTCTACTTTTAGCGGCATTTCAACGTCGTCGAATGATGATGGCAACGTGATGAGACACTCGGGAGCCCGTCGTGGATTGTCCGAGTATGCTCCACGTCTTAGCATCTTCAGCACGTACTGACCTCTTGATCAGGACGGCCACGAGCGCGAGCGCGGACGCTGTTTCTACCCCCAACTCCTCGGAGTGTGACGAGGGCGTTACGATTCACGCGGACCCGACCGTCGTCGCCGTCGCTGACGAGAGTGTTCAGTCGTCGCCATCGGCCAAGGAGGCGCCGAAGAAGGAGACCAAGTGAGGTGTCTCTTTGGCGGCCAGATGTGCTGCACTGTCTCTGGCGTATCATGTGCCATGCGCATTGTTTTCGCTTCTTGTAGTCCTGTTTTGGAGCCGCGGACTCGAGGCATCACGACAGTATTATGCCATCGCGGAACATTTTATGGTCTGAAGATAGCTGATGCTAATGATGAGCTGTGTGAGGAAAGAGGTCCCATTTTACACACTTTGTACTTTAGATTCTAGGGAACGGAAATTGTGGCGGAACAGGGAGGGGATGGCCTGGCATTGTAATGAAGATTGATTCATCTTGAGGCTCATTTGAACCGGACGTGATGCAATCAAGTAGTCCCTGGCCGGTCTTCCTAGTAGCTCCAAAAATGGATATCATGATTCCCCGATCTATGCTGCTAGCTTCGACATGTCCTGCTGAACTGCGTCCGTGGGGTCGGTACTTTGCAAGGCATGCAACTCTGTGGGTGGCCCACTGCTTGACCCGCTTGCATCCACAACGTCAATCGATTCGTTGCTTTTTACCCCCTCATCTTCTTCATCCTCATCCTCGTCCTCGCCCTCGCCCTCGTCTTCGTCTTCGTCTTCCCCTTCCTCACCGTCTCCCTCCCCGGATGCCTGCCTGGCTTCCAGCTTGGCAGCTTTCTCCTTGATCGCAGCCTCTAGGTCCTTGAGCATCTTTTTTGTAAAGCCAGAGGCCTCGACGGTGGCATCCAATCTCTTGACGCCACCCTTACCCAAGCTCTTCTTGGCGTCTTTGAAGAATGGCCCCGGCTGGGTGCCTGTAAAGTGAAACCGACGTTGGAAGAATCGCTTTATGCAGTTGACATCTCGGTCAAAATACATTTCGGCGTTTTGGTGTTCCATGGAGACCATTTGAGGGAAGTCGATGACGACAGGCTCGAGCTTGACCGACTCTTGCCCGTCGTCGGACGTTGTCTTTTCTTCCTTGACCAGGATGTTGAATTCGTTGAAGTCGCCGTGAATTAGGCCATTGCTGGCAAATCGCAGGACGAGGGCAATGAGGTCGGCGTATAGGGATGCTGGGTCGGGGACTGTCGCAATCTGCCGGAGGGGAAAGGCGTCTATCAGGGTCATGACGATGGTATGCCGGGACTGCGCCAGCGGCACTGGAACCGGATAGCCCTCCTCATACAGCGCCTTCATAAAGGCAAACTCTTTCATGGCGGCTAGCCTGGACAGGTACATCCAGGACCCGGAGGCGCGGTTCTTGAGGTAGTCTCGGTTCGACTTGACGGACCGAAACGATATTCTGCCCAATCGGTGAATCTTCAACACCCGCTGCGCCCCCTTATCGTCCGCAACAACCATGATGTCGCTCTCTTTTCCCACTCCGATTCGGTTTCCGACGCTGTAAAGGTCTTTGCGGGTGGCGTGGGTGTGCAGGGCAAGGTAGTCGAGACCGCCGTACGTAAGACGGTAGCCATCGTACTTGGCTTCTTTAGCTCTGGCGATGAGACCGACTTTCGCGAGGGCAGATATGCTCCTGTGGACGCCGCTTGCGCCTCCACGAAGGCGGGAAAGCTTTTCGATCAACGGCGTAGGCACAATTTCGTGGTTTTTGCTGCCCTTTTCAACCTAAGCATGGCCATTAGGGTTGTCCAGAATTCGCTTGGACGCAGGAGACTTACCGCTGTGAGAACTCGCCAGTCTTCGGACGCCAAATGGCGCATTGCCCGCGTGTCCAACTTCATATTGTATGTAATACAATAATGGGTTTATTGCTTGAAATCTCGTCAATAGAGATGCTGGCCGTCGACGGGCTTGAATTATACGTCGGTGGTGGGGCGAGGCAAGAAATTTGGCTGATAAGATCTAATCGATAGCATTGCAACTTCCTTTATCGCGGAACAACGTTTCGGAGATCACACCAAGCACGGCACGTGATTGCAAGGCTGGGGTGGCCCTTTCGTGGCAGGCGCCAGCGCCTCGCGTAACCAGAGCACCCTGATCCTGATCCGCGTCCATCACTTTTTACCACCTCCATCCAACCCACACTAGCGACGCCTTTATTATTTGAGCCATCACGCGCTCGTGTATCTTTGGCCTCGAGAACCAGTCATTACCCGGCGCCTCGTCGACTAACTCTCCGTTTGTCCGGCTCGACATCTTGACGTCAACATGGCTCAGGACAGCGATGCGCCGAAGGCGGTCAACAAAGGCAAGGGAAAGGCCGTGGACGAGCGCAAGGGTGAGAAGCCCACTCTGAATGGCAAGAAGGAGGATAAGAAGGATGGTACTCTTCGTCGAGCTGGCCTCAATGTGCAACCTGTCGCTGACCAAGCACCAGCCGCCGAGGAGGAGCTTAACGAGGAGGACCAGCAGCTCAAGAATGAGCTGGATATGATGGTGGAGCGCTTGATAGTAAGATTCACCAACGCGAGCCTTCATTAGTGAGGACGATGACCCTGACCATCTCTCTGCAGGAGTTCAACACGGACACGAAGCGTTGCAGGAACATCCTGGAACTCATGAAGATCTCGATCAAGACCTCGACATCATCGATGACGGCAGTGCCGAAGCCGCTGAAGTTCCTGAGGCCACACTACGAGACGTTGATCAAGCTGTACGACGATTGGCCAGTTGGTGTGAACAAGACATCGCTGGCAGACGTTCTCTCCGTCATTGGCATGACCTATTCGGACGAAGACAGACAAGACACAGTCAAGTACAGACTGCTCGCGCCTGAAAGTGATATCGCCTCATGGGGCCACGAATATGTCCGACATCTGGCACTGGAGCTTGGCGAGGTGCATGGCAAGCGCATCGCGGCTGATGTGCACACCAAGGACCTGATCGACCTGGTCTGGACCTTGGTACCCGTCTTCATTAAGAGCAACGCAGAGGCTGATGCCGTGGATCTCATGACCGAGCTGGAGGTCATCGAGGAAATGCCCAACTTCGTTGACGAGGAAACCTATGCCCGAGTATGCCTATACATGGTCAGCATGGTTAACCTGCTTACTTACCCCGAAAACGAAATATTTCTCGGAACCGCACACCAGATCTACATTGACCACAACCAGTTTGCTCAGGCGATGGTTCTTGCCATTCGACTGCATGATGTCGAGCTGATCAAGGCCGACTTTGACAAGGCCGAAGACCCGGCGCTGAAGAAGCAGCTAGCTTTCTTGATTGCCCGCCAAAGGATAGTCCTAGAGTTGACCGAGGAGACTGAGGAAGAACAGGTGTACTCGGAGTGCTTGTCCAATCTGAAGCTGTCGGAACACTTCAAGTCGCTGGCCAAGGAGCTGAACATCTTGGAACCCAAGACCACCGAGGACATTTACAAGAGCCACCTGGAGAGTAGCCGGGTGGCTGGCATGACCAACCTCGACTCTGCTCGGCACAATCTCGCGGCTGCCTTTGTCAACGCCTTTGTCAATGCTGGCTTTGGCAACGATAAAATGATGCTGGTGGACGGTGAGAAGGAGACGTGGATCTGGAAAACCAAGGCGGATGGAATGATGTCGACGGTCGCCTCAATGGGTACCCTGTTGTTGTGGGACATCGAGAACGGCCTCGACAAGATTGACAAGTACACGTATGCTAGCGAGCCCGAGATCTCGGCTGGCGCCATGCTTGCTATTGGCATCATGAACTCCGGTGTTCGGATAGACTCCGAGCCGGCTTTGGCGCTCCTGGGCGACGCGGAGAAGCTCCATCACCCGAGCCCATTGGTCAGAACGGCCTGCATCATGGGTCTCGGCCTGTCTTACGCTGGCTCTAATAAGGCAGAGGTGCTGGACCTTCTGCTTCCGATCGTCAGCGACTCCTCCGAAGACATGCAGATCTCGGCCATGGCAGCGTTGTCCTGCGGCTTGGTATTCATTGGATCGTCGCACCCTGACGTCTCTGAGACTATTGTCACGACCCTTATGGATGAGGAGCGAAAGCCCCAGCTGACGGACAAATGGTCGCGATTCCTGGCTCTTGGCTTGGGCCTGCTCTTCTTTGGACGACAAGAAGAGGTTGACGTTATTCTGGAGACGCTGAAGGCCGTTGACCACCCCATGGCCAAGCCCACGGCTGTGCTGGCCGAGATTTGTGCTTGGGCAGGCACCGGCGCTGTCCTGAAGATTCAGGAGCTCCTGCACATATGTAACGAGCACATGGGGGAATCTGACGACAAGAAGGGAGACGAGCTGCTGCAGGCTTATGCCGTAATCGGCATTGCCTTGGTGGCTATGGGTGAGGACGTTGGCCAGGAAATGGTGCTACGGCAGTTTGGCCATCTTATGCACTACGGAGAGGCCAACATCCGAAAGGCTGTGCCCCTGGCTATGGGCTTGGTTAGCCCGAGCAACCCGCAGATGAAGGTCTACGACACGCTTTCCAGATACACCCACGACACGGACCCCGAGGTCGCCATCAACGCCATCTTCGCCATGGGCATGCTCGGTGCCGGTACCAACAACGCCAGACTGGCTCAGCTGCTGAGGCAGCTGGCTAGCTACTACCACCGTGACCAGGACGCTCTCTTCATGGTCCGCATCGCCCAGGGCCTGCTACACATGGGCAAGGGCACCCTCTCCATCAACCCGTTCCACACGGATCGCCAGGTCCTCTCCCACGTGGCCGCCGCTGGCCTCTTGGCCACCATGATCGCCCTGATCGACCCCAAGGAGTTCATCACCGGAAACTCTCACTACCTCCTCTACTTCCTCGTCCCCGCCATGCACCCCCGCTTCCTCGTCACGCTGGACGAGCAACTGAAGCCGCTCAAGGTCAATGTCCGCGTTGGTCAGGCCGTGGATGTTGTCGGCCAGGCCGGTCGCCCCAAGACCATTACCGGGTGGCAGACGCAGAGCACCCCGGTGCTGCTTGGCTACGGCGAGCGTGCGGAGCTGGAGGACGAGGAGTACATAAGCTTGAACAGCACGCTGGAGGGCTTGGTTATTCTGCGCAAGGCAAGATGCCCGATTCCCTGAAGACCAGCCGAACGATTGCTGACTGACGTGAACAGAACCCCGAATGGCGGGACGGGCAATGAACGGATGCGGGGCAGGATTGGGGCACGGCACAGCGCTTCGTTGGGGAGCCCAGGCCGCTGTTTTACCTGTATAGTAATCCTTCTGTAAGCAGCCAAGAGCGGTTCGCGCGCAGCTATGCATTGATAGACGGCCAAAAAATAAAGCGCGAAGCGAAACATGACAGACGAGGCACAGGCAGGCATAGCTAGTTATCCAAGATGCCTTTCTATTTTGGGGGTTTCCAAGGTTGAGAAAGGCTGCTGCCTAGGTAGGCACTGCTACCACGTATCCGGCCCAAACGTCTCCCCTTCGGGCACCGTCCTGTACGAGCACGCCTGCCAGTCACAGCCTTGCTTGTACACCTCGGTGCCCCACCAGCTGAAGCCCTTCATCCAGCCGGGGTAGATGAAGCCGAAGAAGACGACGACGATGCCAAAGGCGAGGCTCGAGTCGAGGGCGGCGCTGAGGGTCATGGTGTACTTGCCCCACCAGGCACTGGCGCGGCGCTTGACGAGATAGTTGAAGACGTAGCAGACGACGGCCCAGACGGAGAAGTTGAGCCCCGTGGCGGGGGGGATCCAGCCCATGGCGCCGAAGACGACGGGGAGGTTGACCTTGCGGAGGATGCTGTGGCGCCTGCGGCGGGCGTAGAGCCAGAGCGGGATGGGGAGGAGGGCGCCGAGGGGGAAGCACCAGACGAGGGCGCGGTAGATGGCCGTGGGGCCCAGGAACTCGCCGGGGCCGACGACGCCCCAGAGGATGGAGCCGTTGAAGTGGACGCGGGCGATGGGGCAGGTGAAGCCGTTGACGGCGTCGGAGGTGCAGATGCCCCTGACGTTGGCGAACATCCAGTTCAGGACGCCGATCTGGGTGACCGAGGAGACGAGTGTGGCGACGACCTGGACGAGGAACATGATGCGCGGCGGTATCTTCATGTAGTGGCCGAGCTTGAGGTCCGAGGCGAACTTGATGCCCTGGGCCGACGAGATGTAGCCGTAGGTGACGAAGACCATGTTGGCGATGGGCCGGCCGGGGAAGACGGCGCCGCAGATGAGCTGGCAGATGAGGTAGATGCTGCTGTGCTGGTTGGTGACGGCCATGATGATGCCGTTGGGGATGAAGAAGACGGCGCCGATGCCGAGGGCGAGCAGCAGGCCGTACCACGGCAGATGGACGGGGTAGCTGCGAGGGGCGGGTCAGCACGCGAATCCGCAGCATGCAAGGGGCAGGGCTCACTATTCGACGAGGAACATGCCAATGGCCGCCATGGACGCAAAGGTCAGCAGATACCAGCTCAGCGGCGCATCCTTGTAGCGGCTCATCAGACGGCTATGGATGTCCTCGCGGCTCAGCAGGCCGTCGACGTTGGATGTCGGGCTCGACGTGCGAGCATAGCCGCCACTGCCGAGGGATGCGCTCGAGGCGGCGCGCGACTCGTCGACGGGTTGGTACACCGGCTTGCCGTTTTCCCGCGCCTCCTCCAGTGCCCTTTTCCACGTCCGCCAGATGTCCTGCCCGTGCCAGCACAAGGTATGGGTCAACAGGGCGGCGAGCCCGGCAAACTGCACGCCATAGCTGAGCATGTACGTCACGGGCAAGAAGACCCTGCTGTAGCTGGCGTAGGCTTCCTTGTCGAAGAGAAAGTCGGGCGTCAGGATCTTGCTGACGTCGTAGACGTTGCCCGTGTTGTCGAAGACGCCGGCAGAGAGGATGGGCATGTACGACGAATAGAGCACGTTGGAGTAGTAGAAAATGGGGGCAACAACCCACATGACAACGGCCAGGCCGCCAATGACGTTCATCGCGGCCCAGAACGGCACGAGGAGCGGCGAGCCGACGTAGGCGATTTGCGCCCAGTCAAAGGTCATGGGGAAGAGCCCGAGGCCCGAGGCGACGCCAAACAGGTTGGCGATGACGACGTTGTTGGGCGCAAACCAAGTGACGACGCTGAAGTAGCTGAGGGCGGGGAACAGCAGGCCCGGCAGGAAGTAAAAGGCAAAGGCGGCGCCCCAGACGAGGTAGAAGAACTTCCAGCGGCTAACGGTCCAGCCGTTGGCGGGCTTGTTGTCCTGCTTGTGAAGGGTCGAGAACATGGCGGCGGACATGAGCGTGCCGGGCCAGATCATGCCGCTCGGGCGGACCAAGAAGCGGCGGGCCATGCCGGCGAAGCCGTAGCCCAGGATCTGCGTCGAGATGGTCAGGAGGAGCTGGTAGGCGATGGGCGCCTCCTGGTTGTAAAACTGCGTCTGCTCCACGATGACGTCCGTCGCGAAGGCGAAGCCAAAGGCAACATTGCTGCTGACATAGACGCACGTGTGTTCCTTCTCGTTCCATCGCCCCTGCGCCAGCCAGAGGCGCCAGGAATTGAGCTTCTTGGGGCGGCGGACAGGGTCCGCCCGCTCCACCGTCGACGGCATGCGGACGCCGTCGACGAATTCTCCATCCGGGTCATAAGGTCGTTTCAACAGAAGGTCCCACAGGTGGCCCAGGGGATGAACGAGAAGCAAGGCAATAACGGGCGTGATGGCGACGCTGGGGTATCGCAAGGAGAAGAACAGGTTCGTAGACGAGCCGAGTATGGAGAAGAGGACGGAGAGGCACCACATCCGCGGCGTGTTGATGGACAGGGCCGTGTTGTCAGTGGGAGAGACGGAGGCTCGGACTGCCTCGTGGGGGGAGTTTTCGTGCGCCTCGTGGTCGGCTTCCGAGGACTGGTCGTCGTCGAGCACCAGTCCGTCTTCTGTGGCCAGGTCGTCGTCCTTGACTTGGTCGAGGATCTCGCCCGACAGCGGCGCCTCTGCCAGTCCGAAGCGCCCCTCGAGGCCGGAGACGAGGGCGGCGCCATCGAGATCCTCCGACTTGCGCGACGACTGCCTGGACACCAGGGAGCGCCTGGAGCTGAGGCTTCTCTGACTCCTGGCGGCGTCGCGAACACGGCGAAGCTGGTGGGCGTCGTCGCCGTCGTCGGAATCGCCGTCGGCGGGGGAGGCGTTGCGACTTGGCGTCACGGCGACGGAGCCGTAGGGCGAAGAGTCTTGACGGGAGGCGCCAGCGGCGGAGCGCAGGAAGGGAGTCTTCTTGGAAGCCATGTCGTCGTCGTCGTCGTCGTCGTCGTCGTCGTCGTCGGCAGCGGCGGCGTCATCGGGATGACGAGGACGACCAAGAGCCGGGTCGGCTATTGCCTCGCTGGCGCGCGGAGAGGGGTGGGCATGGTGAGATGTAGCACGAGTGCGCGAGGCGGCCACGGAAGAAGACGTGTCGGACGGCAGACGGATCCGGATCTGGCTCGGGAACAGCGGTTCGGGAAGAGGCGAGGCGAGAGCCTCCGAGACAGTGGACCGCGCGGTGGAGGACGTGGACGCTAGGGTCTGCAGCTGGAGAGAGACGACGCCGCCCTCGTGCAGATGAGAGGAGTCGTCGCTTCGCTCGCGCACCCTAGTCTCAGCCGTCGACGAGGAGGAGCGAGTGGTGGTGCTCGTCTTGATGGACTTGGTAGCCTCGGTGCGCCGGCCCATGGCGGGGCCGAATGACGGAGGCGGCGGGGACAGACGACGGTTCCAGCGGCTAGACCACTATGAATCCCCGTCCGCAGCGCTCCGTAGCAGCGATGAGGCCGCCGTCTGTGGTCGTCGCGGGTGTCTCTCCCCTGGCCGTCGGTCCGTCTGCCGCTCGTCGTCACTGGCCGGGGGGCTGCATTGGCCGGCTGGAGGCGGGCGATTGTGCAGCTCCGATGCGCGAACGAATAGATGAACGAGGTGCAGCGACGAGGGCAACCTCGCTAACGTCGAGGCAGCCCTGTCGCGTGGGGCCGTCGGCGTAATGGATGGGTGAGGCGGCAAGGATGCGCGGTGCGACGACGGGCCAGGCCGCACCCTCGAGGCTGAAGCCGACCTGGATTGATCATGGACTGCTGACGAGGGGAGGCCCAGCGGCTGCCAATGACGACCTCGAAGAAGCATCTTGAAGATGCCACAGGTCATCCATCCAACGGATCTCAGCCATGGTTTGCATGTCGGATACGTCGTTGCTGCAGACGTACCTTATGTAGGAGAACGTTTGCGGAAGTCCTGAATCAACAAAGTACTTCGCGCGCATGTTGCGATTGGCCATCAGCAAGAGCCACAGACCCTGCATCGACATGCCGCGTTTGGCGAGGCCGCGCTGCATTCCACCCGCCTGCAGCTCATCAACCAACACCGAGAGAGACAGACCCCTGTCGTGTCTCCGTCGCGTCTCCCACACCTCTCTAGTCTCCCACGTAATACCGTTGTCTTATAATGACCCTGAGTACCTTTTCTAGCAAGAGCCAATAGTTCGATGCGCAAAGCCGAGGTACAGAGTATCAAGACCTTGGAACTGGGCACGAGGTGCCGACGTGGAGTCGTGTCGGTCGTGCGGGCTGCCACATCCCGGCTCTTGCAGGCGGATAATCTGATAAGTGCCCTGCAGTCGTCTCGTACGACAATTGAGAAAGATCTTTTTTTACGCAGTCACGCTCGGATGTCCGCAGCCACATGTGCGAGTACTCACAGACAAGGTGGGTATGGTATCAGTTGAAGACTTTTGTTCGCAGGTCTGGAGGCTTTCTGTCTCGTTGCGGGAGGCTCTCGTCGTTTCAGGCTCTGGCTTGCCTTTCCTTTCTATACAGTCCGTAATACGAGACACTCCAAACACTTCTTCAACAGAGGCCAGCAGAAAGGGTCACAGCGCAATGTCTCGGCGCGTGGCGGGAGGCATTGTATCATCCCTCGTCTACGGAACCACGATGGGCTCGGCCGACGCCAGTGGAGGCATGCGGCCGGAAACGGCAAACCGAGGAGGCGGCTGCGACAAAGCCCGTGCGGTGCAATATGCGGGACGTTTCGCCGACTACATCTCGAGCATTTACTGGGACATGCTGTGCAAGGATCGCAGGTCCCTACCTTGCTCGTGGAAACCTACCTAGCGTAATTTAGGGCGCCGTGGGGGGCCACAGCAGCCACCAAAATCTCTCACGTGCAGGCGGCGATGCCTCGCAGCCTCAGGTTCCAGATTCCGCCTCATGCCCTTCATCACACCAAGCACGCGAGATGGCTGCGTCGCTAACCGCTGCGAAGCAGCAACTGAGGAGCCTCATGAAGCAGAGGCTGGCCGGCGTGCCCCAGGACTCGGTGCTCGCTCAGAGTACGGCCACCAGCGAGTGCCACCTGCTCTGCCGTTCTCGTCGCTCACCAGCGCAATAACAGGTCGCAAGATATTCGAGTCCCTCAAGGGCTTCAAGCCTTACAAGGATGCCAGCCGCATCAGCATATACCTGTCCATGCCGGCGGCCGAGGTGCAGACAGACGCCATTGTCCGCCATGCCCTCGACGCCGGAAAGCAGGTCTTTGTCCCGTACCTCCACAAGTCGCCGCTGGAGACGTCAAACTCGCCGGCACGGGTGATGGATATGGTTCACCTCAAGAGCGTTCAGGACTATGAAAGCCTGAAGCTGGACCGCTGGGGCATCCCCAGCATTGATCCGGCCACTGTTCACGACCGGCAGCGCATTCTGGGCGGGCCCGACGTCCACAGATCGGACGTGTCGACTCTGGATCTGATGCTAATGCCCGGTGTGGCCTTCGACTTTGACGAGACTGGTTCCGTCCGGAGACTTGGCCACGGCAAGGGGTTCTACGACTTCTTCCTCCACAGGTACCTGGCCAAGATGGGTCCCTCGGGTGGGAGCCTCGACAGACCACCGCTGCTGCTATATGGCCTGGCGCTCACAGAGCAGCTGCTGTCTGCCTCGTCTGGTGAGCTGGTCCCTATGGGTCCCCATGATCATAACCTGCATGGCCTGGTACTGGGAAGCGGAGAAATAAGAGAATCCTCAAACAGCAACATATAACGCCTTGTCCAGGACGACTATATCCGTACAATGATGGTTGGGAACATCGTCTCACGCCTGTACCGACTAGACACGACACCTCATCAGGTCAGGTAGGACCTGTGGGTTGAATACTGGCATGCATCTCTGTATGACCTCGACTGGCCGTATCGAGGTGCTTCGCCTCCGACCCGGTAAGGATAGGACTTGAACAAGGCAACCGTACGTAGTTGGCTGTCGGCCCATCGGGCATCATTATCCAGAGGCGCCGCACAGGTTTGCTCCCTGTCGGTCTCTCAACTTGTGGCTGCCTGCCACCTGGGTATTTTAGGCTGGATCTGTGAGACTGAAGTCATAATTCTACAAGCTTTGCTTTCATCGTCCCACCGGGTCAAGCGAACGCCATCTTGCCACTGACTCGCTGCTGTGGCGGCAATGCTAATTTAGGCTCCCTTGAGCGCGGAGCGGAAAAACAACCGGCGGGCTGGACTTCCCATTGCCCCGCCAAGGAAAGACCCCCGTGCCATCTCTACAGCCAAACTCGAGCCTGGAGGCGGGCTTTATCCCTTTTCTTCTGGGACAATCCCAACAACGAAAAACCGGCCTTGTTTTGTTTCTCATCTAGACGCTGTGTCACCAGCCGCTCGCACTGCCTCTTCCTCTCCTCGCGCCGCCCTCACACCGTCAGGCCGCTTCTGCAGCACCTCCCCGACCGCAGCCGGCCCACGTGAGGCTCATATGCGCCGCCTCCTCCATTTTGCGCTGAAGCCTCTCGACGATCCCTCCGGTCCCTCAGCCCTCCCTCCCGAACTTGTCACACTGTCCACGATGGCTACAAACGGTGCGCGTGAGGCTTTCGCGCCGTCGGACGTCTTGGCCGCGGTGATGACCATGAGAAGCGGGGAGCAGGAAAACAAGACCAAGGCCCATCAGTATCTGGAGCGGTTTCAGAAATCCGTGCGTCCTTGGCCGTCTCTTTCACTCTACGCCCTTGGCCTGCTGACTGAACTGCTGTGTAGAAGGATTCGTGGGCAACCATCATGGGGATACTCCAGTCCAAGGCTGAGCCCGAAGCAACCCTCTTCGCCGCCATCACTCTTCGCGGAAAGGTTTGATCAATCTGGTGCTCGCCGCGCAGCATCATCGGGCTAACCATTTCGCAGTTGACCTACGACCTCCCCACGCAAGTTCCCCCGAGCGAGCTTCCAGCGCTTCGAAGCCAGATCCTCCTGCTGTTGAAGCACTTCGCAGCGGGGCCGAAGCCAATCCGAGTACAACTCTGCGTGTGTCTGGCCATTCTGGCCATACAGATGAAGGACTGGCACGACGTGCTCCCATCCGTGGTCCAGTCCCTCGGTGACAGCCCTGAGAGCCATGCATGCATCCTGGATTTCTTGCGGGTGCTCCCCGAGGAGGTGACCGAAGGTCGCAAAATCACCCTCTCTGTACGTGGATCCAACAGCCCATCGGCCCACGGCAGTCTCTCACTACACCAACTCGGCCGCTCGACGTCAACGTTCCGTCAGAATCTAATCGTTGGAAATAGGAAGAAGATCTCGCGGCTCGAACACAGGCCCTGCTAGGAGACAATACGGAACAAGTTGTGCAGCTCCTGATCAATTATGCTCAGTCCTCGCGTAAGTTTTTGACCCCGGTAATATCTTGCTGAATCTGAGGCTGATTTGATTACTTTAGCTGCGGCCGCTAGAAACCCTCAACTGATGGAATGCATTACTTCGTGGTTGAGAGAGGTTCCCGTTGCCAACATCGTCAACTCGCCTCTGTTGAACATCATATTCGATGGCGTCACGAGTGACGAGTGCGGCCAGGAAGCCTCGGAGTGTCTCTGTGTGATGCTCAGGGAGACTAGCGACGTCGACGAAAGCCAGAACGTCGTGCAGGCTCTCTTCCCCAGAGTCGTCGGCCTCAAACCCCACATTCAAAAGGTGGTTGAAGAGGAGGACACGGAGAAGTTGAAGTCCTTGACCAAAGTATTCGCTACGTCTGCCGAGAGCTGGGTTGTCGGCATTGCGCGTCAGCCTACGCAGTTTAGGCCGCTGGTGGATGCGGTTCTCGAGTGCGCGGCGCGAGATGTTGATCGAGAGGTCATCGAGCACACCTTCAGCTTCTGGTATGAGCTCAAGCAGTACCTCGTGCTGGAGAGATACATCCAAGGCCGATTGGAGATGGTAGAGGTCTACTCCAAGCTCGTCGACATTCTCCTCAACCACTTGGAATACCCGAAACCCGAGTCTGGCAACGAAGGAGATCTGTTCGATGGAGACCGCGAGCAGGAAGAGAAGTTCCGAGAGTTCCGTCATCAGATGGGAGATACCTTGAAGGATTCGTGCGACGTGATGGGAGTTACCGAGTGCTTGACCAAGGTACTCCATGCTATCCAGCTCTGGATGCAAAAGTACGCGAGCCAAGTCTCGGGCACCAACGTCCCGCATTGGCAGGAGTTGGAAGCCCCCCTGTTCGCCATGCGCGCGCTTGGGCGCATGGTGGACAAGGAGGAGAGCATCGTCCTGCCAACTCTCATGCCACTCCTGGTGCAGATCCCCAGCCACGAGAAGCTGCGCTTCGCGACTATCATGGTTCTTGGGAGATATACGGAGTGGACCGCGGCGCATCCCGAATACCTTGAGCCGCAGTTCAACTACATCGTCAATTCGTTCCAGTCCGACTCGCGGGAGATCATGAGGGCTGCAGCGTTGTCGATCAAGTTCTTCTGCACCGACTGCAAGCACCTGCTCAGCGGCCAGGTCTTGCAGCTCCAGACCTTTTACGACGAAATTCTGGACAAGCTCCCGGATCTGAGCAAGGAAGAAATAACCGAGGGGGTCGCAAACGTGGTTGCCGTGCAGCCCGTGGCGGGGACGTACCGCCTGCTCAAGCTGTACTGCGATCCACTGGTGCAGAGGCTGATGGCCAAGGCAAACAGTGCCACCAACGAGGAAAGTAAACTGGCATTGGCAGGTAAGACGAATTCTCGACTGTTGTTGCAAAGTTCGAACCGCTAACAGGGCTCTGCAGATCACCTCCAGCTCATAACCATATTTGTCCAGAACGTGATGCCGCTCGTCGGTCCGGGGGAGGCGAACCCTGCGGTCAAGTACTGGCAAGAGGTGTTCCCTATCTTGTCCACGGTCCTCGACAACTTCCTGGACTTCACCCCTATTTGCGAGAGGATCTGCAGATGCTGGCGCAACATGGTCATCTCTTACCGCACCGCTATATCCCCGCTGCTGCCAGACATGGCCAACAAGCTTGCCACCAGCTTCAACACAGCCAGAGAGGGGTGCTTCCTGTGGGTCACGTCGGCAATCCTGCGAGAGTTCTCCGAGGACCGCGAGCACGTGGACCAGGGAACCACGGACAACATTTACACCTTTTTCGAGGCGCAGACGACGGCTTTCCTAAGAGTCATGACAGAGCTGCAGCCTAAAGAGCTGCCCGATGTCATTGACGACTTCTTCCGGCTCCTGATCGACGCACTGCTGTACTACCCGCAGAAGCTGGTGCCGTCGCAGCTCCTGGTGCCCATCTTCGAGGCGTCCGTTTATGCATTGACCCTGGAGCAGCGTGATCCCCTGTCGTCGACGCTGCACTTTTTGCGAGATCTGTTGTCGTATGGCGGCAGCAATCCGGCCAGCAGCGAGGGGTTGCCAGAGCAGGCCGCCGCCGAGATCCGAGGCATCGTCAAGAACCTGTTGATGGCGCACGGCGCGAACCTGGTCAAGCAGGTGATGGCTGGCATGATGATTACGTTCCCCCGAGACTGCTTCGCGGATGGCAGCGGAGTGCTCCTGGCGCTGTTTGAACTTTTGCCAGCGGAGACGACGGAATGGGTGGCCCACACCATCCAGCTTTTGCCCCAGGGAACTGTGTCGCCGCCCGAAGCCCATAGGCTGATTACAAAGATCAAGGAGAAGCTGCAGTCTGACGATGCAAGCGGCCTCAGGCACGTCAGGGTGCTGCTGCAGGATTTCACGAACTCATATCGTCGGAGGAACGTGGCTCCTCGGGATGGCCTTGGCCAGCTGGAGGCGGCACGATTTCAGTTTTCGGGCTGAGGAGGCCCAGAATGGAGGATTTGTCCGACGTAGGAAATGAGGAGCACGACACAGATACCTTTGGAGGCGGGTGCGATTCAGCGAACTATTGCAGAGTGTTGGAGGCGAACAAAAGGCAACACGGGTGTCGAATGGAGGGAACGATGGTGTGTTGCTGGCTAATTGGACGGCGGCCGACGACTTGTCAAGCCGAGACACCCAACGAAGAACCCAAACACAGCCCTGTGGGTCCAGCATCTAGAGCAGGTAGATTCGTGGGGATGTAGGCTTGTGGTGGTGGTGGCTGTTGGAGCGACGAATGACGGGTTCATTCAGAAGAGTCATCGGGGAGGGCGCTCAGAGATAGATTTTGGAGGATCCAAGACAGCGACGGGGAGGAGTCGAGAAGTGGATGAGTATGAGACGCTACATAATAAAACAAGTTCTCTATGAGGCCGGGGCGACTATTGGACGTGGCCGGTTGTCGGTGGTCGCCCGCCTGACTCTTTGCCATTACTAATTCATACTCTCGCTAGCAGCAAAGGGCGTGAAGTTGACATGAGACTGACAAGTTGCAGACGCACACGAGCGGAGACCGGCGGGGTTAAGAGTTGGGTGTCTCTTCTTGACTCACTCTTGTGTGACTGGACATCCTTCTATCGACGTCGACGACGGCGCAACTCACCCAGTTCAAAGAGGAGCGTACAACAGCAAACTCTTCAGCGCTTCGCACAAGAGGCGGAACTGGGTACGCCTTGACTCGCGCCTCGCCACGATGGGAAGCAGAGACGCCGCCACGGACACGGGCAAGACGTATCCCCGCGTGGAGCTCATCCCGTGGGATCCCACCGACGAGGAGCAGTGCCGGCGGCTGTACGACCAGCGCGTGGCGTGCACGTGGGACCACGACTCGGTGGCCGAGTGGAAGGGCAAGATGCTGCGTGGACAGAAGGCCCTGTACTGGATCGTGAGTCTCCTGCGTTGAGCCGTGCGGTCCGGCTGCTGACTTGGGGGCCTAGGTGCTGGCGGAGGACGCGCCGCGGAGGGACGAGTTGCTGGAGGCGCATGTGAAGGAGTTTCCCAAGGTGAGGATCGTCCATCGCCGGCCTTGTCTGCTTGGACACCGCGCTCACAGGGGCACAAGGAGCGCGCGTCTCTCACGGACACGGCCGCGAGCGTCGGCCAGGCGGAGAGGACGCCGACAAAGGCCCCGTTCCTCCCCGTCGGGCACGTCGCCATCGAGGCCTTTCCAGAGCGCAACGTCCAGCTCTCCCTCCCCGCGACAACCCACTGGGTCAAGTCCCTCTACATCTCATGGTAGCCCGCACCCTCTCGCTGCCCGCGCCGCTCGCTGACAGGAACCCGCAGGGCCCTGCAGGCGTCGGGCCTCGGCCGCAGCGCCATGGCGCAGCTCGAGCGCGTCGCCGCCGCGCCGCCCTTCAGCAGCACCTTCGTCGCGCTCGACACGCTCCAGCGGGCCTTCCAGCTCCGCGAGGAGAACATCGCGGCCTGCTGCGACGCGCGCGGCGCGCCGCGGCCCCGCGAGATCCGCGCCAACGAGGAGTGGTACCGCCGCCAGGGGTACGGCGTCGTCGGCCGCAACGAGCACCTGTACGACTGGCTGAACCCGTGACGGGGAGCGCGTCGCCCTGCCGTGCGTCTTCATGGCGAAGGCTGTCGCCTGATCGGCGTGTTCCTGTCCTGGGGGTTCCAAAAGCGGGGGTTGACGGGGACAAAGGCGCGCGCGGGCGACAACTCGGCTAGATATAGCGGCACAATGGCTTCAGAACTGTAGAAGAGAACGGCTGCTTTCTAGGACTTTGTTTTGTTTTATTTAAAGCGCCCCCAAACACTTTGTAGAATCAAATGTGCCACAAGCTGCAAGCCCCGAGTTCCGCTGTCGAGACTATGGCCCCTTTGTTCGCCACGACAAAGCCCCTTGGTTGTCTCCTCAACACCATTCACCCTCCTTTCTGCAATGGCCGTTTACTTTTCTGTCGCGAAAATACACGAAAGTCGGGTTGGCGCGGCTCGACAAAGGCTCGGCACCCGGGAGCAGACCTGGACAGACTGCCGACTGTGAAGTGACACGTATAAGAGTCCGTAGAAGTAGACGGCGCTTTTCACAGCTTCCCGTCCAGTTTCTCAACTTCACCGGTCCAGAAAGCCTCAGAGAGCGGGAGACGAGTCTTGCACTTCCCTCTGGTAGACAGACTAGTTTTCGTGCCACAGCACACGCACAAACACGCAACTACCCCTATTCGCCAAATTCACGTTTCTAAATCCTGAAAGCATCAGAGCTTTGCATTCGTGAACAACACTCTCCCTATCAGTCCTTATATTACACTCGCTCTGTTGAAGCCGAGATGCCGAGGGTTACCCGCCAACAAGCCGCTGGCCAGCCCACCGGTTCAGGGTCCAAGTCGCCCGAGGACACGAACGCAGACAAGGTGTCTAAGCTCGTTCGGCGAGGCCGCAAGCCAGCCAAGGCCAAGGCAGCCGAGACTGGAGAAGCGCAAGAACAAGTCGAGGAGCAGGCCCAAGGATACAGCACAACCCAGAGTAAACGCAAGAGAGGTGACGAAGAAGAAGAGATTGACGAAGGCAACCCCTACGGTTCCAAAGAGGATGACAAGAGAAAGAAGAAGCCGGCTGCCAGAAAGGCGCCAGCTGCCAGGAAGGCACCAGCTCCTAGGAAGACGCCAGCCCCTAGGAAGACGCCGGCTCCTAGGAAGACGCCGGCTCCCAGGAAGAAACCGGCTCTCATGACAGCTCCAACGGCCCAGGCCCAAGCCGACAACCAGGACTCTGAACCGAGTATTGCTCCCAGGCCCTCCGTGTTGCCCGCGCAGTCTAAGCGCAAGCGCGGCGACGACGACGACGCCTATGCCCCCAACGAGGATGGCACGGGGAGCAAAAAGCCGGCTGCCAAGAGACCTCGAAGGGCGCCTCCAACTCGCGCACCTCGCAAGCCCGCCGCGAGATCGCAGCCCAAGCCCAAGCCCCGCGACGGCGAGGATGGCGATGAAGACGACGAGGACAACCAGAGCCCCGATGACAGCGACGGAAGCTCCTCCAGTTCTGACAACGACAACGGCAAGCAGCCTCGCCAAGCCAAGCCTCGGATTTGCGACTTCTGTACCAAGCACCCCGTGGGAATGGAGATGGTCAAGACTCGACCCTGCGACTGGGTCGAAAAGACGAAGATGGAGTGCGTGAACTGCGCCAACTACCGCCACGACAACCCGGGCAGCGGTCATGCGTGCAGGATACCACGGCAGACCAAGACGCTGTTCCGGCGGTATGCCGACAACGACCCGGACGGGTACACCGACGCGGCTTGCGACAAATGCATCAAGGGCAAGCATGCCGCCCAATGCGACGTGGACACGACGCTGCGCTATGGCTGCCAAAACTGCGTCAGCCGAAAAGGCAATTGCGTGGTGAACGGCGAGACATTGGAACGGCGGCCCAACCTCCGCCAGGGGGTCGACAAGTGGTTTCGCCACGCCTGCGACACCTGCCTTTACGGAACCGCTGGGAAGACCAACCACCCCGGCTGCAGCTGGATCCACAACCGCAAGTCCTGGACCACGCGCTGCACGCGGTGCCTCGACAAGGCCATGTCGTGCTGGGACGGCGGGAGGGTTGTCGAGCACCCGCCGGCCATCAAGCTCCCGCTGAGGTGGAGCTTGACGTTCACGCTCAACGGCGGCTGGTCGGAGCTCAGGGGCATCACGCCGTGGAGGACCAACTGCATCAGCTGCGGCTCCCAGGCCAACCACTGTCGTGCCATAGCCCAGTCCGCCAAGTTCGCCTGCAACCGCTGCATGCAGTTCGGCATCGACTGCCGCGACGACAACGGGCACATGTGGCCCCTGTTCGACTTGAGCCGCGTTGGCTTCGGCAACTTCAGCACCTTCCCGACGTGCTCTCGGTGCGCCGACACGGGCCGCAACTGCGACCGCCAGAGGCCTTGCGACTCGTGCGTGCTTAACGGAGACGAGGGCCGGTGCGATGCCGGCCGAACAGGGCGTGTCCACAAGAACTGCATCGACGGTAGAATCGAGCCGCCTCCCGGGCCGCTCTACTACCTGTCCCTGGGATACGGCGCCGGCGGCGTCAACGACGTCAAGACCGGCAGTCGCCTCGAGCACTGGATCGGGCCCGCCATCCCCATGTACGCCATGACCGGCAACCTCGACGTCAACCCTCAGGGCATTCACACGGCCAGCCAAAGGCTGCGCAAGGCCCTCCTCCCGCCTGGTCAGCCGCCTCACGGCGGTCCAGGCGGCCACCTCGCATCGAGGCTCCCGAGCGAGTTGACGGTGGACGAGCTCGTCAACATGATCCGCGCCCAGTGGCCGGGGGTCTTTCCGTTGAATCAGCACCCGGAGTACGAATCTCAGGTGGACAGGGCACGCAATCAAAGGTCACTTCTCGCCATTGGCGAAGGCAGGGGCCGGCCCC
The DNA here is from genome assembly GCA_022114105.1 of Tolypocladium guangdongense. Classification (NCBI taxonomy): domain Eukaryota; kingdom Fungi; phylum Ascomycota; class Sordariomycetes; order Hypocreales; family Ophiocordycipitaceae; genus Tolypocladium; species Tolypocladium guangdongense. The sequence continues at coordinate 2,643,019 of NRQP01000001.1, read as the reverse complement.
GGCGCAATCGAAATGCCCAGAATGTGGCTGAACCGGCTGTGGTGGAGGAGGACGAGGACGAGGAAGACGACGGCGAGGAAGACGACGGCGAGGACGCGGAGAACGAGGATGACGGCCATGACAACGGCCAAGCTGCCCCGGGTGTGCAAGCCCCCGGTGTGGAAGAGCAGGATGCCGGAAGTGACGAGGACGCCTCTGGCGAGTTCGTCTACGATGAACAGGATGCTCAGGGACACGCTGGTCCGTCAGCACCCGAACCCGAACCCGAACCCAGCCCCAGAACAAGGCCGCCGGCAGCCGCGCAACAGAGTAGTAGCTCTTCTTCGCCATCGATCCCGAACCTGGCCGGGGACTTGCTCGAGCAGGCCCGGGAGATGGCCGGCGATAGCCCTCCGGGGGCGGGTGCCGACGACCTTTTTTTTGCGCCCGATATTCACTGGGCACAACGGCAGGCCCAGGCACAACCTCAAGCCGGAGGACGGCCGCAAGCCCCCGAACAGCCGCAACCCCAGGGACAGCCGCAGGCCCAGGGGCGGCAGCAAGCTCAGGGGCGGCAGCAAACCCTGGCCGTTTGTGCTGCTCCAGCAAACCCCTTCCGAGAGGGCGTATCCACCGACCCGGCCATGGCGGACGAGAGCAGTTTTCTCTCTCCCCCGCCTCCAGTCTCACATCTGCAGTCGATGCCGCTGCCGCAGCAGAGCAGACTTGAATCGCCCCCCGCCCGGCAAACCTCTTCGCGGTGGCCGACATTGGATCCACGGGGGGATTTGAATCGTCACTGGCTGCGCATCAACATCGAGAACTGGCTCCCAACTCGTGTACCGGCCGAGAGGAGGCTATTTACGGTGAACGTCGGAGGGTTCCCGCCCATCAGTGTCATCCCCTCCACGGACGGGTTGGCCAAAGCCGAAGACCCCGACGTCGAGCGTCAATCCAGCCACCTCATCGATTATAACATGAGCGAGGCCATGGCGCACTGCCAGGACCCAGGCCCCAACGGCGGCGTCTGCAGCAACTTCGTCCATCAGCACCAAACGTGTAAAAGTCTCGACCACGCGGCCGTTTCCACCGATCCCTTCCACGTCTGCAACGACTGCGCCCAGCTGAGCAGCGACATGCTCGTGGACCAGACGGCGGCGCCCATCACGGCGGCCGAGATCCTGGGCATGCGAGCGTACCTGTGCGGCGAGTGCGCCGAAATGTACAGCAAGGACATGGGCTCCATCGCGCACATGAGGCTCAACGGCGCCACCAAGATCTGGGGTAGCACCTTCAGCAACGGCCTCGAGGTCGCCGGAACGCTGTCCATCAACCGCGAAGACATGACCTTCCACCAACAGGCTCGGCCCGCGACCGGCTGCGCCTGCGGCGCCAAGATGTTCGAGACGCGCCTGTGCCGCAGCCACCGGCTCCTGTACGCGGAGCAGGCCCTCAAGGCGGTCGAGCGGGTGCGCCAGTGGCGTCTGACAACGTTTGTCAACGAGCTGTGCCCCGGCTGCCTGCTCAGCAAGCCCAACAGCGAGTGCAACCTCTCAAGCGCCGAGCCGCGCGGCGCCGATGGGCCAAAGGCCTGGATCTGCATACAGTGCAACGACGCCGTTATCAACCAGCGGAGTCGCGGACTGGTCGACGGATGGCAGAGGTGGTTTACGAACCCGCCGAGGGACTGGCTGGACGAGACCTGAAGGGGGCGAACGGGGCGGCGAGTTTGTCTGGAGCTTTGCGCAGGGCCTGTACGATAATGCTTAATCATGGTATGGAGCGGAGGCGAGGCGGAGGCGTTGTGAGGACTGACCTTGGTCGATACTAATGCTCTTTCACCAATTCTCCCCGCTCGTGGTGTCGTCGTCGTCATGAGGCTCGTCCCCATCACGTGCACCTAGGTACCAAGCTTCGCAGCAGGCAAGAGCGACCACAAACAAACAGTATCGAGGTGCCATGACCATGATATACGCAGAACTGAAATTACAGTCGTGAAATAAACGGGATATGGGAAAAAATGCAAGGCCCCGTATCTGGCGTGACAAGGACGTAAAAAGGAAATAATGCTCGCCTGCCCAGCGCGCTTGGCAAGGCGGAAAGCTATCGCTAGGCCGTGGGGTCTCTGCATACATGATATCTGCAGCAACGACGCCCTCTTCTCACTCGTCTCTCCCACCACTCCAAAGGCTCGCTCAGAACGATCGCTGCGCGCACAATCCCTCGTCTGCACCTCGTCATGACCCTCAGTCTTCCCCCAGCCCAGAGTCCCTCGTGTAGGTGGTGAGGCAAGGAGTCGGTCCTGATCCGAGCAGTTCAAACAAGAAGAAAGCACATGACTAGCCAGTCATGCCGGTGATCGCCTCCGCACCGTCGGGTCTGCTGCTGGTTCCGATCGCATTCGACTGCACCCGCGCGGGTGGGTTCTTCCGTAATAAGTCCAAGTAGTCGGTCGCGCAACCAAGTCAGAACCCGACTCCTCGTCCGATGCAATGAAATAAGTGTGGTGGTTCCTTGACCGCCCGTCGCGGCGCTCTCAATTGCAGGTGCCGACTGCAAGACGGCCCCAGTTGTTAAAAAAATCCTAATCCTCCCTCGGCTCGTTTGTTTCGGCCATGGCTCGCAGGACGCCCGATCCAACCATGCAACCCTCTGGTCTCTCCATTTTCTCCTCTCCGACTTCATGACCCTTGTCCCGCGCCTCACATGATGACGCACTTGGAGCAGCAGCCGGGTTCGTTCTCGCCATCCTCCATGTCCATGGGTTTCGGGGGTCCGTTCAAGCCAGAGTTGCCTCCGCTTCCGGTCGAATAGCCTTGCATCTCGCGGTTATATCTCCGGATCTCGCGGACGATGTCGTAGAAAGCTTTGTCCACGTTGATGCGGGACTTGGCCGAGGTCTCGATAAACTTGCATCCGAACGATCTAGCCAGCGCCTCTCCCTCTGCAATTGGGCGCAAACCACCGTGTCAGACATGTTGAAAGTATCCAAAGGCCATGTGTCAATCATACCTTGCCTAGAGACCTCTCGCTCGCCTTCCAAGTCGCACTTGTTGCCCACCACAACCATGGGGAAGTAGTCCTTATCCTTGACCCGCAGGATTTGCTGCTGGAAGGTGGTGATTTCGTCAAAGCTCTGGCGGGAGGTGATCGAGTAGACGAGCAAGAAGCCCTCTCCAGTCCGCATGTACTGTTCGCGCATAGCACTGTATTCCTCCTGTCCAGCGGTATCTAGGACATCAAGCAGAGCGACTTCGTCATCAATGACGCACTGCTTTCGGTACGAGTCTACCCTCGGCGGGGGCCGGCAATGTTAATGGCGGGGGCAATTGAGGCATCGGCCGCCCCGGGCTGGGTAAGACGAACCTTCAATCGTGGGATCATATTCGTCGACAAAGTGGCTTTGGATCAATTGGATCGTAAGGCAAGATTTACCAACACCGCCGCCGCCGACGACGACGAGCTTGTACTCTCGCAGGAACTAGACAGAGAGGCGACGAGGTCAGCGACATGACGTCGGCAGACGCAGGTCGGAGTGGAGAAGGACAGAGAGGAACACCACGAGAGCGGAGGGCGGGCGCGGGAGCGCAGGCGGGGGTCGAGGCCGGGCACGCATCATACCTTGGTAGATGAGGCCATTGTGGGCGAACTTGGGCACCTGGCGATGGCAGACGCTTGGGAGGATATCGCAGGACGTAGGGGGCTTGAGTCAAATCAAATTTGACTCGCGCAAGGAGGCGTGCGTCGGAATCGCGGGCGTCTCGAGTCGCAGCGACGAACAAGACGGCGTACGGCGATGGCAGATGCGAAGAAGGCGAGGACTGGCGATGTGTAACGGAGTTGGAGAGAGGGAGAAAAGGATGATGGCGATGGGACGTCGAATGCGAAGGCGGGAAGACGGATAGTGCACAATGGAGAACGGCGAGTGGAGGGTGGATGGGGGGCAGCTCTGGCTGGCGGCAAGATTGGCTGGGCTGGGTGCTTAGCGCAGCAAGCAGCGGCGGGTTGGGAGCACATCAGAGCAACGACAGCAGGCCATTAGCGAGCGAGGCTAGGCCCGACTCCTCCGTGCGCCGAGGGGTGGGCGGCGAGTGGAGTGGGAGCTGTCTCTGCCAGCCCAGCGCCTGTGGAGAAGGAAGGCCTCGGGTGGGCTGTGGGTTGGACGATGAGGTGGGATGGATGCATTGGGCGGTGCTTGTGCTTTGTTTTTGGGGGTGCTTTTTCTGCGTTGCGCAGCATCACGGACGACCGTGCGAGCTCTCGGCGTACGAGCTGCTTGGAACTGTGCTCGGCCTCCGTGAGGCATTCGACGCTGCGCCCTGAAAGAGCAAACAGCCGTCGCGGGCCCCTTGCTGTTTGTCCCGTCCCGTTTCCGGAGCAAGCAGCAGCAGAGTTGGATCAACGTCCCCGAACAGGACAGCGCCCTGCCATGGAGGTGGGGAGCCCGAGGACCCTTGCCGCTGGGAGAGACAGGGGCAGAGACGCGCTCAAGCATTCCTTGCTCGTTTACAGAGCGCTGCTCGTACATGCTCCATGGGCAGCACGCGGGCGCCGCCAATCACCACACCGAAGCCCCTTTGTACCCCATCCAGGTGGTGGTTCGTGCGAGCGACGGTTGGACAGGGAGGCCCAGCAAGCTCTTCTTCTTCAACGCCATTTCATTACCCTGCAACGGCTAATCCAGCGCCCATTCCACCTCGGGCCTCGCCGCCGCACGTCCACGGAGCCTTGATCGGGAGGAACCACGTACTCGTACGTCGCCTCGTCGACGCCACGCATCGTGGCCACGGCCGGCGACTAACACGGCGGCGAGGAGCGAAAGGGTGAGTCCGCCATGCAAGAAAAAACGGCAGCCAATGACCGCAACCGCCCCTGCAGCTGCTGTGCGTCCCCGTCTGCAGGCCGGTCGCTTCCCTGCCCCTGGATATCAGGTCCCCTGCGTGGCGTGCCGCCGCGTGTTAGCCTCCCACCCAAGTCGGCCCAGCCTCCCACCAGCACCGCACGTATCGTGCCATGCAACCGCCGGTGCGTATCAGTGTCCGGACGGTTCGTCACAGCTGCCTGTCGCGGAAATGGATCGTCAAACAACGGGTACGATGCGGTTCTAGACACGACGAATGGCAGACGCTTCGACGGGTGGCCCTTCACAGTAGCTGCCTTTAAAATCGAATGCGCACCAAAACAGCCGCTGCCTGCCCTACGAGCAGATTGCCAGTTTCCATTGTATGCCAAGACAGCAGTTGTTTCTTCAGCTCGCCATTGAGCCAAGACTACTTGGCTTGTTGGTTGATTGACGCTAGCTCTCACTGCGACGCACTGAGATCACATGTCCCAAGCGCGCGCCGTGTAGGTATCAGTCTCGATCCGCGCAGAACAAAATTGGATGCGAGATGTCAGCAAAGGCCAAGACAAGGTGCTTCTAGAATGATGCTCTCCACATGGACTCTGCTCCACCACCGCAGTATCCACGGCCCATCTGACAAGCTCGCGACGGGGACCCCTCTTCCGCTTTCTCACATGGCGACTTCATCCCATCGACCGGCGATTACGGCCACGGCCGCCCCGATCATCCGCGCTCAGATTTGCGATCCCCATGATCATAGAGCCAGCGTATTAGTTTCCGCGACGACCGTCACCATGTATGGTGACCGCAACCTCGACTCCGGCCGAACTGCGTTGCTTGCTGCTCCGTACTGTAGGCCACATCAGCGAGGCATTAATATTACTCGTTATCTAATCACAGCTTGTCTAATGAATCCGAAGCTTGCTCTCCGCGTGCGGGTGTCGATCGACATGGCTCATTGTCTCGAAGAGGTCAGGCAAGGGCCCCTGGACGGGCCCCAGCCGGAATACGAGTAAGTGTGAATGCACAGAATCATGAAGTGCGAGTGGTGGGGGCCGTGATTTGCGCAGCCGCAATGTCCCGTCACAAGCTGTGACTGATCAACCATTACAAGCCCCAGCTTCGCTTAAGCAAAGCTTTGCGATGCGGAGGATCACGGCAAGTGGCCGAGCAAGCAGCTTCCAACTTTGCTTCTTATGGGACGGATTACGGTTTCGGGACTATCCGCTCTTCGGCCACTGTCGGAAAAGGTGGTTTTTGCGCCGAATGTTACCCGTGATGTATTAGGTATGTATCGCCAAGCGCCGTGCCTGCCGTGTTGATACCTTCCGTCAGCTCTAGCCAACAAACGACGCATCGTCACAATGCATCGTTCTGCTCATCATCGTCGTAATAATCGCCCGCTATATCTGCCTCGTGGTGTTTTGGTATTAACAGCATCCTAGGCACGCAGGCATCGCAGGCATCGCCGCTGAAGACACTCACTTGCAGCTCTGCTTACGCCTGTGACATTAAGTCTTTTGTCGGCATCGGGTATTTTTATTTCCGTGCAGGAAGTGGTTCCATAGAGGCATTAAGATTCACCGACAACTTACAGGGTGCTTCACGTATAGGTAATGCAGAAACAATCGGTCACAGGGCCAGGTCAGAGCCGATGTGGGAGCATCCCAACTCGTAAGCAGCGTAAACGTCATCTCATTTGTTCCAGTGACCGGCCATGGCACGTCAGCCCCGGCGACAAGCACCCATCCTTGAATAGAAATGCAATGCGACGCGGCAGTGCAGTCACTCAACGTGGCGCTGCATCTCTTCCCTTCGAGGATCTATCATGTCCTTATGCATCCTCGTCCGTCTCATTGCCAGCCTCATCGTCCTCGCCCTCCGTCGTGACCCGCTTACCCCGGACGTTGCCCTCCACTTCGGCAACGAGGCTCTCCAGAAACGCCAGGTCTCTGCGGTCATCAGCATGTCAGCAGCTGGCAAGCAAAAGCAGGCTGTGCATTCCGTGCCCTTGGGGCTCCTTACCTCCCGACGAGCGTGACCGTGTTTCGCGACTTGCCCCACCGCGGATAACTGCCGACTTTGACGCCCCTGGGCTCGACTTTGGCTGCCAGCTCCGTGAGGTACGCCGCAACGTCGCTCTCGGCCATGGGCGTCGATATCAGAATTCTGGTGGTCCCTTTGCCTTCTGGGTCGACCAGCCTGGGGAGAACGTGCGGCTTCAGCCCGTCAAGGAGCTTCACGACTGCAGCATGCGGTCAGACCCCTCCACGGCCCTCACATGTCGCAGGCGAACCACTTACAGAGTTTCGGCACTCCCGGCAGAATATGGACGTTGCCATTCACGACGGAGACGGGGACCCACAGCTCCTCGTGGGGGAAGATGACCTGTTGGCTCAGATCCCGAGATTCGTCCGTGGGCAGCTCCACCATGCGCAGCTTGGCCTTCAGTGCGGGAGAGTCGGTGTCGTAGCTGAAGTCTGGCTGAGACGGATGTGGCCTTGACAGCCTCTTCATCTTCTCGAATGCTTCCTTGTGTAGCTTGAGGGGCAGGTTGAACGCTTTGGCAATGGACTGATACGTGACGTCGTCGTGCCTGGGCAGGAGGTCAGAGGCAACAACGGCTTGCAAATCGGGTTCGTAGTAGACTCACGTTGGTCCTATGCCGCCGCTGGGTCATGAGTTAGCCTCTGGCAGCTTTTTGATCCGAGGCTGGTAATCACCTGGTGACGACAAAGTCGTAACGGCCACTCATGCGGCGCACAGCTTCCATGATCTCGCTCTCATCATCTTCAATGACCTCGATTCGCTTCAGGCTCTGTCGGAGAATAAGCATACGTCCATGTTAGGAGCGCCTTCTTGACTTGCAATTCCCAGTGAAAAGCACCATTTTGCCAGGTATGCCGAGTTCGTCTGGCAACGTCAATACCAAGCGCCCGAATCCTGTACCGACCGTCGCGATGGATGGCTGGAGGCCATGCCACTCACATCAACAGTCTCTCACAAAGTTAGCGCCCACATTGTCAATTGGCTAGGGTTCCACGCATATGGATCCATATGTACCTTTCCGCCGAGCACCTCGTCTCCTATGATCAAGCATGCTGCCGTCTGTATCGTGCGCGCGCTGCGCTCATCCGCGAGCGCCATCCTTGCAATACAGGACGGACGCCGAGAGGCCTGAGCGAGTGAAGCGGACGGCGCTGAGAAATGCCTTGCTACTTGTGACAGTCGTGAGAACATCGATGCTGCTACCTACATATAGAGCCGTTGACGAGGCTATGCGTTGAGCAGAGGACGGCGTTGGATGGGATTTAGACGGTTTGCGGCTCATGGCAGCCGAGGTGGGGGGCGCGCGGGGCTGACAGCTGACGCTCGCGAGTCGCGACACCCCCGGCCATGGAAGCTTCCCCAGGTCTCGGATGGCTTCGTTATTGACGACCTCTTACCAAATCGCTCCAGCCACAGAAACCAGTACAAGATGGTGTGATCACTGCCCGCCTCTCCAGTTCAGGCCCCCCCCACTCACATGCCGCTGCAGGCGTCCGAATCGAGGCTATTCACATTCTCCGGGGAGACTAGAGAGCACCTCCGAAAGTTCCGCCTGACGACCTCGCGGGCCAAGGAACCCCAAGCAGTCATATGTGCGTTTTTCCCGCTGTTGTCCCGATAAGCCACTTCCCAGGCCCGAGCTGACGAGCCGTGGCTCCTGTCTAGACATGATCGACAAGAATACGCACGAGATCCGCCAGGACGAAGACAAGACAGTATACAAGTCCTCGCGAGGTGTCAGATGACTTGCCAGACCATACGCCGCGATATGTGCTGCTAAGCTACCCGCTCACACTGGTATGGCTCCAGAGCCCGCTCTCTTGCGCCTGCGACTGACCATGTGGGATGGTAGCCGGACGGCCGGATGTCGGTGCCCTACGTGCTGCTCTACTACCTGCCGATTACATGCAACGCCGAGATGCGAATGCTATACGCCGGTGCCAAGGAGCTGATGCGGAACACGAGCGAGGTCGGCAGGGTTATTGATATAGAGTCGGCGGAAGACCTAGAGGAGATTCCAGGCAGGCTGGGCTCGTAGTGATGTGAACGAACGGTCGTGGCGGCGAACCGTGGGCGGCGAACTAGGATAATTCTACCGTAGGGGATGGGATGCATCGTGCCCCAGGCATACGTGAACTTGATGAAGCAATCGCTCTCTGGCGTCAATCAGGTCTATTCGTCTGGTAAAACGCTCTGGGTATCAAGTCCCAGCTGGTCCGCCACCGCCTTCACCACGTTCTTGAACGCCAAACATGCCGGGCTGTCCGGGAACGAGTCAAAGAAGCTCTCCCCAAAGTCGCACGCCATCCCGATCCTCGGATCCAGCGGCACGGCGCCCACGAACGGGATCCCCATCTCCTCGGCCAGCGCCCTGCCGCCTCCGGTGCTGGGCCGGAAGATCTGGCTCTCGCCCTTGCAGTTGGGGCACACGAAGCCGCTCATGTTCTCGGCCAGCCCCAGCACCCTGATGCCCGCCTTGCGGCAAAAGTCGATTTCTTTGCGGACGTCCAGTAGGGATACCTCCTGGGGCGTGGTGACGACGACGGCGCCGTCTATGCCGCTCTCCTTGAGGAACGAGTTGACGCTCAGGTGCTCGTCGCTGGTGCCCGGCGGCGTGTCCACCAGCAAAAAGTCGAGCTCACCCCAGTCGACGTCTTTGAGGAACTGCTTGATCAGCCCGTTCTTCTTGGGCCCGCGCCAGATGACCGCGTCGTCCCGGTTCGGCAACATGAACTGGATGCTCATGACGCCGAGGTTGTCCATGACCCAGACCGGCGACCACCCCGACGCGCTGACGTGGATCGTCTCGTCCTCGACGCCCATCATCTTGGGGATGCTCGGCCCGCAGATGTCCGTGTCCATGATGCCCACCGTGCTGTCCGGGTTCGCCGCAAAGGCGCGCGCCAGCAGCGACGTGAAGGTGCTCTTGCCCACGCCGCCCTTGCCGCTGAGCACGAGGATCTTGTGCTTGACCTTCTCGAGTCGCACTGAGATGAGCGGGATGTCCGGGTCGGGGCCCTTGGGCGCGGACGCGCAGATGGCCTGGTTCGGGCACCCGGCGCACGAATCTGCCTGTCCGGCCTGCCGCGACTCGGGCCCGGGACAGTGCTCCGGCTCCGGCGCGACCAGCTGTGGCTTCTGCTTGACGGGGTTTGCGAGGACGTCGTCCACCGGCTCTGGCTCCTCGAGAGAGGGTGCCATCGTCGCTGTCGATGCGCCCTTTGGGCTTTTGTCGGGCTTCTATGCGACAGGCTGAATGCTGGTGAAGAGATGTGAGTTCTCAGTGGCGATGTCGCTGCCGGCGGACCGGAGGCTTAATAATGTCGTCACGCCGATTCATTCAGGGCATGTCCCACACCCATCCCACCAAGCCTAGCAACAAGCCATACACAGGTTCATTCAGCCATGTCTAGTTCGGATTCCTCTTCCAGGATAAAATTGCAACCATGAAGAATTGTCTGCACAAAGTGGTACAAAACGCGGTCTAGGGTAGGCAGCCCGCATCGCCCGAGTCCGAGACGCGGACTGGCACCTCGCGGTTAAAAGAGAGCAATCTACGGATTCGTCGAGTACGTAAAAACGCAAAGGGATCGTAAGTCAGCAAAAATAAACCCAGTCGGGGCAGAGCGCTAGGAGGGCAAAAGTAAAGGTTCCAGGGGGAGTCGAACCCTCGCTGGCGGAATCAGAATCCGCAGTCATAACCGTTAGACCATGGAACCAGTTGAAGCAGTGGACCGCTTCCCATGGGTGGCTGCTAGGACCGTTCGCTACTTTATATTATACGAGGTATACACGGAAGGTGCGGCCGGGCCCTTCGCGGGGCTCTCTCTTATCGCATTTCACCCCACCTAATTTTTCTCTCGCGCCCCACGGACTTTTTCTTGTCGCAACCCTATACGTCCCGACGCGACTCAGAGCCATGGCGGACGCTACGATCAAGAGCCTGCGGGAGAGCCTCTGCTCCGAAGAGACACCTCTTCCTGTTCGATTCCGGGCTCTCTTCTCGCTGAAGCACCTCGCTACCACGGCCGAGGACAGCTCCGCTATCGCGGCCGTCGAGGCCATCGCAGCTGGCTTTGCGTCGCCGTCGGCGCTGCTCAAGCACGAGCTGGCTTATTGCCTGGGGCAGACGGGCAAAGATGCTGCTATAAAGCCATTGCGCGACGTCCTGTCCGATTTGCAGGAGGACCCCATGTGCAGGCACGAGGCCGCTGAGGCACTCGGCGCGCTCGGAAAGGCTGACAACTTGGATCTTCTGAAGCACTTCCGAGACCGCGAGGGCGAGGAGGTTGTTGTGACGGAGACTTGCGAGATTGCCATCGACCGGATAGAGTGGGAGAACTCCAAGGAGAGATTACAAGAGAAGTTGCGACAAAGGTGAAGACAATCGATTTCAGTCATCGTGGCCCACACGCCCGGCTAACACGAATTAGCGATTTCGCTTCCATCGATCCCGCACCTCCCATGCCCGAATCCGAAAAGACCGTCGACGACCTCGAGGAAACACTCATGGACGCCAAGCAGCCGCTCTTCATGCGGTACCGCGCCATGTTCGCTTTGCGCGATCTCGCGTCACCGCCTGACTGCCCCACTGCGGTCCCAGCAGTCCTTGCTCTTGCCAAGGGCTTCCAGGACGAGTCGGCGCTTTTCCGCCACGAGATCGCCTTCGTCTTCGGACAGTTGTCCCACCCTGCTTCTATTCCTGCTCTTACAGCTGCCTTGAGCGACGTGAACGAGGCGAGCATGGTTCGGCATGAGGCGGCGGAAGCCCTAGGCGGCTTGGGTGATGAGGAGGGCGTGGAGGATGTCCTGAAGCGCTTCCTGCAGGACAAGGAGAAGGTCGTTCGTGAAAGCGTTATCGTGGCACTGGATATGGCAGAATATGAGAAGAGCGGTGACGCCGAGTATGCCCTGATCCCCGAAGCTGCAAGCGCTTCCGCATAGCCAAAATAGTAGAGTAAAACTCCAATAAGCAGCAATCTTTTCAATTGTTCTCTTGCCACCTAGACGAGACGTTAGTCAGTGCCACAGCGATAAACTGGACAGCAAAGACATACGAGTTGCCGCATTTGCAGTTATACATGACCGTTGAGCCCTCGTCGGCGCTTCGCAGCTGCACCGAAGTGTATGTGACTTCTTCTCCGCCACATTTGGTGCATCGCTCCTGAGCGGCGGCCTCGGTCTGGATGTTGTGTCGTTCAACAGTCTGCACGCTGGACTGCAGCTTCTGTCGGAGGAAGGAAGGGAAATCGGAGGGTTTTGATTTGGTCAGGATCGTTTTCGAACCCGTGTCTGCAGCGTCGAGGGTGAGCATCACTGCCAATTCACGGCCAGCGGAGGGCGAGCACACCTCTGTTCCATGCGCCGCAGCATTCGCATTGCAGAACGTTCTTCTCTGTTCCTTTCGTCGTAGGCAGAAGGTCTCCGCAGTCGGTGCAGAATACCATAGATCCGATGGCGGCCATCGTTTGTGCTTGAGTTGGATTCATATGGTTGTCAATAGCGATCGAAGAAAATTAAGAGTGGCTAAAACTGATAAGGCAAGGCAAGGATTTGTCACTTTCGGGAAAAGCTCTGATTGGTGAGGGACCTGATGCAGGGACCCACTCTGTCCCTCGATTGTGCAGGTGCGGCGCGCAAGGCTGTCGCCTGCAAGGTTCCTCGTTGAATCTACACATGGCCAGGCAGACGATGCCTTGAGCAACATTCATTTCCAACAACGACTCATTATCTCCACGCAGGTCTGGAGGCGAGAGTTCGATATTAGCTTCGATCGCGCCCGTGGCCTCGCGAGCCCGCATCGACCAGCCTGTTGCGCCGCGGCCAGTCTTCGATGCGACGAATCCGGCCAGTTCAGACCCTGGGTCATGCCTGAAGCGTTGTGCTATTATGAGGAGCGACAATATGGCGAATATGCAGCCAAACAATGCGAATGGCCCTAGTAATGGGTTTGGCGCCTTTCAGGGCTCGACGCAGGCCCGTCACTCCATCTCGCGACCCTTCACGCTGCAAGAGTCCTTGCCATACTCGCCACAGACGTCGACCGTGCCTTTCCTCCCAGGTTAGTCGCCGCATCGCTTCGTGCTTGAATATCCAGACCAGTGTGCTCAATCGGCGCGCCAGATATCATACCAGACCCGAGCCTGGGATCGGGCTCGCCTGCCTTGCCCATCTCAGACCTGTTTCCGCGAGACGAGTTCGACAAGGTGAACAGCGAAGCGGCGAATCAGCCACAAGGGTCAAGAAGCCTTAAGCAGACGACGGACTATGTGTTGCACGATTTGAAGCCGGCGCAAAGAACGCATTAGTTCGTGACAGCTTGCGCGCCAACCCAAGTGACGCGCGCTGACCCTTCACAGCAAATTTCCCGAGGTGCCTATGGGCCCTCCAAACTCGGCTTCCGGCAAAAGTCTTGCGCACGGCTTGTCTCCGTTGAGTAGAAGTGTATATGATAGAGTGGGAAGCTTCTTCAAGTCCACGAAGGCCAATACCGCGAGCCCCAAGCTCGTGAATGGCGAGACGAACCGGCCTTCGAAAACGACCCGAGAACCTCCGTCGCACGGCTCCAACTCTTCATCGAATGCATATAGGGGTCGGTCAGAGAATTACGAAGCGAATAGGTCGCCCTCGGTTAGGATAGAGGTGGCCATCCCTTCGAAGAGGACATTCGACCCGTCCACGTACCTCGACGCTGCAGGATTGGATCCATTGCAAGAGCCAAGTATTGCAACGCTCCAGCAACAGCCACCAACAGGAGATCAGCAACAGCGACTGGTAGCAGCACAGCTGCAGCCTTTGCAGAGCGGTACCTCGACACCCGTGAAGGAGTCGCCCCCAACTAAGAACGCAGCCTTCAGCATAGAGCTACCAAAGACAAATATCAAGAGGGACGAGTACCTTGAAGTCGCGGACGCTCCAGATGAGCCATACAATCTCTCTGCTCGAAAGGAACGTCAAAATCTCTCCAACAGCCAAGGTGTCACAATCACGAGTCTTGACCAGCGCCAGCGGGGCGAGGCGGCTTTAGACGCCCTTGATACACTGATGAGAGCCGTCTTCACAGCGGTGGGAAGTGCTCTGGCAATGGAACCGGGATCTGATCATGTTGTGACTTTGACCACTGATCAGGAGCCAGCCATGACTGCTGCGACACAACAGAAGATGCACGGCGCGATCCAGAAAGTGATTGGGCTGAGATGCTTCCATAACGTTCCTTTGGAGAATCTCCTCCAAACCATGAAGCTAAGCGAAGCCAGTCTGAAGCAGGTGGATGGCTTAGAACTTCGTGCCGACGAGAGCTGGGATGAAGGCGCAGTCGAGTCCTGGATTCAACAACTCTCGGAAATCGAGACAGCCCTCAAGGCCGCGCGCACCTGCCTGCGTATCCTCTCCGGCGGCCGCGAAGACAAGCAGCTCTACTCTGAAGCGATTATTCACCGATGTGTTGATCTCTTCAAAGGCGTGACCGAAGACTTGGTAATACCGCTGGTGGAACTCCGCAACTCTGCCTCGACTGCGAACCTCTTCAAGGCGGTTCAGAAGCACAAGAAAGTCGTTTCGTCTGCTTTCGTTTGCTGCCAGAAACTGTTTGCACTGCTCGCCGAGCTAGTCACTAAAACCGAGCTGTCAGAAACGGCTATCAACACGCTGGAGTTTACTGCATCCAAGCTCATCTTCGTGGAGAACGCCTATTTCGAAAGGGATTCAGTCATTGGAGTGCAGAAATTTGATGGCATCCGATCCGTCGCGATGGACATGCTCTGTCAGATTTTCCTGATCAAGCCCGAGCAGAGACAAGGCATCTTTGACGACATTTTGACCTCCCTCGAGAAGCTCCCAGTCGGAAAGCAAAGCTCCAGGCAATTCAAGCTCTCCGATGGTGGCAGCATCCAACCTGTATCTGCGCTGATCATGCGGTTGGTTCAAGCAAGCTCTGGCAGAGCCGATATAAACAACGGCAGCGGCCGGGCTGCCATCCTCAGAGGCATGGATGACGACGAGGATGGCGAAGAAGATGAGCTGGAGACGTCGAAAAGGAGTCAAGCTGTGTCTGCCATTACGAGCGAGGAACAGGGTGCCCAGCAACACACCGTTGCAATCCAAGAGCTGGAAGCATCTGCCGCACCACTCAACGACTCGGCAAGTCGCAACGCGTCCTACGTTATCAAATTCATCGTCAAGCGGGCTATTGGCTCGACCAAGTCTGGAGACACGCCGTATCGCAACCTCTTGGATCTCTTTGTCGAAGATTTTACAACATGCCTCGACTCACCTGACTGGCCGTCGGCTGAGCTCCTGCTTCGCCTCTTGATGGTCCTTATGGTGCAGCTATTTGAAGCGGGGAAAACTGCTGCGCCAGCGAAGAATATGGCCTTGGAGTTGCTGGGGACTATGAGTGCCGCAATTTCACGCCTTCGATCGCACGTGAAGAGGACGGCCAGTTCTTTTGAGGGGAGCGAAGCCGGCGAACTGTCACAGTACCTTTCTGACCTGGCGACCCACGTCCTCGAACAAAAGAGCCAGCTTGAGCATATCGTTGCTTGGTCGGGACCTTACCGCGCCACGCTGGAATTTCTGCAAGATCGCTGCTCCGAGGACCCGCATCTTTCGAGCGCAGTGTCGTTTCTGATGACGGATTGGGCGAGCAAGATCCACATCGGCTATGACAATATCCAAGAGGATGATAGCGACCGAGACCAGGAACTTGGTCGTTTGGCTTATCGCCTCAGGATGATGATTGACGACAGAAAATGGCTTTCGGACGAGTACACCTTCAAGGCAGTGACGGCAAGTCAAGCAAGACTTGCCTTTTCAATCATCCTACTGCGATCTCCGCTCTGCGAATCGTTCGGCAAGATTTTGAATATCCTGTTGGGGTCCATGGCTAGCGACCAGGCAACTGTTCGAAGCAAGAGTTTGAAGAGCATCAATCAAGTCCTCGAAACAGATCCTTCAATCTTGGACGGCGATTCAACCGTGATTCAACTGATACTCGACTGCTCCAGCGACTCCTCAACGCAGGTGAGAGACTCGGCTCTCGGCCTCTTGGGCAACTGCATTGCGATGCGGCCAGCTCTGGAACCGCCTTTGACGCCGAGAATCATCGAACGATTCCAGGACGCTGGCGTTGGGGTGCGGAAGAGGGCCATGAAACTTGCCCGCGACATTTATCTTCGCAATCGAAGCAAGCCGTTGCGAAGTGCTGTAGCCAATGGACTGCTTCGTCGTGTCCAAGATCCAGACGAGGGAGTACGAGACCTTGCGAGGCAAATGATTGAGGAGATTTGGTTTGCGCCGTTCTATTCCAACGAGAACAATGCCGCCTTTGAAACCTCTCTCACGGAACACGTGGCGCTCATCATCCAGACGGTGAAGACTGGGACCGTCACCGAGATTCTCGACAAAGTGTTCCAGACGATCCTCAGGCCTCATAACAGATCTCTGGAAGGGCCATTCGCGGTTTGCTCAAGGCTGGTTGGGATCATGTTTGGGCTCATCGACAACCCGGATTCCGAAGACACGACAGTCCCTTCTGGGCGCGATGCATTGCAGGTGCTTACCATCTTCGCCAAGGCTGACCCAAAACTCTTCAATTTCGAGCAGATTCGGCTGCTTAAGCCACAGTTGGCAAGCTTCACCGGTCGCGACGAACTGGCCGCGTTCCGAGCAGTGACTGTCATTTACAAACGAGTGCTCCCGCAGCTGCCAAGCGTCCATTCAGAATTCCTGGCCGAGATCCGCCTGCAGCTTCTCAAGGGCGTCGGAAAAATCTCATCCCGCGGAGCGTTGGACGACTTGATCGCCTGCGCCCATGTTGTGTGCGAGCTCCTCAAGGATTTTAACCCGCTGGCCAATCTGGTAGCGTCGAGTCTCATGGGCATCCAAAAGCTGGGGAAAGCGCCACTGGACAACAAGAGAGTCAACCATCTCTGCGCCTATGCGATCATAGTGGGCAGCGTTGGCAAGCACTGTGACCTGGATCAGCAGATACAGACTTTCAAAGACAGGTTTCCGCGTTGGCAGGGGGACTCGGTTCCCCGGCTGATAGTTGACATCCTGTCGCCATTCGCCTTGCCGGCGCAGTCGCTGGAAGCTCGAAAGGCGGCAATCGAAGCGATTGGACTAGTCTGCCAGTCGTGGCCTCGAAACTACGTCCTAGCCAAAGTCTACACAGCCTTTCAGCAGGTGTTCCAGGACCGGGTGCCAATCCTGGAAACAATGATCCTCAGGTCGTTCAAGGAGTTTCTCATGACAGAGGAAAAGCGGTCCGAGGCTGGGGCTGAGGCCGGCTCTACTGGGGACAAGAAGAAGGAGCTGACGGTCATGGGTGGAACAAACTTTGATGATGTTGCAAGCGCCACCACACAGCGATTCCTGAAAGACATCACGAGGATCGCAATGGGGAGCCAAGACGAGCATGCCTTTTTGGCCATGGAAGTTTTGGGCAGTATCAACCGACAAGGCCTGACGCATCCCAAGGAAACCGGGGTGACACTGATGACGCTGGAGACGTCGGCCAACCGGAAGATTGCGGAGCTCGCCTTTCTGGAACACAGAGCCCTTCACGAAAAACATGAGACGGTGCTAGAGAGAGAGTACGTCAAGGCCGTGCAGTCAGCGTACAACTACCAGCGCGATATTGTGAAGGATTCGCACGGGGCGACGGTCGACCCATTCCTGCCCAAGCTGCATCTGTTGATGGAGGTGCTGAAGATCAGCAAGATGAAGAGCCGACAACGCTTCGTGGAGAAGCTGTGTGGGCAAGTGGACTTTGACCTAGGCAAGCTGGACGCCACGGGAGAGATTCCGCCGCATGTTGACTTCTCGCGGTTCATCATCGAGAACATGGCGTTCTTCGAGTACCAGACGGTGGGCGAGCTGCAAAGAGCAGTGAATACCATGGAAAAGATGGTCACGGGCACGGGGGCAACCGTTGCACAGGCCATTGAGTCGGAAGTGTTCAACGTTCGGATGGACGTTGACGGACTAGACCAGACGCAAGCGCGGGCCAACGGAGAGCTGACGGTGGCAGTGCCCATGGAAAGGCTGGGTGCAGACGGGGAGGCTGGGCAGCCCGAGGCACCGCCTGCGGCGGCGCTGTCGGTTGAGCCACGACGACTGCGTCAGCTGACGGCAGCGTCGATAATTCTGCTGTGCTTGTGGGAGGCGCGAACCCACCTCCGAAAGTTGTACGGCATGGGGACGAGCCGGCACGAGAGCAAGGCTAAAGCGCTGGCTAAGGATCTCAACAAGGTGCCGACGAAGGTACAAGGCGTGCACGGGGAAAAGTTCTGGGAGGAGATGGCGGCGCACATGAGCGGGCTGGAGACGGAGGAGAGGATGGCGCAGACGTGCAGGGCATTTGTGGAGCTCATGAACGTCGACAAAGAGTTCAAGGTGGCTCACGACGACGACGAGATGGGCGTCGACGGGCCTGGCACGGCGAGCGAGGGAGACGACGACGAGGGCGCGGACCGGGGCAGGAAGCGGAGAGGCGGTGCTCTGCCAGGGGGCCGTAGGAAGCGTGCGCGGTCCAGCTCACAGCCGCGAAAACGGGGACGACCACGCAAACAGAGCACGGAGGCGAGCGAGGATGCGGAGCTGGACGGCGATTGGATCTAGATGGCAGGAGGATTTCGCGACGTTTGGGTGGTAGGAACAGGGGCCAGGGGGGTCAACAAGGTGGAATGGCAACAGGGGGTCGGGGGCGTTTTGGGATCTGTTTTCCGGAGACTGGGGGCGCATTCGATGATATCTGAGCTCTGCTGCTTCGTACGGGAAGGACACCGCTGGCTAGAGAGATTCTAATAGACGTTTAATATAAATTATGGTGCTCGGAGCAGGGCCTGAGATGCAGTGCATTCGGCGGTGCCATGCATGTGGCCGTGTGGCTTTCAGATACTCGTACAGACTATATTAGCCGGTAGCACGCGGATCTGGCTTGCAGCTGGGTGCGTTGGCGCATCTGGGCCGGGTGACGTCAGGTACGGCGACGCGGCGTCGTGGGACGGGACGGTTTGATGTGAGTTTCATGACGTGTCTGCTGTGATCAGATCTTGTTGGCTGGAGATGCACCGGGGAGCCGGGTGGGCGTTGTTTGCTCGGGCGCACGCTCAGGCTAACAGCCCCACGGCAGCAGGGTCGGGCCGTGGCTGAATCAGGTCCATTCACTGCCCATTGGCCCGGGCCACGGATGGCTTCCCTTTCCTTGCCTTGGGTACCTGCCCGTGTCCCCCTTTCATCTCTTGGACAGTCTTCTGCTCCCGGCACCGCCGCATATTCGCAGCGAGCTGTGGACTCCTTGGGCAACCGACGGTCGTGCTGTCGTGCCGTCGTCATTCGCCCAAGCGGCATCCGATTCTACAAGGTGCGTCGCGTAGGTATCTGCGCGGGCGCCAGGCGGCCTCCCTGTCGCTGCCCCGACAGCGAAGTGCCTGGGGGGCTGTGCTGGCCCCAGGGGCGGAGTCGAGTCGTGTCGAGGTCTGACGGCGAAACAGGAACTGAAAACCGAAGCGAGCGCGAGGACGAGGACTGGGGCTTTCGGTCACCGCCGTGAGAAAGCGTGCGCGTCTCCCGTCGAGTCGAACAAAGCGCGCGCCACAGGCAACGAGGCACGAGGCAACCTTGGGCCAGCCAGCATCATGTCTCAAACCTGTGAGTCTCTGCGCGCTCCCTCTGTCGTCGTCGCCGTTGTGGCTCCGCTGCCCATGTGCCGTGTTTGCCAGGTCTGGAAGTCAGCACCTTGGCTGGACCAGTTGGCACAGCCCCCCGACCCCGTTTCTGCAAGACAAGCAAGCAGGCAGACGATTGCATGATTGATTGCTTGCGTGGTGATTGCTTGGTTTACCTGCGCGCTGGGCTCCACCAGTCAGTCCCTGAATCGGTCCCGACACCTCGGTCCCCCGTCCTCTGCTCCTCACGATCCGACTCACGCACCTCGCTCTCCTCCCTCCTCCGTCTACTACCGCCTGCGACTCCTCACGCTCCGCCCACGCCGGAAGGCGTCTATGCCCACATGTGCTAACATGACCCGCGATGCGATGGCAATGGCAGTCAACCACTTCAAGAACAAGCGTCACGCGCACACCGTCAGCCGCTCCAGCATCGACCAAGCATGGAATCCATTCCGACATGTGGCGTGGGGCAACAAGGGCCGCCGCGCCGAGACGTGGGACGGCGGTCGCCTGGAGGAGCAGCCTGAGCGGCACGGCGCCGACGGCGAGCTGCTGACACATTCCGCGACGGCGCCGACGGCCAGAACCGCCATGCCTGGAGATGCCGTGGCCGGCGGCCTGGCCGGCGGCCTGGCCAAGGACACGGACGGATCGACGAGGGCCGACAGCAAGGGCGACAGCAAGGGCAACAGCAGCGAGGAGAGGACGGCCTCGCAGCGGTCCGTCGATGGCGAGGCCGCCGGGCTGCGCAACAGGAAGCACGACGACGAGGCCGCCGCGAGGCACGACGCCGCCCGCGAGGCCGAAGCCGAAGACGACAAGAAGACCAGCAAGACCAGCAAGACCAGCAAGAACAGCGGCGGCGACAGCCCCTTCTTCCGCCGCGTCGAACCCAAGGAGCCCTTCACCGTCGCCAACCAGCTGCAGCGGACCCTTCTCAGCTCGTGGATCAACATCCTCCTCCTCGCCGCCCCCGTCGGCTTCGTCGTCAACTACGTCGACTCGGTCAGCCGCGTCGCCGTCTTCGTCGTCAACTTCATCGCCATCATCCCCCTCGCCGCCATGCTGAGCTTCGCCACCGAGGAAATCGCCCTGCGCACAGGAGAGACGCTCGGCGGCCTGCTCAACGCCACCTTTGGCAACGCCGTCGAGCTCATCGTCGCCATCATTGCCCTGCTCGCCAACAAGGTCTCCATCGTCAAGACGTCCCTCATCGGCTCCATCCTGTCCAACCTGCTCCTCGTCATGGGCTGCTGCTTCTTCTTCGGCGGCCTGCAGCGCCAGGAGCAGTTCTTCAACACCACCGTCGCCCAGACGGCCGCCTCGCTGCTCGCCCTCGCTGCCGCCGCCGTCATCGTCCCTACCGTCTTCGACGCTGCCCAGGACACCGGCCCCGACAAGGTCGCCGCCCTGTCTCGCGGCACCGCCGTCATCCTCCTGCTCGTCTACGCCGCCTACCTGTTCTTCCAGCTCAAGACGCACCACACCTTCTTCAGCGAGGAGAGCCAAAAGGTCCCCGCGAAGCCCTGGGGCCACGGCGGCCTCGGTGCCGGCGCAATCAGGCAGGGAGTGGCCATGCCCGGGTCCCTCATGGGCCACGGCATGCCCGACCGGAACGAGAACGAGCGCCTGTCCAAGATGCTCATGAGCCCGCCGCGCCTCGACAAGCACGGCGAGGTCATCGACGGCGACGGCGACGAGGAGGAGCCGCAGCTGCACTTCCTGGTCGCGCTGGCTACGCTGGCTGGATCCACCGTCGTCATCGCCTTTCTCGCCGAGTTCATGGTCGACTCCATCGATGCCGTCACCAAGAACGGCCACCTGTCCATCGAGTTCGTCGGCCTCATCCTCCTGCCCATTGTCGGAAACGCCGCCGAGCACGCCACCGCCGTCACTGTCGCCATCAAGGACAAGATGGACCTCGCCATTGGCGTCGCCGTGGGCTCCAGCATGCAGGTCTCCCTGTTCCTGATTCCCCTGCTCGTCGTCATCGGCTGGGGCAAGGGCGTCGACGAGATGAACCTGAGCTTCGACTTCTTCCAGGTCGCCGTCATGTTTGTCGCCGTGCTGTTGACAAACTACCTCATTGGCGACGGCAAGAGCCACTGGCTCGAGGGCTTCTTGCTGATATGCCTCTACGCCATCATTGCCGTTTGCTCATTCTGTGCGTGCGCTCTTGTGACGCTCGCTTGCTTGCCCCAGCGATTGCTGACCCGTTTTGCAGACTATCCTGACGTTGCCACTGGTGAGAGTCAGAGCGGAGCCGCATGACGGCCTCGCTCGTCTTCAGACTTTGGCGCTACGACATTTAGCCTTCTTTTCCTTTGATACCACTTCGCGCATTTATTCGCACAGACGAGTTGCCGTCTCTCGTGTACATGGCTGCCCCCTCTTGCTGTATTTAAACTCGCGGCCGCGGAAACGCGCCCTGTACCATACTTGCTCTCACGTCTGGTCTTTTCTGCCGCTTTATTTCTCTAACCCTGTCATCTTGGGAGTTCTTGGGGTTGCTGACAAAAGCGGGGGCCAACTTGGGGTAGCGGCCCAGGTTCTTTCAGCATACTGCAGAGGAGGAAGGCTCGCGCTCGCGCCGTCTTGGTCGTTTTCCTTTGCGTTTTAGCACGACGTAGGCTTTGCCCGTAGGGATCGAAGAGAGACGCTCGGCATGTCTCATGGCATGAGCTTTGCTGTTTGCTGAACTGAGACTTTGCGATATCCGGTATCTTCGACTACATCGTAGCGTAATTAGAGCCAGCCCTACACCCCATGATTTCTTATTCAACTATTGTGGTCATTTTGAAGCAATCAACGGCATAAGCCAGCGAAATGGCGCCGCCGCAGAGAGCGCCATAAGTGTTGAAGCCAACGCCAAGGTTCAATACCATCAAGTGGAAGCCGTGGCTGGCTCCAGTACCGGTGCCGTCTGGCTCGGCCGCGTACGAAGCTGGCCGAGACGCCACCCCTGGCGAGTTTGCGGCTTCGGTACCCGATGGACGAGTGCGTACTCGTACGAGGAGACCAGCTGAGCCCCCTCCCTATTTTCCCCCCTGGTTTTCCCCCCCCTTTCATCCCTACATACGGAGTAAATGGTATTACACCTTTCTCTTCTTTTCTAGGCGGACACTTTCTGTTTAATCCCTCTGGCCGTTACTCTTACCCTTTAGTATATTTATTCTGCCTTAATAAATAGCGCCTTAATATTAAATAGATGTACTCGTCAATGGGCTGAACCCGTGGGAGCCACGGCTTACACTTTCGACATGGTCACGTGATATAGTTGAGGCTGTGCCGGGTGCAGACCCCTGACCCCTGTTGTGTTGTTCGCGTTTGTCTAAGCGATCTAAGCGATTGCCCTTGACAACGGCTGGTTAGTAAGTATAAAATGGTGAGCTCGTGGCATGCCCGGCCCGTGCTCTTCAACCTCTTTTCTCTTTAGCTTTTGGATACTCGTGTGAGTCGCTCATCCAGTTGCCAATTGCAATAGAGAATAATCATATATCACCCTTATTTGGCGGCTTTGTTAGAGATCGAAAGATAGCGAGCGTTGTTCAATTGCGTGCCTACTCGTACGAGTACGAGTAAAGAGGTGGTGCCCAAAGTGGGGGAGGCAAGTTAGCAGGTACGTACTCTCACCGCTCGTGGGCATCAACGGCCTAATATTATTATCCAACAAACCCCTTCCGCCAGCAGCTCAACCACCAAACCAAACCCTCTGCCGACAGGTCCTACGACCCAGGGCCATGGAGAGAAAAGCCTCGTCGCCAATGGCGCCCACATTTATGGTATGCGCACCAGGAAAAGTCATTGTCTTCGGCGAACATGCTGCCGTGTATGGCAAGCCAGCCATTGCCGCAGCCATCTCTCTTAGGTCCTACCTCCTCGTCACCACCCTGTCCAACTCCCAACGCACTGTCAAACTGAATTTCAGAGACATTGGCTTGAATCATACGTGGAAAATCGACACTTTACCATGGGATATTTTCCACCAACCTTCCAAGAAAAGGTTCTATTACTCCCTCGTCGACTCCCTCAACCCTGAATTACTCGAAGCCATTATGCCGCATGCAGAGGCCGTGTCGAAGGAACTTCCAGAGAATCAGCGGAAAATTCATGTACGATCTGCGACCGCCTTCCTCTACCTCTTCCTCTCCTTAGGCTCCCCGGCAAGCCCCGGATTCGTCTATACTCTTCGATCCACTATTCCAATCGGCGCTGGTCTGGGCAGCAGTGCCAGTGTTTGCGTCTGCTTGAGTGCGGCGCTACTCCTTCAGATACGCACCCTTGCAGGACCCCATCCTGATCAGCCTCCCGAGGAAGCAGAGGTACAGATTGAGCGCATCAATCGCTGGGCATTCGTGGGCGAGCTGTGCATACACGGAGACCCTAGTGGGGTGGACAATGCGGTCTCTGCGGGTGGAAAGGCGGCAATTTTCCAAAGAAACGACTCCGGATTGCCATCCGTCACTCCTCTCACCAAGTTCCCGAAACTGCCACTTCTTCTCGTTGATACACGACAACCGCGCTCAACAGCTACGCAGGTGGAGAAAGTAAGAACATTACAAGAAAACCACCCTGTGATGACAGAGGTTATTTTAAATGGAATTGGCCAACTCACAGCATCTGCACTGGAGCTTCTTCCATCCGCTGGTTTTGATGGCAACGGCGATGCTCTCGGACGCTTGGGAACTTTGATCCGTATGAACCACGGATTCCTAGTTGCATTAGGGGTCTCTCATCCCCGTCTAGAGCGCATCCGCGAGCTCGTGGATTATGCGGATATCGGCTGGACAAAACTCACCGGTGCTGGAGGTGGTGGATGCGCTATCACGCTCTTCCGAAAAGACGTCAAGGATGAAACTATCAAAGAGTTGGAGCGAAAGCTCACCGCAGAAGGATTTCAAAAATATGAGACTATCCTAGGTGCCGACGGAGTTGGGGTGCTTTGGCCCGCCGTGTTTCGAAACGGCACTGATGGAGAGCGTGGCGAAGAGATCGATCAGGAAAGGTTTGAAAACGCTGTCGGTGTCCAGGGTATCGAACAACTGGTTGGAGTGAGAGTGCAGGATAATCGGGAAGGATAGAAGTTCTGGACGCGAGCCATTGTCTGAGTGGAACAGAGATTTGAATGCCTGATTGACTTGTACCTCATACTGTGATGAAGACCGCCTTTCAGTTGCGCCTCGGGGGAAATCTCCTCCGATTGCAAGACCTGGTGCCTTTGCTTGCCCACAAGCCACACGCGCTTCTGTGTTCGAGGAGTCAAGGACCTGCGGGTGTGGATACGTCTATTTCCCCGTGGTTTCTGAATTGCAGTACTCTGTAGGCTCGATTTGTGACTGGATGGTAGTTGATGCGAGGATTAGACTCAAAGTCTAGGGTAGGTACGTAGGCAGCAGCAGTTTATGCAGCCACTTTACGCCCGGCAGGTTAGCGCGCGCGCACTTCCAGGCACAAACCCCCACGTCCTCCACCGCTCTCCCGCATTTCTCCATCGCGAGTCGCCTCTAGCTATCATCCAAAATTATCGTCACGACTGGGACGCAGGCACACGCCAGCTCCGGCGCCATGGCCCCTGCAAAATCTGCCCGCAACGCCGACGACCATAAGCCGGACGGTGGTGGCCCCAAGGACAAGAACGGCGGCCACCAGACGTCCACCAAAATGCGCCGTGGAGCCAGCCAGACGAGCGCCTCGCACGCTGCAAAGGTCCCCAACGCGCCGACGTCGGCGCCAGCGCAAGGCACTACCGAGTCCACAGCCCCGGCGGTACGTTTTCGCGCAAATGAGTCTCTTCCGCCTCCGCGGCTTCGCTGACGTGCTTCCGTGTTGTAGCTCAATTGGTCCTCCTTCGATCGTAACACCCTCCACGCGTACCGCCGCGAACACCAGCTCAACACCCCGACGTCCTTTTCGAGCACATACCACCAATGGGTGCTGTCGCAGCCCGGCAGCATCGGCCTCTACTCTCCGACGATGGTGTGCAAGAGGCAAGCCCGGCGACAGAAAAAGGAGCACCTGGCCATGGCAGTGCGGAAGCACTTCAACGGAATGGGCATCCAGGAGAATGACGTCATTGTCGATTTCCTCTACAAGATCCACAACGACAAGGCCTCGAAAGCGAACAGCCCCAGTAAGTTGCTTGCGACGAAATAGATGGACCATTGTGGACTTTGGCTTTGGCATTGGGCGGCGTTTGGCGCAATAGGGTGCGAGCATTGGTGGCTTGATGGACATTGAACAGCATTCAGGATATGTCAGGCGACATAGGCATATGGCACGAATTACCTGTATATCTTCCCGTTGAGACAAGTGCGAATACAATATACGCTTCATCTCTCGATAGACAATGGTTGCGTGTTGAGCCGTCCAAAGCCTTGTGTTGCCGTTCAGGGTTGGTGCTGCGCATGCTGCTAGACGAAGCGTGACAAGGAGGCCCAAATACAGCCACGACGAGCCAAATGGAAGTAGCTGCCCTTCAAAGCGCTCGAACTTGGATGACAGTCTAGACACTGGCCGCCCACAACGCTGGAGTATTGTCCCGAGTTGGCATATGCATGTGCGGACCAAACTTTTTCCTTCATTGGTTGACATGGCTATCCTTCCAAGGGCGTAGGTAATTTGAGAATAGGCATCGCTTGAAGCTGCAGCTTCAGTCATGTGGACAGGCTTGTGGAGTCGTTGGTTTGCTTTTTAGCCAGGACTCAAGGATTGTGTTGGCCGTTTGCTGTGTCACCCCTGACGTGTAAGCACGCATGTATGTGCAGCACAAGCGAACCACAACAATGGCTAAACACCCGATCAAATCGAAAAGAAAAATCTCGATTCTTTTGATCGAGATTTATAAAGAGATTCACAATCGAATCCTGTATCAAGCCGGCCACCGCCCACGATGCGGAAGCCAGTCGGACCCAGGTAATCGACCTAGCGTCTCCTTTGCCTCGGGTCTCCATGACCTATCCTTTTCGTTGGAGAGAAATTGGACTCGTGTTTGGACCACTGCCTGGCGCTTGCAGAGCTGCGGAAAAATTACACTGATCAAGTGCTGAACTGTATTCTGCAGTATGGGCCCGTGCTCGAGTTCAACTGTTTCGAATATATCGTGTGTAAAGTAGATAGCCATTATAAGTAGATTGTGACATGGCCGTTCTCTCTAAAATCCATCCCACATCCGCTCCTTCTCCGGGGACTCCCATCCGCAGCGGCAAATCTGTCAAAATGTCGTCTGGCCTCAGCGCAGGCTGCTTCAACCCGGAGAAGGACATTCCGTCGCTAGAAGGCAAGGTGATCCTAGTGACGGGCGGTAATATCGGCCTCGGGCGGCAAGCCATCCTCGAATTCGCGCGGCATAATCCGCGGCAGATCTGGTTGGGGGCACGAAACCTCGACAAAGCAAGGGTGGCCGTCGACGAGATCCAGAAACAAGTACGCGATGCGCCAATCAAGATCCTCCACGTGGACTTGTCGTCATTTGAGTCTGTGAAGAAGGCAGCCAAGACGTTCTCTTCAGAGTCGGATCGCCTGGACATTCTCATGCTCAACGCCGGCATCATGGCCACGCCGCCGGGGCTGACAAGGGAAGGCTACGAGGTGCAGTTTGGCACGAATCACATTGGCCACGCGCTCTTCACCAAGCTCCTGCTCCCGGTCTTGGACAAGACTGCGAAGAGCGGTCCCGATACCGACGTGCGCGCATAGTGTCACTATCGTCGTCCATACACAGGTTCGTACCCAAGCAAGGCATCGTGTTCGAGTCTCTAAAGGCGACCGAAACCGGCATGGGCCCCATTGCTCTCTACTGCCGGAGCAAGTTTGCAAACATCCTCTTTGCTCGACATCTCGCCAAGCTATATCCGCAGTTCACCATCGCGGCGGTGCACCCCGGCGTGGCCAGGACGAACCTGCTAAACGGCATGTACACCCCGGCGTGGATGATTGCCCACGTTGTGAAGTACTTCCTCCTTTCCGTCGACCAGGGCGCGAGGAACCAGCTTTGGGCGTCCGTGTCTAAGGATGTTGTGAGCGGCGAGTACTATGAGCCCGTGGGAATCGGTGGAAAGTGCCATGCGCTTGGCAAGGATGATGATCTGGCCAAGAGGCTGTGGGACTTGGACCGAGGGGCAGCTGGCAGAGCACGGGGCGATGAATGATGAGGAATACTACGCGTCAAAGCGGTAGTCGATCAAGGAACCCTGCAGATGTACATAATGCAGTTGCGGCCGGCAATGACGGAGAACGAATATGCCATTGAGCATGATTCTGGTGGAGTGAATCGTTGGCTAGATAGTTTGCTGTGAAGATGGCATTTGCACCGGAGCCTTGCCATTGGCCAGTGGGCCCTGTGCGGCCGGCTTATGCCGGCATTGTCGCCTGAGGCAGACACCTTCGGCTTAAGACCGGCTGAAAAGCTGGGGAGATCGCGAACCCGTCGACATCGCAGTCACCCTCGGCATCGGATAGACGAGCACCAGACTGCGCCGTCATACTTACGGCTTGGGCTTCCTCAGATGAATCGCTGCGGTTCAGTATGAACGCCAGCCTTCTCACCAAGGCCACTGCGCCCGCGCGGGTCCTAGCGCAAAGCCAGTTTGCTGGCCCCCCAAAGCTCCGAGAATACATCAGCAAAGGAGCACGCATTCATACGACTGCATTTCGCGTCGGTTCGCGGGATAGATCGGCGAGCCCTAGACAGCACAAGCTCCCCTCTTCGCGCCGGGTAAGCATGACGTCCATGGAGCCCAGCATGACTCCATCCGCTAACCTCGTCCAGTCATTCCATGCGACGAATTCCCTTGCTCAAAAAGACCCGTACAAGGCCCTCGGCGTGAGCAAGAGCGCGACGGCTGCCGAGATCAAAAAGGCATACTACGGCCTGGCCAAGAAGTACCACCCCGACACGAACAAGGATGCAACCGCCAAGGACCGCTTCGCCGATGTCCAGTCCGCATACGAGATCCTGTCCGACCCGAAGAAGAAGGAGCAGTATGATCAGTTTGGCGCTGCCGGGTTCGATCCCAGCGAAGGCGGCGCACCCGGCGGCGATCCGTTCGGTGGTGCGGGCAACCCGTTCTCCGGATTCGGAGGACAGGGAGGCTTCGGCGGAGGCTTCAACTTCGAGGACATCTTCTCTGCCTTCACCGGACAGCAGGGGCCCTTTGGCGGTCGCCGAGGTGCTCGTGGGAACCCTTTCCAGCAAGAGATACTCGTGGGCGACAACATCGAGGTTCAGTCCAGCATAACTTTCCTGGAGGCTGCCAAGGGAACAAGCAAGACGATCAGCATTACCCCTCAGGTTGCCTGTGGGACATGTGCAGGCAGCGGCCTGAAGACTGGCACGCAAAGGTCTCCCTGCAAAGCCTGCAACGGGACAGGAACTCGCCTGCACTTTATGCAGGGTGGCTTCCAAATGGCATCTACCTGCGGGACCTGTGACGGTACTGGCTCGACTATTCCCCACGGCTCGGAATGCCGAACCTGCTCTGGAAACGGCGTCGTCAGGGAGCGAAAGACCATTACCGTTGACATCCCTGCCGGTGTCGAGGACGGCATGAGGCTCAGAGTCGATGGCGCCGGCGATGCCCCTGCCACCGGACGATCTGCAGACCCCAACGCCAGGACTCAGCGCGGCGATCTGTACGTCTTCGTTCGCGTTGCCAAGGACCCCAAGTTCAGCAGAGAAGGCTCCAACATTCTGTACACGGCCAACATCCCCCTGACTACCGCCATGCTCGGCGGCCAAGTGTCTATCCCGACTCTAGACGGCGCGGTCAACGTCAAGGTCGCGACGGGTACCAACACCGGCGATAAGATAATGCTCTCGGGAATGGGCATGAAGCGCCTCGGTGCACGGAGAGGCGGCTCTGGTGATCTGAGGGTGGAGTTCCGGGTTAATATGCCCAAGTACCTCAGTGCGAACCAGCGGACGATTGTGGAGATGCTGGCCGATGAGATGGGTGACAAGACCGCTAGGAGGGTCATGAATGTCTCGTCGCCAAGGTGAGTGAAGACGGGAAAAGGCTCCTCTCCGCGGTGCTAATCTCTGTGTGCAGCTCTCAAGTCGATCCGTCCGGTCCAGAGGCACACAAGAACGAAGGGTTTCTCAAGTCCATGTGGCACACATTGACGAACCACCCCGCTCATCAAAAAGAAGGCGAAGGGGGCCAGTCCGGTACGACAAACAAAGAAGACAAGAGGGGTAACAAGCCGGATGAGGCGCCCAAGAAGTCCTCCGACTCTGGGTCTGGCTGATGCAGCTGAGTCTCGTCTTGCGAGTAATCTGTATCATAAAGCATGGGGGTGGAGCGTACGTATAGAAGGGGTCTGACTGCATCCGGCGGTGTTTAAAAAAATGGTTGATATTCGTTGATGGCGTTCCTGGAAGGTGGACGACCCAAGCTCACTGCGCAGATTTGAAGCTACGTTGGATCTTTCTTGTATGGTATTAGTACAGTAGAGCATGGGAGATCGCAGCAGATACTCCCTGAGAGGCAAATCTCCTCACATCACGTCGCCAGTCACTCGCATGGTGTCTGGTTGTTATTATTCTCGATTGCGGAAATCTATCAAATAGCCACAGACTCCTCGTTCCAATTTCGGTCGGGGTATCTCACGCTTCGCGTTCCCAACTATATTGGTCAGATTCCGAGCGCCCCGTAGAGAATAATCGACTTACAAGCCAATAGTGTGCAGCCAAATTCAGCAAATTTGTCCGTGTCCGTTTCCTCTCGTCTCCGTCGTGCAGTGCCAGGGAAGAGCCTCAGCCAATGGGCTTCATCTTCTTTTTCTTCTTCTTGTCCGGGTTGCCGCCGGACTTGCCCTTCTGGAACACTCTCCAGTTGTCGATGCGCTGGTCGCGGGTTGCTTCCCAGTCTTCGTCGTGCTGCCGCTTCCGTTTGCGCTCCTCCAACTCCTCCTCTACCCGGCGCTGCTCTCGACCCTCCTCCTGCATCTGGCCTTTGAGCTGGCGGCGGCGACGGTGCTCGTTGTCGATGAGGACATGCATGGTCTTGGCGCGCCACATCTGGAGGAAATCCTTTGTCTTGAGTTCCTCACTGTCGACGGTCCAGTTATTCTCACGGAGGAGAAGCATGCGGGCGTCGGCAATAGCTTCGTCCAGCAAGGCGCGTTTCTTCTCATCCAGGAGCTCCAGTTGAGCTTTCTTGAGGCGGTCAAAGGCGTCAGGAGCCCCCTCATTCTTAGTCTTGTCTGGATGAATCAACAGCGACTTTTTGCGGTACGTGGCTTTGATATCCGATTCAGGGACACCGGGCTGCAGGTCGAGCACGGCGTACGCATCCAGACGGAATGCTCCGAGGATTCGTTTGATCTCTTGATCCTAAACGTGACGGTCAGTGATGAGTGCGAGAGTAGCGAATGAGCGCTGTGGCTGCGCCGGCGTACCTTTTTGGCCTCCTTCTCCGCGGCTAGCAGAACATCGTCCTCCTCGCCGATATCGAAACCAGCAGTGGCGTCATCGTGAGCCGTCTTGTCGGGAGCCATGATGTCTCCTGGCTCTTCAGGCTCGTGATTCGTGTTGGTGTAGGAGAGAGGAAGGAGAGGGTGCCTTCGAAGCCGAGATTCAAGACGCTCGATGTGGTTGGGGAGGAGGTCCTGCGCCTGTGAATACAGGCCGACACGCCCACACCCCTCCGCGATAAGATAAGCATTCCGATCTGGCTCCACCAAGAAAAGTCGGCCCTGGATTCATCGACGCGACCTTCTCCGCCTTCAGGTGCGATTCACAAGTCCAGGTATTTTCCACTTCTTGCGCAAAGCAGCGGCAACGCAGCCACGATGCCTCGACGCACAGCCTCGCCAGCCCAATCCGAGCCCGAGCTCGATATCCTGGGCTCGCTGTACCCGGGAGACGACGAAGATGGGGCCCACGGCGCGGCGGCTGGCAACGAGCTGGATATCGACGGCATCTTGGATGTTCCTCACGCAGCCGACGATGGAGACGACGAGGCGTTCATTGCGCTGCAGCAGGCGGCCTCGTATCGCAAGGCTTCCAACCTGAAGGGAAGGACAGTGAAGAAGGGCGGAGGCTTCCAGGCAATGGGTAATTAATTGACTGCTGCCACCGAATCCCGTTTGGACGCCATCGAACAAATACTGATGCGTCGCCCAGGTCTCAATGCCAACCTGCTCAAGGCCATCACGAGGAAAGGCTTTTCAGTACCTACGCCCATTCAAAGGAAAACGATACCATTGGTCCTCGACAGGAGAGACGTTGTCGGCATGGCAAGGACGGGTTCCGGAAAGACGGCAGCATTCGTGATACCCATGATCGAGAGACTTCGCGCGCACAGCGCACGATTCGGCAGCCGAGCCCTCATTCTTTCGCCCTCTCGGGAACTGGCCATCCAGACTCTGAAAGTCGTCAAGGAGTTCTCCAGAGGCACGGATCTCAAGTCTGTGCTTCTCGTCGGTGGTGACAGCTTGGAGGAGCAGTTTGGCTCCATGACTGCGAACCCAGACATTGTCATCGCCACTCCGGGACGATTCCTGCATCTAAAGGTCGAGATGGGCTTGGATCTGTCATCAATCCAGTACGTCGTTTTCGACGAGGCAGATCGCCTTTTCGAGATGGGTTTCGCGGCACAGTTGACCGAGATTCTTCACGCCTTGCCACCGTCGAGGCAAACTCTGCTCTTCTCTGCTACTCTACCCGCCTCCTTGGTCGAGTTTGCCCGCGCAGGTCTCCAGGACCCCAGCCTTGTTCGACTCGACGCCGAGACCAAGGTGTCCCCTGACTTGGAGAGCGCCTTCTTCTCGGTAAAGGGCGCCGAGAAGGAGGGCTCTCTGCTTCATATCCTACACGATGTGATAAAAGTACCCGTTGGACCTCCTGAGGGGGCGCAAGAGATTGAGAAGGCGTCCAAAAAGCGAAAACGTGGACCTGAGGGTCCAGGGAAGCCCACGGAACATTCAACCATTGTTTTCACGGCTACGAAACACCATGTGGAGTACCTTGCCAACCTGTTAAAATATGCGGGGTTTGCGGTGTCTCACGTCTACGGCTCTCTTGACCAGACTGCTCGACGAATTCAGGTTGAAGACTTTCGACACGGCAAGACCAACATCTTGGTTGTTACAGATGTTGCCGCGAGAGGTATCGATATTCCCATCTTGGCCAATGTCATCAACTTCGACTTCCCTCCCCAGCCCAAGGTCTTTGTCCATCGAGTGGGTCGAACAGCCCGAGCGGGGAAAAGGGGTTGGAGTTACAGTCTCGTCAGAGACATTGACGCTCCATACCTTCTTGACCTCCAACTGTTCCTGGGGAAGAAACTGGTCATCGGACAAAGGGGCAGCAAACCCTCATACTCCGACGATGTAGTTGTAGGAGCTCTGAAGCGAGACTTCATGGAGGCGCATGTGGAGTGGATGAACAAGACGCTTCACGAGAGCGAGGATATCAACGCCCTGCGCATCGTCGCTGGAAAGGCCGAGAAGCTCTACATGAAGACTCGTCACTCGGCGTCCAGTCAGAGCGCCAGGCGAGCGCGAGAGATTGTTGCCTCTAATTCATGGATGGAGTTGCACCGGCTCTTTGGCGATGATGTCGACGGCGACGAGCAGGCCCGGGTAGCTATGCTGGCGAGGATCAGTGGCTTCAAGCCGCAAGAAACGATATTCGAGGTTGGCCACGCTGACAAGTCGACGTCGGAGGCAGCAGAGGTCATGAAGCAGTTACGGAAGAGGATCACGCCGAGAAATAGGCAGGTTGCGGCAGCTAAGAAAGAAGAGGATGAAGAGGAGGAATTTGAAGGTGTTGAAGATGGACCTCAGATGGATGTTGACTCGGAGGCGGAGGTGGAGGTGGGGGTGCCCGACGAGATGGGCCTGGGTGCAGACTCTGACGACGACATGGAGGTGACAATCTCCAACACGAACAGCAAAAAGAAGGGCAAGACGGACTGGCGAGACTCGGACGTGTTCATGTCGTACACGCCGCGGACCGTCAACGCCGCTGAGGAGCGCGGCTACGGCGTGCACTCGGGCGGCCAGAGCTCCAGCTTCGTCGAAGCCGCGCGCGACGCGACCATGGACCTGGGCAACGACGAGTCGGCCAAGGCCTTTGGCGCGCCCAGCCGGCAGAAGATGCGCTGGGACGCCAAGTCCAAGAAGTACGTGTCGCGCGACAACGACGAGGACGGCTCCAGGGGCGCCAAGATGATCGTCGGCGAGAGCGGCGTCAAGATCGCGGCCAGCTTCCAGAGCGGCCGCTTCGACAAGTGGAAGCGCGCGCAGCGCATGAGCCGCGCGCCGCGGGTCGGCGAGGCGGAGCGGCCCGGCGCCGGGCAGGGCATCCCCTCGGGCAAGCGCTTCAAGCACAAGCAGGAAAAGGCGCCCCGCGAGGCCGACAAGTTCCGCGACGACTTCCAGGTGCGCAAGAAGAGGGTCGACGAGGCGCGGGAGAAGCGCGTGGGGCGCTTCAGGGACGGCATGGGCAGCAAGAAGGAGCTCAAGGGCCTGCACGACATCAGAAAGGGGCGGCAGGAGGCGGAGCGCAAGAGGGCCAAGAATGCCAGGCCGTCGAAGAAGTAATTCCCAGTCCGCGGCGATCCATTCGACACAGTCAATACAGTCACCACGTCGTCTTCACATCGAACAGCTGCAAAACTCGCTTGTACTGCAGACGTCATTGCTCTATCTCCGTAGTATCTCGGATATCTGGTCCATCTGCCGATTCCCAACATCCAGCCACGCATATCCAGGAGGCAGGCCTAATAGCCAGCCACGAGATGCTACTCCCCAGAACGTGAAAACATGGAGGAAAAAAATGAGAAAGCGACGTGCGGGAAGGCTACCATCCCACACATCAACAAGCGCCGCACAGCAAAATGGCCGGGCTTGTGGGGTATCGTTTGTTGCTTGCAAAAAGAAATCAAATCGATGGTGGTGGTACAACGCGTAGCAAAAGGCCTCAGTCTCCATCGAAGCGAGACAGTGACACGAAGCAATCATGATAATCATAACGTAGATCGGCCGCTAAGAGTCGTGACTCGTCACTCCACAGGCTCCAGGTTCGTCACCCACTGGCGAACAGCTTCGCGCAGCATGTTCTGACGCGGACGGCCATGCCTGTGGCTGCCGCCGCGGTCCTCGCCATTTAAATCGCCATTGTCGATGGCATCGCGAATCATTTCTTCCAGTGTGGACAGTATGACCGTCTTGCACTGCACTCTGGGAATATCGAGAGGGGGGTCCGCCAGCTGCGTGACCTCTGAAATCGTGTCCGGCATGGTGCTACCGCTGTCGGTGCTCCCTCGGAAGTCACTGGGCGTCTGCGAAGACGTTGTCGAGCTGTCCTTGCTGGCCTCTGGGGTGAAGTGAATCACTCTCTCCATAGCCTCCCTTAAGGCATCGTCGGAGCTAGAAATGTCCTCCTCGACCCACTCGTCCTCCAGTTGGTGCTCATAGGGCAAGACGGACGGCGTCACAAGAACATTTCCGTTGAAGTTGGGCGGCCCTGGACTCGCCGAGCCTGGTTTGTCGGCCGGAGCCTTTGGCTTGACCAGTCGACGATAGACGTAACGGGTTATCGTGTTTGACAACGTGTCCGCGATGACGATGGAGCCGACATCAACCCAGCGCTCGGAGACGTCGTTTCCCATAGGAGAATCCGGAGCAGGAGTTGGTTCCGCTTGAAGAGATGCCTTGACTTTCTCCAGCAGGTTGTCTTGCGGGGGCAGCGCCTGCAGGGCAAAGTCTGGGTGGAAGCGATTGAGCCATCCGGCGGCATTCAGGGGAAGATCTCCATCCACGGCGAAGCGGGCCGACTGCTCAAACGACTCTAGACCACCGGGGATGCCGGCCGTGGACAAGTATCCACTGCTGGATGGCGAGCTGATGGCCGACTCAAAGGACGCAATATAGTCCGGGAAGGCAACATCGACGTCAATGACGCCATCCTCGGCATTGATGGATGTCTTAACAGGAGACTCGAAGGCACCGGTAGGGTCCGGGGTTCGGTCTATCCGCGCAAACGATCCCCGGCCACGGGCGGGATCGTCTCGAGGGGCTTCGACATTCCGTGCATCCGACGTGGGAGATATGCGCCCGGACTCGGTTTCGCCGGCCTCCTCGGCAAGCGAGGCCTCTCGAACCATCTCCGACAGCTTATCGGAGCGACCAAAGCTGGCTTTGGCCGGCGATCTCAGGTCGCTGCCTTGGCTGTAATTCGAGCTGTTCTCAATGGAATCCCTCCGGCGGGGGCTCCATAGGCCGCTCATGAGGTTGCCCCATTTCAGCCCTTGGCTTGGCGGACGTGACGTGGTGGCAGCCTGCCCGTTGCTCTCGCCGCACTTCAGGGATCGCTTGAGATCATCGGCAGCCGCACTTCCACTGCTCCCCGGGCGCCGCATCCTATGACTGTCACGCTGCTGTTGAGCGGTGGAAAAGTGAGGCGTCGTCGTTTCCGGCATTACGGTGGTCGTCATCGCAGCGCTACTTTTGCGGCTCAGGAGATCCTGGCCGGGCATGGGCAGGCTAGCGGCGCGAATGGACGCCGCATCAGACGCTCGCCGCTGGTTTTGGCTCTGATCGATACTTAACTGAGCCAGCTGGGTGGGAACCCCCGAGTTCCTCGCACTCTGGCTCGCTGCTCTCGAATGAGATGCCCGCCGAAGGCCGCTGCGGCGGTTGATCTTGCGGCGAAGGGACTCTTCGCGAAGGACCGGAACTATAAATGTCGGCGGCGAGTTGGAATAGCCGCCTATCGAAACTGACGTGCTCGGCCGATGTGCTCTCGCCGTGGCGACCTGTTGGCTTGCTGGCAGGAAGGCCGAGAGAAGAAATATCATCCGTCGAGCCGCCATTTTGTCGTCGGACACGATAATGGTTCGAGCAGGCAACGACAGGTCCTCCTCGTTGCCATTACGCCGAGCAACCGCGGCGCGCTTGCGGTAGCAGGGGCCGCAAAGGGCCTGTAGCCAGTCTGTATGGGTGGCCAGGAAGCCGGTGAGGAGGTTGTAAAAGAACTGTCCTCGGTCCACGGACGTCGCCCACTTGGACGTCCATATCGCCTCGTCGCGCCAGATGCCCCAGCGTCCTTGTCCAGTGACAACCCTAGCCGCGCTGAGGCCCATCACCACCCTGCTCCTCGCAAGCCCGACTTCGGACGCGATTTTGATGTCATCTTCAAGGCAATTCGGCCACAAGGAGACGAGTTTTGTTGTGCTCTTGGGAGGCTTCGGGCGGTGCATCTCACTACCACGCCGCTCTGTCCACGAAGGTGTCCGAGACACGAGATTAGGTGCAGTGGAAGAGGAATAAGGGCCGGGAGACGCAATGTCGGCTTGCTTAAGCATGCCATGGATTGTCGTGGCAAGGAGCGACTGGAGGTGAGTCAAAGTCCGCATGATGATATCCCAGTGCTGCGTCAAGGAATCGATGCGGTCTTCGATATCGAGGGAGTATGAGGAATCCGTCACGTCTCCATAGTTGCCGCATCCAGACATGTTCCAGCCGGCTTTGGTCGAGTTGTAAGAAGAAGAGAAGAAGTCCTGGTCATTATACGAGCCGGATTCGCGGAAAGCCGGCTTTGGCGGCACGGCAGAGGACATTCGTGAAGGGGCACGAGGCAACTGCACCACCAGGACGACGGCGTACATGGGCGTACGTCGCTGCTTGGGCTGCGGCTGCTTCTTCTTGTGAGGCGTCGGGTCATCGCCAGCGGCGGGGAACGGGAATCCGCTGTTGTCGTCCGAAAAGCGGCTCTGGGGTGTAACGTTGGCATCGGCATCCTCGGCGGAGAGGCTGACTGGGAAGAGTCTCGTAATGAGGACCTTCTTCTTGTCACTCTGGCGCGACGGGGTGCCGGTAGATGGGAGCGGCGGGCCAATGGTCGGGGAAACCGTCTGAGACGAAAATGACTGGGACAATTTGCTCGAGCGCCCGCTCGAACGACCAATGGAGCTCCGGCCGTCTCCGAAAACGGATGATGAATGGTCGGGCGGGCGGGAATCGCTCGGCACGACGTGGACCTTTGTCGAGGTGCCTTTGTAGGCCATCAACTCTGAGTTGCCAAAGATGCAGCTTGAGAAGGTTGCCAGTTCCTCCCGGTACTCGCGAGCTGCCCGTTGCGCATCTGTCTCGGCGTAACTCTGGCTTCTGCTGTGTACGGAAGCTCGGCGATCAAAGGCGCCCTGACGGGGTTGAGGGCTGTCGGACTGGATGACGAGTGGTCGTGAGGCCTGGCCTTGGC
Source organism: Tolypocladium guangdongense (assembly GCA_022114105.1). Classification (NCBI taxonomy): domain Eukaryota; kingdom Fungi; phylum Ascomycota; class Sordariomycetes; order Hypocreales; family Ophiocordycipitaceae; genus Tolypocladium; species Tolypocladium guangdongense. Next base: position 2,605,266 of record NRQP01000001.1, on the reverse strand, counting down.
TGCCCTTGCGCGGAGACATTGGGGCTTTCCTCGGGTCCTGGGGGGGCGGCGAACGCTCGGATGAGAAGTCGGGCAGAGGGTGGCTGTCGAAAAGCAGAGACGCATTCACGGGGCCCAAAGCGTCCTGCAGAACGATGACGCGGACATCACGGACGTCGAGCTCGACATCTTCGCTGTAGTCGAAGGCATTCGCGGCGGCGGCGGCGGACGGGGTGGCGGGAGCCGACGACAGGGGGAAGACCTGGTCATTGCGGTGTTGGTAGAGAGCGTGCGCATCTGGGAAGAGGAGATTCCGCGTGTGAATGTCCTCTTGGACAGACTCGAGGGAGAGGACGGGGCGAGAGGCGGTGCTGCTGGTGTCTTGGGCCGGCGGGGTGGCCGAGCCTCCCGACCCAAGATGGAGGAGTCGGCCAAGCATGTCGCCAGCAGAGCGAGGCGAGACGAGGAGGTGAAGACGCGGGGAGAGGGCGAGAGTCATCGGTCACAGGAAACAGGCTCGAGTTCGATTCGAATCAGTCGAGATCGGTCACGCACGGCCAAGTCAGGTCAGCCGGGTCGCCATCATCAGCGGCTGCAGGACTAGAGACTCTCGCGCTGCATGCATAGTCGACTAGAACCGGGGCAGATGAGACGCCTGGCCGCATGAGAAGACGAGACGAGGCCGCTGGTGCGAAGCGAAGCGAAGCGGCGAGTCGACGGCGGGACGATGAAACTCGGCGTCGAGGATGCGGACACAGCTGCGTGCGAGGTGGCCGGGCCGATGCCGCGCACAGACTGGGCGCGATGCGAGGGTGTCGGTGACGGGGCGAGGCACGGCGAGCAAACAACGAAAGAGATGGCGGTCAGCGAACGCGGCGCGATTCGTCCAGGTGCCGAGCGGCGACGGGACGCTCGTTCGTCGATGTTCGGATACAGCTGGCCAGGCTGGCGAGGAGCTGCAGTGACACAGGCGACGGCGCTTCAGCCGAGCTTCAGCAGGTGCTTCGAGGAAAGGGGGCGCAGGGCTCCGAGCAGCGGACACGAGCGCCGAGCGGTGAGCGTGGGCACGGGATGCTTTGGATGCGGGCGCCGGGTGCTCCGGCAGGCAGGCCGGCTTGAATCAATACGCAGCAGGGCCAGGGCAGTGCTGCTGTTGCTGTTGCCGCCGTGGGCATCTGCCGCCGATGCTGCTCGTGGGTTGTCGAGAGGCGAAGGAGGAGAGGGGCGAGGAGTGTGAGCCGATATGACGGCGACGACGGAGGAGGATGGGCTCGGGAGGGACGGCGATCGTGGCCCCAAAAACAACAGAACCAGAAAGCCGGGTCTCCCAGCGCCCCGCGGCAGCGAATGGGCGTCGGCCGGGGGGCCGGGGCGCGTCAGAGAGCGCCGGGCCTCGTTGGCTCGAAGCTAATCAGGTCACTAATCGTAGGACGACTCATCCTGGTGGTGCGACTTCTGAATTCACGTGCAAGAGCCTCCGTCTCACCTCGCTGTCCTGTACTCTGGTCGCGAAGACGAAGAATAGCCGCGACCAGGAGCCGTCGCCGAGAGCAAGGGCCCTGTCAACAGCCATGGATCGCGTTGTTGGCCAAGGAAGAGGCAGCCCTTGCGCGGGCAACGTCCGGCCCCGACCAACAGTCCGCTCTGATTCTCGGGTAGACAGAACACGGCGAGTGCATGCGACCGGCGAGGTACCTTCCGGCGGCAACGCATGTAGCGCAGAGCACCGCGATTCAACCCCCACTTCATCGGCGCATGCAGGTAATGGATACATCGTGCAGCACCTCGACCCGTAGAGACAACATCGTTACTCACCCGTCCATGCACCGCTGATTCGTCCACGAGCCCCCGTCGATCCTTGGCTGTTGCGCACCGTGGCAGGTGCGTCCGAATGCTACCTCAGCCATGACGTGCTTCGCCTCGCCAGCGAAAATGCGGTGAGAGGCTGCATGCAGCAAGCAGCAAGCAGCAGCTGTGGCCTTGCTCCCGTCGAGACCTCGTCGGGCAAGAGCCTCCTCCCGCTGCCGCCTTCCTGCCGGCGCACCCGCTGGCACTGGCGTCTCTGCCTGCGCCACCAACGGCACCCCTGCCCCGCCGCTAAAACCAGGGTCTTCCCAGCGGGTCTCGACTCGAACCCAACCTGATGCGCTCATTGGGCTCCAGCGACAACCGCACCTCCGCTGCTCGCACTCTCTTCCCCAGCATTTGCCCCAGCGTCACGAACATCGTGCATATGTATGTACGTTTGGCAGTGTCATGTTCGTCAACAACTGCGCATGGCGCGGCGAGTTTGCGGCCACTCGATGCAGATACTCACTCGCGCCCCATTGCAGGCAGAGGCCGCCCTCGCCAGCCGTCGTCAACCACCAACAAAAACAGCATTGCAAGCCACCAAAGCCGGCCAACGAGGCAGCGGCATTTCTGGCTGGCGCCGGCCCAATGGCACCCTCGGCAATTCGCATCCACGGATCCACTATCCACCACCCACGGCGCCTCCATCAACCACAATACGAGTATGTACAAGTACTTCATACGTACGTCGTGGATGAGGTCATTATGTAATATGTACAACGTCTTCGGGAGGAGGGCCGAGTCGCGGGGAGCCCTGACCAGGCGCGTCACAGACGGGCGCGAAGTGCGGCTTCCGGCCGACATATCTCGCCTCCTCTGAGCGCCTCTCCAACAGGCCACTCGAAGGAGCACCAACAGACCTCGTCGCAGAGGGCTTGCAAGGCTCCGTCAGATCTGCGCCTCGCCGCCGCCAGCAACGCCGAGCGGATCCTCGCCTCCGGCGCGCTCTCGGGCTGTCCCTTGGAGGGTGCGGCGGACGCACGCGAGCGTGTGTCGCCTAAGGCCGTTGCTTCCCTGCGTATACTCGTACGGGCGCCGGTTGCACAGCTTGCCGGCCTGTGACGGCCTTGCGCAGTCTTGAACGGCCCGGCTTGCTGGTTTTGGACGGTGATCCGATGGCCGAGCCCCTCGCACCATCACCCAACAATCGATCATCGCCGTGTCGATGAATGCCCCCAGGGGCCAGTCTTCTCCACGCCTCGGCCGATTCACCGATTCAAGTTGGCAGCACGGACAGCATATACACCGGGAACGTAGTATGCGGCATGACTGTATTTGCCTCATAGCCACGGGCATAGACTTGCCGGCGACATGCTTTTGCTTTGCGTTCCTTGACGACATACCCAGCCAACCCGCAACAGGCAGTAATGTTACGAAGTACCATTTTGTTACATGCAATTCGCCGCAATGCAGCCGCGAAGCCGCTGCCGACTTCACCAAGGCGCCAATTGCCGACATTTTTTAGCCCCGACGGCTCCAATCAGCTGCCCCGTGGTTTGCTCAGGAGTCGGCTCCATGTTAGTCGTGGAAGCGCCAAGCTTGGAAGGCTTGAAGCGGACCGCGGGAGAATCAGCGCCACGCTTCCAGAAGTCCTTGCGGGAGGATTTGTTCCGGTGGCGTCAACAGCTCTTCTAGATCGTGCTTCAGTTGGGTTGGTTCGCTGAATTATGCCGCGGTGACTTCGGCCCTGCTTCCAGAAATGCTAGTATGGCCCGGCAGATATAGCGGTAATAACCTGGAGTACGGAGTGCTCTTGTAATAGCTACCCGTTCATAGAATTGCCCTGTGTTGAATGACCCAGATTGCCCCTCGTCTCATCGCTCGCTCATGACGCCCCGAGTCCTCGGGATTAGCAGGATCTCACGTTCATCTTTTTCCGTCTGTGCCCGGCTGGTCCACAAAATTCCCAGTCCAGCGAACAGTCTTCCCAATGGTCGGCTCCGGTCGCATTACATTAGTCCTTGAAGAGGTCGTCCTCTGCCTCGTAAAATGAGCTCTTTGGAGGACGCATTGCCCAGACGCAAATGCCAAAGCCAAGCCCTCCAGAATTTCGGGTACAGGTCCGCGTCGTAATCCCAGTCTGTCTAGTGCCAAAGCCATTGCATCTGCCAGTGGAAGGAGAAGGCACCCTCGTGCGTCGTTACGGTAGACAAGATCTTGGGCTTTGCACTCGTACTGTTGTGTTTGCGCTGCCGGCATCTCGGGGAGCCTGTTGGCGAACTTGAGCCCTGGCTCGCTGGCAGCGGTCCAATTCTGATGAGCGGCACGATTTTCAAGGAATGGAGAGTCCAGTCCAAGAGCCGCCAGAACAGCGGCAGGTCTGTCTAATGACTATGGCTGAAGCCATCATGCTGAATCTTTCTCCGGTCAAATCAGATGAATGGATAAACGCCGTCCGGTGTGTTGTGGAAGCAGTGCATTGGGGCCTCGGAGCAATCCCACTCCTCAAATACGGCTAGTATATCCCTCTTGCAACAAACGTAGGGCATCTCGGATTGCATGGCCGATCGCACCGGCACGCTTTGCGGCTCAGGCAAGGCATCCATCACGTGCCTTTGAGCCAGGTATCGTTTGGCTTTGCTGTGAGGATGGACCGTGGCTGCGCCTATGCTGCGCGAGCGAGCAATATCTCACGGCGGTGTATGCCTCTACTGCGTAATTATTGTCGCAGCATCCGCGCCAGCATCCGTAGCAGGGGAACTTGATGGCCTAAGAGATGTAAAGGGTTGACTAACCTAGCATCATTCAGCACTTCGCCTGTACCATAAAAGATCTCTCCGTGGGCCGAACCAAAGAAAGGAAGTAACTCGGAGATCGAATAGAAAGGCTTCCAACAACAGTTCCTAAACTACACTGAGGCCATCTTGCCGAGAAAGCCCCTCAGGTCGTCAACAACGGCAGCAGTCACCTCCTTTGTCGTCGCGTTGCCGCCGAGGTCTGGAGTCACAATTCTTCTTGCGCAAATGCTCTCCACCGATTCCATCAGCAGCGTTGATGCCTCTTCCTCACCCAGCCACGCGAGCATTTCTGCTGCGGTCCAGAACGTGGCGACCGGGTTGGCGACGCCCTTGCCCGTAATGTCAAAGGCCGAGCCGTGGATGGGCTCGAACATGGACGGATTCTGGCGAGTTGGGTCAAGGTTGCTCGTTGGGGCGATGCCGATGGAGCCGGCGAGCGCAGCGGCCAGGTCGGAGAGGATATCGGCATGCTGATGTTGATTGCGTCAGTGTCATTTCCGGGGGTATTTGTGTAGTTGCGGCCTCTACTCACCAGGTTTGTGGCGACGATGGTATCCAGACTCTCTGGCTTTTCCACCATCCTGACCGTCATGGCATCCACAAGCATCTTGTCCATGGCCACGTCAGGAAACTCCCTGCCGACTTCCGCAGCTACCTCGTCCCAGAGCACCATGCCGTTCCGTTGCGCGTTGCTCTTCGTCACGACCGTCAGTAGCTTCCGGGGCCGCTTCCGGGCAGTCTCAAAGGCAAACCGCATGATCCTCGCGATGCCATGGCGGGTGAAGATGGCGACCTCGGTAGCAGTCTCCCAGGCGCACCCGCGATGTGAGCGGCCGCCCTGGCCGGCATACTCTCCTTCACTGTTTTCTCTAATGATGACCCAGTCTAGGTCTCCGGGCTTGTAGTTGCGTAGCGGAGACTGCACACCGGGCAGCACGCGAGTAGGGCGGACATTGGCATACTGCTGAAATGTCTGGCAGATGGCGAGACGCAGGCCCCACAGAGAAATGTGATCAGGAACGTCTACAAATCTACCGTAAGTCTCGCTCCAGAGCCCAAATTCGGCCAAAGAGTCTTACCAGGGGCTCCCACAGCGCCAAATAAAATGGCGTCGTGCTTCCTGAGCCGCTCCAGCCCGCCGTCGGGGATATACTTGCCCGTCTTCTTGTACGTCTCAGAGCTCCAGTCGTAGTGGGTGAAGTCGAGCTTGAAAGACTTGAGAATGTTCGCAAGCGCGGTGAGGACCTCGATGCCGGCATCGATAACCTCGGGGCCGATTCCGTCAGCAGCGATGGCGGCGATGCTGTAGGTCTTTGACGATGGCAGGGCTACGGGGGCCATGGCGACAGAGTTGACTTCGGGTGGCGATGGACGATCAGCACTGAGCAGTGTGATGAGGGTCGGGATTGCAAGGTGTTATATTGCGATTGCCAAAGGTGAGTTGGAGCCTTGGAGTTCACAGCACCCCCGCGGATTGAAGCGGCCGTCTCGGGCCAAGTCCGCGGTAGTTTCCTCGCCCGACGAGCCCCGCGAGCTTACACACCCGTCTCTCCATCACGGTACGTTGGCATAAAAGTATAGCGAAATAGCATAACCTGTTGATTCATTCAATTAATGGAATTGCGAGCAGTAGGACGGAGGCACGAGCGTTGTATAAACGTGAAAGCAGGGCGGTGTGCTGCCTGTGATCACCCATCCAACTTCACCAGTCCGAGATGCTAGTCGAATCCATTGAGGTAGCCGTGGCTGCCATTTTGCCCAGCATCGAGTCTCATCGCCAAGAAGCTGGACAGCCCTTTACCTTGGGATTGTCAGGGCTGCAGACCAGTGGGAAGTCGACTCGGGCCGCGCCCATCTGAGGCACGCCACCAGCTCATCACCCGAACGACCTCGCTGGACGACCTCTATCTTGATCACAACGATCTTGCCTGTGCGTGAATCTCACCCGAAGAGTGAGCTGGTTCATACTCGGGGCCAGCCAGGAACCCACGAAAAGACACTTGCTCGCCCAAGTTCAATGTTCTCACCATCGGGCCGACCAACTGCCCCGCTGGCGAGTTCGTCGCATGGCCTGCATACGACAAATACCTTCACCAAGGTCAAGGGGCACGAGCCCCAAAAAAATGTTGGGAGCATGTAAGCGTCTGAGCGTCTGGATGTTCTCGTCTTCAAAGGGTGGCGCGTTAGGATTTCAGCCCCTGGGCGAAGCGCAGGTTGCCCAGGAGTGGCAACAAGGTATTTGGATCCTGAACACAAGCAAGGGCCAAAGCTTGACAATACAAAGGCGAGGAACAAACCGACAAGCCTACTACGACACTGGGGAACTACGAACTGGGAGCTGCTTCTCGTCAACGATAGTCTGCGGCGAATGCCTCGTACGTGCAGGCGGCGTACTTGTACCCGGCATCGGACGGCCCACGCTACCTCATTGGCATATCGAGCAGCGCTGAGTTTGCCGCCATATGTATTTTGCCGAGCTGGGTGCTGAGGATCTGGCTCGTCTGAGCGAAAGGCGGCTCGATTCTGAGGGGAATCCTGATGCCAAGAGGTATGCCCATTAACCGTGTTTCGGGTGGGAGATAGATCCATGCCATCCAGGCTGCCTGTATTCTGTATCGCCTTACTTATGAAGTAGCTCAATAATTGCAAACGCCTGTGCCAAATACCAGGCCTTACGGCACCATTGTGATATACGTGAGACGGAGTAGCATCATGGCAGGTCCAGACCCTTCACCGGGATGGCAACCTTTCCTGTCCTAGACGCCAGCCAACTCCAACGGCTCACAGCCATCTCCTTGCCGTGCTACAAACGCTAAGCTCGCACCTCGACACTCCAAATGCTTCAATCATTTGATATGAACCGGCGTGCAACATCGCATCCCCTCGCACAGGTTTCCGCAGATGAGCTGGCAGTGAGATCGACCCCGCCGCCTCCTGGGCGCTACAGACTCTCCCTCCGGCTGCGTCGGGGAGGTTTGAGCTTCACAGGGAGGCAGCATCTCAGGCTGAAGCGTTGCCGAGTGGATCCCGTAGGCGTGCAGGCACTCCATGATAATCTTGGCCTTGTCCGTGAAGTTCTTGACGGTTCTACCGTCGACAACGATGTGGGCAGAGGCGATGGACTTGTGCTGGTCGAGGCGCCAGATGTGCAGCTCGTGGACGGACTCGACGCCGGGTATCTGTACTGAGTGTCAATTTCGATCCTTTCATGTTGCGGGCGGGCAGAAGCCAAAACGTACCGATTCAATGTCGTGCTTGACGTCCTCAAGGTCAATCCCACCGGGGGCAATCTGCAAGAGAATGCCTCCACTCCTCTTCGTCAAGGGAATTGCCGTCAAGAAAATCACGATAGCAATGAACACTCCAATAGCCGGGTCGACGTAGTATCTACCCTCGCCTTCCGCCTTCCAGATGACAAGTGCGGCGACAATCACGCCGACGTTGTTGATGGCGTCGCCGATGACATGAACGAGGACTCCCATCATCCCCAAGTCTCTGCCAGGACGGGGTGGCGTAGCGACGGTGTGCTTGTGTTCGTGGTGGCTCTATGTGTGACGTCAGTGGTCGATTTTTCTAGAGGACGCTGAGCTTGGTGGTGGCCATCCGACTTACAGTTGCGGGGTGTGCCTCCGTCTCTCTGCCGCCCATCTCAATTGCGGACTCCTCCTCACTATCTGTCTCATGGTTATGTTTATGCCCGTGACTGTGTCCGTGGCCGTGATCGTGTTCTTCCTTTTTCATCAGCTCTGAACAGGTCGCTTGGTGAGCTCTGACTCACCGTGAAGAGAGGACATGACGAGGACATTCAAGCCCAGGCCAACACATCCTACGATTAGGACCACCTTTGGATTTTCGATGGCTAATCGACCGTCGTTAGTTGAAGAAGTCCTCACAAGTGTCGCGCCGTGGCGGGCCTACGAGTAATGTGCGTGAACCTTTCAACGGCTTGGACGAGAATGCTCACGCCGAGAGCGAGGAGAAACACGCCATTGAAGAAGGCACCAAGGAGCGTCGCTCGTTGCCATCCGAATGTGTACTCCTTCGGTGGAGGCTGTGGCCGCTCTGAAACCTGAGGGTTGTTCAGCGCGAGGTCTGGTAGCTGAAGGGCGGATACTATACGAACTTCGAGCGCAACGAGAGCCACCACAAACCCAACCAGGTCACTCAGCTAATCCTCACATGTCAGAATGCTATTTAACTCAAGGGTTCGTAGCTGCGCTTACGTAGTGGAATGCATCTGCCACCAGAGCAAGGGAATGGGTGTAGAATCCGGCTGAGTGTTGTGTTAGCATTGCTGAGCTATCGCAGTTGGATGCAAGAAGACACGCTGGCCTACTCACCAACAAGCTCAGCAATGAAGAATGAGAATGAAATGACGATGGTGGCGATCAAGCGCTGCTTGCGGGTGACATTGACACGAGCCATGGTTGTCGATAGGCACCGGAGAGCCTACTTCCGGGCGAGCTCACTGGGGGCCGTCTTGGAACTATAGTAAGTTTAAAGACACGGGGAAACGGCACTGACTACCGAGATACGATTAGCAAGGGGTATCATTGCATATCGGGAAGCCCCAGACTGGGCAAGCCAGCGATGTCCGATCAGCGTTGCGAGGAGACAAGGTCTATGCACTGGACGGAGAATCGCTTTCGAAGTCTGGATAAGTACTAACGTGCAAAGGAAGCCCACCAAAGGCCGCCTGCTTCAAGCGTTTGTCGACTGGCTTGATCGTGTTTTGGGTTACGCTGTATCGGACCAAATGAAGTTGCAGTCGCGGAGCGGTGACAGATCAGGAAGATCCTAGATTTGGCAGTCGGTGTTTTTAATGTCGCCAGATGGGCATGTCAAAATCCACTGCCGCCCGGTTTCACAGTCGACGTCACAAAAAAAAAAAGCACCTGCAGCTGGCGGTGGCATGGGGTAATATCTGCGGCACTGATCATATTTCAGATTCCATCGGCACCCAATCAGTGACAGGCGATGGCCGACCGGCTCGTCACTGACGCTGCCGTTTGTTTGCGACATGTCCTGCAAACAAGGCCTCGGCGGCAGCAAATTACGGTGGCGGGCGTGGCGCGGATATGCTGCGTAACGAGGGCTGTCCATCCAGCCAGCATAGGGTGTTGGTGGATTGTGGCGATACAGCGTGTCAATGCCCTCTTTGGAATGATTACCGCCTCGGCTGTGAATCATCACTTTCATGATTCTGCAAGAGAAGAGCGTGAGCGCGGCAGAGGAGGCGTTGCAAGGAAGAGGCGCGCACTGTTCACATTGAACGGGAGCCGTTTGAGTATACCCGATCAAGAGGGCAAGCAAACACAACATGGAGGAGTCGGGCTGGCACCGAGCCCAGGATGACGCAAGCCGAATAGCAAGCATGGCGGTGAACGGCATTGCTGCACTTTGGGACGAGCGGCCTGCGTGTCGGCAGTGTCTAAGATTGTTTGAGATTTGTGATGTGAGCACCAGGGCGGGATCATGGGACGTCACGACTTCACGGTGGTCCAACATCCGGCCCAAAGCGGAAGGCGGTCTGTCCCCATTCACAGCTGCACCTTGATTCTGCCGCGACGTCAACCGACAACATGGCATTGACAACCACCTCGCTGCTCACGAACCTCGACCGACGACGCGCTCGCAGGTACCATCGCCGGTCCGTCATGCCATTGCGCTCGCGCCACATCGCCTTGCCACTGCGATGAGAGACGAGCCGCCTCCATGTCTCGAAATGCTGGTGCAACGCCATCCGGTCCGCGCAAGGGGCCGCGATGGTCCCACCTTCGCCAGTCGAGCGGCACGAGCTACGACCGCGTATCCGCCGACGTGCCAGGCTCTCCGAGGAGCACGTCGGCGCACTCTACGATCAAGGAGGACAGGCGCCGTCGCGCTGAGCGATACTGCCATGTCACTGTCAACGAGGGCTACGCGCGAGATGAGGTCTTGCTGAACCTCGACCTCCTCGGGGGCGATGTCAAGCCCGGCTCGCTCATGTCCATCACGCCCTTGAAAGGCGACGCGGCAAGGGCTGCCTCTGGTGCATATAGCAGCATGAGCAAGCACCCCCCGGAGCACAGCGACAGCTCAAAGGCTGCGTCTGGCTGCCATGCCGACCACGACTGTCAGCACCACCGATACATCTTCGTCGCAAAGGACATGCCCAAGGACATGAAGGCTCGCCAGCCTGACGTGGAGGTCTATGTCGTCAAGCACATCGCCGATGCTTTCGGCATGAAGAAGGGATCTCAAGTGCTACTGGCACCTGTACGTTGCGCGCTTACCTCGGCCATTCCTTGGCCGTGCTGACAGGCTCCAAAGGTGGACAGGGATCATCCCGCTATCGAGGCGACACACGTCGAGATGTTATTCAGAGATCAATATCTCTCGAGAGCAGACATGTGGAGGTTGACTGTCGGCGAGCTAACCCAGAGAACCGTCTACAAGGGCCAGTCCATCTTATTCATGGGCACGATCAAGGCTCAGATCACCGCCGTCTATGTCAACGGCCAAAACGTGCACTCCGCTTTCTTCGTCAGGGATACCCGGCCTATATTCCGCAGCGAATCCGCGAGATATGTTCTCTTCATCCAGATGTCGCGAGAAATGTGGGACTTTGACTCCGAAAGCTCTGGTGAAATCATGTTCACCAAGGTTGTCAACGGCTTCCTGCCAGCCCTGTTCAAGCGCTGGGCACTGTTGAAGGTGAAACACCTCGTCAGCATCGTGCTCTTTGCCCGCGTGGAGTACGACACGGGCCTTTCAAGCGAGCTCGCCAGCACTGCATCGCACAGCGAATACTACACCGGCATCCAACCGTCGGGCAATCGCCGGCCATACAAGGACTTTTACCGCGTGGTGGTGAGTCAAATGGCCAGTGGAGAGTGGACAAAGATTCTCTACGAGCTGAAAAGGGAGTTGAACTTCTTCCGGCGAGACATCAGTCAATATCACCAAACGGTCAGCGCCTTTTCCGATCCGTGCTCGGACGACCAAGGAGCCAAGGACGGGCCCTTGGACAGGATCAAGGCCGAGTCTTCCTTGTCTATACATGGGAACGTGCTGGAGGCCATCAATCTGGCAGCATCCCAATTCGCCCACGATTACATTGACAGAGATCTAACGCGCACCGGTATTTCAATCGCGGTCATCACCCCAGGGCCAGGCATCTTCGAAGTGGACTACGAGACTTTGAGAAGGACTACAGAGGCGTTGGTTGGCAGTGGCATTGGCATCGACTTGATCTGCATGCCCAGGATGCCACTTCATTCCGTACCTCTCTTCAAATACCGAAACCCTCAGTATTCCGAGGAGAATGCTCTGGGCCACGGAGCGGTCTTGTCTCGCTCATTCCACAGCCGCGACAGCACCCCGAAGCAGCCAACGCCGGTTATTGGAAGCTATCAGTCTCCGATAGGATCCTTCTCTCCCACCAAGGCTTCCAACGCTGTCCGTCGCATCGAATCATTGGCCTCCATGTCATCGAATGAGGAGTGGTGCTATGCGCTGCCTCAGTGGCTCCACGTGTCTTTCTGGACGGGTGTATCCGACGAGGCGCTGTCCTATGCGGGCATCGCGCTCACTGTGTCGAACAAGGTCGAGCAGGACGACGAGGAAGAGTTTAGGATTCGGTGCCGGATGTATGACTTGCAAATGAGAAGCGTGCTGGACGCAAACGAGATCGAAGCCGCCCCATTGCAGTCGGACGCGCACTATCCAACCCATGCCATAGATGGCAGTGCTGGCGGCAAACGACGCCAGGATCGAATAGGCGGTACCTTCTATACACCAAACCGTCGTGTTCCCGAGGCCCTGGTGGATAGTGTCATTGGATTCCAGAAATTTGCACCGGACAGGCTAGTCCGACCCGGAGAGAAGTCCATCTGGAAACAATTACAAGAGTTTGACGACTCGAGGAGCCGCCTGTCCACAAGCCGGCACCATAGTCATTCCTCAAGGCATAGGGTTGAGCTCGACGACCTGCCTCGGAAGCAGGTGGCTGAGGATTCCAATGCTCTAGGGACATCACTTCCAGAGCGAAAGTCCGCCGGTCACACGCAGGCTTCTAGGAAATTCTCCTTGACCACGGCAGAAGCAGAGAAGCCGAACTCATCGTCCAAAAAGAAGCCGCACAATCCGCCGGCCACCATTCACATGACGGCCGCCAAGCCGCCAAAGTTCATGAGACAGATCAGCCTCGGGCAGCGCGGCTTTGGCGTTGCTCCCCCCAAGGCAGCAGTAGCTGAAGTCAAGACGGAGACGGTGAGTGCATCCGTCGTATCTTCTGAAGAGCTGCGGCCTCCTTCAACGCCTCGGTCGCTCTCGGATTTGAGGCCGTCCACTCCGCGGACCATCGCCAGCCAGTCGTCTTCCGTGTCGGCGCGCAAACTCAAATCGGACCTGAACGAGTCCACGGTGGGTGGAGTTCCTTCAACTCCAAGTATTCCCATTTCCAAACGAGACGGTCCGGCCCGGCTGGACCCGACACCTAGTCAACAACTCAGGCCACCGTCTGTCTCAGGGTGGCCGCCGTCCAGTGCTCGGCGAGAGAGGAAAGACGACGACAACGACGTTCGCTATTCGAACGCACTGCGGGCGGAAGATGCGCAGAAGGTGTATACTAGCAAGCTGCGCGCAGGCGTACTGCCTGAGCTGCCGTCGACGTTGTCCCCGACCATGGCCATTACTCCGTGGTTGAGCCTGCTGAACCCATCCAATCCCGACAAGCACCGCATAGACGATACAGTCCTGTACAGCCGGTGGCAACACGTTTTCCCGAGAACATCGGACATGAAAGTGCAAAAGTGGAAGACCCTCTGCTGTCCTGCCGCAGTGCCTCTTACGACAGAGTACTTTCCTTCCAAGGCTCAGTTTGACGCAGAATATCAGAGGCACCCCTACAATATCGATCAGAATGCCGACGATGAAATGGCCGAGGAACCAAAAACACGCAAGGACTTCATGAGGGAGCTCATCAGCATGCGCTTCTCGCAGGGCTTCCAGGTGATTGTCGGGCCAGCCGTGGCACGGGCGTTTGGCCAGAAGCTCATCAAGGTTGCTGATGTCTTTTCTCGAGATCAGTTTCTCGATGACGGCACCGGCGTGTTCATGTCGGTAGGCAACACCATACATCAACTCTCTTGCGTGAATGGGACAGAGGTCGAGGTGAACATTTATGTGCGCAAACCAACCGACACGTCGGCATCGTCCCAGGGCTTCTCCCCGATTTACAAGCCTGCGATTCGGACACTGCTGGACAAGGGCTACGAGACTCGCCACGTTGATATCCTCACACCAAGGCCAGACCGAAACTGGAACACCATCGACTCGTTCCTTGCCGGTCACCACGATGAAATGATGGAAAGCTTGCGGTTTTGGCGAGCGAGGTTCGTTCTCATTCCTCTAAACCCCAAGCACCCGTCCATTCCGCGAACGCAAACCGGCGACAACCCCGAAGAACTCCGGATTGAAGGCATCAAACGGCTGGCCCAGCTATGGCAGAAGAACCGTTACTTTCCTCCGTCCGAGAAGCGGTTCCAGCCCCGCGATAGCCGTCGAAACCCGTTGGACATTGTCTATAAGACGGAAGATCCATCCGTCGTCATCGCAGCCGAGCTCGAGTCACTGCCGATACTGGAGGGCCTGGAGAGCGCTCACCGCAAGGGCCAGCTCGTGACGAGGAAGGAGCGCTTTCAGAAGACACACCTGAACATGGCGGCGCTGGCAGAGGCGATGCAGCAGCCGGTGGAGAACGGAGGCGTGCCTCTGCGAAATCGACGGTGGCATCTCCGCCTGCACAGCGCCGCATTCATCGGGTCGGACATGACCACCTGGCTTCTGGACAATGTCGAAGACTTGGAGGACCGCGAAGAGGCCGAACAGCTGGGCAATGCTCTTATGGTCCAGGAGGAACCGACGAGCAAGGACAGGGACAAGGACAAGGACAAGGACAAGGACAGCTCGGAGTCCAAGGCCGACAAGGACAAGGGACTGTTTGTCCACGTCGAGAGACGGCATCGGTTCCGAGACGGCAACTACTTTTACCAGATCGCTCCCGAGTTCGCGAAGCCGCAGCCCGGCTGGTTCGGCTCGAGGCGGCGAGACGCGTCGGTGCCGCCGACGCCCATCTCGGAGACGGGGGGCAGAGACTCGCCGCACGTGGGCTTGCCGCGGCCGGCAGGCTCCAACGACGGACACTCGCCAGCTTCGCTCACGCCCACGCCGTCGATGGCGTGTGGAGGCAAGAAGCGTCCCAGGGTCGTTCTTAGCAAGATGATAAAGTACGACGTGGATCCTCGCAAGAGGTCGTACCGCCCCGAGCGGATAGACTTGCACTACGACCGCCTCCACAACCCGGACAATTGCTTCCACATACGGGTCGACTGGATGAATGCGACGTCCAAGCTCGTGCAGGACGTCATTGAGGGCTGGGATCGGGAGGCGAGCCAGTTCGGGTTGCGCCTTGTCGAGGTGCCCATTAACGAGGCCTGCATGATCACCGAGTCCAACCCGCTCCGGAAGCCGTACCCCGTCAAGCTCGCCGCCCGCCCCCCAGACGAGAA
Organism: Tolypocladium guangdongense; assembly: GCA_022114105.1. Lineage (NCBI taxonomy): Eukaryota > Fungi > Ascomycota > Sordariomycetes > Hypocreales > Ophiocordycipitaceae > Tolypocladium > Tolypocladium guangdongense. The sequence continues at coordinate 2,590,145 of NRQP01000001.1, read as the reverse complement.
GCCAGAGGCGTACTACGATCCGAACTCGCTGGGGCCGCAGGCAGGGCCTAGCAGGCACTTTTACCAGACGGCCCTCCTCAAGAGCTTCGACTTCGTCCTCGACATCGAGGCAGCGTCCAACTTCCCGAGCAACGTCGACGTGCGCTACTCCTGGGGCAGGCCCGACTTCAGGCACACACAGTACATCCACCGCTCCGGCGTGCTCCTCGCCCAGATCACCGAGGACGGCAACCTCCTCGTCCTGGCGAACAGGCTGTATAGCAAGAGCGTCGCTGCCGTTCGGGACAAGGAGCTGCGCGTCCAGGGCGTCGCCGACCAGCCGCATCTCGACCGGGCCGGACGCGTGGTGGGCATCGGCGGCAGCGCATACGCCCCGTACGGCCCGCCGGAGCCCTCGCCCATTACCTCGTCGCCCACGGTGCGGCCGACGTTCCACCACTTTTCCCCTGCGATGCGGCCCATGGACGCCGTCGCTGATTCTGTTGCCAAAGCGCAACCCGCCCTCCGCCCCGAGGAGGCCATTATGGACGAGCTCGAGGCCTTTTGCCGCGACGCGTCGGCCCTCGAGGCCTTCTACAAGGAGACGCTCGAAAAGGGCCAGCGCCCCCACGACACGCCCTTGTCGATCGCCGCCGCCGCGCCGCCCGCGCTCGAGGCCGTCCCCGAGGCGAGCATCCCGTCGCTAGGCCTCCCGCCGGGCGTGCTGGACGGCGGCAGTAGCGGGCCGGCCAACGCGGCGGCGGCGGCGGCGGCGGCGGCGGCGAGCATGCGCATAGGCAGTCCGATGGGGTTTCTGCGGAGGGGGAGCGTGCAGTATGATGGCATGGGGCTGAGCTCAAAGGGCACTGGCAAGTGAATGGAGATGAGGGCTGGATGCGTTGGCGTGAGGGACTGCTTGATACGGGTTTTCAGCACGAGTGACGACGATATGAGATATCCAATGAGTGAGGGATTCGCCAGCAATCTCTTTAAGGTCCCTCCAAGATATTGGATTTCCCAGTGTAGCCTTTATACATGTACTCCGTGCTCCGCCACCCTCGATTGCTTGAGCTCACTGCAACTGACAGCAGCCAGCTTCGGGCTCGCACAGCAACAGGGACCCTGGTACATCCGGAGGTGCACTCTCTCTTGGGCTCAACCTTCGTACGAAGTACCTTCATATGCTCATATCTAGCGGCGTAAAAGTTTCATGATCTCCGTTAAGTGACTGCCGTCCCGCTGGTATAGTTGCCGAACGCTGCCAGGCTCGTGGGCAACAGTCACCTGCGGTCCAGTACCACGGCCATGGGCGCCATATTCTCGGCCGTGTAATTTGCAGGAATTCAGGAAACAATACTCGGAGACGCATGCCCTCCAGGCAGGCTGCGCGCAGGAACCTTCTGGCCCAGAATCGTGCCAGGCCATGACGGTAGCGGCCTCAGGGGTCATCCGCACGGAGAAGTCTGTCGCACACCGAGAACAGAAGCCATTTACTGCGATACCAGCCGCTAGAGCCTCTCTGCGAGCGTTGGCTAAACGCCAATAGCTAGGATGGCTTCGGTTACCGTCATCGGGAGTCCAGTGCTGGTGCATGCAGATGCTGATTCTGCCTAAGGTATTATACGACACCATCTTCCGGTCCTTTTCGTAGCGCCAGATAGATAAGAGCAGAAATCTTCCGTCTACTATCTTTGGAAAGACCGAGTAGCGGGCTCGTAACTTGTTTGGCTTGCCCCTCTCGATGGTGAAGTTAGTGTAATGGGGGGCCAGTATTCTCTTGACGTGTTCCCGGTGCCTCTTATTGCCTGCGCCCATGCGGACGTACTTGAGAGCTATTTGCACATGGCGATACTGGAGGAAAAATCGGAAAGATCCGATCCTGCGGATATCGCCCCCGCATTGCCGCCGCCATCCCAACGGGCAAGGTGTATGCCACGGCGTCGTGGGAGTATCGCGCTTAGCGAAGTCGTGGAGCGTTACGCACTCCTCGCACACCCACTTGGTGGGCAGGTCGTAGGCGATGCCGGCCAGGTACTCGATGTGCTCCTTGTAGGGGAGGCGCGCTGCCGTGCCGTAGACGCGATGAAGGAGTGCTCGAAGAGCGAGGCAGGTTTGAGAGAGTAGGACGCGGCTGTGAGGGGGAAGTTGTTCCGAAATCAGGAGGAGCAGCTCTGGAGGCAGCTGAAGCACCGTGCAGTCAGCGCGTTGCTGTGGCCTCCGAGGCCGCCGTCGGGCTGCCGCCGTGGCCTTGACGATTCCGCTCCAGAGAGGGCCAAGTGCTGCTCTGAAGGCCTGCATTTTCGAATTGTCGCATCGGGAGCCAGGTTGATTTTCACGCAGACCCAATATCTGTCTAAGTTTGTGTAGTGCAGCCCACTCTCGGTTTAAGATTTGTTAGGTAGGTAATTTGGGCAGGAGAAGAAGAGGACACACGCACCATCCTCGGCGTAACGATCAAGTCCTTTGCCCCTTCTCCTCTCCTGAATACAGGGGGAAAATACTACAACGCGTCGGACTCCGATTCAATCTTCTCTCTTCTTTTCTCCCCTCCCCAGCACCGCAGCCACACCAGCACCATGAGCCCCACGACCGACTAGATCTCGGCCGTCGCCCTCGTCGCCCTCGGCCTCAAGGCCGCATTCGACCTCACCGAGGCGCTGATCGCGGCCCTACGGCGAGCAGGACCCGGCACGACAACTCCCATCGACGAGTCGATGGAGCGGGCCTCGGACACGTTGAGAGTGCGGGTCGCGGCGCTTGACGAGCTGGCGGACGACATGGACGCCGTGGAACGGCGCCTGCGGGAGCTTGATATTGGTACATAACATGTCTTACTCTTATCCCCCGCCTCCCTCCCTTTCTACTCCGGGCCTCCCTCCCCGGGTCCTTTAATGCCGCCCTCCCCCTTTATCCCCCGGGCCTCCCTCCCCGGGGTTCTTTATTACCGCCCTCCCCCTTTTCTCCCCCGGGCCTCCCTCCCCGGGTCCTTTAATGCCGCCCTCCCCCTTTTCTCCTCCGGGCCGCCCCCCCGTCCTATATTCTTTTTTTTCATTCGTCGTTGTTTTAGTTGTTTTTTGCATTGTTAGCGTTTGGATTTCATTAGCGTTTGTTTTATTCTTTGTAAGCCATTCCGGTACGGCTGTAAAACATTACCGGGGCGGGTGGTCGTGGGCCCCAGCAATGCTCGCACCTCACCGTGGTTGCTGGGTCTAGTAGCCTCTCTCGAGGTGAAGCCAACGCGAGCTTTCGACTGTTTTCTGTCGTGCCTGTCGTGCCTGTCGTGCCCGTTGTGCCCGTTGTGCCCGTCGTGCCTGTCGTGCTCGTCGTGCCTGTCGTGCCTGTCGTGCCCGTCGTGCCTGTCGTGCCCGTCGTGCCCGTCGTGCCTGGGATGCCTGGGATATGGAAGGATGTATTGTTGACGATGCGTCGTTCGTTGGTGATATATGTGAAGATATTAGTCAGCAGCACCCGGAGTCATGGTTGACCCGAGTCCCGAGCTCCAGACTCCGATGGATCATCACATCTTCGTTGGCCCAGCCTTCTGCTGCATGGCTACCTAGGTACCTAGGTAGGTAGGTAAGTAGTTGCCTTATATTATAATGGCCGAAAGTGCCCACCCGGGGATAACGATGGTTTTTTACCAGTGCGTGTGTGGCCCGACGGCAATTGGCTCCCGCGACATGCTAAAAAAGGCGGGCCAACCATCTAATCTAATCTGATCTTCCGCAGCAGCTATTCGACGGCTTTGTGTGGGCGAGAATGTACCGATGGGCGTCGAAAACTGAAGTCTGCTGAAAATGGAAAGCCGAGATTTGGTTAAATTTGCTGAGGGGCTGCGACGGCTGATCACGCATCTAGTGACTGTGAATTTGCGCGGTATCGGCAGGCTCGCCATTGCCAAGATCATCAATATCCGGGGCCGATGCGAGGGCTTCCTAATATAAATCTCCTCATCGTTATCGGTATAATCATGAATGCCTTCCGCCAAAACGTCGAGACGTATGCCGCGGGCCACACCTTCTACTGGGTTGGGCACACTGGCCTCGGATACATCACCGATGTCGTCCTTTCCGACATGACGACTCTTCGCACCCGAACGATTATGTGGGATCTCTACATGAGTCCTTGAATTGCCGCCGCCTTTGGCGGTCCTTGCACCGCCGAGCTCTTCTACGAGAACTCGACCTACCGATGGGCCTTCGGCTCCTTAGCATTGCCTCGTCGCCTCCTCCATTCCGGTGGCCGCCATCTTCATCCACCACGAGCGCAAGGCGAAGAAGTCAAGGTCCTGCCAGAGGAGAGTCCCCGGACGGCGTGGGAGGCGACAAAGGCCTACTTTGTCGAGTTTGACGGTGCGTATCTAGTCCGCTCGCCGAAGTGGCCGTTTGATTGATATTTCAACACTGACCTATGCTCTGCAGTAGTTGGCATGTTCTTTCCCATTGCTGGCTTTTCTCTGATCATCGTTCCCTTGAATATTGCCACTCGGGCTCCAAACGGGTAGGGAACTGGCTACATCATCGCGATGATTGTTGTCTTTGTCTGCCTCGTCGCATTCGCCGTGTGGGAAAAGTGGTCCGCCAAAGTGCCTTACATTCCGTTGCGTATCTCAGGACGATTTTCGGCGCTCATGGCCTCGGTCGGGCACCAGGACATTGCCGTCGTCCTCACTCTGCAGGGCATGTTTCGCAGCTCGGGCGCCATCTGGACCAACAGTCTCCCAAAGGAGCTGAGCAAGGCGCTGCCGGACTTCGCCAAGAACCAGAGTGCTGCCATTTACGGCGACATCAAGAAGCAGTTTGCCTACGCAATCGGCCACGCCATCCGCGACGGCGTCATCGTTGTCTACCTTGTTGTGCAGCGACAGATGGTCATTGCCGGGTGCGCCATCTTGCCCTTGATTGTCATTTGCGTGCTGGTGTGGATCAATCTGCCGATTGATCGGAAGCAGACCAGGGGCATCCTTCCTAGGCGAAGGCGGTGCGGTGGATGTGTCTGGCGGACGATGGCTTGGAGCAGGGACGACGGCATGCTCAGAAATATAATCTCTCATTCTACGTTGCAACGGCACCCGTCTGCGAGCTGCAATGCGATTCCGCAATACGGGGCGTTGCGTAAATAAACTGCCCTGGGATGAATTCCCGGTTCGTATATTTGACGTGGAATTGACAAGAGAGCTGTTTGCCAAGGCGCAAAGTGCAGCAAGCCAAGCAGCCCATCCAGGCACCCAAATAGGAAATCCCGAACATGTGCGCTCTGTCCGGCGCCGGCACGCGGGGAGAGGACGCGTTAGCCTCACTTGGCCAGCTGAGACGAGGCGCTGCCATGGACGCGTCGGTGGCTGCCCATTGGCGATGTTTTGAGGAGCTCCAGCCGGAGGTGACAAAAGATTGCATGCATCAAGACCGAGGTGGAGCCCCCAAGCCCCCACAGCCTGGGGAGCACTTCAGAGGCTCCCCCCACGTCTGCTGCCCAGCAGTGCATCTGATCGCCGTCGCAGTCACCACTAGATCTCGACTCTTCAACTGCAACCGCCGCCGACGAGCATCGAGTCGGTGCACTAGAAGCCGAGTTCGCTTGCCTGGTAGGTCCCGACTCCCTGCATTGCCTCCCCTCTGCCTCTGCCTCAGCCGCTGCCGCTGCCGCTGCCTCTGCCCCTGCCCTGCCTCTCCTCACTTCCTTCACCACCCGCGGAATCGCATCGCGACGCAGCCGACATGGGGAGCTCGTGCCACGGCTTCAAGGCTCCACACCGAGTCGCTGGAGCCGGGCGAATGACGGGCGCTGCTCGAGTCGGATGGCGTTGACCGCAGCGGCCGCCTGGCACGGGCAACGCAGCAGCCAGTGCGCCATGCGAGAAGCGGCGCAGGCCCCGTCCTTGGGTCTTGATCGTGGCCGCTGCCGATGAAACGCGGTCCACAGCGGTTCGCCCCAAGTCCAGCAGAAGCCCTTTGCGGGTGGTGTGCTGGGCTGTGCAACCATCTGCTCTCGTCACCACCGCTCGCCAAGGCCAGCTCAGACCTCGATTCACCAGACTCTTCCTGCACGCCAGCGTCCCACCCTCTCGATTCCCATCGTGTCACACATCACAATCCTTGCGCCACAGGTCCAGTCGTTCTGTGCTAACCACCTCTGCAGCACGCGCCGCGCTCTACCTTATCCTTAGGCCGGCTTCACTCCTTTGAGCAGCAGACCCGGACGCCTATTCTCAGGCTCCGGGCACCGCCTAGCAACTCATATACCGCCGCTTCAAGCAGCATGTTCCGGGGCCAATGCCCCGGCTAGTCCCGAGTGACGGATTGGCAGTTTACGGAGGATCGCCACCGCCGGGCCTCTCTGGCATTTCTTGCGAGCCGCCCGCCTGACTCGGCGTCGGGTGCGTGCGACGTAGCTGAGACTCCCCGGCTGGCTTGGGGCTCGTGGGCCCCGGCTCTCTGTTGGTCGCCGCCTCGCGAAGCTCTGTGGGGACCTCGCTCGGACGTTGTCGACGTCGCGCGGATCGAGCCGCCTGCATATTTCCAGGGACGGGCCGAGCCTTCCTCCACCCGTTGCCAGGCCTTGTACTATGTCTTCTGCCGCCCCCCCTCGCCTCGGTGACGACAAGGCCGCCTTTCCCGTCTCTCCCGCCAGCTCCATCGCTATGGGACATGTCCTCGATGGCTACAACCACTCCTCAGCGCAGTTTACAGGCCACGCCACGACCGTCCACCGTCAACAGATCCCTTCAACAGACAATGCCGCGACGGAAAGGCACGATGATTCTGACAGCCCGGGCCGGGAGCAAAACGACGCTTCGTCCAATTCGGATGAGCCTGCCAAGAAGAGGCGACGTAGCCGCAAGGGCCTGGGAAAGAGGTTTGAATGTCCAACCGAAGGCTGTGGGAAAAGCTACTCGAGGGCAGAGCACCTGTGAGTAGCTGTATTCATGATGTCAAACGGCATGGCCAGCGCTTCCTAGTGGCAAAACTGACAGCATGCAGCTATCGCCACCAGCTAAATCACAACTCGAAACAAGTCTTTCGCTGCGAGTACCCCGAGTGCCCTCGCACGTTTGTTCGTGGGGACCTATTAAAACGGCACATGGACCGGCATGCTGCGAAAGGCCCTCAGCTCGGCCGAAGGGACTCCATAGCTGGCCATCTGGCCCAAACTGCTGCCCCCGACGCAGTGGCCCCCGAGATCCATCGCCCTGACACCACTGCATTCGGAACTGTGCACCAACCGCCCCTGCAATATCAGTCACCTCGAGACCAATCGGGCAGCCCATATAACACACCTCTCAACAGCACGCCACCCGCAGGACACCACAGCGGGACGCCATCTGCCAGTGCTGCGGAAGGCTATGGACACGAAGCCGCCCTTGAGCACCACGAACCGCAGAGTCTTCCGCATAGGTCATCGGCTGGGCCACCTCGCTCGTCAATCCAAACCACCTTTAGCCCCTACGGCTCATTTCCACAGCAAGGGACCAACCAACCGGGCTTCCATCATAGCCACCCGAACGTCAACTCACACCCCCCGGCGCCTTTTGTGCCCCAGCAGAACGTGATGCCGATACACTTGCCGCCTGCCCAGTATTCTCATGCCCAGAGCGAGGAGGCGCCGAGCGGCCCGATTCCGGCGTATGCTGTGACCACTTCGACAGAGTATTCAGACTCGACGCACCGCCAGGCCGCCGAGATGATGGTTCTTGACCAGATGGCCATGTCAGGGACGGGGCCGGTATTCGGAGAGGACGGGGCACTCAACAAGTCACCATACGTCGGCATGCCCGAAGATTTCATGGCATACTTGTTCAATTCGCTGCCAAACACAGGCTCCCCTGCCAGCCAGACACTGCCAGCTCCGAGTTCCAAGTACGCCATCGCTGACGACTCGCTTGACAAATGTTCGGCTTTGGCTAATAGTATATGTAGCTACGGCGATTTGCAGGGCCACCAATACCCTGCCGCATATCTAGGCAGCGAAAACACAACCATGGGGTACTTTCCGGCGGCACCACAGCAAATCATGGCAGTCAACAATCTGCTCGACCAGAATGCACCCGAAGCCAGCATCTCCGAAGAGAAGAGCGAGGAACTGTTCGATCTAATCAAGGACCGGTTCAACGAAAATGACTTGCCGCCCGTCGAGCGCCAGAGAGACAGCATCATTGGCGGTGACCGCACAAATGGCAATCACATGTTGAGCCGACGAATGATGCAAGCGTACATTTCTTCTTACTGGTACCACTTCAGTGATCAGATGCCGATCATGCACAAACCCACCTTCTGCTCTGACAAGACGCCAAACCTACTTCTTCTTGCCATGATGACAATTGGGGCGGCGTGCCTGGACAGGACCCATGGCCAGCAGGTCATGAAGGCCGGCGCCAAGATCTCCAACTTTCTTGCCCGGCATCTGCGTTGGGAGATATTCATGGATTGGAACTTCCGGCCGCCGGCAAAGCTGTGGGTATTCCAGGCTCTTATCCTACTGGAGTTGTACGAGAAGATGTACTCGACGCGAGAGCTGCACGAGCGAGCCCATATTCACCATGCGACTACGATTACGTTGATGCGGCGGGGACGGTCTCTCATTGGAAAGTCCTCCTTGGACTCTCCACCTAGCAACCCTCGGGATGGCCAAAACGGATCACATCACTCGTCGGCTGGCGGTGCAACTCAGACGCCAGACGAATGGTGGAGTCACTGGATCACGAGCGAGGCGACGCGACGAGCTGCGTTTGCAGCCTTCATAGTCGACACGACTCACGCCACCATGTTTGGACACTCCGGGGTGATGGTTGCCCACGAAATGAGATTGGCGTTGCCTTGCGACGAGTCGCTGTGGCGAGCCACGAGCAGTGCCGAGGTGGCTAGAGTTGAGTCCAACCTCAGTTCCCAGGGCATCAAACCCATGTCGTTTCTCGAGGGTCTGAAACGCACATTGAGCCATCAGGAGATGCGGACGACATCCTTTGGAAGAACGGTTCTCATGGCAGGGCTGCTCAGCGTGACGTACCACATGCACCAAAGGGATCTGCAGGTCAACATATTGGGCGGCGGTGTCATACACGCGCTGGGTGGTCGCGACAAGTGGCGAGCAACTTTGACTCGGGCATATGATTCCTGGAAGGCCGACTTTGACAAGGCGCTATCGCAAAGCGAGCCGTCGAGCGATCCTTACCGACACGATGCGGCGAAGCACGAGTTTAATATTGTTTTTGCGAGCCGTACGGTCTTGCATCACCTGGCGCACATGGCGATGCATGCGGATATTGTGGATTGTCAGATCTTTGCCCGTGCCAAGCGACTGCTTGGGCGTAGCATTGGGCCGCAGGAGCTCCATGGTGCTGAGCGCAGAATACAGGAATTCTGGGCACATACGGCGCGCGCCCGAGACGCCACGTACTACGCTCTCAAGTTTCTCTGCTCGGTACTGTTGCCGGGGGCGGACGGGGCGCCGCACGTGCGAGGGCATTACCCCGACGAGCCGTACGAGGCGCGGTACGACGTGCTCATGAACCGGCCATGGGTGCTGTACTTTGCGGCGCTTGTCGTCTGGTGCTACGGCTTCGCTTTGGAGGGACCATGCACGGAAACGGTGCGCGCCACGACGCCGCATGAGGTTCAGCACGAAATGCGGAATTACTTGCTCAGATACGGCAGCATCGCGGACCCCAACGAACTGCACTCGATGAGAGGCGTCAACAACAACACGGCGCTGTTGATGGTACTCAAGGACTCGTTTGAGAATACGCGGTGGGACCTGCTGCACGAGGCAGCGAACCTCTTGCGAAACTGCATCATGCTCAACGCAGGCGGCACCGTATCGTAGTCTTGCTGGATAAGGTGTACATACAGCAGGCTGTTATTCATTGGGAGAGGTGGTAACTTGTGTCTTTATATACCCCGAAGGCGGTTGGGTGGTTTAGGTGCTGGCTGGCGGGCTCATTGGCCTGCGAATGCCGCATAGGATGTACGTGTGGCGTTGGAAATGCGTAGGTACAAAAGTCTTGTAGGCAATGCGGTCGTACATGCCGATGCGCTCGTGCAAGCTGAAATAGTAACGGGTGAGATCGGGACAGCACAGACGAGAGCGTCCACGATCCAAGACGACCGACGTGATGGCCCTTCCCGCGCACCAAGACCAGCCAAATGCAAGCAACAGTGAAAGCTCTTGCTGCTCCAAGAAAAATAATCGGATTTCCAACGCAAGTCATTTGTTACGCCTACTTTCACTTTATACACACCAATCAAGGCTCACGTCCAACAGAAACCTCGTTGCCAGATGGCCCCCTTCCGCATACCCTCCCTTCGCCTGGCCAGTGGAACGAACTGGAGTGGCCTTGGCCCGGCCACGAAGGGCTCGTGTGCTGATTGTCCGAATTTCCTCAGTCTTGTGGCGAAGCCCTCATTCAATCAATTGTTGGAAGACGCCCCTCTTTGCGTCGCCATTGAAACTGAAGATGGCATCTCACGTCAGCCTTGGTTATCAGGTGTTTTGGAGGATTGAGGAAGGGGTTGATGAGGCTGGGGTTGGTTGGCTGCACGTCTTCCAACATGTTGCACCACGGGCACCGGCGTCGCGGGATTGAGAGTTACGGTCATCAGCCATACTAGACGTCAATGGTGAACCGGGCGAGTCGAATTCTGGGAAAGTCACGTCTTGTCTCATGGTTGACAAAGCCAGATTCGCTCACATCTGTACGAAGCACCCAGCCGCTAACTGCTCATGATTGTCGGAACCCGGAAGAACTATTGAGGCCGGAGGACCTGCCCCTTGTACTCCGTATTAGGTCCCTCACTGAAATCAACATTTCGCGGAAATGGAACGACCGCGAGAATTACTCCTCTATTTTTGGAACTTCCGTTACCTGCCCCTCAAGTACCGCTGGTCTCTCATCAAGTTGAGGCGCCGCCTCCTACCTACTAAGACCGGCCTCGGTCTTCGCAATTCGTTCCGCCATGCTCGCTCCGTGAAGCATCCGAACCCTTACCTCTTCGTCTTGCGTCTCCTCTGGCCGTTTCCTAGCTGGTACTTCCTGGCCATCCTCCCGCCGCCGCCGCGGGAGATTATGGCCGCCCCCGACGACATTAGCTACCAGGTCCGCGACCTCATATCCCTCCGCTCCCTGCCACTATGGCGGGCTTGCAACACGCCGCAGCGGGCGTTTTATCGTCTTTATGAGGCTCTGTGTGCTGCAGACGGGCATATGATTACGTACGAGACCGAGTATTTCTGGGGCACCGGTCTTCACCAGGCTGGGCAACCGCTAATATCCCGGACCCGGAGTGCGCGGACCCAGAGCAGTACGCTGTCATGGCGTCCTTGGCTGAGGTGCTGGTCGAGTCGTTCAATTGGCGATTGGAACTTGGCCTCCGCCGGAACGACGAGCCTATTATGAACCGCTATAAGGGCCCTTCACCGATGGTCCCCGAGGTCTGCCCCTCGTGGACAGCCAACGTGCCAGCTTTGGAGGAACGACTGCTTATACACCCCGATGAGGATGTCTACTTCGATAGCCCATTTCATCGGCGCAACATTTATATGGCGACCGGCCACTGCTACACGGTATGATAGTTAACGGCAGCTGTAGGTAGAGCAATCCAGCGCATAAACACATAAGACAGCAGGTTGGATTGACGGATGAAGCCACCATAAAGGAAAGAAGGAAAAGAAACAGCACTAGATGCGTCAGCTAGCAGCCGAAATACACACATGCCTATGTATGTCGGTTGCTACGCATTACTTCCGAGGTGCAGCTGTCTCTATATAATAATGAATGAAGCGACCGCATTACATGAATTTGTCACGAGGCGGTAATTGCCAAGGCGTCTATGACCCTACAGTCCCCAATTATATAGAGATAAGGTTATAAAGATCAGGCAAGAGATATAAATATGAGGCTATACTAGAAGGTAAAAATCTCGGCATCTCCGTGACACTTTCGACAACTCCAGCATCTTGATATGCATTAGCTATTTAGGATCAAGGAAGAAGGGCAAGACATATTAAAATACACAGCTTTTTGCACACACGTACGCGTAGTCATTCTGCGCGACAGAATTCCGAGGCACTGCGACCCTCGTCCCTGGAAAGAGACCGTGGCATCCGTTCCAAATGCCTGGCCATTTTGGCAGAGGAAGTTCCCATTCCTTTAGCACCAAACCCACTTGCTATCCAGGCCCCGATACTTTGAACTAGGCAACTAGGCGTCCCAAGCCATCAAATGCCCGTGATGCCCACCTCTTTATACTTCTGCGCGTAATATTCACCACCTCAACCGGCACAATTCAGGGCGACACGAGCCAGCCAGCAAACGAAGTTGAATACCAGCACGACGATTTACGCTACACCTGGTGGCATTTCTTGAGTCACCATCTCCGACGCTCACTCTATCAATTCCGACCATTGGAGGCTCTACAATAGCCTCCAAAATCTTTTATTTACGGAACGCGTTTCGAAGCTCATCGTCATATGCTTGCTTGTCCGCGAGCTTCCTCCGAACAATATCCTCCGAGTTTCCGCACCAGAACCTCGATACAACCTTCTCGGCTTCAAGTGATAGAGACTCCGGATATATGTGAGTCAAAAGGAGGAAGTACATAGCATTCACAGATGATAGGCAATGCCAGAACCACACTCCTTTCGACTCCCATACGTCCTGCATGACTCTTGAGAGTGGGATATTGTGCCCTGAGTTGGCCTTGGTTGCTTGCTCTTCCTCCTCAAAGATGCGCATGAACTCTTGTCGTATCTGGTTGAACTGGTCGAGTTTCTCATCTTTGATCTCGTCAATGGCACAGCCGGTTAACCAGTACGGTACCCTAAGCATCTCCGAGGGAAGGGCGCATATCCACTCCAGGTCTATCAAACCCGTGACATTCCATTGTTCGTCAACCAAAATATTGCTCGGGTGAAAATCAGTAAGCTGAAGTAGGAATGGACCATGGCGGAGTTCTCGTTTGACGTGAGCGTGTGATAATACTCGAAGTAGTATCTTGACTGCCATCTGGCCACGGCAGTCACCCTCACTATAGACGGCGTTTGGCTGGCGAAGGAAGCGGTGATCGTGAAAGGTAAGCATATCTGACACGAATGCATCGGTACACTTAAATGTATCGTTCCTCTGCATTATCCTAGTCGCGCCGTCGTTTTCCAAAATCATCATGGAACAGGAGAGAGGCCGATTCGTTAGCGTGACGGTGCCGTTATCATTGAACTGGAAGGATCCAATTTGCGCCTGGGGAATGCGCGCAAGAGAAAGCAGTATTCGGGATATGCCCCTAAACAGCGTCTGCCTCTGTGCTTCGTCCTCTCGGTACGTATGGAATGTATTTGAAAGCATCCGACCCGTTTCGGGACCTAAATACTCCAGTAACATATACGCCGAATGAACTTGATGGCTCGCCGGATTCCAAGCATAGTGCGAAAGTAACGGAAGTCGGAAGAACTTGTAGATGGTCCGCCAGAACTGTCGAAGGATGCGACCGAAGAATGACATGTGTTTCGTATGGGTGAACTAATTAATTAGCGAGGTCGCAAACGAACGGCGAAAGAGAAGGCTCACATGGCGGCCGTCCGAGAACCCAAAGCCAAATAGGTGGGGGGAGCGGATCTCGGGGCAATTCTCTTCCACCCATATAGACGCTCCTACCTCGCAGCTCAATTTTTCGTCTATGCTGCCAGGGTATCTAGCTTCGGCGAGCTTATGTGGCATGGGATAACGGAAGATGACCTTCCTTGTTGAGCTGCTGGACTTCACCTCGACGAAGACGCAAATGTTGAAGCTGCCTCGAATCCAGTTGTGCCGCGGCAGCACGATGCATGTGTCTCTCTTGCCTAGCCCCAGGTGATGTTTGGTGAGAGCTGCGATCGAGTCTCTCTGTTCCCAAAGCTCTTGATAGAGCTTGTCAGTTGCCGGCCCGTAGGAGAGCCGATTGATGACATTAAACTCTTCGCCCAGGGCATCCTCGATCGTAATGGAACCCCGATCAATAATATCCAGTGTCGGGTGCATGGTGACAGGCGATTCAAGCTGAGAGAACAGAGCAAAACTTAGAGAAGATCATCGGGCGCGGCGTGGGAGGGAGGAAGGGGCAGGTGGTCTTGATGGGCTCTGGACGTGGCTCAGGTGGAAAACTTCGTTTGTTGTTCGGGGTTTTCATGGAACCGCGATAAAGGGAAAGAATAGGTGTATGCCAACGGTCCTTACCTCGGATATAGTTTGGGTTTCAACTATGCCCAGGTTGCAGTGAGGTGCTGTGAGGAGGAAGATAAATTAGGTGCACTCCAAATTACTTCTGATGCCTTGGCGAATTGGCTGGTGTGGATCATACATAGTCCGCCCGGATAAATAGGCCTATTATCCGATTCGCTCGCTTGTGCATTGACCACCTCCAGTTCACAGCAAGGCTCTTCACGCGCGTCACAACCGTAGAGTTTCCTTCGCGCCAGTAGTAGCATCAGACCCTCTAAAGCCACGCCGTCCATCCACGCCGAATCACTGCGGTTAGCATAACGCCCAAAGATGCTATGTCAGGATGGCAATCATTCGAGGTTTCACCAATTCGCTTCTGCCGGGACCAGCCGTCCTGAGAGCCAACAGCTGCTAGGGGACCGACATTGAGGTGCCGTACCGCCAATTTTCATGCCTGCTTGGCTCAATTGCCTGGATGGTTTCCTCGGCGCTCAGACGCGGGCTATAGAGGTGGCTGACGAGTTTGGAAACTCGTCTGTGAACTCGACTACCCAGGCAGCAGTGCCGCCCCCGACACTTAGAGCGCAGTGAGCCTGGTGGCCGCTGGGCGCTCACGAGAGATACCTGGTGTTGCAGGTTGAATAGGACTTGCCCTGCCTTGCCACCATGCATCACAAGTTTGCCTTTTTTGGGGGTGGTGGGGGCCGCATGCAAAGTTCGCCCATTCTCGCGGCGGGAGCGCAGAACACGGGAGCAGACGAATGACACTCTACCACCGCTGGCAGCTTCACATCAACAGCTCCGAGAATGCGTGCAGGCTGTGATTGTTGGCTCGCCTCCCAATTCGTCTGTCGCAAAATGGTGACACCATGCAGCTGTTTGTTTTATTCCGCAAACCCATCATTTTATTTTGTATGCGAGTTTCCGCCTGTCGGCGGCCAAGTTTGGCATGTTCACTGTGTTGAGGTGATTCACTAAATCGAGGTGATGCACTGCAATTGGGGGGAATCACTGCTGTTGAAGCTCGGTGGTTCACCGCCCAGTGGAATAGTACATGTACTTAAGCCATCCTTTGTTTTGCCCCCCTCAACCGCTCAACAGGCCTCCTTCCGTCACGTGCATCGAGCCTCCAGGGCTGTCCACCCGTGCCTGTTCTTCTCCTTGGTGTCCCCCAATCCAGCATCCTCTTGGACAAATCATCCCACCAAGTAGGCACATTCAAAAGTCGGCCTGACAACTTTCAGTCTGGCAGACGGTCTCGCCTAGAATCTCGCCACAGCAATGCAAACCGGGGCAGCACTCCCCCCAAGTCGGCCTGCAGACGTTCATGTTGCTGACGCATCGCTTCTCGACCTGGATGCTGTTAGCAAACTTTTTAGACCCAGATGTGATGCTTTCGCTTGCCTTAAACTGGTCCAGAGGGCTGGCCATGGCAACGGTGGCCAGAGCAAGGGCAAGGACGGCGGTGAACTGCATGATGGCGGTGACTGGTAGTGAGTTATCTTTTTGTAGAGTTGTAAATAAAGTAATGGGAAGCTGCTTGGTTAAGTGGTTAGATGCAGATGACCTTTGGCTCTTTATATACTTTTCAATGCCGGAGACAAGATCTGTCTGGTGCTAAGGCTGTCATCTCATCGTTTGCCATAAGACTGGCTGGTTAGCGCTGACTTGATGTGACGGACTCGGGAACGTCAAATCGCGCTTACACGCCACCGTTCTATTCTCGATAGTCTGATTTATTTATATCAGAGGTCCGTAGCCAAGCACGCCATAGCTTGGAGACAATTTCGAAACTTATGTGCGACTGCCGGCCGCGTCAATGATCACATGTAGAGGGCAGGGCTGAGACTGTCTCGGCCCAGGGTAAGGTGTAAAATACTTATGGGTTACCCATGTTGGGTAGCCCAATTAGCCCACAGGTAGAGTTGGGTAGTTATAGTCTAGACGCAATTAAAATGATCTATGTTATATTTCGAGTAATATATCTGTATACCTAACTCACCCGTAACTATAATGGGTTACCTATTGGTATTCGTTTATTTGAGATTTACCACTCCGTATTCGTGCACGTGGACATGAAACCTCTATTCGTGGAGATAGCCCACATCCCTTTTGTCATAGCCAATCCCGTGCCGCCCAGACCGCACCCGACCACACAACTCGGGCCGAGGAGTGCGTTGGAGTGAGTGAGGCTGTGGCCCCCCTGGTTGGCACTAGGATTGGGTGGCGCGGGCCGACAGCGGGGGCGTACCGCTAATACATCTTCGTACGAATACGGAGTAAAGGTTTTCAGCTCTGCGAATCGCAAATCTTTGTATACAACTACCCATTGGCTACCCAAATTTATACCCTAGCCCAGAGCAACATGTCAGCTGGGTTACCCAAATAGACGGCTTATAAATCTTCGCACAAGGCATTATGTATCTGTCTTGGAACCCGAGACTTCATCTTGGTTGGTGGCAAAGTCCGCGCACACTCGGCTCTCCGGCTTCTGCTGGAATAGTTGCGTGGCAGCTTGAAGGATGGGCCAGCTCCTGGTGTCCGGGCTTATGTTTCTTGGGGCTTCGGCTCTCCGACGTGTCTCCCCCGATCGCACGCTTCCTCTTCGTCCTCTTGATCACATCAGACCCGGCGTCCTTCTCTCGGGACTGGATCACCTCGGCTTCGATTAAAGGAACTTGTCCCAGGACCCATTGCAGAAGACTGCTCCGGCGGGCAGCATCCTTCTTCGCACCCTCGTAGCCGGATGTCCCCCGAACAAATTCCGTTATAAGATTGCTTCGTCTTTTGCGAGACTCAAATCGATTTTTCGCCGCGTTCAATTTAGCGTAGCGGCTTCCATCATCGAAATACGTTTCGCCTTGGGAATGCGCAAGCGTTGTGCATCTCTCTGGGTCCTCGCGTACACCGTTGCGGCCTCTGACTTCGCCCAATTTTTAGCGTCCCACGCCCGGTCTTTCTCTGCCTGCCGCTGCATCGCGCATGCGTCAGTCTGCATAAATTCCTGCGTCTCGTGAGGCCGCAGCACCTTCGGGTCCACAAGCTCCTGCCAGGCCTCGTCGTGATCCGGCTTCAAGCGCTCGATCATGCTGGTGTACCGGTCGAGCCACCAATACTCGACTTTGAGGTACTCAATCCACGTACCGCTTGGGGTCTTCGTGCAGCTGGAACGGCCGAGTGAAGTTGTGTCGCGCCTCGACGTAGTCGGAGAAGCCGTTGCAGCCGTGCTCTCTGCATGTATCGCTGTCGTTTCCGAGGTCGTGGTATGCTTTAATCTCGTGTTCTCTAGCCAGGGCTTCGAAGTCGGGGGAAGTCCAGTTCCCCTTTCGCGAATTCTTGGTCGTGTTTGCGAAGAGGTATCGTTGCCATCGGATACGTCACTAAGGCGTGCGTCGAGAGCGTCGAGATCGAGCGGCCGGGAGCAAGCCGCCGGATTCTGGGCCAAGGCTTGTTGTTTGGCCCTGCACATCAGCAATAACACGAGACGATAGGCGTTAAACCGGTTGATGGGTGGCTCACTTGAGTCTCCTTGCGAGCTGATTCCGTTCGTCCTTGGACAGTTTTCCCAGCCGTCAACAGATAACGTTGGTCTCTTATTATTAAAGTCTTCCTTTACGCTCACCTACTGGACAGAAGTGATCGGAGGGAGACCAGGCCCATCGAATTAAGGTGCTCGCGGCCCTTTTGCCTCCAGTCAAGCCGCACTGTTCCTCGGCGCATTTTGTCTGCGCGATATGACGGTACAAGCGAGGCCCGCATTTCCGCTGCCGCTCCGGAGATTCGGAGTGATAATTGGCCGTTCTCCGCCTGCCATAAATGATATTATGTGGGTTGGACAGCTGGGCCAGTTTGCGCAAGAAAATGTGCGAGGGCTGCGCCCGCCGCGCAGGGGGCGGTGAGTCACTTCGGCTCCTGTATATAAAAAAACTCCAGAATGTCGCCCTACTCCTGGTATATGGCCCTTGTGCAAATTTACTGCCTTCTACCTTTGTGCTTAAGTTCGACCCTTTTGCAATGTCAACCCAAATAAATATGGATGCAGCCATTCCCTTTAGCCATGTCTTCACCCCAAGACTGCTAGGGATGGGCGCTTATGGCCTAGTCTATAAACTGAGTGACCTAGTTGTCGTGAAGATACCTCTTCGCGAGATCAAACACGCGGAGAAGGCGTTCAATAATGAGCAAAAGGACTTTGGGGTCCTTTGCCGGCAGAGCCGTACATGATCCCGTGCATCTATCAGACCCCTTCTGCAATGTTCACAATGCGCGCCTCCCGCGACCTCCGGGACGTGATCAATTCGAAAGACTACAGCTACAACCAACATGTCGCCACTCGTTGGATGGGCAGCTATGGTGGTGCTGCCATCATGTTTCTAGAGAGGCGGGGCCATGCTCACGGCGATCTCCGACCGGACAACTCCTCGTCGATTAGACTGGCAACTTGAGAATCCGCGATTTTGGCTCTGCACTTGCCGTTGGCAATCGACTCCCAGTCGGGACTGAACCGTTCGCCCGACTACTGAGAAGGGACGACGGAGAAGGCCGCGGTTACGCCTTGGCCGGCGCTAACTCTGAGAATTTCGATTACCCCTATGCCCCAGAGGGATACGACGTGCCGATTTGACGAAGATATTGCAGCGAAAGGAGTTCCCTCAACTGACCGATTCGATCGAGGACGGAATCATCTCGATGTGTTGGCATAAGGAATACGGATCTATCGCAGAGCTTGAGCAGGTCTTCAGGAATATGGTAGACGGAACGGAGTGGTACCTGTTCCGCGCTGAGGCAGATGAGTGGGTCGTGGAGCGCCGGGAGGAGTGTACAACATGGGCTGCAGCCGGAGGCGTTGACAGCTTGCCTGGATAGGCTGGCAAGTTCTGGTAGAGTGTAGTTGCGCTGAACCGATTCTAGAAGCCAGAATCTAGTTGCAACAAATGAGATATAGGAATTGGCGCATGAATTTTTTTATAGAACACTACTTGTCCTGATGGAATGCCTAATGAAGACATGATTGGGAGGCATTCAATCCGAGAAGCTGGTTTACACAGACCTCCGACTCCTTGATTATTTCAAATGATGCGGACTTCAAGCATTCCGCACTCTCTAAGAGAAAATCTGATCAACCGGTATGGGACGGACCTCCAGGTGACACATCGTTTAGGCTGTGGCGATAGGGACGAAAGTCAAGGCACGTCGTACTGGCCCCACAACGTCACGTATCGGATCTGCAGCGAAGGTTGACCCAGCTGAGGTGCGGTCGCTGCAAGCAAGGATCAAATAAACCGAAGAGACGCCAAATCAATATGAAATGAAGAATCCAGAAAACAATGCAAACAAGCCAGGGACAGACGCATCTAACAGCACGTGTGTCAAGGAGAACTAGCTGCTCTCTGCTGTATAAGTGGTGGTGGATACCCTCATGACCTCCTTGAACATATCCTCATGGGCATGCAATGTTTCCTTCACGTCCCATAAATCTGCTGCCAGTTGGTCAACCCTATGATCTTCGGCCTCGGTGTCATTAGACGATACATGTGAATTCGCACTCAGACCCCGTCGGCCCCGTGTTTGAGAATGATAGGAGTTTCGCGCTTGGGCGTCTTTCATGGCCCTCCGCCGCGCGCGATCCTTTTCTACCTTCATGTTCGCTAGGCCATCGTAATCATTGGCCATCCTGCCTCCCAAGGTGGAGGGATTCTGTCTCTGCGACAGACCTTTCTGATTTGAGCCCTGGCACTCGTGGACCCAAGGACTTTGATTAGGCTCGCAACAGTCAGGATCTTGATGCCCTTCATGTGGAACTCAACGCAGAAGTCTGCAGGCGGATCCTTCCTATTTGCAGCTAGATTGACGATCGAGCTGACTGGCCGCGACATCTGGTGTAAGTATCTCCTCCCTAAATTTATATATCCTAGTATAGAGGAAGTTTTTAATAGTTTGCTAGTATTTAATGTTTGACCTGGCCAATTAGTTCATTTGGGTATAACGGTATAAAGGCATTAGCCAATCATTTCCACCCATTTTTCAACAGTTTGGGCCAGAACAATAGTAAATATCGCTCCTCAGCCATCATCAATGCTTGATGCGAGCCCACCATTGCACTTCCAAGGCATCCAGCAGGACCGCGCTGCATACGAGGCAGTTTTGACATGTTAATGACTGCTCGATCAATAGTATACATACAATGTTCTACAACTATGTCACTTTTTTTTTTTTTTTTTGACGGCTGAGTGTACTGCCCTAAGTATAATCTCGCCGCCCGAGATACCGCGCCCCCGATACCGGGCCGCCTCCGTATATACATTATTCCTGAAGCTTAGATGGTAACTCGATGTCAATCCAGCAAGAGCGTATGTCTACCTGGTCAGTGAAAAGGTCCCGAAAGACGGTTTCCGAAAAAGCATCATTGTCTCTTCCAGAGTCGATTGACCGAATATTTTTGAGGTCATGAATTGAAAGAGAATCTGCGGGTCCTCAACATGAATAAGTTAACGGGATCCCCTCCTCTCGTTGGGATTTGCACAGAGTTTGCCTTCTCAACCACCGAATAGTAGGGGGAGTTCTTGGGCCGGCAGGTTGGACTGGAGGTGAAAGGGTCGGCTCTCATCCTCCGCCCTCCATCGGTTGTTACCAGGCTTCCCCCACGGGTCCGGGCCACATCACGTGACTATATCGAGAGTGTAAGCCGAGACTGCCTGCGGTGAGGCCCCACTGTTAACCGCTACGCGAGTGCCGAGGCGGAGAAACTCCATTAACTCCGACAGGCCATTCATGCTTCTGTGCTACTTGACCCTTCTTCATCTCTTGCATCCACCTCGCTCAAGACTCTGCCTTTGATTTTACACATGCAGCTCAAAGATACTAAGGCCAGCACTCGACTGAAGTCCAGACACTGAACGGACGGGCAGCAGAGCACAAGGCGCACCAACCCCGCCGTTCGAGATGACTCTCTTGACATCGCTGCCCCCCGAGATTCTTCACAACATCTTCCAGTGGCTCTGTCCGGAGGACCTGCTGCTGCGGCTTCCCCGCATCTGCCGCCTGTTTAATAGATACGTCAGGGGAAATTGGAAGCTGTGCCGCGATGTGTACATGCGTACGCTGGTACGTCTCTGCCTCCCCTCGGCATGGCCGCCAGCAGCTGTGTCTGGATGCGTGCGACAAGCGTGAATGCTGACCCATTGCAGGATGCGCCCGAGGACAAAGACCTGGACTGGGAAACCGAGCTGCATGACCTGTTGAAACTGGAGTTCATCTGTCGGCGTGAGACTGCTGCAGACAAGGTGAGGCTCCTAGGGCCTTCAGTCTTCACCCGTGCCGGACTAAGCCATCCACGTAGGAGCACGAACTGGAGTTTGTCTCCCGAACCGTGGAACGGCTGCTCAAGCACGCCTCCTCGCAGGGCCAGACGATTGACAACTCTCATACCCACTGCGCATCGCGAAACGCCGATTTCCTCGCGGAGCTATTCCAGCACCAGTCGAATCGCGAGGCGTTCCTCCAGCGATCGTTCCTCTTTGATAGGGTTCGAAACGAGCACCAGCACCCGATACGCTGCCGCGGCCACTTGCCCAAGCCAGAGCACCAACAGAGCGCCAAGCTTCACTGCCTGTACGGCAGGCCGATCCTCAACCTTGGTAGACTCAGGTCGACCAGGACGTATCCATTTGCCGTCTCCAAGGTCTACGACCTGCGCCAGTACACCGACCTGACGGAATGGGGCCCCTTTATGGATGACACGACCGATCGAGTGGACTGGGAAAAGGTGGAGGCTATACTCATCGTCTTGGGCTATAACATCACCATGAGGCGCGTGTCCAAGCTTTTCAGTGATGTATGGGACACTCCTTTCTCTGGATCATGGCCCAAGAGCTACATGCCCTCTCCGAAGGCTGATGCTACACCTCTGGACGGTGGAGATCCGTACGGCGTGACTGGCACTTGGTATCGCGTCCGTAACCCACCTACATGAACGGCACCGTGCGATGACCGGAGCTAATAAGGCATCAGATTGTGTGTTTTCTCGACTACAACGACTTCTTCAACTACAACTTCCCCGTCGGGAGTGACATCCCTGCTGATTCTCCGCGGCCGGCCCTCAATGTTGGCGAGGCTACCCGTCTGATCATCATGAGGAATTATGTCACCGCTGTAGAGCCCCCTGGTCCAGACGATGGCCAGGCTCTGCCGGTGGTGCATTTCAGAGGGGTGTCCCGATCGCTAGATGACTCATGGGACAATAATGCCAACTCTGATCTCCGAGGTAGGTCCTCCAGCATCCAGCATCCCAGTTCCACTCTCGAGGTTGCAGCTAAACTAAAGCGGAAGCTTTCACGTCGAAAGGCACCGTGCGCCTGACAAAGGAAGGCGAGGTTCGATGGACGACGACTTCCATCTTCCACGGTGAGGAGCGCTGGCGGAGCGAAGGTATCCAGATTGGCGGCGTAAGATCAGCTCGCGGCGTTGTGGGTAATTGGTTTGACAAGTGAGTTGGAACAAATCCCCAGCCAGGGCGGCAGATTCAAAAGCTGATGTCGAGCTAGGGACTTTGATATACACGGACCGGCCGGTCCGACGGCCTTTTGGAAGGCCAGCGATACGTCGGGAACAGTCGACACGATCCACGATTTGCTTACCAACGACTTTTTACTTACGTACAACACCGTTGCTTACATGGATGATTCGGACCCCGAGGCAGAGATGGACTACGAGGACGAAGAAGACGATGAGGACCCGGACGAGGACATGGATGCTGAGCCCGTGTCGAATGAGCTTCCAGGCCTGCTGCTGGACGCACAGCTTGAGGTGGCGGACATTATGCAGCAGGCTGGGCAGACGGAGCAAGCTTGAGGGGGTCAGACTGCGTACAGGATGGATGTCTATTTATGATGTGTGAACTGTGACTCTCGAGTTGATGCGCATTTGTACTGATCCTTCTCTATAATGTTCTGGGCCCTGCTAGCCGTGTCACAAGCAGAGTTACTCGCCCGTCACCACAGGTCACAGGTTCGCTTCGGGATCAATATTCACCATGCCATGATCACACACGCACAGCAGCTGGCCGTCGCTCTTCCGCTTCATGACGCCGCGCAGGGAGCTGAGGCGCTTGCCGATGTGGACGATGTAGCACTCGATGATGACCTCGTCGCCGGAGCGGGCGGGCCGCATGTAGGTGACGTTGAGGTTGCGGGTGACGCCAAGGTACTGCCAGAAGCCGGGGCGGTTGACGAGGACGAGAGGCATGGCGGTGCAGAAGTCGAAGAGGGTGGCGGCGGCGCCGCCGTGGAGGTTCTGCAGGCGGTTGCAGTGGTCGGGCTGGACGGTGTAGGTGAAGGTGACGGAGGGGTGAGGGAAGGCGGAGGAGGTGGATTGGACGACGAGGTAGGGGACGAGGGCGGCCATCCAGTCCTGAGAGGTGGGCTGTGAGTTTTGTGCAGATGACTGAGAGCTTGGGTGGCGCTTACACCGGCTTTGAGGTGGCCATGCTCGGTCTTGGTGGTGTTGAGCCAGGCGTTGATTGTTTCCTCGGGACCGTGCTCGCTGGATTTCTGGCCGTCGCTCATGGCTGCGGTTGGGTCTATAATTTACACAGGCGTGTGTCGATCTGGCGGGGTGAGATCCGGGGACATCGGATGCGACGGGGATCCAACAATTATTGTGCATACGGGGAAACGGCTGATTGAGCGATGCAGTGGTGAGAATGGGGCTCCGCTGCAGGGTCGTTGCACGGGGCGTGGGATGAAGACTCGAGAGCGTGGGAAGCTCGGCCCGGCGGCTACGTACCTGTACCTGCCATTTTGGGGTTTCGGGGAAATTTGGGGGTTGCCGAGGCTCTTCACGCGCCTTCCGCCTCCGTGATCGGACCCACCCGCGGCCACCCAATCCATCCGCATCCCTTCCAGCTCCTGCACGCTCTCCAACTCAGACCTCGACTTCTTCATCGCCACCAGCCTGCTCCTCCAGATGCCGAATCGAGGCTGCGCGAGGTAACTGCGCACACGCACACGCACGTACATCCTCAGCGCGCCGACATGGAGTTCGTCACGGCCCTTCGGGGCACCTTCGACGACAATAAGCCGTCCCTGTTCGAGGTCCTCTCCGAGCAGCAGCTCAGCAGCCTCCTCCCCCCGACCCTGCGCTACCTCCTCACCGTCGCGACCCAACGGCACCCGCGGTACCTGCTGCGCATCCTCAACTCCTTCGATGAGCTCTACGCAGGCTCCATGCTGCTTGTCGAGCGGCACTACCTGCGCACCCGCGGCGGCTCCTTCACCGAGAACTTCTACGGGCTCAAACGCGAAAAGGCACTGCGCGGCGAGATTCCGCGCGCGAGCTTGGCGGCGCCGCACCTGGTGCGCGACACGCTCAAGCTGACGATGGCCGACGTGTGGAAGAACCTCGCGGTGCTGGTCGGCGTGCCGTACCTGAAGAGGAAGCTGGATGAGAGCTACGAGGTGAATGCGCCGAGGGCGCTGCTCGGCGCGGCGTATACGCGCATGCCCGACAATCCGACTCTCCGCGACCGGTTCCTGCACTACTACAGATGGTTCCTGCGCAACATATACCCAAGTGTCAACGCCGGCTACTGCTTTGCGATATTGGCGTTTAACCTGGCGTATCTCTTCGACCGGACGAAATACCACAACCCGCTGATGTGGCTGATTGGCACGAGGCTACGGAGGATGACAGTGGCAGACCATCAGGCTATTGAGGCTCTGGCCGACAAGCCCAAGCCCGGCGCGAGGGCTGGCCCACGATCAATCTTCTCCCCGAGCGAGTTAGGGTCCAGGGCGCTGTCGAGTCTATCGCTGCTCCTTCCGATGAGCATATTCGCCCTCAAGTTCTTGGAATGGTGGTATCAGTCCGACTTTGCGAAACAGCTCTCGCGAAAAGCGACCGAGCACATCGATCTGCCTCCGCCCGTCATATCGGGACCCCAGAAGAAACCCACAACAAA
The DNA here is from genome assembly GCA_022114105.1 of Tolypocladium guangdongense. Classification (NCBI taxonomy): domain Eukaryota; kingdom Fungi; phylum Ascomycota; class Sordariomycetes; order Hypocreales; family Ophiocordycipitaceae; genus Tolypocladium; species Tolypocladium guangdongense. The sequence continues at coordinate 2,565,024 of NRQP01000001.1, read as the reverse complement.
GAAGAACGCGCAAGACGCCGACGAGAAAGGTTCCCACGTTACAGCAGAAGAGGCGCCGATTGCGACGCCGTCAATGCTACCAATTTACGTTGTCCGAGCGCCGGAAGACACGTCGGCGTGTCCGATATGCCAAGATGAGATTGTTACTCCGACAGCCTGCCAGACGGGCGTCGTATACTGCTACACTTGCATCCACAAGTGGATCGAGGGTACGCACGACAGGCAGGAGAGCTTCATGGAGGAGCGCGCCGGCAAATGGGAGAGTGGCCAGGGGCGGTGCGCAGTCACTGGGAGACGCGTCCTCGGCGGGACGGAGGGCCTAAGACGAATCATGGTCTAGACGATCGGCGGCAGTGCTCGACAGGGAAGAAAGAGAAGATGGACCGTGTCATGGCGAGTGAAAAGGCTGGATCTGCATATCTCCGGCGTTTGGTTCAAATACCCGGCCTGGGTTGGAGAGCGCTGTTTCAGCCATGAGGCATGCAGATGAGGTCTGGGCCAGTAGGGTTCTGGAATGAGGACCCTCGCGCGTCCATGTCTCAGACGGCATGCGGACTGGATGGGCGACGACGACGAGCCTCCCGGTGGCGCAACGCGGTTTCTTCGCCGGCATGTCTTAATAAGACTCCCAATTCCGTCGCCGCGGGCACCGGAGGCCGTGAGCCACCCAGGCAGTACGCGTCCGGAATTGAACACGAGCCTAGAGCGCAAGAGACACAAGGCCACTGTCGAAGAGGTTCAGCAGGCGTCAGCGTGACAATGGCATCTCTTCGCCGAGGCGCCAAGGCTGTCCCTGGGGACTGGAATGCTTCGACGACCAACCTCGTCGGCGCTGCCGTCGGCGTCCCGAGCAACGTTATCGCGCTCGTCCAGCCTCGAGCCCATTCCACGAATCCCTGCCACTCGATTCAGCAGTTTATCTATATATGGCGTCGAGTTGTCGCGATGGCTGCTTTGCTGTTGCTCTTCCTTCTCTCTCCTGTCCAGAGCTTCTGCTTTGACCCAAACGAGTCTCCCTTGAACCTGTGGGCCACCCTTTGCCAAGCCTCGCACACTGGTGATCGTCGAAGATGGCTTACTCGCTGGCTACTTCCTACGCGGGAGAGTCGTTGCTGTCGGGCTTCAACTGGTTCGACGGCCGTGATCCTTCCAACGGCTACGTCACCTACCAGAGCAGGGACAGTGCCGAGGCGAAGGGCCTGTTCTCCGTCGACGATAGCACCGGGGTGGTGAGGCTGGGCGTTGATCACACGAATACCTACGGCTTGGGCGAGGGACGGCCGAGTATCCGGCTCGAGAGCAAGGAGGCGTACAACGAGGGCCTCTTCATCGCCGACTTCCTGCACATGCCACCGTCGCAATGTGGTCTCTGGCCGGCATGTAAGTCACGTCTCCCACTGCACTTAAAGCCCATGGGACAGCGGATGCTAACCAAGACACAGTCTGGTCGTACGGCGCCAACTGGCCCAGCGGCGGCGAAGTCGACATCATCGAAGGCGCCAATGCGGCGCACCAGAACCTCATCTCGGCACACACGGCCAACGGCTGTACACAGAGCCCGTCGCTAGCAGGCCTGTTCTCCGGCGAGCAGCGCAACGTGGACTGCGCCGTGGGGAACATGAACATCGGCTGCGGCTTCGGCCCGCCGGCCAACGACACGTCGTCGTACGGCGACGGCTTCAACGCCGTCAACGGCGGCGTGTACGCGATGCAGTGGGACTCCAAGCACATCAGGATCTGGCACTTTGCGCGCGAGGAGATCCCCCGGGACATTCAGCGCAAGAGGCCTGATCCCAGGGGGTGGAAGCTGCCGGCGGCCGTGTTTGGCGGGTCGAGCTGCGATGTGAGGTCGTTCTTCAAGGACATGAGCCTGGTTATCAATATTGCAAGTCATGACACTGTGGCTTGGAAGAATGTTCTGGGAACTAACCGCCACGCAGAACTTCTGCGGAGATTACGGCAACGCCGTCTGGGGCAAGACGGATCAGTGCAGCGCCTACGCGCCGACGTGCGGCGAGTACGTCGGGGACAACCCGCAGGCTTTTGCCAACGCCTACTGGGACGTACGATACATCGACGCGTACCAGATGTCCAACAGCACCGCAGCACCGACCGCCGAGCCCACGACGACGACGACGAAGACGACCTCCATTTCCACGACCACCGTGACCGTCGGCGCGCAGCGCCAAGAGGCCGTCCGCCACCGGGGCGCCCGCCAACCCGGCCAAGGTCGGCATGTTCGCGTACCTGGGCTGCTTCGGCTCGCGCACCGGCTTCCAGACCTTCCGCAGGGCCAAGGACAGCGCCGACATGACGCTCGAGCTGTGCGTCGACGCCTGCGAGGGCAGCACCTTTGCCGGCGTCTATGAGAGCAAGTGCTACTGCGCGGGCGCGCTCGACGCCGACACGCGCGCCACGAGCGCCGAGGAAGGCGGCGCGTGCGATCATGCGTGCCCCGGCGACGGCGGGGAGCTCTGCGGCGGCCTCGTCGAGCGGCAGCGCTTCGGCAACGCGACGCGCCTCGACGTGCCGCGGGCGCCGGCGCGCACGTCGTCCGCCGGGGCATCCCCAACACGTACCTGCTGACCGTGTACGGCGCCGTGGGAGGCGGCGACGACGTGCCTGCGCCGCCGCCGCCGATGGCGCCCGGGTCCGGTGTGGCGTGCGCGGATGCGGTGGCGGTGGCGGTGTCGTCGGCCGAGGACAAGTCCGTCGCGGACGCGAACTCGAAGAGGCCTTCCAGGACGCACAGGGCCGTCATCGAGGAGGACGAGGACAAGGACAAGGGGGAGCCGATGCCCAAGGACGAGTCGATGCCTGCTCCCGCGTCGGGAAACTCGACAACCTCGATGTCGGTTCCGCCTCCATCCCCGCCAACAGCCAACACAACGGTCGTCGTCTCGCCTCCTCCCGCCCTCATGCCCCCTGCCGAACGGCCACCCAGGCCTACCGTGCCAGGCACGATGCCGAACAGCACCACTCTCGTCGGCCCGCCCGTGGTCACCGCAGCAGCTCCAATCATCCGGGGCGAGATAACGCTCACTGCGGCGTTCGGCGCGGCGGTCTTGGCACTGGTGATGGCTTTGTAAAAGAATGACTAGGAATTCAAGGGAAGGGCAACATGGAGGGCAAAGGGGTAATAGTTGGATGTTTGGGAATGGGATACTAATAACGCTACGACTACCGGTTCCTGTACTAATATACCCAAAGCGTAAGCATCTTCCATAGGTCGTCTATGGGATTCTCAGTTTATGGACAGAACTCGCAAATTGATACAATGATGAACATCGAATTCAAGTATTTTGACGCCATTAGCTATTCATTCCAATTAATCGATGAGGAGGTCGCTACTCAGCGGAGGCGGGAAAGGGCGGGACATGTCAAATATCCACCACAATGGCCCGGCTTTTGACCCTGCCCGTGCTCTTGTACATCTGCGCCGCATTCACCATCAAGCTGCCCTGGTTGCTGCCCGGCCCGCCCATGAGCCACTTCCATAGGACGCTGTGCACGCCGTGGAAAAGCACCTGCAGCATGTCGACCCAGGCCTGGTTGGGCACGAGGTCCCAGACGAGGCCGCGGCGCGGGCGCGAGAGCAGGCGCTCGTAGGCGACCTGCATGTCGTCGAAGTAGACGGACTCCTTGCCATAGCCGCAGTGGGTGTGGCCGAAGACGTGCAGCCGGGGCTTGACGCGCCAGACCTCGCGGAGGAGATGGGGGCAGCCGAGGCCGAGGTCGCGGTGGTGTTTCTGGGGGCGCGTCAGCGTATACTCCGTACACCAACGCGAGCAGAGATAGAGGTGGCTGGCTCACGGGAGGACCGTGGGTCACGAGAATGTCTGTCTGCGGAGGCACCTTGCTCAGCCAGGGCTGTCTGACAGGCGAATACTGGAACCTGGTCAAGGAGCGAGATCCGAGTCAGTCCCACAGCGCGAGTCAAGGGACATTGTCTCGGATTCCAGCCACTGCCACTCACGCAAAGCTCTTGGGGCCACACTCTGGAATATCAGGCGCGCCAAAGACGGCGACGCGGCGGCCATTGATGTCCTGCACCGTCAGCTCACCCTCCAGATACACCAGCCCATCGAGGTCGAGCTTCGCGCCGCTGCGGACGTCCTCGTCCGACCGACTGCGCGGGTCAAAGTAGCTGTCGTGGTTGCCCGCGACGACGACCTTGACGGGGTGCGGCAGGCCCTTGAGCCAGTCGAGCTGCCGCTGGATGTCCGCGGCTGTGCCGTCGTTGGTGAGGTCGCCGGCGTGGATGAGGACGTCGCCGGGGGGCACGTCGACGACGGCGTCATGGGTGTCGGAGATGCAGACGACGCGGATCGGGACCAGGCCGCGCGGCGGGTGGAAGGGCGCGCCGCGGAGGAGCAGGGCGAGGTGGTAGAGCTGCGTGGTGAGGAACGTGAGCGGCGAGGCGAGGAGGTGGTCGAGGAGGGTGAGGCTCTCCCACTGGTCGCGCCGGCGGAGGCCGAGCCAGGTGAGGAGGCCCATGGGGGAGGACGCGGTGGAGGCGATGGCGAGCTGTGGTGTTGGGTGAATGGCGATGTCAGGTGGAGGGGATGGAGTTGGAGATGTAGATGGAGCTCAGGCGTTGATGTACCTGTGACAGGGGTAAGCTCGTTGGCGCCTCGATGGCCCTGGCGCAGGTCGCAATGGGCAGACACAAGCTACCACCGCTGAAGCTGCCGCGCATTCATGTATCGTCAATATTCAATCGAGTATGGCTTCCAATCATCCGATTTGTATTCATGCGTCTCAATATTGCTTTCGCTTGGGCAGAAATGTCTGAAACGTGGACCCGATCGCCAATCTCAGAAGCACGGACCACCTGGAGCTCTCACCTCACTGACCTGCAGCTGGAGCTTGCCGATGCTTGATTCAGCTGCATGACGTCTTGCTCTCCGCCTTTCATCCCTTCTCCTAGCCGACTCAATCCCTCACACCTCAACGTCTGCAATCTCTCCTTATACCTCATCTCAGCGTCGTCGACGAATTGAACATATCTAGCTCGATCCCTTCACAGGCGGCCCGCCATGTCGAGCCTGAGGGGCCTGTACGGCAAGAATGGCGATGGCAGCAGCCAGGGCAACTTTGGGTACGCTCGTCACGCGTTGCTGCTCCCCTCGACGACGTGCCAGATATTGACTGAGCATGACCCTGCAGCGTCGACTATGTGATTTGTTACAAGGTGCCGCCAAAGGGTATATTCTCCCTCGAATCCCTACCGAGAGAAGCCGCACTCACACCCCTCCCCAGAACGAGCCGAAGCCGAAGCTGGCTTCGTCCAGCTCGTCGAAGCCCTGACGCACGTCGGCCTCACTACCGAGGTCCGCAACGGCGAAGAGAACTCGCTCCTCATCTTCGTCAAGATTGTCTCGCAAGACCTCCTCGCCCAGCAAGTCTATCGCGCCCGCCTGCAGGATTGGCTCCACGGCGTTCGCGCCTCTGAGCCTGAGACGGACATCTCGCAGTCTCTCAAAAATGAGCCCGTCACCGAGGCTGAGCGCCTGCGACTCGTGTATCAGATGATCGCCCGACCCGAGAATGAAGGAGGCGCGGGCATCACCGAGACCAGTCCCCGGTGGAATTACGTCGACGGCGTGTTCCCAGTGCACGACCAAGCATTCAACAAGGCCTGGATCCAGAAGTGGGGCAAGAAGTACCTGCTTGATCAAGCCGACATTGACGAGATCCGTAACAAGTTTGGGGAGAATGTCGCCTTCTACTTTGCCTTTCTGCGGAGCTACTTTCTCTTCCTCGTCTTCCCCTCGGCATTTGGCTTTGCATCTTGGCTGCTGATGGGCCAGTTCTCCTACCTCTACGCCCTCGGCTGCGGTCTCTGGTCCGTGGTCTTCCTCGAATACTGGAAGCAAAAAGAAGTCGACTTGAGCGTCCAGTGGGGCGTGCGCGGCGTCTCTTCTATTCAACACCCGCGATCAGAGTTCAGGTGGGAGTTCGAAGCAGAGGATGCGGTGACGGGGGAGCCAAAGCGGGTGTACTCTCAAATCAAGCGGATACAGACCCAATTGCTGCAGATTCCCTTTGCTTTTGCCTGTGTGCTGGTGCTCGGCGGGCTGGTTGTCATATGCAACTCGCTCGAAATCTTCATCAACGAGGTCTACGACGGCCCATTCAAGCAGTACTTGGTGAGTGAGTGAGAGGCAATCGTGACGATATGTGGCGAGATGCTGATGACGACAGGCATTTCTGCCCACGGTGCTCATGGTTGTGTTTACGCCAACGTTCTCGGCCATATTGATGAGCGCCGCCAAAGCATTGACCGAGAGAGAAAACTACGAGACTATGGACTGTGAGTCGGGCTCGTGACGACGTGATTAACAAAGCGAGGCTGATAGAGTTTCAGCTTACAACGCTGCCCTCGTCCAGAAGCAGTTTGTGCTCAACTTCATGACGTCGTACATGGCTCTGCTGTTCACGGCCTTTGTCTACATCCCGTTTGGCGGCATCCTCGTCCCAATCCTCGACTTCTGGAGGACAACGGCCCAGACAGTCACGTTCAGCGAAAAGCCCTTGCCAACCCAGAAATTCCAAATCAACCCTCAGCGGATCAGCAGCCAGATGTTCTACTTCACGGTCACGGCTCAGATTGTCGACTTTGCCACGGAAGTGATTGTCCCCTACGTGACGCACAAGGCGTTTGCCAAGGCCAAGGAGTTCCAGGGCAAGGGAGCTGCGCAAGCGCAGGATCATGCCGAGGAAGCCGAGTTCTTGCAGCGTGTCCGGGACGAGTGTCAGCTCGAGGTCTACGACGTAACTGGAGACTATCGAGAAATGGTGATGCAATACGGTGAGTAGAGAATACCGGATGTGCTAGGAGGGGGAGGCACGAGCCGCTGACATGGTGCAGGATACCTTTCGCTCTTTTCCGTGGCCTGGCCCCTGGCGGCCTGCTGCTTTCTCGTCAACAACTGGGTTGAACTGCGGTCGGACGCGTTGAAGATTGCCATCAGCTGCAAGCGTCCCATTCCGTGGCGATCGGACTCGATTGGACCTTGGCTGACGGCCATTGGCTTCCTCTCATGGCTCGGTAGCGTCACGAGTGCCGCCATCGTGTATCTTTGCAGTGGCACTCGAAACGGCGCCAGAGGGACGGCTTCTCCGGTCACGGCATGGGGCGGCCTTCTCATCGTGCTTTTGGCAGAGCACTTCTACCTGCTTGTGCAGCTGGCAGTGCGCTATATCATGAGCAAGTTCGAGAGTCCCGGGCTTCAGCAAGAACGCAAGGAACGATACTTGATGAAGAAGAAGATGCTGCAGGAGAATCTGGGGCAGGATGTTTCAGAGAAGGCGTCCGCCCCAGGGGTCGCCGCGACGGAGAAGATTTCGAGGGCGACGCTTGAGGAGGAAGCTCGCGAAGCGTCCATTCGCGGCCAGGGGTCGCCAGAGGAGATGTAGGTGGTGCGGTGCAATACACCTGAGCAAGTTCGAGGCTGACGACCCGGCAGGTTTTGGCAGCGCCAGCGAGGCATGGAAGAGACAATTCTGATCGGGCAAAGGTTGATTGAACAGGTGAGTCGGTCTTGATAGCCCTTCCTGGCGCAGCAGACACGTGAACGGGACGCTGACGCCGAGAGGTTCAGGGTGCGGCTGGAGGCAAGAAGACGCAGTCTGGTGCAGCGCCAAGTCCCAGGGCATAATTCAAGCGGCAAGTACTGCGAAAGCCGGTACAGGCAGACAGGCGGGCAGAGACGCTCTCGACTTTTGGGTATTACGGAGTATAGTTTACGGATTAGTATCAACTTTTTACAAAATGTGTCACTGTTTACAGCTTATGGCTGAAGCCGCAAGGTATTCCGACCTTATCAGTGTCACGGACTCCGGACTGCGCCCGGCGTACTCCGTAGTGGACCCGGCTCTGTTGGCCCCGGAACTCCGGGTCCCTGCCGCCGTTGTGTATAATTAGACCGTGTCTCGCGACTCTGCGCCAAGCACGGCCTAATCCGACAGATTTTTGGTTAAGATCTTGGCTGCCGTTAGCTAAAATCTCCTTCCAGTACGGAGTAGACCATACATGTAAGTTGGGTCCGGCGCAACTCGACGAGGACTATCCCATAATAGTGGGCACCTCGGCGCCGAGGACCTCGGGCCATCCGGGATCGGCCCGATGTCAGTTATTAGCCATCCGTCCATGCCTGAATACCACTGGCATGGGTGATGGCGCACAGGTCGAGGATGTCGAGCAGGACGCCAAGGTAGTTATCGTCATCGCCGTCACCGAGTCGCCTGGCGCTCCTCGGGGTCACCGACGGCTATCACGCCATGGCCTTGACAGCACCAACGCCTTCACCGAGCAGTCCGGTGCCCCCTGGGGTCTCGGCCGCATCTCTCACCGAAACTCTGGCAGCACCACCTACATATTCGACAGCAGCTGTGAGCAGCTAACCCCCTGATGCAGGAGCTTGAGGGACATGGACTTTGTCGTCCGAGACGCCCGTCGGCGCCTTCGCCAACATGAGCGCGAACGGCCGCTTCTCGCCGCCATCAACAACGCCACCGCATTCATGGTCCGCAAGGACGCCCTCTCTGACATCCCCAGCGGCACCGACAACGTGCTCGCCTTCAACGGCAACCCCCGAGATTAAAAGGCTTCCAAGAATCCAGACGGAAAGAGGGGCTGTGGGTGGGCGGACGAGGGTTCCTTGACCAAGGTTCTCATGTTGGCCATGACTTTTCTTGGGCTTCGGTGATCTGACGTCCTGTTCACGCATGGGGACATGGGTCGGTTGCGAATATTACTATCGCAAGACGTCAGCGTCACAAGATGGTGCACTAGACAGGCACCAGCCGTGGGCGGGACGAGGGATGGCATCCTACTCGTACGAGTATGTGGCAAGCGGGAGCGCGGGGATTGTTGGCTCTGGCGATGACCCACAGCCGACCGAGGCATGGTCGTGGCCCCGGCCGGTGACCAAAGAGGGAAATAGGACGACAATGGACAACGTACTCGTATGCGCCTCAGCTGTGGCGGGGCTTCCGGGGCGTTCAGTGGCGCGCCATCGACGGCTGTGGCAGTGAAGCTGAGCCGTGCTGCCTGGGAGTTGCTGTCGGATTGACCGCTGCACCAAAAGATTAAATTGAGCGCAGACTGTATTAGTGTACTCAGTGGTATCCCCCCCTACCTATAGCCATTCTGACGGTTGCAGAGGCTGACGCACTGCTCCAGGCACATGCCGGCAGGAGCCAGGGACGCAACCGTATTGCGGGGCAGTTGCCAGGTGACCTCATCGCAGATCCAGACTGGCATCCTCTCCCCACAGTCCACACCTCTGGCTGCACAGACTCCCGTGCCAGGGATGAATCCAACGTCGCCCGTCTTCCCCTGGCTGGAACTGGGACGGGTGATTTGCCCACGTTCAGCAACAACGAAGCAGGAGTGGAGCTGGCTGCCCCCTCGGTGAATCTAAACGGTTGACGCTCGGAAATAATGGGACTGGGATGAGCGATGCCATGGTGCAGGGATCAAGCAGCCAAACAAGCGGGTCAATGTCCTTCGGCGCTGAGGCAACATATCCAGAGGACCTACTCCGTATCAGTGTGCAAATTGATGACAGCTCTGCAGGCATTACGAGTACGGGTAGTCCATACAGATCGACGAACTGCAGCCTGCCTCTCTGACTCCTCGATGACCGGGAAGCCCGGAGTATTCGAGACGGCTGATTAAGACGGGCGAGTCAGGCACACGGCCGGATGCCTCCGTCAGCCTCACCAAATTGCAGGCAATAAGAGAGCCCCGGCTGCGCCATCAAACCGCTTCCGCTCAGCAGTTCAGCCGTCCGGGCGTATGGATACTTGTACGACATAACCGCAGCTGCCATTGTGGGCAGCCACCAATCGATCCCTGACTTGGGATCAACGTGGGCGACGGGGGGATCATCTCGTAGTCGTCCTGGGCCCGGCTCATTGGCTGGCCCGTGCCGTTGCGAGGACTTCTGACCTCCACACCAGCAGCCATCACGACCCCTGTGGGCCCCTTATCGTCCCCATCAACCACGCAACGAGGGGCAGCCACGCGTCGACGCCTCCATGGTCTGGTCCGCTGCAACGCCCTGCCAGTCTGCCCGTCTGCCCGTCTGGCAGCCTTGCTCGGAGGGTCTGACGGGGGTACGAGTACGGCTATTACAGACGGCCTTGATGTTGGACGACAACCAATCGACGCCCAAGACGGGCCCGGGGTCCGTTTCCCTCTTTCCGGCGCCCGCTCGCCTGACCTCTTTTTGCCCTTTCTTTCCTCGACACTTTCCTTCCTTCGTTTTGTCTTCACATCAGATCCCGGCACGATGTCTGCTGCTCCCGCATAAGCCTGGCGTCTGCGCTTAGCTTCCCCAGATGTCTGTGCATGCTTGCTATTGTCGACCCCTGGGCCCTCACAACTGAGAACCAACGACCAACCGCACGCTGAGAAAAGCGCACGGATGGTCGTGTCCACTTGACGCAGCACCCGTCTCCCGCCGTTGACGCCGCCGCCCTCACGAACCTCGCCGTGTTCAGAGCTCTGCCGGCTGAGCCCTCGAGCAGAGATGGATGTAGTCAACGAGCTCGTCGTCGCTCCCTTCCGGGACATTGTGGAAAAGGGCAAGACTGCAGTGCACAACGCGGGCGACTCGCAGCCCATGCTCAAGGCGGCACAGGCCCTCGTCAAGGAGGGCGAGCGGGCCCTGAAGCGCATTGAACCGCTCTGCGAGAAGCACATGGAAGAGTACGGGTCCAGCTTTGGGGACGCGCTCAAAGAGAACGGTATGTTTCACATGTCGATGCTGGGACTATCGTCCGGCCCTCTCGGCTCGCCTGCGAAGCTTGTGGTCTGACGTGCTGGGACCACAGATGACCTTAGCACCTACCGGTCGGAGCTGACAGACCTCCTCTGGGAGTTTGACGACTACATCGAGATCGACAGCTTCGATGCCGACAAGTTCGCTCAACTACAAGGCCTGTCCCGCAAGGCCGCGCCAAGGATCTACGATATCCTCATGAGGATGAAGCTCGAGGCCCGGCCCAGAGACAATACCCAGTTCTTTCTGTCCCAATTGTCGCCGCCGACTTCACCACTTCCCCCATCCGCACCTCTTTGGCCGTCGCCACTGTTCCCGGCAACCGGGTTCCATCATCCGCAAGCCATGCTACCTCCGCCTACTCGCGGGTCCATGAGCAGCTCTCAGGCCGGGTCGCTGGCGGACCACAACACGGTGGAGGACGCTACATCCCAGCTGCAGAGGCTGATGTACAGTCGGGCTTCCAGCAGCCAAGACGACGTGCCAGAGATTCTCCGTCAACCCCGCGACTCGGAGCGGGAGCCCGCGCCGGTGGAGCGGCCACCACGGCCGCCGTCGACGAATCCGTGGGACCCGCAAGTTGCGCCACCGTCCGACGATGGACGGACCGGAGAGTATGGCCTCGCCGAGAGAAGGCCAGCGGTCTGCAGGCCCGAATCGCCCGTCGACCCGGCCATCTCGCCGTGGAGCCCTGAGCGCGAGGGGAAGGCTTCCTCGCTTGGCCGCCGACCCGTCGCCAGTGTTAGCGGAGGATCTGACTACGACAGCGATGATCGGCGGCAGTCATCGAGCAGTGTATACTCGTCCAACTCGGCCCCTTATTCGTCTCGGACGAGAGCCTCGAATCTCACCACACCCATACCGGAAGAAGAGCTGGAGCAGCGGGCCACGAAACCCTTGCCTCAGCTGCCTCCACTGCGCTACTCGCCCGTATCACCATACTCCCAACCGTCCTCGAGCATGCCCTGCGGGACGTCTGGCGAGTCTGCAGCCAGTGCAGGGGATGTCGCGGGGCATCACAAGCTATTCGTCGTGAGAAATGGGCCAGCTTCTGAGATCCCTCCGCCCGTGCCGCCTATCCCCAGAAACTTTGCCACGCAGAATAACGAGCCGCGATCCCCAACTTATGCTCCGCAGGCCCAGCCAGGGCTCGAAGTCCCTCCGCCGGTCATGCCAACGACAGAGGTTGACTTTGGGCTGATTCCAGTGGAGTTTGAGGTCGCCAACAGCGCGAGACAGGAATCACACGGTCACTCGAACGGTTGCGATATCACCTCGGCCAGCTCCTTCTATCATCACAAGGGGTTTTGCGAGGGCGCCAAGGAGGTTATCAGGGGCGACATCGGAATCAAAAAGACGCAGAAGCCCGTACGCCGAACGCTGTCTCGCGCTGTCGCCAGGTGCACAGGCTGCCTTTACGAGCTTGACTTTGCCCAGATTGAGATTGATGTGAATAAGCAGGGTGGGTTGGCATTCCGCCGTCAAGAGAAATCTCTCCGTCGCTAACCTGATGTTCTTGATAGACGATGGCAACTTTGCCAAGAGCAACGTTGGATATCGTCTTCGTTTTCTGCAAAAGAGCCACCTCCCCGCGAAGCGAGTCGACGACGTCTTGTACGGCTGCGTCTTCTGCGTGCACCTGGGGCGTACGTTGGACGAGAGCGATTCGACCGTCTTCTTCACAACAAAGGCGCTGTTCAGCCACCTGGCCCGACACCCGCGGCCGCTGCCCGAAGTTCCAGGGATATGCGTCGTCGACCAAGCCCAAGTGCCAGACCACCTGCGCAACGATTACGACCTTCACTTTACACATCCACCCACGGCGCACCCAGCGCAGGAGAACGGCGCAGAGGTGGCCGGTCACCCCACGGGCGTTGCCAAGGAGCAGTCAAGACGGATATACGGACAACGGCTGCTGTATGATCGCTCCGCGGCGTTGGAACTGGCTCAGGGGGGGAGGATCACGGGGATCACGTGGCCGCCCAAGTACAACGGAGAGTGGATATTCGCATGGCACGACGGCGTCTTCGCATCGGTGTCGATGGATATTATCAAGCTGGATCCCCCGCCGGCCGCCGAAATCAAGCTGGGCGGGATGAGCCACATCCGCGCCAAGTCGAAGTGGAAGTTTGCGCCCAAGGACAAGGAAAAGGGAAACTGGCTCAGGTTTGACAAGAACGAGACCATCACCAACATCAGCTGTAAGCGTCTTCTCCCGAGCCAGCCGCGGAAGAGCAGAACTGACATGGCCCAGGGGCGCATCCCGGGCATTGGTGCTGGTCGGGCACGAATGCCAAGGGCAAATGGGGCATCTTCCCGCAGGCCTTTGTCGACGCCACGACGGTGCAGGAGCTCACGGCTGATTCGTCCTTCGACCGCGCGAGCAGCCTGTCCAACGAGAAGAACAAGTCGTCGTCGTCGTCGTCGATGCTGTCCAAGTTTTCAGTGCGGCGGCCATCGGGGCGGCCGCCCAGCATCGCCGAGTCGACGAGCAGTCGGGAGACGGGACTGCCCGGCCTCCGCCTGGCTTCAAGGGGCAGCAGGTGACACGAGTGACGCTTGTTGACGACGGTTAGGCGTTGCAGTGATAGGGAAGCGGCAAAGCGATGGATTTCGGACGTGTAAGCGCATGACCTGTTGGTAAGACGGCAGGCGTTGGTGGGGGTTTGGAAACCATGGAGATACCCATTCTTGCTGTAGGTTTTGTACCCGGCCTATAGAAGCGCCTTATTCAGATGCAACGCAGAGGCGCATGCATGGCACGTGTCCCACGATGGAGTTGCGCACGCGACTGGTTGTGCAGCGCACCAGGGTCGAAAGTGACGATGTCGGGCTCCGGGGGACACGTCACGGGTAGGACAGACATGGTGCTGTATTTGCCGGCCAACGTGGTTTGCGCAACGGCGCACGAACCTTGGCCGGTTCCTTGCTCTTGCTTCTCGGCATCTGCCGCGGCAGCGCCTGACGCCGCCGGCGGCGATGCCGGGAGTGACGAGGAGGCGATGGGCCGCGGCGACGGCACGACAAGTGGCGATGGCGGGGTGATGCCCCATGACGGTCGCTGCTGACCCGGAGTGTCGTTCCGTTTCGATGGGGTCGACGTCGTATCGCATCCGACGGGCGACGGGCAGGAGCCTCATGCATGACGGCAGACAAACGAGCACACTCGTATTGCTGAGATGCAGCACGGCAGTTGTGCATGCTCCTGTCCCGTCGGCCGGCCACGAGGCGTTGACGCGGACGGGAGCGCTTGGGCCTAGCCCGGACCAAACACAGCATGCCCGTAGCGTTGCCAAGTTGGGCGAGCTCGGGGGCCCTTTGCGTCCTTCGGCCGAGGAGGGCAGACAATAGCGGGCTGCGGCGTCCCGGATAGGCATTGAGATTGGCGGCTGGTTGTCGCCTTACTGGCGCACGCTTTGCAGCACGCATCGTCCACTGGCACGGCATGAAACGCCGATGAGGGTCCGCTGAGACCGGGACGCGGAAGCGCTGGGGCTGGAGGCCCGGGCAGCCAGTCGGCACCCACAGTGGCGATGGGTCTCTCGGTCCATTTTTAGCCCGCTCGGCGGTGCTTCTGCGTGCAATCCTCCCTGGTCGTCTGTACGTACCTACCAGGTACCTATGCAGTGGCCCGCGAGATGGCATCGGGATCGGCGGGGAGACGAGCCTGAACTGCACGTGCTGCACCATCGCGCAGCAGCCCGGAGCCCTGTGACTCCAGCGCCCGCTGACATGGCGGTCGTGCCGCGGGACTGTCGGCGCTGCGCTCGCTGCGTTCGCATGCGTCGTCGCCGCACGAGCGTGGCCGTGATACGATGCCGACCCGGGCGCTCACCGCTTGGCGCCGTGTTGGCCACGACCCTGGAGCCCGTTGGTGCCGCTGCTCCAGTCGACCCCTATCCGGCGTCCTCGTGTCCGTCCAATCTGGCGGCGCGCGATCCCCGTCTCGTCTCTGAAACACCATCGCTGCCCGGATCCTGTCACGACCGCGGCACTCGTGCTCCGTGCTCTGCCGTCGCCTGAACTTCGCCCCAGGCAATTCGCGCGCGCCTCGCCCGCGGCCCTCTCACCCTCCCGCGCGCCCAGCATGACATGTCGGGGCGCGGCCTCGCCGCCGGGACCTGCCCGCCGGCGGTCAGAGGCCCCTGGGCACGCGGTGCGAGGTTCGACACGAGCCCGCGTGCATGGCTGTTGGACCGGGGGCGTTGAGCCAGGGCGAACCTGAAGCGTGGGCAGCTCCGGGCCGTGGGTCGAGTGTCTGTATACAAATACCGACGTGGATTGTGCCGGCATCGCGACCCTCGATTACACCATGTCCCTCTCCGCCTGATTCACTTGCCGTGCTCTTGAGCTCGAGTCCCGGTGCCACATCCAACGCCTGCGCCCGCCGTCCATGATCAAGCCCGGACGCCTGGCTCTCCTTGTGCTGGCTCTCGCCCCCTTCCCTCTCTGCTCTCTCTCATTCTCCCTGCGCTCCTCCTGGGACCTGAGGCTTCCTTGACAAAAAGACCGTCGCGCTCCGTCGACATGTTGCCCGGACACGGTGGCTGGCGAGCCGCCCTCGTCGCCGCCATGTGTGTATTAACGGCCCCGTCGGCCGAGGCCGCCAGCGCCCAGACATACGTCGACGATGCCACCAACGCGATACGGGCGCTCAACAACGATTTCTACAACGTGGGGACGGGCCTGTGGGACAACGCCTGGTGGAACAGCGCCAATGCCCTCACCACGCTCGCCGATTTCGCCTCGCTGCGTCTCAACGACGCCAACGGGCTCAACATCGGCGGCTTCATGCGCAACACGTACAACCAGGCGCAAAGGACAAACGTCCAGACGGTAAAGTCCCTGGCCAGGGACGGCATGGTCTCGTCGACGTACTGCCTCGACTTCAGCAACGGCTGCATGGCCAAGCGCGAGTTCCTCCAGAAGCGCGGCTTCGCCAACTTTATCAACCAGTTCTACGACGACGAGGGGTGGTGGGCGCTGGCCCTGATCCACTCGCACGACGTGTCCGGCGACAGGGACTACCTCGACTCGGCCGTCAGCATCTTCAACGACATGCAGACCGGCAGGGGCACGCCGTGCGGAGGCGGCATCTACTGGAGCAAGGACCGCCAGTACGTCAACGCCATCGCCAACGAGCTCTACCTCTCCGTCGCCGCCTCGCTCGCCAACCGCATCCCCTCGAACACGACGTACCTCTCCATTGCCCAGGCGCAGTGGGATTGGTTCAACAGGAGCGGCATGATCAACGCGCAGGGCCTCATCAACGACGGCCTCGACGCCAATTGCAGGAACAACGGCCTCCAGACGTGGTCCTACAACCAGGGCGTCGTCCTCGGCGGCCTGGCCGAGCTGAGCACCGCGACCCGCGACTCGCGCTACATCGAGCGCGCCGTGAGCATCGCCCAGGCCGCCATCAGGGCGCTCTCCAACTCGGACGGCATCCTCGTCGAGACGGACCACTGCGAGCTCAACCCCGGCAACTGCGGCAGCGACGGGGCGCAGTTCAAGGGCATCTTCGTGCGCAACCTGCGCTACCTCAACACCGTGGCGCCGCACCAGGAGTTTGCCGACTTCATCACCAGGAACGCCGACAGCATCTGGGCCAGGGACCGGAGCACTGACAACAGGCTGGGCGTGGCGTGGACGGGGCCGTACATCACCGCCACGGGGCCGAGCCAGAGCAGCGCTCTGGACGCTCTGGTGGCTGCGATTGCGGTCTCGACGTGATTTTTTGCAGATTCCTTTCTCTTCCGAGGTGGCTTTTTTTATTTCTTTTTTTTTTTATTTCTTTTCTTTCCCTTTTGAGTATTTGGACACGATATCTACGATTGCGATGGGTACGAGAGAGAAACGCGGAGCTTGGGGGGCTCAATTCATAATGTCTAAGTCACTGTCACATTGGCGACGACATATGGGCGATAGAGGCGGCGGCAACTTGCCGCACGCAGCCCGCGCGGGGCTGGACGGCTTGACGGCTGCACATAACATAAGGCGGCACTACAATGCGCGCATGAATACGAATACATGACCTTTTCTCGAGGCTTTTCTTGACGAAGATTAAGAGACACTGGTGTGGTTAAAGCTCCCTGTCCGTTAAACGAGCCTTGTAATGTGGTTGCGGACATGGCGAGTTGTGCCGCCAAGGCAGGCTACCCTAGACAACGTTGAAAGACGAGTGAGCTGCCCCACACAACCACCTTGTGCTCAGTGCTCACTGCCTCATGCTCCCAACGTCTCAGTCTCTCAATTGAACTCGTCAATACAGCCCAAGACAACATTGCTCCCACGACGTAAAGCTGTCTGTCAGCTGCCAAGCGGCACGGGCTTCCACCTGCACGCGAAACTAGACGTGGCCCCAGGCAACTAATCCTGCTGCCTGATAAGAGTCTCGGAGCATATCAATACCGCCTCCCCGTCATGTTACCTGGACTGTCGACACCTTGACGACGGTCTCCACAAGCAACGCAACGGCTATTAGATCCAGCAGAAGACCCACTGTTGAGTGTCATCATCAGCAGACTGAGCAAACACCATGGACGTCCCCGAAGCAGACAGCGACGTCAAGCTGCAAAAGATCTCAGCCGACCTCATCGCCGACCTCGACCGCTCCCTCACGACCTTCCCCCGCAAGCCCGACGGCCAGGGCGGCACGCGCATCCGCTCCTTTGTGCGCGCGCGCGAGACCTTCCTGTCCACCACTGCCGTGTGTCCCAGCCTCCCCCATGCCGCTCTCGGGCACCATTGCTGACCACGGCCGCAAGATCCTGGACACGTTCCAAGAGCTCCCGCAGCTGTTGGACCCCCATCTGCCGAAATGGATCCCCCTGCTGGCAGACGCTTACCTAGAGCACTGCCAGGCGGGCCGTCGCGCAATAAGGGGCGGCGCCGCGCCGTCGAGCCTGCTCGTGCCGCTCGACTTCGCCATCTGCCGCATCCTGTACGCCTTCTGCAAGGTCCGCGGCGAAAAGGTCATTGTGCGCTTCCTCAACGCCGAGACGCGCTACCTCGAGGTCCTGCTGGCGGCGATTGAAGAGGCCGAGGGGCGGCGCTTGGAGAGCGCAGACCGGGGGTGGGAGTGGGAGCAGCGCTACGTGGTGCTGCTGTGGCTGTCGCACCTCCTCCTTGCGCCGTTTGACCTCTCGACCATCTCGTCCGTGGGCCCGGAAGATGCCGGTCTGCCGGCCATCGCGGGCCTCGAGTGGCCCGAGAATCTCCCTGGCATTACGATGCGCGTGATTCCCCTGGCCGTCAGGTACCTCTCCTCGCCGGGCAAGGAGAGAGACGCCGCCAAGGCGCTGCTTGTGAGGACGACGATGCGGCGAGATATGCAGCAGCTCGGAGTCCTCGACTGTCTGGTTCGCTGGGCGTCGGCATCCCTCCGACCGCAAAGGGGCTCGCCCTTGGAGACGACCTTCTTTTACCTCGGCGTCCTCTCGTTCCTGGCCGGTGTGCTTCGCTCCTCGGCGGAGACTTCAGACATGAACAAGTACCTCCCGTCGATATTCCAGACTGTCTACGGCATCGCCCTCGGCGACAACGAGCTTTCAAAGACGCTCCTTCCGCTGGCGCTGGTGCGCAAGATGATCCTCAAAGTCATTCGCTCCATTGTGGTGTTGCTACTGCGCAGGGCGTCCCAGGACATGGAGAGCACGGAACTCACAGAGACCGCCATCGGGTACCTCTTGGAGAGCGTCTCCGACAACGACACTCCGGTCCGGCTGTCTGCCAGCAAAGCCCTCAGCATCATCACCCTCAAACTGGACCCAGGCATGGCGTCCCAGGTCGTCGAGGCCGTCCTCGAGTCGCTCAACCGCAACGTTCTGTGGATCAAGCCATCCGGCGGCGTGGGGGTCAAACCCGTTCGCGATCTGTCCGCCGTGAACCATCTCGAGTGGCACGGTCTGATGCTCACACTTTCGCATCTCCTTTATCGACGGTCACCCCCGGCGAGACAGCTCTCGGACATCATCCACGCCCTCCTCCTCGGCCTGTCCTTTGAGCAGCGCGGCACCTCGGGCGGCAGCGTGGGCGCCAACGTCCGGGACGCCGCTTGCTTCGGCATCTGGGCCATCGCCCGTCGCTACACGAGCAAGGAACTCCTTGCCGTGCCCACCAAGTCCGTCTTTGCAGCCAAGTCCCACCCGGCCAGCAGCTCCATCCTGCAGGTCCTGGGCACCGAGCTAGTCATGACGGCGTCTCTGGACCCAGCGGGGAACATCCGCCGCGGAGCTTCAGCCGCGCTGCAGGAACTCATCGGCCGACACCCAGACACAGTGGAGGAGGGAATCGCAGTCGTGCAGACGGTCGACTACCACACCGTCGCCAGGAGATCTCGCGCCATCCAAGAGGTCGCCACCAACGCCACCAGACTGTCACCCCAGTACGGCGAAGCTATGATGGACGGCATTCTTGGCTGGCGAGGGATCGGCGACATGGACGCCCCGTCACGGAGAGTTGCGGGCGCTGCCTTTGGCGTATTGACAGCTGAACTGTCAAGCACCAGCCCAGAAGGCCCCGCCTCACGGTTTGAGGCCTCTGTTAGGCGGGTGACGGACCGGATACAGTCACTAGTAAAGCGGCAGGTCGAAGAACGGCACGGCTTGCTGCTCTGCTTTGCATCTGTGCTGGACCAGCTGCCTGCAGTCGTCCGCCAGGTCAGCTGCCAGGGACAGGAGGCAGCAGTAGACGCCGCTTTGATACGCAAGATCCTGTCTAGTGTATCGGATGTTCTGGAGGATTGCAGTTCGGTGGAGTATCGCAAACCTGAACTCATTGCCGAAGGCGCCAGCAGACTTGTTGTTTCTTGCCTGCCTATTATCCATGTAACAACATTACCCCAAGTCTCCCACACCGACTTGGACGTGGGAGAGCACGTTGTATCCCCCGGGCAATCCCACGGATACCGAGACTTGGTCTCTGCCCTCGACGCAAGCAAGTCCACCGACGCCGACGTCGAAACCTTCATCTTGAGACTACGCTCCGTCATACCATCTTGGCTGAACAGAAACGAACCCGAGACCGTCGAGCCAGCGTCAGAAGCCGCTCTCCTACTCCTCATCTTCTCCAAACCCGAGGACCGGGCAAAGACGCTGCAAACCTGGGCTACCATGGTTCGAAGCAAGCCGACCAGCCGCGCGGCTGCAACGGGGCACGGCTACTTCCACGCCCTGGCTTTGGCACAATCCTTCGCTGAACTCTGTGGCCCGGACGAGACGGAAGCCGACGCCGTCTGCGACGCGTTCCTCGCGAGATGGCGCGCAGACGCGGACATTGAGACTCGAGTAGCCATCCTACAGAGCCTGATACGCAGTCGCGTGCTCCAGACGAAACCCCTGGCTTTCTTGAACCTGCTGCGGGATGGGCTGAACGACTATACGACGAACGCGCGGGGCGACGTGGGTTCGCATGTGCGCGTCCAGGCCCTGAGGGCCGTACGCGTCCTGTGGGAGAATCTCGGCGACAGCACTTCCGGACGAGAGGAGTGGGTGGAGGCGTCCGTCAAGACGCTCTTCTACAGCACCCTGCGCCTCTCGGCCGAGAAGCTGGACCGCGTCCGCCCCGAAGCTCAAGCTGCAGTGGCGCTGGCTCTGAAAACGAGGCGAGTTCATGCCCCAGGGACCAACAGTCCACGCTCCTGTTCGAGTCGTTGCTAACACAAACCAGCCATGCCGAACGCTTCCGGGCCCTGATCTTCTCCTCTAAACTCTACTTTGAAACGCTCCTCAATTTCGTCTCATTCGATTGCTTGCACCCCTGGCTCTCCCAGTCTGCAAAGGCCAACGAGGGGGTCTGGATGGCTGAGCTCCTGGCTGGATTCGTCACGTCGGCCGACACGGGCAACGACGACCTCGTCATCGCCAGCCGCGCTGCGCTCACGGACTTTTGCGAGGCGTCGCGGGACAACCTCAACCTCGTCTGCGCCGCGCTGCTACAAAACCTGCGCCAGAGTGCGGACCGGGTCGTCGTCCCGACGCTGGAGATCATCGCCTTTCTCTTCCACAGCGGCCTGTTCCAGCAGTGCGACGGCATCAGCCTCGACGACCTCTGCCTGCAGACGCAGAAGACGGGCTACAAGACCGGCAACGTCCGCAAGATCACGGCGTGTGTCAAGGTCTACGGAGGTGCGGCATCCGTGAGCGGCTGTGGTGCTGAGCAAGCGAGTGGTGTGCAGGAGGCTCGCAGGAGACTCGGGGCGCTCATGTTTCACCCCTGGCCACGGGTGCGGAGTGTCGTGGTTGATGTACTATGGGGCTTGCTGGGAGACGACGAGGGAGCCGGAGAGCGCTTGACGGGGGTCGACTGGGCAAAGGCAGACAAGGAAATGATCAAAGGCGTCGTGCAGGAGCTTCACTTGGGGTAGACGGGAAGAGGAAGCTCGAGAGGCAAAGGAGGGGTCAGCCAGTTAAGCTGTCCGTAAAGAGCATGGGATGTGTGCATCGCCCAATCACCCATATTAAGGAGGCCAACATGTCCGAAAGGAGGCGTCAGCATGGGATCCATCGCCAGCGAACAAAGATGCTTATCCTCGCCAACGAGCAAGTGCCGTTTCCTCCCCCAGGGGCCTTTGGCAAGACTGGTGCAGCCAAGCATCACGGGTTGTTCGATAATTGGGACGTCTGAGGTTATCGGGGCGGCGCCGCCCACGTCGTCCCCTGTTCCATGGGCAACGAATGGCAGTGCGGGCTGGGGCACGGGCGGGGCGATCCGATCAATTGTTGTGTCATCACGGAGGAGTTCGTCATGCGCAACTAAGAGATGAACAGAACAGAGCAACTAGTCAGCCCGCTTTTCACGACTGGGCTCGCTGTGGTGCCGTGCGCCAAGAGTCTAAGGCTTAGCAGCTTCTCTGGCCCCGCCGTGGAGTATTTGTCCTTTATCGGTGGCCAGCAGGCTGCGCTTTGCAGGTTCGACGCAGCCTGCCATGTTCTGTTCTGTTGTTTGCGAGTAGGTCAGGTACATGGACGAGCTTTGCCGAGCGTCCCAACTACTAATACAAGGTATCCGCAACCGATCTTGGACTGCAGCAGTGCCATCGGTGGCGGTGGCGGTTGGCATCTGGAGGGGCGGAAGTGCGCTGTCTCCCGGCTATTATGGCCGGCTTGGGCCAAGCGCGTCCACGAGGCGGACATGGATCCTCCCTTGGCTTGGCTGGTTCTTGTGGCTTGCCATGACGCGACGGTTTTCGATGTTGGTACCTACGGAATTCTCCGTGCTCCGTATTGCGGCGTCGTATACTTGGTACAGCGGGTTGGACGTCTCACCATGGCTCCTGGCCAACTATCTCAAAGGAGGGGCTCTTCAAGCCAACAGCCCGAGGCGCACGTTGGGAGGTGTCGTCCCGTCATGACCGTCTGTCGATCAACGACGGGCCTGGAGCTGAGGCTGTACGTATCCACATCGGATCGAATCGAGAGATGTGGGGAGCCAGCAAGGCGTCAGGGATGACACATTTGCCACAGCGATAGCCGAAAACCCGGGACGCCGACGGCTTCCAGGATGCCGTGCAGTGGCTGCTGAAAGCTAGACCGAGCTGACGAGGGGCAGCGTCCTACGAGCCTCATGGCGCTCGAGTGGCGAATGCCCGATGAGTTGTCGTTGCGTCCCGTGTCCTGCTGCCGCTGGGACTTTTGCTCCTCGTTGCCGGGAGCGACACGACAGCAGTCCACTTGACCGCTGTCGTCGCCGACCAGCCACTCGGCGCGTCGCTGGCTGCGAGCTGGACAGCGCCGCAGGCCGTGCTGCGCTCGTATCGCTGGCAGCGTTTCCAGCACAACTCGGCACCCGACTGGCAAGACTCGTGTTGACAATACGATGGCCCCTTGGAGACGGATTGCTGCAGGGAGCACCGACACACGGCAGGAACGAGCGGCGCAGGCAATTGGGCGTCGCGCGGAGGGCTTGGAGTCGAGAGCGCGGGACGACGAGGCACGGCGCCGCGTCGCGGGGTAGGTAATCATAGCGCCGTAGCACCGAGGGCCGAGCCGCCGAAAAAGCAACCTCGCACTGGGACGCGAAGGGAAGGGATTGCCTAGTTGGGCTCCCCGCCTCGCGTCGTTGGCTGCGCAGCACGACTTCAACGTCGATCACCCGAGTCGCGGCGAGGCGGAGCGCTGCTGCGGGAGCTGATGTGTGCGAGCACCTCGTCGCATGAAATACCGCACGCTGCCTGGGCCGGCCGCTGGATCCTGATGGACTGCTGCTGCCTGGCGCGCGCCCCTCTCACGGGGGCACTCCTCTCACGGGCGCTGTCGCGTCTGGGAACAGGAACGGGCTGCATGGCGCCGCAATGCATCTCCTCTCCTGGCCGGACGCTGCGACCCGACGCTGCCGGCGACGGCTGAGACTCGAGAGCAGCCCTGCTGGCGTCTTCAGCTCGGTCAAGCACCGATGGCGCCCAATGCAGGAGAGAACAAGGCGGCGATTGCGGCCGGGTGCAGGGAATGGACGGGCCAGGATCGCCTTATCTTCGGTATTATCTCTCGGCCACACCACAGTCGTTGGGGATGAAATGCAGCCGACCGACGATTCCGATATGCCGCGGCCGCTGTCGTTTCTCGGCTCCCCCTGTCTCTGTCTCAGCCCGTCTCGCCGAGCGCTTCCAGGTCCCTTGGAGCTTGCGGCGGCGACGCTCCAGTGCACCTCGCAACAATCCGGGTGCGGAGCATGTGCATGATCCATGATATCGAGGAGCGCGGGCGTTTTGTGGATCTGCTCCACGACTTGTCGACATCCAGAGCCGCGACGCCGGTGGCATCCCTGCCTGATGCCTGTCCGCCAACAAGGGAGCGCCTTTCAGCCACCTGGCGCCGACAGATCCTCGGCGTTCGCTATTGGATCCGGGCCTTATCGCTCGCGTGCATATTACGGGGTGCTAGCAGCATCGGCCGCAATGCCTGCGAGTCAGCGGAGCGGTGGCGCCAACATTGGATGCGGTGACAAACCGCCTTGTCGGTTCAGCAGAGCCGGCCAGGGCAACGGGACGGCGACGTGATTTACGCCAGCATGCGGTTGGAACGGGTCACAGTCGACAGACGACAGCCTGGAATGCGACACGGACTGGTCGAGCAATTCGGCTCTCCCAACAGGCCAACCGGCCTGCATCACCATCACCCTGGGACTATTAAGCGTGCGACATTCTGACCAGGTTCCGACCCGCGGCGAGGAATCGGCTGGACGCAGCGGAAGCCACCACCACCACGTCCGACCCTGTCTGACAGTGGCGCCTCGCGAAGAGTGGCCAGGGCCAACGGCGGCGCGTTTTCCTTGTGCTAGCTCTTCTGCCTATTATTAGGGCAACGCGCGAGGTTTAGGACAGCTGCTGGTCGTCACTGGAGTCGACTTGGCTGCATACGACCTGCGCCTCCGCAATATCTTCGCCCTCCGCTGCATCCTCCGTTTCCTTCTCACTCATCCTCGGCGGCCGCATCTGGCAGTCAATCACCGGACGCTCCAACTTTGCAGACGACGCCGTCGTGACTGCGCCCGCCCGATGCCCTCGCCGCCGCCGTTGCAAGTCCGCCGTTGATGCATCAACCCCTCCCGCCGCCACCAACGTTGCCACCCCAACGTGATCGCAACGGCCTGCAGCCTCATGACGCCCTGAGGCCGCCGGACGCCAGCACTGCAGCCCATGCGGGCGCGCACCGCCTGTCGCCCCTCGGCATCGCCCCCCGCGCTGCTAGGTGCGAATCGACCACCTCGACGCCGTAGACTCTCTCCTCGCTCGTCGAATCCTCCGCGGAGGTCGGCGGGCGCGGTCAGCGCAACCGGCAGCATGACGATCTATTCGGACCCTCCGAGCCTTCGCCCATTCCGGGATGACAAGCCCACGCTGCTCGTCTGCTGGTGGGCGACCTCGTTCTGCTCCCTGATGATCCTTCTGCGGGTGGCCGGGCGCTTTATCCGAACCGAAAGACTCTTCCTCGAGGACAAGATCGCTGCGCTGGCCCTTGTGCCACTGACATTGCGCATGGTCTGCGTCCATTTCATACTCGTATTTGGAAACAACAACGCCGACTTTGACGGCGTTGACCTGTCTGCCACCCAAATACACCAAAAGTCTGTCGCCAGTGGCTTGGTCCTGGCTAGCCGGTTCTTTGACGTGGCGACGTACGTGGACTCCCCAACTTCCCGCCGCAGACACCTGGTAGCGTTGGCTACTTTGCCGCGATTCTCACGAACTGGCCTTGCCTGTTGGCAACTCAGAGCGCTGACCGATTCAACAGGCTCTGGACTCTCAAGTATGCCATTCTTGAGTTTCTCAGGAGACTCACGGACCTGACCTGGCAGCGATCACACCAGACAGCCTTGGTTGCCATCCGATGGACGCTGGTTGTGACATTCATAGGCGTCGTCGTCAGCGGTTTGGCGGAATGCCATCCTTTCAACCACTATTGGCAGGTCCTGCCAAATCCAGGCGGCCGGTGTCGGCAGGGCTATGTCCAGCTGATCACCATGGCCACCTGCAACATATTCACAGACTTCTTGCTGGTCATCTTTCCGATACCCATCATCGTGGAGAGCCACATGTCTTTTAAGAGGAAGCTGCAGTTGATTTTGCTCTTCTCTCTCAGCCTGTCTGTAGTCGCCGTCACCATCTATCGACTGCCACGGATTTTTCAGGAGCATAGCCGACAGCAGTACCGATCGCTCTTAGCCTCCGTGGAACTCCTGTTTGCGACTGCCGCGGCAAACGCTCTTGTCCTGGGTTCCTTCGTGCGAGATCGCGGGCTCAAGAAGCAAAAGTTTCGGCGGAGTTCCCTGGCCGACTCAATCGACCGGTCTAGCAACTCTCGACGACCAACCTTGCACCGACACTGGGGTAGCGACGAGGATCTGGTAAGAGACATTGGGCTGAGCATCGACCCCGAGCTACGCGAGCAACTGGAGAGCCCTGGCGCAGAGTATTTTACACCCGTTCCCCTTATCCAACAGGGTCGCGACGACGACGGAAAATGGCAAGACACGAAACGACAACGGAGCCGCGCCGAGCACGGTGACGACATGTTCCCGCCACTCGACCCGCTCTCCAAGGGCGACTCGCTCTCGGGGCCAAGGAGGATCTCGTTCTTGGATGTTGGCGGCTTGCTGGACAATTCAGCGGGTAGCAGCAGTGGTAGCTACAGGCGCGAGAGCAATACGTCATCCTCCGTCGATCCGAGCTCCCTACACGCTCCTCCAACCTCGGTCCCCGCGGGCACTGGAGGCGTCCGGCGAGGGTCAGCGGCTCTGTTACAAGATCTGGGTGGCCTTCTCGGACCACGCAACACGAGATCGACCAGCGCAACGGCCCAAAATGGGACGGAGTTGCAGCCGATTCCGCGGTCTCAACCGGCGCAACCATATAGCGTCCATGGGGATACAGGCTTAGAGCTCAAGGACCCTGGCGGTTTACTGAAGTGAGGCTTCGTGGAGGCCTGCGGATGTCCCAGAACAGGCAACCACCGACGGCGCTTTTCTCACAATCCACGACTATAACCACGACATGTATTATGACAATTTTAACGCGATCCTCGAAGGCGGACTCCATCCCGCCGGACTTTTCTTCTTCTATCTCTAGACACCGGATGTCGAGCTGGGCGTTTACACGGCGTCGACTACATTGGCGATTTCTGGTCTTTGTCGGCAAATGCGGAGGGCAGGTTGGCTGCGGTTGGATAAACAGGGGAATCGGGTTGCCGGACACCTATATTCATAATCATCATGACAGGAAGGGTGGCATTTTGCTTTCATGTGTGTGCGCATATACCCCCGGCGAGAGCGCATCTTACGACGGGAATATAGGAAGGGTACTCTTGGCTTGGGAGGCGTGTTTGATAGGGGCACAGGCGTTATTAGACGCTGGGGGCTGAATCGACGCGAGTCAAGCGTTATGCAAAGCAGATGAATGGTATAATCTATCACTTTGTGAAATCCAGGTCGACGAGGAATGGTACTTGACGAGAGCCCGAGGTGTTAAAAGTCAGATGTGATTGCCATTCCCTATCGTTCTTTACAGTGATACAACACGTGGTTGCGATTGTAATCAGTACCCCTGAAACGCCAGCTTTTGCCCCCAAATGCAGATCGAGACGCCGCCTTCCCTGGCCACACCGCCTGCCTTGGCCGTACTCAACTAGGTCGGTCTCCTCATCTATCCTACTTTACGGGCCTCTTGCTCCAGGTCCAGCAGACGGCCCTTGGCGCCGCCGCCCTAGACGCATAGCCTGTAACTGGCGTACCGACCCGCAGTCTCGCTGACGCGGATAATCTTGACTACCTGGCCTCGCCTGAGGCCGAGATACCTCGCAACGGGATCCTTCTGCAGGATGCGTGGCAGCTGCGTCTCCTTGAGGCGGTAGCGCTTGAGCAAGGCCGTCTTCTCGTCGCGGGAGAGGAGGACGTGGCGGGGGACGAGCTCGTGGTGGGTGATGTTGACGAGGAGGTCGTCCTCGAGGAAGCACTCTATCTTGGCGAGGTTCTCGACGCTGGCGAGGGACTTGCGGGCGGCGGGGGAGAGGGGCACGTGGGTGACCATGATGCCCGTCTTGTAGTTGTTGGAGATGGTGTACTTTGCGAACTGGCGGATCTGGCCGACGCCGAACTGCTTGTCGGTGAGAAACTCGACCCAGACGGGGCCGCAGTCGGGGAGGGGGTCCGGGTTGGCCTCGGTGGCCGGGGGGGTGCTTTTGCGGAGCATGGCGTCGCTGGGACGGGCGGAGAACTGCAGCTTTGCGCGGCTGTCGGGGGTTGTTAGTCGGTCTGGGAACGAGCGCATTGCGTTGACGTGGAAGGGAGCAGAGGGCGGAGTGGATGCGCATCGGTGGACGCACTTTATGGAGCCGTCTGGGTTGCAGTATTCGTCGCGGAAGCGGTCGAGGGAGATTTTGACCTCCTCCTCTGCGAGCTCGTATTCCTAGCCGTCAAGTCAGACCCCAGCATCGGGCGCAAACGACCGTGACGAAGCTGCGCATGCGTACCCGGTCCGCAACCATCTCGTGCACCGTCCTCCAGGCTCGCCACAGCCGCACCACCTCCTTTGACTTGGCATCGTTGGGCAGGTTGTCATCCATGGCTGCAGCGGGGACGGGTTCAACAAGGCGCGCGGCGCGGCGGCGGTGGTGGTCGTCGCTGTGGGCTGCTGGGGCGGGATCGAAAATTGTTTGCTCTGGCTCAGCCTTGCGGCGGACGTTTTCGCAGGCACAGGGCGGTCACGTGACTCGGCCAGCGGAAGGAGGGCCGCGGCCCCACAGGGCAGTCGCAGCGGGCTAGTGCGGCTCCCTCCGCGAAGTGTCCTCGAGAAGCTGCTGGACTAACAGCGGCCAGCGCACCCGACCCCTGGTCCAGGCCCCATGGCCTGTGCGCCACCACCGGAGACCGAAGCCTACTGCAGTGCCATTGGGGCCCTGGGCCGCTCGTTCTCCGCTCTGGGGCAACGCGGTGGGCAGGAATTTATTATTTGCGGCGCATCCATTTTTCGACACCACACATCTTGTGGCACCTCTAATAATAACCTCCCCTCCCGTCTCCCCTTTGCGAGGAGCCGCCCCCCCTCGACGGCTTCAGATCGGCGTCGCATCTCTGGTCCTTTCTGTCCCCGACTCGTCCGCCAGTCCTGCACAATGGCCGAGACCGCCCCCGCAAAGGCCCCTGCGGCCGAGTCGAGCCCCCAGGCCACGCGCCCGACCCGACCCGACGAGAATGCCTTCAAGGAGGAGCTCGCCAAGGCCGAGAAGGCGCACAAGGCGTCCATGGACAAGTTGGTATGCGTCGATGCTGTTTCCTGAGCGTTGTGGAGATGCGCCAATGGCTGTGGATCGGAGATATATATGCGTGGTCTGCTAACAGCTGCGTAGAGCGCCATCAAGGCCAAGATCGACATTGCCATGCCCAGCAAGAACAAGGACCAGCCCAGCCCGGCCCAGAAGCGCCGTCAGGAGCTCATTGCCCAGGCCGGCGAGATCCGCCAGAAGCAGGCCGGCGGCAAGAACGCCCGCACCGGCAAGCTCGACCAGATCAAGCGCCTGGACGAGCAGGTCCGCAGCCGCATCGCCGAGCAGAAGGCTGCCAAGGCCAAGGTGCCCTTCAAGACCGCCGAGGACATTGACCGCCAGATTGAGAGCCTCGACCAGCAGGTCAACTCGGGCCACATGAAGCTCGTCGACGAGAAGAAGGCCCTGAGCGACATCTCCAGCCTCCGCAAGATGCGCAAGAACTTTGGCCAGTTCGACGACTCGCAGAAGCAGATCGACGACCTGCGCGCCAAGATCAAGGAGATCAAGGACACCATGGACGACCCGGAGCAAAAGGCCATGTCCGAGCAGTACAACAAGGTCCAGGCCGAGCTGGATGCCATCAAGGCCGAGCAGGACGAGGCTTACAAGGGCCTGTCGAGCCTCAGGGATGAGCGCTCCAAGCTGCAGGCCGAGCAGCAGGAGAAGTACGCGGCCATCCGCAAGCTCAAGGACGACTATTACGGACAGAAGAAGGCCTTCCAGGCCTACGAGCGCGATGCCCGGGACAAGCAGCGGGAGCGCAAGAAGGCTGAGCATGAGCAGTACCAGCGGGAGCGTAAGAAGGCCGCTGCCGAGCGCGTCCTGGCCGACGCCAGCGACCCGGCCTACCTGGACGAGATTCGCCGCGCCAACAGCCTGCTCCAGTTCCTGGACCCCACCCACAAGACGGAGAAGGGCCCGCTCATGGCTGACAGCGGCCTCGGTGCCCAGGCCCAGAGGACCGTCGACGACTCGGCCCTCAAGGGCACCAAGCTCCTCAGGAAGGCGGACAGAGAGGACGAATACCTGCCTGCCGTGAAGAAGGGCAAGAAGGGCAAGAAGGGCGGCGCCGCTCCCTCGTCCAAGCTCTTCAACTGCCCGCCGTCCGTTGTCGAGGACTGCGCCTTGATCGGCGTCGAGCCGCCCATGAGCAGCGACGACGTCCCGGGCGTCATCGAGAAGGTCAGGGCCAAGCTGGACCACTGGAAGTCTGACCAGGAGGCGCAGACCCGGCGTGTGAGTGCAACGGGAAGACTCGCGAGCGGGGGATGAGATGGCTGACAGTTTGCCGCAGAACATCGACAAGGCCAAGAAGGAAATCGAGAAGCTGGAAAAGGAGGAAGCCAACGGCGTCAACGGCAGCGACAAGGTCGACGAGGTCACCGCCGGTGTCCAGGATGCCTCCATCGCCGAGAAGCAGGAGTCATAGACACCCCTGCAACGCCGCAGCCTCAGGATCCCCGTTCATTCATCTGCCGACGCTCCATCGACCTCATTCACCCTACCCTCTCGCATCTCGCATCTCGCTCCAAGAGCGCACCGGCTGGGGACCTGACCCCCGTTTCAACTCATCGTACATGGAAGTCCGAATCAAGCAAGAAGGCTTCGCAATTTGTCATCTCATATCCCGGGTCGAAGATGTCCAGGCAGCGCACATCAGAATGGGGGCTTTGTACCATTTGTTCGCTAGGTATGTGAT
The DNA here is from genome assembly GCA_022114105.1 of Tolypocladium guangdongense. Taxonomy (NCBI): domain Eukaryota; kingdom Fungi; phylum Ascomycota; class Sordariomycetes; order Hypocreales; family Ophiocordycipitaceae; genus Tolypocladium; species Tolypocladium guangdongense. The sequence goes on along the minus strand of NRQP01000001.1, from coordinate 2,534,770 downwards.
TGTACCGAGGCGCCATGTCTTCTGCGTGGGAGCACGGATTCCGAAAATTCATTTGTTCTACGTCGCTATGCGCACGGTGCGTGTTGTGTCGTGTCGTGCCGTGCCGTCCCTGCTCTGGTCCTTCTGAGTGGCCACGCCTCTCCCAGCGGTGGACCGAGTTCGAATTGGACTTGGGCAGTCGTCGGGCAGTGCTGCATTGCATCATGCACGGCGGTGCTCGCGCCGGTGTTCTCGCGTGGCAACGCTTTGAGGCTTTTGGGCTACTTCTCTCAGAACTCAGAATTTACACTGATGCGCAGACACCTGATCATCATTGACCACGGCACCCCAACTCACTGCCCAAACACGCTAGTCAAATGCTCGATATCGGCACCTCTTTCCGTAGCCAAGTAAACCCATGCGCCGGAAAACGTACCCCCCAAACATTTTCTAACCCGAGTTGCGTTACATGATCATCTCGTAGAAACAAATATGAAGAAAAGGCACAGCACACTACTCCAATCTTCCATGCATGCAAACAGCGAAGTAGGAAAAAAAAAAAAAAAAAAAACGCCGGGCCGTGGGGATCGCGGATGCGTCGTGGGCTCGTACAATTTCGTCATGTTCATCATGAGAAGGGGCTGTTCAGACCCCTCCTCGTTTAATTCATGTGTATGGCGCGTAGTAGGAAGAAGACGGCGGCGGCGGGATCCGGGATGAGACGGGCCGCCGGTCCCGCCGCGCCGGAGCGCCGCGCCGCTCGACGGGCATGTCTCGGTCCGGGTAACTCAGCGGCGGCGGTGGCGGCGGCGGCGGGCCCGTCACGGCGGCAAACGGCCCTCCGGCAACGCTCGTGGCGCCGTCGGCCCCGGAGCGGCGCGTGGCCTTGCGGTGGTGGCCGTTGAGGGCGCTCAGGGGCGGGTCCTTTACGGCGGGCTCGTCGTCGGCGGGCAGGGTGAGCTCGACGAGGCTGTAGTAGTACTCGAGGACCTCGGGATAGCGCTGGACGCTGGCCTGCCAGTCCTCGTCAATGCCGCGCTTGAGCGTGGCCTGGGCGTCGGCGATCTGGTTGGGGTGCGGCGGCGCGTTGTAGTGGTAGAAGGCGTGGGCGGAGATCTGGTCGAGGTGCGTCGTGTGGGCGTTCTTGCGGCGCTCAGCGAGGAGGCGGAAGTATTCCAGGACATAGTCTTGGGCGTGGGCTCGGACCCATGAACTACATACAAGTCAGCAATGCTGGAGACGCTGAGACTCTCCGGGCAGAGGCGGCAGCGGACCGTATGTCAGAGTAGATAGACCGCATCATGCGCTCCTCGGCCTGGCGGACGGCCATCTCGAGGCCCTTGGCCTCGCAGTCGCACGCCAGCGTGGCCGGGGCGTTGCATATCGCGCAGTTAGGGTCCATCTTGATGATGCCCTTGCGAGATTTCGAGCGTCTTCTACTGTACATGGTGTGAGCGGAGGAGTGGCAGCCGAGGTGGCGGGTCAATGTCGCGGCCCAAGAAGAAGCAGCGCCAAACAAACACACGATATCATACAAGGGACAAAACTAAAACATGACAGGAAGATGCATGTAGGGACAGCCAAAAGTATGGGGGCTCTCCCTCTCAGCAAGCCCACGAGAGGGCGTCATGGGGACGAGGGTGAGGGTTGAAGGCTCAGGGTGGCCCGGTGTGTAAGAGGAGAAGGTTTGGGGAAATATTCGACTGACCTGGTTCAGAAGCGCAGAGGTGGTAGGCAGATCGCAATCGGCGGTAGAGTGCACCAGCACCAGCACCAGCACCAGCAGCAGCAGAAAAGGGTCGGGGACTGCTTCCGGTACAGACGAGCGTGAGAGGCCGGTATTAGAGCGGGCTGCGTGCGCGAGCAGTAGGATGTATGCGGCGTCTACCACCACCACCACCGGTGACCACCAGCAGCAGCACCAGCAGCAGCAGCAGGTCTCGCCGGCCCCGAGATGCGCTGGCCCGCGAGAGCGTATGCAGTGAGCGAGGAGGGAGGCGCGGCAGGCTCGCGGGCTTCGGTGGAGAAGGCAACGCTGGGGAGCGCTACCTTCGGCGAGCGGGGAGTGCCACGCCGGCGGCGCGCGCTGTCGTGGCTCGAGTGCGGGAGGGCGAAGCGTATGAGCGCATGCAGGATGGCCCAATGGGTGCCGGCTGGGATGGGGCAGCGAAGGGATGAGCCGAGGAGCGAGAGAGAGGCGAAGAGTGTGTGCGGGTGGTGGTGGTGGTGGGTGGTGGTGGTGGAGGAGGAGGAGGTGTGGGGAGAGGCAGGTGGTGAGAGGAGGAGCGAGGACGATGTGAGGTGAGGTAAGTGTGTGTGAGGCAAAGCGAGCAGCGCAGGGCACACGAGCCACGAGGAGCCGTCTCAATGGCTACCGCTGCAGCTGTGCAGCTGTTCCCGTCGCTGGCGTGGCCTCCGTCAGCGTGGAAGCGGCGTCGCGGGCGCACAGCGAGCGCCGCTGGCCGCTGTAAAAGTAGCGGTCCAGACTCTGGTCGCACAGGCGCGGGCGGACTCAATTCACCGCATTTTGCGCAGGCGGCGCGACGGCGCACCGGTCACGGCACTGCGGACGCCATTGTCGAATCACGGGCGGCTGGGCATCGACGCGGGCCCAGCGGGCTGCTGCTGCTGCTGCTGCTGCTGCTGCTGCCGCTGCCGCTGCCCTTCGCACGACCCGCGGCGCGGACGGGGAGCCGGTATGGCAACGCCAATCTGGCACGCAATGAGCCAATTGACAGCCATGGGTGCGTGTGCGGCGCCGGCGTACGGATACACGTCAGGCTGGCTGGCCCGCCTTCAGGCGCCAGTTCGTAGCTAGCGGCGTGGCAGGCCCGTCCCGCTCCCCACACCACCTCGTCTTATCTTATCGGCGCCGAGATTTTGATGTCGCGCACTCGTGGTTCGACGCGAGACGTGAACCCACGACGATCAACTTCCAATGAGTCACGGCCCGGCAATGGCCTCCCGATGCTCCGGCGGCGCAACGCTCGCGCCCTTCCTGTACCCGTCGCTCCTGCGCCCGCTGCGCTCCCGGGCCTCCCGCCCAGCCCTCAATCGCTCTGCCACGCCGGCCCGGCGTCGACACGCATCCTCCACGGTCAACCGCCTCCCCGAGTCGCGCCTCAACCCCAGGCCTGACGACTACTCCGCCCCCAGCTTCGCCGACAAGGCCGAACTGGCCCTCTCGGCCGGCCGCGGCGGCAACGGCTGCGTCTCCTTCCAGCGCGAGGCCTTCCTCCCCGACGGGCCCCCCAACGGCGGCGATGGCGGCGCCGGCGGAAACGTCTACATCCAGGCCGCCCACGGCGAGACGTCGCTGCATAAGCTCGCCCGCCGCCGCTTCATCCGCGCCGGCCGCGGCAAGCATGGCCAGGGCAGTGCAAGGAGCGGCTCGCGCGGCGACGACGTCGTCATCACGGTGCCTGTCGGGACCATTGTGCGCGAGCTGGAAAGGCAGGACCCCGCGGGGGAGGAGGCCGTCAACATCCTGGCGTGGAAGGCGATGCAGAGGCAGCGGAGGCGCGAGGAGCAGCTCGCACTCGACGGCAAGGCAAAGCTGGCAAAGCTGGCGCCGCGGGTCAACGACGCCGACGTTGAGGCGGACGAGGACGAGGGCCATGGCTCCATCAGGCGGCGACGCACAAAGGAGCTGGTCGACCAAGACGAGGACGAGAGCCTCGAGCTCAACGACCCGCAGCGCCAGAAGTGGCTGCTGTACCCAGGCATGTCCAAGTCCGACATGAAGAGCGCGTCCTTCCCGCGCCTCCCCCGGCGCACCAAGCTCCTCCAGCAGCCATCCGCCCCGATCTACCTCGACCTCTCGCGTCCCACGCCCCAGCCCATCCTGCTGGCGGCCGGCGGCATCGGCGGCCTGGGCAACCCGCACTTCACCTCGCGCGAGCACCCGCGTCCCGTCTTCGCGACCAAGGGCGACGACGCCGTCTCCGTCAAGATCGCCCTCGAGCTCAAGCTGCTCGCCGACGTCGGCTTCGTCGGCCTGCCCAACGCCGGCAAGAGCACGCTGCTCCGCGCCATGACCAACAGCCGCACGCGCGTCGGCAGCTGGGCCTTCACCACGCTGCAGCCCAACATCGGCACCGTCGTCCTCGACAAGTACTCCGGCCGGCCCGAGGTCCAGACCCATCGCCGCTGTCCCGCCCAGCCGCAGGACGGCCTGTCCTCCGAGGTGGACGCCGAGCCGCGCACGCGCTTCTCCGTCGCCGACATCCCTGGCCTCATCGAGGGCGCGCACCTCGACAGGGGCCTCGGCATTGCTTTTCTGCGACACGTCGAGCGCGCCGGCGTCCTCGCCTTCGTCGTCGACCTCGGCGCCGGCAACGCCGTCCGCGCCCTCGAGGCGCTGTGGCGCGAGGTCGGGCTGTACGCGCAGATGCGCGACGACGAGGAGCGCAGCCGCGAGATCGAGGCCCGCGTGGACTGGGACCTCGCGTCCGACCCCACGCGCGGGCCCGTCAACCTCGCCAACGCCGGCCTCGTGGGCCCCGCGCCCGGCGAGGGGGCGTCGCCGGTGCTGCACATCGCCGGCAAGCCGTGGTTCGTCGTGGCCACCAAGGCCGACCTGCCCGGGACGCAGGATAACTTCCGCCAGCTCAAGGCCTACCTCGACGACGTGACCGCCGGGCGGGCGCCGCACCCGAGCGGCGTGGACGGGGCGTGGACGAGCAAGTGCGCGGCCATACCCGTCAGTGCCATCAACGGGCAGGGCGTGGACCGCATCGTGCACTGGATGGTCGGCTTATTGGATGAATAGACCAGGTCGGCCGAGCTGCTGTAAACCCGTGTACCATAGATTCCGCATCATCAACACCCGAGACCCATGTATTTATCATGACAGGAATGTACACCATCCCAACCCAGATTCCCATTTTCAAGCCCCTAAATCAGCCAAATCGTGCGTCACCAGCCCCCTCCGGCTCCTTCGCGTCCTATCCGTCTCCCGCCAACAGCTACTCAGGCGAAGGCAGGTCCTCCAGCTCCGCATCCGCAAGCTCAACGTCCCTGCTCGTCTCCTCCTGATCCTTCGCCTCCTCGGCCTTGGCCTCCTCGGCCTTGCCGCCCTCCTGCTGCTTGGCGGCCTCGTCGTCGTTGGTCTTTTGCTTCTGCAGGGTGATGTTGATGAGGGGCGACGTGTCGTTGAAGACGCGCAGCAGCATGGCCGAGCGGTCCTCCTTGGGCAGCATGAGGTTGAGCGAGTGGATGCTCTTCCACAGCGGCAGGGCCATGCGCTCCGAGAAGTCCGCGTCGTCGCCGTCGGGCTCGACGCGCAGCACGCAGCAGCCCATGCCCATGTCGCGCACCTGCTCGCCGATCTCATCAAAGTTGCGCCACGCGTCGTCCGAGATGCGCGGGAACATCTCGATGAGGAGCCTGCGCAGCGTCTCCTTCTTGCGCAGGTGGACCACGCGCGGCTCGCCGACGTAGCCCTGCAGGATGGGCATGCCCTCGGCCTGGATGCGCCAGCGGCAGACCTCGGCCGAGGGGGCGTCCTGCTTCATGAACATGCGCACGCCGCCGTGGACGAACCGCACGCCGCGGCCCTCGTTCTCCGTCAGGATGTCGCGCGTCAGCGCCGTGGTGTAGTAGATGGCCTTGGCGGGCTCGCCCAGCTCGTTCCGCACCATGTAGCGGTTGTCCGGGAAGCGCGTGGAGATGCTGTAGAACTGCTTGATGTTCTGGATAACGGGGTGTGACAGGTCGAGGTACTTGAACGGCTCCTCGGGCGGGCCGCTCTTCTTGGGCTTGGTCACAGCCTCCGCCTCCTCGGCGACCGGTGTAGCAGCAGCAGACGGTTCAGCCTCGGTCTTGACCTTCTTCACCGCCTGCTCCTCTCCGTCACCAGCCTCTTCTAGCGCCCTCTTGCTGCCATTCGTCGGGCCATCTCCTTGCTTGATCTCTCCTTCCTTGACATCCCCTGGCTTGACATCTTCTTCCTTGACTTCGGGAGTCTCGGCGGCGGGAGTCTCGGCAGCGCCGTTGGATTTGACAGGCACCGCCTTGGGCTCATTCTCGTTCCTTGCCTTAAAGTCCGTCTTCTTCTCCAGCACAGTGATGAAGAAGCCTCCAGTGTCCTGCAGGTGGGGATATACACGCACGCAGCGCTCGAGGGGCAGATCGTGGCACCCGGATTCCTCCAGCTTGGGGAACATGGTCTGAGCCACACGCCCAGGGACCACGCCTTCGTTGCTCTCCCTGGCAAACTCTTCAACCTGCTCCCAGGTATCCCACATCCGTCCGGCCTTGTCCATGATCTTCCACTTCTTCATGCCCGGCACACGCTTCAGGCCCGGAAGCTGGTCGCTGCTGTCGACAATCTCCACGTTGACCGATCCACCGCACCTCTCGATGGCCGAAGCAACGACGGATTCGTTCTCGACTGGGTTCATGCTGCAGGTGGAGTAGACGACGCGGCCGCCGACCTTGAGGAGCTGAAGCGCTCGGACCAAGATTCGAATCTGGGTAAGATGCAGGCCAAGGGCGTTGCCTGGCTGCCAATCCTTCCACAAGTTGGCGTTCTTTCTCAGTGTTCCGTCACCGGAGCATGGAACATCTGCAAGAATTCGGTCAAACTTGAGGTAGACTGGCTTGTTGGAGGTTGGGTCGGTGGACGGCAGCTTGATCGAGGGGAACTGAGTGGCATCGTGGTTCGTAACCAGGAGGTTGGGAGAGGACAGTCGCTTGAGCTGATGGACGAGCATGTGGCCGCGCTTGTAATCAGCGTCGTTGGCAATCAGGAGGCCAGTGGCCCTGCCGTTGTCCGACGGGTCGGCAGCAAGGTCCGCCTCGACTTCGTCCTGCGTCTCCTTGCCGAGATCGAGTCCGTCCTCCTTGGCAAACGATCGCAGGACCTTCCTCACGCGGGCCTCCTCGCCGCGGTGGATCATCTCGACCAGCTGGGCAGACTTGCTCCCCGGCGCGGCGCACATATCCAGGACAGTCATGCCGGGGCGGAGATCCATCAGCAGAGGCGGGATCATGCTAACAACCTCTTGCCGGCTGATGTTTCCGACGCTGGTCTCGGAGACGAGGAACTTTTGGAAGGCGGCAAAGGGCGGGAACTTGCGCACGATGTTCTTGGGCGTCGTCATCCACCAGGCCAGCTCGTCGGGATACCAGGACACTGGTATGGGCGCTTCGACGGGTGTGCCATCCTGGTACTCAATCTTGACAATCTCGGGGATATATCTGGTCTGGAGGAGTCTCTTGACGGCGAGGGCGTGGCTGTCGACAGGCCCGCGTTAGCATTCCCACTCTGCGCATGATGCTGCTGCGGATGTTGGACGCACCCCTTGGATCCGCAAAACCTGAAGCTGTTGGGGAGCTCGCGCTTCAACGCGTCCCAGTACTGCTGCTTCTCCTCATCCGGCAGCTGGAGCAGGGCATCGTAGAACTCCTGGAGCTTCTCGTTCTCCTTCTGGATCGCGGGATAGTCGCGCCAGCCGCCAGCCGGGGCGCCGCCTCGGCTGCCGCCGCCTCCACGTCGGTTCTTGCCCTGAATAATCGCGATTCCGAGGTCAGTCTATGCCAATTGGCACGTGCATGGATAGATGCGCCGCGTACCCTGAAGCTTTTCCTGCCCATCGCCGCGTGTGGTCTGGATTTTCAGCAGGAGCCGCGATGCGATGGAAATTTTTGCAGCGGCAGCCGCCATGAAAACATCAATTTGAAGTTGCTTGCAGTTGCCCCGCAGTACTCGGTAGCGTGGACCTTATCGAGCCAACGTCATCAGGGTCCATCTACCCTAGACTAGACATGGTGTTGCTGATCCGGCAAGACAAAGCATGACACCAATTTTCAATTCCTGTCTCTATTATTTTCTTTCTCCTACTCCAAAAAAAAAAATTCCCACAAAAAAGCCCCCAAAAAGTCTTGTAGCTGCCTTAGTTAGATTTCGTTTGCACGCTCGTTAGAGGAAGTTAGGCAGAGGTAGTAATAGTATCCCAATCTATTTAGGTGGAATGAATACTCGAGTCACGCGATTCTAAAACTTGAATGGTGTTCAATACTGCGTTTGTGATTTCAAGTTAAATCCCGTGTGAGATCACCGCTGTGGAATACCTTGGGAAGCTTGATGGGTAACAAAAGAAGACAGATGCGACATGACAAACTGATGATCTGCCAAGAGGATGGATGACGGCTGTATATATTCGGTCGGCGTAGATGGATCTGTCTCATCGAGGTCCGTCGCCAAAAAGTCTTGGAGAGCGCAAGGCAAGCTGCAACGGGCGGAACCGAGCAAATTCCAGTCAATGATTCTGCAACAAAGCAGTTAATACGGTACTCGTCTGTTTCTGGGAGGCGATGTTGACCCTGTATACGCTGTTAAGCACATATTCCCTAAGATCAACCTGTAACAAACCACCGTCAATTATCGAAGAAAGGCAGGGATTGAGGACTTATGGCCAGAGAGGAACGACCTAAGTACACAGAAAGCATTCTAGAGCAGCCTAGCCCGCCAGATGACACAAATCATGACGCTAACTACGAGGTGGATGACTTATTACTTGCCCGGCAGGGGAAACACATTGTTGGTAAAATGGGTTAAAAACCTAGTATGACCACTACTAGCTAGGAGCTAAGGAGATCTATTCTACATAGGCGGATGCCTACGGAGTAGTCAATTTAAGGCAAATTGACAAGGTTTTGGCGCGGGAGTGGATATATTAATAACCTAAATAAGGGCCGGGAAGCGCCAATATATTTGCGTTGGCATGGCCGTCCGTCTAAAGAGGATACTTTGGTAGATGAGATGCTACTGAGTCCGCAGCCCATAGAAAGGATTTGAGAAAGCGGCTTGGACGTTGCTCGTGCTTGACATGCCAGTTGGGTCAGACATTTTCAGATCAATACTTCAAACCACGCTTCGCATGAATGCCTAGTTTACGATTTCATCACTCCCTTCAGCGAATCTAAACCACTTCATTCCACTGATGTCCTTCACCATGCGGCCCTTGCACACCTCGCGGACCCTGATCCCCACGCCTATCCCGCCCGTCTTGACCGGGCAGACCGGGTATGCCAGGTGGCCCGCGAACCCCTTAAGGGACCGAATTTACTGCCGGACACGGCGGACCTGGCGGACCGCCACCACAACGACGCGTATTGTGCGCGACGTCGCACTTCCTTGTTTTATCGTGCCTCAGCCTCCCTTGCCAGCAGATTTAGTCGCCCACGTAGTCCGGAAGGCCCCAGGATGGCTGTCTTTTGACATCCTGACCATCACGTCCGTCATGACCATCCTTTGCACCCCCACCAAGCGGGCAAACTGTCGGATGGGCCCACGCTCCCCTCGCCAAAATCACCTCGAGGATGACGACGAAGCTATGCGAACTATGCCGAGTATCTAGACGCACTTCGCCTCGGATTTCCCACGGTAGCTCTTATGCCTTAATCCGTCCACGTTTATGGAGACCTATCTTCGCATCGAGTCCAGTCTATTCATATCTATTTGCCAAACTAAATCATCAATCAGCTCTCAGTCTCACCTTCCACTCATTTATCGTTGAAAGGGTGGACTCCGTATCGGCGTGGGATGGACCAAGTGATCTTCGCCGAAGCTGAAGGCACCGCTCCATCAAGCTAACTGCCTCCGCATGACGACCTTGGCTCTTCCAAGTGAAAGCGAGATGGCTCATACTGCTTAGCGTGTCAGGATGGTCTGCCCCGAGCTTCGCCTTACGGAGCTCTAGCACCTGTACCTCAAGCCCTTCCGCGTCTTCTAAACGGCCCTGACTAGAGTACGTCGCTGCTAGGTTGCCCATACTCGCTAGCGTGTCAGGATGGTCTGCCCCGAGCTTCGCCTTGCAAAGCTCTAGCACCTGTACCTCAAGCCCTTCCGCGTCTTCTAAACGGCCCTGATCACAGTACGTCGCTGCTAGGCTGGCCATACTCGCTAGCGTGTTAGGATGGTCTGCCCCGAGCTTCGCCTTGCGGAGCTCTAGCACCTGTACCTCAAGCCCTTCCGCGTCTTCTAAACGGCCCTGATCATAGTACGTCGCTGCTAGGCTGGCCATACTCGCTAGCGTGTTAGGATGGTCTGCCCCGAGCTTCTCCTTGTAGATCTCTAGCAACTTCACGTAAATATTTTCCGCATTCCCCCACCTGCCTTCAGAAAAATAAACGGCACCGAACGTGTTTCCCCATTCCTCAACATAATCCGGGGTTATTTCGGGGATATGTGCTATCAGGTGTCGGCGGAATTCGGGTCGATCCTGCTCCTCATTGACCTGTCGACAGGCGGCTGATATGAATGTCATGTACCAATAAGGCCAAGGTCGATGTAAATGACTTCGTAGTGCCCGCCACTGAACCAGCTGGTGCATTTTCGAGCCAGTCCAGTCCCCCTCTGCACGCTGGATTAGGTTATAACGCAGCAGCACATCTCGGCTTTCTCGGTAGAGAAAATTATCCCACTCCCCTGCCTTAAGCTCAAGAAATTGCTGAAGCTCGTCGGGAACTTTTCCGGAGTCTTCATCTTCAATAACATTCCCACAAGCTGCGAGACGGAAAAGTTCATCTTGGACGATGGCCCCCTTGAAGTGTGCAAGAAATGACAAGAGCAGAATTGGCTTGAGGCTTTCATGCTCTTTTTCGATCTTCTCAAGTGTGGTGTCCCACACCGTCCAGATGGTCTTCTGCGTCGCTGACAATCCACTGAGTCGATTCATCCGTAGAAGTTGATCGTGATGTCGGTCATAATCTGTAAGGTATTGCCTCAGAACGTTCTCGAGCACGCGCTCATTGGAAGTGCTGATATGGGCACCAGCAAGACCAATGGCAAGTGCCAAATATCCAAGTCTCTGTACCACTTCGTCGCAAAGCCCTCGAATTTCCATAACGTCTGGCTGTACATCCCCTTTGAGGTAATGGAGAAGTAGCTCCCTGCCCTCTTGCGGCGACATGTCACCGACTTGGACGTCTTCGCAGCCTCGGGAGACGAGCATCGGAGCCTGGTTGTCCCGACTGGTGATTATGATATTTCCTCGTTTGCCTTTCGGCAATATCTCCTTAACTCCCCAATCAAAATCGTCCGCGTTGTCTATTATGACCAGCCACTGGTCATTTGCCTCTGTTCGGTCTCGAAGCCACCGGAGGACTGTCTGGACAGCCGCTGCGTGTGGTAGAGCTGAGGCTTGACCGGCGGTCCGATCCACTGAAAGACCGAGTTCCGCCGCACACCTTTCGAAGCTTAGTCGCACTGCCTCCTCATCTGTGGCGTCGATCCATAGAATTGGGTTGAATCGGTCTCTGTGCTGCTCGGCATATCTTAAGGCCAGCTGCGACTTGCCAGCACCACCCATCCTAATAAATGCTGTCGCGTGCGGGACGCTTGCTTTCTGGTGTCGAAGCTGCATTTTTGTGACGAGCTCCTGCCACAGCTCGTCTCGCTGGGTATAAGTTTCCACGGTCTCGAGGGGGACGGAGTAATAACGATTCAATCGACGAGCTAACGTCCGTTAGCATGGTCCGAGTAATGACATAGATTTAGCACCATATAATCCGGCTGTGCAAATCAACACAGCATGATCTCACACGTACCTTTGATGGCGTGTCCAGCGAGTAACCTAAGCCTCTCCCGAACTTTATCGTACTCGTGGTCTTGTGGGCCAAACTTGACCATGTCGGAGTGCGAGCGCGCAATTGCGCAGAAATGCTGCGAGCCGTCTTCCCAGGCTCGGCAATGGGTAGCTGAAGATTGAGCCACCAATATTGTACTTGGCCCGGTCATTGCCCATTTTCCATATCTGTCCTGTGAGGACGTCAGTACGTATAGAAGAACGTGATGCCCGCAAACATACCTGCTGTGCGGTTGGCGATTCTACTGTTTCGTAGAAGCAGAAGATCTCAGAGTCGCCCTCCTTGCCCAACGCCGTGTAAAAGTCCCGTCGTAGAGCATTAAGAGTCTGCGAATTGATTCGATTGAGAGACTCGATAAGGAAACGGTTCGAACGGTCTCCAACCATTGCCTTAAGCGAGTTGATATCCATACCATCGTGTGGAACTCCGAAAAAGACGATCCCGTATACCGCTCGAATGAGCCTTTCGTACTCTTCCATCTTGGATTGCGAAAGCGTTATCAGAGCCTGCTGAGTAAGTTACAACTCGATAGCCAAAAGTTGAATCCATCGCCATTATCTTACCTGCTTTACAATCAGCCCACCCAGGCTATGAGCGATAAGAATGATTGGCTTTGGCGTTGGACTTCTGGCTAGGGCGAGTAGGCCGTCGCGAAACGACGCCGCGAGGTCCTCCAGATTCTGCATGTTCTTGCTCTGCGCTACAACTGATTCGTAGCCATAGATCATGATCCTTGCCATTGGCCGCATGGTGTCTCCGTGGGTAAGATCGCACAGAAGAGAGTCTCGTAGCCACATGTGATGACCGCCCCTCTCCTTGAATGACCCGAAAGCATGTCCTCCAAGACCAGATAATGCGATGACACTAATGCTAGTCAGCAAGAGCCCCTGCCACAAACTGGCGAACTTACTCTAGCATTCAGCAGGCGGCGTGTAGAGGGTTGTGACGCCGAGAAAGTCTTCATCAAGCGTGAGCCACTGGTCCCCGGAAGACGGCCCCCCCGATGACTTCGGCAACGGAATGCGTCTCGGTGGGTTTGCCGATTGGAATATCGCCGTGCCATCGCGACAACCATCGTTGACCTGGTTGGCGAGTGACTTGACTGTTGGCATAGAGGGACCGCAGTATTTCGTCAAGAAGGATTCCAGATGCTTGTCATCCCAGTCGACGGGCACCCCACGAATGCGGAACGTGTTGGCATTGACTGGCTTCGTATTGACTGGCTTCCTTTTCAGTGCCCTGCGATACAGCACCAGGGTGAACATCGCAAGGAAGGCTAGAAGGCCAAGCTGCCTGACATCGGTCCAAATCATGGTGTGGCACTTGAGCTTATTCTGAAGGAGTATGCGGTATAGGCGATTCAAATCGCAATAAAGCAAGCTCACGGGAGCGGAACAGGCGGGAAACAATGAGAGCGAGGGGAAAAGAACAAGAGAGCAGTCGAACAGCCGTACGAGGACCGTATGCCTTGAGGTACGCCTTGATCTGCAGCCCGTCAGCCCGTCAGCCTCAGCCGTCACCAACCCGCCAATTGTCCGGGAACCCTGCCCAATCGCCACCGATCTCATGCGGTACGGATGCCAATCCTTCCAGCCCGCTGCACCGGCCGACAAAACGGCTTCCTCCGCACGCCCTGCAGATATGATGATATTGGCGAAATACCAGGCTGATCGGCGCCGGTATGGCATCTTGCTTTGAAGGCAATTCGATGCACGCGACGCCACGGTGAGACAGCATTACGCCCGCTCCACCAATCGTTCCAACTTCCTGCCGCCCGCCCTGCGAAGACCCCGCTCCATGGTTACGCGTACATGGCTCATTGGAACCAGTATCAGCAAGAGTACGGCCGCAAGAGTAGTCGGCATCTAGCCTTCGTCGAAGGCCCTCCATGCTCCCTCGACCTCTCTGTTCGAGCAAGGCGGGTCGGCTTTCTCTGTGGGTTTCGATCGATCTTAGTTGCGCAGCAAAGTTGTGACTCTGGCGGACTTTGGCATTTTGGCCCTGGAACACATTCTTCGGGGCGAGATAAACCACTTGTCATAGAGTTTGAGAGGCTGCACCTTGTATATGTAGAGCTTGGCATTGACAGAGTTGAGCAGTCGCAGTCTTCAAGCTTTAATATCGTTGAAGTTGCTTGAGCCCATCCAATCCCGAAACATGGAATGCACTGATCCATGGACCTAATCCACCCAGCACACATTAGAGCCCGGTCCAGGCTGGCACTGCGCACGGCCTCCATTGCATCTGTAGCACCCATTATCGCCCAAACACTGGCACTGGCCGATATCGCAGCTCTCTTGATCTCCCTTGCAGAGCAAGCCGAACAAACCGCACAAGCAGCGGGCCTCCAAGCCTCGAACTGCCAGCGCTGTCTGTAAGAAGAAATGAATGTCAGTCTACATTGATAAATGCTGAAGCGAGAGGATTAATAGGACAAACTTTATCGACTCCTTCAAAAGTATTGCCGGCCTCATTCGTAAACGTCACGGTATCCGGGGATGGCATGGCGCTGACGCCAACGATGCCGAGGAGAAAAGGTGCGAGGAATGCCGCCTTCATATTGACTAACGTTGATAGATTTGCGTGTAGGGGTCGATTGTGAGTTGAGTGTTGGTCTTGGTGTAGAATCAGATCGAACTTTTCAGAGGGGGGGTCTGGCAGTTTTATACTTCAGAGAGGAGAGCCTTCCACAGAGTGATGAAAATAGCGGCATAAGGCCTGGAAGAAACCACATGTGACAAGTCCGTATGATTGCCCTCAATGGAACCAGAATTAGACATAATCTTCAGCTGCTGTCTGGTGTATGAATTGCAGCGAACCGCACGCGGAGGGGCGACACCCTCCATGAGCTGATGTCGGCTTACATACGGACTAGATTAAGCCAAAATCAACTAAACCGATCATTTTCCCCCGGTATTAATCATTAGCTAAAAATAGGAAGATTGGTTGGTCAAGCCAGTCATAAAAATCGCAACGCTGCGCTAGTCAAGCCAGTCATAAAAAGGAACAACGGCAAGTTCAGCTCCCATCCTGCCAACGCACTCAGCTGATGAGGACGAGATTCTCCAATCGAGACGAGAGGCTTGAGAATGAGACAAGACACATGAAGACGTCATTCAGAGACTTGGAGCCTGCAGGCCTCTTGTCACCAAGCTGGCAGTATTATTTCGCGGCACGAATCGCCCCGATACATCCAGCACAGCCTGCTTCGTTGGCACATTCTGCGAACATAGGCTCCAGAGCGGTCGTTGACGGTGCAGGCTAGTCAGATGGCGGAGTCAGCATCCTTGTCAAACAGTCAAACTATCGCCAAGTAACTTCTACTATCCCTTGGAAGCGCGATTACAGAGATTTGAGGTGAGAACACTGTACAGGGGAATACACACACCCCGGAGGAACCCAGCAACGCTTGCACCGGTCTTGGTGCGAGGATCTGCAAAGTTGTCGAGGTCTGGGTTAGCCCCCTCGACGATGCCCGCGAAATCGGTTCCTACGACGCGTTTGTCTTGGACAGCAATTGGTGACGACACGTAGACCTCGTCGACTGGGTTGAGTGCGCGGCGCGGACGT
This sequence comes from Tolypocladium guangdongense, assembly GCA_022114105.1. Taxonomy (NCBI): domain Eukaryota; kingdom Fungi; phylum Ascomycota; class Sordariomycetes; order Hypocreales; family Ophiocordycipitaceae; genus Tolypocladium; species Tolypocladium guangdongense. Next base: position 2,519,626 of record NRQP01000001.1, on the reverse strand, counting down.
GGACAGCGGTGGGCTTGAGAAGCTCCTCGACAGCTGCCTCACATCGCGACGGCGTTAGAACGAGTCCTTTTCACCCTCAAAAGCCAGGAGGATCATGTTCAAGTGGTGTGTGGGATATTCTCTCAAAGATTGTGGAATGAAAGTGTAGCTATTTTGGGTGTCAGCTGTGCTTGGCAAGCCCACGCCAAGAATTCAAGTCCCACCATCCCCTCCAGCCTCTAAATGCCAAGCTTTGGACGCAGATATTTGAAATCAAAGGGTTTAGTAAGCCACAATTATAGAACAATAAACCTGAGTGAAGCTACCGTAGGTACTACTTAGGTTCAAAGAGCAATTGAGCTGGCATGGCCGCCGGCAGCCGCCCCCCACCGCCTTCTCACTCTGGAATAGCTTATTTAACTTAAGCTTATTTAAGCTTAACTAACTTATTAATGTTTGCAATAAGGGTAGGGATAAAGGTAAGGACTAGTAGAAATACTAGAGCCTTATTATAACGCCCTATCCTACGCAGTAAAAGTTTAGACTTTAAGTTGCAATCTTTAATACTAAGGTTATTATATAGCTCTTATAGAAAGCTATAGGATAAAGGGTAAACTAAAAGGCTTATATAATAAGATATAAGGTACTATAAGATAGTAAAGATTAAATTTAGTTAGAGAATAAAAGATAGAAAGAGAGAGAAGTCTCCTTCTATATATAGCTATCTATAGTCTCTTTTTTTTATATTTATAATTTACTTTTTAATTAAATTATAAATCTAAATTAATAATAAAATTATAAATTATTATTAATTTAAGCTTATTAATCCTTAAGAAAAATTATTAAGGATTAATAAGTATTAATAATTATTATTCTTATTTAAGAAAGTATATTATTAATTATTAAAATAAGTCTTAAGAACCTTTTATAGACTTTATTTCTTAATACCCCTTCTTAAGTTAATAATATAGCTATAAAGAGGAATAAAAAGTATATAAGCGAGGGAAAAACCTTATAAGTTTTAATAGGCCCTATAAGTAAAACCTCTATAAGGAATTTATAAAGTATTAGGTCTCTATAAGCTTTATAAACTTTAAGAACTTTTAAAAAAGGGTTCTTATAAAGGGCTTAATAAGCCTATTAATAAGTATAGCCTTAATATTTAAATAAAATACTTTAATTAACCCTTTTAAAACTTTTTTCTTATTATAATAGAATTTTAATAAGGTATACTTAATCTTAAAATATAAAGTTAAGTTATAAGTACTTATTATAATACTTTAATTATTATAATAAATTATTATAAGGAGTTCTAGAAGTTATTATAGCTTTTTATAGAAACTTTAAATCTATTAGACTTTTTAAATAGCTTTTATAAGGCTATTAAATTTAGCCTTTAAAATTAATAAGGCTATAATAAAAGCCTTTTTTGCTTTTTAATTAATAAGTCCCTTTCTTAAAGTAAAGAAGTAATTAAAGGTTAATCTAAAAGAATTTTTATTTCTTATAAAATTACTATTATAATACTTATAAGGCTAAATTAAAGTTTAACTCTTATAAGCTATAATAAGTTTAAGAGTTCCTTTTAAGTACTTAAATAGCCCCTTAGCTATTATAAAATATATTTTATAAGGCTTTTATATATATTATAAAAGCTATTATATTATAAAGGCTATATTAAGTTTAATAAGTAATATAAAGTATATTATAATACTTATAAGGCGTTAAAATAACTATTTATAATAAAGGTTTAAAAAGTTTTTTTTATTTTAGGTTCTTAATTACTTATTAAATAAAGTTAAGCTAAATAAGTATTAAAAGTAACTTAATATAAAAGAAAGTAAAGGCCTATAGGACCTTTTTAATATATTAAGACTAATATAAAAATAAGACCTTATTAAGCTTATTCTTATTAATTTAAACCCTTAATAAGAATAAGGTAAAGCTTTTATTTTTTAATATAAACTTCTTATTTAAGTCTCTTTTTAGCTTATTAATATAATTAAGGTATACCTCCGCGCTTAATACGAGGAAACCTATATAGCGACCCGGTACTTGCCCGTATGCTTAATCTAAGACTAAAATCGGAATTAGCGATAAAAAATACCCTAGAACTATAATATCGCTACGCGATAATAGCGGGGGTAAAGTAGGAATACTAATAGCAATCGATTTAGGGGCAAAAGGAATTAAATAGAGCTAGTAGTACTAAAACTACGGCCTTAGCTAATTTAACTTAATAGCGAGCGATAGTAGACCGGAACCGCTTCGGGGGCCTTCTAATCCCGAAAAAAATATTACCTACGAATAACTCGCTAGTATTATCCCCTAAAACCTCTTCCGCTAGGTATAGATCGTCTTTATAGACTTCGCGAAGACGCGAGAGCGCGCCCGCGCCTTACCCGCACTATAGCTAGCTATCCTAAATATAGCGGCCCTTACGAAAATTATCTAAAAAACAATCTAAGAAGTAATTACGTTAGAGATACGAACCTAAGTTAAGAGTAAGGTAGCCCCAATAGGACTATAGCTAGGGGGCTATATATAAGCGTTAGTCGTAGTAATAACGCTAAATAGCTACCCCCTCTAAATATTTACGAAGTTAGTATTAGTAAGATACGACTGGGAGCTTATTATAGCCTTAAAGACCCTATTAAAAGCGATCCGAAACTAAAGCGCGAAAGATACTATCTAAGCAGTTAATACGATACTTAAAGTTAATATAGCGGTTATAGCCCGAAGGCTCCCTAGCGGAGATATTGCGGTTATATTTACGAAGCCTATAAAGGAAGTCGCCTAGCCCCCGGGCTAAGAAGAGATAGCCTTCGGACTAAGAGTAAAGGTTATACCGAGAATGTATATAATAGTAGCTAAAGGAATATATATAATAAGGGCCTTAGGCCCTAGAGAGGACCTTATTTACGAAATCGAAACTATTAATAAAGTTAAAGTCCTTAACGCAAGAGCGTTATAACTAAGAACTAAAAACGCTATAAGAATTATTATAGTAATAAGGGTAGGAAGTATTAAGGAAGTAAATAAGCTCTATAACTAAGGCCTAATAGTCGACGCGGAGATCGCGAATTATAAACCTTATAATAACTCGGTTTGGCTGCGATAATACTTTAATTATTTCTAATATAGCTATATCGCTAAGTAGTATAAGGCGAAAGCTAGATATGGCTAATATATAGTAAGTATATACCTAGAAGGGGAAGAGACTTACCCGATAATAAGAGGTATAGCCCTATTAAAATATATCCTCTATAGTAAAGACTATAAGGTATAGAGCCGATCCTACCTAATAGCAGAAAAGTAATAGGAATAAGTATATAGCGACTATACTAATAGACCCTAAAGATTCGCTAAAACGACCTAGCGGAAGGGAACCCCCCTATTAGTAATCCTACTATTAATAACTATACTATAGAGTAACCTTTTTAACCTAAAAGTAGGGAGAAAACGTAATATAAGGAAAGGCCTAGGATGCCCCTCTAAGATATTAAGAATTAACGGGCTAGACGGACTAAACGGAGATATCCGGCGCTTTATATAGGAAAGAAGTATTAGCGAATTAACGCTAATAGGAATATAGGACTTCTTCGTATTATAATAATATAACTAAAGGTCCTATATTAGAATATTAATAAGAAGATAGAGTTAATACGACTAGCGCTATAGAATAATAGCGACTATAATATTATTATAATCTAAGAACTATACTTAGCCCTAATAGGCTATACCCCTCTATACCTATCGAGAGCCCCTTATAGAATGCTTTTCGCGAGTAGAATAGCGTTCTATATCTATAAAAGATATAAAATAAGAACGTAAACACTAATAGTCTACGAAGATTAATATAAGATTACCTTCCGGAACGAAATACGAATTATCTTAGTCTACTCCCCCCTAAATATATTAGCTAAAACGGGCCCGCTCTAAAGGCTTTAAGAACTTATAATAGAGACGCTATTAGCGCTTATAGGAGACTTTAACCTTTACTACCCTCTATAGGATAAATATAAGAGGGAATTATAAGATAGCGACTAGCTCCTAGTAGAGATATAGTAACTCTACCTTAAACTTCTTACTCCTAAGGGCAAGTGTATATAATTTATATATAGCGATAGGGATAATACCCTTAACCTTATATAGTCCTACTTAAGCCTAAGGGGGTATTATAGAGGGTATAACCTAGACCTTAATAACTCTAATTATATCCTATAAATACTCCTAATTAGCATTAAGTTAACTATAACCCCTAGCCCTAATACCTTCTAATAGAAATAGGTAGATATAGACCTTATAGAGGTAGAGGCTACGGTTTACTTTACGGGCTAGTAATTAGCCCTATAAATAGACTAGGAAATCGATAATACTCTAGACTATATCTATTTATCGCTAGACTAAATTGTAATACTAGCGGTTCTAAAGCGCCCTCGAAATTATAATACCTATAGGGATAACTAAGACTATAGCGTTATATAAGTAATTAAAGAGCTTAAAAGAGCACGCTATTAATATAGAGCGTACTTAATAGAGTAGTAATAGAGAACCTATTAAGAGGTAGTATCGAGCTAAAAGCAGAAGGTAAAAGAAGTAGTAAGGAAAAACTAGAGGGAATATATAGAGGAAGCTAGTAAGGATTTATTTAAGCTATAGGCCCTAGAGAGATAGGCTCGGCTTAAGAGCTATAAGCCTCTAGAACTAATATACTTACCGATACTATCCTAAGAGGTAGAAGGGTTAGGCGTAGCTAAATCCTTTTAAGATAAAGCCTAGCTTCTTATAGAGAGGTTCTTCTTAAGATAGTAACCCCTTAAAGGCCTAATTATAAAAATAAGAGATAGTAAAAGGACTATACTAATCCTAATAGAGATTATATATAAGGACGTATAATATATACTCGTAAAAATCATATTATAGAAATTATCGAGCCCGAATAGTATCCTAATTAGGTTTCTTAAAGCCTATAGCCCCCTACTTATAACCTCTCTAATTAACGTCTTTTAATAATGCCTTCGATTAGGCTATTTCCTAATACGCTATTATTAAGTTAATATAGCTATCCTTTAAAAATTAAGAAAGAAGCCCGACTAATATAGAACCTTAATAAGATAGCGCCCTATCTCTCTATTAAATATAATAAGTAAGATCCTTAAAACGATAGTAGTATAGAAGCTTACTATTACTATAAAAGAATACTAGCTCTTCTTAAAAGGCTAAATAAGTAATAAAAGGAAGTACTTAATAAAAAGCGCGATCCTCTTAATTAAAGAAGTAGTATAAATAGCCTAAGCTTAAGGCGGTATCGTCTCGTTCCTCTAGCTTAATATAAAAGGGGCCTTTAATATAGTTAATTACTAAAGACTCCTTAAAACGCTATAAGAATAAGGCCTCTTATAATAGCTACTTAACTTTACCTAAAGCTTCCTCTTAATAAGAACGGCTAGACTTCTCTTTAATAAAGAGAAATTAGAACTATTTAACCTCTAAATAAGTATCCCCTAGGGGTTACTACTCTTACCGATCCTTTTCTTATTCTATATAGCTATATTATATAGATAGCTCGAGTACTCCTTAAGAATAATAATAGTCGGATTCGTAAATAATATAAATATCGCGAGTATAGGCAGGTTACTAAAGTAAACGGTTAAGTAATTAAAACGAGCCTAGAATGTTTATTCTTAGTAGGCTCTCGAATATAGTATATAATTTAAGTTAGGAAAGAGCGAGCTTATCTATTTTATAAAACGATAGAGCGCGATAATATATTACTTTTGCCTCGGGCTAATAACGATTACGCTTATATAATTAGCTAGACTCTTAAGAATCTAGGTCTATAGGAAACTTAAATAGCGCGCCTACTTAAAGGAACTCTAGGTAAAGCTTATAAAGTAGACTAAGGCCCTAATAGGAATCGTAATATTAATATAGGGCTACTTACTCTAGAGGGCTAAAGAAGTCTATACTAAAGTTATCCGCTCCTTAATAGTATATAAGGCTATTACTTATTACGTAATAACCTTAAGTAAGGGAAAGCTAAGAGGTATAACCTATTAACTTATAATTAGTTAGGTATAATATCTTAAAGTTATTACTAAAGCCTATAAGGTAATACTAATATACTACCTTAAAGCTAAGGTAGATATTTTACCGCTTAACTTCTATCTTAATTAGAGGGTTAGTAAATCCCTTTAGTACTTAAAAGAGAACGGGATTATATTAATAATCCGCTAGGCTATAGGCTAAGTAGTAATAATTATTAAAAATAGATAAGGCTAGTAATAAAAGTATAGGAAACCGCTAGAAGAAATAATAATAAAGGTATAAAGTTAGTTAAGTCTGAAATAATTATAGCTCTAAACCTTACTAAAAACGTATTATCTTAAAGAGGAATAAGTATATAAGTAGGATAAATAAAAAAAGAAAACTTATTAATATAAAAAATACCTCTATATAATAGACGACCTATTAACCCTTAGTATAAAAATAGCCCTAAGGTATTATAAAGACTTACTAAAGTATATAAGCTTAGTAGTTATCTAATTATATATTAATAAGATAGGGCTTAATACCTTCCTCTTTTAGTAATATATACTTATAATAACCTTATTACTCTATAATTATAGCGAGGCTAAGGATATTATTTACTATATAATCCTCTCTTACCTTAAGACTAAAGCTTAGCGCACCCTATAGCTATTCTAGCTATAAGATAGTAATAAGGTTAAGTTAGCCTTAATAAAGAGAGAAATAATAGAGCTACTTATTAAATAGTTCCTTATACTAGACTGGCTACTATAATTTAACCTCGCTAAGGCCCTCTATTTAATTAAACCTAAGGACCTCTACTTAACTAAACTTAAGGAGAATTAAGAGCTAAAGAGGTAAGGATTATAAGTATAACGGGGATATATAAATATAAAGATATATAAAGAGGTAATACTAAATAAATTAAATTCTTAAGACTAACTTACTTACTTAAGTTAGCCTTAAGTTAAGTAGAAACTATAATATATAAGTAAAGACCCTATAAAGTAATTACTATAAGCCTAACCTAATAACTTATAAACCTATTTACTTCTTTCCCTTTCTTTTAGTAATTTTCTTCTTTAGGCTTAATAAAGAAGTACCCTACCCGAGCGACGAGAGCGCTTAGGTAAGAGAGCGGCTAACCCGCCCCTTCTTAAGTAAGGGAGTAATAGCTAGAGTAATAGTACGCTTACCCTTTCCCTTATTATAACTAGGGGTAAGTATTATAAGGACTATAAGGGGAGCTATAGTAGAGGATATAAATAATAGGGCTAGTATATTAGTAATAAGCGCTATAGTTAAACCTAGAGTAATAAGAATACTAGCTTAAATAGCAGTAAGTAAGGTAGTAGTAAGGGCAGGATTAGAGCTAATAAGAGCGGCGGTAAGGGTATCTTAAGGGGAAGACGTAACTAGAGTAATAATAGAATTAGGGTTACCGCGTAAGGGGGACGAGATAGTAGTAATACTAAGGGCTAGTATAGGAGCCTTAAGAGTAGGGGCGGATTTAGGCTTTATAATACGGGAAGTAGTAGGTATAGAAATAGGCAAAGGCGCGGGGATAGGAGTAAGAGAGGCCGACTTAGAGGTAGAGGTATTACTTGCCTTAACGCTCTCCTCGCCCTTATCCTTACTACTACTAGTAGCTCCTTTATCGCTACTATTACTATCGATAGGGATAGGGATAGGATAGCCGTATATAATAATAGAGGAGAGAGTAGCTTAAGCCTAAGCCGTAGCCGCACTAGGGGTAATACGGAAAGGAGGAATAAGGCGAGTCGTAGATATAGAAGTAGATATAGCGTAAAAACGATTAACTAAAAGGTAGAGGTTTAATGCGATTTCGGAGTATATCCGGTTAAGGGTCTAGACTTAACTTAAGAGAGGAGTAAGGTTAGTAAGGGCCTAACGAATAGCAGCGACCTTATTATTAAAGTATTAAAGTAATTACGTTTAGGTAGAGATATTTTCTTTTACTTAACTTAAGGTTAGGGTAGGGGTAGTAACGCTAGGGGCGCGCTTAATAGCTTAAGTAGTAGTGCCCTAGCCCGTAAGGGCTAATTGCGTAACTTTAAGAAATTAAGATAAGGGTTAGTAATATTAATAAAATAAATTAAGAATAATAAACCTCTAGATCTAAAGAGTTAACCCCCCCCTTAGTATCCTTCTTTTAATAATATTTAATAAAAGTATAGTATGCCTTTATACTTACGGCTAGTATAGGTTAATATATTTAATTAGCCTTAGCGTAACTAAAGTAAGATTTAATAAAGATAGTTAGTATAGAATTAGCCTAGAGTTAGTAAAGGATAAGGAATAAAGCCGGGAAGCTAGAAGGGCAACTTATAAAGCTAATTTTAATAGCGCAACTATCCTACGCTCTTAAATATATAGTAGATATAGGTAAAGTAGGCAATAGTACGCTTAGAGCTTACCTTAAGCGCGAGGTTAGTTATAATAGACTTAGCGTTAGTTATAATTAAGATTAGGGCGGGGACGAAGGGTATAAAGCGTTATTAAGGTTATAGCATTAAGGCAAGAGCATACGGCAGAAGGAAGAGGGCAAAAATCGGCAATAGCAAGCTATAGAGGCATTAGCATTAAGAACCGCTAAGATAATAAGGGATATAGTAAGCCTAAGTAGCGATAAAGTAACGAGGTAGGCCCGCTATAGACCCGAGGGACGAAAAATAAAGGCGCGAGGGCGAGCGAGACTTATCGGGCGAGGCGATTAACGATAAAGAAAGAGAAAGGAAAGAGGAAGAAAGGAAGGAGCGGGGGCGGTAGCTATAGGCGCGGGGCTATAGGGGGTAAGGCGGTAAGGGCATAGGGCGCACGTAATACGCTAGAGTTATATAACTCTAGCGGTAAGAGGTAATAAGGGGGGGTAAATACTAGCGTAAGAAGGCGCTAGTATTATACGCGAAGCGGAATAGCTATAAACCCGTAGCGGAAATAAAAGTAAGGGATATAAGGGGTTTTCTATTAGGCGCTTTAGTTTTTCTTACTCGAATTATAATTGCGGGCCTAGAAGCTTTATTAAGCTATTAGTATATAAATAATAAATAAATATAATTAAGGTTAGGGCCTATAAGTAAGTAATTATTAATATAAGTTATTATAAAAGTCTTTTTTATAAAATTATAATAAATTATTAAGTTAAAGATTAAAAGTTTAAAGCTTAAAGAATTAAGTAAGCCCTTAAGAGCTTTTTATTATTCTTTAAGACCTTACTTAAAGTTATATAATATCTTTTTAAATTAAATTACTTATTAAATTAAAGGATTATAACTTAATTTAATTAACTTAGCCCTAATAGAAAGTCTAGCTATAATATAATTAATAAAGCTTATTAAGAAATAGGGTTTATAGAAAGTTCTTAAGACTTATTTTAATAATTAATAATATACTTTCTTAAATAAGAATAATAATTACTAATACTTATTAATCCTTAATAATCTCTCTTAAGGATTAATAAGTTAGGATTAATAATAATTTATAATCTTATTATTAATTTAGATTTATAATTTAATTAATAAGCGATTATAAATATAAAAAGAAAGGACTATAGATAGCTATATATAAAGGGAGACTTCCCTTTCTTCCTATCTTTTATTCTTTAATTAGATTTAATCTTTACTATTTTATAATAACTTATATCTTATTATATAAGCCTTTTAGTTTACTCCCTTTATCTTATAGCTCTCTATAAGAGCTATAAGATAACCTTAGTATTAAGAATTATAATTCTATCTAAACTTTTACTATATAAGATTAAGTGTTATAATAAGGCTTTAATATCTTTATTAATCCTTACTTTTATCCTTACCCTTATTATAAATAAGTTATAAGCCTAAATTAGCTCTTTTCCTTTTACTTTATTTTATTAATAAAAAGTCTTATTAAAAAGACTTATTAAATCTAAGGATATTATCCTTATTAATAACTAATATATATTAAGACTTTAATTAAATCTTAATATATTATAAAACTTATTAAGTCTTATATTATATTAAACGATTAGCCTTTAGCCCTTTAATATTTTATAAAAAGAAGATAAAGTATTCTTATACTTTTAACTTAAAGCTATATAGCTTATTTAACTTAAGCTTATTTAAGCTTATCCGGCTTATTAATACTATTAATATTATATCTTATAAAGTTATAGCTCTATATATAATCTATACTTATAAGCTCTCCTTAAATATACTTTAATTAAAGATTTAAGCTATTAGTTTAGGACTTAACTATTAACTTAAGAATTTAATTTTAGCCTTTATAATAAGTAAAATTAACTTATAGCTTATTAAGCTATAATATAAAAAGGCTTATCTTATTATATAAGATATTAAAACTTACTTAAGACCTATAAAATAAATTTAAATAGCTATTTTATAATATAGAGTTCTAAAAAGATTATTAATCCTTTTATTAATCTATAGGCCTAAATTTACTTATAGAAGGACCTTATAGATCGGCTTATTAATAGCTTTTAAAACTTTAAGGCTATTATATAAACTACTATAAGGAACTTATTTATAGCTATTAAAAACTTAAAAGAAGGTCTTAATTAATAGCCTAGCTCTTATAAAGTCGAAAAAATAATTAAATAAAATCCTATTTTATAGGATTACTCTATATATATTAAGAAATAGGGTCTATAAAAGGTTCTTAAGACCTATTTTAATAATTAGTAATATACTTTCTTAAATAAGAATAGTAATTACTAATACTTATTAATCTTTAGTAATTTTCCTTAAGGATTAATAAGCTTAGATTAATAATAATTTATAATCCTATTATTAATCTAAATTTATAATCTAATTAATAAGTAATTATAAATACGGAAAAAGGGAGCTATAAATAGCTATATATAGAGGGAGACTTCCCTCTCTTCCTATCTTTTATTCTTTAACTAAATTTAATTCTTATTATCCTATAGTACCTTATATCTTATTATATAAGCCTTTTAGTTTACCCCCTCTATCTTATAGCTCTCTATTAGAGTTATATAATAACCTTTTAATATTAAGAATCGCAATTTAATCTAAACTTTTACTATATAGGATAGGGCATTATAATAAGGCTTTAGTATCTCTATTAGACCTTACCTTTATTCCTACCCTTATTATAAATAGGTTATAAGCCTAGCTTAGCTTTTTCCTTTTTACCTTATCCTATTAGTAAAAGTCTTACTAGAAAGACTAATCGAACTTAAGGATATTATCCCTATTAATAACTAATATATATTAAGACTTCGATTAAGTCTTAATATACTATAAGACTTATTAAGTCTTATATTATATCGAACGATTAGCTTTTAGTCCTTTAATATCCTATAAAAAGAAGACAAAGTATTCTTATATATAAGAAGAAGATAAAGTATTCCTATACTTTTAACTTAAAAGCTTATTAAGCCTATTTAACTTAAGCTTATTTAAGCTTAACCGGCCTATTAATACTATTAATACTACGCCTTATAGAGTTATAGCTCTATATATAATCTATACTTTAAGCCTTCCTTAAATATACCTTAATCGACTTAAGCTATTAATTTAGGACTTAGAGCTATTAGCCTAAGAACCCGATTTTAGCCTTTATAATAAGCAAAATTAACTTATAGCTTATTAAGCTATATAAAAAAGGCTTATCTTTATATATAAAATATTAAGACTTACTTAAAACTTATAAAATGGATCTAAATAGCCGTTTTATAATATAGGGTCCTAAAGAGATTACTAATCCTTTAACCGATCTATAGGCCTAAATTCGCTTATAGAGAGACCTTATAGATCGGCTTATTAATAGCTTTTAAAGCTTTAAGGCTATTATATAAGCTATTATAAGGAATTTATTTATAGTTATTAAAGACTTAAAAGAAGGTCTTAATCGGTAGCTTAGCCCTTATAAAGTCGAAAAAGTTAAATAGAATCCTATTTAATAAGATTACTCTATATAAGACCCGGCTAACTTATAGGCCCCTATTTAATAAGTTAACCCTTTATTAATAGCCTTTAATAATACAGTTATTAAAGAGCTAAATAAGAGGGTTTATACCTTTCCGGAAGGCTTTAGGCTTATAAGGCTTAATAATTTCAATTAGTAAAAACAAGCCCTAAGGATTTAATTTAAAGCCCTAAGAATTTTATTATTTCTTAATTAACTCTTTATAGCTAGGGACCTATCCGATTTAAATTAAGCTATCCTTTTTATATTATTAAGAAATAGCTATTTAAAAAGTCTATAGGCTATTATTATTTAATAAAGAAACCCTAAAGACGCCTATAAGCTACTTATTAAATAATACTTATATAATAGCGAAATTTAATAAGGCTACTTATACTCGGAATTTTACGCCTTATCCTATAGGGCCTTTATAGGCTCTCTATAGGCCTTTAACGCCTATTTTAACAACCTTCTAATTAAGCTAGCCTTAGCTAATATATAAATAGCCCCTATCGATTAAGCTAATTAATACCTAAAAGCCCTTAAGGGGGTCTTTCTATAATAAGCTAAATATTAATATTATAATATTTGGGTTAATAAGACTCTAAGCGCCCCCCTAAAAGCCCTTAACTTATAATTCCTTATAGCTAACCTTATAGAAGAATAAAGAAATAAAAGCTCCTTTATAGCTAAGGCTATAGCCTATAGGGCCTAATAAAGCCCTAAGAATAGGGTATTTTAGAGCCTTAAGGAAGCTACGGGTCTATTAAACCCTAAAGACCTTAAGGCACAAAAGCCTAAAAGGGGTTAAAAGAGTCTTATTAAGGCACTTTTATAAGGAAACTAACTTAAAAAAAAGGCTGCCTTTCTTATAGGGACTTATAACCTCTTAAAAGGGGTTAATAGCCTTATAGAACCTTTTGAATTTATTAATTTAGAGGACTTTAACAATCTTTTAAGCTTACTTATAGAACTTATTAAGCCTATAGGATTTAGTATAATTAGGCTAAAAAAAGGGCTTAGCTTGCTTATAGGGCTAGATAAGGGATATAATTATAATATAATTATAGCTTAAAGTGCCCTCTTATATAATATTAACTTAATATCTTATATAATTAACAATAGGGCTAAATTTACTTTTTTTATGCCTTATATAAGGAAGAATTTAAAATAAAGCCTTATTTTAATTAGTAAAAGCCTTATTTACCTCTAAGGAATAAGTATAGCTAAATTTACTATCTTAATTTAGTAAAATCTATTTAAATATAAGTCTTTATAGTTAATAAAAGCCTTATATATACCTTAACTAAAAATTAACTTAATTAATAATATATAATATTATATATCTAGAGGGGCCCTTATATAATAATTACTATTTATAGTAAAAAGAGCTTATTATAGCCTTTTAAACTTTAAAAAGCACGGCTTCTTTTTATAATAAAAGGGGCTTATTACCCTTAGGCTTATAAAGCTTAATATAATATATATTAACTATAATTATAACTATCTTATAAAAGTATAAATTCCCTTTAAGACCCCTATTTAAAAAGATAAAATTAATAAAATAGAGGAAATTAACCCTTATAGCTTTAATAGCTCTAGGTCTTCTAGCCCTATAAGGACTATAAACCTAAATAGAAATATAAAGCCTATAGAGGCTATAAGGTTAGAAGAGCTTATAGAGCTTAACCCTATTCCTCTTAAGTTAATAAAGGCTATAAATAGCCCTATTTCCCTTATAAAGGTAACTAATTATTAAGAATTTCTTAAGTTAATAAGTTTATAATATATTAAGCTAAAGTACTTAAACTTAAAGCTATTAAAAAAGACCTTTAAGCTAGCTATAAGGATACCCGATTTTTCTCTTATAAGAGATAAAGATTTTAAATACTTAGCCTATATATAGGCTAACCCTTTAAGGTCTCTTAATAAGAGTCTTATAGAGGACCCCCCTAAAGCTCTAGACATTCTAAAAGAGGATACCTTTAAAATTAGCCTTATCTCTTATAATAAAAGGGCAATTTGCCTTTTATTAATAAATAAAAAGACTAAATATAAGTAGGTTTTTAAACTTTTTAATAAAGAAGGTTAAACCCTAGCTATAGCTATTAAGGGCTTTTTTAAGAGCCTTAAGACTAATTATAGCTATTATTCTAATAGGCTATATTTTAATAAGAGCACTAAGATTATAGAAAACCTTAAATAATAATTAATTACTAAAGGTATTTCTTTTAATACCTTAAGCCCTTATATTTATAAGTAAAACGAATTAATAAAAAGGTTAATTAGGGTTTTATTAAATTAGCTAAGGGTAACCTTATAGTAATTAAACTTACCCTATAACCTTTAATACTTTATCTTACTTATTATTTTATCCTTAATTAATTACTTAATAGTCTTTAATAAAGACTTAACTCTTAAGTAATTATTATTAATAGAGCTAAGCCCTAAAAATAAGTCTTATAGACTTAATTTTATACCTTATAGGGCTATAAGGGCTTATTATAAAGTCTTAATACCCCTTAAATAATAGCCTAAAGTAGCTAAATTAGCGCTTAAGACCCTACCTAAAAGGCTCTTAATAACCCTAAAATCGAATACTTATTTAATATATTTACCTTTTAAGAGGCTAATAATAAAGACTAACTTTCTTAAAGTTATAAAAAGGGTAGGCCCTATCTTTATAAGCCTAAGCCAGACCCTTATAGGGCTAAAAGACGACCTTATAACTAAAGACCCTATAAGGCTTAATAATTCTATAACCCCCTTATTTTTAGAAGAGAAAGAAAATCCTTTAGGTCTTAAAGACCTAAAAGGTTAATATAAAAAAGATAAGTTACTTATAAAGTTACCTATAAATAGGTAAAAAGATTTATCTCTTTTAGAGCTTAAGAGCCCTATAAGGTTTAATATAATGCTTATAAGGACTATAAGATCTAAAGTAAGACCTTAAGAGCCTAGAAACCTATTAACCCCTAGCCTAATAGGCCTTAACCCGGACTTAATAGGTAATTTATTAAGCCTTAATTTGGATTTAATAAATCTTAATATAAGCTATTTAATTAAGGGCCTATACTATAAGGCAAAAGAAGACCTTTTAAAAGAGCTTTTTTTATAAAAAGAAGTCTTAAAAGACTCTTATAAAAATAAATAACTAAGAGTTATATTTAATAAATTCGAATAGCTTATCCTTTTTAATACTTTTTATTTTTTCCCTTTAAAGATTATTAAAGGAAAAAAGGTATTAAAGAGCCGCTTAATCTTAAAGCTTAAGAGGGATTTATAAAATAACCCTCTAAAATATAAGGCTAAGTTAATAATTAAGGGGTTTATATAAATAAAAGGCCTAAACTACTTTAAGACTTTTGCCTTAATTAATATACCCCTTATTTAGCGGGTTTTATTAGCCCTAATAGCTTTTTATAATTAAAAAGTAAAGTAAGTCGATTTTATAAGGGCCTTCCTTAATAAGTCCCTAAAAGAGATTATTTACCTAATTATTCTAAAAGGCTTTATTAGTTATATTAAAGCTAGACCTTTTATTAGAGTTAAGTTAGCCGAATTAAGTTATAGTCCCTTAACTTAATAAGTAATTTAGCTTAAAAAGGTGCTATATAACCTTAAGTAAGGCCCTAAAGAATAATAAGAAGCCCTTAGAGGCTTACTTAACTCTTTAGGCTTTAAACCTTTAATTTCTAACTTAATAATTTACTATAATCTTATAAAGAAGACCTTTATAGTAACTTATATTAATAATTACTTACTTATAGGCCCTAACCTTAGCTATATTAATAAGTTAAAAAGGGACTTAAATAAGGGGTTCGCGCTAAAAGATAGAGGCCTTACTTTATTCTTCTTAAGGGTTTAAATTAATAAGGATAGGCCTAATAGGGCTTTATTTTTATATTAATCTTAATATATTAAAAAGGCCCTATAAGCCTTTAACCTCCTTAATATTAAGTTACTTTTAGTACTTATTTAGCCTAGCCTTATTTAATAAGTAGCTAAGGGCTTAAAAAAGGAAGACCTTTTAGACTCTTATTATAAGTAATTATTTTAATACCTTATAGGTATTATAATATATTTTATATTACTTATTAAGCTTAATATAGCCTTTATAATATAATAGCTCTTATAGTATATATAAAAGCCCTATAAGATATACCTTATAATAGTTAAGGGGTTATTTAAGTATTTAAAAGGAACCCTTAAGTATATTATAGCCTATAAGGGTTAAACCTTAATTTAGCCTATTAGGTATTATAATAGCGATTTTATAAGGGATAAAAATTCTTTTAGATTGACTTTTAGCTATCTCTTTACTTTAGAAAAAGGGCCTATTAATTAGAAAGCGAAAAAGGCTTTTATTATAGCCCTATTAACCCTAGAGGCTAAATCTAATAGCCTTATAGAGGCTATCCGAAAAGTTTAGTAAATTTAAGGCCTCTATAAAGAGCTATAATAGCCTTTAGAGCTCCTTATAATAGTCTATTATAATAACTAAAGTATTATTATAAATACTTATAACTTAACCCTATATTTTAAGACTAAGTATACTTTATTAAAATTTTACTATAATAAGGAAAAGGTCCTAAATAGGTTAATTAAAGTATCTTATTTAGATATTAAGGCTATATTTATTAATAGGCTTATTAAGCCCCTTATAGGAACCCTCTTTTAAAGGTTCTTAAAGCTTATAGGGCTTATAGAGACTTAACCCTCTATAAATTCCTTATAGAGGTTTTACTTATAGGGTCTATTAAAGCCTATAAGGTTTTCTCCTCGCTTATATACTCTTTATTCCTCTTTATAGCTATATTATTAACTTAAGAAGGGGTATTAAGAAATAGGGTTTATAAAAGGTTCTTAAAACTTATTTTAATAATTAATAATATACTTTCCTAAATAAGAATAGTAATTACTAATACTTATTAATCCTTAATAATCTTCCTTAAGGATTAATAAGCTTAGATTAATAATAATTTATAATCTTATTATTAATTTAGATTTATAATTTAATTAATAAGTAATTATAAATATAGAAAAAGGGAGCTATAAATAGCTATATATAGAGGGAGACTTCCCTTTCTTCCTATCTTTTATTCTCTAATTAAATTTAATCCTTATTATCTTATAGTACCTTATATCTTATTATATAAGCCTTTTAGTTTACTTCCTCTATCTTATAGCTCTCTATTAGAGCTATATAATAACCCTTTAGTACTAAGGATCGTAACTCAGTCTAAACTTTTATTATATAGGATAGGGCGTTATAATAAGGCTTTAGTATCTCTATTAGACCTTACCTTTATCCTTATTCTTATTATAAATAAAGTTATAATCCTTAATATTAAGGTTATTATATAGCTCTTATAGAGAGCTATAAGATAAAGAGAGTAAATTAAAAAGCTTATATAATAAGATATAAGGTATTATAAGATAGTAAAAATTAAATTTAATTAAAAAATAAAAAATAAAAAGAAAGAGAAGTCTCTTTCTATATATAGCTATTTATAGCCCCTTCTTTTTATATTTATAATTACTTATTAATTAAATTATAAATCTAAATTAATAATAAGATTATAAATTATTATTAATCTTAACTTATTAATCCTTAAGGGAGATTATTAAGGATTAATAAGTATTAATAATTATTATTCCTATTTAAGAAAGTATATTATTAATTACTAAAATAAATCTTAAGAACTTTTTATAAACCTTATTTCTTAATAGTAATATATATAAAAGCCTTATAAGATATATCTTATAGTAATTAAAGGGCTATTTAAGTACTTAAAAGGAACCCTTAAGCTTATTATAGCTTATAAGAATTAATTTATTTAGCTCTTAAGGTATTATAATAATAATTTTATAAAAAATAAAAATTCTTCTAAATTAACCTTTAGTTATTTCTTTACCCTAAAAAATAGGCTTATTAATTAGAAAGTAAAAAAGGCTTCTATTATAACCTTATTAACTCTAGAAGCTAAATCTAATAGCCTTATAAAAGCTATTTAAGAAGTTTAATAGATTTAAGATTTTTATAAAGAGCTATAATAGCCTTTAAAGCTCCTTATAATAATCTATTATAATAATTAAAGTATTATTATAAATACTTATAATTTAACCCTATATTTTAAGATTAAATATACTTTATTAAAATTTTATTATAATAAGGAAAAAGTCTTAAAAGGGTTAATTAAAGTATTTTATTTAGATATTAAGGCTATACTTACTAATAGGCTTATTAAACTCCTTATAAGAATCCTTTTTTAAAGGTTCTTAAAGCTTATAGGGCTTATAGAAACTTAACCCTTTATAAATTCCTTATAGAAGTTTTACTTATAGGGTTTATTAAAGCCTATAAGGTTTTTTCCTCGCTTATATACTCTTTATTCCTCTTTAAAAGTTATATTACTAGCTTAAAAAGGGGTATTAAGAAATAAGGTCTATAGAAAGTTCTTAAAACTTATTTTAATAATTAATAATATACTTTCTTAAATAAAAATAATAATTATTAATACTTATTAATCTTTAATAATTTTTCTTAAGAATTAATAAGCTTAAATTAATAATAATTTATAATCCTATTATTAATCTAAATTTATAATCTAATTAATAAGTAATTATAAATATAAAAAAAGGAGGCTATAGATAGTTATATATAGAGAAAGACTTCTTATTAAAAAATAGGGTCTATAGAAGGTTCTTAAGACTTATTTTAATAATTAATAATATACTTTCCTAAATAAGAATAATAATTATTAATACTTATTAATCCTTAATAATCTTTCTTAAGAATTAATAAGCTTAAATTAATAATAATTTATAATCTTATTATTAATTTAGATTTATAATCTAATTAATAAGCGATTATAAATATAAAAAAAGGGAGTTATAAATAGCTATATATAGAGGGAGACTTTCCTCTCTTCTTATCTTTTGTTCTTTAACTAAATTTAATCTTTACTATCTTATAATACTTTATATTTCCTTATATAAGCCTTTTAGTTTACCCCTTTTATCTTATAGCTCTCTATTAGAGCTATAAAATAACCTTAATACTAAGGATTATAGCTTAAAGTCTAAACTTTTATTATATAGGATAGGGCGTTATAGTAAGGCTCTAGTATCTCTATTAGTCCTTACCTTTATCCCTACCCTTATTATAAATAATTATTCTTATTTAAGAAAGTATATTATTAATTGCTAAAATAAGAAATAGGAAGACTTTAAGACCCTATTTCTTAATACTCTTAATACTTATTAACGAGCTAATAGTCTTTTTAGCTATTCTTAAATATATAGTTTTTAAGATAAATTTAATCTTTATAATTAAGAAAGTTATAATAAGATACTATAATAATATTAATATATTAATAAATAATATATAATAAATAATTATAATCTTATAGTATGTCCTCTTTTAGAAATTATAGTTAAGAGGGTTACTAAAAAGATAGTAAATTAAAATACAATAACTATATAGTAGCGTGAGGGTATTATACCTCCTTTTAGCATATAGACGATTGTCTAAATCCCCAGATACAAATTGCGATAGATAAGGCATGCTCCGGTGAGAAGATACAGCGAAGCCAACGAGGACGCTGGAAGTTGGCCAGCGATGAGTAGCCCGGGGCATGAGACAAGTAGGCAGCACCTCCACCTATTTCGTACCCGGAGGTGTCGGAGCCGGACGCTGCGGCAGTTGCAGGGTCAAGATGATTCCGATTCCGATTCCGAGTCTGGTTGCGATACACCCTTCACGAGGCGACGACAAGTCGACGATGAGTACATTCCTGGGTGACTCCGATGCTGATTTCGGACCTGATTACGCTGCTGCCGACGGCCAAGTTGAACGTAAGCGCCGCAAAGCTAGCGGTGCTCCCGGAAGCACCAGATCGAGTCATTCCCGCCATGATACCACCCAAGGCTGCGCACGGGTTGATGCGGGAGAGCACAGGTCAGCAACAGCTCTGCCCAGTCCGCCGCACTCCATCGGATCATCGGTTGACCTGTAAGAGGGTAGTCACCGAATACCTTCGGTTAGGTATCAAAGATGCGGGCGAGGAAGGGCTTGGTATTCAGTGCTGTCTAACCTCTTCATATAGAGACTGAATCTTGTAGGAGGAGGGTTTCCTCCTGAGCTGGGGCGAAGGGGGGCTACCCTAAGAACGAGGCGCTCCCCAACCGATTTCCTGGTGAGATAGAGGCGACCCACTGGTACGCGGTACCTGGGACCCCTCTTGCACTTGTGCCCCTTCGCCTTGCTCCTTACATGACCAGAGATCAGGCGATTTTGGGGCGAAGTTCGAGGAGTGGCCTTTAGCCAATGTCGTACACAAACGCATCATGATGGACGACAGCGCCGCCACTTTCCAGATACAATTTGAATGGGAACCGGGCGCAAACAACCGCGTGTTAGCGCATACACACCGCCGCGTACGAGGTTCTGCAATCAAAAGGCGTACTCGGACCGGTCGTTCCTCAGCTGCGGCACCCGCCTTCTCCTCAGAGGAGGATAGGCTGCTACGGGACTTGAGGAGGGCGAAACCAGCCTGACATGGCTAGAAATCCATGAGCGATCCAATGAAGCCTCCCTGAATCGGCGGTCGCAGGGGAGCCTCCAAGTTTGTTATTCCACGAAGCTGAAGCACCGCACAGCGTGCTGAGACCTTGTGGCGAGTTTGTAGATACATGAATAGGCATGCATTGGTCCCCCACTGGGCGCCTATTGGTGCTTAACAATTGATTACACGGTCTACACCGCAACAGACGCTTATTCGCCCTATGACCCATCTTGTGAAATTGAGCTTTCTTGTCAACCCCTCATTAGCATCAACACCTTCCTGACCTCCTTCACAATTGTGTTCATCGTCCTCCGAATAGAGTACATGTCCTGCTGTAGACCACGAGGTCAGGAGGTTGGTTGAAAAGTCTTTATACCCAGGTTGGTTCTGCTTGCCAATTGAAATATCTCCTTGTCATTCACCACATCGTACAAGAAGCAAATTCTTCAACGCATACACGTTTCGGAGACAGTAAATCAAGGTCATTAATGCATAGATACTATCGTGTTTTATTAGCTAACAAGTTTAACCATGCAGTTGCCTACGCGTTGCTGGCGGTAACAAGTTTACTTCCACGTATTATTGATGACATTCAGCACCCCTTTAGCGGCAGCTTCAATCCAGCTGTCTAGGAGTTCATAAGTGCGTCACTGTTTGCCAATGACCCTTCAATCCACGGATCCCGCAAAAGTTCAGAGGCTCGCTTCCTGGCTTCGGGTTGCCATCTCAGCATGGAACGCACAAAGCAAAGGAACTGCTCTTTGGTTATACCGTCCAATACCGTCACCATGTCTTCAAGAGATATTGACTGGACTATCACACCTCCCGCACCCTTCCACTGTCCTAGAGTCGGGTGAGCAATTTTTCTCTCTGCTCCACATTGTCAATTTACGAACCTTTCTCATCAAACACATTCTTTGTTACAGCACTTTTTTCCATATATTCCAAGGGGGGCAGTCCCATGTATGAAACCATCTCGGCGATGTGATGTGTTGCCGATGGCTTTTCGTCCTCGTCCATCGCAGTGAAAAGATGACGATTCTCGAAAAGATCCCAAATCTAAGTAAGTTAGTGATCTTGTGTAGAGCAAAGAGTAGGACTATCAACAGGAATACGCACGAGAACACCAACATTCCAGATGTCAGCGCTTGTGTCCCAGCCCATGTTGAACAGCACTTCGGGAGCTCGGTAGAGTTCTGGTTGAATCAACCCGCTGTGACGCTCTCCTATGCGAGCTTCCCCAAAATCGCAGAGAGCAGGCTGGCCCCAAAGTGAGTCTTTTGGTAACCCGAGTTTCCGTGTTGTGTAGATCGTTCGAACATTGTCAATGACCTTGATCGGCAACGGATCTGATGCTTCCGCTTGCTCAAAGCCAGTCAATACGGACTCGTCATCGAGCGTGAGCATGATGTTGGAGGCGTTAATATCTATAACGTTGGTAAACTCATACTTCCTTGAAGGGATCAAGAATATGTGCAGTGTTTGGGTCTTACCAGCGTGAGTGACTTTGGCTTCATCATGAAGGAAAGACAAAGCGTTCAGTATGTTGAACAAAGTCAGCTTCAGTAGTTCTGTGTTAAGTCGATGCGTCGGACTTCTGTACTGCAGCTCGCTGATAGTCATGTGCATAGGAGGGTGAACGAGGCACAGGTGTTGGCCAGATGGACCAGAGATCTCAAATGTTTCATACAAGCCGCGAATGAAGCGTTGGCCAGAATGTTGAGAGTTCAGCGAGCTGACATGATCGTAGAATTCAAGCTCGCGACGCAATCGTACCGATTTTCCACTGTCACGAGTGCAAATTTTGACTGCGACAAATTTGGAATCGCTACGCCTTGTGTCAAATTGATCGTCTCCTGCAGTGAGAACTTTTGATACATACCTAATGTCTCGACATAACCAGGAGGTAGAGTTGGCTCCGTAGCCCAGTTTTCCCACCACTTTGTATTTGGAGGCTAGCGTCTCTCCAATGCAGACTGGGTAGAACTGATCGTGGCTGTACCACGGAAGTTGCTCTTCTTCAAGAGGGTTGCTGGTATCCATAGCGGCCGTGGTGAAGGACCTCGGTAAAGGCCCCGTAGCTAGTCGTTTCGGATGTGCTCGCGAGATAGATCGAAGAGCACCTCTGAGCATCGTCCGGGCTGGGCGATTGACCTTAACGCGTGACGGCGCAACCTGCGGTCTGCAACCACAGCTGCAGATGCACCGGCGCGTAAAACTTGGATACGAAAGAAGTGAGAAGTACAACGCGGTGAAAACGGCGAGATCGTCGGCTTTTTAGGCGGATGGGTTCAAGTGTAGGTACATGTGAGGTGGAGGTGAGACTAAGAGTTCGACGGCTCGCTGTTATACCCCTTGTGTGCACACGCCCCGCATAAAGCGTTGCCCCGTTAAAATTACATAATGTCACACAAAAATGTGACGCCACACTCGGTGCAGCAATAACCCTCCTTATATAACTTGACACATAATGATCACAGAATTTTGCCACGGTTGGCAAGCCAACTATTACTGGGCACGGAAGGCTCATATATTTTCCAATGATAACAATAAAAAGGGAAATCGATCGAAATGATAAATAATATAGTGCACCGATGGACAGTCCATGCCGGCGGTCATTACGTCTCATTTCCAAACAACCGATCCTGATCCGTCCTCATGAACGTGGCCTGTGCCGACTCTCTTGTCATTCTCGTCCTTGAAGCGAATGGAAATGACTGGTTCAGGGTCGTTTTGATCGTCGTGAGACTGATGAAAGTGTGAACCCTTGATCTCGGCCTTCTTGACCTTCGGATTCTTCTCAAAGTCAGCAAGTTTTGCTTCGGGGAGACATTTATCAATGAATCTGTAAGTACCTCACTTTCTTGCTTCTCGCAGAAGTTTTGAATAGCTCGACGAACCGCAAGACTATTGAAATTGTCCAAAGATACCGTACCAACGTACTGAATGAGGCGTTTGGAAGATGGGTTCATAGTGGCAGAACGACAACGACAGCGCGTGAATTCAATCAAAGTCCGAATTATCCAAGAATGAGGAGAGGGGGAAAAAAAAGAGAGAAAATATGCGCTGATGCAAAGAGCAATCTTTCCTCCCGGGCTGTCCATGATTTATATGTTTCTCGAGGCGCATGAAGGTGTCCCTGATCCTCCACACGTACACGGTCCAAAACCAATCAGCGCCGACTTGCAAGCGCCTGCCCTGGCTTACCAGGCAACTGAGCGGCCACGCGCACGCGGCATTCCTGTCCAATCAATTTGCTCCTTCTGCCTCCTCTCCAGCGCTAGCTCACGAACTGCTGGCGACCGTCACCCCTCCCCGAGCGCCCTCTGCAGTTCGCCGAGGCTCTGAATGGACGGCGACAGTGCGAATGTGGTTGTAGAGCTGGCTCTAGTCGTCAGGCGAGCAATGCATCTCGACTTTACTAGCGGCATACATTAGTGGTGCATTCGTTATAATGAGGTTGAAGGGCGAGTAAGCCGATCCGTGCCGTGGCACAAATCACGGGAGCGCAAAGCTCTGTGCTGAGTCCCAGGTATTTCGGCATACGCTGCTGTCGGACAGCCTTCTCTTGACCCTCACGCACCCTTGTTCCGTGCGTGTAGGGCAATTTCCAAGACTGACGTTGGGCGGCGTGACCTGCAGCGCAAGGCCACTGCGGATGCAGGCCACGGTCGCCGTCAACGGCCCCCACGTTAGGCACCTGCAATACTCTTTTTATCACAGGTGAGTCACCTGTTGGCGCACTGCGAGTGGGCTCTGCAGGTCGAAGAACGGGCCTCGTATCTGCAGCTTCTGATTCAAGACGCGCGTTCTCAGCGCCATGCTTCAAAAAGTCAACCGGTGTGAAAATGGGATGATTGAATAGCTGAGAGTGGCCTTGGAAGTGGCACCGAGATTGGGCGTGTGTCTTCGGTGTGCTTTTTGACATGAGGCTCTGCTTGCATCACGAGTGGCTTGCTGTCTGGCTCGACGCAACTGAGCGCAATAACCCGCAAGCTGGCTCAGCACATTGGCTGACAGGTGGGCGGCTATGTCGTTTCACAAATCACAGCGCGGGTAGAGCTCACAACCGGTGGGCTCGGCAGAGGTCGGCCACAAACCGACTGCTTTGTTGTTCATGTTGCTTCTTCGACACGTCAATCCATGGCCGGGCATCCCTGCATAGCTACGACCGGTAGGGTGACTCATGAACGCCCATGGTTGCAATGACACCGTAAGTATGAGGCTCTGCTGACATGGACAACAGGGTTCGTATGAGATGTACCCCAGTCATACGAGCGCGATGTCTGCTGCCTGGAACTGAACAGTACCAACAAGGTGGTCGCATGCCTGCGACCATCCGTTAGCCTGCCAGTCCACGCTGCTCTCGGCTCGGGGTTTCGTGTCAATCTTGCCCACCGCGGACAACAGCTCGGCATGAGGACTCTGCTTGTGGCAGCCTTCCATCACTCATCCTTCGCGAGAAGCTGAATCCTGCCATAATGAAAACGCCATTTGCGAAATCGAACACTCCCACCCACTCTAATACAATTGGGGCAGGCTGTGTTGTCTGGTCTGTCATCGCAGCTAAGTGGCTTGAGGGGGGTCCGGCGTGAACGATTTCAGCACGGACAAGTGATTGGTCGCCGGCGAACAAAATGCGACTTCGGCGGCTCGTCACACGAACTGCCCCGCAACAGTTGGCCAATCTTTTGTAGCCGCCCCCAACTTTTGATGCCTGAGGTGTTTTGGCTTAAATTGACCAGACCGAAGGGGCGGAGCCAACGGCCATTTCTCCGGTGGTTGCGATGCAGATTTGATTGGGTGGCGGTGCTCGGAAGATATCGCCGCTGCGCGAACATGCGCCGGCAGAAGCGTCCTCGGCCAGTAGCGAATAGGAGGCCGAGATGCCAACTCTGCAACGACCCCGCACGCATTTTAGGAACACGAGATGCCCGACGGCCAATCGTTAAGCCGCCCCCACGCCTAAAGGAGTGGATTTTCGTGTCGCCGAGTCCAAAATCAAACAAATCTTTGGCAACTTGCTTTTGACGAAACGAACGACCGCGGCTCGCAGCAGGCCTTGTTCGTCGGCCAGCCTGAGCGCCGATAGAAGTCTCATTCCCCCGGCGCGCGTCAGCCCGTTCCTCGCCATGAACGGCGGAGTTTCTAAGGCCTGGACCCGTCGCTCTCGCGTGCAACTATCCAAGGCCTTGCAAGAAACGCTGCTGGACGCTGTTGCGGGTAACATTGCAGGTGCGTATGTCGAAGCCGCAGAGGCCGGGAAGACTTGTTAACCCATCAGGTACAGACCTTCCGCGGAACCGCCGAGAGCAGTCTCCAGAGAGTGGAGATCCCGCCGGAGACGCGACGCCCGTGCAGGCTCGGAAGAGGCGACTCGACCCGACAGAGAGCGACCCGTCGCCCGTGAAGAGAGCCCGATTGACACGGACGGACACGCAACGGCCTGGAGTCGAGGACGAGAAAGCAGAGCAGGCGGACAAGGTATGACAACAATCGCCCACGCACGTCCACGACTAATAGGGCAGCTCGTGCAGACGACTCTACAACAACCAAAGCCGAACCCTCCTAAGCATCCATACGCCTCGTTCCTCAAAGACTTTGTCGACCCCGTCCATCCGGCCCCCGGTCCCGCATCCGTCCACACCTTTGTTTCCCAGTGGCTCGAGTCTGTCGGATCGGACCGAGAGAAACACTGCCGGTCGGACAGCCATCTGCACCATTCGGACGACGTCCCCATTTCGAGACAGCTCACAAGATCAGCGCCGGAGATGGGCTGCACACGGGACGCCGATGGGTTTGTGGTGCCGCCGACACCGGCTTCTACCGTATCCCGTTCATACCGGGCAACAGAGGATTCTGCCTCCAGCACTGCCAGCGTTCGCCATCCGTCCTATCGTCAGAACAACCTGAACTCGAACAACATCGATATTAGGCATGCCAATATTCAACTTCCTGGTCATATCTCCAGTCATGTCGAGACATTACGAGCAGAGCGAGATTCGTCCAGTCCGTCCGAACATATCAACGGATATCTTGACAGGATGGAAGACCTGCAAAGGGGATGCACTGAGGCGGACGTGGAAGAATTCTTCACAGATACGGTGTTTCCAAAAAACTCAGACCGGACCTACGGGCGCCCGGCAGGCTTGGAGAGTTCCAGGTCATCCTTGATGTCTTCTCATCTCATTCCCAACGATCCCGAAAGCCAGTTCAGGGTTTCTGGGCCGAAACCCGATCTACTCTACGGATATTCCGGCGCTCTCAGGGATGGGGCCTTCACCCAACCACAATTCTTGGCCCAAGAGGCTCTACATCCTCAAAATGCACGGTTCGCGGAAGCGATAACACAGGGACTTAGGTTTCCCTTCTTCGCCATCGAATTCAAAGCTGCCGGAGGTACTCGCGGCGACCTCTGGGTTGCTACAAATCAGTGTGCGGGTGCTTCATCGGCGTGTCTCAACGCCGTCGACCAACTGAATACGTCACTTCGAGACCATAAAAGTGTACAACGTGTGGACAACTTATCCTATTGTATCGCCGTGGACAACAATACCGCCTAGCTCTATATATCGTGGAAGGAAGACGGTTTGAACTATTACCTCCAACGGGTTGATGCTTTCCTGCTATCGAGGCCAGAGGATTTCAAGAGCTTTCGCAAGCAGGTTCGAAACATTCTCGATTGGGGAAAGGACACACGCTTGACGCAGATTAGGGATGCATT
This sequence comes from Tolypocladium guangdongense, assembly GCA_022114105.1. Lineage (NCBI taxonomy): Eukaryota > Fungi > Ascomycota > Sordariomycetes > Hypocreales > Ophiocordycipitaceae > Tolypocladium > Tolypocladium guangdongense. The sequence continues at coordinate 2,492,371 of NRQP01000001.1, read as the reverse complement.
GGATACCATCCTTGAGGAAAACAGGAAGAAGGCTGCGGAACATGCGAAGTCCCGCCAACCACCATCCGATGGTTCTGCTACCACCACTGGCAAGAAGCGCAAATCTTCATCGCCGCGCAGAAAGAGCAGCAGATCCAACAGCGAGCAAGGACCAAGCGGCGGGGCAAGTGGAGCGTATTTGGAATGGGATGAGACGACCTCACAACACGCCCATGCGGAGCTATCTTGCCCACCTCAGCAACTGCAAAGCTTCGTTGATGCTGGCGACTACACTACACCCCAAGATACCGACGGGGGACTTGCTCTCCCCGAGTATCACTACCCAGAGGACGACCAGCAAGACCACGGTCCGGCACTTGCGTCGTTTGGCTTGGCCGCAGAACCACTGGCAAGCTTCGTGACGGATCCATCAACCGAAGAGCAGCCGACGGCGGCCGCAGATGGTTACTGGACTTGGAGTGACAGTCGCAGGAAGTGGTAAGTTACGTCGCCGAGATTGGTTCAATACTGAAGGTTCCTGCTTCAATTTTTTAACGAGTGTGCAGCTAGGTAGAGACTGTGTTCAGATATAAAAGATATATAACGATTAGCAGGTCCTGCCTTTGGTTGTGCTGCCTCTCGTGGTTAGCTCACTGTAGGTCCCGCCTCCAGATGTGCTGCCTCTCGAAACCGCCTCTGCGGTTTCTCTCATATCCACAAAAAAAAAAAAAAAAAAAAACTAAAGCCCTCACCTATATCTTCATCCGCTCCACCCCGTCTGCCACTTCATTGTCGGATTCGAAGTCGGAGTTCGAGTCAAGAGTTGGAGCCGGTGTCGCGGTTCGGCCACCTTCTATGTACTCTTTCGGCGTCATTCTCGACGCCATCAAATCCGCCAGTCATGTCCATCGAGACTGCAGCGTGGTGGTGCAAGAGTACATACTGACGTACGGCCGAAGGGAGGGAATAGGGTGCCCTCCCCGAAAGCCTCAAGCTTCCGTTTGGCGGCTTCACTGAGCGATGGGTCGACCCATCGCCCCACCGCCCAACCACGTATCGCTCAGCGACTGAATTCAGTGGACGGTGGAAAAGTCCTTGGCATGCGATGCTGCTAGCGTCAACAGCCGAGTGTTTACGGCCAAGCCCGCAGGCCCATTGCGTAGTTTGTGTCGACACGACGTCTCTCGACTTGGGTCAGCACAACCCCTCGCTTTTATATAAATGAGCCGATAGACCCCAGAAACTTGAACCAACTTTCCTCTTTCATCACACATACCTTCAGTAACCTTGCACCCTCCGTTGGGTACGGCGCATAATACATAGCAGACATTCTTTAAGTCAACACTAGGTCTTTTGATTCATATTGTGATACATAGAGTAAGAGTAACCCTAAATTCGATCCCGACCACGGACGTCGAGCGTAGTATACGTTATCGCATATTTCGCCCAGGGTGGGACAGACGGCGCCTGATTTTCTGAGGGCATCTGGTCACCATGGGAATGAATTGGTATACGTCCCGTGGCTTAATATCGATGGCGGGCTAAGCTGCAGGAGTGCCAGTGTCTCGGAATCCCGAGAGGCAAGTCCACGCTTCCGCATCACTGACAGGAATATCACCTACTGGGGTATCGCGGCCGTACCTGAAGGCTACATTGTGAAGAACCGACTCATCCGGTGTTGTCGCACGACGTGTATGGGGAAGCGGCGTCGAAACCTTGCTGTTTGTTCATTCGGACGACTCTGGTGCTGCCACCGGAGCTATCATCAACATCTGCCACCGACTAATTCAAGGCTGCTGCTTCCAGGGAGCAGAGTGCCAAGGTGACATCAACCCCTTCGTGCCTCAGTGCTTTTGCTAACGCCTGTTGGCATAGTCATGAAAGTAAACCTACTTCCGACTACAGCGACGCTGAGCAAATCGCAGACGAAGTGTTCCTCCAATTCCCTGCTCGCCAGAGCCGTCTCATCGTCTTCACATAGACTCGCCTGCAATCGCAGAGACTGCTCCCGGGAGTGCAGCTGTGCTATCTTCCTACAGCTGCCGCTTTAAACGACCTTTTGATGGGCGCCGGTCTTGCGGAGAGGAGTCCACGCTGAGGGTTGGCCTGTGACGCTTCAAACGAACCGTTCCGTCACTGCAGCTTGACGTGAAACTCGACACGAAACTCATTGACGGGTCATCAAGGTCCGGCACTGATTGGCTCCGAGCCGACATCCTCATACACAATTTGAGCTGCGCCGTCCTTGGAAAGGGGCTGTTGGTCGTCACCGGCGATCTGTCTCTGACGTGTCGCGATTGTCCGTCATGTCAAATCCACGTATCTTGGTCATGTGATACTCTGCCCGTCCTCCGGAGCTGACCGGAGCCTGAACGTGGTGAGCGTACAGTTTGAGCGTGCCGTCGTGGTAGGTTGGGCTGTAAGTGTATGCAAGCCCGTCGCATGCCGACTCTGACTCTCCGAAATTTCGCAGGGCATCCATAGCGCGGGCTCCATATGCTCCATCAAGGCATGCCTGCCGGAGTGCCACATCAGCACCCCCTTTGGAAGCTTTCGCCTCAAGGAAAAAAATTGGGCGCTGCCGTACCTGAATGCTTGGTAGGTATGATCATCTGGCTGAGGGCTTTGCTAACTTCTCCATTGGTGGTCTCTCGGTGAGCCCCGTAAAAAATCCGGCACGGCCTTGACTGTCGCTTCTTTCGTTAAAGATTCGAGATTGGTAAAGGGAAGGTGACCTTCGTTCGGAATATCGGCGGTGCCTGCAATGATAGGGACCAAGCTACGCATGACCGTGCCCTCAGACTTCGTTTTGTACTTACGCTTGAAGTCCCGAAAAGTCGATTCGGAGAAGCGGGATGGCGAAAGCGAAGCCCTGGCGAGTAGGAGGTCCTGGCGGATGGAATCTAAGCTGGTGGGTTCTGGTGTTGATCGGCCGTCTGGGTGTTCATATCCTTCAGAGAATACGCCGTTATCAAGCAAGTGCTGCTCGAAGTCGTCATCGTACGCCGAAGACCTTCTGGTTCGGGATGAAGCGGTAGTGACCGTCGTAGACTGTGTACGCCCGCTTTGCGAAGAAGTAGACACAGAGTTCGACGCCATTGTTGATGCTTTCGGCTGGGGATACTGGTCATGATTAGCTGACGTCCATAGGACAGGAACAGATTCAACCGCACTCCTCGAAGATGACCAAGATCTGGTTCTCCGCCCCGCGCAAATCGACGGAGATCTGCCGTTACCGTCCCAGCAGAAGTCGTGCGATCGGGCGGATGTTGTGCGTCGTTTCGGCGGTCGAGTTCTCGTAGTGCACGAGGCGAGAGCCACCTTCGACAGGTCGTCCCAAAACGACGGTGAGAAATTGGAGGCTCGACAGCCTCTCGTTGACAGCTTGGGTCTCTTCGTCAGATTATCGTCCAGGAGGGCGTCTCGTTCACGCCTTTTTAGATTGCGCAAACTCGCCATGAGCGTCGCGACCAGGTGTTCACATCAAGGAGGCAACTGCTGAACTGCCAGATCGTCGCGAGTGGCCGGCTCCTTATGATGCGACCCGGCTGTCGTGCGCCAACCGCAGGATGATTGGACAGAGACGCACGGGTACAACTGCCTGCTGTGCCTTCGAGCTGCTTGAGCCAATCGTTAGCCGCTGCGAGTCAAACCGTTAGCCACTGAACGAGCCATTCAAAGGGGAGATGGCAGTTACACGTCGCACCACGGTCGGCCTGAGTAGCCGTTGGTAGCAGTTATCGGTCCTGCGGCCAACACGAAAGACGCCACGGTGCGGCTTGTTGGATCCAACGACTGCTGACAATGTGATTCAGGGAGCCTGTGCCCTTTTGCCAAGCCCATGGTTGCATTCTCGGCCACATCACCAACCGGTGTTTGGCATTGCCAACTCGCATGCTCTGACGACTGAAGATGAAGGTCAATACTGTTCTGCCAAAACAAATGCGATACTCATCGGTTTGCTGAGGCTGCCAGCAGGACATAATCATTCATGGCCGATATCGGGTCAACTTGCCGGGAACCGACACCGAGTTGGATGAACATGTTGGAATCAAACTGATGCATGTCAAAGATAATCCTGGCCCGAAGCGTGAACGTGCTGGAATCGCTAGGCTAAGTGTTGTTGTATCTCGCCAAAGGCTCACTGCCTTGGCAGGGTCTGAATGCTCCCACGATATATTCTTATACTATACTATTAATAATTCTTTTAATCTTATTTTTACTTTATTATTAAATAAAAATAATAATTATTAATACTTATTAATCCTTAATAATCTTTATTAAGGATTAATAAGCTTAAATTAATAATAATTTATAATCTTATTATTAATTTAGATTTATAATTTAATTAATAAGTAAATTATAAATATAAAAAGAAAGGGCTATAAATAGCTATATATAAAAGTAAACTTCCCTTTTTTCTTATTTTTTATTCTTTAATTAAATTTAATCTTTATTATCTTATAGTACTTTATATTTTATTATATAAGCCTTTTAATTTACCCTTTTATTTTATAGCTTTTTATTAGAGCTATATAATAACCTCTTAATATTAAAGATTATAGCTTAAGTCTAAACTTTTATTATATAAGATAGGGTATTATAATAAAGCTTTAGTATTTTTATTAGTTCTTATTTTTATCTTTATTCTTATTATAAATAAGTTATAAGCCCGGACTAATTCTTTCCCTTTTATTTTATCTTATTAATAAAAAGTCTTATTAAAAAGACTTATTAAACTTAAGGATATTATTCTTATTATTAATTAATATATATTAAGACTTTAATTAAGTTTTAATATATTATAAGACTTATTAAGTCTTATATTTATTAAGAAATAGGGTCTATAGAAGGTTCTTAAGACCTATTTCGACAATTAGTAATATACTTTCCTAAATAGGAATAATAATTACTAATACTTATTAATCCTTAGTAATCTTCCTTAAGGATTAATAAGCTTAGATTAGTAATAATTTATAATTCTATTATTAATCTAGATTTATAATCTAATTAATAAGTAATTATAAATATAAAAAAAGGGAGCTACGGATAGCTATATATAAAGGGAGACTTCCCTCTCTTCCTATCTTTTATTCTCTAATTAGATTTAATCCTTACTATCCTATAGTACCTTATATCTTATTATATAAGCCTTCTAGTTTACCCTCTCTATCCTATAGCTCTCTATTAGAGCTATACGATAACCCTTTAGTACTAAGGATCGCAGCTTAATCTAAACTTCTACTATATAGGATAGGGCGTTATAATAAGGCTTTAATATCTCTACTAGACCTTACCTTTATCTCTACCCTTATTGTAAATACATAATATATATAAAAGCCCTATAAGATATACCTTATAGCGGCTAAGGGGCTATTTAAGTATCTAAAAGGAACTCTTAGGCTTACTATAGCCTATAAGGGTTAAACCTTAATTTAGCTTATCGGGTATTATAATAGCGATTTTACAGGGGATAAAAATTCCTCTAGATTAACCTTTAGCTATCTCTTTACCTTAAAAAAAGGGCCTATTAGTTAGAAAGCGAAAAAGGCTTTTACTATAGCCCTATTAACCCTAGAGGCTAAATCCGATAGCCTTATAGAGGCTATCCGAGAAGTCTAATAGATTTAGGGCCTTTATAAAGAGCTATAATAGCCTCTAGAGCTCCTTATAATAGTCTATTACGATAATTAAGGTATTATTATAAACGCTTATAACTTAACCTTATATTCTAGGACTAAGTATACCTTATTAAAATTTTACTATAATAAGGAAAAAGTCTTAAACGGGTTAGTTAAAGTATCTTATTTAGATATTAAGGCTATACTTATTAATAAGCTTATTAAGCCCCTTATAGAAACCCTCTTTTAAAGGTTCCTAAAGCTTATAGGGCTTATAGAGGCTTAGCCCTTTATAAATTCCCTATAGAGGTTTTACTTATAGGGTCTATTAGAGCTTATAAGGTTTTCCCCTTACTTATACGCTCTTTATTTCTCTTTATAGCTATATTATTAACTTAAGAAGGGGTATTAAGAAATAGGGTCTATAGAAAGTTCTTAAGACCTATTTCGATAATTAGTAATATACTTTTTTAAATAGGAATAATAATTATTAATACTTATTAATCCTTAATAATCTTCCTTAAAGATTAATAAGCTTAGATTAATAATAATTTATAATCTTATTATTAATTTAAATTTATAATCTAATTAATAAGCGATTATAAATATAGAAAAAAGGAGCTATAAATAGCTATATATAGAGGGAGACTTCCCTTTCTTTTTATCTTTTATTCTCTAATTAGATTTAATTCTTACTATCTTATAGTACCTTATATCTCGTTATATAAGCTTTTTAGTTTACTTCCTCTATCTTATAGCTCTCTATTAGAGCTATATAATAACCTTTCTATTTATAATAAGGGTAAGAATAAAGGTAAGGTCTAATAGAGATATTAAAGCCTTATTATAACGCCCTATCTTATATAGTAAAAGTTTGGATTAAGTTATAATTCTTAATACTAAAGGGTTATTATATAGCTTTAATAGAGAGTTATAAGATAGAGGGGGTAAACTAAAAGGCTTATATAATAAGATATAAAGTACTATAAGATAATAAGGATTAAATCTAATTAAAAAATAAAAGATAAGAAGAAAAGGAAGTCTCCCTTTATATATAGCTATCTATAGCTCCCTTTTTCTATATTTATAATTACTTATTAATTAAATTATAAATCTAAATTAATAATAAGATTATAAATTATTATTAATTTAAGCTTATTAATCCTTAAAAAAGATTACTAAGGATTAATAAGTATTAATAATTATTATTCCTATTTAAGAAAGTATATTACTAATTATTAAAATAGGTTTTAAAAACTTTTTATAAACCCTATTTCTTAATACCCCTTTTTAAGCTAATAATATAGCTATAAAGAGGAATAAAGAATATATAAGTAAGGGGAAAACCTTATAGGCTCTAATAGACCCTATAAGTAAAACCTTTATAGGGAATTTATAGAGGGCTAAGCCTTTATAAACCCTATAAGCTTTAGGAACCTTTAAAAAAGAGTTCTTATAAAGGGCTTAATAAGCCTATTAGTAAGTATAGCCTTAATATTTAAATAAAATACTTTAATTAACCTATTTAGAACCTTTTCCTTATTATAGTAGAATTTTAATAGGGTATATTTAATCCTAAAATATAAGGTCGAGTTATAAGCGTTTATAATAATACTTTAATTATTATAATAAATTATTATAGGGAGCTCTAGAAGCTATTATAACTTTTTATAGAAGTCCTAAATCTATTAGACTTTTCGGATAGCTTTTATAAGGCTATTAGATTTAGCCTCTAGGGTTAATAAGGCTATAATAAAAGCCTTTTTCGCTTTCTAATTAATAGGCCCTTTTCTTAAGGTAAAGAAATAGCTAAAGGTTAATCTAAAGGAATTTTTATCCCTTATAAAATTACTATTATAATACTTAATAGGCTAAATTAAGGTTTAACTCTTATAAGCTATAATAAGCCTAAGAGTTCCTTTTAGATACTTAAATAGCCCTTTAACTACTATAAGGTATATCTTATAGGGCTTTTATATATATTATAAGAGCTATTATATTATAAAGGCTATATTAAGCTTAGTAAATAATATAAGGTATATTATAATACCTATAAGGCATTAAAATAGCTACTTATAATAAGGGTTTAAAAGGTCTTTCTTTTTTAAGCCCTTAGCTACTTATTAAATAAGGCTAAGCTAAATAAGTACTAAAAGTAACTTAATATTAAGGAGGTTAAAGGCTTATAAGGCCTTTTTAATATATTAAGACTAATATAAGAATAAGGCTCTATTAGGCCTATCCTTATTAATTTAAACCCTTAAGAAAAATAAAATAAGGCCTTTATCTTTTAGCGCGAATCCCTTATTTAAGTCCTTCTTTAGCTTATTAATATAATTAAGATTAAGGCCTATAAGTAAGCAATTGTTAATATAAGTTACTATAAAAGTCTTCTTTATAAGATTATAATAAATTATTAAGTTAGAGATTAGAGGTTTAAAGCTTAAAGAGTTAAGTAAGCTTCTAAGGGCCTTTTATTATTCTCTAAGGCCTTATTTAAGGCTATATAGTGCCTTTTTAAGTTAAATTACTTATTAAGTTAAGGGGCTATAGCCTAATTTAGCTAACTTAACCTTAATAAAAGGTTTAGCTTTAATATAATTAGTAAAGCCTTTTAGAATAATTAAATAAATAGTCTCTTTTAGGGACTTATTAAAAAAGGCCCTTATAAAATCGACTTATTTTACTTTTTAATTATAAAAAGCCGCTAGGGCTAATAAAACCCACTAAGTAAAGAGTATACTAATTAAGGTAAAGGTCTTAAGTAATTTAAGCTTTCTATTTATATAAACCCCTTAGCTATTAACCTAGCCTTATATTTTAGAGGGTTATTTTATAAATCCCTCTTAAGCTTTAAGATTAAATAGCTCTTTAATACCTTTTTTCCTTTAATAGTCTTTAAAAAGAAAAAATAAAAAGTATTAAAAAGGATAAGCTATTTAAATTTATTAAATATAACTCTTAGCTACTTTTCCTTATAGGGGTTTATTAAGACCTCTTTTTATAAAAAAGGCTCTTTCGAAAAGTCCTTTTTTACTTTATAATATAAGCCTTTAATTAAATAGCCTATATTAAGATTTATTAAATCTAAATTAAGGCTTAATAAGTTATTTATTAAGTTTAGGTTAAGGCTTATTAAGCTAAGGGTTAATAAGTCTTTAAGCTCTTAAAGTCTTACTTTAAATCCTATAGTCCTTATAAGTATTATATTAAACCCTATAGGGCTCTTAAGCTCTAAAAGAGATAAATCTTCTTACTTATCTATAAGTAATAACTTTATAAGTAACTTATCTTTCTTATATTAATCTTTTAGGTCTTTAAGACTTAAAGGATTTTCTTCCCTTTCTAAAGATAAGAGAGTTATAAAGTTATTAAGCCCTATAAGGTCTTTAGTTATAAGGTTATCTTTTAGCCCTATAAGGGTCCGGCTTAAGCCTATAGAGATAAGGCTTACCCCTTTTATAACCTTAAGAAAGTTAGTCTTTATTACTAGCCTCTTAAAAGGTAAATATATTAAATAGGTATTCGATCTTAGGGTTATTAAGAGCTTTTTAGGTAGGGTCTTAAGCGCTAATTTAGCTACCTTAAGCTACTATTTAAGGGGTATTAAGACCTTATAATAAGCCCTTATAGCCCTATAAGGTATAAAATTAAGTTTATAGGACTTATTTTTAGGGCTTAGCTCTATTAATAGTAATTACTTAAGGGTTAAGTCTTTATTAAAGACTATTAAGTAATTAATTAAGGATAAAATAATAAGTAAAATAAAGTATTAAAGGTTATAAAGTAAGTTTAACTACTATAAGGTTGCCCTTAGTTAATTTAATAAAACTTTAATTAACCTTTTTATTAGCCTATTTTACTTATAAATATAAGGGCTTAAGGTATTAAAGGAAATACTTTTAGTAACTAGTTATTATTTAAAGTCTTTTATAATCTTAATACCCTTATTAAAATATAGCTTATTAAGATAGCGGCTATAATTAGTCTTAAGGCTCTTAAAAAAGCTCTTAATAATTATAACTAAAGTTTAACCTTCCTTATTAAAAAGTTTAAAAACTTACTTATATTTAGTCTTTCTATTTATTAATAAAAAGTAAACTACCCTTTTATTATAAGAGATAGGGCTAATTTTAAAAGTATTTCCTTTTAGAACGTCTAGAGCTTTAAGGGGGTCCTTTATAGGGCTTTTATTAAGAGACTTTAGAGGGTTAGCCTATATATAAGCTAAGTATTTAAAATCTTTATCCCTTATAGGGGAAAAATCGGGTATCCTTATAGCTAGCTTAAAGGTCTTTTTTAATAGCTTTAGGCTTAAGTGCCCTAACTTAATATATTATAAACTTACTAACTTAAAAAGTTCTTAATAATTAATTAACTTTATAAGAGAAATAGGGCTATTTGTAACTTCTATTAGCTCGAGAGGAATAGGGTTAAGCTCTATAAGCTCTTTTAACCTTATAGCCTCTATATACTTTATATTTCTATTTAGGTTTATAGTCTTTATAAGGCTAAAAGACTTAAAGCTATTAAAGCTATAAGAGTTAATTTCCTCTATTTTATTAATTTTATCTTTTTAAGTAAGGGCTTTAGAGGGAATTTATACTTCTATAAGATAGTTATAATTATAGCTAATATATACTATATTAAGCTCTATAAGCCTAAGGGTAGTAAGCCCCTTTTATTATAAAAAGAAGTTATGCTTTTTAAAGTTTAGAAGGCTATAGTAAGCTCTATTTATTATAAATAGTAGTTATTATATAAGGGCCCTTCCGGATATATAATACTATATATTATTAATTAGGCTAATTTCTAATTAAAGTATATATAGGGCTTCTATTAATTATAGAAATTTATATTCGGGTGGATTTTATTAAATTAAGATAGTAAATTTAGCTATACTTATTCCTTAAAGGTAAATAGGGCTCTTATTAATTAAAATAGGGCTTTATTTTAAATTCTTCTTTATATAAGGCATAAAAGAGGTAAATTTAGCCCTATTGTTAATTATAAAAGATATTAAGCTAATATTATATAAAAAGGCACTTTAAGCTATAATTATATTATAATTATATCCCTTATTTAGCCTTATAGGTAAATTAAGCCCTTTTTCTAGCCTAATTATACTAAATCCTATAGGCCTAATAGGCTCTATAAATAGGCTTAAAAGATTATTAAAGTCCTTTAAATTAATAAATTTAAAAGGTTTTATAGGGCTATTAACCCCTTTTAAGAGGTTATAAGTCCCTATAAGGAAGGTAGCCTTTTTCTTAAGTTAGTTTCCTTATAAAAGTGCCCTAATAAGGCTCTTTTAACCCCTTTTAGGCTTTTGTGCCCTAAGGTCTTTAGGGTCTAATAGACCCATAGTTTCCTTAAGGCTCTAAGATACCCTATCCTTAGGGCTTTATTAAGTCTTATAGGCTATAGCCTTAGCTATAAAAGAGCTTTTATCCCTTTATTCTTTTATAAAGTTAGCTATAAGGAATTATAGGTTAAGGGCTTTTAGGGGGGTACTTAAAGCCTTATTAACTTAAATATTATAATATTAGTATTTAGCTTATTATAAAAAGACCCCCTTAAGGGCTTTTAAGTATTAATTAGCCTAATTAATAAAGGCTATCTATATATTAATTAGGGCTAGCTTAATTAAAAGGTTATTAAAGTAAGTATTAAAGGCTTATAGAAAGCTTATAAAGGCCCTATAGGATAGGGTATAAAATTCTAAATATAGGTAACTTCGTTAAATTTTACTATTATATAAGTATTACTTAATAAATAGCTTATAGGTATCTTTAGGGTTTCTTTATTAAATAATAATAGCCTATAGACCTTTTAAATAGCTATTTCTTAATAATATAAGAAAGATAGCTTAATTTAAGTTAGATAAGTCCTTAGCTATAAAGGGTTAATTAAGAAATAGTAAAATTCTTAGGGCTCTAAATTAGATCCTTAGGGCTTGTTTTTATTAATTGAAATTATTAAGCCCTATAAGCCTAAAGCCTTTTAGAAAGGTATAAACCTTCTTATTTAGCTCTTTAATAATTATATTATTAAAGGCTATTAATAAAGGGTTAGCTTATTAAATAGGGGCTTATAAGTTAATTAGGTCTTATATAAGATAATTCTATTAAATAGGATTTTATTCAACTTTTTTAACTTTATAAGAGCTAGGCTACTAATTAAGACTTTCTTTTAAGTCTTTAATAGCTATAGATAAATCTCTTATAGTAGCTTATATAATAGCCTTAAAGCTTTAAAAGCTATTAATAAGTTAATTTATAAGGTCTCTTTATAAGCGAATTTGGGCTTATAAATCGGTTAAAGGATTAATAATCTCTTTAAGACCTTATATTATAAAATAGCTATTTAAATTTATTTTATAAGTCTTAAGTAAGTCTTAATATCTTATATATAAAGATAAGCCTTTTTTATATAGCTTAATAAGCTATAAGTTAATTTTACTTATTATAAAGACTAAAATTAAGTTCTTAGGCTAATAGCTTTAAGTCCTAGACTAATAGCTTAAATATTTAATTAAGGTGTATTTAAGGAAGGCTTAAGGTATAGATTATATATAGAGCTATAATTCTATAAGGCATAATATTAATAGTATTAATAAGCCGGTTAAGCTTAAATAAGCTTAAGTTAAATAGGCTTAATAAGCCTTTAAGTTAAAAGTATAAGAATACTTTATCTTCTTCTTATAAGATATTAAAGGGCTAAAAGCTAGTCGTTTGATATAATATAAGACTTAATAAGTCTTATAATATATTAAGACTTAATTAAAGTCTTAATATATATTAATCGTTAATAAGGATAATATCCTTAAGTTTAATAAGTTTTTTTAATAAGACTTTTACTAATAAGATAAAGTAAAAGGGAAAGAGTTAAGCCGGGCTTATAACTTATTTATAATAAGGGTAAAAATAAAAGTAAGGTCTAATAGAGATACTAAAGCCTTATTATAACGCCTTATCTTATATAATAAAAGTTTAGATTAAGCTATAATCCTTAATATTAAAGGGTTATTATATAGCTCTAATAGAAAGCTATAGGATAAAAGGAATAAATTAAAAGGCTTATATAATAAGATATAAGGTACTATAAGATAATAAGGATTAAATTTAATTAAAAAATAAAAGATAAGAAGAAAGGGAAGTCTCCCTTTATATATAGCTATTTATAGCTCCCTTTTTTTATATTTATAATTACTTATTAATTAGATTATAAATTTAAATTAATAATAAGATTATAAATTATTATTAATCTAAGCTTATTAATTCTTAAGGAAGATTATTAAGAATTAATAAGTTGTTTGCAATAAGGGTAGGGATAAAGGTAAGGACTAGTAGAGATACTAGAGCCTTACTATAACGCCCTATCCTATGCAGTAGAAGTTTTGACTGAGCTGCGATCCCTAGTACCGAGGGGTCCGTATAGCTCTAATAGAGAGCTATAAGATAAAGGGGGTGAACTAGAAGGCTTATATAACGAGATATAAGGTACTATAGGATAGTAAGGATTGAATCTAGTTAGAGAATAAAAGACAGGAAGAGAGGGAAGTCTCCTTCTATATATAGCTATCCGTAGCCCCCCTTTTTTCTGTATTTATAATCGCTTATTAATTAGATTATAAATCTAGATTAATAATAGGATTATAAATTATTACTAATCCAAGCTTATTAATCCTTAAGGAAGATTACTAAGGATTAATAAGTATTAGTAATTACTATTCCTATTTAAGAAAGTATATTACTAATTGTCGAAATAGGTCTTAAGAACCTTCTATAGACCCTATTTCTTAACACCCCTTCTTAAGCTAGTAATATAGCTATAAAGAGGAATAAGGAGCGTATAGGCGAGGGAAAAACCTTATAGGTTCTAATAGACCCTATAAGTAAAACCTCTATAGGGAATTTATAGAGGGCTAGGCCTCTATAAGCCCTATAAGCTCTAGGAACCTTTAAAAAAGGATTCCTATAAGGGGCTTAGTAAGCCTATCGGCAAGTATAGCCTTAGTATCTAAATAAGATACTTTAACTAACCCGTTTAGGACCTTTTCCCTATTATAGTGAAATTTTAATAGGGTATGCTTAGTCCTAGAATGTAGGGTCGGGTTATAGGCATTTGCGATAATGCTTTAGTTGTCGTAATAGACTGTTATAGGGAGCTCTAGAGGCTGCTATAGCTCTCTATAGAGGCCCTGAATCCACTGGACTTCTCGGATAGCCTCTATAAGGCTATCGGATTTAGCCTCTAGAGTCGATAGGGCTATAGTAGAAGCCTTTTTCGCTTTCTAACTAATAGGCCCCTTTCCTAGGGTAAAGAGATAGCCGAAGGTCGATCTAGAGGAATTTTTATCCCCTGCAAAATCGCTATCGTAGTACCCGATAGGCTAAATCGAGGTTTGACCCTTATAGGCTATCGTAAGCCTAAGGGTTCCTTTTAGATACCTAAATAGCCCTTTAGCCGCTATAAGGTGTATCTTATAGGGCTTTTGTATATACTGTAAAAGCTACTGTATTGCAAAGGCTATATTAGGCCTAGTAAGTAGTATAAGGTATATTATAGTACCTATAAGGCGTTAAAATAGCTGCTTGTAATAAGGGTCTAAAAGGTCTTCCTTTTCTAGGCCCTTAGCTGCTTGCCGAATAAGGCTAGGCTGAATAGGTACTAAAAGTGGCCTTACGTTGAGGAGGTCGAAGGCCTATAGGGCCTTTTCGATATATTAAGACTAATATAGGAATAGGGCCCTATTAGGCCTATCCCTATTAATTTGAACCCTTAAGAAGAATGAGGCAGGGCCCCTATCTTCTAGCGCGAACCCCTTATTTAGGTCCTTCTTTAGCTTATTGATATAGCTAAGGTTAGGGCCTATAAGTAGGCAATCGTCGACATAAGTTACTATAAAGGTCTTCTTTATAGGGCTATAGTAGATCGCCGGATCGGAGATTAGAGGTTCGAAGCCTAGAGAGTTAAGTAGGCCCCTAAGGGCCTCTTGCTATTCTCTAGGGCCTTGCTTAAGGCCGTATAGCGCCTTTTTAAGCTGAATTACCTGCTGGGTCGAGGGGCTATAGCCTAATTCGGCTAACTTAGCCCTAATAGAAGGTCTAGCTTCGATATAGCTAGTAAAGCCTTCTAGAATAGCTAGGTAAATAGTCTCTTTTAGGGACCCGTTAAGAAAGGCCCTTATAAAATCGACCTGCTCTACTTCCCAATTATAAGAAGCCGCTAGGACTAGTAAAACCCGCTAAGTAGGGGGTATACTAATTAAGGCGAAGGTCTCGAGGTAGTCTAGACCTTCTATTTGCATAAACCCCTTAGCTATTAACCTAGCCTTATATTTTAGAGGGTTATTTTATAAATCCCTTTTAAGCTTTAAGACTAGGCGGCTCTTTAATACCTTTCTTCCTTTAATAGTCTTTAAAGGGAGAAAATAGAAGGTATTAGAAAGGATAAGCTATTCGAATTTATCGAATATAGCTCTTAGCCACTTATCCTTATAGGGGTCTTTTAGGACCTCTTTTTACGAAGAAGGTTCTTTCGAAAGGTCCTCTTTTGCCTTATAGTATAGGCCCCTAATTAGGTAGCCTATATCGAGATCCATTGGATCCGAATTAGGGCTCGATAGGTCACCTATTAGGTCCGGGTTAGGACCCGTTAGGCTCCTAGGTTCTAGAAGAGACGAATCTTCCTGCCTGTCTGTAGGTGACTTTATAAGTGACCTATCTTTCTCGTACTAACCTTCTAGGTCTCGACCTTTTAGGTCTTTAAGACCTAGAGGATTTTCTTCCCCTTTTAAAGATAGGGGGGTTATAGAGTTACTAGGCCCTATAGGGTCTCTAGTTATAGGGTTGTCTTTTGGCCCTATAGGGGTTCGGCTTAAGCCCGTAGAGATAGGGCCTACCCCTTCTATAACCTTAAGGAAGCTAGTCTTCGTTACTAGCCTCTTAGAAGGCAGATATACCAAATAGGTATTTAATCCTAGGGTTGCTAGGAGCCTTCCGGGCAGGGTCTTAGGCGCTAATTTAGCTGCCTTAGGCCGCTGTTTAGGGGGTATTAAGACCTCGCAATAAGCCCCTATAGCCCTATAAGGTGTAAAATTAGGTCTATAGGACCTATTTTCAGGGCTTAGCTCTACTAATAGTAGTTGCTTAGGGGTTAGGTCTCTATTAGAGACCGCCGAGTAGTTAATTAGGGATAAAATAGCAGGCAAAATAAAGCACTAAAGGTTATAGGGCAGGTTTGACCACTGTAAGGTTGCCCTTAGCCGGTCTAATAGAACCCTAATTGACCTTTCTGCTAGCCCGTTTTACTCGTAAATATAGGGGCTTGAGGTACTAAAGGAAATACCTTTAGTAACTAGCCACTATTTGAGGTCTTCTGTAATCTCAGTGCCCCTATCAAAATGCAGCCTACTAGGATAACGGCTATAGCTAGTCTTAAGGCTCTTAAAAAAGCCCTTAATAGCTATAGCTAGGGTTTGACCTTCCTTATTAGGAAGCTCAAAGACCCACCTATACTTAGTCTTTCTATCTACTAATAGAAGGCAGACTGCCCTTCTATTATAAGGGATAGGGCTAATTTTAAAGGTATCCCCTTCTAAAACGTCTAGAGCTCTAGGGGGGTCCTCTATAGGGCTCCTACTAGGAGACCTTAGAGGGTTAGCCTATATGTAGGCTAGGCATTTGAAATCTTTATCCCTTATAGGGGAAAAATCGGGCATCCCTATAGCTAGCTTAGAGGTCTTTTTTAGTAGCTTAAGGCCTAGGTGTCCTAGCCTAATATGCCACAGACCTGCTAACTCAAGAAGTTCTTAATAGCTAGCTGCCTTTATAGGGGAAATAGGGCTATTCGTAGCCTCTATTAGCTCGAGAGGAATAGGGTTAGGCTCTATAGGCTCTTCTGACCTTATAGCCTCTATAGGCTCTGTATCTCTGTCTGGGTCTATAGCCCTTATAGGGCTAGAAGACCTAGAGCTGCTAGAGCTATAGGGGTTAATTTCCTCTATTTTGTCGATTTCGTCTTTCCAGGTAGGGGCCTTAGAGGGAATTTGCACCTCTATAGGATAGCTATAATTATAGCTAATATGTGCCGCATTAGGCCCTATAAGCCTAGGGGTAGCGAGCCCCTTTTGCTATAGAAAGAAGCCATGCCTTTTAAAGTTTAGAAGGCCATAGCAGGCTCTATCTGCTATAAATAGTAGTTGCCGTATAAGAGCCCCTCCGGATACGTAATGCCTTATACTACTAACTAGGCTGATTTCTAGTTGAGGTATATATAGGGCTTCTACTAGCTGTAGAGACCTATATTCGGGTGGATTTTGCCGAATTAAGACAGTAAATTCAGCTGTGCCTATTCCTTAGGGGTAAATAGGGCCCCCGCCGGTTAGGATAGGGCTTTGTTTCGAATTCTTCCTTATATAGGGCGTAAAAGAGGTAAATTTAGCCCTATCGTTCACTATATGAGACGTTGAGCCAGTATTATATAGAAGGGCACTTCGAGCTATAGTTGCGTTATAGCTATGTCCCTTATCTAGCCCTATAGGCGGGCTAAGTCCTTTTTCTAGCCTAGTAGGTAGGCTAGATCCTATAGGCCTAATAGGCTCTATAGGTAGGCTCGGAAGATCGTCGAAGTCTTCTGAATTAGCGAATTCAAAAGGTTCTATAGGGTTACTAACCCCTTCTAAGAGGTTATAGGTCCCTATAAGGAAGGCAGCCTTTTTCTTAGGCTGGTTTCCCTGTGAAGATGCCCTATTAGGGCTCTTCTGACCCCTTTTAGGCTTCTGTGCCTTAGGGTCTTTAGGGTCTAATAGACCCATAGCTTCCTTAGGGCTCTGAGATGCCCTATCCTTAGGGCTTTGCTGGGCCCTATAGGCTGTAGCCTTGGCTATAGAGGAGCTTTTATCCCTCTATTCCTCTATAAGGTCGGCTATAAGGAACTGCAGGTTAAGGGCTTCTAGGGGGGCGCCTAGAGCCTTATTAACCCGAATGCTATAGCGCTAGCGTTCGGCCCACTGTAGAAAGACCCCCTTAAGGGCTTCCAGGTACTAATTAGCCTAATCGATAGGGGCTATCTGTACGTTAGCTAGGGCTAGCCTAGCTAGAAGGTTGTTAAAGTGGGCGTTAAAGGCCTGTAGAGAGCCTGTAAAGACCCTATAGGATAGGGCGTGAAATTCCGAGTATAGGTAGCCTCGTTGAATTTCGCTGTTATGCGAATATTGCTTGATAAGCAGCTTATAGGCGTCTTCGGGATTCCTTTGCCAGGTTATAGCAGCCTGCGGACCTTCTGAACAGCTATCTCTTAGTAGTATAAGAAGGATAGCCTGGTCTGAGTCGGATAGGTCCCTAGCTATAGAGGGTTGGTCGAGAAATAGTGGAATTCCTAGGGCTCTAAATTAGATCCCTAGGGCCTGTTTCCACTGATCGAAATTACTAGGCCCCGTAAGCCTAGAGCCTTCCGGAAAGGTATAAACCCTCTTATTTAGCTCTTTAATAACCGTGCTATTAAAGGCTGCCGATAGAGGGTTGGCTTGTTGAATAGGGGCCTGCGAGCTAGCCGGGTCTCGTATAGGATAATCCTGTTAAATAGGATTTTGTTCGACTTTTTCGACTTTATAGGGGCTAGGCTGCCGATTAGGACCTTCTTTTAGGTCTCTAATAGCCGTAGATAAATCCCCTATAGTGGCTTGCGTAGTGGCCTCGAAGCTCTAAAAGCCACTAATAAGCCGATCTATAAGGTCCCTCTGTGAGCGAATTTAGGCCTATAGATCGATTGAAGGATTAGTGATCTCTTCGGAACCCTGCGATATAAAATAGCTATTTAAATCCATTTTATAGGTCTTGGGTAGGTCTTAGTATCTTATATATAAAGATAAGCCTTTTCGTATAGCTTAATGAGCTATAGGTTGATTTTGCCTATCGTAGAGGCTAAAATCGGGTTCCTAGGCTAATAGCTCTAGGTCGATCGAGGCGTATTCGAGGAGGGCTCGAGGTATAGATCGTATATAGAGCTATAGCTCTATAAGGCGTAATATCGATAGTATCGATAGGCCGGTTAAGCTTAAATAAGCTTAAGTTAAATAGGCTTAATAACCTTAAGTCGAAGGTATAAGAATACTTCGTCTTCTTCCTATAGGATATCGAAGGGCTAAAGGCTAGTCGTTCGATATAATATAAGACTTAGTAAGTCTTATAGTATATTAAGACTTAATTGAAGTCTTAATATATATCGGTTATCGAGAGGGATAGTATCCCTAGGTTCGATAAGTCTTTCCGGTAAGACTTTTGCCGATAGGATAAGGTAAAAGGGAAAGAGCTAAGCCGGGCTTATAACCTATTTGCAATAAGGGTAGGGATAAAGGTAAGGACTAGTAGAGATACTAGAGCCTTACTATAACGCCCTATCCTACGTAGTGGAAGTTTTGACTAAGCTGCGATCCCTAGTACCGAGGGGTCCGTATAGCTCTAATAGAGAGCTATAAGATAAAGGGGGTAAACTAGAAGGCTTATATAACGAGATATAAGGTACTATAGGATAGTAAGGATTAAATCTAGTTAGAGAATAAAAGATAGGAAGAGAGGGAAGTCTCCTTCTATATATAGCTATCCGTAGCCCCCCTTTTTTCCGTATTTATAATTGCTTATTAATTAGATTATAAATCTAGATTAATAATAGGATTATAAATCATTATTAATCCAAGCTTATTAATCCTTAAGGAAGATTACTAAGGATTAATAAGTATTAGTAATTACTATTCCTATTTAGGAAAGTATATTACTAATTATCGAAATAGGTCTTAAGAACCTTCTATAGACCCTATTTCTTAATATAAGTATTAGTAATTATTATTCCTATTTAAGAAAGTATATTACTAATTATCGAAATAAGTCTTAAAAACTTTCTATAGACCCTATTTCTTAATATTAATAGCCTTATAAAAGCTATTTAAAAAGTTTAATAAATTTAGGGTCTTTATAGAGAGCTATAATAGCCTTAAGATATATAGAACCTCTGCGCTTAATATAAGGAAACCCATATAGTAACCCAGTACTTACTTATATACTTAATTTAAGACTAAAATTAGAATTAATAATAAAAAATACTTTAGAATTATAATATCGCTATATAATAATAATAAGAGCAAAGTAAGAATATTAATAGTAATTAATTTAAGGGCAAAAGGAATTAAATAGAGCTAGTAGTATTAAAACTATAGCCTTAGCTAATTTAACTTATTAATAAGTAATAATAAACTAGAATTACTTTAGGGGCCTTTTAATCTTAAAGAAAATATTGCCTATAAATAACTCGCTAATATTATCCCCTAAAACCTCTTTTATTAAGTATAGATCGTCTTTATAGACTTTATAAAGATATAAAAGTATACTTACGCCTTACCTATATTATAGCTAGCTATCCTAAATATAGTAGCCCTTATAAAGATTATCTAAAAAATAATTTAAAAAGTAGTTATATTAAAGATATAAACTTAAGTTAAGAGTAAGGTAGCCTTAATAAGATTATAGCTAGGGGGCTATATATAGGCGTTAGTTATAATAATAATATTAAGTAATTACCCTCTCTAAATATTTATAAAGCTAGTATTAATAAAATATAACTAAGAGCTTATTATAGCCTTAAAGACTTTACTAAAAGTAATTTAAAACTAAAGCGCGAAAGATACTATTTAAGTAGTTAATATAATACTTAAAATAGATATAGTAATTATAGCCCGAAGGCTCCTTAATAAAAATATTACGGTTATATTTATAAAGCCTATAAAAGAAGTCGCTTAGCCCTTAGGCTAAGAAGAGATAGCCTTTAAATTAAGAATAAAGGTTATACTAAAAATATATATAATAATAGCTAAAGAAATATATATAATAAGGGCCTTAGGCCCTAAAGAGGACCTTATTTATAAAATCGAAATTATTAATAAAGTTAAAGTCCTTAATATAAGAGTATTATAACTAAAAACTAAAAATATTATAAGAATTATTATAGTAATAAGGGTAAGAAGTATTAAGGAAGTAAATAAGCTTTATAACTAAGGCTTAATAATTAATATAGAGATCGCGAATTATAAACCCTATAATAACTTAATTTAGCTATAATAATACTTTAACTATTTCTAATATAGCTATATAATTAAATAGTATAAAGCGAAAGCTAAATATAATTAATACGCGGTAAGTATATACTTAAAAGGGGAAGAAACTTACTTAATAATAAGAAGTATAGCCTTACTAAAATATATCCTTTATAATAAAGACTATAAGGTATAGAGTTAATCTTACTTAATAATAGAAAAGTAATAAGAATAAGTATATAGCGACTATATTAATAGACCCTAAAGATTTACTAAAACGACTTAGCGGAAGGGAACCCCCTTATTAATAATCTTATTACTAATAACTATATTATAGAGTTATAAGGAGTAAGGCGAAAGGGCATAAGTATAAGAGGGGTCCTAAGTACTGCGTACTAATAGGTCGCCTCTATCTTATTAAGAAATCGGTTAGGGAGCGCCTCGTTCTTAGGGTAGCCCCCCTATGCCCTAGCTTAAGAGAAAACCCTCCTCCTATAAGATTTAGTCTTAATATAAAGAGGTTAGATAGTACTAAATATTAAGCCCTTTCTTGCCTATATCTTTAATACCTAACTAAAGGTATTTAATAACTACCCTCTTATAATTCTAAATCTTCTCTTTTCGGTTACCTACTTAAAGATACCTACCTAAAGGTCGAGGCGTAGAGTTACTACCCTTATAGCGAATACCCAATAAGGCTAGTAACTTACTATTAAGGCCGAGGACCTATCCGACTATAGGGACCTAGAATCGGCGTTATCTAAGGCACTTATAGACCTAGAGACCCTAACGACTATATCCTTACCTAAGGGCGTATAACTACTATCTCGACGGGTAAAGCTCTAGGCAGTCGAGTAACGTATCGCGTACCTCTAGAGGGCTAAACGCCTATAAGATAAGCTCGTATAGCTAGAGGCCGAAATAACCGAGCGTAGCGGTATTAACCCTAGAGAATTGCGTAAGCGTCGCCGCTCTTACTCCTCTAAATCGGAAAAGGGTAATAGAAGTAAGATTAAGATAAAAAATATCCCTTAACTTTCCTAATTAACTAACGCTAGGAAGCGCCTAGACTAACTATCTAACCTTAAAGACGCCTTTTAGATTATACCCTACTATTTTAAGAAGGATACTACGAAGATTATATATACTACGGATTATATATATAGCGACTATAAGGCGAGATAGCGCTAATACCTCGACGATTAGTCCCTAGAAGATTAGGAATAATATAGTGCCGACTAGGGCTACTTTTAGGATTAAACCCTCGAGCTTATTAAAGATATAGCTAATCGAGAGGCACTATTAGCAGTCTAGCTTAATTTAGCCTATTAGCGAGAGGGCTAGTCCCCTTAGGAGTTTAACTTCTACTTAAATTCCCTAGAAAAGTATTTCGAATATTAAGAGGAAAAGACCTAGACCCTTACCTTTTTCGCGAAGTTATTATTATAGCTATAGGCTTAACTTAACCTCTATTTAATACCTATCTATACCTACTTAAGGGAAGAGGTAGTATAAGTCGCATAATACTATTAGGAATTACTCCTAAATATAAAGCGGCCTACTAAGGGCAATATAACCGCTAGTCTACTTACTAATAGGGCTACTCGCGGCCCCTATTGTAGGGTAAGATATACTAGCGGATATTCCTAAGGGTTTCGCTAATAAAGCTATAATAAAGTAGGACTAAGCGTAAGGGGTGGAAACTCTTTTAATACTTAAGGAAGAGGAAGAAGCTAAGGATAGGGGCAAGTCTGCGGAAGGGGAACCTACCTTATAATAAACGTTACTTACTACCGCTATAATAAGAAAGGATATTATATTAATAGCTATACCGCCCTATAGAAAATTAATATACCCGGGAAGACTTTATAGTTTAATATACTAAAAGGGGGAAAAGGCCAATCGGTAGAGTAATTGCTCCTCCTCTAGCTAAGTCTATAACTATTAGCGAGTTAGTATAAACTATTACGATATTATTAAGGCAAAACCCTACTAAAGTTCTAATATATTTAGATAGCTATAGGGCAGTCGACCTTATTAATATTTACTTTACTTGGGAGTAGGGATTACTCTAAGTGCCGCTATTATATCCTAAGCTCCTTGGACTTAGCGATAGTAGGGCTAGAGAGTTCGGAATTTAGTCCGTTCTATTCTTAATATAAGATAGTAAGGGTAGAGAAAAGATAGTCGATTAGTATTATATTAGTATCGATAAGCTAACGCTAAACGATTGGGTACCTATCCTATTATTAATTACCTTCTTAATCGATAAATAAATCTACTTAATACCTTAGAAATAGTAATAATAGTTCGAGATCTAGAAGGGAGATAGGATCGTTAAGAAGGCGCCTAGCTTTCTATAGGATTATAAGAACGAGGCGCGGGTATATATAATTATACTTAATTTAGAATTAATCCCCTTCTTAAATAAAGAGGGTAAATAGGATATATCTAGAGATCTAAGTAACCTCTTAGCTACCCTATACTAATTCTGAGATATCTTTTTTACTATTAAGTTAGATATATTATTATATAAAAGGGGAACTAATTATATAATTAACTTAATATTAAGTAAGGAGCTACCTTTTAGATTAATCTACTTACTCTCTTAAAGGGAGTTAGAAGTATTATAAGAATCGATTTAAGATATAATACGGAAGAAGTAGATTTAAGAATCTAAGAGCTTAATAAGTATACTTATTCTCTTTATACTAAAGAAGGATAGTACTCTACGATTATATATAAACTACTATAAGCTTAATAGGCTTATAGTTAAGAATCGTTACCTATTACCCCTTATCTTAGAGATTATTAATTATTATTAAGGGGCTAAGTACTTTTCTAAAATTAATATCTAGAATATATATTATTAGATCCGAATTTAAGAAGGCGATAAGTAGAAAATAGCCTTCTAGACTTATTATAGTTACTTTAAATACCTTATCTTACCTTTTGGCCTTATTAACATACTAGCTATATTTTAGAGCTATATTTATTAAGCTCTAGAGGGGCTAGTTAATATAATTTGCGTAATATATCTCGATAATATCCTTATCTTCTCGAAGACTAAAGAAGAGTATATAGAATACCTAAAATAAATATTAAAAAGGCTATAGGCCGCCGAGTTATATACTAGCCCGGCTAAATATATGTTTTACTAGTAGTCTATAGAATTCCTAAGCTATATCCTATTTATTAATAGGGTATCGATAGACCCTCGCTAAGTAGAGATAGTCGCGAATTAGCTTAAGCCTAAGACCTATTATAATATTTAGGTCTTTTTAGGATTTTATAATTATTATAGATAGTTTATATATAAATATTTTAGTATAACTACGCTATTATTAAACTTACTTAAAGGAAGTAAGAATAAGAGAAAACTAGGGAATATTAACCTAAAAGGTCCTAAAAGAAAGGCATTTTAATCCCTAAAGGATATATTCTAAAGTATACTACTCCTTAAATATTTTAATCCTATAAGGTTAACCTATATCGAGACGGACGCGTCTTAATATATTATAGCGGGTATCCTCTTATAGCTAGATAATAAAGGGCAGTACTACCTTATAGTATTTTAGTTAAGGAAGTTTATAGGAGCTAAGTTAAACTATAGAACTCCCGATTAAGAACTATTTACTATTATAGAGTCGTTTAAATATTAGCGGCATTATATTAAAGGCGCTATAAAGAGCGTAGAAGTCCTAATGGACTATTATAACCTTTAAATATTTATAAAGTAGACCTCCCTAAATAGGAGGTAAGTATATTAATATATATATTTAGTACCGTTCGATTTTATAATTAAGTATTATATAGGTAAGATAAATCCGGCGGATAGACCGTTAAGGATATCTATAGGCAGTAGCGAAAAGCTACTATCTATAGAGCTACTATTAGAACTATAAGTAAAGTTAGCTCTAATAAAAGTAGTATATATAGGAGATCCGTAGAGGTTTAATAAGAGTTCTTTATAGGTTAAATATAACCTAGCCTCGAGTTACTCTAAGCCTAGCTAGTAGCCTTTATATAGGGAAAATATATAGGCTTCTAGAGGGCGAAATATTAGTAAATCGGGAGCAGTCCTTAAGCGACTAGCTATATAGGCTAAGGAGAGAGTTAGTTATAAATAGCTATTCTTAAGGAAGACTGCGAGAGAGGCGGCCTATAGCCTAATAATCTATACTATAGAGATCCTAGAGTTACTATTAAGGCTATTAAAACGCACTTAAGTAATTAACTTAATAATTATTAAGCGAAAGGAGTTAGAGAACCCTTTAATATAAGGGGGTCCTTAGTTAGTATAACCGAATAGACTAGTCTTATAGAATAGTCGTATTATAGTACCTCTTAAGGTAGCCTTATAGTAAGAGCTATTATTACTTTATTACGATAATCCGTTAGTAAGATACTTTAGCTCTTAATATATATATAATTTACTAATAAGGAACTTTTATTAAAAAGGGATAATAAAAGATATAAAAGAATATATCTAATTATACTTAATATATTAAGGTATTATATTTAGGAGGTATTGCCCCTATAGTACCCTATAGTTATTATTATACCCTATGCGACTATAAAAAGAACTATTAATAGACTTTACTATTAGCTTACTAAAAGTATAATACGAGGGGTAACTAATAGACATAATATTAATAATCGTAGATTAATATATTAAGTATACGCTCTTTATTCTAATTTTAAAGATAATTATTACTCTAGAGCTAGTAAAGCTTTTTTATTATTAAGTTAAATTAGTATATAGTCCTCTAAAAGGCATTATCTTAAATAGAGGGCTATTATTTACTAGCGAGTTTTAATTAGACCTTTATTTTATCTCGTAAATAAAGCGCAGATTATCTATAGCGTTTTACCCGCAAACCGATAGGCAAATAGAGCAAACGAACTAATTTATATAATATTACTTAAGATACTTTACTACTTTAAAATAGATAAATTAGGCGTCCTTACTATATATTATATAATTTACGTATAATAATATAAAGAACGCGATAATAGGGCTATTGCCTAACGAAGCGCTTATAGGTTACTAATTAAACTTTTATATTAATATTAAGGACGATATTACTTAAAGGGGGGTACCTAAAGTATAAGTGCGAGTTAGTAAATTATAAGAACTATAATAATAACTTAAGGAATATTAAGTAAAAGCTATCGAATTATAAGTAAAATATTATAACTTAAAGTACTAGCTACTTATCCTAAAGGTAGGAGATCTTATAGTACTTTCGATAAAGAATTTATACCTTAAGGAAGAGAAGAAGAAGCTCTTACTTAAGTATATTAGGCTATTTCGAGTACTTTAAACTATTAGGAAATAGGTATACTGCCTTACTCTCCTTAAGAAGTACTTATATATATATAATATATTTTACGTTAGCCTATTAAAACCCTAGAAGACGCGCTAGAGTAGATAAGAGAGTAGTAACTTAATATTAATGCCCGACCTTAAAGAAGATAAAGGAGAGTAAGAGGTCTAAGAGATTAAGGACTAAAAGTACTATAAGGGCGATACCCTTTTCTTAATTAAGTAAAAGGGCTAGCTAGCTAAATATAATTAATAGGTCGATACTAATAATATAGTAAATAGCTAGGATCTTATCCGCGAATTTATTACTATATATATTACTAAACCTTATAAGAGACGGAAGATTTAATAAGTAAAAATAACCTACCGCTTAAGTATTTAGTAGCGAATAATAGGGTATCCTTAACCGATTCCCTATTGAAACCCTACCGATATATTATAGCTAGAGGACCCTAAGCTATATATAAAATAATAATATAGGATAATTAGGGGGGAATTAGTTAAGCGCGATATATAAAATAGAAAATAAAAATAACTATTTAAATTTAAGCTAAGGAAAGATAAAAGAAAGAATAAAGGAAACTAAACTCCCTATACCTACCTAAAAATCTTAGAGTCCCTTAACTATAGCGTTTCTTACGCGTAGGGGTAATAGGAACCTTACGAGAAGTCCCCTCCTCTATCCTAATTAAGGCCGGGAAACTAGCGACCGCTAAGTCCTCTAAGTCTAGGCCTTCCTTAGCTACTATAGTGCTTATAGCCGCTTTCGCGAATAGTAAGGCGAGACGCTAAGAGGCGTACCCCTTATTGCTAGCGACTAGGCGGAGTTTTAACCGCCCCTCCTAGGCGCGGTACTCCCGCCCTAGAACGTTAGTCCTAAAGGGCGGCGCTAGATTTAACTAAATCGCCTACTTATATTACTTACCGAGGAATATACGGTAAGCGCCTCGAGCATCCTAGCGAGTTATTAGCGAAAGCGTAGCGAGACTATAGGGATAAGGGCGAGTACTTACTATATTAGCCTTTTTAGCGCTAGTAATATTAAGCTCCTTTCGGTATATCTATTTAGCTATAGCGAATACCTCGGTAAGGTGCTAAGTAGCGACTATAAGTCCCTAGCGACTTATCTCCTTAAGGAGAAATATATTATTATTGTTATCGTCGGGATCGTTAGGGTCGGGGCCTATCTTAAGCTCGCTAATCTCCCGTATAGCTTCGAGTATAGCGATTATATTAATATAATTACTAGTTATAGCGGGAGCTACCTATATAGCGATTTATAAGCGATAAGCGATACGGCGGGATCTAGGAGTAATAAACCTACTTATAACTATCGTTTCGGCCGTTATACTATTCGCAATAGGTCGACGCGACCCCTAAGAATACGCACCTAATCGAAAAGATCTCGGCGGGTTTAGGGTTAAACCCCTTATACTCCTTAAGGGTAAAGCGGAAATAATATATATACTAAAGCTCCCGAGGAGCTAAGCTAATAGCCCTAGTTAGGCGCGCCTTAACCTTTAAGCGTAAACGCCGCGAAACCGTAGCGCGCTATATAGGAGTTACTAGCACTACGCCCTCTCTAATTAAGGTAGCGTTAGCGGTATCCCCTCTAATTAGGGTAGTATTAACTATCTATTCGTCCTTACTAGGGGCGATCTTATTCCTATTAAACGTTGCCTCCTCGTTAATTAGGGTCCCCCTCGCGGACCTAAGAGGCGATAGCGTAATAGGCGCGAGAGGGTTAGGGGATTCGTTACGCCCTACCTATAAGAGCCCTAAGCCTAAAGGCTTAGCGTTATCTACTTTATTAAGGAAAGGAGACGGGGACGGAGACCTACTTAAGGAACCGCGCTTAAGCGCTAGCTCCTCGCGGGCCTCTTGCTTACTACTCGCCGACCCCTCCCTTAAGGAGCCCGTTAATTGCGATCTTATATACCTAACCTTTTTGGCTAGGGGGGACCCTAAGAGTAAGCGAGTCCCGCTAGGGAGATAACGGCACTTATTAAGCAAGCGGCTAGTAAGTTATGCGAGTAGCTAGTAGTTTAAGAGATATAGCTAGGCTATATTAAGAGTTATTACTAGCGGTAACTCGAGGGCGAGGCGAGGGAAAATATTAATAGAGTTATAAATAAATACATAAAGACTTAATAGTAAGTAAAAATTAATTATAGAAGAATTAAAGGAAAAGAAAAGAGGAAAGTTAAGCGTAGGGGAAGATATCCCTCTTATAGTTAGTTAGGCCCTACCGACCTATAACTAAATAATTATTGGTTACTAAGCGATAGTCCCTTACGTAATTATAATATAATAACGCGCTTAGTAATAAAGTAATTATACTATTATATACTAGTAATCGATCGACGAAACCTTATCTTTTCCTAGACGACTCTATAATAAGTTAAGAACTCTATACTATCCCTTAATATAGCTAGGACGTCTATATAGAGGGGGG
Source organism: Tolypocladium guangdongense (assembly GCA_022114105.1). Classification (NCBI taxonomy): domain Eukaryota; kingdom Fungi; phylum Ascomycota; class Sordariomycetes; order Hypocreales; family Ophiocordycipitaceae; genus Tolypocladium; species Tolypocladium guangdongense. The sequence goes on along the minus strand of NRQP01000001.1, from coordinate 2,463,896 downwards.
GATAATTATAAGGAGTAAGGCGAAGGGGTATAAGTATAAGAGGAGTCTTAAGTACTACGTATTAGTAGGTCGCCTCTATCTTATTAGGAAATCGGTTAGGGAGCGCCTCGTTCTTAGGGTAGCCCCCCTGCGCCCTAGCCTAAGAGAAAACCCTCTTCCTATAAGATTTAGTCTCGATATAAAGAGGTTAGATAGTACTAAATACTAAGCCCTTCCTTACCTATATCTTTAATACTTAACTAAAGGTATTTAATAACTACCCTCTTATAAGAGTAACCCTCTTAACCTAAAAGTAAAGAGAAAACGTAATATAAGGAAAGGCTTAAGATACCCCTTTAAGATATTAAGAATTAATAGGCTAGATAGACTAAATAGAGATATTTAGTACTTTATATAAGAAAGAAGTATTAGTAAATTAATATTAATAGGAATATAAGACTTCTTTATATTATAATAATATAATTAAAGGTCTTATATTAAAATACTAATAAGAAGATAGAGTTAATACGACTAGCGCTATAGAATAATAATAATTATAATATTATCGCAATTTAAGAATTATACTTAGCCTTAATAGGCTATACCCCTCTATACTTATCGAGAGCCCTTTATAGAATGCTTTTTATAAGTAAAATAGTGTTTTATATTTATAAAAGATATAAAATAAGAATATAAATACTAATAGTCTATAAAGACTAATATAAGATTACCTTTTAAAATAAAATGCGAATTATCTTAATTTACTCCCCCTTAAATATACTAGCTAAAATAGGCCTACTTTAAAGGCTTTAAGAACTTATAATAAAGACGCTATTAGTACTTATAGGAGACTTTAACTTTTATTACCCTCTATAAGATAAATATAAGAAGGAATTATAAGATAGCGACTAGCTCTTAATAGAGATATAGTAACTCTACCTTAAATTACTTACTCTTAAGGGCAAGTATATTAATTTATATATAGCGATAAGGATAGTACCCTTAACTTTATATAGTCTTACTTAAGCCTAAAGGGGTATTATAGAGGATATAACCTAAACTTTAATAGCTTTAATTATATCTTATAAATACTCTTAATTAGTATTAAGTTAGCTATAACTCTTAGCCTTAATACTTTTTAATAAAAATAGGTAGATATTAACCTTATAAAGGTAGAGGCTATAATTTACTTTATAGGCTAATAACCGGCCCTATAAATAGACTAAGAAATTAATAATACTCTAGATTATATCTACTTATTACTAAATTAAATCGTAATATTAATAATTCTAAAGCGCCCTTAAAATTATATTACTTATAGGGATAATTAAGATTATAGCGTTATATAAGTAGTTAAGGAGCTTAAAAAAGCACGCTATTAATATAAAGCGTACTTAATAAAATAATAGTAGAGAACTTATTAAGAGGTAGTATTAAGCTAAAAGTAAAAAGTAAAAAAAGTAATAAGGAAAAACTAAAGGGAATATATAGAGGAAGTTAGTAAGGATTTATTTAAGCTATAGGCCCTAGAGAAATAAGCTCGGCTTAAGAGCCGCGAGCCTTTAGAATTAATATACTTATTAATATTATCCCGAGAAATAAAAGGGTTAAGTATAGCTAAATCCTTTTAAAATAAAGCCTAACTCCTTATAAAAAAGTTCTTCTTAAGATAGTAACCCCTTAAAGGCCTAATTATAAAAATAAGAAATAATAAGAAGACTGTATTAATCTTAATAGAGATTATATATAAGGATATATAATATATACTTATAAAAATCGTATTATAAAAATTATTAAGCCTGGATAATATCTTAATTAGGTTTCTTAAAGCCTATAGCCCCTTACTTATAACCTTTCTAATTAATATCTTTTAATAATACCTTTAATTAGGCTATTTCTTAATATACTATTATTAAGCTAATATAGCTATCCTCTAAAAATTAAGAAAGAAGCCTAATTAATATAAAACCTTAATAGGATAGCGCCCTATCTCTTTATTAAATATAATAAGTAAGATCCTTAAAATAATAATAGCGCAAAAGCTTATTATTATTATAAAGGAGTATTAGCTCCTCTTAAAAGGCTAAATAAGTAATAAAAGGAAGTACTTAATAAAGAGCGCAATCCTCTTAATTAAAGAAGTAATATAAGTAGCCTAAGCCTAAAGTAATATTATCTTATTCCTCTAGCTTAATATAAAAGGGGCCTTTAATATAATTAACTATTAAAGACTCCTTAAGATACTATAAGAATAAGGCCTCTTATAATAGCTACTTAACTTTACTTAAAGCTTTTTCTTAACGAGAATAACTAAACTTCTCTTTAATAAAGAGAAATCGGAATTATTTAACCTTTAGATAAGTATCCCTTAAGGGTTATTACTCTTACTAATCCTTTTCCTATTTTATATAATTATATTATATAGATAGCTCGAATACTCCCTAAGAATAATAATAATTAGATTTATAAATAATATAAATATTATAAGTATAAGTAGGTTATTAAAGTAAATAGTTAAGTAATTAGAATAAGCCTAAAATATCTATTCTTAATAAGCTCTTAAGTATAGTATATAATTTAAGTTAAGAAAGAGCGAGCTTATCTATTTTATAAAAAGATAGAGCGCAATAATATATTACTTTTACTTTAGGCTAATAATAATTATACTTATATAATTAGCTAGACTCTTAAGAATTTAAGTCTATAAGAAACTTAAATAGTGCGCTTACTTAAAGAAATTTTAAGTAAAGCTTATAAAGTAAATTAGGGCCTTAATAAGAATTATAGTATTAATATAAGGCTACTTACTTTAAAGGGCTAAAGAAGTCTATACTAAAGTTATTCGCTTCTTAATAGTATATAGGGCTATTACTTATTATATAATAACTTTAAGTAAGGGAAAGCTAAGAGGTATAGCCCGTTAACTTATAACTAGCTAAGTATAATATCTTAAAGTTATTATTAGAGCCTATAAAGTAATACTAATATATTACCTTAAAGCTAAGGTAAATATCTTACTGCTTAACCTCTACTTTAATTAGAAGGTTAATAAATCCCTCTAGCGCCTAAAAGAGAACGGGATTATATTAATAATCCGCTAGGCTATAAGTTAAGTAATAGTAATTATTAAAAATAGATAAGGCTAATAATAAAAATATAAGAAACTACTAAAAGAGATAATAATAAAGGTATAAAGTTAATTAAGTCCGAAATAATTATAGCTCTAAACCTTATTAAAAATATATTATCTTAATAAGGAATAAGTATATAAATAGGATAAATAAGAAAAGAAAACTTATTAATATAAAAGATACCTCTATATAATAAATAACTTATTAGCCCTTAATACGAAAATAGCCTTAAGGTACTATAAAGACTTACTAAAGTATATAAGCTTAGTAATTATCTAATTATATATTAATAAGATAGGGCTTAACGCTTTCCTCTTTTAGTAATATATACTTATAATAACCTTACTACTTTACGATTATAGTAAGGCTAAGGATACTATTTATTATATAATCTTTTCTTACCCTAAGATTAAAGCTTAATATACTTTATAGCCGCTCTAGCTATAAAATAGTAATAAGGTTAAGTTAGCCTTAATAAAGAGAAAAATAATAAAGCTACTTACTAAATAATTCCTTACGCTAAACTAATTATTATAATTTAACCTTATTAAGGCCCTTTACTTAATTAAACCTAAAGACCTTTACTTAATTAAACTTAAGGAGAATTAAGGGCTAAGGAGGTAAGGATTATAAGTATAATAGGGGTATATAAATATAAGGATATATAAAGAGGTAATACTAAATAAATTAAATTCTTAAGACTAACTTACCTACTTAAGTTAGCCTTAGGCTAAGTAAAAACTATAATATATAAGTAAAGACCCTATAAAGTAACTATTATAAGCCTAACTTAATAACTTATAAACTTACTTACTTTTTTCCCTTTCTTTTAATAGTCTTCTTCTTTAAGCTTAATAAAGAAATACCTTACTTAAGTATTAAGAGCGCTTAGGCGGGAGAGTAATTAACTTGCCCCTTTTTAAGTAAGGGAGTAATAGCTAGAATAATAATATACTTGCCCTTTCCCTTACTATAATTAAGGGTAAGCGTTATAAGGACTATAAGGGGAGCTATAATAGAGGATATAAATAATAGGGCTAATATATTAGCGATAGGCGCTATAGTTAAACCTAGAGTAATAAGAATATTAACTCGAATAATAATAAGTAGGGTAGTAATAAGAGTAGGATTAGAGTTAATAAGAGTAATAATAAGGGTATCTTAAGGAGAAAATATAATTAAAATAGTAATAAAGCTAGAGTTATTATATAAGGGGGACGAGATAGTAATAATACTAAGGGCTAATATAAGAGCCTCGAGAGTAAGGGTAGACTTAGGCTTTATAATACGGGAAGTAATAAGTATAAAAATAGGCGAAGGTATAGGGATAGGAGTAAGAGAGGCTAATTTAAAGGTAGAGGTATTACTCGCCTTAATGCTCTCCTTACCCTTATTTTCGCTATTACTAATAGCTCTTTTATCGCTATTATTATTATTAATAAGGATTAAGATAGGATAGCTATATATAGAGATAGAAGAAAGAGCGGCTCGAGCCTAAGCTATAGCTATACTAAGAGTAATATAGAGAGGAGGAATAAGATAAGTTATAAATATAAAAGTAAATATAGTATAAAAACAATTAATTAAAAAGTAGAGGTTTAATACGATTTTGGAGTATATTTAGTTAAAGGTCTAAACTTAACCCGAAAGGGAAGTAAGGCTAGTAAGGGCTTAATAAATAGTAGCGACCTTATTATTAAGGTATTAAAGTAATTACATTTAAGTAAAAATATCTTCTTTTACCTAACTTAAGGTTAGGGTAAGGGTAGCAATACTAAGGGCATATCTAATAGCTTAAGTAGTAATACCTTAGCCCGCGAGGGCTAATTATATAACTTTAAGAAATTAGGATAAGGGTTAGTAATACTAATAAAATAAATTAAAATTAATAAACCTCTAAATCTAAGGAGTTAACCCCCCCCTTAATATCCTTCTTTTAATAATACTTAATAAAAGTATAGCACGCCTCTATACTTATAGCTAGTATAGGTCGATATATCTAATTAGCCTTAGCGTAACTAAAATAAGATTTAATAAAAATAGTTAGTATAAAGTTAGCCTAGAGTTAATAAAGGATAAGGAATAAAATTAAGAAGCTAAAAGGGCAACCTATAGAGCTAATTTTAATAGCGCGACTATTCTATACTCTTAAATATATAGTAGATATAGGTAAAGTAAGTAATAGTATACTTAGAGCCTACCTTAAGCGCGAGGTCGGTTATAATAGACTTAGCGTTAGTTATAATTAAGATTAGGGCAGTAACGAAGGGTATAAGGCATTATCGAAGTTATAGCACTAAGGCAAGAGCGTGTAGTAAAAGGAAGAGAGCGAAAATTAGTAATAGCAAGCTATAGAAGTATTAGCACTAAGAACCGCTAGGATAATAAGGGACGTAATAAGCCTAAGTAGCGATAAAGTAATAAGGTAAGCCCGCTATAGACCCGAGGGACGGAAAAATAAAGGCGCGAGGGCGAGCGAGACTTACTAGGCGAGGCAATCGATAATAAAGAAAGAGAAAGGAAAGAGGAAGAAAGGAAGGAGCGGGGGCGGTAGCTATAGGCGCGGGGCTATAGGGGGCGAAGCGGTAAGGGCGTAGGGCGCACGTAATGCGTTAGAGTTATATAACCCTAGCGGCAAGAGGTAATAAGGGGGCAAATACTAGCGTAGGAAGGCGTTAGTATTATATGCGAAGCGGAATAGCTACGAACTTATAGCGGGAACGAAGGTAAGGGACGCGAGGGGTTTTCTATTAGGCGCTTTAGTTTTTCCTACTCGAATTATAATTATAGGCCTAAAAGCTTTATTAAGCTATTAGTATATAAATAATAAATAAATAGCCTTTAGAGCTCCTTATAATAATCTATTATAATAATTAAGGTATTATTATAAATACTTATAACTTAATTCTATATTTTAAGATTAAGTATACTTTATTAAAAATTTATTATAATAGGGAAAAAGTCCTAAAAGGGTTAATTAAAGTATTTTATTTAAATATTAAGGCTATACTTATTAATAAGCTTATTAAGCCCCTTATAAGAACTCTTTTTTAAAGGTTCTTAAAGCTTATAAGGCTTATAGAGACTTAATTCTTTATAAAATTCCTTATAAAAGTTTTACTTATAGGGTTTATTAAAGCTTATAAGGTTTTTTCCTTACTTATATACTCCTTATTCTTTTTTATAGCTATATTATTAACTTAAAAAGGGGTATTAAGAAATAGGGTTTATAAAAGGTTCTTAAGACTTATTTTAATAATTAATAATATACTTTTTTAAATAAAAATAATAATTACTAATACTTATTAATTCTTAGTAATTTCCCTTAAGGATTAATAAGTTAGGATTAATAATAATTTATAATCTTATTATTAATTTAGATTTATAATTTAATTAATAAGCGATTATAAATATAAAAAGAAGGGGCTATAAATAGCTATATATAGAGGGAAACTTCCTTCTTTTCTTATTTTTTATTTTAATTAAATTTAATCTTTACTATTTTATAATAATTTATATTTTATTATATAAGCTTTTTAATTTACTTTCCTTTTATTTTATAGCTCTTTATAAGAGCTATATAATAACTTTTAATATTAAGGATTATAGCTTAAAGTCTAAACTTTTATTATATAAAATAGGGCGTTATAATAAGATTTTAATATTTCTATTAGTCCTTACCTTTATCCTTACTCTTATTATAAATAATAACTTATATTAATAATTGCTTACTTATAAGCCTTAACTTTAATTATATTAATAAGTTAAAAAGGGACTTAAATAAAGAATTTATACTAAAAAATAAAAGTCTTATTTTATTTTTCTTAAGAGTTTAAATTAATAAAAATAAATTTAATAAGGCTTTATTCTTATATTAGTCTTAATATATTAAAAAAGCCTTATAAGCTTTTAACCTCTTTAATATTAAATTACTTTTAGTACTTATTTAACTTAATCTTATTTAATAAATAGTTAAGAGCTTAAAAAAAGAAAACTTTTTAAACTCTTATTATAAATAACTATTTTAATACTTTATAGGTATTATAATATATCTTATATTACTTATTAAGCTTAATATAGCCTTTATAATATAATAGCTCTTATAATATATATAAAAGCCCTATAAAATATACCTTATAATAATAAAGGGGCTATTTAAATACTTAAAAAGAACTCTTAAGCTTATTATAGCCTATAAGGGTTAAACCTTAATTTAACCTATAGGGTATTATAATAGCGATTTTATAAGGGATAAAATTTCCTTTAAATTAACCTTTAGTTACTTTTTTATCTTAAAAAAGGGGCTTATTAATTAAAAAGTAAAAAAAGCTTTTATTATAATCTTATTAATTTTAGAGGCTAAATTTAATAGCCTTATAGAAGCTATCCGAAAAGTCTAATAAATTTATAGTCTTTATAGAAAGTTATAATAGCCTCTAGAGCTCCTTATTATAGTCTATTATAATAATTAAAGTATTATAGTAAACGCTTATAACCTAACCCTATATTTTAGAATTAAGTATACCTTATTAAAATTTTATTATAATAAGGAAAAGGTCTTAAAAGAATTAATTAAAGTATTTTATTTAAATATTAAGGCTATACTTATTAATAAGCTTATTAAGCCCCTTATAAGAACCCTTTTTTAAAGGTTCCTAAAGCTTATAGGGCTTATAGAAGCCTAACTCTTTATAAATTCCTTATAGAGGTTTTACTTATAGGGTCTATTAAAACTTATAAGGTTTTTTCCTTACCTATATACTCTTTATTTTTCTTTATAGCTATATTACTAACTTAAGAAGAGGTATTAAGAAATAAAGTCTAAAAAAGTTCTTAAAACTTATTTTAATAATTAGTAATATATTTTCTTAAATAGGAATAATAATTATTAATACTTATTAATCCTTAATAATCTTTATTAAGGATTAATAAGCTTAAATTAATAATAATTTATAATTTTATTATTAATTTAGATTTATAATTTAATTAATAAGTAGATTATAAATATAAAAAAAAAGGGCTATAGATAGCTATATATAGAGGAAGACTTTTCCCTCTTCTTATCTTTTATTCTCTAACTAGATTTAATCCTTACTATCTTATAGTACCTTATATCTTATTATATAAGCCTTTTAGTTTACTTCTTTATCTTATAGCTTTCTATAAGAGCTATATAATAACCCCTTAATATTAAGGATTATAACTTAAGTCTAAACTTTTATTATATAAGATAGGGCGTTATAATAAGGCTTTAGTATTTTTATTAATCCTTATCTTTATTCCTACCCTTATTATAAATAATATTTCCTTTAATTAAAATAATATTAATTATTTACTTATTCTTATTAAGGGTAATTTTATTTTTATTAAATATTACTTTTTTAGCAACTTAAGTCCTTTTTATAAATTTAAGAAGTAATAATATAATAAGTATAAAAAGGTTAAGGGATTTATTATACCTTACTTATAAGAACCTAAGCCTAAAAGCTTAGCGTTATTTACCTTATTAATAAAAGGGAATAGGGATAAGGACTTATTTAATAAACTATACTTTAATATTAACTCTTTATAGGCTTCTTATTTATTACTAATCGCACAGTTGCGGTGAACCTGCACTTTATTTGTAATGGCGCATCCACTACATGTACTTAACACAAAGCTTGCTCACGGGCCAGCCGCATTCCGTATATCAAAGCTGCCTTTGCGTGAACATCATGGGAGCACAAGCAGCCTCCATCCACAAGCTGTATGTATTGCCAGACCATAGAGCTGCTGGTCACTGCTCCGGATTACTTTCCAACTCTTCCCTGGCTGCAGTTTCCTGCTCGTTCGAGTTCACTGGGTACGAGGTCCACTGGGCCATTTACCGTGCTTCTGGAAAGCGGCGTGCCACAGCTGCACCAGGACGAGTGCCTTGTCCAGCAGCGAGCACCTTGTCAACTTGGCAGAATCAAACACAACCTGAATTTCTTTGATTTGGGGCCTTCATAGAATGGAGAGCGGTGCCTAGCATCGGTGCCCGGAATATGTAAGCTCTGCTCCTAACTGAATGATTCAAGTTTCCCGGAAGCCGAGCCGCAGAATACTGCCTGCTCAGTACCTGAATGGGATCGTGGACTGATCAGTCTTGGTAATCCCCCCTGCCTCGCTTGTTTTGCGCGGTCTCAAGTATATTCCCGACTGTAAAAGCCTCTTGATTCACTGCCACTGACCGTAGATATTGCAGCCCCCTCCGATTTCGTCCTCCGTGATCTGCATGCAGACCGCGTTTCATCCGATTCTCGACTATCCTACCCAGAGCCCGAGCGACCGTCGAACGAACCGAATAAATACTCAAGAGCAAGAGATGGGACTACGAGGATGCTGAGGTTGTTTGGAGATTCTATCCTTCCTCAAAATCTTAGCTGGGTCTGCACGGTTGACGCCTGTAACGTACGCTGGAACTGGAATACCCTGAAGTAGTATTTCACGGGATTCTCAGTCCCTTCATGAGCTTACTGTGGCATTACGTTGGGACCGTCACAGATTACATATAATCGTCGTCTCAACAACTTGGATGGTCTTGAAGATGCTGCATCTCGCGAGTTCCAATATTATAGATCGTGAACTACGGGCGTCTGTTTCCATTCCACCCTTCACAGTAGCGCACGCGTAGCATTTTGCCCTGCTCTGGTGATCACCAACTTCAAGCCGGCGATGGAATCCGACCCTGAGCAAGATATACGCGTAGGAGATATGCTTTATGATTTCAGGACCATGATTTCCACGTGATGACTGCTCTTCTGTAGCACCCAGGAGTCCTACTGCATCAGTGCTCCCCTGTGCCCTCCACAAATAGCGATCGCGTCAGGTAGCCCACGGTAAAACAGAGACTAGGTTTCCAAGAGACGTTGACACACGAAATTAATGGCCAGCAGCTTCTCCTGATTTGATATTTTGTGTACATATTCGCGTCGTTCGGGCGATTCGGGCGCAGGAGACGTTTGAAAACCGTGCGGCGACGAAGCAAAGGCGACGACCATGGTGACTAGAAATCGACTCCTCGTTAGCTGTTTGTACCAGGAACATGCTTCATTGTCTTCCCGTGCTGGACGCGTTACTTCGCTGCTGCTGCTGCTGTTGTTGTTGTTGTTGTTGTTGTTGTTGTTGTTGTTGTTGGTGGTGGTGGTGGTGGAGAGGCATAAGTCACCGAGGATCGTGAGGTAAGCATGGGAGGAGCTCCAGGAACTGCACTAAGATACATCGAAGGTAGTGGCTGCATCAACGGTACACCTGACTACCATACTCAGGGGCTGAGGGCAGTTCTGCTAATAATGTTGGCTGTGTTCAAGGGCAGCTGTGCCAAAACTACGATTCTCCATGATGGAGGCGTTGCGTAGCGTCACCCAACCACCGAAATTCACGCAAGAGATTCTAACAACGCACACAACACTAGCTCTGGGCAACAACAAGGCTACGGTCATGAAGATATTAATATATGCTATTCAACAAACATTATCTGCAGCTTGTACACTAGTTACACAAAGAGCAGGGCAGTTGAATGCCATCATCTCCTGCTCTCCTCAGGGGATGTAACCGATCAACCTCCCTCAACTCCTCCTCCGTCAGTCGAAAAACGCCCGCTGATCGTGCAGACGAGCGGCAACACGCTCCTCGCCTGCCCTTACCTTGAACGGCAATCCCCCGTGGGTCCTGGCGGTAATTCATCCCGGCAACCAGTCACTCGCATGCTGGACGCAGCCAATGACGGCCCGGCGCCCCTCGAGATCAGTAACTCGAGACACCGCTCGGCAGAATCCGGGTCCCAATTATAAATACCTCGCCAACCCCCGTCCCTTTTACATTTTTCTTCTTCTTTTCTTCTTCATACTTACCTTGTCTGAAGCCTCCAAGATCAAGAGCATGGAGGCTTGCCAGTGACGGCCTGCATTGCACTCTTGCGGTGTCGTCCTTGGTGCATTACTCTTCGGGGTCATGTCAGGCACAATTTTTGATCTTTCCACATGACAATTACTGCTTTGTCATTGTGTGCCTCTGCTTGTCGGAGGCCATGAAGAAGAAGCTTGTGTGTTGTGACTATGACTGGGCTGTTGGAGGACTGCTTCTGAAACTTTGTTGTTCTCGTGAAGGAGTGTGTTACTAGACGCACTGCATGAGGCTAGTCCCCATGGACTGCAGTGTAGTGTTTTGTGGTGATGTTGTGGCCCACGATGCTCTTTGACGCGTAAACGGAGTCGTGATGCCCGCTTGTGATGTTGTTTTGCTTATGCGCGGTAAAAGCCGTGCTTCCGTGTCAGAGCCCTCGAAGAATTCAAAGGGACGGTATGTTCTCCTGGACGTGTCCGCTCTTTGTTTCTTTGTGCACAGCTTCTGAGGCCTTGTCAACGATCGCCACGTTCGAAAACGCGATCAAAACGAGCGCAGAGGGGACAAAGGTTTCCCTCCTTTGCCTTCACACTTCCCTTTGATTCCATTTATCTCTGTAGAATCTAATCTGAAAAGCTCGAACAGCTAGAGTGTTTACTCGAAATGAGTTCCTCCACCCCGTCGTCGCGAACCACTCTCGCGTTTCTACCATCGATATTTTCAGAGCCACGTCAGCGATCGAACCGAGCTCAACTCTGGCTATGAGTGGTTATTCTCGACATCAAGCTTCCAGCATTCCTTAAGTCATTTCCATTGTTTTGATTGTTCTAAAATCAAAGCAAGACTACTTCGAGTTGCCACCTGGGGAGAGGCGTCCCAGGGGCGTGACGCCCATGGGAGACCAATTTCCAGCCATCGTGAACTCGAGGGCTTGATCGACGCCAGGCTACAAGACAACCGGCACAAGCACAGCAGAGTATAAATGCGTGCTCCTATGGTACTACTTCTGCCGGTAATCTCCGCCACCCCCTCTCACGTTAACCGCCTTGAAGTTTCCAATACCAACGAAGCACCAAATCACACCAGACGTCCTCTCGGAGTAAGCACATCCACGATTCGTCGTTTGACCGAACTCAAATATTGTACCTAATCAAGGGCAGTCTGCTGAGAAGAGGAACCAGGAGCGTGCCGTAAAAGCGTGCCTCCAGGTTCTGTTCAGATTTCTCCCTTCAGCGTCTGCAAGCATCGAGATCTTTTATCTCTGAAAAATGTCTCGACGAAAATACAATGGCCAGTGCTTTCCCCTAGGTTATTTTTCCACCAGGTTGTCTTTGACTTTTCTGGCGCTGGGCGTTGATGCTCGCCTAAAATCTCGAGAAATCAACAAAGCCGGTAGGTAGAGCATCGCCGCCCCAGCCAACTGCTGCCCTTGCTTTCGCGGTTTTCATCCATCTCCACCTCCTACCGTTCCCAACACCCCCATTCTACCAACGGGGAATCCATTACAAAAGGCCGATCTAAAGGACAGAGTGCCTCGAGTCACCAGATTGCTTGTGTCAGCTGCTGCAACATCCTTACGAGTTCCATCGCTCTGTGACCCTCGGGCTTCGAAACCACACCACTAAGGACAAAATACCGCAAAGAACCAAGAGTAGCCGGCAAGGCACATCTTTGATCCTTCTCCATCACCCTTAACGTCTTGGTACTATTCACGTGTTCATTCTTGACTAGGTGAAATGTTTTGTTTTGATATTCACTCTCACCGTCATCCAGATCTCAACTTGGAACGGCACAGCTACTCCCACAACGCTACTATGTCCGCGGACTCCTGAGAAAATTGACGACACCACTACAATACCCAACAAGATCATCCAACCGATTACACTCCAGCTCCTGGTGCGACTTCCATTGCTCCAGGGCGGCGAGGAGAGTCTCGCTCTCTATGACAACATCGAAGTGAAGACGAAGGAACACCGTCATCCAAGCCTGCGTGAGCTCGTAATCCTTTCGGGCCTTCAACCGGGCAGTCAAGGCTCGGATGAAATGCAGAAGTTCATTGGAATCATCCTCTCCATCGCCGACAGACAGTGAACGAAGCTCGAGATCTGCACTTGACGGCGACAACGATTTCAGGTGTTCAATAAACTCATCATCTAGCCATCAAGTTAGCTTCAACGAATCGAAAGAATAAAGAAAAATCACGCAAGGGCAACCCACAGTTGCTGGTGGCTGCTGCCCTGCGAAGCTTGGTAGAGAAAATCTCCTCGAAGCGACCTTCATCGAGCTTGGTTATACGAGACTTGGCCACGTCCTCTTGCGTTTCGCCAAGTCTCTGTTGACCTGGTGCTTGTGCACTAGTGCTGGATGGAAGAAAGAAAGGTGCCTTCTCTGGGGCCTTTGGAGGCTCTTTGGGTTTGTTGCGTTCTTTGATCAGATCGAGGTGCAGCAATGTCTGCCATCGACTCTTCGGAACCAAACTCAAAGTCATCATGTCAGAGCTGAGCTGGTCAACAGCAGGTGCCACGACCGTATCGTCGGTTTCCTGCTGATCATCGTCGAAAGCGCCTTCCAACAAGCCATGATTGCCTTCTCCAGATACAGTTGGTGCAGATACCTGGTAAATTTCCTTCTCCGATATTTGCCGTGTCGGTACGTGCTTGAACAATGACTTATTCGTCCAAATAGTGACGCCAGGTTCGTCCTGAATCGTGGCGGCGAGATACTCGCCAGTGACAGACATTGACAAGGCAGTGCAGGGTTTTTCGAGCCGAATTGCGTCGATCAAGTGGCTAGTCGGCAAGTCCCAAACTCTGATGACTCGGTCTCGAGAAGCTGCGATGACCCACCGACCGTCGTTGGAAAAACATACGTCGTTGATGGTATCCTGCGGTCCCCAGAACTCTCGGATGGTCTTCTTAGTTTCCATATCAACGACTCGAATCGACATGTCATCACAAGCAAAGGCCAGGAGATTGTTGGCAGCATGATACCGGCAGGCTATCGGGGCCGTCATCGGCGCCCAGTCAATCTGTTCAAGCAGCGTGCCGGTCAAGAAGTCCCAAAACTTGATCTTCCCGTCCAGCGAGCATGAGATAATGAACTTGTTCATCGAATCGACAATAATACCGGTTACGGCTTTTGTGTGCTTGCCAGTGCCGGGAGGAAACTGTCTGCCAGTCTCGGACTGCAGCTGAGCAACGTCATCTGCCTGTCTCAACTGCTGCAGCCGCAACTGCCGGGCTTGAGAAGGAGTCAACCTGGATGGGAATCGCTGTCGACACTTGCCGGACTGGAGATTATGCATATCAATGCCTCCTCCCTCGGAACCAACAACGGCGAATGTTCCGCACGGACTGATGGCGACGGTCGAAACGTTGGTACCATCGCCGGTCGGGAATGCCCAACGACCTGCGCGTTTTCGGCCCCAGAACCAGGTTCGGGCATGAGGATCTCCTTTGTGAGCAGTGACAACACTTTCCCAACCCGTCATCCCACTGATCTCTGCGTCCGTAGTCTTGGGCCGGTTTTGTCCCTTCTGCCACATGGGCTGTTTTCCGGGTATTGCGCCAATGCCACCGTCTCGGTTGAGCGAAGTAGCGATGCAAGTGATTTCTGGGGCCTTGAGGTCTTCCAATGTTGTCGTTGGGCCATGCGCCAAGGCATTTGTGGCGAGTATGCCGACTTTCTTGGCCATCTTGCGAACGTTTCCTTGGCTAAGCTCTGTGCTCTGGCCATCACGGCGCAAGCTCCAACCCCACAAGCTCCGGTCCCGACCTCCACTCAGGAGCCACTTGTTTCCAGCCTCGGAACCGTCAAAGTCGCTGGGGAGGAACTGGAGACAGGTCACGGGGCCAGCATGACCGCTTCTCGAGTGCAATATTCTCGGGACCGGCGAAAACGGCGTTGCGTCGAAAATCCACGACTTGAGCGAGTTGTCCCGTCCACTGGTGACGATGACCGGCTGCCCAGCCAGGAATTCGACCTTGCTCAGTCCACCGCAGACGCTGGGGCCATCACGAGACGGCGGGTTATGAGCGCTGCGCAGAACACCCATGACACGACCACCACCATTCAAGTCCCAGAAAGTCACATCGCCCGTCGCCGCAGTCGCCGTGGCCATGACGCCGGCTTTCCTGCCGTCTTGGCCAGCCCCCACACCGTCAGTCCTGAAGGATATGCAGTTGACGGGAGCTTCAGGATTCCCTGCTTCGATTTGGAGAACAGGCTTGTCAGTGAGCACATTGGTGATGACCAATGGGCCGCCTGAGTATGCGATGGCCATGAGGGACAGGGCAGGACTTGGCTCGAGGCATGTGACAGAACCGCAGTCAGGGGATGGGGACAGGATGGTATAAATGAGCTTTCCCGTGCTCACATTCCATATCTCCACCCAGCCATCTTTGCGGCCAACAAAGATCTTGTTCAGAAAGGTCGGCATGCTGGTGATGCCGCCGGTGATTTCATTGCCACCCTTGCCCGCCGCCATAGTGTGGATCGTGGTGTAGTGCTCAAGAGTTGCAGATTTGAAGACTTCGATCCTTGTCAAAGCAGCAGCGACAATCCACGTCCCGAAGACGAGGATTTGCTTGATCGGTTCGGTAATGTCGGAGGGGAGCGTCAACTCGTCCACCATTTTGCCCCTTTGGAACACCCACACACCCTGCGGCTCGCCCTGGTTGGTGCCGCCCCATGCCGCAAGAACTTTCTCTCTCCATGCAAATGTCGCGGTTATATCAGCCGGGGTCTGCGGTCGAGTGATGAATACAAGATTGAGACCTCGGCGCAAGTCGTAAGTCTGCAGCGATCGGCCAACAGAGGTCGTGATCTGGAAGGTCGTCTTTCCCAGAGGGATGGACGCAAACGGAACGCTCGTCGGGGACACAAGGCCAACAGTCTGTGAGATAATAGTCAGCTACAAATCATCTCTGACCGGACAAAACCGACAATGCGCGAGGACATGGCGGCTGGACCTACTCGAAACGGGGCGAGGATGCGGGAGGAATTGGCCGATGCCTTGGAAGAATCGACCGCAGAGACCTTTTGGCGCTTTGCCAGCGGGCCGTCGGGTTTGGAGTGCGGCATCATGGGATCCAAGAGGGCAGGTCGTGGCTCGAGACGGCGAACTCTGACGACGGATGGCCTTGTGGGCGCACCTTTTGTGAAGCTTCGGCGCCGGGTGGTCCAGGAAAATTCGGGCGGTGAGGGGAGTCAACCGTTTTCTGCCGCCCCACCTTCCCGATTTGCGTCCCGGAGCCCACTCATTTGTTGCTGTCGGAAGGGAAGGAGCGTTCGAGAGCCGACTCCGTATCAGGGACCGCATGCAATTAATTTGGCACACGATGCCTGTACCTGTTCCTTCTTAGCGCGTGCAAAATTATGTTGTTTGTACAGACTAATTCATGTGTGCAGACAACTACGTGGAGTACTACCAATTTTCTCGTCTTGATATTAGCAGCCACGCACGGGACAAGCGGCACGGACTCCCCGCTCTGCCAGCCAATCTGAGGTACAGCTCGGGGTGCGTGCGTGATGGTTAACCGTTGATGCGCATCAGTCGCCTCGCATCGCGTAACTTGCATCGATTTACGGATACACACGAGCCGTTCCCTGTACTTTGTCGATGCAAGGCACGCGCATCCGAACGTTGGGACAGCTTCGCCCTTAGTAGCTCCTCTCGCGGCGGGAAGCAAGCAAGAGGCAGCCCAGCCGTGCTTCATGGAGCAAGCAATCCTCGTCCCGGCCAAGGGTCGCCGCAAACATGCCCCCATCGCCATCACGAGGCCGAGCCTTGCGGCCTCCCGATGATGCCGGCCCCCCGCCACTGCTGCTGCTCCGATTCATCGTGCATGGGTGAGGCTCTGCTAGCGCTGCACCAGGGGGGCATCCAGAGCCTCGGAAACTAGTCGAGGCGTTGAGCGACTACAGTGCGTCACCCAGCGACGATGCGGCTCCTCAATTGCGTCTCAACCCTGCACGAAGCCCCAGGGCCTCTCCAGTGGCTCCTTCGTGACGGTTGCGACATCGCGGCGATTGACAGACAGAGTTTTGGCTCCAGCGCAACGGCGGAGCGGCTGCCCCAATTGACTGCCGCATCCTGCCCAGCCCGTCAGCCAGCGACATCGCTAGTACACTCTGTTAGCAGACTTTGCGGGAGCCCACCACCAGCACCACCACCATGGAGAATTCCACCAGCACCACCGCGGCCGTCTCCATAGGTATCGGCGCGTCGTCATCCACCGTCGACGACCGCTCCTCCTTCCGAGACGCTGCTTGTGGCGGCAGTTCCTCGTCGCTTCCTTCTGCATCTCCTCCGCCGTCGAGGCACCGCCGGCGGCATGCTCAGTCGCACGCCCGCAGCATCTCGTCCTCGTCCGTGACCGGCTCCGTCGCCAGCAGCAGGAGTCGTCGGTACGCGGAGCCTGGCACCTCTGAAGTCCGCGCCGAACGATCCAGCTTGTCGGCCGCTCCCCAGTCCCCTCCCCAGTCCCCTCCCATCCCCGGCAAGGGCTCTCGATCCCTGCGACTGAGCAGTCGGAGACAGTCCGGCACCTCGGACGCCTGGAGCGAGGACCTCGTCTTTGGCGAACCCCAGCTTTGGGCCGTCGACGACACGGAGACGCCGCGGCTCCGCCCGGGTTCGTATTTCGACACCGCCCACGCCTACTTGCCCGAGCCTGCGTTGACCGCAAGGTCCTCGTTCTCAGACATCCAGTCGAAGCGGTTGTCGGCCAACTCGTTATACTCTCTGGCCTCTGCGCGCGGCGTGAGAAACTCCTCGCCATCCGCCTACGGCTCAGACTCCGGAGGCCCACCTCGATCGGTCCCAAGCTTGCTGTCGTCTGGCAAAGGCGTCGATTCTGCTCCATCCGAGGCGGGAGTCTCGGGCATCACCGCCACCAACTCGTCGGGCAGCCAACCCAGCCAGAGCGCCGCACCTGGGCAGCACCACCTCACGCTGAGAGACCCTCACGCACAACCACTTGGCCGCATGAGACGCAGCCAGCGAGCAGAGTCCAACATGCGCTCTCAGCCGGATCGCTCTCGCAGTAGAGCAAAGAGGAGGTTCAGCGGCAGCACGGCGGCGAGCAGCCACAGTCCGAGCAGTGAGCGCGGACCGCATCACCGAGAGAAGGAAGATGGTAAGCTTCTACTTTCTGGGAAAGGTCCAAATCGTGCTGCAGCATTCTGATTATTCCTTAGCAAAGCCAGCTCCTTGGGGCGTCATTGGAATATGTGCCTTGGACATCAAGGCCAGAAGTAAGCCGAGCAGGAACATTCTAAATCGCCTCATCGCGAACCGTGAGTTCGACGTGGTGGTTTTTGGCGACAAAGTCATTCTTGACGAAGGTTCGAAACACCTGTGACCATTTTCCGGTGAAAACGTTGCTAATTGTTTTGTTTAGAGGTTGAAAATTGGCCAATTTGGTGAGTCCACCGGTGTGCCAGAATAGCGGCGTCTCTGTCGCTCGGCCTGCTTGCGCGCGCATGGGTGAAATGAAACAACGCTATTTCACTAACACACAGCATTAGTGACTACCTGATATCCTTCTACTCCGATGGATTTCCCTTGGAAAAGGCCATCGCGTATGTCAAGACTAGAAAGCCCTTTTGCGTCAACGATGTGCCGATGCAAAAGATCCTGTGGGACAGGCGAGTGTGCCTTCGTCTCCTCGACAAGGTCCAGGTCCGCACCCCGAAACGGCTTGAAGTCAGCCGAGATGGCGGCCCGCAGATTCTCAACACCGAGATGATCAAGCACATCAAGGACACATCCGGCGTCACCCTGGATCCGGTTGATACGGAGAAACAGATGCCGCCGCGACACGTCGAGTTGGTCGACGATGGCGATGTCCTGAGTGTGGACGGCGCATTGCTCAAGAAGCCGTTTGTGGAGAAGCCCACGAGCGGCGAGGACCACAACATCATCATCTACTTCCCTCAGAGCTCGGGTGGCGGCGCGAGGAAGCTGTTCAGAAAAATTGGCAACAAGAGTTCAGACTACGTGCCCGACTTGAACACCCCGAGAGCCATCACGGAGCCCGGCAGCAGCTACATCTACGAGAGCTTCATGCAAGTCGACAACGCCGAGGACGTCAAGGCGTATACCGTCGGCCCTCACTTTTGCCACGCGGAGACGCGCAAGTCGCCCGTCGTCGATGGCATTGTCAGGCGAAACACGCATGGCAAGGAGCTGCGCTACGTCACGGCTCTGAGCACCGAAGAGAAGGATATGGCGAGCAGGATATCGACAACATTTGGCCAGCGGGTTTGCGGATTTGATATGCTGCGGGCGTCTGGCAAGACCTATGTCATCGACGTCAACGGATGGAGCTTCGTCAAGGACAATGACGACTACTACGAGCACTGCGCCACCATTCTAAAGGATATCTTCGTCAAGGAGAGGCTGCGCCGTGGTGGTGTTTCTCCCCCGTTGCCTTCTCCTGCGGCATCAGACGTTGATCCTCTTGCACGCGCAGCGCAAGCCATGAAGGAGCGTGATCCGCAATCCGCCTCTACTCCCGCAATCGCAACCCAGTCATCCAGCGGAAATGGCGCTCCACCATCCAATACAGAGCTGCAGCTGCCCGACTCCACACTCTCGGTCTCGAGTGAAGCGGCTTCGTCTAAGACTGAGAGCGCACCGAACTCGTTGGCTCAAAGCAAAGAAGCGAGTCCCATGCTACCTCTGCCACCTCCGGATCTAACGCTTCCCGGCACGGCCTCTGCTGCCTCGCCGGTACAGACTGCGGCCGCACCTGCTCCCGCTGCTCAACGGCAGAATGGAGAAACCGTGGCTGCGCCGCCGCCACCCAAGCATTCGTGGAAGCTCAAGGGCATGGTTTCTGTGATTCGGCACGCGGACCGTACCCCAAAGCAGAAGTACAAATTCACATTCCATACCGGGCCATTCATTGCGCTTCTGAAAGGCCACCAGGAAGAGGTTCTATTGATAGGGGAAGCTGCTTTGGCGAGCGTCATACAAGCCGTCGATGTCGCATTTGAGGTGGGAATTGAAGATCGCGCAAAGCTGAAGGCATTGCGGAACGTGCTTGTGAAGAAGGGGAGCTGGGCTGGAACCAAGGTTCAGATCAAGCCCATGTTCCGCAAAAAGAAGACAGAAGAGGCATCTACTGTTCACGAGATGCCAGACGTCGATGAGAATGCCGAAGCTGAGGTCCAAGCCAACAGCGGTGAGTGCCCGGGTAAGGAATTTGGCGCCCCTCCCCTGGCAAAGCGGCACGATTCCTTGTCCGGCGTGACCATGTCCAAGTTCACCGCGGCGGAGGAGCGCTTGGTCCTCGACAAGCTCCAGCTCATTGTCAAGTGGGGTGGCGAACCGACGCACTCTGCACGATACCAATCGCAGGAGCTGGGTGAGAACATGCGCAACGACCTGATGCTGCTCAACAGAGACATTCTCGACGAAGTTCATGTCTACAGCAGCTCCGAGAGGCGTGTGACCGCCAGTGCCCAGATCTGGACTGCCTCATTCTTGGGGAGAAAGGACATACCCGAAGACTTTATCACAATCCGCAAAGATCTTTTGGATGACTCCAACGCTGCCAAGGACGAGACAGACAAGGTCAAGAAGAAGCTTAAGGGGCTTCTGCGAAAGGGCAATGAGCGGCCCGCGCAGTTCGCCTGGCCGGAAAACATGCCAGAGCCATCCGAAGTGCAAACCAGGGTGGTGCAGCTTATGAAGTTCCATCGGCGCGTCATGCAATACAACTACAGCAAGTTGTATAGCGGCGCCGCCCCCTCGCTCGGCTCCATATCCAACCCGAGCACCGAGAAGCTCACCGGGGAAGGCTCCAGCACGTCCATCTCGTCGGCGCTATCGCACGCCAATGCCGTCAACAACATCCAGTCTCGATGGTGCAGCGGCGAGGATGCTGAGCTGTTCCGTGAGCGGTGGGAGAAGCTCTTTGCCGAGTTTTGCGATGGCGAAAAGGTTGATCCCAGCAAGATATCTGAGCTGTACGACACGATGAAGTTTGATGCACTTCATAATCGCCAGTTCCTGGAGTGGGTCTTTACACCACTGAAGAGCATGCTGGACGAAGAGTATGGCGTCAGGGAAGGACGATCCATGGAGTCTGAGGAGGGTAGGGCCTCTGAGGATCTCAAGAGAGATAAGAGCCAGAACCCCTCTCCGGACGGGTCGGATAAGACGGATGCTTCCAGCCGCGGAGCGAGTGTCAGGAAACTCTTCCGCAGACGCTCGTTCCTCAATGGCTTGAGGCACCTCAACGAGGAAGGCCCGCCTGAGCAATACTTCCGGCTCTACAAGGGCACCCATCAGGCAGCGACAAAGGCCGATCCGAGGAACGATCCTCTGCAAGAGCTGTACCGCCTCGCAAAGGTCTTGTTCGACTTCATCTGCCCTCAAGAGTATGGCATTTCGGACAGCGAGAAGCTCGAGATTGGACTGTTGACGTCCCTGCCCCTGCTCAAGGAAATCGTCCAGGACCTCGAGGAAATGCAGGCGTCCAACGACGCCAAGTCCTTCTTTTACTTCACCAAGGAGTCGCACATTTACACGCTGCTCAACTGCATCATCGAAGGAGGCATCGAGACCAAGATCAAGCGCAGCACCATCCCAGAGCTCGACTACCTCTCCCAGATCTGCTTCGAGCTTTACGAGTCCGAGATGAAGTCGCCTGCCGAGGGTATCTCTGGGGACGAGCCGACGTTTGCCTACAGCATTCGCGTCACGATCAGCCCGGGGTGCCACGTCTTTGATCCGCTGCACGTCCAACTCGACAGCCGGCACTGCATAGGGTGCGCGCCGAGACGCAGTTTGACTCCGCATGCGGATTGGCTTCAGGTCATCAAAACGCTGCGAGCCAAGTTCAACCAGTAAGTGGCTCGGGCTCCCCATAGAGCGACTGTGAACCCGAAATACTAACTTTTCTTCAGGGTCAAACTGCCAAAGACGTTCCTGGCCGTGAACTTGTCGGACGCCTTTACTTTCGAGGAACAGGAGCGACTGGCCAACGACCACGACATGCTGGAGATGAAGGCTGTTCCGCCCAAGGATCTCCTGTCTGGGGGCCATGAGCCCGTCGAGGAAGTCATCTCCGCAGCTGATACCGATGTCGAGCCTGCGGAACACGACGAGGCCGCAAATCCGATGTAAACGGGTCCGTGGAGGCAGCCGATGGGACGTCGGCGACCAGACGGACAATTTGGTGATGTCAGTGTGCACGCAAAGTTCAGCCCCGGCTGATGTCTCGGTGGGCAGCCGCTCGCCTGCCAATCGACCAGGGGGCGCGAGACCCCGTGAAATGCATTCGGACTAGCAATGCGAGAACTTGCCTATCGCACTAATAGGACATGCAAGATTCCTGATGGTGCTATCGCGAAACGGAGCAAGTGGAAATGACTGATCAGAAACTCGGCGACACTCGTGCCGCGTGGCGTCGATGACTTTAATCGGACGGCAGACGACGGGTTATATAAAAACGGTTTCAGACATGGCCCGCTCGGTCAGTGGGGAGACGGGACAGACGGGGATGTGGCCAGGGAGGTGTACGAAGTAAGAACATGTACGAGTAGCACTATGGCCATCCGGGGCATGCGGGCCCGTAGACGGAACAGCAGGGCGGTGGTGCAACATCCATAGAATAGACACGGCAACAGGGCAGAGGTGTTTGACGCGTTCACGAATCAACGCATTCCGCGCACCGGTGGTCCAGCGGGTACCCAGCTCCGCAAGGAACACGAGGAGCCTTGCAGTTCGCCCGGCACGCAGGTACTTGAGAAATCCCCCCTTGGACAGGGGAAAGGGGCAAGAGGAGAGATAGGCCCGAGGACGTGGACGCGGTGCACGCCTCGCCGCTGCGACTGGACTAGCGCTTGTCGCGGAGGCCCTGTCTAGACCGGCAGGCCATGTGGTGTAGCAAATGGGATGGCGTCCGGGGATGCCACTTGCCACCTTGCAAGGGCCCGGGGGACCTGAAATTGTTTGCCTGCTGGGAATATCAGATGGAAGCGGTGCCGTGCATCATGCATGTAGCTAGGTGAATGCGGTGGCATGGCTGACCGTAGTCGGCCCTGCAGCGTAGCTTTGGGAGCCGAGTGCCTGCATATGTACTCCGTACCTGTGCAGCGTCTGACGAAGCCCGAGGCGCCTGCCAGCATGAGGCGGGAAGCGGCACGCCCGGGAGGTGAGAGACGACGAGACCAAAGGTCTGACGCTGGTGAGGCAGCGGTCACTTTCCCGGCCCAATTCAGCCTGGCCCGTGTCGTTTTGTCGCGGAAGGAAATGTGGCGCCCCGGGGCACATGGGATGCGGCTCATCCTTGTCTCGAACGTCCGTAAGGCTTCACCCGTGCCTGACGATGCAATCCGCCAGAACAATAATGGGAAGGGCGACAGCCCTCGCCGGGGGCAGTCCCGTTCTGGCAACCAAGTGGTCGAATTTCAAGTCGTCGAAAAGGGAAGCTTCCACGCGCCAGCGGCAGTAAGCAATAAGCAAAAAAAATGCTCACCACGCGCACACCCATTCGGGTACAGCGGGCGGCACACCGGACTGAATCCCGGGAGTGTCGCATTGCGCGCCCGCTGTCAGATTGATCAAGACAGGCACCTGTGGTGTGTAGTTAATCAGCTTCATCCTCACCGGTTGACCGTTTGCTGGGGCGGGCGTCCTCAACGCTTCGGAGCTCCTGCTGTTGGTGGAGAGAGCGGCATACGGCTGAATTGTGGTGGTGCCGTCTCCACGTTGCAGCGGCAAGGCTGAAGTTGCCTCTTGGGTGGATAGCCGGTGTGGAAATATTGCTTCCTAGATCGGCCTGCGGGTACGAGGACACAAGCAGCTCGCATGAGCTGAAGGTCAGCAGGTTGGCATGGCCTCGGACGCGACGGAGTTTGCGTGGGGGCGGAAACATTTTGCCTGGTATGGGCGATGATGGATAGCATGTCTTCGTGAGAAACAGACCCCGCGCCCTCAAGACAATTGCATTGTAGTCGTTTGCGTATGCCGCGTGTCGCTGGCACTCGAGATCGCTGGCAATGATCTCGACAATGCGACAAGAAGCCTGATTTGGTGGAAGGGAGGCGAATGAATGAAGAGACCGGGGGTCAACGCAAATAAGCGCCCCAAGGAGGAGAGAACAAGGCCCATACTCTGCCTGCGTCGTGGCCGCATCGCCGCCAAAGACGTACGAGTACTGCCAACTGGTCGGCGGATTTTTTCCGGCGGCGACATCGCCGTCATTCCTCGGCGAAACCCAGCCTCAACAAGAAGCAAACTCCTCGTTAGACACAAGGAGGGTGCAACAGCACATTCCCCGTGGGCGGAATAGCCAGCTTCCTGACAGGTATCGAGGACTTTGCTAAGAGCTTGTTGTCCAAACATTAGAGCGCGATGCTCGTTTCTGCAACGACCAAGCGTGCTCTGCGGTCCGACTTGGGCTAAAGAGGAGGCATCGAATGCGTATACTCG
The DNA here is from genome assembly GCA_022114105.1 of Tolypocladium guangdongense. Classification (NCBI taxonomy): domain Eukaryota; kingdom Fungi; phylum Ascomycota; class Sordariomycetes; order Hypocreales; family Ophiocordycipitaceae; genus Tolypocladium; species Tolypocladium guangdongense. Next base: position 2,439,470 of record NRQP01000001.1, on the reverse strand, counting down.
TTCAAAGCTAGGTCGCGACGGGACCGGGTAACCGGTTGCATCAAGTCTCCATGTGCTGCACGCGGGAGGACCTGGGAAGCTTGCTGCCGCCAGAGTTGGTGGAGAAGTAGGCCTGTCAGAGTGAGCATGATGTGATGCGACATGGGATGAAACAACGACAGGATCCCAATCGCCACGATTAGGTCGCGTCAAGCTTGGGTCGAGGCCTCAGGGCAGACAGCAAGCACCAGGGGCCAGAACCCACAGCGGCAACGTGGTGCTACCCGAATCGTAATCTTAACGTAGCCATCTATGGCTTGCACGGGGCTGATTCCTCGATAGGTCGTCCCGTCCCTGTCTTGATAGAGTTCGCATGAGCTTAGCAAACTGTAGGTACCGCCATGCACCAATACCCGTGTGTCGATACAGCGGGCTTGCGTGACGGCTGCAGGCCCAGATGAGCGACGCAGAGAAGTCTCACCTGCAAAAAGTAGTCTCGAGAGTTAGAATCTGGTCTTGGATCCTAAACAGATTGCGGCATCGAAGATCGAGTCGAGTGACGGGGACAGGCTTCTATCGGTCTGCTGGCGTTGGCGCCTTTGATGAGCAGTCGACGTGTAACATGAACTGCCAAGGGAGCTCGTGCGAATAGACGACCTGCAGAAGCTGTATGGAAGGCGGACGGATAGATAGCAGGCCGTTTGCCAACCTAACCTGTGCCATTACTCCATGCAGGCGGGTTGTAATACCCGGAAGCCTCGGAGACGGGGCCGAAGAGAGACAGGCATCTTCCGAGACTCGTGGGCGTCGTGCCCAACCGTCCGAGGCAGCCAAGCCAGATGGAGCTGAAACAAGAGACGAGAATTCGGTTGCTGTCTTTGTTCGGGCGAGAAAAGAAGGAGACGAGACGGCAGAGACAGAGGCGGCGGCCCGATCAGCCAGCTCGTTAGGCCCGACGCGGGCTTGCGCCGCCCACTTTCCGGCGAAGAGAATGGTTTCGCTTCGATGCGATCGGTGTTAGTGCCGGCCTGCCAGGGCAACTTTGATTACTCGCTCTGCAGTCACCTGGATCTGTCAGATGGATCAGTCCATTGGCCGCAGCGGCGCCAACAAGTGCCCTCTGCGATGACATGTAATACGTATCCGTACGCACCTGCTCTGGCGGCTGAACCGCTGGCAGAGGTTGCGAGGCACGTATGTACAGATTTGGTAGCCTGCATGCCATCATCACAGACGCATCTCCTTGCTGGCACGCTGGTTGGCAATGAGCTCAAACGCCTCCGCCGAGCAGGCGTGCCGTCCAAGCCTCGGTGCCGTCGCCGATTGCCTCAGGCGCTCAGGGAAGCCTGTGTCTGTTTGACGCTGAGCGACGGGCACAGAGCGGGACGCACCGGCCCCGGGCACAGCCCCTCGGCTACCACGGCTGATGTTTGACGACGGTTGAAGAAGCGTCCCCGGCAGCGCACGGCATGTTCCCCCTTGGGCATCCGGGGTGATGCCTCGTGGGGGAGAGGCCCTGCAGAGGGACCAGGAGCGGCACTTTGTGGTGAGCTGCAAGTTTGCAACCCCCCGTCGGTGGAGGTTGGGATCATTGGATGGGCAGTGAGGTGTACGTATTGGGCACCGCACCCCCGGTGCAGGCGGCGCACTAATGGATCCGCAGCCGTGTCTCTGGGGCGCGCCAGGCTCCTCCTGTCATCACTGACGTCGCCCGGGCCGTTTGGCAGCGGCGTCTCGGGGGAGCAGGGGTCGGATGAGCTGGCCGTTTCCTCGCTGGCAGCTGGCAGAGGCCCAGAGTGGCAGAGGAGCCCAAGGTAAGCGGGAGGAGGGGCGTGCGCTGTGGTGGGATGAGGTGACAACCGGCAAGGACGAAAAAAGAAGGAAAGACCCGCCGTTCAAGCAGAGATGATGGATGCCCTTAAAGGCAAGTGCGGCCCAGGTCAGCACGGGAGGCTCTTGCACAAGGCGCGAGGTGCAGCGCGTCTGAGTCTGGGCCTGTCGAATCTCGATTCCTCTCCTCCAAGCGGCTGCCATCGCGTTCCAGCACTTGCATCGTCAGTCGTCTCACGACACGAGCCAACAGCTGCGCAGAGCGCGCAACAGCCCCAGCCCTGCCAACAGCCCTGGCCCTGGCCTTTGTCGAGTGCCTCTCGGTACATTGTCTTGACCACCTTCGCCGTTCAATCAGCCTCCTCAGACATACGAGTACTCCGTATACGACTCGCGCCGAAACAAAGCGCAGTTCCATCGGGTCCGAGCAGGCCGAGCCAGAGCAAACGGGCGCCTCCCGATTCGCTCACCAGCACAGCCCTGGGTCGGGGCCGCGAGGGGGAGACAAGGTTGCTTGCTCGCCTTACTCGTTCGTCTTGTTCCGATTGCCGTTCCACCTTGTCCCTCTGAATGCCGTTTGTGGTGGACCGTGGGCCTCAGCCGTTGCAAACCATCTCGTTCGTTCTCAAGTCGATTCGCGCTACGTTACCTGATTCGTAAGGTAGTCGGCCGCGGGCTTGGGCACGGCTTAAAAGGGCGCTCGACGCCAGGCAGCCTTTTAAGTTTCAACTCCTCGCTCCCATATCTTGACGAACCCTCGCCATCGCCCATTGCCAGTCTTGAGGCCCTTCCAACAATAGCTACTGCCGATACCGACTCTCGCCTTGTCCTTCTGTCGCCGGGCGAAGCAGACACCACGCCGTCTCTCATCGGTCCGCTTCCCGAGGCAACCGTCTGCCCACTGACACGATACGAGCGAGGCCTTGTTCGACGTACATACAGGCACACGACCAAAACTGCCTCATCAGATCTGCTTTTCCCGGCGGGCCGAGACAACCCTGAGCCTCCCTTGACAACTACCTCGAGGTTTCCGAACCGTCCAGCTGCAACTATGGCCAACTCTTGCGCCCACTCGTTCCACATGATCAAGTCGGACAGCACGCTTGTTCAGTGGATCTGCCAGCATTGCCGCTCTGGACCACATTGGGTCATCTACGAATGCATATACTGCAAGCTTCACCTTTGTCGCCCGTGCACATAGTGCCTCCCAGACAACACCACATGGGCTTACCAAGCATACTGCGGGTTGCGTCTGAGGAGGTGCATTCATGACACGGCCTTGTCGTCACATCTCGCACGCAAGACGGACGGCATGGCCTCGAGGAGGCATCGTTGGAGACGACGCTGGCCGACTTGCCGGGCCACTGTGCGACAGACTCGACGAGATGGGACGCCCAAGGCTCAATCCCCTGGATCTTGATGCGCGGCTTATCTGCTGGCAAAGACGACAGGTCGCAAACCTACCGCGGCAAACGTTGGCCAAGGCCAAGACCTCCGCCTCGTCCTGCTCGACCTGCTGCATCTCCCACAATGGGCATCCCCCGCATGTCGATGGCGGCGTGGCATTCTGTTGAACAGCTCTGTTTTCCTTGACTCACCCTCTCTTTTTGTTATCCCCGCGCCTCGGGTTGCCTTCTTCGCCAGCCTGCCGCTGCATGTTCCACGTGGGAGGCTCCGTTTCAGGGACCTTTCCAGGCTTTGTGCAGCAGCGCTAACAACCCCTGCTTGCATCTGTCGCCAGCGGATTGGATGCCCTGCAACATGCAGCCTCTGGTGAGGTGTGGCACCCCTGGGCTTTGGCTGCAAGCCATCACAGCATTCCAAGGTGTTGAGTTGACGGCATCACTTCCGCCTCATCTCTGGGTGTCTCAGATGCGGCATCACCGTTTTGGCGCTGCGTATCTTCCTTGACCCCATCTTGAGATCGCACAACTGGCGGCGGAAGTGGGCGTCCTGGCGTCTCACAGGCGTGGGGCTTCGTGCGTGAGCACCTCGGCCGCGGCTTCGGCGAACCTGCTAGCCGGGTTGGAAGTCTCTGGATTGGCTGAGTTGACTCTTTTCTTTTTCCTTCTGCTGAATTTGGTCTGGACTACTTTTCGATGGCTGCAGCGCATGTGAAATAGAGGCTTTGAGAGCAATGATGCGGGACGGCGGCGAAGGACTAGAGTGGCGGCACAGGTTGGGAAACATGGGATAGACAATTGGCCCAGGCCAACACAGGCGATGGAAAACACCGGGGACGAGGAGTCAATTGACAATAGTACACACTCACGAAAGGACCTCCAGCTTGGTGCTCCCCCCTCCCAGCATGCTCCGATCGCGGACGCGAACACGGCGCTGGGCTCGTGAGAGGCGACCGTCCACGCCTTGCAAGATTCGGTGAGAAGGCAGCTCTTGCTTGCACGCCCACGTCTCCCACCACGACGAGCCGGAGCCCCGGAAAACTCGGTTCATGCTGCATGTCACAGACTTACAGCAAAGACGGGCCGGCACAGTCCCCAGCCAGCATCCATCTCGTACGACATGCAACCATCCGTGACAGATCCAGGCGGACGGAAGGCACGCTCTCCATTCCCCGAGATATGACAAGGGCATCGTGTTACAGCATCGTAGGCGGGAAGGGTTCTAGAAGAACCAACGGTTTGCGCACCGGCTCGTGGCCGTTCAGATCCGCCGGGTGCACAGCCTCCATGACACACGACCCGCCGCGGGAACCGGGAGGCCGGCCCTTTTCCTGAGGCGGCACCGTACGTCGTCGCACGAGATTCACGGCGGCGGGTTTGGCGGCTTTGACGTCCTTTGCCGTGTAACCATGGCGCATGTCAGGACCCGGGCATTGCATTGATGTCTCTGAAGGCAGACAGCCAGGGGGTGTGATGAAAATGCGCGAGTGTGTGTGAGCCGCCGGGTGCATGGATTGCGTGCCCCGTTCGTGCGGCGAGGCCCCCCCTATTCTTCGCAACGTTGGACGGTTGCTACGTCGGTCAGGCAGACGGCTCACGCGACGAGGCTCATGGGCGAAGGCGCCGCGGAGGGAGAGGCAGCCGGTCAGACGACAGGTGACGTGGTCCACCCGGGGCGTGCCATGTGGGTGCCTCTGATGCTGGCCGTTGAACAAGGCGTGCATGGTGGCGCCGACTGTGGAACGGCAATGGATAGCCGTTGCCTCTTCCCTCAACTCCAAGGCAAGTTCGCGTCGGTGTCGGCGTCGGTATTGTCGAAACAAGGCAGACGGCGGCGGGGGAGAGCTACCGGTTCATGTTGCGATACCGGGGACAAGTGTCCGTCAGCACGCGTGAACGCTCCTGCCCTTCCGCCGGGGCCGCCGGATCGGGAGTATTGGTAGAACCGAGGCTCGGCCTGCGTCTGGGTCCCAGACGGGGCGCTGGGCGGGCCGCTTCGTGAAGGCAACGTCGTCGCCCACGTGGAGGGCCAGGACGGGACGCCGCTCGTCGACGATGTATATGAGCGCCGTGCACGCGGTGAACCAGTCGTCGTACGGCGCGCCCATGCGGTACGCGCTCACCATGGTCCGGTGCATGTCGACGTCGGCGCGCTCCAGCTCGGCCGTGTCCGGGTCCAGGGGTTACGCCCAGCGCGGCGCCGTGGACCCGATGCGGCGGGACGAGCAGCGGCTCCGGGGCGAGGTGGCGAAGAGGCCGCACTCGGGGCACCTGTCGAGCTGCACCTCGGCCAGCTCGCCGTCGTCGATGACGCGGCAGGGCGTGAAGCGGCGTCGTGCTGCGCGCCCTGCGGGGAGAGGAGGCGGCGTCGAGGCGGATGCCGCGGAGGGCCTCGATTGGGTCGACGTAGATCGGCGGAGCTCTTTTCGGTCGTGGATATTCACAGTTTCGTGGCGGAGGATTGGGCGTACGACCGTGACTTTCGTGCTGCTCGCGAGACTGGTCGACTAGTGAGACTCCAGGGTGATCCCTACTCTCAGCCCTGGATGTCTAGCCCCGAGGAGCATTACGAGTACCGACAGCAACGGCGTCTTAATTACGGCACCGCTCGCCGCGCGTACACTTGGCTTTGGAGACTCGAGCCAATGGGCGATGGATTGCGGTGCCGAGGATGAAGGAGTGGTGTGATGTTGCTGGTTCAATGCCTCGGATTGTTCAAGGAGGCGTATCGCATTCATTGCCTCGCTCAGGCCCTCGACTAGATACATGCGGCACGTGCGGCACATCAACCTCCCGGCAAAGACGTTACTCGTCTGCAAAAATGCTCAGCGGCACCGCGCACGCAACCGCATAGTGCGGCATGTCCACGGCCTCGACGATCCTCAGGTCCGCGGCGACCGAGCACAGCATGTACGCCTCCTCCCTCGTCAGCCCCTTGTCGCCCTCGAGCCAGGCGATGGCGCCGCGCAGCCCCTTGCGCGCCGCCTCGCGGAGGTCCGCGTCGATGCCCACGGCCGCGTACTCGCGCCCCCACGCGGCCGGCGGCTCCGGCGGCGTCAGGTAGTGCGGCGACCGCACCCACGGCTTGCCGCGCTCGACCGTGAGGCGCAGGCGGGCCGTCATGGGCGTCTCGATGGCGGTGCCGCACACCTCGCCGTCGCCCTGCGCGGCGTGCCCGTCGCCGCAGCTGAAGAGTGCGCCCGGCGCCTGCACGGGGAGGTACAGGCTCGCGCCCTGCGTGACGTGCCTGCAGTCGATGTTGCCGCCCCAGGCGTAGGGCGGCACGGTGCTGAGCTCGCCGTCGGTGGGCGGCGCGACGCCCATGACGCCCAGGAACGGCCGCGTCGGCACGCGGATGCCCGCCTTGAACTCGGCGTAGCCCGTGGCGGCGACTGCCGACAGGTCCCAGTGCTTGAGCCGCGGCGCGGGGAACTCGTCGCTCAGGAAGCCGAAGCCGGGCAGGATGACGGTCCAGCCGTACGCCGCGGGGGCGAGCTCGAGGACGTCGACGCGGAGCACGTCGCCGGGCGCCGCGCCCTCGACGAAGACGGGGCCGAAAGCCGGGTCGGCCTGGGCCAGGTCGAGGCCGGGGAGGTCGGCGGCCGTCGTGGCGGGCGTGATCTGGTTGTTGAGGCCGTCGTGGAGGCTGAAGGTGAGCGTCGTGCCGGAGGGGACGCTGAGGGCTGGCGGGATGTTCTTGGACCACTTGAGGTGGATGTTGGCGGGCGTGATGTGAGCGTGTGCCATGGCGACGTTGAAATCGAGGCGCTGCAGTATATTGGCTTCTCCAAAAAAGAGCAATAAACAGCTAGCTTCGCAGAAAGAATCGTCGAGTTGTCAGGAGCCGTTGTTCCTCGACTCGGTTCGCGGACGGGAGCATGAGCCGAGACCAACAAGTTGCCCAACTGCTACCGGACTTTCTGCAGAATATTCTCGATGGAAACAAATCATGCGCTCTGAAGAGCCTTCGCTCTAGAAGTGTGCCTCTGGTTGTGAATGTCAGTGATTCAACACCATGGAGTTCAGGGACCGTCCTGTATATGCTACAATGAGGCCTTAATTCAGGCGGCCTAATACCCCGCTCAGCAACTTGTACGACCAAGGCAGTGGCGGGGATGTGCTCGTTCCCAGATGCTATCAACTAATGGTGTTGAACCAGCAGGAGCCACGACCAACAGCATGTCACCCAAATCTCACCAAGGATCGAGCTTGTTCGAGCCTGACCGCCGGCGACTGCCCAGTACGGCATAGGCCGAGGCCTCATTGGCTCAAACTGAGCGACTTCCGTGATACATCAAGCGGCTCGGTTCCGATTCGCAGATTCATCCATCCTCCTGGACTCCAAGCCACATTCCGGCTCTCACTTCATGGTCCTCTTCAACAGGGGAGCGCAACGTCGACAAGGATTCTCGTTCCAGTACCGCAACTTGACCGAGGCTGAGCGCTGCGATGACTCCTTCAGCCCGTCCGCGTACGACTGCGCGGGACGATTCGACTTTACCCTCCTGTTCGAGCAGGAGATTCTCGCCATCGGCCCGTCTGCTGTTCTGCTGCTAGCCGTGCCGCTGCGGGTGTTCCAGCTCCAGGGGAAGAGCCGCAAGGTGTCTCGGAGCTCCTTGGCGCTGGTCATATTGGTACAGTGAGCTCTGTAGCTAGAGTCGAAGGATGTGCATTGGACTGGTCTGACCGACGAGCATGTCTAGGCTGCGTGCGTTGCATTCGGTGCGCTGCAGCTTGCTTTGCTCATCCTGTGGGCGGGAGGATCTGGAGTTGTGCCTGCAAAAAGGCTTGACCATTGCGACCGCCTTCGCTACGATGACCATCATGGAGCTCATCACGGTGCCGTTGGCGCAGCTGCTCGTTGCAGTGCCGTCGTTTTTCAGCTCCTTGGCGTGTTTGAGAGGTTGCAAGCGTACCTCGATTGGCAGCAAGGGGTTGTCTCCAAGCGGCGGACAGAAGCAGCGCATTGTGAGTACGGCTTCCGTGGATGTGTTGGCATGCCTTGACAGCTTGTAGGCTTTGGCTCGGGCAGTCTATTCAGGGAAGCCTGTCATGTTTATCGACGATGTGCTGAGCGGCTTGGAGGCCATGTCAATATTGGCATGTACTTTGGCATCTTCGCCATGGCGTCCGCGGTGTGTGTGCTGATCATCGGCGTGAATGTCTGGTAGGTTTCCTTGCCTTTATGCCACCTGTCCGTCTTTAGTAAAAGAAGATGCATTGACACAGAATTCCAGGCACGCTTAGGTTCATCGTAGAGACTATACTAGTCATGATAGGTGCCCAATATCTAGAGCGACGCTGCCCATCATGTTGGTCTTCCTCCACGGCCTGCCAAAGTTTTAACTAGAGACGTCTCGCCAGCTACGATATCTCGATCTGCAGGTGACAGCTCCGCTGTACACTCACCTCCTCGAGACGATCGATGGACTGGCGACCAAGCAGGCATTTGGGTGGGAGGCTGCCTTTCGCGAGGCCTCGCTGCGGCTCCTCGATAACTCGCAGAGGCCGCACTACTTGCTCCTCTGCGTCCAGCGCTGGCTCACGCTGGTCCTCGATCTCTTTGTCGCGGCCCGTTTGGCGTGGTGACGCCTTCGGCTACGAGTGCCGGTGCCATGGCCTTGGCGTTGATCAACACTCTGGGCTGGAGCTTGACCCTTTCGAACCTCATCCATTCGTGGGCCACGCTGGCGACGTCTCTTGGCGCCGTTGCGCGGCGCAGGGCCTTGGAGGCTGGCATGCCCGCAGAGATTCCACCCGCGCAGCCCGAAATACCGCCGGCACGCTGGCCGAGTCAGGGCGGCTCGACATCCGGGGCATCGCGGCGTCGTATTCGACGGAGACTCGGCCAGCACTCAACAACATGAGCTTGACGATCAAGCCTGGGCAAAGTGGCCATCTGCGGGAGGACGGGCAGCGGCAAGTCGTCACTGTTCCAGCTGCTCGATCTGGACTCGGGCGCCATCGTGCTCGACGGCGTGGACATGTCCCATTTCCCACATCCCGCTGCGGCCGCACCTCATTGCCGTGCCGCAGGAGCCGATGCTGTTCCCGGGCAGCCTGCGCTTGAATCTCGCGACGCGGCCGCAGCAGCAGCCACACGCCCAGCCCGTCTGGGACGCCGTCAGGCGGCACGGCGGGCTCGACAGGGACGTGGCAGACCCGGCGCTGTCGCACAGGCAGAGGCAGCTGCCGTGCCGAGCAGGGAGACGAGCGCGGTGGGGTGGTGCACCGGCTGAACACGGTTCGGGGGTTTGACGTGGTGGTGATGCTGGAAGGGGGCGAGATCGTGGAGATGGGGGCGCCGGGGGCGCTGCTAGAGGGAGGCTGCGGGCGCTGCTAGAGGGAGGCTGCGGGCGCTGCTAGAGGGAGGCTGCGGGCGCTGCTAGAGGGAGGCTGCGGGCGCTGCTAGAGGGAGGCTGCGGGCGCTGCTGAGGCTGCGGGCGCTGTGGAACCGGGGGGGGGGGGGGGTGAGCGAAGCCATCCCTAACCGTACTCCGGGACCCTGTCCGGCGATTGTTGGCGATGGCACAATGTTCACTCTTCCCACAAACTGCCGGGATGGCTAAATCGTTGGCTCAATTTCGCTACCGTTGACCGGCTGCGGCCGAGATGACTCGTCGATTTCCAAGACGTCTCGGCGGAGGAAAAAGGAATGCTCTGCCTGCCCCTCCCACCTTTCTCTGCCAGCCACGACAACAGCCGGCCCACGATCGGCCGCCCTCAGCAACAACACGGTCTTGGCGTCGACCTCTTCAAACGCCGAATCCGGATGAGCCCGCCTACGACTCTGCACCCGGTCTCATGAAGCACTGGCTGAACCGCCGCGGACGAGAGTACCGAATGAAGACAGCGAAAGGCGCTGACGTCACGCTCAAGGGCTGGTGCTGCAGTGTTGGCACAGAGAGTTGAGAGCGCGGTGGGCCGTTCCGCCAAGGAGTCTTCGATTTCCTCAGTTCTCCAAGGCCACGAGCAAGTGAAAAGTTTCCCCGCCTGGTGTCGAGTCGAGGAGCTTGTACCTCATGAAGGCACATGCCTGACGCGGGGCCTCGCTCACGTTGCTGCGGGGTGCGTATCTACAGAACGGCGGCGGCCTTCTTGGACAAGTCTCGAATGTGAGGTCTGACGAGCCATGCTCGTGATAATACCTTGCGGCCATACCCGATTACCATGGATTGCTCTTTGCATACGGACCGAATTGTGGTCGACGTTCACTACGATGCATTTCTGCGACAATGATGGACATGCTTCGCCCCTCTTGCCTCTTCTCACGAGAGTCTTGGCAAGCTCACTGTTGACTCAATCACCTTATTTGGTAGCGAGGGCGAGCAAGCAATTCGTGAATGGACTACGAAAACGGCTGCTCCTCCGAAGCAGCTGGACATCTGTCTGCACGATATGGTGCAGAGACAGGCATTGGCAAGCCCAGATGTCGAAGCTATCCATGCGTAGGATCTCACTCTCACGTACTCGCAGCTGAACGAAATGGCCGATCTTCTCGCGCGTCGCTTGGTTGCAGAAGCTGGTGTCGGCGGCGGTCTGATCCCGATCTGCTTCGAGAAGTCCTTCCACACAATGGTACGGCCGCTCTCTGAAGAACCTCGTGAAATTCAGTTCACGTGACCCCTCCGCACATCGTGTCGCCTTAGACACCGCTGTGCACATTTTCAACCAGCAATGCACACCACTGTCTCCCCTCTAACAATATCGGTAGCCGCCGTACCGTGGCAACGCCGGCGCCATCCAGAGCGGATGAGCCAGTCCATCGCCTGGAAGATCATTGGACGCAACGGCTCCAGTCGTTGGTTGCCCGTTCTCCCCATGAGTTGAGACAGCCGTTACGACTCTTGATACATCAATTGGGTTAGGTCTGCCACCACTCCAACCGTGAAGAGGCGAGCTCCGCGACGCAAGCATGGCTCGGCGAAATCACCGGCACCGATCTCTGTGGGTTGAAGAGGTCATAATATCCAGCCACCCATTCCCAATGACGTCATCATGTCGCGCGTTTTGCTTCGTGCGCTGTCGTTGACTCCTTGAATGCGGCACCCTAAATAATACTTCGTGCTTCGTATATTGGAAATTGAACTGAACTGAACAACACGACGCAATCAAGTCTCCCCACCTTCACAGCGCCATTCGTTCCCTTCGCAAAATACACTGTATCTACTATCTAGCTAGAGACAGTGTTGTCCAACCACCCTCCTAACTTGAGCTTCACGAAGCGGGCCAGCTCGGTAGACCCGTCCGCGCGCACAGTCTTCTCCTCCATATCCCTAAGTAAGGCATTGATGTAATCCCCTGCTGCTGAAAGGTGAAGAATATGAGCAATAGCCCGATGAACTGCGAGAAGCCGAGGGGAAGGAGGGTCGATCGTCCGGGTTTCGGTGAGATAGAGCGTCCGAGTAATTGGGAAGGTTGGGTCGCGTAGGAGATAGGGGGAGTAGAACGAGCTGATTCTATAGGTATGCGGCTGCTGATCTGGCGTAGGTTCAAAGAAGATCTGAAAGTCGCCAAAGAGCCAATGTAAAGTATTCGAGAGGGTTATGGCGTTCCGCGGCCGGTCAATATCGGTACCGTCAATTAGGTATATAACGCCGCTGTCAAACATATTGAGGATCGTGAGTGCCGCTTGTTTAGATGCAGTCTTAATACATTAGCTAACTATTAATAAAATAATAATCTCCTCTAAGACGTACCAGTTGAGAATCTGTATCGACTCTTGTCAGGGAATGCGGGAGGATGTGGGCTACTTCCAGAACCTCGAATGAATTCGTATCTTCTCGAAGCAGATTCTCATCGTCATCTCGAGCGCTGTCGCCATCTCTCCTTATACGGGCCTCCGCCACCCCTAGGTCGAATTTACGAGATATAACGCAACGATGACGGTCGCGGATAAGGCATGCTCCTCGGAGAGCCGAAAGTCGATCTGGCGTTCTAACAAATCCTTGCAACTGTCCTTGTACTCTCTGGAATGCGGAATTGTATGCCGGGGAGGGCTGAGGGGTCTTTTTTGTAGAAGCTTTTACTATGGGAGTATTAGTAATGGCGAGGGATAAACGATAGCCAAACCGTCTGGCCTTACATGGTAGGAAAAAATGGTCCAGCAGGTGGTCTGCAAAGCCGAAGAAGAGCGAGCCCAGCTCCTCATAATTAAATTCCTCTAACCCATCTATCGACAGCGCCATGGCCCGAAAGAAAGCACGCAGGAAGTTATCCCGGGATTCCTCGGAAAGTGCATATTCGTAGGTGAATCGGACGAGTTTAGGGCGGCTGTAAGACCTATTCTTACTGCTGCTCTTCGAGTCGCCATCTTCATCCTCAAAATGCTCGACAATGCGATAGAATCTGCGCTTGCCGTTGGTTCGCTGTTCCGCTCCCAAGGGTGCCTCTCGAGAAAAATCAATGACACCCTCGAGGGACGCCATTGTGGTGATATAATCAGAGGCACGAAGAAGGGCGGGGACGAGACGTGGATACAATCCGATCCGCGCCGCAGGACCCCTCAATCCAATACATCTACATTCAGTAATTAGTGGACTGCGCGCTAGCCAGTACGAAACAGCCACCGTTCAAGGAAACAATGAAACGGTCACGATGCCTTAGACCAAGACTCAATTCCACTGATCTTCCATACCTAGGTAAGGTTTTCGTCGGCACTCCGGGCGAAATAAAATCAGATCCAGAGGTACGCAGATGACTAAGCTGGTCAAACGCGTGCCACGAATTGTAGTTGACTCAGACACTAGTCTCGTACCCTCCTTCACCTGCCTCAATCAAATGCAACGCGCCCTTCGGTCAAATGGACAGTGGAACGAACGATGCCCCGGCTGTTAAGCCGCGGGGAAATCGCTTTGCCAAACGCAAACCTGCTACGCTCGCCGCCAAATGGAACTTCGTGGGCTTGAAGTAAAGTTGAGGTGGATCCCGAGGCAGACCTCAGTGCGCTACTGCCAAAGAACTATACGGACGCACTTCAGACATATAAGAAAGGTGATTCATACTCTATTCTATACTGCGAGTCCGTATGAACATCCATCCTCGCAGTTATCGCTCGGCCAGATACCGGGTTTCGGGAAGACGACATACGCTCGAGAATCTCTCGGAGCTTGGTCAATAGTTGAGACAGTCTGGACACGTTCATGATAGTGTTGATATGAATGTGATGTTGCTCCATCATACTATTCAATGGCAAGTGCTTTACCGTGCAATGCCCAAAGCACCTGTAGCAGGAGTGGTAAGGTTTCGGGCTCGGCGAGGACTGTACTCGTAGATATGCTGGCCGCTGCTTATCACGACCAATGGCTTAAAGAAATGTCTCAGAGGGTGCATCTATTTATTGCTTGGGTTGCATCTGGCCAACTTGGCTTTGCTCACTGGATAGGCGGTGACCAAGTGATCGTATTACTCGTAGAAAATGGGCCCGGTCAAGCATCTCGATCGACCCCCCAGACTCCACCGCCTCCACCACCTGCGCCAGGGCCGTCAGAGAGGGAGGGTGTGGTACACGCGGCGGTTGTTGGGTTTGTTCCCACGCACCTCAGCGGCGGGATCATGGCGAGACTTCACACGCCCTACGCATTAAACACGGTGGCGGAGCAGCGACAGACTCGCCAACGCGGGTCTCCCTGCACGGCGTTGCAAACGGCATCAAAGCGAGTGGTCCAGCCCCAGGGCCCTAGCCCCCAAATCCCCACCGCCAATCACCAGCCACCTCCAAGCCATCATCTCGAACCGTCGTGCTCGCCTGCCATCACCAACAGCACTTATCTCCAACAAGCACGTCCCTAGCGGCAGCCCAGGGCCGAGCTGCAGCGGCCGGGCCCGGGGGTCGATAACAGAAACGGCCATGATTTGCCCGCAAATCCCCAGAGAGGCTTCCCTGCGGATGAAGCCGCCCTGCTCCACCCCGCTCGCTGAAACAGAGAAGCTGCGGCTTGGAACAAGGAACGCTGACGGACGACGAGGGCGTCGAGCCATGCGCGGCATGTACTCGTACGCGGCCGCGTGTTCCAGATGACGGTCCACGGTCTACGTAGTCCATGTACCAGTACGCTGCACACGGCAATGGGGGGCCGCCCGAATCATGAACAAACGTCAAGGCTGGTCACCATCGCCAACCTCCATCCCTACTCCTATCTACGTCCAATCTGCGTGCGACACCGCGCCGCCAATCCATACATCACGCAAGCGCAGCGCCCAGCATACCCTGCCCAAACTATCGAGGTGGCGCGCGCGCCTCTGGTTGGCGCCTCGCTGCGGGAGTAATGACAAGCATCGGATCGACCCGCCGCGACGGTACTCGTAGTCCGTCCGTGCCGAACTACATCCCGAGCCTCCAGGGGGACGAGCTGGAGGTGCCTTCGTCCCGTCTCCCTCTTCCTTGCTTCTGTTCCTCGTTGTGGACGAAACGGCTCGGGATACGAGCCTCACATGAACACCGACCTGGCCTACGGAGCAATACCACGCCCTAGGCTGTAATAGGAACCGACGCAGTCATGGAGCGCGGCGTGCGTGAGCTGGATCTCAGCAACTACGGGCCCGGCTTCGGCCCCGGGTTCGTTGCCGATAGAGTCGGCGTCGTGCCGGGCCTGAGGTCGAGCGCTGGTGAGTGAAGATATGCCCCCTTTTCTTTTTTTTTTCCTTTTGTTATTTGCTTGTATTTTCACCGTTTTCGCGATTCTGCCCGAGCACGAGCCGAGGGTAAAGAAGAGTTGTTGTCTTCATTCTGCGAGCCTGGACCCTTCGACGTGTAGCAGCAAGAAGGGTCCTTGTGCGACGAGACGGTCATTCCATCTCGACATCAATATCCTGCATTTGTCCGCCAGTAGTTCTGGCAAGAGGATGAGCGTGATTCTCTCATCGAACCATCCGCCCGCATAACCCCGGATTAGCGCACGCATCGTCCGTGAAGCGTCACGCTCTCATGTCCTCTCTTACACCAAAACAACATTCATGAAATACCGTGCAGTTATGAGTCGGAATGACATTTACTGACTGAAATATCACAGCCTTCTTCTCTTTTCTCCGCGCGAACCTCGTCCTCACCCCCTCCGCCGTCTCCTCCACCACCAACACGCCCTCCCTCGAGCCCTCCTCCCCGCAGCCCTACCTCGCGCCCTCGTCGCCCTCGTCGCCCTCCCCCCTCGCCGCGAACCCGCCCTCACGCCCCTCGACGACATCCCGCCGCTGTCCCTCGACACCCTTAGCACCCGCGACGACAAGACCCAGGGCCTGCGCCTCGTCGCCGACTCCGTCGCCCAGATGGAGAAGCGGGCCGCCCGCGCCCTCGCCCTCCACCCGCTGTGCCTCGCCGCACTGGCCGCCGCCTGGGGCCTTGTCTACCGCTGCGCATACCTGCCCAAGGCAAGCAGTGACGCCGCCCGTGCCGTCCTGCTCGCTTGCGGCGTCGCCGTGGCGTACCTCCTCGCCATAAAGTACCGCGCCGGCGGCTACGTCGCCCTCGCCGACGCCATCACCTGGTCCTGGCTCATGCCGGACGGCTCCTACGGCGAGCAGGACATCATCCTTGGCGCCCGCTACGGCGACGTCCTCGTCGGCGCTCTCGTCCTGCACCTCGAGCCCAAGCGCGGCGCCGCCGGGGCCGGACCCCCCCCGCGCCGCAAGAACCGCGGCCGCAGCGCGAGCCTCCGCGGCGGCCAGGGCGTCATCCGCGCGTGGACCACCCGCCTCAAGGACCGTGGCCAGGGCGTCGGCAGGGACCTCCTGCTCGCCGCCGTCCGGAAGACCAAGGAGCAGTGCGGCAAGGACGCGCAGGTCTGGTTTGCGAGGGAGCACGCCAACAGCACCATGCTGCTGCCGCCTATCTTCAACGGCGCGTTCCGGCGGGATGAGAATCGTGCGGCCAAGGCGTTGGAAGAGGCGGTTGCGGAGTGGGAGGCAAGCAAGAAAAAGAGGAGGTGAGGGCCGGCGTTTGAAGAATGAGCGTGCCTTTTGTTTGCGAAAATCGGACCCTGGGAATGGTTGCTGTTACATTACATTCACTTGAGATACCCCGTTACTGATGAATTTTAAATACGCTCGTTGCGTCGTTGACGTGTTCATCCATTACAGTCATCACTCGTAATATTACTTGACTTTTCCCCAAACGCCCTGTCCCAGAACTCGTTGCCAGGCGTATATACCGAAACCGGCCACAACCATATAGCAAAGCCATAAAACAACATGAACCAGGAAATCAGTTCGCCGCCTGCCTTGGGCTCCTCGCTGCTCTAGAGCAGCCTGATCTGACCGGCGTTTGCAAGCTTTCGGTCCTAGACTTCCGTGGCACCTTTCCGCGCCTTCTTCCGGCCATCGTAGGTCTCGGGGTCGAAACCGTAAATCGGTCGACCAATTCGGCGAAGGCTATAGATGACCTGATGTCCATTGTCAGCTCAGCAGTGACCACAGAGAAAGATGAGAGCTGCGCCACGTACATCAGTTGTCGTGATTGTCTTTGCGTTACGATGCTCCACGAAAATGACGCAGGTACGCAGGATCTGCCACAATATTATTAGACAAGAAGCTCTAGAGACACTGCAGAGAGGACTTACAATTTCCAGTCGAGCCTTGAGCGCGGCGCGAACCTCAGGGTAGATTCCGCCCGAGATTCGTTTTACCCCTCCCCGTCTGGCTAATCGTCTGTGAAGGCTGTCAGAAAATACTCTCACGTTTCCACGACGCGAACAAGTCGCGAAAAGGCAACCCAGTCAGGGTAGCTGTCGTAGGTGCTGCGAGCTTACCTGATGTCTGGTTTCGCTGGACAAGGCTGTCAGCAGAGGACTCCAAGTTTCAATCTCAGGACGCAAAGAACTTACAGATACCCTGGATCGTATCCCGGATGATCTTGCTACGATACTGTTAGCACCGCATGGCGACTCCCTCGAGACCCAGAAACATACCGGTGTCGATTGCTGGCGAGGATGGTCTTTCCAGCCATCTTCCCTCTGCCTTGGCCCCCGCCGGGCTTCGCGCGAGCGGCCCCCGGTCCTCCACGAAAGCTTGGAGTGACCATGATGTTGAGGATATCCTTGGTGGTAGCTGATGAAAAGGTGGTGGTACTTCGTACTTTCGTACAGAACTTCGTTAAGTTCGGTTCCACACTCGAACAGCGGGGTTCTCAAATCGTGAGACTTGAGACAGAAGGCGGCATGGAGAGACCAGCTCGCGGCGGCAACACCCCTGCGACGAATCGGAGATGAAAGAGCGCAACGTTGGTGATGAGGGATTGATTGCGAGATTGATGCCTGGTGGTGTTGTGATGAAAAGGCACCACAGCCCCGAAGAATCGAGAACGGAAGGATAACCGCCTGCCCGCACGTGACCAACAAAGACGGACTACCTACGACTGAACACTCCAGCTGCCTGGCAGTTGAACGAACACTCAAAAGCACGTGGCTAATACTTGACTGATCAAGTCTTGAGTGTTCGGTAAATATAGGTGACATCCGCTGATGCGCACCCTGCAAATGCGTTTAGTTTACGAGTCCCGCCGCCCTCTGGGAGGAACCCCTCAGCACAGATTCAGAAACGAGATAGACAACCTCAATAGATCACACGCAACGACGAAACTTGTTTGTCAAAAGTAGGCTTCTTTTATAAGCTATAAGCAGTTAAACTTTTTGTTCCGCGATCCTCGCTCCAGCTGCTAGATACCCTTTGGGCCACATTTACGCCGACAACTCCAGCCATGTAGGATTCTTCGGTGATTGCCCGTCGAGCATCAGTTGCAAGGGCTGCCCGCCGATATCCCATTGTATCTCCCGTTTCACAGTGCTCTGCCCCGTTTGTTCCGTCCCCGCAACCATGCCATGCCATCACAACTCCGCGGGCAGGCAGTAGATTAGATTACTAATAAAAAGACAACCGTAACGCCGCCCATCCTGCGTCGCTGTCACCGATGGACAGCGACCTGCAAGACGCCCATCATAACAGGGTGTACTGGGAGAATCCTTGTGAAAGCCCTGGGTGTTGGAGCTGTCGGGGGCCAACAACGGGGTTAAAAAGGCGGCGAGGCAACTGCAGAGAAACGAACGGTAACGTGTCGCCGTCACCATGCATAATTGCGCTCGGCGTTGTGATACCCCAAGCCCTGTTGGTGCCGAGGCTCCTCAAGCAGTCGAGGGCGGCGTGGAAGCCGCATCTTGCTCCTCGGCGGCAACAGCGAAATCCTCGTCCTGGTCCATACGGGGTTTCTTAGACGGCCTGTCGGATTCCATGGTTTCTTTCGCTTCCTTCATCTCCAGCTCCAGCTCATCCAGACGCCTCTTGAGGTTGTTCTCGCGCCGATGGCTGTCCTCTAGCTGAAGCCGCAGCTGAGCTTCACTCTCCTGGGTAGCCGCCAGTTGACTTCGCAGCTGTGTCTGTTCAACACCAGCAACTTCCTGGCCTCGGCGCGCCGCGGCTTCTTGTTGCTCCAGCTGGCTAAGGCGGCCTCGGAACAGTTCGTTGATGACTTCTAGCTCGCTGACCCTTGTTTTGAGGCTCGAGTTGTGCGCCATGATTTGTTCGTGTGTCTGAGGGCTGTCGAGGCCGCGGTCTCCATTCATGGGTGAGCCAGCGCTTCCATCGGCGCCCGGCCCGCCGTTGAAACTGGTCTGGTAAGGGTCATCCACCATGAAAGACGGAATTCCCTGGTTGTACATCGACGGCGTCCCGGTGCGGGAGATGGGAGAGTCGGCGCCCTCATTGTTCCCGTTTGCGGACTTTTGCGCTGTTCGTATGGCTTGTGCAGCGGCGGCGGCGGCGGCATTCTGGGCGGACATCTCAGCACCATTCGCATCGGTTAGGAAAGGGAAGCTATCCACCTGCTGCTGCTGCTGCTGCTGCTTCGGAAAGGCGATTAGAAGCTGGATTGGTAGAGAGAGGAGCGGTAGAGAGACTGTACCTTTTTCTTTGGCGCCAGATCGGGGCGCATCGTCTTGACGCGATTGCGACTCTTGATAACGTCCGTCTTGAGAGAAATAGGCCGGGGTCGGCCGTGCAGCTTGAGAAACAGGCCACAGGCATTGCACAGGACGGAGCCAAACTCGTCGCGACGCCATAGCGGCGTCGTCGACGTTGTGCAATTTTGGCACGTAGGCTGCGAAGATGTGTTAGTTGCCATCATGTTGCCGGTGGACTCGGTGCACGTAAAGGCCGTTTGGAGACAGGAAGCGAAACGCGATAAATATTATCGTGATCGATAAGGATGACGGAGCAGGAAAAAAACTTTGGCTGCGCTGTGCATGATAAGACGAGATAGCCGGGTGTTGATTGGCAAGCACGAATTGCCCGTCTGGGATTAGCGCGACACGTATCGCGATAAACCACGTGACCGCGCATATCTTCGCGATAAGGATCGCCAGACGCGGGACAAAGGATTCGAGATAGTATCCACCACGGCCGGGCCAGCGAGCTTTTTGCCATTGGTCCCGATGGTTGCAAGGAGATATCGTCGCATGGACATGCCGATGTTGTGCGAGGGATTGTGAGGGGAGATGTCGCATGGTAGCGGAGGGGTTGGGCTCTGTCAGACTTACCAAGTTGCCGCCGCCGCTGGTAGCGGCGTGTGAGACTCCAGTATTCATCGGTGCTTGCAGTGGTGCGGTTGCCCTGGACAGAGACATGTCAGCACTGAGCAGATGTTGATTGGTGTCATTGGACAGCTGCGGCGCAAGAAGGATGCATTCTGGCGACAGACAGTGTCACGTTCAGTGACAGCTCACGCGTGATTGTCCCCAAGGACCGCCCCAGCCCCTCTGGCTGTTGCTTTGGAACGCCTCAGAAGCATTTGCGCAGGCTTACCTTAGTTGTGAAGATTCTAGCGCCGCATTGCTCGCGGCCAGTGCTGCGATGCCAGGCAGCATCGCAGAGGCAGACGTGGACGTTGAGCTCGGTCGGGAAATCGGGTCCATCGAATGCAGCGGGAACATCTGCGGGCCGTCCTCCATCTCGATAGGAGATCAGGCACGTTTGACTCGTGGCGCGGCTCACACGTCGAGGTGGTTGGCAGGATCAAGCCGCGGAGGCCGCCTCGCGCCGTCAATCTTGGTCGCGTCTTTGCGGATTCGTATCGGTTATATCCCTCCGTGATCGCCTAGGCGTACGAGGCCGTATGGCTTGCAAGATTCGCAGCGGGCAATAGGATCTGTTTTGTGGTCAAAGGAGGCAGGACGAGTTCGACTGGCGGTGGTTGGACGTGGCCAGCGTTGCGGCCGAGGAGGATAACGAGTGCGCGCCGGCTGGAAGGAGGCTGGCCACGGAACAACAATCTAAAAGTAGCGCAAGTGTACGGATAGAAAAGGCAGAATTGGAACCGAGTTGCCGCGAGGGCGATGGAGGGGACAGCGCGTTCCAAATTCAAACCGGCGGCCCCCTAGGTACGGAGTACAACAGTGCACTAATAAGTCGGAAGGCGGGTCCTGTCAATATAGCTGAGGGAGTCACGACAACCTGCTGTTTGGGCGGAATGCGATGCCCGCGCCATGCCATCGCTTCTGGTGTGCGAAGGCTCCAACCTTGTATTTCCCCATATTCCCCTGTTCCCTGTTCCTTGCAGTTCCTCGCTATTCCTGCCGTTCCCCATGACTTCGGGTTGAACCGGGATTCCACGAGTGCAAAGGTATTACAGGGTACCTCTCGGAACGCGATTTCTGATTGGCTACCTTACGGTACCCTGCAGATACAAAGCTGGAGTCTTCGCACACCAGAAGAGATTGACCTCGGCGGGGAAAATCGCAGGCCGTTTAACGGTAGCCTTTGCCAGATGAACTCGATCTTATCGATTGTGCAGCTGTTGGATCGGTCTCGCCGACAGGGCTGGCTGCAGGCACAGGGGCATGGGCGCCATTCGCAGGGACTGGGATCCGTGCCGTGGTCAACACTGCGGTGCTTCGCAGGTCCATCCGGCGCACGAGTAAATGCGAGAAACCGGAAGATGCAGGAATCGCGACTTGCACAACGGCGCGCACGTGTCAGCCCAGGCCGGCCAGAACCCGTCCGGACGTACGAAGCACTTCGTAATCCGTATTCGTTGCTTCTTGGCCAACGCGTCTGCTGGCAGATCGCCAACGTCATCCGCGTGGCTGGCAACGGAAAGCCAAGCAATCGAGTCAGCCCCACCAGCCTCCCATCCCTCTCCGTACCTTAGGCGGCCCGCATGTCGTTGCCGCTGCCGCTGGTTGCTCTGCCCTGCCCGCTGCCCCTCCATCTCCATGGCGAATTCACCCTGACCACCAAGACAGCGACAAACAAACGCCATATCCCGCCTGTCCCGCTGACACCGTCTGACTTGACCTCATACAACACCGTCTCCTCCATCCTAACGCGTACCCGCGACCCTTTGCATCCCGTCCGTCCCCGTCATGTTCAATTGGGCAAAGCAGCAGTGAGTGCCTGGCTCCCGCCCGCCCCTCCATCGTGCTCTCCGCCGCTGACCATGTCGCCCCAGGCTGGCCAACGTCGCCGGCACCCAGGAGCCCATCTATGGCCCCTCGGCCATCAAGTCGGTCGCCGAAGAGGCCCAGACGACGCCGTACACCGAGATCACGCGAGATGACCTGAAGTGGAAGGTGATGGAGTCGACCTGCGTCGAGACGGAGAGCTTCTACCTCTTCTCGGACAACGGCGACATTGCCCTCGCACAGGTCATCTACAGCAATGTTGCGTACGACGCCGCACCACCCCCCGGTTGCCTGCTTTTCTTCGCCGCACCAGGCCTGCTGACACACTTCTGCGCAGCGGCATCCGAACCACCAGCCAGTTCAACTCCAAGATATTCTCCAAAGACCCGGCCAAGCCCCACCTGTGGTGCTCCACGCCGCTGAGCAATGTCGAGTTCAGCGAGGACAAGTCGTCGTTTTACGCCGACGACTGTGCGCTCGAACTCTCCGACGACGGGAACTCGTATACCATCAAGAGTATGAATGACGAGAGGGCGATTGTTAATGTCAAGATCACAAAGACTGCACCCGGCTTCCAGGGCGGCCGGACCGGAACGACCAAGTATGGTACCGATCTGGAGAACCCGTGGGGGTCTATGAGACATGCCTTTTGGCCGCGATGCGCCGTCGAGGGCACCATCACCACCAAGGATGGCCCCATCGACTTCAAGGGACGGGCGCTGTACTCGTATGCCTTGCAGGGCATGAAGCCTCACCACGCTGCTGCGCGATGGAACTTTGCCGACTTCCAGGGCCCCAACTACTCGGCCATATTGATGGAGTTCACGACCCCGCCCTCGTACGGCTCCACCGTCGTCAACGTGGGTGGCATCCTCAAGGACGGCCAGATCGTCTCGGCCGGCTGCTCCAACCAGGCTATTCACACCACCGTCAATGATGACCCGGAGAACCAGTGGCCGGAGCCTAGCGCCGTCAAGTTTGTCTGGGCAGGCAAGGACAAGGATGGCAAGTCCGTCGACGCTGTGATTGAGGGCTCTCTGGGAGACCGAGTCGATAAGGTCGACGTCATGGCCGAAGTGCCGGGGTTCGTCAAGACGATTGTCGCCGGCGCGGTCGGAACGAAGCCTTACATCTACCAGGTTTGTAAGATCCTCCGTCTAACACGTCTCAATCTCTGACAGTGCTGTTCAGTATGCACCAAAGGTCACCCTCAAGCTCAAGATTGGTGACGAGGACATCTCCGAGGAGGGCCAGCTGTTCACCGAAGCGACTTTCATCTCGGAATAAGCTCTCTGCAAGGCTGTGTGGAGTTCTTTTTAGTTTGGGGAAGGCTGCATCTCTTTGGGTAATACGTCCTAATCAAGAACAGGCGTTGGAGACGGCATTGGTCACTCGCTTCGATATCCCCTCTTGTTCCTATGCATAATCGACACCTGGTTACTATTCATAGTTTGGTAGAATGCTAGGCGGACTGAGGCATGTCTTGTGGAAAATGCTCGGTACGATACATTGACAGCACAAACATACAATACATTTAATACGGGTTGGATTCTCTGCAGCCTGGAAGCGAAGCTGAGTGACGTGGCGGCTTGCTGAGAGATTCCTGCGAAGGTGGCTGGCTTCCGTTGGTGGACGGTAGCTGTCCGTGTAGCCATGGGACACGTCAACACCACACCCACCGGATTGAACATTAGAGTATGCATGAGCACGCGTTTTGGTAACATGCCACTGTGTTGGTCGAGGCTTGAAATATCAATGTGATGGTTCGCCCGTGAACAGGCCCGGCCGCCCCAAACACGCAGCATTCCAGACATTTGCGTCGTGCTGTCATACACCGTCATGCCTCACATGGCAGATTCTTTCGAGGATAAAATGCCGCACAGCCCGCCGGTGCTGCACACTCTCAGTAGCTCGTCACGAATTCACAAGATGCCATCGACCTCACACACAGGCGCGGCATACGTGCCGCTGATACCCTCGCCGTTGAACCCCCGGAGCCAGGAGGAGGCGGCGCTGGCGCTGCGGAGAAGGCATAGCAGGGCGATGCGCAGGAACACTGGGGTGAGCCCAGCGCAAAGATTGTTACGACGCAAGGCGGCGGAGGCGTGGCGGTCGCAGGCGCTGAAGAGCGAGGTTATGTGGTATGAGAGGAGGGCGATCGAGGCCCTCACGGCGAGACAGGTACGACAACACAAAATCAGTGGAGTCACTCTGTGCCCCATGGGTTTTACAGGGCTTGCAAAGCTAATAATTTCTGCTGGAAAGATCAAGACAGCCACATCAAGGCCAGAACTGCGGCCGCGAGAAGACACCCCGTTGTCTCGACTCGGCAGCTTGCGTTACGAACTCGAGCCTGGAGATGGCGACACCGACGACAAGGGAAATAAAGAAAATCAGGAGGAGGAGGAGGAGGAGGAGGAGGAGCAGCAGCAGCAGTACATGTTCCACATGCCGGATTTCGGCTTCTTCACGCCGCGGCGCGTGGTGCTCGCGATACTAGGCAGGATACGCATACTGCCCTCGTTCCAGATGAACCAGTTCCCGCGCTGCGCGGAGGCGACATCATGAGGGCCACGAATGAAGAAATGAAGTCATGGTTGATGAAGAAGAGCTTTGGACACAGGGTCTGTGCGCGTTCATGATCCAGCAGGGTTGCGTTTATGAGAGGCGTGGGCCTGCGTATACCCCACTGGTGAATTCGGGCTTGCTCGTCTGTCTATATGGCTATCAAGTACATGTAAATCATGGCAGGCTTCATATCATACAGTAACCAGGTTGGCGGGTTTATTGCCTCTCCTTGCCCGGAGCGGCGGGGTCTTTTGCCTTTTCTGACTCCTGCGGGTTTGACTTCGACTTGTCGCCGTCTTGAATCGCCTCCTCTTTCGTCTCTTTCGTCTCTTTGCTCGGCTGATCCTCCTGCAGCGCCTTTTCTACCTGCCAGATGGCTCGCTCCAGCTCAATCTCGAGGGCCGGAACGTCTAGCGTCTCGGAGAAGCTGCGGACTTGTTTTTGCGTTAGGAGCAGCCGCTCCTTGCCGGCGGGCTCCGCGGCGGGCGACGGAGCGGCTTTGCTGTAGAGCCGGTCTAATATCTTCGACGGCGAAGAGAGGAGGAGCTTGTTCTCGACGAGCCATTGGATGTGTTTGCCGCCCGAGATGGCTCTCCAATGGGACCAGGCGCGATAGACGAGGTAGAAGAAGGGCAGGTTGGGGATTCTGGAGAAGCGGGCGAGTTAGCATCCGGTTTGGGCACGATAGATTGGCAGCACATACACGGGCACCAGGGCAAAGGGTATCGTGATGGGCATGCCGATGAAGCACCACATCATCTTCTGCCGATGCAGGCCCTGCCTCTCAGTCGCCAGCTTCAGCGCCAGCCGCTCCGCCTTGTCGATGGGAATGGCCGCGGCGGGAAACACCAGCTCGACCTTGTCCTTGCCCCTGAGCTCGTCGTCGCGGCGGCGCGCCGACAGCGGAGGCACCGACTTGAGGCCCCATTCCTCGTAGGGGATGCGGCGAAAGGCGTGGTTGCCGTAGTCGACGACCTTGCGCTGCCAGCCCGACTCCCTCTTCTCCCACTGCGCCCACTTCTTGGCGGCCCAGGCGGCGCCCTTGTCGATGTAGTTGCGGTCCGCCGAGGTGGTGGCGACGTTGAGGCGCTGCGCGTACATGAAGGTGCGCCGCGTCGACACGGGGAGGAGGAAGAGGCGCATGGTCGGCGGTGCGCGCGATTGGACGGCGGGCCTGGTGCGCAATCGCTGCTCTGCGTGTATTTATGCGTACGTGTGCGGATGCGTCGTCGGTTGTTGAGTAACGATGGGCGGTAGGCAGGCTGGATGATGCGTGCGCGCGCCGCCGGCGGAGCTGCAGAGCTACCTGGACATGACGATGGATGCAAAGGAGGAGTGCGAAGCCCGGAGAGAGTTGGCGAGGCAGCAACAGGGAGCCAGTCGACGATGGTGCCGATGCTGATGCTGGACCGCCGAGCTGGGCCAAGCAGTGACGCACATGGCCGTCATCGTCATTGGCACTGGAAAAACTAGAGCCTCCACCGAGCCGCTGCGGAATTTGGCAGAGCTACCCTAGGGCTCTGATGAACAAGCGGCAACGGGACTCGAGCTTCAGCAAGCGATGGGTTTCTGGTTTCTACAATTGCGTCAAATAAATGAGTTTGATACTCCCCTTCTACTTTGCATGTATAGGAAGATCCAATGCCACATGCACCTACCCACCTGCTGTGCTAAAACTTGACGAAAAGAATGTGCCATGGTGCAGACTGATGCGCCCAACCCGTGCTAATTGGGCCAGAATGCATTGACCAGAGCACTTCTCGGCTCCGTTAGGCAGAGACCCTCACATTGTGTTGTGGTGTGTGTTGGGTTGCACGCAATCTCCTTATCATCATTACAAGTCTGGGCGACCCGAAAAGCCATTCGGCTCTACGAGATCTTGGGAATGGCTATAATTTCCGTTGCTCCGGCCCTCACCGGAGGACCTTGATGCGGTCCAAGGCTTTAGAAATCATCCGAAAGCTTAGTCATCGTGCTCTCCCATAATTACTCGTAGGGCCCACAAACGATCTAATATTATCAAATAACAATCGTGTTTTCAGCAATCATCGGGCGGATGGTCTAGTGGTATGATTCTCCCTTAGCAAGAGCAATCTGAGCGATTGCCCTCGCCCTCCTGGGAGAGGTCCAGGGTTCAATTCCCTGTTCGTCCATCAAATCTCAGTCTCGGGGGCTGGTTTCTTTTTGACGTCTTTTCTTTTTTTTCCTGTCTCCTTTTTTTGTTTCTCCATTCTTTTAAGACGGCGGATGGTTTAGTGGTGCAGGCATTCACACACGGCTCCGACCGAAGCTGAGCAACTTAGATTAAGTCTAGAAAGCGCTGTTGTGCCCACCGAATCGGGAGGGAGGTGCCGCCGCTTTTAGTGGTCTCGACAGTGTGCACCAAGGGGCAGTTGGAGGCTCAGCGGTATGTTTCTCAATCGCTCTAGCTTGAGCGGATGATGTACCGATGCAAAATTACGGTCTGCAGGGAATGCACCCGATGCTGTCCGCGACTAGATGATGCGGCATGATCCGAGATAGGCGACTTTCAACCGTGCGTAGCATCAACGAAAAGGTTGAGTTCGTCGACCACATGCTCTGATCCTCTCCATGCGCTGCGGGCTCAATAGCCCCTCGCTCGCCCAAGAGTCCTCCCTAGGCGGGCGGCCATGCAGATATTGGTGCTTCTCGGCTCATGCTCGAGTTGCTAAGACGTCTACATCCTAACAGAGTGCGCCCTTCATCGAAAAAGAGCGCCCCCTCCACCGGGCAAGTAAGAATCCCGCCTAATAAAGGTCAGCATCATTCTTCTCTCATCTGGCTGGCTTGATGGGTACAAACTCCAAATCATCGCGAGATCTGAAACCAGTCTCGCAGTTTCCCCAGAGAGAAAGTATCATGCTTCTTTTCAGAGGTCCAAAACTGTTCTTCATACCATCCAACAGTACCCAAAGAGTGCAGTCTCTTCCCAAAGGGTTGGCAGGAACCAAAGTCGATCAGGATGGGCATGCCTGCTTTGACCATAATGTTGTCCGGATTGATGTCGTTGTGAGCCAACCCTAAAGAGTGCAAATGGCCAAGAGCCGATTCGAGAGCCTCCATGAACTTGACCTTGTCAAGTTGTTGAAACTCGGGTGTTGAGGCATACTGCGTCAAAGTTCGGTCAAGTCGCTCCAGAAGTATCGCAGTGATGCGCCCGCGTTTCACATGACAACCGTAGTATTTGATGAAGTTTGGGTGAGGCGACTTGGAGATTTGTTCCATAATAAGGGTCTCTTCGAGGACAGCTCGGGGGACAAAGTTAGTGCCCTTCATTATTTCGTAACAGTTCAGGCCCGGCCGCTTCACGAAGGCCGATGTATCGTCCCAGGTCTCAGGCGCGATAGTCAAGCAAATATCCGCCGGAACCTCGGGGTAAATCTCTTCGTCCTTGACATATTGCAGAGCTGAAGTGAACTCCGCAAGAGTCATGTCCCGCTTGTTTTTCGACGACTGACCGAAGAATAGCTCCTCATCGTCAGTGATGAGGTAGAATGTAACATATTTCGGCTTGCCGGCTTCGGTATCGATGGCTTCGATTATTGTCAGATCTTGAAGTGATGTCACCGGCGGCGGTTTCTTGCTGAACTCGATCGCGCCCGAAAGGCTAGGTGAGTCCATTGGGGATCGGGTTTTGTGGTGGATGTCTAGATGAGAATGTAATGTAAAACTTGCGACTGGTAAATTGCGGGGTGCCGCTGACTTTTGAGGGGCAGTTGATGCTTATTAATCAGGTGTTGGCTGACTGACATCCAGTGTACGAGTAAATTATTATTACAAGTTCAGAATCAAATGTTGTTCGGTTCCGAGCCAACACACAGAGATGTGCACAACGCCTGTCTCTGCCCGTTAACCTCCACAGATCACGACGACGACTGCTACGTGAACTTTGACCCTCGCTCATCCTGGGAGCCGCATTGCCTTGACTGGGAAACAAGTGTTCACGGTGTCCGACACGAGCGTGAATCACAATTGGCGGCAGTCGCTTACGGAACGCAGCTCCGGGCTAACCCCACCAAGGCCCGGGCCGTGAGCCCCACTTATGGGCCGTTGTGCCTGAGCCACGTGAATGACCGCGGTTGCCTCACGGGGTCTCCAGGAGCGTGCAGTGGGCGACAGATGCGGAGGACCATGGACGGTGTGTCATATGGCGATGAAAAAGGGAGCGTTCGAGAGGCTCTTGGCTTGCGTTCCAGCATGCACGCCCTTTTGCTGTGACGTCGCTCCACGTGACGACTGGCGATCCACCCACCGCCATTTCGCCAGAGTCCAAGCGAATTCCTGTAACATCTTCCACCACGGAGTAACGGGACGGGCTTCTGCGCTCGTAGTCCTTTGGGGATTCGGCGCAAATACGAACAGCCGTGCTGGAAAGCCTGATCAACCTTGGCTGGCTGGTTCATGGCCAATCACGCAAGTGTGTGGTGCATCCAGGAACGGGCCTGGTTCAGGCAGGCCACTTGACCACACCCCGGGTCCATGCGCCCCGTCTGACTCGATTCACGCACGACCTTGGGTCGCCAGACCTTGGATCACAGCCTGCGGCGTGAGCGAGCCCACAGGTGCCTGCACAGGATTCAGGGCGAGTATATCTACACCTATAGCGGCCCAACGACCTCCGCGTGGCGGTTGGAGGCCATGCACGACCGACCCGCCGACTCCAATCAACGCCGTGTGCCGCAATAGGCCCATGCAGCGTGGACAGCCCTGACTGGCCGCCGTGGCTGCTATCATCACTCCTGCATCCCCTCGACTGCAGCCTGCACCCTCGACCGACGACGGGGCTTGATCGCCGCGGCTGCCGAGTCGAACCTAGAGCCCAACCCTCAGCCTGGGGCTGCGCAGAGATGGGGCTGGAATCACAACGAGACGCCGAGGACGGCGACGGACGACGGGGGCGACGAAGACACTACCGGAGCGAGTCGCGCGATTGGAAGACACAGGCTGAGGCGCCGCATGATTCGCCGCCTCACCCTCGGAGCGGCCAGGTACATAGGCCCGGCCGCAGGACATCGCGGCGCGCCGAGAGCTGCTCGAGGAGCCTGGATGCGACAGAGCCCACGATGCCGCCGCCGCCGCCGCAACTCGATCGGTCCTCGACGGACGTCTACAGGCGGCCGAGGCATTGGATGGCCTACGACGACGGACGGGATTCGGTCAGCGGTCGGCGGCACCTGCGACGAGATGCGTCTCCCCAGTACGATCGCCGCGACCGGGCGGCGGAGCACTCTGCATACTCGTCAGCCAGCGGGCTTGCATATGGCGAGGACGACGGCGACCATATTGAAGTGGTGGAGGAAGTGGACGATGACTCGACGAGACATGGAAGGGAGCGGCAATCCAGTCGCGACGATTACATGGCATCGTCTGCGGACAGGACATACCATAGGCGACGGAGACGACAACGGTACGCCGATGACGAAATGGAGGTGGTGCGGCGCCGCCATTCTTTTAGCGACGATGGCTCTCCGGCGCAAGAGTCCTCGCGGACGGCAGACAGAAGCGGATCTTCTCGCCAGGACCGTCGGCGGCAGATGCCGGATGTGATTGAGGACTCTCGTCCCCCGGTATCGTCCAAGAGGTTTGTTGACCCGCCTCGCCGGTACGAACGGTCGGGGCTAACTGAGTGGCTCCAGGGCCCTGGTGCGGCGAAGGCATCGGTCGGCCGAAGTTATTCAGCACGAGGACAAGCCCCGGAGGCCAAGTACAGTCAGATCCAATCGCAGCAGGGCCGGGTCAGTGTCCGGCGGGCCCTCTGGTATACTCGGGAGCATATTCGGTGCGCCGCCGTCGAGGCGCGGGTCTCCGGAGAAGCATCTGAAGGAGCCCAAAGCGGCCAAACGGTGAGCAAGATGAGGGAGCGAACTGGAAAGCGTACTGACTGTTGGCAGCGTTGAATGTGTCAGTTGCATGAGTGACATTTCGCCCTCCAAAGCAGCCAGGCTGAAGTGTGGCCATGCGATGTGCCGCTCATGCTTGGAGCGCATCTTCAAGCTCTCGGTGACGGATCCGCAGCACATGCCCCCGCGGTGCTGTACCCAGGATCACATCCCGCTCAAGCACGTGGACCGGCTGTTTGACGACCGATTCAAGAAAGCCTGGAACCGCAAGTTTGCCGAGTTTTCGACACGGAACCGCCTGTACTGCCCGTCGAGGAAATGTGGCGAGTGGATCAAGCCGACCAACATCCGTCGCGAGAATGGCCGCAAGGTTGCGCGGTGCGGTCGGTGCAGGACCAAAGTCTGCGGCACCTGCAACGGGAAGTGGCACGGGTCAGAGGACTGTCCCAAAGATGAAGAGACTGCCAGGCTGCTGGCCCAAGCGAAAGACGAGGGCTGGAAGCGGTGCTACCGGTGCAAGGCCGTTGTCGAGCTAAAGGAGGGCTGTAACCATATGACGTGGTAAGTACCCCGTTCCACAGCTACCGCACGTGGCAGCGTGTCGTTGCTAACTCGCCGGAAGTCGATGCGGTGCCGAGTTTTGTATGATATGCGGCGTCAAGTGGAGGGGCTGCGATTGCCCCTGGTTCAACGACAGCGGGTTCCACGGGGACTTGCTCGAGCACATGAACGTCCCCGTGCCGCAGATTCGGGGGGACCTGCGTGATATATTCGACGGCGAGGGCCCGCCGGCACCGGGCGAGCTACGGGGTCAGGGACAGCACATGGCGACGACGATGTCGCTGCCGGTCCGGCCGCGGCCTCGGAGCTACCAGGAGGAGATGCTCCTTCGACGGCTGCAGGAACAGCGGGACGCAGACGTGGCCCGACATTTACAGTATCCCGATGATTACTACGAAGAGCATGACATGATGGGCGGCGTTGGCGATATTCACGGGGTTGGAAACGCGGCAGGGCACTATATGAACGACGACTACAGACGCGCGGGTCGGTATAGGCCAGCGATGCCGCCGCCTCGCGCGACGATGGTGGACAGAGGCGCCGACTACGTGGCTGATGTCGGCCGCGCACGAGGCAGTCGAGGAGACTCGATGGAGCGACGACTGGCGGATCGACTGTCGGAGTCCCGGTCGCTGCGGCCGGGGATGGCGCCCATGCCGCCGCTGCGGTCACCACCGCGGTCGCCACCCATGGGACCGCCCGCGGACGTGGGCATGGGCATGGGCATGGGTATGGGCGTCGTGCCGGCACCGCCGGGACGCGCGCTGCGGCAGCACAGCATCGAGGAGGAGCTGTACAACACGGCGGCGCACGCGCCGCGATCGGAGCGCGTCGTGGGCGGGCGCATCGCGCGGGCGTACGAGGACGAGGTCGAGGTGCACTCGCCGAGGAGCAGGCGGCGGGCGCGCGAGGAGCGGCCCAAGTCGTCGGACATGGCGGGCCTGAACGGGCACGGCGGGCAGGGCATGAATCGCGTGTCGCAGTGGAGGAACTTTGTCGAGCCTGGCGTTCCGGAGGGGGAGTCGACGGTCGGTCATGCTTGACGGCCGACTGTTGTTGCTGTTTGCGGTGCCTGTCACATTGGGGACATATAGCGTGCAAGTATATACGGAGTGCGGGTTGCGGTCGCTGGGAGCATTGGTTTGCGGGCTGCTGGTCTGTCACATGTCTTGTCATTGCCGTTGGAGGCGTTAATTTGCAGTATTACTAAACGAAATGAGGCAACTTGAGAAGCCGGCTCTCCCGACCGTGACTGAGGGCCATCTGAGGGTGTCGCGTGATGCCACGAGGAGGGCATGGCTCGTGATGATGGCTAATACTGTGGTGGCGTCACAATGGCCCCCACAGCCAGCGCCCCTGACGCTGCTGGATGCGCTTCAGTGACAAAGACCCCTGCAGCCGTGGCCGTTGGTGCCGTCATCGTGCTGCGGGCGCCGTCTGCTTAGCGGGCGTCTCATTGTCACCCTGGCGGCCTCCCTTGCCCGGCACTCCCCAAGGGACCTAATCAACTGCACCACCACCGCCAGCTCAACTCCCTGCCTCGTCCCTCTTCGTCCCTCTACGCCTCCCTGACTTGCTCGTCGCGTCTGCTCCGTCGCCTAGATTGGCCGAGCGAGCGTTTCTGTCTGCTCCCCTCCGCGAATCTGCCCCTTGGGCTGGCTTCGCGGTGCCACGTGCGAGGATAATGCTTGTCGCAGTTGACGACAAGCCCCGACCGCTGCCGACGAGCAATCAACAACCTACAGATCTCGGACGCGCCCGACGACCCCTGCCCTCCCTGGCCCGACTCGAGTCAGAGGCTGCAGCATGCTCCTCCTCCACCAGGTCGGCAGCGTCAAGATCGGCGAGGTCGTCCGCTACACCCTCACCTACACGCCCTCGCAGGACCGCATCCTGCCCTCGCCCGAGAGGCTCTTCGTGCGCATCCGCAACACCTCGGCCATTGCCCTGCGCGCCGCCTTTGTCCACGGGCCCTACACCCTCTCCGTCTCGGCGTACCCCTCGGCGTTTAACCCCAACGAGAAGTTCGCCAACCCGCGCCGCTATGGCGTCCCCGAGTTCGAGCCCATGCTCAAGGCCGGCGGCTCCTGGGAGTGCGAGCTCGTCGTCCCCGATGACATCCGCCAGGCGGCCGGCACGGGACGCCACGGAGGCTTCGGCAAGGTGGCCGAGCACGACGAAGCGTGCGCGAGCTGGGTGATTGAGGTGTCGTCGCAGGTCATCTTCTCGACGTCGGCCGCCGTGGGCTACGAGGTTGTCGTCGCCCGCGACCGCAAGTCGCTCAACCTAAGCCAGTCGCTGCCCCTCGTCGGCAGCCAGACCCAGCTTCCGCAGCCGGGCAAGGTTAGCGACCACCAGCAGAGCATCGGGGCCAAGGACGGCCACCATCCGGCGCAGCCCAAGGGCGTCTTCTCGCGCGCGGTACACGTCAAGGTGGAGGATACGGCAACGCTCTGGAACACGCCTAGGCTGCCTGGCTGGGACGATGCCGGCGATGAGCGCGTGCACCATGGCCAGGGGGCGGATATACCCGTGGAGAGCATGGTCAAGACGGGCGACCAAGAGACGCAAGAGAACAAGATGCCCAGGAAACAAAAGAACATCCACCTGGTGGTCCTAACACACGGACTGCACAGCAACCTTGGAGCCGATATGCTCTTCATGAAGGAGAGCATCGATGCTGCCGCCAGGCAGGCCAAGATTGATGCCAAAGCCAGGCGGGCGAGGAGGCGGAGCTCCCGAGGATCGTCGCCCACTTCACGGCCAGACTCCGATGGCGGATCCGAGAAAGTCGAAGAGAAGGGCCCCGAGTCGAACGGCTTGAAACACGACGAAGCCGACGTCGATGACGACGACGACGACGAGGAGGTCATTGTGCGAGGATACTCGGGAAACGCCACCAAGACGGAAAAGGGCATAAAGTATCTCGGCAAGAGGCTGGCGAGATATGTGCTCTCCATGACTTACCCGGACCAACCCTTTCTCCCCATTTTCAAAGGCTCCGGCGAGGGCCATGGCGAGGGCATCAAAGGAGACCACCACCACCACCAAGATGCTGATATGAAGCAGGCGCACAAGCACAGCACAGTCCTGGTAGACCTGGACAAATCGCGACGCGAAAAGCACGAGCGGGCGTACAAGGTCACCAGCATCAGCTTCGTTGCGCACTCGCTCGGCGGGCTGGTACAGACGTATGCGGTCGCGTACATCCAGAAGCACTCTCCCCAATTCTTCGACCTCATCAAGCCCATCAACTTCATCACGCTGGCGTCTCCCTTCTTGGGGCTCAGCAACGAGAATCCGCTGTACGTCAAATTCGCGCTAGACTTTGGCCTCGTGGGGAGGACGGGCCAAGACCTGGGGTTGACGTGGAGAGCGCCGACGATTGCGCGGAGCGGCTGGGGAGCGCTCGTCAGCAACCTGGGCGAGTCGGCGCACAAGAAGGTGTACGGGCAGACACAGCCAGAGTCGAAACCCTTGTTGCGGATCCTGCCCACGGGACCGGCGCACACGGCGCTGAAGAAGTTCAGGAACAGGACCGTCTACTCCAACGTCGTCAACGACGGCATCGTCCCGCTCCGTACAAGCTGCCTTTTGTTCCTAGATTGGCAGGGCTTGGGACGTGTCGACAAGGCACGAAGAGACGCCGGACTCGTCGAGACAATGGTCGGGTTCGGATGGGCGGAGCTGACGGGCACAAACATGGTGAGCACGCGACAGAAGTCGCTGCCTAGCGACGGGCAGCAAACCGACTCGGGGGCAACCACGCCACGAGAGACGCTGCGCCAGGTTCCCCAGCCGTCGAGCGATGCCATGCATGAGGATGACAGGGCCAGCCTCCGGTCCATACCCACGGCGTACAATGACGACGACGCAACTCGGTCAAACGCGAGCGAGCCCAACAGCCCTGCTGGGCCGCTGGCCGGCTTCTTTAACCTCTTTAGAAGCAACGAGCCACCTAAAGAACAGCATATATCGCAGAAGCAGAAGATGATTCTGCGCAGGGGTCAGACGATGCCCCTCGACCAAGCACAGTCGGGCACAAGCAGCCCTGCAACCAGCCCTAGCACATCGGAGGGGTTTAACAAACCCTTCAAGGCGACCTCTGGCAACGAGCTGGAGGACGACCCAGAGAGCGTCGTGGCTCCGCCAAAGACGACGTTCTTCGAGTCGGCGGGCGATCTCCTCAACCCAAGCATGCCTAGCGTGGACTACATCATTGACCCTACCAGACGGCCGCGGGCAATCTTTCACGATCGAGTTTATCACCCAACCGATATCCCGCCTCCTCCCATGAAGAAACGGCCGGCCACGCTGGTTCGCCGCAAGACGTTTAACAGAGAGTCGTCTGGCTCGCAGCCGTCTGCGGGCGCGAGCAGCGGGCCGTCGTCGCCGTATTCGTCCATCAACCATGAAGATTCGATGAACTCGACAAAGGACTACGACGACACTGCCAATACTAACCCCGACAAGCATCCGGGAGAAGTCGTGGACGGATCCAGCATGCGCGTCGAGGAAAAGATTGCGCGAGGCTACCACCGGGACCTGTCGTGGCGCAAAGTGCTCGTCAAGCTGGAGCCGGACGCGCACAACAACATCTTTGTGCGGCGCATGTTTGTCAACGCCCACGGCTGGCCGGTGATCAAGCACATGGTGGACGCCCACTTCAGCGACTCTGCGACGGCGCGCATGCGGACCGAGGACGAACACGTCGGCGAGCGCGCGCTCGACATGAACCAGCCGCCGGACGAGCACGGCGGCGAGACCAAGGCGGCCCCGTCTCCGAGCAGCCTCGACAGCGCCAGCGCCAGCGGCCCCGACGGGCGTGACGAGAGCGAGGCCCGCGAGGCTCTGGACTCGGTCCCCGATCTGCCTAGGCCGCAGGACAGCGACCTCTCGTCGGCCTCCCACGGCACGCCGCGCATCGGCAACCAGGACGGGGCCGACTCGATGACGTGGAGCGACCGCGACTGGGTAGACAGCGAGAACGAGAGCGATGTCGACGTTTGGGGCGACGCGAAGGAGGACAAGCAGCAGCAGCACAGGGATGGGCGCAAGGCGCCGCTGAGCCCGACGTCGTGGAACTGGGCGGAGAAGATTGTGGGAAAGGGGGCTAGGGGGAGGAGCAAGAGTCCGCAGGGGGGGGAGTAAGAGTTGTGGGGAAGGGGCGCAACGTCAAGCAGCAAGGACGCGGGTATTACTAGACTAGAGGCGTAATATAATTTAATTTAATTAGGGCTATGGATGGGAGATGTGCGGATGCGTCGTGAGTGCTTCCCAGCTGCGAGCGAGCAGCTCATCACGCACATATACATGTGCAGTGCAGCACGAACAAAGAATCTCGAGAACATGGTCCTCGATAAAGCAAGCTCGGGCCCCGTTGTTAGTGAGCTCCCCCATTAAACAAAGACTGACAGGGAGTTTGGCAGGCAGAGAATAGAAACATAAGGACGCACAGTGAAGCACGAACAAAGAGTCGAGAACCTGGCTCCTTCGATGAAGCAATGCCGGACACTATCGGTTAATGGCTTCCCCTGTATGGAAACAACAATCACGCCTAGTGAAGCACGAACAAAGAATCTCGAGAACCTGGCTCCTTCGAAAGCAACCCCGGACCCTTGGGTTAGCGATTTCCCCTATTGAAAAGGCCTGACGGGGAGCCTGGCGAGCAGAGAATGCAAACGACAAACTTCATGGACGCGGCGCCGCTATATCAGAGTCCAGCACATCTGTTTCTCGCCAAGCTCACAACGCCGCCCGCCGTCGATGCAGACGCAATCGGCGTCGACCTTCCACGGCTTCGGGCAGCTGCCTGCCGAGCTGCGCAGGGAGATCTGGCGGCGCGCGCTGTCGTCGACAATGGTCATCATCACGTACACGGCCGCCACGGGGTTCCGCCCCCTCGGGCCGACGACGTGGGGCATCCGGCTCGCCTGCCGCGAGGCGCGCTCCTGGTTCGGGCAGACGCACCGCGAGATCCGGCTCGACTGCGGGGGGGATTCGGTCTGGATCAGCGACTTCACCGTCCTGCGGCTGCGCGACCGGCTGGGCAGCTTCGACTGCTTTGCTGGCCTGGATGCGGCGCGCCGGCTGGGGGTGCTGCACGTCGCGCTGTGCTATGGGCACGGCGGGCCCTGGGCCCAGGGGCACGAGGAGACGGTCATGGGGTGGCTGGCTGGCTGCTGTCCGTCGCTGCGCACCTTCATCATGCAGACCACCAGGGTGGTTCCCCGGGAACTGCGCCAGCTAGTATGGTCCGCTGGGTCGCTGGACGGGGACTGCGAGCTCTACGGCGCATACGACGCGTGCCTGGTCGGGGGCGATCCCGCGGCGGGGAATCGATGGTCGGTATTCAGGTTTGAGCGGGATGAGGTTTGGGCCAGCGCGGAGAAGTGCTTTGGGGGCTCGACGGTGCGAGTGCACCACATTGTAGAGCTGCTGACGCCGCGTTCTGAACCTGGCACTGCCGTGTGCTGACCGTGGGGAAAGGAAACATCGAGACCTATGGAATATGGATGACGAATAGGAGCGCTCTTTCAAGTCAAGATGCCGCGTTTCTACATGTGTGAAGCCCTACAGAACCGACACTCGCGTCGGGCTTCACCCTTCCACCTGCGTTGACACCGCCGACCATGCCTGACGGCTCGCGTGCCGGGATCCATCCAGACATCACTCGTCGAAAACCACCGAGGTGATCTGGCCCTCGAGCGCCGCGTAGCCCGCAAAGGCGCCCAGCCGGCCCGACGCGGGGTCCCGGCGCACGAGCGCGACGCGGCCGTCGTTCTGCAGGCCCACGGCGAGCAGCGTGCCGGCCCGGTTCATGGAGAACTGGCGCGGGTAGCTGCCGCCGGCGGGGACCTCCTGGAGGGCGCGCAGGGATCCCGTGGCGGCGTCGATGGCGAAGTTGATGAGCGGGTCGGAGGGGATGGCGGTGCTGTTGGCCGCGTCGAAGTTGGGGACGGTGAAGGTGCTCTCGTTGCGCGAGGAGACGACGGCGAAGTTCTGGTCGGGCTGCGGCGGGTTAGCACAGTTGACGGGTGGGTGTGCACCGTGGACGCACCGAGACGACAATCTCCGAGGCGTACGCCGTCTTGGGCACGGGCTTGCCCTCGCCGTGCGCGCCGATGGTCCACAGCTCGTCGAGGTGGATGCCCCCCGCGGGGTACGTGACGCGGTAGCCGACGATGGTGCTCGCCAGCTCCGTGACGAGGTACATGAAGGTGACGCCGCGGCGCACCGCAAACGCGGCGTGGCGCGGCCCGCTGCCCGGCTTGACGTCCACGGGCGGCAGCGGCGCGACCGTCAGGTTGGCGGAGCCGCCCACGGCGTACAGCCGCACCACGTCGGCGCCCAGGTCCGGCACGACGATGAACCGCCCCGTCGGGTCGAGCAGCGCCTGGTGCGGGTGCGGCGCGTCCTGCCGCGCCGGGTCGGCCGCCGGCTTCGCGAGCTGGAACGTCTCGGTCTGCACGTGCGCGATCTTGGCGGGGTCGGCGACGTCCCACGTCGAGAAGGCCGAGCCGCCGCTGCGGGCGTCAGCCTCGCCGGACGGAGCGGGTCGCGGGACTCACTAGTGCGCAACGGCGAGGCCGCTGTTCCCGGGCCCGTACAGCGCGCCGCTGACCGGGCCCGGCGGCGTGTCCAGCGCGCCCAGCCGGGTGAGCGCCCCCTGCGCGCTCGTGCGGAACGCCGACAGCGAGCCGCCGCCCGACTGCACGCCCTCGTCCACGCAGAAGAGCGTCGACCGGCCGTGGTCCAGCGTCAGCCACGACGGGCTGCCCGCGCAGCCGTCCGTCGACGCCAGCGTCGCGAGCTTGGGCGCGCCGGCCGCGCCGTCGGCCGGGCAGGCCAGCGTCGTGACCTTGCCGCTGTAGGACGACACGTAGAGCATGCTGGCCGAGGCGTGGGCCGCGAGCAGCGACGAGACGAGGCGGGCGGAGAGTGGGATGGGCATTGTGAGGGGGCGAGGGCGGGATCTGGCGAGAGGGGGGCGGGACGATGGGCGTTCCGCCGTGAGACGAGGAGACGAGCATTCTAATACTTGCCTCGGCGGGCAGTGAATCCGGCGACCAGGGCCCGTCCCGCCCCACGCGAGGATACGAGTAAGCATAAGATGAGAGAAAGTCAGGGACTCGCCATCCATGCCGCCCAATGCGCCAGCACCAGACAATCAATCCATTGCAACCAGGAACAAGGAGCCCCCCCGGCTTCACCCCAGCAGTCGTCTGATCACCGCACGTCCCAATTCAGCGGGTCCTCGCCCCGAGACAGGCCCGTCCAGTCCTTGAATCTCGTGCGACTCGTTGACCGGCACTGAATGGCTTCTTTGTACGCAGAATACAGCGTGTCCTTCTGCCGAGTGCTTCGTGTTCGTCTGTCGACGCACTATGTGGGGGACCACGCGCCACAGGGCGCTACTGCAGGTTCCCCGCCCCCACGATCCCCCCCACAGGCCACCATCGCACCCGAGCATCAGAGCTTGACGAACCTCGAGCAGCTACTTGGTACGCCCGCCCATGTTTAAGCATCATCTCACCAAGTGGTATCTTCCCGTTTTATCCCCATTTTAAGCCATCACATCCTCCATCAAAATCACCCCGTTCGCCAGTCTCCATGCTGATGCCCCCCACGCCACACGTTCACGCCTTTTCATCCGCAAAGTCCTGGGCAGCAGGCGTCGCCGTGCCCCTTGAGAGAGACATGCTGTACGGTGCCTAAATACGTCCATTTCAGTCAGCTTCGGCCCAAGAAACAGTCGTAAAAATGTGGGCACGGCCATACCAGCACCTCCTTTGCGTTGCAGATCCTCCACGCAAGCTTCCTCACGTTGCGGTCCGCGAGCACCACCGCCGGCGCAAACTCGATGCCAAACATCTCGCGGATGGCGTACACGATCCTCCTGGAGTACTTGCTGTCCCGCTCCACGTGGCTGCCAAACGGCTCGTCGACGGTGCTCGGCGCAATGTCCGGGTCGCGGTCCAGGCAGTTCCGGATCACCGGCAGGATGGCCGACTCGACCGCCGTGGCGTACATGCCCTTGGCGTCCACGTCGACGTCGTCTTCGGCGAACTGCCCGATGTGAATCTCAAACGGCTCCGAGATGGCAATGACGTTGTGGTTGCCGTCGTGGTGGTACCGGAACTCGAACACGCTTTGCGTCCACCACAGCTTGTCGCCCTCGAACACGACTTCGCCCTCCACCATGTCAGGCTCGGACGCGTCCTTCTTGGCCAAGCCATGCTCCGGCGTCACGATGCTGCTGTCCGCCGTAAACGCATCGTAGCTCCCGGCATTCGTCGGCGCCCAGCGGCCGAGGGACGACACCTCCGTTGCCTCCCTGGAGCGGTTGTCCGTAACCATGTAGAGGCCGATCCAGTCCTTTTTGCTGTGGCT
Source organism: Tolypocladium guangdongense (assembly GCA_022114105.1). Classification (NCBI taxonomy): domain Eukaryota; kingdom Fungi; phylum Ascomycota; class Sordariomycetes; order Hypocreales; family Ophiocordycipitaceae; genus Tolypocladium; species Tolypocladium guangdongense. The sequence goes on along the minus strand of NRQP01000001.1, from coordinate 2,399,492 downwards.
TGCCGGAGCTCGCCACTTGACCCTCAGCGGCGCGCCGTACTCGTAGATCATCGTCTTCACAGCCTTGGGAAACCGGCCCGTCAAGCTCTCCTTGCCCGTGGCTCGGCCCCGCGATGACGCCTGGGCCGAGACCGTGCCGTCCACCGACAGCGAGTACTGCTTGGGGTCCAGGCCCGCCAGATCTGGCGCGATCCTCGTAATCGTGAGCCGAGCCGGTGCCATGTTGAACAGCGCCGACGTGTCGCGCACAATCGTCTTGACGCCCGACGCAAACTTGGGCCGTGCCGTGTCGAGAAAGTCTTCCACAAAGTGGGTCGTCTCGTCGAGCACCTTGTCCATGCTCTCCTGCCAGCCCTTGACGGGCGGCGGCAGCGAGCGCTTGATGAACTTGGTGAGGCCGGCCTCTCGGCGCAGGCTTCTGCCGTACACCTTTTGCATGTGCGGCCTCTCGATGAAGGAGAGGTAGAAGAGAGACAGGATCTGCGTCACGATGGCCATGATGAAGATGGACCTGCTCCACGTGATGAGGGCGGCGCCCCAGACGCCCGCCGTTCCAAAGATCCTCTCGGGGTTGTTCAGGAACCGGTAGATGGACGTGTACGTGAGCTTGGCCTCCTGGTCAAAGAAAAAGTCGCCGCAGAACCACCCAAACTCGCCGAGCGAGCCGTAGACGCTAAACGCCGTCCACAGCTGCAGCGCCACCAGCGACGCGCCCACGACGTGCTTGAGGAGCACCAGCCCGTAGCCCCAGTCCGCGGGAGGCGAGTACATCTTCCAGCACGCGGCCACAAAGGCCGTGTTGCACATGATGGTGCTGATGTGGTGCATGCCCTTCCACTGCCGCCACGCCTCGCCGGCGCTCTCGCCATACTTGAGAAAGTGCCGCGTCCACATCTTCGTCTTGGACTGTCGGTCGAGGATGATGCCGAGCCCGAGGTGGTACCACACGCGCCAGGCCAGCGCGTGCACCACCAAGACGGCTTGCCAGAGCGGCGTCGACGGCGTCACGAGCGTCAGCACGGCTACGTACAGAGGGAGGATGACGGCGACACAGTCAGGCACGCGGAAAAAATCCATGTTGCCGAAGCCCACCATGTCATGCACCGCCGCCGGCGACCCTTGAGGGGGGGAAGCAGAGGGAGCGGTAGCGGCAGCGGCAGCAGCCAGGCGGTCCGAGACGTCGTCGTCGGCCGAGTCGAGCATCACGCCGGCATCGCTTTGGCTCCGGGACGGGGCCGTCTTCCGCGGCGGCGGAGGGTTATACGTCTTCTCGATGTGGGGGTTCTCCACCGTCACCAGGAAGGCGAACTGAGCGAGGTGGGCGACTATGGAGATGAAGAGCACCTCGTAGCTGGCGGCCATCATCGAGATGCCGTAGTAGCCGGCGTAGCCAATCGAGTACATGGGGTGCGGCGCCATCTCAAACACGCCGTCAAACGTCAAGTCCTGGTCGACGAGATAGAAGAAGTCGCCCCAGTACCACGCAAAGTCCTTGACGACGCGGTGGGCGTCTAGCTTGACCCACAGGTTGAAGCCGACGAGGGTGATGCCCAGCGACCACCGGGCGACGCCCATGAGGCTGCCCTCGCCGTCGGGGGTGTGGCCGCAGACGACGGCGAAGAGGCAGTATGACACGAAGTCACACATGAGGATCAAGTCCACGACCCTCCGGAAGACCAGCCACGTGTTGTACTCGATGGGTGCCTTTTCGAACGCGTAGTCCTCGGGTATCTTGGCCTCGAGCTCGCGCTTGAGCAGCTCGTAGAGCCATGGTCGCGGGTTCCTGCCCGTCTTGGGGTCCTCGAACAGCCTCCAGCGCAGGGCCCAGGTGATGAGGCGACGGTGGTGGGACTGGATGTGCAGCAGGGTGCCGATGCCGATGTTGTAGGCCGCTCTCCAGCACAGGAAGATGAGGGCGAAGACGGGCCGTTTCGAGCTAGCAGGCAGCGCAAAAGCCAGCAGGATGTGAAGCGCCAGGATTCCCAGGACGACCACGTCGGACAGGTTCTTGGGCTGTCGAGGGTCGAGGAGCTGCGACACCATGTCATGGGTCGTGGGCACGACAAAGACTGCAGACCGAGCGCCGTGTCAGCGGGACCTGCATATGCCTGATGCAAGCCATTGCTTACGCACCTGTGCCGTCTGGCGTCCGGCCAAACGTCTTCTTAGGCTTCGTGCTCTCCTGCTCCGGCAAGAGACCCTCTGAGGCAGCAAGCTCGGAGTCGACGCCGTTCACCGACTCCCCGCGAGTCCGCCGCTGGCGGAGATCGGCGCCGTCGGACGGAGTGTCAACGGCGGTGCTCATGGCGGCGACGACGTCGGAATGGGCGCTTTTGACAGCCAATGCGAGTCCAAGAGGAGGGAGAGAGTTGGGGGTCGGCAGGATCAAGGCCAATGGCGCGGGAAGTGGGCTCAATTCTTATGTCTTGCGGTCCGCGGTCTTCGAATCGAGCTACGGCATCCGTCTGGCGCTAACGGGAGAGACGCAGCGCTCGCGTGCCGCAAGCGGAAGTGGATGTGTACACCAGACGTCACCACTCTGCAACTCTGCAAGGCGAGGCCGGGTCTGCACGTGTCCAGAGTCGGCGGTGGCAGGTGGGTGGGTTGCAGCGCAGCGTCGTCAATCTCGCCCCGCCCGCGGCTTGGAATTTCTCGCCGAGCCGACTGGCCCAGGCGATGGCAGCGCCCGTCGAGTCGCATTGTCGCATTATTTGCTGGCCCGCGTCTCGCGCCTCCTGGAATGAAAGGGTCGAGGCACGTCTCAGTGCCGCGCAGGCCCGTCAGGTCACGCTCCAGCCTGCGTCCCACTGTTGCTGGCCAGCCACGGCATTAATTGGTTGCCCGCCGGTGAAGCAGAAGCCCGAGCTTCTTTCTCCCCAGCGAGGCGACCAATAACTTCGGATCGAGTTCCGATCGTGGTATGGAGGGTATGGAGTCTATTATCGACACCGTCTTTCACGCCGCGCACACGCCCAATCTCCATCACCATCGTCGCGGCGTCCATGGATGCCCGAATACATACAGAGCCCACTCGCTGCGCAGTCAACACGGGAAACCAATAATACGCGGACCACTGATTAACATCCATCCCAACATTCGGCAGCGCGGCACGATGCTGCAGGCCTCGATGGGAGCACTTCGTGCTGTTGAGGCCTTTTCCATAGCCACTGGGCATGCATGCATCGGTTCACATCTGCCTCGTAATTACCGCCTCAACGAACACGGCATAGGCCGCCAGCCAGCCACGGTTTGTTGTTGCGTAGTAACCCGAAGTGGAATGCGGTCACGATGTGGCACCGAGTCTAGGCCGCTGCAAAAGCATGTGATTTGCCTGGTCAAGCCACGACAACTCCGCTCCCTGGCTGAGGAAGCCCGCCTCACTAACCCAAACAGCACCACCCACAAAGGCGTCGACAGCATCGCCCAGAAGCAGTCTCCATATGTCCAGCTCGCAGCCGTAAATGCATCAACCGTGTCCCTAAACAGCCTGTGACAAGAGAGAACCAGCCTACGCAGCCTTCTTGGCAAACTCGACCCTGAGAATGAGATGCTTGAAACCATATCCGTCCATCTTGTCGCAGGCTTTGACGGCATCGCCGCGGTCTGCGAAGCTGATAAAGGCGAATCCCTTGGCCATGCCGGTCTCCCGGTCCTTGGCGAGGAATACTCTGGTGACTCGCCCGAAGCGCTCGAACATGTCCCGCAGCTCGCTCTCCTCTGCCATCTCGGAAACCTGGCGGAATCATGGTTAGCCCGTGCACAAATGCCGGACCGTCGCCGCAACTTACGTTGGTGACACGCAGTGTCGCAAGGTCGTCCCGCTCGCCGTACTTGGATCCTCCCATCCGCTCTCCGGCTGAAGCGCCAGCGGCTCCTCCGCGCATCGCCGGAGGCACATATGATCCCTTCTTTCCAGCCCCCGCGGCGCCGACGTTGGCATCGTCGGGCATTCCCGCGGCAACATCCGCCGCGCCGCTCTCGCCGATGGGCGCCATAGTGTCCTTGTACGGACACCTGGCCGTGAAATGCTCGCCGTTGCAGATACGGCACTTGACCTTCTTGTCCTTCAACTTGTCCTTCATCGACTGCGCGTTCGGGTCTTGGCTCTCGTCCTTGGCATCCTTGCGCCAGTTGACACTGGGCCGGAATATGATGTTCTCGCCGACGGACGTCGTGTCGGGAGCCGGCCCGGCGCCGTCCTTTGCGCTCTGGCCGAACTTGCCCCATGTCTTGCGGTCGGCGACGCGCGGGTTAACCGTCTCGGTGTGGGTGACGTAGCGGATGCGGCGCGTCGTCTTCACTTTTTGGCCGTCGTCGTTGTAGCGGAAGGCAATGATGGTCTTGGTGCCATCCTTGTTGGAGATGGTCTGGGGCGGCGGCAGGTCGGTGGTGGTCTCCTCGATGTCGTCGTCGTCGGCCCAGTCGTGCCTTTTTGATGGTGGGGTTAGCCGCGAAACTCGCCCTCGGGGTGAGGACAGCTGCTCACTTGGGCTTGGGCGGCGCCGTGGTAGCCATGATGGATGTGGTGTATCCGAAAAGCCCTGCTCTTGTCTTCTTTTTGTGTCTTTGCCCGGCGCAGTATCGTTGAACGCGGTCTGGGGGCTCTGGATCGTGATCGTGGGTTTCTCGTTGCTCGATGAATTTCACACTTTTTCGTGGTGCGATGCAGGCCGCGTGGGGCACGAGCAGCCCGTTTGGTGTCTGATGTGGCTGACCACAAGTCACGTGCATCAGCCGTTGACCAGAGAAACATACTCCGTATTTCGGAAATACGAGTAGACAGGTGGCAATTGTGCGAATGACACAATGGCTCTTCGTGTGTAGCGAATTTCACCCTTTGGTTCTCCCTACTTCTGACGCCCTGCTCCAGGCGGGCTGCCAATGCCATGTGCTCTCGACTGTGTGTTTGTGCGGCTGTCAGTCAAACGTTGTGGCGCAACGGCAGCTTCAGGTGCTTCGTTGAATACTCGAGCTCCGATGAAGCATACCCATGTTGTACCTGACTGCACGTGCCATCGGTGGAGAGGTCCTACCTAACCCGAACTGCTTGCCGACGTTAACGATGTTGGGCTTACGACTTTGGGCAAGCCGTGTTCATTTGCCGCTCATAGACAACCGCCTAACTCGCAGCCAAGCGTGGCGCAGCAGCAACCTTCCGCTATCCACGTAATCCCTGGTCCGTTGGCGCCGAAGCGTCAGTGACACGCGCAGAGTTTCGACCGCGGCCTTCTTCATTACCTGCGCATCTCTCTTTTCTCCCCCTCCTCTGATTCTGCATCAAACACCCGTCGCCGGACGGCAATCGCTGCTGCCACAGAACCTCCCACGACGACCGCGCACCCGAAGCTGACCAACATGGCCTCCAAAGGCGACGAGCCCCCGCCGGCGTATGGCGCTCCACCCCAGGCTCCGAAGCCCGCCTACGGCGCCGGCTCTCCCGGCCCCTACCAGCAGAGCCAGCAGGGCCAGCAGGGCTTCTATCCCCCGGGCCAGCAAAACTACTACCAGCAGCCGCCGCCGCAGCAGCATGGCTACTACCAGCCCGGGCCGCAAATGGGGTACTACAACCAGCAGCCAGGGCCGTACCCAGCTGGCCAGGGCCCGTATCCGCCTCAAGGCTATTACGGGCCTCGGGGGCAGTATCCGCCGGGACCGGGCTATGCTCCCCAGGAGAGGCAATACAGGAAGCCTGGACTGCTGGAGGGTTTGCTGGCTGGTCTGGCGTGCTGCTGCTGCTTGGACATTCTCTTCTAAGCTGGACGGGCCAAGTGTGAGTACCCCGGATGGCTGCGCAGCGCAGAATACTGGTTGCTGACAAGCCACAAGAGTGGGATTTGGAATGGTATCCACGAGCTTGAAAAACGATCCCGCTGCGGACGACGGCGTTCTGATAACGAGGGAGTTCTCCGGGAAGGTTGTGGGCGAGGGCTTGCGATGATGGTCGCTGGCACGGCTGCTTGGCGGGAATACACTCTTTAGCAACCGGCGGGTGTTGCTTCTTTGGCGTTCAAGGACGGTTGGTAGCCAGAGGGTATGATTTTGGGAATCATGGACCTTTGGCCCGCGGTGTTAATGCTAATTGTCATCATGCACGTCTTTTCGTTGTATTCACGTTGCATGGAGTATTACCTAGTATCGTTCTACAAGAGCCGAATTGCTTCTAGTTGTCTCTGATGGACGCTTGCTTGTCCGATGTGGCACCGCTCGGTCTGATGTGCTGTGTACGTGGAATGACGCTGTGACTACGGAGAGTAATAAATCACACCGCGGCGAGTGCTCTTGGCTGAGCACCACAAACTGGCTGGACTGAGATCTGTCTGCTGCGACGTCATGCTTGTCTCTCGTACCGGTAACTGAGACCATCCCAAAACGGATGAGGCGTTAGCCGTGGATGGTGCCGGTACCTGCCTACGTACCGGATGCATACAACGCGCTAGATGCTAGCATGACGGTGGAGGCTGGCCGCAAGCCGCACGTACAGGTATGCATCACGGACAACCTATGTGCTTCGTAGCGTGGTGTTGATACGTCAGCAGCACGCTGAGATCGTCGGGTCACACCGCAGATGTACTCCTCGTTGTGTAACAACAGCCGGGCTGGCAGCGGCAGGTCTTGGGCTCGCTGCCAATCTCGGTAACACGCATGCAAACCGAGGCCAACGTCGACTTGTTCCCTGTCGGCAGAACGGAACGTCGAACCTTACGAGTACAGCAAAGGAACAGAGATTCTTGGATTCCCTGCCCCTTACGTTATCTCGACAGTGTCTGGAAGCGCCGGCCAAAGGACAGGCGCTTTGCTGGTCCCCAGATGATGGACGTAGCTAGCGCCAGCGTTCCACTGATAGGCTCGCGGGCCGAAGAGGGCGTGGCACACTGAAGCGGGGCAGGGCCTCTGGGAGGCTCCCATTGGACCCAAGGCAGGCTTGCAGGGCAGGGGGGCAGGGGTTTGTGGCTGGTTTCATCCCCTGGGCAGCCGCCAGCAAAGCCTCTGATGTCACTCGGCGCACCCTGTCAACTTGAAACTTGAAACAATGCACAGCTACCAATTCCCATGACGCGCGCTTGCGCACCTTCCGAGCTTCCAGTCCACCTCGTCTCTTCGATGGACCTTGGTATTAAACCAAGCTCGCCCTCCATTCGCTTCCCTAAAGCACTCTCGCCAGTTGCTTCTAGTTTGTTGCCGAGCCCGTCTTTTTCGTGCCTTCTTATGATTCATGGATTCTTAAGCTTGTCGGCACGTTGCCTCTTTTGAATAGACTTGACAGCAGCACCATCCTCCCTACCTACCACCTACCTGTGCCCCGCGAGGGCACGCCCTCTCCCCGCGGTTCGACGACCCCGACGGCGATAACGCGGCGGACGACGCCTGAAAACCACGGCACATGTTCCGATCTACGACCCGCATCCAGCCATGGCCGCGATTCTCCTCGGTTCTGCGCTCTCTTGGGCGGACACGGTGGCGGCAGACGCTGCCTTTGGCGATGCCCTTTCCCTCTCTGAAGCCTCGTCGCCCTGGTCGAACTTCACGCTGGCCCGCAGAGATAGTAGCGACCAAGTCGGTAGAGCCCAGGATGCGCGGGGAATTGGCATCGTCAGTTTCCTAACTGCCATGGGCGTTGCCACGGCGATCTTCGCAGCGCAGTTCACGCTGTTCACGCTTCTGCGGAACAAGTTGGCTCGAATTTTGTACGTACACACAATCTCCAGGCCTTGCGCTTCTTGCTGACCTTGATTCTCTTCCAGCAAACCGAGAACGTACCTAGTCCCCGAGCGGGAGAGAACCGAGTCGCCGCCCAGCAGCCTCATGGCCATGATCAAGGGCCTGATCGACTACAGCGATCGCGAGGTCATCAACAAGTGCGGCCTGGACGCTTACTTCTTCCTGCGCTACCTGAAAACCCTGCTCGTCATCTTTATCCCGATTTGCGCCATCGTTCTACCTATTCTCATCCCCATCAACTACATAGGTGGAAAGGGGCACGAGGTCGACGTCAAGGATCCTGATAAAAGATCTTCCAACAGCACGCCTACCGGTCTGGACACGCTTGCCTGGGGAAACGTTAGCCCAGAGCATACAAGCCGCTACGGTGCCCATCTCATAATGGCTATTCTGGTGGTCGTTTGGGTCTGCGCCGTCTTCTTCTTCGAGCTCCGAGTGTACATCAAGGTTCGCCAGGACTATCTCACGAGCGCAGAGCATCGACTCCGAGCCTCGGCTACCACTGTGCTGGTCAACTCGATTCCCCAGAAGTGGCTCAGCGAGGAAGCTCTGATGGGCCTGTTTGATGTCTTCCCCGGCGGTGTCAGAAATATCTGGCTGAATCGCGACCTGACGAAGCTGCTCGAAAAAATCTCCTTCAGGGCTACCGTCCACTCTATGCTCGAATCTGCCGAGACGGACCTGATCAAGGCTGCGAAAAAGGCACAGCTGAAGCAACGAGATGCCGACGAGAAGAAGAAGCGTAAGGAGCAGAACCTCAAGTCGCTCACTAAGGAGGAAAGGGCCATTCGAGATGCTCGGGAGGATGCGGAGGCGAACCAAAGAGCCATCAGCGGTGAGGGAATGGATGCCGGGGACCAGCACGAGGTACCTCACACAGTGGACGCCGGCGTCCACGAGTCCGGGCACGATGTGCACGGGCGAGCTCATCACAACCTAGGCACTGTCCAGGAGGAGGAGCAGAAGGAGTCTGGCGGCTTCAGGATGCCTGGAGTCAAAAACCCGCTGTTGAAAGTCGGCAAGGGGTTCAAGGGCGTTTCTGCGAAGTCAGGCGGCGGGACACTGGGCACAAGAAGCGGCTTTATGAGCACGAATCCGACCGACGAGCGGACAAACGCCCCGCAGCCGTTGGACCCGGCAAGGGCCCAGAATGCCGCTGAGCAGGCCATCCCATCGCCAATTCCTGCGGAACCTCTAGAAGCACAACGCACCCATTCACGCGCTGCGTCCACCATCTCGGACAGCTCTACCAGGCCGATACGGGAGAAGAACAGCCACACTGCGGCTGCTGGCAACACGGTCCGAAAGCTCGACAACGCCGACGACATGATCTTGCAGGAACGGATAAAGTTTTGGCAGTTTTGGAAGCCTCCGTCCGGCAGTTACGCCTCTCCAGTCCCGCAGGGCGCCGAGGCCGAGGAAGCCACGGCCGGGCGGTCGGAGAAGCAAAAGACAGTTTGGCAGAGGATCAAAAGGTCTCTGCCATTCATGGGCGGCGAGGACGAGGACGCCTACGAGTACCCCTCTGCCCACAATCCCGAGTACAAGGAAGACGAGGACGGCGGCGCAGAATGGGCGAAATATCTTAAGAAGAAAAACCGCCCTACGCATCGCCTCTCTCCGTTTGGAATCACCTGGTTGCCCGGACTTCCCCTATTCAACAAGAAAGTGGACACCATCTATTGGTGCCGAGAGGAGCTCGCACGGTTGAACCTGGAAATCGAAGAAGACCAAAAGCACCCAGAACGGTTCCCCCTGATGCCCTCCGCTTTCGTTCAGTTCAACCACCAGGTCGCGGCACACATGGCCTGTCAGAGCGTTGTCCATCATTTGCCGCGGCAGATGTCGCCCCGCATGAACGAAATATCGCCCCGGGACGTTGTCTGGGACAACATGGCACTCACCTGGTGGCAGGAATGGCTTCGTACGGCCATAGTAACCGTGACCGTTTCTACCATGATATTCCTGTGGGCCATTCCCGTGGCTTGGACGGCGGCCCTGAGCCAGCTGGACAAGCTCATTGAGAACGCCGACTTTCTCAAGTATCTCAAAGACAACAATGCCGTCGGAACCCTCGTCAAGGCAATTGCCGGTGTGCTGCCCGCAGCCATGCTCGCGGTTCTGCTCATCCTGGTACCAATCATCCTTGGCTTCTTGGCTGGATTCAAAGGTGTCAAGACAGGTGCCCAGAAGACGGAGTTTGTGCAAATCTTCTACTTCGTCTTCCTGTTTATCCAGGTCTTCCTCATCGTGTCGATTGCCTCGTTCTTCGCGCGGTCGCTTAATGAGTTCGTCGATAACATAAAAAAACTGTCGTCAGTCGGAGCCGTCCTGGACCTTCTCGCCGACAACCTACCTGCCTCGGCCAACTATTTCTTTTCATACATGGTTCTTCAGGCACTGTCGACAAGCTCTGGTACCCTACTCCAGATTGGCGCCCTGCTCGCGTGGTTCGTCCTGGCGCCAATTTTCGACAGCACGGCGCGAAGTAAGTGGTCACGGAATACCAAGCTCATCCAGGTCCGATGGGGCTCCTTTTTCCCAGTCTACACCAACTTCGCCTGCATTGGTCTGGTGTACTGCGTCATTGCGCCATTGATTTCAGTCTTCGCAATCATCACCTTTAGCCTATTGTGGCTCGCTCAGAGATATGCCATGTTGTACGTCAACAGGTTCGAGACGGACACCGGCGGCGTTCTCTACCCGCGAGCCATAAACCAGACTTTTACGGGAATATACTTCATGGAGCTCTGCATGGCCGGCTTGTTCTTCATCGTCCAAGATAATGACGGAAACCATACCTGCGCCACACACGGCGTCATCATGATTGTGGTCCTGGTCCTGACGATCATGTACCAAGTACTCCTCAACATGTCATTTTCGCCGCTCTTCAGATATCTCCCGATCACGTTTGAGGATGAGGCGGTGCTCCGTGACGAAGCCTTCCAGCGGGCCCAGGATCTTCGATTCGGCGTGGCTCACGATGATCCCCAGGATGATGAGGATGCAGGGGGTGATATTGCCGGAGAGAAGTCTCCTCGTCTACCGGGCGACGATGAGGACATTGAGCTGAAGGAGATGCAGCCTCAGCGAGGAGCACAGGGACGGAGGTTGCGGGATCATGTTAAGCAAGTCGGTTCCTGGGCGAGAGACGGAGGCAAGCACGTTGGTACATGGGCCAAGGACGGCGGCAACCAGCTGCGCAAGCTGAAGTTGATGAACGACAACTCCAAAGCCGCACAGTACCGACGCCAACAGCGCCAAAAAGACCTGGAGGCCCAGCGCGCCATGGGAGATGCCTTGTATGGCAGTGTCCACGACGACATTGAGGACCTGACGCCTGAGGAGAGGGACATGCTGACACGACACGCCTTCCAGCACTATGCCCTGCGAGCCCGGCGGCCGATGGTCTGGATCCCCCGCGACGACCTGGGGGTCAGCGACGACGAGATCCGGCGGACAAAAGACTACAGCGAGCACATCTGGATCAGCAATGAGGGTACGGCGCTCGATAGCAAGGTGCGCGTCGTATACGGCAAGAATCCACCCGACTTTTCCGAGGTGGACATTATCAACCTGTAGAGAAACGACCTGAACGGCTGTTTATTTCTTCTTTCGGTTTCCTGTCTTTAATGTTATTTGGTTATCCTCGCAGAGGTGTTTGACGAGGCAGCTGTACGGCATAGAGACTTTGGTGCACAACGAGGCAGATGGCGGACACGTTGCGACGAAAACGGCCAGGACACTGGTCATTGGCAGGTTGGAAATTCTTCAAGAGTGGCTTGGTCTAGACGGTGGCAGAGTGCTTGCATAGCGTGCGGCTTGGTTTTGATGTCTCGCGTAACAGGGGCTTCTATACAAAATGCTTTGTACACGACATACGATCTCCCATATTTTCTACCTCGCAGAGTCCTGCCATGGCGTGGTGTACAGAGTGACTAGAAATGTATGGTTCTAATTATGCTATTAAAAGGTTCACAAACGCCCTGCTCAATGCTCTCGACATCCAACCGCCGAACGGACGACCATGAGTCGCCGGGTGAGCCGCCAATGCCCGCTCTTTGCCAACGCCGCTTCAAATCATCAAGTTCACCCTCCGATACATACATCATCGTCTTTGCCTAGTCTTTTGTGTATAACCCCAAAAATGCTGTAAACGTCTATGGCGCAGCGCGTCTCCGCCGCTCGGCCTTGATCGTGGCCTCGACCTCCTCCCGCAGCACCTTGTTGAAGTCGTCCGGGTTGTCCAGGTACAGGTGGTGCCCGGCCTTGGGGATGACGACGACGCGCGCGCTGCCGTTTTCGCGGCGCTTCTCCTCGTCCGTGCCGTGGAGGAGGGCCTTGACCTTGGCCTCCTTGAGCTTCTGCTCGGCGGCGAGGCCGCCGGCGACGTCCATCCAGTCGTTTTCGCCGTACATGAAGACGACGGGGATGCCGGTCTCCCTGACGACGGGCTTGCTGCCGGTGCTGCCGGTGCTGATGCTGCTGCCGTCGTCGTCGGGTTGGGGGATGACCTGGCGGCCGACTTCGTGGATGCGGTTGATGACGGGCCGGCGGGCGTAGGCGCCGGGGGCGAGGATGTAGGCGAGGGCGTACTCGCCACTGCCCTTCTGCTTGAAGATGGAGAAGGAGTAGTCGTGGAGGGCCTGGGCCTCGTTGGGGGGGAGGTGGTTGAAGCGGCGGGAGCTCCATCCAGAGACGAAGCGCGGGCCCAGGGGGCCGGCCATGCGGACGATGCTAAAGGGGGAGACGTTGGCATCCCAGAGCCAGACCAGCCAGCTGGGCAGGGGTCGTCTCGGCTGGTTAGTGGTGGCGGAGCCGTTTTCTTTCGGTTTCTGGACGGCCGACACCGATTTGGACGCCGGCTCGGTGACGGTCTGCTGGTCCTGGGTGAACTCGCTCTCCATGGTCGACTCCTCGGGCTCGGGCATGGAGGCGCTGACGGCGTAGGGGTCGGCGGGTATGCCGACGGGCGACGCGAGAATCAGCTTCTTGAGGTGGCCGGGGTACTTGATGGCGTAGGAGACGGCGAGGTAGCCGCCGAGCGAGTGGCCGAGCAGGGTGAAGCGCTCAATCTTGCGGGCCTGGCGCCACTCCTCGAGGGCGTCGATGAACCAGTTCTCGGCCTCGACGACCTGGGCCTCCTTGTCGCGGGCGCGGATCTTGAAGGGCGGGCGCGACGAGTTGCCCATGCCGAGCATGTCGAGGGCGTAGAGCTTGAGGCCGGGGATGCGCGTGATGGGCTCGAAGTTGTTGTAGAAGAAGCCGAGGCCGGCGCCGTAGCCGTGAACCATGACGAGCGTCTCCTCGGTGTCCTCGCCGACGCGCTCGACGCAGACCTCGTTGAGGGCGCGGTTCTTGCCGGGCAGCTGGACCATGGAGCGGCGCCAGACGCGGGTGCCGAAGGGGTCGGGCTTGCCGGCGGCGTTGGCGGCGGCGGCGGCGGCGGCGGTGTTGGCGATGCTGTCGACGGCCTCGCGGAGGTAGGGCACGAGGGAGAGGACGTTGCGCTCGGCCATGGGGGGCGTGACGCTCGTCCACTGCGCGGGGGTCAGCTCAGCGGCCGCTCATGGCAATGCATCGCAGGATGGCATCACATCAACGCACCCACTGATACGCGGCATCTTTATAGCCCAGGGGAAAGTACGCGGACGGCGGCCGCGGGGGCGGCTTCTGCCGCAGCTCCTCGGCGGCCTCGGCAGGGTGATGCGCCTGCTGCGCGCGCACGGCGGCCTCGGTCGTGGACATGTTGCTCGTGGCGGGGACAGCCGTCGTGGTCGTGGTCGTGGCGAGGGTGATTCGCGATCGCTGCAGTACCGCCGTGGCCGTCTGCGTCTTGAGCATGGGCGGCGGCGGCGGGGGGGTGCTGGGGCTTTATGCGAAGCGCCCAGGCACCCGGAACTCGTGGACAAGGAAGGGAGGGCCGCGAGAGCAAGCTCCGTTCCGCGGCTGCGGCAAGTCCGTGTGCGTCCAGGTGGATGGCGCTGGCTGGTGGTGACGCACGCGCGGCGGGCTGCGGACTTAACGCACGAGGCTCGGATATTGGGTCCCGCCGGATGCCGACGCTATGAAGCATGTGCGGAGGATGCGAGTGAGCGCGGTTGGTGCAGGCGAGAGGGATGATGGGGTTGAAGAGCTTCGGTCCCTGCGGCGAGGCCTTTTCCCGACCGTCCGGCTCGTAATTCATTAACAGCACGGCTCAACAAGTTCGTTGCGTCGCCGTTCATCAATCTCAATTTCAACGTGGTGGGACCATTGGCGCCGAGGCGCCGAGGCGCCACGCCCGCTGTGACGTTTTGCTGGGCCGAGCGCATGAGCCTCCACCGAGTCCACCTGCCTACCACACGTCGACTTGGAGTCCACGACGTGCGATTGACGCTGCCGACCGACGCGGCGCTCTCTCGCGGCATCTCCTCGCCCGTGGCTCGATCCAGCCGCGTCAAGCAACACATCCGCGCATGGCACTGCGCCCCCTCCGCTGACGCGCCGGCACGACGCTGCCCACGACACCATGGCCGACGACATCGACGCCCTCGACTCCATCGTCAAGGGCGCCTCCGCCGCCGCCCCCAGAGACGTCAAGGGCGCCTCCGGCACGACCCCCATCCTGCCCGTCGCCGGTAAGCCGGGCGACCCGCTCAGCCACGCGCCCAGCTCCCCGTCCATGGTCTACCTCAACCTCCTCATCCTCGAGGCCTCGCTGCGCGCCCAGTTCCTCGAGTTGCGCGCCCGCAAGCGCCACCACACCTTCTTCGTCGCCCTGCTGACGCTCTGGGTCGCCTACTTCGGCTATCAGCTCTACTTTGCGCCGCGCGAGGACGGCCGCGGCGTCGGCGGCTCCATCTACTGGGTCGTCGAGGGCGCCCAGAAGGTGTGCTTCATGGGGGGGATCATCACCGCCGTGCTGGTCTGGGCGACGGGCATCTGGGACCGCGGCATACGCTGGCCGCGCCGCTGGTTCGCCATCTCCAACCGCGGCCTGCGCGGCTTCAACTGCAAGCTCGTCATCATCCGCCGCCCGTGGTGGGCCGAGGCCCTCTCCGCCATTGGCTTCTTCCTGACGTACGGCCTCTTCTCCAACACCGCGAGCTCCTCGTACCGGCACGTCGAGCCGTCGCTGCTGCGCGACACCGAGCGGGAGCTGCAGCTCTCGGGCGACGGCCATCCGACGCTGATCCTGCCGCAGGAAGACGAGGAGCGAGGCGGGCACGAGGAGGACCTGGCGCCGGGCGGCGACTTTGTGAAGCTGCTGCTGCTCGCCAAGCCCTTTTCGCCCACGTTCCGAGAGAACTGGGAGCTATACCGGACGGAGTACTGGGAGAGGGAAAACGAGCGTCGCGCGCTGCTGCGCAAAAAGGTCAAGGAGCACGAGCGTCGGGTCGCCAAGCAGACGTACGGCTGGCTGTGGTGGCTCCCCTGGCGACAGCTGTCGCCGCCGCGTCGGCACGAGCCGCATAAGACGCACCCGAACCGGCCCTCGGTCAGCGAAAAGGGCCGCAAGCGCCGCAGCAGCAGCAGCGTCCGCCGGCTCTCGATAAGTTCGTCCCGGAGCCAGACGCCGGCGCTGGAGGCGGACGACGGCCAGACCAGCCGCCGGGCGGGCTCCGCCTCCAACGCCCCGGACAAGCGCCGCAAGAAGCCGGGCTCGGGCTCCAAGGCAAAGCGGCCGGGGACCGAGTCCCGCTCCGTCACGCCCGAGATTTTGTCCCCGCTGACGCAGGGAACTAGCGTCGCGGCCGACGCTCCGGCGGATGCAGGCAGGGTCTTGCGGAGCGCGGGGGCACCCGACTCGCCTGGGAAGGAGAAGCAGCAGGCGGGTGGTGGAGAGTGAATGCATGAATAGCAACAGTTTCACGTATGGCGGACTGTACGAGTACGAGTAGTTTACGACTTACCCACATACTGATTGGGTGAAGCGCCGATGCCTCGTCCTTCTGAGACGAGGACAGCATTGCGGTCCAGGACAGGTCTACGAGGCAGATGTACTCGTAGCATTGCGTCCGTCTCACAGTTGATATCGTTCATAACTCGTCGTTTCGGCCCGCATCATTGTGATGGACCGCCTGGCTCACTTCAATTTGTTCTACGTCATGCATTTAAGCGCGATCGTCGAGCCAGCCACCATGGCGCGGGACCTGCAGGAGATGGGGGCTGCTTTATTGCACGTTCTCTGCAGATCCCCTATGGCACGATAGACTAATGCCGGGGAGACTAGGCGAGGAATCCGGAGGGGTTCCTGCGCAGCCGTCAAACGGCGTCGACTATTTTCTCACCACGGGTTGTGCTCGCTGAGGCCATGGCGTCATGATCGGCCCGGCTGCAGGGGCAGGGGCGCGCCCGTGAGCCCCGGCGGCCG
Organism: Tolypocladium guangdongense; assembly: GCA_022114105.1. NCBI lineage: Eukaryota > Fungi > Ascomycota > Sordariomycetes > Hypocreales > Ophiocordycipitaceae > Tolypocladium > Tolypocladium guangdongense. Next base: position 2,383,417 of record NRQP01000001.1, on the reverse strand, counting down.
ACAACGCTCGTGCTGCGGACGAGAAGCTCGGCCGAGGCGAGCGGGTGGGCGAGGTGTACACGAGGACGTCGAGGAGAGGCAGCGCATGCATGCGTAGATGGGTAATAGATGTCGGCCGTCTGCGGCTCGTGAGCTCGCATGTGTAGTATATGTAAAATAATGCAGATAATGACAAGTCTTTGCCGCCCCCTTTATCCCAGAATGGACCTCAAACGCCGCATCGCAGACATGCCCGCGTGTTCTCCCATGTCAGCGCACCCACGTCAGCGCGTGTTGTTCTCCCATATCAGCACAATGACCGAGTCCATCTCGTCGGCCGCATCGCCCTCGGCGGCCAGCCCCCGCCGCGCGCCCGGCTTCAGGTAGGCCTGCCACACGGCGCCGTCAGCTGCGGCCGCCGAGTCCAGCAGCCGCCAGACGTTGCGGCGCCCCGTCCACGCCAGCGGCGGCATGCGGCCGGGCCCCGGGCGGTGGGCGCCGGCGTCGTCGTCGATGACGAGCTGCCCCGTGATGCGCTTCCGGCGCGGCGGCTCGGGCGGCTCGTCGGCGGCGGGGCCGTGGTGGGCGTGGCCGTGGCCGTGGTGCGGCACCAGCCCGTCCGGGTGCTGGCTGATGGACACGCCGTTGACGAGCACCCAGCCGTCGTGGAAGACGTAGCGCTGCATGAAGCAGGCCTCGCCGCAGATGTCGGCCACCAGGTGCGCCATGCCCACGTCCAGGCGGTAGCGGGCGTGGTAGTCGTGCAGCACCAGCGGGCGCACGCCCGTCTCGTGGCTCGCGGCGCGCGGCGCGTCGGCGTCGTTGGGCGAGAAGAAGGCCGGCACGACGTGCATGTCCAGGCCGGCGCGCCGCTGCACGCACTCCTTGAGCAGCGCGTCCCAGCGCTTGGGCCGCGCCGGCAGCTCGGCGTCGTCGGCCTCGAGGCACGGCAGCCGCGGGATGGCGGCGACGGCCTCGCGCGTCAGCAGCACGGCGCCGCCGCCCGACGTGGTGATGCTGTCGCCGTCCTCGTGCCAGTCCTGGCGCTCGCTCGGCAGCCCGATGTACAGCCGCCGGCGCGGGTCGTAGGCCTCCAGCCGCGCGCGCAGGTACGACAGGCTGGGGAAGAAGACGGTGTCCTCGACGACGCCGTACCACCGCTTGCGCTGGCCGCTGGCCGCCAGCGTCGCGCTGTACGTCTTGAGGATGCGCACGAGCTCGTAGTATCGCCGCGCCTGGGACATGGGCTCGCCCGTGGCCATGGTGTAGGCGTCGATGCCCGCGTCGTGCAGCCGCCGGTCCACCTCGTCCAGCTGCGCCGCCGTCGCCTTGTCGAGCACCAGCACGAGGCTCGCGCCGTTGCTGCGCTTCTTGCCGCGCGTCAGCCACCGCTCCCACGCGCGGAAGACGGCCCAGTCGCGGTCCGCAACGCGCTCGTAGCTGGTCGAGACGCCGAAGAGGAAGTCGGACGCGTCCGTCTCCTCGACGCGCGCGCCGCTGCGGATCGGCAGCGCCATCATCTTGGCCGCGTGCAGGTCGGCGCGGCTGGGCGCCCGCAGGTCGATGACCTTCTCCGCCCGCGACTCGAAGTCGACGTGCACGTCGGTGAGCGAGCTGCCCTCGTCGTCGCGCTCCGACGGCTGGATCCGCCAGGCCTGCCACTTGGTCTGGTTCGTGAGTCCGTACGTGTCAATCAGCCGCTCCAGGTACTCCTCCTCGGGCGACAGGCCGCCGGCGCCCGCGTCCTCGTCCAGGTCCATGAGGATCGCGCCGCGCCGCCACTGCTGGTAGTATCGCGTGGTGTGGAACAGGATGAAAAGCAGGAGGAGCGCTATCAGCATGTTGCTGGAGCGCACATTCAGGCCCTTGGTGAGCAGCATGGCGGCGGCCCCGGACAGCGGGCAGCGCCAGGCTACCGGATCTGTCTGATGTAGCGAGGCCGAACCGTGGCTACCAGAGGCGGTTCATGGGGCGCGTTGCTTCGACGTTGGCGGCTTCACAGCATTGCGGCCATGAAGCCGAGGGCGACTCGTGGGCGGAACGGCCTGGGGGTTATAACACGGGCCGCCCATCACACCCCAAACGAAGCAGGAAGATCGCCATCCCGCCCACGCCCGTATTAGCGGCCGATGGTCTGTCAGGAACGACGCCTGGCTTGGTGAGGCTGATCCTCTGGCGACGCTGGCAAACCAGCGCCGTGAAACCAGCACGGTGGGTGGGGTGGGCCTCCAGCGGGGAGCGTGGGCCGCAGGCGTGGGAGCGGGCGCTGCACCCCTGACATGGGGGGGCGGCTGGCCAGTTCAGGGGCACAAAATCTACGAGCTCGAGCCCGAGCCGCATGGACACGCTCCCGTTTCAAGAACCAACGACACAGCAACGACCAGCCAGCGCATTGACGCTGCCTGTGCCGCAGAGCCGCATCACGAAGGTGCTCCGTCACGCGTCTCTTCGCTCGACGTGATTACAAACAGTTTTGCCTGCCGTCCCCATCACATGCCGCATCGATAATTTGCGCTAGCTCAGCTGCGCTGCAAGAACCAAGCCCGCGCCGCGCCATGCCCCCTCCCAGCTGAGGTCTGCTTCGCATGCGAGTACGAGTAATGACACGTCCGTAAGTTTAGCAACAGTACCTGCAAGGGTCTGTCAATGCCAGCCGCGCTGTCGTCACTTCTTGACGCTGACACCGTCGTTGCCCTCGACTGATGATGCCTCGGGAGCCTCATCTCCACCAACCGTCGCCTTGGCTGGCGCCTTCGACACTATCGGCGGCAGGGGAGGCACCACAATCGTCGTCGCCTGCTTGCCCGCCTGCAGAGCTTTCCGCGAGCTGTAGGCGGCCGGCATGTTGGCGTTGACAGTCGCCTTGGCCTCTCGGAAGGTGTCGAAGCACTCTGCGAGCATCTGGTCCGTCGTCCGGTCCACAGGCGCAATGCCACAGTCCAGGAGCTCCTTGATGTGGTCTTCCAGCTCCTCGAACTGCACCATGTCATATCGATACCGGTCGGGCAAGCCGCTGTTGTGCATCAGCGCGAGAAAGCCTGCAATGACCGTGTTGGCGGCCCCGAGAGCCGTGATGGGCGTGCCGTCCGTCATCGACATTGCTCCCAGAGACGTCAGCGTCGCCCCAATCAACAGCTGTAGGACCATCAGGGTCCAGCGAACGATGCTAATTCCGTGGAACATGTAATAGAACTTGGTGCGTTGATACACAATGTCCCGATACAGCCCCGTGGGCATGCCCGACGGCGGCCACCACGAGCTCGTCGGATGAGCCCCCCTGGGCCCCTCGGCATCGCTCACGCCGCCGATTCCATTGGCAATGGTGGACCATTCTGCTGGCGACAGGAACCGGTGGCGGGGCACATTGCGATCGCGGTGTGCCTGGAACCCCCCTGCCGGGTGGGCGTCGTGGGGGCCGTTGGCCTGGCTGCCGTCACGCCCCTTCTCCTTTGCCATTCCTTGGTCGGATGTGCCGTCGTTGCTGTCGGCGAGCGGGATTGGAGGCAGCATGGAGATATCACTAGCCTGGGAACGCCCTGACATGGTGACAGCTGCAGGGTCTAGGGGCGCGGTGACCAGGGTCGATCCAGATGTGGTGGCTGATATCTCTGTTTGAGTAAGATTTAGGGCAAAGTACTCCGTAGGGATGAAAGGATACGGGATATGAAGGTATGAAGCGGCCAAGGCTTTGAACAGCAGAAATCAAATCTGCCCTGGAACATTACATGGCCGGAGAGGCAGCGGCTCGCTCCTGTCTTCCGTGGTAGAAGATGTCACAACACGCGCCTGCCTCTCCATGCTGCTTCAAGGGCAATATCAAGCCACGGGCTGCGCGCGTCATCACCAACATGGATCACGCTCTGGGGCAAGCCTCCTGTCTTTGCCACTTTTCGGTGAGACACGACATCTCACATTTGGGTGAGACCCGACACGATTGACTGCGAGAAGTACCGAAATAAGCACAAAAAGAAGCACAAATCACGGGTTGTTAGCCAGCCACGGAGGCTTCGAGCGCGATTGGTCGCCAGACGACGTGACAAGAACTGCCCCTGTTTATTCTGCAGTTAACAGGACTACTGATACTAAAGGAAAAGGCAAATGGTCTCATAAACACTGGGAGTATGCAGGGTGAATTTCGGGCCCCAATTGCACCAAATTGGTTGGCAAAACAAGAACATGGCAAAGTTCTGCTCACCACGAGGGCCCAGAACATGGGCTTCACCGCCCTCGCGGGTCAACGGCAGAATCCCCAAAATTTTGGCGTCGATGGTTCGACAGCTCCAGCTCCTTTGCGATTGCGATCAGCCCACTCGAGCAGCTGTCTCGCCAGATAAACGCCTTATGCTGCATTGCGCCGTCGCTCGTCAGCCAGTGTTTTGCACCAGCACATGTAGGCCTCTGCGCATCGTCAGCTCCTCGACAATCATCTATCCCAAGCTCCGTATCCGCCTCTCGGTCAATCCTTTCTCGACAACTCCCAACATGGCCGACGAAGCGGCGCCCGTCGAACTCGTCGAGCGAGACGGCAAACAGTATCGGCCCATTAAAGAGGGAAAGGCCACCATCTTAGTGCCACATAACACCGAGGCCAAGACGGCCGGCGGAGAGGAGCAGCAGGTTTTCTACAATCCGATCCAGCAGTACAACCGCGACTTGTCGTCTCTCGCAATCAAGGCCTATGGCGAATGGACCCTGGAACTACGGGCGCAAAAGTTCCAATCAAAGACGTCTGGGAAACAGGGCAAGCAGGGCAAGAAGAGGAAGCGCGGCGACGAGGATCCGGCCCCGGAACCGGAGAACCCAGAAGCCGCCACCAAAGACAAGGACCAGGAGCAGCCCGAAGCACCAAAGCCTCCCAAGACCGCTTTCAAAATTCTCGACGCCCTTTCTGCGTCTGGGCTTCGCGCCATGCGATATGCGCACGAGCTGTCGTTTGTCACGTCGGTCAATGCCAACGACCTCTCCGAGTCGGCCGCCGCGTCGATCAAGCTCAACGTCGAACACAACGGGCTGCAAGACATCATTACCGTGACGAACGAGGATGCGCTCGCGCTCATGTATCGCGCGATTGCCGACGATCTGTCCAAGAGGGACCGTAATGGCAACCCCGGAAGGTCTCACAAGTTTGATGTCATCGATCTGGACCCCTACGGCACCGCGGCACCTTTCTTCGACGCTGCCATCCAATCTGTCCGTGACGATGGTGGGCTTCTCTGCATCACATGCACCGATAGCGCGGTGTGGGCGGGCCACAGCTACTGCGAGAAGACTTTTGCCTTGTACGGAGGCATCCCGGTCAAGGGAGTGCACACTCACGAAGCGGCTCTGCGCCTCATTTTGAACGCCGTCGCCACGTCGGGGGCCAAGTACGGCCTGGCAATTGAGCCCCTGTTGTCGCTTTCGATTGATTTTTACACGAAATTGTTCATCAGGGTTACGAGATCACCGCAGTCGGTTAAGTTCCTCGGCGCAAGAACGATGCTCGTGTACAGCTGCGATCAGGGGTGCGGCTCTTGGGAAACACAACCTCTCCTGAGGAGCAAGCCGGCACCAAACAAGAAGGGAAGCGGATCCTTCTACAAGCATGGCATGGCATTGGGTCCCACGGCGGATCGCTTCTGCCAGCACTGCGGATTCAAGATGCACCTCGGCGGGCCAATGTATGCTGGCCGCATCCACAACCAGGAATTCATCCAGCGAGTTCTCGACGAAATCCCCAAGGCGTCTCCCGAAGTCTACGGGACCCTGCCAAGACTGGAAGGCATGCTGCGAACCGCGCAAGAAGAGTATCTCCCGGGGCCGGAGGTGCCGACCGATGTCGATGCCAAAGACGCAGAGCTGGCGACCGTCGACAACAGCCCCTTTTTTGTCATTCCGGGAAAGGCGGCCAGCATCGTGTCTTGTGCCACTCCAACCGACGACATGTTCCGCGGCGCTCTGGTTCACCTTGGCTATCAGGTCGGGCGGAGCCACTGTCGAGCGGGGAGCATCAAAACCGATGCGCCGTGGTCGACAATCTGGTGGGTGATGACGGAGTGGATCCGCCAAAAGTCTCCTGTCAAAGTCGCCAAGTTCAAGCCGTTGATGGCCGGTTGGAAGATATTGCACGATGCCGGGCTTCTCGGGCTACAAGGCAAGGCAGCCGAGGACTCTGCGCCAAAGAACGATGATGGCAAGATGGAAGGCGTCGAGGAGCAGCCAGCCGAGAAGAAGCCAGAAACGGCCGAGAGTGGTGGTCAGACGAACGAGGAAGAGCCCGAGGAAATCCCCACGGAGGAAACGTCCACCAGGGAAGAAAAGGCGGTGCCGAGCGAAAGCGAGCTGCGAAAGACGCTGGTGTTTGACGAAGCGCTTGCCAAACTGGGCCGTCAACGGGGGACGCAACGCTACGTGAGATATCAGATGAATCCGCAGCGGTATTGGGGCCCGATGACGAGAGCAAAGGGCAACTGAGGCTCATGCTTGAGAAGCGGGCTTGATTCTGCGCCTCCGGGAGGGATCTCTCGGTGGCGCGGTGTCAGCGGGGGCCCTCACGGCCCCACCCGTGCTGCAACCATCGCATCAGCCAATGTTGTCGCAAATTTGTGTCTCCGACTCCCTCTCACTTGCTTGAACAGGACACGTTTGTGCATCTCCGTCCAGAACCCTCCCTCTCGGCGTCATTTCGACATGGCCGATTCCACATTGCGACGTACACTGGCCAGCGCGTCGGAGCAGGCCTCTACGCACCAACGACGGGTACAGGACGTCCGTTTCCACGATGGCAGTCTGGTCTGGACTCGAGTCGATGACGGCCGCCAAGACCAAGCAAGGGCGGACGATGTTTTGTTTACCCTGGACTTGTCCAACTCGAAGCCCGGACAGCGCGGCTTCGTCATTTGCTGCCTGACAGAAGTCCTCGAGCAGCAGACGCAGCCGTTCCAGCTGCGCCTCCTGGCGGCTGACACTGTCCCGGACCAGCTCCTCCAGGAGTATCGCATCAGCGACATACCGCCTCATCTGCGCAATGGCGACGGCAACGAGGTCGACGTTGTAGTGTCTACCAACTCCGGCGTGGGCCACGCCCTGCCCTTTTGGCAATCGGTGCTGCAGCCGCTTTGTGGCCTTGTCGAGGAAGCGCTCGGGACGTCGCTGCTGGCAGGCAAGGTCGTCGTTACGGAGGATGCTCAGAGTGTGCGGGAATTCGCCCGTACGCTTCGACCCGGCCAGGAGCAGCCATCCAAGGAGGCCCCCAGCTCAAGGACAATTATTCTGCTGAGCGGAGACGGCGGCGTCGTGGATCTGCTGAATGGCCATGAAGCTCCGTCCGGTGCGCCGGCGCCTCTCGTCGCACTTCTCCCACTGGGAACCGGAAACGCCCTGTTTCACTCTCTGCACAAACCGCTCTCACCAAGCCCGGGGCCGTCGCCGCTGGTCCTCGCCTTGCGGACCCTGTTCCTCGGCGTGCCGGCCGACCTGCCCGTCTTCCGGGCCTCCTTCTCCCCCGGCTCACACATCGTGTCGTCCGTAGAAACCGCTGGACAGGCGAGCGACGCGGACGGGAGCACCTACGTGGCTCGGAAAGACGCGGCAGTCTCTTCGCTGTACGGCGCCATCGTCGCCAGCTACGGCTTCCACGCGAGCGTCGTGTACGAGAGCGACACACCCGAGTACCGCGTCCACGGCGCCAAGCGCTTCGGCATGGTCGCGCAGGGACTCCTCCGCGAGTCCCACCCCTACCGCGCGAAGCTACGAGTCCGGCGGCCGTCGTCGTCGGCCCTCGAGCTGGACCCGCGCGAAACGCACGCCTACGTGCTCATGACCATGGTGTCGAACCTGGAGCGCAACTTTGCCATTTCCCCGCCAGCAGGCCCCTGGACAACAAGCTCCGGCTCGTGCACTTTGGCCCCGTCGGCGGTCAGCGCACCATGGACGTCATGATGAAGGCGTACGACGGCGGCAAGCACGTGGGCATAGAGTGGGACGACGGCGAGGCGGTGCGGTACGAGGAGGTCGAGGAGGTCACGGTCGAGGTCCTCGAGGACGACGAGCGGTGGCGCAAGTTTTGCATCGACGGGACGATTGTAGAGGTGCCCAGGGGGGGGTCCATGTCTGTCAGCAGGGCGCAGAAGGGAATTCTCCACGTCTTGGTCGATTCGCGGGTGCAGATGGATGGGTGATTCCAGGGGAGCTGGACATGTATTCCTGCGCTCAGGGCGGGTGATTGCCAGGAGAGCTGGACATGTATTCCTGCGCTCAGGGCGGGTGATTCCTAGGGGAGCTGGACATGTATTCCTGTGCTCGCAGCTAGCTACACTCTCTCCCGGGCCGGACAGCTAATAGAATGCTCAGATCGCCAGCAATTTACCGGCGCGCTTCTCCATGAGCCTCTCAAACTCGTCGACGCCCCTCTCCAGCACCGTCATCTGACCGCCCTTGAGCCGGTACACGAGCCTCCGCCGCGGCGTCTCCTCGGCCGGGCCGCTCTCCTCGCTGTCGTCCTCGTCGTCCCCCAGGTCGCCCTCGACGGCGCCGCGCATGAACCACCTGTCGTGGCTGACGAGCACGACGGCGCCCTCCCAGCGGCTCAGGGCGACGCGCAGCGCCGTGGCCGTCTCGTAGTCGAGGTGCGTCGTCACCTCGTCCAGGACCAGGCAGTGCGGGCGGCGCCAGAACAGGCGCGCGAGCTCGCAGCGCACGAGCTGCCCGCCCGAGAGCTTGCGCAGGGGCACGTCGGAGGCGAGGCGCCCGGGCAGGCCCAGCTCGCCGAGCAGGCCGCGGATGTCGCCCTCGCCGAGGCGGCCGTCGACGTCGCGCGTCAGCAGCGCGAGGGCCGTGAGCGCGGGCTCGGCGCGGCCGAGGGCCTGGAGGGCCTCGACGGCGTGCTGCGAGTAGTAGCCCGTCTTGAGGCGCGGGTGGGCGGCGACGGTGCCGGCGGTCGGGCGGCTCTCGTCGACGAGCAGCTTGATGAGCGTCGACTTGCCCGAGCCGTTGAGGCCGAGGATGCCGATGCGGTCGCCCATGCCCACGGTGAGGCTGATGCCCTGGACGGCGAGCGGCGCCGTGGCCGCGTAGCGGTAGCACGCGTCCTCGAGGCACAGCAGGGAGCCGGGGAAGCGCAGGTCGGGCGGCTCCGGCAGCGTCATGACGACCGGCCGCTCCTCGGGGGGCACGTCGACGTCCTCCCGCGCCGTCAGGAAGTAGCCGACGAGGTCCCGGTTGAGCTTGAAGCGGCCCCCCCTCGCGCTGACCTGCATGCCCCAGCGGTCGTCAATCTTCTTCTGGCGCGACTTTGCCTGGCGGATCTTGTTCTGGTCGTCGTTGGCCCTGCCGGCCTTGATGTTCTGCTGGATCGTCTTCTCCATGTGCGCCTTCTGCCGGTCCTGCGCGTCCTTCATCCTGCGCAGCCAGAGCCGGCGCTCGGCCTGCGAGGCCTCGAACGTGGGCAGGTCGCCGTGGAAGTAGGCCAGCTGCCTGTCCTTGAGGATGAGCAGGTCGGTGCACAGGCCGATGAAGTCGCGGTCGTGCGACACGACGACGAGCGTCGGCGGCCTGTCCGCGTCGCCGAGCGCCTGCAGGTGGCGCTGCAGCCAGATGATGCCCAGCAGGTCGAGGAAGTTGGTCGGCTCGTCGAGCATCAGGATGTCGGCCTCCTGCAGCAGCGCCGCGGCGAGGGAGGCGCGCATGTGCCAGCCGCCGGACATGGAGGCCATGGGCTTGGCCATGCGGTCCCCGGTGAAGCCGAGGCCCGCCAGGATGTTGTACGCCTTGGATTCGATCTCGGCGATGCGCGACGGCTCGACCTGGAGCTGCAGCTCGACCAGCGTGTCGATAGCCTCTTGAGTCTCGGTATGGAGCGAGACTACCGAGATTTCGTCGCTTGGCTGCTCAAGTCTACGGTATATACAAGTCAACGGCAGGAAATCAAGACCGTGAACGGGCAATGCGGCACATACGAGGCGCTGGACTCGGCGACGACCTTTTCAAACGCCACCAGGGCTTTTCTCGCGTGCATGCCTCGCGTGCCGCTCCTCAGGCGAGCCTCCTTGTCGAGGCGGAAGAGGCGCTTCTGGAGACGCTCGTGCTTGAGCTTTCGCAGTGCGCGGACAGGGCCGAGTGCGTCTGAGGCGTCCAGGCCGTCGGAGAGAACTGGCAGCTGTTAGCTGAGGGCATTCCCGATGCGCTTTCTCTTTGGGAAAAGCAGCACTTTTGATTTCCTGCTCGACAGAGTCCCTCGCCGTGACCCTGTCGACGACCTGCTCCAGGACGCTCAGCTCCGCGCCGTTCTCGGCCTTGCCGCTGTCGCCATCCTCGTCAGAGAGCCTCGACTGCTGGAGGATGGCAATCCTGGTGTCCTCCGGTATGCCAGGGATGAGTTTCTCGGCAATGGCCCGCAGCAACGCTGTCCACGGTCAGCCAGCCAAGCCGCGAGACGAAGGCTTCGCTGCGGCGCTCACTCGACTTCCCCGTGCCGTTGCGGCCGATGAGGGCATACCGCTGGCCCTCTTTCAGACGCAGCTTGGCGTTGGAGAGGACCTCGATGCCCTCGGTGCGGGCTCTCGACTTGCCCTTGGCCGAGCCGGCAGCCTTGTCGCCGGCGGTGACGGTGATGGACAGGCCCTCGACGTCGAGCTGCGTGGTGCGGATGTGAGCTTTCTGTTGCCTTTCCGGGAGAGAATCAGAGAGGCCGCACCTCGCGGTAGTTGGGCGACTCGATGTGAAAGCGCGTCTGCTTGGCGGTGCAGAGGATGGTGGCCACGGACTCGGAAGCCATCGACGTCATTTTGAAGCCTGGCCCGTCGTTCAACGCGATGAAACGCAGGAATCGATGTAAGGGGGGAGTTGGGGATGGAGTAGTAAAACAGCAACGAAGCGGGAGAGCCGGTGAACAGCTCGTAGCGATTGAGTCGTGAAGTGAGGAGTGAGTGCGAGGCAACGAATTGGGCTGCGGTGTTGGGAGGGGAGTTGGTTGCCATTTTATGAGCTGCTAGAAATAGTGCCTCTCCAGCGGCAAGCGCTGAAATGCCCAGCTCGAGCCGGGAATAGCGCCCTGGATCCCAACTGTCGGGGCTTCCCTTCTCTTGGCTGCCTTTGCAGAGGTAGGGTGAGTCGCAGTGGAGGTGACTCACGCCGAACCCAGAATGGGCAATTCGACGGGCTTGATTCGCCACTTGCGCATCACGATGGAGACGAAGGGATTGAACCAGCGCGAAACCCGATGAAGGGTCTCTACCCATCTGCTCGTCGCTCTCACCCTGGATGCACTGCAGGCCATTTAATAACCCGCGGCTTACTGGCAAAGCCGTGATAAACACCCGACGGCTCGCGCGACAAGGACAAAAGGACCGCCATCGCGACACACCCACCTAAACCCCCTCGACCTCCCCGCGTTATCCTCGCCATCGTGTCCCTTGTTCTTCTGCCGCCGCCGCCGCCGAAATCAGCTGACCCTGGCCTGCTGCCGCTGCATGTGTCCTCTGCCTCGAGCCTGATATCGTGCGCCCTCTCGGATGCGGTCGGCCTCCGAGTCGCTGGACGCGGCCTGCTCCGCACCCTGTGGCTGTCGCGCTCCGCAGGCGCGCCCATCCGCGGCGTTGTTTGCCGCCAATCCGGCGGTCGTCGTGCTCGAGGCCAGGGGCAAGCGGTTGCACTTGCTCCGTGCCGGCGCCGGCCCCGTCTGCGCGCCGGAGACCGCCGGGCTCTACGGCCGGGCCGTGTTTTGCGTGGGTCGCCCCGCTGCTCCGGACCGGCTTCCGGAAGCTCCTCCGGCCCGCCAATCTGTTTACCCTAGACGAGCAAACGGCCGCCGCAGGTCTGAGCGAGAGATTTTGGTGGAGCTGGCACAAATGTTCGCTTCCTACTGCAAATGCCCTGCCTGTCACAGTAAATGAGCCTGCGATTTTCATTTACTCAACGGCTTGTGATGGCGCCTTCACTGTCCCCGTCGAAACATCACAAGCGCCGTGCGCATCGTCACCCTTGCGATGGCCGCCCGTAGCAGTCGTCTTCCCACGCCTGGTGCTGCTGGCCTTTACGATTTGCCAGTCGTTGGTCCTGAACCGCTTCCTGCTAGTCCCTGCCGACGAGGCTCTTCTCCGCTGTTTTGGATGTTCGAGGCCGTGCTGAACCTGAGTGACGCGTTCGGTGCCTTTGAGCGAATCCAAATGTTCCTCGTCAGAGACACTCGGACAGAGTACCGTGACATTGCCATCGCGGAACGGACCCCACTGCCACGCCCTTACGAATGTGCAGGGTATGTCGAGATGCAGACTCAGAAGCAGCGGCGCGCAATTTGCAACCCGCTCTGACGGTTCTGAAAGAACCACAGACGCCCCGCGCAAGTTTTGCTTGGACATTGGACAAAACGGCGCTGCAAGGCGTTGACTTTCGTCTCAACCGCGGAAAGTTTGCCATTCTGGTCGGCCCGATAGCATCCGGTAAGACAACGTTGTTGAAGGGTCTTATTGGAGAAGCACCAAACGTCACCGGCCGCAAGCGGTCGCCCCTCCTGGTGCGACTAAAGCCCCTGAATTCTGGTGAGTGCACTCTGCTTTTGTCCACGGCAGCTCAGTGTATGATAACTTCCCAGAACCAAACAATCCGTGACAACATCACCGGTTACTCTAGCTTCGACGAAACACTCTACAACAGAGTCACCAAAGTGTGTGAGCTCGAGAAGGACTTTCGGCGGCTCCCGCAAGGAGACATGACCGTGGTCGGGAGCAAAGGCCTCGCACTCAGCGGAGGACAAAAGCGGCTTGTGGCATAAGCCTCCTCCAGCGATACTCACCCCATCTCCGAGGAAGAAGACCATGAAAAAGGCCCAACGCCCGAATGAAAGCCAAAGAAACGCGCGAAAAGGACGATAGGCGCCGACAGCTGGGCGACTCGACTGTCTATCGCTACTACTCTGGCAGCATCGGCGTCTCCTTTGTCGTCACCCTCCTGGCTGTGTTCCTGCGGAGTTTCTCTGTGCAACCCTGTCGTCAACATACAAAATAAAGTAGTGACTACGAAATGGCAGCCGTGTGGCTCAACTTCTAGACCGAAGTGAACAAGAGCGATGCAGACCGACAGGCCGGGTACTACCTGGGTGTCTATCCGCTCTGCAGGTCGTCGGCGTAGTCTGGTTTGCAGCGCTTACATGGTGAGATATTAGTACCACAAACATCTAGAAGGCTAGTATTGCCATTTTGTGGGCTGTGCTCGTCTTGGTTGCGGCCAAGTCGGGGGTTTCGCTGCACCACCGGCTTCTATCCACCGCTATGAGGTTAGCATCCGCGGTTGAGCCCAGAAAGTTTCGCAAAATTGACAACCCGCAGGGCTCCTCTGTCGCTCTTCACGAGCACTGATTTGGTGCAACCACTGCTCGGTGAGTGACTAAATCGTCCCTCCCGGACGAGAGGTTCCTAACACGAGCCTAGATTCTCCCAAGACATCGGCATGGTCTACAACCTACCTGTGGCCCTCGTCGTGAGCCTCGCAAGTAAGTCGCCCATTCTCAACCCCGCCCGCTTCCTTGCTAATGATGATGCAGGTTTATTCAGCGTCCTCGCCAACGCCGGCCTCCTAGCTGCATCCTGCTACGTCGCCATCAGCCTCCCCTTCCTGGGCCTCCTCTACTTTGACCTCCAGCGCGGCCACCTGAGCACCTCGCGCCAACTCTGTTTCCTGGACCTTGAGCAAAAGGCGCCAGTGTACACGCAATTCCTGGAAGCCCTGTCCGGGCTGTCCACCCAAAGGCGCAGAGGGTGGTCGCAGGCCGATTCTGAGGAACCACGAGCTCGTGGACAACTCTCAAAGGCCATTTTACCCACTTATTATGGTGCAGCAATGGCTAGTGCTCGCCCTGGGCCTCACGACCACGGCTCGTGCTCTCCTCGCCGCTGGCTTCGCAGTGTACCTCCGCGGATCGGTCTCTGGCGGGCTGGGGGCATGTCGCTGGTGCAGCTCATGTCCCTGAGTGAGACGCTCAACATGCTCAGTTCTGGACCTCGATCGTGACGTCCATTGGTGCCGTCGCGCGCATCAGCAGTTCGCCGAGGAGGCGCACGAGGGAGGAGAATCTTCCAGGCGAGAACAGGAGCCCCCTGTGCACTGGCCGGGCAAGGGGCTTGTGGTTCTGTCAAACTTGCCGGCAGCATACGGCGAGGATAGTGAAATCAAGGCCCTGGACGGCATCACGCTCGAGGTTAAGTCCGTCAAGTCCATGGCCTCTGGGAAGCCAGCTTCCGAAGCACAGCCTGGAGTTGATCGGTGGCAATGTAGTGTGAAGTGTTTGAAACCGAACAGGTGTGGATGGCAAAATGTGCATTTCTTCTAGGTAGAAGGAATTTATTACGCTAGTAGCTACTAAGAGCTCTAGATCTTCCATCTTAAAACCAATGTAGGGAAAACCCTTAAAGGAAGAAAGCCTACATCCAGACATGTCGGTGGCGTCGGGTCGCATTGCTTGCAGGCAGTAATCTAGGTTTCCATGGTGTTGCGCTCCACGGTGATGAACCTCCCCTTCCCTGCCCTCTTAGCTATAATATGCCTCTCGATGCTTCCAGCCATCTCGACCGCCTCCCTATAGGCAATCCGCTCGGATGGCAGCGCATCTTCGCCAGGAGTCCACCCCGTGTACAGTCTGAGCAGCACCATCTTTCCCCAAGACCCAACCCAGTCCACAAAGTCGTGACCGTCGGCCATTTTCAGGGCCTCGAACCACGGCGCGCAGCCCGTCAGGTCAAGAAACTCTAGCTTGTACAGGTTCTTGCTCAACATCCTCAGGACAAGCAACGCCTCGCTCCAGTCATGGTCGATCGAGTGCGAGTAGTAGTTTGTGCCGCCGTACGATATGTTTTGCCCCTGAGAGGACGTGACAGACGAGAAGCGAGCTCGTGGTGTCAGGCACGGGTCCGGCCAGAAAGCGAGGCTCAGATGAGTGACAGTGGAAAGCTTCGCGGAAAGCGCCAATAACTGCTTCCAAGACGCATCATGTGGCCCGATGGGCTCTAGGGCTAGCGATAAATGGGTGAGGTTGGGAAGCAGGATTCGAGGAGGGCTAGGGACCATGTCGGTAGCATCCCAGGAATCCTGGAGCACCTCGGAGCCGAGGCTCTGGTTCGAAGGAAATAGCAGATCAGATACGTCTTTGAGTCGCAGGGCTCGGCCGATCGAACCGGATAGGTCAAGGCAAGTGACTTGAGCGTTTGAGAGAGACTCGTCTCCAAGTTCGGCTTCATCGT
Source organism: Tolypocladium guangdongense (assembly GCA_022114105.1). Classification (NCBI taxonomy): domain Eukaryota; kingdom Fungi; phylum Ascomycota; class Sordariomycetes; order Hypocreales; family Ophiocordycipitaceae; genus Tolypocladium; species Tolypocladium guangdongense. The sequence continues at coordinate 2,368,229 of NRQP01000001.1, read as the reverse complement.
AGACATCATCCGGGGGAAGCAGGATTGCTCTCAGGTCAGCAAGGGAGACGCCTTGCTGGGCTGCGACTCCGACGTATCGTATCAGCGCAAGCTTGAGATGGCTTGGCAGAAAGTAGAGATAGTACTGGTTGTAGACGCGGTGGAGCTCCCAATCAAAGGCCAACCGCCGAAGAATGACATCAATGAGGCTCCCCGGCGCTGGCGCATACGCCCCGGGTAGAATCGTCTGGGCCAAGCCGCGACAGCTCAGCCGCGAGGATCGTGAGGACGGACCCTCGACTGTCGCATCGCCAGGTCTTCGGGAAACCCAGCTGCGCGGCGGAGCAGGGCCCGCGGGAAGCCGTCGGCCATGGCCATCGAACCTCTGCCTCACGGTGCGTCTGGGGAGGAGCGCGGGAGTCTCGGGAAGCTGGAGAATCTGCCGGATAGCGGGGGGCACGCTAGGAGCGGCCGTCGGGAGGGGGCGAGGAGTGGCCGAAGAACCAGCAACAGAGGCGTGGCGCAGGTTCGCGAGCAGTTCGTTTACGCCCTTGGCGGGCTTGGCTGGGGGACACGAGCCGTCAGCCGGGTTCCAAGATGCAGGGCGATGCGGTTTGCTTACCGGCCGTGGAGGACGCGGATGGTTGCGCCGGAGACGCCACGAGCGACGGCTTGAAGGACTTGACGTGCTGCCTCTTCCTAGGCATACCAGAGGAGGACGGGGCTCTCTTGGAGTTGTGCAAGAGTGAAGCTGTCGTCGGTGACTCGTCCGCCGGCTGCCAATAAGCGTGCGTCGTTGGATCCTCAGGCGCCACAGCCGGTTCCCCGCCGACGCTCCGGACCCACTGCAACGTCCAAGGCCAAAACTCGGGGGTCAGAGTCAAGACTCTCAACTGTCTGTTTGACCTCAGACTCCGGGTGTCCAAAGTCCAGACTGCGCAGCCCGTTTCTCCTCCGCGACGCGGGCTGAATCAACCAGTCGGGCGTCTCAGAACCCGCCTCCAGTATGCATGCCCCCATGCTCTCGGCGTCAATCCTCCAACGCAGCCGTCGTGTTTGCTGTCCGTACCCCTGAAAGGATCCTGCGAGGGCAGCTGGCGCTGCGAGATCGCAAGGCCCGTCAAGTTTGGTCCGCGACCGGCCCAGGTCCACAGCGGCATCGGCCCTTTATTGTTTTCGTCAGGCCACTTCCTCTCCGCCTTTCGAAACGTCTCGCGCCCGGCTCCTGGTGGCGAATGCTGGGGCTCAAGCCAGTTCCCGTTGCATGAGCATGCGGCATGCTGGATCGGGGCGAGCAAACGTTGGCGAGCAGCGCGGATGCTGCATCTTGACGCCTGGAGAGGAGGCTATGGCAACCTAGCGGAGCCTCTAGATATTCCCGATGCCCATGGAGCCATGTTGACGCAACATGCAACCGCACCGGGCCCCAAACCTGTGTCCGTGTTACGGTTCGCGCCCTAGCCGGACGTCCGTGGCCCCATGGGTGATCTGCCCCAACTCCAACTGGTCAAGTGGCATAACCCAGCAAAAGGACAACTAGAAGCAGCCAAAGTGAGTATGGAGTCGCCGCTGTCAAGTGTACCGTGAGCTTCGGCCATATCGCCTTCCTCCCATCGACCATCAAATCTGGCTCTCGGGTCCAATGATGGCAGCAGCCCAAGTAGGACCATGCCCGGCCGGGCAGTCATGCAATTCTGCCGCATTCGCCCAGCCGAGACAAGCATCATTCCTGGGACATGGTTTCACACGAGACACGCCCCAGCGTGCGCCTTGCTTTCATTTGGTCGTATGAGCACGAGACAGTACCACAACAGTGTGCATATTCAGCAGTAGCTCATCGCTCCCCCGCCAGTTGACGGGGATCGGGAGCGTGATGTTGGCCCCTTGCCATCGCAGAGTTGGCGATGAATGTTGAAACCAGGGCATTTCGTATCAGGATCCGATGGAGGCTGGCTGAGTACGAAGACGTCTTTGGTCTCGTTCCGATGGCGGCCAGCCTGTTATCAGCACTTCCGGTCGTATACGGGGTGCCATGAGAATCGGACAACGTCATGATCCCGATGTGAGTTGCAATTGGCCACAGCGAGTAACGGGTGAATGGGTACAGAGCCCCTTGGTCCAGAATACCCGCCCGTCGGGTTCTTCGAATGCACCAGGCATACGAGTTAATTGCAAGGCGACGAAACGCGGAACAGGACATGGCCTCTCGGCGTTTCTTTTCTTCAGCCTCAATGAAGACTGTTTGTGCTCCAGGTGTGAATACCGCAAACGTACATCATTGACAGCTCGGCGAGAAGCCCGGCGGTTATGGGTTGAAGGCTCACACGGCATCGTCGTGGGAGAACCATCTCAGCCCAACCGCGTGGTGACAACAGCATCGGTGGCCTGATGCGCGAGCAAAGCAGACGCTCAGCAGCCTGATTTGGAAAGGCGAAGCGAACAAATCGGGCAGGCAGCAGACGAAACGGGTGCTTGGGGGCAACGTGGCCGTGGTACCACGCCTTCACCGAAGCCGTCAACCGACTCCTCAGCAGCTGGGCAGCCGTGAAATCCCGGGCAGGGACCTTCCAGGAGACTGGCCCAGTCTAAATTCCCCGCGCCTGAAGCATGGACCGTACGCAGAGAACGCGAGGCAATCCTCTGCAGCTGACATGGCTGCCTTTGGCCAGATGACATGGTCTGACGTTGAAGCCTGGCCGATCTCGGGGCATGTGCCACCCGCAAGATATCTCGATCGTTGGCCCCAGCGTCTTTTGAAGCCTACCACAGAGTGTCCGAGGATTTGACAGGTGGGCAACACCAAGAGTTGTTGTTCCGGTCCTTGCAGGTACGAAGCCGCCTTCGGGTTGATGGGCAGGCTCGGTGTGTGAATATCAAAGTAGCGGAAGAAGGCTTTCCTTCAGAGTACTCGTTGGCCAACGGGGCAACCCGAGAATACTGAGGGCCCAAGTCATCCATCGAACTGGCGATTCGGGCAGTCGTTTGTCGCTGCAGCTGGACCCCAGCTCCGCCCCCCTGAACTAGGCCGACGAGGTCGTACACGTATGAAGTTCCGGCACTGGATGGCATATGGCGGAGTTGAAGAAGTCCTGCCTAGCCCTTCAATGGCCAACGCTCACAAACTGACGCGGTGGATGTCCCTTACTTGCCACTGAGCCCCCTGAGGTCCAACTCGAAGGAAGTCCATGTGTCGTAAATAGTGCTTTAAGCTGCTCAGCCATTCTCCACTGCTCATGCATGCCCGCAAGATTGATACAGCCGAGCGACTCGTGTGCTTGCGGACGCCGATTGGTATCCCTGCTGCCGCGTGCCTCCCACGCCAGCCAACCCAGGCTGATGGCTCGTGTTGAGCACGGATACCGACAACGGTTCGAAACATGGCAGTCCGGGGTTCGTAACCAGCGACATGAGTGGTAGGTACATGCATAAATGAGACCTGCCAACGAATGGGGTTTATTTCCAGGACCTGTACTTGTGTGGAGGCTCCGCGTGTACCAGGTGGACACATACGAGAAGAGCTGCTCTGCTTAGATCTGTAGCATCTTGATCATCCCGTGGCCCAGACCATGCTCAGGTCCAGCCAGATTGGATGAGCAGGTGGAGCCCAGTTTCCGTCGAGGACGCCAGCAGGTTTTGGTCGCATATGGGACACGAGATCGGAACGAATTCGCCAATACGGAGGCAATGTCGCGTCGTTTCGAAGCTTCAGGGGCCAGAGATGCATACGTCCGGCTCCGAGTCGAAGCCTCATGATGGGGGTCATGAGCTGCACTGCGCCTCCGAGAATAGGGCCTGGGGAGGTCGAGGCGTGCCGTTTTCCTATCTCGTTCTCCTTGGAATAAGCAAACTGAATGATGGTGGTCAGGTCAGGACAGCAAACGAACAGATCCAAGCCCGCGGAATGGCTGCCCACTTGATGCTCCGCACACGGCGGCTCTAGGTGCGTGGAACACTACACAGTTAGGCGGCCGCTGTCAATATTGCGTCGAAGTTTCTAGCACCCGGTCTCAGTCAGTCAGTCTCCTTGTGAGGTTGCACATGCCGTCTCATCTGCGCCTGCGCAGTATGGAACACTATCGAGGCTGCTTCGAGTCTCGGCCGCCCTGCTGTTGCATCTTGGAGAGCCATGGCGGCCGACAGCGGCCTGCCGGCGAAAGCGGTTTGCTCGGTGTGGTGATGCTCTGATGATAATGTCTGGCCTGGGCTGGATGCCTCGTCTGCTGTCGACCCAAAGTGAAGTCACGCGGGCAAAGTACCCCCGAGGTACCAAACGCACCAGATTCGGAGGGAAGGAACGTTGCGGTCAGGCAGGGCCCGAGGAGCCTGACACACCGCCAGTTCCATCTGCCTGGAACACGCTGGAAGGCAGTTCCATTGCCCCTGCTGCAGTTTGCCTCGAAACTTGGGGAGCATTTTCAAAGGTACGGTGTACCTCGGGTACAAGGCACCCCATTTTCGCCGCCTCGAAGAAAGAGCGACCCTGGGGCCTGATCGCTGCTGCGCACGATCCTTGCCATAATATACCCACGTATCAGGGAAGCCGCCAACGACTTCAGACAACTTCACCTCCTCAACTCGCCTCGCTCCACGCCAAAGCAGCAGGGCAATAGAAATCACAGAACATCGCCATCAGCGGCACGAATGGGCCTCGCATTGCTCCCTCCAGCCTTCCATTGCAAAGGCAGCCTGCGTGCGACACGAACGTCTGTGTGTGATGCGCAACGGCTGTCCGGCGACGCTCCCCGACCCGATGGGTGCTTCTCGTCCTCCTCTTGATCCAGCCACCGACTTCATCTACCATGGACCCGTGCCACCACCCTCTTCGCAACCCGCGCGGGCTCACGGCTGCGCCAGCAATGCAGAACATCAATGGTCTGTTGGCGACACTGCAGACTCCAGAGTGCGGGCCCCAAGCAACTGGCCTGCGCACAGCGTACGCCATCCCAACCCAATCCGTCGCGTTGCGAGTCTTGCTGGAAGCTCCCGGAATGGGCAGCGAAGACCCTTGGAGCAGCCCCCGACTAGTCCCATGGTACAAGATCTGAAATCTTGCCTGACAGAGCCCGCCGTCCACGAAGCCATGTGTCTTGTGTCGCGAGCTCCGATACCGAGTGTTGGGTAGGCTGCACTGGGCCATCCACTTGGTTTGGCTTGGGCCCTTGGGGGGCCACACTCACGCTGGCAGCGAGGAGGTGTTTTCATTGATGTGCGTACGCCATGCCATCCATCCCTTGCAAAGGCTTGGCCGCCCCCTCCAGTTCCGCCGTCTCCAGTTTTGCCTACCGATCTCTCGCGCAGACGACTGGCTCTGTGATCGCAGACTCCGTCCGCCTCGCTTCCATCTCGCATGACCCGGGCCGGGCACAACAGTCGGCAACCGCTGACAAAGTTTGCGAGGACGGGACGGAAACAGGTGCTGGCATTCGACGTGAGCTACCGGCTTCACGCCTCTGCCCACGGGGTCCTGGCACATCATGCCTGTGCGAGTTCACCGTTTCAACACCACTCATAACCCCGGTTAACGGCAAGTCGCACCGACCAGCATGGAGTGCGTGGCTCATCCAGCCTCCCATTGTATTGAGGCGACACGATGCCTGCAGCTGAGATCCTGGCCGTCCCCAGATATAATCATGTATTTTCCCTCGCCCCGCGGATCGGCTGGGCGGAGGCGGCAAGAGTCCCCTTCTCTCGGTTAAAGGCTGATATCATTGGCCTATTTCCAAAACGTCAATCATCGCTCCGGGATGGACGCCGTCTAATTCGTTCAGGCCTGGTGCAAAGGGCTTCGGGAAGGTTCACGGATGCCTTGTTGGGCCGAGCCTTGACAACCTCCCATCCCGGTGTCGCCGACCTTCGGCTCTCACCCTCGCATGCCTGGAGACGGCATCTTCTGGTACTATGGCACCTCTTGGGGCTCACTCGCTCACGTGTCGGCGCGGTAACCTACCTGGCAGCCTGACGCTAGATGCCGTGGCACCGCCTTTGGGCTACCCGTGTTATACCAGTCTTGACAACAAGGTCTTAAGCCACCTCATTGACGAGGCGCGTGGCAGGACCAAAGGCCCGAAGACTTGGGGCAAGGGGATGGCTCCCCTGTCCCTTCAGGCTGCGCTTTGGGCTCACCCAGGTATCTTCCTGGGAGGCCTACCTGTGCGGTACCGATGAATTTGTACTTCGTACGTCGTTTTGATATGCCCTGTCCGCCTGCAGCCCAGTGTTGGACCGCATCGTTAACAGCACTCTGCCCGCATTGAGCTGTCGAGATAATTTTGGGCACAGGAACGCCGCCAACGACTGCTCCGCTCCTCGCCGAGTATCTCACATCCTACATCTTGAGTCAGTTCTTGGCGTTCAGGAGACCGAAATCACCTTCGACACGCCCCCCCCCCCCCCCCCCGGCTCCTGATAAAGTCATATCTCAGGTCTGCAGTTACCCGTCTCGGCGGCTCCTTCATCAGAGGCGATCCATGGCCAATCAATTCAAGTGAATGTGGCGCGTCCAAGGGGCTCTTGACGGCCGGGTAACCGCAGACATGTACTATGGGGAGAGGACACTGGGGCCAACGAACCGCCAGGCGGAGTTGCCAGCGCTCAGCTTCCACTCTCCTTCGGGTCAGACCAGCTGCTTTGAGAGCAGGACTTGGGCGGCACTCTTGGAATTGGCCGTCAAGGCAAGCTGGCAAACCAATGGGCCCGGATGCCAGGATCACCGTCGTACACAGCTCGGGGCTGCATCGCCTGAGTGAGGGGGGGTTTGTCAAGACACCACTTCCCCTAGGCACGACAAGACAAGCCATATTCTCCATCTGGAGAGCGTGTGTGTTGCAGTAGGCTAGAGGCTGGTGTCTGGGTAGAGTCCCAGAGGGCTGGGGCAGATCTCCATGATGAGCATGCAGCTACCGCGGCTCCTTACCTTGGCTCGGGCTTGATTGCCACTGGCGAGCAAGCAAGCTGGGGCGGCGTTCGCCAAAGGGCTCTCCGTCCGTCATTGTTCCCCCGCCATGCCTGGCTATCCCGGGGTGTATGGCCAACATCGGCGTAACTTACACGGTCCCGTGTCATGACTATCCCAAAAGCTACCTAGACAAGGTGCCTATCATTAAAAGGCCCAAGGACTCCTCAGACTCCCTCGCGCTTTTTCACCACTCCTCCTCGTTGTCTTAGGTTCTGCGCAATCCAGCCGGCATCCGTAGCTGTTTCCCTGGCGCCCCATGCCCGGAGTTCCTTTTATTCTCTCAGCACTTGACAAGATCCCTTCCCCAGGCAGAGGTTCTCCCATCCCACGGGCAGCTTGTGTTGTACCACTTTCGCGACGATCAAGTCCCGTGAGGCAGCGAAGACACGACGTACTTCATGTGCGATAGAGGCCAGCCACAGCAAGTGCCGCAGGGATTATATCGACGACTACCCGTCAAAGATCCTGCACTTGCACGAATCTGTCGCAGAACGGTGTGCCCTGTCGGTGGGCCGACATCATCCACAGATACCGCACGGCCAGCACGCTCCCATTCGGCGCGTCCGATCCAACGCTCGAGCTGTCGCACCAGGACTTGGCTTTGGGTGCTGCTCAGTCGACGGCGTCCGCGGTCCCAGTCTTCCGGGAACGCCTCGTTTTAGGAGAGGAGAGGATTGGAGAGGGCGCAGCAGGAGCCTTGAACGAGGTAAGACGTCCACCGCTCGACAGATTATTCGCCGTGCCTAGCGCTGCCCTTTGGCTTCAACCATGGAGGGTCTGGCATCGAAGGCGTCTCTGGGCGTTCTTCGGGGTCGGAAGGAGTGGTGCTTGTTGTGTCAATGCTGTGCTGATATTTGACGGTCGAACCGCCAGCGACGACGCGAGGAGACCAACCCGTATCGTTCAGCCATCAGACACCCGGCTCTTTGCAATCCAGCAGCTGACACTCTGATATAGTCAACGCGGTCCCACCGAGCAAGGGAGAAGTGTCGGGGACTTTGGACCGAGCAAGCAAAGTCAGGAGCAGAGCAGCAGGGGCGCGAAGAGCAGAATCCAATCCCGCAACACGATTTCAGACGCGTCACGACGGCTGCTCAAGCAAAGAGAGCCGGGGACCGATTTCTAGGCACGACCGGCTTTCGTCTCTTCTTTTGGGACGGCCCGAATCCCCCACGGCCCCGTTACTATCAAAGATCGTTGGCAGACGAGTCGGTGGAAACGGCTCGCTCCCCGGAAAGCAGGACACGTTTGAACGACGCGTACGCCCGAGAGCTCGCGGACGATATCAGAATATCCAGGTTGGCCTCCGCGCCCATGGGTGGCGGCATCTGGCTAATCCAGGCTTGATATCCAGCAGGGCAGCGAACGCCCCCGGAACGCACCACCGCGAACCTCTTCCTCGTGTCAGCAGCGGCGCTTCCCCGTCGCGTAATCGGTGTTTATGCATCCGTCAAGCTTCAAGGTAATGTTGCCCCCCCTCAGGCCCCGTCCCGTGAGGCTCTCGGGACTCTCGCCAGCCGCGCCTCTGCGTCACTCCAGCCGTCACATGCCCCATGCGTGCCGTGCTGGAAGGGGCATCCGCGGCCGGGGCTCGTTGGCGTTCAGAGGTACGTTCAGGCAGTCCTGGGATGACTGGTTTCTTTTGCCTCTCCACTCCAGCTGCAATATCTGCGGAGTCCTGTCCTTGTACGGCCCCGTCGCCCCTGCGGCCCAGGCGACAGCAGCACGGCGCGAACGCATTTGTACGGGGCAGATCTGGCCAGGGCCCTGTCCGTCTGCAGCGTCCGGACAGCGTTGGCCAGGTCTGGGGCCGAGAAAATCAGAGGCAGACCCCGGGCGTGTTTGTGTAACCGCCAGCCCCCGGCAATGCGTGGCGTCCTGGCTCCGACAGCACTGCACCATCCTTGCAACCGTCGGCGCCCAGGTACTGTGCCTGGGGCTCCGAGTATCCTGCTGTACTGTGCCGTTTGCGGCCGGGCCCAGTTACATCGCCCTGCTGCTCGCTGCACGTCCACCTAACAAGCAGCAGCGGCATCCCGAGCGGCGAGCACCCCCCCCGGCCGCCGGCGAAAGATGTCTTGCCTTGGAGGTTGTGTCGTGCCTGCTAACACGTCGGGAACCAGGTTCATCAGAGTAGACGCTGCTGCAAACCTCAGTTGGCTGCCCTGCGCGTTGGCGATGGACGGCTGGGTATCGCCTCGTCCGCGGCCCGCCAACACCAGCACCAGCACCAGCAGCACCAGCACCAGCACCAGCACCAGCAGCACCAGCACCGGGCATAAGCAGCAGAGCGTGTTCTGACATTTGGCCTCGGGCTCCCGCAGGACTACAATTCCTCGCCGTCGCAGTGCGCGGAGCTGGGCTACCTCGAGATACAGCCCCAGCCGGGTGATTTGAGGTGAGTTTTGGCTCTCATTGGCAGTCGATTCCCGTTGCAAATCACAGCTGCGCACCACCCATCACATCACGGCCTGGCCCGCCTGCCTGCTCTCGTTGCCAACCCTGCAGACGCTGCCCCTCGCCCGCGAGATCCCTACCGTCTGCGGGTCGAGCATCCGTTGGTTACGGGCGAGTGTCAACTCCCGATCGAGGTGCGGCCCCGCCGGGGGCTTCGTTCTCGTCGAGGGCCGCTCCATCAAGATCGGCCAAGCAAGTCGATGCCCTCTCCATCTTACTCTTGCACACCCCCTCCCCCTTCCCGCTCCGAAATAAGCTGGGGGCCTCGAGTCATATGGGCGTCTTGGTCGACGTTGAGCGTGCCACCTATGACTTGTGCTCTCGCCGGCTCACTACCGTCGAGGCAGTGTAGTCACGCCGCCCGTCGACTCTGTATATGTCGTCCCGGTACAACATCAGCGTTGGCAGTATTACCCTGCGGCTTGGTTGTACGTGGGTGGACACTGTGTATCGCATGGGGGCGCGGTACAGCGTCTCTTGTGCCAGTCTCCTCGGCTCCAACACCAGACTCCTGCCTCTGTCCAATTTGCCGTGTCTGCTCGGTCTCGGCTGATCAAGGGGCGGCAGATTCACCCAGGAAGCTCATGCGCCGTCGCCTCTTACAATAGACGCTCCCCAGCCGTCGCCGCTCCTGAACCTGTTCCATCCAAGCAGCTTGCACGCAGCCGCGCCGTACACGCAGGACGCCGCGAGTGCCTTCTACCAACCTCACGGCCCGATCTATGGAGCAGATGTCAGGCCCCGTCTGAATCCCAGGTAGGTGACACCCGGCCCACGACGGCCTCGACGAGCCCAACGGCCTCTGCCAGGAGCTCACGGCGGCGCAGCACCACTCCCTCGACGGGCATGGCACATGCCCCAACCCACGCTCACCGCACCGGAGCACTCCCGCACCTAGGGCAGCAACTCGGCGCTCGAGAGCAATATTCGACGACGACGCCGTCCTTCCGACGAGCGTCTGAGCACCTCTCCCGGTCCCCGTCGTTCCCCGGAGCGGCACAGCGCCGGCACCAGTTGACGGCGTCGCAGGGCTCGCTCTCGGGCTTCGCGCCCCCGGCCGCCAGAATGGACACGGCCCAGTACGCAAACCGCTCCAGCCAGACCCCCGTTCCGCCGCTGCAGCCGGTCCAGACGCTGGGGACGCTGCAATACCAGAACGAGTCGGCAATGAGCCCGACCCCCATCGCGGTGGAAATCCACGGCACCGTGGACAAGGGGCCGTTTCTGTCATGCGACCAGGAGTGGACGTGCTACCGGCGGAACTACCTGGCGTGCGTGTGCTCGTACACGCTGAGCCCGTACTATCCGAACATGCCGATGCAGTTCACGCCGGCGGCGGCGACGTCGGCGGCGGGCTCGGGCCAGACGCTGCAGGTGTTTGGGTTCGCCATGTGCATCTCGGCCGTGGTGGCGGAGAACGACCAGCAGAGCATCGAGCTGGTGCAGCACACGCCCAAGCGGGACAAGGGGCCCATCAACAAGCCCTCCAAGGTGGCGCTGGCGCCCAAGACGGCGTCGTCGACGCACCACTCCATGATGCCCTACGGGGACGGCTCGGCCGTGCCTGGCGCCAGGGGCCTGTACGGCGACGGCTTCGGCACGCCGCACGCGGGCGGCGGCCAGCAGCTGCCGGCGGAGCACACGTTCGAGCGCATCCAGTTCAAGCAGGCCACGCAGAACAACGGCAAGAGGCGGGCAGCGCAGCAGTACTACCAGCTCATCGTCGAGCTGTGGGCGGACGTGGGCGGGCCGGAGCATTACGTCAAGGTGGCGTACCGCAAGTCGGCCAAGATGATTGTGCGCGGCCGCTCGCCGGGGCACTACCAGAACGAGAGGCGCGGCAGCCAGGGCAACGGGCCGGGCGGATCCGCGGGCAGCCTGGGCGGCTACGCGGGCATGGGCCCGATGGGAGACTTCAACTCCAACGCCATGCTCGGTGGAGCTGGGACCGGGGGTTACGCCACAACGTACGACAGCCGCGGGAACGTCTACGGCAGTGCGCGCACGCACGAGATGCCCGACGAGGCCATGATCTCCCCGGACGACGGCAAGGCCTTGGACGGCTCCAAGGCCTACCAGTACTACCCTGGCGCCATGTACGACGGCCACGCCGAGCGCGTCGACCTGTTCAGCCACCGGAGCGGCGCCGAGACGGCCGTGGTGCCGAGCATGGCCGCCGCCGACAGCAAGGTGGTCAAGAACGAGTACGAGCTGGGCATGCTGCCGCGTCCCTACAGCTCGACGCCGCGCGTGGCGGACCAGCGCCAGCACGACCACTTCGCCGACGGCAAGGCCACCTCTGGCGGCTACTACCCGTCCATCGTGTCGCCGACGGGCATCAACCTGACGATGACATGACGAGGCGAGCCCGGCCCGGCGCGAGGGCACGCTGCGCCGCCGCCGCCGCTCGTCGCTGCCATGCAGCGTCACCCCAATCAAGTTTGGCACGGAATCACAGGAATGCATTTCAAGGCGCTATGCATCGGCATCGGGAATCGTTCTAGGGACGCGGGAGCGCTAAAAAAAGAAAGCGAGCAAGCACAGACAGATACAAGGCAACCAGCATGGGATCGGGGTTCAGGAGCCTGCGTTTGGGACATACACGCATTGGGGGGGGGGGGGGGGGGACAAGGCATGCAGACTGAAGACGGCCCCTAGACGGAGACGGCTCACGGCAGGCATCGCGGACAAGGGAAAAGGCAAAAAGGCAAAAAGGGGCACCGCGGCAGGGACGACGGTCGTCGACGGAGCGTGGCGAGGGACACGATGGCTGACGAAGGCTGACTGACGATGGGGGCGTGGTGGGAGACCAGGTTCTGCGAATAAACCCCTCGTCTGTTGTCGGCGGCACCGCACCGGGCAAAGGCGGGTGAGTTGGCGGCAGCAAGGCAGCACGGAGGGATACCCAGGTCGCGTTTTCTTTACTGTTTTTCTACTTGTTGTTGTCTTCTCCTTGTTGTTGCTCTTCCTCTTCTTCTTCTTGTCGTCAACGTATCTCGCTCTCTCGCCGCGTTCTCGCCGGCTTCCTCGTCTCGCGCGTCCGTGTCGTCCGCTTCCTGATCCTGCTGCCGCCCTGACGAGAGAATGTGGCCGTCGGAACGGGCGTTGGGAGTGGCACTCGGGGACGGAAAACGCACGAGACGAGACAGGAGGCGCGTGTCCAGCACGGCGGTCCGGGACATGACTAAAGATACGAGCACGGCGGCGGGGGAGGACGACGGGACGCGTTGGCCGGGCCACGGCCCATGCGCTGTGTACTACTTGGGGTGCCCGTTCGGGCCTGGGTATCATTACTGTCTACGGATTATTGACGCAATGCATGACGACTGTTGCCTCTTTCGGCGGCCGGCCCTGTGCGTCCAGCCGAGGCGCCGGCGTGGCCCTGGAGCAGATGGGCCGCCATCTGGGCGTTGCGGGAGCGTCGCCGGCAACTCGTGAGTCATGGCACAACGTACTCGTGCTCGTAGGCCTCTCGACGTGCTTGTAATTGCTCGACGGCCGGGCGGCAAGAGGAGAGATTAAGGACGGGCTCTCCGGGCGGCGGACGCCTCGCTGCCGCGGCTGCTCCAATCACGGGCGCAGACAGGCGAGGACAGGCAGAGCGTGACGAGCAAGGGGGGCCCATGGCAAGGAGGAGGGGGGAGGGGGGGGGGGGGCCAGGGCCCTCCAAGACAGGCGAGCCGGCGGGTGCGTGTGTGTGCTTGCCCTTGCAGCGTCGAGGCTGGCGGTGGGGATCGCGGCCATGGACAATGACCGAGCCAGCGCCTCTGCTCGACGCCTCGGGCGCGTGTGCGTGATGTGCGAAGCAGGCCCGCGCCGGGGATTGGCCCGGCCATGCCTCGGCCTGCCGGGGGGCGTGGCTGGGCGCGCTCGGGAAGTTTGATTTTCGGGCGCGCAGCAGGGCAGGGGGCGCGCCATGGATGGCTCGCGACGGCGAGGGAGGGCCTCCCGGACCGCGTGAGGCTGAGGGCGCGGGCTGCTGCGACTCGTCGTCGGGGGGCTGCGGGCGGCGATCCGGGCGGCCTGCGGGCGTGGGCGCCTGGGCACGCGACCCGCGGGCGGCGGCGGCGACGACGACGGGGGAAGCGCTGCGAGGCCGCGCCCCGGCGGCGTCGGACATAGGGGCCACGGCGGCGCAGACGAGGCAAGCCATCGGCGCCAGCAGCAAACGCCGAAGACGAGCGGCAGCGGCGGCTAGCTCCCGCGGGCTGCAGGCCACGAGGGCTCGCTGCACGCGGGACGAACGGGCGCCCCCCCTGCCGTGCGCGCCGCCGCCGCGCCGAGGCCAGCGTCGTCAGCGGAACGAGCCAGCTGCATCCCAGGGGGCGACGTGGCCGCGGCCCGCCCGCTGCGCAGCCCGAGCCCGTCCTCAGGCGCCGGCGCTCCGAGCCCTGCCTGGCAGGCCGGCCCAGCGCCAGCAGCAGGAAGGGAGGGGGGGGGGGCGACGCGTCGGCTCGGGGCAGGGGTGCGAAAGGAAACCGGGAGCGCGGACACGGGCCAGACGGGCCCCGTCGTCGCCGTGGTGGTGGCGTCGTGTCTCGCGCTGCGTCGGATCTCGCTGGCTGCCGTCGGCGTTTCTGGCCGCGGCGCGTGCCTGGGCGGCTTAATGCCGACGCGCAGCAGCTGCGAACCGAGGGCGGCGGGCTCGCCGGCCTGCCGTCGCCTTCGAGCCGCCCCCGTTGCATCGTCGAGCTGCCCGAGCCATCCCTCCCTGCCCGCCGCCTCCCTCCCCCCCCCCCCCCCGTCGACGCTCGGCCGCCGGCCTCCTCGTAATTGTCATCGAGGCAAGCCATGTCTCTCTGATATGCCTCTGCGCGGCACAGCGTCGGCGCACGATCTCTGTCCCACACGAGCCATCTCATCTTCGCCAGCCCGCCAGCGATTCGGCTGCCCCGGCCCTGGCCCCAGCCCCCGACCGCCGTCGCCCTCGCGAACCCGTCCTCAGCGCCGTCTCAGCCCTACGGCGCTGCTGCCGCCGCCGCCGCCGCCGCCGCTCGAGCCTCGAGTCTCACAGCATGGGGAGGCGCCGCATCCGAGCGGCGGCACCCGACGAGGAGGGGCCAGGAGAGCAGCGCAGGCAGCGCAGGCCGGGCTGTGCAGCCGTGGCTCGCTCGCGGCGCTGCCGCCTCTCCCGCCCCCCGACCCCGTCAGCCTATATTAGCATTATTGATTATCTCCGGCCCACGAACGCTGCTGGCCCCCCAGGACGCCGCCGCGCCAGGGGGCGAGGCCGACGGGCACGCCGCCAGAACAGGGCCGCTGCAGGCCGGGCTGCGCACCAAGCGCTGCTACTCCGTGCGCGCAGCGAGGCCGTCACCACGTGTCGCGACCCTGCCTCGCCGGCGGCGCCCTCGCTCGGCCTGGTGCATTCTCGCCAAGCACCGCGGCCGGGCTCGTCTTCCCTCAGCTGGCGACGGCAGATGTGCTGCAGAGGCAGGCATGTCGTCGGCAATATCAATCTATTATATGACCTGGCCACCCCCTGCTGCGTGCCACCCCGGCCCGCGCCGTCCGTGCATGTCTGCTGCAGACGTGCGAGCGGCGCTTGCACCCTCTCGTGCGGGCCAGCAGAGAAGAAAAGAAAGGACATGGAAAGAAAAAAGCACGCAGCTGTGCATAATCGTATGCAGACAACCGACACGCCCTCGCACCCGCGTCAGGTGGGCCCTGGACGCTTCCCGCTGCGAGGCTGGCGAGATGAGGTAGGTGGTTGGCGCGCCCCGTCGAGCTGTCACAAACGCCGGGGAGCCTCATGCAGTCTTACACCGGTGATCGACGGTGCATCTAGATGGCGGCCGAGATGCGCAGTAGGGTATGGCGGTCCTCCCGCGCGCGGCAGCGCATGTGCACGCATGTACGCGGGCCGTGCCAGTCCGTGGCTACGCCTGCGAGCGCTCGCGCGAGAGAGCTCGCTGGCCGTGGCGGCATGGACGGCCGCGGCCGGACGATGCACGGCAAGGGACGAGGAGGATCCCCTGGGCCGCGCACGGCCTCCGGTCGTCGACGCCGGGTGACGGTCCCGCGATTATCTTCTTCAAGCGCGACGAGAATCAGAGATGTGACATGGCGCGGCCGACGGGCGCCTTGGCAAGGGGCCCAGGCTCCTGTACTTGCGTCGACTTGAGGCGACCTGCCGCGACCTCGGCCAGCCCCTCGTCGACGCACACGATGCTGCGCGTGCCGATGCTGCGCGTGCCGATGATGGCGCGTGCGTGCCCGTACATAGCCGCCGCGCCTGGCCAGCAGGGCAGCCCGCCGTGGCCGGGCCGGGCGAGACGAGCCAGATGACGCGCTTGCTAGCAGGCCACCCCCCCAGATCTCCAGATGGCATCCGACATGGCAGCCACCATGGCCATCTCTCGCGCGTCATGCACCCGCACCACGTCCGCCCCCCCCTGCACCGCCGCCGCCACCGTCGCGGCCGTGCCCCAGATCCGCTCCGACGGCTGATTCGCCCCCGTCGCCTCGCCAACGAAGCCCTTCCGACTCGCGCCCACGAGCCACGGCAGGCCCGCGAGCCCCGGCCAGCGCCTGAGCTCGCCCAGCGCCCTCAGCAGCGCGACGTTCTGCGCCCCCGTCTTGGCGAAGCCGATGCCCGGGTCGACAATCACCCGCCAGCGCCGGACGCCCGCCGCCTCGGCCGCCGCGACCCGCGCCGCGAGCTCGCCCGCCACCGTCGCCACCAGCCCGTCCGGGTATGACGTGAGGCCCATCATGGTCCGTGGCGTCCCCCGCATGTGCATCAGGCAGATGGTCTTGCCCAGTCGGGCGGCCGTCGAGAGCATGTCCCGGTCGAGCGCCCCCGCCGAGACGTCGTTGATGACGTCGGCGCCGCTGGCCACGGCCCTCTCAGCGACCGACGCGCGGTACGTGTCCACGCTTATGGCCACGTCTCGTGCCTCCGGCAGGGACCGAATGAGCTCGATGGCAGGGATCACGCGAGCCGCCTCCTCCTCAGCCGTCACCTCAGGCCGCCCGGGCGCCGTCGACTGGCCCCCGACGTCGATCATGGTGGCCCCGCCACGGACAAGGTCGACAATCGCGCCCGACAGGTTCTTTAGGTTGTGGCGCCCTCCATCAGAGAACGAGTCCGGCGTCACGTTCAAGATGGCCATGACGTGGGTCTTGCGGTCGTGTACCAGTGGCGTGAGGGCGGGGGACGACCGCGCCAGGGGGGTGACCGACGAGAGCGGCTCGCCCGGTGGGAGCTCGTTCAGGTAGTCCTGCACCAGCTTCCACGGCCGGGACGAGTCGAGGGGCTTGGACGCTATCAGCCTGGCCACGGGAGCCCGTCAGATACAAGCCCGCACACGAGTGTACAACGGGGGTACTTACTCGGCCAGGGGCCTCAGCACAAACTCGCGCTCGTGCGCGCCCGCGTGCGGGATCGTGAGCCGTTCGTGGTCCATCTTTTCGTCGCCGTAGAGCAGGATGTCGAGGTCAATGTTACGGGGGCCCTTGTCGATGAGCTTGCGCCGGCCCATGTCTCGCTCGATCGCCTGGAGCTGGTCCAGCAGGGCCAAGGGCTCAAGCTCGGTTTCGACCTGCAAACCCCATCAGCACTCTCATTTCCCACAAGGGCCGTCCGTCCGTCTACCTCGCAGGCTCCGTTTAGGAAGCGGTCCTGGTCCGCCACGTACATGGGCTCCGTCTCCCAGAGGCTGCTGGTGCGCCTGACCCGGATGCCCCGTCGGTCCATTTCATTGCACGCCTTTTCGATCTCGGCGACGCGATCGCCCAGGTTGCTGCCGAGCGCGATGTACGCCGTCTTCTTGGGGCGCGCTCCGCGGCAGGCCCAGCCGGAGTGGGCGCGTCTTGGGTGCGCATCGCGAGGCCCGGGGAGGCTGGGCCGAGCCGCGCGGCCAGACATTGATCTCTGCGCGCATCGCGTCGTCGGCGGCGGCGAGGCGACGGCGCGCGAGCGACCATGGCGCCAGTCGGGCGCGCCCCTGAGGCTCCAGCGCAGGGAGCCGCGAGCGACTGAACGGTTCATGGCAAGCTGCGGGCAGCTGCTACGTGTTGCTCTATGAAAAATGCCAATCGCCGAGAGCCTCGCGCGGCAGGTCGTGTGCGGTGGTTGAGGCTTGACGTTGGAATTTGGCGTCTAGGGCCCTGAAGGGGATAGTGCCTCCTGCCTGGGGCACTAGTAATAGCGCTCACCGAATCGCTGTGGCGGGAGCGGCGCCGCTCGGTGAACTCACCGTCGTCGAGGTCGAGCGCCTGGTTCATCGGTGAGCCACGCGCGGCGGCCAGCGAATGCATGCCCGTCTGAGGCTTCATGCGGTGTCATTGGTCCCTCAGCCATTGGTCTGCCTGCCCATCTGATAAGATCAATCTCTCAGGCCCCCGGTCTAGTCTGCCTGGTCCCAGCGCAGGTGTGCGGATAAATGTCTCGCCATGGCTTCACGTCGCCAGTCACATGTGCGTGCCGTGAATCCATCAGCGAAGCGCATTGCCTTCCTAGGCACGAAGCAGGCCTACCTACCCGAGCGTCGATTCTCATCCGAGTTCCTGGCCACCGCCCGTCCGTCGGAGAAATCGTTTGCCCGCCGCCCCGGCCGGCCATGCCTCGTGACCGCCGGCGCGCTAAACCCGAATCGTCGTGGTCGCGCTCCCGAGCCTCGGCACGTCGGTCCCTGCCCCACGATCCCGTCGCCGCCAGCCCTGCTGCGCCCCTCGAAACTTCATGTGAGAAATACACAACCGCTCCCGCCGCTACATATTTCCTTTGTCCTCCGCACTTTCTTGGATACTCGCTGCTCCTCGTTATCCTCGTCCTCCGTGCCCCGAGCCTCTGTCTGCGCAACGTTGTTTCGCCTCTACCCCCCCGCCTTGCGACATCCAGTCCTCCACGATGGCCTCTCCACGTGCGTCCCCCCCCGTCCCTCCGGCTCGTCGCGCGACCAGTTGAGACTGACCCCCCGGGTGCAGAGCAGATCCGCACGCCCATCACCGATCTTTTCAAGATCAAGCACCCCGTGCTGCTGGCCGGCATGAACGTCGCCGCCGGGCCCAAGCTGGCCGCCGCCGTCACCAACGCCGGCGGCCTGGGCGTCATCGGCGGCGTCGGCTACACCCCCGACATGCTCCGCGAGCAGGTTGCCGAGCTCAAGGAGTACCTGGACGACAAGAGCGCGCCCTTTGGCATCGACCTGCTGCTCCCCCAGGTCGGTGGCAGCGCCCGCAAGACCAAGTGCGTCTCCCGTTGCCCCTCCTCCGTGCCCGGCCCGCGATCCGGAGGCAATCACATGCCGAGGGCAATTCGACGCGCAAAGGTAGCAAAGACTGACCACGGCCCCCCCCCAGCTACGACTACACCAAGGGTAAGCTCGACGAGCTCATCGACGTCGTCATCGAGTCCGGCGCCAAGCTCTTCGTCTCCGCCGTCGGCGTGCCCCCCAGGGCCGTCGTCGACAAGCTGCACAAGCACGGCATCGTCTACATGAACATGATCGGCCACGTCAAGCACGTCCAGAAGTGCATCGACCTCGGCGTCGACATCATCTGCGCCCAGGGCGGCGAGGGCGGCGGCCACACCGGCGACATCCCCACCTCCGTCCTCATCCCCGCCGTCGTCGAGCTGTGCAACAAGGCCAAGTCCCCCATCACCGGCGGCCCCGTCCAGGTCGTCGCCGCCGGCGGCATCCACAACGGCCAGCTGCTCGCCGCCTCCCTCATGATGGGCGCCGGCGCCGTCTGGGTCGGCACCCGCTTCATCCTGACCGACGAGGCCGGCGCCCCCAAGGCCCACAAGGAGGCCGTCCGCACCGCCGGCCACGACGACAACGTCCGCACAATCATCTTCACCGGCCGCCCCATGCGCGTCCGCAACAACCCTTACATCGACGACTGGGAGACCAACCGCCAGCAGGAGATGAAGGAGCTGGCCGCCAAGGGCACCATCCCCTACGAGACCGACCTCGACAAGATCATGGCCGGCGGCGCCGAGCGCCCCGGCCTCGAGGCCAACAACGCTGCCGCCGCCGCCGACGACGACGACGACGACGACGACGACCCCCTCGAGCGCTTCCGCCCCTACCTGATGGGCAAGTGCGCTGCCGTCGTCAACGAGCAGAAGCCCGCCAAGGCCGTCGTCGACGAGTTCGTCAACGACGCCGTCAAGTGCATCCAGACAGGCAACAGAATGATTGCCAAGCTGTAAACGCATTCCTGCCTCGCTTCCCTCTTGTTACCACCATGTAGATTACATAGAGCATTGACGCGCCGTGCATAATGTCCATTCTTCAATTACGAACCCGCGTCTTGATCCTCTCCGTGACTGGTTGTGCTCTTAGAGCACCCGCGAACTTTACAGGAACAATCACGTCGATTCCATGCCAACCAACTATGACATCACGCGTACGCCGTCATCCGCTGGCTCCAGCCCGCACCCAGTCTCCTTCCTGCCGCCAGCTCGTTTTTCGGTCAGTTCAGAGACTCGGTGCGGGCTGGAACCAGCGCATGACGGCGTAAGCGGCCCTCCCCATCCATGTCTCCCGACTCGCCCACGCCTCTCAAAACCCCTGCCTGTCGATAACGGGGCTCGTTTTTGCCTCGGTAAAGTGAGTGTGCTTCGCGGAGCTCATCAGATTCCTCAGCTGCCGAGGTAGGCGCGGATGGCCCCCTGGAGCCGCGTCGCGCCCTCGCCCAGGACGTTGGTCAAGTTCTCGAGGTCGTCGCTCGCCGTGATGCCAAACTTGCGGACAAAGTCCTTGGCGGCAGACTCGAGGTCGCCATAGTCCTCCTCCGGCTCGTCCTCCGGCCGTCCAAAGTAGGCGTTGGAGGAAATGGACGTGGCGCCCTCAAAGCCTTGCAGTCGGGTCTTGGCCTCGGCTTGGGCGCTGGGGTCGAAGGATCCCTTGCCAAAGTACTCATCCGAGGAGATGCCCTTTTGGTTGCCAAACTTGCTGCGCGCAAAGTTTTCCGACTCATCTAGATGGGCGGGTTAGTCAAAACCGGGCACGCTCGTTACGTCGCCGTTTACATACCTTCGGCAGCCGCCTTGACCGGTCCAACCGAGCCGAACCCGCCGGCGTTCTTCTTGGCCGGCTGGGCCTGGGCCGCCTTGCCTCCGCCGACCTGTCCGAAGCCGAGACGCCCCATGCCCATGCCCAACCTCTCCACTTCAGCGTTCGACTTTTGTCGAGCGTGCGAGCTGGAGGTGCCCCGCTGCGGACTCACGGGAGTCGGAGAGATGATGGCGGCCCCCGTTCCAGATTTCGTATCCTTGCCCTGCTCCTCCTCGGCCTCTGGGTCGTAGCCCAATTTGGCGATGCGCTCGGCCTCCTCCTTGGCCTTCTTCTCCGCCTCGTCAAAATCAATCGCGTCGGCCGTCACCTTCTTGGCACCGAGCTTCGTGGTCTTCTTCGCGCCGAGGACGTTGGCTTTCCGGGGTCCTCCGGTAGCAGTGCTCTTGCGCAGTGCGGCCGAGGTCGTAATACGGCTCGCAGGCTTTGTTTCACCGGTAGAGTCGGGCTTTGCGAGCGGGGACGAGGAGCGAGCGAGGTCCTTGCCGTTGCCGTTGCCGTTTCCGTTGCCCGCGTTGAGGAAGGGCGAAGGTGTTCGGCCCACGACGGGAGGGGTTGCAGTTCGGGAGATGGGAGGCGTCGGTCGCTTGATCGCAGGCTTGTCCCAAGACGAGAAGAAGTCGTCGTCGGGCTCTCCAGCGGGCGTAGAGGACCCATCACCTTCAGCACCGTCGTTGATGACAACTTCGCCAGGGAATCTAGTCGCGTCGTCAGCACGCACAGCAGAGCACAGCCGGTTTCGACGCCATACTCCTTAGCATCCCTAGCCGCCCGTCGCTTCAGCTCATCCTTGTACTTGGTCGCCGCGTTGGACTGGTACTTGGTCTTGGGATCTTTGCTGTTCAATGCCGCAGTGCCTCCGTTCTGCTGGAAGAACTTGGTCGCAGACTCGTTGCCGCCAACCTTCATCAGCCGCAGCTGGTCCCATTGCCACTCTGCGCCGCGCTGTCAGATGCAATTCTAAGCATTGGGAGCCTTGTACATACGGTCCAGGTTCGTCGAGCGCACGAAGGAAATGTGGACGCCGAGGTTTCGGTGGTTGGAGGAGCAGTCCAGGCAGAGGTAGATGCCCAACGGCACTGACGTCCACGTCGGGTTCTTCTGGCCGCAGTCAAAGCATATCTGCAAGAAGGCCATGCGTTAATGTCATCGCGCCGCCATCGCGCGCGGGTGCGCCGCAGGTAGCCAGCCTACCTTGTTCGCGGGCTTGGACTTGAGCTTCTCAAAGATCTTGAGGGATTGCTGCTTGGTGGCGAGGCCGCTCATCTTGGCAGGCGACGGTTGTCGAGTCGCGGATCCGGCGCACAGGACTTCGGGTTCTCGGACGTATTCGACAGCGCGGGATCGATGCCTCGCAGGCGCGGAGTCAAGGAGCAACAG
The DNA here is from genome assembly GCA_022114105.1 of Tolypocladium guangdongense. Taxonomy (NCBI): domain Eukaryota; kingdom Fungi; phylum Ascomycota; class Sordariomycetes; order Hypocreales; family Ophiocordycipitaceae; genus Tolypocladium; species Tolypocladium guangdongense. The sequence continues at coordinate 2,346,431 of NRQP01000001.1, read as the reverse complement.
AGTGCAATGTTATCGTTTGGCTAAGATTTGATCGAGGGGCCATCTGTTGACATGACATACGAAGTATCGGCCGCGCTAATCTTGATTGGGCTAGATTTCGGACCCCACATTAACTTCCTGCGGAGGGCTTGTATCACGCCGAGCATCAGAAGCAAGCAGAGCGGCTACGATTCAAGCCCAACATCCAGCGTCAAGAATCCCGCTTCTTTCCACAATCAACGGAGCAGTTCCTGGTACGATGGGCTGTGGAGACCCGCCATGTTGAAACCGACGACCGCACTTCTCGCGATCCGACCCGGCGCCAGCATCGTTGCCCCTCCATCTTTGCGATCCTTCTTCCTAGCCAAACGATACGCAACACGGAATGGGCTAGGGACGACTGCAGCGCCAGGCCCGAGGCGAAGAAGCGTCACGCCATTCAACGACGATGGATTCGTGCCGTGGAATGAGCTGTCAGCGGGAGAGAAAGCAGCGAGGGCGACGCAACAGAGCTTCAACTTTGGCATGGTTCTCGTTGGTCTCGTGCTCACGGTATGGTTCCTTACAGCCCCCAGACCTCTACCCGCAGTTGGACCATGTCCTGACAAATAAACAGGGAGGTGTTGGGTACTTTCTGTGGACAGACGTCTTCTCCCCCGACAGCAAAATTTCCCAGTTCAACCGGGCGGTCGACAAGATCAAGAGGGACCCGAGGTGCATCGAGATCCTAGGAGACGCCAAGAAGATTACGGCTCATGGAGAAGAAACCTTCAACAAGTGGCGGAGGGCTCGCCCTGTAGCGTACGAGATCCAGCTGGCTGCGTCGAAGCTGCCTGCTAACAGTCCTGTAGATCCTCTACGAGAACAGATGCCCAAGGAAACGAGCATCTCTTGATGCACTTTCACGTCAGTGCTGCAATTACATAGAGCCATCTGCAGGCGCTGACGATCATCAGGTCGATGGTCCATCGCAGAACGGCATCGCGCAACTCCATATGGTGAAACGACGCGGCGGGAGCGACTACGAGTACAAATACCTGTTTGTGGACTTCAAAGGGCACGAGAGAATATACCTGGAGAATGCAGACACCAAGTCGAGCACGGGAAAGAAACCACTGAGTTTCCTTGGTGTCAAATGGGGCTGATCTCAACGGCTGGGAACACTGACGTCGAGCTGCATGTGACGGGACTCGGAAGCGTCCCCTATTTGGGATACGGGAACGTTGATTGTACGAGATGATGGATGGAATTGGTAGTCGCAAGGAAACGGTCGGCGTCGATTTCCAAACGTTTGTATACTATTTGAAGCCTGGCATACGGCACAGCATGAATATCTTTCGCACTTCATGCTAGTCTTACCTGGCCGCTGAGTGCCGAGTACACTTCCAAGACATGCTGGCATTGGTGTTCGTTCCTGCTTTGCATCGTCAGTAATAACGGAATGGCCTTGACCCGCAGCCAATGGCGTCCTCTCTTCTTCAACACGTGTCGCCCATGTTCCGTGACAAAGAGCTACCTGAAGTATGATGGCTCAAGACTCTTTACCGGCCACACCCAGTGACACGATGCTTTGCTTCACGGCCCATATAGGCAGCCCTCACTAGTCACAGCATTCGTCGCAGTAGAGCTGTTCATGGACGCCCGGCGGGACCGATAGTAGCCGGTTTAGCTAGACGCAGTCGACGGGTTCAAGACAGGAAGCCAACCACAGCTTTCGCACCGCTGGCGCCGTCGTATCGCACTCGATGCCATGTACCTACCGTATGTTCGCTGCGTCGTCGGCTTTTGCATGCTTCTCGGAAAGTTGGGGATAGTCCTCGCTCTGAAGAACAACCCGAGCGCCGGAGTTGTTGAAGTCCTTCGTTTCTCGCAACCCAGAAAAGCACTCTCGACACTCTGCCGTGTAGCCAAGGTAGCCTACCTTGCGTTCAACACGTCCCCCTTCACGCGCGAGAGATTCCAAATATCTCATTCACAACGCGTCAAGAATATCGATTCCAGTGCGAGGTTTCTCTTCGAAATAGACTATGTCGGCTCGAACAGCATCCGAGAATAGAACTGCGTTCGATTCGCATTTTCGCGTGCTTCGCCCGCTCCCTTCACCAGTGTTATGCCGCCCAAGCCGCCAGTGTCCATTGGGACCGCGACATGTGAATATGCAGAGAAGTCGCTGCAGAAGCAAATACTTCCGCGCAGAGTCGATGGATGGTCAATGAGCACGCAGTTGGGGTACACGACAGACTCAGTATTTCGATCACTGACACTGGCGATCATGCTACCCTCTTCAACTGTCGTCCTGCAGCCGAGGCCATCACACTTTCAGCGCTGGCTGAAGTCGCGGCACTAGGTGGTACGGCAACGAAGCCGTGGATTGGATGTTAGTCTCTGGCTCGCCGCATTCCTCAGGCCCCTTTGACACAGCGTACGGCAACCCAATTCCAAAGTACCGAACAAGAAATGTACTTGTATATTCTAGATGCACCCTCTTGCTCACGTACAGCATCCAGAAACATCGGCAACAAGTCACCAGGATGAAAGGTTGGGGTGCCGAGGTCGTGTCCAATAGGGCAACGGGAACATCAGACGTTCCGACTCAACCCGGCTCTCGGCATAAGAGAACGAGGGGCGGCGAGGTTCCGAGGCAGTTTACTCGGGGTAGGCCTGTCCAGCGGGATGGCGGAGCACGACAAGGTGTGAGTTTCATAGGTAGTCCGGGGTTCACCTCGTCAAAGCTCGCTTAGACCTTATCTTAGTCGAAGATGTAACCCACAGTCACAAGCCAAAGGCAGGCATATGTCAGTGGGTGGTTATCGGGACACGGAACTTGCCAGTAGTGCGTGGGTAGGCCTGTTAGATAGGGTAGGTTTTAAGTGAAATCCAGCTCCTACGAGTATGCGATTCGAGGCCTGCATTTGGGTACCCGTATTATGCACCGATTCGAACGCGGCTCCACTGGCCGTTCTCCACGCAACTTGAGACTGCAAGAGTCATACCACTTGAAAACCCTGGAGCATCAAATAACCTTGACTCGTTCTCCTTTGGCGACTTCGCTCCCTCCTCTCGCCGAAGCCTGGCGTCAGAGACGATACCATGAGGCAACGTCCCTCGTCCACCGCCGGCTCGGGTTGCATATTCTCAACGCCGTCTGGCAACGTGTCTTGCACAGGTCCGCTGCAAATGCCACATGGCTGCCAAGACAACCTTGCATCAAACCAAGGCGATGCTCGTCTTCCTTCTCATATACCAGCCATGCTCCAGGGCGGAGACCCGCTCAGAATAAAACCCCATGCCCTGGCAGTCCTCGGAGACGCCGTCCTATGGGATGCCTTTGACAGGATTGCCAATGCACTCGCAGGCAGGACGTAAATCTCCCGGTTTCATAGAGTATACGACACCGGGCGTATACGCTTCTCGACGCTGCTCTCCCCACCATCCCTTGTGCGCTGAGCGCGTCCTGTCCGCCATCCGAAGCTCCGAATAGCGAAAATGTGTCGGCTGCCGAATACAGCAGGTCGCTGTTCTGTGCCGCTGTGCATAGTCTCGCAGTGTGCCGAGAGGGGTCGGCATCGAGTCTCAACCCCCTGATGCTACTATTCGGCGCGGCCGCCGATAGGGCGATCACATGTAGATCTAGTCGTTTGATCGTGGGCAGAGGGGACACTGCATGGAAGAACCTCCCCTCTGCGGCACGGCCGGTGCCCGAGTCCGTTTGTCATTGCATGACAATTAGGCGGCGTCGATCAGCGCCTCTTATGGTGACAGGTGGGTGACATTCGATCCGGCGCCTGTAGCGATCATTGGCACGGCTTCGCCTTGGTGTTTGGTCGGAACGCAGGGCCCTGGGGCTTGTCAGGCTCTTACCTGCCGCATCTGGCCGCTGTCAGGCCGCCTCAGATCTCCTCACGGGGAGTGCATGCCTCTGCTACAGGAGCGGTGCCTCCAGCAGCTTAGCAGCAGCCTGCAGCTGCACTGGCATCGAGAATATTCTCCGAAGCCGCCTCTGGCGGGGGCGCAGGCCGTTGGCGCGCGTTGGCACCGGGGCCATGCACGCGAGGGCAGAGCCCGGCGAGCCCGGCGTCGACGGCTGTGCCCCGTGGCGCGTAAGCCTCTCCCACAGCCGGCGACGACGAGCATTTTCTCGGCCCATACCCGAAGCACGACAGGGGAGGACCCTGGCCTTCAGCCCGCCGCGAGAAGCCTTGGGCGTCAAAGTCCGTTTTGTGATACGTCGACGCCCGGGGGTCGCGCGGCCCACCGCCGGCTCAACCTTGGCATGCAACGTAGCAGCATCAATAGGGTCTGCGAGGCAACTGTCTTCAGCGAGCCAAGGTTCTACCCTGATGGCTCGCTGCAATCATGGCAGACGCAACAGTTACAGGCAGGTGAGGCATACCTAGGTACCTAGGGTAGCAGGTGAGCGAGGGCCGCTACAGGTGAGCGGTGACGCTGCAAGTTGTCATGGTTCGATGCCCGGGCGTTTCAACCATCACGCAGAGCTGAAAGGAAGACAACTTCCATGTTCGGCAGCTGCAGCCGTCCGGACGCCAATGGTTCCTTCTCAACTCCGAAGACACATCCCTGGTGTTTCCCTCGACGCCGCACGTCCTGCAACACTGCACACTCCGCAGCTGTCAGAAGAAGATCATCCCTTCCCCTGTTCCCTGCAGTTCCTTGCTATTCCTCACCCCCCTCTGTTACTCGTACTGCGAGTTGCACCGAGATTCTACGAGTACACGGGCATTACAGGGTGCCTCTCAGAACGCGATTTCTAGTTGGCTACCTTACAGTACAAAGCTGGAGCCTTCGCACACCAGAAGACATGTCTCTGCCGCGCGGCTGCATGGACGAGCTCGCTCGACCCAGACGCTGCATGGCTCCACAAACGCACCCCGGCATGCATGGGGGCAAAGTCCTCCTGTGCGACTCTCTGTTCCAGGCGTGGAAGGCCAGTTGCTGGAGTCGAATTTCGTGACGCAGATTCGTACGACTGAAGACGGCCCGCGGCGGCTTCGCAGGCACAGTTACGCAGCAACTCGCCCCGTCAGGCCTTGGCCTCTGCGAGACGCCCAGTTCTCCAGCATCGACGGCGGATGCTCTCGTCGCCAATGACGACACTCCGGCTCCAATCAAGGGGCAGAGGAGAGACGCGTTTTCATGGGAACCGACTGGCCCCGCCAGCCCGCCCGCTCCTCGACGCGACGGCCAACAAGGGGAGGGCGAGAGTCGTGCTCATCCGACGCGGGACAGATTTGATGCTTTCAGAAACGGAATCCGTTCCCGGCGCATCACGGTCCAACGCTGCCCACCGACGAAGCGTCTTTGCAGGACGCTTTCGGCCGTCTCCTGCTGCGGGCGAGGAGCCAACATGTAGCACGTTGGCCCTGATGCCCGTCTGCTTGTCGAACAGCTACGTTGTCGCAACCCCACCCCCACAAATCAATTTGACCAAAGCGGCAAGAGATGCGTCTCTGGGGCACAAACGAGATGCTGCTAGTGCCGTAGGACGCGGCATGGACTTGCAGGTCCGCACACTTACATTGACGACGCCAGACTCGAGCACCGAGCAGCAACATCTGATGCGAGCACGAAACGCTTCGGCGCCACACGCCACCACTTGGTCGATGATGCAACACGGGTATACTACTCGTAATGCAACAGAGACAGTAAGCCACCAAGCAAGCCATCAGACTTCCCCGCGTCCCCGTTGCGACGTAGCTGCAGGAGCACAAAACCTAAAAATCAACCGGCAAGAAAATTTTTCTCCTGCTTCAGGTGCTCACTCTCCTCGCGCCAGGCACAGACCTGGCGCATCATGTTCAGGCGCCTCTACCGGCACCCCCGGCATCAAAAGGGCCGCCCCCACGGGCCACCTCCCTCCAGAACGATGCCACCACATCGAGCTGTTCGGTCAGCTGCAACCGCCCTGCCCGACGACGAGCTTGGCCGCGCCGTCGCCGCATGGCACCATGCCTGATATCCAGCTCCCACAGGCGCTGGCGCTGGCGCGGCAGACTCGCGCACGCCATGCAGGCTCACCAGCACACCCGCCAGTGCTGTGAGACTCCTGATTCGCTCGCCATGTCTGGCGGTGAGGCACTGTGTCTCATTGCGTGTCCAACGGAGACGACGTCCGCCAGCTGTGCTGCTCGTTACTTCCTGTGCCGCTCGTTACTTCCTGTGCCGCTCGTTACTTCCTGTGCCGCTCGTTACTTCCTGTGCCTCCCGAGGTGGATGAGAATACGAAGTCACTGTGTGCCGAGCCCGGCTGGTGCAACACGCCCCCTCCAAGCCACTATCCCTGGGCATCGAACGCGTGGCCCCGGGACGAGACGAGTTTTCACGTGCCAACAACTGCTCTCATCGCGATGGTGATGAGCAAATGGTGATGTATCGATCTTACTCTTTTCCGCCTACTAATACAACCGCCGCGAGTGTCTTTGGTGGGGGGGTTTCGAGCATTCTCACGCTGGCCAGCCCCAACGGAATGCAAAGGCGTTCTTATGGCAGCTTACGATGTCCTAGGCCAGGACTCTCAACAGACTCTTCTACTGATCAGGTTGCTCCGCCGTTATGGGGGTGGGGGCGTGGGAGACGAGCAAATAAGCCTCATGCTGCGGAAAAGCTTGGAGCCCTCAAGGTAGGATTCTGTGCCCTCTGCTCTGGGCGGCCGATATCGCGATCCCAAAGTTTGCGAAATTAAATTCATTCGACTACAGTCTGGGGAGATGGGAATGGGAGCTTCCCTTCTCGTCATGGCCCGCATTCCAAACGTGAGGTACGGATGCTGGGGCCTGGCGGAGCTGTCGCCGTGCTCGCGATTGAGCCCAGGTCAGGAGATAAGCTCCAAACTTTGTCTGCGTAGCATCAATCAATTCACCTGGTTTGGGCATCGTGCCCACAGATCAGACCGTGTCCGGCCTCCGTCGGCGCATTTGCGCCCCGTGGGGCACCACTATTATATGCCCCCAGATCCGTTCCCCCGGCCGGCTGTCTCGGACGCTCCAGGGGCCGGCCAGCGCATGACGACATGCCGGCGAGAACTCATCAGCGTCGCAATTGACATCAAAGACGAGTGGTCTCGTTCCTAGCTCAGTGTTACGTGTTGTCTCAACAAAAAGCCAAAATCCTCGTCCGGGGTTTCAATGTCATACCCGCGGGGTCCGTACCCCGGCAGCGGTTCGCAGGTGTGCGTCGGTTACACAACGTCCACGTTTCGCTCGCTCGCTTGTCGCCTCGCCGGATCGAGAACGCCAACAAATCACGCCAAGCCGCCCGCCCGTCCGTTTGCAGTCTGCTTGGAGCCCCAAGAAGCCCCTCAAGCGAGAGCCCATTCGACGTAGGAACCAGTGGTAGCAAAACAAATTAAGAATTTTAAGTGGCCATTCGTGATCTGTGATCTTTGCCTCGTTCCCTGCTTCAAGTTGCCCTGGCAGCCTGAATAACGGAAGCCGCATAAGAATCCAAATTATTCCTCCAATATGTCTCAAGAACTTAATCCGCCAGGGAAAGTGGTGATAATCTATAGTTTGGTTGTCCGCCGTTACAAAAACCGTCCTGAACCGCCCAGTCTCTTCTTATCAGAGCGCAGGGAGTGTGCCCCCCGCCAGTGTAAACCATAAACGCCGACTCGTTCTATTCCTCTATAACCCAAAGTCATCATGTCGTGCGGTGTGCGATGCCATGGCGCTTCCTAAACGCGGTCCATGAGATCGCCTCCAGCCAGGCTGCCCGTGGCAGAGCTCCTGCCGCTGTTGCTGAATCCGCCATCCGACAGCAAGTCGTGCACCGCCACCTTGGGGACCTGGGGCACCGGCAGCTTGCGCTGACTGCCGTCGGGACGGCTGATGATGTCCGTCAGGGACATGCCAGCGCTGCGAGGAGCATTCGTTCCGAGCGTCGGCGGGAACTGGGGGGCCTCCAGGTGAGGCTCCATGGGAGCCAGCGCAGGCGTCGTGTTGTGCTGCAGGGACAGGTTTCGCAGACTCGGCAGCTCGTAGCCCGAGAAGGGGCGAAGACGAGGGGAGTGGGCGGGAGTGGCGATGGGAGTGTGGTCAGGGGTAGGAGACAGCGAGTCGTGAGAAAAGGTGGGCGACGAGGGAGCAGTAGAGTTGGGCGAGTTTGGCCTCGAGCGCTTGGCGTGCCGGAGAGATCCGTTGTAGTGGTCGTCGTGGTGATCCTCGCTGGAGTGGGATCGCGACATGTGGTACGAGGACAGGCCTCCCAGGTGGCCCCTGGAGCCCGGCACGGCATGGGCGTAGTAAGGGTGGTGTCTCGAGCCGTGGTGGTTGGCCGGGGCAGCGAGCGTCTCCCGCTCGACCTGGGTGGCGGCCTTGGCCAGCATCGAGATGTCTCCGTTGCGGTTGTAGGGGTGAACGTTCGGGTGGTGGTGAGCGAACGAGGCGTAGGAGTGCGGAGGAGAGACGTTGGGAGACGCCAGCGCCGAGGTAGGAGCTGAGCGGATGGTCTTGGGAGCTGGCGGAGGAGCCATCATGCCCTCGGGGTGCATGTGGAGAGGCAGGCCCTGGTGGTGGTGAAGCTGCTGGTGCTGGTGCTGGCCCTTGTTGCCGCGTCTCGAGTTAGGGTTGTTGTGGATTCGAGAGTGGCGGGTCAGCTCGTCGGAGCGAGAGAACTTCTTGCTGCAGCCGGGGAACTGGCAGGCGTGAGGCTTCTCGCCCGTGTGGGTGCGGATGTGTCTCGTCTGGTGCTCCAGGCGGTGGAAGGCCTTGTCGCAGAGGGGGCACTTGTACGGGCGAGGCAGCTCGTTGGAGTTCTCCGGCGCCTGGGCGCCAGGGAGAGGCCCGTTGGGCTTGATGACGGTGACGGCAGCACTGGCCATGTCGACGTCGTTGCCCTGTCTGGGGTTGTCGTGGTGGTGCTTATCAGAAGGGTTCAGCAGATTGGAGAAATCCACCGCTGACTGTGCTCGTTGCATGTGATCGTGTGGCGGAGAGGCGGAAGAACGCGGTTTCTCGTCTCTCGAAACGGCTGCGGCGACTATGTAAAAGAAAACAGGGTTCGGCAGTCGGCTTGCTGTCGATGCTGAGGATCGAGTGAGGTATCGTGGCCCAAGAAAGACTTGAGCAGCAGACGCTTGAAGCAGAACAAGGTGAGATGCTTGCGTTGGGAAGAGACGGGGGGAATCGAATCTTTTTTCTCGGGGAACGGGGAGAGGGAATGGTTTTAAATGGGCGGGTTCGGCCGGGTCGGTACAGGTAACAGGAGCGTTGTGGAGGGTTGGACGGGGTACCCAGGGGCATGTACCTTCACCGGGGAACGGTAAAGCAGGGCGCCCGCGCTCGCTGAGGGCGCTGCACGGGACAGTCGAACGGAGGCGCCGCCTCAGGCCACTGTGGAGGGTTGCAGCACCGCAGGGCACGTCCAGCAGGTGCTGGGGGGGGCGCCAGGGAGGGCCGGCCGGGGGGGCGAGGTACAAGGCCCGGGAAGCCGACAGGTACTTCGCTCCTCCCACGGGGTGCCCAGCGTGCAGCGTGCGGCGGACGCTGCAGCCACGCCCCTGCTGTCGGCGCCCAGGCCAAGTACAAGTACTGCGCCAGCGGAGGTACCTCTGCGCTACGGGTCTTCTGGCTGTTGGGGTTGGCTGGGGCCGGCTGGGCGGACTGGGGATGCTGTGCCGACCCCCCCCCTGGGCGCTTGCATCCACGTTTCCCACACACACCCACCAAACGCTGCCGCTCAGGCGATGCTCCTCGATCCTCCCTCCGTACCTACGATACGAGGAGGTAGGCAGGCCGCAATGGCGAGCGCTACTGGCGTGCACCCATTGACTGCGTTCAGCCAGGCAGGGCGCGGCGGTGACTGCAGCTTCACATGTCCAGCACAACAGTGGCGCCACTGACCACTTGCGCTGCTGTGGGGAAGGGATTCAGGTGAGGATTTTATTTCTTCGATTTTCCCTTCCCACCCCACTATCCCACACATCCGTCGTCAGAACAGCCTGGGCGGCGTGGGGCGCAGCAGTGCCTGTCGTGTCGTGTCCTGCGGTGCTGGACTGATTGGCTCTCGCCCCAGGAGGGCCCTCTGAACCATCAAGACTGTCGTGACGGGCAGGCGAGGTTCGAGCAAGGGGAGAACTCGTCCACCGTCAGCATCCCAGCATGTGTCCAAGCAACCAGCATTCCCGCGGCGGCCAAGACCCGGCGTCAGACCCCGGCCACGTCCGCTCCTGTCGGGAAGGTCGCTGCTCTCCCCGGAGTGAATTGTTTATCTCGAGCACACCCGCACGGCGCCGCAAACGCAACCGCACGGCCGGGGGGCGTCGTCTTAGGTCGCCTCATGCTCCGGGGTTCGCAAAGCGAACGCCTCACAGCCAGCACATTCGTGCGACGAGCAGCCACTCGTTGCACCGTCCACGTAATGGCCGCCTGGCCAAGGCCGATCCGCCCGCAACTCGGCACTATCCTCGCCCATCGGTGCTGTGCTGTGCGGCGCTGTGCTCCGCCGTGCCGCCCTGGGCTGATGTTGAGTGATCAATGATGCCATGCCCGAACAGCGCCATGTGTGGGGGCCAGCGAATGGGGTCTGATTCCCCAGATACCGGCGGTTGATGATGTTACAGGCGTTTTACCCCATCAAGCCTCGCCATTCGCGATGTCACCCCAATAGCCGCCAGCGCCTTATCACTCATCCATCATTGCTCGCACGAGGAAAGAGGTCCCCGAACGACGCCATGCCTCTTGCCCGATGTCGTGGCATTGGCTCTTGCTTTCCCACGACGGAGGCGAAGTCTGTTGGTGGTCTTTGCACGGGGAGATCGTTGGCCCTGCAAAGCCAGATATTAGCCAACGGGATGGCGACAACCGTGTGTGTGTGCCCGCGGTCACGCCTTTGTAGCGCCCGATAGGGGTCGAGGCTTGCTCCTGGAAGGGCTGGCTGGTGCAGACTGACGAGGCAAGCTGGCATCGAGGCCCGATGATGCTGCTCAGCAGGGCTCCGCAAAAGGCTTGATTCGGCCAGCGCGCCAACAAGGCCACGTCTAGGAGGTACGTGCTCGTGGCCATGCCTTTACCTGCCGTGCACGGCCAGGAATATTGGCAACAGAAGCCGAGAGACACAAGAGCTCGTGCTGGCCAGTCATTCGGCTGCGACAGCAGGCTCACCGTGTCTCGGCTGCTTGGCCCAAAGCGCCTCGTCGGCACCCCTTGGTGGTTTTGCCCATCATGTCTGAGATGGCCCCAACACCTGCCTCACCTCTTCCGCGGATGGCGTCAAGGCTTCAGTCGGGACACGCCTCTCACTTTCCCAGGGGGTCCGTCCTCGCCAAGGATCACCGTCTTGGGATGCGGCCCTTTGCCGCCCACACCTGCTGCCTTGAGTTGGCGCTGGCCCGTGGCTATCAGCGGGGAAGGGAAGCCTTCCCCAGACTCAACTTCTCCAGGAACCGCCGCAACTGGCTCTCCCGCTGGATGCATTGTCGCTATTGTTGTCTCGCCTCGCAAGCTGAGGACCCCGGGGAAATGCCCGCATCCTTGCTCGTCCATCCTCCGCATTGTGTGGGGGCCGGCTTATCCCGTGTCACTCTGGCTGTGTCTCGAGGCTGTCATTGGTGTGCGCGCCTAATCGATAGTCTGCTGCCAGATCGCCGCCGTCTCGAAATTGCTGGTCGTCCTTATCAGCGCCCTGCCAGCAGCCTTCTGGCTCAACTGCCAAGGCCTCTCGACGGACTCGTTCGGCCTTTCTTTCCGAAAAGTAGCGTCTCAGCTGCCCGACTTGGAACCAGCTCACGCCCGGCGGCCCGTGTCTGGCTGATTTGGGCAATTCCGGGGCCCAATCTCAGATCTCCTGACGCTCCCTGTCGGTCCTGGAAGTGCAGGCGGCTCTCGGGACGGGGAAGTGCGCCGGTGCCCGAGAGTGGGCTGGCTCCCTGTACGCCTTATGGTTGGCGGTGTTGGGGTGCAACAAGCGAGGCGACAGAGGTCTGGGCGTGACAATACGCTCTTCGGCTGTCGACTGTGACTTTCTCACTCGCCTCGGCTCCTTGGCTTTGCTCGTAAGCTCGGTGCTCGTCACCCTTCAGTCGAGCCGACGCGCAGCTCCCGATGCCTAGAGAGACGGCGGCCACATGCAGCAGCCCTGATCCGAGGAGCTGGTTTAGCCTCAGCCCCGTTGCACTGGTGCAGCTTCCAAATACGGACGGTCGTTCAAAGGCACAGCAGTCTCCTTGTCTCGTGTCCTCTTTTGCGTGCTGCGTACGTAGTCGTACTCGTGCGACCGCTCGCAGCGACGTTGGACGCCTGCCTGCCTGTATCATCTTGCGTGAGGTGCTTTTGCTCTTTCGCTCTCGAGTCTTAGCGTCTCTACCCGTTACCAATTGCCGTGCCTGTCCCAGCCTCCCCCACGACGCCTTGCCGGACTAGGTACAACGTAACGATGCGAGTACTCGTACTCGTACACGTAGGCGTCCTCAGGGCCTGTAGGCACACCGACAGTGCAGCCCGCCACGTGCTGTCACGTTGCCACGATGGCACGACGCGGGGCTCCGCTCGGGCGGTCGGTGACCGCCGCGGAACCGTCGTCTTTCGCCGTACGTACGAGTACTCGTAGATACGAGACTTTGATTGCTTTGTCCCGCCCAGCTGACCTCCCGCCACCCGGATGGTCAATTGATCCGACCCAGCGCCTGAGAGTCCGTACGAGTACCCGGCTGCGAGCAGGCATAGCTATTGCGGCAAATTGCCGCGTTATTGCTTCATCTCAGCATTGCAGGTCAAGGTTCCGGTGAGGGCTCGAGCTTCGCGGGGCTCCAGCTTTTGGCGTGGCCTTCGCCCGATGTTGCTCGTATTCTCTGCGGCTGCCTGCGGTTCCCATATTAGCCTTGGCCCTTTGCTATTGTCGATGTCATGCAGCGTGTCCGAAAGGCTGCAGAGCGGAGGTGGAGGCTCGTTGCTCGGGCCTCATGCTGCTCTTGGAAAAGCCACCACTGTTGGGTGAATAGCTGTTTTCTCTCCGATTTTCTGACTCTTGTTTATGCAATCTCATGGATTGTGAAGACTGGCTTTGGCGAATTACATTCATCAACCTGACCGAGCACTGATCGTGAGTATTTTCTAGGTAGCACAAAGTACGGACTTCCGACCCACCGCGGCCTCCCTCCGCCCGGGACTTGCACCCTTTGGTCCTCCCTAACGTACGGAGTACCTCTTATGAAAAGTCGTTACAGCAGAGAACAATTTGACAGGCAGAAATCGCGTGTGCCGTCGAGATCGCCTGACCTAATCTAGCCCAGTCTGATCAGGCCCCAGGAACAAGGGTCCATCCTGCCCATCCAGCAATGCTCTCCCCGCGGTTCTGACGACATTGCCGCCGCACCGGCCCTTGCAGCAGCCGTCGTAATGCTCCATTTTCGGCGACGGGGTAAAAATAAAAAGAGCTCATTCTACTTCACGGTCACGACGTACCTGTACGCCGCACCGCGTAAGCACCGCGCACAGCGTTGAGGCTCATGAGGAGACCTTGTCTCACTCCACATTGCGGGTCGAGAGTGAGAATAATAATACGAGTACGAGTACGTGCTCGTAAGGCCGCTGGCATTGAGCATCGGCTGGAGCCAGCGTTCCAGGCAGCGCAGCTCCCGAAAAATTGCGGCTGAGTATCTGCGAGGTGGTATTAACATCAAACAGCGGTGTTTTCGAGGCTGCCTTGACTTCGTCGCGCTGTCATGCATGTCACCGGACAGGTCACGGATGTTGGGTCGCCAAACTGGGCTGCTCGGTGACTCGGCGTGCATGCATGATGCCGGCGCCTCAGGCGCCTTGGGACCCGCTACTCCTAGAGGCACTTGCCAAAGATGGTACCTACCTAGTGATGGGAGAGGTTCGCAATGTGGCCATGGGCGTCGAAACCACTCCTGGCGGAGAGGCGGTAGATTACGACGGCAATAGAGCCGACTTTGCCGGTAAAATGCTGGATGTGGTAGGTGGTATATACTCCGTACCTTAATACCTTATCAGCGTCCAGCACAGGCCGCCAGTGATTGTTACTTGAGGCGCAAGCAGGCGGCCTGCATGCAGCGCTCTCCCTCGGCGCAGCGCTCAGGAGATATTCTCGGGGGAAATGTCTGAAGGCTTTGCTTGGGACGCTCCAAGGTGCGAGGGTTCAGATAAAGGTCACGATGCAGCGGCATGCATCAGACGCGCATTCAAATTACTGCGAATGAGATCTGATGCGTTTTCTATGGCCATCCCGTCACGTGAGCCCGCCAAGCTGTTCCCGTACCCCCCGCCATGCACGACGCCCAGCACCTCGCGATGCCATTGCCACGGCGGCGCTAAGGCTCGTGCTCGCGGATGATGGACTACCATTCCATCCATGGGCATGACATATCGAGTTTCGATATACCGGACACCTGTGAGTGCCGAGACCCCGAGCTTGTCCGTCCTCAAACTGACCGGATTCAGACAGGCTGCCAACAGTTGCTGCCTCGCAGGCGCTGGACGAACTGAAGGATGATCCCGCTGTGCACATATCCACCGGCTTGGAGAGCCTCGATAAAGCGCTTCTTGGATCGACTGCGGAGTCGAATGATTCCACCCGTCATGGCGGCATCAAACGCGGTCAAGTGACGGAGATCTGGGGGCCCCCGGGCACAGGCAAAACCGCTCTGGCGTAAGACGACCTCACTTTCCGGCAATACGCGAAGTACGGCCAATATGCGAAGTACAGCGTTGACGTTTCTGGCAGGATTCAGATGGCCGCAAACACCATCTGTGACGGCCATGAAGTGGTCTGGGTAGGTCTGTTTCATGGACCTGGCATCACCAGCCCGTGTGCAAGGCAAGTGAGCTAACACTGGTTTGCCAGATTGCCTCCAAAAGGTACAACGGCAACGGGTTACCCAAGTCGTTAAGTCTGTAAAAGTCTCCAAGGACCAAGACGCCGCCAATGATGGCTCGAGTGTCGACTGGAGCAAGTTCATCCACTACTCTTGCCTCACTCTGCCTCACGTTATGGCTCTGATATCACGACCGACGGCAAAATCAATAGGCACGGGCGCCTCCCTAGTGGTTATCAGCTCCATATCAGCTCTGCTAAACTCTGCGCTTCCCAAGTCCCAAGATGGGCAGACAGCCCCAAAGGCAAGCAAAGGTACCGCCAACTCTCCCCGGCTCTTGGTTTGACGTGCCGCTCACGGTCGCCCCTTCAGGCCCAACCGCATCGGCGAAGCGACTACAAGGCTTTCAGCATATCATGAATGCACTTCAGAAACTAGCCGCCACGCGAAACTGTGCAGTCGTCGTCTTGTCGCCGTGCGCAACCAGGATGCAGTCCGAACAGGGCGCAACGCTGGTCGCTGCCATCAATGCGACTGTGTGGGAGCAAGGCATATCAACTCGACTCGTGCTTTTCAGGGATTGGGCCTGGCAAGGCAAGAAGCTCGGCAGCGTCTTTCTCGCAGGCCTGCAGAAGATTGATGGCAAAGCCACCAATGACGCCGTCGAGCACGTGTCTGCGTTTAAAGTTGAGGCTGTATGTTGGATTAGAGCTCAATGCCCCCGAGCCTCGGCAATGTGCTAACGCCACAGGGCCAGACTGGCGCGACTAGCGTCGACTACGAGTACGATTCTGCTAGCAATTCCTTGACAGGATCCGCAGATCCGGTACGGCAGAAGAGAAAGCTGGGGCAGACGGAGCTGGAAGTGCCAGACAGCGAGGACGACGAAGACTACGGTTGGGCCGACGAGGACGAGGCAGCAATGCCGCCTCCACCGCCGCAGTGGCAGGGCAGCGAGGATATCCTGCTCGGCCAGGAGATCGGCCGAAGCGGCGATGGAACGGGGTACGAGGACGATGGCGAGAGCCACGGCAGCACGGCTACCCCGTCGGAGGCTGGGGACGCGGGCCAATAGGCGCCGGCGAGACGGCGAATATTGACACCGAGATAGCATGAATGGAGGCCAAACGAACTACAGCAAAGGCCCCGTCGCGGCACAAGGGCCAGAAGAGGCTGCCACGACGGCAACCCTACGACGGCAACTCCAACAACCAGCTGCCTGGTACTAACTCACAGTGCAAAACACACGGCACCGGGGTTTTCTCCGGGGCCGGGGTCAGAGTCCAGATTCAAGATGCCTAACAATTCTCGACGGCGGCATCGGCGACTGGTCGGTTTGAATCAGGCAGATTCCTTTACGATATGGAATCATTGACGTCTCGTCACAGGCGGCTCCACAGACGACGCGGTTGAGAATTTCGACTTGACGGACCCCCACCCCACTCTGAGGGATTGTACCTGTGGGGTGGAGGTACATTCTCAAGAGGGCAAGTTTTCTTGCTCGTCCGATCTGCCCACGTTTTCGTAGGCACACGCCTCGTTGCGTCGCCAGCCTTACAGGTACGAGTACACGGCTGGCCAGGGCTCGGGTTGCTCAATCGGAGCTTGCCAAGAGCCGAAGGATTGTCGGACCGCAGAGTCGAGCCGGGGCGCACGCAACGTGCGATGCAGAACGCTATCGTGCCGCGTGACCGTCATGTCATGCTCGTCCGGCGGTCGCAGAGCCATGACTGACTGACTGAGGCTGGCGAAAGACTCATTCCTGTCAACCAACTGTGGAGTCTCCGGTTAGCCCGACACAGATCTCTGGCGCTAGGCCAAAAGCGCCAAAGAGCGCCGCTCTGTGTCCTTGGCCGCTATTACTCGTACCTATTGAGTCACAAAAATGCTGTCGCTGACTGTTCCGAATGGCTCGACCGCACACGGCATCCCGTGGTGGTTGGCGAGCGCCGGCCACGTACAAATTAGGTATAACGGCAACACCCTGCAACGCTTCACAGTCGATCCTCCGGCTGTGCTAGTCCGTACGGAGGGCCTGACCGCCCCAACCTATAAATAATAAATAACCATGTTGCCAGTACTCCGTGCCGACGGACGGTGTTGTGATCGACGTCTTTATCGACAACCCCCATGCACGGCAGTCTCGTCACAGCAGCATCGTGAAATGCCTGGGCCATGCTTCGTTGGCGCTGCAACGAGCCCGCTGCCCGCCCCAGGCCTCGAAGCGCTTCATGACACCAGCTGCACCGATCCTGGGGTTGCAAGCGCACACCCTCGCACTCATGTGCTTTCTCGTGCGTGCGGCGTCTAGGATGCGAGTCCATCGTCAAGGCAGACGGGAAGACGCCTGGCCAGCCGGGGGGGCGTGTTGCGATATGCAGTGCCGCAGCACCCTGCAGGCGGAAATGCATCTCGTGCTTCCGGAGGGCACGAGAGACAGCGGGCAGCCGGGGCAAGGCGTCAATGTCGAACAAGGAAGCAGACTTTGCCCTTTGCAGGTCGGCTGATGATGATGTGGTAACGACCTCATCGACGAAACCGCCATCGGCCGAGATCTCGGCCCCGTGTTAGGGCTCGTCCGACACGGCGACACGCAAAACAGCTGATCACGATATCCCATCGTGCCACGCGTACTCGTAAGGCATGGCGAAGCTGAGTTGCAGCGCACAAGCACGGCGCAGCGCAAGAGGGGGGGCCGGCGAGCGAGGGCCCGACTGCAGACTATTACCGCGCCATAGGCCAGGCCGTTCAACCGTTTTTCCAGCGGAGCAAATGGCGGTGATCATTGCCCCGTGGGGTAAGTGGCGAGACATTTCGTGGGGTTTGGTTGACTGAAATTGGACGACTTACTTGTCTCTGCGTAGGCCGCCGCCGATGCCGACTCTTACGTGCTTCGGCTACGCACGGAGTATCTGCCTACGGGTACGCTGTGATTGTGCACATCTGACAGCTGGCCGAAACTGAAACTCTGCATATCGCGATGAGGTCGGCTGGCATCGGCACGTCGCACAACTGCCGTGGTGACTGCAGGATCTCGCAGGGCGGCCGCGCCACAATTCCCCCCCGTCGTGAAAAACGGCTGACCGGCTGATGACCAAGTCACAGCAGTCATGCCATCCACGGCAGCCTCCGTACCGATGCTTCATCTGCCGTCGATCAGGCAGCAGCACCGATTCGCCTCGCCGCCGTGGTCGGCAGCGGGCTCCCGCGCAGTTTCGCCAGCCATGGAAACCGCTCAACCAACCTGCAACGTAGAATGCCATGTATCCCAAATGACACTCTGTCGACTCTATTCCC
Organism: Tolypocladium guangdongense; assembly: GCA_022114105.1. NCBI lineage: Eukaryota > Fungi > Ascomycota > Sordariomycetes > Hypocreales > Ophiocordycipitaceae > Tolypocladium > Tolypocladium guangdongense. The sequence continues at coordinate 2,328,367 of NRQP01000001.1, read as the reverse complement.
TTACTCGCATCCAGAACAAAACCTTCACGCTGCAGGTGCCGCTTTTGGCGCTCTGCTTCGTACATACAGAGTGCGCACGTCGAGCCTTCAGCTTCACGCCACCTATTCTGTGTTTTCGGGCGGGTCCGGCAGAAGATGACTGCTGAGCTTGTTGTCCATGGTAACCGTGGCGATGAACCGCACATAAGGACCATCACCAATGCTTGCTGCCCGAGCTGTCCTGAACTTGTCCGGCGCGTTGTCCGTCTTCGCGGGGAAGCCCTGGCAAACTCGGTCCTTACGCCCCGAACGGACAGGTTGCACAGCCGTTTGCTGGAACGCGGCCATGTCGTCAAGGTAGCGCAGCTCAAGGATGAGCCGCCCGTACTATGAGGAGAGGCAATACAATAATTCTCCTGCTGGCACCGCTGGAGGATCTCGGTCGGGCCTCTGCCATCGGCATCGCCGAAACCGGATTCTCCCGACAGCCCGTCTCACGGGTTGAGGCGTCGAGAGAACCATCACTCAACCACGGCAAGCCTGCCCAGCAGGAGTTGATGAGCAAGGCTTCAGTAGGTCTGGCTGTGGCTCTTGCGGCTCGACCCGAGGAGTCTGCGGTCGTATATCCCAAGGTGGTATGTAGATGCGATGGTTGTTGCAAAGTGGTGACAGCGGCGTCGCGGGTGGCAACCGTCATGAAATGGTATAGGGTAGCTCGCGGAACAAAACCGACACAAACGATGTTGGCTTTATGGACAGCAGTTGGGGAGGTTCCCGGTTTACTATGTCATTTCTGGTATCGGCATCTGTTGAACCGCCGTTACTTCTTGTCAGTTTCGGTATCCAGGATACTCGCGGACAGACCTTGGTCTCGGGACATGAAGACTTCTGTTTGCACGGTGGGAACACCGCTCGATGAGGCCACGCAGTCGACATCGTGAAACTCGGGCTGTTTGCACGAATATCATGGATCAAAGGACCGCCAGTAAAACAAACAGGGTTCAACAAGGGGAATTTGATGCTCGCCACCTTGATTCGTCTCACGTGAGCGCCGGTTGAACTGTCGTTCAACACGATGGATGTCATGACGGGCTGGACGAAGGCGGCGCATCACGTAATCGGCCGCTGGCCAATCAGAAGCTGCACGGAACAGTGCCGCTACCGTTCAGGCCAGAAACTCACCCCATCCACGTCGAAGCTCAGAACAGCTCGCGGTCAGGCATCAACTCTTCCCATTCAGAATATTTTGATTCTGTCAGAGTTTTCACCACTCCTGTGGGCGTGTGATTGAACCCGACAACGGCATCGACAAGGCAGGGTAAAGGCAGACTGTGAGAGAGGGTCCAGGGGGAGCGCCGCGGATGGTTCGCGTAGGTGATTCTTCCATCTCACGAGCTCATGTTCGGCCTGCTCGGCGTGAACATGGCTTGGACACTGCCCGTCGCTCTTATTGCGGGATGAGTTACTGCTGGGCTGTTCACATGATCCCTGAGGGCACGCGCTTCAGAGCAATCTTCCCCCACCCCTATGTCGTCAATTGCAGATATTTCGCCTCAACCCCAGCTGCCTTTTCTCTCACCATTTCTCATCAAGCCGAAGCTGACGGACCAAAGAAACAAGAAGCATGTCTGCCGAAGCGACTGCCAACGGCGCTGCGGTCACGCCGACCACGGCCATAAACACAACTGCAGCTGGGAAGCCCAAGTTCTCATGGCTGTGAGATGCCAGCCCCAAGGTCTCGTCATCTTCATCCGTCTAACATTGTCTGCAGCCAGCCACACCCGATTTTCGTCATAATCTTGGTTGGGCCTGAGGAACAGCCCTTTGGCATCCAAAAGGACTTCTTGTGCGCTCGCTCAGACTATTACCGCCAGTTCTTCGCGGACAAGGGCGCCGACGTGTCCGTCGAGCACGTCGTGAAGCTCCCCGAATTCCCAAGGGAAGTATTCGGACTGGCGCAGAATTTCCTCTACACGGGCGTCTTAATCGCCGACGAAGCCAACGTGCCCTCGTATGAGTCCCTCGTCGGCCTCTGGAACCTGGGCCACAAGCTCGGCATCCATGGCCTCTGTGATAAGACGCTGGAGGCCATGACCGACTGTCGACGGCTTACCGAGAGGATTCCCGCCACGCCGCTCCTGATACAGGTTTGGCGAGACACGCCGGAAGGCTCCTCGATTCGACTGCTGCTGCTGTCATGGGCGGCTGAATACATGAGGTCGTCGGACGCCAGGGCAGAGTTTGCCAAGTCCCTGCCCCAGGAAGTGCTTAGCGAACTGGTGGTGGCCATGAGCTCGTTTGACATCCCCCCGATAGTGCAGGCGCCGGTCGACTCCCCTAGTGTGCCAGCCACGGGGCTGCCGCGCAAGAACGTCCATTACCTGGACGACATGAGCGATGAGGATATCTTGAACAACATCAAGAAGAATCGACGGTCGAGCGGTGTTCCAACCGCGTCTGCCACGCCTCAGGACCAGGCAGCTGGCCGCAAGCCCGGCCGCACGCCGCTCCCCAAGCCTCAGAAACGACGCTCGAGCGCCGCCTACTTGGAGGGTCGCACGTTTTCTACGTCGCAGAAGTTGGACTTTTGCGCCGACCTGCTGACCAGAATGCTGTCGGGACCGGGTAAGTCGAAGACGTTTCCTGTTTCCCGTCCCCTCTAGGCGGCGGAGACTAACGCACCGGTGCAGGGTTCTGGACTCGGCTGGTTGGGCCATTCAAGGACCCGGTTGACCCGGTAGAGGACGGGGTGCCAGACTACTTGGACAAGGTCAAACGGCCGATGGACCTTAGCACGGTCAAGGCAAAGATGGACCGTCGCGAGTACGTCAACGAGGAAGACTTCCTGGCGGACGTGCGCCAGATCTTTGAGAACTGCTTCACGTACTGGAAGAAAGGCGACCCTATGTGGGCGGCGGGCGAGAAGCTCCAACGGACGTTTGAGGAGAAGTACTCCAACATGAACAAGTGGATCGCCAAGATGGGCGGCGAGGAAGGCGAGTAGCATGGGCGCGGCCGGATGACGGCAGCTCGATGCTGAGATGGCGGCGAGCTGTATGACGTCGAGGGGGCTGCCCCGGAGGTGGGAGTATCGGCGCGGCGACGTCATGGAGAAACATGGAGGTGTGTACTATGCTGAGACGGCGGATGGGTTCTCGGTGGGAGTTTGCGACTGGCAAGAATGGACGGGGGTGCAAGCCGGAACGGTGTCTGGTAATATGGATGGAAGTAGAACGCTGTATAGTAGTGTACTGGAACATCAATCACTGTGTGTATGGCTGATGCCCATGATGGAAGCTTGAACAGGGCCGTCGGGGGGCTGGCGGCGGCTCTGCCCTTTGTCTGAGGAGATGTCGAGGGACGCACGGCAAGGGAGGAAAGGGGTCGTCGACGTGCCCTGTGCAGCCCCGAGATGTCCTAACGGAGTGGAGGACGGACCCCGATAATATGGATGGAAGCAGAGTGCTGTATAGCAGTGTACTAGACGTCAATCACTACATATACGAGTTATGCTCATGACGGAAGCTTGAACAGGGCCGTCGGGGGGCTAGGGGCGGCTCTGCCCTTTGTCTGAGGAGATGCCGTCGAGGGACGCACGGCAAGGGAGGAAAGGGGTCGACGTGCCCCGTGCAGCCCCGAGACGTCCAAACGGAGTGGAGGACGGGCCCCGAGACGTCCAAACGGAGTGGAGGACGGGCCCCGAGACGTCCAAACGGGACGTCCAAACGGAGTGGAGGACGAACCCCGATAATGTGGATAGAAGCAGAGCGCTGTATAGTAGTGTACTAGACGTTAATCACTATATGTATAAGTTATGCCCATAACGGAAGCTTGAATAGGGCCGTCGGGGGGCTAGGGGCGGCTCTGCCCTTTGTCTGAGGAGATGTCGTCGAGGGACGCACGGCAAGGGAGGAAAGGGGTCGACGTGCCCCGTGCAGCCCCGAGACGTCAAACCGAGTGGAGGACGGACCCCAACACCGCCCCCGTCTCGTACATCAAAGGCAGAGGCCGTGGTGAGTCGACTTACACGGCATTGCCAGGGCGGGTGCATTCCACGAGACACCAGCAGCGGCGCGAATGTGTTACGGAGCACGGAGCAGCGCAGGAGACCGGCCGGCGTCGTACCTCGCACGGCGACCTGCGTCGCGATGATGACTTGCGTCTGATGCCTGCAGTCTCGCACGGGCAGTGCCACGACATGCAGCAGGTCACCGCCGCAGGAGGGCCCAGGGAGGCGGCGGAAACACGTATCCCCCGGACGCGGAGCTCGTATTGCAGCAGCAACGAGAAGGCTGCCTAAGGTAGTGTCATGTGGGCAAGACACAAGACGCCGGCCAACGTGGTGGCGGTGATGGGCTCGGCGGACCATGCGGGAGGTTGGTTCGCCCTGCGCAACGACTCCCTCTCCGTTGGCGGCGCAGCTGGCCCAGCATCGTCGCCCCTGGAAACGGGCTGCCTTCGGTGTCCCTTCTTTGCTCCCCGGCAGTTGTTGCTGGCTCAGACAGGCACGGAGCAAGCAGGGCGGCACGGCGGCATCGGGAGTTCAAGGCGAGACAGGCGCTGGCGCCGAGACACAGGGACGGCCGACGGCAGACACGGGCAGCCCTTGAGCACGCGCGCACAGAGGGGAGGTCTGAAACGGACGCACGTCGCCGTGGGCGATCCAAGCTCGTGCCTAGTCCCAGTCCTACTCGTATTACTCGTGCGAAGTAGATGGACCACGACCAGGACCGGCACCGGCAGCGACGGGCCACCCGCGCGCCATTTTCGCTCCGGCCGGCCTGCCACGGCGCAGCAAAACTCTGCAAAATCCAGCAATTCCGGCAAGGTGCGCGCATAAAGGGAAACAAGACTCGCGACAAGCGGGAGGTCCACTGGCCCGGGTTGTGTTGTTTGATTTAGCGCCGCGGGCCAACGCAGGCAGCGGTTGATTGGTGCAGAGCCGCTGAGCGCAGAGGCGGTTGGGTCGCTGGCGCCAACGACGACGACTAATTCCGCATGTCGGTGCCTGGGCTGTGAGGTGTTTGCTGTGCTGTCTCAGTCGCCGGTGCTGGTGCGCTCGCAAGCGGCATGCGCTGGCGTTTCACGCACGGGCAGCGCGTCGAGGGCGCGCGGCATTATTCGAGGAAGCAATGTCGAGCGAGCGGCAGAGGCCTGAGCAAGCTTGCGAAGCCGTCAACGGCTCCTCGTCTCTCGGCACTTGCAGCCGCGTGCGCGCCGTGGAGGAGTCGGCCTCGGCTTGCAGTGGGCTGGATGCGATTGCTGCAACTTTGCTGGCCACGTCCAGCGAGGCTCGCGGGTGGCTCAGTGGCGGTTCTGGTGGCGGTTCCAGCGGAGCTTCCAGGGCAGCGGCAGGGTGCATCCCCGCCACACCCAAAACGACCTGGCGCCCCCGCTGGACGCCGCCAGTCACGGCGCCTGGGCAGATGAGTTGCGGGCGACTGGGCAGCTCGGGAAATTAAAAGGGGCCCTGGCGTCCTCCGCTGCGAGCGCGCCCACCCGGTGCTCCACCCGGCCGTTCCATTCTTCTTCTCGCCGCCGCCGCGTCCCGGTTCCGCTTCTCCCAGCATCACCAAAACCCTCCTTTGCGCTCGTTTCGGTCGTCGAGGCTTTCGCAGGCCCACCGCTTTGCCGCCGCCAGAGTATTGCTTAATACTCGTTCCGCTCTTTTGTGCAGCCTCAACTCGCCGACCGCGTTTGTCTCCCGCCTCACGCCCGCTCCTCTTCGTCGCGCCACCAGCCACCGACCGAATCGTCGCAAGAACCGGACAAGATGTACTTCGCCTCCGTCGCCATCCTGGCCTGCGCCGCCGGCGCCGCTGCCTCCCCCCAGCCGCAGCCCTACCGCCTCGCCGTCATGCCCGTCCTCGGCCAGAGCCTCGTGGCCCGCGACAGCAGCGGCTACAAGCCCGAGCAGCAGCAGTGCGGCGCGGGCGCCACCTGCGCCGAGGCCTGCGGCGCGGGCTTCGACCAGTGCTCCGCTGCCAACGGCGTTGCGCACTGCTACAACCCCGCCGCCGGCCAGTCCTGCTGCGTCGACGGCTCTGGCAGTGCGTCTCCCCTCGTTCTTGATCGAGCGCTGTGCGCCCGTGCAGCATCATGACTGACTGGTCGACAGACTCCTGCGAGGCCGGCTACTACTGCACGCACGACCACTCCAAGAACACCTGGTGCTGCCCCAACAACATGGACCTCGCTGCCTGCGCCGCCGCGTACAGCGTTTCCGGCGGGCTCGAGCAGGCCAAGTCGACCACCGCTCCCTCGACCACCGCTCCCTCGACCACCTCGACTCCTCCTCCCACCACCTCGTCCACCTCGTCCACCTCGTCCACCTCGTCCACCTCGACGACGCCCACGACTACCTCGATCATCGCGACCAACTCGACCACCTCGACCACTTCATATTCGTCGTCTAGCGTCGCCGTCGTCACCGCCGTCGTCACCCAGACCATGGACAAGAACACGACCGTTTGCCCCGGCAACTCTGGGTACTCCACCGCCTGGACTGGCTTTAACAGCACCACCACCGGCGGCTCGCCTACCCAGCCCTCCGGGTATGGGCGTCCCGGCACCACGGCCGTGACGGGCGTCCCCAACGTCAACGGCGCCGCCGCTACTGGCGTCAGCGCCCTGCTGCTCGTGGCGGCCGGCGTTCTCGCCCTTCTCTAGGCCGAGCAATAAGAGGGGACAAGGGCCCAAGCTCCGACGACGAGTGGAGGCGTTGGATACCGGGGAGCCAGGGACAATGAGCAGGCTCAAGCGCAGCAACGAGTGTACGAGTCTTACGAACGAGCGCGGCGGGCTGGGAAGCGTTTCGGCGCGCGAGCGACCCGAGCGGGGCTTTGTGCGGCCGTTTGAGTTGCATGGTGTTGGGCCTGCCATCTTTTTTGTCGTCTTCCTTCCTTTGTGCGATGATTCCCCTTCGACTGCCGACTTCGTGGTACCTGGAGTCGGCCGTGGCTATCCGGTGTTCTACGGGGGAGGCGGATGGCATTGGTGGCATTCTCTTCGGAACCGTATATTACCCACTCTTGCACGCCGTACCTAGTTACTCCTCTTCAACTTGGCGCCGGGTTTGGATACGCTCTGTATCCGTAGCTCCGGCGTCGCATGTACGTATTGACTTAATGGCCCTGGTAGGCACATAGTGACTCTGCATTGCACAATTTACTTGCAGCCTTTTGCGTCTGGTTTTGCTTGCTTGCGACGCGGGGTCGTCGGACAGCCTTGTGGGGACGCGACTGGGATGTCGTCATGGCGTCGGCGGGTCAGCTCGATATTTTGAGTTTGAGCCACGCGAGCCGTTGGCCAGATCGTGGCGAAAGGGGCGGCAAGGGCGTTTGCCTTGCGCCGGGCAGATGCGAGGCCGCGCGCGACGGATTCTCGCAGAAGGCGGTGCATTTTGCCGTCCACTGATTGCGATCATGCACTGGGCCGACCCCCGGGCCGATGTTCGCTTTTCGTGCGTAGTCTGATGCGTACTTGACTGGATGTTGGATGTATGCAGGTGCCCTTGGTAGATGCAGATGCAGATGCGAGTTGCCGCGGGGGAAGCGGATTGGAGGGCGAGTGCCGACATGGTGGTAGGGAAACGGCTGGTGCTGCCACACGTGCCTGACGGCGAGGAGGGGACCGTCTCTCTTGATGGGCTGGCTGTAGGATGACAATGGCACTGTGAATGCGCACGAGCAGACCGGCAGACCGCTTCAGCAACCACCTTGGGGTAACAGAGCAGCGTTGCAGCGTGGGCTCTGATGACTAGAGCAAAGTCCGAGTAATTCGAGGTCACTACATGCATCAGGCTCGAAAGAGGGACCACGGATCGAGCGGGCAATAGTTTACGACCAAGCCTAGAACATTGAGGGTATGATGTAAACAATACCGGTGGACGTCCCGTTGCCCGGCAGACTCCCGGGCTGCACGCGCGAGCGTGATTCCCTCTCCGCCCGTTTAGCTGCCCACGGCCTCGGGCTCCTTGTTCTCGTCGTAGCCGTACGCCTCCTTCATCTTCTCGACGAGGGCGACGTACTTCTCCTGCGCCTGCTCGGGGGTGACGCCCTCGTCGACGACCTTCTGCCACGCGTTCTTCTTGGCCTTGCCCTGCACCGCGACGCCCCCGTGTTAGCCGTGCTCGCGGGGAGGGGCGTGCCTGACAGCGCGGAGAGGGGGGAGCGTGCCTTGAGGTCGAACATGCCTGGGGCGGGGGCCTTGGCGATGTCCTCGCCGATGGCGACCTTGTAGAGCGCTGCGCGAGGGACGGGCGTTAGTGAGAGGCGCATGGGGGAGGCATTGGGGGTGCGGCGAGCATACCGTAGAGGTCCAGCAGGTCGTCGTTGCTGGGCTTGCTGGTGAGCTTCTTGGAGTCGACGACGGCCTTCTTGAAGGCTTCGCTCTGGGGGGCAGGCATGCTGGGCGGCTTCGGGTTTGCTTGGAAGGGAGCTGGGGGGGTTGGAGCAGATGAGTGTTGGGAGCAGAGTCAACCGCAGAACGTTTCGGTGGTGGTGTGGTGTTGTTGGGGAGGTCAGGTGCGTGCCCCTGGTGGGGTCGGTTGAGCTTGTGGAGGGGCTGCTGGGAGATGACGTTTTGGGTGTTATTGGCTCACGTGGGCGTCGCCCGGAGCCCGGAGCCCGATGGCGGCGGCAGCACACACCTGAGAGCCTCGGGATATCAGAGCCAGGACGAGAGTCATATGTATGAGAGGGAGTGAGCATCTTGCGGCCCCAATGGATGGGTGATGTATGCAATGCGGCTGGGGCACCTCTGTTGCTTCAGGCAAGATGCCAGTCGCATGGAGCTCTCGTGCTGAGGTATGTATCTCCATTCTCTGCCAGGCTGCGAGCCCGGGTCTCTGCGCCAACGGATCCAAGCAGTTTCTCCAGACGACGCACCGCCGAAAGCGACACCATGCCCGCGATACAAGGACAGCGGGTGCGCACGGCGTCGAGGAATACGTCAACAGTGAACACCCGCGCCTCAAAAGAGTGGAGCCCCCGAGGACCGAGAGACGTCGCAGCTCCAAGCAAGTGGCATGACACACAGCCCTTGTTCCCTCCACGATGAACGCGTGATCGACGACGAGGCTGCCCAAAGACGCTGCGGATAGCCGACGCCGCGTCCGTCGAGGAAACAGCGACCTCCGCGCAGCAGAGCGCCTTGGGCCGAGGCGTCGTCATAGACCGGGCATCAACACCGCACCTCCATCCTCGCCGCCCCGTCAACAGCACAAAACCACGCATCGAGATCCCGGACCGAGCAACGGCACCATGCCAACGACCGTCGTCGTCCTCGGCGGCTCGCTGGGCGGCCTGGCCGTCACCCACCGGCTGCTCAAGTACACGCTGCCGCACGAGCCAGACCTGCGCGTCGTCCTGGTCTCCAAGGCGAGCCGTCCAGCCGCGCCCCGCGACGCCCCCGTCTGACGCGCCCGCAGAACAGCCACTTCTACTGGAACCTCGCCTCGGTGCGCGCCGTCGTGCCCCGCCTCGTGCGCGACGAGCAGCTCCTGCAGCCCATCGCGCCGGGGCTGGCGCAGTACCCGCCCGGCAGCGTCGAGTTCGTCGTCGGCGCCGCGACGGCGCTCGACCCGCGCGGCAAGACGGTGCGCGTGTCGGCGGCCGGCGGCGAGCGGACCATCGCGTACGACTACCTCGTCGTCGCGACCGGCGCCGCCGCCGCGGACCCGCGCATGCCCTGGAAGGCGGCCGGCACGCATGACGAGCTCCTCGCCAGCCTGCACGCCGTGGCCGCGCGCATCGCCGCCGCGTCGCACGTCGTCGTCGCGGGCGGCGGCCCGACCGGCGTCGAGGTCTCGGCCGAGATCAAGTACGAGTTCCCGCGCAAGACGGTCGTCCTGCTCAACGCCGGCGCCGCGCTCGTCGGCGCCGACGCCACCGCCGGGAGAATCGAGTGCGAGCTCGGCCGCCTCGGCGTCGACGTGCGGAAGGGCGTCAGGGCGGAGAGCGTCGACGCCGGCGACGGCGGCGCGACGCGCGTCACGCTGTCGACCGGCGAGGAGCTGCTCACGGACCTGTACCTCCCGACGACGGGCCTCGTGCCCAACACGGCGTTCCTGCCCGCCGACTTCCTCAACGAGAGGCGGTGCGTCGACGTCGACGAGTGCATGCGCGTGCGCGCCGCGCGGGACGTCTGGGCCGTCGGCGACGTCGTGTCCAAGCCGCGAGCAAGCTACCTCAACACCGACGCCCAGGTACCGCTGCCTGCCCCCTACCGGCTAGTCAAATCCGCGGCCGTGGGATGCTGACAGTCGTGCAGGCCGCCGGCGTGGCGAAGAACATAGAGCTCGTGCTGCAGGGCAAGGACCAGCAGGTCGTCAAGGACCCGCTCGTGGACATCTTCCTCTGCACCACCGGCCGCAGCCGCGGAGCCGGCCGGTTCGGGCCCGTCCCCGTCCCCTCGCTCGTGGTGTGGGCTGTCAAGGGCCGCACGCTGGGCATGGAGAGGACGCCCAAGTACGTCAATGGCACCATGTGGTGATGGGAAGTCGTGTGCTCGAGTCACCGCCGCAGGGGGTCAGGAAGACGCATCACCTGGCTCATGCTCGTACACCGCACATCATGGAATGAATAACAAAGATACCCGCTTGACATCCAGTTCTCTCTGCGCCCACATCGAATCACCCTGCCTTCTCAGCGTCAATTTGCCCCCGCAAGTCATCCAACACCTGCTGCCTCGACCTCAGATGCGTCTCGAGGCCCTCCACCTGCTCCCGCACCGTTTGCAGGTCGTCGGATATGCTCTTCAGGCCCCCTCCCTCGGCGCTCTTGCCCGTCCCCTCTTCCAACTCCCTCAGCTCTCTGCGCTTGTAGTCCAGCAGCTGGTCCAGCTCCCGCTTCACGAGGGCAGGCTTGGAGTCCCGCTTGCCCCCTTTCCGTCGTTCGGCCATGTCCTCGACCTTTTGTATCTTGGCATCCAGGTCCTGTAGTTGGCGCTTCAGCCGCACCTCTTCCCAGTCCTCCGTCTTCTCCGTCGAAAAGTCGGTGCCTGTCGCCTTGAAGCCGCTCCGGCCGAGCCGGGTGAGGTATTGATCGCCGAACTTGGTCTTGCGTCCGGTGGCCGTGCTGTCGTCGGCCTTGGTGGCCCAGCGTGACGAAGCGCCTGTCCGTTGGTTGTCGACCTGGTAGTCTATCTGGTTTCGCTCAAAGCTCGACCGCAAGGACGCGGGTACCGTGCGTGGAATGCGGAAGCCCTCGTGGCGGTTGTTGAGGATGTGCAGGAACGCTAGGCAGGCGTCCTTGTTGATGGTGGAGCTGGCGGACGGGTTGACCAGGTTCCATGCTGAGCGAATGTCGGTGTCGGGGACGTCGAGAGATTCGTACAGGTCTTCGAGGGCCGGGACTTGAGCCAGGTTAGCATGTGCAGGTCAAGTCGGAACCTAGGCTATGGGCGCAAGACTAACATGACACTTCGCCCCGCATGTCCCGGTTTTCCTGATAGATGTGCTCATATTTGGACTTGTCTTGGGGGTTCATGTACCAGTCGAAGCCGTCCTTGAGGCCTTGGTCATCCGAGTCGTCGTCGACCTGCTCAAACTGCGGTTGCTTGCCTGTGATGGCGCGGGTGGCCTGCACCAGATGGGCCTTGGACTCGGGGACCATCCAGTCTGGCAGCGTCTTGGGCACATCGGCATACTCCTAGAGGGTTCGTTCAATTAGCTCCTGCGCACGCATGCACGGGTGGGCATTCAAGCGAGGCATACTCCGTTGAGGATGTCAAAGATGAGCCGCATGGCGACGCAAAACTCCTCAAAGTCCAGGTTGCCATCATTGTCCACGTCGGCCAGGTCCCACACTCGCTCGAGCTGGTCGTCGCGCAGGCCGCTGTTCTTGAGCACCGGGGCGGCTTGCTCGCCGGTGAGGAACTGGGAGCCGCCCGTCCGGTCGGAGAAGATGTTCCAGTATGTCTCAATCTCCTTGGCTTCGATCTTGGGAGGCATGGCTGCGGCGGAGCTCGGTCCGGAGGGGATGGGATTCCGTGAGCTTTCGGCGGTCCGCGGCAGGTGCAAGAATAGCTCTCCGTCGCGATGGCCGCTCAGCAGGCCGTTCAAGAATCGCAGTCGGGCGCCGGGGCGGCAGAAGGAGCGCGCCGGAGCAATGGCAGTGGTGATGATGTTGGACTACGAACAAGGAACTCGGTGACGAAGCTCAGGGTGTAATGGTAATATTAGCGTCTAGGCGGAACCGTCCCTGTGGCTGGCTTAGCCACGAACCCCAGCCTCCCCAGTTCCACGCGGGCGCTGAGTCAGCCGGCTGCCCGCGCTTCCCCTCGACAAAGTTGGGGAAGCGCCATTGCAGGTCTCCATCGATGATCGGAGGGGCAGACATTTAAATTAGATCGCCTGCCATTGGGACGGCAGATCGCACGTCCTTTGCTGAGCGAGCCCAACATCATCTGTTCAGATCGCTGCGGCTTGACCCAGTCAATCGCGCAATCATGTCGACGACTACCACTACCACCGTCACCGCAGCGCAGCCCATGACGGCCGAGACCATCCTCCGCCTATTCCCCGACATCGACACCAACAACGATGCGCTGTCCGGCCACGACGAGGAGCAGATCCGGCTCATGGACGAGGTGTGCATCGTCACCGACGAGGACGACATGCCCGTCGGCAAGGCCAGCAAGAAGATTTGTACGCGTTCAACTGCAGTCTCCAACGCTCGAGAAGCCGCGCGGGCATAGACAACTGACCTGGGACCGCTGTGCAGGCCACCTCATGACCAACATCGACAAGGGCCTCCTCCACCGGGCCTTCTCCGTCTTCCTCTTCAACGACAAGAACGAGCTGCTCCTCCAGCAGCGCGCCACGGAGAAGATCACCTTCCCCGACATGTGGACCAACACGTGCTGCTCGCACCCGCTGGCCGTGTCTGGCGAGACGGGCTCGACACTCCCGGATGCCGTCGAGGGCGCCAAGCGCGCCGCGCAGCGTAAGCTCGACCACGAGCTGGGCATCAAGAAGGAGCAGGTTCCCTTGGAGAAGTTCCGCTTCCTGACCCGCATCCACTACAAGGCGCCCAGCGACGGCAAGTGGGGAGAGCACGAGGGTGAGTGCCGGCGCATGGCCGTATACATGGCATTGGGCGGCAATATCTGACGCGACTTCGCAGTCGACTACATTCTGTTCATCAAGGCCAACGTCGACCTCAGCCCCAACGAGAACGAGGTCCAGGCCACGCAATACGTCAGCGCCGACAAGCTCAAGGCGCTGTTCGAGGACCCGTCCCTCAAGTTCACGCCCTGGTTCAAGCTCATCTGCAACTCGATGCTGTTTGAGTGGTGGGAGCACCTCGACTCGGGCCTGGAAAAGTACACCAACGAGCAGGAGATCCGTCGCATGCTGTAGACGCCCGATTGGTTTGTCGGAGGGAGATGGAGATGCAGGACAGCGGGCCGAGCTTGCGTTGCCGCCCGCAGAGAGAGGCCAATGACAGACGGTTCGAGCGTTGCACCCACGAGGCGTTGCATGGCCGATGTCTTGCCCGACGCCACGGTCATGTACGTATGCTTACATACCTTGCACAATATCGCATACACGGCGCCCTGTCGGCTCCGGCCGAGTGACGCAAAGCCTGACAGCACGCCACCTGCTCGCCCCGCCGTCCACAAGCGGCCACGGCTGCATCGTCGTCCTAGGGCCATCCAATAGTCGAGGGCCCGGTCTGCAGCCGCGTGACCACTTCTTGCATCCGAGCTGTGTGCGGATAAATGCAAGGCGAGACCGCCGATGGGCCCCAGCGGGTGAGGCTGCCTGTTCTTATCAGCTCGTACGCAGTATGTAGCGAGTATCGTGATGACCCGTGGCTCGCCGTTGCAGATCGGGTAACCGGGGGACGGCTAACAGATGCACCCCGCATTGTGTCGTCACGAGATGGGCTTGTGCCTCGTTCTGCGCTGGTCCATGTGCAACGGTGAAGCTGAGCGCGGCGTGTCGTGATCTCTCCCGCCACCGATAGGAATGCCGAGTTGACGTGTTATAAGTCATCGACTGTCCCCGCCGCCGCCCTTCTGTCTCACTCTCCTCTCCCTTCACTTCACTTACACCACGTAGGCACCCGGAGACTCTCGGACCTGCTGCGCAACAACGCATCCTCGCCTCCGCCACCGCATCCTGCTGCATCTAGACAACCTCGCAGGCCGTCGCTCGGATGGGACTCGACCGCCGCCACGACCCATTGCCCGCTTCGTCCCCCTCCGGCCGCCGCAGTCTGGCCAGCAACACATGGATACCGGATAACTCCACCAAAACCAAAGCATGGAGGAAGCCAACACACGCGCCGTCGCCGCCGCCGCCCGGCCGCTGCGCTCGCTGATCCCGCCGACGTGGGACACGGCCGTCCGCGAGCTGGACATGAGCGAGCGCGCCGAGGCGGGCCGCGCGCTCGCGCTCGCCTTCGCGGCGGATCCGCTGAGCGTCTACCTGCTCGCCGGCGACGACACGGCCGGCTGGGCGCCCGAGCGGCTGTGGGCGCTGCACGTGCGCATCATGGCGTACACGTTTGCCGCGTACCGGCTCCGGGGCGTCGTCACGGCGACGGGGCCCGACTACGACGCCGTCGCCCTGTGGTGAGTGCCGCTGCGCGGAGACGTGACCTTTGGACGAGGCTGAGTTCGTCGATAGGACGCCGCCGGGCAGCTTCATGGACGACTGGTGGGCCACGCTCCGGAGCGGCACGTGGCGGCTGCGGTACCAGCTGCCGGCCGAGGCCCGGAGGCGCTTCTTCGACGAGCTGGTCCCCGCGCTGCACGACGCGAGGGAGCAGACCATGGGGAGCCGCAACGACGACTGCTGGTATCTCGGGTACATCGGGACCAAGCCCGGCGCCAGGGGCAAGGGCTACGCCAGCAGGCTCATCCGCGCCATGACGGACAAGGTACCGCTCTCCCTCTCCTCCGCCTTGCTTGCATCTCAGCGACAAACAAGCCAGCAAGTCCAACGCTGACACCGCCAGGCCGACGCCGAGAACCGCCCCATGTACCTGGAGTCCTCGGCCCTGGACAACAACAGGCTCTACGCCACGTTCGGCTTCCAGCTCAAGGGCGAGATCAAGCTCACGCGCGGGCCGGCACCCGTCCTCCTGTACCTCATGGTCCGCGAGCCGCAGCCCAGCCGGCTCCAGGCCTCTGTGACGCAGTCGTCGAACGAGGACGGCGTCAAGGTATGATGGATTCTTGTTGATGGCGTCGGCGTCGGCATAGGGCGTGGCATGGTTTTGGGCAGGATACAGATTGTCTCGATAGGATATTGCGCCAATGCTTTTTGATTCCCGTGCCGAATTGCTTCAAGCATTCAGACTTGACAACAAAGAAAATGCTACATTCCATCGTGACCGAGCCGAGCCTCCTAAGAGCGCCCGTTTTCATCCATGGCCTTCGTACATACAGCGTGCGGCGAACCCCCCACAGCCTCTGAGTGCCACATCTAGTCTCACACTTGCTCCACGCCAAATCGCTCCGCCTAATATTCCAGGATCGCCCAGGTCTCGTCATCGACCGTTGTGTAGATCAAGCCCTGGCCCAGCAGCTCGTCCGCCCCCGTCAGCACATCCCGCACCGACATGCCCGTGGAGCTGGTAATGACATTGAGGTGGATCCCCTCGTTGCCGCCCGGCGTGTTGTTCATGAAGTTGTACATCTTCTTGGCCGGCGCAGAGCAGGTCGCGAGCTTGCTGGGCATCTGGCCTGCGTTGCCGCCGCCCGTCTCGTTGCCATAGCCAGCGCCGGCGCCGCTATCAACGAACATGCTATCCCCGTTGGCAGGGGCACCGTCCTGGCCGCCGGGGGGCCCGCGCGTGAAGAAGAGGTGGACGTACGTCGCCTCGAGGAGGTGGTAGTTGACCTCGTTGAAGTCGGCGACGGGCCGGATGACGTGTGCGCCGACGTGGCGCTTGTTGGAGAAGGACTTGAGGCGGCCCCAGACGCGGACGTGCGAGTCCAGCTCGAAGCCAGGGTCGGCGTCGTCCTGCTTGTCGGCGTCGATCCACTTCTTGACCTCGATCTGGCCGGTGCCGTCGTCGATTTTGAACGTGACGTTTGTGGGCTGGGGGTTGATGCTGCGGACCTGGCCGACAAAGGTGATTTGCGTCACGGTCGAGCCGTCGATTTTGAAGTCTGCGCCGGAGAAGGCCTCCTCGGCGCCGAGGATCTGCTTGATCGTGACGGGCCGCAGCGACTCGTCTTGATACGACTGGAAGAGCCGCGGGTCAGCGACATGTCATCCCGCCATCGCCCAGTACGCTCAACGCACCTTGCCACCTCCGCCTTGGCTGCCCTGCTGCGAACCGCCTGCGAAGAAGCCCCCGGAGTCCTCGCCACCCTGGGCGCCGAAGGAAGTCTTGGCGAATCCGGCGTAAGCTGCTGCGTGGCGGGAAAGGTCAGCATGCGCCCGTAGTGAGTATGGGGAGGGGCGTTTTCGTACACATGGTGGCTTGTGAGACGTGGTGATCTGTCGAATTCACGATGCAGGGTGCTGGAAGACGCGTCGAGGCGCGACTCGGGCTTATCAATCGATTGCCCCGCTATCGCTGCTGAGTCATCACGCTATCAACTTGGAAGTTGGATGCGTGATGCGTCTGAGAGTCGCCATGGCTTGTTCAGCTTCTTCGGCCCGGGGGAAGAGGGGAGGATGCCTCATGTTGTATTTGGAAAGTTAGAGGGCTTTCCGATACGAGGCCTTCGTTTGTCCTCGTTACCCCGACAACGGCCTCTATGGCTCGCTGTTGTTGGCGACCCAATCTCCAGGACACTGTGCCCGCTGCAGCGACCCGCTGAAGACTGGACGCTTTAGCCTCGGCAGATGCGCGTCCTGCTTGCCGGTCCCCGGGCGGCCCCAGTCATTGGCATCTGATATCGACCCAGCTCCCTCCCGTCTGCTTCCACAATCGCTGCGCCTCTCCTCCAACCTCGTCCATCCACCAAGGCTTGCATCCATTATAATCCGTACATACCTTCCACCTGCACACTCTGTATGTGGGCTCCTCTGATGTGTAGCTGCTGAACGCTGCGCTACCGATCATCGCCTCCTTTTGCCGTTGCAATCGCCGTCCATCCACCACCCGAGCTCCCTCGCCCACGCGCGCCGCCATGGGCAGGTCACAATCTGCGAGTCTGCCGCTGATCCCCCTTGCGAGAGGGACCCTCCTCCTTCCGGGCCTCGTCCAGCGCATCCCCGTCAGCTCCAGCCGCCCCGACATCCCGGCCCTCCTCGCCCACGTCTACGAGAGAGCCGCCGCCAAGGGCCCCGACAGCCGCATCGACGGCGTCCCGATTGCTTGCGTGCCCGTGTCGTCGCCCCTCGTCGGCCCGACCGGACAGCTCCTCATCAACAGCGGGGAAGAGGTCGACGGCTCCCAGGTAGACGAGGTCAACCCCGGCACTGCCAACAGGGATGATCTCTTCGGCTTTGGCGTCGCGGCCAAGGTCGTTGGTATTGATGGCCGCGGCGGAGGCGAGTTTGCCCTGCGGGTTGAGGGCACGGCTCGGGTCAGGGTCGACCACATATCGCGCGAACGACCTTTCTTTGAGGCCAAGGTTACGTACTTCACTGATGCCAGTACGTTCACGCATCAATCTCTTTTGCAGCGGCTCCCCAGGCTGACGTTGGTTTGCAGTTGACATTGCCGACAAGCAGCTGCAGGATCTCTTTAGCCTGCTTAAACTACGGTCGCGAGAACTCGTCACTATTCTGAGAATCTCATCGCTGCTGCCGCGCACCAAAGGCGGCCCTGTGCTCTCCCAGGGCCTGACGAAACGGCTGGAACTGCTCATCGTGAGGAGGGAGATCGAGGAGGCCGGGTTACTGGCCGATTTCATGGCAAACCTGGTCGAGACGTCACACGAAGAAAAGCTTGGAGTCTTGGCCGCCCTCGACGTCAAGGTCAGAATCACAAAGGTGATTGAGCTGCTGGAACGACAAGTTGGAGGCATCAAGAACAACTTCAAAATCACTACCTTCACCTCGGTTCCGGTGCAGATACTTGATCGCCTCAACGACAACCAGTCCAAGAGGAACCCCATCATGCAGGTGCCTGGCATGAGCTTTGTGCCTGGCTCGGGGCAGATGCCATCTGGCAATGATCAGAATGACGATCAAGAAGCCAACGAGCTGGATGAACTCAAGAGAAAGCTGCATGCCGCGAAGCTGCCGCCTGATGCTGCTAAGACCGTGGACAGGGAGCTGCGACGGCTACAAAAGATGATGCCCATGAACCAGGAGTACCAGGTCACCAGGAACTGGCTCGAGACCCTGTCCGAGATTCCCTGGGCGGCCACGACCGATGACCGGCTGGGTCCTGAGACTTTGAACAAGGCTCGCAGGCAGCTGGACGACGACCACTATGGCTTGGACAAGGTCAAGAAGAGGCTCATCGAGTATCTGGCGGTCCTAAGACTCAAGCAGTCCGTAAACGATGACCTCGATGAGAAGATTCGAAAAGCGGAGGCAGAGACGGAGGCAAACGCATCCGAGTCTGACGAAAGCTCTCCCACGCCCCCCGACCCAGTAGCCAACGCGCCTGTGGGGCCAGACGCGCAAGGGGCGAAGCTGCAGATTCTCAAGTCGCAAAGGATGGTCGACAAGTCGCCTATCATGCTTCTCGTCGGGCCGCCTGGCGTTGGCAAGACGAGCCTCGCCAAGTCGGTTGCCACTGCGCTGGGCCGCAAGTTCCACCGCATCTCCCTGGGCGGCGTTCGAGACGAGGCAGAGATTCGTGGCCACCGGAGAACGTACGTGGCCGCAATGCCCGGCCTGGTCGTTCAGGGCTTGCGAAAGGTCGGCGTGGCGAACCCCGTCTTCCTCTTGGACGAGATTGACAAGATCGGCGCCGCGAGCGTGCACGGCGATCCCTCTGCCGCCATGCTTGAGGTGCTGGATCCGGAGCAGAACCACAGCTTCCAGGACCACTACGTGGGGATGCCCATCAACCTCTCCAAGGTTCTCTTCATCGCCACTGCCAATAGCCTGGACACGATCCCGGCGCCCCTGTTGGACCGCATGGAGATGATCTATCTCCCAGGCTACACGACGCTTGAGAAGCGCCACATTGCCATGCAGCACCTGGTCCCCAAGCAGATCCGCGTCAACGGATTAGCCGAAGATCAGGTGGCCTTCAACCAGGATGTCGTATCCAAGATCATCGAGTCCTACACTCGTGAGTCAGGGGTTCGCAACCTGGAACGTGAGATTGGCTCGGTATGTCGCGCCAAGGCCGTCGAGTTCGCCGAGGCCAGGGATGGCGGCCGCCTAGACGATTACCGCTCGCAGCTCACGGTCGACGACGTTGAGACGATCCTGGGCGTCGAGAAGTTTGAGGAGGAAATTGCCGAGAAGACCAGCCGCCCGGGTATCGTGACAGGTCTCGTGGCGTACAGCTCGGGTGGCAACGGAAGCATACTCTTCATCGAGGTCGCGGACATGCCCGGCAACGGCAGAGTCCAGCTTACCGGCAAGCTGGGTGATGTGCTCAAGGAGAGCGTCGAGGTTGCCCTGACGTGGGTCAAGGCGCACGCTTTCGAGCTGGGCCTGACCCCCGAGCCGACAACCGACGTCATGAAGGATCGAAGCATTCACGTCCACTGCCCCTCGGGAGCGATTCCCAAGGACGGCCCAAGCAGCGGCATCGGTCAGGCCATCGCCCTGATTTCTCTCTTCTCCGGCAAGCCGGTGCCGCCGACAATGGCAATGACTGTAAGCCGATCCACAGCCCGACTTCATCGAGTCCTTCTTCCCGTGAGACACCGCGGCTAACCTGACGTGTGAAACAGGGCGAGATATCACTCCGTGGCCGAGTCACCGCCGTCGGGGGCATCAAGGAGAAACTCATCGGCGCACTCCGGGCGGGTGTCAAGACTGTCTTGCTGCCCGCGCAGAATCGGAAGGATGTGAGGGATCTGCCACAGGAGGTCAAGAACGGGCTGCAGATTGTCCACGTCAGGTAAGCATCGCCCCCGCGCCGTTGGGCTGGCATAGTTCACGCCCTAGCCGTGCAACAGTCAGCATGGCACCGGCCGCCCCCCTCAGACGACTCTCGTGCAACTGACGCGTGCGCTTGAATAGCCATATTTGGGAAGCGATCCGGTTGGTCTGGCCAGACTCGCACTGGGCCGCTGACAGCAACTACGCTGGCATCGAGAGCCGACTCTGATTCAAAGCGCCAGAGGCCAACCGCGTAGCCGTCCTCCCCTCGCACGATGCCACCGTCTGACTGTACACGAGCAGGGAGGTTATTTCAGCTCCATCACGCTGCAGATTCAGGGCTGAAACTCGACGACACGCCTACGCTCGGTGCATCGCAGTGAGACTTGCTCACGGGGACACTGGGCCGACAGTCACGTCCTGGTGCTCCTCGCATATTTTACTACGGTACAAGCGGCGTCTCACATGCATGACGCGCCTCTGCGGCTGGTATACATGTCGGCAAATCTGCGCATCAGGCGTCGTGCGAGGCTTACACAGCATCAGACACCAGATGAAGCGAGTCACGGCCATGCGCGCCTCACCTTTACATTACATGCCTGCGCTGTGTGGCTGGAGTGTTGGCGGAGCGTTATAGTCAAGGCCTCAGCGGACGGCGGCGGCGGCGGCAGCCATGTGCTGTTGGCTCCCAAGACAAGGAGGCATCATGCACGCAGGCGAGACGGGTTGACTCGGCGATTAGCGAGCGCGGGAATGGCTTTTGTGCAACGAGACAGTGGGCTCAGATGGTGTAACTTCTGTCTCGCGGGAGGCTACATACATACGACACATACTTCATACTACATGTTGGGGAGGAGGACGAGGAGGACGAGGAGGACGTGGGAGGGCATGTCGGGCTGCAGGCATTGTGGTCTGTGCCTTCTTACTGGCCTGTCTTAGCGGTTTTGTTTTTGATGGTTTTGAACTTTGGATTTGTTTCAGCCATGCCATCAGGAACCAACATTTTAACTCTTGGGCCCCAGGGCCTCATCAATACCTGCAAGACCGTTTTGTGTTGTGTTGTCGTGGCTCAGCTTGCCGAGGGCGTCCGTGTGTCGTGTCCGCGTGCACTGTTGTTGATCCTTACAGCATGACGGCTGCCAATTTCTGAGGGGTGCGAATCTATTGGATTCCAATGGGGGAGGAGCAGCAGGCCAACGCTCGGATGATTTTGGCGCAATGGTCCGACGGAGACCAGGTGGATGATTTTTCGAAGAAAGAAAAACGCCCGGAAATACGGCGAGGTGAGAGGGGGGCCTGCTTGAAAATGCTTTGTCACGACGTCACCATCACCCTCGCCCGGCTCGTCCGGTCTGTCGATGGAGAAGGCAACCGCCGAGTGCCGTGCCGACATGCTGCATGGGTTTGCCAGGTCCAGGCACGGTGCCGCCGGAGGTGGCTGCGTCATGCTGAGTGGCACGTTTCCAGCAGAAACCACCAAGGACATCGGGGCCTAGTCGTCACCGACACTCGGGGCCTGGTTGAGGATCACGCCATCGGGACGTGGTGCAGGCCCTCTCGACGAACCACCGCTGCCTCGTGGCCACCGTTGCTTGACGGCCGCGTCCTACCCAGCTCCGTGTCGATTGGTGAAGGGCTTGACGAAGGACACGACGACGGCAAGCGGTTGTATCCTCTCTCGAAACTGGCGGCATGCTTGTGTTGATTATAGGCAGGCCAGGGCCGGAGATAAACCTTGGACGGGAGACGCGAGGGGGACGTGCGAGGCTGGGGCTGGCCGTCTGCCCACCGGTCAAGGCGAGAGATATCTCATACGGGTGACGGATATCAGTCGAGGACAAGTGCCCGAGTGCCCGAGTGATGCCCAACAAGGGGGTCGTTTATTATTAGCCGCCCGTCATCGTGGGTGGCGACCATGCCTATAACACTCGTAGCTGGCCAGGGGGCCCCTGCGAGCTTGCTTTCGGCCGCCCACTTTGACTCGAGTCGTCCAAACTCGCTCTCTGCAGGTACGCTTATTTGTAGTGGCAGCCGGCGCATCCGCAACGAGATATGTGGTCCAGGGGGTTGCGGCGCTCTTGGCAACATCCGAGTCCTGTTCCGGCTCCCTGGGACTCCCAAGTGCTGCCGGTGTATGTCGACCGAGCTCCCAAGCCGCCTGGCCAAACCACGGGCAGAGCGAGCCCTCGCAGGCGGCTGTCGATTCTGAGATCGCCTCATGCGACAAGTGCGTTACCCCGGAGAGATTAGTATCGGATTTTCGTCTGGTTAAATCCGACCATTGGCCAGTGGCATCTTGTGTCGACTGTGTGACACACCTCGCAGCGAGTGTGATGAGCGAAACGAGACGGACCAAGACGGCTGGACAGAAAATCTCCGCATCGGTGGGACACAACGCATGTACGAGGATGTACTCGTACCCGTACATATGTGACAAGGAGCCCGCCGTGCATGGCGCTTGCATGGTGCACGACGTCGTATGTACCTCCTCTGCTCGACATGAGAGACAGCCGAGGACTCTGGTTGTCATCGCGTGCGGCGCGTTGGACGGGAAGGGGAGGCAATGCGCGGAAATGGTAGGTATCCTTGACGGGCTAACATTCTCTTCGCAAACGCCTGGCATGGTTGGATCAGTCTGTCACATATTACAACTCGACGAGCATATCCAGAACAGGGATGGTCGCCGCGACAGACCAAATTGGCACAACCGCTTCGTCGGGTTCTCCGTCCAGAATTGGCGCTTGGCAACTCGGAAGCATCTGAGACAATTTGAGGCACCGATGCTGAAGCCGTGAGCAAGAGCATTTAGTTTTGAGCGGCTCGATCGGAGGGACCAACGGTCGATCTGGTGTTAGTCGGGTCGCGGGCGCCAGAGAAGCAGCCACAATCAAACCGATGCTGCAGTGTCAACGTTAGCAGCTGGACCCCGTCTTCATCGTCAAGTCAGAAACCTACCTTGTTTGACGCCAAACCCATGCTTGCCCGGAAATTTAGCTCACCAATAGTCCGTAGTTCTGCGGCCATCGGAAGAGAGCACGGGATGCCGCCCTGATCCATGTCTGTCCGAAGGCTGCGACCGCTTCCACTCCGCCTGTCCCCAATTATCCACCTCACCTCCCCAATGGGGCAAATTGCAGGTTTGGCATCGCGTCAAGAGTGAAGCTGGGGCTTGCTTCAGGTCGTTGACCAGACTGCGATTCGGCGCCACGGCTAGAACCGTGGCGAGAGGGTCGCTCCCCTGCACCTTGCTGATTGCGTTGCCAGTGCGGAGTACTCGGCAGATCCTGTTGGATTGGAGGCCTTGGTCGTTTCCGGATCTGAGATGAGTTGATTAGCAGGATGAAGGACGGGCGGCTTCCTGGCTTGTCGTGAGAGCAGGCCCCCGCCATGGCCGGCGGCTAGAGAGCACACCACCCACACCCACTTCCAGCATCAGACGCGCCTGGCGGGCATCACCACGTCCGTTTAGCGGACGACAGGGGGCAGTATCCAGAGAGAGGTTCATCCCTTATTATCTAGCCGCACAATGCGAGTGTGTCGTGTGGGACATGTGCCAGGCTTACCAGTTGAAGTTGGTTGGGCAGGGCACGGCAGCACGCGCCACGATGCGCCCCGTTCGTTCGTCTCCCATCCGTGAACCACGGCCCGCTTCCACATCGCCAACAATTCTATATGTACTCCATACGAGGAGAAGCTGCTCGCCATGATTCCTTTCGAACCTGCTGGCCATGGGAATTCGGCCCGTCCATGTCGTGTCGCATGGGCCGTTGTCTACTCCGTAGCGCCCATGTGCTGACAGTTTGGCCATTTGCTGACAAAAAATGTGACAAAGCCCAGTCGCATGGGCACCCCGGTTATTGAGACCCCGGCTATTGGCCTTCCGACAGCCTTGCAACGGAATTAGTCCGAGAACCAGTCATGCCCTGTGCAATAACCGCTGCCACGGCTGATAGGGAGGGGGTGTGGTGCTTTGCGACACGGAACAAAGCCGCTCAGGACTGCCGAGACTCGTATCCGAGAAGCGGCAGGTTGTGTTTGGCAGTGCTTCCGCCGTAAGCGCACGCTCGACGACATGTCCGTATTGGTGGTTGATGGCCATCTCAGCGCAAAGGCGTCAAAACGTTGCTCCAGGGACGACCATCGCGGCAGCTTTTGCCGAGCCATGCAAGCTGAACGTTGGTGGTCTGCCCCCGGCCCGTCTCACGGGTGGCGCTCCACAGAAGCGCGTCCATCAGTCCTGGCCGAGTCGCCAAGCACCATGGCACTTGTCGGCAGTGGCGCTTCGGAGAGCTTGAAACCTCCGACTCTGCAGGACGGTAGAATCTGGCAGATTAAATGTAAGTCATTGCCGAGCTGCAACGTCCTACAAGGCTGCCCAGGACCTCGTTATGCGCATTCCCGTCCATCAAAACTGGCATGCGCGAGGCCAAATGTTGCCGAAAGGACGAGATCAACGAATGTGGACTGGCCGATTCTGTCGGCATCCATGGTTATGGGTTGCGTGCGGGTTGGTGAAGCGGCCTGGCTCCATCGTCGAATCCAGCAACCGGGAACGAAACCTTGCCCAGGTGCGACGGCCAAACTCGCCGACTTTCTGCAACGTTGGCACAAAACCTGGACACGCAAATCTTACAGGGGTTGTCGATTTGAAAGCGAGCATCACCCCAATCGATCGTCAGAGGTAAGCGAATTTTATCGACATGTGCAGCCAGTGCAAGTCGAATTTGGCATCAACGCCCCCTTTGCGCCACGTCTGTCGTCGTGGTCCGTGCCGACGGCAGCTCATGTGCCGTGAGAGACAGACGTGCCAGATGATGGAGGACGTCGAAACATTTTTGCTGGCCATGCTGTGCGCAACAACCGTCGGGGTTATACCGTCCAGAGCTTTCAGTGGTGTTGTAGCACAATGAAAGCTCATGAGACCCCGCAAATGAGGCCGGCATCTACTCGTACTCGTACTGCTGACCAGGAAGCATCATCGTACGAGGCCCGACGACAGGCCTGCCCCAGTGAGCGACTGGCTGCTGCCGCCGTCGAGGTCAGAGACGGTCCATGCGGCTTGGCCTCGTAGAGGAAGATCCAGGTGCTCCGCTTTCGTCTCATACCGGGGAGTCCTGCCGTTCTGCCGTAGAATAGTGGACGGCTGACGGACATTGGCATTGTCCCTGCTCATTTCACGCAACAGACCAGGCTTCCTTGAACGGGCGGATGCCGGGGGCTTGCTTGGCGGAATCTGGCTAGGAGCTTAGGAGCCCGGAGGTCTCGCGGGTGGCCGGCTCGGAGGATTTAGGCTTTTAGCCAGGTAACGCGCATGGTTGAGACTCGACGCGTGTGGGCGGATTTTATTGTGACGAGTCGATGAAGCGCAGTTCGAAAGCGGATCGATGGGTAGCCGCCTGTCTGCATGGCCGAGTCACAAGGATGGATGATGGATCGTGGCTTTTTGCCTCGCCTCTCTTGCTGAGGGGAAAGAAGCTGCATGTACCTTGTACATACTCCTCCGTACACTGCGGCCTCAGGCGGAAAGGCACAGAATGGGAAGCTGCCAAGATGGAAAGCACGTCCCAGCTTGATCGGAACCCTGCAGCCTGGGACCCCCACGATCAGGAATGCGTCCGTCCAGCATCAGGAATGCGTCCGTCCAGCATCCCGTCACGCATCACGCACACCTACGAGCACGCACAATGCCACGACGGCTAGCCATGGCCGCCCCTCGTGGCTTCATCACAGCATGGGCTACGCTAACTTTTCAATAGATCGTTGCCACAAACTGATCTATTTTGTCGCTGACTGCCCGAGTCCACCGACCTCGCCCAGAGGGACACAGCCTGCCGCGAGGCCAGCCTCGGACGAAGCAATGCAGCAACCAAAGCCGAGGCGCAGTGATTCGAGAACGGCGAAGGTTGTCTAGCTAGGGCCAACCAACGGGGCGCCCAGCCGGCCCACTCGCCTACCTTGCTAGAGTGGCTGTAACTGGCCCTCTCCAGGCCGTGTCATTCATTACTCGCACAAGATGGCGGCGTCACTGGTAGCAACCCGTGCGTCGAGGTCCCAGAACGGGATGTCACGATTGCATTGTGACCAATCTGGTCTGTCGCTAGCGGCCCGAAAGCGTTGATCTGCCCGCTATGCATCTCGTGCGCTCTCGTACACGGCTGCAAAAAGCTTGTTCGAGGGCCCCGTAGGCCTGCCGTTGGAGAGTCACATCTAGTAGCTGCGGGGGCTGCGGCACCACCACACATGGGAGCAGGTTCGCGCCGGGAGACCTGCAGGCTGGCGGCCCGCCGCATCGGTTCATTCGTCGACATTACCTCTCGGCCGCTTCTGCGCTAATACGGTCCTCGGAAGTTGGCGACGCCGATCCTGACTGCTCGCTCGACGCCGGAGGAGACCTCGATGAACCTGGGTCTGTACCTGTGTGCTACGGGGGACAGTCGGTTACTAATACCAGCCGTGCCACATCCAGCAACGAGGTGGGGAGACCTGTTGAAGCGAGGGTTCCTCTGCCCATGCTACTGCTACCACCGTTGTGGTAATGGCCCCGCGATGGCTCCACGAGCAGGCTGTGCTCCGGTGCTCCATACCGCAATTCTCCGTTGCTGGGCAGCATGCCCCAGTCCGATAAGGCGTCATCCAAGAGTGCAGCACCAAGCACCGGGTACGGAATACAGTCTCTGGATCTGTCGGTGGAGGTGCCGAGTACTACTTATCTATGCCATACGAGATGCAAGCATGGGACAACGATTGCGGAGTGCTTTTCGGGCAGGCCATATCGAATCTCACCTCATCCGGCCCTTTTTGCGGGTGATGGCTCTGACGCTGTACCAGATACGAAAGGTCGACTCGTGCGCCGCAACGGCTATTGAACTATTGCCCCTGTGTTCGAGTTGTGGTTGGCGGGATGAATGAGGTGGAATGCGTGGGGAATGCAGGCGGTGCCAGTAGGCATGCTTGCCATCGAGGCATCATCCAATCCGCCTGCATCCTTTGGATTCCCTCTCCTGTCGTTGCCAATGGCCGACCACAAACCACAACCGTCGCCGCTCCCACAACAATCCCTGCATTATAATCTGCTGGGTGCCCTGCTTGCCACGCTGCGGCCAGGGGTATTGTGCATGGGGTTGTACCGCTAGAGCCACCCGCGGACCACGAGCTGGCCTGTTTGCCCGTCGGTGCTTGGAGTTTTGGGACGGCGCGCCGGATCTTAAAAGGCGGGTGGATCTGGGCCTGCGGTGCTGGGTTGGACGATGATCCATGGCTGGCATGAGTTGGGATGACGTGGATGGGATGCCGTCGTGCAAGGTTGGCGCTGATGCAAAGTCATTATTGATTGCCCTGCAGCGGCGAAGCTCCAAATCGCGGGCCTTGGAAATGGCATCGCCACTGCAGTTGAAACTTTGCATCGTCTCCCCCACGCAAAGGCAGCCACAACGGCCGGGCATGGCGTGTCGCTCCGCACAAATGCCGCTGACCGGCGCTGCGATCTACAACGGCTTCTAATCTATTATCCGTTCAGCCTGTTGGCCTCGACCTGTGCGCCTCATGGCTACGAGTACGGAGTTGCCGAAGCAAAGCCTCAGCGGGCGCGCAACTTCCACGATCGTCGTCTGTTCCTAGCAACCAGCGGGCACCGGGTAATATGTACGAGGCGCGCCACCATTCAGCCTCGTGCGGACGTACATATGGAGTCTGCAACTTCTACGGGACTACCTACTGTATGCAGGGCCGTGGTCCCGGTCAAGCCCTATCTGGCAAGGGAGCCACGAGTCGATCAGTAGCGTACGAGTATGCCATCTCGAACCTGGAACCCGCTCGGCAGCGCTGTCTCTGTACAGCAGGATTTGCGCAGGGCGAGGAGCTCTATCGTGGCTAGGCTGTCAGCAGCCCGGGAAACTCCGGGTCATGTTTGTTGGTTGCTCTCTCGTTGCTTCCATCCAGCATTCTTCAAACCAACAAACTCCATCGGCTCGGCAGTCCGCTCCATCAGTCAACGCATGCAGAGGATGGGGCAAATCTCGACGAGCAAACCCATCTAAGGATGATGCGGGTGTTCCTGACGAGGAGGAGGTTGGTGTCTGCTGGGATTCTCACCGCAAGGCGCAACAGGAGCCAAACCTAGTACCGAACCGACCCCATTCTTTACCATCTCCACCAACCATCTCATCGTACCCTGGCCGCGCCTTCAACCGGCTAGCCTGCCGGTTAGCTCCCCCAACCCGACTGCTGTGGCTCTCCAAAGTCCAGACGCGCCCTGTCGAGCATTTGCGTGCCTGGAACACGTCCCTTTGCTTTGCCCCGTGACGGGCCACCTCGTGGCTGTCTGGGTGGATCTTCATCTGAGATGTCTGAAGCTTACGAGTACCTGGGTGGCCCTGGCTCGAACCTTCATCCCTCCAGCGAGAGTGAGTGAGCCTTGTTGGGCTCGGTCCATCCCACACCCCGTCACTGACTTGAGCTCTCGAGTCGTAGATCCCCGCACCCGTTGCTTCGACTTGCAGTTGTGCCTCGTGCAGTACGTACGAGTACCTCCTGCGCTCGAAGCTCAGAGTTGAATACCCAATGCTCTCCGGCGCCAAGCAAGGCGGATGGCCTTGCCGATCTCGCCAATCACAACCACTTCCAGAAGCCATTCTCTCTCAAACCGCCCTTTCAATTCGTCGTTAGTCTCCCTCTCGTTCGCTCTTCTGCTGCCATGCCACGAGTTGTCTCCGCCCCCTGTCATCCGCCCGCCCACCCATCCGCCGACCAACTTGAACTTGGCAAGCCCTCTCAGGCCTCTCTCCCGTTCCCTTCGCCCTCGGTGCCTCTCCCTCTTCGTAATCTTCTGCAGCTCCCAGCTGTAATCGGACTCCGATTACCGAACTGACGCCAGACGGGCACACGCCCCTCCCCAGCGCCTTGGCTGCTTCTCACCTTCACAACTTGACGGCCTGTGGTCCACTCGCATCACACGCACGCACGCACGCCCGCAGTCCAGTTATAGCCGCCTCGCGTGTCTTATCACACACAAGACGCAACTCTCACACCCAAGAACAGACCTCGTCCCCTTTCTCGAGACACGCGGAGAATTGTCAGATGGGACGAGCAGGGTCTCTCCATGGCCTAACACTCAACCCTTGACCAGCATCCACTCTACAGACCCGGACCGGGGTCCCTCCCCGATGCCCTGTCGCCAACCCCAACGACCCCTTGCCCGGCTTGCACGTCCTCTGCTCCAGTAGGCTGTAGCCCGGAAGTCGCACAAAAACTGACCCTGAGCCGCCGATCAGCCTCTAGCACTCGCCGCCGCCTCGACTCTTGTGCTCTCGACTCGACCGTCGTCTACTGACCAATCTCTGGCCAGTCAGGCCTTCGCTTCGCTCCATCCTGTCGTCCTCGTCTGGCCGCGGGAGCTCGTGGTTCTACAACTACGGCCCGCCGGCCTCGATCCATCCATCCCAACAATCTCGACAACCACGGACAGGACCACATGCCGTATCACGACAGTTGTGAAATCTCTCGTGGTAGTATTACGGTGCAGCATTTTGTTTCACGCCAGCTGCCCCCGACCAGGGCGCCTTTCTTATATCTTTGCTCCCTACTGCGCATGAATTGTTCTTCTCTACCCCTCAACCCTGGGTCTCGAATCATCTAGCCATCGACTCTTCGCTGTCCGGCTTGCGACATTGCCTTCTTGAACCATCAGCCAGGCAGGCCCTCTTGTCTCTTTTTGCAATCTTTGCCCCCCCGTGGCTTCGAAGGCCCACAGCTTCCGGGCGAGAACAAAGCCTATTCGTTAACGAGCGCTGGCGTTTGCGGAGCTTGGCCTTGCTCTAACTTTGTTGTTTTGCTCAAAGGACCATCAAATTAGTGGTTACCGCAGAAGACCGAGGATCTCAGCAGCGCAGCTCCCTACCAGCTTCGACTCCTCGCCTTGCTACGAAGGATCTGTCGACCTCGGCACACAGCCAAGAGAGGCAGCACAGCCGCTACTCGGCGGGGGACCGGGGAGCTCCTAGCCTAAAATCCAGACTCACGGAAGAACGCTCCATCCATGCTGTCAGTAAGGCGCCCCTTCGACACCACTCCGTCCCCCCTCGGCCAGTGCCCAGGCGTACCGCACCTGGCCAGCGGCGCCTCTGATTTGGTTTGGGAAACCAAAGGAGCAGAGTCGGAGGCGCCTGCTCGCTCTCGGGCGTATCCCTCTCCGCCCATGTCAGGGTCTCCGCCCCTCCCGCCCAAAGCAGCTCGAGAGGCAAACGAACAGGGCGAGGCGCCGGCTCTATACTCGAGCGCGCTCCTCCAAGATGTCTACCGAGAGAGGTCCATGCAGCAGCCACCAGCCGATCGTCGACAACATTTGCCGCCGCCGGTTCCGGTGTCCAGACCGTATCCGCAGGAGCCATCACGCGGAACATATGGCTTTCAAAGACCCCACGAGGAGCCCATGTCACAGACGACGTTGTATTCACCCCAGCAACCTCATGGGATGCCGCACGGCGTGTATCAGCAACAGTATACCGCCTCAGCTGGACCGAGCTCGGAAGGGTCTTACTCGGTGATGAGTCGGGCATCGGGACTGGAAAATCAATCATATGCTTCTCCGAAGTCTCAGAGGAAAACTAAGGGCCACGTTGCCTCTGCCTGCGTCCCTTGCAAGCGAGCCCATCTTCGGTAAGCAGTGCTCTCCTGCCCCCAAGAAATCTTGCAAGTGTGCTGACAGGAAGATGTCTAGATGTGACGGTATGTAAACGATTTGATTTTCTCCCTGTTGGCTGTTGACTTTGCTCTCGTCCGAGACATTGGAGAGAAAGTACAAGCCCCTACTGCAGCAGAACCGCAGGCCCTCAAAGCTGGCACTACGGGACTGGGAGCAAGACTGGTCTCTGCATCTAGGTCTTGAACCACAGGCACCGGGGAAGCTTAACCCCGTCGAAAGCGCAGAGAAGCGTGGTTTGTAGAATCGAGGGTTCAGTTCTGTGACGGCAAGGTGCTTCAGAGGCCGCAACTATCTGGGGGAAACCCATCTTGGGCAGCTATCATATATTTGCGGTTCAAAAACTGACCAATGCCACAGCCCAGCGACCCTGTTCGAGGTGTCTTAGCAACGGCAAAGAGGACGCCTGCGTCGACGTCCAGCACAAGAAACGCGGCAGACCTCGACTTCGAGACGATAGAGATGCTCGATACGATCCATTGCGACTTCCACAGTACCCGGATATATCACTGCGAAGGCCACTGGGCGTATATGGACCTGGCGACTCAGGGGATCAGGGGTTCGACGACTCTCTCCAACGAAACCAACTATATCGACCGCTCGAAGCGCCAATGAGCGGAACTCTGCCACATAGAGAGTTCGACAGAGCCTCCGACGCACGTGGCTACGGAGCTGCATCTCTTGCGGCTGTGCGCCCGGAGCCGGCTGCATATCTCACAATGGGGATGGAGTTTTCCAAAGCATCGCCGACATTTTTGGATGGGATCGGCGTCGTGAGCGTGACGGGTCGAAGATTGGGCGACATCGTCGTAAACACTGAAGCAGAGAGAATCTTCAGCATCCAGAACCAACTGGCCGATGAGCAGAAACGAAGGGAACCGAACTACTTGCCACCAATCCTGGGCCACGGTGGGCCTGTGATTCAGGGGCTTGGATTCAGTGTCGGCGATGTTACCAGGTTTCCCCTAAATATCCAGGAGCAGCTAACATTCGTCGGACCCGATGGATACCCGAGGCAGCATCTTGTTCGCATAGGCCTGGGAAAAGAGGGATCCGTCTACTTTGTGGTGATGCTGCTGAGTCTTCAGCATCGATATCCGCATCTGCCTTCGCCGCAGGCGCGACATCCACCGGCACATTTGTATCACGTGCCCGCAAGTCCGCAACCACCGTTTGCGCCGCGTACACCAGCATCTACGCACTTCGATCCCATTCGACATCGATTCAGCGAAGCCTCGTTGAGCTTCCGGCCACATCTAGGTCTACATAACCGGGCGAACCAGGCGCCACCAACCAACCCTGCTACGACGCCCGCGGCCGCCAATTACGACCCTTTGACGAACAGAAATCGGTATCCTGGACCGCCTCCACAGTCATCACATGAAATTGGCCGGAACGAATCATTGTCTGTCAGTCGTACGGTGCCGCCAGGCTTTCAACTCCCCCCTATACGGGCGCAGTCAGAGCATCGGCCATCCATTGGGACGCAGGGGTGGCAGCGAGACGAACGATGGAATCGTGTTGATATCGGAGGGTTGATTGAGAAGCCTGAAGGGCCGGGGAGTTCGCAGTAGATGCATTCAGCGCAGTCAACCCTTGGGCTTTGCGGAACTTCAACAATTTCCGTTCGAGGAACCGAAGACTGGCGAAGTCGGGCGAAGTCGAACAACATCCGAGCGACGTACCGATTCGACTGTTTTTCGAGCGAATAAGAATGTTGTTCAAATACTACCTCGCGATAAGAGTTCTACCATCGACGGGGTCCACTTTGAAAGGGGAGCGTTGTCTATCCACGAGACATATCTCGGGGATTGACGTTGTTTGAAATGAAAGCTGCGGTAACGGACTGCAGCGTCGACGCGAGCGGCACTGGGGATTGGGGTGCGGCAGTTAATGGATTGGGAATTGTCGGAGTACGGCTCCACAAGGCACAACAGCACAGATCGGAGCCTTTCTTACCGGCGAAGCCTGACTAAGGCAAGGAGTCTTGTAGAGTCCCCGGGTAGCGTGTGTGATTTCGTTTTATTCCAGAGAAACGACATGATTGGTGGACAATTGGAGTTGGGGAAGAGCGGGTGGGAAGTGAGGGAGTCAGACTTTGCTGGTTATTATTGGGTGGGAAGACCTCAGCGAACAGAAGAAAGGGACAAAGTTTTGGTGCATCGGAGTTCATTATGAGACAATTATGGTTGGGAGCCTCGGGCCTGGAGCCAGGGCGGATACGGGCAGGCGAGTTTGGACATGGTGTTGCATGGTGCAAGGGTTTGAGTTACTGCGTTGATTCGCGTCCAGCGATGTTGTTGGAAACCGAAGCATAGCGGAGGAGTTTGGTTGCGACATTGTCATGGTTCATGTGGCGATTACCTGTAGAATAATGCTGAAGCAAGACCATAATTCGACCGTCATGTGCGTGAAAGTGGTCTGTTGGCTGCAGCCCTGCCTCTAGGGACATAGTTGGCTTGAGGATTGCTTCGTCTTGGGTCTGTTTGGGATGCGATCATGCGAAACGCCATGATATAGATGTCCTGGAGGTCTAATCGTCCGTAGCCGGGGAAGGTGCAAAACACGGCGGCGAAATGGGCCGGAGGCGGCCGGGCAGGAGCCGGAGATGTGCCCCACAACTGCTGGGTCACGTGGGAACGTGGATACTTCGCGTGCCTTCTGCGATTCACGATGCGACCAACCCCAACCATGATTGATTCCAGCTTCACTCATCCACCTGCCTTTCCCCATTCACCTGATTCCTTTGTCGCTGGACTGTTGTTTCATATGCCTGCGGGTAACCGCCAGAGCCCTGTGAAACGTCCCTCGCTCAGATGCCTGCGGGATAGGCCCGCTCACTGAGCCTGTCTAGGCACGTTATCTTACCTCGAATGTGACGGAGGCAAGCATGGCCGATGCAATGGATGTCGACAACCCCAGTGGCACAAAGCGAAAGGCGGAAGACTCGCTGGATGAGCCGCGACCTGGACGTCGAATTAGGGTGGGTTGATGGCCCCTTGCAGGATGCAGCCGCTTACCCGCCACATACAGGCCTTGGATCCCGACGTGGTCAACAAGATCGCGGCTGGTGAAATTATTGTAGCGCCAGTCCATGCGCTCAAGGAGCTCATTGAGAACGCCGTCGACGCAGGGTCGACAGCCCTGGAAATCCTGGTCAAAGATGGCGGTCTCAAGCTGCTGCAGATCACCGACAACGGCTGCGGAATCCAGGTGAGAACAGGCAAATCCTCGAGCCTGACATAACTAACGGCCCCAAAGAAGGACGATTTGGCCATCTTGTGTGAGCGCCATACCACCTCGAAAATCACGGCATTCGAAGACCTCACCTCCATTGGCACCTACGGCTTTCGAGGAGAGGCCCTTGCAAGCATCAGCCACATTGCCCACTTGACAGTGACAACCAAGACCAAGGATTCGGCCCTCGCATGGCGTGCGCATTACTCGGACGGGAAGCTCTCTGCGTCTAAGCCAGGACAACCTGAAGAGCCAAAAGGTGTGGCTGGTCGACCGGGGACGCAAATTACGGTGGAGGACTTGTTTTTCAACGTGGCGACACGACGCCGAGCGTTCAGGTCTTACTCTGATGAGTTTAACAAGATCATCGACATGGTGGGCCGCTACGCCGTCCACTGTGCAGGAGTTGGGTTCACCTGCAAGAAAGCGGGCGAGTCGTCCAACAGCTTATCAGTGCAGGCGCAAGCAACTGTCACCGACAGGATACGGCAGATATACGGCGGCAATGTTGCAAACGAGCTGGTCCAGTTTTCGACAAGTGGAGCCCGTTGGGGGTTTAAGGCTAACGGCCTGGTCACCAACGCAAACTACCACATCAAGAAGACAACGCTCTTACTGTTCATCAACCACCGCTCTGTCGAATCAACCAACATAAAGAAGGCCGTTGAACAAATTTACGTCAACTTCCTGCCAAAAGGTGGCCATCCCTTTGTGTATCTCAGCCTCGAGATTGACCCAGCTCGGGTGGACGTCAACGTGCATCCAACCAAGCGGGAGGTGCATTTTCTAAACGAGGACGAGATTATCCAGGCTGTGTGCACTCAGATAGAAGATCAGCTTGCGGCTGTCGACACAAGTCGAACGTTCAAGACCCAGACACTGCTCCCGGGAGCGAAGCCCGTTGAGGAGTCCCTGTCTGACGATGCCAATGCAACACTTCCCAAGTTCACGGTCACGGGTAAGCGACGGAGAAACTCCAATGATCTTGTCAGGACGGACACATCAGTGCGCAAGATTACGAGCATGTTTTCCCTCGCAGATGCTGGAGAGGGTTGCAAAGCCGGCCCTCTGGAAGACGAGCCGCTGGCGACCCCTGAAAACATTGAATACGAGCCCAACGATCGCGAACCCGTT
This sequence comes from Tolypocladium guangdongense, assembly GCA_022114105.1. Taxonomy (NCBI): domain Eukaryota; kingdom Fungi; phylum Ascomycota; class Sordariomycetes; order Hypocreales; family Ophiocordycipitaceae; genus Tolypocladium; species Tolypocladium guangdongense. Next base: position 2,293,391 of record NRQP01000001.1, on the reverse strand, counting down.
GTTTGTCGGCTCAAGAGCGTCAAGGAACTACGAGGCGAAGTCCGCGAGTATATGCACCAGGATCTCACCGAAATATTTGCGTCACATTCATTTGTCGGCATTGTAGATGAGAAGCGACGACTGGCCGCCATACAGGGCGGCGTCAAACTGTACTTGGTTGACTATGGACACGCGTGTTTCGAGTATTTTTATCAGCTGGGGTTGACGGATTTTGGAAACTTTGGTGTCATCCGCCTCAGCCCACCCCTGGGGCTTATAGAGCTCCTGACCATGGCGGCGGAGACGGAGAAGGCGGCTTTGGGGGCGTCGGATGAGGATTTTAAGGTTGGAGCTATCGTGAACAGGGTGGCGGCGCAGCTCGTTGAGCGGAGGGAGATGCTCCACGAGTACTTTTCTCTCGAGATCTCTCCCGCGGGGGAGCTCATCTCCATCCCTCTCCTGATCAAGGGCTACACGCCGTCCATGGCGAAGCTCCCTCGGTTCCTCCTTCGGCTGGGGCCCAACGTCACGTGGACCGAGGAAAAGGGGTGCTTCGAGACGTTCCTCCGGGAGCTGGCGACGTTTTACGTGCCCGAGCAGCTCCCCGTCGCATCCGGCGAGGGGCCGCCGCAAGAGGAGGACGTTCCGGCCGAGATACGGACGAGGAGGCGGCATGTCAGGTGGGCCGTCGAGCACATCTTCTTTCCGGCGTTCAAGGCGGGGTTGGTGGCTACCAAGTCGCTCATGGACGGGGGAATACTGGAGGTGGCGAGCTTGAAGGGGCTGTACCGGGTGTTTGAGAGGTGTTGATGGGTGTTTGGCACTCATGTGGTGACGACCAAATTCTAGGTGGTTACATTTGCTATCTAGCTAGGTACGATGTATTTAAACCCAATTTTAGCGCCGTGTGGCTGGAGAATTTTGAAGACTCCGCATCAAAACTTTTGTACCTTGACCCGTCGACATACTCCTGATACAACCAAAGGTCCATCGGTCATTGACATCTCCCGGCCGTCTATTTGGCATTACACGTCTCGTCAAGAACCTCCATTGGCCCATTTCACGGCTTGTGCTTCTTCTTATACGCCAAGAACCGCGTCAGATTCAGCACCGCCTCGTCGGCCCTGGAGCGCAATTCTGCATTCGACTTCTTGTCGATCGTCTTGGTCAGGGCCCGAGCCTTGGGCAGAACCCCTTCAAGGTGCGACAAGAAGTTGTCCTTCCAGAAGACTTCCTTGTCGTAGGCGTAGCCCTCGTCGCTGTAGATGTCAAAGACGTGGTTCAGCGCCTCGACGGCGTCGGCGGCAGGCGTGTCGGGCAGAGAGGCGAGAACGGTGACCAGGAAGGTGCCGATTTCGCGATTTAGATCGGCGGGGGCAGGGTCGATGGCCAATTGGCCGAGGACGCCGACGCACTTGACGCCGAGGCTCTGGAAGGGGTCTTCGGGGTCTTGAGGCTCGAGCCCTTTGGTTGCCTGGTAGAGGGTGATGAACTTGCGGTGCTCGTCGGCCTTGAGGGGAGTCCTGCCTCGCAGGCTGCGGGAAACGGCCCATGCGAGGCTGGTCACTTGCGTGGCGAGGCCCACGTCCGCGGTATCAGTCGACAGGATTGGCGAGATGACCTGCTCCCACAGGGACCGGCCGACAGGCGCCCACGCCTTTTGAATGCCAGTGTTTTGGTCATCTGAAAAGTCAATCACAGACACCGACCAGGCGATGTTGTTGAGGGCCGATAGGGCGTGGCTTTGTAGTCTCATGCCCTCGTCGTCGGTGGGCTGGACGCAAGCAACACGGATGAGCTCGGGCACGGCTTTTTGGAGGAGGGCCTTTAGGACAGGCAAGTCGTTGATGTTCTCGGCATCGTCGCCGCCGAAATCGGCGCCCGTGACCATCTCCATATCGGCCTCCATCGCGTCTGCGTCCATCTCGTCATCCTCCTCGCCCTCACCCTCCTCCTCTTCACCGTCTGAGCCAACAGGCTCGTCAGGTTCGCCCATGTCTTCGTCGTCCTTTGTTTCCGTCGCTTCCTCCCTTTGCGGCGCGGATCTGCTCAGGGCGGAGTTGAGGCTTGTTCCGATAGATGCCAGGGTCTCCAAGGCGAGCAGCTGCTGCTCGACAGCGCTGGACCATCCATTGCCATTGGCCGCAGTTTGTCCTGGAGTGATGGCTGCGATAGCCCTGGTGAGAGTGGGTATTAATATGGAATCGTCAGCATTGGGAATATGCGGCGCGTCTTTCAAGTCATCTAGCGCGGCAAAGATGTTGTGCAAGGTGGCACACGCGAGAATGCCGTCACTGTCGGCCTCGTCCTTGAGGAACACCATGGTCTGAAAGCTCGGGCTATCAACAACCTTCTTGGCAAGCTGCACGTTGTCCTCGCAGAGAACCATGAGACATGCCAGGGCGTCGCTTCGGAGGTTAGCCACACCGTCGCCCTCACATTGGCCGCTGTGAGCGATGAGGGTGAAGAGCAGGCGTGAAACGGTGGCATTGGCCGACATGGCGTCCAGCGGTTCGTCCCCTGACTCGGCGAGGGCTGTCAAGAGAGATACGAGGGAAGCGGCAATGCTCGTTGTGAAGCTCTGTTCCGCCTTGGGCAACTTGGAGAAGGCAGGCTCCTTTGATTGGAGCTTTTCAGAGACCTGGTGGCGTGTGTCAGCTACGGAGCGGCCTCGACAAGGGCGAGAGATGTAAAGGGGACCCACGGTCTTGGCGGCATACTCAATGGCAGTCAGGATATCCTGCCGGAAGAGGTGGACACAGAAGTCGGCCTCTTCCTCATGGGCCAGGACCTGCAGGATGCCCCATCCAGCGGCGCGGCTCTCAAGGGCGGCATCGGTCAGGGTCTGGGTGAGGACGGTGTGGACGACGTGCTCGCGCAGCAGCAGCTTGCGACACTTGGCGTCCTGGATGAGGTTGGCGATGGCAGTGGCGGCAGCAGAGCGCGACCTGGGGTCGGCCTTGTTGAGGTCGTGGATGACGGGCAAGATCTTGCTCTCGCGCAGGGCAGCGAGGTCGGGGTCCGAGGGAGGCTTGAGCTGCTTTGCGATGGGATCTCGGCGGTGGGCGACGCCGCCTCTGTTGCGCCTGGACTTGCCCATGGCCGCCGCTGATTTCCGTGTCCTCCTTGCCGGGCCTCGGCGTTTGGTCTGGCGTCGCGGATATCCAAGGCGGCGGTTTAGGAGTGGAGCGGGCAATCCGATGTGTAAGTCTGCAGCACAGAGTGGGTGGTGAAGAAAATGGAAATTTTGGTGCCTCGTGCCCCACCATTTTGGCCCGAGGGATCTGCACGGAACACGCGCTACCTGCAGCTGGTCTCAGTGGGCCGCCAGTAGGCGTGCGGCCGCTAATATAGAGCCGCGAAGTGCCCCGCGCTGGCAGACGCGTCCCTCTAGATTCGGCTAGGCGGGCTGGCTGGACAGCCGATCCCGTCTCGACGCCATCGTCTTTCTTTCTTGGTTTCTTTCATCCCCCCCCTCCCCCATTCCCTCCCTGCTGATTGCAAGCGCAGCCGTTGCGCTTTACAGTCTCGAGATCGCGCGCGAGGCGAAATGTGACGGCTCCAACGCCGAGCCCTCTCTTTCCTACCTCTCTGTCCCACCTCTCTCTCTCCTTGCTTACACTCCCTCAGCGCGACGCACAATGTCGAGCACCAGAGGCCGGCACTTGTCGCAGCTCTGGCGCGACGACGAGGAGATGGCAAAGAAGGACGACGACCTTAGGCTTCCCAAGCACTCGAAGCACGCGCACGCTGGCGGTCAATGGCAAGTCGGCCGCGCTCCCCGGCGGAGGGTACTGCGCCTCGTCGTTTATGCCTTCGTTGCCGGTCTGATGGTCTTCGCCGTCTTCCGCATCGCCGGCGCCGGCCACTCCTCCATCGAGCGCCTTGAAAACGATCGCTATGTCCCCGACATACTGGGGCAATACGAGCCTCTCAAAGGACAACGGCTACCGCCGTTGGAGCCAGAGGCAAATCAACCGCCGATGCCGAAAAGGCCCAAGCCAAAGACCTCCACCGGCGCGGATAAAAGTGTCGACCAGCGCAGGGACTATGATGGCCCTGTCAAGTATCCGGAGCTGGCGGTTTCCCTTCGGTCTATATCAGCGACTGGCGGGGCCTCGACCAAGAACCGGAACGTCTTGTTTGCGGCCGGGAGTGTCCAGAGCGCCGCGACCTTGCTCCCCATGGCTTGCGAGATGGCTCTTGAGCGCGAAAGCTATGTCCATTTCGCATTCATGGGGAGGAGCGACGTGTCGCTGAAAGAGTTGCTCAAGATCAACGGCATTGACAAGACGTGTCCGTTGCTGTTGCACGGTATGGAGCTTGTTGTCTCAAATTGCGGCGGCATAAGCGCGAGTTGCTGATGGTTCTCCAGATGCGCGACCCGACCACTCTTCCACATCGACCGAGATGCGCATGACGTTGGCAGCCGCGCGTGCCTTATGTATGCTGATATGCCCCGAGTAGAGCGGTTGAAAAGGAGGCACGGCTAACCCAAGCATGACAGACCACATCAACACATACATGCACCCTCAGGCGATCCTTGTCGACTCCACGGGTGCTGAAGAAAAGTACTTCCTCCGCGGCATGCGTGACCAAGTCAGGACGACCAAGGCAGCTCTCATAGAACTCCCAGAGAAGCCAGGATCGCGTCTGTCCTGGGTGACGAAGCTGGACGCGTCAGCCCTCGCAGGTAGGTTTGCTAGACGTTTACACAAGTGGTTCGAGCCGCTAATGGTGTCGCAGCTTGGAACAAGGTTCGCTTTGATATTCTCATACACGCTCCGCCGACCGGGACGGGGAACCTGAAGAGACTGCTTCGATCCATAGCACGCGCGGATCTCAGTGGCCACTCAGTTCCCCATCTCACTGTGGAGCTGCCCAACCCTATCGAAGCTCCTCTGGAGCAGTTTTTGGCGGGCTACCGATGGCCACCGTCGTCTCCGGACGTTCAACCGATGCCGCAAATGTTCTCTCTACGTCGCCGCATCCCGCGGCAGAGGCTGACCGAGGAGGAGAGGTCCGTTCGGTTCCTGGAGTCGTTTTGGCCGGCAGACCCTTCTCACTCTCACGTTCTGGTGCTGTCTGCCCACACGGAGATTACTCCTCAGTTCTTTCACTGTAAGTTTGCACATGGCGGCTTGAGCAGGTTTAGGATTTGCGACTCTAACCTGGCTCAGATGTCAAGTATGCTCTCTTGTTCCAGCGGCATTCCGGTGCAGCGACCAAGGAGGGCTTCGATTCGAAGATGATGGGGATGAGCCTGTCGATCCCAAGCACTTCGCTGGATGGCACTCAGCCGTTTACCCCCCCCCCCAGCCGTTGGGCGCCGACAAGGCCGGACCCGAGGGAACAGCTTTCCTTTGGCAAGCACCGACGAGCGATGCGGTCCTCTTCATGGGCGAGAGATGGGTCGAGCTACACAGCTACGTATCGCAGGTGCTCGACAGGCAGCACACGTTGCCGTCCCCGCCGGAGCTCCTGGCCCAGAAGGTTGTGGGCAAGAAATACCCGGCCTGGATGGAATACGCATTGCAGCTATCGCGTCTGCGGGGATACTTCACGCTCTACCCCAGCAAGCAAACTGCGGGCGCCATCATCGGCGTCCACACCGACCTGCCTGACAAGCCAGAAGAATATCAGGAGCCGGTCACCTCGCAGGAGAAGGTACAAGAAGGGCTGGCCGACCAGGCGAGCGAGGCATTCGACGCAGCATGGCAGGTGGACATGTTGGAGACGCTGCCGCGCAATGGCGACCATCAGCTGCCCATCGAGTTGCCGCTTCTGTCGTGGGATGGGAAGCAAAAGAGCCTGGGTGCCTTTGGAGAGGAGGCGATGCAGTACTCAACCGACTTTCGTCGCGAGGTCGGGCAGTGCAACGAGGAGGAACTGAAGAAGCAGCCCTTGGCCCACGCGGATACCAGGGACCTGTTTTGTCCTACCAAGGGCTAGGCATAGTCCGGCGGAGTTGGTCACGGGTGGTGGTGCTCGGCGTATCAAAATCTTGGGTTGTTTGGCTGGGGCTCGATTATGAGAATCATGGGTAGCACACCGTCAGGCATGGCTGCTTTGTGATGCAGGGTCGACTCAGGAGGTATGCACTTAATGTAATGCTTATGGGAATTAGTCGTCGACGGGCTGCAGTTTTGTTGTGACGAGCAGCACGACGCATGTGCCGATGATGCTCACGGCAATCAAGACCAAGACCTACGACGACGGTCAGGCCCGCCAGCAAAGCAGCAACGGGGGTGGACCTACCAGCTGCGTCCTCCAGCCCGTCTGCACAATAGCCGCCTTCCGGCTGTACTTGTTTACGGTTTCTGCCGCCAGCATCAGCGCAGCCCGCCTCGCAAGGGCGCGCGGCTCACTCATGTAGTTGCCGACGCCCATGAAGAGCGCCACGACGGAGAGGACCCAGAAGACGACGCCGAGGGGCTTGGCCATGCGGCGCTCGAGGTCGGTGGGCCGGTGCTTGAGGTGGAAGGAGAGGGTGATGGCGACGGAGAGGACGGCCATGTACACGGCGAGGCGGAGGTACGAGAGGAACGCTGCAGGGGGGGGGTTAGCGCAGGCCTCGCGCCGGTGGCGGGGGGACGTGCTTCGCTCGTTGGCGCAGTGGTCGCGCGCGTCGCTCGTCTCGTTCTCAAAGAGCAGCGGGCCGAGCAGCGGGCGGGCGAAGAAGGCGGAGGGGCGGCTGGGGCTGTGAGCGCGCGTCGCGTCGCGAGGGGCGGGGGCGCGCGTACCCGGCGCTGGCCTCGACGGGCTGCGTGAGGGCGGAGATTGGCGCGCAGCATTGCGTGGTGATGGCTTCGTCATCGATGACGGGGGGCGGCATTGTGGGTGCGCGGGTGCAGAGTATAAGGTAGTTGGGATGGTTGGGGTGAGGTTGTCGCGGCTGTGTGGTGACGTGATGGCGCGCTGGCGCCAGCCTCGGGCCGTAGCACCACCTCGACTTGTGCAGCCAGTGCGTCTACAGTCGAGCATCTAATGCATCTACGTCAAACTTGTACATCTACGCCCCAAACCCCCAAACACCAGCCCACCGCCCCTCATCCTCCCGCAGCGGCCCCTCCAGCCGCCCAAACCGCGCCGGCGCGCCCGTGTTCGCCTCGGGCAGGCACATCCACTCCCGCACGCAGTCCGGCACCTCATCCTTGACGTGCGCGATGCAGATCAGCGCCTGCAGGCCCGTCAGGCCGCCGACGGCGACGGCAGCCGCTGCTGCGCTGTCGACGACGCGCCCGGCGCCGTCGAGCCTCTTGGTCTCGCCGTCGGTCAGGAAGAGCATGCACTTGTCGCGCACCGCGTCGTCCATGCCGCTGAAGGCCTCGTCGAGCACCACCACGTCGGGGCTCTTGATCATGGCGCGGATGAAGAGCGCGACGCGCTGGGCGCTGAAGGACGTCTCGCCAAACACGTAGTCGTCCGCCCAGCCGAGCCCGCCGTCGTCGCTCGCCGGAGCCGCCGCGTTGGGCCGCAGCTCGGGGGCAAACCACCGCAGCGCCGCGTCGACCTTTTGCTTCGCCGCGCCGTCTAGCTTGGGGACCGCGCGGAAGGTGTCTGCCCAGGCACTCTCGACGACCTGCCTGATGGTGTGGCTCCGCGGCATGTGTTGGTGGACCTCCGGACTGGAGTGGCCGATGCGCGACTGGATGTCCCAGAAGGTGAGAGGCCGCGTGCCTGACCCCGGTTCGGGGAGGCGGCTGCGGCCGAACAGCTTGATGGGTAGGGAGTACGTCTGCGGATGATCAGAGCCCAGCAACGACACGATTGTAGTCTTGCCAGAGCCGTTGGGGCCAAACACGCCCCAGCGCTCTCCTCTCCGGACCGTCCAGATCAAGCCGTCTTTCTTGCCGTTGGGTGTCTGCTGTGACCAGTTGCCGAGGGCAATCCTGTCGCCGTAGCGAACCTGGCAGCCGTCCATCTCGACCAGAGGCTCGGCGCTGCTATCGGCAGAGCGCGGATCCTGCGAAGTCGCCTGTGTAGTAGCGGCCGTTTCAGAGGCCGAGGGTGTTGTTGAACCCAGCACCCGGCCAACTTCCAGGAGCGAATGAACGGGGAGCTTCTCATCCTCGGCAAGGCCGCCCTCCCTGACTCCCTGAACATACTTCCTCAAGCCGTCGAGGACAGCCTCCTTCGGGCCCATGGACCCAACCTGGCAGTCGCTTCTCAGGTACACGAGATGCGTAATCCACTCCGGCAGCGGATCCTGCGGCCGTGCGCTCAGCACCAGCCGTGGGCTCGCCTTCTCAGCCAGCGACTGGAGCAGGGGGCTCAGGCCCGAGACGGTCGGAGGATCGAGGCCCATGAACGGCTCGTCCAGTAGCAGGACCTCCGGCCGCGTCAACAGGGCGCGCGCTATCCTCGCCCGTCGTCCCTGGCCGTTGCTGAGAAACGTGACTGGCAGGTCGAGCAGGTGGCTCAGCTTCAGGTCCCCGACGATGCGCTCCAGCAGCTGCGTCGACACCGCGCCCTCCTCGTCGCCCAGCGGCGTCTTGAGGGGGTTAAGCTCCGTGTTTCCGAGCAAAAAGTCGCGTAGCGAGAAGTCCGTAATCTCCCTCCGCGATTCGTACCGCGCCGACAGGTACGCCGCCGCCGTGACGCTCCCGGCGCCGAGCCCCCCGGCGTTCTGCTCGGCGTCGAAGCCCACGTACCGCACGGCCTTGTGCGGGCTCCTCAGCCGCGCGGGCACCTCATCCTCGGACAGGTAGGGGAACGACCGCGCCGAGGGCGGATCGCTGAGCAGCCGCCCGCGCAGGACCTGCAGGAACGTCGTCTTGCCGGAGAGGGACGGCCCGACGACGCACCAGTGCTGCGGCCTCGGCGGCGACGAGGGCAGCTCGAAGGAGAGGCGGCTGAAGAGCGGCGGGTTCGCGTGCGAGGGCTGCGAGTTGGGGTGGTGGCGGTAGAAGGTGCCGCTGGCGATGCGGACGATGGGGGGCCGCATGGTGCCGATTGGCGTCGCGCGTGGCTTCTGGGCGATGCTGCCGCATGCCAGGTGGGAGGTTCGAACCGGAGAATAAAAGACAGAAGAGGGTGAGTCAACAGCTCGCTCCGATGCCAGACGCGAGGTGAGCTCCGGTCCGGTGATGAGTCGGCTGTACCTGGACAGCCGGCGCCCTGGTGGAGCTCCAGGTACGTACCCTCCAGCAGCTACCGGCCCGCAGCTCAGCCGGACAAACAGCACGCGAGGCTGTTCGCAGCCTGCGGCAAGGCAGCTCCCAGCTCCATCATCAACCACTATCATCCATCACCACCACCAACCCACAGGCAGAACCGCCCCGCGCACGACACAGCGACTCGACTCGACTCTTCACCACGCAAGACAGCACCCCACCAGCCGCCAAGATGGTACGCCCCCATCCTCCCTCGCCCTCAACACCGCAAACTGACATCCTCGCCTCCTAGTCCATGCGCATCGTCCCCTCCCACGCCAACCCCTCCTCCTTCTCCCACACGCACACCTCCTCCGCCCCTCCGCCCCCGGCGTCCACGACACCCTCCGCCACGGCGTCGGCCCGTCCCCCTACGACTCGGCCAGCGCCGCCGCGCCGCCCGTCTCGTCCCACCCCCTCGAGGCCCGCCTTAAGAACTGGGAGGCCACCCAGGAGGCCGTCCGTATGGAGTCCCTTCGCCGCACCTTTGGCATCGCCGAGCCCATCCGCCGCGGCATGGAGCTCAAGATTGTCCGCGACGGCGAGTGGCGCCCCATGGCCCTCGGCGGCGGCAGCAGCCTGCCTAGCGTGCACGAGGATATCCTGCGTGGTAGGGAGGACATGATTACCTGGGAGGATGTCTTCACCGGCGAGGAGACGAGGGCGTCGTCGGCTTCCACGACGAGATGGAGAAGAAGCTTAAGATCCAAAAGTAGGAGCAGAGTTCGCCAAGGGGAGGGATGCTGCTAGACACGGATGGCAATGAGAGGTAGACTACATGTACAACACCACCACCACCACACCACCACCACCACCACCACCACGACACAATACAAGTCAAGATCCAAAGCCACATCTCGGCAAGTACGTGAAGCATGCCAAGTGCACGAGGACAGCAGCAAAATGCAGTTGCTTCTATCCTGCTATGGACGTGCCCATCCCCCCTAGCGGGCAAGGCCTGCCCGCAAGAAGACGGGAGAAGTAGACGAGGAAAATAAAATTGTACAAGATGATACGATGCGCCTATGTAGACTCCGGTTTCCCTCCGTTCTCCCGCGGTAAGGTTGCCAATCATGCGCTGCTTTCCTTTGAAACGATAGACCAAGAAAAAGGGAATGAAATGCTTCAATGAATGTATGATGCGAGGGAGGCCATCGCTCCCGCTCCGGAGAGCCGCATGGCAGGCCTGCCAGCAGAGTGGCGGGCAGCCACCCTCTGAAGTCGCTTGGTTGGGGCATAATTCGATTGGGGCCGGAGCCCTCGCGTCCCGCTTTCGAGACACGCTCGAGTAAGTTTAATGTGTGAAACGCACCCACTGTGCGCGCATGGCCGTCGACATCCACCGCGCCGATCCCTCATAAGATGACGCAGCAATTGCTGCCGCCCCTGGAGCGCTGGCCGTCGCCGCTGCCCGCGGGGAGGCTCTTGCTGCCTGATTTGGGCTCCTCCTCGTCCAGGTCGGAGGGGCGGATGCTCATGTGTATGACGTTTGGATTCTCCATGCTGAAGTGGTACTCTGTCTGCTCGTTAGCCAGCCGTCGAGGACGGTGGAAAGCCACGTGCGCCTACTTCTCAGCTGCTCTTTATCGTCCAGCAGCTTGCCGAAATGAATGAGGCGAATGCTGCTTGGACTCGCTGGCTTCGCCTCCCAATCGCTGCGCCATTCTCGCAGGATGAGCTCCTTGAGTGTGTAGACGCTGATGCTGAAGGGGTCCGGGTGGCCGCTCTCCGTCTCCTCGGGCATGGCGACATTCCTCCTGGTGAGATATTTGGCATCCAGCTTGTACGGGTGACGGTTCCCTGAAGTCAGCAGCAGCGTAATGCTGCACACTGGGCCGCTGTCGGTTGGGCCAGGGGCAACGGCTCTGATGTCGTCCTGGGCGGGGCCGATGGCCAGGATGGAGTCGCGCCTCTCCTTGGAAGGCGGCGCGGGAGCATCGTCTTCCCTCTCCTTGCCCTTGGGTGATCCTGGGGCATCGTTTTGGCCCTTGGCGTGCTGTTCGGGATCGGCGGAGAGGCGCCCCGATTCTGATGGGTGTTCGGCCGCATCCTTGTTACCGCCAGCGCCTTGGACGGCTTCGGTCGAATCGCCTTTCGTCGCAGTCGATTGCGGCATGGACTCCATCGGGACGGCGTCTCCGGGCTGGTCGAGGCGGGCGTCGTCGGTCGAGATGGCGTTGCCACCGCTCATGGTCGTCTGCATCTCGGTGCAAACGAGGGGACGGGTGCCGTGGCGGCTTCGAGCGGTTCGCACCAGCGATGGGGGCTGGCGAAGGAGCGGGCAGACCGACTCAATTCATACGCAGCGGCTGGGAGACGACAAAACGGCAGCTCGTCGGGATGATGGCGGTAGAGGAGGGAGAGGCGAGGTGAGATGGAAGGGCTCGGCGGAGGATCGCAATGTGGACGCCAGGCCTAGCCGAACGACGAGCCGGGGACTGGACTGGGCTGGGCTGAACTGTAATACCACACACAGGCCTGCCGGGACTCGAGTGGGGAGGCGGAACGCCAGCTGCGCTTGGGGCTGAGTTGGGGTGGCGATGGCCGGTAGGAGCCAGGCCGTGGTATGTAAGAATAGTGGCCTGACCCGGACGAGGCCGTGATGGTCTGGAGGGCAAAGGCAAGCGGCGAGAGCGGAAGAGGAACGGCGACGGGCAGGACGGGGGCCAAGCAACTGCAACGCGGCGGCTGCGGCCGGGATGATGAGACTACTCGTAAGGCGCTGGCCAAGTCGAGCGCTGACTCGCCGGCGATCCCTTGACGGTGGAGGTACGTCGTCAGATGCAAGAGAGGAGAGGAGAGAGTGGACACGAGAGACGCTTGCTTGCCGCTGTCTGGGGACGGCCGACGCCGGCGGTGATTGGTCGCTGAAGACGGAGCAGGTACCCAACGCCGAGGTGCGCTGTGCTCGCTTCGCCGTCTGAGACAAGCGCCTGTAATGCAGTGTACTGATTATTAGACGAAATCTCCTGATGGCCATACGAGAAGTCGGCTTCAACAGCGCCCGCCACAACGATGCCTCGCAAGAGTGCAACGTACGAGGAGCACCTGCCCCAACCTGCAATCGCCGCAGCAACAACAAACAGCGGCACCGTGGCATCGCGGGCATCGCGGCATCGTGGCATCGTGGCATCGTGGCATCGTGGCATCGTGGCATCGTGGCATCGTGGCATCGTGGCATCGCGGCATCGTGTGTCGTATCAAGTGCCGCTTTGATCGCTGCGCGTGTCCACGGCTGGCGGGCGCGGTCCGCAGCCCATCGGCCCCGGATCTGACTGTGCGCCGCCCCGTGGGGAGCCGCCCGTTGCCAGTCCATCTCGTCAACCCTCTTGACCCCTTGCGAACCAGCAACTGCATCTCTTCGCCGTGCGAGCAACTCCCCAGCAGCGGGGACAGACAGCCCCCAAACGGCGTCACACGGCACATTTCATGCACACCACCCACCACCACATATTAACTTCACAGCGCAACCCGCCATCGGCATTCCGGCGTCACCGCACCAACCCAACGCGGCACTGAGGATAGCCGCTGGGCCCGGCACGCCGACTGCCGCCGAGACACCACGGATGGAGATGCCGCTTTGATCGCAATGCCGCAGCAGCAGCGGCAATGCAACTCTGCAATGTCGACACTCGACTGTGCTTGACGTCGCGATACCATCACCTTCCTCGTCCGTCCAATCGCAGTCTACTCAGGTTATCTACTTCGTACGTACAGTGCCTATTCTTAGACCAAAGGGTGCACATCACATCGTGGTCAGCGGCGCGAACCTCTCTGGCACATGGCACGTGGACCTTGACGGCGCAGCGCCCAAGTCTGCACCGCATCGTCTCGCCGGCCGTGACGCCCGTCCTTGGCATGCTCCGCGACGGCCTCGCCTCGACTCGTGGCACCACTGGCAGCCGTCGAATCCAACCTCGGCCGTGTCGCCGGCCCGAAACCGACCTCCGCCTTGTCCTCTCCGTAGTTCCGCATCGCATCGCCCCTCGCCCGTTCTGCAGACGACTCCAACCCAAGTGGTCGCGCTGCATTGTTGCTCCCTCACAGCACCAACAAGTCGCCGTTGCTGCCCCCGCCCTGTGCCGGCTGCATCACTGCCTGCGGTGCATGCGCGCTCACCACGTAGCCCGTCACGTTTCCTCCCCCGCCGTCAAAGACATCGTCGCCCTGGTCTATCCGCATCGCCGCCATCTGCTGCGTTCCGACGCTCGAGAAGTAGGCGTCTGCGTCGTTCACCGCCTGGGCCAGGTTGCCTTCGTTGGCCGTGCTCGCGTTCCGGCTCCGCAGGTCAATGTCCGTCGCCTGGCCGCCTCGCCCAAACATGCTGATGCTCTTCTGGCTGTCCCTGTCCACCAGGAGGTTCTGCCTCTGCAGCGCCGGCGAGTCCTGCAGCTTCCGCGGCCTCGCAGACCGAAACACCGTCTGGACCGGCTTGAGATAGACCGTTGCCAGAGTCCCGACGCTGAGGCACATCTCCTCGAGCGTCGCCGCCTCCAGCCGCTCTGCTTCGGCCGTGATGGGCGGCTTCTCGCCCATCACGATTTGCCTCGCCGCGTTCATGTCCGTCGACAGCAGCCGCCAGTACATGTAGGCCCTGTCCCGCAGATCGGGGTTGTCCGTCTCCTCCGTCGCCCACTTCAGCACCCTGGGCACCAGCTCCTGGCCCTTGGTCGGTCTTTGGATGAACAGCTTGACCGTGGCCGTCAGGAGCGCCAACTGCACCTCCACCGGCTCCTCGGCAAATGAGTACAGGAAGTCCTCGAGCAGCGCGTCGCTGTTCTCGATGCGATCTGCATACTCCCCGATGACCCACACCATGGCTGCCTTGGCCTCCGGCTCGTCCAACGAGTCCAGGTGCTCGCATAGCGTGCTGATGATGGATTCGTACTGGTTGGGATACTTCCGGAAGATGTTTCGGATGACGACGGTGGCTTCCTGCACGATGTATGTGACCTTTGTCGAGACGAGCTCCAGCAACAAATCAATGCACCGCCGCGCCGCAGGCTCAATCTTGATGGCCAGCTTGCCAATGGCACGGACTGCTTTCCGCACGAAGTGTACGTCAATCTCCGTGGCGTACTCTCTCAGCTCCGTCAAGACCTCGTCGATGTTCTTTTCGCTGGCAAGCATAAACACCAGCTCCAGCTTCGTCACCTTGACGTAAATCGGGTCGTTGTATTTGCAGAAGAAGACTCGGATGTCGTTTCTCAACACTTCGGGTCGCCTCTGCAATATCAACAACGCGTTCCTCAGCGCCAAGTATTGCACCTCGGGGCCTTTGGCCAGAAGCGTCACCAGAGGGGGGGAGAGCTTCTTGCAGAGGGCCGATATCTGCTTCTGGTCCGCGATGTAGTTCAGCAGGTACAGAATGACCCGGATGCAAGTCAAGACGACGGACGAGTTGGAGTGGGATAGCCGCGGCGCAATGCGTTCGGCCAACAATGCGGCCTCCCCCGTCTCCTGCGGCACATATGACATCAACGCCTCCAATATGTATGTCTGACCCCATCTGGTGTGCGTCAGCACCCCTCGTCAGCACCCCTCCTCTGGACAGGATCCCGGGCGACTTACTCGGAGCAGTCTGGGAGGATCGCCACCATCTTGGACGCATTGCTATAGTCTATCGTAAGCTTGATTGCATCGCTCCGTTCCCAAATGTCCATCAACCCAGCCAGCGCGCTGGCTACCACTGTAGGATTGTCGTCTCTCAGCAGCGAGTTGAGGCGATCGATGAGGTCCGATCTCTCCACCATTTGCCGGTCGTGGTCGTACAACTTGGCGACGCAGAAAGCCGCGGTTTTCCGCACGTACGGGTCGGAATCCCTCAGCATATGCTTGACTATTGGCACGGTCGCTTCGACAAACTCCTTGACGTGAATGTATGACATGGTTCGCAGAGCAAGAGCCCGGACGAGAGGGTTGTGATCTTCCATATCCTTCGACGTCTGTTAGCGGCGTTCTCGCCACGGCCACCGTCCGACTCACATTCTCCAAGATGGGAATCGCCTTGACCGCGATTTCTGGCCGCACGCGGGCGTAGTTTACGAGATAGAGAAAGCACCTGTTCGCCCATCAGTATCTCCGCCGGTTGTCATCGCAAGGGAGGGGGGTTCATACATCTTCTTGATTTCCAAGCTCGGGATGTGCATGCATGCGATTATGTCGGGGAACAGCGCAACCATGTCGTTGTTGCTCATCGTCATGTTGGCGACAATGCGCTTGAGCGCCACCTTCTTGATGGCATAGTTCTTGTCCTTCTTTCCGCCGCTGTTCAGCTCGATGCGTAGCTCGGCCACCTTGCCCTGTCGAGTTCTTAGCTTGTCGAACGACACTGTCGGCGCGTACACGGGGAACACGCCCATCATCTTGCTATCGGGTGGCAGGGCCGGGGAGGTGTAGAGAGGGCATGTTATGGAGAGGGGGCCAGAGGGCGGCGCGCGCTGAGACAATGACGCAGCACCTAGAGCGCAACGTAGGGGTGACGGTCTGCGAGATGATGATCGCGACGACGCAGGCTTCAGAGAGGGACGCGACAGACCAGGCGATGCCAGAGGCAAAAAGGGCGGGGGAGCTTACTCGGGCAAACAGCTTGGAATCCCCTCCACCATCCTTGGCCGACATGGTGGTGGTGACTTGTATTACCCGTTACCCCGGCTGGAGGTCGTCCCGTCGACTACGGTAGAAGACACCGCCTTGGATACCTTGGGCAGCTGCACAGCGCCGAACGAACACTCCGCCGTGCTTCTTGGAGGGGGAATTCGTCACATGCAGCGTCGGAGAGGGAGAAGAAACGCCAGACGCTGCGGTCCGACCAATGAGCTTCGCAGCACCCGCCGTGGCATCCGGCGGCGCTCGTTCCTGTCGCCGACGGTCGCTTCGGGTTCGTGGGTTTCGTGGGGCTCGCCTCGCCGTCTTCGATGTAAGGGACAGCTATCGTCGTGACCGCGCGCGCCGCATCTGCCTCCATCAACCCGGAGAGAAAGGATAGAAAGGGGGTTGAGGATTCGGGGCGCGCGGCAAGCAGGGAGCAGCGGATACGGAGTAATACCCCAGCTATCGATAAGGCACGTTGGCAAAGCAGTTGCGATTAAGCGGGCTGGTGCCACTGTGGATCGTGCCCGTCCTCGGAACCTCATCCCGCAACGACAGACAGTCTTTGCCTCCACCGTCCACCTCCCGGCAGCAGCATGGCGACCTCCAAAGCCAGCGTCCCCGTGTGGGTCGCGCAGCTCGAATCCCCGCCGCCCGCCCGCAACAAGCTGCCCGGCGCTTCGGACCCCCTCGGCTTCTCCTCCGGCTCCTCGAGCTCCAAGGTGCGCTCGCGCTTGGGCTCCCGCCCTTCCCCATGCCGATGGCGATTGCTCTGACCGGCGACTAACGGATGTGCTGGATTAGAAGAAAGATGGCAAGCCGCAACCGCGAAAGGCCCCGACGACCGACGAGATGGAGACGCTGAAGCTCAAGAAGGCGTGGGAGGTGGCCCTCGCCCCCGTCAAGTCGCTGCCCATGACTGCCATCATGATGTACATGTCGGGCAACTCACTACAGATCTTCAGCATCATGATGGTCTTCATGGCCTTCAAGAACCCCCTGGTCGGCCTGATGAACACGAATCTGGCTTTCGAGCGCTTCCAGACCGAGGGCAACTCGTCCAAGATGCTCCAGACAAAGCTTGCCTATGTGGCAATGCAGCTAGTGGCATTGGCCGTGGGCATCTGGAAGGTGAACGCCATGGGCCTTTTACCGTGAGTTTGCTTCTCCATGCATTTCTACTTGTCAGCGGCTGACCTGAATCACAGGACCACGCGTTCAGATTGGTTGATGTGGGAGTCACAGAGAGAGTCCCTGGATTGGGCTGTGACAGCTCTATAATAATCTATGTCATTACTACAACTGAACAAAAACGGTGGTCTCGGTCTTGCCAACGCTTGCCAACGCCGCTGCTATGCTTCATGCGTCTTCACGTAACTTCTTCGTCCCGCTTCGTCGCTCGCTTTTCCTGCTGGCTGTCCTCGTTGCCAGACTTCTTCGCTCTCTCGGCTCTCCAGCGAGGGCCACGCTTTTCGAGGACCCTCAGTCCGACAAAACACAGCACCATGATCAGCGCTAGGAACGTGAAGCACCACCCCCTGCCCATAGCATGGAGCATATAGTCAATCACGGCCGTCGCCACGGCACCAAAGGAGCATCGCACCAGATTGTTGGCCGCCGCCGCCGTCGCTGGAGCATCGGGGTTGAGGTCGACGATGAGGGTGTTGAGGACACTAAAGGACGTCGGAACGAGCATGCCGATTATGAACAGAAGCACCAGGGGTACCGCCACGTTCGCCTCGACCTCCAGCGCCCAGCCCCAGCCGATGAGTGCCGCGGCCCCGATTAGTAGGGCTGGATATATGGGTTGGATCCGCGCAGTTTCGATGGGGAAGTCAATCGGGGCCTCTCCCCGCTTGCGTTGCACCGGCACTCCAAGTTTCTTCGCAATTCTGCGATAGTTCCAGTCGACGACGTATCCCTGGACAAGACTGGCAAAGCAGCAGCCAATCCCGTACGGCAGATAGCAAAGCCCGACTTCCAGCTCGTCGAACTCGTAAATCCGCATGAACAACGTCGACAGCGTGGCCGAAACCAGGATGAAGTTGAGATATATGATGGCCGAGATGAACAAGAGCAGGCCCTCTTCCTTCTTGAACACGATGTAGAGTGTCTTCAGGGGGTTCGGCATTCGTATCTTCACCTTTGGCGCCGACTCTGGTCGCTGGTTGATGCCGCGGCGTCGGATGAAGTCGATCAGGGTCATGTTCCACTTGGGTGGCGGTACGGAGCCGTTGCCAACAACCGCGCGGCATGTTTCGGGGACCGAGAGGGTCCATGGGATGAGCCAGACAAAAACAAAGATGGCACAGAACCAAAAGATGGCTGGCCAGCCGAGGAACTCGCTCAGAATGCCACCGAGCACCGGGCCGATCGTCGGCCCAAAGTTGACTCCAGCGCCTACAATGCCCATGTACCTGCCTCTCTCCTCACTTGAAGAGACGTCCGCCACGACAGCATACGCGAGGGCAAGTGTGCCGCTGCTGCCGGCAGATTGCAGACATCGAAGCACCATCAGAGCTGCGTAGTCGCGCTGCAGTGCCAGGCCAATATTGGCAAATAGGTAGATGAGGAAGGCGAGGATGAAGGCCGGGCGGCGGCCAGCCATGTCGCCAAAGTCGCCAAAGACGGTTGGTGACAGCCCCTGGAAGACCATGTAGGTCGTAATGGTCAGGTTGATGAGCGAGACGGAGACGTTGAGGTCGGTGGCGACCTCGTTCAACGCGGGAAAGTAAAGGTTGGCCGTCATGGGCGAGATGACGCTAGACATGGTGACCATGGTGGTGACCCAGGTCTTGGTCGATCGGGAGAAGGCGCTGTAGGGCGGGCCGCTCGAGACTCTGGAGGCCTGCTCGGCAGATTCAAGCACAGCAGGGGTCGGCGCAGCGGATGGGTCGTCGAAAGCGGTCGACGCGCAACCAAGGGTGTATAGTTCTGACAATGTCGGATGGCTGGGAACTTGTCTGAGCGCGTCCGCTGCCACCACGGCATCGTGCCTCGCGGGGGGTGGCCCATCGTCGGGCGGCGGTCCAGGGCCTCCTGAATCATCCTTCATAGTCGGGGCTGCAGGGGGCACGGCTCATAACGCCAGGGTGGTGTATGAAGAGGGGAGGGCAGGGCCAGGGAGGGCTCTGGACGGAGATGCGTCGTTTGAGGTTCCAGCGACATTGGGAGGAGGGGGACGGTCAAGATATGGTGGCTCCGCCAGTGGTAGACGATGGACGGGAAAGGAGGAGCAGTCCGTTGGCCACCCAGGCTTATTCCCGTACGGAGCTCTGCGCCGGGCCGTGATGAGAATTCTGGACCTTGCTGTGCGGGATCCGTCGATGGCTGGCTGGCTGGGAAGCTGAATGGGAATCTATCGCGAAAAGAGTTGGCGGCCTCGGTCGACTTCCGTGACACGGGCGTTGGACTTGGACGAAGGCCGGGTGGATGTCCGTCACTAACACGCCGACCTGCAGCGCACGGCCAGCTTCCGAGACGGGACGCTTTGCTCCGGCAAACCGTGCCCAACGGCGAGATGACGACAGTGATAGGGTGCAGAGGCAAGCTTTCCATTGGGGTTTGGTGAATCGCCAGGGGCAGCAGCCGTACTCCGTGAGGACATGGGTCAATTCGAGGTCAAGCATGCAAGCGGCTCTTCCCCTGCGCCGTTCGGCTCCGCACAAGCGAGATCATCGTATGGGGTAAGTACAGACTACCTCTCAGTCGCTCTTGCCACTCCTTGCACCAGCCACAAGCAAAGGGCAAACAACCGAAAGGGCGTTGCGGCTCGGCTATCGCTGTCAGTTGCGCTGTCTCTCCTCCTCCTCATCTTTTGCCTCCCCACAGGGCGTTGCCTCGTAGCGAGTTCCACCGCTATCCGGGTCCGTGACTCGCGTGTGCCTGAGAATACTCGTAGATCGACAGTGGCGCTGATTGACTGAGGCGCTGATTGACTGAGGCGAGAAAATGAATGACTAAGCAGCCTATGTCATCGCCACCAAAACCACATGGAGCAACGTAGCTGCAACGCGTGCATCGGTGAATAGGCCCAAGACTCGACGTTGACAAGTCCACGGCAGGGAGCCTGCGCAAGACCTCGCGTGCGCCCTCTGCTGCCACGAGCACGAGCCATGGCGTCCGCGATTCTGCCATCAGTGGACATCACATCAGAGTTCAATGAGCTCCTCGGCAAGCGTGGCGCGCCAACGACATCGGGCAAAGCTACTCTCGACGTGGACGCCATTGAGGGCTTCATAAAAGAAGCCTATCGCATAGTGAGTCTCTGTGCTATTCCTCCCAAGGCCATCGCCATCTGACGTCTTCGACGCGAAAGAACTTCCACATCACCAGCCTGCACCAGGAGCTCAGGGACGTCCGACAAGCGTACCTGTCGGCCGCACAGCCACGAAGAGCGCATGGCCGCGCCGCGCAAGGGCAGCCACGGGTTTTGACAGACCGCGAGCGGGAGGATGTCGACGCAAATGCGAAGCAGATGATACGCGAGCTCAATGCGAGTATACGCGCCCTCGACGACGCCGAACGGCTTCGCCGCGAGACGGAATCAGCAATCATTCGCAAAAAGCACGCGAGCGGACTAAGCGCCCTCAGCTCCTGGGCTTCGGGCGGCAATGCGAGCAGCAAGACGGCAGAGCATGCGGCAGCGGAGGCCCAGGCCCAACAAACAGAGATTCACCGAGATGGAGTGTTGTGGTTTCTACGACAGAGGCTGGAGCTGTGCTGTCGAACGCAACAGGACATGATGGAGACGAGGTTAACACGGGAGATGGAAAAGACCCACGGTCTGTTGTCTCCGCCAGCGGCCGACTTTGCAGACCTCCCCCCTGCTTCAGCCAAATCTCGGCCGCCTGCCGAAGCACGAGGTGGCACGTCCGATGATGCAGCCGCTCCCAGCCAAGGCCTGACCGAAGAGCAGGTTCAGATGTTCGAGGAGGGGAACCAGGACATGATGAAGCACTACGAGAGCACGCTGGGCAAGGTGAGGTATGTTTGATAAGCCGGCTGATCTTGGCTTACTCTGGCATGCTGATGAGACGGTCCAGGAGAGCGGAAAAGTCGCTGGTCGAGATCTCGGAACTGCAGTCACTCCTGGTCAGCAATCTGGCCACGCAGTCTGCGCATATCGAGCAGCTCGTGACGGACTCGATCTCGACTACGGAAAACGTGGGAGGCGGCAACAGGCAGCTCAAGCAGGCCGCGCAACGGCCCAGCGCGGCTCGATACACGTTCTTTGCGGCCAGCGGGCTCTGCGCCTTTCTTGTAATCTGGGACCTGATGATTTGACGGAGACATGGCGTCAAGCGTAAATAATAGTCGCCTGAGCGCAGCTCTAGGGCAGCCCCGTATGGAATACTCGTACGTACCTTAAGGAACATGTGCAGCGTCCACTAGGTAGAAACGACCGCCGCTGAGAACTCGGCACCCAAGCGGGCCACGACTCGCTATCTACGGGCGAAGTCGGAAGCAATCAATCTGGGGACTTGCGTAGGCTTGTACCCAGAAGCTGCCTCCAGGGCCAGGCAAGGTTGGTTTAAGCTAGCAAGCCTGGGCATGTGAGCAGAGGGTAAAGGTAAGGTACCCAGGTACCTTACCTAAGGCGGGTACCTACCTACCTAGGAGCCACTGCGAGGCTTCGGCGCAACAACAGCAGCAACTGGCCCGTGGAGCCGAACGGGCCTCGGCCGAGGACAGCGACCTCACGAGGCCCTGTGGGACCCGTACAGGCCATAAAACGGCTGCTCACCCGCCGAGCGGCCCGGCGCACCCACTCCCCACGGCGCCTGATGTCCGACGCACACATTGCCTGGATGCGCCCGTCATCGACCCGCCCAAGCCGATCGAATCGAATCACCTGCTTTCCGCTTCCAGCAGGCGTCCTCAGGCTCGTGTTGGGCCGTCATCTTCCGCTCCGTCGCAGAGGGAGACGGGACAGGAGGACCTCCCGCAAGCTTGGGCGAGCGCCGCACAGCGGCAGCGCCTGAGACAACCTGCGCCAGTCACCATCGCCGAATTGGTCGAAGTACGGTCTACAGTCTGCCGCATCCCCCACCACCCCGCCTTCATCCCGCCATGGCTCCATCGTCGTCCTCTTCACCTCCTCCGACAGCAGCTTCAGCTTCTTCCTCATCATCCCTCGCGAGAATCAACAACATCGCAAGCCACATCTCGCCCGCCATGGCCTCCGTCACCAGCTTCCCCGCCGACACCGTCCCCAGGCCCCCGAGGATGCGCTCTTTGGCCTCGCCCGCGCGTACAGGGCCGACACCAGCGACCTCAAGGTCGACCTGGTATGAGCCATTACTCCAGCTACCTTGCCGCTCCGACGGCCGGAGGGCGCCAGCGTCTGGTGACTGACATTGCTGTCTCTGCAGGGAATCGGCGCTTACCGTGACGACAATGCTAAGCCTTGGGTGCTGCCCGTTGTGAAAAAGGTAGGCAGAAGCTGATTTCACTCTGACTGGGGATATGCTGCCGGGGCAGACAAGGAAGGGAGGGCTGTGACGGATGAGCACCACTCATCCGCGCTACAATTCTTTGTCCCCGAGACGCAGCAGACCGTGCTGACCCCGCGTGCGTCTCACAGGCAGACGAGATCCTCCGAAACAGCCCCGAGTTGAACCACGAATATGCCCCCATCGCCGGTATTCCCGACTTCACCTCCAAGGCCGCCCAGCTGATACTCGGCGCCGACTCGCCGGCCCTCGTGGAGAGGCGCGCCACGTCGATGCAGACCATCTCCGGCACCGGCGCCGTCCACCTCGGCGCCCTCTTCCTCGCCAAGTTCTACAAGGGCAGCAGGACCGTCTACCTGTCCAACCCCACCTGGGCAAACCACAAACAGATCTTCGGAAACGTCGGCCTGGAAACTGCCCAGTACCCCTACTTCTCCAAGCAGTCCAATGGCCTCGACTTTGAGGGCATGAAGGCTGCCATCCAGGCCGCCCCCGAGCGCTCCATCATCCTGCTTCACCCCTGCGCCCACAACCCGACGGGTGTCGACCCGACCATGGATCAGTGGAAGGAGCTTGCCGTCATCATGCACCAGAGGAAGCATTTCCCCTTCTTCGACTGTGCCTACCAGGGCTTTGCCTCGGGCGACCTGGCCCGCGATGCGTCTGCCATCCGCTACTTCATTGAGCAGGGATTCGAACTCGTCGTCTGCCAGAGCTTCGCCAAGAACTTTGGCCTGTACGGTGAACGAGCAGGCTGCTTCCACGTGGTGACGGGCCCCGGCGCCGAGGCGTCTGCCACCATCGGGAGGATTGCGTCCCAGCTGGCCATCCTGCAGAGATCCGAAATCTCCAACCCGCCCCTGTACGGCGCCCGCATCGCCAGCACCGTCCTCAACGACCCCAAGCTGTTCGCCGAGTGGGAGGAGAACCTGCGGACCATGTCGGGCCGCATCATCAGCATGCGCAAGGCGCTGCGCTCCAAACTCGAGGCGCTCGGCACGCCCGGCACCTGGAACCACATCACCGACCAGATTGGCATGTTCAGCTTCACGGGCCTGTCGGAGCCGCATGTGCAGAAGCTGCGCGACGAGCACCACATCTACATGACCAAGAACGGCCGCATCAGCATGGCCGGCCTGAATACCAAGAACATTGACCACGTGGCCAATGCCATTAGGAAAGTTGTTGGGGAGATTCAGTGAGCGTTGAAGCATTGATAGAGCTTTTCGGAGTCCTTTGCGGGCCCAAGAGCTGGAAATCTAGGTATTCTGTGTACAGGACTTGTTAGATGACGAAAATGGAGAAGTCGGTCGGTACGAGCCTTGATATTCATGCGCAAGTGATGCTTGGACAACCGTCCATCCTCGCCTCTGAGCTTACCGGATACGTTTCTATGAAACCAGGTCCAGAGACAGCAAGTGTCACACTGCGATCGATACTGGCTTTGCTGATTTGTGGTCCCAGTTGCAGGACCAAGTGCAACGCTGTGCGATGGGCGATTCGGGAGTTGGCGTGGAACTGCCACCTTGGGCCGGATATTGAACGACTAGATAGACATCTCATCCACGTAGGAAACAACCGACTGTGAGTAACGCGCCAGGCATTGTCGGAGCTCCAAAAGAACCTAAAATCAGTAAGGCGGGCAGATGTGGAACACCCGTGAAAGCTGACCCAGCTATGTACGCCCTACATGTGCACGGCGTACATGTGCACGGCCTTCCCCCAATGACTAACTGTTACACTTCACGATGGCCGATCCCCCGAAGCACCGGAAAAGCCAACGTGGGCACAATACCTGCGAGTACTCCATCTGGTCGCATATTCGGTTGGCTACCCGCGCGCGTAGAACCATGACCTGCAGGTGCCAATCAGGCCGCGCGCGACGAGCCAGACCAACGAAAGTGTTAGAATTCAGTCGAACGCGTAATGCACAAAATATGGCTCAGGGGGCTTTTGCGGTATGGCACGGCTCTTGGCTGCGAAGACTTCCATCATATAAGATGGTTGTCCATCCCCTGTTACCGCCATGTCGAAACCGTACTCTCTCCAACCTGTACTGCTACCCCCTGTTCCTCTGGGTAAGCTGTAATCAAATCGGCAATGCCTTCAGAGAAGGACCGTCTCTATATTGCCTTGTACGCCCGAGGAGGAGCGCCAACAATGCCAGGACTCGAGGATACGTTCGTCAGACCCTGTTCAGCTTAAACCCCCCAGAACATTAACGATTCGCAGATATCACTGGGCGTTCATAGTGGGGCCGAAGATTGAGTCAAGCACCAGTCGAGGCAGTCGCTTCCACGCGAAGGAGGTCCTCGGCTTTGTAGGCAGTCCACCCGTGGCACAGTCAGTTTGGCAGTACGAGGAGCGAGACACGACCATGGCCCCAACGTCAATGCTGCTTGTTCGCATTATGATCGGCAAGGTCAGGAGCTTGAGTCGACTTCGATCGGTCTTCGAGCGCACACCACTTCGGCCGGAGCTTGAGGGCTGGAACTGCGTTGAGTGGGTCAGAGAGGCACTGCTAGCAGCCATCCAAGACGGCAGAGCCTTGGGAACATCCGCCAGCGACTGGGAGTCGGTACGGGACACTGCCATGTGGTATGTGGAGGCCAAGAAGGCTGCTCATCGTTTCGATGGAACAGTGTATTATGATCAGAACAAAGCAGCAACTTGGGATATGCTCGAGGGTGTTGAGCTGGCGCCATGAACAAAACACTTCGGAAATTGGTCTTGCTTGCGTTGAGTTGAACCTTGGCAGGCAAGTCATTTGTTCAAAAAGAGCCAAAATACTGGCGCCTAATGCTATCCATCCTAAGCTCGTATGGCATAGGTATCAAGCACTGGTCCACCTCATCCGCCCAGAATGTATTGTGAGGATTGACATTCTTGGCACAAGCGTACTCCCAGTACGGCGGGAACCATCCCGCTGTCTCCCAGTCGACGATACCTACAACTTCGTCCTCCTGAACCAAAATATTGAGGCTACTCAGGTCGCCGTGGGTAAACACTAGCTCATTGCCTGACTGCCGGTAGAAACCAAAAAGCTCGGAAACCTCGGGAGGCAGGTTTTCGTACTCGGTATCGATGTCTGCGCCATTCGCAAGTGCCTCGTGGAAATCACGGGCCGTGGCATAGGGGCCCAAGACCAGCTTGGGCAAGCGACAATCGCAGATGGGGCCGCCGTCAACACTGGCGACGCCTGCCCCTTCAGGCGGAGGTATGGAGCGAAGTTCAGCCATCATCCGACGAAGCTGGTCGAGTATCCGTTTCTTCGACTCCTTTGGACGGTTCTGCCACCCATACCACGCCATCTGGCCCTTAATCCGGCTCATAACAATGTAAGTCGCGCCATTGTGGATGAAAGCACAGTGCACCTTCGGGACAGGTATCGAAGTGTGTCGGGCGACAAATTGCATAGCGTGTGCTTCGGACAGGTGTTCGAACGGCTTGACCTTGATGCAAACATTGAGCACAGTCAAGATGCCGGGGGAGGGCTTCCACAACCGTCGAAGATACTTCTGGTTCCTCGCCTTGACGATGAATATTGTCAACAAGCGGCCCACGGGCCCCGCGCTGATCGGTTCGGCTGCCGTCCGCATGCTCCTGAGCGGAGTTCTGGAGACACCAAGCTCGGGGAGTCGAAATCAACAATGTTTAACTCAGCCGCAACTCCGCAGGGGCATCAATTGAACTGCATCGAGGAATGAATCGACGCGAAAAATCCGTCGTGACAAATTCGGCGGGGGTAATCGGACGCCGCTGCAATCGCGATGGCCATCACAGGCGGGTTTCTGGTAGGCCGCCTGGAAGTGGGAGACTGCGGAAGAAAACACCCAAGCTGACATTGGAGCTATTATGCAAGCAGACAATATAGTGACCGAACGGGGCGACGTCTCAAGAACCGACAGCCAACCAGAGCGCGTGGCGGACATTCATGCTACCGCTTAAATAAGTAATTAATAATAATATGACAATTCTCCGAAGCAACCCAATTCAAAACAACGTCGTGTCCACCAGACCCATTCAGCCGGCCGGACTCCAGCGCACGCCGCAGTCCTCCAGCCAACAAAAGAGAGTGTGTTCATAAACTTGCGTGGTTACCTTAACCCGAGCCTCAGCTCGTCGGCGGCGGTGCTTGATGCTCGGAAAGAAATGCTCAAATTAAAGGGGGGAATCTGTCTACCCTCCCCCTAGTCTCGTTGAGTAGATCAGACGCTTGAAGACATACTTAAGCGGTCATAGTGCGGTCTCGGCCGTCCGCCACAGTCTAGCCACACCGATTTTTGGGGGCGGGGGCCTATATCGAAAGAGGTGATATTATTATTATTAATAGATTCCCCCATTCGCAACGGCCCGCGCCGTGTGAGCCACGGCCCCGCTGTGTCTGCCTTTTGGGCTTACAGCCAACATTCTATCACGAGTATAAGGGCATCGGAGATGCTCCCAGTCGTGATCCCGCTGGATTACGATGCTGCATGACGAAGTGGGGCCGCGACCCTGCTGGGGCAAGACCAACTTCGCATCGATCTGCGAGAAGCCCAACAGCCCGTCATTTGCCCAGCATCTCACGTGTGTGGATAGCTCATTTCGCTTTGACGACCGTCATGCAATTGCAAATGTAGACTTTCTATTTCACCGTCAACCAGCCAGAGACTAGCTTGTACTTCGGCTGCATTCCTCAAATCGAGAGATCAGGCACCGGGCGAGGCTTCGACGCCGCTTCGTACGCCGCCTGGAAGCGCAACAATGCCTCCTCGTCGTTATGTCTGGCTGTGACAACCACGCCAAACGGCCGGCCGTTGTAGCGCAACTGACCCACCGGAACCATGGCAACGGGGTAGCCTGGCTCGTCAGCAAAAAGATGGAAAACGCAGCATGAACACTGAAGAGCAAGTTTGCTTACCCGCCGCAGAGGCATGGACACAAAACGCCGAGTCCGCAGGGCCTACGATGAGATTGACCCCATTTAGATGGGTCTCTGGAGCCCAAAAGTTGTCATGGCCTACGGGCGAGATGAATAACATTCGGCAGTACCGAAGTGTCAGGAATGTTGACAGGGTACTTTAACAAGCAGCCATGTTTCTCGAGAGTTGAGACGGCGGCAAGGTAGTCCTCTATCTGCAATTAGTTAGCAACGCCCCCGGCTGGATATGCAGTCAAACCACATACCATTTGCTCCGCGGTTCCTTCGTGCTGTCGGCATAGCCCCTCGGGCAAGGTCCACAGCTTAGGGTCGACGAATCCCACTGAGAGCCCTTCCCATGAACCCTTGTCCTGCGAACCGAAGTCGCGGCCCAGCAAAATGCTGGCTATAGCTCTCACATCAGCTGCACACTTCGCCATCGGGCCTGGGCTGTCGTAGAACTCCGTCATGGTGTATACACCGGTGGTGTCTTGGACACCAATGGTAGGTTTGAGGGCGTACAAGCCGTGACGTGTCGAGGGAGTAATAATCGATCCGATTGTCTCCGTACCCATGGCCAGAGGGCTGAATCCGGCGGCCACGGCAACGGCAGAGCCTGTCGAAGAACCACCTGGTGCCTGACGACTATGAGTTCAATTCTACATCAAGCATGAATTGATGGCTGCTCACTAACCGAGTGGCCCAGTATATCCTCATTCTCCTTAATCTGACCCACATAGGGAGATAGAGTCTGACCACCATGGGAGGACCACCCGGGCATCATCATTGTCATTTTCATTCCGGCGAATTCCTAGTCCCTCCGTCAGTGGAAACCATTCACTTAACTCTGCCGGCCTCTTACTGTCATGTTGGTCTTCCCCAAGATGATGAGGCCAGCATCAATCAACCGCTGCGCAATGGCCGAGTTCTTTGAGGCCTTGGATCCGACAAAGGCAAGGGATCCACCTGTGGTGCTCATGCCGAGATTGGAAGCCGTGATGAAGCAATCCTATAGCCCGAATCAGTCTTCAATTGCTGGCTTCAGGCCAAGTGTTCATCGACGCACACCTTCAGCACAATTGGAATCCCGTGAAGCGGGCTTCTGACGTTCCCCCTCTGACGCTCATCGTCGAGTGCTGCGGCAGCACAAAGCACTTTCTCGCGGGGAGCAGGCGAGATGAAGGCATTGAGCGCAGACTCATGAAGATCAATCTGCGCGAAATACTCCTGAACTACCTGGACGCTGGTTATTTTGTCCTCCGTTAGCCACTGCTGGAGGTCAACCGCATTGGCGAGGAGGACGTTGAAGCGGGGGGTCGACATTCTGGCCGTGGTTCTAGCGGCAGCGAGGGGAAGGAAGATGGAGCGTTGAGCATCTTCCGCACGTCTGAGTTGGTTCAAGGGTAACGCGAACGGGCCACCTGGCGTTGGCCGGCCCAACGTCAATGAGAAGGCAATCCTTGGCATCATAGTGAAGTGACTGTATAGTGGGGAATCATCGGGATCCTAGATTAGGATAGGGCGACTAGACTACTCCTTCGATAGGATCGTACGAAGGCAGAGCCCAAAAGAACCCCGCTTGTTGCCCAATTTGAGAAGAGCTCCTGTGCTGCTTCCGATGGGGAAGTGATGGGATGGCGAGTACTCGTTTTCGCATGTAACTGTCGTAGTAGTCGAAGCATCTTGCGATGCAACATCAAATTGTGCGTATGTACCTCAATTTATATCAAAATTTTTTAACTCAGAATCTCACGATCTGCTCGTACGGCTGCAGCGGCCCTGCCATGCCCTCGCGTCGCTTGGTTGGCCCTTCGGCCACCTCCCCGTTCAGGCCGTGCCGAAGCACGCGTCGGCGGGGAGGGCGTACGCAAGGGGCTGTCCTTGCCGTTGGCGGACGTGGGGACGTCGGCGTGGGATTCAGTGATCAACATGCTGGGTGAGGACGGCTTGTGCGCACAGGCGTAGCTGGAGTAAGGTGAAGAAAGCTGTCGAGGGTATCGGATGAGGTTGAGGCTGGAGTTACGGTGTGGTTTTTGGTGATGGTTGATGGTGGGGCAAGTGCTGCAGTGGCGGCGCGCCATTTTTGGTAGTAGTGGCATCTGGCTGCGTCACCGATTCGCACATTGCGGACCTTGTTCACAGGCCAGATCCATCAGTGATTTTATCAATCCCCTTCGAT
Organism: Tolypocladium guangdongense; assembly: GCA_022114105.1. Taxonomy (NCBI): domain Eukaryota; kingdom Fungi; phylum Ascomycota; class Sordariomycetes; order Hypocreales; family Ophiocordycipitaceae; genus Tolypocladium; species Tolypocladium guangdongense. The sequence continues at coordinate 2,264,129 of NRQP01000001.1, read as the reverse complement.
TACATCTGCAGGCTACTGCCCGCCCGCCGTCTCCCTGCCCTCGCCCTCGCCCTCGCCCTCGCCCTCGACCTCCAGGACTTCGTAGGCCTTGAGGTCCGCCGGGATATCCTCGTACTTGATCCCATCGTCCCGCCAGAAAAGCTCATACAGCCGGTCGGTAATCTCCTGCGGAACGTCGTAGTTGATGCGGAACTGGTGGCCGTCGAGGCACACAATGTCTGCTTTGACGTCGTGGCACATGGCCGTTTGTTCCTGCGCGAGGGCAACGAGTTCCTCGGGGCTCAAGTTGGCAGCCATTGCGTTGTTTGTGTTGACGTGGGGTTTGGTTTGATGGGAACCGGGGTAGGCCTGGCGCATGTCAGCGTCTGGGGCGGTGCAAATGAGTTTTGGTCTCGCAGGTGCGAAGGACTACCTCGACGAGGATTTATTCTCAACCCAGGCTCGAAGACGTCGAATGCAGCGCTCTTAGTCCAATGTCCTTTTTGAGTTGTGTGGTTTCAAGAGTTGCAGGGCTGTGCGTCGGGTCCGAAGCTGATTGCGTGTACTCCGTAATCCGTACGCCGCAAGAGGCAGTCAGCAGCCGGTCAGATTCGATAGATGAAAAGTGCTGCCTATAGCACTGCATGTTGGTCGGCGACTTATGACGTACGTTTTTCGTATATGCATTGCGACGCTACTGCGTAAGCTTAATAAGAGTCGTAAACGAGGGGCTGAGAACGGCAGCACACAGATCGTCGTCCATTGGAGGGCTGAAGTCCGATCGGCAACACGATTGTATTGTAGGGTGACATATACTGCACCTACGTGGCTCCAGGTGGAGTTAGTTCCATTTTGCCGCGTAGCGTAACAGGCCATGAGCCCTCGCTTTTCCCCTGCGCACTCCAACTATTGGACAATGCGTGGATACAGAGCTGAACAAGCATCATTGCGGTCGTACCGGAGGCGACATTCCGTTGGTAGATGTACAAACGCCAGTTTCAAGTTCGTGATCCCATCAATCGCTCGAGACCGAGATACGTTTGTAGTGAGCCTGTCGGACAAATATATATGTACGAAGTAGTCGGTAAGAATATCTGGCCGAGGGAGGGGTGATCCGGCAAGGTTTCGACGATCCTGCTTCGGGCCCTCGGTTGCTTACCCGCATGCAAATTTCCGTATCACGTAAGCAATGCATTGTGCAGGAAACATCTTGAACCGGTTAGTCTTGAAGCTGCATGTACGCAAATCCATTGGTAGAGACAGCCCCTATTAGTTTCGGGTCGAGTTTAGGTCTAGCCCGGTCACCACACTTGGCATGTAAACCGGCAGTGCGACGGACTGGGATATATCCACATGCTGACAAGTACAGTTGCACTGCGCTCTGCACCCGATCGCGAGTCGTGTAATAGCCAATAACAGATGCTAACTCAAGGTGTGCCGTCAGGGGATTTCTGAAATGGTACGAGTCTGACAAGCCTCGTGCTGCCCAGCCCTTGGCAGTTTCGGATGAGGGGCCCGCACCGATTACACCCAACTCCTCGAAAGAGACACCGGATACGCAGGAAAAAGTTAAGTAAAGCAGAGCGCAGCGCGCCAATGTACTCTGCTGGTAGTTGTATAGCGTGATCAGACTAACAGGAAACTTGAAATCAAATCTGAACGAAACTACAAGAGAAAACCCCCGTTGCTTTGCCGAAGTGACATGGGAAGGCCTCCACAGGTAACGAACGGAGACGCGTCTCGGATGAATGTAACCTTAAACAAAGGGTGAGAAATAAGAGCTGTGGCTAATCTCCTGCATATCATTACGCGAGTCGGGATGAACCACGCCGGCGAGTCGCCCTCCGTTGGAACGAGGGAAGGTGCCTCGCTGCAGCGTGGCATGTGACCCAAGATTGGACCGGACGCTGCTACGCCGTCTTCCTGTGTGGGCTTCCGATTATAAAAGGCCGCTGATTCCCTCGTTGAGTCGAGCTTGGAGCTGAACATCATCATCCAATACACACCAACTCAGAAACTGCCCAGCCCATTCTCTACTACTCAGAAATCGACACTCCTTGCATACAAAATGCACTTCTTCAACATCCTCGTTGCCATCTCCGCGGCCGCAACCAGCGTGTCCGCCGTGACCATCCGCAACTTCCGCACGACAGCCTGCAAGGGCAACTACCTGCAGTGCACCAACGTGCCGCCACATGGCTGCTGCGACAAGTCCGCCAACAGAGTGTACACGTCCAGTCTCTTCCTCGGCCTCCCCCCAACTGCCATCGGTTCCATATGCGTCGCCAAGAACAGGAACAACTGCGGCGAAGTCAAGAAGGCCGGTCATGGCCTCAGCCTGTGCCTCGCCAACAACAACTCCAAGGGCTCCTTCTGGTTCGACTGCCGAACTTGCAAGCGGGACAGCGTGGAGACTGGCGAGATTGATGTCGCTTCTATTGATAGCGGCATCACTGCTTCTGAGGTTTCGAAGCCCGACATTGTTGCCATTGAGGGCCACCAGTTCAGGATCGATGGCACGACTCCTCCTCAGGATGTTGCGAGCATCTTGAAACACTTCGAGTCCGAGTCCGACTACGCTGCTATCCCTGAGGAACTGAAGAAGTACGAACTGGCTCAGCCTATTGGCGAGGAGTAAAGAGTCCAGAAGGATCATGGCTCAATCAGGCATAGTGGCATACTATCCTGGCCCGGTTGGATCTATCAACGATTATCACCGCTCTTTGCGCGCTGTTCTCTTCTAGGGCACTACTTGGAGGGATTCGGTCGTTAGTTTAGTGCAAGTTTTCTTCAATAAATAAACCCGGGTAGCAGCCTCCAGCTTTGCTTCTATAGTGAGCGAGAATAGAGTTTCGGTAGTACCCGCTCGCCTGTGATTGGCTACTGTAGCAGTTCGGTGTGATGCGCGATGAGGATTAAGTACTCCGTAGCGATTAAGACCCGGACCAAGTCAGCATCGGGCCAGCTGCACACAGCTGCACAACTGGTGCGCACGTGACCCGAAAAGGGGGTTGCAGGAATTGCACTCACGCAGACCAAACGGACTCCAATCAATCAACACACATTAAAATCATCATCGTTATGACCTATTCGACAGCATCAAAAGGCATCGCTTTTTTGACAGCAGCCGTGAGAGCCACGTTCTTCCTCGCCGGACTTTTGCATCTCTGAGACGCCGGCTTTCAGGGCATTTGGCCGATTGATCCCATCGTCAGATCCCCGGTTTATACTGAATCTTGAGGGGCCGTACTGTTCGCCCGCCTCCCGCAAACCCTCTTGGGGATGCGAGCAAAGGCCAACGAGGACATATTCATATCACCAGATCCTCCATATGAAGACGATCTAGGCGACGAGACCTCCGAGATGCTGCCTGCGGAGCCTACGATGCCTGCGAGCCTGCGATGCATGCCTGCGTGCCTGTGAGCCTATGATGCCTGCGATGTCTAGGGGATCTAGAATTAATAGGGCTACGATACCTCGCACGCCTAGGTAGCTTCCTGGCCTCAGTACCATAGACGCGTTATTATCGCGGTCCTCTTTTAGAAGGTATTACGAGCCACGGAAGGCACGTAACACGTCCCTACGTATGTCTTTTCTTTTTTGCTCTCTTCTCTTTCGCTACCTTCATTTCATCACTCATCACTTGCGATTTTGCTCCTTGCCTCTCTTTTTTGTTTTGCTGGCCATGGTGGTCGATCCAGTGTGGTCACATCGTGGCGGCAGCATAGAGCTTTCCCACACCTCGAGCGCAGCACGCTCGTCATCCACAACACCACAACACCCTCGCCAACCTCGCCACCTCACCACCCATGGCGAGACGTCTACCCTGGAAGAGGGCCGACGACGCCGCAACGTCCAGTCCCCAGCGAACACCCAAGACAGAAAGCCGCGCGCCGCTCAAGCCCACGCCAGCGCGCGACCCTCACTCCACTCCTACTCCGCGGCGGCAACGCACTCCAGAACCACGTGCGGCAAAACACGAGATACCACAGCCCGTGAGCACCTCGAGCTGACAGCCCAAGCAGGCCTCGAATCCGTACGCAGTCCCTCGACGTCCCCTCCTCCGGAGCCGCCCCAGGAACAGTAGCCCACCCCCCACCCGCTGGTCCGTCTCATCCTGAACTGACGCCCCCGAAGCTTCATGCTCCCAGGCCCCCTCGCCGACGACCGCTACCGCATGGTCGAGGACGAGTTCCTGCAGACCGCCCAGCGCTTCACCACGCACCTCCACCGCGCAGAGTACAACCGCCTCAAGGCCCGCGCCGAGAGCCAGCACGCCGCCGCCATCCGCGCCATCGCGCGCCCCGTCGTCGGCCCGCTCACGACCGCTGCGCGCATCCGGCGCGACGCGGCGCGGCGCGCGGCCATGCAGCGCACGGTGCTCGGGGCTGCGGATAGAGGAGGAGGAGGAGGAGACGAGCCGGAGCCTTGGGTCGGCACGAGTCTGCAGGGCTTGATGGAGCGCCCGCGCAGCGATACAAGATCTATATCCTCGTACGCGCCCACGCACTCGACCACCCGCGCCGCCGCCGGATACAAACCCACCAGCACGACCGGCCGTCCACACGACACCCTCGCATCCCGGCGCAGAAGCCACCAGGACACCTCGCCCGCGCCCAGCACCCCAGCGCCCTCCCGGCCGTCGACGACTCCACACCACCAGGCGCAGCATTCCACGCCGTCCACGAGCCGAGACCCAGAAGTGACGCTCACAGCAAGCCGTGCTCGCAATCACACGCCGTCGCGGGGCGGGAGCGCGCGACACACCAAGATGCGAGACAGGCGGCACGCTGAAGCGGACCTCGCGCATGCCCATGGAAATGAAGACGACGACGACGACGACGACGACGACGACGACGACGATCCGTTTGGCATCAGCAGGCGCAGGGCTCGTCGGGAACAGTCGAGGGAGCAGCAGGTTCGGAAGCCTGGAGATACAGATGCGCCCAAGAAGCTGTCAGACACAATACCGTCATTCTTATGAGCATGACGCCTACTGCCGTCAAGGAGATCACACAACACATACAGCCACGTTGAAAGAATAGCACGTGGAAACATTGGATTGTATTTTAGACGCCTTGGCCCGTCAACTAAGAGTCCTGCACCGTGAGCTCATCAAAGTCGTCCAGCAACTCCTCTATGTTCACCTGCGGCGCGTCATCATCCTCGTCATCCTCCGTCTCGGCTATGCTCATCTCCTCCGCCTCCCGCTTCTTCTCGCTCTTATACAACGCCAGAGCAGCGCGGAGTTCCTCATCCTCCTCGACATCCTGCAAGAACTGCTCATACTCGCGGTCCATGCGATCCTGGTCCGCCTTCTTGGGCAACAGCTCGCCCTCGTCCTTGTTCATGCGCCTGAGTTTCCAGTTGCGGCGGCGGTTCCTCCGGCGGCGGGGGTAGTGCTTCTTGACCAATACTACATCCGGGATCGTCGAAGAGTACGTGTTGGACTCTTCTATCGCCTCGAAGTCTTGGTTGTTGAACATGGTCCCCGTCAGCAGATAACCCATGGCGGAATCGCCCGGCTGCAGGTAGTGGCCGAGGTGCGTCCTCGTAAAGTACGTCTTGTCGTTGGCGCCAAGGTCGGATGCACGCGCGACCGTCGCCTCTGAAAGTACCCATTTGCCTCGCCTGGTTGTGGTCTGTTCGATATCCATCACGACGAACTCAACCAGTTCATGCGCATCGGCCAGAGACGTAAACGGCGCGCGCCAGTAGATGGGTGCGCTAATGTCGGCAGTCTGGAGGGTTTGAGGGTCCATGAGGCACACCGAAGTGCCAATCCTGTGGCATAGGACGAGGGGGGAGATGTTTCCGCATTGTTTCGCGAGCTTGATAGGCATAGCAACCAAGTCGTCCCTGCATATCGGGACCAGCTCGGCCGAGTATGTAAACTTGAACTGCTTTTTTGACGTGTGCTGGTCCTGTGAAATCAACTCCTGAGATGCCTTGATCTTGACTGGCACCACCGAGTTGAGGAAGTCGTTGAATTTCTCGGCTTGGTTCCTCTGCGCGAAGAAAAAGTCGATGCCATCCTTGGCCTCCTTGATGTTGAGGGTATCTCGATGGGCGGCGTGCTTCATGATGAGCTGCTCGAGGAAGAGAAAGGTTCGCTTGTGAAGGACCTTTTGCCGGACCTGGACGCACGCTCTCCAGACGTTTGCAGTATACGACTTGGCACACTCTGGGCACTGCTGCGTCGCCACAATGTACACGACCTCGAAGGTCTGCTGGAGCAGCACGCCGTCCTGGACGGAGTCCTGGATGGTGAGCTTGACCTTTACCCGGCGCGAATGCGGCTCCGTCCAGATGAAACTGGCATCGGCGATCCGGACCTTGTTGAGGCCCCTCAGCTTCTTCAGGCACAGCGCCAGCAGTTCTCGGGACTCGTACATGGCAACGACCCAGGTTGCCGGGGGCAGCAGCCATCGGTCGCAGTCGCGGCAAAAGTTGAGCGTCGCTTCGCGCTGGATACCCTGGGAGATGTCGACCGTCAGCTTGACGCAGGCAAAGCACAGGGCGCCGGTGGCTGTGGTTCCGTCGATGGGAGCACCGCAGTTGCAGCAGAGGATGCTGGAGGAGACTCAGTAAGTGGGGGGAAGAGGTGAGCCAAAGGGCACGCACGTTGCGCCGGTCTGCTGCGAGACGGCCCCGATGGCCACGGGGGCATCGTCAATATCCATGGACATCTTGTCGGCCAAATTGTCTGGGTTTAGGTGGCGTTGTTGGTGGTGAGGGCGGCTTGGGCTGAGAAGTCGGTCTTCGCGGGGAGAAGTCGAAAAATGTCTGCCCCGCTGCTTGATAAGCGATACAAAAATCTTATCGCCACAACTGGGTGTTGCCGGCGACCAAAATCCCAACACCAAATGAATTCGAGAATGCCTACTTAACGCGGTGCCTGTGACTAGAAGATCTTGCTCAAGACCCTGGTGACCCGCTCGGGCTGCTCCTCCGTATCTGCAGCCTTCTGGATCTGCCGAACCTGCTTAAACGTACGAGGCCCCCCTTCTGCCGGCGCACGGCGCTCCTCTCCGCCCGCGGCCTTCCTCTTCTTCGACTTGGCCTGCATGCCGTCGAGCATCTTGGCCCTCTCCACGTTCCTTACAAACTCCTTGTTCTCCTTGGTTGCCTTACTAATCTCAGCCCTCATGCGGCTCGCCCTCTCCGCGTTCTCGGCGGTAATCTGCTCCGTCAGGTGGTGCCACTTGAAGCCCTTCAGGTACACCAAGTTCCAGATGTCGTCGTGGTAATAGCTCCCCTTCTTCCCGCCGATGATGCGCGCGTTGAGCAGCTCGCAAACGGTCTTGGCGTCCTTTTTCCTGACAAACTCGACCCAGCCCTCGGTGTAGAGGCGCTTCTTGTTTCCACCGGCACGGAGACGGCGGGTGCGGGCGGTTGGGTCTTCGGGAGCCAGGAATGTGCGATTGATGGTGCCAAAGGGCTCGAGTAGTGATCGCAATTTGGCGGGCTTCATGAAGGGTGGTATTCTGGAGAGGAAGACGACCCCAGACTTCTTGATAGCTTTCTCAGTGGCAACGAGATTCTTTTTGGTCAATGGCTTGGTGATGTCTGGGAGCTCCGTCTCCCGCTTTGGCTTGCGCTTGGATTCCTTCGCTTTCGGCGTAGCATCGTCCTTTTCCCGTTCTTTTGTTACGTCGCCGCCGTCATCAGGTTCAGCGGCACCGTCCTCGGCACCGTCCTCGGCATCGCTCGCGTCGCGCTCAACGTCGCTAGCCCCATTGTCGTCTTCGTCGTCGCTGTCAACCTTCCGCCGCTTGGCGCTGCGGCCACCCTTTGCTACCTCATTCTCGGAGCTGTAGCCACCGACCTGGTCGTCTTCGCTGTCTGATGCATCGAGGAATTCGTTTCGCTCTGGAGGCGCCATGGTGCACGTTGTGGCGGAGGTGCGACTCTGTAGAATTGACGTTGGAAGAAAAAAGTTGCTGGTTAGGTACTAGTTATCGATAAGCGATAAGAGGCCCAGCGGGAAATGGGATGCCGCTTGGCGAGTAATATGGAGGGGTATTACGACTACGTCCAGTTCCAGCGGTTCAGCGCGCACCAGAAGAGCCGCACTATATGAGCGATCAGGTAATTGCAGCGCAATTTGTTTGCAATGCAAACAGCACATCGTATCCTTCTGTCGCACCACCGCTCACCCGACCAGCTGTCCGCCTATGGCTGTCACGATGGCGGGGCAATGGCTGGGCTGATGGCCCGAACTCGGTGCGCGGTTGCGGCTAAATCACTGATAGACTGAGCTACGAATTACACCGACGTGGGGCAAGCATAATATGTCATGAGCAACCTGCTCCCCATCTTGGCACGTTCTCCTTCTGATTCTGCTTCTCACAGAAATTCAAAGCTGTAATCCGATCCCAGTGCTTCTCACCATGTCTGTCGAAGTCATCACCACCATCTCGCCCACCACCAACGAGGCCATCCTCACCCGCAACGGCGCCTCCGCGGCGGACCTGGAGCTCCTCCCCACGGTCGCCACCGAGGCCTTCCAGCGCTTCCGCAAGACCACGCTCAAGGAGCGACAAGGCATTGTTAGGGAGTTCCTCAAAGGCCTCTCCGACCATGAGGCCGAGCTCGCCGAGGAATTGACGGTCCAGATGGGGCGGCCCATCGCCTACACGGGCAAGGAGATCTCCACGGCCGTCAAGCGCGGCGAGTATCTGCTCAAGATTAGCGACGAGGCACTCAAGGACACGGATGGCGAGCCCGAGAAGGGCTTCAAGCGCTTCATCCGCAAGGTCCCCGTCGGACCCGTCCTCGTCATTTTCGCGTGGAATGTGAGTCGCTGCAACCCGCCACCATCGGGCTCGGACTGACGCTGTCTCAGTACCCCTACTTGATCCTCGTCAACTCCCTCATCCCCGCCATCCTGGCAGGCAACTCAGTCATTCTCAAGCCGTCACCGCAGACCCCGACCGTCGTGGAGCGTGTGGCGCGCATCTTCTCCGATGCGGGCCTGCCCAAGGGCGTGCTGCAGTACTTCCACTGCGGCTCGCCCACCGTCATGGAGACGATTGTGCGGGACCCCAGGGTCGCGCTGGTGTGCTTCACGGGCTCCGTCGCCGGCGGCCTGGCGGTGCAAAAGGCGGCTGCCGACCGCGTCGTCAACGTCGGCCTCGAGCTCGGCGGCAAGGACCCAGCCTACGTCAGGGGCGACGTCGACATCGCCTGGGCCGCGGAGGAGATTGTGGACGGCGCCATCTTCAATTCCGGGCAGAGCTGCTGCTCGCTGGAGCGCATCTACGTGGACGAAAGGGCGCACGACGCCTTTGTCGCGGCGGCCCAAAAGGTACTCGAGGGCTACAGGCTGGGCGATCCTTTCGACAAGTCGACCCACGTCGGGCCCGTCATTTCCCAGCGTTCCAAGGAGGCCATCGAGGCGCACGTCAAGGATGCCTTAGACAAAGGCGCCAAGGATGCAACCCCGGAAAATGAAAGCTTCAAGAACCCGCCGCCAAAGGGCAATTTTGTGAAACCCACGCTGCTGACAGGCGTGGACCACTCCATGACGGTCATGACGAAGGAGACTTTTGGCCCCGTGATTCCCGTCATGAAGGTCAAGGGCGACGGCGAGGCCATCAAGCTGATGAACGACAGCGAGTTTGGGCTGACGGCGAGCATCTGGACCAAGGACACGGAGAGGGGGTACCAGCTGGCCGAGGACGTCGAGGCGGGCACTGTCTTTGTCAACCGATGCGATTACCCCAGTCCGGTATGTTTCCCGAGCGATGTCGTTCGAGTCCAAGTCAGCACGGCTCCTTTGTGCTAACGCGGAGAAACACCAGGATCTTGCGTGGACGGGGTACAAGAACTCGGGCAAGGGCCAGACACTGGGCCGCTTCGGCTTCGAGCAGTTTGTCAAGTCCAAGAGCTTCCACATCAAGGATTACCCGAAATAGGGACATGCGGGTAAGTACGGACGACCCTGCCAGGCTGCAACGGGCGATGCTGCTGTGTCACTCCCGCCCTGGCATATCTCCGGAACCGACTTAATTTGCGATGAGACGGTGAAGATTAGCGAACGAGATCACCCTTGGGACGGGGCCACCCCTGTCGGGTGGACATGGATGCACTGGCTCTGGTACCGAGATCGTGGGTGCCGATGGGCCACGGGCCGGAGATTGACACCCAATGCATTGGGAGGAGGCTGTTGGTTCGGGCAGCCCGGAACGCCGGTGCGTTGATTAACGAATTGGTGAATCTACAAGTACTGTCTATTGCTGCGTGCCGGCCGAGCATCTCGCCAGGGTGAGACACGCTCGCCCCGTCGCAACGCAAGGGAGGGCGTCCGGACTTCCAAACGGCCACAGGCCTCTTCAATTGCCACGCCAACGTCGAGTCGAGGACCCTGCACGGCGCAGGCCCCGCCAAGCTGGGTCTCCAATCTAATAGAACGGGCGCCCTGCATTCAGTCGTTTGCGCGCAATCTCGGGCTGCGCGCACTCGACTGCGCGCTGCTTCGTGCGTGCTCGCACAAATCGCTAGGCGGTATGGCGCACAAGCCGCGCTGTTCCTGGGCACAGCCGCGAGTTTATTGAGCGAGACATCCATCGATGCGACGCCCTGGATGCCAGCCGGCGGGTGCCGCATTCCTGCGCCGTGGCCTGCGCCGCTCACAGCCTTCCACGGACCACGTCCACGGCCAGCTGTTCCTCCAGGTCTAAGACTGAGGCAAGGCCCTCCCCGTGTCACCGGCGTGTCCGCCTTTAGGCTGCAGAAACCTTCTCCATTGGCCCTTGTGCGTGCCCGATGGGCCAGCGAAGAGGCATGCGTGCGTATATATGGCCTGTGTCGTCCGTCGTCCGTTGCGTTGGGCGTCCAGACCAACCCAACATCCCGCAAACCTCGCAAAAAACACGCTCCCTCGGCCGAGGCTTTTACGTCGTCGGCGTGCCGCTCCTTACTGTGCATTTCTGCTGCTGCTCTTTATTTCGCTTTCATCATCTCCTCGTCGTCATCACCGGCCTTGTTTGTTGTTTTGCTTCTGCAGGCCTATTTTAATTAACGGCATCAAAGCTTCGTTTGTGGCTTGGCATCTCGACTCAACGATACGCCCGCCTCACCTCACCAGACTGTCGGGCATTTCCTCTCGCTTTGGCATCATTTACCGCAACCTGCCTTTCCGTTTGCAGGCCTTGCTGGATCTCGACGAACCCGCGCCTGCCGGCTTCGGCGAGACATCAGCTGCGCAGGCACACGCAGTCACACACGACTGCTCGCTGCTGCATCATTCACTACACCAACTCGCTCGCCCGCTGCTATTATTATACGCCTGATTTGGAATAAGCGACATTACTGCCGCCACCTCAGACCAGCCGCTGTCCGAGGCCGGAGAGATTCATACGGGCGTCAAGAGGCCCTGGAGAGACGAGGCCGTCTACATGCAAGTGAAGAACAACGTCAGGATGCTCTACTCTCGGGTCCAGACGATTCTCCAGCGCCGGCGGAAGCAGAAGCGAGCTTTGGAGATTGTAAGAACACCCCTGGTCCAACAAGACACGCCAACCGTCTAACACGTTCATCGCAGTCTGCCCCCTTCAACCTCAAGCTGGAGCCCGTCTCCCTGCCGGGCATCTCCGAAGACGAGTACGCACTCACAGCACCACCCGCCCTCAAATCACGCCACTGACAAGGCCGCAGGATCTGCATCCTCCGCGAGAAAGCAGCCGCAAGCCGCATCGGCGTCTTCGAGACCATGCCCCCGCGCTCGCGCTCGCCCTCCGTCCACAAGATCTCGCGGCCGCGGCACCCCGCCGTCGTCACCGTCCTGCCGCCGCACGCCGTCGTCGCCACCCGCCCGGTCTGGTGAGCAACAAAGGAACTCACCAGGAAGCCTAATGGTTCTTGCCGATGGGTGCACGGCGTCGGCAGCGTGTAACAACAGTTTGCGATTTTTGGGCATGTCGGGGCGTAACGGGTGGCGTGTAAGATAAGCCCGGCGTGGTGCCGATGGCAAAGGGCCGATTACACGAGGACAAGGACATGCCTCCGATAATTCAATACTTAGTATGAATACACGATATTATCTGATGCATATGCCGATTCTGCATGTGATTGTGTTTGTCGACTTTGGTGTCTTCCAGGTACCCTCTTGTCCATGTACATCACAGCCATCCAGAGTATGCGTCTAGCTCTTCGCGTCGAACGCCTTCCATCTCGCCCTTGACATCTAGTAGTCTAACCTTGGAGTCCCTCTCTCGACTCCATTTCGCGAGGCGCGCCTCCACGCGCTGCTTCGTCTGCTCGTCGTCCCTCATGAGAATCGCCAACGCATCAAACCCGCCCGCGCCAGGAACAACTCCGCCGAACACGCCGTCCACGGTGCCAACAGCGTCCAGCAGTTCCGTCTGCGTCTCGGGCTCGATGGGCACATTGCTGAGCTTGCCCATCTCCCGGATCAGCTCACGGACCGCGCTGACTGCTGCGGGAAGCTCGGTAGCGTTTCCGGCTCGGAGCGTCGCAGCGAGCTTGTCGTTTCTCAGCTGAAGATCGTCCCAGAGCTTCTTCGACCTTTCGGCATCCCGGCTCCTCCACGAGAGGACCTTCTTGACCATGCCAACAGTCTGACTCCCGCAGTCGACGTCACACATCCGCAGCGCCACGCCCTGCGGCACGGTCAGCCCCTCGGTCAGCACCTCGACATCCCACTCCGGTCCACCATCCACCACCGCGACAAGCTTCGCACCGAACCCGGGCGCCCCAGGCTCCGGAAGCTGGCTCAAGACGTCGGGAGAGAATCTCCTGTACAGGCACGAGCCGTACACAGCGGCAGCCACGTCGAAGCCGGACCCGACCTTCCCCTGGGCCGCACAGTGCGCAGCCTGCGCCAGGTTGTGCAACGTCCGCTTTCCCTCGCGCGTAGAGATGTCGAACACAGCATTGGGCAGGTAGTGACTGAGGAGAGACGCAGTGAGAGAGGTGACGAGTGCAGCTGACGAACCCAGCCCCGTCTTGTTGGCACCGCTCAGGGGGACGGAAAACTTGGCGAAGCGGCCCGTCTGAGACGCTGACGGGGTGGACTGGGAGTAGTAGTCGTTGTCGGCAAGAATAATGACGCGAGCCGAGGTGATTCGGTGCTCTGGTGAAGCTGCAATGCGGTCGATGTACGTGAGGGCGTAGCTGAGGGTTGTCTCGACAAAGCTGTTGGGGCTGATTCTCGATCCACTGCAGACATTTCTGTAAGTGAGTGGAACAAAACCCGTCGACCGAACAATTCCAAGCGCTCATGCAAAGTAAAAAAGCATCATGCCGTTTGCACGGCGTCTCCGCATCCGGCCCAGGCATACGTCACAACCGTCCAGCGCACGCGAGATCCCACCAACCGAGGGCATGATGGGCAGAACAGACACCTCGACAACATGCCTCACTTACACCTGCAGCTGCGTCACCTTGATGCCGCCGCCCTCGGGCGCCAGGTGGTAGCCATATCGCCACTGCGCGTCGCGGAACTGCGGGCTGTCCACCACAATCTCGTTGAGCTGCACGCCCTGGCTCGTGCGGATCTCGGCCGCCACGGCGTTGATGCGCGCGCTCAGCCCGAACACGAGCCCCGTGTACTGCCTGTCCAGCACGAGGTAGCCGCCCGCCAGCAGGACCTTGCCGGGCGCCGAGACGGCGACGGTGGGGTGTCGGTCAGGCATGCTTGGTGTTTGCCGCTGCAAGTCTGATGAGGCAGCCGAGCCTCTGCTGTGGGATGGGCGTTCAGGCCGCGGTACGCCGCCGTGAATCCGGCAGCTGTGTTGCTCTTGTTAACGTGCAGTTGAGGTCGACGTTGAGCGGCTTGTCCATGAAGCTCCCCAGCGGAGCGGGGCGTACAGTGCATCCAACGGCAACGTGGTCACGCTCGCCGCACTGTCCACTGTCCATGACGATTCGACTTCTCGAGCTCAGAATCATTGCCAGTTGCCGACGACTAAAGAGAGTCTCATTCTCGGCTCAAAGTCCACAGGCCAGAGTCGACTTCTGAATCAAAAAGCAGCAACAATGCTCCAACATCTCTCATTTCATTACATCTATATAGTACAAGCAGCAGGATCCCGTCCTTGCTCCATCGCAGTCAATGACTCCCTCCCCTCCCTATTTTGACCCAGATGCTGCTACTAGATTGGTTTTTTTTTTCCCTGCCGAGTGGAGATGTGTCTATCGGGGCTCGCAGCCCAAAACCCAATGCCAACCATGTGTGCTTTCAGGCCAGTCCACGGCCGAATCCATTTTATGAAATCCCCAAACGCCGTGCCAGCATGAAACAGAGGAAAACTCGAAACCCTAACGCAGAGCCTCTAATCGTCTCATCCGACACCCCAAACACCTGCCAACCAACGTAACGGGGTATCAAAAAAGAGGCTCGCAAAGGAAAACAAACACTCTCAAGTCGCTCCGAAACCTAGGTGCGACCGATCGGGCTACTCTATCGGGGCCTCCTGCCCACCGCCGAGTAGCTCTAGCACCTTGTTGACCACGGCACTGGGATACCCACGGGTAAGCATCTCGCCCACGACGCCCTTCGCTCGCTCCCGCTGCTCCACGGCAAGGAAGGCCCTCGTCATGGCTTCGTAGGTGCTCGGCTCACGCTTCTCCCTAACCACGGCGTCGTAGATCTCTTGAGCCTTGTCGATGTTCTTTTGCGCGGCCCAACCGTGGATGAGGGTGTTGGCAATGTATGGCGTCAGCTCGACAGCCTTCCTTCGCATCTGCACCAGAAGCGGTTCAGCGTCCGCCACCTGATGGTTGGCAACCATCGCCTCGAAGAGTGCCTGGAACAGGCTCGCGTTGACAGGGGCCAGAGAATCACGAACAACAGTGTCAAAGAGCTTTCGTGCACCCTCCATGTCGTGCATGACACAACCTCTCGCGTGGATGAGCGAGGCATAGTGAACCGCCTCGGGCCGCTGGCCAGAGGCGCGAATCATATCGAGAACCCGCTCAGCGGCTGACATGTCCACGGGATCGAGCGTCGCATGCGTGTCAACCAAGAGCTTATGAGTATGCGATGTGGGAGCGATGCCCTTGGACTTCATGCGCTCATAGTAGGCAAGCACCTTGCTCTTGTCGCGCTTCGTGGTGAGGAAGAACTGCATCATGCTGTTGTAGGGGGCAGGCCGCGCCTTGTAGTTGGGCATGGCCTCCATCTCGTCAAACAGCTCCTCCGCAAACTTCTCGTCGCTGACTCGGCACAGGGCGTTGACGACGGTGCCGTACGTGACAGAGGTGGGCTTGATACCCAGGGCTCTCATCTCAGCGAAGTAGAAAAGGCAGTCGTCGATCCGGCGAGCCTTGCCGAGCTTGCCGATGAGAGCGTTGTACAAGAAAGAGCTGGGTTCCACGCCCTCGGTCTTGGCGCGATGGAAGATCCGGACAGCCTCGGAAGCCTCGTCAAAGGTCTTGGTCGAGTCCTTCAGGGTGGTGATGTAAAGGCCAAAGGTGTTGGCAGAAGGCGTGGCCCCCATCTCCAACAGTTCCTGATGGTACTGCTCAGCCCGTCCGCGGTTGCCCATGGTGAGGCAAGCACCGACCATGGCGTCGAGGATCGACGACCAGCCGTACCGGACAATGGCATACTGGGGCATCGAGGGCATGTCAGTGCGAGCCATGGCGAGAATATCGTGGCACAGCTCCATCTTGCCATCTCGAGCGGCAGCCGAAATCAGCTTGGCGTAGGTGATGTAGCGAGGATGTCGGCCGGCACGGCGCATGTTTCGGAACCGGTTGAGAGCCTCGTTGAGGCGAGAGCCCTTTCGACCGTGGCTGCCTTCGAGGTCCTCGGCAATGAGCGACGAGCCCTTGAAATCAGTGTTGTGGGCATATGGGTCGAAGTTATCCTCGAGACTGGAAACCGTAGGCGTTGACAGGAAAGGGGAAGCAGACAGGGTCTGAGGAGGCAGGCTCGACAACCGAGATGTCATCTCGCGGGGATCGGCAATTCCACGGGTGTCCATGTAACGCTGGATGAAGTCGACGCCTTCGTCAACCTCCTCGGCAAGCTGCGGCCGCGCGTCCGACTCGGATGCCCGAATACGTTGGAACATCAACTCCGACTCAGCCAAGCCTTCGGCCACTTGGCCAGAGCCAATCAAGGCAACGGCATACATGGCAGTAGGCTCGATGAGGGATGTCGACACGTGGACCTCGGGGTTGGTTAGAGCATGCCAGTACTTGGTAGCTGAGGCAACGTCGCCCTCGCGGATGCTCATGGCGAGGAGGGCCATTGCCGGAGTAGCAAGAGTCTGAGGGTCCGCGGCCATGTTGGCATAAGCCTCGGTAGCTGTCAACTTCTCATTGTTGTCGGCGGCAACTGTGGCAATACGGCCCATGGCTTTGGCCCGAGCTTCAGCCTCAATCGATTCAGCCCAGTGGAAAGCTTCCTGATAAATTCCTCGAGAGATGAAGCCCTTGACGAAACCAGTGCTAACCAGGGCATCCTTGATATCGCCGGCTCGGACACCGTACTCGTTGACGATCTTCTGGAAAAACTTCATGGCACCTTCAATCTTGTCCGAGACGACATATGCGTTGATGACAGCGGCGTAAACTTGGTCATCAAGCCGGTCGTGGAGAGTTGCTCGGCCGCCGTCGTTGGCGACAGCGAGGCTGCGGTACTCGTTGTAGCACTCGACTGCACTGACGAGGTCTCCACGGGTGGCAAAGGCGGTGATCATAGTCGGAAAGATGGCCGCGGACGGCACAGTCTCGCTAGACTCCATGTGCTCGAATAATCGAAGCATGTCAGAGACGCGGCCAGCCTGAGCACAGGCAGAAATCAGCTGGTGATAGGTCTCTGCCGAGTACATGGCAGTGTCCGCGTCGGTGGACATGTCGAACAGCTTGATGGCAAGGTCAAGCCTGTCGTCTTCACAGAGGATGGCGTGCTCGAGCTCGTGGGAAGCAAACATGAACTTCCCAGGCTCGTCCATGCCACCGAAGCGCTGGCGCTTGTCCTCGAGCGCAGCCTTCATCTGCGAGACCTCCAATGACCTCGAGGCCAAGAGACCCACGAGGATATTATAGGTGTCACTGTCCGGCGACACCCGCCGGCGGATCATGTCTGCGTAAACATCCAGAGCCTTGGAAACGATCTCGATCTTCTTGATGGGGATATGGATCGCGGCCATCAGAAGAGCATTGTAGGCACTGGCAATGGGCTTCACGCCAGTGGCCAACATGGCCTCGAAGACAGTCGGAATCTCGGCATATCGAGCAGCCGCCGCAAGCTTGGAAAGGTGCTCGGCATAGGACTGCGACTGGCTATCGACAGGTGGCGTCGCTGTGCGAGCAACGCTTCCCGGAGTGTGCGATCGGCCTGTCGCAGGGGTGCGCGATCTTGAGAGGGGGGCAGAGACGGACTGGCCGGCAGGAGGCGCATTCTCAGCAACCTCCTGTAGACTCCGAGCTTCAATCTCCTTCTCAAGGGCAGCATTAATGTGCGCGAGGGCCGCCGTCTCCTCCTCGGAGAAGGAAGGGGTGGCCTCGGCAGCCTCGGCAGCGATAAGCTCATCGCTCGACAGCGCCTCATCGCCGGCGAGGACCGTCGACGAGTTGGGCTTCCATTCAATGCGCTTCGGGAACTCGAACTGCGTCCACTCCGTGTCAACCTCGCCAGTGGCCTGCTGGCTTTGCAGGGCCTCGAAGTAGGCATCTAGTCCTCCATGGACGTGACCATAGCGGTGGTCGGGCGGGGGGCCCGCCGCTGTCCGCTCAGTGTGGAACGCCGAGTGAAGCTGAAGGGTTGATAGGCGCCCAAGTCGATTTGTATGCCGGCGACCGAATACCGGGCGGTTCTGTGAATTCAGAACATGGGGGTGTGTGGCAGCTACGACGGACTGCGCGTAGCCGTGGGTGGTGATTGATTTCGCGAATGTTGATCCCTGACGGATGAAATTCAGGTATAGCGACGAGTATATGGTGGGCATTTAGATGACACCTGGGGAAGGAGACTGCAAATGCACATGTAAGCCAACAAAATTCGAGAATCGTGCGTCCCACGTTTGCCCGAGGTCGAGGACGAGGCAGAGTCACAACGGTGCGACGACACTCGGAACGGCGACAATGGGGGGTTACTTACGTGGAAATAAAAGAATGAAGTCGATTGCAGGTTCATTTGACAGCGCCGAAGCTGTCAAAAGAACGCGCGGTCCAGGGGAAGGGCAAAATGTTGTATGGATGGTTGTTGGAAAGGAAGAAAAAAAAGTGCACGGAATGCCAAAGCGAGCAGAAGATGGGTTGCCTCAGGTAATATTGGACGGGTAGAACATGGGAGATGGCGGGCGAAGCAAGGGCGCGGGGGCTTGGGCAGGGGATAGGGGACCTTTTTTGGTTTCAGCGCTGACGGCAGGGCGTCGACGCCTGGTGTCGGGTGCGGAGATAAACGCAGCTCCCAGCCAAGAGTTGTTCTCGGACATCCATTCCCTCTCCCGGGCATGGATGACTCAAACCAGCATGAAGGCTCCAGCATGGATTTTTTTCTCCCGTCTCCAGCGGACGGCCACCTATCGTCTTGCTGCTATATCGTCATAGACGTTGTTCGCGATCCCGCGGGATTCAAGACTGCCTGAGGAGACAAGAGGGATCTGGCCTTGTCCTCAGTCCTCCATCCATCCCGATCGGCGCGCGGACCAGGCCGCAAGCACGCGCGTCAACGCCGCCGGATGACGACCACGACCTGCTGGCGCCATGGCGCCGATGTCCGTTTTCGCGGACCGCAGCCCACACCTTGAGAAGAAACCGGTCTTGCGAGGGCTGAGGGCGAGAAAGGTGGAGCCATGGGTGAAGCCGGGAACGTTATGCCAACATGTCGGGACGCACCCAACGGTGTCCAGTGGGGCCTCCAATGGCGGTACCTGGTCAGCCTGCGGCCATTTTTTCCATGACGTTTCTCCTGACAGGGGCAGTATGAGGCCGAATTTCCGTGGATTCAGCTGCACATCATGGCTCCTACGAACAAACTGCGACTTCGCAAAAGACAAATTCAATTCACATGTGCAGAGGTCGCGTAAAAAATGCCGTCCATGGCGGTTCGAAGTGCTTGAAGCAACGGGATGCGAAAAGGTACACCTTCTCAAAGATAACAGCCGGACACCAAGGCAGCACCACCACCCTCTTGGCCCCCCTGTAATACCGCAATGCGCACTGCAGGCAAGCTGGAGGCTTGGCCACAGCGCTCCATGACTTCGCTATCATGTGCCAGAGCCACGAAAATCTCCCGTCTGCCTTCGGATGGCCCGGAGTCCACCAACTGTCCGGCTTGCCCATGGGGCACAAGCCACACCTTCGACTCTCGGCTTTTTTGTCAAACCCGGCCCCGACAGGTTCGTCCGCGTCCGCCAGAGGCTATGGCATTGCATGTTCTCGCCGTTATCGCGTTCATCGCGTCCGTCTTGTCTTGCTCAGGAAGCGGAAGCTTGCTCAGGAAGCGGAAGCTTGCTCAGGAAGCGGAAGCTATGGAGTGAACGCCGTCGTAGACCAATCTTGTCCCTCGGAACATGGACTTTGGTGCATCAAAATCCAACGTCGTCATCCGCAAGGCGTGGGGGCTTGTTGGCCCAGTCGCTAGCCGCCGCGGATGAAGAGCATCAAACCGCCATGTACTCCGTCGGCCCGTGAACGCGTCACCGTCACTTTGACTGGAAGACGCTGATATCCCGGGCCTCGACCACGGCCTCGAGGCCGTGTTCACAATGCGCCACTCGCAATTACAACGCGTTGCAACATCTACTTGTGCTGCACCACTAAATCGCATCGAATGACGTGTTCAACGATATCAAACGCCTCGAATCTGGGGACGGCGTGCTTTCCGAGTCCGAGTCCCTGGTCGAATAATCTTATCAATTATATCGATAGCAGACAGGCGATAAGGGGTGCCGCTACGCATACTTCGTAGAAAAAAATTAATAATCCGAGAGCCTCTCTTTTTGCCTGCAACCGTCGTCAAGCTTCAAGCTCCACCTCTCTCGACTTCGACAACAGAGAGACTGCCGTCAAACATGGCTGACGATGGCATGCTCCTGAATTTCGAGCTGGGTGGCGAGCCTTTCAAACCCCAGGTCAAATTCACAGGCGGTCGATGGCGGGACAGGAAGCGTGCGGAAAAGAGCGCCAGGCTTGCATCGTCGCGCCCCGCGGCAGACGACGAACAGAGATCGCCAAAACGTCGCCGCGTGGACGGCGAAGGCTCCGGTGGTCACTCGAACTATAGGTCTGGCCCCCGACCTAGGCCTTCAAACCGGCATGACCATGATGGCGCCTCCTCCGACTTCCCCGGCCAACACAAGGGCCTTCCAGCTGGCCAAGTCGGTGCATCTCGCCAGGTCATTTCGCGGCTCTTCTCCTATAACCCAGCACAGACGACGACCGCAGCAGCCGATGAGGAAGAATGGACCGCACCCCAAGCGACCAATGCGCCGTCGGACGTTGCCAGCTTCGGATCGCTGACCCTTTCGTCGCGGCTAGCGGAAGTGCTGGCCAAGATGAAGTTGGAACGGCCGACGGCAATTCAACAAAAGGTCATCCCGCACCTGCTCTCAAGCAGCGTAGATGCCTTTGTACAAGCGGAAACAGGCTCCGGCAAAACGTTTTCGTACCTGCTTCCCATGATACACCGCATTCTGCTCCTCAGTGCTACCGCAGGCGGCCAACAGATTCACCGAGACTCTGGAGTCTTTGCCATTATCGTTTCCCCGACCCGCGAGTTGGCCAGACAGGTTCACACGGTTCTCGAACAGCTTATACGACCCTTCCCGTGGCTCGTCTCCACTGCGATCACAGGCGGAGAGTCCAAAAAGGGTGAGAAGGCGAGGATACGCAAGGGCGTCAACTTTCTGGTCGCCACTCCCGGTCGACTAGCCGATCATCTCGACAATACCAAAGCTCTCAATCTAGGGACAGTGCGCTGGCTGATCCTGGATGAGGGTGACCGCTTGATGGACCTGGGCTTTGAGGAAGATCTAGAGAAGGTCATATCCACGCTGCGAGACATTGCGATCGTGACGAAGACAGATAAAGGAACGCCCCTCGACGGACTTCCCGAGAGGCGTGTCACTGTGCTCTGTTCTGCCACCATGAAGATGAATGTGCAGAAGCTTGGCGAGATGAGTCTTGCTGATGCGACCTTCTTGGCGGCGGAAAAGGCAAACGGCGAGCAGGCGAACGAACAAGACGTCCACAAAGCGCCGGCCCAACTACACCAATCGTACACCATCGTCCCATCGAAGCTTCGTCTGGTCACGCTCGTCTCATACCTGAAGTGGATCTTTTCTCGTCGAGGCCGCACCATGAAGGCCATCATCTTCATGTCATGTGCCGATTCCGTCGACTTTCACTACGAAATCATGAGGCAGCCGGACGATTCAGACCCACCAGCATCGGCGTCAAAGGAAGCAGAGCTTGTTTCGAAGACAGTTTCCAAGGCGGCATATTTCACCTCTGCGGCCAACCCCGAAGTTGTCCTGCACAGAATGCATGGATCGCTCAGCCAGCCAGCCCGCACAGCAACTCTGCGGTCATTTTCTGCGTGCAAGTCTCCGTCTGTCTTGATTACCACCGACGTCTCGTCCCGTGGACTCGATATCCCGTCCGTCGACCTGGTCATCGAGTACGATCCGGCCTTTAGCTTCGCAGACCATATACACCGTGTAGGTCGAACGGCGCGTGCGGGACGTTCTGGAGACGCCGTACTGTTCCTTCTGCCAGGTTCGGAAGAAGGTTATATCGAACTACTGAAGACGTCTGCTTCACCTTCAGCGCAATCATACGAGGCAGTTCTCAAGAAGGGCCTCATGTCAAGGTTGGAGTTCCCTGTTGAGACGCAAGCAGCACCCACGGACGGACAATCGTATCACGACAAGGCAGAGACGATGCAGCTTCACTTTGAGCAGCGCCTCCTCAACGACACCAAGCGACTAGAACTGGCGAGAAACGGTTTCAAGTCACACATCAGGGCATACGCAACGCATGTCAAGGATGAGCGAGCTCATTTTGACATGACGCAACTGCATTTGGGGCATGTCGCGAAAAGTTTTGGTTTGAGAGAGGCACCAGGAGGCATCGGTGCTGGTATTGAACGCAAGGCAAAGAGGGCCCCATCAAAGAACACTCCCAAAGATCGCAATGGGGAGCTAAGGCCTCCGAAAGATGTCATCAAGCAGAAGAGCATGATGCTGATGAGGGGAGTTGCTGATGAGTTTAATATTGGATAGAATGTCAAATGTATAGCACAATAGCGAAATAGGTTGCATCGCAGCTGATTCGTTTGATCTGGTCGAAAGACTATTGTGAGGAGCCATTCGGCAAATCGAGAAGCTTCTAGGCTGCCCCTTATCCTGTTCTCCTTCCTCCCATCGCCACGTGCTAATAATGTGGAGAGAGATGAAACCGTCCGAAGAAGATGCGATCGGGCTCGGGCACATCAAGCTGACGTCATTGGAGATAGGCGCTGATCATTAAGACATCTCTTGAATATCAGGGCCCTATACTGCGTAGCTTCTTCTAGAACTTTCACGTCTACAAATAAAACATTCACATTGCGTACGATTCTGCAATTGACCACCACAACATATCTCAGGACCTTGAAAGAACAAGCAAAGCACCAGCACCAATTCGCAATAATGTCGCCCACGGTCGGCGACAAGGCCAAAGGGGTTGAGAACGCTGGGCAGTGGAAGTCTGGAGAGACAGAAGGGGAGACTCGAAAGCCTGAGTGAGGGACAACAGACAAGCTGTGCGACTATGATATACGAACAATGGTAGTAGACGCTCGACACACTGTGCTACTGCCGTATGGCAAGAATAGCGAAATCTCCACTGTGAGCACATGTATCGGGACGATGTTTGCGAAAAATTTTGCATGGCGATTACGCTTCCTACTGCTGTTTGTAGCAACTGAAGCTTGCCCGGCATCTACTCTACTCCCTAGTCCCTACTCGGGTCGTAAAAGCACATATCTTGGGCATCTATTCCACCATTTTGTAGCGTCGTCGTGACTGATTCATCGCTCGCGTGGTGATCCGTACTTCTCAAGCCTAGCGCAAGGCCAATGCACCGCACTCTGGAAGCAGCCCCGGAGGGCCTGCTCAGACCTGCTCGGCGCCCCAGCCGGCGGCGTCGGCCTCGCGCATGTTGCTAGGAGGCTCGATGGAGGGGATGAACTCGAGAACGACGTAGCCGACACCGATGATGCCCACAATGCCACCGGCAATTTTCTGGATGAGCAAGTTCCCGAGGAGCAGGCAGCCGATGAAGATGTAGACTGCGGGTGGTTAGGGCCAATGTTTTGGGGGATATACGTGGGATACGTACAGGCGCCTCGTCCGACAAAGGAGAAGAGGAAAGAAGCATATCGCGAAATCTGGGGAGGAACTTGGAACTCTGCGTCGTGTCAGCACTCGGCACGTGAGGCTTTGCAGTAAGCAAGAGCTTCATACCCAGGAGTGCGATGGAAAGGCCGAAAATGATCATGTAAGCGCCAACGACGATATTCTGGCTACAGTTGAGAGTTAGCGATGTCTCTTTGACGAGTATCCCGTGCAGGCTCGACGCGACATGGTGGCAGCCAAGGTCGGTATGAGGACCCGACGGGGTCAATCGAGGGTCGAGACGAACAGACTGAAGCCGAAGATCTGCGCGATACCGCCCAGGACGGTGATGGTGGCGACGACCAAGTTAACAATGCGGCTGTGAGCGAAAGCGCAAAGGGTCAGTCTCCTGCTTCAATGGACGCGGCGAATGCGGCGACACCTACAAGATGTCGGAGAGCTCCATGGTTGGTTGCTGGCTGCTGCGGAGCGGGATGCGATGGCGAGAGAGGAGAGCGCGAGGAGAGGTAGATTATGTGGATGGAGGCGCCCGCGGAGGAGGTCCAGGCAGCCGTTTAAGCGTGAGGCTGGATGAGGCGTGGGTTGCGCGTCGCAAGGCGTCGTTGGCAGGTGAAAAGTTGACGGCGTCCGAGACTGACGTACTGAGTACTCGTAGGCACTACCTAGGTACCTACTCGTAGGCAAGCCAGGGTGCAACCTGTCACCGCCTGCCTAAGCCGGATGGCAGACCGCGACACGGCTAGCTTCGCTTCTACCATCGAAGGAGCTCTACTGTGGACTATTCGCCTACCGTGAAGCTCTATGCGTATATTCAGCGATAATTGGCCGTCATATCATCTACTGAGCTTTACTGGCTATCCTGACTGACCGGGCTGCGCAGAGCTCGGAACCTCGTCGCTGGGGACAGGATGCTCTGGATGAGCTCAGGCTCTGGTCTCTGGCAACATGCTGGTCCTAACCCTGTTCCGCAGGGCGCCGCCCGCATCAGGGTGCACGTCTGCAAGAGGAAGGGTCTGTGTCGCTCTGCAAGCAGCGCTCGGCCGACGACGGCTACACGGCCAGGCCAGTTCCCATCATGAGACTAGGTTGGAGGACATCCGCAACATAGGCATCATTGCCCATGTTGATGCTGTACGCCATGCTCTTGTCGAGATGTCAGGGCCGTGGCTGACAAAACTTAGGGGAAAACTACAACAACAGAGCGGATGCTCTACTACAGCGGTGTTACGCAGAGAGTCGGAGGTATGTACCCGCCCGCTCAACAATACATGTAAGGGTTGCTGACACATGGCAGATGTGGACTCTGGAAACACTGTAACAGACTTCCTGGAGCTTGAAAGAGAGCGAGGCATCACCATCCAGTCAGCCGCCATCACCTTCAACTGGCCATTGGCCGCGGACTGCCCGCCAGGGACGCAACCAAAAACCGTCAACTTGATTGACACCCCAGGCCATCAGGACTTCAGATTCGAAGTGGACCGATGTCTTCCGATTCTCGACGGCGCAGTCTGCATCATTGACTCCGTCAAGGGCGTGGAGGCGCACACCGAGCGTGTCTGGGCCTCTGCGCACGAGTTCAGGATCCCGCGCATCGTGTACTGCAACAAGCTGGACCGCGAGGGCGCTTCGTTCAAGAAGGCGGTCCTTGAGATTGGCACGAGGCTCAAGGGCTGGCCGCTCGTCTGCCAGATACCCTGGTGGGACAAGGAAGACTTTGTTGGCGTAATCGACGTCATTGACGGCGTGGGATACCGGTGGAAGTCTGAAAGACAAAAGACTCGTTACGGGCCCGAGGAGCTGCAAGCGACGCTCTCGATCTCAAACCAGGGTCTGCTTGATGAAGTGCGGCTGGCCAGGCAGCGCCTGATCGAGGGCCTGGCTGATTTTGACGATGCTGTCATGGACGAGTTTCTAGCAGAGAATCCTAACATTCCAGGATCTCTTTTGAAGCAAGGAATCAGAAGAGCAATCCAGAGCGGTGACGGCCATGTCATCCCGGTGTTTGCCGGGTCCAGCTTCCGCCATATCGGAGTCGAGCCGCTGATGGACGCCATCACTCAATACCTGCCGAATCCGTCAGAGCGGCCTGATGTGGGGGTGAGAGTTGGCGCTGCTAAGCATCGACTCGCGAATCTCCTCGACGGCAAGGACAAGAAGGGCGGACGTGGCAACGTTGCCTCGGTCGCGTCCGTGTTCAAAGTCTTCAACCATCCAAAGGAGGGCGTCATCAGCTTTGTGCGTGTCTACCACGGGACGTTGACACGCAACGCTCCCAGCTTCAATACCAATCTCTCAGTCCAGGAGCGGCCCATGGGGATACTGCAAATATCAGCGTCAAAGGCCGAGGACGTGCAAGACCTTTGCGTAGGGCAGATCGGTGCTCTGAGAGGACTCAAGCAAGCACGCAGCGGAGACACGTTGATTACGACCACCAACGGAAAGCCGGTCGTTGAGAGCATTCGTCATGTGCAGATCAGGCCGCCCGAGATCCCCCCCCCCGTTGCGTTCCTGCAGGTCGACCCATATGGAAACGTTGCCGCACAGCAACTGCAGGTGGCCTTGGAAAACGCATCCCGAGAGGACCCCAGTCTGCGATGGAGTCGCAACCCAAAGACGGAGCAGTTCACGATTCAGGGAATGGGAAAGCTGCACCTGGACGTGTCGCTCTACAACATGAGGCAGAAGCACAAAATAGATGCCGAATTCGGACAAATCGAAGTCGACTACAAGGAGTGCGTGACGACGCCGACGCAGCCGCAGTACGCCGTGTTCGACCGCCTGATCGCCGGCAAGCCTGGGAAGGCCGCATGCACAGTCGTGCTGGAACCGATAGAGGAGCACGAGCACGAGAGCCTACTAGAATCTCGCATAGAGAGAGACGGCAACATCTTCCAGATTGACATAGCTCTTTCAGGAGATCCCGCTGCGTTGGCATTTGATGTGGAGGAAGCGCGGCATCAGCTCTTGAATGGAGCCATTGCCGGCCTAGCCAGAGGGCCTCGACGAGCGTCCCCCATTCACAAGTGTCACGTCAAGATTTTGCTTGACACGTCCGATGGGTCGCTTGAGAGTCCAACGGGTGGGCATTTCAGCAGCGTAGCCAGAGCGGCTGTGCAGCTGGCCCTTCGAGACGCCTTTGACAAGAACCAGATCGGGATGCTGGAGCCCATCATGCTGGCGCACATAACCTGTCCGGAGGCAGCCGCTGGGACGGTGCAGCATGATATCACAGCTGGCGCTGGTGGGCACATCCTCGAAGTCAAGGATCGGTCAGCAGAGTCAACGGGGGACGAGCTCATCGACGCCTCCAAGATATACGCCCCGCCGGACCCGTATGAATCTGTGACGTCGCTCAGGGGTAAGAGGTCGACGACTCGCATGGTTGAGATTGTGGCCAAGGTCCCGTACAAGGAGATGCTGGATTACGATGATCACCTACGCAGCAAGACGGCTGGTCGCCATTCGATGACGATGTCGTTTGACTCGTTTGCGAGAGTGGTCGGGCATAGAGAAAGGGGCCTTTGAGGACTGCCCTTAATGGCTTAACCACCCTGTGCTAATAATTCACATGTACGATTAGAGATATTAGATGCCCAATCTTATGGAACTACTAGTGGAGCAATTGCTACGAATACTACTGTCATCTGCTCGATGGGCTGAGATGGCAGTCTTTGGACGCCTTGATTTCTGGGGTGACGAGTGTTGCGAATCACGGGACCTGGGTTGGTTGTTGCCACGGAAGGTGCGTTCACGGCGACAAAAGTGTCGGCGAAGCATCCGACCAAACGCCCCCGCGCCAAACACAAAGCAACGGCTTCACACTCCACGGCTTATTAGTTTTTTACGTGTATTAGACATGGGAATAGCGACGCGCCCCTCGCTGCGTTCCTGTTCGGTCAGACGCCACAGGTTCGGAGACGGCTCCGCCGCGCAAAGCCAAGTCGGGATGCCATCCCCGCACGCAAGACACGAATTCCTCAGCGCCATAATACGCCACGGCCACGGTGCCTACAAGCCACCCCCCCGTTTAATGCGACCCGGCGATTTGACGTCCCCTACGTCACTGTGCACATGCGAGTTCGTGTTGGCCCCGGGTCGCTGCCAACGGCTCCTCTGTGGCACAGTAATGACGCATCACGCCAGATGACGCGCATATTTCAGGCACAGCTGAGGCTCAGCTGCATCTCAGGGCAGAGAAACGCCGTGCAGACGCCGTTGGAACGACGGGGCGAAGATGTGGCACGACGGCCTCTCTTCACCCGCCGCCGTGCGGGTCGATGAGGCTACGGGTACTCCGTACGAATACTCCGTACGGAATAGCTTCCGAAAGCGATTGGGGCGGCTTCGCATGGCGCGCCAAATTTGCGATAAATGAGACGCTTGGACAGTGGCACTGGGGAAGCGACCGGGGTCGAGGAAGTCGGGGGTAACCGATCGAAGCCAAGAGTGCGGTGTCCTTGGTAACATGAGTACTCAAGGGTCTTGGGGGTGTCCCATCGATTCCTTGCGCCGCCGATCAGCGGTCAGCCCGTAGCTCATGTTCAGTCTTGGTCGCGTCTATCTCCATGCCTTTGGCGACAGGAACAACAACACCACCACCACCACGACGAACTGAGGGCAGGATTGCGCCTACGAGCACAACGCCGGCGTCCAGCAGATTCAACGGGGGCGCTTGTCTTATTGCGTCCAGCCGCGACTGGACGAGGCGAAGGGATTCCATGTTTTCATTCGGCCAGGATCATGGGGTGCCTCATTTCGTTTCGAGTGTCTCGGACGCGGGATTGGTTGACGGAGCACCGCCAGCTCCCACGATCCACCCAGATGCCAGGGCCATATGCCCAATCAAGACTTCATGCCCAGGGAGGCGTCCGAGGCAATATCCCCTTGTCTGTCGCCGTCGCTCACTCTCATCGTCATCCATCTGCCGCCTCTTCGTTTCCTTTCTGCTCGTATTCAGTCGCTCCTTTTGCCGCGTCGCTCGCCCGTCGAGCAACTCATCGGCCAGTCCTTCACTCGCTCGGTCTGCACTCGTTTGCGCAACACCGGCGCACACGCTCGTTTCTACTCCGTTCAACGCCAGGTTCCGCAACCTCGACTTCGATCTCGGGTTTCGCGACGTTCCTGGTGTTGAATCATTCTTGTTCCCCCGTTCACGATCGACCTCCCTCGCGATATCCCCCCTGTGACTCGATATTCTACCATGAAGTCCTCTTCCATCCAGGCCTTCCTGGCGTCGGCCGCGATCCTCCTCTCCGCCCCCGGTTGCGAAGCCACGTCAATGCATCGACGAGTGCACCAGCTACACCGGAAGTTTAACTATCATCTTCATGGTCCCACTCACTCCATGGCGGAGGTGGGCCTTGTCGAGAACGCGAAGCGCGATGGATCGTGCGCTTTCCCGTCCGACGACCCCAACCTCGTTGCCATTACTCCCAATGCGAAGAACGCCGGCTGGGCCATGAGTCCCGATCAGGAGTGCAAGCCAGGCAGCTACTGCCCCATTGCCTGCAAGCCGGGTATGGTTATGGCGCAGTGGGATCCCGACTCGACATACAACTATCCCCAGTCAATGGTAGGCTGCCCATACTCCGTACCTATCCTCCCTTTCCTATGCGTGGCACTGACTTGTGTTCAGAATGGTGGGTTGTATTGCGACAACGACGGCAAGATTCACAAGCCATTCCCCAACAAGCCGAATTGTGTACAGGGCACTGGCTCTGTCAAGGCTGTCAACAAGTGCAAGAGCCAAATGTCTTGGTGTCAAACTGTTCTTCCCGGTAACGAGGCCATGCTCATCCCTACTCTTGTCGACTCGGAGATCACTATTGCTGTTCCCGGCACCGACTACTGGTGCTCAACGGCTGCCCAGTAAGATGCACCCCTATCTCTTGCGAAACCTCTCACTAACCGTGACAACAGCTTCTACATCAACCCTCCTGGCACTGGTTCTGAGGGCTGCATCTGGGGTGACTCGAGCACCCCCGTTGGCAACTGGAGCCCGTTTGTCGCAGGTGCCAATACCGATTCCAATGGCCAGACCTTTGTCAAGCTCGGCTGGAACCCAATCTGGGAATCTTCCAGTCTGAAGAGCAATAGTCCCGGCTTTGGTGTGAAGATCGAATGCCCCGATGGCGGTTGCAACGGATTGCCATGCCAGATCGACGCTTCTGGTGCAGGCAAGGTTGATAGCTCGCTGGCGGCTGTCGGTGCAGGTAACTCGGCTTTCTGTGTCGTCACTGTTTCCAAAGGCAAGACGGCAAACATTGTCGCATTCGACGGCTCGGGTGGCGGCGGCAAGCAGCCTTCTTCCCAGAAGGAGACGCCCACTCCGCAACCCACAACGACACAGCAGCCGACCACCAGCTCTATCAGCTCTACCAGCTCTACCAGCTCTACGCCTACGACCACATCTACGTCGTCGACTCCGACAACCACTTCGACGACCACCTCGACGAGCTCCGTGCCAACGACTACCTCGCAGCGGTCAACCACGTCTTGCACTGAGCAATCCACCACGACCAGCCACACGAGCCGACCTACCTTGTTGCCGGGCATCTTCCACGAGAACGGCACCACGTCTTATAGTCCAAAGCAGAAGGTCTCCAGCACGCCATCCGAGTCTGCCACCGAGACAACGTCGAACAGCGCACCGAAGACTACTGAGAAGAAGGCGGAGGCTGGCCGTCAACAAGGCAGCGCCGCCGTGGCAGGCCTGGTTGTCGCCTTCATCGCGG
Source organism: Tolypocladium guangdongense (assembly GCA_022114105.1). Classification (NCBI taxonomy): domain Eukaryota; kingdom Fungi; phylum Ascomycota; class Sordariomycetes; order Hypocreales; family Ophiocordycipitaceae; genus Tolypocladium; species Tolypocladium guangdongense. The sequence continues at coordinate 2,234,092 of NRQP01000001.1, read as the reverse complement.
CTACTTGCCTCTTCTAGATGGGGCGTCTCACAACTTGAGCTTCATTCTCGGCCAGCTGCCCCCTGTTAATCCTCTTCAGTGTCAAACGTTTGACTGCACTTTTCAGAGCCGCTTTCCCCCTTATTCCAGCTTCTCTCTGCAACATCTCGCCACAATTTAGCTGACAACCATAATTGCGCCTTCGCTTCCCGCGGCTGGCATTATCTAACATTCGTCGCAAACATCTTTCCACAATATCGCCTGTCGAGGGCTTTCGATTATTCGTTTCTTATATATATGAGCCACGCAAACTATCGGCGATAGTGTTTATTGTCTCTTTGACAACCCAGCCGCGATCCGTTGCGTCCTCACGACCCACCGCCACCACCACCCACTTGGGGCCTTCAATCCAACGGCCTCTTTTTCACGGCATTTCTTCTTTCAACTATTCTTGTTCTCGGTCGATACCCTTTGAGCATCGGAGATTCGGATTGGGAAAAGGCAAAAAGCGACCTTTTTGGGATGATTCATGTATATTGAGGAAGAAGGAAGAGGGTATTTTTCAGAACACGCTTCTTGCATGGGCTGGTGAGCCTGTCCTTGATAAGGCCAAGATCACCTGCGTCTTGCTTCTTTTTACCATCTTCTTCGGATGAATGAGATTCTATGCTCACGAATCATGGCTCCCGCAGAGGAGCCTTTGGACGCGGCTAGTTAGGGCCAAACCATAATAAAGCGAATCTGATTTTCATTTAAGTTTGCACGCCTTGTGACACCTTGATTATACAGTGTATAATACCACATGGGTATCTCTTATCTTCCAAGTCTTGCCTCGACGGCACCATGTGTGCTTCGACATTTGCAGCTCCCTTCGTCTATTTTTCAGCTCTTTACCCATCCGGGTACTGTATGCAGATCAACTTCCTCCTCGTACCTTCTCTCTTGGATGGCCTGCCAGACGCTGGGCCAGCCGGCCAGGACTGGCCCCTTTGCCTTGGCGCCGATGATAGCAAACCTGCCTTGGCCGTGGGCCACGAAGCCGTGCATCAGGTTCGCCTGGATGAGCGTCGCGAGCATCATCTCCACGTCGCGGAGCCTGACGAGCTGATTTCCGTAGATCAAGCCTTCGTTCGGAGACAGTTTCTTGGGTCCGCCTGGAGGAGGGACCAGCGTGGTTCCCGAGGGGATGTGGACGTTGCTTGTGACGGCCTGGAGGAAGAGGGGGTTGAGATGCGCGGGTGGCTGGCTGCGGACGACCTGGCTCGACGGCAGCCAGCCTTCGACGCGCCGCTGGACGTACGTCGCAACCGTGTACAGATCTGCGAGGTCCAACGTGGCGGCTTTCCGAGACGATGCGTCGGTCGGTGGTACGTACGTCAACAGGAATGTCTTGCGCGCGAGGGACCGCCACAGCAGCGGGCGCAGACGGTAGCAGAGCTGAATGTAGATGCCCTTCTCCCACAGCCACGACTCGTGCGTGGCCAGGTGCTGCTGAAACTGGATAAAGTTGCCGGCCCGGATGGCATGGCACAGGGGAGAGAAGACGACGCTCAAGCCCTGCGCCTCGGGCCGCTGGAGGAGCTTCGCCGAGGGGAAGCGGCCAAGGAGCATGTTGCATGTGATGAGGTAAGTAAGGATGTTGGTGCGGTGGGAGGCGAACTGGGAAGGCGTCTGGAGGTAGGCTTGCTCGAGAGCGAGCGCGGCGCGCAGGTAATGGTTGGCTGAGAAGTTGAATCGTCCCAGGTAGTAGAGGTAGGCGACTTGCTGTGAGGCCGGGTACATGCCCAAGGGTGGCGAGCTGGACGACATGTTGCGAAAGATCATGGTCGCCAGGTTCGTTTTTCTGCACTGCAACGCCGTGTCAGCGCATGATTCTCTTCCTCAGTGGGCATTATGGCTGGGGGAGGGAAGAACATACAGCGAACAGGAGCTTAAGGGTGAGGTTTGCAAACATGTACACGCCGACCTTCTTGCCCTCGGGTTTGCGGCCTGCCGAGCGGTCCATCAAGCACGTCGAGAAGAACTTCTGGATGATCTCGGCCGACGCCTCGGCCACCGTCTTGCTGACGCCCTCTTCGTCTCTAGCGCGGAGGCGGCGCGTAAGGTCTGGCCGTCGGTTGAGGCGCATGGTGAAGCGCGAGAGGGACTCGCACAGCGACATGCTCAACTGGAGGAGGATGTGGCCATACTGAGGGTGCGTAAACGCAGTGCTGCACGCGCTATATGAAGCCCTTCTGTCAGTCCTTGTTCAATTTCGCCAGCCGTGAGAAGGCAACTCACGTTAGCAAGCCCGTGAGCAGCTCATGCGCCCCCAGCAAGTCATCATGGTTAATGTCCCTCCAGAGCGTCAGATAGGTCGTTATGAACGTCTGGAAGCTCGGCCAAGCCGTGGCCTGCCCGTCGGGGACGTCGTCATCCTCCGGCAGGCACTTCTCGACCACGTCGTCGAGCTTCTTGTTGTCGGGGAACGCGCGGCGCAGCTCCGACGCCAGGTCGTGGTACTGCTTGGGCGAGTTGGGCTCAACCTGCAGCCATGAGCGCAGCAGGTCGCCGCGCTGGGCGCGGATGTGCTGCCGGATCTGCGACAGGAACTGCGTGACGAGAGGCATGGCATGGGTGGCGATGCGGGGGCTAAGTTGCGCCGAGGTTGCAACTTGCAGAGCCGCATGGAGGAAGTGTGTTGAGGAAAAGGGGACGTGATGGGGCTAGGTGTAGGGTAGCCGCGATGTCGGCGTATACGGGCCCGCGCTACGCACTCAGGTAATGTAGGTATATGATACGCGAATTCCAACTCTCTAAAAGTTAATTGAGTAATAAATATTGAGAATAAATATTAAAGGTGTCGAGAATGGAATCATGGGACTCTCCCAGTTGGCAGAACAACCGCCATGGAGGGGTGCGCGGATTGTCTTCAGGTCGAAGTCGCATTGGCTCTGCAGAGCACATGTTCAACTGACGACGCATCTTTGTTGTGAATGCCCAAGGTATTCATTCGCCTACACAGTTTGACTACATAAATTTTATGACGCTGCATGCCCTCATACCCAACCCTATGCAGCCTCCACCCTCTGGACAACCATCGCCGTGGCAGCACCACCGCCGTTGCAGATGGCGGCAACACCATACTCACCGGGCTTAAGCTGATGCAGCAGCGTCGTCAGGATACGCGATCCCGAGCTGCCGAGAGCGTGTCCCAGGGAGATGGCACCGCCGAGAGGGTTTACCTTGGCGCCCTCGAGGCCGAGGATCTTCTGGTTGGCCAAGATGACACAAGCAAACGCCTCGTTGAACTCCCAAATGGCAACCTGGTCCTTGGTGATGCCAGCGCGCTCCAGCGCAATGGGAACGGCCTTGGCGGGAGCGACGGGGAAGTCGATGGGAGCCATCGCAGCGTCGGCATAGCCGCAGATCTTGGCCAGGACACGAGAGCCGGAGCCGAACTGTTGCGCAATGGCCTTGCTGCCCAGAACAAGAGCGCTGGCACCGTCGTTCAGAGTCGACGAGTTGGCGGCAGTAACGGAACCAGTGCCGTCGCGAACAAACGCCGGCTTGAGAGTGGGGACCTTCTCGAACTTGACGTCCTTGAAGCCCTCGTCGGTGTCGATGACGATGTCGCCCTTTTTGCTGGAGACGGTAACGGGGACAATCTCGTCGGCAAACGCCTTGTCCGCCCACGCCTTTTGCGCATTCCTGTAGGACTGAATAGCGTACTCGTCCTGCTGTTCTCTCGTGATGGAGTGCTTCTTGGCCGTGTTCTCGGCGCAGTTGCCCATGTGGAAGTGTTCGTACACATCGGTCAATCCGTCCTTGATCAAGCCATCCTCCATCCCGACGTGGCCGAAGGGGGGCAGGCTGCTGGCACGAGGCATGTAGTAAGGGACGCGCGACATGTTCTCCATGCCACCGGCAATCTGTGCCTCTGCGAGACTCATCTGGATGTTCTGAGCAGCGAAAGCGACGGCCTTGAGGCCCGAGGCGCAGACCTTGTTGATGGTAATGGCTTCGACAGACTGAGGGAGACCGGCGAAGATGGCCGCTTGACGGGCCGGCGCCTGGCCGACCGAGCCCTGCAGGACACTGCCCATATAGACATCGGATATCTTCTCGACTGGGATCTTGGACTTTTCGACGGCCGACTTGATAGCAGCGGCGCCGAGTTTGGGGGCGGGAACCGACAGGAACGAACCATTGAACTGCAGCAACAGTTAGTTGATAGCGTGCACGGGAGGGGGGGCTATGAGGCGCAACGCGAACCTTGGTCGTCGGCGTCCTGGCAGCGCTCAGAATGTAGGCATCCTGGAGCTCCTTGCGCAGCGCCGCTCCGGTAGAGAACGCGCGAGCGGCTTTCACATGCCGGGCGAGCTGGCCCGGCAGTCTGGGGAACCGGAGCTGTGCAACGCGCATCTTGGAAAGGCAGGCCAGAGGGCTTGTCGCACCGCGCCAAAAAGAATCGCAAGCAGCAGTGGGAAAAAGAAGGACGAGATCAGCCGAGGATGATGACGCGGGTGCAGTGTGGAGGAAGAGGTGGCGCGGGAGCTCGCAGCTCGGTACGCTTCGGCGTAGAGCGGGGGGCGGCATCCGGGAAGGAGCGGAAGTGTGGGACGAGTGGAGGCGCCAGCAATCAACCGGCACCAGCGCTCGCCAGCGCAGCACCAGACGGTGCTGCAAGAATGGCTCACGAGCAGCCGCAGACGCGCTCCGTCAATGCGACGCCAGGCACTCCGTACGCATCGCCATGTCGTAAAGGCGATTACTGGAAATGACTCGAAATGGGCATGCAGGCATTCTGAGGCACGCTCGAAACGCCTGCACGCGACAAGGTTTCGCGATTGATGCGAAGTCACGTGATGGCCCCACGTAGTGCCTTGATAGAAGGCCGGTGATTGGCCCACCGTCTGCGCCTCTGTGATTGGTAGGGCAGCCTTCTTAGTTCTCTATCGATTCATGGTCCGAGGGCGCTCGATGACAAAACCCAATCTCCCTGCCCAGGCGCACCCAAAACTCGTCAACTCTCGCAGGCCACGGGACGATACCGGATCGAAGCTTGCTCCGCGAAAACGCCATAGGCTTATCCTCGAGCAAACGCCTCCTCTTTGTCTCCAGACCGCCCCCGGCCAGGACGCTGGGCTCGCCAACATGTCTACGGCGGCTCGACGTCGTCTGATGCGTGACTTCAAGGTGTGCGGCGGCGACTTGACTCTCGCCCGTCGCCCAGCTAACTCTTCTGCAGCGCATGCAGACAGATCCTCCAGCCGGCGTGTCTGCCTCGCCCATCCCGGATAACGTCATGACGTGGTTCGTCCCCCTCGCCCCAGTCGAGAGGCATCGCATCTCTTGTGGCAAAACCGCGGGCTCACCCATCACCATGCAGGAACGCCGTCATCATCGGACCTGTTGATACCCCCTTCGAAGACGGCACGTTCAGACTGGTCATGCAGTTCGAAGAGCAGTACCCGAACAAACCGCCGCAAGTCAAGTTCATCAGCCAAATGTTTCACCCCAACGTGTACGCGACGGGCGAGCTCTGCCTGGACATTCTGCAGAACAGATGGAGTCCCACATACGACGTCGCTGCTGTCTTGACCAGCATCCAGAGGTATGGGTCTCGCCGTGCAAGCCCGAGCTGCTTCAGAGACGACGTGCGCTGACACTGGCTACAGCTTGCTCAACGACCCCAACACCGGCTCGCCGGCCAACGTCGAAGCCTCGAACCTGTACAAGGATAACCGAAAGGAGTACATGAAACGTGTCAGAGAGACGGTCGAGAAGAGCTGGGAGGACTAGGCCCCTTTGGCAATATGCGTAGGTCGATAGGATCACTGGGCGACCCATCATCTATTCCACGAGGTTGCGGATGCTTGGTTCTCTGGACACTGGCATGTGGCCTGTATGTTCCTTGTCTCATAACGGAGGAGTTTGCGGGCGTTTCGGTGCAAGGTGTTGGACTGATTATACCATGGGATGCGCTTAGCAGAAGCCCTATCACAATCTTCACAATTCCTAGCGGTCAGCGTGTGCAGTCTTGACGCATGGCCTTCTGCTCGTGTGCGCTCGCAGAGCCAAGCTATCCTAATGCCGGTGAGGAGAGTGGTGCGAGTGCTGTGTCTCGCATGACCAAATCTCCCACAGCCCGGCGCAACGGACACGGGAAGAGTGCACATAAATACGGCGACTTCTCGATGCACACTCGGTAGGTATTTACTAGATTTGACGGTCTAGTTCAACGGTCCTATCCGGAGCGGCGCAGGCTTTAGTCTCCCCACTGTAATTTTGGCGCCTACTCGTAGATGACCCAGTTACCGCTGCACCATGTGATCATGTGAAAGGGGCGACTTGAACAAAGGCACTCGAGGGAAGAGTTTATGCCACGGAGAGGCCCTCGAGATCCTGGGGCGTGCTCGTTGTGCGCTGTTGGATTGTCTGTTGGCGCTTTGGTTGAGCCTGCCATGGTTCAGAGCCTGGACGAACTAGGCAACGAAGCTGATGAAGAAACGATATCACTTCGCTCTGGAATGATTCATGTGCACCGACCCAACTCCTTTTGACTTCACGCACGATCAACAGTGGAATTGGTGGGTCGGCAGTTCCAAAAAGCGGTGGCCGCGCTAGGTCAAAGCTGGCTGGACGACGCATGGATTCCTGAGGTACGTACCTACTCCGTACTCTGACATGCCTCCCCTCCATACACCACGTCAACACCACCACAACCCAACAGCCTCGGGTGTGCCTGTGTCTCGCATCCCCTTTCGCTGCAGACGCGTTGTTTGCTTTTGCCGACTTGCTTTTGGCCCGCCCGCGCTCTTCTGATTTGGCATCGCTGTCCACCTCCGCTCCCTCGGAGGCGTCATCGCTGCGCTCTCGTCCGTGGTGGCGGGCTTTCGCGTCGAGAGCCTCATTGACCCGCGTCGACGTCGACTGCGCAGCCGCGCCTCATGACCGCGCCCTCGCCGCGACACCAATAGCGTCATCCGTCATCATGTCTGCAAACAGCATCAAGGTCGTGGCCCGGTTCCGGCCCCAGAACCGGGTCGAGCTGGATTCGGGCGGCAAGCCCATTGTGTCGTTCAACTCGGACGACTCCTGCTCTCTCGATGTACTGTTGCTCGCCCCGTGCTGCGGCTAGCCACGCCGCACAATGCCGTGCATCTCCTGGCTAACACTGCTATCCTAGTCCAGGGAGGCGCAGGGCACCTTCACCTTCGACAGGGTCTTCAACATGGAATGCAAGCAGCAGGACATCTTCGACTTCTCTATCCGCTCCACCGTCGACGACATCCTCAATGGCTACAACGGCACCGTCTTCGCCTATGGCCAGACCGGCGCCGGCAAGTCGTACACCATGATGGGCTCCAACATCGATGACGAGGAGGGCAGGGGTGTCATCCCGCGCATCGTCGAGCAGATCTTCGCCAGCATCATGTCGAGCCCCAGCACAATCGAGTACACCGTTCGCGTCAGCTACATGGAAATCTACATGGAGAGGATCCGAGATCTGCTGGCCCCGCAAAACGACAACCTGCCGGTGCACGAAGAGAAGAACCGCGGCGTCTACGTCAAGGGGCTGCTGGAGATTTACGTCTCGAGCGTGCAGGAGGTGTACGAGGTGATGAGGAGGGGAGGCAACTCCCGCGCGGTGGCGGCTACAAACATGAACCAAGAGTCGTCGCGGTCGCATTCGATTTTCGTCGTCACAATCACCCAGAAGAATGTCGAGACCGGGTCTGCGAAGAGCGGCCAGCTGTTCCTGGTGGATTTGGCCGGTAGCGAAAAGGTGGGGAAGACTGGCGCCAGCGGACAGACGCTCGAGGAGGCCAAGAAAATCAACAAGAGCCTGAGCGCCCTGGGCATGGTCATCAACGCCTTGACCGATGGCAAATCGTCGCATATCCCGTACCGGGACTCCAAGTTGACGCGAATCCTGCAAGAGTCACTGGGTGGCAACAGCCGGACAACCCTCATCATCAACTGCTCCCCTAGCAGCTACAACGATGCCGAAACTCTGAGCACCCTGCGATTTGGCACGAGAGCCAAGTCTATCAAGAACAAGGCCAAGGTCAACGCAGAGCTCAGCCCTGCCGAGCTCAAGCTGCTGCTCAAGAAGGCCCAGGGCCAGGTCACCAGCTTTGAGAGCTACATCTCAGACTTGGAGGGGGAAATTCAGCTGTGGCGTGCCGGAGAGTCGGTCCCTAGGGAGAGATGGGTGCATTCGGCGTCTACCGATGCCGTTGCGGGCGCTAAGGCCGATGCTAGGATGCCGCGGCCTTCCACGCCATCACGGCCGCCCACCGAGAGCCGATCAGAGACTCCTACAGTCTCCGACCGCGCCGGCACTCCGAGTTTAACGCTCGAGAAGGACGAACGCGAAGAGTTCTTGCGCCGGGAAAATGAACTGCAGGATCAGCTCGCGGAGAGGGAGACGCAGGCAACGGCGGCCGAGAAGCAGGTCCGCGAGACAAAGGAGGAGATGGCCTATCTCAAGGACCACAACAGCAGACTGGGCAAAGACAACGAAAAGCTCACGGCAGATGCCAATGAGTTCAAGATGCAGCTCGAGCGATTAGCGTTTGAGAGCAAGGAGGCTCAGATCACCATGGATGCGCTGAAGGAGGCCAACTCGGAGCTTACCGCCGAGCTGGATGATGTCAAGCAGCAATTCCTGGATGTCAAGATGAGCGCCAAGGAAAACGGGGCGGCGTTGGACGAAAAGGAGAAGAAAAAGGCTGAGAAGATGGCCAAGATGATGGCCGGCTTCGACCTCGGCGGCGACGTCTTTAGCGAGAACGAGCGCTCGATCAGCGAGGCGATCCAACACATCGACACGCTACACGAACAGAGCACAATAGGCGACAACATCGCACCCGACGAGTTTAAGACGCTCCGAGCGAAGCTGGTGGAGACGCAAGGCATTGTCAGGCAAGCAGAACTGTCCATGTACGGCGCTTCGTCCAGCGACATGGATGCTCGTCGGAGACAAGAGCTCGAGGAGAGGCTGGAGGTGTTGCAGAAGCAGTACGAGGACGCCTTGACGCGGAACCTCAGCGACGGCGACGTCGAGGAGGTCAAGGCGCGACTCGAGGATGCCTATGCAAACCGGCAGACGGTCCAGGCACAGCTCGTCGATGAGATGAAGACGGATCTCGCTCAAAAGGCGTCGGAGAACTCGAGGATGAAGACGCTCATCGAGGACCTGCAGCAGCGCGTCAAGACCAGCGCCGCTGCGCCGGTGGCCAACGGCAAGACGATCCAGCAACAGATTGCCGAGTTCGACGTGATGAAGAAGAGCCTTATGCGAGACCTGCAGAACCGCTGCGAGCGCGTCGTTGAGCTGGAGATCTCGCTAGACGAGACGCGTGAGCAGTACAACAACGTGCTGCGGTCCTCCAACAACCGGGCGCAGCAGAAGAAGATGGCATTTTTGGAGAGGAACCTGGAGCAGCTCACCCAGGTGCAGCGCCAGCTGGTTGAGCAGAACTCGGCTCTCAAGAAGGAGGTTGCCATTGCTGAGCGCAAGCTCATTGCGAGGAACGAGCGCATCCAGAGCCTGGAGAGCCTCCTGCAGGACAGCCAAGACAAGATGGCGACGGCCAACCACAAGTATGAAGCCCCGGAGCCACAGGGCGACACGAATGCTAACAACAGTGTCTTAGGTTCGAGGTTCAGCTTGCCTCTGTCAAGGAACGCCTCGAGGCGGCCAAGGCCGGCAGCACCCGCGGACTCAACGCGGGCGGCGCAGGCTTCAACTTTGCTACTGCTGGCAGTCGCATCGCGAAGCCCCTGCGCGGCGGCGGCGGCGACGGTCCGCCAGCCGTGCCGACCATCCAGTCGATCCAGAACGAGGGCGGTACCAACAAGCGGAGCAGCTGGTTCTTCAACAAGTCGTAGACATCTATGCGCTTTTGCTTTGGCGGCGTCGAGAGTAGAAACGATTAGACCATCATACCCCTCATGGCACGGCCCCAGTCAGGCCTGCTGTTGAGAACCCCTTGTTCTCCTTTTTTCACTTTGTCCCCTTTGTGCCCCCCTTTTACATATGCGACCCGTCCTCCCTCCTCTCCCGTCTCCTCTGTGCCAGGGCATTTTTGAGCGAACCACCCATACACTAAAGGCCGGCTAGCAATGATGTTTGGATTTACGACACACTTTGAAAGGGGAAGGAAGACGTCGAGAAGGGACGATTGGCACAACAGATGTGGCACAGCATGGCGATGGAAGGTAAAGGGAGGGTAACGGCGCGTGGGAGGCTTCGAGATTTGCTTGGCGAGGATGGGAGGGGGAGTTGTCCGGCTGGGCGGTTACGACTGTAGAGCTCACGCATGAATTATAAAGAAGCCAACTGGAGTGACTTCTGTTTGAGCGTGAAGAGTCGTGACTTGTCTTGCGCTTGAGCATGAAGTAGAGAGATGGACCAATGCTGAGAGCTAACCTGTCGGCATCCGAAATATCAATTATCCGCCAAACCCTGACGGAAATAACGGAGGAAAGGCGGGGATGCCTGACCATTGCTCGTTTCTTATGATTACATGGATTCAGCGGCGGGTTGTTGCTGGCGTTGTCTGATACTTTAGTCCACACGGACAGACTTCTTGGCAATGATGATGGCCTCGGGCCAGAGCAGGGCGCAGATGAGGACGACGCCAGCGATGTAGACGAAGAAGATCTTGACGTAGAGGGTAAGGAGACGGCGCCAGGCGGCCCGGCTAAAGGTGGCCCAGGCGTCGGTCATGGTGACGTATCCGGCGACGGCGAGCTCGACCTTGCCCTCGACCTTGCCCTCGACCTTGCCCTCGACCTTGCCCTCGACCTTGCCCTCGACCTTGCCCTCGACCTTGCCCTCGACCTTGCCCTCGACCTTGCCCTCGAAGGAGCGGTCAAAGGGGATGATGGTGTCCTCGTCGACGGGGAGCAGCGAGGCCTGGACACGGACGAGGATGATGTAGGCGGGCACAGCGGGGAAGATGGAGCAGACGAGGGAGACGAAGTGGACGACGGCGACCTTGCCAAAGAAGGCGGCGTCCAGCTTGTGCACGTTGGTGGGATCGCCGAGCGGCAAGTCGGGTAGCTTGAGGCACAGGAGGTCCACGAGTACGAGGGGGACCACCTCGGCGGCGAACCAGTGCAGCATGACGGGCTTCCAGGTGGCGTCAAAGGTGCGCTTGAAGGGCGGCAGGCGGCGCCTGAAGTGGCGCCTCGAGGGCTCCGAGATGACGATGTGCACCCAGGCGGTGCTGAACTGGACGAGGGACAGGGCGGCGAGCAGCGTGGCGACGAGGGGGAAGGTGCTACCATAGGCGACCCTGAGGATACCCCTGAGGACCGAGGTCATGAAGGCCTGGGCCAGCGCGCAGGAGAAGCCGCGGAAGTTGGCGCGCAGGCCGCCGCGGGCGAGCAGCAGGCGGTTGATGGCGCGCAGGGACGAGGTGATGGTGCGGGCGCGGCTGCCGGTGGGCTTTCCCGAGGCGTGGACGGGCTCGTAGGCGGGCGGGTTCTCGTCCTCGACCATGGCGAGGACGGGGTAGACGGTCTTGAGGGTGTAGTTGAACTGGGGGGGGGGCGTCAGCTCAGCCGCGGTGGCGGGGGAGTCGGGCACGACGGGCACGCACGATGGCGAGGACGGGCAGGAGGATGACGAGGTTGACGAGAAAGACGATCCGGGCCCACGACGGCAGCTCGTGCTCGGGGAGGTGGTCCCTGGGGCCGCCTGCGGCGGTGATGAGGACGCGGTTGGCGAATGCGTAGTGCATGGCGAGGACGCGGTTGGCGAATCCGTAGTGCATGGCGGCGTCGATGTCGGCGGCGCTGGTGATGTGAGGTCGATGATGGCGCTGGTGATGTGAGGTCGATGATGGCGCTGGTGATGTGAGGTCGATGATGGCGCCGATGATGCTGAGATTGGGAGGACGCGTGTGGTGAGATTCGGTGGCAGAGGGCCGCGAGGCAACAGCAGGCAGCACAGCCACTATCAGCCACTGTCGGCTCTCAGGACGCTAAATCCGCCCGACACCAGGCGATCCAACCTCATCCTCTGACCAAGTGGTGCGTCTCGGGCGGGACGCGCCGCTGACAGAAGGTAACTTATCTTTGCCCCGGGGCGGCAGACCCTCTGTCCGTACCCAACGCTCAGATCTTGATGGCCTTCCGCTTACTGACGTCCAGCCACTCGAGATATGCCTCGAGGGAGGCCGCGACACCTGGCGCTTGCATCCTCCAACTGCCGTCCCGTTGGCCTTGACGGGTCTGGATCTGTGCAGTCAAAGTCAACAGAGTGGGGAGACTGACGGTGTTTACAAATTTCCGCGAGAAGGCTCATGCCTGCCTAGGCACTGGGCCGATGTGCGACCCAACCTTACGCCTTGTGGCGTTTGCCCGCGCATGCGTGCTCATTACTCGTACTCGCCCGCCTGCTCGCAAATGATGCTGACAGCGAAGGGAATGAGCAGTGGCGCAAGGGCCATGTCCCATGTTGTCTCGCAATCGACCCCAGGGCCCCATCATAACACTATACATTCCATGCCTTGGGCAGCAATAATGGCATTCCAGCCACAACGTCCTGCAAACAATCCGGCAATGCATCGACTCCTTGACAACCGTGCGCAATGCGCCAACGGCCGCAGCGCTGGCCACCGCTGGCGCCAGTGCCAGCCCGTTACACCTGCCCAGGGTTGCCTAGTCTGTACTTGCCGACGTCTTCGCCGCTGAGCCTCTTCTTGGAGATCGGCGTGTAGTGCCGTCGGTGCGAAGGATAGTAACAATCAGTCAGACAGTCAGGTGGGAGCAGAGCCACGACTCCGTATTCATAAGACTAGGTAAAGACTAAAGCCTGCCTATGTCGAGCCTCACGGTGTCGACTCGCTGATGAACCGACGACTCCAAGCCAGGTGACGCGAACTAGTCAAGAACCCGGGTTGTCCGGGGCACGATACGGGCGTCTCTGCGATTAAGTAGATGGTCGATCTGGCCTCGGAGCATTTGTTCAGGGTTGCTGGATGCGTTGCAAGTGAGAATACGAGGTGGCGTTGAAACGCTGCGATGTGAGAGTCAGCATGATAGACGCCTCGTTGAAGAAAAGGCCATATTGCCTATTGATCCGGAAAATAGGATTACGAGGTGGCGTTGAAGGCGTTGTTGTCGCGCTCTGATACTCGGGCCTTCGGCGTTGTATCTACTTCGTAGGTATGAGTCGCTCTCCGTGCCTCCCTTCGCCCTGACAGTCACAAGCTCACAGGGATACCCAGGAGGAGTGAGCATCATGCAAGGGGCAGGGCTGCCCTGCAGCTCCCGGCACGGCCGCGGACACGAATGGGACGCCGTCACATTCCAACAGTGGCACGCGACTCCCTGCCCAGCTGGTCGACGACTCGACGACTCGACGGCTCGACGTCATCAAGACTTGGACAGGGCGTCACGACGCGAACAGGACTGGGCGGACAATGTCTCGTTCGGTAAGTGCCGCCCTGTTGGAAGGTCGCCCGGCCGCGTACAAAGGACCCGGGCAAGTCGCTTCTTGATAAACATCGCAGCATGGCGTGCATCTGCTCATCAGCGGCTACCCTCACATCACCGTCGTTGCCATGGAGTCGACACGGCACTGCTTCATGGGCTCGGTGGCCTCTGTCCGCTTCGTCAGCAGGCGCATCCTGCTGGCCGTCGCCCCTCGCCTCGTCAACCGGCGGTTTGCCTTTGCCATTGCTGCCGTCGCCATCCTCGGCGCCAAGGTGGTGCATATCTTCGCCCACCTCAGCGCCCTGCCGACGGCCGACCTTCTGCGCTGGGGCGTCTCCTTCTTTGCGCAAGACACGGCCGTGTTGCTGATGCTGCGTCTGCTCATCGACACCCACTCTGGCCTCTTGGCAGCGGTGCCATGGCTTGGAGCCGTGTCGACAATCCTGGCCGCGGCCATCATCGCCTTTGCGCTTCTCCTGGCGTTAATCAGCATCTCTTTCTTTGTCATGGCGGGCTCAGAACTCCAGTGGCGCAATGTCGCCCTTGCTGGCGACTCGGGGTCGTGGAAGATGATGATGACCGGGTTCTTGTCGAGCGCACTGGTATTGGCTGCCTTGCTCGCCTTGGCTGGCGTCCTCCAGGCCCTCTGCTATGCCGTGGCTGGCATTGCTCTGGACATTCTGAAGCGGCCCTTCTCATCCTCAACATGGCGGCGGCACGTACCGTCCGACGACATTTACAAACACCTGCCCCAGCAAGACCCCAAAGGACCGGAATACATCATCACGAGCGAGGAATGCTGGGATGACGCCGACCAAGACCATCCACTGGCCTCATCCAAATTTACCGTGCTGCAACACGTCCTGGTTGGCATCTCACTGATGGCCCAGCTCATCTGCACTCTTCTTCGGCCTGCCGACAGCTCGCTGGTTTATATGTCATGGACACTGCCTCTGATGCCCTTTGTGGACTTTGCGCACTCGTCACCGGCGCTGCTTGCCTTCTCTAGTGGTGTGAACGGTACCTTGGACAACCGCACGGCCCTTGCCGAGCCGATTGCTTTCTCCTGGCTTCCTAAGGATACGCCGCTTGCGGGCTTTGAAGACTGGTATGAGGCAGGAAAGGACCACTACTCTGCAGCAGCGGATCCATTGAAGCTCTCCAATCTCGACGATAACCTACTCCCGGCTCTCCTTAATATCAAGCTCGCCGACGTACCGATCCGACACGTGATGCTCATCAAGCTTGAGAGCACTCGAAAAGACGTTTTCCCCATTAAAAAGGACGGTGTCGTCTGGGAGCGACTAGAAAGTACATTTAAAAATAAGTCCCTACCGGAGGAAGCGCAGAAGATGCTCGCCTCGCTCACCCCGACCGCAAAATTCATTACTGGCGATTACGATGACGGCTTTAAAGACTCCGGTTATAGCGATAACACCTTTCAAGGCAAACGTCGTGGCGGCATTAATGTTAATAACGCCTTCACCTCTAGTACCTATACGTTCAAGAGCTTGGTTGGTACCCTTTGTGGCGCATCTCCACTCGCTGCCGACTTTAACGTCGACTGCGAACACCACATCTATCAACCGTGTTTGGCGCATATCTTCGAGGCATTCAACCAGCTAGACCATACAGACGACGACCACGAAGCCAGCGAGGACGACTTTACTTCATTAAAATGGAAGTCATCGTTCATGCAGTCCGTGACTGACAGGTACGACAGACAAGACCGCCTAATGCCAGCTATGGGCTTTCCCAAGGAGAATGAGAGGAACATTGATTGGTGGTACTTGAAGGGCTCTCCCAAGTTCGGCCCCGTTGACCTCCCTGATGTTAATTACTATGGCATGGCCGAGGTCGCTGTCGAAGACTATATTCGGGATGCCTTTGTGGTCGCCAACGAAACCAACCAAAGAGTCTTTCTAACACACATAACGAGCACGACCCACCACGCTTTTGGTATCCCAGAAGAAGAAAAGTACGTGCAATTGACGGACGATAAAGAGTGGGACGATTTATCTCACTATCTCAATGCCGTCGGCTATGTTGACCGCTGGCTCCGCAAAATACTCGACATCTTGGAATCCCAGGGTGTCGCAGACGAAACTTTGTTGATCTTCGTCGGCGACCATGGCCTGTCTATTGCGGAACGTTGCACACTTACGCCGTATAGCAACCCACATGTTGGCAACTACCACGTGCCCCTCGTTCTATCGCATCCAAAGCTACCGCAAATCGATATCAACGACGCGGTACTATCGCTGCAGATCCTCCCAACCATCTTGGACTTGCTGATAGAGACGGGTTCGCTATCAAAGTCTGAGGCCCGGGCTGCGCGGGATTTGGTTCGGAACTACGAGGGCCAGTCCCTCCTGCGGCCGATACGCAAGTACTCGGAACAGACGGGCCAAGCAAACTGGCAGATTACGGTTATGAACCCCGGCGGCTCTACGCTCGCTATCCGCGATGCTCGCCAGCCGAATTGGCGCCTCATCGTGCCGGTCTTTAGCAACTACGAATGGCGCTTTACCGACTTGGCCACCGACCCTCATGAGATGAATGCGACTCTGTCGTTCGAGTTTAACAAGCTCCAAGGCATCTTGAAGATCGGCTACGGCACCGAGGCGGCGAAATGGGTAGAGGAGGCGGCTGTCGTAGCCCAATGGTGGGTGCACGAGAACTACAAGCGCTGGCGTTATGACCCATCATAACGCCCATTGGCCCCATAAGCTCGGAGCAGCGAGTTACCATTTTGGCTAGGTTGGGTGTTTGGAAAGTCTCAGCTCGCAGTGGAGGACGGATCTGGTTATGGAGAGACTTGAGTCTCTATGTAAGAAGGTTGGTTTCCTATGTACAATAGTGTTAAAAGTAATTCTCTACATCGAATTGGAATTCCTGAGTTTCTACTCACTCCATGTTCACTCGCAGGTTGACCGGGTGGTCTCACTCACTTTCAGTCATTAGTTGACACAATTGGCGAAGACAAGGTGCCCGTAGGCTGTTGATTCTGCAAGAGCGTACCCTCTTTACTTGAAGTGGGAGAGAGGCATCCCTTATTTACACTCAAGCGCGCCTCTGCCCCTGACACGGCCCCTGACACTGCCCCTGTCGTGGGGTGTGTTCGTCTTCCCCGTCAAAATCCTCCCCAGCGCGAGACCATGACAAAAGCCTGCGCAGCGCGACAAGGGGAAGACCCTTATAGTAAAGCTAGTACAAAGGAAACCGTCGTCAATTGTCCGGGCCCGACTGACTGGCCGGCTGTCTAGCTTCCTTAGCCTTCTTACGTCTCTGGGCGCGTTCCGCCTCGTTAGCTGTATCGACCTAGCCCTTCAGGCCGCTGCGTCGTCCTCCACAGCCTTCACAATGTCCGGCCAAGCAGAGGGGTCCATCAGGCCAGGTGGCGCCAGGCTCACGAAGGTGTT
Source organism: Tolypocladium guangdongense (assembly GCA_022114105.1). Classification (NCBI taxonomy): domain Eukaryota; kingdom Fungi; phylum Ascomycota; class Sordariomycetes; order Hypocreales; family Ophiocordycipitaceae; genus Tolypocladium; species Tolypocladium guangdongense. The sequence goes on along the minus strand of NRQP01000001.1, from coordinate 2,217,251 downwards.
GGTGGCCGAGTGCATCCTAACCGCTGAACAGATGGTTGCCTCTTCCCTAAGGGCCGATCTCAGCCCCCAATTCATCTTCATCCCTGCACCGCTGATACTGGGCGGCTGGTAATAGGCGTCCCGAGGTTCGAGGTGGTTCCGATGCAGCTTGTACGGGGTCCTAATCCAAGGCCAAGGCGGCCAACCCGGCCCTTCTTCGGCGAGCGCCCGGCGGCAGGAGCAGCAGCGCGCTTCCCCTTGCCCTTGCTTCGATTGGGGGTAGGAGTCGCAGGAGGAGCCATCACGGAGGAGCGCACCGGCGCCGGGGCAGGCACGGAGGCGACAGGGGCCACGGGCGCGGCCGGAGCGACAGGCGGGGGAACGGCTGCATCGATAGCAGCAAGCAGGGCGGCGGCGTAGGCTGGATCAGCGCCAGCAAGAGCGGCGGCCAAAGCATTCCGGGGGAAGGGCGCAGTCGGGGGCGCGGCGGGGCCGGGGTTGGCACGAACAGGGGTCAAGATAGCAGCAGCAGTCGGGGCTGGAGCAGGAGCCTCCCTGACAGGAGCAGACTTGGGCTTGACGACGCGGGAGACAGCGGGGGTAGGTGAGGCCGATCCAGAAGCAGAGTCGGCGCTCGCTTCATCGCTCTCATCGTCGCCGCCGTCGCTGGCGCTCTCGTCGCTGCCGCCGCTGTCGACTGAGATGGCTTCCGGGGCAGGGATAGAGCGTCCGTACACAGAGACAGCAGCTACGGCGGCTCGAGCCCGAGGCTGGGCAGCCGCCACGGGGCCTTCGGCGGCGGCGGGGAGGGGCGGAGCGGGGCGAGATGCAGCATAGAAACGGTCAACTAAAAGGCGAAGGTTGAGGGCGATCTCGGCGTTCGAACTCTTCTTACGCAAAGTTAAATGAGGGCTTGCCGTCCAGAGCCTTTCGTTCAGATGGTCCCTGCCGCTGAGATGGCGATCGCGCCCCTTCTTCCAGCGAGGTCGGGCCGGGATCGTCTTCCACGTATACTCGGAGCGGCGCGGTCAGGACAGCGGTTGTCGACTGGATGTTTCGCGCCAAGATCACCAAAATCGCTCCCACGTCAAAGCTTGAAACCCACTCCTCGTTTGTAGCTTTTGCGAGGGAGTTGTGGACGTCGACAATATGATCCAGTGGGGTGTATTCGTCTTCCCCGTCAAAGTGTCAGCCAGAGGAGAGAGTTGGCGATGTGTGGGGGTGAATGCTGAATGCGAGGGGGAAGAGGGGGAAGAGTCGTTGTGATAGACGAAGCGCGCTTTGGATAATAGGCGACCCAGGGCAGAGAGCTGAGAGCTGGCGTTGTGTGAAACGAAGGGTCACGGGAGGGTTGCTAGGCGCTCGTGGTCGCGTGCCTGAGAGGTCGGCGCGGTTACGCCTTAGATTGCCTGAGAGCCATGGCCCGTCGTCGTCGCATCGTCAATACCTGTCGACTTCCCCGCGGATAATATTCACATCTTCCTGTTGATTGGACTCCTCCTGGGCCTGGAGGTGCTTGGCGGTCGATGCGCACCCGCGTCTTCCTCTTCCTCTTCCTCAAGGCGTCGGCGCATCACTCACCCAGAGCCGGCGGCGGGTCTGCCCCTCGCAGCGACGCCAATAGTCCCCGATCTGGAACTTTGGTGCCATGATGCTGCGCAGCCCGTACACCGATAGTGGAAGTCGTACGCCGCGAAGTGAATAGAGTTGGTGCAAGAGAGCAGTGAAAATTCCTCTTCCGCCTGGCCCTAAATGGGGCGTCTGTAGTGGACCGCACACGTGATGTCGGCAGACCGAGGCCTCTCAACCTGGGAAGTGCGTCGTAAAGCCTCTGTGTTTGCAGGACTGTCGGATGGAAGCCCGACAGGCCGTACATGTAATATCGTGCAGCCCACCACCAGTAAGAATAAGTGTTCTCGGCGTGGCAGCGCGCCAATTCGTTGTCGTTTTCGGGGATGGTGCAGCCGTATGGCACCGACCATTCCGCTGGGCCCTTTGTACCGCCGGTTCGCACTCGTGGTATCAGTCCATGCTGTATCGAATCGGCTTCCTGACGACAACCATGAACTTGTCATCCAGGCGCCGGGCCGTAAGATGAGCATGGGGAGGCACGCCCTCACGGAGCCGTTCCGTGTCCTGCGCCGAATCAGGACGGGGGCAATCTCCAGAAAGTCTGTGCGCGTGATGCCATGGTGTATCATGTAGAGAGCGGGCCAGCAGGGCTTCAGCGGTACCTTGTATCAAAGTGTGATCCTTGCGTAACTTGATGTCGGAGCAGTGAGGAAGCGGGAGCGGCTCCGAGTCTGAGAGGGAGAAGCATGCGGTTAGATGGCGTTTCCATCTGTGAAAGCCTTGGAAGCCGGTAGCTCACGAACATGAGGGGGACAGTCCCTCGGCAGATCCATAATACCGAATTCATTGAGAATACTCTCCCCCCAGACTGCGCCTCTGACGACTGCCACGTCAGATTGGAGCCTCGTGTTGTACCATAATCGAACGTCGGTATCGTCATCTTTAGTCCCAACCTTAGCGAGGGTTCACAGCGCGAGCTTGGGCTTCGCCCCGCTTCTCTTCAAGAGGCTTCCGTACAATGGCCTGAGTGCAAACTGTATGCGTTGTGGTGGTAGTCGAGTCGAACGCGAGTGGCGGATATGGTCCGACACCTCCCAGGCATCTATCCCATCCCAGAATAACCTCCAGCGTATATCCCGGCCGGGGACAGAAGCCCACCGTCGGGACGACCAAGGCGCTGATCCGATAATGGTATCAGCAGCAAGTTGCCAACACTAGGCTGTAAAAGCAAAAGTGGTAGGATCGGAAGAGAGGATATACGTAGACAAGAAGTGAGGTTGAAGGCTAGAGAGAAGACTGTATGTATGAAGATGAAGAAAGAAGAAGATAAGGCGCCGGGAATGTCGTCACATCCTGGGAAACCTCGTAGATGCGTTATTTTAGCGAGTTGGGCCCTGCTGGCGCCGGCCGCGATTCGACTGTATGTGGCATGATTGAATTAAACGATGCGTCTTGTACATAAGCGTTCTCTTGTCTCTACTGCGTGCCATACAATTCACTAAAATTGGTTGGTGTCGGCTGGTTGCGCACAAACGGCGGGGCGTGGGTGGGTTGCCTTGCAAATAGAGAAATTGAGCCCTGCAACGCAGGCGTTACCCTGAACTCGTACTCGGCCATCTGGCTCTTGACGTCGCTGAGTTATATTTTGACCATGGCCAGAGCCTCGGCCATCTGTTTCACGATTATCCGGAGGCTCCAGCTGATCCTATTCCTGCTGTTCTTACGGTTGTTTTGGCGGCCGTCGCACTTGGACTGCCTTGGGTCGTTCTGGGGAAGGAGTCGAGCGAGTTCTCCAGTTGATGCGAGTATTCTAGTCCTTCCGAGGAGATGCTCATTTTATCCCTGCTGTGGGTCGTCTGTGGTCGAAGCTCGAGTCTCCGTCGCCGGGTCTCCGACAAGGGTTCCTCATCAGGCGGCTGTATCTGCGACCGTTTTATGGGTGGTGGGCGGCGGCGGGCGAGTTCGCGGGATCTTTCGTGGAACTTGATGAAGTTGCTTCGTTAAGACGTACATGTAGGATCCCCTCCAGCATTTCCACAGCCAGGTCGGGGCGCCCCAGAATCACTTCGTCGTCGCTGCTTTCGTCTCCCGAATGGCTCGTCGGGTTGACAGGAATGTCGTAAAAAGCAGGTCACCAAGCTGTATCTTTCAATGCAGCCGCCCGCCGCCGAGCGGCCGCACAGCCGACGGATTTATCCTTATGAATTGTCTTCACTTTCAGGAAGCCGGCCGCTCAGGGCGTGAGGCGCGATGGGTCCAGGTGGCGCCCAGTCACTGGAGCGACAAGCCCCAAGCCTCAGGGCCCACTGGGCCCACTGCGGAGCTGCCCCAGATAAGCGGCGACGTCATCCCGTTGCCCCGGCGCTTGCTTCTGAATTTTGTGTCGCTACCCGGACCCTTGGCCGCCTTCTTACACTTCCATCCTTAGGCTACCCCTGGGTATTCAGCATCTCCGTCGATCTTCGAGATGGCGGCGCCGTACATCCCCAACCTCCTCACCCTGCGAGGCGGCGGTCGCGGTGGAGGGAGAGGAGGCGGCAGACGCGACCCTGGAGAGCCTGGCACTGCGGCTTCTGGCGCTTCTCCAGATGCCATCATCCAGGACACGGACACAGATGCCGCCGTGTCGAGGCTAAGCATGGTCAATATGGGCTATTTCCATGACCAGTACGCCCGGTACTTTGTCACAGGTCCGCCGACGAGACGGTTGCCTATCATCAACCGAGGTATGCTTCTCGCCCGACGCTGTCATCCACTCACACACCACAGCGCTGACATGTCCAAGGCACATACGTGCGGGCTTTGGCGCTGGACTTGATTGTCGTTGCCTTTCTTTCTGAGACTCATTTCCCCGACGTCTACAGGCCCAAACAGGTCATATCCCTCGGCGCCGGCACTGACACGAGACCATTTCGGGTGCTCGAGATGCCCAATATGGCGGGGCTAATCTACCACGAACTCGATTTCGAGCCTACTTGCCGAAAAAAGTACCAAATTGTCCGGTCCACGCCGGGGCTGGCAAACTGTCTGCAAGAGCTGGACGCGACCGGAAATGGCTCGTGGAGCGCCAGACACCGCATGGGCGGCGAATACCACTGCCATGCAGCAGACCTCCGCAACATCCACACCGACTTTGCTTCGGCAATGCCCGCTTCGATTCGAACCGACGTGCCCACCCTCATCCTCTCCGAATGCTGCCTATGCTATCTCACCCAGCAAGACTCGGCGCGTATCTTGGACTTCTTCCAGTCGAGGATGGCTCGCTTGGCCATTATCATCTACGAGCCCATGCCCCTGGATGACATGTTTGGCAAGATCATGGTCTCGAACCTCAAGGCGCGCAAGATCAAGATGCCAAGCCTGGAGCAATACAAGGATCCCAAGGCCCAAGAAGGCCGCCTACGGGAGGCCGGCTTTTGGACGGTTGGCCATGCGACAATCAAGGATGCGTGGGAACAATGGGTTGATGCCGAACAAAAGGTGCGGCTAGACGTGCTCGAGGGGCTGGACGAGGTCGAGGAGTGGCAGCTGCTGGCAGCGCATTACGTGCTGGTGTGGGGGACCAAGGGAGCTGGATTCGGCTCGTTCGGGGAAACAATCATGGATAACATGGGTTGACACCAGGGAGTCGCGGGAAATGGCAAGTTTGCGCAAGACAAGACACCAACGTAGCGAGGCGTGCGGTGACGGGATACCACAGGAAGCATTGATGGGAGCAGTATGAGCTTCCTACAGCTGTGGTTATAGTGTCAGCGCATGGCGATACCGGAGCACGAGTAATAATGCACTTATCGGGTGTTGCTATCGGAAGTGGATCTCACGTGCAACCTTGCGGCGCACTACTCGTAGGTGCATGAACCTAACCTTATGCGTCACCTATGGGGCATGGAGCACCTTCTTTGTTCCTACCAGTGTTTCTCTCAACATCCATCCCATCTGTCGCCGCGCGAGCTTGGAACGACTGCCCTTGTAGAATAACGAAGCCTGGTAATTTTCTCTTTGGATTATCCATTTTGCGACACAATTGAGCCAAGACCACCGCTACTCATCGACACGACATCCCCGACGTCCAAGGAGGACGCCCTGCTGTTACCCCCGGGAAGAGTTGTGGCCCGCCAGCGTCACTTAGACGACCTGCCGTCTGGGGAGCGAAGGCAGCTAATACTACTCGCGAGGGCTGAAGAGCACAGGCAGAGCCTTACCTGGCTTGCAGCAGCTGCATTGGCAGTGAATGAGGCAAACTTGTTGTTGGCAGAGTCTCGGGACAGAGCCGCAAAGATGGCGGACTCCAAGGCGTACAAGTATCGCCAAGAAATCAGTCAGGTAAGTCACCTTTTGTCCAATGGCGCTCTCTTCGTTCCGCGCTTCGCTGGGGTTGGTGTGTGTGATGTCGGCTCTGGGTGCTGCAACACCAACGAAACCCGGCCACCGTAACAATGGAACATTTATTCGCGGACCTTGGCTTCGGGGAGGCATGAAAGTCAGCGACTGCACCTGGCGGACACGAGAGCTGGCTGTGGATCATTGCGTGGCGCATATTCTTCCGTCACTGGACGAGAGCGACCGGCAACTTCAGTTCATCCAGTCTACGATCGGACGAAGTTGGCACCTTGGATCTACCACACCTGACGGAAGCATCCTGGGCTGGAGCTGGAGGCAGAACACCCTCAACTATCCTCGAAAAGTGGAGGCAAAAGGAGGAGTCTATGTGCCTTTGCATCACGTGCAAAAGTCCTACCGGAGGCGGGTCTGGTGGTGGTGTTCTGAGCACTCTGTCCGAACAGCTCGACGGCTGGCACTCCTGGCTGCCAGCTGTCCGGCCCTTGGTTTCTGTCACCTGGCCGGCTAGCAGCCGGCACACAATCCTTGCATCTCGCAACAACATCCTGGCAAACCCGAGGCTCTCGTCGAATCTGGGGCCTCCACGAGATTTCCTCCCACAACACCAGCACACCAGTGCATTCCCTTCTCTGTCAACCTCGACCTACCAAGCCCACCTGGATCCGCTGCCCATCATGAGCATCTACCCACACCTCCAATCAATTGTTGCTACCCAGCCGCGACGCAGAGCGCAAGTGAAGAGGGACAAGATCGTTAACTCTACCCAACAGATGATGTACGTCTCTGGCGAGACCGCGGAGCCCTCCGTTGAAACCACGAGTATTATCGAGGACATCGTGCGGCAGCAGGTGATAGAATTGGTAAGACACCCAGTCGTGCAACCAATATTTCTCTCGTGCCAACGTCTTGAATAGCTTCGCAACTGCACGGAGCTGGCCTCGCGACGTGGATCCAAGTCCATCAGCACCAATGATCTCATCTTCCAGATTCGGCACGACCAGGCCAAAGTCTCCCGTCTTCGAACATTCCTTTCGTGGAAGGACGTGCGTAAAAACGTAAAGGACTCGGAAGACAAGGGCGCAGACGCCGACCTCGCCGCCGGTGACGACCCCGTCGGCGGTGTCGTCGGCGGCGGCGGCCCCGTCGACGAAGCCGCCAAGAAGAACAAAAAGGCCAAGATTGGCCTCCCCTGGGAGCCTGCATCGTACTACGCCGTCGAGGTGCCCGAGCGGGACGACGAAGAGGACGAGGACGAGGACGAGATGAACTACATCACCCTCCAGCGCCTCCGCAAGGCCGACGAGCGCACCAAGGTCATGACGCGCGAGGAGTACGTGACGTGGTCCGAGTACCGCCAGGCGTCCTTCACCTGGCGCAAGGGCAAGCGCTTCCGCGAGTGGGCGGGCTTCGGCATCGTCACCGACAGCAAGCCCTCGGACGACATCGTCGACATCCTCGGCTTCCTGACCTTTGAGATGGTCGCCACGCTGACCGAGATCGCGCTCAAGGCCAAGGAGCAGGAAGACATGGCGCGCGCCCAGAGCGGCGCCGACAACGCGGGGACCAAGAAGCGGAAGCATCAGCACGGCCTCTTCGACCCCCCCAGCGAGGGCAAGACGCCAATCGAGCCGCGGCACGTCCAGGAGGCGTTCCGCCGCTTCCAGCAGAGGCCCAAGAAGTCGCGTGCCATGCTCAACGGCACCAAGCTGGTGCAGCACACGCCGCTCAACATCATCTGACGGGCCTCCTCTTGCAGCACGGGGGGTCTGAGCCTGTTGGACAAGGTTACGGCGAAGGCGGCGTTGGGAAGGAAACGGTTCGGATTTGCTTTGCTGTAGCACGGTTTCGTGCTACCGGATATTCACGGCATGGTCTGTTCGGTAGATTACCCACTCACGAGGTACGCAGTGGGATTCCATGACGCAATGAGAGCACGCATGAAGTCAGACGTACAGTCTCAGCCTATTCGGGCCATTCAAATTTGCCGTAGCCAACTGAAAGCCATGTCCAGTTTACAACCGCAATGAGAAATGCCCCCAAACATCAACTCATCGTATGCAATCAAACACCCCCCGGACCCCCAGCCGTAAACGCCCGTCTCCTCACAACCGCGTTATCCTGCCGTAGCCGCGTCCCAACCCTCCGCAGGCTTCGCGGAATCCCGCCATCGTCTTCACTCTCAGTGTCGCCGTCACCGGCTCCATCGTTCCGTGCGCTGCTCGCCCCGAATCTCTCTGCCTGTTGCGACGCCGTGGCTGCTCTCCTGGGCGATAGGCCGGCTCTTGGGTCTTGCGCCGAAACAAGTGTGCTGTGCCCGTCTTCGTCTGCAAGCGCCGATGTCCCCGAGCGGACCTTGGCCATGGGTTCCTGGTTCGTTTCAACGTGTCGAATGTATTGCCTGTAGTTTGGCCGTTCCAGCATGCCGCTTCTGAAGGCGTTGACGCCCACCAGCAGCTTGACCAGCTCGACGAGTTCCTCGAGATACTCGATTATCTCCATCTGGCCAGCCGTGCTAGCGTTCCACGACAGAAATTTGCGTTTGGTGATTAGATCGGCCGTCTCCTCATCCAGCTCAGTCTTCGCCTCGCGGTTCTTGACCAGGTCTGGCTTGGAACCTCCCGAGTTGGACATGACAATATCACGGACGCGGTTGATTAGTCGCAGCTGCGCGAGCCGAGCCGATGGGATAAACTGCGGGAGCGGTAGCCAGGTCGTCAGAGCCTCGTCGACCGAAAACAGGATCAGTGTGCTACTGGCAGCCACATTCCTTCGGTATGCGTACACTTTGGGGTTCAGGTCCTCTAGGATGGAGGAGCCGTACACCCTGCGGAGCTGCACGACATTGTCCATTCGATCAATGATCTGATGAAGGACGTAGATGATCTCCTGGTAGATGGGCGCAATCGGCTTGAAGCTGCCCTTGAGGCGCGGCTCGCTGAGGCAAAAGGGGAGGAACGTCTCGGCGGCGGCGAGTGTCCCCTGCGCTTTGTCGCGGGCGTGGTCGAAGCGCGCGAGAAGCGCATGGGACCGGATGTTGGGACGCTCTGGTCCATCGATCCCGACAGCTAGAGCGGCTTGCATTTTCTGAACCTGACGGACCGAAGCAGACAGAGATTCCACCAGGCGGTCTCTCGCCCGGACTGGAGCAATGGCGATTTCGACCACCATGGCGACGAGACCACCAACGAGAAACGCAACAAGGCGTTTGTAGAAAACGTCGTACGCAGTCGAGCTCGCATTCACGGCGGCTTGATAGAGCGTGAGCTTCACACAAGGAGAGAATGGGGTGTGTGGCTTACCGAGAGCGACGACTACCATGGAAACAATAGAAATCATGCCAGCCTTGACATACTTGGTGGCAACCTGAATGTAGACAGAGGGTACGACCCCCAACAGCAAGATCACAACCACCGCAATGCGGTTGCCTCTCCCAATCTCGTTGGCGAGGTAGCCAACAACGCAGCCGAACACCACGCCAAACAGGCGAACGGCGAACACGACGAGTGAGGTGCCGATGGCCACCTCGAAGACCAGGATGAGTTGCATGGGAGCCCAGACGCCGCGAACATCGGTGTACCACGCGTTCCACGACGCCACAAATGCCGGCCAAGTGACAACAAAAACGGCAATGGCCAACTTGAGAGCATAGTCAAGATCATCCGAGCCTTGCGCCCACTCCATAATGTCGGCCGCCCCCGCCCTGGTTCTCGCTAACCACCCGGTATTCGCGGCCTTGGGTTTTCTCCTGGGCCTCTGTCTAGGTTCGACTGGTGCCTCTGATTTCCGCCATTCCCCGTTCTTGTTTTGGCCAATAGAAGACTCTTCATCAACGGTCCGCTTCGAAAGCACCTCGTTGCTTGATGGTGAGCTTTCACTTGGCGTCGAAGCTGCTGCTGCTCGTACGTCTTTGCCTGTGCGGGCAGCCTTTTTAGCCTTCTCAGGCAGAACCATGGCATCCGCCTCGCCTCCGGTGGAGAGCCACTGGCGAATGCTGGTGTACTGAGGCATCCAGAGACGCGAACGGTCATTGCGCCGTTGTCGTTTGTCAACGAGATATCGTGCATGACGGAGCATTGCCAGTATCTGGGCCGCAGAGTCACGAAACGCAAGGATGAAGGACGATACCAGGAAAGTCTCCATGCGAGGCATAAAGTCAACACACTGGCCTGTTTGATCCATCATAGCTCGTTTGAGTTCCTCGGCGGACCTCGTATCGAACAGCGTGAGCGAATCCGTGAACTGATCAATCCGCAAGTCGATCTCTTCCAGAGGTATGCCCTTGGGTGTAGGGGCGCCAGACGGAAGCGTTGGAACATCGAAGCAGTACGCTAGACACGACATCACCAGAGTAACAGCGTCGTTCAATGGCCCCTGGAAGTTTTGTACGGGGTCTTGGATGCGTGCAAGAATCGATTCGAGGAGGTGTGCACTGCCTGCCTCAATCTCTTTGACAGGCTTGACGCTGTCCACCTTGTCAAAATGGCTCTTCCTCTTCTTCACCCTTGGCCTTGCAGTTGGTGTGGGTTGCGGAGATTCCGCCGCAGGTTTTGGTGTGATGGGGGGTTCTTGTTCTTCCTTGCCTGCCGAAGACTCGTCCGTGTTGCCGTCCTTGCCGACAACGACAAACTTGTTCTCGCACGCGCCGATGAGGGTGATGATGTTTTGAACCATGCCGGCCATGTACTGCGTGCTGATCGGCTTCATCGCCATAGGCGGCAGAGACGAGATGGAAATCTCAAAGTTGACCTCGTCCTGCGCAGCCTTGCAGCGAGAAATCTGTGCTCGGAGTTTGGGCTTTTGCTCGGTGAGATGGGCCAAGGTAGTGAGGCAAGGAGGCACGGCAGCAAAGCTGGACTGACTCCTGGCCGTCTGAAAAGGGTTCGGGAACTCGGACATGAATTTTCGCACATGGCTCCTTCTCCTGCACTTCCCCTGTTTAGGGGTGTCACGGCCATTTTTGTCTGTCAAAGCAGCGCCGAGCCGGGGCTGCTGGCCCTTGGCCTCTTCCACATCGCCGCCGGGGGTTACAAACCAGTGGGTTGCTCTCGTCAAGGTGTCAATCGTGTCTGACAGGGTGTTGATTGTTGACGAACCTAGATAGCTGCTGGAAAGCTCTGGGAACATGGCGAGGTTGACAACCAGCAAGACACCGCCGCCAAGGAGGATAGGGATGTAGATGGTCGTGAAGAGAGTGGCTGTCGCGGTGCTGGGCAGTTGTATCGTCAACAGCGCTGCAACAAGAAGAAAGAAAACAAAGTTGAACAAGCGGGGGCTCGACGACCTCACATAGCCGTGAAGGAGGACGCAGACGAGAAGAAAGAGGGCCCGGATCGTGTAAGAGGCTGGTGGGTTGATGCCTTCGACCAGACTTGACAGGTACAGTCCGAGCAGCGACCACGCCAGCCCCAGCAGAGATCCAAAGAGAATCATCAACAAGGACTCGATCATGACGCCCATTCGTTGTCCGGGATGAGCGAAGACTGTGACCATTGGAGTCAGGAAGTTTGAGCTAGAATTGAAGGGGGGCAGGATGGCGATGATGACGGCGATGGCACAGGCGACTGAGCACTTGAGGATGCGCTGCCAGAGGGCATTGGTTTGCCAGTCGCCCCAGACGACCGCAACCAGCCTCCGGATGGGATTGGAGGACGCCATGACGGGCAGCGTCTCGAGGCTGATGCCATCTCAACGGCACGCAGCTGAGTACGGGGTTCCCGTTCAACAAGATTTTTCAAGGGCGGCGAACGAAATGTGGTGCAGTTCGATGCTGGCAGGCCGACACGTTCATGGCAATTGAAAGAGCAGTGGACGAATGGCAAGGCGGGGGGAGGAGAGAGGGCAGGATGCATGGTAGATAGCGCCTCGACGACACGCAAGGGACGCAGGGGGAGGCTGCAGCGCGAGATCGACAAGCAAAATGAGGTCATCTTGTCACGGGGAGGACATGGCCCGTGCATGCCCCACCACCACGTCCGTCGAGGTGTTTTCTGTATCTCACACAATCCACTGTGACTGACGGTATGCGTTGAAGTTCCAAGCATAGTCGCCAATCGCCTTCCGCAGTTGTTGGGGCTTTGCTGGAAACATGCACTAAGACAAGGGTGTGCTTGAACAAAGCTTGTTCGAGACGAACGCGTTCGTCCCTAACTGTCCCCGAGGCCCATCTCCGGAGGTCCTGGATCCGGTCGTCCAGGATCCCGCTATCGTGTGCGTTTGCGCCGCGCCTCTTCGAGGACTATGGGCTAAAGCTGTGCCTACATGGGCCTAACCAAGCTGGCCGTGGTAGCCTGAGGATCCCAGCTCTGCGCCTTTTGCTCTCTCCAGTTGCCGCTCCCAAGCGGGCATCGCCCACTTGACCATGTACTCCGATGCCATCAGCTGCTCGGCCGTAGGCCTCTCAGCAGGCTCAAATGCCAACATGGCCCTTAGAAGCTCCTCCAAAGACCTCATCTCTCCCCCTTCGACATCCCAGTCGCACGTCTCGGGTGTCTTGCCGCGTCCCATGTCCCACATGCGCTGATGCAGCGGTCGGAAGACGGGGGTGTAAATCCTCTTGATGTGGCGAATCCAGGAGCCATCCTGCTCAAAGAAATCCTTACGATTCTCCCAGTTATCCCACCAACGTGCGGGTGGTCGTCCCAGCGTGCTGATGATATCGGTAAAAATGTCGTCTCGGTCACAACAGAAGGATTCAAAGAGAGGCCGCTCGCCCAGAACTTCGTACAAATTAACTCCAAGCGTCCATATATCCGCAGCCAGAGTGATGGGTTCACGAAAGAAGTCTTCCGGGGGCAGGAAGAGAGGTGGCGTATGGAGCTTTGGGGCGCGCTCGGTAGCCAGAATAAATGAAGTCCCATAGTCGGATATTCTGACAATAGGGTCAATGAGCTTATCAGCGGCCATCTTCACGTGCATCGAATAGACAGCATACGGTGGCGCGTGAGGTTCGACTGGAGCGTCATCGACTCTTGTAATAGGGCAATTATCCAAACGGTAACGCTTGTACAGCTCGTCGGGGGTGAGCTTGTCAAGTTCTGGACCGCAAAGCAGAAAGTTTCTCAAATGCAGATCTGGGATTTGTGTGAGAATTGACGGAGTGAGCTCAGTTGGGAGCTGAGATGTTGAGCCTACCTCCATGACACATCCCTCGTGAGTGCAGATACGAGAGTCCCATGATGAGCTGAGCTGCGATGGACCTGGCAGTCTCCGTCGGAAACATGAAGTTCACCGAGTCTTCCTTGGATGCAGCAATGCTACAGCCGGCCGGTTCTTGTACGAGGCATGTGTGACGCCCGTTTGGGCCTTCGAACGAGAACTTGTCTAGGAGATGAGGGATGAGTCGCTGTCCTGGGTGCGTTGAGTCGACGTTGTGGAGTAGACCGAGGATTTCTCCTTCAGTGCTTTTCGAGGATTCACTAGCCACCAAGACCTTCAGCGAGACATAGCGTTCCAACTTTTTGTCTCGGGCCAGCCAAATTGTCGAGTAGCCACCAAAGCCAAGCTTGTGGACAACCTGGTATCGGCCGTCCTGGAAAGTGTCTCCGATGACGATTGGATGGTAGCCACCAATGGCGTAATTCTCAAAGTATTCCAGGTCGACCTCCGGGATGTAAACAGCCTGGGGCGGCTGAGATGTGTTGTTGGCCATGGAATGGGACCACCGAAGGGGCGAGCCTTGCCGACTGAAAATGGTGCCAAAGTACGGGGGAGAGAAGAAGGTGGCAATTCCAGCAGCCGATTGCCAACAAGACCGTCGTTGAAATAATCGCGGTTGGTAGCGGGCTCTCCGAACAGCGCGTATGACAGAGTGCCTCGAAGTAAGCCTCATGGTTGACCAGCTGAGTTGTCAAAGGTTCATGTTTGCATGCCAAGATGGCTGGGGAGGTCTCACGCGCCCGAAAAACTAGGACACTCTGACCCCGCTAAATTCGCCCACTTCCGACTGCGTCACGATGCAATTTTTATCGTTATTTTAACCGCGATAATTGATGGCCCTACTGATTGAAGCTATCGTGATAAAGGAAAAGTCTCCTAGTCTCTCTCTCTTGCCGCTCTTCCTCTGACCCGTGGCGCCGAGCAAGCTTTTCGTATCGCATTTCGATGAGCTTGTGATGGCGTCGTATCGAAGAAAAAAGGGATCGGTCTTTGCGAGGCGGTTTGTATATTCCTTCTTGCTTTCCTCGAGAGAGGTAAACACCTCGGTCCGCCCTACGTGCTGGAGCCATTGCTCCGCGCTGAATGTCATTGTCTTTGTAGTCTCTATGTCGGCGGCCGCCGCGGGAGGCATCGCGAGATGCAATTACCACCCGGGCCGCGGCAAGGACATTACGGTCATCAATCATCGCGATTAACATAACGATATTTTTTTTTTTTTCTGGTACATATTATAGAGCGAGTTTGTTGTTGGAACGGGCAAGCCACTTGAGGTGCCTGAGCCACAACTAATAAGCCTATTTAGGCCGCCTTGATGTCCACCTCCCCCAATGTTCTCCTTGATCTCCACTCGGGCGAGAGGCCACTCGGCGCGGTTCCATCTCTCGCTTACGAGACGATCTCTGAATGCTTTTGAGTCCGGCGTAGCGCATCTCGATGATGTCCTTGGCCCAAAAGAGGCATGACTCTGGAAGCCGGAGATGACAAGTCGGGAGTAGAGGGGGTCGGCGAGGAGAGTGCATCTGATAGAGAGGGGAGAGTCGGATTGTCGGGGTTGTCATTGCTTTGCGAGTCAAGGCAACTGACAGGAGGACTTTCCCAATCAAGGCTGCCGGCGCGGGCGCGCTTTCGACGTCTCCCCCTCTCTTCATCAGCTGCGACGTCCGCATACCACTCGTCGGCGTCACGCATGCCGTCCTCGTCCCCGTCTGCTCTGGGTGGTCTACTTCGCTTCTTCGGACTTGCGCTGCGTGATCCTCCACCGCCATAGAGACCGGTTAACTGCGTTCCCGGTACATCTTCAGCCTTCCATTCGACGTTGATCCCTTGGGAGTTCTGGTATCGAACAACGTATCGGAGCGTTCCTGACAGAACAAACGGCTTGACTAGCTGAAGGATAGTCCAGGCAAAGCGGGCAAAGAGGTATTCGCGACTCGTATTGTCGAGGTACTGTAGGGACGTGTTGTGGTACAAGCCCGAGAACTCCGCGACGTTGGCTCCGAAGACGTGAGCGACGTATGTTGCGGGAGTCGTCGCTGAGTCCTCGGCTGCAACGAACGCAGGCTTTGGCGAAATGGCAAAGAGACGCATATCGAAGGAACGGTGAATATCGGCCCTCAAGCGGACCAAATTCCGGGAGTCATTCACGTCCCGCATATCGACGCCGTACCGCGACATGCCGTTTTGCATGAACCAATCGCTTTCCTCCCTCGGCACAATATGGGCATTTGTGAGGCCATGTCCGTGGTTCGTCAACACACACCGTCTTGTTGTATCGGAAGAGGGACTGGAACTTGGTGTTGGCCAGGCGTCGGGGATGCGACCGTGAGGGAATTGCCAGTCTCGAAAGCTTGGTACGATGGGGTATCGGTATGTTGCTTGTTTTCAGAAAGTCAGTAAGGGGAGATCGAAAGGCTCCTGGGAAATGGATTGGGCAGTATGAAGGTGGCGGGAGAAAAGTTACCATCGGAATTGATGGCGAAGTAGTATTCGGTATCGGACAACACTCCATCCAATGGCACGACATCAAGCACGGGTCGCCTGCATTCCCGATCAAAGAATAGCTGCCCGCTTTCAAACGCATTGTTCGCGATTATCTGGCAGGCAAGGACCGCAGTCCGATGATGCAGGCCCAGTGTCTGGCCGTCGGCGTCAGCGGGGTCGATACGCGGAAGGCTGAAGAGCAGGTCTTGAGGCGGAGAGTAGGCAGCATGGTAGAACAAGATGTTACTGTTGCTACCGCAGTCTGTCGTTGGGGGAATGGCGAACGGAGGGCGACGGAGTGGAATGGGCGGCATGGCGCCTTTGCTATCCAGGACACGGATGAAGTTCGGGCTGTTGATGAGCCAAGTGACGGGAATCTTATTTCCCTCCTTCGACATCTAGGCCCCCCAACAAATCGGTGGGGCTAGACCCGGGACACTCTGACCCCGCTAAATTCGCCCTCCGACACCGTGCAATTTGATGTATCCTTCTTCCGACTTACGATATGATATTTTTTATTTTAACCGCGATGATTGATGACCTCGGCGGAATTCACCCAGCAGCCTCTCTGAAGGTTGGGGCACTCTGGGTTCCTGCTGGGTAGAGCGACTGCTGGATAGAGCGACAGCAAGCCGGGTATCTCCCACAAATCTCGCCCTTCACATCCTTCGTTGGGTCCTCAGGATCCTTGATCGTGATCCAGTTGCCTTCGGTCTTCCTAGAATCGGCGTGTCGCCTTCTTTGACTTGAAGGATTATACTCCTTGAGGCTGTCATCCCCTGCCGGAGACGCTGAACTGCCTTAGGTGCTCTGGCTTGACGGCACGTGCTCAGGCTCCTGCGTGCGGAGGGTCGAAGGGCCGGGACTCTCGTTTGATCACTCACTACCATGGCTTGGGGTGCCGGCATTCTGGCTCTGAGGCACGCGCCCTGGTTGGAAGACTCCGTGCTCCTCAAGGGTCGGCGCCTCGGTTTCCGTCCGGGGATGGGTTGCTCTGGCCCTGGCCCGGGTCACTAGTCTGAGCCGGGCCGGTGTCGTTCTGACGTTGTTCGGCGGAGCCATCCGCTCCCTGGTTTCCGCTGCTCATTCCGCTGGCTTGGCTCTGGTCGTCAGTCGTCCTGGCTGGTCCAGCCACCACCTTCGTTGTCGTCTCCGTTGTCGCCATCTCCATCGCCGCCGTCTCCGCCGTCCTCCGGCTCCGTGGCGGTGCTGGCCGGCGAGGGGCTATTCTTGCGCTTCGGCTTCTTCTTGACTTGGTAGGACTCATCGTGCTCTACGGCATTGGACTCGAGAACACGGATGAAGTCATCGCGCTGTAATCCTTCGTGTACGGAGCCACAGTAACAACGACACAAAATGGCGACCGTACCTGGTATTCCTGGATTGATAAAAGGTCCTCCAGCCCGGTCATAGTCCGTCAACGTGAATATAGAAGCCCGTGAGGTGTATCAAGACGCATCGATCTCCAGGCCGCCGGGAGCCCTCAACGAGGACACTTATCCTCCCCCACTAACCTGACGTTTGCCCGCTTGGATGGGTTCGTATGTTAGGAAATTAGCCATCTCGGTAAACCTAACGGGCCAAGTCTGACTCATATACTGACGGACCGTGCCCATGCTGCCGACCCTCACCCTTCCGATGCAAGATAAACGGGCGAATCCCTCGACTATGCCTCTGTTGGCATAAGAAAGGGGTTTGATCCCGGACCTCCAGTCTGGTCTCTTCCTGAAGTGGCAGAACTTCACCCACCGTCACTAGCCATTGACAACGTTGATCTTGAACCCGTCTGAATGCCTCGGGCGGATTGGGCGTCGATTGTTACCCTTCTCTATCGTGGCCTCAAGCTCTTCGGGTGTCAGCTCGGCGGGCGAGCGTCTCTCGTCCCCCGCGGGCTCGGCTTGGACATGGTGGAGGAGACGGGCATCCATGGTGATGAAATGGTTGCCGAAGAACCTAGGAAGCCCGGCAAAGGAGCCAAAAGGTTCTGAGGAGTGCCCGGAAAAAAACGCCCTGACGTCGCAGAAAAGGGGGTTTGAAATGGCGTGCATTCGTCAGTCGCGCTGTTAGGTTACTGTTTCCTGTTGGGTGCTTGGGGGCGGTTGTCTAGGTATCGCTGAGGTTATGTTCTTGGCGCTGTGTAGGTACGGTATTTAACACAGGGCCGAAACCTGTGGACCCGGCAGTCCAAAACTGGCCGCGACACACGACCGCTGGTTGTATTTTCCCACGATAGCCGCTGTAAAGTGACAACTTCAGGAATTCCGGTGGGGGGCAGCGACCCGTAGCGGTGCACTGTGGTGTGCTGAGGCGGCCAGCTTGACGTCTACGAGCAGTCCTGTAGCCATAAATATATTTATTTGGTGCACATAGTAGACTTTATAATCTTCCGAGCTTGTTGCTGGAACGGCAAGCCACTGAGGTGCCTGAGCCACAGTTACATGCCACCCACTGCACCGCAAGCTCCGGAGGTCGTTCAGAGCATATATTTCGTAAAAGCGTTCTCGGTGCTCAAGCTCCAGAATGAGACGTAGAGCCAGTTTCACGCATAAGAAACAAGTCTACCTACTTTTAATCGAATATATGTCGTCACATTTCGTCCTCTTCGTGGCCTCATTCACCCCTGGTCTGGCCAATGACATTGCGCTACCGCTGACATCATCTCGCGACCTCACCTTAACTTCAACGACGCCTCTCCAAGACTCCAAACCGTCCGCCAACCCCCTCGACCGAAGGCGCCGCGACGGCCCCCAATCGCCTCACGATGCTGTCCTTCATCCTCATACAAAACCGGCAGTCCGTATCCCCCCTCCCCCCGCAGCTCGGCGCCGCAACGCCAGCTAACCAGCCCCGTGTACAGGGGCAAGACCCGGCTCGCAAAGTGGTACGCCCCCTACAGCGACGAGCAGAAGGTCAAGCTCAAGGGCGAGGTGCACCGCCTCATCGCCCCCCGCGACCAAAAGTACCAGTCCAACTTCGTCGAGTTCCGCAACAACAAGATCGTCTACCGCCGATACGCGGGGCTCTTCTTCTGCGCCTGCGTCGACACAAACGACAACGAGCTCGCCTACCTCGAGGCCATCCACTTCTTCGTCGAGGTCCTCGACGCCTTCTTTGGCAACGTCTGCGAGCTCGACCTCGTCTTCAACTTCTACAAGGTCTACGCCATCCTCGACGAGGTGTTCCTAGCCGGCGAGATTGAGGAGACGAGCAAGCAGGTCGTGCTGACGCGGCTGGAGCACCTGGACAAGCTGGAATAGGGGCCTGTGGTCGGGGAAGCGGGTGGGTGCACACACCACTTGCAAGGGAACGTACGGAAATGGTGGCGGCGTCTGGGAATCAGTCTCTCTGCGCATTACCCAAGGGACGAGGCATCACCGACGGCGTATTGGCGTATATCAAGTTGGCACACTCTGAATCGAAAAACCCATCCGCCGCGCGCGGTTGTCTTGATCACCGACCCGACCCTGTCACTCCATACATCTTCTCAACGCCTCTTTCAGCTCCCCTCACTCCGCAGCCTTCTTCTCCTCGGCCGCCTTCTCCGCAGCCTCCTTCTCCGCGGCCGCCTTCTCCGCAGCCTCCTTCTCCGCGGCCGCCTTCTCCGCAGCCTCCTTCTCCTCGGCCACCTTCTTCTCCGCGTCCAGATCATCCCACATCTCCAGCGCCATCTTACGCACCGCCCGGAGGACTGGGGCGTTGTCCCTGTTTTGGAACACCGTCTGGGTTACCGCGGTGTACCAGCGATCGAAAGCCTGATTGGCGATAGCGCTTAGCTCGACTGAAGTCGGAGCCTTCACCGTGCCTGCGGGAGGACCGCTGTTCTCCATCTCCTCGTCCGCGCTGGACGCAGCAGCCGGCAGAGCCTTCGGCTTGGAACGCGCTGGCTCGACCAGCGCTCCCAGGACGGGGATCCGACCGCGACCCGTCTGGGTCATCTGCTTCTTCGCGACGCGCCCAGTCATGAGCACGCTGGCCGGCGCCGGCTCCCGCGTCGCAGTCTCCAGCGCGATTTCGTTTGAGAGTCGCGCGAGAAATTCGTCGGCTTTCCCCCGGGCCTCTTTCTCGGCTTCGGTCATCTGGTTGACCGGCTTCAGCTTGAACTCGTCATCGTCCTGTGTTGCATGCAAGTTAGCTCGTGACGCCGGCTTGGGGACAGACTTCGATCGACTCACGTCTTTCTAAGGCGACAGACGGCCGTCCGTCCGGGCGCCTCGGTTGCGCCCAGAACCACGAGTCCCTGCTCCAAGGTCTAACTTGCTGCCTGGCTTGCCTTGGGTGTCTGTGCCCCGGAGACCACCTAGGGGGGCAGGTTGCTGCTGCTGCTGCTGATTGGCGCCTCGGGTCGAAGGGCGATACGAATCGGTCTTTCTGCCGCGGCAAGGGACTGGGGTCTGGGGTGAGACTGGCTCCGCCATTGGCGTGTGAGAACTTGGGGACGAACCGGAACCGTATCCAATGTTTCTGCCAGGACAAGTTCTGCTGGAATGGCCTTTGCTGCCGCAGGTCTGGCATTTATTGGCTGGACAATTGCCAGGGTAGTGGCCTGGGACACTGTTAGAAACTTGTGCATCATCTCATGAGAATACCACTTACCCTTGCCGTTGCATCGCCTACAGACGTGCTGGACCTCTTCCGCTTCGTACACCTCGGGCGGGAGCTCCTCGAATGTCAGTTCATCACCCGGATTCGAGGTCGTGTTGCCAGCGGCCCTCACCATTCCGTAACCGGGGTATCTGCTACTGGACCCGGTAGGGGTTGGGTAGTCATTCGATGAATACGAGTAGGCATCCGTGGACAGGTCTCCGAACTCGTCGAAGGTTCCTTGAAGGACTGGGGCGGGAGTAGGGGGGAGCATGGCGTCAACATCCATGGCGGCGTCGGGATTTTCTCCGGGGAAAGAAGCAGCAATCTCGTCGTAGATGGCCTGTCGCACATCGCGGACCTTGTCAGGGGACATGGCGACGTACCATTTATCCAAGGCAGTGAGGGCAGCCCGCATCCAGGCGACCTGGAGATCGGTCTTCTTGCAGCCGAGGCGAGCCAGGTAGTGGCACCAGCGCTGGACGACATGAGGGGGTGGCACGGCGGCCTCGCGGAACGCCTGCTCCTGCATCCAGGTAGCGTAGATGGAGGCAATGCTGGCAGGGGAAAGTTGGAACTGAGCAGCAGTGAGACGACGTTCGAGGTTCTCCTGTCGCATGGGTGCGAGGTCAGCCAGACTGCGGAACCCGTTCAAACCGACCACCTCGCGGATGTTCCAGAGGATTTGCTCTTTCGAGTCCATGACGATGAGGGGGTGGGGGGGGCGGGCGACGAGACTCCTCGCGAGAACAACGTGCAGAAGGGGCTCGGATCCAATCCGAATGTGCAAGGGGGCCGTTGGCGATGGCTTCCTGCTAGAGAGCAAGAGGGATCTAGGCTGGATGCGATGCACTTGATGACGTTGGTTGCGAAGCGGGCGCGTTGTGACGAAACCAAAACCACACAGGGGAAGCGAGGTGGAAGCGGAGAAGAGTTTTCAGATCAAAACAACAACGCGCAGAATTTATTGTCAAGAGAGCGGTGCGCGGCGTTAAAACCAGGCTGCGAGCTGTGGGCAGCTGGCTGTTCACAGCTGCTAATCGTTGCCACGCCGGCAACGGTCTGTTCAGACAAGTGCAGCGCGGGACGGGACAAGGCTGCAAATTCATCCGCCGTGTTCAAAACCCCATGCCGCAAAGGCTCTCGGCTCGGCATGTCCAGAGACGCACATCGGCCTCTATCATCGCTTCTTGAGCGCCGCGAACCTCCTCTCCAAGTCGCTGATGTCCGGCACCGCCCCTTCTGGCTCCTTCTTCGTGGCCGCGCTCTCCATCTTCTTGTTCGGTTTCAGCTCCATCGACCCCAGCGTCACCTTGGGGTGCACGTTGTCCGTCGTCATCCTCGGGGCGTCACCATCAGCGGACTCCTCGGGCCGTCGAAGCCCCTCGGCGGCGTTGCGCGACTCAGCTCCTGCTCGCCCTTTGACAGTCTCCGTTCGGCTGCGAGGGGCTCATTCAGGACCCTCTGCGCCTGTCCTCCCGAGGCGTCGTCGTCGTCGGCGTCGTCTATCAGGTCAGGAGGCGGGGGGGTTGCCCTCGCGCCCCTCGGCCAGTCCACGCCGTATGCCTTTGCAATCTCCTCCAGATACCCCTGGACCAGCTCCCTCTTGGGCGGCTCCACGCTGAGTTTCCTGACAACCTTGTCGTTGACCTTGCCGTCGGCGTTCTCCATGGCCGCCAGCACAAACTCCTTGCCGTACTTGTCCGCGAGCAGCACCCGCACCGTCCCCAGCTCCTTGATCTCCGTCTTGGGCGCCGCGTAGATGATGCTCTTGATGGCCTCTTCCAGGCCCGGATCGCACACGGGGCCCTCGAGCAGGCCCGCGCGCGCCAGCAGCAGCTCGCAGTATAGCTCCAGCAGCTCGTGCAGCTCGCTGGTGATGTCGGAGCGTATGATGTTTTCGACGCGGATCGTCGCGGAGTCGATCTTTCCCGCCTCCAGCAGCTGCGCCATGGCTCTCCGATGCGTCTTTCCCAGCTGCTCGTCGCGCTGCTGCACCATCCGCAGCCGCGCGATGGCGAGCTTGAGCTGCACCTTGAGCTTCGTCTGCGACGCGCGTTAGCCACCATTGCGTCACTGATCCATGGCGGGGTGCTCGGGACGCACCACGAGCGTCGCCTGCGGAGCCATGGTGAGCGTCTTGGTTGGGGGCTGTGACAACGGGCACGCAGACAGTCGGCGCGGCCGAGGATGATTGATTGCAAAGGGGAACAAGGCTATTGTTACTCCGTACCTACAGTTGAAGTAGACCCCGTCGTCAGCCGCAGACAGGCAGACGCTCCTCGTTGCGGGGCGCATTACTCGGTACCCCGCCACAGCCTCCATCTGGACGCCCACCACGAACTACGACCATCATCTCCAGCGACGCAGGGCGGCCCCGTAGCTCGCCCATCCACGCGCTTGATGCAGAAACACAGTTTCTACAAATAGACCCCGGCGCCGACGGAGCCTGTATGCCTGTCTATTGAACCCCCTGCTGACAAGAGAGTTGGACACTTGCCGGGGTTGCCGGTATCGTCCTGGCCTTGCCGCAACACCGGACAAACCACAGCTGGGAAACAGCTCCACAAACTCCCTGAAATCCTTCATCGCCATATTAACGCCCCGGCCCAATGCCAAGTTCCCGGATCCTTTGTTTGAAACGTCTTATCGCACACTGCCAGGTAGGGGGTTCGCGGACCGGTCCTGGAAGTCGGTCCGCCGGCTCCCCACCAGACATCTACTCCGGCTCGGTATCCTCGACAACCGGGGGGATCCCATCAACAGCCTCTCCCTGGAAGACATCCGTCCCCTCGTATGTCACTCGTCGCCATCCGCACGCCTCATTACCGTCCTTGATCCATTCCATCGTCGGAAAGTAGTGGTCGTTCTTCTTCATGGTGATGACCCACGGTACACTATCGAACGTCACCGCCTTGAGACGGAAGTCTGACATCTGTTAGCATTGACCACATTGTCGCGGGGCACAGGGGTAGACTTGCAAGTATTGTCAGGAATCCTGCGGGTTGCCTGGATAAACGATTCCAGATCAGGAGTCGGTTGTCCGTTGACATGCGTGATGAAGTTTGTCGGGGCAACGCCATACTGGTAGGCCGGCGAGCCACGGATCCGGCTGGACACATACACCTCGCTGTGAAGCTTGCTGATCTGCTGCCGCACTGCCTGGTGCGGGCGATGAAGAACAGCACCACAAAAGGACACGGCATGGTCCGTCTCCATATCCCTGGCAGCAACAGTCGGCAGCTGCATCTGCAGCTCCTCGCACTCCCGGACAATGACGGCATCCAGCACCTCGTTAGAGTACATGACATCAAAGTTCGATATCGTGGTGCAAATCTTGCCGTTCAAGGTCAGGATGATGTCTCCTTCGAGCAGGGACACTGGGTGCTCGCCCCGCTCGAACGTCCTCTTGCTGACCATAAACAGCTGATGGTGCGATCGATTCGCCTGCGTCACCTTCTTGATCCATTCATCCGAAACTCCCATCACACGGGCCTGCGACATCTGCACGGATCTGAACTCCACCGACAGCATGCGCAGCTGAGGAGTCTCGCCCTTTTGGATGCTCGAAATGACGGGCAGCAGAGTCGGCGTGCCCAGACCCAGGTAGTATTCCTCGTCCCGCTGGCTGCAAGGCGATCGTTCGCCGAGATATGACAGCCAGAGCGCTTGCACAGTCCCGTCGGGAGCCACGAGAACGCCGCTGTTGCAGGTGGAGCCAAGGTTGCTGTCAATCGTGATGGCATCAACGTTGACGGCGCGGTATCGCGGTGCTCCCGAGTTCGCCGGGATCGCAACAGCGGTGATCTCGGTGACGGTGGTGGCGCCGTGCACAACTCGTCCGATTCTGTTGTAGCCCAGGAAATATGTCTTGGCGCCTTGGGTGAGATGCTCGCCGCTCAGGCTGGCGCTCTTGACGGGAGCGTCGACGAGGGCCGGGTCGTACTTGATGATGGCGTAATTCTGGAGCGGATGCAGGAAGACTACTTTGGCCTCCACGATGATGGAGTCTGCAATTGTAATGGTAATATCGCAGAGGTCGTAAGGGACAATGGCCCTGGAGATGAGAACGATGCCCTTGTCAGCATCAATGACCAGCCCCATGCCCCATCTACGGTTCTTGGGGAAACCATCCAGCTTGACAGGCATGGTGCAGTTGACGTGGACGAAACTTCGGATCAGATCTGCAATACCGGGGTGCGGCATGTGGTCCAGCTCAATGAACGAGGCCGATCGTCGGACGGGGGCCACTGGAGGGAGCGGGTCTCCCAAATCCGTAAAGTCCCACCAGCCCGTCTCGTCGTTTCGAATAGCCATCTTCATCTTCGACGACCAGTGTCGGTCCACGTAAATAACGGTCGTGTTGAGAGTGTGAAGGTCTCGCAAATGCTTGTAGGTGACAACGATCCTGGCCCGGTCGGGAATGTCCTTCATTACCTCGATGAAGCTGTCGAGATTTGAGACTTTCTTGTGATCGACAGTCTGGATGATCCATCCGTTGTCGGTGTTGTCGAACCTAAACGACCCAGCCGACTCGCACACATAGACTCCTTTCACAGGGACTGCGTAGAGTCGAGCTTGCTGATACGACAGGTTGTGGAAGCTTGCGCCAGCCACCGTGACGAAGCGGTCGGGCGTGATGCTGTGAAGATCTCCGACTTCAATCTGCACCTCGATGTCCTGACCACCACGCTGCAGCTGGAGCTTGATCGGCTTTCCAACATTCGAGTCCAGGATGTCGTCCAAACGAATGAACTGGGTAATGAGCTCTCCGTTCACCTTGACGACGACATCGCCTTCCTCGATCTTCCCGTGCGAGGGGCCAGAAGGCAGTACGATCTCAGCCACCAGCATGTTTGTCGCGTCCGGGAACGCTTCTCGCATGGCAGCCTCCCATGGCGGGCTAAGTCCCAGCCTGCGGCATTCATCGAACGGCTTGAGCAAGAACTGACACTGGATATCGCCACGCGTGACAGGCTTGCCCTGTTGAATGCACTGAAGAGCACGCAGGGGACGGTCTAGAGGCAGGAAGTAGTCGGTCGACGCGCCGTCGGAGCGGCCGCCTGCCTGCAAGGCAACCGCCGAACCGTCTTTGCTCACGACCGGACTGCCAGAGCTGCCTCCGCTAGCGGCGGCATTGGCCTGGTAGTAGCACGTGTTGAAGTCACTGTACCCTTCGCCGTACTCGGGTGCGTTTCGGTCCAGGCGGCTGATGACGCCAGACAGGATACTGAGCTTTTCGCCGGCATCGTTGCCCACAACCCGAATCTCGACGCCGACTGGTAAATGCGTGTTAGCTGATGCTCCAAGATGGACGCCTGCGGCGCGGTGCTGGAGCACATTACCTTTGGCTTGGTCTGGGCTCAGGTCCAGGCCATCAACGTGCATGTACTTGATGGCCTTGGGGTCGTAGCGGAGGATACCGAAATCGTGGACGGGGTCGCGGTACACGGGATAGCAGTCGACTTCTTCGTGGTTATCGAATACGCAGTGACCCCAGAAGGGGCCAGCGCCGACGACATGCCGATTCGTCAGGATGTACCTGTGGAACGAGCACACGTCAGCGATGAGCCATACAAGCAGTGAGAAACACGTTGTATCACGTACCCTCGCTCCGAATCGACAACGAAGCCAGTTGCCTCACTCGTCAAGGCAGGGTCGGTGTCGAAAGAGCATGTCTGGCAGAAGCGGATGGCGACGACGTTGCGGACGACCTTTTGGATAGTGTCCTGCCATTCCCCCAGGCTGCCGGGCGTGTCGATGTAGATGGGGGCATGGAGGTCGTCTGACAGCTCAGAATCGTCATCGTAAACTTCGACGTCGGGGGTGTTGTCGTCGGCCGAGAGCTTGCCGTTGAGCGATCTCTTCGCAGGCGGCACGTGGTCAGGCGAGGCTGGGGCCTTCCTCTTGCCCGCGGCCGACGCTCGTGAACCGTTCATGATGGGTAAGGGTGCCGGAAGGAGTCTCGCGACTTGGGGGGCCGCAAGAATCCAGGAGACGTTCGGGAGTGGCGCGTCCGTCGACGAGACGGTGCGGGAGGCAGATGCGGAATTGTTTTATGCGCCGGGCGTACGCTTGCACGCCAGAAGGCTCCAGGAGTCGTGGCAGCGCGGCGCGCTGCAGGATCGTCGGGCTCGTGATGATTCCGTCAGCGCGGCGGAGGGTGGCAGCGCATACAGACAAGAGGATAGCGCGCCTGAGAGAGAGACTGTCGCCGGCGTGGTGTTGCAAAGGATGGTGGATGGACTGGCAGCCCATGTGATGAGTCGGGGAAAAATGGATGCAACTTGGACAGCCTGGGTGGATCAGCAGGTACTCACCACTTGGCCCACCCAACCAGTGCTGTGCCTTATGTAAGGCGACACGAAACCCCTGCAATCCGTCCATCTTCACCTCCACCGGCGCGCCACCCATCAAGTGGATGGGCGGATAACCTGGATGGCACCCTTTCCCCAGTCTTCCCGGCGCCAAGTTCCTCACTGCCCAGCATTGCACTGGAGGGGTTGACGCACATAAAATCGCTGCCCGCCTCGCCACTCCCGAACTGGTGTGGTGCTCGTTGACGACACGACGGGTCCCAATAGATCCACGGGGCCCCGTGGATTTAATTCCGGGGATTATATCAACGCCGGCCGCCACCAAATGTATGCCACGTAGGCCTAGCATCACCAATAGCCTCACACTAATAGCCTCACAGGCGCAACACACGCAAGACGGAGCCAAATTCCCAGATGACCGAGCTACCTTATTAAGTAAAGCTAAAGCCTTTGCAATGTAGATGTATACGGCAAGTGCCCGAGCAAGCAGCTTCTAGCTTTACTTCTTTAAGTAGAGGCAATAAGGGTTGCGGGACCTACCTTCCGTTAGCTCTAGCCAACGAACGACGCATCGTCAACAATACATCCATGCATATATCCCAGGCATCGCAGGCACGGCAAGCATCGCAGGCACGGCAGACATGGCGGGCTTACAGGCTCGCAGGCTTACAGGCTCGCAGGCTTACAGGCTCGCAGGTACGCACACACGCAGGCATCACGGGCTCGCAGGCATCACGGGCTCGTAGGCTTATAGGTACGCAGGCATCGCACCACGCAGGCACGTAAGTACGCAGGCACGCAGGCACGCAGGCATCGCGGGCATCACGGGCTCACAGGCACGCAGGCACGTAGGTATCGCCGCCGAAGACACTCACTTTTAGCTTTACTTACGCCTATGATAGCAGTCTTCTATTAGCATCGGGTATTTTATTGTTGAGGGTTTTTGTGTGCACGGGTGTTTTATAGTCCGTCGGCACGTCTATTCCATCGTTCGAGAGGTCAATCCAGAGGTCTCGTATTAGAATCGGCCGGCGGTCGCCTTTTCATGCTTTGATTTAAGGCAATTGACCCTAATGATGATAATGATGATGACGATGACGATGATGCCTTTGTGGTGTTGAGGGTTGCCTACAAAATCCCCACGGGACCCCGTGGATCTATTGGGACCCCGACACGACGTCTTGCTTCAAGGGCGTTTACTTCCTCGAGCGGCTGTATGTCTCAGTCATCCATCATGCCACCACTTCGTCCCTCAAAGACATAAAACTGGATACGGCACTGGCTGTCCATCTCAACACCTCTTCGTCTCGTGAGAGCCACGGGAGGGGCTTGCCCACCACCCCGCCGTGCAGCCATCTGTCAAGAACAGTGTGCCACACCCTGTCCCAAGTCCAAGAACTGCTGCGTAGATGGCTGCGACGCCAGCAAAAGCCGACACTCGTCATGTGACGGTTGCCGAAATGGCTAGGCCGATTTGTCGTGTCGATCGTCAAACGCAGCAGGTGCCGATTAGCAAGAGCAACATGAAAGGTCCGCCGGGTGTCTCTTCCCAGAGGAGGTCTCAAAGTGAAAACGAAAGGGATGTGCTGATGCGCAGGGAGAAACCTTGCCAGAGCTGAGGCCATCTTGCAAGTTGCGGCTTGAGTGTGCTATCAGCGAGGTATCCCTCCCTATTCTCGCGATGTCTCAAGGCACAAACGCAATCGTAATCGACGAAGATGCTTCCAACCCAATACGAACCAACCGAAACTGTACCAAACCACTCAACAAGTGATTCAACCCCCCCCCCCCAATAAACAATTGTACCCCTCTGAAGCAAGCAAAGGTTCGCGGGCGGCATCAAAGACACAGAGGAATCCTCAACCCCTCAACTCCCCAACTACCGGGACCAGATCGAGCCTAACAGCGACCTCGAGCAGAGCTAGATCTCCACAGCAGATTCGTAGTCCAAGCCATCCTTGATCACGGCATCGGCCTCATCCTCCGAGACGGCCTTCTTGATCTTCTTCGCGGCGCTGTTGCTGGCTGCGCGAGCTATGAACCCAAGAGTCAGTGTCTGTGAGCAAATAAGACAAGGGTTAAATGGCATAACTTACCGGCGAGAGTTCGCTTCCTGGGGGTGGCTGGGGTAGGCTTTGCTTCGGCCTCGCCTTCATCATCACTTGCGCCAAGAGTGATAGATGCCGCCGACTTCTCAACCTTCTTGGCGCGGCCCTTACGTGCTGGAGTCCATGTCAGTTACGTTCATTTAGCTCGGGATCCAACAAGTTGCTTACGGGTAGACGGCTTGGGCTTCGTCGGAGTCCCTCCGTTTTCGCCATCCTCTGCGGCCTCGATCTCGGAGATTTCCTTGTTGATCTTGGTCCACATGTTCTGAAGCGACTTTGTGGTACGACCGGCCATGTTGATCCTGGACCAGTTCATCGTCTTGCCATCGTCGCGAAGCTGGGCAATGATTCGAAGCAAGAATTGAAACTAGAATAATTAGTTAGAGGGAATAGGAAATAGCTACTGCGGCGACGTACCTTGGCTTCATCGGTCCAGGGGAGAGGCTTGCCAGGAGTTCCCTCGGTGTCCGACATGTTGGGCAGTTGAAGAGATGGGGTAAATGATTGGATAGTAAGAAGCTATGAATGAAGTAGTGCGAGATTGGGGATAAAAGCTTGGGCTTGCGTGCAAGGCGGAGTCGCAATTGTGGGAGCAGAGAGTCGAGAAACGACAAAGGAAGAGGTGTTGTTGTGTGAAGAGAAGAGGGGGGCGAGAACGGGTGGCAGAAGATGCGCCTTTTATAATTGGGGGAAATAGCGTCTGATATGTGTGCACAATGATTCAGAGAGCGCTGAGCAGAGAGGGGAAACCTGCTCAACTGGCGCGACTGCGAGGCCGAGGTGCCAGCTCGGTTCTGTTTACTTGCTATGGCAACGCTGCCTTAGGCAAGTCGAACAGCACTATGACTCTGACGTAGCGCGCAGCTGGCAGCGGAGAAGCATTCAAGTTAGAGTCAGAAGTTAGAGAACAGTTGATACGTTTCGAAGAAGCAGTCGCAGCAGGACAGGGCAACGAGTCATCTGCCAGTTCAGTTTGCCGTGAGCTTGTCAAGAGTCCCAGGGCATTTTACAAACTTGTACTGTTGCGGAATTCCTTTTTTTTAGCAAGTTACGCGGCCAAAGAGAAAGGCAATCCTCGCAACAATAACGAAGCTCTCTCTAGTCCAGCCTGGCGATGCGCGCGCAAGCGGGTGGTTAGTACAGCGCACAGGAACACAAGACGACCGCCAGGTGCCAGCAGCCAGCCGTCAAGGCTACCCAGGAGCTCTTTCTCCCGCAGCACAGCTGTAGACACTGCCGTACTTTCTGCCGCAGAATCTTGGTCCTTTCAACCGCGACAGAGCTGCACGTACAGCAGCTCTACCCGCATCTTGACCTGCGCCCTCCAGACTGAGCAACTTCTTATTGAGCTGGAAGACTCTCGCTGCTGAAACAAAGCATCATCGAAAACTATAACACACGGAATCATCACAAACATGTTTCCAGATGGCACAGGTCTTGTTCAGTTCTATAGGTACAAGCGTATCTCACAATCCAACTCCCCGATTGCTGCCGAGGAGGAGACTCTCATCAACCACCACCCCTAAAAACCCTTTCTCTATACCAACCTCGCCTCCCCAGTCCAACTTCCGCCATCACTCGCCGACTCTAGATAACCTAGAGTAAAACAGTTAGACAAGGTGATGAACAAGACCTCCAGAGCATACAAAGACAGCTCCGTGGCTTGCACAAGTCGTACCGTAATTCATTGGACACAAGTCGAGCGCTTCAGAGCTACGAGGCTGAATCGCATACCACGAGGTAGCACTCATACCTTCATAGCCCGATTCACCCAACTTCCGTGTCGATTTCCCCAACTCTCCCTCCCCTGATGTGCCAAATTACCTCTCAACTCTAAACAAGATGTAGTAGTCGTAGCCGTGATATAGGTATCGTATCTGACGATGAGCAAAGAAAAATGCAAGGAATACACCTTTCGAGATGAGAAGATGTGAATAGCCAGCCTTGTCAACCAGCTCTCGCGTCCGTACGCCAACCCCCTAATAACCATGAATGGTTTTACTTCATCTTTTCTCTGAACGCCATGAACTCTCGGAACCGCTGCCCGTGCTCTTCGCACGTAGCGTTCCAACGCCGTTGAACATCGTTGTCCTGCTGGACCCAGTTGTAGTATTCCTGGATGTCGCCGTCGCCGCGGGCTCCCAAGAATGCATATCCCTTCGAGGATCTGGTTCGAGCAATGAGAACCTTGCGAGTGGCGAAGTGATCGACCACCTTTCCGTTGAAGTCGTCCCACTGCTGAAGGTAGCTCTCAAAGTCCGCAAGATACTTGCTCCAAGATACGACATTTGGCTTCATGCCTTCGATGGCAACAGTAGGTGGGAGACGCGGTGCCTCGGGAGCCGTTGGGAAGACCAAAGGCTGAGCCTTGGGCAGTTTGATCGGAAGTTCCTCCGACGCCTTGCTCTCGAAAGGCAAGTTATCCTTGAGGTCCGTAAACGACCTGAGGCCGACCTTTTGCTGAGCAAAGGGGGGGAGATTTTTCAGGTCCGCAAAGCTGGCTATGAATTCCTCGCTGTCCTCGGACCCACCAGCATTTGCATTAATGGGAATCTTTTCTGGTCGCGCAGGTCCGGCATCACCTGTCATGGCATCGACGTTCCCAGGCCGCCATTCAGGCCGCGAGGGCTCGACATGAATGTTTCGCGCGCTGCCGGGTTGGATAGGAGGCACTGTTGGAGCAGACGGCGGCGAATCGATATCCATGGCCTGAGGGCTTTCCGCTCCACAGGACTTTGTTTGCGCATTCCGTCCTCGCCAATCGTAGGTTTCGTCATCGCTGCTGCTTTCGACCACGGCGGCATTTCCTGCGGTCGGCTTGACCTTGACCTTCTTAGAGTTCGCGCGGCTCGACCGTGTGGGCGAAGCTGATGCACCAGGGGTTGGCTGCGGCACAAAAGTCTGCGGTCCGAACTTGTCACTCCAGCCACTCGCGTTGAAAGCGCTCGAGGATGCCTCCGATTGAGGCTGGGCGTTAGCACTCTCGGTTCGTTGCATAGTTGGGCGCTTCAAGGGCGAGCGGCGATTGGCGCGGCCGCCAGAGAGAGGTCGACCAGTTTGGTTACCATCTTGCTCACCGTTGCCAGCGCTGAATTGCCATGTATTTGAACCATCGTCGTTGACAAACTGCGTGTTGATGTCATCGACGCTGCTCTTGGCAAATCGGCTTGGGTCTGTCGTGGGCGATGTTTGCTCAAACGCGTCATCGCCGACTGGAAAATTGAAGCTGTCGGTGCAAGGTCTGTTAGCAAACTCCTCCACATTGCAATTGTCAGGGGTAGAATCAGCGTGATGGGCTCTCTTTCTTTCGGGGTGCATGCCAGCTCCCATGTTGCTGATCAAGCGATCGAGAACTAGGTGCTGCTGCCTCTCGAAAGGGGGGAGAGAGTGGAGAGTATTCTGGTTTCCACTGGGAGCCAGATTGGATGCAAACTCCTTGCTTGACCCGTAGAGACAAGTCATGTCATAGTTATGAATCGACTGCCAAATTGAGTCGAAGCGGTCGGTGTGATTTATGCCATATGCCGCAGAATCTAAACGCGAGGACGATTGCTCATTGCGAGGTGTGTCATACATTGAAGGTCCATCACCACTGTAGTCTTGCGACCTGGGGTCTGGGAAACATCTTAGCTGTGTAGGCACGACAAGCCGGGGACATCACTCACGCTTCTCGCTGTTCGGGACGCGACCTGCATAGGCAGTCGGATCATGGGCTGCTTCGGAGTTGTGCTTGGCATTCGTGCGTGACTTGAAGGATGTGTCGGTGTATCCGTCAGGAGTCTCATCGGAGGTGTGCGGCCGACCACCATCTTCCCTAGGCACATTTAGACCCGGGCCTGCACCCTCCTTGCTGGCGGACTTGGGAACGCTAGAACTGCGGTGCACCGGTTCTCCGGGAATTCCATCATCTGAGGTAGATGGCTCATCGCGACGACGCGACTCCCTGCTGCTCTTCGCGCGGCCCAAAGGAACCCCATCAAACGGATCCGTTTTCTCGCCTCCGTGAGAAGAATAGGGCGTAGCTTGCCGGGAGTCTGCCGCATAGCCATCTCGGTCTCTGAACTGGCTCAAAGGGTCAGGCACGGCCGTGGGATGTGGCTTCCGAGGCGGAGGCTCCGGTGCCTGTGAACGCTCCGTGCTGGACCTTGTGTAGTAGTTTTGTCTTGAAACCGGAGGCTCATCGCCTGGATCAGCTGAACGGGGGTGAAATCCAGTCTTTCTTGCTCCGAAGGAGGCCTGGGCACGTTGTCTTGCGGACTCCGTACGAGGAGGCGGCGGAGGGGGCTGCGGCGGTCGCGTCTCTCGTTGCGCGCTCTTGGCGCTTCCCTGCGACTGATTCTTGCGCATGTTCTCAAACGCACGCGCAGCATTCTTCTTGGCCTCTGGATCAGCCGCCGCCTGCTGCTTCGCAGTGGGAGGAACGGAAAACCGAGACTGCCATCGCTCTGCGCCCGAAGTCGAATTCCGTGCAGCAGTATTACGGCGTGGTGGCGTTGGAAACTGCTGGCTGACATTCTGCCACGGATTGCCTTTCACCCCAGAGGCACCGCCCATCCGGCCCGGTCGACCGAGAATCGCGTCATACTTGGCCTTCTGTTGCGGGTCTGAGAGGATCTCGTGGGCCGACTGGATCATTTGGAACTTGGAATTAACCTCCTGCTCTCGGCCCGGGTTTCGATCGGGGTGGTATTTAAGGGCTAAATCCAGGTCAGTAGATGTTGGCTTCGTGGTTGGTAGACCTTGCTTGCATACCGAGCTTCCTGAATTGCTTCTTAATCTCCGCGATATCTGCCGATGGGGGCAGCTCCAGGTCACCGTAGTAGTCCCGCGTGGGTGCCATCGCTGCTTGACGTAGCCACTCGCCAGCGACTGCAACTCGGGACGAACTTTGCTAATCCCAGCTGTCTTGCGCCAAGCACCACATCAAGGAGAGCCGAGCGTTGTGAGGCGACGTAGCTTCGCGTCGAAAAGTGTGAGCTTCGCGCCGGTGTGTGGCTGGCTGCGCTAAGCACTGAGATGGATGGCACACGCAACTGGCGGTAACAGAGGTGATCGAAGGTCGCTCCTCGGCAACGGCACGGTGAATCGAGACGCTCGAATCGACAGGTTCGTGGTTTCTGGTGGGAAAGAATGCATTAGCCGCGCGCCTCGAACGATGGGTGAAGCTGAGAGCTGAGGGAAGAAGTGGGAGCAATCGAGAGAGGCAAGCGTTCAGTCAACGACAAGAGGTTCCCATGAAATGCGTACCAGATGTGTTATTGGGGGGCGGGAGAAGGCAAGCTCTCTCGACTTCACATTAGGTAAATCTTCCTTAAATGAAGGCTTCCATGCAATTCCGGTGTTGAAAGCAGATCAAACGCCTTTGGCAAGCTGCGAAACACAGGCGACGTGGCGGAGTGATTGGGGTGGCAGACAGCTGGCGGCGACGAGGATCGCGTGTTTCCTCACAGCCAGCCAGTCAAAATAAGAGCTCACGCTTAACAAGGTGACGTCAGCTTGCGAAACCTGCGCCTGCGATCGGAAGTTGTACAAGGCAGGGCCGAGGTGACACGCCGAGCGAGGTTGCACGGCGTCGTGCGGCGCTCCAGAGCAGACGTTCGCGGTGGTCTTGTTGGAGTGTTTGGAGGCGCAGTGAAGCGGCGCGTGCAGTGAAGAATGCGAAGCCCAGTCGCCATGGCGGGGCCCGATCCGTCCCCGCGGTCAGCAGGCGTGCTCAGTGGGCTGCCGCTGCCTTTTCAGGGTTTAGCGAGCAACGCGAGGCTCTTTGGCAACCCCTCTTAGCGCAGCTGCGGCGGACTGAATGTGGGTTTGTGCAAAATCAATAATTTTAATACACCTACACCATCTAGCTATATAGTCACACCCAAAGAATAGTCTAACTGTCCAATCATGATTTATTATTTTTCAGGCATTAGCATAGTGCTCTCTACACTGCCTCTAAATAAATTTCTCATTGCAGCAGCAGCCGGGGCAATTCCAGCAGCCGGGGCAATTCCAGCAACCAGGGCAATTCCTACCTTATCTAGCGCACCTTATAGCGCACCTTCCTATGCGCTGCCTTTATAAGCCGCCTTTCGCCGTAATTGAATTCTAGGCTAGCTGCTGCGATTGAATTAGCTGTTGCAATCAAGTCGACTGCTGCTGCTGCCTTACATAGAGCTTGTGGATCTTTTCGCACTGTATTTTCTAGCGGCTAGGGCACTATAAATTAGTGGATGGCTGCGCTGTAATCATAAAATTTTACCCCCGGGGGTTCGCGTAGTCGTAAAAAAAGTCGATTTGGCACAAACCAACATTCAGTCCGCCGTACTAACCGTCATCCATCCCTCTTAGCGCAGCAGATCACGCGCGCCGTTATCGTCGTCCCAAACAAAATGCATCCTACCTACAGCTGATGGCCGTGTGGATTAAATCTGTAGCAATGTGTTCGAGTTACGTCAAGACAGGTAAGCAAAGAGAGGCGTTCTTATGGCTATGACGACAGATATCTCTTAGGGCGTTCCTTTCTCCGTTCTAGTGTTCATCATTAAGCAAAGCTGAAAGCCTTGCGATGCGGAGGGTACAAGGCAAGTGCCCGAGCAAGCAGCTTCCAGCCTTGCTTCTTTAAGCAGAGGCAATAAGGCTGCGGGACTATCCGCTCTTCGTATATTGGTCGAGCAATTGAATCTGCATCGGTCATTGGTAGTTGCTGTGCCGAGTGTTACCTGTGAAGTATTATGTATCGCCGTGCCTGCCGTGGTGTTTTGGTGTTGTTGATACCGTCCGTAGCCAAGGAACGACGCATCGTCAACAATACATCCATCAGTATATCCCAGGCATCCCAGGCACGGCGGGCATCGCAGGTATCCCAGGCATCCCAGGCACGCAGGCTCATAGGCATCGCAGATGTCGTAGGTACCGCAGGCATCACGGGCTCGCAGGCTTACAGGTACGCAGGCATCGCATACACGCGGGCATTATAGGCTCGCAGGCATTATAGGCTCGCAGGTATCGCCGCCGAAGCCACTCACTTTCAGCTTTACTTACGCCTATGACAGCAGTCTTCTGTTGGCATCGGGTATTTTCTACAATTATCTGCGAAATCCAATGTCCAGAACCATTTAGTGGCATCACGAGGGCGGACCGCAGTCTTGTGCCATCCCTTGCTCAACGGCGAGCTAAGATCGTTGTGGTCAATCAGCCTGCCCCCGTGCCAGTTGTTGGGCCTGTACGCCTCTAAAGCAAAGCCTACATCATAGAAGAAATCTTCCCGGCACGAGCTCATAGTTGATCGCCCCCAATGCCTATCGACTTCGTCCACTTCCTCCCGCACTGGTGGATAGGGAAACTGGTGGATACGGAGGAAGATCGCCCCGTCGGACTCGCGTCCATCCATAACAAATAGGCAAGAGAGGGAACGGCGGTGGTTGTATCGCATCACGGTATGCTGCTGTTTCTGGTGATGCTCGGGCCTCGTCGCTAAATGCACGCAAGTTCTTGATGGCATCTGCAGCCGTTCTTGGTCCCTTCCTGATTGTGATGGTCTGGTTCGAATCGGCTTCGGCGTATGCCATAGCCTGATCTTCTCGAGCATTGCGACGGTGCGTGATTCACCCGCCGCCATTCGGGAACGGCCGCGGTCTAGGCCATTGTGTACGCCAGAACTTAGGAGAGGTCAATATGGTATACCGAGAGGGACAGCGCATGACGTACAACTTTCACGGCAACGGGACTCCCATCGCCAATAACAGCTTTGAAGACAATACCCTCCCCTCCATGGCTAAGGTAGTCGAGCCATTTTATCTCTAATCCGCATCTAAGAAATCGGAGTAGTTTGGCAAGTTTGAAGTCGTACCAGGTAGTGGGTGGCAGTCCCACGAGAATATCTTCATCAATAGGCGGCAAGTCGCCAGTCTCGTTCAGAAGCAAAGGGCTAGTTGCACGGAATATCAGGGTGGGGGTGACCCGTGCACTTTTCCGCTCTGCCTGCTCTGTGCCATACGGTTGTCCCTCAAGTGTCACCGCAACACTGCAAGCCTCGCTTAATATTCAGGTGATCGTCCGGTAATGATACAGCCCAGCAATGTGACACAGCCCCTCATCCTCAGCTCCCATGCGCCGCCCTTTCGGCTGCAATCTTGGCCTCCATCTTTCGTCGCGCTGCCAGAATCATCTCATCCCGTCTGCGCTGCAGCGACGCCTGCCGCTCGTCGCGGTTCGAGCTCCATCCCTTGCCCTTCTTGTCTTCCTCGTCCGCCGCAGTCAACCTCCCCTTGAGGTTATACCGCGTAATCAGGTCGGGCTGCCCCGACTTCTCGGGGTGTCTCGTCGCAGACGCGGAACTGGCGCTATGCACTGCTTGGCCGGGCGCAAGTGGCGGTTGAAACGTGATGGGGGGCTGTCCGTTCCGTTAGCCGTCTTGCGGGAAATGCGAGCGGGATCGAGACATGGCAGCTTACGGTTTCCAAACGCCCGGCTAGGATCCGTTCGGTCGTGTTCTGTATATTGCCGCCGTTCCGCTGTAGATCCCAGAGAATGCTTCTCCTTTCGGCTTGGGGGAACATTTGTTGTATCCTCTCCACGGCAACCTCTCGAGACCTCAGGAATGCCTCTGGCGGCCTCGCGGTTCTCGGGACGGCCGGCCCCGAAAAGAAGAGATACCGAATTATCAGCCCGGACACGACCAGGATAGCCGCCAGATATGGCAGCGAGATCTGGTCGTTGGCCATGTTGTCTCGTGCGAAGCCGCTGCAGTGGGCACGGCCCGGGACGGACGGATCGATGCGCGATGAGGTCTGACTAGCGACGCTTCCAGGTAGTATTAGCTGTAGGTTTTCCCGGTAGGGCCGGTTTTGCCGCGCAGCGAGCAGGTTTCGATGGCCAAGTCGGTCGTGAGGTTCGAGGTGTCGAGGCGTCGAAGTGAGGTGCAATCAAGGTTGTTGTGTTGTGCCATGACGCTGGAGCATCAACGCCGTGGTGGAACCTCGGTTATTTAATCCGGCCCCACGCCGAACGTTGGGGCAGCACGCGACAGGCATTTAAGTTTCAACGCCTAAAGTCCCGTCGAGAATGGCTCACGGCCAACGTGCATCACATGTGGACGCTGCGCAGGCAATCACGGGCGACACTGCGGCCACAACGTCGCGAGAAGGATTTCTCGGCCACCACATCGTTGATTGCAAAGCCAATTCGCGTCGGCTTGGTGCGCCATACCACACGCGGCGGCGGGTCTACCGTATATAACCCGAAAATGCATTCCAAGGCCCTCTGGCCGCCGAACCCATTCCCAATGCCGCAAGTATGCCAGTCCCCGCCCCCGATGGCTGAACGCCGATAGTCCAGTGGACCACTCTGAAGCCGCCGCGCCTAGCATTTCGCAAGCGCACGTCCCATAAACCAACCGAGTCCGGACGTGTGTTCCTAAGACAGCGCCGGCCCTTGGCTCAGTGTCGTATCTAGGTCGCCATAGTGCAAGGTGAACTCTCTCTGCGTGCAAGCCGTTAGCTTGGGTTCAGGCAGTGCAAGGGGTCGATGAACATACTCGATCTTTCCGCCAGTTGTTGGTGTCCCACACGATATAGTACCCTCGCTCGTGGTTGGGGCTCAGGATCTGGGGAGTCATGTGCTCGTCCTTGGTGAGCCAGATCTGCAGCTTCTTGTGCCACCGCCAGTTCCGAGAATGCCTGCTGCGTGTCAGAATCGCCGTGCCACGGGATCAAGGGAAGACGGTTACTCACAACTCCACTGCTGCCATTTGTTGCTTGGCATCGGCCGGACAGCTGTAGAATATCCAGAAGAGCGTCTCTTCGTTGAAGCTCTGAATCTTGCTCTCGATGGGTTGGACGTTTGTCACGCTGTAGCAGTCGGGTAACCGGAATTTGCTAGAAGTCACCGTTGGTCTGGGCGGTTGCTCGTCGAAGAGGGAGTAGATCTGCGGAGAGATGAGTCTGCAACCGTTAGCATCATCTTGTCCTTGATATGCCCAAGGAATGACTTACTCCTGGGAGCTCATGTCAACCCCAAGCGTGGTCGGGTCCATCCCAACTACCATGGCATGAAAGTCAGGGTAGTTGTTCATCAGAGTCCGGAGCCCCTTGATGCCCCATTTATCCACTGCCGCCATTCCGGCAAGAGGGTCAACAGCTTCGGGGGACTGGATCGCTTTGTCGTCTTTCGACTTGCCTGCCAAGCCTTCGATGCCTATAGCGCCCAAGGGGTTCCGAATTTCGGCCCCTTGCGTAGTCCCGTCCGCTGCAGCAGAGGCCTTGCTGAATGCATCGTCTCGGAAGGGCGTTGACTTCTGCCTCATCTCCTTCGCTTCTTGTGCCCGTGGTGAATCTATCCGAGTCAGCACTCTGGTTCTACATGATTATAGAGAAGCGAGTTACCTGAAGCTCCTACTCCTGGCGGCGATCGCGCTTCGTTGGCTCGGCTGTTGGCAGACAGGGCATTCAACAAGCCGTTGCCCCTGTGGGCTTGCACGAGCCCAGAGCCGGTGCTTTGAGGACCGAATCCTAGTGACGACATCAGGTTGGCACCACGCTCTGATCCAATCTCGCCGTTGGCAGCTCTGCTCAACGGGGGAAAGTCATCGACGCTGCTCGGTTGACCCTGAGAGGACGCTGACATGTTCCCTAGGTTGCCGAAACGGAACGAACCTTGATTAGATGGCATCCGGGACGATCCAGGACTGAACAAATCGTCCTGCCCCGTTTGCTGGGACGAAACCGGGGTAGGTTGGTTTCGCTGCACGGGGCCGCTGAGATTCCGAGTCCCAGCAGAAGACCACATCGAGGCTTGGTTCGCCGAGTTGAGTTGCGCGTTGTTCGATAAGGACGGAAATTCTCTGAAGGAATAGTTAGCAAGTTTCTCAGTCCAAGATACCGGCAGTGCATGTGAAGCGTCAAGGTGTGGGGGAAGCATTCGGAAAGCAAGGAAAAGTAAAGATTGCAGAGTACCCCTTCACCACGGCAGAATAGGCCAAACCAGGCGACCGGTCAGGAGAGGCGGTCCGGTTCGCCATGTTGTTGGCCTTGCTGACGAGTTTGGCTTTGTTTGGCATGGTCGACAGGCCTCACCATGGGACGTGGAAGTGATGAAGTCAAGGAATGCAAGAAGAGGGCGGCAGGTACGTACGACAGGTCCAGAGGAGTGGCAGGTTGTGACCCGCTCAAGCTCTGCGCAAAGCTAACGTTGCTGCCCAGCTGACGCGCCTGGCTTTGAAAGCCAGTGCCGCCCATGGGAACACCTCCACCGAAGGCCCAGCCGGAGCCATTGTTGGCTGTCCCTCAATACACCAGTCAGCCGCAATTCATCAACTGCTGGCCCAGCAACCAAGGGTTCAGTTCGTGCCGTACCGAGCTTTCCGTTTGGCAAACGACCCGACACCGATCTTCCTGGCTGCTGAGGCTGCTGCTGGCCACCAAAGTTGCCAGGCATACCCCGTATTGTTTGCGGTACCGCTCCTGTGGTTGAGCCATCTTGTCAGCATCCATGCTTGTAGTCTAGTCGGCCGCTCAGCGCGCCTGGGCGTACGCAGCAGCGCAACACGGGGCCCCTATTGCCATCGTTGTCGCATCGTACTCGAGTCACTCATTGGATTAATGCTTCGAGGCCGTCGGCCGAACTTAACATGTCGGACGGCACTTCGCTGGTAGTCGTCCCAGGCACGCATCGATCGCGATGGAGGCGCCCGGGAGCCAGCGGCATAGGCAGCACGTCTACACTGGCCACCAGGCTCGGTCATATGTGCCTTTGGTTCGTGCGCATCGCCATCGTCGGTCGAATTGATCGGCATAACGGCGCAGAGAGCCTCGAGGCTGAGGGCAAGCAGGTAAATCTGGGCTGGTCCTACCTGGCCGATTCATGATTGTTCTGGGTCGCGCCGGTGACTAGTTTGATCCACGCGCGGCTGGTCTCGAGTATACGCTGGAAGAGTCCGCTGCAGGTCGATTTTCGTGGCCTCTGGTCGGCTTCGTGACAAGTTGCGCTGCTGGACGGTTTGATGGTGTTGTCGAGGAAGGCTAGTAAGGCTTAAACCCATGCAACGCTGGCCGGATTCAAGTGGGTCCGTGCCGAAGACGCCAATCACGCGCACAAATTCGCTCTTGGGCAGGCCAAGGCTGACGAGGGCTACACCACATTTTGCCATCACCGCCTAAGCCTCGAGTGTAGGCGCAAATGGCCCGCCCTATTGGAGTGCCTGCTTGAAGCTACCCTCGAAATCCACATCCGCCACTTTTCTCCCGATCAAGACTATCTTCCCCTCTGCTGGCTGTGTTTCTTGGCCGCCGGGGGCCTCGACGAGCTCAAACACCTCCCTGACGCCCTGCAACATCTTGACGTCTCCGTTTTGGAAGACGAGGCGGCCCTTGGAGCGGTGGATCTCAAAGTCGCTCTCGCCCTCGCCGTCTGCACGCGGGAGCTTGTTGTCCCACAGCACTGACCGCAGCCACCGATCGACGTCGTCCACCTGGTCCGGCCGAAGACGCGGCACCGTTATGGAGATTGTTGATATCGTCTACGGCAGTCAGTCAAGACGAATGCCCGCTTTGCCTTGAGACGTTGTCTGGAACTTACCGGATCCAGATGGCTATGTCCCTTGACTTTGGCCTCGGATTCGTTGAACTGGTCGTACGCGTGCAAGTCGAGCAAAAAGCCCTCTAGCTGGGGCACAATGCTCTTCTCTGTTACGTGCACTTTTGCGAGGCCATTTATGGATTCGATCCTTTCTCTAACCCGACGCAGGTCATCCTCGCTCACCAAATCCGCCTTGTTTATGACAATGAAATCAGCGTGGGAAATCTGGACATGTGCCGTCGTCATCAGTGGGCCGTGGTCGTCGTGCTCCTCATGGCCGTCCACTTTGCCGCTCGGGTCGTCGAGGCTGAGAAGGATGTTCTTGGCGTCGACCAAGGTCACAATTCCGTCCAGATATATCGTGCTTCCCAAGCCGTCGTCCACCCAGAATAGCGGCGCGAGGTTGCCGGGGTCGGCGAGTCCGGTTGTCTCAAGCAGGATGTAGTCGAAAGCGCCCTTCTTTTCCATAAGAGACTCGATCGCATTTACGCCTGTATCCCTGGAAGAGCTGTTAGAACCGAGCGGGCCTTTGCCTTGGGGTGATGCACTTGACGGAGCAGCAGATGCAGCCGTTTCCAACCTCCAACCACTCCTCGACTTTCTCATCGCCCTTGTTCACCGTCAAGGACTTTTCGATATCTAGTGCTATACCAGTGTTAGGCGGCCTTCACCATGGAGTTAGCCGCTGCTCACAGTCTCCGAATTCTGGCGCAACGTTAGTGCAAGCTCTGGATCAAATAGCCGGGGATTGCAGACCGTTCATGATGACTGCGATCTTCTTGCCATGTTGAGCCGTGAGGATATAATTCAGCAGCGTAGTCTTGCCGGCTCCGAGGTACCCTGGTGGGCTTTGTTAGGCACGGCTATCCATTGCTCTGCGTAGCTCAATATACCTGTCACTATGGTGATTGGGACCTTCACTGAGAGTTCCTCGTCATGA
The DNA here is from genome assembly GCA_022114105.1 of Tolypocladium guangdongense. NCBI lineage: Eukaryota > Fungi > Ascomycota > Sordariomycetes > Hypocreales > Ophiocordycipitaceae > Tolypocladium > Tolypocladium guangdongense. The sequence continues at coordinate 2,175,219 of NRQP01000001.1, read as the reverse complement.
GTCGGCCCCGCGGTATCGACCAGCTCCGGAGGGGCATCGCCATCGGAATCCATGGCCGCGGAGTAGTCGCACGCGACGCAAAGCACGTCGAAGGCAAACTTCTGCGTTCTCTAGCCTTCCGCTCATCCAAAATGGTCTGAGATACCGAAACAGCAAAGCAAATGCAAGATTCGCCTCGACAGGTGGATCGTCAAAGTTGTCGACAGTTTATTATAAGGCGAGGCTCCCTCGGCCCGCCCCGCTAAGCCACTGCATGCACTTAAGCTGCCAAGCTCCAGTAAGAGCCATTGAAATGCACCTATCGAGCACAGCCCCAGCACCTCGCGAATGACCCAGCTCCGATTCTACGAAGCTGGCCATCCCTTACCTTACCTGACAGCTTCACTCAGCGACAGACGAGCCACTCTCGGTCCGGCACCCCGTCTGAATCGGCCATGGCGCTGGCACCGAGCTCGCCTCGCTTGCCGAGCCCGCCGCCGGCTGCAGAGATCCAGATCAGCCCCAACTCCCCGTCTGACGGCGCGACCGTGAGCCCGCAGGCAGCGCAGATAGAACAGACGGTCCTCGACGCGAACTCCCGCAGGCGCATACATCCTGGCACAAAGGCGGCTGACATGGCTGCCGGGCCGCCTCTCGTTCCCCTACATGAGGCATGACGAGCCTGCCCGAGTCTCAAAGGAGCCACGAAGCTAACACCGCTGCAGCTGGACTCGGCCTTCCAGCTTCAAGAACATCTTGCAGCGCTACACCACCACCACACGGCATCCGGCACGCGTGCGCTTACGCGCGCGACCGCCCTCCAGCTTGCTCAACCCCCACAGGGCATTGACCGCTCGCTGTGGCTGTACGAACTCTGCCGCTTCCTCATATCGCAATGCAACTCCCTCATCATCGGCTTCCTCTTCGATGCCCCGCCGTGCAGCGCCAGCACGTGCCCCGAGATGCGAGCGTCCGAATGGCAGTTCCTGTGTGCCGTCCACGAGCAACCCAAGAGCTGCTGCGCCATCGACTACTGCTGCCACACTCTCGACTGGGCCGCGAACGTCGTGTCCGACCAGAAGATCTTCCCGAGCAGGTTTGTCGTCTTGAACGACCCTCACAGCAAGAATGTCAGCGTGAAGAACCTGGTCAACGTCTTCCGGAGACTGCACCGCATATTCGCGCATGCTTGGTTCCAGCACCGCAGCGTATTCTGGACGATAGAGGGACAGACAGGGCTCTACGTCTTCTTCAAGACGGTGTGCGACCTGTACGACTTGTTGCCTGCGGAGAACTACAAGCTCCCGCCAGAGGCTGAGGGGCTGGAAGGGCCGCCTTCCGAACCCGAGACGGAAAAACCGCCTCCAGCCATTCTAAAGCCGCCGGCGCAACAGCGTGAAGGAAGCGCCGAAGATGACAGCGTACATCCTGCTCGCACGAATACTCGAAGGCATATTAAGAGCAGCCCCTCGACTGGAAGTGCAGTGACGACGGTGATGGAGGCGGACGAGGACGAAACCGAGGCGGTCTCGAACAAGATGCAAAGTATGCACATCTCCGCAGCAGATGACGAGCCCGAAATGGCCGACGTGCCAGTCATCGTCGAGCAGTCTGTGATGGGAGCAGCTCCGCCACAGGACATGTCAGCCCCGAAGGCTAGGCATGATGCGGCAGGCACGGGAGACGCATTGGATGCTGATCAGGCGGTCGTCGGGGTAGCGCAGAAACCAGAGGATCCGAAAGATGGTCCCGTTCAGACCGAGGTGCCGGTCGTGACATCTGAGAAAGTCGCCCCCGTCGACGCTGGGGCGGCATCTGGGGGTACGAAGCAGGAAGAGCCACGAAAATCTGCGCCAGTGTCCAAGGAGCCGTCGAAGCCACAAGACGCTTCTGCAGAGAAGGCCTCGGACGAGAGCGGCTCTGAACCAACCGACAAGAAGTCAGAGCCTGAAGAAGCATCGGCACCGTCGCCAGAGTCGGCAGAAACCAAGTAACAAAGGCATGCATCACGCCCCCCTTGGAATCGGCGGCAGTGATTGTTGAGCAAATCGAAGCCTAAGCCTTTGACGCAAGGATTTTGTCAGCTCGGGTGTCTCTAGAGCGAGGCTGACTTTGTGTACTACGATGAATGGGAAGAAAGTGCCAGACTTGAGGCCTAATTCTCAAAAGTTTGATGTCTTCACTCAATCACACGACTCGCTGTGGAATGTTCTAGTGGCGATGTCTTAAAACTCGTGAAGGATTGCACATGACCGAACCGTTTTCATTTACTTTTCCTCCGTCTATCCGTCTGTAAACAGTCTCCAATTTCGTCGTCCTCTGCTTCCCAAATACCGGCGTTCAACTCCCGCGAAGCCGTACGCGCAGCTCGTGCAAGCACCACATCCGACCCGGTTTGAACGCTAATCTCCCCGTGAAAACTCCCACTCTTCGCGAAGAGATACTCCAGTATCGAGCGTCGGGGACTGGCTTTCCGGCTGCCTCGCGCGCGACAGCCGCGTCTCGTCAATCTTGAGGAAGTTTTGTCGTCAGCCCAATGTCCCTGTAGTCGCCACACCGGGTAGGTCACACACAGCCTATCGCAGACCAGAGGGATCTCCCCCCTTGCCTTCCGCATCGGCGTCTTGATCACCCATCTCCAACTTCGCGAACAGATGCCTTACTTCTCGAATATTCTCCTGCTGCGCATTGACAGCTGCGACGTTCCGCTCGTCCGCGAAAGTGCGGATGCTCTGCAGGATTGGCGTTAAGCCCTCGTCGTTTGGGAGCCACCAGTGCGCACACGAAGGGTCGCGGAAGACTTTAGCCATCTTCATTCGGCGCGTCGTGGGATGTATACACCTGGTAGATATGTTAGAATTCAACCAGCAATGCGGAACGAACCGCCTGACAAGACACACTTACCCAAGGATGTCGAGGAGCGCAAACTTGCGGCGAATCCACATTTGGTGTCGTAAATCCTGCGGGAGAAACAACGCCGCAATCGAAATGCACGGCTGCAGCGAGATTAAGGATCCCTTTGGTTTCAGAGGCCAAAACTCCACAGACTCAAAATATTGGCACGCCGCATAAGCATGCTTCCCCAGTTCCGAGAACAGCTGCATTGGGGACGTGTTTGCCGACTGTGTTAGGTGCATGATCAAAATCGAGTGCCACTCCGCGGATATGAGCGTAGTTGTGAAGAGGGGCGGCTTGAAAAGAACCCCAGGTTTGTAAGGGTCAACGATGTCCCCGGGGTCGATCGGTTTCCTGTATGAGAAATCTGTGACAAGATATCTCGGGTCCATCAGGGCCGGATCCCAGGTGGTTTTCCACTCCAGCAGTCTCTGCGTCATCCTGTTGTGCTCACAGGTAAAGTCTTCTGGCGAAATCTGCCCTCGGCTTCCGCGAGCGTAAAGCATAGACATGTCGTATGTAAGCAACCTCAGGCGCACAGATCGATCCTCGATTTTCCAGTGCAGATCTCCCGGGTTAGCTGCGACTTGAGCTTGGTTGAACTCGGCCATTGTGCTGAGCCACTCTCGGGGCAGTTCCGTCGGGAAGCCTCCCATGATGGCCACATAGGTATCATATCGACTGTACCAGTTGAGACACACACGGCCAACCGCCGTATTCATGACATTTTCCGGCGTGAATATCTGAGTGATGATTTCCAGCGCAGCTTTCTGATGTCCCATCAGATTGACCCAATCCCCGAGAAACTCCTACTGTGCTGTTATTAATTGTGCTGGGAGACCAGTGGTATCCGAACGAACTTACTTCCATGGTGGCAAGTTGTAGTATGGTTACCAACGTTGACACGTTGTTTGTTTCCTTGCGCTTGAGGCAGCCAAGAAGCAGAGTGACGCTCTTGTTGTAGTGCTGCAAGAAATCCTGGAGCTGTCCATTCGGGTTCTGCAACGTGGCATGGTACGCAGAAAAGCCGACCAGCGCGTACAGTAAAGGCTCATGTCTGACGGCCATGCTCGGCAGAATGTGACTGAAGAAGTCATCTCCGTCATTCGCCAGGCCGTAGTGATAATTCGTAATGTTCTCGACGAAATAATCAATGTAGGGTTGGAATATTGGGTGGACAGGTGGCCAGTCCGCGCCTCCCTCTAGTTCGTAAGACTGTATAGTATTTGCACTCGCGCTTCCGGTTGTTGAAGTTGAGGGAGAGGAGGATCTCTTCGTGCCTTCTTGCGACAAACTCTCTGAGCTGAGTCGGCCGGCAAGTCGTCTCGCGCCGGCTTTTGCCAGGGTCCTAGTTCCGGGTGCCTGTGCCATGAGCCCTCCCGGTGGCAACTCTTCGGTTTCGTCTTCGTCGTGGATGGTTTCGAGCTTTTCTTCCTGTTCGAGGTCGTCTTCGTCATCATCGCCGTTGGATGATTTCGGGCTGTGTTTTTGAGCGGAAAAAGAGGCATCTTTCGATTTACTTTGGCTCGACGCACCCTTCGGAGCAGGTGGATCTGGATAGACACAATCACGGTTGCCTTTCTTGCAACCTAGTTTTTGAGTCAGCAACGTCACACCGCAGGAAGAACCCCCTATCAAGTCCAAACTTACGTTCGCATATTGGCCGTGTCTCGTCGCACTGATTTGAGGGTTGTAAGCGACAAGTCAGATGGTGGGTTTGCCTGTTTCCAAATTTTTTAACTTACTTTCACTCGCCTGCTCCTGCACATGAAGCATCCTGATCTAGTTCTGCGATGCTTCACATGGTCTCCAGTCCCCGCTCCAGCTCCAGACTTCCTCCGACCCTTGGACTGCTTGGACGCATTCGGCAGGACCGGGTCAGGGAAGCTCCCAAGGTACCCGAGATTCTGATATGCACCTGGTACTGGTGTACCGTGCAAGGGCATAGAAGGTCGAGGTCCGACAACAGACGGGTTCAACTCGTCGGGGTTCGCGGCAGGATAACCCTCCGCCCCCGACATGTGCGTCAGGAAATGGTGATAGTAGTCGCCCATGGGAATTCGTTAATCTTGGACAACCGAACTAAACGAGGACTTGGTGATCGAGTCGGTTCCGAGCAATGTCTGGAGTCGCGCTGAAATCGCTTCGAGGCTTTTCGCATGCTCGACGCAGAATGTGAAGTAGTCGGCAGCGGAGGATCTCGCATCGGAAGCTGACGGAGCGAAGTAAACTTGGAGAGCGATGGGGATCAAAGATCAAGGCCCGAACACCTCAGCTGACCAAGTCGATGGAAACACGGGGTGTCGTAATTTGAAAGTTGACCAAGGATCGTCTTAAGCAAGGACGCTTTCCTTGCTTGGTTGTGGGTTAGAAAGGAGTTAGATTAACAAAAAAGACAGAGATTTCCGTGGACTGGGGCTTTTCGCGGCTTTCGTTGACGGGGTAGAGTCCGACTGGACGCTGATGTAAAGTGCTGCCTGCTCAGAGTCATTCGAGCGTCTCACGATGGTTCCCTCCAGATGGACCGGGAGGCAGAGAGCACCAGGACGAGCGAGGAGCGGCGTCGGCGGAGGACTTGTTTGATATAGCACCCGGGAGTCAAAGCTTTATGAGAAGAACCAGGCAGGGTCGAGAGACCAACCCAAGCCCCCTTCCCCCCCCCCACCGGCAGGACAGCCACGGCAGAGACTGCCTGTCGTCAGCCCAGTCTTGTTGAAGTTGTTTGTCAGTGGGGCTCTTGGCACTGTTGCTGCGTAAATGGGGCGGAGAATTTGGTGTGAAGATGGGGATCGTGACCACGGTGTGGGTGATCGACTCGACAATGCTTGGGCGTCGGGATGGCATCAGCTACCGCGGCGGTCAGGCAGAGAACCACGGCGTGATGATTGAACAACAGGCACGAGCTGGGACACACTGCAAGGGAATGACCCTGTCAGATACCAAAAATCCCAGAAGATGGATGCAATGTTTTGCTGGCAAGTCTCAGTGGTTGGTCAATGCCCGCAGGAGTCCCGCAGTGCCCCAGAGAGACGAGGAGCGGATGGTGTGTTGTTGATTCAGGATAGTAGTACGCGGCTGCGTGGAGGTGTTTCTGTTCTGGATGCCGTTACCCTCATCAGGTGGTGCCTGTCGCTGATCAACCGGACCTCTGGGCTCACGGGCACCCACTGTTAGTCAGATATGCGACTGGGGGCCGTATTGACAGAGCTGCCTTGCGGGAGCTAGCCAATTCGTCGATGCCTGAGACAAGCGGCTGTGCAGGGGCCCGTCCGTCAACGGCAGAAGCAGAGAGGTGCGGCAGGATACGGCCACACGCAGCAAGGTCAGTGTTGACGGCAGTTGCTCCGAGGACGGTGTGATGTTGAGTAGTAATAAGACAAGAAGTGGCGTCTAACGGAAACAAGCTCGACAGCCGTGACAGCGGAGGACTAAAGACCAGGCCGAGGGAGCCAAATAAGACGAGTGGCCGATGGAAAGAAACGAGGGCCGGCGAACGAGGAGTGAATGGTGTCGTTGGCCTCCACATCTGGCACGGCGCGGGGCAGGCTGCAATGACAGCCATGGGAATCAAGACACGTTCCAGGGGGCCTTGTCATTCCCTCTGGCTGGGATCCGGTCTGGATGGAGTATTGACGTTGCGGAAACGGGATCTGAGGAAGGTTAGGCCAGCACTTGCAGCAATAGTATGTGGATTCGGTACGGCGGTCCCGTAAATTGCGAGCTGAATCGGTATTGACCGCACCGAATGGAGGCTTGGAATCAACAGCCACGCCTTGGCCAGCTGCTGTGCCCACAAATCGTTGCGTATGTATTTGCGGAGCAGTCCGTATGTATGTTATAGTACTCACAGCTGGGCGCGAGCGCGTTGCGTGCCGTGAATCTGGTATCAATGCATCCGCACATGCCCTATCCAGTTTGTCCGTTTTGGGCTCGAGACTGACTGTGCTCTTCACGACCAACCATGCCCTGACTGAAACAGCGCCGCCTACGAGTATGTGCATAGGATCATGAGAGGATGCAGATGCTGTTCGTATCGGCGGTGACCTGAAAGATAAGGTGCCTCACGGCAAGGATCCATACACACGGCTCGTAAGCCACATCCTTGAGGTCGATGAGTGACGCGAAGCCAGCTCCCAGAATCAGCAGTTGATCTCCGCTGGCAGCGGCTCGAGAAGGCGAGAATGCCTACGAGTACCACTCGAGGTGACGGCCTAGGGCATCAGCCTGGCAATTGCTGGGAACAGGGGTCCAGAGTCGAGCGTGGGCAGTGATGCAACGTTAGGCGCCTCGGCGCTCCACACATCCCAGCGAGAGCAGGTGGAGAGAGCCGGGCTGAGGGCAAACGCGCGCAGCGGGCAACTTCTGGTGATCTGATCTTCAAACGGACGTCCAACAGCCAAGCAAGAGAGCTCCTCCTCTGCCGCAGGTCCGTACGTGCGTGAGACCGGCATATCCAGTGTCAGACATGCGCGGCGCTGGGGAACGGATCGATCCTGCGACGCAGAGGCAAAGCAAACGCCCTTCCCGCGCCTTCTCCATAAAATAAGTAGACCACAGTGCTGACTGACCAGCACATGGCTCGCCGTGGCTTTGATGGAGATTGGGTGTGGCGGTGGGCGTCCGCACAATATCCGAAACGGGCCGGGTTGTTTCTGGCCTTCCGAGCGCCTGCGTACTCGTACGAGTGCGGACCAGTGTTGATCGCCTCGTGGCAATGACCTGAGAGGCGCTGGAGAAGCGCGCTCGCGCAAAGGCGACTGGCAACTGCCGATGGCTTTCCGTTCGTGCCATTGAGATTGCAGTGCGCAGGCTTCCCGGCTCCCGCCTGAGCCGGTCGGATCGGGGTGTCGGGGTGCTGGACGGAACTATTCCGGAGCCGTAGTCGACGTCGGCCGACTCCACAGCGCAGCAAGATTCCATCTGTGCCACATCTGTACATTTCCCCGTCTGGGAGCCATCCTTCGCGCTGTCCAGGCCCCTGCTGGCCGCTGCAGAAAGTCCCCGTTGAACAGCTTTTACAGCGACACCAAGCCTGGCTGGGAATGCACATGGGTGGACCCATGCGCGGCGTGACAGGGTGTCAGCGGCGCCACCAACACATGGACTGAGGGCTGGAGTTGGCTGCACTCCAATATTGCCCTTGAAGAGATGTGGACTCGGGAGGACACCTACTCGTCGGGGAGGAGGCCAAGACTACCGCGGGCAGCAATGGTTCTCGGCGAGCTGCGAGACTGCACACAGTGTCCAGCAGTGAAGCAGCCGTGGGCTCGTGGCCGACATTGCGGAGGGGCTGGTATGAGCCCTTCGTTGGTGAAACCATCGACGAGCCACACCGTCGGATGTCGCCAAGAACGGCAACCAACAACTCCAGGTACAGTCTGGCCTGCGGCATGGCTCAACCTGGGTGGCCGCCTGCTGTGCTACTGGCGGGTGCGTGGCCCGGTGCATTGCAGAGGCTTCGTGCCAACATCAACGCGCCTTGGCCCTGCATGTTGGAGGCGGGGAGAGAGGAAACGGCGCGCATGGGAGCCAGATCGGCGTGTCGTTGACGCTGCGCCCTGGAGGCGCTCGATGCGCTCGATGGAGCATCGTGCGTGTGAGAGAGCGCCAAGAGCGCCATGGCGACATCGACGTCGGCGAAATTGGAGGCACGGCGACGACTTGTGCCTGGAGGTACGTACTCGGGACTACGGAGTAATACGGGTGGCACGGTCCTTCCTTGCCGTTTGCCAATGCGTCCCACCGCCTTCCTCGATGACATCCTGCGGCGGCACGAGCAGGAGCCAACAACTGCACAGGCATGAGTGCGAGCAGATTCAGCGGGTGCCACAGCAGCTGCAAAACAAGCCACCGCTGGCCTACGACAATGAGCCACCAAACTAGCATCGTGATGGCGTCTCTTGGCCCTGCGTCAAGCACCGCGCCGGCAGTGCACGGGGCACCGGGCACGGGGTCCTCACGTGGCGGCTCCGTCGGTTGTGGATCACCTAGATCGGCAGTGCGATTCTTGTTAGTCGACATCGACGAGCTCGAGCCTCGATGCAAGACAGGAGGGATGGATCACGGGTGGAAGGGAGGCGGAAGCCTCCTCGTGGAAAGGTCCGATCCCTTCCCTTTCCATCTTGGCAGACGAAAAAGAGAGCGCCACATTGCCACGTCCGTTTTCAGCTCTCATCGCCGAGCAAGGGGCCGTGGTCAAACCACCCACGCAAAGCAACCGCGCCGCATTCTAGCCCCTCGAGCTGGCCTGCAGAGCTGGACAGGGCCGAGCCAACGACGTGACGACTGATGCAGGGAGGACGAAGCACTGCCGCTGTTGACAAGACGAAGCCCGCGCAGGCGCGGTGGGCAGATGGAGATCGGAGCACCGAGCCCTTCCCGAAGGCGGAGGGGTGTGAATCCTGCTGGGACGAGGAGAAGAAGCACCTTGTCCGTGTTCTAGAAGATCCGGATTTCACTCCGCTGCCGCGCTTTGATACGGTGCTTGCACTGCCTAGCATGCAGCGCGTTCCCCCACGTCGTCGTTGCAGGCACAGAGGCTTGCTAGTCCTGCAGCCTCACGTTGTGCGTGATGATGATCCTGCATCGCCAGCTCAGCGCGGCAAGCCTTGTCGGGTCCCGCGCTGGTACGGACAACATGGCGTCAGGGGATGGAGCAAGGGGGTCACTGAGCGGTTGGAAGGCGTGTCGCCAGACACACGAGTGCCTTGTTTTGGTGCTCTGGGCCTCCCTCCATGATTCCGCAACCGCCCTGTTGGTCACGGACCTTCCACCATGCCGCGCTCAGCGGCAGCAGGTCGGAGAGTTGCCCAGCGGCGCTCTGCTAGCGGAAGACGACGATGGCGTCGAAGCACATTTCAGTCAAGCGGCTCCTGCCGCTCGGCGGAGAAGAGACGACAGGACAGCGGAGATAAACGGCCCCGGTGTGGAGAGGCTGAGCTGGGGCGAGATCTGCATTCTCCAGAACTGTATTACAAGTAAGCAGGCAGATGCAGGACGACGATGGCAGTGGGACTTTGGCGGGGCATCAGCTTCCATGCCACCACCGACGACACTTTTCACGACATTATTGCTCCAGGGGCTCGACAACAGGTTCCCGCGCCTGGCCGCTCAGCTCCAACCCGTCATGGTGCCGAGAACCGCAGACCCTGTCAGCACGCTCAATGTTGAGCTTTCCATAATATCATCTCAGTTGCCACCTCTCACGGGCCTCTCATCAACGGAGGCACGTCGCAGGCGCTGTCCAGAGGGCAACACTCCGCGGGAGCCCAACTGCGGGCTCCCCCAGTTGTCCTCGGCTGAAATAAAAGGAATATCCGGCCATGCCGGCCAACTGAGTCAAATGCCTACGAGACGAGGACTCCGCGCTCCGCAAGGTAATAATGAAGATGCTGCCGGATTGGGCCCGGCCAACTCCCGCAGTGACGTGCCTGGAAGTTCGGGCCCCCTAAGCCTAAGACGCCAACATCTCCACCCAGGCCCAGGCCGGGGTGCATGCAACTATTTAATGTAGGGCAAGGATTTTGCACGACTCCTAATAATCACCTGGGCCATTGACGGGTTGGGCCTGCATGGGGGGGCCCTGATGACGGAAGCTTTGTTTCCGCAGCGGGGTCGTTCTTGGTCCACCAATTTGATGGCGGCGTCAAGACTTTCTTTCAGCAGGCGGACAAGGCGCACGAGGACGGAGCCCGTACGGACTATTAACTGTACATTCCTGTGAATATGCCGAAGTGCCCGGTGGCACCTGATCCGGCCTGTCTGCATCGTCCATCCGCCAAAGCCCATCTCGCCAGCCTTTGCAATTCTCTGGCCCTCGTCGCTCGGGAAGGCAGGGGAGCGGATGCCGCACCATCCGCGTTCCTTGCTCGGGGTTTGCGACGGAATCTAAACAGGTTAACTCCAGTCCCTCTTCTCTCGCGTCAACGATGCAGCTCTCCGCTTTGCGCCATTTGCATCCTGAACGGGGCCAACAGGTGGGTGTGGCGTCCGCGAACCAGCCACCCGGTGATAAGCAACACGATCATGCAGCCCAGCACATGGGAGCTGTCTGATCGGCCAGTGCCCCGCGATGGAAGAGGAAACTCCTGTGAAGGGTTTCGAGGCCGGCGTCACCCAACTGCTCATGCCCGTCGGGCCACCGTACCACGCGGCAAGAGGCTGCCCGCTCAATGCCACCGGTGCTGACTGCTGCATGGACGACCCTGCAACTCTCGGTACCTGCCGACCTGTCATTGTCTCACCCTTGCTGGTTGGTGCCTCGGTATTAAGCCTGCAGCCTCCTGGTCGCTGGAGACAACGTCCATTCAAGGCCCTGGGCGCTCAAGGCCTTGGGCGGCGCACGACGCCCAACCCATGGCTGCTTGTTGGTTCTTGCCAAGACGCTTGCATGCCTCCATGGCTGGGCCAACCGCAGGCTGTGACGCCGTCACATTTCATTTCCATGTCTCATCACTGCATCATCTGCGGCTCATCGCGCGTCGCTTCTCATGCACGAAGTACGGACTACGCAGCACGCACCTGCGGGTTCTGAGGGCGCGCTGTCGTTTTTCGAAGCGCTTACGTGAGCGTTGATGCAAGACCTGCGAGGCCGCTCAAGCTCGGCATTCCTGCCCATCAGCCTTACGGAATGGGGTGCCGTGCATTCGGGGACCCCGATGTGCCGTGCCTGCGCGACCCGAAGTCGGCACAACTCGCAATGACGCCGCGTCGCGCGACGTCAAGCAGGCAGCCTACCCTATACATCCTGCCCCGTTGCGGATGCATGACGTTTCATTGTTTGGGGCTCCGCTCCAGAGCAGCAGCCTCGTGGTCGCTGCCGAGAACCACACTACGACGCGATTTCACATCAAGGACCTTGTCTGCGCGCGCGTGACGGGGAGGGCAATGTTGTCTTGCCATCCTCGAGCTCAAACAGGGCAGACGGGCCAGGAGGCACACGCTCAGTGGACCCTGCATCATTGCGGTTTCGGTTCTGACGTCTGCCGCGCCCAGTTAATATAAGAAGCCGCGGGATGACAGCAGAGGGAACACGCCCTGCGTCGCCGACATCTTCTCCCTGACGCATTGCGCGCGCTCGCCGAATACCCGGGCTTTGCCCGCCCAGCTGGCGATCGCACAGCGACGACGACCCCTCCCTCACGCGTCGGCAGATCGGCTCTTCAGCATCGCCCCTGGCACCATGGCGTTCTCTGCCGGAGCCCTCGCCCAGTTTGGCCATAGCTCCGTCTTTCTCCTGGTCGTCACGATAGTCGTGTTTCTCGTCCCCGTCTTCATCCTCTTCCCTCCCCTCCCTGTTGAGCGGAGCGACGCGCTGCGGCAGACTCACAGCAAGCTTGGCGTGCGCTGGCCGAGCAGCAACCTGCGGACGCAGCATTCGCCGATCCACCAGCCGCGGGCCGGCCAGCCGGCCAAGATACAGAGCCTGTACATCTATCCCATCAAGTCGTGTCGCGGGATCGAGCTCTCGCACACCAAGGTGCTGCCCCACGGCTTCGAGCATGACCGGCTCTTCACCTTTGCCCAGCTCAAGCCCGAGCCCGCCCCCAAGCCCGGGGTGGCAGCGGCGGCAGCGGCGACAGCGGGTGCCGATGGTGCCGAGGAGGGCACGTGGGAGATCCTCACGCTGAGGCTGATACCCCTGCTGGCCAAGGTCAAGGTCGACATCTGGCTGCCCGACGCGGGCAAGACGAGCAGGCAGCTGGGCAGGCTGGAGGGCGGTTTCATCGTCGCGCGATTCCCGTGGACCGACAAGGGTCTGCGAGGCCTGGTGCAGCTGGCGGCGGCCAAGCTGAGCCGCGGTCTGAGCGCCGCGCCCGAGAGGCACTTCATGCTGCCGCTCGAGTTCCCGTCCAAGGCGGACATCGCCGCGCGCGGATACGAGTTCGCCAATGTCAAGATCTGGAAGGACGCGCCGTGCGCGCTCAACATGCAGCGGGAACTGCCGCCCGAGCTCGCCCGCTATCTCGGCGTCAAGCACCGCCTGGGCCTGTTCCGCATGCATCCCGCGAATCAGCGACGCGTCTTCCGCTGCGCGCCGCGAAAGGACGCCCTGGGCTATCAGCCCGTCATCGACTTCCAGGATGGGGTATGTACGAGTAGGCAGCAGCGCAGATGCGCCGCTCCACGCGATCCGCCACCCCGTCCGTGCAGCTGTATCTCTAATTCGCCAACAGTACCCCCTGCATGTGCTAAGCTTGACAAGCATACGCGCGCTCGAGTCCAAAATCCAAAAGGATCGGCTCATCCCACGCCTTGACGCGCGGAGGTTCCGCGCCAACATCATCAGTACGTGCTTCTGCCCGATCAAGGACCCTTACTCGCTGACTGGCTCCCGCCCGCGTCGACGAAAAGTCTCTGGCGCGGAAGAATACGACGAGGACCATTGGAGGTCTGTCCAGTTCAAGCCCATGCGCGGTCACCATGTTGGCAACGAGGCCCCGAGCGTCTTCGACGTGTCGTGCCGCACTGTACGGTGGGTGAAGCTGGCTGTCTTCCCCGACAACCCGACTCATCGCTGCACAGCGCAGGCTGACTCCGGTGCCAAGGTGCAAACTGCCCAACGTCGATCCAGCGACCGGTGCTCGTCACAAGGTGGAACCAGACCGGGCACTGCGCAAGTACCGTGAAATCGACGAGGGGGCACCTAAAGCGGGCTGTCTCGGCATGCAGCTCTGCCCCGTGTTCCAAGAGGCTGGCGAGCCGGACCATCTTCAGTCGTTCCTGGAGGTGGGCATGGAGGTGGACGTCCTCCAACGGGGCTCACACTTTTACCTGGGCCAAGGGCAGAGCAATCGGGAGGTTAACCAGGCAGACCAAAAGGCAACAGGCGCTTCGTGATATCAACGACCAAACCAATATACATGCAAATTGGCATCCCCGTCAAAGTGTGCCGCGCCTCTGTGCAGAAAATCGTCAACGCACTCTTCCTCTCATGCCCATTCCATCCATCATCAGACGCCAGCCCGTTTCACTTCATGTCTCATGCAGTCGCGTCGTGAAGCAGCAACCTCATTTCATGTCCGCCGGCGTCAATGCTTGGACCATGCTGGTGCCTTCGCTAAAGCGTGTGCGGAAGATGCGGTTGGCGTTCTGGAACATGCCGTCCTTCAGACTGACGACGATGAACTGGGAGCCCTTGAAACGCGTCTTGATGAGACGACCGATGTTTTGCGTGTGAGAAAGATCAAGGGCTGCGTCGACTTCATCCAGAATGTACATCGGCGCGGGCTTGAACTGTAGGAGCGCCATGATGAGTGACAGCGCGACCAGTGATCTGTATCATTGTCAGTTTCGCCAAGCACGGCCTGCGCTTTTCAGGGGTTCCATACCTTTGGCCACCACTCAGTTCAGTCAAGCTTTGCTTCCACACCTTGCCCAGGCACACCTTGACCTCGAGGCCATCGCTGATGGTCTTTCCTTCGGGCGGGTCCAGCTTCGCGAAGCTACCTCCTGGGAGGAGCTCCGAGAAGATTTGACCAAAGTCGCCGTTGACCTTTTGCCACGTCTCTTGGAGGGCCTTCTTCTTGTAGTCATCCAAGCTGACGATGGTCTCTTCGATCTTCCGCTTGTCTCGGATGACCGTCTTGATCATGTGCTTCAGCGACACTTCCTTCTTCTCGACGCTGTCAATCATGTTCATAACCTTGGGGTTGATTTTCTTCTTCATCCCTTGGAAGCGTTCCGCCAAGTTGCGTAACCTCGACTTGCATTCGCCAATGTTTTGACCTTGGAAATCGTAAGGCGTGGCGCTGCGGCCAAATTTGTCCTTTTCGTCCTGGATCCATTCGTGGTCAGCCTCCAGGCGAGAGACATTGTCCATCGCTCCTTGTTGCTCCTTGTGAAACCGCTCGATCTGGTGGCCAAGCTTTTGCTTTTCCAAGCCGTCTTCGGCGATGCGGGCATTCTTGGACCGTGTGGCCTCCTCCAGAGCTCGAAGCTCGTCATCGAAAAGGTGCAGCTTGGCCCGCTCGTCGTCAAGTTGAGCTTGAACGGCATCGTGAGTCTCGGTAAGCTCAGCCTGCTTCTTGACGAGGTTCTCAACGTCCTGCTGTTGCGCCTTGATCCCGACCTCCACCTCCTGCAACTGATCTCGCGCGGCTGACAGGTCACCGCCAACTTGCTCTAGATCCAGCTGTGCGCCTTGGAGTTCCTTCTGCAGGGCCTTGACGGTCGCCGAGTTCTTATCCAATCCGGCCCGGAGCTTGTCGAGCGACTTCTGCAGCTCCACCAGCTTGGCGTCCTTGTTCGTGTCGAAGTCCTTCATGTCCTTCTCGATCCGCTTCACGTCTGCATTGGCTTCTGATTGGCGCGTTTTTGCCTGGGTGATGCTTTCCTGGAGCTCGGCGATGGTGGTTTTCATGTTTTCGACCTCCTGAATGATTGATGACGAAGAGTTTCCGCTAATCTGCTCCTCGGCTAGCTTGACCTCATGGTTCTTCAAGTCGAGGTCCTGCTTGATACGACGACCCTGGTCCAGCTTGGACTTCTCCTTGGCAATCCTTGACTGGACCTCTTTCAGCGACTGCTCCGCTTCGTTCAGCTGCTTCGTGATGCTGTTAAGCTTCTGCAAGGTAACCAGGACACCGCTCGAGTTTGGCGCGCTGCCGCCTGATAACGTTCCAGAAGGGTCGTAGGCGTCTCCCTCCAGGGTGATGCTTCTCATCCTCACATTAGGATCAAAGGTCACCCGCTTTGCCGTTTCCGCGTCTGCGCAGACCAACGTGTTGCCAAAGACATACTCCATCGCAGCCGAGACCTCCTCGTCGTAGCCGACCAACGACAATGCGAGGTCGACCTTCCCAGGCGCGATGCTTTGCGCAGTCGCAATGGTCTGCGCAGAGGCTTTGAACGCCGCGATCTTGTTCAAAGGGATAATCGTCACCCGCTTCCTGAGCTTGCCCTTCTGGAGCAGTTGTGTGCCGGTAACCTCTGAATCAACCACGACGTTGTACAAACGCCCTCCAGCACATATTTCCAGCGCTGTGCCTGCTTCGGTATGCTGCCCGTCGAGGGTGAAAAGCTGCGCGACCAAGCCCTTGACTTTGGATCGATCAAACCCAGGGACAGGGTCCGCGTAGTTGAAGTCGATATTGGCAACTTGGCGCTTGAGCTGGTCGGAATCCTGGCGAAAGCTCCGCACGGTTTGTTGCAAGAGCGATTCCTGCCTGTACATGTCTTCCTCCTGGCCAGGTTCGAAGCCGAGCTTGCCCAGCTCCTTCTCCAACCGTTGGGCCTGTGACTTCAGGCCGTCCAAGTCCCGCAAAAGGCCTGCATTTTGCTCCTTGGCCTTCTTCGCTCGAGGCTCCTCCTCCTTCAGGCGGCTCTGCAAATGGGTGATTTTGAGTTTGGCTTGCTCCTGCTCCGTGGCAGCCGTCGTGGCGCGGTTCCGAGCATCTTGCAGCTGGCCTTGGTAGCCACTCTCTTGGCCATCCTTGGACGCAACGCCAGTTTGCAGGGTTTGCAAAAGCTCCTCCTTCGATTCGGCGTCCTTGCTTTGCTTTGCGAGGTCGTCTTTTGCCGTGTCGTAAGCCGCCTTGGCATTTTCGAAAGCAGCCGTCTTGACTTTAAGCGTTGCTTCTAGTTCCGACACAGTCTTCTCCACGGACGCCTTCTTCTCCCTCTCCTCCGTCAGACTCGTATTCTTCAAGTCCATAACAGTGGCGAGTCGCACGAGCTCATTTGCGTGCTTTTTGACGGTCTCTTCCAGTGCCTGAGCCTTGCCACCTTTCTTGAGCTCCTTGTCCCGCTGAGATCGTACCTTTTTGACGTCCTCTTCTAGATGGGAGATCTCGTCTCTGAGCCGCGTTGTGGAGTCTTCCAAGTCTTTGTGCCGCTGCTTCTTTCCCTCGAGATCCGCTGCCGATTGCTTCAGCTTCTCCTGGCACTTGATATAGTCGTACGCAACCACGAGCCTGGTGAGTCGTTCGAGGTCGTTCTGGGTTTGCTGGAAGTCCAGGAAAGCCCGCTTTTCGGTGCGGAGCTTTTCGAGCTTGGGTTCGATTTCGTCTTTCAGAAGCTCCCTCAACTCCTGTAGTTTCAACTCTTTCTTCGCCATTGTTTTCAGTGCCTTGTCTCGTCGGTCCTCGAACATCCTTGTTCCTGCCGCCTCCTCGATCATGGCCAAGATCTCCACCGCCTTCATGTTTAGAACCTTGGTGATTCGACCCTGCATTATGAGGAAGTTGGGGTTGTTGATGTTGAGCTGCACAGACTGGAAGAGATTTTGGACCGTCTGCTGCTGTGCTCGATGGCCGTTGATGAGATATTTGGAGGTGCCGCCGAGAACAATCTGGCGAGTGACGCTGATGGTGGCATACTCCTCGAATCCGATCGGCGACTTCTTCTTATCCCTGTTGTCGAAGACAATCGTCACGCTGGCTTTGGTGACTCCAGCTTGGCCGCGCTTGTAGATGAGATCCTGCGCCCGTTATTATTCAATGCGCCCAAGGGAGTGTGCCTGGGTGGTCATACCTGGAGATTTTGCGCTCGAACCGTGGACATGTTTGTGATGCCGAGAACGAAACATATTGAGTCCAGGATATTGGACTTGCCACTGCCGTTCAGGCCAGTGATGGAGTTGAAGCTCTCGTCCCTGGGCTTGGTCAGCGTTGTTGAACGTCGGATCGGGTGGGCTTCTTTACCATCCTGATATCACCGTTCGTACGGCATACGACTTGAAGCCCTGTACAGCTGGTTAGCGAGATGCAAATTTGCAGAGGACGGGAGCGCGCACGTCGATAATAACTTCAATCACCCTCATGATACCCGCCTTGGTCGTGTTGAAGGTGCAACTGCTGGAAATTTGCGCTTCGCCCAGGCCGTCAACGGACGTCAAATGCCCACCTGGAGACGCGCCTTGAAGTAAACAATGCCGTGTTTAGTATCTGATAAGAGTCTTATCGTCACGTGCGTGGCTTACATCGCCATGACTCATCATTGAACGCGACCTGGATGGACGGCCAGGCCTCAAGCGCGCTAACCCGATTTAGGATTTATCAAAACAATGCGACTTGGAATGAGTGGTGCCAAAGTTGAAGCCCTCCACCATCACCACGTCCGTCCTGCTTTTCCGAGCCACACCATTTTCGCCCAACCGATGCTTCCGATGCCTTGATTATCTTCTTGAATTAGACGAAAACGTCCTTCAACTCTCGGTACAGAGGCTGCGAGGTCCTCGTCAGCGAATCGAGCGCTATGGCAGCCATGAGAGGACCGCGTTTACAGGTCGGTTCCGCATCATGGATCGCCGAAGAGCGGGCGTCTGCCCTCCAGATTGCTCAGTCCGAGGCGGAGGAGTTCTCGTTCTCTGCGCGAAACGAACTGGACTGGCTCAACGAGCACATGGCCGGTATCTTCAACGAGAATGAAACGTAACGCGCGTCCTGTCCACACTCTGGAGATATGCTTGCTGATCCTTTGCAGGAACATCACCGAGACTTTCAAGACTCCCGGTAAACTACGTGGGAAAACACCGCGAATGGCGCGCAAGGCGAACCCTTTGGAAGCTCGGGCCGTAAGTCTCTAGATTTGGTGGTGATATGGGGATGGAAGCTCACGGACAATAATAGCCTCTTTCCGATGTTTTCGCCCCAACTTCAAATGTTTCTACGAACGTTTCAAGCCAGCTCAATCGCGTGCAAGCTCCTCAGACCCACGACCACGCCGCCCACAAAAACTCGCCCAGCCCCGTCAAGCATGCCTCTCCACGAAAAGCCGCATTTTCGCCAAAGCAGACGGCTCCCGTATCAGCGACCCAAGATTCTGGATACTTTGGCAGCCAAGATGTTCGAGTCAACGTCCACCTGGACTCAGATCCCGCAGACACCCAGGCTACTGATAGTCTGGTTCCATGGCACACAACAACAACTGTGCCGGTGAGGGACAGCCCGTCCCGCGCCGCCGCCATGGAGTCTCCAGAGAAGACATTCCAGACAGCCCGAGAGGAGCAAACGACACGTGTGCTGGCCGATGCCACAGCCAGAACCGGAACGCCCCGTGTGGCAGCACTGAAAGAGCAACCTGAAGAAGACGAGCACATGGATATGGTACCGGCGTCAACGCCTGCTGCGATGCATCCTGGCATGGACGCAACGGCGACGGGGCAACAGCCTGAGGATGCCAACACGGAGAAACCTTTGGATGATGCTCGGTCACCGTCGGATTGTTCCAGCCCAATCCGGCCAATGGTCCGGAAGAGCAGCTTGAATTTTGCATCTCTGCCCGCCAGAGAACCGCTCACAGCAGGAAAGAGCATAGGGGCTCGGGTTTCTAGAACAAGCCATCTGGATCACATCAGAACGAGCTACTACAACAGGCCTACTGGAGGGAAGAGCCTTGGCAACCTGGCGAAGCTCGACCACGACAAGGGTGAAAATCGAGATGAGATGGATGTTGATGAGGGGCCTCAAGCGCGAGAGCCTAGCGAACAGAACAACGTCGCAGCTAGCCACATGAAGACTTATACGCAGCGACTGCAGGACCAGATCAACATGCTGGGCAAGTCACAAGCCAACAGCTCTGGACAGCCGAAGCCGACCTCCAGCATGCAGGCGCCACAACATAAGGCCATCGCGCTAAAGTCTCCATGTCCCGTGCGAAAGCTCACGGCCCCGACGACGCCTGGGGCGTTTCCAGAAGACGACGACGATTGGATCGAGCCACTGGCGACCGTAACTCAAACAACAGAAGCAAGACCTGCTCTGCCGAAGAGTCATTCGGCAGATGTGATGGAAGACATTCCAGGCAAGGACACCATCGGGCAGCCTGATTTCCGCGGGCGAACCTTTTCAACTGCTCATGGCCACGGGAAATCCGCGTCTGTTTCGACTGTTCCGATCATGCACGCCACTACGGACCCGGAGCTGCAGTCCCTGACAAAGGCTATTTCGGTTTCCAACCCCAGCGTGCTGACTGTCTCCGAAGCGGGGAGGCCTGACACGCCATCAAAGTCGCCGTCTCGAAGCTTTCGGGAAAGCCCTCTGAAGCAAGTCAAGAACAAGTTGTCATCCATCCTGAAGAGCTCGAGGGGTCTCCTCGCGAGCAGCGCCGCCATCAGCGCTGAAGGGAAGTCCATGGTGTCGCCATCCGCAACGAGATTTGGGCTTCACCCAACTGCATCGTCGGAGTCTGTTGTTTCCAAGCCAAGGGTTGAGTCGCAGAGCTCTCAGACTATGGCTGGTCAGGGTGATGCCAGCCCCACACGGCCAGTGGGCCGACGCACAAGAGCTTCCGTGGGACGGGAGAAGGAAGAGAAACGCCGCGAGAAAGAAGCGAAGTGCATGGAAGAGCAGTATGACAAGCTGGAGAAGGCTCGCGAAAATGAAAGGGAGAAGGCTCGCGTCTTTAGCAAAGAGCAGGAGAAGATAGCAGCTATGGAGAAGCAGATTGCGTCTAGGAAGGGAGAGGAGACGTCGATGCCCAACGAGACCCCGAAACCGACAAGAAGCAGTCCCCGCAAGGCCAAAGCCGCCGAGGAAGGTGGGCAAAACTCTGAAGACAGGGATGTCGAGATGGACAACGCTCCGCCGCCGGTACCGCCGCCATCCGCCCCTCGATCTGCTGGACCGGGTCAAGCCACTCGAAACAAGGAAGTCAAGAGACCTGTGAGGCCAACAAAGGAGACGCAGGTGAAGGCTAAGCAAGCTCCGACAGTCATCAGGGTCAACATGGTATCTCAGCACTCTCAGTACCATCCATCTAATAGGCTGTCTACCGCCTCTCACGACACAGCCGCACCATCGAGCTCCCAATCCCAGCATCAGCTTGTGAGCAAGACTAGCAAAGCGTCTTTGCACGCGAAGCCGTCGACGCAAAGCCTGAGAAACCCAGCTTCTGTTGGTCGCTCCAAGGCGTTGGATCTTGCGGCCAAGAAGAAGGAACAAGACGAGCGCGACGCCCAGCGACGACGCGACGCGAAGGCCGAGACGGAACGGAAACGCGCAGCGGCTCAAGAGGAGCAACGCAAGCAAGAACATCTTCGCCGTCAAGAGGTAGAGCGGCAAAGGCAGCAGCAGGACCGCGAGCACGGGGCATCTCAGAACGACGGTAAGACCCCTGCGCAGAGAAAGGCTGCCATTGAAAAGGCAAAGCAAACGAGAGCTCCGCCTCCTGCTGTGCGATCTCAACCCGCCGGGCCTCCTGACTTTGCTCAAGGTAAAAGCATGTCTACAGCGTCCAACGTGAAGGGGGACGCACAAGCAGCTCGGCCCCAGTCGCGGATGACGTCCAATTTGCATCGTTCGCAGGACGAATTAAGCCGACCGGTGAACGCGGTTCTCTCCAATGCTGCCAAGGCCGGCGCAAAGCGAACCTTGGGCCCGGAGAGGAGTGACGACAATCAAGCCAAACACCCTCCATCACGAGGTGGACCAGCATACCAGGCCAATGAAGCAAAGAGACGTCGAACTAGTGATGCAGTCGACGAGACCGAGACTGAACACCCGCGGAACATCAAAGGTCCCCCGGTTCGCCCATCGGCCGGCTTCAAGAAGGTCAGTAACTCCTACGTATGACTCGTTGTGTCTAGGTGAAGCTAATCCTGTCTATAGGACCCGCCAACCAAGCCTATACACGGATACACGAATGCACCCCATAGCGCAACTCGAGACCTGTTCAAGGCCACCGTTACCGCCCAGCACAACAGTCAGACCAAGGCGACACACCCGTTGGACATGGCGCAGATCTCGAAGGGTGCAATTCCGTTTGCGCCAAATCCAAACCCTGCCAGTGCTTCGTACAAGACCCCGGCGCGGCCGGGAGCATACAATGGGCCCAAATCCGCGGCCAAGTCGGCCCCAAGATCGTCGCCACGCTTCCAGAATGGCGAATCCATCGAGCTTCCCGAGATCCAGACGGACGACGAAGATGAGGACGAGGACGAGACGAATGGCATAGTGGCTGCGTGGGCCGACTCCCCCGATCTTCGAAGAGCCCTCATACACCAAGAGACTATGGACCCATCCCGAATCTTTGGTCCGCCGGCACCATTGAACATGGAGGAAGTCTTCAACAAGAGCAAGGAAAGGTGGCACAAGTTCCGCGCCAGGACATCCAGTGCCAATTGGAGCGGAGCTGATCGATTGACGGAGGATGACATCAGAAAGGACCTGGCTGCGCGCGACAAGCTGAGACGAGAGGGCGGTTGGTCTTACGAGATGAGCAAGGATATGATATAGCGTCGAAAAGTGTTATAGATTGCCGTGAGTAAGGTGGATTGGGTGTTGGAGTTCTGTTCCCAGAGGGAAAGGGAGACAGTCGGTGGTCTCCGTTATCGTTTTCAAGGACATGGCATCGGTATGGTTATGCATTAGCAAACGCGAGGGGCAGGATGGACTGCCGGCGTTCGGCGCAAGGCATGAACTGAACAGTTTCAAGTGGCAACAAATTGTGTCCTGGAGTGATGCCTGCAGCCTCGAACCAACAAGTTTGGCGTAATACTCGTCTCGTGCGGCTCATTCAACGGCCAAGGACGTTGACGTGCGTCAGGTTTCAGCGCGATCAAGGGCCAGTGACTGGCAAGCAAGCCGCGTCTGGCCATTCACCCACAAGGACAGGGGGATGCACAGAAGCTCGCGCGGAAAGAGTGCATGGCAGCGCGCGCCCACGTGTACGGCTCGAGCAGAGCACGAGGAGAGTATGCTGGGTAGAGACCTCCTGCCACACGTCGACGTCGACGGATGTGCAGCTGAATTTTGGCATTTCAAGGATCAGTCGTTCCCAATTCTTCAGTTGATAGTTCCAATTCAGGAAACGTCATCTCTTGGATCCTCGAAGCTTAGCCCAAATGTATGATAGACATAATGTGCAAGGCTGTCCCTATTCAATTCGCAGCGCTCAGACTCAAGATGTACTTGCCGCGCTCCAGATTCGCATACGAATACGCTCTCGACTCCGGGGGAAAGGTGCCGTCAGCTGCCCATAAATCAATGAGGTGTTGCATAGGCTCAAGTTCATTGGGTTGCAGCATGTCGAGAGTAGTCGCCGTCAGAATGAAGTGGCTGAAGCAACTATTCAGCTGCTTCTCGAGGTTGAGATGATAGAAGGGGTCAATGAAGTGACTCCAGTAGAGATGGGCATAGACTCGGAATATCTGACGAAATATCATCTGGCAAGTGCCTGCGAGCTGCGGCGGGAACCCGCTTCTACTGCCCAGCCAGTCCTCGTTACCGTGCTGGGGGAGGTGTATGTTGTTCGAATATTCAGGATGATAGGCGCAGGAAACGCCAGAAGGATCCGTCGGAAACATTGCAACATCATCGATCTTTCCAGAAATCCACCGCTGCATAAGCGTCATATACTCAAAAGCCGGAAGCTCCACGGGTTCATGATTCTTGTTGAGCCAAGTGTATGAGTGATTCCTGTCCCCATTAGCTGCAGGCGCTAGCGACACGAGCAGACCACTTACTTTCCGGCCGACATCCTGGGACAAATTGACGTGTTGCATATCGTGCTCCCATCGTCCTCCTTCTCGTGGACAACACGAACGAAGTTCCATAAGTTTCGGTAGTGCTCGACCGCTGAGGACATTGTTAGACAGTGACACCTCGTTCGGTCATGGACGACTCGACAGAGCGTTACCTTGATGTGCTACCCATTCGCCTTGCTCAACAGTCTTCGGTCGGGCACTCAGGGTCATAAAATTTCCCTTGACGATGTGCTTGGTGTGGGCCGGGTTGAGCCACAATGGAAGCGGTCGAGGGTACTCGAGAGTTTGCGGCATCATGCCTATCGACTCGCTGAGTGATGGTGACTCTGGCAGGGAGACTCTGGGCGCCGAACCCGTCGAGGACTGGGTGTCATACGACTTTGATTGTCCATCGGTGGCGGTCGTCGGGCTTTTGTTTGGCCCTCCAACCCTGGAGGAGGTTCCCCGGATGCGGGCGTTGCTGTGGATAACGAGTCAGGGGAGTGCCGCGAGTATGTTGAAAGTCCTTGGCTACTTACATTCCAGAGAAAAGATTTGACATGGCCGGTCGGGTTGGAGAGCAATAGCTTCGGCGAGGAGAAAACAGGATGGGCGGTCATGATGGCTTGGGCTGGGTAAACAAGGTTGGTTGTTGGGTTGGGCGGCGAGTCAGGTGACGGCAAGGTTCGCTCCACAGCCACAGCATCGCCGTATTAGCTCAGCCACGTTTGGAGCTACCACGGTGAGCTGCGTCCGAGCCTTGAACACTCTTTGACACCATTGACGAATGCGGTCCTTCGAAGGCGCGGCCGGACTGTAATAACGACGCGTCCCGCAACGGCAAATAGTGGCCATGAGGCGGCAGAAGAGATGCGAGGAACGCGCAGCTTCGCAGATGACCCGAGATCGATGCTCCAGGCAAATGTTTCAGATGCAGAACAGTACGCTCGAGGAACTGAAAGTCATGGAAGAAGCGTTCTTGGAAGAGCAGAAATCTACGAGGGACAGCATAAGCGACCAGCAGGGCATCACTAACGAGCAAAAGGGCATCATAAACGAGCAGCGAGGAGTACAGAGCCTCCCAAACAAAAGCCATCACGCCGACGGACATAACTGTCCATGTGGCCTTGGACTAATCTCACAGTAGCTATCTGCCAGAGGGAGGCGAGCGGCTTACTGCTGGGTGCTCGATGATGATAAAGGAAGGGAAAGGGAAAGGAGCGAGAGGCCCGAAGGGCGCCCTTTTATGCTCTGGCGGTCAGCAAGCCTGGGGGTTGCGGGCCGAGGCAGACTTGGGATAAAGACTCAAGAGTTGCGCACGAGGGGCGGCTCGCGAATGCAGAGGACGAACTCGCTCTTACTCCCCTCAACCGTAAGAACGCACCCCAGCCGAGACGGCGGGCGAGGCGCGATAGATGGCCGGCCACCGAGTTGGAGCAGTCGTGTCTTCGGCCGGGACCTGGCCTGGCTTTGCCGAGCTTGGGTCATCTCCGGGCCCTGAGCGCACCTGGTGATCGATGTGGCAGAAGA
The DNA here is from genome assembly GCA_022114105.1 of Tolypocladium guangdongense. Classification (NCBI taxonomy): domain Eukaryota; kingdom Fungi; phylum Ascomycota; class Sordariomycetes; order Hypocreales; family Ophiocordycipitaceae; genus Tolypocladium; species Tolypocladium guangdongense. The sequence goes on along the minus strand of NRQP01000001.1, from coordinate 2,150,411 downwards.
AGAGTTTGGGGATATAATCGCCGAACGGCTGTCACCTTAGGGCGAGGAGCCGCCGCATCTTCAAATCGGGGCCTGTCCTGGCTCCGCCAAATTGAGGCTACCGCTGAGTCCTGAGTGCTGGCTCGTCGTCTACCAAACTCGAACACACGAGGAGATTCGACGCTTGCGCGGGCCAGGAGTAGTCGGTTGGCTGTATGAAGCCTGTGGCGGAACCATCCTTGCGACGAAGACACGAAGGGATTCCGTAGCCAATTGCTGATTGGTCGGATCATGGGCAATTACTCGTAGAAACCGGATTTTGCTTAGTCACTTTCGCCCAAGCACCAGTATCCACCATGCCTGATTGGGCGCGCTCTCAATCTCTGGACAAAACTGGCACTCTTAAGAAAAAATCTCGAGCACTAGCCCCGGCATTCCTGGTACACGACCTTTTACAGCGTCACTCCTTTTCTTGACGACCAGCACCACCCATCTCCTCTTGTTTCTGTTGTTTCCTGATTCCCGTCTGTCAATCATGTTCAGACAAGGAATCCGGCGCTACGCCAGCCTGGCAGGCGGCGTCGCCTCCAGCTCCATGCTGCTTCGCAGCCGAGCTGCCCTGCCCATCGCGCGACAGGGTCTCGCGGCGCTGTCCCGCCCCAATGTGCCCTTGAAGGCCATCGCACAGCTCTCTCGAACATACAGCAGTGAGGCAGTTGCCCAAGAGAGCCAGGACGCCGAGGCTGTTGCTGCGCCGGGAGAAGTCACACAGTTCGCCGCCCTGGCCCAGCGCGGCGTCCACGAGAACCTCCTGGGCGCCATCACCAACGACATGGGATACGAAGCCATGACGCCCGTGCAGGCCAAGACCATCAACCCGGCCCTCAAGGGCACCGACATGTGAGTTTCCGCCTTCGTAATTGCGGCCCCATGCCGGTTCTGTCCTCTTACTGACGGATCGAAGCGTCGCCCAAGCCAAGACCGGCACTGGCAAGACCATTGCTTTCCTTCTCCCCATGTTGCAGCGAATGATCGTGGAAGACCCTACACTGGCCACCAGGCGAGCATCGCGAAGCGCCCGGTCCAGCGACATCCGCGGCATTGTCCTCTCCCCGACCCGTGAGCTCGCCGAGCAGATTGCCACCGAGGCCCGCCGCCTGACCCGACACACCGGGCTCGTTGTCCAGTCTGCCGTCGGAGGCACTCACAAAGCCTCTATGCTGCGCCAGACGCAACGCCAAGGATGCCATCTTCTGGTTGCTACCCCCGGACGCTTGAACGACCTGCTGCAGGACCCTGCCAGCGGCATCGAGGCGCCCAATCTGGCGGCCCTGGTCCTGGACGAGGCTGATCGTATGCTGGATGTTGGCTTCGAGAAGGAGCTGAATGACATCACCCGCTGCCTCCCGAGCCGAGACGAAAAGGTCCGCCAGACAATGCTGGTCTCGGCCACGATACCCGACGACGTCATCCGCCTGGCTCGCACCATGGTCCGCCCCGACGACTTTGAGTTCGTGCAGACGATTCCCGAGAACGAATCGCTCACGCACGACAAGGTTCCCCAGCACATTGTCCCCGTTTCCTCGTGGTCGAATATCTTCCCCACTCTGTTCGAGTTCATCGACCGAGAAGTAGCCAAGCGGCAGGCCGACCGGACCATGAAGCCCTTCAAGGCAATCGTCTACTTCAACACGACGGCCCTAGTCGAGCTTGGTGGCGAATTGGGATTCCAGAGGAGGAGGAACAACCTGATGAGAACACCCACGTTTGCCATCCAGTCCCAGCTTAGCCAGAACCAGCGAACCAAGGCTGCCGACATGTTCCGTAACGCCAAGTCCGGAGTTCTCTTCTCTTCCGACGTCACTGCTCGAGGCATGGATTTCCCAGACGTCACCCACGTCATCCAAGTCGACACTCCCCGGGACCGCGAATCGTACATCCACCGCCTTGGCCGTACCGGGCGTCAGAACAAGGAGGGTGAGGGCTGGCTTCTCTTGCCGCCCACGTCCGTGGCCAGCGCCAGGAAGCTCCTGAGGGGCCTTCCTCTTGAGCAGAACACGTCGTTGGAGAGTGCAGATGCCAAAATTGAGTCGGGAGACCTTCCTGGCCTTCACAAGGAGGTGCTGGATCTCACGCAGCCGATTCACAAGAGGATCTTGGGCTCGGCTTACACGTCTCTCTTTGGCGGCCAAACAAGCCAAAGGGAGGACCTTGCCGAGGATCTGAACCTTTGGGCCACCAAGGGCTGGGGCTGGAGCGAGCCTCCACCCGTTTCATCGTCCTGGGCTCGCAATCAGGGCTTGCTGCACGCCGGCTTGAATATCCAAGACAGGGCAGCTCGGCGAGACGACCAGTTTGGCGATGACCGGAGAGGCCCCCGACGGGTTGGTTCCCGTTCCGGCTCGGATGAGCGGCGGTCATCATCGGACCCTTTCGCCGAGATTGGACGTCAGGCACGTCGTGATGATTCCGGCTTCGGCCGCGGTACCGGCAGAGGTGGAGGCGGTAGCTGGGGCGGCCGCGGCGGCAGAGGTGGTGGCCGGAGCGGCCAGGACTTTGGACGATCGAGGTTCTAAGGGAGTCTCACGACGCAACGAGCTTGCACCTGAATCAGCGATGATATGAGAATTTTTGTGTTGAGAAAGTTTCTGTACTTGTATCAGGGGCAATCTTGGGGTCAAAAATGTGTAAATCAGGCAGAACGGGCTTATGTACAATATATCGGGGATAAAGAGGCGTTTTGGGACCAAACTCTCCTAGACGATGGATTTCCAACTATATAATATCAAAATACCCTCGCTACGTCGTCACGACTTGGATGCTCGTGAAGTCGCCTCGGTTTCGACCCTTTAACCAAACCCCCCCCCCCCCAAACAAAACAAAACGCCTTTCATGACCACGCTGTTTTGCCGCCCTTGAGGTTTTCATCATGGTAAACGGTGCTCTCGGCCAAACAGGTCGTGGCATCTATCTATCGTTGCGCCATCAACATGTTGGCGTCCCACAGCAGGACTCTCTCATCCCAGCCCACCGAAGCGACCCATCCGCCGACTCCAAAGAGACACCAGTCGACGCCGGTGACAAACTCGGTATGCCGGTTCATAATGCCCATCTGGCGACCTGCCCTAGTCCCGGTGACCGAGCCCTGCGGTTGCGCCGAGCCGTCGTTCCATAGGCGCACCGTCATGTCGTAACTCGCGCTGATCAAGACGTCCCTCGCGTGCGGGCTCCAGGACAGCCGGCGCACGGCATAGTCGTGGCCCTGCATCACGGACAGCGATCCGCCAGCTGGGTTGCGGATATCGAATGTTCGAATGACGCGGTCCACGCCGCCCGTGGCGATTACCGTGTCGTTGTACTTGTTCCAGTCGTGCGTCAGAACCTCGGACGGCAGGCTAGCGCCGACGAGCCCGGGAGCCGCGGCGAGTTGAGCGCCCGCCGCGTGAACGGGTATCGTAGCCACGAGGTGGTACTTTGCTGAGGACGGCGTTCGGAGGTCGAAGATTCGGAGGTGGGAGTCGGAGGATACGGCGGAGATGAGGGCGGGGTTGGAGGGGCAGAAGCAGGCGCTGTATGTGCAGTTGCCGATGGGCAGCGTCTTGATGGAATGGTTGCGCGTGGGGGACCACTTGCGAAGCCGTCAGCTTGGAAATACTTGTCAGGACGCACGGAGCTACCAACAAGCTTGACCGTTCCGTCCCAGGAGCTTGAGAGGAAGGCGTCCTTGGTGATGGGACTCCAGCAGACCGAAAACGTCTCCCTCTTGTGCTCGTGAAAGTTCATGACGGGAAAGTCATTGACGCCCAGGTCGAACAGCTTCAGCGACCCATCGCCGCAGGCAACAAGCAGCTGGTTCTCGTTGATCTCCGACCAGGCCAGGTCGTAGAGCGCATCGTTCGTGTCGAACCTGCGGAGCACCGCATTAGCCGCACGTATCCCCCCAAGAGCGCTCCCCAGGAACAGGGCAGATGCAACTCACGTCTTCTCGACCTGGACGCCCTGCGCCGTCAGCCCCAGCGCGAAGACGCGGCCGTTGCCCACGATGCCGAAGTTGGCCGACGTCGCGACGGCGAGGCGCGAATCGAAGTAGGGCGAGTACTTGACGGCGTAGGGGTTGTAGCCTTGCGTGCGGAACTCGAGCATGGCGGCCATGGCGCGGGGAGCAGGACGCCTCCGCGTAGGCGCATTTGCGAGGGCGGGTTGGATTATAATAAGGGTGAGCCGCTGCGATTGACCATGACCGAGTTGCTAACGACAATGCCGCGACGGAGGCTGGTTCTCCGTTGACATGTGCCTCGGTACGGGAGCCCGCAGTGGGGTGCGCCCAGCGGCTACAGACTACGGCATATCGTGGTGGAGTGCAGCTATCGGGGCCATTTAGCGTGCATGCGCGGTCACGTGCTGTCGCGTTTTAGCCCGTCGCGCCCTTCAGACAAGTACCATAGTCACGACGAGTTCAAATTGTTCGATAATTCCGCAGTGTGGCTCAACGCCTTGGACAACCCGGAGGCATTGGCCACTTGCACAGACTATGAAGCCATTCCTGGCGCAGCCCAAGCGAAAATTAAGCCCAGAGCCCGAGCCGGGCCCTGGCGACGGAGACGAGCCGACAGAGGTCAAGCTCGCTCTCCTGTCTTCGCTGCATCCCACGGTCGACCAAGAGACCCTCCTCGATATCCTACTGGCGCATGAAGGATCCGTGAGCGAGGCATCGGAAATCCTGCAAACATCCCAACACGGCGGCAAGAAAAGCGGCGTCATTGGGTGCCAGCAGTCCCTGAAGCAGTACGCACTGCCAGGCGACGCAACGTCGCCAACCAAGAAGCTCAAGTCGAAAAAGGGCAGCACACTGCACCTGTACGACCCAGACGACGTCGCCGAGCACACGCCCTGCACCATTATCCACAACTTCTTGCCGCCGGACGAGGCAAACGACCTGCTTCGGGAGCTGCTAGACGAGGCAAAGTCTTTCGAGAAGATTACCTTTAAGCTGTTTGACAACGTCGTGTCGAGTCCCCACACGTCGGGCTTCTTCGTGGAGAGCTACGAGGCCATACAGACGCAAAAGGCCGACTATTACTACAACGGAGCAAAGCTTACCGCAGGTTCTATCCTCGCCCCTGTCTTGAAATGGGAAGGCGATGGCTGACGATGCTTCCTTCAGGACGTCCGGCGCATCACGCCTCAGCTGACCAGGGTAAAGCCGATCGTACAGGAGGCCGTCAACAACGAGATCCAGCACCGGATCAAGACACGCTACCCCGGCGGCAAGAAGCTCAAGCACCAGTCCCCAAACCCGTGGGTTCCAAACTCGGCCTTTGTCAACTGCTACAACGGCGCGCAAGAGAGCGTCGGCTGGCACAGCGACCAGCTGACGTATCTTGGGCCCCGGGCCGTCATCGGGTCCGTGTCCCTGGGCGTCGCGCGCGAGTTCCGCGTGCGCAGGGTGCTGCCCAAGGACGGCGACGACTCGGACCCGGACGCCGAGGGCCAGATGTCCATCCACCTGCCACACAACTCGCTGCTCGTGATGCACGCGGAGATGCAGGAGGAGTGGAAGCACTGCATCGCGCCCGCGCCGTCCATCGACCCGCACCCCGTCGCGGGCGTGCGGCGCATCAACATCACGTACCGCGACTACCGGCCGCGGATGCACCCGAGGCTCACGCCGCGGTGCGCGTGCGGCGTGCCGTGCGTGCTGCGCGTGGTGCAGAGGAAGCGGGAGAGTTTCGGGAGGTACTTTTGGATGTGCCACGCGGGCAACGTTCCGGGCAAGGATGGCTGCTCGTTCTTTCAGTGGGCAGAGTTTGACGACGACGGGAATCCGATACTTGGCAAGACGACAGGATGACTACCCTATATCGCATTCACATGGAGAGATGCCCAACCACGAACGAGCCACGCAGTGAATGATTTTGAAACGTACATAATTATATCGAGACCCTGGATGTAAGAACATGATGAGTATTTTTGAATGCACGATGCGGGTTGCGGTTCGAAGTGGGTCGTCCGAAGCCCACTGCACTTCGCAACGCCAGGCCCAAGACGCCTAAGCCTCACCACTTCACCTCCAAACGCACACTTCGCCGAAACATCCACGACAGTCTTGGGACCGCAGGAGGACCGAAACGGGGACATTCGCCGGCACCGCATCCCGCCCGCCCCATGGCCGAGCAGCTCGCCTTCCCCGCGGCCTCGGCCGCCCTCCTCGAGCCTCACCTCCCCCCCCGCGACGCCGCCAGCGCAGCACCATCCCGCCCCTTTGTCACGCTCACGTTCGCCACCTCGCTGGACTCGACGCTCTCGCTGGCGCCCGGGGTGCGCACGCGGCTCTCCGGGCCGGGCGCCAAGGCCATGACGCACCACCTCCGGTCGCGGCACGCGGCCATCCTCGTCGGCGTGTCGACGGTGCTGGCCGACGACCCGGCGCTCAACTGCCGCATCGCGGGCGCGGCGCGCCAGCCGCGGCCCGTCGTCGTCGACCCGCACCTGCGCTGGACGCCGCGGCGGGCGGACAGGGTCCTCGAGGTGTGTCGCGGCGGCGGCGGGCTCGCGCCGTTTGTCCTCGCCGGCGTGGACGCGGCGCCGGCGGGCGCGCGGCTGCTGGAGGAGCACGGCGGCAAGTACATCCGCGTCGCGTCGGCTCGCGCTGCCGCGGGGGGCCGCATGCGGTTCGACTGGCGCGACGTGCTGCGCGCGTTGGCCGCCGAGGGCCTGTCGAGCGTCATGGTCGAGGGCGGCGGGCAGGTCATCAACTCTCTGCTGGACCCGGCGTGCCACGCGCTCGTCGACTCGGTCATTGTGACGATTGCGCCCACGTGGCTGGGCCGGGGCGGCGTTGTCGTCTCACCGGACAGGGTCGAGGATGGCCAGGGCGACCCTGTCCCGGCAGCGAGGCTGTCGAACGTCTCGTGGCTGCCCTTCGGTGAAGATGTCGTCTTGTGCGGCAAATTGCACGGATGACAGGGGACTGATGTCAATCCAGCGCCGTCACATACGACAGGTGCTTTGTATGTACCGGCTCCGGAAGACCTGTCACTCAAGAGACCAACAGACCATATCTACGAAGCATCGGGCCAAAAGACCCCGGTGCGCCCACAGGCTTCATCTCCCCGGAGACGTGTCAGTTCGGGCCTCGCCGCCGCCCGCATCCGCGCCGGTGAGGCCCGGTCGAGTCAGGGCACCCTGGTGGGGGAGTAAAGGAGATGCAGCCGCGTCGGGAAGCAGCCGCCTCGTCCCTGTCTGCGGCGGCAGGCTTCCATTAGGTGTGGAGGGGCTCTCGACGGCACCCCACCACACACGTCACCTCCAGACCTTGTCCTCCCATCATCACGACACGAGCCAAGGACAGTTGACACGCGCCCTGCATGACCAGTCGCCGCCGGCCCTCGGAAGAATAGCGCGACGGCAACCGCGGAAGCCAACAAGCCGCCCGCCATGGCGTCGTCCCCCCCCGCATCACCATCCTCGGGTCCCTCAACATCGACCTCGTCTCCTACGTGCCGCACCACCCGCTGCCCGGCGAGACGCTCACCGCGAGCCACTTCGCCACCTCGCCCGGCGGCAAGGGCGCCAACCAGGCCGTCGCCTGCGCCAAGCTCTCCCGCACCGCCGCCCTCGCTGACGCCTCGGCTCACGTCGCCATGCTCGGCGCCGTGGGCTCCGACGCCTACGGCGACGCCCTGCGCTCCAGCCTCGCGTCCTACGGCGTCGACGTGAGCGGCGTCCAGGTCCGCCACGGCGGCAAGACGGGCGTCGCCGTCGTCGTCGTCGACGAGCCCTCGGGCCAGAACCGCATCATCCTCTCCCCGAGGCCAACCACTCCCTCCTCCCCGCGCACTTCGCCGCGCTGCCCGGGCCCAGGCCCGACCTGCTCGTCATGCAGCTCGAGATCCCCCTCGACACCGTCCTGCAGGCCCTCGCCGCCGCGAGGGCCGCCGCCGTCCCCGTCCTCCTCAACCCGGCCCCCGCGCAGGCGCTGCCCCCGCACGCCTACGACGGCCTCGCCCACCTCGTCGTCAACGAGACCGAGGCCGCCCTGCTCTCCGGCTGCAGCGAGTCCGACCTCGACGACCTGCCCGGCCTTCGCCGCGTCGGCGCCCTCTTCATCGAGCGTGGCGTGCGCAACGTCATCGTCACCCTCGGCGGCCGCGGCGTCTACTACGTCGCCAAGGACGGCAGGAGCGCGCTCGTGCCCGCGCTCGAGGCCAGCGTCGTCGACACCACCGCCGCGGGCGACACCTTTGTCGGCTCCTACGCGCTGGCCGCCGTCAGGGCTGGCGCTGGCGACTTTGACATTGACACTGCCGTCAAGGCCGCCAACCGCGCGTCTGCCATTACCGTCTCCAGGAAAGGAGCGCAGGTGTCTATTCCGTGGAAGAATGAGCTACAATAGAAACGGATGCAATAAGAAAAAGGGGGAGTAATTCAGACTCCACACGTTCGGCTGTGTCGTAATCCACAGAGCGTCTAGAACCACAAGCCCCAGTTCCAGAGCCCAGTATCCCTCTTGGTCTTGATCCGTACCGTATCATCCTCCACGGCCGTCGATGTCCCCTCAGTTGCTGCAGCCGCTGCCCAGTCAGCCGCCGCAGGCGTTGAGCCCCTGGGCGGCCTGCCCCGCAAGGAACCATCTAGACTGTCAACGCTGCTTGTTTCGGGCCACGGTTCTGGGTGCCGAGAATCCGATTCGTCCGCCTTGTTTCTGCTCCTCGGCGACTGCGCCGTCGACGACTGGCCTGGAGAAAGCAGGTGTTGGGCCTTCTTCCCAAGAGCCTTCCCGAATGTAGATGCCCTGGGTACCACGTCGCTGTGCAAACTCGCCTGCCTCAGAGGCGCCTGCGGCGTCACTGAACGAGGGGTCGCCCGCGTTTCAGCAATGCCGCCTCCGCCCAGGATATACTGGGGGCAGTCCTTTTGCAGCTTTCTCGGAGGCTGCTGCCGAGCCATGATCTGTTCCTTCACAGACATCGCCTTGTCCGCGCCCCAGTGGCGCTCGATGAGCTGCAGTAAGTGGTTTTGCGACTTTTCGGGACGGGGCGACCACAGCGAAAGTGCATTGTGCCGTTTCAGGGTGGCGGTAGCAGTGGTCTCCAACCTGCTTCGCAAGCTGGACACTCCAGCTGTAGCCGCCTCCGCAGACGAGTATTCGGGGAACGCGGAGTGAGAGTAAGACACTCGGATATGCATGTATCCCACCATGGAGCTGCCAAGCTGCAACTCCAGGTCCTCCATCAGCTCATCAGACTTTTGGCGAACGTGGCCATTCCCGCTGCGCCGCCTGGCCTTTTCAGGGTCTATTTGTATATTCGCGAGAAGGAGCACGCTCGATCCGGCATATATAGTGCTGCAGCATGTCAGTAAGAGCGTTTCCCATTGACTTCTGTGGCCTGGGCCGACTCACGTAGGGAAAGCCTGTTCTTGCAACACTTGTACGACGGTGGTCCCAGAAGCCGGCAAAACGTCCACGGTAAGATTGTATAGGCAGCCAAACTCGAAAAAGCGGTCTACTTTGCTTGTTAATGGCATTGCTGAATGCGTATCGCGCATCGAAAACCAACCTAGCTGGGGATCAATAAATGAGCCCGTCATGCTTTTGGACTTCGAGCTGCTCTTCGATGGCGATCTGGACGACGGGATTCGAGAGAGCCGTCCAGATACCTCGATGGCTGCCCATATAGCCTGCGGGCCATGTTCCGGGACTGTGGACTCTGATGTGATGGATATGCAGGGAGATAAAACAAATGGCTGTGTGTCCTTAGAGCAGTTCGTTGCCAGGGGAGACAGCGGGGAGACGGCAGGCAGCCCAGGCCCAGAGACGTCCCTTGCACGAGGAGATTTGGCGAAAGGGGAACCTTGAAGGTCACGGCTTTTCGCACCGGAAGACGCCCGTGTTGACGACCGATCGCTGGAAAGGATGTACTCGCCAAACTCTCGGAGAGACGAGCCAGATGAGGAAGGGGTGCGACAGCTTGACACTCCTCGATGCATGCTACCCCTACCAAGCGACCAGTGGTGTCGGGTAGCCTTGGTAGGCGGAGTCGATTTCGTGAGCAGTCCTCGGCATCGCATCAAGGTCTCCTCCCAGGCCCGCCCCCGTGGCCGGCTGAGCTCCAGCGAGCTGGCCCAAAAGTTGGGCTGGTGGCCCATATTCCGCTCCTAGCCGGCCGAGCCATCGTCGCCAGGAGATATAGAAGGGGCTTTCCGTCGCCCCTGTCTCTTGACAACCCTCAGCGGGAACTTCTTGTCCGCCGACTCGGGTGTGCCTCGTGTGCCATCGTCCGTGAGGGGCGTGTTTTCCTTGGAGCTACTCTCACGGTGAATGAACTGAGACCGCCGCTTGACGATTCGTAGAGGGCTAGGTTCATCTCGGGCCGCCTGTGGGCGGGGGGTGCGAAACTCCACGCGAGGCGACTCGCTCGTGACAGACGCCATACTGCAGATGGCGGTGTAGTGATGTGTTGGCTATGGCGTATCGAAAGATGTGGTTTGATCGGACTGGGGTTGGCGTGCCCTGGGCTCGGTAGGTCTAATTCGCTCTAGGAATCCAGCGTGTGACGTGGCCCTGATGCCGCGCCTGGCCTCTGCGAGTGCCAGTACGGAGGGAGACACGCGCTGAAGACGAGCAAGGCGGCGAGGATAGCAATGGAAGCTGCAATGATTAAAAAGGCAAACGCGGAAGCGGGATTGTGCCAAATCTCCCCGAGGTTGTGGTCGCCACCGGCCGTGCTATTCATAACCTCTGCCGGGTAAAGCGTAAAGGATGACAGAAACGGAGGCATAAGACGGCGGTGAAAGTGTTATTGGTAAACGCGTAAAGTGGCTGGACGGAGTATCATGCTAGTCTCGTCTATCCAGAAAGTCGTGTCGACGCTGATGTTGGCAGCTCCTCCCGAGAGAATGCATGGCCCACATGCGGTGTGATACCTCGTGGTGTTTGCTCAAGGTGCAAGGAAGGAGCAAGCGGTGCTCGTGAAACTGGCCGGCTTCGCTGGTGCCTACGCTGGTCTCCCAAGCGTGCGTCGCAGGTTCTCCTTGACGGATTCCACGTCATTCTCCTCCATCGCCAGGAACCGAATCTGCACACGTCACATGTCAGCCGAGCCATTCACCTGCGCCAGGTTGGACTGGCGAATGCCCACGTACCAGTTCGCCAGAACCACCATACAGGACCGGCTCCGAGAGGCTGGCGGCGATTCCCTTCTTCACCCTGTCCTCCCAGACGCCAGCCCAGTTCCACTCTCCAGGCCGCCTGACAGATGAGTTGAGCGCTTCACCCGAGTTTGCCCCCTGGTCGCCGTCGACCTTCTTATCCTGTCCGCTCCCTGCAGCTGATGGGTCCTCGTGCAGCTTGCCCATCTTCCGTCGGTGCGTTCGCCAGGCGTGCCAAGCCCCAGGGTTGCCCGCCGCCTCTAGCGGAATGGAGTCAAGAGCCTCCTCGTTATCGAATGTGCTCCGGATGTATTTCAATACGTGGTAGATTGAGACGCTCCGCTTGCCCGGGCGCATGTAGCTAGGCTGATTGTCATTCTCTGATCCCGGCGAGAAGACGCTAGACGGTGCGCGGCTGGCCTGCCCCGAAGCTGGGCTGCGCGCTTGCTCCCCACTGGCCTGCCTGCTGCCAGGCCCGGCTCGTCTCCCCCGCCCGAACCACTCTGCAAAGCCATGGCGCAGGCTGAACCCGCCGGGAGGCAGCCGCTCTTCGTCCCTCGCACTGACGGTTCCGTTGTCTTGGATGTCGGTGCTGTACATGTATGTTGTTAATGGTGTAATTAATGGATGAAACATGTCGGTAGAGAATAGGACGAGAGGTGGAAGACTGGGGTAAGAGTCGGGGAAGGATATCTGGAATCGAAGGACCGCTTGGGCGTAGGGACCTGATGGTGTGTGAGCGAGGGTGTTTGGCGACAGCGCCTGGGACCCGATGCGGTCATCTCACCGTCGCGAACAAAAAGAACTGCCGACCACAAGGTGGGATCACCGGGAGTCAGACTGACAAAGATTCCTTCCGGGCAAGCCTGCTTCAACCCGGCGCTGGTCGTCCTTGTAAGCCAGGGCCCGTGAAGCGGTTCCTGTTTGCACCTACAATTCGGATAAGAGGTGCTGTCTCCGCAGAGAAGGTAGCTGATCTAGGGAAAGCATGTTGAAAGACGCCACGCCAATGTGCTCCGGCGGCCACAGCGAGCGACGAAGTAGATGGCGAACTGTCGAGGTTTGCGAACAGCTAATAGCTGGCTGAGTTGGGGTTGGCAGCGATTGGAGGTGGGCGGTAAGGGGGGCGGTGAGAGAGTTGTGCCAAATCAAATTTTAATACGCCTACACCATCTTATCATATAGTCACACCCAAAAGAGTCTAATCGCCCAATCATAATTCCTTACCTATGTTACAGATAGTGCTCTCTACACTGCCTCTATAATATTAGAATAAATTTCCTCGCAATTGACTTGGCTGCTGCAATTGCCCTGGCTGCTGCGATTGCCTGGCTTTGCAATTGCAGTACGGAGTAGCCAGTTCAATTACTACTAAACCAACAGATAGGGGTAAATCTTCCAGCGTACCGTATTGCGCCCCTTCCAGCGTGTCTTGCAGCGCACCTTCCTATGCGCTACCTTTATAAGCCGCCTTTCGCTATAATTAAAATCTAGGTTGGCTACTGCGATTGAATTAGCTGCTGCAATTAAGTCGGCTGCTACCATAGAGCGGCGGCTTATAGATCTTTTCCTACTGTAATTTCTAGCGGCCAAGGCACTATAAATTAGTGGATGACTGCGCTGTAATTAGAAAATTTACTCCCGGGGGTTCGCGTAGTCATAAAGAGCACATTCAGTCCGTATGGAGCTAGTAGTGACCCACGCTACGACATCATCGTGGGGTTCCGAGGTGCGGGAGTTGGAGTCACATGGCGGGGCAGCGAAGAAGTATCGTCGATGGCAGCATATTCGTCCATCAGGCGCGTGTCCAGAAGCAATGGTATACTTGAATTAATAACTTTTGGGCGCTGCAGCCCAGTGTGCCCCGTTCTATCGAAAAACGTGCCGCATCATGTCATGTCGGCAGCGATTCTGCGCCGCCGAGTCACCCGCGCGGGTCTACTGGCCCAGGCGCTTCTCAATCTTGGCCTGTTCCTGCATCTTGATCTCCGACAGATCGTCCTTTGTAGCGTTGTATGCAGCGGTGACCTGGTTGAACGGGTTCTCCGGGCTCTTTTCAAACTCCTTCCTGATTCTCTGCTTCTGCTGGTTCAGCCGTAGCCCGACGCCGCTGCCGTCGGCCTTCATCTCCTGCAGCCGCCTCTCCTCGTACTTGGCGAATGCGGCCGCGAACCGCCTCTCGGGGTGCTTGTCAATCTTGCTATCGTCGGACCCTGTCGCCAGCGATAGCGCGTCGAGGGCGTTGTCGATGCCCGAGGCATTGAGCGCGGCGCTCGGAGAGTCGCCGTCCAGCTGCGAAAGATCGAGTCCGCGGGACTTCTTGGCGGGAGCTTTGGATTTCTTCGGCTCGGCTCGGCCGCCAACGCTGGCCTCTTCTGCCTTGAGTAGTGCGTCCTTCTCGGCCCTCTTTCGGGCCTGCTCGGCCTTCTTTGCTTCTTCGGCCTCTCTGTAGACAGGAACAAGAGTGGTCAGTACGGCACCCAGGCTGCTTGCTTGCACGGGGGAATCCCACTTCTTCGCGTTGCTCTTGGATCCCTTCTGCCACTTGTCCTCCTCAGCGGCCGCGAGCTTCGCGTCCTCGGCTGCAGCCTTCTGGGCTGCGGCCTCCGCCTTGCGGGCGTTGCCCGCCGCCTTCTTGCTGTTCTCGCCCTTCTTGCCCGCCATTCCTTGTACGACGCTCGGCACGTCGAAACCGGTGTGTGACGACCGGCCTTGCGCGCTTCGTGCTATTTGCTTCGCTTGCGACAGGTCAAGCCTTGTCACAGTGTTCGCTTCCGCAAGGCGTGGCGGTTGGGGTGTTGGACAAATCAAAGATTGGCGTGCGCCCGTTGTGTGTGACACGCCCCGCGGCCAGGAAGGCAGCGAATGATGTGATGAGCTAAGGCGCCTGCTTGCGATGGGGCTTTGACGGCGCGCGAACCGCCGCCAGCGAATTGGACTTCTCCAACAAAACCATGTTTGCGTCCGCTCCTGACATGGACATGTGCAATCGGCAGACACGCATGGCTGCGGCTTTCACGCCCGAGACCTTTTCATGCAGTCATTCCCGCAACTGGACGGGTGACTCCCAATCCGGACTGCGATCCGACCGAAGCGTGGCGGCTGACCAGGAGGACGCACGCTCTAGGCTTGCCGTCTGGGTTGATTGGCTATCCCGGGCGGCCAGGGCATGAGCGGCCGATCGAGAAGCAGACGAGAGAGGTGTTTGTAGCTGAATGTAATCCGTACTTGCTCCCACGGCCCAGCGCGTGTCACACAACGAACGCCATGACGGGCCGGGGTTCAGGCAACGCCAGTGCCGCCACGAGTCGGCACGAGGCGCGACTCCACTGCAGCTATCATGACGCTCTGCCGTCCAGCTTCACAGAAAGTACACTGAGCATACTCGCGTGGCCTGCCACTACTGGCGAGCCCTGTCGCTGCTCCCCGCCAGAAACCTGATCCAGATATCCATGTGGGCATCCGTGATCGCCGCTGTCTGGGACGGATCCGTCCTGGGAGGGACTTCTTTCAATTTGTCACGCTGCCAGCCCTCGACCCCTGCCACTTAGTGACTTCGAAGAATTCAAATGAGCCCTTCGTTCCAAGAAGCCGTTGGCTTGTGGCGATGCAAGCAGAGGGACAGAGCGGACCCTTTTTCATATGTACTCCGTAACTGTTACAGCAAGCTCCCAAGGAAAGGAACCGAGCTATACAAAGTGCACTGCTACGAGTGATGAGGTACTCATGGCAAGGGGTGAGTTTGTGGTGCTTTGACAGGTGCGGGAATCGGTCCAGCGAACACTCCCAATTGGGGCGGCTTCCTGGCCCCGAGAGACAAAGTGTCACGGCTAAACATGTTGATACTCGTCTCCATCCATGTCCTTGTCCGACTTGAGCGCAACGGCCCAATCAACAAGGCACATCATGAGTTTTGCTCGTACTCCAGTGGCTGGTCCGGATAGTGCCCCATACGTTCCGCGTGGCGGACTTGTGCCCTGGTTCGAACGCATTGTCTTATGTCTTGACTGCGAGCACACTAGGATCAGGGCCGGCTATCAGGCCGATCACCCGTCGCCTATTGCAGCTGATGCCGGCGTCTAGAGACAGGAACCCGCCACCCGAGTGAAGCGCGCAGGGAGCCTTGCATATCGCATCAAGAACACTGCAGTTGAGTGGCATCCGTACGCTAGCCCAGGTCGCAGCTGCAGAAATGCGGTCCGTAATAGTACAAAGTACGGATACATGTGTGTCAGTGCTATCGTGGAACAAGGGAGCTGGAGATCTGAATCATGTAATACTGTCCTGGCCAAAGCTGGCCGTAGTGCGGTCCGTGACTACGTCTGCCGACCTGTTTTCTTTTGGCATGGCGGGGCTGGAGTTTCAGCGAGCACGGACAGGCTATAGGTACTCGTAATGACGACGTTGTCGACGGTGAGATGTAGGCGCCGATAGGTGCATGAAACCGTCAATAAAGGCGTCATCTAAAAGAATGCGCCAGGCCAATCGGGACACCTGTATCGTGGACGCTTCAGATGCTAGTGTCTGTCAGATATCGCATATTATGAAATGACAGATCAAGCTTGTCGCGCAACCTCATCTCATCATCTTCGGGCCCATCTCGACCCCGTTCGGCTTCCACCCCATCCCCGACAAAGGACGAAGGGTGCGGGACAAGTCTAGGGCGCGGCAAGGCCGAATGACATGATGTCTGTTGCAGGCTCGAAACAATATTTCACTGCGGGAACAGCGGAAAACCCGCTCCAACGGTACGTAGGTTTCCGCCTCGACCCATGCTTGTCTAGTCACAATCGTCCCCGAGTAGTGTACTTCGTGCGTATGCGGTCGGTCTGACAGCCACCACAGAGATGACGAGAAGAATGGGGTGACAAGGGCATCTGCCGATTAATGAATGGGAAGTGACCGAGATCCTGGCTAGGGGGTAAGCCAGCATCGTACGAACGGACGGACGTGCCTCGTACTTCGTAAAAGTACGTGGCCTCAAAAGTGCTTGGTCTCGGCAGGGGTCCTGGGACTGTCTCGTGCGCCTGAATTGGATGCCGGCCGATGAGCCGCTATGTCCCTGACGAAGCAATTGACATCAAGAACGCAAGAACGGAGCACCCGACCGCTCCGAACTCTTGTGCCGTTCCTCTGGTAGTGCATAGTGCATGCCGCAGACCAATGTTGGTTCTTCTCCGACTGATTGGATGGACCAAGCCCGGAGGCCATCTAGCAAACGATAGGATCGACTGGGAGGCTGCTGCTGCAAGTACGGAGTAAGCACATGCTAGTTGTCCAACTGCACTTTCGCTAATGAGATGATTTTATCGACTTGCCGGGTTTCCCCTAGTCATGGGCCGAGCCACGCCTGAGTTGTGATTCCCAACGTTGCTCGTATATTAAGAAAGGTGAGAAGTACTTTCGCTCTCTAGGTACATTTCCTGTACGAAGCGGGAGGCTCGAGCTATGTCGTAGTTGTCCTACGATGCGCCCGTCAAAGATCGATCTGGACCGAGCGGCGGGCGGGAGGGGGGGCCAAGTGCCGCGGCCGCACCCCATTGTTGGTATTAATTGACTTTACTAGGGGCACGCGATTGGGATGCGGTGTGGCTACTCGGACTTGCATCTCAAGCTCGGAACCCAGTTGCGGGGGGTTGTTCGGATGGAAAGGCCGTTTCTAGAACAGCTGGTCAAACAGTGCCGGCATGGCGGGTACCCGTATGGATCTCGACTCACCGCAACGCGGGCATCCGGAAGTTCTTGCGACGTGTACGATACTGGTGGGAAGTCTCCGGGGTGTCCTGACTGCCTCGCGACGAGCTGACCAGTGCCAGGCACCCCATCGGAAGTGGCATACCCTACCCGTCGTGATATTGGGCGGTTTGACTATGAGGATTGGCCTCATTGAAGCTCGAAGGCGGGCGGCTTGGCATTGGCGCTCAACGGTGCGGGGTTGGCTGGCGTCTCTGTGCACCGTCACCACACAGATCGATGCCACGCCTCATCGGCGCTGTTTTGGCCCCATGCAATTGAACCTGGTAGAGCCGAAATGGGCAGCTCCAGGATGTGATTGGTACCGGACCGTACGGAGTACTGTGGCCTGCATCCCCCTTGCGTGCAAGTACTTGTACTCGTAGTGCTTCGTACAGGCCGCAGTCTAATGGAGGGAATAAAACAGGATGGGGCAATGCCAGTTGAGGGCAAGCATGTACGAAGTACTTCGGTTGGTACGAAGCGGGAAACCACCGTCATGCGGCTCGGGTGTGCCTCCCAAGCCTCGTTGCCAAGACGGCCAAAGAAAAGTTCGCACTCGCTCGAGGCAAGAGGGTTTGCCGATCAAACAATTCAGGCGAGCCACCACGTCTCTCGCTTGCCTGAGATTCCCATTCGCCCGACGCGTCACCGAGCGGGGATGCTCACGCATTTTTATTTCCAAGGCGCACGACGGCTGCTTTGGCACGGCCGCGCAGATGATCGCAATACGGACGCACTGGGCGTGAGGTACCACCTGGCGTGCCGCCCACTGCGGGCTGCCTCTGTGTGTTTTGCTGCTCGTACGTCTCCACCGCCCCACCTCTCGAAAATTTCGAGAAAGGCGAGCAACTATTAAACTGGGCCGACGAGGAACGTGGAAAAAGCAATGCCCAGCGGACGGTGGCAAAAATGGATGATGACAAGAGTCTTGCTGGCGGCACCTGCAGGAGACCCTGCGTGGCTTGAGCCAGGCCTTAGAGCATGCGCCCAGCACTCCGTATCGCTGCAAGTCCTTTCTTGCGGGCCCGTGCGAGCCAACGCCGACGCGTGCCTTGCAGCCATCTGAGTCCCGATCTGCCTCTGTCCATGATAGTTCACATCGACAGCCAAACCACGTCGTACGAACGACCATGACGGGCGGCACATACATATCAAGGGGCTGTGGCGATGAGGCCGAGGCAATCCGGATGAGGTGTGCCAGGACTGGCGTCTGTATGTGTGTGTTCCAGCCCTCCTCGCTTGCCTTTTCTCAGGTCTCAACGGCTGGACCCGCCGTGGACGACACGGAGGGGGCCACGACGACTTCGTGTTCCGTACAGCAAAGGAAGCAAATACGGATACAGGCCGAACGATCCCAAGTCGTCGTGGCGGCTGGCGCATCAGATCAATCCAATCCCCCGGAACTTGCAAAGACCATCCTTCCATGGCAGCCGAGCCCAATCACGCTGGTCAGGCCCCGCCCCGGACCTAGGGGCCCTGGTCTGGGGCGCCATGCGACGCCACGGCTGCACGCTAGCACAGCTTTAAATTTCCGGTTCCAGCAACGGGACAACCACTCACGGGCCATTGTTCACTTGCGCTGCTCAGGTCCGGGGAAGGGAACCGGGCTCCGCTAGGACCGGATAACAGGGATGTCTCCCCGGAAGCCAAAGCATAGCGAGCTGTTGGGCGAATCTCCTACGCCAGCAGCCGACCGATGACGACATCCAAGCCGCCCAGGGGCCAGCAGCTACCCGACGGCCATGGTCACCGAGCGCGGGTGATCACGAGGCTCCCGTCGCGATCTGGCGGTGAGGGCAACGGCAACAACTGCCTTTGCAGCACCAAGTACGCTGGTCGTAGCACGGAGACGACCGCAGGCGAGTCTGCGGGAATGCGTAGCGGCGTTTTGATGCCCAGGCTCGTCTTGATCTGCACTTGCAAGAGGAGCGAAGCGCCGTGGATGCGACCCTGCCGCAGCCCATAGTGGCCTGCATGCTTTTCGGTGCGACCGCAGACTCGGGTTTGACAAACGCTCTGGGCGATGCCTGCCTCCCACTGCTGGTGTTGCTGCATGTCATGCATGCTGCCACATGTAAGGCAAGGTACATGGTCCTGTCCCAAGGGCCAAGTCGAGACGATGACAAAGCCAGGGGAAGGCCAGAGAGGGCATGATACCATCAAGTCCGCCACCGTTTTCCTTTGCCGGCTTCGGCGTACGGCAGCCTTCACCAGCGCGCCAAGCCAATAGGCGTGCGCACGCACCTGTTGGCCCGAACTAGCCTGCCACGTTTCTCTGCTGTGGTGGAAATCGGCGGGCGCTGTTGTCGGTGCGTTGGAACAAGGCCGGCAAGGGGCATGTCAACCCTGGCGACGAGGCGTCCCTGTGTTGGTTGGTTGGTTGGCTAGTGCTTCGTACCGAAGCACATGATACACCATGGAAGCAAAGAAGCACCCTCAGCACGATCTACGAGTACTGGGTCTGCCGTTGGCTATCGACACCGCAGCGAGCTCGAAGTACCTCCGCAGTACTCCGTACTTGCACGAGTAGCCCTTCCCATCTGGACTGTGGAGCCGGTAGCAAATCCGGCACTCTGCCGCAAGGGCCCAGAGCGCTGGACCGGATCAGTGTTTCCAGTGGCACACGCCCTCTCCCTCCTGCCGACGTTGGAGCCCGCGACGTGGGAAACAAAGGGGACCCTGGCCGGCGCCCAACTCGAGGTGCCAACTTTTACCATCTCCCACTGGCGTGAAACCATCGAAACGAGATGGCCATCCACCGCCATTTCTGTCCTCACGCTCAACCCCACAAAGTAGGGGGCTCGCCAGAGTCCCTCACAGCGCCGGCTCCGTGTCCCCGGACTAGCCGTCTCGGGGGGACCCATGTCTTAGGCCTCTGATGTCCTTCCAAGCAGATCTCGAGTTGTCCTGTCCAAACAGCAGGCTCTTGCCCACCCTCAGGTATGACTCGAGTCAGGGCTCAGCTGAGAGCCTGACAGCCTGACACGCACGCTATTACTCGTAACACCGACTGAAACGTTGCCTCAAGGCGACGTCTGCAAGCAGATTGCTGCTTTTGCGAGGATGTCAAGGGAAGCGAGGGTCCTCACCACGTGGGCTGACGCACATATGCGGGCCTACGACTCCCTGTCGGAAGGCTATCCGCGGCTTGTCCCCTGACAGTTTTATGGCTCCGGTACATGAGCGAGGCACTCACCGTGTTCTGTGACGCAAAGCATATGCACCCGGCAGTTGATGAAGTCGCGAGACATGGACGCCTGCGCCGTGGCATCTTGCGTGCGAACCAGGAAACAAGACGCCGTCGAACTCTCCGGCCGTTGTACGGAGTACTTGGCCAGCAAGGCCTCCCACCGCCCAGGGGCCGGTTGGTTCGGTGGAGAACAAGCCCGAGGCGGTCACGGCCACTGCGGACTGGCTTGCGCTTCGCGCACAGGAGCCGGGCTCCTGCGGTGACGTAGGTTGTTGTGCCCACACTCGGGAAGCGTCGTGGGCATCTCGAACAGTGGCCGGGAACGACGTCTTCATCTGCCTGACGTCGGGTGGGTTGGTCTGCACCCGTTGACAGCACCATGCCTGAATACAACGGGGGCTGACGGCAGCATTCCCTTCCTGCCACGCATGATGAGTTTTCACGTTGGCGGATGGCGGCCGGAATTGGGCTGTCAGCAACGGCTGTGTAACCAGCTCGATGTACTTCGTACGTACGTGGCCGGCAAGAAGCATGTATCGCATGCCCGTTGGGCGGATGGATGCAGATCTGACGGCGGGTAAGGCCATTCCCGCCCGGCCGAGTACTACAACATGCCGGCCGTGGCACATGATGGCCAACACGGCAGCGTCTCCAGGGCCGGACGGCGCCCTGTTCCTATCGGATGGCGTGGACAGCCACGTCGCGAACTGCGGCTTGGATGGTGCACAGCCAAGGCGCATACTCACCGAAAGGCAACCATGCGCGCGCGCGCACCGCAGCCGTGCATTGCACCACTCACCGTCGTCTGCTGCCGCCAGCATGAGGGATCGAGTTACACCAAGTAACACATACCCGTGCTGGGAATCATGTGTGCGAGCAGGAACGCATCCGGACTGGGCCCTGCCTTAGTAACAAGCGCTGCTTCCGCGGTCTTTGCTGTCGATGCGGCCGCGGGCCTGCGGCTGGCCCGGACAGCGAGGCCTCGGCCCGGGCCCCGATGCCGTGGCCGGGTTCGTTCTCGATGACTGCCAGCCCAATTGCACAATCAAACGTCCGCCTCACTGGAACGTTCACCGCCTCGCCTCATCTATCCGTAGCCCAATCGTTGCCGTCCTGTCCATCTCGGTCAGAGCCACCGCAGCGGCCTTGGACATTCGGACCGCTGAATAATGAAATGGCATCGCGAAGGCGCAGGTTGGGCTCAGGTCGTTGAGTGGCCGCCCGCACGGAGCTGCTTTGGCAAGGCGACGGCCGCTTGCGGCGCGCGAGTGGAGGGGGTGTGGCCAGTGACCAGGAGAGACCCGGCGACGCACCACGCCCCCTTCAAGCCGACGTTCTCGTGGGCAATGGCAACTCGACGAGCAGATGCAAAGGAACACGGCGAAGGAATGCACGGCGCTATGGCGCCATCCGAGCTGCCCTGCCTCTGTTAGGTTGCCATACGAGCAGAAGCCGCAACCTGGGGCCATGGCTGGCTGCGGGCGCGTTTGTGGCATCATGTCCAAACAGAGGGACAAGTTGGCCGACGAGGCCGGCGCTGTGTCGTGTAGGCCACGTACGAGTACGAGTGCGTACGGAGTACGGATTTCTCCGTGGCTGCGGCGCTCTCCTCGTCACCATCGGCGCTTCGAGGAGAAGCGAGATGCGAGTCAGTGCTGGGCAATTGCACTACCGAGATGCAGAAACCAACAAAACCCGTCACCCGCCGTGGCCTGCTCCACCGCGTGACGGGGACGGCCGCCAATCAGACGATTTGGCCGGGCGCCGAGCGAGGCGACGTCGACGAGTAGGTAGTGCTACGGGTGCTCCTACGGTTTGCTGACATGGACTGATTAAACAGTCAACGGCCGGGGGACGCGGAAGGGGAAAAAGAAAGGAAGGGAAAAGAAAGGACGGGCCAGCAGAAGCGACGGGCCCGTCTTGGAGAAACGACGCCGCTGATTGCCCGCCTATGTCGTCGTGCCTAGGTAGGAAGCCCTCGGCCAGAGTCCATGCTGGAATCGCACGGCATGGACTGGTGGCCCACGGCCCCGGTAGCACCAGCACGCCGGGTAGCCCTCAGCCTGGCCCGCGCTGGATGCCGCTCACCCCCCTTTTCGCGGTGACTGCCATATTGCGGCCACGAGCCCGCGCGCCAGGAGCCCAGCAGGCCCAGCACGCGGTTCTCGGATGTCTGGGGGGCCGGTCAAGATGCAAGATGGTCCGGAGTGCAGGGCCGCGAAGGCCGCCGCTAAGGTACCCAACAAGTCGTCTTGTCGCCGTGGCCCGCTGCGACTCCGGTACCTGCTCATCCGTCCGTGCTGCTGGCGGGGTGCGCGAGCCTAAACACACCATCTCGCTGCACGCTCCGTTGCTGTCCTCGTCCCGCGTCCTTCGCTGCTGTAGGACCAGCCGAGAGGCAGCCCTGCCGGGGGGCCCTGACACGCTGGCCTTGTCACCGCCCCCTCCTCCGCCATCTCGCCTTCCCCCAACCCCTGTCGGCCCGTTGATGATGATGACGATGATGGCGCAGGCGCAATCCTCGACTTGGCCGAGTGGGAGGCGGGCGCATGTACCTCTGCGGTACGCAGTACGAGTACGCGCGCGCGCAGCCCGCCTCAACCCCAGCCCGCTGCTGCTCAGCCTTGGCCGGCCGACCAGGGCCTCGCGGACCCCATCGGCTCAGGCAAGTCCAGATTTGCTTCTGGCCGGCTGGCCGGCTGGCCGGCTGGCTTGGCCCTACCGCTTTACATACACGCCCCTGCAGCTATCGACTTGCGAACTTCTCGCCGCAAGGTTCAATGGCCCCACGCACGGCCCAATGTTGTGCCCCCCGGTCCTGGGCTTGGTGGGAGCCAACTTCGCCGCATCGTCTTGCTTTTCTGTAGTAATAGGGGAGACCCGAGGCCTTCTCACTCTGGCTCATGTCATGTCACCGCCTGTCCTAACCTGGTGCCAAACTTGGCCCAACGGGTACCGAGATGGGTCCTGGTCGCCTGTTGACATCCCGGGCATGGAGGGGCCATCTCTCGTCACCGTCTGTCTCGACCAGAGTCCGCTTAATATATGTGTATCCACTCCCGCTCTTCTTCAACACTGCCCTCCTCTTCTTCTGACCATATAATAGTTCTGCGAGCTGGCTGCCCTCCGGTCTTGGGCGTATTGCTTCCTCCACGATAGGCTTGGATGCTTCTCTCTGCCGGGCCGGTCTTATCGTCGCCAGCCCTTGCCTCTGTCCTTTCGACTAGCACAACAGGAGCCTTCGCTGCCATCGCCTTGGCCACCCTGGTGCCTACGACGCCCAGCCTGTCAAGCGAAGTCTTTGCCGTGGAGCTAGGTATACGACGAGGACAGGCTCTCGAGCACGCCGTCGAACCTCCCAGGAAGCCCCCCTGCCTACCCGCGCATCATACCCTGGTCCTCTCTGCAACTGGACTGGAGCTGTCGACAACACCATGAGACGAGACGTGTCGGCGCCGGCGGCCCGCCGCGGCAGATGTGGAAGTCAAACGCCGCCATTCCCGACGCAGCAGTTGTTCGTCCTCGGTATGCATTCTCGCTCCGACGTCGTCTTGTCACATTTCGATGGTAGATGCCGCCAGTGGCGGGCACTGACACGGTTGTACAGCGTGCTGCAGGATATGTGAGCCAATCGCATTCATGTCCATTTTCCCGTACATCTATTACATGATCGAGGACTTCCACATTACCGACGATTCCAGCAAAATCGCCGTCTACGCCGGCATGGTGACATCTGCCTTCACCCTGGCCGAGTTCTCGACCGGCCTCATGTGGGGCCGCTTGAGCGACAAGATTGGACGCAAGCCCGTCATCATGACCGGCCTTATCGGAACTGCTCTCAGCGTGCTGGTGTTTGGCTTCGCCCCAAGCCTGCCTGTCGCGCTCTTCGCGCGTGCCCTCGGTGGTCTGCTGAACGGGTAGGGCAATCCCGGGCCCCCTGTTGCGCGCCGCCGTGGCTAACCTCGGCGACCAGGAACATCGGCGTGGTGCAGACAACCGTAGCCGAGCTCGTGACGGTGAGGGAGCAGCAACGTGAGCCACCCCAAACAGCGGCTCTTGGTTGGTCGGGGAGCATTCGACTGACAGGCTGCAGCTCGGGCTTACACCATCATGCCCATGGTTTGGTGCATCGGGTGCGTCCGTCCTGGCCCGGAGCACGTTGACGCGACATGCAGGTCTAACCGTGGCATACAGATCCATCATTGGCCCCATGATCGGCGGGGCCCTGGCACGACCCTGCATCAGCTACCCCAACCTGTTCCCGCGCGGCACCATTTGGGACCGCTATCCGTACCTGCTGCCCAATCTGTTCAGCGCTGCAGCCGTATTTGTCGGAGTCGTCGTCGGCCTCCTGTTCCTGGACGAGACCCATGCCATGAAGAAGCTGGACCGGGACCGGGGTCGTGAGCTCGGGGACCGGATTGCAGCTCTGTTCCGGAAGACTGCGGTTTGCAAGTGCCGCGGACGGGCACCCGAGAAGCAGGCCCTTCTCGCAAGCGACGGCCTGGCGGGATACGACACATCGGGGGGGTGCTCTCCAGCAAACGCCAAGCTGTCTGACGTGGATGAGCCTCTGCCCGCGTATCAGAGCCGGGAGAACTCGCCCAGGCTCGCGCCACAGGCCGACCAGCAACCAGAGCCACAGGCCGGCCACCAGCCCAAGGTCTTCACCAAGCCCGTCATCATGAACATCGTCTCGTATGGCATTCTTGCCTTGTGCGTGCTTCCCATCTACACCCTTGACTCTTCCACAGCCGCTGACGCCGGACTAGCCACACCATGACGTTTGACCAGCTCTTTCCCGTCTTCCTCAGCACCTCGCCGCCGAAGCACCCGGTCGTGGAGCTGCCCTTCAAGTTCGTGGATGGATTCGGCCTCGAGACGAAGACGATTGGCGTCATAATGTCTGTCCAGGGGCTGTACTCGCTGCTGTCCAACTTCATGATCGTCACGCCAGTGACCCGGAGGTTGGGATCCCTCCGGCTGTTTCGCCTGTTGACCTTTTCGTACTTTGCGCTCTACCTCGTCACGCCGTACGTGGTCCTGCTACCGGAGGGCCTGAGGATGCCGGCCATCTACATTCTGGTCATCTGGAAGTGTACCTATTCGACCATGGCGTACCCCAACAACGCGATCCTCCTCGCAAACGCGGCACCGAGCAAGCAGGTGCTTGGCACGATCAACGGAATCGCCGCTTCAACGGCAAGCCTATGCAGAGCACTCGGGCCTATGCTCTCCGGCGCTCTCTACGCAGTGGGTCTGCAGACAGGCTACTCTGGCCTTGCGTGGTGGTTCAGTGGGATCGTCACCATCGCCGGCGCCTATCTCAGTTCGCAGATTACAGAGGGCGAGCCTCAAACCCCTGCTCCGGAGGAGGAAGCCTTGCTCGACGGTTCGCTTCTTTACGACGACGACGAGGCAGCTTGAGAAGCCCCATGACGGACTGGCAGCCCAGTTTCCGGCGAGCTGTACGCTCTTCTCCGTCCTCTCTTTTCTTCGGCCCCCCATTTTGTGTCATGCTCTTTTTCTCCCATATTTTATTTAATCTCAACGACATTGTTGGCGCCCAATACCCCTTTCAGTCGGGCAGCAGGGATGGGGACAGGCGTTGGTTTGGTATTTCAAGAAGAAAGGATATCTCTTGTGGCATATAGATTTTTCGCTTTTTCCTTTTTCTCACTCATGTGAGGAAGGACGGGTCGAAGCACGAAGCATCATGACTCTTGCTTCCTCGTCGGCTTTTTCAATACCTGTTCAAGACGGATTTCTTTTGGGACTATCACTCATGAGGATCGGGAAGCATGACGCGAGCGATGGCAACATCGCACGGGCGAACGGGCGTTGCGCACAAGAGACAATGGATGGATGGACGTGGGCATTGTCTCTGGAAATTAGATACTGCATGGATACACGATCTGTCGGCTGGGCGAACGGCCTTAGGAGCGCAACATGAGAATCCTTTAAACGTGCGCCAAGGTGCAGGCTGCAGTCGTCTCGAATATGCGATGCTTGTGGTTGCCTGATCGACGTGCTGTGATACGAGTCGGGCAACGGATGTCATCGGTTTCCGTTTGGCGAAAGACGGGGAAGGATCGAGGCAGCAGTTGCTACCCCAGCGAGGGATCGGCTGCGGCTTCATCACCTGATGCATCCGCTGACTGGGACGTCCAGCTCCTCGCCAGTTCTCTGCACTACAGGACAGCCTCGAGTCGTGCTCTGGAAATGATGCCCAAACGTCCCTCCAAACGCCAACCGCCCAGGGTGTTCGTTTCGAGCTGCCAGGCGAGCTCGCCAATCGCGGACTCGCGGCACACAGACCGACCGGCTGCAGGAGATGCTGCCGCTTCGAGCGCCGCGGCGGCCGGAAGCAAAGACGACTGGGTGCGCTTTTCGGACGACGAGATGGACACGGCACGTACAAGTACACGCGTGCCACTCACCTTTCCCAGCCGACGTTCCGCCAGTCCTCGAGCAAGGCCCCAACACAGGCTCATCCAGCGAGCAAGCCTCTTCTTATCAACGCCGCGTCCGCGAGAGGCCCCCTCCGGTGCCTCTTCCCCACCCAGACATGGAGCCGGCAGTGGACATTGACAGACGCCATGTTGGCGAAGCTGGGGAGAAATGCCAATTGAGGTGGGCTGGCTGCTCGATGCGGGGGCGCACGAGCGAGGCGGCCCACCGTCGGGCTCCGTTGTGCTGCAGAATCCGTTGCGTTATCAGCCCGGTTGCGCTCCGATGCACGCTGACACCAACAACACCAAGCAGCCAGAGACGCCTTTCTTGACGACCCTGTTTCGCCGAACGTCCATCGCCCCTCGTCGCTCGGCGCGGCCTCGACAGCCCCGTTCGCCTCACCCAACGGGCGTCACGGATCGTCTCCCGCCGCCCCCGGCGTCCGGTCTAGCATCCGTATACGTCACCGTCTTGCCCTGCTCCGCCCGGTCGCCGTCTTGCCACGGACCGCCGCCACTCGTTCTGAGTAGGGCCGATGGTGTTGCTGATGTGGACGTTCTGCTGCTCGCTCGCCGATCCACACCCGAATCCGCTCCTCGAAAGCAGTGCTGGTCCGGCTGGATGATGGACCACACGAGAACTCCAACATAAGCCATCGCACGCGCCGTCCAGTAGGAACGAGAAAGAGTACGTCGGATGTAGCGCTTTTCATCCTGCGGCTGCCGTATTAGCCTCGCCACCCCGCCGTCCTCGGAGCCGTACACTGACATTGCTCGAGCGGCCGAACGACCAATCCTCCGCACTCGCGAATCCCCGACTTCCCGCGCGCACGCGAGACACCTTCGTGGGGCCTTGCATCATGCCCTCGCATGGTCCTCCGTCCCCCAACCCTCAACCAGGCAGCAAGCGGCAACGGCAGTCCTCATTGGACGATGACGTGCCTCGAGACGGCCAGGTCAGTCCGGCCGACGAGCCGGGCGATGCGCTCCCCGGCCCCGGCGGCAATGCTGCCAGCGGCAAGGCCGGCCAGGGCAGCAATTTCCGCAATGTGAGCGCCTGCAGCCGCTGCCGGTTGCGCAAGAATCGATGCGACCAGAAGCTGCCGAGCTGTGCAGGTTGCGCCAAGGCTGGCGTTGCCTGTGTCAGCTACGACCCCATCACCAAGAAGGAGATTCCTCGAAGGTAAAAGACTACATCATGGTCAAGAGGCCCGCGCAGCCTGGTATCATCACGCCTGTCCATGTCTATGCGGACACTAACAGGACCCTGCAGTTATGTCTTCTACCTCGAGTCCCGCGTAGAGCAGTTGGAGAAGATTCTCATATCCAACAACCTCTCTTTCCCGCCAGCCGAGAACCTGGAGCTATGTTCCCGCCCCGGCGTGGATGCGTCCAGCACGCTGTCAGGCGCCGACAGCGCATACTCTGGCCAGTCCGAAGTTGGGGATCTAGGCGCAGCAAAGTCGCACAACCAAGCATTAGAGTCGCTCAAGGCCAAGAAGGCTGGTCAAAGCCCGGCAATGTTGAATATTGTCAACCCGCCTAAGCCGAGGTCCCTGGCCTCCGCATCAGGAGTGTCTTTTGCGAAAGTGGTCTTCGCTGCGGTGCAATACTCCGTCAATGACCCCGGCACGGGGGACCGGTCCGGCAATCGCAATCCCAGCGGCAGCGGCACCTCGATGCGAGACTCCTTTTTTGGCTTGCATACGAAGCTCACGGTTCAACCGGCGCCGTTTCCCGAAAAGGATGTTGGGCGGAGGCTGGTCACCCTCTACTTTGAACATGCTAACCCCCAGATCCCGATCCTCCACCGAGGCGAGTTTATGCAGGTATTCGAGCACGCCTACGAGAACTCGGGGCAGGCCTTGGCAGCTCGGGAGCTGTACTTGCTCAACATGGTCTTTGCCATTGGCAGTGGGGTTATTGTTGGTGAGCCCGTCAAGACGGAAGGCTCGGACGACGCAAACATGGCTCTGCATCAGGCCAAGAGCCCGAACCAGCCGGAGGAGTACCACGCGAGCGCCATTGTTCATCTGGAGTCGTGTCTGAGTTTCAGCGGCGGAGGGCTGGAAGTGCTGCAGGCGGTGCTGTTGCTCGCCAATTTTGCGCTGCTTCGTCCTGTTCCGCCCGGGCTTTGGTGAGGCTTTGCGCGCAGACATGGCAGGAGAAACGACCGACTGACTGTCTGGTCCAGGTACATAACCGGGGTAGCGGTGCGTCTTGCAGTGGACCTTGGGCTTCACCACGAAGACGGCGGAGATGTTGAAGGTTTACCGCCAGACCCATCGTCCGAAGCGGACACAAGCGACGGCGGCGCCAGCTCTCGAGAGGGCGGCGGTGCCCAAGAGCGAGGGCGACGACTGCGGGTCCGCGATATGCGGCGCCGACTTTGGTGGTGCACATACTCGTTCGACCGACTGGTGAGCACCTGCGTCGGAAGGCCCTTTGGCATCAGCGACCAGGTCATCACGACGGAATTGCCATCGCTGCTGGACGACGACTACATCACGCCGACGGGTTTCGTGGATCCCCCCGAGGGCCAACAGCAGCCCAGTTACAAACACGTGGCCCACCATTATTTCCGTCTGCGCATGCTGCAGTCTGAGATGCTCCAGGTCCTGCAGTACAACCAGGCGCAGCTCGCACGTGCTAGCGGCAACCAGGGCAAGCAATATCCGGCAATGCATACAGACCTGCCGTCGCCATTTCTCGTCCAATTCGATTCCTTCAGGTCTTGGCGAATGGACATCGACAGGAGGCTGTATCGGTGGAAGGAGTCGGCGCCAGCGAGGCAGAAGACGGGCGTGGCCTTTTCGACGGAGTTTCTGGAGCTCAACTACTGGCAGGCTATAATCATGCTGTACAGGCAGAGCTTGAGCGTGCCCGCCATGTTCGAGGGAGAGTACAACACGTCGGACGAAGTCAACAGCCCGACGGCGTTCACGGCCGAGCTGCGCGAGGACGAAGACCGAATCTACCTCAAAGTTGCAGAGGCAGGGCAGACGATCCTGCAACTCTACCGCCAGCTTCACCTCAGCGGCCTCGTGAGCTACACTTACCTGTCGACGCACCACCTCTTCATGGCGGGCATCTCGTACCTGTACGCCATCTGGCACTCGCCAGTAGTGCGCAGCCGCCTGGTAAGTGGCCCTCTGGCGCAGTTTGTCCGTGTTTGCAGGGCTTCCCTAACCTTGTGCCAGTCCATGGACGAAGTCGACTTCACCGTGCTGGCAGCCAAGTCGGTGTTCTCCGATATGATGGACAAGTGCCCGCCGGCCGAAACCTGCCGCGACGCTTTCGATCGGACGGCCAAGGCGACGATCGAGAAGGCCAACTCAAGAGGCGGGTTCGGCACCCCGCCGCAGCATTCGCGGCGACAGAGGCGACAAACAATGAACTGGACATTTGCGCCCACTGCTGTAGCCTTGCAACCCCCGCCCCGCCATGGACATCAGCAGCCAGAGCAAGCCCCCCTCCAGTTCGACCTATCGATATCGGATAATCTGTCGTCACCTCTGGGCGAGTCGAAGACGTTTGACGCAGACGCCTTCATGTCCCAATCTGGCCCTCACAGCGGGCCCAGTCCCGGCGAGAGGACCATGAGCCAGGATGGAGGCTCGTCGATTGACCCTTCGTTGGTGCCGTCGCCGCCGGTATCTCGACGGACCGCGCCTCAGCAATCAGGGGCATCAGGCAACGCCTTTATGGGCCATCCGTTTGGGATGCAGGGTTCCATGGACTACTCCGACGCGCAGACCATGGAGCTTCTCCAGAACCTGGGGGCCACGGCAAACGGCGACGTGAACAGCCTGGACCAGGCACAGCTAGACCTGGGCTTCGGCATCAACTGGGAGGGGATGCATAACGACTATGGCGAGGGGCAGCAGATGAATCCGTTTGATGCCTTTTTCTTTGGTGGCTAGCGAGGTGGAAACGGCACGGCGGCGAGGAGAGCACGTATGCTGGAGCCGGGGTGGAGCGGAAGCATTGGTGGTTTGTCTGCAACGGTAACTGGCCGTACGGTATACCCTGGGATGGATTGGGTGGCTGTATGCTTTTTGCGAGGGCACGGAGTACACTTGGTTTGAAGGGAGAAAATGGGAAGCGCGCATCGAGGCTCTTGCGTGGCGTGGGGTTGTCGGGACAGAGTTATAAAAGGACCGGGCCGTTTGGGCGGAGGCACGGATGTGCGTTTTGAATATGCAGTGGTCTGGCGACGTATCTACGAGTATACGCTGAAAGGCGCCGGGACGTGCCACCCGCATGTTTCTGTTTGCAATCAAGGTACGTACCAAAGCCAGCGAAATCCTCCAAAACTCGTGGGTGCGTCTGCCGTCCCATCAGAATCACGTGTATCCGACTCTTTCGTTGCCATGCGTAGTCTTCAGATGGTGCCCAGGCATTGCTGGCGTCATATCATAGATGGTCTTATCTAAACCGATCCGTCCAAGAAGAAAAGCATTATAGGAATCAAGCTTGCGTGCCGAGCATCCCAGTCACGGCGCAGTCTTGGGTCCGAGACATGGGGGCCGGCACCACGTGGACGCCTCGCTCAAGGCTCTCTGCTGTAATCGCGGCTCCTGTGCCGCCTGCTGTCCCTCCTGGCCTCGCGCGGCGGCGCATCGCCGGCGAAGCGGTCGGGCTCGACGTCCCGGTAGGTGCGCCGCCGCTCGTCGCTGCGGCGGCGAGGGCTGCTGTGCCGGCGGCTCTTGCGGGGCGGCGGCGGGCTGTGCTCCTCGATGACCACCACCTCGTCGTCGTCGTCGTCGTCGTCGTCGTCGTCGTCGGCGGCGGCGGAGTCGTCGCGCACGACGCGCGGCGGGGGCGGCACGAAGGCGGGCGGGGCGGCTGGCGCGGCGGCTCGACGACGACGGGCGGCGCGCGCGGGCCGTCGCGGACGACGCGCTCGCGGGTGCGCACCTCGAACATCTCGGTGGCGGGGGCGGCGGCGCCGCGGCGGGAGCGGCGACGGCGCTTGCCGCGCTCGGGGCGGGAGCGGAAGCTGAGGACGCTGCGCGAGGCCACGGCCGAGACGTCGGCGGCGCGGGGGCCGCCGAGGAGGGCGGGGCCGAAGCCGAGGGCCGAGTAGACGAGGAAGAGCAGCAGGAGGAAGCCGGCGACGGAGCCGAGGACGATGGCGACGACGACGCCGGGCGCGGGGGAGGAGTCGAGGGAGCCGTAGGTGGTGGGGATGATGACGAGGGGGGGCGCCGGGGTGCTTTGGCGGCGCGCGGCGGCGAAGGGGACGGTGGGCGTGGCGGGTGCCGGGAGGGGTCGAGGGCGGGCATGGCGACGGGTGTCTGACGGGTGCGCCGGGCTCGATTCGCGCGGGGACGCCAGGCGCCTCGGCGGCGCGCGGCGCCGGTGGAAGCGGGTGAGGTGAGGGTATCGACGTGCTGGCGATGCGCGGCTGCAGGGCGCGGGCGTGGATGACACGCGAACAATGGCGCCTGCGCTTCTGCTGCGGGGCAACCCGGCCAACAATGGCGAGGCCACCAGCCACGTCGAATCTGTCATTGGCGGCAACTCGTAAAGCACAGAATCAGCCACGGACCGTGAGGTCCCTCAGGCGCCTGTGCCAGCAGCGTCCCACAAATCCCGTCTTTCCCCCCCCATCAAGAGGCCCGAACCTTCTGACGCGCACCCGCACCGAGGCCCGTGATGGCGCCCAGCTCGCCCCGTCGCATCGCTCGTCACGTACAGCCGCGTGCCGGAAGCACTGCCGGGGACACGCCGCGGCGTCCGCGTTCCACGGCACGGGCTCCGGCTGGCGGGCCCCTCGACGGGGAGGCGGTAACCCGTTCGGCGGCGGGCGGTTCCTGTTCGCGTCGGCGTCGCGATGCCGCGCGGAGGGCCAGACGCACCAGCTGCCGTGCATGGAGACGTGCGCCGCCGACCGCCAAACGTGAGGCGCGGCAGAAGGCGTCGGTGTAGTTGCTCGGCATCTGGTCGCCCGCCATGTGTCTGGCCACAACGGGGCGGCGGAACCTGCCTTCACCGAACACAACCTGCCGCCCCTATTCCAGCCATCGTCAGCTGTAGCCTGTAGGTCCCCCATTCGTCCGCCGATGCAGAGTCCGGCCCTACAATCTTGATTCATGGTAGCTTGTTGCGCCGCTGCAACGTCTGTGACAGGTAGGTTGGTTCCATCGCATCAGCATAATCCCACTCCCGTCGCACGCGGCCGGCGTCTGCGGCATGGCGCTCCACCACTCTTACAACATGACAGGGAACAAGAGGGACGGACGGTGGTAACCCGTAGTGTATCGACTATCAACTCTCGGATCATTGTACAGGACAACAAGACCCCGCCCGCGCCAGGCAAGGCGAGCCAACGTCTCTCTGACTGCCCATGACGAGACCCCGTCCTCTGACTGCCCATGACGAGACCCCGTCCTCTGACTGCCCATGACGAGACCCCGTCCTCTGACTGCCCATGACGAGACCCCGTCCTCCGAGTCATGACAAGAAAACTGCCCCCACCACTGTCCCCTCCACCATCATATATCAAAGTCATCATTATGCGTCCATGGCCCCTTTCGAAGTGTCAAATGCGCTGGCTGAGCCCCAGTCTAAACCCCATTATATGATACACGGCAAGGAAAATAAACGTTTCTGCTTCAGGTCCGTCTAGCAATGGTGACACGGCTTTGGACGGCGTCGACCCTTGACGCTGACCGGCCGGCAAAACAAGAACAAACATTACCGTCGCTCGAGGGGCATCGTCGTCGACGTGCGAAATGCTGTACTCTGCGACACATGCAGGGTTGTACGTAAACACCAAGAAAGAAAAAAGAGAGTAAAATATGTGCGTCCCCTCAGGCTCCGGGCTCCAGCTACTGCGGGATCGGCGGCAGCGCACATGTTGGCGGCGGAGCCCGCGGTGGCCCTTCCGTCAGCTGGGGCATGCTTCTGCGGTTCGACAGCGCCTTGGTCGCCATATCAACCTTGAGATACGGCTTGCTGGCCGCGCCCGGGATGGGCGGGAGAGCTGAGCTCGGCGGCGCGGCCTGGGGTGGCTCGACGACGAGCGGGCTGTAGACTTCGTACGCGCGATTCAACCTCTCCAACAGTATCGAATTCGTGCTGGCTCGCTTTGCGGCGCGAGACGGCTCGACCGATCGACTCCGGGGCACACTGGCGTCCAACAAGGAAGATTGGTGCCTTTTCCCGTCATCATCCAGCGGCGCTTGCGGCGGCGGCGAGGTCATATCGCGGGACTCTCGGTAGTGTCCCGGCATCGCACCGGCGCTGCAGAACCTGCGTGGGCTAGGGCTGGCCCTGCCCGCTCGCCTGTCGTGCCACCCCTTGGTCTCCATCCTTGGACGTCGAGAGGCGCCATCGCCGTACAGCTTATCCCGGCCCCGCGACGTCGAGCGGAGTCGCTGCTGGCTGCCCTTCTTTGTGGGCGAGACGTGCCGGCTGGACCTGTGCCCGGTCGTGGGTCGGTCTGGCGCTGCTTCCCGCGGGGATGGCTGATCCATCACCATCGAAAGAGGCCGAGTGGCTCGCAGGACTGGCGGAGGCTTGCCCCTGGCAGCTCGAGGAGACGTCTCACCAGCTTGTTCCCCGGGTGGTGCGTCGTCCACCCCCGCAAGTGCTGCTCTCGCGTACGAGAACCGTCTGTTTGAGGAATGCGGCAGGCTGAAATTCGGCGTCGGGCGTGCTCCGACAGGAGATATGACCCCGTCACCTCGGAGGACAGTCACGCAGGCCGACGGAGGCCGTGGCATGGCCTGGTCCGGGCTGTTGGGGTCGACGAACGGACCAGCCACTTGTACGGACTGCCGGCGAATCGAGATGTCCGAGGCATTGGGTCTCGGCCTGATCACAACATCGGCATATTCATCAGCGTGAGCCGGCATATCATCCACGGGCGATGCGAAGCTCTCTCGCGTCGGCGACCCTTCAGGTGAAGACCCGGACGAGGTGACAATCGTCCGCTGACCGGATGAGATGAAGGAGAGGCGGTTGGAGCTCTCGCGCAGGTTGTCCAACTGGCGCTCATCCTGCGATACCACGCTGTTGGTGGTGGATTCGCCGTCCAGAGACTGGTCTCGAATTGTGTCAGGGCTGGCCAGTCTCGTCGAGCCACTGCTGTCGCCAACTGTCGTAAGACTGCCTCTGCTTCTGCTGAAGCGGGAGAGATCCCTGACTACCAGAGTGCGCTGGCTGTGGCGCTCTCGGAGGTGTTGGGGGCTCTCCTCCGTCTTCGGCTTGCCCGTCTCGGAGAGATTCTTCTTGCCGCCCAGCTTTTCGATTTCGCCACGCAAGGCGGCTATCCAAGCCTCCATAACGTCGGCGCTCTCAAACACCATGAGCAGGTGCGAGGCAGTGCGCCTATCCAGCCGAAAGGGCAACCTGGAGAATAGAGATCGCGACTCCGGCGTCGGTGTGCCGTCGGCCTCGCCCGTTGACGAGACATGGACGACCCAGTGCCGTCCGGGTATTGCGTCAGTCGCAAAGGCGGCAGAGGAGGGGCCGAGGCGGAGAACCTTTTCGGGGAGACGATCAAAGTGGCCGTCGCCGGCATATTGCAACACGTATCCAGACGTTACCAGGATGTAAATCTTGGTGGTCCACTCCAGGCTCTCGGCTGACGCCGTCGCGTTACGTCGAAGTTTCTTCTTTTCGTTATCCTTTCCTCCTTCACGAGTCTCGTCCTGGGCAGCCGCCGCCTCTTGCCGCAACTTGGCGCTGTTCTTCTTCTCGTTGAGTCGCAGGATGGCATCTGCCGACATCGTAGCTGCGGGTAACGTGACATGGCGGACGGCTTGAGGGAATGCCTTGAATAGCGGCGGCATCGACCAGTTCGCAAGTGCCTCTAGGGGCTGCTTGGGCGGTTTCGAGGCAGCTTGTCGCTTTTTGGCGCCTGACTGCTCATGGTGGGCATTCTGGTCAAACTCAGGCGTCTCAGGGGTCGTGGGCAACTGTTGCCATGAGGGGTTCGAGGAGAGGGTGGCATCGGAACCGTGCTCGTCGGGCCAATGGCTCACGTCGGCGACATTAGGGGATCGAATGCTTGTATGCAGCCGTCTCTCAGGCTCCTTGGCTGCCTTGGAGCGCGCAAAGATGCTCCTCAGCCCCATTCTCGACTCCCGTCGGCCGACCTTCTCTTGCCGGAACAACGCCGGCTTCTCATCTTGGACTTGATGCAAGTCGGGTCGTCGGGAATGGGCAAACCTCGTCTGCTGGCTTGAGGGGCTGTCGAGGGCTCCCCCATGAGCCATGTCGTAGCGAACTGTAGATGTGTTCATGCCGCAGGCTCAGGCGGGGTGTGTGCGGTGCGGATGATGCTGGATGAGCGCGAGGGGAGATGGGCTGGGCCATGCGAAGTGAGGTGACGCCGTTGGTGCTGTTGACGATGGCAAGACACAAGCCCCAGTCACCACCAGAACATGTGAACATACGAACGAGCGTCGGCGGGCGTTGGGAATACGGCAACGAGGGTGATGCGGGCCTGGATCTGGACGATCTTGTCCCGGGGGCAGCGTGCCGTGGCCTGGAGCAGATCGAGTTTTGGCCAACAAGTTCCTCGAGAAAAGCGTGCGTGTCGGACGCGAGTGAAGCGGAGGAGCAGCAGTGCGCAGGCCAACAGGCGGGACGCAAGAGGAGGGCAAGGAAAAGAAACGAAAGGCAGCGAGGATCGTGAGGCCTCGGACATACAAGTATGCAAGTTGTTGTGTAAGGTACGGGTACCAGGCAAGAGACGAACGAGCACGTACAATGCCTGCCGCCGCAGCCCCGTCTCAGTCCTCCCTTCCCGTCCATGTACGAGTACTTGTACCAAGGTATCGTGCTCGTGAATCGGCACCGTGCCTCTGGGCGAGCGGTTCGGCCCCTGTCAGGGCAGCCCAACGCGTCTCGGCGCCACGCAGGAACAGCGACGCCGCCTGTGCACCCCGTGCATCGGCGAGGCGCGGTGGGCGCTACTCCCTATTGGGCCGCGGGTCGCTGGGGGCAGCCCCTGTAACAGCTGGGAGCGGCCAGTTTAGGGGCGCCATGGGGGCGCCATGGGTTCCACAGGGGGGGATGCGGACAGGGGCCGGCCTGCGAACCGCCGCACAGCTGGACAGTGCGCCGATAGGGGCTGTCGCTCTGTTCTGCCCCGTCTCGACGGCCTGCCTCTGCCATGTTTTCGTCGTCGTCCTCCATTGCGGCAGGCGTGTTTGCGTTGCGGTGATGCAAGAGCAATTGCTGGCGGTTTGTGTCCGTCCGTGCATCAGACAGCATCATGTGATTCTCCTCCGCCATGCATGCACTGGGAGGGCGCCGGTTCGCCTGCGGATGAAACAAGGGCCGGCCCAGACCAGCTCAACTTGGACGTCGACTCGTCTTGCAGGCGTCATCAGCCCCGAAAGAAGCAACGGCACTCACCTGTTTTACAAAACTGGCCCAGCAAACGCTAGTACGGACTACGAGTAAAGTCTGCATCCCCGCCGCAAATCATGGCCCGCGATGGTGTCAGCAACACGGACGACACCATCGCCACCCTCTCCCAATGCAGACTTCCGCTCGGTCCTCTATTCCCGCCAGCACTACTCGTATACGAGCGGATAGAGACGGACGTAGGCCTGCAATAGGTATACTGCATATTCAGCCCTCCGTCTCGTCTGCTTCTTATTACGAGTAACTCGTTCCGAGTACCTCGAGCGTGTAAACGCGTCCCTCCAAGCCAGGTCAACAAGATGCAGCTCTTCACTTCATCCAATTGACAAGTCACATCCCCCTATCGCTAACCGAGTCGCTCCGGCTCGCCGGATCAGGTCCCCCGGCCATCAGTCCGCCGTCACCAGCGCCACGGGGCGTGGCCCTGGCTAGCGCTTCGCGAGACTGGCCTGTATCGGCCCACCTATCCACTGCCGACACTTCGGTCGAGCGTTGAAGCTTTCAGCAGGAAGCCCTGAGGGCAGGAGAACCCTGGTTGAAGGTTGAAGGCCGGGGCCAACATCTGCAAGGGCATGATTCCCTCGGCATGGCGATATACCAGTATATTCGTCCCCACGCGGGACCGGGCGGTCGTAATATCGGCAAGGCCTTCTTCACCTCTGGCGGGCACTCGTACGTAATGGACAAATTCGATGCCCTAGGAGCCATTTGTTGTAGCGAAGCCAGGGCAACGTCTGTCACTTATCCCCTGCCTTACTAGACGCCCGAGCACAGCAACGCAAAATGTGATCGGACATCTCCCGGGATCACAATGCGACGGGCCACCGGCTGAGGCTGACAGGGGGACCCTA
The DNA here is from genome assembly GCA_022114105.1 of Tolypocladium guangdongense. Taxonomy (NCBI): domain Eukaryota; kingdom Fungi; phylum Ascomycota; class Sordariomycetes; order Hypocreales; family Ophiocordycipitaceae; genus Tolypocladium; species Tolypocladium guangdongense. The sequence goes on along the minus strand of NRQP01000001.1, from coordinate 2,112,663 downwards.
TCTCGCGGCTCAACAATACGAGCACGGCTCAGGATGAGAATGTCTCTCTCCGTGCCTTGCCGCTCTGAATTGAAGAAGCACACGTGACTCTGGGTGCTGCATCACGCAGCCACCATCGGGATGGTGCGTGATGCGATGCACGACGCGCTTTGGCTGCCTGCTGGCGCCTTTCCCACGAAACAGAGTTTGGGACTACGCATGACGGCCCGTTCGCAACACCAGCAGTTTCGCGCATGGGCCCGCAGCCATCATACTTTTTTGAAGCATTACTCGCAGAACCCACGGCTCCTTGGCGGTGGTGATACAAAATGTCCATCATTTCGTGTACGTGTACTCGTACTCGTAGAGGGCATGCACTCCGTACTCGTACGACGTTGCAGGCGTGCGCGTGATCCATGGTCGCGAACCCCCCCAGTTCCTGCCGCGTTAGCGGCAACGCGTTCTGTCTGGCTCGGCACGTACAGGGCTGGCTATGAGGTGACGGATGAATGCATCATGGATGATGGCTCGAGGAAACGCGCCAAAACTGGCCACGGCCCAGGGCCCAGCGATGACGCCGCAATCGGGTCTTTTCGCGACCAAGATTCGTCAATTCTGCCGTTCCTGGGCTGTCATGCTGTCAGCGAGCTCTCGGCTACATCGACGGAGACCTGCGCCCGGTGCCCTCGGGGGGGGTCAGATCTGCCCAAGGAATCCCGCCGGTGCCATTTTGCTCGCTCTCCGGCGCAACATGTCGCTACAGAGGTACGAGTAGCATCGTATATCAGCCGAGGCGCTGCACCTGCAAGGAAGCCGTATCGCTCAGCGTCATTGTGAAACCTGCGGATAATACGGGGTTCCCGTCGACGTTTCAGCTTTTTCGCTCAAAGGGCTCAGGGTCCACCCATGTTGTCTTCGCCAGCTCCTTGAATGCCTGCGTTACGTATCGAGGCAAGACGCTTTTCCGACGGTTTTGTTCCTGGGGCCCTGTCGAGCTGGCAGTCTCTCTCTTGGCGTTGGCTCGTGTGCTTGGTGTTGGCCAAAACGCCGCTGTGATGCAGCCGGCGGAGCTGTACGACGACCGTCCCGACGAGCGAGGAGCCTGGATTGGCCAACTCCTCGCGTTGGATGCCATCGGCCAGGACCGGGCGTCCAAATCAGGCCAACTTGGTGTATTGTTGGGCTCTTGTTAACAGAGCGCGCTGCCTCCCTTGCCTGCCTCGGGAATTCATCGTGAGCTGTCGCGCTGTCTTTCCAGAGAGTTCGACGGCCCCAGAAAGTGGCCCCAGAAAGTGGCCCCACCATCGGCAGCTCCCCAACCTCGCTGTTTCCCCCGCAACCCGCCTGACGGATCCCATGACCTCATTCATTGCCAGCTGCGAGCCGCCCGCAGCAAACCGTGCATTTCCCAACATGGCCACACAATGCGTCTCGCCTCCTCTTCTCTCATCAATATCTACAGCCCTTAGTGCCCTGTAAAGGAGCCTTCCTTGGACCACGGTAACGTTTGTTCCGCCGTGCCACGGACGTGCATCCGTTGTACGGAGTGCTTGGGACCCCTGGAGCTCACACGGCCACGCGTCTACCTTTTTGTCAAGAGCGGCGCCGCTCTCGACACCACCATGGCGACAAACGGCGAAGGATCCCCCTTCCCCCGCGCCGAGTCTCCTACCGGCTCTCCTCGCTCCGCGTCCATCTCGCTGCAAGCCGCTGCGACCATGAACGCAGGCCTCCAGCGCGAGCCCTCCCGACGTATGTGTGCCGCCTTGACCCTTCGGTTGGCTGGCCATCATCTAACCCCGCGGCCAGAATCCTCCAGCAGCTCATTGACGCGAAACGTCTCCTCGCCCCAGGGCCGACGGCGATCGACGGTGCTTATGAATCTACAACTCAACGACCCCTCGGTGCCAGCGCCTGGCGAGATGGCCCACGAGCAATCCGGCTATCAGCGATCGAGCCCGCAGCCCTCTCCGCATCGCCCTTGATGGCCGATCCCTATCACCATAGAGCACCGAGCCTGGGCGAGCTCCACCAAGAGCTGGAAGCGGAACAAGAGGCGCACGTGGTACGTGGCACACAACCCGCCGGCATAAGCCTGTCCTGTAAGCTAACCGAGAGCAGAATCGGCTCCTGCTGATGATCCGACAGCAGCAGCTGGAGCTCCAGCGTCTCCAGGCTGGACGACCGGCTCAAAGTCAGGACGCATCGGCCGATGACGGCGCCGCCGCGGAGACTCGCGAGAGACCGATCCCCGGGGCTTCTCAACATTCCACGTCGCAGGCAGGACTGCCCGTCGGCCTTCCCGTTGCATCTGTCGGATCGTACTCCCGCTCGCCTGGCTTTCCACACCCTCGGAGCTCTTTCGATATGGCGCGCGCAGACCTCCACCGTCGATCCAGAACACCAAGCCGTGGCGCATCGCCGAGGCTGCGAGCGACCTCGATTAGCGCTGAGAGCGGGGATTGGATTCTAGGCGGTCGCGATGAAAGCGCTTTTTACCAGGCGGAGACTCAGATGCTGGTCCGTGAGAACCAGATGCTACGGCATCGTATCCGTGATCTCGGTACGTATTGCCCGTTCGTCGATTATGAACTTGACGATCAGAAACTAACAGCGGGTGTAGAGAAGCAGCTGGCTGAGATGTCGACCAGCTCGACCACGACCGAGCCGTCGATACCATCTCTGCTTACGCGATCGTCGACGACGGCGGAGGAAGAAGGGGAAGCGGAATCTGCACCAAAAGAGTCCTAGTTGCGTACCCGGCCGGTGCTAAGGAAATGCATGCTTTCTGCGGTTGGAGTCTGCGGGGTCAAAGGGCTCGGGAGTATGAGCAACGTCACTCATGAGTTTACGCTAGACAGTCAAGGGCGTTGGGGGTAATGAAATGATATTGCTCTACCCAGGGCACAAACTGCGAGGCCGACTGGTAAAAGCGGACAGGACTCGGAATGATGGGTCCAGACCTTGGCCATGGGGCTGCTCTAGATGATATGCACTCGTGCATATGAATACAATGAATCAGAACATTATCTTTATATCTATCCATACCTTAGGCAAGCAAGGTAGCTCACTGAAGCACGTCCGGGAGGGAGCGCACCACCGGTCCGAGACGGTCCCGGGTCGGTAGATTCAGGGCCGAAATATGGGGCAGTGGCCTGATGTCATTGGCACAGCGCTGGGAGGTCGGCGCTCGCCCAGCTTCAACCGGACCCGGGCTGTTCAACTTCAACAAGTCGCAGCTTGGCCCCGGCGCTCGCTCTGCGCAAGTGCTGGGCAGCGCTGAACCTGCTCTCCGGTCAAGGCATGCTGGCCAGGCGATCCGCGGCGGCGGCGCTGCCCTCGTTGAGGGGAGGGTGCGGCGCCCAGAGGCTCTCGTTTAGCTCTACGGCGGCAGGCAGGGCCGACTTTACGCATGTGGTGAGCTCGCAAAGCCCAAGACGGCATCGACTCCCATCAGCGTCGCTGTGCTAATCGCAACGCAGGTCGTCGGCGGCGGCGTCGTCGGCCTCGCCATCGCGCGCCAGCTCGCCCTGCGCCCGTCGACCAGCACGCTCCTCGTCGAGCGCCACGGCGCCGTCGGCACGGAGACGAGCTCGCGCAACAGCGAGGTCATCCACGCGGGCATCTACTACGGCGCCGCGAGCCTCAAGACGCGGCTGTGCGTGCGCGGCAGGCAGCTGCTCTACGACCTGTGCGGCCGCTACGCCGTCGGGCACCGCCGCACGGGCAAGTGGATCGTCGCGCAGACGGAGGCGCAGCGCGGCGCGCTGGAGCGCATCCATGCGTTCTGCCGCGACGAGATTGGCGTGGAGACGCGGTGGGTGGGCGGCGCGGAGGTCGAGCGCGATGGGGAGGGCGTGAGGGCCAGGGCGGGCGCGCTGGAGAGCCCGACGACGGGCATCGTCGACGCGCACGGGCTGGTGATGTGCCTGCTCGGCCTGTTCGAGGACGCCGGCGGCGTCGTGGCCCTCAACTCGCCCGTCACCGGCGTGCGGCCCCTGGGGTCGTCGCCCCCCGGCCGCGCCGGCTGGGAGGTCGACGTCGGCGACGCCGCCACCGGCGAAGCCTCTACCGTCACCGCCGAGACCCTCGTCAACGCCGCGGGCCTCGGCGCCGTCGACGTCCACAACATGATCGTCCCGGGCCCGCGCCGCCGCCGCCTCTTCTTCGCCAAGGGCAACTACTTCGCCTACGCCGCCTCCCGCCCGCGCGTCTCGCGGCTCGTCTACCCCGCGCCCGAGCCCGGCGCCGGCGGCCTCGGCACCCACCTGACGCTCGACCTCGCCGGCCGCCTGCGCTTCGGCCCGGACGTCGAGTGGGTCGAGTCGCCCGCCGACCTCGCCGTCAGCGCCGCGCGGCTGCCCCAGGCCGTCGCCGAGATCGAAAAGTACCTCCCCGGCGTGGACGCGTCCCGCCTGGCGCCCGACTACGCCGGCATCCGCCCCAAGCTGAGCCCCGGGGGCGCCGTGGGCTCGGGCGCGGGCTTCAACGACTTCGTCATCAGGAGGGAGGACGGGTACGAGGGCTGGGTCAACCTGCTGGGCATCGAGAGCCCCGGCCTGACGAGCAGTCTCGCCATCGCCGAGGAGGTCGACCGGCTGCTGCACGGGAGCGGCGGCAGATAGTACACGCTTGGCAGACACGTTCGTGTGCTCTGATCCTTGGGCCTCTGCGCGCAATGACCAAGACTTTGTTTTGTTCTTCCGCGCAAATCTTCGGACAGGATTCGGGATATCATACAGCAAAGGCAGAGCAAGCAAGAAGTGCACACAGTCGCCTACAACGGCGGCATATAGTCCCTGACAGATAGATATAGACGCCGCACCACACACACAGTGAATGACTTCAGTATGCCACCTCCCAAGGTATCCATGCAACAAAAACCGTGAGCCCAATCCCCGTGCCATTAGCCCGTCGTCGCCTGCCACCGAGCCTAGTCGATGAGAATAACGCGGCCCCGTGTCGTGCGAGCCGAGTAGATTCAACCCGTTCCCGAAACGCCTCGTAGTCAATCCCCAAACGCCGTGTCGAAACTCGCCGCGCAAAGAGCCGCGGGCGAATGCTGCTGCAGGTTAAACTTTTTAGCTCCGGTTTGCTCAGCTCATGGTGATGCTTGGGCAAAACTTCCGGCTCTGGACGTTGATGTGTAGTTGGTAGATGCCATTCTGTGCTCCGACAAACCTACAGGAGATGGTGTTAGCTTTCGCAATCCAATCAGGTAAAGTGGCTAGGCGAAGCATACAAGCTGCGGCCGTCGGCAGTCCAGGCCAGCCCGGCAGTATTGTCTGGCGACGGGGGCACCTCGAACACGCCGTGGTCGGTAGCCAGTGTTCCTCGGATGGCGCTCTCCTCCCACCGGTTCATGGCCTGGTTGACAAGTGGCACAAGGAGCGACGAATCCTCGTGGTCAGCCTCTTCGGCTGGGCGTTCCCTGGCCTGCAGAATTTCAAGCACGTTCAGGTACGCAGAGTCCGGCCTCTCGCCGGGCCTCTCGCGTTGGTCACGCATAGCTGCGACCGTCTCGCTGATCCTGTCCATGAGGCGCTGGTCTGGTCGACGAACCGACTGCCGCTGCTCCCCAACCTCCCGCACGAGCTGTCGGGCGCTGCGCACACGCTCAGAGGCACGCTCCCGTTGGTCTCGGTACGAACCCAGCATGTCTCCCGTCGCACGGCCCACACTGCTGCTGCGTTCCCTGGGCCGTGGGGGCTCGCCATTGTTGCCTCGAAGACTGGATAGATAAGTCCAAGCCAGATCTGGCGGTCCTCTTGACCCTTCCTCGGAACCTCTCGGAGAAAATCGATCTCGACGCCGCCGGTCGCCTTGGATAGCTTCCAACACCATAGTCTCGCTCGCCGTAAGCGGCTGGTTCAGCGTTTCTAGGCCCTCCCCATGCTGTCTGCGACCAGCGGCCGACGGGGGCGACCTGTTGCTTCGCCGCTCGCCCTGGCTGTTCAACAATCGGGGATCAATGGTATTGCGGTCAAGGATGTCGATGTGTTCGAAATCGCGGTCAGCATTGATATCGACAATCTGGCGAACGATAAAGTTGCTTCGCATATCGGCAAAGCCAATACGCCCACGGTCTTCCGTCCACGCTAGAATGTCAAAAGGGCCCGGACAGAATGCCATGTCTCTGACAGCCCCCGGTCCACTCTCTGGACGTGAAGACTTGAAGGTGGTGATGAGGGGCTCAGCGCCGAACTCAGTGAGCAGAGTCGTATCGAATATCGAGATGGTGCCGTGTTGCGTTCCGACGGCCAGGTAAGCCCCCGAGGAAGAAAAGCACGCGGCGAAACTTCCGCGGCTGTCGGATCGGTCGTCCTTTTTCTGGCTCTTGAGCAGAAATCTCTGCGTCAGCTCCCACTGATATCCGTTGAACACGCCGGATGGCGAGGACGACTCTGCAGAGCGCTCCACACGCTCGTGGACATATAGATAGGGATCGTCCAGGATAGCAACTAGAAGTCGCCCGTCGGGGGAGATGATGGCACGGTTCACGAAATCGGGATACGCAACCACATCCAGGGGCTCCGTCTTCTGGCTTCGTTCAAAGTCGCGCAGGCTCACGAGCACCACCGTGCGGTCATTGTTGGCCAAAATGGCGACTCCCTCCGTGTAGGCTGTATCGGCCGCGGGTAACGCTGTCGACGGAAACCAGAAAGTAACGCAATTGACCCGGTCCTTGGCCAGTTTCATGCTCTTTGCGATCAAGCTCTTGTTCGACCGGCGAGCCTGGGCGAGGAGCGAGAGGAGGGGGTCGTCGCGCAATCCGTCGAGACCGAGCTGATGCCTCGTCTCGGGGTCGAGCTCGAGGCCAAGCCCCGAACTTTGGTCGTCTTCGCTGCCCTCATCGAGCCGGATGGCAACAAACTCGCCCGTCTCGCTCCCACAACACAGCCACCCATTCTCCGCAACCAGGCAGCGGGGCGCAAAGGTCAGGAGTTTGATCGTCTCGCATTCGCGGGTAATCGTGTTGAGGCGCTGTACGTGGTTGCTCCCGTTGCCGCCAGGGAAGTACACGATATGTCCCTTCTCGGCGCTGATGAGGGAGCGCAGCTGCCAATGCCTAGACACATTGCCATCAGCGCAAATGTCCTGCAAAGAGGCGGCGAGATTGGGTTGCTACGAGTAAGAGCGACGTACTGCGATCGGACCGGGACGCGGTAGTGTTTGCGCGCACTTCTGGAGACGATGCTGTCGGTCGGGTAGGACCTGTCGAAAGTCATGATGCCATCAGCATAAAGTCACACGGCGAGAGAGGAAGAGGGGGAGGGGGAGACACACATGCCATCGTCGTTGGCTGCCATGGTCGGTGCCGCCGTCTTGGCCGCAGCCGAGGGCAGCCGCGACGACTCTGCGGTGCTTTCGGAGGCCTGGTGAGCGCTGAGGCCCGATGGCGTAATATCGTGCTCCCCTCCAAGTCCAGTGCTCCCTCTCGTCGCTAAACTAGGCAGTTGGTCGGGTGCGCGAGGCGTGGCGACAGCCGAGCAATGCTGAGTGCGGCGGCGTCGGCAGCAGCGAGTCGATGGCAAAGAGGCGAGCCAGGGGAATGGATCGTTGGTTGGGCGTGATGATGAGGCGAAGAATATTGATGAGGCGAGGCGAGGTCTGGTGCGGTGCGGTGCCTCTTAGTGCGCGCAGCCTTGGGGAGTCGCTAGGCTAACAGCGGATGACGTCTGGATGCGCCTCCAGCGGCGCACGCAGCAAAAAGAACTGGACCGCAGCAGCGCGATCGCTAACAGTGCGGAGAGGGGAGCCGCGAGGAAGACTGTAGGAGGCGCTCTACCGGTAAAGGGATCTCGCAGTGATGGGCAGCTGTCCGTAATCCGTACGGGAGATTGATTGACACGGCTACCGCTTTTCCGGGTTCTGGGTGAGGCGCTGCACACGATGCTGGCGCTGGCCACCTAGGTACCTACCTCAGGTACCTTACCTACCTAGGTACCTACCTTACCTACCTACCTACCTTACCTAGGTACCTAGGTAGGTACGTATTGGGGAGCGCGAGGCAACAGCGGCAGCGCTGGGACACGCTGCAGAGTTGCGCTGGCGCTGGCTCTGGCGTCCCGCTGTCGGTGGACGGGAGAAGCAACATGGCGGCTATGTGCGGCGCCGTCGAGATGTCACGAGAGAGGCAAGACGATAGGATGCCTTGCCATAGGTCTCCGAAACTATGCTGCACCAAGGTGACGGATCAGAGTTGCAACGACGGCAAGGCTAGACTCGTCTACCAGTCGCACACGGTTATGCCACCTGGCCTCGCCGTGGGGATGCATCGTGGTTATGGAGAAGCTCCCGTCCATGACGTGAAGCAAGCCTGGCGTAATCCAATTGCTACGTACATCATTGCTCTCGGCGGCGGTCAGATCAAGCTCATCCAGGTCCAAGCACCCAGCCAAGATGAGATTTGCATCTCGCAACGACCTGCTTTTAAAATCCGAATGCCGAAGCTGTTTGAATGTCTCCAGTCCACCTCCCTGAAATAGCAATCATCGTGGAGACGGAGAATAAGAGCACCATTGGCTGCGGATGCGGGAGCTGATGCTCCTGGCCCGGACTAATGATAGTCCGTGCCCGGGACCCAGCCTCAGGTGGGGACCGGACCTCGCTCTGATTGCCTCCTTCCTTCGGCTTCTATGGCACGGGTTATCCATTTTTCTCGGGCCAAAAAATTCGCTTCGCTTTCCCTCCCCTTCCATCGTCGCCAGTTCCATCTATCCATCACCACCTCCCTCTCCAGACGTCCTCTCCCTCAATACCTCTCCTCCGAGCGCGCCATCTACCTAATTTTTTGCAATTGTATACCCTCATCTTCACCGTCAAGATGCTGGCTTCGCGTCTCTCCCGAGCCGTAAGTTATTGCCTCGCGCGCCCTCACGCGCCAGCCGCCCGTCCCGTCGCAGCTCCTGACAGTCTCCTCCGACAGCTTCCCCGAGCTACCCCCATCACAGCCCGGTCGGCCGCCTTTGCCAGGGCGCCGCTGGCCTCCAGATTCGCTCGCTATGAGTCCACAGCGCCCGCCGAGGGCGAGGCTAAGGTCCAGGGCTCCGTCATCGGTATTGATCTGGGTACCACCAACTCTGCCGTTGCCATCATGGAGGGCAAGGTGCCTCGCATTATTGAGAACTCGGAAGGTAAGCGCTTGCCAGCGGATCCAATGCCGCCGTGTCGCACACGAAGCTAACTTGCTTCTCTCAGGTGCTCGCACCACCCCTTCCGTCGTCGCCTTCGCCGAGGACGGCGAGCGACTCGTCGGTGTCGCCGCAAAGCGACAGGCCGTCGTGAACCCAGAGAACACCCTGTTTGCCACCAAGCGGTTAATAGGACGCAAGTTCACCGACGCCGAGGTGCAGCGAGACATCAAGGAGGTGCCCTACAAGATCGTCCAGCACTCCAATGGCGACGCCTGGGTTTCTGCCCGCGACCAGAAGTACTCGCCCTCTCAGATCGGTGGCTTCGTCCTCAACAAGATGAAGGAGACCGCTGAGGCCTACCTGTCCAAGCCTGTCAAGAATGCTGTCGTCACCGTCCCTGCCTACTTCAACGACGCTCAGCGTCAGAGCACCAAGGACGCCGGTCAGATTGCTGGCCTCAACGTCCTACGTGTCGTCAACGAGCCCACTGCTGCCGCTCTTGCCTACGGTCTGGAGAAGGAGGCCGATCGCATTGTTGCTGTCTACGATCTTGGTGGTGGTACTTTCGATATCTCCATTCTTGAGATCCAGAACGGCGTATTCGAGGTCAAGTCCACCAACGGCGACACCCACCTGGGTGGTGAGGACTTTGACATCCACCTTGTCCGCCACATGGTTGCTGAGTTCAAGAAGACCTCGGGCATCGACCTGTCCAGCGACCGCATGGCCATTCAGCGTATCCGCGAGGCTGCTGAGAAGGCCAAGATTGAGCTGTCTTCGTCTCTCCAGACTGACATCAACCTGCCTTTCATCACTGCCGACTCCTCTGGCCCCAAGCACATCAACATGAAGCTCAGCCGTGCCCAACTGGAGAAGATGGTCGACCCTCTCATTACACGGACTATTGACCCGGTCCGCAAGGCCCTCAAGGACGCCAACCTTCAGGCCAAGGAGATCCAGGAGGTGATCCTGGTCGGTGGTATGACCCGCATGCCCAAGGTCGCCGAGTCGGTCAAGAGCATCTTTGGCCGTGACCCTGCCAAGTCTGTCAACCCCGACGAGGCTGTTGCCATTGGTGCCGCTATCCAGGGTGCTGTCCTGTCTGGCGAGGTCAAGGACCTCCTGCTCTTGGATGTTACTCCTCTTTCTCTCGGTATCGAGACTCTGGGCGGTGTCTTCACTCGTCTGATCAACCGTAATACCACCATCCCCACCAAGAAGTCTCAGGTCTTCTCTACGGCGGCCGACTTTCAGACCGCTGTCGAGATCAAGGTCTACCAGGGTGAGCGTGAGCTCGTCCGCGACAACAAGATGCTCGGCAACTTCCAGCTCGTCGGCATCCCCCCTGCTCACCGTGGCGTTCCCCAGATCGAGGTCACCTTCGACATTGACGCCGACTCGATTGTGCACGTTCACGCCAAGGACAAGTCCACCGACAAGGACCAGTCCATCACCATTGCCTCCGGCTCTGGTCTGTCTGACAACGAGATCCAGCAGATGGTTGAGGACTCTGAGAAGTATGCTGAGACCGACAAGGAGCGCAAGTCCGCCATTGAGGCCGCCAACCGCGCCGACAGCGTCCTGAACGACACTGAGCGTGCCCTGAACGAGTACTCGGACAAGCTCGACAAGACCGAGGCCGACGGCATCAAGGAAAAGATTTCCACTCTCCGCGAGTTCGTTGCCAAGTCCCAGTCTGGCGAGGGCACCGCCACCGCCGCTGAGATCAAGGAGAAGACCGACGAGCTCCAGATGGCCAGCTTGAACCTCTTCGACAAGATGCACAAGGCCCGCAACGAGAGCAGCGGGAGCCAGCAGTCCTCTGGCGAGCAGCAGGCTCCCGAGGGCGAGAAGAAGGACGAGAACAAGCCCTAAAAGCCGGCGCCTCGATTCTGTTTTGAAGATTTGTTCGAATATTTGAGATGAGAAGCGTGGGGAGTGGCATAGATCCCTTTTCTTCCTGTTGTACTTACAATGTACTCATATCCCGCCTCAGCTGCTATGCATTCACAGTTTTTACCCCATGTTGTTAATACCATGGTTGGCGGGAATTTTGGCGTTGGAGCATCAAAACCTCGGAGAGTTACCTCCGGTTGTGTTTATGAGATGACGGCATGGACGCACGAGGGGCAAGTGCTTTCTGGATGGCAAAATGTACGAGACGTGTCAAGGTAGATGATATTAATAACACCTCCCCCCTCAAGCTTCTCTGCCGGCTCGCGCCGGTCCCTTTTGACTTTACTCGTGTCCAACCAAAGTCCCTTTCACGTGCCCGAATCCAACCATTTGAAAACGGCAGCGGGATGTTTGGTGTTGAGCTGTCTCCAACTGCAACAGCGATCATCTTCTCATGCCATCCATCCCCACGCCCTGTTGAGCATGTTCATCCCATGCCAATGCATTACATCCGGCCTGCCGCCCTTGCCATCCGGTATCTGCCAAGTCGCCTCATCCAGCTCGAGGTCGGGGTCGTCGTCCCTGTACCGCGGGTGCGGCGGGAGCAAGGGCTGCTTTGCGTTTTCCACGAAGCCCAGGACGAGTTAGGGAACGTGCAAGCTCGACCGCGGCGACGACCCGGGTCCGGCAGCGACGTCGAAGCCCGTGCAACTGCAGAGGCTCTGCCGGGGGGAAGACATTTCGTGGCGGCCAAGCGGGTTGCCGCTGTAACATCGCTGCATGAGGCGCGGCCGCAGGTTCGGGAAGAGCAGCAGAGCGAGTAGTACGGTGAACATGGTGAGGGAGGCGAGCAGCGTGGGGAGGGTGGGCGTGAGGGGTGGGCGCAGGAAGCCTGTGGTTATGGGCGAGGACGGCGGAAGAGTGTTTGTGAAGGCCTCGGGGGGGGCAGACAGGGAGGCATCGTGGAAGGACGGCCGCAGACGCTACGACGGATCGAATTGCTGCCATGAGAAGAAGAAGAAAAGAAGAAATGGACAAAAGACGAAAGGACATGTTACGAGGAACGTCGACTTTTTTGTCGCCACGCAGGGAGAAAGGGCAGGAGCTATGTCCCCGTCGAGGGCATCATCATTTCACAAATCGGCGGGTGAGAAACGTGAAACCCCCCAAGGAGCCATTGGCAGGGGTATGTAATCAAGTGCGGTAATAGCAGGGCCCTTGGACCCTGGTATGGCCGGCAATTCGTCTACCTTCCAAAGCCGAACCATCCCCGCTTGGGCTGCGGCGCAGGCTCATCCGCCGGCTTGCCAGTGGTCGCCAGGGGTGTTCCTGGAGGAGCCTTCCCGGGATAGTCGATGTAGTTCCAGGCAACATCGAGGAAGATCGGCTTTATGGGAATGAGGCCCATCCTGGGAGGGAACTCGACGAGGTTGTCGAGGTCCACGCCGTGGGCGGGATAGTCGTGCAGCCGCTCAATCAACGGGATCTCCTTGGCGCCGTTTCCAGTCCCGTCCTTGCCCTCCTTGCGGAGGTTGTCGATGTGCACGATGGCGCGGTGACGCTGTAGCTCGCCATTGAGCAGTTGCCCCAGGGACTCGACTGCTTCGGGTGTAACTTCGATGTTCAAGGGGAAGACGCTCGTCGCATCCTTGGACTGCGGTAATTTCGATGTCGAATCATTGCACAATTTCACAGAGCGATTAATCAAGGCCAGCGCATTGGCAACGCTGCCGATGATGGCGTGTGACCGGGCAATCGAGAGGCATCTAATACATGGGTTAGTCGTGAAAGGCACGCGAGCAGCGTCGGAGAAACTCACTTCAGCGATTCAAAGTATGCCTGAAAGGCGTCAAGTTTCATCGCAAGTCCCTCGTCAGCAGCTACACCAGGGAGCTCCTTGATGGACTGCAGATTTTGCAGAGTTCCGTCGTACAGCGCCAGCTTCTCCTTGAGCTTCGCCAGCTTCCTGCTCGTCGACAGTTCCCTCTCCTTCATTGCTGCCGTCGACGCGGCCTTGGCCTTCTTCTTCCGCCTCAGTGAGCTGTACTCCTCGGGCGCACCATCCTGCCGGCCCGTCAATACGCGGTTACGGCCAATTCTCCAGCTAATCATTTCGTAGTTGACCGCAGTGCGGGTGATCTGCAGTCGCTGCATGCGAGGATCGCTCTGAGCAACTCCCTCGCCCTTCAGCTCGTCAATGGCCTGCTTCGTAGCGTCAACAGCATCCTGGGTAGCGGTTAGAATCTCGTCGTAAGCCGCAGCCACCTCGTAAGGCTCCCGGTCCTCGCATCCCGCCAGAGTCTCTGCCAGTCGCGACTTTGCACCGTCGATGGATGCCCAGGCCAGAGAGATCTGAGCATCTTCGATTTGTACCTCACGGGACCGCCAGTTCAGCGTCCTCGGAGCGATTTCGGCGGCTGAAGCGCCAGCCTCGGACGCTGCGTCGCCTTCAGCTAGAATGGTCGGGTCGATATTGTTGATTTCTTGAACCAAGGTGCCGTCTTTTCGGGGGAATGCTTTTCTAGCAATAGCAGGAATCGGGACGGTTCGAGGCGTTTCCAATTGATAAGCGGCGTAGCGCATGGAAGGGTCTATCGTCTCGGAGAGGAGGTCCTTGAACAGGTCGCCTTTGCCGGCAGTCGCCAGAGCGCTGTATATGACCCGAGTAATGGCGTAGCTTTGCAAGCAGGGCTCCCAGCTATGCTTCTCAAACTGCATGGCTCCCCGGATCAGGGCAGCGTAAGCCTTGGCCTCGAGGACATCGTTCGAAGATGCGCCCGAAGCATCCGTTTCGGAGAGGGCGTCGACAAGGTCTTGAGCAGTTCGAGCAGCCTTGTCGAGTCGCGACACGATGTGAGACCGAGTCCGGCCTGCAATACCCTTCTGTCCGGTGGTGTGGGCTGACTTGATGCTCATTGCCTGAGCCCAGGCTCGTTCGCTGGTGAGGAGTAGCAGGTTGACATATCTGGCAGCAAGGTCAGCGGAAAGGGCGCTCCCCGCGGCCTCAGGAAAGAAGGCCTACTCACTCATGGCTGCCACCAACATCCTCCGCCGTGAGCCCGTCCTTCTTGTGGAACTTGCCCCGGTTCTTGGTCGCAATGCCCAGCTTCTTGCGAGAGTTGAGGAGGCGCTTGGCCAGCTGGGTGTGGTAAGTGGAGTAGTCGCCGTAGAGCAGGGCCTGGTCGCGGCCCTGGACCACGAAGCTGGTGATTTCCATGGCCACCGTTGGCTTGCCAGGGACTGTCGAGAAGGCGAGGCAATCTTGGCCGGGCCTTGGAGGTCCGCACGCGACGACGATGCGGCTTCGAGATCTGGCGCTGGCGGGGATTGGCGGGGCACATTGCACACCTGAAAATTGAGCTGCCACCCATCCTCATGTGGCTTATGTAATCATCCCACGTTCGATGTGATGGAAGCCATGGCTGCGACGGCAGCTAAGGGATTCTGGCGACACATGAGTGTATTTCTTTTTGATATCCAAACTACTCGTATGCTGGCCAGACAAGTAGGGAGCATTACTTTTTAGTTTCCGTGACGTTTGTAGCGCCGCCTCCCTCCGTAGCGCCCTGCGCATGTCGGCAATTCGTATTCCTCGCCTTGACAGCACTGTACTGCACTGCACCGTAAATGGCCACGGGAGACAAACAGCGGGTCCATCGGAACACGCAGGAGCTAATACAGGTTCGGCCCTGCTCGGGTCAGAGGTTGCCCCGTTGGGGTCCAGGGTAAGTGCTGCGCTGGGCAGCATGCGAGGATTATGCGTCCGCGATGCTAATTGAGAGGGTCATGGGGGCCGTTCGTCTGAGGTAAGAATGTATGTATGTACCCTTTGAACAACACTTCTCGGGCGGACGCAGTGGTCGCATCTTCTATGAGAAGAGTTGCTTCCGTTGCCTCTCTGCTCTTATTGCCCTCCATTCCTTTTGTTGCCTGCCATATCTCACAGGGCCTTGAACCGATACTCAGCCGTCTTGTCTCGCACATATAACTTCCGGCCATGCCATATGCATGAGTCCCGGCAGTCGAAATCTGGTCAATCTGGAATGCTCACGTGCGCGTCCAGAGTGGCTTCGAGGTGCCAGCTAGGCGGGACTTGGGGGTCGTACGGGCCAATCGAAGGCGCCGCTCAGCTGCGAACTGCAAACGGTGCCGTGCAGGTGACCTCGCTGGTGTGCACACCTCTCAGACTTTTGTAGGGTCTGCATTCGAGAGCCTCTCCCTTCGCCGTCTCTTCAACCACATTTGCTTCGGGACTCGCACAACGTGCCCTCAAGCCCCAGGCATAGCGTGGCCGCGCGCGCTGTGCATCTGGTGTTTGCGCGTGTGCGCGTGTGACGGCGGCTCGGTCTCCTCGTTGTTCGCTTCCGATTCATTCCATCGCTCATCGCCATCGCCATCTCCAGCCGCGCTTGCACAGCGGGTCGCGTCCCGATAACGCCCACCTGCCTAACCTTATCAGAGCGCTCCCGCTTGAGCGTTTGCTTCAGCGCCGCAGCTCGTCGTTAACGTCGCTTCCTCACCTCGCATCGCCATGAACCTCTGATGACGACGCACCCCTTCGCATTTTCGGCGGCAAAACGCTCCATCTGACGCACGCCTCCCTTCACCGGCTGCGCCGCGGACATGGCCACCAACGGTACATACCCGCTGCCCCACAGTCCATCACATGCCGCAGCTTCAAGTGAGGCGGCCGTATTTGCAAGATGTCCAGGAGTCTCGCAAGCGCTGGCAGGAACTCCTGGCTCGACCGTTTTCTCATCCGAGCACCGTCCTGACGGTAATGCTGTGCAAGGCCCATCGTCGCACCCTCCGGGTGCCACGCCCTCGTGGAACGCAACCGCTCTGCTTCAGCCAAGCCGGCGAGCCAACAGTGCCGTCGACCTGAGGAGCCCGGGTTCGAACCAGTCGCTGGCTGGACAGGACCAAGCCTCGAGAGACCGCCCGAACACCGCCGCTCCCGGGTCTATGGTCTTTCAGTTTTCCAGCGCCAACGAAACTTCCTCCAGCGGCCCACCTAGCGATGCCTCGACCCCCAGCAACGGCGATGTGCCAAGCGTTGGGACCTGGATCGAGCGCATGAACAATGTCCAGAGCCGCTCCTCTGTCCCGCAAGCCAAACGCCGCAAGACGGAAGACGGGCAGGATTTTGCTGCTAGGACCAACAATATTCCTGTCCGCAGCAGCAGCGGTGTTCTTGGAGAATACGTCAAGGGGAGAGGAGAAGAGGCCAATGGGCAGGGCCTGCCACAGACACAGACACTGACTGTAGATTTGACTGACGGTATGATGCGCTGCCGTCATCATTACAGCAGTCCTTACTGACCACTGCAGGTAACGACGACGACGTCACGGTAGTGAGCGATCCTAAGGATGAGGAAGTCTGCTACGGCATGGTCAAGAGCGGCATCAACTGCACCAAGGTTCCCTCTCCAAAACCTGGAATGCAGAGTCTTTGGGGCCCGGGCTATCAGCCGGCCATCAAGATTATGCTGAAACGTCAGGTAGGGGAGAGGTCACTCAAGATACACGCGACTGACCACACTCGGGAGATAATTGGCGTCATCGAGCCCAACAGCGCCGCGGCTTTCTGCCCTCTGCTAGATACCAATATTCGCATGAGGACAGAGTGTCGGATCCCGCCTCACCCTAAGAGGGCCGGCGAGGAACCCGGCCAGCCGACCTCACGCACCTACGCCTTGGACGTGGTCATGTACGGCCCACGCAAATACGCGAGAAACGTTGGAAGCCTCCTCCAGAGACACAGTCTGAAGCTCATCGCGCCGTCCATTGTTCAAAAGGGCATCCAAGTCCACAACCCTCACAATACCGAGTATCGGCCGCCGCCACCAAAAGTGTACCCCACGAATCCGCATGGTTCATACGCAAGTCTAGCCAGCCGGACCGTGGAGGAGATTCGCTCCGAGGTCATGGGTGTTTTCGATTCTCTCAAGAGAAATGACGATCTCCCCGCCATGGACCCGGATTCGCGCGTCACGACACCTCTGCTTAAGCATCAGAGGCAAGGACTCTACTTCATGGCAACGAGAGAGAAGCCGCTACAGGATCAATCCAACGAGAAGGGTATGGTGTCTTTCTGGCAGACCAAGGTCGACGCCAACGGCCAGAAGATGTACTCCAATGCCATCACCAGGCAGGAGCAGAGAAACCCGCCGCCAGAAACCCGCGGCGGAATCTTGGCCGACATGATGGGCTTGGGAAAGACCCTGAGCGTATTGTCTCTCATCGCAAGCTCCACCGATGACGCTCACAAATGGGAGCTCCTCGAACCAGTGCAGCGTCCCGTGGTGGAACCCAAGCCAACCAGGAACGATGGCTTGATGATGATGCAGCAGCCCAGCCTTTACCCGCTACCAGTGACGCGCCAGGCGAAGACGACTTTGATTGTCTGCCCACTGAGTACAATCGCCAACTGGGAAGAACAGATGAAGCAGCACCTTCAGCCCGGTTCCCTTTCCTGTCATATATACCACGGGTCGAACCGAATTAAGGACCCTGCTAAACTCGCTACGTTTGACATCGTTATTACTACTTACGGCTCGGTCTCGAATGAGCTGAGCTCGCGTCGGAAAGGCAAGAATGGCCTGTACCCCCTGGAGAGGATTGGCTGGTTCCGCATTGTCCTCGATGAGGCTCACATGATCCGCGAGCAATCTACGCTGCAGTTCAAGGCCATGTGCCGCCTCCAGGCAGAGCGGCGCTGGGCAGTCACGGGAACCCCCGTGCAGAATCGATTGGACGACTTGGCAGCGCTTCTGGCCTTCCTCCGCTTGTATCCCTTTGATGATCGACCCAAGTTCAACCGCTACATCGTGGAGCCATTCAAGGCATGTGATCCGGAGATTGTGCCCAAATTGCGCGTCCTCGTCGACACAATCACCCTCCGCCGACTCAAGGACAAGATCGACTTGCCGCCGCGGGAGGATCTTGTCGTGAGACTTGACTTCAGCGCCGAGGAGCGGGCAGTTTACGACATGTTCGCGAGGAACGCCCAGGATCGCGTCAAGGTGCTGGCTGGTTCAAACACCAGCAGGGCTCTGGGAGGCAACACGTACATTCACATTCTCAAGGCCATTCTGCGACTGCGGTTGCTATGCGCGCACGGCAAAGATCTCCTCAACGACGAGGACCTGGCCGCTCTGCGAGGCATGTCGGCCGAAATGGCCATCGACATTGACGACGACGACGACAATAATGGACCTGCTTTGTCGCATCAAAAGGCGCATGAGATGTTTGCTCTTATGCAGGAAACGAACAACGACGCGTGCATAGAATGCAGCAAGAAGCTAAACGCCGGGGAGGGTCAGAATATCGACGCGGAGAACCAAGACGACATCCTTGGCTACATGACGGCATGCTTCCATGTTGTCTGCCGCTCGTGCATCGGGACGTATCAAGAACGGGCCAGGGCGATGCTGCATCCCGGCCAGTGGACTGGCCCCTGCCCCGTGTGCCACTCCGTCGTTCGATTGGAGTTTGTTGAGCTTCGCCGCGATGATGTGGATGCCGAGCATGATGGCCCTGCTAAGGCCAAGGCCAAGAATACTCGGAAGAACCTTGACAGGTACGACGGTCCTCATACAAAGACGAAGGCTCTGGTCGACGATCTTCTGAGGTCCAGAGCGGCAAGCCAGGCGAACCCGTCCGAACCTCCGATCAAGTCGGTTGTCTTTTCGGGATGGACGTCGAACTTGGACCTGATTGAGCTGGCGCTGAATGCCGCGGGCATCTCATTTGCTAGACTGGATGGCAGCATGTCGCGCCCAGCTCGGACGGCGGCCATGGACAGTTTCCGCGACGACAACAGTGTCGAGGTCATACTCGTCTCCATCATGGCCGGTGGGCTCGGCCTGAACCTGACTGCTGGCAGCAACGTCTACGTCATGGAGCCGCAGTACAACCCTGCAGCGGAGGCGCAGGCTGTTGACCGCGTCCACCGCCTGGGCCAAAAGAGACCCGTTCGTACGGTCCGATACATCATGCGGGGCAGCTTCGAGGAGAAGATGCTGGAGCTCCAGGATAAAAAGATGAAGCTGGCGAGTCTCAGCATGGACGGACAGAGTAGGGGCCTGGACAAGGCCGAGGCCGCGAGGCAGAAACTAATGGACCTGCGCAGTCTTTTCAAGTAACGGCTAATGACACACGGGAAACGGAGGATCAACACACCTCTGACGTTGGGCATTTATGAATGGCGTTTCCAGGATGCATAGTGAGCACGGGGGCTAGGTAGGTAGTTGGGTGGCAAGGCCGGCCATATGGCATTGCTCAGAAAATGGGGGCCGGCATCGTGGTATCAAAGACTTTGGCTGCATCTTGGTGGCGAGGCATACGCTTGATTTATATAACACGACTCTCACGAGGGGATGAACTGGAGTGGCGCCTGGGGGAGACACGGCATATCATGATAAATCCAAGACTGGACTCTTTTTATTTTGAGGCAGCGTACAAAGCAACTTCTCTTTTGTCCTTGACTGGGTTCCCTCACTTGCCTCGATGCGTGGTATCAGAATTTCGTTGCACAGAAGCCATCAGCTATCCCCCAACGCCGGCACCAAAACCATGAGGCGCAGTTTCATCCATTTTTCAAAAGCCAAGATCCGTCAGACAGCACCTCACGCGAGCCCCCGGCTGTCCGCTGCCGTCCAGTCAAGCAGCGTCTTCCTCAGTCCTCAGCCCCGCATACTCGGTCCCCTGGTTCGCGGTGCTCAAGCGCGCGCACAGGCTCAGCAGCACGACCGTCTCGGTGGCGGCGTAGTGGTTGAGGGCGTCGAGCAGGATCTGCAGGTGCCTGCTGAAGTTGGCCTCCCACTTGCGGATGATCTCGGAGAGGTTGCTGACGCGGGCGTCGGCGTCGGCGGCCGACGGGGGCGAGTCGTGGTGCTGCGAGGCGGAGGCCCGCTGGACGGCCTTGGCCGCCTGGAAGCGCTTCCACTGGTCGGCCGTCATGGTGGTGGGCTTGCCGGGGCCGGAGAGGTCCGGGTCGGTCTTCTCCAGCTCGCGGGTGAGCCAGTTTGTGTAGGCGGCGAAGATGGTGCAGGTCTGCATGAGCTTGGAATGGATCTGGACGAGGGCGTTAGCTTGGGCTCATGCGAGAGATGGGGGGGAGCGCACCCTCAGAAGCTTGCTGTTGGTGAGCATGCACTCCTTGAGACAGGTGTCCAAAAAGTCGACGTGATCCTGCATGAGCTCATCGACCGTCCGCATGACGGGCTTCTTCCCCTGGTCGCCGTCCTTGGCGCTCAGACTGGCCATGAACTTGGTCCAGTTGGGCTCGATGACCTCTGCGGTGCAAAAGTACAGCAGCTGCTGCACAAAGACGAGCATCCTCGCTCTGAGCGTCCACGCGCGGCGCTTCCAGATTTCCAGCGCGCGGTTGGCGCCCTTGTGGGCCCAGCTGACGCCGCGAGTCTGCGTCTGCCACGTCGTGGACAGCTGGGACTCGAGGTAGCGCAGGGACAGGAGATAGCGGAAGAGCGCCTGGTACCGCCAGACCGTCTTGCGGCTGATGACCAGCGAGACGGGGAAGGGGACGGCGTAGTCGAGCTGGAGAGACGTGAACCCCGTGGCGTTCTTGTCGTTGTCGATGGGCTGGTTGGGGAGAGGCTGCAGCGCCTCGCCCTGCTCGATGCCCGTGATGTTGACGACGCGCTGCAGAGACTTGATCAGGGTGACCTCGTTCATCTCCACCTTGACGTCCTCCTTGAAGGGGTCCAGCGAGACGATGCTGCCGGGCTGGCGCAACACCAGATCCAACAGAGACTGCAGCTTGCTCGTGTTGACAGACTTGACCGGCTTCCGCAACTCCGACGAGCCCAGCTCGAGGAAGTAGGAGAAGTAGTCCGACGGGTCGAGGAAGAAGTAGTGCTTCATCGACCGCAATCGCGCGGGCAGCGCGTGCGTCGTCAGGAGGAGCTGCATCAGCGACTCGTTGGCGTGGGCGTACGCGCCGTTGACGTTTTCCAGGAACCGGCTGTCGTCGAACGACATGGGCACATCCGCCACGACCTTGCTCACGTCGACGCCGCCGCACTCGCGGACCACGTTGAGGTACTTGCCTGCCAGCAGGACCTTGTCCTTGACACCCTCCAACTGCGGCGGCACGTCGTGGTCGCGGATCGTATATCGCCTCTCCCAGTATTCGTCCGTGTAGTCCTGCTCCAACCTCTCGCGCCTGATGCTCTTTTGCTCCTTGATGAGAAACTCGGAGTGCGGGTCGTTGATGCCTCCGTGGTGCAGCCACTCGTTCAACATGACCATGTACGGTCGACTTGCATCCCGCAATAGCGACGTAAGCAGAGCCCTCGCAGCGGGATCCCCAGACATTGTCTCGAGCCGCTTCGTGACCATGCCAAGGACGACACCGCCCCTGCAGATCTTCTTGGCCGCCATGTTGCCGGGAAGCAGGTCGCCTCCGTCATTCAGTCTCTCAATGACCTTGTCGTAGTCGTCGTCGCTGTCCTCGTCCTCCTCGCTCTCCTCGTCAAGCAGCGCATTCTTCTTCAACAGTTCCTGCGCGAGGGAGTACAGCTGAAGCATCATTTGGCTCGTCGAGATTGTGTGTATGTTGAGCACGTGGACCGTAAACGTGTCGCTCGTCAGGAACTGCGTCTCCAGCTGCGCAATCATGATGAGGTAGTCGTGCAAGAACTTGCGGATAGACGCACACAGCGCATGATTAACAGCGCCAAACTCCTCCCGACTTTGCACGTCCACGAACGCCACCAGCGCAGAATAGTACGTTGCCATCTTCAGCATGGACTTTGCCAGGTCATGTAAACTCGGGTCGAGTCCCGGCAGTATCCTAAACGTCGGTCCTGATAGGCGATCCCGCTCTTCGCTCGGGTCGTATCCCTTGGCATACCGGATGTACTGTCCCTCGAATCCCATGAAGACAAATAGCAGATCTTCTACTAGTGCTGCCTCCTGGACCTCCAGTGATAGCTCGCTCAGAGGTTCCGGCTGAGGAGCTTGAGGCACAGTCGATGCCAACGGTGGGATGGATACTCGCGAGGCCAACGGAGCGGTGGAGTGCGGTAGTAATGTCACTTCGGGATTCCATGGTGCTTATTCCAGAGTCAGCATCCGACGATTCTGGCATTATGGGGGACGGATTGCCCCATACCTTGGGGCGCCTCCGGGACGGGCTCCTTGGGCCGCAACTCTGTCGACTTCTGCCGGCGCACCTCTGCCGGCCTCTTCTCCGCCGGCACACTCCGTCTCTGTGGCCTCTCTGGGCTCACAGCTCGCACTCTCTCAATCTGCGCCTCGTACGTCCTCTCCGTCACTCTGCGCTCCTCGTACCGTCTCTCCTCTGCACTCCTGCTCAGTGGCCGGGGGTTCCCCGACGCGGTTCTCTTATGCGCCATGCCGGGAAACTGGGCGCCGGCCTGGGGAGAGGCAGCGCTTTTCGCGTCGCTCCTCTCGCCCCTGAAGCTGCCATTGGCGCCAGACATTCGGGAGCGCTCGTCACCGTATCCATTGGCGCGGCCGGATGCTCTCGCGGCGCCCGAGGACATGTTGGCGGGCTACATGCGAGGCGCCCCACGATCCGCGGGAGCTGGTCACCATGTAGTTTTCCACGAGCTTTGATGATGCCAGTGTGGTCGAACAGCACTTGTCTAGGCCGAATCGTCGTCGAGTTTATAGCTGCAGTCGTCGTTTTGCGATTCAGATGCGACGTGGGGCTCCCTTACCGTGTTGCCGCGAGGCGCGTCATGGGGTTGCCCGGATAAACTACGCTCCGGCTTCAGTGGGTGGCCAACAGCGCCAGGCCCCCGGCTTGTTAGCGCGGCTGCGTAGGCCCGGTGCTTGCCTAGCAGCAACTGAAGCTCACCTAAGGTACGAAGTAAATAGGTACCTGGCACTGAGCTGTTGTTCGTCAACTCCTTCAGCCTTCCGCTTGTTCATTCAACCAACCTCGGCGCTCTCCGCTCTCGACTCCCCCATTGCCTTCGTTGATACCCTACCTGCGGCGCCTCTCGGCCAGTCCAGACCAGCAACACTGCCAAGATGTTCATGGCAAGATCCGAATACGGCAAGCTCATGCCCTCGCCCTCCTCGGGCTCTCGCCTCGCGGTCAACGCCCACCCGCTAATGCCCTCTTTCTAGACCGGGGAATCAACACCTTCTCCCCTGAAGGCCGTCTCTTTCAGGTCGAATACTCGCTCGAAGCCATCAAGCTCGGCTCCACGGCCATCGGCGTCGCCACCTCCGAGGGCGTCGTCCTCGGCGTCGAGAAGCGCGTCACCTCGACCCTGCTCGAGACGTCGTCGGTCGAGAAGATCGTCGAGATCGACCGCCACATCGGCTGCGCCATGTCGGGCCTCCAGGCCGACGCCCGCTCCATGGTCGAGCACGCCCGCGTCGAGTGCCAGAGCCACGCCTTCAACTACAACGAGCCCCTGGGCGTCGAGAGCTGCACCCAGGCCATCTGCGACCTCGCCTTGCGCTTCGGCGAGGGTGCTGATGGCGAGGAGACTATAATGAGTAGGCCCTTTGGCGTCGCGCTCCTGATTGCCGGCTTTGACGAGCAGGGCCCCCAGCTGTTCCACGCCGAGCCCAGCGGCACCTTCTATCGGTATGACGCCAAGGCCATTGGCTCCGGCTCCGAGGGTGCGCAGGCAGAGCTGCAAAATGAATACCACAAGGTGCGTGGAGAGAGCGTCCCCCAAACCCGGCGGCGTCTAACTAACCCGCTCCACCACGCCTAGTCCCTGACCATCATCGACGCCGAAACCTTGGTCTTGAAGACACTCAAGCAAGTCATGGAGGAGAAGCTGGATTCCAAGAACGTACAATTGGCCAGCGTCACGAAAGAAAAGGGCTTTAGAATATACACGGATGAGGAGATGGCAGCCGTCGTGGAGCGGCTGCCGGCGAACTGAACATGAGTGACCATGTAGCTGTCGAGAATAGACGGGCAAATCTCATCGCACAAACACATCCGGGACCAGGTGTCGTTGGTGCAAGCGAAGCCTCCCAACCTGGCACACCCGCAGTATGTATGTATCATTAATCTGAGGTACCGACAGTGGCGGTGCCAAGCATGAGACAATGCATCCTTTGACTACCTATTGAATCATGCTCGGCCCTCGGGTCTCGAGCAACGCCGTCTTGCAGGTGCGATGAAAACGCCCACAGCATGCCTCAAGGATAACTAGATTATTTTTTTCCCCCGGGACGCCAAGTGCTTCTAATGCCGCAACAGTCGCATTGCATGCGAGCCCCATCATATTCAGCCGTCGTCGGCGAGTTCGATGCGATCGAGGTCACCCTCCACCCCCAGCAGTCCGAAAGCCAGGTTGGTCTGTTCAGATCTCACCAGGACAAGCCGCGGCTCCTCACTTTGATCCAGCTCGGAAATCCTCTGGTCAAGGCGGCGAGGCAGCAGCCACACCGATATGGAGACATCTTGCAGATATTCTGGTCGCTTGTACTCGGGCCCGTGCCCGAGCTGGAAGGCCTTCAGCCACGCCGACTCACACCCAATGGCAATCTTCTTCGCGGACTGCCATCCAGTCAGGCGTGATATATCGTGCATACGCTGGATAACCCAGGCTCGTTGGTCATTGTTTTGGAGCTGTGAAATGTTTGTGAGCGGGAGCTACCAAGCCAGACGGGTGTGTTTCGCTCGCACCTGCACAGCTGCCACGAATAGGCAAAAGCAACTCTCTATAAACGCCGCAGCGAGCGTAGTGCTTACATCCAGCCTTCGCGAGCAGTCGTCTGACAGCCCGGCGGCGATACGTCCAATCTGGATGGCATAGCCTGCCGTCGAAGGAGCCGCCACCTGCGCTGCCTGCATAGCCGCCGGCGGCATATTGGGACGGCTTCGGTAAAGGTGAATCAGCCCCATGTAGTAGTTCATCCAAATACCGGCAACCGAATAAGTGCGGTATTGCAATGCCGACCCAAAGGGCGTCTCTTTACGATCGGCATACTCGCTGTTCAGGGGCTTGAACTGGGCGCCGAGATGGTTTTCCATGGCCTCGAATCCTTGTCGAATGCTCTCCCACTCTTGTTCCGCCGCTTCCAGACTTTGGGGCGCTCCGGAATCGTCGTTGGGATCTGTGTGTGGAGATCGGCCCATTGGAGGACTGAAGCCCATCGGGACACGAAACTTTCCGTGGGTTGGGACTATGCCCGGGAACTGGGGTGGAGAGCCACCTGCCGAGCTCGAGCTCTGAGTCCGATTCATTTTGCGCTTTCTGGCCACATCTCTTGACGTGAAGCTTGCGAGGCGGCCGAGTAGTAGAATTAGATGATCGTATGTGCCGTAGCTGCGCAGCGTCAGCCCACGCCCTCCGGGGATGCCGGTAATGACGCTCAAACGTGGTTCACTTACATGGCATTGATGTTCGAAAGAGGTGCTCTGGGGGGGCACTGCGTCCACGCATCGTATTCCATGCTGCGAGCTGTCAGTGGTGCGTCCGGTGTGCGGCTCATCCTGAGGGGCATACAATAGTTTTGTTCCTCCCAGTATGCTCTGATACACGTCCATCTTTCCGTACCACCAAAACAGATCTCGAAGGATGTCGTATTGCTCGATGTCTCTATCCGTCGTAAAATAGCATCGCCCATCAAGTGGCTGGCCCTCTTCGAAATCGAGACCGTAGTCTTCCGCAGATACTCGTCTCCCCGTAATTATGCTCAGCAATTGATAATCGATGTCACTGGGATCCTTGCCAGAGCCAGTGCTGGCGAGCCATCTCATCCGCTTTGCTGGCAGACATACCCGGGACATGTCTTTCAGTGCGATTTCCTTGAACAAGAGTCTGGCACCGAAGAGATGGCTGCACCATTTGGTATGGTCCGAGGACCACACTTCAAAGTATGCGAGCAAAAGAGTCGCGGCCAGAGTTGACAGTTTCGTCCTTCTCAATGGTGTCCTCACGTTTTTTGCTATTCGGCGGATCGACCAGTGGTAGTGTTTCAACGCCGCCGTCGCCGGTGTGCCCTGGAGTTTGGCAATCTGCAGGCTTGCGATTGCCATGATAGCATGGAGCAGCCCTGGGTGATTCAAGGATAGCACAGGAAACGTATCTACAGGATTAGTGATCGGGAGAAGGGGGGCATGGGGGATGCATCGCCTTACAGCTGAACAAATTGTGTCCTAACTCGGCATTTCCTTCAAAATGCCCCGGTTCCTCTGGCGGGGAAGGGTCCCTCTCATACAACGACATCGACGGACCGGTGACCCTGACGAAGTGCATGAAGATGGTTCGCATGGCCTGGTTCCGGAGCTCCGAGTTTGGCGCATAATTCATGTATTCTGACAAGGCTTGCTCTTGCGCAAAAGCCGAGAAGGTCCTAACCTCTGTCCCATTTCGTGCGCATGGTAAAAGCAGATGGCTAGAGCCAGACATCATTAGCGCTCGAGAATCGGGTTGCTCGTCGTCAGACTCAGCCATATCGACATCATCTTCTGATAGCGTGCCTTCGTAGTCACTCTCTGGGGTATGTAAGACGCCGGTCAAGGGCTGACCCAAAGCCGTCGTGCCAATAGTCTGAGGCGGGTTTGCGTTGGAGGACCCTCCGCCAGCATTGAGTTGTTGGCGAGCATAATAGTACTGCTGGGCAGAGTTGTAATCGAGTTGCGTAGGGTTGGGCGGGAAGGTGGGCGCCAGCAGAGGGTTTGGCATGGATGGGTGCACTCCCGGAGATACCTGGCCGTGGGCGAAGTCGTGGGAATGGAGGCTCGGATGTTGGGGGTGCAGTTGAGCCTGGTTGAAGTCGAAAGGTGAGGGCTTTGGTGCGATGGCCTGCAGAGGCATTGGAACAGGTGGCTTAGCCTGGTGAGAGGCAAAGGCGTCGCCGAGATACGGCGTGCCAGTCGGGTAGAGGGGAGGCGCGAAGTGGCCATGTTGTGCCCCCAAGGGATCTTTGAAGACGACCCTCTGGTTGTACCCTTCACACTCGCGCTTTGACTTGATGCAGTTCTTGCATCTCGGCTTGTTCTCGTCACACTTTATACGCCGCTTGCGACAAGCTTCGGCAACAGGTCAGAGACTGGAGCGTGCGGCGAATCGGCGAGACTCGGGGGCTGCCGTGGGGGGGGAGCGAGTACTCACTGAGGCATCCTGTCTTGGTCCTCTTCTTAACAGCCGGTTTCTTGCCCTTGGGGTCATCCTGGCCATCGTCGTGGTGCTGAGCAGACGCCTGCTCAGGGCGACCCGCGTTGGCGTCGGTTGTCAGGCTGTTTCTATCGGCCATGGCAGGTTTATGTACGGAACAGCCGCGGCCGCTCCAGAGAAGCTCCTTGTTTGGGACAGGCGTCGATGTTTGATAGATTTACATGGTGCGGACGATCCAAAATTGTTCGGAAGTCTTGATGTCGATATCAAGATGGATCTGCCGGGCCGACGACACAGGCCTTCTTAGCGATGGGAGAAGCTAACAGGCGAGGCGAAGTGTCCACTGTTGAGTTGCGTGACCGGCGCGGAGGATGGCAGGAGAAACACCGCGGCCAGGGGGGCGACAGAGGGCATCAAACGACGGTTAACGGCGAAGGGACAGCAGGAGAGAGTGAAACATTGGCCGTGTAACTCGAGGGCTGGCAACAAGCAGGCAGGCTGAATACCCGTCAGAGAAGCTGGCGCCTGTGGATGATGCGGATTGGGCCCGGAACGGAACACAACCACCAGCCTCAGCCTGATTCCCTGTCCTGGAGCAGGCAACGCAAATGCCTGCTGGATCTGGCCGGTTCCGAGGATCGGCGTCAGCGTGGAAGGGCTGGCAGCGGCTGGGGCCGAATTCGAGAGGCCTCGGGGGCGTATGATTGTAGGTGAAGCAGCGGGACGGTGGTTGGAGGGAACAAGATGCCAACGACGAACGCCGGACGACAGATATTCATGCAGGGCGGGAGGCGGGCTGTGCAGGCTTGGAGCTGGAGCTGACAGCAGGATGAGGCTGTCTCCGACCTTTAATCAGTGGGCCAGACGGAGGAAGGGAGAGGCAAGGCAAGTGAGGTGCACAGGTCAAGGCGAGGTCAGGTAGAGGGACGGGCGCAAAAGGCAGGAGGGATCGGGCAGAGGTCGTGGCACTCGGTACAGCTACAACTTGCCTGTTTGGTGCGTGGAGCGGCGTGGCTGCACGCCTCAGGGCGCCATACATCGGCGCAGCCTGGAGCCACTGGAGCGGCACTCGCACAACGAGATGCCCAGCAGGGTACCTTACAGTACGAAGAACGGACTAATCAAAGGCGCACGGCTGCATCACGCCCTGGCAAGCAAAAGCACGGGCATGGGTACATGGGAAGGCAATGGGTGCACTGAGAGTCGACCAACGGAGCTGCCCGCTGCCGCCTCTCCGACGGGAGTCCAGTAGATCGATCCCGAGCGGTCCAGGGGATTCAGTGGATCGCCTGCTAGTCCCCTCCGGCAGCAGGGCTCCCAAGGCTGACTCACCTACAGCGCTCGTAGGTGGCTCGCTGCGCATCAGCCGAGAAGGCGTCCGTGCCTGCGATTGAATGCTACGCAGGTACCAGCCGATGAATGTCGGCGACAACCAAGAGGCTGGAATCGCGGTGCAAGTCAATCGAGAGAATGCATGTCGTCCAGCCGTTGGCTCGCAATGGAACCGAGGCCCAAGCATACGACGAATAACCTCCACCTGCTCCCGCACAGTGGCTGCCCGAAGTCTAATGCACGGTAAGATTAGCGCAGCCACTACCAACGTTGGCGCTGCTCCAGGTATCTGTTCACAGGCGGCAGCGGTGCGCACCGCAGTCTTTCCTCGTAGGCCGTCCGCGCTTTTATGTACAGGTACTTGCCTTCTTGCCTGTCGCAGCCAACCGTAGCAATTGGCCCTGCTGCCCCCACAGTCCTCATACTGCCGCCTCGCTGATACTCGTACTCGTTCTCGTCCTGACATCGCTGCAGTACCAGTGGGTCGGCACAGTGCCCTGACTCCGCGGTGGAGCCCCTATCGGCTGGCCGCGGCAGGACGTACGGATGAGATGCGATACGATACTTATTAGATCCGCGCCGGCGGCCGTTAGCGTCGCCAGCACACGAGCTTACGGTACAAAACGTGGCCTGACGAGGTTAACAACGCAGGAAACGGAGACCAGACCAAGTTGATGGCTAGCTAGGCCGTCTGCGGAGCACGAAGTGGACGGATTACGAGCAATACTCCGCTAGCGCAGTGTTTTGGTTACGGGGCCAAGATCCAGACCGTCTCGACCTGGCTGCTGTCTGGGCGGGAGTCAAAAGGCCATCACGGCTGCGTTCATCTCACTAATGAACATCACCGCTCTCGCGGGTGAGCAGCGATTGCATCCTCCGCTTGTCGAACATTGCCACCCGCAACCCGGAGCCCGGTGGCATCAGCCGTCCAAGGCGCACACACGCACACCCACCCACAAACCTTGTCAGGTGGGATGGAGACTTCCGACTCTCGCGACTCGCGAGGTGCAATCACCCATGGCCTGGCCCGCATGCACGCATCCATGCATGGCGGTGGCTTGCCTCACCCTGAACCCCGTCGCCAACATCCGGCATATCCAGTCCTGAGGTCGGCCCTGGCCGTGGACCTCGGCCGTCGAGGCTACCTACACCATCGCCCAGGCCCAGTGGCCGCCTCGGTGACACAAACGCTGCACGGCTTCCCACAAGATTCGTCTCTCCTCAGGACGAACCTTGCCGCTTGTGCGCATACGAGATGCTACAGCTGCCACAACCAACCCCTCCTTGGGGGCCGCTCTGTTGTGTGATACCCTCGCTCGGAACCCTGCCTCATCTCACCACTACATCAGTGCGTACATAGGACGGGCCACAAGGCTAGCTTACGAGCAGGTGCGGTTGTTGGGGAACCCGTGTGACGGCTCCCCAGCCTGCCCCTGGCCGTGTCCAGGAGAGAGACGATGCCGACCGGGTGCTCTCCATGGCTGCGCAGATAGACATGTCTGAGCCTGACGCTGACCTGGCTGATGCAACGCCACGGAGGCCCTCAAATCCGCTGCCTACAGGGCCGAATCTCGTAGCACCTTGTCCGGCGTGTTGGGTAGAGGCAAAGACAAGGATAGGGGCCGGAGGTCCTGCAGCTGCCCCGGATGCACGGCGTATATTAACAACAGTATCACCAAAGGGCCCAAGACAGGCAGGCTTGCTGGAACCGACAGTCGGGCTCTGCTGCGAACACCCTTCGTGCCGGCGCCATCTCGCCCGTCCCGAGAGATATCCTTACCACACCCGCGGATCCGGCTGACTTGCATATGGGGGCGGCCTGTTGCTGCTTCGTGTTCACTCAGCCCGCCAAGACGTCGGCCTGGCGGATGCATGGATCCGAGTCGATGACAAAGCTCGCGGCATTCGCCAGACGCGAACTAGTTGACGAAAAATGGCCCCTCGAGCGCTGCCCGGAAAAGGGCCGTTCGATAATGTCGGTAGCCACAGCAAACTCCGGGGGCAGCGAGCAAACCCGCTCAGGTGCTTTCTGAAGGACCCGGTGCCACAGGAGCCCGCCATGCGTCTTTGTTTCGGCTCCGGTGCGCCCAACCAACGCGGGCCTGTGTTGCGCTTGTCAAGTCTGGCGACGGGTCCCGCGATGGGATTGCGCTTGTCGTCGAGACGCCGCCTTGGAAATGAGACGAAGCAGCACGTCTGGGCCTGCGGCGATTTCACATGGTGCCGCCGTAGGAGATGTGGGCGTGGGCTGGACAGAACGGTTGGGCGGTGCCGTGTTTTGCTGAGTTGGTACGCAGATATCCTGTTGTGGATATGTGCATAACTCTGCGAATAACAGACAGTACCTAGTTATAGGAAGGGCATCGGTTTCAGTTCTCCGCGCCATGCATCAGGTAGCTGTCTATACGGGAGTCTCTGAGACAATCTTTCAGGGACAACCTTTGGATGGCCTTCCAGGTGTTGGGTTGAAGTTTTTCAGATTCATGATAAGGTGCTGTGCGATCCAGGTGCTTGTTGACGCACGGACCATGTGCGCTAATGTCACTTCTTCAACGCCAGAAAAACCTTGGGCAGGACCTTGGCCCACCACCAGCCATCAGCTTGAGCCGTCCCAATCGCCCGATCTTTCCAGGCCTACCAAGCAAAATGTTTGCCGTTCCAGGCTGGTCGGTGTCCGCCGAAGGCCTCAAGGCCGAGACGCCGGCGAGCGGGCCTGCTAGCGCAAAAACCAGGAAGCGGAAGCGCGGCGCCGCAGCAGCCACCGAGAACGTCACGGCGGCCAACGTCGCTGACCTGTACGAGTCTGTCGTGGAGGGCAAGAAGACGAAGAAGAATGAAGGGACGAAGCAAGAAAAGGCTGCCAAGCGGCAGAAAAGGGACGCGGATGGAAAGGGGAAGAGTGGAAAGGAGGCGTGTGATGAGAAGCCGGCTAAGACGAAGAGGAGTGAGGCTCCCGGTGAGGTGAACCTGGGCGCCAAGGACAAGGACGACAAGGGAAAGAAGCCAAGGGGAAAGAATAAGCTGGCACCTCAATCTGTCGAGGCCGCAGATGAGGCGGAATCAACAGCACCTCCTTCAACATCCGCAGCCATGACCAAAGCTCAACTCCCTATGCCGCCCAAGCCTGCCAAACTCACCCCTCTGCAAGCCTCCATGAGAGAGAAGCTCATCTCCGCGCGGTTCCGCCACCTGAACGAGACCCTCTACACCCGGCCCTCCGGCGAAGCCTTCGTCCTCTTCCACGAGTCTCCCGAGATGTTCGCCGAGTACCACGAGGGCTTCCGGCGGCAGGTCAAGGTCTGGCCGGAGAACCCCGTCGACAGCTTCCTCGGGGACATCAGGGTCAGGGCTACGGTGAAGCCTCCCGGCAGGGGAAAGCCCGGCGAGCCGCCTACGCAGCGCGTGAGGACTCCGCTGCCCAGGACGGCGGGCACGTGCACGATCGCAGACCTGGGCTGCGGCGATGCTAGGCTAGCAGAGTCTCTCCAGGCTGACAAGGCCAAGCTCCGGCTCGACGTCAAGAGCTACGACCTCCAGAACCCCAGCCCGCTCATCACGCAGGCCGACATCGCCAACCTGCCCCTCGAAGACGGCTCTGTCAACGTCGCCATCTTCTGCCTCGCCCTCATGGGCACCAACTGGATCGACTTCGTCGAGGAAGCCTACCGCATCCTCCACTGGAAGGGCGAGCTCTGGGTCGCCGAGATCAAGAGCCGCTTCGGCCCCGTCCGCAACAAGCACGCCGCCGTCGACCACAGCGTCGGCAACCGCAAGAAGGCCGGCGCCAAATCGGGCGCCGACGCCGAGGACGACGCCCTCCACGGCGAGGACCTGGCCGTCGAGGTGGACGGCACGGAGGACCGGCGCCGCGAGACGGACGTCTCCGCGTTTGTGGACGCGCTGAGGAAGAGGGGCTTCGTGCTCCAGGGGGAGCGCAGCGAGGCGGTGGACCTGTCGAATAGGATGTTTGTCAAGATGCACTTTACCAAGGGGGCGTCGCCTACCAAGGGCAAAGGGGCCAAGCCGCAGGAGACGCCGAGGGGCAAGAAGGCCTTTGCTCCCAGGCGGGACGAGAAGGGGGATGACGACAAGGCGGATGCGAATGAGGCGGCCATCCTCAAGCCCTGCGTCTACAAGATTCGTTGAGCGGGAAGGGGTGTATTTGCTCAGCGATGAAGGAGCATTGATGCTATCATCGCGTCACATGACAACACATAGGTCTAGGTACTCGGGTGCACATGGGCGACTATTAATTGATGGCGTTGAAGTCGAGAGAAATGCTCATACATTTCGTCCGCGGCGGGCTCTCGTCTATGGTTTCGCGACCGCCAGCTTCCCAGATTGCGCCTCTCAAGACAAAACCAGAGCACATGCATCTTGCGTCATTACCGCCCAAGGCCCATCCTATGCGTTTATGCCCGGTATGCTCCATCGCTTGCTCATTCCCAGATCAGACCTGCTGCCACGTCCACATTATCCTCGGCTGCCTGAAGTGCCTGGATTGCTTCCGCTCTGCTGGCACCCATGGCCATGAGGGCGTCGATGTGCGCCGGCGTCACGTTTGGCGTGGCCGCTGCAGCCTGGGCTTGGGGCATCGGTGCCGACGGCTGTACCGGCGGCCTGGCTGCGGGCTGCGGTTGCGTAGGCTGCTGTGCCCCTCCAGGTGGCAGGACAACGCCAGACCGTTGTCCGATGGTGGTGCCTGCAGGGCCAGGTATCGTAGGCTCCTGCGCCGCGGCAGCTTCCTCGTCTTTCGGAATTTCCGCCTCTCCGAGGAACGGCACCTCCTCACCCTGGATGATCAGCTTGTCCTTGGCCAGGTCGATGGTGGCCTGATAGCGCTTCAGCATGTCCAGGCCAAGCAGCAGGTCCGTGGTCTTGCCCTCCATCACAGTGAAGCTGCAGGGCAAGTGCAGGCTTCCAATCTTGATCTGGGCAGAGTGTACGCGGCCGATGATGTTGGCCGTACCCACCCCGCGTGCAACACCAGCGAACCTGGTGTCGACGAGTCGCATAATGCCACACGCCTCGGCACATAAGGGCGAGATAATGGTAGCTTGCGCTCCCGAGTCCACGAATGCCTTGACCTTGTGTCCGTTTACCTCTACGTTGACGTAGAGCATGTGAACCCGTCCAAAAACTGGGGGAAAGCGGTTAGTCGTGCGAGCCTGGAGACGAGCCTGGAGACGAGCGTGCCGCCTGTCTGCTTACCCTCGGGGTTGTGCTCCATGGCATTCTGCAGGTTCTCCATGACCCTTTCTTGGCGGATCATGTCCTCGATCTTCCTTTGGTTGTCGATGTTGAAGGGGTCATCGTTCAGCCTTTCAATCTCGCGTTGCCTCTCGAGCCGTTCCCGTCGTTCACGATCTTGGGCGTCCTGCAGTATGCCGGCAAACCGCGCCGGGTCCTCCACGGCCGCCGCGAGCTCTGGATGCTGCCTTTGGAGCTGCTGCCTCAACGCCGGGTCGCCGAGCACCTGAAGGCGCACCAACTCGGGATCGTCGTCGCCGCCCTGCCGCCGCCGAGGCTGTGCCGGGGCTGGTGCCTGCGCCTGAGGGCGTGGTGCTTGTGCTGGAGCAGCGGTGCTCCCTCGGGTCTCTCTTACGTGGACCGCCAGCATGTCGCCGTCGGCAATCTGCAGCTGCTCCATCGTCTTGGTGTCGTCCGAAATCAGGCGGCCGTTGTGGTAGATGTGTTGCGAGGTAGGAGGGACGTTGATTTCGGCGTGGACGGACTCGCGCAGGGTGCAAATGGTCATGTCGGGGAAGATTTCCAGGTTCAGCAGGCTGTCCTGGTCCCCTGCCTGGGGATTGAATATGTTGAGGGTGACGCGCCTGCGAGGAGTCTGCGGTTAGTTCTTGACCACATGCCAGGATCGTGAGGCCACGATGGGTAGCCCACATTGCTGCGTAGGTATGGGCGACGGAGGATGGAGCGTCAGAGGGAACTCGACTTGGCCGACGGTAACCAGCACCTCAGTCACCCAGAATTCTGTCCAGGCGAGCGCGGATGAAGGAGGATGAAAGGGCAGAGTTGGATACGAAGGGTCGACGGTTTCTCGGAGGTGGGAGGTGGGAGGTGTGGCTGAATGTCCGAACCTGGCAGGGCGCTGGAGGGGCAGCTCGGGCGCACTGACGGCGAGGCAACCTGACGCTCCAGGCTCCACCGATCGCTGACAGCCGCAGTGGCTGTTGTTTGCTGTCTTCAGGCAGCGCTGCTGACGGTTGTTCCAGATCCCAGGTCAACCAACCTATCAGACACATACGGCGCCCTGCTAGGCTGCCAGTCGGCTTGCACGGCCTTGTCCCTCCAAGCATTTGCCTCTGCAAGCGAGGTTGCATTCGCCCCCGTTGGCAGCTGGTGTCCGAATGCTCCAACCTTGTACTTCGCCGTATGTCCCCTGTTTCTTGCAGTTCCTCGCTATTCCTGCCGTCCCTCTCCATTACTTCGAGTTACACCGAGGTTCTACGACTACAAAGGGTACCTCTCAGAACATGATGTCTACCTAGTTGGCTACCTTACAGTACATTAGAATACATTATAACCCCTGCAAGGTACAAAGCTGGAGCCTTCGCACACCAGAAGAAGCAAGAGCATTACTACATACAGTTCTACTCCCTATACTCAGCCGCGAACGCCTCCATCAGTCTCGGGCGTTGTACGGATATAGTTACAGTGGGGGACAAAAGTATTTGGCCGCCCTCTACTCCGTATCCCGCTTTGGTGGTTGTGCCACTAGTAAGCGTTAACCGGCAGCTGGGGGGGGGGCAAATGCTTTGTGCTAGGTACCTACTGTACGAGCCCAATTCCGGGCCTTGCCTTGTTGTTGCATGGTCACCTCCAGGCTCCATTGCACTCGTCATCGTGGCCAGCCTCGGCTTCCAAAAATGGCACGTCAGCAGTGAAAGCGCGATGCTGGAAATCGTCATTGTGGCTTCTCTGCCAGCCATCCTGCACATGGCGAAAGCCGCTCCCCAAGCCCATCATCAGCCATGCCCTCTTGCCGGCAAAATCTGGGACAGACGTGAATGGCAGCACCCGATACTCCGGCACATATCGAGAATGATGCCGTGTCGATTTTCCAGTCCCCATTCCCTGGTGCTCCGTCAAGGACGCCGAGGTGTACTACGTAGCTTCCGTATATAGGACTGTTTGCAGCCGGGTGTGGTCATTGTCCCTCTGTTCGACTTGGCGTGAGTATCGATTGTTGCTCTCCCAATCGTCGTTTGCGAATCACATGGCAGAGGGCTGTGGCTTACGTTGCCGGTTTCTGGACCTAAATAGTCACTCACGTATATGCTCCAGTGCCGATCCCAAGGCGACGACGCGTGACGGCTTGCTGCAGGCTCCTGCAGCTGCCGAGTGGCCCGACACTGGCTGCGGCAAAGCATACTTGCCGGGGCCGTGATTGGGCTGAAATTGAAACATCGGGCCATTCCTCGTCTGTTCACGCCGACGAGAGCCGAGAGGCAAGGTGATCGCGTGCCGTGTCGACCATATCAGGAACCCGCACATCACGGCACCTCACGGCACCTCACGGCACCTCACGGCACCTCACGGCACCTCACGGCACGATCTATCTATCCAAGACCACTGTGTCGAACGAACTGTTTCTGATCCCCTACCTGCTCGTTGAATCATGGTCTGGCCCGCTTCCCCGGTGACGTCGCGTGGCACGGCAACGCCGTTCGAGCCTCCTTCACCTGCGAGGGGGGCGTCGATGTTGCCAGGCAGTGGCAAGCCCGCCAGCCGGTTCGGAGTGCGAGCTGGCCACAGCATCACACGGGTGCACGAATGGGTTGATGCCCCGTCTGACAGCTGTCAGGCCACTCTCTAAAGGTAGCTGCACATATTTTTTCCCATCCGTGTGCAGCTGCTGCTCTTTTCCCACACCATTTAGCTCTGCTCTCTTTGTCATCATCCACGACCTCAACATCGCCACCACTCAGGCTCGGACTCAGGATACGAAGCACATTGCAACCGCCATCACTGAAAACGCCAGAGTTTCCCCTTGGTCTGTCCTCGCCCGGCCGAGATGGTCCCACGCGCCCTGCGATCGTTGTCTCTCAGCGGCATCGACTCGGTCGACTTCGAGGAAGCTGTCCAGACCATTCGCGCGTTCTTGCTCGAGGGCACGAGCTCAAACGAGTATTCCTCGGATGATTCTGAGAACGATTGTGCCATCGACGATTCCGAGGACGAGAACGATGTGCTGGTCGAAATCCGCAGAGCCTTCCTTCAGGAACGGATCCAGTGCCATATCGCGTACGTCCGCCAGGATCAAGTTCGCCATGTCATCCCCTTTCACTGGGCCCCGATGCTCTCGCCTCTCATCGAGTCGGACATCGATGCATGTGTTGCGCTCGAGAGGGCCGCCTTCCCCCGTGCCGGGCAAGGTGCAACCAGTGGCCAGGTTTGTCTGCTCCTGATTCTGCTACTGCCCCGTCCACATTGGGTGCATATCTTAACGGGCACCATCAGATCGAATACCGCATTAGGACGTGTGGCAACATTTGCATGGGCTTGTTCAACACCTGCGCGCCTGTCGATGCCAAGGGCTGGTGGGTTCGAACGCTGCCTCACGCCCGTCTTGCTGAGACCGGCCGTGGCGATGGATCCAAGCGCGTCATGTTCGCCCATTTCATTGCCACCCTCGGAGAGCATCCAGTTGTCACCGACAGCGACATGATGTATCCTCAGGACTGGCATGATGCGGCGCTGCGACGCCCGTCGTCCCTCGGCCACGCGCTCTCGGGGAGGACTCTCTGCCTGCACTCGTTTGCCGTCTGCCCCGAGGCCCAGGGCGTAGGCATCGGCAAGAGAGCCATCATGTGGTATCTCCAGCTCGTGAAAGAGTCGGCCGTAGCTGACCGGGTCGCTCTCATTTGCAAAAGAGTATGGAGTCTTGGTGGGAACCGGCACGCAGTATTTCCTCTAACCGTACTACTGTCAGTCCCACGTCGTCTACTTCTACCGCATTGGATTCAAGCTAGTCGGCCCGAGCCGAACAGTCATTGCCGGGGATGGTTGGTATGATATGGTGAGCCGTCAGCCCTTTCTAGCTTCTGCAGTCTGTGGTTCCTGGCCCTGACATCCAAGGTGTTCGATCTCGCGGTCATGCGGAAGATCCCCTATCGGGGGCATACGCTCAACGAGGCTAGTTGAACGGCTCGCCTCTTCACGGGGTGCTCCTCGACGCGGCTCGTATATTTGGCTGATTTTGATCATCCACGGCCAACTCCGCAATAGTGACCTTGCTACATTCCTACCTTGAGCGGATTGTTTGATGCGGCTGCTCTTCGCTGCCACAGCCATACGATGTGGTCCCCAACGTCCGATCGATACATGGGGGACGTTAACAGCTAGTACGTACACGGGAGATTCTGAGCCCCTTGTTATGTATCTACTCTCACGTCGGCGATGTGACTATTCTAATGGCACGCCTATTGGGAAGTTTCCTAGTCTATCGCCTTGTACTTTTGCCGATACTCCTCAGTCCGCTTGATATCGTCCTCGGAGGCAAAGCTCTGCATCCCTTCGATGATATCATCTAACGTCAGAATGGCAAAGATCGGAATGCCATACTCTTTCCTTAATTCACCAATAGCACTCGGGCCGGGCTTGGAGTCATCTCCGTCGTCTGCCGGGAGCTTCTCCATGCGATCCAAGGCCACCACGATGCCAGCAACAAGGCCGCCCTCCTTCCGAATCTTCTCAATGGCGTCCCTCTTTGCGGTGCCGGCAGTGATGACGTCGTCGACAATGAGAACCTTCTTGCCTTTCAACGGGGCACCGACGATGTTGCCGCCCTCTCCATGGTCCTTGGCCTCCTTGCGGTCAAACGAGTAGGAGATC
This sequence comes from Tolypocladium guangdongense, assembly GCA_022114105.1. NCBI lineage: Eukaryota > Fungi > Ascomycota > Sordariomycetes > Hypocreales > Ophiocordycipitaceae > Tolypocladium > Tolypocladium guangdongense. The sequence goes on along the minus strand of NRQP01000001.1, from coordinate 2,074,373 downwards.
TTATCTAGGTTCTGAGGGGCCTGTTCACCAATCTTGATTGTGATGGCCGAGCAGAGAGGAATGCCCTTGTACGCGGGTCCGAAGACGACGTCGAAGTCAAGGCCGGTGTGCTGCTGAGCGTCGATGATGGTCTGGGCGAAGGCGGCAGAGATGGCTCCGGCAAGGCGTGCAGAGTGGAATTCGCCAGCATTAAAGAAATAGGGCGAAATTCGCTTCGACTTGAGCTCGAAGCTGCCGAACTTGAGGACGCCTCCGGCGATGGCCGCCTTGAGGAAGTCCTGCTTGTACGCGGGCAGCTGAGAAGCCATTTTCCCTGCGAGCGCGGGGTACCGAGGTGTTGTGGGCGCCTTTAATAATAGTTGGCAGAAGAGCAGTGCGAAGGGTGCGGATACGTTGAGGCTTGTTGATAGCGGCAGTATAGACCACTTCGCTCAGGCGATGGTAGAATGCAATGAATGGTTCATAAAGTCTGCGTCCAGTCTGGTCGAAAGGCGTCGCGATAATATCAAGCGGCTGTCTTTGGAGGGGTTGATTTGATAAGGCTCAGCAGGGCTCACTGGAAAGGGCCTGGAGAGGTATCGCGTGCGCAAATTTTGGTGCTTGGGTACCTCGGCTGTTGGCCCATCCCACCTGTATCGATAAGACAGTCTGTTCGCTACGACTCCACCCACGTCCTGAAGAAAAAAAATTGTATTGACCGCTTAGCCCATCCTGGACTTGCCATCACGGGCCGTTCGTCGTCTCTCGCACCACAACGCTCCATTGCGCATATCCTTGCCCAAGATGAAGACGACGTGGAAGGACATCCCTCCGGTGCCGACTCAGCAGGAGTTCCTGGACATTGTGCTGAGCCGCACCCAGCGCAAGCTGCCGACTCAGATCCGCGCAGGCTTCAAAATCCACAGAATCCGAGGTAGGACGCATCGCTGGTCCAATGCACTGTTTCGCGCAGCAGCGGCTGACAATCGACTGCTCCAGGCTTCTACACCAGGAAGGTCAAGTTCACGCAGGAGACGTTTTCCGAGAAGTTCGGTGCCATCCTCGAGAGCTTTCCCCGCCTACAGGACATCCATCCCTTCCACAAGGATCTGCTCAACACTCTCTACGATGCCGACCACTTCCGCATTGCTCTCGGCCAGATGTCGACGGCAAAGCACCTGATCGAGACCATCTCCAGAGACTACGTCCGCCTGCTCAAGTACGGGCAGTCGCTGTTCCAGTGCAAGCAGCTCAAGAAGGCGGCTCTCGGTCGCATGGCCACCCTCGTCAAGCGATTGAAGGACCCGCTCATGTACCTTGATCAGGTCCGGCAGCATCTTGGTCGCCTGCCGTCCATTGACCCCAATACCCGAACGCTGCTTATTTGCGGCTACCCCAACGTCGGCAAGTCGAGCTTCTTGCGCAGCATCACCCGGGCCGACGTCGATGTTCAGCCCTATGCATTCACTACCAAGAGTCTGTTTGTCGGCCACTTCGACTACAAGTACCTGCGGTTCCAGGCGATTGATACTCCCGGTATCCTAGACCATCCGCTAGAGGAGATGAACACCATTGAGATGCAGAGGTGCGACCATTCAATCCGCCGTGCCCCGAAAAGGGATACTAACATGAGATTCTAGTATTACCGCCATTGCCCACTTGAGATCCGCCATCCTCTACTTCATGGACTTGTCCGAGCAGTGCGGCTACACCGTGCAGGCTCAGATCCAGCTGTTCAAGAGCATCAAGCCTCTGTTCTCCAACAAGCTGGTATTCCTCGTCATCAACAAGATTGACGTCACCCGACCCGAAGATCTGAGCACCGAGACCCAGGCTGAACTTCAATCTCTGTTGAAGTCTGGCGAGGTTGAGATGCTCCAGCTCTCCTGCAACACCCAAGAGGGTGTGCAGGACGTCAAGAACGCGGCCTGCGAGCGCCTCATTGCCGACCGAGTCAACCAGAAGCTGAAGGCGGGCACGATGAACAGTGGCGCCATTGGTGGACGCCTGGCAGATGTGATGGCTCGCATCCACGTGGCCCAGCCCATGAGCGGACAGACGCGCGAGACGTTCATCCCTGAGGCCGTCAAGAACATGAAGAAGTACGACAAGGATGATCCTGAGCGCCGTAAGCTGGCACGTGATGTCGAGGTCGAGAACGGCGGTGCGGGTGTTTTCAACGTTGATATGCGTGCCGACTACATGCTGGAGAACCCCGAGTGGAAGTATGACAAGATTCCAGAGATTTTCGACGGAAAGAATGTCTACGACTTCATCGACCCTGACATCGAAGCCAAGTTGCAGGCCCTGGAAGAGGAGGAGGAGAAGCTGGAGGAGGAGGGATACTATGATTCTGAGGAGGAGATTGACGATGACGAGGAGGCCGAGGTTCTGCGAAAGGCTGCCATCATTCGCGAGAAGCAGCAGCTGATCCGCAACGAGGCGCGTATGAAGAAGAGACTGAAGAACCAGGCCATCATCCCTCGCAAGGCTTTGAAAAAGCCCTTCTCCGAGCTCGAGGACGCCCTGGACCAGCTGGGCGTGGACACCACGAACCTGGCCGACAGTGCACAGCCCAAGGAACGCCGCGGCCGCGCCATGTCGAGGAGCCGCCTAGGCACCGAGGATGCGGACGCCATGGACGTCGATGCCACGCCCCGGGACCGCTTGCGCTCCAAGTCCAAGGCTCGCTCCATGAGCAGAGCGCCGACGACCAGCCGCCGCGACGACGGCGTGCGGGACGAGGCAGGGAGGACGAAGGCCGAGAAGCTGGCAAGGCTGCACCAGAAGAAGATGAACAGGATGGCGAGACAGGGCGAGGCCGACAGGCACGCCACTGCCTCCATCGCCAAGCACTTGGTAAGTCCTGAAAAGGCTGATCTTTGTCACAAACGCACCGCATCTTCGACTAACATGTGCACAGTTTTCTGGCAAGCGTGGCATGGGCAAGACGCAACGACGGTAAAAAGGTCTGCGTTGAGCGGCATTCAGTTCATTTTGGGGTCTTGTCTCTTCTTTGTATCGTCACCGGCTGCTCCGGAGTTGGGCGTACGTGCATGTGCATCTCGGGATTGATGAATGGTCTAAGTGGACAGCCCAGTTAGGGTTGCCAATATGTTGCTACGCGTGTGACGAAAACAACCGCGGATAGAAGAGCATAATTCATGGTGTCGATATATAGTTGAAATGCGACGATCATGACTAGGCTACGAAGGCATCGCACTTTGTGCAAGGGCTCAGTGAGATGTCCTGGCTGCAACTGTGTAGTACATCACTCAACTATCAGATTCGCTCTTCACAAACTTCTCTGGCTAGAGGTATTTCATCTTCGGATATCAGCAGCTGCGAAAACGCGTATTCTGGCGCATTTCTCTCGCTCGTCTTTTATTCGCACGGTTGATCCCGCAACATGGGCAGCGCCCGCCGCAATGTGTTACCTAGACGTTGCGCGCTCTGCTCGCCTTCGGCCCGCTTATTGCTCCTCGGTGACGTTGGGGCCCTCTCTCAAGCCCTCCACCTTGAGCTCCTCGCCGGCACAGCGGTGGTAGATATCCCTGACGTCGTCGGTCGTCGTCTCAAAGTGGCTAGTGGCGTCGTAGCTCTTGGAGATGAAGATGTTGTCCTTGGTGCCGTCCTCGAGGGGCTCGTACACGGGGATCGGCGGGCCCTAATCACACGAGATGATTAGCAAATTTGAACCCTGCTCTCCCCGGCAATATACTTATCTGATGACGAAGGCTGGCACGTACCATAAACTGCTCCTCGACCTTGCCCAGGCGGTCCAGACCGGCCTGGAGCTCGAGGTGGTGGTTAGCCGACGACTCGGCAATGGTGGAGACGATGGCAATCCAGTATCCCTTGGGGCAGACATTGTGCGCAGACGAGACACAGGCAATGTAGACGTCTATACGAATTTCAATCAGCATCCTGCCCGCTGCGTGAGAGGCGCCCGCGTGATGTCTCACCGTTCTTGCGGCCGACCTGAGACTGGGGGATGATGAGCTGGGACGAGTCGGCATCGTTGGTTCCAGCCAGAGGGTGCTTCAAGATGCAGATAGCCCGCAGCACGTGGCCGACAACCTTGGTCTTGCCAGGGAAGTACGAAGGGTCACCGAGGATCATCTTGGCCTTGGTCTCGAACTTCATCTCCTCGACTCCAGTCATGGTGGCCTTGATGCCGACAGCCTTGCCCTCCTCAACGACCAGCTCGTCCACGTTGGTGTTGAGCATGTAGGTGCCGCCGTAGATGGCGGACAGGCGGGCAAAGCCCTGCGGAAGCTCGCCGAGGCCGTACAGCGGGTAGATGTAAGGGGACTTTCCGTATCGGGCCACAGAGTTGCCATACAGGCGGATGCGCTCGATGGTCTCGGGAGCTTCGCCCTTGGCTGTAATGTAGTCGTCGGTGAGATGCAGGGCCATGGCATGGCCAATGAAGTCCTTGGTCGTCGTCTCGAGGCCGAATTTGTCGAACACATCCTTCATGGTGCAGGTGTTCATATCAAGACCTGGGTATCGGTCAGCAAGGGCGCCCGCAGTGGCGAACCAGCGCACGGCAATGGTACGAACCCTTGTGAGACGCAGGGTCCTTGGGGTCGAAAGCGCCGACCCACTCGATGAAGGCCTTCATACGTCGCTTCTCGAAGATGCCCATGAGGGGGGACTTGAGAGCCTCTCCGGCGTCCGAAGGGACCTTGGCGACGGTAGCCTTGGGGCCGGATCCTTGCTGGACGAAGCTGCCAGCGACCTGTTTGAACTCGAGGTATCGGGTGACGTCGGTGGAGACGAGGATGTTGGTCAGCTCGCCCGAGGACATGAGGAACTTGGGGACGAGGTCGATGTTCCAGTCGTTGGGGCGGCCGTACTGCTTCCAGGGCTCCTCGCCCTTTTGGTAGTTGCCATACTTCTTGAAGAGCTGTGGACGGCGGACGTTGTCAGAGTCGGCGCACTACAAGGGTGGAGGGGGACGTCTAACTGTCTCGAGGTTCACGGACGCGGCCTCTCTGTGGAGAACAAGCTGTCAGCAGAGAACGCAGCAAGCGGAAATATAGGAGGCCTGTATAGGGGACCGGCGGACGTACCCGCCATAGTGATCGTTGCGGTCAATGTGCAGGACCTTCCTGCCCTTGACGCTCAGGACGCTGGAGAGACGGTGTCAGCCAGTCGACGCACGAGGCGGGGGTGCCGTCGTCTCGTCGCATACCCAGAGAGAATGCACTCGGTCAAGCCTAGGAGCAAGGCCGTCAGCAACGCCACGACAACGAACAGGACCAAGGCGCGCCGGCAGCCGCCGAGCCAGGTCATGCAACGACAGAACTCACCAGTGCCCAGCACGATGACGTCGTACTCCTTTGCAATCTCATCCATTGTGTGCAGCGGGTGTCGGGTCGGGCGTGGCGGTTACTGGTATCGCAGTCGAGGGCGAGGAGGCGGCGATGCTCAGGTACAAGTAGGGCTGAGGTGGTGAAGGCAAAGGTGAAGTCGTTGCTGGCGGAGCTGGAGGGGTTGATGAAGTGGCGGGGTTTGGGTTTGGGGCGCGAGGAGGCGTCCACGGTGAGAGGTGGGGCCGGTCCGTCCGCTAATAGCAGGTGGCTTCACCGTGGAGATGCAATCAAGAGATGGGGCCAGGCCACGGGGGGCAAGATTGCAGTCATTTCTTCCGCTGCGAGGCAATACGACATGTCTTGCCAACAGGGCGTGGCTAATTAGCCGGTGAATGAATGCTCGCATCGCCGCTCGTCGGGACAACAGCGCCCTCTTGTGATGCGAGTTGACTTTCCAAGAGGGCACCCATGCCATGGTACCAAGTGCCTCGTGCGATATAGACGAAACCGTGGGGCTGAAATAGTCGTGACATCTTCCCCGGTATGCCTCCCAACATACGAGTATCGTACATGTCCTTCCAAATGTACTCGTACATGACCAGCTGGCCCATGGGCGCGGTCACAATCCCAGCTCACCGTGTGATGCCAGACCCCAACAATGCGTGTCGCATGATCGCCGCCCTATTCACCGAAGAGCCTCTTTCGAGAGCTTCCCGGCCTGTCCCTCGGCGGTGCCCGCGCTGGCATCCTTGCCCGCTTCCGTCCAGCTCTCCGACGCCTCGAACTCGTCCTCGTACGCCGATGGCTTGTACACCTGCCCGTCCCGCGCCTCCAAATCAATTTCTGGGTCTGACCTGGCCACGGCCACGGCGTCCTCCCATGTGTAGAATCGTTCCGTCAGCGCGTGCTTGATGGATCGCATCGTCTTCTGAACCTGTATGTCCCTGTCAGCATGGGGTGCATGACGTGTGTGGTTCACCATTGTCGTACCTCTTCGTCTCGCGTTTCGATTTCCCTCTCGCCGAAGCCCAGCTTCGCTCTCGCCAGCTCGACCTTGGACGTCGCCAGCATGTTCCGCTCCTTGCAGCACACCCACCACAGGGAGTGCAGGTCCTCCCATGACTTCTTTCGAAGCTCCTCGACCGTCCATGCTCTTCCGTGCTCCTCGGTTTCCTTGGGCGTCCACAGCACCTTGTCCGCCGCAGGGAAGAATCCCCACAGGCCGTGGTTCTCGTCGACGGCGACCTTGGGCTTGAAGTCGCGCGGTCTCGGCAGCGGCACATCGGACATGGACAGGTGCTCGCGGAGCCCGGATCGGTACAGGCTGCTGACGCCGCGGTTCCTGTTGTTGTCCTTGGTCTTGCGCTTGCACTGCCGAGCTGTCGTCGAGAAGGCTGCTGCTATTCTGGTCGAGGCGGGAGGGAGAGCGGAGAGGGTCAGGGGCGAGCTGAGCCTCGACAGGCAGCCCGCTGGGGGCCGCAGTGCAGTTGAGCCTGCCATTGACATGATGACGGCTGCACGGGAACGTTGGCGTTGCGATTCCGAGCGCCTCTCGAGTTCGACACGGAGCGACACAAAATTTGGGAATGCGGTTGGCAGAGCGCCATCTGATTGGAGGCCAGGCCAGCGCTCCATGGGGGTCCCACCTTTACGTTCATCGGCCTACCCTACAGCCGCCTCTGCAATCTCGTCCGCGCGACGGCTGAGAGCAACCACCCTGGAGTTTGCAGGCGCCAATATTGCCGTTGGGAGATGGCGATGCGGGTTAGTGACTTCGGTTGTGAATCCAAAGGGTGTCCTGAGTTTTACAAGTCTTACTACTGCTGAGGCGAGGCAAATTCGACGCAGTTTCGATTCCTCTTGTCTCGCGAACGCAACGTCCAGATCTCACAACCAAGGAACGAAACAGTTTCTACCATGAAATCTACTTGTACCGCTGCACATACGTTTGTCCCAACCCAACAATGTATCTAACCATGCCAAGAGCTTGAACCATAATACTCTCGCCCATGCGATCCTCCCGTCGACACCCAATGCCCGACGTAGCCTGCTTCCCGGCCGAGCCAGCATGGCACGCTTTCTAGTGCTGGAGACCTTAAACAGGGCTATTCCACGAGACTCATTCCAAAGATCCACACGGAGGGCGCGAGTGTTCGCTGCGAGAGGTTGGAGGAAAGTGCAGCATCCTCACGATCACGCCATAGTCATATCTCAACCGCATCCACGCCAGAGCTCTGCAGACGAACCCATGGGAACACATCCCACCACTGCGGACACCAGTTTCTGTCTTTTCGTGCCCAAAGAATCGCCAGGGTAACGGCATTGCCTCGATGACGCTGCCCGTGAAGCGCCGCGTCCATCCCGCCTCGCAGAGACACGTCGATAGCAGCTCCAGGCCCAAGAGATATACCAATGCGCGTTCCGTATCAGCGAAGACGCCGTCTTACTGGTGAGATGTGGCGAGCTGACGTTGACAACGCACGACTATCGCTTTGGCCACGGTGGACAGGCACAGGACAGACGCTGCACCAAGCACGACAGTGACGGCACTCCGATTTGCTCGCGGCCACACGAACACGACTCTACCATGCCCAACAATTACAAACTAATTCACCATTGGGCCTTGGCGCTGCAACGTCGGAGTTGACGTCAGGCAACGACTGCTGCGCAAGGAAACTGCCCGAGCCCTACAGAGGCCGCACGGCCAGCCGTACCAGCATGTGATGCCTGGCTACTGTTTGCCTCGTGTCGCTAAAACCGCACGTCTGCATGTCTTGTTCCGATGCTACCCATACTCCTGGCCCGCAGTGGTTTGAGTCCTCATGCGTGCGAAGGCGCTTCGCCCTGTGCAGCCAAACCACGAGACATTTGCAGACAGAGCGTCGCACGGCAGGCTGATGCAACTCTATCTCTACAGGCCGCCTGGCTCGAGTAAAACATGCGTCAGGCAGAGCGCGTCGAATTATCTCACATGGCTGTCGAGTCATGGCGAGGCTCGGACATCCCGGATCAGGCAACATGCAGCCTGGTGTGTCTAGGATGGCGATACGCGCGTCATTTACGAGGGACTGAGAAATGAAGCCAAGCAAGTCATGCCGAGTTGACTCGAGCCGGCAGCTGTCTCACCTGCCCGATCCGGAGGCAGAGACTGCCTGCTGGATGACTCTGCGAGGCCAAAGGAGACCAAGAGGAACAGCAAAACGCGAACAAGAGGCAGCAACGCAAGGACAAAGCCCATTTAGTCGACCAGAACCAGAGCCCACGGCGACAGACGTGCGAGTTGTCCAGGCAAGCGGAAGTCAAGACTCGTGCAGCCTCCATCGCTGACACGGAGCGGCGGCTCGAAACATCAGACCAGGTCCGTCAGATCCGCAACAGCACCCCGGCAGTTTGAAACGCGCCGAGCTCCGCGCGGCTTCTCGAGAACCACAGGGAAGCATGTCGTCTCCCAGACCGACCGGAGTCTTGCCGAAGCACTGACCCGACCCGCAAGCGACCTGAACTGACGTGGTTCGACTCTCGAGTAGCGTTTGGGCTGGGACTGTCTCCTCAGGCAACCAATCGGCCGCTGGCGAAGCAAGTGCCAACAGACAGTCAGTCAGTCAGACAGACAGACAGGCAGACAGACAGACGAAAGACGGCGCTCCATCAATGCCCATCGCGGACCCCCATCCACTCGCTTCACCGCTCCGACGCCCGAAGGCTGTGTGGACCTGGCCTCCCGTCAGGCCCCGTTCATTCAGGGTCCCCGTTCCTCGTTGACACGCACGAGCCCGCAACAATGTCTCCGGCTCCTCGCTCGGATCGCCGCTTTCGCCCGTGGCCTTGGCCGCCAAACCCACCGCACGCACGGACAGGCCCCGGAGCGGGGGGAGACAACAGCGCGACTGGGCAACGCAGTATGTATTAGGGAGTTTCGCGAGTCTGGAGGAGGCAGAGAACTTGGACGCAGAGGCAGAGGAAGAGAGAAGCAAAAACTCCGACGTCCTGCTGCCCGGCCCTGCTCTGCCCGGCCCACAGAAGGAGTCTGGAAGCGGTGCGGCCCGCCTGTGCTATTCTGCCTGTGGACCTGGCAATCCAAATTTCAGGATTGCGATGTTGGTCGTGTGACGTGAAGTTCTTTTTTCTTCCCGTTTGCCGCGCCGGGGAGGGCGTGCGCGACTCGTACGTACAGGTATTCATCCGTACGAGTAATACGGAGTAGACGCGGAGCCAAGGCCGTGATTTCCTTGGGCACGAGCAGTCCTCTCTGGTAGGACAAAGGGCGGCAGACGAGGCCTTCGGAATCACGCATCCGAGATTGTCCAGTTGCCGTCGGGGATCGTGGCCGAGGCGTTTGCGGTTGCAGTGTTCCGTATCACCGTGAGGCCGCATCGGGGTCCGCGATGCTTCCATCTCAAACTTGGAGGCTTCATGCTCGTAGCATGTGCCAGATGCTCAGCACGCCGGCCTCTCGGCGATCTTGCAGAGGACGTCAATCGGCTGGGCCGTGTCCTTGCCCCTCTATCAGGGTGCGAGGATCAGTTCAGCCGTCCACTGCAGCCGACAAGGGCATCGAGACAACGCGGGAGACATGGTCTTCGCCACTGCACATTTCACGGGCAGCCAGAATCAATTGCCGCGCCGGGCATGGTTCGGCAAACAATGCAACCCATGGCTGGCTGAGGCCCCTGGGTTGCTTGATCTTCCAACCATAAGCAAGCCGCGGCGTGCGTAGGCAGAGCACTCATCTGGCCTCTTCTCCCAGCCTCGTCGGGCGGCTGCTTCATCTCAAAAGCAAAAACCAGATCTCCCGCTTGCTGACTACCAGCACGAGTAGCTTTGCCAGGCTTCGGGGAGGCGTTTCTGCATCCGCGGGATCCGTACAGGTATATAGTACTGCACCCGTGCGGTAGCAGAACGAGGCGAGCCTCTCGGGGGCAAAAGACGCGCTGGCACTCCGCGGAAATAGTACTAGAACAGGCAGCAGTACATAAGAGTCCGTCTCGTGAAGAAGCCCGCATTCCGAACTCGTTGACCAAACCTGTTGGGAAGGAGGATCACGCATATGATACTTGACACGACCGCATGCGATACATGCGATACCCATGCCGACCCTTGACATTGCAGCACCGTCATCGGACAGTTCAGGCATGACATGTCGTGTACAGTACCAAGGGGCTGCGTCGGCATCCCGGCGGTGGCGGCGCGTTCATCACCAACATGGAGCAAGCGTTGGATTACGACGTGCGAATCACCAGCCAGATCCCGGGGTCATGGCCGATCTTGCACACCACCACCACCATCACTGCACACCATTCAATAACCACTGATACCACGCCAAACCTAAAGCCGAGACGGCCGGAACACGACTTGCTGATCTGCGAGCAATAAAACGACGCCCTTTGCAGAAACCGGGCCGGGGCAATGTGGAAAGGTCATTGATACCACTGCGAGACGTTGGCGACCAAGGTGAAGAAGAGGCGAAGCCATCCATTGGCACGGCATGGTTGTGGCATGGCTGTGAATCCTAGAGCGGCCGAGCGGCGAAGCAACGTGCGGGCAGTACACGCCCCCGGGCGGCCACATCTGGAATCCGGTGTGCGAGTGCTCGCACGAAGTAATCCGTACGTTGTATTGTTCCCTCGGTATATTTCGTCGCATTCTTGGCAGTTGCAGGAGTCAGATGCAGCGGAATGGCAACGGAGAAGAAGCTGCGGTCAGTTTGCTCGGCCGTTCCGACGATGCGTCGCGTCGGGAAGCGCGCCAGCAGTGGAAAAAGGGACCCAGACCGACGGGACGGCATCGAGGGCCTCGGTTCGGAGACAAGAGGCGCAGGAGATAGAGTAGGATCGTCGGCGTCACCACTCGAGCCGGCCTGCTCCTTGTAAACCCTGCACGACGGGACTTTCCAGCGAGTGCGTGCGTGCGCGCGCGCGGTGTGTGATGAGGCCACTCCCACGTGGTAATCGTTAGCCGTTGGCTGTCGCATTGTCTGGTTCATTGTGGCAAGCTGCACATCTCCTTCACCTGGCCAGCTATTGAGGGCCGCCACGATTACTTGGCGGCCAGGTGCGCGTTGTGTGTCTTCTCTTCACCCTGCAAAAGTTCGCGCTAGACATCCGGTATTATCCCTGCCGCCGGTCGGGGTTATTTGGCGGGGCCAGCCTGTGGCCCTTGCTGCAGTGACGTCTTGAGACATCAACCGAGTGAAGGGAACGCCAGCACGGCCCTGATGGTACGGAGTTGGAGCCTCTTGGGCGACCGCCACAGCATAGGTAAGCCATGTCCGGCCCGTCGCAGCCATAGACCGGAAGTCGAGGGCAAACGCGAGGGATTTTGCCAAAATTTTGCGCCTCTCTCGGTGCTCATATCCGGACTCGGGCGTGTTGCTCGTCTGGCTTGCCTTGGTTGGGTGGTGTATGCCTTCAACACCCCGGCAAGACTCTCGGTAATGCAGAACCGCTGATACCATATACTCGTAATCCCCACGAGTACTTCATACGAGTAAGACAAGGGCGGCGCTGACAAAAATGACAAGCGAGCGTGTCGGAGTTCGTCCGAGGTCGGTCTCTGGCGCTCATGCGCCGTCCTTGGGCCAGTGCGTGCTGCGACATCTCCCAGGGCTAAGAAGGTTGCTGACTCGCGCGCATCCTTTGGCCGCTCAACCGCTGCATGTCTGCCTGCACCAAGTGCTGTGTGCTTCGTACCGGCGTCGCTGCGCTGCGTGCATGCCAGCTCATCGCGGGACATACTCGTACTCGTACGACAAGCCGTTTGGCAGGCCGTGCTCGATTGCTGCGATGGAAGGGGGTGTGTCGTGCGCAATTGAGAAGGCGTCCTCCGCGCCGATGAATCCAGTGCCTGTGAGAGGACAGTGAGGGGACGAGGGAGAGTGCGGGAGACTGCGAGAAGGAAGCCAAGCAACCAAGCCGACCAGTCACTCAACGAGTCAACAGACATTCCTCGGCGCTGTATCTGCGACAGGTTTGCGACCAGGTCGCGTGGTGTTGAGGGCAGATGCGGCAAGCAAGGCTACTAATACTGCCCTCCCCTCCTACTGCTTCCCGCCGTTGTGTTGCACAAGGATGGATGCACCGTTTGTCCCGCCGTGATGGATTGTGAGGCTCTTATCAACGGATCTGTGGGATGGGGCGGGATGGGGGTCTTCGGGACGGCAATGTCTGGACCACTCTCCACATGAGGCTCTTCGAGTCCCGCTTGGTCGCCAGGCACGCTGTCGACTACCGTGTTGGAGCGGATGATAATGTGGTTCTTGTCCAACGTCAGTCACACTGGCGGGTTGGGCTGGGCTGGCTTGGGCTCCAGACAGCTGGGATGTAACGCTCGCCGGCCGACAACCGCCAGAGACAAGCAACCAGCCAGCAACATCCATCCAGCGAGCCAGACACACCCACCCCCAAACCCCAACCCTCCGATTATGCACAATGGCGGAGCATTACCCGACGCCTTGTCATGCCGAGGTGCGCGTGCGATCGCCAGCCACACAGACGGCCAAGCAGGCTGGCGGCTGGCAGGTGGCAGGCAGCAGCAGCAAAGAGAAGACCGAGGGAGAGGGGGTGAGAAGAGCGCCGTCGGTATTCCGCTTCCAGCAGTTCCGACAAGTGGCGGCAGAGCAAGGGTCTGGCCATCGCTGAACGATGCAACCGCTAACAGGCCCAGCCGCAAGAGCGTTGTCAATGTATCTGCGACTTTGGTACATACTACTCGTAGCGTTACCGGCGGCGTCGAGATGTCGCAAGCGGACATGAATTCCCCATTCGGCCATGGCGCAGTGAGCGACAAATGAGATTGTCAGCCAGCCCACGTACCAACAGGCGACGGCGCGCCAGAACCGGCTGTCTGGCGGAGGCGGCAATAGGGTGGCCAGCCATGGCATTTTGGTCGCACACACACTGTACGAGTTGCTGCAAATAATGGTATTGACTCGTGTGTGTGCTCAATACGAGTAGGCGCCGAGGAAAAACCTGCGTGTCAGGTGCTAGGCGGTGAGGAATCAAGATCCCTGTCCTCGGAGAAATCTCGGGCCTTCTGCTGGCCCGGCGCTTGATGCGCCATCACTTTACGAGACCATCGGCGCGTCGCTTCGTCCGTCGCCAGGAGACTGTCGCGTCTCCCTTCCCGGCAGCAATGCCCTGGAATCGACGTCGAGGGACAGCCCTCCTGGTCGCGGTGGTGCCCAGCGCGTTCAGCACCCATGTCTGCTGTCTGCGCAGCCGCGGATGGCTTGCGTCGCACCAGCGGTAGGGTTTCCTCGGCGGGTATTTTTCGCTACGGCCGCTGCCTCTCGTTGAGCTCGCTCATGACGAAGGCCAAGAGCGATCCCTCGGGCACTGTCCGACCCAGCAGAGGCCGGTTGCGGTCGGCCATGCGCCGCCGAGAGAGGTGCGTGCCCCGGCGCGTACGAGGGCGTGCTGGCTGAGCGGCCATCTAGAGGAACGACGTTTCGACGTCGGATGACGGTTCAGACGTGCAAAGAGCCGCAGGGACCTGGGGTTGCGATGTGCTCTGCAGCCCGACTTCTCCAAATTCTGCGTCTCCTCACGGCGACTCCACCATTTCGGGGCGCAAAAAGCTTCTGGATGGTGGATCGAAGCTTTTGGTGTCCCCATTTCCCTACTGGAACAACGGGTTTGGTGGGTTGATGGGGGCCGGTCCCTTGGAAATTGGGGCTCTTCTCGAGGGAAGACAGCTGGGTCCACCGATCTGCCTCGAGGGCGGTTGGAGTCGCGTCGCCGCCAGCCATCATTGGGCGCCGCCGTTGTACCGGCCAGGGGAATTCTCCAGGATGTGTTCGAGTACTCGTACAACCGTGCCACGCCTGCGTTTCAGAACTCGGCTTGCCGTTGCCCTCAACAACAGCAGCAGCAGCAGCAGCAGCAGCAGCAATTCTCCCACATGCGAGGGACGGGGGAAGAGCGCGGCTAGCCGCACGGCAAATGGGATGATTCCACGGAGTGCTGTCCGTATAATTGCACCACCTCTCCCTTCAGGTGACGCGCAGAAAAGGACCGACGAGCGACTTGGCGGGCTGGGAGTCGACGTGCTGGGGGAGTCTGGGCCTCGCTTGACGCGTGGACGCGTGGATCCTGGGCTGCTGCACATCATCGCTCTGCATCCCGCTCCAGCCGTGGTCCCCGAGCGCTTGTTCTGCAGAAAGCAGGCCACAGGTGGTTGCTAATTTGCCCACCACTGACTTCTCTTGAGGCCCTCGGAGCAGAAGCGCTGTTTACAACTCCAGACGCGCCACACATTGCGGTCATGGTTCTTCATCGTGACATGGCATCCTGTCAAGGCGACGCCGGCATTGCCAGGCCAGGAGAAGCGTCAACCCCGGCTCGGGGAGGCAATGTTGTCTCCCGGCCGGACCGGCCACGGCTCACCTAGGGCCGCGACTATGACGGTGCGGTGAGTTTGACACGGGAGAGACAGATTGCGGCCGGAGCACAAAATCAGCTGATCAAGGTTTGGAGCGCGACCCTACCCAACCATGGAATACGCATCAGAGGCCGTGCCGTTCAATGAAGTGAATGACCAATATATCTCGGTATTAAACGAAAGCCCGGATGTGTGGAAGCCCACGACTTCTTCGCATCCCGTGGTCTGTCCTGTATCGGCGAGCAGCTCCGAGTGCTGCGTGTCCGGACACTTGGAAGAGACGGACGACGGATGCGGCAAGAGATCTGGCCCCAGCGCCAAACCATCCATCACACCAACTCAGGCCGAAGGAAATGGGAGGCTGGACACGGGCTTGCTCGGCGATCCTACTCGGGCCACCGCTATCTATGAGGTAATGCCATGCGGGACTATTGCTTTCTGGCCTTGTTCGTTCGTATGTATTGCCCTTGTGTGCATGCTCATCGTTACATACATACCTTAGGCAGTGAGTGGCTAGTAACCGCAACCGAGCAAACTGTAAACACCATGCTGCATCGCATCGTCATCGTGAGCAAAGAGTTGAAGGTGTGCCAGTCGGTGCGGCGTGCGCGAGATGAACGGCCACAGGACGCCTTTGATATCGGACATATGGGCGCTGCCTGTATTCGGCTACGAGCGCCTGCAGTCCGTTGTCGGTGCGAAGTACCCCGTACTGTATATCCTGACATCGTGGCCCTGTTGGCACCCCCACGAAGCAGGCATGGCGCATGGGTTTGGGTTCCTTGGGCAGCATCCCTGGCGTTGCGCTTGTTTGGCATTGCATGGTTCGTCGGTGGCTTGACGAGTTCAGGACAGGTAGGGGTAGCCTACTCGTACTCGTACAGTGCGTGTCTGCAGAGGTGCGCGATGCATGCATGGGATGGCCGAGGGATGGTGTGTGTGTGCAATTCAGGTGCAGCGAAAGGTGAAGCACGCACAACCGGTGGGGGCCTGCCCAGGATCTGTGAACTGCTGAACCCCCATTGCCCCCAGGCATCGCCAGATCCCTGCTGACGCACAGAAGCGACAGCACTGCACCGCAGTCAACAGTTCAGGGCCTCAAGCGACAGACGATGGACTGGACGTTGTTGTCCCCAGTCGCGGCGCTGGGAGCTCTCGCATGTGCGTTCTGAGATGATGGCGGCCGAGGCAGAAGCAGACGGCAGACGCAGGCGAGACGAGACGCTGGCGGAAAGATATCGCGTAAGTGGCAGACGAGGCGATTCATGCTTTGCGCGTGACCTGCGTCGCGAGTAAGGTGCATGGTACGCTCGAGGGACACCGCCTTGAGCTGGTCCGCCCTGGAAGCGGCAGGTGTTGGCCAGGTACCCGCGACGTGGACGAGCACAGATGTCAAGCCGCCAAAGCGGCACCGACAGACTACCTGACTGCCTACCTACTGTAGAAAACCCTGACAAACCAAGCCAATGCGAGGATAATTTGGTAGGAAGAGAATACGGAGAAATTCGCAGAGGTGAATTAATTGGATCAAGTTACGAGCCAGCCAGTCGAACAGCAGGAAAGCATTCATTCACAGCGACCACAAGAGAAAATTTCCCGTTGCCTCAAGTCCCCTTCCCTCATCGACCGACAGGGTTTAGCAAACGCGCGACCAGGGCCCAAAGTCACTGGTACATGCGCCCCCAAGCGCGTTTACGACGATAGGTAGGCCCGGCGGTCCTGGCTTCCTGGCCGCCCCTACTGCGACCACACCCTCCAGCAGGTACTTCGTACACCCTCTGCCCTCACCTCACCTCGTCACTGGCCCGGGTTGTTCCCTCGACTTTCCGACCTCTCACTTTCTCTTTCTCTCTCACTTCTCCCTCTCCCACTCTTCCTCTTCTTTCATCCTCCCCAGTAAAGCAGTGCAGTATTTTGCCGTCCGTTGCACGCAAAGGCCCTCCGTCGCACTCGACCCTCGCCTCAATCCCTACTCGCGGATCCTGCGGGCGTGCGCCATTCTCAGGTAACCACAGAGCCAGACCAGGGGAAAAAAACTTCGGCTTCGGTGTCGTCTTTTCTGGATCCCAGCACCACCTTATTCTGCTTGCGGTTTCTGGCCAGGGCCCACTTGCCATCATCGAACAAGCATCAGAAAACGGTTCCGCCTGTGCCGCTGCATCCACCACGCCATTCGACCAGCCAGTCGCTCGCGACTCAAGTACCTTTGCCTGCGGTACTCGTACGTCCGCGCTGCCACGCTGCACCACATCCACATCCACATCCACATCCACTTCCACATCCACTTCCACATCCACATCCACATCCACAGCCATCTACATCCACGCACCCACATCCATCCACATCGCCATCGCCTTTGGCCCTCACCACCGCCGCCGACCTCACGCCTCCACCCACATTTCCGGCCTGCTTTCGCCCTGCGCGCGGTTGTACCTGACAGTCGTCACGCCCAGCCCAGGCCAGCGAAAAATAAAAAAGGATCGCGACCCGGGTCTCCACTTCTGGAACCCTCCCCCGAACACCACACCTCCAAGACGGACCTGTCTTGAGCCGCCTCATCCGCCTCCCCGCCGCCGCCGTCTTCCAACGTCGCGTGGGCCTCGCAGCGGTTTCTCGCGCCTCCACTACACCCGGATTCGAATCCCCTCGAGTCCTCACTGCAAGGTCGTCGACCGCTTCGCGCCGTCACCGATCCACGCTGCCGCCAGCTCGTCGCGTTCTGCGACGTCTCGTCTTCTACGCCTCGCGACGCCTTTTGTGAAGGAATAGTATGGACGGCTCTCATTACCCTTCTAATGGTATAAACACGACCTCTGCCCCACAGACATATCCATCGCCAACTGCCATCTCTCCCAACCAGCTTCAGACGGGATCGCCCTTACCGCAGACGCTTCCGCCTCTGCAGCCTCCGACCTCAGCTATGCAGCCGCTCTATGGTAGCCACCCGCATACGCCGCGGACCCCAGGCACTCCAAACACTCCAAACTCGGCCAACAACCTGCCCAGCTACCAGAACACGTCGCAGCCCGCGTCGCGACCCGGCGTCTACTCGATGGCACAGAACCCGTATCCTCCCCACCAGGGCTACAGCACCTCGGGCGCCATGATGCCGCAGACCACCACGGCCGCGTCGCACCCGCAACCCATTGCCCCCGCTCCCGTCGGCGGCCGTGGTCCGCCCGTTCTGCGCCCGATGCCTCCCGGTGGCATCATGCCGCAGCCCGGCGTCTCCTCGCCGTACGGTCCCGGCGCGCTGATGCAGCCCAACCCCGTCCTCCAGGACCCCGAGCAGCCCACTCACGTCGTGGGCTCGCAGGGCCGCAGGGGCATTCTTCCCAGCGCTCCCGGCCGGCCGGCCGCCCCCGCCGCCGGAACTGGCGCGGCCAAGAGCACCGTCATTCCCGTCAAGGATGCGGACGGGAAGTTCCCGTGTCCTCACTGCACCAAGACTTACCTGCACGCCAAGCACCTGAAGCGCCATCTCCTTCGACGTGAGTGATGGCGACCCCTGTTTCGCGTTGAGCGCGAGCTGACCCATGAGCTTATAGACACTGGCGATCGCCCTTACATGTGTGTGCTCTGCCGTGATACGTTTTCGCGAAGTGACATATTGAAGCGTCACTTCCAGAAGTGCTCGATCCGTCGTGGAAACCCCACCGGAGCCAGCCACTTGTCCCACCCTCAAGCTCACGTTAAGAAGAATGCTCAGGCCCAGAAGGCCGCTGGCCTCGGCAACGATGGGGAGATGAACCACCTCAACGGTCTCAACAACATGCCCGGAGACGGCATGGTCCATCCCTTTGGCATGGTACCCGTTTCGGACGGCATGAACAACATGGGCGGCGACCAGAGCCAGCTCTCCCGGTCGAGCAGCATGAACAGGCTCGAGAATGGCGGCAACCAGGACAGGAGAAACATGCCTGCCATGGGCAACTCGCAGCCGTATGGAAGTGAGGTTCAAAACTCCATGAATCAGCAGCCCATGCCCAACTACAGCATGCCCCCGGGTCAGAACGGAATGCCCATGTATGGCGGTTCGAATGCGAATCAACAATCTGGCCTCGATTGGTCTCAGATGTTCCAGGCTGGTGCGCATCAAACCCTCAACAGTCATCCGTTTCATCCTCCTAATCGTGGGCAGACGCAGATCGGAACCAAAACCGGGCCTAATACCGCTACGCGGACGACGGATTGCAGCTCCAGCGATACCGTCGTCTACTCCAGGTGGGGCATACCGTCGAATGCCGAGAGTCCTTATCGCCAGCTCTCTTGCCGGATCCTAAACTTCTTCTACCCCCCTAATGAGGCGATTGACCCCCACCTGACGGGCATGAACCTGCACTTCTCCCCAGATAATATTCAAGACTTCATTGGCCAGTACGACAAATTCCATGACCACGCGCCGCTCCTTCACGCCTCTTGCTTCCGGATCATGGAGGCACATACCAGCCTAGCAACGTCCATGTGCTGCATTGGAGCCTGCTACTCGGACCGGGTCGAACCGTCCATTGTGCGAGAAATGATGGATTCCCTCTGGGTGGCCATGGAACGAGACTGCTACGTCATGTCGAGCGCGAGCTTGGAAGACGCCGGCAGTCGGCATCCTACCGAGGCAGATATCGAGGAGCTTCAGGCTGTCCTTCTGACGAGCATTCTCCATGTTTGGAACGGGACACCGGCACAACGACATCGCGCTTGGGAGGCGTTCCCTCGTGTCGCATCGGAGGCGCGAAGGCTAAATTTACTCCATGTGCCTGGTACATCACTTCATTCTCAACACTCTCAAGGCAGACTCGGCGCCGGCAATCGCAAACCTTCAAGCAACGATTGGATGGCCTGGTGTGAGGAGGAGCAACGAATACGGCTCATGCATGGCATTTTCATGTGCGACACGATGTGGGCAGTCTCCTGCAACGTTCCACCCCAGTTCAACCCTTTCGAGATTCGCCTTCCACTTCCTTGCGACGATGCCGCGTGGAGTGCAGAGAACCCTGAAGATTGGGAATCCGCTCTGGGGATAGACGGAGGCGCAAGTGCCACAGGAGCGAATCCACATGGGATGCTATACCGCCGCCAACAGCCAGAACTTGATTTGGCGCTGAAAGTGTTGCTACACCCATCACACCGGATTTGCAAACGAAGGACAGACACGCGTGGCAAATGGGTCCTATTGTACGCCATGATGTCACTCATCTGGCGCGCACAAAGGGACGGAAGGACGGTTCGTCTTATCGGGGACCCGCTACCATCTCGCGACTGGATCATTCCCTACGATAGAGTCAAGCGGGAAGACTTGCCGGTCGAAAGTTTTCCCGATTGCATGGATCCGCAAAGCGCCACCGTTCTGAGTGATGCACTTGATAAAATCAAATCGAACTGGGATGAAGATTCAGTGGATGTCCCTTTGCAGCCAGCATTGGGCTGCGTCCCTGGAGATGGGGTTTCTCGCGATGCCATACTCTCTTACTGGATGGCCAAACACCTCCTGTCATGCGGCCAGCCTGACGATCGGGGGCAGTCTCCGGAGGCGAGCTTCATGCGAGTCTTGCGGTTGGTCAATGCCATCAAGGGCTGGGCGTTTAATGGTGGGGAGTCGAAGGGGGAGAAGCTGGAGACGGTTGGAGATTCTAGTGAACAGCATGGCATTGAGGATTCGACATTGAACATGGCGGACTTTTTCGACGATGGCCCTCGAGGAGCAGACGACACTGGGGCGGCACGCGTCAAAACGGAGTCGAGCACTGTCGGAGGCAATATGTTATGATTGACAAAAGCATTCGGGGTGGAGGTTGCATCTGGTGGCGTTGAGATTCGTGTTTAGTTTTTTGAGTTTCTGCTTGTTTTCAACCTTGTTTTCGGGCCACCATTGGGGCTTTGGCGACTTGGACCGACACAGCGGCTGCCTCGTGCGCCGCGACGGACAGCCCTTCCCGAGCAGGATGGAATGGCGACGGTGGCGGTCCAGCTCTGCAAATGCATTTCCAAAACGGATAGACGAGGGATGGGAGTTGAGTTTGCATTTGCATTATTTAGACTTTCGATCAAGGTAGAAGGGGTGGTCGGTCGGCTACTGTGTTTTCTCGGTGGGCCTTCACGACTTCATGGCCTGGACTGATCTATGACGTTTTGCCCTGCGCAGTGTGTATCTGGTCTCGTGGACTGAGGGCGTGGCAGGTTTCGTGAACGGGCTGAAGTGCCATGTGGGAATGTGACTTTATAATGTTATTCTATCATTAATCGATGCCATGGCAACGTGAGACTGAGCAAGTGGCTTGGGCTCGTCTCGCCGCGTAGGTCAATGCTGGGGGCAGGGCGGATTCATTTCTCGTGGGGCTTGTCGACGGTGATGACCCGCGGCGTCCACTTGCGCAGCTCTTCCTTGTCCTTGTCGGAGGGTGTGTAGCCAAACTTGTCCTCAGCGCGGTCCGAGAGATGGAGGCCGACGAGGCCCCAGGCAATGACGCCGACGCCGACGCCGAGGCGCGTCTTTGGGGAGAGGTTCTTGTAGGCTCTGAGACGGCTGGTTAGTTTCGAGGACGGGGATGAAGGGGTGGGTGAGAGGCTCGCTTCAACATGGCGGGAGCGTGCTCCGCTAGCTAGGACCCCTGCGGTGCGTTAGAGTTGGACTGCACCATGGGATTCGAGTGTGTACTGGACTCACGTGCGGCAAGGTATGCCTTGGCCGGGCAGATGCGCAGATGCAGCAGAAGCGCGCTGTTCTTGGGCTTGGGT
Organism: Tolypocladium guangdongense; assembly: GCA_022114105.1. NCBI lineage: Eukaryota > Fungi > Ascomycota > Sordariomycetes > Hypocreales > Ophiocordycipitaceae > Tolypocladium > Tolypocladium guangdongense. Next base: position 2,052,963 of record NRQP01000001.1, on the reverse strand, counting down.
TGGAGCTGAAGAGTCTGGCGCGGTGAAATTTGAGTTGAGTGGGTCCCGGAGCCTGGCTTCTCAGGTATCCCGTATCACAACTGGTATGCGACGTCTGCTTCATCTGATAGAGGGCTACCTCAGGTGTCATCGCATCCAGGACCAGGTTCTAACCTCTGGGGCTCCGATGGCCCTTCCAAGGCTACGTATAATAAAGCTGGCAGCAATGACTGCCTCCATCCCATCTGTTTCCTGCATCACCATGGGTCTCCATGAACTTGTCAGGATGACCTCGCGGATGATTGACAGATGGATTATTTACGATGCGGGTGTTGGCTGCTAATACATGATGGATGTTGGAGGCATGTCGTCAGCCGCGGCCGACTCTACTCTACGCGCCTTCAGTGCCGTGCATGTACAACTCCACCTGGCACAAAGCCGGACGCCGGTCCCCGCAAGAGACGCTGCTCCTCTGTCTGCTGTCTTCACACCACCACCCTGCGGGGGCGGCGCCTCGCTCGGCCATCGCTACTCATATCTGATAAGAGTCTCCAATCAAGGCCAGTCCCACGGCCGCCCGGCCTCTCCTTTCTCCTCTCATCGCAAGTCTGGACTGAGACGAGCATGCAAAAAGCAAAGAGCAAGGACGGACGAGGTTGAAGGATGAGCGGCCGCATGGGTGGTGAATGAATGGACGAGGTGGGGTGGCTGCCCGTCGCTAGTCAGGAACAAAGAGCCAAAGATGTGACGGCGTGTTGGTTCCAGCCTGCAGGACTGGGCGGATCGCGAGATGGAGGTTGATATGTGACGGACAAGGAGGCCAGGCAACGACAATGCTAGGTAACAAGCGCCAACAGTGCATTGATTGTACTCGTAAAGACGAGATGAGGTGCGGGTCCGGCAACGAGATGTGGATGGCATCAAGTGGGCGGAACCCAGCTGCGGTGGCACCGGGCCGGGGAAGTGGGCTGCGTTTGTCTACTCGGTCCTAGTGTGAGGCTTGAGCTGGTGCCTGGAAGCAAGTCGACGAAAGGGTCTGTTCAGGGTGCGAGCGTGGCTGGCCTTGATATCTGAGACTGCAAAGAAGACATGTGTTGGTTCCTGTTGGTTCCCAATCCATCCGTCTTCGTGGCAAATGCAGGCTTACAGCCATCGAGAATGCGTCTGAAGCCAAGCCTCAAAGTCAATTGTTTACAACCACGGACTAGCATCGCCGACGCGTGGCCTTGGTATGTAGCATTGCTTCTGTAGCGCGGGAGCACGGACAGCCCGACGACACCTTCATCTATGCGCCTCTGGACTGCCGTCCGAACCTTGATGCTCGCGCGGGTTTCTTTTCCTCTGTACATGAAACGGAGGGCCCGTCGGCCTGCACCGGCCGCCATCCATCGCCGTCGTGCTCCGGGGCACCGGCGGGTTGCACGGCAGCGGGCAGCGGGCAGCGGGCAGCGCGTATCGAGGCGGGGTCTGCTGGCCGTGCTGATGGCCGAGCAATGATACGAGGACGGTCCCGCTGTCAGCGCAGGAGCTGCGAGGCGACATGCGCGGCTGATGAACCAGGACCGAGCGGTGGAGCGGGCCCGTCTGTGAGCTGACGGCTCCGCGCCCACGGCCGGATGCGATGCAGGCGATGCAAGCGATGCAGGCGATGCGGCGATGCAAGCGTGGGCGTTGCCGGGTGCGATGGCTGCATTCCAGCGGGCGCTGCCTCATTTCGGCCCAATCCTCGAGGCGCCGCGGCGGGCCGAAGGGCGTTGAGGACAGCAACACTCGTCGCCTGTGCCCTTGCTGATCCGAGTCGATCGGTCACGCTCATCTCTCGCGCGGCCCGTCCAGCTGGTCCATCTGGCGGATCACCGATGGCCTTGCAGCGGTCCCGCAGCGAGGTGCGCTAACGCTGCGCCCAGCCCGCTTCTCTGCCAGGCGCCGGCGTGCAGGCCCAGCGCTGCAGGAGGCCGCTGTGTCATTAGCGCAGTGCTCGCACCAGCAGGCAAAGGTAACCTAATCCATGTCCCCAGAGGCGCCCATGCCTAAGAGCTTGCATGCCTGCCTCCTCCTCCTCGCCCCGGCTCGCTCCTCCATCCGGCATCCTCCAAACATCCACCATCGCCGACTCCAAGCACCGCCCACCGCCCACCCTCTGGCGCGTCTTCGCCTGGCGACGACGGGCGACGGCAGAGAGGCGCTCAGTCGCCCACCATGCAGCGCGTCTCTGCCTTCCTCCCGTCCTGGGACAAGAGGAACTCCAGCTCGGGCGCCAAGGCAGCCAGCGGCGGCTTCTTCGCCTGGGGGAACCGCAATAGCACCGCCAGCAACTCCTCCAACCCCCCGAGGCTCCCCTCCAGGATCAACGTCGCCGCCGCCAATGCCGACCGGGTCCAGCGCGAGGCCTTCTGGCCTGCCACGTTGGACCTGGAGTGCGACAAGGCCGCTCGCATCCTCAAGTCCTTCTGCAGTATGCGCCCCCACCGCCGCGGGCTGTTTCTACGAGCCTGCTGCTGGCCCCCATGCCCTCGACTGTGGCCGTTTTGTGCTGACGTCTGTTCTCTTCTGCAGCCGATGGCTATCTGGCCCCGGTAGACGGCGAAACGGAACCGTCGACGTCATCGGCGGCGGAGCGGCCGCCCCAAACGCCCGTCAAGATCCCCCAAAAGATACCCAAACGAATAATACAAAATGCAGCAGGCATCGCCGTCTTCACCTGCATGCGGAGCGGACTGTGGATGACGGGGTCCGGCGGCTCCGGCATCTTGATTGCGAGAAAGTCGGACGGAACCTGGTCGCCGCCCTCAGGCATTCTGCTCCACACGCCCACGCTCAGCTTCATCATCGGCGTCGACGTCTACGATTGCGTCCTTGTCGTCAACAACCTTGCCGCCCTCGAATCCATTACCCGGCCGCGAGTCACCCTCGGCGAGGATGTCGGGCTGACCAATGGCCCGTCCGTGCCGCTAGGCTCCGACGAGGTGCACATCAAATGGAAGCAACTCGGCAACACCGTCCTCGCGTACGTGAAGGCCCGTGGCCGGCACCAAGCCGTCAACTTACACGGCTGCATCCTGGCCGAGCGGGGCAACGAGAACGAGCGCTTCTACGGCCACAACATTACGCAGATGGACATTCTGGCTGGCAACGTCGGGCGATACGTCGACGAGACGAGACCCTTGTCCGAGGTCATCAAGATGGCCGAGGGGAGGACCGACTTTGACGCCGCCGTCATCGACAGGGCGGCCATCCAGACGGCTCCCGGGGATGCCATGATTGCAACGCCCACGTCACCTGCGTCCCCTCGTGCGGCATTTGGTATCCCCAAGGCGGATGACCCGGATCCCTTTGGAGTCTTGGCCCTGGAGATGGCCGGGCTTGAGATTCGCGAGGCTGGAACTCATCTGAGACCAACCAGCGGCCAATTCGAGTTCCACCCAGCCCCGCTGAGCCCTTCCATGTCCAAGTTCAACCGGCAGAGCATCGAAACCTTTGTAACGAGAAGCAATCGAGCGAGCGTCATGTCCTCGCGGACGGTCAAGAGCCAGGTGACGGACGCGTGCACACAGACAGACGTCGCCAACACCCCAGGGACGACGCCTAGCCCCGGTCAGAGCGACGACGGCCGCGGCCGCGTTTCCATCGAGCGTATGCCCGAAGTGAGAGAGGACGAAGAGGTTGATTACACAAGAATCGACCTGGCTCCCTTGCGGCACCTCAGCCAGGAACACTCGATTGGGGCGGTTCTCTCCGCGGACGCTTCAATAGTCACTGACAGGCCGACCCCAGCCGTCTCTGATGATGATGTAGTGGAGAAGGCCGAGAAGGCCCCCGGTGTCTACGAGAAGGATGGAGAGGAAGACGAGGAAACTAATGATGCGGATGATGAGGACGACGAGGACGACTTGGACGACGAGGAACCAGTGGTATTTGAGGTTGCGGCAGTGCAACCGGCAAAGACACAGGCCATTGCTTCACGAGCGATCCACGCAAGAGGCAACATGGTCACAATCGCCAAGAGAGTGCCCCCTCCGCTGCCGACGCGGAGTCCTGCCAGGAACTCTCGGTCTATCAAGAGCGAGATGGGCGGCGACATTGCCAGCGTTCGGAGCCCGTTGCGACAGGCGTTTAGCGAGGCAGGCCTGGAGGCAGACGAGGACAGGGAACAGGTTACCCCGGCCGAGACGAAGGCGGAGGACGTCGAGACTGACGAGCCCGTTGCCCAAGAGCGCATGGCCGGCGAGACGCAGAGCGACGAGTCCATTTCCAAGGAGCCCGGCATGGAGGATACCGTGATCGAGGCTGGGGAGACTCAGGAGATTCAGACCGATGAGACGCGGGCCGAGAAGCCCAAGACTGTGGACACAGAGACTTGTTCTTCCAAGTCTGTGGTTGGAACTGAAGACCCCGTTCCTGCAGAACTTCATGTGGAGAAATCCGGGTCGAAAGATGGGGCCAGCGAAATCTCCAAGGCTGAGGGAGCTAAAACCTCTGGGGATGCAGTCGAGGAGCCTAGCAAAGAGAAGGTTGCGATTCTAAGGGAGCCTCAGCACGACCAAACCGACAACTCGGACTCGACCAGCAACAAGAAGCACACTTCGTCCATTTATACCGGCGTGACCGAGGACCGTTGGAGCTGTGGCGGATCATCACTGACGACGCCCACGTCGGAGCGGCCGCACTCGATGGCCGAGGACGCGACGGAAGAAGATACACCGACAAAGAAGTTGACGAAAGAGGCGGAGGAGCCGCAAGCCTATGAGGCGCACGAGCAACTGAGCACAAGGCCCAAGGAGATGGCGCCGAGTGCAGTGGCGGTGGCCTAAGTGCAACCAACCATGACATGACGACACATTGTTACACGGTAGAGCAGGAGCACGACTTTTCACGTGACGATATTCGGTTCACAATTGCTTTGCGCATCTTGGGGAAATGGCTATATTCAGGTCCATACAGTTGGGAGAAGCGCTGTAGACTATGGGGAACTTGAGCATGGGGATTGCTTCGAGAGGCAGGGAAACGGCGTTTGGACACCACTATTACTTACCACTGCCGGGGCGTTGGCAGCCCGCGAGCGGTTAATGGGTTCGGCGCACAAGGGCGCCATTTACGGCGGCGGCTTCAACGGGGCCCGGCGTGTTTTGCGATTTCCGCGCGCACGACGACGACGGGTCAGGGGGACGATGGCCACCGGGTGCGGTGCGCACAGGATAATGCTGCATCTGATGGTTCCTGGGTTGCAGAGACGACGCTCGATGCCAGGGGTCGAGGAGGAGAGCAGGGGACCAAACCAGGCCGTGGCCGACCAAGAGGGCCACGGCAGGCATTCTACACCTATATATATATCATACTTTTGTTTGAATATAATGTGGATTTTGGGTCCAACGATGCAATGGCAGCAGTGGTGCGAGCTGTGCGTTGCCGCAGCGAGAGAAGAGCTGTTCAGTTGTTGTCGAGGCGACTGACGCAGCGCAGCGACCCGATGGTACGAGTTTCTCCCGTTCTTGTGTCTGTTCCGTTTTCTTTCCCTTTCCACCCTCAAACACGCGCTCTCGTTTTCTGGACTGCGAAACGTTGTGAAACGACCATCACCTGGTTGTGCACACGACGCCCCCCCGTGAGGCCAACAGGTTGGCGATGGAACCGCCCAAGGGTCCGTTTAGCACACCCAAGCGCACGCCGCAGCAGGGTCACGTGCGTCGAGGCGCGACGCCCGCACCAGCCACGGACACGCTCGCGACGCCACACTCGTACGGCCTGCGACCGCGCAGAGAACCTCGAGGCTCCATCGCACCACCGTCGGCCACACCATCGCGACGACGCAGCAGCAAGCGCGCCAACGTCACGGGAGGCCCAGGCTGGTTGGACTCGTCCAAGAGCGAGACAAAGCGCACGGAGAGCGGCTGCACCTACGCCAACGACGCCCACGGCTTCACGCCCCATCCGTGCGACGGCAGGCTACGACGACTGCACCTCGGGAGCGCTTCGCAGCTGTCCGGCATGGCCAGCTCGGCGGCCAAATGGCGCGAGGAGCAGATCCTCATTGTGTGCCCCGGCAGCCGCACCACCATGGCGCAGCTGGGGTGCAGCGAGCTGACGCCGCCGACGCACCGCTTCCCGACGCGCATGTTCAGGGACGGCGACGAGTGGCGGCCGTACCACACCTTCAAGCGCACCAGGATCGTGGGCGGCGTCGAGCGCGACGAATGGGTCGAGGACGTCGACGCGGACGAGGGCGCCGTCTTCCCCATTGAGGGTACGTCCACGCCCCGAGAGATACGAGCCGACGCTGACCTTTGCCAGGCGGCCGCATCGTCCAGATGCGGGCCTTCCTCGCCTTCCTCGACCACGTCCACGGCGTGCTCACCACCACCTACCACAACACCCCCATCATGCTCATGGCCTCGCCGCAGTGGACGCGCCCCGACTGCGAGATCATTACCCAGTACGTCTTCGAGAAGACGCGCACGCCCGCCCTGTGCATGCTCCACAGCGGCCTCGCCACCCAGTACGGCCTCAAGTGGCCCAACATGACCGTCGTCGACATTGGCTACGAAAAGGTTGACGTGACGGCCATCCACGACGGCCGCGTCGTCAACCACATGGACCTCGGCTCGCCGAACCCCGACCGGCACATCAGCGGCGGCGAGGTGTTTACGCAGAGGCTGGCGAAGCTGCTGCGGGCCAAGGGCTTCGACCGCGACATGGCGGAGCAGCTGAAGAAGAGCCCGATATGCGAGGTGCTGCCGTATGCGCCCGGCGAGAGGGCCTTGGTCGAGTTGCCCAGGGAGTCGACGGCCGGACTGCCGCCCGCTGCTGCGTCGGCGGCCGCGGAGGCGCCCAAGGCGGCCGAGGCGCCCAAGCGCTCTTGGGCGGTAGGCGACGATGACGGCGAGAATGCGGAGGCCAACGGGGACGACGACGGCGTTCTGGATGTCGCGGCCATCGTTACGAGCGGACAGACGAAGGAGTTCCTCGCCAAGAAGGAAAAGGAAAAGGAAAGGGGCAAGCCGGGGCGGAAGCCCAAGGACAAGGAGGGAGACGCGGCACCCGTCAAGCCTGCGCGGCTGCCCAACTCCAAGCGGACGCACAACACCTTCTTCTACGAGGAGGTGGTCCAAGAAGAGGTGCCTCGCGAGCGGAAGCCGACGGCCACGGGGGCGACAAGCGGCGCGGCCGAGCAGCAGCAGCCAGCGGGGCACGGCGCACGAGCCGAGGGCAGCACCGCTGCTCCCCAAACGGACAGCTTGATGTCGACTGGGGAACCTGCTGCCGCGCCCAGGCCCGCAGAGGAGACGCCCGCCGAGTCCGACGGCACGACGGCGGCGACGACGGCGGCGGAGCAGCCCGCCGACGCCGACGACACCCCCTCGCTCCGGCCCAAGCGCATCCGCCGCGACATCGAGGTCGGCCTCGAGCGCTTCACCTTTGCCGACCGCGCCGAGATCGACCGCATCGCCACCGTCATCTACCGCACGATCCAGGGCATCGATGATATGTACATGCGCCCGTCGTGCTGGGATAACCTCGTCTTCGTCGGCAACGGCGCGCGCCTGCGCGGCCTGCGCGACAACATCCTCCAGACGCTCAACGCGCGCCACCTCATCTCGCCGTCGACGGCCACCATGTTCACCTCGGAGCTGCCCTCCAACATGGCCACGCCCACGGGCACCGGCTCGCAGACGCCCACGGGCTCCTTCACCGGCGTCCCGCACCAGCTGTCCTCGAGCGGCGTGAACCCCCTCCTGCAGGCCGCCACCACGGCCAGCACCCTCGGCGCCGTGGGCGGAGCCGCCGCCGCCAACAACACGGGCACGCCGGCCGCCGGCTCCGACGCCGCCGGCCCGGCAGGCGGGTACCACTTCCACAGCCAGACGCCCACCAGCATCCGCACGGCCAGCCTGCCCACCTACCTCAGCGAGTGGACCCGCAACGGCTTCGAGGAGGCCATGTTCCTCGGCGCGCAGGTGGCCGCCCGCATCGCCTTTTGCCTGCACTCCAACATGGACGCCCAGAGCATCGAGGCCCAGCGGCTCATGAGCCTGAGCAGAGTGGACTACAAGTACGCCCCTCCCTCCCCCCCTCCCCCCTCCCCCCACCGTTTACTGACGGCTTCAAACAGCGAGCTAGGTCCCAAGGGCATCCGCACGCACTCCATGCTCAGCTAGACGAGCCACGCCGGCTTTCAGATGTAGAGGCCCCGCCGCCGTCGGGTATTTGCTTGGGACTTGGGTGTTTTCGCCGTGGAGTTTCGGGTGTGGCTGGTTGAAGGGGGGGTGTCGGGACCGCGACTCGAAAGTGGACGCGTAAATGCGCTGGTATACCAGGGGCCGAGCTGTGTTCTGCGTAGGCCAGCTGCCTCGGGGAGTTAGCCTTTGTATGATGTACAAATAGAAAAAAACTGAACTAGGATTCACAAAATGGTCTCGCTGGTGGGGAGTCTGGTCAAGGCATCACATATACAAACTCCCTTAGCCTATGCTGTCTACATGCCCGCAGACTGGAGACACCACTTTCCATCCGCCTCCTTGCCCCAACATTGCCCGGAATAGAACACCTTGCCTCCTCACCAACATGCCGACCCTTCCACCGTCCTTTTGCGTCTCGTCTTGTCACCGCCAGGAATGCACCTTTTTACGCCGACCATGCCCGGTGGGATACGCCTGGAATATGCTTCGCGAGTAGAATAAATCATGCGTTGCAGGCTCAGCCCGCTGCGTTTCTGGCCGCCGCCTCGGCGGCCGCCTTGTGCCAATCCGTCTTGAGCAGGTACGTATACTCAATGATCGATACGCTGCATCTGTTAGCGCAATCTGTCGTCCCGGCGTCGGCAGGCAACACGTACACAATCAGTCCAACCGTGACACCGACCCACAGGCCCTCGAGCCCCCAACCGGCTCCGAACGCCAGGGCCAGCGAGATTGGCAGCGAGATGACGTAGTACGCAATGAGGTTTGCCGGTCCGCCGATCGACTGCTTGCCAATGCCGCGCAGCAGCCCGTGCGCTCCGGCGCCGAGTCCGTCGAAAACTTGCATAATCGCCACAAGGGGCAATACCTGGGCGACCAGTGCAATGACATCCTCGTCGTCGGTGAAGAGGACGGGCAGATGATATCGCAGCGTGCTGTAAATGGTGAGGTTGAGGACGCCGAGGACGCAGGCCGCCACGAAGGTCTGTCAGAACGGATAAGTAGACGCTCGAGGGGAGCGCAAAATGCACAGGGACAAGGGGCGTGAATACGCACCACTCTCGCTGTCATCTTGGCAGCATCGACCAAGCCAGCTCCGATGAGGTTGGCAACTCTCGTAGATGCGGCGATGGACATGGGAAAGGGGATCTGGTAGGAAATAGTCGCAAGGGTGGCCAGCACGCTCTGGGCCGCGAGATACTCGGTGCCGAAGCGGCTGGAAAGGAGCGTCATAATCTCAAAGGCCAGCCACTCCGCCTCGACCATGATCATGCCCGGCAGCGCCAGTCGGATCATGACCCACCAGTTGGTCAAGGCCCGCTTGCTGAACCCGCCCCAGCATTGTGAGCCGTCGACGAACATGACGTACAGCACAAGGAGCACGGGCAGGAGATTCTCGGTAATGACGACGGCGATGGGGGCACCAATAAAGCCCATGCCGAGCTTCCAGACCAGGAGCCAGTTGATGAAGACGTTGGCGGGCGCGGCGATGAGGAGGACGTAGGTCGTTGCTTGGAAGAGGCCCTGCGCCTGGAGAAAGCGCTTGCCGGTCTCGAAGAGGATGACGCCCGGGATGGCAAAGATCATGACCTTCAGGTACATACCGGCCAGGCGGGCGGATTCAGGGTCGGGAACGATGTGCACGATGATTTGCTCGGAAAACATCCACAGTACCGCAACCGGGCCAGCCAGGCAGAGGAGGAAGGTTGCCATGCGCTGACACTGGAGTCCGACGAGGTGCTTGTGCCCGGATCCGTAGGCCTGGGCGCAGAGCGTGTCCAAGCTTGTGGCCAGACCCTGGAAGGGTGCCAAGCACGAGATGGCCATGGACATGTTGGCCAGGGACACGGCGCCCAGCTCGACTCTGCCAATCCTGCCGACGGCGAAGATGCTTGCTACGTTGATGGAGTATTGGAGGAAGAAGGTGACAATCAGCGGCGCAGAGTAGGACATGACGGTCTTGGTCTCTCGCTGCCAGGTTGTGCGGAGGCGGCCAGAGGCCACAGCCTCCTCCCACCGTTCCTCGAGCAGCTCATCCAAGGAGCCGGACTCGGCATCGGGGCCATTGACACCGTTCAGAAGCGGCGATCTCTCCGTCGGCTGATGGGACGCAGCCACTTGGTCCTCCTCGTCCGCGGGCGGCAGCTTGGTGCTGAAGAGGCGTCGATATATGCGGGCTCCCAGGCCCCGGCTCTTCTTCCGATCGTGGTGCTTGGGCGGCAGCACGTGGTTGTCCCTCAACAAGCTGCGCTCAGCGTCCCTGGACTGCTTCCTCTCCAGCGGCGTCAAGAACGGCTCGTCCATGGGCTGCTGGTTGAAGACGGGCCTGGCCGCGCCGTATGCGACGCCGCTGGGACGGCGATACATGCCATGGCCGTGGCTGGGGAAGTCGGGGTCCGAGAAGTCGCCTTCGCCAAAATCGGCGTCGTCTTCCGAACAAGCGGCCAGGTCGTTGGCCAGCGCTTGCCCAGCCAGGGGCGAGCTGGACAGCATTCGACGAGGCTCCGACCGGGAGATGGGGCCACGGTCGTTGGGGGATGCGATGGGGCGTCCGCGATCCATGCTGCATCTGGGAGGGTGACGGAGGCGACAAGTCTGGCGGCCGTGTTGGAGAGAGGGCTGCCTATGTACACGGCAGCCGCATCTCGCGCTGGAGACGAAGGCGGATGGACTCGGCAGACGAGCGCGAGAAAGACGCGGCACAGCAGTGACACAGTCGGAGAAGTTGAGATGAGAAAGTCGGCTGCTGCGGGTCCGCGACACGAGGCCTGAGGCGATGACGCTACCTTGGCGAGATCAGCGTTGCTACTGCAGGGGCAGCCTAGGCGTACCCAGGTAGGCATTACCTAATATTTACCTGGTACCTACCCAATGTCTCAGCCGAGGCGGCCCGCCATCCGAATTCCAACGCCTGACGCGCCGAGCTGCTCCCACTCCGAATGCGCAGCGCTCGCGGCGCACGGCATGCGCGTACATGCCTTGGACGGAGTACAGCCTGCCGGCTCATGCAATCACACGTCGTTTACAGATCTCATCTCCGCTGCGTGGGTTGGGTTTTGCGTAGGCACCTCGGGCACCTAGGTACCTTGGCCCGCGAGGCCCTCGGTACGCCTCCGCTGCGTCGTGGGCAGCCCGCGGGCCCCGTGGCCCCGTGCAGCCTTTGCCACCACCAGCAGTCCACGCATTGTCGGAACCATTCGCTCCGCCACCATGCCGAGCAAGCCCACCGAGTCGCTATGCCTCCCAGGTGCGACCCCAGCGGTCCCGCTCGGCGTGATTCAGCGTAGCGACCCATGGCACCTCGTGTGGCCCGTACCGTTGCAACGGCACGCTGTATGGCACGCGGACGCCGACGACGGCCTTGCTCTCTCGGGCATCCAGGCCCTCCAGCCCTTCCGCCCCGGGACTGTCAGACTTGAATGTGCCCACCATCACGCTGCCCTCCCCGTGCAACTCGGGCCACACCAAAACACCAATCTCCCAAGAGGCTATCCGCATCTCCCCCGTCGGCCTGGCCGATTCGCCCCAGGCCTGCTTTGACAGATTGGCCGACGTCAGCATTGCCCAATCAACGGTCTTCTTGTCGTTGTACCGTATGTACGTTTTAACATGCGGCGCTGCTCGTTGTCGGCCGCCGTCCAACCTTTCCATTTCCGCGAGCAGCTCTGCCAAATAGTCAGCCTGGGCACAACTACAGCCCGCCTTCGCAGCGCCACCGCAGCGCCGCCTCGGATGCTCACCTCTCCCATCTCCGCCATCATTGGCCCAGTGGTGAAACATTGGCCGCAGATACTGCAGCTGTTTCGCTTGTTGCGGTGATTGGATCTTGGTGTGAATGGAACCACCGGAAGCGTATCCGTCGAGAGACTGCCGAATCTCATCTGCCGTAGGAAACACCACTTTGAACTTCGGCCTCTTTGTGGAAGGCTTCTTGCAGGTGGCTAGGGAGCCAAACAGCGTCTTCTGGAGCCAGTCGTCTTTCGCGCCCAGCGTGGCGATGGAGGATATCTGCACTACAATCTCCGAGTCGCCGTCGACACACGGGATACACCCTAGGCACTTCTTCAGGGCATCCCAGCCCCATGCCGCCTCCGACAGGTCGTGAACGCCATGCCGTCCTGGCACGCTTGCCACCAAGGCTGCTCTGGTGCTGGAGAAGTCGTATCGACTGAGCTCATCCACCAGAGGCTTACACGTAGGCTTGCGGCTGTCGTATGACCTCAAGTAGCTGAGAAAGTCCGACTTGAACTTCTCACCACTCCCAAAGGCAGCGGAGTGTGACCCCTGACATGCACTGTTGGGCTCTGACAACTTTGGTAGCAACGGCGACCGCCAGACTGCATTGGTCATGTTGGTCCAGTCCTTGGCAATCATGTTGGCGGTATGTATGATGACCTGCGCAGTATCATCGTGGCGGAACAATACCATCATCTTTGAATGATGAGTGCCAAACATTTCCGGCATTGGAGCAACGTGGAGTTGAACATTGTCGAATTCCGAAGCGTCTTGCTGCAAAACGTCAGCAAAGCACGAGGAAGCTGGCGCTCAAGAAAGGTGCAGTGTCGCTTACCGACAGCATGAGCCTGTGAGCATCTTCCTGTTTCCAGAATCCATGGACAACATGTACCTTGACAAGGTGTCTGGTGTCCGGATCGAACGCATCCATGAGGAAGGCTATGTCGTGGAGGTAGTTGAACTCCCAGCACTCGCGTATCAGGGGGTCGCCCAGCAGGTCTTTGAGGGATACAGCATCTTGGTTGAGCTCCTCGGGGAGATCTCGAATCCAGGTGAGTTGCCAGGGCGACTTCAGTATCCTCGCCTCCCCCTGTTGATGCTTGCGCGGGGGGCTTATGGGCCTCGACAGAGAGTCGGAGGTGGAGGCTTGCTCGGCACCGTCTGTCCGTTGGCGCTTGGATGGACGGCTCATGGCCACTGCTGCAGGCTGCTCGAGAGAACCCAGGGCACCAAGTTGAGGGTTCGTGTGTTTCACGCCGTGTCTCGGAAGCATCTGCGATCACGGGACACGGAGGCCAGTTGCAGTGACCAGTGTCCACGCTTGTAATTGCAACAGTTGCAACAGCGAGCAGCCAGAGGTAGGTACGGAGCATGTGCCTGCATGGGCGAGCTGCAAGTCCCAACCCCGCGAATCCAGCCACTGGTATAATCCGTCCAACGGCCGATGCGGGTTATCCGTCGACCGTGTGCAATTAGCTTGCAGCGTGCGGGCGCAGCAAGTTGCAACACCTGACTCCTGCCGTGGCTTGGCTGTGGCTGGTGTTGAGGCTGTGGCGCGGGCCTGGCCCTGTCAGCTGGGGTCGGTTTCGCCCTCAGTCTCGCCTTGGCCGCTGCGTCCTGCTGTTGCTCGGCGTCCCTTTTGCCTTTTGTCTTTTGCGTGGCTCAGCATCCCGTCCCATCCGTTCGCATCTCACCCACCACCGGCGACTGCTGGGGCCTGCGCATTTCTATGCCTAGCACCGGTTTAGCCCTCGTTGTATTCTTCGCGAGCCGAGTCGCCCCACGAGCCGTCTCCTGAGCGGCCCCCGTCTCAGCTCGACCAACGTGGGCTGCCACGGCCACGTCTCTCCGGGACTCGAGACTGCAGACTGCCGTCGAGCGTCGACCAGCCACGGCGCCTTGCGAAACGTTGCGCTGGCCTCCCCCTCGCCGTGCCTCGTCCTCCCCTAGTCTTCCCCGCGTCCTCCCGCTTGACCTCGCTCCCTCGCTGTCTCTGATCGCCGAGCCCCCTGCGCCCGACGAGGTCACCGTCGTCCATCATGAGGCCGATCGCCCTCGCGTTTCTCGCCGGAGTCGCGGCCCTTGGTCGGGCACAGTCTCTCGGAGCCGGCGACCCCAACGCGGAGGGCAGCACGTTCAATTCGGTGGCGGTGCCGCCGTTGCTAGAACTGACACCCTTGAACTGGAAAACGGAGGCCAAGCAGTCCAGGTGGCTGCTGGTCAAGCATTACAAGTATGCCGCGAGTCTTCTGCCCGCGCGATCCTGTTGATCCTGACCAATCTACAGCCCGGGTTGCCCTCACTGCGTGACCTTTGCTCCGATCTACCAGACCCTCTACGAGTACTATTACACCTCAAAACCAGCCGACGGTACCACCTTTCTCAAGTACTACGATTTCCGATTTGGCGTGGTCAACTGCGCTGCCTATGGCGACCTTTGCAATGAGCATGACGCCAGATCAGTTCCTACGACTGTCCTATACGAGAATGGCGAGGCCGCCGAGGTAATCAGGGGTGAGAGGACTATGACCGAACTCAGCGACATCATCGAGCCCGTGCTGGAGAAGACCAGGCCCGGTTCGCGACCCAAGACCCTTGTCCTGCCCAAGCCTGGCGACAAGAACCCCCCCACGGGCGATGATGAAAAGGCCACCGAGGAGCTGCGGGATCCGACGAAGCAGGTTGACAAGCCCTCCGACAAGGACAAGAAGCTGAGCGGATCCGAAAAGTCTGATGCTGCGTTCGGGAGCGACTGGAAAGTGCCAACCGCCGGTGAGAAGGAAAAGGGAAAAAAGCCCAAGAAGCCACTGGCTACATATAACCCAGATGGCGTCTCCGCCTCACTGACTGCGGAGAGCTTCCAGAGGCTCGTCACAATGAGCCAGGATCCATGGCTCATCAAGTTTTATGCCCCTTGGTGCCATCATTGCCTGGCCATGGCGCCAACCTGGCAACAGTTGTCCAAGACCATGCGAGGCAAGCTCAACATCGGCGAGGTCAACTGCGACAAGGAGTCCCGATTGTGCAAGGACGTCAACGCCAGGGCTTACCCCACCATCTTGTTCTTCAAGGGAGCCGAGCGAGCTGAGTATACCGGCCTGCGAGGCTTGGGCGACTTTGTCCAGTACGCTGAAAAGGCCGTGGATCTGGCCAACGGCGTCCCCGATGTCGACGCCGAGTCGTTCAGGGAATTGGAGCAGAAGGAGGAGGTCATCTTTCTCTATTTCTACGACCACGCCACCACGAGCGAGGACTTCAGAGCGTTGGAAAGACTGCCTCTTGGCCTCATCGGTCACGCAAAGCTCGTCAAGACCAAGGATCCCAAGCTGTACAACAGGTTCAAGATTACGACATGGCCCAGATTCGTCGTCTCAAGAGAGGGCCGCCCGACCTACTACCCGCCGTTGACACCCGACGAGATGAGGGACCCCCGTGGGGTGATGGACTGGATGAGGTCCGTCTGGTTGCCGCTGGTCCCAGAGCTTACGCCTTCCAATGCACGCCAGATCATGGACGGCAAGCTCGTGGTCTTGGGGGTCCTCAACCACCAAGACCTGGACGCGTTCCAGAGCTCCCTTCGCGAGATGAAGAGCGCGGCAAATGAATGGATGGACCGGCAGATTCAAGAGTTCCAGCTCGAGAGGAAGAAGCTGCGAGACTCGAAGCAGATGAGAATTGAGGAGGCTGAAGACCGCGGCGACCAACGAGCGCTGCGGGCTGCCAAGGCTATTCGCATCAACATGGACAACGCTGGCCGTAAGGAGGTTACTTTTGCCTGGGTTGACGGCGTATACTGGCAGCGTTGGATTCGCACCACCTATGGCATTGATGTCAAGGACAGCGAGCGAATCATTGTCAACGACGAAGACGTGAGCTTCTTTCTCGGTCCTCGTGTGTGTCTTGGCGGGCTTGCTGACTGTGAAACAGAACCGAAGGTATTGGGACAGCACCGTCACCGGCAACTACATCCTCGTCAGCCGCACCTCCATCATGGAAACGCTCGACAAGGTCGTCAACAGCCCGCACGTCATCAAGTACAAGCTTACCGTCTCCGCCGTTGAGAAGATCTTCTTCGACATCCGCGTCGCCTTCTCCGAGCACCCCTTCCTGTCGTTTGGGTGCGTGGCCGGCATCGCCTTCGGCGCCTTCTCGTGGCTCCGCGGGCGCAACCGGAGGCGCGGCGGCCACTTTAGGCTCGACGACTCGATGGGCATCAGAGACCTCAAGGATGGCTTGTTGGGCGGCGCGAACGGCAACCAGAAAGCCGACTGAGTCGCACTGAGCGGTGCAAGAGTTGGAAAGAATGGGTTTTCGGGCAGTCTATCGCGCGGAGGAGTTGGCGCACATCATGGGGAACGGGAACCGTCGACCGTCACCAAGTCCTGGGATTGGCTGGCCTGCATGGTGTCCACGCGCGGGCAAGACGGGAGAGGACAAGGGCGGCCGAATACCACACACCGACGGCCGGCGCTTCTCCCGTGTTTCTCTTCCCCCTGTTCCCCCGCCCTTCCTCTGGATAGAAGTGCCTCTGCGGACATGGAGTTCTGGGGGTAATTCGACTGGTAAAGCTGTGTATGTCTGTATATCACTTTGGAGGAACCGCCCCCGCTTGCACATGGTAATTGTTATTTATGCTCACATTTGCTTTGTTGCCTTGATGTGCCACTTGCGTTTCCCACTTGATATGACGACGACGACGACAACGATAGGTGCTGTTTGTTATTGACTGCTACAAGAAAACACTAATCTTCTGCACCGGACAATCTTTACACAACGCCTCTCCCCGTAGTCAAAAGTAGGCTTTACGTGTAGAGCTCGTCCGTGAGGCTATTCAGCGTCCATCCCGTCTTGGCCATGCCGTCCACGTCGGCCAGGAAGTCCAGAGGCATCTCGACGAGGGTACCGCGGACACGGCCAAGGCACTCCTTCACCTCCTCCACGCCGCCGGGAAACTCGTCCCGCACAATGTGCCCATACTCGATCTTCCCCTTGCTCTGCTTCTTGGAGCTCTTTTCACCATCTTCTTCGTTACCGGGGATGGCGAAGCGGCTCTCAAAGAACTTCTCGTACTCTGCCCACGTACGGACATTGTTGTCCGGCACGGGGTGGAAGGCGCGGCGGAAGATCTCCGTGTTGGTCCTGGCTGTGAGCTCCCAGAAAGTCTGGAAGTTGGAGTGCAGAGCGTCTCGTACCAGCACATCGGCTGGAGAGCCCCAGTCGTAGCTATTTGGACACTGGTTCACGGGGTGCCAGTTGTCGTCTGGCTCGTCCCATCGCTGGTCTGGCAACAGGCCGAGATGCTTCCGGAAGACGAATCTTCGCAGCGACGTGGCAAATTTGGATGCCTTGTAGGGCCGCCCGTTCATGAACGAGGCCACCGGCGTCGGGTCCTCGATGACGACGGCAATCTCGGAGTCATGCGTGCCCAGCTGCGAGCGGTCGTTGAGGTTCGCCGAGCCGCAGATGACAAGCCGATCGTCGGCAATGAGGAGTTTGCTGTGTACGTACAGCTCCTCGCTAACGAAAGCCTGGATCTCGTCCTCGGGGTCACCATCCCAGTGCAAGTTGGCGATCCTGTGGTCACAATCCATGTAGACCGGGCTGATGGTGTCCAAGGTGTTGTCCTCGACCTTGGCCGCCTCTCGCTGGTAATTTTCGTAATTTTCTGTTGAGCCGCCTCCCTCTCCCTCTGGGCTTTTTTCGGCACCGACAGCATCATCATATTCTTTTCGTGCTTCCTCGTACGTGCGGCCGGCCCGCCCTCGGCGTCTTGCATCGTCTTGGAGGTGTTGATTCGGTCAAAGCTTCGGAGGTTGTAAAAGCCAATGAACTTGCTGGGGTCCTCAACGCCAGCTTCACGAAGCTTCTCGATGATGCTGTAGCCACCACGGCTAATCGAGAAGTATTGGAACTGCATGATGGCTCGGATTGCCAATGCGCTGTCTGCCTTGAGATGCCCGGCGAAGCCGGGTACAGCAGGCATGACTACCCAAACCCTGAAACTTTGAAACTCTCTATCGGCTTTGACGATGCGGTCGACTATGGCTGCTCCGATTTTGTTTGCGATGGGATGTTGCTCGTCGCTGCTCGCGGTGATGAAGAACTATCCTCGTCAGCGTCGTTCGGGAACTCGCCCGTCCGCCACTCACTTGGTTTTCAATGTAAATAAAGTGTTTCGCGGCTCTGATGGCATGAATGTATGCGTTTGCGATGGAATGCTCCGTCTTGTGGCCCGATGACCACATGGAGCAACTACGCAATGTCAGCCAGCCTAGCCAGACGAGCGAGACGACGAGCGAGACGCTGGGTCAACGTGCCTTCGGGTGAGCTGAACGCGAGGCATCCCACCGCCACCGAATCTATCGGCGTCGACCTTGGTGTGTCGCGCCATGAGCCTGCCCAGTTGCCTCGTGATACCTTCCAACTAGTTATTGGCAGCATGCTTGATCGCTTGGCAGGCTGTGGGTGCTTTCGTCTTTGCGAGCAGCTGGTATTTGCCTGGGTCTTTAGACTGGTACTTTCCCCCGTGAACAAAGTTCCTGAAACAGTCAGTGCCGGTGTGGATAGAACTAGCAGATGCTCAAGACTTGCCAGCGGTCAACAAAGTGCTTTACAAGGCTTCCGACGATGGCACCGTTCATGCTCACAGCCACGTCAGACCATCCCATCCGAGGCGTTCTTGTTCGGTCGACTGATACATGTCAGTTTCGCTGCGTGTAACTCGGTGGTGAAAACACATGTCGCCCTACGCTTGTTTTGGTCCCATTCTTGAACATTGAAGAAGTCCATTACCCGCGCATTGTTGTAATCTTGGCCAGGAAAGACGATGGCATCCAAGTTGCCAGGATGGGCGTCGGCAATCGGGTGGCCTAAAAGGTATCAGAGCGAGTGCCATGAGCCGGCCATGGGAGGCTTACTATTTGTATCATATCTGCCAAAACCTAGTGACGCACTGGTTAGGCAACGAAGGTTTGCATGAAGGTGCCAGAACCGGGGTCTTACACAAGTCGAGACCACCCATGAAGCCGATCTTGCGGTCGACGACGACGAGTTTTTCGTGGTGAGCCCAGAAGAGAACCACGTCCCCAGCACTCCCGTACAGAGCCTTGATTGCGCTAGATGATGCCTTGGCCAGGCCACGGTGCGTGAGGTCGTTGACCGCCGGGTCAAGCTCCGTACTGCGATCGTGCCCCTTGGGTACGTGATCAGGATACCGGAACACCGAGATGTTTGGATGAAGATTCTCGAGCGCATGCCTGGTGTGCTGCAATAGCGGGTAAGCATGTAATTGTGGATCAAAGCGGGCCGCCGTTGCTCACTCTTGAGTTCAAGGTGAGTGCCAGCTTGACTTCTTTGTACACAATCACGTAGACTTTGACGCCGCGCTCGGCTGCAGCCTTGAGCATGTTGTCGAGGCGGTATTTCTCGTTCTTGGAGGGCGGCCGACGGAGAAACACCTCGGGACTCAGCCACCAGCCGAGTATGAATATGCTCTCCCGTGCCTCTGTGCTTGAACGTTAGACGCTGGAGCTCCAAGGGGGCAGATGGCATGGACTCACGTTCGAGGGCGTCCGAGACGGCCCAGAAATAGGAGCATCCATCGACGTACCACTTGACGCTGCCTTTCGACGGGGCTGCGAAGGAGTGGAATCTGTTTGCGACATGGTCGACGGGATGCAGGTGGTCGCATATCTGGCCCAGGCGCGAGTGCGAGTGTTTCTCGCCGCCAAAGACGGCGTCGATGCCAGCGTCGACCTTTTTGAAGATATTCATGGCGGGCGACTCGGCGGCTTCAAGAGCGTAGGGGGCCTAGGAATAACGTGTATGAAGAGGTGAATGCCGACCTCTGCCCTCGGGAGCTGCCCAGGAAGGGTTGTGCCGTGCAGGGCAGAGGGCGTCACGGATGTGAATAGATGATGGGGAGATGTGATTCGCAAGCATCAGGGGGCGGGCGATTTTGATCGGTAGCCCATGCAGCGACAGGATGAAGGAGGAGCATCTGGGTATCGCAGGGCCGGCAGGCGCGAGTCCCACGCAGCTCGCCGCCTGAGGCCAGACGCTGCTGCCCTGCTGCGTTGAACAGGCAATACCTGGTAGCGAGCATGGCTGACGATGGAGAGCCCTGGATCGGGCCGCATGGCGGTTGTGCAGGCGGCTTCCAGCGCCGGCGGACGCGATGCGCTGCTTCCGCGACAGCAGCCCATTGGTTGGCTGCGCAGAAAACATCTGAAGATCCCCGTCAACCCCTGCAAGCGTGAGCCCATCCATCCCGCCCGCACGCAGTGCTATCGAGTCCGGCCTGCCGAGCCTCGAAGCTTGCTTCCATCGTCGGCCGTGAGCATCAAATGCACCGGCGTGCCCAGAGCCTCCGTGTTTGCTTGCTGCCCACCGACCAATTGCTGTCCACACGGTCTTGCAAGTCGCCTTCGCTCTGTGAGTCCTACTCCCAACAGCCCGCCACATCTGCCGGCAGGGTACGGCGACTCTGTCGTGTGCTCGCGTGAGAGGCACATGTCCTCGCATCTCCCTCCACAACGTCCCTGAGTTGGACCGCTGACCAACCCGACTGCAGGTTGCTTGGAGGCTGGAGACTTTCCGTTAGCCCCATCCAGCTCAACCTCGATTATTTGTATGGACATATCTGGCGCCCACCTCCCCCTCCACCTCCGGCCTGTCCACCTACATCTCATCCAAGGGCATATCGCGCCCGTTTGGTCGCACAATCCCTCTCCGCCGCGGCAGTTCCCCCGTGTCCTACCCAACATGTCGCATTCCGGCATCGTCATCCCGTTCGACCCCAAGGCGCATGCGCACCTGACGCCGTACCTCGCCGCCATCCACGCCTCATGCATCACCCACGACCGCGCCATGGCCACCTTTTTGCCACCTCTATCACACGAGAAGCTGCTGGCCTGGTGGAAAGAGCGAATTGCCGAAGTCAATGACGGCAAGCGGCTGATTTGGCTGCTCGTGAGCGATCTGGATCACAGCGGCCGGCCCAAAGGCTCGGAACTCATGGGGGTCGTCATGCTCTCAATGCCGTGCTCCGAGACCGGCCCGTTCCGCGGCATCGTGGAGAAGTTGTTGATACACAAGAACTTTCGGGGCAAGGGCGGCGCAAGAGCACTCATGGCCGCCCTCGAAAGCGACGCGGCGAAGCGCGGCCGAACAACGCTGGTGTGTTTCCCGGCCTCGCCGACGACATGTTTGCATTCGATGGCGACGCCATGCGCTGACGCTTGCCAAAGGTACTTGATACGGAGACGGGCAGCCCTGCCGAGGCCGTGTACAAGAAGCTTGGCTATGTCGAGATGGGCAAGATCCCCAAGTACGGCATAAGTCCAACCGGCGAGTTGAAGGATGGGACCTTTTTCTATAAGCAGCTCCAATAACAGGCCTCCGATGCGCCCCGGTGCATTTGACGAATACCAATGGCGTGACAGACCACGTCGTTGGCCGGACCCGTGACCCAAATCTGACTTGATCGTGGCCGGGCGGCCCATCCGGGGACCAGGGTTATGGAGAATTGGCGTGGAATAAGGTAAGTATCGATCAATGCCGAGGCGGAGCAACGTCAATACCTAGGTAGACGAGCTGCTGAAGAAATGACGTTTTGCCACGTGAGACATCCTGCGCGTTTCCTCTGTCTCAGCCTCGACCTCCAGGTTCCGGCCAAAATGTCTATTCTGGAGCTTGTCATCACGTCCATCCGCCAAGCGAACGAAGCTGAATCTCGTCAAACAGCCCGTCGAAACTTCGCACTTGGTGCCTGGACCCTTTTCGAGGGAAGCTCCACTCGTGTACGAATGAGGAACCGAGCCGAGACGCATCCTCACCGAAGCTCCTTTCGGAGGACGCCGCCGCTGTTAGTTGCAGGGTCTAGGCACCGCGAGATCGATATCTAGGTACCGAGACGAGTACGAGCATCAGGCTGTCAGCCAGATCAGACTGGCGCTAGCGCCTCGGCACTGCAGCTGAATTGGCCTACCACAGCGCAGCGCCCGGCCAGGTGGCCTGCTGCGGCGAAGCTCGAGATGATGGGATGGGCTGGCGGAGTGTTGCTGGATGAGGCAGGCGTGGATGGAGCCGTGGACGGAGTCCCAAAAGTGCATTTCGCCGGTGTTATTTAAACGCTCGACAGCCCGCCGTCCTGCGAAGCAGCTGTCGCTTGGCTGTTTGATCAGGCACAGCGCTTCGGAACGTCGCCAGCTAGCAAACATGTATCGCGCGGCCTCCTTGGTCCCCATTGCAGCGCTGGCTCAGCTCGCCAGCGCCGGCCTGTACCCCGGCATCACTCCCGACAACCACACTTGCGCGCTGGGTATGCGCCAATCCCTACGCCTTGGAAATGTTCTCGAAGCTGACCGAAGCCGCCGTCTTCAGTTGACCCCGTGCTTTCCTGCTCCTGCAAGGCCAAGCCGGACAAGGTTGCGGATACCTGCTGCACCGAGACGTACGGAGGGCTGCTGGTGGGTTGGGCCCCGTTGGCAGGGTAGACCGCAGCGCTGGCTAACAAACTCGGGCAAACAGGTCGCCACCCAACTCTGGAGCACCTTTACCGGACTCGAGAGCAAGGGGCAGGTCTATCCCAAGGACTCTTGGACAATCCACGGTCTCTGGCCTGGTAAGTAGCTGCCATTGATGTCGCAAACCGCCGTCGTGGGTGCTAATTCATATCTGCAGACTTTTGCAACGGTATGGCGCATTTGAAATCAGACCATGGGCAGCAATACCTGACAGAACCACCCAGGATCGTACACGCAGTACTGCGACCTGAGGTGAGTAGCGCGAATCGACCAGCTCCAACCTAGCGCCCTCGCTGACCCATGTGTAGCCGACAGTACGATCCCAAGCCGGCGCCAAACACCACTGATGGGACGCCGCATGGCACCCCAGTCCCGCCTTACAAGGGCGAGTCGATTGACAAGTGGTTCAAGCCGTATGGCAAGTTGGACTTGTTGGCATACATGAACAAGTACTGGGTCAGCCAGTACGACCCCAACTGGGTCTTCTGGGCCCACGAGTTCTCCAAGCATGCCACTTGCTATTCCACTTTCCAGACGGAGTGCTTCGTAAGAATCACCCGTTGCCATCACCCAAAGTCCCCTCTAACCGATGATGTGTTTCCAGGGTCCGAAAGCTGCCGAACATGCCGATCTTTTCGAGTTCTTCGAGACCGTCATCACCTTCCAGCGCACACTCCCCACCTTCGAGTGGCTCTCCAACGCCGACATCAAGCCCTCCAACAAGACTGGATACACGCTCTCTGATATGCAGCAGGCGCTCACCAAGGGCTTCAGCCTGGTGCCCTTCCTCGGGTGCTCCGGCCCCAAGTACAACCAGACCGCCGCCGGCAAGGGCTCGCTGGACAACGGCCGCACCGTGCTCAGCGAAGTGTGGTACTACTACCACATCTACGGCCGCCCGCAGAGCGCCCACGGCAAGAAGCTGGCGGCGGATGCCGCGGGCGGCAGCCTCACGACTTGTGCCAAGACCAAGGGTGCCGTTTGGTACTATGAACGTGTCAAGGGTAGCGAGCAGTAGAACATGGCACATGCGTATCATGGGGAACACGAGAGCGTAAGGCGCCATGTAGCGAGGCGTAGATAAGAATGTGCTTATTACGATTCTCTGCTTTGTCCATGAGTAGACCAACAATATCGAGTGCCACTTTGCAAACTCTAAGCCATGGCAGTCGCTTCATTCTGTATCCGCTATAGAAGGTGGCACTCCAGATCAGCCCCTCTTCCGTTCGCTGCTCGCATGTTTCCTACATCCGTAACGCCGCTGATCAAGGCAACTCCCTCTATGGACCAAACTTTTTATATGTACCGCTCACTCGTCGTCAGCCAGCTCCTCGACCTTGGGCGCCACGTAGTTGCGCTGCTGCGGCTCGCCCGTGTTGATCTGTGTGTTCGTGCCCGTAGTCGTCGCGGTAGTCGGCGCCACTTGTCCCGTGGAGGCAGCAAAGGCTGCGTTAGGGCCACAGCTCGCCAAAGTTGTCTTGGCCTTCTTCTTCGTCTTCTTCTTTATCTTCTTCTCCTCGGCGGTCTGCGAATAGCGTTAGTTGATGTCAGGGCTATGCCGAGATGCGGCAGAAGCTTACCTCATGCCAAGCCCAGACGGGCCGGAAGCTGTCCATGAACGAGACGTCCTCCCACAGGTTGGGGTAGAGCCATAGGCCGGGCGGAACGACAAAGTAGGTGATGCAGAATAGGATAACGCGGAAGATGGCCATGAGGAAGAACAAGCCCAGGAGGCACAGCAGACCCCAGCTGAGGTAGTAGACTCCTTGGCGGAGCTTCAACGGCCAGAGCGGGTACAGAACAATGATGAAGATGATGACGAGGGCCAGGAGAGCGTACAGCTGGCGCTTGAACTGGCTGCCCTCCCACAGCCAAGCGTAATACATCTCCTCCTTGGCCTCCTGCTGCTGCTCGATGCGGACGTTCCACTGGCCCTTTACGCGCTTGGGCTTCTTGCCGTCGGCGTCACGCTCGGGTTCAAGTTTGGTGACGCGCAGGGCGAGCATGCTGAGGGGCAGGAGCTTGAATGCGTTCTCGAGAGTGGCCCGGTCGGTGATCTCGGGTAGCAGGGGGTTCTTCTTGCGCGCCTTTTCGTAGGCGGGGGACTGCAAGGCTCGAAGGGCGCGCTTGACTATCAATAAGTTAGCAGCCGTTGCCGTGCATTGGGAAGCAGAGTTCGTGGGCATACCTTTGAACATGTCCTTGCGCTCGCCGTTCAGGATACAGGTACGCGGCTTCATGTCCTGGCCCTTCAGGAAACTGGCGACAGCAAGGGCCTTTGGGTTCGGGGGCCCGGGTGTGATGGGCTGAGGCTGGCCCTGGTGCGGATGCGGGTGGCCGTGTCCATCATGGTCGTGGTCGTGACTGCAGCCCTCATGATGTTGGTGTTGCGGCGGCTGCTTCTGCTGCTGCATCATGCGCATGCGCTGCTGCTCCATGGCCTGTTTCTTGATGTGCTCGATAAACTCGGGCACCGTCATGCCCGCCTTCTGCGCATCCTCTGCCACCCGGCGCTGAATCTCCGCCACCTGCTCGGGCGTCGGGCGCTGCGCCCCCCCCGGTGGCACCTGGCCAGGAGGAAACGGTGGCGGCGGCTGTGACATGGTGTTCTGCTATTCGTTCGGGGAAGAAGAAATATAAAGTCCTGATGTGCCTGAACAAGAGGAGAGTGGGATCAAGTGCCTGCGACGGCAGTGGCACGAGGGAGTCGGGGGCTGCTGCAGGACCCGTTGTGTGAAGGTTGAGATGCCGCGCAACTGACGACAAGGTGTTCACTTCCAGGTATTAATATGGCCCTGTATCGGATCGTTAATTGCCCGCGGTCCGGGGTCATGACAGTGCATTATACAGTGCACAGTGAAATTCGCACTCCGGATTTGATGTCACGGCCGCTTGGCATCCTCGGCCTGCTCCATCACGCAACGTCTGCCGCCACGATGGGCGACCGACTCACGCAGCTGCAGGATGCTGTTGACCAGGTACTACCCGGATGAGTCGCGAAACCGAGCAGCGAGCAGCGAGCAAGCGTGCGCTGACTCTAACTACAGCTAGCTCAGCAGTTCGTCGCATGTTTGCACTTTGTGCACCGGCGACACGATCTCGAGACGCTCGGTCCCAGCGACAAGATTCGCGATGTGAAACAAGAGCCACAACAAAAAGAAGGTTGGTCTCGGTATATCTACGCTATGTAACATTTCTCTGTACGGGAACTGACGAGGGATGTAGTGGATCCGCTTCCCGCCGACGAGTTTCAAGCCGGCCTCAAGGAGCTTTCGCGGGACCTCATCGTCAAGGAACAGCAGATAGAGTACCTCATCTCCTCGCTGCCCGGCCTCGACAATAGCGAAAAGGACCAAGAACGAAATATCAAGGATCTCGAAGAAGATCTCAAGGCCGCCGAGGCGCAGCGACAGGAAGCGCTCAAGGAGAGGGACCAAATACTGTCCGAGCTGGATGCTGTTATCCGCAGTATCCGCCGGCCCTAAGCGCAGTCTGCCTTGGGCTGGGGATTTCGTGTTTGACTGTGGTTTCTGCGGGCTGCATAGCGCGGAGTTTGGATTGACATGTTCTGGGCAACGAAGACTCAGGAATACCAGGGTTGCAACGGCTAGTTGCGGCAAGGATATTCGTTGAATGAAATCTATCATTAAATGCGTCTATGGTGCTATCATGAGCTGTATCTCAACCGCCTTCTCGTTTATTCGCATTGACGCGGCCTGGTTCTACGGTACTGCGCCGTTACGCCGAGGTCGACTTGAAGAACTGGGGATAGATGTCTCGCAGCTCTCGCAAGTGTCGAATCTGATGTTGCGAGGCTGGTGTCTTCGGGGCCGGCAGATCTTCTTCGACGAGGTGAGCGGCCGTCCAGCCAACCTCCTTTGCTTTCACACAGTTTTGGTACGAATCGTCTAGTGGGGTTAGATTGAATTGCAACGGAAGGGAGGCTGCAGAGAGAACGTACCAACGAAGAAGCAGTCTTCAACTCGCTCAACACCGGCCTCCCGCATGCCCTTTTTGTACATCTCCGGGTGGGGTTTGCAGATCAAAGGCTGCTCCCCGTAGTCGCAGTAGGTCAGCCCGTCAAAGAGGTCCTCAATGCCCAGCAGCCGCACAACCCTCTTGCCGTGGGTCATGTAGGCGTTTGTGAAGAGCCAGACGGTGACCTTGGACTTGTCAATGTCCTCGAGCAGCCTGCGCAGCTCCGGGTCCGGCTTGATGACGTCCTCCAGCGGCAGGGCGTCGTCGACCTTGGCGTTGTAGTCGAGGGGGTCGATCTGGTGGTGGCGCACGAGGCCCTCGATGGCCAGGCCGTAGTTGGTGTAGTACTCCCTGTGCAGTCTCACGGCCTCGTCGAAAGGGATGTCCAGATGCTTCACAAAGTACTGGTCGATGAGCTCTGCCATCAGGTCATGGACCTTGGTGCCTGCAGGTGGCTGTCAGCAATGAGTGAGTCACGTCTCAGCCGGGAGCCGCTCACTCCTCGGGTAGAGGCAATTGTCGATGTCACTTGTTTGGCAAGGTCAGATTGACGGGCGAGAAACGGCATGGAAGGGTTCTGCGCACAAGAAGAGGACCGGCTTGCCGGTGCTGGTCCCGTTGATGGCGGCCATGGCCACTGTGGTTGGGTGACTAGGTCCGTGACAGGGTTGCCGAGGAGACCTAGAGATTCCAACTGTGCCTGGAGGCTGAGGCCAAAGCAGCAAATCAAGTCTGGGAATGGTACCGATCCAGGCAGGTACGGACGAAAGAGGCATGTAAGGTCGCTGGCTGGTTCTGAATTGATCCGGCAGCTGGCGCTGGAGATTGGCGGCCGGCGCACGTTGTTTTGTACGGCGCGGCGACACGGCGGCGGCGGCCGGCCTCTGCCGCCGAGCTGGGCCCAACCAATTACTCGTGCCGCGAGTCCAATCTTTGCAGCCTCGGAATCGTGCACCCCGAGTTTACAGCATGGAAAAGAAGGCTGCAAAGTGCATACAGAAGCTCATCGCTAGCATATAGAACTTTCTAAAGCGCCTCTAAAGTCTGCCGTTTCACAGATACGTGATGTGCAGCTCTCCACGGCTGTCTCCCAAATAGGCAAGGAATTCTGCCGCTCACACCGCCTAATTATTATTAGTACTACTCCGTAATATTGCAAGCTTGGGCCTCTCTCGCCCGAAGAACTCGTCTCCTGTCACAGCCTCGACGCAAAGCCACCATCGCCATGCACGCATTGCTGGAGCGTGCCCATGGCTAAAACTGCGGGCTACCCTATTGTGCGCTGAATGCCCTGGCGCATGTGTGTGCCTTCACAGCGCTGTCTTCAGCTCTAGCCGCGAGCCCCGTGCCGGTTGGGAGAGCATCAAGTGAAGCGGCCGCGCGACATCCTGCGGCCATGGCTCAGGACGAAGCCACCCGGGCGCCTGTGGGCGCGGCCAACGCACCAGCTAGGCTCACGGACAGAGAGGCCTACGAGATCCAGCAGTACGAGAAGATTGTGCAGCTTCGCGACGCGATTCTCTCGGGAACCCATCGCTCCATCAAGCCTCCCGACAACCCTCAGAGCGCTTTGGCGCAATCCTTTCTCGGGTCGGCGAGTACAGCTGCCCGTGCTGCCCATGCAGGAGTCAATGATAGTCATCACAGGGGCCTGCAGTCGCCGTCGACGTCGAAAGCAAAGAACGGCGGTCTCGGGGCTGTCGCTATTGCTGACGGCGGCAGTGCTCCTGCGCCACCTGTCAACCCACAGCCGTTTGGAGCTGCGAGGACGGAGATCAATCCAATCCTGCTCGAGAAATCCGTCGAGCTCGTCAGGGCTGAGCTCGCTCTTCAAAGGCAGAGGCTCGAACGTGCTTTGCGAGACGAGGCCGAGCAACGGCGTGTTTCCAAGATCCCCCAGGCGGAGCGATACTCTGACCTCGATCTCTCGGACGTGCTGGACAAGGCTCTGACCCTTGTTCCAGCAGTCGCTGCTCCAACGCCTGCTGGTGAAGACTTGACTGCTAATAATGAAGCCGCAAGTGATTCTTTTGACGACGACACATTTTACTCCTCACAGCATGGCACTCCTCACTCTCACATGACGTCGCGAATCCGCAACGAGTCAGAAGAAGCTTTGGGCTCGAATGCGTTACACCAGAGTTCCGCATCCACACCGCACCCCGCCGACGAGACGCGACCCGCCGACGAGACGCGCGATCAACGGGCCCAAGATGCGACGGACCCTCGGATCGCTGGCTCGGCACGGCCACACGAGAGCCGGCAGGATTTGTCCACGGGCAGTACAGGGGCGTTGCCTCCGGCTAGCATTGTTCCTGGACTGAACAACTACACCGAGGCGGGGAACGTCTCGACTCAACCGAGTCAAAACACCACCAGCGGAGAGCCAAGTCAGTCCGAGGACTCTGGAAATCTGGAGTACGAGCCGGGAGCAGGCTTTGCCCTGAACTCGGCTCAGCAACAGAGTGCGTCCTACATCGACAACCATCCTCCATCCCCACTTATACGAGGCCATGCTCTACAGCCAGTTGCGCCCCAGCCGGCCCAGATTTCTCCTTTGGCCGTCTCAGGACGGGGGCAAGACGCTGTCAATCCGGCCGTGCAGCATACAAGGGGTACGCCAGCACAGGTCGCCGCTCTCAGGAACGAGATGTCTGCTGTCACTAGCCCTGACAGCTCATCCCAAGGCGGACGGGGTTCAGACAGGAAGAAGGGGAAAAGGAAGAAGAGAAAGGCGGACCGGCAAGCGCCGGAGATCGAGGCCACCCCTTACATCAAGCCCGAGCCCCGGTCCCCATCGCCATTGACGGCTCCTCCGTATATACGGGCCAACAAGCGTCAACGGCACTCTCAGGGCCAGGTGATTGAACTTGAGTATGAGCCACGATACGAACGGCCTCTTGCCCTCGGCCCGGATGCTCAGTACCTGACGCGCCCATTCAGAGATGAACGCGTACCTCTAGGCTATGAGAGTTCCGGCGCCTTCCCCCAGCGCGCCGCCGGCACCGCCGTGGTCAACGACCCGAGGTATGGCAGGGAGTATATCGACGACCGGCGGATACCTGGCGATGGTCGCTATGCGCTGCCGGGCGCTGTGCCACTGCCATACTCTCCAAGTGTGGCGTATCCCGCGCGGCCGGTTTCGCAGGCCTTTGCGAGTGATGGATATCGGGAACCCCCGCGCTCCTATCGTGACTACCCTGAAGGGGGTCGCGTGAGCGTCCGGCCCGATGGCGACTCATTCACAGGGCCTCCGAAACCGGTTCCGCCCACGAGGGTGGTGGACGCATTTGGTCGTGAGTATTTCGACCCGTCACATCCTGCCGTCCAGCGTCCGACTGCTCCTCCAATTGCGCCTGGCGAGCCTGGTGTCGTGTACGAACGACTGCCTCCGAGAGCCGTCTCCCGTCATCCCGGCCCGGAGCCCTACGGAGACGGCGGCGTTGTCTATGGGGGGCCGACGCCCCCCTATGCAATGCCCAGACGCATCGTGACTCAACCCGAGTATGCCTCTTATGATTACAGAGACGGGCCCCCTAGAGAATACTCCGAACGGCCGATGACACAGTCTGGAGGCTTCATCGAAGTCAGGGGGCCGCAAGAACGGAGATACGTGGATCAGGCGCCGCGAGGATATGCCACGAGAGCTGCGAGCATGCTGCCGGTGGAGGCTGTACGATACGAGGTCCCGCAAGGATATGGGCGAGTGCAAAGTGTGCGACCCGAGGCGCCAGGACGAGAATACGCTGCCAGCGTGCACCCAGAGATGCGCCGAGAGGCTATGCAGCCGTATGCTAGGGAGTATGCGGCGCAGCCCATGGAGAAATACCATCAGCCACAGGCGCGGGGAGCAGATGAGATTGCCTTCATCGAGCGCCCGCGAGGGGCGACGCAGGAAATTGTATATGCGGATGATGTGCGGCGAGAGGTTTACCGTTGAAAAAGAGAGTCCAGAGGACGGATGACAAGAAGCAACATGGGTATATAATAGGTTGTGCGATGTGATATCAAGAATGCACAAAATAGCGTAGCCAGACGGGTGGGTGGTCGCCTCGATACCCCTGAATCAAACCTCCACCATGTTCGAATGAGACTGTTTTCTGGAACTCGGGACGATTGTGATTCCACGCTTTTACGGCAATGAGAGCTGGACTGCCACGATGTCTGCTGGCTACCTAAGGCGCCTGGTTCGTGGCACTGGCATTGTCGCTTGCATCTTATAGGCCAGGAGGAGAGTTGTTGGTTGATATGTCTTGCGAGACCCTGCTTCCGTTACTCAGACCAACGTCCTCTTCACAGTGCCGGACCCTTGGGGCGCTCTGAGGATTCATGGACGAGGCAAGATGCCAAATGTGGAGCTTTGTGGCATTGTCAAGATCACAACAGAGCCGAAGAACGTTAGCCACTCGCCACCTTGGCTCTGGAGAGATCCAGGACAATACCGTCGCGTCGAGGCGGAGGAGACACGGCGCGGAGCGTTGCCGACGTGCTACGGCTCCGTCCCTGTTTTCTCCTGGCAGTTTTGGGACGTAGGGTGTTGGGCATTGAGCGAGTGCCCGAGCGCTCTGCGACAATTTCGCCATTGGTGGGAGATGAAGAAAAGGGAGACAAGTGGCAATGAGGAGCTGTTGACCAAAGTCTTCAGCAGGGATTTCAGGGGGTCAGCATCCGAGATAGCCAACCGAGGGTCTATGAGTGAGAATGGCGAGGTGTTGGGATGTCTGGCGCGGGGAACGCACAAGACCACGTCTCGTACGATTCCGAGAGGACGATCACGACACGGACCATTACGGGTAATGATGTGTACCTACCTAGGTAGTTTGGTGGGTACGACGGAAGGCCAAGCAACCTCAGTGGTGGAATGCTCGGGGCACGAGGAACGACAGCGGCCGGCGGTGCTCGAAACCCATCTGAGTGGGGATCGTGAGGGAAGATGGTCGTGGGCCAGGCACGAGGGCTCGTACGTACGGGGCTCGCTGTCGAAGTGACGAGGGAGGACTGGGCCGAAGCTGAGCTGTGCGCAGCGCTGTTGCAAGTTGGTCAACTTGGCAAGCCGAGCTTGGTTGCCGGAATGCAGGGCAGCAGGGGAACAGGCTTGGGCGGCGAGACAAGCAGCAGATGCGAGCCGCCCTGTGCTCACCTTGGCAGATGGGAGACAGGCCTGGAACCCTTGAAAAATGCCAGACGGCGTGTGCCTCGCTGGCGTTGCACGCGGTGCTGCTGTCTGCAGGGAACTGGAGGCAGCCAAGTCAGCGCATGAAGCCGTGTTGAAGCAGCAACCTTGGAAGGGCAGGGATCCAATACAGACACGGGACCCCGTGCATTTAAGCGACACGCGGCCCCGTGTCAATTATATAAGCAACACTCAACACCACAAAGGCATCATCGTCATCACCATCATCATCATCATCATCATCATTAAGCAAAGCTGAAAGTGAGTGTCTTCGGCGGCGATACCTACGAGGCGGCGATGCCTGCGAGCCCGTAATGCCTGTATACCTGCGAGCCTGTAACGCGGCGACGGATATCCGCCGCACGGACTCGCATCACGTGATGCGAGGCACGCCACCCTTTCGGTGGCCGCGCCACCGAAGCTTCAGTCCTGCTTGCAACACCTACCTAACTGCAGGCCCGTCTGTGATGCCTGCGTACCTGCGAGCCTGCGAGCCCGTAATGCCTGCGATACCTGCAATGCCTGTGAGCCTACGTAGGTACCTACGAGCCTGGGAGCGTTAGCCTAGCTAACGAACGACGTATCGACGATAATACATCTATCCATCGTAGGCATCGCAGGCACCGCAGGCATCGCAGGCACCACAGCCACGCAGCCACGCAGGCATTACGGCCTCATAGGTATCGCCGCCGAAGACACTCACTTTCAGCTTTACTTAATGATAATAATAAGGACGATAATGCCTTTATGGTACTGCGTATTGAGTGTTGCTTTAGGTACATACCTAATTAACACGGGGCTCCGTGTCTGTATTGGATCCCGGAAAGATACGGCCAAGCAGGCTGAGTAAAACCTCGGGCTGGACTAGCGGATAGGCTGAGATGACTCGAACCTGCATTCCGCGACGCAGAAACCTTGAAGCAACACCCTCGCTTGTTGTATTATGTGGCTGTTGACTCGGGGCGCTTTGGTATTCTGCAGCTGAGAGCTCTCGGTGCCCGGGTCTCCACATGCCCGTTGGCGGTGGTCAGAGCTCCTGGACCTCGACAGGCGACATGAACGCTTGCCGTGGTTTATCACAACACCCTTGCTTGAACGCAAATGATTCCATCGACGAATGGGCGAGTGGTGAGGCTCAAACACTCGCAGTGGCAGGCTCGGAGTCTCAGCCTCCGACACCGTGGCCTCACGGGGCAGGCCTCCGGAGGGCCTTGGAAGAGCCCTTTTGAACACCGCAGATCTATGCACTACGTATCTGCTGGCCGGCGATCGGTGGTCCAACACGAGCGAGCGCTGCGTGTTGCGCCGAGACGTACCGGCAGTGTGTACAGTGTCTTTCGCCGCCGCATTCCGTGCCGATCACGCCCTATGAGTGCGCAGGCCCTGCTTATCTCGCCGTCGTAGCGACTCGTGAGCTCGTTGGTCTCGTGGCTCTCCTCCGCCCGTGATGCTGATGGCGACGGCAGTATTAATACAGGGCACATACCTACCTAGGTAGGTAGGTACTTGACACCAGCCAGCGGTCCCTGCTCGCGCTGGTGTACCTGACGCCGGGTCCCACCGCACGCCCTGGCATCTGCCACTCAGCGGGCTGGAACTGGCAGCTGCCGCGCGCCATCCCAGCGGGCACCCACCCACTGGCTGATTCCTGGCAGGCTTGGTCAGGTATTACTCGTTGGTTGGCCCAGGCCTGTTGGGGCCTCAGCTGGATTGGACTCGATCACGGCAAGGGAAGCGATACGAATCCGAGTCGCAGTCCCACTCGCTCGTCAGGTATGGAAGCCTCCTCGTGGCTGCCTCGTCGCGTCCTGCCCTGCGCTGCTGCTTCAGCGCTGCTGAGCCTGACGCTGCGCTGCTGGTGGCCCTTCACACTGCTGCTGCTCCTCCACCTCGCACTCCTCTCCTCCATTCTCTTCCTCTTCACCACCGCCCAGCGCACTGAGGAGAAACCTGGAAAGAGCCCGCGCGCCAATTCTTCCTTTTTCGTTTCCCCCCTTCCCCCAGCTTTTGTTTCTTCCCGCGGCTTCCTCTGCGATACCCCCAGCCGCCATTTCTCTTCGTCTGCTGCTGCTTCTTTCGCTTCGTTGCCGACGGCCTGCATTCCCGGATACCCTCGCAGCCGCCACCCCGTCCGCTCCCTCACGCACGCTGCGGCGCCGCCGCCCTTCCGCCCTTCGCTCGACGACGACTCCTCCCGTCGCTCGCTCGCTCACCACCATGAATAAGCTGGCCAACATGCGTCACTGGTCCGAGAGGATGAGCCCCAACTTCGGCATGGGTCGTCCCAACATGCCTATGAACACGCTCAACCCGCACCCCAAGAGCGCGGCACAACCGGGAGGCCCCCTCAGTTCGCCGCAGGCCGCCGATGCCACGATCCACTACGCGTTCAACGTCCCCTTCGCCTCTGACCTCGCCGGCCCCAACACGGAGGATATTGTGCACGCTACTACCGACGCTGTCCTCCGATGGACGCACCCCGAGGACGCACCCGATGACGTCCAGGTGCACGAGCTGCCAATCCACGTCCAGAATCAAGCCAACCTCCAAAAGCTTTGCAGTGACGTGTCCGTCGGAGCCCTACCGATCGAAGCACACGTACTCGCGTCGTCACCAAAGAATGGCAAGGGGCCGCAGGTCACCACCGTCTTTCTCTCGGGGTCCCCCGAATTGGTACACAAGAGCCGGGAAACCATTTTGAACGGGATCCCCATCTCCATGGTACGCTGCGTGGCACTCTCAAATGTGCATTCGCAGAATGCTGACAGGCCCCTAGCGATGCACGATCATCGACATTGATGGAAAGCTGGTCTGTGACCTCAATGCCGGTGTGCTCAAGAAGGCTGCCGTGGACACCCTCGACAAGATTTCCGCCTACTGCGGTGTAGATATCTTCTTGCTCGGCCCCAAACTGACCCCAATGGTGGATGGAATGATGGGCGAGTCGGAGATGCGGATAGACCAGCGATGGCGAGTTGCCATTTACGGCGACATCCTTGCGTCGGAGCATGCAAAGGCTCGTGTCCTGATTCATATCGACACACTGGTACGACTGCTCTCCCCGAATCCTATTCTCGTGATAGCCCGGTACTAAACATGGCGATAGCTCGGTCGAGTTGTCGATGTTACCAAAGTCGAATTATCCCTCCACCAGCTTGTCTGTGGCAGGCATCGGAAGAACATCAAGTTGATTGAGTCCTCTACAGGCACCGCCATCTACTTCCCGCCTCTGTTCTCTCAGATGTACCGATACTGCCCTCCGACTGCAATCCGCCGTGACCCTGCCGAAATCTACATCACCGGCGAGAGCCCTCAGGCGATCGAGTTGGCAAAGCAAAGGTTGCACGAGACCGTCTCGCGAATCCGGCTCTACGTTAAAGACGTGACCATTCCCGCTGCCAAGATTGATAGCATACTGCTTGATCGACTGGACAAGGTTCGCAAGATCCTCGAGGCCAACGGAACCTACGTCATGTTCCCCCAACTGGCTTGCCAGCGCACCATGGTTCGAGTGCAGGGAAGCGAGGGGCTTCCGGTCGAACGCACCGTGCGAGAGCTCATGTCCTTGGTAGGTGACTTCTGTATATAGTCTACGTTTGGTGGAAAGCTAATTCGACCCCAGGCTGGCCAATTCTATGGCGCTGGATGGTACACGCAGCAGTCTGATCAGAAGCAGCTTCCTGGTCCCGTTGACATTAGGGCCATGCTTGGCGACATCTGCGCCAACTCGGACGCCGATTTGTCGTTTGACAAGATGAGCTTTACTGTCACCGGTTCCGATGACGCCGTCAAGTCCGCCTTGACCGTCATTTCGGAGCTCCGATTTGTGACACAGACTCCGTACCAGATCCGCGTCAAGATTGAGCTTGCCAATGAGCACAAGGAGTTTGTCAGTGGCAAGAAGAACGGCAAGATCAACAAGATCATGGGCCAGAGTCAGTTTAGCCACGGTCGAGCAGCATACCGGGCCCTCGGAAACTAACGTTCCGATAGGCAACGTGCAGATCATCTTCGACGGTTTCAACGAGTACAACTTCAACATTGACGTCATGGCTGCCAGCTACGACTCGATGAAGCAGGGCCTCACCTTGGTGGAGCAAGAGATGCCTGCGTCCATCTCGTTCCATGTTCCCGACCAGTACCACAAGCGAATCATCGGCATCGGTGGTCAGCACATTCAGCGAATCATGAAGAAGCATTCGGTCTTTGTCAAGTTCTCCAATGCCATGGATAGAGGTGAGCACTCGGCTTGTCGGTCTTGGGCTTATTGCTTACCAAGTCCTAGGAGGCATGGGTCGTGAGGATGACGACGTCAAGGTTGACAACGTCATCTGCCGCACGCCTGCCCGTAACGCTCAGAATCTGGATGCGGTCAAGAACGAGATTTTGGAAATGGTCGACCGAGCCGTATGTAGTGGCTATGCCTCTCTACTGAGGGTTTGCTGACCCGTTTGCCGCAGGATTCCGAGTACACCACTCAAGTCGCCAGCGTTGATCGGCTGTACCACCGAGAGCTTATTGCTCGCCTCCCCGCGATTGACGAGCTGGAGCAAAAGTACAACTGCAAGATCAACTTCCCCAGCACCGAGGAGGCGAGTGACGAAGTGACGGTCACCGGCCCCCAGTGGCAGGTGCCTCACTGCGTGGATGAGCTCTTGGGCATGGTCCCCGACAAGCACGAGTTAGTGCTTACTCGCAGCGCCGAGATTGTCAAGTTCCTCGAGTCGCCCGAGTTCGCCACCGGCCTTATCACGAAGCTGAAGGCTCAGTACGAGGTGGAAGTGACGGTCCATCAGAATTCAGAGGAGCTCGCCGAGGATGGCTCTCCGACCATCACGCTGGTGTGGGGCTTCACCCGCAACAACGCAGGCGGCCTCCGAGACGCCATCGACTTCCTTCAGGCGCAGCTTGCGGCGGCGAGTGTGGAGCCCACCATCGTCAAAGGATCCATCCCACGGCCCAAGTCTGATTCGTTTGAGGACTCGCTGCAGTACTTTGACTCCAAGCTTCTCCAGCATGCGCCTGCTTCTGTCGCCGCAGACTCGCCCATCAAGGCCGCTTTCGGCGCCGAGGTTGCTCGCGAGCGTAGCAGCATCCTCGACCGGCTCCGCAAGCCGGGGAGCATGACGTCCATCTCGTCCTTTCTCGACCGCAGAAAGAACAGCTCGAACTCGGCCAACGGCAACTTCTTCAAGGGATCAAGCAACGTGTCCAAGTCGTCGCTCATTTCCATAGAGTCCACCCGCAGCTTCAACGCTGATCGAAACCCCTGGAACGATAGCGGCGTGAATCTTCCAGATGATGACCACCCCTGGGCCCCGCGCCCCATCAGCAAGCACACCGACAGCAAACTGGCAATCCCGCTGGCCGGCGATGTAACGCCACGCCATGGCGCCCGCGCGTCCGGAGACAGCGGCCGCCCTTCTACTTCCCATTCTATGAATTCAGGATACCCCGGCCCGATTGGGCCTTTCCGTTAGATTCCCCTGACTTAGAACCTCTACATGCGAATACCCCGGCTGGATATACCCTGGCGTAAAGTATACCCTGGAACGTCTGATTGTTCGTCAGCCGGCTCCAATTTTGTTCTGAGTGCCTTTTTGTTGCTGCTTCGATGTTGCTTTTGAGAGTTTGTTTGCCCTATCATCACGCCGCGGATGTCTACGAAATTTGGTTTTTGGTTACTGGATGGGTGGTGTCGCTCTTGATGACTTGACGTCCACTCCTTATACCCACATGCGCGACCAAAGGTCGAGAGAAAAAATGAAAATACCCCCGGGGTGGCTGAACAAGAATGATCTGGTTGGCAATTGAAGGACGGATGTGTTTGCAAGACGTGGCGCAGAGAAGGTATGTCACAGAGAAGAAGCTTGTCCTGTGGGAAGAGGCGCTGCATATACACCGAGTCTGTGCCGTGGCATTCCTCGACGGAGACATTGTGGTTTCCTAGACATGACAGAGGACAGAGACATGTGCATGTCGCAGCTTATGGATGATTGGCGTGGACGAACGATACGAAGTCATGGAAGCTTAAAGGCCATTATACCCGTATCCACGAATCTGCACATCGTCTGCTAAGCCTGTTGAACTGTGTCGTGACGTTTTTGGGCAGTGTCATATTGGGATTGTGGGTGTTGACTGGCATCCCTCCTCTTAATACTCATCAAGATGTTGTGTTTGCTGACTTGACTCGACTTCAGAAGTAAGGAAAGACATCTGCCCACTGCGGTGTATCATACCTGCCTGTGGCAACTCTCAAATACTGACAAAGGCCTCGACGATGAAGATAAGAGCCAGGAATAGACTATATTCGCAGACAGAGACAACGACTCCCAAACTGAAGCTCTGGGCCAAAGGCTTCTTTCCGTCCATCCACTTCTCCCAGAAGGGGTCGAGGGCGACCCAGCGCGCGACGGCCCAGCTTCTTGAAACCGCCAGGACATCCTGCAGGTCTTGCAATTGTAAAAAGGCAACCGGCAGCTTTGGGTTGGACGCGCTGCTGTATCTTTGTTTTGTTGGTTGAGGGCTTAGCCCATGTTGCAGGACGCGGGG
Organism: Tolypocladium guangdongense; assembly: GCA_022114105.1. Taxonomy (NCBI): domain Eukaryota; kingdom Fungi; phylum Ascomycota; class Sordariomycetes; order Hypocreales; family Ophiocordycipitaceae; genus Tolypocladium; species Tolypocladium guangdongense. Next base: position 2,014,846 of record NRQP01000001.1, on the reverse strand, counting down.
TCGATGTCACCAGGGAGCAACTAGTCGGGTTAACGGTGTAAGGCAACCGCGAGCTGCGTTTCGATAGCTTCTCTTGCTGCCTGGGCATGCGTACGGACTGCGAACTGAGGTGACTGGATCATGAACTCTTCGTTCTGCAGGCCCCTTCTCCCAAGCTCGTGCTCCCATCCTTTCTACCAACCCATTCCTCAACTACCAGGTTAACCCTGTGCAACGGACCATTATCGTATCGGCTCTCCAACTCCCGAGACAAAGTGCCTGAGTAGAGGGGCAAAGACATGGCAGCCGTTACCTCTTCGGGTAAGCGTGCGTGAATAAAGAGTGCAAAGGTAAAGAGAACAATGGGGAAGAGGCTGGAGAGAAGAAAGGTTAACGGAGAGAGGAGTGTCAAGGTTGCGGTAGGCACGTTTCGATACGAGCCGGTTTACGAGGTTGAGACCACCAACACACCGACTTGTTCTCCTTTCTCCCAAGCTTTCCTACGCGTATTCTTTCATTTCTGACTCTAGGCGCGGTGCAAACAGTCTTGAACAAGCGTCCACTCACCAAACAAGCGCCGAAGCTCGGCGTCATATGCCTGCTTGTCGGCGAGCTTCCTCTCCACAACATCCTCCGAGTCTCGGCAACAGAACCTCGGCGGCCTAGAAACTCTAATGACATGCATGCCGAGCGTAGTCGATGGCTCGCTGGATTGTGTGTATACCGGGAAAGTAGCGGAAGCCGGAAGAAACTGTAGATGGAGCGCCAGAACAGTCGCGCGATGCGAATCTAGAATGACCCGTGTTTCGCATGAGTGAAATGATGGCCGTTTGAGGATCCGAAGCCATATTGATCAGGAGTACGGATCTCCGGGCACTTCTCTTGCACCCAGTCATATGCACATGCCTCGCAGCCGAGTCTCTCGTCTATTATACCGGCCTCGGCAAGCTTGTGTGGCATGGGGCACGAAAGACGACCTTTCTAGATGAGCCAAAAGACATGACCTCGATGCAAATGCAAACATTGAGGCTGTCTCGGAACCAGTCATCTGGAGGAAGCACGGCGCAGGCGTCTCGCTTGCCCAGGCCAAGGTGATGCCTGGTGAGAGCTGCGATCGAGTCTCTCTGGTGCAAAGGTCTTGAAAGAGTTTCTCCGCTGGGATGTTGCTGATCCCTCGGAGCGGAAAAACCTAAGCACGAGAACGTTGTTCCCATGCGTTGGGGTCTACGGATACGCGTTTCCTTTTGACAAAGATGAGCCAAAAGGCCAAGATAACCGGGTTGTTGACCTAGAAGGATATTTGTGAGTTACGAGTGCAGTCCTGCTGGGGCAGGGCCACAACTGGATGCATGTGATCGTGTTGACGGGCGCGCTGGTCCGCACACACGACACGAACGAGTACGCAAAATATATATATTACTATATACTCTATATAGATACATACAGACACACATCCATACACATAACGTATACATAAATCGTACAGGCATACATCTCACACATAATAAACATCGTACACGCAACCCCACGCGCAACTGGCAGCCAGCGCCACCTGCACGACGGTTACGGCTTCGTTGCCTCTACGACCAGCCCTGCCACGGATAGACTGCCACGCGAAATAGATGCCCTTCAAGCACAGTTCTATCAATACCGAGTACAACGTCTCTAGTCCGTCCCGCTCATTTTTACCCACCCTTTATATACGTTATAGTCAAAGCGACACCATTGGTGGCATGCCGCCGGACTGGCACGGCCTACGTAGAAGCCATGACAAGTGCAAGCAGCGCCATTCTACAGTAGAGCCCATACCGCATCTGCGTCATGTCGTTAGCGCGGGGACGTCGTCAGGACGGGAGCATCAAAGACCGCCTACCTGTCGGAAGTACGCCGCTCGCTGGTCAAAGTCTACCTCCTCGGCAACCTCGTCGTTCCTCGGCAGCGGGTGCATCACCACCATCGAGCTCTTAGCATGCTTGAGTGCAGGATTGTCCACGCGGTACGAGTCCTTGACCTTCTCGTACTGCTCCACGCTCTCGAAACGCTCCTTTTGCACACGGGTGCAGTACAGCACGTCGCTTCGAGCAATAATCTCCGGCGTCAACATCTCCGACTCGCACAGCAGCTGGCCAGCCGACTCGAGCTGCTCCCTGACACTGGCCGGCAGTGCCAGGCCCTTGGGGGCCACGAGCTGAACCTGCACCTGGTAGTGGCGGAGCAGGTACACCAGAGAGTGCACCGTCCGCCCGTACAAGAGGTCGCCTAGGAAGGTGATCGTCAGGCCCTGCACCGTGCCTAGCTCTTCCCGGATGGTGAACAGGTCCAAAAACGCCTGCGTCGGATGCTCCATGCTACCGTTTCCGGCGTTGATGACCGGCACGTCGCTGTACTTCTCGGCAATCTTGACCGAGTCCTCCTGAGGGTGACGCAGCACGATCGCGTCGCCGTAACAGGCCAGCGTGCGCAGGGTATCCTGCAGAGTCTCGCCCTTTTGCACTGACGAGCTCGAGGCTGAGATGGCAATGGTTCGTCCTCCCAGTCGCTGCATGGCCGCGTCAAAGGACGCAGACGTCCTGGTAGAGGGCTCGTAGAAGAGAGTGCACAAGACCTTGCCGCGGAGCAGGTTCAAGACACCCTCGCGCTGCACACCGAGGCGCATCTCCTGTGACACGGTGAACAACAAGTGCAAGTCGGCTCTTGTGTACTGTTTCACGGAGAGCACATGTGCCTTCGTAAAGACTGACGGCTGCGAAAGGAGCTGCAAGACGGACGCTTTGATGGATGACGGCTGCGCCAACGAAAAGTCGTCCACGGCCCCCGTGCCGCGCATCGGTGAGGCGACTCCTGCAGCACCAGCACTGTCGCGGGTTCCGGGCCGCCTAGGGCTGTCGGTAGCCTGGCTGATGGAAGGGATGGTTGCCTTCATCTCGGGCGTCTTGACGGCCAGGGCCTGCTTGGGCACAGCGGGCTCTTCGGTGATCTGGAAGTCTCGCTTGGACACGTCGAGGTAGACGTGTCTCGCGATGGCCTCGATCAGGATCTTGGCGTTCTTCACGTTGGTGACAAGAGGAATCTGGTAGTCGACGGCCATACGACGAGTCTTGTAGCCCTTGCTCATGTAGCTGGCAGGTCGGCGGTACTTGTTGTTGGAGGGCAGGTTGATGTACAGATCAATGGTGTTCTTGGCAAGATGCTGCGTGAGAGAGAACTCGGAGTTCATGTCCTCGTCACGTCCCAGCACCTCGAGATACTGCACTTGCACTCCGTGCTCCTGCAGGTAGTCCGCAGTGCCAGCAGTAGCGAACAGCTTATACCCAATCCTCTGGAGCTTCTGCACCGAAGGGAGCATCTCCTTCTTGTCCTTGAACGAGCCAATAGACAGGAGCACGTTCGCCTTTGGAATCTTGAATCCAGTGGACAGTAGAGCCTTGAGGTACGCCTCGTACTTGTCCACGCCGAAGCAGGCAACCTCGCCGGTCGACGCCATTTCCACGCCAAGGACGGGGTCGGCGCCGGAGAGACGCGAGAAACTGAACTGCGGAACCTTGACACCGACTGTGTCGGGGGGCAGACTCGTGGAAGGGTACTCCTGGAAGGGCTGACCCATGATGGCCTTGGTGGCCATCTCAATCAGGTCAACGCCCATGACCTTGGACACGAAGGGGAACGAGCGCGACGCGCGGACGTTGCACTCAATCACCTTGATGTCGTTGTCCTTGGCAATGAACTGGATGTTGAAGGGTCCGGTGACGTTCAGGGCAGCAGCAATCTTGCGCGTCGCCTCTTCGATGCGCTCGATGGTCGTTGCCTCCAAATCCTGAGGGGGCAGGATGAGGGTGGCATCCCCAGAGTGAACACCGGCATTCTCGACGTGCTCCGAGACGAAGTGGCCCACAACAACACCATCCTTGGCCACGGCATCCATCTCGATCTCCTTGGCATTCTCAATGTACTTGGAGATGACGACAGGGTGTTCCCGAGAAACCTCGGCAGCCTGGGTCAAGTAGTTGACCAAGTCCTTCTCGGAGTAGACCGTGTTCATGGCGGCGCCAGACAGGACGTACGATGGTCGGACGAGCACAGGGTAGCCCACGTTGTTGCAGAATTCTCTAGCCTCCTCGAAGCTGGTGAGCTCCTTCCAAGTCGGCTGGTCAACCTCGATGAGGTCCAACATGCGCGAGAACTTGTATCGGTTCTCGGCCATGTCGATCATCTCCGGAGACGTGCCCAGGATCTTGACACCGGCACGGTGAAGGGGAAGAGCGATGTTGTTGGGCGTCTGCCCACCCATGGCACCCAGGACACCGCCGGCGGCCTCGAGCTGGTAGATATCAAGCACCGTCTCCAGGTTGATGTTCTCAAAGTAGAGCTTGTCGGCCTCATCGTAATCTGTGCTCACCGTCTCCGGGTTGTAATTGACCATGATGGTCTTGAACCCAGTCTTGCGCAGAGTTCGAATGGCGCGGACAGAGCACCAGTCGAATTCAACAGATGAGCCGATTCGGTAGACGCCAGAGCCGAGCACCATGACGCCGTGATCAGCAAAGTCAACATCGTGCTCAGCGGCATTGTAGGTGAGGTAGAGGTAGTTGGTGAAGGCGGGGAACTCGGCAGCCACTGTGTCGATCTGCTTCACGAAGGGCTTGATGCCGGCCTCGAGCCTCATTCTGCGGACGGCGATTTCGTTCGAGTCCCAGAACTTGGCCAGCTGCCGGTCGCAGAAGCCGAGCCTCTTGGCTTGCAGCATGATGCCGGGCGACTTCACAATGTGCTTGGTGGTGTACTTGGACATGTCCTTGGCAAAGTCGCTCAGGCTCTCGAGCTTGCGCAGGAACCACTTGTCGATCTTGGTCATTTCCCAGATCTTGTCAACAGAGTATCCCTCGTGCATGGCGTTGGCAATGGCAAACAGGCGCTGGTCAGAAGGTGTCTGGAGTTCATCGTCGATGCTTATCAGGGCCTTGGTCTCTCCGAAGCCCAGGTTGTGGAAGTCGATGGCGCGGATGGCCTTTTGGATGGCCTCCTCGAACGATCGTCCGATGCTCATGACCTCACCAACACTCTTCATGGAAGAGCCGAGCTGGGTCGAAACCCGCGTGAACTTTTTCAGATCCCATCGGGGCATCTTGACCACGACGTAGTCGAGCGAAGGCTCGAAGCAAGCGCAGGTGACCTTGGTAACAGAGTTGGAGACCGCCTTCAGGGGAATTCCGAGACCAAGCTTTGCGGCGATGAAGGCCAAAGGATAGCCAGTGGCCTTGGAAGCCAACGCCGACGATCGGGACAGTCGGGCGTTGACCTCGATGATGCAGTACTCCCTCGAAAAGGGGTTCAGGGCGTACTGGATGTTGCACTCGCCAACGACGCCAAGATGCCGGATGACGTTGACAGCCGTGGTTCGCAGCATGTTGTAGTCTTCGTCCGACAAGGTTTGGGAGGGAGCAACGACAATAGAGTCGCCCGTGTGAATACCAAGCGGATCAAAGTTCTCCATGTTGCACACGGTAATGCAGTTGTCCTGGGCGTCTCGGACAACCTCGTACTCAATCTCCTTCCAGCCCTTCATACTGCGCTCAATCAGGACCTGGGGGCTGGCCGCGAACGCCTTGTTGCAGAGCTCCATCAGCTCAGCCTCGTTGTTGGCGAAACCACTTCCCAGGCCGCCAAGGGCGTAGGCGGCACGCACGATGACGGGGAAGCCAATGCCCTTGACAGCCTCCATGGCCTCGTCGATGTTGTTGGCCGAAGCGGACTTGGCGCACTTCTCGCCAATCGACTCCATGCTCCGCGCGAACAGCTCACGATCCTCGGTAGTGACGATGGTGTCGATGGGGGTTCCCAAAACCTTGACGCCGAGGCCCTCGAACTCATCCTTAAGCTCAATGCCGACCTGGAGGGCGGTCTGTCCGCCAAATGTAACGTAGATGGCATCGGGGCGTTCGTAGTGGATGACCTTGCGGACAAAGTCGGCATTGACAGGCAAAAAGTACACCTTGTCGGCCAAGCCCTTGGACGTCTGGATGGTGGCAATGTTGGGGTTGATCAGGATGGTGTGGATGCCCTCTTCCTTCAGAGCCTTGATGGCCTGGCTGCCAGAGTAGTCGAACTCGCCGGCCTGGCCGATGCTGAGACCACCGCTGCCAAGGACAAGGACCTTCTTGACGGACACTCGGGGATGAAGTCTCTCGTTCTCCTCGGCCGTGCCGCCAGGGAAGCTCACGGGCTGCTGCAGGAGAGCAGGGTTCTCGGCACAGCTGGCAATCGTGTCGATGAAGACGTCAAAGAGGAACTCGGTGTCTCGCGGACCGGGCGCGCTCTCGGGGTGGAACTGCACGCTGAAGTAGGGCTTGCCGACGTGCATGATGCCCTCGTTGCTGCCGTCATTGGCGTTGACGAAGAGCTCCGTCCAGCCCGTAGGCAGGGAGTTGGCGTCGACGGCGAAGCCGTGGTTCTGGGAGGTAATGTGGCACTTTCCAGTGACCATGCTCGTGCAAGGAATGTTGTGTCCTCGGTTACCAAACTTCATCTTGGTCGTCTTGGCGCCAGAGGCTCTCGCCAGCAGCTGGTGCCCCAGGCAGATGCCGAAGACGGGGGTCTTGTTCTTCTCCATGGCAGCTTGGATGTTCTTTGCGGTGGCGTCGAGGACGGCGGGGTCGCCGGGTCCGTTGGAGATGAAGAGACCGTCGTACTGGTCGCCGGCCTCCTCGGCTAGGTCGTGGTCCCAGGGGCAGACCAAGACCTCCACGCCGCGCTTGAGGAAGCACCTCAGCTGATTGTACTTCATACCAACGTCGACACAGAGGACACGGATCGGTCGGCCAGAAGGGTGCTTGCGGGTAGCCACGGATGGGGGTGGCTTGTACAGCTTAGGCGCCTTGACGGACACTACACGGCGGTGAGCACGTCTTCAATCACACCAGGCATGGAGATGACGACTCACCCCTTGCCACAAGGTTCTGCTCATTCGGATCCACCCAATCGATTTCAGCAAAGTGCTCCAGAGACGTGCTGCTAAGGGGGCTGAGAACGGCCTCGGTCTGGAGGCGCATCTTGCCCAGCATGCTGCCCTTTTGCCGGATCTTCTTGGTCAGGGCCCTCGTGTCAACGCCATAGATGGCGGGAACACCCTGCTCCTTCAGCCAGGCGCCGAGCGACGAGGCAGCGAGGAAATGGGAGAAGTCCTCACCGCAGTACGAAGCGGTGACCAGGCCGGCGATGTGGATCTGGGTTGACTCGAAGTGTGCCGGCAGGTCGCCGAGCAGCTCGTCCACGGCCTCCCGCGAGGGCACGCCATAGTTTCCGACGAGGGGAAAGGTGATGACGAGGATCTGGCCGCGGTACGACGGGTCCGTCAGCGACTCGGGATACCCCACCATGCCCGTCTGGAAGACCAGCTCTCCCGCGATGCTCTTCTGCGCGCCGAAGCTGAAGCCCTGGTAGGCAGAGCCGTCCTCGAGCTCGAGGCAGACGAGCCCGTCATCCGCGGCGCTCGCCATGCGCGCCGAGGCGGGCGGCAGCGCCGTGATGGCCATCTTGCGATGTGCACTGACAATTGGCGGTGTTGGCGAGGGAAGAGAATGCCTGTGCGCGCGGCGACGGTAGCTGCTGGCGACGGCTGGCCAGAAAACCCGTTCTCAGAGCTCCCGTGGACAGGTCAAGAGCCACCCGCAATCACCTGCCTCGACAACGGGTCAATCGCCACAGAGAAGCAAAGGGCCTTGCAGAAGGCGGTGATGGAGGAGAAAAAATGGCGGAGCGAGCCGCAAGCGGACCTGAATCGTTTTATCGTCTCTTCTTTCGCTCGGTGGAACCCATTTTTTGGGGTTTTTTTTTTTGGGTCCGGCGAGGTGGTCCGTGCTGAGCAAGCCATGTGGGTGCCCCACCTCAAAAGGTCGCGCACGCGGGGGCAAGCCAAGACAGAGGGTCGATTGACCTACCGAGTACCAAGAGGGAAGAGATGTTTGCGCGCCCTACGGCTGCGGAGGCCGCCTAAATACAGGCTGTCTGGGCATTAATCAGCACCCTCGGGTGCGGTGCGGACCGGCAGCCAGACGCCAGACCACATGACAAGGCCTACTCGTAGGCCCCTAATAATCAGCAAAGCTGCTGAAAGGTGATCTGCGAACACGCAAGTGGTGGGTAGCGCCTGCAGCTTTGCTATTACCTATAATGTGAGACTTTTAAGGTGTGGCGCTCAATCTCAACGGTAACTGGCCAATTCGGCAGATCCGTCTCCTTCCGCTCGAGCAAATTGAGGCCGTTACGACGACATTAGCGTGATGACCGTGGTGTTGAGGGAAGGAGCCCGCTGCGGCGAAAAGAACGGCTCGCGGCAGGCGACAGCCCCCCGCAGGGGGCCCCGGAGGAGAAAATAAATCTCATCCTACTAGGTACCGTATGACAATGAAATTCAATTCAATAGACGTAGTTTGGCGAGGAGAGATAACACCCCGCGGAGCAGACTGCGTGGCAGCCACCTATAAAAGGGGCCACCTTTCCTGTCTAGCCAGCTGAATGGCATGCCGCCTTCTTCCTCTTCATTTTCCCTTCTTGCTCGCCTGCCTAGCTGCCAGCTGCCTGCCTTGCCCACCCGTGCCTGACCGACTCTCTCTCCCACCTATAGGCACGGGTGTCATTGGGTGCGTGCATTTGCCGTCATCAAAACTGGTCTCCAGGGCGTGAACCCTAGTTCGGCCTAGCCCGTCATAGAGAGCAACGTAGAATCGGCATCGCGACTTATGGGAGGAGACGTCGCGGAAGGGATTCGTTGAGGAAGGCCCAGACCCCAGTGAGACCGGCTTACGGCGTGGTTCGCATCCTTAAGCGGCGAGCTTTAACGTGCCAACTGGCAAAGCCAATCTCGCGAGAGAACCTCAACGGAGCCGGCTAAGGCGCTAATAAGGCCTGGGGTGTAAGGCGCTAAAGACCCAAGATAGAGTCACGTGCGTAGCTAAAGAGATTTAGGAGCGAGTCGGTAGCGACTCCTTACTACCGATAAAGCCTAAGTCTTATATCGTTAATATAAAGTATTGCTACTTTGACGGGGAAGACAGATACACCCTACGACAGGGGCAGCGATAGGGGGGACACAGGAGCTTGTGTATATATAAGGGAAGCCTCTCTCCACTTCAAGCAAGAGAGGGCACGCTTTTGCAGAAAATAGCCCACGGGCGCCTTGTGCTCCCCAATTGCGTCAGACTAATGAGTAAAAGTGAGTGAGACCGCCCGGTCAACCCTGCGAGTGAACATGAAGTGAGTGAACCACGACTGGCACAGAGCCACGGACTACTGCAAAAGTTGCCTCACCTTGTGTTCAGATGGTCCAAGTGAGTAAAATCCCCTTTGCGAGTGGGCAATTGACACCCGAGAGACTTGCGTGTAGTTGGCGCATCGCGCTTGCAGCGTCCCTTCCGACTGCACGATTCCCTCTATCAAAGTAGCGTAAATATTAATACCTCGCTGTACCGTATGCCAGGGGGCGAGCCGGCATCGGCTTTATACTTAATAATAAGAGAATATAAAGATTACGAGGAATTTTATGGAGATTCCGCCTCGACGGCCACTTAGGGTTGATTCAGGGGCTGGTAAGAGCAGATGATAAAATAGGGAGATTGTGTTATATTCCGAAAGGAACCTAAAGTTCATTGAGACGTATATCTTACACTTGACCCGAGTCGGAATCCTACTATACAATGCGTCCGTACCAGCTGCCGGTGGCGACGTGCTGTCGCCCTTCAACGCCGAGTTCCCGTGGTATTATTCAACTCCCAAATAGCATCGCCCACCGTGCCAGGGACCATCAAGCCATAAGAGGCCCGACACGCACCCGCTCGCGGTTCTCCTTTGTCTCGGTGACCGTCGTCTGCTTCTCGCGCCGTCGCTGTTCCGCCTCTATCCTGGCAAACTGGCCGCGAGCACCGTGCTTGAGCTTCGTAATCATGTCCGCCGCCCTGCCTTTGGTCAGATCCGCTGCTGTCAGCGCCTTGCCCTTCCCGCGCAGCCGGTTCACAAAGTCTAGCTGACCCTGTGTCGGAGGCAGACTGCGCCAAGACTGATACCGGTGAATGAATGTGTGAGGGAACGCGTTCGCTGCGTAGCTATCTGCTCCGTGGACGGCGTCGTTGAACGTGGCCGCTGTGAGAATCTCCCTCGGTGCTGCATATGGGGACTTAGCGATACCAGGCGGCAGAGCGCGTATCTCGAGCGCTCGATACATCGGGGCTGAGCTGGCGGTCTGTTCCGCAGCGCGCTCTATCCTGATGTAAGAACCACTCGGTGCCGATAGCACGAACCGTTCAGGCCCGACCTGTACCCATGCATTCTGGCTGATGACGCGGATGTGCTTTTCCCCAGACGTATCAGCAATTAGATCCAGGACGGACGAGTAGTCGGTGAATGTGACGGCCGTTGCGGAGTTCCCGACCGATCCTGAGCCCTCAGAATCCACCTTTTGTCCGGCTTCCTCTGCTCTCTGCTGATCTTTCATATTTCGCATGTCGCTGACTGAGGCTTTGTCGACCAGCTCATTCGGATCGAGCCCAAACAGCGTCGGCGTAGTCACGATACCGGTTTCCAGGCTCGACACGAGGTCAATTATGTGGCAGTTCTTCTTGCCCGGATGAAGCCGCATGCCCCTGCCGATCATTTGGACCAGCAAATTCCGTGACCTCGTCGGTCTCGCCAGCACGATGCAGTCGATGTTGGGAATATCCGTGCCTTCGGTAAAAACTCCGCAGTTGACCAGCACTGGAAATTTTCCCTTCTTGAAGGCCTCCAATGTCTCGCTTCTTTCCACCCTTGGTGTATCCCCAGTTATGAATCTGGCGTCGAAGCCGCACTCTCGGAACTTGTGCGTGAGGCCAGCCACATGCGCCAGGTCGACGCAGAACACAAGCGTCGACTTCCTATCTGGAGCCTTGGCCACCCAGCTCCGGACGGTGATGTCGTTGACTTCGTCGGTGTTGACCACCTTGGACAGCTCTCCTGTCTGAAAGTCTCCAAAGGCGCCGTTCTTGACCTTGGATAGGTTGGCCGACGACGCGACGGTCGTGAATATGACATCGGAGAGCCATTTGTCGGATATCATGTCGACGTAGTCCTTGTGGTAGACAATCTCGTCGATTGCGGCGCCAAGCTTGACTCCGTCGAACCGTGAAAACGTTGCAGACACACCGATTAACGTTGGCGAGTCCTTTTGCTTCTGCTCGAGCCCAAAGTGCTTGAGCGTCTTGAGATAGCCTTGGGCAACAATGTGGTGCGCCTCATCCACAAGAACCAGCTTGAACGACGAGGGATCGAATTTCTCCAACCGTTCTTTCGACGTGATGCTCTGCACGCTGGCAATAGTGATGTCTGCTGTCCCAGACGCGTGAAGAGAGCCCATCTCAATCTCGATGGTCTTGTCCGGGCACGCAAGCTGGCAATGCCTCGCGGCTTGCTCAACCAACTCACGGCGGTGCGCCAGGATGAGGGTGCGGTTGCCCCCACCGGGACGAGAGCGAATCTTGTCAATCAGCTGGGCGAAGATGACCTGAAGCATGTCAGCTGAAGTGCACCACAAAACATACCAGGCACTTACTGTTTTGCCACTCCCAGTGGCCAGCGATATGCCAACCCGTTTGTGGCCGCGTTTAAGGGACAAGAGAACGGATTTGATGCATTCTTGTTGATAATCTCTGAGCTTGGGCCTCAGACTCGGGGCGAGCGTCGCAGCGCAGGCTCTGAAGGGCCTGAGCTTGAAAAGCTGGGGCTTCGCCGCAGCTTCTGACCGGAAGACGCATCCTGCAACGGGGCGTAGCATCGTACATGTTGATGTGACGATGTACGCAGCGTTGCGCTTGAATCAGACGCTGCCGGAGGTCGCAGAGGGGAGAAGTCTTGATGCACGACAGATTAAAGTCGTCTTATGTAAGCACAACAGAAAGGTGAACGGTGGCTCCGCCGCTACCTTGGTCTGGACTCTGGACTCTGAACTCTGAAGTTAATGCTTCATCTGTCAACAACTTTCGCAGTCCGCATCACGCCCAGGTTCAATATTTCAACTTTTCAAGTTTTGACATCCGCATTCAAGACTATACTTGAACTCTTGTGGAACTCATATGGCGATGTTCCTGCCTGCTCCTGTAGCTTTCGATGTGAAAGCGACGAGAGAACATGGACCCTGATAACGACCAGTCTGTCGACGAAGCAGAATCCGTCAACCACGTTCACGACTCAGAATCCCTGGTGACGGCGGAAATGCAGATTGACTCGTCAGGCTGGACCAGTGCAGAGGACAATTCCGATGAGTTGAGCCGCGAAGACAGCGGCGTGAGCGCAGACGACGACCCAAGTCTTGGTGATGGCCTCGGTGAGCGGTCATATCGCAAGCGACCTGCGGAAGATGCCTCTATATGCCGACCTTTTAAGCGCCAAAAAGGCATCCTGAATACCGAATATATCGAGCTTCTCAATAGAGATATTGATGACGCGGTGCATCGCGTATGCCTAGACGATGACATCAACCTGGAGCACAGCCAGATCGGTCTCACCATGTGGTCGCCATTGGAGAAGCGACAATTTTTTGAGGCCCTGGCACGACTAGGGAGGCACAACTTGCTGGGCATCGCCTCTCGTGTTAAGAGCAAGAGCTTGGTCGAGATCCAGCACTTTATCAACTTTCTGCAGGACGCTCAAGGCCGCCGCAGAGAGTTTGATCGCCGCTCAATCCTTGAGACAGCAGAGTACCCCGCGGCGGTAGAGCTCAGCCAGCAGTGCTGCCATGCACAGGAGGAAGCATCCGATGCCGTATCTCTGAGACAGGAACAAAAGGAGACGCAACGTGAAGAGAAAAAATGGGGCAGTTATTGGGATATCACGCCCAGGATAGCCGTGAAGCTGGATCGAGGACAGGGTGCCGACGCCAATCAGCCTCTTCCTTTTGCCGAACTATTTCACCTTTCTCAATGGTTGAAGCTCTCCGACCGCTTCTTCATGAATTCGTCGATTCCGGGTGGCAACTGGAACTACATTGACGATGTGCCACCCTCGATGTGGGCTACGACGTTCGAAGACTTCTACGCGTTGGCTATGTCAGTCACCAGGCGGCTTGTCCAGGCGACGTTATTCATCGGCATGTCCAGGATCAGGGCGAAGCGGGAATTCGCCCCCAATACTAGAGACATTGTGTGGAGAAAAGACGTTGAGGCCGCGGTCGCCTCCTTGGGCATGCCTCCCAACGCGCGGGATCATTGGCTGAAGAGCGCCAGAAGACTGCGTCTGGATGTCTATGAAGAGCCGCCAGATCGGGGCGAAGAGGCCGAAGAGGAGCCCATGACTTATGACGAAGTCGAAGCCGCGTTGAGCGATGAACAGCATGGCGATGGGCCGAGGCAGATCAACCCAAACATGGTCATGCACGACTCGGCTTCCGATGGCGACGACGACGCAGACACAGCGGATGATTCCGATGAAGAGAAGAGAACACCCGAGGACGGGGAAGAGTACGAGATCAACCGCGAAGCAAACGAGATCCTGTGGTATTCCGCCGCAGGCCTCCGCGATGTCCAGAGCGCGAGAAAGGCGCTCAAGCAGCGCATAGCCATGGAACGGCGACAGGAGGAGCAAGCCGACCGCTTTGACGAGTACGCGAGCTATCAGGCGGAGACGGAGATGTGGAGCGTCTTGCAGAAGCAGCCGCCAATGGATATACCCAAGAAGCAGGACCCTGGGCGACTAGAGAGATCGAATTTGGATGTGGAGAGCATATACCCCGTGCGGAGGGATTGGACGAGCCAATTACAGTACTATGGCGACTGGGAGACGTTGGGTGAGTCGAATAATCAGGGAGCCTAGGTCCTGGCGTGTGTACAACGAGTAATAGGACAGTTGGCAGGCACTCCGAATGTCGAATAGAAATTCTCGCCATGCATGCATTTGGGTATCTAGGTACTTCGTATACAGACGACACAACGCCTCGAGGTGTCCATCTGCTCCGTCTTCCATCATCGTCTGCTCCCACCCCTCCGCCCCCTGCCACGGCCTCGCCCACGGCCACGCGCGGCTCCTCTGGTGGTTCTTGAAGCCGGAGTGCCATTTTCCTCTGCGCTCTCCTCTTCCTCCTCCCCAGAGTCACTCTCCTCGCCATCGTCAACCTCCTCCTCCTCTGTCGTCTCGGCCTTCTCCATTTCTGCTTTCGCCTGCTGGCTGGCCGCCCTCGTCTTGCCCCTGGACCCTCTCGTGGTCCTCGCCGCCGGCGACTGCGCATCCGTGCCGTCTTCAGTATCTTCTGTCGAGGCAGCTCTGGCTCTCGTCGTCGTAGTCGTCGTCGTCGCAGTGCCCGCATGCTTGCGCTTGCGAGTGGCGTGCGACGGCGACGACGACAGCTTGAGCTCGGGCGGGGACGTGGGCGCTTCGCTGGGGTCGGCGGCGGCGCGCTGCAGCATGGCCTCGAGAAAATCGGGTCGTGGGAGCGCGAAGTCGATGTACTTATCATCGGAATCTTCGTCGTCGAACGACTCCCGCTCGTCAATCACGTCCAGGTTGTAGTAGGTCCGCAGCTTCTGCCAGATGTGGGGGATGCGCGTGTGCCGGTACAGGTCTGGATCAAAGCCGTGGTTTCGGAGGTGTTCTGATATCGCAATCATTCGGAAGTGCTTATGCATGCCTGGCCAGGTGTCAGAGGAGGGAGCTCCCACGGCTGGGGAATGGCGACAGAGGCGCACCAGCGGGTTTCCAGCGGATGACCCCTTTGAAGAGGGAGGCTACCTGATCATCCGTCCAGAGGTCGTTGAAGTTCTGTGTGTTGGATTTGGCTGACGCGACTGCTGGCGTTGCGCTCACTTGCGGCGTGTCGATGTCCATGGCATCGTCGTCGCGTATGGTTGATGGCGTCGCAGCAGCGTGCCCGCGCGCCTTCTTCTTGGGAGGCATGGCAGCTCAATTGCTGCCGTTTTGATACTGTGAGGCCGTTGCAGCCGGTGCTGCCGTGGCTGACAATGCCGGAGAGAAAACGTCGCGAGCTTTCTGGAGCTTGAAAGGTTAGGGATGCGACTCAAGGACAGGCCGACGTGGATGAGATCATCAGCCAGGCGCCACTTTTAGCGCGGGCCGCCCTGCAATCAGCCGCGGTTGGCGCAATGCTAGGAGCGCGTCGCGGAGTCAGGCCCAGGCCAACTGCAACCATCTTTGCGCTCAACGTCCATTGCAGTCTAACGCGCGTCTTCTGCGCTTCCGCAAGATGAAGCCATGGCCGGCAACAACAACGAGGCAGACGTCTTTGCCATCCCCGACTTCTGGCAGACTTCAAAGTGGCTAGAACAGCTGATCCAGGAGGCGCCGACTCCGTTATTCGCCAAGGACCTAAATGGTGAGCCCGTCCGTCCATGTCGCGAAACCCCGAGGCTGATTACCGTGCTGCAGCTGCCTTTCACAACCCGAATCTAGGCTTTACCCCCTATGCCCCCATAGCGCTTGCGGAAGATGGGTTCTTCAAGCTGCCTCCACTCGACATCGCCGAGGCGAAACTGCCCGACACGAGGCAAGACGCGGAAGAAGCCTGCGTCGTTGTCAACAGCGCCAGTGAGGCTGAAGCCGTGAGCGATCTTTGGATGGAATTGAAAGAGCCATCGGACAAGAGAGCCGGCTTCAGAACATGGGATGCTTTCAACTCAGGGGAGACTGCGGCCCATCAGCCCATGTTCATCAGCGAAGCTGGTTCAGCCGCCTACGATGCCTTACTGTCCTGGTCCACGGATCCTCTGGAGCTCCAAAACTCGGATGTTCCTGTCGTTGAGGCCAAGACCTATTTCTCTTCCCTGTTGGCATTGGCGCTCGGTCGGGACTCCGTCTTCTTTACAAAGAAAGACGAACGAGCATCTTTCAAACCGGCGCTTTCGAAGATGCGAGTCTCCGGCTACTCTCGACAAGTTCTCCAAGGGCTTGAGAGCCAAGCCCTCTGGTGTGGATCTACCCTCCTGGAGCTGAATGCATTCGTCCGATCTACCTACGCTACCTGCTCGAGTCGATGTGGAGTGGCTCTCGCGAGTAGCATCAGCCAGATCTTGCAAGCCGTGGAACAGCGGGTGGCTGTGGACGGACGAAATCCCCGCTCGCTTTTGCAGCTTCAATCCACTATTGCGGACGTGTCAACCATATTGAAGCCATTCAAAAATCTCACGTCGCAGCTACGCCGAAATTGCTCCGACGAAGACATCTTGTCCCTTGTTTTTCACACAGCATTTTCTCTGGACGACGGCGAAGAATACGTCCGGGATATACTGCGCGAGATATTGCGGCGTGTTTCCGCCCCCTGGATCGAGATTATGGAAGAGTGGATCGGGACCAAGCGAGAGTCTGGCATTCCCCTGACAAAGTCCAGCCTGGGGGAGAGCAAAGGCTTTGTCAAGGTTGAGGCAGAAGCATACGTGGATGATTTTGGCCGGGAGGAGGAAGATGTCGACTTTCGACTGGACCACAGCAAGGTGCCGGCTTTTATGCCGCGCGACGTGATGGAGTCGATATTCGAGACGGGTCGCAACTTGCGCTTCATTAGGTCTTTCCACCCAGATCACCCTTTGGCGCAGCAAGCCGAGATGCAGTCAAATCAACCACCAAAGGCCGACTGGCTATATGACTGGAGTTCGATTTTGGAGCTTGAGAGCCGAGTTTCTCAGTATCAAGGCAGACTATATGACGCCCTTCAGAAGAGCCGCCGGAACACTTCAGCATGTCCATCTGCTATGGTAGTTCGAGCAGAGGAGCCCAGTTCGGTGTTCAAGCTGGAATTTATGGGACTCGACCAGATCGGCATGGAGGAGCGGATGCTAGCATCAATTAATCAGCTTGACCAGCCTATGGTCGGGCCATCATCTGAAGACACTCTGGGCATGATCGTGCGCCAGCGGCTTTCAGGCAGATACCGTGCGATCACAAATCAGTCCGACGCGACACCACACTGGACACTGCTTCCTGCCCTTTCGTTTGGCGGCATTGCTTCTGCGCAAGCTCAGGTCGTCAATCAGGAGAGCTTGCGGCTACTCTTCGATGAGCATGACCTTCGTGCTCATCTTAGGCTACAAAGAGACTTCAGCCTGCTCGGCAACGGGATTTTCTGTAGCCGCCTATCGCATGCTTTATTTGATCCGGACTTGGAATCGGCGGAAAGGGAGGCCGGGATCACCAGGCAAGGGGGGGTCATGGGGCTCCGTCTTGGTGGCCGGGACACTTGGCCTCCCGCGAGTTCAGAGCTGCGGCTGGCTCTTATGGGCGTGCTTGCTGAAAGCTTTGGCTCGGGGAAGGGCTCGAGGTTCCGCAATCTTGGTTCTGCTTCCGGCGAGTCCTCGGGCTTGCCGGGAGACCTGAGTTTCGCCGTGCGAGACTTGTCGCCGGAAGAGATTGACAAGTGCATGAATCCAGACTCGCTCGAGGCGCTGGACTTTCTTCGCCTTTCATACAGAGCTCCGCCAGAGCTAGCATCGATCGTCACACCGATCCATTTGATGCATTACGATCGCATCTTCAAGCTGTTACTTCGAGTACTGCGGATGTTACATGTCGTCAACCAGCTCTACCGCGACATCAACTCAGGGCAGGGCTCCTGGCAAAATCCGACCAACACTTCGTACCGCTTCGCCAAAGAGGCGCAATATTTCATCTCAAGCATTGCCTCGTACTTTTTGGATACAGGCGTTGCTCTTCCTTGGCAATCGTTTGAAAGGTGGCTGGATAAGGTGCAGGTCGGCCTCTACAACCACAAGGACAATACAGCGACGGAAAGGCTCCAGAGCCCCGACCAACTGCGCGAGCTCCATTCTCACGTGCTGGATCGAATAATGTTTGCTCTATTTTTGAAGAAGCGGCAACTGCCGGTGCTCAAGCTACTGGAGGACATGCTCAGCCTCGTGCTTCAATATGCCATGTACTCGAGACTGCAGGCTCTGGGGAGGGCCGGAGAAACGAGGGGGGATCAAGAAGCAGTCGATCTCTACACAGACTTTAAGAAGAAGATGCAAGTCTTCATCACGGTATGCCGGGGTCTCTCAGAGAAGGGACGGGCTGGCGGCAGTAAGATATTTGACGAGCCGGGAGTCGGAGATGACAGCTTGGTTGCACAACTGCTGACGAAGCTGGATATGGGTGATTACTACTGCAAGCATTGAAGCACAGCTCATTAGCAAGTGTAAATCCAAAATAAGCAAGTTAGACACAATTATTTGCAACCAACTGGCTACCGGCATCCTCATTCTGGGTGTTGATAGACTTGACGAGTCAGGTCGAGATGTTGTTTCTGGTAGTCTGTGACGGCGACTTGCCCCGCCAACCCGGTCAACATCAGCTGCCCCTCCATCGCGTCTCCACGCGACTCGCATCTTGACACCGCTTCGCGACCGACAATTCAACAAACTTGCGTCGCCTCCGTTCACAGCAGCGTCCTGGCACATCTCCATCTCCATAATGGCTCGACCGAGCGCTGCAGCGCGCAATCTGTCGCTGACGGAGGAGCTAGAGAAGCTCGAGCAGTCCATCACGCTCACGTTGCAAGGTGCGCGAACAACAACACTCAAGCATGGAGCGAATGATGTGACTTACCAGCGCACAGAGATCGACCATAACTTTAGCAAAGCGCATAGGATCGTGACGACGAGCATTCTGCCCCTGGTGGAGCAATACGGCGAGCACTCGCGCTCAGTGTGGGAGTCATCCAAAGTACGAGAGCCCCATCGCCAACCCAGCATCCATCTGTCAGAAGCTGATGTCGTGCAGTTTTGGAAGCAGTTCTTCGAAGCATCGGCCAATGTCTCGTTATCGGGCTACGAGGAGCTCGCAAACGACGACGATGACACGGCTGTAGAAGACAGCACGGGGATGAGAGACGACACGACGACAGACTATACACGCCAACACGAAGACGACGACGCGACGAGAACGACCGGGAGGCAGCCAACATTGCACGGAGACGAGACGCTGCTAGACGACGGTGAACTTACGGGGAGCACTCCTCGTCCGCCAGCGACCAAGACGATACAGGCGCAGTTGTCCAGCCTCGAGTCCCCTTATGAGGCGATGAAGCGCGAGATGAAGCACGAAGAGGACGGAACGACGGTGCTGGAGGACGAGGACTCGACTGTGCTGTTTGCCCAGCGCACGGCACGACTGCCTGACATGTCCATGACACCGAGAGGCGTCGCAGACCAAGGCTCGGAACAGTCGGTTGAGCGGCACAAGGATCCGCTCCTACACCGCGTCCTCGACAAAACCTACCGCCTGCAGGCAACGCCTCACAAGCCCGCGTACCGCATCTCGCCGCTCAAAAAGGCCAGCGAGAAGAAGAAGGAGACGGCCGCCGCGTGGCAAGATTCGCCCATGTCGTCGCCGGAAATGGCGGTGCCGACGCTGCGCAGCGAGGTCTTCATGTCGCCATTCAAGACCAACGCACGGCAGCGCCTGGCTGCGGCAACGCGAGGCCCAAGAACGCCCGGGGTCAGCGTCCAGACGCCAGCGACGGCGAGGAAATCTCGGGGCGCGTTTGCGACGACGGCAGCGGGGGGGACGGACCCGACAACGCGGGGAGGCAGGCAGCGGTACGAAATCGACTGGGAGAGCGACGAAGACGGCGACGATGTGGACCTGTATGCCGGCATGAGCCCGCCCAAGACGATGCAGTTCGCGCTGCCGCCCTCGAAGCTCCTGCAGACGCCAGGTGAGTGCCGACCGTTGCACCCGGATGTGCTCGGATTTAGTGAGCTAATATCTCTTGCTTGTGCAGCGCGGGAAGCGAGCAAGCGCATCGTCGACGACATTCTGATTGATGCCGGCGCGGACCCGGAGTCGTCCGAGTACAGCCCGACCATGGTCAAGATGAACGAGGACATTCTCAACGACAGCTTCTAGATGTTTCATGAAATATTGTCTTTTCAGTTTCTGCCTGTGGCTATTTGTTTTTGGCGGTGCCAAAAGGATTATCTAAAAAAGATCCCTGCGCTCTATGTCAAACTCGCAATCTCGGATTGATGTTCCCCCAGAGCCCATTTCCGTCAATTCGTATCAACAACAAAAGAAAAGGAGGTAAAATCCCGTGGTTCTCATCTATGTTGGTGCAACGCCCTCGCCTTCGAATTCCAGCGCCCGCTCATTAAAAGTTGTAGTCATTAACAAAGTGCTGATTGGTTTTCGCCCGGTGCTTCTTCCCTCTCGTGTATGTCGAGAGGAGAGGAGGCAGCGCAAGATCCGGCGATGCTTGGAGAGAAGATATTATGCCGCATGTTCTTGTCGGTGCTCTCTAGTTGTAGAAGCGCATCTGGGGCATGATGAGGGTGGGAAGCTTCAACTCCTTCTTGGACTTGGGAGGGGCGGGCGCGGCGGAGGCGCTGTTCTTGGGGCTGCTGTCGCCGTGGCCTGAGGCGATGGAGCTGCTCTCGCTGTTGCGCTTGGGCTTGGGGGCCATGCTGGCGCGACGACAGCCGAAGATGTCGGAGAGGACCGACTTGGTGTTCTTGCGGTCGGAGATGTGGGGGGATGAGACGGGGCCGTAGGCGTTGAGGGTCTCGGTGGCGGCAGAGGCAGACATTTTGGAAGGGATGGTGGTGGTGATGGTGGTGGTGATGGTGGTGGTGGTGGTGGTGGTGGTGGTGGTTATGGTTGCGGTTGCGAGTGTCAAGCTTGATGCTTTGAAGAGTTATTGCTTCAAGAGTTGGTCGAATGCTTTGATTGCTTGCTTGAGCGTGAACTGCTGTGTGATAATGTTCTTCTGAATTCGCGTCTTGGAGGTGGATGGTCCCGTCGTCTTACTTATGCTTTGTTGTCGGGCGAGGAATGCGTCGTGTAAGTTGAACCTGCCAGTACGTAACTACGTACCGGCAGCCCGCGAAACAGGCATCTGATGCCAAAGCAGCAGGGCGAAACTCCTGGCTGCGTGGCATCGGTTCGCAGGCCGCGATGACACCCATCCTGGTGCGTCCCCCTCGGAGTAATGACTGCGTTTCCGTGACTCATGACGCAAGGCGGTCCGAGGCTCACGCACCCGAAGCGGCGCATACGTACTCGGTTACTCACTGTCATGGTGGGGGTTGCGTTGTGTTGCGTTGTGGCTGACGACGGCGTTCACGTAGGCCCCGTCAGCCTACCGTGCCTGCAAGCTCTCACCCGGGGCTGTGCGCAGGCCACGAGCGGGCGAGGGCCTGCCGCAGGACATTCTTCCTCTGCAGGCACGGATTCGTCAACAGAAAGGCGCTGGGCGCTGGACTCCATCCTATCGCGCCAGAGGCTGCTTCACTGGCGGCAGCCGACGCCACTCAATCGGTGCTCGCAAATTCTCCTCGTAAATTGCTTACAAAATTTAACCCCTGTTTTCTAAGAGCCGCATCGAGCCGCATCGAAGCGGCCGGGGGACGTCCTGTGCGGATTCCGAAAGCGTCAGGCACGAGCAGCTGTCACAGCGGCTGGGGCGGTTCCTTGCAGTGTGCGCCGGCGGGGAAATGCCTTATCTGGCCCCCGTACAATTGTGGTTGCTGCGCTCTGGCGGGCGGGGGGGGTTAGAGATAGAAGCGCGTGTTAGTAGTAATACTAATACCTCATACTCCGTACATAACGGCAAATTCCAACAACTAAATTTAGGCAACAGCCAAGACGAACTGAAATATATTCATGTTGCATGACATGTCAGGGAGCACGGACCGATTTGCCGCTGAGCACATAGGCAGAGTGGAGAAGCACCTCGTCACTGGGACGGAGCTACTCGACGTTTTTACTAAACGAAGCGCCTCATGTTTGTTCTTAAACATTTATGCTTGTTTACTCCGTAGCTCGCCTCATAGATGCTCGGGCTTCAAGACTAGAGATATTTTCAGGCCGAGCTCTTTGGTTCCATGTAGATTCGAGACAACTATTTAACCAAGCCAGTCTGCAATCCATGTCCACGTAAATTGCCAGCAGCTTTCAGAATCCCATACATCGACTCCTCTGTAGCCCCTGCCATCGCGACCATGTACTCCATTCTTCTTTGTGTTCTCCTTGGCCTAGGTCACGCCGCTCCAAACGGATCTAATCAGACCATCAATCCCGATATTGGAGTAGCCGGAGCCTTCCAGGTCCCCGTTGAATGGGACGTTCAGGCGTCCCCAGATGGGCCAGTTCTTACACTCGTCGGAACCGTGCAGGAGGTGCACGCGCAGCTTCTACAGATCAACCCCAACTATACCTCGGACTTCCCTCCCCGCAACTCGCAGAGTCGAGACTCGAAACTTGCTACCCGTACCGACTTTACCCACAGCAAAGTGATCTTCCACTGGTCGGACTGGAACGTCATTATCAGGGCGGCGGAATGCTAGATAAGGCTTACACGACGGAATGAATGGTTTTATTGTTGCGCTACTGCACAATTCGGGGCCAGACACCCCCCACCAGGGTGCCAGTTACACCCACTGTGGCCGCAGCAATGTACCGGGCGCTGCGGCGCTGCGTGGTCGCCTCGCCTATGG
Organism: Tolypocladium guangdongense; assembly: GCA_022114105.1. NCBI lineage: Eukaryota > Fungi > Ascomycota > Sordariomycetes > Hypocreales > Ophiocordycipitaceae > Tolypocladium > Tolypocladium guangdongense. Next base: position 1,992,416 of record NRQP01000001.1, on the reverse strand, counting down.
GGCTGAGGTGGGCCCGGGCGCCGTCGCCGGACCCGTACCGGGGCCCGCTCGGGGCTGCGCCACACCGTTGGCCGCCCGGGACCGGCACCCGCGTGGGGGCCGCAAGCTTGGACTGCACCAGCAAACACCAAGCCGAGAAGCTTGCTGACGAGGTCGTCATGGATTGACGGCCTTCATATCCCGTTGCGGCCCGATACATGCTGCTGATGGGTCCGATCTCAATCGCCTCTGCCCGTGCCGTGTCTTGCCGGGTGGTCGAATGCAGTCATTGGGGCCAGGTGACGGAACACGCAAGACTAGCAAGACTCTCCCATCACGCGGCGCATCGGATCCATCAGTGCCCTCGTGAGCGGTGTACGCGAGCCGAATGCATGCAAAGGCGCGGCCAGCCAGGGGTCGGTGACGCAGCGCGTGGCTGCGCCCCTGAGCGATGACTCGACCGGCAGCGCCGCCACCACCACCCGCCCAAGGAGGAAGCTGTCATATCGACGGACACGTAGATATCTTGTATGACAATGAGAGAATTGCTTTGCAGAGGAACTGCAGAACGTGCGGTTAAAGTTGCTTAGCAGGGAAAAAAGGAAGGAACGTCATATACTCCGTACTCCATAGGCGATATAGATATATAAGCCCCGCTAACTAAATATACCCCCGCCGTACGAGGTACGTACGTCCGCCGTACCACACCGACTTATCGATAAGTCGCCGTTATCCTTATCGTCGGAAAATTTCCAGCCCCAAGCAAGTGCTGAACAAATTCACAAGCCAGCCCATCGAGCCGCCCGTGTACTTGCTGTGGACGTGCAACCATGGAGCAGCAACTGCATAAGCCACATCGCAAGGCGAAGGAGAAGAAGAAGCCGCACACGGGAGGTATGTTGCGACGTTACCGATCAACCATGAACGGGGGGAAAGGACCGGCGCGCTGACCTGAAGCAGAACCCAATCCTAGGGCCTTCGCCTTCGCCCGCCCGGGCAAGCTTCAGAAGCAAGCCGCTCGGTCGCAGGATGTAAGTTCGACCGATTGACACGTCCCTTTCACTGTATTTAAATGCGCTGACTCTCTTCTTCTCTGTAGATCAAGGAGAAGCGTCTCCATGTTCCCCTCGTCGACCGACTTCCCGATGAGGCCCCGCCTCGCCTCGTCGCCATCGTCGGCCCCCCCGGCGTCGGCAAGACGACTCTCCTCAAGTCCATGATCCGCCGATATGCCAAGGAGACCATCTCAGATCCCCAGGGCCCCATTACCGTGGTCACGTCGAAGAAGCAGCGGTTAACATTCATCGAGTGCCCGAATGAGTTGGAGGCCATGGTCGACGTCGCCAAGGTGGCGGACATTGTCCTCCTCATGATTGACGGCAACTATGGCTTCGAGATGGAGACTATGGAGTTCCTCAACGTCCTGGCTGCGACCGGTATGCCGGGTAACGTGTTCGGCATCTTGACGCATCTGGATCTGTTCCGCAAGCCGCAGGCGCTCAAGGACGCAAAGAAGCGATTGAAGCGCAGGTTATGGACCGAACTGTACCAGGGCGCCCACCTGTTCTACCTCTCTGGCGTCATGAACGGCCGGTACCCGGATCGCGAAATCCACAACCTCTCTCGCTTCCTCTCCGTCATGAAGAACCCGCGACCACTAATCTGGCGAAACTCCCACCCCTACACCATCATTGACAGCTTCCGCGACATTACCCACCCGGCGAAAGTTGAAGAAGATTCGAATTGCGACCGATCGATTGTCTTGTCGGGATATCTGCGCGGGACAAATTTTGCGGCGCAGGGCCAGCGCGTTCATGTTGCGGGCCTGGGCGACTTCACCATTGCAAACATGGAGGTTCTGCCAGACCCATGCCCAACTCCATCCATGGAGCAGGCGATGGCGAAAATTACAGGCAAGACTGTGCGTCGGAGGCTGGACGAGAAAGAAAAGAAGATGCATGCTCCCATGTCGGATCGAAGTGGCCTGAAAATCGACGGCGACGCCATCTGGATTACAAGAGAAAAGGGCTTTAGCTTTGACAACGACGTCGAGGAAGCCGAGCGTGGCGAGGGCGAGGAGATGATAGTAGGCCTCCAGGCTGAGCGGCGATTACTCGGCCAGACGGAGGACGGCGTGCAACTATTCTCTGGTGGTGAGAAGCTGAAGGAGGTGGCTGAGGAAGAGAACACTGGCAGAAAATCCCAGCGAAGAGCTCGATTTGCGGATCGAGACGAGGAAGCCGAGGAAGAAGCTGTCGATGATGAGGGATTCGTCAGCGGCAGTGGCGAAGAGGGTTCGGACGTCGAGGACGAGTTCAACGAAGACAAGGTCGGCACCATGTTCAAAGAGTTCCGCAAGGATGTCGAAAAGGCCAACGGCGAAGACGACGTTGCGTTTGCCGACAGCGATTCCGACCTAGGCTCCATTTCCGACCCGGATGACGACGTGGAAGACGACGAAGAGTACGACTCCGATGAGGAGGCTGCCGCTCTGCGATGGAAGGATGATCTCGCGGGGAGAGCCAAGCAGCTCCATGGCAGAAGACGATCATACCACACCGGGGATCTGGCGAGATACATGTATGACAACTCGCTGAGTCCAGAAGATGCTCTCAAGCGATGGAGGGGCGAGGATGATGCGCCAGAGGAAAACATTGAAGAGGGCTCCGACGACGAGGACTTTTTCAAGAAGTCGTCAAGAGAGAAGGAGGATGTGGCTGAAGACAGGTCAATACCTCTGTACGACTACGAGGATCTAGCGGCAAAGTGGGCCGAGAGGGATAACGTGGAGGCGTTGCGCAGGAAATTTACGACTGCAGATCGGGGCAGGGAATACGGAGATGATGAGGACGACGGTGGTGAGGAGAGCGACGAGGGTGATGGCGTCTTTGAAGACCTGGAGGCCACCGAGGCTCCTCAGCAACCATCTGTCGAGGACATTGCTGCCGAGCGTGAAAAGAACGCCAAGAGGAAAGAGGAGCTCAAGCTGCGGTTCGAAGAAGAAGACAGGGAAGGTTTCCTCAACGACAAGGCTAATGCTCGACGCGAAGGTGGTGATATCCAGGAGTTTGGAGAGGACGAGTGGTACGACGCGCAAAAGGCCATGATCCAGAAGCAGCTGGACATCAACAAGGAAGAGTTCGAGACGCTGGATGAGCGACAGCGGGCTTCTGTTGAGGGATACCGAGCCGGCAAGTACGCCAAGCTGGTCCTCGAGAACGTGCCGGCCGAGTTCGTCAACAAGTTCAACTCCCGACTGCCCATCGTCGTTGGAGGCCTGTCCGCGACCGAAGACCGATGGGGCTTCGTCCAGGTCCGCATCAAGCGCCACCGCTGGCACAAGAAGATCCTCAAGACCAACGACCCGCTCATCTTCTCCCTGGGCTGGAGGCGGTTCCAGACGCTGCCCATATACAGCATCTCCGACTCGCGTACTCGAAACCGAATGCTCAAGTACACCCCCGAGCACATGCACTGCTTTGCCACCGTCTACGCCCCCCTCATCGCGCCCAATACGGGCTTTGTTTGCTTCAACTCCTTCTCACCCGAGACCCCGGGCTTCCGGATCGCCGCTACGGGGACGGTGCTGAGCGTGGACGAGTCCACGGAGATTGTCAAGAAGCTCAAGCTTACTGGCGCGCCGTACAAGATCTTCAAGAACACGGCCTTTATCAAGGACATGTTCAACTCGTCTCTGGAGATTGCCAAGTTTGAGGGCGCCTCCATCAAGACCGTCTCCGGCGTTCGAGGCCAGATCAAGCGTGCTCTGTCCAAGCCCGAGGGCCACTTCCGCGCCACCTTTGAGGACAAGATCCTCCTCAGCGACATTGTCTTCCTGCGCGCGTGGTACCCGATCAAGCCGCACCGCTTCTACAACCCGGCCTCCAACCTCATCGGCTGGCAACCCATGCGCCTCACGGGCGAGGTGCGCCGCGACCAGGGAGTTGCCACGCCGCAGCTCAAGAACAGCCAGTACCGCAAGGTCGAGCGCGAGACCCGACACTTCAACCCCCTGCGTGTGCCCCGCGCCCTGGCCGCCGAACTGCCTTTCAGGTCGCAAATCGTCCAGACCAAGAAGCAGAAGCGCCAGACGTACCTGCAGAAGCGCGCCGTGGTCCTCGCCCCCGGGTCGGAGGAGAAGAGGGCTCGCGCCGTGATGCAGCAGCTGCTCACGGTCCGCAACGACGCGGCGGCCAAGCGCCGCGCGAAGAAGGACGAGAACCGCGCGGCGTTTAAGAAGAAGATGGCGGACAATATGGAGAAGAAGGAGGCGAGGGAGAAGCGGGAGAGCAAAGAGTTTTGGCGCAAGAATGGGAGGAAGAGGGGGGCGAGCGAGGAGGGCGGAGGAGGCAAGAGGAGAAAGTAGCTTATTGGTGAGCTCGAAGACAGCACTGTACATGGTTCCTGAAGCAACGATTATTTTAAATTGTTCCCGTTGCTCTTGCCCTGGAAGTCGGCCAGGAAGACGGGAAGTCGACCACAGGCAATCTGAGCACGAGTACCTGAACCTCTTCCACAACACCACCGCATGTTGTCGAACCAGTGCCAGAGAAGACGTGCCTTGCGCGAGAGAAAATTAAGAAAGCGTTCATGACCGCATCCATTAATAGTGATAGCTCCTCTCAGACTCGCTAAAAGCCCACCACCAAAAAGAACATGCCTAACAGTCTCCACCACGGCCATCTTCCACACGCTGCTGCGTGACAAGATACAGATACCGTCACCAATACCGCTGCTCTCACCAAAGTTTTAGCCGCCCTCGGAAGCTCTCGCGTCTCGAGGCAACAAATGAATGTTCCAGGGAAACCGAGTTCTCAATGCGCTTCAAATTCCAACTTATCCGGCCCCCTGCTGTATGAGAGGAAAAAGACATACGCCTCGTAAAGCACATTCAGAGAGTCATTGCCTAGCCCAGCCGTGCCGACTCCTTAGTCGTCAAAGTGCTCGCGGAACCTGGAGGGGCGAGGAGCCCTCTAGGCAGCCACCATAGGCTTCTTCTCAGATACAACAGGCTCCTCGGGAACCTTGGGAACTGTGCCAGCGGGCTCCAGCATGGCCGCCTTCTTGGGCTCCTCAGTCGGAGGAGAGGGAAACTCGGGCTGCTTAGCAGCGGGGGATGGCTTGGTCACAGCCGCAGGGGAAGCACTTCGGCCTCGCAGCATCTCCTGGACCTTGCCGGAGTAGTCGCCAGCGTACTGCTTGCCCATGGTGGTGAGGTGGTCGGCCTGCTTCTGGGCAGCGCTGCGAACCTGGGCGGTCTGAGCGCTGATAACATCAGACGCGTTCTTGAGGTGGTGGTCGATGAGCTCCTGATTGGAGGTGTAGAGGAGGGGCACGAAGAAGGCGACGGTGGTCCCGATGATAGCGAGACCCCAGTAAGGCACCAGCTTGACGAGGAAGTAGGAAATGAAGGCGGCAACGAAGGCCTACCATCTGTTAGCTCCTGAAAAAACCATACTCCCGGATAGGACCAGATATCTTACAGCAGCAGAGACGCCGACGTTCTCGGCAAAGAGGATACGCTGGGACTCGATGACGAAGAAGTTGATGAGCTCGTGGAAATCGCCAACCATACTGTCGATGGTCGCTCGCGAGACCGTGTAGTATCGGCGGGGGCGCATATGCGTGGCAAGACCGTGGTTGAGAACGAGCTTGCCGGCGGCCTCGGCGCTGACAGTGACGGCGAGAGCCATCCAGGACAGCTTGAACGCCCAGCGGATCACATCGAGGTATCTAGCGGCGAAGATGAGGGAGACGATCGAGGCATAGGCAATAGCCGAGGCACCTGGCGAGACAGCCGTCAGCACGGCAAGATCGTAAGAGAGGCAGGGGTGAGCTTACGGGGGTTCTTCCACGAGAGGAGCTCCGAGAAAAAGGAGTGGTAGTGTGTGAGAGGCTGGCCAGTGGCCGCCGGGTTGGCAGGAGTCTTGCGAGAGGCCGCCAGGTTGGACAGCTCGGACGAGGCCTTTGCGGAGTGATCCATGACGTTCTGTGCTACAGGGCCTATCGCGCGCGACGACGTCAGAAGCAGTTCGGAGGGAGATGCCATGGCTGCGAACCCACCATTAGTCACAGAGTCGAAAGCAGCGGCAGCGTCTGTCGGAAGAGTGTCAGTTATCGCGACGCTTGGACAACGATTCGCCATCACATGTTAAAAAAAAAAAAAACTGTCCGCAGTCAGCATCGTGCCCAAGCTTGGGGGGACAAAAAGGCTTGCTGCAACGTACCCTACTGGTCTTGGTGGTCTCGTAGAGCGAGCCACCGTCGGCCGCCGGAGGCGCATCAGCAGTATCAGCCATTGCGAAGCGGTATCTCGAGAGAATGCGCGCGGGTTGCGATTGTGTGGTGTTGTTGTCGAGGTGGACAGGGGGTTTAGGTTGGCAGATTGGAATATTTTCTGTCTGTAGGGGGCAACGGACGTCAGTGGAGCTCCGATAGCTTGGTTGGTGCCAGCAGCCGAAGAAAATTAGGTAGAGGACGAGCGTGGCAAGGGAGACGGTGTTTGTTTGTTTGTTTGTTTTTGTCTGTACGTACCTGGAGATGCAGATGAGCAGGATAAATGCCGAGGGGAGAAGAGGAAGAGGGAAGATGAGGAGGAGCAAGCAGCAGGAGGTGATGACGGAGGAACCGGATCGAGGGGGGAGCGAGTGACGCGCTTGCGGTTTGGAAGGAAGCCACTGGACGGAAAACATGTGCCAGCAGGAACTGGCTTGGAAAAAGCTGGCAGCTGGTGCTGTGCTGTGCCACGCTGTGGCTGATGCAGATGACGCAGCGGTCCCGTCAGGCCGTGCCACAGTCCAAAACACAGGACGCCCCTATCGTATTACGGCAATAACTGAGCTTCATTTCAACCGCATTTCCTTTCATGACGGCGCTGTCAGAGCAGACTTTGCCCGGTAGAGCGACTTTGCGCTGTTCACCGCCGGCAACAGCGACACCACGGGAGCGCGTCATTCGCCGCCAAACCGCATCATATGATATCACCACCACGCGGCACATGTCCCGCGCCAAAGACGGCCGCCACATTCGCCGAGGATGCCTGCCACAGAGGCGATAACGTGTCCAATACATGGCAGAAATGCAACTTGTTCGTCTCCCCCTTCTGCCAAAGTGTCCAGAAGGGCCTGCGGGCTGTGATGCACATAGGCGGGCCATGCAAGGGCAGCGTCTCAGCCTCCGGAGCACACCATTCATTCCGGTGAACGTTTGATATGCCATGCTGGCATGCTCGGTTTGTACGTACATACAAGTGCTGTTGCAACAAGTCAAGCTCGCTCACCCAAGTGGGTGCTTTCATCGTGGCCAACTTCATTCACACCACCGGTCAAAACGTGACTACTCAAGACCCTTTTCCACTTCCAGAATACCCGAACACAGCGCTTCTCGTCGGAGGAATAACCGCAGGCCAAAGGCCAAAAGATTGGTATTCCATTTTGGCTAAAAGAAGCCACCAGGGCTGCATTCCCAGCCCGCAGCCGTGTCCTAGACCTATCCTCAAACTCCGTGCTAAGCTAAGGTAAGCCCTCCTCTCCCTCTTACCTCGCGCCTGGGTAAAAATGCCGAGGACGGTTCGCGCAGGCCAATCTAGAGGTAATAATTTTTCCTCGTACGGATTCCCCCCACGCATGCGCTCTGCCGCCCATCAGATGCAGCCCATATGATGGATATGTACAAGAAAAACAGACATGCGCGCGGGACACGGGGCCGTCTTATAGATAAATGATGCAACAACGCAGCGGTTGCCCGACGTGCTCTCGTCTAATATGCTCATGCTCCCTCACCGGCGCCAGCCCCAGAACCCGCCACTCGCAGGCGACGTGCCCGACGTGGAAACCGTGGGTTTGGCGGTCTGATCTGTAGATGGTGCTGATCCTTGCCCTGTAAGCCGGCCAAACACTCCCATCGCAGTCGTAGGGTTTGATCCCGCCGTCGATGTAGCCGCTGCAGAGTCTCCTGGGGCTGGGCCAAAAGCCTTCCGGAGAGCCTCGAGCTTTTGCTTTGCCTCTTCGGCTTCTTGTTTCGCCGTAGCCTCAGCCGTCTTGGCCTGGACAAGTTCCAGTAGCAAGTTCTCATGCTCGTTGGGTGGTGGTGAAGTCGTTGACGACGTCGCTGATGACAACGCTAATTCGTGCGACCGCGGCAGTGACGACTGCCTCTTGCTGAACCCGGGAGCTTGGGATGGCGTTGACTTGCTACGTCCGAGCTTGAATTCCCTCAAGCCGCCAGCATTGCCTTTGCTCGCCCACTCCGCATCCACGTCTCGGCTGCTCGATTCGCACGCAGAGCTGGCCGAAGCCCTGGTTCGCATTCCGTGAATCTGCTTTTCCAGCCGCTGCTTGTCTTGGTGGAGTGTTCGCACATGGCCATGTCGCTCACGGAGCTGCTCTTTGAGAGATGCCATCTCCTGGTCCATGTCATGGATCCGACGGCTCAGCTCCTGAGAGTGAGACACTGCGCTAGCCACTTGATCTTTGGCGCTCAGCAGCTCGTCTCTGAGCTGCGACTTTGATTGCAGCATCGAGGATCGATGTTTCCTATCTTGGTCCCCGAAGCGACTCTCCACCCGATCCAGCAGCTCCGACAAGTCTTCGGTCGACGGCGCCTGCTCCGTCTCTGTTGGAACATCGATCGCACGCTCGGTTTCGTCCGATGTCGGCGTAGCCTGGTTGTCCATATTGTCGGCCACAGACTCAGTTTTGGCCGCTTCGACCTTGTCCTCGGTCGTCGCTTGAGCATTACTAGTTGCCCTCTTCCTCAGTCCGTCGAGCAGCGATCGGACCGCCTTACGGTCCTCCTCCCGCTCTTCCCGCTCCAGCTGAAGTTGGTTCGACAGACGAGCATGATTCCGTTGTAGCTCACTCAAGGCCGTCAACAGGTCCTCGATTTGGCTGTGCAGGTATCTCTCATCGGTCGTCCGGACGCTCGCAATGGACTTGGGGCCAATAGGGGTGGACTCGCGGCTCGAAATGTCGTCCTCGGTGTTGTCCGAATCGCGGGACATGGTTGTTGCGTCTGTGGAGGAAGAGCTGGCAACGCTGGCCGAGCTAGCCTCCATAGAGTTGAGCGTCGATGCGAGACTGTGCTTCGACGTGCTGCGCCGTAGCATGCTCAATGGTCGTGAGGGTGCCGCGAGGCCAGGGGCAAGGTTGCCATTCCTGGAACTGGCCGATGATGCCCAGATACGGCCAAGAAAGCGGGTCGCCGCCGTGGTAATATCGGATGTCCGCGCCGCATTGGCGGTGGCGATCAGAGACTCGCGGTAACCTTGCTCCAGTTGCGAAAGCTTCTCTCGGGTCACCACACTCGTCAGGCTGGCAAAGTCCTGGACAAACTCGTCGGCGTCGTAGTGATAGCAGTCCCACAAGCCCCGAGACAGGAGAAGCTGCATGACGTCTTCCAGTTCGCTGCACGCCAACAACCGCGCCTCGTTCTTCCGCATGAGGGATAGTGCTACCCGCATAAGGGTCTCCGAGGCGCCTTCGGCGAATACCACATCGTAGATTCGGAATAGCATGGGCAACGGGCATGTGACGGCAAAGAAACTGAGGAACCACTGCGACACATAGGCGGTTTCGACTTGCAGATCTTCCAAATGGTTCGACAAGGCAGGCAGATTGAGCCGAAGAAGCTCGCGGAATTGATAAATGCGGACATGGAGCCCAGAGAGGTCTGGGAGGAAGCATGCTCGCAAATCATACCTCTCCATCAACCTAGGAATTCGTCAGCGTGTTGCGGGTTTCTAGTGGTCAAGGCGAGACTTGTCCTTACCGGACCAGGACGCAAAACGCCTGCTTATCCGGCATATGCATCAGCAGGGGACCGACAAGAAATGCAAGTCCCTGGCAGTAGCCAATCTTGGTATCATAAAGGCTAAAAGATTTGAGCACCCGACCCAGCATGCGTTGTCCATCGCCCTCGGGGTCGCGGAACATTTCGACGCCTGGAAAGCTTCTACCGAGGTCCTTTCCAATGAGAAGCTCGTAGGGACTGGATTCGCCGCAGAAACGCTCGTATTGTTCCTCAAGGGCGGCGTCGCGGGCGCCAGACATGCTCTGCCACACCACTCCCCTCAGGGGCGGAGGGATGCCCTTGCGGATCTTGTTGGACAGGAGAGTTGGCAGCCGCGCTGCGGTCTGTTGATAGTCCTTGACGAGAGCGGCGTAGAACTCGAGGTCTGTCATGGGAGGGGGTGGGAGCATGGAATATCGCAGTGCGGACGGGGTCGGCCCATGAACCATCTGCCGCAGCTGTGCCATGGACGGCGAGCGAGGTTTGCTGGTAGCCTCCACCTCCACGGGCTGGACTTTGACGCTCTTTGGGTTAGTAGCCAGCTTTGCATTCTCTTGTTCCAGTCGCGCCAGGAGAAGCGCCGTGGACTGTGGATCGTGTCAGCTCTGCCCGCGTTTCGAAACATGCTATGGGACAGGCGGCAGTCGTACGTTGTCTGTCTCGTCGTCCTTGACTTGCGCGTCCTCCGTCTTTTCCAGCTGTTCCCAGTTCACTTCGTCGGGATCCTCTGAGGAATCGCTTTCGTGACCGTCGGCGCCGAACTCCCCTAGCTCGTCGCGCAGGCTGCGGTTTGCCTCGGCGGGCGACGCGGTGGCGGACGAGTCCCCGCGACTATGGTGCTTGCGGCTACCGCTCTGGGCCGCGTCCTCGCCCACCGTCGATGTGGCAGGCTTGGTCGGATCGGCGTCGGCGGCGGCGGTCGTATCGAGGGTGAGAGCCGGGGGCTCCGAGAGCCTGACGGTAACCATAGAATCGTGTGTCATCTTAGGGGTCTCGGCTTCCGTCTCGTCGTCGACGGCTGCCGTGGCTGGCTCGGCAGCCTTTGTAGGAGGGGAGGGCTCACGGCGAGGCCGACGCTCGCCCAGATCCATTGCCGTCATCGAGGGCGAAGGTCAAGTCAAGTGGTCGGGGCCGGAATGCGTGATGACGGAGCAAGACTTGAGACACAGTCCAGCGTCGAGGAGTCACGTCTGCTGGAGGATTGGAGCCCGCTTTCCTCCACCGGGACCCAGTTGACTGGCGGCGTCAAGGAGACGATCCGGAGTGCCGAGTCAATCAATGGGAGTTTCCAAATCGCGCAACAGAGCTGGCCAGCCTGGAGGAGACGGCGACACGGTTTTGTTGTTTCATCGAGGGGCTCGCAACAGCTGAGACAGCCAGGGTTACCGCGCTTTTGCTCTAATATCAAGCCGCGAGACCAGACCAAACGAGCGAAACCTAACAATTGTCCAGCAGGCAGGCAGGCAGGGGATGATTGCCGCAGTGACAAAGGAAAAAGAGGAGAGAAAGAGCAACAGGGTCAAGCGCGCGACGCGATATGGGAGTCGGGCAGGGGAGAGGCTGTGGAGTCGAGGCTGGTAATAATATTAGCGGCCAGGTACGGAAGTAATCCGCACAGGGTCCCTCACGAGTTCAGGGAGATGATATTACCACAACGCTCTTGATGCCACCGCTCCCAATGCCACCGCTCGCAATGCACCCGCCGCCAACAGGCTCATTGCATGGATGCAATTTTGAGTTGGCAGGGAAAGGGGCACTTGGACGCCCGGCAGCTCGAGGTCCCCGGTACAGCACTTCGCTAATTGCCCGCCGTCGACCCCTGTCCCGTCCCGGGGTCGTGAGCCCGTTGGTCCCCGCGGCGACGATTGTCTCTTCTTATTTACTTTGTCCCGTCCGTCGCCGTTCTGCATTGAGCCATTGTCCGTAACACCTCTCGATGCGCGTCGACATCAGGAGGACATTTGCTTTGTCCCCTCACTGGAACAAACATTGGCCTCGTCGCCTCGTTTGAAAGCTCTTCCAGGGCTCAGAGCGAGCTGATGTCGACAAAGAAGGAAAGCCGGCGCCGATCTGCTGCCCCCACATCGGCGTAAATAAGGGTGGGTCAGTGCCACCTCCTGTGGCGCGAGCTGTGGCCACATACGAAGTAGCTCCAGCCACAACGGTACTTTGAACTTTGGCTTTATTACGAGTACACCGTTGCCCTATTACCCTACATAATATATGGGGAACATCTTTGGTAGCAAGGTCCCCGTCCACCTAAACAGGACCTTTGCGAAGAGGTTGGTTGAATCCTGAGCTGACGTGCTGCAACTTTGCAACATACCTATTCGACGGAAAACCACGACGCTTCACCGGAACATGCTGAAATAGCCACGTTGATGCTGCGTAATCCCAAGCTGCGTTGACCTTCTCCATATTATTCGCGGAAATGCTGTAGCTCCCCGCACCGTCGAAGAATCACCCGGCCCAAGTAGAACGTTCAGCGCACCCAGGGACTTTTCTGCAACATCGTCAAAGCCCAAAGCCACCTATATGGTGAAACACCACGCTGCCGTGTTGGCCGCCACAGAGAGGGGTCGCGTAGGCAGGTGGTTGCATGCTGCCATGCAACACCTGAGTCCGTGCATGGAATGCGTAAACGGATTCAGCTTGTTCAAGTTTGACACCTCCATCGAAGGATTCATGGCGCTTCAAAGCTGACAGTTCACACACACGATGGATGGTGTTGGCGGGGTCTGCTCGACTCGACTCGTTCCGCATCGGGCCAAGACAATCGAACCCACCAGCGCGCGGTCCAGTCTACCTTCACGGCCCTTGCCCAGGCGGAGAGCAACAAGAGTCTGGGCTGTCGATCCCATGGGTGCTGGCGCATTTGGCATCGCATCGCGTCACGCCGCCGTCACGACACCTCCATCTTGGATCCGATCCGACCTCTGCGACTGGGTCCCAGGTCCATCTGCGCCTGTCATCACACCGCCGCCACGATAATCCGCTTGACCTCGTGGTTCGCCGTCGCAGCGCCATGACGGCTAGCGGCCGAAGCAGATTCGGCCGCCGCCAATGGCTGGCTACGATGCGGCATGTGGCAGCGCACCCGGCGCACCCTGCAGGCGCTCGTGGGTGTGTCATGCGTCCAGTTGGACTCTGCATGCCTGTCTGCGACTCCAGATGCGCCTGTTGGGTGATAATAGATGATACGGAGTCTGTAGGTAATGCATCATATCCCTCGCCTTTGTTCCACCACCGCTGCCGCGTACTCGTAAAGACGGCGCCCGTTGCCAAGCCGTTGGAGCCTTGGAGGACCGCTTCTTTGTTTGCAGCAGGCCATTGTACTCGCACTGGTTGACGGCGGACGCACGAACCGCCCATTGCCCTGTTATCTGCCCACGCTGTCAATGAGTCGGGTCGTCGTCTGCCTATCCGTAGGCCCGCCGTTGGATACCGTGCTCTGCGCCCAATGCATAGGACAGGCTGAGGTCCAGACGCGACCGACCGCCCACAATAAAATGGAAAAAGAAGCCCATTTGATTCATGATGTGCATCTGCATGTCTTATCGGGACGTTGGATAATACATACCGCCTTCTCACATCGTCTTTTGCTCTAATCCGTAAGCAGCACCTTCTCTGCTGCTCGCTCGACCCGCCGCCGGCTGGGCTAGCGCAGCGCTGTGGCGCAGTTGGCACCCTGGTCCGTCCTGTGGTGTCGCGCACTGTGCTGGGCTGCCTCGATCGTCGCTGGACATCCACGAGCCTGGCAGATTCCTTCCCTCCGCACCTATTCTCTTCCCTGAAGAGATACGCCGTCCCGCCTCTCATGGCGTCCTGAGACGTCCATCATACGGCGGCCAAGCTGGATTCCAGGAGCCCAAGGAGCACGGCACAACGCCCGGACTGGAATCATGTTCTCCTCGCTGCTGCGCCGCCCCAAGAACGGCTCTCGTCGCGTCGACATGCGCGACGCCAGCCTCTCTCCCTCTTCGCGGCCGCCTCCTCGCCTGCAATTTGCCGGGCGGACGCATGCCACGGCTGACTTCACCGAGGCCGATGACGACGAGGAGGATGATTCCAACGACGAGCGCACGAATCGATATGGCCATGACGAAGAAGAAGGCGAGGGTGCGCCGGACGATGGCCCTGAAGACGAGGCAGACGAGGATGGCGGCCAGAAGGCCCTGCCAGTCCTCCCGCTCTTCTCTGCCACGCATCTCGGTAATATCTAGTACTCCTTTGGCCTTTGCTCTCGAGTACATTGCTAATTCACTCCGTCGTCCCCCAGACTCGCTGCCGATTTACAGCATCACCCATGCCATCCGCATCATCGTGTCCGCCCGCACGGAGACGACACTGACATGGGAACAGCTGCGCTCGCCCCAGGTCTCGCAGTTCCTGGTCAAGCCCATGCAGCAGCAGATCCGGACCCAGCACTTCTCGCGGGCGACTCTGTACGCACTCATGGCCAACTGCCTGCAGTTTACCAAGGAGGGGCAGCGATACGCCGCCAACGCAGGGAACAGCAACACCAGGGCCAAGGTCTGTGAGCTGCTTGCCCTCAAGCTGTTGAGGGAGTACACCACCCGGGAGCTCATCGACGCCTTGGCCTACGACTTCTACCCCCTCCAAGGTCTCCCAGGGGCGCAGCCCCCGAGCCCATCAGGCAGGACAAACACCAAGGCTAAGCAGGCCATGACGGCTTCCAGGACATCCACGTTGGAGGTTGCCATCCGCGCTTCGGCCAAGCACTTTCTTGCCCACCCGGTGGTGATCCAGCAGCTCGAGGCCATATGGAATGGTGCCATTACCTTTTACTCGTCCGCGGACAGCTTGCATCGCGAAGCACCGCCGAGCCCCTTCCAGGGTATGAATGGAAATGCTGCCAAACCGGACGCAAGGACCCCCTTGCTCGGATCCCTCCCACCCAAGCAGGGCCATTTCCATGTTCCACCCGGAAGAAGGACCGTGATGCTCTATGATCCCCGGCAGGCGTCCATGCTCAAGCTCTCTCGCCTTCGTGTTCCGCGTTACCGGTCTTTTCTTTCCACGCTCTCGCTTGCTGTCCTGATCGGCCTCTTCCTGTCGGTCCTCGCCCAGAGGTCCGTGCAAATTACGGGACTCGAGTTGGTTTTCTGGTTCTGGAGTGCCGGCTTCATGCTGGACGAGCTGGTTGGTTTCAACGAACAGGGGTTCGCCCTCTACATTATGAGCTTTTGGAACATCTTTGACCTAGGGATCCTCGTACTACTTATAGCCTACTACTGCATGCGTGCCTACGGCGTTTTCCTCGTTGACCCCCATCACTGGAACGACATGGCATATGATGTGCTGGCAGCAAACGCCATCCTCCTCTTGCCACGGATCTTCAGCATCCTGGACCACTACCAATACTTCTCTCAGCTGCTGATTGCTTTCCGTCTGATGGCTGTGGACCTAGCAGCCGTGTTTGTCCTGGTTCTTATCATGTGCAGCGGGTTCTACGTCTTCTTCACGTTGTCAGCGAGTGCAAATGAAGGCGGCGATGTCGCCTACAAGATCTTTCAGATCCTCATGGGCTTTACTCCAGCTGCTTGGGATGTGTAAGTTGACTGAGCCACCGACCTCTTCGGCGAGATGAGAAACAGGAAACTAACGGAATACCAGCTGGCCACAGTACAATTGGCTCGCGAGGATATTGTTGATGATGTTCCTCATCATTTGCCACTTCTTGGTCGTGTAAGTGCAAAACAGCCCCTATCGCGAATGCCGCTGACACGAAAGACCAGGACAATTCTCATTACTGTCTTGACCAACTCGTTCATGACGATTGCGTCAAACGCCACGGAGGAGCACCAGTGAGTCCTCCCATAAGCCGTTGCACAGTCGCGCTGCTTACACGAATGCAGGTTCCTATTCGCCATCAACACTATTTCTATGGTCAAGAACGATGCGCTGTTTTCATACATAGCGCCCAGCAACATCTTTGCCTGGCTGCTCATGCCCCTGCGATACTGCATGCCACTGAAGCACTTTGTCTGGCTCAATCGAACCATCATCAAGGTTACTCACTTCCCGGTGTTATTCTGCATCTACCTCTACGAGAGATTTTGGCTCGCACCGTCCATGTACGAGCCCACAGATTTGGTCGAGAACCACGGCAGGAGTCGTCCCAGGACAATATCATTCCGAGACCCGGTTGAGCGGACCGCCATGTTCAGTCCCAATCTTCGGGTCCGCGAGGAATCAGTGGCGGGGTTTCACAAAGACCGAGCACTGGAAGAAGTCTTCCGGCGCCTGCCGGAATCCGCTACGTTGCGCACTCAAAGAAGGAACGAGAGGCGTAAGACGCAGACGGCTATCCGCAACTGGATGGATCAAAACGACGATGCAGGAGTGCCGCTGTCAAACTGGCCCACCCTGGACAGCCGAGCGTTGCCGGACTGGCAGAGGCGGCTGAGCGTAGGATGGGACCGACCGTCACAGTTTAGACATGTTTCTGATGTCAGGTCGACGGCCAGCGACCCGGCCGATTTCATGTCCAACCACGGGGCGTCCTTTTCACGCGGACAAAGATCCCGGCTAGATGCCGTGATGCCAGAGTACAAAGACCAGACTGACGCAGACGGCGACGACGAGCTGGTCACCAACGACGAAGATGAAGACGATGCCGGGACGAATGCCGATCGCAGTCATCAGTATGCAAAGTACGGTGTTGAGGAGGAGGATTACTTTACCACTCCGATGGCACCCCGCTCCGCGAAGCTGGCTTCCTCGCACGGCTCGTCTGCCAAGGCACTGGCGCCGAGCCCTCGCCAAGGCAACCAAAGACGGGGGATGCACAGTCGTACACTGTCGACAAACACCATCCTTTACAACCCGGAGGAGCCACCGCAGGCCCACAGTTCCTCATCCAAGTCATCCCCCAAAGCGACGCAGGGCAGGAAGCCTGGGACAAGTGGCCGCAGCACAGGCGCGAATACGCCTGCCCAGGCGGTGCGACGGAGTTCCCCTCGTCGAACTGCATTTGCTCCCAGCTCCCATCCTCGTCCTATTATACCGCCGCGTGGCATGACGGAGACAGGGGGCGTCAGCAGAACTGCTATGCTCAGCCTGGACCCCCGTGACCGGCTACGAGAGGCCAGGAGGCTCTCCTCTGTTGATTTAAGTATTCCTTCAGACCACTTTGGACCCGAAGACCCGAACGTGGGGATGGCCGGGAGCTTCCAGACGCAAATGGCAATGGCCATGATGAAGGACCATCGCCTACGCGCTGCGGGAGGGATGGACGTTGCCGACCGGGATAGGATGGGGAGACTGGTTCTGGCTCGCATGAAGACGTTGGAGGAGAGCTTTGCGGAGGTAATCAGGGAAATGCGGGATCTCAAGAACAGCTCGACGGGGCCGCATTCGAGGCGGAGTTCGTCGGCCGAAGAGGTAAAGGGCACGGGAATCGACAGCAGCGGATACGACCGACTCAAGAGAGCCAAGGGGGATGCGACGCCCAAGAAAGGTTACAGTAAGCGACCTGCCAGTCGACGGAGCATGAAGGAAAGCGAAGTCGGTATGGCGCCGAGGCGTGATCTCAAAGGGAAGGGCAAAGAGATTTCCCGCTCGTCGACGGATGACGAGAGAGAGGCGGACCATGGCCTCCAGCTGAGGGGAAGTTCGATGTGAGGGAGCAGGGCCGAGGTGCATTTTACAGGCGTTGATGTGGGATCCTGACACGACATTGTATTATTATTACCTGGTTCGAACGGCAACGGGGAGTCGGGCGGGGAGGAGTTGCCCGTGTGGCATGCATGTCCCGGCGTGTTTATGATTACGCATAGCCTGGAGTGGTAATTCCTATATTTTGCGTTGAATGCTATCCTGATGGATGCTGCGCCGACGCATTGTTCAATGCTAGGCCGGTCGTCCATCAATGCTGCTGCGGCCACAAGCGACCCTGTTTTGGTGTATCTTGCCTGGTGATTTGTAAAATGACATTCTGTCCACCCCCCCCCTTTTTTTTTCGGACGATTCCAATTGCAATTGGCAACGTGTGTCGCGCAGTCCAACCTGGCGTCGTCGCCCTCGGGCCTCGAGGTGCTCAGCCATATATATATATATACCTATCACCTAGGTACCGCCTACACGCCACCACCGCTGCGATCGACGCTGACGTAGCCATTGGGCGCCTTGTGGCTCTGCTGTGCGGCCTCGTTGCTTCGGAGCGCATGGGACTTGTACTTGAAGGCGACTGCGGCGGCGGCGGCAGCGGCGGCAAGGGCGAGGACACCGCGGTTGCTCCTGGAGCCGACGAGATTTAGCGCTTCTTGATTCACAGATGTCTGGTCAGGGGAGGGGCAACGTACAGGAGGTTGGATCCCACCATGGCGGCGGATGGGCGCGTCGCACTCCGTCTGCGCTAGTCGAAAGAGGGGCGTAGTGTTGCTGGCGGGATGATGGTGGTGATGACGGGGCAAGAGGATTGCTGAGGATATACTCCGTATCTACGGTGAGCTCGGTCTGGACTTGGAGCGGCAATGGACGGACGGCAATGGACGGGCAATGGACGGAGACGGGCCAGGCCGTGCTCGTTCCGCATTACGACGGTGATGGATTGCAGAGGCGCTGCATCAGCACGCGAGCACCTGCGGGGCGGGACAGACGGCGGTGATGCTGCCTGCCGGATACGACTGCTGGATAAAGCTGCAGGTGATGATTGATGGAGATTGAGGTGGCGTTCAAGATGGCTGATATCGATTGCGGCTCTTACAGGACCGTGGCAAACGCCTGGTGCTGGCGGCCATCGCCGACTGATGACCGAAACGGCAAGGCGGGCGCGAATGAACGCTGTTTCCCCATCGCTGGGGTGAAACAGGCAGCAGGCTGGGACGACGTCGGATTGCGGCACAGCGCCCCGTGCACCAATGACAGAGGGCGTCATGCGTGGCTTGGCTCTGCCGCGACTCGCGGCTTTGCACTTCCAGTTCGTCAAGGTGCGCCTGGATGCGGCTGCCCGTTGCCTCCATGTCGGTTGTTGGCTGATGCACGTGTCGCAGGCACATGACATGACATGCGGCAGGAGCTACCCAACCCAGCCCGTTTCCTCCTGCTCATCGCCGTTGCCATCCACTCGTCGCAGAGCATCATCCCCATCCCCATCGCCTCCCGGTCCGTGCTTCTCTCACCGTAAGCAGCGATGCCGCGCCAATATGCTACCGCCTGGAACACCTCCGCCAACCATCCTGAGCAAGGCCTCACTCCCTGGCGTGGCCTGGAGCCGTGGCCGAACGCCTTCGATGAAGATGGCGACGGCGACGGCGACGGCGACTTCTCGTCGTCCTCAATCCAAGCTGCACT
Organism: Tolypocladium guangdongense; assembly: GCA_022114105.1. NCBI lineage: Eukaryota > Fungi > Ascomycota > Sordariomycetes > Hypocreales > Ophiocordycipitaceae > Tolypocladium > Tolypocladium guangdongense. Next base: position 1,973,330 of record NRQP01000001.1, on the reverse strand, counting down.
CCCTTTCAGCGCCAACGACGCTCCACAAAACGGCGAGAGGCTCGGACAAGCTGTCGACGCCGACTTCAACGGACCGCGAGGCCCTAAGCGCATCCCACGGCCCCTCAGGGTCGCGTCCGAGATCAAATCTGCGCGGAACATGGAGCTGTACCTGGTCCACGCCACCGAGCTTGAGCTGAACACGGGCGACACCATGGTCTTTGTCGATTTGCCCAGCACCCCCAAAGACCCCGGGAAGCAAGCCGACTGCGATGGCGTCGTCTACAGGTCCCAGAAGTTTCGCGTCCACTCTGAAAAGCTGCTGGCCACGGGGTCCTCCAAGTTTGCCGAGATGCTGCGCCCGACGCACCAGTTCCGCACACAGCGACGCCGCAAGATGGCCAACAAGCTCCCTGAAGGCGTCAAGTACCTTCTCGACCTGACGCCGCCCTCGGAGGGGGACGAACTGGTCTTCCAGATGACGGAGCTGTCCCTCACGCCCGGCGTCATCAAGTGGTGGAGCTCCTCCAGCTTCCACGACGTCGACGCCAGCCTGGTGACTGGACACGATGATGTCTGTAGCTGTAATCGACGGGCGGCCGCAACGCTCAAACTTGACGGCGACCGAGAATTCAGTGGCTCGCAGAACGACTTGAGTAAGATGTTTGCTGACGACATTGCCGATGAAACGGTGAAATCGTGCTTGGATACGGGGACGAGGAAGCCGATTCCACCGACACCTGATCAGCTCATCAAAATGAAGGTGGACGGCGACGACAGCATCTACAAGACGCCGCATTTCCGCCAGATCCCAGACTACTGCCCCGTACGCCACCGCAACGCCATTATCCGCCTGCTGATTCTCATCGAAGGCTCCGACGTCCTCATGGACTCGGCGAGCCGAGTCTGGACCCTCGCGGCCTTGGCCAAGATCTTCGACTGTCCCTCCGTTGTGCGAGACCGAGTTGTGCAGTGGTTCATGCACGGCACTAATACGAGGTTTATTGAGGTTCTGCCCGAGGAAGCGCTCCGAATTGGATTTGCTTTGGAAATCCCTCAAGTGACGCAGTGCGCCTTTCGGATCCTGGTCAATGAAATGGCGCTCAGAGAAGCTGCCACGGACGACGCCAAGCGGAAACCCTCGCGAACCACGGTCTTCGGACGAAGGCTGGGAGAGTGCGACGACGAGCTGAATAACCTCATACAGCACGGTGCTCGGGCTCTTGTCGAGCGCGTGTCGTTGACCAAAGCCCAGCTTCAGAGCCCGGACTTGTTTGACTATTGGAATATTCAACAATGGAGAAAGCTACGGAGGCTAGAGCTTCTCCTCGCCGGGGGCGACGAGTCCATCTGCCGAACCGCGCTTGCAAAGCTACGTCGACTTATGAAGGCACTCCAGGACGCGGTTACTTCCAAGTTCAACGACGCGGCCCGCGAGCATGTCAACGACGCGCACCCGATGCTCTGGAGCATGGACATGGATCGAGCGACCTACGTTTTACCCCAAGACTTTGAGAAGCTCAGTGACATCCTGTGCGAGATGAATCTGGTCCAGAAGCTTCTGTGCCCTTTCATATACAACGATCTGGGCGAGCGATGTAGCTGGCCTCTGTACCTTGGACCGGCTACGGTGGAGCAAACATCGCACAGACCAAAATACTCGGTGTCGCTGAAAGAGGTGGCCAAGAAGCTGCAAGATATTGCATTTGAGATACCAGACATGGTGTGCACTGACGAATGGGCGGAGTTTTTTGATCCAGTCGAGGATTCCACCAAGTACTACGCCGTTAAGACCTTGGTCGACCTCGACCGGTTGGACTGGGAGGTCAAGGACGCACTTCGATTTCTGACTCTCTCCTGGATCCGACACGACATTGACCCGCCGCTGAACATCACGCGTCACATGCTGCTCACGCTCACCATCAACGAGATGAAGTTCCTGCCGCTCTGGGCGGGGGGGTTTGACGACGGCACGGGCGGTGTCTTTGAGAGCTTCGTTCCTCCGACAGACATGGGTCCGAACGGACCCGGCCCAGCGTACCACACGGGCAAAACGCTCCCATCGGCGCCCCCGAGTGTATCGGAGTCGATGATTGAGGACATGTCTGCCATGAGGCTCACGGGGAGCACGACTGCGGCGTCGATCGACGTCCACGACAGCGCCTCCACCGTGTACCGGCCGGATAGAGTCATTGCCGACGACGTATCCGTCGCGTCGGATGCGTTTACGGCGAGTACTGCGGAATACCAGGAAGCTAGGTTTGCGGTGCCGGCGGAGCACCAGGGAGTTGGCCAGGCGGTCGACGCCATGGTCGAGTCGGGCAAGGATTTCGAATCCGTGACCGCGGATGACTTTGACGACGCGGAGAGGCCCTTTAGCGACGTGAGCGACAGCGACGATAGCGTCGTGGTGGTGTGTGGCTAGGAGGTGACGCTTCAGATGGGATGGCTCATTTATGGGTTGATAGGTTGTGGATGGAATGGTTTGGATAGCGCCGAAGGGCTGGCTATGAAGGACTCTAAAAGCACGACTGTTTGGATGGCGATACGAGGTAATACAGTGAGATACGATGTTTCTGCTTTGAATGATTTGGGTATCTATCGAATGCCATGCGGCCGCCAAGCCGTTTATATAAATGCGGTTCCAGTCGCCGCTCTCCCAACGCCCTCGAATAATATGCCCAACCGCGCGTGAAGTCAGACACGCCCTTTTTATTCCACATGCTGGCGTCTTACCGCATACCTCATGCAGCATCTATCCCATGTTCAGCGTGTTCCCCGAACCCCTCGGATTCTCATCCTTGAAGTCGTCCCACTCGCGCGCCTTGTACGTCTCACGGTCCGCGGCGTCCATGTCGTCGTCGTCGACGGCCCTCTTGGGCGGGTCGGTGCCGCCCTCGAGGATGCCGCCGCGGCGGCGCTCCTCCTCGAGGTACTCGTCGATGGACATGGTGGGCAGGTTGTGGCCCGGGCGGAAGACGCCGCGGGCGAGGTCGGCGCGGGAGCCGACGAGCGTAAAGGGCTGCAGGGGCTTGCCCTTTTGCGAGAGGAGCGGGCCGCCGCGGGGGGTGGCGGCGCGGAGGGGCTGGTCGAGGCGGTCGTCGGCGTCGTCGGGGCCGCGCGCTGCCGGGGAATGGGGGGAGGGGTGGTCGCTGGGCGAGGGCGCCTCGGCGAGGAGGGCGAGCTCGCGGTTGAGCGAGTCGAGGGCCTGGAAGGTCGCGTGCACGGCGTACGCGACGTTGGCGAGGTGCACCTCGCGCACGAGCTCCTCGTCGCCGCGGTCGGCATACCCCGGGTCCGCCGTCAGGTGCGCCAGCCTCTCCCGCAGCGCCCTCTCGGCCCTGAAGCCGGCAATCTTGGCGTCCCGCTTGGCCGCGGCGTCGCGCTCCGGCGGCACGACGGCGAAGGCGGGCCCCTCGTCGCGGTAGCGCTCGAGCAGCGCGTCGTACGGCGGGGCGACGAGCCCGTACGCGTCGACGAGGGCGAGGAAGGCGTCGTACGCGGCGCGGGCGCGGCGCAGCGTGGCGAGGCGCGGCGCGGGGCCGGCAAAGGGCGCGCGCTGGACGAGCCCGGCGGCGCGGAAGCCCGTCAGCAGGTAGGGCAGCGAGCTGGTGGGCAGGTCCTCGGCCGCCTCGTTGGGCGAGAAGAGCGCCACGGCGCGCGTCTGCTCGAGGACGCGGTCGTAGAGCCCGAGCACGGCGTCGACGGCGGCGGCGTACGCGGGCGATGTCGTGTCGGCGCTGGCCTCGAGGGCGTGGCGCCGCGCCTCTGCCTCTTCGAAGGCGGCGCGCAGCGACGGCGGCTCGTCGGGCGAGGCCATCGGGAGGCTAGTACGGAACGGTTCCACAGATTGGGCCGAAGTTTGCTGTTGCTGTGCTTAGAGGAACGTCGAGGTGGGTGGTGGTTTGTGAAGTCGGAGGGGAGATGGAGATGGAGCAAGCAGCCCCTCCACGTCGGGCGTTATCGATAAGGCTTAGGCAGTTGCAACAGCAAGTACGACCGATTCACGCCGACTACTCCGGCAGCACAGAGACGTCGAGCAGAGACAGTGCGAAGCAAACGGTTTAGGAAATTTAGCAAAGACGTAGCAGACAACAGGAGATCCATAAGATATCGTTCCCTCTCCTCAACGCCACAGAGCAAGGCAAGCTCGTCGTCCATCTGTTCCTCTATCGCCGTGTACTCGACTCGCTCCGAAGCAAAGCTACTAGAATCATGCATCAAAGCCAAACCCTCAGACTTTGCCACCGCATAACTAGTCATCATCATCATCGTCAACCTCAAATGGGTCATCGCTCTCATCCTGCATCATGGACGAGTCATCGTCTACCACGACCGGCCGTCTCGCAGCTGCCGCTCTTCCCGGTCGGCCTCGCGCCGCAGGCTTGGGGACGGGCGACGGGGGATCGGCCATTTCGTCGTCCGAGTCGTCGTCGATGGCAGTCTTCTTCTTCCTGGCCGCGTATGCCTTGGCTGCGGGAGACAGTGTCGTGGCCTTGGGCGCTGCCTTGGGCTTGGGCTCGGCCTTGGGCTTGGGCTCGACCTTGGGCTTCGGCTCGGCCTTGGGCTTGTTCTTTGTCCCGGCCGGGCGCCCACGTGGTTTCTTGACTGTTGCCAGGATCGCATCAGATTTCGACGTTGCGGCGCTACACGACGCCTTGGCTGCTGGTGCCTTGGCTGCTGGTGCCTTGGCTGCTGGTGCTGCCTTGGCTGGTGCGACGGGAAAGTCGTCGGACAAGAAGCTGTCCACTATGTCTCCCTTCGTCGCCGTCTTGTGTGGCGACGACTTGGCCAACATTTCGTAGTTGGTCTCGTCAGGACTGTCCACGTCGAACGACGACTTTGACGCCTTTGTCTTCAGCTTAGGCAGCCCGCCGGCGCCACCGTTGCCGTGGCCAGACTCGGATCGGTTCATGGCATAGAGGCTGAGCCGTCCGCTAGATTCCCCGTCCCGGTTGCCGATGCCCTTGACCATGGCCCCGATGTCGCCCAGCATCTTGTCGTCGTCGTCGTCGTCGTCGGTGTCTGAAGAGACGCCGAACAGCGTTTTGGCCTTTGACGCGGCGGCACGCTTGGTGCGTCCAACCTCTGGCTCCTCAGACTGCGACTGAGACTGCGACACAGGTCGAGGCTGCGAGCTCTTCGCCGCTGCCGGTTTGCTCCTGCTGAGAGCCGCAAAATCGTCGTCGGAGAAGTTGTCAGTCAACTCGACGACCTCTTCCTTGGGCTCCTTCTTCAGTTTCGGCTTGGCACTAAACATTTCCGCAAACCTCTGCGAGCTTTTCGTTTCCACCTTTGCCGGGGCCTTTGCTGTCGCCTTTGCCTTGCCCTTCTTCTCGGGCTCGTAGTCGTCATCACCCTTGGCCTTGCGTCCACGGCCCGCGCCGATTTTCTTAGACGCGCGCCGCCCCATACGGCGGATGCTGGTCTGGATCTCTGCGTCGAGGGCAAGCTGATTCTCCCACTCAGCCACAAACTCTTCGAGGTCTGCGCACCACAGATCCTTCTCGCTCTTGGCCAGAAGCGTGTCGTGCTCGGCCTTCTTCTTGGCAATGGCGTCGTTGAGTTTGTCAAGGCGCTCGGCAGTCAGGGACCAGATGGGCATCTACCATTCATGTCAGCACAAGTCCTTGAAGAAGCCGCAAGCCCAGCTGATCTTACCGAAAGAAGGTAATCGTAGTCGCGCGCATCACCTTCAGCGACGTCGTCCTCGGCCTCGTCTCCCGAAGCGTCAGCCTCGTCCTCTGCGGCCTTCTTCTTCGCACTCGGCCCACGAGGGAAGGCCTCGTACTTGCGCTCGCGAAGCTCTCGGACAAGGACATCCTTCTTCTTCTTGTTCACGACCAGCACGCCTTCAATGATCTCTCGGACGAAACGTGCCTGGTTTTGGAGCTTCCGGAAGTCGGCATGATAAACGCCAAGCCAGTGTTTCTGCGATGCGTCAGTGTCGAGCCTCATGTAGCCGCGGCTGGGATGCGTTTACCTTTCGTTCCAAGTACATGGCCAGCCGATGGTGGTAGTATTCCTCCAGAATATCCTCCACCTTTTCGTACTTTCGAATTTGGCCGTTGGTATCAAACGCCACCAGATTCGACGTTGCCACCTGCTTGGTGAGCTTGAACCGCTCCAGCAGGCCTTCTGCCATGACCTTGTCAATGTGCTTCTCATCCACCATGATCTCGAAGTGGACTGTGTTGTGGTCGTTGAATTCCTTGTAGTCCTTGATCCAGGCAGGGCCGTCAACGCCGCTGATGACCTTTTCAAGTTTTGCCTTGAAGTCATCAGTCCACATGCGGATGGGCAGTTCCGTGATCATGATCTCGTTGGCGTTCCGCTCGTTCGGGTACGCAATACCGTTAAACTTGTAACGGTCAGGCCCAGCGGCCTCCGGGGTTCCTTTCCAGCCTCGGAACCACGGCGTCATGGTTTCAAACGGCCTGTCTTCGGCGTCATTCTCATCCAGCCGACCCATGCGGCGCTTCAGATTCTTGACGATATCCATGGGGTGATAATTCGGAATGGACGTGCTCCATCCCGTACCAATGCCATCGGCGCCGTTGATAAGCACCATGGGGATGATTGGAGCGTACACTTCGGGCTCAATAGGCTTCCCGTCGTCGAGGTTGTAATTCAGGCATGGTTCGTCTAGCGGGGAGAAAATCTTCCGCGCAAACGGCGACAGACGCGTGAACGTGTAACGGGGACTAGCGGCGTCGGAGCCTCCGGCAAGTCGGGATCCAAAGTTTCCACTTGGTTCCAGGCAGTTGATGTTGTTCGAACCGACAAAGTTCTGGGCCAGGCCAATGATGGTCTGCTGGAGCGACGCATCGCCGTGATGGTAGGCAGTCTGCTCCGAGACGTAACCTGCCAGTTCCACCACCTTCTTGTCCTTGACCAGGTTTCGCTTGAGGCACGCATAGATGACCTTACGCTGGCCAGGCTTCAATCCGTCCACGACAGAGGGAATAGACCGCATGTTGTCGGCCATGCTGAACAGGATGAGCTCCTTGTTTACGAAGTCGCCGTATGAGATTTTCTTGGTCGAATGGTCCAGGAAGGTGCCTGGGACAAAGTTGCCAAGCCACTCCTTTCTGGCATCGGCCTTCTTCTTGGAAAATGCCAAGTCGAGGAGCTCTGCCTCCTCCGCCTTCATCACCTGAAACTCCTTCAAGTGCTCGTCCAGGTTGGTGAAGTACACCTGCGCATCTTCGCTTGTGCTTGTTCCCAGACCCTTGAGGTACTTGCTTTGCCATCGGGTCTGTTCAGCCTTGTGGGCCTCTTTCCATTCCTCGTACTGTGGTTGCGTGAAGAACGACTTCGTCTTGAGCGGCTTCTTTGGGTTCGGGCCCTGCCAGATCTTGATGATGGGAGTGATGAACTCGCGGAAAAATTCGGGAATCTGGAGCAGCGAAGGGAACTGGACCTGAAGGAAATTGATGAGAAGGCCCTTGATATGGCTACCGTCGTGATCCTGATCGGCCATGATCATTAGATGGCCGTAGCGAAGGCTCTTCGTGTCCGTATACACTTGCTTATGCTTCAGACCCAAGAACTGCTTGATGTTTTGGATCTCCTGGTTCTTGGTAATCTGATCAACCGAGGCATCTCGCACGTTCAGCAGCTTTCCTCGGAGGGGGAAGACGCCAATGCGATCAGGGTCCAGGATGGCTCTGCCGGAAACCGCCAGACCCTTGGCCGAGTCACCTTCCGTCAGAATGAGCGTGCATTCATGGCCATGTCGCGTCCCCGCCAAGTTGGCTTCGACAAGCTTGGCGTTGCTGACCCTGGAACGCTTGTTGCCGTCACTCTTTGACATCATCTTGTCGGCCTTCTTCTGGGCAAAGTCCATGATGTTCTCGATTGCCTCCGACTTGGCAATCTTCTTGAGGAAGTCGTCGCCAAGCGTGCATTTGCTGCCAAATTGGCTAGACTTGGTCGTAAGCTGCTCCTTTGTTTGCGACGTGAAGGCGGGATTGTTCACGAGGCAGTTGACGAAGATGAAGATGTGGTTACGAAGGTGGCTCTGCTTCAAAGTGTGGCCCTTCTGCCTCTTGTTGAGGGTCTTGAGCAGCGATGCCGTGATCTGGTCGGCGATGTAGTTGACGTGCGTGCCGCCAGAAGTCGTCGCAATGGAGTTGACAAAGGATACTTGCTGGAACGTGCCATCGGAGACTGTGAAGCCAACCTCCCAGCGGGGATGGCCCTTGTCCTTGTCGATCTCGACGGTACACGTTGGGGCGCCGCCTTCCTCCAGGCTCCTTTCGGAGGCGATCGACTTGGCATACAAGTCGCAGTATGACTTGAAGTCCTTGAGCTTGATCTGGCTTCCGTTGAGATGAACCTTGACGCCTCGGACAGTGCCGGCCATGTCGTACACCCTTCGGTAGAGAAGTGCCTCCAGATCGTCGCTGATACCTTCCGGCATCCCAAAGCGGTTGTAGTCCGGCTTGAACGTGACGCGGACAAAGTCTGCAGTTTTGCTCGAAGTGATCTTAGCCTTGTGCATCTTCTGCATGTTTTCGGTCCACGTTTGCTTGTATCTCTTGCCGTGCTCGCTGTCCTGGCATTCGAGAGTAAACTCGGTGCTGAAGACGTTGCAGAGCTTGGCTCCGTATCCGTTGCGGCCACCGACGGTCTTCTGTTCGTTGTCGTCAAAGTTGGAGCCAGCCAACAGATGACCGAAGATGAGCTCGGGAATGTAAATCTTCTCCTTCTCGTGAATGACAATCGGAATCCCCTTGCCATTGTTCTCCACGCTTATCTCCCCAGTTTCGCGATCGATGTTGATTTTCATCAGTGTCATCGAGTTGTCTCTCTGCTTGTTGTCTGCAGCGTTGACCAGAATTTCGTCGAAAATCTTGTAGAAGCCGGGAACAAAGGTGATGTTGCGGTACTCCATCAGAGAAGTCTCCTTGTTGAAAACCCACATCTGCTGGTCCGTCTTCTCGACTGACCCAATATACGTGTCCGGACGCTTGATGATGTGCTCGAGCTGTGTGAGCTTTTGATATGTCTCGGTGGCGGTCTTGCTCGACTTGGGCTTGGCTGGCGCATCGATGACCATGCTATCGTTTTCTAGCTCGGCCAACGGCTTTCCAGCGGACTTCTTGGGCGGCGGGGCCTTCTTTTGCTTCTTAGCGCTTGGGGGTGTGTGGGAGAAGCCCGAAGACTCTCCCATCGAGTCTTCGCCATCGCTGTCGGGCTTCGGGCGCTTCTTGGCCGCAGGCTTCGGGTTTAAAGTTGTTTGTGCCATCTTCTTTACTGTAGGCCGACTGGCAGCCGATTTGGCTTTCTGCGCATCGAAGGTCAGTAGCCGTTCTGCAAGCGCTGACTTCTTTGCGGCAGTGACGCTGATCCAACTTCACTGAGGGGTCGATTACTCTGACTGCTCCGCTATCTAGGAATGAAATATTGTGGAGAGGAGGCTTTGCAGGTGTTGCAAGGCGACGGGCAGTGCGTTTGTGCAGTGTCAAGTCTCGCGCGAAATGGATTGGCAGCTGACAGCTGACAGGCGGCCGCCATGCAATGCAAGGCAAGGCAAACAGGAACAACTCACCGTCTCTGGAACGAAGCCGTCGGACTCGTCGTCCAAACTGAAGACGGAGTCGTCCATGAGATCGGAATCCATCTCGGCGGGCGTAGATAACGAGGGCTTGGGCAATGGCGTCAGGGTCGCAAAGCGCAGGGGCGTCGAGGAGGACAAAGGGCAAGTAGTTGGACGCTGGAATGGCTGTGGGAACAAAGAGCGACTCGTCCGACCAGCCGGAAATGCAAGCACAAAGAGCCGCGAGGCAACTGCGAAACAAGAAACAGGACGTGCCAGGCCGGGCGCTGTTCACATGGCCCTTAAAGTAAAGGAGCGCAGTGGGATGGGTGTTGTTGTTGTTGTGGTTGCAGCTGGGTCCCGCCGCGTACCTAGGTAAACAATATATCGGCGACGCGCTGGGCCAGGGATTACGGCCTGGTGGAGGCACCGTGTACTTGCTGCCTCAGGCACGGCCACAACTGCGAGGCGCAAGGCCTTTAGGTAAGCCGTCAAGTTTCTTCTCTAGTCACGTGCTCACTCTAACTGGGGCCCATCCAGGAAGATCACCACACCTCTAATCCCGCTGCATCGACTTCCGTTTGTATTGTGCATCTCAGAGATATTCGATCAGGCAACCGGTTCTTAGGCACGCTGAACGTGAAGCGTTTCTTCTAGCAACACAAACCATGCTGGCCCGTCCTCTCGACGTTCTGTTCACTGGTGCCACGAGTGTCCCGCGTCTGCCATGGACTCATGGAGGGGGCCTAGACATGCCGAATGCGGGCTCTAACAGACTGCGTCTGTTCTACCGTGCCTCAGACTTCGGATTGGCCATGGGACAAGACGAAGGACCCCTCGTTGATTGCTCCCACTGAACCGAGTCTGGCTACACAGGCTCGATGGGGAACACAGCAGCAAACCCCCTTGTTCTCCGCATCCCGGCCAGTTCGGACGCCACGCTATGGCTTATGCCATTGTCCCACCTTGTCTAGGACGACCGTGTTGGCCGAAGCTGATGGTGTCACCGCGCGGTCAGTCCAAGACGCATGTTTCACTTTCACGACTGCCGGGTGTGTGTGCCAGTATCTTGGTCGAGAATATTACTCCTGGTTTAAGCTTCATGTCCTGCCATGTGGCGCTCATGCGGCAAACGGCAAATATAGACGCGCGGCGTTGAAGGTTTATAATCCTGGGTCCGAATAGATGGGAGCGTTTCCCATCTCGGGGCGAAGTGCTGGCCTGATATTGCTGGCTTTGGACCTGCTGTTAACTCGGCATATGTTGCTTCCAAGAGTGCTTGGAGCCTGCTAACGCGACACCCAGCCAGCTGCCCTTTGGGATGGCAAGGAGATAGAGGGACTCGCAAAGATCAGTTGACGGAAAGTCTCGATACCGATCCGTCGGCCTACTGCAGGTCAGATGGCTGAGCGTCACGTCACGCTGGCTTGCAGCGACAGGGTGTCATGGCCGTCTTGACTCGAGCATTACCAAGCCCGGCTCCCCTGATACGGCATCCTGTTGCGAGACTTTTTGTGACCTGTGACACCTGTTCCCGGCACCAAACTTTCTCTTGTGCGACAGAGGCGCGCATACGGCCGACATGGCATCAGAGGCTTGGCCCGTCAAGTGACAGCTCGGCGTCCGCACGACCGGACCACCACGGGCTTCTCAGCCAGGCCGAGTGTGTCCCTCTTGGTTACATCCAAACCTGCCTCTCTTTCACGGACTGTCGCGCAGAGCACACATGAATCTGTGCCCCCATCGGAGGTTTTCAGTCGCCCTGTGCCAGCGCATAATTTGTGGTCCCAGACAGAGAAACGTGGTAACAGCAACTCCACGTTTGCTGACTGGAATGCCAAGTCTGTTCGGATATCGAGGCCTATTCTTTCCACAGTGTTGGACAATGTTGTGGATTGAGGGCCCGACGAACTTGACGCCGGCACGCCGCAGACACCACCCGGGTAGAGGGGGCTGTGATGCTTTCTAGCCATCTGGCCGAGCAGAGACAGCGTCCGTCTATTCGCAGATGGAATTTGAAGTCACGTGGAGAAGCGGACACCCCTTCAACCTCGTCTTCAACGTCAACGGCATCCGGGTTACAAACGCAACGATGGATACATGTGGGTAAACGATGAGAAAGTCTTGCAAAATGGGTTCCGTCTCGTCGCTTCTGTTCTACGGACCTGACACAGAAGACCGGGCCACAGTAGGTGGATGGTGCTGCAAGTGATGCAGACAGCCGCACCCCTGGCCCCTGCTGTCAAGCCTCCGCCTTCAAACAGCCGACTTCCCTGTTTGGCGTTGCAGCATTCGAGAGAGTTTTTTTTTTTTTACCTCCACCACGGCCTTGGCTTTCCGTTCTAAGCGACCTGGAGAGTCCCGTCGCGGACTCTCCTGGCCCTCAAGCTGACAGTTCCTGTACTTTCCGCGGTGTACCTACTCACCTGCGTCCTTGGCAAGGAGGAACTCGGTCATGTGCGACGGCGAGCCGGTGTGGGAGTACCCTGTCCGCCATCGGAACCACTATGCTACCTCACTTCCGCTGATGCAATGTCACAACGGGAAGGGAAATGGCGGGGGCCAGCGGTGCTTGCGCTCATCTGATGCGTCAGCGCCGTGACGCCGCGGCATGGGGTGTCCAGTCTGAATCTCGACAGCTTGCTCAGGTGCCTGCATTAGTCTGAGCATCCAAGTCGGCACGAACGAGCATAGCCGCCTACGGACATGCTCAGGGACGCAGTTTCCCCTTCAGCCCGGACTTGATTCGAGCCGTCACGGATGCCAGGCACTGAGTGGATGCCGTCTTGGTTCGTGGGTAGAGCCAGTGGAGACGCGCAAACGGAATGGGAGATGACAGGAACAGCCTCAGAAACCCGGGCCTGATAATGTGATCTGAAGACGCCAGTCTTTTGTATCAGTCAGGCCCGACAGTTGCTAATATCTACGGCCTGTCTCGCGAGCCGGTCCTGGACGGGAAGCATAAGGGAATTGGGGAGCTTTGCCACGGCTGGCTCTAACAAGCGAGACGCTGCCGACAAGGCTCCCTCTTCCTCTCCTCAAACTTGTTTGCCCGGCGTGGATGACTGAGTATGGATGGGAGTCTCGTCCAGTTCTGATTGTACGTCCTCCACCGAGGAGATATATCTCTGCCGTACAGCATTTGCGGTCCCTCTTCATCCTGTGCATCACCGCCACCAGCCGTTTGTCTGCGAACTGTCCCTCTCGTCGGCCGGCTGCCTGCTCCGTCGTTCTGGCCGGCGTCTTCTGGGCGCAAACGCCGTCTGCGCCATGTTGCCACTCCAGTCTCTTCTCAACCCTGCGCCTGCCAATGGCCGAGCTGCTTGTTTGCGTCAACCAGCCAGCGTTGTCGTATCCAACTCCACGTCCGACACTACGACAGCCTCGAGAGGCGCAATGGATGCTCACCTGACACTCAGAAGAAGAGCTTCAAGAAGCGCAACGCCGCTGCCGAAGTCGAAGACTCAAGGACCCATCAGGTTCCCGCCTTTCGAAGTCGTCGACGAGGCCGCCATGCAGCATATCGCAAGGTATCAGATCAGCTCGTTCGGACAGATACAACAGTGCTGCGAACACATTCCTTACAACAGCACGAAGAAGGATTTTTACGAGAAGACTGGAAGAGAAAGCATCGAAGGTATGGTGATGCGTACGGGCTTTGGACCACTTGCTAAGTGTGATGCGCAGCCTTCAAGTATGAGTTTCGCATTCCGGGCCAACAGACAAGCTACAAGGTGATGTGGGATTACAACATTGGCCTCGTCCGCATGACTCCGTTCTTCAAATGCTTGGGATATGGAAAGGTGAGTTTGCGGATGAGACTCAGTCATGGGAAGCCTGGTGTTGACAGCAAACAGACAAAACCGTCGCAGATGCTGGATAAGAATCCTGGGTTGAGGGAGATATCCCCCAGCATTACCGGAGGGTCGGTGAGCGCCCAAGGTAAGCCACGTTTGCGACTTGACGATGTGTTGCTTGAATGCTTAACAGGGACTCTAGGATACTGGATGCCGTATCGGTGTGCCAGGGCCGTCTGTGCCACATTCTGCTACGAGATCGCCGGAGCCTTGATCCCTCTATTTGGGCCCGACTTCCCGTCTGAGTGCACGCCACCCCGGTTCTCGGACTTTGCAGGGATGGTCATCAGCCAGCAACTGGTGGAGGAGGCAAGGCTGGAAGCCGAAGCCTCGCGCGACGCTTACAGGACAAGAAAAGTCACGGCCTTGAACGGGCCATCAGGTTACCCGCGGTTCGGGAGCTACAGACCGGTGCGCAACGAAGACTTGCATCCATACTTTCGGCCACCTCCCCACCCCGTGCCTGCTTGGACGCCGGCGGACACCAGCACCGATGCCTGCCAAGCCGTATCACACCGGGAATTTGCACCGCGCAATGGATTCGACGTGGAGAAAGCACACACACACAGCAATAGCGCCAATGCCCTGCCGCCGATGAACCCCCCGAGTCGCGAGTATCGCTCCTCACAGCTGTCCCACTATGCCTACGACGGCATCCCACAAACGCGGGTCTTGACCGCCCCAGGCGCTGCTACGGATTCCTGGGTTTTCAAGCGACGGCGAGCGGACCACGAACACTCGGGAGACGCATATGCCGGCGCCAGGCCAAAGGCAGCCAGAGTGGACGCGAGAGCCATGCCGCACGAGGAGGAGGACAAGGACATCGGAGAGAAGTGGAGGACGCCACCGGCCAGGGGGGCAGACTACGCCGCCGCCGAAGTTCTCGTCAGGCTGCAGAAGGAAGACCAAGAGCTGCCGACAGCAACGGCTGGATCAGCCACGGCCGCGTCCTCTCTGGCGGAGGCTCACCGGAGGAGACGAAACCGAGCCAACTCGTACTAATGATGGGGGTCTGCTCGTTTGGCGGATTACAGGGGCATATTCCAGGACGGCGTTTAGACGGGGACTATGGGAAAATTGGCAGCCCTAGACGGCATTCGCAAGAACGACTCCATCGGCCAGGTTGAGCATCGGGGCGGCATTCTGGCGTACTTTTGGCTTTGTGTTTGGCTGGGCTGGGGCTATTGGGATAGATGTCTGGGTAGACGGCGGGCAGGCAGTGTAATCAACATTTAATTGTTCCTTCTGATCATCCCGTCATGTCAGCCCGCCGCCCCCCTCTCGGCGGCCCGTTGCGCCTTGAATAGATGTCTGGGTAGACGGCGGGCAGGCAGTGTAATCAACATTTAATTGTTCCTTCTCCATCACCTCGACATGTCAGCCCGCCGCCCCCCTCTCGCCGGCCCGTTGCGCCTTGAACCGGGCCACCCACTTTGGGATAGACGTCTCGGTAGACGGCGGGCAGACAGTGTAATCAACATTGTAATTGTTCCTTCATCACCTCGCATCGTCAGCCCGCCGCCGCCCTCTCGGCCGCGCGTTGCGCCTTGAATAGATGTCTGGGTAGACGGCGGGCAGGCAGTGTAATCAACATTTAATTGTTCCTTCTGATCACCCCGTCATGTCAGCCCGCCGCCCCCCTCTCGGCCGCGCGTTGCGCCTTGAACTGAGCCACCCACTCGTCCGCCCCGTCCGTCGGCACCACGAAGATGCGCACCAGCTCGTCGACGACGTCGACCCTGCCCGAGGCCAGCACCTTGAGCAGCGGCACGCGCTTGCCCATCCTGAGCAGGCCGCCGTCGCGCGTCTCGACGTAGCACGACACGGCGGCGGCGGCGGCGTAGGCGCGCTCGGCGTCCCACGGCGGCGGCAGCACGTAGGCGAGGTGGTCGGCGAGGGTGTGGGCCTCGCCGAAGGCGCGGACGAGGTCGCTCTCGCGGCGCAGCGGGTACAGCAGCAGCGTCGGGAAGACGAGGCCGCTGCGCGGGTCGTCCGGGTCGGGCGCCAGGGCGAGGCGCGCGCCGGCCAGGTCGGGCGGCTGGGGGGTCGCGCGCGTGGCGACGCCGCGCGCGGCGAGGGCGGCGGCGAGGAGGTGCGCGCGGCGGGCGGCGGTGGCGGCGCGGCGGCGGCGGCGGCGGCCTGGGCGGCGAGCTGGGCGGCGCGGGCGGCGGCGTCGGCGGCGAGGGCGCGCAGCGGCGCGCTGTCGGGCGCGAGGGCCAGGGCGCGCGCGCACACGGCCGCGGCGTCGGCGGCGCGGTCCACGGCGAGGAGCGCGCGCGCCGCGCGGCAGCTGGCCTTGGCGTTGCGCGGGTTGAGCCGCAGCGCCGCCGCGCCGTCGAGCCAGCAGCTGCGGTAGTTGGCGAGCCGCAGGTGGCACGCCGCGCGGTTGGCGTACAGCGCCTCCAGCACCGCGCGCTGCCGCGCGGCCTCCTCCTCCTCCTCCTCCTCCTCGTCGCCGGCCTCGCCCCCCGTCGCCTCGCCCCGCGCCCGCCGCCGCTCCTCGCCCGCCAGCACCAGGATGCCCCGCGTGTAAAACTCCCGCGCGTCGCCGTACCCCCCCGCCCGGAAGCACTCGTTGCCGCGCTCCCGGAAGTCGTCGCCGTTCTCCAGCGCCGAGCCCTCGTAGCTGAGCGCCTGCAGCGCCGCCGTGTCGTCGTTCTCCTCCAGCTCCGTCATGAACAGCGGCGACTTGTTCAGCTCCGCCCACACCTCGTCCACCGTCTTGCCCGCCGTCAGGCTCCGCGCCGGCGGCAGCGACGGCTGCGTCCCGTCCGCCGCGCTCTCTGCGCCGCCCGGCCCTGCGTGCTGGGGGAGGCGCAGGGCCGTGTCCATCTGCTCCGTGAGCTCGTCCATGTGCGTCCTGCCGCTGTGATGAGGCCGCAGCCTGCTGATCCTTTGTCCTCTCCTGCTTTTGAGTTTGTTTTCTCTCTTATTTTTGGATGCGATTCGCCGCTTCGGTCCTGTGGGCTTGGTGTCGTTCTGGAGCGTTTCGTGACATGCCTTTGCTGTTGTTGATAAATTTTTAAGACAGACGGCAGGTTCTCCAACTTTCCAGAGGCGCCAGAAATTCTATTGGGTGTCGCCTCCAGCAGTAGCTCACGCGCCACCACAAACAAGTTCGCAACTCACTCGTATCGTCCTGTATTTGCCCGCCACAAATTTTTTTTTTTTTAAAAAAAAATTAATAATGATAAACGCCCGTCTTTTCGGATTTCGCTGCCGCTGTTGTTACCTCGCAAACATCACGACTAGGAATCTCGACCCTAGCTAAACTAGTCCATTGCAATCTTCCTGCTATATACCTGTTCTGCCTCGGTTTATTGCGAGGTGAAAAGAAAGAAAGTAAATACACTTTTATCCCAAAGCTCCAAACGCCGACCCGTGCCGCCGCCGAATGCATCAACAACGTCTACCGTGGTATATCGTCCCAACAACACGCCAAACACGCTGAGAAATTCTTCTTCTTCTTCTTCTTCTCCTTCACGACCCGTGAACGCCACGCAAACCACAGCCGAGCCCACGCGTTTCCTTTCGGTTCGTGGTTCGTGAAACTGCTACATGGTCAACTGTTTCCTCGACACTCCAGGTGAGAGAGCGCGTAGCGAGGTTGGACAGCATGCTCCAAACGGGACAATTAGTCACAGCGTGGCGCTGTGAGACTGCGTCGAGCTTGCTCGCAACGCAATGTGCAATCATTCCTCATCGCCTGAAACTTCAGTAGCGATGGAGGCTGGCCCTTGCTTGTGCTGTGCAGCCGCAGATTCTTCCGACTTGTCGTTGCATCGTTCGCGTGGCACCGAAAAGCACTGCACCGCCCCGGCAACGGCAACCATGGCGCTGCTGTACCAGGCCAGCGCAGTGCAGTCCATCTTGCTGCCAAAAGTATAGAGGTATCCTGCGACAGGAGGGGCCACCATGCGGCATGCGGCGCCGGCGCTGGCAGCCAAGCCGTTGACTTTGCCCAGCGCGCTGGAGGAAGGCGTAGACTCCTTGATGAGGATGAGGAGGAGAGGGTAGAGGGTGATGGAGAGGACATTGCGGACGGCGAGGCAAGAGTAGATGGCGGGGAATATCAGGGATTCAGGGACAAGGAGTAGCAGGGGGACAATTGCGTAGATGATGGGGTGCAACACCGTGACAATGAGAAAGAGTTTGTACACACCGACCCTCTCTGCCGCCAACGGGAAGATGACGGCTTGGACAAGCAGAGCGATGACTCCGTTGACCGCCATGATCATGCCCACGTCGCGGAGGGAGAGCCCCAAACCACCAGAAGACTTGAAAAAGAATGGAAGGCCGGCGCTGGCGAGCGTCGTGGCCGACGAACGCTCGTCTTCGAAGAAGATTGGCATGAGGTGGTCGTATGTCATGGAGTGGTAGGTGAAGATGGACAAGGCGACGATGAAGCCGACGACGCGCTTGTTCCAGATGCTGGTGACGAGCCCAGCCTTCTCCACCACCGACATCTTGGTGCACTCGCCTTCGTGCAGGTCGCTGTTGGCGCTTCGCATGGTGCCATACGTCTCAGCTCGCAAGTCCACCGCTGGTCGCTTCATGGCATCTGAAGTTTCCATCAGCGGAGTCTCTTCCGAGACGTACGTGTCTGCTGGCAGCAGAACTCGGGGTTGCATGTCAGGGTGGGTCTCATCGAGGAGAAAGAATCCGAGGACAATGCTGATGAGCAAGAGAGCGGCGCAGACGAGGTTGGGGAGGAGGTAGGGGAAGCGTTCGAATAGGCCCCCCTTGGGGAAAACATCGGGCCAGGACTCATGAGGGTCGGCGAAAGTTCCGCCGATGCATGGTCCGATGATGGTCCCGATGCTCCACACAAAAGGCATGACGGCAAAGGCGCGGGCTATACATTGTCAGCGTACGTTGGAAGCAGGGCCAGCCTGAGGCAACTTACGTTCGTGTTCAGCTTTGGTCACCAGTTCGCCCACCATTGTCTGGATGACGCCGATGTTGCCGTTGAGAAGACCACCTACGGCTCTTCCGATCAAAGCGACCCAGATGTTGGCGGCAAAGCCTACCATTACCATGCTAAGCATGGTTCCCACGCATCCCAGCATCAGGACAGGCTTGCGACCGACTCGGTCCGACAGCCCGCCCCAGAACATGCCCATGAGGGCCTCGGCGAGGGAGAAGGACGAGATGAGAAGGCCGGCGTAGAAGGACGCATCCTGCTCATTGCCGATCTTGAATTTCTTGATAAGAGGCCAGGCATAGGGGAAGATGGAGGTGAGGGCGATTGGTTCGGCAAGGCGAACAATTGCTACAGTCGGGAGTTAGCCGCCGGGGTTGGGCGAGGGGGGCGAGGGGGGCGACGAGGTTGGCTTACCCAGCAGAAAGAGTTGGAGCGTCGGGAAGTCGTCTGGGTTGCGAAGACGGACCTGCTTCGTTAGGGTCATGGCTTCTCCGCGAGGCGAGCGCTTACGACAGCAGACACAGGCACGAAGTCGGGAGGTGCGTGTGTTTGTGTGCGTAGATGAGCGGCCGGCGGTGGCGGGGGGCGGCTTCGGGGCAGCGCGTCTCTCTTCCGTCCAAGACCGCAACGGCGCCGTTGAAGTCTGAGACGGGCGTTGCTATTGTCGCCCTGCGCTATAGAGAGCGAGGGCAATAACTGGCAAGGCAAAATAAGAGGGTGCTGGAACCTAGAAAGCGACGAGACTGTCTGGTAAGATTCGAGGCAAGGAGGGCAAGACGTGGGAGGAGGTGGGAGGCGCCGTATTTCTAGGCGGGGCCGTCGGGGCGTACTCGGTGCGCTAGAGAGGCTGTCGACAAAGCGAATCATGCAAGTAAAAATTTAAGCGCATGTGGCAAGGCGGGGCGAGACAGTGCGGCAGTGCGACAGCGTGCGCTGCTGCTGACCGCCGCCTGCGATTGGGCGACTCATTCGACGCGCCCCCATTGTCTCACCTCACCGCAGCGCAGAGGGTGTCTGAGACAACAGAAACGCACGCCCGTTGGGCAACACGATCGCATTCAACAGACAATACAAGCCGATAACTAATTGCTTACTGCGGAAGCGTTCCGGGCTGGGACGAAACGGGAGGGAGTCGGGACGGGGTGTGCGGCCCCAGCGGTCGTCGCGATCGGAGGACTGGCGGAGCAGCAACTCCGTTTGTTGCAGCTGCACCTGTGCTGCCGATCTTCGGCAAGGTGGCAGCCCCGATTGGCCGCACACCCCCGCCACCTGTTCCGCGCGTCGCGGCTGATAAGGGTGGGTTGCATCCCACTACACCGGATAGATGCATACGAGTGCACAACGAAGAGAGCGAGAGTCGGCCCACCTCCACGCGGCTGCAGGATCCTGTTCTGCTCCACGCTCACTCGGTCATCCCAAGCCCATTGGCCAATCAGGGCCCCTGCTCCTTCGATCAATATTAGCCGCCGTCCAGCCCGTTCGCACAGCCTCGATGCGATGCAGCTTGTCCGCTCTTCCACATTGAACCTGCCACTGCTGCCCGAAAATTTCCTTCAAGCACTTGCCAGGGTTGGGACGGAAGCCTGATCCCTGCCTTTCGCCGACAGCCAAACACGGACCCTACCGAGTGGTTGCGATGGTTCTGCGAGTGAGCCCCTCCAGCTCTGGTTCTGATGCCGACGTCGCCAGGGTTGAGCAGCATTTGAGGGGTCGATCGACGGAACACTCGGCGCGCTGTGTGACCCAACCGGCATGTGCTCAAGAGATCTGCTGCAACCATCTCGTCGGTGGATTCTCTAGTCGGTCGAGTTTGCGCACTGGTGGCGTGGATCATGTGGATGGCTCTGCTCGTCGTCTTGCGACCCGAGGCTCGGCCTTTACGACTAGCGTCGGAAACACGCCGCAGTAGCACAGGCAGATTCATGCCTCCCACCGCAACAACGTGCGAGATACGGAGCCCATGTCCTGTAGTCTGTACTCGGCGCATGGATGCTGTTGCGGGTCATGCAGGCTGCAACCGATGCTTGCACATGCTTGGATGCAATGAGACTCTGGCTCGCCGCTCGGTACTGAGATGGCCGGCTGCTGCTCCCGCTTTTCGTCCAGGCACGCCGCGGTGGTGTGGCTGCTGGCACACGCCTCCGCGGGCGGAAATGCAGCCAGACATGACCGTCTCGACCCCTCCCTCCATCGTGGCGTTGTCGTCCCGCTGGGCCGGCCTCGGCGCCGCCACCAAGCTCCACATGGTCGACATCGAGACCCATATCCATGCAGCTACCGAAGGCCGCCAACCGGGGCACGCGCTAGTTCCCGCTGCCGGTGCCGGGATTAAATCGCACTGGGTGGGCCCGCTTTCGACTACGATGCTCCGTCGAGGGAGCCATCATCACACGCCACGCGCGGTAGCGCTCCCATGAGAGGGCTCGTGTATGCAGGCAAATGTGATACTGCAAGAGGCTCAGAGTGAAGGATTCTAGGCCCCTCGCTTCTCTGAAACGTCAGTCTCGGACCCGGCGCTCCCACCAAGCACGAGCAGCCCGCGGTGGCATTGCCGCTGGCCGGTCCACTGATAACAGCCCAAGCAGGCCATCTGTTCGTAAGTACGTTTCGCCAACCGCCCATCCGGCAAGCCACGAGAGACTGCATACGAGCGGCAGAACCTCATGCATGCTTCTCATACCTGAACTTGCGACATGTACGAAGTCATGCTCCAGCTGCCGTTGGTCATAAATCAACCTGTGCTTCAACTCCAGCCGCCGTGCCCTCTGGCCATCTCGCGTCGCACGACAGGAAGCCACTTTGTATGCGCGAGACACGTTCTCCGCATTTCCCAAGACGTGTCGCAAATTGTCGTCGCCTTGGCAGGAGTCGAAGCCGGCGAGGAGCACGCGCGCAGAGCGGTGCGCCTCCCCACGTCGTCGGCCGTATGTCGCGCCGGAAACAACGCACCCAAGCCCAAGCTGACTGTCCCTGCTTCTGGTTGGCCTGTTGGCCTCTGTCAATGGCTGAGATAAGTCCATGCACGAGCATCCATGTCTCGCATAAGGTAATACTCCGTACACGCCTGCACCCTCGTCTCAAGGCACGTATTGGTGAAGACACACGGCAGTTCAGCTTCTCCTGCCGTCCTCTAGTCCACACCCATCTCCCTCAGCGTCGCCTTGTACCGGTCGGCCTCCTCGTGCATCTGCTCCGGCGTCCTCACGTTCCGTTCCACGTCCTCGATGCGCGGCATCCCGCCACCAGGCGTCGGGCGCCTCTCCCTGTCCCACAGCGCGCCGCCGACGTTGCCCTCCTCGCCCGCCATCTTGACGTAGATGTCGTCCATGGCGCCGCCGTCGCCAAAGTCGCCGCGGGTGCGCGGGATGACGTGCACGTGCACGTGCGGCACCGTCTGCCCGGCCTCGACGCCGTCCTGCACCGCGATGGTGAAGCCGCCCGCGCTGAGGTCGCCTGCGGGTGTGAAGTACGCGCGCGCGAGGAGCCGCTGCGTGAGCTGCACGGTGCGGAAGAGGTCGGCCGTCTCGTCGGCGGAGAGGTCCGTCAGCCGGCGGTGCGGGGTGCGAGGGCAGACGAGGATGTGGCCTGGGATGATGGGCTTGAGGTTGACGAGGGCAAAGGAGTGGGGGGTCGTGAGGAAGACCTGGTGTTTTGCATTAGCAGTGCGTTGAGAGCAGGGGAGAGATGAGTGAGTTCAAGCCATGAGCCGAGCACAGCCCCCAGCTGAACCGGTCCATCCAAACGAGAAACGCCTCAGCATGAGACCCGGCCACCGACCTGCTTCGTGACCTGAAAGGGCCCAAACTTGAGGGTCTCGCCCTCCGTGCTCGACGAAGTCATGATGGCTCTGACGGCGGGTGGTGTTGCGAATGACCTGGCAGCACGTCCCAGCCGAGCCGCAAGCATGCTGCCCGACAGCGGCTCAAATACAGCACAGACTGGGGACCCGGGGCCTGATCTTAGCCTCCAGGTCGAAAGCGTTTCGCTATCACGGTGATGTGGCTGGAGTCGGGACAATTACTAGTGGGGCTGATGACCTCAGCGACGGATTTGCACTTAACTCATGCAACAATCACATGCTGCAAGCTGACAGGCTTATCGACTTGCAGGCGTCGGTTTCTTTGCACGACTAAGTATTGCAAATTGCTGGGGCCCTTCTAGCCTGAAAGCCCGTAATACACCAATCAGACACGCCTGTGACACGTACGTCTGAGCGCAGGTAGCATAGATTCTAACTCAATCGGCTCTATCCCAACCTAACCTCTTAGAGGCCCGTACTCCCAAGTACATGTGTTGCTGGCATGATATCCCACGATACATCGCTGTCTTCTCCCAAACTCCGTGAATGCTTATAAATAAGGTATCCGAAGAAAAGGGCACTCCGTCCATCACTGGAGGCGGACTTGGTCCTCGCCTATGGGCAGCGTACTCGCGGCAATAGCAAGGGCTCGCTGCGTTTCATTCAAGGGCTCCTGTTCCCCTCCCTGGTCTTCTTCCCAGTGAACTGTCAAAAGAGGTCAGCATATCGATCGATTCTCTGGCGCACTCATCCCGACTTACTGTGTGGCTTGATCACGAAGCTGCTCAAGAAAGCAATGACAAATAAACAGCCGAGGGCAACAAATATCGCCTGCGGAAATGTCTCTACCGTTGCGGCGTAGATGCCGTTGAACACCACAGGGCCGACGACCCTTGAGAGGGCTTGCAGCATTCCGATGGCGCCGAGGATCTGGCCAACGCGCTCTTGAGGGACGTGCTTTGTGACTGTCGCCTGGGTGGTGGCGCTGCCGAGCCCTCCCAGAGCAGTCACCATGCCGCTGCCAAAGAAGAGGGCCTCGGACCGCGCGAAGACGTATCCCAAGCAGCCCAGGATATCAGAAGCAAGAGCAATGCGAAGGATCCAAGTGTCAAGATGGTCTGCCCCGGAGTTCTTGTCTTCGGCTTTCGCACCCGGCAGTTTGCGCCGCCGAGCTGCGGGACGCACGCGCCCAAAGTAATTGACTATGGGGAAGACGCCCATGAGGATGACCACCCGAACCATGGACAGGGCAGAGACGAAGCGGGAAGTCTCAAAGTTGCCCCAGTTGAACATGTACCCGCTGTACAGCATGAGGACGGGGCCGGCGGCAAAGGCGCCTCCGAGGATGATGGCGTCGCAGACAGCCAGGGCCACCAGGTTCATGCGCAGCCTTGTTGAGGTCCCCGGACCGGTGGGCCAGAGGATCTGGAGAGGCGCGAATGGGTTCGAGTTGTAGGCGGTGGACGCCCATGGTCCGACGTGTGCGGCGCGGGCTTCCTTTTCCTTTTGCCACTTCTCCCGAGCCGCAAGCTGCTTCCTCTTGGAGATGGACTCGGGTACGACGAAGCCAACAAACAGCATGAAGAGTGTGTGGCAGCCGAGGACGACATAGAAGATGGACAGGAGGCTGCCCGACCACCTGACAAAGTATGCAGCGAGCAGGGGGCCGAAGGCGAGGCCAGTAAAGAGACAGGCGTGGATGTAGCCCATGGAGACGGCGCGCTTGGAAGGCGGCGTACAGTCGCTCGTGTACGACTGGGACAGGATGTTGCCGGCAGTGAAAGACCCCGTCATGCCGTCAAACACAGCCCCCAGGACCAGCCAGCGGTAGTTGATGGCCTGGGGAAACTTGGCGGCAAGAATCGTGATCATCTCGCTCAGTATCCCACCGCAAGACGCCAAAGCAAGCAGCTTCGTCCTCCCAAACCTGTCCGACATGTGGCCGAGCTTGGGGGCGACAATGGCGCTCAGCCCGCCCGTGACAAAATTGAGGACAAGTATAAAGGCTGCCACGTCCTTCTGCACCCCTGGGATCCTGCATTGCGGGTTGTCGCTTCCGAGAACAATCGGGTGCTTGGGGTCGATGAGGATCTTGTCGGTGAAGTACTGCTGACAGACGAGGTCGAGGATTCTGTGACATGCGGTTAGCTCGCGAGGGCCGAAATGAGCCATGCCCGACCGACTTACAGATTGAGCTTCGGGACAATGACGCCCCCAAAGGCCAGCGCGAATATGGCGAATGGGGCGAGCAGCCAGAATACCTGGCGTTGCGTCAGACGTTGGGCTGGCAATAGAGTTCAAGCAATGGAGCAGGCGGGCCTACAGAAGGCGTGCGCCACCACGGCAGACCCTCAAAGTCGTCGGAACCGTTGCAACGGTCCCCGCGACCGTTGGCGCCATCGTCGCCATCGCCATCCTCCTGGGCGCCTCCGCCGAGCAGAGGGGTTGCTTCTGTAGCATCGGACTCGACATGGTCGGGCCACGGGGGCTCTGTGGCGCCATCGACTCCCGCGGACCGCGCCATCTTCGCCGCGCACCTGTTTGGCACTGCGAAGCACGACAGCCTGTGGTGCGGCGAAGCGAGGGCGGGGACGATGCGTTGGTCAGGTCGGCGGGAGCCACGGGATTGCGGAACAATGGCAACGGCACTTGTTCGATGCCATGTCTTGTCGCACGACAGCAAGGCACGCGTTTCAGGGAGCGAGACGCTGGGGGAATGCCGATAAGCGACGAGCCACGGCGAGGGGCGACCAACTACCTAGGTAGCCGTCGTGGAGCCGCCGAGGAGGAGCCACGCGAGCACCAACACGCCAGCGCGCCAGCAGCACTTGCAGGCACGTTGACTGGGTCCGAGTGTGCATCCTGTGCGAGCACAAGCTGGCTCGCACGCTCGCTGGCGGCAAGAGGAGCTCCAATTGGAAGCAGCGTCGCTTCAGGGAGCCGTTGCGACATGGCTGTTGGCCCGCCCTTCGGATCCCGTACCTGCGTGCGCCGACAGGAGACTCAGCCAATGCCGACGACCCGATGACGCGGCTGAAACTCCGCGATGCGTGCGCTGGCGATTTCTAAGCTGACAGGCAAAGTCCGCCCACTCCGCATTCCGCCCCAGGTCGTATCCCGGGCCGCGTTTGCCTGTTTTCGTGGCGTGACTGTCAATATTGACGGCTGCTCGGAGCTTGGGCTCGAATGCGGAAGCCCGAGCATCAAGATGGCCCCGTCGACTGGGCTGCGCGTTCTGTCCGCACCTAGAGATACACAAGTCTCGAGCGGCTTCTCCCTTCCCTGCGGCCCAAGATAACAACGCCTGTCGTCGAGGCTGCTCAATGTCCCGATGAATTCGAATCATCTCTGTCGTAAGAGGTCCGGCTACGGCGACGAGGCACCTCCCGAATAGACCCCACCACCAATCAATAAATCATTCTTGTGTGGCTGTGTTGCTGACTATTTGTGCAAGGTATGGCACTGTCGAGAAGAGTATGCAGCACGATATATCCATCATGCACTCTGACTCTTCACCGCAGAACTAGATGATCCCTTCTGGCATTGCGCAGCTTGCATGTGCCACGACGTCAACTCTACTTGGTATATTGCATTGTCTGTAAAGAGTTGTGGACATGGCCACTAGCACTATTCCCCGTCCTGCCTACGTCGAGTAATACGAGTCGAGGTAACCACAAGAGCTAGCAGGCCTGCTGCGGCCGCACAGCTCAAGCACATAGTGAATGCATCGGTAATCCCGGCCATGTAGGACTGGAGCACGGCGGGTGCATCGTCGCCAAATATTTCCTTGATATTCAGGGCGCCATGGTTCAGCACGTCCACGCCGTCGAGGCCCGGGGCGGTCCGTCTCAGACTCCGGAGCAGCCCGTGTGCAAATATGGTTTGACCAGTCGCCATGAAGACGGCACCACCGGCAAGCTCGAAGAACATGGTCATGCCAACAGTAGCAGAAATGTCCCTCAAAGGAACCCTCTGCTGGTTGGCCACAAGCGGCACTTCCATGGCAATACCGATGCCAACGCCCACGACGGCTTGGTATCCGATCCAATGTGCGGCAGTCGAGCCGGCATTTAGAGTATAGATCAATGTAGACCCGGCAATGGAGATGAGTGCGCCGACAAGAAGCGGCGGTGTCCACAGCCCTGTCCGTCCCATGAACGATGTTGAAGCTATCGTGAAGAGGGAGACTCCCAAAACGAGGGGAATGTTACGCAGCCCACTCTCCTCTGCGCTGGCCCCCTGGATGGCTTGGAAGAAAATGGGCAAAAAGTACGTCAGGGGAAAGTAGACACCTGAGATCAAGAATGAGTAGACGCAGTTTGGCCACGTCGGCCATTGCTGGAACAGGCGAGGGGGAATCAGCGCCCGATCGCCCATTGCCCACTCATTGAGTCCGAGGCATATCAGCAGCGCTCCGGAGAGGACAAGCAAGGCAATGACGTGGCCGGAGCTCCATGCGCTTGTCGTACCGCCGTGTTGCATCGCCAGCATAAAGGATACCAGCGAAGCGGTAGTCAAGGCGTTCCCCGGGAAGTCCAAGTCCACCAAGATGGCAGTCCAGGTGAGCGTCCTTTGTGCGTCCTTGGCAGACTTTGGTGTTTGGAACAAGGCGAACAGGGCAAGCAACGCTGCTCCGCCAATGGGTAGGTTGATCCAAAAGATCCAGCGCCAAGAGGCGTGACTGGTGAGGACGCCGCCGAGAAGAGGACCGACAACGCTTGCGCAGCCAAACGTCGTTCCGATGATGCCAATGTACGTCGGACGCCACTTGTCGCTCGTGATGAAGGCTATGACGGTGAAGACGCCG
This sequence comes from Tolypocladium guangdongense, assembly GCA_022114105.1. Classification (NCBI taxonomy): domain Eukaryota; kingdom Fungi; phylum Ascomycota; class Sordariomycetes; order Hypocreales; family Ophiocordycipitaceae; genus Tolypocladium; species Tolypocladium guangdongense. The sequence continues at coordinate 1,946,420 of NRQP01000001.1, read as the reverse complement.
CCGATGATGCCTGAGGCACCGACGCCAGACACGGCACGTCCAACGATGACGACGGCGCTGGTCGGCGCGGCAGCAGAGACGACGCAACCAATCTCGAAGACGGCAATGGAGACGGCAAACGCTGATCTGAGGTCGAACAGCCCGTACGCCTTGCCCCATGTTGCTTGGAAAGTCGTCTGGGTGAGGAAAAAGGCCGAGCCGTACCACCCAATGTCCCTCAGGGACTGGAACGTGTCGCTGATTGCGGGCACCGCGGTTGCAACAATGGTCATGTCCATTGCAGCCAGGAAGCAGGACAGCATGAGGGTTCCCAGAATCGCCCAGAACTTGAAGCCAGTTGGCAGAGGCTCGGCGTCGACATTCGTCGAGTCCTGGCCATGTGCTGTGCTTGGCGCAGTGCCTTTATCGGCCGAGTAGCTCATGGCAAGTCGACGGACGAAAATCCCGACTGGTAGGTAGAAGAATCTTACTCAAGGAATATGTTCAATGTTGGGATCATCAGACAACTCCGCGGCTCCTTTGAACCTTCCTTATCCTCTCCAGAAGAGCTTGTTTGCGAGTGCTTCACGAGGCAGCCAGTTTGTCTGTCAATTTCAAGACAGTCATTCGCCCCGTCAAGCTTTTCTTCACCAGCCATGACTATTTGGGGCTGTACAGAGCATACAGTGACCCGATGTCATCAGCACATTGACCGCCACATCAGATGTAGTAAGAACATGAAGCAGTGTGTCGTGAGAACGCGTTATTAATCTGATGTGCTAGTGTATGCATGGGGTTGTGAGTGCCGAGGTCGGCCGATGCCCCTGTTTATACTGTTACACTACACGGCAAAACAAGCATGAATGGAACTAGCTCCGCCCAACTGGAGCCATGTAGGTGCAGTCGGAGTATGTCACCCTACAACAAATACTAGTACTCCACATGCCTAAATCCCCCTTGCCGCCACTGACCCGATTGGATTCTTTACAGCCGTACTCGTAAGCTTTTTCGTGAGCCGACGCCGAGTTCTTGTTACGAGTATAGAGTCGTTCCAATTCGCGGAAGTGACGGCTATGCTAGATCTCTACATGTCTAAAAGAGAATTTGGGCACATGCCCTAGCATTTGACATTACACGAAGTAACGAGTGGGAAGTAAGTTGGATTATATAGAGTATTGAGAATTTCCAGTGATGGGCAATCTGTTGTAGCCAGGTATAAACTGCATTGGCAAGGGGGTCTGTTACGTCTTTTGCTTCGTGATCCCTCGATGTTCAAGTGCAATGAGCCGAACTGTCGAAAATAAGACTGGATGGAGCCACAAGTGAGCCTTTACTAAAGCCAAAACTACCCATGTTGGTCGCCGGCCAAGAAATTCAGGATTGCTCCGGCTATCTCCCAGCCCCCATTGCGTTATTTCGTCCTCGTACGATTTCCCGCCTTTGTCGGCGAATTCGGGCCGCTGCAGGCCTTGCCGAGCTTACTGTCCATATTGCGAACCAGAGGAGCGAAATAACGCGTCAGCCGCTTGGTCTCTGGATAAGTTAAACCAATAGCACAAGCTGCTGCGATATCTATATATATGTGTGTGCTTGTGTGTGCCAAGGTGTCGTGATGGCCTGAGATGGGGCGTATCGAGTACGCCAAGTCCGTCTCTTCCAGATATTGCAAAGGCAATCTCACCGCCCCTCATGCCCGAAATATACCGCATAGCCCTGATTGGCATTGGCCACAGGGGTTACAAGACGCACTTTGCCAGCCTTCACGGATCGCCGTCCGCGGTGATTATCGCGGTATGCGACGCCAACGAGCAGACCCTCGGCCGGTTCTCAGCCAAACACGTCGACATACCAGCCTACCAAAGCATCGAGGACCTGCTGGCCCACCACAAGCCCGACTTTGCCCTGGTCTGCCTCCCGCACACCGTTTACGGCAAGTGCATCGAGGCGCTGTCGTCGGCGGGCGTGCCGATCCTGAAGGAAAAGCCCGCGGCGAACAACATCCAGGAGTACGAAACGCAGCTCAAGCTGCCCGTGCCCATCGGCGTGGCCTTTCAGAAGCGGTTTGAGCCGCGGTACCATCAGCTGGCGAGCCTGCTGCCCCTGCTGGGACGCGTCGTCTCGTTCCGCGCTGTCCTGGCGCGGAACATTGAGAATCTCGCTTCCAGCTGGAGGGCGTCGGGAGTCGGCGTGGCGGTAAGCGCACAATCCTGCTGCTGCTCTTTGCGGTGCTGACCAAGGCGCAGGAGGACCTGGGCGTCCACATGATTGATATTCTCATCTGGCTCTTCGGGCCGCCAGACTCGCTCAATGCTCTCAAAATCGACGGCGTGAGACGGTTTCAGGAATACAGCGGCGACGACATTGCCGACATCTCGTTCAAGTGGAGCGGCAGGGCCCTCATCGGAAACGTGCATCTGTCGCGCGTTGCCCATGCCGACTCCGAGTCCATCACCATCACCGGAACCTCGGGCACGGCCATCCTGGACGAGCGAAAGGTCACGCTGCTCGATGCCAGCGGCGCCGAGATTGTTTCGCTCGAGGACACGTCGTCGAAGCAAATGGTCATCAGGAGGATGGTGCGTGGCTTCGGCGACTTCCTCCGCGGCGTCACGCCTGGGTACGAGAGCCTGCTCAAGAGCCACCAGAGCACCGTCCGAGTCCTGGACGCGGCCAAGCTGTCCTTCGTGTCCGAGGACGGAAGCTACATGCCCATCGGGCCCAGCGATGAGCAGCACTGTCCCTGGCCCATCATCACGCCCGAGGTCGAGACGGCCATCGTCGACCAGGCCCATGCGTCGCTCTCCATCTACAACCGGTCCGACATCTACGAGACGTTTGAAGACCGGTGGCGCACGCTCCACGGCCTCAAGCACGCGCTGGTCTGCAGCTCCGGGACAATTGCCATCCTGCACATGTTTGAGGCGCTCGGGCTGCAGCCCGGCGACGAGGTGCTGTGCCCCGTGTACACCTTCTTCGCCACGGCGACGCCCATGCTGCAGTACGGCGCCGTGCCCGTCTTCTGCGACGCGCTCGACGACGGGAACCTGGACCCGGCCGAGATCCTCCGCCGCAGCTCGAGCAAGACAAAGGCCGTCATCGTCACCCACATGTGGGGGCTGCCGTGCCGCATGAGGGACATCGTCGAGACGGCCAAGTCGGTCAACGGCGGCATCAAGGTCCTCGAGGACTGCTCGCATGCCCACACCGCCGTGGTGGACGGCCGGATGGTCGGCACCTGGGGCGACATGGCGGCCTGGTCGCTGCAGGCCAAGAAGAACATCACCGGCGGCCAGGCGGGCGTGTTTGCCACCGACTCGACAGACTACTACGCGCGCGCCGTCACGCATGGCCACTTCAACAAGCGCGCCAAGCAAGAGGTGCCCAAGGGCCACCCGCTGCGCAAGTTCTGGCTCACGGGGCTCGGCCTCAACCTGCGCGCCCACCCGCTTGCCATTGCCATGGCCAACGTCCAGCTGTCGAACCACGACGTGGCCCAGAAATGGCGTGAGCACTGGGCGAGGCGCATCATCCAACACCTGGGCGCCATCCCGTTCCTGCAGATGCCCGACGTGTCGAATCGTGACACGGACCGCCACGCCTGGTACGCGTTCGTGATGCAGTTTGATGCCTCGCGCGCGCCGGAGGGGCTCGATCGCGAGACGTTTGTCCAGCTCCTGGCAGACAAGGGCCTTTCCGAGGTGGATATTCCTCGCAGCACCGGCCTGCTCCACGATCTGCCTCTCTTCACGGAAACGGCCGAGGCCATTCCTCGATTCGGCAACCCCGGCCCCTGGAAGAAGCCCCAGGGCACGCAACAGTTCCCGCGGGCGCTGGCCTTTTACAACGGTGCAATCAAGCTCCCGATGTGGTCGAGGGCCCAGGACGAGGCGATTGTGGATAGATACATCAAGGGATTCCAAGACACGGCGCGGGAACTATTCCGGGTTTCAAGCCCAGCATCGAAGTTGAGCGCTCCGCAGGCTAGACTGTGAGAAAAACGGCCAGCATGGCCCTGCTTAGTTAGGGCTAGGGTTCTTAGGTAGCGAAACTTGTCTTTTCTTGTCACTCTTGGAACCAACTCTGTCCGTAACAGCCGAGGTTGCGGGCTCGTGTGCTTGCGTCGCCCTCAATCAAATGAGCAACACAGTCCATCACGTAACGCGTCTTACGTGGAATCGCACGTGCTGCGTGTAGTTGTGGAAACAAATCTCGTAACGTCAAGCTATGTACGGAGTTGTCAGTGTCGTGGGGTTGTGACAGCCATCGAATAGGGGTCAATTGCGCATCGATTCCCGGCTGCTAACCTGCTTTACTATCCGTACGGCCTGCTTCGTATGGGATGCAGGGAATAAACAGGGATCCCTCTGGATGAGTGTCCTAGCGGCCTCTCGTCAGTCTGAGGCCGCGTGGCGAAGTGGCTGGTGATGCCACGGCTCGGGCCGCATGTGCGGGTCAGCGTTGGTGCTTCTGCTTATGGCCGAGACCGGCGAGCTATTTGAATCGGGGTTGCTGCACCGAGCGTCGGCCTCTGCAATCCACACACAGCTTCGTCGCCTGTCGACTCGGCTGCAGCAGCACCATGACGCTCCGCGAATTGGTCTTTTTGCATTTCAACGATGTCGTAGGTGGGACCGCGGCCTTGAGTTTGGCCGGGTATTCTGACGGAGACGAATGCCTCTAGTACCACATATCCAAGCAAGCGAGCATTGCGCGGTTCCTGACGCAGCTGCAGGCGTATCGCAAGAGATACGCCCGTTCGAGCCCCTACACAATATTCAGCGGCGATGTCTTTTCTCCTTCTCTGGAGGCGTCGATCCTGAGGGGGGCCCACATGCTGCCGCTCCTGAAGGAGCTGGACATTGACCTCGGCTGCTACGGGAACCACGGTGAGCACCAACGACGCCGCGCACGTCGACTCTTGCTCAGATGGCCTACAGACTTTGACTTTGGCGAGCAGAGGCTCCGAGAGCTCGCCGCCGATACGCATTTCCCTTGGCTATTGTCAAACGCGCTTCGAGGCGGCGACGGCGAGCCCGAAGACGCCGCCGATCGTCTGCTTGCGGGTGCGCTCCAGTACCACACCGAGGTTCTTCAAGGATTCAAGATTGGCTTCTTTGGCCTTGCCGGCACGTAGGTCAGCCCTCGAGGGACGTCTCCGGCTCTGCTAACGGAGCAACGTCAAGGGACTGGCCCTCCAACTGTCGAGAGCTCCCCCGCTGCACCATCGCCTCGCCCGTCGGCATTGCTCGTGCGTGCGCGCGTCATCTGCGCGGCGCCGCAGGATGCGACTTTGTCATTGGCCTCACCCACATGCGGCTCGCAGAGGACGTCGAGGTGTCGGAGGCACTGCGGAGCGGACCGCCTGGAGAACGAGTCGACCTGCTCCTCGGGGGCCACGATCACGAACTCCTCCGCAGATACGGCGGAGAGACGTCGCGCGAGTGCAGGGACCCAAAGGTGGTCGACTGCACCCGCTCGGGGCAAAATGGCTTTGCCGCCGCCGCGGGAATACTGCCCGAGGCTCGTGGGGATGTCAGGATCGTCAAGAGCGGCACCGACTGGGACTCGTTGTCCTGCGTGAGACTGCAGGTCTACCGCACAGCCGAGGGCGCGGCGACGCTGCGTTGCGTGACGGTTGAGCAGATTGCAGACATGGGAGCCGTCGAGCTCGACCCCGTTGCCCTGTCTGACAACGAGAAACGCGTGGCAGCGTGCCTGCGAGGCGTCAACGCGCGCATAGACGAACTGGGGGCAGATGCGCTTGTCCACACGGCCGTCGCGCTCGAGGGCACCGGCACCGTCATCCGATCGCGCGAATCGAATCTCGGCAACATGCTCGCCGACATTGTGCGCGCGTACTACAGCGTCGACATTGCCCTCGTCAACAGCGGCAGCATTCGGTGCGACAAGGTCGTCGACGCCACCGTCGGCTCCTCAGGGGCGCCGCTGACGGTGCGAGACCTGATTGACATTGTTCCGTTTGACAACCCCCTCATGGTCAAGCGGGTCGGCAGCGACGCCATGCTGGACGCCCTCGAGAACTCCTTCTCGGACGCACACACGGACGGCCGCTTCCTCCACTTCGCCGGGCTGGCCGTCGTCGCCGATTGGAGACGGCCCGAGGGCAGCCGCGTGCTGGAGGCATGGTGCTCTCCGCCGAGTGGCAGGCCGGCGTTGCAGCGCATACGCCGGGGCGGAGAAGGCTGCTTCACGGTTGCCATGGTGGCCTTCATTGCCGACGGCTTCGATGGGTACGCCTGCTTTGGGGACCAAGAGACGTTGGTGAGCGAAGAAGGGGCCATCACCGACACACAGCTGCTGCTGCGAACGCTCGGCTACGGCCGCGACCAAGGCGCTCCGCAGCACGACGACTCTGTAGATGAGGACGAGGCACGCTTCAGGCGAGCACGCGAGCAGGTGGTCACGCAATGGGACGCCTCTGGGCTGCCCATCGTCGCACCAGGCATCGAGGGGCGAATCGTCACGAGAGGGGGGTCGTCATCGCCTGCGTAAGTGCCGATATTTGATTATTCAGAGTGCGTATGCGTACTAAGCTGTCGTAGATGCAAAATATAGATGATGGAAATGCAATACGAGCATGGAGACACCGATGACATCTTTAAGCTGGCTCCTTAGTACGGTTGGTCACGCTCACACGAACTTTGGGAGGCTGGGTAGGGCTCGGACATACTTAATTGCGGCAATCCTTGAAGTCCATTAAACTTTTAATGTAACCAGCTCAGAGCTTCTAGGGAAGCCCGTTGGCCACTTCGTGACTACTCCTTCCCAGGGATGAAAACCAGGCAAACAACTCGTCCTGAGCATCCTCATCCTGGCCATGTCAGCAGCTGCTCTTCGCGCGCGCCGGGATAGCCCATTCGGAGCGTGCTCGTCGGCCCGAGGGTCGAGAGACGGATGTTCATGGCGAAAGACATGCGACGATGCCAGAAATCGCGGCAAGAGTGCCTTCCGGATCCTTAACCTGCACTGTGCGCAGCCCGAGTTGCTTAGCAGGATAGTCGTTCCCGCCGGGGAAGATGGCGTCGCCGATGAACATCATCTGCTCGAGCGGAATCCCGCTCGCGTCGCGCAGCCTCTGAAGGCCATATGCCTTGTCAACGCCCTTCTTCGTAATGTCGATGGAGGTGGTCCCGCCCATGTTGATCGACAGGTCGGGCAGGCGCGTGCGCAGGTCGGCCTGGATCACTTTGCGCTTGGCGAAGTCGGGGTCCCAGTGCTGCTTCGCCGAGATGGGTGCCTCCTGGCCGAGCGCGGAGAAGGTGATCTGGCTGCCGCGATCCTCGATGCGCTCGCCCCACGTCTTGTCCGGCGTAAAGCCAGTCGCCTGCAGCGACGCATCGAACGCCTCCAGTATGTTTCTCCTCGTGTCCTCGCTGAACAGCTCTGCAAAGACCGGCCGCCACTCGCCATCCTTGTACCTGTACAGCTTGGTTCCGCTGGTTGGCATCATCCAGAGCTTCGACAGGTCCGCCCGCGCCGGCAGACGGCTCGCGATTTGCTTCTCAAACTGGGGCCAGTCACCGCCTGAGATGACGGCGACGTGGGCGACGGCCAGGAGGTCGGATAGCGCTTCGCCCATGCTATCCGCCACCGACTGCTTGCTCACGGCGAGCGTTCCATCGAGATCAAACGCAACGAGGCTGATCATTTCCGCGTTTCGGAGGGGTAGGATGGTGTGGCTTTTGGCTTCGTGCTGATGGTCTTGTTTGCGCCGTGTTGGCAGGGGTTGGCGAAGGTGTGTTGTATTGGGTGCAACTCTGTTATGCACGACGCCAGGCGAGTGGAGAAACGGAATTGCAGCGGTGAAGACTGCCGAGTCCTGCACCTGTGACTCGGCCAGATAGTTTGCGCACGCAGAAAACTCCGATGATGACTTTACTTTGCGAGTGCAACTGAAGTGTGTCTGATCAATTCAAATGTGAGAGGGCAAAGAGAATCAAATGAGGTCAGGAAGGTAGGAGCACTTTATATCTACTCCGCAAACATGCGCACGGACTAACTACTTTCGAACTGAGCCAACCTGTCGGGTCCGCTTAACCAAGCCACGAGGGGCCGCCATGCAGCCACAACACGCAAACGTCTGTAATCGAAGACTAGAACGGCCACGGAGATCTAATCAACTCCCTTCAAAAGGCGTCTCATAAGGCTTCTCGGCCTGTGGAGCGATCCGGGCCAGATACCGTCTCTGCCCATTGACCCAATCCAGGAGTGCTGTGTGAGACGTCACACGGTTCTGTCGCGCCGGTTAGTTACTAGATACCCTCGGGTGGATTGGTGGATTAGTAGATGATCGACTCACATCAAACACGATCACGCTCTTGGCCTGCCATTTGATCCTGGCTTGAAAGTCCGCCCAGGTCGTGATATGATGGTTCAAAAAGTTGAGAAGCATATGGCTCTCCTCCTTCTTCCATCCGACAACGTGTCGCATGACTAAATAATTCCCGGACGTGTTATTGACAACCATGCATACCATGTAACCATGCTCCTGGGGAAATAACGATAATGTTTCACCTACACTGCGGATTGACAAATAGGGCCTTCTCTCCCGTAGCCGGGTGAGTCCTTACGATGGGATGCACGCTGGCCACCGGTTCCCTGCGGCAGATGGAACCCCGGGCCTTGGACGCGTTCACCTGCTCGAACCCCGAGTGCACCGTCGTCAGGGCGCTCCTGCCTGATATCTAGCCACTCAACTCTCATCAGTTTGTATCACAACACTTTGTCGTATCCGCATCAGCACACTTCTTGGTGGGGGCGGCGTGGCAATAGCGAGGACGGAACACATACCCCGCAGTAAAGTAACCTCGAAACCTGCCACGGGGAAATTGTAGTTGAGTGGGACACTTGCTTGTATTCACTTATAGAGCACTATAAATTCTTATCAATTCTGTCATAAAGACTTTGCCTTCCTGTCAACGCTTCTTCTGCGACAGTATTAGATACGGATAACTCTACACCGCCGCACATCGCCAGACCTACGCTCAAAGAAATGGATGCCCTCACTACTCCCTGCACTAACAGACGCAGCTACGGCGTTGATGACCTGGTCGACCACCATGGAAGTCACCACGGCGTGGAAGTTCTAAGCCAACGCCACATTAAAGTCGGCATGGTTCGGGTTGCCGGTCTGCTTGATACAACCGGAGGCAATGAAGAGGAATGGATGATCGGCTTGACTAAGTATTTCCATCATGTCGGAGGTACTACGACTTTAAAACGGAGGATTCTCGTGGTGGTCAAAGCCGACGACAACCGTGACCTCCCAGACGACGGCAGCAGAGGAAGACAGAAACAGCAGATCGAGGAAGACAGAAACAGCAGATCGAGGAAGACAGAAACAGCAGATCGAGGAAGACAGAAACAGCAGATCGAGGAAGACAGAAACAGCAGATCGAGGAAGACAGAAACAGCAGATCGAGGACTACTTTGCACGGTCGAAGACTCAAGAGCTGCTGGAGGATTACGCCATCACGACGCTAGACGTTCAGCCGCACGCCGTTGAGGTGAAGAAGACGATGCAGACTGTTCAGACGGTAGTAGCCACCGCCGAGCGGTTCGGCCTAAGATGGAGAGACCTGTTCGTCGCCATCAGCGGCTCGACGGTCACGGACATTGTGGGGTTCGCCGCCGCCATTTACCGCCGTTCGACGCCGTGGATCTCGATGCCCACCGACCTCGTCGGGATCTTACACGGCTGTGAAGCTGCTTGTCACGGCAACAACAAACTCTCTGTGCATCACATCAGTCGCGACGGACCCCTGACCCACAGAGAGGCACTCGCCTTATCCCGTCCCCCAATCGCCACCTTTTACGACCCCGCCTCCCTCTATCATCCGCCGCAAGGCCAGGTCCGCCGCTTCTTGGCCGAGCTGATCAGAATTTCAGTAGCAGTGGGCCAAGACGGAGAGTTGTTCTTGTTCGTCGAGACGCACGTCAAGAAGATGCTAACGGATTGCCCCGAGAAGCAGGCAGTGATATACTTAGCAACCGCCGTCGATCTGGCTTCAGGGCGTTAGTAAAAGGGGGACCGTCGTCATCGTCCCCGGCCGGCAGACTTGGGGACGAAGCAGTTCACGCGATCAGGCGGATCAAATGCAGCATCACCACTTCCTCCGATGATGATGCGGATGATGCGAATTACGTGGCCGTGGCGATCGGGTTGATGTCCGCCCTGTCGGCTCTTAAGGGGAATCTGAGCAATGCGGATCTCGGACGCGTCCTCGACCTTCTCCGACGGGCTGAGTTGGCCATCTACGACGAAGAGCTCGAGGCATGTGCCCTTTCAGTATTCGTCTCCTCGGTGGCCTATCACAGGAGGATCAAATTCGTCAGTCATCCTGAGGTGGATTTGTACAAGCGGAGGGCCGTGGAGCTGATGGCTGCGGATGTATAAGTTGAAGAACGTGAAGTCCTGGATCCCGGATCCATCATTCGCGAAGAGATCACCGCTTATCTGAGAAGCAAGCCCCGAACGCGTTTCGTCGAGATTTTCTAACGGACAAACCACCTCTTCCTACCGGGAGGACGTGAAGGATTGGATCATAGCCTCTTTGGCTCAAGCAACTCCAAGCATATCCATCGAGGTCTCCCAAGGCGGGGAATGGAATCACTCAAGATATCAAGCGGCGGTGCAGAGAGAGGACACGGTATATGTGATTCTGGTGCTACACGAGTATCATCGCAAGGTGGAGGGCATTTCGGAGGGAACCATTAACGGCAATATTTGGATGCTTCAAGCCATCGTCCGTGCCACGTTTGAGACGCTTGTCCCTAGGGCGGTTTTCCTGCAGGTTGAAGGCGGGTTTCTCAAAACCAAAACCCTGAGTGACGTTCGTTACGACGGCAAGCAGAGTGGAGGCGGAATCCCATATACCTCCCACACACCATCGGTTCTGGAGAAGGGCAATAAAACTATAGGTCGATCTCCACAGCTTACCGGAGACCAACCCACTGCGCCGGACGATCACCCGGGTCCGAGCGTTTAGAAGGTTTATCTCGCCTCTGCGACGGGTTGCTGATCGGGGCTGTGATGTCACTGTGCAGGTTTGATAATTAATATGATCCCTTCGTCGTAGGAACGTAGGCCTTAGAGAAGCTGTCGGTAGATGCAAACTATAGATGAGGAATATGCAATATGAGCATGGAGACACCGACGAATCAAAGCACTAGATCGGCAACGCACCATGATCAGGGCTTGGGGCGGCAGCGCCACTTCTTGGTTTCCAAAGACGCATTGAGGGATGTGGAAGACATACTACGATACCTTGCAATCTCTTCTGCAGCCTCGAGTGCGGAATCGAAGCCTCCACCCCAGCACCTTCGGATGATTTCCCTACGTGAAACGTCTGTCGCGTCGGGGTACTCTCCTCGTTTAGAAGCTTTCCGATAGCCCGGTTCCCTACGCCATTAAGGCTCCTCACAGTCATGATCTATCTCGTAATTAGTCGATCCTAATGCATGTATCTCGCATCGCATCGTGGCCCTCATATAGTCTTGACTAGATTCGGGTACCCCCCCGAGGCGTCGGTAGGTCCTCCTTTCGGCTTCGTAGGCGCGTTCGAACTTGGGCAATGGTTTAGGCACCTTGCATACCTAGGCGATCGGATGACTCGTAGAGGATGCTAAAGTTGGCGAACAAGAGAGCGTTCGCGTTAGGAGGGCGGTTTACAAATATTTATTGACGTGGAAGATCCAGGTACGGTCGTGTCTTACAGCAGAGAATGAGGGGAGATTCTGCTCAAGGTGAAGCGCGGTGAGAGCAGCACCATGATGACTCAGCAACGTCACACCTCTGCCCTGGACATTTTCTGTTCTCGCGACCTGCTTCATCCAGACGAGAGGCCGCACCATCGCCACACACGTCGCGTCTCATCCGCCAGCCGCCAAAATGCCCGTCGTTAAGGGAGGCGTGTGGACCAACATCGAGGACGAGATCCTCAAGGCGTCCGTCTCCAAGTATGGCCTCAATCAGTGGGCTCGCGTGTCGTCGCTGCTGGCGCGCAAGACGCCCAAGCAGTGCAAGGCCCGCTGGAACGAGTGGCTGGACCCCAGCATCAAGAAGACCGAATGGAGCAAGGAGGAGGACGAGAAGCTGCTGCACCTGGCCAAGATCATGCCCACGCAATGGCGCACCATCGCCCCCATTGTCGGCCGCACCGCCAACCAGTGCCTCGAACGATACCAGAAGCTGCTCGACGAGGCCGAGGCGCGCGAGTCCTCCGGCCTGGGCCTCGCCGGCCCCGACGGCGGCGAGACACAGGCCCCGAGCGCCGCCGATGTCAGGAGACTGCGCCCTGGCGAGCTGGACCCGGACCCGGAAACGAAGCCTGCGCGCCCCGACACCGTCGACCTCGACGAGGACGAAAAGGAAATGCTGAGCGAGGCCCGCGCCCGCTTGGCCAACACCCAGGGCAAGAAGGCCAAGAGAAAGGCGCGAGAGCGTCAGCAGGAAGAGTCCCGCCGCTTGGCATCGCTGCAGAAGCGGCGAGAACTCAAGACGGCCGGCATCAACGTCAAGGTCACCACCCGGAAGAAGGGCGAGATGGACTACAATGCCGATATCCCGTTCGAGAAGAAGGCGGCACCGGGATTCTACGACACCTCCGAGGAGCAAGCGCGCAACGAGGTGCAGCGCGCAGCATTCGACCCCCGAATGCGACAGCTAGCCACGAAGCGAAAGGGTGATGGCGATGATGACAACGATCGCAAGAGGCGAAAGAACGACAAGGACGGCACGTCCGAGTCGCAAAAGGCTGCGATCAAGGCTGGCCAGATGCAAAAGCTGAGGGAGGCGGAGCAGAACAGCAAGCGCCGTGCCCTGAATCTGCCGGCGCCGCAAGTGAGCGATGGCGAATTAGAAGACATTATCAAGATGGGCAAGATGGGAGAGGCGGCCAACACCATTGCCAGGGAGAGCGACAACGACGCGACAAGAGGCTTCGTCAATTCGTACTCTACCCTCAATACCAACGCCCCCATCCGAACGCCCAAGGCCCCCGAGCAGGAAGACCACATCGCCAACGAGATTCGAAATATACGGGCGTTGAACGAAACCAAGTCGGCGCTGCTGGGTGGCGAGAACACCCCCCTCCATGAGGGAGCAGGGTCGACAGGCTTTGAGGGCATTGCGCCTCGGAAACAGACCGTGGCGACGCCGAATCCCATGGCAACGCCCATGAGAGTGGGCGCCACGCCAGGACGGCCAGGACAAACGCCCATGCGAACTCCGCGGGACAGCTTTGCCTTGAACCAGGATGACGGAATGTCCCTGGCTTCCGCAACGCCCCGAGATCTAAGGATGCGGGACGTGGCATTGCGGAGCCAGCTTCGGAAAGGTCTTGCCTCGCTCCCCAAGCCCAAGGACACCGAGTGGGAATTTGAGATTCCCGATGAGGAAACGGAACTAGCAGCTGCCGAGGAAGCCCGGCAAGAGGATGCGGCTGAGCGCGACCGAAAAGAGCGAGAGAGGCGAGCCGCCGAAGAAGAACTCGAGCTGCGACGGAGGACCCAGGTCTTGCAGCGAGGTCTTCCGCGGCCGCAGGTTGTTGACTTGACACATCTGTTGAGAACGGCCAACAAGATGACAAACGCAGCCGAAGCCCTGATTGCCAAGGAGGCAGCGGCACTGATGGCTAACGACGCCGCGAAATATCCTTTTCCTGGGTCCCAGGTCAAGGGAAATCCGCGGTCAATCGACCGCATCGACGACAACGCCCTTGCGGACGCCCGCCTCCTGATTCTGTGCGAGACCAAGCCTCGTCCCAGCTTCGAGGAGATGCAGGCCTTCTTTGACAGTCGAGCCAAGGATTCGACGCTTCTCGGCCTCGGCTGTTACGGCGACGACGAGGGCGAGCAGGAGGCCGCCATGCGCGCCGCGTTTGACGTAAGTCTTTGTCTCACCCGCCGCCAGCATGATTGCCCTGTTGCCCTGGATGCTAACACCCCCCTCAGTCCGTGCAGGATTCCATCATGGCCTCCGCCGAGCAGGGAGCCAAGCTTGAGAAGAAGCTGGGCCTTCACCTCGGCGGCTACCAGAAGCGGCAGAAGATGCTCAGGGACAGGGTCGGCGACGCCTCGGAGGCGCTTGACAAGGCGCGGAACGCGCTCAGCGGCTTCAAGACGCTGGCCGTGTCCGAGGACGTGGCCGTCGACAGGCGGCTGGGGGCGCTGAGGGACGAGGTCGCGTTCGTGAGCCGGCGCGAGAGGGAGGCGCAGGACGAGTTTCGGAGGGTCAGGGGCGAGCTGGACGCTCTGCGGGCGGGCGGCGTGAATGGGTTTCACTGAGGATGGGCAGGGGGCAGTTATGTGCATCGATGGGGTGGAGTCTTGTCTGTCTGTATGAGTCCAGAACCAGCCTCCGCGACATGTAATTCTATTATTATATCGAATCCAGAACCTGGGATGACAATGTCCATTTCTAACCATGCCGGGCCTGGGTATCCCAAGCCCGGATGACAGACAATATGCTATATACACATGCTACCGCCGCTTCCTCAACGCAAGCCGCGGCAGCTTGATGGGCAGGATGAGCAGCACCGAAACGGCGGCGACGACGACGCAGCACGCAAAGGTAAGGCGCAGCGCGGCCTCGTAGCTGCGGACGACCTGCTCCCGGTACGGCTGCTCCAGCTGGGCGATGGCCTCGACGGAGGCCCTGACGCGGGCGACGACGGCCTCGCTGTCGTCGCCGCGGACGTACAGGCGCAGGTAGTGCACGAGGGCGTTCTGGACGACGAGGCTGCTGGCGGCGACGCCGAGGACCATGCCCAGCGAGCGCCAGAGGATGAGGGTGCTGGTGACGACGGCCTGCTCCGCCTGCGCGGAGCACGCGAGGATGGCCATGAAGGTGCCCGGGAACTGGAAGCCCTGGCCGAGAGCCGAGGGCACGAGGACGAGCAGGTAGGCGGCGGGGGCGAGGTCGCGGCGGAGGAGGCACAGGCAGACGGTGCCGGCGAGGTAGCACAGCGTGCCGGCGATCAGCGGCCACTTGAGGCGCCGGGTCCAGGTGATGGCGAAGCCGGTGCTGGCGCCGGCCAAGGACGAGACGACGGAGGGCAGCACGAGGCGCAGGCCCGACGACGTGGCGCTGGTGAGGAGCACGGCCTGGAAGTAGAGGGGGCTGCGGCACGGCGCATCTCAGCATGGGGCCGGCGGCGGTGCACGCGAGGGGGGGGCTCACATGTTGAAGAAGATGGAGTTGGAGAGCAGGGCGGCCATGAAGTTGGAGAAGATGAGGTTCGCGCGCGGCGAGCGGCGGATGAGGCGCAGGGGCATGATGGGCTTGGCGACGCGCGACTCGACGACGAGGAAGGCTGGGAAGCAGACGGCGAAGATGACGAGGCAGGCGGTGACGAAGGGATGGGCCCCTGCGACGCTGTTAGCCTAGGTGTCTATCGCTCCACGGCGCTGGCCTGAGGGCACTTACACGGCAGGACGTTGCCACCGAGGTTCTATGGGCAGAGACGTCAGTTCGTTCCGATATTGCTGGGGATGCCTGCGCAGGGAGACGACGCACCAGCCCCAGGATGAGAAAGCAAATCGCCGCCGTCAGCAGCAGCGACCCCCTTGCGTCAAACTCCCGCAGCGCCTGCCGCACGCCCTTCCTCTCGTCGGCGATGCCCAGGTCGCCGGGGATGGCGATGGCGGCGACGCCGATGCACACGACGAGCAGCGGGATCTGCACGCCAAACTCCCAGCGCCAGCCCAGCGCCTCGGCCATGGCGCCGCCGAGGGCCGCCCCGAGCGCGGAGCCGGCGCCGAAGACGACGTTGATGTACGACTGGTACGCGCCGCGGCGCCTGCGCGGGTTAGCCCGCGGCCGGGGGTACAGAGGGTGAGGGTGGACGGGGGACGGGACGGGACGGGACGGGACGCACTCGATCGGCACGAGGTCGCTCGTGATGATGCTCCCCAGCGTCATTTGGCCCCCGGCGCCCAGCCCGCAAAACGCCCGCGCGACGATGAAGCCCTCGATGCTGCCCGCGCTGGCGCACCACGCCGTCGCGAGCGCGAACACGGCCAGGCACCCGAGGAACAGCGGCTTGCGCCCCACGGCGTCGGACAGGCGGCCCAGCAGCGGCTGGAAGGCCGTCGAGGTGAGCAGGAAGGCCGTCGACAGCCACGAGGCCGAGTTGGCGGCGCCAAAGTAGGACGTGATGACCGGGTGCGAGCTCGCCATGATGGTGCCGTCGAAGCAGGCGATGAACTGCGCCGCCAGCAGCTGCGAGAAGATGAACCAGAAGCGGCCGGGGGAGGTGTTGTTCAGGAAGGGGGGGTCCTCGCCGTCGCCGGCGGAGGACGCGGTGCGCGGGCGCAGGAGCGGCGATGCCTCCGTAGGTGGCTCATCGGTGTCGTCGGCGTCCCCCGCCGCCGCCTCCGCTCCGGGCACGGCGGCGCCGGCCGACCGGCTCGACGTGACGGGCCGCAGCATGGCCAGGTCGCTCGGCTCCGGCTCCAGCACCGGCCCCGTCGTGGGCAGCGACCGCGACAGCTGGTCAAACGCGTCAAAGTCGACCTCGTCGCGCGCGCCTGTGCCCGGCACGGCGACCGGCCGCGGCGCCGTCGACGAAACGGCCGGCGCGGGGGCCGCTCCCGGCGAACGACCCGGCTCGGCCATGTTCCTCTCGTCGCCGGAAGGACGCGGGTGCTATCGCTGGACGGTTCTCTTCCGGCCGTTGCCCTCCAAGAGAGCCCTCCCGTCAGTTGCAAAAGGCGGAGTTGGCCGATCGGGGTGGACGTCTGCTGAGCTGCAAATAAGTAGGTGGCTGCCGACAGCGGGGGGCTGGGGAGTCGAAGCCCGCCGGTCGTCGGCCTGTGACTCTGAGACAATCACATCACATCACCGCTAGGGACCCATCCTGACCATTCCTTTATTGAACGCCGATTCCCGGGCCATGATGCCATCCTGCATGCGACGGCGCATGGCCATCCACGTTGGGCGTTCTTCCTTCGCCCCGTATCCCCCAACTCCCCAGCCCTCCCGGCCCTCTCACGTCTCCAGGTCCTGGCTCGACAGAGCCGCGGCCACCAGGATGCCAGCTCCTGTGATGCCTCCGTCGTGACACGGGCTCAGCGCAACCCGGAGCGGCGACTCCTTGCCGAATCTCTCGGCCATCAGCCCGTCCACGAAGCTCTGGCAGTCCACCAAGTAGTCCTGGAAGTGGACGATGCAGCCGCCCGTGTACCCGACTCCGAGCTCGCTTATGCCCGAGTTCGTTGTCGAGCCCTCAGCAGGAATCTCTCCCGCCAGCGTGAGTAACGCGAGGATGGCCGCGGCCATGATGCCGGCGGCGCGAGTCTCAATGGACTTGGCAATATCATATAAAGCTTCAGCCAGGGGCTGCGACCACGTAAAGCCGGACTGCCCTGTTGGCTCAGGAAACTCCGTCTTCAGCTTGGCTACGAGGGCTGCTGGTTCCAGGGGTTTGAAGTGGCTGAGAAACGTCGTCGTTAGACTATGCCTTTTGAGCAACGTCGGCGGCAGTGCGTCTGCCGACAGGCCGAGCGTCTTGGCCATATAACTGAGCAGCACGATGCGGCCCAGTTCGCCGAGATACCTCCCTGCCGTCATGTACTCCAGCGGCTGGAACCCTGGCCGTTCATTCTGTGCGCTTAATTCGTCGTCCCAGGGCGTGATTAGCCCCAGCTCCCGCATCGGCGGTTCCGTCCCGTTGATGCTCCACTCCGTGTTGACGGCAATCTTGACGTCTTGGGCCTTTTCTCCGGGCAAGACGCTCACTTTTTGCTGCCGTTTGCGGGGATGCAAGTGGCTCAACCTCAAGAGAACCGTGGCGTTGCTGCCCGTGCCGAGGATGAGGCCCATGGTTGCACGGCGGTGCGCCGCGCCGCCGTAGCTGAACATGAAAGAGACCAGCGTGGAGACGGAGTCGTTGGCAATGGCGGCGACTCGTATCGGCGGGAGGCCGGCCGTCCTGCGCTTGTCGTACCCGTGCTGGAGGCGTGCTCCCAGCTCGACGTCTGGCGGAATGGCGAAGCCCTTGCCCATGGACGTTATGGTCGCCTCGGACAAGGAGTGCTGGTCGGTCGGGAAACTAAAGGTCACACCGAGAGGCAGCGGACGATCGCTCGGGATTTGGAGCGTGCGACATCCCTCGCCGACGACCTCGGCTATGCACTTGCCGATCCAGAGGAAGAGGCTTTCGGCGTTGTCGTTTTTCAGGTGATTTGAAATGGGCCACGACCTCTCCAGGTGCCGCCGTGTGCGGCCCGAGGGTTCGGCGACTGGCCGCGGGTGGCCATTGCTGTGGCCATGGCCTTGTCCGTTGGTCGCGGTTCCGTTCACTTCCAACGGCGCTGACGCCCCCTTGGCGAGCAATTCCACGAACCCGACTCTGAGGTTGGTCCCGCCGCTGTGACAGGTCAGCGCCTTGGCTCACATCTCACGACGGATAGGGCCTACATGTCTATAGCGAGGTGTCTGCACGGATATAGACGTCAGCCTTTCACGCCCGGTCATCGTGATTCATTCTGCTCACCGTCCATGGCCGCCGTCAGCGACCGGGCGCAGGATCGACTCCGAGATGGGCGTGGGCAGAAACTGCTCCTGCGATTCGGCGGCGAGCTGGGCAAAGTTGGCGAGGAAGCGCTGTGAGAGCGCGTGGCACTTTGCAATGTCGATTTGGAAGGGGAGCAGCAGGTCGTCGAGGGCCTCCTGGGTTACTGATAAGGCAGCCATGGCCGCTCAAGCACGTAGTCGTCGAATCGCCGAGTCGATGCCCAGGCATGCCTGCCTGCAGGCCGATGCAAGGGAGATTACGGACCGGCCGGGGGCCAAGCAGGAGATCGAGTCTGCCTTGAATGCGACAGCAAGGTGTCGATCTAGAGAACGGGCAATCTGGAGATGCAAGATACTGGAATCTTGGGACGACAGTCGAGGGCTGCAGCAGAGGGCTTGCGCCACCTCCACGTCGTGAGCCGGTGACTGCGCGACCCCACGGGCCCTGACATGGCGCCCAGTAAGCGGGGCAGATGCAACGTGGGAGCGAGAGCGGGAGAGCTTCAACGTGGGGGTGCATCGATTCTTGGCACAGACAAGGATTTTGAGCGAAAATAAATAAATAAAATTTGGATGCGGCATAATTGCAGCAAGCACCATTGGTCTGCTCTCGTTTCACCGCGAGCAAGTGCTGGCAACATCGTCTCCGGTCCTGACGAAAATCTTCAACTCGTGTAGCCCCTTCATCACCTCGACTTCAACGGACGAGGTTGAGAAGCCCCATCTCTCATAGCCCTGCCACATCTGCCTCGTCCGGGGGGAGTCCGCATCGAGAAACGGTTTACTGCGAGTGCCGGGTAAGCAAACTTCAGCTTCCCTTGTAGAGCAAATCCCGGTAGGAGTGCACGTACTGGAACCTGTTGAGAGGTGCACGATCGTCTCCTAGTGTGATGAACGCAGCAGGTCGGGCAATGTCGGCAACGATTTGCTTGACAGGCGCGGCGACCCAGGCAGAGAACACGACAGTTTCGTCGTCGACTTCTGCAAAGCCTCCGCCCCCGAAGTCTCCCACGATCTCGAACGCCTTTGTCCTCAGAAACGCCTTAGTGTCGTCCGTATACTAAGGGTCCTGGGCAAGCAGTCGGACCGCTCCGCCGCCGCGCCGACGGACTTCCTCCGCAGTAGTCAATGCCGCCGCGTGCTGCATCATTTTTGCGTGTACCTCGGCGCCATCCGACTCCAGCTCTAGCTGCTGGCTGAGTTGGTTCGATAGGATCACTTCGGGGGATCGGCGCGCCATGTCGCCGAGACCGAAGCAGACGATCTTGGACACTCTACGTACGCCTAGGAGCTTCCCGAACTGCGACTTGAAGGACTGGCAAGTGATGCTCGCGTTCCAGAGCTGCTCCTTGGTCTCGAAAAGTCTTTCCCAGTCCTCAACGTTGCCGCGGAAATCTCGCGCCAGCTGGTTCTTCCAGTCTATGAGATAGGAGCAGTAGAACGTTTCAGGAGGGCTCTTGGGCTCTCTTATGACGAGTTTCCAGTATTCTTGGAACGTGAAGAATGGTTTCCTGCAGATTCGTGGAGCAGCTTAGCGCTAGGGTTAGACCAAATCCGTCGAGGTGTCCAGGGCGTACCAGATTGGCTTTTGTGCCCCGAATATCGGGTTCTTGACTTGGATTTGCTTGCCATCAACTGCTCGGATGGTGAATTTGTCGAGGGTAGCGGACTGTTCCAGCTGTCGTTCAATGTCTGCCAGGTCTTCTTTGTCCAAAGCTTGGCCCCTGAATCGTACAGATCGGCCACACGCTGGCTGCTTATTCTCCACGGCGTGCAGCCATAGTCGAGCAGCGGTAGTGAGGGCTGCACTTGTTGATCCCGTTGACATGCTGGCAGGCTGGCGTAGAGAAGCTCGGAGTATGAGGGAGGGTATGAAATCCATGAGTCGGCTGAATGAGCGAAGTGTTGGGACCCTCCTCTATCGTTGCTAACCCCACAATCCGACATGCTCAATGGGTATGGGCTGGCCAACTGTACTACAGCCCGTCTGGAGCCCAGCATCGCCGTCACCTGGGGACTCCGCTCAAGAGGCCCCGTTTCCCGATTCCGAAACCGTCAAGACACCAGAACGGGGCGAAAGGAGCCTTCTGACGTGCCGCATTGCTCCCAGCCCGCCATCTTCACACGCTTCATGCGATGAAGATGAGGCTGCGGAAGCCGCTTACGCGAAATTCGAGGAATGGCCTCTCGAGAACGCGTGTCTCAAGCTTGTATCGAAGATGGCCGGGCAACCTTCCAGCTGCAGTTCACCTGGGACTCTTGTAGGCAGCATGGACGCAAGGGTCACGTATCTAGAAATCGGACCAATGTGTCACGGGCCAGTAACTCGACGATGCAAGGACGGGCAGGGAAATTCACAGAGGAACGCCGAATATATGTGTCCTGCCCATGTAAATAGCCCGAGTACTCCCGATGTGCAAGCGCCGCAGGGCGAAAGCCACGCAACCGAAATTGACGACGATTCATCCATCCTGAGCCCCGACCACGTCCAACGCGTCCCCCAGTTTCGTAATGTGGTCCGCCTTTGTAAGACGATCATGGACACTCTAAGTACGCCAAGGCCACCTTCGCACGACACCTCGAACGCGTGCAGTCACCGAGGGCCTCGGGCCACCCTTCGGCCCTTGGCAGCTGTGACGTCCCTCGGAGCCGCGCAGGGGTACCGGCCGCCTTCTCAGTCCTTCCAGGTAACAGACCCGTCCCAATGCATGTGGAAGCGACGGCCGGTCATGTCGTCGACTTCATAGTACTCACAACTGTTCTTGCTAGACCTCAACGGCTGCGACGAAGGCGAAGGGACCGACGGGGCCTTGCGCTTGTGGCCGATGCCGCTGCCGCTCGCATAGTCCGGAGCCGAGAGTGCGAGGAGCGTAAGGCCGACGTCTTGCCATTCCTGGACTTGGATGATGTAGGTGGTGTTGGCTGATAAGCGGGCTGCTGCTCGCAGCCATCGTCATCGTTCGCGCTCGTTGTATCCGGTGGCTCCACGTCCGGCACAGGCAGAGGCTGAGCTCCGTCGGCGATGGGATGAAGGCCGCCGCCGCGGTGGTTCTTCCAATGCTCCTTTAGCAGGTCCCTCAGGGCGTACGACTCTTTCCTCGCCTGGTCCTGTTCATTCCTGAGGCCTCTTCGGCCCTTGTTGTGCTCTTGGTGTGAGTTTAAAAGGTTTGCTGATGTAATGGGATACTGGTGGTATTCAAGCGTGCCGTCCTCTGACGGGGTAGCATAATGTGCAAAGAGGTTGAGATTAGTGCCGTCCGTAGTGAAAGTCGTAACCTTTGCATGGCCAGGGGGGTCAGATTTCCTGAGATAGGAAAGGGCCTGGTTCCTTGTATAGACAAGGGCCGCTCCGTCATAGGCGCTCTGCAGCCTCGCTTCCGCCATATCCTTTCCACGTCCCTTCCACTCCCCGGCTACATGTGGTAGAGTTAGAGAATGGGGGTCGTCCTTACAAAGAACGGCTCCACTGATTCGCTCGTCGACCGGGACCGGTTTATAGGCTCGCATTTCAAGCCCTTCGATAAAGTCAGGTTGCGGAGTGGACAGGCCATTATTGAAACCAACGTCCTTCGGAAAGGCTGTAAATGGCTGGTTGAAGGCTCTTGCGTAACCCTCTTCTGGATACTCCTTTAGCAGCCTCCCGCCCACCTCGAAGACCATAGTCGCTTCGTTATAGGCTCTCTCGACTCTATTGACGTAGCCCTTGTATGCTGACTCGGTGGGCGAAGCCGTTCCGCGAGATCTGGCGACTCGTTTGCGGATATCCTCCAGGTTCTCGGGAGGCTTGGAGCTGGCGGGATCGAGGATGCCATTTTTGTAGGCCTGGATGGCGAAGCCAGATGACGTTGTCGACGTGGTCTTCGTTGTTGACGACTCGTCCGTGGAGTCGGCAGACGCTGACGCCTTTTTGGCCTTGTTCTTCGCCATCTTGTTAAACAGGGCCAAGCTTTTCCGCGTCAACGGCACTCGCTTTGGCTGGTGTTGGTCGTCGTCGCCGTCGCTGCCGATCTGCCGTTTCCGCGATAGCGCGGCCGGAGAGACTTGCTCTGGCCCCTCGGCGTTGAGCTCACCTCCAGGCCGTTGCGTGTCCGTACGCGTCGATCGGGCCCGCTTCGCAGGCGAGGGGTTAATGTCGGATGTTGTGTCGATTCGCCTCTTTCTTGACGGATCTGGTGGCGCGACTCGACAGTCTTGCGCGTGTCCTGCGCATGAGTTAACTTGCCGTGCTGCCCGAGAGAGTTGGCAAAATGCAAACGACATGCGTACCTGCACCCTGCGTACCTGCACCTTGACTCAAGGCAGCATCCAGCAGCCGACCTTGGGATGCTTTGGAGAGCCTCGCACGAGAGGCGCGAGTGCGCGGCCTCGCAACTCGGCCGTTCATGAGGGCATACATGGGCGCTGAAACTTGACGGGTTCGTCGGCGCTTGGTGAAGCTGGCCGCCTCGTAGGCGGCTGTCCGGGGGATGGGACGTTTGTTGGTTCCAGAAAAGAGAACTTGTGTTTGGTCGCATCATAAGGCCTGAGGAAAGAAAGAATGATTGGGTATGGGCAGCTCTCTGGCCAGGGGCAAACCAGGCCCACATGCTGCGGCGCGTAATTGGTTGGTGGGAAGCAGCCGGTTTCGATTTGTCGGCTTTCTTGGTGTGTGGCATCGTCGTCAAACTAAGGCCCATATGAAGTACCGCAGCGTGCAATTGGCTACCTACCTACCTAGGCAGATACCTTACCCAGATAGGTAGGTATGTACGAGTAGGCGACCCCAAACCGGACTACCCAGCGCTGATTGGAGAAGGAGGCAGGCAGCGGCCGGCGGATCCGCGAGGACTCGGCCGGGAGCGACCGCTGCTCCACTTGGCCTGTGGCGGGGACTAGCCCCTGCGCCTCCGTCCTCTTCGCGACAGGCAGACAGTTGCCTACAGCGAGCCGCGGACGACGAACAAGTGGGCGGGAAGCAGCATGCCAACGGGGCGACGGTCGCTTTGTGTTGGCCGGGGCGGCGGCCGCACCACACAGGCAGCTTGATGCCCCAGGACGAAAAGTGCGTGCCAAAATGATTGGGTATTGGAAGCTCTGTGGTGCGGCGCTGACCTCACTGGGGAAAATTGTGGGTGGCCCCCACGCGCCGCGCCGCGCAACGGTTGCACCCCATTTTGACGCTGGGGGTCTCGCGCTGTGACTCAACTTCATCGGAGCCGGACTGGACCATGGTGACAGGGGTTTGGCGCCCTGAAAATGCGGTTCGCCGGCTCGGGCTGTGACTCACTTCATCGGAGCCGGACTCGGACAATGGTGACAGGGCGTGCAAGCCCCCCCGACGATGTGACGGTAGGCGAGGTGTGGCTCGTCTGCCCAATCCAAAAGCCCACAGCCAATACTCGTAGGCAGACGCCGCAACCGCAGAGCCGCACAACCGGGGACTGCGTTGCTCCGTTCGCCTAACGGGCCATTGAGCGTCTTGGAGGAGCTAGAGGCTTCGAACCCCTGGGCCATGTTGGACCGTGGCCAACAGACTGATTGGACGTCGGAAAACCTCACTTTCGTGTGCTGGTTCCAACAAACGCTTGCTGCCTGCAGCTTCGGCTCCGAGTTTGCCCGGCACGCATCACCTGGAGTCCAAAGTCTTGCCAGCGTCCAATCAGTCCGTTCGCCGCGGACCAACATGGCCTGCCTAGAAACTGCCGCTTCTCCGCGCTGCGATGACTGAACAGCCTCGCTTTGCCAGCTTGGGTTATATATATGCATGAAGCGGCCGGGCCACGAGTCGAGCTCTTCTCGCGATGTCTTGACTGCCCAGCGTCCTCATGCCTTAGAGAACCTTGGTGGTCCTCCAGATCGACATTCGAAGCCCTCCTCTCCTTCTCTTCCAGTTGATCACAATGTCTCTTTCACTTGACCAGGTCACGGTGCTTTGGCGTAACGATAGGATTCAATCGGGTTCTGAAGAATATAACGAGGCAGTAGAAAGGGTTGTCAGACAGGCTGCGGCTGATGCCGGGTTCGATAAAGCGGTCATTCGGTACGGATCACCCCGTGGTCTCTCCTCATTATATGGACTAAACCTTGTACAGAAGCCTTGTGCACAGTACCACAAGCAGGGGGTTGAGGGCAGACAAGCCGCACATCACAACAAATTTCTCTTCTAGCACGCGACCCGAGTTGAATCAGACGGGTCACGTCAACATTGGCATCTACTCGGTATACAACGGATACGGGAGGTGGGAGCGCTGGCAGAACAACAACCGTCCCGTCAACTACCCATATCACAAGATGCACCAGAAAGGCGAGATGTCGTTCAGGAAAGAGACGCCTGCTGAGGCAACCCGACGGGAACGACTGGAAGAGCAGCGGCGGCTGGACCAGGAAAGAGCCAATGCCGATTACGCACGCGAACAGGAGGGCGCCTCGGGTTCAGGCGGAGGAGGTGGATCCTCGTATGCAGATGGTTGGTACGAGGATCCCTGGTCCAGAGAGAGTGGCATGTCATGGAGGCGATATGAGAATGGTCGATGGACTAGCGACGTTCGGTAAGAGTGCGTTTTGTCGGTAGGCCGCAAGTAGAGGGTGCAATGGGAATGGTGTTTGACTCACACGCAAAGCTGAAAGTAAGGGATGCGGTCCTCGTACAGTTGGTTAGAAATCAAGAAGAGCCTTTGCTAGACTTCTCTTTCCCCTTGCCTCCCGTTGTGCGATATTGAACCTTTCAGCTGCCGCAATGCCGCAGTGCCGCGCTGCCCTCTGACCTGTGATTTCTACCTGAGTCTGGGCTGGGGAATGTTGGGGGCTTCAAAGGGCCGAAGGACTTGGCGAAGGTGGGCGCTGCTAGTCAGCGGGCCGGACCGAGCTTTACCCGAAAACGTGTACCTAGGTATAAATGGCAGACACCCCGCGACGTCTTCGGGCAGCCCAGTGCCCCCCGCCTTCGACCAGTTCATCTATACGACTCCTTTCGATGGACGTTGACATTTCTCGTACGGCGCCCCACGATGACACCATCACCGGGCCCGATGTCGACTCCGATATAGATGTCGAGACCGACAGCGTCTTCTCGGTCCAATACCAGTTTGAGCCGCCGGATGTGGACGATGCCGAAGATCTCGAGAAATATGTCCCAGGTGGCTTCCATCCCGTGCTCATCGGCGAGACTTGCCAAGACGGCCGCTACAAGATCCTTCACAAGCTGGGGTCCGGTGGATTCGCCACGGTCTGGCTTGCTCGTGACCGACATGAGAACCGCTACGTTGCGCTGAAGTTTGTCACCGCGGAGTCCTCGGAGGACTACAAGGACTTGTCGTCGGTCGAAGATGTTTTGCTTAAGGTCGACGATAAGCAGTGCAGTGATTACTTTGTCACTGCTCTCGGGCGGTTTCGATTCCATGGACCGAATGGCTACCATCTATGCGAAGTCATGCCCGTCCTAGGGCCTAGCATGTCACGACTCTCCGACTTCAACTGCAGGTTAAAGCCCTGGGCTTCGAGAAAGCTAGCGTTCCAGGCCACACAGGCGCTAGCATTCCTTCATTCCCAAGGTCTCTGTCATGGAGGTAGGGAGACGCCAACATCCGTCTTCTATGCGACATGCTAACATACCGAACAGACATAACAAGCAGCAATATCCTCACACGAGTCCCGAGACTCGACCTGCTGCCAGAGGATGAGATCTACACACTTCTGGGAACTCCCGAGACAGCGCCAGTTGAGCGGTATTCGGAGGAGGCCCCAGGGCCATCTGCGCCAGAGTACGTGGTGAACCAAGCAGACCTCAAGCGCCTGCAACCGCACGACCGCATCTGTGTGATTGACTTTGACGGGTCATTCCCCGTGAGTAATCCGCCTGGTGACATACTTGGCACCCCAAAAAAATATTTGGCACCCGAAGCCATGTTCGAGCTTCGCGCCGGGCCCAAGTCAGATGTTTGGGCGTTGGCATGCACAATCTTTCGGATGCGAGCGGGCTTTGATCTGTTCCACGACATGATATTCTCAAGCCCTGGACCTACTCTCCTCCTCATCGCGGGGACCTTGGGGCCCTTCCCAGAAAGGTGGGCTGGTGTCAAGTTCGACTCCTACGGCTGGCCTCTGAATAGCACCACTTCCCCCAAAGATGCCAAGCGAGCGAGACCCCTCATCGTCGAGGAGAATCCGCCGCGGCCCCTGCTGGATATCGTCTTGGGCATCTTCGACGAGCGCCATTCCAATGCTCCCAATGACGGGAGTCAAGAATTTGGGCAGGGACCCATCTTTTGGCTGCCGCCGCCGCCGCCGCCGCCGAAGACGGGCTACAATTGGAGTCTCATAAAGTCAAATGGCCTCGAAGGCTTGTTCACGCCGATTAGCAAGGACGAGGCGCTGTGCTTCCACGACCTGCTAAGCAAGATGATGGCCTACGAGCCGGACCAGCGCCTGTCGGCCGAGGAGGCCTTGAAGCACCCGTGGTTTCAGTGGGCAGGCAACTAGCCTAGGCTATGTCAGTGATGTGCTCTGGCTAATACCAAGACCAATTGCATGGATGGGTGTATTTACGAGTTCATAGCACGGCCCGCTGAGCTTATAGATCTTG
This sequence comes from Tolypocladium guangdongense, assembly GCA_022114105.1. NCBI lineage: Eukaryota > Fungi > Ascomycota > Sordariomycetes > Hypocreales > Ophiocordycipitaceae > Tolypocladium > Tolypocladium guangdongense. The sequence continues at coordinate 1,919,343 of NRQP01000001.1, read as the reverse complement.
CACCTTGGCGATGATTGCCCTGTGCACCAGGCGCCGTGTGGTGAGGCGCTGTGTCGTGAGGTGGCTTCGTACGGGGAAAGATGCGCTCGTGACTTGAGCTTTGGTAGCGGTCGAGCGACAATTATTACTGACACGGCTCACACCTGTTACTGGCATCTTGCGGCTACGCCCGAGTTTTGCGCATGTCGTTTCTCCATCCAAGGTGCCCGTAGTCCGCGGCAACAACATGTGGCACGCGGGAACCACCTTTGGAGTGCCTCAACACGGCCTGGAGCGACGCAGCCGCCTGCCTAGCATTCACAAATTACCTTTACCCTTCGTCGATAGAAACCGTGCAGGGCGCAAGCATTCGAAGCATTGCTTCTTCGCGCTACATCTGCTCCCGCGCAGGTCAGCAGTGGCACGGCGCGGGCTTGCCCACTTCCCCCGTGTCAGGTCTCTCTGCCTTCGGCTCCTCACCCTAGCTGCCACCCTTCTTTCTCTGCCCGCGTCTTTCGCCGTGCTCCAGTTACCCTCCTTGTCTTGCCAGTGTCTGCTGCCGCCACAGCCACAGCCATGTCCTTCTTCGTCCTCGCGGCGGTCCTCTTCGGCCCGCGAGCCTGCCCCCTCGGCTGCTGCGACTGCTGCGGCTGCTGCGACTGCTGCGGCCGCTGCGTCCTCTCCCCGCGCCGCCGCAGACAGGCCATCCATTCATCGCAAGTCCTCCCCACCATTGTCTAGCCGCCAGTCGGCTAGCGCAACGCAAGAGAGGGCGGCAGCAGATCCCCTGTAGCCTTCGCAACCCTTTTCCTAGTGACCGGCGGTTGGGCTGCCGCTTGTTCACTGGCTGCGCTGGCCGAGGCTTGATCGGTCGAGTGGCCAGCGTGGTTTTGGTGGCTCTTTGTCCTTCTCCGCTTCGTACTGGGCTGCGCCGACAGTTCCTGGTCCTCGTCGCGGCCCCGGTCCCCCTTCCTGCCCCCGTTGGCCGCCACCCGGCTGCCTTCCGCCGCCGCCGCCTGCCGTCGTTTCTCTTCCTCATCCCAGATCCGGGAGGCCAGTTCCCTGAGTAATGGAATCAAGGCCCTGCGGTGGCGTATTCTCCTCTTCCTGTCTCTGTACGGCTGTGTCTTCCTACGGAACTCCCAAATGAGGTCGTTGCGTTTGTCAAGGAGCTCGAGCGACGCTTCCGCCCTTTGTAGACTGATAGGTTTGGCAGACGCCCCGGTCGCGGCTTTCGGAGCTGCGTCGAGAACCCGCCGAGCGACGTCGACGGCTTCGGCAGCCCGTACGGCTTCGTCGCGGCGCGCCCATCCCGCCTCTGGTGTACATACATTGTCCGGCGTCTCCGTGTCTCTCAGTATCCCCGCCTCTTGCAGCGCCTTCCACTCCGCATCGTGCCGTGGCTGTAGGCGTTCGAACGTGTCGATATCGCTCTCGAGCCACCAGCAGTTAAACTCCATGTATTCTACCCACGTCGTCCATGTGTCTTGGAGCTTGGCGTATTGCTGGAACTGAAATGGTCGGGTAAACCCGTGCTCTTCCAGCCGGTGTTTCGCTGCCTTGACATATCCCGCAAAGGTCCGGTCGCCGGCAGTCTCCCAGAGGTGCTTTCGCTTCCATAGGCGTTTTTCTCGATCCCGCCCTTTGTGCCATGAGAACCGCAATCTCTCTTCGTACGTGGGCTCCTCGGTGTCGAGCACCCCTCTGATCCTGCTAGAGGCTTTGTCCTCCTCGACATAGGTGGAAAATTCTTCGTCTTCATCGAAGCCGTCCCAGTTTCTATTATCGCGCTGCCATCGGCGAAAGTCCCGCCAGCTGTCCACCTGCTTCGAGAAAACTTGCCAGTCGTTTGGTTCAGGCGCATCCGGGTCGCTGGCCCAGGGTCGAAGCAGGGAATGGTGCGCCGCGGGATTGTCGGCAATTTCGTCGAGTCGGTCGAGCGAGAACAACGGGCGGCCGCCTTCTCTCACGAGCTGGTGATACCAAGCCGTCTCCGTCGCCGTAGGAGATTCGGGGGAAGCCGTCACCCATGATCGCCGCGCTGCTTCGTCTTTTTCATCTCGCCGGTCTTGTTGGCCTTGTTGGGCTTTGCTCAGCAGAGCGGCAAGCTGGCCGGCATCGACGGGACCGATCTGGCTCGCGTTCGAGTCCTCGAGGTCGAGAATCTCAATTGCGCTGCTTGGCCTTTAGGAACGGCGGAGGAAAAGGAGGACCGAACGGATGTAGCCACTAACCTCATTGTTTTTTCGCCAAGTTGTTCCCGTCGTGCCTTGGACAACATGTCCCACCCTTCCACGGCCGTGAACACGATTGCGCCGGTTGGCCCGCCGTTTTGGCGCATGTACTTCACAAAGTCTGGCGTCGAGAGGGCCATGAGCTTGTCAACGGTCATTCTCGGCACCGTAGGCTCAGCAGCCTGCTGAGAGAAGCTTGGCATGCTGAGGTCCAGACTGCTGGTGGCGGTGCTGTAATCTGTGAATCGAATGAAGAGTTGATGTTTGGCGACCGCGCCACGCCTTGCTTTCTTTCTGGAAAGTCCCTGGATAGAGCTGATTGCCTATGTAATAGGGAAACACCGCCGTTGCTTTTGGGAATCGTCCAGTGACACGCCTAGCCCCCATAATAGCCGAGAAAGGGGACCGGAAACAGCAGGTTCATAGCCAACGAATGAATATTTATAGTCTGGTAACAGGCGGGCAGCGGCCGGGCCGGGAATGCGACGGGCAGCCCCATTGACCGCGAGATGCTCTTCGACGCGCCGGGCCAGCAGGCGCAGCATGCTAATTCGTCGAGACGGGTCCAGGATGGCGGTTCCAGGGTCCAGGGCGCCAACGGGTGGCATGGCGGCTTTTAGGCGATTGGACGTAGTGTGCCGTCGCGACCATCGCTGCCTAGCAGCACCGCCCGCATCATGACGTATAACAAGAAAAGACGGGAAGACGGGGTTGATGATAGAGCAAGTGTGGGAGTGCCACCCTCCTGGCCTCTTTGCTTGTTTCTCTTTTATCCTCGTTTTCACTCTGTCATTCTATCGCCTCGTGACTTCTTTCTCCAACCTCCCTACTTCGTACCCGGTACTTTGGATATGATGACTCAGTATGAATGATGATGATATAATATTTGAGAGCCCGGACGACGGCCCGAGCTATCGACTGACTTTTAGCGATGGCGCAAAGACCAGCTTCGGCTTCAATGTTCGTTATCGGCGCTAGTCCAAAGTGCGACTTCGTTCTTCAAAAGACCTCGCCTGTGAGATGGTACCACTTGGTTTTCAGTTCGATGACGACAATCCTCAGACAAGCCCTAACTCATGCCACCTCACAAAGGTGACAAGACATGCTGCTGCAGGGGCTTAATAATGTTCTCGCAGAAAAGCCTTTGAAACTGCTCGTCCCAGGCAAGCTTACTCCAGGCGCAAAGCATGAGGCATTCCTCAATCGCCTTGACGTGGGGTGGGAGTAGCCTGCTCGTGCTCACCTCCAGCCAGCACGTGGCTACATGTATGCGGGTCCTGGTACGTCCGTGTGCCGCTCTTCTTGTTCTTTGCCGCCCAGGTCTCTATGGAGTTGTGATGCAGTAACATGTTTCTAGCAGCAGAATGGCCAACTCGAGCATAGATGTCTTAGTCTCTTGCGTGTTTAGGTTCGTCGAGCATAGGTGAATCTGGAGGAGATCGGCGCCGAGGGTCTGCTCCACATACGGAGTACAGACCGCTAGGCGTGAGCCGTCTGCTACCTTAGTCGGGAACTTAATTGACACGCTATTCCAGGGAATATTGCCCCACACCGTTGGCCGGAGTTGCAGGACGGACGAAACGACGTTTAAGGGCCAGCAACGTTTGCATCATAGGGCTCATTCGAGCATCGGCGTCCTGCGCCGTATCTCGTAGAAAGTCTGCTAGCGTTTTCGACGCATCATATAACTGTTGGGGTCTGTCCTCTTCTTCTAGCAGCTCCAGAGAGTCTGATGTGAGTCCCAGAGTAAGAACTCGTCTCTGGCTTCGGGCCTTCCGAGCGTCCTCGCAGATGCTCTTGATCCAAACGCGAGCTGTCACGGGGTTGGGCTCGTCAGGGGTTGACGTGACGATTGTCGTCGGACATTCTGGGGCGCCCCTGTCCCTTATGGTCGCATGTCAGTTCTTACCACAATGCTGTGGAGGCACTGGGGCATTGGGATACAGACCTTTGTTGGAACTTGACAACGGTTTTCGCCCGCGAAGGCTCGACAAAAGGAGCAGTGACTTCGATCTCCTGAAGTACAGCCTCTTCAATTGGGAAGCAAAGCCCAAAAGTGATGAGCGCAGGGCACGTTGTTCGGTTCGAGTCCATAGGGATTCTGTGGTCGAGCCGAAGCATAACAGTATGCAGCACATGGCAATCGCATGCCCAACACTTGCGAGCTGCTTGATATAGCAGCTTTGCACTCTCTCTGACTTTAGAAAAGGCCAGAGTCAGTGCAGTTGAGTTGTTCGTCGGCTCGTGTGACTCTCATTCTCGTTTCGACTTCACGCGTCTGATGAGTTTACCGAGCGAATATCTCTCCGTGCCGAGGTCCTTCACAAGTGCATTCAGGCTTTCCCTGTCAATGGAAAACTTGACACGACCCTTTAGGACTAAGGGCGAATTCGGTGATTTACTGGCGAGAATGAGAGCCAGCAAGTCATCTTTGGGTGCCTGCAGAATGGTTTGCTTATGTGGACTCATGTGCGGGGAAAACCGTAGCTGAATATCCCAGCTCAAGTTGATGCCTGATCAGCTGGCGAACAATCATTGGCCCAGCGTACATACTTTGTCAGCGTTCGTCGACTCGTCGAGGCGGGGAAGCTGGGTGGTGCCAGCTAACTTCGATCGTTATCAACCCTAGTTTCATCCTCTTTGTCGAACAACATTATAGTCACAGCACTCTCAGACTCGTCAGAACAAAGGCCACGAATGCTCAACGTGGTAATGGAGGAGCTTCAGGGGGGGCTCCGGCCACTTGGGTGCTGCATAATCAACACCTTCAAGATGCCGGCCGAGAAACCGTGGAATGCGCACAAAGACAGTAACATCCCATCCAAGCGCCGAGTCTCAGCTGAAGAGGAGAGGTTCAGACTGTGGGCTCGCAGCCTTGGACTGAACCAGATTGGCCATGCATCTCTCGACTACAGGGTCCGAGATACCTCTGTCATTAGAGCCTCCTTGGCCGATCTGCTGACCGAGCTGAAGGATCACATTGAAAATCGTGAGTAGTTGCATGAATAGGTCATGACGAAGCTGATTCGAAAAGGTGCTTCAATTATTCTCGGCGACCGACTACCACTGGAACGAGAAATCGAAGCCGGCCGGCAACGCGAAGCGGCTCCCAGCGTCACTGCCTCTTCCGACGATGAAACCTCCCTTTCCTCGCTCAGCGTGAAGGATCCTTTCAAGAAGCTGAATTCAGACTGGCAAGCGTGACCGCGAGGCTGGACTCCCTGTACAAGCTGGCGGCAAGGATGCGAAATCCCCGCAGCCGCCCCCAAGGACCGTCAGAGGACCTACACAAGCATATCCCCGAGATCCAGCGGGCGGAATACATGCAAAACCAGAAACAGATTGAGATCTCGCTCGTCGCTTACGTCCAGCGGCAGCAGCTGTTAGAATGCGTCACCGATGAGCAACTCGAGGGACTTGGGTTTCGCAAGGATCAGATTCTCCAATATTATGCTGCGGCGACGCACTGGTTGGTCCGCAGAACAGGCATTGCAAATGCACGAAGGAAGCAACAATTTGTCTACTGGAGAAACATGCTGAGCTACTAGGACGTGACATGACGGAAATTCCCCTGCCAGTGGTTTCCAAAGAGCCGGCTGAAGCGGTCGTCCAGCCCAAGGCGTCGGCAATCGATGCTGGAAAGCCGGTTCCATCTGCTTCGATGGCGACCTCGACTACAAAGCTTGACTTGAATACTCCAGGGCTCGACGACACATGGAGAATGTGTCAGTCGCTGAGTGTGCCTAAGGACGTACTTATCCCGTGATCGGATTTCTGCAGAGCCCCACTTTTGCCTAAGTAGATTTTCTCGGCCTCTTTTCCGTAGCTGCGACCATCTCCCAACCAAAACTCGTCAGCCAGCCGATTTTCATCCTTGCAATATATCCCACAAGGTTGCCCCGGCATAATGGAAGTCAAGCACACATCAGGCCAGCATGGAGTTTCAATCGAGATAATGGAAGTCGCTGAGCGCTGGGACGAGGTTGACGGGAGGTTTCCGTTTGCCGGAACGGTTGTCGTCTACCGTTCTCACGATCAAGTTTTCCACTGCTTGCTGCATGGCGTCCAGCGACCGCCGCCCAGCGAGTATCCGACTCTATTGCCACTCTTGTCGGCAGCGCCCGCGACCCTGATTCCTCCCGATGCCTACGCCCCGGTCTTCCAAACAGATAGCTCGCTCTCTAGGGCTTCTGCCCCTCTCCCCGCCGACTTTTTTGTCAAACGCCCTAGCCTCGGGAGCTTCGACCGATACGTCGCTATGGACCGCCCGAACGATATCGCCAGCGCTATTCTGAACGAGGCAAGGGTCGGCGAAATTCTCAAGCACAACTTGCACCCCAACGTTGCCCGGTACCACGGCTGTGAGGTATCGGACGAGGGTCGCATTACGGGGATCTGTTGGACAACATTGGGTGATTCTTTGATGAAGCGTGTGAATCCTGTGTTTATTGGAAAGGCGGTCTTTCAATATCGACCTGGAACTCTACGCGACAAGGACAAAGTGGTTGATGGGATTAGGGCTGGTCTGCTACATCTCCACTCCCTCGGCCTCGTGCATAACGACATCAACCCGGCCAACATCCTCCTGGATGGCGACGAGAATCCCGTCATTGTGGATTTCGGTTCTTGTACGCCCATTGGGCAGAGCCTCGAGGGCGTTGGGCGGACATATCAGTGGTATGACGAGAGTGTAAACGTTGCGTCCCCAAGCAACGACATCAACGCCCTAGAGGACATCCAAGAGTGGCTGCGCGAGGATGGAGGGCGGAAAGAGTTCCACTATTGTTCATAACTCGTGACAAATAGTCCTGTGGTATGCTATCCCCGTAGCCGCAGCCGCGGTCGCAGCACGCTGCCGCTGCCGGCGCTGCCGGCGCCGCCGCCGTGGCGTCCCCCGGGGGCATCTCCTCCTTCTGGGACCTGCTCCAGAGCGAGGACCTGCGCCGCGGGCTGGGGCAGTGGATGATTTCCAACGACCCCTCCGAGGCGGGCTCCGCGTACCCACACCGGATGTCGCTGTCCGAGTTCCCGGAGCCGCCGCCGCCGCCGCCGGGCGTCGCCGGGCATCCTCTCCTGCCGGAGCCAACCCTTAACCCAGAGCGAGGACCTACGCCGCGGGTTATCTAGCGGTGGGCAGTCGATGATTTCTAACGACCCCTCCGAGACGGGCTCCGCGTACTCGCACTGGACGTCGCCGTCCAAGTTCTCGGAACCGCTCCCGCCGCCGCCCCGCGGGCGGGGCCAGCGGATGAGCCGGATGGGCAGCTCGCAGAGCGCGCCGCGGCACATCGCGGGCTCGGTCTCGGGCCAGTCGTACTCCACAGCGCCGAAGAGCAGCGCGAGTAAGGGGCCGCACACGTCGTCGACGTCGAGCAATAAGGAGGGGCCGCTAACGACGGAGACGAAGCAAAACTCGGACGACCGCCGCGGCGAGAAGTCGTCGGTATGCATCTGGTGTAAGCTGAGCGGCATCGCCGTACGTCGGACTTATAAAGTCTTACTTTAACGACGATTTGATGAGTGTTCGGACCGCGCGTCCGGGGTTGGCAGGCGGAGAAACCAGTATTCTGTCGAGCGCCCAAGTACACGGGGAGATTGCTGCTTGGCTGCTGAGTCAATATAGTAAATTTGTTGCTGCGGTATTACACGCCGATGCCAACAGCAAAGCCCACGATAAAATAGCCGTATAAATATGCGAAGTGGGGTACTACAGATATTTCAATATTTATAGAGCGTTGGTTATTATTAGCCAAACCCCGATAACAGGGCATAGTCGCATAAATGCAACCACATCCGCGTAGGAATAAATGAAAAATAAAATTCATTCATCACACATGACTCCCTTTATCATGCGGCAAAGACGTGGTCCCTTTTGAACGAACAACAACATAAAAGCGTCTAAATCGCCTTCACGAGAGAGGCCCTTACTATGGACGAATACCAGAGATCTCTCGTGGCTCAATTCTTCGAGCCACTGCCACGCCTCTCCCAGGCATCCTGTCACCAATTCGTCTTGGATCATATTGTCCCGGTCCTTCTTCCCAGCGCTGCCGACGAGGTAGACATTCAACCCAACCCCTTCCAAGGAAGCATGAGCTACACAACAATATTGCACACTCACTCCAGGCACGAAGAGCAGCGCATTGTTGTCCAGTTCCGAAGCGATAAGCAGGACCTCTTTGGAGTCACCGAAGCCAACCGTATCCATGGACCCGTTGTGCCCTTAGTGACATACCAGGGCATATACGAAGGGCTATTTGTGTATACGTCGCCTTTCGTAGAAGGGACGCCGTGTATAAGCTTCTTGATGTCTTCTCAAGACCTTCAAATGCCTCTCCACAAAACGATGGCGACTGTCATGGACCTGGCAGATATTACTACTCGGGGAGCCAGAGCAGACACTACTCTATCCGACCTCTCCTCTACCCTTGATGATATCCGTCACATGGTTAATAGCTATGCTTTCCGAAATACAACGCTCAGAAATAGTATTTTCTACCTGCATCGACAAACTCCAGCCACAGCTACGCGACCTCGCTACTCTCCCCGTCGCCCTTGCCCACCAGGATCTCTCTCCATTTAACTACCTTATCGACTGCTCCACGGGCCGGGTTCAAGCTGTCCTGGACTGGGATGGTGCTCAGTATCTTTCAGTCGGGTCGAATTTCCATTTCGTGGATAGTCTTTTCGGTTTCATGACCCGAAATGGTTGGCAGGACACGGAGGATCGTCAGGAACTTGAGATGGTGTTCTATGATCGGGTTCTGGCTAGTCTTGCTGCCCAGGGGTTTAGGGAAATAACACGAGAGCACCTAGAGTCGCAGAAAGCGATCGGGATATTGCGATACGGTGTGGAGCAGCTTCTTAAGTTTAGAAACGAACAAGCCGAGCTCTATCTAGGTGGATATCTTCGGGGGTTACCATTCATGAACGGGTTCATGTCTACGTATTAACTTAGTGCCTGGGCGGGACGTTTATACGCGGGAAGTCGAAGATTAATATATATGTTCGAAAGCATCTCCGACGGGATCCGTCCCAACAGCACGGAGCGCAGCATCGCACACCTTCATTGGACATATCAACGCTCACAGCGAGAGTTTATCCCGCTAAATTAAGGTTGAGCTCGGATCAGGGTATTGAGAGCCGTGGCGGCTTCCGAGGAAACCGGAAATCGCAAGGAATGATTGCCTCAGACTCCCACGATATGAAGCTGCTGAAGTTTCGAAGTATTGATGCATGTGCTCAATTTTTTGTCTACACTAGCCAGCAAAAAAATAGGCGAGGGAGGACCTCGGAATACTCTCTTGGGGGTCCTAACAACAGTGCCCACAGAGTGAGCCAAAGCCTCCATATGTACGTGTAATACGAATGAAGCCTGCACAACTCAACTCGCCTGAGAAAGAATATAAGGAAAACACAGAGAAATAATATCTCGACATCCCACGATACCTCATTAGCACATGCTACGCCCAGCCGACTAAGGTAGAATCTGAAAACTGAGGTTCTGAAACATTGCATGACTAAGTCTCTTCTGGCTGTGCTGTAACCTCCAGTTAGCTCTGTGACCTTTGCAGGGCTTCGAGTCCTGACACGTTGTGATTGCCGTTGACCATAGTAGTACAGACGTCTTCCCCTTTGCACTCCACAAATCCACATTTATTGGCATGGAAGCTCCAATCAGTGATGACAGGTTTGATCGTCTCAATATCTTGTTGGAGATGAGGCGAAGAGGGATACTGATGGTGACGCGTCCGCTAGGATGTGTGAACTCAATGAAGTCTCTGTGCAGGGTTTGGTATGACCGAGACCCTCTCCCCTAGGCCGCGGGATTTAGGAAAGTCGGCAAGTGCTGACGCGAAAGTCGGGTCGATCTGAGTTGCCTCGCTGTCGGCACTCTACTTGAATGCCCGGAACAGTCCAGCTGGGTTGAGGAACCAGCAGTTTGGCACCATCTGGTCCATGTAGATGCTCGAAAGGGCCTTCGGGATGCAGATATCCGCCTCGGGGGACTGGACCTCGTGGAGCATTACAGTTCCGTCTTGGAGTGTTGTCGTAGCGATGGAGAAGCGCGGCTCCCAGCTTCCCATGCATGCCGTGCCTGACAAAGATATCTGCGATGGCAGTGAGAGTCGCCCTGTCCTCCTCCTTTCCTGTTCTTCAATGGTCTTGATTGCATTGAAAGAGAGCATTCAAGATGGCACTTTTGATTGCAACTGCCATGGTATTAGCGGGTCATGCTGATTTATCAATGGTGTTGGCGATGTTGCTTGCAGGATGAGCGGCAAACCCAGGGGACTTAAGTATCTATTCCTTGCTATGTTCGTCGACAAATAGTTAGGTAAGGTGCTAGTTTGATGGAGGGGAACACGTGCGGTCCGAATGACACTGCAAACGTAATGCGCAGAACTGCACTCAAGTCTCTCAGGTGTCAATTGATCATTCAGAAAGGGGTTTTCACTCACATAGACCATCTGATCACAAGGCCAGGCAGCTTCTGCAACAGCCCAAAGCTTCATGACGAGCGTGGTTGTTCACTTTATGTTCACTCACTGGTTGACCGTGCGGTCTCTGTAACACCGCGGTGCAACACGACGAAGTTTATGATGGGATAGAGACAAGACGATCAGCAGCAAGAACTCAGATTGTGTAAAGACCGAAGCTTGCCCTTGCAAGCTTCTGCCCAGCGATGGACTAACGAATCGGGCGCGATACCCACGTGATTCCACGTCCCAATGTAGTAATCCTCACGCCACACGAGGATCCCCAAAGCATCATGTCCTGCCGGGCCCGCATGCGACTTACAAATTATTACGGGGTGAGCCCGTAGGAGTCTCGGCTTACACTCTCGACAGGTCTCGTGACCTGACTGCGAGGGTAGGCCGGGCAGCTGCGAGGGTAGGCTGCTCGTGTGTGCGTGTGTGATGTAGGAAGATTGCGAGGCCGTCCCGGCGGCAGGGGCAGTTGAATTCGAAGCTTGTGGGGCTAGCCGGCCGGGCACGGCAGCTGCCGCTTTTGCGACATTTTCGTTGAAATTAGATGCTCCTTAGTAAGCCCCTTTGATGAAGACTCTATCCATGAATTTTACTGTGTTGAGACTCTTCGAGTGGAGTTTGTCAAATTCAGGAATCCACGCTTATTTATATACGAAGGCAGAGCCCAAAAATAAGTGAACCAGCCACGCTTGCAGGAGGCCCCCTGTCACCGTGCGTGAGTAGATTTTTGGAAAATTCACACTAGCATCAACTAACTGTATCTTTATACTAGCAAAATGTGTAGCAAAATCTCCACCAAAAGGGGTCGCAAAGGGGATAAAATTCAACGCAAACACGGAGTCAAACAAAGGCAGCTACAGCTGCCGTGCCGGACCGGCCGGTCCCACAAGCTTCCAATTCGACCGCCGCTGCCGCCGCCGCTGCGGCAGCCTCGCAACCTTCTTCCTACATCACAGGCACACACGAGCCGCTTCCACAGCCGTCTTCCAACGACCCTCGATTCCACATACAAGCTGCCCTCGTAGCTGCCCGGCCCGCCCTCGCAGCTGCCTAGGCGGCGGAATAGGTAGTTGACTTGATGAGGAAATAAAGGAAATGACCTACACGCACGGTGACAGGGGCCCCCCTGCAAGCGTGGCTGGTTCACTTATATTTGGGCTCCTTCGTAGTCGATTAATGTCACAAGGGTGGAGAGGGGCCTCTTCACAGGTGAATTAGTGACCCACCACCGAGGTAGCGTCGATGCCTCGGTACCGAGGGCTTGGCAGAAAACCCTGTGTGGCACATGTACCTCGGCATACTGTGTACCTATAAGTAGATAGGACCTTTTCCCTGTTGAGGGCGGAAGGTCAACTCAATACACGCCTTTTGATGCCACCTTTGCTTGACCCCTCGCTGATCCACTCATGCTGGCTGCCACAATTAAGGTATTAGGCTTAGCGGCTAAGTTTTTTGGGGGCGATTTACGAGTAGGGGGCTGAGATTGTGGGGGAAGGGGCCTCATTAAAGCTATTTTACTCTCCCGGCTTATTATCGACCGGGCAGAAGCTGGGAGGGTTTCGCAAGGCAACGGAAGTCCCTCCGTCTATGGTTCCTAAAGGAGGACGAGACGATGAAAATAATAAAGTTTAGTTCAGCTCAGTTATATAAGCTGACATCAGTTTACGGAGGATTGTGTACGGGCTGGGAACCCCATGCATTCATGTTTCGTACGAGTAAGGCCTTCTTCTTTGGAACGGGCTGAGCCGTACGAGTAAGGGTCTCGGCTTGGTCCGGGCCTGCCCCGGCTCCGGCCTAGCCCCGGCCCACTCCTGCACCATTCAGCGGAGATTCGATCCAGAGGCAGCCATCGCGTTTGGCGCAAGAGCGACCAGGCATTCGTGAAAAGCTGCATTCGTGAGCGATGGAAAGGCTCTTTTGAATTTATGTTCTGGGGCCGCTTTTCGTACGATCGCAAGGGCCCTGCGCAAGAGAAGAAGATTGCCGAGGGAGTCATCGAAAGATGAGTGAAGGGCTTGAGCCCGCCGCAAAAGAGAAATGGGAGATTAAAAATGGGATGACGGTTGAACCTACGCCAGCTGCCTGGGAAAGAGCCCTCGTGGCGATTGAATGAGAAGAACTCAAAATCCTCATCCCGAAGCTCTTCCCTTTGCCAAGGAATGCGCAAGGGACCGGCCGGGCACGACGGTTCAAGAAGACAAGGCTCCGGCACATAGTCATTACATCCAGCAGCAGGTCTCAATATGACCTTGATCTAATCCAGCGACTGCTTTGGTGCGGCAAATCTCTGATCTCGACGCAATCGAGCCAGCCTGGCCCTGGATGAAGAGTCGGACTACGAGAAAGGAGGCCCCGAAAAGCCGGCAAGAAGCCATCACGGCTCGGAATACCGCTTGCCAAGATCTGCCACAAGACCTTTTCCAAGGTTGGATTGAGAGAATCCAAAGGCATGTACAATTGATAATCGGTTCTCGCCGCCCAGCAGCGCCGACTTGGTTTCGTTTGAAACGAGCCCACAGTGGAGGCGTTGCCGATCTAGCTTAGCGGAACATTGAGGTTTAAGCGTAAAACAGACGTTTTGAAAGCGACGTCCGTAGACCTTCCGCGTGCGGTTCACTGCCACATACAGCGGCGGGCGAAGGTTGCCAGCCCTTCTCCCGCTGCTATATATAGCTCGCGATTTTATGACTAATTTGAAGGAGGCGATGTTCGTTTTCCTTGGAGTAGTATAACGGGCGATTACGGAAAGGACCATAGATTCGGTTCGGTGAGGCTCTGCCCATGTAAGCTGACATCACATCAACAATATAGCTTATGTGGGATTGCGGAGACTGCGAAGGTTTCGTCTAATTCTAGCTCTATTAAGGGCAATAAGACGGACTTGTCACATGTGGTTTTTTCCAGGCTTTGTGCCGCTGTTTCACCACCCGACGAGTATGGAAGGCTCTCCTATCTGAAGTATAAAACTACCAGAGTGCCCGTGAAAAGCACCAAGATCACTACTCAGCTCGCAATCGACCCCTACACGCAAATCTACATATAACGTCAGCCAATATGAAGGCAGCATTCCTCGCACCATTTCTCCTCGTTGGCGTCAGCGCCATAGCATCCCCGCCCATCGCGTCGGTTACCGATACGCACGGTTATACTTTTGTGGGAGCCGATACAGTTTGTCCTATTAATCCTCTCGCTTCAGCATTTATCAAAGTAGACTGACAATTCATTTCTCTTACAGGCGGCGCTGACAGCTCGAGGCAGCTGCATCTGCGGATTTCTCGGCCTTGGCTGCACCAAACAGCACGGCAGCTGCGACATCGGCCGGTGCCAGTGTGAGGGTAGTAATGGGTGCTACGGATGCGGTGGCCGTATTCAGTGCCAGCCTGGACCGGACTCTGGCATATGCTGGAAGGATTAGGTCCATGGATCAGTGCATTCCATGTTGCGGGATTGGATGGGCTCAGGTAACGTCAACCCGAGGCGCCTCGTGCACGGCTCCGGCGCCATCGCCAATTCCCCGGCGCTGCAGCGGCCGCTCCTGACCAGCAGCGTGCAGTACGCGGGCAGCTACGTGCTGTACATCGTCCGCGCCGCATGTCGTCGGGCACACCGTGACTCCAGCGCTATGGCGGCGCTTTGGCAACGACACGGCGCTGACGTGGACCGTGGGGTTCGTCCAGTCCTGGGGAATGATGACGTTTGCCGTGGTGTTTTGGGTTGCGGATCTGTTCTAGAGAGGGGCGCATGTCAGGTCGGTGGCCACCAGCAGGACTGGAGGTTTGAGGAGCCGTGTATTGGGAGGAAGAGATAAATCCATGTACAGAGCATAGCAACGGCGTGAGTTTTCATGTTTCATTTCAAGCCGCACACATGCAAGACGAGAACGCAGTGCCTACAGATGAAGCCTATAAAGCGCTGGCGCTACGGTGCTTTTAAACCCGCCTCTATGAAGATCGCTATTCCTGCGTCTAGAGCATCCTCCATTGCCGTTCAAAGACCAAGGAACAATTCGGCAGCCAAACGGGAAAGAATTCGGCAACCAAACGGGAACAAACGCTGGCTATACGTGCCCTCCGCCTTGTGCTCCGGCGAGGTGCCGATAAGCCTGGTGGAAGAAGTCGGCAAACGCCTTGGCCCCATCCTCGCCAAACAACATCTGGCCGTTGCTGTGCGTCTCCTCGGCCTTCTCCTTGGCGCGCGCCACCATGTCTACCTCGAACTCCCTCATCAACGGACCCAGCGCGCCCTGGAACGAGGCGGCATCTCGCCCAGCGGCCTCGCGCGCCGTGGCGATGGCACGGGCCAGCAACAGCGCGTCCCACATGGCCAGGTTGACGCCCTCGCCGGCCCACGGACACATCAGGTGCGCGGCGTCGCCGATGAGCGTCGCGCCAGGGCTGTGCGCCCAGGCGGCGCCGATGGGCAGCGCGTACAGCGGCTTGATGTCCACGGCGGCGCCCGGGTTGTCGGCCGACTCCTCGCCGCACGCGACGGCCACCAGCTCCTTGACGGCGGCGCCCCAGCGGCCGAGCAGCGCGTCGTCGGCCAGGAGCCGGGCCCCGGCGGCCGCGGCGCTGCGCCCGGCCAGCCCCGACGAGGCGGCGAAGCGCTCGTCCGCCGTGGTCAGGAAGACGTAGACGCGCACCGCGTCCTGCGGCCCGCGCTGCGCCATGACGCCGTGCCGCAGCCCGAGCGCCGCGAAGCTGCCGCGGCCGACGAGCGCCGCCAGGCGCGGGTGCTTGGCCGTGACCTGCCGCGCGGTGGCCGTCACGCACTGCGTCCCCGAGTAGTGCGGCCTCGCGCCCGCCAGCAGGCCGCGCACCTGGGACCACGCGCCGTCGGCGCCCACGACCAGGTCGAACGCCTGCCTGCCGTGGGGGCCGAAGTCCAGCTCGGTCTCGGTGCCGCTCGGCGTGGCGCGGCGGGCGGCCGAGAGCAGCTTGTGGCCCCATCGGATGCGCTCGGCCGGCAGGGCAGAGCTCAGGAGCTTGGTGAGGGCGTGGCGCGAGATCTCGGGGCGCGAGCTGATCTCCCCCTCGTCCGTGTGGAGGATGTTGCCGTCCTTGTCCGAGACCTTTTGCGCCTCGGCACAGTCGCCGGTGAGCTGGACGAACTGGTCGAACAGCCCGCATTCCCGGATGGCCGCGAGGCCGGACTCCTCGTGGAGATCAAGCATCCCCGACGGCTTGGCCAGCTCCTCGTCGGTGGGCTTCTGGCGGAGCTCGAATATGGTGAATGGGATGCCACGCTTGTGGAGCAGGAGGCCTGCCGTCAGGCCAGCGGGACCGCCGCCGACGATGGCGATCCTTGGTTGAGACGAGGGCATGACGGGGTCCAGTCGGTTGCAGTCTGGTCAGAAGAGTAGCCTGAAGAGATTGGATTTGGATGCTTGCCAAAGGAGAATCGCCAACTTACTTATAATCACAAAGGACCGCGTGCATCATCCGCCTCGGGCCCCGAAGTGGCCTCGCCCGGGATGCCAGAGCTTGAGATCGGGACCGAACGGCGAGGAACTTGCTGTCGGTCTAGTACACCCGAGGGGCCTGAAAATCCGACGCCGAGGGGGACCTAATAAGGCATGGGCGTAAGCCCAGCTGAAAGTGAGTTCTTACATGTCTGGTCTAGCGCGGATTAGGCGGCGACAGATGCGCAGAGCAGATGCTTTGCTTACTGGAGCATGCTCAGCAGGAGCTTGATGTTCCTGCTCCGTCGCGGCAACCACCTCGATTTCGGCGCGCAGCTTCCTCAACGCTCCAAGCGTGTACTCGAGGCTGCCGCCCGTTCCATCAGGTCCAGCACAAGCTCCTTGAAGGTGGACGCGGACCCCTATCGTGTGTTTCGCACAGCCCAAAGAGTCGAATCTTCATTTCGTGCCTTTATCGAGCATCGAGCATCTCAGTCGCATTTGGACGGCCATAACGCGGGATTGATGCCAACAGCATGTCCTATGCGTGTGTCAGCTCGTGCACTGCACCGTCACTTCTCTCATCAAGTATATGTACACAGCTGAATGGCAATAACTAGACTATTACAGACTAGTTTAAGAGCGAAACAAGCGCTCGTGCAACTGCGTTCTAGGCGCCATCGTATTTCGGTTGCTGGAATTGCGAGCAACATTTGCGTGGTTCAACTGCCGCCACGACAATGACACGATTACCAGCAACTCAGCAACTCAGCACCCACACAACTTCACAACTTCAACACATCCATGTACAATTAAAGCTCATCTGAATCGCAGTCAACCCAACCGCTCGCCGTCGCCCATGACGCCAACGGCAACTGCTGGCCCGTTGCCCAGCAATCAAGGGCCGTCACCCGTTCACTTACAATCCACATCATCGCGCCAGCTGTTCACCACACCGCCTGGCAGTTGTCAACAGCCTCTGCGTCGCCTAAATACTCCCTCCTTCAGGTTTCGCCATGCTGATCCGCCGCACGTCCATTCGATCCCACATCGCCCCCATGCTCTGACCTGACGCTGTCATCAACGTCGCCTTGCAAAGGCATGTCTCCTCTCCCCTTCTCTTCTCCTGCAACGGCTCCTGCTGAAGCAACCCCAATTGCAAAGAGTCGCGAAACTGACACCTCAGCAGCGCCCACCATGTGCCAGCCCACCCGATACGTCTTCCACAAATGTCGCCACGCCGTTGGCCCGCCGCGCGCATGGCTCCCCGTCCTCTGCCCCAGGGCGCACGCCACGGGCTTTGAGTGCTGGCTGCCCGCCCACGTGCCGCGCGGCAAGATGAAGGACATCCCCTGGCCCGGCCAGGGCGAGAAGGACTACTGTGAGAAGTGCCTGAAGAAACAGGCGCGGGTCGCTGCCCGCAGGGCCAAGAAGCTAAAGTCGTGAGACACAGCGGACACGTCATCGACAAGGGGTTTCGGCGAGTGGAGGATACGGTATTGGACGGTAGAGGATATGCTGCTGGAATCAGGTGAGGTCCTGCTGGACTGGGACGACAAGTCTCAGCACACTCACGCGTGCAGACGCGACACTCACTACAACCCATGCACCACCACTCTCGCCATCATCGCCCTCTCTTGAGTATCCACTTCCTCTTAGCTTTTGTTGCGCTCACCGTTTCTAGCAACACGAATCGGTACTCGCTTCATTCGTCTTCTCTTCGGCGGGTATCCTCTCTAGCCAAACAGCTTATCTAGCACCTTCTCAAAAACGTTTCTGCGGAGCAAGTCAGCAAGCATCCTCGTGTGAGCTGAGCGTGGAAGCGTACTTGGGCGGCTGAGGGATAAAGTTCCGCTCATACTCTTCTATGCCGGCCATGTCTTTCTGCAAGTCCACCTCTTTGGGCGAATGAATGCGCGTCTTGTGGATCAACTTCCAGCCGACGTAGAGTATCGGAAACACAGGAATCATGGTGTACCTTCACAGGGTTAGGTTTCCGTTAAGCTGTCGCCAGAGGGAATAACTCACGAGAACAAAAAGTCGGCAACCTTCCAGTAGCCAGGCAGCGGCAGAAACACCGTGTACCCTCCCACGAACGCCATGATAAACGTCCCGGCCAGCCCATACCACGCAGCGTACGGCATGAACCACGCCTTGTACGGCAGGGTGTCGCGGCCGATTCCCTGCGCCCGGAGCGCCCTGTGGAAGCAGAGGTACGTCGTGCAGACCACCGAGAAATTGATTAGCTGCGAGGCCGTGACCAGCGAGACGAGCCAGTCGAGGACGACGGCCGCGCTGGCCTCGAGCTGCAGAAAGGCCAGCAGCGCAAACAAGAGGACAAACGCGACGCAGTATACGGGGACGCCCTTCTTTGTGCAGGTCGTCATGAACTTGGGCGCCTTGCCCTCGAGGGCCAGTCCGTACAGCGATCGCGAGGCACAGTAGACGTACGAGTTGCCGGCGGAAAAGGCAGCCGTCAGGACCATGGCGTTGACAATATGCGGCAAGACCTGGATACCGAGGCGGTTCATGGCGACGACGTATGGCGAAGCAGCAGCGCCGGGCTTGGAGTCCTTGAACGCGGCCGTCAACTCCCTGTCGTCGTAAGGAACCAGGATGCCGACGCACAGCGATCCCAGCACGAAAAAGGCCGTCAACCTGTAAAACACGGCGTTGTATGCTCGGGGCATGACCGACCGAGGGTTCTCGGCCTCACCAGCTGCCATGGAGACGTAGTCGGGGCCGGCAATCGTAAAGGCGGCCTGGATGAGACACTGCAGGAATCCCAGCCACTTGCCCAGAGCGCCGTCGTAGTAGAGCTCTGCAAACGCCCCCGGTTCGTCCCAGAACCGGAACCCAAAGCGATCGCCTTTGGGATTGCCTCCGAGCATCACGATGAAGGTGAAGATGATAAGGCCAATGGCCAGCAGGACCTTGCCCACGGCGGCCCAGAACTCGGTCTCGCCGTACCACTGCACGGCCAAGACGTTGATGAGGGCATAGAGAATGATGATGGTGACGATGACGGCAGCAGTCGGGATCACGTCGGTCCAGAAGTGCAGGATGAGATTACAGGCAACCACCTCAAAGGGCACGAGCGCGGCCTCGAAAACGAAGAAGTTCCAGCCGGCAGCGAAGCCAAACGCCTCGTCGACATAGCGGCCGGCAAACCGGATAAAGGGCGACGAGATGGGCAGGTAGGTCACCATCTCAGCCATGCACAGCGTGACGGCGAAGATGAAGGTACACCAGAAGCTGAAGGCAAGGAACAGGCTTGCGGGCCCGCCGTGGAGCAGACCTTTGCCGATCTGGACCTAGACGAAGGGACGTGGCCATGAGCACTGGACGAGTAGTCAAAGGTTTGTACGGAGCACACTTGTTACGCACATAGAGAGCGGTGCCGATGGTGCCGCCAATGCCGATGAGCTGGATATGCCGCGACTTGAGCTTCCGGTGAGTCGAGTCGTGCGTCGGCTCGCCGGACAGGGAGGCTCGGATGCTCTGGCGGGATGTTACGGACTCGCCGACGACCGCATGCTTGAGCTCGCCAGCGCCGGTGCCCTTTTCCTGGTCCGAAGAGTAGGCCGGAAGATTGGGCGAGGCCTGGACGCCGCTTGAGCCCATTGATCCGATGGTTTCAGCCTCGGGTGCGTCGTCAACAAGCTGCAGGCAACTCAACTAGCCAGGGTGCGCGCAAGGGTTGTCTGCGGAGGCAATTGACGGTTGAGAAGCGGCTGTGAGGTGCCGACTTCAGACACTCGTTGTGAGGACGAAACCAGAATTGGCAATCCTGTCTGCCATGTGTTGCGGGCTTCAATTGGTCGTGAAGAAGGGAAGAGGGTGAAAAAAGAGGCCGAGTCTCAAAATTGCCAAGCAGGGCCGTCAACCTATGTATGTATTTAGGGCAACGAAAGCGGCGGGTCCCCGGCGATCAATTGCCTGTGAGGGAAAAATCGGACAGGAGTTGCTCCATACAACAAGGCAGCCATCGTCGTTGACTCACCAGCACGACGCTGTTTGGCTGGAGTTGGTGAGACAAAGAAAAGACTCTGTGCTGAACTCGCGCGGTTGTTGCGTGAGATGACGACATCTAACGGAAGGACTGGTTCGCAACTACGAGTGCTTCTGACAATGGCTTGTCACAAAGGCATATCCACGTCACGGCCCGTCGCCAGCCACCAGACAGCCTCGGCATGCGCCGAAAAAAGCCTCACGTCAACACCCCCATGGAGCGCATGGGCTGTCACCCCCCAGCCTTGCCCAGAAAGCGCCACATGCGGGCTGGGCCCTGGTCTGGTGTGTGCGCGAGACATCTGGGGTCGCCGCTCGTTGAACTCACACAGTCTCCGTTATTCGCCTGCGGGATACGCGATGAAGATAGTAAAAGCGCTGCTTGTTTATGGAACGCTGGCCGTAGCAAGTGTAGCGCTGTTGTTTAGCCAGTGCCTGAGTGCTCGACACAACAGAGCTGTAAGCGGGTTAGCATCATTCAACAAAATCATCCGAATCCAATCTCACCCCTTCCCGGATGCTTCTGAGCTCGTCGCTGGGCCCCTGGATGCGGTCGTGGAGTCGCCCCCTTGCTTCATCAAGGTGCGACAATATTTTCGTCCAGTTTTTAAGGATGTCGTCCTGGATATCCACGTCGAATCACCCAAGCCTCTTCGAGCCCTTTCCCGGGTACGTCCTAGCCCATTCATCCTCCATCCTCCGAACCGACTCGGCCACAAGATTAATATGGCTGCGGAAGCTAGAGAGAGGCATAATAATCCTAGTACAAGTCTTGGAGCTCCTGCGCGACGAGTCGGATATAAGTCTCTCGAGCTGATCACTATCATCTTAGCTCTCGAGCTATTCGCAGAGTTAGCACTGATTAATATTAGGCATTCAAGGCAACTTCGAACCACGTACCCGGATCTTGAAGGTCTGTTCGGCAAAGTCGAGACAGCGATTCCAACAAGTCTCCCACTTAGACAATTCGCTTTCTTTACAACCACAAAGAGCTTTGTCTCAATCACCCCTAACCAATTGAGCTGATGCGTTCAATCCTTCCAGTTGGGCCGCGGTGTGGTTCTCCCGCAGAGTACGGCACGGCTCCGGCAGGCAGAGACTTACACACCACCTTACCTAGTGTTGTGTGTTGTGTGTGTTGGGATGCACTCCATCTCCTTATTATGAAATTGTACCTAGAGTCCAGCTAAAGCTGCTTTGTGTAGGGCAAGACTTCGCTTTCCCCAAGCAGAGGGACATCCAGATCGCTCCATCACAACGTTAACGCACCCAAGTTCAGCGTTCTCGAAGCCGTTTTGTTATCAAACAATCGTTTCATTAACAGTGGGTATCGTCCAAAAAGACCACTACATCACGTCGCGTTCCTCTTCGTGCTTACAACTCGTCCTTTCCATGCTGAATAGAGTCCTTGACAGCATCAGTCGCGTGGCTCGCCGCGCTGCCGACCTTGTCTCCGACCGACGCCGCGGCAGCGCTGGCCTCACTCGCGAGGCTTCCCACACTCGCAGCAGCAGTGACGTAGACGGCGCTGAACCGGGACAGCACGCTCTCACTAAAGGCCGGCTCCTTGCCGCTCACCAGCTCCGACACAATCTCGCTGACGGCCTCGTACTGCTTTGCCGCGTTTGCCGGGGCCGTGACGGCAGCGTCATGCGCAGTTTGCGTCGCGGCGGATGCATATGAGCCGGCTCTTCCAATCACGTCGTCGCACCATCCAATAGCTGTTGGTTCTCCGTATACCTGGGAGCTGAGCTCAGATACCACATTGTCCCAGGTCTCAGCGATTGCGACCCCGGCAATGTAAATCTGCTCCCCGGCTGCGTCTGCGGCAGCGGACAAGGTATCCTCGACAGCTTCCGCAGCTGTGAAGACGCCCTCAGTCGCAGCAGAGTAGGCAGAGTGAGCCGCACCGCCCACCACGTGGGCCACCGATGAGGCAGACTCGCTCGCCACAGAGGCCACGGACGATGCAGAACCGACGAAATCGGTCGGAGTTGGAGTCGCCGTGACGGAGGACCAGGCAGCTGAGGCAGCGGAGATGAAGCTCATGTATCGGTCTTGAGCGAGGCCGAGCCCAGCGTAGTAGTTGAGCTTGGCTTGGTCGACAAACCTCTCGGTTGGCGACGTGGGCGTCGGTGTTGCTACTCCCAGAGCAATCAAGGCGCTCTGGTACTGGATCTCAGCCCACAGCCGACCTTCGTTCAGCTGCTGTGCTGCAATGGACTCGACCTTTTCCCAGTTGAGAGGCTTGGAGCCGCTGGTTGGCGTGGGCTTGCCGTAGACACCGGTCGAGGCTGCTTCGATGGCATCGTGAAGCTTCTGGCTAGCTGCAGCAACAGCGTTGCCATATGCAGCTGAAACCGACGACAAGAGCTGCTCGTGCACGGGCTTCGGAGTGCCGTAGATTTGCGCAGACACAACAGAGAGGGCGCTCGAAAATCGATCGGATGCCAGTGACACCGCGCTTGAATACGCAGCTTGCGCGGCGGTCGTGGCGCTCCCAATCCTGTCAGGGTCCACATAATCGTCCAGGACGGGCCGACGATCGGAGACAGACTGGGCGGCAGCGCCAAACATGGCCGCGTGAATAGGGGGGGTATCCGTTGCCCAAGGCTTCTCCTTGCCGACTTCACTAGGATCTTTGGCGTCACCTGAGTCGTCTTCTGTGGCGCCGTCTCGGTTAATCTCATTAGACACAGCGGCAGCTTCTCCCTTTAGTGCCTCAGAGGCTTCTGCGGCGAGGGGGGCAGTCGACGCTGCATCCTCTGGCACCTCCTCGGCCATTCCTGGGAGTTTTTAGTCGTTCGTCATATATGGTCGGGCTCAGACAACAGGATAGGGCGCACCTATAATAATGGGCTCTGCCGCGTCTGTAGAGCTCGAGGCGGCCTCCTGGACGGTGTCACACACGACGCTAGAAGCTGATTCACTGGCGGCGCTGATCTGTTCCTCAGCCGCCAACGAGGCCACGCTGGCTGCATCAACAACGGACGATGTTGCATCTGCCGCCGCCTCAGCCACGGCCGAAACTGTCTCCCGAACAGCTTCTTTGATGGCGCTGGAGAGCTCCTCGGCAGGAATGGAGGCTTCCTGAGCCGCATCTTTCAAGACTGACTCGGCGTGGTCGAGATGTGCAGCAACCGTCTCTTCAACTCCAGCAGCATTTTGTGCAGCTTCCGCAGCTTCCGCAGCTAGCCGCATGGCATCAGAGTCAAAGTTCTCAGTAGAGTCCTTGGCCAGGATCTTCCAGTAGGCGACCTCTTTCAGACGGGCGAGTTCCTTTGCTGCACCAGAGGCAATCGTCATACCCTCGTCCTCGACCTGGGCCGAGGCGTCCTGCGCCTCGAGCAGGGTAGGGTGCGTGACAATCAACTGCTTGAGCTCCTCCGTCCATTGGGTGAGCGTGCTCTTCAGCTCGTGATACTTGGCCCAGTCCTTGTAAGTGACGCCATCGGTCCACGCCCACTTCATGCCGATCTGCTGCAGGGCGAGAGTCCTAGTCTCGTCCAGAATCTGGAAATGCACGTCGGCAGCGCCAACGACGGTTTCCTGCAGCTCGGCATCGTAGTCCTCGCGCCAGCCCCGAATCACCTGGGCTCTCTTCTTAATAGCCACGCCAGCTGATCGGATGGCGTTGACAGCCTTATCCTCGGCACCGTCAGAACCATCTTCCACAATGGACGCAATCTTGGTCTTGAGATCGATGAACTCGGATTCGATAGTTGTTACGAGCTGCTCCACAAGGCCCTTTCCAGTTACCTTGGCGTTTTCCTCAATCATGCGCCGTGCAATCTCGTCGACGCGATCCTCGATGTCAGTGGCTCCCTCGTCCGCCTGTGCTGCGAATTTGTTCTGCCACAGCTCCAGGTCTTGGGCGACCATCTCGCGCGCCTTTTTTCTCTTCTCGCTCTCATTCTCGGCGGCCGGAGGAGCCTCCACGGGGTTCCAGTATTCTCCAGCCGTCTCCTGGGGCTTGGTGGCATCAGCGACAGGGGTGGCGCTCTCCACGGCTATAGAAACTGTTGTCGAGCTTTGGGGCGTAGGCTTGCTAAAGGACGATTGAACAGTCTCAGAGATGGTATTTCTAGTTGACATCAGCGATTTCTCCACAACATACAATAGCGCTCGCTTACCCATCCCATGAAGGCTGCACCGGGAGAACCTTGGTCTTTGCCTGATTCTTGTATCGCCCGAGGCGCTCGCCAATGCGGACCAGCTGCGGCTCCACATTCTCCAGGTAAACGACACGCAGCTGCGGCCACACGGCGGTGTCGAGGAAGTGGCTTGCCTTGTTCCAGGCCCAGTATGAAGCGGGCAGAGCCGTGCCGGTGGCAAAGTCGGAGGCGGCTTCGTAGCCTTGCGCGGCATACGGGCGGACGAATTCGTAGCTCGGCAGCGCGTACTCGTAGAACAACTGCAGCGAGTTTGTTCGCGCAATATTGTAGTATGGCTCAATGGCATCGCCGGCTTTGGCCAGATGGGGCGCAATCGACTGGTCGTAGTGCGCCCGCGACACTTGTTGAAGCCGAGCCAGCTGAGGCTGGCCGTTTGTCTCCCACTGGGACCAGGCATAGTCCTGTCCCTTCTTGACCCAAGGCGCGCCGTACTGGACAGCGTACACGCGAGACGGCGTCAGAACACGGCTGTTGACTGCGTCATAGTATGGCTTCGCGACGTCTACGTAGGGCGCGGCGTATTGATCATAGTACGGCTCGACGTGCGGTGATAGGGCGATTTTGACCCGGAAGTAGTGCTTGCAGATAAATGGCGAGCTTTCGTCGCAGGCTTCGAGCGAGGAGGGGCATCGGAAGAGGACTGTGAAAATGGCAGCCCAGGTCACAAGTCTAGGCGCATGTCAGCTCGGGTTGGACAGAATGGCCAGAGCGCCAAATCGACGGTCCGACAGCAAGACGAGGCGACGACGAACCTTGCGACGAGGCTCAAGACCCAGGCAAGAAAGCCACGTCTTTGCTTGGCCGTCCTCCTTCTGGCCGCCGGCTGCGCGTTCAGCTTGCAATTGGCATTGGCAGAGCCGTTGCCGGGCTTGAGCGAGCCGCTGGACTCGGCCATGGCGAAGGGTATCTATCGGGGGCAAGCAATGCCGTCGTGGTCGTGGTCGTGATCGCCTCGAGCCAGGCAAAGCAAACGTCGACGGCGTTGGCGCGAGATGCGGCCGCGGCAAGGGTATGAAGAGGCGGGATTGGCGAATAGCCAACGCGCCGCAACCGCCTCAAGGGATAATGGAGACGGGACCGGTGGGTGAAGCTGCAGCCCCCGAGAATGTCAGCTGGGGATGTTCGTTTGCCGAGGCACGGCCAGGGCGATAGATATTTCTTCTGACCAGGCAGCGCGGAGCTTCCGGCCTGCCTGGCGCTGGAGCAGGTGGTGCTGCAGGGGCTGTCGCAGTGCAGCGACGCGAACGGGGTTGTTGCAGTTCTTACAGTACCTGCGACAAGCGCGGATCCACAGCAGTTCAGCTTGTGACGAACGGAATCTCAGAAGTGAGAAGCCGTACGGAGTACAGCGGTGTCCTGCGACGACTGTATTGGGGGATGGTGGTGATGAGGGAAGAGGCAGCGGAACACATGGACGTCATGGCACTGGCACGCGTTTGGAAAGCTTGCTTTCTCCGCTCCCACAGTAACACCATCCAGCGGATGCAGTGGTGCCATTGGCTGTCGACCGAAACGCCTCGACAGATTCAGCAGATCATCCCTTCTTATTTCCCCATATTTCCGCTGTTCATTGCGGTTCCTTCGAGTTGCTGTATTACACAGAGATTCTACGCGTACGAGTATAAAGGTATTAATACAGGGTACCTCTCAGAACGCCATTTAAGTTGGCCACTTTATAGTAATTATAACCCCTCAAGGCACCAAGCCGCACTCCGAACCGATGCCGGGCTTCCATGGCCTCCCACCCTGGTTGTTTCGACCTCACATGCCAGCTGTCGTGAAGTTGGTCAGGCAAAAGGTGCTGTCGCTGCAATGACATCAAGGTTGCGACATCGTGCATGCGCCAGTCGATCGAGTGCGAAAGCAGATCAGCATGTATCGACTGCAAGATGTATTATCAACTGGCAGTGCACTCGGGATAGAGGCAATCCAGACCTTCAAGCTTCAAGTCCCCTTGGCACTTCGTGCATGCTCTGGTTGATGGCATGGAAGTGCATGTTGGAGGGAGCGCTGCGCCAGCGGCCAATGTTTGCATTGCGCCTCCCGTGATATACCTTAATCTCGGCCCCACACGAGCCACAACTGTGGTACCGCCAATGTACCTGTGACACCCCAGCCTTAATAATAGGTACCGTCTTCAACACCCGTCAGCGTCGACTTTTCTCCGTCTCCGTCCCGCGCAACCACCATCCCGCAGCCGATATCGAGAACACATCACGAACCTCCTCGCCTCGCTATCCGAACACGCACCCCTACAAAGCCACCTAATCCGACCGCTTCATTCTGCTGCCACCTACAGCGAGCCGTCAGCCAGCGACGACGCCAGGCCATCTCCCCTCGTCGGGCCGAGCGTCCAACACGTGCAAAGACGGCCCAACACCCGTCCTCCTTCCATCGTCCTCTCGGTTGACACCCTCATGATTCCTCCGACGCCCGTCCTGCGATAGCCCGTCCCCTCCCCGCTGCGGGATCAGTCGACCCTCGCCACATCTGTCGTGGTCTCGCATTATGGATGACGACTTCTTGACGGCCAACCGGGCTTCCGATCTCTCGTTCCTGCGACCGACGCCGCAAACCGAACGTTCGAAAGCCCCCGTCCAAGCCCACGATGCCGCGCCGGCCATCTGTCGAATATGTCGTGGCGACGGAACCGCCGCCGAGCCGCTCTTCTACCCGTGCAAATGCAGCGGCAGCATCAAGTACGTCCACCAGGACTGCCTGATGGAGTGGCTCTCGCACTCTCAGAAGAAGTACTGCGAGCTCTGCAAGACGTCCTTCCGCTTCACCAAGCTCTACGCCCCCGACATGCCCAAGACGCTGCCTGTGCACGTCTGCGTCGAGCACATGGCCAGGTTCGTGCTGCGGCACCTGCTGGTCTGGCTGCGCGCCGCCGTCACCATCAGCGTCTGGGTGGGCTGGCTGCCCTACTTTATGCGCAACGTCTGGTCCTTCATGTTCTGGGTCAGCGACGAAGGCTTGAGCAGCAGCTCGATTCTCTCCCGCGCAAACGAAACGGACGGCAGGATGTGGCTGTCGGCGTCCATGGCAGATGTTGGGACATGCCCAGCCAGCCCACTCCTGGCTTCCGCCACAACCTCCGCCGCCGAGGCGGCCGCGATGCTCAAGGGCTTGGACGGCAAGGACATTTCCGAGTATCTCGTTCGCATTCTGCTCGGCTCGCTTGGTATGCCCATGAAAGTCGGCCGCTCTGATGTCGGTGTCGAATTCTCCACCAACGCCTCTCTCTCGGCCAACGGGACCTTCGCCACCCCCGCGGCTTCGTCCCTCCTCAGCGACGTGAATTTCCTTCGCAACCTCACTCGAAGCTCGATTCTGAATAGAGTCATCGTCACGCTTCTCGAGGGGCAGATTATCACTATTCTCGTCATTGTGTGCTTCATCCTCGTCATCCTGGTGCGCGACTACGTTGTGCAGCAGCAGCCAGAAATCAACATGCGTGCTGCTTTCGAGGAGCCGGAAAACAACCCGCCTCCCGAGGGGCAAGCCGACAATGGTGCGGCGGCAGTAGAGCTGCTGCGGGAACCGGCCGAGTCGGATTCAGACGATGAGACGCTGGACGACGGCAATCAGCAAGCCAGGCCCACGCCCTGGGAACCTGCGGCGGGCGTTGATGAGACGGAAACCAATACACGGCAAGCAGACGAACCTCACTCCAGCCAAGTCGACACCGATTCTGCTGAGCATGACGCATCACGGCCTCCAGAGCCGGGTCCGAGCCAGCCCAGCCTAGATTCTCCACCAGCAGGCGACGAAAGCTTGGACGAACGCGCCAGTGTCATCGACTATCTTCGAATATATCGCCGAGCGGGGGGGGACTCGGAGCAGATCCTGCAGATTGTCGAGGAAGAGGGCCTCGAGGAGAAGCTCAGCTACTGGGTCGACGTCACCCGACGGTCTATAACGAAGCGCGAGGATGTAGCCCGCGAGTTCGCCAAGTCCTTCGACGCGGCGCCAGTCATACACCCAGTCTTTGCAGAAGAACCTTGCCCCGCCTGTGAGACGTTCAACCCGGGCTCCAATGCCGGCTTGGACGCCGCCACCCCGGCAGGCACTACATCAAAGGGAAAGGAGACAGCATGGCTGCCAGTATCGCCCGAGCCGACTCCAGAGCCACTGGCCGAAGCCGGTCCGTCGAGACCGCGCGCCGTTTCCGATGGCCCTCGTCATCACGATTCAGTCAACCCCCTGGGGAGCAACAACTGGTCTTTTGCTGGCTTACCATATGATGGCGGTGTCGACGATTCGGAGCCGAAGATGCCATCAAGTCCCGCTGCCAGTGGGACGTTTTCATTCCGGGACGACGACTTGCCGGTCGACGATGCAAATGGTGGCCACGCCCTGCATCAAAACGGGACGGCTCAAGCTCACCATCATTCAGAAGACGAGACCGACGAGTTACTTCTTCACGACATCCCAGTGATAGAGCACAGCCCGGCCGAAGAACCTGCTCCTCACGGCCATCAGGAACCAGCAGGCTTGGTAGGCCGTGTCGCGAATTTCATGTGGGGTGACCTGGACGGCCACCAACATGCCGATATCGACGAGGACCACGCCGGCGGCGACGATGACGCCTGGGTCGATGTCCCGATGGGTCAAGGCGCCGACGGCAATGCCGACGCTGATGCCGGGGACGTTGATGCCGCCGCAGGGGCCGGACTGGATCCCGAGGCCATGGAAGACCTGGAGGACTTTGAGGGGGTCATGGAGCTAATTGGCATGCGTGGGCCCATCGCGGGCCTGTTCCAGAATGCCGTATTTTGCGCCGTCCTGGTGTCGGTCACCGTCTTTGCCTGCATCTTCATCCCCTACAACATTGGCCGGGTCACCCTCTGGACCGTCGCGAACCCGATGCAGCTTGTGCGCATCCTCTTTGAGTTCTCCAAGGCCGTGCAAGACGCCGGTGTCATGCTCGGCGGGCTCGGCTCGTGGTGTGTTCTGAATCTTGTGGACATGTTCACCGGGCTCATCGGCGGAACCTTGGGTGCGCAGGTTGTCTCGGCGAGAAAGGCCTCTTGGGGCGTATGGGCGGGCGCTGGAAAGCGAGTCATGGAATACGCCCTGATGGACTTTCCCATGTCGGCCTCGGAGATGCAAAACTTCTCTGCAATCAGCCACGAGGCTCTCCTCGTCGTCAAGGGAAACATTGCGTCAGTCTTCGGCAAAATCGATGCTGGGCTTGCCTCCATCGCTGCCGTCAGCCTTAGCCTTGCCGATGGCAAGCTTTTGGCGGCAGTTGGAAGCACCGCGAGCTTGGCCATGGGAAATGCCAGGACCGTCTTCTCGCTGCTTCTCGATCCCAGCTCGTGGGTCATCGATCTGAGCGGGACGGAGGCGCGCCCACCCGTTGACCCGAAGCTGGCATGCTGGCCAGGCCTCGACCGGTTCT
Organism: Tolypocladium guangdongense; assembly: GCA_022114105.1. Taxonomy (NCBI): domain Eukaryota; kingdom Fungi; phylum Ascomycota; class Sordariomycetes; order Hypocreales; family Ophiocordycipitaceae; genus Tolypocladium; species Tolypocladium guangdongense. The sequence continues at coordinate 1,889,644 of NRQP01000001.1, read as the reverse complement.
GGGCCATTCTCGCTGGGTACCTGACCATCTTTGCGATCAGCGCCATGTACCTGAGGAGAGGCACGCCCATTTCAAAGGGCAACATGATGTACGTGTGGGAAGCCGGCGTCATCGACACGCTCCACCAGGCAAGCGGCATCATGAAGGTCATCATCATCATCAGCATCGAGATGCTGCTGTTTCCCCTGTACTGTGGGCTCCTCCTCGACGCCGCCCTAATGCCTCTGTTCGAGAACGCAACAGTCAAGTCTCGGATCCTTTTTACATACAACTTCCCTCTGACGTCGGTCTTTGTCCACTGGTTTGTGGGCACGGGATACATGTTCCACTTCGCGCTTTTTGTGTCTATGTGCCGCAAAATCATGCGACCGGGCGTATTGTGTACGTGGCTGCCGAGCGTCACATTGTTTGGGCTACTGCTAACGTGCCTCACAGACTTTATACGAGACCCCGACGACCCCGAGTTCCACCCCGTTCGCGACGTGCTCGAGAGAAACCTCACGACGCAGCTCCGGAAAATCCTCTTCTCTGCATTTGTCTACGGCGCCCTCGTCATAGTGTGCCTTGGCGGCGTCGTCTGGGGTTTGTCCTTTGCCATGCCCGGGGTGTTACCGATTCACTACTCATCCAACGAGCCGGTCTTGGAATTTCCCGTCGATCTCTTGTTCTACAACTTCCTAATGCCCCAGGCTGTCAAGATATTCAAGCCGAGCGACGGTCTACACGCCATGTACACCTGGTGGTTCCGCAAGTGCGCTCGCGGTCTGCGGCTCACCTATTTCCTATTTGGCGAGCGCCGAATCGACGAGGAGGGCACCCTGCGGCTCGGCCCCGATTCACCAGACCGCCAGTCGCGATACAAGTCACTATTTCTCCAGCTGAACGAGCACTACCAGGTCATTCCCAAGACGTGGCGAGACACATTCGAGGGAGGCGACGCCAAGCCCAATTCCCCGATTTCAAAACGAGAAGAGAGGATCCTGAGGCGCAGGAAACAGCACCTCGTGGCTTCCGGGCAGCTCATAAAGAGCGGACGCTTCGTACGGGCGCCGGCATCCGACCGTGTCAAGATTCCCAAGGGCAAGCGAGTCTTTCTCGCCGTGAATGAGCTCAATCGGCGCAAGGACGGCAACCCCGACAACGACATCTACGCTTCCAGCCAGTACCAGATGGTCCATGTCCCGCCCAACTTTCGCGCCAGGGTATTCTTGTTCATCCTGTTCATCTGGCTGTTCGCGGCCGTCACGGGCGTCGGCATCACGATCGCTCCGCTGGCGCTCGGGAGGGCCATGTTCAAGGCGCTGATTCCAGAAGGCATCCGGACAAACGACATTTACGCCTTTAGCATTGGGATATACATCATCGGCACGGTCGCCCACTCCGTCTTGCGCCTGCGGAGCATCATAGCCCAGGTGCAGAGCTGGACAAGCATGGCATGGCGCGAGGTTGCGGAGGGCCACGCCAGCCAACGCATCATATCTAGCATCGTTCGCGGCTTGAAGCTCGCCTACGCCTACTTGTTCCTCCTCGTCGTGTTCCCGCTCCTATTTTCGACCATGATGGAGCTGTACATTACCATTCCGCTGCACACGTACATGAACCCGCCAACTGCAGCCGCGGCTCAGGCGGCGCAACAGAACGACGAGGCGGGCCGTCACACCGTTCGCGTCATCCAGGCTTGGACTCTAGGGCTCCTGTACCTAAATCTCGGGATGAGGGTGATAACGTCCCTCTTCCCCGACAGCCGCGCGGCCATGGCTGTGCGAGCCGTCGTGCGGCGCGGGTGGCTGCGGCCGGACATTGGTCTCCTCACCAGGGCGTTTGTCGTCCCGGGCATGACCATTGCAGCGGTGGCCACGTTTGGACCGCCACTGACGGCGAGTTTCCTGATCAAGATGGATGCCTTGGGCAGCGCAGGCGTCGACGCCGTCGGTCTGGCGGTGGTTTACCGGCTCTCGTATCCAGCAGCAGCGATCGCGGCAGTCATGGTGAGGCATGCCGTCGGCGTGGCCAAAGTATTTAATAGCTGGAGGGCCGGGATCCGCGACGAGGCGTACCTGATAGGGGAGCGGCTGCACAACTTTGGGGCTGCCGCGGCGGGGGGTCGGAGAGCGAAGAAGGCATGGGGAGCTGGACGGCCGAGACTCTGAGTGTGTAGATCATGTGTAATGAGTGTATGATACCTGGGCAGCAGCCCCCGAAGTGACATCAATAGCTTAGGTTGGCGAAGGAAATTAGAATGGTCACATGTACAAAGTGCCAGTGGCCCTTTGCTGCTCACCTTGAGGCCTCTTGCCCACCCATCCTAGAACCAGTTCATGCTGCCTCATGCGCGTCAATGCGTCATGTAGCCGTTGGTTGGTCGAGCTACCCTGTAGTTAAAGCAGTGTGAACAGCTGTCACCACACCAGTTTCTCCGAGGCTGTACGTAAATAAAGTTCATTGTGCTAAAGAAGTCTGGTATTTCTAGATGGCCCTTACTACATTCCTTTTAGCAAATAACAGGTTCTTCTTTGAATGGGTAGACAAGAGGTTGCAATTCGGGCTTGTGCGTATGGCGGTTATCTATAAATAGCACGCTCGTTCATGCGAGCGTGCACCTGTCCTCGAACTCGACGGTGTTGTCACCTCATCATCTACAACTGCAATGCATTTCAGAAAAGGGATACGAGGTACGGACTTTAGACACCCCCCAATAATAATCCCCATTACTCCATTACATTCACATGAACGACCGGCTGGTCTCGCGATATTTGTTGATTGTTTGCTCCGGGCACGTGACTTGGAGGGGCGTCTTCGCGGTTGCCCGTGACGCCAGGCGCCAAGTCCAAAACGGCATAGCCCCGGCAGCCAGCCCCACGGGCCCTCCAGTGCGTCGCATCAACAGCGGGCGTCACAAGCCAAAACATGCAACCAACCATCCGACGACGACGACGACGACACTGGCTTCCGCAGCCTCTAGCCACAGGTAAGGCACAAGGTAGGTCTGTCTGAGCCTGTAGCCAGCGGCGCAGCAGCTCGTTTCTTCGCAGAGACGTGCAGCCTCGGTCGACAGCGGGGAAGCTGTTGGGCGCCGAGGACGAGACCCCTTAAGACATACCCGTGAGTAACACCGCCATCTCACTGCTGGTGGCGACGACGACGGCGACGGCGCACCTGACGCACACGCGAGACGCAGGCGACGCAGAGTCAACCAACCGACTTGCGACGGACGGCTTTTTCCTTTTCATTCTCGCTCTTCTTCTCTCTTCACGCTCACGCTCCTTTTGGCGACGCAGCCACGACTGCTTTCTTTTGTCCGAAAACACCGCGAGAAGAGCGACAGTCTTTCCGCATGGGATAAACAGTGCAACACCCCATCCCAGGCGCGACCGACACAACATACGCCATGGCCGAGCCTCCGTCCTCGCCTCCCAGCGAGGCCACCGGCGCCGAAGACGCCCTGTCGTGGTACAAGGCGCAGTACGAGCTGCTCGAGGGTGAGCTGGCCGAGTTTCGCGAGTCGAGCCGCGAGCTGGAGCAGGAGCTGGAAAAGGACATTGATCGCGCCGAGAAGCAGGAGCGAATCCTGCAAGAAAAGGCCGAGACGCTGGAATTCGAGGTACAGGAGTGGAAGGTACGTGTGACCTTTCCCGTGGCCGCAGCCTGAGGAGACGCTGGCTGACTCGCTGCGCAGAGAAAATACAAGGAGTCCAAGACCGAGGCCAGCGCTGCGCAAAACGGCCTCGAGAAGGAGATTACGACGCTCCGCGACTCGAACCGTTCGCTGCAGCTCAAGCTGCGGGACATTGAGGTGGCCAACGACGACTTTGAGCGTCAGGCGCGCAACACGACGTCGTCGCTCGAGGACATGGAGTCCAAGTACAACCAGGCCATCGAGCGCGGCGTCATGATGGAGGAGGAGATCAAGTTGGGCGAGCAGGAGCGCGAGAAGCTCCGCATCGAGGCGCAGCGGCTTCGCGAGGAGCTGGCCGAGCTGAAGATTGAGGCGGAGCTGATGCAGGACAAGATCAAGAAGCAGGAGTCGCGGCACCTGTCGACCATCTCGACGGACCTGTCGGTGATGGGCTCGCCGACGTTTGACAAGAACGTCGAGGCGTCACCCAACTCGACGGCCAGCTCGCCGCTCATCACCACGCCCCCCGATACCAAGTCCCTGTCCACCGCCGACACCGTCTCCGAGGTGCACGACCCGCCGTCGCCGCCCATGTCCGACGCCTCGGCCCCCATGCCCAAGTCGACGGTGGCAGCTAGGGCGGCTAGCAACGCCGGCGGATTGCGCAAGTCTCGGCTGCCCTCGCTCGACAACAGCGCCACGCCCAAGCCGCGGTCCAACCCCAGCACGGGGTCACTCAATCGTGCTGCCGGCAGCCGCATCTCGGGTGGGGGCGTGGCCCTTCGAACCCCCGCGAACCGGCCGAACAAGAGCCGTCCCGCCACGCACAAGCTGCCAGCCTCCAACTCGCTCTCCCACATCCGCTCGCTCACGGCGCAGATGCAGCGCCTCGAGGCCAGGGTGCAGTCTGCCCGGTCCAAGCTGCCGGCCCCGACCAACACGCCGCCTCGTGCGTCCCCTAGGACTCTCAACGCTGGACCCATCGTGCCGGCGTCTGTTACTATCCGGTCCCGGAAACGCACTGCTGGGTCTTCGGCTTCGTCGGCAGTTGGGGATGACGCGACGCCGACCAACTACAACCCCCGGGCCTCGACGTCGTCCAGGAGCCACGTCCCGCGGCTTAGCACGTCCGGGATAAACCGCCTCTCGTTCGGGCCGCTGCCGAACCGCGGACCAGACTCGGAGGTTAGCCGGCCAAGCTCAAGAGCTAGCATCTCTTCGTACGCCAGGCCAGCGTCGAGGAACGACATGATTGCTCCCCCCCGGCCCATGTCGCGCACGTCCATGTCTGGGACTCGAACGCCACTGGGACGGCCGCGGTCGTCGATGAGCGGGTCGATGCGTGGCCACTCGGCAAGCATCAGCCGCATGGACGAGGAGTTTGAGGGCGAGTATAGGACACCCAGCCGGCGAGGGACATACTCGAAGCTGGAGATGGAGACGGGTGTTAGCGGCATCCCGGTCCCGGGCAGCGCGATTCCGACGCCGGGCACGCGGCGACAGAGCGGAGGTCGGCGGCCGAGCACAGGCGTGCCGGCGCCCAGAGAGTCGACGGGGCGACCAAGTACATCCGGCAGCAGGAAGCTGGGCGACCTGGGCGAAACGTATTGATGCCGCCACTCGCGGACATGGCCACCACCAAGCGTGCAGACTGTTGACTTGGCTGGACGATTTGGGACGCAGTGGGTGGAGTGCCGGCGCGTTTGCTCACTTATCTATACCCTTCTAGTTTTTTCTTCCATTTTTTGCGATGACATTGTTACGAGAAGGCAAAGGGGGCTTCTTGACGAAGATTACGAAGTCGATTCACAGCACATTTGGGTTTTACTCTGCTCTGGGCTCTGCTATTTTGGCTCGCGAACATGGATGACGAAGGGCTGGGCCAGAGACGGATGACCGGCCAGCGAGAATGCTGTTGAGGAGGGGACATGATATAAGCCAGGCACGTCTAGACTATGTGCCTGCTCGTTGCGCACTATTTCCTTTGTCATGAGAGGCTGTTGAGAGGGCGACTTGGGAGTTGTAGATGGATAATAAAGCGCCGACGACGCGTCATATGATGACGTGCGGCGATGTACAACGGGATCTTGAGCCGTGACATGTATTGAAGCCGGATGTAGGAACAAAGGCGGCGCTATCCTGGCCGCTTGTGCAACACGAGAGCAGCCATATGCCTGATTTGGCGAGCTCCGGGTCGCATCTGGGACGTCCTATGGCGGGACGTAGGTCCGTGGGGGGGAAGTCGGCCCAACGCTTCGGAGGCGGGTGCATGTTCGTAAGAAGTCAGCCTCGTGGTGGCGAGCATCGGCTCGGGCTTACTCTGCGGGCGGAGGATGGTGGTGAAAGGTGGAGCCTGTGGATCGATTGGCTTCCCTGGGTGACGACAATGTTGGGGATGGGACAGTGATTTGGGGGGCGTCGTTAGTTGGATTTGGGGGGTGCTCAACAATTGGGGAGCAGCCCAAACTGCGTTATCAGTGCTGGCACGGATTGAGCCTGGCTGAGCCGCGACCTCAGGAACGGCGATTCCTCTGTCGCATGGAACGCGTTGTGTTGCTGCGAGGCATGATGGAGATGCTCTTCTCTGAGCATCTTACGGCACTGCGTGAACGCGAGGCGCGGCGAGACGGAGACTCACATTCCTGGATGCGCCAATTGCCAGGCCGGTATAATTACTCCGAACGGACGCAGCTCAGCCTGGCGCATGCATCCATTCCATCCCGATGTCAAATTCCCGACAGCTGGACGTCCGCATGCGATGGGCAGGTGGGATAAGCATTCTGGAGAGCCCACCCTACGCCGCACTGTGATTTTTCGTACCTGGCTGCGACGTCAGAGCTCCGAAGAAGCAACGATGGCAAACCCACGACCCTCGATTAGATACAATTGGCCCCGTCTCCGCGAGCTAGCACGATGTTGTACGACATGGCTGAATCCGTCGGGAGGACCAGCGAGGGATGCGCTGCGGCTTCATGCTGAGCCAATTGTTGACGTGGGATGGACGGCAGCAGGTAGAGATTTTGCTGGATGCGGATGTGATGATCCTCCATGCTGACATAGACATGGTTCCTCATGGCTGTCAGTCAGTAATCAAGACCTGCATATTCCTCCCCATTTTGAACTTCCTTTTTGCCTTGCCTTGAAGATTTTGACTTACGGATTTGCTACTTAGAAGAGCCCCGCTTTCTCTAGGCAGACCCTTTGTCTCTCTCTTTGAACGGGCTTTCCGAGTATGGGATTGCCCGTTGCTCTCGGCCCTTGGGGTGTTCATTCCGCCTTGACAAACTGGATCAGATCTTGCTTTTCTTTCTACAAGCCAGCCGTTGCGCTCGGGCCAGGGCGTGTGCGTTCTCCCGCGACAAACTGATAGGATGAGAGATGACGGGCACGTACTCGTATAACTTGAAATAGCAGCCAAAGGTATACGGGGAAAGGTGCTGGACAGTGGCAAGATGAAAGAAGTAAGAGGGATGGAGGCGTATGCATGAAGTCGGAAGCTTGGGTCTATTCATTTTGCTCTCGTCTCTATAGGCCAAGTTGTCTCATGCGGATGATTTGGAATATACTCGCATTAATAGTCGGTACACATCTCGCGGCTCTGCTTCTCTCCTCCTCCTTTCCTGTGCCCGTGAATTCCCCTCGTCCCCCCTCGCACCTCATATAATAGGTAATCGAACCGGATCGCTTGTAAGTGGTCCCTGGAGTTGACCCGACCCGGCGTCCACTTGGAACCCGGGGCTGCTGCGCACTGTGCGGGTGGCTGCCGGCACTGGACCGCTGGGGTTCCAGCTTTTCATGCCGCACCCCCGACAGGACAGTGCCAGGTCGTCGCGCGCTGACCCCAACAGATTGGATTACCATAATACTCCGTAAGACACGGGCGCAAAGCTCGACGACCTCGTCCCTCCCCCCTTCCAGCCTCCTCGATTCCCTCCCTCGAGCCCGCGATTCTTCGCTTCTTCGCTTCTTCACTTCTTTTCCCTTCTCTAGCGGGCCATTGGGCGTGGCGCGCCCTTCGATTTCTACGTCTCCAAGCCCCGCGAGAGCTCCGTGCCCTTCAGGGTTCATGACGCCTTGAGCGCCCTCTCGCCTCGATTCGGCCTCATCCTCCCCTCCTCCTCGTGTCCTCACGAGCGCCAGCCACAGCGACCATGCCGGAAGTAGCGTCTAACGGCGCCGTCGGGCGGACGGTGCCCATCGTCAACGGCAAGGCGTCGTATGCCGAGAAGCACAAGATCGCCGACCACTTCATCGGGGGCAACAAGCTGGCCAATGCGCCCGCCAGCAAGGTCAAGGACTTTGTGGCCCAGCACGACGGCCACACGGTCATCACAAACGTGAGTACGCACCCGCCATCGGGAGGCGTGGAAGCGCCTGCTGACAGTGACAGGTCCTGATCGCCAACAACGGCATCGCCGCCGTCAAGGAGATCCGCTCCGTGCGGAAATGGGCGTACGAAACGTTTGGCGACGAGCGCGCCATCCATTTCACCGTCATGGCCACCCCGGAGGACCTCCAGGCCAACGCCGACTACATCCGCATGGCGGACCACTACGTCGAGGTCCCGGGCGGCACTAACAACCACAATTACGCCAACGTCGAGCTGATTGTCGACATTGCCGAGCGCATGAACGTCCACGCAGTCTGGGCGGGCTGGTAAGACACCACCGCAGTCTCTGTGTCGCAGACGGAACTGTACTAATGACCCCCAGGGGCCACGCCTCCGAGAACCCCAAGCTGCCAGAGTCGCTGGCCGCCTCCCCCAACAAGATCGTCTTCATCGGCCCCCCCGGCTCCGCCATGCGGTCGCTCGGTGACAAGATCTCCTCCACCATCGTCGCACAGCATGCCGCCGTGCCCTGTATCCCCTGGTCGGGTACGGGCGTCAAACAGGTCGAAATCGACGAGGACGGCATCGTCACCGTCCCTGACGATGTATACGCCAAGGGCTGCGTCACCTCGTGGCAAGAGGGGCTGGAAAAGGCCAAGGAGATAGGCTTCCCTGTCATGATCAAGGCCTCCGAGGGCGGCGGTGGCAAGGGCATCCGCAAGGCCGTTGGCTCCGACGACTTCGAGGCCCTGTACAAGGCGGCCGCCAGCGAGATCCCCGGCTCCCCCATCTTCATCATGAAGCTGGCCGGCAACGCTAGGCATCTCGAGGTCCAGCTGCTGGCTGACCAGTACGGCAACAACATCTCCCTCTTCGGCCGCGACTGCTCCGTCCAGCGGCGGCACCAGAAGATCATCGAGGAGGCGCCCGTCACAATCGCCAAGGCCGACACCTTCAAGGCTATGGAGGACGCCGCCGTCCGCCTCGGCAAGCTCGTCGGCTACGTCTCCGCCGGCACCGTCGAGTACCTGTACTCGCACGCCGACGACAAGTTCTACTTCCTCGAGCTCAACCCCCGTCTCCAGGTCGAGCACCCCACGACTGAGATGGTCAGCGGCGTTAACTTGCCCGCCGCCCAGCTTCAGATCGCCATGGGCGTGCCCCTGCACCGGATCCGCGACATCAGGCTGCTGTATGGCGTCGACCCCAGGACGTCGAGCGAGATTGACTTCGAGTTCAAGCTTGAGGCCACCTCCGAGTCCCAGCGGCGACCGACTCCCACCGGTCACACTACGGCCTGCCGAATCACCTCCGAGGACCCCGGCGAGGGCTTCAAGCCGTCCAACGGCGTCATGCACGAGCTCAACTTTAGGAGTAGCTCCAACGTCTGGGGCTACTTCTCCGTCGGCACCCAGGGCGGCATCCACAGCTTCTCCGACAGCCAGTTCGGCCACATCTTCGCCTACGGCGAGAACCGACAGGCATCGCGCAAGCACATGGTCGTCGCCCTCAAGGAGCTGAGCATCCGCGGTGACTTTAGGACGACGGTCGAGTACCTCATCAAGCTTCTGGAGACGGAGGCCTTCGAGGACAACACCATCTCGACCGGCTGGCTCGATGAGCTCATCTCCAAGCGGCTCACGGCCGAGCGCCCCGACACCATGCTCGCCGTCGTCTGCGGTGCCACCACCAAGGCGCACATTGCTAGCGAGTCGTGCATGGCCGAGTACCGCGCTGGTCTGGAAAAGGGTCAGGTCCCGTCCAAGGAGATCCTCAAGACCGTCTTCAACATCGACTTCATCTACGAGGGCTTCCGCTACAAGTTCACGGCCACCCGGGCCAGCGCCGACAGCTATCACCTCTTCATCAACGGCTCCAAATGCTCCGTCGGCGTCCGCGCCCTCAGCGACGGCGGTCTCCTCATCTTGCTCGACGGCCACAGCCACAACATCTACTGGAAGGAGGAGGTCGGCGCGACTCGCCTGTCCGTCGACAGCAAGACGTGCCTGCTGGAGCAGGAAAACGACCCGACCCAGCTGCGGAGCCCCAGCCCTGGCAAGCTCGTCAAGTACTCCGTCGAGAACGGCGCGCACGTCAAGGCCGGCCAGACCTTTGCCGAGGTCGAGGTCATGAAGATGTACATGCCTCTGGTTACCCAGGAGGACGGCGTCGTGCAGCTCATCAAGCAGCCCGGCGCCACGCTAGAGGCCGGTGACATTCTGGGCATCCTCGCCCTGGACGACCCGAGCCGCGTCAAGCAGGCCCAGGCCTTTGTCGACAAGCTACCCCCGTATGGCGACCCCGTCGTGGTCGGCAACAAGCCGGCGCAGCGCTTCACCGTCCTGCGCAACATCGTCATGAACATCCTGATGGGCTTCGACAACTCCGTCATCATGGCGCCCGCGCTCAAGGAGCTCATCGAGGTGCTGCGGAACCCCGAGCTCCCCTACAGCGAGTGGAACGCGCAGTTCTCTGCGCTGCATGCCCGCATGCCCGCCAAGCTCGATGCCCAGTTCTCCCATATCGTCGAGCGGGCCAAGGCGCGACACGTCGAGTTCCCGGCCAAGGCTCTGCAAAAGGCCTTTCACAAGTTCATCGAGGAGAGCGTTGTCGACGGCGACTCTGCCCTGCTCAAGACGACGCTCGCCCCGCTCACCGAGATCCTCGACATCTATGCCGACGGGCAGAAGGTGCGGGAGCTGCACTTTGTCGAGAGCCTGCTGGACGCGTACTGGGATGTCGAGAAGCTCTTCTTGAGCAAGGCCCAAGACGACGGCGTCATCCTCAAGCTGCGTGACCAGAACAAGGACAGCATGGACAAAGTTGTCCAGACGGTTCTCTCTCACAGCCGTGTCAGCGCCAAGAGCTCGCTCGTGCTCGCCATCCTCGACGAGTACCGCCCCAACAAGCCCAATGTCGGCAACGTCGGCAAGTTCCTGCGCGAGCCGCTCCGCAGGCTGGCGGAGCTCTCGTCGCGCGTCACCTCCAAGGTCTCGCTCAAGGCCCGTGAGATTATGATCCAGTGCTCCCTGCCGTCGATGGAGGAGCGCACTGCCCAGATGGAGCACATCCTGCGTTCGTCTGTGATTGAGTCGCGGTACGGTGAGAGCGGATGGGACCACCGCGAGCCCAGCCTCGATGTCATCAAGGAGGTCGTCGACTCCAAGTACACCGTCTTCGACGTCATCCCGCTCTTCTTCGGCCACGATGACCCCTGGGTGGGCCTGGCGGCGCTCGAGGTCTACGTCCGCCGCGCGTACCGTGCCTACATACTCAAGCAGGTCGCGTACCACAATGACGAGCGGGACAACCCACAGTTTGTGTCTTGGGACTTCCAGCTGCGCAAGATTGGCCAGTCCGAGTTTGGCCTCCCGCTGCAGTCTGCCGCGCCGTCCACCCCCGGCACGCCCAGCGGCTCCGAGCCCAACATGAAGCGTATCTACTCCATCAGCGACATGTCGTACCTCACCAGCAAGTGGGAGGAGGAGCCGACGCGCAAGGGCATCATCGTACCCTGCAAGTACCTTGATGAGGCCGAGGAGCTCCTCCCGAAGGCGCTGGAGACGCTCGCCTTCCACAATAAGCAGAAGAAGCAGCACAACGGCACCCATATCCTCGCGGACCTCAACGGCAAGCGAAAGCCGTTCAGCGCGGTCAAGAAGGAGGTCAAGAAGGATGACGAGCTGTCCGCCGTCATCAACGTGGCGGTGCGGGATGCCGAGAGCGGTGATGACCAGGAGATCATGGCTCGCATCCTGCCCATCGTCCAGCAGTTCAAGAGCGAGCTGCTCGTCCGCGGCGTGCGGCGCCTGACCTTTATTTGCGGCCACAGCGACGGTTCGTACCCCGGGCACTACACCTTCCGTGGGCCCGACTACGAGGAGGACGACAGCATCCGTCACAGCGAGCCCGCCCTGGCCTTCCAGCTGGAGCTTGGGCGTCTGGCCAAGTTCCACATCAAACCGGTCTTTACGGAAAACAAAAACATTCACGTTTACGAGGCTATCGGCAGGGCTGTCGACACCGACAAGCGCTACTTTACCCGCGCAGTGATCCGGCCCGGCCGCCTCCGCGACGAGATCCCGACCGCGGAGTACCTCATTTCTGAGGCCGACCGCGTCATCAACGACATCTTTGACGCGCTCGAGATTATCGGCAACAACTCGTCCGATCTGAACCACATCTTCATGAACTTTACGCCCGTCTTCCAGCTGGATCCCCAGGAGGTCGAGCACAGCCTCCAGGGCTTCCTCGACCGCTTCGGCCCACGCGGCTGGAGACTGCGCGTGGCCCAAGTCGAGATCCGCATCATCTGCACGGAGCCCAAGACCGGCACCCCCTATCCTCTCCGCGTCGTCGTCACCAACACGTCTGGATACGTCGTCGATGTCGACATGTACGCGGAGCGCAAGTCGGAAAAGGGCGACTGGGTCTTCCACAGCATCGGCGGCACCAAGGAAAAGGGCCCCATGCATCTCATGTCCGTCGCGACTGCGTACGCCACCAAGAACGCCCTCCAGCCCAAGCGGTACAAGGCCCACCTCATGGGGACACAGTACGTGTATGACTTCCCCGAGCTGTTCCGCCAGGCAACCCAGAACACCTGGATCAAGGTGGTCAAGAACCAGCCCGCCCTAGCGTCGCAGCAGCCCAAGGTGGGCGAGTGCGTTACCTTCACGGAGCTTGTCCTAGACGACAAGGACAACCTCGAAGAGGTCAACCGCGAGCCTGGCACCAACACGTGCGGCATCGTCGGCTGGATCTTCAAGGCCCGCACCCCCGAGTACCCCTCGGGCCGCCGCTTCATCGTCGTCGCCAACGACATTACCTACAAGATTGGTTCCTTCGGCCCCAAGGAGGACAACTTCTTCAACAAGTGCACTGAGCTTGCTCGCAAGCTGGGCATCCCGCGCATATACCTCTCGGCCAACTCGGGTGCTCGCCTGGGTCTGGCCGACGAACTGCTGCCGCACTTCAAGGTCGCCTGGAACGACCCGGCCAAGCAGGACGGCGGCTTCCGATACCTGTATCTGGACGAGAAGACCAAGGAGAGCTTCAAGGACGACGTCATCACCGAGGAGGTATCCGAGGACGGCGAGAAGCGCCACAAGATTGTCACCATTATCGGACGCGAGGACGGCCTTGGTGTCGAGTGCTTGAGGGGCTCGGGTCTCATTGCCGGCGCGACGAGCCGGGCGTACAACGACATCTTCACGGTGACTCTGGTCACCTGCCGATCCGTCGGTAAGCGGACACTTGTAACGATCTCGTGTGTTTTGAGGCAGAATTGAGCTAACGTGGCGCAGGTATCGGTGCCTACCTTGTCCGCCTTGGACAGCGTGCCGTGCAGATCGAGGGCCAGCCCATCATCCTTACTGGCGCTCCCGCACTGAACAACCTGCTGGGCCGCGAGGTCTACACGTCCAACCTGCAGCTCGGCGGCACGCAGATCATGTACCGCAACGGTGTTTCGCACATGACGGCCAACGACGACTTTGAGGGTGTGTCGAGAATCGTGGAGTGGATGTCATTTGTGCCCGAGAAGCGCAACGGCCCCGTCCCCGTCAGCCCGAGCGCCGACGGCTGGGACCGCGACATCGTGTACTGCCCGCCGCAGAAGCAGCCCTACGACGTCCGGTGGATGATTTCCGGCAAGCAGGACGACGACGGCAGCTTCCAGAGCGGTCTCTTTGACAAGGACTCGTTTGTTGAGACGCTCGGTGGCTGGGCGCGAACCGTCGTGGTCGGCCGTGCCCGCCTGGGCGGCATCCCCATGGGCGTCATTGCCGTCGAGACGCGCTCGATCGAGAACATTACGCCCGCCGACCCTGCCAACCCCGACTCGATGGAGCAGGTCAGCAACGAGGCTGGTGGTGTGTGGTACCCCAACTCGGCCTTTAAGACGGCGCAGGCCATCAACGACTTCAATAACGGCGAGCAGCTGCCTCTGATGATCCTGGCCAACTGGAGAGGTTTCTCTGGTGGTCAGCGCGACATGTTCAACGAGGTTCTCAAGTACGGCTCGTTTATTGTTGATGCTCTGGTCAAGTTTGAGCAGCCCGTCTTTGTGTACATTCCGCCTTTCGGTGAGCTGCGCGGTGGCTCGTGGGTCGTCGTCGATCCCACCATCAACCCCACTGCCATGGAGATGTACGCCGACGTCGAGGGGCGCGGTGGTGTCCTCGAGCCCGAGGGCATGATTGGCATCAAGTACCGCAAGGAGAAGCAGCTTGAGACGATGGCGCGCATGGACCCGACGTATGCCGACCTGAAGAAGCAGCTCGGGAACAAGGCCCTGAAGCCCGAGGAGGCGGCCGCGATCAAGAAGCAGCTCGTGGAGAGGGAGAAGCAGCTTCTGCCCGTCTATGCCCAGATTGCCGTTCAGTTTGCCGACCTGCACGACCGCGCCGGACGCATGAAGGCTAAGGGGATCATTCGGGAGGTCCTGGAGTGGAACAACGCGCGCCGCTTCTTCTACTGGCGCCTGCGCCGCCGCCTCAACGAGGAGTACATCCTCAGGCGCATGGCCGCCAGCGTGCTGTCATCGGCCAAGGACCAGAGCACCGCCAAGGCCAACGACGTGCGCGGCAGGAACCTGCACCTGCTCGAGACCTGGTCCAGCATTGTCGGCTGGGATCAGAACGACAGGGAGGTCGCCCAGTGGTACGAGAAGGAGAGGAAGACGATTGGCGAGAAGGTGGAGGCCATGAAGGCGGAGAAGCTCGCGGCCGAGCTGTCGGAGGTGGTGCGAGGCCAAAAGGAGGCGGGCTTCAAGGGCGTGCGCGACGTGCTGAGGGTCATGCCCGTGGAGGAGCGGGAGGCGATCCTCAAGTACCTGAAGGAGTAAGCAACAAGAATCTGCTTGCTTGTCTGTTGCGGCCGTTGCTTTCGCGCTACACATATAAATACCTATACACGCAGGGAGAATGTATGACGGCGTCTGGGTGTGCAGTTTGGACTTTATAGAGCATGTCTAGTTATAAGACAATCAATGGTTTTAATTCATGTTGAAGGCGATGCAGTGAAGTGTGATTCTCTTTGTGTCCACATGGTGATGCCGTGATCTTGCCGCGTGCGTTTCTTCCAGCAATGATCGAGGCAGCCCGAAGCCCTCGTGGAATTTTATACAGAGGGCGTACGCCTTGTACAGCGCGCCTCGCCTGGCTGCACATGTCTAATTCCCGTAGTCGTACAGCGACCGCGCCGATACTTGCCGTCCCGTCTCTCATCCTGGAAGTCTATTCCCTCGTCGTACATCATGCCCTTGTTCCTCTTGGTCCCGTTCCGTTTCCCTCACGGCTCGTCCTCGGGCGGCACGACGGTCCGTATCTGCACGCCGTGCCAGCTCTTGACGACGTCGCCCAGCGCGGCGTTGACCATGCGCTGCTGCCTGAGGAGCGTCTGGCCGCGGAAGAGCGGCGAGGCGATCTGGATGGCGTACATGGAGCCGCAGCCTCCCGAGACGTCCTGCACGAGGACGTGCGTGGGGCGCAGCTTGGAGGAGAGGAGGGCGGCGATGGAGCGCTCGGCGGGGGTCATGGATGATTCTGCTTCTTCGGCTGGAAGTCCGGAGCGGAGGGGGCGGCTGGAGGAGAATAGACGGAGGGTTGGTGCCGGCTGGGGGGGTGGTAGTCGGGGCTGTTGGCGGGTGGTTGTGAGGGGGCGCAGGGCGCTGCGTCGGATGCGCGGGGCGCGTAGGGCGGCGCGACAGGAGGCGCAGATCATGGCTGATGGGCGTGACCTGGGATGTGCTGCTGGCGATGCAATGATGGTGCTGCGAGAGGCGTTGACGAGACAGGTGTTGAGAATTATTCAGCGGGGAATGGCATTGTGAACTCGGGCCGGGGATTTGCCGGCGCTGGCGGCTCAATAGCAATACTGGGCATATAGGGATATTTAGAGATTTAATCTCGTGGAGTTGGAATTGGTATCCGTGGTATTCATAAACGGGATGGTAGAGATTGAGTTGGCGTGAAGGTGGGTGATGGGCAAGTTCGCGGCTGGAAGTCGGTGTTTGCCGAGTGTCCGAGGCGTTGTGAGGACAAAGCTCGTCTAGCAATTGCTGTTAACAGCATGGTGGAAAGCAGCGGATTACAGGTCATATGGAATAATTGGACTCGGACGCGAAGGCAGGGGCCTTTTTTTTTTTTTTTTTTTTTAAAAAAAAAAAAAAAGATAAAAACAAGAGGCGCAGCCTGAAACGTGTACTTGAACACCGCCATTTTCGTATATTGACCCCCGGAAGCGTGAAGACTAGGCTTTCCAAGCCAGTCAAACTCCCATTAAGCCGGTGAAATTGAAGAGTTGTGAGGATTGAGCAGTCACTGAGGCGTTCCCCCGCAAGAAGAGTTGATGGTCTGCGGGATGCTCCGTACGGTAGATTAACACGCGACTATTTATATTAACCCGTACCACGTTACGGAGTACGCAGCGCCAAGCCGTCCCACGGGGCATGCAGAGTCTCAGCCAACTCTCGTGTTTATTGCCCACCAAACACCCTCAGCAATCTAGCGGCCGCTTCCTCGGAGCGACGGTCCAGGATCTGTGGATACTGGCGGCTGACCAGCCAAGAGGCAATGTCGGGGGCGGACTTGGCATCGGAGCGTCCAGCTCACCAGGGCAAGGCACAGGGCGGTCTGGGTCTGGTGCTTGGCGCGTGGTGAGCTGCTCTTCTTGTCTGCCGAAGAGCCCCTGCCAACAGCCATGCCGTGCGGGGAAGACGGTGTCACTGCGGAGGTGGGGAGGGGAATTTCTGTGGCTGTTGGTCACCCGCGGATGCAACGCGACTCTTGGGGAAAGGTTAATGATGGGTTTAGATGCGGGCTATCAATGGCCTCGAAATGGATGCCATTGGCAACGAAGCTTAACGGCGTCCTTATCGCCAATGTCCCAGCCTCAGCCCCGGAGCGAGCGAGAAAAAAAAAAAGCCTGACGATGGAGGCATGTGAGATGCCAAATCCAGGTGGCAAAGGGGAGGACCCTTGGCCAGACGAGGCTAAGCCTCCTGGCGCGCTACAGAAGTGCCAATGTCGACTTCAGTCTCAGTCTAGATTGCCGCCGAAGCTGGAGAAACTGAGCGTCGTTATCAGTGGGCCGTGGACATTGCGCTGTGTCTTGCCGGATGGAATTCAATCACTCGTATGTTGTCTGCCTGGGGACAGAGCCGGGGCTGAGTTTGGTACGAAGTATAGGCACCTAGAGTTGATTGACGAACGGCTGCTCGCAGCAGTAATACTCGTACAGGCGACAGCAGTGACCCCGGCGACCAGGCACGCATGACTTGTGTCGCCTGGGCCATTGTGTGCAAGGAGCCGCGCCGTTTACCTATCGACCAGGATCCGCCATGGCTGTTAAGCTTTCCGCTGCCTGCTCTGATAAGAAAGGGGCTAGCAGTGGAACCGGAGCAACATGCCGGGACGGACAGGGGTGGGCGAACAGGACATTGACGGAAATGATGTCTGCGAATTGAAAGGAGGCCATATCAGAGAGATGAGGCGATGGCGATCGACTTCGGGCATTTGCCGCTGAGCGCGTCAAGGGCATCGCGTCCAGTATTGATGCAAGACAGCAATGCCTTGTTCGCACCAATAGGCGCCGCCAATTGCAGCCAGCAATGCCCAAATGTCTCAACTCTGACGTGTTCAAACTGGGGCCCGCCGTCGATCCGAACCCACTGGAGCTTAGACGGAGGATTAATCATGCAGATAGAGGGACACAACTGCTAGGGGGCACCACCTGTTCCGTGTCTCGGTCATTCCCCCATGCGGATGATCCGTGGCGGGCCGCCTGGACCCGTGGCGCTTGCCTGATGCGGCAGGTGAGCGACGTCGCTTGGTTCCTGGCCGCAAGGCAGGGGCACGCTGCCGGCAGACGGGCGTACGGTCTACGCCAAGCTTCTCTGTAGATACTCGTATCTCGCCCCACCTGTAGCGCCTCTCTTTCTGCCCACACTGCCGTGGTGGCGAGGGGGACCCTGGACCTGGCCCCTCCTGGACCGCGCCCGCGCCCGCGCCAACGCCAACGCCAATGCCAACCTCTCGCCCGCCGAGCGTCGCATCGCAGCGAGCCGGCTCCCTGCTCGAGCGGGGGGTGGGTATGCATGCTTGTCTCTGCTGTTGCTCGAGGAGTCGGCCGGCGAGGACACGCCAGATGAGGGCATGAGCGGCGGCATATAGAACGGCAGGCAGCCTCTTCGGCTTGTCCTGGATCCCCATCACCCAGTCGCTCGTTCGCCCTCGTCGCCCCTTCCGATCGTTTCGAGTCCCGCCCGTTCGTTTTCGGTCCCGTCCGTTCGTTTTCGAGTCCCGTCCGTTCGTTTTCGAGTCGAGAGCCGAGGGAGGAAAGCAGAAGACGCCGGGCTGCAGTCCAATCGCCCGCCGCCATGGTGCGCTCATCGCTCCTCGTGTCGCTTGCTGCGGCCGCCGCGACTGCGCTCGCGGCCGAGGCCTCCAAGAATGTCGTCCCCGGCGCGTTCATCTTTGAGCTCGCGGACGGCCATGTAAGTCCAATCGACTCGCTACGGCCCCCTGGGGCGAGCTCCCGCTGACCGGCCCAGGACCCCAACGCCCTGCTCAGCGCGGTGCAGAAGGAGGGCACGACGCGCATGACGCTCGACTACGAGCTCTTCAAGGGCGTCTCGGTGCAGCTCGACGACGTGGAAACGGCCGGCGAGAGGGCGGCCAAGATCGCCCAGCTGCCCGCCGTCAAGAACGTGTGGCCGCTGCAGCTCTACGACATGCCCAACCCGCGCGTCGAGTGGATCGGCACCAGCCCCAAGGGGCACGCCGGCGACGTCCGGAGGCGCGCGGCGGCCAACGAGACGGGGGACACCTTCTCGCCGCACGTCATGACGCAGGTGGACAAGCTGCGGGCCAAGGGCTTCACGGGCAAGGGCATCAAGATTGCCGTCATCGACACGGGTGTAAGTGCGCCCGGCCCCGACGTCGGCTTACACGGGCCCAGTCCCGGCTGACGCGGACAGATCGACTACAAGCACCCGGCGCTCGGCGGCTGCTTCGGCAAGGGCTGCCTCGTCGCGTTCGGCACCGACCTCGTCGGCGACGCCTACAACGGCAGCAACACGCCGCAGCCCGGCCCCGACCCCATGGACTGCGCCGGCCACGGCTCGCACGTGGCCGGCATCGTCGCCGCGCAGCCCAACAAGTTCGGCTTCACGGGCGGCGCCCCCGGCGCGGTGCTCGGCGCCTACCGCGTCTTCGGCTGCAAGGGCCAGGTCTCCAACGACGTGCTCATCGCCGCCTACAACCGCGCCTACCAGGACGGCGCCAGCATCATCACCGCCTCCATCGGCGGGCCCAGCGGCTGGTCCGAGGACCCCTGGGCCGTGGCCGTCTCGCGCATCGTCGCCCGCGGCGTGCCCTGCACCGTCGCCGCGGGCAACGAGGGCGCCTCGGGCCTCTTCTACGCCAGCGGCGCCGCCGACGGCAAGGGCGTCACCGCCGTGGCCTCGTTCGACAACACGCTGACGCCCACGCTGCTGTACAACGCACAGTACGCCGTCGACGCCGGCGCCGACGTCCGCTTCGGCTACGTGCCCGCCGTGCCCGAGGCCTGGGACGGCGTGGTGCTCGACGTCTTCGCCACGAGCCACGACGCGGCCGTCGCCGACGACGCCTGCAGCCCGCTGCCGCCCGCCACGCCCGACCTGAGCAGCAAGATCGTCCTCATCCGCCGCGGCTCCTGCACCTTTGTCCAGAAGGCCTCCAACGCCGCCGCCAAGGGCGCCAGGTACATCATCGTCTACAACAACGTCGCCGGCGCCTTGTCCATCGACCTGTCCACCGTCCCGGGCGTGCTGGCCGGCGGCATGGTGACGTCCGACGTCGGCGAGGCCTGGGTCAGGGCCCTCCAGGCCGGCAAGAGGGTGACGCTCAAGATGGTGAGCCGCGAGAAGACGGACAGCCAGCTCATCGCCCTGCCCAACAACGTGACCGGCGGCGCCCTCAGCACCTTCACCACCTGGGGCCCGACCTGGGAGATGGACCTCAAGCCCCAGGTCGGCGCCCCCGGCGGCAACATCCTGTCCACGTACCCGCTGGCCCTCGGCGGCTACGCCGTGCTGTCGGGCACCTCGATGGCAACCCCCATCACGGCCGCCATCGTGGCCCTCGTCGCCCAGGTCCGCGGCACCTTCGATCCCGCCACCATCGAGAACCTCCTGTCGGCCAGTTCGAGGCCGCAGCGCTTCAACGACGGCGCCAGGTTCTACGACTTCCTCGCCCCGGCGGCCCAGCAGGGCGGCGGCCTCGTCCAGGCCTACGACGCGGCCTACGCCACTACGCTGCTCGAGCCCTCGGGTCTGTCCTTCAACGACACGGACCACTTCGCCGAGTCGCTCAAGTTCAAGCTCAGCAACCACGGCCAGCGGGAGATCACGTACAAGCTCTCCCACGTGCCCGCCGGCACCATGTACACGCTGGCCGAGGGCTCCATCTACCCGGGCCCCTTCCCCAACGCCCCCGTCGCCGGCGCCGCGACGCTCAAGCTCAGCGAGGACTCGGTCAAGGTCGCCCCCGGCGCGTCCGCCACCATCCGCGTCGCCGCCACGGCGCCCGCCGGCCTCGACGCCAAGCGCCTGGCCCTGTGGTCGGGCTGGGTCGCCGTCAACGGCTCCGACGGCACCTCGCTGTCCATCCCCTACCAGGGCCTCACGGGCTCGCTCCACCACTCCAAGGTCCTGGGCGCCAACGACACCTGGATCGCCCTCTCGACGGACAAGGACCTCACGCCCGTCGTCGCCAACACGACCTTTACCATCCCCGCGCCCGGCAACGCCACCGCCGGCACCGCCCTGCCCGCGCTCGTCGTCTCCCTGGCCCTCGGCTCGCCCCTCCTCCGCGCCGACATCGTGGCCCTGGCGACGCCCTCGCCCAAGAACCTGACCAAGGAGGTCTGGGGCGTCAAGACGATTGGCCAGCCGAACGGCTTCCCGGCCAAGTACAACACCCGCGGCCCCAGCCCCTACCCCTGGGACGGCCGCCTCGACTCGGGCAACTACGCGCCCCCCGGCATGTACAAGTTTGTCGTCCGCGCGCTGAGGATCTTTGGCGACGCCAAGGACAAGGCCGAGTACGACGTGAGCGAGTCGCCGGCGTTTCGGATCAAGTACGAGTAGGCACGCCGCATGAGCCCGAGAGCGAAGCTGGTAGCTGTAAGGATAGATGGACGAACATGAAAACTCCGTTCGTGTAAATAGCTTGGGCCAAAGATGGCCGATTTTACTAATGCCAGAACATTGTGCAAAGAAGTTATCCCGTCGCGGCTGTGTGTAGCCTACGCCTACCCGAATGTGGCACTAGAGCCACTCTGGAGCAATGTCGAGGCCCAGTCCTACGAGACGACGGCACCTCGGCAGATATCACGCCACGA
The DNA here is from genome assembly GCA_022114105.1 of Tolypocladium guangdongense. NCBI lineage: Eukaryota > Fungi > Ascomycota > Sordariomycetes > Hypocreales > Ophiocordycipitaceae > Tolypocladium > Tolypocladium guangdongense. Next base: position 1,868,309 of record NRQP01000001.1, on the reverse strand, counting down.
TGATGCCCGCGTTACTTGCCAAAGCAGACCATGACCTAGGGGTGGGATGAATAAAGAAACAACGGGGCTGTGTAATTTGATAATTACGCATTGTGCTTTGTTAGACCAGTGGTGTTGGTGTGCAGATGGTGCGTGGCATCCATCCGCGATTGGACGTCAGCACAAAGAGCGGCTGCGGGGTTGGGTAAGACGCGGCATGGAAAGTGCCACTGAATATGTTATTCTTCCTGTATTCAGCACGTCATTGGGTCTGCTTCAGCCGGCCATCCGCTCACCTTGCCTCTTTCACACTCTCCCATCCCTTCCACCAGACACCGGCATTGGCCGCCATGCACACCAGCACCATTGTCCTCGGTCTCGCAGCCCCCGCGGCGGCAGCCGTCGACCTCAACTCCGGCCCGATGCCAGAGCTCCATGCCCTTTTGCCTCGGCGCACGGGCGCGGCACGCCTTGCGGAGCGCCTGCCGAGCGTCTCTGCCACCGACGACGCCGGGCCTACGAGTACGCCGCCGCCCGAGATGCGCTCGGACCTTGCGGTCCATGTCGAGACGCCGCGTGGGTTCACTGTACCGCGGGTCTGAGGGGAGTACGAGGCACGACTTGCAGCTCTGGCGAGACTAGACGGGCAATGACGGGCAGTGGCGGTGCCTGAGACTGGCGTGGCGATCGGTGCTGTTGCTGCCGGGCGAGTTTTGTCTCCTGGGCGGACTGAAAGCCACGGGGGAGCAGCTTGCTGGCTCGCACAAGTTGCGCCCGTCGTGTCCAGGCTCGCATATCGCGGGCATTCCTCAGGCAGCGCAGAGCACTCAGAGACCAAGGGTCAAGTATACGTGTCGTCGATGGAGACCGACAATCTGTGGCCTTTGCATCAACCTACATAAACGAGTTAATACTACATTATAAAGACAAGGGCCCCGTTCGATGGAACCAAATAGCCAGGCAGAAGCCGCTAAAGCAGGGTGTCGTTCTTCAAGGCTCGTTTGGGCAAGCCGGCGACGGGCATGTTCTAGCTTCTGGGTGGGGTAATATGGGGTAACTTCGATAATTCCACAGCTTCGGAATGACCACGGCTCGGCTATTGCAGTGGTGCCTTGACAGGGACGACGTGCACGTGACCACCGGCGTGACATGCACCCACCCTTGCCCGCGCGGCGCTTTGTGAGGCTAGGCAGCAGCATTCTGCCCCTGGGTAGGGGTGCGCGTCGTCCCCGCGCCCCGGCACCCACCACAATGGGGCCGAGTTCCTGTTATCTACGTCCATGCAGCGCTGTTGGACCTCCGTTGCACAGGCAGCCAGATAACGTTCGACAACACGAGCGCCTCGGCCGGTGCAGACTATTTTCTTTCCGTGTTCCTCTCTGCGACTTGGAACCTGTCTGCGGCTGCAGCTACAGCGGGCGCTCTCGGCTTCAGTAACCCTCCCCTTCGTTGCATCGCCTCTGTACTACATCGGAGAGCCGACGCCGGCAATGTGCTTTGGCGAAGCCCTCGACCGCTAGAGCTCGCGGCTCGCTACTCTCATCGCGCTCCTGGCACCGTACACCCAAGAACCCGGCGCGCTGGTGACTGGACCTGATACACCACGGATTCGATTACCGCGACCCCCAACTGCTCACTTATACCACGGCTCACCACCCGGCTCACCACCACGGCTCACCATGGACTCCTTCCTGCCCATGGGCGGCTTCCAGCTGCCGTTCCAGCGCCGCCTCAGCCGCCTCTACAACGACACCAAAAAGTCGAGCGACTTCGTCAAGGACCCCGCCCCCAGCGAAGAGGACCCCGAGATCAAGGGCCTGCACCGCAAGCTCCGCATCCAAAAGGACCGCCTCGTCAGCTGGGGCCTCGAGTGGTCCGATCCCAACCAGTCCGCCGAGATCGACGAGTCCCTCTCCAAGGCCGGCCTCAGCGAGGTCGTCGGCAGCATCATGTCCACCATCAAGGACATCCTGGCCGAGGCAGAGCCCCTGTGGCTGAGCTCCAAGCGCATCGTCGAGGGCACCCGCACGTCGCCGGACCGAAAGCCGCCGCTGGTCCAGTGGGACAAGGGCCGCTTTGAGGATCTCGTTTGCGACCTGACTGCGTCCATCGACACCCTCTACGACCTGTCGCGCACCCGCTCGTCTGGCGCCGTGCCGCGCCGCATGTCCAAGACCACCTACAAGGCATCGTCGTCGGCCGACGAGTTCCGCCCATTCGAGTCGACTCGCATGCAGACGCCGCAGCACGTTGACCCTCAGACCCTGACGCACCTGCGGCCCGTGAAGCGCCATGACGGCCAAGCCCCCATCAGAGAGGTTGTCTTTATGAGCAAGACGGCCTACTCCGAGCTGACCCAAGGCACAACCCGCGAGCCGTGGGCGCCGCTTCTGCTCGAGTACGCCACTTTCGACTCCATCTACGCCACGACGGGAATCATGCCTCCCATGGCTCGTTTCGAGAAGCTGTCTGCCGGTCTCCAGCAAGACCCCCAACGCGCCCCTGGCACCTGGACCGGCTTGCCTCGTCTTCTGGGCTACTTTGAGGACATGGAGGGCTCGAGGCTGGGCCTTGTCTACCGGTTTCCGCCGTCTTTCAATGCTGTGTCTTTTGAGCCTCTCACTCAGAACCCGCTTTACAACCTTCCGACTCTAAGCGACCTCCTCTCCCGCCCGGACTCGGAGCCCCTGCTGGAGTGCAAGTTTAGACTCGCCTACAATCTCACAAACACCATCTTCGACATGCACGCCCGCGGCGTCACCCACGGCAACTTGATTGACAAGAACGTTTCGTTTTGCGATGCCACGACCAAGGAGAATGGAGTCGTCGACGGAACGGTTGACGTTCGACGCCCACTCGTCTCGTCGTTTGATCTGTTCACAGAGGGCGACTCCGTGGCCGACTTTTCGCTCTGGCGCCATCCGTTGGATCCTCGCACCGCGCAGACGTCTCCACTGACCAAGTCGACTGACGAGCGCGTCCTCGAGCTTTACTCGCTGGCCATGGTTCTGCTGTCAATTGGCCTGTGGACGAAGCTCGAGACTCTCGCCCCCGAACTTGCGACGACTCCAGTTGCCAGTTCTCTCTTTGAGCGACTTGCTGTCAAGTGCGGCAGCCTGTACGTGAAGGCTGTCCAGGCATGCTGGCAGGCCACCGACGAGGAGGCCTCGGGCAAAGCTGGTGGTGAAACCCTCCTCTCCGCCGTGCAGGTGCGCGTGAGCCGGTATCTCGAGGCGTGCTGCATCCTGGACGGCGTCAGCGGACTGGAGGAGCGACTGACCCAGGAGCTGCACAAAGCGGACTCTGGAAAGCGACAACCAGCCGGGCCGTCCATGGACAAGGATGTCAAGTCTCCGGTAAACTTCCCAAGCGATAGGAAGGTGTCGACCCAAGAGCCCCCCATCCCCAAGGAGCCGAGGAACATGGCCCCGGCGGATGTCGACGTTGATGGTAAGTCTCAGTCTCCCCAGATACAATATGCCACTCACTAATGCCTCACTAGATGTCCTCGGCAAGGCGGCCAAGTCGGAGACCAAGATGCGCCTCTATCCCCACGTTCCCCTCGCACCGGACATGGTTGAAAAGTGGAATACCATCCTCATGCCCCAGGTCAACCAGGCTCTTCGCCACTTTCATCGCAAACACCCCGAGTCTGTTGAGATTTCGCTCGAGTCGGTCGGGCCGAGCCCTCACAAGACGCAGCCAACAGTCTTGGTCGTCTGCACGTCGGTCGGCAAAGTCCGTGCCATCTTGATGAAGCGACTGGGCGACTTGTTTGACGGGACCACGGGTTTTGCTCTCAAGGTCTGCAGAGGCCACGTTGTTCGGTCGCGCAGGCAGACAAAGGCTGTCAAGAGATCCATGGCCAGCGCGAAACCGGCAGACCCAAACAAGCCTGACGCCGACGGCGGCGAGATCGACGCCGTCAACCCCGAGTACCAAGAGCAGCCTGGCAATGGGGCCAGCATCGGAGCCTGGATCGGGGACCGCCACTTGCCTCCAGTCAGCTTCGGTGGGTTGGTCATAGTTGACGACAAGCCCTACGGCATGACGGTGCATCACATGCTCGACGACCCGGATCGCGACCTTGGGCCGGCGGAAACCTTGCGCAGCAGCGCCATGCCTGACCGCGATTGGTATGCCGAATTCGCCGATGGGAGCAGCAGCGACGAAGACTTTGCCTATGAGCTGTCCGATACCGAGTCCGAACCGTACTCGGATAGCGATATTACGAGCGACTATGGCGACGACGAAGGCGAGGACGAGCCTGAGCCGGGGGACATTCCAGGCATCGAGCCTGGCTGTGGTGACGGCTACATCGTCACCCAGCCTGCCCTGGACGATGTGGAAGAGGGCTTCTACCCCTGCGCGGAAACCGAGGACGAAGACCACCTCGATTCTTTCAGCGTGGGCGAGGTGTTTGCATCGAGCGGCATCCGCCGCAAGCAGGCGAACGGCATGCTGCACGAGGTGGACTGGGCCTTGTTCAAGTTTGCCGACGGGCGGCTGCCAGAGGACAACTTTATCCCCCGAGCTTTGGAGGCGGCATCCTCACGGCGAGCGCGCCCTGGCAAGAAGGACGATGTGGCGCTGCTGCGTCCGACGACTGTGGCGCCGTCCTCCTCCCTCCCCGGCATGGAGGTCCAATGTATGGCCCGGACAAGCGGGCTGCAGACTGGCCAGATTCTGCCAGCTCTGACCAGCGTCAAAATCTACGGCCGCACGTCGCCCAGCCATACGTATCAGGTCACCAGTGTGCCGTTGGCCACCGAAGGGGACGCGGATCGCAAGGGCGGCATTCCCATGGGTATCCCTGGGGACAGCGGTGCCTGGGTGGTTGACCGCCACCACGGACAGCTCTGCGGGCATGTGTTGGCCTGGAGCCAACTGAAGCATGTTGCCTACATCTGTCCCATGGACGTTCTCCTCCTCGATGTCGCGCAGACCCTCGAGGCTACTGAGGTTAGACTCCCTGGCGGCGAGCCTGTCGTCACCATCGGCGAGTCAAACGAGTGCGCAAACTCGGGGAGAGAGGCTGCAGCTAAGGAACACGAAGACTTGGACGATCTTTTGGAAGAGGAGGAAGACGACGAGCCGCCGCCGCTCACGGAGACGGCGGCACGTGCGAACCGCTCACCAGCAAACGGCTCGTCGAGCATTCACAGCCTCAGCATGGGCAACCAGGGCTCCTCCAGCCCGATGCGGCTCGAGACCTCGAGCGAGCTTCGGGGGCTCGCGAGCAGGCTGGAGGACTTGAACATTGGCAGGAGCCAGCGGATTGGCGTCAGCTGAGGGCATGTGCATGGTGGAGGTGATGCGTTCATCATTTCTTGGGGAAAAAATGGAAACGGCGATTGTCGAATTCACTTAGCAGCGTTCAAGATGAAAAGTGTGTTAAGAAGGACTGGGAATCATTGGAGCGGGACTGCACCTCGGCGTTTGCTTGGTCCATAGGTATTCGAAGACGAACGGTTCATCGACATGATTACATGAAGTCGTCCTCCCAGTTGGCGTCTCGGTCCTGGTTGCTCGACGACGCCATATTCTCATCCGTAAACAGGTCGTCGTACGCATGGTCCTTTTGCCACTTCTTTTCCTTCCACTCCTGCGCCTGCCTGGCCTCTTCTTTCCGCTGCGGTCAACGACAACGTTAGCACGCGCTCCGATGTCGGGGTGTTGATGGGAGTGTGCCCGATGAACGCTCCTCTGCAGGCAGCGAGCATGAGAAAGGAGCTAGCGAAGGACTGGGGGAGGGCGTGAGGGAGGGAGGGGCGAGGCACTGACCCGTTGTTGCAGTTCTGCGTGGTCGCGCCGGCGCAGGTCCTTTATGTGGTCGTCGCGCTCGAGTTTCAGGTCGGGCTTCTTCTCGACCTTGGTCTTGTTGAGGCGGTTGACGATGGGGTTCTCCCGCTGGGCGACCAGCACACGCTTGACCTGCCGAACGTGTTCAGGGGAGAGGACGATAAAGAGCTGCCTGGAGGGGCTGAGGGGCTGATGTACCTTCCGCGGATCCTTGAAGCTGACCTGGCCGACATCCATGCTGCCATCTTTCTTGAGGTTAGACCAGGGCGTGTATATGATGGTGACGTTGTCTTTCTTGTTGCCTTCGATGGAGTTGGCCTTTGTTAGCTGGGCGAGGTCGGTGACGAGGTCTTCGGGGAGGGCGTCCCAGGACTGGCCCTCTTGCATGCGGAGGTAGATGTGCGCGCTGGAGAGCTTGTCGACGTGGAACTGAGGCTGGGCGTCAGTTAAGACCAGACAGCGACGTGCACAGAGAGATGTCACACCCTAGGTGAGATCAGTAACGAGCAGAGCATCCGGGCCGAGTCCGTTGGCGCTCACCAGACATCCTCCTCCCAGCCAAACTTGATCAGGTCCTCATCTGGTACATGTCAGGAGGCTGGGGGAAACGGTGCAGGTGTGCATGTTGCTCACTCTCAAACTTGTCTTTGCCGACGTAGATGAAGCCCGACGGCTCGACGACGCTCGACGTAAAGTAATACACCATTTTCCGATCTTCACCCCGCCACACGCTGGAGCGAGGATACTGGCCCGATGAAAACGCGGGGTTGGAGTTGCTGCGCGCTGTGCTGTACGAGGGCTTCAGCGCTGGCGACTTGAAGGGATCGTGAGAGGAGAAAATGGTGGTTGGCTGTTGGCTGTGGAGTACTTGATAGCTAGCAGACGGTGGACATGACTCGGCGCTAAGTGTGTGCATAGTGGGGCGCCTGCGATGGCGAGCAAGTACCGGCAGGCAATCCACGTGATTGATTGCTGGCCGCTCCCAATTTGGAGCAACAAAGTGGAACGAACGCTGCCATCTTCTCGTCCCCCGCTAACAACCTCGCTTCTCCATGCCTTCGTCTCACGACAGCCCCTGAAAGCTCTAAGGAGGGAGAAAGAAGCCAGAAGCCATTGGAATTGTTGAGACTCGAAAAGACAGGCTCTTTGACTCGGCAGACATCTCATCTGCCACGTCTCTCGCCTCTCGCCTCCCGGTCGTATTTCGCGCCCACCAGTTTCCTGTGGCCACAATCTCACCCCCGGCGCGAAATGATTCAGTTGGAACATTGTACGACTTGCCCTCTCGAGCCGCGCGCTGTGGATCGCAAGGGGCTGCTCCGGCGGTCCGAAATATGTCGACAGTCTCGTGGGACAACCCCAGACGTCAAGGCCCCGGGCGGTGACGTCTAATCCGGCCTTCGTCTCCTGGTCCAGGGCCGACTACTACGACAGAATGCTCACGATATCGCTTCACTGAATCAGCCTAATTTGTGCAAGATAACGCCGTCGCTTGTCAAGTTGGCCCAACGCTACCGTTTGCTCCCATCTTCGGCCGCCAACAGGTCTAACGCTCGTGGATCAGCTGAGCTGGGATACAGGGGGTTTGTGTCAACCATGGCCAGCTTGGCGCTTCTTCCCGCCCGATGCCACCTATAACAACGCTTCAAATCCACACAACTCAAACCACGGCCGTAGTCACATGCTGCCTCATGGCGACGAGGGCGGCATGGGGAGGCCTGCATCCCGAGCCCTGCGCATCAGGGAACGCTCTCCGGAGGCTGCAAACCCGTCAGCACTTTGACCGCCTGCTGCAATATGCCAAGTAGTCTTACATGGGCTCTCATGGGGAGTTTCGGCGTCGAGGACGGCAACGACCCTCGTCACGAGTTGCTCAACCAGTGTCGCTCCCGCAAAGTCTCCAGGCAAGAACTGGTAAATGTCCACGCGGATCGTGTACGCTCCCGGCTGCGTTATGGACAGGTCTGTAAAGGGAAACACAAACGACGCCGGAGCCGTACTGGACTGGGCAACTTCGAACCGGCTAGTGGCCTTTGTGCCCTCGAGGAAACCATCAACCACTGAGCCTTGTCGATCAAGAAGCACCGCGGTGGCAAAGTAGTCGACGTCGGGATCGCTCTCCCGGACCGAGTGCTCCACTACGACGGGCGGATACAGACATGCTCCAGCCTGTGTTCGCTTCGGGGGCTGGACGCCAATGGCGATGTCCACCATGATGCAGGGAGCGTGGTGCCGTTGTTGTGGATCGTGATGGTGAGTCCTCGGTGTGGACATGTAGCTGACTTCTGCCGGCATGGCGGCTCCTTGATATAGTGCCAAAAGACTACGCCGTGTGTTCCCTTGCACCCTCTCTCCGAGCACCTGGCTGAAGCGATGCCAGTTGTTGGCCTTACCGAGCGCAAAGCTTTAATCACCGACAGAGCCCACCGCAGATCGGCTTGCGGTGTCGGAGCAGCGAGAGCCCGCGATGACCCGACGTTTTTCGCAACAAGATAGGCGAGGCAGACGTGAGCGGGTGACGAGGGCCCCTGGCGGTGACGTACAAGAGGGGGCGAGTGGGCTTCCCGACGGCGAGCAGCAGGCGAGGGCAGAGCGCGATGAAGACCAACGAGACGACAGGCCGCGTCTTGGAGAGGTGAGCGGTCAGGGCCGCGTATATATCAGTGGTGTAACAGGGAGGCGTTCGGGCCGGCAGGCCAGATGCCCGGAAAGGGAAGCTTGCTCTCCCGGTATTGGTCGACGGGCCCGATACCATGCTGCGGAGACGACACGAACCGGCGCTCGTCGGACGAAGCCAGGCGACCATCAGCCCTGGTGATGCTGTCTCTCCCGCTGTCTTGGGCGCCGGAGCCAGGCCCTGGCCCCCTTCGTCTTCTCGCGCGACTGGCCAATGGCGGCGCGTACCAGCGTCGAGAGCAGCGACGCACGGTTCCAGCCCAGCGGATCGGGACGTCGATGCTGAGCGAGAGGACGGCCAGCGCTCGTCGCCTGCATCTCAGTAATGGAGAGGCGCTAGCCAAGGCTGACCTGTCACCTGCGGCGCCATCCCGGCGAGCCTGTCTCAGACGCGCGCGAGAGAGGCTTGGGAGTGAAGCGGCCGAGTGCCTCGACGGAGGGCATTCCACGGCCAGCCGGGCCAATTGGGATTGTGCCGGGGCTCGAGAGGAGCGAGCGAGCAGCTGGAGCGCGCAAAGAGATGACAGCTGTGCCCCCTCATTTCTCGCGAGGGAACAAGACAGTTTCGCTCCTCTCGATCGTGTGCTCTGCTCGCGACAATTACCCAATCAAACAATGACAGGAGGGTCGGGAAAAGCAACAACCAAGCCCGCAGCCCGGCTCGCCACAGATACTCGGTCGCGCAGAGCAGGCAATTAACACGGCCGGCCAAGCAACGCACGGCATGTGATGAATTGAAGAAGACGGAGCAGCCGGGGAGGCAGAGGCCCGCCTGCCTGGGCGCCGTGGCGCGCGCTACAGGGTTGGGATCTGATCCGACGTGCTGGTCCTTGCAGCGATTTGATGGCGGTGTTTCTTTTTTCAGATGACTGGCCTCGCGAGCTGTCATCTCTGGGCTGGCAAGGCTGGTGACGCTTGGCGACAGAGACGGCTGCTTGGCCTGAGGGGACGCTACGAGCATGAAGAGCTGAGATCCCCACCGAGATAAGCGAAAGGGCAGAGGCAAACCCCAGCTCCCCGGCTCCCTGGCGTGCCAGCGACGCTCGCGGGGACTTGGACGGATGTCTGGCCACCCGCCGGCCGTGGCGCGGTGAGACAGACATTGGGCGGGCAGATTTTTCCCATCCAGAGGCGTGTGAGAGCCGGTGCTCAGTTTTGAGAGCTGACAGCTGACGGACGAGACGGCGCGGAGCCTCGAACGGGGGGTGGCCGGATGGTGAGCGTGGCTTTGCGGTTGGAGAAGGCGGAAGCCGCAACATGCCCTTTGGCCACAGAACCACCACGAAGTTTGGTAAAAGCCGAAGTTGACAGAGGACTAGGCGCACTTTCAGAGTTTAGGCAGTGCATGCGCGAGCTGTGCCGGCCAGCAGCCATGAAGGTTAAAAGAAGACTAAAGCAGAGCTCGTGATATAAAGAGCCGGCGGCGTGTTGTTTAACTGGCAGCATCTGGTCACCTCCATTCTCGCGCACTCGATGTCGGCTCCAACGAAAGCAATTGTTGGCTCCCGGCATCGTCGATCCCTAACAACGCCACGCACGCCTCCCCGGACGTATACGATCACATATCAGCCACTCAACTCCTCTCGAGACCATCTCAACCGCCCATTTCGAAACAACCCCCATTTCACCCAGCTCTCAAGATCGGTCGCGCATCGCGGTTTCGTTTCCAAAGAAATAAGCTCAAGATGTGCCTGCTGCCTCCGATGGACGTGGTCTCTCTCAATGTGAGCCTTCCTGTCGCTCAGGAGGCTGTTGAACCGTTCGACCCGCCGATCCTCGTATCCGCGTTCGGGACGAGCTTCCCCGTCGACTCGGACGATCTATACCTAGCGAGGATTTGCTTGGACAAGGTTAACGGCATCACCATCACCCGGGCGAAAGAAAAGACGGAGTTGGTTGTCGAGGGCCAGCTCGAAGCAGGCCTCACTACCGAGTTGGACGGCATGCTCTTTTTCCTTTTTGATGGAAAGCCAGGAGACTTGAAGCCGCCGCAGCTGGCAGGCTGGACGGTTGGCCAGCGCTTTAGATTCGCCGTCCAAATCTTTGTCTGTCGCCTCAACTACCAGCCCCCAGGCCACTACTGGGGTGGAGAACAGCTCGTGGGCGAGGTGCTGACCCATGAAATCGCGTCCGTTAACCACTGGACGATCCGGGCAAACCCAGCGATAATGGGGCCCGACCGCCAGCTTTCGGAAGCGGTTGCAGGGATGCGTGTCACCAATCCATCGGTGGACCTGGAGGAGATGAAGGAACGGTATCCCAGGCGAGGTCAACACGTCGACGCCACCAAGGGCCCGTGGAGAACTCTGGCTCGGGGGCCCTGAGTGTTTCATACCGTGCACATCGCAAGCTTTCGCGAAGACATTCTGTTCCCATGGTACAGCCGACTGCATCCATGTTCGAGCCAGAACCATCGTCATGTCGAGGGACTCCCCGTGGACGCCGAGATTGAAATCGTCGACGACTTCTTTACGGCGTCCTCGCCCTTCGCCATGGTGCGGCGCCGAGGCCCAGGAGCAAAACGTCAAGTGGATGCGCTGCGACCCGGACGGCAAGGACATGCTGTGGGAGAAGGGCTTCATGACGACGTTTCGGCCGTAAAGTGTTGGATGGCCAAGGCTGGAGTGATCGGAGATTAGACCTCTAAAAGGAGGCTCGTTGGTCAGGCTGGACATGCTTGTCAGTTATGAGGGCGCCCCGGATGGTGTCCCGGACTTGTTTTCTTTGTCGGCATATTGATAATTGGGTAGGGCAATGCGGATGACGCCGCTGGTACGGGGTATTATGTACGAGTACGAGCACCTCGTCAATGCATTCATCGGAACACGAGACGATGCTGTGTGGTCGGAACTTCGGGCCGGCAGCAGGGCTCCGGACCGGGAGCTCCGATGACGGCGCCGGCCGCCCGGAGCACGTCCGCCGGTCCAACCAAGAAGCGAGGGAACAGGATCGCAAGAGGCGACAGCAGCCGTCGACCATTGTTGCAACGCTGCCGAGACAACTCGCGACATCGACGCTAATGAAGTACAGACTACGAGTGCTCACTGCAGCATCTGCCCCGCCATGGCGGGGTTCTCCAGGTCTGCCGCGTCGTCACGTCACGTCACCGTCTGTCCAATCCGCCCGCCGTCGCTTGCTTGGGGCCCCAATGGGGCAGGACTGCGGAGTGGTTGGAGCGGGCAATGGATATCGCCGCGTGTGTCTGCATGGCCCGCGGGCTTGGGCTCGGGCTTGGGCGTGGGCTCGGGGCAACTGGCAGCTCGACGGCCCAGCGGCTGGTGCCACATCGTCTCGTGCCTCGGCGTCTCCTCTGTTCCCCTCCATCGACGACCCGCCTTCGACCAGCCATCGCCGGATGCACTCGTCCTCTTCCGGCACCACGCACACGCACACTGAATCCGGTCTGCCGTCATAGCTCGTCCCGTCCCTGGAGATCGACATCTCGCCTCCCCGCACATCCAGAGCACCCCCATCCCGCCGCCGCCGCCGCCGCCGCCTCCGCCACGATGGTCGCGCAAGACTTCGAGGCCGTCCTCAGAGGCAAATACCCAGCCAAGGCGCACGCCAAGCGCGTCGTCGACATCCTCCGCAGCAAGGCCCCCGGCGCCAACGGCGTCCTCTACCTCGAGGGCCGCATGACCAAGCTGCAGGAGGACAATGACTCCCCCGAACACTTCCGGTACGTCTGCGCCTCCATGTCCCTGCAGCGCGTGGGGGACCCGCTAACATCGCACAGCCAGCGACGGTACTTTTACTACCTCACCGGCTGCAACCTCGCCGACTGCCACTTCGCCTACGACATCGCGTCCTCCAAGTCCGTCCTCTTCATCCCGCCCATCGACCCCGACGATGTCATCTGGTCCGGCCTCCCCGTCAGCGTCGACGACGCCCTCGCGCGGTACGACGTCGACGAGGTTAAGTTCAACAACCAGGTCAACGCGACCCTCACCCACCTGGCGACCCAGAGCCCCACGTCGACCGTCTTCGCCCTCGCCGGCCAGGTCTCGGACAACATCACCTTCCTCGAGTTCGCCAACACGGACTTTGCGGCCCTCAAGGGCGCCATCGAGCTGTCGCGCGTGGCCAAGGACGAGTTCGAGGTGGCCATGATCCGCAAGGCGAACCACATCTCGAGCCTGGCGCACAAGGCCGTCGTCCGGCGGGCCCGGTCGGCCGGGTACGAGCGCGAGCTCGAGGCTGCCTTTCTGGATGTCTGCGTTGCCCACGGCGCAAAGGAGATGGCCTACCACCCGATCCTCGCTGGCGGAAAGGCCGCGGCGACGCTGCACTACGTGGACAACAACGCGCCGCTCAAGGGCAAGCTGAATGTCCTGGTAGACGCCGGCGCCGAGTGGGACAACTACGCGTCTGACATCGTCGGTTGAGCCTCTGCAGTCTATGCGCTCGTCGCGGCTTTGCTAATGCATCCCAGACCAGGACCTTTCCGCTGAGCGGCAAGTTCACCAAGGAGTCGAGGCAGATCTACGACATCGTCTACAAGATGCAGACGGACTGCACCGAGATGATCAAGGCCGGCATGCTCTGGGACGACATCCACCTGCACGCGCACAAGATTGCCATTGACGGGCTGCTGGCGCTCGGGATCCTCAGGGGCGACAGCAAGAAGATCCTCGACGCGCGGACGAGCGCCGCCTTCTTCCCCCATGGCCTGGGCCACTACCTCGGCCTCGACACGCACGACGTCGGCGGCAACCCGAACCGCCACGACAAGGACACGCTGTTCCGGTACCTGCGGCTGCGCGGCCGCATCCCCGCGGGCAGCGTCGTCACCGTCGAGCCTGGTGTAAGCGCCCCGGCGTCCTGTTGTCTGAGCTGCGTACTGACTCTGCAGGTGTACTTTTGCGAGTTCATCATCAAGCCGTACCTCGACGACCCCGTCCACGGCAAGTACATTGACGCTGCCGTGCTGGACAGGTACTGGGATGTTGGTGGTGTTCGGTGAGTGTCGCGGTGCCGGAAGCCATGTGTGAAAGCTGGCAGCTGACCCTTGAACTTGCAGCATCGAGGACAACATTCTCGTCACGGAGACTGGCTACGAAAACCTGACGCCGGCCGCCAAGCAGGCCAGCGAGATCGAGGCCATCTTTTCGGCCAGCTGAGGGCGGTCCGTAGAGACAATGACAAAATGAATGTATTCCTTTGAGCGAATGGCCCGCGTAACACATGAGCTCTATAAATAGAGCCGCAGAGATGAAACGTTGAGCGGCTGTATAAGCGCCCTGGAGTGTCACGAGGGCTCGATGCGCCCCTGAATGCCTTTGAGCTGGTTCCTTTCATGGCAAATGAGACGCTTCGCCTCGTACAGTGCAATGCCAGGGGGTTTGACTACCTGCACAGTACAGCTAATTTGACCTCGTCGGCCATCACAGCTTCTTTGATCTTCCCCAGCCCAAACATGGCCATTTGCATTTATCTCTTCGTCTACAGAGTACTTCGCACCTAGTATGCTCCCACTACCGAGCTAGCGATCGCAGCATGGCGCCATCAACGAGCCGCTCCCCCAATGGATCCAGCCTTGTTCCTCACCGGCAGCCCCTGCGACCAAGCAGATCGGCAACGCAGCTGCGCAACGCCCAGGAGCAGCCGAAGCCTCCAGGATTCAACGCGTCTCAGCCATGGCCCGTCGACTTTGTCGTTGACGAGCTGCCCCCTCCGGACGCTCCGTTCGCGCCGGGCTCCAACCGGGAGCTGCGCCGGGTCCAGAGCTCATCTGCCCTGTCCGTAGGCGGCGCATCTACCGCCAGCTTGAGGCCCAAGGAACCCTCCAAGTGGAAGACCGCGCTCGGGGAAGCACAGTATGTCGCCGGCGGCCTCGTCAGCAGACCGGCCGAGTCGACGCGGCACTGCACCATCATCCGCCACTCGCACGCCCTCGTCTGGTACCGCGGCCCGTCGACGGCCGTGTCCATGACGGTGCTCTCCGACGAGCCGCTGCCGGCGACCAGGACGGTGTGGCTGCAGGAAAAGGGCTACTCCGGCAGCGTGGGCATGACCGTCAAGGCGTTGATGGGGTCGACGGCGAGCTGGCTCGACGTCACGCCCGCGCGGCAGGCTCAGCCGGAGCATCTGCCTGCGGCGGATGAACGGGGCATCCAACGAGATCTTAAAAGGTTCGCCAAAAAGGCGTCGGGGAGGCTGAAAGGCCACATCCCCCGAGAGACGCACGTGGTCCGCATCCCCGCCACGGCCACCGACGGCTACTTTCGACTGGTCCTGTGCGCAAGCGAGGATGGCAAGAAGGTCCTCTGCGGCAGCCCCGTCTTTCGGATCGCAAGCACATCGACGGACGCGGCCGTCGTCCGCGGCGCCAGCCTGAGCACCATGCCGCTCGAGGTTGGCGTCAAGGTCGCCACCACGATCGGCCAGCAGGTGGCCAAAAAGTACGCCGGCGTTGCGGGCGCGGTTGTGCAGAACAGGGCCGCCAAGGTGGCCAAGAATGCCGCGGTGAAGCGGGCTGGGCAGGCCGTCTATCGGGGATACCGCAACGTTGGCCTGGCCGACGCTGTGGAGGAGAGCTGGCGGAAGAACAAGCCGGGGAGATACGACCAACTCGTCGACGGGCGGCTGCTGGAGCCGCCCATCGCCATCATCGGGTCCGACGCGGGGCCCGAGGCGCCGTTTCCGCTCAAGTTTGAGGGGAGAGTCGCGAAGGCCAGCGGAATGTCCACGGCCGAGCTGGGGTTTCCGACTGCGAATCTCCGAGGCGTCCCGGAGACGATCAAGACGCGACTCGGCGGTGTTTTCGCTGCATGGGCCATGGTTCTGCCCGCCAAAGGCCTCGAAGACATGTCCCACGACTGGCACGAAGCCGTCGTGACGATTGCACCGCCGCGAGGCGCGCCACCCAGGGTCGCCATGGACAACGGCGTCGCGGTCCACATCGCATACGACTTTGACGGCGCCGCATTCTTCGGCGCCAGACTCAAGGTCCTGCTGATGGGCTACCTGCACCCGTCCGCGGCGAGCGGCGGCCCGGAGGAGCTAGCAGGCGAGCACGCCCAAGACGTCATGACGGCGCTGGCGAGCCTCGGGCGGGACAGCTGGATGCCCCACGAGATTGTCGCCAGGATGGAGACGCTCAAGAGCGAGCGGAGCTTGTCGGACCGGCTGGACGAGGCGACGGGCAAGGTGCAGCAGCACGTGGATCGGATCCCGCTGCACTGGGCGGGCGTGAGGTCCGAGTCTGGCACGATGAGGGATCAGGTGCACGGACGCGGTGGGCTGTGGGTTTCAAGGTGAGATTATGCAGGAGGGCATCTGTACTCGTATAGCGCATGAAGCAGCGGCGATTTGAAGACAGTGTTGCGAGTTGCCATCGAATAGCAAGGCAATGCAGCAGTACCGTTCCGTGGATGTACACCATGTGGAAACGGATGGCACGGCACCGACGACACCCCTTTGCACTGTTGCATTCCAGCAATTCTATTGTCAGGAATTGTGGGTTTCGTTATTGTGGCCGTTGGCTGGGCATTGTTTCGGCTCGGCGTTGGTGGGATGGTTGCGCGTGTTGGTTGGCGGCGCGTGAGTGCTTCATCTGGGGCCTCTCAGGTACAAGGACAGTACTGCACATTGCATCGGGTACTGTGGCGATCCTAGCGGCAGGCCCTGGATTCAGATCAAAGCCAATCCATGTGGTGCGCGTGTCGTGTCTTGGCAATCTGTCACCGCGTCTACATTGTTGTCCGCTCAAGTCATCATGGTGTCTTTGTAGCCCGACAAGGTCCATCACAGCTGTAACAAAGAAAGAATGCACATGTCATCAGTGCGACATTCCACTTTGTTCCCGGCCACTGGCTTACACGCAGGTTTGCATTCTTCGCGTCCGGCGAGCCTCGGCCGGATTCCGCCCCAGGCAGCGCCCGCACTTGACGCCGCTGCCGTTGGCTTCAGCGGCGGCCTCATGCCTCCAGTTCAGGCTCGCGCGGACAACCGTCTTGATGGCCTCGATGTACCGCCCCGCGGCGTCGATGGCCGCCTGCGTGGGCATGCCGCGGCGCTCGCGGACGGCGACCATGCTGTGCGGCACGCCTTCGGACTGCTGCGCGCGTCAGCGACGCGGCGGGATACGCACCCTTTCTTTGAGGTGGGACAGGATGTCGTTGGAGCTGCGGGATCCGCCAGAGCCGGTCGTGCGTGGGGAGGTGCAACGCACATGGACACCATCCGCGCCCAGTGTCTCGAGCTCTTGGCGTACGGGGCCGTCAAACACCTCGTCGGGGGGCTTGATGCCGTGCGCGTACTCGACGAGCTGGTAGAGCGGAGTGGCGGACGCTGATTTCCGTCGGATCTCGACCATCTCGTAGAGGGGCGGGCTGCGCTCGGCGAACAAGGCGTCAACATCTGGAGACGGTGATGGGAGATTCGTTTGATGCCAGGACAACGCGAAAGATGGAAGCCGAGTTGGCTTGCTTTTCGTTCCTGGGCGGGCCAATGCGTAAACCCGGGTTCGCCAGGGAATGCCCAAGGCGACGCAGGGCGCTCGTGCCCCGGCCGTTTGATATCAACACGAGTCAAGGCTCAACCAGCCATGCGTGTCTTCGCCGTCTGAGATATCGCAAGCAGCATGGGCGTCATTCGCATCCAACAACACAATGACTGCCGGTCGGTGACGGCGGGAAGAAAGTCGTCAAAGTGTTGGCAGGCCAGTGTGTTGGCAGTGTTCCATCACCTCCGGGATCCTGCGAGTTTTCCATCGAGCTCTTCCTTCTTCCGAGACAGCCGGCAGCTGCCAACACCGTATATTCGACGTCCTTTGCACTACATCCGATGTCGACCATCGCCTTTGCCGAAACATGGACCGCGGGGAGTTGGACATGGGCAACCGCGCGAGTCTGCAGTTTCAGCGTAACCGTCAGCTGCGTCGACCTTTGCAGTGAGGTTTACCTGGAGACTTAACACGGATTCAGCTTCGTCGGTCGGCGTGCCTGGAACCGGACCCTCAGGGTTAGGGTTATTAGTTAGGCCGCTGCACGAGCCGGCCGTGACGCCCACTGGGTCGCGCGCGCCCCGGCCCCACCCAGCGCCTGAGCCCCGCGCTGGACGCCGCCGCCGAGGCCCACCGCCGCTCCGCGCAGCCGTGCAGGGCGAGTCGGGCCCGGCCGGCGGGTCGGTCAAGGACTCCAAGTACGTCCCGCCGGTGGAGGCGCCCTGCCGGCCGTCGTGCCGGGGCCTGCGGCGCTGCTGCCCAGCCCCTAGCCGGGGCTGCGCGCGTTTCCGGGGGCGGAACCCTCGGCCGCCGGGGTCGCTCGAGATTGCCCCATCGTACGACCGCCACCCTGGCGCGCCCAGGGCGCCGTGGCGCTTGCCTGCGGCGTCAGCCATGTCCGCCACGCAGCGGCTAGCCCATCGGCTCCCCCAACGACATCAGCCGACTTCAGCCAATATCCAGCGCTAGCGCCCACCACCCAACAATCGAACTCGCACGATTGTCTCCTGACCGCTTCACCGCCAGAGCTGATGGCCCTCCCGCGGCATTCACGGCACCGTCGGGGGCAATGTCGTGACCGCCGCTTCGCCCAACGTCTCCCTTTGAGCTGGCGTCGGGGCCACGAGACCCGAGGCCTGCAGCACAAACGGTCGCGTCCCCCGTGATCCGACGCCGATGCGGGGGCCGGCGATGCGGGGCCGACGGTGCGGGGTGCCATGGTTCTCTGCAACGGTATTGCTTTTCCCCAGCCACGCCTCGTGTCTCAGATCGGCGGCGCTCGCTGAGTCCGGGGTGTATGAATAGTACTCGCAACATCCGGGCGCCGTCTCAGTGCGCACTGTGATGATGCATCAGCAGCACGTCACCCGAGGAAGCCGCCCGTGAGATGGTCAATGTCCTTTAGCCTGCTATCTGTCGTGTTTGCCTTTGCCTCATACTGCCAAAACGCTCCAAAACTTAACGTATGCGATTCTTCTCCCGCGAAGCCATCCCGTGTGCCGGAATCGTCACCGCCCTAACCTCCCTCCTCGCCAGTCGGCGGTTCCGTTCCCAAAATCATTAAACTTTTCGCCGAACCTCAACCTCCTGCTCGTCATGGTTCCGGCCGAGCCAACGAAAACAAGCACAACGCAGAGAAAACCAATGCCGGCTTTTGCCCCATGTCCGGATGCAAAGAGTTCAGTTCCCAAGTTCCCTAACGCCGAGCAACCTGTCCCATCCGCCAACGCTTGCAAAATCCATGGGAAAACGTAATTTCTCTCTCCGCCCTGAGAGAGGCAAAAGCACAGACCGTGCTTGGCTGATGTGTCCGCATTGCCCCGGGCAAGCGGCTAGGGGAAACGTCTGTCGGAGCCCGAGCCGGCCTCTTCACCCTCCTTCGGCTTCTAGCCTCGGATGGCCGTGGCCGCCTGCGTCTCCGTGGTCCAGGGGAACCTCTCGGGCAGCGGCTGGCTGTGGCACGACACGCCCGTCGACAGCTGGCCGTTTCCGTTGTTGTTGGAAAGGCCTTGCATCGTCGGCGTCCCGGGGGGCGTTTCTGCCACCAACGATGGGAAGTAAGAGTTCGCATCCTGAAGGCGAATCGAGTGCCGTAGCGCCGTCGTGCGGCTTCCAGAGCCCACGGCGGCCCCCTGAGCAGCTCCCAACACGCTTTCACCGTGCGGTCCGTCAAAGGCCCCGCCTTTCAAGGCACCATCCTTAATCGTGGGGCTCGATTGCTTGGAGCCAAACTAGACCGCCGATATCTGTCAGTAAAGCTCTTCTCCTTCTCTTGTCGCTCGACAGTGAAGCCGCCCGACCATGCCCGCGCGGAGCCGTCGGCATCAGGCCGTCGCAGGGGGCTCGGCAGGGTTGAGGTGCAGCCCAGGGGTACGTACAAAGCAATACTTATTGACGAGTTCCTCGTATGAAGCGCTGGGGAGGCCCGGGTTGGGGTTGGGCGATCCGTTGGGGGGTTGCCCGGTGCTGGCGTCGGGCGACTCCGTGGCCGGCACGCCCAGCGCCGACTCGAGGCCGCGGACGTTCCGCTTCATATACAGCGCGTCCTTGTCCTTGCCTATCGAGTCCTTGGCGGCCTGCATGGCGGCGCTGAGCGAGGCGCCAAAGTCGTAGCGGTTGGAAAAGGCGGCGCCGCTCGGCGACGCGAGGTCTCGGGCGATGTTGTCGCTGCCTAGGTTGGCCGTCGACTTGGTCTTGAGGCGCAGGCTGGTTGGGCCCGACTCGCCGAGGTACTCGTGGATGGGCTGGTCAAAGTTGAACTTGTCGGGGTCCTTGCCGAAGGCGTCCAGCGACGCGGGCATCGACACCGGGCGAATGGCGCAGCCAGCGTGTTGCCTGCGGCTGCTGCGAGGTAGGCCGCCGTTCGTGGACCGCGACGCGGCACCCTGCAACTTGTTCTTACCATTCTGCGGCAGGTGCTTCTTCCTGAAGTCGACCTGGAAGTTGACCGAGTCGTTGTTGTCCCAGAACTCTTGGCCGCTGACCGAGTAGCGGATGCAGAAGAACAGCGTCTTGGACTCGAGGTGCGCCATGTCGGAGAGCTTGATGGCGAAGGTGAAGCGGTCATGCGCCAGTGGCGTGTCCTGGGGGCGGATCCCGTGGCTGTACTCGGCGCTGATCTCCGAGACCGTCTTCCAGTAGTCGAGCGTGAAGCGGCACGTGAC
This sequence comes from Tolypocladium guangdongense, assembly GCA_022114105.1. Lineage (NCBI taxonomy): Eukaryota > Fungi > Ascomycota > Sordariomycetes > Hypocreales > Ophiocordycipitaceae > Tolypocladium > Tolypocladium guangdongense. Next base: position 1,848,242 of record NRQP01000001.1, on the reverse strand, counting down.
TTGCTTGTGGAAGGCGAGGTTGGCCACGGCGATGGACCCGAGCAACGACTTTTGGTCAGCCGAGAGCCACACCCTCTCCAGCCGGACCGGCAGCGCCTTGCGGACGTGGTTGTCGTGGGGGAAGTTGGTGGTGACCAGCTCCCACTCAAAGGGGGGCGACCGCACACTGGACTTGGCGTCGCCGGGGAAGGGATACTCGCCGTCGCTCTCGTAGTTCTCCGCCGGCGAGGACCCGGCGCTAACGGCGAGGGGGCGATCGACCTGGAGGAAGTGCCGTACGTGCTCCAGGTGAGAGTCGAAGTGAACGGCCTTGGAGAAGACGGGCGTGCCGGGCATGCTCGAGGGCCGCCGGTGCGAGGCACGAAGGGCGGGGCGGACGAGCTCACCCGACTTTTTGCGCACCATCTGCGGCTTGTACTTGAGATCCTCGTCACTCTCCTCGGAGCCCGTGAAGGAGTTGTCGGCCGACTTGGGGGCGGCCACACTCGGCTCCGTCGCAGATCGGGCGTGACCGACCCTGCGCCCGCCCCTGGGGAGCTGGACGAGGTCGGCGGCGCTGAAGCAAGCACGCATGCCTCGAGCGGCCTCGTCTCGCTCTGCGCCATCCGAGGCGCCGGGCGGCGGCGGCGAAGGCGTCCGGGGTTGGGGGATCAGGCTGACGGCGTCCCTCAGGTCCTGGAGCGCGTCCAGGCTGCGTTGGCGCCTCCCTGGGGGCTCGTCGTCATCGCTCCCCGACGAAGCCGAGGGCGGGGGGGAGACGATGGCGCCCTTGGGGATGAGTTCGCGCTGATCCAGGGGCGGAGGGGGCGACTGCCGCACACTGCCCCCCAAGCCGGCCGCGGCACTCCTCAGGCCCTCGGAGCCGTCCACGGCCGCGGGGGGCCCGGCCAGCGCGTCATTGGTGGTGGTTACGGAGGGGGTTCGGCGGTGCTTGTTGAGGTACGAGGCGGAGCGAGGCAGCGACGGTCGCGGCCCAGACTGGAAGGACGAGCGGCGGCTCGCATCAGGCGACGCGGGGGCTGAAGAAGCGGGCGATCGGTGCGAGGAGTGGCGTGTAAGGCATCCCAAACAAGGACACGCCGGGCGAGACGAATTGTCGAGGCTGCAGCGAGACGAAGGGATCAAGAACCAGCGCGTGCGGGGCGACGGCGGCTGGGACGACGAGTCCGAGGTCTTGACTGCGTGCGAATCAATTCATAGGGGTTGAGGGTGCTAGGTGGAGGGCGGATGAAAATGTCTGGATAGGTAGGCGCAATGTCAGCAAGCATGCCGTGTACAAAAACGCAGCTGAGGGACGGGGCGGGTCGATGAGGGATGGGATGCACCATGGCGTTGTTGGTCAGAACAAGGCCATTGAGCACCTTGAAATGGCGGCGCCGCGTTTTCCCCCGTGCCACGATGCCGGTGGCGAGATGGAGCAAGCAACTTACGTCGAGGGGGGCAGGAGGGTGGCGGACGTCCGGATGCAGCCTCACGAACGCGTACTCGGGCAATATTCCAGCAACCGAGCAGGACGAGAGAGCAGGCAGGACCGGGCTGGCGGGCGAGGCAGGACGCAGCGAGCTCAACCGACTAGGCCAAGGAGAGAGAGAATACAAGGAGGAGGAGGACGAGGAGAAGCAGCAGAGGAAGAAGGCGGAGGAGAGCAGTGAAAGTCGGCAGGAAACGCACGACGTCACTGGGGACACTCCCTTTCCGTCGATGCTGGTCGTCAAGGGTTGTCTGGGCCGCGAGCTGCTCGACGGCCGCGTCTCGACAGGCCTCGGCGTCGATTCGCAAGGAGATGTGCGTCCTGGTCTCTGCGAGAGAGGGTGAGAGGCGAGAAGGCGAAGCCGTTGCGGACGGGGCGGGGAGCGCTTGGTTTTGCCTTTCGGCGGCGGCGGATGGCGGATGGCGCTTCAACGGCCTCGAAGCAAGCAGGGGGGTGCGAGCCATGGCAAGGGAGGGTGGAGGCCATGGGGGAGATGGAGGTCCGGGCCCGGCTCCACGGCCTCTCCCTGGTGGCACGGAGGAGCGGTGCTCCGCACGCGCAGGTCCTACAGTGCAACGGGGCCAGGGGCCCGATGCCGCGCAGAAAGCGTGTGTTGAGGCGCTTGAAGGTTCTGGCGTGCCTGCGAGGCCGTACGAGAGGCGCTGGGCTGCTGCTCTTTGGTGGGGCTGGCCGCGAAGTATCGACGATCGGGGCCGGGGGCTGCGTCGCTGATGGGCTGTTGTTGGAAGCCCCATGGCCTCATGGCCCCATGCATGGCTTGAGTGTGGCTTGCATTGGCGGCATGCCTCGCGGCGCATGAGAACCGCACCAAGCCACACGACGAACACCGCTCGAGCGGCGGCCCAGGGGCGGCGGAGGGCGGCGCTCGCGCGGTGCTGTGGCGAGGATCCGCGCCGCAAATGCGTTGCCCGTGCAGCCACGCAGGCTCTCACCAGGCCGCGGCCGGCGAGGCAACCGCGACAGATAGATAACGCGGTGCCACGGCGCGGCGTGACGCACGCATGGGCGGCTCAGGGACCGTTGCAGCGTCTGCAGAGGCCCCGAGGACAGCCCAATGGAAGCCGGCGGGCGTATCTGTCCCGAGGCGCGACGGGGGCCTTGCGCCGGGCACATCAACCACCTCGACCCGTCGTGCCACGGCCTCGCGGTCACGGCAGCCATGGACCGCGCACACGCCGTCGTCTCGCCCAACGTGCAAAATCTTCCGCGCAGCTCGGCGCATCGACAAGCGAGCCGTTGGCGCCGGAGGGGCCATGCCTCGCTAGCGCCACGCCCCGGCGAGGAGAAAGCGCCCGCTGCAAGCTTTGCGCGACGAGGCGCCGACAGTGCGTGCTCGCCGCCAAGGCACTGGGCCATCTGCCCAGCGTCCAGGACCCCGTCGCGACGATGCCGTTGCCTGCCGCTGCTGCTTGCCCTCGAGTACGAAACGGGCCTGGCCCGCACAATGACGTGCCGTGCTCGCGCCGTCGTCGTGGAGCCCGTCAACGCCGCCAACCTGAGACGCGGCACCTTCCAGCAGCATCGCGGCACCCGCCATCCGTATTACCTATCTGCCGATAAGAGCACCAGGCCAGGAGAGGCGAAACTCCTCCCCGCCGTTGGGGGAGAACCGTCAACCGACAGTAACTTTGCGCCACCCCGAGACCGGCTCCTGCGCTATTGCTCGTACTCGGTACGGAGGTACCCCGGCAGTCTGGTGCTTATCACTTCGTGACGCTGCTCCTAGGAGATTCGAATATCTCAGGGATGCGGGCCACGCCGCCACCCGGAGACGCTGTTTCGCCCTCGCGAAGCCCTACGAGTACGTACTCGTATGTACTCGTAATCCCCCGCGGCAGCACGTTGATCCCATCGCCACTTGCAGCGCTCGTCGCATGGATGCCTACTCGTTCTGCAACTTGAGACTCGCAGGCGGCGGCTCGTCGTATCTGCAACTCGGTGACTCTTGCCGCCTCAGCAGAGAATCCTCCCCAAACCCAAGATAAGGATGGATCCCGCATGGGTCAGGGCTGGGTATTGCTTATTAGAGCTCTTCTCAAAACTGGTGGGGCCAGCCACGTCGGTGCTGATTCGGGATGCTTGGGCCTCGGAGCCGGCCATGACTGTCGTCGTTTCCGAAAATCCGTCCGCCAGTCCCATGCCGCAGACTGGCTCTGCATGCTAGCCCCAGGATATGTCGATACTCGTATGTATGCGAGCTGCTCGTACGTACGTGGCTTGTGTTGCTGTCCAGCTGCCGAGGCGTCAAGTCTGCGTCCAGCCATGATGCTTAGCTCGAGGAAGTCGAGGACCGGTGACAGGGATCGAGCTGCAGGCTTCACAGCCGCATCGTATTGGACGCTGCACCATGTCGGTATCAAGGGCAGGAACATGAACATGTCTTGTTGTCGTCGGCTTTGGAACCCCCACGGCAGGGATTGGACGGCTCCTCCGCCAACGTCGAATCGACGCTCTCGGCAAACCTGGAGTTGCTCCATCGAGGCCGGTTCAACCGACACCCAACCCAGCAAGCCTGTTCCCACGAGTACATAATACAGGCGTGCAACTACAGAGCACCAACCGCAGCCCGCGCCGTGCTAGGTCTCGATGGCAACGGCAAATCTCCATCCCAACAGATTTCGCTCTGGGTGTGCACACCACCCCGTGCTCTTGACCAGCCAGCGCGCCCGTTGCACGCCGACGTCTCTGCAGCTCATTCAACTCCGTGATGCCGGCCGCAGCAACCGGCCCACCAGCCACAAGTGGTTGCTTACCTAGGTACATGGCCCCAGTGGAGCAGGCGGGAGGGAGCGCTTTCGCAAAATTGCTCCACTGCCACCCCTCGCGCAGCACAGACTCAGCGAAGACGGCAACTCGGTAGCATCGAGAATCCAACTTGTGGGCTCTGGGCCTGCAAGCACATGATGCTGCTGCAGGAGAGCCGGCGGGTGAACGGGTGTGACATTCCAGACTCGACTGCAACGGCGGAAATGGTGGCTCATTCTGGCAACGCCAAGGCTGCCGCTGCCGGTCCGGCTGTGTCCCTTCATCTTGGCGGCTCGTTCTATTGACTCGCGTAGTTTCACGACGACGCGCTCAGGAGGCTCGTCAACAGCCTTGCGGCTGAGCCGGCGATCAACTAGTCGGCTGGCGTTGTTGTCTTGCCGCCAGAGCGCTCAGACTTTGGCAACCACTTTGGCAACCGGCGGCATCTTCACAACAGCCTCGACGTTCCAGTGCAATTGACTCGGCTGCGTCTACGAGCACCCCAAAGTCTCGCTCAACCGCGAGCCAAGCGGCCCGTGATTGCGCTGCCATGCAGCCCCTCGCGTCGCAGCCCGCCAGCAGGCGCTGGTTGGGCGGCGACTCAACACCACCTCGCCCAGCGGTCGCCATCTCGATGATACCGTGCGGGCCTTGTCCATGATTGGCCGGCGCGCGCCTGGTACGATCAATTCCTCAACCCCCCTGTGCGGCTTCTGGCGCTAGCAGGGGAGGCTGCACCTCGACTTGCATGGATGGAACAGGCCAAGGCCAAGGGGGCAAATTTGCATCAGCTCTGGCTCCAAACGATGCGCGGGGGGAGCTGCATGTCAAATTGGTTCGACCGGCTGGTCTCGCGAGGCTTGCCGATCCGACGAGCTGCAGCTTCAATCCGGCGAAGCCGCCAACAGCATGTGCTCGTGAGACAGCCAGGCTCAAATCGTGTCTCTGATCGGGAGCTGTTGGCTGTCTTGCGTGCTCCGTCTCCGGGTTCCGGCAGCGGCTGCAAAGGTCTCGCCACTGGGGACTGGCGAGCTGCAGCCGCCTCAACGGCAGCACTTGTCACATCAGCCTGATATAACTTCAGACAAGCCCAGACTGCTGGGACCTTGCCGGCCCACCGCCGCCGCGCCGGCAGCGGCCCCACCTCACGATGCGCTGCGCCGCATCATTCCACAGAGATGGACCTAATGTGACATGGCCCCTCCCGTCCATTCCGTATTACTTGTGCTCGTGCATGACATCGTACATGCCTTCCCCAGCGGACGAGCTCGAGGTTCTCGCGGCAACCGAGGGGACTGGCTCGCGTCGGCCTCGTGGCGCCCTGGGCCTCGCCCTTGTCCGTTCGAGTGCGCGCAAGTACGAGTACGAGTAGCATTGGGCGTCCAAGCCCGCAGCCGGTGGCGTCATGCAATGAGGGGAAAGAAGCTATCGCCCGTCTCTATGGCCTCATCGCCGCGCGGAGCCGACGTTGGCAACCTCCGTCGGAGCTTCGTGTACCTGTGTGGCTTGCGAGGAAACTGCTGGCTGTCAACGTCAACCTGCTCAGAGGAGTCTGGCGGGAGGCAGGCCGTGTTTTATCGCCAGCCACATAGGCCTACATGTAGCAGCACGCAGGAGGGGCGAGCATTTATACCTGCATGCCTCCGCAACAGGCGTCTTGTCCGCCAGAGGATCCTGCAGCCAACGCCCAACGTGAATGAACATGCTGCAATCGCCGCTTGGGGAGCACGTTTTCTGCCAGGAGGCCCTTATCAACGGCGCCGCCATCGCTCCATCGTGCTGCCAGAGTCTGTTGTGCAGCCTGGGCGCAGCCACCCAAGAGTCTCGAATCCGGGGTCGCAGATGGACAAGAGAAGATGGTGGGCTCTAAGGGCCGACGGTGTGGACTGGCTCACACCGACGGCAGACGTGTTGAAAAGGCGTGCACGCTGCCGGTTCGAAGTGATTCGAGGTGGCTGCGCGGTGCACACTGGCGGCGGACCACTTCAGCCATCTAGCCTGATCTCCACTCGAAACCGCGGGCTCAACGCCATCTTTGATCCTTTGCCAGGTGCGGGGGCCTCGGCACCCGTCGAGCGACCGTCCTCTCCAACGCGAAGAATAGGGGCAACGCCCAAGCTGGTCGACGTCGTACCAAGGGCCCCAAAAGCTTGGAAGAGGGCAGGTCACGGGGCCGGGGGAGGCAAGGCTGCGTTTGGCAAGGCATGGCACGCGCGTATTGCTGTCTGCAACAGAGCCAACCCCTCTTGTCGCAGCGGCATCGACGGGCCTTTCCCTCCGCGTTGCTGGGACACTGCAGCCAAGTCAGTAGTCGATGTGGAGAGGTTCTCGAGAGGTGGCGGTTGGTGTTGTGCGCACACCGCGATTGTCGACGCAGCTGTGGTGTGGTTGGTCGCACCTCAGGAACCGGTGAGGATAAGCGGCAAACCCCTCCTATTGAAGCCGTCGATGCCAACAATCAACCGCTGCCGCCTGGCCATTCACAGTCGCAGTCCGTCACGGGTATCTCGGGTCAACGTACACATGCGGGGATAGAGCCGGAGCGAGTGAGGGCACGGCACAGCCATGTCGATGCATGCTCGAATCCATGCGTGTTCGTGTTGGGCTCCGGAGGGCCAGCAGACAGCACTGGCACCCCAGGGCGCTGCGCGCCGTATGCACGCGGTGATCCCCAGGATCGACAGCGCCGTCGTCGGCAGTGCTCCCTTGCCTCTCGTGGCCCGGAGATTCGAGCGCTGGCGATCGGCGGAAGCCAAGATAACGAGCGGCATGTGAGCCAACGGCAGCGAGGCAGGCGCATGCAAACCGATCGCCGGAGATGCCGTCTGGAACCCAACCAGCTCCATCGACCCCGGCTTCCGTCGCCCGTGGCGCCTCTCAAGTCTCCAGTCTCCAGTCTCCAGGCGTCTCTCAGTCCCCAGGCTCCCTCACAGCGCGCGCCGTCGCGTCCGCACACCCTCCACGAGCACCACGTCGTCTGATAGGACGAGAAAGGTACGGTTGCAGCCACAGCGCTCTGCCCGCATGCGGGGTACCATTGAGGCGGGCCTTGATCACTCGATCGTGGTGTTGCAGGCATCGGAATAGCTTCCACGGCGTCGCACCACATGATAGCACATGAGACGGCCCAGTCCTGGGCCTGCCGAGTTTCAGGCTCCCGACGCTGGAGAATGGGAACCTCGTCCGGCGGCTCCTGAGACTCTTCGCAGCGGCAACATCTGATGGATGTTCTGCGCGCCAACGCGGATTCGATTCACAGCGCCCGTCGCCCGATTGCCTCGAGGCCGTCAAGCCACCGCACCAAGGTGCTGTACGAGCAGGCGCCTCAGGATGGTGCGGCACGCAATTACCACTTATGCAGGCCGTCCTGCGTCGCCACTTGTGCCGCACGACGGGCCACATCCCAAGCTCACCGACATGCACGAGCCAGCATTGTGAGCCTCACCCGTCGCCTCCGTGTGTTTCCATCCACTCGTTCCCCCCTCCTTTTCATGTCAACAAGAGGAAAGACTGGCGGTGTTCCGAGCCGGAGCCAGTGATCAAGTGCGGGCGAGAGCCTGTGCGACTGCTGTTCCCGAGCTCTACGACCCTGCGCTTGGTGGAATGCGTCGACTCTGTACGATACTTTAGAGTCCAATGCGCCCATTGGCTGAGAGAAAGTTCCTGTGCTATCAAGGCGAGGCGACTGGTCATCGTCCCGGAGCGTGGACACACCTACCGAGCTTGGCCGTTGTGGGTTGTGTAGTGCAGGCTCATCAGCGGTTCTTAACTTCATACATTGTCGTCGTGGTATCGAGATGTCCGCTCAAGGACCACAAGGTTCTATTTGGCGCGAGGAAGTCGTCGTGTCTGAAGACCATACCACCAATATCCACGATGAATCCCACACATCAGCATTGCATCTGACAACCCTCCATAGCCCAGCGGCGGCCCTCTCCTGAAGATCTATAGGGTAGCCCGACGGCGTTGATGTTTCTGGCGCTCGCGTCCACTCCGCCCCATGGACGCCCTACTCCTTCGTTGAGCCATTGGTGGAGCAGGTGCTGCTTAGTTGATACATGAGACAAAGATAAAGCCTCTGGGGAGTCGTCAATGGTGGAATGTGCGGTCAACTATCGCCCAAACACAGGTCAAGGCTGAAAGTCTAGCGCCGACTTGACGACTTGGAGCACTCGTGTGTGACAACCGGGCCCGTGACAGCTGCTGTAGGTCTCAGGCAAGGCCAAAAAGCTGGAGGCACAACGCAATGACCGAGACAGAATCCGCAGAGGTAGCTTGAATCATATGCATATTGCACGCTATGTAGGCAAGTTTACACACCAACGCATATCGCTGCTCCTCAGCGCTGTACTAAGTGCTATGCACGTGCTCGCCCTGCACAGGAGGGCCGGCGTAGTTTCTGTGTCCCCAGGCCCAGTACCAGAGCGCAGAGATGGCCGTTGCGGCCACGAAGACGGCCGGCGCATAGTTGGCCGTCGAAGCGGTAACCGGAATCATGGACGGCATGCAAAACAGGGGCAGAGCCAGCATAGACCACGCTGCAAACAAGTTGGTTAGCAAAGGCAACGGGCTCTCGGACAAAGGGCAGAGCACGCACCGACGGCAACGACGTTGCAGAAGACGCCAAAGGGGCCGAGGTAGAAGCTGGCGGTCCTGACCTGTTTCCTCCCGCCGATGAGGCTGATGGCGATGGGCGTCGCGTACGAGGCCGTCAGGCAAATAACACCGACCCCGGAAAAGGCGTTAAAGGCAGCGGACGACCCAAAGTTGATGAGGCCGAGGATGATTTGGACCACCATGCTCAGCATCATGGCGTTGAGGGGCACGTCGAGCTCGCGGTTGACCTTCATCCACAACTTGGAGCCCGGGATGGCGCCGTCTCGGGCAAACGCCCACGCGCAGCGCGACGCGGCCGTCGTGCACCCGATGCCGCAGATAATGGCAAGGACCATGACGGGGACGAGAAGAGCGATGGCGCCGCCAGAGGAGCCGACGGCGGACTTGATGATGGTCGGCACTGGCTGGCCAGAGGCAAGGCTGATGAGCCCCTGGATGTCGGGAAGGACAAAGACCAGAGGAATCAGGAAGAGGAGGCCGGCAATGGTGTTGATGAAGACGGTGGCGACCATGGCCTTGGGAACCTGGATCGAAGGCTTCTGCACCTCCTCGCACATGCTGCGCGGGTTGTCAACGGAATGGCCTAGTCTACTTGCACAGAGGGAGCGGCTCACGAGATGATCATGCCCGTGGACGACGTGGCGTAGGCTGCGTGAAGAAGGCCAACCAAGAAGGACCAGCCGTCCGGCCATCCGGAGCTCGATTCAAAGTTGGTGAAGACATATTTGGCATCGTGGCGACCGTTCTTGGCGATGGCGAGGACGGAGACCATGATGGCGATGACGCCGGCAAAGGTCCAGAAGATGGCGGCGGTCTCGGCCAAGGGTCAGCGACACGCAAGCACGAGCACGGGACAAGGCGGAGACGGGCTCACATCCAGCCAGGGCAGCCAGCGGTTGCCCAGAGCAGACACGGCGTTGCACAAGAGGGTGATGCCGAGGAAGACGAGGAAGACCTGGTAGTTGGTGCCCTCGAAGACGCCGACGCCGGGCTCCGATTCAAACACGTTGATGCAGGCGACGAAGAACAGCGTGGTGCCAAAGTTGACGGCCAGCGTGATGGTAATGTTGCCCACGACGAAGAGCCAGCCGCAGATCCAGCTCGCAACGCGCCGCCAGCGGGCGGGCGCGAGCATGAAGGCCTGGTAATAGACGCCCCCGGCCGTGGGATAGACGCTCGTGATTTCACCAAGGGACGCGGCAACGCAGACGACGATGGCGGACACAAGCACCCAGCCCCAGATGATGTCGACGGGGCCGCCGCCGACGAGCGGGTAGTTGAGCGTCGTGGCCAGGCCGTACGGGATCGAGGCCAGCACAAAGGACATGAAGGCCACCTGCAGCGTCGACCGGGTGCGCGACAGCTCGGGCTTGTAGCCGAGGTTCTCGAGCAGCTGGTCCGCGGACTCGGGCTCGGGCTCGCCACTGGACATGCGCGGGGGGCGCTCCGGCTTGGGGGCCGCGTTGCCGGCGCTGCCGGCGCCGTGCTCGACGTCGGGGCGGTCCATGGCGTCGGGGGCGGGCAGCTGGCGGAGAGGCAGGTAGCCGCGGCCGTCGACGGGCCGCGAGGACGCGAGAAGGAAGCGCGCCGTCGCGACGGAGGCAGCGCGTGAGCAGCGGAGGATGAGGGTGGGCTACGTGACGGCCACGTGAAGCAGGCCGTGTAACCGAGATGCTGGCGACGGCGCCGCGGGACGGCGATCGAACACTCCTACTTGCGGCCCGCGCACGTGCGGCCGCAACCGTGCAGGCTGTCGTATCCCGTCTGGTTATGGTGCGTTGCTGTCGCGCGGTCGAGGAGGAGGGGCGGTTGCGGTGTTGTGGAGGAACGAGGCGTCGCGACGCGGCGGCGCCGAGTAGATATACGGAGGAGGACGGAGTCGTCCGATCGGCCAGCCCGGTCGACAACGGGGGAGAGCCTGTGGGCCATCAGTGGAGGTCGTACGGACTAGTCCGTACATACGGTACGAATTGAGCATCAAGCCCGTCGACGGGAGGCTTGGAAGCCGAAGCGGGAGGACAGGGGGGGGACAGGGGGGCTGGCCTGGGCGCTGGAGGAACGCGCCGGGGCCCGAAGACCGAACCCTCGGCAGACGAGCCGCAACGCTGTGCGACCTTTTGCTTGGCCCGAGCAGGCCAATGGCGGCCCTCGCTGCAGGGGTCGACAAGCCGCGCTGCACCGCATGCGGCTCGATACCCCGAGCCTCGGTACGTTACTCGCTCCGCGCAGCAGCGTCCCCGGCCACGCCGAGACAACGGCTTAGGTACTCGCGGCAGCTGCGCGGCGAGGAGACGGACGAACCCTGGCCTGCAAGGCTGGACGGGCCAATGGCTGCATGCCGTGTTCCGGGTGCCTGTTCTCTAGATGGGGCTTGTTGCAGAAGTTGAAGCCGGCATTTCGCCGTACGAGGCCCTAGGACGGAGAATGGCTGGAATGGGTTCTGTGGCGTAGCTCCCTGGCCAAGGCACCAGAGAAGCGCACAGGAGGTGCTTCATCAATCCCAGCCGTGTCGACCAGGGACAGCCTTTCGGGCCCAGACACGATGCGCACGCAACGGCTGACTCGCCCGCCGCATCCCTCCCCCGTCGCAGTCGGCCTTGGTCCAGCTCAGCGCCGTCGCCCGCCGTACGGCGATGCCGTGGTGCGCCAGCGCGCCATGCGCATCGCCTTGGCCGTCGAGAGCGGCCAGTTGGTCGAGCCCCTGCTGGGCCGTGGGAAAAAACTGCAGATCGACGGTGGCGTAGCGGCACCAGCGGGGAAGACAGCAAGATGGATCCATACCATGGCTAATTATGTGGAGCAGCCCTAGCAATAAAACGCAGCTCCAACTATTATAAGACGTCTCATTCGTGAGGCTATATAACTTGCCGTGCCCTGCGCAGGCCGCCGTCGTAGCCGTACCAACACCGCAAATCCAAAAAAGGGATTCCAACATAGGAGCGGTTTTGCAGTGCGCTCGCCGCCGTGCAATGTACACGAGAAAGAGCCGAGGGCGTCGGCTGGTTTTCATCAGGAGACCGTGCTTCTTGGATACAGCGAGGCATCGAGGTGAACCGTACATTGATACGCGTGGCCTTCCAGTCAAGCTTGCCTCTGCAGACGTGATAGGCACAAAGCATACCGACGACAGAGAAAAGGAATTTTTTAAGCGTGCCCTGGAATGGCCACACATCAGCTCCAATCAACGTGTTCATCAAGCTTTTATTGGCGTCAGCAAGAGGGGCCGAGGTCTGTGAGACCTCTAGCATGGAGGCGATGCGGCCGTACGTCCTCCCCTACAAGAACCCATGATCGAGCGACTGCCCCTCGATGTAATCCATTCGAATGATGGTCTTGCCGCCCACGTCTTTCGTTGCCTCGCTCGGTCACGCAAGCGCGTCGGAATGGATGCGCCCGCCTGATTTGACGACGATAGTGCCAGGATGAAGCGTGACCATTCTGCGGAATAGCTGCAGTACAATAACCGCCGTCAGTATCCATTAGCCGCCTCAATTGGTTCCCTTTGCTGCGGCATGCGCCTAGCCGTCATCGAGTTCCTCGTCGGGCTCAGACTCATCCGAGGACCTTGCTTTTCCCAATTCCTCTTTCTTCTGCCTAAGCCTCTGCTTAATGGTAAGACGTGGTGGCGATTCGACACGAGTTCTGGGTGTCCTTCGGCCTTCCATTGCCTCGGCTGGCATCCGGCCGTTGATGCGGCTTCAGACTCTCAGGTTTGGCACTGGAACGATGTGATGATTATTGGCCGCTGGTCCTTTTGGTTGCAAGGCTGAGACAGGAAGGGCCCAAGAGGCGCTTGATGGTGCCGCTTGATACGAGAGAAAGAGATGGAATTGGCGAAGGCGGCAAGCAGTTTATGTACGAGTATGCACAGGCGAGGGGCAAAGTGCGCGGGGCTGGCTCATGCCCAACATGAACGCATGCCCAACGTGTTGGTCCATGTCTGTTCGCATCTTGATATCAACGAAGTGGAGGGCTTCTGGTGCAAGGCGAAGCTGCAAAACAGACCCCCGGTGCTGAGAATGCAACATATTGGACGAGGGGCCAACACCAAGTTGCCTGCGGCCAGGGAGCCTGCTCCAGAGGTCGAGGCGGGTAGTTGGCATGATCATATGACGACAGAGACCCTCTGCTCAGCCTGCGTCACTCATGATGTGTGCAGTCGGTGGCAGGCCGCATCCCGCACGAGCGCCCAGCATTTGCGCATCCCCGTGCCCATCGACTCCGACTCGACATCGGCGCTCCACCGACTCGGCGGTGACGCCTTGCCCCTCGCCGCGCCACGCTTCCCATCCCGGGCGCGGAAGAGATGGACATGCATGGTCAGCTTGAGGTGCGAGAAGAGCCATGGCACGCTGCCGAGCGCGCCGACATGATCGAGGCCTGGTGGCCCCTTGCCGCCCTCGGCCACCAGCAGCGTCGATGCGTACGACTCGGCCATTCGCACCCGCTGCTGGGCGGTTGTCTCTCCCGGGCTGCTGACAGCAGAGCTGGGGAACTCCCACAGGCCAGCCAGCAGCCCCTTTTGCGGACGCCGGTGTATCAGAAACGAGCCGTCCGGGCGCTGGATCGCGCAAACGAGTGTCTCCTCCTCCCGTACCGCCTTTTTGGCAGTCTTCAGAGGGAACTTGCGCGCGTGGTCTGCGATGGCTTCCACGGGCGGACCACGCGTTGGGGTGGCCGATGCTTTGCGGCCGCCTTCAACCTTGAAGGCAAAGTCTGCCAAAGACCGCTGCTTCGAGCCGGGTTGCTTCCTGGCCGTGGCTGGGGGGGCTCCCGTTTCCTTGTCGTGCTCTTCCATGGCTTTTTCAAACGGCTCGCAGAGGCTGCAGAGGTCCTCAATGTCGACGGCGTTCGGGTTGTCAGTCTTGCTTTCGGCCAACGTCACCCCCTCGCTGTAGACGCGACAGGTGGCAGTGACTGGGCACAGTGAACAGTTTGGTTTTGGCGTGCAGACCGTGCTGCCGAGTTCCATCAAGGCCTGACCCCACCGCCCCGGCCTGTCGCTAGCGAGGCCTCGTTCGGCGAGCTCCTCGTCCTCGGGCTCATCATCCGCCGCCACTGCCTTGACGAGGGCGTCAGCGGCGGCCCAAACCGTGCTAATGACCGACTTGTCCGTCTTGGTGTTGCCGTATATCCCCAGCTGGCGGCTCAGCACCCGGAGCACGTTGCCGTCAACCATTGGCTCTGCTCGCCCAAATACTATGGACGATATGGCCCCGGCCGTGTAGCGGCCGACGCCCGGAACGCGAGCCTCGAGATCGACGGCGGTGGCTGGGAGGAGGCCCTGCATCTCCGCGTCCTGCACCACAAGCTTGGCCGCCTCGTGGATCCGTGTTGCCCGGCTGTAGTATCCAAGCCCGCGCCATGCGGCCAGGACGTCTTCGCGGGTGGCTCGGGCCAGGTCGTGAATTGTCGGCCACCGGTCCATCCAGCGATTCCAGTACTCAATGACAACGGCCACACGGGTCTGCTGCAGCATGACTTCGCTGATCCAGACCTCGTATGCCCGGCGCTCCAGGGCCTGGCGGAGTGACGATGGGTCCGTCATGAGCCTGGGATTGATCCACGGCTTCCGCCACGGCATGGCACGCGTCGCGCTGACCGCGTCAAACCACGACAAAAGCGACCGGCGATTCTCGGGGCCGTCATCTTTAGTCAGAAGCAGCGGCCGGTGGTACTCTAGGGAGTGCTGGCGGGCAGGCGGCGCGCATGCTTCGTGTGTCGTCGCAGCGGCATCCTTGCCAATCAGACGCCGAGACAGCTCAGAGTCTTTCCAAGAGGAAGACGCAGCTTTGCGTCTCTTTGCGCCTCGGGGGCGCGCAGCCGCCTCGTCGGTCTCGTCGGGGCCGTCCGCAGCTGTGTCGCGTGGACGCGTTTCCAGCACCGAGTGCGAGCTGCGTCGTGGCCTCTTTTGGGTCGCGCCGTCGCTCGATGGCTTGGCCGACGGCGGCTTTGTAAGATTCCGAGCCATCGCTGGCGCGCTCGTTGATCGGCAATTTCCAGGCGTCGATCGCGAGGCGAAAAGGCGATGCTCGACGTCGTGTCAGGGAGTCATGACTCATGAGACGACGCGTTTGAGCCCCGTGCTGTTGTTGGGTGATGAATTGGGGGCGCCACGAACCGCTGGAGGCAGGGCACTAACGGGCCGGGCCGGGCCGCCGTGGCGTGTGGTTGTTGACGAGCGCTTACCTCCACCGAGACTTGCACACCGGAATGTGTTTGATGCCATATCTCGCAAGTTCCTAAGCCGCTCGCTCAATGACATCACTACTATGCCAAGTTGGCTTTGTCGAATACCAAGATTCTTGGACTGCCTTGAATGCAAGAGGGTTGAGGAGGCATCGCGACACCGACGGACGCAACCTGGCACCTTAAATTTAGCATCAAGCTATGAGCTGCTACATGATGTACGAGATGCCCGATTGGGTCTTTGCAGTTATTTGAACAGAATATGGTAGTAATAGACTGTTCCTAGGAGCCTGTGTCTATGTCCTCAGTGTCCCAAGTTGATCTTGACTCCGCCGCGTGGAGTTCGAGTCGTATCAAAGGCAATCTGCCCCTTGCAGGCCCCATACTCGTACGCATTGTCCACGGACCCGGCCCCGCCAGTCTTCGACCTGGGTTTCCCAAACGTAACTTGGCTCTGGGGCAGATTCTTGCAGTTTTGTGGTCCCGAGTTCCACGGAGAGTACTCCACGAAGCCGACCTGGGACGACTTGAGCCCGCGCGCCCCCAAAGGCAGAGTCCACACCCCAATGACTGCCTTTTTCCCGGAAACAGGATCGAGGAGCGTGCCCTTCCAGGTCCTCCCGGAGGTGTTCTCGATGATGATATTGTAGGAAATGTAGCTGGCGTTGATATCAATGGCGCAGCTCACACCCTCGCGGCCGTCGGCGCCGTGATGGCAGCTGGGGTGAGTGAACGCGGTGCCTTTCTGGAAGGACGAAAAGACTGCGTGAACCACGCTGCCGCCCTCATTGTCCTTTCTCGGTTGGATGCCGACGTAGCCGACTTCCGGGATCCCGTGGAAGTTGAACTGTTGCACAAAGAAGAAGCCGTTCTCGTGGGGCGCTTGGGTAATGTTGATGGGGAATGTGACGTCCTTGAGGCCCTCGGTCGGCGTGTTCTCGAAATTCCAGCTGACGCCAACCAGCGCCCAAGACGTCGCTGGGGCCAGCAAGGCGATAAGTGCGGCGGCGGTCTTCATTTTGTCCGATGGTTAAGACACAACAAACTTGAATTCGATGATTGTTGAGCCTGGGACTTCTTCGGCTGTGGATCTTCAACCCTTATATACAAAGCGACACACGTATACTCGAGCCGAAACTTTACGTGAACGCGTCATTCATCCCACTGATGGCGGGCGGCATAATATTACGTTTCACTAGTGACGCTGGCTTTCCCATCCCAGCCTCGCACATCATCCGATGCAGTTTCGGAAGATCAACACTATGGCATGTAGTCTTGGTAGGTATCGATGACGCCCTCCAGGTCATCTTTGGTGAGGCTGGTCAGCGGACGGTGCCCGTGAATTGAGTATAGCGCTCTGCCCTGCAGGATGGGAATGGCGCCTGGCATGGCAAAGGTCTGTGGGACACAAGCTAATTGACCATTTGATCGACATTCGTCTAGTCGATTTGGTCTTCCAATTTGCTCTGCGTCCGCAGCGCTCGTATCTGGCGCCGTATGAGGAGGCGCATGGAAAGGACGAGTGTGTCGTTCTGAACCAGGTTTCCTTGTAGGAGGGCGTACACTGAGTTCCCACGTAAGCAGCCGGCAGGCGCTCCAACCCCCAGTCGAACAGGAGCTAGGACAAGTTGAAGAAGGAAAAAGTCCAGAGAAAAAACAAGGTGATAACCCTGATGCCAATTGAACGTCGGTTGTAAGACGGCTCGCCGAGAAAGTCAGCCGCGACGTCGGGGCGAGGGATAACAAGTTTCCCATCTCCCACGGTCCCACGCCTGCGTCTCCTACATTGCCAGAAGTCTTCATCCTCCCTCTACGAGCAAGGGACGACCAGGTATCCAAGCGACACCACGAGGAGGTCGTAGGAGTCCGAATTTACCGCTATACCTTCAACGCCTGGGGTGAAATGCGTGAAGGCAACCCCCCGGAGATCTGTGGCGAACTCAGCGACACTAGCATTCAATGCTCAATTGCCGCTAGAACCATCTCCTTTTAGCTCGTCAGGCTCCATAGGGAATACATGGTTCATTCGTGGGAGGAGTTTTTGTCCCTGGACTTGCTTGCTCTTGAGCAGCGGACCACAGACCACCCACTGTCAATGGGTTGGGTAACCAACTGACGAGCCGACGAGATGGCCATGGCACATGGCTCTTTGTTGCTTCTCAGTTGTGCACGTCGTCCCATTTCCACTTCTTGTACGGACTCGCAGTAGTAGGACTCGCCCTGACCTCTCCCAATTTGAGGTTGACGATGCAGCAGCATCGCAAACATCACGAGGCAACAAGAGGCAAAGGGGTTTAGGGGCATCACAGCAATCACGGGCATCACGGCAATCACGGCAATCACGGGCATCACGGCAATCACGGTCATCACGGGAATCACGGCAATCACGGGCATCACGGCAATCACGGTTTCTCAGAGTCAATAATACACCGTGTTGATTGGACCAAGTCAATCGTGCTATGGAGCGTGCCCCTTGTGATGATGACTAATACTTCCTTCCTTTCTGCAGCCTGTTAATGATACTTCCTTCCTCTATGTCCTGTTGATAATACTTCCTTCCATTAATGAGGTAGGTAGCGGAAGCAATATTTGGGGTTGCGCCTTCCAGACTGAGTAGTACTCCACTGACTCACTTTTCCCCCTCCTTCTCTTCTTCTCCTTCGTCTTCTTCTTCTCGTCTGTGCCACGTAACAAGATCCAGTAAGTCGTTATTTCTTGTCCACCTCGATCGCCGACGTTTACCGAAGTGCTAATCTATCGACTCTCAGATTTCTGTCCGAAATCACAATCCCCTCCACGCAACCAGTATGTGACTTCGCACGACACTCTTCTGGCTTTGATGATTTGCGAGCGACTAACATCAACGTCCAACCTAAAGTCCAGCACAATGCCCAAGGTGAGTGATGCTCTCCAGCCCCGCTGCACCAGCGGCAGGGCAATCCCGGGCTTGCAAACTTCTTTGACTTGGTCGCTAAGATACATATTGGCACAGCGAACGGCGTCTCAAGTACTCCCTCCAAACTGCTCGCACCGACCTCCTTTTAACGTCACGTTCAACAGATGTCGACCTCGTCTGTCTCGATGGCCCCCCCTCCCAAGGCACGTCCCAACATTCCCCATGTCTTAATATCTGCAATCAAGCTGAGGAGTCCGTAGCAGCGAGCCCCGGTATGTCTCTCCCCGCAGCCCATAGGACATGTGCATCGATGACAGAGGGGTTGACCCATGATCATCAGCGTGGAACCAAAAAGGTAAGTTCTCTCTTCCCGCCTAGACAAAATTGTGCCATGTTCACCTTATCTATTAGGCCGCCGAGGAGAACGTCGAGTTCTGGCGCCGAAAGGCCACGGTAGGGTTCCAATGCCAAGTCCTCGAACTCATTGCCTGTCCATTAGCTAATCTGGCGTGCAGGAGGCCCAGGAGACCATGATGGTAAGTCGCCGTCTGTTAGCCAGGGTGCCTATCAAGCAGCCAGCTGATATGATTGGTTTGTAAAGGCTGCGACAAGACGGCGAGATGTACGAAGCTCCCCCACCTGCGGCTCTTCTACTTGACTAATTCACTATATGTAGTATGCCATCGAGAAGGCCGCCGTATGTGCTATGCGTTCTTTGCCTTATTTCTTTTTGGGGAGAGTTAGCTAACGTGGCGGATTATCAAAGAAATGGATGCTAGAGGCCGAGGCAAGTATTCCCCTACACTCATATGCATCTTGGACACACGTGAGTCGCGACATTACTAACAAGTTTGCTAATAGAGGCTACAAGCCCTCGAGGCTGAGATAAAGGCCGAGGTCGAGGCCGAGGCCGAGGCCACCGCCACCGCCATCAAAGCCGAACCCGTAAGTACCGTCCCTTGACCTCACAAAAATGACAGCTCGGCTTGTACTAATGGGAAAGCAGGAAGATAACTAAGTGATGGGGTTTTTTTCGGGGGAGGGGGGTGGTTGGGTGTTTCATGATTTCTTGTAGGTTCTCTGGCATCACGTGCTTCCCATATAATAACTAACGACAATGATAGTCGCAGTAATGGAAGACGTTTGACCGACTCCATTTCGCATCGATTCCGTGCCTTGCCATGCGAGATATTGAGCAAGCGCCCAGGCCATCGCCAGATTGCTCGGCAGCCGCCCGGAGAACCTAGCTGCCGGTACTTGGGTCGCATTGAGGGAGTGGGTTTTGCACTCTCTCGATTAATCGCCCCTGCCCCTGAACCCCTGCCCCTGAACCCCTGCCCCTGCGTGTGCTCTTTCGCGTGCCTCCTTGTGAGGCTTGTGGTGAGGCTTGTCGCGATGCCCGCAATTGCCCGTGATTGCGGTGATTGCCCGTGATTGCCCGTGATTGCCGTGATGCCCGTGATTGCTCGTGATGCCCGTGATTGCCCGTGATTGCCGTGATGCCATCGCATCATCATTATCGCTACGTACAACGTATCAATCACCTTTGAGACCGTTATATATATTCAACCATTGCCCCACCGACGGTAGCTTTTTTCTCCCCAATGCATGCGCCAACAAGAGGAAGCATGCTGCCGACGCGTAAAGATCATCGTCCGCATCGACGCCGTCAAAAAAGGCCGCCAGCGAGGCGCGCACCGCTGCCCAGAAAAGGGCAGGGCCAATGCGACATCTCCAGCCCATTACGTTCAATGCGTGACTGCCACTTTGTTTCTGTCAGAGCCAGTTGTGCCTGTGCTGCTGGCCTGTACCGAGAAAGCAGTCACAGCTGCTTCCGACGACGTCGAGGTTGAGTTTCCCGGGAAGAGAAGGCGGCGCAAGGCGCCGGGGAAGTTCAAGTCCGCCGTAACAGAAATGGCCATCATGGAAGGATGTCGTGTGTCTTTGGCTTCCATGCATGGCAGCGGCCAGGGGTTCCAAAGGGAAGAACGGGCGTGGACGTGACGGCTAGGCGGGCACTCAGTTCAGCTTGAGAGAACATACATCGAGAGGCGGGATCGATGCTACATTGCACGGCGCGTGCCAACGTCGGTTTGACACGCGATCATGGTCCAACTTCATCATCGGATTAGTCACGCCACTGGTCCTTGGAAGAGAGGCGGGCGCGCAACGTTGGCCGGTCGGCGGACGTGGGGGAGATTCCGCGTCGTTGTGCAGTTACTGGAGCCGCCAACGCGAGTGAGCGGAGGAGAGGACAGGTCGATAACGGGCCCTGTTGGAAACGCGAGCGAAGAAGACGAATTCAAGATGGACGCAGAGGGCGTGTCCTGCCATGAGACGACTGGAGCCACAAGCCCTTTATCGGCACAGACCCTGAGGTGTGGGTACCGTGGAGAAACCCCTTGCCATGGCTCTGTCCGTGGGGGTACTCCTCCCAGTTGGATGGAGCTATTATCATCCTTTGTCTGGGGAAGCCTGGGGATGGCGTGTCAAAACGGTCCGTGGGGTTCAACTGTAACCATGCCCTCGGCGCCCTTTAGCGCACGCATTTGTTATTTCGGAGCAGGAGATAAGCGGTTGACAAGGCGACTCGCAGCAATGTTGACTGCCCTAGTTACACCGTGGGGGTCAACCACGTATGGCTCCCGACGACACCCAGCCAACGCCAAGTCGTACGAGACCAGCCTTGTATACTCCCGTTAGCCCAGGGGCCATGTAGCAGGGTTCCCGATGCACCGGTCCAGGTGGTGTCTGGCTTGGGGGTCAGATATGGGGGGGGGGGCTCGCGAGTCACGACCTCACTGCTCACGAGTCGCCGTGGCCGCGAATAGATAAACGGCCACGCCTCTCTCCAGCTCCGGCTCCCTCTGCGCAGACAGCCGACAAACGAGCCTCCTTCGTACACCGCCAGCAATGTCGCCGCCGCATCTGGAAAAGGATCCCCAGCCAAGCTTCCGCCATGGCTCCGTCCACGCCGACGCCGACCCGGCGCTCGACAAGCGCGACCGCGGCACCATCACCGAGGTCCAGGGCAACGCCCACTTCCACGAGACCGTCACGGCGGCGCCGCTGGATCCGTGGTCCAAGACGAGCCTCCAGCTCTACATGATCCTGCTGGTGGCTGCGCTCAATGCGACGGCCTCGGGCTTCGATGGCGTGGGTGGCCAGACGCCCGCATCGATCGCGCCGCGCACGACGGATGCTGACCAGGCACGCAGTCCATCTTCAGCTCCATCAACGCCATGACCCAGTACCAGGCCTACTTTCACCACAAGGAGCTTGGTTCGAGCACCGGCATGTGAGTCCCGCGTCTGCCATCTCGCCCGCCGCCCGGCACGGCTGTGCTCACGCCCCCCGCAGCATCTTCATGATCTACACCATCGGAAACATGGTCGGGTCGCTGTTCACCGGCCCCATCTGCGACCACTTCGGCCGCCGCGTTGGCATGATGACCGGCTCGATCCTCATCATGGTCGGAGCCGCGGTCCAGACTGCGGCTCAGAACGACGGGTACCTCTTGGGCGGCCGTTTCGTCCTCGGCTTCGGCGTCTCCATTGGCACGTCGTCGGCGCCCACGTACGCCCTCGAGCTCGCACCGCCGCAGTGGCGAGCCCGGGTCGTCGGCTACTACAACACCTGTATGGCTCCGACCCCCCCCCTGATTCGATGCACCTTCTTACCACGTGCGCGGCTGCAGTCTTCTACACCGGGTCCATCCTCGCCACCGGCGTGGCCTACGCCTGCAGCAAGTCGCCGGGCGAGCTCGCTTTCCGCCTTCCGCTATCGCTCCAAATCGCCCCACCTCTGATCATCATCACGGGGGCCTTCTTCGTGCCCGAGTCGCCTCGCTGGCTCACCATGTGGGGGAAGAAGGAGAGGGCGGCGGCAATCCTGGCCAAGTACCACGGAGGCGGCGACCCTAACCACCCCATAGTGCAGCTCGAGCTGAGCGAATTCGAGAGCAGCATCGAGCTGCAAAAGTCGTCTAGTATCTGGAACTACTGGACGCTCGTCAACACGCATAATGCCCGGTGGCGCTTTACTATGATGGCCTTTATGTCCGTCTTCGCGCAGCTGTCTGGAAACTCGGTCCTGACATACTACCTGCCGTCCATGTATAAGCTACTCGACATACAGTCGACTGAGCGCCGCCTGCTGCTGACCTTTATGAACTCCATCGTGTCCTGCGCCGGTGCCATCGCGGGCTCGGCCACGAACGACCGCATCGGCCGACGCACCAAGCTATGGGTCGGCAGTATCGTCCTCGCCGGCCTGTTTGGCGCTGTGACGGGCATCTCGAGCCAGTTTGAAGGCGATAAAAAGAAAACCGCTACCGCCAGTCTATCCAACGGCGGCGTAGCATTCGTAAGTCGGCTCCGTGTGCCCCGAGGCCGCAGCTGCTAACACACATGACCACCTTCAGATCTTCCTCTTCGGGTGCGCCTACTCGTTCGTTTACACGCCGCTGACGGCAACTTACTGCGCCGAGGTGTTGGATAACCCAACTCGAGCCAAGGGAATGGGTGTGGTAAGTCGCGGCCCGTTCGCTCGGCATGCCGACTTGGCTGACCCTTGTGCAGCACGTTATCCTGTCTAACTGCGCGAACCTCTACAACACGTACGTGACGGCAATCGCCCTCGACGCCATCGATTGGCGCTACTACTTGATCTTTGTCGGCCTCAACGTGATATACGGCGCCGTCTGGTACTTCTTGGGCGTGGAGACGCGAGGCAGGACGCTGGAAGAAATGGACGCCGTGTTTGATGCCAAGTTCCCGCCGCGCGCCGCGCTGCAGAAGACGGTCATGGTACGGCAAGGCGACGGACACTTGGAGGGCCTGGGTGAGCGAGACGTGTAGAGCCTGTCCGGCCAACGAGCATCAGCTCTGCACAAAGGCTCGGAGGCGAGGGCCATTCTGCTAACGAGTGTGGTCCTCTCCACAATTAGTTGGGTTAGAAAGCCATACCGGCGGCCTTTAAACCCTTGCTTCCCGCTGTCCATCCTATCAGGTACCATGACACGATCGTAGAGCAAGGCAGGTCGCCTAGTGCAGCCAGTTGTAAAAGGCAGAGATCGGAGCCGGACACTGGCACAATTAGAGGCTCGACCCCCAGTCCATGTCTGCGAAAAGCCGAGGCATGCTTTTCGACTTTATATAAAAGCTTTCGGTCTAGAAGTGGGCTCGTGGAACGGTGCTTTTGCTAGGAAATGGCGGGCTCGACTCAAGTCTGTGGTCTTTCGGCCGTGACCCCTCTGCAAACACCACGATGTGTCATCCCGGAGCAGCTTGATTGACAGGGGCAAGGCTACACTGTCAAGAAACAGCCACGTGCCGTCGCCGAAGGAAGAGCACAAGTGGCAATGAGAGATGGATGCAGTACACTTGCAACAGAACACATCGGCTCAATACCAGGGACCGGTGCGGGTGAACCTCACTAAAGGTCGGCCAGCGTGGAACGTTTTTCCGGATTGGAGCAGGCGCTGGCCGAGGGCTTGTGAGGCGGCAGAGGTATTCGGCCTGTGTCGGACCGTGTGGATGCTGCTGCAGGAAGTGCCGCAGGAGGATGTCGACCATAACGGGATCATTATTAGCTGGAGCGAGGATGCTAGCGACATACCGGATCACTGGAAAGATATCGTAATGCGCTGTTTTAAACGCGATCCCATTAAGCGGATCGACTTAACTACCTAATCTTGTACGGTTCTGGGAAGCTATGTTATAGGCCCACACACCTTGCTTTGCAACCTCCGTTGACAGCATTCATTACTCCGCTGATGGCACCGATGATGATTACCCTTCCTCCTCTGCCCAAGCGATGGTCCCGTCGGCATTCGTATGAAACCATCGGCCGTACGTCTCCTCCCACTTCCAATAGCTCTCGTTTGCTCCGCTGCTCTGGAATCGACGACCTCCTGTTCCTCTGCTTCTTCCACACGATGATTTGCCCCTCTTGCTGCTAGTCGCCGAACCATCAGAGGGCCGCTGGCGAGACTTCGCCGCCTCCGAAGCGCTCCTCCTGCCCTCTTCCAGGAGGCTGTCCAAGGAGTCCCGAATCTCGTTCAGCCGCTTGTCCTTCCCCCAGTCGATGATGTTCCGGACGTACTTGCGGAATTCCAGGTAGTGCTCAGGCTCTTGAAGCAGGAAACTCTTGACAGTCGCCATGTAGCAGTGCTCGTCATTCTTCCACGAGATGTACAGCCGCGCCTCTGTACCGTTGGTGGCAACGCTGAATGCGGCACTGTCTAGGGTCCGAATTTTATCGTTCTTGCATTGCTTTAGTTGACAGTTGAGGCGTTCAGCGATGTTGACACAGGATGCTGATCCCCCAAGACATTGATTTGTCGCCACCCACATACTTCCACCATCCCCCTTGAACTCGATGACAAAGAATGGATATAGCAAGCCTTGGTACTGATTATTAGCTACCATCTCACTCCCCATGGAGATAAGTTGGGTCTGCTGCGTTCTTGAAAACGCTCCATGGCGGTTATACCCGTAAAGCATATCGGGTACTGGGTTGCTGACTTTGAGCTTGGATCCAGTATTGGGAACTGCGTGCCTGGCCATCGGCTGTCTGTCGCTGCGTTTTAGACTGTTCGACGAATTGAAATCAGGGAAAATGTGACTGTGGAAATACTTTTCCACTTCCGGCTCTGCTGCACCCATCGAGAGATCATACAGGTCCCTGTCTTGCCTGACCTTATCTGGTGACGGACCTGGGGATTCACGGTCCTGGCGGACATAATCAACCAGGCTGGTAATGTGTTCCGGGATTGGGTTGCATGGATGGCGCATGTAGATGTTGTTCTCGGCCAAGTTCGCATCCCGGTATAAAGGGTCCTCGACAAGACTCCTTGCGGACGATCGACCTGAATCAGTGGCGCCGGTGAGGTCCGACGGCGCGACCGATCCGGCATCAATTGGGCGTGAACGGGACCCGGTAGAAACCGGGGTCGGCGGAACGACAAATCCGTCCGCATCCCGTGTGTAACTCATCTCCGGCGCCGATCTCGTGAGCTGCCTCGAAACGAGATCGTCGTCTGAACGGTGAAGATAGCTATCCGACCGGCAGCGTTTCTCTCGGTCTGATCCAACGGATTCGAGCCACTCGGAAACAAAGGTATGGACAGACCTAGGACAGATCGGATGGACAGGGTCGACGAAGTCTTCGAGAAACGAGGCGTAGGGACGCCTGGGGGGCTTGGGCTTTGGCCGTTGTAGAGTCGTCTGCGCGATCTCCTCCGTTAGTCGTTGGCTTACGCGAGAAAACGTTGTCATACCTTGGCCGCCTGCTCTGCCTTCTCATCCTCAACAGGCCGTTGCGTGTCCGTCCGAGTCAATCGGGCTCTCTTCGTGGGCGACGGATCGACCTCAGCTGTCGCGTCGAGTTGCCTCTTCGTAGACTGCGCGGGCACCGCGTCTCGGTCGAGCTTTTCACTCACTAGAGACTGCTCTCTGTGGCTTGGCAGAAGCTCTGTACCTGAGTTAGCAGGCCTTCCCAACTTTCCGGAAACACTGACATGCATACCTGCACCCGTGACGGCGTCCAGCAGCTGTTCTTGCAAGGCCTTGGATAATTTCGCAGGAGAGCGGCGGGTCCACGCCTTGGAAATCCTTCCATTCATGACGAGGAACGTACTTGTTTGAAGGAGGAATGGATTCTCTGTTGGCGCTCAGGCTGGCCGACATAAAGGCCTGCTGAGAGCCGCAAGGTAGTTCGTTTGGTCGCCAGCAGTCGCAAAGATTTGTTTGGACGAGGTGATCATTTGACTGGCGCCAACAGAAAATCCACTATTTAGGCAGCAAGTCGCGGGGGCGGCTAAGAATGATTGGCCGTCGTGCGTGCGGGTTGTTTTGGATGACTCACCCAACGAATTACCAGTTGACCTGAGACTCGCGCACCAGACTCTGCGCCACGGCCACGAGGAGGTCGGGGAACGATACAGTACATGGTTGGCCTGCTTAGGGGACAGGGTCGCATTGTCGTGCACGGAAAGGCGGGAGCGTACTCGTACGAAGTAAACGGCCCCTTGCAGTATCAGGCGTTGTGGAAATGGACCTCCGGTGATTGGATGGCAGTGCGGCGACTTCGAGTTGGACCCGCACACTTGGCGCCTAGTGCACGTTGCAAGGGTCTGGCATCACGCGTACGGTCACAACTCAGAAAGGTATTCATCCGGGCCACGTCATTAGCGCAAGGCTGGTGAGCCAGACAAGGCCGTAAAATTGACCTTGCAGGGTACCAAGATAAGGCGGCTAGTCACAGCGACCATTGCGAATTGATCGCAGTGTCTTTGTGTGAACGCACAAGGCGTAGCCGGCCCCACACGGCTGCTTTCGACGGCCGCCGAGTAGGCCGGTCGGGGCGGACCCCCGGTGCCTTGTCGGAGCATCCGTCTTGAGCCGGCCTGGGAGGGTCTTTCACATCGCGGCCAGCTCTTGCCCTCACGCCTGGAGGCTGCAGCCTCGGTTGGCTCAGGGCTTCCGAGCCTCGTGCCCATGGTTCGTGTTGTCGTGGGTTTCAAGTAGTGTAAATGTACGGCGCCGATGGGCTATTATGGCCGGTCAACAATAAGCGCCGGCCTTTAGCTTGCAGCTACCGTACAGGATGGCCCGATACCCCGACACCATATTAGCATTTCCTGCGGCACACCGAATAATTTTTAGCTGCTTGTTGCTATTTCCAAGGTCATTCTCAAGCTATCCAATCATCAGGCATATCTCGGCGTTTATTTTCACACGTTAAGATTAACGGAACATAGCCGGGCCTGCAGCCCGTCTCATAATTTCACCGCGGCTATGGCCGGCGGCTATTGTCGCCCGCTGCTGGACGACCTGCACGGTGCCTGTCATAACTGATTTGCATCTTGGTCGGTTTCTACTTGGCCAATAGATTCCATGTACTCCGTACGCAGCAGGTGCATCTTGAATGGGCGCTTAGCCAATGAGGTGTCCCTCCCCGCGGCTATTTCCGTGATGATGACCCATCCAACCAACCGCCGCCCCATGGCCGCAACCGCCATAAACCCCTTTGTTGGCACTTTGGTAGGAAGTTCTCCATTTCGGTTGCTATGAAGTGGGTGGTTACCCAGCCGCTTCGGTCTAAGTTGATGGCCAACATCTAGGAGAGACCGAGGCTAAATTTGAATCGCACCTGTCAACGTCGTTCCTCATTCAGCTTTGGTAAATATGTGCGACATTAAGCGCCGAGAACCTGGGGCCTGGACCCAAATGCCCATGCGGCCAAGGCCCCAGTTTCAGTCCTCGGTGCCAGCCTTAATAATGCCAATGTTGCATCTAAGAATAGAATGGATGATGGCGGTTTACCAAACAAATGCGGCAATGGTCATTGTCGAGGTACGTGTCATGTCTGCTGCGGAGGATGTATATAAGACGGGGGATGTACGTACGCTTGGAAGCTTTAATATAGGCCATCATCACAGCCAGCCGATACAAACGAGTATTTCTTCTTTTTCCTCCAATCTTTCCTTCAAGATGTGCAAGAACGTTCACTACAAGTTCTGTATTCGCGTTTCCCAGGGTTGGAGACAACCTCCGGCCGACTACCACCACAAATGCGAGATCCACCATCAACTGGCGGACGAGGCCCGCCGGGGAGACCGATCGGCGGTGCGTGAACTCCGACGCCACGAAGAGAGTGAGTAGACCAACCGCGACAAGACTGTCCAAGGAGCCCAACCCAACTGATGAGGCGGCAACAGGATCCCAGGACGTCGATTGCACGTATCACTACGGTCAAAGGTCTCCGAAGATGGATCCTGCATTGTAGACCCCCATGATCCCATCATTCAGCAACGAGGTAGAGAGGGTGACAGCAACGGAGACCTGTACGACCCCAGCCACCCCATTCCACGAGGTTCACAGACTCCATCACTAACAAAGCCACACTCAGCTGGTACCTTCGATGCGATGGCACATACAGGAACAACTATGGCGAAGTGCTCAAGACTGTGAGAGAAATTCGAATCAACTCGCGCGGAGAAGTCCTGGTTGGCAAGCAACGCCCCCTCGGAGCGTAATGGGTCGGTTTGGAGCTGTCTTTGAACCCGAGAATTTATGAAGGATCTGTCGCGTCAACAAGAGCCACGCGTGCGGCTCAACCGTTACTAGAAATTCAGGGGAAAGACGAAGCGTGTTGTATTGAATCTACTCTTCTTTTGGAAAGCGCGCTCTTGCTCTACTTTAGCTAGTTTGTGGAAGAAATTCATAAGTGCTAATTCGCAACTCCTGCTTAAGGTTGCTCTGGATGCCTAGAACCTGTAGGATCTAAGCACGCATTGTGCTAACCCAAGCCTAGACGCACACATGCTGAGAGAAAGTCAGTCCCTTTGGTCCCATGTCACGAGACTCCGTCACAACAATGCCCCCTTCTCTTAGTCATTATCTTGGCCCTGGGTTGAGAAAGGCGCCAGATGCTGAGTGATTTGTTGCCATGACTCAAAGCCGTTGACCAGATTATTGACTGCATCCAAGACTTCGTCTTCAGAACCTCGGACCTGGGCCGTGGTGTCCCGTTCTCTAAGGGTGATGGAGCCATTCGCCACCGTGTCGAAGTCCACCGTGATGCCAAGCGGCGTGCCAAGCTCGTCGTTTCTTGCGTACCTTTTACCGATTGAGGCACCGGAAGAGTCCACATTGTTCGTTATACCCTGCGCTCGGAGTCGAGAGGATAGCCTGCGTATGATGGGTACGAATTGAGATTGTGCGGAGATTGGCACAATGAGTACTTTGGTTGGCGCCACAACGATGGGTAATGATAGAACCTAAAAGCCTTTACTTAGTAGCTATAACTTGAGAGGGGAGAGGGTGGGGGCCCTTGACTCACGGCTCTTGCAGCATCCTGAGGCCGATGCCAGTATGTCTGCTCAAGTAGACAATACAATATACGACCAATGCCAAACGAAGGCTCGATGACGTTCGGGGTATATTCCCGAGAGGCCTGAAGCTGGGTCACCTTTTGAATGGTCAGAAGCTCTCTCGAAAGCTCCACGGACGACGTGCCATCCGCCAGAGGTGTTGCGGTGTCGACGGTCACAACCCCTTTTGCGTTCAGCTCTGTGGCCAAGCTCTCAAGAAGGTGCTGGCCTAAGGCTTCGACACTCGCCTGCACTGCCTTGGCATCTCGCTTGAATCTGGGGCCCACGAGTTTCTTGTCCAAGGACGCCTGCCACCGCTCCAACTTGATCGGGCCCGTGCGAAGCGCCTCTTTGACTACCAGCGGGGTGCCCGTGAAATTTGAATGCACCGTTAGATCATATGCGCTGCGATCGGCGCAGCCAACGCATTCAATCCACCCGTAGCTTGTGAGAAGCTCGGCATCCCAGCAATCACAGGCATAGTGCGCCATCTCATTGTCCAGGTGCTGCCTGAACCGCAGCTTCAAAGGATCCACGCCGATCTTGAGAAGGAAGAGCATTATCCTCCCAAGGAAGTATCCGAGCGTTTCGTTGTCGATGGTTTTGGACTTGACTGCTTCCTCGATCGATATGCTTCGAGGCACAGTCTTACCAGCCAGCTGCGTTTCTTTGGCAAGGAGAGGCAATTCAAGTCTAACAACTTCTTGGAAACGTTCGTGCTCCTTCTTCTCGGGGTCGACGTAGTGCTCTATCTCGGCCATCAGGAACTCTCTGACTCGAAGAAGGCCAGACCTCGGCGAGATCTCGTTTCGGTAGGATTTGCCGATACTTGCAGAGGCGAAAGGCATTGCGCCTTGATTGAATTCAAGGAGCTTTCGGAAATTCAAGAACTGTCCTTGAGCCGTCTCGGGACGTAGGTACACAGGAGCGGCTGCGCTTGGTCCGACGGTAGATTTGAACATGAGATTGAACGGGATCGGCGGCAGGACTTCTCCGTTGCCATCTGGGTTTCTGATGTCGAATTTTTTGATCAAGTCGCCGAGCTCTAGGCCATCGTAGTTGTCAATCTGTAGAACAGAATCATCAGTCTAGAGTTAACAAAACGCAGGATCCAGGATGATTAAGTGACCTTGGCCAAAATGTCGTTGTATTCGTCAATAGTTGCTTCGTCTAGCTTCGGACCATTCTTCAACGGGCCATCGACTCCCCGGGCAAGGCGAGATTGCAGCACGTTCTCGACCAGGTGATCCGCTCGAAGGTATTCGCCTTTGACAGGGTCCTTGCACATCCAATCTGCAAACTTATCGACGTGGCCGCTTGTCTTGAGGACGAGCTCCGGAGTAATGACTGTGCAGTCCAGCTCCAGCATGTTCTCCTCAAGAACGAAGTGCTTCCTCCACACGTCGACAATGTTGGCCTGCAAGGCACAACCAGGAGGGCCATAATCGTACAGGCCACGGTTGTCTCCATGAAAGTTTCGAGCAAGTCGGTAAATTTCAAACGACTCCGTAAAGAAGAACCGGCGCTTTATGACCGACTCGAATAGCGAGCGATCAAATTGATCGCCCTTAAACGTTGTCATGGGAGCCATGGCGGGCAGGCTGTCGTTGCTGACGGTGACAGACTGGTCGAGGTGTACTTCGTAACGAAGCGGAGAAAAAATCGAAGCCGGGAAAGAAAGGTCGCAACTCAGAGTAACGTTAACCTAGTCATGTATCCGGATATATATGCACTTAAGATGGAAGTCCACGTTTATAACACTTCCGGTTTCGGCCAACGCGAACACGTCAGAGCAGAGGATACTAGTCACATGTATAGGCACGTGACTAAAGATTAGGTAAGCAGTCCGTTACGGGTTGCTTGAACATGGGACTCGTAATATTTCCACAGCTTCCCTCCTTCTCTTTGCTTCGTACGAAGTACGAGTATAGAGAACACATCATTACCTAGCAGGCTCCTTTCCTTGTTTCTATACGTAAAAAGTGGGAGCCATTTGCTTGGTTCTGATGTGCGGCCGCGATCCCAATTACCCTTGAGCCTCGAACTCAAAGGGAACCGGGTTCCGGGTCAATTCGACGAGGCAATCGCTATCGTCAACCAAACGACTCTCGCAGTCCTCTCCATCGCCTCTGCACGCTTCAGCATAACAAACGATCAACCCAGCATTCAACTAAGCCGTCCCTTTTAATAGCACGCGCGGCGCTTCCCGTCATCTATTCAAATCCGCCGAAGAGGCTACTCGAATTTCCCTTTGCTTCCGACATTTCCTTCGTCCGACCGAAGCAGCTGCCATCAGCTGCCACATACTCTCCTTACCGGGATGGGGATGATGAGCAAGAAAAGGCGTCGTTATACTCTCGGAGGTTCGCTTCGGTAAGCCCCATGCTTGGGGGTGATTGTCGCAAGAGGCAAGGCGCAAGGAGAATGTTGGACCTGAGAGGAACGTGGTCAGCGGAAATGGCTGCAGACTCTTAGATCCTGGTGCGGTGGAGACGATACATAGCCTGGGCCAGAAATACCGACAGGATGTGCCGAAGGTGTGCCGCTATCAACTTCCGGAACGGCGTGTCAACATCGCGCCACAAAGCGTGTTAAACCATTGGATGAGAACGCCCAGCTCGGATCTCTCAGACGCCACACAGCACGTAGGATGCTCCCGCAAACATTTTCTGCCCATGTCGGCCCGTCCTCTCGACACGAGCCATTCTCACCAGTTCCATTTCCAGCCTGCTCTCACTTTCTCGGTGCAGCCTGGGCATGCGCCTTGCAACAAGGATTGGTCCCTAAAGCAGGGCCTGATCCTTTCCACTCACTTTTGCTTTGCCTATTAGGTCTCGTGGCATAATATACAAGGATGGCTGATTCCAGTCTTCTACGGAGCCTACAGTGGGGCTTCCGACTCCGGAATCGTTGTCGTGATAGCGAAACAACTCGTTACATTACTCGCCCGACCCACCAAAGCCACCAATCGTCGTTATTGTGGACTCTGCCTGCGTCCCGGATCTTTATCCACTGAAGTCCGGACAATCCCATGAGGCAACGGCGGGAGGGTCAGCTGCACAGTGTGCAATGGGACTAGGTGCCGGACCGTCTGTGCTATCCAGACTCCAGCTCCTTAGAGGGAGGCTGGATACAGGTATGTGCACTGGGCGGACCGGTTAGTTGTTGATGGGGAATATGAGGCCGTGGGAGTATGAGGCCGTGGGAGTATGAGGCCGTGAAGAAGTTGGTCGTGCAAGAACACGAACCACGTGCGAGAGACCCTGGATCTTACCAGTTGCTTTGTACTAGTTGTTCCTACATAGTATGATGAAAGTTTTTCTCATGAAAATCAATTAGAATTTTTGCCATCACTGCCATCTGTTCTTACCGTAATCGTCGCCATTTCACTGCCTAAGGTACAATCTCTCTGTTCTCCAACCTATCCCACGTCGGCTTCGGCATATGAGCCAATGCAACGTCTCGAAAGCGACCGGCCCCCCCCTTCTCGCTAGCATACTGCCTTGCGACATTTTCAATTTGTCCCCAATCCAACACCCCTACCCACAGCTCTGCTGTCCTTCTTCACCGCTGCCAACGCATTCGCGACCCAGGTGCGACACCTCCAGTTAGGATCATCTTGCACAATAGGAACGTTTTGGAAGATATTTGCGAGACGTTCCTCGTTCGTACACCCAACCTTGAGAAATGGGGTTTTTGACATGGTAGCGCACGCCTTTGACGACGTCTCGATCTTCGACCTTGGGCCCGACTAGGAAGCCCCAATGGTACCTGTTCGGACCGAAGTGTAAGACTCCGGGTCCAAGCAAGCCTGAGAACTCAAAGTTGGAAGGATGGCCACTGGGTTACTTCACCTGCGTTCCTCATTGTCCACGACGCCACTAGGATAGAGGGCGACTTAAAGACGTTTCTTGTTAGAGACCATCACTGTTGTTCTCGAAGATGTGTATATATCGGGAGGGGTTGAACTTTACTAGCTGTCCAACAGCCTCTCGAGTTTGATTAGTTCTGATATATTGGTGAACGGACAGTTAGGTGGAATGGAGAGGTAGGTCTTTCATGAGCCCACTGCGGACATGGGTCCACTCAGGTGAAGCTACTCGTAGAGTGGTGTCGCAGATAGGGTGAAATTTGGGTACCCATGGGGCAGCTTGGGTAAAATAAATTACCTACTAATACTTATGGGTAACCCATTATAACATTTGGGTAGATGTGGGTACCCAGATATACCCAAAACATAATATAATTAGAGTTTAATAACTATATAAACGTAATATAGAATAATACTTCTAGTAATATGTAAGGGGATAGTCACTGAGTACCTCCAGCTAGGTATCAAAGGTGGGGGGTACAACGGCTTGGCATTCAGTACGGTCTATCCTCTCTTCCTATGGACTGAATCTTGCAGGAGGGAAAATTCCTTTGCTGGTCGTGAGGGATAATCCCTCATGACTACGTAGAGTGCCCCGACAGACTGGTCAGTGACACACGGTTGATGCACTGGTACTTGATACCTGCGACCCCTTGCAAGCCTGTACCTCTTGGCCGCGCTTCTCACATAATAATAAAATAAATAAAATTTGCCTTATAATTTATAGATACTTATTTTTAAAACAGTAGTAGTTATAACTACCTAATTCTACTTTGATGGGGAAGACAGATACACCCCACGACAGGGGCTGTGCCAGGACAAGGGGGCACAAGAGTTTGCACGTGTATATAAGGGAAGCCTCTCTCCCGCTGTCGAGTAAAGAGGGCACGCTCCTTGGAATCAACAGCCCACGGGCGCCTTGTGTCCCTAGTTGCGTTAGAATTTGCGAGTGATATGTAAGTGAGACCACCCGGTCAACCCCTATGCGTGAACATGAAGTGAGTGATCTACGTCTGATACGAGGCCATGGAATACTGCAAAAGTTGCCTGGCCTTGTGTTCAGATGCTCTAAGTAAGTGAAACCCCTCTGCGAGTAAGTGATTGACGCCCGGAGACTTATGCGTGCATTTGGCGCACAGCGCAACCGCTTGTCCTTTGGGCCGCACGTTTGACTCCATCAAACTACCCATAGGTAATAATTATATACCCATTTCTACCCATAGGTAAGAATTATATACCCATTTCTACCCATAGGTAATAGGTACCCATTAAGCTAGTTGGACCTATGGGTATTAGTGAACTACCCAAATTTAACTATGGGCTAACTGGGTATACCAACAGGGATTACCCATTGGAATTTTACACCCTAGTCGCAGCTGAGGACTTCCGGGAGCAACTTAAATCATCTGGAACCATTGCTGCTGAGACACGGTGCAGCAAAAACCCACCAAAAATCTTTCTAAATCGGCAGCGACTATCACCAAAGTCCAAATATAGGCCATAGATTGAGACCGTGTTTAAATCAATGGATGAATGGGATGGCTGCAGGCCAGGCCATGCCTAGGCCAAACACTCGTCGTCTCGTGGACAGCATAGGACCCTAGCCTGCCGTCAACAAACAAGCCAGTTTTTGGAAATAACATGGCTCTTTCGTCGCCGAGGCGTCTGCGTTCCTATCTCGAAACACTTAATCGCCAAATCGGATGGATTTGTCGACTTGACAGAAGCAGCGACGATGAGATTTCTCGCCAACAACACTTCCATCCCTGTACCGAAGGTCTGGTGCTCTTTTGTACGCAACGGCTGCACATACATCGTCATGGAGAGGATACAAGGCGATTGTATCTCGAAAGGCTGGGATGGTCGGCCTAAAGAATCCAAGGACAAGCTCTTGGCTCAGCTGAAGCTTATGACTCAAGAACTTCGCTCGCTCCAGCCTCTTCCTGGCAGAGGGGTGGAGAGTTGTACTGGCGGATCGCTATTCGATAGCCGTATGCCTCGCCCAGACCGTCGCTTTGGCCCTTTCCAAACCATCCAAACCATCCAAGAATTTCACTTATGGTTAAGGGGTAACTTGCAGCCATCGGCAGTGGAGAAGCCTAAGCAGGCGACTCAGGAAGATTGGAAAGACGTCAAGGACATGGCCGCTAGGCAGGATGGGCCTTGGCCCCGCCAGTCATCACGCATGGCGATTTGAACCCGTCAAATATCCTTGTCCGGGGGGATGAGATTGTTGGCATAATCGATTGGGAGTTTGCCGGGTGGTATCCACATTATTGGGAATATTCGTCTGTATGGTGCTCCCAGATCATGAGGACGGAGTGGCAGGATCTTCTTAGCAGCTTCTTGGAACCGTTTCCTGAGGAGTTGAAGATGGAGAGGATTAGACAGAGATGGTGGGGAGAGGTCTGAGAATTACGTGCAGTAGTCTTGAGGGCAATAAGAGTTAGGAAGCGGCGGAGGGGAGTGTTGTTGATGGCAATGCTTTCGAGGCCTGCATCCAGGCGTCTTGCATCCCTGGACATTGCAAAGACCAAGACTCGTGTATTCAATTCAACAACGGAAAAATGAAGGATCCCGGCCTCAGAGAAGACGCTAAGGAAGAATCCCGTGTGCCCAAGAGCATGTTGTGCAGCGGGCAAACGAGAGGTAGTGTCTGTGATTGGTTGATGAGAGGTGTTGTGAGCTATTCGTAAGCCTTGTCCGGCGGCACAAGGGCATCGTCGGCGAGGGCCGATCTCAAGAGAGGGTTCGCTCGAGGTCAAAGTCGTCCGAGGCGACGGCGGAATTTGGTCGTGACAGATCAGTCAGGAAATTCCTGCCACTACCGAGATATTCGGAGGATTTGAAGTGCCAAAAGGCCAACGGTTGGGACCTACACGACGGTTAGACGAGCATGACTCGTGGTTATTAATTCCCTTTGGCTTCTCACTCTCGGCGTGAGTAGAAGTAGTTCTTGTCATAACGAATTGAATGGCGCAGCTTGAGCCAAAAAAACCAACCCCCCCCCACCCAAAAAAAAGAAACTCATACTCTGTCGCCTGAATCGGCTGCACAAAAGCAGCATGGACAAATCAACATGAGGCTTACTGGACGAAATCCGTATAGCAAGCGACACCGCGCCACGATCCCACCTGCGTAGAACATGAAGATTGCACATTCCTCGATGCTCGGGGGCTGGCCCATGCCCCAAGAGAACATGATGCTCGACAAGCAGCCCAAATGCCTTTACTCTGTCCAGGATCCTCCGTCGCCGGGTTTGTACTCGCCAACCATCTCCAGAAAGACCCGTATCGACCTGGGCATGTCCAACTGCCTAACAGCCCCCCCACATAGGACTGTTCTCTTTTAACACAAAGAAGAATACCTGTGTTAGTAGGAGTATATTGCCGAATAATGAATACCACTGTCCTGGTCCGACACAACCATGGACAACCTACCCTCGCTTCACGACAGCCACCAGAGAGGTCGACTTGGCCGTTTCAGGATGAGCCCAAATGCGGGAGCGCCAGAACCGTACAGGTCCCTGGCTAAAAGTAGATTCCAGACCTTCTGCTGGTCTGGATCACGTAGGCTTGGATTCTGGCCCAAGCAAGTTGTGAAAATGCAGTTGGATCCTCTGCCGGCCGGTAACCGGAGGCCCGCCGATATGAAGATTGGACACGACGACTCCCGTCGAGACTCCTTCGCTGCTCCTTTTCGCCGATATGAAGAACACCCCTCTCCGGAGGCACCCATACGAGTTCGTGCGTCTGTGCCTGCATGGGTAGGGCAACCGCGTTGGGTGACTAGTACACTTATCCAGCATCGCCTCTCATCACGGGGTATCCATCGATGGGGACCATTAACCACCGGTCTTGAACGAATCCAACAGTTCCTGGATGGAAGCTAATTAACGAACTCAAACTGGACGGCATACTCATGCGAACATACTTTCAACAACCGGGCCATTCTAACCCTGCTTGTCTATCGTCCATTGCAAACTCCCTAGCTTTAGAAATATTCCACAATTATCGGTCTACGCATTGTCGGCGCATAGAATTCCCGAGAGAATCATCAAGGACCATGCACTAGACGGCAGTCTCCGCAGTGTGCGAAAGTGTCGCCGCTGAGATTCGACAGCTGGGCGAAAAGTCTTCTATTAGGACCCTTGACTCGCGGAGCTTGTCGACGTTCAGCCTATTGATTTGAGAAGAATACCTGATGCCGAGGGGGACCCAAGGCATTTGCGCGGAGAGTGAGTGCTTCTGCGATGCCATTGATGCGATGACTGCAGGCTGCGAGCCTCGCTGACTTTTAGACGCATCTGCTAACCAAGTGGCGCTGTCCAAAAAAGTAACATTTTTTTCAGCCTTTAAGCTTTTCGATATCACCGCCTTCGCCCGATATACATATACAGTCCCCGCTCATGTCGATTACACATCCTACACTTGCACACTTCACACACAAGCTCATCGGCTGCACCATTCAGCGTCTTCCATTTGCCTGTTTCGCTCGAGCAGGCACCGGCACCGGCAGGGCACTGCAGAGATGGAATCACGAAACTCCGCGGCAACAAGATCGCCCAGCCCTGCGACCACGGCGGCACCCTCCAACAGCGCGGAAGCATCTCACACAGCGCTGTATGGGCCCATGCCACGTCGGCGGCACGAGATGTTACATCATTTGCGCGGATGGCAGGAAGCTAGGCATCGAGATTACATCTATATCCTTTCCGTATTGCGCCAATATTGCCCCGGCGCCGACAACCTCGAAAATATTGCACCCTTGTCGATTCTAGAGGCCAAGGACTGCTGCAATAAATCCGTGCCCATCTATCTGCTATGGGTCAATGTACCCGAAACTACATTGGCGGCCCCGGGCATCTCTGGGGTACATGAACTGATAAAAATTGTTACTACACAATTACCTCTACCGAAAGTGGTTTCGTCCGTACCGGAGCGAGACTGAATGGGTGAGCTTCTTCGCCAAGGTGATGCGCCCCCGCGGCTTCGGACGGGGTCCCGAGCCGTACACGATCGCTGACCGGGCCGCGGCACTGAGTGCATCCATATGTGCCCAAGTGGACGTCACTCAGCGCAGAGTGAGGGAGCTGGACTCGCTTGATGAGACGGAGCAACACCGTACAAAACTGGAGCTACTTGTCAACCGTTTCCAGAATCAAGACTTCTTCGTGCTCCAGGCGCTCTTCCGGGCCGTCGCTATTGTCATCTGTATCGAGGACTATTATAGTGCTGCAGGCGGTCTTACCCGAAATTGCGCAGACTCCGGTTTTCATTGTCCTCACGGGGATCGAAGACGGCCTGAGCGCGCCCATAACATTCGATCCTATCGCCGATAAAGTCGAGACTTACCATTTTGGGGAAATCAGCAAGGCGGCTCGGACTAGTCTCGGCACCGCGGTCGATTTCCTGATGGGCTTGGAGGCACGAGAGGCTTTAGCCGGCGGTTTGAAACCGGACCCCGAGGCGGCGTCCGAGGAGGACTTCCGTGACTGCTGTCTAAGGTCGGGTCTTTCGATCGAGGCTGGTAAGATCGGATGGGTGGGGGAGCTGCCACAAGGGCCCAGCTCGCGGTGGGTAGACATGGAGAGGTATCCGGAGTGGTCAGGGCTTGGGGCGGAATGGGATGCTGGCGGCATGCAGCGCATGGAGGATATGCGATGGAGGATTCTCCGTCACAAGGAGCGAGAAGGGGCTGGAGTAAGACAAGACGACGGACTAGAGTGACACCTAGCTATGCAAAGGCACTTAATGCTGTAGTCAGGGGTGGTTGAGTCGCGATCTGCGCATGAGTTCAACCACGCAATTGGTTGAATCTAGCGCCAATCATCAACCGAGCGAATAGCAGTAGAATCTGTCCTAAGCCATGTCTGTCAGCTGCGGCGTACAGAGAGAATCATGCTGTATGTGGACCTAATGCCTGTGCGTGCATACAGCGTCGCAATCACTTTGCGGGGTTCTGCTGCAGCATATTGGCTGAATGCACCAACGTAGAACTTTTAATACTACGGATGACGTACGAGGGAATCGCCGTGTATCACTTGGAGGCCGACTAGTGCCGCCGTTCGAATGATCATTGGGTAAGCAAGGTCATCGGCGGAGACTCTCGGATCCAATTGTCAAGGCGATGAAGGCTGGTGCACATGGCTGCGATATGCATAGGATCGAAGACCCAGTGTACACCCACCGAGGCTGTCTCTACGAAGTAGATTTGAAGCAGTTTCTCGTCGGCATTGCCAATGTGAGACTCCGACGTAGTATCACTCCAGGGCATCGTTATAGAAGCAGAGAGACGCTGGTAGCGCATTGGTGGCGGAAATGCTAACTTCTAAGAAGCACTGTTATAAAAGTTATTCAACGGCGCGAGTCATATAAGTAATTCTACTCCTTGGTGGAGGCGTTTCGCCACGTCCTCCGGGCATGGAAGCGGCAGCAAGCCACATTTAGGGCTCCAAACGATGCAATGCACTTCGGTGCCCAATTCCGTGAAGAGTAAGCTCATCTTGTTTCCCCTCTTGTCTCCCCTCTTGTTTCCCCTCTTATTTCCCTCCCGTTCCCTTTTTGGTTTGGCCCATCCATCTGCAGGAAATGTCGCGAACCTACTCATGGCAACATCATTCAGCTTGCCACGTCCCGCCGTCCCCGGGAAGGAGACCCATACGTTGGCCAGCCGGCACTGCCTCGATATTGCGTGACGTGGATTGCTTCTGCACAGCCAGCCACAGTTCGAGACCTGCATGTGACATTCGACAAAAAAGGCAGGTCAATTTATTGGCTACTGTTCTTACATGTATTTTGTTGCTTCGTACAACAAGCATCGTATGATCGGGACAACAGATCTACATTTCCCCGCACGCCTTGGAAGCATACGAGTACTCGTACAACCTCACTCGGATGTCAACTGGCTGAGAGCTGCAAAGCGATACGAAGCGGCCCCCGAAGAAGCGGGGGTCAAGTGTAATCTCCCATCTGTAAATTTGACGCGCCTTGAGGCCAGAGAACAAGTATAAAAGGCACCATGACTACCGCCCTTCTCCCTTTCTCATGGTCGACCATCAATCTCAACTACATTTATTATCATCAGCTTGAAGACCAAGAACACTTCGACAGATTTGACCGTTGACCCCAGGCATAAAACATGCGTTTCTTCGAAATCCCAGTTCTTCTGGCAATTCACACCGCCTTTGCAGCGGCTGTGGATCCTATTGTATTCAGAATCAATTTGCTCGTATGTATTTTTCATTATGGAAAGGTTAATGTTGACACTAGGGTATTCAATATTCGGAACCGGACTGCAAGGGCTTTATCGAAAGTCCCTTCTATCCCAGAGAGTGCTTTGAACTCGACGAACAGGGGTACGTTCTGTCTTCTACTCCTTCAGTCAGTATTAGTAACATGTTCAATATTAGGTCTCTTTACTTTTATCGCAAGGCGGCTTGCATCAACTATATGTATGTTTCGAAGAACTGAACTGGACATCAAACTGAAAGAAAAGCCACGCTCACATGTCAATCTGTAGAGGGCCGGACTGCTCAGGCCCCCCGTGGCAGACCCCTGTATCAGAGGGATGCCATCCCACCGAGAGATTTGGCCGTGGCTCCCTCAGATGCTACTGAGCCAAAGCACGGCATGCACCGAACTAGGTGTTGGCCTCGATTTTCTTGCATTCACCGACCAAAGCCTAAGTTTGTGACAGAAGGAATAGGGCTCAGACCTGCTAGATTAAAGATGCAAATAAATCTGCGGACATTGAGGGAATGCAGTTTGGGAATATAAGCATTTGCCGCCAAGACGTGTGGGAGACATAGTGACGTTGAATCGAACGATTACTGCCATTCTGTGATTGAGCTCGCTATTCGGTTTGTCGTGAAGAATAGCGAGGAAAGCGAGGTGATGCGCATTCTGTCATAATGCAAATCTCGATTGGAGTCTCTTATAAGTAGTTTCGTTTATAACAAGCACGCGATTCGCTGCCTCTGCGCTAAAGAAATAGAACATCCCTCTTGGCGGTTGAATCCTCAGGTCACGCAGGGTCATATTTTGATGGAATCAAACGTGCAGTCCGAAGGACAAGCGGTTGCGCACTGCGCTAAACATATACACAAGTCTCCGGGTGTTAGTTACTCACACGCAACTTAGGTTTTACTTACTTGCATCTGAACATAAGGCTAGGCAACTTTCGCAGCAGTCTATAGCCTTGTGTGTCGGACGTAGTTCACTCACTTCATGTTCACACACAGGTGTTGACCGGGTGGTCTTACTCACATATCACTTACGATTTCTAACGTAACTAGGGGACACAAGGCGCCCGTGGGCTATAGATTCCAAGGAGCGTGCCCTCCTTTGCTAGATAGCGGGAGAGACTCTTCCCTTACATACACACACAAGCTCCCATATCCCCCTTTGCATTACCCTGTCGTGGGGTGTGTCTGTCTTCCCCGCCAAACTAATACTCCGCTAGTAGCGTATATCTAATACCGATGCGGACGCACTCCACACCGCCGTTACCGCATCCCTCCTAGCATCGACGATATCAATATCCCCCCGAACCGATCTACGTCCTCCGCCCTCGCCTCCTCTAGCACCGGCCCAAACGACGCATCCGTCACTATAGAGTGCTTCTTCCCCTTCTACGCCATCTCAAACCCCACCGCCGCCATACGTGCGCCGATAGCGTCTACTCGTGACACAGCCCCAGCCGCCTGTCACACGTTAGCCCGCGCTAGCCGGAGAGCAAGCGGTACGCATATAGAAAGAAGAAGCTAAAGAACACGGTGCGCCGCGCTATCTCGTGTAGGACCCAGTCGGCCCGGAACTTCTTTATAGGAGCGAGCGGGTAGAGTAGCACGCCCGGCTCTTCGATATCGAAGCGCACGTAGGAGAGGAGGTCCGCAGTTAAGGACTCGAGCGTGGGAATAGTATATTTAGCTGAGGCGCAGGCTCTTGTATTGCCGTCGAAGAGGCGGATTATCTAGTAGAGGAGGAGCGCTTACGTGCGGGTGAGGGTCTCGAGGAAGGTTATGAGAGGAAGTAAGGTTAGGAGGTCGTAGACGCGGACCTCGATAGCCTACAGGATAACGGGGGCGCTAAATCTATTCTTTTCTACATATAGAGCACAGATAGCATAGGCATATATATTTCGCGTTAGCCAAGTACTTAAGAGTATCGTTACATAAGGGGGTCGAAGTCTAACCTTGCATAGACCGCGGCATGCCTTTATGATATAGCAGGGGATGACACCATGGCGTCTGCGTCTCCGTAATCATCAACGACAGAGCCTAGTTGGGGCTGCCAGCGCAGACGGCTAATGAATCACCTCCATTTTCATAGGCGACTCATCCATCAAGAATCCAAACAGAGAAATCGGACAGGCCTATATACCTGCAGGTAACTACCTGGGCCATCGCGTTGATTACTTTAAGTCTCGCATATTACCTATTTGCAGACCTGGCATGATTTGTAGCTATCTAGTGACCCAGCATCTCAATCCCAGCATCTCAACCTTCCTGGCCTCTCGGCTTTCCTGTCATTTCAGCCACCCCGGCACCTCAGTCATCCCGACACCGTGATCTTTCCTACATCAAAATTTCTCTGCAAGCGTCTTGACGGTCCTGTAATTATTGCCATGCCGTATGCGACCCAAAACACGGCAACCTAGCGACCACAACTTTTTCAACTCTAAACAACACCGGTCCTCCCTAATAAACTACCTCCGACCGCTATTCACCATGATTCTCCCCCATAATCTACGTGGCACAGAGAACACGGGCCCCAGATCTTTGTTCCATATTATGTTCGGCAGAGACGACATACGGTTTCCTCAAGCAACTACAGTCAGCTCCAATCTCGCATCGGCCTGTCATGCCCTGCCTCATCGAGCGCCTGCCCCACGACCTTCAGTGGATGGTCTTTTCGCATTTGGACTACCAGGCCCTCATTCATCTCTCCGCAATGAATCAGTATTTCCATCACGATAAACCCCCCAAAATGGCCGATCCTCTCGACGAAGCCCAATTAGTCATGCGAGCAGCCGG
The DNA here is from genome assembly GCA_022114105.1 of Tolypocladium guangdongense. NCBI lineage: Eukaryota > Fungi > Ascomycota > Sordariomycetes > Hypocreales > Ophiocordycipitaceae > Tolypocladium > Tolypocladium guangdongense. The sequence goes on along the minus strand of NRQP01000001.1, from coordinate 1,805,517 downwards.
AGACTTTCTCCAACCGCCCGAGCCAGAAGTGCCGTTACTATAGGCCTGGAAATTTCGAGTACTATATCTGTTTTCGGGTACGATCACCTAATCATTTATATGTTGCAACCTTAGGCCGCGTTTGTCGGCCGGCACAGCCGTATCATTAGGGGACGAGAGCCTGATATGCGTCGACTGGCAGATCATGCTGCGGCGATTCTGCTTTGACTGCAGAGTTTGAAGGGCTTCACGAGCCATTCGACTTCCTCACGACAAAGACCGGAAAAGACCTTTGCGTGTGCAATTGTAGGCAAGCATGATAAAAAGCAGAATGTGCGGTGTCCCGACCGCAGAGGAGACTGCCATCTCCGGCCTGTCTCATACCGCCGCTTTATGCTTTTTTCCAAGGACATCAACCTACTCGCAGAGCTTGTGGCATCTGGTTCGACAAGGGATAAAACGGGGCACCCATCTCAAGAGCTTCTGTTGATGAAGCACTCGCAAAGAATTTACAAGGCATTCCAAGATGCGAAACCTCACCAATTCGCACTTGCATGTTGTGCTACTGCGCTCGAAAGAAGAGTTGAGAGAGGTAGTGTGGGATCAATGGGTGTCGAACTGCGCTGAAAAGGGCGACAGCTCACCGTTCGCATGTCGGAATTGCTTTCTCGTGGGCGAGACCGTCTTGGGTTGTGCGGGCTGTATAATTGGCGTGCGGGGATGTTTCGCTGCAAAGACCTCTTCATCGGCTGAAGAAATGATTGGATGTACTTCGTAGCATTCTAATCTGGATATACACCAGAGGACATCCGCAAATCGAACGTATAAGCCGTATTTGAGTGACCCAAAGGAAGGCCTCCCACACTTGCCTATCGGATCTCATCCTGCAGAAGTCGAGATACCGTGGGGGCTCACCGAGAGCCAAATGTCCCCTGACAATGAATCCGCCCAAACTTGGCGCACATAACTGTGTGGAGAGAAGTGTTCACGGAAAGTCGCCCCATTTCGTGAACTCGCTCCCTTAGGCTATCGCATTCCTGTACTGCAAGTCAACAACAACCAAGACAGGGAGGGAACTGCAAAGACCGAGGGGTGCCCAAGCCTTACGCAGGCCGTGTGGCGTGTTTGCGAGAGACAAGGGATGCGGTACCGCGGTCGAAGTCTCGTACTGAATCCATGGTGACCATTCTCCGCTTATGATCCTCCCCTTGCAGATTTCTTTCGACAAGCTTGGCCCTGGCACAGAGTTGTTGTTATGGGCCGAACCCTATTATCCAATTCTAAAATCTGGGATACTAGACTTATTAAGCAAAGCTGAAAGCTGTGCGTTAGTGAGACTAACGTAGTTGCTGAGCCGTAGCTTCTAGCTTTTCTTTTTTATAGGATGTAATAGAGTTACGGGACTATCCGCTACAGATCTTGCTCGGCTTGCAAGGCACGGTGGCCCAGACCCCCGTCATCTCCATGGTGTAAGAGTGCTTCCCTGTCGTTGCATGGCCAGCTAATCATTCGTGGTCATTCCCATTTGGTAGAAACGTACGGGTGTGAGGGAAAAGTTTATTTCCGGGATCCGGAGGGCGTCGAAGTTCAGACTGAACTGGAGGACTGGATTGAGCAGCAAACGATGAGAGTCAATGCTTGGAAAAGGCCAAGATGGAGCAGGTGTTCTTGTCGACTGAGTTTCCAAAGGAGAAGGTAGTAACGCTGACCCCGAATGCGTCACGAGATGGAGCTGGAAGAACCAACTGTTCCCCACTATAGCCAGTGATGTAAGGACAAGTGGGAGATAGGTCTGTTGCTTATAGACAACGTGAATTGGGTCCCGCACGACTAAATTCTCATGGGGTCGAGCTCAGTAGGGCAAATGCAAACAAGAGATGAGTTGTACTGTAATGATATTTAGGTCAATTCTAGGTACAAGACATGGCGAAAGGAAGCCAAAGGGAGAACAATAAGTTGCCTCTCACGTCTAGGGGAACGCATTTCGATGCTTGCGCTGGGCTGGAGACATGCCGTTGGTTGCAAGGGGGTTCCTGGAGTCCTGGAGCACCATTCTTGAATGCTTGAATCGGTGGACGGGTGGGTACAGGACACAGTGCCCTTAGAAGAAACCATCGCTGCCACAACCGTTCCTCGCGCCAAGGTTCTCCTGTAACTGCTTTCAGAGACAGACGGCCTTCCTGGGAAGTTGTGACAGCTTCCAAACAGGTCGTCTTGACTGCCACAGAGCGGCTTTCTTGAATCTGTTCCCTGGTGGGTTCGACAAATCACAGACCAGCTGCTGATAGCGCTCTGCGTCTAGTCACATAATAATACAAAATGTGTACACTTGCCGCAGGTCGGGCTACCTGGAAGTGGATTCAGCTTCCTATTTCTAAGAAGCTGCGCTTCGGAAACTAGATGAACATAGCACCCCGATGCAAATGGCCGGGGGGTTCCAACACCTTCCAACCAATCACCTCGTGAAACCAACGCACCTGTGGCTCAGCAAAGCCGCAAGGTGCTCATCGGCGACGAGCCAGCATCTAGTATTCGGGGCATGTACGGTAATCTTTGAGAATCAAGGCAGAATTGGGCAACATACCGCACCTATGCAACATGCCGTAGGAGGCTCGCACCACCAATCTTTTTAGCGTCGGGAGTCTGCCTGCTGCGGAATTCTTCAGCACTCTGTTCACTGGAGCACAGCGGAATCTGGTGGAATCGAATTCCCTTACACTACCGACTTCTATAGTATATTGCGTGGCTCCACATCGCAATGGGCCCTGCTTATGCAACTCCGTGAATGCTGTGGTGTTCGCGTTGACTACTTCTTTCTCGACCTGCTTGATATAGTCGAACAATAAGCTGGCCACCCCAACTTGAACCGAGAAACATGAGGTGAACGAACACACCGCCGTCTTAGTAGCATGGGAAGATCAGATCTACCATTCTGAGACAGCCGGGGACGCGTTTGCCCTGAAGGGCACACATTTTATTATACATGCTGTTCTCGTGTCGCAACAATACCACATCCATCTCCTCTACAACCTTGGCAACAAGCGTGTACCCGTGGGATGATAGCCGCATTTTGAAGAGAGATCCGCGCGACCCAGATAGCTGAGCGAGATACAATCCGTAGCATAGCTGCGATCTACGACACGCTAGTCACGGATGAGATGAAGAAATTGTTGTCGGTCACCGTGCGTGCACCCATATCGCGGACGTTGGGGCAATGCTCGTCTATGGGCCAAAAACTGGAGAATCCATGAGTACAGTACGGCCAGTCTTGTATCTTCTATTCTCGAGCCAGCTGTCGTTCTCCTCGGTTGCGTTGTTCTTGTTTCCCAGCCGAGCTCGCATAGTTTGGCACTATCGCCTTCACGTCATCACGGCCAGATCGGTTCTGCGTTGGGAAAAGCCGCTGTCATCGCCGTCGTCTTCATCCTGTCGCCGTGTGCCTTGCCCGACGGCAGGCAATGGGAGCGGGTCCGAATCGAAGAATGCCTGAAGCCCTTCTAACGCTGTGGCTTGTAGGGCGTCGCTTGGGGAACATCCCCATATTGGGCCAAAATGGAACCAATAAGGTTACTAGAGCTTCCAACTTGTTCAGGGCATGCAAACTGAGGAAATTGGGGCAAATTTCCTGTTCAAATCGTCGTAAGAGAATAAAACATCGCCCTGACCATAACTCAAGCTCCTATATTATCCCCATATGGCATTGAATCCCCAAGGTATTCATAAGAAGGGTCGGCAGTGTTCGTGCCTGATTCATGAAGCTGGAATTCATACGCCACGTCATTCGGGTTTTCTGTAATGTGTTGAATTCCAGGAGCTCGAGGCAATAGGAGGGAAGCTTGGGCCATGTGAGATATTAAAGTGGCACTCTCATTCCACCATCCGAGAGAAGGAAGTGCCACCGCCATACAATCCGCAAATGCCTGTGCCGTGTTACTCAGGGATGCAAGGTTTTGGCTTGCAAAATCGGCCGGGTCATAGAGCGGAGCTGATGGGGCGCTGGGGAGAGTGGGGTTATCTGTAATATATTTGCGTATTAGATCAAGACCCGCGAGAAGAAAACAAACCTGACGAGGTGGCAGTCTTGACGGATTGTGGTATGTGATAGTACAACCCCACTGCAGACGGGCTCGCCGCATGATCTCTACTCAGCCGTTCGGTCGTGACGCCACGGGAATCTATTGGCTCTCGTTCCCGTCGTTCAACTCTCTTGGAATCCTCCGGGTTGACATGCTCCTCTAACCGAGAATCAGCATTTTGATGCAGGCTGGCCCGCTTGGCGATTGCCTGCTTGGAAATTTCAGATGACGTTGTTCCGTTCCTCTCCTGGTCGCGCCGAGTGGCACACACGTTGAAGTGCGTCACATACTGTCGCACTCGGACAATGTCGCACCCGCAGAATAAGCACCGCTCGTCACACTCCACATCTGTCTCTTCATCAGAGGCTATTCATCCATGGGGTGCAGGAAAACGCTGTGCCATACGCTTCGTGTAATGTCGTACCAAATCTTTGCGTCGCTTGAAATGTGTTTGTGTATTCCCTTACACTCGTCATGTGGGCATATGAGGAGGTTCTTCTTCGGTAAGACCGAGATGTCTCGACTAGGACTAGATGCATGGGATTCGGGACTCGGGCATGCACTTGCTGGGGCCGATTGGGCAGCAATGTGCTGTAGGCATTTTTGGAGTTCTTGCAACAACTCTAGGGCACGATTCTGTGGATAATCAGATAATTGGTTCAACATCCTTGGCATGAAACCGTGTACCTGGTCATCGCGAAGATGCCGTTGGAAAGCGTGCTCGTCTTCGAAACGGTTCAGACAGAATGTACACTCTAATGAAGACATCGTGCAAAGCCGGTAAATTAGAAGTGAGGAGCAGAAAATAACCCACGGTGCGAAGCACCAACACATTGACTACCTAAGGTGCGTGGTGCGTGGTGAATTTTCATTACATGAGGTCAGATGTCACACGCTACGAAGAGTTGGTTGTTGGTTGGACCCTTGAAGTACATATGCAGCACCACGCTTCACACCACGGCAACTGAATACGAGTACCAGAAGATTTAACAGCAGACCCACCATCTTATTGTTCGCCCGACCTCTTCCGACTTTGGACTTATGACTTCCGTACTAAGAAATTACAGATACACGGCAATAGCTCGGAAAAAGAATTCATGATAGTGCAGCGAGCCAGAGCAGCGAGCCAGTGGGCCAGTGGGCCATGAGCCTGGGCCAGTGGGCCATGAGCCAGTGAGCCAGCGCGTTAGTGGGCCAGTGGGCCAGTGAGCCAGTTGGGTGGGCCAGTGAGCCAGTTATTAGGCTAGAGCCAGTGAGCCAGCCAGTGAGCTGGTGAGCCAGTGAGCCCGTGAGCCAGTGCGTTAGTGAGCCCGTGAGCCAGTTGGGTGGCCAGTGAGCCAGTTGGACCAGAGCCAGTGAGCCCGTGAGCCGGTACGCCAGTGGGCCAGTGAGCCCGTGAGCCAGTTAGGCCGGAGCCAGTGAGCCAGTGAGACTTCTACCAGATGGCCGACTTGCCTTCTGTAACCTCGCTCAGAGCGGCCCAATGCAATGCAAAGTGCCATGGGTCTTCAGGGCATGACTCTAAATGTGCATTCTATGGTTGAGTGGCACGTCACAAAGCCGACACTGTCATCCGCCCGCAATGTCGATATTAAGTGTTTGCGTCGGAAATGTTTGGCCAAATCACCGGAATTGCTTGAACGAAGTACGGAGTATTAGGTAGGTAGAGTGTGCGCGGCGCTGTCACGCGCGGCTGGTTCCGCTTGTTGGGTCAACCACCGTCAAGTGAGGGGTAAGCAAATGCACAGGGGGACCAGGACCAGGTCCGGGTTAAAAGTCAAAACCATGCAAGCAGCCACCGACCCGGAGCAACCTTTCAGCAAACATCTCTCTTCTTTCTTTCTTTCTTGCCATCCATCATGGCACTGGAGCTCCATATCCCGCCTTGCGTCTGCAATCCGCCTCACATTTTCCATCCTCCCACCTTGGACATGCCCCTTCGAATCCAGATCGAGGGCCCGATAGCGTGCATCCAAAAACTCCTTCCCGAGATACAGTAGCATAATATCAGCGACGATTTTTCAGCGAGAGTTCCGCAGCCCGCCGGCCCAGAGCTTGCAAGATTGGCTTACCGAGCAATATACGGGCATGAAGTTCGTTTAAATGTCGCAGGCGATCTGCTTATACGGCGCGAGGGCTTGGGCTGGATGAGCAAAGGCAGACATTCAACGTAAGTCGGCTAAAATCCCTTAATTTTCTTTATACCGTGACTAATTCTCACCCCCCCCCCCTTAACTAGTCCGTTCGACTACTACGAAGTTACCTTTGACCATTTGGTTCCCGCCGATGATCCAGACCCAGAAGTCTTACAAATCAATATTATTCAGACGGAGGAAGACGGAGGTGAAGAAGCAAGTAAATACCTACTATTTCAAGTAGATGTCACAGAAGCAGGCAAAAGAATTTTTGCCGTACCTAGATGCTGCCAGAAGAGGAAGGGTACGACCGATCGTGTAAGGGTGAATGACGAGGTGAACGCCATAGGATAAGGAGTCAGTACATAGCTATAACGAGGTGTAATTCCTATCTCACTTCGAGTTTCTTCCCTAGTAGTTTGACGAAGAACGCACACACCGAAAGGAACCTGCTTGCACGTCCCGAAGGGACCTTAACTCGCGTCTCTCGGGGCCAGCAATCACTCAAAGGGGAAGGGGGGGATACTTACTCAAACCATCTGGTTAGGACTCAAGGCTACTCATACAAGCTATCTTTTGTCTCGTACCAGTCTGGGGTCGTTCACTTCATTCTCACTCACTTGGCCAATTGGCCTTACTCACTCTCACTCATTAGTGAAGATTCGCGGGGGCAATGGCGCCCGTGGGCATGTTAATTCTGCGAAGCGTGCCTCCCCAAGTCCGCAGACTGGGCACAAAGCGATCCTTATGTACATGCCTGTGACCCCTTGCATCGCCCCTTATCGTGGGGTGCGTTCGTCTTCCCCGCCAAAGTAGGTTAATAGCGCTTTCTCGACTTACACTATGAGGTTTAATTATAGTATGTTACAATAACTACTTCGACGGGGAAGACTAACACCCCCCGCGACAGGGATAGTGCTAGGGGGCCCAGACACTCTCCTGTACTTAAGGGACGCCTCCCTCCCATTCTCTAGATTAGGGAGGCACGCTCTTACGAATTGACATGCCGACGGGCGTCTTCCCCTTTAATTGCGTCGACTAATAAGTGAAAGTGAGTGAGACCACTCGGTCAATAAAGTGAGTGAGAATGAAGTGAACAACCACGCGCGTCATGAGGTAGAGGGTTACTACAGCGGTCTCTCTGCCCCGTGGTAGATGGCCTAAGTGAGTGCGAACCCCCAATGAGTGATCGTTGACGCCCGAGAGAGTTGAGTGCAGTTATCCCGATGGTCCACGCAGCGTCATTTTCGTGTGTGCATTCTCCTCCGTCAAACTTCATTATAACATCTCTAAGGGGAGCCCAACTCACGACCAATAGTTCTAAGGGTTTCCTCTCTTTAACTCTATCCCCATCTTCTCCCTAATTCGACCTTCCTATTCACGCGTCCCGGTCGGATGAGCGCCTGGTCCAGTTTCGTGATGTGGTTTGGTCATCCTGTGGCGCAACGCCGTCAAGGGTATTCAACACTCAACTGGCTCACTGGCTCACTGGCTCACTGGCTCACTGGCTCACCGGCTCACTAGCTCTGGCCTAACTTGCTCACCGGCTCACCGGCTCACTGGCTCACTCTCGTAGCCTGTTCAAATAGCTGCCGAGTTTAATTTTGCGCGCGGCAAGGCGGATTCACCTCCATAAGTGCTGTCCGGAACGTATAATTGCACGGCTGTTTTCTGCCTTCCTTTCTCTCCAGCTTTGTACGAAAATTGCCGAGTTTCTAGCATTCTCAGCTATAAGGTATATTCCAACATCCACCTCTAATAACTGGATCTACGATGGGTTCTAATAATGACTCAGAATATGTGCACCATCTATACGACTACTTCAGCTGTGGCCATACTGTCCCCGAACAAAGAACAGTGGCTTGCCCAAAGATCGGCTCTTGTCTACCAACATACCGAGATGGCGTGACGAAGACTTTCCACTGTGGCAAGAACGCATGCGACACACCCCCGTCATCAGAGTAAAGTCTCGGTTGGGCAAGTGCATGCTATTGCAGGAACTCATGAGTAGATGGATTGTGTCTTCGGCAGGAATCGTCTGCTCCTCGGTATCTATCAAGCATGAGCCTGTGCTCTGAGAAGTATGTTATTTGATGGATTGCGAGAGGTAGACTTGGAGAATAAGAACTGCTTAGCTAAAACCCTAACATGCAGTCGATGTAAATAGGACATGTTTCCTATTGCCACCGTCGTTTCTGTGTTGAACCCCTCTATAGTCAAAAAGCCTCTGCCATGTTCTTATTCATGATGCAGAGCTTGGTGTGAATCATTTGACCCCTATATGTGATTTTCGGGAGCGGCCATTGAGCACAGTCGCAACCAATGAGACATGTTCATGCGTGAAGAGAACGGTCATAGTTAATCTGTGATGGCCAAGATCAATACTTGAGTACCTCGCGGTTTCAGCCAGTGAGCCAGTGAGCCAGTGAGCCAGTCTGGGGGGAAATATCCTACGCCGGTTACTTGATAGCCGCATATTACGTAAATAATTGAACTCTGAATGAGGTCCTATGTATGAGATCTGTTAGCCGTGGCGCGTTGGAGTGGATACCTCTTGCAGGAATAGCGGTAGTTAGCGGCGAACGGGCCGTCGTTTATAGCGTACTAGTTAAGTAGCCTCGTGTTTATCATTGAGGTAGGAGTGATACCGTATAAATTGAGCTGGAGTGATTTGCTTTTCGCCAAGCGTCTGGCCGCGAGATGTGAGCAGAGTCAACTGTTGGGCTACACTCGTTTGATTGCATTTGTGTCTGCGATTGTTGTCTGATGGCTTGCCGCACAGCTGATGCTTCGTATAGTTATCGGGATGTAGATCTTGCGCAGGAATTGGGATGCTGCAAGGTGCGTACGCGAAGCTGCATCGGTCGCTGCCTCCGCTGACTCGCCGAAGCGGCTGCCTCCGGATTCCGGAAGACCTTCCGCCAAGGGCATTCTTTGCTTGTTCTGATCCAACTACGCGCTACTGCTGCGCCATTGACGGCGCAATGAGCCCAAATCACCATTGGCAGGTGCCGCTTGAGTTATGCAGCTCGGCACAAGTCTCCAGGGGTCCAGCTGTGAGCGCGTCGGCACTGACGGCCGAAGAGCAGCCGCACGGTACTATGCGCATCATACATTGTGAGCCAGGCTTGGAGAAGACCGGCGCGATAGCCCAGAGCTGTCCAAGGTGTTGAGTTGTCGAAGAAGATGACCGTTTTAGCATAGTTCACTGTAGTGACCGTTTGACTCAAACCCAGCATTAGGGCCACCCATCTCAAAGATGGCGAATGAGTTGTCATGCTGAACTCGATAGAAGACCTTTGGGAGCATGTCTGATGGCAAGAGTCATCATCGTTGAGGAGTCGGTAGGTACGGAACTCGATGGTAAGTCGGAGACATGGAGGGGACTCAACGCCAAAAATCGCCGCTATAAAGGCGGAGCGGAAGTTTATTTATGCTGCAGAGCGTAATACGGGGCGCGGAGCAAGACTTGGCCCACTTTACGTACCCCGAACACGAAAACTGGCTGATTTCGCCATCAGCAAAGTGAACCGATCCGAAGGCACGTGGCCTTCAATTCACAGTTGCAGCAGTCCCATGGTTACGGTCCAATAAGCTCTAACTAATCCAACAATAAAGGAAATTTACCCGATGCCAACGTAGGCCCTTGGCATAGGCGTGAGAAAAACTGCACATGAGTGTTTCACCAGCTGGATTAGGTGGTGAGCCCTCGTGCCTGTGATGCCTGCAATGCCGTTCCTGCAGGTTACCTAGTAGCAGACGCCAACGGTGTTATACTTCATAGAGGGATTTGGATAATAAAACCACCGTTGCCATCCCCTTCGACTCTGGTATTAATGGCTGCTCAACCCCTGCGTATGTCTCCCCAACGCAAAGCATTTAGCTCTACGGAGTACTTAATCGAATTTAAGGTTAGACTAAGGCATAGTACGTAAGTAAACTAAGCCACCTGCGGGGTCTTCCTTACTCACACATACGCAAAGCTTTTATCTTTGCCTAATAAAAAACTACTGATTTAGGATTTGACCAAGGTATATAAACTAAGCATGTTCCCTTTCCCTACACTCTCGCGTTTCTTCATCCACTCGTCTTCTTGCCTCGGGCTCTCTTCAGCAACCACTTCTACAAGATGAGCTTCGCGATGTTCCATCTTTTCCCAAACCTGCCATACGAGCTGAGGCGTCAGATCTGGGAGTCTGCAATTCGTCCAACGGACCACGATCACGCTGGCATACATAGCTTCTCTGTCTTTAAGAGAGACCGGATGGCAGACAAGAGGACAAAACCTCACACCACCCTACAATACTTGCCAACTAGCGTCAGCAAGTACTATGTCGCCACTCCGGGACTTGATGATGATGGCAAAGTTAATCGGTCCGCTTACCTCTGGGACGCTGGCCTATGGACGGCGTGCAGAGAGTCTCGCGAGGCTATTGTGAGGCGCTTTGACATAGCGCAGTGGAACGAAAAAAGACGCCGTCTCGCAGACGAATACCCACTCTATCAGCCGCTAGAAGTGCGGGAAGAACACAAAGAGCTTCCAGCCATTATAGCAGCTCCGGTCCTGCAAAGCAGCAGCAGCGGAGGCGGCGGCGGCGGCGAGGACTGGCAGCTCATGGTGCGTCCGTACCAAGACGCATTTAACCTAGACCCCATGAGCCTCGCGGCAATATTGAACTTTCCGCGCGATGACTGGCGGCTCCTGGATTGGGTCGATATCTTTAACTTCCTACCCTTTTCGGCGCCTGAGATGGGCTACGGGCCCGTGAGAAACTTCGTTGTCGAATTTGACTCGGGCTGGAACCAAGATTGGCCCGAGTCTTTTAACGACCTGACCAGAGAGTCTACGCCGCGGGGCTTTGTCGCCGGTTTGGTTAGGGCAATTGCTTGCAATGAGCTGCACTGCTTCGTCTGGTTGCTAGACCGGGGCGCCCGCCAATATAAACAACGGACTAGGCCTAAGGTCTTTTACGACTGCGATGAGGAATTTGTCGAGATGAGTACAGCACCTAACTTTGGTGACGAGGAATCGGCGGCGTCATTTCTCTATGAGCTAGGGATACTTGGCAATGTGGAACTGAGTCGGCTTCAGTGGTTTCATCCGGACGAAGAGGAAGGTTATTTCTTTGAAGTAGTGGACCATATCGGCATCCTCGGTTGCGAGCATATGATCAGGGGGTAGTCAGAAGTAACTGCAAGGCCTTAATTTAAGACACTAGCGATTCGCAAAGCAAGGAAGCATTTTCTACATGTGAGAGTCGGGCCGGTCCAATGATGCCTCTATTTCACTCATCTCAACGCGGCATTGCCCTCTTTCGTGTTTTCCTGATGAGAAGCGACAGAGCATTCGCTGTCTTATCCACGAAATTAGGAAGGCCAACCTCGTTGTAAATGCCCTCATGCCGATTCCTGGAGTCGAATCTTCAGGTCTTGTAATTGTTGTGGTGCTCTTGGTCTAGTGAGTCGAGCTGTACTGCATCGGCAGCGCCGGCGTGTTCCTGCTTGAATGTTTAATTGAACGCATCCGGTGGGGTTGCCACAATCAGAGGAGAGGAAAGCATATGTTTCAGTGCGCTTCTTACGCTTCCTTAAATGCGACATGGATGCAGGAACCGGCAAAGCTGTCGGGGGCATGTGCGAGGCGGCTTTCTGCCTCTGGTATTAGCAGGCTCTCCTCCAGGAAGCATTGCGTATGGAAGACGGAACGCACTTGCGCGAGAAAATATGGCCCCTTGACGTTGAGATTAAAGCTCTGATCAAAGTCCTCCGCCGTGTCCTCAACAGTCCGCATCAGCATCATGCCCGCATTCGCCATGACCGCATCCAGCTTGCCAAACCTGGATGTGTTAAAGCCATGGCATCAGTGAGAGGCCAACGGCACACCCTTTATGTCTATTCAATGAGTTTGCCTTTCTGTTGACCAATGTCTCAGCCAGACGCCATGGACTTTTCGTCATAGACCGTAGCCCCGGAGCCACCCACCCCTTTATTGAGGCCCATAAACCCGACCGACACGGACCACTGGAGCCCCACTTGCCCAGTTGGGCGGTGTCCGGGCCCGGACCGGCCCGGTCTTGGCGTTTCCACCGCGCCGGCACACGCCCCCGAGATATCGACTTTGTGGGTGGGCAACGGTTGGCCAGCTCAGCCCGTCTTCTCAACGTCCCAGACCTCGACGGCGCCATCCATCCTCCCCAGCAGCAACACCCTCGCATCCGTCGAAAACGCCGCCGCAGTCACCATCCCGCTCGCAAACACATCCTCGCCATCGCCGTGCTCCCACGCCACGCGCCCCGACGCCACGTCCACCACGTCGAAGCCCCCCTCGGTGCGGCACGCCATCCAGCGCCCGTCGGGCGACACCGCCAGCGGCCAGCCCTCGGTGCGGCGCGTCGCGCGCAGGTCGTACGACGCCAGGTGGCCCGCCTGCGGGAGCCAGATGTGCACCGCCGTGCCCCAGAGCGAGGCGACGGAGCGCCCGTCGGGGGACACGGCCAGCGCGCGCGGCTTCGCTGACCCTTCGACCTCGAGCCGGCGGAGCGTGCGCCATGTCCGCGGGTCCGTCAGGCGCGCCGTCCCGTCGCGCGAGAGGGTCACGAGCGAGCGGTCCGGCGTAAAGGCCGCGTGCGTGACCTCGTCGACGTGGCCAACCACCCTCCCCAGCCGCGCCCCCGAGCGCACATCCCACACGCCGACTCTGTTCGTGTAGCTCCCCTCTCCTGCCGCCAGCGCGCCCCCGTCGCGGCTCCAGGCGATGGGGCCCGCGGTCGCCTCCGTGAGCTCGACTACCGGCTTGCCCGTCGCGAAGTCGCGCACGGTGACGGTGCCGCCGTGGTGGCGCTCGACGCCCTGGCCTAGCCGCGCCGTCCAGTCGCGCAGAGTCGCGACGCGGTTGCTGCCCGCGCCGGGGGGCCCGAAGACGGCGTGCGCGCCGGCGGCCTTGGTGTGGCTGCACTGGGAGGAGAGGTCGAAGAAGTCGATCCACGGTTGGGCCGTCTGCGGCGCGGCGTAGGTGGCGAAGGCGCAGGGCGATGCCGAGGAGGGCGAGATGCCGACCGAGGTGATTTCCGTCGTGGAGCAGCTGCAGCGGTAGCGGAGGGAGAGGGAGAGGACAGCGAGGGAGGTGTCGTCAAGTGGGTTTGAGGACCTGGCGTATTGTTAGTGAGCATGTGCTTGCGAGGGAGTGGAGATGGAGACGTACATGGCGGTGTGGTGAGATGTGAGGTGTTGTGAAGGAGTGTTGTGAAGGAGCAGCTTCTGAGATGATGCTGTTGGAGTTGATGAGGGGGGATGTTATCCTGGGTACAGGGAGGGTGTTGGTGCCGCGGTCTTGAGCGTGAGAGTGAATCGGATGATGGCTCGCTGTCCGTTTGCCCTGTCCGTCTCGTCCCACGGGCCCTCTCCTCTTAAACTCCCAGCCTCAACTCCAACACCGTCCAAGTCTGCCCCCCTCAGCGCAGGGTCAGCAAAGTCGAGCGCCAACGGCACACCAGTCACCTCGCCGCCAACAACCGATATCGCCTGCCGCCGTCACACCTTGGCGATGCCCTCACGCGTGCCATGCGGTTGTGGATCATCAAGCATCTTGCAGTGCACCTCCGCCTCTCGCGCTTTGCAATCCAGCATGGCATTACAAATAGACACCAAGGTTATTCCTCCTTAATCCTATGCACCGTAAGCCACTCTCCCCAATCCGTCTCGCCGAAAACCACAACCGCCAGTGCACACCAAAGACTCCAAGCCCCTTCGATATCCCTTCTAGACGCCCCCGCTTCCGCGTGACTCACTTCCATCGCCCGGAGGACGTGAGAGAATCTCTGGGCAGAAACACGGCCAGGGCTTTTCGGCGAGACGAACTGGGAATAGCGGCCTTTGCGGTTGTGGATGGCTTCGTTTCTAAGCGGGGCGCTCTTGGCCAGGCGCCAGACCGGAGGTGACTGGCCAAGGCCCGATTGCGGAGAGGGTCTTGTTGCTGTTTGACGGGGAGGGCCGTGGGATCCTCTTCGCTAGCTGAGCAGAGCTAGCTGAGCAGTTATTGTTATGCTCGTCTTGGCCGCCACCACGAGACCGGACTGGTTCACATTAGCATCCAAAGATCCCATCACCAGCTGCAGTGGGCTCAACGGCCCAGGCTATTAAGGTTCTCTCATATGTTTGCTATATATACCGATACCCACACCCAACTATACAAACGTCTACTTCACTCCACTCTCCATTCCTCTACATTCTCTAGCGCACCTACGCCCCGAACGCCTCCTCGTAGCCCACCATGCACGACCGGTACCGCACGCTGCTCTTCTGTAGCTTCTCCATGGCCTTTTGCAGCCCCACGCGCGAGATGGGAATCTCCTCGACCCACGACGAGATGCCCTTGGCCGCCACCAGGTCAAACATCTCCAGCATCTCGCGCCGGCTGCCCAGGTGAGTCGTGCCGATGAAGCACCCGTTCTCGATGAAGTCCTGGTTCTTGATAGTGATGCCGGCGCCGCCGGGCAGGCCCACCGAGTTCCAGCGCCCGTGCACGTCCAGCAGGCCGAGGTAGCGGTTGAGCTCGAAGCCGTCAAACGAGTTGGCCGTGTTGATGATGAGGTCAAACGTCATCTTGTGCGGCGCGTCCCAGCCCTCCTCGCCCGTCGCGATGAACCCGTCGGCGCCCATCTTCATGGCGTCGGCCTCCTTGGCCCGCGACCGCGAGATGGCCCACACCTCGGCCCCGAGCGCCTTTGCGAACATGACGCCGTAGTGGCCCAGCCCGCCGATGCCGACGATGCCCACCTTCTTGCCGGGGCCCGCTCCGAACCGCTTCAGCGGGCTGTACACGGTGATGCCGGCGCACAGCATCGGGGCCGCATCCGAGCTGGGGATGCCGTCGGGGATGGGGAACACCCTGGACGCGTTAGCGAGAGCCACCATCGAGTCTGCCACCCGGGCCAGGTACCTACCAGTACTCGTGGATGCGGGCGTGCGACGAGTAGCCGCCCTGGGTGGTGTAGCCCGTGTCGAGGTACTTGGCCCCGTACGTGTCAACCATGTGCTTGCAGTACGTCTCGTTGTCGTTCTTGCACTGGCGGCACTCGCCGCACGAGTAGATCTGGGCACCGACACCCACGCGCTGGCCGACCTTGGCCAGCGTCACCTTGGGGCCGACCCTGAGCACCTTGCCGACAATCTCGTGCCCGACGGCCAGGGGATACGGGCAGCCGCCCCAGTCGCCGCTGATGGTGTGCCTGTCGCTGGCGCACACGCCGCAGCACTCGATCTTGAGGTCTACGTCATAGTCGCCAAACGGCCGCGGGTCCCACGAGTTCTTGTCAAACTCGAGCCAGTTGTCGGCGTCGGGCGACTGGAAGCCCGTGAACTTTTCGGGGTAAGACATGATGGAGATGTCTTGTTGCTCGATTCAATTGGTAGGCAAGGTAGGGCGATGGTAGAGACGAGAGCAGAGGATGACAGGTAGGAAGCGGATGAAGAGGGGAGAGAAACGCTGCACAACACAGGCCGCCGAGAGAATGCTTTTGGCCCGACCCCGCGTCCTCGCCCTGAGCGTTAGGGTGGGACGGAAAGCATCGCAGCCACGTAGGATCCGTCGCATGTCCTCGGGAATATCGCAGGCAGAGGGTGACAGGCAACCCGTGAGGAGCTGCGGCAGCCCTTTCGCCCCCCACCGACCACCCCACCACCGGTGGGGGAGGCAATTCGCCCTGGCGACGGCGCGATATTTCCACCAAGCAGAGAGCTCCGCGGACCAGGTAGCTGTCAAGACAGTCTCCGGGCGTCGTGACGCGGCACGGCCGACATCAGACCCGTCGGGTGATATTGAATGGAGCTCTTGCGCACCGAGGCTGGGCTCATCGCTGCTTCTGCGACCGCTTGGAGTCCCCCAGCCCGACCCCGGCGAGGAAGCAGATTCTCATGGTCGCCCCGGCATAGACCCACGGGATGTTGCCCCAGTCGCCGGCGTTCCAGCCCGCGACGTTGTAGTATATCCCCGGCCCAAGCTCCCACATGGAGCAGAGGTGGCCAACGTCGGCGACGAGCAGCACCAGCAGCACCGTCCGCCACACGCGCAGGTCCCACGTCGAGCGCAGGACGAGCGCCTCGTTGAGCGCGAAGAACAGGTACATGTTGGCGAGCTGGGACATGGCCACCGACGTGCCCAGGGAGACGCCCGACGGCGCGGAGGCGGCGTCGAGCAGCTCGAGATAGCGCTTCTGGCGGAAGTGGTTGTAGAAGGCTCCGACGAGGGCTGACAGCGGCTCGACGAGCAGGAAGAAGGCGCGGTACGCGGCAGGGAGCCGGAAGCCGACGCGCTGCGGTGCCATGGTGACTGGGGATGGGCTCGATCGCAACGGAATCAATCGCTTCTGTGCCAAAGGGAGCAAGTCGAAGTCGGTCGAGCGCTCAGAGGTTCTCGTTGGCTGGTGTTGAGAGGGGGAAAAACCTTGATCCAGGGGATTGCGCTTCAAGACAAGAAGGCTCGAGCATGGTATGTACCTAAGGTACCCTGTACTCCGTACCTGCACGGCAACCCAGATGCCCTGGCGCGCATCGTCGTGCAATACAGCCCAGCCTAGACTTGCCTGTTGCTGATAATGCGAGATAATGTAGATGACAGCATGGAGAACAAAGGGTGGACCAAGATACGACGCAATAAAAAAATATGAAACTTGAGCTATACTACGAAGATTTTGAAAGATCTAAAGAGAAGGGGGGCGCCACCAATTGCGTTCATGCTTCATCCTCTCGCGATCTGAGTAGAATCTTGGCAATCTGACGTCGAGATGGTACCATGAAGATCAATACTCCTCGTTTTGCCTCGCAATTTCGGCGTCGCTAAGACCGCCCTTCAGCTCCGTCGCATACTTGTCGAACTTTTCCATCTCCGAAATCACAGTCTCCAGATGTCGGTATCCCATGGCCGTGTCTTCGACATGGCGAGCTGCCTCGCCGTCGACACGGCGTTGCGGATCTCGGGGCCGTTGAGCGGCTTCTTGGCCAGCTCAGGGAGCTTGCTCTTAATCTCATCGGACCGGATTCCGAGGTGTGCGGTCCGCGAGTGGGTGAGGCCCTCGACGTGCCTGATGAAGTTGTCCCAAATCTGCACCCGATCCGCCTCCCGGAGCCGCGGGTAATGGAGGAATTTTGAATACACTCCAGAGGGAGCGTCATGGCCGTTCAGGCAATCCCGCATATAGATGGGGTGTACTCCTCTTATGGTGGTGGATCGGGATTGTTGTGGAGGGGGTGAACGCAGTATGTGTGATCGGAGTCACGTCCGAAGGTAAGCGTGATGTCCTGGAGGATGGCCGACGGGTAGATGCGATGTGGTTCCCGGGCCCATCTTGGGACGACAGAGCGACGGGGAGCCGCCTTGTTTTGTCGCCCCATCAAGGAGCCAGCATGAGTGGATCAGCGAGGGGTCAAGCAAAGGTGGCATCAAAAGGCGTGTATTGAGTTGAGGCCTAGCCCTCATCAGGGAAAAAGGTCCTAGCTACTTATAGGTACACAGTATGCCGAGGTACATGTGCCACACAGGGATTACTGCCAAGCCCTCGGTACCGAGGCATCGAAGGTACCTCGGTGGTGGGCCACTAATTCCTCGGTCCAGAGACCCCTCTTCACCCTTGTGACATGCATTCATTCGTGCAGCGCCCCACACTGCTGGCGCCAACCACGTCGCCGCCAACACGTGATTCGTCGCGTTGCTGTGTTTTTCCTGTTTCCTCCCTAAGCTCCCACCTTACCCTGCCCACCTTGCCCTCCCAAGTCACTCATCGAGCACTCAGTCATGGTCTCTGTTCGTGAGACCCCAAAATGACACTATTAGAGAAGCACCTCGAGATTATCTCAGAGCGCCTACTTAACCACACCCTTGATTGGCTTCGAGACAAGCTACGTAATGCCAACGAGGCCGAGGACCCAAATCAGGAAGATGTTGCCAGCCTTCTTTCAGCCTTATTAGGCTTAATAGCGGCATTCAATCTTCCTTCTCCAGACGGAAGCGGCGACGTGGCATCCATACTACTCGCCATACTAAAGCGTATTAGGGGGGGCTTAGTAGAGCTCGGCCAATTCCGTCCTCTCGTCCAATACGTCGTCGACAAACGGACCGATATCTGCACGAAGGCTAGCTATCGAAGCATAACATCCGGAGTCTATAGAATTTTATCTAAAGCACGGATCGAGTCTTTGACTTATTCGTTTAAGTATATAGCGCTATCTAGTAGCTAAGTCTATCTTAGTAGAGTTATCTATTTATTAAAGATCTTATTAGATTATTATAAGAGCAATTAGCTAATATTATTTAGTATTAAGGCCCTTAAGAGTCCTTTATTTACTATAAGATATAATTCGGGATTTATTATTATAGACTAAAATACTTTAATAATAATAGACTTCCCGTTTTAGAGTATATTATTAATACTTATATATAAGAATACTTCTAGGGGCACCGCTTTAAGATATAGCTCTTTATAATATCTTATATACTTATTTATTATTAAGTTTTAAGCCTATAGGCTTAAAAGTTAGTATTTTAGGCCTTAAATTTTATATATCTTTATTTAAGTAATTAAAATAAGTTCTTATAAATATTTATTAAAATAAGAGAGCTTAAACTATTAATAACACTATTTAAATACTTAATTTTAAGTAGGTAGCTATAAATATAGCCTCTTATAATATAGTCTATAGGGCTAATATTTAAGATTATAATATATTACTTAATAATATTAACTAATAGTAATAATAAAAACTTATTATTAAAGTAGTACTTATTAAGCCCTAATCTCTATAATAAGGTTATAACAATTCGTAATTCTTAAGGGATAAACTATAGGGTTTATATTAGTAGATAATATAAGGCGTTAGTCTAAGTAATATATCTAAAAAGAGGCGTTATATTAATAATAAATCGTAGATTATAATTAAGTAGAATAATAAATAATTATATTAAGAACTAATTAAGTATCTATATTAAGGGAGGGAAGTTAGATCCTTATATATTCTTATAATTACTATCCCTATAGTAATCGCCTATTATAATCGCCTCTTTTAGTTATTAGTCTCTCGAGTAATTATTTATATAATTACTCCCTTAATTAGTAATTATTAATAATTACTCTTTAGACTAAATTATTATTCTAACCTTTCTTCTATACTTATTATATAACCTAATATAGCTACCCTATAGTATAACCCTATCTTACTAGCCTAATCTTAAGTTATAATAAGATATCCCCTCCCTAATAGTCGCGTCCTTAAGACCTTAGCTTATTATATAAATACTTATCTCTACTTATATTCGTAAGTATAGTTTCCTATATTCTTATATCTTTTAGCGATATTATACTAACGCTATATTAAGTCGTATTAAAAAACCGAAAGTTCTATATTCTAAAGATCTTAAGGGGTTAGATCTATCTTATCGCTATAGACTTTTAGCCAAATATATTACTTCTTATAGCTTTAAAGTTATACCTTATTCCTTTTATTCTTCCCATAGCTTACACTACTATATAGTCGAGCGTTTATTATAATATAGGGAGTACGTCTATTAAGGGCGCTCTTACGATACTTTAGGTATCGCTATAAACTCCTATAGGCCTTTTTACTATAACCTACTCTTAAACTCGGTTAATATTCTATAGTCTCTCGAATCTTATTAGAATCTAAACGCTTAGACTATAAGGAGGAATCGGTTAAAGATTCCTTAGCCTCCCGTTAAGAGGCCCTCTACTAGGCTTAGGCTAATATAGATAAAGCGCTTAATTACTTTAAGCGGCTTTATTACTAAAAATATTAATTACTAATAAAGGGGAATAAGATAGTATAGTTAGGATTATAATCGTTAGATAAGTTAGAAGAATATAAGTACTAGGAATTAGAGGTAGTAATTAATATTTAGGTATATAATAGTTTTAATATTATTAATTAAAATACTATAATAAGGGATACCTTAGATCTTATAATCTTTAGTAATATTAATAGAATTATTATAATAGTAGTTAGTAATTTATTAAATACTTAATAAGTTCCTATATATTTTCTTTATATTTATAGCCTTTCTATTTAACTAAATATTAATATTTTTCGTTCTTATTTCGCGCGTTTAATATTTATTTAATTTTATATTTTATATTATCTTTAATTTTAATATTATCTTATACCTTAGCGCTATATAATACTAATTTAAGTAATAAAATATAGAATATTAAATATATTCGTATTATTTTTAGTAATAAGAGTTTATAATTAGTTATTAAAATAATACTCTTAACTTAAAATAGTTTAAGTTTCTTAAAGTCTAATTTATTACTTAATCTTATTATTTTAATATTTCGTTAAAGTAAGTAAATTATATCTCCTCTCTTAAAGATTAGTCCCTTTAATCTTTTCTTATTATAGTAAGTTAATATTTATTATTTAATATACTTAAGTTCTTTTCTTATTTTTTTATATAATTTCTTAAGCTTATTTACTTATAAGACTACTTATTTTACTTATAATCCTATTTATATAGTATAGTATACTTTAAGGTTATACCTAAAGTTTATATAGGTTAATAAAATCTTTATTAATTTTAAAATTAAATTATTATAAGTTAATTATACTATTAGTAATTACTTAATTTAATTATCTTATTTATAGTTAATATAATAATATAAGTATTATTTAAGAGTTTAGTTAAATTATTTTATCTATTTATCTATTTAAAGGTAATAAGTAATATTAAGCTTATATTTTATATTAAGCTATATTATTAATACTTATTAAAACTTTATAATAAATATTATTCCTTTATTAAAGATAATTTTATTTAGTAATCTATAGTTATTAATAATTATCTATAGGAATATATATATAAGGTCTTTTATATTACTTACTTCTTTATATAAGATAAAGTACTTATATTTTATAAATCGATTTATTACTATAAAGATATTATTATAAATAGTCTTTATTATTAATTCTTCTAAAAGTAATAACTTTATAATATAATCGAATATAATTAAGTCCTATAATTTTATTAATATTAATAATAATTTAAGTTTACTATATAGTTTATATTTTAATACTTTACTTTATATATATTATATATATTTACTAATAACCTTTTAAACTATTTATTTAATATATAGAAAGTTAAAAGTCTTCTTAACTTATTCTATAATTCTTTAAATCCCTTAATATCTATTAGTAATATAATTATAGATTTCCTTAATAACTTCTTTTTATACTCTTAATAATATAAAGATTTTATTATTAAATTTAATAATTTCCTTATCCTAAAGGATTATTATTAAATCTTAATTTATTATATTATAAATATCCTTAATCTTATATAAGATATTATTATTAATTAATACCTTAAAGATAGTATTTAACTATTTTTATTAATAATTACTTTCTTTATTAAGTTCTAAGAATTATCTAAACTCTTTATTTTTTAATATATTATAATTAGGTTTTTTATTAAGAGTATCTACTTATCTATTTTCTTTTCCTTTTATATAAAAGATCTTATAATTAAATTTTAAGAAGTATTTAGCTTATTTAATTTATTATTTATTAAATTACTATATTATTATAAAATATATAATATTCTTATAGTCTATAAATACTTTTACCTTATACTTATTATTAAAAAGGTAATATTAAAATTCCTTAAAAGTATTAATAATAGTAAGGAATTCTTTATTATAGATCGAGTAATTAAGTTTAGTACTATAGAGTTTCTTTAAGTAGAAGGCAATAAGGTATAATTATCTTTCTTTATCTTATTATTTAATTTAAGCTTTAAGGGCCCTATTAGAGGTATTTATTTTTACTTTTAATATAAATTTAGGGTTAAAGGTAGTTAGTATTAATTTTAAGGTAATAGCCCTCTTAATCCCTTTAAAGGTATTATTAGCCTTTTTATTCTATTTAAACTTTATATCTTTCTTTATAAGTTTATTAAGTAATATAGCGATTCTTCTAAAGTTTTTAATAAACTTTTAATAATAATTTGTAAACCTATAAAAGCTATAAATATCTTTTATATTTTATAGTATAGGCTAGTCCTTAATTACTTTAATTTTTAAGTATTATATATATATTTTACTTAATTAGATTATATATTTAAGGAAATCTACTTCTTATATATAGAATTTACTTTTTTTAAGTTTAATTAATAACTTTATATTCTAAAGTACTTAAAGGACCTTATAGATATATTCCTTATATTCTTTAAGACCCCTTAAGAAAATTAGGATATTATTTAAGTATATTATTATAAATATATTTAAGTATTCGTATAGGATATTATTAATTATATACTAAAAGGTTATAAGTATATTAATAAGTCTAAAGGGTAATATTAAGTACTTAAATAATCTAAACTTTATTTAGAATATAGTTATTTATTTATATCCTTCCTTAATTTAAATAAGAGTATAAACTCCCTTAAGATTAAGTATTATAAACTAATTTATTTTATATAAATAGTCCTTAAGTTCTATAATAAGTAATAATAGTATCTAATCTTTAATAATAATATTATTAAGTTATTAATAATTAATATATAACTAGAGCTTTTTATTCTTTTTTAATATAAATATAATTAAATATCTTACTTTAAATATTAATAGTTAAATATATCCCTTATATAGGTTTTTATTTAAATAGTCTTATAATATCTTAAGTTACTTTTTATTTAGGTTATAGATCTTATAGAATATTAATAGTATTTATAAGAGGGTAGTTACTAAATACCTTTAGTTAAGTATTAAAGATACGGATAAGGAAGGGCTTAGTATTTAGTACTATCTAACCTCTTTATATAGAGACTAAATCTTATAGGAGGAGGGTTTCCTTTTAAGCTAGGGCGAAGGGGGGCTACCTTAAGAACGAGGCGCTCCTTAACCGATTTCCTAATGAGATAGAGGCGACCTATTAATATACGGTACTTAGGACCCCTCTTATACTTGTGCCCCTTCGCCTTACTCCTTATAATTTCTTTAAGTTTTTTAAGGATCTCCTTTTAATCCTTTTTATATACTTAATAATTTAAGTTCGTATAGTTAATAGTATATTTCTATTAGTAATATAGTTATATTAGCGCTCTATTATAATATTAATTAAGGAACTTTTCGTTTTCTTAATATACTTTAATTACTTTAATAAGGGTAATTTCTCCTTATTATTTTTATTCTTTAATAATATACTTTTATATTATAAATACTTTAGGCGTTCTTTATACTTTTTTATATTATACTTATACTTTTTTTAGTATATACTTAAGGTATATTAATAAGGGGTAATTTTTATAGTCCTTTCTATTATAGATTAATATATAAATAAGTCCCTAAGGAATATTAAGCTTATAATATCCTTTCGCTATATATCTATATTATTCTTATACCTTATTAAATATATATATATAATAAGTAAGAGATATATAAGTCTCGTTAATAAATTTATTATTTTAGTATTTAAGAGGTTATAAGGAGTAAGGCAAAGGGGCATAAGTATAAGAAGGGTCCTAGATACCGCGTATTAGTAGGTCGCCTCTATCTCATTAGGAAATCGGTTAAGGAGCGCCTTGTTTTTAGGGTAGCCCCCCTTCGCCCTAACTTAGGAGGAAACCCTCTTCCTATAAGATTTAGTCTCTATATAAAGAGGTTAAATAGCACTAAATATTAAGCCCTTCCTCGCCTATATCTTTAATACCTAACTAAAGGTATTTAGTAACTACCCTCTTATAGAAATATATAACTAAGGATTTAATTTTTAATAAATAAAAGGAATAATTAAATAAGAATAATAATATTAATAAAAAAAGGATTAAATTAATAAAGAAAAACTAAATTAAGATTTAAAAAATAAAGTATATTATTTATAAAAGGGCTATAGATTAATATATAATAAAACGATCTAAGGACCCTTTATATAATATTAATAAGTTATAGTAATAAACTAATATTAAATATCTAAATCGCGGGATATTATATAAGAGTACTTATAGATAATAGTATAATAAGTAATTATATTTTACCTAAAGTTATTAATTATTATTAATTCCTATAGAAATAGAAGGATAAACCCTATAAACTCTATAATATTAAAGGAGAGCCTTTTAGTTATAATAATAATATTATTAATAAAAAGATTAATTACCTTAAAGTTATAATTTAAGGGCACTTTAAGTAAATTAACCTTAATATTATAAATATTAAAGAATATAACCTTATATTAAAATACTTATAGTTATAAGAAAGTAACTTATTAATTAATTAGAAGACTAGTTAATTATATTAAAATAAGAATATAGACCTTTATAAATAGTAAATTATAAAAGAAAAGATAAAATTTTATAATAATTTAATTAATAGGCGAAATTAATAAAAATCGCTAAGCGGGATATTAAGGGTAGTATAATAGAAAAGCGAATTAACTTAAATAATAATTAATATAGCTCTATAACTTAATATATAATATAAATAGAATAAAAGAAAAAATACTAAAGTCTAAAGAGTTATTATTACTTTAAGGAAATACTTTAAAGAACTTAATAAAAATATTAATATAATAATATTAAGCTTACTAAAAAATAAATTAAAGAATATACTATAAGAATATTATAAATATATTTATTTATTTATTATTTATACGCTAGTAGCTTAATAAAGCTTCTAGGCCCGTAATTATAATTCGAGTAGGAAAAACCGGAGCGCTTAGTAGAAAACCTCTCGCGTCCCTTACCTTCGTTCCCACTATAGGTTCGTAGCTATTCTACTTCGCGTGTAATACTAACGCCTTCCTACGTTAGTATTTGCCTCCCCTTATTACCTCTTGCCGCTAGGGTTATATAACTCTAGCGCATTACGTGCGCCCTACGCCCTTACCGCCTCGCCCCCCGTAGCCCCGCGCTTATAGCTGCCGCCCCCGCTCCTTCCTTTCTTCTTCTTTCCTTTCTCTTTCTTTATTATTAATTGCCTCGCCCGGTAAGTCTCGCTCGCCCTCGTGCCTTTATTTTTCGTCCTTCGGGTCTATAGCGGGCCTACCTCGTTATTTTATCGCTACTTAAGCTTATTGCGTCCCTTATTATCCTAGCGGTTCTTAGTGCTAATGCCTTTATAGCTTACTATCGCTAATTTTCGCCCTCTTCTTTCTACTATACGCTCTTGCCTTAGTATTACGACCTCGATAACGCTTTATACCCTTCGTCCCTACCCCGATCTCGATTATAACTAACGCTAAGTCCGTTATGACTAACCTCGCGCCTAAAGTAGGCTCCGAGCGTACTATCGCCTACTTTACTTACATCTACTATATATTTAAGAGCGCGGGATAGTCGCGCTATTAGAATTAGCTCTATAGGTTGCCCCTCTAGCTTCCTGGCTTTATTCCTTATCCTCTATTAGCTTTAGGCTAACTCTATACTAGCTATCTTTATTAAATCTTACTTTAATTACGCTAAGGCTAATTAGATATATTAACCTATACTAGCTATAGGTATAGAGGCATATTATACTTTTATTAAGTATTATTAAAAAAAAGATACTAAGGGGGGAGTTAACTCCTTAGATCTAGAGGTTTATTGTTTTTAATTCGTTTCGCTAATATTATTAACCCTTATCTTAATTTCTTAAAGTTATATAGTTAGCCCTTATAGGCTAGGGTATTATTACTTAAGCTATTAAGCGCGCCCCTAGCGTTACCGCCCTTACCCTAACTTTAAGTTAGGTAGAAGAAGATATCTCTACCTAAACGCAATTGCTTTAATACCTCGATAATAAGGTCGCTGCTATTCGTTAGGCCCTTATTAGCCTTACTCCTCTCTTAGAGTAAATTTAGACCCTTAATTAGACATACTCCAAAATCGCATTAAACTTTTACCTTTTAGTTAATCGTTTTTATACTATATCTACTTTTATATTTACGACTCGCCCTATTCCTCCTCTTTATATTGCCCTTAGTATAGCTACGGCTTAGGCTTAAGCCGCTCTCTCTTTTATTACTATATATAGCCGTCCTATCCCTATCCCTATTAATAGTAATAATAGTAATAAAGGAGCTACTAATAGTAGCGAGGACGAAGGCGAGGAGAGCGTTAAGGCGAGTAATGCCTCTACCTCTAAGTTAGCCTCTCTTACTCCCGTCCCCGCGCCTTCGCCTATTTTTATACCCGCTACTTCCTATATTATAAAGCCTAAATCTACCCCTACTCTTAAGGCTCTTATATTAGCCCTTAGTATTACTACTATCTCGTCCCCTTTACGCGATAACCCTAGCTTTATTATTACTCTAATTATATCTTCCCCTTAAGATGCCCTTACTACCGCTCTTATTAACTCCGATCTTACCCTTACCGCCGCCCTACTTACTACTATTTAAGTTAATATTCTTATTACTTTAGGTTCGATTATAGCGCCTATCGCTAACGTATTAGCCCTATTATTTACGTCCTCTATTATAGCTCCCCCTATAGTCCTTATAATACCTACCCTTAGTTGTAGTAAGGGAAAGGGCAAGCGTATTACTACTCTAGCTACTATTCCCTTACTTAAAAAGGGGCAAGTTAGCCGCTCTCCTACCTAAGCGCTCTCGTCGCTCGAGTAGGGTACTTCTCTATTAAGCCTAAAGAAGAAGACTATTAGAAGAAAGGGAAAGAAGTAAGTAAGTTTATAAGTTATTAAGTTAGGCTTATAGTAATTACTTTATAGGGTCTTTATTTATACGTTATAGTTTCTACTTAACTTAAGGCTAACTTAAGTAAGTAAGTTAGTCTTAAGAATTTAATTTATTTAGTATTACCTCTTTATATATCCTTATATTTACGTATCCCTATTATACTTATAATCCTTACCTCCTTAGCCCTTAGTTCTCCTTAAGTTTAGTTAAGTAGAGGTCTTTAGGTTTAGTTAAGTAAAGAGCCTTAATAAGGTTAAATTATAATAGCTAGTCTAGCGTAAGGAACTATCTAGCGAGTAGCTCTACTATTTCTCTCTTTATTAAGGCTAACCTAACCTCGCTACTATCTCGTAGCTAGAGCGGCTATAAGGTACGCTAGGCTTTAGTCTTAAGGTAGAAGAAGATTGTATAGTAAATAGTATCCTTAGCCTCACTATAATCGTAGAGTAGTAAAGTTATTATAAGTATATATTACTAAAAGAGGAAGGTATTAAGCCCTATCTTACTAATATATAATTAGATAACTACCGAGCTTATATACTTTAATAGGTCTTCGTAGCGCCTTAGGGCTATTTTCGTACTAAGAGCTAGTAGGTTATCTATTATATAGAGGTATCTTTTATATTAATAGGTTTTCTTTTCTTATTTATCTTACTTATATACTTATTCCTCTTTAAGATAATATGTTTTTAGTAGGGTCTAGAGCTATAGCTATTTTAGACTTAGCTAGCTTTATACCTTTATTATTATCTCTTTTAGTAGTTTCCTATACTTTTATTATTAGCCTTATCTATTTTTAATAATTACTATTACTCGGCCTATAGCCTAATAGATTACTAATACGATCTTATTCTCTTTTAGGCGCTAGAGGGATTTACTAACCCTCTAATTAAGATAGAAGTTAAGTAGTAAAATATTTACTTTAGCTTTAAGGTAATATATTAATATTACCTTATAAGCTCTAATAATAACTCTAAGATACTATACTTAGCTAATTATAAGTTAACGGGCTATACCTCTTAGCTTTCCCTTACTTAGGGTTATTATATAGTAGGTAATAGCCCTATATACTATCGAGGAGCGGATAACTTTAGTATAGACTTCTCTAGCCCTCTAGAGTAAGTAGCCCTATATTAATACTATAATTCTTATTAAGGCCTTAGTCTACTTTATAAGCTTTACCTAAAGTTCCTTTAGGTAAGCGCGCTATTTAAGTTTCTTATAGACCTAAATTCTTAGGAGTCTAGCTAACTATATAAGCGTAATTATTATTAGCCCGAAGTAAAGGCAATATATTATTACGCTTTATTATTTTATAAAGTAAATAAGCTTACTCTTTCCTAACTTAAATTATATACTATACTCGAGAGCTTATTAAGAATAGACGTTTTAGGCTTATTCTAGTTACTTAACTATTTACTCTAATAACTTACCTATACTCGTAATATTTATATTATTTACGAATCTAATTATTATTATTCTTAGGGAGTACTCGAGCTATCTATATAGCGTAGCTATATAGAATAGGAAAAGGATCGGTAAGAGTAGTAACCCCTAGGGGATATTTATTTAGAGGTCAAATAGTTTTAATTTCTCTCTATTAAAGAGAAGTCTAGCTATTCTTATTAAGAGGAAGCTTTAAGTAAAGTTAAGTAGCTATTATAAGAGGCCTTATTCTTATAGTATCTTAAGGAGTCTTTAGTAGTTAATTATATTAAAGGCCCCTTTTATATTAAGCTAGAGGAACGAGACGATACCGCCCTAGGCCTAGGCTACTTATATTACTTCTTTAATTAAGAGGATTGCGCTCTTTATTAAGCGCTTCCTT
Organism: Tolypocladium guangdongense; assembly: GCA_022114105.1. Classification (NCBI taxonomy): domain Eukaryota; kingdom Fungi; phylum Ascomycota; class Sordariomycetes; order Hypocreales; family Ophiocordycipitaceae; genus Tolypocladium; species Tolypocladium guangdongense. The sequence goes on along the minus strand of NRQP01000001.1, from coordinate 1,776,823 downwards.
CTATTACCTATTTAGCCTTTTAGGAGGAGCTAGTGCTCTTTTATAGTAATAGCGAGCTTTTGCGCTATTATCGTTTTAAGGATCTTACTTATTATATTTAATAAAGAGATAGGGCGCTATCTTATTAGGGTTTTATATTAATTAGGCTTCTTTCTTAGTTTTTAGAGGATAATTATATTAGCTTAATAGTAGCGTATTAGGAAATAGCCTAATTAAAGGTATTATTAAAAGACATTAGTTAGAGAGGTTATAAGCGGGGGGCTATAGGCTTTAAGAAACCCAATTGGGATATTATTCGGGCCTAATAATTTCTATAATACGATTTTTACGAGTATATATTATACGTCCTTATATATAATCTCTATTAAGATCGGTACGGTCTTCTTATTATCTCTTATTTTTATAATTAGGCCTTTAAGGGGTTACTATCTTAAGAAAAACCTCTTTATAAGGAGCTAGGCTTTATCTTAAAAGGATTTAGCTACGCTTAACCCTTTTACCTCTTAAGATAGTATCGGTAGGTATATTAATTCTAAAGGCTCGCGGCTTTTAAGCCGAGCCTATCTCTCTAGGGCCTATAGCTTAAATAAATCCTTACTAACTTCCTCTATATATTCCCTTTAGTTTTTCCTTATTACTTCTTTTACCTTTTACTTTTAGCTTAATATTACCTCTTAATAAGTTCTCTATTACTATTCTATTAGGTACGCTCTATATTAATAACGTACTCTTTTAAACTCTTTAGTTACTTATATAACGCTATAATCTTAATTATCCCTATAGGTATTATAGTTTTAAGGGCGCTTTAGAACTATTAATATTACGATTTAGTCTAGCGATAAGTAAATATAGTCTAGAATATTATCGATTTCCTAATCTATTTATAGGGCTAGTTATTAGCCCGTAAAATAGACTATAGCCTTTACCTCTATAAGGTCTATATCTACTTATTTCTATTAGAAGGTATTAAGGCTAGGGGTTATAGCTAACTTAGTACTAATTAGGAGTATTTATAGGATATAATCGGAACTATTAAGGTCTAGGTCGTACCCTTTATAGCGCCCCCTTAAGCTTAAGTAAGACTATATAAGGTTAAGGGTACTATCCCTATTATTATATATAAATTATATATACTTGCCCTTAGGAGTAAGAAGTTTAAGGCGAAGTTACTATATTTCTACTAGGAGCTAGTCGCTATCTTATAATTCCCTCTTATATTTATCCTATAGAGGGTAGTAGAGGTTAAAGTCTCCTATAAGTGCTAATAGCGTCTCTATTATAAGTTCTTAAAGCCTTAAGAGTAAGCCCGTTTTAGCTAGTATATTTAGGGGGGAGTAGATTAAGATAATTTATATTTCGTTCTAGAAAGTAATCTTATATTAATCTTTATAGACTATTAGCGTCTATATTCCTATTTCGTGTCTTTTATAAATATAGAACGCTATTCTACCCGTAAAAAGCATTCTATAAGGGGCTCTTAATAGGTATAGAGGGGTATAGCCTATTAAGGCTAGGTATAATTCTTAGATTATAATAATATTATAGTCGCTATTATTCTATAGCGCTAATTATATTAGCTCTATCTTCTTATTAGTATTTTAGTATAAGACTTTTAGTTATATTATTATAATATAAAGAAGTCCTATATTCCTATTAGTATCGATTTATTAATACTTCTTTCTTATATAAAGCGCTAGATATCTCTATTTAGTCCGTCTAGCCCGTTAATTCTTAATATCTTAGAAGGGTATCTTAGGCCTTTCCTTATATTGCGTTTTCTCCCTACTTTTAGGTCGGGAGGGTTACTCTATAGTATAGTTATTAATAATAAGATTACTAATAGGGGGGTTCCCTTCCGCTAGGTCGTTTTAGCGAATCTTTAGGGTCTATTAGCGTAATCGCTATATACTTATTCTTATTACTTTTCTACTATTAGGTAGGATCGGCTCTATACCTTATAGTCTTTACCGTAAAGGATATATTTTAGTAGGGCTATACCTCTTATTATTAAGCAGGTCTCTTCCCCTTTTAGGTATATACTTACCGTATATTAGCTATATCTAGCTTTCGCCTTATACTACTTAGCGATATAGCCGTATTAGAAATAGTTAAAGTACTATTACGGCCGAACCGAATTATCGTAAGGTTCGTAATTCGCGATCTCCGCGTTAACTATTAGGCCTTAATTATAGAGCTTATTTACTTCCTTAATACTTCTTACCCTTACTACTATAATAGTTCTTATAGCGTTTTTAGTTCTTAATTATAACGCTCTCGTATTAAGGACTTTAACTTTATTAATAATTTCGATTTTATAGATAAGGTCCTCTCTAGGGCCTAAGGCCCTTATTATATATATTCCTTTAGCCACTATTATATATATTCTTAATATAACTTTTACTCCTAGTCTAAAGGCTATCTCTTTTTAGCTTAGGGGCTAGGCGACTTCCTTTATAGGCTTCGTAAATATAACCGCGATATCTCTATTAAGGAGCCTTCGGGCTATAACCGCTATATTAACTTTAAGTATTATATTAATTACTTAAATAGTATCTTTCGCGCTTTAATTTCGGATCGCTTTTAGTAGGGTCTTTAAGGCTATAATAAGCTCTTAATTATATCTTATTAATACTAGCTTTATAAATATTTAGAGGGGGTAGCTACTTAATGTTACTACTATAACTAATGCCTATATATAGCCCCCTAATTATAGTCCTATTAAGGCCGCCTTACTCTTAACTTAAGTTCGTATCTTTAATATAACTACTTCTTAGACTATTTTTTAGATAATCTTTATAAGGGCCGCTATATTTAAGATAGCTAGCTATAATATAGGTAAGGTATAAGCACGCTCTCGCGTCTTTATAAAGTCTATAAAGACGATCTATACCTAGCGGAAGAGGTTTTAAGGGATAATATTAGTAAGTTATTTATAGGTAATGTTTTCTTCGGGATTAAAGGGCCCCCGAAGCGGTTTTAATTTACTATCGCTTACTATTAGGTTAAATTAGCTAAAGCTATAGTTTTAGTACTACTAGCTTTATTTAATTCCTTTTGCCCTTAAATCGATTGCTATTAGTATTCCTACTTCGCCCTTATTACTATCGCGTAGCGATATTATAGTTCTAGGGTATTTTTTATCGCTAATTCCGATTTTAGTCTTAGATTAAGCGTGCGGGCAAGTATTAAGTCGCTATACGGGTTTCCTTATATTAAGCGCAGAGGTTAAATATTATAAATATAAGTTATTATTTAAAGAAGAATTAAAAATAATATTATTAAAATATAATTAATAAGATTATAAAATTATCCTATAGGAAGGAATATTATTAATATTCTATAAGATTTATAACTTAAACGAAAAATAATTTAAGATACTATAAGACTATTTAAATAAAAACTTATATAAGGGATATATTTAACTATTAATATTTAAAGTAGGATACTTAATTATATTTATATTAAAAAAGAACGGGAAGCTCTAGCTATATATTAATTATTAATAACTTAACGATATTATTATTAAAGATTAGATATTATTATTACTTATTATAGAACTTAGAGATTATTTATATAGAATAAATTAGTTTATAGTACTTAATCTTAAGAGAGCTTATACTTTTATTTAAATTAAAGAAGAATATAAATAGATAATTATATTCTAAATAAAGTTTAGACTATTTAAGTATTTAATATTACTCTTTAGACTTATTAATATACTTATAACCTTTTAGTATATAATTAATAATATCCTATATAAATATTTAGATATATTTATAGTAATATACTTAAATAATATTTTAATCTTTTTAAAGGGTCTTAAAAAATATAAGGAATATATCTATAAGGTCCTTTAAGTACTCTAAAATATAAAGTTACTAATTAAACTTAAAAAAAGTAAATTTTATATATAAAAAATAGATTTCCTTAAATATATAATTTAATTAAGTAAAATATATATATAATACTTAAAAATTAAGGTAATTAAGGACTAGCTTATATTATAGAATATAAAAGATATTTATAGCTTTTATAAGTTTATAAATTACTATTAAAAGTTTATTAAAAACTTTAGAGGAATTATTATATTATTCGATAAACTTATAAAAAAAGATATAAAATTTAAATAGAATAAAAAGGCTAATAATACCTTTAAAAGGATTAAAGGGGCTATTACCTTAAAATTAATATTAACTACCTTTAACCCTAAATTTATACTAAAAGTAAAAATAAATACCTTTAATAAGGCCCTTAAAGCTTAGATTAAATAATAAAATAAAAAAGGATAATTATACTTTATTGCCTTCTACTTAAAGAAACTCTATAGCGCTAAACTTAATTACTCGATTTATAATAAAGAATTCCTTATTATTATTAATACTTTTAAGAAATTCTAATATTACCTTCTTAATAGTAAGTATAAAGTAAAAGTATTTACGGACTATAAGAATATTATATATTTTATAATAATATAATAACTTAATAAATAATAAATTAAATAAGTTAAATACTTCTTAAAATTTAATTATAAGATCCTTTATATAAAAGGAAAAGAAAATAAATAAGTAGATACTCTTAATAAAAGACTTAATTATAATATATTAGAAAATAAGGAATTTAAATAACTCTTAGAATTTAATAAAGAAGGTAATTATTAATAAAAGTAATTAAATACTATCTTTAAAGTATTAATTAATAATAATATTTTATATAAGATTAAGAATATTTATAATATAATAAATTAGGATTTAATAATAATCCTTTAGAATAAGGGAATTATTAAGTTTAATAATAAGATCTTCGTATTATTAAGAGTATAAAAAGAAGTTATTAAGGAAATTTATAATTATATTATTAATAGATATTAAAGAATTTAAAGAATTATAAAATAAATTAAGAGGACTTTTAACTTTCTATATATTAAATAGATAGTTTAAAAAGTTATTAATAAATATATATAATATATATAAAGTAAAGTATTAAGATATAAATTATATAGTAAACTTAAATTATTATTAATATTAATAAAACTATAAGACTTAATTATATTTAATTATATTATAAAGTTATTATTTTTAGAAAAATTAATAATAAAGACTATTTATAATAATATCTTTATAATAATAGATTAACTTATAAAATATAAATACTTTATCTTATATAAAGAAATAAATAATATAAAAGACTTTATATATATATTCTTATAGATAATTATTAATAATTATAAATTACTAAATAAAATTATTTTTAATAGAAAAATAATATTTACTATAAAGTTTTAATAAATATTAATAATATAACTTAATATAAAGTATAAGTTTAGTATTACTTACTACCCTTAAACGGATAGATAGATAAAATAACTTAATTAAATTCTTAAATAATACTTATATTATTATATTAACTATAAATAAGATAATTAAGTTAAGTAATTATTAATAGTATAATTAACTTATAATAGCTTAATTTTAAAATTAATAAAGATTTTACTAACTTATATAAACTTTAGGTATAACCCTAAAGTATATTATATTATATAAATAGGACTATAAGTAAAATAAATAATCTTATAAATAAATAAGCTTAAGAAATTATATAAAGAAATAAGAAAAGAACTTAAATATATTAAATAATAAATATTAACTTATTATAATAAGAAAAGATTAAAGGGATTAATCTTTAAGAGAGGAGATATAATCTACTTATTTTAATAAAATATTAAAATAATAAGATTAAGTAATAAATTAGACTTTAAGAAACTTAAACTATTTTAGGTTAAAAGCGCTATTTTAATAATTAATTATAAATTCTTATTACTAAAAATAATATAAATATACTTAATATTTTATATTTTACTACTTAAATTAATATTATATAGCGCTAAGGCATAAAATAATATTAAAATCGAAGATAATATAGAATATAAAGTTAAATAAATATTAAATATATAAAATAAGAATAAAGAATATTAATATTTAATTAAGTAAAAAGGCTATAAATATAAAGAAAATATATAGGAACTTATTAAGTATTTAACGAACTATTAGCTATTATTATAATAGTTCTATTAATATTATTAAGAATTATAAAATCTAAGGTATCCCCTATTATAATATTCTAATTAATAATATTAAAATTACTATATACTTAAATATTAATTACTACCTCTAATTCCTAGTACTTATACTCCTCTAACTTATCTAATAATTATAATCCTAGCCGCGCTATCTTATTCCCTTTCGTTAGTAATTAACGTTTTTAGTAATAAAGCCGCTTAAAGCGATTAAGCGCTTTATTTATATTAGCTTAAGCCTAGCGGAAGGCCTCTTAACGGGAGGCTAAGGAATCTTTAATTAATTCCTCCTTACGGTCTAAGTATTTAGATTTTAATAAGATTCGAGAGATTATAGAACGTTAACCGAGTTTAAGGGTAAGTTATAGTAAGAAGGCCTATAAGAGTTTATAGTAATACCTAAAGTATTATAAGAGCGCCCTTAATAAATATACTCCCTATACCGTAATAAATACTTAACTATATAGTAGCGCAAGCTATAAGAAGAATAAAAGGAATAAGGTATAACTTTAAAGCTATAAGAAGTAATATATTTAGCTAAAAGTTTATAGTAATAAGACGGATTTAACCCCTTAAGATCTTTAGAATATAGAACTTTCGGTTTTTTAATACGACTTAATATAGTATTAATATAATATTACTAAAAGATATAAGAATATAGGAAACTATACCTATAAATATAAGTAGAGATAAGTATTTATATAATAAGTTAGGGTCTTAAGGATATAACTATTAAGGAGGGGATATTTTATTATAACTTAAGATTAGGCTAATAAGGTAGGGTTATACTATAGGGTAGCTATATTAAGTTATATAATAAGTATAGAAGAAAGGTTAGAATAGTAGTTTAGTCCGAAGAGTAATTACTAATAATTATTAATTAAGGGAATAATTATATAAATAATTACTTAAGAGATTAATAACTAAAAGAGGCAATTATAGTAAGTAATTACTATAAGGATAGTAATTATAAGAATATATAGAGATCTAACTTCTCTCCCTTAATATAAATACTTAATTAGTTTTTAATATAATTATTTACTATTCTATTTAATTATAATCTACAATCTATTATTAATATAATACTTCTTCTTAAATATATTACTTAGATTAATACTTTATATTATCTATTAATATAAACCTTATAGTTTATCCCTTAGGAATTATAAATTGTTATAATAAGGCTATTATTTAATAAAGTACTTATAGGTTATTAACTAAACTTTTATATTAATATTAAGGATAATATTACTTAAAGGGGAATACTTAAAATATAAGCGCGAGTTAGTAAATTATAAGAATTATAATAATAACTTAAGGAATATTAAGTAAAAACTATTAAATTATAAGTAAAATATTATAACTCAAAGTATTAATTACTTATCCTAAAGGTAAGAGATCTTATAATACTTTTAATAAAGAATTTATACCTTAAGAAAGAGAAGAAAAAGCTCTCGCTTAAGTATATTAAGCTATTTTAAGTACTTTAAACTATTAGGAAATAGGTATACCGCTTTACTTTCTTTAAGAAATACTTATATATATATAATATATTTTATATTAGCCTATTAAAACCCTAAAAGACGCGCTAGAGTAAATAAGAGAATAATAATATAATATTAATACTTAACCTTAAAGAAGATAAAGGAGAGTAAGAAGTCTAAGAGATTAAGGACTAAAAGTACTATAAGGGTAATATTCTTTTTTTAATTAAGTAAAAGGGCTAATTAGTTAAGTATAATTAATAAGTTAATGCTAATAATATAGTAAATAGCTAGGATCTTATCCGCGAATTTATTATTATATATATTACTAAACCTTATAAGAAATAAAAGGTTTAGTAAGTAAAAATAACCCGCTACTTAAATACTTAATAGTAAATAGTAAGGTATTTTTAACTAATTCCTTATTAAAACCCTATTAATATACTATAGCTAGAAGACCTTAAGCTATATATAAAATAATAATATAGGATAATTAAGGGGGAATTAATTAAGCGCGATATATAAAATAAAAAATAAAAATAATTACTTAAATTTAAGTTAAGGAAAGATAAAAGAAAGAATAAAGGAAACTAAACTCCCTATACTTACTTAAAGATCTTAGAGTCCCTTAATTATAGCGTCTCTTATATATAGGGGTAACGAGAACCTTATAAGAAGTCTCCTCTTTTATCCTAATTAAAGCTAAGAAACTAATAACCGCTAAGTCCTCTAAGTCTAGGCCTTCCTTAACTATTATAATACTTATAGCCGCTTTTATAAATAGTAAGGCAAGACGCTAAGAGATATACCCTTTATTATTAATAATTAAGCGGAGTTTTAACTACCCTTTTTAAGTGCAATACTCTCGCCCTAAAATATTAATCCTAAAGGGTAGCGCTAGATTTAATTAAATCGCCTATTTATATTACTTATTAAGGAATATATAGTAAGTACTTTAAGTATTTTAATAAGTTATTAATAAAAGTATAGTAAGACTATAAGGATAAGGGTAAGTACTTATTATATTAATCTTCTTAATATTAATAATATTAAGCTCCTTTTAGTATATCTATTTAGCTATAGTAAATACTTTAATAAGGTATTAAATAATAACTATAAGTCCCTAGCGACTTATCTCCTTAAGGAAAAATATACTATTATTATTATTATTAAGATCGTTAGAGTTAAGGCCTATCTTAAGCTTATTAATCTTTTATATAGCTTTAAGTATAGCGATTATATTAATATAATTACTAATTATAATAAGAGCTACCTATATAGTAATTTATAAGTAATAAGTAATATAATAAGATCTAAGAGTAATAAACTTACTTATAATTATTATTTTAGCTATTATACTATTTATAATAAGTTAATATAACCCTTAAGAATATATACTTAATTAAGAAGATCTTAGCGGGTTTAGGGTTAAACCCCTTATATTCCTTAAGGGTAAAGCGGAAATAATATATATACTAAAGCTCTTAAGGAGTTAAGTTAATAACTTTAATTAAGCGCGCCTTAACCTTTAAGTATAAATACCGCAAAACCGTAACGCGCTATATAAGAATTACTAGCGCTATACCCTCTTTAACTAAAGTAGCATTAGCGATATCCCCTTTAATTAGGGCAATATTAACTATCTACTTATCCTTATTAGGGGCAATCTTATCCCTATTAGACGCTACCTCCTTATCGACTAAGGTCCCCTTCGCGGACTTAAGAGGTAATAATATAATAGGCGCGAGAGGGTTAGGGAATTCGTTACGCCCTGCCTATAAGAGCCTTAAGCCTAAAGACTTAGCGTTATTTACCTTATTAAGGAAAGGAGATAGGGATAGAGACTTACTTAAGGAACTATACTTAAGCGCTAGCTCCTTATAGGCCTCTCGCTTACTACTCGCTAACCCCTCCCTTAAGGAGCCCATTAACCGTAATCCTATATACTTAACCTTCTTAGCTAAGGGGGACCTTAAGAGCGAGTAAGTCCTATTAAGGAGATAATAGCGCTTATTAAGTAAGCGGCTAGCGAGTTATATAAATAATTAGTAGTTTAAGAGATATAATTAAGCTATATTAAGAGTTATTATTAATAGTAACTCGAGGGCGAGGTAAAAGAGAATATTAATAGAATTATAAATAAATATATAAAGACTTAATAATAAGTAAAAATTAATTATAGAAGAATTAAAGGAAAAAAAAAAGAGAAAAGTTAAGCGTAAGGGAAGATATCCCTCTTATAGTTAGCTAAGCCTTATTAACTTATAACTAAATAATTATTAATTATTAAGTAATAGTCCCTTATATAATTATAATATAATAACGCACTTAATAATAAAGTAATTATACTATTATATACTAGCAATCGATCGATAAAACCTTATCTTTTCTTAAATAACTCTATAATAAGTTAGGAGCTCTATACTATCCCTTAATATAGCCGGAATGTCTATATAAAGGGGGGGATAATTTTAAGGAGTAAGGTAAAGGGGTATAAGTATAAAAGGGATCTTAGGTATTATATATTAATAGGTCGCCTTTATCTTATTAAGAAATTAGTTAAGGAGTGCCTCGTTCTTAAGGTAACCCCCCTTTACCTTAACTTAAGAGGAAACCCTCTTCCTATAAGATTTAGTCTTTATATAAAGAGGTTAGATAGTACTAAATACTAAGCCCTTCTTTGCCTATATCTTTAATACTTAATTAAAGGTATTTAGTTATAAGAGGGTAATTACTAAATACCTTTAGTTAAGTATTAAAGATACGGGCAAGGAAGGGCTTAATATTTAGTACTATCTAACCTCTTTATATAAAGACTAAATCTTATAGGAGGAGGGTTTCCTCTTAAGCTAAGGCGAAGGGGGGCTACCTTAAGAATAAGGCGCTCCCTAACCGATTTCTTAATAAGATAGAGGCAACCTATTAGTATGCGGTACTTAAGACCCCTCTTATACTTATACCCCTTTGCTTTACTCTTTATATTAGTAATTACCCTCTTATATTAACTTAATTCTTTTCGAGTTAATAAAGGCTATAAAAAGCCTTATTATCCTTATAAAAGTAACTAATTATTAATAACTTCTTAAGTTAATAAGTTTATAATATATTAAGCTAAAGTACTTAAGCCTAAAGCTATTAAAAAAGACCTTTAAGTTAGCTATAAGGATATCCGATTTTTCCCTTATAAGGGATAAAGATTTTAAATACTTAGTTTATATATAAGTTAACCCTTTAAGGTCTCTTAATAAGAGCCTTATAAAAGACCCCCTTAAAGCTTTAAACGTTTTAAAGGGGAATACTTTTAAAATTAGCCTTATCCTTTATAATAAAAAGGTAATTTACTTTTTATTAATAAATAGAAAGATTAAGTATAAGTAAGTCTTTAAGCTTTTTAATAAAAAAGGTTAAACCTTAACTATAATTATTAAGGGCTTTTTTAAGAGCCTTAAAATAAATTATAATTACTATTTTAATAAGCTATATTTTAATAAGAGAATTAAAATTACAAAAGATTTTAAATAATAACTAATTATTAAAGGTATTTCCTTTAGTACTTTAAGCTCTTATATTTATAAGTAAAATAAGCTAATAAAAAGGTTAATTAAAGTTTTATTAAACTAATTAAAGGTAACCTTATAATAATTAAACCTATCCTATAACTTTTAGTACTTTATTTTACTTATTATTTTATCTCTAATTAATTACTTAGCAGTTTTTAATAAAGACTTAATTCTTAAATAACTATTATTAATAGAGCTAAGCCTTAAAAATAAGTCCTATAGACTTAATTTTATACCTTATAGGGCTATAAGGGCTTATTATAAGGTCTTAATACCCCCTAAATAATAGCTTAAGATAATTAAATTAGCACTTAAGATCTTACCTAAAAGGCCCTTAATAACTCTAGGATTAAATACTTATTTAATATATTTACTTTTTAAGAGACTAATAATAAAGACTAGCTTTCTTAAGGTTATAAAAGGGGTAAGCCTTATTTTTATAAGCTTAAGCCGGACCCTTATAGGGCTTAAAGATAACCTTATAATTAGAAACTTTATAAGGCTTAATAACTTTATAACCCCCTTATCTTTAGAAGAAAAAGAAAATCCTTTAGGTCTTAAAGACTTAAAAGGTTAATAAAGTTAGTACTTTTTAGGTTATAAAGACTTAAAAGGTTAATATAAGAAAAATAGGTTACTTATAAAGTTATCTATAGATAAGTAAGAAGATTTGTCTCTTTTAGAGTCTAAGAGCCCTATAGGGTTTAATATAATGCCTATAAGGATTATAAAATCTAAAATAAGACCTTAAGAGCCTAAAGACTTATTAACCTTTAGCTTAATAAGCCTTAACTTAAACTTAATAAGTAATTTATTAAGCCTTAATTTAAATTTAATAAATCTTAATATAAGCTATTTAATTAAGAGCTTATATTATAGGGTAAAATAAGACTTATTAAAAGAGCCTTCTTTATAAAAAAAAGTCTTAAAAAACTCCTATAAGGATAAATAACTAAAAGCTATATTTAATAAATTTAAATAGATTATCCTTTTTAATACTTTTTATTTTCTCCCTTTAAAGATTATTAAAAGAAGAAAAGTATTAAAAAGCCGCTTAATCTTAAAATTTAAGAGGAATTTATAAAATAACCCTTTAAAATATAAGACTAAGTTAATAATTAAGGAATTTATATAAATAAAAAGTCTAAATTATCTTAAGACCTTTACTTTAATTAATATACTTCTTATATAGCGGGTTTTACTAACTTTAATAGCTTTTTATAATTAAAAAGTAAAATAAGTCGATTTTATAAAAGCTTTCCTTAATAAGTCCCTAAAAGAAACTATTTACTTAATTATTTTAAAAGACTTTATTAATTATATTAAAGCTAGACCTTTTATTAGGGCTAAGTTAGCCGAATTAGGCTATAGCCCTTTAATTTAATAAGTAATTTAACTTAAAAAGGTATTATATAGCCTTAAGTAAAGTCCTAAAGAATAATAAGAGGCCTTTAAAGGCCTACTTAATTCTTTAAGCTTTAAACCTTTAATCTTTAACCTAGCGATTTATTATAGTCTTATAAAAAGAACCTTTATAATAACTTATATTAATAATTACTTACTTATAGGCCTTAACCTTAATTATATTAATAAGCTAAAGAGGGACTTAAATAAGGGGTTTATACTAAAAGATAAAAGCCTTACTTTATTCTTTTTAAGAGTTTAAATTAATAAGAATAGGCTTAATAGGGCCTTATTCTTATATTAGTCTTAATATATTAAAAAGGCTCTATAAGTCTTTAACCTCCTTAATATTAAGCTACTTTTAGTACTTATTTAATTTAGCCTTATTTAATAAGTAATTAAAAGCCTAAAAAAAAAAGACCTTTTAGACTCTTATTATAAGTAGCTATTTTAATGCCTTATAAGTACTATAATATACTTTATACTACTTATTAAGCCCAATATAGCCTTTATAATATAATAACTTTTATAATATATATAAAAGCCCTATAAGATATACCTTATAGCGGCTAAGGGGCTATTTAAGTACTTAAAAGGAACTTTTAGGCTTATTATAGCCTATAAGAGTTAAGTAACCTTAATTTAGCCTATTAAATATTATAATAGCAATTTTATAAAAAATAAAAAATCCTTTAAATTAACCTTTAGTTACTTTTTTACTTTAGGAAAGGGGCTTATTAATTAAAAAGCGAAAAAGGCTTTTATTATAGCCCTATTAACCCTAAAGGCTAAATCTAATAGCCTTATAAAGGCTATCCGAAAAGTCTAATAGATTTAAGGTCTTTATAGAAAACTATAATAGCCTTTAAAACTCTTTATAATAGTTTATTATAATAATTAAAGTATTATAATAAACGCTTATAACTTAACCCTATATTTTAGGACTAAGTATACTTTATTAAAATTTTATTATTATAAGAGGGTAGTTACCGAATACCTTCGGTTAGGTATTAAAGATATAGGCGAGGAAGGGCTTAATATTTAGTGCTATCTAACCTCTTTATATAGAGACTGAATCTTATAGGAGGAGGGTTTCCTCCTGAGCTAGGGCGAAGGGGGGCTACCCTAAGAACGAGGCGCTCCCTAACCGATTTCCTAATAAGATAAAGGCGACCCACTAGTACGCAGTACCTAGGACCCCTCTTGCACTTATACCCCTTCGCCTTACTCCTTATAATTATAATAAGGAAAAAGTCTTAAAAGGGTTAATTAAAGTATCTTATTTAGATATTAAGATTATACTTATTAATAAACTTATTAAGCTCCTTATAGGAACCCTTTTTTAAAGATTCTTAGAGCTTATAGGGCTTATAGAGGCTTAATCCTCTATAAATTCCCTATAGAAGTTTTACTTATAGGGTCTATTAAAACCTATAAGGTTTTTCCCTTACTTATATATTCCTTATTCCTCTTTATAGCTATATTATTAACTTAAGAAGGGGTATTAAGAAATAGGGTCTATAGAAAGTTCTTAAGACTTATTTCGGTAATTAATAATATACCTTTTTAAATAAGAATAATAATTACTAATACTTATTAATCCTTAGGAATTAATAAACTTAAATTAATAATAATTTATAATCTTATTATTAATTTAGATTTATAATTTAATTAATAAGCGGATTATAAATATAAAAAGAAAGGGTTATAGATAGCTATATATAAAAGGAAACTTCTTTCTCTTTTTATCTTTTATTCTTTAACTAAATATAATCTTTACTATCTTATAATACTTTATATCTCGTTATATAAGCCTTTTAGTTTACCCTTTTTATCTTATAGCTCTCTATAAGAGCTATATAATATACTTTAGTATTAAGGATCGCAACTTAATTCTAAACTTTTACTATATAAAATAAAGCGTTATAATAAGACTTTAGTATTTCTATTAGTCCTTACCTTTATCCCTACTCTTATTATAAATATTATACTATCTTATATCTTAAATGTTAGATTCTTCTTATTTAAGGGACTTCTTATATAAAAATTACTCCTTAAAATATTAATCTATAAAGAGGATCTAAATCTCTTATTACTATTATCTTAACTCTTATTATTAGTATTATAATCGTACTTTACTATATTTAATAACTTTATACTTAATAATAATATATCCTTTAACTATAAGTTTATATACCTTATATTATCTTAGCGATAGGTCCTTAGTTCTTAATAATATACTCGGGAACGTATTATTATTATATATAAAGAGCTAAAGCTATTATACTTTTCTTAATCGTAACTATTAGTTAATATTAATAAGTAGCCTAAGGAACTCACTAAAGAGTAAAAATTAAGGGGATACTAAGACCTATATAATAAGGTTAGTATACCTCTAAGCGACTCTATTAACAAGTATAAGAAGTACTTAAAGAGCACGCTCGTTAATATTATAGACCTTATCGATACGCGATAGATATACTTAGTAGCTAAGGTATAGTATAATTTTAACGCATTCCGTAAATATACGCTCTAGGATAAATATCGGATTAATAAGGAAGAGGCTAAGAAAGGCGAGGGATTCCTTATATCTTTACTATAAGATTTTAGCCTATAGGGACTATAGAAAAGAAATAGTATAAAGAGGAATACCGCCGGCTTTAGAGTAGTTATAAAGCGAATAAGTAAAAAAAGCTAAAGATAAATACTATACTAATTGCTATCGATAATAAAGACTAAGTTTTAGTAGCCGCTCATTCTTAAGATAAGGAAGTAAAAGGATTTATTAAAGATTTAGTATTTAGAGACTCTCTACGTAGGCTATATAAGTAGTGGCATAATCTTCTAGCCGCGGATACTATTATATTATTCCTCTAATTAACCTAATTAGAACCGCTTTTATTATCTTCCTCCTTAGCTTCTAGATCTACATCTATCCTAAGTCGAATATTAAGCGGGAGTAGCCGAGTCTTAAGAGCGTTAAGTTTTCGTAAGGTCGTTACGGGAATATCGTAAGGCCTTTTTACCGGTTGCGATGCACCCTAACGGAGCCCAGCAGCTCTATACTAGAATTTGGCGAAGTTATTAGGATTCAAGCCTAGGATTCTCTCTAAGAGGTCGACGGCTAGATCGGAATAGTAGTGAATCGCGGCTTTAATAGTTATATTAGAGTTCTTCTCGGGATCATTATCCGAAGTAACGTTAGAGGCTTCTTCGTCCGAAGCTTCTGCTATAGTTGTTCCGCTAGTAAGAAGTCCTGATATATTTCCTGAAGAAAAAGCTATGAGGTTGACCCTAGTATAGATCCTGTCAAGAAACTGCTTAAGGATGCGAAGTCCCTCTACTATAAGAACACTCATTAGCGCACCGCCATTTATCGACCACGGGCAAAAGAATTTCGTCGCGACTGGAACATATGGCAGCAGGTTAAAGACTTATGGAGACTGTTGTCCTAGATCCTAAGGAGAAGCACGGTATTCTAGCTGATATAAACGAGTACCTGCATCTAGCAGCACCTAGCTGCTAATCCTTTCGTGGTATCCCTCTACGACGCGGTTACCTCTTCCATAGGCCGCCTGGTACTGGAAAGACTAGTTTCTTCTTTGCGATAGCTGGCGTATTTGGAGTTAATATTTACGTTATTAGCTTGCCGGACGTTAACGTTACCGAGGAGGATCTCGCGGCACTATTCGCCAAGCTGCCTCGCCGCTGCATTGTCTTGCTGGAGGACATCGATACTGCGGGCCTCAAGCGCACCGATGATATAGACGAGGCGCTGGAGGAGTCCTCCGAAGACGGCAAAAACAACAAGGGGAAAGCGGGAAAGCAAGGCGGCGGCGCTGCCACCGTCTCTGTAGAGAACATCACTCTTTCCGGTCTTCTTCATGCAATCGATGGCGTTGCATCGCATGAAGTTCGTGTACTTATCATGACAACAAACAAACCTGAGTCTCTCGACGAAGCGCTGGTCCGACCTGGTCGTATTGATATGCAGGTAGGCTTCACCAACGCCTCTACTTCGCAGGCTACCGAGCTCTTCTGCCGGATGTACGAAGCCCCGGCTGCTGAGAAGGCCGAAGACGCGTGCTGTGGTGGGTTGAAAGTGCCTTATGGTGGTCCATCTCCGTTTCGATCTGCCCATCTGGAACAAACCTCTTGCTGACTTGCTTCACAAGGGAGCTGCATGGATGCAGACATATCCTATCAAAAGCCGTCGAGGCATACTGGAAAGCCCGCTTAACCTCTCGCGCACCGTGGTATTTCCTCATGAGTAAATAGGGGGCAACGGAGGTGAATTATTCGCTCAGGGGCTGGAGTAGGAGCTTAACCCCTCAAAGGCTCAAGAAAGGGCGTACGGTTACTCAGTGATGTTCAAGGTATGGCATCACGGCTAGGTTGGCCTACCTTGTTGGATACCTCCATCTCAATACCAACCATTCCCACGGCTGCCTCGTTGATCGAGTCAGCTAGAAAGCCTAGTCAGGAGCTGTAGTGCCTCATATCTATCCACACCCTTCGCCGTAGCCCATAGCAAAGATAGGAGGCGGCGATGCAGCTGGGTATATATATAAAGTCTTCGCCGCCCTCTTTTCCCGTAGTTTCTTCCTCATTCCCCCCTTAAACTATCTTCTCAACCCGGCGACTCCCCCGCAGGTTCCCTTGCAGCCTCTGCTCGACACTCCTGTCGAGCATGGCCCACGTCTATATTATCGTCGAAGACAGCGACGCTGAACACGAGACTAAGCGCAAACTCGAAGATACTGCAGTTGACGACAAGAGTTTCGATCGCAATCCAGATGGAATTGTTTTCAGTAACAAGTCTAAGCGCAAACACGACTCCATGTCTGATGAGCAAAAGTCCAGCACCGCCTCTGATCACCGGCAGACTACCGACCTAACGAATGATAAGTCCCTCACCAAAGAGATCGTGAACAACGTGGGAGATAAGCTTGAAGGTACTCATGACAAGAGCGACGGTGATAGTACGCTTGACGACGAATTCGATGTCTCCCAAGAAGTAGATTTCCACGATCAGGTCCAAATGCTACTCTTGCCTTGAAGACCGAGGATGCTAACAAAACATGGTAAAGCTAAGTGTTCTCTCTGGACGCAGAAACATTGGGACAGTCTTTCAATAACCCCCAAGAACTTCTACAGTTCGCCAGACGCAGAAGGTTGGGTTGTCTTTGAGCATCATAACCGAGTCTAATGACAAACTCAGTATTAGCGGCAACAACTGTGGGAAGGAAAAGATTGCATTTCAAGTGGCTGGCCGAGAAGGAAGCTGACCCTTCATCTTTCAAGGAGGTGTGGGACTTTGTGGAATTCGGACGGGACGAACAACGACACTGTTGCAGAGAACATGGCTGCGATGGGTTCCCACAGTACGCCGAGGCAGTGAAGCGCCGCCTGGCACAACACAACTTCACTCAGCCGTCCCACCTACACGAGGACCCCAAGCAACAAGACAAGTTGACGACATGGATCGAATATCTCAACTTCGAGTACTGGTGGCTCGACCGGTACACTAGAGCCATTGAGCGTTTGAAACTAGCTCACGATAAGGCCTGGCAGGAGCTTGTGGACTTGAAGGTGTTGAGGCCGCACGAGACCCAGGAATTCGTACGGACCGACGCATCCCCAATGGAGCGGCAGGCAGAGGAGGACCAGGCCCAGGAAGCTGTGAAGAGAGCAAAGTCGGAAGCAGCAAAGGTCTACAAGATAACACAAGAGGATCCGCAGCGACTACAAATCCCTGAGGCGAAGCGTATATCGATGTTGGCGGCCGCGTTAAACAAGTTGAACGTGGCGAAAGGTCGGCTGAAGTCGCTTAAAAAAAGAAGCGATCTCATTGGAGATTTTAAACGCGGGACATACGGCTATGTTAGTGCGAAGAAGGATGCTGCTCGCCAGAGCATGCTCGTGCAATGGGTCCTGGAGCAAGTTCCCTTGATTGAGGCCGAGATGACACAGACTGGGGCAAACGAGGCTGGATCTAACGCGGCTAAAAGAATGAAGAGGAGGCTCAGCACCGATGACGACGACTCGAAAAATCAAGGTCCCAAAAGGCAGAAGTTAGACCGGCAGGAGTTGAGGTCACATCCGGTCAGCGGCCCGGCCACCTTGGCGGAAGCCAGAGAGGCGCATCCGGGATCCAGCACCGTGACGGATCAGAACGAAGTCAAGGTTTCACGCAGCAAGCGGCCTACTACCGGGCGTCCGCGTGGGTCTGGAGATGCCTCTCAAGCGATGTCTCAAGGACTTCGTCGCTGCGCCCATATTGCAGCACACAAAAATTCTCCCGGGGCAGCTCTTGCGCCTGACACTTCGCGACCACGATTACGCTCAAGATTACACGCGAAGCCTACGGAACCGTTGTCAAGGCCTTATTCGTCTGCCGACACAAAACATTCTGCAGCGACTAAGAGAGGGCTCAAAAGCAGCAGTCGACGGGGAGTGGCCGAGCTCGAAGGGGTACCGAAGATGGGTCGGCGTCCGCAGCGAAGGTGTAATTGATGAAGATGCGTACACTGGAGCATGTTGCCTCTCATTGTTGACCACTTTATGCATCGAAAGTAAAGTGCAGAAGGTAGACGACGGCGGCTGCGGTGGCCGCGTGACCTAGCGGCGGCAGACTGGGCCATCCAACCATCAACTAAACCTTTTGGGGGAGTAGGTGGGGGTGGAGAGTGCAACTGATGGTTTGCGATAGTTCGGCGACTTCCTCATCAAGTAGTGACCGAATGATGTTGTATCAATGTGGCAGCCTCATTGGACCACGTCAGAATTCTTCGCGCCTCTTGCACTGAAGGATTGTTTGCAATGCCTATCCTTCATATCTTATTGGGTTGAGTGTTGATGCTGGAGGATTGACAAAGGGCTTATTCAGCAGTAGACTGCGCCAACGAATTGAGCGAGTTGGGGTTAGCATCTCGAGGCGCCCGCTATTTTTGGGTGTGTAGATCAACTGAGCGCCCCCCCCCCCCAATTTCAGCCGACCAAATTGCCGAAAAAAAAACTCACCCGACTAAGCCTAACACCTCAACCGACTATTAGCCAGAACCTCACCCGACCATGTACATAGACCTTACCCGACCATACCCATAGACGTTACCTATCGCTATCCTTCTTATACTATAATAGTAGGTAAGATACGTAAAATTATGATTGCGCCTTCTATCCTCCTTTATTAAATAAACTAAGGAGATTTAGTAGTTAAACCGGTTTTAAAATATATTAATAATTAATTACCCCGTATAGGTAAAAGTAATAAAGTAGGATAGAATAAAAATAAAAAACTTCTTATATAAGCTTATTAATATACTACTTAAAATATTTTTACTATTAAATTATTTCTTTATTATATTAACTTATAAAGACTCCCCTAGCTACTAAGCCTATATTATATTAAAGACTCGCCTAGATAATATTCTACCTTATAAGAGAATCGATAATAAAGTTATCGTATACCTAGGCGAGGTATATTACCGCTTTCGTTTTAAGAATAATAAGCTCTGCCCTATAGCTATTGCTCTTAGTTTATAGTCAAATCTTCGATACTATATCTATCGCTATAGTCTTATTATTTATAAGTCTAAGTCTAGTAAGCTAGACTTATATTACTAGATATAGATATAGTAAGAGTACTAACGTTTTAATATAAGCCTATTTTAGGTAACTAATAATAAACTAGTTCTAAAGTATATAGTATCTAGTTCTTAACTACTTATAGACTCTTAACTATACTTAAATAATAGAGGTAAAAGTATAAATAAATTTAGAATTAGTTAATAATTAGTTTAGCCTTAATATAAATAAACTTATATAGTAATAATATTAGTAGTGCGGTGCCTATAATAACGGGCTAATATTTATTTAAATGCTTGCTGAATAGGCTATTCTACTTAGTTGCTATAGCATGCGACTGCGTAAATCGGTTTACTACCGATTTTATATTGATGATAATTAATGGTCGGGTGAGGTCTATATACATGGTCGGGTGAGGTTCTGGCTAATAGTCGGTTGAGGTGTTAGGCTTGGTCGGGTGAGTTTTTTTTTCGGCAATTTGGTCGGCTGAGATTGGGGGGGGGGGGGGCTCAGTTGACGTGTATACTCCTATTTTTTGCCTTCTTCCTGAAACACAAACCGCGCTGTGAGGGGCCAGAGCGTGACAATTGGTGGGCCCTCTGCAGCTTCTTCACACGCTCAGCCGTCGACAGCCAATCATTCTCACGCGCCCCATGCCCTGCTGCCCACGATCAACTCCCTCACGCACTCATTCCCATCATAAACAACCGGGTCTCCAAAGCTCAGTCCAGGCGTTCTCGTGTGAGACTTTCCAAGTACCTGCAAGAATAGCTGCTCAACGCTATCGCTATACCATCTCTAGTGGTAGCGGGCCTCCCTTAGGACGCAGCAGCGAGGTCGACAAAGAGGCGACTCGACGAGATCGATCAGTCGCCTGCGAAGAAGGCCCGATTGACGAACGCGCAGCAACCTGCAGTTGAGGGTAAAGAAGCTCAACCCACAGATAAGGTATAACAGCACACACTTCTATGGGATCAACTGCTAATGGCCAGGACAGACGAATTTAGGGCTATGTCAAGTTGATTCGAGACGTCACAGTACGGGTCAGCTTATGCAATTGTACTTATTTCTGCTTTTACTGCTCTTTCATCGCGGCTCCCTGTTCGCCACCGTCCACAGTGGCTGCCGCGGCTGGCCGCGTTTCGTCCCTGGCCACACCTCCATTAGTCTGTCTGTTTGCCAGCAAATCGAGCATTGGTCTCTAATCCACCCGTGAGGGGAGAGGAGGGCAGAGAGCCAGACTTACATAGCGCTGGACTCCTTCATGTCGAATTTGGTGAATGGCCGTTGAAGACCAGGGATGGGAACTGTAGTAATAACATTGCCGGTGGCCATTGTGAGCAGTCGTCTGCTCTAGCAGGAGCAGGGCTTAGACTAGGCTGGAGGTTCGTAGCTTGCTGTATTTTGTGTCTATGAGTGAGAAGATGAGCGCTTGAGGATGATGAAGGGATTACTAGCCGGAAAGGGGGACACTGAGCCTTTGTGTGTCGTTTCTGCTCAGAGGGAATGCGGCACCAACTTGCAAAGCAATCCCGTGGGCATCTCCAGCCGACTAAGGCGGCGATGTGATCAAGGGATAACCAAGACTGTGGTTTAATCCGCCTGCCAGCCGGTCCCTGTGCACAAGCGAGGCTCGATGCGCGATGCGAGTTTCGCAGAGTACCCGCGACGACAATGGGACAACAATGAATGCTTCCACATTTAGGATTCTATGGCTGGTTCCATTAGACCGAGTGTCGGGCAGTCACAGGTAGAAGAAGATAGGGCCATGAAGGTCGTGCAGAGGTCGGAAGCCGAGGCAAAGAGAATCTATGCATTGACCCAGGAAGACCCACAGCGTTTGCATATCCCTCGGGCAAAGCGGATATCGATGCTGAAAGACCGATCGACAAAGTTGATTGCTGCAAAGCGTCGGTTTCAGCAGATCCAGAGCCGGAATCTGCGAATCACCAACTTCATCCGGGGGACTTGGGACTATGCGGGTGCGAAGAGAGATGCTGCTAGCGCAGTCCAAAGCGGCAAAGGCTGGGCCTGGTCGGATGGCAAGGCCAAAGAGGAAGCTTACCACCGACGAGGAGCCTCTGGGGGAGCAAAGCGCCAAAAGGCCAAATCTTGACCATTGGGAGTCGGGACTGCCTACGAGCCCAAGGGTCCCGTTGGAGGCGAAGCTGGAATCCTCCACCGTGATGGACTAAGAAGCGGCTCAAGGCGGTGGCGACGATATTGAGCCCCAGCCAGATGCCGAGGGTGCAAAGGATTCGACGGTGACAGGGAGATAACTGCGGAGCGTCGGTCGGCCCGGTGTGGCTCAACCTGTGGACACGCCATAGAGGTCCGTAACAAATTTCATTCAATCCAGCGTCATAGCCACTTCCGTCCCACGATACTTCCGCCCCGACCGCCTTCGTCCTATGACCGCCTCTGTCCCAAGACCACCTCCGTCCTGGGACTATAGACGCCCTAGGACAACAGACGTCCTGGGACAATAGACGCCCTGGGACAACAGACGCCCTAGGACAACAGACGTCCTGGGACAACAGACGTCCTAGGACACTTCTGGATATAATATAAACTGTATGGTCCAGAAATGGATGTTGTGTAGGTAATGGAAGGCCTGATTACGGAACGTCCAGTTCCTGTGTGGTATACATACTGTACCCATTCTGTCTTCTTTTCTATTGTGCCGTATTGCCTAACCCTGCCGTAGCGAGACGAATGTTGTTTTCACGTCTCAGTCGGGCAGTCAATTGCCAAAGATGACCGGTGTCTCGGAGCGAATGACGGAGAATGGGCTGGACGCAGGTGATATCTACGTTAAGTTTGGGGACTTCGGGTTGGCGCGGGATAGTTACGAGTTGATGACTATCTGCGGCACCCCGTATTATCAAGCGCCTGAGATTTACTTACAGTGGCAGCGTTTCTGTTTCGGCGAGGAGAGATCGACCTACACTGCGGCTGTTGATATCCGGTCCCTTGGTGTGGTAGTGTACGAGCTGATGTGCGACCTTCCACAGTATAAATCCTGGTATAAGGACGGTGGGGCTGCCTGGTGCGAAAAGATCGTCGCCAAGTTCCAACAAGACTTGCAGAACTGGCCTAACGGACCAGGTCGGTTCCCACTGAGCGGTATGGTGGTCACCTTCGATACACCGCTCGCCAATGCTATGAGCTGTCTGTTGGGACCAATACTCGCTGGCAAACGCCGACGACGGCTCCATATGCTGAGGAGGGGGAGGAGCAGACGACGCGCCAGTATAGGCCCGAGGATCATATTGCCGACAACCAAGAGACAGCAATCTGCCAGCCAAGGCCTCACGCGGATGACTATACGACTGTCTCGCCCTACCATGAGGGTAGCTTCGTCAGGTCAGAAGCTCCGCCTCCTGAGTCTCTGCTGTCAGCGTCGAGGACGACTCGAAAGAGGGTAGCGACATGCAAGACACCCGGAAAGAGAGCAGCGACATCCAAGACGACCGAAAAGAGAGCAGCGACGTCTAAGGCACTATCCTCATTGTCGTCATCGGCACAATTTACCACCAAACGACGGGGAGGTCGCAGCAGTCGACGCGAGCCCATCCCGAACGAGCCCATCCCCAGCGAGCGGCAGGAGTTGGCCTACTTTCTGCAAGACTACTCGAGGATCCGCTTAACCCCCTTTACGTTGGATCGTCTATTGCGGCATTGGTTGGTTTGGAGGGGTCGGAGGATTGGGAAAGCCAATACTCATATGCGTCTCTGCAGAATCAGCCGGAGGATGCGGATGCGCAGATTGATCGAGGCTCAGGATTGGTATCTGCTCGAAGCAGGTCCAGCATGCCACGGGGCCAGGGTGATAGTTGGCGTCTTGAGAACGGTCCTATCGCTAGAGAGAGCATTTCAGCCTCTGGGCCTGCCCAGTTTGGTGATGAAATGTGGATGGCGGCACAGCTGCTGCAAGGGAGTTGGTTAAGGTAAGGAGGGCTTTGTGAGATTGGCGATCCTTTTGGCACTATTGTTTGGAGCAGGAAAATTGTTTGAGTGTAAATGTTGGTGAGAGCGATCTAGGCAGGGGGGCCCAATTGGCGCACGGCTAGCCGTGCATGTAAGCGGCACGGGCTAGTCGTGGTATTGCTTACTAAGTAGATTGCTTACGTTTCGATCCAGTTCCTCCTATTTTCTTTGGCGCACGTCTCAAGCTAACCCTTGCCAAGGTCCAATATTGGCCCTACCGTCCTCATCAATGTCTATATCGCACACGATACCGCAGGTTCCGCTCAACATGATTGAGCCAGTAATTGCTCACCGCGTATGGAGCAAATGAACGAGGCCTCGGTTTCATAAGGTGGCAAGGTCATGGTGGTAGTAGTGAATTATATCTCCAGTGGAAAGCCTGGTCCAGAAACCTGGTTCCCAGAAGGGTCGCGCCAGAAACCAGGACTATGGTCGCTGTTGGAGGACCCTATTTCAAGTGGCACGTAGCTGAGACTCATGATGCTATCTTCGGACCAACAATCCAAGATGGAACCTGTATGGCGATATCATGGCCGATGTGAGAGGGTTACCATCTACGTGACTCAGGGTTCCACAGAACAAATACTTAGCCCGTTCAGGACAGACATGCTGAGGAAAAGGTGGGGATTGCTTGAGCAATCTCTTCCAGGCAAGTCTGCCTAAGCAATAAACGTTGTATGCAAGTCCTTAAACAGATTTGCATAAATTTCCCGCTCAAGCAGATTTGCCTCCTACGCAGACCTACCCAAGCAACAACTTGTCTACGCATGCTTGCATAAGCAAGGCCCTACCTAAGCAGACCGGCCTATGGAGCGAGCTGTCTACGAAAGGATTCACCTGTTCCCGCTTCTCACGCCCACCAAACGGTAAAGATCGTGCCTGGGCCAAAACAGCATTTCAATACTCGAATTGCGAAGAGGTAGAGCGAGGGACGCTAACCATTTGAACCGAGCTTTGCTGCAGGACTTTGTGTGAGGAAAATCTTGATGTTTCCACAGCGTCGCTGGTCGCGCCCGCACGGCCATCCTGTTCAGCTGAGACGAGCAAGCCACAAAGGAGAGAGGCTCAGCGGCGTGCAATGTCTGACATGCATCCTGGTCTGTCTGAGCCAGCCACCGCATGAGGCGAGAAGTCTAGAATGCCCAGTCACGAACGGAGTAACGCCAAGTACCTTTAGGTACTTGCCTGGGGTGCTTCTCTGGGCAGCGCGGTTGGCCGCCCGAACTTGGACGGGCCGGCGGGTGCGTTCGAAGCTCGGGAGCACAATACCGATGAGTACTCCGTGCCTCCCCGCCTCAAGATCACCGATATACCCGCATCCGCAAGATTCTACTCCCCGCGGCTTATATGTGCATCCAGCCAATGGCTGACGAAGGCTGAGCGAGACAGATGGGGCCATGGGCTGTGCCTGTCCCAGCTCCAAGCTCGTCCATATCGCTCTCGTCTCAAGCTGCTGATCCAGGTCCAATGCCGTTGGATATTCCTCAGCGCAAGACAGGGCCATTGGCCGCCATCGAGGGCGAGTTCCCCATGGACGAAGCTGTCCTCGCTCGTAAGATCCGATGCGCTGTGCAGGCTGTGCTCACAGCTTATCTCGCCATCCAAGGACCAAATCTGACATGACTGATTACCTTCAGTCATTCCACCCAACGCATCTGTCCTGTCGGCAGACGCACGCGGCGACTCGGCTTGGACGCAAACCGGCAAGGTAACCGTCGAGTATCCTGATGGAATTTTCAAGGCGTACTTCCTAAAGGTTGTAAATATAACATCACGGCCAACAACCACGGCCTGACAAACCACGCGCCTCCGCCTATAGCTTGCTCTTGGTAGCCATGGGAAAACACTGCTCCGGGCAGAATTCACACGGCTATTGAGACTCTCAACACACTAATACCGGGCTTGTTCCCGTGCCACTCGCCTGGGGCAGGACAGCTTCTCTCTATCAGAAACGTACTTTCTCATCGAAGACTTTCGTGACTTGGACATGTCTCTTCCTAAGCCATCTAAGCTCATCCCTCGAGTAGTGCAGATGCATAGCCTCACGTCCCCTATCGCACCACATATAAACGACTGGGAAGCCAATTGGACTCATTTCTTTGCCCGGTTGCTGCGCAAATCTATTGAACTCAACAAGGAACTCAATACTCACTGGCCAGAGTTTAACGTCGCGGCCGAGCGACTCTTGCCTATCGTTGTTCCCCGGCTCCTAGACCCCCTTAGGGAGGATAACGGGCCTTGTCGTGCCGCGGCTCATCCAAGGCGATCTGTGGGGCGGGAATATGGGTACGGATGAAGAAACAGGTGAGATTATCTTCTTCGATGCTGGATCCTTCTATGCACACAACGAGCTGGATATCACCATGTGGCGGCGGAACGGCCTGCAGAACCTTGGTCAACGTTATGTGGACGAGCACGAGAGAGTTTGCCCGCCAGCAGAGCCGCAAGCCGAGTTCGACGATAGGAGCACACTTTACAGTCTCAAGTTTGACTTGAACCATTCGTCTGGCCACCCAGGAGACACGACCAGGGACGTGTGAGTGCCTGCCCAGCGCTGCCAGGTGTAATTGTCAACTGACTCGGGGGCCTAGGGCGTTCAACAACATGGTGTATCTGTGCTGCAAGTATGCCTCGGGTGAAGGGCTGCCGGATTATAAACCGACGAAAGACCCATCTTCCAGGTCAGCATACATCTATGCCCGGTGATCATCGTCCCCCGTCAGGAGACTGCGTATCCAAACCATTGGCAAAGATGGCCAAAAGGAGGAAGGGCGACTCTCATTATCGATTGTCCTGTGTATCGCCTTGAAAGAGCGTCTATTGAAGCATGAGATGAGCGAGGGGGAGTTCAACGGAGAAGGATGGCTCGAAGTTTTTCGACTGGGATGAATTCAGGCAATTATCGCACGCTGCGCCGAGGTAATTGAGTTTGGATCTGTCCGCGGCATAGAATTCGTTGTAAATTTCTGATAGAATCATACTGCTGTTTGGCAAGTATTAACGTATAAAGCTGAGGTGAAGCCCCTTGAGGTTTCGGATATAAGAATTTGCGGTTACGTATCGATAAGCGCCCCAAAGTACCACACGTCACCCGCTCAGCATCAGCTTTCAACACCAGCGATCACCGAGCTATGATAAAATGACGACTCTCTCCAACGCTACGCTGGGCAGCTCCCTTGATATCCGAGTGGAGGATTTCCTCGACGACAAGCTTCAATCGACGGCGGACCTCGACTCGCTCGACGAACTCGTCGCCAACGTCGAGACGCAGCGCAACCAGCTCCAGTTGCAGCTTGACGATGCGATCAAGGAGCTCGAAGAGGCGCGGGACACGGCGCAAAACCGCCAGGGGGCCTTGCAGACTCGCATAGACGAATTCAACAAGCTCCAGGACAGCATCGATGTGCGCGTCAAAGTCGCAGCCGCGTCCGACGCGCCCAGCGAAGCCATCGCTCGCCTCCAGAAGCCGATGAAGCAGCTCCAGACCGTGGATATAGCACGCAAATACTTGAACCTGCTGCAAGATGTGGAGAGGTTGCGGGCCGAGGCACGCTCGCATCTGCCGGGGAAGCCCAAGGCCGCGCTGGAACCCTACACTCAACTGAAGGAGGTGACGATCAAGCTGCGAAGCGTGCAGGGCAGCGAGGAGCTGCATTTGGTGGATCACGTTGAGGGGGTCACAGAGTCCCTTTGGAGCGAGATGAAGAAGAAAATGTCGGTCGAGCTAGACGCCGTGCTAGACAAGAGACACTGGCCCCGAGTCGACCCTCAGTCCGAGATGGACGAGGAGTGGGTTGCATGCGTCGAGAGGCTTCTGGACCTTCAGATGCCCGAGATTATTCACAGCGCAAGCGTTGTACCGCTTCTTCCCTTTGACGTCATGGCGAAAATGTTCGTCGCCGAGTTTCGATTCCACTTTCTCAGCGACAAGTCAACGAGCAGTCTGCAGGCTGTCGGCACGCACTGCTTCCCTTGGTTTACGACGACCATCGAGAAGTGGGAGGACTTTTTCCGCGACAATTTGGGGCCTCTGCTTGCGGCCAAGTTTCATGATACCCCAGTCGCGACGAAGGTGGTTTACTTGGACCCTGTCTGCGCTCTGGTCACGGCCATGTTGCCCATCATGCGAGAGAAGATTCACGCAGTGGCACGGCAGGCGACTCCGAGTCCCTCATTCTTTAGCAGCTTCATGTCGCAACTGATGACTCTCGACGACAATATCCGTTCGGGATTCAACTACGACGGTGGTGACCCTGATAATGGATGGCCAGGTCTCTCCGCCGATGTCCTGGATGATCACTTTGACGCCTGGTTTCAGGTTGAAAGAGGCTGTGCTCTCGAGCGGTTCGAACAGACCATGGAGTCGCAAGAAGCACGGAAGATTGATTACGACTATGCAGTCGTCGGCAAGATGAAGCCTACGTTTGCCGCCGTGCGAATCACTGACCTGCTGAGAGCAGTCACCACCAAGTACGAGAGGCTGCGCAAGCTCAAGCACAAGATCCGATTCCTCACCGACATCCAACTTGACATTCTCGATGGATACCATGACCGGCTGCGGGGGTCTTTGGAGGCCTACCAGTCCATCACGTCGACATTGGGGAGAACCTTGCATGGAGCGACGAGGGAGCAGTTGACTGCACTGGAAGGCACTGGCGCATTTGAGACTTTGTGCAAGGTCATTGGCAGTGCGGACCACGTTGCCAATACGCTGGCGGAATGGAGTGATGAGGAGGTAAGGATTGCTCCCGGATTTGTTCGCTAATGTTTTCTGACGATGATGCAAGTTCTTTGCTATGTTGTGGGAAGAGCTGCAAGCTCGCGATACGCAGCGAAATCAACCGGGCAGCCTCGTCGACACGGTCGAACAAGATGACATCAAGGGTCGCGTCCCAAGTGGTTTGGGAGATGGCGAGAACGGCGGCATCTTTGATGAGACGGCTGCAGCGTATACGATGCGTCGCAAGGGGGCGGAGGAGCTGCTCGTCGGTGCCTTGGCGGACTCCCACTCCAAGGCTTTCCGCGCGTACCTGAACCATGTCCAGTGGACGACCATTGGCGAGGCGGCGGTGCTTGGTGAGCTCTACTCGATATACGTATGCTATGGCGCGTCATTTGGCTAACTGTACGTGACAGACGACCCTTCGCAATTATCTATCACGCCGGAGCTGGACGAGCCGCTGCGCATCCTCAAGCGCAACCTCGATTTCCTGTCCAAGGCACTCTCCACGGCCTCCTTCCGTCGCGTCTGGCACGATGCGCTGGACAAGCTGCAGGAGACGCTCTGGAACAACGTCCTCCTGCGGCAGTCCTTCACCACCCTCGGCGCCGCGCAGTTTGCACACGACGGCGCCGCCCTCTTTTGCCTGGTCGATGGCTACATCCCTGGCGGGTCGTCGGCGCTGGACGCGCTGCGCGAGGGCATACAGCTGCTAAACCTGCCGGCGGAGGCGGAGGCCTCCGGCTGGCCCGACGGCACGGTTGGCGTCACGCTCAAGGATGCGAGCGACCGGGCGTTTACAGACAACGAGGAGGCGCGCAGGGTGCTCCAGGAGCTGGGGCTCGAGGCACTGACGCCGCTGAATGCGAGGTATATCCTCCAGAGGCGGGTAGAGAATAACGAGAATATCGGATGGTAGGCTTCGGTATATACAGACGAGGAAAGCGTGCATACATGCTGCCTCGAAGCGAGTAAAATCTACCACGTCCAAGTCACTGTTGAAGTCTTGCGGTGTCATGTCTAAATATACGTGCCTGCAGTGAGGCCTCCCCTCTCATGTCGCACTCACTTGCGTTGTGATAACAGATCTTCTGTTGACCGCCCGAAGCCAGAGAAAATCCAAGGTAAAATTGCCTTAGTTGATGGCCCTCATGGTCATCTCAACCACGGCAAACGTGCCCGCGCTCACGGGCATGGCTCTGAAGAGCGTCGGCCAGATGCCCTTCCAGAAGCCGCGGATGCCGTCGGCGCGCCAGGTAGCGGCGAAGCAGCTGCGCATTGTCGGGTACTTTTGCTGGGCGCCGAAGCCGTCGGTCTGCATCTTGCTCTTGATGACGTCGAAGGGGTAGCTGGAGAGCCAGAGGGCCTCGCCGGCAAGGCCGCCGTAGAAGGCCACCTTCCAGCCGGGTATCTCCTTGCGGTCGACGCCGTTGCGCGCGGCGTCGGCGTTCATGAGGTACTCGAAGGCGGTGAACCAGGCGCCGTAGGCAGCAGCCTCGCGGTAGACGGTGATGGCCTCGCCGCGGTAGAGGCCGCGTAGGACGCCCTGGTGGGCGCTCAGCTTGCGCACGCAGTCGAGCGGCCCGCTGTAGAGGCGCGCGTCGCCGTGCGGCTGGCTCTGCAGGCGGATGCGGATGTGCTCGATGGGGCCCGACAGCGCGGCGTTGGAGACGCCGGCGAAGGCGCCCGCGGCGAAGTACTGGCCGTAGCTGAGGGCGTTGGTCGTCGCGGAGGAGCCGCCGCCGTTGGCGTTGCGGGCCTCGAACCAGCGCCGCGCCGAGTGGAAGGCGCCGAACTGGATGGAGACGCAGGCGCCGATGCCGAGGAGCGGCGTGAGCGTGCCTTTGTAGAAGGCGAGGGCGCCTTCGTTCCTGTAGATGGACGTGGCGGCTTGGAGGGCGCCCGAGTATTGGCTGGTCGTTTGCAGGCGGACCTTGATGATGTCGAACGGCTGGCCTGTGGAGGAGTCGCGTCAGCAAGCCATTGCGCATTGTATGTTGCACCGAGTGCTTCCAGAGCAGCGGGACCGTGGCCGCATGCCGTGTCTCGTCTGCAGCGCGGCCAGCCGGACGCGGACGCAGCGAGGCGCGTGCCGCAAAGCCATGTTCGCACATCTCGCTCCCGACCGCAATGGCCTCACTCCCCACCCAGACAGAGCACAACCAGGGGCGAGCGCGTACCGATCAGGACCTGTGCAACGCCGCCCATGGCGCCCGAGAACAGGTCCTTGGCCGTCTGCAAAGCGCCGCCCTGCTGCGGCTCGACCTCGAAAGCCGGCGCCTCCATCGCGGCTGGTGTCGGCGCACTCGCCGCGCGGACGGAGACGAGGAAACGGGCGCGGTAGACGGCCTCGTTTCTTGTCGGGCGAGGTTGCAAAGAGGAGTGGCCTGTTCAGTCGCAGAGCACGGGCAAGGTGGACAGGAAGCGCTGTGGGAGGAAGCAGGAATATTGGAAATCTTCAGTCTGTACGGAGGGCGGTTCCAAAAGTTTCCACTAATTCAATAATACGTTAAACTGTTTTAAGTAATAATAAGTAGCAAATTATTTGCAAAACTGGTTTAGCGTTATTTTAAGCCGGTTTAAACTTTTGGTACGAAGCAGCGACCTCGGTATAATTCAATAATAACTGTGGCACTTCAGTCAGCGGGCCAGCTGCACACAGCTGCATAGCAGGTGCGCACAGCTGGCCGCACACGTGTCCTAGAACAGGGGGTATAGAAATTATATATATATAAGTGTCAAAAGGGCTATGCCTTATGAAGATCGAACAGCGCACAGATAATGATATATAATACGTATAATATATTTTGATTGATTAAAGTCTACTTATTATAGTCCGTACCTTACATATAATTTCTACACTAGTGCGGCCAGCTGTGCGCACCTGTTACGCAGCTGTGTGCAGCTGCTCAATCTGACAGTAATAATACCGTACCTCCAAAAGCGGCACCTCCCGCCCGATTCGGTGGGCACAACAGCGCTTTCTGGACTTAATCTAATATAAGTTAGCCCCCTATTACGACTTAGGCCATAACCCAACTGACGAGCCAGCGAGATCAACCCCCACTACCTTAAGCCATTTCCTAAGCGTAAAAGTCCTAACTGTTGTGAGGTTACCTGCCCTTACGCACGCGGGACGCTGTACCCCCGCGCTGCCAGTCGCCTTTGAACAATACTCCCTCCTATTTCATCCGCAATCTCCTTACCACACCCTTCCCCCGTCTGGGCCGATACGCTGTAGAAGGTCGCTCCGATGCGTCGGCTAAACTCTATTCCCTCTTTTGGCGTGACGGCCCATCTTGATCGGATATTGTCAGTCTTGTTAGCAACGACAAACAGAGGTATCCATGGCTCTATTATAGATACTGAGTCCTGCTCTGGGCGCTGACGTCCAAGCAGTCTGTCCACGAACGCCCCAATCCCCGTTTGCAGTCGCTGGCACGAGGACACGCATTGGGTTCCCCGATATGGCACGGTTTCGCATAGCAGCGTATACAGTTCCTCAGCGCAGGTAAAGCTAGCCCGACTCATGACGTCGTACACCAGGATACAGGCTTCGCGTGTCGGAATGTAGTCTCGAGCTGGCTTCGGTTTCTGTCAGGAGCCGCCTCGGGATAGGCTGCACACCGACACAACTCAAGAGTCACCGCGTAGCCGTGGGCTTGGAGATGGATCTGTCGGGAGAAATCTTCAGTGGGATCCCAGTCCCTAGGTATTTCGCCATAACTGAGCTGTGGTCCATTCGGTTAACTGATGATACTCAAGTCCATGATTGCATAGCTCACTCTGTTCATCAGGCTCAACGTTCCCACGCCCGGGGCTCCCACCACAGCCACGTAGATGCGCCGCATATGTTGTGGCCACGGAGCCCGGGTACTTGGAGGGTGGGTGGGGGTCATGGTGTGCAAGTTTTGCTCATCCAGGTTGGACTGTGTTGGTTCCAAGCAGATGAAGCGGCATAGCTCAAGTTACAAAGGGAGATGCGGCGGTTGGGGTCCACGCAGGTTCCAGGCTTGGCGAAGTAGGCGCTATAATTGGCAAAACATGTTGGGGGCTATGCGCCAGTGACGGCGGCGGACATCGAACCTGAACTCGACAGTTTTCACGCCGGCTGACGGCACTCAAGTGATCAGCCATCTTTGGCCATCGAACGCTTTGACGTCATGCACAAAATATTGCTTTGTTTAGGTACGAGGCTATGCCTGACCAGCGGTTCTGAATTATTGCCAATCTTGCTGCCTACTGGATGTGCGAAGAGAGATCATGGCTACAGGTGTTAAACCGGTCATGGTCTACCCGAAGCAGTGAATTTTTTTTTTTTTTTTTTTTTTTTTTTTGGTGAGTAACCTCTTACTCTTCGCTTTAGCGTTATGTAGACACTGTTGGTATATCCTCCTAGTTCGCAGCTATAATTTCCCATCAGGGTCGCCTCTTCACGCACATCGGCAATACTTTGAAAATGGGTCTCCGGAACCTTGGGTGTCGCATATTGGCTTCGAGCCATTCGGACAGGTCCAGGGAGTGCAATCCGATCCGGAAATGCAGACGCCGTGCGCTGGCGGTGCCGTGCCTTTCGGAGGTTGGCTCGTCGTTGGCGGAGTCTCTCCCTTGCCTGCTGTTGTAGTCGCCTTGTCCGGCAGGCATTGGCAAGTCCCAAACTTGACGCCTCCCATGGCGTTGACGAAACACCACGGATGGGAGCCCTTGGAGCATTGATATTTGCTGCACTCGGAGTCCTCTTCGCAACGCGTGCCCGGCGGAGGTGTATTCTTGGGTTCCCAGCTTACACATGTCGAGGCGGGAACGCACACCGATCCGTGGCCGACGCCGACATAGTGGCACGAGGTAAATGTAGACGACGACAAGCACGTGATGGCCGTTGGAGACGGAGTCTTGGAAAGTTCTGGGAACGGGATGGTTGACGTGGCAAACGTGCTCGGCGCCGATCCTGTCGGAGTGATGGTCACAACTGTCGGCGACGTGGGTGCTGTGCGGCCGCTTGACGGTGCCGGAAGCTCGCAAACATCCGATGCCTCGTGTTCACGCGAGCCTTCGCTGGTTCCCGCTCCATGGATATACTCGCTGAGGAGGGATGACGCCGTTCCAGATGGCCAGTAGATCGTCACCCCCGCCGAGCCTGTCCCACGCACGGTCCTTGGACTCGACATACGCCTTCAACCCACGCGGGCTCATATCTATCTGTATGTTGCCGGTTTGTGCCAGCTTCAAGAGGTAAGCTGCAAGGCCCTCCGTTATGGCAGCGGCTGCAGTACGTGACGTGAATGTCAGCAGAGGCCCAGGGAAAAGGGGCAAGAACGCTCGTGGCGGCTTGCCATCTGAAGTGCCTTTGCTCAGTCTGTATGGCCCAAGGTTACCCTTCCAGTCTCTTTCGGCGACTCTTGCTTCATCTGCCGGCGCACAAACGTGAGGCAAGCCCTTCGCCACGTCCCAGTCCCCATAGTTTTTAGAGTTCTCAAGCTGGATGCCGCCAACGACGAGGAGCTCGGGCACTGGCGAGTTTAAGTATATCTCGCCCTTATAAATTATACTCTATATAGAAATTTTAACGGGGAAGACGAATACACCCTACCATAGGTGCAGTGTTAGGGGCATGGGCGCGCTTATATATATAAGGGATGCCCCTCTCTCACTTTAAGTAAAGAGGGCACGCTCTTATAGAATCAATAGCTTATAGGCGCCTTATCTTCCCTAATTGCGTTTTAAAATAGTAAACGGAATGCCCCTGCTGGTGATGTAGCCTCGACTTTGATATTAGGGTAGAGGTTTGTAATACTCGGTTATAGCAGTACGTATGATTATGTTCACAAATCAGGTGGGGATTTGCGCCGACGTCGACTAAACACTCTTGGCACGTCAGCGCCTAGGCATCACATATGCTCTGCGGTGCAAGGCCTCTCGACGCGCACAGCCACCCATTACAAACTAGGAGAAGAAACGTATTTATTTTCTCCTAAGAGCAACCTCTATACTGGAAAATATCCTCCGTGCGAGTGCTAAGCTCGCGTGTTTCGTCAAGAGCCGGAACCACAAACTTCCTCGTCCTCCTTTCAAGGAAGTCGATGCTGTCTCTCTCTGATGATGTCAAGACTTGCCAAATGGCTTGTAGTAGGCCCTCACTCGGCTTAGCCCTAGATTCGCCTTGATCCGTTGACACTGTCATGCCCATGGCTTCCAGCTTCTCCCTAACCTTGCTTGCAGCATCTAGAACAACTAGCCAGAACGCTTCATGCATAGGGTGGGATTGCGGTTGTATATCAAAGACATTAAGTAAGGCCTGGATCTGTAAGACGATAGATTGCTGTTGCTCCACTGGCCACTTCATGAAGTCCTATGATCGATTCAGCATCAGAGTATGGTGTTGAGTGCGAGTATCCCGAGTACCTGAATGGAAGTGTTCGCAATACAATGCTGAACCTTAGGAATTCGCTCCAGTATGTCGACGAACAGAATATATCCTTGGTTTAAGGTATCGTGGGAGAGTTGCCGTAAACGAGCTACCTCTGCGCGTACTTGATGATCTCGAAGGTAGATTGTCCGGCTGGTTAGTAGTGCCTCCAGCTGGATATATCCACGAAGTTCCACCGCCCCCTGCTCAATATAAAGAAGGTCCACAGGCCGAGCGAATGTTTTCGGTAAAACGTCCTCGAGAAACAATGCGCTTGGAGGTAGCGGCGGATCCTCAGCGGCGGTGATGACAGCAATGTCAACATCGCTATATTCATGCGATGTGCCCTTGGCTACAGACCCAAAGACGCCTGCCCAGAGAATATATCGGAAATCAGGATGAAGAAAATCTTGTGCTGCAGTGGCTCGTAGCCACTCTAGCTGCGTACATTTGGGAGTGCAAGGGGGGGGGGAGGGGGACGTCATGGCGGTATGCAATGAATGCCTTCCACGAGTTGAAGTCAGAAAAAGATAATCGCGAGCAAAAAGTAAAGAGTTGGCATAGGCTAACGACCTTCTTAGGCTGGACATTGGAGAAATTGGTCTTGAGGCGTGAGGTTTTTTTGTTGAGGTGCAGGACTGCCAAAAAGACGCCACTTCATTGGGTGGCGGCCCGGTGCGGTTAATCCTTTTCCCGATATCATGCATGTCAGCCCAATTCCCTGCCTAACTCACTTTATTACGCATGGATGGTGCACGAGAAAGGCGAGACACCTTAGTTTGGTCACCCAGCTAGTGCATCAATTGAGCCTCGCTTAGAGAGCAAAATTGCATAATATGGCTGAGGCGCGACGACTCCTTGCGTGCTTCGAGGCTTGTCAGCTATCCCTGTCTCAAATCACAAGAAACGTCCAGAAATATCAATTCAATGCAACCGTGAGTGGCTGGTCCATCGTGTGAGCAGTAAGTGAATATCGAGCTTACAAAACGGTGCGCATAGAGCATCGTAAACGCACAGCCATCCACAGATCAATACTCAGCCAGGGCCGCCATAGTCAAGGAGATGGAATCGGTGGCGGAGAACTTAGGTGCCATTCAGGATAGCGCAACTCAGAGCCAGTATTCGGCTGTTTCCAAGATTTTCGAAGACTTAGGAGCCAGAGAAATATTTTGGCACACCATTACGGCCATGCAGTCAAATCAATCGATTGGGTTAAGGTTATGGACACTATTGATAAAGTGTATCCTAAATTAAAGACTTCTCTAGACATCGCGATTAAACAGCTGGAAAACTAGGCCAATGAGGCCGCATTTTGAGTATGGGGGTTTATTTGTCTAATCTTTAGTGTCCCGATAGCGCATTTCTAGGCCGCTCGCTTCTTATAATATTCATTTTATATGATTTGATGGAGGGAATCGTGCGGCCTGAAGGGACACAGCAAACGCGATGCGCCGACCACGCACAAGTCTCTCGGGTGTCAACTATTCAATCACAAGGGGTATTTCACTCACTTAGACCATCTGATCACAGGGCCAGGCAACTTTTGCAGCAGTCCATGGCTCTATGCCAGTTGGGGTTCACTCACTCCATGTTCACTCGCAGGTTGACCGGGTGGTCTCACTCACTTTCACTCATTAGTTTGACGCAATTGGGCAAGACAAGGCGCCCGTAGGCTGTTGATTCTGCAAGAGCATGCCCTCTTTGACCTGAGATGGGAGAGAGGTGTCCCTTATATACATACAAGCGCGCATGCGCCCCCAGCACTGCCCCTGTCGGGGGGGGTGTCCGTCTTCCCCGTCAAAATCGTCTAAGTAAAATCTCCCTTGCGATTAAATAGCTAATACCCGAGAGACTTATACATAGTCGGCGTATCGCGTTTATAGTATCCCTTTAGGCCGTACGGTTCCCTCAATTAAAAGTAATAGTCGCAAAGGCCATTTCGGGGCAGAGGTTATATCGGCCAGCCAGACAATCGCTACAATGTCAGCAGGGGTAGCCGGGCTCGAGAGCGATTCTATAGCCGGGCTTGAGCATCTTCGCAGCGCTCGCGACCTGAAAAACTGTTGGCCCAGGACCATGGGGTCTTCAACGATGAAACGGCCAATGGCTCCATGTTTCCAGCAGTGCACGTTGAGGCCGTAGATGCCTGTGTAATTGACGTGTTGGAGTTGGCGGTTGTCTTGGAAATCACTGGGGAGGATAGGCATCCCTGTACTTAAAAGATCGTGAAGACTAAGGAAAGGGGTGAAGAAGTGCGAGTTTAAATACGTATACCCGAAACAGGAGAGCCTGCCGGATTCGTTTCCTATTGCACGTGTTCCAGCGCCTTCAAGATTATCTGCAGGGTATATCTCGGGTCGTATTTCGAGCTTCCAGTTCAGCTGGCGGTTGGACATGCTGGG
Organism: Tolypocladium guangdongense; assembly: GCA_022114105.1. NCBI lineage: Eukaryota > Fungi > Ascomycota > Sordariomycetes > Hypocreales > Ophiocordycipitaceae > Tolypocladium > Tolypocladium guangdongense. The sequence continues at coordinate 1,739,197 of NRQP01000001.1, read as the reverse complement.
TCGTCGTTGGGGTGGGCCACGAGAATGGAGCCCCGAGTTTGGGCAGCCAACTTGAAAGCGGGCTTAGCGCGGGGCCGCTCTGTAAGAAGCGCGATGATTCAAGACCTCCCGTCACTTCGATTCCGGGTGCTTGTCCTGTCATATGTCATTGGGCTGATGATAGTATCTGTTGGTACCACGATTGGTTCACCAAACTTCAGAAATTCAGATGGCGAAGTCGGTAGTTGCAAGCATAAGTGATTGATTTGGAAAGATTCAACAACCCCGCACCCCACACAAGCAACTCACTACGACAAGTTCGACAACCCCCGGCTCCCCCCCTCCCCAGTGCAGCGCTCAACAGCCAACCACCCCACCTCCACCACCACCAACCACCACCACCACCACCACATCCCACGCCCGCTCACGGGTTCACGTACGGCGGCGGAAGCCCGTTCGCCCCGTCGGCCCTCATCGGCGGCTTCATCCCGCCCAGGTCCACGCCCTCCAGCACGCGCAGGTTGACGGGGTGGTGCTCGCGCGCGCGCTGCTCGAAGCCGAGGAGCTGCGCCGACAGCGCCGCCTTTTGCTCCTCGGACATGGGCTTGTACTCGTTGGTCAGGCAGACGCCGCAGGTCCGGCAGAAGGTCTTGCTGAGCATGTGCCGCGCGAAGTTGTAGCGCCCGATGTTGGCCTCGTCGCCGGAGAGCACGACATGTGCGTTTTTGGGGTATACCCAGTAGTAGCCGTTCTGAGAGTACGTGTCAGAAGCGTCCTTTGCTGACCTGTGAAGAAGGGTGCTCACTCTTTCGCAGATGCTGCAGTTGCACTCGACCGTCCGCTCGTCAAACGTCTCGTCCAGCGGCTTGCTCATCAAGGCCACGCTGACGGCACCGCAGTGGCAGCCCCCGGTATACAGCTTGCCGCCTTCAAAGGCCGCTGGGAGGGTGCCTTTGTATTCATGAGGCACATACTTGTCTCCGAGCGCAGCACCATCGAACCTATCCATTATCAGCAACGCCGCTGCTTGTCAGAGCAAGGTCGCAGCTCACGGCTTCTTGTCCAGATCCCAGGTGTTGATGCCCTGCATTGCGCGTACCTATTCGTGTTCCGGTCAGCATTTCCATCAACTGGGGACAGGCGGGACGTGCACCGACATTCAGGGCGCGTTGTTTGCCCGGGGGACCGTTAGGGAACTGTCCCATGACAGGGGTAGCACAGGTGGGACAAAACTATAGCACCGTGAGTTCCAAGCATGCCTTTTGGAGCCCATCGGCGGCGGAGCCCGAACCTTGTGGACCAGCTTCTTGGGCCCAAAGCTGTACCCAGTCAGAGCATCGTCGCTGCCCTTGACAACCCGAAGGTCGCCGGCCTCGCCCGGAAAGACCCAGAGGTAGCCCTTCTTGTGGCAGATGCTGCAGTTGCACTGAAACACCGACTTGATCTCCGGCAGCTCCACCTCGTACACGAAGGCGCCGCAGTGGCAGTTGCCCCGGTACGTGCGGAGCGGCTCGGTCTCTGTCGTGGCCATTTTCGGTAGTTGCAACTCAAGTTCCCTAGACAGCCGGGAGTCGTGGTGTACACTGTAGAGAGAATTGGAGCTGGGCGGGAGAGCAGGCGAGCGACGGTTACTTATACACAGCTCTCCTGGGACTTGGTGCCAGTAGTTTCTCGCTGCCGTTTCGATAAGCCTCGCACGTTGGTCGCGGCAGGCTATTACGAAGCCCCATGCAAACGTCCACGCCGTGCTTTCAGCTGCCTCAACAAAACGCGGCGGTTCACAAAGCGACCTTTCCACCCCCGGGCTACCCCGCTCGGTGACACCCCTGGAAGCCAGATCCGTTAAGAAAATAATGAACCAGTCGCGAGATTGTCTCACTAAGCAGGTGGGCTGAGGTCGCACCTGGGATGGAGAACGCGGAATTGAGTGTAAGATCGGCTTGGGTTTGCCCGGCTTGGGGGAATTCACTCATCGACGTGTCTGATGAATGAACTCATAATCACAGCTTTCCAGGCCGGCGCAAAACGTCTTGGACATAGGGGCTCTGTCTGCGCTTCGGCATCAATCCTCGACTTCCTTGACACGACGACGCCTCTCTCGACTTCCTTACGTCTACCACGCCCAATTCCAATTCTACGCCATTGCTATGCTAAGATGACCCCCCTGTCAACCGATTCCCAATCAATATAATACTCCAAGCCACGTGTTCACTTCGGAAATGCCGGCTCATGGCTAAGCCACTGTCAGCTGAGGATACAAGGTGGCAGCTGCAAGAATTGAGGATCGTCCCATGCTGTGCTGCATGGCAAAGCGGACCGCTGCTCTCAGTATCGCTTTGCCCCTCTTTTCTCGTCCTTGACGTCGGTTTGTGCCTGGGCGTTGAGCTGGATCGCCTCCTTCAGTTTCGAGATCACTTCGGGCTGGTTGCTGAACGCATTCTGCAAGACGCTCTCCAACTCAGCCTCCACTTTGGCAATAGGCTTGACACCCGCCTTTCGGCTCTGGGAATCGTTGATCAATGTGCCCCAGCGTTTTGTAAACCCATAGATGGACTGGCGCAGCAATTCATCCAGCTGCTCGCTCATGTCCTCTGCTGTCAACGTCTTGGCCGTCACTGTCGGAGGCCCGCGAGACCAGAGCGAGCCGCCGATGATGTTGCTGACGAAGTCTACCCAGTTCTGAGGGCTAAGCGTGTCCCATATCTGCCCAAAATGCTGCATCGACGGCGGGTGGCTCCTGATGTCGCCTATTTCCAGCGAGACCAGCTCGTTCTTGATTATGAGCAGGTTCTTCACCATGAACAAGTCAGGGTCCGTGCCCGTTTTCAGGGACTTCATCCTCGTCTCAGCGCGCTGCAGAACTTGGATCGTCTCACGGACAATGTTGAACACGACTGAGCTATTCTTGGCCTGGGGAGCAGTAAGCATCAGATCAGAGCGAAGACAAAGACAAGCATGTCCTACGTACCGATCGTTCTTTGGGCATGGCCTGGTCGAACATGGCCAGCAACTCAATCGCTCGCTTGACCAGGGGGTACGCGTTCGAGGATGCCACGCCATCTACCACTGGGCCAATCTTCAGGGCGCCATCCTGGACCGAAGCCTTGGCTATCGACTTTGTAATCTCTGCCGCAAACGCATTGTCGGTAAAGGGCCACAGGTGGTCGACGAGCAACCGTGCCGCGTACTCCCTGTACTTCCTGGACGAGGGCGACTCCTCCTCATCAATCTCTGCAACGGAGTACTCGCTCGCCAGCCACCCCACGACGTTGCAAACAGCCCGTAGGCCGGCGGCTTGCAGCACGCTTTGTATGCTGTTTGCCAATGGCGCCAGGTTTCCGGGGTGAACCATTGCCGTGTTTATTGCCTTGATTGCTTGGAAGGCCGAGTCTGGGGATGTGTGCCACGTTGGCTCGACGCCAAAGACTTTGAAGAACAAGCTGTCCTCATGGTATACTTTTTCGAAAGATTGCTTGATATAGTTTCGAGACGCTGTTTCCACAGAGAGAGCCTTGGCATCTTTCAGATATTCTTCCAAGTCGTGCTGCGTCATCGTCTTTAAATCTCGGTCTCTCGTGGTCAGAAGCGTGCGAAACATGTTTGTGGCGGAAATGGCGTATACGCCGGTGTTGGAAGCCGATTCGACGGGTCTGCCGTACTGGTCATACGCGCAGTGTACAATCTTTTGAATGTTGGGCAGCAACGAATAAGTGTCGGTAATCATCTCCTCAAATCGGCCAAAAGCCAGGGCAAGACGTGCAGATTCCGACTTTGTCGCAGAAATCTGGCGAGCTATCTCAGGCGACAATTTCTCCAATCGAGTGTTGAATCCATGGTCCAAAAGATGTAATGCCTTGGTCAGCAGTGCATTGTATCGCGCCAGGTATGTGTCACGCTCGCGATATGTCTCCTACATGAGATGTCAGCTGCTGTCCGTGGAGGACGGGAGATGTGCCGTACGTGAGCATTCATAAATTCGATGCAAGAGCCAATGTTCTCCACCATCTCCCCAAAAGCTCCATCGTCCACCAGTCGGCTGGCCCCTGGAGCGTTGAGCCGTCGGGACGCCGTATCCAAATAGGCGTAGTAATGCAAGTCGGTTCCGACTTCGTCTGCCAGCTTCTCCAGCCGCCGCTGTTCCTTCAGGTGGGACTCGCACTGCGATTGGAACGACGATGTTTGAGCTTCCACAGACTGGAAGGAGTTTGACAGCGACGTGAGCAGCGTGAGCGTGGAATTGGCGTCGTCGATGAGCCCATCGAGATGGCGCTCCGTCAGCGTCAACTGATCGCGATATATCCTGGCGAACGTCAGCAATCCCTCGGCTCATATAGCTGTCCACCGAGCCCGTACAGGTACTTCTGCTGGCTAGCCTCCAGCAATTGGTCTTCAAAGGAGTCGCTAGATATTGTGTCCGGCGTATCGTGCTTCCCATCCGCAGAAGCTTCATCACGGAGCATCAATGCCTCCCAGGTCCTGTCTGCTTTGCTCCCCTTCTTCTTTTTCTTCCGTGCATCTCCATCCCTTGCCAGGTGTGCTCTGACAACATGGTAAAAGTCCGTGTACGAGGTGGCCCGCCGGGTCAGCGTCGGTTCCGGCGGCGTGTTGGTGTCTTCAATCTCCTCGAATACATTCTCTAACGGTTCGTGAACGTCGTCGGCTTTGCCTGTGCCCTGCGATCGCGGTAAGCTCCCGCCTCGCAGCGGGGAGAGGGGGATGAGGCTGGGAGGCAACGAACATTGGGCTGCTGGAGGAGAGACTCCTTGCGGCGGCGGCCATGCGGCTGGCTGTTCGTCGCCGGTTTCTTGGTCGCAATGTCGGGCACGAAGCTGTACCACGAGTCTTCGTACATGGTGGCCGAGGCTGGGAGCTCGAGGGGGAGCAGTGAGAGCTTCAACAATTCCTGTAGGGGCCACGGACGCGTGTGCGATTGGAGGCTCTGGCCGGAACGACTTGCTCCGTCTCCCCGAAGCGAGCGACGGCAGGAACAGCCAGTGGCAGGCGAGCTAAACGATGTTGTCAGGCGTGGGGGTGGGCACGGACCGGGCGCCAATCATCGCAGGGGGCCCAAATACCCAGCATGACCTCACGAGCACCACATAATACGAACACCGCAACTCGAAGCCTGGCTTTACGGCTGGCTATATGTGCTCGAGCCCTCCTCATACTGATATTTGCTGCCTTGGAGACGCGATGAGATATTGCGTCTAGTTTTCTGCGCCTTCAAGATGAATTCGTCCCAAAGAGCCCTCGGGCGGGCTGCTCGGGTTCGCTGTTCAGCTCAGAGCCGCCAATGGGCTCGATATGCCAGCAACTCGCCTCAGCAGGGTCCTCGTCGTCGCGGAGGGAGAGCTGTTGGCTTCGCCGCAGTCTTTGCGGCCGCTGCTGCCGGCGCATACTACTACCCCAATCTCAAGGCCCAGGTCGTTCCCGAGGCCGAGGCGACGGAGCCCGCTAAGGTCGCGCTCGAATTCGAGAAGCCCCGGAAGCAGCCTGTGTCTAAGGAGGAGAACAGGGACCTCATCAGCTCTCAGCATCTACAGGTCAAGAATAGCTGGGAGCATCCGGGAGTATACGCCTGGGGCTCCAACGCCGGCAAGGTCATCGACCCCAACTCGAACGAGAAGTACGTCAAGCTGCCTCGACGAATCGCATTCTTCAACGACCAGCTGCTGCGAGACTTGAAGCTCACTCAGGGCTTCGGTGCGGCCATTACGGGAAATGGAGATCTCGTTCAATGGGGCCTGGGCTTCTCCAAGGCGGACCCTAAGCCGGAGACCACCCTGAAGGGCAAGGATCTCATCAAGTTGGAGGTGTCGACGGACCGCTTGATAGCGCTGTCGCGAAAGGGTGTCGTATACTCTATCCCCTCGTCACGCGATGATCAGGAAGGTGGCGCGAAACAGGATCAGCAGAAGAGCTCGTGGACCCTCTGGAGCTCCGGCGGCAAGGAGAGCATCAGCTTCCGAACCTTGACCCCAACCAACCTGAGCCGAGGCGAGAAGGTCACCGACATCAGCAGTGGCCTTGAGCACTGCCTACTCCTGACTTCCAAGGGGCGCGTCTTTTCCGCTGCGTCGAGCGCGACGTCATTCCCGTCCAAGGGCCAGATGGGCATTCCCGGTCTTGGCTGGGAGACCAGGCCTCAGGGCCCCTACGATCAAGCACACGAGATCCTGACTCTCAAAGGATTCGACGCCGACAAAATCGCTACGGGAGACTACCATTCGGTTGTCTTGGACAAGATCGGACGAGTGTTTTCCTTTGGCGACAACACGTTCGGGCAGCTCGGCTTCGAGACTGAAGGTGGTTTGCCGTACATTTCTGCGCCAGCCATGGTATCCATCAACAACCTTTATTCAAGCAGCGGCCTAGTGCCCAAGGCTACGTCGATCGCTGCCGGCGGCAACAACACCTTTTTCGCCGTCGATGCGAACGCGCCATCGGCCGGAGAAGTTAGGGGCGCCGCGCCTGCAAAGAGGATGCCACGAACTGTGTCGGACCTCTGGGCTTGCGGCCAAGGCGTGTTCGGGACCCTGGGCACAGGCAGGTGGACACACGTCTCGCCGGCACCTACGAAAGTAAAGGCACTTTCGTCACTATTTGAGTTTGACGAGAAGACAAACGAGATGACGCCCATCAAGCTCAAGTCCTTGAGCATCGGAGAAACGCACTGCTCGGCGATCATGGACAACGTCACTGAGACCAATATCTCGAGCCGATCCACGGAAAACGAGACCAACTGGGGGGCCGATGTCATGTTTTGGGGAGGCAATGAGCATTACCAACTCGGAACCGGCAAGAGGACCAACATGAACACGCCGACGTACATCGGACCGTTGGATGGAGGCGAGGGCGATGCGGACAAGGGGAGAAAAGGCGAGACGCACCGCCTGTGCCTCACCCCTAGACAAACAGCTCGCATTGGCGAGGGTGGCAAGGGCAGAAAGGTCACGCTGGAGCAAAAGGTGGAGTGCGGCAGGTTTGTTACGGGCGTGTATTCTTCTGTATAAGGAACTGGACGATGGATGCGCAGCGATGGAGGCACGGACATGTCGATTTCTTGTACTACTATACCATGTGGACAACTCCTCTTTATCGTCGACTCAAGGTTATGGGCTCGGCTGTGGCATGATGAGTGAGTCGACTACGGCTCTCGCTCAGCACCGAAAGTCTGTACAACAATGTTGAACGTTTCTGTACCACTGCCGAGATGAATGAGGGGTGACAGTGATGCCAAGGCCCCGTCGAGAGCCAGGCATGAATACGAGTAATATGTACTCTCCCTCCTGCAAGCCACCGCGGTGCCTCACGCGCCAATGAAAGAGCCCTGTCTCGAGCTGCGGATGCTGGCCCTTGCAGGGTGGTGGAGGCTGTGGGACGTCATGATCGACGAGACCCTGTCCGCTGGTCCGGGAGCCGGCTTACGACCGACAGTCGCCTGACTAGCCGGCTGGCGTTTGGTGCTCAGCAGACCGGCCCGAGGTCGACATAGCATGTGCCTAAGAATAGAAGCGCGCCCAGGAGCGACGAGGCTGCGGCGTCTGCCCTGATGCCTGCACGTGCACGCCGCTGGCGGCTATCATCGCTATTGCCTCAGGTTGATGCCCGAGAACCAGGCCTGGACTCAACCCCGCGACCCGCAGCTGGTGCAGCTGCATGTGGAAGCGACAAAACTCGTCGCCAGCCGCTGACCGCCCCGCCCTCCCGCGCATTCGCTTCTCCTTGCCCGCGTTTCCTCTGCTGGCTGGGGGAAGCGCTTTGGTGCCTTCCTTTGATCCTTCTCCTGCATTTATTCGCCTCCTTGGCGCTCCCCTGCCTTGCTTCCCCGCCCGCCCGCGTTTCGTCGCGACGCATCGCGCCTTGGGCCGCGGGTGGTTCGGCGCGACCGTGGCATGCGGTGCTTCGCCGTCGCTTTCGCATCCATCATATCGATTATCGTCCTCACCCAGCGCGCGCGCGCGCGCCTCCCGGCCATGGACAGGATCCCCCGGTTTCGCCGGAAGCCGAAGCCTCCGGCCATCGAGACCTCCGTCGAGCGCATCAGCAGAGACACGGCCGGCAGCTTCCCGGATGGAGGAGAGCTGGGGAACCCAGGGCCCAGCACCGCGCATCACCTGCGCCTGCCGCCGTCTCGTCCGTCCCAGCACAGCAGCAGCAGCAACAATAGCAGCAACAACAACAGCCAGCGGCCGGCCGTCAAGCACTCGCCATTTCGAAACCTCAAGATTCGCGCGTCGGCGAAACGCGCACGGGGGACCTCGCCCGGTGACCTGCCCTCTGCTTCGCCTGTGGCCGCAGTGTTCAGCCATGATGGCGTCGCACCGCACGCGCCGCCATGCTCCGCCGACGTCGGACACCACGAGACGAATGGCCACCAGCCGCGCCCCGAGATGCCTGGATTCTTGACGCTGTCGACTCAAGGTTGGTTCAATGTCGACGCTGCGCTGCCAGCAGGCGGATGCTGATCGTCCGCGACACAGAAATCGATCGCAAGTTCCACGAGCTCACCTGGGCAGAGCGCCTGCGCCTCGCCGACGCCAATCGGAACTTCAACGTCGACGACTACAAGTGGGGTCACTATCAGCAATATGACTTCCACCAGCGCGGCGCCATGGACCGATACAACAACATCAGGCCTTGGAATCACAACCGCGTCAGGCTCCAAGTCCCCGAGAACGAGTTCGACTACGTCAATGCCTCCGCCGTGACCCTCACCTCGCCGTCCAACAACGCCCTCCCTCCTCTCCGCTACATCGCCATGCAGGGCCCGACCGAAGCCTCGTTCGACTACGTCTGGCGCATGATCGCGGAGCAGATGCCGTCTCCCGCCGTCATCGTCCAGCTCACGACCATGCTCGAGAACGGGCTCATCAAGTGTCACCAGTACTTCCCCCACTGCGAAGACGAATCTACATGGACGCTGAACGAGGACGACGTGTGGGGCGACGGCTGGACCGCCCAGCTCACGTTTGTCTCCCTCCACGAATCTGGGGACGACGCAATCGAGATGCGCAAACTGCTACTCGACGTGGAAGGTGAAGACGAGACGCGAGTCATCTGGCATTTCCTCTATCGGCGGTGGCCAGACTTTGGCGTCCCTACCTTTGAGGACACGGGCAGTTTCTTCAAGCTTATGAAGCTCTCGCGCCAGTACGGCGTGCCGTCGGGACCGCGCATCGTGCACTGCAGCGCTGGTGTCGGTCGCACGGGCACCTTCATCAGCCTCGAGCACCTCATGCGCGAGCTCGACACCGGCGCATTCGAACAGTATGACTCGTCCAACAAAACGCCCGACCTCATCTTCGACACCGTCGAGTCCCTCCGCCAGCAGCGCCGCGGCATGGTCCAGGGCGAAGCCCAGTACCAGTTCATCTACCACGTCATGCGCAGGCTCTGGCGCGAGAAGTACGAGGACGACCGCGGCGAGCCCGCGGCTAAGAGGCTCGTGGTGGCGGACCCCTTCACGGACGAGAGCAACGACAGCCAGGACGACCCGGAACCCACCCCAGCGGCCGGCTCCATCGCCGACACGTCGAGATAGAGGCTTGGGTCGGCCTGGCGCATGAGGCGCCTGGGAAGCGCCCGGGTGGAAGCCCTGCGTGGCGCGGACCGCAGCCCCTGAACCGTTAAACTCCTAGCCTTGTACGCGACCTTGGGGTATGCTGGAGATTGGATATCTCCGTGTTGGGCCTTTTCTTCTTCTTGTTTGTCTTCTTCCTCTTCTTGTTCCTTTACGACACCTGCATCGGACGGTCAATCAACAGCCCGGCGTGGCTGTAGTGGAAAGGGGAAAGGGGAAAGGGAAAGGGGGCGCTGTTGGGCCCTTTTGGCTTTGTCATTTTGCACAAACGGTGTATAGGAGCACGCGCTGAGCATGTGATGTATTTTCTCCCTGTACGGCATATAGACAAGGCTCATGTACGGGCCCTGAGACGGCTGCACATACGAGACCCGACCAAAGGTCCCGCGAGGGACGCACATAACCGCCTGATTCTCGAAGTACTTGGCGGCCAACGTGAGATGGAAAACAATCGAACCGAATGTGCGAGGTCTATTATTACGCAACGGGAAACGCCTATACAGCTTGCCCAGTCCAGCAGTCCTGCTCCATATCTACTGTGATCCATTACCCAAGGCTTTATCATGACAATCGCGATTTTTGGCCCACCCGTAAATAATGACAAACTAATACATAGCATCCATCACCTTTTTTTTTCTTTTTTGGGATAGTTTTAGGGGGAATGACAACAAACTCAGCGCAACGGGGCGGCAAACACCTGACCAGACTGCTCAAAGGCGCTGATCCACGAGCGGACGTTAGTTTGCCGGCACAATGAGCGTGACAGTCTGGGTCTCGCGTTGCTTTTCCGTGACGGTGACGGTAAAGTAGACAGACACGGTCGGCGTCCCGTTGACCACCTCCGTTGTCCGCGGCACGCCACCGTTGTTGTTGCTGCTGCCACCGTCACTGCCTTCGGCACTGGCGCTACCGCTTCCGCCGCTGCCATCGGACGCCACGGCAGGAGGCAAAGATGTCGGCGTCGGCGTCGGGGGCCCATCCAGGGGCCACAGGACCAGGGACGTGGGGTTCGGGGCGGGGGGGCTTGCGTAGTTGATGGACGAGGTTTCCTGTGCCACCTGACTGCTGCCAGACTGCGTGGCGCTGGGCTGCTTGATGGACTCGGTGATGGTGATGCGACCACGCGGAGGGTCACTGGCAGGCGCGGCGGTGGAGGCCGGTGGTGGAGCCGGTGACTGAGCAGACGACGAAACTGGCGGCGGTGGCGGCGGTGGTGGTTCAGGGGTAGATGATGGTGGCGCCGCGGCAGATGTGGACGTGCTGTCGACAATAGTAACAACAGTTGTCATGGTCACAACCGGCCGGGCCGGTTTCGTCGTGGTTGGCACCGCCGAAGTCGAAGCCGGACTGCTCGAGCTCCCACTGCCGGCTCCGTCGCCAAGCACTATCTGCGCCTCCTTGGGGTCTCTACATCCAACCGAAGCGCCAGGCCAATTTGTCATTGGGAAGGCGAGGCATTTCTGGTCGCCGGGGCACGCCTCGAGCTGGAAAGCGCCGTCCTTACACCTCGCAATCTCGCCGTTGATACAAGCCAGCTGTGAGCCAGAGCAGGCGGACTGCGGCGTCAGAGTCGCAAACAGGTTGTTGAGGTTCTTTGCCTGGGAGAGGTTGTCTGCATAGACATCTGCGGCGACACTTGAGGTGGCAGTAGGATAGGTTGGATTTTCCGTGGGCACCACAGTGTTGGGGTTGCCCGTTGGGCGGATCGTGATCGTAGTTGTTGGACGCTGAGATTGCGTTGTCGAGCCTGGGCCCTCCGATGAGAAAGCTGAGGAAGGCGGTGAGGAGGGCGGCAAGGGAGGCGGTGCCGTATCAGACGACGCTGGCGACGATGAGGTAGACGGTGGGACAGTCGTCGTGGTGGTTGGCGTCGTGAGACCAGGCTTTTCAGATGACTGAGGAGGAAGAATCACCGTCGGAACGTCAGTAGGCGACACAACCGAGGAACTGGTGGTCGTCGACTGAGAAGGAAGAATCGCCGTCGGGACGTCAGTAGGCGACACGACCGAGGAACTGGTGGTCGTCGACTGAGAAGGAAGAATCGCCGTCGGGACGCCAGTAGGCGACACAACCGAGAGACTGGTGGTCGTCGACTGAGAAGAAAGAATCACCGGGGCGTCAGTAGGCGACACAACCGAGGAACTGGTAGTCATCGACTGAGAAGGAAGAATCACCGTCGGGACGCCAGTAGGCAATACAACCGAGGGACTGGTGGTCGTCGTATTCAGAGCATTCAAGGGTGGGTAGGTTGGCTGGCTGTCAGTCGACGAAACGACGCTTGCCGTAGGGGCTCCGATGGTCAAGGCTGAGGACAGGAACCCGATCGGCTGTCCGGCTCCTGCGCTCGAGCTTGAAGGACCCGTGGTCGCAGTCGATACAGATGGCAGGAGTGTACCAGTGCTCGTGCCCGAAGAAGCCGGGGTTTGGGTCACTCCGGTTTGGATGCTTGAGTTCGGCAGAGCTGTGGCCGTGGTAGTCGATTCAGAGGTTCCAAGGGTGGTTGTCGACGGTGTGCCACCTAGAGTGCTCGTGCCAGACGAGGGTCCAGACTGCGAAGCTGTAGGATTCGTAGGCACAGTTCCTGTCGCGCTGGGCAGCGATGTTGCATCTGAAGAACCCGCGGTTGCAGTCCCCGAACCAGTCGAGCTGGACTGGGGCCCCGTAGAAGGCGCAACTCCGGTGGACGATCCGGATGAAGCCAAGCTGGAGGGCTCTGTATGGAGAGAAGACGCGCCCGGCGCGGACGATCCAGGGTTGCCAGGGGTCGCCGTGGGAGCCGTCAAAATGGAGGTGCTCAACAACAACACACTTGTGGATTGCGTGCCAGTCGACGGCTCAGAGGTAACACCATAGGTACTTGATCCCACTCCAGTAGAGCCCAAGCTTGAAGACGGCGTGGTAGATGACTTGTCGTCGATGGGAATTACCACTAGGGGGATTGAAGTGGATGCCGTTGCTGAAGACGGCTCGGCCGCGTACTTGGTAAAGGAGAGCAAGGACGACGGAACGACGATGCTCGAGCCGGATATTGTTTCGAAATCAGGTCGCGGGGTCGCGGACGGGGCGCCATCTGAGCCACCGCTCGAGCTGCCGTCGTGTAAGTCGTCAAACAAGCAAGATCGTCAGAAATGAGACGTACCTGGGCCCAGCCGGCGGAGCAGTAGCAGAGGAGCTCGAGGCACCAGCGGAGCTCGGATCGCCCCGTGGGACTCTGTTCCTGTGTAAGCCATTTGATGGGAGATAGGGAGATGAGTGTGGCAACGCACATTCTGCCAGCCCAGTTCAAAGGACCAGCCTGCCCGGGCTGAGCAGTCAAGAGAAGGTAGAGGGCGGCCGCAAGCCGAAGCTGGTCGCGCATACTGGCGAACGTGGTCGGGTCGGGGCACGACGTGGGTGAGGCTTGAATGAAAATGTATGAAGACGTCAAGAAGTGCCAAGACAGAAATGATCCGCGGCGCTGGTTGTCGTAAAATGAAGAAGCGAGAGAGTGACTGGGCGGCAATGTGCAAAGACGCCCGTTGTTTGCTTTATCCGCGCTGATTGCCCGAGACGCCGAGTGACAAAGAGAGAACGACACCGTCACAAGCAGCCGAGAGAAAGGAAAGATGCTGATCCACGCCGTATGGGAGAGACGGAGAGAGAGGGAACGCAAGACGGAGAAAAGCGGGAGAGATCTGCGGGACGGGAGAAGAGAAGTGACTTCAGCGCGAGGGACAAACGAGAGATGGAGAAAAGACAGAGATGGAAAGAAACCGACGTAAGGAAATCGAACGTGCGAGAGAGAGACCGTAACCCACCCAAACTACTGGACGAGAGAGAAGACAGACACAAGGAAGCAGGCTCCAGAGATGGATCGACGCCCTCGGCTCCGTTTTGTATCCCGCATCACGCATCAACACCCATGTCGGCGCGCCGAGCATCAGTCAGGACGCCGCCCGCCAACAGCCCCGACGAAACTGCATAGACCCGAAATCGCGGCCCCGCGAGAGGTCCTCGCAGCACCGCCCATCCAATCCGTCCCCAGCGAACTTGCTGGGCATCCGCGCGGCTGCGCTGCTGCCACGGGCCAGGGGTGTGTATCGGGGAGCCGCCGTGTCGTCTGACGTGCGAGGCGCCGCTGGCCAATCGCTTGCGCTCCACAGACCTCACCTGGCGCGGGCTGGCTGGCGGTCGCAGGGCCGGCGACCTCGTCTTGGATGTCGGGTGGCTGCTTGTTGCATCGCGCTTGGCTGTGCGTGTTCCATTCCTTGCGGAAGTTTTCCTTTCGTATGCGGTTTGGCGGTGGCTGGTTCAGGTGAAGGTATGGTCGAGGCAATGAATGACCGCTTAGTCGTTGGCCCGTTGCCTTCACGTGCTGGGGTTGGTGCACCTGCCCAGCTTGCTCGCGTCTCAGCAGCCGCCCTCCTTGTTGCGAATTGGGAAGTTGGCAACGACATCATCTGACAACGGTCATATGCGAGTTGGCGCCTCTCGCACTTGCTTGTTCCGAATCTACAAACATGTGCACAGGTCCAGGTGCTGTCTAGATCTAATCGTACATTCACAGGGTATCATTGGCCATGTATGTCCAGGCCTCTCGCATGCAACTGCCTCCGTGTCACAACAACCCAAAGCCCAGCAGCAGTGTCTCTTCCCAGGGTTGCGATTCTGTCCTGAAACGCCACCGCCGCCGCAAATAGTACATATTGTTCTCTGGCCTCTCCGCTAGCCGCGGCCGCTGGCTCTAGACCGCTGGCCCCGGTCAACTCTTTGCCAGTAATGTATCCAGTCCAGCACGCGCGTCAACGTCGCTAGGGACTCGTCGCCCTGCATCTCGGCATGCGCCGCCACGGCCTCGTCGTCCGGCCACGTCCAGCCCAATCGGGACGTTGCCACGGCGTGTCGCACCGATTCAACCACGGCTTCTTCTAGCATCGGCTCGGCCAAGAGCCGAAATGTGCACAACGTGTCGAAGAAGTCAGCATACGCCGGCGGCTCGTCGAGCTCGTTCATCGCATGCACCACGTCCGGCTGTGCCCACTCCTCCATCAGCCAATGCAGCGTCCTCGCCATCTCATTAAACTCGCCCACGAACGCCAGTGAGAGCATGTACTCGTAGGCATGCTCGCTTCTGACGGGATCCGTACGGGAGGCCATCTGATCCAGGGGTGCGACATTGTGCACATGCAAGATTCCTTGGCTGCCTCTCTCTTGCTCCACTAGCCTGCTGAAAAGGCTTTTCATGCGTCCTGCTGCCATGCTGAGCAGGGAGAAAGGCGCCCTCGTTTCTGGACCACTCGCCTGTGGTCCTGCTGCACCGGGGCTGTGGCATTGTTCCTCGGCGGCTGTCGAGCTTGACGTTTGCGGGTCATAAAGAAGACGCAGAGAGTTGCGTTTCGCAGATTCAGCCGATTCTAGATCGGTCACTAGCCTAGCCAGCTCCCGTCTGGTTGCTTTTCGTATGCATTTTGTGAACTGTATAAACGTGGACAGTGGTATCCCGTGGCTCTTCTCGATCCTCTCCATGACGTGTAGGAACATATCCACTTGCTCGGAGAGGGACACCCTCAAGGCTCGGCGATGCTGGGACAGGTTCTTCAGTATGAGTCCCCAGACATACGGAGCCCAGCGGGAGCGTTCGCAATCCAGTCGCAGACCAGCCAGACGGATGGCCCGCATCATCTGCCGACCCCCTCGCCTGCCTTCCGCCCGCGAGCACGCTTGGATGTAGGCGGCAAACAGGCTCATAGGCACCACCTTCAGCAGCTGAGGGTCGGGCTCGTCAGCCAGTAAACTGCGGATAACCCTGCCATTTGCCGTGCTGTCTCGCAGGTACCGATGCGCTGTGTCGAGTGACTCGGCATTGGCAACCAGGATGCGGAGACAGCTGTCCTGCGGCCTAACACCATTGAGCCGCATGTGCTGGTAGAGTTGTGCCACGCTGGGGGGGCGCAGCCGAGCCCGCTCGAATTCTGTAAGGTTGGCCTCTTGGTGAGTAGGAAAGTTCAACGCCTTGTCTCCAGGCAATATCCTGCTGCTTGAGTCGGCCTCTCGGAGGATCAGCTTTTCGAACATGGCTGCGTACTGCGCAGTGCCAGGCATTGAGCCTGGCTTCGGAGGGGTTTGAAACCTCTCCCACGCCTCTTGCGCATTCCGGGTGGCTCTGATGGATGCCTCCCAAACCCCGACACGACGACCTTTGCCCATCACCGCCCTTTGCTGGATAGTAGGTGTGCCGTCTGTCGTCATGCCCTGAAGTATGTCGAGGGCGTCATCCTGCTCCTCTTTGGCAAACCCAGCCTCTTGCATCAGCATACCGGCACTCACGGCCCGGCTCCAGTTGTCCTCTGGATCTGCTCTTTCGTCCATGCCATCGCCAGGTTGCAAGTACGGCGGCCATGTCGCCGCATGTCTTGCTGAGCTGTGCATTTCCGTGTGATTCTTGGCTTGGCCGGCCAATACGTCCCGGATGGCTCGAAAGCCTCCTCCATCCACCAGGAGCGGCTTATCCAGGCCAGCAGACATGGCAAGCAGTATTCGCTGCGCCTCCCAAAAGTATTCATTGGGCACCAATCTTTGGATGGGCTGAACTTCTGGCTGCGGTCGAAACATTTTCAGTGCTCTGTTGAATACCTCGCATTGTATCAGATATAACTTCCTGGATTCGTCCGGGTAGGTTGCGATCTTCTCGATGTACCGCGCTGTGATATTTGCCAGTCTGACAATGAGCCTAGGCTCCAGTCGGAGGCAGTGACGGGTGAGCAGGCGCATGACGAGGCCGAGTCTGTCTTGACTCAGATTCAGAGACCCGTCCGACATAGTCGCCCTAGGGTGAAGCTCAGCACTCCCCGTTCGCTTCTTCGTGCCATCGTAATAACGATTACAGGATCTGATTAATGCATCGAGAGTTGTGACCTTGGTGATATTGGATGATGGGCGAAGGAGAAAGGTGAAAAGAAACATCGGTCCGGGTGTGTCCCGCTCGAGTAATCGTTCGCATCGCTCGTCGTCCGTTCTGCCTTCAAGGATCTGGAGATAATCGTCCAAATCCTTGCTGCTGTGACCAGTTCGGCACACTAGGTCGACGATTCTATCCCATTCTCGGTCGCTCGGTAGCAGCTCTAGCAATGCGCTGCCGTCACGGAGTTGAGCCTCCTCTTTTCGAATCAGCATCTGCAGGAGAACAATCGGAAGTCGCAGGCTGCGAGCCTTCGAAACTTCCGTCCTCCAGTAATAGGCGTCCGCCTCGCCCCCGAGTACTTTTCTCAGCAGTGTGCCCGGCGTCATGTCTGCCAATGACTGCTTCATGTGTGCTCTTCCTTCGGCCGGTCGGGTACGACTTGAGAACGTAGGCCGAGATCCCTTTCCTGCCTTGTCCTGGGCCGCATTTGGAAGGTTCGCGATGGGTTGGTCCGGGTAGGTTTCGGCGTGATCCGCTCTCAATTCGTCCATTTCTTCGTGCGTCAACTCGGTTCTCGTTGCGGGGGTCCTTCTATATTGGCTGGCTAGATGCCACTGCCCTTGCCGGCCGGCCCTCGAAGCTCCCCAGCCGTCGACTCGTGGTGATGAGAGCCCGCTGTTGGCATCCCTACCGTCTCCGGCACGAGACTGCTGGCTCTCATCATATCTTGCAGCGACCGCAGTCTGAGAAGTAGCCGCATGGCGACACCACCCGTGCGGCAGCGAGCGACGAAATGTCTACAGCGCATGAAGGATTAGCCCTAGCCCATCTATCAGTCAAGTGTAGTCGCCTTACCAAGGATGCGTGGAGACCACGCTGCGGCAATCGCCGCCTTCGCTCCAGCGCCCGTGTCGCATATCTGAGCATGCCTCTTCATAGTTCCAGCATGATCTCCGATATGACAGTCAAAGAGTCGATGCCGTGAACGAACGTCAAAAGCAGTGGCGCTCGGTCGACAACGGCCAGCTTCGAGAAAAGCGGCCCGCGATGCCGCAGTATGCAACAATCGGGGCTCATCGCGAAGTGGGGCGCACCAGGGATTCTTATCAACTCACCAGTCACCATGACTTATCACGAATTTCTCTTCCCATTGCTCAATTGTACGTCGTAGACGAGCTTGGACGCATCCATTTTATGGCAGCGCATTTGCCATTTCGAGAATATAGACGGCAATCTACTATCGTCAAATCTCCAACCGCAACCTGATATCCTTCAATCATTGGGTGAAGTCTCCGTGTCCTCGGATGTCTTCTTTCCCTCATTTCCCTTGTCCTTTCGCTTCTGTACCACCTCCCAGTTGTACACTCTTGCAGTCGCAACCTCCATGGTCTCGCCATCGCATTAGCTCCTGGTCGTCTCTCGAGCGGGCCTGTCGCGAAACGTACCGTAATTTGCTCCCGTAAAAAGTCCAAATCCTCCTCGCAGTTTGATAAGCTCGACTTCGCCGTCGCCAGTTTAGAGCTCAGCAGAGTCTCGGCTTCGTCTACGGGGTATGACAGCATCACATTCGCCTATGCCAAGTCAGCGTCTCTTCCCTCGTCGTGGATATCTTGGCATTGGTACCCCCAGCCAGATGTAGACCTCGTCTGTCGGCGGGACATTGGCTTTGGCATAGAGCGTCTCGTTGAGCTCAAAGGTTGTTTCGATGGGGTCGCTCTCGTCCTGTGATCTCGAATCAGCCCTGCGCGCTCCTCGTTGGAACACCAAGCTCACCTTTCTCAACTTTAGGAACTTCACCGTGTCCAGCGTCTTCTGAATATCTGGTATCTTGTCCTTTAACCCAGCCATCCGGCGCTGGAGGTTCATCTCCATAAACTGGTATTTCCTGCGGCGATCTGGTTACCACGCAATGTCTAGAGGATCCCGTCGCCCGCACCGGTAACGGTTCGGCATCGAAACCACTCACGAAATCATTTCTTGAAAGCTCCGCAGCGTGGGCTCGACATCTTGGCGCGTCGCGACATAGTCCTCGACCTTGTCCACGAACGGGGCGTAGGGGATTCCCCGCGGATTGCTAGGCGCAGCTCCCTTCGCGCTGCGGCAGCTCCCTGTCAGCAATTGCGGTACGCAACATAAAGCAGTGCATAACTTCAGGACCTACCTGGCGGTCGACGCATTTTCTGTGCTCGCCATGTTCGCTGCTATGCCTCTCCTCAGCGCACGATGGGATTATGGAGCTTGGAGATGAGCTTTGCAGCAGGCAACGTCTCGACATGGGTTGCTGCCTCGGTGAGTTAGGTCAAGGCGGGGTCCCTCACCGAGATCCCGCCCCTCAACTTGAATTTAGACATCCACCATTGGAAGCTTGGCTCCTGATTGACTTAGACCGGGCATTTAGTTCGCGGCTACTTTCAGGCAGTCCCGGCAGCCGGGCAGGACTCTCCAGTGCACGTATGTTCATGTCCATTAATCATGGCGGCATACAACCTAGTTTGTTCTCCCACGTGTTTGTTCATTTGTGGCCAATGGATGCTCCGTGGTCACAGGACAGGAACGAAACAAGCGGCACACCTGTAGGTCGTCGAGGAGGCTGCACGATATGGTTTGGCTTTATATTTTCTGCAAAGTCGCCTTGAAGTCTATACATACATGCATAAAGCCTTTTCACTCCTAGTCACAAAAGTTGTCCCAGTCTTGGGGCGGGACTAGCGGGACTGCTTTCTTTCACATATGACCCAACTACGAGAGTCTGATCCGGACGCTCAGTGAGAAGGTGCATTTCCGACTTGCCCCTGAAGATTGCACCATGATGAACACGACGGCATCTCCGGCGGCGGCCAACAACAACGCTGCCGCCCAGGCAGAATCGAGCTTCGTCAGGCAAGGGGCGAGCACGGGGCCCCGGACCGCCCCTGCAGAGGACCGGAAAGACTCTGGTTATGCCGAAGGCCCGAGAATCGAAGCAAATGACGGCCATGATACCCCGTCGCCGACCGCCAGGGCTATCCCAGAGCCCACGAAGGATCGACTGCAGGTAGGGGAGGCCAGCGAATCAACGGATGAAGAAGAGGGTACCACACTTCACACAGAAATACCGCGTCTCAGCCCTCCCAAAACGTCGACAACATTCCCATCAGTGCCATTGCCCGGGCAACGTGATGCAGACGGTGCAGATCGATCCGGCGGCGAGACGTCCACGCGCGAGGCCCTCGGCAGCGCGTATTCGAAGGTTATAGATGCCTTCATGGGAAAGAAGGCTCGGAAGCGCAGAGGCAAGAGGAAGGCCAAGGTCAAGGTCAAGGTGCAAAACGTTCCGCCCCAGCTGATGGCCCGCGATGCTGTGCCATGCCGGTCTAGGAAACCACTAACAGAGTGTCAGCACCACGCCGCGGCCGCGGGGCTGCCTAAAGAATGTGTCTTGACCCTAGAGGACAAAACCCCGAGGCCGGCAAAGGTTCAGGGCTGGTCTGACAGACTCAACAAGCGAAAGAGCATCTGCTCGTGCGGGTCGCTTGACCATGGTGGTAGCAGCAATAACATCTCCCAAAAGGTGGGAAGGCCTGC
Organism: Tolypocladium guangdongense; assembly: GCA_022114105.1. Taxonomy (NCBI): domain Eukaryota; kingdom Fungi; phylum Ascomycota; class Sordariomycetes; order Hypocreales; family Ophiocordycipitaceae; genus Tolypocladium; species Tolypocladium guangdongense. Next base: position 1,719,191 of record NRQP01000001.1, on the reverse strand, counting down.
GTCGTTAATGTCAAAGATCTTGCATAGATGGGCACATATTAGAGGCAGACCAGGGAAACAAGTGGCAACCAAACGAGTAATGGGTAATGAGTAATGAGTAACGACGCTTAATTTCACTTATCAATGATCCTACAGCCCCATGTAAACTCGCGTATCATGATACGTAACGACTCCAATGTCAAGGGCAGCATGTCCATAATCGTGAGAACATATTAAAAAAGGAGCTTCGTCAATACAATAACCGTTCCAGCGCCCCATCGGTAGGCAGTCTGGGGGCGCTCAGTCCGTTCGCTTCTTGGGCTCCGCGGCAGGGGCCTCCGGTTCTTTACCCTTGGTGGTTGCCGGAGCAGACGCTTCGGGGGGGTCGCCTTCGGCCCAGCCATCCGCCTCTGTCCCTGCTCGAGATGGGCCGGCCGTTACGCCGGTTTGTTGGCCTTGGCCAAGCTCGATATCTGCGCCGTCCTCGCCGGGAAGAGCGCCGTAGCCCTTTTTCTGCCTCCTTCGCTCACTCATGCGCTTGTGGTACCACGAACACAGGCCCAGGCCGGCAAAACTGCCTACCAAATTGGCGACGATGTCGTACACGTCGAACTCGCGGCCGTTGGGGACGGCGTTCTGGACAAACTCGGAGCCCCCGCCGAGCACGATGGTGACGACGATGACCGTCATGTTGATGATACGTCGGCGGTTGGTATCGAAGATCCAGTAGAAGTTGACGGTGAGGGAGAAGAAGGTGAGGAGATGGAGGACCTTGTCGTTAACATATTTGCCCAGCTGGAGCGATGAGAGCCCAACGTATCCCGCCGCCAGAAGCTGCAGCAGGAAGACGCCTTGCGACAGAAGAATCAGCACGGTCTATCCCCATGCAGGCTGCCGGATGCAGTGGCCAGAACGGGGCGTTTACCTGCAAAGGGCCATCGTATCCGCATGATGAAAGCGAAGCTTGGGAGAGGTAATGTGTCTCCAAGGTCGGCAAGCTGAGGGCTTTCGCGAGGCCCCGCGAACGCAGCAATGCTCGCGTCTGAAGGGCGACGTAGGCCCCCAAAGTCAAGACCAGGGTCTGAAGAGTGCAGGTTTGGATCGCCGGGGATCGTTTGGGGAGTGGAGGCACCAGAATGGAAACAAGATGCGACGAGGCAGCGTGGGGAGCAGTCGCAAGCTGTCGGCTGGTTGGGGTGGAGCTATGGCCAGGTGCGGCTACGACAGGGATCAGCGGTGGCTTGGCGCGGCACGAGTTTATCGCTCCGTCTGGTCGCACAGGAGCTGCGAGGCAGCAGAAGCAGGCACTACATGCATGAGCGCTGGCCCAGCGGCCTGTCTCTCGTCTGCGAGCTTACCTACATGGGAAGCTCTGTATATAAGGCGGAGACGCCTCTGGCAACGACCGCGCCCGTGCAATGAGCGCCGCCGCCTCTGGGATCGATGCCGCCCTGTGACTCGGTGCTCTTCACTGCCCCAGTGCATAGTAGGCCGTCACGTGACGTTCCGTCGAGTACGCAGCAGGAGGTATATCTGGAGATGTACCCGCCGCACCTCCGCCCAGGCTGGCTGCTCGCTGCGCACATCTCAGACACACGAGGCGGGCGATTACTTGGAGAATCGCAAATCATTGCACTGCACGCTGCTGCTCTGGGAAACTGGCCGGCATTTTTTTTGGCTGCTCCGCGACGTCAATCGCAGCGCCGCCTGGGTAACCGCCCAGCGCGGTCGCGCAGCCTGACGGCACAGGTGGGAAAACCTCCCGATTCGGAAACCAGCGTCCGCGCCCTCCTCCAACCTCATCGTCGTCCTGCCGACAAAACCCTCCCGACGCGCGCCATCAACGCTCCGCCAGCGCAACGCCGTTCGCCGCAAAACCGCGCCTGCCATCTATATCGATGCCGCTCTCTCGCTCCATGACGTTGTGAGAGCCCCATTCGCCCTCGTTTCGGCCCTACGCGAGCGCATCTCCCGCGCATGGCGACTACGCGCCCTGTCGTCGCTTTCATCGCCACGGGCCCAGGATGTCGCTTTCCAACGGCCAGTCAGCCTGGCCGCCTCCCGCTTTGCAGCAAACAAACAGCAGTCGGTCGTTGAACCATCTTGACGATGGCCCGGCGCGCACCCAGACCCCCACCGATAACATCATGGGGTTGATGCCTGAGGCAGCCGTCGATGTCGAGGACGAGAACCTTCGCGCTCTCTTTGCAGACTTGTATCGCAAGACTGAGGACAAGGTCGCCCTGCTGTTTGCCGACGACGGCTCATACAACCATGCCGCGATTGCGGCCCTGAAACGCCAGGCCCCTGCCCCAACCGTCACAATACCACCAACCACCGACCACGAGCCCATCAAAGAACCGCCGCTGAAGAAGGTGAAGCGCGCAATTGACGAAGACGACTACGACGACGATAATGACGACGAAGCCGAACCGGCGCCGCCACCCGCGACGAAACCGCCAAACGTGGCCAGCTCGTTGCTTTCCCCCTCCAAGTCCGGCAGCTCTCCGATCCCGTCCGTCTACTCGCCCGGGAAACAGATAGATAAGTCTAGGGGCCAGGACGGGTCGTCGCAAGACAAGGACAAAGGGGGCGATGATGGCATCAAAAAACTGGAGGAGGCGAGGATCGCCACAGAGGAGGCGGCGCGCAAAAGCTTCCACACGATTTTCCACACCTTAGAAAACGACCGCACAGCCATGCTGGAGCAGCAACGGCTGGAAGATTCGGAAAAGCAGCTCCAAGCTGAGATGGACCACAACAACCCGTCGAACGCGGGGGGTTCTCAAGCTGCCAACCAGGGGTCTTTGAGCAGCGCCAACTTAGGCGCCTCGAGTCTCACGCTCAAGCACCTCATCGCAAGAATCGATATGAAGCGAGATCAGGTGCGCGCCTCTGATGCCGAGTTGCGGCTCCTTATGAATGAGGTGCGCAAGAATCGGAGCAAGTGGGCAAGTGAGGAAAATGTCAACCAGGAAGAGCTGTACGAGGCCCTGGAGAAGGTCTTGACGGAGCTCAAGGCGCACACGGAGTACTCCACGCCTTTCCTCACCCGAGTCAACAAGAGAGATGCTCCCGACTACTACAACTGTGAGCTTCCCAACAGTAAGGCATCTGTATGCTCTGTCCCCGCTAACAGCAATCGCAGTTATCAAGAACCCGATGGATCTGGGAACCATGACAAAGAAGCTCAAGTCCTTAACGTATAAGTCGAAGACGGAATTCGTCACGGATCTTAACCTGGTCTGGGACAACTGCCTCAAGTACAACCAAGACATGAATCACCCTTTGCGACGCATGGCCAACGGCATGAGGAAAGAGGCCGAGAAGCTCATCCCTTTGATTCCCGATCTGGCGATTCGCTCACGAGCTGAAGTCGAGGCCGAGGAGCGACGCAAGCAGAACGGTGGAGACGACGACAATGGCGACGATTCCGACGACGAGCCGATAATGTCGTCTCGCGGACGGAAGGCAGCTACAAAAGGAGCCAACAAGTCCCGAAAGGCGCCGAGCGACCAGAAAGAGGACACCCCTGTTGTTGATCAGAAGCCCATTCTCCAGCTCAATGGACTTTTAGGGAAGACGGGAAGGGAAGGCTCCGAGGCCGTGGATGGCAGTAATGGGTTCGCCACTCCCCCAATCGCCGGATCGATCACTCCTTGCGGGGCCATCAATGGTCACTCGGGCCTAGCAAGCAATGCTGATGCCATGGACATTGACGGGCCTAGCCTGAACGGCATGGCGTTGAACCAAGCATTTGGGGAAGCGGTCGAACAGGCCTACGAAGATGAGGAATACAAGTTGTGGAAGCAGACGACCAAGAAAGACCGTGCCCTCGTGGCCAAGGAACGCCATCTCTTGTTCAAGGACAACAACCTCAATGTGGACGCTCCAGCATTGCTCAGAAGCAAATCTGGCATGCGACGGTTCGTAAAGCATCAAAGGGAAGCTGAAGAACTCGGTATCGCAACCCACCCACACTTGGGAAGCGCCACGAGCGCCAGGAAGGATGCAGGCAACAAAGCGTCAGAGACTCTGGCAGAGGGGATTGATGAGGAAGCTGAAAAGGTCATCCCGGATTACTACGATTCCCTGAGCAACATCCCAGACATCCAAACAAATCTTCAGTGGGTCGAGGACGGCGACGGTCAAGTCATCAACCAGCATGAGCAATTCTTACGCCTTGTGCCAACCGGAACTTTTGTTGCGCCACGAAGCCGGCTGACGAAGAAAATGGACGACAACATCCATCAGATCCAGGAGACAAGGAAGCTTGCCACGAAGATCTCGGTGATCAAGCAAATGCAAGTCCAGTCTCAGGTGTATAGCAACCAGTTCCCCAAGTCCAACACGGAGCCCTTTGTTGAACAGGACATTGAGCCGCACTTCATTGCCGACGACGGGCCGGTCATGGCTCCCGAGACTTGTCAAGACGCACTGAAGCGCTCCGTCGCAAAGATTCTCTACCACAATGGGTTTGAAGAGCTGCAGCCATCAGCCATCGACACGCTGACTGGCATCGCTGCGGATTACTTCCAAACAATCTGCAGGACGTTCAACGTCTACCGCGAGGCCGAAAAGATGACTGTCCAGACGCCCGAGGGACCGCGGCTGCGGCCTCGCTTCACCCCCGAGGAGGTTCTTTTGCACACCCTGGAAGAGAACGGCCACGACGTCGCCTCGCTAGATGCTTATGCCAACGAAGAAGTTGATCGGGTCAGCACCAAGCTCGGGGCTCTTCATGAGAGGATGAAGCTGCATCTCACAGACCTCCTACGACCGGCGCTGTCAGCAGAAGCCGGCGCCGACGGCGCTGGCGCCTTCAACGACGGCAGTGACCAGTTCATGAGCGGCGACTTTGCCGACGATCTGGGCGAAGACTTCTTTGGCTTCAAAGCGCTTGGCCTCGATCGGGAAATGGGACTCGATTCCTTCTCCGTGCCCTTCCACCTGCTGCATAGCAGGGTGAGGAACCAATACCAGATGCAGACACAAGTCACCGGTGGCACTGCGTCGGACATGTTTGAAGCTCTCCCGCCCTTGGAGCCCGTCAACAGGGAGAATATCCAGGACCAGATTGGACTGGTCAAGAACTTCTTCCTTGCTAAGCTCCACGCCAATGGCGATCAGCCTCTTGTCGAGGACGAAGACCTTCCGGTCAAGCAGAAGAAGCCCCGTCCTCGCCTGGGTGCCAGCGGCAAGATTATATCTGCCCAGAAGCGTCCGCCCAAGGAGCAGCTGGCCCTCGCCAAGAAGAAGAAGAAGATGGAGCTCGCTGCCGCTGCCGCGGAAGCCAAGGCCAATGCGTCTCCCGAAAAGGGCGGTGGCTCGACAAACAACACGCCGGCCAAGAGGAAGGCCGGCAACCTGCCCAATGGCACGGCTCCTCCAAATCCAGCCGTGCTTGCGCTTGGTGCCAGCATGGAACGAACCGATAGCATGCAGAGCCAGGCCGGCACCAGCCAGACAGACAAGGACGACACCGTCGGCATGATGAGCCCGGAGAGCATTGCTCAATAGGTGACAACGCCTCCGGGTTGGAAACGATGACTCGTCCATCAACATGTACATCAAAACCAGGTGAAACAGGTCGAGAGACATGACGATTTTGGCCTCGGCGGCCAACAAAAGAGCATTCGAACCGGCTATCGGCAGGCCTTGGAGACACGAACACGACCCCTGGTAAACGTTGGGGGGGGGGGGTCGACTGTTAGTTGTGCGATTAGTGTATTTGTTCCGCCTTCCATACTTGCACGCATTTCCTTGTTTTACTTTCCGCTTTCTCCTTCTGCTCCTTGTTCTTCTTCAGCATACCCCTTTCCGAGCTGCGCTCTCGGCTTTGATTCTTGTGTTTGTTTGTCTTCTTTACCTTCTTGGCCCTTTGGTCTCATCCTCAAGGCGAAGAAACCGCATACTTCGAGCGGCGTTACTGGATACGGGACGGCAGGTTGGGGCGGCCCGGTATCCCGCGAAGAACATCAAAAGTCCCCATTTTGGCACCTTGGGCTGCGTTGCCACACGCGTTTTGGCAGCCCTCTCATATCCCTTTGGGAAATGGATCCAGGCATGGATTTGGCTACAGTTTGCGGGGCGGCGGTGGAGCAGGAGCAGGCACATCGGCGCGGGGTGGGCAGCAATGCGATGCTGATGTGGGCAGTGGTTATCGTTTTGTTTTCTTTTCTCTTTTGTTTCTCTAGATATCAAAAGGGTCGCTTGGACCGGGGGCGGTAGGTTGGATGGTTGAATGGATGAATGAGTGATCTTGCGGCTTTTGGCACGTTGTGGTGAGATAGGCTGTGGACGAGACGCACTTCCTGGATTCGAAGTGCGAAACAAGACGAGTAGATGATGGGCAAATTCCAAGCCGCTGATGTTAATGAGAGCATCAAATCGCTAATGAAGTTACATCGAGCAACAAGGCATAGCACGTAAGACTTGAAAGTCATGGCCTGCCGACTTATTGAAGCAGGCAAGCCCTATTCTATTCGGAGCGTTGAGCACTATAGCTGGGTATGAACAGACACGGATATAGGTATTTAGCCTGTCCTAGAATTCCCCTCAAAAAACTCCCCGTCTTTCCTATTTGTCCCCCCTCAAGCCAATCAAAGAAGCGCACTAATTAGCCGGTAAAATGTAAGTTATTGAATATTCGCTATTTGCATTATCTATGTTAAATGCCGCGCCCTTTTGTTACCACAAACCAGGTGGCGCGTCGCGAGGGCCATCCTTTTACACTATCCTCCGCAGATTATATCGAATACCACTATGCTGGCTCAGATGCCAGCGTCCAGGCGCCAGCCCTCAACGGGAGGGGGAATTGCTGGTCTAGGTGGAAATCTCCTTCCGCAGCTCGATGCCCCGTCTCCCCCTCCAAGAGGGATAGACAAGAAACCAGAGCGAAGCGGCAATGGGCTGGCCGTACGAGTTCGCCAGCCTCTCGCACGAGGAGAAGCTCCAGCGCCGCCAGACGCTCGACCTGTACGCCTGCGCGGCGCACTACTCGGCCCTGGCGCCGGCCCTCGTCTTCCTCGTCTTCCGCCTCGCGCGGCGCGCCACCGCTGGCTCCGGCCCCGGGCCCGGCCCCGGCCCGGACGACCAGGGCCGGTACGAGCCGGTGCCGCGCTCGCCCGTCGTCAAGGCACGGCGGCGCGCGGTCCCCGGGAGCGTCGCGGCGCAGTGGCGGCGGCTGCGGTGGTGGCTGCGGGACGACGTCTGCTTTGGCGGCGCGCGCTGGGGGCAGCGAGATGAGTGGATTCTGGGGCTGGCGTGGACGGCTTGGTTGCTGGCGTTGTGTGTTCTAGACACGGGCAGAGGTTGGTGATGCCCTCTCACTATCAAGCCTCTGCGTCTCGCTAACACGCCCAGACTACTTCCACCTCACCAAGCGCTTCGGCGCCGTCGCCATCTCGCAGCTCCCCATCCAGTACCTCATGGCCCTCAAGGCCCTGAACCCCTTCGCCTGGGTCTTCCGCTCGTCGCACGAGGAGATCAACCGCTACCACCGCGTCCTGGGCCGCATCATCTACTTGCTCCTCATCCTGCACATCGTCTTCTACAACGTCTACTTCTTCGTGGCTGGCACCTGGCTGCGGCGCTTCTTCGCGCCCATCGTCTTTTGCGGCGTCGTCGCGTCAGTCGGCATGCATGGCATCGCCGCGACGTCCACGGTCAAGGCGAGGGAGTATTCGTACCGGCTCTTCTTCATCACGCACCTCGTGTCCGCCTTTTTCATTCCCGTCTTGGTCTTCTTCCACGCCCCCTCCACCAGGCTCTACGTGGTTGAGACCTTGGTCATCTTCTTCCTGGACCTCGGAGTGCGCAGAGTCACGACCCTCAACGCGCCATCGACGTTGGAGACCATCCCCGGCACGAACCTGGTCAAGGTTTCGTCCTCAATTCCTCCCCGTAAGCTGCGGTCGTTCAAGGCCCTCCCCGGGTCGCATATATACTTGAACATCCCACCCGGCAGCCGCACCAGCGCCACCCCAGCCTCCCAGTCGGGCGTGTTCGACTTCCTCTACAACCCCTTCACGGTTGCGTCGGTAAACGAGGACCAGGGCAGCATCACCTTTATAGCCCGCACCCGAGACGGGCCCGTGACGGCTGTGCTCAACCAGTTCGCCTCCTCGACGCCTGGGCCTGCCGCCGAGGCCCGCAAGATTCCCCTCGCCATTGAGGGCCCGTACGGCTCCATGGGCAAGCACTTCCACGACCTGCTTAATTGGGGTGCCGGTCGGATCCTGCTTGTCGCGGGCGGCGTCGGCGCAACCTTTGCCCTGCCCATCTACCAAGCCATACAGAACGAGTCGCCGGCCGTCAAGGTCCAGCTCGTCTGGGCCATCCGGGGCGCCGGCGACGCGACATGGGCCGTCTCCAATGGCAGCTCCCGCCCGAGCGTACTCGACGACCCGCACATCCAGCTCTTCCTGACGGGCGACATGGGCGTCGCCGACGCCGACAACGCTGCCGGAGGCGCCGTGGAGATGGGAGCACTGCACAGCGTCGGCAGCGGCCGGTTCGTGACGAACCGCAACCGCCGGCGGCCCGAAATTGAGAGGATTGTCGACGACACGTTCCGCCAGGGGCTGGAGGAGCCGATCGCGGTGCTCGTGTGCGGGCCGGCCGACATGTCGACCGAGGTGAGGCGACGGGTGCGGCCGTGGGTCATGAGAGGCAGGAAGGTGTGGTGGCACAGCGAGAGCTTTGGGTGGTGAGTGTCCCCGAGCATCATGAAGCGTAGCGAACGACGATACAAGGTAGTTGGATGGATATATTCTGTATTTGAGCATTGGATAGGATGTCGTGGGCAAGTTTGCCAGTAGCCCTGTGAGCTTGTCGTGACATGTTAACGCACATGGGAAACCGCCTCGTACTCAACTGCTCGAACCTTGTCATCGTCAGCTTTGCCCCAACGCCAGCAATTGGAGCCGTAGCCACCATCATCCGTCTCCTCCAGCAGCATAGCTGCTCGTCTCCAGTCCCCCACCGCCTAGCTATTTGCATATCTAAAGTGACGCCATCCACCAAGCTAAATCTAAACCCGTTGCCTCGGCCAATGAAGTTCACTGCCTGTATCGCGCCAACTGAGCCATGATGTTCTGCACCTGAGCAGCTGCGTCGCCACCACCATTTGCGCCCCCGCTAGGAGCCGCTGGTTGCTGAGCACCATACGCGGCACCGTACTGGCCTTGTGGAGGTGCGTGCTGTTGCGCAGGAGCGCTGCCCCCCAGGCTGCCCAGGATCGCCTGGATGTCGACCTGCGCGTTCCCCCCCGGAGCTGGAGCACCATACACACCAGGCGTACCGGGGATTCCTCCTTGCGCCTGGGGTGCCCCCTGCATCGACGACAAGAGCCGCTGGAGGGTGGCATTGTCAACCTGTCCCATCAGGCTCGCGATGTCTGCGGCAGCGGGGGGAGCATGCTGCTGCGGCTGCGGCGGATATGGGCCAGGATGCTGTACGCCGGGGTAGCTGGCGCCGTGGGGAGGGACCTGCTGGTGCTGCCCTCCGTAAGGATTCGAATATCCGCCAGCGGCCGCGTAGCCCTGCCCATAGGTTGCCGCAGGCCCCGATGCTTTGGCTCGCAGAATTACCTCGGCTGCAGTACTGGGGTCTAGATCCACGTATTGGTCGAAGCGGACGTTGTTCGTCCCACCAGAACGGTCGAATGCCTGAACGGGTATCCGCCCCAAGCTCTGCGCGCGCAAGTCTAGATCCACAACACCGTGGACGCCCTCTGCGGCCTGTCGCTGGATAACCTGGTCCTTTGGAAATCGTGGATGTAGGAACATGACCTCAGTCTTGAGGGCCTTGGCTTTGAAGGCGCCCTCCACCCATGTGACAAATTCGCGGTTGACCTCTGGCTGCAGGATGATCTGGACGTCTGGGACGTCGGCACCGTATCTCCGAGGCAAGTCTAGTTCGGGCTCCTGTCTAGATCGTCCGTACGGGCTGGGGCTGCGTCGTCTGTAGGAGTCCCTGTCATTGCGGCCGTACGCAGGCGAACGCGACCTCCCTCGGCCTCCTCGGCCAGAGTCGTGAAAGCCGCGGTCTCGACCAAAGCCGTCGTCCCTCGAGTTGAAGCCATTGCGTCGAGGCGAGTGGTTGCGCCCCGGCCTGTAATCGTCGCGGCCCTGATGCTTATCATTTCTGCGGCCACCGTCACGCCCTCGGCCTCTGTCTGGGCTGCGGGCCCGTTCCTTCTTGGACTTGTCCTGAACTCGTGATATTTCGAGGTCTGTACAATGGTTAGTCACACGTCCACCCACATCACCCGGAAGCTTCACTCACGGATGCGGCGGCCCTTGATTTCAATGCCCTGTAAGTTTTCCATGGCCATTCGACCTTCTTCGATGGTGTGATACTGCACGAAACCGTAGGCGGATTTCAGAGAGATCTGAGCGAGCCTACCATATTTGTGGAACACGTCAAAGACATCTCGCTTTGAAACCTTATCACTAGAGAGGTTGCCTGCAGGAAGAAGACGGCGTTAGCAGTCGGCCTAGGGCCCGGATCTTGCGGCGAGTGTGTCCTACCAATGAAGATACGGGAGCCTTCTGGGAAGCGATCCCATTTTGCCTCTGACATGTATTGGCGTTCATCCGCCATGAACCGGTCCCAGTGGCGCTGGTACTCGCCATCGGGAGGCCCTTCGGTAGAGCCGCCGAGCGCTGTCTGGGCTTGATACGGAGGGGCATTCAAAGCGCTAATTGTAGGTGGAGGTGGCAAACTGCTCAGGGCGTCTGGGGATGTTCCCGGTGCGCCGACAGCACCATATGTGGAAGACTGACCTGGAGTTGGTGGCATAGCACCACCGCTGGATACTGACGCATTGGAACTGGGTCCAGTGGGGTGGTTCTGTGAGGCATACGACTGGGCGGCCGAGTGCGGCAAGGGAGGCCGCGGTGGGAGAGAGGACGACGATGGCAAGGCAGTGGAGGGGGGCAGAGAGGTAGAGCCGGCGGGCGCTTCGGCCATTGCAGTGCCAGACGGGTCAGGATCGGAGCTTGCCTTTGCAGGTTGGGCAATCAGGTCAGCCACGAGCTGCTGGATATCAAGCGACGAATCTTGGGACTCTGGATTGGCAGAGTCTGGCTTGGCTGTGGGCTCGGACGACGCCACGGAAGAAGCGAGACCGGGGTGCTGCAGGGGCTCGGGAGGCTGCTGCGATGGTTCTGTCGAGGAGGCGACCGGGTCTGGTTGCGGCCCAGGCTGGGCAGCAGAATAATCCGCCGTAGCAGCGGGAGCATCTTCGAAAGCCGTAGATGGATCATGGGCGACAGCGTCAGGAGCAGCGTCTGGTGGGCCATTGGTGTTCAAGTGATCGGACGGCAGCGAAACTTGGTTGGATTCTGGTGGCACTGGTTCTGATACAAGCTGCTGAATGTCTTGCCCGCCCCCCTCTTGCGGATCGATGGGAGAATCGAAAGTTTTGGCATAGTCATCGTTGCTATCGGACGGCTCTGGCTGAGCTCGAAGGGCATCCTCGGCGGTCACCTCGTTGTCGTCGCCGTAAGCGTCGTTGAAGCTGTCATCATCTACAACATCGTCGTTGTCATCACCTCCCGGAGCGCCGTTGCCGATGATGGCTGGATCGATGGGCTCGTCGACGGCGGCAGCGACCATGGCGTCGATAGTGTCGACCGTGTCCTGGAGCGCTGGTACGACGAGAGGAGCGGCCGTGTAGACGGGCGAGGGCGACACGGGCGACAGGTTGGCTGTGGCCTGGAGCTCTGCTTCTGGCTCTCTCATGAACGGTGGAGTGGCCGCCTGGCTGGGATGGATGGAGAGAGACTAGGGCTTCCTGGCTGCATCCGCACCGGGCCTACGCAGCGGAATTAAACGGGCTGGGTTGGGCTTGAGCGCTGAGCGTCGAGGGCCGAGTTCGCGTTATCGCTGGCGGGGCGCGATGGTGTCAGTGATATGGCTGCTGAGGTGCCATCGACGAGCTGGACACGTCTCGTCAAAGAAGGCGCGCGGAAGGAGCCGGACGCTGTCGAGGACACTGACCTGGTCGCGTGCGGGCGGGCTGGCGGGCGGCGGAGGTGCTCGTCACGGACGGAGAGTTTACAGCCCCGAGGATGGCAGCCTGGTCGTTGTGTGTTGCGTGAACTTGGGATGAATCACTGTGCAGGGTTGATATGCAGAAGAGAAAAATGGCTGAGCTGTCCGTGCCTGAGTGATGGCAGTTGATGCATGAGCGAGTGGGGCAGGCGGGACCCGGAAAATCTGAGTCTGCGCTAGGCTGCTCTGGGCTATGCAGCATGCTACGATGCTACGAGTAATACGGAGTAAGGTGCGGGTAATTTAGCCAATGGCCGGTTTTCGTCAGGCGGCCTGGAGGTGGCTCCGCGATATCGCATATCCGAAGCTGCCCGGTATTATAAGTTCCCGGTTTCTGGCCAACACTGAACGCAGCCTCTTGACATCTGCAACACCATCCAGCACACACGAGGAAGCTCACGGGTCCCCCAATTCGTCTGCGTGGATGCTCACTCACCATGTTCAGACACACCCTGCGGACCGTTGCTAAAGGCAGTGCGCGGGCCCCGTTGCGGCCGATGGCTGCGCAGAGCTTCGCATCTGCCAGCAAAACCGCCTTCGATTGGGAGGACCCACTCGCGTCTAAGAACCTCTTGACCGAGGAGGAGCTTGCCATTGGGGAGACTGCAGAGCGGTACAGCCAAGAGCGCATGCTTCCTCGGGTTCTACGTATGAAACATCGGCCCCTCGGCGTTGTCAAACGGGACCGTTGTTGTTAACCTCGGCCATCGCAGAGGCGTACCGTGACGAGCACTACGACCCCAAGATCCTGCAAGAGATGGGGGAGCTGGGCTTGCTCGGTGCCAACATCGACGGCTACGGCTGCGCAGGCGTGTCGTCGGTCGCCGGCGGCCTCATCACCCGCGCCGTCGAGCGTGTCGACAGTGGCTACCGGTCCGGCATGTCGGTCCAGTCCTCGCTGGTCATGGGCGGCATCTACGAGCTCGGCACCGAGGAGCAGAAGCAAAAGTTCCTACCTGACATGGCCAAGGGCAAGCTCCTCGGCGCCTTTGGTCTGACAGAGCCCAACCACGGCAGCGACCCGGGCAGCATGGAGAGCATCGCCAAGCCGCACCCGACCAAGAAGGGATACTACTCACTCAGCGGCGCCAAGACGTGGATCACCAACAGCCCCATCGCCGACGTGTTGCTGGTCTGGGCCAAGCTCCAGGAGACGGGCAAGATCAGGGGCTTCCTCATCGAGCGCAAGGACTGCCCGCCGGGCACCCTGGAGACGCCTGCGATCAAGGACAAGAACGGATTGCGGGCGTCCATCACGGGCATGATCCAGATGGACGAGTGCCCAGTGCCCGAGGCCAACATGTTCCCCGAAGTCGAAGGTCTCAGGGGTCCCTTCAGCTGCCTCAACAACGCCCGCTACGGCATCTCGATGGGCGTCATGGGCGCCCTGGAGGACTGCATCGCGCGGGCCCGGACGTATACCCTGGAGCGCAAGCAGTTCAAGGGCAACCCGCTGGCAAAGTACCAGCTCATCCAGAAGAAGCTGGCCGACGCCGCGACGGACGCAGCCTACGGCACGCTGGCTGCGATCCAGGTCGGCCGTCTCAAGGACGAGGGCAAGGTGACGCCGGAGATGATCAGCATGGTCAAGAGGCAGAACTGCGACACGGCGCTGCGCAACGCGCGAATCCTGCAAGAGATCTTTGGCGGCAACGCCGTGAGTGACGAGTATGCGATTGGGCGGCACGTGGCGAATCTGTTTGTGACGCAGACATATGAGGGCCAGAGCGACATTCACAGTGAGTTGAGACTCCAGCCTTGGTCCACCCCTTTACGCGAAGCACACGTGGTGAACAAGCATGACTGATATTGCTGCACAGGCCTGATTCTGGGGCGGGCCATTACGGGCATCCAGGCGTTTGTGTAGAGATGGGAGGACTAATACACGGCGTACTCCGTAATGCTTGCGAGCTGGAGGTGCTGGCACTTGCTAAATAAGCCTCGGCTTGTACGAAGTACACACCAAATGAAGTGAATATATTACCGACGGGAAGGAAACAGATTCGGAACTGTATTGTTCCGTTGCTGCGAAGTATGTTGACACATGAAGTGATTTGCGACGGATGCGTGTCGGGGCGTAACCGGAGTTGACGACCCGCAATGGCGCCGTAAACGTCATGGGTACGGAACGGCGGAGCCGGCGTAACCGGAGCAATCGACCATCGGCGACGCCTACGACAGCCAGTACGAACTGGCACATGTACGAGGAGAGCTGTCGTGAGACATCTGTCGTGGACGTGCAGCGGATGTCTTGGAGTCTCTGACCCTCGTATAATGCAGGTTCAGTGGCAATATTGGGTCTGGGCTGACTGACGGATTGATTAATCCGACTAATGGCTAATGTCTTGCCGTCAATGCCACGGCGTCTGCGCTGCGTTTGGTAGGACAAGAGCGGGCGCTGCGGACATGCAAGCAGCCCAGACAGGTCAGCTCAGCCATCGAACTCGAGCGAAAGCCGTAGCAATGGTTGCAGGAGCTGCAGAGCAGTACCGCGAAACGGGCGAATTCTTAGCAGCGGCGGCATGCAAAATGTGCGGGGCGCAGTTAGTGGGCTGAGTCACCCCACGCACTGAAGGCTGCCGCCAGTGGCGGTATCTGGCGCTGGCCACCGCCTTCCACTCAGTCGGTCGGGCTCGGGCTCGCCTGGGTGCAGGCGGCAGAAAAAACCTGCCCCCAATCCAGCCTTCACTTCGCTCTCCTCCCCTCCCCTGTGATCCCTGTGACCCGAACTCTCTTTCCTCCATAATACCTACCCACACCACCAGAGGCCCATCACGACGACACCATCCGAGCGGCCTCTCTCCCTCTACACGCGAAGCCCCTACAGCCTCACGAGCGTCGACGCCGGCATCCAGCAGCCCTCGACTACCCGCATCTTCAGCCCGTCGACCCCGCATCTTCTTCGCCTGGAGAAAGCTGTTCTTTCCGTTGAGGTGCGTCACTCCCCTTCGCTGCACGAGTGCCGCCCGGCCGTCCGCACCGCCCAACGCTAACGCAGTCCCGCGGCAGAGCATCAACGCAGCGAATCCCTCTTTCGCACCTCTACACACAAGACCACAGCCATGGCTCTTAAGCGCATCAACAAGGAGCTCACTGACCTCGGCCGGTAATTCTGCCCTGCCCTGCACCATGCCTCGTGCCAGCGTTTGGAGCCCAAAGCGCGAGGTGGGGCTGAGCGTGAGCGGGGTCTTTCACCTTGGAGACTCTGGACGCTCGCGACGCCGCCGATTTGTGCCTCCAGCCTCGCTGCTGCGATGAACTTGTACTTGCTGTAGGGAAGCGACTGCTTGCTGACGTTGTGGCTTTGCAGGGACCCGCCGTCGTCTTGCTCTGCCGGCCCGGTTGGCGAAGACTTGGTATGCGAACACCCCTCCCCCCTGCCCTGGGGCCTTTGTCCACCGGTGCAAGATTCGCTGGCGCCTTCTGCCCCGGCACGCGGCCATCAAGGTCCCTGTCCTGTGTTTTTCGAGACAATAGCTGACGGCCTTTGACAGTTCCACTGGCAAGCGACGATCATGGGACCTGTAAGCACTCTCTTGCCCGCAAATGCTCGAGCCGCGACGTGCAAAGGACGGCACGATGGTGCACTGATTGACAGCGTCATTTTCTGGCCTTTTGACCGCGCTCGAGCTGCTGCCTCATAACTCTTGCCTGACGACAAGAAACGGCTTCTGACGGGCGAAACAGGGTGAATCGCCATACTCGGGCGGTGTCTTCTTCCTCGCCATCCACTTCCCCACCGACTACCCCTTCAAGCCCCCCAAGGTCAACTTCACGACTCGCATCTACCACCCCAACATCAACTCCAACGGCAGCATTTGCCTAGATATCCTGCGTGACCAGTGGAGCCCTGCCCTGACCATCTCCAAAGGTAGGAATATGGATACCCTGCGACGGCGACTGGTGACATGTGTGGACGGCTTCGCTGACAAATGGGCTCCGTAGTCCTCCTGTCCATCTGCTCCATGCTGACAGACCCCAACCCCGACGACCCTCTTGTGCCCGAGATTGCCCATGTGTACAAGACCGACCGACCCCGATACGAGGCTACGGCCCGGGAGTGGACTCGGAAGTATGCCGTCTAAAGCAGCGGCGGCATGAGACGGCGGGGAGCGAGGAGGTGCTGGGTGGATTTTCAACTTCTCTCTTGCAGGACGTTCGACGCGGTGGATTTGCAGACGAGTCATTACTTGACGAAGGGGGAGGAAGCGCATCCGGGTCGCGTGCGACGCTGGGGGGTCCCCTGCCTCTGAATCAGCATCGGTCGAGCTGTATTGGGGAGACTGAGATCGGGGACCATGGCGACGGGGAGGACAGACAGACTAGACAGACACATCCGCTATTAAAGGGGTATCATGCGGCTGGGCTTTGGGTTTGCATGGACGAATGTGTTTTTTTGGCATGCAGAAACCGGCAGCGTATTTACTGCATCTCTCTTAGGTGCATGGCTCTCTGCGCGCTTGGCTCTCTATGTGCATAGCCCATGTGAGCCACGTGAAGACCATTATGTGATGTGGAGACTCAGAGACGATGAAGACGCCGTCTCTCTACGGCCGGCTGGGATGTTGCCGAGCCCCTTGTTCGCTTGCCACGACGTAGAATGGCACGCGGCATTGCGAGTAAGAGCCCGTCTGGACGCCTGTAAGTGTTTGCCACGAGCAATCAGCAAGGCCAGGAGCATCTCCGAAACCGTTTAGCGTTGGCGAGGGAGATCTGGGGATGCATGGCATGGCATGACATGACATGGCGTGCTTCTTCGGCTCCGTCGGCGCTGGCCACCAGACCCGCGGCGTGAGAAGTTGACGGCCTGCGACGCCCCGTGCCTCTGCGGCGCAGACCATGTGGGATGGCTGCTGCTTTCTATGACAAGTGGGAGAGGCTACCGTTGATGCGGCCCATCACAGGCAACGCCAGCCTTGTGGGCCGCGACGGTGCCCGTCACACCGCGTTTCACGGAGTCGCATGCGACACACCACAGCCTCGAACGAGCCAAGCAACCAGCGCACCCCTGGGCAGGCGATTTTTGCTTCATCGCCGAGGCGCCGAGGCGCGTGAAACCGAGTTTGCGGCCGGCGCGCGCCAGAGGTGATCTGGATGCAGGCGCCCTGATGCCATTTCCCGCTGTCGCAAGTCGATCGCCAATCGTCCGAGGGGCCACGCCGTGGCACGGGGGCTCCGGGTCGCCGCTCGTAGATCCGGCGCCAAGGTGCATCCACCGCGCCCCGGCGGCTCCTTGACTTGCTCCTCCGCCGTTGCGTTGCGGTGGCTGTGGTTGTAGTGGTGCGGGCAGCCCTGAACTGCAGTCTCTCCTCTCCCTTTCTCCTTCATGCATCTTCGTCTTATCTGCCTCTTCATCTTCGGCGTCGCGCTCCGCACGGGACCAAGGCTCGCTGAGACAACTGCGCTTGGCGAGCGGAAAATCTGTCATCTCTTGGTGTGCAGTGCTGGTATGATCTCCCTCCCTGGACCTGGCCCATCGTTTCAAGTGAGGCTGGGTTTCGCTACCATACTCCGTAAACCATGCGAAGCTTGGCCGCGGTTGCTTTTCTTCTTTCTTTATCCCTGGCCGAGCCCTGCACGACTTCCGTACGATGCGCTGACGATCTCAACCGATTCAGGCCTCGCATGCTATCCATTCGTCAAGTGCGTGCGTGCGAGAGAACGAGACGACTTATTCACTTCTGGGCCACCCATGCGAGTTGCGCCGTTCAGCAGGCTCTGAATCCTCCATTGCAACGACGGTTTTTACTATATGCAACAACAGCTCGCGCCTCAAGGGGATACGATTAAGGAGAGGCCATCGACAAAGGTCAGGAGGCGGATCGTCCACTGAGCCGAGGAAACGCAGAGCAATCGGCGAGACCGAGAAGAAGAGGAACTGACGCCTCTACGGCCACTGGCTGCCCTGGGCTCCGACGGGCTGCGACGGGCCACGACAGGAGAGACACGCTGGGAAGCACCCGACCCGCAACGGCAGCGACGACACGACGGCCACGATGAGCTACAACTACGGCGGCTATGAGAGGCCTTCGGAGAGGTCAAGATGGACGCCGCTGACACGGATGCTGCTGTCGGGCGAGATGACCCAAGAGAAGCAGCAGGAGCTGTCGGCGAGGGAAAAGTTTGACCGCTGGATGATCAACGAAGGCTATCGAAGAGTGTAGGTGAAAGGAAAACGCGGTGATGCGACGGTGGAGCTGGCTGCGCTGACTGCTCTCCCCAGCTTCGTCTTCGTCTTCATGGTGACGCACGCCCTGATATTCGCGCTTGCGTCGGTCCACTACGCCGTCAAGGAGAGCTTGCAGGGAGCACGAGACATCTTCGGCTTCACCTACGTCATAGCCCGCTCGTCGGCCGTGGTGCTGCACGTCGACGTCGCGCTCATCCTCTTCCCCGTCTGCCGGACGCTCATCTCGCTCGCCCGCCAGACGCCGCTCAACGGCATCATCCAGTTCGACAAGAACATCACGTTCCACATCACGACGGCGTGGTCCATCGTCTTCTGGTCGTGGGTGCACACCATCGCCCACTGGAACAACTTTGCGCAGGTGTCGGCCAAGAACAACCTGGGCTTCTACGGCTGGCTGCTGGCCAACTTCGCCTCGGGCCCGGGCTGGACGGGCTACGTGATGCTCACTGCGCTCATGGGCATGGTGATGACGTCGGTCGAGAAGCCGCGCCGGGCCAACTACGAGCGCTTCTGGTACACGCACCACATGTTCATCCTCTTCTTCTTCTTCTGGTCGCTGCACGGCGCCTTCTGCATGATCCAGCCCGACGTGGCGCCCTATTGCACGAGCCTCGGCGCCTCGGCCATTGGCGTCTTCTGGCAGTACTGGATGTACGGCGGCTTCGTCTACCTCGCCGAGCGCGTGGCCCGCGAGGTCCGCGGCCGGCACAAGACGTACATCTCCAAGGTCATCCAGCACCCGAGCCAGGTGTGCGAAATCCAGATCAAGAAGGAGAGGACCAAGACGCGCGCGGGCCAGTACATCTTCCTCTGCTGCCCGGCGGTGTCGCTGTGGCAGTACCACCCGTTCACGCTGACGAGCGCGCCCGAGGAGGACTACATCTCTATCCACATGCGCTGCCAGGGCGACTTCACCATGGCCCTGTCGGCGGCGCTGGGGTGCGAATGGGCCAAGAAGGGCGACGCGAGCAAGGTCGTCGGCGTCGATGCGGACAGCAGCGGCGTGGACCCGGTGCTCCGCCGCGTCCTGCCCCGGGTCTACGTCGACGGGCCCTTTGGCTCCGCCTCGGAGGACGTCTTCAAGTACGAGGTGTCCGTCCTCGTCGGCGCGGGCATCGGCGTCACGCCCTTTGCCTCGATCCTCAAGTCCATCTGGTACCGCATGAACTACCCGCAGACCAAGACGCGGCTCTCCAAGGTCTACTTCTTCTGGATCTGCCGCGACTTTGGCTCCTTCGAGTGGTTCCGCTCGCTGCTGCTGGCCGTCGAGGCACAGGACGTGGAGAACCGCATCGAGATCCACACGTACTTGACGGCCAAGATCAAGGCCGACGACGCGACCAACATCATGATCAACGACGCCAACGCCGACAAGGACACCATCACGGGCCTGAGGAGTCCGACCAACTTTGGGCGGCCCAACTGGGACATGATCTTCCGCGGCATCCGCAAGCTGCACTCGCCGGCCGAGGCGGGCGTCTTCTTCTGCGGGCCCAAGGGGCTGGGCAGCGCGCTGCACGTGTATTGCAACAAGTACACGGAGCCGGGGTATGCCCCCCGTTTCCTCTGATGCCGTTGTTGAATGCGGAAAGCTAACCAACTCGACGCAGGTTCTCGTTTGTCTGGGGCAAGGAGAACTTTTAGACTCCCCCTCCCTCTGGCACCGGTTCGTTGGATATTCCTGGCGAGACAGACATGGATGGGAGCCCCCGCCCTTTGTACTTTTTTCTTTTCCATTCCTTCAAGTTTTGCACATACGTGCGCGGGACGCAGACACTCGTGTATAAACATGGGTAAGTCAGGGGTGATGTTAATATACTCATAAAAGGCGGAGATGGTAGGGCGAGAGGGGGCTCCTTGGGCATTCGTTACGAAGAGGTAGAAGCATCAGCCTTTCTTTCTTTTGTCTCTGGGCAGAGACCCAGATATCCGGTTGGGTGGCGTGTGCCAAGCTTGATGACCTTGCTATCCATGAAGTTGTCGGTGAAACAAGCCGTCTCTGTCTTCAAGTACGAGGCTGGTGCCTTTATCGTGCCCGGCAAGCAGCAGAACGAAGCGAGAGAGCGTCATGCAGGTCTCGCCCAGCTGCAGCCCGTATCCGTAACGAGCACCGCTAATGGCGGAGCACGTGCGTCGAGAGAGGCCTCTTGCACGGCTGCTGTCGTCAAGATGTAGCATTTCCACAAGATACAGCACGAGCAGACAAACAGAAGCAGCGTCGCGACGACGCCGCGATCTGAGTGCCAAGCGCGGCCTCCGCGTGGGCGCTACGGGAGCGGGCTGTGGCGAGTCACGCGGAGGGGCTGGGGCGCCTGATGGCTGGCCCTGCTGAGGCTGGGGCTGGACAGTGGCTTGCAGATGTGTGAGGTAGCGCGTGCCAGCACAGCACATGCGAAAAACTCGGCGCGGATCACTTTGCTTCCCCTCCGGGAGGCACCAACGGCATCGCGATGTAACACAACCACTGCGCCACTGTCGTTGATGCGCGAGGCATGGCCGACCAGGGCATCGCAAGGCCAGAGCCCGTGTTGCCCAAACCCAGCACCACCACCACCACCACCACCACGACGATCCGCGTCTTCAAGAAGCCGGAAAACGCACTCTGCGACCATCAGCCACCGAGGCTGCATCCCTCGCGCTTACCGCTAGTGTCAATAGCTCACGGCTCTCGCTTTTCAGGTGACGCCAGGCGGCCTCGGATACGAAGTGCCGCGGGAGGCCTGCCGC
This sequence comes from Tolypocladium guangdongense, assembly GCA_022114105.1. Classification (NCBI taxonomy): domain Eukaryota; kingdom Fungi; phylum Ascomycota; class Sordariomycetes; order Hypocreales; family Ophiocordycipitaceae; genus Tolypocladium; species Tolypocladium guangdongense. The sequence goes on along the minus strand of NRQP01000001.1, from coordinate 1,698,232 downwards.
GAAACGGTTACGCCACAGCTTCAGCTAGACCGCGAGGGGCTTACGTTGTGCCGGCCACGGCGAACCGTAAATAGGTCCCGTGGCTCCAGTGGCCTTCAGTGCGCTGTGGTGGTTGGGTTTCCGGCGGTGGCGGGCTGCTGGCCCTCCCCACCGTCTGCCCCCTGCCCGTGCTTCGCCAGCCTTCCATCTTATTCAAACATCTCGGTTCCTCACTCGTTTTGTACCTCCCCTACCTCACTATCTTCCTTTCCTTGTGTACCTATACGCCGTGCTGCCGCCTGCGACTCGACGGGTACGGCTCTTCGTCCCGGCAAACGCCGTCACCGACTCGCGGCGCGCCCTCCTTCCTTCGTCCCCTCGCGACAGCCTCAATCACTAGCAGCACCCTGGATCTCGACTGCCCTCGTCGCCGCTGTCTGCGAGATGCGGCTCTCCTTGGGACTCGCCCTCGGCGCGCTGCTTGGCGCCGCCCAGGCCGGCAGAGTCTCCGTTCGCCAGAACATCAACACCGCCCCGACCAGCTCCGCAGCGCCGCCGTCGTCGCCGCCGTCGCCACCGTCGTCGCAGTCGCCCACGGCCCCGACCAGCTCCCAGGACACGCCGCCCGCTAGTTCGCCGCCGCCCGCTTCGTCGCCGCCGCCCGCTACGTCGCCGCCGCCCGCTACGTCGCCGCCGCCCGCTACGACGCCGCCCGCTGCGACGCCGCCGCCCAACAATGGCGGCGGCGACACCACTGTCCTCATCACCCAAACGGTCACCGGCCAGGTGCAGACGGTCACCAAGCTCACCACCATTGTCACCACCGCGACCTCGACCGTGGTCGTTACCTCGACCGACTTCTCCACCACCACCGTCACCAGCAGCGACCAGGCCACTGCCACCAAGACTGTCTATCAGACGTCTACGCAGTTTGTCAATAATCGGAAGCGCGGCCTTGACCCCGAACTCGCGCCGCGTACCGCTGCCCCCGCCGCGATTGACGCCGCCGCCAGGGCCGTCCCCACCAGCACCGGCGTCCAAGGCGGCGCGGCTGCATTGCGAAGGCGCCACCTAGCCAAGCGGGCAACCATTACGCAGTACACGACGGTCACCGTTGGAGATGGCAGTGGTGGGACGACCGTCGTCAACACCGTCGTCAACACCGTCGTCAACACCGTCAAGACTCTAGTGACGGCTGCTACCACCACCACGTCGGTCATCACCGAGACGGATCAGGCCAACGCCAGGACGACTGTCACGGTCACGAGCACCCTGGTGATAACGTCGACCAGGGTAAGCACGGGCGTGATAGGGACGTCGATAGGCACCCCAACTGGCACCCCCGATGGCAGCAACGACGGTGGCAGCGACAGCGGTGGATTGTCCACCGGCGCAAAGGCGGGCATTGGTGTTGGCGCCGGCCTTGGTGGCCTGGCCATCATCGCCGCTCTTGCCTTCTTCTGCACGCGACGTCGCCGAAGCCCCAAGCCTGACCACGACGACTTCATGGGCGCCTCTGAGGTGCCCGTTGGAGGGTCGGCCAGTGGCGGTCGGGGCTCGCGTGCCTCGCGCCCCATGTCTGAGTCGGCGCCTGCTGCCGGCTTCATGGCTCCCGGCCGCATTCCTGTAAAGCAGAGCGTCAGCCCCGAGGGATACCGCGGCACGGCTATGGGGGATGGACGCGCAGGATATGCCAAGCCGTCGCCGTTTGGATCTGCATACACACAGAGCCCCAGCACCACCTTGACCCAGCAGAGTCGAAACTATGCGGCCGTCGGAGATCAGCTACCGCAGCACCCCACGCCTGGAAACTCGTCAATCGTGAGCCCGACGTCGCCGAGCACGGCCGAGCTGGGCAGCGACGGCGCGACGGCCGCCAAGTGGCACAGCTCGAGCGCCGCTGAGATCGACAGCCAGCCGGCGCCGAGCCACCACGGCGGACCCGTGTATGAGATGCCTGCCCGGGAATACCGAAGCTAGAGGCATGTCTCGGGGTGACTTGAAGATGCCAAGAACGCGCGTTTGGTGGATACGACCGGTTGGGATATGCACGCACGGAGTGCCAGAGACGGGGCATATCATGCAGGGGTCCTAATTTGGTCTTGTATATAGCTGTGGAAGGCTCAGGCCTCTCCTTGCATCCCATGGGCTCTTTTGACGAACACCGATGAAGTAGAATGGGGGTGTGGCATATTGACGCGGTGCTTTATGATGGGTGCGGATGTAACTTGTCGACACCTGATACCAAGTTCAACGCGGCCACGAGTCCTCTGCACATGGCAACATACGGAGTACAGTCACGGATTCCAATCGTCTGGGTACAACCTTGTTTCAGCGGTAACATTTGAATAGCGACGGTTTGTGGTTTGTGGAGTGCGGCTGCTAGAGCGGGCAGTTGGGACCTTTTTTTTCTTCGCTTTGTCTTGGATAGGCTCCGCACGCAGAGCCTGCGTATATCTCGGGTGAAATTTGCAGCTCGGTTTCCAGTTGAGAAGAGTCATCCTTTCACAGTCGTACGACAACCCGGCTCTCTCATCAATTGTTCAGTTCGACCGAGAAGAGAAATTAGCCCCGCATCGAGACGGAGACTCGGCACGGTTCACGGTGCGGCCGACATGGGATTGCAGCCGACAACGGATGGCATGGCGGGGGAGGAGTCGCAGGGCAGCCAGCCGGCAACGGAGGTCGACTATGAGGAATTGAGTCGCGGGGTGGATGAGAAGAAGCTGGTGCGCAAGCTGGACCTCTACATCATTCCCCTCGTAATGGGGCTCTATCTCTTCAGTTTCCTCGACAGGTATGATGCCCATCCACGACGTTTTTCACTCTCTGCTTCAGCCATACTACGCAACCTGCTCTCGAATCTACGGCCTGGCAAGCTCATGGCACGGACACGGATGACTGACTGCCACGCCATGGCCGCAGGGTGAACATTGGCAACGCCCGCCTCTACGGGCTCGAGTCCGACCTCCACCTCTCGCCGACGCAGTTCCAGGTGGCCGTCTCCATCCTCTTCGTCACGTATCTGGCCTTGGAGGTGCCGTCGAACCTCGTGCTCAAGCTGTTGACGCCGCGGCGGTGGATTGCCTTCATCGCCACGTCGTGGGGGCTCATCGCCACGCTCACGGGCCTCGTCGACTCGTACGCCAGCCTCATCGCGTGCCGGCTGCTGCTGGGCGCCGTCGAGGCCGGGCTGTTCCCGGGGCTCAACGTGTACCTGACCTTCTTCTACACCAAGCACGAGCTCGCGCTGCGCGTGGGGTACCTGTTCGTCAGCGCGGCCATCGCCGGCGCGCTGGGCGGGCTGCTGGCGTACGGCATCGGGCACCTCGACGGCGCGCGGGGGCTGAGCGGCTGGCGATGGATCCTCATCGTGGAGGGCTTGCCGAGCATCGTGCTCGGCGCGGTGACGTACTTTGCGCTGCCGAACGACGTGCGCTCGGCGTACTTTCTCACCGAGGGGGAGAAGGCGCTGATGGAGGTGCGGCGGCGGCGGGAGTACGGGAGCACCGATTCGAGCCAGGAGTTTGGCCGGAGGGACATGGTGAGGGCGTTTACGGACTGGAAGGTGTGGGCGTTTTGCGTTGCGCAGTTTGGCGTTGACACGATGCTCTACGGTAGTTTTCCGTCCATCTCTCGATGATGGCAGCTGGAATGGATCATCACTGACAACAACCGCAGGCTTCTCGACTTTCCTCCCCACCATCATTGACGATCTCGGCAAGTGGACGACTGCCGAGGTGCAGCTGCTCACGGTGCCGTGCTACTTCCTCGGCGCGGCGGCGTACATGGCCACGGCCTTCCTCTCCGACCGGCTCCAGATGCGAGGCGTGTTCTGTGCCGTGTTCGGGGCGATAAGCGTTGTTGGGTATGCCGTCTTGCTGTCCGACTCGGCGACGGCGGTGCACTACTTGGCGTGTTTCCTGGTGGCAAGCGGGCTGTATGTCGTCGTTGGGCTGCCGTTGGCCTGGGTGAGTCTCCATGATGCCTCCGTTTGGCAGCGTCTCTTGTGGCTGGAGGAAGGAAGTTGACGCGCGACAGCTGCCGAACAACTCTCCCCGGTACGGCAAACGCACCACCGCGACGGGCCTGCAACTAACCCTCGGCAACACGTCCGGCATCATGTCCGCCTTCATCTAGTGGGTGTCCCGAACCCCATCTCCCGCTTCACTCGAATATTTCTGACTCAGAACACAGCCCCAAGGGGGACGGACCGCGCTACACCCGCGGCCACGCCGTCACGCTGAGCATGGTTGCGATGGGGACGTGCATATACGGCTTCATGTGGTTGTGGTACTGGTGGGCGAACAAGAAGCGCGCGGCCGGGGAGATGAGCGAGAAGCACAGGGGGATGGACGAGGAGGAGTTGAAGGAGCTGGGCGATGACAGCCCGAGGTACAGATACACGATTTAGAGGGGGACGGGATTGCAGGTGCATATAGACGGTGACGTCGGCGGGGGAAGTCAACCACGGTTTGCTACTGCGAAGGCGTCAGCGAGCTTCGGATATTTGGGGCACTGCATGTACGAAACTACGGGGAGGATAGACAACTTGAAGCGATGGTATGATCCGTACGGTACTCGGCTTTTGTTGATGCCCAATCCATACTCGATCTCACTAGGCCGGGTCATGGCAAGAGAACGGCTGCATAAAATGTCCGATGCCGAGGGGACCCAAGACGTAGGCGTAAGCAAAGCTGAGAGTAAGTGCTCCACCAGCCGCGTTAGGCGGCGATGTTGTTGCTAATTCTGATAATAAATGCTTTACTTACTATTGCAAGGTAGGGGACCAGCGCCGTTTCCCTCCATTAATACCACTACGCGTCATGGCGATACTCAAGGAAAGGCAGGGCGATACATGATTACATCATGACGAACGCTCGCAAATATTAATAGCCAAGGGGGATTTTTACATATTTAGACCAGTCGACGAGCGGATGGTCCCGCAACTTTAATGCCCCTGCCGAAGGAAGCGCTCGCCCACTTGCCGTGATCCTCATCCTCTGCATCGCAAAGGTTTCGGCTTTTGCCTAATTATTAGCACACCCGCCGCAGATCGAATGATACGTAAGCCTGCCTCTCCGAATAGTAATGATAATCGTTTGATGAAACCTCGAGAGACCTGCCGCGTCAGCTCCGCCGGAGGAGGCGCCTCGCTGACAGTCACGCCCGGCGCCGGTCTCCGCACGAGTTTGCATTCACTGCCGGTAAGCTTCAACACCAAGAACCTGAACGGCTCTGTTCAACCCCTGTAAATTATAATGGGAACGATTACCGGCGAGTATGGCCGGGAGTGACAACAGGCCGTGTAGGCGGAAAATAAATGGTAGAGGCAGGATGTATTGCTTGTTGGCAGATACCTGGTAAGGTTGTGGATGGCGATGCGTGCCGCGATGCGACCACGATCCACTGGTCTACCACACCATCCACGGCGACGCGGTTCTCACAAGTCACACGGCCTGTTCAGGTTTCATCCAATTTGGGGTTTCTAAAACCTGGTGAAGGGGCCGGACAAGCGCAAGAAGTGATGCGCCCAACGACGGAGCGGCGGAGGAGGCTGGGGCATCCTACCCCAGGCGCTCATTGGTGCAGGTGCACGTAAAAGAAAGCCCAGATGGGCGATTGTGTGCATGTCTCGGCGTGAGATGATCAGTCGGCTACGTAATACTACACCATCTGGTGGATTAGGCCCCGGCCGAGGTGCGCAGTACGGAAAGCAGTGCGGAAGTACGGAGTACTCCGACTTGGAGACGCAGCGTCGACAGTGATTGGTGTTTCTGAGACGGCGTCCACATTGCTTGGTACGAGGTACGGAGCTGCGGATATCGTGCGCTGTGTTATTGCCCCGTTTGCGTTTCTCCGGCAATGCGCCGCCTCCCACCGACCCCACGGCGTGGTGGTGGCGGTGAGGATTGCGAGTTGTTGAGTCTGCGTGGGTGCGTGGGTGAGGTGAGGATTGGCTGCGACGACGCTTGCGGCGCCAAGCATTGTGGCAGAAAGCTTGGCGAAAACTCTGTCTGGGGCCACGTCGAGCACCTTGCCTGATCCCTCCCAGTGCCCACCACGTTCTAATTAATGGTAATTGCGGTGTACTGCGAGCGTGCGGGGAGGCTTGGGTGGCTGCACTGACCGGCCGGGCAAGACACGGCACGCGATTCACGTTTGACAGGCAACACGGCAGGGAGATGCGATATGGGGGCGCTTTTCCAGAACGCGCCCAGCCCGCGCCAGCACAAGGGATGGGCGCAGCTCTGACGGCCAATGTCGATTGCCGATGATATCATACGAAGTGCATGAACAAGCTTTGCTCTGCTGGGGCTGGGCTGGGGGAACCTGGGACCGCGACCCCAATTTCCGGTGAACTTTTGTCGAGGCGGAGCCGGGGATACGTCAATGGGCGTAATACGGAGCATCGCCGAAAGCGGCCGGGGCGTTGCGTCAGCGACGCGGCCGCAGGGGGAACGCGATATCTCGACCCGTGTGGCGTGCGCCTTGTCAGACGCCGTGGCACTGGAAGCCGGACTCGGGGAAGCTTGGCATCGACGAGCCGGAGACAGGCTCGACCGCGCGTGCTCGCATGTTGCGGCCGAGCGAAGCGGCATGGTTATGCAACGCCAGACAAGCACGAGTAAGTCTTCAAACTGCCCGCCGTCAACACCCCTACCCTGCCCCGTAGGAACACGCGTACTAATAATACGCGTCGCCGCAGCAGGCCTCGTTTCGCTATGCGCCCCCAAACGGCGCCCCCAAACGGCGCCCCCAAACGTTCCGTGTGGACCAGAACAAACGAGGACACGCGCGTCCCGGCAGCTCCCCCCGCTCCGCGCCCATAGCGCTGCCCGTCTGGAACGAGCCGCGTGTACGTTCTCGTGGCTCTGCCTGGCCCATTTCCCCATTCGTGCACAAACGGGCCCTCGGCGTGTGTCCGAAGGGTTGCGTGGCTGGCTGTGCCTCGGACCAATGCACCGAGGGAGGGCATGCCGGGATCGTTATATAAGGGCTGTGGTGGCCGCACCTTGATGTGCTGTGTTCGACCGAGACACATCAGGACAACAAGCATCGCTTTGCACCACAGTCCCCAGTCTTCTTTCAAGTGAGCGGCACTTCCCCAAAGCATTTCTCCGACACCTCTTCTAACTAACAGCTGCAGCTTCCTGCCCCAGTTCAGCCAGCTTTCACCACCACCGACAAGATGCTGGCCCCCAAGTTCTACAACCTCTTTGCCCTCATGGTCATGCTCCTTGGCCTGGCATCCGCTCAATCCAGGACCACCTCGAGCTCCTCCGTGGGCAGCAGCTCCGCCACGGCCACCTCGAGCTCTTCCACGTCCAAGGCCACCACCTCGGCCTCCGCCACGCCCAGCAAGAACGCCGCCCTCAAGGCCACCGACCCGACCCTCATCACCGTCTCGCTGGCTGCCGGCCTCATCAGCTTCGGCCTGGCTCTTTCTTGAGCCAGAGATTCCACGGCCTAGCAACGGATACCGCAACTTCAAGAGCTCAAGAGCTGGTTTCCTCAGGCATCGATTGGGGAAGCTGCGGGCCAGTGGCCGCTGCGGAGGGGACAGTTGACAACGACTTTAGAAAGGCCCGAGCATGTACTACCATTGTGGAGGAGAACGTGAACAATTTGGTTCTTGTGGTTCAACTTTTTGTGTTTCATATAATCCGTAGGGCCCTTCGGGCGAAGCGCATCTATGCAAGAACTGGATGTCAGTGTTTTTTGGAAAGGCGCTTGCCAGCCGCGTCCAGTCCGAACAATTCTGGGGAACAACACACTCGGTGCTTCGCAACAGCATAACTCTGCCACATACTGCAGCCAGCGGCTTGAACAAAGCGACGCGTCAGCCACCTAGAGACGTTACATCCGCTGGCTGCTTATTCACTTGCCAGTCCGCCTGATGACTCGCCAGATCTGAAAGGCCCGGCAGGTCTGGGAACATCCCAGTTGCACGGTAGGCAGGGAGTAGTGCCCATGTTCCTCTCCAAAGGCTGGGTCCTAGATTCGTGATATTAAAATTGTGGCTGGGGTGGTTGTCCTGTCGGTTGCTACCATCGTCGTCTGGGCCGTTGGTCTGTAGCCTCAGGAGACGGGAAACAAGTGGGGCGAGTTGACCTCAATACTCGTACACAGACAGTAATGCCATGACACCATCGAAACATGGGAAGTTATTAGCGGAGGCCTGGACTCGGAGAAACTGACGTTCGCAATGCACCTCCTCGAAGCCACCCGACGTTTCTCGCTGCAATCCGCACCGGAATACGAGGTGACGTCGAGGTCTTCTTTGGCTGCATTCAAACCCTTTCACGCAAGGCAGCGCCGGGGCCCGAGCCGTGTCCGCGACCGGATTACCGACCGAGTATTGTCGGCAGTGGCGCTGACAAGGTGCATGTGCAAGCGTCTAGCCGCACGCACGCAGGGGTTTAGCCCGTGGCAGCCTGAAAAAAGCCGTGTGCAGCGAATCTATCGAAGCAGCTTTGGCGCCCTTTTCCAGGCAGGCAGGCCCAAGAAAGAAGTCTGCGATGAGCCGTGTCAGGCCAGCACCGGAAGGGCACGGTCCGTGGTGCAGCAAAAGCAATGTGACACAAGGGTGCGGCTGGCTGTTGCCGGAGAGGCAGAGAAAATGCGGCAAGGACATGCTGACCACTCATGCAAGTTTGCTGGAGCCGTACAGGCATGTCATTGTCGAGGGAGAGCAAGCGATTTGTGTCCTGGTCGTGCATATCGAATGTCTTGCAGCGGCTGAACCAGATGATCTAGGTGCGTATGGAAAGAGGAGGAGTTTTAAGATACTACTACTACTAGACCAAAACCAGCCAGCAAGTCTTCGGCAGCTTGAGAATCGCGAGGCACGGATGGAGAGCAAACCGCACGGAACCGTTTGACCGAGCTGCGAGCTGTCACCCACGTGCCAGGGCCTCTCGTCCCACGCACGACGTCGACACTAGCAAGTAAGCACATAATATCGTGCAAGCCAATTCGAGGCTTGTACTTAGTTAGCCATGGGGCCGACGCGTTTCGGCCCCGGAAGCGAGGCTCCACTTTTCGATCCGGCCGGACGAGCGACTACAAATTTGGCAGGTGAGCCTGTCCTCGGATGAAGTTGAAGAGTTGACTCTTCCGACTGCTGTCAAGCTAAGCTTCAAGGTGCGGCGAGCAACCCGAAGTGCAACCATGGCGACCACCATCATCCACGTCGTCTTCTTCCAGTTCAAGGCGGAGCTCGCGGCCGAGGAGCGCCGGGAGGTATGTAAGATGTCATTAGATCTAGTTGCACGGTTGTCGAATCTCATGGCCTGACACCACGCCTTGTCCAGCTATGTAACCAGATGCTGGGTCTCAAGGACAAATGCGTGCATGCCGCAACGGGGAAGCCATACATTAAGTCATCGGTGGGCGGACTGGACAGGAGCATCGAGGGAATGCAGGTGAGTCGAGAATTGAACCCTCTTACACGGCAATGAGCGAGCGAGCGAGTGGCTGACAATGGGCGAGCGTAGGATGGCCTTACGCATGCTTTTGTCGTCGAGTTCCAGAGCCAAGAGGACCGGGACTATTATGTGCAACAGGACCCCGCGCACAAGGCGTTTGTGGAAAGCATGCTGCAGAAGCTTGTCAAGGCGCGGATAATCGACTTTTCGCCGGGGGTGTTTTGACCATGCTCATGGGAGCGAGAAGATGAAGGCCCACTGCTCGTATTGGCTTACTTGAATAGACCGTGATGACTATGGGGAGGCCACGGCTGGACTGGTGATGGAAACAAACAATGTACGCAAGTGCGGGTAGTTGGGGGCGAGTTGGTGCTCACGAGCGTGGCGTCAGAATATCCCACCTTGGCCCGCGTTGGTGATGAATATATACCTTACGTATTACATGGAAGACTTGGTGGATCATCCCGCGGCTGTTCTTTCCGTGATTTACAGCGCCTGTGGACGCTGGCCAACGGTCAGACGTTCGGCAACACATGGACATGCCCATGAATGCAGTTGGCGAGCAAGAAAGAAGAACCTAGGGTTCGGATGCAAGATGCCAGCGTCGGCCGGCCGGACCAATCACCGCAGGCGAAGCTACGTCATGTCCCCCTCCATCAGCACCTCGCGTCTTTTCCAGGCAGCTTTAGTGGACGTCGGGAGCCCATAGTGCCCAGAGGCAGCCAGTCACAGCGCTCGAGGACCCTGAAACTTTAAGTTGTCGCCCGCATGGCCCGCGTCACGCAGGACCCAGCGGCCTCTGCTCGCGGCACTTGAACTCTTCTCTCCTCCCTCCACACTTCTCCCTCCCGACGCTCTCTCCCCCGGTTAGCCATCGCCGTTTATCCCCTGAAGACCCTTTCAGCCTATTCTAGCATCTGCCTCGCAAACACGCAGCGGCCGGCCTCATTCGACTCCGCGGTGACGTGACCGACCGTCCACGGCCGATACCCCGCCACGCCTGCAGCAAGGCAGCAACTGACCACGGCACGGCCTCACCTCGTGACGAGACAACAAGCCAACTCCACGCAGCTCATCGCCATGGCGCAGCCATCGCACCCGACTCTCATCAACCTCCCGACCCCGGGTTCCAACCCGGACACCCCATCGGAGATGCCGTATGTTGCCCAGCGTCCGCGCGGTAGAGCTGGCTCTGGCCCTGGGCCATAGCTGAATGGAGTCATGAAAGCTGACTGCAGTGTTTCCTCCTCACGGCAGTGGCACCCCAACAAGCACCACGACGTCCCTCTCCGCTCTTTCTACAACTGCCATCAAAGACGGCCACCGCGGCCACTTTCCCTCTGGCCAACACGGCCGTGGCCACCAGCACAGCCCGTCGACGACGAGCCTCGAGGCCGAACGAGCGGACCGCATCTCCCGTCTCGCCGGGCTCGAGCGAGTCTCGACCCTCCGCGCGGCGCCTCACACCCCTGGACAAGGCGGCGGCGACTCCTCCCTATCGCCGCAGACGACACCGACTTCCACCACGGGCTTCCCGCCCAACTACCCTGCGTCGCAGCACCTGACGCCAGCATACTTTGACGGCAATGGCCAGCCCGTGGCGGTCACCAAGATGAGCACAGTGGGTTCGGCGAGCGCCACGGAGAGCCACGTCGGCGAGGGCGATGGCTCGCGGACCACGGCGGGCGAGCGCGACGAGGACATGCTGAGCACCGGCACCAACTACCGAGAGGGCGGCTCCGTTGCCAGCATGGGCGCGGATCCCGATGCCATGGACGAGGATACGGATGGGATGGGCACGCGATCGGTCGGAGGCTACGAGGACCGGATGAGCGACGACGGCTCCGCGTCCCTGGTGGGCTTCGGTGAGGGCGCTGGCAGCACCGTCTCCGGTCCCATCTACCACCGCCGGGTGCCGCCGGGTGCCTCGGGCGCACACCAAATCTGGAATCTCGAGCGAACCAACTCGGGACTCAGCGACGCGCGGCGGGATCGCGAGATCCGCGACACGCACATGGGCGGCCACGACACGCCAATAACCCCGTCGGTGATGCAGGAGCGTCGCGATGCACGGATGATGGATGGCGTGGCGGCAGATGCTCCACATCCGGGTGATCACTCCGGCGAGGAGACGTTTGTTGACACGACTTTCCGCGGGCCCGTGTCGTCGGGCCGGCAACAGAACAGGGAGGCTGCCGAGAGCGTCGTGCAGCAGCTGGACCGCGGGGAGCGGAGGGTAGGGTCGACGGTTCTGGGAAGCCCCGGCAGGGGAGGCGAGCCGCTGGGCAAGTTTTACTTTGAGAAGAAGGACGACTGAGGAAAAGCTACTCTACTCTTTCACGGGCTGGGGTCAAAAGGTCGAGGTGCCTGTGGCGGATGTGTGCAGAGGGAAAGGGCTTTTATGAATGCCTTGACGGCGAATCGTTTGTGGGGGCGGAAAATGGATTTGGCCGTGCAGCGGCAGGATGCGTGTATGTGTATTTGTGTCGTGGGCACTCGGTAGAGCTGGGCTGGGCAAGGGACGCGATGCTTGGCACGGGATGGGACGGACGCGGCTATGATTGCCGCCCCGGATGTATAGTTCAACCGAATTGAGTTGATGCCGTTCAGCCAGGTGTGCCAGTGGCGTTGCTCGCGAATAAGTCTCGCGGGTGAGTCGTTCCTCGGCCGCAACACCAGGCGACGGGCGTCCGTCGAGGTTCCGGCCAGACTACACAGGTTCATGCCTCGCCCCACGTATCCCCCTATTTACTTCCGTCTGCTGCCGTTTTGCTCGTCTCAGTTCAAGCGATGGATACTGACAGCAACGGCAAGGCGCCGCCGCCGCCCATGAAAATCACGCTCCGCGTCGCCGACACCCTCGAGGCGGCCGCCCGCCTGGCCAGATCCGCCGCTGCGTCGCGCCCGCGCGTGGCGATGCTCAACGCGGGCTCGCCGCTGCGACCCGGCGCGGGGGGGGGGGGGGGGGTCCTCGCGGGCGCGACCTCGCAGGAGGAGCGCCTCTTCGCGAGTCCTTCTACCGGCTGCCCGACGTCGGCGGCGTGCTCGTCTGCCGCGCCTGGGACGATGCGCCCGCGGACCTGCCGCCGCCGCCGCCGGAGCGCTTCCTCGTCGACGTCGCGACGGCGGCGACGCTGCGCCTGCCGGACGTGGAGCGGCGCCCGGGCGGGCGGGCGCGTAGGACCGGGAGCGGGAGCGGGACCGCGCGCGGCGGGAGATGCGCGCCGTGATGCGCATCCTGCGGCGCGGGGGCGTGGGGCCGCCGTCGTCGTCGGCGCGTGGGGCTGCGGCGCGTACGGGAGCCCCGTGGGGGAGGTGGCGAGGGCGTGGCGGGCGGTGCTGTGCGGCGGGGCAGGGACGGCGAGGCGGGCGGGCGATGGGCTGGAGGTTGTGTTTGCGATTCGGGGCCGGGGATGGTGGTGGAGGCCGGGACGGCGGCGGCCGGGATGGGGTCAAGACGAAGCTGAGGAGCAGATGGCGAGTGAGGAGGACATCACTCTGTTCACAGCGAGGCATAGAACCATGCTTCTCCGCCCAAAGGGCCGTGTATATTGCGTGATGGCTCACATTCAGTGTAACAGCAAGGCAAACCCGCAAACAAGCAACTGCAATCAGATCGCTCGACGAAGCAGACGTGCATCGTGCCAGTCAGTCATGCCCAGCGCCAACCGAGAAAGCCCGCGCCCCCGGATCGCGCCAAACCGTGTACAATACCGCGAATGCCGCCCTGTCCAGCCGTGCCTCGTGTGGGCAATCCCATCTTGGTCTGTGTGCAGAAGCCACCATGATAGCCGCCAACAAGAAGATGCTCGCTGTGCAACGCCAGTAACCGAGTCCGCGCGAATGCCACCAAAGACGAACCGTGTGGCTCCCTGTCCCCATCCTGTAGCAAATTGACATGTCCCCCCCGTTCCAAAGCGTACCCGCTGGCCAACAAGCCATCTCATTTGAGTGAAAAACTTCCGTCGTCGCCGCCCAGACCTCCCGCCGTGCTATGCTAGACAAGGACCTCCTATCAAGAGATTCAGATGGGACTGTGTTGAACAATACCCGGTAGACTGAGGCACCGAGATACGGCCCGCGGCCATCTGGCGCCAGTGCCGAGGCCGCAGGCCGTATCGAGTAGTGTGGTGTAAAATGCAGACGCAGAATCGAAAGCTCGGGATTCGGCTGGGGTGCCTCGTCGGCCTCGGTGGAGGCTGGACGAAGTAGATCGTGTCTGAAAGCGCCCATCGCGCGAGATGAGAAAAGAGCAATACATAAATGCAGTCCGCGGTGTAAATGCATCATCGTAAGCGCAGCCGCCCTTCAGGCGCAGATGAAATCCAGGCCCATTTGTCTCGCGACTCCCTGCCAGTCCCAAACAGCGACCCAGTTGCCTTCGTCCATGAGCGACCAAACCTTCCCGAGGACTTCGGCGACGCGGTCGCAGCTGCGGAGGCCCGTGTAGCCGCGGACGGCCTTGACGGCGGTGCGAATGCGGTCGCGCTGGGCCGATTCGAAGCACGCCGTGCCGATGATCAGGCAAGGGATGAGCAGCAGCGTCTGTGCCGGGTCCGACGGCTTGAACGACTCGAGAATCGCGAGCGATTCTTCGACGGCGAGCGTGATGCGTCGGTCGTCGTGGGCCGGGCGTCGCATGGGAGGAGGGGATGAGCGGCGGTGGCCGCCGGGGGCTGGGCCGTTTGCGGGCTGCGTGTCCAGCTCATGCATCGAATGCGTCCTCGACGGGTTGCGAGACGAGGGGCAACTTCGCGGCATGTGCGTCCCCGAGGCCGAGTCATTGGCACTTGCCATGGCGGCCCCGGATCCCACGCTCGCAGCCATCGAGGCGCGTCGCTGCGGCGCCAAGGCCGCCGGTGATGCTGGCGCCACGGGCAGAGGCCCGAGCGTGGAACGTCGTTGCGGGGACGTCGACGGCGGATAGATGGTGCGGAACAGATATACCCACATCATCTGCTTGTACAGCGGCGCCACACGGTCCCGGCTGTCCCCCGGAGGCCATCGCGGGGCCCAATCCCTGATGGCAGCATCGATGTCAACCGCCCGGAACAGGGTGATGTAGTCGACAGGGGGGTCGACCGAGGCAGCCATGTTCGCCCGAACCGTGTTCCGAATGCTTGTAATCTGCGAGAGGTATCGAAACAGACCATCCGCAACTCCCAGCAGCCGAGGCGGTTGAATCGCTATCGGGGGCTCCCAGTGTTCCGACGAGAGACGGTCGACCATCGTCTCGGGACACCAGAAGAGGTCGTCGGCGTATATGTGGTACTGGAAGAACTCGGCGACAAACGTATAAAAGGCCGTATTCTCGGGCGGTGAGCCCTCAAAAAGCCTTTGGTAGGCTTGCAGGTGAAATCGGTGCTCGCCTCGTGGGTTGCCCTCGGCTCGCGTCCCGAGCAACAAGCAGAGGATCTGTCCATATTGCGCGGCCAGGGCGGTTTGGTATTCGGGATCGTCCTTGTCCACAGGTTTGTTTATAGCGTCGTTTAGCCGCCTAAAAGCTTCCCCGTGGTGATACTCAGCCCGTTGCTGCAACGACTCTCGGTTGGTTGTGGGGTTCTCCTGGAGAGCCTTGGAGCCGCAAGGCGAATCAAAGTCAATGTGCTTGCTGCTCAAGGCGAGGATAGAATGCATGAGGCCTTGGTGCTGGTTGGCAAGCTGCAGGATGATATCCTTGAAGGCGTTTTTTGCCTCGCCCTCGACGGTCAAAACATTGCTGAAGTGATTGACGTAATGCTTCCAAAAGATCTTGTCCTCAGTCGTCTCAACGCCGTGGAAAATGGGCTGCATGGTGATGATGGGGAAGCACTCCCGTTTCAACCGTTCTGCTGCCGCCGTTAGCGCCGAATGGCCGCCTGCCAGCCTCGACGTACCATCTTCAGCCCTCTCCTTACCGCTCTTCCATAGTTGCTTCTCATGGTAGCCCTCGCAAACAACTGCGTTCTTCTCACAGTTCATACCTGATGACATTTGGTCAGTTCAACAGTCTGGTGCGACAAGCGGAGCAACGGGGGGCTGTCGACCAACATACATCGCGGCTTGGCCTCGTCACATTTCTTCTTTCTCTTCCTGCAGGTAATGCACCCCGTCTTGGATCGTCCCTTGGTCACCTTGCTGGCGCTGCCCGCAGGGGTCAGTGGGTGTTTCCTGGGCCGACCACGCGGTCGCTTCAGTTTGACCGGAGAGCCATTCGTGTCCTGTAAGCCGGGTGTCGATGGAGCCGCCTTCAGGTCATTCAGGTTTACATCGTCCTCCACTGGTTCCAGCTTGGGAACGATCAAGGCGTCGTCCGAGCTCCGCTCCCAGTGATCCCACTGGGCATCCTCATCAACGTCGTCGCGTTCCACGTATCCGATGCTCCACGAGTCCGTACAAGACGATGAGGCCGAGTGTGCCGTCGTCGGCCCGGAGGAGCCCTCTACCGTCACGTCCATGCCGGAGCTTACTGGTGACAGCTGCCCGGTCTGGATCGGCGCCGTCATGGAAGCCCCTCTCCATGCGGCCTCCGTCGGAGAGGGCGATGGCAGTACCATGGCGTCCCAAGCTACACCATCCGACGTCATGTTCTTGTTAACCGACCAGGCCAAGGCTCCTCCTTCCGTCACGAGGGCGAGTGTTGGCTCCATCGCTCGTCAATAGTGAGGACACGCATTCCCATTCGAGCTTCGATTCTCCGGTCCAAGTGCTGGCGGATATGCGGGTTCGGATTTGGTGATGATGCTGCAAGAACACGGAGCGTGCGAGGAACCTGGCTGGGCAGTTGACAAGACAGCGTCTTTGAGCTTCATAAGTCGACGAGCGGGAGGACCATGCAGGCGAAAGGTGGAGCTTTCAGGTACTCGTGATAGTTCCGCCTGTTGGTTATGGATTGAGTCGGCTGCCTGTCGACACCAGCGCCAGGGGCTGAGCAAAGCTTCTGTCGTCGCCCAATTCAGGCGAATCGAGCGAAGATCAGAGGCGAAGAAGAGGCGAGAGGTCAAGGAAGGGTGGCTGACGGGGAGGTGGTGGACAGGTCTTATTATTTCCCCAACAGGGTGGCGAGCTCCAGAGGGCACTTGTACCGTGCCACACTCATGCCAGATCCCCATCAGAGCCAGCCTGGTGCCGCCGAGTGTGTGAGTGTGAGTGTGTGAGCGTGTGCGTGTGTGTGTGTGTGTGAGTGTGTGTGTGTGCGTGTGTGTTAGATCCCCCACATGCTACCTATCGTGACCCCAGGCCGGTTGCCATCTTGAGCCCAGGGTTAGGCATAATCTCAGATGGGTGGCTTCAGGCGATCAAACGATGCGCGCCGGCTAAGAACACAACTGATGCCTGTCCGAATTGTGCCGTCGTTCCCGTGCAGCAACCATGCGGCCGACTGTGGGTGCAATTGCCCGTTGGATGGATCTGAGAGTGAGGTTAAGCCATGGCGCCCCGAGCCACGGCCGCCATTCCACCCTCCCTGGTCGTCCTAGCGCGGACCGAGTCCCTTGACAACGACGGGGCATCAAGTACGAGTACGAGTACAAAGGAGTACCTACCCGTCGTGGTCCTTGTCATGCCGAGTAGCCATGTCGTTTGACAATCAACCACCACCTTGCGGCCAGCCAGCCCAACTCGGGCAGCCGACCCAGCAGACAACACGATCCATGCTTGTACTCGTACGGAAAGAAACGGTGCGGTGAAGGCCTAAGAGCTGATCTCTGGACCCAGCAGCCTGGAGGCCGAGGGCGGTGGTGAGCCAGACATCTGCTGCCAGGCCCCCTTGCCTTGACCCAGCACTCGTGCCGGAAGGCGGCTTGTTGCGGGGAAGACATGGTGCAGGCCGCCATGTGCTCGCGCGACTGTCCCTCTAGACCGGCGGGTTGCGAGTCCCTAGGTAGGTAAGTCAGGTAGATGACGGTAGAGATCCTCGAGGCCCAGCGCGCCGGTGGATGCTTCCATTCGGATGCACTGCAACTGCAAACCTCCTGTATCATGATATCATGGGCAGCACCATCCACGGTGTGCGGACCCCCACCCATGATTTGTGGACGGGCATGCAGGCGACCGTCTCCGCTGCGCGCCGTGCAGCTCCCGCCATGCATGCGTCGAATGTTTCGATGCCGTGCTACTTCGTACCTACCATCCCACTCTGCCTCGACGGACTAACGGGGGGCGTGCAGGCATCATATGCTCTTCCTCGGCGCCCATGCTGGCTCTTGGGCATGCACACAGCTTCGACATATTGCATCGGAACAATGGGAGCCTGACGCTTGTCAGTCTGTCTTTCGCCCGAACTTTGGCATGGAATTAATTACCTCTGTAAAGACAGGAAATACCGGCTTCTGCAGCCAGCGGGGTACGACGCAAGGAGCGCGCCATGTTTCTGCGGAAAGCGATGTCGACAACGCCGGATTCAAGACGACGACGCCGCTGCGCTCAACGACGTGTCTCAATCTGCGGCAAGCCCCGGTAGGGTAGGCGGCTCGACGGGATGACAGTCGCGTCGCACGAAGAACCTGAAGGCAGAAGCTTCAATGAGTTGTTTGACATCCTGGCCACCTGAGGCGCCTCGCCTGTTGTGGCGTTATTTTGCACTTGCAGGTTGAAGCCTCAATCCACCCCAATGACAGGTCACATCTTCGGCAGAGGAAGCACAGTGCGCAGGCTCCTGCCGTCGTACCCAGGGCGAGGCTGCGCTGAGTGCATTCGCGGCTTAGAAATACAGTTTGACCAGAAATTCCGACTGTACGGCCCGGGCCTCCTGCCTCCTCAGACGCCACCAGAATCAATTTTGCCCCCTTCCATGAGTATATGGAGTTCGAAGACTCCGTATCTCACAGGGCCCAGACAAGCCTAATACTCCTTTGCTTCGAACTCACAACGCGCTGCAGACATTCGCCTTGGCAGGTTGTCGGCCTACTCCCAGCTTCTGCGATCGGTTCGTCGGCGGGAACGTGCACAAGACTCCAGCTCGGTGGTTTTGTGCCAGAGATTGATTAAATGCAATCCAAGACCCCAGTCGAGAGCCATGGTGCCTGGCTGGCCTGCTTACCTTCTCGGAGAAGCGAATGCGAGCTCTTGGACCTGACGACTCTCGGGCAAATGCCGCGAGGGATGCCACGCCTTCAAACAGCCTGTTTTCGAGGTCCCCGCAACAGGACATGCCGCAGCCTCGGCCCGGTGGGAGAAGAAGCAAATCCAGCTTTACGGAGAATGGCGTTCGCTGGACGGGCCTATCAGTTAATAATACCTCGAACCACACAGGCGCCCATCGTGTTTGAAGCAGCCAGCAGGCGGCGCGCGCTGGTGAGACAAGGACACCTCTCCGCCTGGATGCATCGACATGGTCGCCCGTGCCGACAGCACGGTAGCCTTGAAGCTGCCCGTCTTCGATATGGCAGCCATTGAGCGAGTATTGACGACTGGCAAGCTCGTCCATAAAGAGCCCAAACGCATCCAACGCATCTCTGGTCTGATAGCACTATGGTTTCGCCATTCGGTCTGGGCCGGCTCAGATGTACGAATACGTGTGCTTCGTAATTCGAGATGCTCGACGCCCAAGACACTGCCACGACGACCCCCTTGCTGCGTCCCTACACGGGAGTGGCATTAGTTGTGCTGTGCCACAACGGCAGAGCTCCCTGCTTCGCCACTTACGGCTTTTGCAAAGCTCCTTACGAGCGAGAGACAACCGCCTCTGCAATGACTTGTCTTGGCGTGGTCGCACAGAGTCTGCATCACAGTACCTAGACTGTCGATTCTGCAGCGGAGACATATCGAGGCACACTCTCCGTTGTACCACCCAGATGCCATGCGGTACATATGTAATATGTGCAGAGTCATGTACGACGGACGACGGACGACGACCCCGCGCATTGGGGATCCCTGCAGTGGTGCGTTGATTTGCTGGAGGACGTACTTCGTATGTGCGAGCATTATTATCTGCTCCGTGCTGCAGCTGCGTTAGGCCCAGCACTGACACTTTTGCAGGTCTCAGCCCCGGCTGTTTGCGGCCTGCACGACGCGTCCCGCTCGGCTCAGCGCAGCAGGACTGGATGAGCAATGGCAAAGCTGAGGCAGACGAATTGCCGCCGCCACGGCCGCCACGAGGAGATGAACCCCTGCAACCATCAAGCGTCCCAGTCCACTGGAGAGACGCATTCGAATCACCATGAGTACAGTGACATTCATCTGCTGCTAATTGAGTACTCATCAGACGCGGATGACCGGACGCGGGCGACCCTGCCAGGAAACTGGGCCGATGAACACCGGTTTGACGGCCCCTTGACAAGGGCGCCCCTGTTATATGAACGAGCGGAGCGTGCCCTCCTCGACGGCCCGTGGCAAGACACACTCGTTGAGGGTTTATGTGGACATCTTACCATCAGTCATCTGCCGTACTCGGTACGCGCTACGGAGTGCTACATACAACATGGCGATCTCTCGGCTTTCCTAGATGGGTAGCTGCTTCTCGCATCCGGGACAGATGGTGCGGCTCAACCCCCAGAAGCTGGGAAGCAGCTCCAGCGACCAAACGCGCGACCTGATCAATCACTGTGACCAATCGTGGGAGTTGGGTGCGACATGATGCAATACCTACCTGTACGCTGGGCATTCGACAAGAGACTGCCTGGCAGTTGGGCATGTGGATCTCATCCGTTGAGACCAGAGTCTCAGCCTTACCCTGCTCCGGGCCAGCAAAGACCATGGCTGGTCAACGACGCATCCCGTCTGAACCCAGCACAGCCTCGGACCGACGACGGTTCTGGAGCTGAGGACAGACCCTAGCGTCCCCGCGAAGCATTGGGGCCAAAAACCCCACGACGGAGGCCAAATAACGCAATCCCGCCCTCATACCTCTCTGGGATTAGCCGCCAATGAGGCTTGGACCAGGGAACAAAGATGATAGATGACAGCGAGGAGTACTTGAAGATACCTTTGGCCCCTAACTTTGGCGTCGTCCAATCAACGCCACTGGAGCGTCGAACACGGCCGGCTCAGACACCAGTCTGTTCTCAGAAGAAGGGAGTCGAGGCTTGCAAGCGTGGTGTATTCCGTACAGAGTATTCCTCCGTATCATGTACCTCCATTGTGATGGGACTACTAGTGGACCGGCACTAATACTGAGCGTCGTCTGGGTCTCCAAGGCTGATGCTCACGCCGCAAGCCTGCCTCCACCAGCGTGGCCACAAGTGATGGTGGCCTCGACGATGCACCGGCGGACGGCCTCTACCCGGAAATCCCTGGCTCGGCTGCTTGCCTGATCTGCTCACGCCCGGCCGAGGTGGCATCCCTGATGCCGATACAACATGACGACGTTTAGACTTGGTCCAGCCGGAGGTCCAGATGCAGCATCCATTAGGCCCGCGCCGCCCGGTCGCTGGCGCCCGGTGGCTTACTCGTCATGTCCAAAGGGCCCACAGAGCCTGCGTACGAGTACGAAATACGAAGAACACATTGGGATTGGGATTGACGGCGAGCAACCGGATAATATGCAGCATCTGTCCGGGGCAACGTGGTTCTTGGGTCCTCATTCCTCGTCTCATTGCGAGCATCAAACCGAGGCTCAGACCCGGGGTATTTACAGATCCGGCGGGTTTTCACGAGGCGCCTCGGCCAGTAAGGGCCCCGAGCCAGGCGGCTGGCTGCATCTCCAGGCCTGCCTTGGCCGCAGTTGCACCGTCTGACTGGATCGATCTGGCCTGCGCTCGACTATTCGCTGCGCGCCGGGCAGATCGTCGGTTTGAAGTCATAGTCATGCCACGGCGGTTGGGGCCGAAGTCGCACCGCAAGTCAATACGACGCGCCCATGCGAAGTGGTGAGTTTCCTGTCCAGGCAGCTCGCCATCCGCCAACGCAGCGTCGTCTAGGGGCTGGCCAATAGCGCCCTCTTGGGGACTGAGACGAGCATCGCGCATCACACATCGCAGCGGCATCAGACGAGCAGACGCGCACACCCGCCTGTCCCAAAGTCGAAACTAGGTGTCGCCGGCCAGCCACGAAACGTGCAAAAGTGCGGTGAGGCAGACACCACAAAGGAGGCGCTCGTCACATGCCGTGGCCCGGCCCATGGACCCTGACAGTGACGACGTTGCTCAGAGCTCGATCTCGCATGGCAGCCAATCGTTCCCTTTCCACGCGACTCATTCGGGTGGTCGGAGGGTGTGATGGAATACGAGAGGCCGGCCAAAAATGCCAATCGACAAAGGATGGCCTGGAACGCGGACGACGACTCATGGATGCTCGTCAACGTGCGAAGCCGTGGCTGGAAAGGAATTTCACCATTGCAGCCACCTGCAAGCATCACCCATGCCATTCCGCCCAGGCGGGACCGCGCCAGATCCGCAGGATCTCGCTGTGCTTGCTTGGAGATGCTGCCGCGCGATCACAAGCTGCAGCATCTCGAAGCAATTGGGGTGGCAGCACTCGGCCCGCCGCGTCCACGGCTTGGATGAGGTGTGGTTGCAAACAGTTGAGTGCGTTTCGCGATATGCATGTTCAAGTTGAATGACGGGTAACAGCGACGGCCAGCTGAGGCGTAGCCCGCGCTCCATCCGAGTTCCGACCAACATAATACAAGTCGGCAACTGGCGCCATCCGGCAAATAACGGCCAACAGACAGAGCCACGGGCTCGGCACATGTCGGCTATCTGTCGCTCATCTCCGCGTGGGATGCAGTTGCATTTGCACGCCGAACATCCTGCATGGCTCCCCAACATCTGCCCTGCTTCGGCCCTCGGCCCTTGCCTCCCAGACGCGTCCAGGAAGGGCCAGGCGGTCAGTCTAGCAACAGCCGTACGAGTGCTTGATACTCGGTGCTCTGCATTGAGAGAGATGCAACTTCTCTCCATGCACAGGGTACGTACGACGTACTCGGAGGAAACGCGTTATTTGCTTCTTTGAGAGAGCTTCGAGCACGCGAGTACGAGTACGAGTAGCTTCGTGTTTCCCCGGAGATGGACAGCCCAGCTGCGGGTTTCCACGATGGGCTGAGCAAGCACAACAAGGAGCTCACCAAGGATGGCAGACGGGTGGGGGTTTCCAGAGCTCTGGATGGGTGGCTTCACGGCGGCCCCGTAGCCTTTCGTCACGTCACGTCCATGTTCCACGGGCGCAGGGAGAGGACGTTGCCTCGGGCCGTTATTTGGCCAGCGGCGAGGACAGACAACCACGGACTCCGCACACGTGCGTCGCATCATCGAGGCCGAGCTGGGAGGGCAGGGTCGGCAGCTGGTCGCCGACAACATGCAGCGCGGGCTTTCGTCTCGCCGCACGCCTGGGATCTGCTGCTAGGATGCTCATGATGCTGGCCGTGAAGCTTAAATTGGCCGTTCCCGCTCGTTCTAGACAACGGAACGGACGTGCGCGCCGCGAGCAGGGAGCCCGCCCGTCGTTGCGACGGAGCAGGGATCTACGCCATGTGTCCGTGGCTTGGCCTCGGGATACCGCTTCGAGAAGGATCCCTGGCGATTCTGCGTCCTCGTACGAGCATGGGGACCAGGGCCGGGGCCCGACGGCGGGTGGCCGAGCGGCTTGCGCCGGACACGGTACCCGTACTTCGCACGTATGAGTACGCTCGACTCCGTTTCAACGCTCACGGCTTGCAGCCTGATAAGCTCCCGAGCAAGCTATCTGTCGGCACGCACGGAGCACGAGCGCGGTATCTGTCGGCACGCACAGGGCACGAGCACGGTACAGCAAGACACGCTCTGCAGGAGCAGACTCATTTCTCCTCGTCATCACCATCTGACCCGTCACAACACGCTGCCAGCTACGGCCGAGTACGTACAGACCTGCAATTAGACAATCCAAGCACCCACCCGGGTCGTTTTCGCCATCAGAGCCCGGTCGCGGCCGCTCCTGGTCCTCCAACGCCGCCGCCGGTGTTGCTTGGGCCGCCGCGCGCGGTGGCGGGCGATCGTGTTGTCTCCGTGCTTGCCTGTTGTGGCTTCTTACTCGTGCCAGCGGCTCCGGTGTCGACCAGAAGGCCGAGTGGCTTCTTGGCCTTGTAGGCCGGTCCCTTCAGCTCGCCCATGGCGGACGGCAAGGGTGGCACAGGTGGCAGGGGGCAGGTTGGTGGCGGAGGCACCGTGTCGTTGATGAAGTTTTTGAAGCCTGCCGTCTCCTCCGAGCTCGACTTGCGTCCCACCTGAGGCGCCATCTTGCGTTTCATTTTGTCTTTGAACCCAGCCGCGCCGCTGCTGACGCCGTTGTCGTGGGAGTGGCTGCCGCTAGAGGTCCGGAGCCGTTGTGGCTTGGTGTCGTCACGGACATGTTCCGGCACCGCCTTCGCCCCTCGTCGCTTGTTGTCGGGCGCCCGGCTCTCCTCGGCGTGCTCACGTGTCTCCTCGAATGGCTTCCAGTGCACTGCCGGTCCCGAGGGCGACCTGGGCGTTGCTGGTTCGCCGTCGTCCATCTTGGTGCGGCTGTACTTTCGGAAGAGGCTGCCCAGGGTGGATGACGGCACTCGTCCTGCCTTGGCCCCCTTGTCTCGTGGAGGAGACGTGCTGCCGCCAGAGTCGCGGCGAGTAACTGCCGAGGCGAGTCGGGCAGCAGTATCGAAACGTTGAAAGGCAAGAGGAGTCAAGGCATTGATGGCACTAGACTTTTTCTTGACCTTGCGCTCAGGCGAGTGATCAAAGTAGCTGCGCGGCATGGCCGACGTAGTTGTCGCGTGATTGTGGCGTCCTCGGGAATCGTCCGTCGTCTCTTTGACCTTGGGTAGAATCGTGACAGAGTCCTCGCCCTTGGACTTGTCGAGCGTGAAGCTGCTGTCCTTGGGGGCCAGCCTTTCCGCTGGAGTATGGACGCTTGACGCTCTTGATCCAGCGCTGGTTCGCGAGCCCGCCTCGATTGAACCTGTCTTCGCAAAGCTTTCTGTTGGACGCGGGATATTAGAAGGCAGCAGCCCAGACCTCTTGTCTCGACGCCTCCGGTGCGCGATAGTTTCCGGTCCAGATTTGCCTTCACCATCCCTGTAGGAGCATTCGATGCTGGGCAAGGTGGGAGAGTCGGGAATCGCCCCCTGAGTGGCGCCCGGCTTCCGGTGTCGTGGTGTAAATCCCGAGGGCTCCTTGCTGTCCGCGATCGTGAACGAAGGCGTCCGGACCTTCTTGAAAGCGAAGCGAGCTTGCGTAGGCGTTACGAGTGCCGATGCAGCGCGCTGTGGTTTGGGCTTCGTTTGTTCAGTGTCCGGAGTTACAAGTCCCTTTGCCAGCTCCTCGTCCCCTTCTAAACTAATATGCCGTACCTTGTTCGTCTCCAACGGAGTCAGTGGCCCGAGCTGGGCGCTCCTCTCGAGGAGCTTCTCATCGTTCACATTGCTTCTTTCGTACTTGGCGAACTCGGCGAGCTTCTCGTTGATCTCGTCGGACAAACCCTGCCACATTCGAGAGCACCTCTCTGCCTCGTCCTTGGCCAGCGGCGACCTCTGCTTCCGCACCTTCAAGGGTGCTGGCTGTAGGCCGGGCGCCATGGCGACTCCCGGCTCCATGGTGTATATGTCGGCTGCGGTCGACTTGACTCGCCCGGCGCTGGTGCTTTGGACCAGCTTGGCTTGGCGAGGTTCTTCTGCAGGCAGATTACCGGCGTCTGCCTTGACACGCTGTTTCACGGAGACGGGGCTGTCGCGAGCCGGTCCTCGCTTGCGAGAGGAAGCAGCAAACCGAGCGAGTGGCGAAGGTGCCTCGCGAATGGAAGCCAGAGACATGGAGGCAGACATGGAGGCAGGGCTGTACTCGAGGACAGGTCGTTCCAGTGCCGGGGAGAGAATGGTGGAGTGGGACGGCGACAGGCCTGCTCGTGAACGAACGTCAGGAGACGATGTAGGCGTGAACACGGTGTCGCTCTTGGGCGGCTGCTCCTGGACACCGACGTGAACAGCTGTCTTCGCGCTGCAGTCGGAGTACAAAGAGGAAGATTCAGCCTTGTCCAGCCACGCCATTGTTCCCGCACGATCGTACGGTACGGCTTGACCATGGGTTCTCGACAGTGTTCCAGAGGCCGCTCCTTGTGGGAATTCATTGTCCCCGTCTTTCTGCCCGGCACTTTCCTGTTGCGGCTCTGGGCCGTTCGCAGGCAGTTCCAAGGCAGTTACATGATCCTGTTGAGTGAGCGTACGGCTTGAATGTGACACCGACGCCGACCGGCTGTCGCCTGTGTTGCCGTCGTTATTATCCGGTGTCGGTGTTTGCAGTAAAACATCCTCCTCCTGCGGGTACTCTTCTGCAACGCTTGTCAGTGACGCCCGACGACATACAGTGAAACTTCGACTTCGACGCAACTGGTGGTTCACGCATGCTTCACCGGATGAGATTGGAGGGCCTGCGTCTCCGCTCATACCTAAACGTGCAAGATTCATGACAGAAGGAAAAAAGGCGGTCATGCCGCCGAGATTGAGGGACAATCGTGGACACGGCATCGTGGGCGTGTCGAGCTTCAGAGTCATAATCGACTCCGCGTCTGACCCATTCTCACCTTGCTCACCGTCTGGTGGCCGCATGATCTGTGCAAAGTTTCGGTTGATGCTCGGTGGCACCATTGGAACAATGAGGAAGTTCTCCCAGTTTGGAGTCCAGCGCCAGAGCTTCTCAGGGGCGGGCAGCTCGCATGGCCGGCCCTCTCTCTCCGCTTGGGCTTCCTCGATGAAATACACCCTCGTGTATTCCATGGGAGAAAGGCGCGGTGGCGCCAGACGGTATCTCGCGTTGGATCTCTGGACCCTGGCATAGGCTGGTTCCAGAAACGCAGTGGTTGGCGATGTAGTCTCCACCGGGGATGTGCTGGAAAGTTTGCCAGCCTCGCCAGCAGCTGCTTGCAGTGTCTTCAACTGGCTAGGAGACCTCAGTTCGGGGTTGGAGATTTGAGTCTTCAGCGACGGCCTGAACTTCCCGCGGCTAAACGCCGACGAGACCGTGGCGTTGCGTTCATGCTGGCCCAAAGGAGCTCCAGCTGGTGGAAGCAGAGGCTCTGCCTCCTCCGACTGAGACCGACCTTTCTTTCGCTCAAAGAGTTTCGCGAGGCCTTTTGGAGTCAACGTGGACTTGAGTGATTCCGGGATTGGTGGCAGTGGTGGCACAGGCGGCGCGTCCTTGTCCATTTTCTTCTTCTCCAGCTTCGCCTTTGCGAGGCGCCTCGCATGTCTCGCGGCCCTGGCAGGGCTTTTGGGCATGAAGCTGCCGGCACTGCTGTCACCATCCTCGCTATCGTCGCTGTCGAGATTGTACTAAAAGTCTCGACTGGGGATTTGCTTGGGAATGATGAGCCCAAGCTGCGCTTTCTCCAGGGACGTCATGTTGAGATGCTTGGCAAGAGGGTGCTGGTCGAACTCCGTGGTAGACAGGTCTTCAGGGTAGGTCAGGATTGGAGGTGCGTGATGGTCACCAGCAAACGCCGCTCCATCAGTCTTTGCGGCGGAAATCTCTCGTCCAGGCATCCCTTTCAGTAGCGGGTTCGGGACAGGCGGCGCGGAGTTCACTTTTGCGCTGCCTCTATTGGAAGAAGTCGAAGGAAATGACATGTCAGCCACGGTGTCCTCTGGGCTGCCTGGAGTTGAGGCTCCTGGCGTGTAAACTGTCGGGCTTTTCGAGCCGCTTGAAACCGCAACGAAGGATGATTCAGTGGAGGAGCCTCCGGGTCTTGCGCCCATAGACCTTCGTTCCATGACACCAAGGGCTTCGAGACAGATGTCCTCTAGTTTCTTGACCTCTTCAGAGTATCTCATCATGGCCTCCCAGGCTTGGACGTATCCGGGTATGTCACACCAGCAAAAGAGCTTCATGTGGATGGCCTGCTGTGCCTGCTCAGAGGCCGGGTTGTCGGACATGAGATGCTCGTACACCGAGAATCGAACGCTGTCTCGCAATCCAGTCGAGTAGGGAATGATGTCAACATCGTCAGCGTCCGCGAGTATCGTGAAAGCTGGAAACAAGGAGTTGAAACGGGCCATTATTTCAGCAACACTCTTTCTCTCGGCGCCGACTTGGGCGAGGTCTTCCATAAGAATCTGTACCCAACGTCGTCAGTATACAAGTTTGGATCGGCGTTCCGTAATAAATCTTACGCAGGCTCGGAAGCCCATGTGAAACTGCCTGTAGCGAAAGGTGGTCTGTCTCTGGAGCTCCTCGATGATGGGAGCGTGGTGATTATCCGGCACGCCGGTGACCATCGCCTGCCTAGTGGCCGCGACCAGCCGCTGTCTGTGCGTCTCCATGATGTCGAGATAGTCGAGGCCGTCCATTGCTCTCGAGAAGTCAATGCCCTCGGCATTGGGCTTTTGGAAGATGCACCGCATAGCTGTGTGCATCTTCTTTCGAGGGTTAAACTCGCCCTGGAAGGCTTTCTTGGCAGATATGTCGGCCATGCATTCACGCAAGGCGTCCTCAATCTCAGGGTCGTTGTCGAAAGCACGAAGTTTTCTGTGCACAGCCTGTGCAAAGCCGCATTCTCGTGGCTTGACTTGGAGGTCGCTGGCATCGACAAGTTGACTCAACGCGTCGATACCGACCACGAGCCACCACTGCTCGAGGTCCGCTGCGCATGGAGGCATGATGATGAAAAGTTCCAGACCAGGTGACTTGAAAGGATGCCTGTCAACTTGACTATTCGAGGCGAATGCTGCGCAGCATTGCGCGGGTGCAGGGAGGGGAGGGCGCGATCATGGGGTGAAAAAAATGGGCGAAGAGGCTGGTTGTGTGCGGACAGAGAATGTGGGTTGACAAGGTGCGAGGCGAGGAGGGCCAGCTGCAGGCATCTGAGATGGACTGAGGCCAAGCTCGCATGTTCGTTCGCCGACAGCTGGCAGCCAGGCCAAGCGGATTTCACGAAAGCTGTCCAAACACCAGACGGTGCCTACAGCAGTCGAGGCTCGATTCACCGCCCAGCATCCAGAGCCTAGCCGTGTCGAACCAAAACTAGTTTCTTGTCCAATGAGGCAACGCCATGTTGGACAATGCGTAGCTTTAACCATTCGCCAATGTCGCGCTCCGGGCCATTGTTGTCGGGGATATTCATGGCTTCCTGGGCGTTGATCTGTCGCGGTGGGCTCTGCCTCGCATGAAGTTGATGGCACGTGAGGGAGCCGGTTCACGGCTGCACCAGATGCATGGCTTGATTCACCGCTTACGCAAAACCTTTCATTCTCTTACAGCTCATGATTGCCCGATGCGGGAAGTAGAGTCGTATGGACCTCATCAACTCTGGGTAATGCACGTGTAGAAGTCGGGGGCCGAGCTGTTGTTTAGAAGTACCCACCCTACGGGAGGCCGCCAAAGCAACAGGGACGTGTAACGATGACCAAGTAAGCCACAATTGCTAGCTAAGCTGGTTCCTGTTTGCCTGGCCTAAGTTAGATGTTCAATCTTGCCATCGTTCTCGCTTCACGTAATTTTAGTGAGAGAATCGAGGGCTGGTGGCTCAATTGACTTGCGCTTGAAGTTGGAGATGCGGCCATGATGCTGCCCCTTCGACAAAGAGCTCGCGCGACGCGACAGATTGCCCGTGCGGGCGTCGTCAGACAATGGCACAGCGAGCGACGGCAAATATGTGGCCGCTACTTCTCTACGCAGTCGGCGAGAAGGAAGGGTGAGTTTGTCCTCAAGCACGCTGCGTACTCCTCTATTCGGCGGCGCATCAGGCGCGCTTGCCCTCTCGTGGCATCGTGCTGCAGGAGAGGCTCGGGCGCCCATCAAACAACGGCCGACAGAGCGCAGCATATTGTGCCTATTTTCTAATTTTGAGTGCAGAAAACTCGCCAGAAAAGGATCTGCCTCGTGGTGATGGCAGCAAGAAATCCTCAGAGCCGTCCCTTCTCGCAAAGATGGGCGAGTCTGCGGCAACGACCTTTGCCTCCATCTTGGTTCTCGGTATAGGTTTCGCCGCCGCCGGCTACATCTACCACAAGAGCTACAAGATGCTCGTCGTCAAGAAGATGACACGAGCCTTTCAGCCCGGGGATCCAGTCCTCGAAATGGCCGCTATTGGCAAGGACGCCCCTCGTGCGCACGACACGGGCGACGAGCATTGGGTACTTCGCCCTGAGCAGAGCCACGTTGACGACATTGTGACCGGGAAGGAGAGAGGCCATTACTACCTGATCATCGGGGACAAGGGGACTGGCAAAAGCAGCATGCTCATTGAGGCCATGAGGAAAATTGATGGCGATGGCGTGGCCATGTTCGAAGCCCATGCTGATCTCGAGATTGTGAGAATACGTCTCGGCAAGGCCCTGGACTACGAGTTCCACGAGGACTACATTGGCGGGTACTTTAGTGAACGAGGACCGCGAGAAACGACTGCCTTGCTCGACATCGAGCGAGCCCTCAACAAGCTGGAAAAGGTTGCCATGAGGATGCTGCGCGCCAGAGGCAAGCCGCTCGTCGTCATTGTCAACCAGATGCACCTCCTTCGCAACGACGAGGATGGGAGGGACCTGATTGAGCTACTCCAGCAGCGCGCGGAGCAGTGGGCAGCGGCCAACCTCGTCACCATGGTCTTCAACTCGGACGACTACTGGGTGTACGAGCGCCTGAAGCAGCTGGCTACGCGTATGGAGGTTCTCC
The DNA here is from genome assembly GCA_022114105.1 of Tolypocladium guangdongense. Classification (NCBI taxonomy): domain Eukaryota; kingdom Fungi; phylum Ascomycota; class Sordariomycetes; order Hypocreales; family Ophiocordycipitaceae; genus Tolypocladium; species Tolypocladium guangdongense. The sequence continues at coordinate 1,668,297 of NRQP01000001.1, read as the reverse complement.
CCGTCACGGATTTGCCCAAGGCGCAAGCCATCAGCGCCCTGCACAAGTACCGTCTGCGATATTTCGGAGAGCATCTTGCCAAGTCGCGGCTGGAGGAAGTCTACGACCGAGTCGGTGGCCGCCTGAGCTTCTTGAACCGCGTGGCCAAGAGCCAGGACATGCTGGCGAGCTGCGACAGGATCCAGGAAATCGAGAAGAAGTGGTTCCTCAACCAATGCTGGATCCTCGGCTCGGAGATGGACGACGACGTCATGGACCAGCAAAAGTGGGCGGTACGTGAAGCCGGCACCTTAGGATACTGGTTTTGTTATGCTGACGATGACCATGTAGGCGGCTGCCATGGTATTGGCGCAGGCCCTTGTTGACAAGGAATCAGAGATGGCCAGGACCTACGACCCGGTGGTTGGCCATCTGCTGCCATCCTACCCCTTCCACATCGCCCAGCAGCTCATGACGAGGTGCGACTTCATCCGCGATCTCGACAGCCGCAACCTCTTCAGCATCACTAGCCAAGCCGAGGTGCGCGCCAGCAGCGTCCCCATGCACCGCGCGTTCCAAGAGATCTGCAGCCAGCCTGGGTTCCGGCAGTATCTGGAGGATACACTTCAGAGAATAGCCGACATTGAGAGCTTGGGCCGAACGAGAGAGTTGGTGGCCAAGGATCTCGTGCTGGGCGGGCAGTACGACATTGGCCAGGGCCGTGGCGGTTTCACGGTCAAGCTGAAGCAGCCTGAGGAGGAGAAATAGCTGCTCCAGATGGAAGCGGAATATGCAGAATCTTGAAGATGATGCCGACACACAGTCGGCGAGTGGACAGACATTGCTGCATAGGTGACGACTCATTGGGATTGGCTGCTGTACGAACACCTCTGACAGGATATCTTAATCGATGGAGTGTATGAATAAAATTTCTCGATAATTCGCACAGAACAACAGCCTGGGCCTTTATTCGTGCCGTTTTTCGTGACTGGGGTAAAGTCGGCTGGCTGGGTTGATGCCTAACATACAAGGCATCCACTTCTTCATTGCCGGAGAAACGCCAAAGCCACGAGTTCCGATGGGCCTCCAGTTTTCTGCGCCCCAACTCACAGTTGCAAAACCGCAGCTCATCCATGCGCGCGAACGCCAAATGGCCCGATTTCCGCCTTGCCTCGACTCTGCGATCGTTGATGGGATCGCAGTCCGACGGGCCTGACCGAGAAACTTACGGTCACGAACCATCGCCACCCCGAGAGTTCCCTGACCAGGGAGAAGCTGCATTTCACGGGGGCCGCCTCGAAGATCATAGAACCAAGCATCCCAATTCCACGATGGCGGATCCCCAGGCGCCCATTCCAGTTGGCCTCGAAGGCTTTGCGAGCGATGGAGACGACCATGCAATGGCCGACGCCGACGCCGATGCCGACTTTGGAACATTGGAGATGTTCGACAGCAACGCGAGCCAGGTTCCCTTGTCCTCGCAGGCCAACGTCGCGCCCTTTGCCTCTGGCGGACAGGCGCCCGAAGCAATCATATCACAGGACGTGATGTTGCCGCCGTCATCAAAGAAGTCGAAACGCGACAAGGACAGGAGGAAGAACGAGTCCTCGCACGAGGTCGAACCATCCCTGGCGTCGGCCGACAACGACGGCAAGAAGAAGCACAAGAAGTCGAAGAAAAAGTCTGCGCGCGCCCCCGAGGTCCCACACAGCCAGCCGCTAACCGATGCGGCTGGCGAGAACGACCAAGCCATGTCAAGAGCAATGGCGACTGCAGATCATCCGGCCGACGTTGCAGACACACCTTTCAGACTCAATGGCAACGACGAGGCCGCAGTACCATCGACTCAGTCGAAGACGAAGCGCAAGCTCTCCGACTCCGCCGACGGGAAGCGACGAAAGAAGCGGCGGTCGCACGGCCAAGAAGGTGGAGAAGAAGGAGGTGCGGATCATGCTGCAGCCACGTCTGCCGGCTTCTTGCGTACAGGGAAGGGAACAAGCATCCGGTGGGAAAGCGCCCTCGAAGAGGATAACGCACCCGAGTCTGATGCGCAAAAGTCACCCATTGTCGCCCACCTCCGGCGTCGCCGCCAATCCCACGAAGCTCGGTCGAGGGAGAATAGCATGCCTCCTCCAGCAGATGCCGACGGGATGGAGATTGACCTGGGAACTGAGGGGGTCATGGCCGCCGCTGCGGCTGATGGCGTGGGTTTTGACCCCGATGTCGAAACCCTGGCCCGTGAGGCCTGGAATGAACATCGAAACGGCCAGAAAGCCCTGGACAACGCATCAGACGCTCCGGGAAACCCAGCTCTTGTCACGGAGCCGCCCACAACATCGCCCAGGAGGACACGGTCGACGAGGAAGAAGGCGAAGCCGACTTTTTTCGAGCAGCCTCCGGTTGAGGACGCTGCTGGTGGCAATGGTGACCACCGTGACGCGCTCGCAGATTTGCCGTCTCCAACTGCCATGACACCAAAGCCTCGGAAAAGGGCAAAGGCAGCCACCAGAAAGTCCGCCAAAGGCCGGAAGCCAAAGCGAGAGAAATTGTCACAGTCCATGCGAGGCGGCTTCGACAATGAAGCAGGAGAAGACGGCAGAGAGCCCCATCAAACCAGACGAAACCGCCTCATAGGTTATACTCAGGGGCGGTTTACGGACGACGAGCTCGCTCGCATCGCGAGAGCTGTAGAAAGCTTCAGGGTCGAGAATGGCATAACCCAGGAGGAAGTAAACGAGGTAAGTATCCTTGCTGCTCTCATTCCCATGTGGACTGGCGTTAACTCTCGTTTAGATGATACAAGCCCCTGGTGGAACTACGGCTGGCGATGCCCACGCTCAGCTTTGGGTCCGAATCTTCGCTGAATGTCCGGACCGTCACCGACAAAAGGTCATCAACATTAGTCGCAAAAAATTCCACAACTTCGTTGCCCGCGGCACCTGGACGGTCGAACAGGACACCGAACTGTCTGAGCTCATCAGTGTCCACGGTCAGAAGTGGTCCAGGATTGCTGCCATCATCAATCGTCACCCTGAAGATCTGCGAGACCGATACCGAAACTACCTCGTGTGTGGTCCAAACCAGCGAAAGGATGCTTGGGACGAGGCCGAGGAAGCCAACTTGACCCAATACGTGATCGATTCCATGCATACCATCGACCACTTGCGAGCAACAGAACCGAATCATCATCTTCTTACCAGATCATACGACGAGCTCATTGATTGGCAAGGCATCAGCGAGCGGATGAACCGGGCGCGAAGCCGACTTCAATGCATCACGAAGTGGAAGGCCCTAAACATCCGCACAAATGGCAAGGACAAGCTCATCTCCAACAATCCCGACTCTCAGATCTCATTCCGCTTAGAAAAGGCCCGTCGCCAGCTCTCTGCCATGCCCGAAGAGGAAAAATTCCGCCTACTGTTGGCCATTCACGGCACTGCTGTCGACATGGATGACAAAATCCCGTGGCCGAAGTTGGTGGACAAGAATTTCCGCAACCAGTGGCACCGCACAAGTCAGGGGCTCCTTTGGCAACGATTGAAGCAGGCTGTGCCGGACTGGGAAAAACAGACGACACGCGACTGCGCGCAATACTTGATTGAACAGTATAACCAAACGGGCGAATTGCCCGAGGTCGACGGGGATGGCTATGACGACAGCCAAGAAATGGAGCTCATTCAGAGCATACCGACGTCATCTATCGGGGCCACTGGGACGTCTGTTGCCAAAGAGAACGAAGGCAGAAGCGCCGAGTTTGTCGAGAACTCGGACGCAGAGGATGCCGATGAGGGAATGGACCAGTATGAGATTAAGATCGACCCCGCGCTCACGCAGACGCCCGCGCCTGCAAAGAAAGCAACCTCGGCGAAGAGGACGCGATCTAGAAAGAAAGCGAAGAAGGCAGCGACCGCCATCATGGACCTCATTGAGGACGATGAGAACCGCGACCAGCCAGCTCCCGACCATCCGGAAGATTCTGAAATTGATGTCGAGCAGTTCCGGAAGAAGAAGACGCCCAAGAAATTCAAGTCGCCTGGAGGCAACAATAAGGCGCAGCCTTCTTCGCCCAGGACTGCCGATTCCGACAGCATCATAGATGACATGGAGGATCTACCGGCGAGGGTTCTGGCGTAGGTACGGACTAATTCACGGCAAATGTGTCGTTGCTGCCATGCCAGTTGTGGTCCAGCAGGATTTCTTGGCGATATGGGAGAATGAAGGAGGCTTATGATGTATGGAGTAGCTATGGGTTTCGTCTTTTTCAGGAGGACTCATGACGGTCGCATGCTGATGCATGTCTCTGCTGACCTGTCCATCAATACTGTTAGGAATTATAACCGACTCGCTCTACCTAAAGCACAGAAACCGTGACTCTTATTCATGTGATTCCTATTCGTGACCCTCACTGGGATCATCGCTGACAGGGATGAAGACGTCGAAGGACCAGTGTCTCACTGGGTTGGTGTGCCTGACGTTGCCACTCCCAGCTCGGATACTGTTGATCATGTCCGTGTCTTTGTCTGAAAGGACTGAATGTCAGCAGCGGCGAAGCTGCCGATGATGTGCGCGGGACTGTGAAGAGGTCGCTTTGAGGGGCTGGTATTATATTCGACACGAGTGTCTGTTTCGCTGGCTCCCGATGTGGAGCGCCGTCAGAGCCATGGAGCCAGATCAGCCCCAATGCATCCAATGCCCCGGGCCGGTAATATCCTGGCGAATGGCACACCCTGCCGTTGAAACGCGCGCGCTACGGGGATGTGTGGAGCGTCATTCTCTCGACGCTGAGCAGTGGCGCCCCTCGACTTGGGTGCACAAAGGGGTGATGCGACAGGCCCCCATGTTGGACGGGACGCGATGCGGGCTTGGCGGTGCGGATTGCCTCCGCAGTGGAACCGAGATGGCGCATGTCAACGTGTTGGTCGACTTCCCATCACCTTCTTCCTGTTTCTGGCCTTCCTTTCCACTTCAATATGAGCAGCTGCGATTGCTGCGAATGGAGGGTTCACGGAAGCCGACAATAGCCGTCGTTGGCCTCGGTAAGACATTGCGGCTCCCGATTTCACGGCCTTTCTGACGCGACTTGACTCCAGGGGCCATGGGCATTGTTGGTGTCAAGAACCTGCTGGAAGAGGGCTTCGAAGTCACAGGCTTTGAGCGCAGCGCCTACGTCGGCGGGCTCTGGCACTTTACCGAGGACGAGGACACGTTGAGTGTCTTGGAGGGTGAGGCCACATGTTGGCCGGTCGTCGACCCCAGCAGAGACACTGACGTTACCGACAGCGACACAAACCAACGTATCCAGTGATAAAGTAGGCTTGCGGCTGTCACACAATGCGTTCGGACTGTTAACCAGTCGTAGGGATGCTACACCGATTTCCCCTTCCCAAAAGGTAGGCACTCAACGCTGCCCTTCGACGTCGCTGCTCACGCAAAGGCAGGGACGGCAGCGCACTGCTCCGCGAGACAGGTTGAGGAATACATAGAAAGTTACGTGGACCACTTTGACCTCCGGCGGCATTTCAGGCTGAACACAGTCGTGGAGCGCATCTGCCGGGAAGACGACGTCGGCCAGTGGAGGTTGGACCTGAAAGGCCAGCCTTCGGAACGGTTCGACAAGGTTCTCCTTGCGACAGGGCCCCATGTTCATCCCACGATGCCGGTGATTGAGGGGTCCGAGTCGTTTGCGGGGAGGATCATTCACTCCAAGGCATTCAAGAGGTTCGCCGCTCCGCATACGTCCACGGCGGCTTCGACTAACAGCTTGTCAGACCCGGTCCGTTTGCCGGAATGAAGGTGGTCGTTCTGGGTTTGGGCAACACAGGCGCTGACATTTGCGATGCCCTGGTCGGCCATGCCTCGAGCATCAATCTGTCGCATAATAATGGCGCAGTGGTTGTATGTCGGGCATCTCGCCGTCAGCATCGATTGGTCTGCTGATTGTGAGCAGGCACCGCGCGAGATCAACGGAGTCCCGTTAACAGATAAGCTGTCCCGACGATTCTTCATGATGCAAGGCATCCTGGATGACTGGTTCCCCAGCCTCTCCGACTGGCTGTTCAACAGGGTAGCGAGGATGGTTATGAGAAAGTCTCTGGGGCCGATCGACCCGGCATGGCGTCTACACCCCGGGCCGTCGGTCAGGATAAGCACTCCGGTCATATCGGAGACGCTTATATCCAACTTGCGATCGGAAGCCGTCAAGTCCGTCCCCGGCATCCGCAGGGTTTGTGGCCTGCGGGAAGTTGAGCTGAGGGATGGCCAGCGGCTGGAAGCCGACGCAATCATATGCTGCACCGGGTACGAGAACAGCTTCGACGTCCTCGAATCGCGATTTGATCCCACGGCCGACCCTCTTCAGGCCTGGCTCGACGCCCCCGGATCCAAGGGCCGAGCCCTGCCACGTCTCTACCAGAACGTCTTTTCTCTCGAAGCCCCAGGCTCGCTCGCCTTCCTGGGATGCGCGTGGCTCGTCTCCGGGGCGTTTTGCCTCGCCGACATTACCAGCATGTGCATCGCGCAGGTGTGGGCGGGCAGGTCGGAGCTCCCAGGCCGACCGGAGATGGACCGGTGGGTGCGTCGACAGGAGAAGAGGATCAGCGGCATGGCGCATCGCGGGACGCCAATACCCGCGTCGGTGCATCAGCGGGAATGGCTCGTCTGGGCGGATGAGACGGCGGGGATGGGCATAGAGGAGCACCTGGGCTGGGGGTGGACGGGGTGGCTGTTCTGGTGGAGGGACCGCAGGCTGTGGAAGATGCTGATGGATGGGGCGTTGGCTTCGGCGTCATGGAGGCTCTTTGAGGGTAAGAGGAAGCCGTGGCCTGGGGCGAGAGCAGAGCTCGAGCGGTTGGACAGCGTCCACCGAGGAGGGGGCAGGACAAAGGACGAGTAGCGAGGTTCCAGCTCGGGGGTTTGATACAAAGGACGAGTAGCGAGGTCCCAGCTCGGGGGTTTGATCAGCGTCCACCGAGGAGGGACAGGACAAAGGGCGAGTAACGAGGTTGTCGTGGCTCACGACAGGTCCCACATAGGTACCTACCTTAGACAAGGAGCGCGAGTTTCAGGGTGCCTTTGGCGAATTAACCTGTCCGTGCACGGAACCAACACCAAGCCAGCCCCGTTGTCATCATCATCAGCACAACCTTCGCCAACAGCCGTGCCCACTTACGAGCAGGCGATGCCAACCCCCGATGAAATCTTCAGTCAGGTGTGCGGCTAGATCTGCGGGCTGCATGCTGCACGCTGCATGGCGTCTTCGAAGCCGAAGCAGGCGCCGTTGCGCTGTCCTGAGGTGCAGGGTAGCGGTTGCGGAGGAGAAGTTGCGGGGGCTTCGGGAGCTAAAGCGACTCACGATCCACTTTGCGCCACTCCGAAACCCCTGTCCAACGGCGGAGCCTCTCCGTAAAATCGGCTGCAGTCAAGGCCTTTTGTATCGCCGCGTGGCCTACTCCGTACTCCGCAATAGCCCATTTGCATCTGCTTACATAAAAAGCAAGGGCTTCGGCGAGCAAGGGCGCCTGCCAAGTGTTTCGGAGCGTGTAGTCGACAATACCGGGTCCCTACCGAGACGTCGAGTAATATAAAATCTCTCATGCGGACGGTTGGCTGCTGCAGATGGCTGACTGTCGACACTTCCCTCCGTCACCTTCAGCCCCGAGGGGAGAAGCGACCGTGAGCAACTCCTTTGTCCATCCGTGACTTGGTCGCTTCGAGACAGATTTGAAAGAGCATATTGCTCTGCGGAGACCCCCTCGTCCCTCGACTCGACATGGAGACTCGAAACACCACGCCACGTGGCGGATCGGGCATCATCACGACCTACCTTCGACAACCTGCGGCTCTGGCTGCCGTGGCCGCCGTACTCGCCATCGTCGTCATCAGAAGTGTTCTGCGCCGAGGACGTCCCTCGCCCATCAGAGCCGATGGCAAGCAAGCTCCGCCGAGGGTCCTGTCCTGGCTCCCCTTCTTTGGCCACGCGCCGCAGATGCTCGCCAACACGGACGGCTTTCTGGCCAGACTTCGCGACCGATATTACCCCGAAGGCGCATTCTCGCTGTGCCTATTCGGAAAGCTTCATCACTTCGTCTACGCCCCCGCCCTCGCCAGCTCGCTGCTCAACCGACCGCGGACGTCCGCAGAGGGGGTCTCAGGCAGTCTGCTGGTGTCCAATTTTGCGTTCAGCAAACAAGACCAAGAGCAGTATGCCGCCGTGGCTCAGGAGGCCAAGACGCAGTTCAAGTATCTGCTTTCCGAGCCTGGCCTGACCGAGCTCGTCGACGCCACCGTGACACACCTTGGCCGAAACATTGCGGACCTCGTCACGTTCAACTCCTATCCGGCCGACCAGATGGACTGGGAGAGGCTCGCGGGCGCAGAGGTGGTGGAAGGCCCGAAGGGCGAGAGTTTCGTCGAGGCCAACTTGATGGCGCTGACCAAAAACTTCATCGCGAAGACGGCAAATTGTGCCCTGTACGGCACTGACTTTGTCGAAAACTTCCCCGACATGTGGCAGTTGATGTGGACCTTCGACGAAGCCTTTCTTCTGCTGGCCGCCAATGTTCCCGCCTGGATACCGTGGCCCAAGCTCCAACGTGCGAGAAATGCGCGGAGAAAGATGCTCTCGTACACATACGAGTTCAACGTCGCCATGGACAAGCATCTCGAAGGGAAGGATCCGGGCGCCAAGTGGCAGGATCTGGACAACGTGAGTGCCGTGGTCAGAGCCAGGCTCGAGACATTTCGCAACCACGGGTTGTCGCTGCAAGCACGAGCCGGGTGCGACCTTGGCTTGTGCTGGGCCATGAACGCCAACGCCAACCAGCTCGTTCCATGGATGCTATTCGAGCTGTATAGAGACCCTGTGCTGCTCGAGCAGGTCCGGGAAGAGGTTGCCCCCTATGTCCAGGCAGTGCAGCCTCAGAACGACTTTGGCGAGGCTGTTTGGCTGGCGCCAACCATGGAGCACCTAGACCTGGACGGTTTGTTGACCAAGTGCCCGCTTCTCAAAGCAGCATATCTCGAAACATTGCGAGTATACACTGGGGCATGGACGATGAGGTGGCTGGCTGAGGACGTGGTTCTCGATGACAGAGGCAGAAAGGAGCCGTATCTGCTGCCGAAGGGCACGTACGCTCACGTCCCGCAAGCCATGCACCAGTTTGACCCGGAGTACTTTCCCAACCCCACAGAGTGGCATCACGAGAGACACTTGAAGGAGCAAGTGGGCGAAAATGGGCAAAAAACCGTGGTGGCTGACATGGGCACCATGAAGCCATACGGTGAGCAACCCACTGTCGCATGTGAACCTGGCAGAAAGCTAACTATGGTTTGTCTAGGTGGAGGACCAGGGATGTGCAAAGGAAGAGCCCTTGCGCTGCGAGAACTGCTTCTCTACTCGGCCATCATCGTCTCGTTCTACGACATGCAGCCGCCGAATGGGCAGAGCTGGGAAGTGCCCAAGACTTACAAGCTGGCGGCGACGAGGCACCCCAAGAAAGATATCAAGGTATGGATCAAACGGAGGGTGCTTCCAACAATGGCGGAAAGGAGGAGCTGTTAGGGCAATATCTGTACAAATCACGAGTCACTTGGGTTTCTGTATGAAGACTCCTTGATGTGGCAGGAGACGAGTGGATGTGTAACGGACTTGCACCATGATAACGACCCCAAAAAATCGATCTTAATCGCCTGTTCCTCTTGCCCATAATTGAGACGTTATCGTGCAAGTTGAGAGCGTCTTGCTATTCCTGTGGTGGTTCGGTTTCACGAGTGGCTCGGGGCTGGGCTGACTATGATGCCCGAGGTGCCACCAAAATCTGACGCCATTGGCTGGGTATCTTTTCGCTCACCACCCATCCAAGCCCAACAAGAAATGCACGCGACCGCGCACCTTGAGAGCTACAAGCTCCTAATTGTACGACAGCGATCGCGCACCTTGAGAGCTACAAGCTCCTAATTGTACGGCAGCGACCGCAGCCGTCACTCTCGAAGCCGTCCCGCCCCCGCGTTGCATCCATCTTTGCGACAACCCACGTCCACCGAGACCGCACAATGCTCTCCCGAGCTGAATCACGACAATGATTCCACGATTATTATCTCGGCCGTCGTTGCTGTGCCCGCGGTGCAGCTTCGCGAAAGCCCACAGCCATCCATCATGGCTCCCGCAGCGGCCACTCGCCGTGGCGCAACCCTTCCGAACCACGGCCGCCTCGCGACGTGAACAAGCACCGGGGAATCGTGTCCAGCCGCTGAGGCCGAGTGCGATATTGCCTGAGGCCGTGACGACGAACACGAAGCCTGCAAAGACGAAGACCGCGAACACCGATCCCCTCGCTGGCGTCGAGAAGTCGGCCACGGAGCAGCGCAAGGCGGACTGGGCCATCATGAAGGAGATGTCGCGCTATCTCTGGCCAAAGGATAGCCTCGGCACGAAGCTCCGCGTCGGCCTCGCAGTGACACTGTTGATTGGGGCGAAGCTGTTGAACGTGCAGGTGCCATTCTACTTCAAGAGCATCGTCGACTCGATGAACATCGACATCGCGGCCGTGGGCGGGACAGCCACGACGATTGCGGGGAGCATGATTCTCGCGTACGGCGCCGCGAGAGTAGGGGCCACAGTCTTCCAGGAGCTGCGCAACGCAGTGTTTGCGTCTGTTGCGCAAAAGGCCATTCGAAGAGTGGCGTGCAACGTCTTTGACCACCTGCTTCGCCTCGACTTGAGCTTCCACCTCTCCAAGCAGACGGGTGGCTTGACACGAGCGATTGACAGGGGGACCAAGGGCATCAGCTTCTTGTTGACGAGCATGGTGTTCCACATCCTGCCCACTGCTCTTGAGATCGGCATGGTCTGCGGCATCCTCACTTGGCAATACGGCGCCAAGTTCGCCGCCGTCACTGCGCTGACCATGGTGGGATACACGGCCTTCACCATCTGGACGACGGCTTGGAGAACCAAGTTTCGAAGGCAGGCAAACGCCGCCGACAACAAGGCGTCTACGGTAGCGGTTGACTCGCTCATCAATTACGACGCCGTCAAGTACTTCAACAACGAGAAGTTTGAGGTTTCGAGGTACGACAGGGCGCTGAAGGAGTACGAGAAGAGCTCGATCAAAGTCGCCACGTCTCTGGCATTCCTCAACAGCGGCCAGAACATCATCTTCTCTAGCGCCTTGACGGCGATGATGTACTTTGCTGCTGATGGCGTCGCGAATGGGTCGCTCACGGTGGGCGACCTCGTCATGGTGAACCAGCTGGTCTTCCAACTCTCCGTCCCGCTCAACTTTTTGGGCTCGGTATACCGTGAGCTGCGACAGTCTCTTCTCGATATGGAGACGCTGTTCAACCTGCAGAAGGTGAACGTCAACATTACGGAGAAGCCCAATGCTAAGCCCCTTGCCCTGACCAGGGGAGGCGAGATCAAGTTTGACAACGTCACCTTTGGATACCATCCGGACCGGCCCATCCTGCAGAACCTGTCGTTGACTATCCCCGCGGGAAAGAAGGTTGCTGTTGTTGGACCCAGTGGCTGTGGAAAGTCTACGCTGCTGCGATTGCTGTTCAGATCCTACGATGTGCAAAGCGGCCGCATTCTCATCGACGATCAGGACATCCGGGATGTCAACCTCGACTCTCTGCGCAGAGCCATTGGCGTTGTGCCTCAAGACACGCCTCTCTTCAACGATACGGTGGAACACAACATCCGATACGGCTCTATCGATGCATCCCACGAGCAAGTTGTGGCCGTCGCCAGGCGTGCCCGGATCCACGACACCATCGAAAAGTTCCCAGACGGCTACGCCACCAAGGTCGGAGAACGGGGAATGATGATATCTGGTGGCGAGAAGCAGCGCTTGGCTATGAGCCGGCTGCTGCTCAAGGACCCGCCGCTGCTATTCTTTGATGAGGCGACGAGTGCCCTGGACACTCACACGGAACAAGCGTTGATGATGAACATCAACGGAATCCTGCGCGAGAAAGGCCGCACCAGTGTATTCGTGGCCCACCGACTGCGCACCATTTTCGACTCTGACTTGATCATTGTCTTGAAGGATGGTAGAGTGGCGGAGATGGGTACCCATCGTGAACTGGTTGACCGCGCGGGACTGTACTCCGAGCTTTGGAGTGGTAAGATGGCCCCGAGTCGCTTGTGTCATTCTTTGCTAACTTGTTCCAGCGCAAGAAACGCTGTTCAACGACGACGGGACTGAAAAGGTGGAGGGGACAGAGGAGGAAGCCGCCAAGGGCCAGAAATCGCGGGGATCTCGAAAATAGTGTTAGCCCCAGCCAATACAACACAAACAGCCATCTTTTGTTCGACACGAAATTCGATTCGAGTTTCCGCGGCGAGTGGAGGCGACGACGGCGTAGTCCAAGAGCCTCGAGGAGCTTCGCCGGTTTTGGGATGTGCCGTCCGTATTTCAGGCCATCGACCCCCTTGAGGCTCCCGATGCCGTCCGGTTGTGGTTTCGACAGTGTTGATAAAGGAAGCGAAGCCCTACGTGTCGATCAATGTAACGCTGCTGGTTTCTGCGTGTTAAGGCGGCGGTGCCAGTTGGGAAGTTCCAAGTCGAAAGCTTTGTCTTTTGAACGTCTGTTAACGCGGCCATGGCTTGGAGACCCGAGCCTTCGGGCGTCCTGGGCGAGGAAAAGAACCCATCTGCGGATGCGGCGACTGCGACTCGCGGGTGAGATGCCCGAATCCACGCCACTCCAGCGGCGTCAGGTCCGTCAGACCCAACCCAGCACCAGCAACCGCGCGACAAAGACCGCGACCGCAAGGCCAAGAAGCACGGCCTCGTTGACATGGCATCCAGCAACGCCGAGCGCCGGGTCGCAAAGGAACTCGCCGAGGAGTGTGGACACGAACCCCCCCGCGGGTGGTCATCGCGCCGGCGGCCAAGCCCACGAGGTCGTGGATGCAGGCGCTCAGGAACTTTCACGAGATTGATGCCTTTGGCCTCACCCTGCTTGGCTTCGGGTCGTCGCTGCTGCTGCTGCTGCCGTTTTCGCTCAAGGCGTATGAGGCGCGTCGCAGTCGCGTATGCATCCGCTCGACTGGCGCAATCCGTCGCTGATTGAGATGATGCTTGCGGGCGGCTTGCTACGAGATTCAGTGGGCGAAGGTGCCGGGTGCGCCGCGACAGGACCACAACGTCCATTAACACGGCCCCAGCGAAGTCAAAAAGCCCTGGATATCGTGGGAATTACCTGGTCGCGACCGTTCGAGAATGTTTCTCCGCGAACCGATTGTTCTGTCTTATTCTCTCCTGTCTGATGCCCCGATCTTCACGATCCAGGAGGTTGGCCAATCCCGTATTCAAGCAATGGGGATTTGAGTCGTTGGAGCTGGCGCGGGATTTTATCCCCATCAACATTGGCTACATCATGGTTACTGTACCTCGCGCCATTGGAAACAATCGACCTTTTCGTATTTGCGTGGACGTCTCTCGGTCCGCCACAGGTCCATTCAATTGTTCCCATGAATTTCTCTCGTTTCATCGCCATCGCCAAATACGGGATCTGCATGTCGACCGTCAGTTACAAGCTGGTAGCATACGGCTCGTACTCGGCCAGTGCGACCTGTGGAAATGGATTTGCCAGAGACTTCCTGGCTGGCGTTGCAGCGCTATACTCAACTCCGCTCTACGCTAACATCGACCCTAACGGCAGACACCTGGAGTCGCCAGTACGGTCTTGGGCTATCATACCCTTGTCGTCACAGCACCGGTGTACTTTATCTACGGGAAGGGACCTTGGCTTCGCGAGAAGTTTTTCGCGCAGTCTCTGGGTGCGGATACAAAATTTAATGGGGGAATCGCATTACGGAGGCTCCCAAAGAGCAGCACAAGACTCACAATCTGCAAATATTAGAAGGAGCCTCGAGCTTAAAATTGATGTTGACACATCAAATGAGCAGAACGCCTGAGTGATATTGGGTGATGGTTGCGCCGGAAGTTCGGCACGGCAACTCAAGGACTTTGTTAGACGGGCCCCAACAAATCCCTCTGCGAGGCACGTAATGCTCACTCATCATCAGTCCTATTCCCCCTCATTGTTCCCTTCAATTCTATTTTGCTTACATGACCACCCCGCTCCGGTCACTGCATTCTTGTCTCAATACACAAGCCCATCATGGCTCCCGCGAAGCCACCCCAAGCCCCGCTGAACTTTAACATTCTGGATTCCTCCTCCTTTATCAAGGAAGCGGAGGATCTAGTAGCCGCCTCTGCGCAAGTCTGGGATACGGTGGCCAAGATAGCCCTGGAAGACGCAACTTTCACGAGCGCCATTTTCCCCATAATCTACAACGAGAATACACGGGCCGCTCGGGAACAGTTCCTCAAGTTTCTCAACTCTGTGTCTCCATCGAAGGAGCTCCGCGATGCCTCCCACGAAGCCGAGAGAATCTTGGCGCGGGACCAGGTTGACCTCTGGTCTCGAGAGGATGTGTTTAGAGTTGTCGATGATGTTTGGCGGAAAGAAGAGGCTGTTGAACCCGAATCGCGTCTGTTCTTAGAGAAGCTACGAGAGCAGCTCCTCAAGGCTGGCAATGGTCTGCCAGATGAGGACGCAAAGAGTCGAGTCCAAGAGGGGCTCCAGAAAATCCAACTGCTCAAGGCCGAATATACCAAGAATCTCAACTCGAATGTCGGCGGATTGTGGCTAACACTGGATGAGCTACAAGGTGTTCCTGCAGCTCATTCGGAGCGGTGGAAGGCAGACGGGGACCGGAGGTGGGTTGACCACAAAATACCCAACCTGACACCTGTACTGCAGAACGCAGCCAGGGCCGACGTGCGCCAGAAGGTGTGGATGAGCTGGGACAATATGATGAAGGACACAAACGGACCCGTCTTGAAAGAGCTACTGATCCTGAGAGACGGAGTCGCACGCACTCTCGGCTACAAGAATCACGCCGAGCTAAGGGAAAGTGAGCGGATCTTGAAAACTGACGAGGCGCTCGAGTTTCTGGACATGATGCGCGTTGTTCTCACAGAATTGGGCACACAAGAGCTACAGTCTCTGAAGGCTCTCAAGGAGACACATGTCCAAGAACGAGGCTTGGATTTTGAACCCTCGCCGGACCATTTCTTCTTGTGGGACAGGGCGTTTTATCAGCGCCTCGCAAAACTCAGAACCTTCCAGTTTGACGAAGATCTGGTGGCCCAGTATTTTCCATTCGAGAGAGCTCTGGAAAGGATGCTTTTGCTTCTCGAAGCCCTCTTTGGGGTCAAATTCGCCAAGTATTCCTCTGATTCCCCAGAACTCACCACCTGGCACCCTGACGTCATGGCCTATGCTGTCTGGAATGATGAGGCAAATGGAGGCGGCTTCCTCGGATACTTGTATCTGGACGTCTTTCCGCGGGATTATAAATACGCCCACAAGGGCCATTACAAGCTCCAGCCGGTAGGCGCTCCTGTCCTCTGTGTACATGCTCATGAGCTCTTTTCACATGGTAGGACTAACGCCGTCTCTTTGCGATTAGGGATTCACTCGAGAAGACGGCTCACGACACTATCCATCTTCGGCATTCGTCGCCAACTACTCACCGCCCACTGATACTCGGCCGAGCTTGCTGAAATACAAGGAGGTCGTCTCTAGCTTCCACGAGCTCGGCCATTCGTTGCACAACCTCACCTCGGAAACCCGACATGCACGCTTCCATGGCCCAGCTGTGCCGCGAGACTTCGTTGAGGTCCCAAGTGTTATGCTTGAGCATGTATTCTGGAACCGTGAGGTCTTGCGCGCCGTATCCGGGCGGTACGACACAAGCGAGGAGAAGGGTGGTGAAGAGAAACTCCCAGACGAGCTGATTGACCAGCTCATCGCCAGCCGCTTTGCGGACATCGGGCTGAGTGACTTGTCAAACTTGCTGCTCAGTGCCTATGACCTGAAAATCCACAGCCCTGAGGATCACGATTCGGTTTGCAATATGAACTTGAAGCTAGAGTTCAACAAACTCCGCAAGGAGCTTTGTCTCATGAGTGGTCCCGAGGACCTTGGCCTCGGATTGGAAGCTACGCATGGATACAGCCGCTTTCGTTTCCCGGCGGGGTACGACTCGGTTTACTATACTTATTTACTGTAAGTTGTCCAATTGAAGCTGCCATTACCTTGTGTCGGCCAATGGAGCCAACTTGCTTCTTTAACCTGCGAAACTAACCCACTGCGCAGGGCTCAAGCGTTCAGCTACGACATTTTCGAAACAAAATTCCGGCCGCACTTGCCATCTAGGAACACGAAAGCAGCACACACAGTCGCCGAAATTGTTACTCCAGGGTTGCGGGAGGAATTCGGCCGGTACAGGCAGATAGTTTTGCAACCTGGGGCCAGTGTCATCTCGTACCTTGGCATGCTGAAGGCGTTTCTGGGACGAGACCCGAGCCCTGATGCATTCATTCAGATGCTCAGAGCCGAAGTCAAAAGCGACTGAGCGACAGTGCTCTCGCTGCTATTAATTCGAGATTTGGTACGATGGACGGGCGCGGGCGAGGGGCTTGTGCAAGACAACTTCAACTTCCAGCCAGCATTCATCCGTAAGATGTTGTCGCATTGAACCAACAGAAGTGGAACCTCTGGCGTTGTGGTCTACCTTGTGGCGCCAATAGCGCATGGATTGGAGGTTTCTCTTAACACCCCAGGACGACACCAATATGAAGCAGCTCACTGCCAAGGTGGACAACGCTAGCATTCCGCAGCACGTATTTTGGATATAAGTCTTACGGATTATGTCACAGGAGTAATAAGTGCGCGTGAAAAAAAAAAAAAACCTCACCACGAGTGAATTATTCAAAAGGCGTGGTATAAAAGTGCTTGATATGAGACCCGCCGTCGCAGAGTATAAGACACAACTGTTGTCACTCGCTGCAATATGAACAACTAGGGGGCGTCGTGCGCGCAGCCTTTTGTTTCCTCTCTCCCCTTGCTTTCAAAAATGACGCTCGTCGGCTGTCAGATTCGGTGTCCAGCTTCATCTCACCAGACCATCCTCCGTCTTCCCCACGACTTCAATTCAACGTATTCGTGCCCATCTGGCAGCATGAGCCGGCCACTAACAACTGAAATCCAACAGTCTCCCTTCAGATATTCCACCACTGATGCGGCCCTGCACATGACCTCGGCCGCCCTTTCCTTGATCATGTGTCACTTCCATTGATGCCGTCGTCCACAACCACTCCTCTCGGTGGAACTTCTGCCCGCAGACGAGGCCGTCAAACTCGACAATCGCGGCCTCATTGACAGAATTTGGTACCGCTGCAGGACAGCACTTCCTGTTTGGAACACCTCTGCTTCCCCATGTAACAGAGATACCAGGGCTGGAATTTGCTCCCTTCGTAAGCTCAAGGGCACAACGCTGTACATAGAGACAGACTTTGTGAAGGCACTGATATCCCAACGCCAGAGGTCATGGAGGACACAAAGCTGCGCACAGCGGCAAGCTTCTGTAGGGCGATGATATACAAACGCCAGGAGCCAACGCCACAAACAACCGGGTTTTCTGTCGAGGTTTTCTGTCCGGTCTCTTTCCCTTTGGGCCATGGGCTGCAACAGTCTGGTGGCGACACGTGAGCGAGGAGTGGCAGATCCAGCGACTGAGGCTGCGACAGGGCCAACAGCTGAACAAGATTGTCGAACTTGTGTGCCACGACGGGCACCGGGAGTTGGCGAATCGGTAACACTGGCCGGGCGACTCGCAGGCGATCCATGAGTGTTTCGAGCAGGTGCTGCGCGGGCACTTCCGCCACGCGCCGGGATATGAGCACGACGGCTCGGGGTTGCGGTAGGACGACGGGCAGACTTCCCGACACGCTTGGGTGTTTCCTCAACATGAATTCCTTTGTCTCGCTCGCGTGTCGCCACTGGTCGCCACTGTTGCAGCCCATGGTCCAAAGGGAAAGAGACCAGCTGTTGCGAACGCAGCTGCGTGAAGTAGACATTGCAGACAGACCAGGGGCGGGTCGTTTTACCGCCCCGACCAGCCATCAAAGGCCGAACGAGGGGAGAACCGACGGTTTTACCGCCCCGACCAGCCATCGCCGATAAGACAGCTGGTCGAGGGTGATGTGTTGTGATTCGTGAAGTTTTTGGATGCCAAAGGCCCACCCATCTACGCAGCATACATGTAGCCGTCCTTGAGGAGAAAGGAGACCATGGGCGAACGTAAAAGAGGTCGATTGGCCAGTGACCCGGGTTCGAGAACAACTGGGACGGGAGATGCCCCGGCTGCGGGATGCGGATCACGGGGTCCCCTGCCAGCCGACGGGGAGAGTGCCTCTTGAGAGCGAGAGCACTTGGTAGCGTTGCTGGAAGAGGCAGGTCCCTGGTAGACCGACGTACGGCATAGGAGTCTCGAGAGGACTCCCGGACGGGCGACGATATTGATTCCTAGGGATCAACCACGTAAAAAGCTTATGCCAGAGCCAGTCCTTGCCTGTTTGGCCATGGAACAGATCGAGTGGCTGGGCAGTGGGCGGTCGTGTCTGTGGTGATGTGTTGGACTGAGGGCGAAGGGCAAGAGCGAAAACACCAGACCGCGGTGAGGCTGCTCGGTGCTACTCAGCCTGGTCGCGAGGCTGATATGAAAGTCGATACCCCTTGTCATGACCGCGGGGATACCCATCGTCTATCACTCCGTGGCGCCGCCGTCTTTGGCGCAGACTCGGCCTGCCCCTGATGCAATAAATAGTTAGCCAGATAATCAGGTTGCGTCAGAGAGAACGAGGACGTACCATATAGTGTGCAGGTAGTTGCTACTCCGAGCCGCGAGGTGCGCTGTAACTGTAGAAGACGGCTCCAATTGGAGTCGCTGGTCATTCCAGTCAGCTCAAGTTGCAACACTTAGAGGCTTTGGTGGAGAGAACAAACCAGACCTCTAGCCGTATCTGTAGAGTTGCTGGAAGGCCGTTTATTGTCATGTCGGGGACGTATTTCCCCATCGGTCGAATTCGAGAAATCTGGGGCAAGAAGCCCAAGATGAAGATGGCAGAGAGGCAAGGAGCCGTCAAGTCTGCTGTCCGGGACTTTCTGGCTCTAGTCAAACGAGACGAGTGCTGCGTCGAGTGACTGGATGTGGTCTGATTGACGGTGAGGAATAGCCGAGTTGAAGTATCAAATCGATGGGTGGTTGTTGACAGGATGTGAAAAAGGCCGAGATAAAATGCGCGAGCCGCTGGAGCATGAGAGTCCGTAGTGAGCCCCTCTCGACTTATGTTCACAAAGACCGGCCTCGCCAATACCACAACCAACGACCGAGCTCGACTGTTTCATATGGTCCGACCCCAAAATCGAATGGGGATATCAGAGGACCGCCGTGGCAGGAGTCGACAATTTCGTACTCTCTGATCCTCGTGTTGAAATCAGAGAACGGTGCGTCTCGGAGACAAGTTGGTCCTGGCTGCCTTGAAAAGCTGACGGTCAGTTGAGATATGCCAGAGGACTTGCTACATGTAGTGGCTGGTCATGTCGGTGAAAAGCATCCCGGAGAGGGACTAGGTGGTAAAGAGGAGCTATTGGAAGGAATAGAAAGATAAGTGAAAGCGGACGAGTCAACAGTAGTTTGGGCAGTGAACAAGGATATTGTGGATAAAAGAGACCAGAGAAATAGAACGTACCTGATCCCTGTATAATCCAGTGCTTGTAGGGCTGCCTCTGAAACGTGTTAGATAACGTAGAACCGTCCCCAGACGTGTATCTGAAGTAGGTGTCGTCTCTCATGCCTATTACCTCGCCTGAGTATTTGTCGCCACATGTGTGATAACAGGGAACTGATGAAGAGCCGCGCTGCACGATGAGGGGTATTCTCCGGTTGGTGTGTACTCCATAGCAAGGTAATTTGCAAGGATCCAAGAGGGAGTGGGTAGGCCAAGTGATGGCCAACATTAATGACGGTAGATGGCTGGCAGTTTCACATGACAATGGCAAGGGCAGGGAGGGTCAAGAGCGATGATCCATGAGGAACATCAAGTGGGAAGGACGTGATTAGATAGAGCAGAAGTCTAAGGGAAGAGTTTGGTACTCATAAGAAGAGGTGGCAAGTGCATTGCGTGAAGGTTGGGTGCACTGGAAGAGGTGTCGAGTGGGACTGGAGAGAAACGTCTCAAGTGTGTGTGCGTTTGTGTGGTCAAACCCCCCAAAGAGGCTCGAAGCAAGAGTAGAAAGACAAGAGAGGGTGTTCCAAGCTTACCTTTACTGTATGGCATGTCATAACGCTGAGTGCCCTTGGTAAGATAGGAATGTCTGGTGTGTCTGTATGGAAAGAAAGTGATGAGAGAAGGAAGAAGTTCGAGGTGGGAGAGGAGGGGAAGAGAGGGAGTTTATATAGTTCCTCAGGCACAGCGAATCAAGAAGGCCTCCAGGCAGGCCCGTAAAGCAGAGGTGACGCAGTGCTCCCCGAGGCAGCAGCGCCAGATTAGACTGGGCAGGGGGCACAATGGGTCGGCGACCGGCAGTGACTGACCGCCATGGACGGCTGCAGTAACCAGACCCTTGGTGCACCTCTCTTATTTTCTGAACGAGAAGAAGTGAATCAACGGTACTCGCGTACGCACAAGCTGTGAATGGTGCTGGCACAGGTGCAGTGACAATAGGAGGAGAGGTGGCGGACTGGAGCACATGAAGCGATGGATCACGCACAGACACGACAATGGCCGCCATATATACAAGCAAGCGCAGCCGCAATAGCATTCTGGTACTCTACTGCCAGTTGGAATCATGAAATGATCTTGGTGTTGCATTCAGGGGCTTGTGTTGGCCAGTCGGTGGTTGGAGTGCCACCACGACGGGGAGGCACATTTTCACAAGCACTCCACAGGAGCTTCAACAATAGACTCCAAAATCTAATGGAAATCAGCCTCAAATTGCCTCACCGCGTCAACGGAGGTCTGGTGACAGCAACGAGAGCGGTTGGCCAATAGCGTGACCCCGTAGCCGAGGAGCAGTGGCCCCCCTGCTCGAGAGACTTGGCGACTGGTTAGTTTTCGTGGGGCTTTCCAGGCCCCCTTGGTCCGCTGGATAGCGTCATGCGGCCAGACTTCGAGCTTGGCGGCCCCGAATCAGTGACTGTGCCTGGTTCCTGAGGCGGCCATGGTTGATCCTGGGCCAGATGAGGGCTGGTCGGGAGCGGAGTGATCTGGGGGGCCGCCGGAAAACTACACGTGCCTCGCCTCCCCCTCAACCTTCCTCAATTTTCTTTCTTTCTTCTTCATACTCATCGGGCCGTGCACCCAAGTGTAGTTGGAACCTGGTAGAAGAAGGGATTGGCCTTTTGGTCCCTCTGCCAAGAAAGACAACAAAGGTCGCTGCAGGTCGAAAGCCTTGCGTTGTAAATGGTCCCAACCGGCAATTCCTGCTCTTCAATTTTTGGAGTCCTACAGTCTTTTTCATTGAGAACAGGGTTCATACTCTGGCTTGAAGAGAAGAAGAAGAAGAAGAAGAAGAAGGTGGTGGTGGTGCCTGGACGTTGTGGCTCTCCCGTATCCAAGGATGCCATGTTGGTATTGATGATTCTCTCTGTTACGACGATTTACGTGGCGTAGAGACGTTGATGCTGGTAGTCTGTCACCAGATAAGATGACTCGAGAGCAATCCTGCAGAGACTTTCTTGAAGCTGGTCGCTCTACAATATTTGACGTTTGGTCAGGGAATGGGCCGTTCTCGCCTTGTTCCTTTGCGTTCAATATTCTTTGTACCCCCATCCTCCTAGTTGTGTTTTTGTGCCTGCCACGAACAAAGCGCGTCGAAAGCTCCAGGCAAGACCCCTACTCCTACATTCGGCTGCTTCAAAGATGGCAGTCTCTCAAAGGCAAGTTCTCGCAGGAAAGAACCACATCTGACATCGTACTGGCCTTAGCTGACGGCTTCTCGCTACCAAACATTTAGCCCCCCGCCGATTCGCATTCGTCCTTGTCCCAATCTCGAACGATAAACAACGCCACCCGAACGCTATATGGAGTGTATGACAACCAAAACTACTATATAAACGATCTTTTTGCGTCCCCTGTGCCGTATGGACGTTCGCGAGGATCGTGTTTCTCTTGGAAGACCAGACGACCAGACCCTTTTGGCAGCGCAGCAGCGGGCAGCGGGCAGAGAATTGCGACAGATCTCGCCAGATTGTCAATGCAATTCGCATCACGACGTAGAGAATGTATTGGTAGACACATCGGAAATTACGAGAGTCGATTCCATAATATTTAGATTCTAACCCTGAAGAATACATCGAGTGCGGCGCTGTTCGTTCCGTGGGCCGAACACAAGGCTTGCTTGAACGCAACCATCACAAAGGCCAGGGTGACCGACGTGCGATGACCTGGACGGTGTACTCGTTGACTAAGTTCTTCAGTTCCATACGGTCATTAAGAAGCATCTGAATAGGTCGTTATTATTGTGGTGGATTTTACGGTTGCGGCGATGTGCAGCGCTCCAAAGCAAGGGTATAATTGTTCCGCAGCGCAGCGTCAGAGCAGACTTTTAGCTAGAAAGAGTCTCAAACAGTGGGAAACATTATAATACGTGATAAAATGCCGAATTTGTTCTACGTAGACCTTTGACCAACTCTAGCCATTGTTGGATGTCGGGTAGGATTTTAGTCTTGTCAGCCTCCTGTTTACCGCGTCCTCAAGCTGTGGTCCACCATCCACCGTTGACGCATGCGTCTGGAAGCAAGGGACGCTGAGGAAGGCGAGAGGGGAATGCTGCGAGCCTACGTGCACCAAGTTCGCGTGGAAAGGCGAAGTCTACGACACGATGCAGTGCCAGGACGTTGTCATCTACGCGGGAGGCGCGAGGAGCATCGATGTCAAGGCCATAATAGAGTTTCGTCTGCTTAACGAGCGCCTGCTGCCAATACAGAGGGAGGACGGGTTGAGCCAGGCAGGCGGCGTGCTTCCGGCGATCGGTGATGACACCGCCGATGACATTCAGAACGACCTGAGGAGATTCAGTTTCCTCCGAGATAGCGTAACCAGAAATTGGCCTCAACGGGAAAGAACTTTATAATGAGGAGGACCAACGGGAATGAAGCACTCCGCAAGCGGTTCATAGACGAAACAAGTCGACTGGTGTCGAGACAGGTAACGTCGTAGCGATCTACGGTTAGGCTTGCATCGTCTTGACGTTTCTTGGACATGGCAAAATAACGCCATTTTATTACCGCCGGCCCCGGCAGTCGCAGTGGTGAGTGATCTGCAGGTGATCTCTCTACGTGGAAGTTTCAGACTAGGCAAGCTGCAACGTCAAAATTAGGAATCGGCGATGTCAATGCAGAGACGTTAGGAGCTGCCCAGAACGAGCCCGTATCTATCGGCTCGCTTCACATGGTCGGCGGATAGCTTCGGTTGCGACTGGGACGGGAGAGGAGACAGAATAGGAGCTTGGCTAGTCGCTAGCTCTGTAGATGACGTTCTGAGAAATAGGGGAGGGTTTCGTCAGATTTGCTCAGCAGGTGTTGGACTGGGGGTTGGAAAACTGCGATGAAATCTATCAGAATGAGGCCAACGTGACGAACTGTAACGCGGCGACGGAAACGCGGCGACAGACATCCGCCATACGAGCTTTCAATCTTGCATGATATGGAAGGACTGTATGTCAAGATCAAGAGAATAGTGTCGGTAAAGAAGAGAATAGAATTCTGAAGTGGAAAAAAGCAAGGTGATCGAGCCTCAAGTACCTAGCGAAGCCGCACCTCCATCACGTTAGTAGATGGCTCGTGCGTAGCCACTCCCGCAGCTTGACAATCCTGGTAGGCCTCCGTAGGATGGACCGACACGACAACCAACAGGACACGACAACAACGTGCAAGGGAAAAGTTCCCGGTGGTGACAGTACAGAGCGAACAGATTTCATCTTGAACCGTATGTGCTAACACCACTGGAATTGCGATTTCCAGAGTTCGGAATTCCGCTGGGCCTCATATAACGACGTCTTTGCCCTTAACAACCGACGTTGTTTCTTTTTGACTACGGTGAATCTGAAAATGACGACGATGTACCTGTTCTGTCCTATGAATGGACGGGGGAGTCTCTGTGAGGCCCTATTCAACCTGATGATCGGTTTATCTAATTAATAAATGGTATAGAAAACCACTACCACAACTAGCCAAAGACCGAAAGATCCAGACCAAGCTCAAAAACGGTTCCCTTACCCCGCAACCATCGAAACGTGAGAGGCCTCCGATTCGAGAGATTGTACAATCGAGACTCTACCGCAAGGCAGACATCCCGCCCTCTGAACTGGATCATATGAGGGAACATCTGGAAGCTTTGCAGTGGCTCAAAGCTCATGTCAAGCCTGGATTGTGGCAGACATTTGTGGCTGAGGTCAATAGGTACCGACCTTGTGGTGCTTCAGAAATTGAAGAATAATCCGCTCTACTAGGAAGATGAGGGAGGTAGTTATTCATAGCTCACGACTTCTTTATGCTCCAAGTCTGGTCGATCCTCCATTTTGATCTCAGCCTGCAGCTCGTCCAACGCCCTCTGCTGGTTGGGTCGCTGGTGCCGCCGGGGCTGACGGGGAGCGCCAGGGCCCGATCGCCAAAGGTACCTATCGGGGTGGGCCCTGGCCATGGAGCGCTTGCAAATTGACCTCAAAGGGGCACCCCTTCCTCCAAAAATGGAGGTCACGACATCCAATAACGGAGGCACATTTGCAGCGAACCTGTACTTTTGTTGTAAAGGTATACTTGCAATCTTCTAGCAGCTGGTCGTTGGCACCGAAGAGATGCTGGGGGAAGATGGACCAGCCATCTGTCAAGACGGAGTAAATCTGGATATCGTTAGAGAAGGAAGCGCAGTTGGATAGCGTTAGAGAAGAGCAGTTGGCTGGCGTGTGCAGTGTAGGATGTGTCATACTAGCTGGCTCAGGAACAGACACCAGCCGGGAAGGACTAGTTGGTTTCCTTGTTTCCGCTGAGTAAGCTCGGGTGGTTGTGGGATCCCAGGGGGTAAAACGCGTCAGAACCGTAGAAATCATCATCGACGGGTCGAAAGGAGAAACCTAAGTCAATTATCTTGATGCGACAATGACTGACGGGTACGGTGCACTTAGTGTAGTGACCATGTGTTGGGTGATTTCTGTACGTTTGCTTAAAGGATCTCGTCTCCCTTTTAGGTGGGTTTTTGTTTGCTGTCGGTTCAAAAGGCTCTCTTTAAAACTGAGCGTAAGCTGCGAGACATGGCGATGATTGTTCACCATACCCATGCCATTGCTGTCGGCGTCAAGTGGGTGGGGAGACGGGCTCTGTCTGCGAGCTGCGTGCGCAGCACTCACAGCCTACTTTTGGCGGCTCCATCTGCAGTGCTGCCACCGGGGCTGGAATGTGCATAGGCCATGAAAAGGAGGTCATGGCTGCAAGATCCCCCGACGCGTGTGTCAACAACCGCAAAGCTGCATCAAGTAGCAAACTGACCCCAATCACCCCAGTTAAACGGCAGTCCAATGTCGAGATTAGCCTCGAGAGCGTCCTCTACAGCGTTTAGGTTGAAGTTGGGATCGATGTGGCCAAACAAATCCTGTTCCGAGACGGCGTCAATTAGCGAGAAATCCACGGCGTTGTCCATGCCAACCGCGGAGCCCATTGCCGCTGGATTGCCAACTGCCATCTCGGGCTGGCGTGGCAGGCCGCTTGCTTGGCCAGCTGGCGCCGATCTGGACTCTGCATCCGGCGGCAGGGGGGTCGCTTCTCGCGTCAAGGTTGTTGCCGCCCTCTCCATCTCCTTGAGCACTCTTTCGCCCAGCCCAGCTACAACGTTTGCACTCCAGAAGTAGTCGCCGAATTTCCTAAGAAGTTCGCAGTTGCGCTTGAACGAGTTCATTGACCTCGCGCGGAACATTGGCAGTCGGCTGTGTCTCATCTTGCGGTACTCGACGCTCAATGCCAGGGAAACCGCGTAGGGAACAAAAGGCATGGGGCTGAGGTGGTCCCTCGGGACGGCACAGGCGATGCGCTCGGCAGCGAGGGATCGACGAGCATTGGCTGACGGCGGGGGCAATGTCGAAGCAGCTGAGACTGTCCCGGGCCGGGGGAGCCGGCATGAGAGAATGATGACTGCATGATAAAAGGTCTCGATCGTTGCTGTCATTTAAGTCAGGACAGAGCCGAACATGGTTAGTGGCGGTGGACGAACCGATAAGAGGAGATGGGACTTTTAGAGCGTCGGCATTGACAATCATTGCCTCCAGGACAGGCAAGTCGATATATGCAATCTTTTCGAGGCCAGAGGCTTCTGCACTCGGGCCAGGGCGGTACAGTTCGACAACCTGGTCAAGCCACTGAACGACGGACAGGAGTAGGCGGAAGCATGGGGGGCGCTTTCTGATACAGGCCTCGAGATCTGCACCAATGTCTCGTTCGTGGATGAGACAGGGCCGCCCATAGACGGCCGCGTTGATGCGATCAAGGGCCCAGACGGCGCAAAAGAGGTTGTTCAGGTCGTCGCAATTCGGCGCGTCGCACCGCAAAAGGTGTAAGCCGAGGGTCTGTACGTGATGTATAGCTCGGCCACCTAGTTGAGCCGGGAGATCGGCCTCCTCGGCACAGGTGGGCTGTGTGTAGAAGGACAGCATAACGAGCGCCTGGATATGTAGCACCCTGTCGGTGATGATGCTGGTCTCAAGGACAGCTCGGACGGCCGAGGAGAGCGACTGGGAAAAATCTTGAGGGCTGAGCAGGTCCGAGCCTCGGTTCTGAAGATGAAGAAACTCGGCCATCTCTGGATCGGTACCGGCTGCCAGACACACAAGCTGGCGAAGCACGACAGTGCATGGATCGTCCAGGCTGCCGCCGAGGGCCGCCGAGGGGATGACGGGGAAGAGGGGGTGGATCTTCTGGAGAAAGATGGCCTTTAGCCTGGCGAAGCCCTCGTCGGGAGGCAGGCATGATAGGCAGTGCTCCCTGACAAAGGGGAGCAGAAAGCGATCCATAATGGGCGGCGGCCGAGAGGTGATGAACTGCGACAGCTGTCCGGTGCTGCCCGTGGCGGCGGATGAGAGCCATATGCCCACGTCACCTTTCTGGGACCGTTGTGTGGCCAGGGCGGAGGCCGTGGCTTCCAAGAACATGCCCTCCGGGTTCAAGTCGCCGACGAAGCGGGACGACTGCGTTTCCACGTCACCACTCTGCGATGGCCTGTGAAGCCTCGCCATGGGGCCGCCATAAGGAAGGCCCGGCGGGTTGTTGGCATCGGCATCCTCAGGGGCGAGGACAGCCGGGGGGGCCCGGGGCGTCGGGATCGACGGGACGGTTGCGAGCCTGTCGTGTTAGCAAGACGTAGAACAGACGGCCCGCTGAGCAGTGGGCGGCGTACGATGATTGAGAGGGCGATGAGTCGAGCCCACGGTGATCGTCGGCCGCGGTTGGGTCCTCGGCGGCGTCCCCGGCGTGGATGCATCGCCTCTGCAGCAACCCAATCAGCACCGCGCAACGGCGGGAGGTCGGCCATCAAGCATCACGCACCTTCTTGCGCCGACACGCGGCACAAGCCTGCTGGACCTGCTTGCGCTTCACGGGCAGGCCGCCACGGGAGGGATCAGACGCCACAAACTTGACTTTTCTCGCCGGCGGCGCGGCGGGCGCGGGCGCGGGCGTGGGCGTGGACATGGCGGCATTCTAGGGCGCGTTCTCTAGCGATTGATGCGTCGCGCCGTGGCCAAGTCGCACGTTGGTCCAGGTCAGCGCCGCGCTGCGATGTGACGCGCGGGCCGATATCCGCGAGGTGAGCTGGTGGCTGGTTCAGACATGAGCGCAGCTACTTGACCAGAATTAGTCATCGCCGCACTGAGAAACGCAAGTCGGTCACCAAACTAATACCTACTTCCTGGAGTTGATCGACTGTGCTGCTCTCGGGCATCTGCTTGCGCCAGGTTGCGCGCTTGCTGCGCTCGCCTGTTCGCACCTCTCACCTTCACCGCCACCAATCACGTGTGAGCGAGCCAACGACGTTGACTCTTGACTCGCATCCTGTCCACAGCTCAGGATACAAATCTTGGCGGCTGATACGAATTGCCCCGTGCCATTGGTCCCTGCGTCTGCCGCTTTTAGTCGCGCACAATCACAGTGCACAATCACACCACGAGCCACTTATGGATCCCTTCCCTGAGAGCATCCGTGACAGGTTCGTCGCGGACCCCGAGCGACACAGCAAGGACGACAAAGACGCCTGGCCAAGGCTTGCAAACTTGAATCGCTGCACAAGCCGTTTACCCTGTCGCACGGCCCACCCCCCAGTCCACTCTCCAGGCTCCATCCATCACTTGAACTCAAGCAACGTCGCAAAGGCCATGCTGGCAAAGCCATGGCCGGCCATACACGCTGCGCTATTTCGCCATGTTGCCATACTCGTGTCTCGTGAAAGCTTAAAGGCCTTGCATTCCGCGTAGAGCAGCAAGGACTGCTTCTGGTGCCGCGGCTGGCCGCCCTCTCATACACTTCATGTTGGCGCGTTGCTCGAAGCGGTACGCAATCACGCGTTTATCATAGCCTGCCTCGCTCGGGATACACAGCAGACGTCATGCTCTGGTCACAAGAGTCTGCGCCTTGCGTGCGACAAGTACCGTCGCCGCAGCCCTTGTTTGCCACGCCCGCCACGACGTCCCGAGACTCCCACCACCGCAACCCCGAAAAGCGGCGATACTCGACAGCCCAGCCTACGCCGTCGGGCTCTTTTTGGATACACGACCACTCTGATGGGTCGAATCATGGCGACGGGCCACTGAGACACGTCCTCGCCGGCCAACATTGTGCGCCGCTAAGCCGGTCGGTGACCAGGCGCAAGCTCGTCATCATAGGCAGCGTTGTCCTCGTCCTCGTCATCATCGGCGCCACTGTCGGGGGCGTACTGGGATCAAAAGCAGCTGCAAGCGGGGCGCCGCCTGACCCCACGGGTCCCGGTAGTCCTGGGTCTCCCAGTGAGCCTGCCGCCGAGGTGTTTGTCAACAACGGCTCTCAGCTTGCAACTTGGTTCACGGCCAAGCCCCCCGTTGCCGGCGATCAACGGTCCCTAATGAACCAGTTCCTCATCTTTCAAGATACCATGGGGGACCTTGTCGTTTCCGAGTGGTACCAGGACAAGCCAGAGTCGTATCGACTTGATCAACACCTGGCGAACCTGCCAAAGCCTCTGCTCGGCTCCCAGATTCGGCCGGTGTCATTCGGGAAGGGCGACGACTTGCACGTCTTCTACCTCGACGACAACCAGCTCTTGAGGCACATTGTCCGCGTTACCGGGCAGGATAGCCAGGTACAGTGGAAGCTCGACCCGGCTTTCTCGGCGAACGGCACACAGCAGCACGTAGCTTCTGGGTCTCTCCTCTCCGCCGCTGTATTCCCACTAATGGACAACGGAACCAGCGACGGCCTCTTGGGAGTAGTCTACTGGAACGGTGGCAAGCAGAACACGTTTACTCTTCTGACTACCCCAAACCCAGATGCGAACAGTACCTGGTCCTCCATCGAAGTCCCCATACATTCGGATCCAGACCAAGAGGCACAGGAGCTCCAAGCGGGCTCCACTGGAGTTTTAACGCTGCCGCTCGTCACCAACGTACTCGGCGGGGATACTCCTCATGGGAAACTTGAGCCAGGGGCGCGGATGATTTGGGACCTTTCCAACAAGAACCACCCTACGAGTCTTGGCTTTGTCGATTGCGTATTTGGGCGCCCAGATCTAGAGAAGCGCTGCTGGCCCGCAAACATTACGTGGCAAGGTGTGTAAACCGCCTGCACACGGGTGTCCAGTGATATCTGACCCCAACTCGCAGATAACACGACGCACAGCCGTCTCCTCTCAGCGCCCAAGCCCCTCCAGATATCCAAGATCGACATCCAGCAGAACCAGTGGGGTGTGCCTGGAAGCTATTTGCTGGCAACCCTCGACGGCGCTGGGCAATACATGGAGAGCTTTTGGAACGGAAACAATTGTACAGGATCCGCAGTGCTCTCAGGAGCGAATATGCTGGTGCCCAGCTCCGCGGTCGTTGATAAGTACAAATTTGGCAGCTTCGATAACACAAAGAAAGGTTTGATTTTCGCTGCGCCAAACGGAACGCTGCTAGAAGTTGGGAGGGAGTGCGCGTGGTGGATCGGGTCGTGCGGGCAGACGAAGGTCTGGTCGCTTGTCGGATCGTTGCATGCTATGATTCTCATGTTTAATGGAGTCTAATACTGCTTGTACATTTACATGGGCCTCGAAGGTGACTGAGTTGTGGCGCCAACCCGAGTCCAGCGATGCATATCAGCACCCGATTTTTGTACTCTCCTCCCTTGTTTGTTTGATACCAGGTTTGACTTTGAATCGAGCATAGAATCGTATGATTAACTCCCAAAGTTAAGATACCGTCTTGTGGAACAAGGAGAGGTGACGCTGGACATTTGCCTTGTGGGTGACGTGACCCTCCTACGCTCCACGTCACCCGACGTTCCAGCATCCGCAGGCGGCAATATCCGGCAATCGACACAAACAACGAGTGCGCAGCTGATCAAGCATTCCCATTTCGCAATCAGTGGCAAGCCTTGAATCACTCCGTGATATGTTGCATGACCGGAGTCCATGTCAACCAGTTCCGAAGCAGTCAGCACGTTCATTTGATCACAGCGGCATTCCCAAACAAGTATATAAAAAGCGCGAGCCTCTCTCCAGAGAGATGCCGATCTCCTTGCAGATTATTTTCATTGGCACCTCTCAATATGCCCGTCGACGTTCCCTGGCTGCTGCGCCAGGAGAACCTGCAGAATAACGGCGGCGAGCCCTCCGCGTGGAGTCCGCCGCCTCCAAACTATCGGAAAGCCCCGATGCAGAACCAGGAAACCGTCCATAACCATTATTATCCGGCAGAGCAGAAGCCTGTCCGATGGTACCGCCGCAAGCGCTGGTTCTGGACGGTGGTTGCAGCAGTTGCGTTCGTGGTGGTTGCCATCGCGATAGTCCTGGGCGTGGTGCTCAAACTGGAGCTCAAGAAGGATAAGGGACAGGGTTCTGAAGCGACTACTGACTCTTCTAGCACTTTAACACAGTCGGCCACCGAAAGCACCACTTTGTCGACCTTTGCATCCACGTCTTTGAGCACAACGTCGGGCAGCTCAACTGCTTCACTATCATCCACGTCCTCTAGGTCTAGCTCTGAAACGGTACCAACTCACTCACCTCCGTCATCCAGCGACGCTGTACTAGGGTTTCTGACCTCATTTTTGGCAACTTATACTGGACTTTCACGCCCGTCATCTACTTCCACGACGTCAGTCACAAGCTCTTCATCCTCATCCTCATCAACATCCTGGTCCTCACCAACATCCTCATCCTCATCCGCATCAACGTCAACTTTATCCTCGTCAACAAGCACGAAAGCAGCCGAGCCGAGTTCTGCATCATTCAAGCTCTCGGGGAAATCTCAGTTGGCTTCCGCGTATGTCAGCAACGAAAAGCCGAGGCTGCATCGCCGGCTCCTGGTCTGGCAAGACGACAAGAGCGATCTCATCGCCACGGAATGGTCCGGCAGTGGCAAAGTCCACTATCGGATCAGGGACAAGCTTGTGTCAGGGATCCCTCAGGCAAAGCACGGTACTCCGTTGGCAGTGGCTTCCAGCGGCTCCGACACCATTCACATCTTCTTCCTGGACACCAAGGACACAATCACGCACCTGTACGAGACGGCCGTGGGCGACTGGAAGACGGGCACAGTACAAAGCAAAGGCGACCCCATCGTCGCTGCGAGATTCTCCGCGCTATCGGCTGCGCTGCACCAAAGCACGAAGGATACTCAGCTGTTGGTGGTGGCCTACGAGGGCGCTGAGCAGAAGCTGCGCCTCGCCGTGAACCATGAGCCCAAGGAAGAGACCGAGTGGCACGTGGTTGATATCACGACTCTGCGGAAACCTGTACCCGGACAGTTGGATACGCCCTGTTTCTCCTTGGCTGGCGTTTGGCAGAAGCCTTTCGGCGATCGAAGGTTGCTGATGGCTGTCTTGGACGATGACGGGGTCGTCGCTTGGGAGTGCTCAGTGGACTTCTTTGAGCCACCCGCGACCCGAATCGATTGCCAGCAGCTGAACGATACCTTTCAAGGTACGTGGTTCTTGTGCAGAGAGAGCGTCGATTGTGAGAAACTGAAACCAGCGTAGATGACGAAGGCAAAGGCATCACGGCGTCTCCGCCTCCGCAACAGCTGGGCTGGATACGTCTCAGGGACGCCAGCGACACCAAGAGCACCGGCGTTGGGTACGACTTCAGTCTCCTCTGCCTCGATGCAGACGGCATTGTCCAAGAGAGCCACGTCGCGGCCGGCGCGGCTCGAAAAGGCGGACCAGGACTCGACACGAAGACGGCCGTGCGGGCGATGTCGACCACGAATGAGGCGATTCTGTTTGCGGCGTCGGGGGAGAGCCTGTACGCTTATCGCATGGACAAGGACAGTTGGAAATGGAGTCTGGAGGGGTCGCCGCTGTCAACGTGATTGCGGAGTCGTTGGCAGCAACTTTGAACGACTTGCCGCCGTGTGCAAGTGGGAAGGGTAGTGGTGAAGCAGCTGGAGCGAAGGCGCTTAACCAACGACGTGGAGTCTCATTTGTACGAGTACTTGGACAGTTGGAGAGCATGTCCGAAAGAGAGCGTTAACATGCCGAGAACACGACACCTGATCGAGTCAGCTGAAGACTTGTTGCTGGTCAACGCTGTTTGTGCGGGCCTAGTCTGGGTAGAGGCCAAGGCCCGCCGTGAACTTCTGCGCGACATTCACAGGTCCAGATTCACGGTGCCAGAGCACAGGGAGTCAGTGACACGTTCCAGGGTGTGGCGGACCCTGGTTCAGCGCGAAACGGTTGGCTGCCGCGTGCCGAGAATCGCGGAGCCGAGCCCCCGACGTGGCCGGGCGCTAGACCGCAACAGGAAATAAGTAAACAAGGCGCCGACCGACACGTTCTCGCGGACGGTTGCTCCTTTGTTGATCTGCTCGTGGAATACATCTCCGCGCTGTTCTAGCACTCATTGCCTCTGTCAAGTTCCTTCAAGCGAGTCCTCGTCTAAAGTTGGCTCCTGTGGTGCACCTGCTGTGTCGAGCGCAGCGCAATGGAAAATCTCGACGTCCCAATCGCCGTCCGGCGGCCTCGTCGCAGCAACGTCGGCGTCGCAGGTCAAGCAGATACAAAGCCAACTCCAAAGACGCCTCGCAGGCAGAAAAAGGCCGTTCGCTTCTCAGACCCCGGCCCAGCGTTGGCAAACAGCATTGGGCCTTCCAGCGGCTTGACGCCCATGATTCGGCGCACATCCATCGCCACCCCGAGACGTCGCCGCGCCGCGACACCCGCCAGGGCATCCAGAAGCGGGACGCCCGCCGCCCAGGGCTCAGCGCGACTCTCCAATGCTCAGCTCTCCGCTCAGGCCCTCCACCAAACAGCGGACGGCCGGATTGAGCGTCGGGTCCGTCGCAGCAGCCTCCGCGAGCTGCTGAACAAGCTCGAGCAGCAGAGGAAGCGCAGCGCCAAGCTCGCGCAGAGCGAAATCGGCCACCTCAGGTCCGAGGTCAAGGCCCGGGACAGGGAGATCTACGAGCTGCAAAACGCCACCGTGGTCATCGACACCGAGCGCATATGGGACCTGGAGCAGCAGATTCAGAGCCTCAAGGACGAGCTCGACAAGCGGTCGGCAATGACGCCTCGGAGCCAGACCCGGAGCTACGACTGGACGCTGGCGGCGCGGGATCCGTTTGCGGACGACTACACGGACATGGACCTCTCGCCGGACGAAGACCACTTTGGCGACGCGACCATGGCGCACTTCGCCACGAGCACGCCGTCCAAGGCGAGGTCCTCGTTTCCGACGCCTCCTGCCACGAGCCCTCCCATGCCCGCCTCGCCGTGCTCGCGAGCTCATGTACCGGCACCGAGGTCTCACGCCGGCGCCCAGGTGTGCTTCCCGGACCCGGCGAAGCAGCAGCTGGAGGAGGAGCTGGCGTCTTTGCGGTTCGAGGTTTGCAAGCTGACGACGACGCTGGACTCGTATAAGGGACTAAGTGGACGCATCGCCCACCGCCTTCTCTCAGTCGCTCCAGAATCCGCCGAGGACTCGGTCCAAGCCTCTCCCCTCGAGGCTTTGGAGCGTCGAGTCGAGGTTCTCGTGCAAACAATGTCTGACCGGACCGTTGCCCTCACGCAGCTCAACTCATCCATCGCCGACTTGGGCTTCCCCGGCAATGACGCCGGCGAGATGATCACGTCCCTCGCCTCTGGTTTCCGCGCCGCGCGACTGGAGCTCGAGTACCTGACTCCCGGAGAGCTTGCCTTGCCTCTCACGTCCCACGGCGCTGAAGTCCTGGACCTGCTGCTGGCCCGCTTGCGCGTCCTGGCCAAGAAATCCCAGGAAGATGAGGCCACCATCGACGAGTATCACGAGATCGAGCAGTCTCTGCGCAGGCAGCTCGATGCCAGGGTGTCAGTCATGGACGGTCTCAAGGCCGAAATGTCCAAGGCCGAGAGGCTGATGAACGAGAAGAACGTCAAGATCCAGGAGCTGCAGATTGGCAACGACAGGCTCAAGGGCGCGGTGGACGGGTACATCCGCGACATC
This sequence comes from Tolypocladium guangdongense, assembly GCA_022114105.1. Taxonomy (NCBI): domain Eukaryota; kingdom Fungi; phylum Ascomycota; class Sordariomycetes; order Hypocreales; family Ophiocordycipitaceae; genus Tolypocladium; species Tolypocladium guangdongense. The sequence goes on along the minus strand of NRQP01000001.1, from coordinate 1,633,765 downwards.
TCGGAGCTCGAGAAGCTCGTCGAGCGGCTGGACCAAGACGGCAAAGACGCCGCGGCAGCGCACCAAACCCAGGAGCAGTCACACCGCGACGCCCTGGCGACCAAGGACGCCAGCATAGGCGAGCTGGAGGCGAAGCTCGCCGACGCGATGCGCCGCACGACGGGCCTGCAGCAGGAAATCAGCGACGTCCAGGACAGCACGACGCGGCACGTCGTGTCCCTGAACAAGAAGCACGGCGCGGCGCTGGCCCTCCGCGATGCGCGGGTGCTCGAGCTGCGCGGCGAGCTCGACCGCGTCAACGAGTCGCTGCGCGCCGCGCACGAGACCATCCGCGTGCTGCGCGTCGAGAACGGCGGCCTGGCGACGCAGCTGGCCGACGACAGACACAAGGCCAAGACGGCCATGGATGCGATGAACGAGGAGCTGCAGCGGGTGCTGCAGATGAGCCAGACGTTCCTCAGCAGCCCCCCGGGCTGTGCGGAGCGCGACGACGACACGGGGTACGGGGGCTCCAGCTCGCCGGTGAGGGCGACGCCGGTGAGGCGGCCGGGGGGGTACCTCGCGGGCGACCTGGCGAGGAGGGGCAGCAAGAAGATGCGGCGGCGATATGACAGCGGCATGGGGCTGTTGGAGGAGGATGAGGTTGACATTTGATGCTGGTACGGCGTACTGTGCAAGACACTGGCGTTGGGGTCTTGTCTCGCTCTCTTATGTTTTCCTTTGTCATGCTGAGGATTGGCTCTCACGTGCCGTCCTTTCGAGTCAATTGAAACACTATTCTGCCACAGCCCGCCGGCGCGTAGTCCCCGTTGAGCCAGCGCCGCCTCGCCCTCGGCCGTGGACTGCCCGTGGCCGACTCAGCCGACGAGCATGTCGATGCACTCGTGCGGCTGCATCTGGCCGAGGTGGAAGCCGAGCGAGAGGACATGCGCCAGAACAGCGTCCCGATGCGGTCCTCGGGCGAGACGAATAATAAGTAGAAGTCGCCGCGCTGCCAGAAGATCAGCTCCCAGTATATGGCCCAGCCCTCGACGAAGAAGTGAACAGCTGCAGGCGATGGCCCGGGATCAGCTCGTGAAAGGCCGTGGCACGCGGGAAGTGCCGGTTGTTCGACCTTGTTCCTCTTGCAGCCTCCATGCCTGGCTTCGGAATGCATGTCAGAGGCTGCAGCAATGCATCGACAAGGGGTTGGCCGGAGACCGATTGCGAGAGACTCTAGGTACTTATTTTCGTCCTAAATTTACACTTATTGGAGAGTACTGGCTTGTACCGCGCTAGGGATTTCTGTCCTGGGTGTATCTCCGAGCTCCGGTCTAGTAACGCCGACACAGCGCCCTGGAATCACTCATAAGCACGCCTCGAGTCCATCATCAGCAATCCCAACTCGCCTGGCCATGGACAGGTCCAACAGCAGCCCAGGCTAAGCAAATGTCGCCGCCCTTCTTCCGCGCCGCGGCCCTCCGGAGCCCCCTCCGGACCGCCCTGCACCAACGCCTGCACCCGCTCCGCCTCCAGTCATCAAAGGCCAGCAAGGCGCCGGCTGCCAAGGCGGGCCCCGTCTCCGGAGGAGCAGCGGCCCCCGGTGCCGCGCCACGGGCCGTCCCTTTCCGGCAGCGCCTCGGGCCCGTGACCTGGGCCGTCGAGGCGTACGGCCGGTCGCAGCGCCAGCGGCCATACACGACGCAGGTCGTGGGCGCCTTCTTCATTTACCTCTTCGCCGACCTGAGTGCCCAGCGCATCGGCGGCCGTGAGTACGATCCAGCGCGGACGGGGCGCTCGCTGCTCATTGGGCTGGTCGCGGCGATACCCTTCTACAAGTGGTACGTTCGACCCTGTCCATGGCCCGTCTCCTTATCCGTGTCGGTTGCTCACCCTTGTAGGTTCGTCTTCCTCGCCCGCAACTTCAACTACACCTCGCGCGTGCGCTCCATCGCCACCAAAGTCTTCATGAACCAGCTCTTCTTCACGCCCGCCTTCAACACCTACTTCTTCGGCTCCCAGGCTCTCCTCGCCGGCGAGGGCCTCGCCGCCGCTGCCGAGCGCGTGCGCGACACCGTCCCCACCAGCTGGCTCAACTCGTTCAAGGTGTGGCCCGCCGTCGTCGTCTTGAGCTTCACCCTCCTGCCCATGGAGTACCGGAACATCTTCTCGGGCTTCGTCGCCGTCGGCTGGCAGACGTACCTGAGCTACCTGAATAAGCAGGCCGAGCTGGAGGAGCAGGCGAGGATGGTGGCCGTGACGGCTGAGGCGAGGAGCCAGACTACGGCTGTTGCATCATAGACTCCTGTTACTACAATTTTCTCAGTGAAAACTCATATTTAGATTGGCACTGGTGTGGGAAGGGATTTACTTTAGACGTTATAGAGGTGACTTGTAGATCCGGGAGCATGCCCCATCAATGTCTTCAACATTTCAATACGCAGCGCAGGGACAGCAACCAACGTTAGCCATGACATTAAGTTGCCGAATTTCAGCCATCATCGCCGACATTCCACCTACGGCATCATTCATCTTCTGTCACATCCCCAACCCCCCCCCCCCCTCCCCTACCCGGTCATCCCTATGCCATCATAGCTCCCGAAGCTTGACATAGCAATTCTTCGGCAGATTCACCATCCTCTCCGTAATCTCCCACCCACTCAGCGGCTCCTCGACCGGCTCAAACGCAAAGTTCCACAGCAGCAGCGTTGCCGTCGTCTTCAGCTGCATCTCCGCCTGCCTCATGCCGAAGCACTTCCGCGGCCCGCTCGAGAACGCAAGGTTCGGCCCGGCCTGCGGGTTGAACACGGCAACCTCTTCCCCGACGGCGTTGGGCTCGTACTTGAGCCAGCGCTCGGGCTTGTACTCGCCGATGTCGTCGCCCCAGGCTGGGACACGGTCTTTGGCGCTTCGGCACGCTTCGGAGCGGAGCGACTCGGGGATCGGCAGGGCCGGCTCCGTAATCGAGGGTCCCTTCAGGGAAATTAATATGTCTGTGCCTTCTGGTATCGGGTATCCCAGAATGTGAGTATCACAGGTTGCTTTTCGGACAATTAGGGTTACCACAGAGGCAGTCCGGAGGGATTCCTCCAAGACGGCATCCAGGTACGGAATCGACGCAGAGGATATTTCCTGCGTTGTCGGCCAGCGGCCTTCGGCGCAAGCAGCGAGATGAGCGTCCAACAGGGCTTGTCGAAGACGAAGCTGCACCTCTTGATGATGGGCCATATGCTTGACCCACCAAGCAAGGACCGTAGCAGTGGTATCGTTGCCGGCGAGCAGATACCCCAGAACCTATCCGCATTAGCAACGCACAGAAAAGGGCAAATACGCCGCAAAGGAGGGCTGCATACCTCGTCCCGAATCGCGGGAGAGTAAAAGTCGGGCTCTCGACCCATCTTGCTCGCCGCCATGTTCTCCCGCCAGAGCAGCTGGTCCAGCGCGTTCTCCGGCACGTGCTTCTCCCCCAACAGGGTGCGCCTGTGCAAGCTCCTCGCCGTCTGCCGCCGCAGGAGAGACCGTCTGTGCCAGTGCGCTTGGGCATGCTTCGGTTTGAGCAACGCCAGCCACTGCGCCAGCGCCGGGAAGGGACTGCCTTGCGCAATGGCCACCATCTCGGGTATGTCGCGCAGGCCCTCGATCTCAGGGTCTTCCGGGGCGGCGGGGAAGACGGCCGGCTCGTTTGGCGCGCGGCAAGCATCGGGGTCGAAGCGTCGGGCGTAGAGGATATCCGTTGTGAGGGCAGCCTTTGACACTTCCATGCCGAATGCGACGCTTGATATCATATCTAGCGTGGCGAGATACAGGTCATGGGTGGCGGAGAATGATCTTCCCCGTGCTTTGGACAGCTTCAACTTCCACAGGCCCACCAGGAGAGCAACTCTGTCGTAGACACGGGGCGCGGCAACCTGCACAACCATTAGCATGCGTGCGGCGAGTTGAGCCTTGATATATGTAGATGGTCATACCTCTTTCAAGAACGAAGGCGTCATCAAGTCCCTCAGCAGCTCGCGGTGACACCGGAACCGAGGGTCGCTGGACTGCATCGTAAAGTGAAAGTTGGGAGCAGTAATACCAACGCACTCCCTGTTCCGGGGTCCGCGGTCAAACTCCTTGGTCCGACGGGAGCAAATATCCACTGCGGTGCGATAGTCTGAGACAATGACGGTCGGTCTGCGGAATGGTAACAAGAAGGCCTGAGAGATCGGGGCGCCGTGCTCGCGGGGTTGGCTCGATATCCACTGCCGTCGATATAGAGACTGTCGAATCTCCGGCAAGTCGCCGAAGAGACGCTTCGATGAGTCCTTGTTGTAGGGAATCCCCGGTAACGGCTTGGGCAAGGCCGAGACATAGAGGTAGCAAAGGAAGCTGGCGACGATCCAGAGCACCACCAAGGGCAGGAGGAACCCCATCTCGAAGGACTTGTCCGCACTAGCTCCTTGAATATCGTGGTGGCAACTCGGCAACTGAGGGAAACCGAAGCAGGCAGCCGTCAGAATGGTAAGGCCGGCCTTGAACTTGTGCTTGCTGTACCACGTACCGCCATGCCAACGTGTAGATATATCAGCGCCGGGCGGCAACCCAGCAAGAATGTCTGATGAGGCGCGGCAAGGGGGCCAGGCGGACAATGGCAGCTTCGCCATTTCTAGCGCAGCACGGGAATACCCAAGGGCATTATCAAGCGCCATTTTGTGCCTATGTGAGGGCCAGGTTCTGTCATACGCACACGCGCCACCCGGGCCTGAGTCTGGCCATTGCTGGAGATCCCACATTATCGTGAATCGGCCCCCGGATCGTGGGGCTCTGGCAGGCAGGCTGGGCAGGGCACTTTATTGATGACGGAGTGGCAGTCCGCGGCCATCGACACCGGGCGATATCCGCCAGCAAGCCAGGCCCGCGTGCTGGTGGACGGCGGGCGGTTCGGCTCGCCATGACGCCGTCGAGGGAAAGCCCAGACAGATCTCAACCCGTACCTCCGTACCCCTGTGCGCAATCACCGATGCCCGACCAACAAACATCTCTTGCATTCGCGGGGAGGGGGGGCCAGATCCAGTCGCGACGGGACGAAGGAGCCTCGATGGGCAGAGCTGCCGTTGGTCATCGTCTTTGTTTGAGGTGGCATCTGCTGCAGTGGCACGTCTCTCGGTCGAGTGGGACCGGGCGGAAGGGGGCTCAACGCCGCGAAGCCCGCCGACTGGTCGGCTGGAAGCGACAGGGAAGTTGGCGATGGCCTCTTAACACCGAATGGGGCGCGGCCGGCACTGGGCATGACTAGGCCAACATACCGTGTCCGCACAGTCCGCCGAGATGTATGCACGGTATGTTGGTTCGTCAGCTTCCTTTTCTTGTTGTTGCTTCTTCAATAGCTCAATATTGATTGGTGTCGTGGCGATGCATCGCCCTTGCACAAGAGCGACAAACCGACGGGCGAAGCACGGGTGGTTGTGGGTTGTTACGAATTACTAACTAGCAGTTAAAATTTGGATTGTCATGTGCTCCTCGCGACGCAGTTGTCTCTCATCCATGTATTACACAGACACACATCAGAGACACAAAATGACACTCTGCACCACCTCATTGTTGAGGGCGGACGAACATCAGGGCCAAGAGCAACGGGCTGTCCTTGGGAGTGTATTCAAAGAGGGAGAGAGACAAAGCGTCTGCCTACCCTTCTGAGTAGTAAATCCGTCAAACAAAAATTCCTTGCCAAGGCAACAGAAGTTGAAAATTAGGGGGAAAACGCGGGGGCTGACTGACGCGCATGAACGACGATCTGAACCTGCGGATCAGATCGTCGCCTAATCTCTGTACACGAACAAGCCCCTTGCCGCAGTAGCGAAGAAGACAAATAAGACTAAAGCGAGTCCAGGCCTCATTGTAAAAATACGAAAAATAGTTCTTAATGAAGAATGGAAGCTACTACAGTTTAATTGCGTGATTTAGTTACGGAGCGTATTAAGACGATGACGTTAATATGAGCTGCCTTCGTACTTCGTAGTGTACAGGTGGGGGGGGCCAGCTCTCCTCGAAATCTGCTGTTGGTCGGCGACACACCTCGACCAAAACCCAACAGCCAAGAAACCTTCTGTTGGGTTCAGACGGACCTGAGTTCGTATTCGACAGTGTTTCCGCGCTCGCACACCTGGGCAACGATTCGGTGCCGTGCCAGCTTCGGCTGCCGACGCAGTTGTTGAGCCACCGCCGTTTGATGCGCCTCATCCCGCACCCAGATCCGACGACGCGTCGCGCTCGAAGCTGTTAGACTTTATCCTCGCATGCACCCTACGGTCCAGGCCTCGCAGCGCGGAACTTCATCCCCGTGTGGACGGCTGAGGAGCCGCCAAGCGGGCCATGGCGAAACCATGTTGCGCATTGTGTCGCAATGTGCCAGCTGTGCATGGATACGAAATACTCCAGCAGTTTTCAAAGATGCCTTGAAGCTGGGAGCATCGGTATCCGGTGCAGAAGCTGGCTTCGGGCATGCGCCTCCTCGGAAGATGCGTACTCGTACTTGCACATATCACCTGGACCGGCGTTCCTCGTCTCGGCACAGCAGCGTCGGCTCTCTCCAGCCCTGCCAATTGGGCAAGTTGACCATCACCCGCCTCTCTCCCAGAGGAAGAATGACCTCGATTCCACGCTCAGCCCACAGCGGTGCCCAGGAACCGTTCATCTCCAGCGTTACTCCTGCTGGGTGTGGTGTGGCTGGGCAGCCATGATGCGATAATCAACGACCACTCTCACCATGCCACCCGCCGCCGCCTTGCTCCCGGGACTGATGCCGTCGTCTTCCAACCACCAGTCCTTCGTCTTGAACCCTGCTGGCCCATCATATACTTGTCGGGCCAACGACATGGGGAAGATCTCGACACCGCGCCTGTCATCCTCCGCCGCGTACGGAAATTTGGGGTTAAGTTCGCCGACGCCTGTCGTCGCATAGACCGGCACCGCCGAACCGATTCTTGCAAGAACTCTGATTGAGCGATTGACATCTGCCATAGTGCTATTACAGTATGCCACCTGCCAACTTCAAGACCTTGGCACGGCGTGTTTGTGTTCAAGAAACCACAGTCGTACGTAGGGTCCGGGCATAGACACACACCGTGGACAACGAGTTTCTCATATACTCCGCGCACTACGAGAGCGTCTCCAAGCCAATACTAGTCTGTGCCCCTTTGATGGATTGCTTCCATACTTCTGGGTCATTCTCCAGCGCTGCGGTGGCTTGGCCGTGTGGGACTCCAACGCAAGAGAATAAAGGTATGGAACGAGCTCAAACCGGCGACGAATGGCGTCTCCAACGAGCGACAGCAAGTCCATTTCCAAGGATAAACACTACGCTCAGCAGTATGGTGTCCCGTCGGGACGTTGTGTTACAGTTTATGACGAATCTCGGACTGTAGACTGCCAGTTGAACCTAGCGGGCAAACAGCTGACGACCGGGTCTTGCACCGCACGACCCTCGAAAAGAATTCAAACTGTTCACGATTCCTCTCGGCCGTAGACTCTAGCTTGAGCGCAAAGATATGGGGCTTCTCGACGACAGGGACGTAACCGCAAGGTATCCTTTCATTCTGGCCAGGCATCGTCGGCTGGCGTTGATGCAGCAGAGAAGGGAGAGCAACAGAAGGAATACGTGGCAGAGAAAGGTTGAAGTAGCCTGCTGATACCTGAGGGATTAGCGGTCCGGGGAAGTGTGTCGAACGAGTGTTTCCAAATAATCTGCTTCGGGCATGAAATATCGAGGGCGTCGACAAGACGGACATAATTATTTGCGAGTCCAGCCGGCTCTCGAAACGTGGGACGTGTCGCAGAGATAAGGTGTTGGTTCCAGCGGCGAGAACACGACGCCACACAGGATGGTCGTACCGACTGTCAACAGGATGCATTGTGCCCTGCCTCCCATGACGGCCGCAGGGGTATTGCCGCCACCTCCCATCACGTGTCATGACAACAACGCGTCGAAGGAGGTCATCCCAGCCGCCGCGAGGGGCATATTTGACGATATCAACCGCCATGCTGAGCAGGAAACACTGGCAATGCGCGGTCCTTTTCGTCAGGAGCCTTGTCAGCGGCGGTCCTCGACACGGCATCGCGATTGCTGGCGCCTGGTGTTGCAAGGAGGCGTCGTGGGATGGAGTTAATGCTCCCGTCATGACGCAATAGGATTGGATTGTGTTGGCCTTCCAGGTTTGCTGCCTGGACGGGACGGGTCGTTGGGTTGCTTTTAGCGGTGTGCACGGCTAAGGTATTCCAGGGCCCTGGCCCACGGCGATGTCACTGTCGCTGGCCGACCTCGCCGAGGCATCAAGCTTCCAGTTTCCAACGCCACAACCGCATCGTCGCGTCGCGCCGCGTTCTCAAACTCTCGCCAGGTGCGGCGGTGTCCATGCAGCCGCAAGGCTGGGCCTTAAGAGCCATGGAGTTCGGCGCCATGTTCAAGAGACTCTTTGCAACGCCGCAAGGGCCTGCATCGTCGTCCTCGTACCAACCGCTGAACCAGGTCGATCCCACGAGCAGAAACCACGAGGACACCATGAGGCTGTCGCAGGAGGACAACGCAACGGAGCGGGAAACGCACCGGGATGCGGCGGCCATGATGCTCATCAGACTCGGCCGATCTCCCGACGAGCGCATCTCCGTCTCCCCAGCCGACGACGCCCGCATCCTCCGCCGCATCGACATCGCCCTCCTCCCCCTCATGCTGTCCGTCTACTTCCTCCAGGCCCTCGACAAGGCAACGCTCTCCTATGCGTCCATATTCGGGCTCATCGACGATACGGATTTGGTTGGCGATCGGTTTTCTTGGCTCGGGAGCATCGTCTTTCTGGCGCAGCTCATCATGCAACTGCCCATCTCCCTCGCGCTGGTCAAGCTGCCCATTGGCAAGTTTACGAGCGCCATGGTGCTCGCTTGGGGTGTCGCACTGACGGGCATGACTTGGGCGCACAACTTTCGCCAGCTCATGGTCGCTCGGTTCTTCCTGGGAGCCTTTGAGGCGAGCGTCGGACCGAGCTTTGTTGCCATTACACAGATGTGGTGGAGGCGAAGGTAAGCAGCGCCGAGAGAGTATATATGAAGGAAGACTAACGTTTTACTAGAGAGCAGACAATGAGAATTGGCTCATGGTACTGTATGAACGGACTCACTTGGGTGGTATGTTGATGCAATGCCCAACTATGAGATGCCGCCAGACGTACTAATATGCCACAGTTTGGCAGCCTTATTACATATGGCCTCGCCAGCGTAGAGTCTCATATGAGGCCGTATCAGGTAAGCTAATGGTGGTGAGACGCCCATCCAACTGAGACCAATGTGGCTGAACGATAGAACAGATCATCTTCCTCTTCTTTGGCGTCATTACCATCGCTGTGGCTGGAGTCATGTTCTTCTGGATGCCCGATTCTCCAACCGAGGCCAAGTTCCTCGACGACCATGACAAGGTACTTGCCATTGAGCGCTTGCGTAACAACCAAATGGGCGTCATGTCGCGTGAGTGGAGATATTTGCACTTCGTCGAAGCACTACGCGATCCAAAGTCGTGGCTCTGGTTTGCCATGATCCTCTGCATCTCGGTGCCTTCCAACGGTATCTCTACATTTGGGCCGCTCATCATCCAGTCCTTTGTCTCGGATCCGTTCCACACAATGTTGTTCAACGTCCCGATCGGCTTCTCCCACGTCATCGCCGTCTCTGCGAGCGCCTACCTGTCCATGAAATGGAAACTGAAGGGGCCGGTTATTTTACTACTTTGCATACCACCCATCATCGGCCTCTCTATCCTGCTATACTTTCCTCACGACGCCGCGCACCGGGGCGTTCTACTCGCCGGTTACTTTTGTCTATCCACGTTCACCGGGATCAGTAAGTCTCGCGCTGTCGCCCTTTGCGCTCCGACACTGACCATTCCCAGCACCTCTCATCTACTCTTGGTCATCTCAGAACACTGCTGGCGACACGAAGCGCAAGACAACATCAGCGCTGGTCTTTATCGGCGCCTCCGCGGGCAACGTTGTCGGTCCTCTCTTGTTCAGACCAGACGAGGCGCCTGCGTACTCGAGGGGCCTTCGTGCCAACCTTGTCCTCTTCATTACAGTCACGATTTTCGTGGGCATTACCACGCTTTATCTTAGACGGCTCAATCGCAAGCAGAGCCAACGCAGGGTCGCTTTGGGGAAGAGCGCAGTAATCGCGGACTTGAGTCTTGAGACGGCTGAAGAGGTGGAACGAATGGAAGAGCTGGCGCGAGTGATGCAGCAAGGCGGCCGCAGACAGTCCAGTGGAGACATTGACGACAGCTCGCCCGACAATAATGAAGGCTGCTTGATGCAGCAAAAGGGAGACGAGGGCAACAAGTCATTCGCAGACGTGACGGACTTGGACAACGAGGATTTTGTTTTCGTATATTAAAGAGTCCACAAAGGCTTATGGCCGTTTATACTTAGTAATACCCAGCCGTTGTCATGATTCTCTTCACTTTTGATCCAATACTTTTGGGGAGATTGCTCCGCGTACTGAACGTATCACGACACCACGGTTGACGACGAACTGCCAATATTAGCTGTCTAAGGAAAAGGTGAATCTTCCCAAAACTCCCTCCTATAAAGTCGGCCTCTGAGCCCGCACGCTTTCCTTCTGGATCCCCGTCTCCACATAATACAGTCTACATGTGCTAATGTCGCTCTTTTCAAGTCCACGGTGCAGTATCTCTTGCAAAAGACATCAAAACGAAGGTCCTCGCTGTCACTTGGACCATGCTGGTCCTGGCCATGCAAGCTCAGGCCCCTCCCCACTACTAAGTTCTTCCAGTCGTTGGCCTTGAAGACGCTTCGTGAGAGACTCCATCGCCAGAGCTATGGACGCAGAGGGTCCGGCCGCGGCCAGTGACCTGTTGAAGCGGGAGAAGCACTGCCTCTGGATATTCTGCTTTTGCATTACCCATTGCGATTAAGGCCACAAAGCAAGCTTGATTGCTGCAATGGCCGAAAAGAGGATGATGTTGCATTGAAGGGCCTGGGACAGCCTGCATTCATGGGCGGTCAGATTCAGTCGGACCAAGTTATACAGACGTACTCGGTAGTAATTCCATTATGTTTGATCGATGTCCATTATAAGTTCTGATGGAATTCCACTAGCAGATGTGATTCATTGTTGCGCTGTGGCGGATAAACGACTGCACGGCGTGGATGCAGCGATGTTCCAAACTTACAGGTCCCTTACCTCACCTAGAAGCTGCGGAGCTTAGCGGCCAACTGCGCTGGAACTTGCCCGGCAGGGCTCCATCAGGTAAGGTACCCATCCAGCTGGCCAGCTTGTTGATTCAACACAGCCGTACACTCGTGCCGATCCTTCTTACTATCATATGTTCGGGTGTGCGAAGGCTCCAGCTTTGTGCCTCGCAGAGATTGTAATGTATTGTAAGGTAGCCAACTAGAAATCGCGTTCTGAGAGGTACCCTGAATACCTTAAGACTCGTAAGGTAGAATCTTTGTGTGACTCGAAGTAATGGAGGGGAACCTTCGCATCCCCACTTGCGTGTTCTCCATTAGGTAAGCCCACCTAGGTACGGAGTAGCTACCCGTTAACCCCGCTGTGGCTGGCAAAAGCGTTGATAGATCGAGCAGCACTGCCTGACCGTGACGACGACGTTGCCAGCTCAGCAGCCCAAGCCCAAGCGTACGAGTTACCAGCCCTCGGCATCGACTTCAGACATTTTGACGGAGTCGGGTGGCTGAAGCACCATCTCGCAAACGCTTCCTTTGTTGGAGACCTGTCGAACGGCACCTGGAGGCTTCCACCTTTGCGTTCTCTCTGATCAAGTATACATACCTGTACCTTAAAGCTCGAGGGTACGCCCCTCCCAACAAATCAACCTCAAGACGGACCCTACACCGCAAGCACAGCGCACGACGCTATCCCTACAAACTAGGCTCAGCAATTTCGCATCGTTTCTCGGTGTCGCGACACTCTTCGTCTTAGTCTTACCTTTCATTCTTCGAGACATCCATCCTACCAACCACGATATGGGCAGCGGACCTGATGACGGCTACCGATCTGTGGCCTACTTTGTCAACTGGCAAGCATCTACCGTGCCATACTGCTGCACACTTTACTGAAGCTGACTCTTGTCCCACAGGGCCGTCTATGCCCGGCAGCACCGTCCCCAGGACCTCCCCGTTGAGAACCTGACGCACATTCTCTATGCATTTGCCAACGTCCGCAGTGAGAGTGGTGAAGTGTAAGCTCCCACCCCTGAGGACCAGTTCACGGAGTCTGACCTTGGCTCCTCCATTACAGGCACATGACAGACGCTTGGGCCGACACTGACCTTCACTGGGAGGGCGACTCGTGGAATGACACGGGCGACAATCTGTACGGATGCCTCAAGCAGCTCAACCTCCTCAAGAAGCGCAACCGCAACCTCAAGGTCCTCCTCTCCATTGGCGGATGGACCTACAGCTCCAACTTTAAATGCCCCGCCAGCACTCCGCAAGGTCGCGATACCTTCGCCAAGAGCAGCCTCACGCTGCTCAAGAACCTCGGTTTTGACGGCCTAGATATCGACTGGGAGTACCCCCAGAACCCAGAGGAAGCCAAGAATTTTGTGGAGCTTCTTGCAGCAGTCCGCGGGGAGCTGGATGGCTACTCGCAAAGGCTGGGCAAGGACCACCGCTTTGAGCTGACTGTGGCGTGCCCAGCCGGGCCACAGAACTATGAGAAGCTGGACATCCGTGGCATGGACCAATATCTGGACTTTTGGAACTTGATGGCTTACGACTATGCCGGTTCCTGGGATCAGGTCAGCGGCCACCAGGCGAACCTCTATCCGAGCCAGGACAATCCCGCTTCCACGCCATTCTCGACTGCCGCGGCCGTCGACTTTTACACCAGCCTCGGCGTTTCCTCGGGCAAGATTGTTCTCGGGATGCCCCTGTACGGGCGCGCCTTTGAGAACACGGACGGCCTGGGCAAGCCGTACCAAGGCGTTGGCGACGGCAGCTGGGAGCGCGGCGTCTACGACTACAAGAAGCTGCCTCTGGAGGGTGCCGAGGAAGACTACGATGACAAGGCCGCTGCAAGCTACTGCTACAACGCGCAGCAGAAGACGCTTGTGACCTACGACACGCCGCAGATGACCAGGGTCAAGACCGACTTCATCAAGCAGAAGTGTCTGGGCGGTGCCATGTGGTGGGAGAGCAGCGCGGACAAGCCAGGGCAGGACAGCTTGATCGGAACGGCGGTGGAGGGCCTCGGAGGCGTTGGCCAGTTGCTGAAGAAGGACAATTGCATCGAGTATCCATACACCAGGTATGAGAACCTGAAGATGGGATTCCCGAACAACTGAGGGCCGACACATGAGGAAGGCTTAGGTTGCGTCGGTTGTGGGGAACATCAAAAATCGAGTGCAGGGAGTGAATGCGTTTGTTCAAATTGATTCGAATCAGCACTTTAGCTGTGGCTCCTTTTCAGTTATTTGTTCGCCTGACTTTGCCAGTGGTCAAGGATCATTCCATGCCCCGCGCCAGTGTTATCGGCACGTGACCAATCCCACACCCTTTCGGCTGAGATTCGCCAATTGAAGTCGCTTTTGGCAATGCTGGCCCGTGCGCCAGCTCAGAGCCAAAAATTTCAACAGGCAAAAAAGTGCAACGGAAAATCTCCCGTACAATCCACGCGAGACTGCCTCTCGACCCAACACAGCTCGTCTCGACGCCGTGATTCAATCCCATTCAAGCCTCGGTACGACACGGATTGCGGCGAGCCAAGATGTCGCACATCGACTACGCCCTCTTCGAGGCTCCCGTTGGCTATGCCGTCTTCAAGATGGTGCATCAGGCCGATGCGGTTGGCCTCAAGTTGAAGGAAGTCCAGGAGGCTGCGACCGATCTCTCCAAGTTCGGCAAGATGGTCAAGCTGGTTAACTTCACACCTTTCGAGTGCGGCGAGCCCCATTCATTCATTGTGAGAATGTTGCCGAGTTCAAGTACTAACGCTTTGCGACAGTGGACACGCAGACGCCATCAACAACATCAACGAGGTTTCCGAGGGCATCTGCACCGACTTCCTCAAGTCCGTTCTCGAGCTCAATCTCCCCAAGACCAGCGGCAAGAAGAGCAAGGTCATTTTGGGCGTCAGCGAAAAAGGCCTTGCGGGTGCCATCAAGGCCGAGTTCCCAGGATTGGAGTGCGAGACGGCTGATACGTCCGAGATCGTCGCCGACGTCATCCGTGGCATTCGCCTGCACGCGGAGAAGCTCATCGAGGGCTTGAGCTTGGGCGACATCGAGAGGGCGTGTCTGGGCATGGCCCACGCTTACTCCCGCGCCAAGGTCAAGTTCAGCGCCACGAGGAACGACAACCACATCATCCAGGCTAGCGCTATCATCGATTCGCAGGATAAGAGCTTGAACCAGTTCCTCATGCGCGTCAGGGAGTGGTACGGCTGGCACTTCCCTGAACTCGTCAAGATTGTGTCGGACAACCTCACCTACGCCAAGCTCGTCTTGACAATTGGCAACAAGAAGACCCTGAACGACGAGAGACTTCACGACATCGCTGCCGTGGTTGGCGAGGACGGCAACAAGGCGCAGGCCATCATTGATGCCGCTAAGGTCTCCATGGGCACGGACATCTCGGACGAGGATCTCCAGATAATGCTAGGACTCACCCGGAACGTTGTCAAGCAAGCCGAGAACCGACAGACGACCTCCAACTATCTCCAGGACAAGATGAACTCCGTCGCTCCCAACCTACAGGCTCTAATTGGCACTACCGTTGGTGCTCGCCTGATTTCTCAGGCTGGCTCTCTGAACAACTTGGCCAAGAGCCCAGCGTCGACTCTGCAGATTATGGGTGCCGAAAAGGCGCTCTTCCGTGCTCTCAAGAGTAAGAGCAACACGCCCAAGTACGGCATCATCTACCACAGCAGCTACATCGGCCGAGCCTCCCCTCGCGACAAGGGCCGCATCTCGAGATACGTCGCCAACAAGTGCAGTATGGCTTGCCGCATTGACAACTTCTCCACGGAGCCATCGACGCGCTTTGGCGAGGCCTTCAAGGAGCAGGTCAACGACCGCTTGGAGTTCTACTCCACTGGCAAGAAGCCTTCTAAGAATGCGGACGTCATGGTTTGTACCACCAACCCCATGCCATTGTGTACCGGATGCTAACTTTGTTGTAGAAGGCGGTCATTGCCTCCCTAGGCGACGTTGATGGCAAGGACAGTGACGATGAGATGGCTGATGCTCCTGAGCCAGTGTCTGCCAAGAAGGGCAAGAAGGACAAGAAGGACAAGGACAAGAAGGAGAAGAAGGAGAAGAAGGAAAAGTCCAAGGACAAGAAACGCAAACACGATGAGGGGGGGACTGCCACCGTCCGAGTGGACGATGCGGAGAAGAAGAAGAAAAAGAGAAAGTCCAAGGCTGCCGACGACGAATAGAATCCGGACGTTAGTCACAAGGCTTTCGTTTTGAGCTCGTCTTCCGCGCTTGGTGCGGCCCAAAGAAGGCTGCGCAAGGAGCCCAGACTGGAGCTGGAGAGAGGCCAGGTGGGAAGCAGGCGAACCCTCTATTTGAGTTCTGAGCTGTGGAGAGACGATTGGAGGCAGCATCGGCCGCCCTTCGTACTTTTCGGACGCTTCTGGCGAACTGGAAGCCGTTGTGACGGACGCGAGTTCTTTCAGAGGTTGCCATGAGTCGGGGAAGAAGCTGATGATAACCCGTGTGAGATGCAGGGTGATCTAAGGATTTCTTGGTCGGCTGTGTCCTGTAGATTTTTGCTTGAGGGGAGTTTGCAGGATCAGGCTGCGGCGTTTGAGGGCATCAGGCTTGCATTTCTGGTTTGATACATGTATATTTGGAGCCTCCTAGGCAAGTCGAAATATGATCAATGTCACCATTTTCATATTCAAGATTGCTGTGTATGGTGAGAGATTTGCGTTCTTGCTCTGCCAAGAACGATGCAGCAGGAAGCACAACCCACCTCTTGAATGCTTGCGAAGAGCATGGTTGGTCGGAGCACATAATCTGCGGCCCAGCGACCTGCATGTCTATACATCCCGAGTATACATCCCGAGTCTGGACTGATGGCAGTCTATGCTACATCGTGGCTCACGCGGCGACACGGGAGGTGTGATCATCAACGGTGGTCCCAGTCAAGCATTCATTATCCGAAGCCGCCGGATGTGCTCTATGCTACACCAACGCCCTATGTTGCAGTCCATGGTTACCCAGCCGCTCGCCAACTACCCTTCCAAACCAACTCCCATGTCGTGCATTTATTGCTTGTCAAAGACGTAGGTCAGGTGGCAGCGGCCGCAGTACTGGCGGTCGGGCATAGAGGCCATGAAGACACCGGCACCGCACTGCGGAGATATGTTAGCCATACACGTCTTGACCAGGCATCGGAAACCGGTGCAACTCACGGTGTCGCTGGGGCACTCTCGCCGCAATCGCTCAATATTGCCATCCTTGTCCACCTTGTAGTACTTGAGCACAGCCATCTTGGTCTTCTTGCGCTTGTGCTTGATCTTCTTGGGAGTGGTGTACACCTTCTTCTTGCGCTTCTTGCCACCACCACGGAGGCGCAGCACCAGGTGCAGGGTGCTCTCCTTCTGGATGTTGTAGTCGCTTAGAGTGCGGCCATCCTCAAGCTGCTTGCCGGCGAAGATCAGGCGTTGCTGGTCGGGGGGGATGCCTTCCTTGTCCTGGATCTTGGACTTGACATTGTCGATGGTGTCGGAAGACTCCACCTCAAGGGTGATCGTCTTCCCCGTGAGGGTCTTGACGAAAATCTGCATCTTGCCTAGCTTCGAGGGTTAGAGTGCTGGTTCATGGTTGTGGTGCAGCAGCGGCGAGAGAAGAATTTGACGTGGGCATCCGTTCCGCGACGCATCGACCACGAGGATGCGAAACGTCGCGGGCAGCGGGAGAGAGACAAAGACGAATGTTGCGACGGGGAAGAACCTCACGATGGATGCATCATTGATGCTCCTATCGTGAAGAGGCAAACAAAATGCGACATCTTTCAGACGTACCTCGACAATAGACCTATTGCCGTCCTAAGCAATCTTCAGATGTTGCGGTTGATGGAAGAGATCTCGCCAGTGGAGTGGCGGCGCGCTGAGAAATTTCGGCTGGACCGACGAGTTGCGGGCGAGGGTGGGGTCACATGACCTAGGGTTTTCGCTGGCGCTGCCCTCTTGGTGAATTTACCATGCTGTGGGGTACCTCCCATTGAACGAGCCGGCGCGACTTTGCACATCCTCTCAAATCTTGTCGACAACACCGACCTTAGTACGTCTTCCTCTTCGACCCCGTGTCTCTTGTTGCGTGGTATTAACAGCTCGCCGCAGACACCGCCAAGATGGTCAAGAAGAGAAAGAACAAGTACGATCTTCCCTCCAGTCTTCGACACCGCAATTCGCTGTCGCCGACGTCTCCACGAGCCGTCTGCGAAGAGCGATGCGGCCGACAACGATGCACCTCGCAAGGGCCTCTGGCTAACGTACACCTCACAGCGGTCGCAACAAGAAGGGCCGCGGCCACGTCAAGCCCATTCGCTGCAGCAACTGCTCGCGATGCACGCCCAAGGATAAGGCCATCAAGCGGTTCACCATCCGCAACATGGTCGAGTCTGCTGCCATTCGTACGTTTCTCCTCGGTTCTCCTCGCCCTCCGTTGCGCGCTCGTTCTTCGAGGTGATGAGGATTGCACGGAGTCGATTTGAAAATACCTGGACTAACGTCTTCACAGGTGACATCTCGGATGCCTCCGTCTTCTCGGAGTACACCGTACCCAAGATGTACCTGAAGCTGCAGTACTGTGTCTCTTGCGCCATTCATGGCAAGATTGTCCGGTACGTTGTCTTTCCCGGGAGTGTGACAACTGCGCCCTCGGGCGTATGTGCTTCAGATGAGCCTTGGTCGTACTATGGATACACTCCCATATTACGATCTCCGATCGTCTGCTTGGCCGGTACGTGGAACACATTTGCTGACAGCAACTCACAGTGTCCGATCCCGCGTGGGCCGCCGCAACCGTGCTCCCCCGCCCCGTGTCCGCTACAACAAGGACGGCAAGAAGATCGTCCCCACCACCCCCAAGGTTTAAGCGGGTATGATGATTGGGACGGAGTCTGGTTACGGTTACATCTGCATTCAAAATGGGATTTAGGTGAAGAACTGGTATTGAGAATCGAGGAGATTCCAGATCAATCGGACTACGTCTTATCGTCACATGGGGCGCGTTCGTGTTGTAGATGTGCCTGGTGTTCGGCATTGCGTACGTGTGGTCCCGAGGAAGGCGTATCTTGCTCCTGAGACATATTCTTTCGTAGAGGCATCGCAGCAAAGTAAGCCTTGTATGAGCCTGGGCGCCCAATACTTGCCCGCGAACTCGGACAGGTGACCGTATCACGTACTTGGTGCAGTGACTCGAGGCTGGCGCTTCCCGACGATGCATACTCCAATCACTCATTTTCGCGCTTCATAAGAGTTGTTACAGGAATTCTTGTGATGAATTTGTTTGTTTAACCTGTCGTGTGTTGTCATGCTCCATTACATCCATCGTCCTGATTCCCAATCACCTACAGACCGGTTTTAACCAGCATCGTCCCATTCTGCGCACACTCGTAAGGGTCAATGCAAACTCCGCCGCCGCAGCAGCTCCCTGTTAGGCACAGGAAGCCGTCGTGCCCATCCTTGGCGCAATCGCCATCCGATTCGCACTGGCTCACAAAGTTGTCACACTCGGCGTACTCAAAGGCCACTGAGGTGCCAGAGACGGTCTTGCCACAGACACACCCGTTGGCGATGAGAGCGCTTTCTGGATACTCGCACGTGCCGCCTTGGTCGTAGTTGGAGACGCTGCCGTTGGGGCAGCAGGCAATCTTTGACGGGTCCTGGATGGTGATGTTGTACGGCTTGGGGAACTGCGGCGCCCAGTTGAGGGTTGCAATGGCGTCGATACGTGTCACGCCTGCCCGGAGACTCATCTTGAGTGGCAAGTCGGCAGCGTGCAGGTGCTCGCAAATGTCGTCCTCGAAGCTGCGGTACGAGTTGTACGTGTCGATGTACTCTTCGATGGCACTGGCGACGCCCGGTGGCTGCGCCCTGTTCTTGGAGAATGCCTGTTTGAGGGTCTCCCAGAGCTGCTCATATTGCATGACGGCCAGATCGGCCTCTGTCTTTTGCGCGTCGTTGAGGCCCTGGTTGTACAGCTCTGCACGCAAGGACCCGGCGCTGAGGAAGTCCTGGCTTGTTGTCTCGAGAGTGGTGATGACGGTGGAGAGGTCTGGGCACGATCCGCCAAAGGGATGTTCGAAGAGGAACTTGACAATGTCATTCTTGACAGCCGTCTGGCATTTCATCGTGCCCGAGTCGGGGCCGGGGAATGTGCAGTCAAAGACCCATTTGCCAAGGGACTCGTCCACGTCGACGCCGCTGCACTCCGAATCCCCGACCTTGAGGAGGGGGTACTGCCTGACGGACCTTGTTACGGGGTTGTTGCACTGATCCTTCAGATACAGCGTCTGCGTGAACTCCATGTCATCCGTCCTCTCCACCAGTCCGCCCTTGGAGCACACCTCTCCTGAAAGTTGGGCCAGCTGCTTGTACAAGCCTTCAACCGAAATGGACACGTCATATCGACAGCTGTTCGTGGAAAAGTGAATCCCTTGTGCATCCAGCAGCATAGCATTGCCAAGAGAGTCGACGACCGAAATGTGGCTCCGATTGGATACGTCGATGTATTGCGTCCCCTGGGCAGCGTCACGTAGAGTCAAGAAGAGAGGGTCAACCCCGTCAACCGCAAAGTTCACGGACTCAATGTATGGGAACGGGATTGTGACGTTGTGCTTCCGCAAGTCATCGTTGCGGAGCAATGCTCGACGGGCACCTCCATGGACTGGATCCTGGGGCAGGTGATAGCATGTCTCCTGGACGACTGCGCCGGTGCGAGTCACCTGCGTGAAGTTGGCGGCGAGCATCGTGGGGCGTGCGGTTGTTGTGGCGTTGTGAATTAAGGTGGATACGGTAAAGATAGGGGTTTGGATCGTGCTAGTTGTGATGTTCGGAAGAATTGAAGTTGGGACGACTTCGGAAACAGAAGTCGAGACTCTGGCTGACCTCGAGGTTCCGGATCTGGAAGTCCATCCAGTCCCTGGCAATGCGGTTGCGATTGGCACTGACGATGTTGAGTTCCATCCAGTAAAGCTTGCATCAGCCTTTGAGGAGCGGATGTTGGTGGTTGTGAGGCTGAGCCTTGTCGGAAGCGTCGAAGCAGCATACGAAGTGGTCGTCGATGCAGTACTCCAGTTTGAAGACGCAGAGTTGAAAGTGGGCGAGAGGGAAGTTGAGTTGGATGCAGTCGCGCCAGAAGAGGTGGTTGTTGAGTTCCAACGACCGGCGTTAGAGGTCGCTGAGTGCGAGCTTCTGTGAGTTTGCAGGGAGCCATGCGAGCTTGAATGCAAGATCATCGAAGAGGGGTCTGTTGGCCTTGGCGAGCTGACTGAAGGCAGGCTAGACTTGTCGGGGGAGGTCCTGGTCATATTTCCACGTAGAGTAGTTGGCCCAACAACTCTAGAGCTGCTCCACGTATAGGTTGTGTTGTTCTTGGATGAGGAAGTTGAAGCAGCGGAGGAAGTGTACGTGCCGATATTCGAAAAGTGATTTGAAGTAGCAGAAGAGGTGTAGGTAACATTCTTCGAAGAGCGACTTGAGGTGACAGAAGTGTCTGTTTGACTACCAGAAGCGGGATTCGAAGTAACGGATGAATTATAGCTGCGATTGCCAGAAGCGTGGGTCGAAGTCGCGGAAGAAGTGTACGTCTGATTCCCAGATGGTTGGCTTGAAGCAGCCGAAGTGTAGGCTTCAGTCCTAGACGTTTGGCTCGAGGTAACGGAAGAAGTGTCGGACTTATTTCCAGAAGATTGACTCGAGGTAGCGAAAGAAGCTTTGCTAGATGTGCTGTTACGGCCGCAGCTCACCGAAGAGACCGAAGACCCCGAAGTGGCGAATGGCGTGCCAGTGGTAAACTTGGTGGTGGTTGACGTTGCTGATCCTGGCCCGATCGCAGATGTTATGTTTACATCTGTTCCAGTGATAGAGGTAGGTGTTTCAGAGCCAGTTTCCCTGGTGGTAGTTGACGCCGCCCCTGTCGTCTCGGTGCTAGGGAGCTTCGACGTCGACGTAGCCCCCTGTCTACACGAATGGCCCAAAACGCACTTGCACTATCCCCGAGTAAGCCGCAATCCGGCGCATTCAGTGTCTCCCATTCGTATTCGGAGACTTACGTGAGAAGAGATGACAGCCGGGCCATACGTCGCAAACTGCGTCGGCGTAGACGCGCTCTGGCAACAGCCATCCAGCACACTGGAGCAAAACTGCCTACCACTGCGGTGCAGAGACGTGAAGAGCGCGTCGGGGGTGCACGATCCGGAGCTCTGGCTTGCGGGCAGGGCGCAGACTCCGCAGAGAGCGGCGAGGAAGAGAAAGACGCGCATCGTAGACGCTCGGCAAATGCGGAACAAGGGGAGTGTGAAGCAAGACGGGGAAAAGCGTTCTGAAGTTCGTCGGAAAGACGTGAGGGAGGCTCGTTCTCTCATATAGCGGCGTAGAAGGCTGCTTCACCTACGCCGCTCTCGGCTCCGCGGTCAGGTATCGTGGAACGTCGCGTAACATACGCAAGGCATCTGCCGATGGTCGAGGCGAACGAGGTTGGACGCGGAAGCCTCAGCCTGATGAAGAACATGGCCATCCAAGACATAGCCGAGTGTCTGAATACAGACACCGAGCCGGAGAGTATGACATGATCTCGAGGTCGGAAGCCGAGTCGGCGAGTTGGTGACACCCTCTCCACGCGACGGAAGACCAACCGAACTCGAATATCCCACAGCCCCTGAACCGCATGAGAAGAACCGACCTCTTCAAGGTCCTCACCCAGATATCCCCAGCTCGTGCCACAGCGTCCAACGCCACCACTCCCGGTATCACCTCAGCACAACTCAAGCGAACAGGCATCCAGGGCCCCCAGCCCACGACCCGATGTCTAGCCCACAAAGCACGTGTCGCAGACACACACGCGGGGCCATGACGAGGCGTCGAGCATCCCTGGCGCGTCACACCGCGCATACCATGCCTTTGACAGCTGCGGTGCGAGGCAGACGGCGTAAACCGACCCGGCAGTCAGAACCGATGGATCGGCTCGCACGCGGTGCGGCGAATCAGGGGCTTCGCTCGCGGGGAATGATTCGACAAGGCCCGTCCAAGGCTCCTGGCACCAACTCGCCATCAGGGAACGCACATGTATATTTGCCGACATCACGCAGCCGACTGAAAGCATAGCTCGTTTCCATATTCATCCAAAACATCTTGCACGCAATGCCCGAGTCGCCTCCCATCATGGTCATCGAATCCGCCCAAATCAACAATAAACTTCGTCCTGGTCACGTCCATGTACACATCGCAACACATTAGCCCATATCAACTCATCTCAGCGCCAGCGTCGTAGCATGTCCTGTGCCGGCCGGCCGTTGCGGCGGCTGCGGCCGTGAAATAAAGTCCCTGTTCTCAATCGTCACGCTCTTGGTCATATGATTGACCTTGTACACGCCGACGAGGCGCGCCGCAAGCTCAAACATGTTGTTTCGCAGTGAGATAACGATGAACTGGGCGTTTCTGGTCCGCTCCTTGATGTAGTTGGCAACAATCGACACCTAGAAGCGCTTCGCATTAGCAGACATTACCGAGGACGGGGGGGGGGGGGGGGTGGCTCACGTTTCTGAAATCCAGGGCGGCATCAATCTCGTCCATAACATACAGCGGCGTGGGCTTGTAGTGGTGCAGAGCAAACACGAGAGCCAGACTGCTCAGCGTCTTTTCGCCGCCAGACAAGTTGCCAATGTTCTTCCAGCTCTTCTTCGGCGGCATCACACTGAACAGAATGCCCTCGCTAAACGGATCCAGGCTGTCCACCAGTTCCAGCTCTGCGTTGCCGCCCATGGTAATCATCTGGTACATTTCCTTGAGGCGCAGCGAGATGGCGCTGAAGCCCTCCATGAAGCCTTCCAGGCGCAGGCGCCGGAGGTCGTCGCACCGTTTCTTGGCCGAGTCGCGCTGGGCAATGGCCGACTGGAGGTCGGACGAGCGAGCGGCGTGCTCCTCGACTCTGCGCCGGTATTCGGCGAGGACCCCAAGGTCAACATTGACATTCTGAGTCTTTTCCTCCAACGCGGCAATCTCGCCCTTGAGCGTCTCCTTGCTCATATCCGCGAGCTCGTCCGGGGTGTACCTGGGGAGCTCGTGAGGTTGGCTGTATGATTCGGCTCCCAATACTTCTTCCCCTGTTTCTTCCTCTGGCGTGGCGTCTGTCATCTCGGCATCCTCATTCGACGCATCGCTCATGTCGACGTCTTCGTCAGTTGTCGAGGCATCTCCCTGCCTTTCGGTCGTGGCCGGCTTCGGAACTGGGGGAGCTGATTCGCCAATGAGGTCTTCGATGTTTTGGAGGACAAGCTTGGACAGCTTCTCGTTCCAGTAGCGCAGTCGCTTCTGGTTCTCAGCAAGCGCCTTTTGGTTTTCCTCGAGCTTGTTGCGCATTTCGATCTCAACTGCGCGGCTCTCGTTCAGCTCCGACGTCTTTTCGTCCAACTCTTTCTTGAACGCCACGAGCTCCTTCTTCTTAGCAGCAAGGCCCGCCTGCGCCTCTTCGACACGGTTCTTGAGCTCCTCGGCCTTCTCACCTTGGTTGTTGATGTCGACCTCAAGCTTTTCCAGGTCCCGGACAGCCGAGTCCCTCTCCTTGGTAGCCTTGGCCATGTCTTTGGCTAGCTTGACCTTTTGCTTCTCGGCCTTGGCTCTCTGGACCTCGGCGCTGGACATTTCTTCGCCGTGAGACGTGATTCTCTCCTTGAGTCCATCGACCTTGGCCCGCTGAGCCCGCAGCTTCTCACCGCCAACCTCCATGATCTTGTTCTGCAGGGCCTTGATTTCCTCCTCGACACTGGCAGTCTCTCCGTGGAGCTGCTCGATCTCGGCGTTGAGACTGGCCACCTCCTTCTGCAGCGTGGTGATGCGGCTTGAATCCGCGGCAGACGGCTGGTGCTCCCTGCTGACCTCCTTGATGCGTCGTTGGACGTCGGCGAGATTTCGCGTCGCGCTCTCAATCTCCAATCCAATCTTTTGCATTTTGGTGTCGAGGCGCGGGATCTGGTCGTTCAGCTCCCTTAGCCTGCCCTCGCACTCCCGTTGATACTCCTGGAACTCTTGAAACTTGGTTTCCCAGGCGTCTCGGTCATCCTCGAGCTTGGCAACGTTTTCCTTTGTGGTCTCAGCAACAAGTTTGGACGACATGAGACCCTTCTTCACAGTCGAGCCACCGCCAGACATGGTACCAGACTTGTCGATGAGCTCGCCGTCGAGCGTGACGACTCGCCATCTCTTGGCTCCGTACGCAATGCGGTTGGCTTGGGCCAAGTCGGTGGCAACCAGAGTGTCTTGCATGGCGTGGTAGAACGCCGGGCAGAACTTGTCCTCTTTGGCCTTGACCAGGTCAAACAGACGGGGCGCATTCTCTGGAGTCTGGATGGGTGACAGGTCGCGCGCTCGCAGCTTGTCCAGGCATATAAAGTTGCCGCGGCCCAGGTTGTTCTTCCTCAAGTACTCGATGCACTGCTGGCCAGCCTCCACAGTTTCGGTCACAAAGTTGTCCAGAGCAGCACAAGCCGTTGAGACAGCGACATCGTACTTTTGGTCGATGGCTCCGAGGTTTCCCAAGCGGCCATGGAAGCCGTCAATACGACCCGACTCTCTCATGCGCATGAGGGCTGTCAAGACGTTGCCTCGTGTCTGGGTGTTAGCCAGGGTCGAGCGGGCCTCGTCAGCCTTTTGTCGAGCATTCGAGATCTTGGATCGCAGCTTCGGCTCCTGTTCCGAGAGGACTTGCAGTTCAGAAGTCATCTTGTCGGCCTCCTTTGTCAACTGCTCCTTTTCCGCCTCGCATGCCTTGAGCTCATTGACCTTGGCGGCCTTGCCCTCTTCGATGGAAGCCACCTTGGTCTCTAGCTCCTCGAGCGCAACAGCCCCAGCGTTCGCCTTTTCCTGGAGGATATTCATCTCGCTCTCTGCCACGGCAATGGCGGATTGCTTCTGGTTGATCTTCTCCATCCAAGGCTCCAGCGTCTTTTGCTTGACCGCAATCTGGTCCGAGAACGCTTGGGTCTTCCCCTTAAGGCCATCTCGAATCTTGGCAAGCTCGGCCTCTTCGGACTTGACTTGCTCCTCCAGATCCGCCACCTCCTGCGTCCGAGTCTCAAGGTCCTGGCTGCATTGCTCGATGGTCTGGTCTGCCTCGGTGGTCGAGTTTTCCGCGTTGATTATTGTCTTCTCGAGCTTCTTTCTCTTGTCTTCCAAGAACTTGCGCTTCTCGTCAAACTTGACTCGCTCCTGGTCGAATTTTGCCATTTCCTTGACCAAGCCCTGTGTCTGCTTCTCCTCCGTCTCAAACTCCTTGCTGCCCTTAGAATACTGTTTCTCGAGGTCTTTGATGAACTGCTCGCTGCCGTGGTGTTTCTCGAGTTCCTCGTCGAGTTGAGCTTGCATCTGATTCGTGGCCTCTTCCGTAACGGCAACATTATCGTTGCACTCGTGAATGAACAGTTGGTACAGAGCAGACTGCTTCATCGCCAACTCATTCTCGTCTCGGATGTAGGCGAGGGCGTTTTCCTTTTTGTCCTCCAAGCTGTGCTTTTCTTTCTCGACATGTTGGACTCGGCCGCTCTTTTCCATGCAGATTTCGTTGAGTGTTTCGACCTCTGTGGCAGCCTCGTCGATGGGCGTCTTGTATTTGGAGGTTCCGATAATGTCCTCGAGATACTCGAGGAGACCGTCCTCGTGCTCGTTTCCAGCCTTTGCCTTCATCTGAGCAATCGACTCCACCTCTCCTTGGAGAATCAAGAATCGCTTGTGATCGAGGTCGACGCCGCGGTCGCGCAGGAGCGTGGTGACTGTTGTGAAGTTTGATTCCTTGTTGTTGATGTAGTACTTGCTCGAGTTATTTCGGAACGCTTTTCGAGAAATGACAAGTGCGGAGTCTGGGACAACTTCGTGGCCACCACCAGGCTGAGGCTGTTAGCAGAGGAGTAAACCCGGAGGCGTTGGTCAACGTACCTGGTCAATTACTTCCTGGAAATGGACTTCAACCTCGCAAAACTCCAAGTTCGGATACTGAACCGAGTTGTGGATCAGAGCTGAGATTTTGCCCTGTCGCATCTTGCTAGCTCGGAATCCGAAAACAAAAAGCAGAGAATCGATGACGTTGGACTTGCCAGAGCCATTGGGCCCGACGACGGAGGAGAAAGAGGCATGGAACGGGCCAACCTCTTGACGTCCAGCGTAACTCTTGAAGTTGTTGAGGATGAGATAGGTGAGCACAATCCGGGACTTGGGTGTGGTCGTCTCCTCGACGAACGGTATGGTGACTGTCCGCTGCTTGAGAACAATGTCGATTGGCCTGTCCATAAGCGTATCGAACGGCTTGATCGGCTTGATCGGCTCGATAGGCTCGATAGGCTTGATCGGCTTGATCGTAGCCTGCGTGTCATCTGGGTTTTGTGTAGTATTCACGCTAGAAACGGTGATGTCTGCCAGGGGTGAGCCATGCAGCTGGGTCGCATCTGGCGACAATGACGGCTTGGGCGTTGGCGGCGCGACGCTCTTGCGCTTGCGTGGCGAGGACTTGTTTGGGGGATCCTCAGGGTCCAGCTTTATCGTCTGATCGGCATCGAACACTTCGCTGGGCTCAGTGGCCACCGCAGGGGCTGGGGTTGAAGTCGGAGCCTTCTTGGGTCGTCCACGACCACGGGTTGCTGCAGGAGCAGCTGCTGGTGCAATCGACCTCCGGCTCTGCGTCTGCCGCCGCGGGCTCTTTGTGGTCTCTGGCGCAAAGTCCTCCTCATCGTCAGCGGGGATCTTGGTGGTGTTTGCGATCTCGTCGTCGTCGGAATCGATGATGGCCGTTCGCCTGGTCGCGGCACGTCGCGACGGCCGAGGGGGGGGGGTCGCCGACATGGCGGGCAGTGGCTCCCGTATTATCGAGTGTCGATGTATGGAATTAGAAGAACAAAATATGCTTTGCAACAGGAGATCAAAGCTCACTGCGGCGTGAGGCGCTGCTGGCTGGCTGGCTGGCAGACGGTTGCAAAGTTCCCCGCGCGTCCACCAGCCAGTTTGTTTGGAAATGTCCCAAATGGTGGTTTGTAAACAATCGCAACCCCACCCCAGGGTGTGCGCCAACCCAGAAGTGGTGCACGTGATAGCGCGACATAGTATAAAATGCGATTCAAGACTAGCCAAGTCGAGATTTTTCTAACTCGCTGGAGTCACCACCGCACGACCTATCCTGGCAAGGACATACTTCAACCGAGATGGCTTCCACGATTGAGCAGGCCGAGGCGCCTCACCAGGCATACGATGTCGGTCTCTCTGCTTATGCCCATGCTGCTTTCCCGTCGTTCTGGGTCCCGTAGCCGCTGCAAGACCCTCGTGTGCAGATAGATGAAATGGCTGCTAATTACATTCTTCCAGACCATTCTCACACTGGATTTCGGCTCACAGCTGACTCACCTCATTACAAGACGTCTGCGAGAGCTCAATGTGAGACGGCAAGCAAACCATGAATAACGTAGACCAAGCACTCACGCCTGGCAGGTCTACAGTGAAATGCTCCCGTGCACCACTAAGCTCTCGGATTTGGCCTGGAAGCCCAAGGGAATCATTCTGTCTGGCGGTCAGTGACGCCTAGTATGGCCTTAAAATGTCTTTATTATTAAAACTTGGACAGGCCCCAGCTCGGTTTACGACAAGGACGCCCCCCGTAAGTTTGCCTACAGCATCCTGCAATAATCGCAGTCCTATATTGATGGTAACTTCAAGACGCCGACCCGGCTTTCTTCGATCTCGATGTGCCGATTCTGGGAATTTGCTACGGCCTGCAGGAGTTGGCATGGACATTGGGCAAAGACAATGTCATTGCCGGCACCGAGCGGGAGTACGGACATGCGGTACACTCTCCCCAACTCACCCTTGCAATGCTTGGAGCTGATCGGCTGGTAAGGACCTCACCCCGCAACGCCACAACAGTAATGTCGATCGGCTCTTTGAGGGTCTGCACGACGAGGTCATGCAGGTGTGGATGAGCCATGGCGACAAGCTGGGCCAGCTGCCCCCTGGATTTTGCACTGTTGCCACGACTCAAAACTCACCCTATGCCGGCATTGCACATGAGACCAAGCCCATCTTCGGCTTGCAATTCCACCCAGAAGTCACCCATACTATTCGCGGCAAAGATATCCTCAAGAACTTCGCCGTCGGCATCTGTGGTGCCAAACAGAACTGGAATATGTCCAACTTCATCGAGCAAGAAATCACTCGCATCCGAAAGCTTGTTGGTGAAAAGGGTCAGGTCATTGGCGCCGTTTCCGGCGGCGTTGACTCTACCGTTGCTGCAAGACTTAGTATGTACCCATTTAATGTTGCTGGCCTCTGCACATATTGACGTGCAAACCGCTGACACACGATATAGTGAAGGAGGCTATTGGCGACAGATTTCATGCTGTGCTCGTCGATAACGGTGTGATGCGCCTCAATGAGTGCCAGCAAGTGAAGCAAACCCTTGCTGAGCACCTCGGGATCAACCTCACGATCGCGAATGCCTCGCAAAAGTTCCTTTCCGGATTGAAGGACGTAGTCGATCCCGAGAAGAAGCGAAAGTTTATCGGCAACACCTTCATTGACATATTTGAAGAGGAAGCGATCAAGATTGAGAAGGCCGCCGAGAACACGCCAAACGCGGGAAAAGTGGAGTGGTTCTTGCAAGGCACCTTATACCCGGTAAGCATCTCCTAGCGCTCATCGGCGTTGCAGGGTCTTTGGCAGCATCTAAAGGGCGCCGACTAATAACTATTCTTTTACAGGACGTCATCGAATCGATCTCCTTCAAGGGTCCTTCAGCAACAATCAAGGTATGCAATCTAGAACACGCTATACGAGGTGAGGGCCATGCAACTGACCATTGGTTAGACACACCACAATGTCGGTGGACTGCCAAAACGAATGATGGAGGGACAGGGCCTGAAGCTCATCGAGGTAAGCTGATATACCATGAAGGCTGGCACCTAGCTCTACACATAAGGGACCTTTAGTCTTGTCCAAGTGGATGAAATTGATGCTAATGAATTCAGCCTCTTAGGGAACTGTTTAAGGAGTGAGTCGCCCCTACACAATCGCCGGACGAGAGCAAAGACTTGAGCATGTGCTAACCCTGACGCTGAAGTGAAGTTAGAAGTCTTGGCCGTGAGCTCGGTATTAACGAAGAACTCGTCATGAGACACGTAAGTCGAAGCATTCCTTTTCAAGGGCCCGGATTCATATCTGACATGACGCTCTTTAGCCGTTCCCCGGACCCGGCATCGCCATCCGCATTCTTGGCGACGTTACCCCCGAGCGTGTTGAGATTGCAAGGAAGGCGGATCACGTAAGCACCGAAATATCGGTCTTGGCCTTAATAACGAATGTAACCGCTAACTGGCTTGAAGATCTTTATCAGCATGATCAAGGAGGCTGGCATCTACAACAATATCAGCCAAGCCTATGCTGCTCTAGATACGAACAAGGCTGTCGGAGTCATGGTGAGTAACGTGGCAGTCTACTTCTCCACTGGCAATCTGAACGGTTGCTGACGGAACCAAATAGGGTGATCGACGCGAGGAGGGATACATCGTCATTCTCCGTGCCGTCGTTACGACAGACTTTATGACGGCCGAGGCGTACCACTTCGACATGGATTTCCTCATGAAGATCTCCCGGCGCATTGTTAACGAGGTCGACGGCGTCAGCTGCGTCACGTATAACACCACCAGCAAACCGCCTGCCACCATCGAGATGCAGTAGGTGGACGTCGTCCGTCTCTGACGTGACTTGGTATGTATATATATATTATTTATCTGAGCCTACTTATCACTAGAATATATGGTTTCTCTTCCTTTTCTTTGGAAAACCTCCCTCTAAGGAGAGTAAATCCTAAACTATGGTCTAAATCCTTTCGAAGAAACCTTCAAAACCAGGATCAGCCTCACCACCATCCATGAAAGGGGGAGGGGGGAGAACACACTTAACACTCAAGGTCCTACGGCCAGAGTTCGGCCCTCGATATCGTCTCGCCTCACCGGGGTCGAGGGTCTTTAACGTCGCCCTGAGGTATCCGCTGCGTTCAGTCCATTCTCCAATTCGTCCTCAGCCGCATTGACCATCGAGGTCGGAGCGGCCTCGGTATCTCTTTCAGGGGCTGGTATCTCCTCTTGTTCCTCTGCATACTCCTGAGGCGTCATAGGCAGATCCGCGAGGTCGGAGTGGCCTCGGGCACCCCAGGCTCTGAGATAACCCCAAGCTAGGTCAGGCTAAGTCCTGATTGAAGACGCGACTACTCCTCGCCCTGAGGTAGCCGCTGATGTGACTTGGTATAGAATAGACAACTATGCAACTAGAAGAGAGGAACAGTTGGAACACAGAGGCGGTGGACTCAGTTACTCTCTGATTATCGTAGCACCCCTCGACATCGAGAATTGAGTGGAACCTCTTCAAGCAGAACATCTGGTCCAGCTGGGGGGCCATTCGCAATAGTGTTGGTAAGGTATATTATTGCATCCGATTCGTGCTTACCTCAAAAAAGGCATTGCGACGAGCTCTTGAACCCAGGGAGGAGTAGCATCTGGCACGCCAGCGATACATTTGGGGCGATTATGGAAAGCTACGAATATAGAGGAACTAAAATAGCATATTAAATAATAATTAAAGATTAACTGCTTGAATTTGGTAGCAAGAGCGTGGGGTTGGCTGGCGAGGGGCCTGCACGTGACCGATGCTCCCAGTGCCCGTCAAGCATCCAAACTGCCTGCTCAGTTCTTACTCCCACCACCGCCGCCATGCTCGACTACACGAAATTCCACGACGTGTTCCCTGCGGACCTGCAGATCCCCTACGACCGCAAACTCCAGCATGAGATCGAGAACCATCGCAAGAACCTGGATGGCACTCTCTTCATCGACCGGGTCTCGAAGGCCCTGGGCATTTCCAAGGGTACGTGCGATTTGCGGCCAGAGCATCAATTGGCAGTCACAGCTGACATAGAAGCAACAGTCTATCCGCCCAAGGCCGGCAGTGCCCTCCGACAGCTGCATCAGCAGATTTGCGAAGCCGGAATGTCGATGCACCACAAGCAGTCTCTCCTCTACTACATCCTGCTCGACTTCGACGTGACAGGCAGCCAATCCGTCTCCGAGGGGTTTGCGTCCGAATCCGGCATGCCCAGCAACTATCAGGTCTTTATGAAGGGGCTGTGGTACCTGGACAGACAAGATTACCAGGTCGGTCCATTCGCACAGCTGCTTGAAGTGTCGCAACACTGACGGCGTGTTCCAGAGAGCTCTTGAATACGTTGCGCATCCGTCCCTCAGCCCCGACTTTGCCGACGACATCATCATTACGCTGGTGCGCCACGCGCAGGACAACGACTACGGCCTCGCACTTTCATACTTTTACGCGGTCCAGCCGATACTAAAGACGTCGCTAGCCTTGGAGCTACTATTCGATGCCATGGCCCGAACGAGCGTCACCGAAGCACTGCTATTCTCCCGCACACACCCTGAGAACGCCCGCGAGCAGCTGTTTCGACGGTGGATCTCGTCGATCCTGGACAGCGGTCGGGGCCAGGAGTCGTCGAGCCGCATCAGCGAGCTGGCGTTTATGCCGTTGGATTCGGCGGAGGAGGCATGGTTTGAGGAGTATCTCTCTACTGGGGAGGGACGGAATTTGAAAAGGGCAAAGGACACTCTCCTCATCCGCAAGATTGCCTGCAATCGATTTGCAGAGGCTGGCAAGTACAGGGCCAGTGGGCAATGGGCCGTCGTGCTCGAGGGCATCAAGAATGGGATTGAAGGCCATGCCGACTAAATGTCGGGGCGGTAATGGGGGTTTAAATGTGCATAGCGACGGCGCTGGTGAATGGCAACACTCTCTTCTTGGGGACAGACTGATTCGTACTACGTTGGGCTGCTATTCTCACCGAGACTTTCTAGCGTGTACTTGCTTGACGCCATCGCCACGCGCAAACATTTTGATTCACAGCTTGGTTCCATAGATACTCTCCGGCAATAGAAACCACACTCTAAGGGCTATATATCGATTCCATCTCAGGCCCCGGCGCCCAACACTACAGCAGGTCTAGGGTAGATGAGACGTATGGCAGGAGGCAGGTGCCCCTTGAGCAAAGGCATATGAATAAGAACAGCAGAACTCTCCTTCGCCTTGGAGCAGA
This sequence comes from Tolypocladium guangdongense, assembly GCA_022114105.1. Lineage (NCBI taxonomy): Eukaryota > Fungi > Ascomycota > Sordariomycetes > Hypocreales > Ophiocordycipitaceae > Tolypocladium > Tolypocladium guangdongense. The sequence continues at coordinate 1,601,421 of NRQP01000001.1, read as the reverse complement.
TTGGCCACTTTCCCAGCTCCGAGTAGTTTCACGAAGTCGAGTGTTCGAACCCGTTGCTGTCTTCATCGCAGACAGAGAAGAGTTGCATGGCCCCTGCATGCACTAAGGATGGCACATGCAAACACAGAGCAACTACCAATTTTTTGGCTCTTTTTATTGCGGACGGATGGACTTGATATTGGTATTGCCCTTCTTTTAAATGCTTTTCTTTTAAATGCCCTTCATTTTTAAAGACTTCAGGTTCTCTGAGTCATGTTTTGATGAGAGACCGTACGGAGCTTGCAGCAACGCCATGGGTCAGCTGCACATCTGTCAGATCATGGATGAACATTGCGAATCTGTGCCAAAAGGTGCTTTTCAATAAACCGCTTCTTTTACTAACGTGAGATATCGTCCACAGTCCGGTCATCCATCTCCTTCGTCTTGACGGAGCGCAAGTCAGTTCAAGTCCGCTGATGTTGAGACGCGTATATATATATGTACGTCGCTTGACAGCCAATGAATGTTAAAGCCAGCCGCTCGGTCTCCAGCTCTGCGCATGCCGAGCCTCTATATCTAAATCTCGAGCGATCTTATTGGGTCTTCTTGGCCGCTCCCGCAGCCTTCTTCACCTTGGCAAAGACAGCAGCCGTCTCGCCGACGCTCTGGTACATGAGCATGAGCGGGATGACGATCCAGAAGGCGTTGCACAGGACATAGTACATCCAGTAGTAGAAGGGCTCGGGGCGGGAGTAGGCGATGCCGTACACCAGCTCGTTGAACCAGCAGATGGCGTAGTAGAGCACGTCGCCGTACAGCTGGCCGAGGCTGACGATGAGCTGCAGCGGGTGGCGCAGCGGGTGCTCCGCCACGATGAGCCAGGCGCAGGCAAACGACATCGGGCCCCAGAAGACGGCGGTGACGGTCTCCATGCAGACGACGAAGGGGTCCTGCGTCATGTAGCGCGAGTCGGAGAGCGAGTACTCCTTCCACAGCTGGCCGAAGAGGTCCGTCTTGCTGGCCATGTCGAGGTGGTTGTAGGAAAAGTACCCTTGGCGGTGTCAGCGAACAGCACTGCCCCGTACACAGGGGCTACCGGGGGTGCTGCGGTGCTGGGGGCTCGTGACTCTACCTTCGAAGAACAAGTGGATGCACCCGCTGAGCACGAACCAAAAGGTGATGAGGAGCTCGCAGGTGGGGAGGCTCGGCCTGGCCCGCGAGGCGACGAGGTACGTCGGCGGGAACATGGCGCAGCAGCCGGCGACGAAGATGAGGACCAGCACCTCGGCCGACATGGAGTTGGCGACGTAGCCGGGGACGGCCACGCCGAGGGGGTAGAAGGGGTGGTCGCCGTGGGCGCCGGTGGCCGCGATGGGGCCGTCCATCTCGAAGGCTGGAGGTTGCAATTGAGTCCGAGTCCTGGCGGGAGTCCTGACGAATTATCCGTGGGCAGGATGACTGGTGGTGTCCAGAAGAAAGGGGTTCCATGCCTCGATTGTCGCGCACTCCCGAGTACCTACGTAAGGATGTCCAGATTTGGAAGGACCCGCTGCAAGCCCAGGAACCATCAGCCGCAGTGGCAGGGGCTGGCTGTAAGTCTAGTACTAATTTTGTGCCGCCGCTGCTGCCAAGAATCCTCGTCCAAGTCCAGGGCGAAGCACAGGCCGCATCGGCTGAGATGCCTCTTCCCATGGCTGAGCGGGAGGGAGGGACGGAGAAGAACGAGACTGACGTCGGAGCCTATTCTTAGACTTCTACACCTCTATGATGACCGGCCATTTTCGTTGCCGTTCCCGCCTCACGCGACCACCCCGGGCCCCCGTCACGGCCGCGATGACACGGTCCGCGTTGCCCGACGGTCGCGCCGCCGAGGGCGTGCGGCGTGCGGCTCGAGGACGCGATGCTGACCAAGGCGAGCCCGGTGACGCAGCTGGGGATGAGCAGGGACTGTGCATCGGCTCGTTGATCATCGTGCTGCCGACGGCCTGGACCGTGTTCAAGGCAGGAGGTCCGGGCCACGCACCAGGCGCCGAGGAAGGTCGAGGACGAATAAAGGCGAGAAGGGCATGTGTAGTTGTTTACGATACCTGTGTGGGATGCAAGTCAAGGCCGTGAGATTTCCTGCGGCAGCGGAGTGAGAGTGAACATGGCATGCGGACAAATTGTCTTCAATAAACGAGACAGATGCGACCCTAAAGAATATTGGAGAAATTCCCAATGGAAGCCAACGCACACTGAATAAACAGTGGGCACGGTCAACTCTCCTAAAATTGCAGGAATGCAAAAATGAAGAAAAAAAATGCGGCCAGTGTGACTCGAACACACGACCTTCAGATAGGCATCCGTAGGATTGAAGTTTTACTTCAGTCTGACGATCTCCCAGCTAATCTATGGCCGCAGATACTCCGAAATCGATTATTGTCTGATATAAAGACATTACTCCCACGCTACCCCACAATGGACGTGTAGGCACACACTTCAGATTCATTCCTGTCCGACATGTTCACGAGATGCTTTGAATGTAATTTCTGCTCATATTCCGCGAGATTTGCCCGTCTGTAGATACACTTCTATTCCGCCTTGTCTGAATCATGTCTCCAAGCCGGCGTCCCTCATTCTTCAGCGCCAGATGCAGATGTCCGTCCATCCTGTGCTTTGCAACGAAGATCCTCAAACAGTCCTCTTATCCGTAATCGACTCCCCAAACGGCTCCTCTACCACGAACCCACCCCTGCTCCCCCCCAGCTCAAAAACCTTTCTTCCTCGTAGCCACGTCTCCCGCACGCGGCCCGTGAAGGCGCGGCCTTCCCACGGCGAGCAACGGTTCTTCCAGCGCATGTCGCCCTGCGCAAACGTCCACGGCTCGGCGTCGTCGAAGACGCACACGTCGGCGTCCATGCCGGCCCGCAGCGCGCCCTTGCGGTGCGCCAGCCCGACCTGCACCGCCGTCGCCTGGCAGCACAGGCGCACCATGTCCGTTATCGCGGGTGCCTTGGAGAATGCGGAGAGGCGCTGCCTGGCGGCCGTGTGCAGGATGGGCAGGCCGAGGCCAACGGAGGAGATGCCGCCCCAGGCTGCCATGAAGTCCCCCGAGGATGCCTTGTTGCTGTTTTGCTTCGCGGCCGGAGTTGCTTCGGGGGCCTTGCGCAAGCGCTCGGGCAGGAGCTTGAGCTCTGGTGTGCAGGGTGAATGATCCGATACGACCGTCTTGATGCACGAGTCCGCCGCCACGAGCTCCTCCCACAGGCCATCGCGGTTCTTGCCCTCTCGGATCGGAGGACAGCACTTGTGTCTGGTGTCGCCTCTTTCGATTTCCTCCGCCGACAGCCCGAGGTAGTGGAAACACGTCTCGGCCGTGATGTTGACGCCTTTGGCCCTCGCAGCCTTGAGTAGCGGGATACACTGTGTGGCTGACAAGTGGACAATGTGCAGGTGAAGTGACGGCGCTACGTGTGCGAGCGAGAGAATCTCCTCAATGGCACACGTCTCGTACGATGGAGGACGAGAGTCGAGGAACGTCTTGTAGGCCGCGACATCTCCGCTCGGCGCTGCCTGGGTGCCGCTGCCCTCGGCGGGAACCATCTCGGCGTGAAACATGAGTGTCGTCGCGCTGTCCTTGAGCGTGTCCATGGCCAGGGCCACGTCCTTGGACGAGACAGCCGGGAACTCGTCAACCTACACGGCACCTCATCAGCACGTCCTGCCCAGCAACGGTCCCGCGGCTGCACCTACACCAGACTCAATCAAGAAGCCCTTGAAGCCCCGGACGCCAGCGTCCACCAGCGGCTTCAGCTCGTGCGCATTCCCCGGGATCACTCCCCCGTAGAAGCCCACATCCACCCAGCACTGGCCGCGGCTCGCCCGCAGCTTCTCCTCGAAGCCCCCGAGCGTCGTCGTCGGCGGGATGGCGTTGAGCGGCATGTCTACCACCGTCGTCACGCCCCCGCTGGCCGCCGCGCGCGTGCCCGTCCAGAAGCCCTCCCACTCGGTCCGCCCCGGCTCGTTGAGGTGGACGTGGGCGTCGACGAGCCCCGGCAGCAGCAGCTTCGGCGAGTGGTCCACGTAGACGGAGCCGGGCGGGAAGCCGCTCTCGGGGAGGACCTCTGCGGCGACGGAGACGATCTTGCCTGTTACGGGCGATATGGAGATTGTCGCGGGAGAGAGGATGAGGGTGTCGTCGGGGAGGGTGAGGACGGCGCGGGTTGACACGAGGACGGTGAGGGGTCCCGCGTCTGGGAACTCGGCTGCCGTCATGATGGCAGTTGGGCCCGAGGGTGAGAGAGGGATGTGAAATGGTGAAATGGCTAGAGCCAGGTGATGAGCCTAGGGTTGATAATTGAAGAGGTGAAGTCTGACGCCAACGGTCATCGGCCGGCGCCGAGCCTGGACCCGCACACTTGTAGGCCGTTGACTGACGAGCGCCTGTGGGCCGCAACCGACGAGCGCATGTAAGCCGTCTTCACTAACGCGCGATGATTCCAACAGGGTGTCACACAGCATGCGAATCCAGCAGGTTCCATGCTTTGAGACTGCCTGTCCCCAATGCGCGCACTGTACTGCTTCTGGCTTTGGAGGCTGCGTGGTCAGAAGAGTTTCCAGTAAGCTCATGGCGTGATTGTTTCACTATTTCCTGTAGTTGCGCTGAGGTTATTTTGGTGAGGAAGGGCAACACCCCGCGGAGCAGACTGCGTGGCAGCCACATATAAAAGGAGCCACCTTTCCTGGCGGAAGCAGGTCAGGAAGGAATGGCCCCAGCAACCCGACGGGTGTCAAACAACAGTGAAAGCCTGACAAGAGCTGGGGAATTTGAGGTAGTTGAACGGTCCTTGGGCGGAGGCACTTACACACCCCTAACTCCTGTAGTTGCGTGCGTCGTGTTGCTTGGGATCCGGTAGGGTTAGTGTTTCTCGAGTTTTGATTGCTGCATTTCCTTTAGAATACGAATGAAACTAATACGAATGAAACTCATTGCTGTCGTCTTGGTCCTCTTGTACGTCCAAGTCGCGTTGCCTCCCGATGCCGTAGCTGTGTCTGGGTGCGCCGCAGCAGTTCCCTCCATTTTGCGCAGTGTGCAATCGACAGCTGGCGACGTAACCTGCTTTCCCAATGCCCATAAATACGGCGTAATGATACACAAGCAATGTTGAGTGAACCACGTTACTATTAAAGCTACTGGATAACAAGGCCCTACTTAACCGTCTTGATGATGCGATTCTTTCGTCACTATGCTATGGGAGACCAGTCTAAGGGTTACGAGGTCAATCGGCCCTGGCCAATTAGGTTCTGGTCCGAAGGCAAGTGATTTAAGCCGCTGGCAAAGACCGATGGATATGACTGCGATCGATCACAAGTGATGAATCTTCGATTCATAGCGATACGATCTGGAGTGTTTTTTTGTAAACTCTATCGCGCGCATCTTGATGAGGAAATAATGATGCAAAGGCACATTTCTCATAGCAGAGTAAGTGTGGTGGGAAGCTCAAGTCTCGTCCACGCAAGGCAGCTGACCTCTGCGCTCCAAAGGGTATAAAAATGTCCCAATCATCCTCTCGTCTCGGAGTCAGATCCTCAGGTCATCTGTCTTCAGATTTACAAAAATAACTATTAAATATGGAAGCCCACAGAGAAGTCCAGAACATCTTGCAGTACGAGTTCCGAAACCCTGCCCTGCTTGACGAGGCGCTTGTCGCAGCCGGAGCAGGACATTCTGAGTCGCCCAAGGACCCTCGACGACACGGAAACAAAGCCCTCGCCTTGATAGGCGATGCTATTCTCCGCCTCGTCATTGTCGATGATGGTGTTATTGGAGGTGCAAGCACCGGTGAGCATCGCGGTGACCTGTAAATGGAGCTGTAGCTAAATTGAGCACAGCAAAATGTGACCACATCTGCTGTGCCGAAGTTTCCAACGAAGCCCTGCAAAGGATACAGAAAAGCTTGAAACTCGCAAGGTTCATCAAGAAATGCCCTCACCAGCAGGGCCAGGTGTCTCGGACTACGGGCGCCTCTACAATCGAGGCACTGGTAGGGGCCGTCTGGATTGATTCGCAGCGCGACTTCGCACAGGCTCACCATGTCGTCCACAATCTCAATGTTGGATGTGAGCTGTTACAGAACAGCAATCACAACTTTGGCGACTGAGAGGCCTGAAGAGGCAAAGGGTCCTCGATACTGAAGCTGCGTGGCTACTTTGACGACGGGGAACGCACACACCGAAAGGACACCCGTGCACATGGCTAGAAGAAGGGGGGGTCAGGCACGGGTGGGCTAGGCAGGCGGGTAGCTACCTAGGCAGGCGGGTAGCTACCTAGGCAGGCGGGTAGCTACCTAGGCAGGCGAGCAAGAAGAAGCAAGTTTTTGATCACCTAGCTAGGCTGGAAAGGTGGCCCTTTTATAGAACGTTGCTATACAGTCTGCTTCGCGGGGTGTTGCCTTTCGCCAAACTAACATAGCCCTATTCATAGAGAGACAGTCTGTCTCCTTGTCAGTGCATCCAACTTCCTCGCACGGCGACGCTCGAGATCTGGCACATGGAGCTGGCGAGCTTTCGCATGTTGCACAGGGGCGCGGCGACACCCTGGCTTGTAGCTCTTCCAGGGTAGAAGCTGTCTTCTTCTCGATCGACGCGCTCAATACACGTCGTCAGCTTGTCAACCGGTCGCTTGGGTTCTGTACTCGACGTGCTGCCTCGTCTCGAAGCAACAGGGCCTTCTCTGTCCTTGTCGTGTCCAACAACGCTCGTGCTAATGACAACATCGCCAAGCAGCATTGGTCCGTGTCGGCACCCGGCACGTCTCCGCATATGCCGACGAGCAAGATCACTTGCAGGCTTGGCAAGCACGAGCGGAGCTCGGCAGTGGCCGTGCCCAATTCCCGACAGATGGACCAACACGAGGGGCCTGTCGTAATGTCCGTTCCCAGCAAGCCACACTCCGCCCCTGCGTGTATAGACGCTTGGATAGAATACCTAGGCGACTTGGGCAGATACCGCATGGCGGGTAGTCAATCATCGAACCTGGCCGAAAAGCCCAGGGCCTCAAAACTGTATAGGGTAGGAAGTTTGAGACGCTCTTTGTCAAATGCTCTACGAAAAAGAGGACAAAGAAATAGTAAGAGTTGAAATGTTAGGTCGCCTATTCTATATTTTCAGAGTGTTGAATTCCGGTTAACCCGTACGGAACCCGTGCTATTCTATTGCTATGGGGGGCCTTGATGCGCTCTACTTTGTAAACTCCTTGATGAAATTGTCAACGTCGTGAGACTTGCACACAGCCAGGCCGAAGCAAACGGCTTCTCGAGGTCACAGATCTCCAGAGCAGTGATACAACAGCATGCGCTTCCATCGACGACGCTAGATCCCGAGATTGAGCTGGAGCGGATATATCTAACAGCCCCCATATCCTCATTGCCGTAATCATGACTTTCAACCCACACAGAGAAACCGCCAGCGCCGCTCTATCTCTACATGTATTGCCAAACTGCTTCCGGATCATGCACGTTCACTCCACCACATGTCTCCAACCGCCCGGGTGTGGTGTCGCCCCTCGCTCGTATCAGTCACTTTTCGTATGCAATCATAAACGGGGCCGGAAACCCCGCCTGTGGCTTCCCCTCCTCGTTGTCGAATTACTTCTGTCGCTTGATGGTCTTTTGTGCCATCTCAATAAGCCCGTCCCTGGCTTCGCTGTCGGGGAAGTCGGCAATGGCGGCAATTGCCCTGTCCGAGTAGTCCTGTGCCAGGGCACGGGTCTGCTCGATGCCGTCGCTCTGGAGCACTAGTGCACGGGCCTGTGGTGCATCAGCTAGGTACAATATCCAACAAGAAAAGCACCGGGCTCTGCGTCAAGGTCATGGCCAACCTACCCTCTGAACGTCTCCCTCCCGCTCAAACTTGCGGCCGACCAGCGCCCCAAGCTCTGGGTTCTGCTTCCAGGCAAACAACAGCGGCGCCGTCGCCAGGCCCAGCTCCAAATCGGCGCCGGCAGGCTTGCCCAGGTCCCTGCCGCTTCTAGTGTAATCCAGCATGTCGTCCACCAGCTGGAACGCCAGTCCCAGATTCCGTCCGTAGGAATAGGCCGCATCGACTGTCGTATTGTCGGCGTTGCCAAGCAGGGCGGCGGCGCGGCAGGACTTGGAAATCAGACTGGCGGTCTTGAGGTACGTCTTTTGGAGGTAATAGCTCAGCGTCTCCTCGGACCACTTGGGACTTCGCTCGTCGCGCTCCGTATTCTTCAGCTGCATGAACTCGCCCTCGACCAGGTTCGCAATGACAGTGGCGAGTAGTTCGACGACTTCGACGTGCCGTAACCTCGCCAGAGCGACTGATGCTCGTCCGAGGAGGAAGTCACCGGCCAGGACGGCCATCTTGTTGCCAAACTCCAGATTGGCCGAAGGGGATCCGCGTCTTGAGACTGAGTGATCAATGACATCGTCGTGCAGCAGAGAAGCAGTGTGGATCAGCTCTGTAATCTCCGCTAGTCGTCGCTGGCTTGGTAGGATGTCCAGATTTCCCTCTGGCGTCTCGGGCTCCCTCGACGTCAGCGGCATCGCTGACGGGTTGACATCGGCCAGGATCTGAACAGGAGATATTGACGAGTCGATGGCCCTCGGAGCTTGCGGAAACTCTGGGTGAGCGTTCTTGGGGCAGAGGTGGGTAGCTCGGCTCATAAGGAGCACAATGAGCGGCCGCACGTGCTTACCCTCTGCTTGGGTGTAGTATTTGGCGACTCGGTCGAGAGACGGGTGGCCGGAGCCAAGGAGCTTTCGGATGTTGCCAGTAAGGAACTTCATTTCCTTGGCGACGGTCCGCAGGGGGTCAATGGCCATGCCGTCGTTGGCGGCCTTCCTAACGACACTTCCCACCATGTTTGAGGCCACCTGGACGGCGGCGGCCCATGCCGAGTCCCGCCGGCGAGAGGTGTGTATGCTGGCTCGGTGTATCCCCGACGGCGGGGGCGGGAATCGGCACAGATCACACGTCAGCGCGGTGATGCTGCTGGTGACGACGGCGTCGCGGAACACCGTGGCTCCTGGACGGAGCTGCATCGCTGCGGGCTGGGTGCGGCTCTGCCAGACCCAGGGCGCAGGGAGGGCGATGAAGACTATGACGAGACCTGTCGACGTTCGGGGGAGCTGCGGCGGTCGATAGCTGTCCAATTGTTTGGTGGTGCGAGGCCTGAGGGCTTGGGCTTGGTTGAGCTTCGGCGGTGTTCCTGAAGCTTTTCTTTGGGCGCGGCAGCTTGTGCGACCGAAAGCGGCAAGACGGATTGAGCCGGAACCCACCCGAGGCTCCGAAGGTGCAGCTAGCAGCCACTCGATTGGCTGAGCCGCCCACGCCATCAGCCTCAGGCATAAGAGTGCGCTGTAATTCGCCGCTGTAGCGATAAGCGTGCGGGACTCAGCACTGTAACGCGGCTGAAGCCGCTGAAGCTAGGGGCATTACGTAGGCCTACCTTAGGCAGCCACTAACAGTCCTCCCGGCGGACATTCCAGCACTCCATGACCCCGACATCGTGAGCCCGACACTTCCGCATTCGCCCAGAGAATCCATGCCGATGGGAGTGGCCGCTGAAAACTGCGTACCTGATCTGGGCCAAGATGGTGCTCCTTACGATGACGCCGTCCATCGTTGTCGGGCTGGACAAGCTGGGCGGGCTGAAGACGACAGACGAGGCCCCGGATACTGGTGATGTTGGCGAGGTTCAGGCAGCAGATGACAGCGAGCCCTCGTTGGCTGAGCCTGCAGTAGGCAAGCCCATATCCCACGGGCAGGTCGTCGAACTGTGGAAGAGGCTACAGTCATCGCAACATTCGTCGCACAGCCTGGAGAAGCTCCTTCAAGGCTCCCAGGTCTACATCCCACCTCCTCCGCCAAAGCCCGAGCCGGTATGTCCCTCCATCGTCCTGGGTGAGCCTATGGCGATTACTGACATGGCTGCTCTGCAGTCTGACGAATACAAAGCCCTCATGGCCCGCCTGCGCCGCGAGGAAGCCGCACGTGCCTACGAACGAATGGTCAACCCCCCTCCTCGCATCGAGACGTTTAGCGACCGCTTCCCGACCGCTGCGCAGTCCTTTTCCGCGGTGAACCGTCCTACGAGCGCCGCAGATCTCGGCGACGACGACGTCACCCTCGGCGAAGTCCACCGCCAGGTCATGCTCATTTTCAACTTCCTCGTCAGCATAATCGGCGTTGCGGCCACGCTGTGGGTGTTGGCGCGGTGGTGGAGCCTGCCCGCACGGCTATTTCTCACTATGGGTGGGAGCATCGTCGTGGCGATCGCAGAGGTGGGTGTGTATCAAGGCTATGTGTGGAGGATGAGCCAGTCGAAATCCAGGCAAAAGGCTGTCAAGGAGGTGAAGGAGGTGGTCCAGACGTGGGTGGTGGGTCAAGGCGAGGGCGACGAGGGCGACAGGACTGTGCTGCTAAAGAGCAAAGGCGACGACGCAGATGGTGCAGTGAGGAAGAGGACGGCAGCGACAACGAAGCCAGAAACGTGAGCTCCATGATGCAAGCAGGAATAACAATACCTACGAAGCAAGCCGGCCCGTGCACATGTGCACCGGAGGCATGGCCTTTAAGGCCAATCGCTGTATCAATTGCGTTTGAAATGCTCGCTTTGGCGGCGCAATACCGCATATCGCAGCAGACCTACGAAGTACAAGCTGGTTGCGCATGTTGGTTGTGGCTAGAAGCTTTGGTGATTTGTACGGGCTGGCATGTGATATCGCGTAAAGTGTGCAGGGGTCTTGGTCGCGTCGCGTCGCGTCTGCTCGACGTGGGGCCAACGCATGCACCTCGACCTCCCGTGCTTAACCCAAGTCTTGCAGCGTGTTTATTCTCCATTCTGGAAAGCCATCTCGTACGAGAAGCTGCCATGCGCTGAGCGAGCGCGTCGCCATTCACCATCCACACGCGTATCGCGCCGTCCATCATCGCGACCAAAGCCATAATGCCCAGCTCATCGCCAGAATATGCCATGTGCGGATGGTCCTATACAGAAACGCCGTGGACGTGCTGGCTAACGCGTCGCAGAACGAAGCCGGGGATGGCGCGCATCCCGTCGCGGAAGCGCGACAGGCCACTGCGGACGTATGGCAAGCGGCCCATCTCGACGCCCGAACCGCGTGGCGAGCCGCCGTCGAAGAAGATGCGTCTGGAAGCTGGTAGGCCGACACAAGATGGGGATATTCTGGCCGAATCCTCGCCAAAGGATCAAGCCTCTGGGCAGGCACAGGAAGACCACCAGAGCTCAGCGCCGTCCGTCGGAGAGGCTCCGAAACCGTCGTCGATCCTGAGCTACTTCAAGCCCGTTGCGCCGCGTGAACAATCTGCATCGCCGGCCGAGGACCCCAAGGAGCCGGACCCCTGGCCATTGTCCTCGAGCGCGAACCGCCCAAAACGAAAGCCACGCCTCCTGAGGCTGCGAGCCACATCCTCCCCATTGAGCGACGCCCCCGAAGGGGCCACAGACGACGGAGAGGATACGACCAAAAGGAAGAGAGGTGAAGGGGTCGGTGGGGCCAACAGCAAGAAAGATCGGAACAGTCCCTTGCGCGACGGCGGAGACAATCGCCTCAACCAGACAACAGGGGGCAAGACTTCAGACGACACAAGGCCTGGCGGAACGACCAAGCCGCAGAAAGCGCCGAGGGTGCAGACAACGTTGAATCTCTCGGCGCAGGCGGCCTTTGCGGAGTGCAAGGTCTGCGATACAGTGTGGAACCCGCTGTATCCTGACGATGTCAAGTACCACTCGAAGCGCCACGCGACGGTCATGAGGGCAAGGAGGAAGCAGGAGGATGATGGATTGTAGATGTGATACCCAATAGCAATGGTTTGCTCATCATTTCATGCCGGACGAACGCCACCAGATCTTTTGCCTCGATGCAGACTGAACATACGCTATGATCTCTGAGGGCTTCATTTCCTAAACCTACACACCCAACGCATGTACAATAAACGGAATCGGCAGAACCAACGCACAGCGTCACGCCCGTCGCTCCGCCGCCATCCCCACCCACCCAACCTCATACCGGCCGCCCTCCAGCTCCCGCATCGCCCCCGTCAGCAGCCGCCCGCCCGCGACGCACGCACACCGGAACTCGGCGCCCCGGATGTCCGGCCCCGGCACGCCGTACAGCCTGGCCCGCGCCATGGCCGCGACCCACGCGCACAGGTCGTGCCGCTGCTCCTCGACGCACGCCTGGCTGTGCGGCGAGCCCGACTCCGCGGCCGTGGGGCGCGTCACGCCGGGGAAGTTGTTGAACACCGCCGCGTAGTCCGCGTTGGTCCTGACGAGCTCCTCGACGTACTCGACCGTGGCCGCTGTGATCCATTCCCCGTCGTCGGGGTCGTGGGCTGCTCCGGGCGCGGCGGGCGGTTGGTTTGGCATGGCAGAGGTGCTCCGTTGCGCTTGGTGGCTTGCCGAGTCTGCAAGTCGGATCGGGTCCTGCTCGCGCAGTAGGAATGCATCGAGGTCCATGGCGTCTTGGGATATTTAAGCCCGAGTGCCGTGCGCCGTGAATCCCTTTGTGGGCAGATGCTGGTGAGTTGCGACAGGCGCGGTTGGACTGGGCAAACATGGCGTCGTCATTCACTGATCATCATCTGGCTGTTCAAGCAGAAATGCAAGACGTCCTGTCCTGCACACATTCACAAAGCAGGCGCGACCTGCGCATCACTGCCAGTGAAAGGGACCAGCGCATCAGACGGCGTCGACGTGACATACCGCTTCCATACGCGCTGCGCGACAAGATTAAGCTGCATCGCTTCTGGACACGCACGCTGCAAAGCCATTGGTCACGCGCAACTGTAGTTCATTGACTCTCCGATATGGTCTAAATGAACACGGGTCAAGTTATAAACAGCGCCGCAGCGTAAATGAACTTATATAACCATCTAGCCGAGCAACTTTGTAATCCGTAAAGACTTCATGACAACATTCGGCACGAGCATACAATGGCCCAAAGGCCAAGCAAAGACTGAAGGGGGTATCGGTGCCGTCGTCGCCATTGTATGCTACAAACCGAACAAGACATGACGGGGCCTCGGAACTATGTGCGCGCCCCCCACGACATGTGCAAGTGGCCGTCAGCTTCCCCCCCCCCCCCCCGCCCCTCAGTACTTCTTGTCGTCGTCGGAGTGGAGCGCCTTGCTGGCCGGCGCGTTCCTGTTCGCCGTCATGGCGACCTTCTCGAAGTGGTACAGCGGCGGGCGGGTGGCGTTGCGCTGGAAGAAGACGTACTTCTTGAACCACCACGGAATCGTCTCGGTGATCTGGTACCAGGCGAACGTGCGGACGGGGACGGCAAACACCCAGTCCAGCTCCTCCAGGGTACGCTGCATGGTTTCCGGGACCCAGAGGAAGATCATGATGAAGGCGACCACGTTGAATCCTGCGTACAGACCGAAGGCGCCGACCGTGTGGAGCTGGTTGAGCAGGAAGGGGAACGTAATTCCGAGAACGGCAGCCTAGGAGGGGTGAGTGAGGGCATTTTGAAGTCATCGGATGGGAGACATACCCAGAACAAGCAGGTGGAGACGGCGAAACCCATACCAGTCTCTCTGTGAGACAGGGGGTAGACTTCGGCACTGTAGGTGAACGGGACGGGGCCTTCACCGGGCGAGTAGAAGGCTGTGAGGACAGTCAGCGCCAGGTCCAAAGTTGTCCATGGGAGGGAGTTTACGTACCGCCGAAGAGGAAGACAAACAAGCACACCAGGCCTGTACGCGCCGCGTTCGGGTCCTCTGCGGAACCGGGCATGAGCGTGCAGAGTCCAGCGACGAGAAGAGTCCAGAACTACGCATGCTGTTAGAACACGTTGTCGGGAAGAGCCCGAGGGTCAACGCAACGTACCATGTTGGGGAAGGTGAACAGGAGCAGGCTCCGTCGGCCAAACTAGTGGAGCTGTTAGCAACCGCCCTCCCTTTTCGACGGACAGGAGCCGGCTTACAGTATCAATGGTGTAGAAGGCAGGGAAGGCAAACAGCCAGTTCACAAGACCGAAGCCGAACGAACCAATCATGGCCTTGAAATCTCCGAGGCCGGCATCGACGAAGATGGTGGTTGAGTAGAAAGCAATAATGTTGATGCCGCACATCTGCTGGGCAATCATGACGGTGAACGCGGCCAGGTTGGCTCGGCGAACGCGAGGAATCGTGAAGAGCTGGGTGAAGCGGGTGACGTAGTTGGTCTTGCCAATGAGCTCCTTCTCAATCTCGAGCTGGGCGCTGATGTAGTAGATGTCTCTGGCGACCTGGATCTCGTGGTTTCGGAGCACCAGCATGGACTTCCAAGCATCAGCATAGCGATCCTTCTTCATGTACCAACGGGGAGACTCGGGACACAGGTAGATGAGGCACATCAGGGGAACGGCCGGGATGAAGGGGGCGCCTGGGCGTAGTCGTTAGCGACCTGCTCTGGTGGGAATCTTTATCGGGCCATTGCTCACCAAGCATCAGTCGCCAGTTGATATCGTGGACGTAGAAGACAGCCAGGTTGAAGGCAGTTCCGAGCAGGATTCCAAACGCGGTCCACATCTCTTTTCTTGACATTAGTAAACAGGAACTCATCGGGGTTTACCGAGGGCAGCACATACGCCATGACATGACCAAAGCTCCTCGGATGGAAGCGGGAGCATTCTCGGCGGCGTAAATGGGCACAGTGGAAGCCTTGGCACCCATACCGATACCCATGAGCAGACGGCAGGCCAGTTGCTGTTCCCAGGTATGGCAGAAAGCAGATCCAATGACGGGCCAGATGCAGAAGTGAGCGGCGAAGAAGATGGTGCCTGGCATACGAGTCAGTGCCTGCTGCGTGGCAGATGTGACGGACAATCAACGAGGGGGGGCGCGCAGACTTACCTCGACGGCCAAACCAGTTGTTGAGGGGATCAGAGAGCCAGCAACCGATGAATCTGGAAGCAAAATACGTCAGCAGCCCGTAACTCGAAGACACGGGAGACTGAGCCTGCTACTCACGCGCTACCGATATAAGGACCAGCGTTCAGAAGACCGACGATGAGGTCGTTTTGTGTGGTTTTCGCGTCGATTCCATACTGTTTCGGGAAGAAAATGGTGGCTCCGTTACTTCCAGTCTGGTCCCAGCCCTGGACAGCGGCGCCGATGGAGCAGGTGGCGATGGTGAGGAAGAGCCTCATGGGCATGCGCCACCTGTGGTTGGCCTCGATGTCGAGGACTTCGAGCTCGTCCGGGTTGAGCTTCTCAGGGCCATCGATGGTGTGCGCTTCGGCGGGATTCTGTGCGACGAGGGCACCCTTCTTCAGAATATCGACATGGTCTTGCAGACCTCTGTACTCGGCGAAAGCCTCGACATCGCGCATAAGCTGCTCACGAGGGATACCTTCGAGCGGATTGCGAATCCTGGTGCTCATTAGACCTGGCGCTTCCGGGTCGCCGCTCAAGTCGGCCGCCACGTACTTGGCTTCAAGGTTTCTGTTCATATCAATCTGTTCGGTGTGAGTCACACCTTTCTCCTCCAAGTACTCCCCGTGGCGGCCCTTGGGCTCTGGGCTGTGAGCCGCAAGTCAGCATAGTGTTTCCGCCGTAGACGCGTCGGGTTGGCATGGGCGGACGAACCTGATGTCTGCCATTGGGGGCAAGTGTCACGTCTCCTCTGCGGCTCGTTCTTCCAATCTCGAATCCAACGAGAGTGGATGTTGTCCGGTAGCGAGGGAGGGAGAGTGTGGCTCTTCACGGATGGATCGAGAGCAGCGGGGGAGGGACGGGAATTAAAGTAGGGGTGGAGGATGAAGAGGGAGAGACAAACGGCCCCGGGGGCGGGAGACAATGGCTATTTGTGGTCGCGTCAGAGCAGCCACTGCTGAGCTTCCCCAGGAGAAGCTGGCCGGAAACACATGGCACCAGCAGCGAGAACGACGCGGACCAACAAAGTACGCAACAGGGAATCCCATCCTAGCCCGTTCCACGGCATCTCGCCGCTTGAATACAATGGCCGGATGTGGATACGGCCATCCTGTGCTGTACTGATGCGGCGTGGGCTGACGTCGTGACCGCAGGGCGACGCTGATCCAAAACGAAGTCTTGTGCGAGCTGGTGGACGCCCTCAGGGAGCAGCCGCCAATTCCCCAATCAAGGACGGCGAACTCTCCACCATCCCCGCACCGCCGGGCGGGATCGACTCCAGAAACCCCAAACGCCGTGGCGGACGACCGCCCGTTGGCCAAACGGAACCGGCAGCCCTCGGCGATCGCAATAGGCGGACGCCCCCTGCGTCGGCGTGCAGCTGGCACACGGCTGCCGCATGGGGCTCCCTTGTCGTGCTGCCCTTGGCGGCTTGGCCACCTGGCGCGTCGGCTGTGCCAAGCTTCGGTCCGATGGGCGCGACAGAGAGACATCAATTCAGCGACTCTATCGGAGTAATCGTGACGTGAGGGCAGAACGATAGACGCAAAGTCTGTAACCGCTGCTGGCCGTTTGCGTACAGAGAGAGCGCTGCCGCCGCCATGCTGAAAAGTAACATGCTGCCGCATGCCTCCCGGTTCTGACGCCCACACCCGGGATGGGCCGGCTCGCCCCTTGTCGACGCATTCGTCCGAACAGGCGCAACGTTTTCCCCGTCGAAAACTTTCTCCCCGTCTCCATGCTAGCGACCAGAGACGCATCCACGTGCGAGCGCTCCGGGACTTCCCCAGAGCGTTGTTCATTGGGTACACGCCACTCCGGTGCGGCGGTGATGGACATGATGGACATGTGCGAGCAGGCAGCAGAATTCCTCAATCGTTGAATGGTCGCTCTGGCATGCGCCGAGAGAACTGGTCCACTGCGCCAGGGGGCCGTCCGCCTGTGGATCCGGGGCTCTGGACATCTGACGAGCAGAGAAGAGCAACACCGGGCTTGGCTGGATCCGTCTGGAACCCCCAGGGCTGCAGTCTTTGCGGAGTGCTCCGTAGACCGTGAGAGTAAGGTGGTCGTCGAGTCTTTCCCTTCCCTTCGCTCGGACATTCACAAGCAAGACGCCTCCCATCTGCTGCCGCTTCATCTCTCGGCCGAGCCTGGCCGCATCCGTCTCGGTTGGCCGCCGGCGCAGCCGAGCCCGTCCTGCACGGATGCGAATCCTCCTCTCTCGACGCGCAAACGATGACCCGCCTGCTCCCGCGGCACCGCGTCCAGCGAATCACGGCGCCGCGCTGCCGCTTATTCTGTTGCCTGATCTTGAGTGTGAAAAGTGGCGCCCAGATAAACTCGCCTGTAACATCCCTGCTAGCGGATGGCGGTGGAGGGGCGGCAGGCTTACCTAGTTCGTGCCGCTCCCGCCGCAGGGAATATGATGATTCGCTGGGCTTTTGCGTGTGCAACCTCTCGATGGCCGCTGCCGTCTTCGCCGCGCCGGCTCGACGAGGCGAACGTCTTGCGCTGACGTCCGCGGACCGGCCGGGAGCGATGCCCAGAGCGACGGCTGTGTGGTGCTGGTGATTGGGCGGGAGCGTGGGAATGGCCGAAAGCATCGTGGAATGAGGCGCATAGCGAGCGCTGGTGGTCGAGGTACTTGCGTGTGGGTCGCACGTGATGCTGACTGCGGCAATGATTTTCCACCTCGCTCACTGAACATGAGGGCGCAAAAACGACAGGCCAGGAAAGCGAAGACCGCCAGCGCCCCGTCTGCAGCAACCCGACGCGGGCTCGCAAAGGAGAGGCTGCTGCTCCCGAGGGTCTGGGGGAAATAATCGCACTCCCCATGCGGAGCACACCACGGTGAAAACGGCAACGACCGTGCTGCCAACACCCCTGACGGCAGCTGCTACAGAATGCCACATGTCGGCCGTGCGCACCGCTGCCCTGGGCCACTGTTGTGCGGGTGAGTAAGATTGCCTTACCTAACCGACCCGTCGGCGTGGCTTGCTGTTGTTGTCTCGGGGCCCGGCAAGCGAGCTGAGCATACGGAGCTCCATGCTTGGACGTTCGCCGCGAACAACAAAAACGCCCCGTTCAGCTCACCAGCATGCTTGTGAGCAGGCTGCTGCTTCCGGGACCTGAGACGCACCGGGCAGCTGGCGTCGCCGGGCTGAGCCTGCCTGGCATCCTGCTGCAGGATACATCTGATGGTGCGCCCAGATGCGTGTCTTGCGTGGCGGCAGCTGGACTCCGTACCTGAGGCTGGCCTCTGCAAACAAGGTGCGACATGAAACTCCCAGTCAAAATCGCTCATCTCGCCATGCAGCAAGATTGCGCGCGTCCGTCGCTCAACCATGCGAAATGCTTCAGCAAGAAAAGCCATCCATCGTGATATTACATCCTCCCTCCGCAACCCGCTAATCATCTCCACCTCCGAGGTCCGTGGGCGGAGACGGTCGTGAGACGGCGGTTGGCCGGAAAGCCGATGCCTGGCCATGGCAATACTGGTGCCTGTTGGCTATGGGTCCAATATTGCTTCCTGTCTTCTCCATGGCTTCGAGCAAAGCTGAATCCACTGCCCAGGCCGCTGCGATGGGCGGTTGCCCCCGTTGTATGGTTCTTACTTGGCAATCGGCGCCACGACGGACGAATACTGCCGCCTTATGGGGAAGCTTGGGCCAGGCGGATGCGGAGAGGGCTTCCATTCTGGCCATTGCACACGTTGCTGCTGACACGGGGACTCGGCACGTCCGTGCTGATGCTTGGTGGCTTGGTGTTAAAGAAGACGACTTGTCCCCTCTCCAATGGTATTGACTCGTCGTATAACGTGTCATGTTCAAGCGCTTCCAGGCAGTCATTAAATATAACTTGTTCCGCCAAGCGTTGGCCATTTTAGGGCATGCTGCCGAAGCATACGTAGTTGGTACGATTTTAAACACCCGTCCAAGCACCGTCCAAGCTCACATAACGTGGCATTCATGGCAATTTCCCCTGGCTGGTGGCTCCTGACATGAGTTTCTTCCTGCTTGAGCCCCTTTGACGTTGCCGAGAGCACGGCCAATTGCGGTTCACAGAAGGGCCGTGAGAGGCCGTCAATGCTAATGCCTACGCAATCAGACGCCAACCGCATGATCCGTCCCTTTCTGGAATCTGACACTTCTTGGATGGCGTAATTTGGCGCCACGCGAAGAGCAAGGTTCACGATGCGCCATCCGAGAGAGCCTGGGTGCTGGACGCGATGTAACGAAGCACAACGTCTGGACGACACACAAAAACCGTCATAACCACATGGCATCTGCATCTCAAGCGCATGGTACCCATGCCAGAACCCAACGACCTCTACCAAATGGCTGCTACGGAGTAAATACTTTATATCCGAGCCATCGGCTTGGGCCTCCCACAGCCACGCAATCGCTCTGATGTCACGGCACTTTCGAACATCTTTATGGACGACACACTCGTCGTGCACAGGGTTTGAAGAGAAGTAATTATCACTACTGCCGACCTTAACTCCCTGCACATGAACCTCTTCGGCCGTGAGGCGAGGTAACATCCATTCCACCTTGACCACGCACAGGCGACGCAAGATGCGAAGCTGACAAACTCGTACCTCCCTACACCATGCAATCTGAAGCCCTTCAAACCAGCAGTCCTAAGCTTCCACTCACATCAATCTCAAGCGACCATTCGACCCCATGACCCTTTCCAGGCTCAGTTTTGACAGAACCACAAACAAACGACTGGTTTCTGGCCGGGCAGCCCAGTCCTTGTGGCATCCCATCCGACCTCGCCGATCGTCTTCTTCATGGTCTCCTTGTCGCCCCCGTTGATTTCCAGTCCCTTGTACCACTTCCCGCCCCCGCCGCTCATGATTTCAAACACCCTGTTCTTCTTCGCCGCGGCGTTGGTGCACCCAAAACCCTTCAGAAGCTCGGCGAATGTCGTATTGCAGGGGATATGACATGCCACGAATGGGATCTGGGTAGTGGCAGGCAACTGCCATGGAGGGATGTCCGATCGGAACGCGTGGACCTTGGTGTGCTCGGCCGGGAAGAAGTAATTGTAGCCGGGCTCACAGCCCATCCCACCGGACGAGTTGGTCATCTGTGCAGCGGGCATGTTCGGGTCGATGGCCGGCCACGGCTGTGGCTGCCGAAGCAAGATGTTTCCCGTGCCATTCGGCTGGCAGGAGAACGTCTGCGGCGTGTAGAAACCACCAGCCGGGGCCTGCGGAGGCAAGGTAGGATAGGCGGCCGCCGGGGGCCAGCCCTGTGCTGCTGTGTTGTACATTCCGTAAGTCATGTTAGCCCAAGGGCCGTACTGAGGCACTGTACCGAAGTTATATCCGGGACCCCCCTGGTGATGGACGTATGGCTGTCCTTGGCTCGGGACAGGCGCGCCGAAGGGGGCAAAGGGTGGGCGTCGCCCCTGATCGTCGCGCCCGGTGATGGGATTCCATCCTCCGGACATGACGTTGACGCGATCTGAACAAGACCGAGAGATCTTGTTGGGAGGACGGCAGCGAGGACGGCGAACTCAAGAAAGAGGTTGCCAGGTGTGGACCCAGCGTTGGGCGGACTGGTCAAAGGCGGCTTGCCAGTAACCTGGGACTGGACCTTGACGTGTCGGATCCCAGAACGTGGGCGGGTTGAGGTAGTAGATGTTCGGTGATTCCACAAAGAAGGTTCGCTGAGCTTCTGATGGCTGTGATAGCTGCTGTTGGATGAGATG
This sequence comes from Tolypocladium guangdongense, assembly GCA_022114105.1. Classification (NCBI taxonomy): domain Eukaryota; kingdom Fungi; phylum Ascomycota; class Sordariomycetes; order Hypocreales; family Ophiocordycipitaceae; genus Tolypocladium; species Tolypocladium guangdongense. Next base: position 1,580,835 of record NRQP01000001.1, on the reverse strand, counting down.
TTCGCTATCCGAGTGTTCGAGGTCGGAGGAGTTGGCTGCTTTATAGATTAGCTTAGAAGGGCGGTGGTGGCTGCATGCTCAACACTCATCGGGAACTTGGCCATCCAGTCATTGCCCTCGTGGTTCCGCGATGAGCAGCAAACACGTAGCCGGGGGCAAGTGGAACGACGAACCTGATGATGAATCGGAGACGTCGTCGGCACCATTCACGTCTGTCTGCGTGTCCTCGTTGTCTGACTCGAACTGGATGTCAAGATGCGCAGCAAACACCTCGGTGCTCCAGATGACTTGGTCGTGCCGGTCCAAGAAAGCGCCAACAACGATCCAAGCCCAGAAAGGGGGCTCTTGGCTGGCCTCCAGATACTGGGTGACCACGAGCTTCGTGGCTGGGGACGGGAGGAAGTCTCCGTCGACCTCTATCGTCCGGCAACGAGCTTGCGGCAGGTTGGGCATAGAGATTGCTGGATGCTCAGGACTGTGCAGCCATACAGCCGTGTCCAGATGGCTCGGGTGTGCAATGTATGGCGTGGGCTGTCTTCCCAAACTCAGAGGACACGAGAGTTGCCAGTCCGGGTCGAACGGAGGGACAAGTGTTTGGGAGCCCCTGTTTAAATAGATGTCCACTGATGACCTGATTCAGCGGTGACTCTTGGGCACAGGAAGAAGCAGCTACGTAAGACCGCTCTGGTGGAAACCCATTCTGCTTTCGTCTCATGTGTACGCTCAATCACATAGACCGGAATCTCCTCTCCGGAATCACGGCAAGGCAGGCGATAGCCTGATCCCGGCGACCTGTTGAGTGGCTGGGCCGGTCAGTCGAGCCGAGCGCCTGACTCCAGAGGCCGTCTGTGAATCCATATGCCGAAGGGGTCGGATCCCGGGCCTGCGTTGGCCTGAAGTGCGGCTACACCGACACCAGACACTAAGCGGTCACCCAGTCCACCCAAGAGTCTGATATGATCCGTTGTGAGTCGGTGGGAGATTGCTCTGATGGAATGCATCTCATCGACTGTCGGTGGGATCTGGCTATCACCGCCAGTCACACTGTACGTCCCCTGAGCAAACTCAAGATGCGGGTCAGACTGGGGCCACCCTGCTGGACATGTCGAGCAGGCATTCGTGACGAAACCCGCCCGTGTATTTATGGCGACGAACTGAATCTCGTCGTCGGTATTTGTTGCACAGAAGCATGGCACTGAGGGCAAGCATTCAGCTTGAAACTCGGGCCAAGTCACCCCTCAGTGAATAGGAGCAAACAACTCCACGACTGGCGTTTGACGCGGACAGGAAGATCCGTGCCTTGTTTGGCATTGACTGAAACAAACAGAACAGATGCTCGCCCACGTGTGCCCCGAAACGACTGGCCGCTGCCTCACTCATCGTCATTGCTGTCATCTGGCACGACTCGAACGGCACCGCCCTTCTTCGTCGACTCGACCTCTTTCTTCAGCTGATTCCGTCTCTCGGCTTCAGAAACCAAGCCCTTGAGGTAGACCTCGGCCTGGACCGTGGCGCTGTACGCAGCGGGCGTCCAGTTCCAGATGTTGCGTCTCTCCACATCTGCCCCCGCAGCTAGGAGTGTCCGCAGCCCGAGCAGGTTCCCATTGCCGCTTGCAAAATGGAGAGCCGTATTCCCTTCTGCGTCTGCCCTCTGCACCGCCTCGTAGGGACCTCCCGGGACGTAGGTAAGCAGGATCTGGAGAGGTGTGTCCCAGCCTCCCATGCTGGCCTCCATGATGGCATCCCGACCCCTGATGTCTCGCCTGAGTATGCTGTCTCTGTCATTCTCGCAGAGCAAATGGACGACTTCGGTGCGTCCGGTGCCGGCGGCCAACATGAGCGCAGTCTGATGGTTTTCGTTGAGCGCGGGGCATGGGTCTTCGTGTCCCGCGAGGAGCAGCGTCTCGCAGATGTCTTTGTGGCCCAACGACGCAGCCAGGTGCAGATTCGAGTTTGAGAGGCCGATAAGAGAGTGATCCGGATTGTGAAGGAGCGAGGGGTGGGACTTGAGAATCCGTTTGACGAGGAGAGCGTCACCGGCGTGGATGGCACGTCGCAAGCGAATCGAAGGGTCGATCCTGTGGCAGAGAAGGTCAGCTCTGCTTCGAGGCGGAACGAAGCAACAAACTCACATGGCGGATGATAGGTCATGGCGCAAGAGACTTGGCCATAAAGAGCATGCCTGGCAAAGGCGAGGTTGATCGACACTTTTGCATCGACAGATGCCTGGGTAATGAGGAAGCTCTAGGCAGGTTGCGACGAGGCATGGATGGCAGGTTGCGACGAGGCATGGATGGCAGGTCGGCGCCTCCACTCGCCGTAGACGCTTCAGCCTCCCGTTACCCCTGGGGCTGAAGCTTACCACTCTAACGGCTGGAGACGCCTGTGGCCACTGTAATTGGCGCTGGATTTTATTAGCGGGGTTTGCCCAGAAACGTGCCGCTGACGGAGGTGGGCCCCGCCGTTGAAACTTGAACGTGAACCTTTTCGACATCATGACTCTGGCTTCAACAACAGCGAACCTGCCGCCTCTGATCGCCGCTCTGACCGAAATTCTACAGATGTTGAACCCCAATCCACAGGGCAGACTTCCCTGCTTGGCCTGGCACTGCACAGACGCGCGACTGATTTGCTGTGGTTTGATGAGCTCCGAGCCCGCCGAGACCGAAGTCAATTGTTGCATCGAGCATTGGAGAAAACGAGTATTGCCATTCAAATCCCGATGCATTAACACAGAGAAGCAGTCTTAAAACTCCAATCTATGCCCCGTCCCAGCCTTCCAACCAAACTCCGCGACCGACCGACCGTCCCGTGTCCCATGTCCCATGTCCCAAACGATGTCCGAAGCGAGCACTTAGGCAGCCTCTGCTATGAGCTCACCAATGCTCCTCTTCGCGTTCCGCTTAATACCGCACTTTTTCAGGCACGCGTCGATTCCCAGGGCAACGTTGGCCGGAATCATCTTGCGGAACGACTCAATGTCCTCGCCATTCAGCGTCCGCAGGCCGCCTAGCGTTGCGCCGATAACGTCAGGTCGGAGGCTGAAGAAGTTCTGCGCGATGGTCTGGACGCCAGGGTCCGGGTTGTTGAAGGCTGCCACGAATACAGTCTGCTCGCAGTCTGGGTTGAACTCTTGATGGATGGCGCCCTGCGGGAAGACGGTCATCTGGAAGCGGGAGAGCGTGTTGGCGACGGGCGCAGCGCCGTTCTCTTCGACAAAGTTGGTCACCAGGCGCCCCTGGACGACGATGTTCAGCTCAGTCGCCCTGTTGTGCACATGGGGCGTGTTCATGCCGCAGGGCCCCAGGAATCCGACCGTCATGGACTCGCCGTTGCCGATGAGGGCCGGCATCGTCTCGGACGTTGCAGAAATTGGAACGCCGCCCTTGCCCTCTGTCTCGCTGCCTGAAGTCGCGCTGCGCTTGTTGAAGTCGAACACGAAGTCGCCTGGCTGGTTGAGCAGCTTGATGCGCTCAACTTGGGTCGGAGCTGTCATGAGCTTGGCGATGAGATCCTCATTGCCTGCCCGAGTGTTGATGGGGACCACCGGAGGGATGATGGCGTCAATGTCGATGCCGGTCTTGTTGGAGGCAGACTCGTCGGCTCGTTTGCTCACGACATGGTTATCCGAGCCGGTGGCGTACGGTGCTGCGAGTGCTGCAGTCGCAAGCAGCAGGACGGAAGAGACACTGGTAATATGCATTGTGTAAGTCGGAAAAGAGTATGAAGGAAAGCTGTTGTAGATTGCTGAGTAGCAAATGGGTGTTGAAGTATGTGGTTGACGGGGTTGCTGGTCTGGAGTGCTATCCTCTCGCCCTCGCCATGGCGAGGCCTTCCTATATCTTCACAGGGTAGTTCAACCCTTCAAATTCCTCACATGCAACCTAAAAAGCATCCGCAGCCATGCCATCCACGGTGACATTGGAAGCTCCATCGCAACTGTTGTCGCACGCCGGCAGCTCGCCTTCCCGGTGAGCGTTGCGGGCTCCAGGCATGGCGCAGCAGGCCCGTGCAGCGGATTCCTCATCAGCCGTTTATTAGCCTGTAATACCGCGAAGATGCCAGAGGAAGCAGGAAATAGTTCTACTTGATCCTGATTGGATGATGGATCAAGTTGCGCGGTGCAATTGGGCTTACTCTTACGGAGCACATGGCCAAGCACAGCCACTATTTACTCACGCCCACGGCGTCGAAAATAGATGCAGCTGCCGGCAAGCGAATGTTCCGTTCGGGGTATCCGCACCGAGTCCATAGAATACACGCCGCAAACGCCCGTCCAGCTTGCTATTTTAAGCCCCATGCTTTGAAGGCGGCTGGCGCTTGCTGAACGGCAATGGAACCACTCGCCGCTGGCCCGGTATTGTGCTGTCGCGGAGCCAAATGATTCCTCATCGTGACGGGGTCCGTATAACCTGCCAACGGCGAGTCATCACTGATGGGTATCTCGGCAGCATCGCATGAGGAGCACCACATCATGTCCTTGATCACGAAATTGGATATCCTCAAGAATCTAAATTTGGTGATTCTCCGAGCTGGCCGTGATTGCTCTACTGACGGGGCGCGAGGAAACACATCGCAGCGGCAGAGCATTCGGGCCATGTGTGGTGGAAAGCTGGCTGCGATATGGAACGGCGATTGGAAACCACCTACGAAGTAGGCAATATTCCAATTATAAAATTGCGAGGCATGGCGGATATCCTTTTTAGCACATGCCCTGCCTTGAATTGAAAGTGAGGAGCTTGGCTCGTCTGGTGTGCGTAATGGAACCAACCACCACGGAATACATATGCACTCTGGTAGGCAGAATCAAGCCTGTGATATGGCTGCAGCTGATGCAGCCCGAGCTCCATTGCGAGAAAGCCGAGTGGCCATTCGTACATTGGATCGGCCTAGAGAATTGCCGTCCCCGAGTACTGCTGGGGGCAGTGATGTGGACACGCGGTTACTGGAAAGAAGAAAAGGCGATCGGGAACGCGTGAATCATGAGGCGAAGGCAAGTTCATGAATATCAGCAGTAGCATTGCTCCGTGATGAATTGCACGTCGGGTAGTGCCATGCTGAGTCTCACATGCTCCCCTTTGCTTCCTGGATATGGATCAATGCAGGGGACAGTTCCGTGAGGTGGTGATGAGCGGTCTGTTGAGCAGTGTACTGCACTCGGCAACTTCAAGTAGCGTTTGGACACAACCAGAGACGACAGGTCAACGTATTACGGCGCCGTCGCCACGAGCCGCACCAGAAATCGCGGCCCTCGCACGGGGGCCACGGCTCCCACACGTAATGCCCTCACGCATCAACTTCAACAACGGCACTGTGGCTCACAAAGGACAGAAAAGAGGATCAAAACGAGGCTTGATTTCTAATTAAGCAAAGCTGAAAGCTTTGCGATGCGGAGGGTACACGGCAAATGCCCGAGCAAGCAGCTTCCAGCTTTGCTTCTTTAAGCAGAGGCAATAAGGTTGCGGGACTATCCGCTGTTCGTACATTGGTCGAGCAATTGAATCTGCATCAAGTTGCTGTGCCGAGTGCTACCCGTGATGTATCATGTATCGCAGTGCCTGCCGTGGTGTTTTGGTGTTGTTGACACCTTCCGTCAGCTCTAGCCAACGAACGGCGCATCGTCAACAATACATCCATCCAATATCCCAAGCAGCCCAGGCTCCAAAGGCCTCCCAGGCATCCCAGGCATCCCAGGCACGGCAGGCATCGCAGGCTCATAGGCATCGCAGATATCGCAGGTACCGTAGGCACCACTGGCTCGCAGGCACGCAGGCATCGCACACAGGCATTACAGGCTCGCAGGCTCGCAGGTATCGCCGCCGAAGACACTCACTTTCAGCTTTGCTTACGCCTATGACAGCAGTCTTCTGTTGGCATCGGGTATTTTTAAACAAAAGGGATAATGAGCCTTTGTTTATGCAGTTCTAATCAAGGCTATAGAAGCTGTTGAAAGCTCAAAGAAGGACCTGCCCAGCTCTATGACGCGTAATTAGGTGACGTACCTAGGTGACACATGGCCAAAAGCGAAGTATTTCGTGATGTGAGCTGGCGCTGGTGTTGGTGTTGCACCTTGTTTGTTAGTAGAAAATGTGATCCCTCCGGAAACAGTGTCGATTTCTAAACCCCATATGAAGTCCAACGATATGGAGTTGTCACCGGGAATTCCACCTTCGCTGTCACAATGTCCTCCTGAAAGCCCTCAACGCGACCGGTTCGGCCACACAAGCGATCCGTGGTCTTCTCGGTGTCTGGCGTGTCTTGCGTCCGAGCTCGCTTGTAGGGCGACAGCGGGTGTCGTGGTGGCTGCAGGAGTGAAGCCCTTTCGAAGTCGATGATCAAAACTGTCCGAGTTTCGGGGTTGACCAACACGTTTTCTTTCCGCAAATCCCTGTGTACAACCCACTGTCTATGGATTAATCGCAGTGACCGAAAGACCTCAGCAGCGAGAGGCATTTCCATGACCCCAATCGCTGACAGTTCGTCTGTTTTGTACCCTCCCCATGAGAGGAACGTCAAGTGCACGATGTAGACCCGATGATCATAGTAATAGATCTTGTCCATGTCTCGGAGGTCGATTGAACCCAGAAAGACAGGCACCGCAACACCCTGAACTGGCCGCAGACGCTCGTAGACTGCAGCTTCGTGTCGGAGGTCTTTGATGAAAGCCGACACTGTGCCCTTGCTGACGAATGTATAGCCATACGCGATCAGGGTAACCTGAAACAGGACTCCTCGCGCGCCTCCCTCGTATAACCGCTCTATCCCGTCATCCAACGACCGCTCCAGCTGCTTATAGAGAAGTTGGAGCCACTTGGCGTGCGTGACGGGATGTCGGGTACTGGCTTTCTTCCCGCGATGAGATGCCACGTTGGGGCACTCTTGATCCAATGCTCCTCCATTGACCAAACCGAGAAGACACTTCTGGGTACAGTACTGCCGGGGGCTGCTCGAGTCTTCCGCCGCAGGACTCCTTTCTCGCTGTTGGCTAATATGGGCAGGTCGTTGGCTCTGTCCGCCTCCACGTTGCTGTTGAGCCGCGATTCGCTCACTGCGCCGGGTCGCCTGACCTTGGCGCCGCCGTCTCTCCGCTGGACTTGGAGTATCGGGAATGCCACCGGGGGGCGAGTCGTCGGATGCCTCTGATGGGTCCCTCCTTGAAGGCCGCTTGTTAGGATGATCCGGGACGAAAAGCCGACGTGCGGTTGGACGCAGCATATACGGTGCCCGGTCAACGCTCTTGTAGGTTGTGGGCTCATACGCAGATGAGCCGGACGGCGCTGACCACCCGTCGGCCGGAGTAGAGCGGACCGTGGTTTGAAAATCCTCAGCCCATCGTTTCGAGTCCCCGATGACCCGTCGACGCTCTTCTTGCCCATGCTCCCGCCTCTGTCCTGGTGGGCCGAGGGCCATAAGAATGAAGGCCAGGTACTGACCAACAGCCGCACAAGAATGGATATTGTCTGGATGGGCCAGAACCTCTGGCCCGGGTTCTGCCAGATGATAATACAACGTCTGGGGCTCCTGCCAGTCGATTTTGAGGAAGACGATTGCCTCGCCAGTGGTCAGAAGGCCGTACTCGAGGCCGCCTACAACCATGTAATGACGCGTTTGCGTAATGGCAGCGGCCGTCAGCCTCTCCGCGTGGTACTGAAAGAGCGCTTCAGGGTCCGCAGAAGTCGGGATGGTTTTCCGATTGACGACATCCTCGTAGATGTTCATGGGATGCAGCCCAATACGAAGATGCGGAGCAATCAACTTGTGTGGTGCCTTGTATTCGCAAACGAAGAGGATAGTCCGCCGCATCGTTTCGGACAGGTAGACGCATATTTGATCGGGCCGGAGCTGACTGCTGGTGTCTTGTCCGGGGCTTGGCGTTCGGGGGGGGGATGAAGGGGTCTCCCGTTCAGCGACCTCATCAGCGACGTCGCTGAGGGCGTGAGGATGATTCTCAAAGGTGACACCATCTCCAATGCCAAAGGTGCGCTTGACCTCGTCCAATGCTTTGATCTGCTGAATGATGGACCGAGCCGGGTCCTCGACAGCGTTGTGCAGAAATTTCTCGAGGCCCTTTTCGTCTGCCACCGGCCTCTGCGAGATTCTTTTACCGAGGCCGGCCAGGAAATGCTGGCTCTCAAAAACCCGGCTCTCGGGGAATAGCGAGAAGACCGTACCGAGAGCTTCTTTCTGGAGCTCCAAGAAGTTGGACCACGGCTTGAGATTTGTCGGGCATAGTTTGTTTCGTGGGTTGGTATTGGCGCCTTTTGATGTCAGTCTTTTATCCGTCTCGACTTGGAAGTGGGAAGAGACGAGGCGGTGGCAGGCTTCGATATATTCGTGCAGTGTCGTAGGTCGGGTCTGCTCCTCTGCTTCCTTGGCGCGTGTCTCTGCTTCCTGCAGCAGCTTTTCAAGCTCCCGGACTCTCTCATCCATCGTGCCCGGGTTCGTAGATGAATTTAAAATGTAGGGCGATGCGTGACGCGTGGACAGGTAAATAGAGGGGTTGTGTGCCGCTAATATAATAATACCTAGGTACCTAAGGCAACCAACACTCGGGGCTTCCTCGGCCATCGGTTTACGAGCACCAACACTTGAGCAGGACCAACATGGCTGCCACGTCAGAGGATAGTGGGAAATTCCAGGAATAGTGGGAAATTCCAGGAATAGTGAGAAATTCCAAGAATAGTGAGAAATTAGTGTTCAGCACCTACGAGTATTTCAGGTGTACTTCGTACGGAGCGCTCGCCGTCAAAGGCATTGAGCGCACGCATGGCATGTCACTCTCGGCCCTATCCGGCGTCGCCTCGGTTGCCGACCGGACCGGACCACTGACGGATCCCCGGACAGGGGACGAACGTTCTGCGGACGTTTCCGATCCATAGCCCACACCCGAGGCGCTTACACTACAAATTCGGGCGCGGGAGATGCACCGAGTGCATCGCTTGGATAAAATTTGGTCGAAAACACAGTCGGCCTTGATGAACTCCAGGGGCTTCGGTTTCCATTTTTGGAAGTCTTCAATAGCCGTTCGAAAACAGCGCGCGCGGAGCTCAAAGTCGCGCACCGGCCGCGCATGTTTCTTGCTTCGGCGGGGGCTCACCACGGCCAGTTTCGTCGCCGCAGAGCAGGCTCATCGCTCTGCGTACACCCTGACCGGCGCCAAGAAGGAGACGGTCGACGCCCGCGCAGAGTAGGAACTGACGCAGGCGCTGCGCCTGTTTCAAGGCGACCAAGGATGGCTGGGCTGGCAAGTTGCCAAGCGCGCGTTTCGCCGCGAAGTTCGCCGCGATGTGCATCCCTGCCCTCTCTATGCGAAGGTGGTTGCTGACGGGCGACGGCAAGCTCGGGGTGAGACGGGGGGATAATTGGCGCTTGGGGTCTTGGGGTGGTTGTTGGTCGTTGGTTCTGCCAACCTTCTGCTTGGTTATCTATGATGCTGACATCTTGTAATTACCTACGATGCAGCACAGGGTTGAGGTGGATGGATGGAACACGCATGCTTCGATTGAACGGACACTGTAGGAGGAGCGACAGAATCAGGCGAGTTATGCATGCCACGAGCCAAGATCCCAACAACATGAGGCAAACACCATCATGCCATGTACGGTCCGACTCCGTACTTCGTAGGCAACCGTTAATAATGCTAGTAGGCCCATTCTCCGCAACTCCTGCGGACTTGATGTGACGTGGGCTGCACGGATGCTGACCTCCAAGTTCACGTGGCCGCCGAATCAACACGAACATTGCGGACAGATGCCCCGATCGGTGCATTTGGCCGACAGGCCCTTTCCCGTTGCAGTAGTTGTGCCAATGAGGCTCGCCGTCATCCCCAACATGAAGTCATCAAGTCTTTAGCGGTGCTCGCTTATTATGTATGTATAATGCCTCCGCTCCACCAGTCGTTCGAGGCCGTCCTGGGCCTGCAAATAAGCCTGTGGGACCGCCGAGATTCATCGGCGGCCATGGTTATCTTCAACTCAAGAGGAGTACCTCTTCCGCCACTGCACGTTCTTGTCGTCAGAGCTCAGCCAGGTATGAGAGGCTGCTGAGACTTCACGCAGCCAGCGAGAAGTCCGTCTCAACTCACAAGACTGAGCGCAACATCGAGAGCGCCCCTGCAGTGGACATTTGACATCGCACGAAAGCATGTCCTTGTAAACAGCATTCGGCTCGCTGATCAACTCCGTCGGCGTCCGGACCATGGCCGTCGTCAACGATACCGGCAAAGGCGAAGTCGGTCTGCCTAACATGATCGAGACCGATAAAGCAGACCGTGCCAGCTCAATAGATACGTCTGACCAGTCTATTATTTATGGGAAGCGAGTAGAAAGGCGCTTCTCGCTGTCCGGCGCTGGAAATCTCTCACTAGACGATGTTGAGGCTGTCGACGTCCGAATTCGCAACCTTTCTGTGTCGGTGAACACTGCGCCATCATGGCTCGAGCCGGCGACGTACCAGCATCTGCTGGCCGCAAAGTTCAGAACGACGCCATGTATCAAAGGGCTTTTGCATTCGGTTGCCGCCGATTTCCAGCCCGGTTCCCTCACGGCTATTATCGGGGGCAGCGGATCCGGCAAGACGACACTCCTCAACGCCGTGGCCGAGAGGGTAGCCAGCTCGAGGCTGAGCCAGGAGGGCTTGACGACATTCAACGGAAAATTAGGCGTCCACAACATAAGGCACGCCTATGTCATGCAGCAGGACATCCTTCTCCCGACACTTACAGTCAGGGAGACTCTACAATACTCTGCCGACTTGCGCCTGCCGCCATCTACGTCAGCACAGGATCGCCTCAGGGTGGTCGACGAAGTCATTCGAGAGCTTGGCCTGAAAGAATGTGCGGATACACGGATCGGCAACAGCCGGCACCGAGGCTGCTCTGGCGGCGAAAAGAGGCGTGTTAGCATCGGAGTCCAGCTGCTAGCGAACCCATCCGTACTCTTCCTCGATGAGCCCACAACGGGCCTTGACGCGACGAGTGCCTTTCAGCTGGTGCGAACTCTCAAATCCTTGGCCCAAAAGGGGCGGACCATCATAACGACGGTGCACCAGCCTCGATCGGAGATTTGGGATCTCTTCGACAATCTAGTCGTCTTGTCTAGAGGCAGGCCAGTCTACTCTGGCTCCATCCCCGACTGCCTCCCCTGGTTCAAAGCCCAAGGGTTCCAGTTGCTGCCGTTTGTCAACCCAGCCGAGTATATCGTCGACATCGCAGCCGTGGACAATCGTACGCCAGAGCTGGAGGGAGAGAGCAGCACTCGCGTAGAGGCGCTGACGGCGGCTTGGCGCTCAGAGAGCGAGAGCCGTTTCGCTCCTTTGTCTACACCCAGAGGCACCGGGCATCGGAAGCGAAGGTCAGAGGCCGAGGAACACGCGACTTTCCTACGCCAACTGCGAGTCCTGACGGACCGCACGCTCAAGGTGACATATCGGGATCCCCTCGGCATGGCAGCTTCCATCATGGAGGCAATTTTGATGGGTATCATAACTGGCTACCTGTTTTACGACCTCGGACGAGACCAGGCCGGCATTAGGTCGCGGCAGGGCGGTCTGTATATGGCAACCGCCCTACAAGGATACCTGATTCTTATCTTCGAAGTCTACCGAATGACCATCGACATTCCGACCTTCGACCGCGAGTCCTCGGAAAACTGCGTTGATGCTCTACCGTTTATCCTTTCACGGCGACTGGCACGGATGCCCACCGAGGATGTTCCTGTGCCTTTTCTATTCTCCGTCGTGGTTTACTTCATGGCCGGCTTCGACCGCGAGGTCAGAAAGTTCTTTACTTTCTTCGCTGTGGCGTTGGTCAACCAGTACGTGGCTGTGACGTGTGCAATGACCTGCGTCGTGGCTGTGCGGCACTTTGCTGGGGCAAGTTTGATTGCGAACCTGGTGTACACTCTGCAGAGCTGTGCCTGTGGCATGTTCATCCAGGTCAACACGATACCAGTGTATGTGCGATGGCTGAAGTGGATCACTTACACTGTAAGTCTTGTTCAGACGGTGGGAAACCGAGGGTATAATCTGACCTGAGCCAGTTCTATGCCTTCGGTGCCTACGCTGGCAACGAGTTTCAAGGCAGCTTCTATGATTGCCCCTACCCTGGCGGCCGTTCGAATCCCGCTTGCATTCAATACACCGGCGAGTATGTAATGGACTCACTCGGCTTTCCTGAGAATTGGGTCGCTCGCCCTATCATCATCCTGGTGTCCTTTGTTGTGTTCTTTTGCGCTCTTTCGACTGTCGGATTGCATTTCTTCAAGGTTGAACTGACTGTCGCGCGTTCTCGCACATCGGACACTGATTTGTCTGCCGGCAAGGAGAAACTGACGGCACGGTCCATCGCGGAAGTGCGGACCATCGACCTTGGGCTTGACGATTTTGCACTGGCACTAGATAAACGAGCGGTTACGGGCAAGAAGCTCGCGCGCAAAACGATCCTTAACCCCGTCACGGCAACATTCCAGGCGGGCGTGTTGAATGTCATCATGGGCCCGTCAGGTAGTGGCAAGACGTCCCTTCTGAATGCCATGGCGCTGCGGCTGCGCAATTCCATCGGCACCAAGTATCGCCCATCCGGCAAACTTACCTTTAACGGTGCCATCCCATCCGGCTCGGTCATTAGGTCTGTTTGCTCCTACGTTTGCCAGGATGACGATGCGCTTCTCCCATCTTTGACTGTCCGCGAAACCCTTCGATTTGCAGCTGGATTGCGTCTGCCTTCCTTTATGAGCAGCGAGGAAAAGTACCGCCGCGCTGAGGAGGTGTTGACGAAACTAGGCTTAAAGGACTGTGCCAACAACTTGATTGGAAGCGACATAGTTAAAGGCATCTCGGGTGGAGAGAAGCGTCGCGTTTCCATCGCCGTCCAAGTTCTCACCGATCCCCAGATTTTGTTGCTCGACGAGCCTACATCTGGCCTGGATGCGTTTACAGCCAGTTCCATCATGGAAGTACTTCAGGGCTTGGCGAATGAAGGCCGAACGCTCGTATTGACAATCCATCAAGCCCGCTCAGACCTGTTCAGGCATTTCGGCAACGTGCTTCTACTTGCACGCGGAGGCTCGCCAGTCTATGCAGGCTCTGCAAAGGAGATGCTGGGGTACTTTGGGAGGCATGGCTACGAATGCCCGCAACATACAAACCCGGCGGACTTTGCGCTGGATATGATAACGATTGATCTACAGAAAGAAAACAGGGAAGCTGAGAGCCGGCAAAGAGTGCAGAAACTAATCCAGCAATGGAATGATCGCGGAGAAGGGCCGCTTGAGAAAGTCCATGATCGCTTGCCGGGGATTGAAGAAACTGAGGAGCCGGACGAGAAAGATCCTGAAACGGAACCCGACAAACAAGCAGAAAACGCCTCGAAATCTGACTCTACAATGATGGGTGAGCAGAGGCAAAATCTTATTCGCGCCGCCTCCAAGCCCACATCACCACCGAAGACAAGTCTCTCAACCCCGGCCGAACTTGGCGCCTTGATCCGCAAGGGAGCATATTTGCACACCGCGCTACCGTTACTTATTCACCGAGCCATCATCAACACTCGTCGACAGCCTCAGCTGATTATGGCACGAACGATGCAACTTGTTGGTCTGGCCGTCGTGTTCACCCTGTTCTTCGCGCCGCTAGACAACGACTACTTTTCGGTTCAGAACCGAATGGGTTTCGTGCAAGAACTCGGGGCATTCTACTTCGTCGGCATGCTCCAGAACATGGCAGTGTACCCAAACGAGCGCGACGTTTTTTACAGAGAGGACGACGACGGCGTGTACAGCGTGGATGCCTTCCTGGCCACGTACACAATCCTCGAGGTCCCTTTCGAGATCATCAGTTGTCTGTTGTTTGGCGTGCTCTCAGCTCTGGCTGTCGGGCTGCCGCGGACGGTAACAATGTACTTTGTCTGCGTCTTCGCTTGTTTCGGTCTTGTGTCCTGCGGCGAGAGTCTGGGCATCATGTTCAACACGCTCTTCGGTCATACGGGCTTTGCTATCAATATCATGGGCGTCTTCTTGTCCGTGGCGAATGCCATGGCCGGCGTCCTGTCCATCGACATGCCAGAGTTGTTCAAGGCCGTCAACTATCTATCCCCGATTCGTTACGCGACTCGCTCCGTGGCTCCTTACTCGCTGCGTGGAGTAAAATTCGTCTGCACCGATTCACAACGACTTCCCGACGGGAGCTGTCCGATTGAGACAGGCGAGCAAGTGCTGGCGCTGTACAACTTTGATGTCGATCCAGTGGTAAATGTGGCATCTATGGCGGCATGTATTGTGGTGTATCGCGTATTGGCCTGGATTTTGCTAAAGGCCATGAGAGCAAGATGGAGAGACAAGAAGGTACGAGACCAGAAGTGAGGACTCGAGAAGTGCCAGGAGACGGCGGTGAGGGAGCTTCCGTTGTGTCCTAGCCTAGCTCCGCTTCAAGCACGATCAATTATCATGACGCGGGGGGATGTAGAAGAGCGGAAGCAATAAAATCATGTTTCAAGGAACCGCGGTTTTCTTGCTGATACTTGATTTTGTCGACGTATTGGTTGAACCTTGTCATGGTGCGGTCAATAGCGAGTACTAATAACGAGGCGCCACCGCGAATGCTTCATGTTTGGGTTAAGCTAAAGCGACATGGAATTATCAAGCTTTTTGACCAGAACTCATGCAATCTGTTTTGTACTAGCTTGATGCTACATGTAGGCTCGGTGGCAGTCTATGACGACATGGCTAGTACTTCCATCAAGTCTGGAAACGTCACCATTTCGCTGGGAATCCGGATAACACCAACACTATGAAAGACAATGACCGTCCAGTTTTGGCCGAAAGGGGATTCTGCCAAGAGCAACATTGAATGGCATTTAGAACCTCAATACCAATAGAACCAACGCAACCATTCAACGAAGATGAAGGACCAAAGCACAGTCATTGAGGAGTTCAACGAGCTTGTCAACATGGCACCCTCAGAACTTGAGAGCTGGCTGAAGTCGGACGACTCCCAGAGCGCTGGGTGGCCAAAGGAGAGCCAGGATGGAGAGTCAGTCGGCCATGACAGTGGCGGCAAAATCGTCGAGATCCTCAAGTCGAACCCAGGCAAGGACGCCGACAAGTACACGAACGACCAGATGCAGCACATGAGAAAAGTTGTTTCCTACTGGTAGGTCAATAGCGCATCACGTTTGCAGGATATTCTTGGATGCCAACTGATGATGCGCCAAACAAAAGCAAGCGACATCTCGCCCAGGAGGAAAAGGCAAACAACGAAAAGTCAACGGAGGCGGTGAAGACGACCAAATCTTATGCCTCACTCAAAAACTGGGGCCACGATATCCTCAAGAAGAATGAGACGAGCGGAAACAGCAAGCAGGATAACAAAGACGGCAGCGAGAAGCAGACAGGAGACAAAAGAAAGGTACCTGAAGACGATGCTGGATCCAACAAGAAGAGAGAAGTCGAGAAGGGCAAGGCAGTTGATGAGGAACCAAAAGCTGGTGACGGAACCGAGTCGAATGGCGGCAAAAAGCAGGAGAATAGCGGAGAGAATGACGTGAAGAGTGACGAAGACTTCAGCAAGGCAACAAAAGGCCCCGAGACTGGTGAGACGGTAAGCTGGAACTGGGGTATCGGTCAACCGGAGGAGGACGAGAAGTAAGGCAAACCCCTCGCCAACGCCCCCGTACTACAGGAACTAGACTGACCACAAGCAGAACCACCATCGAGACAAAGAGAGGAAATGAAGTGAGTCGGAAAGGTGACCCTGAGGATCCCGCGCTGGTGATGGACGCTGGCAAGTCGAAGGCTATCAAGTTGGCCCATGAGCTCAATTAGCAATGCACGAAGAGCATGGGCCCAGCGCACCGCGACGGACAATTGGAACCTTTTTGTATTGTGCTTTTAAGTTACGGAGCCGCATTTGCTCTGGCACAAGATTCCGTCAATAACGTACTGGTTGTGGTAGATGGATTTGACCGGGCTCTTATACACTCCCTGAAGACGGGATTCCTCAGGCCCGACACGTCCAGCCAGCCAAAGTAAAAGGAGCTGGGAAGCCAAGAGTATTTGGTGCCCTCTAGATCCAAGCCGTCCTTAGTTGTCGACGAGCTCAGTTCTAGAGCATGTAATAATACGGCAACCAGGAGCTTACATAACCCCTGCAGCCGTCGGAATCGGAATCATGGACCCTGATGATGCTGAGCCTCATTGTCCACTGTTGATGGCAAAGAAGTCCCCGCCCGCGGATGCGACACCCGCGGCAGGTGCCGATGAGGCCTCTGTGCTTGGGAGATCTGGCGGCGTCGCATCGCATGGTGCCATTGACGGGCCATGAAGTGGACGCGACGGAGCTCGCGGCGGCGGGACGGCGCGAAACATCAGGGACCAACTCGAGCAGATATTAAAACCTTTCCTGCTTCATGCCAGATTGAGACTTCCATCATCTCCATCCAGGAGTACGCCAACGCGACTGACGGCTCCTTCTCCCGGCACTGCCGCGACGGGCCATCCGCACCCGATACCCATACGGAGACGAGATGCCCCCCGCGGCAAGCAGCGGCCACGAGGCCCTCCAGCCCATCCACCCGTCCATGGCGGGCAAGCTGGACCCCGTCTTCGAGAAGCTCTACAACGACCACGTCGCCAACACGCCCCTCAGGCCCATCGACCTCGGCCTGCTGCGGTCCAAGTACTCGGTGCTCTACAGCTACGGCACCGGCCCGGCGCCGGACGTCGGGCGCGTCTACGACGACCAGATCCCCGTCGACGACGGCTCCGACGCGAGGCTCGACGTGCGCGTCTACGAGCCCGCCTCCGAGGGCCCGTGGCCCGTCCACATCGACTACCACGGCGGCGGCTGGGGGCTGGGCGACCTCGACACCGAGGCGCACATCTGCAGGCACATCTGCACCAAGGCCAACGTCGTCGTCATCGACGTCGCGTACCGGCTTGTCCCCGAGTTTGCCTTCCCGACGGGCATCACCGACAGCTTCGCGGCGCTCCGGCACATCCACGCCCACGGTGCGGCACGGTTCAACGTCAGGCCAGACAGCATCTCCCTCGGTGGCGTCTCGGCGGGCGCCTGCATCGCCCTCGCCCTCGCCCACCTGGCGCGCGACCACGCCCCCGCCCCCATCCCGCTGCGCCTCGTGGCCGCGGGCACGCCCGTCATCGACGACCTCTCGCAGTACGCGTGCGCTGCCGAGTCGCCCTTCGCGTCGATGCAGGAAAACGAGATGGCGCCCACGCTCAACTGGGGCCGCCTGGCGTGGTTCGACAAGCTCAAGTGGTCGTCGCTCCCGAGCGACCCCGAGGAGCACAGGGCCGCGCGGGAAAAGGCTGGCTGGTTCGCCAACCTGCTCCGGGCCCCAAACTTGGCGGGCTTGGCTAGGACGGTCATCTACACGGCTGGGGCGGACCCCCTGCGCGACGAGGGCGAGCGATATGCGCAGCTGCTGATCCAGAGCGGCGTCGAGGTGACGGTGAGGCGGTTCCCCGGCGTGCCGCACCCGTTTATGCACATGGACAAGGACCTGTGGCAGGCGCGCGAGTTCATCGACAAGACGGCGCGGGAGATTCGGCTGGCACACTGGGCGTCGTGAGTCGGGACCGTGCCATGTGGGCGCCGCCGCCATGCAATAATACGGCACAGGCTCTTGCCTGTGAAGGACCAGCAAGGTACCCGTCCTCCGGAGCGTTAGCACCGCAATAGACACGCGTTATGGCAGTCGCCTTGTTCTCTCACTGCCAACAGGCGGAGGCGAGATCGATCACCAGAGACATCTTGGCGGAGGATCGACTGTTATAGCTTCAACTAGTATTATTCGCCGAGGTGAGGGATCCCAAGACATGACCCAGGCCGTCCAGCGACGTCGTGCCGTCCCAGCCAGCAAAACGCGAATCATCCTCTCGCGGCAAGACCCGTGACAGGGTTGTCTCGACGGAACAAAAAACAGCGGGCTCAAGCTGCTCAGCACCCGGCCACGACGGTGACCGCTAGATCGCTTTGGGCACGGCTTGATGTCGACCCGCCCCAACGGCCAACCACAGGGCCGGTACTGTCTCGACCACGCAGCGACGGGGGTGCTGGGACGAGAGGAACCGAGGAACCAAGGGCGGGACCAGTCGGAGATGCGGTTGGGTTGCTACGAGTACGAGTACGAGCAGGCCTGGGTGCTTGCCTCACGGCCCTCGTTTGCCATGACGGGTACGCAGCAAGATAATGGCCGTCGACAGTGGCAGTTGCAAAGCGCCTACCGCAATCAAACCGGCTCTCTGGGCCCCTTTCTCCTTGCCGTGCGAGCAGGTTGACTGATATACGCGAAGGGGGCCTAGGGCTGGATGGCGTGCGTGATGCGCAACAACTCCACCGCTGGGAGGCCTATCGAAATAAGGACGACGACGACGGGCAGGCTGCGGAGTTGCCCTTGCGGATTTCGGGCGGCAGACTGGGGCGCACGGACAGCGTCTGACGATGGGCAGTCCGATTCCTGCACCGAAGCTGACGCTCTGGCGGCGAGTTCTTGGTTGGGGGTCACTGCCTCAACGATCTGCCTGTCCCTGTCCTGCGGGGGACCAGGTCGGACGGCCTCGCGCTGATAGGGCCGAGATTGCCTCCGGCAGCGCCACGCAGCTCCTAGCCGCTGCTATTACTCGTACGAGCGCCTCCGGCGACGAGAACGAGGCGAGTACCTACTGCTACTCGCAGCCCGACGATGCAGGGCCTGCGGCATCTGGCCGACCGCCCCCCACAGGGCATCTGCTCCTCCAACCCCAACCGGCCTGGCCCAGCGCCACCGCCGGCGACCGCTGCCACTGTGTACGGTGCCGCTACCGGGATCTCCCCCTCACCCGCCTTCTCTCCCTGCGCCGAAGATTCCACTCCACCCCTACAGCAGCCACCTGCCCGAAGGCCCCAAAACCACCAAGCCTCCATCCTCCCGTCCCCAGCATCACCCGACTTCCTGTGACAGGCAGTCGAGAATCGACACACGACCCGTCATCGCCGGCCATCGCGCAGCGACGACGACCCAACGCAGCGGACGTGTCGCATCAACCGCCGCCGCCGCAACCAACTGCTGGACGACCAACACATGAGGCACTTTACGAGGGCGGCACACACCACACAAACGCCCGCTGAGGACAGACTGCTTGCGAAATCCGCGGACCGAAGCGGCCCAGACAAGCAGATCGCAGCATAGCAGAGCAGCACAGGCGAGCATCAATGGGCTCCGACAGCCGTCCCGTCTGCCATCGCTGCGCGCAGATCAAGCAGGCCTGCGATGGCAGCTTGCCCTGCGCGCGATGCGTCCGCCTCAGCCTCCCGTGCCGGCCGCGGAACTCGACGGGCGAGCCCGCGAGCGCCGACGCACAGAGTGGCGACATGCCCAAGGCGCGCATACGGCGCGTACAGACGGGATGCCTCATGTGCAAGCGCCGCAAGAAGAAGTGCGACGAGACGAAGCCGCGCTGCGGCGACTGTCGGCGCCTGTGCCTCGACTGCGCGTGGCCGCCCGAGCGCCATGGCCGGAGCAAGCCGGCGTCGAGTGCCGCGGTGGTTGCGGACGCGAAGAACATGGCCGGAGAGAGATCCAGCGACGCGGCCATGATGGAGATTGCCATCCGCAGCAGCCCCAGCCCGGTCTCGACGCCCGTGAGCGGCCGGCATGGGAGCCACGACAGCAGCAGCCACAGCAGCCATGCAAGCCAGTCGAGCCATGTCAGTCACGCCAGTCACATCAGCTACGGCCATGCGCTGGATCAAGCGCCCGGCATGGCCATGGCGGCTGCGGCGATGGCGATGCCCACCACGACGGCAGCGCCAGCCATGGCCGGCGGACGGTCCCTCGACATGAGCCCAGACAAGCTGTCGTGGGACGTGACGACGTCGCCGTCGTGGATCGAGGCCATCACCCCCATCAGCGATGGCAGCCCCGTGTCGTTTGATTCAACGCCAATGACATCGCTCTCTCTCTACGTTCCGCAATTGCTCCCTCAGCTCAACGCGCCCCAGGACAAGGCCCTTCTCAACCACTATTCAACCATAGTTTCATCCATACTCTCTAGGCGATCCTCTGCAGCCAACCCGTACAACAACTACCTCCTCCCCATGGCCCAAGGCAACGACCTCGTCCTGCACTGTATCCTCGCCCTGTCGGCCAACCACTGGCGCAAGCTGCAGCCGGCCATGGGCGACCGTGGCCTGCTGCACAAGAGCAAGGCCACGCAGGCACTGGCCAGGCTGCTCCCCCACGTGGACAAGACCAGCGCCGACATCGCCCTCGTGAGCAGCCTGCTGCTGTGCATGACGGAGCTCTTTGACGGCACCAGCGAGGGCTGGAAGCTGCACTTGAAGGGTGCAAAACGTTTATTGATGACGCTGCGGAAGCAGCAAGGAGACATGATGACTGGACACTACAAATTTCTTCTACGGCTGGCTAGGTTCCTTGATTCTGCCGCCACGACGTCGACGTGCCGGCCGCCCCTCATCGGGGAAGAAGAGGCCGAAGCAGCCGCTCTGGACCGAATGACTGCCACCCCTGATGATGAGGATTCTGCAGTCTACGGCATCCCCAAGGAGCTGTTCCACCTTGTCGACCGCGTCAACACACTCGCCGAATTGAGAAGCACCCGCGTAGACCGGGCGTCCGAGGCCGCGTTCCGGGACCATGCCAAGGAGATTGAGGAGCGCATCAACCACGTGTCCTACGAGTACAGCGGCATGTCGCGTGCCGCGTGGACCTTCACCCCGGCCAATGATGACGTACTGAACGCAACCATGGCCTTTGAGTATGCCATCAGGCTGCGGCTCCACCAGATCGTCGAGGGTTATGAGCTCACCGATCCCAAGGTTGGCCGGTACGTCGACGGGATCCTGGACTGCGTACAAAAGATACGATACGGCAGCCCGCTGGAGTCGTGCCTGCTGTTCCCCCTGGTCATGGCCGGGGGGTCCTGCTGGAAACTGGAGCATCGCGTAATAATCCAGGACCGGCTGTTAATAATGGAGAGGACTTGTGGTTTCGGGTACATCTACAACGCCAGGGACCTGGTCGAGCGGGTCTGGTCGAGGAGAGACCAGGCAGAAGGCACGGGTGCCA
This sequence comes from Tolypocladium guangdongense, assembly GCA_022114105.1. Classification (NCBI taxonomy): domain Eukaryota; kingdom Fungi; phylum Ascomycota; class Sordariomycetes; order Hypocreales; family Ophiocordycipitaceae; genus Tolypocladium; species Tolypocladium guangdongense. Next base: position 1,559,753 of record NRQP01000001.1, on the reverse strand, counting down.
TTGTGAATTGGGCGCGCATCCGGTACTATGAGATGAACGGCCTCGTGGTGTTCTGAGCGGCGGACCGAGGCTCCTGGTTCAAGGGCTGCAGGCGATGGCGCCGCCGTCCAGCTTCTGCGCCAGCTGCGCCACGTGAGCGTGCATGTCATAGCCGCACACCTCCTCGATGGTCAGCTTGCCCGGCCTGTCGCTGGCGCTGCTCCAGCCAATACGCTCCGTGATGTCCGTCCTGGCGCGTTTGCTGCTCTCCTGCAGGCGCGTCGCGCGGGGCTTGCGTACGCCCTCGTACAGCTGCAACTTCTGAGCGAGTGATAGCGAGGCGTACTTGGGGGAGAAGAGGATACCCAGGGCGCCTGCGTCTTCCATGGCCATGCAAGCGCCTTGCGACTGGTCGGGCATCATGGGGTGGGCTGCGTCGCCGAGAAGACAGCACTTGCCCTTGGCCCAGTACGGGTACGGGTCGTGGTTATACAGACGCCACATCTTGATGTCCTGGGCGTTGCGGAAGAGCGTCCTTAGCCGCTCGTCCAGGTCGGGAAAGGTACTGGCAAGGTTCTCGCCCGTCGTCGAGATGTTCCAACCGTCCTCCTTGAGGTCGTTCTTCTCAGCCGGATAGAAGCAGTAGCAGCTCACCACGTCGTGGTCGGAGCAGGCGCTCATGACGATCTTGTCGATGCCCATGCCGCCCCAGAACTCGATGGCGCTGGTTTCGCAAAATTCTTGGAGACCGAGCTCACGCAGCTTGTCGACGTGGATGATGCACCGATAGCAGCACGACGTCGAGGCGGAGACGTTTGGAGTGATACCGAGCTGCTCGCGCATCCGGCTCCGGATGCCATCGGCACAGACGATGACATGGTGCGTTGCCTCGACGCCGTTCTCAAAGGCGACCCTGCCTTGGATGGGGTCCAGGGAGACGGCCTTGTGCCAGACCTTGAGGACTGCGGGAGCGCCCTCGCCCTCATGCGTCGTGGCCACGCGCCTGAGGTGCTGGTGGAGGTCGATGCGGTGGAAGTTGTTGTAGTCTGTGCCGAAGCGTTCCCGGTAGTCGCCGAGGGGGTAGACGCCGGAGACGTCGCCGGTGGTCCAGTCATGCCGGATGAGGTTGCGGAGGATGACGGGCTTGGCCGCCGAGACGTCGATGCCCCATTCCTGGAGGAAGCGGGAGCCGTTGGAGGCGCAGGACAGGGACGCTCCCACTTCGCCGCCGAAGTCGTAGCGTTCGTAGACGGTGACGCGGTGGCCGGCTCGGCGGAGGGCGATGGCGGCCGCGAGACCGCCTAGCCCGGAGCCGACGATGGCGACGTCGAGGGGGTGGTGCTTGGGGGGATCGAAGGTGCCAGGCATGGTCACGGCGAGGATTTTCTTGTTCTCTTTGTCAGATGGATGGCTTAGTGTGTTTTGCTTGTGAAGCGCGTGAGGGCGGATTTCTCTTGTTCGTATGTTGGTTTCACGCGCGGAAAATTGCACAGTGTTGGCAGTCCGTAGAGACAAGAAAGAAGGCTTCTCACCCAACGTCGGATTCGATGCTGCTGCTATCCGCTCCAATGTCGGCGGAGCCTCGCAACGTCGTGATGCCGAGGGCCGTCGTTGCGAGCCCTCGAGGCGGTGCCGTCTCGCCCCCGCGAGCGGACGCGTCGTCGCTATTTCGAAGACGCGCCGGGACGAGGTGGACGACGTTGGCTTGAAGCCGTCCGGCCAGCATCGACTCGGCCCCCATGGGAAGTGGGGAGCGGAGCGGATGGCTGCCCAGGTCGGGGTGATAAGGCGTCAAGATCAGGCTTGGTTCCGCGGGCACCTGGAGCGCGGCTGTCGAGTACCGGGGGTGCGACGGCGACATGATAGCGAGGGCGCTCGACGCAGATGGAGAGTTTACGTCGGACGGAGTTATCCGTACATGGTACATGGCTGCGCGGTACGCATGTGCGCACGGTCCAAGTGCCAGTGCCCTCGAGGTTTATCCCTGATGGTACGAAGTAGCATACAGCATTTGGGTCTCACTCGCTATTCCGGGCGACGGAAGCGCAGCCGGGGCCGCAAATCGTGGGCCGCTCGGGCTGCACGGATGGCATTTGGCGATGTGGCGTGTTGTTCATGCAGGAGCCCACCACGGTCCGGGAGCCGTCTGGAGTCGCAGACGCTCGCGATGGCCTGGGCTGGATATGCTGCGCTGACGATTGAGCCGGCTGCCCGTTCCAGTCGTGTTCGGTTTGCCATCTCGCCGTGAAGCCCCCTTTCTGTATCCGTAGTCACCAACCGTGCCCGGAAGGAAGAGGGGGGGCGATATATCTGCGGCCCATCAAGAGAGTTTACAGTCGGGTGGTGGCTGGCTCAACGGACAACCGACGCCGCGCAAGACTGATCCCGGTCTCTCAACTCCCCTCGACTCTTCGTCCCGGCTTGGACTACACCCACAATCCCTGCCCAGTGTCGACCAGAGTCGATACTCTCTTGCTGGGACGACCCGAGCGACGAGGCCGTGGCGGCGGCCAAGCTGCGGCCTTGATGCCGCTCCTGTTCCTGCGCTGCTTCCTGCAGTTCCTGGACAAGGTGCTCATCAACTACGCCAACATCATGGGCGTCTCGACGAGCCTGGGCTTCAGGGGCAACGGCTTTGCGTGGGTGGCGACGGCCTTCGTCATCGGCTACACCGTCGCCGAGTTCCCGCGGGGCTCCTCATCCAGCGCGTCCCCGTAGCAAGGTGCTCGGCGTCAACGTCTTGCTCTGGGGCGTCGTCGTCTGCTGCACCGCCGCGGCGCAGAACCCGCCCCGCTTGGAATGTTCGAGGCGGGCATCGTCGAGTCGTCAAGGACGCGCAGATCACGACCTCGACGCCGATCCGCGGTTTCGGGCACGCGGCCGCGGGCATGTGCTTCAGCATTGCCAACATCATCGGCCCGCAGGCGTTCCGCCAGGAGGACGCTCCGGGGTGATGCCTGCTGGCCAAGATGACTGTTCGGCATCTGCGGCGGCTCGGTGTGGTGACGGTGCTGCGGCTGCTGTACGGTGGCTACCCGGCGTTTCGCTACGTGTGTTGATGTTGATGCCGTCGGGGGTCCAGTGTCGCTGTGCAGCGGACGCATGGGTTGTGAGACATGGAGTGTTGTCGTACTTGTGGAAGATGTATTGTCTCGTGCGCATGTACATACACGTATCTACTCTGCCTTTGATGCACGCATATACGAAGTACGACACTGTTGGTTCATGTTGATGTGAGACACTGTCGGCATCAACCAGCGACAGACGTCCAAGGATGCTACTTCCCAATATTCATCCATGAAACGCCCAGCATCGGAGATTGATCGTGGCCTCTGTCCAACGGCTGTTTCGCCACCCTTGGGCTCGCCTCCACTGCCGTCCAGCCATCCACGACCGCTCCGCGCTGTTTGCGACGGCACATTCGACCCGTCGTCTTGGGCGAATTGAAACACGATGGCCGCCGAGCCGCGCACGACGGCGGCATGATCGGCTTCATGCTCCCCGCGGAACTCGGCCGGCGCACGATTCCGACGCAAGTGCTTGTCGGATAATAGGCAGCAGCCTGCAGCGGCAGCGGGCAGGATCTGATGTAATATGTGCGTGCAGGATGCATCAGTGGTACTGCTCCACAGCATACGCGAGGGAGCTTGCGCGTACGACTACTCGTATTAATGCCTTGCATGCACGTCGGCATTGCGCAGAACATCCGCTTCCACCTCCTCCGCAACCTGCTCCTCCTCCTGGGGCCACGACGTGGACGTCCGTTGCCAGCGTCACCGCCGCGCATCCAGAGCGCGACCGCCGCCGCGGACTCGAATCCAGGCCCGATCTGGGGGAAGGCAAGAAATGGAGAGCAGGCGACCGTCGTTTGGCACGGCGATTGGCAGCGTCGCTTCCGTCTGGCCGCGCAACGGGCCCGCAGAATCGGATCGAAGCGGGACTGTCACGAATCGTGGCGTATCTTTGCGTTCAGCAGGCCGTTGCCATGGCCAAGATTCTGTCGTGTTAATAAACCACGGAGGATTCCGCACCCAGGATTGAGTGCTGGGAGCTGGGACGGAGGTCGAGCGCGCGGCGTGCTGCCATGTTACGCATCGCCCTTCTTCTAGCCGCTGCAGCATCTACCAGGCAAGCCGTCGTTCCCGACCCGACGCAGCTCCAAGCAGCACGAAACCGTCGGCAGCGTCGTCGCAACGCGTTGGGCCCTGGCGCCCCGATGCTGGGATGCTGGTGCCCGAAGTGGTGAACGGACCCGCCGTCGCCGCGTGCCATTCCCGCTGTCCCCATTGCCTGTCTTCAGTGCCCTTCACAAGTTTAATGCGGCTCACCAGTGGCTCCCCACCCGCGGCGGACTCCTTCGAGAAAGGCCTTTGTTTGCTGGGAAGCTCAGCCCCCTTTGCGACGGCTGCAGCGCGGGACCTCACTGGAGGCTCGCTCTGGCCACGGACCGACGCCTCAGGGCTGGGCCTTTTGCGCTGCGTGGACTTTGCCCAAGGGCCGTCGCAGAACCGCTGGCGATTCGCGCACGACGCGACGCGGAAGTAAAGGGGGGTGCAGTTGGCGAGCCTTGTACTCGCCATGCCACGGCGGATTGGGGGTCTAGGGCCGACTCGAAGGGCTCCTTTTCAGAGCTCGCCGTCCGCGCCTTCATGTTCATGGCCCTCTCGCAACTATACGCCCTGATGAGAGATGTAGAGGTCTACCGCTACTGGGCGCGAGGTCAGGTTCTGCACAGCGTCGCCATCTAACCCCGTCACTCCAATACTATGCCATCCAAGATTGCGTCGCCCATTGAGCCGCCAGCCACCGTCGTCGTGACCGGCGCCAACGGCTTCATAGCCCAGCACTGCGTCGCAGCGCTCCTCGAGCACGGCTACCACGTCGTCGGAACCGTCAGGACGGCCAGCAAGGCCGACCTGGTCGAGAAGACGCACTCGTCTCACCCCAGCCTGGACCTCGTCGTCGTCGAGGACATCACGTCCGCCCAGAGCTACCTCGCGGCGCTGCGCTCAACATCGCCGAGCGCCGTCCTCCACCTCGCCGCCCCCTTCCACTACAATGCCACCGACTTTGAGCAAGACCTGATGATACCCGCCGTGCGAGGGTCCACGGCCATCCTGGAGGCGGCGGCGCAGATGAAGAGCATCAGGAGGGTCGTCCACACCAGCAGCTTCGCGTGCATCTACGACGCGGCGGCCGGGCCCCGCCCGGAAAAGACTTACACGGCCCGGGACTGGAGCCCCCTGACGTACCAGGACGGCGTGAACGCCCCCAACGCCCCGACGGCGTACCGGGCTAGCAAGGCGGCGGCGGAGAAGGCGGCGTGGAGCTTCGTGGAGGAGCGGAAGCTGGGGTTCGACCTCGTCAGCCTCTGCCCGAGCATGGTGTTCGGGCCCTTTCTCCCGGCGTCGAAACCCAGGACCGTCGAGGACCTCAACACGAGCAACTTGCTCGTCTGGTCCGTCGTCTCGGCGGGCCGGGGCAGCGCCGTGCCGCCGACCAAGGGCCCCGTCTGGGTCGACGTCCGGGACGTGGCCGACGCCCACGTCAGGGCGCTCAGGGTGCCCGAAGCCGGCGGCGGCCGCTACCTGCTCAGCAAGGGCGTGTACTGCAACCAGGAGCTGGCGGACGTGAGCCGCAGGGTCACCGCCAAGTACGCCGACCGCATCCCCGTCGGCGACGAGGGCCGGCGGGAGAGCCGCACGCACTTTGGGGTCGACGCCGGCGAGACGGAGCGCGTGCTGGGGATACGGTGGAGGAGCCTGGAGGACTGCCTGGGCGAGCTTGTGCCTCAGCTGTTTGAGATTGAGCGGAATCAGAAATCAGGTGCCGACGACGCGGACCATGTACTCGCATGTATTTTCACACCCACAGGGGCGTAGGAGACGCGGACTCGCGCAGCCGCAATCTACGAGTGCTGCGCCGGCATTGGCCGGGTGCGGCAATTGAATGCATGGGCCCTGCCCCAACGCATTCCAGCGCTGTCACACATTCCAGCGCAATCACACGCCTCGCATCTGACAAGTAGTCCGTACGGATAGCGGCCCTGCACAGTGTCTCCGTCGCCTGCTCCTCACCGTGCCACAGTGCTGGAGAACTTGGCTCTGGGCCCGCTGCAAAGGGCATGGTTCGCAATCCTACCCCTGGAGTCGCTCGACCAACGGCCTCCGACGAGCTCTCCGCATCCCATGCTGGTCACGAGCCAAGTGACGAACGCACGTCGGGCCCGCGAGGCATGCCTGTCCGCAACTCGTCGAGTCGCTTAAACGGCACTGAACGACCTGGATGATGGAGGCCGACGCAGCAGCAGCGGCGGCAGCAGCAGCTGCCCGAGGCGGCTCCAAGAACGGCGCCAGTGCCAGCACCAGCGCCAGCTCCAGCAAGCCCAAGCAGCGACGCGTCACGCAGGCCTGCGACTACTGCCACCAGCGCAGCATCCGCTGTCGGCCCAGCGGCGACGGCATCGCCTGCCACAACTGCAGGGACTTTGACCAGCCATGCACGTACCACCGGAAGCCTCGCCGGCGCGGCGTACAGCCCCGTCCGGGAAGCGCGATTGGGACTCCCGCCGGCGCAGTGGTGCTCAAGGCCGAGCCAACATCGGACGCGGCGCCCCTTTCGACGCCGGGCTCTGGCTCTGGCCCCGTGAGCAGGCCGCGACAGATGTCGGTTCCCTATCGGGGAGCCAGCTCGGCCAAGGCGTTGCAGGATGCGACGCTGCGGGATGCCTGGGAACCGCCCGTCATCGCCAGCCAGGCCACCATCATGGACCTGGTCGAGCTCTACTTTGAGATTGTCTATCCCATCTTCCCCTTCTTCCACCAGCCCTCCTTTACCCGCCGCATCTCCCGGGCCGACTACATGACCAGCCGGACGCTCTTTGCCACCACCATGGCCGTCTGCGCCCTCGTCAGCAGCCGCATCCGGGACGGCTCCGTGACGAATCCGCGCTGGAACCTCGACTCGCTGCGGGATCCGCCGCCGGATGTCTTCTACAGCGAGGCCAAGAGGCAGCTGATCGATATCAGCTCTGACTCGAGCCTGGACGTGCTCCGTGCCCATGCGATACTGGCCATTGCCGCCATCCAGAACAGCAAGGTGAGAGACATGCACCAGCATCTCGGCACCTATCACACTCTTGTCGCCATGGATGCTCTGCATGACGAGTCGAACTGGCCGGCGGGGATTGGTGTGATTGAAAAGGAAGAGAGGAGGAGGTTGGTAAGTGCATTACAGAGAGTCAACGGTAGATAGAGTGCGCCTATCGCTGACTCGTCGTTCTAGTTTTGGTCCATTTACACGCTGGACATTTACACGTCTGTTGTCTGGGGAGGCATCATTCGATCGCGCGAGCAGCAGTCCAATGTGGCGTATCCTATGGAAGTTGATGACGAGTTCATCGAGGACGGCAGCGTTCCCCAGGCCGACCACAGCCCCACGTCTGTCAGCTCATCTTCGACCCGGCGGGCGCTCATGGTGCGGTCCGACTGCTGGCTGTCCGGATGGAACTTCATCACCGACCTCTACAGGGTGCTGGAGCACGCCCTGACCCGGTTTCGATACCACAGCAACCGCTCTCGGCGCCAGTCCTTCTTGCACGAGATATTCGAGGACAAGTTCACGAGCGTCACCGAGGCATCCGTTCGGAACAGCGTTCTACAAATGTACCTCAACCTCCCGTCCTGCTTCAAGGAGACGCCGCAAGTCACGTACAACGTCAAAAAGGACAGGTTTGGGTTCCAAGCTGCCAACATCACCGGGAGCCTCCAGCTTGTTCGCATGGTCCTCTTCGCCGCCGGGGGCGCCAGCATTGACGAGCGGTGCCAGATCGTCAGGGAGGTCGTCGATGCCTTCCTCTCGGTACCCGTGACCTACCTGATTGCCATCAGCACGCCGTTGCTGTACCACCTTGGAGGCATTGGCGCCTTCCTCGGGTCCGTGTTTGAGGAGCCTCTGAGCGAGGCGGACTACGGCCAGGTGCGGTCCATCATGCTCTCGCTGGCGCAGCTGCTCGAGACTTTGGAGGCGATCCACCACTCGGCGAGCGCGAGCGAGAAACTCCGGTCACAGGTGGCACGCATCGACGAGTACATGGCCACGCAGCGACAGCCCGCGCCGCTACAGCTGCCGGACAGCAGAGAGGTGGTTGTGCCGGCCCAAGCAGTTGCCGCGGGCAGTCGCAGCGTCAGCGCTCGCTCGTACGAACATATTGGCCCCGGCATGGGCACCGGAGGCTGGTCGTTCCAGGTTCCGGCCGAACTACTGGGCGAGCTTTCCTGGAACTTTGACTTTGGGCAGTCTTGGAACAATGGGTAGGGTCACGTTGATGCCAACATGATTTAAACGAAAATGTCGACGCGAGAACTGAATAAAAGCATGGTTGTCTCAAACTAGCATCTAATCACGAGCGGATGCCTCCACCGTGGTTCCGCGCTTCTCCTCATCGTTGTCGGGCGTGCTGGCACCGTGATCGACAACCCCGTCGACTTCATCCAGGAGGCGCCTGGCCGCGACGGCGACGTTGCCGCCCGCCTCATCAATGCGGCGATGATACTCCTTCATGTTATCACCCACCAACAGACTGTCGCTGGTGAAGAGCAGCGACATCTCTTCCAAGGAGCGGTTGGCCGATTCCGGATAGATGAGCCAGATAATGGGCAGCACGACGACGTTGACGGCGCCAAAGAAGAGATAGGTCCCGTAGCCAAGCTTGGCGAGCATGATGGGGATCAGGAACTGAGTCATGCCGCAGCCCGTCGCCCATCCGAAGATGGTGAAGCTGTAGCCCTTGGCTCGGATTTCCTGGGGCCAGATCTCGGTGCCGTAGATCCAGACGGGGATGATGTTGAACATGGTAAAGAACCTGGCCGCTCCGTGTCAGTCAACGAGGCTCGCGCCCAGGGATGTCTGTTGGCCACTCACCACATGTAGATGAAGACGAAGGAGGCGGCGGCGGTGCCCAGCCGGGACGACAGCTCCGGGTCGGTGGCAGCCGCATCTTGGCTGGTCTTGATGAGTGCGGCAACCAGGAACAGACAGATTGCTTGAATGACAAACGACGCGACGAGAGACTTGACCCGGCCCATTCGGTCAATGACGAGCGCGGCCGCAGCCGTGCCCGGAATGCCGATGGTGTTGACCAGGCCGGACAGCCACAGCGACTTGTACGGGTCGAAGCCAGCGAGCTTGAACAAGGTCCCCGCCCAGCCCACGACGGCCAGGATCCCGCTCCACTGCTGGATCCACTGCAGGGCGAAGCCCATGGCGGCGCGTCTGCCGAGGTGGAGGCTGCCGGAATAGCGGCCGCCGAGGGTGATGTTCTTGAGGCTGTTGCGCTTGTGGCTCGCGGCCTCCACCACGGCGTCGAGCTGCTCGACTTCAGCCTTGATGCTGGGGTCATCCTGCGAGAGATCACCACGAAGCTTGCAGAGGATGGCGATGGCCTCGTCCCGCCTGCCGTTGGCGATGAGCCAGCTGACACGTCTCGTTAGCATCAAGCATCGCGCGGGGCGCACCGCCAGCGCAGAAGGCATACCGAGGCGACTCCGGCAGGAAGGGGACGGCAACATCCACAATCAGAAGAGGGATGATCATCCAGCCGAGGGGGAACCTCCAGCGGAACTCCAGGTCCGTGTTGCGGATGCCGAAGTTGATCCAGTACGAGATGACGATGCCGAGGAAGTTGGCGACGAAGACGAGCGAGAAGCTCGAGCCGCGGTCGTGCGACTGGGACAGCTCGCTGACCCAGGGCAGGATGATGGCGTTCATGAAGCCGATGCCGACGCCCGCGACGATGCGGGCGCAGATGAACATGTCGGCGTTCTGGCTGGCGGCCTGGAGGGCGGCGCCGAGGATGCCAAAGACGGTGCCGATGAGCACGCCGCGCTTGCGGCCAATCTTGTCGCCAACCCAGCCTGCGGGCTAGTTAGCGCTAGAACGGCCCCGGGTTCGTCCCCGACGAGGGATCCCACCGCCGATGAAACACGCCCACATGGCGCCAAAGTAGTACGCTGCCGCGAGGCCGCCTTGCTTGGTCGAGTCGGTGACGACGTCGCCGTGGCCAATGCCCGACATGGCAATGAAGCCCGGCGTCCCGCTCACGGTTCCATACACGCCCTGATTGTAACCTGCGCGGCCCGTCCGTTAGCTCCCGCTACCCACACTCCGGCTGACGCGTCGGTACTCGCCCTCGAAGATCAGCGACGTGGCCGCAATGGTGTTGATGAGGAACAGCAACGCCTTGCCCGGCAGATGCCTCCAGATCTGCGGCCCGGCCATGGATAATGGGTAGTGCGGTTGGAAAGATTGGGGGAGGGGGGTTCTCAGCAGCAGCGTCTGTCTACTCAAGGGCGTTGCAGGGGGGAGAAGTTCTTATTGAGTCGCGCGAAGGAGCAGGGAGAGAGAGGCTTATTATACGAGTAATAACAATACATTCACGCGGCCACAACAGAGTTTCCCGTGGCGCAACGTCGAAGCCACAATTTCTAGCTACCGTGAGATGACTCGTGACGTTGGCCGGGGGGTTGAGCCATCTCGGGAGTTGGGACTTAGCGCCTCTGGTGACGGGCTGAAAACGGCAAGCCCCAGAGAGAGTAAGCCCTAGAGTACTCGTACGAGGCTTTAGGGGTGACCACCTTATTGACATCTTGTACGAATACACCAGCGGCACTTTGACGGGGAAGACGAACACACCCCACGACTCAGGGGCAGCGTGCATGCATGTATAAGGGATGCCTCCCTCCCACTTTGAGTAAAGAGGGACGCTCTTGCAGAACCATCGCCTACGGGCGCCTTGTCCTCCCCAATTGCGCTATTAATGAGTGGAATGACTGGCACGAAGCTATGGACTACTGCAAAATTTGCCTGGCCTGTGATCAGATGGTCTAAGTGAGTGAAATCCCCCTTCTGAGCGGCTTGCGTGGTCAGCGCGTGTCCCTTGGGACCGCACGATTCCCTCCGTCAAAATACCGGCCCCTTGCCGTGGGCCGTGCCGGGACCCTTGTCGGTACATGGCCCCCGCTTTGATAATTGGCCTATAACCTCGCATGGATGGCGCCACCAACTGTTGGCCCTGCTTACTACGACGCTAAACTATTTCAGGAAATATTAAGTATAAATCAGACAGACTTCCTAAAAGAGGGTGGTGTCATTTGAGCGGGCCCAAACTTTTGGAAGCGTCCCGAGCAAGCCCCAGACCCCAGACCCCGGACCCGCAGCCCTAAAGTCACGGGACTTGGGCTCTGCTCGAGCAGCGGACAGGATAAACGGGTGCGTCTAAATGCTAAAACGCCCCAGGCGCCGGCTGAGGACGACGCGGCGAGCTCGCTTGGCCGTTTAGGCGACCAAGCGCTTAGGCGTTGATGCCCAAGCTCGGGGAAGATGGTGCCGAGCCTACCGGTGATATATTGAATACAAATGAAGGCCGTTGACGGCCACGGTTCTCCCAAAAGCTGTCCATCTCGCTGCGATGAGCTGCATGCTTGGCCTGGACACGTGCATACACGAGAAACCTGCCCGGCCCCCATCGCTCCACCCTAGATATTACCAGCAGTACCACGTCGCCAGGAGCCCGCTGCGCCGGACTCTGGACTCTGGCCAGCACGTCACGCACCAAGCGCTCGCAATGGGCTCGTTCAACGGCCCCTCGGACGGCATGGAGCCCCTGGACATGACGGTGCTGGGGCTCAACTCGGGCACGTCCATGGACGGCATCGACTGCGCGCTGTGTCGCTTCCGGCAGGCCTCGCCGGACAAGCCGATGCACTTTGAGCTGCTCAAGTACGACGAGGTGCCGCTGGAGCAGACCATCAAGCGGCGCGTGATGAGGATGATCCTGCACAACGCGACGACGCCCGAGGAGCTGTCCGAGGTCAACGTGCTGCTCGGCGAGACGTTTGCCGACGCCGTCCGCGTCTTCTCGGAGAAGCACGGCGTGCCGCTGTCGTCCATCGACGCCATCGGCTCGCACGGGCAGACCATCTGGCTGCTGAGCATGCCCGAGGGCGGCCAGGTCAGGTCGGCGCTCACCATGGCCGAGGGCAGCTTCATCGCCTCGCGGACGGGCATCACCACCGTCACCGACTTCCGCGTCTCGGACCAGGCCGCCGGCCGCCAGGGCGCGCCGCTGATTGCCTTTTTCGACTCGCTGCTGCTGCACCACCCGACCAAGTTGCGGGCCTGCCAGAACATCGGCGGCATCGCCAACGTGTGCTTCATCCCGCCCGACGTGGACGGCGGCCTGAACCCCGAGTTCTTCGACTTCGACACGGGGCCCGGCAACGTCTTTATCGACGCCGCGGTCCGGCACTTCACCGACGGCAAGCAGGAGTTCGACAAGGACGGCAGGATGGGCAAGGCGGGCCGGGTGGACCAGGAGATGGTGGACGACTTCCTGGGCACGCACCCCTACTTTGCCCTGGCGCCGCCCAAGACGACTGGCCGGGAGGTCTTCCGCGACACCATCGTGCACGGCCTCATTGTGCGCGGCACGCGGAAGGGCCTGTCGCCCAACGACATCGTCGCCACCATCACCCGCATCACGGCCCAGGCCATCGTCGACCACTACCGGCGCTACATGCCGACGCAGTACGGCCCGCTGGCCGAGATCTACATGTGCGGCGGCGGCGCCAAGAACCCCAACATCACGGCGTACATGCAGGCGGCCTTCCCGCACACCAGGATCGTCATGCTGGACGAGGCGGGCATCCCGGCGGACGCAAAGGAGGCCATCACGTTTGCCTGGCAGGGCATGGAGGCGCTCGTCGGACGGAGCATCCCGGTGCCGTCGAGGGTCGAGACGCGGCGGGGGTACGTGCTCGGCAAGGTCAACCCGGGGCAGAACTACAGGCGCGTGATGCGGAAGGGGATGGGCTTTGGTGCCGGGGGGGAGCATCTGGAGCCGGTGAGGGAGCTGGTGAATTACGTTGACGGAAAAGTCTTTGACAACAAGGCATAGCTAGCATAGTATACAAAGCATACGTGAATATGAGATTGTTCTTTCGAGGCGTTGGTGTAAGTGGCGTTGGACATGGACGAGTGAATACTTGCTGGGGGTCATCGTACGCCGACGTTGGCATGCCTGCTGATGATTTAATCCCAGGCCGGACCCATCGTTGTACACGGTTCATAGACCTGGCTGCAATACCTCGGGAGCGAGGACTCCTCGGACGACATGCGTGGTCATCTCCCGTTGGGCATCCAGGAACGGTGGAGCCAGCCGAGCTCAGGCCATGGGCTTAATTTAATGTTGCAGAACCGTGCTTCCACTGGCCATCGATTCGTCGTTGCCGTAATGACATGCATCGTGGTTGGCTGCCGTGGGCGGGTATCGGAGCCGTGGATGCTGGACCCGAGCTCGGTCCAAATATGCCTCATCCGCCCTGCTGCTGACAGGCGTGTGCAACTCTCGCCCCGCCGTCAGGGTCACTCTGCATGGCCTTGACCGGCGAGAGGGGCTTGGAGAGCCTCCCGAGCTCCCGAGGAACCGAACTGGAAACAATGTATTCTGCGGCGCGGTCGAACCATTGCCTCCAGCCGACTCAGCGCAACAGCGTTCGCCATCACCACCATGGATGAAAAGCGACTTCTCGCCCAGGACTTGCCCGGGGCGCCTCGACGTCCAAAGCAAAAGAGGCGAGCAGCGCACCTGGCGGCCGCCGCAGTTGCCCTCTGCTGGATCGCCTGGCGCATTGTCGCCCTCGGCGCGCATCCTCGAACCCGCGACGAGCTCCTCAGCTACCCGGGCGAGCGCATCAGATGGAAGCCCTGCGGCCAGGTCGCCGACCACGATCTGGAATGCAGCGACATCGACGTGCCGATGGACCAGTTCAAAGCGCAGAACCCCGGCGGCAAGACGTTCAACATCCCCCTCATCCGGATGCGCGGCAAGAACGCGACGCAGAATCTCGTCATCAACCCGGGCGGCCCGGGCGGCAGCGGCGTGGGCTTCATCTACGGCAGCGGCGCTCAGATCAACGCGGTTGTCGGGGAGGGCTTCCACCTCCTGTCGTTCGACCCGCGGGGCGTCAACGCCTCCCGGCCGCTGGCCAGCTGCTACCCCGACGAGGAGACCCGCCTGAAGAAATCGAACCCTTTCGATGCCGACCCCGTCCACGACAGCCCGTCTCGCTATGCGTGGACGCAGAACTATGTCAGGGCTTGCGCGGAGAACATGGGCGAGCACGGCGGGTACCTCAACACGCCGCAGACGGCGGCCGACATGAACAGCATCCTCGATGCCGTCGGCCAGGAGGCCATGGCGTATCTGGGATTCAGCTACGGCAGCTTGCTGGGCCAGACGTATGCGGCGCTCTTCCCGGAACGATCACGCCGTGTCATCATCGACGGCGTGGTCGACCTGTTCCAGTGGTACGAGTCGCCGCTGCTGACGGCGAACTTTATCGACACGCAGCACGTCCTCGACGGGTTCTTCGACGAGTGTGTCAAGGCTGGCGACGGATGCGCCTTGTCGTCTCTGGCAGGCTCCAGGGAGGAGCTGCAGCGCAAGGTGGTCCGCTTCTTGAACCACCTCAAGCAAGAGCCCGCCGCCGTCTACCTCAACACGTCGACGTACGGCGCCCTGGACTACTCGACCATGTGGCTCGGCGCCGTGTTCCGGCACCTGTACGCCCCGAGCAGCTGGTCCCAGCTCGCCGACCGACTCGCCAGCATGATGAGCGGCAACGCAACGGACGCCTGGTTGGCGTATGGCTCCGGCGACGGCTCCGGGTTCATCGGCGAGGCCACCGACGTTGTCATGATCAACGACGGTGCCTCGGGGCCCAAGCATTGGGCTCAGGGGAGGCAGGAGCTTAACGACGTGCTATTCCCGTTCTACGAGACGTCGCCCTTTGCCTTTTTCACGAACAGGATGTACCACGCCAAGCAGCAGTGGGCCATCCCCAAGACTCACAGCTTTGTGCCGCGCAGCGGTGTCCAGACTGCGCACCCGTTGCTGGTGCTCTCGACCACGTACGACCCGATCTGCCCGCTGGCCTCGGCAAAGGTCGCTCGGAAGGCCTTCGAGGGGTCGCGGCTGGTCGAGGTCAAGGGCTACGGGCACTGCTCACTCGCGGTGCCGTCCCTGTGCCTAGCACAACACGTTCGCGCTTTCCTGCTGGAGGGGACCCTGCCTGACGAGGACGTCCAATGTGAAGCGGACGTGCCGTACTTTAAACGGCCCGAGGACAGCAACGTTGTGGCGTTGGGTAGTGCGGGGGAGACGGAGGAGGATCGGATCCGGGCTGCTCAGATTGCTCTGGCTAGGGATATGAGGTGGCTCCAGGGTCGCTGGTGATGAACCGAGGTGGTGGTATTGCTTCTCCTGACGCCGGACAGTTCATAGAGCTACGGCACGCTGAAGGATTGCTAGCACACAAATCTGGCACACGGCGCTTTGGGACCCTAGGGGCTCTTCATCTGGGTTTGCATCACGTTGACAGGTACCGGCGTATTGCAACATGAATGCATGGGACATCATCTCCGAGGACATGAGAACGAATGAGAAAGTTGACGGGTTTACGCCTCAAACAAATAGCAGGCATGAGAAGCGCGGCTGGACTAAAAGATGGCCACCCCGTTCGGAGGGCTGGCAACGCCGCCGGGAACCTGCGAATCCGTCAGTGAACGCTCCCGCCTCGCATGCATCTGCGCCCACGCCCCTACCTTCAACGGCACGCTGCAAAAGAAGAATGTATATCTCCTTCTTTTGCGGCACTCCTCGCTCAGCCGCTCCAGGTCAAGGAGCTCCCCGATCGGCATGCCCCAGCCGGCGAGAAGCCACTCGTGCAGCCAAAACTCGGGGTTCTGGCACGGCCACGCTTCCATGGACGGATGGTCGCCGGCGACGGCGGCGAACGACTGGTCCCAGAGCCACCGAAGCGTTTCCTCGGACGATTCGATGCCAATCGCAGGCGGCACCTGGTAGTTGGCCAGCGTTTGACGGCCGTCCTCCGAGAGTGCCGTGTACGCGCGGTTCCAGCCTGAGCGAATGAACAGAATGTCGCCTTCTTTAAAGGCGGTGGTGCCTTGGCTGGCTGCTACCTCTTTGAGGGTCGATACGGGGATTGATACCGTCTCGAATGCCTTCACCTCGATGCCCTTTGCGTCGGCCCATGCGGCGTAGTCTAGCAGAACACCGCGGCCGACGATGCCGCCCTTCTCGACCCAAGCTGCCGGTCGCAGTGTCAGCCCTGGTCTCGTGCGGAGAGGGGAGGGGTAGACACCCTGGATTCCGTTCACCGTGGTCGTATTCAAGTCGTTCTGAGTCTTGCCGTTGAAGAACACCTTCTCCTTCTGGAAGCCGAAGTGGCGGAAGCCGTCCCACTGCGAGCTGCTCTGCGTGTTGAAGGTAAGCTCATCGTCGTTGACTGTCCGAGGCGCCTTCTCCTTCAGCGTGTGCACCAGAGGGCGTCGGCCGAAGCAGGGCTTCGACATGCTGTCGAGCGGCCAGTCCGTTGAGACGCGGGTCCCGTCCACGATCTCGCGTGCGGCATTGGCTGTGTTCTCTGGCGTCAAAAGGTTGAGCATCCCGCATTGGTCTTCCTCGCCGAACAGGCCCCAGGCGTTGCCGTTGGGGCCGTCTCTGCGGAGGGGCAGGGCATCGAAGGGTGGCTTGGTCGGCATTGTCGAGCTGCACAGATCCGGTGCTGCCACGAAAGATGACGAGATGGAAGAACAAGAGAGCCGTGGACTGCCGTGAGGGGAAGAAGGCGTCATCAGCGACCCACCCGCGGCTGCGTTGGTCGGCAGCTGGAGTTGAGGCGGAGCCTCTTACACTCCCTGTTACCATTGACGGCGCAATTGCGACCTTCATGTCTCGCGTGTATTGGGTCTCATCGAAGCGACAACTCCATCCAGTCTTGGACAAACATGTCCCATTTGCAGGCTGTGTGTTTGGGGCTCACATGGCAGGTGTCGCAGGGACCTGCTCTCGCCCATATCGCAACTGTCCATTCAACTGGATCAGAACTGGCGAACTCGGCAAGATGTCACGTACGTGCTGAGACGGCAGCACAAAGATATTTCCTGCCTGGCACCTGCACCACGTCAGAGCCATTCTCGAACGGTTCCAGGTAGCACGTACGTGATCCGCTTCCATCGTGTCACAGCACCTTGTGAACACACAATGAAGGTTCGACCACTAGATCTGCTTCGCTACTTCCTGTTCATTGATCATTTACACTATAAAACTCGGCCGAGATGGAGACCTTGGGGGCAGCTTCACCTCGAATCCACAGTACCGCAGCTCCGCCACGTTCGCAAGCGTTAACATTCACTGTGCTCATTGTTATCCGCCTCATACACCTTTGGTTGAACACGCCGGCCAAGCCCACCATGTGCACCTTTGAGATGCGTCTGATCCTTTGCGGCTGTGAAGACGGCACCTGCAAGCAAAGGGAGCCGGAGCTGGTTGGTTTCCTGAAGGAGGACGGGCACCCAATCAAGATTAACTGGTACTATCGAAGAGGCGCCATGTGTACGGGCTACTTCCGCAACGACGACCCTAACCGGCTTGTGGTGCGTCTTGGCATGGACCCCAATAACGCCAACAGCAGGATGGACTGCACGGACAAGACGATCAAGGTCGAGGAAGACCCGGAACGGTCCACGTTGAAGTGCGGAGATTGTAGTCACCGTTGCAAGTAGAGTCAGAACAGCTCATGGCTGCTGGACAATAAGCGATTCACCTGCTCGGTTGCCTACCGTGATTGGGGTGAATGGGGGGGAAAATGGGGTTGGCGGCGGACCTGAAGCAGATCAGCGTGAAAAATGCCAATTCATTGTTCTCTTCATTCGTTGCCGTATAGGTACTTCGTAATTTGACTCATTTCTCCCTGGCCGGATTGCCCCCGTATAGCTCCCAAACGATGCTCCACCGGAGAGACAACACAACCTGCGGACAGTGTTCAGCAAAGGAAAATGGAGCGATGACATGTGGAAGGCGAAGCCCAGGTGTATGAGCTGATTCGTGAAGGGAAACTTGCAGTGCGCTGGCGCCCATCCATCCACATGCGATTATGATGTTTTCAAGAGCACTTGGAGTCCCCGTGCCTGGGCCTCGTACTTGTCATATTGGCTGTACGCCGCGAACAGGAGAGACGTGGCAACCGCCGAGGCAGCGACGGGACCTTGCGTCGGCTCATTTCCAGCGCGGCGGGTTCGGCAATGTTGAAACGGGCACGTCTGTACGATTCGCCCACGGATCCCCGATGTCGGCTTGCTGGCCGCTTGGGCCTCGAGGGTGATGAATGCGCAGGCGCGAGCATCACGGATTCACGGCAAGCGGGCGTCGACGTGTCATGTCTCTGTGACGACTGTCGATGTCTCTGTGACAGGTCGTTTCGCGAATTGTGCCATGAAGCAGTGGCAGCGTGGCAGGCTTCAGCTGGCAGTGTTCGATGCTCCTGTCACCTGACTGTGAAACTCAGTTTGAGTACGGGCGAACCTGCGAAGCCTGTCTTGAGTTCAAGCTGGGACGGGCGACGGTATCCGCTCCACGGCTCGCACTGTGCTGGGAACGGCCGCGCCACCCGGCGGTGACCTCCGACGGTGCGAGGCACGACGGACGACATGCGACAAGCCCAGGACAGATGGGAGCAAGGCAAGCCGCTCGGACCCTGTTGGACACGCCTTCGACATCCATCAGGATCATTCCGGCACAGTATGAACTCGAGAACCTGGCTCCGCGCCTGGGAACTAGAACATCCATGCGGAGGAGCCCCATTTCCGCCTCCGCCCCCATCCGTGTTCACCTCCCGCGCGCCGTGACGGGTGCCCACGAGTCCCGCCATGCCGCGTCCGCGACTGCTGCCCAGCCAGCGGCGGCGCGCGGCCGAGGCCTGCAGCTTCTGCCGCGAGGCCAAGAAGAAGTGCAGCGGCGGCGCGCCCTGCACCCACTGCCTGCGCCGGGGCATCGGCGGCCGGTGCTCCATCGCCCCGCGGCCGGGTGCGGCGCCGCCGACGCCGGCCGCTGCCCTGGCCGTCAGCCCGGTGGCGACCGGGTCTGCCCCGGCCGCGAACGCGATGATGGCTTCCGGCCGCGCACGCCGTCCGACTCTCGGCAGAGCGTCGCGGCAAGTCCAGGCGGCCGCGGGGCTCATCGTCGCTCGGATGCATCGTCCATCTCGGCGGCCAATCCTCACGCGCGCATGCTGCTGAACCTGCGTGGTGAGCGAGGCAAGCAGCCCTCGCACGTTGCTGCTTATGCGTCGCGCATGCACGAGACGCCGCGTGCTCGCTTGCCTGACTGCTGCTGACGCGAAACACAGTCTACATTGGCGGCGCGGCGTCGCTCTCGTTTCTGCAGCTGGTTCGCCGCGTCGTGGCCGACCAGATTGGCCCGTCGCAGTTCTCGCACAATGCGCAGAGCGACACCATGCTGGAGAAGGAATCGCCCAGCTCCAGCAGGAGTCTTCCGTCCTCGACCGTCCTCGACCTCGACGCGGGCGCAAAGCTCGCCTACGCGCAATGCTATCGCGCCGTGGTATGGCTCCTTGAAGCTGGCATTGCGTCGTGTTGGGCTGACGCCGCGGGTCCAGACTGAAGGCTTCATCCACGTGTTTGCTCCCTCCGAGATTGAGAGGGCGTTCGTGACCGCTGACGGGATGAGTGCGCTGAATGCCAGCCCGCAAAGGCGAGCCGCCCTGGACCTGGTCGTCGCCATCGGCGCGCAGGCCAAGTCTGCTGCGACGGCCCGGGACATTGGCCCGCATTATTTTCGCCAAGCCCAGTGCCACGCCTTTAATGGGATGCTCGAGGACCCGGACATCGACGTGGTCCGCTCGTTTCTGCTCATGGCGTTCTATCTGCTAGGCGAGTGCCGTCGCAACGCGGCCTTCATGTACCTGGGCATCGCCACGAGGGCCGCCGTTGCACTCGGCCTGCACAGTCGCGAGTCGTATGCGGATGTGAACGGCCCCAAGGACAACCTCAGGTGAGCACACGGATATATCCTCACGGCGGATCCACGAGCTGATGCTTCCTTTAGGTTGCGAGTTTGGATCAGCTTGCGCATCGTGGACATGCTGGTCAACTCGATCCTCGGGCGTCCGGCAGCTACGGCGGGACTCCAGTCTGACATCAACAGCATACTCGAGGACATGACCAACGCGACACAAGACGACGACCTGACACGCTTGGTTGCGTCGCACCAGATCGTTTCCATTATCAACGGCGTCGTCGATACCCTTTACGAGAGAAAGGAGCTGTCGACGCCCGTGGTTGAACAGCTCCTCGACGAGATTGAGTCTTGGGCAAAGGGCTTGCCCGAGTGCCTTCGGACGGCCTCGGTGACTGGGAAGGCCGCTGGTCCCATGGCACACAAGGGTGCCATCGGCAGCATTCACGTATCGTGCTTGTACTATTTCGCCGTCACGCTGGTCACCCGACCAGTCCTGGTATCGACACTCACTGCGCCGCCTGCGAGCGGTGGCTTGGCCCAGTCTCACCTCGCCTCGGCTTGCCTAGACGCAGCCGTCTTCTTGGTGCAGACGTGCGTCGACGCACGCAAGGCAAACCTGCTGTGTGGGAACATGTGCATCATGAAGTACGACACCGCGCCCGCCGGTCTCCCACTGCCGCTGACATGACACTAGGGCTTTGGTGTTTGCGGCAGGCCTCGTCTTGGGGCTCGAAATCTTTGCCAAGCGGTCCGTCGACTACGACATCGAGTCGGCTTTCGGCGGCGCCAGGGAGGTCCTCGGCTTTCTCGCGACGCAGAGCCCCCAGGCAGGCCATTACTACGAGATCCTGACGCTTCTCGCGAATGCCATCAGCAAGCAGCGAGAGAAGATTGCATCGAGGGGGAGGAGTCGATATGTGTCCAAGATATTCACGCTCAACCGCGCCGGGGATGCCGCCGAGTGCGACGCGGAGGGACAAGGGGATTGGCTGCCGACGTACTCGGCAGACTACGCCCCGGCGCCTGCGGAAGAGGGCGTGAGCTGGCTGAGTGGGAATCGCACGCCCGCCGAGCCGGGAGAGGAAGTGTTTCTTGGCTGGGACAGCCTGGACATTTCGCAGTGGGATAGTTTCCCGTTTGTACCCTGAGCTCAGGATGCGTTGGAGTGTGGACCAGAGGTTGTTCATTATACATGTGGGCTGTGCATTCCCATGTCAATATCTGTATCATTGAGGCAGCAAGGCGCTGGGGCGAACATGAGGAACCGTATCCTGGCAACAGATGGAAGAGAAACGAGTTCAATGTCCTTCTCTCAGGCAACAAACGCGGGCCTCACGGCTGCTCGTACACATGATGTCACCCGACAATGCGCTCCCGGATAGCTTCGGTTGCCAATCCAACGATGTGAGTGACGCAAGCAAAGGGTGTTGGCGGGACCGTAGCCGACGGCGTCGGGTAGCGCACTCGCGCAGCTGGAGGGCATCTCGGGCCCGTGGTCTCAGCCATTCGGACTGGTACGGCGTGATGGGTTAATCTCTATGTTGTTGGCGCAGCCACCGGCATCATCCTCGACGTAGCTATATAGAAGCCTCGAACTGGCAGATCAGCTCCGTCCGCCGGGACATTGCATCACCACCAAGTGCTCTACCAACGCGGCAACATTCCTCTCATATTGCGCGTCATCAAAGGACGTTCTTTGCTGAAAGTAAAACAATCCATACACAATAAAAGAAATGGGCTCCAGCAGCACGCCAGGCTGGGGACGCCTGAACGTCGGGGTCATCGGCGGCGGGATCGGTGGCATGTCGGCAGCCATTGCCCTGCGCCGCTCCGGCCACCAAGTCACCGTCTACGAAAAGTCCGACTTCGCCGGCGAGGTCGGCGCGTCGGTGTCGTGCGCCGCCAACGGCACGCGCTGGCTGCACGAGTGGAAGGTCGACGTGGCCAAGGGCGACCCCGTGGTCCTCAGGAAGCTCATCAACCGCGACTGGAAGACGGGCGCGCCCGTCAGCGTGTACGACCTGGACGACTACGAGCGGCGATGGGGATACGTGTACAACATGTTCCACCGGCAGTACATGCATGCCATGCTCAAGGACTGCGCGCTGCAGGAGGAGGGCGAGGGCACGCCGGCGAAGCTTGTTGTGAACCACAAGGTATGAGGGCCCGTCAACAACCAGCGGCCGTATGCTCATCGGCCCCAGTGTCGAGACATGGACCTCGAGTCCGGAACGGTTGCCTTTGAGAACGGCACAGTCGCCCGGCACGACCTCGTCGTCGGCGCCGACGGAATCGGATCCGCCGTCCGCACGGCCATCGGCGTCAAGCCGGCAAAGCGGCCCTCGGAGCAGAGCTGTCTGCACGCCAACGTCGCCACCGAGGAGGCCGTCGCGGCCGGCCTCGTGGACTACTCCAAGCACAGCGCGCTGGAGTACTGGGGCGGCCAAGAGGGCAAGTGGGACAAGATCGTCCTCTCGCCCTGCAACGACGGCAAGCTGCTCTCCTACTACTGCTTCTTCCCCCGCGAAAAGGGCGACTACGCGAACCAGACCTGGGGCGGGGAGGACCGCCCCGTCGCGGAGCTGCTGGCGCCCTACCCGGAGCTCGACGGCCAGGTCCTCGGCCATCTCAGGATCGGAAGGGAGATCCGCCCCTGGCGGCTGTGGATTCACGACCCCTATCCGTACCTCCACCGCGGCAACGTCTGCCTGCTGGGCGATGCCGGCCACCCGATGATGCCGCACCAGAGCCAGGGCGCGTGCATGGCCATCGAGGACGCCGCTGCCCTCGGCATCCTCTTCAGCAAGGCCAACTTCCGGGGCGACATCGCCGAGGCGCTCGCCGTCTACGACGATATTCGGCTGCCGCGCGTGACGCGGGTGCAGGCGGCGGCTGCGAAGGCGGCCTACAACATCAACGAGCGCATCGGTCAGTCTCGCGGCTCTTACGCCCACTTCAGACAGAACGATTGCTGATGATGGTGCCTGCAGGCTTCTCGGTCAACAAAGACACCCCCACTTACAAGGTGGAAGACCCGAGGAAGATTCTGACCATTGAGGAGATGAATGCGTAAGTTCTGCGCCTGCCTGCCGCGGGCTTCTAGATTCTCACCCGGGTCAGGTACGACATGCACAAGGACGCCGAGGAGCAGCTTGCCGCTCGCCGGGGGGTTCCGTTTACGGAAAAGTTCATCCGGGGGCTGCCAGTCGGCCTCAAGCTGCCGAGTGGAATCACGGTTGGCGACTCGAGTTAGTATAGGATGGCGTCTTTATTTACTCGGGATGTAGGATATGTATTTGACATCGAAATGGAGCCCATCATTACTTCCCCGTTGCATGCAAATAGTTCATCGTGGCTGGTCATAGGTCACTGTCATAGTAGAGCTCAATGCCCGGGTGGTCTTGATCTTGAACTCGCAAGACCCGTGGCCTTTACTTTTTCCGTGGCATTTGATCGTCCTCGGTTCGAGCAAGGCGGCAGACGCGTACGATCTTAGACACAAGTACGTCCTTGTCAGCATCGGCTCCTCGTAAATCCTTGCAAGTATCTTCATCAAGCCGGCAAACAGCATGCTATAGAAATGTACAATCTGATTCAAATATGAGCACTTGTCCTCTCTCGGCCAGAGCGTCTCAATCAGCCTTGGCCAGGCCGATGTTGTACTCCAGCTCCAGCTCGGCCTTGGGGTCACCCTCACGAGGCACGAACCGCACCTTCAACGCGTCCTTGACCGCAAACACCGTGTCATTGCCGAGGTGCTTGCAGTCTTGGTCAAAGATTTGCGTCGTCAACGACTTGCAGCCGCTCGCGCAGACCTGCGTCGCGGTTAGACAATGCTCAGCGCAGGCGACGGCATCGGCTCACCATGAGGTGGAGGTGTGCGGGCCGGAAGACAGGACGGTCCAGGAGGCCGAGCAGCTTTCCGGCCGGGCCATCTTGCGGGATCTGCACGGGTGAGAACCTTGGTCAGCCTGCGGCTTTAATACTGCAGCAGCTCACGGCGCACGTACGGGATAGGGCGTCGGGCGCAGGCAGTAGAACGAGTATCTCCCTTCAGAGTCGGTCCTGAAGACGCCGCGAAGGTTGTGGTCCTGCTGCTTGGAGTCCTGCTGCTCGTAAAGACCTTGGGAAACATGTCAGCGCGCACGCTTCACGCAATCTAGGCGTTTGGATCTCACCGTTGGTAGATGCTTGCCACACATCTACGGTGGCATTCGCCAGAGGCTCGCCCGTCTCGACGCTCGTCACCTTGCCGTGCATGAGCACCATCTGGCCGTCGTCGGGCGTGTCGAGGCTGATGGTGGTTCCGTTTTCGCGGATCGGGGCATCAGCTCTCCAGAAGGGACCCAGGATGGCCGACGCCGTAAGTCCACTCGTGCTCTTCGTCGCGGCGCTGAACGTGATGTCGTCGACGAGCCTGCTCCGTGTTAGTCCTGCATTGCACACTTACACACATGGGCGCACGCACGACTCCAGGCCGATGACGTCGCACAGCAGCTGGCCCTCGTTGCGCTTGCTGTCGCTCATCTGGCCCGCCCAGTTGATCATCTGCACGCCCGCCATCCACTCGTCCGTCGTGAGCTGGACGTCGCGCGCAAAGTCGTGGACGTGCTTGATCAGGGCCGTCATGACCTCCCGCAGGCGCGGCGAGGTGTTGGGCCCCATGGACTCAATCACATTGCGGGTGAACTCGGGGCCCAGGACATTGGCGTGGCCGTTCTGGCCGTTATCGTCTGTGGAAGACGGCATATTCTGAAATTGGAGGCGGTTTACACGGGATGAAAGCAGCAACCAATGCAGTCGAGGATAATTATAATCAGCAATGGCCTGCCCGGCTCAGCGGTCATGGGTCCGGAGGCGTGGAGTGGGACACTTTAAGTCGGCTACCCGCCCATGATGCCTCACTTACACGGCGTGGCCAGATTCCCCATGCAGCCCAGCGTACGAGTACACCGTCGCTTCAGGGGATCCGTCTTTGTCCCTCGCCTCACCCCGCACGCGTGTGTCTCGGGTCTCCTCGTGTGGCGGGAGAGGCGGGTGTGCGCGACTAGGAAGTGCCTTACCCGACCTCGGCATGCCGACGGCTGGGCCTGGCTGTGCAGCCTGGGCCAATGGACGCCTCGCGTCTAATGATAAGGTAATGCTGACGACGGGACCCGAGTGAGCGTGTATAATCATAAGGTAATGCTGAGACTAGGAACGGCACGGCCGACTATCGCCGAAGTCGTATGTTGCAGTGACCAGGCCATGATCGAGATTGCTTCAGGCATGGCTACACACCGTGCTTCGGTTGAAGTCTTACGTATGTCTCCGACTTGCAGCTAATTACCTACTTCCTGTAATCCCTCTCGTGGTCAAAGTCCCACGACGCCGCGTTTGTGCCGTTGGGCCTGCTCGCCCGCTGAAAGCTGATATACAGGCCCTCCATCTCCACCACGGGCAGAACAGCGGACACATCCGCCTTGTAGCCGTCCGAGTACCAGTGATCCAGGTACCGCGGCTGGTCGACGAACTCGGGATACAGCGTCCTCATCTGGCGAAGAACCGTGCCCGAGATCTGGTCGACGCTGTGCGCGTGCCGGAGCGCGAGGAAGTCGTCGCCGGCTCGCTTCCGCAGCTGTTCCTGTACTTCGGCTGGCAAGAGCCCGGCTTTGAAGAGCAGGAGGTCGTAGTGCAGCAGCGAGGCCGTTCCGTGCCACGAACCCCCCCGAGTGGCCCGGTGATACAAGCCGGCGAGCGCGGCGATGGCGCCGATGCAGCCCGTGCCGTAGTCGGAAATGGGGAACGGCGGCACGACCGGCTCGTCGAGGCCCATGAAGCGGCCCTGCTCCCATGCGATGCCGCTGACCTGTGGACATATTGGCCAAATGGAGCAAACGAAAAGCTCAGCGGGAACCTACGCAGTCTGCGATTTGCTGCCACCCGGGGCGTCCCGCCCATTCGCCCTTCTGGCCAAAGCAGTTTTCGTTGACGTAGACGATTCCCTTGCCTCTCTGGGCCGCCATCTCCGAGAGGGCCTTGGCTCCGTATCCAAGCTTCTCGAGAGCGCCAGGTCTGTAGCCATCGACCACAATGTCGACCTCCTCAAGCAGCTTCTCGAAAGCCTGTCGGCCCTCTGGCGTCTTCAAGTCGAGATCCGCAGCCCGCTTGCCCATGTTGCCGTCCACCTGGAAGAAGGGAACGTCGCTCAGATTTGGGCTCGTCACCTTGAGGACGTCTGCGCCGTACTCGGCCAGGATGCGCGCGATCACCGGGCCCGCGATGATGCGGCACATGTCGAGCACCTTGATGCCGGAAAGGAGGCGGCCGTCTCCCTTGTCCGTCAGCGGGCACTTGGGGGTGCTGCTCTCGAGCTGGTCAACCGTCCACGGAGGCAGTTCCCAGTTGGCTTTTCCCTGCAGAGTTCGTCATCAGCTCCATGTTTACGGAGAATGGAAGGTCCAAAATCGCGCCGTACATGGGGCGTGCGAAGAAAGTCCTGGTGCTTGAATGCTTTGACGCCAGCCTGTCGGTGCTGGGCATTCATCGACTCCAGCTGGTCGGCTGTAAACCTTTGAACGGCCGGCTCGATGACGCCCACAATCTCATCGTGTGTCGTGAGGTCGGGGCGATGCGACTCCAACCCAATCATGCGCAACGTGGTTGAGGCTTCCAGGGATCCGTGGATATGGTAGTACTCTCCCTTGTCGGCAGTCTCGTACAGATTGGCCGCCATTCGGCGGTATGGATCTGACTGCGCCTGAAGCAGATCCGTGTCTTTGCGGCGGTCAATACTGAGGTTCAAGGGAAATCGGTGCTGTGTCCACGCACCCTTCAACAAAGACCCGACACTTTTGTCGAGCTTGCCCAGGCCGCCGACCCTTGCAAGGTACGCCTGGAACAAGAAGGCCGTCGCCCTTTCTTGGTTGACGGATATCTTGCGGCGTTTCTCGCTGCCGTCCCGCTGGTCCGCCAGGAGAGCTGCGACGCTGCCCTCGACCGCCTTGAGTGCCGCTGCGACCTCGGTCTCCTTGAAGGGGATGGGAAAGTAGGGCTGGTCGCGGGCGCCAGTGAAGTCGACGTCCGCCTTCTTTGCCTGGGCCTCGGGCGGGAGCGACACGGCATCGACGAGCGAGAAGAGCAGGTCGTAAATCCGAGCCGTCTCGGCTGTGGAGCTGTACGGCTGCTCGTTGGATCCCATGATGGCTGTGGAATGATGTCCTGGGAATCTCACTTACACGACAAGTGTGGGTGTAAGTTGAGCCGGGGGACCGCGCCGCCGCAGCCTTTAGGCCCGTCAACACTTCGCCTCTGCGCCTAGCCAGGGATAATACTTCCATTGCCGCAATTTCCGGTTGCCGCTCCGAAGAGGCCCGGCGCAAGCCTCCACCCCCAACTGCCGTCGGCTGTGCGCTGGCCCCAACCTCTCGCCCTTCCGACGGTAGATGCCTCTCGCGTCGCAATTGATGGAACTTGCGTGTTATTGCCCCATTCTATTCTACGGTACATTAAAGGCACGTTGGCTTCGCCACCGCCAACGCCGTTCCCCCCGCACACGTCGTTGACCATCCCTACCGCAAACATGCCCTTCCTCCGCATTGAAGATCAGGAGCTGTACTACACCTGGACGGCCTCGGGCGACGGCCCCACTATCCTCTTCATCCACGGCCTCGGCTCTTCCAATTCCTTCTATGCTCCCATCATTCCGTTACTGGTCCGAAATGGATACTCGTGCTTGGCTTTCGACACTCCTGGTTAGCAGCCCACGGGCCTCTCCTCTCTCTGATGAACACTCTTCGTGTGTGACGAACTTTGTCTGACCCCGTCCTAGGCAGCGCCCTGTCCAGATATCGAGGCAAAGACAGCGACCCCGAGATGATTTGCGGCGCAGCTAGCGCTCTCATCTCTACCCTTGACCTCGACTCTAGGCGCATCATCGTCGTCGGGCACTCAATGGGGGCCATCGTGGCAAGCGAGTTGGCTCTTCATCTGGACCTCCTCGGCGCGGTGTTGATCGGGCCAGTCAATCCATCGGACGCTCTGGCAGCAGTCTTTGCGGCGAGAATAAAGCTCGTTCAAACTGGTGTGAAATGCCCTTGCTACTGAAGGTCGGGGACGCTGGCTAACCGTCATGTCAAGGTGGCATGGAAGCGGTGGCCGACACGGTTCCCGCTGGAGCGACAGGGCCAATGGCGACACCGACACATCGTGCTTTCATACGCACGCTCCTTCTTGCGCAGACCTCTGAAGGCTACATGTCCCTGTGCCGCACAATTGCAAACGCGAAGCGACCTCGATACCATCAGATACGTTGCCCGCTGCTCGTCATTGCCGGGTCTCATGACAAGACAAGTCCGATGACGGGGTCTCGGGAGATCCTGGACAGGTTAGCATCGCCACGTTTAACAAAAAGCTGACTCCTGCTAATACGGATGAGTCAATAGCTGGGGAGCGGACAAGGACCAGGCCCGACTCGAAGTGCTAGAGGGAGTCGGCCATTGGCATTGCATAGAAGCTGGGGATGAGGTGGGCGCATTGGTGAATAGATTTGCAGGAGATCTAAGATCCAGGGCTGTCGCTTGAAGAGGTTTGTTGTCTAAATAGTTTGCCATGACCATTCATCGTCTCGAGCCATGGGGACCGTTGATCAAATGCTCTGACGACTTCGTAGCTGGTAGAAATCTCGCCTCACAATTTGCCGTGAGCCGCAAATGCTCCAGTGTCCTAATCAAGGAAGCTCAGCGTCAGCATCCTGATGCGACGATGGCGTTGTTGCCTTGTGTTCTGGGGCACGCACGAGGTAAACCTGATAGAACTTCATTCTCCATTTCCCATCTGCCGCGGACTTGGCGAGC
Source organism: Tolypocladium guangdongense (assembly GCA_022114105.1). Lineage (NCBI taxonomy): Eukaryota > Fungi > Ascomycota > Sordariomycetes > Hypocreales > Ophiocordycipitaceae > Tolypocladium > Tolypocladium guangdongense. The sequence goes on along the minus strand of NRQP01000001.1, from coordinate 1,531,040 downwards.
TCAGCCCGTGCAGCCCAGTCGATGTTGACACTGACGCCATCTTTGAGGCCCAATTCGACGGAGCCGTAAATCATAAACTCGCTGGAGCCGCTTGAGAACGGAAACACTTTGAAGACGGTGTGCTTGCGCGAGGCGACAGCGGTCCACATGCCGAGTCTTGCTGGGAGGATCTCTGTATTTCTTGTGTTAGCCGCGGCTGTGGCCAAACAACAAAGGAGAGTAGTGGTACATGCCACCACGTCCCTCGGCTCTCTTGGATGCTATGATGAATGTCGCATCCCCGGTCAACATGTCAACATATTGCTCATGCTGACTGGGTATGTCCGAGACTGTGTAAAAGTCTTCAAAGAACTTGACGATCTCAGCGTCTACCGAGGAATCGGCTGGGTACTGTGCCTTGTACGAGTGCGCCATATTGAAGCTGGTCTCAATGTGCCAAATATGTGTAGAGTGAGCTGGTGAACCAAGCATCTCCTCTCAATGGAAGACGGTGCGCAAATGCGTGTGCCATCGGTTAGTCGGCTGGCTCTGGACGACCACTTCATCTACTTGCTACTGTCACAATACGCGATTGGGGTCTTCCCATCGTCTATCGAGACCGGTCTGTGGCGTACGCGGTTCTCACTTCACCACTGATGTGAGGAGCGTGTCCGACGGCAAGCTCCCAGCGAAGTGAACAAGGAACCTTGCCGACACGGAAGGTTGTGAAAAGTTTACAGTGCATTAAGGAAAGAGGATACTGTATTAACCACTCGGATATCCAGCCATAACCCCGCATGCGGGAGCGGATACTGTGCACCGTCTGTACCCCCGTCTGCTCCACCGGCTCGGCATAAGGTCCGGCATAAGGTCCCCGCGTCCTCCGAAAACGATGCTACTCGGACTGAACACGGGCTGGATGGCCGACAGATAAAAATTGGCGCCTCTGTCGTTCCTTTATAAGTATATGTATCACCCCCCCTTACATGTCTTGAGTCTTACGGCTGGTTCCACCACTCACTCGTATCTCTCACCCCATACAGTCCCATCCCGTACACCATGTTGGGCAAAGTTGCATTGGAAGAGGCATTTGCCTTGCCGCGCCTCCACGAGAAGACGAGGTGGTGGGCCTCGATGTTCGCGGTGAATCCGGACAAGCACGCGGTGGAGATGCAGGACATCACCGACATCCGCATCAAGTACATGGACAAGTACGGCGTCGGCTACACCATTCTGTCTTACACAGCCCCCGGCGTGCAGGATGTCTGGGACCCCAAGGAGGCGCAGGCCCTGGCGGTCGAGATCAACGACTACGTTGCTGGGGCCATCAAGAGCCACCCTGATCGCTTGGGCGCCTTCGCGTAAGCACTGGCATGACAACTATGAAGATTTGTCAATGCTGACGTCGTGCCAGCACTCTTTCTATGCACAACCCAGAGGAGGCTGCGGCTGAACTGACGCGCTGTGTCACCCAACATGGTTTCAAGGGCGCCCTGGTCAACGACACGCAGCGCGCCGGCCCAGACGGCGACGACATGGTCTTCTACGACGGCCCGGAGTGGGACGTCTTCTGGTCGGCCGTGACCGACTTGGACGTCCCCTTCTACCTCCACCCGCGCAACCCGACGGGCACCATGTACGACAAGCTGTGGGCCAAGCGCAAGTGGCTCATCGGCCCGCCCCTGAGCTTCGCCCACGGCGTCAGCCTGCACGCGCTGGGCATGGTCACCAACGGCGTCTTCGACCGCCACCCCAAGCTGCAGGTCGTCCTGGGCCACCTGGGCGAGCACATCCCCTTCGACATGTGGCGCATCAACCACTGGTTCGAGGACGTCAAGAAGCCCCTCGGCCTGTCGTGCAAGAAGACGATCCGCGAGTACTTCCAGCAGAACCTGTGGATCACTACCAGCGGCCACTTTTCCACCGCGACGCTGCAGTTTTGCATGTCCGAGGTGGGCGCCGACCGCATCCTGTTCTCCATCGACTACCCCTTTGAGTCGTTTGACGATGCCTGCGTTTGGTACGACGGCGTGCAGCTCAACATAGTGGACAAGACCAAGATTGGCAGGGATAACGCCAAGAAGCTGTTTAAGCTGCCTGACTTCAAGGACAGCCAAAGCTAGTAATGTGCATGTACCTTGCGATGAAAATGACGTCTGGCAAATAATCGTCCTCAAGACTGCTGTGGCATGCTCTACGGCAAAGCGTGGTTGGAAAAGTCGTGGTAAATTCATAGCTTGGCGCCCATACAAACCTCTATGGCAGCGACACCCTGGCTGTATTCCGCTCAGGGGAACCACCCCCCCCCCCCCCCCCCCCCTCTCCCTTCATTAATACGTCGTAGTTGCATTTTGTTTCACCTCCTATACATTACAACCTACAAGGGTTGCAATCGCCTCTCGAAAATCCCCTTACTCAAGGCTTTTCAACATCGGAGCCGATGTTGGACCGGTCGGCCGTGGCCTTGGGGCTGAAGAACATTCCGGGATGCCCGATGCAGAGCGAGAAGACGGCAATGACAACGGGTCTGTGTCGAATGTTAGCTTGGCGATGACGCGGAGAAACAATTCGAGAATCCACTTACACTCCCTCGAGCCCAATGAAGAGACCCTGGTCGGTGATCAGGTCAGATCCGCTGTAGCCCTTGCTGAGTTCGTAGCATCGGTAGATGGATCGGCCGAGAATCAGGACAATCGCAAGGCCGAGGCCGCCAAAGAAGAGACGCATTCTCGAGTTCAGGGCCGCCGCAGACTTGTTGCGGACGTAACGGATCATGTAGTCGGCGAAGAGGACGGAGAAGATGAAGAGGATGGCGACCTGGAGGCCCAAGCCGGCCATGGCCACGTCGACGCCAGTTTGGCTCGTGCCTGAGCTTGTGGTAGAGAGGGCACCGCCGGCTGCCTGCAGGAGGAGGCAGACGAGGTCGGCGGGGATGAAGATCCAGTAGAAGAGCTTGGGGTTGAAGCGCGACAATTCGGGAGCCAGATGGTCGATCCTGGAGCAATGTCAGTATTTCTGCTTCTGCAGGTCGTTGCCAACCAAGAGACTCACGTCTTGGATAGCGTGACGTAAATCGACGCCGTGTAAAACACAGGTCCCGTAGTGATGAAGACAATCTGAACCATGAAGCCCTCAAAGGAGAATGGGTTCTGGTAGAGAAGGATGCGCCCGGCATAGCCACCGATCTCAACGAGGCATCCGAAAACGATGAAGGACATGAACCACCAGCTCTTCCAGCGGATGCCAAGAAAGATGTGGACGGCCATGGCAATGGCGAATAGGGCAAGGAAGGTAATGTTGGCCGCCAGCGACGGCCGGTAGTGGTAGACGCTCCATTCGATGGGGCAGAGATCGAGGGTGCAGTTCGTGTCGGGGCCGAAGGAGACGAGGTTGTCGGGCAGTTGCGGCAGAGGGGACGACATTGTGAAGGCGCGCTGATGGGGATGCAGAATGTCGAAGAGTCTGATACCTGGTTGGTGGCGTGCCCCGAGCGTCGCGCGGCGCAAGCAGATGCCTTGATTGTGCAGACGTGTCTGTGGTGTTGTGCCGACTCTGATGCCGCTCCAAACAGCGAAGCCATCCGCGCGGCAGGCCCTTCATCTTTATACACATGATGCGAGCGATGCGTAACGTCGAGTTCCAGCAAGGCAGCCTCGTGGGAGGCTTGCGAATCTCTCCAGCAGTCCTAGGCTCAGCCCTTCTCTTTCGCATTCGCTTAGCCCGCCCGGAGCGAAAACGCCGATTTCATGGGCCGTCGGCGCAAAGCGAGCGCGGCGCCACGGACAAATCGGCCCCCCCGATCGTGGTAAGGCCTCGTCAGCTGGGGGCCATCAGGAAATCCATTCGAGCGAGGCCGGCCTTTGGGCGCCTCCGGGGCGGAGCGAGGGCCGCATCGGGGCGACGGACGGGGGCTGAGGCCAGCGGTGACCAGTCGATCTTGTCTGCGGCCAAGACGCGTCACCTCGCATTCGGTTTGCCGATTGACGAAGAGTCGATACGATGCCCACCACTGTCGAGTCTCCAACAAGCCTCGACAGTCTATTTTGGACGCTGGTCCCGCGCCACGTCATACCTGTTGGTCCGCTGACTCCGCTAAGGGACCTGAAGCCCATTGCCTCGGTCCGTAGGGCTTCCATGGGCGCACCGACGCTTTTCTCGTCTTCATTTCACAATACGGAACGCAATGCCCCTCAGCTGAACCATGTGTCAGCGCTGGCGACAGGGGTGCACTGCCTGCAGCGTCGACGGCAGCCGTGTGAGTCGGCGCAGCGTGATCATGACATGCGGTTTCGATACGGATTTGGCTGGTGTTTATGGGCATTCATGGGCTTGAAGAGGAGCTGCGAATACATTGAAGCAAGTCTCACCGCCCAAGGTAGAACTGCACCGCATAACAGTACGGTTATACGCAGTAGCGCCGGCGTGCCATCGGTCATTAGTGATCCGGTTGCCGTCAAATGGCGCGGCTCGTCTAAAGGGTACTTGATGGGTTGATGAGAAATCACAAACAGCCCCCAGACGTCTACGCGAACCCGGAGAGCGTTTAGCCAGAACAGCGAGCCACGATTGCAGTGTCCGGAAGCCCCGTCTCCATCTCCATTTAGCCAGAATGGCTCAGACCGAAGCCTCCATGTCAATTGGCACGGCGGCCGATTCGCTTGCTGGCTATTAACCGAACTGGCTATGGCTAAATGTCGCCCCCCTCGGCTGACGCTCTGCCGATTGCCGAGCCTGCGGCATCGCCACCTGCGCCTACCTCGCGGCCGAGAAGTGTGTAGGGTAGGTCGATTCCTCCTTACAGCGAACTGGGCCGGGGGAGTCACGGCTTAAACGGCATACGGCGCCTCCAGCTGGACCTCTCTATGATCCCAAGGGGGATCGCCATATAAACTTGGAATATCTCCTCTCGGCCGTGTACACGGACTGGTTCAGAAGGAATCGTTCAAGTACCTAGTACATACAAACGATACACTCTACCGAATTACCAGAGCAACCACGCGAGCATGTACAGACCCGCTGCACCGGCTGACAAGAGACGAACGACAGACACCCGCAACAGCTTTGCCCCTGGAGCGCGAGAATCTCATCCCCCTCTGCCCTCTGCGTCGGCTTGCCTCGCCATCAGGCTCAGCCTGTCGAGATCCTCCGTCGCCATCGTCATCCCCGCCATGGCCAGCAGAGGACTCGCTCCCCCGCCTGCAAGCGGGCTATTCCCAAACGAACTCCCGATATCGGACGAGCTGCCAACGTCCTGCGAGTCCCTCGCCCGCCGTCGGCGCTCTCGCGGGTCTTGGAACCTTGGAGACGAGGTCCGGCTTGGTGTCGCCTCCGGGTGATGCGGCAAAGCCCAGGGTCGCCTGAATCGGAACCGGGAGGCGAGGCGGTGAGACGGTCTTGTCGGAGTCGTCGGCTGCGAGCGGGAGCCGCGACGGTTGCAGTCGTCGTGCGAGCCCTCGGAGCCACGCAGCCGCTCCTTCACCGGCAGTTAGCATATCCCGAGTGTAAGCTAGACCGTGGCACAGGCGCCATCCGTACCCATTTATGCTTGCGACATCGATGTAGCTCAGGACACGACGTCATGCAGCGATTGATTATGTCTAGCTGAGGCTCGCACGACGCTGCCATCGTCGTGCCGAAACAGTGCAGCGATGTATGCCTTGCGCCGCCTCTTCCGGACGGCGGAGGCTGGTGCGGCGGCGGCACCGTCCCAGTGTCTTCGGAGGAGGGCTCGCGGCGTTGCTCTGGCAGGTCAGGCAGGCCTGAATGTGTCCAAGGCCCCTGGTTGTGTGTCGCACAAGGGGCCGCGGCCATGGTCGCGGCGGCACTCGCCCTGCGGCAGCTGGCCAGCCCGCTCGTCGAGAAGCCGGGAGAAAGCAGGGGCAATAGTTGAAGTTAAAGATAAAAGGCCAAGGTCGTCGTCGTGGTGCCGAGGTAGGTTTGTCATGGGTGGAAGTCTTGTGTTGCGCCTCGAACCATCTGTAATACCAACTTGTCCTGGAGGCAGTTGCTCCCGCAGCTCCTTCCTTCAATGCTCCATCCCTGCTGCCATTCTCGCCCATAAGGTGCCCCAGGAGGCTCCGCCAGTGATGCATCATCTTGATGCATCATCTGGACCATCACCACCAATCGGCCTTGACCCCTCGGCAAAAGATGAGATTCCCTTTGATGACGGGCATAACTAGGTCAGCCCGAAGGTCCCCTGCGCGACTGTTTCTTCGAGCTGAGGAGCTTCTTGTCCTTCATCCTGCATTCGTGGAATCTCTTCTCTCTGTTCAAGTCAGTCATGCGAGGACACACCTGGGAGCGGTGTACATCAGACGCGGCACTCACATCTCCTGGTGCTTTTTCTTCTTCTCGCCACTCGTTTCCGCCGGAGTATTCTCCTGGTACATGCGAGTCACCTCGTCCAGGAGCTTCTTGCGATTCTCATCCGTGTTTGCCGTCCGTGACCGATGTGTTTGAGCCTGAAAGGTGAGAGAGTCGTTGCTAGCGGTGTAGTACCTGGACGCCCGAACGCATGCGTGCAGAGAGCTGGGCAGCACTGGCAGCAATTCCTTGACCGGAAAGACGGTTATGGCCTTGGTCTCGGTCCTTTACTCCACCGTTAGCATCAAATGCCCATCTTTATGGGCGACGGGGCTGCCGCATACTTGTTGACATGCTGCCCGCCGGGTCCACTAGATCTCGCATATGTCGTGTTGCCCCGTGGAAGTTGAGACGCATCAAACTTCTGGAACCAAGATCGCGCCTCAACCAGAGCATCTCGGTCCAACTGGGCGTCATACGCTTCGTATCTCTTGAGTCTCGTCGTGATGAATGGAGGGAGTGACCGCCGCAGCGGCCGCGCTGCCGACAAGGCTCTACATGAGAGGCGCGGAATCATGCTGAGCCTGCCGTTCTTGTCTACGTGGATGGTCTCACGCTTCTCGTATTTCTGCTTTTTCGAACAAGGATGTTTGACGGCCCCGGTCACGTGCCGGCCCCTCGCAAGGAAACCCGATCTTGATTTGAGCTGTCTACAGAACCAAATTTAAGCAATTAGTCTCTGTCATTTCAATATGTTATTTTCGTTCCCTCTGTATCCGTAGCTTCCCATCATCGCCCCAACGGTGTCGCTGTCGTACCCGATGTTGCCCGTCCATGGGTTCAAGATCTCATCGCAAAGCCATTTCGAGTTCAGCACGAATCGGGGGCCGTGTGAATGGCCAGTTTGGCTACTGAGCGAGTATTAATCCATATTATACTTTAGGGCTCGGCTTCATCGGCTGGGATCCGTGGGGCCGGTCGTGCACATTGCCGGCCCGTCCCAGGTCGAGTGACCTCAAAATGACATGTATTATCTTGACGTGAGGCGAGAGCAACCTGCCAGTTGACTGGTGCTCTGCAGAATCAGAGCTGAATACTCTGTAGCTCATGCCGCATGGCTGCAGCTGCTGAGATGAGGCGATTTTACGACCTTCAAGTCGGTGAGGCGGCACTTCTGTTTGCGGTGCACCGATCATGAGGCGCACCTCTGAGGGTGAGCCAGGGTGTGAACCCGAATGATTCTGCCTTGTTGCACTGACTTTATGTGCTATTCATCGGCAGGAGCGGCATTGCACAATATTGAAACTGAGCAATACTCAATACTTGTAGCAATCGGTGTACCGACGATTCACTGGCTGGCTGTTGTCTTCGCTGCGTTTCTGTTTGACGGTGCGCTCATGTTGTCACACAGATGAGCAGATGAGGCTCCACAAAGAGCTCCTAATGCGGCGGAAACACAAACATCTCTGTTGACGTACCGTCCCGGACTAAACAACCTTGCTCGGTTCGGCCGCAGCCTCATCTGCAAGTTCCCTCAAAGTTCGAAACGTCATCCCCTGAAAGTACTTTTCTCTGTGTCTTTGTACCTTGTTCCACGGGAAATGCAGAGCCTCGCTGTGCGCCCACAGTTCAAACATGGCAACCGCATCGCTCTGGGGGCTGTCGTGCGCCATGTATTGCTTGACGCTCTGGGCCAGGGACTTGCGGCGGAATGTGTACTCGGGATCTCTATCCCTGACGAAATCTCCGAGCTCCCGCCATGACATCTGTGCACCGGACACGTACGTATAGTTCTCCCAGGCGTTTCGGTCGTGTTTGAGAAGTATGATTGTAGCTCGTGCTGTGTCTCTGGCCGACGTGAGATTGACAAGCTGGCTTCCCTTCCCGTACAGTGTAAAGACCTTGTCCTCGTAGTTTTGCGGCCACATCTCGCCAATGCTGCCCAGATACCGCTGGCTTTCCGGGATAACGTAATCGGCGTACCATCCCGGGCAGATGGCTGTCCAGCTGACGTCGGTTTGGCCGCTGAGCGCCTGGAGGACAGGCTGGAGTTCATCAGCCCAGCCGACAGGCTCATCTGGGAACTCCTCCACATTCCCCGCCCACGCCGAGGGGATCAAGCGCTTGCATTTGGGGGAGCGCTGACATGCCTCGAGGAGGGCCTTGTGGATGGAGGCAAACCCCGATACTCCGCCTCTCAAGGTGCAGATGGCGGCGTCGCAATCGGCGAGCGCCTTTTGAAGGTCTGAGGCTGAGTAGTCGGTGACATGCTGTGCAATGCCCAAGTCGTCGAGGTACGGTTTTCGGCTGCGCGAAATTGCGATCATCTCATGATGCTGCGCCTTGAGCTCGTCGACGAAATAGCGGGCAAGCTCGCCAACAGCAACAACGGCTACCTTCATTTTGGCAGAGCGGAAGGGCATGAGCTGCAAGGTGGCTTGACATGTAAGCATCAGAGATTGGGATCACTCAGCAACAGTAATATGCTTCTTTGTCAACTTGGGGGCTTCTCTGCTTCGAGCAGAAGCCGCTTGGAATGCAATTAGTAATTTCTTACGCTCGGCCGGTACCGGACGGCGACATACGATCGCCTTGCCGCCTTGTCTCACCTCGCCTTGCCGTGGCGCCCTGCCGGTCTCTTGCTCATGCTTGGCCGTGCCTTTGCACGCCCGTCCACGCCGCCGGTAGTAGGCCTGGCACTTGCCATGCCACCAAGTCATGTCATGACAGGTCATATGGGCCACTCGGACCTCCGAGAATCAACGAGCCCCGTTCAGCACTGGCAAAAGCGGTGGTAGCCCAGGTTCAATCGACCGTTGAGGTTCATGGCGTTCGGGATCTTGTCAGAGCCAACCGCTCTCGATGAAACAGTGTCGGCCGATACCATCCATGCTAAAAAACGCGACTCTGACCAACGCAGTTTGTCGCCCCATTGAATAAGCCAGTCCTCTTGTACCGGGCGGCTTGTTGGACTCAAATCCACGTTGTCGACACGACAATGGCTCGCTGCGTTCCTGTCAGAAGTTGCGCAACAACTTCGGGCTTAACACGGTACTCGCAATTTGTATTCGAGGAGCTGACGTGTGCCGCGGTTACCATCATGACCATTGGCCAGTGGCCCAATATCCAAGGAGACGCCCCCGGACATTGGTCCCATCTACTCTCACAACCTTGGTTGTACGGCCTAACGGCAAATAATTGTGGAGGATCCTCAACCACCAAGCGGCAAAAATCGACTGGGGGGACGATATCAGTCGATAATTGCGTAACATAATATACGCTCACTGCCAATGCTGCTCAGCAGTCTGAACTGGGCTGAGCTCTCAGCATGCAATTTTTGCGCATTTAACATCCTTTGCAACTACCAGCCCGTGGCCGGATTGAATATGGATCATCCCAGCAAGGCAAGTGGCAACGTGGAAGCGGCGCCCACATATGCGTCCTCTGGCAAGGACGATGCCATCGCCATGGTGGGGGAAGAACGCCATGTAGTAGACGCTGCGGTGGAGGCGAGAGCAGTGAGGAAGATTGACTGGTTTTTGATCCCGGCCATGACGGTCGGATGTGCGTATGCCTTTTGTTTGGACGGTCTCCGTGGCTGAGGGGTTGCTAACTCAATTCTCGCCAGACGGCCTGGTCTACTACGACAAAGCCATTCTTGGCTCTGCGGTCCTCTTTGGCATGACCAACGACCTCCAGCTCTCCGTCGTGGACGACTCAACTACGCCACCGACGGTCGACACACGCCGTCTCAGCTGGGCAACCTCCCTCTTCTACTTTGGCATGCTCGCCGGGCTTTACCCCATGACGTTTGCTCTGCAACGCTTCGACATTGGCCGCATCCTGGGCGGCGCCGTCATCCTGTGGTCCGCCGTTTGCATGCTTACTGCCGCCGTCACTTCGTGGCAGGGCCTGTTCGCGCAACGCTTCTTCCTCGGCTTCGTCGAGAGCATCGTCCCCACGGGCTTCGTGTGCATCGTCTCGGGCTACTACACCCAATCTGAGCAGCCACTGCGCCAGAGCTGGTGGCTCAGCAGCGGTCCGCTCTTCGTCATCGTCGGAGGGGCGCTCAACTATGGGTTTGCGCAGATGCAGGGCGGCGGCTTGCGGCCCTGGCAGTACATCTACCTGCTCGCCGGGTCGTTGACTTTCTTGTTCGGCTGCTTCTGCTTTGCCATGCCCAACTCGCCCGCGTCGGCGTGGTTCTTGACTAGCGAGGAGAAGTTTGCCGCCGTGGAGAGGCTGCGCCATGGGCAGACGGGCGTGCGCTGTAGCAAGTTCAAGTGGTCCCAGCTGAGAGAGGCCACCTTGGACGTCAAGGTCTGGCTTGTCGCTCTTATGGTGGCTTCGGCCTACACCATGAACGGCGCAGTGACCGGTTTCGGTCCGCTCATTGTGTCGACGTTTGGCTGGAGCACGCTTGCGTCCATCCTGTTCCAGTTTCCACAGGGCGGCGTGGGCTTCATGGCCATCCTTCTCACAGGCTATCTCAGCTCCAGGTTCAGCAACATTCGCATCCTCATGCTCATCGCGACGTGCCTGCCCGTCATTGCCAGCTGCGCCATCATCTGGAAGAGCGAGTGGCCCTACCATGCAGCGGCACCAGTTGCCGGATTCGCCATTACCGGCTTCTTTGGCAGCACTGCCAGTCTCATCATCACAATCGGCATGTCAAACGTGGCCGGCCACACCAAGAAGAGTTTCATGGCGGCGACAATTTTCGTCGCCTACTGTGTTGGCAACATCGTGGGACCGCAGCTCGTGTGGTCGCAGACGAAGAGCGAGCACTATCCCACGCTGTGGCTTGGCCTCATCATCTGGTGAGTACTTCGCGTGCACTGCTTCTCCGTCGATCAAGCTAATAGCACCTATTCTCGCAGCTACATCATCTGCATCGCCGCCGCCGTGGTTCTGTATTTTGTGTTGCGCAATCAAGACAAGAAAAAGATGGCGGTTCCCGAGGACGAGGCCGAAAGGGCGAAACTGGCGTTTCACGATCTGACGGACAAAGAGAATCCCTACTTCCGTTATGTTTATTAGCCATTTATGGGATGGATGAGACTACAGTCAAGACCCGAGGTTCGGACTTGGGTGGGGCCGTATCCGGCTCCGGGGTCTCGGCATCCAAGACGACAGCCCGCCGGAAAAGAAACGCGTCGCGCGCCATTTCGGCGGACAGGTTGCGATCAGCAACTTGTCCATCGATGGCACGGATCACCAAACACTCATTATCTACGCTCATTGCCGCTCACGGCCGCCATTCCACTCAGCGGTATTCCCTATTTCATGATGCCTTTGTCATGGCCAATATGTACATCAGCACCGTGCTGAGCGAAAGAGTTGCCGCAAATTCCATATCCAAATCGTGCCGTCCGTTTCACCACGTGGTATAATGCCTAGGAGCAGGCTCCTCAGAATATCCTCGTCACGCTGGGTCCGACCCAGTACGCCTCTTTGCACTGCCTCTCCTCCCTCCACTTGTTTATGCGTTCTCCCACCCAACCAGACTTGTAGTCTATCCAGTTTCCCTTAGGCTTCTCACCGACGGGTATCTCTTCAAGCTTCGCGCCTCTCTTCTCGGGTACCATCTCCGGCTCTCTGGCCTGGCCGTACCGTATCGATCGCATAAGTATGCACGTCTTGTCGTTGCCGCCGCGCCAGTTCCATTGGACGCACTGGTCCTCCTTTCTGCAAAACTGCTCGCAAGACTCGAAAGAGTCGAGTTTGGCTTCCGGTGGCGGAAGCCAGCTGTCCCAGTCTCCATTATCCCAATTCTCGAGAACGCCCGGGTCGCCGGGATGTCGAAAGTGCCATAGATCTGAGTATAAAATCGGCCGCTACTCCCGGTTAGACCAACTTCGAGCTATGAAAGCGATTGAGCACTTACATGCAGCTTTCTCTGCCCAAACTCCCATCTCCAGAGATCCACCGTGTCCTTTGGCGTTGTCTTGTGCAGAGTCAGGACCGGCTGACACCAGTACAAATCGCTAAAAGGGATGCCATGCAACGGATGCGGGTTGAACATTGGCCAATAGCCCTGCAGCTCAACATTGGCGTTCCATAGCGCCCAGCCCATGACACTGTCGCCGCAGCAGTCATCCGCTAGCATCGACAGCCACTTCTCCGTGATCGGAGGATCGATGTACTGGCCGTTGGATCCAGATTTGCGATGTAGCAAGGCTTTAATAGCGCCCCCGCTGAGGACGAAGCCAGGGCCGCCGTTAGCGAACCAGGTCTTGATTTTTCGTCTGTTGTCGTGTCGGCCGGGGGACGGAGAGCCCATGTAGACGGGGACATCTGGGTCGAAAGTCTGAAGAAACCGAAAGACGTTATCCCAGAAGACGTATCTGCGGTTCCCAGCAGTCAGCCAAGGGCCGCGCGTGGCAACCAGGAGCCAGGTCGCTGCCCGCCCCGGAGCAAACGAGGAGCCAATCACGCAGGAACTTACGTGTCTGCTTCTAAAAAGAAGTAGAAAGGCTTGTCCGGCTTGGTCATCCATGCCCTCTCCACCATGGGCAAGAACTTGTACTTGTCGATGGCCCAGCCATCAATCGGCTTTGTCGCCGTCGATTCTTCGCCGTGAAGTGTGCCATTATCCCGCATCTCCTTTTGCCACATATAATTCTTGAAGTCGCGGTTCTTGCGTAGGTTGTAGTAGCTCTGCGGTAAGTCGGCGAGCGCATCCACGATCTTGTGCTCGCGGATAGTGTCGTCGAGGTCCGACATGATGAGCAAGTCGTCCTTTCCAAAGCACGCGAGGACGCTATCGAGGTGAGCCTCGATCTTTGCTCGATCCTCGCTGTGGCCCATCTTGAGCACCGGCTGAACAAGGTTTAGCAGGTGCTTGGGAAACGTCGCACACAGCTCATCCTTTGTCTTCCCGGCCGGATTGACGGAAACGGGCTGGAAACTGCTCGTCGTCGAAAAGCGGTAGGCTTCGGGCGTCTCATGGTAGCCGAGCAGCGGCAAGACCACGGCGCGACCGCCATCGCGGCTCCTTAAGACGAGGTACACGGTAAAGAGAATGGACAACGTGGCGACGGCGATACGGACCAGGCGCTTGTTGAGCAACCGGCCGACGCGCGAGGGCTCTGTTGGACTGGGTAGAAGCGCCATGAACACGTCCAAGGCATCGCAAACTCGAGCAGCCGCGAATCGCAACAAGGGAGAAATCTAAGACCCCGAGGCCCCAAGTAGACGCGCGAGCCATGCTGGTGAGACTTCCCTGGTCCCCCACACTCCAGTCTTTGACAGTTGGACTGGGCCATCAGACATGTCTCGCTGACGTAGAAGCCGCAAACTAGAGCCAGCTTAGCGCCCATTCGCCTCGTAATCTAAGCGCACACGTCCGGAGACAATCGTGGCTTGGGGCTGACTGGCTTTGATGTGTTGGAGATGTGTGGAATTGTGGGACGGGGTAGATCCAACGGCCGCGGGGACCAGCCCAGCCTTGCCTTCCACGTTGTTCGTTTTACGAGAGGAATAGACAGATACGTAAACGGCTCAGGTAAGTGTATGATGCTCAGCAAATTGACCTGATCCTGATGGGCGAGACACAACGCGAGCCACAATTCTCCGCGAGGCTAGCCTTACCCCTTGCTCGAGCCACGCCCCAACTGTGGCCACTGCGGGCTAAGTAAAACAAGGCTAGGCTGGGTGCTGCCATTGCCAAGGTGGCGGCTGGGACAGAGGCGTTTATGTTGCGCTTTGCTAGACAGCAAGACCATCACGAACAAAGTTTATACTACTGCTAAAGCCTTTGTCAGCTTAGCTTCGCAACTAGAGCTCCGACCAATGAATGGCTGATACATCATTTCCAGTCATCGCCCGGCTCGCGGCTCGGCCGCGGCTCGGATCCGCAAATGAAAGATACTTTCATTGGCACTTTTGCCCGCCATGAATCAATCTGAAGCCGGGGCATTTAATCCGTATGTTTGTGTGGAGGCAATACCCTGTTCGTGTGGACATATTAGTCAGCCGAACCCGGGTTGACTCCAAGTCCCGGACCCCTGACTCCAAGTCCGGACCCCTGACTCCTTGGGGTGTTCGTGGCTCTCAGTACAGACTACTCCGTAAGCATGATCAAGATCAGTTTGGATACGACCATCATCCGCCCTAATTGGACGCTAGATGCTCAAGTCGTTACGCGGCCATACATGGTCGTTCACATTTAGACCACGCCACTTCTTACATACTGGCGCCCATCGTCAAATGAAAGAACGAGGCCAGTTGCCTCAAACCGCCACGCTGACGGGTCATTTGCCAGGTTGCTGACCCCGTCCCCTCATGGTCTTATACGGACTAGGGCCGGTTGGCTGACAAGTGGCTGTTGGTGGTGCCGACTCAGCCCGCGAGTCTCGGCTGCGACCAACAGAGCGACGGTCCGTCGACAAGTTCAAAGCGCAACCAAAGAATGCCGGGTTATTAAACCAGCTTCCGGTAACCTGCTGTTCGCATGGCTGCCAGATTCGTCATTCTTGGCTAAAGATGCAAACTTGGTCTCTGATTCTGCTGCTGGTCCAGTCTGGATGAACTCGGCGCCACGATCGACTTGCTCTGTTGGTGGCGGCATTTACGTCGCAACCGCAACACAGCCTAGTGGAGCACGCGGATATCGCCAACTACGAGTACACGTGTACGAAAGATTGATGCCTAACGAGGCGCCGCAGGGTAGATGCCAGCATCTGCTCCGAGCTCAACTGCTATGTAGCGCTGTTGGCAGTGGCGAGACGAGATGGTGCAGGCCGCGGGTCTACTTCGTATGTACGAGTACGAGCGAAGTAATAAGTGTACTTCGTGTTTCGAGTCAACAGCGGTTGACACGCCGAGCACCACATCAGCTACGTGTCGAGCTAACGAGGCTTCGAACGTTGGTGGGTGAATCGTCGGCCACATCGTAGATGTGCGCCCCTGATGGCCACGAAAACACGGCATTCGTTTCCAAGCCGTTGGCTCCAGCCCCTGGCGGTTGAGTAAATATTCCAACGCTCAAACCGCTCGGTTTCGGCTGGGCACATGCAGGAAGAGAAAGGTCTCTCACCTCCTTCTGTCGCTCACTCTAGTCCCTTGATCCTGGCGGAGTTAGGACATAAGCACGTCTCTCAAGGCTCACAGTCCAAGCGCCTTCGCGCACCAATCATGGCGCCTTTCCAATCACTAACCAACGGCCCAATTTGTCGTCGCCAGGCCTCAGATCAATGAAAACGACCTCCTTGTCCTGTTGCTGTTGTGCCCTAGCGCACAACCGCACAACGGTGGTCCTCCTCGGTTTAGGGTTCAGCCTGCCTTGACCGTATAGCCATGCGTCGGAGGCTACTGGTGCTCGCGGCGCCGCTGATCACCTTGTTGTTCATCGCGGGGAGCCTCTACTTCGGGGGAGATGGGCTTCGCCGGCTACCGCGTCCTGTGTTTCTGGGCCACCACGAGCACGAGCACGAGCACGAGCACGAGCACGAGAACAAGAAATCAACAAAGGGTCCGGCGACAGATGGTCAGACTTCCAGACTCCCAGCGGCCAACAAATTGCTGCGAGACGACATACTGACAGCTCAGTACCGCACAGCTCCCATATTATCCAAATCTAAAGTCACAGCCTACCTTGATGCAATACTAATGGACAGAAACCCAACGCGTCTCGATAACTTCCGTTGTCCGGCGATAGACAGCACACGATATGAGTCGCTCAAAACAGCAGACTCGTCGGACTCCAGCATCCGCTACTTCTTTGCTCTCAACTTACGGCAAAACCTGCCTCTGCTGCCCCGACTGATAGGCAGCATTGTCGAAGCCATCAACTTCCTTGGTCCGCAACATTGCGCTGTCTCTATTGCCGAGGGGAACTCTCCCGACGGGACAGGCGATGTTCTGGCAGCACTTCAACCAAGACTCAAAGCTCTAGGTATTACGTATTCGCTCCAATCGTCACCAATCGATCCTTCCCAAAGCGATCGCATTTCGAGACTTGCAGAGCTGCGGAACTTGGCTCTGCAACCGCTGCTCCATCCCTCCGGCCGCGCCAACAATGATACAACTATCGTCTTCCTCAACGACGTCGCGGCCTGCCCTGAAGACATCCTCGAGCTGGCTTTCCAGCGCAAGAACCTGGGCGCTGACATGACCTGCGCGATGGATTGGTCGCATGTCGTCCGCGACCCTACCTTTTACGATGTGTGGATTTCACGAGATATCAATGGCGACTCTTTCTTCGAAATACCTTCGGACGGCAATTGGGACATGGCGGGAAACCTGTTTCGGAACGCGAACGAGACTCGAGCCCGGTTTGAGGAGCACCGGCCATTCCAGGTCTTCTCCTGCTGGAACGGCGCCGTCACTTTCGGAGCTCAGCCCATCCTGGAGAATCTGCGCTTCAGGGGAGCGAAAGAGGAGGCCGGCGAATGCTTCCAAGGCGAGCCGCAGCTGTTGTGTAAGGATCTGTGGTTCCGCGGATATGGCAAGATTGCCGTCGTGCCCACTGTCAACCTGGAGTACTCGGTGGAGCACGGGAAGAAGATCAAAGAGCTGAAAGGGTTTGCGTCCGAGCTCGTCGCAAAGCAGAATGTATCCGACGACAGGATCGAATGGCAGGTAGACCCGCCAGAGAGGGTCAGATGCATACCAAACTGGAAGAACCAGTCCTGGCGGCCGTGGAACGAAACCTTGACAAAAGGAGCTTGAATAGACCTAACGAGTAACGCAGTTGACTTGAACGTTGTGCGTTGTCGCCTCGGAGCTACTCGGCGACAACTGTCTCTCGCGCCAATGCCTCGTGACTTGGCTTTGGTTTGCCAGCGGCGAGTGTTGCTGCATGCGCAGCGTGATGGCTTCATACAGCACGCAATCTGCCAACCAACCATGCGGCTCTCGACGCAGGAACCCCAGCATCGCGTCATAGCTCCTCGAAACAGTTTGCGGCATAGCTCCATGTCAAGAGTGGATCATAAATATCTCAGGTCATCTTATCAGATGATCAGATAATAGCTCGTGGCCCCGCGGCGTGTACCACGCTGCCTGCTCGCCGACAGCTTTTTCTACCACCAATCTCGGTCTTTTCCGTGAACGAAGTGCTCGTAGGCGCAGCCAGCAGCTCGGTCGCCGGGACGCCGTCCGATGCCGACCCGATGCCGCCGAGCTGAGCCTGCCCGACCGCAGCTCATGCATCTGACGGCGTCATCCCCGACGTCGCCTTTGCCAAATTCTGCCATCGTCTTCGCCATCTCCTCTCATCAGAGCGGCCGGCGCGGCTGGGGGGTTCTGCAACATGTTTGACAAGCCGGCCTTGATCGCCAAGTTCATCGGCTACGCCGTCGTCCTCATCTGGGGAGAGCTCAAACACGTCCTCAGAGCAGCCTTGGTCCGACACCGGGCGCGATGGTTTGGCGCCACAGCCGCATCAGACAGGACTCGCAACGTTGTCATCGTCGGCGCTTCGTTCGCCGGGTACCACGTCGCCCGCATCGTCGCCCGCAGTCTGCCACCGAAGAGCCCGTTCCGCGTCGTCGTCGTCGAGCCCAACAGCCATTTCCACTTCACGTGGGTGTTGCCGCGATTCTGCGTCGTCAAGGGCCATGAGAACAAGGCCTTCATTCCGTATGGCGGCTACGTCGCGGGCGCTCCCGACGGCGCGATTCGCTGGGTGAGGGACAGAGTCGCCAGTGCAAGCCCAGCCAGCGTTCGGCTCCAGGACAGCGACGAGGAGATTCCGTACGACTTCCTCGTCATTGCAACGGGGTCCGGCGTCAAGGACGGATTGCCGTCCCGAGTCAATGCGACGGACAGGAATGAGGGCATGAAGCGCATGCGGGCCATTCAGGATGGCATTGAGGCGGCAAAGACGGTCGTGGTTGTCGGAGGCGGCGCGGCCGGCGTTGAGGTCGCCACAGATGCCAAGGACCTGTATCCTGACAAAAGAATCATCTTGGTGCATTCGAGAAGTGCCGTTATGCATCGATTCGGCAAGATCTTACAAGATGCAGCGCAAAGGGGGCTCGAGAGACTGGGCGTCGAGGTCATCCTGGAGGACAGGGTGGTCAATGAGGATGCCACAGCAGGTGCCGTTACCTTGCGATCTGGAAAGGAGATTCCGTGCGACTACTATGTAAGTGCATCAGCTTCCAATAAGCCGAACGCTGACTTAACGGGCAACCCAGATCAACTGTACGGGGCAGAACCCTGCCTCCAACGTGGTGACTGGGCTTTCTTCGGCCGCGATATCATCTACAGGGCACGTCAGTGTCAAAGACACTCTGCAGATTGCAGACGATGGCCTTCCGAACGTCTACGCTTGCGGGGATGTCGCTGAATCGGAGGCGCCGAATCCAAATGCCCGTGTTGCGATGCGCCAAGCATTCATCGTGGCCGAGAATATTCTTCAAGCAGCGAGAGGGGACCGACCGACCCACACGTACAAGTCATATTGGGCGGACGGCGTTATAAAACTGACGCTTGGCTTGGTACGACCCCTTCACTAATCCATGCCATGAGGAAGATGCACGCCGGCGCAGCTAACGGGGCTTCGTAGGACCGCTCCGTGTCATACTCCGGCGATGGCGTGTCCGACTTGATGTTCAACACCAAGGAGAAAGAGGTCACTCTAATGGCGGCCATGGCGTGGTCGCGAATGGGGCAGAAGCCGTACGAGGACAACTACCGAGAGACTGCCCTGGAGGATGTTGAGGCTGGCAAGGCTGAGGGGAATTAGAGAGAACGAGAGACGAGTGTACGGCTGCAACTAAAGTTGTTATTGGCAAGGCTATACTATTTCTTGACTGAGGCTGTTCTAATTGAAGTGCGTAACCCAGTCGTCTATTGTCATCGCCTTCTTCCCATCCTAGACCGCCAGGACGATCTAAGCATGGCCTTCACCGTCGAGTCCTGCATACGCATGCCGAATTCCTCCATGGAGGCCTTCCTCTTGACAGTCGAAGTCCCCCAGCAACCATCCAGCAGACCTTCGTTGGGCACGACAACACACTCGCTGGCGAAGTTCCCGCCGGCCCGCGCGGCATCTTTGACGCTGCCGGGACTGAGCTAGATACGGTGCTCTGACTGGGCGACTTCCTGAGATGATGAAATATTTGGCCGTCTTGGTTGCAGCCGAAGCCGGAAGGGGCCCGAATGCTGGCGCCATTGTTGCTGTGATGAGATTCCTTGATCCGATTCCGCCGATCTGATATATCTGCTCTTTCTCACACTCAATCTGAGCCCTGCAAGACTCCAACAACACGAGGTGGCTCACTTATGACTGGCGCGCCTCTAGAGAGGACTGTAAGTTGGCCAAGCCCTTTGAGGAAAGCTCTCGGCCTCTGCTATCGAGATTGACCAATTTGACAGCTGTCTGCATACGAATGGCAACTTTACGCAGCCATGGGATCTGTCACTTCAGCGGGCAGTGCAAGATGCTTAGCGCACAGCCCCAAGGCCTCCAGCCCCCCGCGTGCGACGCAATTCGCAATGGACAGATATGCCGTTTCAACGGCGCTGAAGAACTGTAGACAGCTTCAGCCGAACGAAGCCCTGTGATCTTTTGTTGCTCCATCGAGCCCGTGTCCGATACCTGCGCCAGGTGAATGCCACCACGTTCTTCTCCTGCCAGCACCATCAAGACCACGACTTAAGACGGCAGCTATGCCATTCACTTGCGAGGCGGCCCGTTTTGAAGACGGCCCGGCACTCGCCAACGCCTGCGTCAGCGCCTTCTACGGCGACCCATTCCACGATACCCTCGTTCGAGATGTCCCGCTCGACAGGCAGGTTGCCGGCGTCATCAGGCGCTTCCCGTGCAACTTGGTCCGGCCAACCAGCCACAACCGCAAGGTCGTCGACACGGACACCAGCGCAGTTGTGAGCTATGCGTGGGGCTTGGACAACACAGACAAGAACATCATGTTCCCTCAGGACCGTGGTACAAAACCTGCCGACCAAGCACTCTCCGTTTTGAGTCTAGACGTTTAGTCGACAAGCGTGGGCAGCAATTGTTGACAGTCGGCTGTTAGATGTCCCTGAGCGAGTTCCAACATGCCACCGAAGCCCCCTATTCCGTGAGGATTCTGCAGCGGTTTGGATTCAAACCCAAGCGCGAAATCATTTGCCAGATTGATGAAAAGTGTGGTGGCGGCACGTATGTATACACGTGTTTGTTGAGGGAGCCGCAGCGACTGAACTGAGCTCAAGCCAGCGAACTAGCATCATTCCAGGCATAGGTAACTTGCGGCAATTAACCCAAAATTCGTTTGACGTTTGGGGTAGTCCTTGGCCCGGCTGGGTATGAAGATCGGCAGCGATGAAGGCGGGCCGGTCCACTGTACTTCTCTCAGGTCTTCCTCTTCGAGGAGCTCCAAGACTTCAAGTCAAGAGACTCGTTCTTTTCAACCCCTTTGTCTTCTCTCAGAAGCTCGACGGCTTTTAGGTACTGAGCGTTACGTAGTCTAGATTAATGGTACGCGAGGGTACATGTGGACAGCGCATGGGTCGAACCTTGTCGAGAACCCTGGGCTAAAGTTAGATTCGTCGCTTCAAACAACAGTTGTTGCCTTTTGCCTGCCTTTGGGGGGACTTGAGTGCCTCTGGTAGGCAGCTGAGCACTGGACGCGCCACCGTAGCGTGGATTCTGGGTGCTCAGGACGAAGCTGCCCTTGTCCTTCCCTCCATCTCCCGCTTTCTCGGCTGACTTGGTTGGTTGCATTTCCTCATTGTTGGAATTGGCGTCATACATTCGTTCGGCGCTTTCTACAGTTCTGTCAAGAATACTTTGTTTCTCCGTCTTGGTCCGTTTGCCATCTCCCGCAGACGCCGCCCGCTGCAGATCCCCCGGTTTTTCCCTATTTGGGTTCAGAGCCTGCCTTGATTGGCTGCTCTGTGAATTCGTTTGCGACAGGATGAGCTGATGCAATGGGGAATTCGCTTCTTGCTTGTACGAATTATAGAGGATGGCTCATTTGTTGTTCGCATCGAGCAAGCCCTCGGCTACCTGCAGGTGCCGTCAGGCAGCATGAAGCTCCTCATATCGGCGTCTCGGGGCCGCTCCTCACAACGCCAAAGCCTCCAATGTCATGCTCCAAAAGCCGGAGAGCATCCCTGGCAAACGGCGCTGCGGAACCGCGCACGCGAAGCGCCCATCGGAGCTCGTCGACCCGCGCAGCACACCATGCCATCTCATCTGTCGTTTCTGCCGTTGCCCAGAGAAGCGCAGCCAGCGACCCAATGTGAGCTGCCTGGTGCGCTGCCGCTCGTCCCCAGAATGCTGCCGTGTGCTCTGGTTCCAGTGATGCCAGAAGCTCCGTCGCAGACTGCACCTTGCCTTGGGCAGCTAAGCGGACAGCGTTGCGGAGAGCCTCAGTGGTGTGTGGCGTAAGCGCCCGAACCAGCGCGCGATGGATGGTGATCCCCATCGAGGCATAGGCCAGGTGCAGAGAGCCATTGGCGCAGAGCTTGCCTCGCTGCTTGCTTTGAAGCTGCAGGGTCTCGGGTAATCGAGCATACCATTCTCGCAAGCGAAGGACCAAAGGCTGAGCCAACTCCATGGCGCCAGTCACCCCCGTGCGATCCAGAGTGCCTCCCACCCGAGTCGCCTTTGCACTGTAAAAGGTGGGCAAGATATCCGTCAACATCTGGGCCAACTCGACGTGACGGATAAATATTTCCCATCCATTTCGCGCATCCAGGTCCACGCCTGCGCTGGGGCTTTCAGAGGACACAAGCTCGGGAAAGTCGGCATCCGAGCAAGGCTTCACGTCCCAGTCCTCTTCGTGAATCAGAAAAGGTCGACCATGGACAAAGGCTCCCCAGCGGTCTTGCATGTACAAGGCCCATGCAAGCCTCCTTCGCAGACCCATCTCCCATGTGGGGATTGACCACGAGCTGCAGTCGAGATGCAGCCCGAGATGCTGTGCCACTGAGACCATCTGCGCCGCGAAAGTGCGGCTCAAAGTGGCATGGCTGCCAGATTCCGCGTGGCGCCGGTGCCGCTGCAGTAGTAAGAGGCCAGCTTCGACGGTGCTGAGCTTCGGCCGGCGCATGTCCTGGCTTATAGTCCGTTCGGCCAGGGTCTCGAGTGCGGCTGCATCAGGGATGGACTCGGTTTCGCGGCCAGCGAGGACGCTATCATAGATCTGCCAGTCTAGCGCCACGAGGTAGACCGCGGCCAACAACGACGGCGCAAAGTGGCGATGTGAGATGCGATGCTTGCTGATGAAGACATGCTTGTGCAAGATAGGGAAGCTGGGGTGGACGATTCGAAAGTAAAGATCAACCAGTGTCCGTCCAAGGGGGTGTACTGCTTGCTCAATGGCATCCAGGTCGGCGATTCGCTGCGTCTCCGAGGCCGCGGTCTCATCAAGACGAACGATGAATATTGTCTGGTCGTCTAAGCGGCGTGCCGGTCCTGACGGGGCCGAAGCAAGGCCGTCGGGAGGTAATCGCGGACGGTGGAGATCCAGCAGGATTGGGTCGCGGTAGTCGGTCGGTCCGACGTATTCGGCGTGGGTTGCCAGGTCCAGCCCCAGGGTATCGCTGAGAATTGTTGGCGGAGAGGCCCGTAGGTCCTGCTCGCCAATGGCCGAATCGGAATGTTGCCATGTGCTAGATGGGGAGCGGGAATGCCGGGGGTCGACTTGGCCAGGCGAGGCCGCCCCGAGCTCGTCTTGTCGTGGTGACCGATGTCCGGCGCCGTCTTTGTGGTCGCTTGAAGCGAGTGGACGACACGGGCCGTCGACTGAGCCCCGCCGGATCGAGGCCTTGTCGCGATCTGGAATCCGCTGGCGACGCTGGCGAGGCAGGGGTCCACGGAGGAATGTGCAGCTCTGGCCGTGGAACGCGCAAAGGACGCACTGGCTCTGGTTGCCCGCCTTGACGCAACGCGTCTTGCGGAGGCGACAGGTATCACAGGGCCGCGATCGAGGCGGGTGAGATGGCTTTGCTGTGGCCGTGGCCGATCGGCTGTCTCCGACGTCACTTGCCCCAGACATCAGATGGCTTGGTCGGGATAGAGGCAAGGCTGGACAGATGCAAGAGGCGGAAGCCGCAGCGTGACGGTGCTTATCTCAGATGGCGGCTCCGACATCTCGTCCCGTCTGGTCTTTGCGATAAGCTACGCCATGAATGAACCTTGGCCGAGGGCAATGTTGTGATGACGCTGATTCGTGCTCCGCGCCGGCCCGCCATGATCAAGGCTCGGCTGGCGAGGCCAGTGGGTTCTGGGCTGGGCCAAGGCATTGCATGCCATTCCGAACGCGGCTCGATGGGCGTCATGACGATGAGCGGCTCAGTCGTTATCTGATAGCGGGATGCGTCAGGAACCCACTGTCTTATCTCCGCCAAACTTGCCGTCGGCGTCGCTGCTGATTGGTCTGTTGCGGTCTTAGACCCCATACGACGAGGCTGGAGACGACAAGTGGGCCCTCCATGGGTGGTTACCCTAGAGCGCCGACACGCCGTGTCCGCCGGCGGCCGCATCGAGACGTCTGATTGCCAGTGGAAAGACCGTGGCAATGAAGGCGTGAATGCAATACAAAATGCCGGCCCGTCGCATCGCCATGGCGCCGTCTCGTTGTCGCCTTGCCACGAGGACCAGGACAAAGCAATATAACTGGCGACATTTGCCGCGAGTGAGCATCGCCATATTTATTAAACGCGCACGCACCGGGCCGCCATGGCTCCTTCCATCCAGGATCCAAATCGCGTTGACCTTCACAACGACAAGCCAACGCCCCGCACAACACATTGCGCGGGCGACGCCAATGGAGGTTACCAGCAGCCCCCGATCACAATAGGGGACTGGCGGGCCGCGCAATTGAGCGACAGCGGGCTTGTTCGAATCCTATCCCTCGTCGACTCTGAGCGAACGGCCAACACAAAGACTCGCGCTTGGATATCCCTGGCAAGTCCAGCCCAGATCCAAGCGCAATGGAGCCGGCTGGAAGCTCAAAGGCACAACGCACGTGGACTGCCGCTGTTCGGTGTTCCGTTTGCCGTCAAAGACAACATTGACGTCGAGGGCTTCCCCACAACCGCCGCCTGTCCTGCCTTCACGGCGGTGCCCGCTGCCGCCGATTCCGCGGTTGTGGCGAGGCTGAAGGCTGCCGGTGCCATTCCTATTGGCAAGACAAACCTGGACCAGTTCGCCACGGGCTTGGTGGGCACCAGGTCTCCGCACGGAGCCGTGCCCAATTCCTTTGATGCCGCTCGTGTTAGTGGAGGGTCAAGCTCGGGAAGCGCTGTTGTCGTCGCTCGCGGCGCGGTGCCGTTCTCGCTGGGAACAGACACCGCCGGCTCTGGCCGAGTGCCGGCTGGACTGAACAACGTCGTTGGACTGAAGCCGACGCGCGGAGCGTTGAGCACTCGCGGCGTGCTGCCGGCGTGCAGGACCCTCGACTGCGTTTCCATCTTTGCGCTCACCGTTCAAGATGCCCAGACGGTCCTGTCTGTCGCCGAAGCATATGATGCGCAAGACCCATATTCCCGATCTCGTCCTGGTGTTGCCTCCCCAACGCCAATAGAAGAGTTCGGGGCCGCAACTCCAGAGACCAGGCCCCCTTCCTTGGCAATCTGCAGCTTGCCAAACTGGTACGGGCGAGGTGACCAGTTCCCCGCATACGAGGCTGCCCTCGACAAGGCAAGAGCTCTTGGATGGCAGTTGACGCTTGTTGACTTTTCGGACCTCTTTGCCCTCGCCAAGTTGCTCTATGAAGGGCCCTGGGTCGCCGAACGATATGCGGCGATCAAAGACTTCATTGAACAGTCCTCCTCCGACATGGACCCCGTTGTGCGCGGAATTGTGTCAAAGGCAAACAACTTCACCGCAGCCGATGCCTTTGCCAGCGAATACCTTCGCCAGGACTTGGCACGACAGATCGCCATCGCGTTCCGGGACATTGACGCCATTCTCGTGCCCACGGCTCCCACCTTTCCGACCATTGAGCAGGTTCTTGCCGATCCAGTGCAAGAAAACTCTCTTCTCGGAACGTACACCAACTTCGTCAACTTTCTCGACTGGAGTGCCATCTCGATGCCTGCGGGCTTCAGGGCCGACGGACTGCCCTTTGGGATAACCCTAATCTCCAACACCTGGCGGGAGCCGCAGCTTGTCAGGTTGTCGCAACAGTGGTTTTCGGGTGATACCAGACGGTTGGGCGCCACGACGGTTTTCAGAGAGGCCGATGGCTCTCCTGTGGCTGGAGATGGATCCGGTTGGACTTCCATCGCCGTCGTCGGCGCACATCTAACCGGATTTCCGCTCAATAAAGACCTCACCTCGAGAGGCGCCCGATTTGAGACATCGACGGCGACGTCAAACATGTACCGGCTTTTTGCGCTAGACTCGGTGTCAGGTCCCAAGAAGCCAGGCTTGGAGCGGGCCACCTCCCCAGATTACGGACGACGGATTGCCGTGGAGGTCTGGAAGCTGCCCCAACAAGCCCTCGCAAGCTTCATGGCAACTGTTCCGTCTCCACTTGCCATTGGCTCCATCGAACTCCAAGATGGGCGCTGGGTCCGTGGTTTCGTTTGTGAGCCCATTGGCCTGCGAAATGCCAAAGACATAACGGCTTTTGGAGGCTGGAAAGCGTATATGCAGCATTGCCAAGCTCATTCGAAGTGCAATGGCGTCTGCATGCAAGCCCCAGAGTCATCTTGTAAAGCAAAGAACCGCATCTCGAGGGTTCTTGTCGCCAATAGAGGCGAGATCGCTGCCCGGATTATCCGGTCCCTCCACAAGATGAACATCGAAGCCATTTCAATATATTCCGACGTGGATGCTGGCGCACCGCATGTTCGCGACGCGGACATGTCGCTGCGTCTTGAAGGCGATTCAGTCGCAGAGACATATCTAGACGGGTTCCAGGTTTTGAAACTGGCAAAGTCAGCTCAGGCGGATGCCGTCATCCCGGGTTATGGTTTTCTGTCGGAGAACCCCAAGTTTGCTCAGGCAGTTGAGGCAGCAGGCCTCGTCTGGGTTGGTCCCACGCCAGAACAAATGTCAGACTTGGGCCTGAAGCATCGTGCTCGAGAAATCGCGGAGTCATCAGGAGTTCAGATCGTTCCGGGAAGCTCCAAGCTGTTAACTTCACTGGAAGGCGCTCGCCTGGAAGCTGCGAAAATTGGATTTCCTCTGATGCTCAAGAGCACCGCTGGCGGCGGCGGTATCGGGCTTCGACGATGCCACGATCTCGAGGGCCTCGATGACGCTTTCGCCGCCGTTCAGCGACTCGCAGCAGCAAACTTCGGCGACTCTGGCGTCTTTCTGGAGCGATCCATTGAGAACGCTCGGCACATTGAGGTACAAATCCTGGGAGACGGCAAGGGACGGGTGATTGCGGCCGGTGAGCGTGACTGCTCCTTGCAACGGAGACACCAGAAAGTCGTCGAGGAAAGCCCAGCATTTGCCGTACCTGAAGACATTCGGACTCAGATGAGGACTTCTGCGATTCGACTTGCTTCAGCTGTCAAGTACCGCAATGCCGGCACCGTCGAGTTCATCTATGATGTCGATTCGCAGGAGTACTTCTTCCTCGAGGTCAACACTCGTCTTCAGGTCGAGCACCCGGTTACTGAAGCTATTACTGGCCTCGATCTCGTCGAATGCATGCTCAAGATTGCCAGCGATGACTGCAGTGAGCTCTTCGGTGACAGCCGTGACGGCATTGCGGCACGTGGAGCTTCGATCGAGGTTCGTCTGTACGCAGAGAGCCCTCTCCAGAGTTTCCGACCCTGTGCTGGGAGCATCACAAGCTTGATATTCCCTTCGAGTCTTCGCGTCGATACGTGGGTCGATGTCGGTACGGATGTTTCGACACGATATGACCCGCTGCTAGCGAAGCTCATTGCTACGGGCCGCGATCGTCAGGAAGCTGTACAACGGTTAGCTGCTGGTCTGGCGGAAACCGATATCAAGGGCGTTCAGACAAACCTGGAATATCTCCGCCAGATTGTCTCTTGGTCGCTCTTTGATTCCGGCGACTACACAACCAAATCCTTGGACTCTTTTCAGTTTTGCTCCCCGTCTCTAGAAGTACTGGAGCCTGGCGCCATGACCACAATCCAGGACTTCCCTGGTAGAACGGGGTACTGGAACGTCGGTATTCCGCCATCGGGGCCCATGGATCATCTCTCGTTCCGCTTGGCGAACCGGCTTGTCAACAACGGCCCAGACGCCGCAGCCATCGAGTGCACCTTTCGGGGCCCAACGTTTCGATTCCACTGCGAATCGGTTGTGGCCATCACCGGCGCAAAGGCACCGGTCAGACTGGACGGCCAGCCAGTAGCTTGTAACCAAGCCTTTCCACTGCGCGCTGGGCAGACTCTCTCTATTGGGTCGGTCGAAAACGGGTATCGAGTGTACATCGCCATCGCCGGCGGAATCGCAGTCCCAAAGGTAATGGGCAGTCGGGCGACGTTCGAAGTTGGGAGCCTCGGGGGCAAGGACGGCGGTAAACTCCACCAGGGAGACATTCTCCCTATTGGAACGGATCAGTCTTCCAAGCCAACCGTCGACACGTTTCCAGTCGCTCCGCTCGTTCCGATTCCAACCCAGCCAAATGCTCGCTGGACAATTGGGGTCGTACCAGGCCCTCACGGAGCCCCAAATTACTTCACAGCAGACGGCCTCGCGAGTCTTTTCGCTGGCGAGTGGCGTGTACACCACAACAGCAACAGACTTGGAATCCGCTTGACTGGACTACGGCCGCAGTGGGCGCGGCAGACTGGAGGAGAAGCTGGCCTTCATCCATCCAACATCCACGACAGCCCCTACTCCATCGGGAGCGTCAGCTTCACTGGCGATGAGGCAGTCGTTCTGACTTGTGATGGCCCAAGTCTGGGCGGCTTTGTGGTCTTCTGTGTCGTTGCCTCGTCAGAGATGTGGAAGCTTGGCCAGGCTCGCCCAGGAGATACCATCCGGCTGCGTGTCATTGACACGGAAATGGCCTTGCGGCTCGACAAGGAGTTGGGTGGTGCAATTCAAGATCTCAGGGAGCTTCCACGGCTCGAAGACTTCGGCGCGGCGGATGGTGAAAGAAGTAGCACTTCCGCTGTCGCTGGAGAAATCGACTGTGGCGGCGAAAATATTATTGCCCGACAAGCTGGAGACCGTGCGATGATACTCGAGTTTGGCGAGCGCGAGGTTTTCGATCTTCGCCAAAGCTTCAAGATTCACGCCTTTTGCCAGAACCATGGGAGAAACCCAATAGAAGGCGTTGAAGAGGTCACCCCAGGCGTTCTCACCGTTCATATTATTTACGACGGCGGACTGTCTCCCAAGAGCATTCTCGATCGCCTCGCTCGCCATGTTTCGTCCTATACCGTTCCCAACCGAGTTTCATCGCGCACGCTTCACCTCCCGCTCGCTTTCAATGACTCGGTGAGCCAGGCCGCTGTGGAACGCTACGCAGCGACGATTCGATCCGAAGCGCCGTGGCTTCCCAGCAACGTGGCCTTCTTGGAGAAGCTCAACGGCTTGAGTGATATATCGAGCCTGTTGTACGACGCCACGTTCCTTGTCCTAGGTCTCGGAGACGTCTTCCTAGGGTCACCCTGCGCGGTACCACTGGACCCTCGCCACCGTTTGTTCGGGACAAAGTATAATCCATCTCGATCGTTCACGCCGCGTCGGTCGGTGGGGATAGGCGGGCAATACATGTGCATATACGCGACGGATTCTCCCGGTGGCTATCAGCTGGTCGGTCGGACAGTAGATATATGGGACTCTAAAACGTCAGGCGATGAGCCACCTCTTGTCGCGAGGAACTCAGGCGAGACCGCAAGCAGTGCTTCGACTAACCCCTGGATGTTTCGAGCGTTCGACCGGATCATGTTTTACGCCGTGAAGGAATCGGAGCTCGACGCCAAGCCTGCTTCGCAACTCATTGGTGTTACCGACGGGGAGCTGGACCTTGAAGAGTATGAAGCATGGATCGACTCAAATCGCGAGGACATTGCTGCAGTCGCTGCCCATCGAGAAACATCGATCTTGAACGCATTATTCCTCGACGAGATGCGTCAGCCCTATCGGCCAAAGCTTTCAACTGACAGTGCTATAAATAGCATTGCAAAATCAGCTCTCAGCACGGCGGGCGAAAAGATCAAGGCCATGATGCCAGGACGGTGCTACAATTTTGTGGTAAAGGAGAACAGCACAGTTCGGAAGGGCGACGTCCTGGTACGTAAATGGAGTTGATCCATCACCACGGCATCCCCGCGTCTTTGTTTCTCGGCTGACAGCTTATACCCAGATGTGGATTGAGTCGAGCAAGATGGAAATGGAAATTCGCAGCCCTATAGGAGGGCTGTGTACTCGCGTCCTGGTCAAGGATGGGGCGCTGGTAGATGCCGGCGAGACCCTGGTTATCATTGAGCCCAATGATAGAGTGGAGTGACGAGTTTACTCAGTTTGTCAACCACTCGTATTGACCTACAGAAAAATCGTTGTCCGTGATTGCAAGTCTGTTGTCCTAGGCTCAAATCGGTATAGAACCCCTGGCGAATGTTGTCTACCGGCCCCTTTGTTTTTCATATGTTTAGCCCGCCAACCCTGAACAGCTTTCGACCCAGGGCTTCTCACTGCATTGTGCCCTATAATGCGTGTTGTCGTTACACAATCGACTGCCTTTGGTTTGCTTTGCCCATTTCTCTCATCGGCCTGAACGCTGGTGGTTAGGCAGCGCTTGACTCTGTTCGCTAGAGTATCCAACAACTCGCCCAAGGCGTTCGGAACCGCCACCTCCATGAAGATGTCCCCTCTGGTGTCGTACGCAGGCAGGCCATACTGGCCTTGATGCCCCAGGCTCAGGAGAGCACCAAACACTACAGCAGGCACGGCGATACATAATACTTCACGGGTAACACTCGGCACAACCACCACCAATTAGCGATAGAGATTTATTGCTCACCTCTGCTTAAAGAAGCAAAGCTGGAAGCTGCTTGCTCGGGCACTTGCCGCATACCTCCGCATCGCAAAGCTTTCAGCCTTTCTTAATCAGGAGGGCCATCAGGGTCACCTCCGGCACTTGGAGTCTCGTCATCGGCCCATGCGTGAACGTGAAGTGAACTTTCTTACATCAGCAATTTGAGCTGCCTATGGGAAGGTATACTAGAACCGTGGATTCCTGCCGTTCCTCGCCATCTTCAGGAGGTTGCCAATCTCATGCGCGATGCCTAGGGTCCAACCATACGTGTTGGTGCCGGCGGCGATGTGGAGGAGATTGGGAATCTCGTGGAAGGGATGGTTTCGGTACTGTGAGGCGCACGGGGGGCAAACAAATGTGCAAGAGTGAAGGCGGCATTTTGAGCATTAGAGTGAGTCGGACGGTGGCGTTATATACACTGGCCCTAGGCTTGATTGTCCTGGCCCATATATGTCTCTAACCTGCCACGGTTCTCACGCGGCTGAGCCCTGAGCCCTTTTGAAGGCATGGCAGTGAAAGATTATGGCTCTCGAGTAGCCCTCCGGCGTCCGACGGCGCGTCTCGAAACACGCGCTCGAGCAAGGCCCGGCCGTTGCCAGCGTAGTTGGACGGCGTCTTCCATGGTTGTGCTGTGGCTCGGCTCGGCTTCAGCGCCCAGAGGACTGCGGGCTGTTCGCATCGTCGACAGCGAACATGTCGCCGGGCTCTTGGCCGTGTTTCGCTCGTGGGAGTGGGGATGGAGACGGCGACGGCAATGGCATCTCTGCGCCCCCGATTCGTTCACTTGGGCGGCTTGTTCGGCAGGTCCGTCGGCTTCCCCTGGAACTGGTTCTTCAGCTCGTCGAAAAAGTGCCTGGCGAAGCTCTGCCCGCGGCCCGCCGCCGCAGGGTCGGCCGTGGCCTCGCCCGGCGCGAGCGGCTCGCGCGGGTTGCGGCCGTGCTTCCTCTCGTGGATCGCGCGGTGGATGCGGCCGACTGCGCGGTGGAACCCGGGCTGTCGGAGGATCTGGATCGAGGTCAGCGAGGGTCGACATGGTCTGGTTCAGCGGGTGGGCGTACGGCTGCGATGATCCTGTCCTGTCCGGTCACGTTTGTCAGCGCCGTCGTGCCACGGAAAGCTGCGGCGGTCGGGCTGGAGCACGCACCTCGAAGGCCTGGATGATGCGCAGCGCCCAAATGTACGGCGACATGGTGGCAGGGGTCGACAAATCTTGCGGGCGGCGTGGTTCGAGGTTGTTGCAGGAGGTGGAATCGCGGTGCGAAGCTGACTGGCGTTGCACTAACAATTTCCCCGCCGGCGGCGAATGGACACGACCGCAACTCGGGACCGAAACTCGGCTTTACATATACGGAAGAATTAGTGGAACCACGGGGATTTAAAGCAAGTCTACGGTATAAATGTTGTTCAAGGTAAGATTTCCGTAAAGGCCTGCAGATGTAGGTGGTTTCCACTGGTCTCAGCTTCTGGCTGTGTAAGTTGCGTTCATGGCCAAGCACATCACCCCATCAGGGGTCGTATTTTAGATAAAGGCAATAACTCTTATTCATTCAACCCTACTGCCGCATCTCCTCTCGTCTCGTCTCCCACAGCCCTACTCCACGGACACGTGCTGGCCAATGAACGGGCGAAGGTAGTCCACCTTGCCCAACGGCACGCCCTCCTTGCGTAGAATGCCGTACGCCGTCGTCAGGTGGAAGAACAAGTTGGGCAGGCCGTAGCCGCTGACGTACGCCGCACCCGAGACGTGCACCGTCTTGCCGGGGCCCAAGCCCAGGGGCACAATCTCGCCGGCACGCTTGTTGATGGTGTCCTTGTCGGCCTTGGCCAGCAGGCCCTCGACCTGCGCGATGCGGGCGTGGAAGTCGGCGAAGGTCTTGAGGTCGTTCTCCAGGGTGGTCGGCTCGCTGCCCATCAGGCGGGCCAGCAACTTCTGGGCCGTGTCGGTGACGACGTGGACCTGGAAGCTCAGGGGCTTCATGTCCGCGTGGAGGCTTGCCTCGGGCAGGCTGGCGGCGTTGGGGGCGGCCTCGCCCTTAGTGAGGATGTCGGAGAGGCTCTTGAGGGAGGCCTGGGCCATGGGGATGGAGGCGTCGTAGAGAGACAGGCTCATGGTTGCGGTTGGGTTGGTGTTGTTGTTTGTTGACTGTGATGGCTGGAGTCGACAAGATGGATGCGGCTCAACGAGGGTTGAGGAGAGATGTGGTGGTTGTTGCCTGACGCCACGAGAGCTGTCTCTTCCTTCTTCCATCGTCGAGGGGCGAACCTGGCCGTCTATATGTAAGTCCTGTCATCGACCCTCGTTCCCCGGCAACCCGTCCTCCTCCAGTGAACACCTCGACGACGAAGCCCCTTCCCCGCTCCTCGTTGAGGCACTAAGAGTGTTTACTAATGTGCCAACGCGCCATCAACATGCAGAGAAGTTGCGAGCTGGCTGCCAAGCCGGCCTCAACGCGCCCGGGAGGCCACGCGGCTGACTAATTGGAATCGTGTCGAACGTCTGCAACCCCCTGCCGGCGACACAATTGGACGGGAATGAGGCGGATGATTGCAAATCGGCGCGGGCTGTCAGCCTGCGAGCGGTGCGTGCGCGCTTGCGGCTGAGATGCGAGGGCTGAGACAGAATCAGCACCGCAGCAGCACCGTGGGCGGCGGCAGAACACGGTGCCCGACGGCCGGTCTTTATCACAGAGTTGCTTCTACGCAGCCTGGAGCTCCTCGGGCTGCTCTCGAAGCCGCCGTCTTCCGCTTCGTTCGCGGACCCCGAAGTCTCGGGCCGTCGCGTCGCGTCGCCTCACGAGTCGCGACAGTCCACGTGGCCGGCAGATGCGCCAGCTAGCAGCTCGGTTCGGACTGCGGAGCACACGCGGGCATTGGAAACGCCGGTGCGAACGGGGCTGACAAATTCCGCATGCATTCGTGAGACACAGCGTGCACTGACTGGGCTCGAGCACCACCAGATGACCAGACCGACAAGTCAGCCGCATCTCACCAACATGGCCCGTCTCCACGCCCTGCTCCCCCTCGGAAGGTCAGAAGCCCAGGATCGCATTCGCGCGCTCCACGGCCGCGCGCTCCCCCGGCCGCGCGCCCGCCGCCGCCGCCAGCCTCTCCAGCCCCAACGCCTGCCGCGCCGCGCCGGGCCCGGCCCATCGCCGCAGCGCGGCCTCGGGCGGTCGGCCGACGTGCCGCGCCTCGCCCTGCCCGCCGGGGAAGTCCGGCCCCGGCGCGCCCGCCCGGAACGCCGCCCGCTGCCGCGCCAGGTACGCCGCGTTGGGGTCCGTCACGGGGCACACGGGGATGTACAGCACGCTCGCGTCGCCGCCGCCCGCGTGGAGCGTGTCGACGGCGTGGATGGCTGGCCGCGCGTCAGCAGGGCATCAGCATCGGGGCCGGGCGGGAACTCACTGTCGCAGTGCCAGGCGACGTAATCGCCCGGCTTGACGCGCGGGACGTGGACCATGGTCCGCCCCAGCTCGAGGTGCGGATGCAGCTCGTCGCTGAGGTCCTGGCCGTGGCCCGGCGACGCGCCCTGCAGCTCGCTCGTCATGTCCGCGCCCCCCGTAAACGCCCAGTTGCCCTCGTCCAGGAAGCCCGGCCCCCTGTCCTCGCGGACCGGCCTGAAGAACGGCCGCAGCAGCACATACGCCGTCGCCATGTGCACCAGCGGGTTCACCAGCAGCGTGCCCTCGCGCGGCCCCGTCCTGCTCATGCTCATCCACCCCTGCCACGTCCTGAACATGGAGCACGCGCCCAGCCCGTCGTACCGGCTGCTCACGGCATCGACGCGCCCGCTCGCGTCCCACGGGTCGTAGCGCTCCCACGCGCCCGCCAGGACCCCGTCGTACACGCCGCCGCGGCCGTAGCCCTCGCGCTCCCAGCGCTCCACGCTGCCGCCGTCCATGTGCGGGCCCAGCGCGAAGGACGCGTCGCCGGGCTGCCGGATGCGCAGCCGGTCGGCGTACGAGAGCGGGTGCGCGAGCGAGACGCGCGCCGTCGGCAAGGACGTGTGCCAGAGGAAGGACATGAGGTGGTGCTGCACGCGGAGGAGGCGTGGGTGGGCGCGGGCCTTGAGCTGGGGGGCCGACCAGTAGAGCTCGTAGACTTGGGGGTCGTCCGGCGGGAAGGCTGGTATTGTCAGTCGGCATCTTCCTCCGTGGGCTGCTCGAGCAGGCAGAGGCGCTTGACTGACCTCTGGTGTGCGGGTTCTTCCTCACGTACTCCTCAACCTCTTCCTTGTACGCCCTCGCCTCCGCCTCCGGAATCACCCCCCGAACCACGACAGCGCCTCTCTTCTTGATCTCCCCCCCCAACCTCTCGCACCCGCCTTCCAGCTCCGCAAACTCAACCTGGGGGACGACATCGGAGCCCCTTTCGGCGATCACGTCGTTCTCCTTGCGCAGCTGCCTCAGCAGCCGCGTCCAGCCCGCCACGACCGCCCCCTCGCGGCCCCGTACAAGATCGCACTTGAGCTGCCGGAACCGATCCGGCAACGGCGCCCGCTGCGCTCCAGACAGCGAGACAAAGGCATCCGAGATGTCGCCCTCCTTCTTGGACGACGTCAGCGCCGCCGTGGATGCCGGGCGGCCGGCCGCGCTCCGGGCTATGTTGGCGAGACTCGAACGCAGCATGACGCCTATTCTGTCCGCGTATGAATCAAATACAGATGAAGCACAAGCTGATGCGGGGTTTCCGATGATACAGCAGCAGACTTAATGCGGGAGTGCTTTGGTGTTATATGGCCGGGCGGGATTTGTACCCGTGTAAGTGGCGCGGGGCTTCCGCTTTGGGAAGTCCGCTACCACCCCTCGGCTCACCACCACGGGTAGCGAGCGCTCACGGCTTCTCGATCGGGTCATGGTTATCACTTACAGAGGAGCGAGCCTCGGAGCATCTGATACACGTACAGCTCGTACTGGAGGCTGCCATCTTATGCCTCCGTCCTCGTCGTCTTCAGTTACTGAATCCGGCCTCATCCGCAGCGGAAACACTCCTATAAACCGCCGTCAGATGATATCAAAGTGAAGCCATGCCCCCCAACACCGGCCCCGTCTCCCTCCCCAAGCTCGCCAAGCTCATCGACCACTCCCTCCTGCACCCCACCCTCACCGACGCCGACATCGCCGCCGGCCTCACCCTCGCGCGGGCCCTCCGCCTCGCCTCCGCCTGCGTCAAGCCCTACGCCGTGCCCGCCGCCGCCGCCGCCCTCGCCGGCTCCGACGTCCTCGTCTGCGCCGTCGTCGGCTTCCCGCACGGCAGCTCCACCACAGCCGTCAAGCTCGCCGAGGCGGACGAGGCGCTGCGCGGCGGCGCGGCCGAGATCGACATGGTCGCCAACGTCGGCAAGGCCCTCAGCGGCGAGTGGCACTACGTCGAGCACGAGATCGAGGCCGTCAACCGCCTCGTCGCTTCGCGCGGCGGCGCGCTCAAGGTCATCTTCGAGAACGACTACCTGCACGACTCCCACATCGTCCGCCTGTGCGACATCTGCACCCGCCTAAAGGTCGCGTTCGTCAAGACGAGCACCGGGTACGGCTTCGTCAAGCAGCCCAACGGCATGTACAGCTACAAGGGCGCGACGGCGCCGCACCTCAGGCTCATGAGGCGGCATGCCGGCCCGGAAGTGCAGATCAAGGCCGCCGGCGGGGTGCGGACGCTGGATGACCTGCTGCATGTCATGAGCTTGGGGGTGACGCGGGTGGGTGCCAGCGCGGCGCAGGCCATCATGGACGAGGCCAAGGCGCGAGGAATAGGAGAGGCCGAGGTTGAGCTTGAGGTCAAGGAATCAGGAAGCGATAGTGGCGGCGCGCATTAGATGAACACACCGTAAACGACGCCACTGAATAACGGCTCCCACATGACCACAGCAACATCAAGCAAATCTTCATCCCATGTTATATAGAGAATGCCCAAGTCTTCGGGGCAGTCGTCGCGCTTCTGATTTCGCCAAGCTGCAAAACTCCATCTACCCAAAATAGTTTCAGCAATGCCCTCGCCCCTTACCTCCAACACCCCGATAACAAAAGTTCGGTAGCAGAGCCATAGCCAGACCTAACGATACCTGTAGTGTACAGTATAAAACAGACTCGTAGTCGTCAACACGTGCGCGTGGGCTTCATGATACACGTCTAGTCGTCATTGCTTTCCCAGTCTTGTCGGACCGGCGGCCACTCAGCCTCCGACATTGCGCGCCTCGCCTTCTCTCTCAGGTCCCGGTTCTCCAGCTCCAGGTTGCCGAGCCGCTGCCGAGCATCATGCCGGTCCTGGTTACGGCCCTCACGCTCCGCCTTTAGCTTGTACTCCATGTCTCGCAGCCTAAACATCCATCGGTGGTCGTTGTTGCTCGGGCCCGCGTCTCCAGCCAACGCCACATCCATGTTGCCCGCTACCCCCGAGGACGGTCTTGGGATCCCTGTGGCCGTGTTCGAACGCGCTGAGCCAGTAGACCGACTGCTGCTGTCCTGCTTAGAGCGAGAAGATCGGCTCCTGTCACGGTCTTCGGGCCCGCGAGGAACCGACGGCGATGGCGAGCCTGCTCCGGCGTAAGTCACGGTGCCGTTCGAATGCGACTGAGCAGCACGGCTGCGAACGTCTTGCGCAGTCCTGAGCGTCGCATTCTCCACCTTGAGCTGGCGGAATGCGTCTTCCAATTGCACCATCCGAGCCTGCGCCTCCTGGGGCCCCAGCGAGCCCGAGGCAACCGAGTTTCGCACCATCGCCTCCAGGCGTTCGAGCTTCTTGGTTCGTACCTCGAGGTTGTTCTCCAGCGCCTGGTACTCGCGGTGGAGATCGCGCTCCACCGACTTCATCTTGGCCTGCAGGGACCCAAACATCGTCTCGATAGTCTTGATGGCGGAAAAGAGGTTCTTTGAGAAGCCAGGCAGCCTGCTAGCAATGACCTCGACGGACGGCACTACCTGTCGGTCGACGAGCGCGTTGTTGTTCACCCACTCCCGGCCGCACAGCCCGCTCAGCTTCTGCCAGAGCGTCAGCAGCAGCTCGTTCCTCTCCGTCAGCTGGTCACGGGCAGTCTGCTCTAGCATCGCGAGCCTTCTCCGGTCTTGGCCCCTCGTGCTCTCCAGCTCAGCGATGCGGACGTCCTGCGTGCTCGCCGTCTGCGAGAGGTGGTGGTGCGATTTCTGGAACGTGTCAAACTGCGACTTGGTGTTGCGGTGCGCCACACGCTCCTTGTCGAAGAGCTCGGCCACCTTGCGGCTCTCCAGGGCATGGGACTCGAGGAGCGCGTCGCGCTGCTTGATGATGCGGTCCTTTTCCACCAAGGATGCCTTGGTGGTGTCGAGCTCGCGAATGGTGTTTTCAAGCTCGCGCTGCATCTTGGCGATGGACTTTACCATGTTAGCGCCGACTATTGCAATCAGGATCAGACAGAAACTGTACCTTGAGAAGCGAGGATCGGGTGCCGTTCAGGTCGCCCAGGGCTTCTCTCAGATTGTTCTCGAGCTCGATCAACCTCTCCTTCCACTCCGTAGCCTCCACCTCGCGAGACGACAGGCTCTTACGCAGCCGTCTCACCTCGTCCTTGGCATTCGAGGCTTCGCGGTTGAGCTCGTTGACAAACTGCTGCACCTCCTCCTTTTCCTTGTTGGCCACCATCTCCCGCTGCACGCGCTCCTGGTGCAGCCGGCCGTCCAGCTCCTTGGCCCTGTCCTTTTCTTCGCGCAGGCTCTGCTCCGCCTGGGCCAGCGCTGCCTCGACGTCTCCGATGCGAATCTTGTCTGCCTCCTGCTCTTCGCGCAAAAAGGCTATCTCGCCTTGGGATGACTCTTGCTGCACCGAGAGGCGCTGGTTCTTGTCGTTTGCTTCGATGAGCTTCTGCTCGAGCTCCTCGAGCTCCTTGTTGGACGAGTCCAGCTCCGCTTCGAGCTGCTGGATGCGGCGCAGCTTGGCATCCTGGTCATCCTCGAGGCGGACGAGGGCCTCGCTCATCTTTCGCATCTCTTCCTGCAAGGCGTCGAAATTTTCTGAGCGATCCCTCAAATCGGCCTGAAGACGCTGTATCTCTTCATTGCGCTGGTCAGCCTCGACCTCCAGCGTGTCAATCTCCTCCTGCGCCTCGCGACGGAGCGCCTCGAACTCGATTTCCATATCTCCTTGTTCTCGCAGGGCTTCGTCGCGCTCCGACTGCAGCGCAACCAGGTCGTTCATGGCAGTCTCGAGATCTTCCTGCAGCGTCATGGCCGTGTCCTCAAACTGGCGCTTGTCCTCCACAGCAGCCTCAAAGTCCTCCATGCAGGCTTCGAGCTCCCGCTGCAGCTCCTGGTTTTGCAGCTTGACCTCGCTGAGGTTGTCCCGCAGCTCGGCCAGCTTGTTCTCGAGCTCTTCCCGCTCGGCATCCTCCTCGGCAAACGTCTGCCTGGTCTGGCCGCTGCCGCGCGAATGGGGCCTCTCGTGTCCGGCGCGGGAGGCAGATCGCTCGAGGAGGCTGTCGACAGTCGACGGCGCAACACCGCCTCCACGACGCTGCGCCATCTTGAGTTCCTCGATCTCCTGGTACAAGCGATCCTTCTCGCGGTTCCTGGAGGTCAGCATGGAGGTCTGGGCACCGACTTCGCGACGTAGCTCGGCGTTTTCGTGACGCAGCTGCTCGCTCTCCCGCCGCAGCTCTTCAACGAGGGTAGTAGCCGCACTGAAGTTCGCATTGGATCCCTCCATGTCGCCCGACAGGCCGGACACGGGGCGGCTGGGAGAGGCATTCTGATCCCGGTGCTTCTTGGTGATGTTGTAAATGTTGGTGGTATGGTGCAACATCCCCGGCCCCGTCCCTTGCCCGCCAGACATTTCCTTCTTCAGGCGGAACACCTCGTCTCGCAGCCTCCGGTTGTCCTCGTCTGCTTGTTCTCTTCGGGCCGTCTCCTGCTCCAGCAGATCCTTCCAGACGTCAGCTTCCTCTTGGCGGCCGAGGTTCTCGCCGGTCCGCTCGCCAAGCGTCTTGACAACGTCTGCCAGCTTCCTCTTCTCAGACTCCCTGTACACACCCTCGTTTCGTAGGCGTTCAATCTCGGTGGCGTACTCCTCCACGCGCTCGCGCAGGTATATGAGTTCCTCCTCTCGCTCCTGGGCCTCCTCGTCGTCCATCTTGGCAGTCTGGTCCGTCGACGAAGCACCGCTCCGCGCAGTACTCGGTCGGTTATCTTCCTCCTTGGCCTGCCTCTCCAGCTCCTTTACCCGCTTTCTCAGAATCTTGTTGTCGCGCTGGAGCACCGCGAGGCTCGTCTTGAGATGAACATTTTCCGATATCATCTCCTTGATGCCCTCTTCGGAAAGCTTTTCGAGCCGGTCGCTCAGGAACATGACCTTGAGCTTCAGGTCGAAGTTCTCCTTGGACAGCCGCTCAATGGTGCTGCTCTGCTCCTTGAGGGTCAAGTTCCTCCCGCCGCGGCCCGTCGTGGCCGAGCCAGCGGTCAGGTTGGATGGCCTCCGCGGTGTCTGCAGGCCGTTCTTGAACTTGTACTCCTTGGCCAGCGACTCGGGGACCTGCACGTTCCTGACATGTTGCGCTATGACCGTGTCGGTGGGCGCGGTGTTGAGGTTCTCCCTTGAAGCTTTGGGGGTCTCCATCAGGTCGCCGTGGCGCGTGGGGGGAGGGCTGTCGATTTCGGCGAGCGGCTCGAGCTGGTGAGCGGACGTGTCGAAGTCGTCGGTGCCGAAGCCGGATGCCATGCTGCCGATGCTGATGGATCGAGGGAGCACGTTGCTCGTGGCGCGCGGCATGCCCAGGGCTGGCACGGCGCCGCCAGAGTGCAGCGCGTAGTCGAGGCCGAGCCCGACGGTCGCGTCGCTGCCATCGTGGGACTCTGGGTTCGTGATAAAGGACGACGTCGAGGACCGCTGGCTGCCGAAGCGGCTTCGTAGATATTTGGGTCGTTTGCTCACGCGCAGCGAGTTGCCCGGGGTGCTGCCGGCGTCCATCCTCTCCGAGAGGGACTGGGAGCGCGACAACGATGCCGTGGCGTCTCCAGAGGCAGACAGGAGGGAGCGCTCGTGCTCGTCTCTGTCTTCGTCCTCGTCGGGGATGGGGTCTCGGCGTGGGTGGCTCGCCATGCTGACGGCGCGGGAAATAGTCCTGGCGGCAGCGGCGGCAGTCGGCGAGTCGAGGTTCTCGAGGCTCGACGTGGTAATGCTCACGGCAGTCGTGTCGGCATCATCGCGTCGCGGCCCGGGCTGCGCCGCGGCCTTGCCAGGCGAATCAAACAGATACGTGTCGTCCACCCCGCCCGCGCCGTTGGCGAATCCAGTGGGGATGGGCGACAGCGCGGGCAGGAAGCTGGACTCGACGTCTCTGAGGTGTTCGCGTACGGCCTCTTCCGTGAGGGACTCCTCCGCCTCTCTGGTGCGGTCCATGGCTGTCGCGTCGACGTAGCTGCTCTCTGCGCCGCCGGCGGCTGCTGGCCGTGACTTCGCACCAGTCGGGGGCGGCAGCTTGAGGAGCGAGTCGTCGGGGCTTGGCGTCGCAGCCGTCTTGGGCGCATCTGCATGCGCGTGCGTCCCCATTGCCGCTGTCGATGCCGTCACGTCACCCGACATGCGCCTCACCGTGGACAGTCGTGATTGGGGGACGGGGCTCGCATCGCCGTTGGGGGTCTCGTCATCGGCCATGGCGCATCTTGAGGGGCCCAGCTTTCGAACGGGCACAGCCGAGCGAGCGTACGACCTGGCGTGACGTGGCGGTGATGACTTATATATGGCGTGAGCGTAGGTACCCGACAGCGATGAGCTGGAAAGGATGGAGCGGGAAAATCAGCAGCGGACGCCGAGGCTGAAGGCGTTTTCCGGGATGCCGGTCGGGTGATGCTCGTGCAGCTGCCACATGCGACGGGAACAGCTGGACGCGCGCTCAGGCCCACCAGCAGGTTTGCCCCTGCAGATGGCGAGGCACAGGGGCCCGTGGTGGTTGCCAGGGCAGCACCCACGGGACGACTCCGCGCTAATACTCGTACGAGTAGACCGCTGCGTGGAACACAGGGGCGCTGTCCATGCCTCCCTATTGCAGTAGCGAGACACCTGCGACCACAAAGGACCCGCACGACGACATCAATGGCCTCAGCTACCTACTCGTAAAAGCTCGTCAAAGGCCGAAAAAGGCAAAGGCCGTCAAAGGTCAAAGGGCGTCAAAGGTCGTACACGGTCACGCCTTCTGCTTCTGGAATGTGCAGGGTCAAAGGACCGCGACGACAAGCCCCTGCATGGTTCGCAGGCTCACCGTCTGCAAAGCCGGTACTCGTAAGCTGCATCATGAAATGACAGTGGCGGAGTACTCCAAAACGCATCTTACTCGTACGGTACGAGTATCAAAACTGGTCACAACACAGCATGCAGAGCATTATCCATCCATATTTTGACTCAACAAAAAACGAAATTGCCGTGGCATCTAGATGTCCCTCCTGCCGCCCCGTCGCATCCCTAGTTGGAGATCTTTGGGTCGGCCTTGCTTCTGCACGACGAACATTCAAGTCAGCAAACGTCCACAGCCAATTCTGGGCATATAGCCGTCACGGCGGCAGCACTTACCCGGTAGCCTTCTCATAGGCGATGCGACCGCTGTCGGTGATCTTCTCCTGGGTGTTGCGGTCCAGGTTGTGGCCCGACTTCTTGGTCGCAAAGTCGAACGCTGGCCGAGCACACCGAGCGTCAGCATCTTGACGGTGGGGTTGAGACGAGGACTGCAATGCTTACCCCTGTCGACGTAGTCCTGCTGCTGGCCGTCCTGCGCCTGACCCTGGGGCTTCTGCTCCTTGTTCTCACCGCTGTTGGCACCCTTGGTGCTGTCGACGGCCTTTTTGACGAAATCCATGATGTCTTTTGGTGTTGAAGAGAATAATGGCTTGATCTAATGTTCCAGATGTTGAATCGGGAACAGCTTCTCCGGAGAGGGCACGCCCGGCTTATATGCACGCGCACATCTCCCGAAAGCCACCCCCTCTGAGCTTCCAAGGTCAATCCGAACATCATTGCATCATGCCGTCGCGTACCGCTACTCGAAGCCCTGTATCTGTTGGAGGGGCTTCCAAGCCTCAAGCTCCGCCACCTCCACAGCCGACTACGTCATGCCCTCCATGTCTCACCGTCCACACTCCCGCGAGCTCCCTGTTGGTGCCCCCGATTCGTCGCGGATGGCCGCATCTGGGCCGTCTTCGCTTGGCGGCACACGAAGCTTATCGGCGAAAGAGCCCATTGGCGATGGGAGGTTCACGCTGCCGATGCTCCCGCGCGTTGCATCACTGATCGACATCCCAAGCTCTTGGTCTGGCTTTCTAGATTCGTGAAGCTTTGCTAGCGAAGCCCTGACGCCATCCACCACGGTGTGCCCGAGCTGGCAGCCCGTCGTCGGCCGGCGGGCAAATGCTTGATCTACCTTGCCGGCTGGGATAATGGGATGAGGGGTTCGTCAGGGACAGCTGGACACGGGGAACAAGCCTGGCCAGCTGATAGGGATGCACGCCAGCCCGGACACTGCCCCTCCTGTCAGCTCCCACCACAAGGCACAGCTGAAGCTGGACCCGAAGCTGTGTACGGAGTAATATGTAGGGGCAAATATCAGGCGCGATGAAGCTTTCTTTGCGCATCGATTCATGCATATGCGACGGCAGATCGTCGGCTGAGCTGGGAGGCCGCCCATTGTTGTTGAAGCAAGTAATGTAGTGGCGCCAAGGTACCCGCGGGAATCTAAACGCAAAATTGCCTGTTGCCGTGTCCGCGCCTACGTGGTGGCTGTGTGCTCTTTGTTTTGTTCAACCATGGAAGCCTCCACGGACCCAACGCCTATAAGCAAGAACACCGTTCCTCGTCGCCTCTTGACGTCGTCGCCGAATATCGCGTGCCTCTCGTTTCATCCGTTTCCAAACC
Organism: Tolypocladium guangdongense; assembly: GCA_022114105.1. Lineage (NCBI taxonomy): Eukaryota > Fungi > Ascomycota > Sordariomycetes > Hypocreales > Ophiocordycipitaceae > Tolypocladium > Tolypocladium guangdongense. The sequence continues at coordinate 1,488,003 of NRQP01000001.1, read as the reverse complement.
CAAAACAAGAAAATTATACAAGACGCATGCGGAAGGTTATCCAAAAGAGCAGGGGGCAGTTGCTGAGGTGTGCCGTTGCGTGCCGGTAACTCGAGATGTAGTAGGACGCGATGATGTCGTTTTTGAAGGGTAGATTGCGTTGCTGATCGCATTGATAAGATGGGATCGGTAGTTATGGCCAAGGTCAAGGTCATGAGTTGACAAAGACCTGGTACGCCATGATCATGACCCAGACCAGGAAGATGGCCCCCGTGAGCCCCATGGCAAAGGCCAGATGCCAGGATTGACCTGTCCACAGCGTCAGCAGCCCCGTCGCGACCCACGCTCGAAGACACGGCTCACATATGTTCCGCTGCTGCAGCCACGCCAGCGTCTCCACCGTCTTGCCCGTCGGGTTCTGGTTAAAGACCTGCAGGTTGCAGTTGCTCTGCACCGACCCGTTGGGCCCCCACAGCTGCATCGACACAACGACGAGCCCGACGAGCCACATGACGAAGAGCATAAACGCGCCGATCATGACAATGGCAGGGAGCAGGCGCCGGTTGGCGATGAGGCAGAATAGGCCGCCGATGTAGAGGATCGCGAGCGCGCCGACGGTGATGCAATAGGGAAAGTACCTGCGGACCACCTTGTCAGCAGGCAATCGTCGTGCGGGCGAGAAAGGAAGGGAGAGCCAAGGTACGCACCAGGGCACGGGGAGGTCGAGCTGGCCCTGCATCTGGATAAAGGTCGAGAAGACGCCGATGATGCTCGACGAGGCGAGCAGCATGACGAAGATCCAAAAGTTGAGCTGCCACGGCGGCCAGTTGTACGTGCGGATGTGGCTGATGACCCTGCGGTTGTAGCCCAGGGAGCTGCCGCTCAGCATCGACGTCGCTGCCATGGTGTGGAGAGGACGGTAATTCGACGGTTGGCGACAAGACTCGAGGGGCTGTTCGAGCAACGTCGCGAGAGCCCAGGCAGAGCTTCTCGTCCAGTGGCGTTCGAAATCCCCCTTCGGCCGCCCGCCCGAGCACCAAAAGCGAACGGCGTCCTGCCCTCGGGCGCGTCCTCCTCGGATTGAAGCTGTCGCGTAGGCTGTCCCGGCGCAGACCTCGGGTCAGGCAGACCACGCAGGACAAAGGGGACGCCCTTTTATCGACGGCGCACCTGACAGCCGCCGAGCAGGACAGCAGAGCGCCGTCGCAGCGCCCAATGCGCGGGCTGCCACGTCGCGGGCGATGGAGCGGGCGGGACGATGCGCGCCCGAGATGCCTGCACGCCCAAGGCCCCACCTCGGCGGCGCTTACAGCGACACTCAGGCACGGGCACAGGCACGAGTGTGTCGAGCGTATCGGACAGCGGCTTCTCGTCTCAGGGCCGCCGCGCAGGCCCTCATCGTCTGTCGCCTGTGCGTGTGCGTGTGCGTGTGCATGTGCGTGTGCATGTGCGTGTGCGTGCGTGTGTGTGCGCTGGCTGTTGGGACCCAGTGTCGGTCGCCGTGCGACGCTGGCGAGGCGGCGTCGTTGTTGTGTTGTTCCAATGTTTGTGGTGGCTGGCAATGTAGTAATAGCGTCCCTGGCAAATCCAACGTGGGCGCGCTGGCGTTGAGATGGCGGTGACGCCCGCCTGTGAGGCTTCTTGTCTCTTCTCGCGATGCCCGGGTGAGAAGCGAAGAATGGAGACGATGTGCCCTGGTGTTGGTGCTGGACGCGCAACCATTGGCCTGTCGGCAGTCCCGCCGAAGCCACCGCATCTCGTGAAGAATGGCTGAGGCTCCGTTGAGGCAAGACAACACGAATCTGCTTTAGGCAATTGGTAAGGAAAATACAAAGTATCTTCCAGTACCGGTATTTCTTTCCTTGTCTTTGAGACAACATGCGCAGTGATGGGCGGGTACCTTTGCCGTCTCCCAGCAACCATCGCCGACTAATAACGGGATACTTTGTAGCAGAGGATACTGTGGTGATGTCCAACTGCCTTGCCGTCTCGCACCTTGCACGTATTCACAGTCCTCGTATCTTGCTAATTCCGCGGCTCAGTGACAACCTGCTTCAGTTGGATACATACGCCCTCCTAATCCGTATTTCGTATAATAATCCATGCTTCGTAGCAAGTCCTCGTCTCGCTACCCGTCATCGTCAAGCGCTCGCCGTAGTCAACACGCAACCATGGCCCGCCGCGGCACCGACACGGGCTCTATCCTCACTCACCGTCATGCTCACCGGCGCCGCGCCCTCCGTCTTCGCCGGCCACCTCGCCGACCGCTTCGGCCGCCTGCGCACCATCCTCCGCGGCGCGCCGCTGTGCGTGCTCGGCGCCGGGCTCCCTCCGGGCAGCGCGTAGCGCGCCGGCCTGCCGCAGTTCCAGGCCACCGCGGGCGTCTGCCTCGGCTACTTCACCTGCTGCGCGTCCGTCCACAGAGGGATTGATTTCCCCGGGGGGACGACCGAGCAGGGGTCAAGCCTGTCGCTGGGGCAGAGTGTTGCTGTCTTGTGGCTATCGTGCGAGGACCGTCCTGGCGCTTTTCATCCGGGCATAGACACCGTCATACTCGTACGCAAATCCCTCTCACCCCTTGCCCCTTGCCCCTTGCCCCTTACAGGAGTTCCGATCTGTTCGCCCCCGTCCTCTTCGCCCAAGCCGGCCTCTCCAGCTCCACAGCGTCCTCCCTCGCCTCTGGCGTCTCCGCCATCCTCATGCTCGCCGTCTCCGAGTGGGATTCAGCCGGGGCACACGAGGGCGGCTGCTAACTGCGTCGGCCAGGGGCTTGGCTTTGTAAGTGCCCCCCGCGCATTTCGCGTGTGTCACAGCAGCTATCAACGGCCATCGATAGTTTGCCAACTACTCCATAGCTCGTCGCGACCCTAATGCCCAAGCAGGTCAAGGACAACGGCGGCCAGCTCTGTCGAGTCCATGGCTCGGGCTCTCCGAGTCGAAGCAGCTGCATGAGCCATGTCGCGACAGCCGCAGTGCACTTGTATGTTTCGCATTGACACCATCCAAGGATCAGCCACCATGTGTCTCCGAATCCATATGAAGGGCAGCGTCTAGGAGTATCTGTGTTGCATGCCATTTACACCTTACCCCCTGTGAAACCAATTTGAGAACCGTCATCGAAAGGGGCAGTCTATGCCAAAACGCGAGCCAACCAACATGACACCACCAAACGGCCGTCTACAGCAACGTGTCGCCCAGCGCACACCGCACGAGGGAGCAGCCGGCCCTAACCGTCTCCTGCGCGCCGACCTCGGTGGCGGCCAGGCTGGGGTTGACCTCGACGAGGTCGATGGCGACGAGCTGGCCCGTCTGATGCACGCTCTCGCAGATGTAGTCGCCCTCGCGCAGCGTCAGGCCGCCGCGGACGGGCGTGCCGGTGCTGGGTGCCCACATGGGATCCAGCGCGTCGACGTCAAAGGAGAGGTGGATGGGCGTATCGGTGCCGATGTGGGCGAGCGCCATTTCCATGACGCGGCCAATGCCGTGACTGCGTAGCAGGGGTCAGCGTCCCGGCTCATGCAGGTCTCGGTGCCATGTACATAATCTAAGGTCGCATGCGGGCGGCGCAAGCGAGAGATAATATGGCGAGAGGGCTTACCGGTCAACGTCGAACATGGAAAAGGCCTTGATGCCGTTGTCGCGCAGAATCTTCTTCTCGCCCGAGTCGACGTCGCGCAGGCCGATGTAGACGAGCTTCTTGACGCTCATGCGCATGTCGTCCTTGATCCAGCCAAAGTACTCGTCGTCGTCGTCCTTGGCCAGCCCCGTCGCGAACGCCAGGGGCATGCCGTGGATGTTGCCGCTGTCGCTGCTCTCGGGCGTGTTGATGTCGGAGTGGGCGTCGACCCAGATGACGGCGATGTCGCGGTTGAGGCGCTCGCGGACGGCCTTGGCCGAGCCGGCGATGGTGCCGATGGCGATGCTGTGGTCGCCGCCGAGCGTCAGCACCAGGCGGCCCTGCGAGGCGTGCTCGTAGACCTGCGCCGCGAGCTTCTTGTTGACGGCCGACACGGTGCGCGGGTTCTTCATGCCGCGGTAGTCGGGGTCCGAGGCCGGCACGAGCTCCTTGTACAGGTTGATCTGCTGGTCGCCGTGGATCTTGTAGCCGAGCTCATTGCTGATCTCGGAGAGGAGGCCCGAGTCGATGAGCGCGGCGGGACCGGCGTCGACACCGGCCTTGGGCTGGACGTTGCACCAGAGGCATCAGCTTCGTCTTCTTATCTCCAGATGCGGTCACGGTGATGGCCATGGCGGCCATGGTGGCATGGATGGAGGTGTGCATATGCAAGATAAGAGCAAGGGAGAGCGGGCCAGGGTGGGCAAGCGAGACCAAGACAAGGGCGGGCTTCGTGTCATACCTGGCCTCCCGAGAAGCCGACGGCGACGACGCCGAGGTCCCCCGGCTGGGAGAGGAAGCGGCTCTCGACGGTGCTGGTGTTCATGGCGGAGGTGGTCTGGGAACGTTGTTTGGCTTGGACGACGACGACGCGGGGCGAAGCCGGCAACAAAAAAGAACGTTTTCGTGTACGTGAAGCACGGAACTCGACCGGCGGGAGGGATGCATAAAGGGACGAGAGGAAGAAGAGGGAGAAAGGGGGCCAGAGAGAAAACTGACTCGGCGGTGGGGGGTTCAAGTACACGGCGCAACCGGCGCAAGGTGAAGCGAGCATCCGGCAAGCTATACTCCTAAGTGCAGGTCCAGCAGAAGACGGTGCTAGTGCCAAGGCGCCCTGGGGCCCGGTCCCCAGACGACGCCCCCGGAGTGTCACTTAACGGCACTGGCGCCCCGGAGTGTCACTTAACGGCAAGGCCCAGGTGGGTTCCGCGAGTGCCGCCACGACAACCGCCGCCCGGGGCCGCCGGTCGAGGCTTCAGGTGACGATGCGTGCGTGGTGCGTGCAACAAGTGCTACAGGGATCAAAGCACCGAGGGCCCTCCGAGGGGGCAAAAGCCGTCATTCTGACAACGTCAACGTCACCGTCTGTCTGCCGCGGTCCAGGGTCCAGTGCGCCCCCAGACTGCACAGCGCGTTAACAACAGTGTCGCCGTCGACAGCCGAGCGCCGGGACTCTGTACCGTAGTTACGCCCTCACCCGGAGCCTGCCGCCGGCTGGCTGCCGTCTCCGCTGCCTTCTATTCTTTCCATTGTCGTTGAAGCGCACCCCCGGTCCCGCTAGCGGAGTCAACTTTAGAGGAACTTGCGCCGCGAGCTGCGCCGCCGCGCGCGCTCCGTACCGGCCGGGTACTGCCTCCGGTGGAAGCCGGCGCTACCCACCCATGTGCATGTGGATGCCCTGCCCCCAAGCCGCCGCCGCACCCGGAGCTGTTAGGTAATAGTTAATGGCTTCTACTGGCGACGGTGTTGAAACTTGAGCGCCGAGGCGGCCACAGGCCAAGTCCCGAGTCAGCTCTGTGTTACTTCGTACTCCGTACAACCGCTGATTGATGCCGGGGCCTCGGACCAGAGCTGCCATCGGGGGCCATGGCCGGAGGCTTCCCTACGCACGCCGTACAATCACGAGGCCGTGGTTACGTTTTGTGCCACCATCTCGGTGCAGCCAAGACAAAGCGTCGAAACACGAAACGCCACGGTCGACAGCCTCGGACCCGAGACCGCCGCACGACGACGACTGCTAAAGCAATCCGTCTCGGGGGTCTATTATGCCACGATCCGCAGAGGAGCGGCGCTACGCACTGGCAAGACACAGCGGGACAAGCAAGCACCTTGGCAAGTTTCAAAAACATGTATAAAACCAAGCGAGGCAACGCTCGGTCTATCTAGGTCTATGAGCTTGCGAGACAAAAGGAGAAGAGCAAACGGAAATGTGTCCCGGCCCACCATGATTCCCCAACTCGTCTCCACATGCGTGTATGCCCCAGATCCTCCAGCAAGAAACCTGAGACGGACTGAATGAAAGGCGAAAAGGCAGCGGTCTATGAGGTATCGAAAAGAAGAATTAGGGCCTCCACATGCGTGGCACAGCCCAATGCGCCGTCCCCCCGGCTGGGTCGGCCCCGTCTATATAAAAGTCGGCATTCTCCCAGGTGCTCGTCAAAGATCTCCTCGCAAAGCATGTTCATCACCATCATCATCGTCATCGTATAAGTCGCGGCGTGTTTAGCCGCGGCGTCATGTGGCAGAGCATGACACGGTAGGTAAGCTCCGTCCACGCAGAAGCAACATGGTCATGTCGTCCAGTCGTCGCATCGAATCTTTCATCGTTGGTATCGGACAGCTGACGTTTGTCCTCAGCTCGAGTCCATCTCCATAATCTCCATGGTATAGTATGGCAGCTCCCTCGCCAGCGAGTTGACGGTCGCGTACTCGTCCTCGCTCGAGTCGGGCTCCTCCAGCTCGTCGATCCGCGGCTCCGGCGGGTCCTGGAACAGCAGGCTGCCGCGGTGCAGCCTCTTCCGCATGCGCCGGGCACTCGACCCCACGTCGTTGACGTCGAGGGGCCCGGCGTCGTCGTTGTCCGAGTCGCTGAGTTCGCTGTGCGTCCGCTTGCCGAAGCTGCTCGACATGCTCACCCTGCGGATGCGCCGCAGTTCCTGCCGCCGCTGGAGGAACGCCTCCTCATCTTCGTCGTAGCCGTGCGCGAGGCCGCCGCCCTCGTTGTCGGACGCCGCGTTGCTGCAGTTGAGGTTCTTGAGGTCCTGCATCATGCCCTTGTCCAGGTCCTTGTGGCGAGACCGCGAGCGGCTACGGTTCGACTCGATCTCGGTGGGGTGCAGCACGTCGAGGCCCTCGCACTCGCTGTCCATCGGATCAACGTCCTCTATTGTGAAACCACATTCGAGCGTGGTGCTGGTGGAGATGACGTGCACACAGTGGTTCTTCCGGACAGGCCCGTCCGCGTCCGAGTCGGACCCGGAGGCGGACCCGGACTCGGACTCGGGCTCAGAGTCCTCGTCAGATTCAGACTGATCGTCGTCGGAGGCGTGCGCAGCGGCCGAGTTGGGCAAGCTGTGGGCCTCGACGCCTTCGTCAGAGGACGCGTCGACATCCGAGTCCGACTCCTCGACATCCTCGTCGTCGTCCGAAGAAGAAGACGACGACGACGACGACGACGACCGGGGGCTCAATTGCTCAGGCCCGACCGCCGGCCGGTAGCTGAACTGGTGGCCGTTGCCAACGGGCTTGATGTTGGGGTCCTGGGACAACGGGCGCGAGTAGCGGTACAGCGACGCCTGTTGCTGCCGATGGGGGAAGGGATGCTTGCTACGGGCCAGCAACGGCGACGCAGCGGGGGTTTCTGGTGGCGACGTTGGGTCCGTGGCGCCGTGGAGATGGAGCTTGAGGTTTGGCGTCGACTGGCCGCGCCGCCGCTGCTTGTTCTTGACCTTGGCCATCGAAGGGCTTCGGGCCGTAGAAACGTGGAGATGGGTATATCTCTTTGGGGTCCAGCTCTTCGCTGCAGAGCCGCCCACTTGCCCTGAGGCAAATAAAACGTATTGGATCGTCCGACTCTCCACGTCTCAACCCAGTGTGTGGGGAAGCGGAATGGCAATGGAGGGCAAAAAAAGTCGCTGCTGCGGGGGGGATGCGCTGCCAGCAAAGCAGAAGCCGCGGAGCATCGCCCGATGCAACGCACAGCCCAGGGCTTTTGCCCAATTTTTTTCTTCTTCTTCTTCTTCTTCTTCTTCTTCTCGTTGGTGTACTTCGACGCGCGATTGTTGGGGGCCCGTGGAGCGCCGTCTGGCCAGATCAAGGGGAGCGTCAGGGAGTCAGGACCCAAAGGAGAAACCTCCAGCACGGAGAAGGGGATATCCGACTAGTGTTGGCGGTCATGATAGTAATGCTGGAGGTTTGGCGGTGGCCTGCTTGTCCCTCGCGGTCTGGTGCTGGCTGATACAGGACACCGTGACACGCCGCGTTGTGTCGTGAGTCCAGATGGGTAGCTGAGAGCGAGGGTGAGAAAATGAGGCAACGAGGGAGAGAAGGCTGATTGGGGTGGCCTGCAGCAACCAGGTAGGTGCGATGGGAGCGCCGGCAATATGTAATACGAGTAATACCTAATTATAGGTAGCCTGTGGTTTGCCAGGGCCCGCTGCATGCGCTGTCTGGTTCAGGCCAGACAAGGGGTGACAACTGTGACAGTCCGAGCTTCTTCCTCAGGCGAGGGCTGACGATGGCGAGCGTGATGGACGAATGATCAGCCCAGGGAAAGCAGCAGCAGGCGAGACTATAAGAGTCGCAGGGTCGGCCCCGGGTGCGTTGACGGATTCGCGTCGTGGCAGATGCAGCCCAAGCCAGTTTCAAGGTCCGAGTTAGGTAGGAAGATGGCACCCAAGGGGATGGATCCCTCGACTATTTCGAATCAGGCGTCGTCTGGGGGTCGCAAAGTGACGAGGCTTGGTGCCAGGAGCGAGGCAAGCTACCAGTAACGGTGCTCGTACTTCGTAAGCAGGCCCAAATGAGGTTTCGGTTTCGGTCTCGATCCAGACACGCTCGCTGGTGGACGTGGGATGCAGCCCTCCGTGCCTCGCCGAGGGCTGCGGCCGCGTGCCGTCTTATACCTCTGCAACTCCAACAGCAAGACAGGCACAGCCTAATCGCAGACGCGCCATTCACGGCATCGCCCGTGCTACCGCACGCAAACCGCTCTGTGGGACGGACAAAGTCCCCAAGTCCAACGCACGGCATGGCAAGGTACCCGCTCCGTCTGCCCCGGGCAGCGCATCGCGGACCATCTTGGGCAGCAATGCTCCGAATGCCCCCCCCTGCCGCCCACGACCTGCCCTCAACAAGAGTCCGTTCCTCCAGTAAAAAAGCACGCCGACGAGGAGTCAATCAAAGAAGCAGATGAAAAATTTGCCGTGTCCAAATCAAATCGCGCGGCGGTCCCTGCTCATGCCGCGTCGAACAGCCTCTTGGGTCCTGCGTTGGACTCAGCGAGATGAGTCAGGCGGTTCCCGCAGAAACGAGTGCTCGACTGGCCGACACCGCACACTCCTCGTCATCGTGGCGCCGATGAGCTTGTTGGCAGATGGCGACTTCGGCATCAATAGCGTTCTTGACAATGATACGACAGGCCCCAATGAAAGCGTTTCCAAGGAGGCCCTTTCATGCTGCGCGGCCCCTACGCACGGCGCATGGCGAGCGTAGCTGGAACCGGGAAACGTGCCTCGGGCCAGCGGGCCTCCAGACTTTGAGCCTCCCAAGTTCTTTTCAGCCCATTCCGTCGAAGAAGACATCCTCTGGCATAGGCCGGCGGTGGTCAGGTGCCAGTTCTCGCCGGATTTGTAAGTCCGCAACGAGCACCTTGGGCCATTGCATAGTCGAGCCCACGTAAATTTCATATGGCCAGTGATCAAGGTGACTGACATAAAGCCAAAGTGCCATGCAGGTGCTGATTCGAAAGAGCTTCCACTCAGTTTCCAGATGCCTTGAATGGCCAAGGTGGCCCTGGCCCATTGTGCATGACACGTGGGTGGTATTATCCGTTTCGCCACCATGTAATAATAGTATCTTCCTGGATAGTCCTCATGCATGGAAGCTTAGCCATGGTGAATGTCTGCAAGCTTGCATAACCGTGATCCATCTTCGCTCCGCTTCATGAGGTTGCAGTACGAGTAAGATCCGAGGGGATGTCTAGTCATCAGTTGAGCCCACGTTCGCTCGACAGTGCGGGGCCACTTAGTCAGCAATGTGCCGCCGGCTGTGGCCGCCAAATTTCCGTCCAGGCGACACCTCGCCAGTTGGCTTGTCCTCGTATGACGACCCACCCCCATCATCCGTCGACGGCATCATCAGACTTGCTACAACTATCTAGATAACTCGAGCCGACGCGTCGTCGTCCGGCACCCAAGTCGTGGCTTCAATTGTCATCCTCCTATTGTCGCGTTAGAATCCCGTTCTCTCCCCGATCCGGCCGTGTCCGGGACCTGTTCACGACCGCCGGCCCCGTTCTCCCGGCAACCGGACCTGCGAACACCATCAGCGGCCGAAGATGAATCCCGCTCAAAACCAGATGACCCAGCAGGGCCAAGCCCAAGGCCAGCAAGGCCCTGCTGGCCAGCAGCCGCGGGCCCCGCCGATGTACCAGCCGCATCACATACGCAATTTGCCGATGCTCAGCGAGGAGGAAAAGAGCAAGTACGAGGCCGGGTTGAGGGGCTTATGGGGCAAGCTCAGCAACTCGCCATCCGGTAGTCCGGACAGCCTCGCTGCGAAGCAGAAGATTAGCGAGTTCTCGCGGATGCTGATCACCAAGATCCAGCAGCGTCGGAACCAAGCTCAGCAGCAACAGCAGGCGCAGCACCCGGCGCAACAACAAGTGCAACAACAGGCGCAACAGCAGGCGCAACAGAAGGCGCAACAACAGGCACAACAGCAGGTGCAACAGCAGGCGCAGCACCAAGGTCAACAGCAAGGGGGACAGGCGCCTGTCCGGCCGCCATCCGCACAGCAGAACCCCGCTGGACAAGTGGCAGCACAGACACAGGCTCAGGCTCAGGCGCAACAGCAGCTGAAGCAGCAACAGGTCGCCCCCGGCAACGCCAATGCTGCCCAAGGGGGCAACGACGCGGCGGGCACGGCGGCTGGCCAACTGCAAAACCCACAAGCGACATCGTCTGCGGTGGCAACGGCGTCAGCGACGGCACAGCGACCAAAGATACCCGACCACATCCTACAACACGCGAGCAAGATGGCCTTCCGAACGCCGACGCAACTGGCGGATAAGTCGCCCGCCGAAATTAACAAATGGGTGGACGACATGAAGGAGAGATATGCCCGGGCGCTGTCCACAATGGAGAATAGCAAGGCCAAGGTGGCAAGCATGGAGAAGATCTTCAAAGAGCGGGCTGCGGCGGGGAATCCGCTCAAGGATGATGAGTTGAGGCAATATCAGGCGCGACGAGATCAGCAACTCAAGTTTTACACCGAGGCACACAAATGGGTGGAGAGCGTCCGCAAACAGCAAGAAAGCCTCCAGGGTAATATGCAGCGGGCAAAACAGAACGGCGGCGCTGCTGGACCTGCGGCGGCACCCGCTGGACAGGAGACAGACGCGGCACAGGCGTTGAACAACGCAAACGCCGCGCAGAACAGGACACAGGCTGCGAACCCGGGCGCCGCAGCTTCGTCGGTTAATGCCGCCGTCGAGGCCGCCAAGAATCAGCAACAAATAGCCGCTGCGAACAGAGCATCCCCAGCCAACGGAACGCCAACGCAGTCGCAGGCACAGGCACAGGCTCGACCCGTCCCGAACGCCTCGCAAGCTGTTCAGCAGCAGCCCCAAGGGCAGCCTCAGGCACAGCAGCCGCACCCGGCTCCCGTCAACGCAGCTCTTGCAACGTCCATCGGCCAGGCCCAGGCCCAGGCACAGGTGCAAGCGCGAGCGCAAGCGCAAGCGTCTGCAACTCCGAGTCAGGGAGCCGCACGAGTGCAGACACCGCAGTCTTCCACTGCCGCAGGGCCGACCCGGGCGCTCAGCCACTCTGATGCCATGTCTCTCGCAAACCAGAGAGCAGCCAATACCCCAGGAAGTGCGCCTGTACCCGGCCAGCAGCCTGGTGTGGGCACACCCTCCTCAACAACCGGCGCAATGAACCCTGGCGTCATGCAGCCACAGGGTCACCCTCATGCCCACCCAACACAGCAGCAGACCGGCATGACGGCCAAAATGCCGATTCCGAAGCAGCTCCCCGAGAAGGCCACGGCCGTTCCTCAAGGTGTCTCCATGGGCGGCGGTGTCAGCGCAGGACGCCCAACCATGTCGCAGGGTACCGGCACCCTTGGAGGCGTTATGAACCAGCCACCTGTCGCTCGAGTTCCAGCCTACAACCACGATGCCGAGGGTGATCACGTCCTCAGCAAGAAGAAACTGGATGAGCTGGTGCGACAGGTGTGCGGAGGGTCTGCGGAGGGACAAGACGGCAACCAGCTTTCGCCAGAAGTGGAAGAGGTGGGAACATCCTTCACGTCCATGCTGACTGATGCAGCACGATCGCTAACTACATGATTGCAGAACATTCTGAACATGGCCGACTCGTTCATAGATAACGTCCTCCACGCTGCGTGCCGTAACGCCAAGGAGCGCGGCTCCAAGGTACTGGAGATTCGCGACATCCAGCTGATTCTGGAGCGAGCATACAACATCCGCGTGCCAGGGTACTCATCGGACGAGCTGCGTACCGTCCGCAAGGTTCAGCCGTCGCCTGGATGGATCGCAAAGATGAGCGCGGTGCAGGCTGCCAAGGTTATGCCGGGCAAGGGGGACCCATAATGGGCGCATGAACCCCTATGCGGCGAGACAGCGTTGGGATATAATTTCGCGAACAAAGCACTACAAGCAGGCAGACAGACGGAAACCCGGGGGCTAGCGTTGGGGTCGTGAGTTCTTTGCTTTATCAGGATGGCTATGGCAGGCTTAATGATACACGGACGGGCAAGTACGGGGAGTTGGTCAGGCTATGCGTGGTACCGTAGGTAGGCTTTCAATTTAGATCCTTTCAGCGGAACGGCCGGTTTGGTGGTTTGGTGTGTGAGGTGCTTGTAGGTGCTTGTGAATGAGTTGATCGTTTGGCACGACAGTTCGCCATCAAGTGCTGGGCGCTGTACGCTCGGTGCTGCGACTCTTCCCTGCCAGTTTGCAACCAAACGGCAAGTCACTCGTTGTGATGACACAGGCATCGCAGGCATCGCCGCCGAAGACACTCACTTTCAGCTTTGCTTACGCCTATGACAGCAGTCTTCTGTTGGCGTCGGGTATTTTATGAGCAGTAATTAGACCTCTGAGCCTGGGCGGCAATGAATGCATATCGATCCCGTGACGGCTGCTCCCGTGCCACACAACACCTGATGATGCCTAAAGGCTGGAGGCGTACGCCATTGGCGCCAACAGATGGCGCTTTGCGCACCAAAGATGTCGCATCTACTGTGTGGCGGCCCGCTTAGACAAGACTTGTCACTGTCGGATTGGCCATTGGGCATGTTACCGGAGGGTGTTCTTTAGATGGTACCTAGGTAGGCTAGCTCTTCTCTGTTTACCAGAATGGGCAGCATGATAGAAGCGAGGCAGGCAGCAGGTCGACAACGTCACTGCGTCAGACCCGCTTTTCTAGCTTACCTCACCACAGCCGTCTCGCCTCGCTGCCGTCCGCGCGCGGTACGTACCGGGTACCTTGCGTCGCGTGCGCGTTGCCGCCTCGCGCTAGGTACCTCCGCGCCTCACCTCTGCTCGTGCGGCCCCCCAAGGTTGCCGCGTTGCTCAATCTTCGAGCTCGATCCTTCTTCCCTCAAAGGCCGACCCCCAACGACCAGCCCAAACAGCGACCCAGAACGACAGCGCTCGTCTCACCTCCTCCTGCCGCACTCCGTCGGGCGACTACAGCAGTGATCTCTCGATTTCGCCCTCAATCTCGTTGCTGTGCGCCCCTTGGAGCGAGGCACGCAGACGAGCCGCTGGCGTGACCGGAATCGGTCGCTACGGAATCCCTCGTGTCAACCATCATCAACGCACCACCCTCCCAACGCCGCAACCATCACGAAGCCTCCTGCAGTCAACCTTCTCTCCAGACTGAACTGAACCGGACGCTATGCCCGGCAAGACACCCAAAAGCAACGGCAAAGAGCCTCTCGAGAACGGCGTCCGGAGCAACAAGGATGTCGAGATGAAGGACGCCAAAGGCAAGGGTAAAAAGACCGCCAAGGACGGCGACGAGGAGATGACCGTGGTGGTGCCTCCGCCAAAGGCCCCGAAGCAGTCGAAGCAGCCGCAAGATGCCGATGGTGATGTGTCGATGGGCGACGAGGACCAGGCCGACGGCGGCGAGGTCAAGGTCGACCCCGTGGTGCAGACTGTGGCAGGTAAGCAAAACACGCGAGCGTCAACGCCGATGCCCACCTCGCGGCTTCGCCAATAATGCCGAGTGAACCGTCTACGTAACTGACACGCCCTGTTTTCCCATATCGCAGACGTCAAGAGCAACTTTGCGTTACTAGACCGTGCCGTTGCCCTGTTCGACGCCAGATTTTCGCTTCGAGCCCTGCGATCAATCTCCCTTATCCGCAAGCGCTTGACGCCCGACATCATCGGCCAGGTCGTTGTCGACACCTTCCCGGCGACCGTCGCCTCCGGCAACATTGCCAAGCAACTCCTGGTCGCCATCGGCCGCGAGAGCATGCCTCTTGGCCGCCAGGCTGGACCTGAGATGGAAGTCGACAGCGACAGCAAGCCTGCCAAGAACGGCGCCAAGAAGGAGAGCAAGGAGATTATCCCCGAGACTGACATCTTCCTTGGCATTCTGGTCCAGGTCTACCTGTTTGACAACAAGAACTACCAGAGGGGGGCCGAGTTCTCCCAGTACCTGTGTGAGCGTATCCAAGCACTGAACCGGCGCACCCTAGATTCCCTTTCCGCCAAGGCCTACTACTACTACTCGCTCTTCTGCGAGCACATTGCGCCTCTGCCGCCTTCGCCCGAGTCGCCCATTGTTGCCATTCGACCGACTCTGCTCGCCGCCCTCCGAACCGCTGTCCTGCGAAAGGACATCGACACCCAGGCTTCCGTCATCGTTCTCCTCCTGCGAAATTATCTCCTAACATCGCACATCAGCCAGGCCGACTTACTGGTATCGCACACCCAGTTCCCCGAGAACGCAGTCAACAACCAGGTGGCGCGATTCCTGTACTACCTCGGCAGAATCAGGTCGATCCAGCTGCGATACACCGAAGCACACGAGCATCTCACCGCGGCCACCCGCAAGGCGCCGTCGAGCAGCTGTGCTGCGGGCTTCTCGCAGACTGCGACGAAGCTCCTGATGGTTGTTGAGCTGCTAATGGGAGATATTCCGGACCGCGCCACGTTCCGCCTGCCGTCGCTAGAGGATGCTCTGCACCCGTACTTTTTGCTGGTGCAGGCTGTCCGGGTGGGCAACCTCGAGGACTTTGAGATCGCAATCGCCGACCACGCCGATAGCTTCCGACGCGACGGCACGTACAGCCTCATCTTGCGCCTGCGACAGAACGTCATCAAGACGGGCATCCGCATGATGTCTCTGTCGTACTCTCGAATCTCCCTGCGCGACATCTGTATCCGTCTGCACCTCGGCAGCGAGGAGTCGGCCGAGTACATTGTGGCCAAGGCCATCCGAGACGGCGTCATCGAGGCTACGCTGGACCGGGAGCGAGGCTTCATGAAGAGCAAGGAGGTGGGCGATGTCTACGCCACGAGGGAACCTGGCGAGGCGTTCCACGACCGAATCCGAGCGTGTCTTGCACTCCACGACGAGAGCGTCAAGGTACCCCATTGCCCCCTATGCCCAAGTCTCACCCTCAGAGGAAGTAGTAGCAAGACTAACAGCGCATTGTTAATCTCTAGGCCATGCGCTTCCCCATGAACCAGCATCGACTTGAGCTCAAGAACGCTCAGGAGGCGCGGGAACGTGAGCGGGAGATGGCCAAGGAAATACAGGAAGGCGACCTGGACGAGGACGACCTGGGCGGCGACTTTGAGGGCATGTAATTTCCTGTGCCATTACTACTGCTACAACACAACAACAACAACAACAACAACAACAACAAACGACGTCACAACCTACAACACCACTGGGGCAGCTGCCTGACGATGAACCCGCGTTTGCAATTTGGCAATATCTCGGCACGAGGTTTGGAGAGAGGTTTACTAACTAGGGGTTCTTGCCGATTGCTCGCTTGGGCGCCGAGAGGAAACTCGGCCATCTCTTGCAGGGGATTGGGAAGTGAAGGGGGATCAAGTTCGACATAGAGTGGGAATGGTGAGAGAAGGGTCAGCTGGATGGCGGCAGCTTAATAGTGGCCCTGCCGCTGTGTACTAGATACTGGTTGCCAAGATTGAGGGGACGAAGTGAGCAATGCAGAGTGTTTCTTTGTTGGCATGTGGCCGTGCGATGATGATGACGGCGAAAAGTGCCGGTCAGATCGTGACTCGGGGTTCGTGGAGCCAATTTATCGGCGAATGTGGCTCTGAAACGCCAGGCTGGATCTCGTAGCTTTGTTTCAAGCCTGCAGAGACGAACCTCGACGTGAGGCTTGAACAGCAGTTGGATGAGTCAGGCGGCCTGGACCTCTCACCGCACAGCGCCTCCAAACCTACGAGTCCACCCAAACTTTCGACTTGCGCAAAGCGCGTCTGACGACCGACGACGACGAAGGCCATGGAACGACGTCGTCGCCGGGCTTTGAGTCACGCCAGCGCGAGATCTGTCCACAACGGCCGCCGTCCTGCCTTGGGGGAGCCAGGACGCCCTACGCCCTACGCCCTACGCCCTACAGCTTGTCCATCTTGCATGTGGCTGCAGATCTAGCGTCGACCAGGCGGACAGGGGCTTTTAGAAGCTCTGTCCGTGTCCGTGACTGGATAATAGGGTCCGTGGATGGAGAAAGCATAGTGTATTGAGGTACGAGCAGGTTGCTATATAGAGACGAGCATGGCGACGCTGACCTGAAGAACAGGGCTGACAACAAACCCACTCAAGGCAGTCTTCCGGTTTCCCTAAACACAAACAGCATTCAACATGGCCACCGCAACGCAAGTTCAACTAGACGACACCCCGTCTCTCACCATAGCAGCCCAGGAGCCATCGCCACATGACACCTCCTCGCCTGGCTTCACCAAGGACGAGGCCCTGCACCTCGCCCGCCTCACCCGCCAGGCCCTCCACGAGCTGGACCTCAACCTCCCAGGCGTCAGCCCGTCCAGGGCCTACACCGCCGACGAGATCCTCGCCCTGCCGCTGGGCCAGCACCGCGTGCCCGACCAGCTGCACGACCTCCCCCGCCGGCGGTCCGCCCGCGCCGCGCTCGCCCTGCTCATCGCGCCACTGCTGTACCCCGTCCACGAGGGCTCGCTGACGGCCATCATCCGCTACGACGCCGACCGTGTGCGCGTGCGCGGCTGGGCTGCCCTGCAGCGCAAGTACGACCTCTTGCTCGCGACGAAGCGCAACGGCCGGACGGTCGCCGGTGGCGGGCAGGCTCCCGTGTGGTCCACGCGGATCGCACGCCAGGGCCCCTGGGACCCCGTCAAGACGCCCGTCTCGCTCGCCGGCGTCCGCGCCGTCCCGATGCCTGTCAAGGTCGCCCAGGAGGCGCACCTCGCGCCCTTCCTCGCGCACCTGCGGAACCAGGGCACGCACCAACTGACGGGCCGCGAGGGCGGCGTAGCGCTCGAGGGCGGCAGGGGCGAGCCGTACTACGGCGTGCAGGGTGCCGAGTTTAAGAAGGGCGTCGTATACGAGGACGGCCGCATGGATCTCTGCAAAATGGTTGTCGGGCCGGACCACATCTGGCGCCTCATGGGCAGCCTGCGGAATAACACGTTTGTGCGGCACTTTCTCCTTGGGAATAATATCATCGGCCCGTGTGGCGCGCAGGCGATCGCCTCGTTCATCGACGAGCTCCCCGAGCGCATGGAGACGTGGTACCTGGCGGGCAACTGCATCGACGGAGCGAGCTTCAGACTCATCGTCAACGCCATGGTTGCGTCTCCGGTCATCACCAACGTCTGGCTGAAGCGCAACCCGCTCGGGCCGGAGGCCGCGGAGGACGTCTTCCGCCTGGTCACGCAGGCTGAGAACCTGCGGACCCTGGACTTGGACCAGACCGAGCTCGGTGACCGCGGCGTCGGCGATCTGTTCGCCCGTCTGGCAGCATACTCGCCCCCCGAGGGACGCAAACTCCCTCTCCGGAATGTGTACCTAAACGGCAACGGCATCTCGTCCGCAGGCGCCGCCGCCATCGCCTCGTTCCTCGCAGCGCCGCACTGCGCCGTGTCGTCCGTCTACCTGTCGTGCAACCCGCTTGGCGACGACGGCGCCGCGGCCCTCGCCTCCGCACTGCCCGCCGCACCGCACCTGACCCGGCTGTTCTTGCAGTCGACTGGCGTCAGCACCCAAGGCGCCGTGGCGCTGTGCGCAGCCGTGAAAGGCCACGCCGGCATGAGGTCGCTGGACCTGGGGCAGGCGTACGCGACCGAGGATCTGGGCCAGGCGTACAACTACATCGACGACGGGGTGGTCCCGACGATCAAGGAGATGCTCAGGGGCTCTAAGCTGGAGTACTTTAATCTGGGACACTGCTCCATCACGCACCCTGGCATCCTCGACCTCAACACCGCCGTCCTCGAGAGCCCATCCCTCCTATACTGCTCCTACGCCTCCATCCTACGCCCCCCTTCCCCCTTCCCAGCCTTCATCCCCTCCCGCCCGGACCTCCCCTTCCCCGACCCCGACGCGCCCTCCGTCCCGCAGATCGAGTCCGAGAAGCGCGTCCGCGCACAGCTCGAGGCCAACGTGCGGGCGCGCTTCGGCGCGGACACGGGCTACACGGCGTTTCTGCACGAGGAGAAGCGCTGGCTCGTCAGCGACAGGGACGTGCGCAAGATTGACAGCGTGTATCGTAACCGCGACGCGGGCATGGCGCGGCGGGGGCTGGTGACGCTGGTTAAGGAGTGGGAGGAGGGAGATGATACGCTGGACAGGGTGCGGAGTGCGGAGGGGCCGGTTTGTGTGTTGCGGCGGCGATGATGTCGAGATGTGTTCGCGGCTGCGGGATACGGATTGACGGCAACAGGCCCTTATGTAGTTTCGTGTGTCTGGGAACTCTCAAGGGACGCTGTTCACTCATTTGACAGGCTAATGCTGAATTACTGAATTCGTTGACCTGTGGTTGCGCCAAGTTCCAACCCATCTGTAGTTCTGCGCAACACACTTCCATCGTGGCAACTATCGAAGTCATCTACTCCAACGCCATCCGACTGCTTCTCTATACATTGTCAGATCAGGCGGGCCCCGCGACTGAGGTTTCGCAGTGTCATGGTCCCGTTTCGAACCCTCTATTGCTGCCCGGCCGCGCGGGACGCGCATATCGAATGCGCTCGAGATATGCCGGACCGCCGGTTATGTGACGCAGGGCAGCCGGGACAGCCAGGCCCTCATCTTGATATTACCCTGCGGGTGCGTTCACACACCTGGGTGCGCTCCCAGCGGTGTCTTCGCGGATCGGGCGCGTTCTCGGCCAGCTGTCGAGCTCAAGGGGCTTTCAATCGGCGAGCATGTTCTGAACCTGCAGCCCAAGACGCAGAAATCGCTGTGCGCATGGTGGGAGAACGACGATCAAATGGAAGATGGGATGGAATGGTCGCCACCGAGGGATGGTGTTGATGGTTGCATTTGGGCGTCGAGATGCAGCACCGAGGCCACGTGACAGCCCAGCTCGAACTTGCCCAGGTGCGCGTTCCTGCCAATTCAATGCCATGCCTCCGCCTCGACGGGATGCTGCAACGTTCTCGCCGTCGTCTCATGCGGTAGCCAGCACCGCAGCCCCGAGGGATCGCTCACACAGCGACAGCAGCCAGCGACAGCCCGATGCGCAACGGTCGCAGCGCATCGCGGAATCTCCACAGGCGGCCCGGGAGCCGCACGCGCTACCAGGTAGCCAGCCGCGCGCGGCGCCCAGCAAAAGGAAGACTGGCGGCTGGCGCCAGTCGATGCCCTCGCCGCCTCCGCCCGACACGTCACACGGAGGCGCGATGTCCCCGAAGCGAAAGCGACCAGTCGAAACACCCGCGCCCGCGCCCGCGCCGCCCAACGCGCCGCCCGCCGTAACGCGACGTGCGACGCGCCAGACGCCCGTCCTACCCCCGCTGCCTCCGACTTCCGCGGCGGCCAGAGCGGCGGCTGCGGCTCCAGCTGCTGCCCCATTTGCTGCCCCAGCTGCTCCAGCACGGCCAGCGACGGCCCAGACTCCCGTCCCCATCCCAACACCGCCGAAGCGCATTCGAGGGCGCCCCCAGGCCGTCAAACCGCAGCCGCCTCCAGCTGCTCAGGTGCCAATTGCTGCTGCCCCTGCGGCTGCTGCCCTTGCGACCAGCAAAACCCCCGCGCCGCCACAGCGGAACCGGCGACTGGCCCCGGCGGCGACGCCAAAGCCCGCGACTCGAAACATGGCCAGCGCCGCCGCAGTCAGGAACAATGTCCGACCGTCGGACCTGGTCGCGCCCGAGATCACATACCATGTGCCGCAACCTCCTCAGCCTGGGCGTGTTCAATCGTCGCTCGTGAGGCCGCATGGCCCGTCGGGTCCACCTCCGCGCCTCGAAAGGCCCCTTCCCACTGTAGTGACGCCAGTGCCGCCTCCGAAGCCGCCGACGCTGCCCGTGTCCGACCGCGGCCCGCCGAGACCAGACCGCAACATCGATAAGGTCGTGTTGGGGAACCTGTGCTTCCGGACGTGGTACCCGAGCTACTACGGCAAAGAAGTCCTGGGAGATACGGCGGGGAGCGCAAAGGGGGGCAGCAAGGAAGGAGCCAAGGAGCAGGGCGGCAAGGCGTCTTCAAAGAAGGATCGAGATCCGCAGGCCATGCTGGAGCGGCTGTACGTCTGTCCCAGCTGCTTCAAGTACGCAAAGGAGCTGGTTGCCTGGCGCGGCCACGTCCGGTTCTGCGAGCGGCAGGGACATGTGCCGGGCAAGAAGATCTACGTCCACCCCAAGGGAAGACGGAAAATCCTCGTGGCACACGACGGCAAGGTGCCGGGGGTCAAGAGGAGGCGCGGCGATGGCGGCGTGCGGTACGTGGAAGAAATCGTCCAGGATGAAGGGGAATGGAGCATCTGGGAGGTGGACGGCGAGAAAGACGGGGTGAGGGAAACCATTTTATTTCCCCGCGGAACCCACAACGGTGTGTGACTGACGCTGTCTCAGCTCTTCTGCCAGAACCTGTCGCTGTTTGCGAAGCTGTTCCTCGACAACAAGTCCGTCTTCTTCGACGTCACAGGCTTTAACTACTTCCTGCTGGTCTACACGCCACCGCCGAAGCCCACGCCGCCCGGCGCCGAACCCGCGCCGCAGCTGCCTCCGCAGGTAACGGGGTTCTTTTCGAAAGAGAAGATGTCGTGGGACAACAACAATCTCGCATGCATCTTGGTGTTTCCGCCGTGGCAGCGCAAGGGGCTCGGGGCGCTCTTGATGGGGGCCTCGTACGAGATTTCACGGCGCGAGGGCATCCTGGGCGGCCCCGAGAAGCCCATTTCGGACCTGGGCAAGAAGGGCTATAGGAGATTCTGGTCTGGGGAGATTGCGCGTTGGCTGCTGGGCCTCGACGTTGGCCAGCAGGGCGGCGCGGGGCTGGAGACGACGATTGTGGACGTCAACGACGTCAGCCGCGGCACGTGGATCTCCCCCGACGACTGCCTGGCGGTGCTGCGGGACATGGGCGTGGTGGTTGACGCGGGCATCGGGCCAGGCAAGCCCGCGAGCGCGGAGGGCGCTGACGTCGACGGCGAGACCAAGGCCGAGGACGGCGGAGGCGCAGACGGCAGCGAGGACTCGGGCCAGAAGCAGGACACGCCCGCCAGGGGCGAGGAGAAGAAGCCGGCCGCGGTGCAGCAGGTGCACCGCGTGAGGGTCGACAAGGAGGCCGTGCGGCGGTTCGTGGCGACGCACCGCATCAGCCTGGAGCGGACGTGCGATGCGGATGGCTTCGTGGAGGACTACGCGTCGCGGCTCGCGGTGGGCGTCGCGGAAGACGGCGAGAGGAAGAGCGTCGAGGCGTAGGGGGCCCGTCGACGAGGCCCGTGATTGCACGATGAATGCCCTGGCTGGGTGCAGTGAGAGTTGGTAGCAAGATGGAGTGTCTGCGTATCCTCATCAGTCCTGGAGTCGCATGCTAGGTACGTACGTATGTATGTATCCTGTGACAAGTCGCCCTGAACCTCGGCCTGCCAACTGTAGCTCCCCAAACAGGCAACGAGCTCAGCCGCTGCCCCGTTGCAGCGTCTTTGCCCGGCGCGCTCGCCAACCCGAGAAATTCTCGCAAGCAGAAGCGGGTCGGTCCCCTGGGCCCTGCTTCTGGCCAGCTTCCATGGTCTACGAGACGTGTCACGTCGCCGATGCCGCCCCTGGCACCTTGGCCGTGGCATTTCGGCTCGTCTCGCTCAACGCGCTGCAAAGCGTGCGCCCTGCGCAACCGCCATTGGACGTTGCGCGGGTTACCTGCCTCCACGGCAGTTGTGCAAACGGCCTCTCGTACCGTACGAGTACAGATCACGTCAGCCCATCGAAGATCCAAGCTCTGCCCTGCGTCATTTTGCGCGCCGCGCCAGCAGCAGGGGCCCGACACGCCAACCCGGGAAAAATTTTCCCTTCCGCGTCGGCGCGCCGAAGAGGCAAAATGAGATTCGGCGTCTCCACTGGCAATCACACCCAGCCGAGATCCGCCCTGCCATTGGCAGATTGTGGCTGCTGGGAGCCTTCAGCCAGCCAGGGACAGGGACAGGGGGCACCATCATCTCCTGCTTGCCTTGCCGCGCTGCCGCCCGCCCGCCCGCTCGGCTTTCCGTGAAGCACAGTTATGCCCGAGCGGCCATGCTCGTACTACCAAGAGCCGCATCCCGAGGCACAGCATGTCCGTACGAGTATGCTTCTGCCAACCGTCGCGGACGCAGAGGGCACGCACCGGCTGTCCATGTCGTCCACGCCAGGCACAGCTTCTGGCTTCGATGCCAACGGCGGTGGCAATGGCGATCCGATCCTTGACCCGCGCAGGTTGCATTGCGAGCGTGCCAGCAACCGCCGTCTCGGGACACGGTCCTGGCTGGCTGCACGGCAGCGGCTTGATACTCCCGTCGTCTCGCGGACCGGAGCGGCGAGGGTGCAGGGAGACTCGCCTCCTCTTTATACCTTTTGCGAAGCCGCCCACGAATCATGGGCCGGGCCCTCCGGTAAACAGGATGCGTCCCATTGTTTTCCTCTTTGCTGCCATTCCACCGTGACTCCCTCGCCGTCTTCCGTCATCATGCCCCTTTCTCCCTCCAGGCCCTGCGGGCCCAGCATCAAGCCGATTCTCGCGATCCACCCACGTGTCAGCGCCGTCTCACTCGAGCTGCGCCAGTTGGCCCTGTCCATCAGCGGGCGCCGCCAAGGGGGGCCCGACCCTGGTCCGGCCTGCCTGTCGGGACCCCGTTGCAACCTCATTGCCTTATCCGGACCCTGCGCTGAAAGTTTATCACTTTGATATCGCGCTTTATTTTCTTCATGCCTCAGACAACAACATCCCCAAACCAGCCTTTTCGTCCCTCCCATTCCCAGTCCAAGGCCATCGCCGTAGCAAACATAGCCCAGTGTTTTGTGCTGTGTGACTGACGCCGTCCGTGTCTTCGAATCGTCTCGGCCGACCGTCTCTCCTCGTCGTCCAAGTGGGCGTTTTTCCTCTCGTAAACCACCGCCCAAACGCCTGATTCATGGCCCGCCCCGCCAATTGCAAACAACGATCAAGGCCTCAGGCATTGACACTTCCAACCTGGTGTATTCCTGGCCCCGTCACCCATTTTTGAATCCACCCGGCTTCCCCCGACGGGCTACCCCCCCGTGCGAGCCATACCTCCCCGGCGAGATTCACACCCCTTCCAGAGGTCCAGTTGCTGTGAAAATCTCTCTCACTCGTCGTCCTCTCTTTCATTCTCACCGTTGCCCCGGCTGACGCCCTCGACCCCCTGACCCATCTCCCCGAGTGGAACCCGCTTCTCGTTTCCCTCCCCCAGCGCCAGTCCCTTTCTCTCTTCCCTTTTCTTCCCACAGCTCACCTGCTCTCCCACACTCCCCCTTCCTCACCTCTGCTTCCAACCTTCCAAGTCAATTCCCTCCCCAATCACCACTCTCCCTTCTCACAACCATCACAATGGCCGCCGCCCGTGTCTTCGCCTCCCGTCTGGCCACCCAGATGGCCACCAAGGCTGCTCGCCCTGCCATCCGAGCTCCCGTTGCCGCCGCCTCCAAGCGCACCATCACTGGTAAGAAAACTTTTTCCGACCTGGCTCCGGCTCGAGGACGACACGCAAACGAGCCATCGACGAGCCAATTGAAGAACTCAATGGCTGACAACCATCGTTGAAGGCTCTGCCAGCCCTCTCCAGACCCTGAAGCGCCAGCAGGCCACCAACCTGCTCCAGGCCACCACCCGCAATGCCTTCCAGGTCCAGCGCCGTGCCTACTCTTCTGAGATCGCCCAGGCCATGGTCGAGGTCTCCAAGAACTTGGGTATGGGCTCTGCTGCCATCGGTCTGACCGGTGCCGGTATCGGTATCGGTCTGGTCTTCGCCGCTCTCCTGCACGCTGTTGCCCGCAACCCTGCCCTCCGTGGCCAGCTCTTCTCCTATGCCATTCTGGGTTTCGCTTTCGTCGAGGCCATTGGTCTCTTCGACCTGATGGTTGCCCTCATGGCCAAGTTCGTACGTCAACCCCCGGACGAGTCCCCCCCTTGAATGTCAACATGGGCCATCATCAGAAACTAACGTGTGTTTCCTCAAGACCTAAATTATTTCCCACCCATATGGGAAAGCTCCTGCCGAATGATGGAGCTGTAATATCCGAGGGGAGTGCTCGGCAGTGCCTTGTGTGGAGTCTTGGCGGCGTGCCACACGAGTATAAGCTGCCAGCGTGCACGATAGAAGGAGGGATTGCATTATAGACGGCATAGAATTGGGAGCGGCGCCGAACAAAAGGGACGTCGTCTTTGTGATAGAGTCGGGGTCCTCCCGGCCATATTCCTCCAGGAACGGACTTGTAAAATAAAAAGCCTCATTCATCTCGATGCTTCGACAATGACGAGACTTTTCCTTTGTTACCCAATACACCAAATTCATCATGCCAGCTTGACAATTGTGACATCTGACGTAAGACGCTTGTACCGTTGGTGCTGAATCAACAACGCGTCAGTATCAAATCGTGCGTTAATTGACGCGTCGGTGAGGCACTTCTTTACAAAGCTCCTCTCGTTGAATTAATACCTGGCGAAGTTGGAGCTGCCGGCGGTCGAATCGGCATCAGACTGGCTGGCGCTTGCCGAATCACCCCCTAACCGAGGTCGCCCGGCAGGCCATTGCACCTTGTTGCTCAACAAGTCCCTCTGCCAGGCCCACCGGGGTATCCAGGGAACACATGATCAAACCCTGTGTGGTACCTGTTTGACCCTCGGATCCATGGCACAATGCTCCACACGGTGCCAAACTGCGCATTCGGTGTTCCGTACCCGTGGGGCGCCGGAGGAGCTTCACTGGAAACTCATAGGCCAGCTGCCGAAAGGGAGCCTCCTAGATTGATAAGAGGGGGTGGATCAAGGACGGGGTGGAGCTGCGCGTGGAACTATGTAAACACGGCCATTGTCGCTGATCCAGAGACTCGAGCCGAGTGTGGGCATCAAAGTCCTTGCTGATGAAGTAGTCTGCTTGCCTGGGAGTGCAGCACTTGCATTTGCAGCCCAGACTTTCCCCTGCGCCTGATGACAGTTCGGCGGCTCGGCGGTTGTCGTATCCTGTCACGGCTCCTGCAGCTCAAGACCGAGAGCGAATGCGCAGGTGCGCAATGTTGAACGGTAGCTCTGTCGCCGTCCTTGACGTAAAGAGGGCGATTCCTTTTCCCAATACACATCTGCTGACAAGGTCGTCAGCTGGGCAAAGTGAAGTTGGCGCTTGCCATGGCCACTGTTGCCGGAGAGGGTGTTCCTCTTTTCTGCGAAGCCGCTGCAGGCAACAAGACTTTCTCTTCCGAAATGCTTCATGTGCTGCTTCAAGTGGATGGGTTTGGAAGTGTTCCATTGACGGCGACCCCCGTGGGGTTACTCGTCAGATGTTCGAGCAGTGCTCCAGAGGGCCATGTTGAAGGCATATCCAATTTTGCGCACCTCAGGGCAGGGAAGTCCCAGAGAATGCAAGTTGGTGCTTTGACTGGCGGAATTGACGATCGGAGCTAGAAACGTCGGTGCCCTCGGGCCATCGAGGTCAACTGGGATGAGCCAATTCGACTGGTGGCGTGTGGTGGAGGATGACAGAATCGAGGGGACGGCCTCCATCAGCATCCGATTCGTGAGAGAGACCTGTCGACCGCCAGGGTTAGCATCAATGCCCTAATGTTTATCTAGCTTTGGATGGAGCTCACCAGCATCACGCGACGCGAGGGTCCACACCTCTCGATATCGACGAAGCCGTCTCTTCCAGAGCCTCAGAGCATCAGCACTCTGCGCCGCAAGTCTTTCCGACGAGCAGCTACACCCATTGGACACGCCAGGAGACGGGTGCAGGAGAAAACAAGGAGACGAGGTGTCGTTGGGAGGCCCCCTCACTTTACCTTCCCCTCACGAAGGGTCACATGACCCGCGGTATTACCCCAACTTGCGTGCCAGTTAAATTAATAACGGAATCGACTGATCGAGGGCAGAATCGAGTGATGGTTTGGTTTTCTTGGCGATGTGGTTACGCGACGGCTCGGTGCTGACGCGTTGGTGGTGGCGCCACGTTTGATCAACCATTGAACTTGGGACGGATGGACGCCATGAACTCTGCCAACTTCGTGCCAGATGACTGGCAACCGAGGCAGGGAGGGGGCAGAGGCGGGCAGAGCCAGGTACCCTAGAGCCGCTGCCCGGGTCTGTTGGTATCCGCAGGGTGGGCTTCAAACGGATGCAGTTCCGTAATAGACATTCGGCCAGCCTCTTGATCTTGGCTCCGTCTTTATCAGGCCAGTGGCTCCAATTTCTCCCCCAAAGTCCTTCTGGGATCGGCTTGGTGCCATCCGGCAGAGTTGAGACAGGACCGGACATCTAAGGTGTGTTCGGGCTGGGAGCCGTAGCGTAATGGTGTTGCTGGGAGAAGTGGCATTCATCAACTCCAAGTCAAGGTTTAACAAGGTAGCACACATCAACGCTTTAAATAATACGGCTTAGCTGAAAGAGGAGTTTGACAAAGAGTGACGCACACTGTCAAACAAGACGTGGCTGTCGGGAAGCTGTTCGACAACAGCCACAATGCTAGCAGCAAAGTGCACACAATGCCGCCAGGGTTATTGGCTATTGAAGTAGGCGGCATCTTGATTCGTGCGCATATTATTGATCAATGCTCGCGACGAGCAAGCACCAAGCTGGAGCCCGTGATGTCTATCTACCCGGTGCTAAAGAAACCCTCTGCAAAGCGGCGCAACGTCTGTTTCACATTGCCACCGCAAGTATCTTATATACATTAACCCCCTCCAAGTGCCTCACTTTCTGAACGTGGCACTTCTCTCGCCTCTCACAGGCGGCGCCTTTCGTGCTCCCTTCAACGGGTCATCGCCCGTCTTGGAGTACGGGTCAAACACCTTCTTCGGCTCCCGCGCCGGACCACCTGCATTCCTGTCGGCGTGCATCACCGAACTGGCTTTGTTGTAGTCGAACGGAGCCTCCTCGCCCTTGTTTCTCTGCTCCTCCGCCTCCCTCTCCCGTTCCTCTTGTTTCTTAGCTTTACGAGCCGCGCGGTCAGCTCGCTTCTTGGCGTGTGCTGCTTTCCGCTCCCCAACGTTACGGTGCCTTTCGTGGCTGCCCTTGGAAGCTTCTGGTACCCCGTTGGCTCCAACTTGTGCTTCTTTGTCGCCACCAGAGGCCTCGTCCCCTTCGATTGATTCCGAAGCTTCGTCCTCCACGGCGTCCGACTTTTGCTTCCTCCCCTTCTTCAAGGTGAACTCCTCGTCGCCATCCACTTCCATATAGTCGGTATTCGCTCCCGAAACCTCTGCCGTAGTAGGCGCGATTGTTGCCTGTGCTTCTGCAGGCTGAGTACCGGCGGCTTCAAATTGCAGCTCGTCTATACCCGAGACACCCTGTACGAATCGTTGCCAACGGAAGGGCATGTAGCCGTCTTGCTCCCCAGACGTCTGCCCCACCGCTTCCCAACGAGTGCTGATGGGCATGTTTCCAAAAAGCTGTGATCGGGGCATGCTCCTGATGGTGATCTCGCCATCCAGCTCCGGCATTCGTTTCGCTACCGCGGACTTGCTGGGTAAGCTGGGCTTCTGGATAGAGTCTGGAGCCATGGATGTGAAGAAGTGAAGCATGCTGGGGCCACCCTGAGCTATCGCCTCCTGGACTTGAGCCCATATCTCATTGAAGCGGGCCCTTGCTAATGGTGCCGTGAGCGGGAGCAGGCTGTGCAGAGCTTTTGCATCTGGCGGATTTATGCGCACGATGCTGACCACGTTGTTGGTTCCGAGCACAAAGTTTGGGTTTTCATCTTCTCTTCGCGCTGTGGCATCTCGCCACTTCCATATCGCCCTGAACATGGCAAATTGCTCGCTGCCAAAGGCAAGATGTCCCTGTTTTAGAATGTAGTTGTACCAGCCGCGGGTGCCTTGTCCGGTATCCTCGTCGAAATCAAGGTGCTCGTGCCGAGAAAGGGCCAGCTCCTTGGAGCGCTGCAGTGCGCGGCCAATGTAGTCCGTCTCTGGACTGCTACGATCCGACGCGGCAATGAGCTCGTTCCGCAGCTGGTCATATATGTAGAGGAGGTAATGCGTGTCCGATCGGGCATAATACATCATCTCGGCAGGGATCGGCCTGGGGTATCATTAGCGGCTGCATTCAGATGAATTATGGGACGATGCGTACCGTATTCTCCAGTCAGCTAGCTGATACTGCTTGTCGGCATTGAAATCGACAAACTTGGAGAGAAGGAAGGCTAGACTTTTCCCGGGGTAGGCGAGAAGGTCACACGCAAAGAAGGTATCGAAAAGGCCGTTGACGTAGAGACCCAAGTCCCGCTGCAGCCAGACCATGTCCATGTAGGCACCGTGAAAGACCTGGATTGAAATGAGCACAAACGAGGCGCCGATGGTGGCTGGATGAGCGACATACCTTGACGATGCTAGGATCGGCAAAGACTTCGTTCAGCACCTCGAGCTTGTGGCGCCAAGGTCGCAGCGTATCGACAATCCAGTCCTTTTCTCGGGTGCTGATTTGCATCAAGCACACCAGGCCCGTATATGTCCTGTAGTCGTGGTGCTCCAAGTCAACAGCAATCTCCTTTGCCTTCTTCAAATCTTTCAGCATATCCAAGACGCCTTCGTAGGTGTCTACCCAGGTGGCGGATGTTGCATCGGCCGGCTGGGGGGGGATGGGTTCGGCGGTTTGGAATAGTCGATCTGGGTATGTCATGCTTGAGATTTCCGCCTCGTACGGATGCTTGTGTCTATATTTGGATCGGGTTAGCGAGAGACCTCATGCGCGTGACGAGAAATGGGGAAAGGCAGTCGTACTGTGGAGCGCCATTCTCGCCGGTGAATGTAACAAAGCTCTGATCCAGAGGCACAGTTGCGTGAGGTTTCTTTGTGAGAATCGGTTTCCACGGGCCCCTTGGGAAGTTGTCCGGCTTGCGCTCAAACTGCACTTGGGGCTTGGTGACGTTGGCGTTGCGGATAACCTTGG
Source organism: Tolypocladium guangdongense (assembly GCA_022114105.1). Taxonomy (NCBI): domain Eukaryota; kingdom Fungi; phylum Ascomycota; class Sordariomycetes; order Hypocreales; family Ophiocordycipitaceae; genus Tolypocladium; species Tolypocladium guangdongense. Next base: position 1,458,813 of record NRQP01000001.1, on the reverse strand, counting down.
CCGTCGATTTGGGTCTCTTCGAATTTGGCGCCTGTTGAGCTGCTGTTAGACTCAGTCTCGCAAGAGGCAGAGGCCACGAGGCTACTCACAAGCTCGGCGCTGGGAGGCTCCTTTCGCTTGACTAGTCCCGTGTACTCGTCCAATGCCGTGTCGGCCTTTTCCAGGATGGAGTCGACTACGTCCACGACATCCGGCCACCTCATGTCAATGTCCTCGGCATCTTCGAGCGTCGGCGGGTTGACGCCGCATGCCTTGGCCGCTGATTGGAGGAGGCGCGTCGAGAGTTCGAGGACGCGGGTGGTCTTGTCATCGAGATTCTGGGCGACGTTTGGGTTGACTGTGCGCTGGAAGGACAGGTCTTCGGCGGCGAGGCGATTGACCGTCTTGACCGTGGAGACGAGAGACTTTTGGATGCCCTCTCGCAGGGACTTGAAGTCCTGCGGCGGCCCCATGACAGCGAGTCGCGTGTGCGCAAGAGAAGCGATGGGCTGCGTGCGGTGATGGTTGAAATAGCGATGGGCTCGCCCGTCTCGTCTCAGAAAATTGAAGTGAACATTTGCGCAGAGCTTATCGATAAGCTCGGGCGCTCCGCTATCAACAGCTTCAGCATCCCCCACTTACTCGTACCTGCCCACGACCCAATTGGCGCTGCAGTTATTACACGGGCATGTAAATGAGAAATGACATAGCCATAACTTAATGACCTGAAAGGCCTCACGCTTTTCCCATGTGGCCAATAAGCGTTGGATAATAAGGCACGTCACCAGGGCGGCCACAAGAAAACGCGACAATTATATAAGATCAGGACATGTGATAATGCAGCTTCGCCGTGTGTCGGCCGAGTCGGATTCGTGGCGCAATCGCCATGCCTATTTCTTGGATTACGAGTACGGAGGTTGGGGCCAAAAGTCATCGTAGCAACAGGCCAATAGGTGGACCCCTGTCACCGTGTGTATATAGTATTTTTTGAAAATCCATACTCGTCTTAACAAACTCTACTCGAAGAGTCTGAACACATGGATAGAGTCTTCGTCAAAAGGGCTTGCTAAGGAGCATCTAAATTCAACGAAAATGCCGCAAACTCGGAGCCAAAAGCGGGCAGCTGCCGTGCCGGACCGGCTAGCCCTACAAGCTCGCCGGCGGCGGCGGCGGCGGCAACCTTCCTACATTACACACGAGCCGCTTCCACAGCCCTCCTCCACATGCTCTCGAACGCGTACACAAGCTGCCCTCGCAGCTGCCCAGGCGGTCAGGTCAGGAGACTCGAAGCCGCCTGCCGCCGCCGCTGCGGCACGTAAGGCGGTAGGTAATCTAAATTAGGAAATATCCCAAAGGGGAAATGGCCAGCTTTTTGTACACACGGTGACATGTAGGGTGGGTCGGTCTGGGCCCAACCTGCGCATGGCCTTCCGTGCCTATTTATACCAGTTCAAGCCCCTCCGAAATTTTCCCCTCACTTGCCCGCCTCGAGACTTCTCACCCAATCCGCCCTCGACACCCTCAATTCTCCCCGAGACCCCCCCTCTAAGCCGTCGCCATGTCTGCCGACTACGCTCTGTCCGCGTCTCACAAGGAGGTTCCTCTCACCGCCGCACATCGTGAGGTTGCAGGCTGTGAAGTAGCTGACTCGTCCGGTTCCAGATGCTCGAGAAGTCTCTCCTCGACTCCGACCCCGAGGTCGCGGCCATCATGGTATGTCACGGCTCCGCACTGACCCCCGTCATCCGATACGGCCCCTGACAGCCTTTGCAGAAGGATGAGGTCCAGCGCCAGCGCGAGTCCATCGTTCTCATCGCCTCCGAGAACATCACCTCCCGCGCCGTCTTCGACGCCCTCGGCTCCCCCATGTCCAACAAGTACTCTGAGGGCTACCCTGGCGCCCGCTACTACGGCGGCAACCAGCACATTGACCAGATGGAGCTGCTCTGCCAGAAGCGCGCCCTCGAGACCTTTCATCTCGACTCCGAGAAGTGGGGCGTCAACGTCCAGTGCCTCTCCGGCAGCCCTGCCAACCTGCAGGTCTATCAGGCCATCATGCCTCCCCACGGCCGCCTCATGGGTCTCGACCTGCCCCATGGTGGCCATCTTAGCCACGGCTACCAGACCCCCCAGCGAAAGTGAGTTTTCCTGCCGCCCTCTTAGTCTTTAATGGGCTGGCAGCTAACCGTCTCAAGGATCTCTGCCGTCTCCACCTACTTTGAGACCATGCCCTACCGCGTCGACGTCGAGACCGGCATCATCGACTATGACCAACTCGCCAAGAACGCCATCCTGTACCGCCCCAAGATCCTTGTCGCCGGTACCTCGGCCTACTGCCGCCTCATCGACTACGAGCGCATGCGCCAGATTGCCGACTCCGTCGGTGCCTACCTCGTCGTTGATATGGCTCACATTTCTGGCCTCATCGCCGCCGAGGTCATCCCCACCCCCTTCAAGTACGCCGACGTCGTCACCACCACCACTCACAAGTCCCTTCGTGGCCCCCGTGGTGCCATGATCTTCTTCCGCAAGGGCGTCCGCTCCGTCGACCCCAAGTCTGGTAAGGAGACCTTGTACGACCTTGAGAACCCCATCAACTTCTCCGTCTTCCCCGGCCATCAAGGTGGACCCCACAACCACACCATCACTGCCCTGGCTGTTGCCCTCAAGCAGGCTCAGACCCCCGACTTCAAGGCCTACCAGGAGAATGTCGTCTCCAACGCCAAGGCCCTGGAGAACAAGTTCAAGGCTCTCGGCCACAAGCTCGTCGCCGACGGCACCGACAGCCACATGGTTCTCCTCGACCTTCGCCAGCACAGCCTGGATGGCGCCCGTGTCGAGGCTGTTCTGGAGCAGATCAACATTGCCTGCAACAAGAACTCAATCCCCGGCGACAAAAGCGCCCTGACCCCCTGCGGTATCCGCATCGGCACCCCCGCCATGAGCAGCCGTGGCTTCGGCGAGAAGGACTTTGAGCGTGTTGGCGAGTACATTGATGAGAGCATTAAGATCTGCAAGGAGGTCCAGGCCTCTCTGCCCAAGGAGGCCAACAAGCTCAAGGACTTCAAGGCCAAGGTCGCCAGCGGCGAGATTACCCGGATCAACGAGCTGCGGAAGGAGATTTCCGCCTGGACCAGCAATTTCCCCCTCCCTGTTGAGGGCTGGCGCCTGGACGCTGGCATCTAAGCCAGCACAGTGGTACCTATTCGATACAATGTGCGGAAGATAGTGTGAAGGATGGCCCTCGCGGCGCGCCACCTGGTTTGTGGGTAACAAAAGGGCGCGGTATTTAACATGGATGAGGCAAATGGCGAATGTTCAACAACTTGCATTTCAACGGCTGGCGCACTTCTTTGATTGGCTTGAGGGGGGACAAATGGGAAAGACCGGGAGTTTTTGGAGGGCTTTAAGGGGAATTCTAGGACGGGCTAAATACCTATATACTTGACGGGGAAGACAGACACACCCCACGATAGGAGCTGTGCTAGGACAAGGGGGCACAAGTGCTTGCACGTGTATATAAGGGAAGCCTCTCTCCCGCTGTCAAGCAAAGAGGGCACGCTCCTTGGAATCGACAGCCCACGGGCGCCTTGTGTCCCCAGTTGCGTCAGAATTTGCGAGTGATATGTGAGTGAGACCACCCGGTCAACCCCTGTGCGTGAACATGAAGTGAGTGATCTACGTCTGACACGAGGCCACGGACTACTGCAAAAGTTGCCTGGCCTTGTGTTCAGATGCAAGTGAAACCCCTCTGCGAGTGAGTGATTGACACCCGGAGACTTGCGTGTGCATTTGGCGCAGAGCGCAACCGCTTGTCCTTTGGACCGCACGTTTGACTCCATCAAAATACGTGTCTGTTTACGAGTATACCTGTCAGAATGGGGCCACCACTGAATTGTATCATGTACGGAGGTTAGGACCAAAACTGAGTGAAGTAACATGCCACCGGGTAATTTAAACTAGTCCCTTTCCGCACTTATCTTACTTAACCCCGCTTGATAAGAATGTTGAGAACTAGAAACTTAAGCATGTACTTCGTACATACCCTTTCAATAGAGCAAAGAAAGTCTACTAAAATCTCGCCAAAATGCTACTACGAGTAACTTAAGCGAAGCTGAAAGCTTTGCGATGCGGAGGTACACTGGCAAGTGCCCGAGCAAGCAGCTTTCAGTATAACGCGGCGGCCGGCGGCCGCCGCACGGACCCGCATCACGTAATGCGAGGCGCGGCACCGAAGCTTGAAGCTTCAGTCTTGCTTGCAATATTTCGCTTCTACGCGCTCTTCGTATATTAATCAATCAATTAAACCCGTATCGTTTATTAGTAGTTGCTATACCGAATGTTAGCCGCGATGTATCATATATCGTGCCGCCGTGGTTTTGGTGTTGTTGATGCCTGCCTTCCGTCAGCTCTAGCCAACGAACGACGGCATCGTCAATAATACATCCATTCCAGGCATCACGGGCTCGCAGGCACCATGGGCTCGTAGGCTTACAGGTACGCAGGCAACGCAGGCAACGCAGGCAACGCCGCCGAAGACACTCACTTTCAGCTTTGCTTACGCCTATGACAGCAGTCTTCTGTTGGCATCGGATATTTTATTTCTCCCCCTCTCCTCGAGCTTGCGCTTCGATGTCTTATGTTAGGCGGTAGTAAAAGTAGTACTTGTAACGGGGCCAGCACTGTGAGCTCAGGTGCCGGTCATATTGGTGAAATAACGAGCTATGAGGAAGGAAAAGTTAGAGCGCGCGCGCTCTCTAGCATGCGGCCCCTTACCCACGGCTGCGCTCGCTAGCCCGTGCGCAAATACCTAGGTAGCTTGCGCGCGGGCGGACTTAATCCGGGCACAGCCCCTTACAGGTCGCCCGCGTAGGTACCTACCTAGGTAGGTATCCAAGGAATAAAGGTAAGGTACCTACGGAGTACGCATCAGGATATTAACAGCGCAAACCTGGAAGCCCAACCCGGCTGCACGTTGCCCCTCGTTGCCGCTGCTGCCCCTCATCGTTCCCACGCGTCACACTTCGCTCAGCTGCCATTACACCCTCTCTCGCATTCTGCCATCCCTGCAGGTCACATTGATCGCTAGAGCTGGACGAGAAAGCGCCCTAATCACAGAGCAAGCGCCTCCTTGCTCCGCGCTCCACAGCAGTGTTGCGCCACCGTCCAACCCCACGCTGCAACTTCCAAGCTTCCCTTCGTCTCTAACCCACCTCGCCTCGGCTCCTCATCGCATATCCCCGCGACGCAACACGCGCGACACTGCGACACCGCGACCGATCCATGACCACCGCCATGCCTGGCGTCGTTGACCAGGCCCAGGCCGCCCCCGGCCGCCTCCTGCTGCTCTCCAACCGCCTGCCCATCACTATCAAGCGCTCCGAGGATGGCAGCTACACCTTCTCCATGTCCTCGGGCGGTCTCGTCACCGGCCTCAGTGGCCTCGGCAAGACGACCAGCTTTCAGTGGTACGGCTGGCCCGGCCTCGAGGTGCCCGAGAACGAGGTCGAGAGCATGAGTAAACGCCTCAAGGACGAGTATGGCGCGCATCCCGTCTTCATCGACGATGAGCTTGCCGACCGGCACTACAATGGCTTTTCGAGTATGTCACTGCCCCTTGTAGCACAATGCCGAGCCTTGTGCTAACCGTCGAAACCCCTGCAGACTCTATCCTGTGGCCGCTCTTCCACTACCACCCCGGCGAAATCACCTTTGACGAGTCCGCATGGGCCGCGTACCAAGAAGTCAACCGCCTTTTCGCCAAAACCGTCATCGAGGACGTGCAGGACGGCGACTTGATCTGGGTTCACGACTACCACCTGATGCTTCTCCCCCAGATGCTCCGGGAGGAGATTGGCGATTCCAAGAAGAATGTCAAGATCGGCTTCTTCCTTCACACGCCTTTCCCAAGCAGCGAAATCTACCGCATCCTGCCCGTCCGAGAGCAGCTTCTTACCGGCTTGCTCGACTGCGATCTGATCGGCTTCCACACGTACGACTACGCGCGCCACTTCCTGAGCAGTTGCTCCCGCATCCTGGGCTGCTCCACTACGCCCAACGGCGTCGACTGGAACGGCCGGTTCGTCACCGTTGGCGCATTCCCCATTGGAATTGACCCAGACAACTTTGTCGAGGGGCTCAAGAAACCCAAGGTCCAAGAGCGCATCGCTGCCCTCAACCGCAAGTTCGAGGGCGTGAAGCTCATAGTGGGCGTCGACCGCCTCGACTACATCAAGGGCGTCCCGCAGAAGCTGCACGCGCTCGAGGTCTTCCTCACCGAGCACCCCGAATGGATCGGCAAGATCGTCCTCGTGCAAGTCGCCGTCCCTTCCCGGCAAGACGTCGAAGAGTACCAGAACCTCCGCGCCGTCGTCAACGAGCTCGTCGGGCGCATCAATGGCAAGTTCGGCACCATTGAGTTCATGCCCATCCACTTCCTCCATCAGTCCGTCTCCTTCGACGAGCTCACCGCCCTCTACGCCGTGTCCGACGTCTGTCTCGTGTCCTCGACCCGCGACGGCATGAACCTCGTCTCGTACGAATACATTGCCACCCAGCGCGACAACCACGGCGTCATGATTCTCAGCGAGTTCACCGGCGCCGCCCAGTCCCTCAACGGGAGCCTCATCGTCAACCCCTGGAACACGGAGGAGCTTGCCAATGCGATCCACGACGCCGTCACGATGAGCCCAGAGCAGCGCGCCGCAAACTATACCAAGCTGGAGCGCTACGTCTTCAAGTACACCAGCGCGTGGTGGGGCGCCAGCTTCGTCGCCGAGATGACGCGGCTCAGCTCTGAGAGCACCCAATCTAAGACGCTGCGCAACGTTTCCGGCGCAGTCGTAGAATTGGGCCAGAAGGTGCAGCAGGTCGCTGAGGCGGCTTCCCATCTGGTCCTCGGCGACAACAAGGCCGACGACGATGAATCGGTGCCACCTAAATAAGCTGCCCTGCAGCCCACATCTTCACGAGACTACGTACTGCACGCGATTGATTCACACTCATCTTGATTAGAGTCTTGACACTAAAACACACGAAACATGGCATGTCTATGGGCAGGAGTACAAGCGGCAGGTGTTCTGGGGGCAGAGGAACCGTTTTTGCAGGTCGGCGTCTGGACATTCTAGCGGTCACGTACACTTGTCTTTTCGCCTCACTCACGTTCTCTCTCGATACTGATTCTTGCATGATATTATTTGAACATGGTGCTCGTTTACTATCTAGACTACTTATTAAAGACCGAATACTCTCAATCTCGGCTTCCCTTGACGGTGATGTGATTAATAATGTGAACCAGGGCGCAGGGGTGAACGGGGGAGGGGGCGACAAGTCGGGTAGAAACATGACAAGGGGTCGCACGTTGCTGTGACGGAAGGTATCTCAAAGTGCTGAATGAAGAGAGAAAGGGAAGACAACCGCATAATCAACAGGGGCCCGAGTAAGAACGTGGCATCAACACTCGAAGTGCCTCAGTAGGGCGAATTCACAATATCGTCCTTGCCGAGCTTATACCTCCCACTGTCCGGGTTCCCAATCCTCGCCGAGCTCCTCCTCCCACTGCCACTCAACCTGATATCCCCGATGATGCTCTCCCGCGTGGGCCTCCGCAGGCTCTGCTTGGCCACCATGTTGACCTCGTTGGGCAGCGCGACGATGACGTTCTTGTCGGAGCCGAACTTGAAGTCGTCGGCCTTGACTTCCTCCTCGTACCGCTTAATCTTGTAGGCGGCCTTCATGCCGCGCAGAACGCGCTTAAGGTTCCATTCAATGATGTAAGGGCCGGTGGCAGTGATGATGCTTGTTTCCTCGGCGCCCTCGCCGGTATTGAACTTGGCGGGCGTAAAGCTGATGGGCTTGCCCGTCTCGTGGTAGAACTGAGCGACGTGTTCGGGGGTGAGAGCAAGTCGTCGCGGGTGAGGCTTCGAGTCGGCCGAGAAGCCCTTCTCGAAGCCGAGCTTGCCCTCGTTCTTGCCACCCTTCTGTTGAGCGTCCACGAGCAGAATGTAGTTTTTTGTGGTTCCGAGGATCCACCGACCGTCCGCAGACACGTCCATGCCCGTAATGGGGTCACCCAGAGCAGGGAGCTGGGTCTTGGCCCGGATGCCTAGACGGTCAAACAGGCGGATATCTCCTTTGTTGCTTGCCACGGCAATGTAACCTTTCTCCGTCGTGGCGAGGGCAGAGAAGTCGTTCTTGGACGCATACTGCTTCATGTCGGTATCAACGAGCTTCTGGCCCGAGAGGCGAGGGTCGACCCGGTACAGAGCGTTGTGGGAGACGCCCAGGAACGTCTGCTCAGACGTCATCTGCGCAAACTTGTTCTCGGGGGCAAAGTTGACGACGGGAATGTCGTCGTGGACATTCCACTCGTCAACGACCCTGCCGTACTCGAGATCCATGCGGTAGAGTTTGTTTGGGTCTACATTGTTCTGGATGATGAGATCTCGGTCTTCGGCGTGCAGCATGACCTTTTTGGGGCTCATGAGCTTGCCCTTGGGCGTCATGACCTTGGAAATATTGGTGGAGAACTTGAGGCGATTGTTGGGGGTGTGCGAGAAGACGCCGATCTTGGATCCGCGGACGACAAAGGAACGGTCGTGCTTGTAGCCCACGGCGAGCTGGGAGTTGACCTCGCCCTCGTTCTTCTCTTCCTCGGCAGCCTCACCATCCTCCGAGTCGTACTCTTCACTGCGAACCCCCTCATCTTCCTCGGCAACTTCTTCTTCCTCCTCTTCGTCTTGCTCTCCTCCCTCAGGCGGTGCATCGTCCATGTTCAGATCAGCAAACGAGTCGAGCACGTACTCGCGTTCCTTCTCCTGGATCTTCTTCCACTTTGTCTCGTTCAGCCTCTCCCAGATGGCCTGCATGACCGCCTCCTGGAACTTCTCTAGCATCGGCTGGTCCCTGAAGCGCAGCAGCCACGACCTCGCCGTGCCATCGTTGCTAAAGTGGTTGAAGACGAAGGAGAGGTACTCGAAGTCGAAGACGGGGTTAAACTCGGCGACGACCGCCGCCCCCAGCCACGATTTTTCCGTGCCGTCGATTTGAAGCCAGTACTCCCATTGGCCCACTTCAGATACCGTGGCGACGACGGATTCATCGACCATGACAAAGTGGCCCGGCTGAGGATCAAAGAGATGCAGCTCCGCGGTGACCGTCGCGTAGATCTCGATGGGCTGCGGAGGGGAGTCTGGTTTCGGTGCCTCGGTTGGCGCCTCCGCCTCCGGCTGTTGCTCAGGGGCAGCTGCAACCACCCGCTTGGCGGAGGAGTTGGCGGCGGTCCTCTGCTTGTACATGTCGTCGACGGAATCGATGGAGCGAGCAAGGGTTGGGCTATGGAGGGGGCTCGCGGGCGGGATCGGGGGCTCCTCGTGGAACTCGAACCGCTGGAGGTCCTCGTCGGAGGCGGTGGTATTGGGCTTGCGATACTTGCGCTCGTACTGGCACTCCTGGGCGACCCTAACAAACTGCTCGACCTGAGAAGACGAAACCTGACCGTCACAGACAAACTCGTAGACGTCGCCCGAGTCGCCGCTTAAGTCCCTCCAGGCCAGGACCGTTTCGCCGCCCTCGCGAATCTCGACGCGGAAGTGCAGCGCTTCGTCGAGCAGAAACGTCTTCTCGTCTCGCTCAGCAGCAAGGGCATCGAGCTCGGCGTCGTCGCCCTCCTCCTCGGCGAGCAGCTCGGCTTCGCCCTCTTCAAAGACGCGCTGGGCAACGAGCTGGTAGTGGAAGTCCTGGTTGGTGCGGCGGATGCGGATGGCCGAGTCCTTGAAGATGAGCTCCGAGTAGCCCTTGGGGGAGAGCGGTCGCACGAGGTACAGCTGGCCCTGGGGCAGCTCGATGAGGGATTCTTGGGTGCTTGAGCCGAAGATCAGCTTGCCGACTGTGGGAGAGATGCCCGGTTAGCTTGGATCGCAGGTACCCAGGGCAACCAGAGGCGGGGCAGTGGGAAACAACAGATTGCAATGCAAGCCAAATGAAGGCTGACAGGCAAGGCAAGTGACAAAAGAGGTGTTGTTAACGCCGGAGAAGATCGACATGGGTCTTCACTCACCATTCCGCAGGACAAACATGCTGGCACCCTGTCCTTGCACAGGCGGACGCGCTCACTCAGTCGCTGAGAATCGAATCGTGGTCGCGCCGCTGCTCAGATTCAAACACCACGAGGCGCAGAGACATAGAGTCCCTCAGGCGCAACAGGGTAAGTGTAGATGCAGGAGGCAAAAGGCACCAGACGGCAACGTTTGCAGCATCCAGGATCAACGCCCCGAGTTGCGTCATTCGCGGGTGGATGGACGGACTTGGTTGGTTGCCTGAAAGTGAAAGCAAACAATCGCGTCGCCCGCATGATGGAGGGGTAAAAGATACGGGCGCACCTTGCCACCAAGGGTCATGTGGCGGTGCAAATCGACGCCACAGTTCTGTTCCTCTAAATACGGCACGTTTCCGCAACCCAAAATACGGATACGGGTTTGGGCAAAATCACAAAAACACTCAGATCGCTCTCGACTTTGTGGGTGGAAGCACATTTGGCGATTTCGGCAAGGTATGAAGAGAATTGCGAAGACAGACAAATGTCTTCGATAGAACTCAAGCCAAGCAACTCAAGCGTTCCTTTGTCCCATGCCCAGTGCAGTGTTGGCCGTCTCAGCTGTACGAAGCATTAAGCACGGATAAGGTACGGAGTACGGATACAATAGCCGGTTTCTACGATGTAAAACAAGTTATTTGGTTTAAAGTAGGAAAGGAGCAAAGTTCTTAATTCGGCTGTTTATGTATGCTCTGTCACATGTGCTTCGAAACGTATTGTAGAATCGCTGGTTCATCATACCACGCATGCTTTACGTGAGAGAGGGCTGACATGATTCCATGGCTTTCAACGCCCTTTATTCTTTATAGTTCGCTCTAATGCTGCTATGCCTCACTCTCATCCATGCCAACAGCTCTCGTAGAATGCGCAACGACCGACTTACCCATAACACAAAACGCCTCGGTCTCAGGGCGTTCCCTCATGTCCCAATTCCCAGAAATCCAAATTAAAGCTCATCCGGCCTCATACCACCCAAACTCACCCCCATCTCGCTGTCCATACTCTCGAAGAAATCTTCCCGCAGAACCTTGCCCCCTTCGCCCCGCAGCTTCCCCCCGCGCGTCGCCACGCCCGCAAGGTCGTCGGCAATCAGCCTCGCGACGTTCATGCCCATCAGCGCGCTCGTCTCCATGGTCGAGATGAAGCTCTCGATCCCTGACGTGTAGTACAGGCCCCTGCCCACGATGGGGTCCTGGAAGGTCACACGCGGCAGCTCGACCGGGTAGGAGTAGAACCAGGCCGGGTGGTACCATGAGATTGGCTCCACGGCGGCCGACTGTTGCTCTCCGGCAACGAACGTGCTCGGGACGTTGACCCCAAGGATGTCGGATAGGAATTCTGACGTGACGGCCTCGGCGGAGAAGATCTTGTATATAAACTCCAGCTTCTGCGTCTGCGGGTTGATGGCGGTCCTCAGCGTGCTGATAGAGTAGAAGCCCGTGCGCCCCACGCCGTCGGCACCCTGCTTGGGCTCTTCGTCCTTGCCGAGGGTAGTGAACACGTTGCTCGGCGCCTTGCTTCCGGGCTCCAGGTTAAAGTACGCCGCGTGCAGCTTAAACGGCGAGGCAAAGAGCGTGACGTGGAGCTTCGTGTACGGGATCTTGTCGATACGATGCTCGATGACGTTCTCGCCGGCGTCAATGTCGCTGAACTGCCAGGGCGAGGTGATGATGACGTTGTCGAATGCGGTCGAGACCCTCTCCGCCTCTGCCGCCTTTGCGCTGCTGTCTTGTGTTGAGATGAGATACTTTCGAGGCATACCTGGCTTGGCATCGCCTTTGTCGAACGAGATGGATGTAACCGAGGTGTTTCGGTAAAGAGCCGCTCCGCTGCGATGCACCATCTTGTCAAAGATTTGCCAGTTCCCGCCGGCGACAGCGACAGCGCCGTCGGTGGCAAAGGAAACCATCGTCTCCAGCCCATGGATGTAAGCCAGATTCGAAGCATAGTTGACCCGCGTAGCAGCTTGTATGACCTCCCAAGAAAATTCTGCATTGATCTGCGACCTCGGGGTCAGTTCCCGACATTGCAAAACGACACACGTCAAGACTCACATTGTTCTCAGCCAGAAACTGCTCCCCCGTCATGCCCGTGATTTTCTCAAGCCCCAGCTCAAACGCCCTCTGCGTCAGCGACCGGAACGGGAAATACGGCTCCTCGTACAGCTTCAGAAACGTGCCGACGACGCTCTTGACGAGGTTCATTGCCTTGTACGGCGAGAGCCCGTACCGCCACCACAACTTGCCCGCATCCCACCACCACGAGGTGCTTTTGGCCGACTGGAAAACGAAGCTGTTGCCGTCCCAGATGGCAGTTATGTCGCCGGCCTCGGCGGCGGACATCTCGGCCAGGGGCAGGCCAAAGTTCTGGGTGGCGTTGAACAGAATGTGGTTGACAGTGACGAAAATGGACGCTCCCAGCTCGACGGGCTGTAGGGGGTCGTCGAAGGCGTTTACGGTGAGGGTGCGTCCGCCGATGTGATCCGTCTTCTCAAAGAGGGTGATGTTGACGGCAAGGTCTTCTTCCTCGGCGTACTTTTGTAAGTGGTATGCCGCCGAGGATCCAGCAGCTCCGGCTCCTGGACTTGGTGTCAGCCACGGTCGCACAGTCGCTTCTCACCTCCTCGCGCCTCATGTCGAATCCCACCAAACATCGCCTCCCGCAGTGGCCACTGGGAGAAGGCACTAAGCCACTCACCGATAATCGCCACGTTCTTCACCTCGCCATGGCCGCGAGGACCCCCAGGCGCGCCGCGCCCAGCACTCACCACACGGGCCCACACGAGGCATAACCAAAGCCGCATCGTGTCAATAGACGGACCGTAAGCGGGCCTAGCGGGCTCCAGGTTCCAACAACGACAGATGCTAAAGACCGTGACACACAAGCAAAAGGGCGAAATGAGCTCCGTTGACGACCGCCGCGTATTAGTGATTAAGCTCCGAGACGAATGACAATGGAGAGCCCCTCCCGGATGCGTCACGTGATATTACTTGTCGGATGTCGAGTTACACGGGCCTTGCACAGATCCCAATATTACACGTTAGCCCTGTGGGCATTCGGATGTCTCATGTTAGGGCTTTCTAATTGTGCGTTTGCAGTCTGTACGAAAGGCCATAGATACGCTTGTTTCAATTGACAATTTTGGTTTGCGCCACTGGTTGTGCAGTCCTCGGAAAATCGATGCCCGAAGTCAGAACGTCTAGAGTATTACTGGCTTCTTGCTTCAACCTCGGCCGTCTGGCATGTCGTACCATGGCGAAAAGGATCACAAGCCATGCATTCTCGTCAATGAACTAAATCTTCAAATGCCATAATTAATTGAAGCTGACGCTATATTCCGTGCTACTAGTCTCCGTACAGCCTTGCTCCTCCAAGGCCAAAGCTACACGCTCGCAATCTGTCCCGCCCGTGTTAGGCCACTCATCTAAATCATGGGGAAACATCATGAATCTCCTAAATCAATCCCATAACACCGAGCGCGATGCATCGTGGGCCCTTCCATCCCCTTGCCCGACTTTTAGTAGATAAACCAAAAAAAAAAAAAAAAAAAAAAAAACCCTCAAACGTGAAGACGATCTAGAGTCAACCCTAAACGCCGTCGCCCTGATTTGCCCGCCATTTAAATGCCAAACTTGAGGCCAGGGCCGCTGTGACATGAATATCGATAATTGCGAATTGGGATAGTTGTCCTGGAAAAAATAAAAGGGTTATGCGGAAACCAAATGCTGCCTTCGCCGTTGCTGCTGTATCCGCTCTCGCGGCCCCCGGCCGTGGCGTGGCATTCGAGCTTCCGCCTGCCCGAGCCATCACCCCACTTGCGCTCTTGCTTCGTCCTCGTGCCGATTCCGAGGCAGCCCCTGCACTACAAATCGACTAACGAGCGGCGTTATCGCGGCTGGGGTCGACGTCGTACATTTGGCGCGTGTCAGGTTCGCTCTCGGGATCCTCGCCATCCTCGTCTCCGCTGGTGAGATCCACGCCATCGGGGTAGCCATCCGACTGGTGAGGGTTAGCCTGGCGGCTCATGAATTCCTCCGATGACTCGTCCCCGTCATCGTCGTCCTCGGATGCCAAGTCGTCATCCCAGTCGCTCGAAGCGTCCGTGCTAAACGGCGGGAAGAAAATGGCAGGCGGCGGGAGTGGAACCGGTGCTAGGCGCTTGATGCGGCCTGACACATACTCTATCTCAATGGCCGGAGAGCCACTTCGCGATGATGACGTCGAAATCTGCGGAACGGGCGATGATGTCGACATGGTCGCCAAGCGGCTGATGATGCCGTCGGTTGTCTCGTCTGCGTTTGCTCGCCCAGCCGATGGGAGACGAGGTCTCAGCTCTTCCGTTGGGCGCTTGGTAGTCACGACCACCATGAAGTGGTCGTCAGGCAAGACGCCGCCCAGCCCACACGGCTCTAGAGGGCGGGCCTCGATATACTGCTGCTCGTTGGTCCAGGGCAGATCAAAATCTAACTCGCTCGAGTTGTCGTCCGCGGTTAGCTCGCGGGGCTTGTCGCTGCTGTCCACATCCATCTTCGCGCCGGAACTTGAGTCGTGGCCATCTCTCAACGGCCTGAAGCTCAGCGAAGATCCAGACTCGGACCGACGTGGGAGAGGACGCAACTGCGTAGGCGGCTCTTGGCGATCCTGCCCGCTAGACAGCATGTACGTCGCGGGCGACACATCTCCAGGATCTCCCGACAGATCGGTGCAGAATGGCGCACCGCTGTAGTAGATGATGGCTCCGTCGTTGCGTCGCTTCCTGCGAATAGAAGTTCCAGATCCGCTCAAGCCCCATCGCGATTCGCCCAGGTTGCTCTCCTCTACAGGACCAAAGGACGACAAGGTATCGTCCAGAGAGGTCTGCCCATCGGGCGACTCTTGCCGGGCAAAGAGCGGCTTGTAATGGAAACTAGCCGACGACCCCGAGATCTGCGGCCCAAACTTGGATACGTTCTTGCCTGAGCTGCCCGACTGGAACTCTTCTGTCAAGTCCCCCGTCTTCTGTCTCTTGCGCGAGCCGTCCTTGTTTAAACTGGTGGTGTCATCTGTATCCGGGCTTCTCTGGGAGTTGTCTCCAGAACTGTCGCTGGAAAACCTGGTGCCCTCGCTGCCGCCTCGCCAGCGAATCTTGCGCCCATCTGGCGACAGCTGAAACTTGGTGCTGATCCCCGACACAGCAGAGCGCACAAAACTCGGAGTGACGTTGATCATGTGCAACTGTGCCATGTTGCACAGTAGGTTCAGATAAACCCATCCCTCGGCGTCGGGGTGCACAGCTGGCGTGGTCTTTGTGGCGTCTGTCAAAAGATCGGGCGGGACAAGACCGAGGTGCCGAATATATTCCATGTTCTCGGACGGAACCTGGACACGATCGGGATCAAGATCCTTGGGGCGAGTAGGTCGCTGGTCTGGGGGCGGCGGCATATTCGACGGCGAGGTGTTTGTGCCAGAGGCGTTGCTGTTGCCGTTGCCACCAGACTCGGTCTGATCGTCGTTCGAATGGGGTGCCGATGCGTTGTCCCTCAACGTGCTCTTCTTTCCAGAGTTGCCAGACGGTTGTTCGAGGGGGAGAATCTTGGCCTCTCGGGTCGGCTCAGCAGCTGTTGCCAGAGTCGGCGCTTGGGGCACCTGTTGGCGACCTTGAGGCTGGCCTTCCGGAATGGCTGTGGCCAAGACACCGGTGCCTGCAGGTGGCGGTGATGGTTGGCTGCGGCGTGCAAATCGACCACCAATCTTGCCCGTGAAGAGCTGCTCCAGCCGCCGTACGACAAGCTTCTTCCTGTCCTTGTCCGTCATAGCCATATGTCGCGGGTACAGGCCATCGGGAATGTCGCGCAGGTAGCTTTCGACCTTCTGCTCCGAAGACTTGACCCGTGAGCTCATGTTATGCGGTCGGCCAAGGGACGTGCCGCAAGAATGCGCGCCAGTCGACATGGATGCATAGGCCGAGTCGACGGGCCGGACGTTGGAGCCCGAGGAAGACGATGCATGCTTGGAGGCGGATCCAGATGCCGAGTACATGTGGTCTCGGTTCGCGTGCTTCGATGATTTCTTTTGCTGCGAGGATGAGGCACCCGCAGAGTCTCCGAGGGTGGCGGCAAAATCGCGAAGAGTCGTTTCCAGCTCTCTCTTCTTGCGCTTCGGCAGACCGTGGATCTTGATCTCGAACAGCTGGTCTTTGCGCAGCATGTCCGGGCACTTTCGCTTGTATCGTTTCAGCTCCTCTTTCAGCTTTTGGATTTCCACCGTCAAGTCGTCGATGACGCTCCGATAGTCATCAGCACTGCTGCTCTGCGCGGTATTGAGTCTGTGAGGAAGCGCCAGGCGTTGATACGGATACGACTTGTCCTCATTGGACGAGTCGGACTCTTTCTGGAAGAATGGCGGATCAACTACAGAGATCCATTAGTCCTCGGTTGAGCTAAAGTAAACAGCAACTCCCAACAGGCCGACTTACCGTCTATGGCATTGTTGTCAAACGTTGCCGTCGGGTTCTCATTGGACTGGTTGAACCAGTTCTTGGGGTCGCTCTGGCCAGTTTCATGGCTATCGCCTGACGAATTGCGGCGCGGAGAGAGAGACGCCGTGTTGTTGTAGATGGCCGCCCCGGAGCCGGGACTGGCGCGGAGAGAGGCATCGCGGGCGAGCCGGTGGTGACGCAGTGTCACCGAATTGGCTGCGGAGGTTCGGCGTGGGAGAGGGTGGCCTGTCGGCGACAGAGGGGGCGGTTGCGTCCCGTGCGACATGATCCCTGGCGACGGCATCATGGTATCATGAAGGTCGCTTTTCTTCATAGAGCGTCTGGGTTCGGTTTGGCCGTACCCAGCATTTTCTTGACGCTGTGGACAAAACAGTCACTGTGTTGCGCGGCTGTGGTGTTTTATACGTGTATAAGGTCAAGGGTTCTGGCGGGTGACGTCGGCAGATGGAACCCTTCGCAAGCTGCGTATGCCCTGTAGAAGCATAAAGGGCGGTGTCAACGCACTGCAGAGCGGGAGGGGAGATATGTGGCTGGGAGAGAGGAGCGGGCACGAGGATCAGAGGGCTGTGATTGGTTGGAGTGCGACTTGGGATCGATCGATCGACTGCTTCAATTTCGCTGGAGGCTGTCTGTGATGAGCGAGGTTCGATTTCGCGTGGCTCGGGCGCGCAGGCTGTGATCGTCCGTGGGCCCTGCAATCTTGCTTGCCTCGAGTCGGAGCTGGCCGCTCTCTCGATGCCGTTTATTGCTCGATTTTGCGGCGCCGAGAATGGAACAGTGTTGCTTCGTGGTCGTCGACCCCGTCGATGGATGGTGCTCCTCCGATCGCTCGGTCAGTGTCATGCGTTGTCGACTGCAGAATTGACCGTCGTTGGCGTCCTCAGAAGGTCGCCGGCGAATTTATCTGTCCTTGACAGCGGCGGTTTGCGAGAAAGGAGCAGCGTCGAAAAGCGACTTCAGGCTTTGCCGTCGGGTTGCGGCAACGCCAGACGCTGTCGGGTGTTGCGCACGGCGGATTGTCGCTGCGCCTGGCCGCGACCTGCGTGCAGAATGCGTGGAGGAAGCGTGACCAAGACGCTCTAGTTCTGTTGGTCTGTTGCTCAGTGCGCGCCGGTATCAGAGCTGCGTCTGTTGGCCCAGAGTTGGACGATGAGAGAAGCAGAATGAGCCCGACGCATGGAAGAGGAGATTTGGCCAGCAAAGGGGGCAGGGTCTCGTCGCTCCGAAGCACGCCGCTAGAGCAGGAGGCGTCTTTGAATTAATCCGCACAGGCCTTGTTTGTGGGCGTGTGGGAGTGAATTTGCCTGGCTGATGTGATGAGCACCTGTGTCACCTGGGCCGGGCGTGTGCCACTCACACGAGATGCAGAGGCGAACCGATTTGTTGGAGTCGTGCGAAGGTAGTCCTCATTATCAGTCGTGGTTTCGAAAGGTCAGGTCGAGGACATCGAGGAGTTGGTAGAGGCCAACAAGGAAGACGCAGATGGTCTCCTACGGCCGGGGTGGCCGCCCTCGATCCTTCGTCCGCCTGCACATCGTGACACCAGGCCCCAGGGATGGCATCCAGCGATGCGAGGGTACCTATTACAGGCACTCGATGGCCCGGGGGTATCACGACTGCCAGCGGAGCAGCGATTTCCACGACCGGCGGGGGACTGGCGCGATCAGACAACATCATGGCAATCCAGCCAAACCAGCAGCCCAGATTTAGGGTCTGCAGCCAGCGCCACCCTGTGGAGTCGGGATAGTAACCATCCGCTGGCTGAGGGAGACCTGCGTCCCCATGACCCACGGCGGTGAATTTCCCCAGCTGGCCAGCTTGGTCTGGCTGTGCATTCGGCCCAAACATGAGGTTGGGTGGGATGACATCTCGTACCTTTGGCATTTTCGCGCAGCCAACTCGCAGTCTTAACGCGCTCAATCACATCATCAGAGGCTCCTGCCAAAATCATCACACGCCCACGGCGGCGTCGTCTCCCAACTTGAACTGCCCCCTGCGACAAGCTCCAAAGAAATCGTCTTGTCGGCCACTCACACGGCGTCCACGGCACGGCGCGGGGTCCCTGAGCCCGGCGCTGATCTTGCTTTTGCGCTGTCATCGAAGCCAGCCTGGCAAGGCTCGCAGCGACAAACACGCGTCGTCAGCATTGGGACACGTCGGATATCGTCGTGTGTTCTGGCGCAGTGCAGGCACGTTTCGTCGAGCGCGTCCTCTTGGCTGAATGGAACTGTTGCAGGGCTACGGGCTACGGAGTACGTGGTGCCTGGTCTAATCTAAGCGTAGGGGCTTTGTACCCGACTGTTGTCCTCGTTGTCGCATGGAAGGAGAAGATGCAACTATCCGCACTTGCCCCTTTGATCAGTTGTCAACTTGGTCCAAAGCAAAGACAAGACACCTGCAATGGCTTGTTGGATGACTCCCGCACGGCACCCCATTGGCTCGCGGGATGCGCTATGCTCCGCCTCGCCAACTCCCGTCCCGAAGCGACCAGTTGCGGAGCTGCATTGCCAAATCCATCAAGGCCTCGGCCCATGCCTCACGTCTCAGCAGTACCTTGTCCCAGTCAAAGAGAAGGCCGCAATACCACCCTCGCGTTCAGGCCCAGCGATGCCACGACGAATCCTCGATGCTCAGGCGCAGGTGGACGTGCGTGGTCCCACGGATGCCCAATCAGTCAGCGCTCAGAGGTTCCCGCCCATTTTTTGCGGCGGCAACGGCAGCTGGCTGAACCCCAAAACGCATATGCACATACGGAGAACGGAGGCACACCTCGCTGATCGTTTCCGCAATGTGCCACCGCTGACGTAGCGGCTGTCAAGGTCCCCAGGGTCCTCGCTCCTCACGGGTCCTCAAGAGGGTCGGTCCTCCCGCGCCGTTGGCGCACCCCAACGCTGCTTCTTCGGTTCTTCCTCGAGCTTCGCTGGCATTCTGCGACTCGAAATAAACGCACGCATAGGCGGGCCCTCCGTCCGTCCGGGCACCTCTCTGTTCAGCACCGTTGAGCGGCCGTCCGCCAGCACAGGGACCGGCCAGGGCTGGCGTGAAGTCGTCATTCACGGCCCCACATCCGGCGCGCCAACGTGCTGCGGCCCGGAGATCCGGGCTGGCTTTCCACGTCTCAAATCACAGCGCCATCGCAAACAGAACGGTCGCTGCAAATCTCGCGTGAGTGTCAAAGTACCGTCCTTGTCGGCATCTGCGATTGTCTGGACACTGCAGCTCAGGTGCAGCACCACGGCCAACCACAACGTCGTCGGGTCTCGTGATTGGCACTTTCCCGTTGGACAACCATCTGCCTGCCTCTCCCGATCTCCGTCAGCCGCGTCGACAGCCCAAATCGTGGGGTAATGCTTGACATGTTCACTGCCATGTGGGTAATCAAACCCGATATGCACCTTGATATCATCTCCGATTCGTAGGGGCCAATGATACCCAGCACCTTCCATCTTTTTGAAACCTCCTTCTCCTGGGATTCGATTCGCGCCCCTTTCTCACGGTCCCCTCCTCTCAGGGGAACCAGCCAAGGACCCCGTTTGTCAGCAGTCGCCAATGCCGGCGGCACTCTTGGTCACGCACGAATACCCTGCCTATCACAAGTCTCGGCTCGGCAGCGCCCACATCAACTTTGCTTCGTTGAGGCTCCCTCGGATCTGCCCTCCGGTTAGACACCCGCCTGGACCCACCCGCCGTGTGAGTCTTGACTTTAACCGCCCCTTTCCCCGGACCTTCCAAAATCGGCCGTCCTTCGGAGCCAGGCGGTCTGGCAGTTTGGTGAAGGCGAAACAGAAGCTAGGGGCTAGAGCGTAATATGTGGGAATTTCTGTTTGTTCCGGGGTTGATGCCGACCGTGAGCATTGGTAGCACCTTGTGTTCCTCGGCTCCATGCCACCCGTGAACGACCCTGGACAATCAGGGGGTCTGCAGTCCCTCCCTTCTGGTGTGCGAGGGTTCCAACCTTGTATTTCCCCATATTTCCCTTGTTCCTTGCAGTTCCTCGCCATTCCTGCCGTTCCTCTCTATCACCCCGAGTTACACTGAGATTCTACGAGTATAAAGGTATCATGGAATGCCCCTCAGAACGCGATTTCTGGTTGACTACCTTAGAGTACATTATATCCCCTGCAAGGTACAAAGCCGGGCGCCTTGGCACACCAGAAGAGAGGTATTACGAAGCACCCTCTTGAAAGCATTGGCTTGGGTACCTTTTCATTTATACAGTCATTTATACGGAGTACTTCCGAAACGTAAATGCCCTGCTACAAGTAACTACCCATGGATATCTGCCACGTCATAGCCATTCAAAAGTCTTAATCCGTTTTGTTATCTGTATTTCATGCTGTCTATTCGCTATGCCCATATACCTGTTGCTTTGTTCATCACCTAGTCTATTACCCATCTCATGTCTCGTGTCTGCCCAGTTTTGTGTCCTCGTCTAGCACCTCAACTCCACTGCTCGTCATCATCACTCCCGTAACACATTCGCTGCCTTACTCGGCACCCCGCTTAAGGTCCTTGGCAAGCAGCGACTGGCCCGTCATCTCCTCGGGTTGAGGCAGGCCCATGGCCGCCAGAATGGTCGGCGCAACGTCTCCCAGCACACCGTCCCGGGTCTTGAGGCTCCAGCCCTCGGGGCCGTTGGCCATGATAAAAGGTACCTTGTTGGTGGTGTGGCTGGTCTTGGGCTTACCGTCGGCAAACTTCATCTCCTCGGCGTTGCCATGGTCGGACGTGATGAACAGGATGTATCCCTCCTTCTTGCAGGCCTCCAGAATCTTACCAATGCCCTTGTCGGTGGCCTCGCAACCGACAATGGCAGCCTCGTAGACACCAGTGTGGCCAACCATGTCCGGGGGAGCAAAGTTGTTCATGACAAATGGGAAGCGCTGCTCAGCAAGGCGCTTGCAGACCTGGTCGGCGACGCCGTCGGCAGACATCTCGGGGGCCTTGTCGTAGGTCGCGACAGACTTGTTGGAAGGAACAAGGTCCTGGTCCTGGTCGCGCGTCTCCAGGGGGAACACCTTTTCGACACCACCGTTGAAGAAGAAGGTGACGTGGGCATACTTCTCGGTCTCGGCGACATGAACCTGCTCCACATTCTGCCTGCCGAGCCACTCGGCCAGCACGTTGTCCATGCGCTGCGGCTCAAAGGCGACCTCGAAGGGGTAGTCGGTCTTGTACGTGGTCATGGTGACGAGCTTGCTGATCTTGGGGTAGGTGAAGTCGGGAAGAACAGAGCGGTCGACGTCGCCGAGGAGCTGGGTGATCTGTCGGACACGGTCCGATCGGTAGTTGAAGAAGAAGACGGTGTCGCCATCTGCAGAGACGAGTTAGCACGGCCAGCCCGGGTACCGAGATGTACGTACCCTTGATTCTGCCCTCATCGCCGCCAACGATGATGGGGGTCAGGAACTCGTCCTTGTCCTTGTCGCCACCGCGCTCATATCGGGCCTTGACGGTGGCGACGGGGTCGTCGCTGGCCTCGCCCTTGCCGTGGCAAAGGCCGTTCAGGGCAACCTCGACACGCTCCCAGCGCTTGTCACGGTCCATGGCGTAGTATCGGCCAACCACGGTGGCAATCTGACCAACTCCAACCTCCTTCAGGTGGTCGACGAGCTCCTGCATGTAGCGTGCGCCAGACTTGGGGTCCGTGTCACGGCCGTCGCCGAAGAAGTGGATGAAGACCTTGGGAACGCCGTACTCCGCGGCCGCCTTGAGAAGGGCATACAGGTGCGTCTGCTTGGAGTGCTATGCACGTTGTCAGCGCTATCCGATATGGTTTCTGCATGAGCGAGATGAAGCATACCACACCGCCGTCGGAGACGAGGCCGCAGAGATGAAGCCGGCCATTGCCCTTGGCAGCGCCCTGGAAAGTCTCCTTGACGACCTTGTTGTTGCTGAACTCGCCCTTTTTGATGGTCTGGTCGATGCGGACAACATCCTGCCAGACGACCCGGCCGGCGCCAATATTCAAGTGGCCGACTTCCGAGTTGCCCATCAAGCCCTCGGGCAATCCAACGGCCAGCGACGAGGCATCGAGCTCGGTAAAACCATCGGGGTTTCTGGACAGCTCGTCCATGACGGGCGTCTTGCCGGCGGCAATGGCATCGCCATCCTTGGGGCTCTGCTCGGAGGGAATGCCCCAGCCATCAATGACGACTGTGGGAGCGCAAGAGCAAGAGAATTAGCCACCCGAGCTCGAGATAGACCAGGACGAAGCAGAAGACGAGGACATAGTCGGGGCGCTTGGAGGGCGCCTCGCCGGCTTGCTCCTTGGATGACGTCGCTGTCGCCTGCGCGCGGCGGGGGAAGAGACGAGGAGAGGGAGTGGAAGGGAGGAGGGCTTGTGCATGTCGATTCTCGTGATGGTCGCGGGGCAGCGGCCGGGGCGAGCCTGGGGAGGACGTACTGAGGCAGGCGTTCTGCTCGGTCTTGGACATGGCGAAGGATGTGCGAGGCTTCAGGGCAAGATCGAGGGCGGGTTTGAGGCTAGGGATAACGGGAAAAGGGCTAATTGGCGTGGTGATGGAGGAGAGAGGTGCGTGATTTGATGCGGCGAGACGGCTTCGGGGCATCGGAAACTTGGTGGGGTGGTGTTGACTTGACTTCGATGTCATAGGCCGATGACAGACTGAAATGTCGACATCAAAACCGCACTGTGCCGGTCGCACGGAAGAGGCTGTTGCGCCACAGTCCGTCCGACTCGATAAGCCGGAAGCAGCTTGAGCTCGCTGAGAGCCGCCCGCTGCATCTCCATCGCCATCGTCCAGCGCCGCGAGCAGCCAACTCCCCGCCGACAGCCACAATGGCAGCCCAACAGCAGCACCCCCTCGCCCTCCCCAACACCCTCTCCCCCGACGACCTCGACACCCTCTCCGAGCTCTCCATCGTCCTCGCCAAGGTCCGCGCGGGGATCCAGTCGTCCGCGGGCATCACCGGCACCACCCCCGGCGGCGTCGTGCCCAACGCCCACGACCAGCCGCTCTCCTTCAAGGACGTGCCCGGCGCCACCGACGGCCTCAAGCACAAGCTGCAGCACGCCAGGGCCCAGGTCCGCGCGCTGCCCGACATGGACCGCTCCGTCGCGGAGCAGGAGCGTGAGATCCGGGAGATCGTGGAGCGTATCGAGCGGCAGCGCGCCTTGCTCGAGCGCCTGCGCGAGGGGGACGTCAGGTTCGGCAAGGATGAGGGCGCCACACGCGATGTCAAGATGGAAACGTGAACAAGGTCGTTGCTTCTGGCGTTGGAATCAAGGGAGCGTTGCAAAACTGGCGTCAAGGGAGGTATTTCACGACCATTGGCATCACCTGGCTATGCTCTACAAGTTCTACTCGACGACACAAAACACGGACGGATTCAAACTGCAGCTACCGTCGCGGTATCCCAACCTTCTCCAGAGTCTCGCCCACACTCGCACCGGGTTGGCCCGGCACAACCCTTGTCCATATCTCATCATCCAGCACCTGGGCGTCAGAGAGCGTCGTCCAGTTCGGGCTATGTCCGGCCTTGAGCCACTTGAAGTCGTCCACCTGGTCCCACTGGTTCTCCGTCGCCGAGTCCGTCTCCGTCATCTACCCTCGGGTTAGCACCTGACGAGTCGACGATGAATGCGATGAAAGAGAGGGGGGCATACATAGCACTTGGGGAGCGGCGCAAAGCGCATACCCGTACAGTCCTCGATGATAGGGTGGCTGCTGCAGTGCAGGTAAATGTCGACATTCTTGCACTCGTGGATCCGAACCTGGCGCGCCGCCACCACCAGAATGCTGTCCGATATGCCGGTGATGTGGACGGGCCCGCTCACGCGGCCGGCGACGATGAGGCTGTTGCTGATGTCCTTGAGCGCGAGGCCGGGAAATGGCTTCCCCTGTGCGGTCGGGACGGACATGTCCACGATGCAGTCGCGCAGGTCCGTCAGGCTGCCCGACGAAGTGGCACGCGCGGCTGACGAGGGGAGGATGATGTGCAGGCCGGCTTGGTTTGAGATGCCAATGTTCTTGGCCATGGAGAAGCTGGGCTTGCGGATGCCCGACGGGCCGGGCTTGGACATCTCCTCGTTGTAATCCCTAGTGGTCGAGGTCTTGGGCAGATCGCTCAACGTGTCGTCGCTCTCGGCTGGTTCCTTGCGCGGTTCCGCACGGGGGGGCATGTGCAGATTCCGCGCAAAGCTCCCCGGATTCAGTCGCGGGTCGTTCTCCGGGGCTCCCATGTCGACGTGGACACCTCCCGTGCCGGCGCGCTTGAACTGGAAGCGTGTCTTGGGCGTGACCCTCGCAACCGTCTCATTGAGCTTGTCCTGTAGGCCCCGGACAGTCTACGCGCGAGAAACAATAGACATTGGTTAGAGATACAGCTTTGGATGAAACTGCGTGTCTGTCGACGAACCTCGGAATACTGTCTCCGGTCATACGACGGCGTGTAGTCGGCGGCATCGGCGACTTCGTTCTGCAGCTTGGTGATGCCGGCGAGGACGTGGTCGATGGCTTCCTGGCGCTCTCCCGCGACGGCAGAGACGGACTCCAGCTGGCTTATCTGGTCCTGGAGGACTGTAGGATGCGCATCGCGTTAGCTGCTGCTATCCCGCTGAGAGTGACGTGCCAAGGTGAGCGGCGTGGCGAGCCTACCCGCGACGCTGTCCTGGAAGTGCCGGTAGAAACGCTGCTTGGGATCCATGGTGGCTGGTGCTGTATGCGACGCCGTCGACGATGGACCAAGGTGATGGCCTAATATACACGCCCTCCTTTGGCTACGCACGAGGCAGAAGCGAAACAACACAAACACCTCGAGGCGCGATCCCTCTCGAAGACGTCCCACTCCGAAGGCGGCTGCCTCTGGTGATGTCAGAGGGTAGTTAGGCAGGTAATCCTCAGACGGACTCGCGGATCCTCGGTCCTCCTGATGCCTGCCGAGCCGCTGCTGTCAGTGCAGGCAGGAATGAAGAGCCGTGGACAGAACAAGATACTGCTCGCGGCACACGTGTAGACCGTCGTGGTCAGGTGAGCTTTCTCTCGTCGTGGCTGTTGGTCGGCATAAGACCCCACACGGTTCGACGGCAGCTGCTGCCGCTGCAGCCATTTCCACATGCCACAAAGAGGGGTTGCGCGATCACACTGGCCATGCGGGTCTCTCCCGCGACACCCATTTCGGCGTCATGTAAGACGTCATTGGCGCCATCTCCACCACCTCATCGTGGGCTCTGTTTATAAGTGAACCATCACGGGAACCGTCACATCATGGCAGTGAGTTGCTTGTTGAACCAAAGTTGTTAATTTTCGCCCGGGCATTCCTCTCAGTGAAACGACCTCATTCGCCCATTCCCAGCCGACCTCTTTCCCCCATTCGACAGCGGCGGGATAAGGGGCAGCGGGAACGGCTTCTTCTGCGGCAGCTCCATGTTCACCGCCCGCCACATCTCCCACACTGTTGCCCTCCTCGCCGGCAGCATGCTGTACTGCAGGCTGTATAAGTTCTTCCTGTTGATTGGCGGGACAAACTGGCCGGTCAACAGGCACAGCAGTACACGAGGGGATAGGTAGTGTTTTCGGATGCGATGGGCCATCTGCGAGTACTGGTGGAACATGGCGCTGAACGTTAACGGGATTGACTGAGGAAAGAATCAGCACGGCGACGAGACCAGACGCAACATGCAGCACCAACCTTGAGGTAAATGATGGACGTCGGGGGCTCATTAGACATATTGCTGTTGGAAGCTCTACAATCGTGGGTATCTCGAAGTTCAAAGCGAATGCCACCTGTCCATGTCAGCCACCGATGCCACCGGATAATTGCAGTGTCAAGGTTCACTTACCGGGCAGTCGGCTGGGGTCCTTGACCCTCAGCATGAGGGCAAATAGTGGAAAGTGGTTCAAGCAAGAAAGCAAAGTGTCAAAGCCAGCCTTCATGGAGATGATTATCATCCTGGCGACGGCAAAGTTGAGGTAAAACACAACCACCGTGGGTAGCAGGAAAAAGAGCAGCGTGAAGAGGATCGTGCCGACGAGCAGCTGGTCCAGGTCGTAGTCGCAGGAGTCGATACGGTTGCGGAGGACATTGTGTTTCTTGCCGCGGAAGAGGTGGAACAGGGATTGCAGTATCGTGAGCTGCCAGTGGTAGATGCGGGCCGACGCCAGGTAGAACGAGTAGATGTGCATGGTCAAGACTGAGAGCAGATCCGAGAACACGGCAAGGGGCATGCTGGCGCCGGCAAATGACGAAAACCCTATGACCCACACAAGCTGCCGCAGCGCAGGATTCAGCGTATCGATGCAGCCTACCAAACGTCAGCTTGGCCCAGCATCCAAGGCGTTGCGACTTACTCGACCAATAATCGATAACCCAAAGAAACAAGTCTCCCAAGAACGACGCCAGCTCACCATTGAGCTTCAGACCGGCTGGCCATCCCATCAGCCACGAGATGCTGCTCTGAAGCGCCTCCACCGTATACGTCCTTAGAAGACCCCCGATCTGCGCTGCCACCCAGTCGGCATGCTCGATGATGTACGAGCCCACCGCCATGCCGATAATGACATCGTTCGCGACGAGCCACAGGCTGTTGTAGAAGCGGATGTAGTCCGGATGGCTGGTGGTGACGCTGGCCCAGTTCATCTTGCGCTGCCGCAATGTCGAGTACTGCATCGGCCAATAGCAAAACTGCTGGAGGCGAATCTCAATCTGCTGAGCAGTTGCCGATATGTCCTTGAGGGCCGCGCCGCCAGGCTTGGCCCGAAACTCCAACATGATGAGGAGCACCTCGGCGATCATCCGGTGGCCCAGCAGGAACAGGCAAAAGGCCCGTCGTATGACAGGAAACAGATACAGGGTAAAGACGGCCCACATTTGCCGCAAGACGTAATTCCTCATCGTCGTGGCGGACTCAACAACCCTTTCCGAGACGCTGAGGCTGCGCTTTGGCCGCGGGCCGAGCCGTCCAACATTCTTCTGCAGCGTCTGGTCCAGCTCCCAGGACCAGTTGACTTGATTGACAATCTTGGGCAGCGCCCTGTCCCTGGCGGACGGCACTCGGTTGGTGATCGTATGCAGCTTGAGCTTCTCGACCAGTTTGCGACGCACTTCTTTGGCCTTTCTCTCTTGCTTTTCTACCTCGCCTTCCGGGCCGTCGATTTTGGCATCCTCCACCGTGGGACCTTTATCCCCGAGGGCCAAGGCTATCGGATCGAGAGAGATGTACTGCATACGCTTAGGCTGCGGCCTGTCGTAGAGGATAAGCTGGATGCTCGACGCCTTGGCACAGGTGATTGTTGGCCGTTTCGAGGACGACGACGTCGTCGCGCGGACCCAGGAGGGGTCTGCCGCGTCCGGGTTTTGCGCATTCGAGATGCCCAAGACATGCATCGAGGAATGGCCGCAGACATCGTATATGCGACCGGGGCTGTGTGGGCAGGAGCGGAAGAATGTACCCAGCTTGAGGTGGAACTCGACATCTCGGGCCTTGGACTTGTCAACATTGGCCTGTCTAGTGTCCGGGGGTTCGCCGACTTACATGGACGTCGTCTAGGACGGCCACGACAAACACGTCCAAGGTTGAGTTTCTCCATCCCACCACCACGCCTGGTCGATCCGACTTGCAGGCGTCCGTCGGCCAGAACACTCGCATCAAGCCATCATGTTCTACCATGACAGACGGCGTTTATCGATCCGGATTACTCGTATTCAGAAGGAACCGCGTCGTCTCAGCTGTTCTCGTGCAGAGACACCCGTCCCGGGGGTCCGCGGATGCTGCAGCGTCTTCGTCAGCACCATGCACCACAGCAAGTTCCTTCGCTCGTGTATGCATACCAGATGTGTTTCCTTCCCCGCGAGAAATAGGATCGGGACGAATACCGTGAGGAACAGAGCAGTCAAGCCGACGACGCCCCTGGCAGCGCGTATCTAGCAAGGGGAGAGAATTAGCTGCCGTAGCAGTCAGTGTCCGCGAAGGGGCACGCGAACTCACCACGACTCCGTGTTCCGCAGCAAAGATGGCGAGCTCATAGAGGCGAGTGACGAGGTCCCAGCGGGCAGTGATGTAACCAGCCACAAAGATGCCGAGCGTGAGGATGGAAAACGGGTGCATAGAGCGTTACGTCGGTGGGCAGTGCATGCCGTGGGACACGCCGCGCGGTTCTGTTGCGATGAGGTGGCTTGGAGGCGGGGGCAAACGGGACACAATGTCAATCAATGGGTTCGGATCTCGAATCTGGGACGTGGACTAGATGTTTG
Organism: Tolypocladium guangdongense; assembly: GCA_022114105.1. Classification (NCBI taxonomy): domain Eukaryota; kingdom Fungi; phylum Ascomycota; class Sordariomycetes; order Hypocreales; family Ophiocordycipitaceae; genus Tolypocladium; species Tolypocladium guangdongense. The sequence continues at coordinate 1,430,047 of NRQP01000001.1, read as the reverse complement.
ACTCTGATCGCGCGTATGTATCCGCCGTGGGTCGTAGGGAGGCAGGAATCGCCGTCGAAGCTGAAAGGAGGCGCGCGCAGGGCCAAGGATTCGCCGGAGGGTCGAACGGAAGCTGCTGCCGAGGAGACCGGAGAGTCAATTGCGCAGAGCTAGAATCGTCGGTTCCTGGTCCGAAGCGCGATCGTGGGAGCTCAAGCTGTGGAGCGCCATCCCAACTTGAAGAGCCAAGCCTGGTGGGGCATCGCTCCCTGCGAATCACGTGGCCTCCCTTACCAAACGTCGGCCAGACACCAACATCACGGTTGGGGATTGACTGTGAAGCAGCCAAAGAGTTGCTCTGCCAGCGGAGAAGTATAATCTATGCAATTATGACCGAGGGAAACACACGTTGCAGCAGTGTGGCGAATCTATATCCCATCCCAAAACGCCGTAACATCAGGAACTCTCGAACACGCACGCCTCTCCACTAGCCAAGTGCGCTATTCTGCGAGGTTGGTCAGTTTATGAATGGGATGCCTCGATTTTTGAGCAATCTCAGACTCGCTTTTAGGTGCCGTCAGTCTCGCATCGTTTTCCTTGTTGTCCTCACGAGCCTCGTCGAGGAGCTTGTCAATGCCCCTGTCCTTCAGCGCACCCTAGGAACAGTGTCAGCGCCGTGCTCCATGGGGCGTCGATGTCGGCGTCTCTTACATGAAGGCACTTTTGGTATTCCTTGAAGAGAGGAGCACATTCTTTGTTGTCCTTTTCGGCTCCTCGGAGGTACTCTAGACTGATGTTAGCGACGTTACGGACAGGTGGCGACGGATGCCCTCACTCTCGCTGTACCACTTGAGGAAGCACGTGTCGTAGCGCCTGTCGCCTCGTCAGTGATCCATGTCTATACAAAATGGAGCCGATGCTTACTCCTTGACTTCATTACACTCTGGTGCAAGGGACGCCGACATGGTGACGGAATGGAGTGATGCGGAAGATGCAAGTGTCGATTTAATAGACCTTGGCGCAAGCCGTCTGCGAAGAGGCTGGACCCAGATCCCCAGCGCCAAGACCGCTGGAGCCCAGTGCCCACTATCGCTTCGAGCGATCCGTTGATGAATGCCAGCAATAACAACAGACTCGAGGACAATGGTATTATGCTGCAATTTAAACAAGCTCCAAACAACTGAGAGTATTGCCTCTTGCAGTTTCAATCTCACATTGGTGTTTTGCGCATCCCGACAAGGTGCTGCCTCAAGTACCAGTACGCCGCACTTGTGCGGCAGCTGTCTTTGTCATCATCGTGATTGGCTACCGCTGGGACTTGCGCACAGGGATCTGCGCGGTTCAGCTGCCGACATACGAGTACATGAAGCTTTGCGCAGCTGACGACATTTGGCGCGTCAAGCTACGTCAAGACGCGGTGATCGACCACTGGCAGCTTGTCGCAATTTCTCCTTGGGAATGATCACGACCTTCTCGAATCGCAAGCCCGTGGAATCCCACGCGCCGATGTCTGTTCTGTAGAGGACACTGTCACGATGGCACCTTCGACCAAGAAGCTGGAGCAAGCCCTCATTGAAGGCACCTCCGAGGTCTTCAGCGCACAACCATATGGGACATCTGTGAACAAGGTCCGCCGGCACGTCGAAGAGAAGCTTGGCCTCGAGGAAGGCTTCTTCGCCAGCGGCAATTGGAAGCAGAAGAGCAAGGCGTTGATCAAGGAATATGTGGTGAGTCCTGCCGCAGACAAGCCAGCCGACACAACCCCCCCTCCCTCGGCTGACAACTGTCACCAGGACAAACTGCTCGATGGTTGGAAGCCCGAATCCGAGGAGCCTGATTCTAAGAATGGCGTAAAGCGACAGTCATCCGAAATCGAATCCCCCGAGCCCAAGCGGCGGAAGCGCGCCTCTGAGGCAAATAAGCCTGTCAAGAAAGAAGAAGAATCAGACGTAAGCGAGTCGGAACAGAAGCCAAAAATAAAGAAAGATGCGGGGCGTGGCACCTTTTTGGGAATTGACATGGACAAGCTCAACAGCCCCTCCCCGGAACAGAAGCCGAAGGTGAAGAACTCCGCGCGTGGCAGGGCCAGAATCGATCCAGACAAGTTCAACAGCCCCTCACCCGACAGGAAGCGCAAGCGCAATGTAAAAGAGGAGTCGGAAGAAGAGATCAAGGACATAAGACGCAGCGAATCAGGCGATGAAGAGGCGCCGGTTACTGTGGTCAAGACTCGCGTCGACTCCAGTGACGAGGAGAAGCCCTCTGTCAAGAAACAGGTCGACTCGGACGACGACGCAAAGTCCTCTATTAAGGTTGAAGAGACCAAACCCGCCGTCGACGACGAAGAGGAGTATTCCGACGTAATCGACGAGCCCCCACAGCCCAAGCGCAAGAAGAAGACGATAGCAGACAAAAAGGGCTCGTCTTCAAAATCGTCAAAGGCTGACTCCAAAAAGGCTCCCGTCTCGGCCACAGCCTCAAACGATCCCAACGAAGCCGAAATCAAGAAGCTCCAGTCGCATCTTGTTAAGTGCGGCATCCGCAAGCTGTGGCACATGGAACTAAAAAAGCACGGCGACGACGCACGTGCCAAGATACGGCATCTCAAGAAGATGCTTGCCGACGTCGGCATGGATGGACGCTTCTCCGAGGCCAAGGCCCGTGAGATCAGGGAGACGCGAGAGCTCATGGCAGAGACGGAGGCGGCACAGGAGATGAACCGCCTGTGGGGCATGAGCGGTGGCGGCAGGGCGAGTCGAAGTAAGAGCAAGACGGTGAAAGCAGAGGAGAGCGAGGAGAGCGGTGCAGGTGACGTCAAGAAGGACGACGACGACGACGACACCGACACCGACGGGGAGGGCACTACTTTTGCTGCGAGAAGGCGTCGGGCCCAGGCCGACTTGGCGTTTTTGGGCGATGACAGCGATTCGGACTAGGACGACCAAGAGTGCGCTACTAATAGTGGTGTGGGCGCATTGATACCTTTCGGCCGCCGTTGTAATGGACTAGGGAGGCAGGGTTGGCGATGCTTGTTTCAAGGATGAATTGTTACGGCTGAAGGCTGTGCTTTGGCTGGCAGGCTCCTAGAACAGGAGAAAGAAGAAGCGAAGGGTATTATACAGGACAGTATACGATACCTAGTCTGCCCAAGCCCTGTACACAATCCTGGCGCCGTACGTCTCCCCCTTCTTCAACACCGTCATGCACCTCCACTCAGGTACGTTGCACGCATTCACGAACCTTCCAGGCTCGCAGCAGAATCCGCTGCGCGAGCCCCTGGCTGGCGCGGTCCCAACGGCTGGCACGTCCGTGAAGTGGCCTGTGTAGAACTGGAACGAAGGCTCCGTGCTGAGCACCTCCAGGTGTATCCCGGTCTTGGGGTGGTGAGCGGAGAGGTCGCAGACGAGCGGCTGGGAGCGGGTGTCGATGGGGACGGAGGACGGGTCGGTAGTGACGGTGAAGCAGTTGTCCACGTTGGGCTCTGAGGCCGTCAGGGTGAAGGGCTTGGTTGTGTCGATGGTCGGGTGTGGGATGGGAGCGCCGGTTGGGATGGAGTTGGCGTCGAAGGGGAGCTGGCTCCTGGTGGCGAGCGTGACGGTTGTGCCATCGATGGTGGCATCGCCGGAGAGGTTGAAGTAGGAGTGGTTCGTCATATTGATGATGGTCTCGTCGGCACCGCCCACCAGCTCGGCCTCGTACTCGATGCCCAGGACGCTGGCCTCCTTGCCATCTACATCCTGTGTGCCAGCTGTGTAGGTGACTTTTGCCTCCACCGTCCCCGGGAACCCTTCATCACCATGCTCGCTGACGAGCGTGAAAGTAACGCTCTCCCCGGCCTTGAGGCCCTCGACCCCAGGGATCTGCTTGATGCCCACGGGCGTCGGGCCGTTCCAGATGCGCTTCCCCCAGCCGACGGCGCCGCCGTGTAGGCTGTTGGGGCCGTTGTTTGCCGCGAGGGGGTACGCCTTGCCGTTGAGACTGTTGATGTTGGCGTCCTTGATGCGGTTGGCGACGCGGCCGATGGTCTCCCCGAAGAAGGGCCTGTTGTGCTTGACGTATTGGTCCTGGGTCGGGAAGCCGAGGACGATGTTTGTGCCTTTGACCTTGACGGATTGGATGATGGCCCCGAGGGGCAGAAAGGCAAAGGGAGCGTGGCTCATGGCTGAAGTCAATATGGGATATGCCCTCCAACTTCCAAGTGGATGGCCGGTGATGGCACGAGTGGCACAGAATGACGATAAGATCCTAAGATCAAGAGCAAACGAGGAATATCCAAGAAATTCGACGGATGAGGATGTCACGTCTTCAAACATGACATCTAAGGCGTGGCGAAGACGACTTCAGGCTATTATTAGATAATATCGTCAGTTGCATGTGGGGAGCATCAACTAGTCCAGTAAGGTGCAGCTCAATTGGAGCGCTTGCAGCACGGAGGGAAAAGACGCGGGGGAGTCAATGAGGCGGGGTACCTTGCTTCTACGAAGTACGAATACGATGGGTCAGAATGCTCGTGCTCCGTTTTCTGGTCAGCATGGACGAAAGGCGGTTCGGAAGCTGGATATCTGTACGGAGTACGGAGTAGTTGAGGCAGAAAAACCAGAAGTGGCGTTGTCATCGCCGTTGTTGCCCTGACGGAACGATCAGATACAATGTGCGATTGCTTAACGTGATCTACGGGGGCCGCGTAATTGATTCTCATTTAGCCTATCCGGCAGTCTCAGGCGACTGCAACATCGTTTGTCGGAACGCCAGATGCTCTCACGCATATCATCAGCACGAATCCATGCGAATACAATGCCACAAGATGGGAATTCAACAACACCTGGAGACACCACATCTGTCCCCATCCTTTCTGCGCTTCACCGTGATTTCTACAACTTGGAGACCACGCAGCCCTCTGGCACGTAGTCGCCTGCGTCGCTATGCTTGGGTGGGGCCAATTCCCGCAATTCCTTGTCTCACATCATGGTATTGTTCCTGGTGTCATTAAATTCAGTTATGTTCCATCGTGGGGTTCTGGACTGCGAGTCATAACCGATCGCCTGCTACACACTGTACGAGCCCAACACTCGACAGCGAGATTATCGAAACATTAGGGACCTACGATGCGGCCTTTCGCTCATGGACTCGCGAGTGCAAGAAATCTCCTGCACTCGCACCTGCTGAACTTGCATGGGCATGGGCTGGTATTAGCCTAAACCCCGGCACTTTTCATATATTTGCCGCCATCATGCAGCACCGCCTCTTTGCTAGTTGCACAACTCGCTCCTAGAAAGTTGGATCTATGGCTGCCACTGCTTGTTTGCAAAATTTAGGCGCAGGATGCATGCAGCGTAGGTATTCCAGCATTGCATATGTTAATGTGCTTCTGTCCCTGCTCCTCCGCTTCGGTTGTAGGCATCTTCGTCAACGAAGACTGCTCGGGGACGCCATACTGCAGAACGAGAGTATTGCCTGTTGGAACAACTCGAATTTTCAGAGCTTGATGGGCCGGAAAACTGGAGCTGTGACAGGAGTTGTGGCTACAGTGCTGGGCCCAGCTTCATAAATACGTCAACAGTTGTGTATGCATTGAGAGCACAACACTGTGCCGTCTAGTTCCCTCGGCTCTATTGTCGCGTTACACACATAGAACGCAGCATTGAGAGAACGACGGCGATTCCTCATCCAATTATAGGAAGTTGGTGGATCGCAGAAAGCCAATCGGACTGCCTGTGGCGCTGTTCCGTGCCGCCACAATAGTCAAGGCTCCCGGGGCCTGTGGTGTGCGGTCCTGCATCTGCCCCAAGCGTTTTCTAGCAAGCTGTACTCCGCAGAACTTGCTTGTCATGCAGGTGACAGAAAAGGCGGCCGGTCTGCCATGCCAACGCAGTGGGGAGAGCGGCCGTCCTTTCTCTCGCCCCCTTGACTGTGCAGCTACTCGTATTTAGTTGGCTGCCTCTTTTCCATCCTCCAACTCCTCGACTCCTCTACTCCTCCTCGACTCGACTCGCCGTGCTCGTCCTCACCCCACCATTAGGAGTTACAAGGTCGTCGACAGTTGTGTCAACCACCCCCGATGACTTCACCAAACAGGGACCCTTCCACTGCAAGCATCGTGGCGCTTCCAAAGTTGGCTATTCACGTTCCCAAAATCATGAAACTCCGGAAAAAACTTGACTACGGCGATGACCACTCGGCTCGCTGCAATGCGTTCTACGACGACATACGGATGTTCAGGAAGACGTTTGAGACAAAGGGCGGCGTTCCAGGGTACACGTTGTATCAATGGAAATCTCATGACCACCGTGTTGGACTCACTGCAATGGCCCTCGAGTACCTCGAGGTTCGTGGAAGCGGCCCCAAGTTCTGGCCAGACGACAAAGCATCACGCTTTTATAACAAGCTGCAATATTCCACACATTGTGAATAGTAAGTATTGCTGCACCATCTTGCGAGTCTCTCACAATTAACCGCAAGCACATCAGCATCAAGCAGCAGATCCAGCAGCTCCTCTGGCGTTTAAATCTCCAGCAACACCAAACCGACAAGTACAAGCAAAAGCAAAAGAGAACTTCCCAAGACAAAATGAGAAAGCACAGGGAGAAGGCGTCGGGTAACGACGCGCCGATCGGCTCCACCTCGTCCAACGCCAATGCTTCGATGGTTTTGTCGAACAGCCGCCGCTCTCCGCCACCGCAAACTGATATCGCTGAACCCTGTATAAGAGCTATTCCTTTGCACGCTGTGTGTAGTGAGTCCGCAGCTTCCGCGGCTCCTTTGCCTCGCATGCAGTTTGAGCCGACCGTAGATGGTCAGACATCCGACGCGAATGCATCTCAAGGGCAACACGAGGATCATTCCGACTCTGGAGTAACGGGGGTGAGTCTTCTCTCGGTTCCCTCTTTTCCAAAGAGTACTATAGCCGTTGACAAGATTCTACGAAGCTGACATGGACCTGACGCAGGGACGGGCAATTTTCAGAGTCTTCCCTCAGACAAGCTCTCCTGACGGTAATCGATCGGCCGACGAGACCAACGATGCGCGCCAGACGAAGCGCACCAAGCTGCGGCAAGACCCAGGAGTTGAGCACACTGAGTACGCCAGAAAGAAACCAGGCCCATTGCGAGCATACAGGCGTGTCAATTCTATGTCTATGCAGGCCTTCCGTCAACGTTGGTCCGGTCGTCCAAGGACGGAACGCCAGCTTTTCGGTGCGGCGAGCCGGGAGCAGCTGAAGCAGTTGGACGAGGAATTAGAATCCCCATCCGAGGACGACGGGTCGAGCGACGAGAGTGGCTCTAGCGCCAAGCGGAGGCTGCTAGTGAAGCTGAACACCAAGCCGCTCGGGATCAGCGATTTGGCGAGAGAAGAAGCCATGGAAAATGCGGATGGCGCAGTGCCAGGGACGCTCAGTGAAAAGCGTATAACACAGCCGCAGAGAGGCCCGATGCCAGTGGTTAAGGAGCAGATAGTCGTGACAACAACGGCTGGACAGGCTTTGCCACTGCTGGAAACGGCGACGGTCCTAACGCAGGAAGCCCCAGCACCAACACAGAAAGTCCCCGTACAGGAACTCCCGGTGAGCGGAGTTTCGATGTCGAGTCTGCCACTAACCGAACTGGCAGCTGCTTCGTCAAGATGGACTGTGAAACATGAAGTCCAAGGCGTATGTCAGCAACATGGAGACGACATCGTGAGCTCAACGATACAAGAGGAGTCGCCACAGTCACCGCAACGGGATCACACGCAAACGCCATCAATGGGCTTCGCAGGCCTCGCGCTCCAGGGGGAAACACCTCGACAAGAAAGGTCCATGTCACCAGGAAGAACACCACAACAAGATTCGCTGATGCTACCACCGCGGGATTGCACAGAAACGCCGTCAAGGCAATCACCAACGCCATCGAGGGACTCACAAACAACATCAAGAGGATTCGGCGAGTTCGATAGGGAATTGCCTGGTCAAGAAAGCTCCCCAGAAAAAACACCAGGACCACAAGGAGAGTCGCTGACGTCGCCACGGGATCACAAGCAAACCCCACCAAAGGAACTCGGAGGACTCGGTGAAGAAACGCCTCGACAAGAAAGCTGCCCAGGAAGAATACCGCCGCATGGGTTCCAGAGGCCTCCTAAAGATAGCTTGCACGCCAAATATGAGTCCGTACCGGACGAGGAGCCTGCGGGAACAGAGGCGGACATGGAGTGGATGCTTCAGGACGGCACCGACAAAGAAGTTCAAGACGAGCAGCCGGAGACACCATTGAAATATCCGGGCTCCCCGGAGGCAGCATCACATGCTGACCACATGACAGCACCATCAATGGAAGAGCCGACTGCACCGCTGTCGGAAAATGTGGCCAAAGGGCCGCCTCCGGAAAGCCTTGCGGCACACATGCCCTGGCAGAACTTACCCAGAGCAAGTACAGTGCCTCCAGGCTCCGGGCCGGAGGCGACGAGGGTGTCTGGCAAAGACCCCAGATGCCAGACAATAAAGAACGCCAGTGCCATGCCTCCTCCAAGCATTCCTGCTGTCAATCCACTCTCGCCACGGCCCATGGTGTCGCCTCAGGGCAGCATGCTATCTCCTACAAGACCAGCGGGGGTGCATGCTCCTGAGGCCGTTGGCGTTTGCGTGCCAGCATCAAATCCGGAAATGGGGAAGAAGAAGATCCAAACTTCCGAGCAAGAGAGCCTGCCCGAGCAAAATACATCGACGCAGAAGCCAACACCCGGGAAGCCAAACATCAGATTTCGCTACAGCGTGATCCTCTCACGCAGCCCCGTACTCCAGTGCCGTTACTGGAAGCCAAAGGGCGCGTTCCGGGACAAGACGTGGTCCCAGCTCAGGGAAGAGATACCGCTCAAGCTGGGCGCTGACACCAAGGGGCTGCTGTTCAGGCTGACGGGGCCGGGCCTAAGCACAGACGAGGTGGTGCTGCACGACGAAGACGAGGAGTTTGAGGTTGTCAAGACGCGCTTTGAGCGGATGATCCGGGCGTGCGTCCCAAAGGGCGTGGCTGGCGGAGAGCCGGCGATATTTGTGATGGAGATGGAGGCGTTGACGGATGAATCGCCTGCGGCTGCGGCTGGGGAGGTGTATGAGGAGGCATTTGCGTGGTGAATCTGGTAGATTGAATCAAACGACGAACCGACGGCCCTTTTGACCCGCCTGGGTTAAGAATTTAGTTAAGAAGACTAGATGGAAGAGCTTTTTGGTCTAGTCTAATCTTGTGCTTTGTTGGTTTCTGATCGTGAGTTCTGACATGGTACTTGTGAAAGTATGTCTGCAGAGGGCCTGGAACCAATAACCGATATTAGACAATGATACCTTAACTAAATTGGTAATTGTCACCGTCAAGTACGGACAACTCGTACTTCGTTTGAGGGGCCCACTTGAATACCCGCGGCCTGGTGCGCGCCGCATTACGCAGTCCGTGCAAGATGGCAAGTATTAATATTATTACTTCGCAGGGCTGGCTGACGATGAAATTGCGGCTGAGGAGGGTCCGGGCGCTCCCGGATGCGTCCAAACGGTGATTGTCCCTTCAACGTGCTGGTGAGATCTCATGGCGTCGGCTGCCATGGCATCTGGATGCGAATCCCCAGTCCTCGCGGCGCCATACGCCAGCCGGTCCCTCGACGCCAACACCAGGACGGCCTGCTCACCTGCCGCTTGAATACCACAACGTTCGCCCAGAGACCCGCGTACGAGGCTCTCTCGTACCGCTGGGGCGATGAGTCGACGAGGAAGACGATCGTCGTGGACGACGTCGAGTTCCACGTGACGGAGAATCTCTGGGGCGCGCTGCACCACATGCGCAACAGGCCGCGGCGCGTGCCCGTCTGGATTGACGCGATCTCAATTAACCAGCATGACATGCCCGAGAAGAGCCGGCAGCTGCGCATCATGCCGCACATCTACACGCGGGCGTCAACGGTCCTCATCTGGCTCGGCGCCGAGTACTCGGCCGTCGACGTTGACGCGGACGACCACGCCAGCTCGGAAAGGCTCAAGAACAGGGTCGTCACGGATGGATACTGGAACAGAGTCTGGATCCTGCAGGAGATAGGCAAGGCCCGCAAGATCCAAGTGTGCATCGGCGGCGGGGAGGCGCTCGACTGGGACCGCTTCATCGCCTGGTGCCCACGCTGGAGCATGAACCGCGGCGGGCCCTTCAACCTGGACCACCTGCGGCGCAACAAGTACAACGCCAGCTGCTCGCTGATGCGCCTGCTGGAAAACCACGCCGATGCGCAGTGCAAGGACCCGCGGGACAGGATATACGGCCTGGTAGGCCTCTCGTCAGACGGCCGTGGGTGTCCGATGGACTACGGCAAGCCCCCCTCGACGTCTGGGTAGACACCATCCACTTTATGAACCGCCACGGGCTCCTCCCGGAGAGCTGCGCCGAGCGGGTGACGTTTTGCAAGCTGGTGAGGAGCTTGCTGGGGGGAGACGGGCTCGAGACCGTGGGCGTTGTCCAGTTCCACAACCGCGAGCCCGACTACTTGCTCGTCAACGACTACGACCGCGGCGAGAACGACGAGATGGCACGGTCCGCCATGAGCCTGCGAGCCGACGTGCTCGGTGCGGTGACGTCCCTGGGCCCTCGGCAACGGAGCTCGTCTCCTCGCTGGAGCTGACGGACAGGTGGGAAGCAGAGCTGCAGCGCCTCCATGCGGGCGAGCTCGACACGGCGTACCAGAGCACGACTCTCTCATGCAGCGCATGCTGGAGAGCCCCAATCCCAAGCCCGCGGCCCGGCCTTGTTCGACAACCACCGCATCGACTTTGTCGGCACCGAGCTGTTCAGCTACCTGTCGTACTACCCCGACGACGAGGACCGGCCCATGTCGACGGCGCTCCAGGAGTCGTGGAACTACACCACCACGACGCCCGAGGAGCCGCGCCTGGCAGTCCTGCGGTTCTGCACCCTGGACAGCACGACGCCGTTCAAGATTGCGCTCGTGCCGTCGCGCGCGCAACTGGGGGACATGATATGCCGCATCAAGGGGTTCCCCATGAAGCGCGTCGTCGTGCGGCACGAGCGCTGCGGGCCCGTCAACACGAGGAGCACGTCTTTGGGACGGCGGTGCTGGCGAGGGACGTGATGGCGGAGACGCAGCGGGATGAGGGGCGGTGGAGGGAGGGTACGGGATGCGTGTGATGATGGATGCGAGGACCTTTTATGCCCTGGTGTTTGGGCATGAGGAGGACACGAAGGAAAAGGAGGATAGATAGTTGATGCCTTGGAGGAGCCTCACGACGGAGGCCTGCCGCCTCACGGTGCAGCGCTCAGATGCGCATTGCCGAAATCGTCCCCTGTACACTGCACAGGGACAAAAGCCAGACAAGGCCATCCAGTGACGACTCTGGCTCGAGGACCTCCTTTGAGCGGCCTTGTTCCAGGCTGTTGTGTTTGTAGCATGGCGCTGGCCTTCTATAAGGTTAGCTCACCTCGATTTTGCCTTCTGACCTGCGCCGGCTCACCTGAATTAACCTCACCTCGCCTGCCCAACATTTCATCCACGTGCCACGTACGCACCCTCCGTGCTCCCTTACACCAACCACATGCTGCCTCCTCCATCACAGCTCTTTGAGCAAACGAATCTTTCAGCAGACGTCCACCGGAATTCGTCCCCATTCGGGCTTCTTTGTCGTTTTCGCGCCGCTGCAGCATCGGGCTGGGAAACCACAGCCTGGTATCCGTACCGCAGAATCCAACATACCTAGTACCTACTTCGTACGCCGGCTCTCGGTCCCCTTTCAAGCTCGCGAGAGCTCTTGGCTGTGGCGCCTCGCGTCGGATCGCTGGCCATGGCCGACCCCTCGCCCAAGACCACGCCCAAGCGCAAGCGCGGCGAAGAGCTTCCCATCACGCCCATGAAGTTTTCCTTTGACCCTTCCAAGGCGGAGCCGCTCGAGGATGGTAGCAACAGCCCGCGGAGCATCGTTGCGCACAGGTTCCGTGGTCTGGCGCTGGAAGGTGGGGGCGGGGTTGCTGGCGATGAGCCTGAGGTTGAGGCCGCGGATGCGACGCGAAAGCGACGGCGGCCGGATGAGGAGATGATGGACGTGGCTGAGGCCGGAGTTGTGGTTGCTGAAGGCAAACCCAGCGAGACATCGCCACCGCGGCCGCAGCCCGATGTTGCGATTGCATCTACAGAGCCCACGGAGGAGACGCCGGAGAGAGCGCTGCCCATCGTCGAGCTGCCCATCTTCGAGCTGCCCTCAGAGCACAAGTCTCCCGGGAGGAAACGTGCCGGCACTCCCCCGCTGCGCCTGAAGAAGTCGCCTAGCAAAGACAAGAACAAGGGCAACGCCGATGAGCCGTCCGTCGCCGACCCGGTGCGTGCGGCTCTCACGTGGCACGAGGATGAAATTACCATTTACGACCCGGATGACGAGGATGACGACGGCACCGGTATCAACGGAGTCGGCTTCAAGCCCACGCCGGCGCTGGCACAGGCCCGAGCCATGAAGCGGCGGCAGCAGATGGCCGAGTATCGGAGGCGGGAGGAGAACGAGGCCCGGGCGAAGCGCAGCCAGAGACGACACGGAGAGGCGCCTACGCCGTCTGGCGGCGTGATCAAGAAACGATCGCCGACCAGAAAGGTCCGCTTCATCGACGCCGAGAGCCAGAAGATTACCATCGCGACGAATTGATGGCCAATCGAGTACGGAGGGGTGGTGCGCCGGAGACTGGCATGATGAGACATGAAACACGACACAGCGGATTTGCAGGCGTTTGGGGAGCTACCTGGCACCATCCATTGATGGGTATCTTTGCTGCTTGATGCATGTTTTGGCAGGTGGCGTTAATTAGGTACTGGGCTCGGACGATATTTGGCCGTCTGGGGATAAAGAGTGGAATTGATCTTTCCATCTTTGGCTCTCTGCGTGGTACTCAGTCTATTGCTGATGCAAGTGACATGTCTTTTGAGTTCTAAACATATAATAGCCAGGTCTTCTGGATGCAAATATTCTAATATGGAGCGTCGTCCGAGATATTCTGGAGCTCTCCACCAGATGGACGCCTTCCATCTCATCACAGTCGTACATGGTTTGTACACAAGCCTTGTTACCCCTACCAGGGCTTATACCATGGCTTTTGCGCCGATTTTCGCTCCTGTTCCAGCCTAAGCTGTTCGCTCTTCTCCTTGGCTGCTTTACGCGCCTGTTCTCTCTTGTTCTCGGACACGACCTCGATGTGCCGCTTCATTTGTATCCGCTCGGACCGCCGTCGGTACTGGCAGTACTCGTACGACGCCACGCTTCCCAAGACGAATATCCCGACGGCCCAATTGGCAGCCTTTGTAGCATTTCCTGCACGCCATCGAGATCAGCTGTTAGAGCAGTCGAGAGAGTTACAGGTAGGCGCACCCTGTAGGACAAACTTGAGCCCGCCGAGACCTGCGCCCGAGGCAATGCCCGTGAGGAACCCTTGCCGCGCGCATGGCGTGCTTGCGACGTTTGAAAAGTCCTCCTTTTTGATCATGGACACGGCGTCCGTAATGGTCGGCCGCGTGTTTGGTGTCCGCTGTCCATCTTGCTGCGGTTGTCCTGTCGAGCTCTGCGCCTCGTCCTTTTGCTCTACCGGCTTCGACCAGACGTGCAGTGTCTTTTGGCTCGGGCTGGGGGCTTCGTTTTCGCTGTTCGCCGCCATTGCCGGCTACCTTGGCAGCGCAATGGGTGGCATGAATGGCGTTGGGTGATGTTCGAGCATCCGCGATCTGGCCGCCGGTGGAAAGTAACCGATGACGCCAAAATGTTGGCACCCACTGTCAGGCGTTGCATTATTATTAGCATGGCTCCAGTGGCTTGTTAGGGCCTAGCCTGTGCGCTGCGTCTCACTGTGGCTGAGCCGCGCGCTGACACAATCCATTAAACCTGTGGCGTCGTGGGGGGCTCCCAGGCGTGTCGCATTCGCGTTGGACGCGTTGAAGCGCGTCTCCCTTGAATGGCCCGCAAGTCTGGATCCAATGCGAAGCTTGTCGTAGCTCGAGCTTAGGCAACACCCCAGGGCGACGACATCACCATGCCCAACACGAGCCTCCGGCGCCCGCAAAAGGGCTTCCGCCGCGGAGGCAAGACCGCATACCATGGCGGTCGAGGAGCGCGGACATTCGCCGCCTCGTCCAGGGCAGAGGGCACATCCGCGGACGAGAAGTGGGAGCGCACGCGGCTGGCCCAGACCATCGACGAGAACATGGGCTTTGCACGGTACGAGAGCGGCAAGAAGAAGGAGGGCTGGCTCGTCAATGTCCAGCCCACATCCATCGAGGACGAAAGGATACCCGGCGGCCGAGCCGCCCTCGACTGCTACTTCATCGAGCACGACGGCTCGACGTTCAAGGCGACGGTCGAGTACGACCCGTACTTCCTGATTGCGGTCAAGAAGGGCCACGAGTCGGAGGTTGAGGAATGGATCAAGAGAGTGCCTGGTGGCGGAGTCGTCAAGACGGTGCGGAGGGTCCAGAAGGACGACCTGAGTATGCCGAACCATCTGCTGGGATACCGGCGGACCTTCCTGGAGCTCAAGTTTGCCAACGTCAACGACCTCTTGGCCGCGAGGAGAGACATCATGCCTGTGGCGGAAAAGAACAAGAAGAACATGAATGCGATGGATGCTTATGCCGAGGTTGCCACGTGGGTTCTCCTTGCGCCCTGCTGAGCTGGTGCCGCGCCGGTTCTGACCTTTACAGCGCAAACGGCAACTTTGACCTTTTTGATGACGATTCACGAGACGATGACCGAGCTACGAATAATTTATTTGCGGACGCGAGCGACTACATTGTCGACATTCGCGAATACGATGTCCCCTACCACGTGCGGGTAATGATAGACATGGGTGAGTCTGCATCTTGCGGTGCCGTCGTCTCGGTTACTGACTCCCAGTCCAGATATTAGAGTCGGAAAGTGGTACTTTGTCGAGGCAAAGCACGGCGTCACAAAGGTCTGGCTCAATGAAGTGGTGTCGCTGCCCGCGGATCCCGTCGTCATGGCGTACGATATCGAGACCACCAAGCTTCCGCTCAAGTTCCCCGATGCCGCCATTGACCAAGTCATGATGATTTCGTACATGATTGACGGGCAAGGCTTCTTAATCACCAACCGCGACATAATTTCGGAAGACATCGGCGACTTCGACTACACGCCAAAGCCAGAATACCCCGGGCCGTTCATGATCTTCAACGAGCCCAATGAAAAGGCGGTGCTGGAGCGGTTCTTCCTTCACATCAAGGAAGCGCGGCCGACTGTCATCGCCACCTACAACGGCGACTTTTTCGATTGGCCCTTTGTTGAAGCCCGAGCTAGTGTCAACGGCATCGACATGTACCAGGAGATTGGTTGGAAAAGGGACAACGAGGACCAGTTCAAGTGCAACTACAGCGTTCACATGGATTGCTTCCACTGGGTGAATCGAGACTCGTATCTGCCGCAAGGGTCTCGTGGCCTGAAAGCCGTGACCGTCGCCAAGCTTGGGTACGATCCCGACGAGCTGGACCCCGAGTTGATGACGCCGTACGCCATCGAACGGCCACAGACCCTGGCAGAGTACTCGGTTTCCGATGCGGTAGCGACGTACTACCTGTACATGAAATACGTGCATCCCTTCATCTTCTCTCTGTGCACCATCTTGCCGCTGGGAGGCGACGACACGCTGAGAAAAGGCACGGGCACGCTCTGCGAGATGCTGCTCATGGTGCAGGCATACCAAAAGGAGATTGTCTTGCCGAACAAGCATCAGTCTCCGAAAGAGTCGTTTTGGGATGGGCACCTGCTCGACTCGGAAACCTACGTTGGCGGCCACGTCGAGAGCATCGAAGCCGGCGTCTTCCGAGCAGACATCGCCGTCGATTTTGCCGTCGACCCTCGTGCGATAGATGAGCTGCTTAAAGACTTGGATTCGGCCCTGAAGTTCGTCATCACCATCGAGGAAAAGAAGTCCCTTGACGACGTGGAGAACTACGAGGAGGTCAAGGGGCAGATCGCCAACAAGCTCACGAAGCTCAGGGAAACGCCGAACCGCCACGAGCGGCCCCTCATTTACCATCTGGATGTCGCTTCCATGTACCCCAACATTATGACGACCAACCGACTCCAGCCGGATTCTATGATTTCAGAGTCCGACTGCGCGGCTTGCGACTTCAACCGACCCGGCAAGACTTGCGATAGGCGGTTGCCGTGGTCATGGAGAGGAGAGTACTTGCCTGCCAAGCGGGACGAGTACAACATGATCAAGCACGCGCTTGAAACCGAAAGGTTCCCCGGAAAGACACCCTATGCGCCGATGCGTACATTTCAAGATCTGAGCGCGGATGAACAGGCCAACCTGGTGAGAAAGCGCCTTCAGATGTACTCGCAAAAGGTCTACCACAAGATCCACGACTCCACCACCATCACCCGAGAGGCCATCATCTGCCAGAGGGAGAACCCCTTTTACATTGACACGGTCCGAGACTTCCGTGATCGACGATACGACTACAAGGGCAAGGCAAAGGTCTGGAAGGGCAAGACCGAGGCGTTGAAGTCATCTGGTGCCTCGGGAACTGACGTTGACGCCGCAAAGAAGATGATCATCTTGTACGACTCCCTGCAACTTGCGCACAAGGTCATTCTGAACTCCTTTTACGGCTACGTCATGAGAAAGGGCTCGCGATGGTACTCGATGGAAATGGCCGGTGTTACCTGCTTGACAGGGGCCAGAATCATCCAGATGGCGCGGCAGCTCGTCGAGCGGCTGGGCCGACCGCTGGAATTGGACACGGACGGTATATGGTGCATGCTTCCCGCGACCTTCCCAGAGAACTTTTCCTTTAAGCTCAAGAACGGGAAGAAGCTGAACATCTCATATCCCTGCGTCATGTTGAACCATCTCGTCCACGACCGTTTCACAAACCATCAGTACCAGACACTAATCGATCAAAAGACGTTCAAGTACGAGACTCACAGCGACAACTCCATCTTCTTCGAGGTCGACGGCCCTTACAGGGCCATGATTCTCCCCACGTCAAAGGAAGAGGACAAGAACCTGAAGAAGCGTTATGCTGTGTTCAACGATGACGGAAGCCTTGCTGAGTTGAAAGGTTTCGAGGTCAAGCGTCGCGGTGAGCTCAAGCTCATCAAAATCTTTCAGCAGCAAATCTTCAAGTTCTTCCTCGAGGGAGAGGACTTGACGCAGTGCTACGCTGCTGTTGCCAGAGTTGCCAACAAGTGGCTGGATGTCCTCGATAGCAAGGGATCCACACTGGCCGACGAGGAGCTCATGGAGCTCATTTCAGAGAACCGAAGCATGTCCAAGACGCTAGAAGAGTACGGCACCCAAAAGTCCACGAGTATCACGACAGCCAAGCGATTGGCGGACTTCTTGGGTGAGCAGATGGTCAAGGACAAGGGGTTGAACTGCAAGTTCATCATCTGCTCTAGGCCACGCAATGCGCCCGTCACGGAACGAGCCGTGCCCGTGGCCATCTTCTCCGCCGAAGAAGCCATCAAGCGGACGTACCTCAAGAAGTGGTTGAAAGAAGAGCCCGCGGACACGGACCCGCGCGCACTCCTCGACTGGAGCTATTACACGGAGCGACTGGGCTCCGTCATCCAGAAGCTCATCACCATCCCTGCCGCGCTCCAAAGGGTCCGGAACCCGGTACCTCGAGTGCCACACCCCGACTGGCTTCAGAGACGCATCAACATCAAAGACGACAAGAAGAAACAAAAGAAGCTCACGGACCTGTTCAGCAAAGAGCCCCTGGGAGATATTACGAATATCAACGGGACTCGCATGGACGACATGGAGGACTTTGGAGCCAAGCTCCTGAAGCCAAAGACTGTCAGCGCGGCCGTGGCGTCTTCGCAACCCGCGCTGACGGTGCAGAAGCGCAAATCGCCGGACCCTGTGGAGAATGCTGCTCCCATGGTGGCTTTGCCAAAGACGATGCCCAGTCCGTCAGAGGATTATCCTGCCTTTTTGGGCTACCAAAAGCTAAAGTGGAAGCTGCAGAAGCTGGCACGAAAACGCAGGAGGCAGCTGTTTGGTGAACGAATAGGGAACGTCGGCGGCAACAGCAACATCCAGCAGACGTTTAGGAAGCAGGCACATCTGACCTTTATGAACACATGGCAGCTGCTTCACCTCAAGCCGACAGACAGCCCGGGTGTTGTTACTGCGCACGTCCTGATCGACGGGAAGCTCCATACGACCAAGATCAAGGTCCCTCGGCAAGTCTTTCTCAACCTGAAGAGCAAGGATCTGCCGGATGTTGAGATTGAGGGCTGCGAGGTGGAGCAGGTCAATTATACGCTTCCCAACGGACACCCCTCGAGCCATTTGTTCAAGCTCACGGTGCCGGAGGATGTTTACTTTAACGAAGCCGAGAAATTCACGCTGCTGTTCAACCATCCCAGCGTGGAGGGTGTTTACGAGAAGCAGGTGCCCCTGAATATTCGGGCAGTCCTTCAGCTGGGCAACCTCTGCACCATCGACGAAGAGCAGCAAGGAGTTCTCGGCAAGGGCCTGGAGGCTGGCTTCGACTTGGCTGGCCTCAAACGGCCAGCCAAAACTCGGACGTACCTGGAGTCGTCGCCATTGGCGTACATCTACATCTCGCACATCAGTGCAGGAGAGCGCCAGATCTTTGGCATCTTTTCCACCACGAGCGACCGGGCACACGTGGTTATCCTCCAGAAGAGCAAGGACTCGGGCCAGGACCTGCCCAACATGGCGAAGATTTACTCGGAGATGCTGGCGAGGCGAGCACAAGAAGCAGCCGGCGCCAATTGGCAAGACTGCTTCGCCTACCAGGAGAAGGTCAACTTCAAGATTACGCAAGTGACGACTCGACGCAAGGCTCACCTGGAGATTGGCGACATTGTGAAAAAGATGCGCAAGGATGAGGCGCGGCCGCAGATGATGGTCATCCAGTCGTCGCAGCGGAACTTGCTGATCCATGACGTTTCCATCCTCGGCGAGTTCCCCGTCCTGCCTCTCAAGTACGATGCGACGGATAGCTCCCTGCCACCGTTGGGGTGGCAGTCGGTGGTGGCTCGCCGTCTCGTGGGACACTACCTCGGCCTTGGGTCTTGGATCCTGCATATGACGGCCCTGGCGCAATACGGCGACGTTCCCCTGTGCAACCTGGAACGTGATGACCCTCGCTTCCTGATTGACATTGCCTATGCCCGACGGCTGCAAGCCAACGGCGTTGTGCTCTGGTGGTCTGCTGGTCCCCGCCCTGACCACGCTGGGTACGAAAACGACGATATCCTGGGGCCTCTCGATAATGTCAAGATGCCCAACGTCAACAACCCGGGCACCTTTTCGTCGGTGTGCGTCGACCTGGAGGTGCGGAACCTGGCCATCAACACCATCCTGTCCTCAGCCCTCATCAACGACCTCGAGGGCGCCGACTCCATCTCCTTCAACCCGACGGCCGACGGGTCCGAGATCCTCGCCTCGGAGAAGGCATTCGCGAACGCCGGCGTGCTAGTCCTGCGCGAGATGGTCAAGGCCTGGTGGGCAGAGGCATGCAGGGGCAGCACCATGGCCGACCTGCTGGTGCAGCACCTCGTGCGCTGGGTGGAGAGCCCCGACTCGTTCATGTACGACGGCGCGCTGCACTACTACGTGCAGATGATGTCGCGCAAGGCCTTGCAGCAGCTCATGGCGGACTTTCGACGCGTGGGCTCTCAGGTGGTGTTCGCCAACGCGAACCGCCTCATCCTGCAGACGACCAAGGCCGAGGTGGGCAACGCGTTCGCCTACAGCCAGTACATCATCAAGTCGATCAAGAGCAAGCCGCTGTTTCACCTCATCGACCTCGAGATCAAGGAGTACTGGGACTACCTGGTGTGGTACGACGAGTTCAACTACGGCGGCAAGGCGTGCCAGGAGGTGGTCGAGGCCGACGTGCAGGACCTGCAGATGATTATGCACTGGCAGATGGCCACGTTCCTGCCCGTGCGGCTGCAGCCGACGTTCCAGGAGTGGGTGATTGAGTTTATCCAGCTCATGCACGGTCTCAAGCGGCCATCGAACGGCGGTCCGGACGGCACGCCGCGCCTCACGCAGCTGCCGAGGCGCAACGACGATGACGACGACGACGACGACGACGGTGCAGAGGGACAGGTTATCCTGGGCAAGGCGTTCGAGAGGCCGCTCAAGAAGGCCATTGTCGGCCTCATCAACCAGCAGAAGCGCGAGCTGCTGCACCCGGAGCTCGCCGAGGACTACTCGTTCCCCAGCCTGCCGGGCTCGCACCTCCAGCCGCGCGGCCCCGTGCTGGAGCTGGTCAAGTCGCTGATGCAGATCCTCTCGCTGGACAAGAACATTACGCTCGAGGCGCGGCTGCTGCGCAAGGAGCTGCTGGCGCTGTTCGAGGTGCGCGAGTTCTCCAAGGAGGGCACGTTCGCGAACCCGTCGGAGAGCCTCAGGCTGGCGCAGGTGTCGTGCGACAGCTGCACCATGGCGCGCGACCTGGACCTCTGCCGCGACGAGGACCTGCAGAAGGACCGCGAGGGCGGCTGGCGGTGCGGCGTGTGCGGCGGCGAGCTGGACCGCGTGGGCCTCGAGGAGCGGCTGGTGGGCGTGGTGCAGGCCATGACGGTGGAGTGGGCGACGCAGGACCTCAAGTGCGAGCGGTGCAGCGCGCTGCGCGTCAACGAGCTGATGGAGCACTGCACGTGCAGCGGGGCGTGGAGGGAGGTGGTGCGGAGGGACGAGGTGGTGAGGCGGATGGGCGTGATGCGGCGCGTGGCCAGGTTCTACGGGATGAGGATGCTGGGGGACGTGGTGGAGGGGCTGTATGCTGGGCTGTGAGGGCTGGGATGGCGTTACGGATCTGGACACGAGCTGCGCAAGATACGGTGCTTGAGGAGCGCGGGAATGGATTGAGTTGCATGGGTGGATGTCTCGCGGAGCATACTCGCTGCAAGGCGTGGGCATATCAAGCGGCGGCTGTACAAAGAGCTGCTCCGGCTTGCGGCTCTGCCCTCCCAGGTACTTATACCGCGACATCTGCGCCCCGTCTGTCACATTCGCACGGGCCCAGACCAGCCCGTCCACTGCCGCGAACCGCAGCTGAGGCCGCCACGGTGCAAGGCAACCCGCAGACCCCGGTCAGTCCGCCTCGCCACTGCCCGCAGCTGATTCCTCACCTGCCCGCCTCTTCCCCTCGCGGCCTCGCGGTATTTGCCTCGGAGGGCAAGGCCGAGCAAGCGGTGCCCTTTTTTTGCAATTTTGACGAGTTTTTCGCAGTGCTGTGGTCGTCATGGCGCAGCGCTGGATCCGGCCCCGGCCGGAGACGCGGCCCGCTCCGACGCCGGGCGACTCCACTCGCGGGCTCGCCGACGAGGGCGGGAAGCAGCCGCCCGGGGCGTACGAAGCGCATTTTTCCGTGTTCGACGCCGCGGCGCCGGAGCTGGGCGGCTGCGGCGGCAGCCCGTCGACGGCGCCGTGGAGGATACCGGGCTGGGCCGCGCACACGCCGGACGCCGGCGTGGTCGACTGCGACGCGTGGGACGCGCACTCGGGCTGGGACGTCGACGTCGTGGCGGCGGAGGCAGCGCGGCGCGAGCGGGTGCGCGCGCCCACGACGCTCAGCGCCGTGGGCTCCGACGCGCCGTCGTCGGCCGGCTCGACGCTGTCGCCCGTGCGCTCGGAGCCGGAGCCGGCGCCGTCGGTCCGCGGCGGGCCGTCCTCGCGCGGCGCCAGCCCGGACGGCGGCGGCGCGCTGGTGTGCCTGGGCCCGCAGTGCCACCTGAGCTTCCCGTCCGAGGCGGCCCTGCGCGCGCACGTGCAGGCCGAGCACACGCACTCGTGCAGCTGGGCCGGCTGCCGGGCCCCGAGCTTCGCGTCGCGCGGCGGCCTGGCGTGGCACGTCCAGGCCGAGCACCTGCTCGTGTGTCCCGCGGCGGGCTGCGCCGAGGCGTCCTTTGCGGGCGGGCGCGCGCTGCGCTCGCACATGGCCGTCGCGCACCCGCAGGCGGGCGGCGGGGACGCCGTCACCGAGTGGCGCCTGTCGCGCGCGACGTCGGCCGAGGTGATGCGGCGCTCCGTGTCGGCGCCGAGCGGCGCGCCGGGCCGGGCCGCTGCGGCGGGCGACGTCGCCGTGGCCGTCGCCAAGCGCCGGTGCCAGGAGCAGCTGCGCCGCGTCGTCGAGAAACGGGCCCGGCGGAGCGGCGGCAGCAGCGCGCCCGCCGACGCCGTCCGCGCGCGCGCCCCCAAGCCCGCCGACGCGGCGCCCTTCCCGCTCGTCTTCGAGCACGTGGTGCTGCCCTTCCTCGCCGACCTGCTGCCCCGGTGGACGGGCGCGCGGCACGTCGTCAGCGTCACGCGCGGGCGGACGGCCCAGGCGCGGCGCATCTGCATCATGACGCGCCGCGGCGTGTCGCGCGCGCGCAAGGTCGCCATCGCCGGCCACGTGGGCGACCTGCTGCCGGACGGGCTCCGCGGCAGCGTGTCCTTCGTCTTCTCCGTCGGCGAGGTCAGCCGCTGCTGGGCGCGGGGCCTGAGCGGCGAGCAGCCCGACGCCGTGTGCGCGCCGCGGAACCCCTTCCACTTCCGGCATCCGTGCATGGGCGACAGCATCGGCAGCAGGGGAGGCGGCGCCGTCGAGGCGAGCACGGCGACGCTGGGCCCCTGTCTGGACGTCGGCGGCGGCAGCTACTGGCTCGCCAACTTCCACCCCTTTCTCGAGGCCTACCAGTCCCTCCCGTCCGTCGACGTCGAGCACCCTTCGCCGCACGACCGCGCCCGCTGCATCGCCGAGGGCCACGATGCCATGGCCGACGGCGCCGACTTCAACATCGGCCACGTCGAGGTGACGTCCGGTCTGAACATCAAGACCACGCGCATCTCCCACGACCCCTACTGGGACGACTGCGACACCGACCACCCCCTCGTCGCCACGGACTGGGCCCTCATCACCGCCGGCGCGTCCGCCCGCGGCGCCAACATCCTCCGCCGCTTCCCCTCCGAGACCCGGCCGCCCGCCAGGGAGCCGCTCGTCCGGTCCGTCTCGACGGGCAGCCATCGCGGCGGCGTCGTGCCCGGCGCGGCCGTCCTCTCCAGCGGCCGCACGTCGGGCCACCAGCGCGGCCAGGTCTGCGAGATGCCGGCCTATGTCAGCGGCGCGGAGAACGGGACGGGCAAGGCGACGAGGGAGTGGTTCGTCGAGGAGCCGGCGCCGTGCGACGACGGAGAGGCCTGGATCCGCGGCGGCATCGGCGTTCCGGGCGACAGCGGCGGCGCCATCGTCGACGCCGAGTCGCACTGCCTCGTCGGCCAGCTCTGGGCACGGAACAGCTATTGGGGCCCCGGCCCGCGCCTCACCTACTTCACGCCCATTGCCGACGTCTTCGACGACATCCAGGAAAAGTGCGGGCTGCAGACGCGGCCCCAGCTCCCGCAGGCGCGCGACGACGCGGACCGCTATCCCGTGTATCCGTCGTGCCGGCAGTGCTACGACCTGCGCACCTACCTAGACAGCCGGCGCAGCTCACGCGCGTCGCTGCAAAGCATGATCAGGTACACGGGGGACGCGGACCAAGACCTGACGTCTGTTGAGGCTGTGTCGGAGCTAGCTACGCCCCACGAGGGCCACGAGGGCCACGACGACCAGCGCGGCACCGGCGTCGAGGAGATCGGCGCGTCCTTCAACAATGTCCCCTCGCCCGTCGAAGCGAGGCTCGGCCCTAGCACGCCCCTGATTGCCGGTGAGATGAAGAGTCCATATCCCCAGTCGCTCGATATCGACGACGCCCTTGGTCCACCGTCGAGCTTCGTCGGCACTCCGTTTTCGGCCAAGAGGTCGGCGCCCCATCGCGAACCCATGTGGGCAGTGGAGCCAGCTTCGGGCGTCCCTGCTTCCAAGAGAAAGAGGACCGGCTGGTGATTTTCAGCCAGGAAAGCCCCCGCGGGACATCTTCTTTGCTCGAGCATCCCTCCGGTTGTGGTTCGCGCGCGAGCCCTTATGCGCCTCCTTGTTCCTCCGTGCCGCCTCCGTTTCCCTCTCGCCCGTCGGTCCGGCCACGTTTCCTCCCCTGCCGCGGCCCCGGCCACGGGGAGCTCCCCTTTCTCCCCGTCCACCTCTTCCGCCCCTGCTTCCACCTGCGTCGGGGTCGCTCTCTTCAGCCCCCGAGCCAGCTGGACTGGCTCTCCAGGCTGTGCGCTCAATCTGTGCCTGCTGGCCGCTGAAAGCGTACTTGGCCTCCAGCCTCTTCTTCTGTTGGGGGTTCCTCGTCAACATGACTGCCCATCCCTCGATGGCTTCGTCTGTCATTCCTGTTTCTTCCCTCAGCTTTGTTCGTGCAGCTCCTCTTCTGGTTGCAGCATCTCTGTCAAATACTCTTCCGTCCATATCATAGGCCCGGAAAAGCGCCTCTTCGTTGCCGTCGTTTACGCCGTCTGCCTCCTGGTTCGCCAGGTCCACCGTACCGCCGACGTCGGCGGCGTCATATGTATCATCTCGTTCATCGTCGTCCGAGTCAAAAGTTGCAAGAGCAGATAGGATGGCGGCCTTGTTAGGTGCGGCCGATTTGTCCTGGAGCATCTCATCGGAAGTCTTTGCTGGCTTCTTTCCAAAGGATATTTTGGATACATCGGCGGCCAAGTGGTCAAAGTCGTCGTCGTCAAAGACATTGCGTCTGGTGGGTACTAGGGGCGGAGTTGGACGTGGTGCCAGGTCCGGACGCGGCGGCATCTCATTGTGACATGATCTATGGCATATGTTAGTGAAGCGCTATAATGGTGTATATGGTTTTTCAATGCAAAGTCGTACAATGGCTCCCCCCGGTTCGCAGTGACAAGGTGAGAGGGGAGCGTCTCGGCCAGCAGGTTCGCAACAACCTGCTCAACGTCGTCGTCGTATGCGTCCAGGCACTTTGACACAAATCCAGCCCCCAGGTCAGGGAAAAGGTCTTGGACTTGCGTGATTTGGCTCATGCGGTGGATGTGCATCTCCGCGTGCACATCCTCACTGGTTTCCTTGCCTTTTCCCTTGTCTACCCTTCTCCTGGTCAGTCGCTGCGGGCGGACCATGGGCCCCTTTTTAAACGACTCCAACGCTGCAAGTCGCTTCTTGAAAGAGTCTGTTGCAGCTCCTGACACTTCCGCCCTCCGTGAGAGAATCTTCAGAAGTGGCGTTGCCGTCACAAGCTCCGCGACAAGGGAGTCGTTCACGTTCAGGGCCCCCTGCTTGTGCGCGTCCGCCACCGTCTTCAACGTGAAGAGCTCGTCACTCAGCATGGCCCATTTCGGCGGCTCCGACTCCGTCAAGCCAACCAAACACAGGTACGTCGTGGTGATGATGACTTTGCGCAGAGGCGGGTTCATCACCCGGAAGCAAGTGACGAGGCCATCGAAGAAGTCGGATCCGGCGAGGAAAAGAATGCACGCATGGGGAGATGCGTGCAGGAGAGGGTTGATGGCGCTGAGGTGCGACTCGGCTATATTGACGTCGCCCTTGATGCCGGCGTCGAGGTGCGGGATGAGGAGCTTCTTGAGGCCTGCGAGCGAGGATTCAATGGCGGTGGCCTGGCTCGCGAAGAGCTGTGAGAGGAGAGGAGCGACGCGTTTCTTGGGGTAGACATTGGCCAAGTCGGAAAGAAACCTGTATTCTAATAGTCGAGGCGGTCGTGTGAGTGTGAGAAGCCGTGACGTGAGCTGAAACACTAGCTTCAGGAGCGCCGTCGAGATGGAAGAAGACGCCGTCTCGGACACAAACGTCGACACAAACGTCGCCACAGACTCGTCGTTTGTCGTCGCCCTTCTAAACTCGTCATTCGAAACACTCAGATACGCCTGGGAGAGCGCGGTCCAAGCTTCGACGAGGGCATCCCAGTCCTCGGAACTCAGATGTTGCTGCCACGAGGCCTTTGGAAACGGCGCCAGCGGGGGTAGGCTGCCCATTGTCAGGTGTTCCCCGGCACGGAATCGGAGATGGATTTTCGGTGGAATTTGAGGAACGGAGAGAGAGGTGAGAGGAGATGTCGTGAATTCGTCGCCATGTTCCCTTCAACACAACAGGGCCTGCAGTGCAACGTAATTCAACCTGCTCGTCATCGCCGGATGATTCATATGGATGGGTCCAGTGGTACGCAGTACGTACCATTTCGACAGCGACCTCCAATCAGCGCCCGTCTTTCTTACGGGGCTACTACATCCGGTCTAGCGCCCACAAAAGCCCTAGGTACTCCTTCGCAAAACCCCCACCAAAAAGTTCGTGACGATATTCCACGCTCCCAATTACAACCGTCATCACGTTCGCCCTTCATCACTTTGCCGAAACCCCGCGTTCGAGTCGTGAAGGACAATCCCCCAAAGCAGCAAAATGTCGTACCAGAAGCCCGAGAAGGACCACGGCGAGGCCCCCGTACGTTACCGCGCGCGCATGCGAATCCGATGCATTGGGAGGGGACGGCGAAGAAGAAAATTGACTGACAGCGCTGCGA
The DNA here is from genome assembly GCA_022114105.1 of Tolypocladium guangdongense. NCBI lineage: Eukaryota > Fungi > Ascomycota > Sordariomycetes > Hypocreales > Ophiocordycipitaceae > Tolypocladium > Tolypocladium guangdongense. The sequence continues at coordinate 1,403,634 of NRQP01000001.1, read as the reverse complement.
AATACAGAAGGCCCACAAGATCCGCATTACCCTCTCCTCCAAGAAGGTCAGCATTCTCGAGAAGGTCTGCACCGAGATCATCGAGCGCGCCAAGAGCAAGGACCTGCGCATCAAGGGCCCCGTCCGCTTGCCCACCCAGACCCTCAAGATCACCACCCGCAAGACCCCGTGCGGTGAGGGTTCCAAGACCTGGGACTGCTACGAGATGCGCATCCACAAGCGTCTCATCGAGTGCGTTGGCCCCCCTTCCGTTTTGATTGTGACAATGCCTGTTGCTGACCGCAGACAGCCTCAACGCCCCGACCGAGGTCGTCAAGCAGATCATCGTCAACATCGAGGCCGGTGTCGAGGTCGAGGTCACCATCGCTGCTTAAATGGTGCAGATCGTGGGTGCCGCGGCGGGGTCCTGCGCCCCGTCGTGGAGGAGTTGAAAGGATGCTCGGCTCAGATAGTCAATACAGCTGGGCACGCTGCTACGCCCTCGGATCCGAATGTGTGACGTGAAGAACCATCTCGCTGCGACAGCACCCAGTCAAATTCCTTGTCGACCTCGATACATGCCAGACAGCCAACACCGAGAAATGATAAGGGGTAAATCCATCACGCCGCTCGTGTTGCTCGTGCCGTAACACCAGGAGCCATCTCAAGTTGCTGCCTCCTCGCATCTGGTCGGCCGCTTCCCGTCTCGCGAAGTTGTGTCAACAGTGCATTCAGCGTGCTACCCGCAAACCGTTGAGTCAGCAAGCGGTAGACAACACCTGTACCAAGCTGACTTACCGGTCAACGCATCCAGCTCCTATAGAGTCGACGGACAATTCTATATTAAGTCCCCGCTGATGACGCTATAAAAGGGCGCCAAGGCCACAGTCTCGTGCAGGATAATGCTATTCTGAATGCGTGCCGTAAAGTTCTTGTTCCTAGACCGTGGAAAGTTAGCCGCGTGGTGCCGAAGACAAGTAGATACTCAAGACTCACGTCGCAGTGACCTTACGGTCAAGACGCTCCATAGTGCGCTCCAACCCGTCTATTCTGCATTCTGCGCTCTAACCCGTCCATTCTGCGTTCCAAACCGCTCATCCTCTGATCCACGTCAGCAAATCCATGCTGCACAGTCTGTCGCAGAGAATCCAGCTGCTCCATGATGATGTCCATCTTCTGTAAAATACCCGATGCCAACAGAAGACTGCTGTCATAGGCGTAAGCAAAGCTGAAAGTGAGTGTCTTCGGCGGCGATGCCCGCGTGCCTGCGCCTGCGTGCCTGCCGTGCCTGCCGTGCCTGCCGTGCCTGCCGTGCCTGCCGTGTCCTGCGATTCTGCGATGCCTGCGATATATAGATGGATGTATTGTTGACGATGCGTCGTTCGTTGGCAAGAGCTGACGGAAGGTATCAACAACATAAAACACCACGGCAGGCACAGCGATACATAATACATCACGGGTAGCACTCGGCACAGCAACTATCAATGACTGATGCAGATTCAATTGCTCGACCAATGTAGGTACGGCGGCCTGGTCAAAGTCGGGTTGTGGCAACGCAGGCTCCATGGTTCAGTCGAGGACTTCGACGCGTTGAGGAGGCCAAGGTACCCCTGCTTTCCCGGGCAGCGGCAACATCGCGACGAATTAATGCGTGGGCGGAAGGGCACCTGGATCGGTGGCGAGTTAGGGTCACGTTGCGAAGGAGAGGGGTCCCGAGGTGGCGTCGCTGGAGGGGGGACCGAAGGAGACGAAGCTGGGCTTATCGGCTTGAGCGACTGGGTCGGACTTGGAGAGGAGCTCAGTCCAGTGGGATGTTGTTGGGCAGACGGAGTTGCGACATCTCCGGGGCGGTGCATCCGCCGCTCCGCCCGGCTGGCAACCACGTGCGGCGATAAAGTTAGGATCCGGGAGGGGGCCGGAGTCGCAGGCCGGCGCCGCCAATGTAGGTGAGGGGAGCGTTCGACCAGACGGGGTTATAGGGTGGATGGTGGAGGTAGGTGCCGAGCCTCTATAATTCGGCCCTTGACGAAGTTGTCGGCCCAAAGCAGTATGAAGACTGGATCGCTAGGTCGTTGGCGGCGATGGCCTGGAGGGAGGAGAAGGTCCGTCCCTTATGGCGTCGTATAGGTCTCGGCCACCACCGGGCCTAAAGAGGGCCCAGTCCCGTAGGTAGACCTCGCGCACCTCGCGTATGGGGACCTCGTCTGGGTTGAAACGCACGTCTCTCCTGAGGGGGACGAGGTCTGCATAAGACGCCTCGCTCTTGGCGGGCGTGTATCCCACGAGTCCCCTGATGCTGTTCTGGAGGCAGCATATGGCGATGTAGCCGCACTCCCACGGTCCTCTCTAGGCGGTTAAAGGGGCCAGGATGAAGGTGAAGCTGAGGGGTAGTCGGCTAGGTAGAGGAACTGCCTCCACGCGGCAACGAAGCCCTCGAACCGCGCCTATCGCCCTTCCTTCTAGGCGTCGTATACGAGGTGGCCCCATCGCCGATCCCACACGAAGGCCTCCTAGTAGTAGCCCCCGGTGTCCCGACCGCTTGAGTAGTTTACGGGGCCGGCATAGAACCTCTTCTGGTTCCAGCGCTCGTGTATCTCGTGAGGTACGATGCCATAGTCGCATATGACTGCGGGTATATGCTCTAGGATCTTGTCTCTAGCCGCGGCACGCTCAGCCGGGGTGGCTGCGAGAAGCTTCGCCGGCCTCGTTGGTGTAGACGGTGAGAGTGCCTTTGGGCGTGGCGACGAAGTCTGTGAGTCCCCGATATACGATGGAGAGGAAGGCGCTGGCTCTAAAGTTGGCCTCCACACCCGCAGCGGGCACCGGGCGGCAGGGCTGATTGGCGCGCGCGCAAGAGAGATAAGACTTAGCCGACACAGCTAGCAAAGAGTCAGCATAGAACCAGGAGCGGGCTCGAGACGCACGAAGGGCCAACCCACACGTTGGTTCTAGCAACGAGTCTCCCCGGCGGTCTTGAACATGCGATGCACACAAGCGAAACACGGCACGGATCGTTCAGTCCCAGCACCGAGCACGCCCTCGGTAGCGGCGGATTCGGATTGAGTCATGATCGAGGCAGTAGCGTTGCCGAAGCGTCGAGAGGGTGGTCGTTACGGAAGGCGAGGCAGCAGAGTCGTACAGCGGCGCGGCGAGAGAGAGATCGGTAGCAGCAAGCTGTGGAGGAGTTAGCACAAGGAACCACCGAGTCAACAAGGGGCGCGAGTCGCAGGAGCAACGGCAGAACGGCGGTGCAGACCCGACACAGGCCCGAGGCAAGAGGAGTAGAGGCGCGAGGGCGGGCGAGACTCCCCAAAAGAGGCTGACGACGATGAAGAAGAAGGAAAGAGAAAGGACCACTAGCGTATAAATAATAATAATATTGGGCGGGAGTACATCCGGTGTAGTCTCGTACTGGGCGAGTACGTCGGATACCTGATCGGTGAAGGAGACTTTGACCTTGGTCGCGGGGAAGTCCTTCCTGGTAACGTACTAGCTTGGCTGCTGCCGGTAGAGAGCCGCGAGATCCTTGTCCACGCTGTCCGCCTCCCTTGTGGCGTAAAACTTGTATTCGTCCGTCGTTAGACCGCCCTCTAAGGCCGCGATTCCCTAGAGGCCTTCGAGTAGCTCGTATTCGGATTTTCGCGAGACCTTCTTAAAGAAGATACCGACGTTCTACTTAGCGTCCGAGTTCTAAGCGTATGGTACTCGCGGCGGCCATCTTGGCAGACTGGTCGTAGCGTGTTTATGGCGGAGGATCTCGGTCTGGGAACGGTGGTGTTATCGTAGAGTCTGCGTTGGCTGGTTAGCCGAGATTGAAATGAAACGGTTTAGAGGTAAAATAACCAAAGGGAAAAATATAACCTAAGCGTGAGGGTTTTTTTTTAGCAACCCGGCGCGCGACGAGAGAAGGCAACGCGTGGTGTACGCAAGGAGAGAGAGGAGGGAGGCGTATGAGAAGAGGCTGTGGTTTGACTCCTAGGCAGAACAGACTGTTAGGCTGTAAAGATCTTCTTGCCTCCATGTATAATGGCGATAACGAGAGGGAAGGTTGAAGAAGCTGTAAAGTGGAGGCAGCGCAAGAGATTCACAGAGCCTTTGTCGTTTGCCTCTTGTCACGTGGGCAGGTGAGTGAGAGCTCGCACGGTTATAACTCGCAACCTCGATCGCTTCTCGCGCACTCCTCTCCCTCCTCTCATCTTTATTCCTATTCTTCTGCCGCTATTCGTTCTTCTTCCTCCACATAATAAACCCTCCTGCCATAACGCGCATACCGTATACGATTCATACGTCGCCCTTGCTTGACGATAGACTCTAAATCGGAGGCGATTCGACGATTAGGTCGCGAGAGCCTCCCTAACGTGCGCGATATCCTAGTTGGCCGCATTAATAAATCCAATTTCCAGGCCCTCGTGCGGCGGTCAGTACTTGGGCATAAAGCTCGACCCCCTTGATATGACTATAGACGAGAATATATAAGAGCAAGCACTGCGAGAACCGTGGCCACCTCCGTCCATGTGGCTAATAGGTTGCTCCTAGATTCATTCCTGCATCGGGACGCACGTCTTGGGCAGCAACAATATTGGCCACCTCGGCCTCCGATCTACACCGAGGTTGAGATTCACGACAAGCTCCCCGGGTGGTCTCTGGAGAAACTGGACCCTCGGCCTAAGACTCCCCTATAGTTGCTCATACAGTTCTGCAAGGTCGACGACGTAGTGCGAAAGTCGACTATAAAGAATAAGGGCCTTCGGCGAATGGTCTATATCCCCGCCGAGCTGGCTGGCCCTCGATACTGGTTCTTACAGTAGGCTCAAGCTGAGACGGCACGCCGTGGCTTTCCTTATTGCTTCCTTCGGCAAAAGGAATAGCGCCTTCTGCTCTCCTTGCACCCTGACGCATATAACCACCGTCAATTCCGTTAATGAGCACGTTAAGATGCCGTTCCACGAGTGATCAATCGGTCAACACACTGCGCAACTCCGAGAAGTCATGTGTAGACATATGATTTGCTTGGTTCTGCAATTTATATACCAATGATGATGATCGATGATCTCGTTGACCCTTTCAACATCCTCAAAAACTCCAAGGCCCTCTCCCACCGAGGGCGTAAATACAAGCATCCCCATTCGGAGATGCAGTCCTCAACGCCATCAGATGCTGCCTACCTTGCATTTAGTCTTTACCTTAATTTATTACAGCGCCAACCGTCCTTACCTTCGCTTGCTTGCCTGGCTTTCAAAAGTCCCACCGCGTACACTCTCTCGGCGGCGGCAGGTCTGGTATGACTCCATCCGCAAACGCTCCCGTCTGGGAAAAAGCCTCCCACTGAGCCTTGGACTTGCCATCGTACTCGTCCGGCGGCAGCTCCGTGTCCTTGTAGTATCCCGGCGGCCCGTTCGGGAACCAGATGCGCCTCCAAGTGCCGTCGAAAGCCCTGTTTCCTGGCTGGCCATCCTTGTACACCACTGGCTTGCCCTTGAAAGCAGCCAGCCTTCCATCCATGGTCTTTGAGATGTAACTCTCCGTAGGTGGGTGTTGCTTCGTGCTGCCTGGAGGATAGGGGCTGCCTGCCGGAGCTGTTGCTGCAGGCCGTTGCTGCGGCTGAGCGGCGCCAAACGAGTTGGGTTGCGAGGCAACAGGCTGCTGTCCAAATGGGCTGGCACCATTCTGGGCATTGCTCTGAGACGTATTCTGCCCGAAGGGATTACTGGCAGGCTGTCCGAACGTACCGTTTGTTTGAGGCTGCGGCTTTTGCGCGAAAGGATTGTTGGCTTCTTGTGTCTGCTGTTGAGTGGGTGCGCCGAAGGGGTTTGACGCCGGCGCAGGTGCCTGAGCAAAAGGACTGGCGGACGGTTGTGAAGGCTGGCCAAAGGGACTCGGCCCATTATTGTTCTGGTTTGTAGAATTTGAAGCAAAGGCATTAGGTGCCGCGTTGGCCTGGGTAGAGCTCGGTGCTCCAAATGGATTCGCCGCAGGAGCGTTGCTGCTGCTACCACCCATCGTCGCAAAAGGACTCGAGCTTGTAGTTGCATTGGCATTGGACCCAAAGGGGTTGGGTTTTTGACCAAGCTGGCTCGGTTGTCCAAAGGCACCGGCTTGAGCATTCGGCTGCGCCGGCTGGCCAAAGGCAGGGGTACCAAAGGGGTTTGGCTTCGCGCCGAGAGCTGAGGGTTGCCCAAAGGCGGATGATGGCTGCGGTGCTTGGCCGAAAGCCGAAGGTGGTCCTCCTCCTGCTCCTCCTTGAGCTGGCTGTGGCTGGCCAAATGGTGATGATGCTGGCTGTGACGGTTGGCCAAAACCAGGGGCCGGTTGAGCCTGCTGGTCGAAAGCTGAGGCAGGCTGAGCCGGCTGTCCAAAGGCTGGCGTTCCGAACGGACTAGGCCTTTGGCCCAAAGTAGACGGCTGGCCGAGAGAGCTACTCTGCTGTGCTCCTCCGCCAAATGGTGACGAAGCATTGCTGGCTCCCGAGGCGAACGGGTTCACCTGGGCTGGTACACCGGCACTGGGATTGGGCCGCCTGCCCACGAGAAACTCCCCAAAGGGTGCTCCCTGTGTCCCCGCCTGGCAAATATCATGTCGGTTGGGATGCCGATCCTCGCCGGCAATCATGAAACGCGCCGCGTCTTGCACGTTGCGAACTGCGGCTTCCATCTGCTGCTGAGCGTTTTGGTAGAGCTCCTGGGCTTGGCTGAGCTGCAACGAGTTAGCACAGGCCCTCCTGTAGATAGAGCTTGCCGTGCAGCTGGGAGACTCACAGCCTGCTGTTCATTGCCCGCCGCCTTACCCGCCATGTAATGGAGCCGCAGCTCCTCGAAGCTCTGCTCGCGCGGGTATCCTCCAAATAGCTGGTCTGGAGCATCTCTTCCGGGGGCGTAGGCGGAGAGGATCCATTGCGGCTTCTCGGTCGTCAGGTCCTTTTCGATGATGGCTGGAGATATGCCGTATTTTGTTGCTATGAGGCAGTCAGTCTCTTGCTCCTCTTGTCTGCAACTGATGCCGCGAGGGGCCATACGGAACGGGACTTGGTTCCCTCCACTACTTGTTCCTTCTACTCCTCCCCCAGATAAGGCGCCGAAGCGGTTTTGCGGCTGGTTGCGGGCGGGGTGTTCGAATCGACAGCTGTCTAGACGGGTTCGAGGTCAGCTTTTCAGTCACGACGAAACTGCACGAAAAGTGCCTAGGCAGCCTCTGTATCTCTCCTGGAGCCAAATGAATACCGGGCACGAGATGGGGAGAGCCCGGGCACACGTACTGCCAAACTTGCAATTGCCCTGCTGGTAGAATTTGCACAGCGTCATGACGGGCAGCCGCTCGATGCGATGGGTCGTCGGCGTCGTCCTGGTCGTCGTCTGGATCGGCCTGGACTCGGTCACGTCATGTCGGAAGGCAAACGAGTTGGCGAGCGGCGGCGTCTCGCGGCGGAAGAATGGTGGCAGCGGCCGGTCGAGGGAGCGCTGCGGAGAGAGGACGGATCGAAGTTGCGACGCGAAAGAGAACATTGGATCGTCCCTCCTTCACTCAGCCTTGCCATGCTAAGGGTTCAGGTACGTCGGTTCTGCCAGGCATTGAGACGGCTCGACTTTTAGCGCGTACGCGCTCGCAAGGGTGCTGGGGCGCGCTGTGGTGGGGCTGCTTCAGGGCCCATCTCAGGCGGTTCAGCGCGGAGGTTCCCACGACGTGGTGCGTGGCACACCTTACATAGGTACCTACCTACCTACCTAGGTACGCAGAAGGTGTACGAAAACTCACTTGACGCAGTCACAGATCATAAGATTTTAAGTAATGGTCTCTCTCATTGAGCATTCTTCAAGCTCAAAGTCACCACTATGAGTGAGGGAGGTTGAAGTGGATGTCATCAGCGCACACATCTCGCTTACACGCGGGCCTCGACGGTCATAAATCGGTTTACAATTACCAAGCAGCAGCTTTATGCAGCATCCCATCGGCCTTGACCCAAAGCCAGAGCCTCGATAGTCGGTCGAAACAAGAGCCAGCCAGTCCGCAGGCTACATCGTCATCACGGCCGTGACGCCTCCCATATCATTTCACCACCTGAATAGTAGATACCAGGTATTGAGCCACAGCCACACAGTGGGCCGCATGCTGCTTCCGTCACTCTCAGGGCTCAAGCCTTCTCGGCCCTGCGAAACTCCACCATGGGGCCCTTCTTTGCACTGGTAAACGTGTCGATGAGCTGGAACTCGCTCTCGCGGTGGCGCCCCCATTCCAGGTCCGCCCGTCCCTCGCCCGGGTCCACGATGCCCACGGCGCGCCGCAAGTCGTACAGGTACAGCGTCCGCGCCAGCGTGGTCGACATCTCGGCGTAGGCGAGGCCCTTGCCAATGCAGCCGCGCGGGCCGACGCTGAAGGGGCAGAAGGCGCTCTGGGCGCGCGCGGTGTCGTCCTCGGTCGTCTGCTTGCCCGTCAGGGGGTTGACCTCGCCGCAGAGCCAGCGCTCGGGGACGAAGCCGAAGGGCACGGGGTAGTAGATCTCGTTGTGGTGGATGGCGTAGTGGGGGGTGCCGACGACGGTGCCCGGGGGCAGGGCCTGGCCGTCTATGGTGATGCCGCCGGGGAGGACCTCGCGGGGGAGGATGCCGCCGACCGAGGGGGAGAGGCGCATGGCCTCGTCGATGCAGGCGCGCAGGTACGTGCAGCCGCCGAGGGCCGGGCCGTGGACGATGTCCTCGACGTCGTCGAACTTGCCGCGGATCTCCTCGGTGACGCGCTTGAGGGCGTGGGCGTTGCGGACGAGGTAGAAGATGGTTGCCGCCATGGCGGTCGAGGTGGTGTCGGAGCCGGCGATGATGCTACGCCACATACGTCAGCGTCTTTCCCCTCTCATCATCTCGTTTCCGGCCTACAGCAAGTTGGACTCGCCCCAGAGCTCGGGCGTGCTGAAGCCCTGGCCCGTCTCCGGGTCGCGGGCCTTGAGCAGGTAGTAGAAGAAGTCGCGGCGGTCCGTCTCCTCGCCGAGCTTGGTGCGCTCCGTCAGCTGGCCCTTGCTGTAGGCCATGTAGCGGGCGCGGCCGGCGGCCAGCTTGGGGAAGAGGAACTTGTCGATCTTGAGCCTGTCGACGATGGGCATGGTGCCGCACTGGCGATCATGTCAGCGCATCTGCCCCTCGAGGGACGGCTCGAGACTCACGATGAGGTGCCTGGTCGTGGCCGCCTCGACCAGCTCCAGGGCAAAGCGGTTGTCGGGCCGCTCGAGCATGTGAAAGGCCTTGCCGAAGCTGAGGTCGCCGAGGATGTCCATGGCGAGGTAGTTGCACCAGTCGCTCATGTTGCGCGGGCGCGACCAGCCCTTTGCGTCGGCGTCGGCGCCGCCGAGGCCGAGCTGCTCGCAAAAGGTGCGCACGTTGCCGAGGATGTAGCGCTGCATCTCCTTCATGGCGCTCTCGGAGAAGGCGTGCGAGAGGACGCGGCGCTTGCGGGCGTGCGCCTCCTTGTCGCGCGTGTTGTGCGTGTTGGCCGCGGGGTGCACGAAGGCGTTGTAGAACTCGGCCTTGCGCACGTTGGAGCGGAAGCCGTAGATTTCCTTGAGCGCCTGGCTGGAGTTGAAGGAGACGGAGTTGGGGCCGAAGCGGACGACCTTGCCTGCGACGCGCGTCAGTATCGTGCCTTGTGCAGCTCGTACGGTGGTGACGCGGGCATCTGACTTACCGTGCCTCTGGTGCATGCGCCAGAACTCGAGATGGCGGTCGCCCTTGTAGGCGTGGTAGAGCTGGTGCGCATCGGTGACTTTGGCGAGCAGAGGCCCGGGGTACTTTGCCAGCGGGTGGAAGAAGATCCTGTACACGACGAGGCCGAGGGTCTGCGGAGAATCAGCCCAGGCTTCATCCTCCATCGCATCCCTCTTCAACAGCACATCGAGCCCGCCATTCCGGCCCGTCCAAGGTTCACAACGCGTGCAGGAAGCAACTCACATAGAGGGCACCACCCCCGAGCAGCAGCCCCAGGTAAATCCACAAGTGTCCCAGATCCGGCTCCATGGTGAATGTTGGTCGACTGGGCCCTACAGGGAGCAGGAACATGAAGAGGAGAGAAGCGGAAACAGAAACAGGAACGCAGCAGCCATATTAACAAGAAGCATCGTCCCCTCCGCCACGCAAAGCATCCCGCCGTGCGTCCCACGCTTACGGTTACGGTTTCAGCTGACGCGCCCGAGGACCTGTGAGACGCCGCCGATTGGCGATGCAGGCGGCTTTCCCCGGCACAGACGCTATAGATTGTGGCGGCTAGGCTCGGGGAAGCCCCGTCGAGTTTGTTTGTTCTGAAGATGGACTCTCGGCGCCCCGGAGGGTCCGGAGGCGGTTTCTCGTGCCAGCAATGAGAGCCTCGCTGTAGTTAAGCCAACCAGACGTCACTTGACATTACGCACATGCCCGTCACCCTGATTTTAAGCCGCCGTTGGAAAGATTCCGCCTCCGTTCCGCCTCCGTTCCGCTGAGGGGCCGGAAATTGTGGGGATCTGCCAGCCGCATATCCGTCGACTGCCCCGCTTCTCCAATACCCCGCCGCGGATTGTTAATGCCGCTGCGTTGTGATACTGACACTGCCGTTTGTGCCGGCGGCGTCATCGTCCAATGGGTGAGACGTTACCGGTGTGTGTTGCTTGCAGGCGCCCGACGCAGCCAACTCAAAGCGAGGAGACAATGATGAGGAGAAAGCACGAGACTGCAAAGTAGCTTGTCTCGATGTCAATATTTGATAGGCGGTCAGCAAGACACATACACAATACACACAACGCTCTTACATGACACACGCGCCATACAATTACAACCGTGATGCCATGTCCTAGTCACCGAGGCCTACAGAACGCTGGCCTGTTGGCGTGTTGGGTCAACGTCTTCCTCCATTAAAACCCGTAGGCTGCTACTTTCTCGCTCATTTCGAATTCGACGAGTCAATGATAACCTAGCCGCTAGGCCATGTCTACATCTTAGTTGATAGGATTCGGACTACATGCGTCTATCCTCGGGATCCTCCGTAGTCAAATGATAATTAGGGCGAAATGAGGACCATGCCCCTGGGACAACACCGCAAGACATAAGTTTGCCCCTGCATAATCTCCGGCAAGGACAATCTCGTCTGAGTTCCGACCCAGATCTTCTAGGACGTATTATTTCAGGGTATTGACCGCTGGACTGAACTGAGTCGGGTATGATGCATGTGGAGTTAGAGTGCAAGTGGGATAAAACAGGCACTGCTGATTCCAGACGCCATATGCCCTTCCAAGAGCAGCTACCAATACAATTTTGCCCCTATTAGTATCTTCCACAAGTAATAAAACCCCCATATCCTCCTCTTTAGTTGTAGTATATCGGCTCGTCAAACACGTGGTACCTGTGACCTCTCACGCCGTGCCCTCTGAAGATGGTTGGGAACCTCCAGCCCTCAGGCATCTCGGACTCGTGCACGCGGCGGTCACGCTCCTCGGCTGACCGGGCTTCCAGCTGCGTCGATTCGGCCGACGAGCGCGGAATCACAAACTTGCCAACCTGGAGCTCCGTGTCGGTGATGGTGCTGCGGCTGACGCGCGCGTAGCCGATGCGCTTGAGACCCTTGTACAAGATGTACTCGCACCAGCGGTCCCAGTCCGTGGAGTCAATGTCGTGCATACCCGACTTCTCGCTGACGTAGGTGTTGTAGTTGCCCTCGAGGGGCTTCGTCACCAGGTAGCTGAGGAGCAATGCAGGGCGCGGAGTCGAGCCCATGAGCTTGGCCAGGTACTCGGACTGCAGGCGTCTGTCCTCGGGGTCCTCCTCCTGTCCAGAGTGGAAGACAAAGACATCGACCAGCTCGCCGTACACATCCAGCGTTGCGTGAATAGCCGGAGCCAGCTCGCCGACCGGGCTAGGCAGGAGATGGTGCTTGGACTCCACAATAGGGAACTTGGATAGGAGAGCCGCCCCCCAGGTGTGCTTGTTGGGGCCCGGCCCGTAGTCAACGTACATGCCGAGGTCCTCCGCGAGGAACTGGGTAGTGTCACGGTTGCCCATGATGATGCGCTGGAGATCCGACTCGAGGAGGCCAACAACATCTAGCTCCATCTCCTTGATGAGGTCGCGCATGCGATACTCAGACGACCACATGTCGTTGTCTAGGGAGAAGTGAATGGTCCAGATACCAGCCGTAAGAACACGGTTGTCGGCATGGTAGGGCTTGTAGTCATTGGTGGGGAATCGCATAAAGGCTGCGCACAGGAAGGAAATGTTGACAATGAGCGTCGAAACCCCAAAGTACATCTTGTGCTGCGACGGAGACGAGCGTCGAGGCTGCTGTTTCCGAGGTTGCGAGGCGTTGAAGTTGAAGACGCCTGCGCCAATCAGGGCCATCATGGTCACCATGACCCAGTCCGTGTGCTCACGAACAAGAGGACCGCCGGGAACGAAGGCGTACGCGACGACCCAGACGTGGAACAGAACCAGGAAAACGTAGATGAAGAATCCCAGGCCAAACGTGACCGCAGGGCTCTTCTTGGAAGCCATGGAGATCAAGGGCACGGAGACGGCCATCAGATAGGCAGCGAGGCCAAGACCACCGTAATACCCAAGCCAGCGGCTAAAGAGCGTCAGTGCCATGGCACCGAGTGATCCCACAGCATACTGTAACCAGCTACCCGCCAGGGAAGGCTTGCAGATGCCAACAAAGAGGCCAGCCGACATGGCAGCAACAGTACACCAGCCGTGGGTAGAGAAGTAGGGACCACGAATGGGGAACCCTTCCCAGACCCACAGGATCATGGTGCTGGTGTCGGACAGGAGGGAGTGCAGGCCGAAGAACAGTCCACCAATACCAAAGGCAGCAAGCAGGGCTGAGCCTCCCTGTTTGCCACCGGGCGAGGAGCCGCTCGTCAGGGCCGCCTTGCGCGTGAATCGCAGTGCAGCCAAGATTCCGAGGACAAGACCGGTGGCGTTCCACCCACCATTTGCGGCATGCATGATGGGCCACACTGGGTTGTTCGTCTGCCAGGCGAACTTGGCGGTCGAGGACAGGATCAATCCAACCATCAGGCCAAGCAGCTTGGACTCGAACCGGGTCTCGTGAATGGACTCGGAGTACAAGGTAGCAACCCAGCCTAGAGTTGACATAGCAACGCCGAAGCCGACGGTGAAGAGTCGGTGGGCCGGGTTGAGCACGAGATACGCAGCGACACCGGCGAGTGACAGCAGGTGGATGATGCGAAGGTTGCTAACGATGATGGATCGAAGAGGGCCTACCAGAAGCGCTGGTGAGACCGAAACCATGACGAAGGCTTCATAGCCAGAAATCCCCATGTGCCAAAGAGGAAAGTCTGCAAAAATGTTAGATATCAGTCAGGGCTCAGGGGGGGTGGACAACTTACACCAGACAAGGAGGCCCAGGCTGGTGAGCATAGACCAGAAAATGAACTGCCAAGTCGTTAAACGCCGCATTGCCTTGTGAGTAGAGTCAACTTACACCGTGGTAGACATCAGCAGCGGTGTCGAGGGCCTCGGACAACGTGAATCGGAGGGAGAAGACTCCGCCAGTGGCATTGTCCTTCCTGAGTCGCCCTGTCAGTAGACTACCTAGGTATCCCAAGTGAGATCCAGGGGGGCACTTACTCCTTTTCCAAGACGGCGGACGGAACGGAAGAGTAGTTCTCACTGCAGACGACTTAGACAATGGCCCGCCGAACGAGTATATTGGACGTGACTGTATAAGCCAGCGCTATCTCGGAAGCCATTGCACGTACCCCTTGCTGGCTCCCTTGACATCCCTCACCAAGACTTCAAACGTTTGAAAATCGAGAGCCGTGACGGCGTCGAAGCCCACGTCCAAGATGATCAATGCCCACTCGAAGAAGGCATAGATGGTGTAAGCTGCGTCCGTCAGCATTGCTGCAAGCACATCTCGAACAGTGGAGAAGCGTACCTCCAGCGACTCGGTGGACCTTGTGCTGAATGAAAAAGTAAACCAAAGGAACAAGCGTCCCGAAGAAGGCGCCTGCCAGGTACTTGCGATACTTGATCGCTTGGGGGTTCGCTGGGCTCAAGGCGATGCAGCCAGTCGTCCAGGGCAGAGTCGCAACGATGTAGGAGATCATCAAGATGTCGTGCCAGTCGTGGTCGTCTGTCGAGGTGATGTAGGTCCAGCCACCGCAGGTAAGGGTACGCAGTAAGCCCATCGAGGCGACAAAGCCGGGGAGCTTCGATCCGGGCTTCCGCGTCAGGAGATACCACAAGCCGACGAGAGCAAAGCGCGGGCCTGTGCAGGTCAGCGACACGTCCCAACAGCGCAGTGCATATGTAGAGGGAGGCCATACCGGATGTGATGGCAATGAAGATCATGAAAAAGGACCGCTCGGGGTATCGATCGCCAATCGTCGCCGAGACGGAAGGGAACCACTCGTCGGGATAGCCGTAAAACTCATTCTGGACAATCTTGCGGTAGTGCAGCGCGACGCCGACAAACAGCGCGCTCAGGAAGGCCGCTGCAACCATCAATCAGCATAATCGGGTCCCAGGGCACGGAGCACACTCACTGTAGGCCACAACCGTGTGCGCCCAGCTCACCCACTGCCCCCCAAAGCTGAGGACGACGCCGCCGTCCTTGTCCTTGTATTTGGACGTCATGGGGAGACCAAAGACAGGCGGATCAAGCAACGAAATCACAGCACCATCCAGGACATCCGAAGGTACAGCTCGCGGCGCTGAAGGCAAAAACGAGGGGACGGGGGCGGGTGGTGAGAATTGGACTGCCTGGATTCGTAAGGTAGGTATTACCTAGGTAGCCAATGCCTCGGAGCTTTGTCGTGATGGGGCGCGTGTCCAGTGGCCGCGCGCGCGTGTGGGGCTGGCCAGGGCTGCCGAATTGGCAGCGAACCCCTAATTGTATTAATAGCGCCACCAGCCCATTGGCTTGTGGCGCAGGGCGAGGCTGGGCTGGGTGCGTTCCCCGCTAAAAACTTCGCAGCAGCCTCGTGAAAACTTCACCGAGAAGAGATACTGGATTAAACCACCCCGTCCAACTTGCCTTTCCTGTTACCGGCACCGCTGCCCACTTGGACCATAGGAGGCTGCAATCATGGCTGGCGTCGCTGAAAAGGCGAGGTTCTACCTCGAGCGATCGGTCCCGCAGCTGCGAGAGTGGGAGGAAAAGGAAATCTTCTCCAGGGTGTGTCCAGTTCATCGCCTCCGCGCGGCTGCCAGCGCTAACAACCATTCCCAGGAAGAAATACGGACAATCGTCCAGAAGCGCAACGACTACGAGCACAGGGTCTTGTCGCCCGGAAACAACCCCTCGGAGTGGTCCTCGTATGCCAAGTGGGAGCAGTCCCTCGAGGCCCTACGGAGCAAGCGCTGTAAACGACTCAAGGTCCGATACCTCAACTCCGCACACGCCGGGCAGGGCCGCGTTCTCGCAATCTACGAGCGATCCGTCAACAGACATCCTGCGAGCGGCGAGCTGTGGCGCGAGTACCTCGCTTACACAGCCAGCGTCAAGGCGGCAAAGCGATGGCGCAAGACCATGACCAACGCCCTCCGCATGACGCCGACTGACCCTGAGCTATGGGTCATGGCCGGCCGGCGATCCGCCCGCAACGGAGACATGGCAGCGGCGCGAGGCTTCTTCATGCGAGGCTGCCGATTCTGCACAAAGGACTTTAGGCTATGGGTCGAATACGCCAAGTGCGAGATGGAGTGGCTGGAGAAGGTGGACAAGCGAAAGGGCAAGCCTGGCAAGGACCCGTTGCGGCCCGACAGGGTGGAAGACGACGACGAGCTGCGAATCGACGATAGTGATGAGGACGATGGCGAGGACGGCGGCAGCGGACTGCCCGAACCATCAGAGGCGCAAGCCAAGATCATCGACAAGCAGGCCTCTGAGCAACTCAAGTCCAACCCTGCGATGGACGGAGCCATACCAATTGCCATTTTCGACATATCGCAGAAGCAGGCCTTCTTCAAGCCAGAAGTTGGAGAGTCATTCTTCGTCATGCTCGCGGCCTTCCGCGAGGTCTCTGTTCAGCCCAAGGTATCCCAGCACGTGCTGGACACTCTCAGCGAGCAATTCCCAGACCATCCCTCGACTTGCAATTGCCATGTTCGACAGTCCATCTTGGGGCTGAGCCCTTATACTGCCGAGTTCCCCCGGAATTTGCGAGACGTTCTTGGTCGTTTGACGGAGAGGTTGGAGTCGACGACTGACAGGCCAGAGCTCGAGCGCAAGACGGCTGAGTGGATAGATGAGTATCTGGCGTTGGGCGACCTGGATGAGGGTATCAGGGCGGTTTTGGAACACACCAAGAGCAAGGTGACGACTCATTGAGCAAGGATGCTCTGACAGGCACGCGATAATGGCCAAATTTAGTGCCGTGAAATGCAAGAGAATACGTCCACGAAGCTGGCAGTACCAGAGGCCATCGCAGTGCTCGAAGACTAATCCGTACTCGTACGTCCCCTTGTGCCTTGTTTCTGGCCAGCTGGAAGATGTGAATGAGACCCCACACCACCAAGTTGACATGCGGGGACACGAGGCTTAATTGGATCAAAAGCGGCCTGGACTCTTCGGAGCTGCACACCACCACGGGCAAGTGTCAAGGACGTCGGAAAGGAATCACGATCCGACCAGGGCAAGGCCGCGCGGGCCGTCAGACCAGCGCACCAAGCTGACAATGTGCCGACGGAATCCACGGGACGAGTCTCAGAGAGGGTGGGCGAACGTCCAACAGGGGCGGATAGACAAGACCATGCTGGCCATGCATTAACACCAGTCCAGGGAGCCAATAATCTCGGCAGGCCATGGTGATTTGGCGTGAAATCAACAACGTCGCCTCCGAGAAACGGATGGAAGCCCCCTTGCTACTCGGAGGTTTATTAGTGCCGCGTGGAAAGGGACGAGGCGCATGCCAGCACCAAGCAGACTCCGCTTGGGTGGCCGGAGTCGTTGGCGTGTTTTGTTGGACAGAAACCACGGACCTGGGCCGTGAGACAGATCTGCAGCTGCTCCGTCGTGCAACAGCAGCCTGCCACGGCCAGCATAGCATCCCAGCCGTGGACTGCTTGCTCCAAGGTTCACACCGCACGAGTCATTGGAATTCCGGCTCAATCTCATTACCATTAGGGGTGTCTGAGCACAATCACGAATGTCATGCAGCGCGAGGCCTGAACATTGGTGTAGGGCAGAGGCGTACGGCAACTGGCCACTCGATGTGGGGTGCAAACGGGAGGGCCCCCAAGAGACGCGGTGAGGATGGAAGCGACGAGGAGATTGTCGAGTTGGACAGACGTTTCGGGGGACGATGCAGTAGCTGGGTAAGAGAGGGATTGATGTGCTGTCACCGAGCCGGAGGAGGGAGAACAGCCGCAACGCCTCTCATCAGGCACCTCGGTCTTATCAGCTGCTGCTGCTGATGCCCTGGCAGGGCGGGCCTAGATTCATCACCAGCACATCCATCACGAGTTCGCAAACAGCCGGGCCGCCTGCCCTGTCACAGGAGACACAGGAACGGGGGCCCGGCTGCCAAGTACGAGTAAGCGTGGCGGTTGGCATTGCTGCTGCTTCTTGCTTGGTCTGGGCTGTGGGGAGGCGTAAGGGAGCGAGTGGTGCTTCGCGGTGGTGGGCGGCTGGCGGGACGCAATTCAATCGGCGGACAGGAAGAAATGATATCGGACGAGAGCCAGCAGCAGCTTCCGCTTCCCAGTGATCCGGCGGATTGCGAAATAAAAAGGACTAGCCCCGGGCAGAAAACAACCTTGTGGCCATTTGATTACCGTGCAGTGTGGTGGCCTCGTTGCTGGCCTGGCAGCGGCGAGCCCGAATTTTTCGTGTGCCCGGAGGCAGAGGTGTGAGCTCACGCACTCTGGAAGGGCACAGGGCCAGGCAAGGCCAGTCAGTCGCTCACATAACTAACCCCCCCTTCCCCCCGTTCCTTCTCGCGGCCGATTTCCCTCCCATTTAAACACTCTTGTGCTCCCGTTTTCCCTCTCTCCCCTCCCATTCCCATACTCCCAGCTCGTTTTGCGCTGCTTCTCGTTGCGGTGTGCTGCCCGCGCCCGCTGGCTCCAGCACTTACATGGCCGCTACCCGATTACGAGCTCCTCAGGCCCCTCGAGCGCTGTTAGTGGCTGGAATGGCAGCGCCGGCGCTCGCGGGCGTGCTGGCCCTCGGCGCGACAGCAAGACCGGCACCGCGGGTTGAGAAAATCGCACGAAATGGCCTCGGGACGCATTCGACGCGACGGCGGTGCGCAGGAATGACTCCCAAAGGGCCGCCGAGGCGGCCGTGGTGGCGGCAACGAGCAGACTCGACAAACAGCACGGTTTTGGCCACGCGGGCGTGCGTGAACAGGGGTTGCCTCCATCTGGCATACCCTTGTGGAGAGCGCATCAAACGGCGTCACCAGTCCCCGTTCGACCTCTTCCCAGCCGCCAGCCCCAGGATGCATCGAAGCGCAGCCCGCTGGCGCGCGCGATTCGCCAGTCCTCCACCATTTTTCGCCGTCCTGGCAGAGGCCGCGACGTTCTCGCCGGCCACCAGTGGCCGCAAGCTTCACGCCATCATCCCGTCACTGCCTTCCAAGTGGGATCTGCCGCTGGAAAAACGAGGTGGGCGAGGTGGTGTGGCGTGAGGTGGCCTGGAGAATCGAGTTGGTGGGAGCCCCAGCTGCCTGTCGTTGTGGTGGGGCCGCAGCGGACGCCATCTGTAACCATGCAGGCGGGCGCCGTCTCAAGCAGGGACCCAATGGAAGTCATGTTGGAGAGGGGCAAGCCGAAGCGGGTGTTTTCTGCTGCTGCTGCCGGCGGCAGATTGTCGTGGATGCTTTGGGATACCCGTGGACGGGTGTCCATGCAGGCAAGGCACGGCATCGCATGGCAAATACGGCGTTGCCAGTGGTCCTGGGCGTCCGCCAATGCCATATTACCTTGCGGTCCTGGAATGATATCGGAGACAGCGCGGCCAGGGCCTTACCCTACTGCTCCCCCCTGTCAAAGGGGACGACAGGATGGTGAGGCTGCAAGCCGTGGCCATTCTTTCGCTCCGGGGCAGTCTCCTGCGGCCGGTATTCGGGATATGCAGCAGCCATCATACCGCCGCACGACAATCGCAAGTGCCGGAGGCCGGCCACATGCACCAGGTCATTGCAATCTCGCCAGCGCCTCAGGTATACAGATGATGAGGCTTGCCAGGCACGACGTCGAGGATGTGTACATGCGGTTGCATGTCCGGGTGTTGTCTGGTGTCGTTTGCTGGATTCGGTCACCCTTGGCGACCTCTTACACGCGGCCTACACCAGCACCACATCGCCTGGAGCTTACAACCGCGGCTGGGCCTTGCCTGTTCTCATTCCATCGACCTTTGCTGGCCGAATCGGCCCCCGGAAGAAAAGAAACATGCACGGAACCGGTTCGCAGTGCGGCCTCGATGAGTACGCCATGGCGTGTACAAGACCGCCGGGCCGCATTGTTGCTGTGCCGACAAGACATTCTGGACCTTGCGTTCCGTGGGTGCAAGCATACGTCCTGCGATGGCAACAGCTGGGCGCAAAATCTGGATATAAGACTCATCCCAAGCACGACCATCAACGGCACCGGAACCCGTCCTCTCGAGACTGATAAGTCATCGATACTGGGTGGGCCTGATTCTGGTAGGTCCTTGGGTGGCCAGCGCACGTGTGCTCTAACGACGGCCACACATGCACCTAGCAAACCACTAATTTGGAGCGCCCATTGGCCGCAGCTGAGGCCGGTGAACGGCGTTAAGCCGGATGCGGCTAGCGCGCCCATGGCAAGGAGATGACTGGAGGCCATTTCGGCACGCAGTCAGCTGTCATCCACACTCACGCTTCCTTAGGTAAGACCAGGCGTCGCCATTCACTCACTTTACCTCGCTTCCACGCACCGCAATCGCCGCACCGCACCCGTACCCGTACAGTGCCGTACCCCTGGCCGCAGACCAGAGAGTTATATCTGGCTCAGGCGTCACGAGGCGATCCGCGACCCCCTCCGCTCGACTCGGGTGTTGAGGTGGCCTGGCAACCTGGAAACGCTGCCGGCCGGTACGAAAATTTCTCCCTCCATCCCGCCGCCGTTGCTGCTGCACGCGGGCCTTCGTTGCGCTGCTGCCCGCCGCAACTCGAATCGCGCGCCGCCCAGTTCTGCCGCACGCGCGCGCTCCACCACTCGCCGGCTCTCTGCTCCCTCCTGTCGCTGCAATTGCGCGGGCTGGGGCTTTTGCGCTACCTGTCCGTTACGGGCGCGGTCTGTCACCCTGCACGTCCCGTTCAGTCCATTTGTCGCCGAGGTGTTCCTTCGCTGCCCACTCCCACGGCTGGTGGTTGCAATAATCCCAGGTACGTCGCTTTGCTCTGTGTTTTGCGCGTCCAGCCAGGTACCCCCCTTCTGCGCGCCCATCCTCCCACTGCCACCTCCACTGTCCTGCTCCCCCCAAGGGGCTGGGTCTAGTCGCTCAGTTCGCTGCTTGCGCTGCCCACGCCAAACCCCCAGGCAGGTAATACACTGTTGGCTCCCCGTCTGCCGACCTGCCTAGGTATTTTCCCACCCAGACACCACGCACACACGCACACACTCCTCCACCAACCCGCGACGCGACTCGACCTGTCTGTCTGTCCATCACCACCCTTCGTGCCGTGTCACGGCCCCATCTCCCTGCCATCCCTGCGCCCTTCAATGGGACGTCGGTCGCGTTCCTGCTGATTGCTGACGCCGTCGCGCACAGCCTGTCGGGCTCGTCGCCATGAGTGCCTGGATGAACGACGCCGTCCCCAACCACAATGGCAACGGCTTCCCGCACATGAACGACCCCAACGCCGCCGGTGCCATGATGGATCCCTCCGCCTTCATGGGCAACACGTCCCAGTTCAACCCCAACAACCAGTTCTCGAACCAGCACCAGCAGCAGCAGATTGCTGGCCTGCAGAATGGCCCGATGCGCCACGCCTCGCCCGCCGCCGCCGCCGCCTACCAGAATCAGAACCCGAACCAACAGCAGGCCCCCAACCCCGTCTACCAGACAAACTCGGTGATACCATCAAAGCGGCCCCGGCCACGCGAAGACAGCATCACCGGCTCCCCGAGACAGAATCCCGGAATGCAGCCGCCGTCGCGCTCCGAAACGCCGCAGCAGCAAAACTTCCCCAGCTTCCAGCCCCAGCAGAACCCCGGTCAGTTCCCTCATCTCCAACCTAATGGCTCCGCGAACGCGAGCCCGTCGCCTATCATGGGCAACCAGATGCGACCGGGCAATGTGCCCCAAAGAGTAGCGACGGCTTCGCCTCACCCGTTCTCGCCCGGCGCCCAGCAGTTTGGCGGCGCCTCGCAGACTTCGCCCATACCATCCGAGCATGGCACTCCCCAACCGAACGCGTATATGCAAAACATGCCTCCCGGCTACAACCCTACTTTTGCGCCGTCGCCGTCGAACCCTCGTCCTTCGCCCAACCCGAACGCGATGACCGGCGGCCAGATGATGCCGCAACAGATGGGCCAGATGCCTCCGCACATGGGGCAGATGCCACCCAACATGTACCAGCAGATGCAGCAGCAGATGCAGCAGCAACATCACCAACAACAACAGCAGCAGCAGCAGCAGCAACATGCGCAGCAGCAGGGTCAGCCACAACACCAGGGCCAGCCTCAGCAGCAGCACCAACGGCCGCAGAGCATGTCGGAGCAGCAAAAGATGGCCGCGTACCAGATGCGACTGCAGCAGCAGCTGCAAGGCAACATGCAGATGCAGGCGCAGATGCAGGCTCAGAACATGGGACGAGGAATGATGCCGAAGCAGCAGATGCCTGGCATGCCAAACGGCCAGATGCCCCAAGGCGGCATGCGACCGCAGCCTCGGCCGATAGCCAACATAAACCCGGAGCACTTCATGAAGAACCTCGCAGCGTTGATGAATGCCAAGGGGCTGCCGCTGGACCATAATCCGATCGTCGGTGACCGACCAGTCAACCTTGTCATGCTGTTCCAAGTCGTGCAGTCCAGAGGTGGCTACAAGTCGGTGACGGCGGCAAACGGATGGGCGCACATTGCCCAGGCTCTGGGACTTCCTGTGCAGATTCCGACCGTTGCCCCGATGCTGAAGCAGGTGTATGAGCGCAATCTGCAAAAGTTCGAGGAGGTATGGATGGCGCAGCAGAAGCAGAGGATGATGCAGCAGAATGCGCACATGGCGAGCCAGGGCACGCCGCAGAAGCAGCTGCAGCCGGGGCAGCAGATGAATCAGGGACAGATGCAGCCTGGGCAACCGCCCCAAGTGCAACAACAGACGCCCGTGAAACCTGGCCAACCTCCCGTGAATGGGTTCTCTACACCTCAACCACAGCAACCGCAACCAAACGTTGTTCCCGGTCACAACAGGAACAGCCTCTCGCGCGGACTGGATCCCTCTGCGACCAACGACTTTTCGATGCCGTCGCCTGCGCACCACCGACCTGGTAGCATATCCATTAGCCAGGGCGACAGCCGGCAAGCCGCTCCGCTGGCTGCTACCGCAACTGAGCAAACGATGCCACAAATGCCACCAAAGTCCGACGAATACGAGCCCTGTGCGCGAGAACTGTCGACGTATGGGGGAGTCGATCTCCATGCCGCGAACCAGCTGGGAGCCGAACTGGACAGGCTGGAGCCGTCCATTCCCACGGTAAACGACCTCGGCAACATCGACATTCATGCTCTGACGCGGAGCCTTCAAAGCGGCATACATGGAGAAGTACGCCTTGCGCTAGATACGCTGGCCAGAGTCTCGGCGTCTCCCGGCCAAATGCATTTTCTACAGCTGAGGTACTGCGATGACTTGGTTGATGCTCTTGTTGACTGTGCGGAGGAACAACTTGACTTGCTGGCCGAGCACACTGTGGAGGTGTGCGACGAAATCCTCCTCAACCCGTACGAAGACGTTGTTCGAGCGTGCCGACTGGAACGATGGGCAATCAAAGATATCCCCGTTTTTGGCACCACCGAATACCAGCTGGATCGCGCCGTGGACAGGCTGATATGCATCACGACTATTCTGCGCAACGTATCCTTCCCCGGCGAGCAAAACGACAACCACCACTTCCTCGCCGACGAATCGGTCATCAAGATGCTCTGTGTCGTCATTAGGTATCTCGGCACGCGGACCATGCTGCTGCGTACTCACAGCAACACGCTGGACTTCATGAAGGATACCGTGATTCTACTCTCCAATATCGCTGGTTTGGTGGAGTTGCCGGGACGAGAACAAGCCCTGTGTCTCTTGCAATTTTTGCTCGCTTTTTCTCCAACCCCTGGCCCTACCGTGTGCAACGACACCCTCGTCTTCCCGCCTTACGAACCGAGCCTTCACTCTTACACACCTCATGCAGTCGACGCACTTGCTAAGCTCCTTGCCCGAGACGAGCCGAATAGGGGCTTCTACAAGACTCTGCTCGCAGCTGATGCTAATGGCCCGGGGGGCTACGAGTTGCTCACTCGAACGTTTGCTTTAGCTATATCGCCAATCCCGGACAAGTTCCAGGAGCAGAGCCGGCCTGCGGCACTACCCTCGCTCATCGAAACTCGAAAACCATTTCTGATGCAAGGTCTACTCGCTGCAGAGATCCTCTCATCGCTTGCACCTGGGTCAGATTCGGGCTTGGCTAGGACCTGGCTTGCCTCAGGCAACCACCTCGCGCAAAACCTTTTCCGGCTTGTCCAGGAACTGAGCATAATGTACGAGCGACCGCACCTGATCAACCGAGGTGCAAGCCGGGCTCCTCCTCGGAAAGACCCGGAGCTCGTCTACATCGTCGTCGTTGCGGTCGCGGTTCTGAGGAGACTGGTGGAGAAAGCAAGAGACCCGAATAGCCCGAGGTCGGCGGTTCCTGGGGACTTGCTGCCACGGTCACAGATGCTCATAGATGCGTTGACGATGCAATCTCCTGAATGGACAAGGGAAGGCATGCTACCGCAGCTGACGGCGATCTTCAACCATATGTAGGGTCGCGTCTCGGTGGAAAGCAACCACAACTGGCGTCAATGAGTTTTTATCTGGGGCGGTATTTTATTCGGGATATTTGGACCGCGACAAAATTCGAAGCGTGGAATTGGCGCCGTCGTGCGCATCCTCTTGTTTCCTTCTCGTTTTGGAATATGGTACATCAGATGACGGCGCATAGCTAGATTTACACTGAGATTCCAGCTCGGTTTTGGAGAGGTGGACATGCTGGGGGGCTACTGTGGCGCACGTGCAGGTGTACATAGGTGTATGAATGTGAGATATACCGATACCACGATTAATGTTTGGCTCTGGTTTTCCAGTTGTCTGAATGTACATTTGGTTGGTCGTCAATAGGATGGCGCTCTACTATACATCCAAGCGCGGCTGGCCCTGCGAAATTGCTCTTTACAGATTGACGCATCCAATAATACGGTGTCGACATGATTAGAATCCCCGCTGTAGTAGCCAGCTCCTTGCCTTGTCGAAATAGTTGCCCTGAGGTACATGTTAGCTGGGGCATGGCAGTCAAAGATGGTATCTGCCTGGACTCACCTTCAACTCTATATGTTGCGTGGTTGGGTTGATCCGCACGTCCTCCCTTCCAATGCCCAGAGACTCGACCATGTCTTCCAGCATTTTCCTCCGATCGCCGTCGATCTTTTTGATCAGGACGACTTGTCGGTTGCCGCCGGACATCCACCGCCGGTATACGGGGAGCTGGATGGAGGGTGTGCGGCGAACGATGTAAGGCAGGCCGGCGAGCTCATCTGGGGATTTTGACGGCGGAGGGATAGGCGGTTGGCTGTGTGTTTGTTGGCTGGGCTTGGAGGGTTGCTGGGCGGCTTGCGAGAAGGAGGCGGCGTGGCGGATCGGGAGGCCTGAGGAGAAGGCGATGAGGTTGTGTCGAGGAGCGGCCGAGTGGAAGAGGGCCGTGCGCCCTTGAGAGAGGGCTCGGGGAAGGAGTTGATTCATGGCGAGGGCGAGGCTTGTCTTCTCTTAGGAGGTAGCTTCGTGATCGCCGTCGAGGGAAGTTTTCCGCCGCGGTGGAAGCGCTCTGAGGCCGCAGGCGGCAGGATAAATGACGACAATAAGAAACCAAAAGGTTTCCATCCAAGCAATAGAAACGCCGCCCGAATTCGCTTTACACGCCACTCCCCATTCCTGTCGCGTGTCCAGGGTCTCTCCACGGCGAAGCTCCTCAGAAAATCTCGAGATCACATGACACCCGCGCGCCAAGTGTGCCGGCAAATCCCCGGGGCATCGCCAAACCCCCACACCACTTCGAGTATTGGCGAAATTCGCCAAAAATCTGCCCCTCCGTTCACGACCGCTACTTGTTGCGTTGCGACTTTACAACTTCGCGACAAGCAAGCGAAAAGACGCCGGCAAACCCCTCGACGAAAGTATACTCTTCCTTCGCGCCTACGCCGCTACCCGATACGAAACTCGCCCGCCCCGAAACACCCTTCATCATGGAGGATGTTCTCAAGGCCGTCTCGGCCGATGGCTCGTCGATCTTGCCCAAGGTGGCACAGCACCTAAGCAGGCACCTGCTGTTTCCCTTGATCCAGTTCGAGGGCGACAAGGCGGAGGAGAAGGGCGACGACGATAAGGCGAAGACGATCCTCTCGGGCAAGATCAAGCTGCTGGAGGACACCAACATGACCGACTACGTGGCGACGCTATACTGCGACCTCCACGGCGTCGCCGACCCCCCGGCCGAGTACACCAAGAAGCGACAAGAGGTTTTGGCGCAGCTGGAGAAGTATGAGCAGGCGACGGCGAAGATTGCGAACCTCCTAACGCAGGACGAGGTTGTCAACGGGCTGAGGAGCGACAAGGTTGCCAATTTGGAGTTCCTGAAGAACCAGCATGGGGTAAGTGGGGCGCGAACAGACGAAGGCTGCATAGGGTGCGCCGGCATAACTGACGATGATGGCACTATAGGTCACGATGGAGATGGTCAACGCGCTGTACGACTTTGGACAGTTCCAGTTCCGATGCGGCCAGTACGGCCCGGCTGCCGATATGCTGTACCAGTTCCGAGTTCTCTCGACCGACAACGACAAGGTCGCGGCATCCACCTGGGGTAAGCTCGCATGCGAGATCCTGTCCACCAACTGGGAGTCTGCCGTGGATGAGTTGAAGAACGTCAGGGAGGGCATCGACACCAGACTGTTCAACAACCCCCGTGCCCAGCTCGACCACCGGACCATGCTCATCCACTGGTCTCTCTTCCCTCTCTTCAACTGGGACGGCGCCCGGGAGCCCATCCTGGACATGTTCTTCTCCGCCGCCTACATCAACACCATCCAGACCTCCTGCCCCTGGGCCCTGCGGTACCTGATTGCTGCCGTTATCACCGGCCGTACGCGCGCCCGCAACAGCTCCATCCAGCAGAAGCAGCTCAAGGACATCGTCCGCTACGTGCGCCAGGAGGCGTACGAGTACGTCGACCCCATCACCCAGTTCATCCACGCCCTGTACATTGCCCACGACTTTGACGCGGCGCGCGATGCCCTCTGTATGGCGGAGGAGGTCTGCCGTAGCGACTTCTTCCTAGCGTCGTCGGCTGACGCGTTTGTCGGCGCGGCTCGCCATCTCATCTGTGAGAGCTACTGCAAGATCTTCAGCCGGATGAACATCCGCGACCTGAGCGGCAAGCTGGGCCTGAACCCCGACGAGGGCGAGAAGTGGATCGTCAACCTGATCCGGGAGACGCGGCTGGACGCCAAGATTGACAGCAAGGACGGCACCGTGGTAATGAACCACCCTCCCAACAACGTCTACCAGCAGGTGATTGAGAAGACCAAGGGCGGCTTCTTCCGAACACAGGTCCTGAACGCCGCGGTGTCTAAATAAAGGAACAGCTGGCGATGGAAGGCGTGTGAAGGAGAGTTTTTACTTAACGGGCAACTCTTGAACTTCAAGTCATTGCTCTCAGGGCGCAAGCCGACGTGTGGGGAGGAACACTTGCTCTTTTTCGACCCTTCCATCGAGGGCGAGATATAGAGATGCCAGCTCCGTGAGCCGGGCAAAAGAAAAGCGGACAAAGGGGTTTAGAGGAAGATGACGGGACCCCTGCTACCTACATGAATGTGTTTTGTCTACCTGGCTTATCCTCTCCCCCTTCTGGTGGTGCGGTTTGCATTTGCATGGCGTTTTATTTTCGGAAATCCCGCGAGGAGAGGGAGGGAGGGATGGGAGAGGACAATCGAAATCTTTTTGCGTCGTGTGTGGGTAGACAGGGAAAACAATAAATGGAATGAATTCATCTAGTTCTCGCTTTGGTGGTCCTGTGGTGTTTCTGTTCTGGATGGTGAGGTGTCGTGGCAAGCATGTCGTGACATTACTTTTCCATGTTAAACTACCATCTATTTTATCCACAGCTCATAACGTCGTAATCCATTCCACCGCCCATTACCCCCTTCCCCTCCTCACCCGCAAGCGCATCGCCCAGCTCCCCTCGTGCATGACGCCACGCGGCCGGCCACTGCTCTACAGCTCGCCGCCCTCGCGCGCCGCGAGCCACACCTGCCCCTTGAGGCACTCGATCGCGCCGTCGCGCATCCACCACACGTCCTCGCCGCACTGCGCAGGGGGAGAGTCCTGGCCAGGGCGCGAGTCGGCGGCGGCGGCGGGTCTGACGGTGGACTGGCTGTCGTTTGCGCTGGCGGCGGCGGAGGAGTCGAGGAGGCGGTCGCGGGCGGATCCCCATTCGAAGAGCAGACGGGCGCCTTCGAGGCGTTCGCGGTCGCCGCCGTCGGCGACGCCGCGCTCGAGCTCCATGCGGGCGTCGAGCGCGGCGCCGACTTCTGGCTCGCGCTCGGTGCTCTCGAGGATGGCGGCTTTCTCGGCGGACGTGACGCTGCGAAGGCCGTCGAGGCCGAATATCCACTCCAGCGGGTTCTCGCGCTTTGCGTCCTTGCCGAGCGCCCGGAGGGTCGACGTAAAGGCCCCCTCGCGCGGTGGGCGTCGGCGCAGGTACAAGCTCCGCGTCTCAGCGAACGCCTTCCGAATATCGGCGTTGGAAAAGTCGAGCTCGACGTCCCAGTACTGCGGTCCGCATGACGTAGACAGGCCGGCGATCTGGTCGAGCGGTGGGAGAAGACACGGGGTAGTCCTGTGCAAAACGGGCTCGGCGGATGAGCCTTGCCTCATCATGACCTGCACAGAGACGGAGACGGGCTGGCCGGTGAGGACATCCCTTGCGACAAGACAGCGCTGCTCGACGGCTAGGACCCAAAAGTAGCGGAAGGCTTGGAGATGAGACCGGTTGTCCATGACGTTGACGGGGAAGACGGGATAAAACGCCACGAGCAGGGCCGCAATGGCCATGTTGCTGGATCCAAACGTGGCCGTACCGCAGCCAAGGAAGAGGGCGCCTATGGCCAGGTGAGTGGCAAGGTGAGATCCGTAAGGCGTCCCGGGATCGTCTCTGCCGTGGAGGGCGCGTAGACGGCGAAGCACGGGGATGTCGCCCGTGCCGGCCATGACGATGGAGCAAGAGAGTGCGAGGACGTCCTGGCACATCCGTGCGTTTGAACGCGCGAGCTCTTCATCGTACAGCGGAGCGGCATCTGGGTGCACACGAGGCGTGCCCGGAATCCTGGAGATGCGCATAAACTGGTCGAGATAATGCAGCAGCAGGTCCCGCACCCTGGTCGACGCGCTGCCCGAGAAGCGAAGGGCGACGGAGAAACATATCCCGGCCAAGATACTGAAGAAGGGCAGATCTGTCGACCGCAGTTTCGACATTCCCACGAGCTTGTACCGGGGGCGGTATGGCACGGGGAGGCTATCGTGGATCCAAGAAAAGGTGGGCTCGATCTTGGACCAGAGGATAAGGTTCTTGGTCACGGTTCGGAGGAGCAGAATGTCAGGGCGGACGTAGTCGAACTGAAGGACAGAGTCGGGGACGTCAATCTTTCGAGCCACAATCTGGTCCTCGGACTTCATAAAGATGAGGGCAATGGCCATGACTGCACCGGCCGCGGCACGGTCGAGGATGTGGACAATCTCCACATTCTTCGTGGCAGTAGCGTGAGCGATGAGCTTCTCTGTGAGCCGCATGTCGTGCAGGCCCTTGAGATCGTTGCCCCTGCCGAGGTTGATGAACCCCAAGGCAAAGCCCGCGGCCAGACGGTAACCCTCGCTCCGAAGCGGCTCCTCCTCGTCTTCGTCATCGACATGCTCGATCTCCGAGAGCATGATCTCGCTCATGCGCCTGTGCTGGCTGTTGCAGTACAGCAGCCCGATGCCCATTATGCCCGAGGTCTGCGTGAGCGGCGACAGGTTCAACTCAGCGGCGCCACGCGGCAGCATGCGAGTAGCGTGCACGGAGAGGAGCCGAGTGATCAGCGAGTCCATGCTTCCCATGTACGAGGCAGCCAGGCCCAAGAGCAATCCGATGGACGTCATCGTGTGTTTCGGCGTGAGATATTTGAAGGCGACCCATTTGGCGACGCCTTTGAGATGGCCGTTCAGGCCGAGAGCAAGGAGGAAGCCGGCGTGCCGATTGCTCAGATCTTGGCCCGGCTTGTTGTACAGGATCCACGAGGTATCAATACCTTTGGCCTGTGGCGAGATGGCGAGGCCTGCCGCAACTCCCTGATGGAAGAAACCCCAGCACACCTTTTCCTCCGTGAACAAGGCCTTGTCGACACCAACAGTGACGTTCGTCGGCTTGACTATGCAGTTGAGATTAAAGCCTCTGATTTGAAACTTTTGCGTGATAAGGGGGTATCGTAGACTGTAGTAGAGCAGCGCACGCCCAGCTGGTATAGCCAGCGTGCCCGTAGCAATCCGTGAGACAAGCTCCTTTTGCTTCTCCAGGTACTCGCTTTCAGGCCAGCTTGGGTTGGGTTCCAAGCGGGCAAGTCTTGTTTTGTGGGTAGATAACAGGTCTTGCGCCTCGTTGAGGCGGCGATCGTCTTTGAACAAGGCCCTGATGACGGCTTGACGCTCTGTACCCTCGCCTTCATCGTAGCCAAGGCTGTTCGTTTCCTCAACGCTCTGACAGAGAAGTCTGAAATCCCATGTGGCAGTATGAGTGGGAGTCTGTTTCACTAGTTAGTGAGGTTCGATCACACGATGGACTGCCTGCGTACTAGAATGCTGGACGTGACGAGACGGGGCCGTTTTCTAGGGGTAAGAATAAGGCTAATGTCGCTTCGTTTTACCAGTTCCAACAGATCATGTGTCCATTCTGACGGCGGGTGTGGCTGACAGAGAGATATGGCATCTTGCAGCGGCGCCAGGATGGCTTCTGGCAGCGTCTCCAGAACGTGGTTCGTCAAGCCACAGTCTCGCATTGCCTCCACCATCTGAACTGCCGTCGTCTTTGGCTTCACAAGTTTAAAGAACCGTTTGAACATTAAAGTGCGGGGTGTGATTGCATCCCAGCGCTTGTCTTCCAGCTTCTCAACCCTAGATTGGCGGGAGCTGGCATAGTAAATGTCAGCCGGCGTGAGGCATGGCTTCCCACGAATGCCAACAAGGCGAGATTGGATCCATTCGAATACATCGGGCCTGACCGGCGGCTGAGGAATCGTTGATTTCAGATTGAGGTCTGAAGAATTGTGAAAACCCGCGTTTTCGATAGGGGGGGGGAACGTAGTCTTACCTGCATTGTGGCGCTGGTCAATGTCTTCCTGGATACCGAGCTCATAAATTGATGAAAAGCTGTGCCATTTGAGCCACCTGGCGATCTGGCACAACAGAACCCTCAAATCGGCTCTCCCAGGTGACAAATATTCAGGGGTTGTAATGTCCAGCTTCTGTTCCTCAAGAAGCAGATGCAGAGCCATGAACACGTCGACAGCGACTTTGCGACGGCCATCAGAGTTCTTGCCGAGGGCAGTTGGCATGTACCCCGATGGACCCATGGCAGCTTCGCCCAGCGGCGAAGCGAGGTATTCCTTTGCGAAGGCAATATGCCGCGACAGAAAGTTTGGGGCGAAGCTTTTGTCATTTTGAAGAGGCAGGGCGTCTGCGTCGTCGAGAGCCCACTGCCATCCCCTGTTCATCATCCAGACCGGACAGCCAAGAGCGTTTGCAGTCTCGCCCATCTCGAGTGCCTTCCAGTCCTCAGACTCCCTGATGGAGCCAAATGAGCTAGATGCTGGTCGTCTTTTACGAACCGGTAGGCGAGCCGTTTTGAATGGGTTGGATTCTGATCGGCCGAGGTTCAGAAACGAAGCGAGGAGCAGAATCGCAAACGCAGACCATTCCGTCGTGGCCACGAGCTCTTCTTGGGAACTGAGCCATTGCATGACATGGATCCATCCAGCATGAATCCGCCCTCCGAGTGAGTCTGGCAAGACGCTCCTGCAAATGTCCAAGACTTTGCGAACTTGCGGACACGAAGGCTGCAGTTGGATCCTCAACTGGTGAAGACGTCCGTCCGTATCCACAACGTCGACGACTCCGCGATGCCGCGGATAACGAATGCCAACGATGCCGCCTTTGCTGAGGTCCATAACCTCGGACTTTCTCTGCTTGACATCGCGGTCCGCTACTCTGCCGCGGTATTGTAAGCTCCTCGTGTCGTCCACTAGCAAGAGGGAAAGAGAAATCTTGGTCAGTTCAATCCATGGTGCCTGGATACTCAGTTCGTGCCGCCCATCCATGGACTCAGAGAGCACAAGAATGACAGACAGATCACCATCGACCAGTTTTGAAGAGTCGACCACGTTCTGTACTTTCCACTGCTCTCGTGGGACCACGGAGGCCGTGACATGCCCAAACTTCTCCTGCACTTTAACGTGCAGGGTTATAAGCTGAAGGCGCTTCTCCAACGAATCCTGGATTCCGATGAGCAGCTGCGTGCGTTGCTGCTCGTCGACGGCGAATGATGGCGCGGTTAGGATGAAGACCTTGGACTGATTGCGGGCAAGCTGCGCCGACGTCGAATAGCGCACGTTTGAGTTGTCCAAGGATATCGTATGGAGTCGAGTAAAGCGTATTTCATGCTGCAGGCCATCAAAATCGTAATCTTCGAGTCCCATGTTGTGAAGCCCTTCGTCCAAACCAACATCGATGGGAGCCTCGAGCAGACTACCGAGGCTCGGATGAATCTGGTGATGAAAACTCGAGCTCGATCGCCCATGGTGATGGCTGTGAGCTTCGTGCCTTTTGGAGGTCCCTATCAGAGGCGGTTCGGCAAAGACCGATCGTTCGTGAGACGCGGACAGGTCCGCTCGAGCCAACATGGAGCTCAACCGACGGGAGCTCCTCCGCGTGACGCCGGCCCCTTCACTGTCTTGCTGCTCCAGGGAAGAAACCAAATCGAGGGGTTTGTCCATCTTCTCGCTCTTGCGCTGCCGTTTCCCTGGCAGAGGGGCGCCAAAACTTTCCCGGAAGTTTTGCTGCACGGGGGTTGATGCACCGCTGACGAAGCCCGGCTGCATAGAGCTTCGGCGGCGAGCAGTCTTGTTCTTGGCCTTTTTGTGGTGCCCTATGAATGGGTCCTCGTGGCTCAGATACGTCAGCCGCCAGACAGTGTACGTACTGCTTTCGCGATTGATCGTGACGCCGAGTATCAGGGGCTCCTGTACTTGCTGAGCAGAGGCCACAGGTAGCTGTATCTGCTCCACATGAAGTATCTCATCTGTGGGGTCCAGGAAAGCTGGCTTCCTCGAAGTAGCCCTCCGCGCTGCTCGGTGGTTGTGAGAATCAGAGTCGGTCACCACCAGGCCGATGTCCGATAGGGGGTCTGTCAAGGACAACAGGCGTGGCCAGTGAGATTCTGGCTGCTCCATAGGCGCATCCCACATGTTTTCCAGAGTCGACCTCAAACTAAGATGCAGCGCCTTGGGGTTCCCGAGGCCCTCTACAGAGAAGGCCGTCTGCTGGGAACTGGTGAAAGCCGTGATCTGGGAGGAGACGAAAGAATTTGGCGGAACACGGGGGAACTTGAGGGACACTGGCGCGATGTTTTCTGCCCTCGCTCTTCGCTGAATTATGACTCCCACAGGACCGGCACAAGCGGATTCGACCTCGAAGGGCATGTGGACTATGTGGCTGGTGCCCGCCAGGAAGTAGACGTGGGCTTGGGTCTTGAGGAAGACGACCAAGGCTTTCTCGAGCGCAGTAGAGCCATTGGAGGCATTCTTGGCGGCACCCCGGTCTGACTTTCCATCTTCGGACGTGGGAAAATAGGCCAGCAGCGCCTGAGTGACGGGCTCCTTTTCGAGACCGAACTTGAATGTCTTGCGGAAGATGCGCCCGCGACACCAGACAACGCAGTCCTGCGTCGTCAGCAGCTCGTCCTCGACTGGGTGTTCCGCCCTATCGTCCGTCGTAATATCCCAGGTGTACGAAGAGGCCGGGGCGCTCGCGGGGATCAGGTTTTCTTCGACTGCATGGCGAAGCCCCGACGGGTGGTGCAGCCCCAGGGACTTGACAGACGACATTGTTGAGGAAGATCCATAGGCCGCGCGAGGACTCGGGGAGCGGTTTCGGTTGGGATCGAGGTTCGCGTCGCGGTCGAGGATGCGCTACAGCATGCGCCGAGGGATCGCTCAATTGCAGTCGTCCAGCAGGCGATAGCGGAGGTCATGCTCTGCTGTCGCGTGTCAACGCGCTGAGAAGCTGAAGCGTGGATGGATGGTGGGGTTGTTTCCTTGGAGTGGGCGTTTGGGCCTCACTGCTCCACGGCAGCTCGTGACGTAGGCCTGCAAGGTACAAATCTCCGCGAGGCGCTACCACGCCATTCGCTTCAACTCCATCAACTTCTACTGCACGACGACGACAGCCGTTGCAGCTCGGAACCTTTCACGCGCAGCAGCGAACACACTCACAGCTTCCGCTGAGCTCTTGTCATCCCGGGAGTGCGGCGGCACCCAGAATGACACCAGTTCAGCTGCCGCAATGACGGAACAGCCGCCCCGACCGAGGCACGACGACAACGACCGCACCGGGCCCCGTGGTTCACCTCCCGATTTACAGCAAGCCAGCAATGGCGTTCACGACGTGCACAATGGCAAGGAGCCTGCTGTTCAGGCACCGAGCGAGGCAACAGGTCGCGACAAGTTGAAGAGCAGCCGACGAAACAATGACGAACACGGGAGCGACGGGGATGAAGGCGAAGGGGGGGATGATGAGGATGAGGATGAGGACGAGGACGAGGACGAGGACGAAGATGAAGACGATGAGGAAGATGAGGAGCCGCTGCTGAAATATGCGCGATTGACACAGCATCTGAGCGCCGTGTACCGCAACGGTGATGCAACCAGTGCCGTTCTCGTCGCTGGCGACAAGATGGTGTGCCACACGTCCCCTTCGGTGCCTGTCTGTTTATTTATGTGTTAACTGTGATCTGCTCTAGATTGTTGGATCGCATAATGGCATTATTGTGAGTCCTCGGAGCTCCCGTTAGTCTTCGAAACTAACAGCGATCCAGCATGTTGTACAGCTGCCGACCTTCCAGACATTGCGAGTCTACCACGCGCACTCTGCTTCCGTGACCAGCATATCCATATCCCCCTACCCACCACCGTTGTCTAGCGAGAAGCCCGGTGCCTCCTTGCGGCCACCGCAGCCCCAGGCGCGACCGGCATCACGGCAGTCCGACACATCGTCGCCGGCTGCAGCATCAAGGAGGCCGAGAGAACCGCCACCGCTACCGAGGATTCCTTCCAACGACATACACGTATCGACCTCGTCGATGGACGGCAATGTTTGCATTCAGTCCCTCGTCGATTTGAAAGACGTCCAGTTGCGAAACTTCGCCCGTCCGGTGCAAGCCGTTGCCTTGTCGCCGGAATACAAAGCTGATCGAGCATATTTGTCCGGTGGGCTAGCAGGCCAGCTCATTCTGACCGTAGGTGGAGGCCCGGGTCGGAGCACATCCACAACCACCGGAACTGCCGCAGCAACTGCGTCTGGCTGGTTGGGTAGCATGGGCCTAAGTAACAACAGCGGCAAAGACACCGTTCTACACTCTGGAGAGGGGACCATCAGCTGCATCAAGTGGTCTCTGTCGGGAAGGTACGTAGTCTGGTTGAACGAGCATGGCATCAAGATCATGCGATCGAAGCTCCATCTCGAAAGCGCAGACTCGGATCATGCCTGGAAACGGATGGGCCACATAGACAGACCCCAGACGGACGAGTGGGAAGCCATGGCCAGCGTTTGGAAGGGTCGGGTTGAGTGGATCGACGAGAAAGCAATCGAGAACGACGAGCTACATCAGCCCTCCCATACCGTTTCTGCCTCTCCTGCCGCCGACAGACTCCGAAAGCAGGCATCCTTGGGCAAGAAGAACGTAGAGCGTCTTCTTGTCGGCTGGGGCGGCACAATCTGGATCATTCACGTCCATCCAGGTGGCATCGGTACAGGCAAGAATGCTGGCGAGAAGACCATTGGACGGGCGGAAATCGTCAAACTGTAAGTGCATCAGCGTGTGAATGCTAATTACGGGCATCTAAGCTGATTACCTACCTTCAGCCTGCGAATGGACTGCATCATTTCCGGCATCTCCTTATATACCCACAATCTGTTGCTTGTTCTTGCATTTTGTTCACCAGAGGACGAGGATGACGACAAAGAGGCGGGTAAGACTCCCAAGGGCCACAAATCCAGATTGTCCACGGGTTCTGCGGGAAGCGAGCCTGCTGGAGGGAGGCGCCGGCGGCAAAATAACCAACCTCCCGAGCTGAGGCTCATCGACCTCAACTCACAGGCCGAGGTTGACAAGGATGGCCTTAGTGTCAGCCGCTTTGAGAGGTTGTCTTCGGCCGACTACCATCTGGGAGTCTTGCCGGCTCACTCTGCTGCGTCCGCGGTTGCCTCGAAAGGAGCTCTCGAGGCTCTCGCTGGGTTTGGTACCGACATGTGGAACGCCGCAATCAATCCAAAGTCGCTCTTCAGCTCTGGGGCAAGCATCAGGAGCAAAGATAGCGGCGATGATGCTGGCTCTGGCTCAAGGGCTAGCACCACAGGAGTTATTCGGACCAGCAGGGCCTCACCAACAGTCCATCCAAGTCTGGCCAAGCCTGGGGCAAAAATCTTCATCCACAGCCCTTACGACTGCATCCTCGGGACCAAGAGGGACTTGTCTGATCACCTGGTTTGGCTAGTGGACCATGGGCAGTATGAGCCAGCTTGGGAGCTTCTGGACGAGAACCCCGATATTGCATCGTCAGAAAGGCCTGTAGATGCGGCTCCATCGACGCCGTCGAAGCATCAGACAGGCGCCGAGGACTTCTATGATGACGAATCCGTCACGGACTCGAACCAGAGAGACATATACTCTTCCGCTGAGAAGGAGAAAAGACGAATCGGCGAGCTGTGGGTTCAAGAGCTCATCGACGAAGGCAGATGGGTGTCGGCGGGCCAAGTGTGCGGCAAAGTCCTCACGACTCCCGATCGATGGGAGAAGTGGGTTTGGACGTTTGCGGGCGCAAAGAAGTTCGATGAAATCACCAACTACATACCGCCCCAGCAGATGCATCCTCCTCTGCCCTCCACAATCTACGAAGTGGTGCTAGGCCATTATATTCAAACCGACATACCTCGATTTAGAGAGTTACTGGAGCGTTGGCCAACAAACCTTTTCGACGCCAACACTGTCAGCACGGCCCTAGAAAACCAGTTGAAGTACCGCGACGTCCGGGAGGACAGCATCGACGATGGTGAGAAGGGACGAGACTGGCACATCGTCATGGAGAGCCTGGCGCGACTGCACGAGGCTAGTGGAAGGAATCGAGAGGCCCTCAAGTGCTACATCAAGCTCCATGATGCCGACTCGGCGTTCCGGCTGATTAGGGATGGCCATCTTGCCGAGGCAGTGGCGGATGACATCCCCAACTTCATCGGACTGAGGGTATCGCCTGAGCGGCTGAACCAGATGACGGAACAGGCCCTGGTGGATGCGACATCAGAAGCCATCACACTACTGGTTGACGAAGCACAGCACGGCCTCGTGCGCCCAGAAGTGGTCGTCGAACAATTGCAGGCACAGCAACTGCAGCTCTATCTGTACTTTTACCTCAAAGGCCTGTGGCGGGGCGAGGGCATCAAGGAACACACTGGCGAGAACATAGACCGCCTTGTCATGGACAGCCAAACTCTGGTGGACGACTTTGCCGATTTGGCGGTGCACCTTTTCGCCACCTACGACAGGCCGCTGCTGATGGAGTTTTTGAAGTCGTCGACCTTGTATACATTTGAAAAGGTATGTTGTCACGAAGCACCGCTCGCTGATGCCACATGCTGACCTGTCTCAGGCCGTCCAAGAGTGCGAAGTGTTTGAGTACTTTGACGAGCTGGTGTTCCTCTACTCCAAGACTGGACAGATGAAACGAGCGCTATATCTCATCATTGATCGCCTGAAAAACGTACAGAAGGCAATCGAATTCGCAAAAGAGCAAGACGACCCAGATCTTTGGGAAGATCTTCTCGAATACAGCATGGACAAGCCGAGTTTCATCCGCGCTTTGCTCGAGCAAGTCGGAACAGCGATCAATCCAATCACCCTGGTACGGCGAATACCAGAGGGCCTTGAGATTCAGGGCCTCAGAGAAGGGCTCACGCACATGATGAAGGAGCACGAGCTTCAGCACAGCATCAGCTCTGGGGTGGCACGTGTGTTGCGCAGCGAGCTCGCCGCGGCCCAGAACGAACTTCGCGCAGGGCAACGCAGGGGCGTCAAATTCGATGTCGTGCTGCCAATCACCGAGCAGGAAGATGCAAAAGCAAAACAGCCTGTGCATGTCGCCGTTCCCGCCAAAGACGATGCTGCAAACGAGAAGATCGAACTCGACCACCGAAGTCCCCAGCCCGGGCGCTGTGCAGGCTGCCACGAGCCGTTCACAGAGTACGAGATGGAAACACTGCTCGGGTTTGCCTGTGGGCATGCGTTCCACGTGAGCCATCTACTCGAGATACTTCACAAGGGGAAGAAGGTGGATGTTGACCTGGGAGGAGAGAATGGCGAAAGGGGGGGGTACTTGGTTGGTATGAAGGTGATGAGGGCCAGACTTCTGAGAGACAAGGTCAGAGGCGGCTGCCCGATCTGCCACGAGAAGGCGACCTAGATGGGGGCCTGTTACAGAGCCTGCACAGCATGATGCGGAGCGATGGTGTTGTTTCTTTTGGGGACGGTGGAGGCTTGAGTTCTTCCGGTATGCCTCATAATTTGTTTCGTACAGCCTCGTCACACAATTCAATTCTGATACCACGACGCTTTACGACTACACTTCACCACGAGACGACTTCAAAAGCACACAAGCGAGACGTGATATAGCGAACCATTTTATTGTGCTTCGTCAATGACAAGCACCATAGGTACAGAGAGCAGTATTACCGCGCCATTTCCTCGGCGTCTGATGCAAAAGGCACAATGCAAACCATGTGCATTCCCGGTTTCCCAACCACCAGTGTTCAGAAAGACCTAGAAAGAAAGAAACGTTCCGTCGTCGAGTCACCAGCTGGAAACCCCTTAGAAGAGGAACGCCAGGGCCATGGCAGCGGCTCCGAGGACCACGCCGCGGACCACGCAGACGGCGTTGCTAGCACCAGTCGAGGTGGGCACGGGAGTTCCGGTGCTGCCCGAGGGCTGCTGCTCCTTGCTCCGGGTCGGGGCAGTCTCGGTGGTCTCGCCGGTTGCGAGAGCAGACGACTCGACCTGGGTCACTACGGTCGGGTTGCCGGCAGAGTTAGTCGTGGTGATAGTAGTCGGCATTGGCTCACCAGCGGGAGTTGCGGCAGGCTGGGAAGTTCCAGGGGTAGCTGGGGCATTGCCAGTTGGGTATCCAGGCTCAGAGCCAGGAGCATCAGGACCAGTCGAAGCCTGTCCAGCGGGAGGAACCGCACCACCAGTCGACAGGGAGACGGCGCAGTTGGTGGAGTGCACAATGGTGCACACGTTGAGCGAGTACACGAGCGAACCTGGGGAGTTGTTAGCGATCATCCTTTTGCATCTTGGGAGATGTCAGCTACTTACCAGCAGAAGTGGTCGATCCAAGCTCCTGGGGAGCCGCAGTCTCGGAGGACAGACCGTTCGCTAGGGGACTTGGTCAGTATCAAGGCTGGAACCCTGCCTGTTTTGGGGCAACTCACAGTAGGGAGCGTTGGGAGCAACTCCCAAGACACCAGCTGCAAAGGCGCCGACAAGAGCCATGACGCTGGTGAAGATTGCCATCTTGGAGGCAGGCATCTTTCTTGTTTGGATGAGTTTGCGTTGTGATTTGGACGTGCGTTTAGGAGTTCGTACGAAGTCAGGGAGATGAGGACCTGCAAATTTTTCTCGTCAGAATTGAAGGAGACGAAAGGAGATGCAAAAACAGCGCTTCTGATGAATAGAAAGGCGAATTCAGCGTTCCCTGGACGTCGATAAAAGGGCCAAGCAAAGGGCTGCATCACGAGGAGGGAGCTGTGTGGGGTGCGCTGCAAGGGGAGCAGCTGGAACGCGATGCAGCAAAATGTGCAATACTGCGTTCCAGCGACAGGCTAGACGAAAGAACGAAGTAGATGAAAATACAAAGAATGACATACCTTTTGCAGTTTCAACTGTGGTTCGCGATGGTGAGGTGCGTGGGTGAAGAGAGGGAGGAAGGGAGAGAGGGAGGGAGGGAGGAGGAAATGGAACCGGGGCCGCGCGTTGGGAGGAAAATAAATAGGTAGGTTGTACAGTAAGCTGTTGCGCCGGTGAATCAGTAATTCTGGCCTGAGAAAACAGGTATCGGATGAGAACGGCCTGGGTGAACTGATGGTTTCTGTGGAGCGTTTGCATGTAGTGAATCCCCCATGACTGAACGCTGCCAGGTTGCCAGGGCGATTGGTGACTGGTTGCAGATAACGGATCAAACCCTCCAGGTCCTTGTTTATTTCGAAAGATGAGACGGCGGCGGGGTCTTTGGTGCGAGTTCTGGCAGAGTTGCGTTGTGATGGCCAGCGGTTGCTGAATTCCAGAGTCGACAGAGAGTTCGTCTACGCAAGGTTCCGACACACATCCTTCCCTTGCATCCGTCTGCGCCTTTAACAGGATCTGCATGTCCGTAGACTTGCAGTCGCTGCCTCGTGCATTGAAGCAGTGTTCGTTTGATGGATCTCGCAGGTTCTGACCGCTAGAGACACGGACATGCCAGGATCCGCGTATTGACTGGCATCGAACAAGAGAAGAGATCCACTTACCTCTTGTCACCCGAGCTGCGATTCATGCACAGAAAGCGTCGTGGA
The DNA here is from genome assembly GCA_022114105.1 of Tolypocladium guangdongense. Classification (NCBI taxonomy): domain Eukaryota; kingdom Fungi; phylum Ascomycota; class Sordariomycetes; order Hypocreales; family Ophiocordycipitaceae; genus Tolypocladium; species Tolypocladium guangdongense. Next base: position 1,363,515 of record NRQP01000001.1, on the reverse strand, counting down.
GATGTCCTCACCACAGACGACAGCGACCGGGCGACCGGGCGACCGTTCGAGAGAAGAGAGTTGGAGCGGAGCTTTGGTCGAAGAAGTAGAAAACGAAGATTAAGGAGAGAGAATAGTTGGTATGGCATTTCTCGTTGCCTAATCAAGTACTCCGTATGCAGTATCGCAACACGCAACTAGCCGACGAGCCACAAGACCAGTGCGACCCCTGCCTCAGCGAGGTGGAGTTGTAGGATGGCATCTCGCCGTGGCCACAGTTGGCCTTTTCAGGCGAGGGCACATTTCTTGGTGGATATCAGTGAGATTGCCTGACTCTCCAGAGGTTCGACACTTTGGCGCCAGAGTGTTCTCCCAAGCGGCCTGTCGAGGCGTTTTGGAGGGACAACTATAGACGACAAAACAAAGGTCGTCAGCCGCAGGTGTGCCGCGTGTCCCTTTCAATCGTGGCATTACAACGAGACAGCATGTAAGCAATACGATGTCTGTGTGCTTCCAATAGTGTAACGTTCGTCGACGCTTAGCGAACTCGGTGGTAGGTGACACGAGACTGATGCCACGACGAGATTGGCTGGCGGAGGTCGATGCTGTCTACAAGGTTCTACGCCATTTAAGCCGAGTTCATGATATATAGCTTCGCTGTGACCTGCTGGCAAGACCATTTCTTAGGCTTCATGTTAGGACCCGAAACAAATCATGATGGGTGTCCCGAACCGGCCACATTGCCCTAGTACAAGAACAGCACTGTTTCTGCCCCTTTTATTATCGCGCCAAAATTAAAAGCACATCAATTAAACAGTGATTTATTGGCTACATGCAGTTACTGTCCGTTGAAGACAGGCTCAAGTGCACAGTTTGCATACATATCTCATCCACTATTCCTTTCCTCTCATCCCCGATGCCCCATAAACGTGGCTGCACTTAGCACCGTTGGCATCGAAACTACAGTCGGCCTTATTCTTATTGTCGATCTCGACATTGCAAATCCTGGAAATAGACATTGTAGCGTTTAGGATTGAATATTCATAGAGATTGGTTGGCAGGTAAATACGGTTTCTGTTGAAGAGTAGCAAGTAGGAAGATGTTTTTCAGTCCAACCCATACATAAGTCCACAGCAACGAGACACCAAGAGCACAAAATGCAAAAAGATACCCAATATAAAAAAATCGCATTGAGCACCCGGGAGCCAGACATGTTTGGAAAATCTAGTGATCCCACGCTGCGGATATCTCTTGCCAAAGCGTTAGTACCGTGCGTGGTCTAGGGTAGCGTAACGTTAGCCGCGGCGCGAAACGTGCACGACTTGTAAAAAGAAAGGCACACACCATGCGCCTTCCTGCTCAAGCTAAAACAACAAGGAGAATAACGGAGAAAAAAGTAAAACTAACAAAAAGGATCGGTCCCGAAGAACCATATATTGGACGAACAGGGAATTGAACCCTGGACCTCTCCCAAGTTGGGGCGAATCGCTCAACTCGCTCTTGCTAAGGGAGAATCATACCACTAGACCATCCGCCCTGCTGAATGTTGAAGGAGTTGTGCGTTGTTTTGCTACATGAGGGCTTAGCGTGGGTTGTCGGCCGGTGGCGGTGTCATTAGCAGCAGTTGTGATTGGCGCTACTCCGTATTGCAGCAAGGTCTTAGAATTCACCCTCAGGAGTCAGCAGTCTCTGGCTCTGTGTTGCGCGCCGGCCCTGCACACTAGCAGAAATCAGACGACTTTCACAGAGTTGCACAGGGTCTTACCTCACGGTCTTCACACTAGATCCGTCTTTCGCGGTTGGGGAATGGGCCTCTACGAGTTACTGTTAGCGATTGTCACTGGGGCCGAGAAACGCTGAGTTGGTGTAGTGGACGACGCCGAGAGAGCACTGGCGCGGGAGGTGCGAGCCCGACTACATCGCCATTTTGGCAACTCCACTGAAACAAAAAATTAGTTCATATCTCCTGAGCCTATGCTTGAGATGAAATGCCAACATGAAGCAGCTACAGTTCTTATTTCAGCTTTTTCGGGGCGCCGGCGATGGCAACCCTTAACAGCAAGATGTCGCTTGCTAGCGCAGCGACGTCCAGAGAGAACGAGGACTCAGAACGACTTCGCTTGTCGTGATACATGACTCCTCGACGACCGCACGACCTTTTGACTACCCGAAATTTCTGTACAAGACACCCCCGAGATCTCCCTACATATCTATCCTACAGAAAAGAACTAGCATAGACTCTAATACCCAGCAACCTATCCCGTCTTAAGCAAGAGAGCCGGCAACCGCAGCCATGGCGCCGCCGTATATTCCAGCACAAAGAACCCAATCCAGAGTCTCTCTACCCAGCAGTCGCACAACTCCAGACTGCATTAGAGCCGTCGCGACGCTTGCTCCAACAAGCAACACCACCGCTATGCGCCCGGCGAAAGTCGGGATGACGGAAAAGGTGACGATTGGTGCGAAAACGGCGACGAACATGGCCAGGCCAAGCTGTGAGATGGTGGCACCAAGGGTGTCCTGGGCTCGCGTGGAGGGCCGCCGTCCTAAGGCCCAACTGTCCGCCTCGGACTCCGGTGCATTGGGACTGCTTGCTGGAAACTCGACTTCCTCGGCCGGACGGGGCATGGGGGTCATGCCCTCGTCCGCCACGAATCCCTCTGGCATCGGCTCTTCCATGGCTAGAGAGAGGAGGTCTTCCGGGACGTCGAGAAATCTCGTCTCGTCGTCTGCAAGCAACCTGTTGCTCGCGAGGTAAGCCTTGTAGCTGTGGATCCCATCCATGGATGGCACCGGCATGTCTTGCATCTTTCGAAACGACGTTATGACCTTGTCTTCAACCAGTTAGCGGAGGCGAGGAGACAGATTCAGGTCGACTTACTGTACTGGCACAGTTTGTAGCCGATTTGGCCCAAGATCTCGGTCCTCTGCAGCGCCAGGCTGCTAGTCCCCCAGCGCTCCTGTCGACGAGAAGCAGGCACGAGCCCGTATCCGCGCTCAATTGTGTCCTGCATGTCCAAATTGAGCAGCTCGTTTTCCAGGTCTGCAAGGTCGGCCTGCATGTACAAAAGCAGGCGGTGGTTGAGCGCCTCGAAGCGTCGATACATGGGCGTAACCGGCGGCCCCCCAAGACCGCCCACCAGCTTGGCTGCTACGAGCTGATAGCCACTCATCGGGGGCTTCTCTGCTCCATAACCAGACCGGAGGACACTTTGGGGCGGTGCATGCGACATGGCCATGTTGGACATCGGGACGTTGCTGGGACCCATCTGAGGAGACCCGTACATGTGAGGAAATGCGTGCCCCGGCTGGAATCCAGGCACGGGAACGGCCTCACCAGGTCCAGAATAATCCGGCGTCCAATTCACATGTGGCCCGGCGTCAAAGGGCACTTCGCGAGGAGCATCACCGCGGCGACTGCTCAACACGGACGACGGAGGGGCGCTGTTGGGACCCTGTGCATGATGAGCACCCATTTCGAGTCCTCTATAAATCGCTTCGAGAGCTGGCCTTGGGTTCCCGGTTGGAGCTTCTGACACTAGATAGTCCAAGGCGCTTGGCCGGCGCCGCGGACGAGGGGCATGGTAGATGTCCGCCTGGTGTTCCGCATGCCTCCTCTGGCTTGATGTTTCACTGCGCGCTTCTGTCACGTGGGGTGCTTGTGTCACAGTTGCGCCGCTGTTGACGGACAGCCTGGTGCTCGTTGGCGTCGTGAGAGTTGTTGCACACGAATGTGGTGACGGCGGCGGCGGCGTGTGAGCCGTCTGTGTCGTCTGCGTGTGAGCTTCGTCCTCGTCGGGGTAGTCTTCCACTGTCGCAGCCATGGCGGTTGTCTTGCCCGCTTCGGGCGAAGGAAGCGGCGAGATGCTTTCTGGAAGAGGGGACACCTGCATGCTCCTTGCCGATGGAGTATCGCTTTGTGTGCCATCATCGAGGGACGCTTCATCGAGGGACGCTTCATCGAGGGACGCTTCATCGAGGGGCCCTTCCTCGGCACGGTGTTCGGCCGCAGGAGGAGCGCGGCTTGACAGCGCCTGTGCAGAATGAGCAGCGCTGGCGTCGGTTGCCCTCGTGTCCTGCTCTGGCAGCGATGGCCGCGAGTCCCCCGTCTGGCCGTCCGCTGGCGTTATGCCGTGACTCGGCCCAGACTCGTTCGTGCCGTCCATTTTGCGGTACGCTGGCAGGCTGCTATCTCTGGTAGAATCGACACGGACGTTATGCTTTCTCTATGAAGCCATAAGTGGCCGTTTATCAAAGACGATACTATTACTTCGTACTGCGCCAAGAGCACGAGACCATGTTGCTTGGGCTGTCTTGCCGCGGCACAAGGTAGATTGCACTTACATGATGCGCGATCTTGGCCTTCGGAATCACAAGGAAAAAGGCGTTCGGGAAGCAAAAGGGCTGAAAGGCGTCGCGGGAAGATGATGGCAAATGCAGCACAGAGAATACGTCAACACAGTGTTACAAGGAAAGGCAGCTAAGGCCGGACGAGTCAGCCCGTGCAGGTCGAGCCGAGGCGTCGCTGAGAGTACAGCAGGCCAAGGAGGCGTCGCATGATGTTCATATGCTCCGAGCTGCACGTCGAACGAGTCACAGAGAAAGGGGGAGGCAAGTGACGGAGCGTGCAGGAAAGCCTTCTAATATGGCGAGGCAGCCTGGCACAGGCCACGTTCCATTGCAGAGCAATTGGCTCCTTGTGTGATTACTGTGCTGATGGCTTTTGGGTGGCGGCATTGGGCCCCAGGTTTAGCACCACTGCGTCCCAGAGCTGGGTCGTATCACCCAGCAGGCTGGAACAGGCTGGAGTTGCTGCCCAACGAGGACGTGGGACGCGGTGCTAGAACGGCCTGCTTGCCCGCGGCCAGTATTAATTCTCACGGATGAAAGGATTATTATGTGGTGCCATGCGAGGTTGGATGGGAGGGTTGACATGGCCAAGTTCGCGCCGGGTTTTCTTGCGGGCCGCAGTCATGGTAATATTTCCTGAGCTCCACCAGGCTGTTCGTCCTTCAGGAACAGAACCCTTCGCGATCCGATCAGACGAGGAACCTCGACAATTGACGCAATCGACACCGCGAGGGACGCCGCGCCTCTCGTCTGACCAACCAGTCTGCTCGCCGCACGAATCGCCGCAGGTCCTTCCCCCGTTGGCACAGCGCGCTACTCCCTCGTCCATCCTCGCCAATGGCGAGCTTCCAGCAGCGGTCAATTTAGACAAGACACCCGACGAGACGAAAATGCCGCGAAAAATGCATTGATTGGGCGCGCGATACCGAAAGAAACCTTTACAACGTCGCGAGCGAGGCTTCCTGCGGCTCTGCGTGAACGGCCTGTCGTGTATGCGGCCTTCAGCGCGTGTCTGCAGTCTCCGCCATACGCACAGGATGGTCCGCATAGCGCTTGCAGAGCTGAGCAGATACCTGCTGGACGGGCATCTCTCGCGGCGAGCATGCCTCGGGACCCGCCAGACTGTTGCACGACCCGTTGCTGCCGGGTGGATGCTGCTCCCCAGAGCTGGTCCAGTCAGGGCGTTCCACGCAGCCCCCGGGAGCACCACCACAGTTGCAGCCTCACAAGGGCCCGCTGTCCCTCTCCGGAAGCAGTTGAAGGATGAGGCCAAGCAAGCCAAGAAGCAGGGGAGAAAGAAATCCAAGGCCGACTCCCAGACCGTTGACGGCTGGGAACTGACGGTTGGCATTGAGATTCACGCCCAACTCAACACTTCGCGAAAGCTCTTCTCGTCCGCGACGACCTCATTCAACGAGGAGCCCAACAGCCATGTCGCTCTCTTCGATGTGGCCATGCCAGGCAGCCAGCCCCTGTTGCAGCAGGAGACCCTGCTCCCGGCGATTCGAGCAGCACTGTCTCTCAACTGCGACATCCAGCGAGTCAGCCGATTTGACAGAAAACACTACTTTTGGTGGGATCAGCCATCCGGGTACCAGATAACACAGTACTACGAACCCTTCGCGAAGAACGGACACATTACTCTGTACGCCAGAGACGGCATTTCTCCCGAGGATGGCGAGAGCGTCACCGTGGGCATAAAGCAGGTGCAGCTGGAACAGGACACGGCCAAGACGCTGGCCCAGACCGGCAATGCGCACTGGCTGGATTTCAATCGCGTTGGAGTGCCTCTGATTGAGATCATCACAGACCCTGACATTCACCACCCGCGAACAGCGGCCGTTTTCGTCCGCAAGATGCAGCTCCTTCTCCACACCGTCGACACTTGCGTTTCGGGCATGGAAGCTGGTGGATTGAGAGCAGATGTCAACGTCTCTGTGCGGAAGACAGGCCACCCCGCCGGAAAGCTTGGAACAAGAACCGAGATTAAGAACCTGAGCACCATCAAGGCCGTGGAAGACGCCATCATTTCCGAGCGGGACCGCCAGATTCGAGAACTGGAAGCTGGTGGCGTCATCGCCGGCGAAACGCGTGGCTGGATGCTTGGTTCCAAGGAAACTCGGCGGCTTCGAGGGAAGGAGGGAGAGGTGGACTATCGCTACATGCCCGATCCAGACATTGCACCTCTGATAATCGGGGACGACCTCGTGAAGCATCTGCAAAATTCACTCGCCGTGTTGCCGGATGCAGAGCTTGACAGATTGATCAGCGAGTTCGGGCTTACGCCAAAGGACGCGTTGTCGCTCATCACGCTGGACAATGGCGCTCGCGTCCAATACTTTTATAGGGTGCTGGACAGCATTCACGAGAAAGTCCAAGCCGAGTTCGCTGCATCTACGCCCCCGGATTTGAAGAGCTATTCCACGCTTGTTGGGAACTGGATCATTCACGAGCTCGGCCGCCTGACAACGTACAAAGCCGGGCCACTGGCTTCGGGAGAGCTCTCGTTTACGGCGGATGGCGAATGTGTTCAGGTCCCCGGCTCTGCTCTGTCGCAACTGCTCTACCACCTGTATCGCAAACATATCACGGGCAAGGTGGCAAAGGAGCTTGTCTTGGCGATATTCCTAGACGAGCTCGAGGGCGGGGTGCTTGAGGCGATTGAGACCAATGACCTCTGGTTCAAAGAGATTTCTCCAGAAGAGTACTCTGCCCTCGCCGACGAGGCTGTGGCGGGCGAGGACAAGGTGCTCCAGGAATTTGTCGACTACATCAAGTTCCCGCAGGGCAAGCTCATGTACCTTGTCGGCAAGATGATGCGCCTTGGCCCGACGGAGCGGATTGATCCTGTGACAGCCGAAAATGTCATGAGGGCGCGCGTCGAGGGAATTCGGGCGCCATGAATTGTCCACGTACTCGCTACCGTTCGTGGTGGTTCGTTGTCCCACAACCGCGGTAGGCTCTCACAACTTCGCTCTCGCAGATAATGGATTGGCCGGCCACGTGAGGCTGCCCGAATTGCAGCCGGTGACACGACTCATCTTACCATGGCATGATTTTGAACAGAGAGCAAACAGACGCCGTGATGCGGCAGCGAAATCGGCGCCACGTTGACTTGATGTTTTGGACTTGTCAGTTGTTCATCCATTTTGGGCGACAACTTGGACACGTCACGTTTTGGCTCGCGCTTCAGTCACGGAGAACGAGTGGGAGGTGTCGATAATGTTGTTTACACGCCTGGCTCCATCTCAAGCGCGTGATGGGCGGCAACCTGGCCCATGGCCGGAGCCCCAAAGCTCGGTTCGCCTTGGGCAAACGCAAAGTCATGACGCCCTCACACCTTCTACAAGCAACCGCCAAGAGGAGACAGCGACGGCGTCGAGAAGCTCTGGGATCGACAAGGTCAAAGTGTCCACGACGGAAGACGGTCCGACATCTGCGCTGGCTTCTCCGATGTCGACACCTACAGACCCATCGTTCTCCCGAAATGCTTCCGCCCAACTCCCGGGCTTCATTGGCTTGTCTGCGGCCACGTCTATTTCTCTGTCTACTGCCTTGTCCGTACCCTCGACTGCCTCTTCAATCAGAGCTGTGGGGATGCCCACGGGAGCGGCGAGTACAGGTGCAAACGAGAGTCAGAAGACACCAGACGGATTGTCACATGGAGCCACGGCTGCGATTGTTGTTGGCATCCTCCTGGTGTTGGCGGCCTTCTTATATGCCATTTGGATTGCGATTCAGAACAAGAAGAATGACAGGCGGACAGGGTCACCGACCTTTCCATCTTATGATGTTGACCTGCCGCTGAGGGACTTGGCTCGCACGGACGAATACCGCCCGTCAGGGACGACAGCGCAGACACGGGTGCGCTTTGGAGAGAGTTCAGTGTCTGAACGGTTTGCGCCAGAGACGGGCATGCCATCTCATCCGCGGGATGGAATGGCAGGCTACGGCGAGTTGAATGGAGAAGCGGCGCCTCGATATCCGGCCAATGCTTATTGGGGCCAGAGTGCAGCTTGGGGCTGACGTTGAGTCTCGATGTTGCGCTGCCCCCTGTATCTCCAACTTGCTCGCTTCACCACTTTTGGTAGAATGACATTATCTAAGCTCCATCTATCGTGCTTTGAGCCTCAACGGTCACGCATTGCAACGGTCGGCATGAACGTGGAGCATCGTCACTGGCCTCGGGCAAGGACAGGCCAAGCAAACACAGCGTGCCAGACACTGCCAGTTTCCCGAGCTTTCGATCTCGATCTACGTGCGACGGCGCAAGGAGCAGGAGCATTTGCCCCACGCTGCAAGGATGTCGTTGTGATGACATCATGATTCTATGACGCGGGCTGGCGCCACGAGCCGGAATAAAGCAGCCTCCTTCCTGCGACTGCTTTCGCTCTTCTTTGGCAATTCGTTGCACGAAAACCTGAAGCAAAAGAGAGCAAAAGCACCGTTCTCAAAATATTACCACGGACATCCACCATGTCGTTTGTCTCGGAGAAATTGGTCCGCCTCGCAGTCCCCGTCTCGCGCGCCCTCGCGGTGCAGGCGCCTCGCGCGTTGACCACATCAGCTGTCGTCAGGAAATCGGCCTCGGAGACTGTCAAGGATGGCCTGAAGTCTGTCGACCGGGCCGTCAGCGACAACGTTATCCTCCCTGGCCTGGACGCTGCTGGTACGTGCCGCCACGGCCGGCTTACACGGCGTGTAACGTGAAGCACCGCTAACATCCCGGTTGTCACAGCCAAGGTCAAGGAAGGCGCCGTGAGGGTGGTCAAGGGACAGGCTGCGGGCAAGGGCGAGCAGCTGAAGGGTCAGGCCAAGGGTGCTGCTGAGCAAGCGAAGGGAACCGCTGAGCAGGCCAAGGACAAGTTGTAGCAGGAAAGCCGGAAGGGCTAGCGGGGATGGAGTGGCAATTCGTGACTGTATGACATGTATCTGCACCTGGACTCGTGCATTACGGCGCAGGGACATGGGTATTGAGCTGTCCTTGTCTGGAATGGTGATATTATTACCTAGTTACTACTACTGCTTTGTACGCTATGAGTTGCTCATTATTTTGGGTGCTAGCAAACAGGAAACGACTTCTGCGATTGTGCCACACCCCTCCACATTATGCATGCTCGATTCCACGTAACTGGATAAGGGCAAGATTGGGTATCAAGTGAGCGAGACAAGAACCAAGTGACCCAGACATCCCCCAGATGCTCTCATCGGGAACACATCCGGCGGCACTCGGCCAAGTATACGTTCCGGTTTATGGGGTGCATAACTGCCCCCATCACTTTCTTTTCACCCCCGAAACTTAGACAGGGATGGCCTGCTTGGACCTAACGGGCGTATGCGCAAGTTCGCCGAGCGGGAACGTGACCCAGGTCGTGTCCTTGGACATGAGGCCCGCACTGCCCGCATACAAGGCAGCAAGCGCAGACAGGACGGCAAAGACGCCCCCCGCGCGAGTGACGCGCACCGCAGACGTCGTGTGCCTCGTCGAGATGAACTGGCCGATGCTGAGGAAGAAGAAGGCGAAGCCGAGGAGGCCGAGGACGGCGAGGATGGTGAGGTTGGTCCTGAGTGCGGCGACGAAGAAGATGATGGTCAGGAAGCACCACATGATGAGGAAGATGCCCACGGCGAAGCTGAAGGCGCGGTCGTCGCCCGCGTAGGCGGCCTTGATGCCCAGGTCGGGGACCAGGAACATGGCAAAGGCGAGCCAGAAGGCGCCGTAGGAGCAGTGGACGGTGGTGCCGAGGGTGTTGCCGACGCGGAACTCCATGATGCCGGCGATGAACTGCGCGGTTCCGCCGAAGAAGACGGCGAGGCCGAAGATGGCCTGGTCGGGGCCGACGCTGCCGAAGGGGTTGGAGCCGGGCAACCTGGATGCAGGGTCAGACAACGGGGGCGCTGGGCGGATGGATTTCGTGAACGCTTGGGACTCACCCTGCACCGCACTCGTAGAGGCCGAGGACAAACGCGGTCAGCCCGAAGCTGATGAGACCGAGGGGACCGGGGTTGGCAATCCTGAAGAACTGCGGATCGTGCACCTGCGACACCATGGGCTGGTGAGGCTTGGCGGTGGTGGCGGGCGCGGCATCGTCCGTGTTGGTGTCATGGTGATGGCCATTGGTGTAGGCCTGCTCTCCGGCAGCGTGGGACGCCATGTCTCACTCGATATAAGCTCAGGGTCAGGTTCTGGCGGCGGCGAAGAGAGGCACAGAGGCTTGAGTTGGGACGACGTGGCATCGCATCAGGCACGGAGCGCCATGCCGCCTTGTTATACGCCAGGACACTCCCCCAACTCGGAGACGATCTCTCACCAGCGTCGGCACGACGACTCGCCAATTCCCGATCCCGCACGCCGTGCCCCCGGCCCCTCGAAGCGATGAACGTTCGGCTTACTCGCGCGGGGTCGTGGGTTGCATCTCGTGACTCCGGGACGCTCGGCGTGAACCGCCCAGGCCGGCGACGCGGCCAGTCATCGCGCCGCGCGGGCCATCCGAAGCATCGCGATTCGATGCCGCCTGGGCAGCTCCGTGTCGCCCGCGAGGAGAGTTGCCATCGGGTGGCATGGGTTACCACGCTCGGGGGCGGAGCGTGTAAGTGCCGGCAGGGACGCGAGCCAATGACGGCACTGGGTGACAAGGGGAACGGGCTATCTCGCGACGTGGACGTGCATGGAGCGGTGAATCGGCCTCGGGTGTCGGATGGCGAGGTCCTTGACGAGATGGCAGAGCCTCGGCGAGTTTCCTCGATGAAGCTCGATGAAGCAAGCAACAGCTGCGCGTGCCCGGTGTGAGACGTAATGGTCAGTGGGATCTGTCCTGCGGCAAGGCAAACGACTCCGTACCGCGGAGCATTGCCCACGCTCGGGCTTGCGGCAGAAATGTCCCGGCTAAGCCATGCCGCCTCCCGCAGACAAGCTCGCGAGGCCGAAGAAGGGGCCTCGAGCACGAGACCTCGCCAGCCACCCCGGACTCTGAGGCCCCACAGTCGGAGTCCACCGCCGAAAAGTGGAGCACCGTCGGCATGGGACGAGCGCAGCCAAATCCGCTCCCCGCAGCATCGACCTCGCATCGTCCTCGTCCACATCGCCCCAGCCCTCCAATCAACAATCGCGGAAGCCTCATGCTCGGGAGAGGGAAGCATGTGCTTCTCGCCGTCTGCATGCGCCCGCAGCCATGATGCTCAGGACGTCTGCCGCTGCGCTGTGCAGCACGTGCCGCGCCCGTCGTCGCCCGCGTCGCTGTGCGCGGGCCGCCGGCGGGCGACGGCATCAGGATGCGTGCCGCCGAGTCCGTCTAGCTGCGCGAGGGGCTATGGCACGGCGCGGAATGGCCGCGACGATCAGGCCCCGACGTGGCCGCGCACGCCGCACCCGACACCCTACGAGATCTTTGGCATGCGCAAGGGCGCCCCCTACACCAAGCGCCGCTTCTACCAGCTCGTGAAGCTCTACCACCCCGACGCGCACGACCACCCCCCCTGCGGAGCCTCCCTCTCCCCGTCCACCTCATCCGCCTCGCCCCCCCCGGGCCTCTCCCCCGCCGCCCGCCTCGAGCGCTACCGCCTCGTCGTCGCCGCCAACCGCCTCCTCAGCGACCCTCCAAGCGCCGCCTCTACGACGCCCACGGCATCGGCTGGACCGACGGCCGCCGCGCCCCGAGCCTCCGCGACGCCGACCGCGCCTGGCGGCAGCAGCCCGGCAGCGCCGCCCGCAACGCCACCTGGGAGGACTGGGAGCGCTGGCGCGAGGGCCGCCGCCGCGAGCCCGCGTACATGAGCAACGGCGCGTTCGCGGCCCTCGTCGTCGCCATGTGCGCCGTCGGGGCCATGGCGCAGGCCGGCCGCGCCGAGACGGCGGGCGCGCGGGCCGTCGACTTTACGCGGCGGCGGGACGCGGCCATCGGGTTAGAGATGCGCAGGAACACCATGGTGTCGGCGGGGAGGACCAAGGATGAGCGGGTAGACAGCTTTTTGCGGGAGAGGGAGAACGTGGCGTACGACTTTGCGCCGGGCAGATACGACGGGCCTCCGCGGCAGTCTGACGGGACGGCGTGAATACGAATGTTGCGCCGTCAACGGCGAGTCCGCCTTGTCCTCCATGGCTCAGTTAAGTCGACAATTAGCTCGCGTTGGCCATCACGCAGCGACACAATCCAATGCACGCCCCTTCTTGATGTAGCTGGCAAAGCAACATATGCTTCCACATGGCCGGAGGTACGTCGTACAACCGGCATTTACCGACAAAAGCCGAGCCGACAAAAGCCGAGCCAGTACGTCACTCCAATTGAGCCGAGCTCAACCCACCTCACGACACACCTCAACCACCAACCTCCTCGCACAACTCGCCCAACCAACCCGCCGCCATGCCTCCCCGTCCACGCCTCTCGCCCACGGCGCCCCTGCTCCGACGCCTCTACTCGTCCGCCCCGGGCGAGCCCCTCATCCGCGTCACCAACCTCCCCGCCGCCGCCGCGGGCCACATCCGCGTGCTGGAGCTCAACCGGCCCGGCGCGCGCAACGCCATCTCCAAGGCGCTGCTCGCGTCGCTGCGTGCAGAGGTCCAAGGCGTGCACGCGCAGTACGGGCCCGACGGCGAGGAGCTGCCCGCCGCGCGGAGGGCCGCCGAGCTGGGGCCCACGAGGGCGCTCGTCATCGCAAGTGCCGTGGATACGTGCTTTTGCGCCGGGGCGGATCTCAAGGAGCGCCGTGGCTTCACGCAGCAGGAGTCAGTGTTCCGTGCCCGTACACGTTGCGCTGCGGCGTTCGCTGACGCACGCGCCCCAGGACGGCGACTTCCTCGCCAACCTGCGCGGCACCTTCGCCGCCCTCGCCGACCTCCCCGTCCCGACCATCTCCGCCATCTCCTCCCTCGCCCTCGGCGGCGGCCTCGAGCTCGCCCTGTCCACGCACTTCCGCGTCCTCACCTCCAACGCCACCGTCGGCCTGCCCGAGACGCGCCTCGGCATCATCCCCGGCGCCGGCGGCACCCACCGCCTCCCCGCCCTCGTCGGCCTTGCCCGCGCCCGCGACCTCATCCTCACCGGCCGCCGCGTCGCCGCCCCCGAGGCCTACTTCCTCGGCATCGCCGACCGCCTCGTCGAGGTCGTCCCCGAGGACGACCGCGCCGCCGAGGACATCCTCCAGGTCGCACGCAGGTCGGCCCTCTCCGAGGCCGTCCGCCTGGCCCACGAGATTTGCGACGGCGGGCCTGTGGCCATCAGGGCCGGTCTGCAGGCCGTTGCCTGGGCGAGGCCGGAGAAGGAGAATGACATGTACCAGAGGGTCGTCAACACTGAAGACAGGAACGAGGCGCTCAAGGCGTTCCAGGAGAAGAGGAAGCCCGTCTTCACGGGGCGATAAACGACGAGGCCTGCATGAAATGGAAAGGAAAATATCAAAGTCATTAAATAACTTGTGGCCAGGTCATCTGCTGCCACAGTCATCATACCGCCACAGTAGTGCAGCATGAAGGAAGGCATTCATCAATCATGTTCAAGGTCGTTACTCTATGGACAGATGCTTCGTCCTTGAACGCCGCATTGCCTCGAGTGCTCACGCTGCCATGCTCTTCGTCGCTCAAAATCGGAGAGACTACGCCTTGCCAACGCTTTACAAATAAGCACGCGACTCCAAACCGCCCGAATCCTCATGAACCTGCCACAGTCCACCTTGTCCGGACAGCGTTGGTCCCTCCTCGTCCCAACTCAGTCCTCTGTAAAGTCTTCTCACTCTATACGATATTTCGGTGATGGCGCTCGGCCACCGTTGTCCATCTCGTGTGATGCTGGCTGCTCTGTATCCTCAAAATTTGTGTTGCCGTCGCCGTCCGTCGTGACAGGCCCCGATGCTGGCGTTTCCTGTTCCTCGGGCGGGGGTGTAGGAGGCTGCCGCTTCGGCACGTCCACGTACTTTTCCTTGTCGTCGTCACGGACGTAGCAGAGAAAGTACGGCTCGCCGCTGGTGCTCAGCGTGTTCAAGACCTCTGCCGTGTCCTTGTTCTCCCGGACGTCGGCGTCGTTGTACCACCGCCACACTCGGTCTTCAAAGTCGCAGATCCAGACCCAGTAGTGACCCGACATCAGGTGGCCGCGATGGCAGATGACGGCATGAAGCCGGTAGGGGATGCTCTTCATGCTTTCCAAATGCTCCTCCCGCGTCTTCTCTAGCTCTCGCAGTTCCTTTTCCATCATTCCCCGCACCCAAGCGTGCGTCCCTGCGCCGTCCAGGGGCTTTTGTCCCTGGACGGACTCTGCATAAGACGGAGGGGATGCAGGAGGGCTTTGTGGTTTGGCGGGCGTCACAAGGAGGAACCCATCTTGGACTGGACCATCAAAGTCCCACGTCTCTCCAGCTGCCCTGTTTCCGTTTTCATCGGCATTGCCATCGGTTCCCGGTGATCTGGCTCCGTCTGTGTCGGCGTTGCTGCCTGTTCCTTGGGCTCCCCTCGCGGAGCGGCCAACCATGTTCATGTACGAAGGATTAGGGTCCGTCTTTGCCAGCAGCGACTTCACGTCGGCTATTCGGTCGGTAATCGACCAGTCCTCCACGCGACGTCGGAATATCGGAGAATCATGGGGCGCATCCATGTAACGATCCAGATACAGCGTCTCCGGGATGACCACTGGGTTGCCATTCTTGCTGCCCATCGACTGCGAGCGCTGAATGAGCACATGAAGCACAGGCGGCAGCGTCTTAATTGCTGTGTATCGTGACAGTTTGCTCTCTTCTAGAATCTGCTGATCAAAGTTGCGCCCCAGCGCATCGTACAGCGAACATGGACCATCGGGGGCCGGGAACGCAGTGATGGAACGATCGAAGCTTATCTCATGCTGGTAAAACTTGTCGTCAAACTTTTTGGTATAGTTGACCGTGGTGACGAAGAAGGTCTCCATGATCTTTTCCAGCTGGATACCAGTCTTTTCATCAATCGAGCTGGGTCGGATCGCCGCCTGCAGGCGGTTGATGATGCTTCCCATGACTTCCTCGACGTCCTGCTGGTCGGTTCCAGACGATCGCTTCTGATGCTCCAAGGCGTTGAGAACCTTTTGGTCAACCGTTTCAGTCTCAACAGCGTCGGGCATGGAGACATCACCACTTGTCTGATCCACCACGCTGCTGGTCGAGGGTTGCGCGTCGTGTCCATCGTCGGCCATCTCGGCATCCTCAGTTTGTCGTACCTCTGTCACGGAGCCTGTGTCGCAAACTTCCTGTTCGATAACGGACGTCTCCACCTTCTCATATGAGCGGTCCGACCGCGCATCTTCCTGGTCTACCAGCGTCCTTGAACTCGAGTTGCTGGCTGTGTCCATAGACTCGGGGATGGCTGTCACACTGTGAGTGGCCATGTCGACATCCTCAGCAGGTCTGTTTGGCAATGCTGGCGAAGGACGGGCGGGGAGAGGCGGAGGCTGCGACGCAGCCGGAGCTTCCGAGGGTTGCTTCGAGCTATGAAGAAGTGTGTGCGTCGATAGCAAAACGGCATTGGCAAGTCGTTGAGATGGCCGGGTCGCAGCCTGGTTTGAGGATTGGAGATTTTGGAACAGTGTAGCAAGCTCCTGTGCGACTACCTGGTGTTAATGCCTGTTACACCCGCAGTGAGCCGACCTAGAGGTGAAAAGCTTACACGCTTGTGCCACCACTGCCTCGCCGCGGTCCATTTGCATCTTGTTTCCACCGAGGAGTCGTGCCTTGATGTCCTCGTCCGTCAGGTCCAATCTCGAATCGTCGTAGTTGAGCACAATATCCCGGATTGGCTTCACCGTAAAGAGATACTGGAGAAGGCTGTTCAAGTAGCAGGTGTTTCCAATGTTGTTAAGCCCTACAGGTAGGGCGAAGTTAACTGACTTCTTATCGGCAGCTGCTCGCGAGCCGTTGTCAGTCTCTGGCATGCCTCTGGACTGGCGCAATTCTAGAACTGCCTGCTTCAGAGTCGGGGAGTTGGTGTGATCCGCAAGCGCGTCCAAGGCGTCGAGGTACAACTCAGTTTCTTCGATGGATTTGCTATCGTCCAGCTTGCCAAGTGTCAGTAATAACTCAAAACTAAGGGCCGGGCCACAAAAAGGGTACTCCATCCATCGTGGTGACATAACGATGCGATCCGTCCGCATCGTCCTAAGGCACTAGGCAGATACTCACTTTGGTCCTGGTCGCCCCAGCCGCCGTCTGCCAAGGCACATCAGAACTAGCAAGGTCGAGAACCATTCTGGCAGTTTCCAGAGACATCTTGGCATCAGATTCCATGAGAAGTGTCGCTTGATATGAATCGTCGGTTGAGGCCCGAGCAATCAGCATCAGCATGGACCGCGCAGTGGATGTCTCAGCCGGATCTTGGACTAGCTTATGCCTGAATGCCTGTATGATCGCATCGGCGCTGTAGTTGTTTGGCGGTTGGAGGCCAAGAAAACTGAGAGCTTGGGATACAATCCCGTCGTCGTCGCCGGTGCCCTGCCGTTGAAGTTGGCTGTCGAAAACCGAGGACTGAGTGATGGCATAATCGGAAAGGAGCTCATCGCCGGTATCATTAGCCACCGCCATGAGGCCCTCGACCAAGGCTCGTCGGCGGCTTGGAAGAAGTTCCCACTGGCGCTTGTAGGCGTTGACAACGATTTCTCGAGATTGATTCGGCAGGACTCCCAGCAGCTTGTACCGTGCCGTGTTGGCCAAAGCATTCGCGCCAACGTTGGGCACTTCCTGACATTGAAGGTCGCTATGCAAAACTGGCGCACAGTAGGTTGGTCGCTCGCCGGCCTGACCAGCCTTGTGAATGAGGCATTGGATCTCGGCTCTCACGTCCTCCAAGTAGGCACGGTACGTCCCCAGCTCTGTCGTCCCAGACGGACCGCCCGGCGGAGCGGGAGCCGTTGGCGTAAAGGCACCCTCATCCACGCCGTTGCGGTCTATGACTTGCTCAGTGAATTCCAACTGCTCGAAGATTGAGAAGCAACGAGGTCCGAAGAGTACGGCGAACCGTTTGTTACGCTTCGATATGCTTCTGACGTCGTCTGGGTCTGATTCGAGCAAATTCTTGAGGTATGTGTTGAGGTTCAGGGGTGCTTGATAAGCCCAGTCGTCGGTTGCGCCCTCATACCGGCTAGGTTCCTGCTCCTTTGCGATCCTCAGCTGCTCGCAAATGGCATCCCGATCCAACAAGAGCTTTACCCACCAGGTGGGCATTCGAGGCTCCGACACTTCCAGAATCACCTGAAAAGTACAAGGTGGCGCCGAGCACACAAAGTGCTCGCGCGCTAAAAGAGGATAATATTTGTTGTGGTCGCTGGTAACGTCGGTATCCGCGGCTGAGCCTACCCAGACTAGGTGATGCCAGGGAAACTGGTTATCTCGCAGCGGCCATCGAGATTGACCCGGGTTGCATAACGCGTCGGTATGAACTTCCATCCATGCTATTTTGAAGACGAAGTGGAAGTGACAGTCGAGGCATATTGCTGACAGCACTCGAGTCGAGGGCGTCGAAAAGCTTTGGTTGCCGTTGATTACCAGCTTGTGAGGATGGTCCCAGGTGTAGGTGCTGTCCAACTTGGCGCTCCGCGCTCGCTCGAACATGTCGCAAATGGTGAAGTTGTTGTTGATCAACTCGTATATCCATCGGCTCGGATGGCATCCTGTTGAAATGCGATCTTGTTAGTGTCTGCAAGGACGAATTCGGGATAGGTACGCAGCAAGGCTTACCGGCGACATCCCTACCGAGAGCCAGGTTCGACTTCATGGGTGTCATGTTGTGAGGCACCAAATCGGTTTGTCCCGTGCCCGGCAGAGCGGCGTACGAGCTCGCATCTTGGTCCTGAGACCGCAGATTGTACTTTCCCGTCATCCTGTCGATTTTGACGCTGCTTTGATGGCCGCAGCGGTGCCGAGGGTTCTATTCGTTTCAAGAAGGACTTCAGCCGGACGCGAGATTCCGTCGTCCAGGCAGGAATGGGCCAGTATCGGCTCGCAAGGCGGCCAGCGACGCTTGCGGCCGTTTTACCCGAAAAGGGACGAATGGTATGGCGGCGTACGATACGAGAGGAACCGAGAATCGTAGGGCAGCTGATGTCGGTGAGGTCGGCGCCTGCTCACGGCAGCCTCGTTCAGAAAGTTGGCGGGGGTCGAAATGGCAAGTGTGGCCTTGGACCATCCTTCAGACCAGGGGCATCGTGGTATTTCAGAGCCCGAGCTGGAGGAAAGAGGCGAAGCGGATTGCGTAGGCTTGCCACGTCGTCGTCGAGCGCGTGGTGTGTGTGATGCAGTGGCGACGCGACGATTTGGCTGACGCAGCTCGGTGATCCAACGTCGAAGCTCCCCTGTAAGCTGCGCTGGGTCACGGCCCGACACGGCTGATGACTCAGCACAAAAGCAATCCCGATCTCCTGATCTCGCCAATGGCAGATGCAACCTCTCCACGCAACGTAGCAATCATATTAAATTTTGCAAGATACAGTTCGGCTCTTCCCAACCTGTGGCACCCATGGATTTCAGTGTAAGTATCACGCATATCAAACTACTGCCTACACCAGTCCGCGCAGCCTCCATCGTGGCAATCGACCTGAATCACCAAGGCGCCCTAGGCGTGATGACTGTTGCTAGACCGTTACACGATGATGAGGGTCCGAGGCGTGGGAGAACGCAGGTCGGTGAACACGCTCGCCGGCTCGAGTATACCCACCGTTGGGTCCTGTACGGCAGTATCTGACTAGTCGCCTCGACAAAATCATCACTCTGGGGGCGAAGTTGGCATGGGCGTCGAAATCACCACGAGCCTCGAATATGCTCCCCCAAGGGCGTGTGGCAGCGGAGCCCTGGCTTCCATGTCCTGCTCTGCGATGGATATCACGTCAAGAGTGCAGACTCTGGCGGCATGCACCGCGAAGGCTACGCCTCGAGCCCGCCTTTGACGAACGGCCATTCAGGGATATGACCGGCAAAGTTGCCGCAAGCTTTCCCGTTGAAGAAATCGAAGAACACTCTCTATTGCGAGAGCCCTCCAGTGGCAACAGAATTCTAACCTTGGCCGAGGGCAACACAGACACTGAGCAATATGGCACTCACTTGCGTGACGAGAGCGTGTTTTAATGTGTCGACAAATACTCTTTTGAGATTCTGGTCCAGAGTAAACTCGCGATCGGGCTACGCCGTAACTGCACACCCGATGACCAGTGGCAGTGGCGTCTGCGTCCGGCCGAATGTCGGACCAGGGTGCGGCCCGGACACCGAGATGCTCACCCCGCTCCGCCTCGGCCTCGGACTTGCGCGCTGTGATCGCTACCGCAAGTCAGGCCTCACTGCGGCGATATCCATGCGACCGCAGATGCTCGCCCCGTCGCCGATTCAAGTTGACGGAAGGCCGCAACAATGTGCGCCGCCAAAGATGTTAGACACCTCCGTATCGGCGTCGATGTCGGTGGCACCAATACCGACGGCGTCATCCTCGACCCTCTGGCCGTATCCTCTCCCGACAAAGGCATCTTGGCATGGCACAAAGCTCCGACAACGACGAACCCGAGCGTCGGCATCAACGACGCCATCACGGCCATGTTTGAGTCTGCCAACATCAGCCCGGACGAGGTCGCTAGCGTCACGATTGGAACCACGCACTTTGTCAACGCCGTCGTGGAGAGAGATGCATCAAGGCTCTCTACCGTTGCTGTCATTCGCCTTTGTGGCCCTTTTTCGAAGCATGCCCCTCCGTGCGTGGACTGGCCAGCTGACATGAGGGAGTTGATCCTGGGCCACTACGCGCTGCTCAAGGGCGGACTGGAAGTTGACGGGAACATCATCTCGGACATTGATGAGAATGAGATCAAGGCTGAGTGCGCAGCAATCCGAGCAAAGGGCATCAAGAGCATCGTGGTAAATGGCGTCTTCAGCCCCATTGACACTGTTGAGCGCCAGGAAGAAAGGGCTGCCGAGATCATCATGGCCGAGCTGCCGGGATGCGATGTCGTGTGCTCAAAGGAGATTGCGAACCTCGGGTTCCTGGAACGAGAGAATGCGTCTATACTGAACGCCTCCATTCTTTCGTTTGCCAGGAAGACGATTAGGTCCTTCCAGGAGCCTGTCAAGAAGTTGGGTCTGCATTGCCCCGTCTTTATCACGCAAAACGATGGGACCGTCCTCTCCGGGCAGACGGCAGCGCGGCTTCCCATCCGAACCTTTTCAAGCGGCCCGACGAACAGCATGAGAGGTGCTGCATTCCTGGCACAAGGGGAGCTGTCAGAGGCCATCATGGTAGTCGACATTGGTGGAACTACCACTGACGTCGGTCTGCTCCAGGCGAATGGCTTCCCTCGTCAGCAGGCAGCATACAGCGAGCTTGCGGGCATCAGAATGAACTTTTCGTGCCCGGATGTGAAAAGCATAGGACTTGGAGGAGGCTCCGTCGTTCGGAAAGAAGACAGCCTTACTGTCGGCCCAGACAGCGTTGGCCACAGGCTCCCCGAGGATTCGATTGTCTTTGGCGGCAAGATTCTCACGGCAACGGACTGCACGGTGATTGCAAACTCGGAGGTTCATATCGGCAACCGTGACCTCGCCAACGGTGCTCTCAGTGACGACCAACTCAACACATTCAAGCATCTCGTCCGCGCCAGGTTGGAAAAGGTGGTCGACAACATGAAGACGTCGCCGGAAGATCTACCTGTTCTTCTTGTCGGCGGCGGCGCCGTCATTGCTCCAGACGAGTTGAGAGGAGCAAGCAAAGTCCTCAAGCCAAAGTGGTCGCAGGTTGCAAACGCCATTGGCGCCGCCATGGCTCGCGTCAGTGCCGTGGTGGACATTGTCAAGTCTACCGAGTCCAAGTCGACTAGTGAGCTGCTTGAAGAGGTCGGGCAGCAAGCGATCGAAAAGACCGTGGCTGCCGGCGCCTTGCGTTCGTCTGTCGAGATTGTTGAAAAGGACCCGCTTCCTCTTGCGGTACGTTCAAGTATAAGTTGAGGAAGCATAGGCCTAAGCTGACAGTTATTACAGTACATCGCTCACAAGACCCGATTTATTGTCCGCGCCGCTGGCGACTTTGATCTCTCCAAGAGCGAGAGCGCCTCCCTGCCACCAGAAGATGCATCCGAGCCAGCTCAAGACATGAGCCAGTACGAACGAAAGGCAAATGAGCGCGGTTCTACCAAGAAGGAAGAGCCAGAGTTAGACATACTGGCTTACAGACCAAACGTCAAGGACCGAGTTTGGTACATCTCCGAGAGGGATCTGGATTGGATCACGATTGGATGCTACATCCTCGGCACTGGCGGCGGTGGCTCTCCTTACTCGCACATGGTACGCCTTCGATCGGAGCTGCGAAAGGGAGCGATCGTACGCGTCGTGAACCCCTGCGACTTGAAAGATGATGACCAAGTTGGCTGCGGTGGCGGAGTGGGCAGCCCGACTGTGGGCATCGAGAAGCTGGCGGCAGACGAGCTGATGGAGGCACAAACAGAGCTGTACAAGATGTGTGATCGGCCAGCCACGCACATGATTGCAGTCGAGATTGGCGGCGGAAACGGCTTGCAGGGCATGACATTGGGAGCCAGCACATGCATGGATCTCCCAGCCGTCGACGGCGACTGGATGGGTCGCGCGTATCCCACAAAGTGGCAGACCACGCCCGTCGCGTTCAACGAGCGAAGCCCCATATGGTCCCCCATTGCCATGTCTGACGGCAACGGAAACGTCGTTCTCATGCCAAAGGCCAGTTCAGATCTGCAAGTCGAACGCGTCTTGCGCGCCGCACTCAGCCAGATGGGATCACACACAGGATGTGCCGAGGGTCCCATCTCGGGAGCAGAGACAAAGCGATGGGTCGTCGAGCACACGATATCGCAGGCATGGAGGATCGGACGCGGCGTCGCTCGAGCGAGGAAAGAAAACCGCGTGGACAACGTGGCGGAGACCATCATCGAAGAGTGCGGAGGCAAGGGCGCTGGCAGAGTCTTGTGGAAGGGCAAGATTGTCGGCGTCGAGCGCACGCTGAGATCTGGATACATCTATGGCGAATGCATCATCGAAGGCGCGAGCGTCGGGGACGGAGGAGATGCCCTTGATGGGGAAAACGCAAGCCCGTCCTTCCAAGGCACCATCAAGATACCGTTCAAGAACGAGAACATTGCCGCGCTCAGGGTTCGCGACGACGGTGGAGAGGAGCGCCAAGAGGACGTGCTAGCAATCGTCCCCGACTTGATTACCGTCATTGATGCGCAGAACGGCGAGGCTATCGGGACTCCTGAATACAGGTACGGCTTGTTTGTTGTCGTGTTGGGACTTGCTGCTAGCGAGAAGTGGACTTCGACGGAGAGGGGAGTCAAGATTGGCGGGCCAGAGGGATTCGGCATGGAGCATTTAAAGTACACACCTCTGGGGACGTTTGTGAAACCCAAGAGCGTCATAGATGAGTATGATGAGAGCACCTAGCGGACAGTTGCTGCGCTCGTGCCTTGACTCCTGTCAGGGTTTGGCCCTCAGCATATGAAGGCAGAGCCCAAAAATAAGTAAACCGGCCACCCTTGCAAGGGGCCGCTGTCACCGTGCGCATGATAAATGTAGATCATTTTCTTTTCTCTTTGGGCTATTTCCTCATCTAGAAGTCAATTACTATTCCGCCTTTCTGGCCGTCTAAGGAGAAATTTAAGCTCTTCTAAGTAAGGTCATCTTCATCGTCTCAAAGGCTGCTTTTGATGACGAAGATCTTCGAACTCTTAATACAGCTCCTCTCTCTGACCAGCTGTTAGCTCGGGCGGCGGCTTTGAGTCTTGTGGCCTGACTCCTGGGCAGCTGCGAGGGCATGTGTGTGCGTTCGAGGGTCGTTGGAAGAGTGCTGGAAGCGGCCCGTGTTTGCGTGTGTGTGATGTAGGAAGAACGTTGTAAAGGGGCCACGGCGGCGGCAGCTGCGGCAGCGGCGGTCGAATTGGAAGTTTGTGGAGCCGGCCGGTTCGGCACGGCAGCTGTAGCTGCCTTTGTTTGACTCCGTGTTTGCGGCATTATCGTTGAATTACTATCCCTTATGCTGCCTCTTTTGATTGAGACTTTACCTATATATTTGACACTGTGAAGACTCTTCGAGTGGAGTTAGTTGAGGCCAGTACGAACTTTCCGGTGAAAAACATAGACGCACGGTGAATGCAAGGGTATCTGGTTTACTTATTTTTGGGCTCTGTCTTCGTCCAGGGCCTACATTTTCAGTTATTAAACTTGGAGCAAACCCGATGCTCTCTCCGATGACTCGATTGCGTCATCTTATTGGGCCGTGAATCATTGCAAAGTTATTGGAGTGTTTACGTAAATGCCTAGCATGTTGACGCCCAAGTGTCAACCCGCCACTCGTCGACATAACAAGCGGCGAGTTACAAAGTCGTCTGCACAACATCATTTCGCAGCCCGGTTTTCTTTTCGCAACATCCTCCAGTGCACGCGCGAACGCCTGGGCAGTGCCGATTCCCACCTGTCAACCGTTGGCTTGTCGGCACAACCATCAGGCATTTCACAACATTGCCCGCGCAAACAACGTTTCGCAGCCTGCTTTCTCTTCTCGAAACCACTCCGCCCCGCATCTCCCTTCATCACAACGCACATCTTCAGCCAAGACAGCCGGCTGAGAAATACGCACATCCCCACCGTTGCGCTTCTGCGAAACCGGTCAAGCCCTCTGTTCATTCTTTGCAAGCTGCAGCTGTCAATCACTCAAAAACTGCACTCGATTTCTTAATGACTTGTGCGCGAAAAAAGAAACGAAAAAAAAAACCTTTTTCTGAAGGTTTGCACTTCACCTTTCTCTCGCTGTTTTTCCAACGCGGTTGTCAGGACACGCACCTACAACCTAGCAGACTCTCCAAACACAACCAGGCTTTGCTTTTTACCATGGACTCGAACGAAAACATTGAAACCCCGCCCCACCAATGGCTCGTCTGCATTCCAACTGAGATCAAAGACAACATCGCCTACCGCTTGGAGGAAAAGGACCTCGGCAAGCTCGCCCTAACTTGCCGGTTGTGGTGCATCGTTGCCACGCCCCACTTGTACACCAAGAATGCGAAGTTCAGCAACTCATCTGCCATTCAATGGGTTTCCTGCAGAAGCACGCTCATTCAAGAGGAACGAATCGACCGCAAGATCTTAAAACTGGCTGTGGAGCATGGCGCCGATGTTAACGCAATTCACAAGAGCAAGGAAGACGAAAGGTTCATCCGCGAGAATCGCTCTTATCATGGGTCGGCTCTTCACTTTGCCGCAGCTTCAGGCAAAGAAAGCATCGTGCGAGACCTCCTTCACTACGGAGCCGACGTCCGCGCTTTGAGCTATGGCTTCAACATGCCCAACTACAATGCCCTCGTGGACCCGGATCGAAAGGGGAAAATGGGACGGTACGGTAGCGCGCTGTATAGCAGCTTTGCTAAGACCCGCTGGCTGCCGCTTCTGCTGCCGCTCATTCGAAACCACAAGGACATTGTTCGGATGCTCGTCGACGCCGGTGCTCCTCCTCAGCTTGCCGTCGCCAGCCGAGACTGGGATCTCGACCCGAACACGGCTGTCGTCACGGTCTACCATCTGTTCGCGGCAATGCCGCAGGAGGATTTCCAAGACGACATGTGCGACCTCCGGAGCGAGCTCTTCGACAAATGTAAGCAGAGTCTCAATGCCAGCCTGCCGAGAATCTCGTCCATGTTTTCCGCCCTGCACATTGCCCTGCTGCTTGCCAACCAGAAGATGTTTGCCGCACTCCTCCGGGCTGGAGCTGATGTCGAGGCGTTGACAGACCTTGGCAGAACACCACTCATCTATGCCATCAAGCTCTGTGCCCAAGGCCCACCGGCATGGGCGCGCAAGGACTTGATCCAGTGCATCCAAGATCTCATCAAGCACGGCGCCAACGTCAATCGACGCACGCACCCGGCAGCTGCAGAGTCACCTCTCATTTGTGCCATGCCAGCCGCCTTTATCCACTTGACCAGTGCGGACCAGCGGAGCAAGGCGTGCGCAGACGTGATGGAAATCGTGGACCTGCTGGTCAAAAATGGGGCTCGAATCAACGACAGGAACTCCAAAGGACGCACAGCCATTCACAAGTTGTGGGGCGAGATCATGTTCGTGAACGGTGACCACAGATACCTTGAAAAGCTCTTGAAACACCTCGTGTCAAAGGGGGGCGATCTGAACCTTACAGTTCGCCCAGGCGGCCCGACGATTTTGCATGACTTCTTCGCCGAGGAGGGCAAGAGGGCCGAGATGGCATCTTGTCCGGCGATCAGGGATGTACCACTCCACCTGCTCTACTTGCTTGTGAATTTGGGAGCTACCATCAAGCACTACGAGGTTGACGATGTCTTTCAGCTGTGGATTCGAAGTCCTAGGCTTCGATCGGCTAAGGGCTACAAGTTTTGGCAGCACAAGGACCACCTCTCCCAGGGAGCCATTGACCATGCCTACCTCTATGCTTTCGAAAAACAGGAAAAAGTGGTTCTCTCTTCTCTACAGGCGGCATTCCTGAATCCTACGATTGGGTCACAGCTGGTTGGCGTTGCCGCCAAGACCCCCAATCACAACTTTTGGGCGAACGTGAGGCACTTGGAGTTCGATCCAAACTGGCTTTCTCCGGAGGGATTGACCTATCTTCACATGATCGTGGACAAGGTGGGCATCGATGGATATACTGAGAAGTCCGCTATTGAGGACGCGGACTACTTCATCCAGCTCGGTACGTCGGTCTGCACCAAGGACGTGACGGGGCTCACAGCCATTCAACGGTTGCGCCGGCGACAGCCTAATTTCAAGAGACTGCGACTGTTCCTGCTCGACGAACGAGACAGGCAACTCGGACAGTTCTAATGGCAAGTTGGAGCTCGCTGCTGAGAGCATTGTCGGCATGGCTGACGGGGCGGCTATTTGTGACTCGAGGGGATTCAAGCTGTTAGTTGAGACTCCGTACAACACATGCAGAGTAAAAATACCCCATGCCTGCCGTGCCTGTGATTCCTGCGATGCCTGCGATGCATTTGGAGCCTGGGATGCCTGCGATGTATGGATGGATGTATTGTTGACGATGCGTCGTTCGTTTGCTAGAGCTAACGGAAGGTATCAACACCAAAACACTACGGCAGGCACGGCGATACAAAATGCATCACGGGTAACACTCGGCATATATATTGTATCAATTATCTAAGCCTACTTAATGAGACTATATAATCTCACTTCCTTCTCTTAGGGAAAACCTCTCTAAGAAAGAGAGTAAAACCTAAGCAGTAGTCAAAAGCCTCCTCCGAAACATCAAAGCTAGGATCGGTCTCACCACCGTCCGTGAAAAAGGTGGGAGAATATCTATAACAATTAAGTCCTTCGGTCCGGGTACGGCCCTCATCGGCAAATGGCCAACGTTGGCCGTTGGATGAGTCACGGGGTTGGGTCGATTCTTATCTAGCCTTTGCTGCCCAACGTCTTATTACCGTCATGTTGCCTCTCCACGAAGCGTCCCAACGCGATAGGAATTTCAAGTCAGATCGTCAACCGCCATGGCGCCAACGGCTACCAAGACGCCTCAAAATGCGGAGGAATCGTCGCCTGTCCAAACTCCTGGGTACGAAGTCGACGACTTCTTTTCGTTCATTCGTTCATTGGTCAATACTGCTCCCAGGGGAAGTACAGAGGCCTCAAGGTGATGGTCCGAAAGAACGAGGCCCTTGAAGAGAAAATGAGCCAGCTCCGCATCGCCTACACTACAAACATCCAGGAACTGGCGCAGCACAGAAACGAATGGAATGCCGGAAAGGACGCATACGAACAGCAGGTGAGGGACGAGAGGAGCCGATACGATCAAGCCCTCAGAGATAAACAGGCGGCCGAAAAGGTCGTCAAAAGCGAAAAGGAAAGCTCCAAAAAGCTGAGAAGCGAAATCCAGTCACGGGAAAAAAACATCAAGCGTCTGACGGAGACGATAAAGCAGAACGAGACGCTGATATCGAAGCTCGACAACACATGCAAAGCTCAGACCACAAAATTGGATGATGCAGAGAGGCGAGAGGCCAAGCTGAACGAGGAGCTGAAAATCAAGAATGATCAACTGAGCACCCAATCCAATGACCTGAGAAAAGCCCAGGAAGACCTGGAGGCCGTTCAATCTTTCGTCGTCCCCCTAGAAAACCTGGAGGAGAAGCGAGACCAATTGTTTGTGTGGCCCTCCCCTCGCGTTTCGCAGTCTACGCTACTGACATCTCATACAATACAGCCGCGAATCGCTCAACTCCGCCTTTAGCGAAGCCTTTGACTTCTTCCAATCCTTCTTCCGAGGCGACCTAGATGAGGCCATCCTAAAGGACCCCACGTTGTGGGACAACATTAAAGGCCATCCATCTGTTCACCGCGCAATCCCTCTGCCAGACTCCAACTCGCCTCCTGCCAAGAAAATGAGAGCTATCGCCGCTCTCGTCGTGTATGCCGGTGCACTCGCCAAGCACGTATTCAGACCGACCTACATCGTCCAAAACGATGGCCTTGATAAGGTCTTGAACGCCTTGGCGACGGAACGCCCTCGCCAAGAGGTATACGTTCGTACGGTGCTGTTGAGGATACTTCCCGATAGGCACAAGACGCGCAGAGAGACATGTGTTAAATTGGTCGCCGATGAGGTATCGGGGATCGTGGGTGGATGGGTCCCAATCGAGCAGCGAGACACGCTCTGGTCAGCCGTTAAGCGTCTCTGAGGCGCGGTGTGCAGTACATGGGGGCTTGTACAGCACCTCGCGGACAGGATTGAGCTGAGCTTCTCGTTTAACCTACCGGAAGACTGGCAACGGCTCCCGTTGTCGGGTCAATCGGCGGTGCAAAACGGTGCCCCAACAACCGTCGCCGCAACAGAGTAGTGACGACCGCCAGCGCCAACAGCAAGTCCGCCGTCCTGGGCTGATAACATTGAACGGAGGAGGAGGTAGTCAGAGTCGTATGGCCAGCTTTCTTGGCCTCCAGTCCCCCACAGTCCGAGGATGGTGACCTGCGTCCCCAAGGTCTACTACACAGCGGGTGCGTCCTGACGCAGGCGGACATAAAGGATGCGGAAGAGGAGGTTTCCCGCAGGGCTATCCGCAGAGCCCAGCGAAGGGGCGATTCGACAGCCAGGGGAACGAGGCGAGATTCGGCTGTTTTTTTATCTTCCGGAGGCTCGGGTAGTCCAGACGCCAAGTAGACGGTGGCTCTGGCAGGCGGAGGAGATAGAACATAGCATGGTGCCGCCACGTCAAAGCCCTAGTCAACCACTCTGCTGGCCCTTGATGATGGATATATAACGGTGTGCCCACACTTTATCATCGCTGTTGAAGACCGTCGCGATGAAGATCTCAGGATGTTTTCGAGACTTCACAAGCTTGGTTCGCAAGGCGTACAGCTCTACCTCTGAACGTAATTTGCAGTCGCTGTTAGAATGGGTGGACTAGACGTTATGATCAAGAGACCAGGAGTATTCCGTGGTTACGAGAACTTCAATCACCGGCTTGAATAAATCAATTACGAAGTAGGAGAAGAGAGAAAATGATAACAGGCGGCGAACGTCCGCCGGTCGTGCCCTACTCCCTCACCGTAGGTTCCAGCGCCCCGCGAACCGCGGGTCTCGGGACGGGCCGCCGACGAACCCACAACATTAAAAGAGCCCCAAGTCCATCCACGCGCCTGCCTCTGCACGCGGGCCGGCTACTATGCGAGCCACAGGCTGTGTGCCCTTAGAGCCAACCCAAAGATGAGAAATCCGACATTGCCCTCGACCTGATCATGACCGACCAGCTCTAGCTGCGCCCTCAGCCACACCATCGCGTCGTCTGTGTCCGGGTACAGCATCAAACCCCCCACCGGAACACTAGCACGGAACCGTGGCATCGAAGGGCCCCCAGACAAGGAGCTGAGGATGATCTGTTGCATTTCCGAGCTTTCTCCGGAGAAACAAGCAAGAACCCTGTGCTCGTCTGCTGGGATGGCGCCATGAACCAGGAGTTCACCATGCGAATATTGGAGCCGACGTCTGTTGTCTGTAGACTCATAAGTATAGCCTAGTCTTGCAGCGATATCGAAGGCGTCGTAAACCCATGGCAAGCCTTCCAGCCAAACCGCGACGACGAAAATATCTGTTCCTCCGTCATCAAGCATCCTCCTCATCCAATCCATCGCTCTATCCCAGCAACGAAAGAACGAAATAAAGGGCGTAGGATCGTGGAACCATGACAGATGGGTGTCGAACGTCGTTTTCCAAGATCCATCTAGGAGATCTTCGCCGCGAGGCTTCATCCCACCCAGGCCCATCCGGACGAGTGTCTGGTTGTAAAACTTGTTAGTGGGGTCAAGACATTCGACACGGTACGCTATGCCCGCCTGCACCGTTATGGGTCGCTCTTCAGGGAATCTATCCATGATTCTCGAGATGCAAACGCCCTTTGAGGTGACCATGTATCACTGAGCTGCAGCTCACAAGCGTCCACTCGGACCCAGACGTCGGACGTGGCCCACCGAACACAACTCGTTGCTCGTGATTTCGCCAGCTAGTGCTGAGGGAGGCAGAAACCAAATCCGGTGCGTTGCTCTGTACTAGATGAATTGAGAAGAAAGTCCTCAATCCAATATGTGCGAACCACCAGCTTTTATAGTCGTCGATGTGTTCACAGGCACATGCACAGCCTCCGTACGGCCAAATGTGGGGGCGTCGTCCAAATGTGGGGGTGTCGCCCAATTGTGGATTCATGTTCAGGGCACGCTGGCATGCGGCTGCTCAGGGTTATACCGTTGGCCGTGGCTTCGCTCGCGAAATTATCGTGGGCGACATCTCACTTTTTTATAGCCCAACGTGTTGACAAGCCTTTGCGGGCCGCCGACAAGCTGGTGCGGGTCGACAAGCTGGTGCGGGCCGAACGACAAGCTGGTGCGGGACCCTTATTACACGACCGTCAGACACCCAGACCCGATCACCACCATTAAGAACCGTCGCAACAAAGGTCTCGGAATGTTTTCGAGGCTTCACCAGCCTTGGTTCGCAAGGTACAGCTCTTCCTCCGCGCGTGGTTTGTAATCACTGTCCCGAGGGCTGTCCCGTTTGCCCTTCACCACTTCGACCCGGCCCAACGCCGGCAGCAAGCGAGTGTAGGTTTCTATTTGCTCTATAGCCGCCAGTCAGTGACGGGAACGGAAGTACAGCGGTCTACCGAAATTCTGTCTGCGTTCTTGAAGATTGCCACAATAAATGGATAGAGACTTATTTCTCGACGAATATCCGAAGAGCGGATGGTCCCGAAACCTTATTGCCTCTGCTTAAAGAAGCAAAGCTAGAAGCTGCTTGCTCGGGCACTTGCCGTGTACCCTCCGCCTCGCAAAGCTTCCAGCTTTGCTTAAAAACCCGCAGCATTCATACTCTTTCAAGCATCAAGGCGTGTGTGAATGTATGTAATAATAAGCACTCTATATACTACTATCAAAGCTAACGGTCTGTGAAGCACATCATTCGCACATATATTGCCAGGTTACCATTTTGACTCTTATATTAACCATTTCATCAGCAGAGGAGCCTAGAGTCAGGGCGAGGTCTACGACGAGGTACTCTTTCATCTATTAAGAGGCGTCTCAGCGGACCTCTTGCTTGAGCTCAAAACCCGCACGGATGTCATATCCAACCCCGATCGAGCGAGGACATTGTTCGAGATGGCGAGATACTGTACTGGAAGGTCAACTCTAGCATGAATGTCTTGCAATTAGCAGTGGTCGGTTTATTTTCGGTTTTCGACTCTAAATGCTGTTTGTTTGATACAGCTCTACGGACATTCATTCATTCATGCATGTATGGAAAACGGCTCAATGTTTGTCAGGTCACTCATTTTGGGGCGGGGAGGCCATTTGCACAACCAGCTCTCAATTTTATTGCTAGAGCTGTTGTTCATGTTTAATTCGCAGAGTATCCAACTGCGGGTTTCAGCAATTGAGAGCGAATACAAAGGCATGAGAACATTGCGTTTTCGAACGTGGAATGAACAAAGCTTGGAATGCTCGTGAAAAGGGCTCAACCCAAACGTTGGCAAAGCACGGTTGTGTTCAAAGCATCAGAATATATTGCTGCCGGTGGCTGCATAAAGCTTGACAGCTGAAGGTCGACTCCGAATGCCAAAGAACAGACACCCGCAACAGCTCACGGGAAAACCGCAGTCTGGTGTTGTGCCCCGGAGACAGCCACCCCTCAGTGCAATTCGCAACATCATCTCCTCTCGTCATTTGGCCAACGCCTAAGCCCACAATGGAGGAAAACAACTATCCTTTGTCGCGATTGCCCAATGAGCTCTTGTTCAACATCATCGACTTCATGGACCTGGTCCCACCACCAGAAGCGCTGCCAGTAGAGAATCAGGCCCCTAAAGACCACGGTGGGGACGACTTGGTGGAGGAGTCCTCGGATGACGACGGCTCCAGCTCTGATGACGAGGACTCCGACTCCGATGAGGAAGACTCTACCTTCAGTGACGAAGATGAAGAAATGTTGGAGAGCGAGGAGACGGAAAGAGTCCGCAGAGAGCGCGAGATGCTAGAGAAAGAGTGCCGACGCAATCTTTTCTACCTCACGAACATAAGGCTCTTTCATGTTTACGCCACGAGGATGCTCTACGCCCATTTTGGGCACATAGGTCTCCGATACGCGGCCGCGCGCAACGACACTGAGCTGGCCGAGCGATGCTTTGCCTATTCCGACACCGCAAACCTGAGGCTAGACACAACGTGCAGCCCGCTGGAGGGTCGGGCTTCGCTCGCAGCAGAAGGGACCGTCCTACATACCGCCGTGGAAGCAGGCAGCGCGGACCTTGTTCAGATGCTCCTGGACAAGGGCTGCAGCATAGAAGCCAAGGCCATGGTTGTCTTGGACAATGGCCTGGGGGCCAGCTACGACGACTGGTATCCGGAATCAGAGCTCTCGCCACTGGGCCTCTCGCTGGTCCTGGGACACCGGGCGGTTTCCCGGATCCTCCTCGACCAGGGCGCGCTCACCAACGTGGGCGTCAACAGGTTTCCACGGGGGGGCGACGAATGGATCTTCAACGCCGTCCACGCCGCAGCCATGAGCGACGACGGCGACGTGCTGCTAACGCTGCTTCAGAAATACGGCATCAGCCCGGACAGCCCCGACGGAAGAGAGTACACTCCTCTGCACTGGGCCGTCTGCGCCCCTGGGGGGCTCGGCAACGTCAAAATCCTGCTCGGCGCCGGAGCAGACGTCCGCACCCCGGGCTCCCCCCGGGAATCCCTGCTGGACCTCATGCCCCGGATTCGCGGCAAGCCGGAGCAGGTCGAGGCCGTCTTCGGCATGATCTTCACCGCGGAGGCGCAGGCAAACATAAACAGGCCAGATCTTTCGGGCATAACGCGACTCGGACACGCGGCCGCCCACCTGAACGTGGACCTCATGCGCCTCTACCTGCAGCACGGGGCGAACCCCAACCTGGGCTCGAGCGCCGAAGCCCTCCCCCTCTCCCAGTGCCTGTTGGCTCACGCAAAGCGGAATTCGACGGCTTTCGACACCAGGGTAGCCGAAGCGGCACTGGCTGCGGTCAAGCTGATGCTCAGCGCGGGCCTGAGGGAGAATCCCAAAAAGGTCTTTGGCGACATGCTCATGGCAAACCTCGGCGTCGCGGAGGACTTCCTCCTGGAGCTTACAACCCATTTCAGCTTGAGCCGCGAGGACTTGGAGTGCCTGTTTGTCTGGGTCGGGAGCCAGATCTCGTGGCCAGTCAACACCAGCCTGACATTCCTGCTGCATCATTTCGCGCCGACGGACCCGGCGCTCCTGGATGCAAGTGCCGTCTTTGATCGCCTGCTGGAGACGCCTTCAATACGCGATCCCAACATACTGAAGCTGTTGCGGCCAAACTACGATCCGAACCGTCCAAGCCACCGCCATGGCACTACCGGCCTCGTCGCTGTGCTGCAAAACAGCTGGTACACGGACTCACACTGCCATGACGTCGTCGAGGCCTTGCTCCGCCAGGGCGCAAATGTGAATGCCAGAAACACACACGGGACGCCCGGCCTGCACCTGTACTACTCCTTCCACATGTATTGCGGCATCGAGTCCAAGGAGGCCACGCAGAGCTTCTGCGCCCTCGTGCACCAGCTTGCACGGTACGGATACGACTTCAACGCTCGGGACGCTATCAAAGGAGACACAATACTGCACGTCTTTGCCAGCGGTCCGATTGTCGACCAGAGGGTCGAGTGCGTCGAGGCCTTGGTTGCGCACGGCGCGGATGTGACGATTCGGAACGACAATGGGATGACGCCTTTGGACAAGTACCAAATCGCGGTGCAGAACATTGCGATGAGCCAAGGTTCTATGCAGGGGCCTTTTGAACGCGCCATCCGTGCTGCGCTCCCGTCGGCGGGCGGCGGAAGGCCGTCGCTGCCTTGATGTTGCTAGATGCTTCAGAAACCGCCAGCCAGTTGGACGTAGACGGAAGTCTCGGCGACTCGTAGGTTAAGGAGACACTATAGGGGTCAAAGACGTTCATCTGGCAACCAGCTGTCCACGGAACTCGCCGACCCCAAGCAAGACAAGGCTTGACCTGTCTCGTATAGTTGCTGGGGATACTTCGTACCAATTAATAATAACATCGCCTCCGCATTGTCTGATGCAGCGTCCTGGCGTCTTGTTTCAGAGTCGCACTGCCTACCATCTCGGCTCTTCCCCATGTAACAAAGCATCCTATCACAGCCAATCCTCCAGCGGCAAGCCCCAACGTGCCGCTCCTCCGTTCTCCGCCCTCGCCCCTAAGATGCCCCTTCGGGCAGGTTGCTACTCGCCCGCGGGGTCCCCTGCCTCCTGGCCCGCGTTGGAACTTGGAAGTGTCTTCGAGAACACGCCGCCATTCGGCAGAGCGCCTGTAGCGGCTGCGTGTGTGTTTGTCTGCCCCTGTGACTGGTGACAGAGTTCCTTGGCCGTCCAGGGGTGCATGCGCCTACGCTGGCACTGCCGAAGCCTCGACCCAATGGCGGGCATCGACTGGTGTCTCGGTCGCCAATCTGGCCCTGGCGCCGATCTATCGTACGACCAGTGGCCGAGCATGCGCATTCTGCTGCGGAGATGGCGGACGGCAGCTCGGGGATGGATCAAGCAGGGTTGGCGAGCAGTGTTTCTTCACCGGAGTGATCGGCGGCGGCTGACGATCGGCGGCGGAGCTGGGCGTCTTACACCCGGCTCCGAGCTCCGAGACTATAAACCGCGGGTGGTTCGCATCGTGGTGTCTCGTTCTGCCGTTCGCGATCAGGAGCCCCCTTCCGCCGCGCCGTCCAGCATGAAGTTCTCCGCCTCCGTCCTCCTGTCCGCCTCCGCGGCGGTCCTCGCGGCACCGTTCCCCGAGCCGACTCCTGTAAGCGCCCGCTGCCACGGCAGGTTGCGAGACGGACTGACAGACGGCACAGCCTGGCATCCCCAGCGCGTCCACGGCCAGGACGCTGCTCGCCGGCCTCCAGGTCGCCGCCTCGGGGAGCGGAACCGGCTACAGTCGCGAGAAGTTCCCCCACTGGGCCACCGTCAGCGGCGCCTGCAACGCGCGGTACGACGCGTCCCGTGCCACCCTCTCACGGCCGTGGACTGACGCGGCTGCCGTAGCGAGTTTGTGCTGAGGCGCGACGGCGAGGACGTCAAGGTCGACGCGGCCTGCGCCGCCGAGTCGGGCACCTGGACGAGCCCGTACGACGGCGCCTCGACGACCCGCGCCGCCGACATCGACATCGACCACATGGTGCCCCTCAAGAACGCCTGGATCGTGAGCCGCCCCTCCTTGCCCCCCCGCGGCCCGGCGCTGACCTGCCTGCCCAGTCGGGCGCCTCCTCGTGGACCACGGACCGGCGCAAGGGCTTCGCCAACGACATCACGCGCCCGCAGCTCTGGGCCGTGACCGAGCACGCCAACCGGGCCAAGGGCGACTCGAGCCCCGACAAGTGGAAGCCGCCGCTGACGAGCTTCTACTGCACCTATGCCAAGAGCTGGGTGCAGGTCAAGAGCTACTACAAGCTGACCGTTACCGACGCCGAGAAGGGCGCTCTGTCGGGCATGCTGGACAGCTGCTGATGGACCGTTTCTGCCCAACTGTCCATATTGCGCTGTTTGCCTGTCTGCGCTGTCATTGTGTGTTGCTTGTGCGATGAGCTCACGCTGTGGTGCGCCTTGGCCTGTCCTTCGATTGCTTCATGCCGGTCTGGTCAAGAGTCGAATCCTGTTGGAGAGCCTGAAGCGATGGAGCAACGTGGCTCAAGCTGTAGGTTTGCAGTCACAGTCAGACGGACTCGAGCGACCCGTGCCACCTCCAAGTAGCGTACTGGTTGATCCGTCTGTTGTCCGCACCAGAGTGTCGTCCCCGTTGCAAGTCGCACGCATGGTGTTTGTCCAACAAGTTATCGTCGCCTTCACCGCTGCGTCGTAGAGATTACACGTACAAGTGATGCCGGCTTCGTGGTGCCAACGGATGCTGGTTGGCACGCTGTGATGCACCGTGTGCATCTGATGTTACAATCTCCTGTGTAAGTGATTCACCGTGCAAGTGGCAAGATGCCGCGACATAAATCTCGTCCTCCCAGACAAACCTCTTCTTTCCTCCTCGTCGAGCTCCTCGCCCCTTGCCCCTCTCCCAGCCCCGTTGAACCAGCACGTCTCCTGGAGTCCAACGCGCGGTGTGCGAGTCCAATATGCTTCCAAACAGCTTCATGATAGCGGCGCTGGCCGTCCCCGCGATGGCCAGCTTGAAGGACCTCGCCAGCTGCGATCCGCTCCGCAAAGACATGCGTAAGGCGCCTCAACTCCTTGTATAAAGGAGATCGCGTTCTAAGGGTTACGCAGAATGCCCACCAGACCCAGCCATTGCCGGCAACGCCTCGTTCGACTTCACAACGGCCAGCTGGGGCCAGGGCTTGGAGGACTTTTGGGACATTGACAACGACACCGCCCACGACAAACGACGCCTCGACTTCGCCACGGACGGCAAGGGGGTCGCCATGGGCATGTGGAAGGCGGGCGATGCGCCGACTCTAACCAGCCGCAAGTATCTCCTCTTCGGCAAGGTCAGCGTCACGGTCCAGGCCGCCAAGGGACCGGGCCTCATCACCGCCCTGGTGATGAAGTCTGACTCTGGCGATGAGATTGACTGGGTATGTTTTCCAACTCGGGTTGCTTCCAAGTACATCAAATACTCATACCCCTTCCAGGAACTCCTCGGTGCGTACGAAAAGCAGGCCACGAGCAACTACTTCTACGACGGCAAGGCCCTGTTCAACACGTACAACGACACCTACGACCTCGACACCTCGTCCTATGACTCGTTCCACACCTACACCGTCGAGTGGACCGACAAGCTCCTCGCATTCTCCATCGACGGCACGACGCGCAAGACGTGGCACGTCGGCGAGATCCCGCCGGGCAGCTGGCCGCAGACGCCCATGCAAGTCAAGGTCGGCGTCTGGTCCGTGAGCAAGGGCAGCGACCGCGGCGAGATCATGTGGGCCGGCGGCGTCCCGGACTGGCAACACGGCCCATTCAAGGCGCACTTCAAGACCGTCGAGATCGAGGACTACGCGGCCTGGTGCGGCGAGACCGACGGCCATGTTGAGTACCAGTACAACGAGCGGACGTGGGGATGGCAGAATGTCCGGATCAAGGGATGCGAGAAGAGAGAAGGGCCGCCGCTCATCCCGCCCACTGGAACGGCTGGCTCGGCTCAGACTGGAGGCGGCTCGCCCTCCAAGACCGGAGACGAGGCTCCTCCCACAGGGTCGGTGAAACCAGGTGACGAAGGCGAGGATGACGGGGCTGTCGTGCTCAAGTTGTCGTCGCCGCTTGCTGCTATTGTGTGTCTCTGTTTGCTGCTTGTCCTGTGAGCGAGCCGTTTCTGTCTAATGGTGACTCGGAAGGCTTTCGACGCGGGGGTGTACTTGGGCTGTAACATAATGCAAGTAGGTAGTCAACTAATAATGGTAATCGGTTAACGCTCCGTGATGCGACTGACGTTGAGCTTGGTGGTGCAGAGTTTGAGACTGGAGTCGTCACAAGACCGCAAAGTCGAGGCCTCGGAACCGATCGATTATGCCACAACACCATCCAGTGTTGGTTGTGATGGAAGGTATTTAGAGATAGGAACGTTGCGGGTTCTTGGAAACGTGCAAGTAGGAGGGTCGCCCGCACATTTGTGTAGTATACACAAGTCAACGAGATTCATAGACTCAAGAGACTCAAATCAGTTCGAGCCACACAACCAGATACCGCCAGCCCATATTTGACAGAAGGCTCCCCGACCGGGACGCAGGCACATCTACCTCGACCGGTGCCGTAGCGAATATCCTCCCCTGAGCATCACAGGATTGAGCTTCCTCGCCTACTAGTTGGAGATCTCTAGGCGACCTATAAATAAAGGCTATCCCAAAGACGCAGTCAGCCCTGCGCACGAGGGCCCTGAAGAATATGAAGAGCAAATTGCGTACAGCTGCTCCGCGCACGTGTTTTCGCATACCCAATACCAAGCACTGCCATTCTCAAGCCGAGTATCCTTCCATTGCCGGCCGTAACCATTACATTTCTTCCTTCGTTATACATGCACGTTCCTGCCCGCGCGGCCGGCCCGGCTTTCGTTTCGCTGAATATTGTACAGTGACTGCGCGCTTCCCTGCTCTGATCCTGCAGTGGCCCACGCCGTGGGCGTGGACGAAAGCTCAGGGTAGAGGCATCGTATCGAAACAAAGGGGAAAACATACAGCCAGTTCTAAACGCGCCGAGACTTGCTCGCTCAGACATGGGGAGAATAGAACAAACCAGATCAATATGCCAAATGCTGCGCCGCGCCCTCACGGCCTCAGGGTTTCGTCACCTTCTTCCTCCTCACTGACATCCATGTCGCCGTCGCTGAGCTCCCCCCGGGCCGCTTTACGCGCCAGGTCCCTTTCGGCGTAAATCTCCCGCTTCCTCGTCTCTGCCTGCTGCAGGCAGTCCACGTACGTCCGGAACTTGACAATCTCCCGCAGCAGATACGCGCTCTTGCGCTCCCAGTTGGCCATGGCTTTGCCAGCATTTTGCCCTCTAGGCGTGAAGGCCAGAAGCATAGGGCTCCGCATCTGATTGTGGGCCTGCAAGTCCTGCTCGATGCTCTTAACGTAGGCGATCAGGGTCCCTAGCTGCTCAGTCTCTGGGGCGTTGCTGGGCCGCATGCTTTGTGTTGGCGGCGACCATCCAGCAATGTGAATGCGATCTCCAGGCAGCTTGCCGCGAACGCTATTGTGTGTAAACGGTCCCCCGGCCTGGTCGAGGCTCGAGGCACGGAAACTGCCGCTGACGCTCGATTTCCTCCCGTGGGCAGCATTGCCCTCCGGCCGTGGGCCCTTTCCACCACTTGCCACCGAGGTGGCCGACTCGTTGATTGCGCTGACAAGCGCATTGTTGACAATGGCCTCGCTCCATCCATACTCCATGTTGCTTATGCCACCTACCAACGGATGAGTGCTGAGGCGCGCACTCCAGTAGTTTGCCGTGGTGACAAACTCGCGGATGATTTCTGGTGTGCCAACTTGGAACAAGTGAACAGCGCCCGTCGGCAAGCTCAGGGCCCAGACATGGGGTCTCGTCCTAGAGTACCCAGGTGGCGGCAGCGCCGAGGCCAGGGTCAGGCGGAGGTTGAAGGTGCCCAGGCTGACTGCATTATCCTGCCAGTTGCCGCCTCCAACCGGGCCATTCAACCTCCCTGCATTCCTCGACCGGCTCTTTTGGCGCATCGACTTGGGCGTTGTAAACGAGAAAAGGCTCATTTGCCCCTTTTGGACGACGGCGAAGACTTCGGCCCAGTTACGGTCCTTAGATCTTCTGCCCACGCCATCCAGGTGGTGCTTGTGAACGACCATGCCTTCCTTGACCCATGGCGGGCCAGCGAGCTCCAAGGACTCGTCCTCCAGGAGCTGCGTCGCGGGCAAGTCGGCGCTCAGCATCGAGGGTGCAGTTTCGTTGCCGCTGGCGTCCTCGTCGCGAATGATTGCTTGGCTCAGTGCATTAGCAAAGCCAATTGACTTCTGATAGTCGCCGCGAGGCATGGCCGATGCAAAGGAGTCCTGCGACATGGACCCTTGGGTGCGACCCAGCGAATACTTGCTCCAGGTCGCAGACGACATGGCAGGGCTCCACATCGAGTTTCCATCGTCGAAGCTCGTGCGGCTGGAGGAGAACCCAGTGCGTCCGAGCCCAGGCCTCGACCGGCTCTTGGAGGTCCATCGCGAAGCGCTGGTACGGCCGCTATCGGCGACGCGCCCACGCGAGGAGAGCTGCGTCTCCGACGGGGCCTTGCTCAGGACGCTGGGGCTTCTCTTGAGCATGCCCATGACGGACAGGCTGCTCTGCGACGGCGCAGTGCCAAGGTGCTTGTCCGCCTCGGCGCCAAACAAGGGCAGTCGTTCGTCGCGGATCGACGCGTAGATGCTCTTCAAGACAATCTCCACCTGCTCCTCCCAGGCCCTCATGGAGCCGCTGAACGGCGCCCTGACCAGCGGGCCGCAGTCGTCGAGGTCGGTATGGGTGTCTGAACGCGGAAGGGGGCGGAAAGAGTGTCTGTGGTTGCCACGATCACGGTCCAGCGACGCGCGCCCGTAGTCGCCGCTCAGCAGGGGGTTTTTGTCGGGGAGGATGCTCGGGCGCACAAACGCATCGGGTGCCGACTCGGCAACGGCCTGCGTGATGGTGGTCATGGTGTTCTTGACGAATTGGCTGCGGGTCATCTTTTGCTCAATGTCCGCAAGATGCAGATCCGTGTTGAGCAGCATGATTGAATAGCAGATCATGTGAATGACATCTGGAGCCGTTAGCTGTTGCCCTCCGTTGCCCACCGAAACGCTGCCAGACATACCGGTCGCCTTGAACCCGTGATGGGGGTTGCACGCGCACCATCGCTTCGCAAACGCGACCAAGATGCGATCCACCTGCTGCGTCTCGGCGCGGAGCACGAGGCGCCCGCACACGCTGCGCAGGGCTCCGAGAATGCTCTGGTCCTTGAAGTCGTGCAGCTCCATGTACGCCTGCAATGTCCGTTGCCGCACGGGGCCCTCCTCGCCCATCCACGCGGCGGCCTTTTCCTTTTGGATGAACCCTTCGCCCCCGTCGAAGATCTTTTGCGCCTTTAGCCGGTCATCCTCCCTCGGCTCGCCAATCACGAACCCGGGTTCATCGAGGGATCTACACGACTTCATCGATTCCAAGGTCCCGAGAACCTTGGGGCCCGGCGAGCTTGCGCCCTCTATGCGGACGCTGGGAGGTGCGCTGGGCGCCGTCTTGTAATCCGTCTCGGTCGAGCCCGAGGCAAGGCTCGTGGCTCTGGTGCCTTCAATCGGCAGTCCGAGGCTGGGACGGGTGGCGTCGCGGTCCGCTAGCTCCAACGCAGCACTTGTCTGCTTCTTGCCAGCGCGGATCGTAGCATCCGGGTCCCTGTCACTTCGCGTGGCAGGAGACGCCCCGTTGCTGAGATGTCCGTTGTTCTCCTTGGCAGAGCTCTTCCCCCGATGTCGTTTGGGCGAGTCCTCGTCGTGGTCGCTGCCTCCGTCAAGGTCCAGGAAGGAATTGTTCGTCGGCTCATGCGTCTTCCTTGGCCGTTGTGGGGCGGCGGGTCGCGAAGGCGTGTCAGCTTCTTCGGTCCTTTCGCCGTCGCCTTCAGGATGGACGGTCCTTATGTGCGCATTCGGGCTCGGTTCGTAGTCTGGCGAAAAGTCCCTCTTGAACTCTTCCCGCCCCGCACGATCCCGAGGCCTCTCGCCCGCCGCGTTGGTGATGTCTGCCAAGGGCGTCGACGTTTGTACGTCAGAAAGGCCCAATCCCGTGGTGCCGTCGACCAAGTACGGGCTCATGACGTTGCGCAGGCTGCTCGTGGGGCTTTTCTGAGCCAGCCCCAGGTGCTCCCTTGCAGTGTGGAGATTGATGGGATCAAGGGGAGGGACCGGCGGCGCGTCTTCTGTGCTCGGCAGAGGTGGCGGCTCGTCGGCAACCGACTTCTTTCGGCGGCGGAAGAATGACGACGACTTCTTCTGCAGGGTTGGATGGTGGTTCGAGTGCGACGAGGATGTGTCTCGTGAGGGAGGGGCTGAGGCTGCCTTGGCCTGGCCCGTGTGTTGCGGCTGCTGCTGGTGAGCCTTGTTACTGCCGGGACCTTCGGCCATAGTGGGGAAGCGAGGTGCCGACGCCTGTTGGTTCTGGCTGTTGGACGCACTGCCGGAGGCATTGCTCTTGGAGGAGCCACCGCCAAAGACACGCCTGAAGAAGCCGGGTCGCTCCTTTGCGTGTGCAGGCGCGCTGCTCGCGGAGGACTCTGCCGTGGTCTGCTTGGCCTTGCGGTAGCCGACATTCGGCGCGGGAGCCGAGTCGAGGTCGAAGGTCGGCATGGCGGCCGCCGCTGCTGCTGCCGCCGCTGATGGTGTTTGGTGCCCGTTGGCTCGCTTGCCGCGAGCCCCTGAGGAGCTTTTCAGAGAGCGACTCGAGCTTTTCTTGCGCTCCAGCGTGCGAGGCTCGACGGGCTCAGGCGGCGGCGGATGAGCAACGGACAGAGCAGAGGCCTTACGGCGCGGTCCGCTGGGGACCGTCGGGGTCGGGGCCGCGGCGTAGTCGTCGTCGACGGCCGCGGCGGAGGAGCCGTCGGGAAAGTCGACGCGGAACGGCGACGGGAGGTCAAGTTGCTGCAGCGGCGGCTGCGGCTGCGGCTGCGGCTGCGACTGCGACTGCGACTGCGACGGGGGCGGCCCAAAGTCAAAGCTGGCGGACCGTGCGACGCGATGATGGCCGTGACGCTGGCCGGCAATGCTGGGCGGGTAACCGGCGTCGATGCTCGCACTGCTGCCGCCTCTCGCGCGTGCGCCCTGCGGCGACGTCCCCGGCTGGTTTCGGTACGACGCCTCCCGCATGCTGTTCAGGCGCGGGAACTGGCCCTGGAAGTTGTTGGAGCTGCTGTTGCTGCGACGGCCGCGCGAGATCTGGCTCGACAGGCGGCCCGAGTCGTCGGTCGGGGTCTCGACGTCGGAGCTGAATGAGAATCTACGCCCGTAGCTGTGGCTGTGGCCGGGGCCGTGGCCGTGGCCATTGGCGCTGGCGCCGGCAGTTGGGCTGGATCTCGTGGCGGCGGCGTTGTTGGTCGCGGCGGCGTTCGTCCAGGGCCGCGGCGAGTACCCGCCGTCGTGCTCGTATGCCGCCGATCGGCCCCCAGCAAAGGCCCGGCTGTGGCTCTGCGGCTGCTTCTGCTGCTGGTGGCCCAGGGAGAACTGGTCGAGGGACAGGAGCATGTTGGCGACGAGCGAGTCGCGGGTCACGTCGCGGGGCGACAGGGAGAGGTCGTGGGAGTCCCGCTGGGGGGCCATCGGGTTCTCGGCCATGGCGGCGATGGGCGGATGTCTCGTGCGGCGTCGTCTAAAAAGAAAGCATTGGCAGCACGGCGACAGCCGTCTCCTCTGCAAAGACGGCGTCTGGTCGCTAAGCGCCGTGCCTGGCGTCGGGGGTGCTGTGGCTTCGCGGCCGTGATGACGAGCAGCGCGGCACGCCTTGGCCCGGCCGCGCGCGAGAGCAGGCGGGCGAGCGTCGAGAATGCGCTGCAAGGGACCCTCGCTTTCCCTTGGTCGACGACGCTCGCTGCTGCGGTCTCTTGCGGTGAGCTGGGTTTGGCCGCTGTGGTGGATCGAGAGGTTCGGGTTGGAATGTCTTGGAAGGGGTTTTGTGGCGACGCTGCGCTGTGCCGTTTCCGGATCTAGCCCGGGCGGCCAGGGGTTCACATGCCGCTGCCAGGAACAGACCCAATCCCCGCCTCTCCAGACGCCGCCTCGTTGGGAGCTTGGAGTTTTGGTCAATTGCAACATTGGTCCTGATTTAAATTTAAGGCAGCGGCCAGAGGTGGTGGGTGGCTGCTGATAGCTCTGTGCCAGCACCGCGCCGCCATGATGGACTTATACAAGACCCGGCAGAGTCGCCCTCACAGCCGCACTGCTTTGAAACACTCGAGATGCACGGGCGAGAACCTGCATGTACATGCATCTGCGTCTGCGTCCTTACTCGCACCCCCGCGGCCTGCTCCCCGAGGCCCACCGGCATGTGAAGGCAGACGCGACAAGGACAATTCGCGACGCATCACCAGCAGAGCCCAGCAGGGGCCCGCGGCCCAACGCACGCAGGCCCCAGCCGGTGCCAGACTGTCGACAGCGCGCGCGCAGGTGGACGCGTGCGGCGCGTGAGTCGTCGCTGGTCGGCTCCTGGACCCGAACGCAAAAGCAAGGTCGCGTTGAGCCTTCTCCAGCCTTGGCTGCACAAGGCGGCGCCTCTGGCGGTGAATCCCAAACCAAGCGCGCCC
Organism: Tolypocladium guangdongense; assembly: GCA_022114105.1. NCBI lineage: Eukaryota > Fungi > Ascomycota > Sordariomycetes > Hypocreales > Ophiocordycipitaceae > Tolypocladium > Tolypocladium guangdongense. The sequence goes on along the minus strand of NRQP01000001.1, from coordinate 1,319,875 downwards.
TTGTGACTGGTCAGCAGCCCCTTTTCCCGGTGGATGTGTGGCCTGTGCCATGCAACAGACACGCCGGTTTCGCATTCAAGAGACAAGCCGGCAGACCAATGCAAGGAGAAAAAGCAAACCTCAGCGGAAGCATCTCTGATGTGCATGTACGAGGTACGGGGCACTTGGCACGGAGTGCTCGGCGTGCGACGTACTGGATACGCACGCCTGAAGCCTCGCTCACGTCGCCGCTGCGCACGGTCACGGCTCATGAGCCACGAGCTCCAACCGCCACCCCCGTCGACAGCCCCGCGACAGCTGGCTCCGTTCCGCCCCCGCTCAGGACTCAGGACCCCGGCATCAGGATCAGGGTCCCATGACTCCCGTCTCGCTGCCAGGTTTCGACGCCAGCCGCAAACGCCAAAACAAGGCTCGTGCCATGCTTGCACGCGCATCGACGCGCAACACGAGTCGCAGGACCCAAGCTTTGCTGCGAGCAGGGTTTTGTTGCTGAGGGCTGCGCCGCACGCCACGTCCGACCTCCTTCAATACTCGTCCGGACTTGGCGTCCTGTCGCGGTAGCGTCATCGTCAGGCGGACCGGGCCTGATGGCTCGTTGTCGCCGATAGATGAAAATCTGCGCAAAGGTCTGGCCAGCTGCACGTGGCCAACTAGCTGTACCCAACGCCCGAGGTGGGCGTGGTTGCGACGCCGAGGCAAACAGGTTGTACGGACTACTCTGTAGATGTTGGGCTTCGATCTCCAGGCTCTGGTGGCTTGAGCTCATCGACGAAAGTGGGCGGTTGGCAGGTCCGGCCGCAACTCGAGGATTCCGGGCACATTCCATCCTTTCTACTTCGTACGAAGCACGAGTAAGTGGTTTGGGTCCCAAGTGTGCAGGGTCACATCTGACCCATCCAAGACCGCCCCAGACGTCTGCCTTGTGCCACAGACGAAACTATCGACAATCCAATCTCACCTGCAGGGGGCCGTTTTGCCTCGCCTGCGGATGCCTTAAGCGAGGACATATTACATTTCGTTTCGAGGGGAATAACCGGCTGCCGCAGAGGGTCCACGCAAACGGCGTACGAGTACTCGTCAAGCAAAGCTGGAAGCTGCTTGCTCGAGCACTTGCACACGTTCTTTAAGCAGACGCAATAAGGTTGCGGGACTATCCGCTCTTCGTATATTGGTCGACAATTGAATCTGCATCGTTCATTGGTAGTTGCTGTGCCGAGCGTTAGCCGTGATGTATCATATATTGCCGCGCCTGCCGTAGTGTTTTGGTGTTGCTGATGCCTACCTTCCGTCAGCTCTAGCTAACGAACAACGCATCGTCAACAATACATCCATCTATATATCCCAGGCATCACGGGCTCGCAGGCATCGTGGCCTTATAGGCACGCAGGCATTCCGGGCTCATAGGCTTATAGGTACGTACGCATCGCACACACGCAGGCATTACAGGCTCGCAGGCTCGCAGGCTTACAGGCACGCAGGCTCGCAGGCATCGCCGCCGAAGACACTCACTTTCAGCTTTGCTTACGCCTATGACAGCAGTCTTCTGTTGGCATCGGGTATTTATACGGAGTATGAAGCACGAGTACAACGGAGATGCGGAGCAGTTCCCGGAGACCGGGTGGGGCCACGGACGGAGCATCTGTCCGATCCACGACCCACGTCCGACATGGCTATGAGGGATGGCTCTGTCCGCTCGACGGACCTCTTATGCCACTTTCAGCTTGACGTAACTTGGGCCCTTGAGTCGACAGGGCAAGGCCGACCACCGAGGCGAGACCCCCGTCAAGCACATCAACCACCTAAACAGACACCGGCTGCGCCATGCCCGGCCTCGCCTCGTACGAAATCCTCCCCGCCGGCAAGAAAAACAACACCGCGAGCCTCCCGCCCCTCACCTCCGGATAGTGATGCGTCCCCGGCCCCGGCGCCGTCCACCCCTCTCCGCGCCACCCCTGCATGCCGCGCAGCTCCGCCGTCACGTCCAGCGGCACCACGCAGTTGATCTCCCCGTACGGGTGCTGGTGGTACTGCCCGCGCAGCAGCCCTTCCTCGGTCCCGCTGCCGCTGCCTCGGCTGTCCATGTACACCGTCGTGATGCTAAAGAAGCGCGTCTCCGCGCATGGCACCGCGATCTTGCCGCGGCGGTAGCTTGGCCCCGCGACTTCTGTCTCGGCAACCCAGCCCTCTTGCAGGCCCTGCTTGATGTAGCGGCAAAAGTCGTCGTGATAGGGGCTTCCGGGACCGAAGTCGCGGTTGAGTCTGGCCTCGAGATGTTTGCCCGGCGTCCTGGTAAGGGCGGCTGAGCTTGTGCTTGTGAGGATGAGGTGGTGATGTCGGGGCACGTACAGGTCCTTGACTGTCTCGAAAAACTCGCAGCATCGCAATACAAGTTTTTGTGCCGTGGGCCACTTGCCGAGGTCCAACACGGCGGCCTTGCCAGTTGTGGTGTCCATTTTCCCAAGAATTGGATATTCGACCTTTTCTGCCGTAGATTCAAAAGATTCTCAGTGGCGGACGTCGGCTTACTTATCCGCATTCCGTAGGTTTGTGCGGGGAAGCCTCCTTTCACGCGCCCAGGCGGCAGATCAACACGGTAGTGTAACACGTCGATTGGTCGGTTTGCCGTTTGTATGGAGTGTCCAGCACCAGTAACAGTCGCCAATGCTAACTCACAGTAATGCTCCCAACGCACTCACGCTCCCGTGTAACGCCAGTGCCATCGCAAAACATCCCCGGACCTTCGCAGTCCCAGCTGCGCAGTGAGACCCCCGACTCGCCGCTTCTCCCGCAACGATGCCTACATCGTCGCAGTTCGCGCCCCGCCGCGCTCCGCCGGCAACGTCGGCGGGCTGCGTCCGTTCCTGTATCTCCAAAGACGGCTGAGGTCCTTGACCTTGACGTCCCTCGTCTTCGTCTTCTCGCTCGTCACATTGTAGACCTCGACAGGCGTTGCGATCTCGCCAGAACCAAAGCCCTGCGTCCCGGCGTAGGAAATGTCGAACGCCTCTCGGGTGTTATGCATCGCCGCGCCTTCCTTGCCAATCTTGATCGTCTCCTCCATGAACGCGCTGTCGTCGTCGGCGCCGACAAACTCGCCAGTCTTTGGGTCCCGCTTCAAGGGGAACATGCCGTCGAGATAGTGCTGGTTGAACTGATGGCCACCTGCGCACGTGGGCCGGTTGAAGAGGCGGCCGAGGAAGCGCGGGAGCTGCGGCGAGTCCATCTTGTTGGTCGCAAAGTGGAGGACGCCCCAGAGCGCCACAAAGTCGGTGGTGTGGGCGTAGTGCTCGACGTGGCCGATGGCTCTATCCTTGGCTGCCGAGAAGGTGCGCGAGGATGTCATCGACGACTCCTGGGACAGGGACGGCGGTGCCTGCGTAGTGAACCCGTTCCTAGCTTCCACGGGGCTGCTGACAGGGGTGGTGAAGCTCGACTCCCTCATGAGCGTGTTCATGGCAGCATGGGGATCGGACTGAGACAGACTCTGTGAAATGGCGTGGCGGTGCGGGTTGTTGAAGTGGTTAGCGGCATTGCCAAACGTGTACACTTCAAGCTTCGCAAGCAAGTCCTGCGGCGTCTCCTGCAGCAGCCAGTCAAGCACGAGCCCGCCTTCGACGCCGCCTTGTGAGTGCAGGACGAAGATGACCTTGGACTTGCTGGGGTCATACAAGACTTCGCGAAGAATCCTGAAGCAGAGCCGTACGTCTCCTGTGGCGTAGGTGAAGTTGCGCTGGATGAGACACTCGATGACGTCGAATATGATCCCCGACGTCCGGTTGTGGATTCCCAGAACGGGGCGTCCAAAGGTGAGGGCCAGACGGTTCAGATTATTCTTCATCCAATGCTCGCTGTCGAAGTCAGCCTCCCAGGCCCTATCCTCAACATGGCCATGTACTGTGAACCTACCCGACGGCGACGCCATTCAAAAACACCCACTGCTCATGCGCATGTTCAGGCAGCTCCTTGGCGTACTTTTCGTCTGAGCGAAACGTCACCTCCTTTCCGTTCAGCAGCTTGCACAGCGCCCAGTTGACCAGCATGAAGGCCGACACGCCGCCCGCCACTGCCCAGATGGGAAAGAAGATTGCCACTGGCAAGACCAGGAGGAAGGCAAGCTGGAGGATCACGAGGACGAAGTGGACAAGGATGCAGAAGAGGTTTCTCAGGTTTGGATACAGCTCATCGAGCTCGTCCGATCCGTAGGGGCGGAGCGGCATCAACACCCAGGGTAGCGCCCAGACGTAGGCGAAGAAGTAGTAAATGTCCTTGACCAGGAGGCGCCATGGCATGTCGGTGTAGCAGTAGTTGATGACGGACGTGCCGCCGATCTGGGATCGGTAGAACTCGGTGGCCGTCCCCATCATAGCGATGCTTTGGTCATTGCAATCGAGCAATCGAGCCGAACGGGAAGGCAGAGGAAAGCCTAGGGCGTCATCCATGGTAGGAGTAGCATCCGTATGTATATTGTAGGTACAGCCCGTAATGGCGAAGGATTCGCACCAAAGAAGAATCACATGGCCCGTCGTGGTGGTCAGCCAGGGCTGAATTGCGATGTCAGCTGCCATCCTCATCTTAGGCTGCTTAGCGCACCACGACGAAAGGGAGGGCGCGACCAACCAGCGTCAGCCCGTGACCTCTGGTCCGTCGCCAGGTGGTTTGCCTGGTGAAGCAACCGCATCTTGCGTCTTCTTTGGTCGGCGCGAGGCAGCCGCATCTCGACGGCGAGATGAAGCGACGTCTCGAGCGGGTCGGGCCCTGGAGGCTTAGGCGGGGTTGCGGGAGCGGGCACAGGGACAGGGGGGCTGGCGGGCTCGTTCGGCGGGCGGCGGGGCTTTCAGCCAGTGGCTTAGGCGGCAGCCCAAGCAGACCTACTTTAGGTAAGGTACCTAGGTGTAGGGTAGCTCACGACTCCTCGAGCAGCCATTGCAGAACATGTTGTGCAACTCTTGCCGTATCGTCTGCGAGAAAATGAATGGAATGGGGTATTACCCATGACTGGGAGCCCGTCCCCTGCGAGGCCTAATTCGCACGATGCAACGCAAACCCGTGGCTGGGCCGCATGGACCTCGCCCGTTTAGGCGCAGCAATTTTAATACCGATGAGTAATATGCTGTGTAATCAACTCCTGCCAACTCACAATCTTACGACTCCTCGCCTAACAAGGCCGCTCTCATGTATCCAAGTGCATCGGGCCAGTCAGGCGGCAGTTGAGATCGGATGCATCCCACCGACACGTGCATCTGTTATTGGTACTCCGTAGGCCCTTCACCACTTTTTAGATCTGTGTGCGACCCAACCTCGCAGTGCCGGCGGTCAACGTTTTTCGTCGTGCAGTATCGCTAAGCCATGTGTCATGCCCGGCCGGATCCCCCGTGGAGTCCCATGTCTGCGAAAACTCGTCAACATTTTGAAAGGAAAATTCGCTCTCGTCCTGCCACGCAGTTCGAGTCTTCACCGTCGCGGCCAGTGGCACGTTCACGTGATGGAGCCGACACAGAAGCTAGGCCTAAATCAGCTGACTTGTTCCCGAAGCCTTGATCGGTTCGGTGGACCCACAAAGGTGGGCCCAGGAGTACTCGGTCCGCCTCCGATTCCCTTGCTTGCCGCAGCGTGGCTTGCCGAGCCGGGGCACCCACTCGCAACAACACACGCATCCATGAAAGGCATCGGCAGAAGCAACGGCTGCGTGTACGCTATAAATTCGCTCAATTCGAGGGCTATAGATGATCCAATTGGTGAGTAGCCACAAACACCATATCCCAAATCTATGCAATGTCTAATGCGAGTCAAGCTCCCCCCAGAAAGCAAACGACGGGATGCCCCGGAGTCTGCGCCATCTGGTTCCAGATGACGTCCATCAAAGACTCCGCTTTAGATGCGTGCCGGCGAGCCAAGCCGCGGCGCGTGGGAGACTTCTATGCGTTTGTTCCATCATGGAACCTTCCCTGAGGAAGCACCTCTATAGGTCATGTCTCGCGTGAAGTGAAAAGTCGCAGTAAATCGTTCAGTCCTTGGACCTGTGCATGCTGCCGGTGACGTAGTTCTCGGAGCCGAGCGCGTTGATGGTCTGGATGTCCTCGGCGGACAGCCGGAAGTTGAAGCTCTCAAGGTTGCTCTGGATGCGGCTGGCGGTCAGGCTCTTGGGCAGGACGACGTTGCCGCGGGAGGCGTTCCAGTTGAGCAGGATCTGGGCGGGCGTCTTGCCGTACTTCTTGGCGATGGCGTTGATGGTGGGGTCCTCGAGCTTGTTGCCCCGAGCCAGCGGGGAGTAGGCCTCGATCTTGATGCCGTTCTTCTTGCAGAGCTCGACCAGAGCCTCTCGCTGGCAGAAGGGGTGGACCTCGACCTGGTTGACGGCGGGGACGACGGTGGCGTTCTCGAGCAGGTGCTCGATGTGCGCGGCGCCAAAGTTGGAGACGCCAATCGACTTGACCTTGCCGAGCTTCTGGGCGGTCTCGAGCGCGCGCCAGCTCTGCAGGCGCTTCTCCTCGTCCTCGGCGGGAGAGTGGATCAGGTACAGGTCGAGGTAGTCAAGGCCGAACTTGTCCAGGGAGGAGCAGAGGGCCTTGAACGCGGCCTCGTAGCCGTGGTCGGCATCCCACAGCTTGGAGCAGACGAAGACGTCCTCGCGGCGGGTGCCCGTCTTGTCGAGCCAGCGGCGGATGGCACGGCCGCAAGCCTCCTCGTTGGCATACCGGGCAGCCGAGTCGATGTGGCGGTAGCCGGCATCCAGGGCGGCCGTGACGGCGTCCTCGGTCTCGCGGCCGTTGGGGGCCTTGTAGACGCCGAGGGCAACCTGGGGGATGGAGTTGCCGTCGTTGAGCCTGATGGAGGCGATGGACGAGACGGAGCTGCTGTGGGAGCGGTTCTGGATGGCGGCCTTCTTGGCGAAGATCTGACGCTCAGGAGACGTCTCAGGGGCGATGGCGGAGGGAGCCATTGCGAGGGAGCGTATCAAGGGACGACAAGGAGCAGTGGAGAGGAGATGCGTCGGGAGTGGTGTAGGATGCCAGATGAGAGCTGGAGATGGAAGAAGCTGTGGGTTCCTGGGGGATGCATCGACGTTTAAATACTCGTTGACGCGTCTCACAGCCGCGCACGCTCGCCGACCCCGAGATTCCCTCGTCACCTGCATGCCGTGACCGGATCGACACCCTGCACCGGCCCTGCCCCCGGCGAGGTGCCCGCCATGGCCTCCCAACGCCGTGCCTCGCTGCCTGTACGTACGAGCACTCGTATCAACACCGCCCCCGTCATCTCAGTGGACCCGTTGGCCGCGGCGTGCGTCCAGAGGACCGCCCCTAGCGGGTCAGCACGAGCAGCCCGCAGCCCGGCCGTGGGGTGCACCCTTTTCCGGGGCTCGAGTGGGCGTGTCGGTGGAGAGGCTCGCGATAACGCAGCTGCGGCATTTTATCGGGGGGGTCCAGTGTTTTGTTTTCGTGTCTTCGGCTGCAGGTGCGGCGGCAGGAACCGTCGCAACTGACGGCGACGCCCTCGCGGCAGCATGGCGATGGTCGGTGGAGCCCAACGCTGCACGCGAGATCCATCGATCCACCAGACATGGAGACGATGGGCCATCTCTGGAGTGTCCTGGCAGACTCTGCGGCCCGGTGGAGCCGTGGCCGGCGCGACAAGTCGAGCCGGTGTTGGACGAAATCTCTTCAAGCGGTCTTGCTTCCACGTGGGCGAGGACGACGAGGCCGGGGTCGCCAGCCCTTCCTTGCTCTTGTATCACGATGCAGCAGCGATGAAGTACAAATTGATTTACTTGGTTGCGAGAGCCGCCCGGCGTCTGGCAGACAGCGCAGAGCGCCGCAGAGCCGCCATTCGCACCGTCCACACTGCACTCTAATTCCGCCATATGGGGCCCCGCTCGGCCGAGATTGTCGAGTTCCCGCGTGCGTTCGCTAGCCTGGAACAGGGATGATGCGTCGCGGCAACACATGCACCTTAATATCAAGACAGTCTCCTTGTGTGAGGCCAGCTCGTCACACTATCCACCGCCTCGCAGCCTCGTCTCACGCGCCTGCCTCGCCGGCGCCCATGGGCCTCGCGCCCGCTCCGTCGCGCGCCGTGGCACGTGATGCAGGCTCGCGGCGTTGGAGGGCTGCGCCGCTCGTCTCCCCCCTGACGTCACGGTCTCTAAGCGAGATGCCCACCTGGCGCTTCTACCTGGCTCAGGTAGAGCAATTCTAGCCGCCGTCATTACTGATCTGTATAACGATCAGCTTGCTGATTGTGATGCTGTGCAGGTGGACGCCGTGGTTCACGGCCAGACACGACAAACATGCCAGATACGGCGTGCTGCATCTCTTGCCAAGCCCGTTCGACGCAAAGGTTCGGATGCCTACGGTCTGGGATGCTGGCTATTCGGATGCCGCTCGTTCCAGCCAAGGCAAGGACGCTCGAATGTTGAGCCCGACGCCCCGCAGGGATGAGAACATTTCGGCGCCATGGTATTAGATAATACCGCTTTGTCTCGGCAGATCGCCAGTGTACCATTGCGCGCACATGTTACCCCTGCGATTACCGCAGTTGTTGATCTTTTTCTCCCGCTCGCTGAGGCCTCTTCGCGCTCCGATACTCCCAGCTGGTGTGAGAACACAGGATCAACGCACTTGGGTCAACAGCCATCATGCGTGGGCTCAGTTCACGACGTCCGCCATCTGGTAGTAACGAAAAAGGCTCCACGTCTTGGTTGACGAGGTGTCATTTTGGGCTGCTTCCCTACGCTGACGTTTGATCCACCTGCTGCTGGTCATGGACCAGACTACATGGCAATCACCTAGCTGATGTCGTCCCAAACAGCCCCGAACGAGGCTTTCGCACTTGGTCTTTCGCACTTGGCAAAGGTATTCGTGGGTGCAAGTTGACTGGGGAGCCAATTCAGACATCGTCGATCCATACCTTTGCTCTGTCCCCGTTGTCTCTGAGATCCCATCAGACCACAAGTCGGTGATAACGGCAATCCAGGCGGCGCCAAGGCCGCAATGTAGCAGAAGCAGGCTCCAGACCCCGGCATGCCGAAGTCCGTGATGAAGCTTACGCCGCTGCGGTCCCTTGAGTGCCCATGGACTCGTTTCACCTTGTACGCCATGGCGAACCTCGCGCTCTGCAGCGACTAGAGGTCGAAACGGCAATTCGCGCACGTCCGCGCCACAATCTTGAATCGAATGGCCGAATGCTCACTGCCGTGTGACCCGACTGCCTGCCTAAGAGCCCAGGAGCAGTACGCCGTCAAGTCCAGCCGTTGTCGCCGTGTCACCGCCGTCTGATCGCCGGGCACACGGCGCCTGCGCAGCACGTCGCACAAAAGCCGTCACAGCCACTTAAGCGCCGTGCATGCGTCATGTGAGCGGATTGGATATACTGCATACATGTAAGCGCCTGCGGCATTGGACATGTGGCTCGGCAGTTGCGCGCTGACATCTGACGTTGCGATCAGATCTCCGGCACGAACGCGTGGGGGAACGCCATGTGCGACCCTACTTGGTGTTTTGACTCGTCATGGGTCTTGGGTTGGGGTAGTCATGGGCTGCGGTTGTGGGTGAGAGACATCCCAACATACTTGAAGAGAAAACACACAGGAAAATGACAGAAAATGGATTACAACCTTTGCAGGTAGACGTCTTCGATGGCCTAAAAAGAAACCGCCTGCCAACGCCATGGCAAAACGCAACGCTAATGCCAGCCCAAGAAACATCAGCGCCCCCTCTGTCGGTACAGCGGATCCAGCTCCTCCTCGATGCTGCCGCCGAGGACAAACAGCCCATCCTGCCTCGCCCCCGCCGGCGCAAGCAACGCCCTCGAGGCCCTCGCACCAGCAGCCACGGGGGGCGGCGACGGCGACGGCGACGGCGACGGCACGAACGCACCAGAAGGCAGCGCGGGGGACATCTTCTCGCAGCAAAGCTCAAACGGTCAGGAACTGAAACACCCGTCTGCTGCAGAGGCCCCGGGGCACGGCCGTGGGCTGACTCACAAAGGGGGATATCCTCTCGTGGATCTCGTTGCGCACCCGCGCGGCGCGCTCCCGCTCCTCGACGTCCCAGCGCACGGCGATGAGCGCCGGCGCGTCGAGCACCCACTGCCGGATGTCGGTCGACAGCGCGCGGTAGCCCGGCGCGCTGGCGCTGGCGAACTTGCACATCTGGCCGTGCGTCGCCTCGACGCCGTAGTACGTCACGCCGGGGAGCTGCGGGCTGGCCGAGCTGGCGTCGACGACGAGGATCCTGGGCAGTCCATTAGCAAGAGGCTCGTGCGAGAATAAGTGCGCAAGAAGAGCACCTACTTGGTGCCTTTGATGTCCGTCTTGTGGTTCTCGTGCGCCATGTGGATGCGGAAGCGCTGGTAAATGTCAAGGAAGTGGCTGTTGATGTTGGACAGCGTCTCGTTGTCCTTCTTGAGCGTCTTGAGCAGCACCGACTCGGACTCGAAGAACTTCTTGGGCATGACGGCGTCCGACATGCCCTGCAGCATCAGTCCCCACGTCGCCACGTCCGAGCCCGTGTGCGGCGTGCCGAGGAACATCATGCCAAAGGTCGACACGTAGATGGAGCGGTAGTCCTCGTGGTGCGTCGTCCGCAGGTCGTTCGAGTACAGCAGCGCCCGCTTCGCCAGGATGCCCCCCAGGCTGTGGCAGACCCAGATGATGGCGTTCTTGAACGTCCCCTCGCTCTTGCGGAACAGCGTCAGGCTCGTCACCAGCGTCTGCGCGTGCTGGTGGACGAAGTTGTCGCTGGCGCTGCGGTCGTTCTTCCGGGAATAGACGTCGGCATTGTACCCGTACACCAGGATGTTGGCCTTGGCGCCCTTGAGACTCGCGGGGAGGAGGTCGAGCGGCCAGAAGACGCCGTTGCTAGCCGTCCACGTCTTGTCGGGAGAGCCGTTGAGGCCGTGGACTAGGACGATGTCGACTTCGGCCTCTGGGTGAGTATGCACGGCGGTGGTCTCGTACCGAGAGATCGATCGGTTCACTGACCCCTGATGACAAAGTCTTGATGAGTACTTGGAACCCCATGGCAGATGTGGCTTGCTCCGCGGGAAGTGTGCGGGGAGTGAGCGGTGGCTTACCATCGTGCTTGACAAACAAAGGAAATGGATATATAATAATAGTCGAGTATCACAAAGGAATTGTATGGTAGATCAAGTGCACACAAGTCAGGATATCTCGTGTCTCTGTATTGTGATTGTCCTTGTTTCAAGAAGCCAGGGGCTTGGACGGAGATGAATGCTCCTTTATAGACATCAACCCTCGCCCCCCATTACACCGAACGTCTCCCAGTGGACTCGGCGCCTACCAACAGCTCACGGTCGGTGATGGATGGTGGCACGGCAGGGGCGGATTCGCAACCACACACTGGACTGGTGAACAAACGGCCATCACAAGCTGCATAGGTTGAACCCGGCGTATTGGCTCCGAGCGTGTGCGACACCCATCCATACTGACGGCTTGGAGTCGCCCTGCTTGACCGAGAATAGATTGTGGATGTCACAAGATGGGGCGTCGCTCAGCGAGAGCCATAAGGCACGGACCAACCGGCAGTAGCTCGGTATCGACTTGTGCTGCCTAGTTTTTCGAAACCTGAGGCAGCCCGTCGAATTGAAATGTGCTGAAAGAGGCAAGTTCTCGTGTCTTCTCCGTCCTGTCGAAGACTAATACGGAGACGGGGATAGCGTTGGCGCCGGCGGGTGGCTTGGACCCGTCGGCGGACGGGGCCGACTCAAAGCAGAACAAGGCCTGGCATATGACGGGTGCCGTCTGCGGCCCTCCTGGCACGTCTGCCGAGAGTCGTATTGAAGACGGCACACCATCGCAGGAACGTCGCAAGCGATGGCGACTTGTGTAGCGCCATTGGCTGATGCCCTGCTGTGGAACCGATGCAGACTGAGGCTCGCCGGGGGGGCGATTGGGTCGAGCGCCTGATCATTCACGAGCCCCAAGAATGAGCGACAAGCCGCGTGATTGGTCGCCGCGGCGCTCTTTCGGGACGGTGATTGCATTTGGAGGTGCGGGGCGAAAGCTTCACGGTTGCATTCGTATTATCTTTCCATCACCACCACCAAGTGCGGTCCGTCCCACCCCGTCGCTCGTTTCAGGGCACATATGTGAGGCATCTGCTGACGCTGCCCTGATTTGACCCTGCTCGCTTCGCGAGGCAACGGCTCAAGAGTGACGGTTGACTCATGCGGTTTCCGCCAGTAGCCCTGCCTCGTGTAAGGTATGCAACGTCGACGCGGAGTATGCCATGGGGCCTCGACAGCCGTGGGACCTAGCAATGACATTCGGTGGGTGCATCGCCCGGTGCGGCTTTTGCGTCGTGGTGTAGCTGTACCCTTCGCCTCAACGTGTCTCGGCCGTGAAACAGATGAGACTTGGCGGCGCCTAGCGAACTGGTGGCCGTTGCTCGTCTGTGAGCTTCAAGTCGTATTGCCACGGGGCGCCTCGTGAACAAGTCGTACAATGATACGGCATTGCCCGATCGATAAAAGCTTAATCTCTGGGGGCAAGCATGACGACATACTCCCTCGTGCTGCTTCCAAACTGCATCACGTCCTTGTCCCTGAGCTCGAGGTAGCGGCTGTCGGGGACCTTGTCGTCGTTGAGGATGGTGCCGTTGGCGCTCTCGAGGTCGAGCAAGTAGGGCTTGACCCGTCCAATCCTGTCGCCAAACTCGTTCCTCTTCTCCGTGTAGCGGAATTGGATAACGGCGTGCTGCTTGCTGATGCTCGGATGCTCGGCCAGCAAGTCGACCACAACCGCATCTCTCCCGACGAGCCAACAGGTCTTGAGATTGAGGTCGACCGTGTCCACAATGTCGGCGCCCTTGAACACATAGAGTTTCCACTGATCCCGTGGCGACGGCTTACGTGCCTCGGATGGCTCGTGATACTTCAGTGCAGTACATGTGCCGTCGGCCTGCGCCACCGAGTTGGACGCTGCTGCCAAAATGCCCGTGGTTCCCCAATTCGGCTTCTCTTTTGGCTTTTCGGGGTCGTCGCCGTTGCTGACGGCGAACGAGTCTTGCTGGGAAGGCAGCGGCCCTCGGTGCTTTACCATGCTCTTGCGCTCCCTTTGCGAGTCGTCGTGACCAGAATCGCCGTCTGAACTATGTCTTTGGTGGTGGGGTCGTCTGTCTCCGCGAGAGTGTCTTCGCCTCCGATCACGGCCGCTGCTCCGGTCCCTGTCCCCGCTTCGGTCATGGTCACGGTCGCGATCTCTATCTCGGTGTCGATGACTACGTGATCGGTCTGCAGGATCCGGGGTACGCGAACGCCGTCTCTCTCGCGACCTGCGCCGGTCACGGCTGTCGCGGCCCGAGGCTTTCCGTCGGCCGCCTCGGTTGTCGCCGTCTCGACGTTTGGGGTCGTCTTCGTCCGCTTCCCGCGGCCTGCTGGGTCGAGCGTCGTAGGGCTCAGCCGGCGCCATCTTCTATCGCTTGCGAGCGCTGCTGCGTCCAATGCAATGTCTCTTCACGTGCAACAGTAGGGTCCCTGGTCCTGTCGCCGATAGTCTGCGGTGGTTGGAATCGCAGCTGCGGTGAGGCAGGCTCTCGTGTCTGCAAGGAGAGAAATTTGGCGAACGCGGTGTGGAGACGCCGTACAGCTCACCGCTATCAGTGGCTATTTACAGGGGGGCCTGTCAACGACACGGGTACGGACACCGAGCAAGGCTGAAGACGCATGCAACATTCGCCCGGCTCCTCGCTGTCGCCCCAGGCGCTCGGCACCGACGGCGAAGGGTATCTCCAAAACGGGATGCCACGGCCCTGCCTAGCATCGGCCTCCTCAGCGGCGCCGCCGCCCTGGCAGCCTGGCACAGCCGCTCAGACGGAGGCGACGACAGTGGCCATGGCGGTGGAAGTAATGGCGGTGCTGGCCCGCCATGTACCTTAAGAAGTGGGCGTCGCGTCACGTGCGTTGTTTTATGCTTGGTATGTTGGGTCGCAGATTGCTTTCGATTCTCTTGTCTCTTGTCTTGTTGACTTCCGAGAATAAATATTAAACATATCAGGCAAGGGGGTGATAGTCTCTGGCGGGTTTCTCTGTTGAGCGGGAGGGCATTGCTTGTTAAAGAAGCTTCCATTCTCTCGCAAATAGACATACATCTCGCGCCGTACAAAGTACCAATACTACCTGCCCAGTCGGTGAGCTGACGCCCCGCCCCTCAAGCAACGACATTCCTAGAGTGTCTATGGAGGCAGGGTATAGGTAAGGTCTGGCGGTGTTAGGGCCAAGTCTCTATTTGCTAAATAGAATCCCGCAACTGTCCTTGCCTTTTCTTTCTCTTCTTTATCCTTGTTCCACTCACCCCACACATGGCCGGCAGGCGGCCGGCCCCCTACAGACTCAATCCCTCATCCGGAGAGCCTCGGGCAGCAACGCAACCTTTTCGTTAAACAACTTCTCCGCGTCCGCCCACACGCGCGACGTCGCGCGGTCCTTGAGCTGCAGCAGCGACTCCTTGAGCCCTTGGCTGAAGGCCTCGCTAGCCTCGCGGGGCAGCATCGACGGCAGGTGGTCGATGCTAATGACGGACAGCGGGCCCGGGTTCTGATCGCCCTTGACCGCGACGGGGACCGTCGGGTCGTCGAAGGTTGTGTTGATGCTGTAGATGGGGATCGGGTTGTGCGGGTTCGTCGTGTCGCAGGACACGTCGACGACGACGGACAGCTTGCGGCCGGGCTGGGAGAGCAGGTGGTCGTCGACAAACGGCGGGATCGGCTTGGAGAGGTAGATCTGCGGCATGGTTGCCCCGTTAGCCCGTGCCCAGCAACAACAAGCAGGCCGGCAAGCACGATGCAGACGGGCGAGCGACTTACGGCGTTGAGGAAGATGTCGTGCTGCACAATCTCCTCGTACGGGCCATTGCGGTCCTTGGTCTCGTCGAGGTCCCATCGAGTGATGTTCTCCTCAGGAATGCCGGCCCGGACAAACAAGTCGCAGGCGCCCGTTCCGCAGCGGCCCAGCGCACCCAGCACCATGGCCGTGGGCTTGCGGCCGAGGGCCTTCTCGCCCGCCTCGACGTCCCTGCGGATCTGCTCGACGAGCTCGCTCTCGTTGACGTAGTAGCCCCGTCCGTCGGTGAAGCTTCGCACGGAGGGGAGCTTCTCGCCGGGGTGCGCCAGCTGCCACGCCCACGCCTTGGCGCCGAGCGCGGCGCCGGTGAAGCCAGCATGGTAGCCAAAGGCACTCACGCGCCGGCCCTGCTCGTCGACGAGAAACTCGAGGTCGTACAGGACGGAGCGGCCACGCGGGAAGCGGCTGAGGACGGCCTCCCAGCCACCCTGGTTCTTGTAGCAATGCGCAAACGAGATGTGGTCGTTGCGCAGCGCAAAGTCGTCCTCGGGGATCTCCTTGAGCCCCAGGATGATGGTGCCGGGGGCGGCATGGGGCCACCCGCCGGCGGGGACCAGGGTCGCCCCCGCAGCCTCGTACTCCGAGTCGTCGAAGATGCGCTTGAAGTCGGGGTCGGTGGACGAGCGCTCGACCGAGACGGGGTAGCCGGCCTCGACGAGGGAGCGGATGACGGCGGGGGCAAAAGACCGGTGCTCGAGGGGCTTCTGCTCCGCTCGGAGGAGGATTGCAGGGTGTTTAGACATGTTGGAGGCTGTTTCTGCTCGCAGGAGGTCCAGCTGGCAGTTCAATGCGGGCGACTGCGTCGACGACGTTGGCGCTGGCGCGGGAAGAGACAAGAGGCAATGCAGACGCCGCAGACAGACGGCCAGGGAAACGCCGCGAGATCGGTAGATGCCTGTTACACGTTGACGTAGTTTGAGAATCGAGCCAAGATGGTTGGGGGAGTCGCAATGGCTCAAGCATGAGTCACGGCGCGAAGTTGAAAGTGAAAATCAAGGGCACCGCTCCGATGCCGCCACGAGCCAGGCGCCCCACCCGCGGCGTCTCTTGGCTTCAGGGGCCAATCAACCGAACTCCCGAACAAGGTCATGCCACAAGAGGATGCAGCAATGGGTGGTTATGTAGAAGACCGATTACCGGAGAGTATAGATACTCACTTTTTTATTTCTGCCAAGTTCCACTCGTTCTATTACATGTGCGCCGTCGCGACACCCATACTCCACGCTGGCAATATACTATCACATGTACGCGTGCTTCCGGATGAGCCCCTCGGGCTCGTACTCATCAAACTCATTCAAGATGGTGTCAATCTCATTAGCAATACCCAGGGTCCATCCATGAGTGTTGGTGCCCGCGCCAAACGGATCCCACATCTTCCACATTTCCGAGAGCACCGTCGTCAGCGTAGCGCACAGCACGGACAAGAATGCAATGGCCGCCATGGCCGCCAGTGTCAGAAACTGCGACTCGTTGCTTGTAAACCAATCGCAGTGCTGCACCGGGGTGCGCATGGCGATGAGCCAGGTGCCCAGGTAGACAGACCATAGGAGAGTGATCGGGGCGACGTCGGTGGAGGAGAAGATGGCACATTCCCGACCCGCCAACGCCAAGATGTCAATGTTCTCACCTGAGCATGTTAGCCAGTTCACGACCAAGGCCAGCCGGCGCCGCCGGGGGGAAGCTCACGCATCATCGGCGCCCTTCGGTCGTCCAAGTTTCCCAGGTCCATGAAGTTCTCGAGATGGTTGCGGAGGTTGAAAATGATGTGCTGACAGGTCATCGCGGGTCCCCTTGTCCTCATAGACTGGCGCCTGAATTCCAGCTGGAGTTGGACGGAAAAGACCTCGAAAAAGTAGTCGACCGTAGCAAACCGATGATGGCCACGGTCCTTTCTGTAGAACTGGCTGGCAACGACGGTGTCGTCCCCATCTCGCAGCCGCTTCAGCGCCTTCGAAGTGTCTTGACAGTATCTCGCGATGGCGGGCTCGCACGTGTTGCCGCGCATCTGCTCCAGCAACGTGACGGGATACGCCACAAGGAGCGCGAGGCACTCACTGCGTGCCCGTCAGCCACCAGGGTCCACGGGCAGAGCGACCTGGCATGTGATGCACTTACTATATCAGCACTTGAAGCTCTTGCTTGCCATGGCTGATACCACTGTTGGTAGTCGTCGTCTTGATGAAAGAGTATGCCAGGTTGACGATTGTTTGCCTCACTCGCTCCATGCGCTCCCGCGCCGCTCGTACCCTGGCGCCCCGTCAGAAGACATCTGCGTTTTGGCCTGCCGCTGAACCTACCCGTAGTATCCTTGTGCCAGTATGAAACCGACAACTGTGGTGATGACCATCTCTACCCAGAACATGGCAATCGACCAACTCCCACCCTCGTCCTCGGGGTCCGCTGTACCGTCCGGCTGTATCTTCCTGCAGTGGAGCCCAAAGCGCTCAAGTTTCTGGTGGAACAGGGAGACGAGAGAGCAGTAGACAAAGAAGAGGAAGAAGCGGACGATGAAGCCAACCACCGGGCCCGGGGGGCGCATGTTGTAGCCGATCGAATCGCCAGCCGGGTTGCGCGCCTTTTGCTCCAACTTGGATCCGAAAAACGTCCAGGGGAGCCACGGGAACGGCCGGTTGTCGCCGCCATAGGTCAATGGGGCGCAGCCCATCTCCAGGTCAAAAGCCTCCTGCTGCCAGTGCCGGATCCTATTCGGGTCTTGGAAAGACGACGGTAGATCCGCAAAAGGCTGGCTATCGCCCGTACGGCTCCCCATCTCGGCTGCGGAACCAGGACCGCGACAGCCGAATCCGTGAGCTTGTTGAGGTGCCATGTCGGTGTCGATGTCGAGATAAGTCGACGAGTTGCGGAGAGGTGTCATGGCAACAGAGAGAATCGAGAGAGGTGGACGGGCCAGCAGAGAAGACTCAAATGCAACGGCTCTTTGCTCCTTCCGTGAGGCGCCAATAGCCTCTTGTGATCAGGGGAGGGAGGAATGAAGAACGCAAACTCGTACTCGTGCGAGCACGTACTCCGTACAGGGTAGGGGCATGGCTGATGCTCGTGGAAACCGCATCACGAGTTGACGAGCCTGTCATCTGTGTGTTGTCTTGCGGCAAATCGCGCCTAGTCTTTTGCTCTGCCATCACCGCCTGGTGCGTTCAACCCGAATGGCTCGTCCGAGCTCAGGGTGCCCCAGTGTCATGCATGGTTACGGCGGACTGTAGCTTACGGAGTACGGAGTAGTTTGTGCCAAACGACTTTTTTACAACTACTCGTACGCCAACCTCGGGGGCACAATTTCTAATTGCAGCGCAGTCATCCACTAATATATAGTGCGCTAGCCGCTAGAAAATACAGTGCGAAAAGATCCACAAGCACTACCTATATAAGGCAGCAGCAGCAGCCGACTTGATTGCAGCAGCTAATGCAATCGCAGTAGCTAACCTAGAATTCAATTATGGCGAAAGGCGGCTTGTAAAGGTAGCGCATAGGATGGTGCGCTATAAGGTGCGCACTTGGCTGCTGCATTTGCCCTGGCTGCTGCAATTGCCCTGGCTGCTGCAATTGCCCTGGTTGCTGGAATTGCCCTGGTTGCTGGAATTGCCCTTGCTGGATTTGCCTTGCTGCTGGATTTGCCCTAGCTGCTGCAGAGGAAATATATTCTATTAATAGAGCCAGTGTAGAGAGCACTATGCTATGCCTGTAAAATAATGAATTATGATTGGACGATTAGACTATTTTTGGGTGTAACTATATAGTAAATGGTGTAGGCGTATTAAAAAAAAGTTGTTTTGGCACAAACTAACCTACAGTCCGCCGTATGGTTCTCATTCAAAGGCAGCCGCAGCTGCATGTAGGGAACGACACAAAGGGAGCCATCTAAGAAACTTACATCAGGATTAATCGAGATGAGGAAAGTATCGAATTGTTGATGTATATCAGTCCGGAGAAGGAGGCCATTCTGTACTGAGTTAATCGTCCCTCCTTGGCTTGGTGGCCTATAGGGAAGATATGTGCAGCTTCAAAGGAAGTCCAAAGGCCAATTCCAGCATTAGGGTTTTCCATCTTGGTTATGACACAACGTTGATCTCGTCGGCGTTCTTGATCCGTGAAAGCCCTTACCCGAGTTCCCCCGCTAAGAAAAATGGACCGGTGTAGGGAAATTTTATCAGTAACAGTGAGGGTACCCTCGGTGATGATGGCATACCTGCCTGGGCGAAGTGGCTGCGAGTCTCGAAGAGCCGGTTCGCCACCATCGTTGCGCAGGGAGTAGTTAGTCGTAATGATGAGAAGGATGTCGAGCATGGAGTAGAAATTGGAGTTGGTAACGCCGTGTGTAAGGACGAGACCACCAAGAGTAGTCAACGGATTTCTAGGGTCGTAGAAGAAGACATTGCGAGCCAGGGCTCGTATTCCAACGCCAGGCATCTTGGTGGTGCAGTCGTATTCGTTTTGTTGATGCTGAGGTTGGGCAAAGGACAAAGAGATCGAAAAGAAGAGCTCACGAGCTGGACAAGTGGCCACGAGATGCCGACAAGGAGGCCTGGAGCGGCGCGCTGTGATGGGAGGATGAAGTGGAAATTATGCACTTAACGAGTCGCTTGGTCCACCCGCTTTGGCGCAACTCGGAGATAAAGGAAAGAAAAAAAGCCAACACGGAGGCGCACGAGGCGTGCGCAGCCAAGGCGACTTTCACTCATTAGTAGTTGGCGCGATTGGCGGGAAAGGCGCCCGTAGGCATGTCGATTCTGAAAGAGCGTGCCTCCCTAATCTAGAGCATGGGAGGGAGGCGTCCCTTAAGTACATGAGAGAGTGTCAAGGCCCCTAGCACTACCCCTAGGGGGGGGGGGGGGTTCGTCTTCCCCGTCAAAGTATTTTTTCGCAACCTTGCCCAGGGCCTGCCTGGGGTTCCGCCTAGCCAGAGACGGCGACATGTCCATCTTGGACAAGAACCTTTGGTTCTTTTGGCTCTTACTTCTTGAGCACGCAGCTGTGAGGCTTGCCAGTACCATCTGGCTTCTCCTTGCTGCCGATACCGCAGAACTTGAGTTCCTTGGTGAAGAACACGCGGATGGGGCCGGGTTTGTTGCCTTCTTCCTTCTTCTTGTTAATATCGAAAGGCTTGCCATCGGCGAGGATGGGAAGCTCAAAGACTTCCTTTTCCTTTTCACAGCCCTTGGCGAACTTAATCACTTCGCCCTTGTTTTCGAACAACTTGGGGTAGCCACTCAAGCCCGTCTTGGTCTTGGCCTCCCGGAAGAAACCAATGGCTTTGTCCTTGTGAATCTCGCCGACGAGCTTGCCATCGTTTTCCTTGCCAGACTTGCAGATGAAAACCTACCAACTCAGGTCAATACACATGCGGGCTGTATTGCGAAAGGACTCGGATCACAGTACCTCACCACCGCGAGACTCAAGGGAGAAGTCGTCGTTGGGCACGGGGGCCGGGCTGGCGACAGCAGCAGTGGCCGCAAGGAGGGTGAGGATGTAGGTGTAGGCGACCATTTTGACTTGATTTGATAAGGGCGGTTGGTTGACTGGCAGTGGAAGACGCGTTAGACAGGTGGGGATGCGAGTTGGACTTGATTTCTACGTCTATGTCGAGGTCAACCTGGACCTATTTATACATGTCAATGGGCACTTGATGCAGACCTCGAAGGCCGGAAGCCCCCAAGGCAGACGGCCTTGGCTGTGAGACGGAGAACATTTCAAAGGAGCGGGGAAGCTGATGGGTCGACACGGCTATAGGTCGAAAACAAGATCTACAGTGTTTTTGACACATAGAATGATGTTCCGCATGACTGCAGATGCATGTTTGACTTTGATAATCCCTCAGTTGAGACAATGAGATCTTGACAAGACTTTCACACACATACGCACCAACCAGACCCGGTCGCTGCGGGCCGTCGGTTCGGACCGCGAGTTACGGGGTACGCGTAATCGCCAAAGGGCCATTGTGGCCGCCGTGATTCGAGGACAAACCGCCTTGATTCGAGGACAAACCGCCGTAGATGGATGGTCCACTGTGGAATTGCTGGGCTGACTGGCGCTGCTGTGTCAGGTCATGGGCTGACCGGCCGAAGCCACGGAGTTACGAACTGAATTGCAAACCCACCAAGTCCCGAGACTGGAGATGTCACGCGCGTCGCCAGATGCAGATGACATCAGCGAAAGCATGGGCGCCACGTTCCAGCATCCTCTTTGCGGAGAAGGGAGGCTATGCAATCCCGCCTGGGCCACATAGAGGTACCGACATCCCGAGGAATGCACATTCGCTGCATCCTTCCCGTGTCAAGCATTTATCATTGCATTCTTCTCTCCTCTCATCACATCTCGCCACGCTCTCGACGAATAAAGCAAGAAACAGCAAGAAAATGTCTCGCCTGCACCTCCGGCTTGAAGACGAGGGCGCACCGGCGTTCGCCGGAAGGGTGGTTGGTGCTCAACTCGACGCTCGCGCCAGACGGCCCAACATCGCCCCGTAAAGCCGCCACGGCCCTGGACTCCCTTTGCAGTCGGGACTACGCAGAGCACGGCGAGGCAGGCTCGTTCCTCTGGTGGTTCTGGGATCTCGTCCATGACCTGGCGCGCCAGGTTCCCTACGACAGCCCGGAGCAGGACCAGCTGGCGGCGGTCATCAAGGCACTCCACGACCTGCCTCCCAAGACGGTGAGCTTGGGGGAAGACTGGGGCGCTGGTAGTGGCAGCTCTGTTCAGCTGTGGACGAAGTTGCCCATGTTTGGCAATACGTACCGCGAGAACCTTGATGACGGTGAGTCCGCCCTCTGGGCTGTACATTCTTTCGAGTCCACGACGTGCCGCCGCTGACGTCCTCACCTACCAGCTGACCCGAGAGCGCCCGGAGAAGCCCAGAAGAAGGAACGGCGCGTCAATCTGGAGGCATACGCCGCAAGGATTGCCGGTCTGGGCCTCGTCCCGTTCGAGGTGTAAGCCATCTGGGCCCTCGTCGACGCGCTGGAAGGCACCATGACGCCCATCCGAGGCGCCCCAGATAAGGTGAACGAAGACCCGGCCGCCGTGGAGGATATATCGTACAAAGTTCACAGTGCTGCGGCCTGGGTGATCCATGCCGGCCGCCTGTTGCACGGGCGCGACGAGGAGGTTCCCGGCGCCACGGCCGGCCCGCTATGGAGGCTCGACAAGAAGGAAGCGATCAAGCTGCGGCGCAAGCTCAGGGGGACGGATGGACTGTGTCCGCAGCGATGGCAGCTGTGGAAGGAGAGGTTTGGCGTGTTTCGGGACACGGATGGGCTGGACGGCAAGGTTCGACAGGAGGCGGGGGATGCGTACACTGCCATGGACGGGGTTGAGAAGGGTCAGGGGTCGTAGAGAGTCATCCCCGGGAGTCTTTCAAATGCCAAGTATGCTTGCTTTCCGGGTTGTTCGTTGGTGGATTAAGAGAGAGAAAGAGAAGCCGAAATCAGACGGGGGGCCTGCCACTGTAACAGCACGCATCAGACCGCGTAAAGTATTAAGAAACGGGCTCTCGTAAACATATTTGCAAGGTCTGAAATGACGCGCCCAAGTCAGGCGAGAGGCGTCATCTGATCAAGTAGATCTAGGTGCTCCTTTTACATCTTCCGCCGCATTCTTATTATCTACATGGTTTGTTCCGCCTTCTGACTTGGTAAAGTATGACGGCCAGCGCCATACGAGCAAGAGGAATGCCATCCAGTCCAGTTCTGGCGCGGGGCCAAGATGGCTCTTGTTTCTCTCCGGGCGGCTGGTTCTCCTTTCAGGCCACTCTCAGCACTCACAGGCCGTCGTCACTTGCTCCTATATTCGGCTCATTTCCAATTGCCTGCGGAGAGCTGCTCACCAGCGGCCCCTGGCCCCTTATACTCCGTGCCTTGTGTACGCAGTAGAATATATGCATGCGGCCGCCGACGGACCGTACGTGAGTTGCCGTAATTACCGTTCAGCCCCATCTATAGTATCACGGGCGTCATCCTGTACTGAGTTTAAATGGCTGTCATTTGCTACGGTGCGAATTGTGGCCGTCGTTGAAGTAAATCAGCAGGCTCTTTGGACTTGACCCTTTTTAACACGATCTCCACCTGGACCATAAAAAAAAAAAAAAATCTACTAATATTAAGGCGAAAAGAAGAGCAAAAAACATACAACACTAGGTATTCGCTGGTCGTCACCGACCCAACTACTAATCCAGCGCTCGCCAGTTTATCAACGGAGATCAGACGGGTTCCAGATTTGCCTGGCGGCTATGGTCGTATGTGCTTGATGGTCGTCAAAAATAACTTATAACACGCTCTGCACAGCCGGGTGAACCTGGAGGAGGTTCCTTGGATGAACTTTTTGTCCCAGGGTATTAATAATTGGCGAGGCAATATCCACCTTGGAGCCATCTCGCTGGTCATTTGCCAAGCATTTCGTTATAACCAGTCGGCCATTTTCGCCTGCGTTTGAGGCTCGCGATGCTCGTGCAGCCACCCTCGCCGTAATAGCTTCAGCCAAGGGTGGGGTCCACAAGGGCGGCAGAGATGCAGCTCGATTCAACACTGCCAAGACTTGACCATGGTTTTATTATAAATAGTTTCGCGGATTCGAAGCCGGGCGCCGGGCTTGGATACACATGCACGCACAGGCAAAGATGACGGAGCGCCTCCGTCGAGAGCGGGCGGTTTGCACTCTCCCAACTCGCTAGCTTCCTTCATCACACAACCAACCCACCGTACCTCGTACGTCGCACGGAAATTAACACAATGGCGAACAAAACATTCAACGTCGGCGTGGTGGGCTATGGGTAGGTCGAGCAGCGCCGCCTCACTCACGTCGTCCATCCATGATCCATCGCCAGACGATGAAGACAGGCTTGATCGGCTCATTGCTGACCGCGGGCCAGCCTCTCTGCCAAAGTCTTCCACATCCCCTTCATCGCCACCACTGCGCAGCTCAAGCTCCACAGCATCGTGCAGCGCAGCCCCAAGGAGGGCAACTCTGCGCCCAAGGACCACCCCGAGGCCAAGCACTACACCGACGTCAAGGCGCTGCTGGCCGACCCGGAGGTGGACGTCGTGGTCGTGACGACGCCTCCCGACAACCACTTCCAGCTCACCAAGGCCGCGCTCGAGGCCGGCAAACATGTCCTGACGGAGAAGCCCTTCGTGCCGACGTCGGCCGAGGCGGACCGGCTCATCGCCGTGGCCAGGGAGAGCACGCGCCTCATCTGCGTCTACCAGAACCGCCGCTGGGACTCGGACTTCCTGACGGTCAAGCACCTCCTGTGCGAGGACGTCCTGGGCCGCATCGTCGAGTTCAACACGCACTTTGACCGCTACCGCGCCGCCGCCCCGTCCAACTGGAAGGGCGAGCTGGGCATCCCCTCGGGCGGCAGCGCCCTCTTTGACCTGGGCACGCACCTCGTCGACCAGGTGTATACGCTCTTCGGCATGCCCCAGGTCGTCCACGGCCGGCTCCTGTCGCAGCGCTCCGGCAAGGCCGACCTGTTCAACCCGGACGGCGTGTCGGCCGAGCTGACGTACCCCGACGGCATGCTCGCCCACGTCCGCATCAGCGTGCTCAGCGCCGAGACGGTCCAGCCTCGCTTCTGGATCCGCGGCTGCAAGGGCAGCTTCCACAAGTCGGGCCTCGACCCGCAGGAGGACCAGCTCCGGGCGGGCGGCAAGCCGACGGACCCGGGCTTCGGGCACGAGAGCGCCGAGAGCATGCGCCTGGTGCTGGTGGGCCACGACGGCAAGATGAGGGAGGGCAAGTTGCCGGAGCTCGAGCCCGAGACGTACAGGGCCTTTTATGCGGCGTTTGGCAGGGCCGTCGAGAGCGGCAAGGACGCCGATGTGCC
This sequence comes from Tolypocladium guangdongense, assembly GCA_022114105.1. Lineage (NCBI taxonomy): Eukaryota > Fungi > Ascomycota > Sordariomycetes > Hypocreales > Ophiocordycipitaceae > Tolypocladium > Tolypocladium guangdongense. The sequence continues at coordinate 1,295,181 of NRQP01000001.1, read as the reverse complement.
CGTCAAGGCCGGCGAGGCGAGGGATGTGCTGCGCATCCTCGAGGCCATCATGGAGAGCGCCAAGACGGGCAGGGACGTTGTCTTCGGCTAGGATTAGCCAGCCTCGGAAAAAAAGACGGCAAATGTATGCAATAGCAAATCGACGTTGCCAATATGCCCACCACCGTCCTGAATCGGGAATATATTCGTAGGTAGTATAATACCGCAGTCCGTCGGCCAATTGGTAATACCACTCGCGGCCTACCCATGCGAGCCGCAAATCTGACCAATTGGCCATTGAACCAGGCCCTCGTTTGCTCGTATTTCCTCTCAAGCGCAACAGACAATTGCAAGCGACCGGCCAAACCGATGCAGGCGTGGACGCCACTGCAGCTGTCAACCGGCTGAATTACTGAGCGAGGCAACACAGACTCAAGGCACGGACCCAGTTGCGAGGACGATGATGGGGCGAGAGTGAGCAGCAGAATTTACAGGACCTCCCGTTCAATCTTCAAAGGGGGCCCATCAACGTCTCCGGGAGAACGAGGCATCCTCGACGGCACCCGGGTTTCCTCGAGCCGCCCATGCAAGGGACGACAACCGCAAAGGCAGTAAAAAAGCCCTGGCCAACGTAGTGCCTTGATACTAGCCAAAGCAGTAGTCCGTACGGAGTACTTTTGCACTGCATGAGAAAGCGCGTCCGCAGCCAGTGGGAAAGGGGACACGACAAGTCGACGATGGGCCCCGATGGAGAGACTCCATCGAGCACGGGGCAGCTGGGAACGGGTGCTTTTGCCCCTACTCCAGGCTTCCCCGGATGGCGGACAAAAAAATGATGATCTGCGGTGCTGCACGTCACTCCTGGAGAGTCGGCTCGTCGAGCCACCACTGTGACCCTGCACAGATCTTCACGTGTCACACGACTTGGCGGCTGCATCAAGGTAAGAAAAGGACGCAGCGGCTTTTTCTCAAATGAGCAGAGCAGGGCCAGACCCCTACGTAATTTTCACAGGGCAGCCAACCAGCGGTCCGAAGCCCACTGCGGCCTGCCGTGCCGTCATCCGTCCTTGTCGGCACCCGGATCTCGTCTCCGTGTCATTCTTGCCACTCACGACAAAGGGCCCGTAGAGCACTTTCCAGGTATGGACGATGCGCCGACGAGCGGGACCCGTGATTGGGGGAAAATGGAACATGGGACGCCACTCGCCAGGCGCAGAATTGCCGTAAGCAAGGCAGGCGGCTGCGGGGAAATTGCGCCGCCTGGCTACCCCGGATGGGCGCCTCGGCAGGGCGATGTGCCTATACGAGGGGTCGGCGGACGGATGGGTTCATGGCGCCGTCGATCGTCCGTCTCGTGAGCAGGACGAACCGAGCAAAGACGTTGAGAGCCGCGAGGTCTGGCATGGATTTCGCCGCGACGCCGTCAGCGAGCGGTGACGCTGCACGCTGCCGCTCCTGCGCCGATGTCAGCAAGGCGCCTGCCGAGCCGGCACGTGATAGCAAGCGCCTGCACACGGTTGTCGGGCAGGCACAGCCCATTGCCCAATGCCGGAAGCTTCCATTGCACTTCTGCGAGTCCGAGTACGGGCAAAGATTGGCAGTCACGATGCAGCGGTGCGGAGTACGGGGTATACCGGTACTTCGTACTTGCACGCAAGTGGAAAGGGACGCCGCTGTGGCGCAGCGGCGCCACTGGCGGTCCCAGATGCCCCGGATTCCTATTCTTAACGCAGCCAAGCAGCTGAGCCCATTACGCCACCCCCGTGTTTCTTTGGGAGCTCCCCAGCCAACGATGACGGCTTCGACGACCGCGGGCGCCATGCACTCGTACTTGCCGTACGGTTGGGTATAGCTTGCTTTGCGTGTGCAGAGTACGGGTGTTGTTTGCGCCTGCCAATGCCAAATGGCACAAACCCGCGGGCCACGACACGACCATGACCTTAGCACGAGTGCTACTATGCCGCTGGGCCGGCTCAACCTGGCATCGAATCGAACCCATTGCTTACGGGCACTCGTACGCGCACAGAATGCTCTGCAGACTCATTTCCCATGCGGGATCTGCCGAGATTGCAAGTCACCGAGGCTGGCCCTTTCACATGCCATGGCATGCCTGCCGGCCGACGGCTCGTGAGCGCCTGGTCCCAGTCGTCCTGCAACGCGCAGTGGGCGTCCATTCGCCGCCGTCGGTCCTCGTTTCGGCCGCTCGGGCGAGCTGGCGAATGCGGCAAGGCGCCAGGCCAGGGAATTCAACAAGCAATGGGCCGTCATGCATCGCCCGCCAATCATGGCGACAGACCACCGGTCCGTCTGCGCCCCCCGGCCTTGAGGTCCTATCCGCACCCCTCTTTCCTCAACTACAGGCCGCGAGTGTCATGTTTACTCGTATTCTCCTTGCGTCGTCGTGGACCGACCACCCGACGAATCCTCGGAGCAGTTGACTCAAGGGGGCGTGTGGAGACGACGAGGCTGTGGCCTGGCAGCGCGAGTTTGCACGCAGAGTGGGAGGGAGGGAGAGAACCGTCATCAGTCGACATACATAAAGCCGCCCGTCTCGCTGTTTCAAGGAGCCTTTCTCTCCTCCCATCCCCATCCACTCGTTTCCAATTACACTCGTTGTCCTTGTACACTTACAATCCAACCCCCCAAACCCCTCTAATACCGTCAAGATGAAGTTCGCCGCTGTTGCCGCCCTCACCTTCGCCGCTCTGGCCAACGCCCAGAGCCGCAGCGATATCCCCAGCTGCGCCCTGCCCTGCCTCGACGCCGCCGTCAAGAAGGACACCACGTGTGACACCTCCGACTTCAAGTGCATCTGCCAGAACTTCGACGCCATCCAGGGCGATGCCACCGGCTGTATCCTGCAGGCCTGTGGCCAGGACGTTGCCATCAGTACGTCCTCCTGAGAGAAACACACTCGTCTCTTGCTCCTGAGCGAGCCCCATGGCTAACCGTGACATCGCAGACCAGGTCCTCCCCGCCACCCAGAAGCTTTGCAGCGCAGCCAAGAGCGGCGGCGGCGCGTCCTCTTCCGCCTCGGCCTCGTCTGCCCCGGCCTCTTCCACTTCGGCTGCCGCCTCGTCGGCCACGGCTCCCGCCTCGTCGGCCCCGGCTTCCGTCTCGTCGGCCCCGGCTTACAAGACTAGCCAGCCCTCTGCCAGCCGCGCCGCCAACGGCACTTCTCCCACCTCTGCCGTCGTCGCCGCTGGCGCCGCTGGCTTCGCCCCCGTTGGCGGCCTGGCCTTGTTGGCTCTTGGTGCCCTGGCTCTGTAAGGCGTCTCACCCATGAAGACAGCCGCGACGTGCTCTTGGGCATGACGAGCGGCTCTCTGGGGGAACAGCGTCTCGCCATGGATTGGAGGGATATCTTGTCCAGAAGCTTCGGATATAAAGTCGTGAGAAAAGTGGCATTTGTGTTCCATCAGTTGGATTGGATCAAGATTGCTCCCTCGAAAGAGGGAGAGTGTACTTGAGAAATGCAACCAGTCATCTGGCTAATGTTAATGGTCTTTGGGACCACATGCAACAATTTGTGCTTTTTTCTTTTCATCCTGATACTAGTTCCAATTCCCGGACTGCCCCGGACGTGTGAGCCCAATTCATTACTTGGCTGGGCCCTTTCAATCCATCATAGATGCCCGCTTCCGGGTCGACACCGGCCGGATTTATCTGCTCGCAACACCCCCTACTACCTACTTAATGCGGCGGGCCACTCTCATGCACGCCCTTCCCTCACTTCTCGTAAGCTCGGCAGTCGCCCCTAGCTACTCACTATTGTTCCCGGGTCGACCCGACGCCGCTTTTGTCTGGATAGAGGTTTTCTCCTCTAAGCAAGATAGAGGATGTAGAGCTTCTTCTGTCTTTGGCTGGCTCGACTAGTAACGGGCTCACTGGCAATGTCTCGAAAACCACGCAGCGGATCCTCATCGGCCAGAAGAGGCCAGCTCCTCACTGCCCGTAAGCTCGGCCGTCTGAGCTAGTCGTCGTGAGCTGAGCCACCCGCGAGCCGACGCCACGTTCCTGCTAGGTTACCTTGGGGCGGAGCAGTGTCCGTTCTTGGACCACGCCTCGCAGGCTAAGCTCGCTGGCGCCGTCCAAGATGCCGCCGCCACCGTCGTCATTTTTCACCCGCTGCTGTATAATGGCGCGGAGCAAGACGCCCAGGGGCTGGCTGGGTTTGCGTCGGGCAGGATGCGGGAAGTCGGAGACGCCTTCGACTGCCGAACTTGCAATTTTTGGATACGTGGGCGCAGGGGCCGTCGTGTAAGTGTGTCGGTAGTGATCGGCGAGAACCCCTCCCCATTTTAGGCTTTTAGCAGAGGATGGGCCAAGAACGGTCCTGCTTCTGGCCACGATATGCCTGTCAAGTAATATCCGTTGAAGTCAAGTGCGCTGGCTCTAGGTGGTCCGGTGGTGCTCCGTAGCGGCGTGTGAGCGTGTGGGGGTGTAGTTCATTACGAGTATGGAACGTGGCACATAAAGCTTCATGACTCGTTTATGTGGTGTTGCAGATGCAGACACAGATGCGCCTCCAAGACGTACGATAGGCGTACAGAGTACCACCGGTCATTCGCACCGCCTCGGCGACGCCATGCCTGGGAACGGCGCTCCTTGTCCTCGGACGAGAGCGGGCATCATCGACGAGCAGCACATGGCGACGGAGCCAACTCTAAGCACAGGCCCAACTGCTCAGCTCACTCGAGGCGTCTCGCGCCGTCAGTGCGGAGCACGCACACGCCCCCCTTTCAGCGTCGTCGTCTGCTCAGGCGTATGCCATTTGACTTATATGTCGGCGTAGAGACTCGTTGACCTCGTCGACATGTGTCGAGGACGCGCCGCGTTGCTGACGCCGACGTTGGCTGCCTGCCTCGGAACAGGACACTCGGAACGGTGCTCGTTCGACGGTCAGGCTTTGCCCCCGCGCTCAATCTCCTCGATCCAGCCGTGCACCCGCTTCGCGACCAGCCAGCTGTTTTCTGCACGCCTCGTCAGCGTACGGCCCAGGCAAGCACACGGCACGCATAAACTCACCCTCGCTCGTGCAAAACGCGTGCGGGATGTCGCCCTCGTCCACGGCGATGCTCGTCCGCCCGCCGCGCCCGCTCCGCCGCCGTATGAACTCGTCCCGCACGTGGCCCGCCACCCAGTGGTCCTCCTTGCCGTAGAACAGGAAGAACCGGGGCGTCGCCGCCTCGCCGGCCTCGGCGGGCGCCTCCCACAGCGCCTCCCCCCAGGCGTCCTCGCAGATGCGGTCCAGCTCCGACTTGCCCATGTGCAGCGCCTGCAGCACGCCGTCGCGGCTCTTGAGCCACTCGGCGGCGACGTCGGCGGCGCGCGGCGAGAAGCCCATGGCGCGGGCCATGACCCAGCTGAGGGCGGCGCGCGGCCAGGGCAGTAGCGCGAGCCAGGCGTAGGTGTGGGCGTGGGCGTCGAGCGTCGGGAGGCGGCGCAGGAGCTGCATGCGGCGGCCATTGGGCGAGGCGTCGATGGAGGCAATGGTCGGGAACAGCAGCAGGCCGTGCCGCAGGACGAGGCGCGGCGCGCGGTCCGGCTGGCGCGCGTGGCGGTGGAAGACGTCGACGGCGATGTACGCGCCGACGGAGTGGCCCGCGAGGACGACGAAGTCGTAGCCGCCGCCGGGGCCGGAGCCAGAGTCGGAGCCGCAGCGGCCGCCGAGCTCGGCCCTCGCGGCCACGTCGTCATACACGGCCTCGACCTGCGCGTCCACGTCCCACGGCCCCGCGCCGCCCGGCCCAAACGGCTCGTGCTCGCCGTCGCTGAAGCCGAGCAGGTTCCGCCCGTAGACGTCGTAAGCGGTGCGCGCCTCGGTCGCGTCGAGCATCCCGCGCACCGCCTCGAGGAAGTCGCCGTAGAAGCCGACGAGGCCCGGGTTGCCGCACACAAAGTACACGAGGGCGCGCCGCTTGGCGTCCCGCAGTCCCGAGGGCAGCCAGATGGAGGACAGCATGGCGCCGCTGCTGCCTGCGCGCGCGAGTCTTTGCGGTGCGGCGGTGCTTTGTTTTGTCGTGGTTCTGGTGCTGAAGCCTGAGGATAGAGTCTGGCGGTGGGGCGGTCGATGTGCCTGACGGGCCGAGCCGATTGGAAACGGACTAGTCAAAACGAGAAAATAATAATAGTTCACTACTAGTAAGTTCTACTCGATGAGAGGGCGTGACAAGCGCCGCTTCAGGCCGCAACTCCAACGTTGTCCGCCCGCCCGCCATGAATGCAACACAATCCAAGCAGAGGCGGCAGGCCTCGTCCAGTTACATCCCAGAGTCCAAGGCCAAATGCGCGCATGCGACATCCTCGGTGTGCCCTCACGAAGGCACCTTGTACGTCTTCTTTACCTGCACGAGCCCAATCGTCTTCTTCGTGACAATGGCCCACTCAGGCATATACTTCATCAATTCGTGAAACGCTGGCACCTTGGCTGCCTCGTTCGCGTCGTCCCATACGCACCTGGCTGTCACCTCAAGTGGATTGGCCTGTTCGCTGGCCGACGTGGAAGATGCCGCCGCTGCCGACCGGAGTTTGAGCTCGCCGTCAGCAGGCTCTTCGACAGCTTCCTCTTCGGGTTTCACTTGAAGAGCGTCGCCCGCTCTTGCGCGACCGCCATCTGCTAACTGCAGCGTCACGTTCCAATGTCCATCCCATGTCCGCCGCCATATTTGGAGGTGCTGGAAGCCATCCGCAGGCAAAGCGCCAAATCGGTCATCTCTCGCGCCACCACCATCGACGGAAAAGCCAAAAACAGGCTCCGAGACGTCGAGGTAACACATTCTCGTGTTCAAGGCATCGACCTGAATGCTGGCTGACCTTCCGTCGGAGGACTTGGCGGTCTTTACCGACACCAGACTTTCGAGCCTTTCGCCGTCGGCAGGGTTGGGCGGCAGGGAAGAGGCGTCGTATAGGCAATCCACGAGACCTGGCATATCTGACCCGTGGCACTTAATCTCCTGCCCCGCGGCTGCCGGGACAGACGCAATGACGGGTCGGACAAAGCCCTCCAAACCTGTCAGCGCGACGACGTTGGTTCCCTTGTCGAGATCGACAGTCTGCTGGAACCTGAACTTGAAGCGATTGCTGATGGAAAAGGGGAACGCAACCAGGTTGTAGATGAGCGTTCCCATGAAAATAAGGAGGAGAAAAACGGGAACGTGGTGAGTGACACGGTGGATAAACGGCGTCAGGGGAAGCAGCAACAGGATGCTCGTGACACCGACCCCCATCAATGGGACCAGCAAGCTGCTCCCATCCGTACCCGTCATCGCCGTCGACGTTGTTTGAACGAGGCCAAGGTTCCCGAGTAGGATGACGTGCACCGGTGCGAGGAGGAGCAGCTGCAAGAACCAGGTCCAGGTTGGCAGCCGGCCCGACCACGACTGCTCATGCTCGTACGGCGGATAGCTCCGCATTTTGGGCGCCGACGGTGTTTCTGCCGCGACGGACCGCCGATACCTGCTGGCAAACGTCGTCGGGGTGTTCGAACCGTAGCCCTGTTCACCGGCCCTGAGCGGTGTGGTCTCCGTCGGACTCGCTGCACCGTCGCCGTCCTCGTCGTCTGCGCTAGTTTCCTCATTGCCCTCTTCGGCGATCGGAGCGTCTTCCCCTTCCCGAGCAGCCGAGAAGTCTCCATCCTGGTGCGCGTCGTGCAGCTGACGAGCGAAATTGTGCTTGCCCGGGAGTGCAAATTGTTCCAGCAAAGAGATCAGCAATGACACGAAGACTGCCGTGTGAAGAAATGCGGAAAAGTAGAGGGCGCCAATGTGCATCCGATCCTCGGCGACGGCGGCAAACACCTGGATAACCCACGTAATTATGAAGAGCCAAATCATGACGAAGCCTCGGTGAAGAGCGCTGGGTCGAACGAAGCTCGAGCCGCGCATAATCAGCCAGAAGGCGAAATAGAACAGCGATATCATCATCGCCCAACTGCACAAGTTTCAGCAAAACAAGAGCCAATGAGCGATTCGCTATTGGTGACTTACACGGCATAGCCACTGCTGTATATGATGAGCGGGTTGAACTTGGCGAGCAAATACACCGACGCGACAGTCGAGGCGCTAGCAAAGACCAAGGCGAGGGGGAAGCGGAAGAAGCCTCTCCAGCCTCCCAAGCCAACTGGGTCCTCGTCAAGTTCCGAGCGCATCTTGATGTCCTTAGCAAAGAAGTAGTACTTGTCGCTCCGTATCAACAAGTAGGTCACTACGAGGAGCACCAGCGGCGTGGCAACAAGGAGCGTCAAGGACCAGGCAAACAGCCCTCTAAGCGGGAATGCGGCCCACGCACTGCCGAACCAGTCAAACCAGACGCCCTCAGTTGGCCTGCCGTTCTGGACAAGGTCCTTCCTTCCGTCGGAGCGAGGGCCATTGAAGTTGGTGCTGGTTGTCTCGGACAGTGTCTCTGTTGACGCCAAGGCCGCTGAGAGCATATGCCAGATGCTGTCGATGGAGGTGTGACGTGAATCGTCCTCTTCCGTGTGATAGCGCGAGCGCGGCTCATAAAAGGCAATGTCCAGCCCGCGCTGGCCAAAGACGCCAGCAAACACCTCATAGTCGGTGCTGCTCTTGATTATGCCTCTCTCAAAGGCATTTGCCGCCACAACGGAGCCGAAGGGGTGAGGGCTCGTGCCGTACGTTTCTGCAGTCTGAAGATCGGTTGTACGAAATAGTATGGCACGGCCGCCCGCCCCAGCTCCCTCGAGATTGACAAATGTGTGGCAGAACTTGAGCAGGGGGCTGTAGCCAAATGCGCGAGCGCCCAAGAGGCCGTCCTCCTCGGCGTTGTTGAAGAGCAGAACGATGCCGTTCTTCGGCTGGCGGCCTTCCGAGGTGAAGTAGCTGAGCAGCTGCAGCATCGACACACACGACATGCCATCATCAGTGGCTCCGTAGCCGGTCGATACCCTAGAGATGAAATTCAGTGACAAACACAACGGAAGGGACGAGTCTAGCGACGACGTACGAATCAAAGTGGCAGTTCACAAGAACGCCGCCCGTACGGCGCGAAGCTGTCAATCCAACCCCGGGCTGCCACCAGTCGCCTTCGGGATCCTCCTTGCCGTGGATGTACACGTAGAAGTTGCTGCCTTCAAAGTATTGGCCAGTCCATCCTAACGGGCCTTTATAGGTGTATGTAACGTTGGATATACGGTCGTCGAAGATGGTGGCCCCGGGCGCTTTCGCTGCTGACCTGGGAGTATCGCCCTCCTGGCCGTCGACCGGACTTTCCAGACTGCACCTCGTCAGCGGGACTGGCGAAACAAAACAACAGAAACCATCGAATTTTGGATCATTGCCCGCACCTGCGTCTCCAAGCCGCTCCACCAGATATCTCCGTCGTATACGCCGCGCCGTTGCGATCCAGGATCTGCTTCGAGCGGTCGATGAGGAACTCGCGAACGCGGTCGTTCTCACGGCTGTTATACGGATGGTAGGTCCTAGTGATGGTCTGTAGATCCAGCCATGCCTCGGTCAGGTTGAGCCCCCGATAGAGGGCCTTGTCAGCGGGCGCAGACGGAACCGTTTCGTGGACGTAGAGCAGTGGGGCGACGACAGCGAGGTAAATTATAGTAGTCCAGAAGGTAACCGGACCGGGCCGGAAGGCGAATGGGTTGCCGCACTTCATGGTGCAGCAGAGGCGCCGTGGCGAGGCTCAAGAGAGGAGGCCGAAGCTCTGGGCGAGGGCTCGAGAAGGAAGAGGGGCAGGCAGCGCGCAATGCCAAGAACTATCGGAGCAACCGGTGGTTCTGCAGGGTCATGCTGCGCGTCCCTCGTCGTCGCAGCTGGCGGCGCAATTAGGTATCTATAATGGCGGGTAGGAGATGTTGCTGCGTAACAGCACATCCACCGTGTTGAAGGATGAAAGAACGGAGAGCAGGTGTCGCGACGCAACAGCAGCTTCCAAGCTGGAGTGAATGGCTGAATGGATTGACCTGACGTCAGCGACTAAGGCGTTCACATGGTCACCATGCATAAAATCCCCATGCATAATACCTACATAGCTCACGCCCCGCAACTGGCGCCAATCTGGATGCGGCATCCTTCGTTCCGACCTATGCACCTAATGTTGGAGCCGATTCAACTTCGAACGAGGGCTCAGACTACGATATCTCATCTCTGGATGATGCGAATTCGCCAGTGCCTTGACTTGAACAGAGCAAGCTTTTTGCACTGTCCCAAGCTTCAGCTCCGTAGGCAAGGTACGGTAGCCGAGGTACCGAGCACTTCATATCAAATGCCCATGGACCAACAAGTCACGCAAACCATGCAATCCAAGCGTAGGACCGCCGATTCTCTCTTCTACCTAATTAAAGCAGCAGCTATAGCACAGTGTCTGTACAATTAGTCCGTTGACGCCGTTTCCCTGTTACCTTGAAATGAGGGTTGCCTCCACGAAACCTGGCTCGCATCTCAATCTGCTGTGCCGGCACCTACTCCACAGACATGACGGATAGCGAAAACTGCAATCGACGGGACGCAAATTGAACTAAGTCGAGGCCAACTCGCCAAGAAGCCAAACTGCCCTGTGTCTGATTGTGAGTATCTTGTTGCGGCCGCTTCCAGTCAAAGCATCAGTAGTTAGCGGTGGGCTCGATCGGTACCTCGGATGCAGACTAGGCGCCGAGGGGAGGAGGCGGCGGCGGCTGGTTGCTCGGAGGCGGAGGCGGAGGAGCCTCGCCAGATGGCGGAGGTGGAGGCGGAGCGCCACCAGAATACTGGTGAATGAGCGCGTTGACGCCGCCCAGGCCAGGAGGCGCAGATAGGCCGGCCGGAGGAAGACCAGGAGGCGGGCCTGGCGCAGCTCCCATGCCAGGCGGAGCTCCCAAGCCGGGCGCTCCACCATAGCCCCCATATCCAGGATAGCCAGGATAACCATTCTGAGTTCCGGCGGCAGGCGGCTGGTGCCACGGGGCAGCACTAGGGGCGGCAGCGTCGGCTCCGGGTGCAGAGCCGTAGGCCTGGCCATAGTAGCTATCGGCCTGGCTTTCATGTCCGCGGGTGCGTTCGCGGGCCCAGGGGGCCGCAGAGCCCCCAGAGCCTCCGTCGTTAGCATCTTGGTTACGCGAGCGCCACGGAGCAGGGCCGCCAGTGGGGGCGCGCTGCCACGGCTTGACGTCTCCATTCTCCTGGCCGCCGCCAGGACCAGCTTCAATCTGGGCTGGGGCAGCGCCAGACCCTCCACCGAGCTCTTGCATGAGTTGCTACAGCCATGGTCAGTATATGCGTTCACGCAGCTGTACGTGCAGGGCGGGGACGTACCTCCATCTCGCGATCCACGGCATCGCCTCCTCCAATTCTACCCGCAGTAGGGCGCGCCCCGTTGGCATCGTTGCGCCAGCTGGCGCCTCTCTGGCGGTCTGGGCAGTCGCGAGCCATATGCCCTGCATTGCCACAGACGCGGCAGATGATGCTGGCAGTGAAATTCTGTCGCTCAGGGCAATCATACTTGCGATGCCCAATCTTACCGCAGTTCTGGCAGGCCTGGTTTTCATCGTCTCGCAAAGTTCCGTTGAGCGCAGCGAGCTCCCGAAGCTGGTTACGCTTAAGTTCGTTCTGCCCCTCCGGGATCGATGCGGCCTAGGTTGAAACGGATGAGCATTTCTTTCTCAAAGTTTGTGAGGGGGACCATGTGTGCGACTTACCGTCTCGATCACATTATGAATCAGCTGCTTGGCCTTGTTGATCTTCTCCTCGGTGTCGGCCATGATGAGACAGTGGAGATCTTCCTCTTGGTTGCTGGAGTGAGCAGTGTCGGAGCGTCCTTTTCCCTCCTTGACGGAGCCCTTGCCACGAATGGCAATCTTGGCGCCAGAATCTTGCTCCATCTTTTTCAAGGTATTGCCACGGGGACCGATAAGTAGACCGACTTGAGCTAGGTGTTAGTATCTGGAAAACTGTCATGGTCAAGAGGTTAAACAGCGGGGGGAGGTGCCGACGCTCGACAAAGGATCAGGCAACTCTGGACGCCGCGGTGAAGCGGCAGCGAACCTGACCAACCGTGAAGAACGACGAACAAGAAACAGAGGCTGACGGTTTGGGCAAAGACGGAAAATGATAAGAGAGTGCGGGAGAGGGAATGTGAAAGAGAAGACGGGAAATAACGAGAGCATGAAAGGGGAGGGAAGTTTGGTCGGGGAAAGAGGGTTAGCAATCATACTGAAGTTAATCTCCGGATAGTCATTAACTGGCACGTAGACCTTCTCCTGGGTCTTGGTCGGTCGCCGGTAGTCTTGTGGCGGGTGGTAGTTGGGAATAGTTTTCATGGCCCTTTCGATGAGTTTGTGGCGCTCATCCTCGAGACGCTTGCGGTATCGGTACTCGCGGGTGTTGATACGTCGGCCATGGTTGTCGTACTGCGGTGCCGGAGAGGGCGATCTGAGGGGAGACCAGAGTTAGATTACGCGGGTTTTCACGTACGAGGGATACTGGAGACTTTGCATACCTGTCGCCGTCTGCCGGGACCACATCGTCGATGCGCAGCTTCTGGCTGATTTCCTCGATGCGGAGGTGAAGCGTGTACGCCTCGAGCTGCTCGCTGGTCATGTTGGACATAATGGCGGTGGGCAGGCCCATGAGGCCGGCAGCCTTGTTCTCTGACGCCTCGCCCCAACGGTTGCGCTTCTTTCGTCGGCGAGGGCCGTCGGCGTCGTTGCGCGGTTCGGGGTCGCGGCCACGCTTGAGCTCGCGGTCGACGCCATCCTCTTCGAGCTCGCCGCCAAAGCGTCGCGACTTGCCCAAGGGGATGTTGTTCGAACCCGTGATGCCCTGGTTTCGCCAAGCCATCTTACCGGTCCGTTCCGTTTGGGGGGTGCTGCGCAGGGCGGAGGGGGGCTGATGTCAGAGTGCAGAGGCGCTTTGGATGCGTTGTGCTGATGATGCACGATGAGAGAAGACGGCCGAACAGCGGTGGCGACATTACAAGTTTCTAATGCGCTCCGGAGAATAGTTGGTCCGGCCCCATCCCGTCTGGCCGCATTTGTGGGACACAAATAGCGTCTCCACCGTCTCAGGACCCGTCTCAGACTTCGTGCACCAAAGGTCGAGTCAATAAGGTATGGCTGGATTTGGTCTGAAAGAATGCACTGATGGAATGCAACGGAGGGTTGAAGCTACCTATGCTAGCGAACCTGCAGTTGCGCGGCCGCCTACCTACGCAGTCACAGCCCACCGTACCAACGCCTCACTCTTGGGTTCATGTGCGGCATGCAGTCTGCATCGCGAATGAAAGGAACCAAGGATCAGCTCATCGTCACGCTACAAACGATACCTGAACCCCACAGTCTTCCAGTCCGTCACGTCTTCATAGTCCTCGGGCCGTAGCTGGACCTCCGTCACTGCGTCGGCCACGTTTCTACCGTCGAGCGCCGAAGGCACCTTGCCGTCCGCCATTGCGCCAGCAACGCCCGCGTTCCCCTCGAAGCCCTCCTCTCTGGTGCGCCTCGCGTTCATCCACTGTAGGTAGAGCCTCAGGACGACGACGAGGAGAATCACTAGCGCGTAGCAAATCATGATGGCCTGGAACGCGGTCGCGTAGGTCGGAGCCTCCTGCTTGCGGAACAGTTGCGGGCCCGAAATGTTGCCCGTGCAGTAGGCCACGAAGAGCATGGCCGTAATGGTCATCTTCTTGGTGACGCCACGGTAGTTGGACTGCACGAGCGCCATGGTGAGAGGCATGGCGGCGGGGCCGGTCGAGAGCAGGAAATAGGCGAAGAGCTGGACGCCATGCGGGACGCGGTTGCGGGCGTAGATGACGGCGGCGCCGACGACGCACGGCAGGACGACGGCGATGATGAGCAGGCAGTTGAGCGTGCGGAAGCGGCCCGACAGGTAGCCGGTCCCGTAGATGACGCTGGCCGTGATGATCGAGTAGGGGATGTTGATGAGCGTCGACTGCAGGTTGGTGAAGCCGAAGGACTCGACGACGATGTTGGAGAAGCTCTGCGTGCTGCCGTTGGGGATCTGGCACAGCAGGTTGATGGAGAAGATGAGCCACGACTTGGGGTCGACGAGGCACTCGACGACCTGGTCCCGCTTCCAGTGTGAGTTTTCCGTGCTGCCCGTGCCGGCGATGACGACGCGGTCGGCGGCGACCTGCCTCTCCTCCGGGGTGAGGAACTTGGCCTTGGAGATGCTGTCGGGGAGGAAGAACATGGGGATGGACCAGAGGAACGTGGCGACGCCGAGGACGATGTACATCCAGCGCCAGGGGTGCACGCCGTCCTTGATGTGGCCGAGGCCAAAGGCGAGCAGGCTGGAGACGAGGCCGCCGACGGAGTTGCCGGCGAACCAGATGCCCACGCGCGTGGGCATTTCGTCGCGCGTGTACCAGGTCGACGTCAGGAACATGAAGCCGGGCGTGATGGTGGCCTCGGCCATCCCGAGGAGGAACCGGACGGCCATGAGCCCGCCGAAGCTGGAGCAAGCGGCCGTCAGGGCCACGACGGCGCCCCAGAAGACGGTGTTGGCCGCGAGGTACTTGCCCGTGGGGAGGCGGGCGATGAGGATGGTGGTTGGGTACTCCCAGACGAGATAGCCAAAGTAGAATATGCTGCCCACCCAGCTGTACTGCTGTCCCTCGAGGTGCTGTCCGACGAGACATGGTCAGCCGTTGCACCGCTGCCTGGGGAGGCGCACCACTTACGTTGTCGTCGCGCAGGCCGAAGACGGCGGCGCTGGACAGGATGATCTTGTCCATGAAGTTGAACATGTACGTGACGAAGAGGAGGGGGATGATGGCGCGGTCGATCTTCCTGAGCACGCGGCGCGCCGTGCCGGCGTCCGGGCCGGCCTCGAGGCGGGCCGGCTCGGCGGAGAGAGGAGATGGGGCCATGTCGCTGCGACCGAGCAGCGGTTCAGACTCTGCAGAACGAAGAGGCTGGTCGACGAGACTCGGGCTGCCGCCGTGAGTGGGGGAGCGCATCGCTCATAAGTAAGGTAGGCAGAGGAGCTGCCGCCCGGTCGGGACCTGGCGGCGTCGCTGCACCCCAGTGGCCCAGGTACGGGGCGCTCCGGAGGCTTATCGTGAGCGACCGGCGAGCGCCGGCTGGCAACGACTGTCGTCGAGGCGCCCGCGGTTGGCAGGACGGACAAAGACGTGCGGACAACGGACAATGACCGAGAGACGGGCTGGCGTTGGCAAGGATGGGCCATGTCGGGAATCGGAATGTGCAGTGGGGGCTTGTCGGGTGGTTTGCCAACCTGCAGTCGCCAGTTGCGACGAACCGACGCCGCGGGATTGCCAGACCCCAAACCTTGCAAAACAAGCTTGGACGTTGATGGATTCACGGCCAATGGCTCGAGTCCGCCTCCGCCGACCGGCGAGCTCCTGGCGTGCCAGACGGGCTCCGCGTCGCGTGCAGGCGGACATCGCCATCCTCGACAGGCCTTGTCAACACCGGCAGCTGTCGAGGAGGAACCAGGCTTCGCCCTTGCGCATTCCGGCATCGCATCATGGACGGCCTCGCCATCTCCCCCTTCGTCGCCGCCCTGCCCAAGGTCGAGCTGCACATCCACATCGAAGGCACGCTGCAGCCCGCGCTCCGCTGGAAGCTCTCGCAGCGCAACAACGTTGCCCTCAAGTTCAGGGACCAGACGTACCGCACCTACGAGGAGCTGCTCGAGTCGTATAGGGTCACCTACAACCACCGCCCCGAGCTCGGCGGCCGCCGGGATGTGCCGACCTTCCTCGAGGCCTACTTCGCGGGCTGCGAGGTCCTGCTCCGCGAGGACGACTTCTACGACCTGGCCATGGCCTACCTCGAACGGTGCCGGGCCATGAACGTGCGCTACGTCGAGCCCTTCTTCGACATCCAGGCGCACACGCGGAGGGGCGTCGCCGCGGAGCACGTGCTCAACGGCTACCTGCGGGCGCAGCACGACGGCGCGGCCGCGTACGGCGTGCGCTCCAACTGGATCTTCTGTCTCCTCCGCGACGAGCCCGTCGAGGACGGCGAGGCCGCGTACCGGACGGCGCTGCCCTGGGCGCGGCATCGCGACGGCCGCGGCAAGGGCCTCTTCCACGCCGTCGGCCTCGCGAGCAACGCCTTCGAGCGCCCGCCGCTGCTCTTCCAGGCGGCCTTTGCGCGCGCCAGGGCCGACGGCCTGCACACAACGACGCACTGCGACTTTGGCCAGAAGGACACGCACGAGCACATCCGGCAGGCCATCTTCGACGTGGGCGTCGAGCGCATCGACCACGGGCTCGACGTGCTGGACCGCGCGGAGCTCGTCGCCGGCCTCAACGAGCGGCGCATCGGCCTGACGCTGTGCCCGCACGCGTACCACCGCCGCACCGCGACCGACGTGCTCTTCCCCAAGCTGCGCGCGCTGCTGGACCGCGGCGTCGCCTTCTGCATCAACAGCGACGACCCCGTGTACATGCACGACGTGTGGATCGACGGCAACATGCAGAAGGCGTACCACTACGGGGGCTTGTCCAAGGCGGAGATGGTGCGGCTAGCGAGGAACGCCATCAACATGTGCTGGGCGGACGAGGGCGTCAAGAGGGAGCTTTATGCCGAGCTGGACGCCGTTGACGTGAGCTGATGGCGGTAGAGGCATGGCTCGATGCTGCTATGAGCATCAAAGACAACGTCCGTATTCAGAAGAGGCTCAGGAATACAGAAACCATGGCCAGTATGACGGGAACTGAAGCCACAATCTCAGGGGAAAACCAGTTTGCTGCAACTGGGCCACTCGCCCCAGCTTCCAACACCAAGGTCGCGATTTATGCTCTTCTTGATATACGATTCATCTCATGCCCCGAAACGGCATCGATTTGACCAGCCCTCACCACCCCATCTCCACCAGCCGCCGCCGCATCCCGCCTGTCCAGCCTCCTTGCTCAATGTCCGGAGATCAAAAAGCCGCAGAGCATGGCCACCCCGGACGCTGCAACGTACTCGTACTGCAGAGAGTCAGCGCTATGTTTCCGCTTCATAGCCCGATAAATACCCTGCAGATAACGTACCAGGATCCACATTATCCTCAAAAACTCGTAAAACACCATCCTGGCGACCATCTATTGCGCCAGCGGGAGCATCTTAACCATCCCCACGCTTGCCAAGGCCCTCGCGCCGTCGACGCTGCTCGCAAGCTCGGGGCCGAGCGTTCTCACGAGCACTAGCTTCTTGCAGTCCATCTCGTTCTGGAACACGACGCCACCGATGACGGAGATGGCCGTCGAGATAGCCCTCACGAGGCCCATGGTTGTCGCGGCCGCAACATCGCGGGACGACGCAACGGCCTGGACAGCGAGCAGCGGGCCTTCAAAGTTCACGCCCACGCCGGCGCCGCCGATGATCTGGAAACGGACGAGCCTGGCCCAGTCCTTGTCGACGCCGACGTCGATGAGCAGTCCGATCCAGCGTGATGATGACGAGTGCGCAGTATACGGCGAGCATGTGCCTGCCCGTCTTCTGAATGTACACGCTAGTCAACATCGTCGAGAAGCTCGACGACAGGATGAACGACAGCAGATACACGCCCGGCGTGAGCGGGCCCGCGAGGAGCACCGCTTGAAAGTACAGGGGCAGGTAGTACGGCACGCCGAGGAAGACGGACGAGTGGAGGAAGCACAACGGGAACGCCGCCGCGGACGAAACCGTCCGGAACAGGTGCATCGGTCTGACGGGGTACGCGGCGAGCTTCCACTCGTTGAGCACGAGCAGGCCCCCGAGACGAAGCCGAAGATGATGAGGCAGACGACGGTCGCTGGGTGCCACGGGCCGTAGACGCCGCCGAGGTAGAGGCCAGGAGGAGCATGAGGGTTCTGCCGACGACGAGAAGGCTGCCTGTCCAGTCGATGGCCTTGAGGCCCGCGCGGACGGGCGTGTTGAGCGAGGGCAGCTGGAGGGTGAGGAGGAGGAGGAGGCGGAAGACGCCGTGGTGATGGGGACTGGTCGTGGTGTCAGCATGCTCGGCTGCGTATAAGTCGTAGCACAGGTTCTTACGGTTGATCCAGAAGCACCGCCGCCAGCTGCAAATGCATCATCAGCACACGATGCATCCCACGGAACCGAGGAATGGCATGCCGCCCACCTCAGCTTGCTGGTAAGGACGCCTCCCATAACGGGCCCGACGCCTCCCATAACGGGCCCGACGCCGCTCGCCACGGCCCACACAACCGACGTCAAGCGTAGTACACGCCGCGAGTACATGTCGCTATGCAAATGTTAACCAGCGTCTCCATACTGCCGGCGCGAAGGTCGTCGACGAGGGCGCAAGCCAGGCTGCCGGCCGGAAGACGACACTGGCGGCGAGCAGCAAGGGCTTGCGGCCCAGATGTCGGCTTGCGGCCCGAGGCGAGGCGAAGTGGCCGGCCTGGTGGGCAGCGCCGTCGTGACGATGACGTCGAGGGCCGAGACGAAGACGCACGCGCAGAGGCAGGCCGGCTGCTGCGGCGACGGCTGAGCTGCAATCACTGGGCGACGCCTGTTGGACGGGCTCTTGGATGTCGACAATGGTGCTTGCCAAGCGTCAGCGGAGTGGTGAAAGAGCGAAGAGTTGGAACCGGCAGCAGCCGGGAACCCGGACCACCGGCAAACGCTTCGGTTGCTTCATCGCAGGCTGAAGGGGGAGCATATCCCCTTTATGTCGTGCCGCGGGCACTGCAGCCGAACGGCTTGCTCGTGTTTGAGCCAAGAAGTTGAGCGTGAGTGAGCCCATCGCGCCTCAAGTCTGCACCCCTGCGATCGCGGTTAGGCCCGTCTCACGTCACCAAGGATCGAGTGCGCGGAGAGAACGGGGCCCCAAGCCTGTGCCTCTCGGGCTCCGTGCGTCAACGCGGAGTAAGCGCACCCGTTGCCATCTAAAACAACCGATGGAAGGCTGGCATTGAGCCTCAACCCGGAGTGGAAACCCCAAAAATAGCCCTGTTGACAATCCTAGCAGAAACGCTGGAGCCACGCGCCTGATGAGCAGTTACCTGCACCTGCGTCGTCCGACGGAGGCGTGGCGGACAGCAGCAGCGCCATCAATCATCAGCGCGACTCACGATGGCTTCGTCTGCATCCCAAGTCCGCACCCACCCCGCGCTGAACCGCAAGTAAAGGCTCTCAACAGGCCCTAAGAAGCGCCTTTCCAGCCCTGCATGTGAGCAATTGGATAGTACGGACGTGCTCTCCAGGCTCGTATGCATCTCCAACCGCAATCGTCAACTCCAAGCCGCCATTCGTCGCTCCCAGGCACATCAGAGGCTGGGCAGCCGCCCGCGCCGGCGAATCACAGCGCTGAAGCGGCTAGCTACAGGGGGGTCCATGCTAGGCCCTGGGTGCCTTAGTTAGCAGTGAGCACCCGTGGACGCTAGATTGATTCATGTGCTTGCATGCGTGAATCATAAATGAGCTGTGGGAAGCTACGTGCTCGTGTGGTGCTCGAGTGAGGAGCGAAACTCCAAAGGCGTCCACATGCGGCGAGGCCAGCTGCTGCCTGAGGCAGAAGTCTCAACGCCGTGCTTCGCTCAATGCCAACCCTCACTCACGTCTCTGACTTCACATCGTCATCGACTCATCCTGCTTCCAGCCGGGACAAGCAGAGGCATTGCCGGCACCGCGTCTCTGCTCGTGTCAGCGCTCACTTCTCAACCTGGAGTTTGGGCATGACATGACCTCCCCGCGGCACAATGGGCTTCTTCACCCGCGACAGCTCCAACAGCAAGGCCAAGCGCCAGAAACGGCCGTCTCTGGCAGATCCCCCCAACGTCTTCTACACGCCTTCCCCTCCCCTCCCCGCGCGTCCCGCGGCGGCGGCGCCTGCAGTAGGCGGCCCGTACTCGAATCCCTATGCCGCCTTCTCCCAGCCGCAGTTCGGTGCCCCGCCTCCGGGATGGGCACCGCCGGCTCCGGGCGCTGCCCCGGGTCCCCAGCATCAACCTCCCGTCGTGGTGAACCACCACCACCACCAGCACTATTACATCGGAGCCTGCCAGACGTATCAGCAGCCGCAGCAGGGTATCCAGGGAGGCAGCTCCAGTCTGGGCCGGTGGGCTGGATCCATGGTCGATCTCGGTCGACGCGATGGCCCGTACGCCCCGCTCCGTGGATCGGCGGATGCCGTGTACGACGATATAAGCACGCGCTTCGACGACGTCATGACCCTCATCGACCGTGAACGGTACGCGGGCGACGAGAGGGACCTATTCATGTGCCGGTCCGCGCCGCAGCCTTCTCAATCTCAGCACAATCTCTCGGCTTCACGTCCCCCAGACCAGCCGCCGTCCACAGATCGATCACGGGGCGTCAGCAGCAAGAAGCCATCCTCCTCCAAGAAACGCCTCCCCAGCCATGCCGACCCCCGAAAGCTACAACCGTCCGACGTCGCCGCCGCCGTCGTATCGGGCAGCTACTTTTCCAAGGTCGACCTCTACGCCAACTCGAGGCTGCCCCTGGACCTGCCTCCCCTCGCCTTGTATGCTCTCCGGCCAGCCACTGAAAAGACCGGCATGAAGCTGACATCAGATGCTCTGCAGGTACATGCCCACCTGGCCTCTCCTCTGCCTCGCCGCCCAGCACTCGCAGCGCGTCTACTCCTCGCCCACAGGCCCCGAGCGCCACGCCCACGTCCCCTCGGATTGGCTCACCGGCTCCAAGGCCATGACCATCAAGTCGGTGCCCGCCGATCACGCCAACACCATCGTCTTCGCCATCCGCGGCACCGCCTCCTTCATGGACTGGGCCGTAAACCTGCGCTCCGAGCCCGCGCCGCCCACGCGCTTCCTCGACGACGAGGGCAACGCCTGTCACGCCGGCTTCCTGTCCGTCGCGCGCAGCATGGTCCGCCCTGTCGCGCGCCGCCTGCGTCAGCTGCTCCGCGAGGACCCCGGCCGTGCCGCCTACAGCCTCCTCATCACGGGCCACTCGGCCGGCGGCGCCGTCGCCGCGCTGTTGTACATGCACATGCTCGCCGTGAGCCCCGCGGCCGAGAGCGAGCTCAACGCCCTGACGGGGTGCTTCAAGAGGGTCCACTGCGTGACGTTTGGCGCCCCCCCCGTGAGCCTGCTGCCTCTCGCCAAACCCGACCGGCCGGAGCTGCGCAAGAGCCTGTTCCTGAGCTTCGTCAACGAGGGCGACCCCGTGGTGCGTGCCGAGAAGGCCTACGTCAAGAGCCTCCTCGAGCTCCTGGCCAGCCCTCCTCCACCACCCGCCACCACTTCACCACCAGTGCCTCGTCCAACGCCCCGCGAAAGACGCAAGAAGCCCGACAAGTCCAGCAGCTCGCGGGCCGCCCCCGTGTCGTGGTCAGTCCCGGCCGCGACCCTCCACAACGCCGGCCGCATCGTCGTCCTCCGTAGCGGCTCCCCGCACGCCCCGCCCGCCGACCACAAGACCGTCAAGCAACGCCTCGACGAGGGCGTCATGGCCGCGACGTGCCGCGAGGACCAGCTTCGCGGCGTCATCTGGGGCGACCCCGTGTGCCACCTCATGTCCCTGTACGCGGCGCGGGTCGAGGTCCTGGCCGTGGGCGCCGTGACGGCCAAGAGGCGATGAGGCCATGCTTGACGGGTACTTCATCAAGTGTGAAGCCCTTTCGATAGCGCTGTGCAAGTACGGGATGTAATGTCTGGGGAGACGGGGCGGGTATAGGTAGTGAGGTGGTACCCATTTCAAAGGCTTGTTGTGAGATGAGATACCCTCGAGATGGCCTGTGTTGACCGCAAGCCATGCCTACTGATGCAAGTAGGTATAATGTCCTGAACTTGATGACGAAACGAAGAGAAACCATACGCTTCTTCCAGTGATGGACAAGTCTTCAAGATGACCTGTAACAGACATGCTGAGTGGGCGTCCTGACCACGCCTGGCACCACGCGTACAACTCCACTCACGAGTCACATGTGCGGTCGGTATTACTACAATCAAGGCACCCTCATCGATGTGCTTCTAAAGGTAGTTTCAAATCTGCCACCTATATTGCTATCCTGATTGCAATGCAGCGAACAGGGGTCAATTCATCCCCGCGGCGGTATTCTCAAAGCCATCAGTGGGCCATATCGTCGCATCCAAAACTCTCAGGTCCATCCAGTCTTGTAGATCCATTCCACATCAACTCCTGCATCGCCGTTGCAATCCAAAATAGACTCCAGGCCGCCGGTTGTTGGATAAAAGGCCCGCGCAGTTTGAGCCAAGCAGACAAAGGAAAACTCCCCTCAAGTCAACTTTCTACCCAAACAACGCCACTGCTGATTTGAAAGGGGAGCAGCCGTCCCCAAGCACATCCGCCACCCTCGTCAGGTCGTGCCCGTGCCAGAGTTGGATCTGCTGAACAAAAGCAAAGAAAGCGAAAGACAGGATACAAATACAAGGTGGGAAAGTTCCGTTCCCTCCTTTGACGCAGTCGTCAAGAAGCTCATGAGAGAGATTAATAGCTTCGTAGACGGGAAGCCCGCTTATCTCAAGGCCCCAAAGTCAATATCGCCACTCATCGGGTTTACCTGCATTATTGAAGTGCCCCCGTCCGAGCTTGTTCTTAGCAGTCCATGAAACTCACCCACATGGTGCAACCGCGGCGGGGCTGGTGGCATGTGGAAGTTGCTTTGTCTCTGCGGCGGTTGACGGTAGTTCATCAGATGCGACGGCGTACCCATGCCCTGGGAGCGCATGTTTTGCGGCGTCATGCCGTTTGCGTGTTGCGATATGCCGTCGTGCCCGCCAGGGTTTGTATGCTGGTGCTGTCCCTGTGATGGGTTCATCGAACTTGATTGAGAAGAGTCGCCCAATGGGCTCATGACCATTTCCGACATCGTGTTACAGCCAAACCCGTTCATGCCGTGGGGGTAGTCCATGCCTGGGGACATGATGCTCGGGGAGCTGACGAATGACCCGTTCATATCTGACGAGCCCTGCTGCGGTATAGACGGCGACCCATTGGAGTTGTTGGAGTTTGTGGCAGACTCTGGAGTGTTCCCATTCATTTCCATGTTGTATTTCTTCTCGTAGTCCTCGACGGAAAACTTTCGATCATAGTCGGCGCTCATGGACATGTGCATCTGGTTCGGAGGCTGAGCCATGCCCGCGTTGCCGAAGCCGTCAAAGATGTCGATGTTGGCCAAGTTGGAATTTTCGGGGGGGTTCTGAAGCATGGGGTTGGCGATGCGAGGGAGAACTTCGCCCATCTTGTTCATGAGCAACGGCAGAAAGCGATGGTCGCCGTTGCGGGACATGGCAACCATGGATATGATCTGGTTCAAGTGTTCACGAGGGCCGACGGCAAACGGGTCGCGCGACGGGGCCTGCATGGAGAGGAACTCGGTCATAGACGATGTCATCTCTACCAGCTTCTCAATCTGCTACCTGTCAGCGGAGCGCTCGGCTTACTCAGATTGCAGGACTTACCAATCCGGCGCCAAAGAGATCAAGCTGTACAGGGAACTGCGAAGCCATGTTGACGACGAGCTCCCGGGACAGGTGCATGGGGTATTGAAAAGACATGGAGTCGTCGCTG
The DNA here is from genome assembly GCA_022114105.1 of Tolypocladium guangdongense. NCBI lineage: Eukaryota > Fungi > Ascomycota > Sordariomycetes > Hypocreales > Ophiocordycipitaceae > Tolypocladium > Tolypocladium guangdongense. Next base: position 1,271,762 of record NRQP01000001.1, on the reverse strand, counting down.
CTGCCGTTGGCGACACCGCTGGTCAGTTGCCAAACGGTGCTTTTCAGCCACTGCTGATTGGTGTGGACATCGTTGAAGTTGGCGTCCTGGCAAATGTACGACTGGACGAGGTCATTCAGCTGCTTCTGCAAGCCACTCAGGTACTGAGAAGACAGGTGACCCTTGATCTTGCTCCACGTTGCGGTGAATGCGTCATCAAACGGCCGGTACAGGTTCACGAGGAGGATAAAGCTGTTGAGTTGATGGGCTTGCGAATCACTCGGGTCGTCGCCGAGAGTGGGCATGTTAATCGTGGCTTGGAGCGAAATGGGGCGCTGGCGTTGAATAGCGTATGCTCTGGAAAGGGAACATGTTAGAGCCACCGGATCTCGGCGTGGCATGAGAGACGGGGTTCGGCGACGCATCACTTACCGTTCGGTGGCAAAGAGGAGCCAGAACAGCCGGCGGCGGCGGGCGGATTCGGCAGCATCGAACTGCATGTAGTATTCCTCCTTGTTCATTCCAATCATGTGAACCATTGTCGTGGCCTCGCGGAGATAGTACCAGGCCTTCTCGTGCATCTCCTGGCCAGAGTAGCACCCAAAGATGAAGAAGTTCGTGGCGAGGGCGTTGAGGGTAACGGAGTCGAGGTATTCGTAGCCCTTGCGGACACGTAGCGTCTCCTCGAGGAGTAGCTGGCTGGAGATGATGTTGGCGCCGGGCACCATGTCGAGGTTGTAGGGATCGCCGGGCGGCATGGACATGCCAGGCTGAAGCATAATGAAGGCGCAGAGCGACGTCATGAGGCAGTAGGCATCGCGGTTCTGCTCCATGTACAGGACCTGCTGTTCAAACTGTCGGCGGTCGAGGATGGGTGCCTGAGGGTACATGTTGTCGAAGAAGAACTGGGCGCATTCCTTGACGAGTTCGCCCGTCAGGAGGCCCGGCGTGGGCCCCAGGCTCGGGCTCGCCGGAGTGCAGGCGATGCCGTTCATTCGGTTCTGGACCTTGGCGGAGAGGCTGGTCTGTCGCTGCGTCTCCCTCAACTCGCTGATGACCTTGGCTCGAGAGCCCTTGGGGCCCTTCTTCTGGGGAATGGCATTGTAGGTGCACGAGAGCTGGGCAGAGGAGCAGTTACGGCACGGGTTGACGCCGTCGCACTTGACCTTGCGACGATGGCAGGCGTCGCAAGCCCTCTTGATGGCCTGGGTCATAATGGGCGGACGGGGAACCGGTGTTTCCAGCGAGACGGATCGATGAGCCTCTTGGCGGCCTCTCTCTCGATGCGTGCGGTCGTGGGTCGCCTGAGGGTAGCACCAACTACTGGGCGAGAAAGAGAGAAGATACGAAAGAGGCGGTTATCGATACCGCCTCAAGACGCGACTTTGGACGGGTCCAGAGTTTGGGGATATTGCGGGGAGGTTGCAAAAGTTGGACTCTGGCACAAACTCGCGTGGCCTGGAAGCAGGGAGAGACGGGGGACGTCGTGTGCTCCTGCAGACGTGCAGGCGTTATTCGGCCCTTTCCAAGCGGGCCCGAACGCGGGGCGCAATCCGGGGATAGCGAGAAGCCCGGACGAGACGAGAATCGATTCGCAGGAGAGCGTCTCCGTCGTCAAAGAGCGATGGCTGGGCAAGCAGAGGGCGACGTTGGAGCTCGGCGGTCGTCGCAGGTCTGTCGGTCGATCGCTGCCTGAAGACTCGGCGAGGATAGGGATGGAGGAGACAGAGCGAGGGCAGCGAGGGCGGCGAGCAAAGAGTGGGCGCGAGTGGCTTTTCTTCAGCACGGGGGCCGGGGACAGACCTACTTTGGGGGGAATCGCGTTGGCAGGCAGGAATGCTCAGAGCCAGAAGAGGGAACGCCCCCCAGCCAGTTTGACGAGGAGAAATTAGCCTGGCGTCGTCCAGGATCGTGAGTGGAGGGCGCCGGCTGGGAAGCGAGAGGGCAGCCCTGGCTGGCGTGGGTGCAACGCATCCAATTGGGCTGACGTGGTGGTGGTGGTGGTGATGTGGAGTCAGGAGGGAGGGTGGCAGGGACAAGACACACTGTGCGGCGTGATAGCAGCGGGTGTCTTGTGCATCAAATGAAACTGTGTACGGCAGCGTGGGATTCCCATGGCCGTACGGTGCGGTCCCAAACGCACACGCATTCCCCTAACGGTCGATGCCGCCGGCGAGCCCGGGAGGCTCAGCTCGCCCGACAGCCCTGCCCGGCGGACACCGCGCTGCTACTTGCTGCAAGCAGCACAGCTGTGCCATCCAGGGGTAGACGCCCCGTACCACCCTGTCGCACACGAGGCGGCGCCCTGCTGAGCCTCCGTGAACTCGGCCGCCGACCTCTCGTCCGCAGACGGTGTCTACGCGCACTGTACCAGCTGGAGCCCGGCTGGCGTCTCACTAGTCTGTCCGGATAATATTACCATCAGGAACGCATTGAACTTGAGGCCTTGCAATTCGACCACTCAATGCTGTCCCTCTCGCTGCGGGGCACCGTCTGCTAGCGCTCCAATGGTCGCCAACGGCGAGCACTAACCAGGACGCCACCAACGCCTAGAGGCACTGGTAATTGCCACAGGTACGATACTACCTAGATTGTCCAACGCAAACGCTGACGGCACTGAACGTCCAGGTGCTGTGTTGTCGTCGTCGGTGTTGGAATGCCCACCGCACCACGAGCACACCAATCACATCCAGCGCACGTGCGCTCCCTTTGGACACAAGACAGCGACATGTCGACTCCTCCTGGTGACTTTCAAGTGCCAGCTCGCTGGGTCCCAACACCGAGCGAGCCGTGCTTCCGGTTCGTCAGCACCCGACACCTGTCTCCAAGGGCTGGCCCTCCTCTTTTTCGTTGTCTTCGATCTGCCAGCGACGGGCGGCCGTCTTGCTTCTTGAATTGATCGGCATAGATCACTGGAGCCCCAGATCTGGATACGGCAATGCTGGCCTTGCGCATTGCCCGTGGTCCTGCGCGCGTGGATCACCTGCGGCCCCGATGCGCTGCAGCGGCATGGGAGAGCACACGTGCGACACTCCACCCGAGGAACCGAGAACAGGATGCTTGTGGAAGAACATGCCTCTCCCCCTTCATCCGAATCTCAGCAGTTCCTCGCTGGTGGCAGACGGCGAGACGGCGCAGCTGCCGTGCCTGAGGCGGCTGCAAATTGCACCCCAAAGTCGCATTCTCTCCCCACGCGAATGAGGCCAGCTCGACGAGATCTGGCTGCCGAAACGGCGAAGATACACGGCCAGCACGGCCAGCACGGCCAGCACGGCCAGCACGGCCAGCACGGCCAGCACGGCCAGCACGGCCAGCACGGCCAGCACGGCACCGTCTCTTGACCGCTTCGCTTTGCGTCCGTCTGTCGATCAAAGGTCGCTGGCACACAGGCTGCGCCCCCTGCTTGACGCGACCGATGGGACCAGCCAAATGCGGCGGCGCCGTGCATGCTCACATAATACCCGTAATACCACGTAGCATGAGGCTCCGACTGTCACGTCGTCCTGCAGCGATGAGCAGGCCACGCGCTGGGCGTCTCTCCCTGTCGCTTTGACGGCTCTAGGCGAACAGCTCCGGCTCTTGCTGTCGTTCCTTCTCTTCTCCCTGCAAAACCAAGCCCGCAGCGCTACTTCATCAATCAAGGAAGTTCTCGAAACGCGGGCTGTTGAAATTAGGACGCAGTGGCGGCCGCGGTCCGTACGTCAACAATGCGGAGAGGGACGTCCGTTCCCCTCTTCTCCGCAAAGAGGCTGGCCTTGACCTGCAGCGTCGGTCCGAAAAGGCCACTGCGCGCCCCCATTCCTGCAAGGCCGAGTAAACAGTCACTCTTAGCTAATCGACGCGTGATTCGGTTGTTCCTCGTCTCTGTCCAAGTCTCATCACACGCCGGCGCCTCGGTACGCGGGGACGTGCCCAGGACTGAGCTCGTAGGCACCGACGGCCGACTTCCGACTACGCTGAGAGATCATAGGCAATGTCCTGTTGCTCAACTCCGATAGCCGGTGCCCCTCTGCTGTGGGAGGTGAAGAGGTGGTCCGTTGATGCGGAATCACGGGTGCCCCGGCTCCGGCATGCCGTATCGTCGGTAACGCCACGTAGCGGCTCAGCACGTGTCGTGAAGGAGACACCGGTTGCGTGAAGATCTCTTGCTGTCTCGACGCCTGCTACGACGGCGACTCTGCCAGCCTGTTGGCCTGGCGTGTTGTTGTCTTTTGACGACCCAAAGGGCCGCCGGGGAGCTCTCAGCGGTCACCAGGGCGGGAGGGCTCACGTCGCAGTCCGCGTAAAGCTTTAGCGGCCAGGCATTTTGAAGAAATATTCTGGAATAGGGATAAGAGGAAATGAACAGTACAGTTTGCAAAGCTATGTGGATTCACGGTACGATGGCAGAGGCGCATATTTTGCCTCGTTCATATAGACCCAACCGATCCAGAAGAGCATTAATAGATGCACAGCTGCCGTGATATGGCGAGCAATGACTTTCCATCGCCGATGTGTCTTCCATCGATGCCGTGGTGTTGAGCGGGTGTAAAGCGGATCAGGGTCGGACGCACTCGACCCGAACGACCTTCCGCTCCTTGGGGGGCCGTCGAGATGTGCCAACACCTACTCAGGGCTCTACTTGCACACTAAGCCCTCTTCTTTCACTTGGTACCAACTTTATTGCCAACTCAACGCTCATATCCTTGATTTCTTATGGGGCTTGTCACGCCACTCGCCAAAGGCCTGTCGAGCCACGTGCCGGTGAGTTCCCCGACCCTCGTCCTCGGCCCGAGGTCGGGACTGACGATGTGCCAGTCTCCCTATGAGGCAATTATCCGGGATCTGACTTCATTCTCACTTTAGTGCGATCTCGTACATCGGCAGGACATTTATTCCTCGTCAGGCAAGCTTCTCGCCGTATGCGTTTGACCGAATAAGCCTGGGAATACGCCCCAGACGATCTTGGTTCAGACCGTCAATCTAAGTCTCGCTGGCACGTTACGGCGCCCGGAGATGCTTCCATCGAATAACTCAAGTGTGTCTTACTCGTATTCATTGTCACAAGGTGCGGCCAAATACCCGCCAGCACTCATCGAAGCGTTTCGAGCCTCATATTTGTCTACATGGCCCCATTTCTCTGCTTTTAGAACATTGGTATTTCATTCGACGAGCATACACGCTTGTTTTCAGAAGTTAGCGAGCGACATGTGAGAAATACCAGTGGCCATCCAGAGTAGTCTTCCTGTGCTGGCCAAAATGCACCGGTACATCCCCGCCGACAAACAGTCTAGCAACGCACTTCTCTTTTATTTATAAAGGCTTCTAAGCAGCGGAGCATGAGATCAACGGATAAAAACCAGGCGGCAACGAAAGACTTTACAATGATGCGAAAGAGTGCTGCTTCTACTACGACGGGCTTCGCTGCCATGATTACGACTCCATAATCGCGCATCCTTCACTTTGATGAACTGGGCCACCCGATATTTCCCGCTACACATCTCGCTAGTGTACAGGCTGCTCGATCTGGCGGTATGACGGACTTGGACGGCCGGAACAGGCACACTGGCTCTTCGACGATGCGGTCAAATGGATTTTGCGCGAGGAACCGTGGCGAACTTAGCGGGCTGTATTCCTGTTCGATCGGTAATGAAGTACCCCTCCCTATGGAGCAGAATGCGGCGTGAGAACTTGGGCCGGCAGATCTTGGTTCAGTGTAGACGCCAGGGCACAGTCACCCCCTCCAGATTACCAAAACAGCTGCGCTATATTAGCCACCTGCTGCTCAGCCCGCTTCCTTGTTTGACGCCGGTTCGGGTGCAACGGAGCTGCCCGCCGTGACTGCGTATCGCTCGAGATGGAGGCACACGGATTTTCCGTCACGGGGAGAGGAGCCCTGGAGTCGAATCGTCGATGGCGGAGCCACAGATAGCGCGAAAATTTCCCAGTTCGCGGCGTCGCCTTCTATTTCAACCGAGTCTCAGTACTATCCTGTCTCACTCCTTAGGTTATTCGTGGATTATAACTTGAAGGAGGACCACGAGCGGCATGTCCGCGCGGCGTTGGGCAGATTGTCACCGAGCTGGGGAGTTGGGCGGCATGGAGAGTGGAAGGCCGGGTCTCTTCGCTTCTACACATTCGATGCTGCTGCTGGCTGCAAGATATTGAAGGGACGCAGAGAAATATCTGGCGTTACTGGATAAGGGGCAGATGTTGAAGTTGTAGGTGAAGCTAAGGCGAGGTCGACGTGAGGCATCTGGGTTCAGGGGAACGAGTTCTGCATTGTGCTACGAGTAATCAGACGGCACGGCTGCTCCCGAGATGTGTCTCAGCACAATGGCCGTGCGCAGAATGCCAATCTGATAACGGTGGTCGCTTAAAACGAGCCCCTGTTTATTGATGTCTCCCAAGCGGCAGCTTGGCCAGCTTCCGCTAGGGGGATCTCGACCGCTCCCACCAGCCATCTCCGCCTTGCACAAAGCAAGTGGCGATTCAACATCAAGAGCTCCACCCTAGTGAAATATGTCACGCGTTGCAATCTCGGGAACGCCATCCGCGGATCCGTAGCACGAGCATCACCGTTGGCCCAATGTCCGCTCGGCGGCGTAGCCGAGGGATCAACACCGATTTCGTGACAGTCACACTGTGTTTATATCCGGGCGGGGACGTTGTAGCAAAGGAGGAGCTCGAATTGTCGTGGAGCGACTCCGACTCGCCGATGGGAATGGAGCGTCAACTTCTTCGTGCCCAACGCCACCATGGCTCGGGGATCTGAAGCACATCAGAGATACTTCTACTGATCTGTGGATTTGTGTCCACAGGGGACTGGTCGAGAAGCAGAGATGCGCGTCGGCAAGCTCGAGCTCGGGTAGGGTTTGCAATTGAATCCAGTCCACGCCGAGCCCGTGCTGGCACCAGACGGCATCAAGTTGGACTTCATCATGCGGAGCCATGCTCTAGGCCATGCTCACATGTTCACGCATCAGCAGCAAGACTATACAAGAACGTGCTGCACAGCAGTTAGAACTGTGAGCTATTGCTTGCGTCGGAATGGCGGCTGGGCCAGAGGGCATGGGAGTGCATCTGTCTGGTACCGGGGCAGGCGGATGAAGAGCCGGCACGGAATGTCGGTAGACGTCGTGGCAGCGCGACGTCGTGCATACATCCTCCCTCTTTACAGACGGCTTGATTCTTGGTATTGGTTCAAATTTCCCCTTCGGCGGAGGCTGGCTATTCGATACTGTACTTGTAGACACTGTTCCAGACACCTGAGATACAAATCCCACCTACAGCTAGACCCCGTCTCGGCAGCACGTACCATTTTCAGTGAATGCATTTGATAAATTACCTCGGGGAATTGCAAATCTATACGCCCCCTGCATTTCTTCCGCAAGCAGCCCTCCGTGCCCATGGGAAATAACAGTCCGACAACATCAGGTTTGCCAAGGGGCCCCAGAGCGCACTATGGAATCAAAGGGGCGATACAATAAAATATAACTGCCCCAGTTGAGGGCTTATGCCATTTCTCGTAGAAATGTGTGACTGCATCCCCACAACAAGTAATATTCCTGCAGCCGACATGGTTCATGTTGCAGACAGCGGGCGTTGGCCTAGTCGATTAATGTTGCCAACCCACGACCCATTTGATGCACGCAGCACCGCGTCCATATCACGAGAGCTCAAGTAAGACACCGGAACGTAGTTAGTGTGCTTGGTATTCTGCATGGCCTGTCTTTTATACAAGACGGGGATGGGACTACGGGGCCTTGACGTTGTGACACCCGTACCCAGCCCCTGCGCCACTGACGTTGGGGACACACGACATGGTATATCCGTGTCAACGATCGCCCCATGGAGGTTGGCACACCACCAATAGTCGAGGTCCCATGCGGTGGGACCATCTTGGCATGGCTTGCCCCTGTGGTGACACAGACATGACAATTGCCGGGCGCGGGTGGCGCTATTACGGACGTCCAGACGTCAACGGCTTGTAGTTGACTTTCAGTACACTGAGACTGGAGGATACATGTTGGGTTCTAAGAGATGCAAAACCGGGTCGATGAATTCTTTCGGTCCGATATCAGGCAATGAAGCAGCATGAAGCAGGTGCAGGTTGGGCGAGCAGCACGATCAGAAGTTGTTGGCAGCCAGCACAACGTCAGGTATTTCACTTGAAATGTGACGTGGTTCGATATGAGATGTGAGTTTGTACAGTACAGTCTGCAATTGCTCCCTTCGGCCCTCTTCCGAGCCTCCCTCTCAACGCTGCTGCCAACGACTGGTTCAAGCTGACCCTTTGATCATTATTCATGGTCTGATTCGTCAGAATCCTCAATCACAAACGCCGCGGATCCTGCGGAATACTTGGGAACCACATAGGTCGCCATTGGATAGAGGGAATAGATCCGCGCTTTGGCTTTGGACGTTTCTCCGTATGCGGCCTGCCAAGGCGGCAGCATCTGAGGTGGGACTGGCCAGCCAAGTCGGGTGTTTCGAAGCCACAGCCGAACCATGTGCCGCGACGAGTCTTTGTCGTCCTGGTAGGCGTCCCGACGATGAAGCATGGCCCAGTTGTTGAGGAAGAGAAGATCGCCCGTCTCTAGCCTCAGCTGCAGCTCCGTTCTCTTGGCAACCAGGGAAACTCTCTCCAGGGCGTACTTCTGGGCGGCACTCAGGGCGGGTATATCCGCATCGGTGCTGGCAGGATGCCGGCCGAAGCGGTTCGGGTCCATGCTCACCATCAACCGTCCCTCGTGGATGGCGAATGCCGGGGCAAGATAGTAGCGGCTCGTTCGGCCGGATCTGGATAGGGGACCGTTGGCTTGCTTGCAAGGCTTGCAGCGTTTGTAAAAGACAGAAGATTCTTACATTTGAACAGGCCAGTTGGGGGTCAAGAGACTCCTGGCGACTTCAGGTTCCTCGCGAACAAGAGTGTTGAAGACGGTCCACGCGGAGCTCAGGTACGTGTAGCCGCCGCGATGCGCGCTGTGGCGGACTTGTAAGGCGAGTATATCACAGCCCATGTCGTTGTGTAAAGGCTGCAACCAGGGCGCGTTAGCACTCGTACTTGGGGTTTGAAAGTCCAGGCTGGCGACTGACCAGTGCTTTGCTGGAGTGGATGCCGTGGCGCCGTTCCGCGGGAACGTCCCAAAGCTTCGAGTTGGTGATGTGGGCTGGCCTTTTTGTTAGGACATGTACACATGGGGAAACTGCATAGCGCACCGACTTACACAAGACGTTTCCTCTCTTGTCCTGCAGTCCCCTCTTGTCAGCCACATAATCGGCGAGGCCAAGATATAGGACGATGCCGTCCTCAACAGAGTATCGCGAAGCGTCGAGACCACTGATTACAACGAAGCCGCGCCCCTTGTGAAGCGTCTCTGCGGCATTTGAAAGGCGAGATGCCAGGTTTGGAAGCGGAAAGCTGGTTCGCGAAACTTGGTCGCCATCGAGGCCGAGGCCTGCCACCGCTGTTAGCGCCACCTGCGAATTTCAGACATGGCCGTGCATGGCAGTACTCTTGAAGGTCTCAAGAGCGGTCTCGATCTCCTGGACGTCCTCGACAGACAGTCGCAAAGTGTACGAGTCCTGATCCTTGAAGTCCGCTCCTGACCAGACCAGCGGCCCCGTCAGAATGTCGGGAAGCTCTGGAGGAGGCACGTCTCGGGCCATGTCGACAGCAGTGTTGTCGTGCGTCCCCCCTTGGGCCTGGAAGTGTGGCATTGTTTCGTTGTCGTGTTGTAGTTGGTTTTCAGAGTTGCGTGGGCCGTTGCTGGAAATTACAGACAGTCTCGAGGACAGGTTGGCGGTTTAGCCTCGCGGGAGATTCTACAAGACGGACAGAAGGAGCAAAAGCTGCGCTCGTAGCACTGGGTGAGGCCGTCTTTATTTCTCTTCCACAAAGTAGAGTGGGCCGTTGATCTCCATCGTAGTCTGGACGTCTATGCAACCAACGTCTCAAGCAGCGGGCCGCATATGCCGTCCTCCCTCTTCTGATTGCTACGAGACTATTCAGATGGATGCGGCCTTGCAGGGACCGCTGTAATTCGACGTCGGTCCCCATCGCTGGCGTGATATCGTGATATCGTGATTCGAGGACGCAAACGCAACGACGCACGGCCTCCACGTCCACCGAATGAGAATGATAGCCGGCGGAGCAACATGAGACGGCTATTGGGCCCGGGGCTGCTTCTATGAGTCAAGGGGTTTGGCGAGGTGGAAGCCGTTGTCCAGGGGCGAGCTATCCAGCACAGGTGTTGAGTGACTGGATCGATGAATCAAGCGATGCGCCTGAACTTGAGGGTTTGTTGTGGTACGATCCAATCACGGAGGACGCTGCCGAGGGCACACGGGTGGCGAGATGCACATTGACCTGTCTTGTCATACTGATGAGGTAGGGAAGGAGGAAGACGGCGGCAGAATCCATGGGGAGCACGACAAGCGAATTGGGTTACTTTGGCAGCTTCCCACCACCAGCGAAGCACCAGCCGGAAGTCCCGCGAGGCCCCGGAGAGGAGCCTGTCTGGGGAGTGCCTGGGGAGTGGCCATCCGGGCTCCGTTGCACCCTCCTCCTCCAGTGCGGTTCTGGATCCGACAAGCGACAGATGTAGGGGAGAGTGGGGGCTCTCGGTGGCGAGGCGATGGCGAGGTGATGGCGACATGATGGGTGCCCTTGGGCAACGGGGCGAGCTCGGGGCACGACGTGGAGCCTGTGGGCCGAGCCCCCGGCCTGGCGTGGGGGATCGGGGATTGGTCGGAGCGAGGGGGGAGGTGGTGATTGGCAGCTTATTTGCCGCCGCGACGACGAGCCGTCCCGCCTCGCTTCCGGCCGCAGGGATCAAAGTAGCGGTCGCTGCTGCCACTAGGGCGCGCACTGGGCACCGCCCGCTGGGCGCCGCTTGGCCGGCAGTTGAGGCCGTTGGCCATCCATCCCGTCGACAGACTGCACACCGCGCTGCCTGCCACCCACGCCTGCTGCCCGCCCGACGACGGCGTCGACCTGTCAATACGACATGGCTCCACGGCCGGGCCCCCCGCCGCTGCAGCGGCACACACAGGCGAGCGGGCCTGGGTCCGCGGGGCGCCGCCCGCGCACGGCCTCGGCCAGCGGCATTGCACTGCGTCGACGAGCGCGCCCTGCCGGCCGGGCAATGCCAGCAGCCAGCGGGCCAGGACGGGCATTGCAATTTCGACCGGTGAGACGGCTCTGCCAGCATGCGTGATTGGGCCCTCGCCCGGAGGCCGCCCTCGCGCGGGCGCCTCGAGCACGAGCGGGCCGCGATCGCTAATGCTCCGCAGCAGGGGTCTCAGGCCGCGTCCTCGCGCCCGCAGCGCCCAACCGCCGCGGATGGACGCCCGACGGGATGCTCGATCGCGCGCTGCATGTGCTTGTGCCAGGCCGTACCGCTACCGCCGGCGCAGCGCGGGCCGTGGCAGCAGCGGGCGAGCGGTGCCGTGGTGCGTGGTGCGTGGTGCGTGGTGCGTGGTGCGTGGTGCGTGGTGCGTGGCGCGCGGCCCCAGCAGAGCCGCAGCCCGAGTCTCGCCGGCGCCGCCACGCCCCGACGACCCCTGCTTCCAGCCACCGTCAGGCCGTCAGCCGACGCGCCGCGTACCGACACATGGTACCCGTCTGGTACTCGGCGCTGACTGTTGTTTGACAAAGGCTTGCCTGTACAGAGTTTACGCTCAAAGCCCATGTCTGCCGCCCGTCGACGGCCGCCTCCATCTCGATTCCATCCCCTCTTTCCTCCCTGCCCTCTCTCCCTCTCCTCTCTCTCCCTCTCCGCCGCGGACCCTGACCCTTACCATTCATGCCTTGCCTTACATACAGACTACTACATGCCCCGTTCCGAGTACATCGTATCACAAGTCTGTCGTACAACGTCATATCCCCCCTTGTCTGCCACGCCGCACCCACCCTCCGGGGCCCCGTCGTCGTTTGCATCACAGCACCGCGCAGCTCATAACTGCGCAGTCGTCCTCGACTGTGTGACGCATCACTCCGTCAGCCAGCCCCTCGCCTAGGGACGTGACGGTGACGCCGTGTCCCCAGCCGGGTCCCAACGGCACGGCGCAGCAGCCATGGAGACAATGGCCGACCGGCCAGGCCCTCCGGTAAGCCAAGCTTCGGCATTCTCTCTGTCTGATCGTCCCATTGTCGTTTCCCTCGGCCGTCCTGTGCCCGTCAGCTCCCAAGCTCCCACGTCGCCGCTCGATCGAATGCTACCAGACACGCCCCCTCCACCACCGCCCGCTGCATGCCGATAGCAGTGCTATTATACTCGTACGAGTACTCGTAGCTGCAGGGCCCTTCTCCGTACCGGCGAGTACGAGTACGAGTACTCCGTGCGTACTTCGTACCTCGCCCCCGTCTCGCCGTGGGAGTTGGCGGCGGACCATGGGGGGCACAGGCACGGACAAGGAGAGGGTAGGTGACATGACGGCGCACCAGACGCACGAGCAGCCATTGCCCTTCCCTCGTTGCGTCGACGTCCGTCGGGCCTGGGGTCGGTTCTTCGACCGGCAAAGCCTTAGGTCGCGCGTCGTCTCACCACTTGGGCTTTCTGATCCATCTCTTCTAGGACCGCCATCGACCAAAGCGCCAGCGGGCCGCGAGCAATCAGCCCTCGCGGGCCTCTGCCCATGCGCGTACCGGCTCGGACGCCTCCGGTTTTGTCCACGACGTCAGCGTCCAGCTCCAGCAAGCCCAGGCGCGCATCGGAGCTCACTTCTCCTTGCCCGTCGCCCCCGGCACACGTGTGGCCGAGACGGCTGGGTCTGGACCAACCGCCGTCGAGCCCCCGTGCAACGCAAGCCTGCAAAGCTTCCAAACCCATCGCGATACTCGGCTCCATCAGAGTACGAGTACGAGTACTCTGGCCCAGGCAAGTCATCATCACAGTATGCAGCCCGTCCAGCCCTGTATGCCGTACCCTGTCGTCGCCCAGTCCTCAGGCCATGACGGCCCCCATGTCATGCCGATCGCCGGCCACCGTCTGGATCCAGGTGAGAACGGCTTCCCCACGACGACCCTCTTGGAGTCTCACAGCAGCGCGGTCGGAGTACAATTATATGACCCATCCTTCCAGCATCACATTCCTTTGCCTGCGTCCGGTCGGTTCAGGGAAGCCGGCACTCATCATCGTCAACTTCCTCCTCCCAGCTCTCCTCCTCCCCTTGGCCCGCCTCAGGCTGCCGCCCCGTACACTGTCCCGAGTGCGCCATCGGTGTACTACGGAGACCTGCTGCCCCAGATCGCGGGCCCAGGACATGATACGAGCATCAACAGTGGCACAGCAGCTTCGACGGGCGCTTGTGCCACGGATTGCGCCCAAGTGACGCATTTAAATCCGGCGGATCATCTTCCTGCCTCGAGCCAGGGATCCGGTGCCGGAGAGCATTCACTGCATTTTCAGCCCCAAACAGCCTTGCCGCCCACGTCCTACGCAAACCAGGCGCTCATCTCTCACTCTCTAGCTTCCCCCGTCCAGAACGGGTTTCCAAGTGACGCTGGGCAGCAAATCACAGAGTTTGAGCATCCGTCAGAGGCCCTGGGTCGGTTCGGAACCTATCAGTTCGGCTTCGAGCCACCTTCTCAGCCTCAACCCACCATGGGCGGCGGCGATACCTATCCGCTTCACCAGCAGCTCGGAAGTGATGGCTCCGCGCTGCTAGTACCTGAACAGCCCCGTCTGCCTCAGCTCGCCGGCCAGGGCAACGCGGTGCATGAGAATATGCCATCGGGGCATGACGTGTGCGGTCCCCAAGTGCCAACATATCCCGTGCCATACCCGGCGGCTCCGGGCCAGGGCGCATTTGGGCAGAATGGCTGGGTTAAGCAGGACCCGCCAGAGAACCTTGAAGACCTACACAGCCTCCACTATGGTTTGGCCAACCCCGAGCCGGCTTCCAACGCGAACCCCGGCTCAGTCCTGGAACTCGATGGCACGGCGCGCAGGACAAAGAAGCGTTCAGCTTTTGATGAAGCCAAGCGGAAAGAGACGGCCGATACTCGATCGAGGAAGGCGTGCTTGCGATGCAGAATCCAGAAAGGCCGTGTAAGTGTACCCGTGTTGAGCGATGCCTCGACTATGACATGTTCGTTGACTTTCCAAGTGCGAGGCCGACCCTCGCGATGCAGACGCGGAGTGTTTGAAGTGCCAGAACTACTCCAAGGACTCCAAAAAGACCATCCACCACATCCCATGCTACAGGAACAAGCTGACGGACACGGTCCTCTTCCGCAGAGGGGGACTCAAGCTGACGACGCGCTGGGAGGGCACGGCGATGAAGGACGTGGGAGACCGGGTTGACCCCGACGATATCCGCACAATACACTTCACTCTGGGGGTCTGCGACAAGCCACTGGTAATCGACGTCGTGCGCTTCAACGCCCGGCCCGGCGACGTGACGGCACGCTACTGGACCGTCAGGGAAGGCATCCACGGGGATGAAGTGCGCAAGAAAAAGGAGCTGGAGCCGTACTGTCTCGCCAACATCTGGACCACCGGGAACTACTTTGAGAAGTACATCATTGACAATGCCATCCCGTCCATACTGAAGCAGAGCGTGCCGTCGGCGAAACGGCGCGGCCTGCCGCTGGCTGCTCCGGACATCATACAGCGAACCTACACGATGGCGGTTGAACACTACTTGAGTCTCGAGGTACGTCTAATGATACCGACGGCGAGTCGTCTGGTCAATGCGGTTCCCGAAGCTAACCAGTACCACGGGATGAGGTGGAGGGCCCGGACTGCAGGAAGCCGAACCCGGAGAAGGCGCTTCTCGGCAATCTCTTCGTCCTTTGGTTCGCCAGCCGTCAGTCGTACCTCGTGGCTTGCCGCCGCCAGCACCTTGAAGCTGACCAATGCGCATTGCAGGGCATACAACCGGAAGCGCATACATCTGCGGCGAAGAAAAGCTCGGCATGAGGCCCGAAACCAAGGACGACACGTACCCGCTGTTCGGCAAGGTCTCCCTCCCGCGCATGATCCTCGCCCAGTTCGACAGCATCAACTCCACCAAGCTGCTCGGCAAGTACGCCCAACGGGTCCTCATGGGCCTCGAGGTCTACATGACCAGCAGCCAGTCGCGCTGGTGGTGGACCATTTACCTCTGCGTCTTCATCCTCCTGCGGGAAGCGAGCTTCATCAGCGCCGACCGATACCGCCACGCGAGGAACAACCACGGTGCAAAGGTACGGCGTGTAACCGCGTTTCCACCCACCCACCCACCCACTCACTGAGCCCGCGTTGAGCGGCTGACACGGCTGATGACGGGCGCAGCTTCGCTACTCGATCCCCAAGTTCGTCGAGGAGCTCCAGGCCGGCTGCAACAACGTCCTCATGCACTGGCACTACTACAACCGGGGGCCTTGGCCCAACCCCCGCGAGCCTTTGGGCCGGCACAAGCATTTCATGGGCGAGCTGTCCTCGGAGCAGCACAAGCTCGTCATGGACACCCTGGTACACCCGATCGTGAGCGGGCAGCTCTCGGTGTGAAGGAGTGCAGGGAAAACAACGGCCAGGCGAAGCGCGTGGATGACCAGCTTCCCGGGGACAGCTCCGACACTCCCTACGACGGATGCCAGGCACAGCTCGACTGGGACCACCCTTTGTACTGGGTCTCTCAGATCTTCGAGGAGCTGTGGCGCCCCCACCGCACGTACGAGCGCGAGTACGAGTCGTAGCTTTCCTCCTACGCTCCTTAGGCCGACCACCCTGCTGCAGTGTGTGCAGCTACTTGTCTTACTTTCCTTTGCTTTTCATTTACTGTTAGGGACCAGGAGTGAGTGTTTTTGCCCCTCCCTTCACCTGCTTTGCCACTCGTTGCCAAAGAATGAGGGTTGCCTTGATATCCCACTTCTCGCAAGACGCGATATCGACGGACCGGCGTCACATGTGAGCAACAGGATGCCCAGGAATCGCCATTTGCTAAAGACAAGCTGGACGTGCGACGAGGACCGGCGCGTTGGATGCGTGAAGCAAAGGGATCCCCGGAGGCCTTGATGAGAAGGATGCAGGCTTGGCAAGTGTCCTGCCACGGGGTGGGCGCTGGATATCGATGAGATCTGATGATGACTAGACATGACGGACATGACGTGGAGGCAGTCTATGCCTGGAAAGGGAATACAACAAGTGTGCTGACGAGGCATTCCGTGAAATGGGTGTGTTAAACTACCTAGTGAAATCACTGTGCCGACGCCTACCTCAGATCCCTCGCCCTCGCGCCGCCGCTTCATATCGTGTTCTCGCCGACCTTGGGAAGCGCCAACATGTACTTTACGGGCATGCAACCAAGGTACGTTGCCCTCGGCTGTTTCCAACCCGCCAGGCGTCCAACCTTGCCGACTTGCAAGTCGACCTGCCTTGCCTCGCCTCCGACAACTTGCCCAGCACCCCCAAGCATCTACCAGCAGATCCCGCTCGAGGCAACGCCACCAGCACTGTCATCCTCCGGAACGTCAGTACCGCCACGGAGCCTGGTCCGCCGCGGATGCGCAGAAGCACATGCCCACTCGTCCTCCGGCCACGCCTCGTCCGCCGTGATGCTCTCGACCAAGGGGCTCCCGTAGCCGCGGCTCTTCATCACAAAAGTCAGGTCGCCCTCGGACCTCTCCACGTCCTAGCGGGATCGGTGGCACCTGAGCGACCTCTTGACGTCGTGCATGCTCTGGCTGAAGCCCCGGCGGTGCTTGTGCGCTTCTTCGATGTCCCTCTGGAGCCGGAGCAGGTGGGAGCCTGAGATGGGGCGGGCATCTCCGGGAACCTCGTGTGGCGGGTCAGGGCTGGAGTGAGTGTCAGGAGCGGGATGGGGCACGGCGCAGCTTGACTCGAGGCCCGGTTCGTCGCAGTGGTCCAGGTACTGCTCCAGCTTGCCTGGGAATGTCTGGTCCCACGGCGCGAGGAGGACGTGATTCTCGCGTAACTTGCCGTCCACGGGGTCGTCTGCGGTGGCTCCCTGATCTGCGCACATAGAACAGTCACTGCGCTGCGACTGGGCGAGCTCTGGAGCCCCGTACTCATGTTGAAAGGCCTCGCTGCCGAAGAAGACGTAGTCGCCCGTCGCGTCAAAAGACTCACCAGAGGCCTCACCGCTCTCGTCGTCGTATGCGTAGGCAAGACAGCCAAACGAATCCGGCACATCAGGCACCCGGTTCGCAGGCTCAAGCCAGGTGCCTTGTATCGTAAAGGCCTCCTCCTGCAGATCAGGCTGGTCGCAGTCGCACGCCAGCTCCTGGCTCTCATCCCGAGTCGGCCCTGCAAGTCCATCTCGCGGAGGACTCCCGCGCTCCCCGGACGGGCCATCCTCCGCCGAGGCGTCCCCCAGTCCATCGAGCTCCGTAGCCGACGCACACGGGAGCGGTATCTCGGCCGCAAAGGCAGCAACGGACTGCGGAGAGGCGTGCTGCATGGCCCTGCGGCGCACGCCGTGAAGGCGGTCGATTATGCTTTCCACCTTGCCGAGGAAGAGCCAACGGCCGTTGTGCGAAATCTTGGCCGTGTCGGTGACCTTTGCTCCCCACCGCATGGCGAATGTCGGGCCAGCCGTGCTGCGTGTCGGCCAACGGGCGTAAGGCGAACAGGGCATTCGATGAGGCCGTGAAAGTCGGCACACCAGCGCCCCGTGACGGGAGAGGACGAAGAAGCGACGGCGGTCTAATACTCGGCAGCGGCGAGACGAACTGGATTGGCCATCTCTGCACGTCGTCGACCGGGGAGCTATTCAAGCACGCAGCCCGAGCAGCTCGACAACGCGACAATGGAAGCCAGGCGATTGTCCGCACCGCCCCTCGTTTGTCGTATCGACGCCGCGGCGAGAGAAGCAGTCACTGCTGCAAACAAACGCGCGTGGTGTTGCTGGACGAGCGCGCGTGCCTTGAGCCCCCGACTGTCGTCCTGTCATGCCGCATCGGGCCCGTTTGCGACCGCAAATTCACTCGAGGAAAGATGACTCCTCTTCGGCGCCTTCCACTCGGTTCGAGCAGCGAGCCTGCGAGGCAATCCGGGAAAGCAGTCCTAGTTTCCAGCTCGTTGGTGGCCGGACGCAACCGAGATGCGCCAGACAACCCGCAAGGGCCCGGGCCTTTTACCACAACAAGGCACACGAGGTAGGCAAGGCAGCGTTCATGGCCATCGACTTCATTGCCTGTAGCTATCCATAATCCTGATTGCCCACCACTCTCGTATGGTTGCCCAGTGTTGCCGCCTTCTACCGTTTGCCCACCACCCACCCACGCGAGGCCCAAGAACCGCCGTTCACCGCACCACGCATACCGCACAGTGCTTAACTTTCTTGAATCCTCGCCTGTCGAATCGTCATCGGCGCCTACACCGCCGGTACCATGCCCGCCTCCGGCTCCTCCTCTTGCCTTGCCCAACGGCTGGTCTCGCCTCGTGCGCCTAGCCGCCCGACTCTCGCCTCAGAAACATCTCAATCACGATCCGCTCCTTGTCCTTCATCGCCCTGTCCTTGTCGTTTGCGCGAAACGCCAACGGCCCCAGTATCTCCGCATACCTCCTCTCCCTGCCCCGGCGCTTCTTGGTGCCGTCGTCGTCGCCCCGCCGGAAGCTGAGTCGCCGTAAGCCGGGGAGCCGTGATGGCGCTTCCGCCGCGGCCGGGCTGAGCTCTGCTGCGACCCGCGAAACCGTCGACGTCAGGAACACAAAGGCAATGCTGTGGTTCGGGGCCGACGAGAGGATGTCGAGGACCTGGTTCTTGGCGTCGGGCCAAGCTGTCGTGGGCAAGGCCGTCAGGCCTGGGAGAGAAGTGCACAGCTTCGCCCACAGGTGTGCCGGCACGAGACCGTCGGTGAGGGAGGCCAGAAAGAGCAGTAGGACGGCTGACAGGAGCTCGAGCTTGTGACAAGACGAGAGTTCAACGGGTAGGGCCTCGAATATGGACGAGTCCGTATCCAACGCAGCGACAATCTCCGCCTTTGTCGAGTTTTGCTCCAGCAGCCCGGCCGCCCATGTGGCGGCGTCAAGGGGCCATCCGGCATCACGCGGCAGCTCCATGTCCTCCAGCATGGCCTCGTCGGCGACGCATCGTTCGGCCAGCGACTGAATGGCTTCTGTTAGCTTGAACAGCTCCTTGGGAGCCGAGCAGTGGACATCCGAGGTGTAGGGGATTGAGCCCTTGATGCCCTTGTCTCGCACGAATTTCCTGATGCCCCCATCGGGCACGCGGATGAGTTCGTCGATGGAGCGGCCAAAGCAAGTCGGCAGCCAGGTGCCTCGCAAGGGGATGAAGTGATCGCGGCCATCTTCGACCCGCAGCACCAGGACGTCCTCGATCGTGGCCTGGCCGTCATTGAGCGCTCGGAGGTGGAACACGGCAGAAACCTGGGCTTCGATGTGCGCGAGGACCGTTTCTCCCGGTTCAAGGGTCACAGTTCCGCCCAGATGCTCCGTCGCGTCTCCGTCCGGTCGGATAAAGGAGGTTGTCAACCACGGCGGGACGGCGGGATCGTCCTCCGTGGTTGGCTTCTCTACAAACGCGAAGCTTGCGGACACGCTGCCGGTGTTTGCAATCGTCGCGACCGACGACTTCCTCTCCAGAAACCCAATCTCGCCCAAGTCGACCGCACCCTCATTGAGGCCCTTGCCGCCTTCGACGACGACTGTGATCCCCGGCCGGCCCTCGTTTTCCGCTCTGTCAAGTTCGCGCGCAACCTCGGCGTGAACCTTGGCCTTCAGCTCTGGAACTACGGCATCGTAGTCTAGGGTGAAGACGGACACAATCGGCTTGTGATCGGAAGACATGATGCGTTGATGGGACGTGTAAATGTCCTGGCTAATATGGTCCAAGAAGCCGTCCTTTGTCAGGACGTCGTCGGGTGCGTGGTCGTCTGTCGCCTCATCGTACTCATCGTAATCCACACCGGGGCTTCCCTTGGGTTGTTCCTCGCCGTCAGTCTCCGGGTCATAGCTGAATAGAACATCGTCGTCTTGGTCGATACCCCTGGATTTCATTTCCTCATCTTTCTGCTTGGCCGCCTTCTCCTCTTCGACGCGTTTGTCATGGGCTTGCTTGTCCTTGCGCGTCCGGTACAGAATGCGGTCGCACCAGCTCGGGGAGCGCTGCTTCTCGCTCGAGTCGAACAGGCCAACGGTGCCGATATCGTACTTGTACGATGGGAGGAACGTGATGGGGCCTTCCCTCCAACCATCATAGAAGGCTTTACGCTGCGCAATAACCCTCCTCAGCTGGTCATGGGGTAGGAGAGAATCCAGCGTCGCCTGGAGCGATGTTGGGTCTTGGCCAGGGTCCGGGAAATCGTCCGGATCAGGGAGAGACGTCTCCGAGTCAAAGCTCTGTTCTCGAGAATGCACCGAAGGAAGCGGCGTGGCCTCGTCGTCGCTCTCCGAGTTCCGCATGACGATGACGCCGTCCCCTTCCAACGGCGCCGGGGGTTTATCGCTGGCCAAGTCATATTCCCCTCGCGTGTGCAAGGTCAACAATCTCCTGATGTCATCTCCCGGCAGGCCGTCAAGGCGAAAGTTGAGATCCCCGAACCAGAACGCAAAGTCTTCGTCCCCAATCTTGTCGCCGTCGTCCTCGGTCACACCAGCATGCACCACGGGATCGAACTGCGTCTTGGACAAAATCTGTCCCACATCCCAACACCGCCGGTCAAGGTAGCTGGAGCCCGCGCCGCTAGCGAGATGGCAATTGACAAAGACCACCCGAGTTGTCTCACCAAGGACCAACCTTGTGGTGACAGCACCCTTGTTTCCAAAATACCCCAAGAGCCCTGTCCCGACCGGCTTTGTGCTGATGTTGCTGATGGTCGGCGCAACGTCCGGGGATGCATACACGAGAAGCAGGAGACCGGCCATCTGCTCGGCTGCCATGAGTTGGTACTCCGGAGGCATGGCGGCTTCCAGGGCGGCTTGCCACTTCTCCATGGGGGCGTTGTCTGCGTACACGGCTCGATTCATGTACTCCTTTGTCACGTTGAGGTCCACCACCTCTTGCAGCCCCAGGACGTAGAGGCCTACATCGCCTCCGCCGACAAGGCGCACCGAGTCAGAGTCTCCATCAGTCAGTCGTGGCTTTCTGTGCTCGACGGCGGGATTGTGCGAGAGATCCAGAGCGGCGAAGCTCCTGTCGACCCCTCGGCCGCCGACAAACCAACTCGCCAGGTCCTTATCCGTCCCCGGGCATGCGGCCACATTCCAAGTGCCAATCTTGACTCGTATCTTGTGCGGGCTCACGTATTCGGCTCGTCTAGCGAGGACGGCTCTCGCGAGCGACAGCGGAGTCGTCGACAGATCTACCGGCTCGGAGCCGACGGAGTGCATCGACGGCGGGCTCGATGGAGTCGTCATTTTGTGGTATGAAGACACTGATGAGCAATGGGCGCGGCGCTGCTAGCCTTCTATGTCGTGGGTGTTCTTGTCTCTGGCCTTCTAGACCATGGTGTAATAGGCCGAAGGTGGCCGGGGCTTGCTTGAGCGGGGCGCGCGCAAATATAGTAGACACACAATTAACACATAAAGAATGCTTTCACGTCGCAACCGTGGCGTGATTGATGTCGGCCACACAGAGCGTACAACGCCAGCCGGATGTTGAACGTGAAGCTGGGTAGAAGCTCTGGAGGCGGTGATATGGTGAAGATCCGGAGGGGAGGAACGCACAGCGTCATAGTCCGTGGGAATGCGCGTTATCGATAAGCGATGTGTGGTAAAGCCACGATGGATCGGAACAACAGCGTCCCATCGCATCCCATCATCTATACTAGTCGCAAGCAAGCCAGAAAGGGCAGCGTCTTCACTTACACCTCTTTGTCAACTGTCGGTGGACAGGCGACTGCAAGGCTGTCACCCCTTCACCCAAGCAGCCAACACAAGGCGAACACAAACACTCCCTTGACCCGGCAACCGTCCACCACAGCCATGAGTCGAGCAACACCGCGCAAGGCGCGTCACAACCGCCAGCCTTCAAACCTCATCCCAGCCGTCTCCGACTACGAGTCCGATGCCGCCGCCATGCAGGCATCCTACGCTCCCCCGCCACCTCGCACCAACACCGAGCTCAACCTCTCTGTCCTGCAGCGCTACCTCCCCTCCATCCAGAGCATCCTCAGCATCGCCGCCAACGCCGTCATATACATCTTCGACAGCGCCACCGAGAGCTGGGACAAGTCCGGCATCGAGGGCACCCTGTTCGTCTGCGCGCAGAGCCCGCTGCCCGAGGATGTCGGCCACCGGCCGCGCGCGTGCGTCTTCGTCCTCAGCCGCCGGGGACTGGACAACCTGGTCGTCGACCTGGCGAGAGTGAGCCACGCTGAGATCATGGGCGAACTGGTCATACTCCGCGTCGAAAACAACTGGGATGAGGGCGATAAGGTGCTCGGCGTCTGGATACACAACGACAAGGATGAGACGAGGGAGATCAACGCGGCCATGATCCAGGAGAGCTGGAAGGCTGTTCGGTCAGTGGGCATGGCGGAAGACCAGGGCCCGGAAGCCGGGCCGGCCATGCAGGCCATCGGCAGGAGGCTATCGCTGAGCGACTTGTTCAGGCAACAAAACGGCCCCGGCACTGGACAATGATCCCAAAGCTTTGAGGCCACGATTTACGAGCACCTCACGATTTTACGAACTTGGCTGCGCCGACACCGAGATATCGCACCGTACACCCCATGCCAGAAAGAAGCAATATTGATCGTCATGGATCAGCTTCCTCGGAACTGCCGCCCCTTGGCGTGTAGGATTAGCGACGTGTTCATCGAAAAGAAATTGTTGCAGCGGTCACGCCGTCGCTCAGCCGCAAGCGATCAGCTGGAGCCGGGAGACTTGAAGCAAAGGACCGTTGCTAGTATATCCATAGACTTGTGGGCAAGAAGACATGTCTACAAAAAATTTCAGCGGCGTCCTGCCCATACGCCATTCCACGCATCTCGACGTAACCCGTTAGCCCGTTAATGGATTCGGTTCTCCATACCTTTACACTGTACCGCTGATGCTCAGCTCTCGAATTTCTTGCAGGACCTGCTCCACTCTGGCATCTAGTTGCCCCTCGGCGTACTGGTCTCTGGTATCCGCATCCAAGTACTGCTGCACCTGCGCCATACGTGAGTACGCCTCGGCGCAAAAGCGCAGCTGAATCTTGACAAGCGCCTCGAACGTTGGATCTAGGTAGGGCACGCGAAGGTCAATCAGCTGCGGCAGCTCCGAGTGCAGCTGCTCGTTGAGCTGCTCGTACGCTGCCTTGGCCATCTCCAGCTCCTTCTCGGTGCGCGGCAGCTTGGTGGCGTCCTTGTCGGGCTTGTCGACGAGGCGCTTGACCCTGGCGCGCAGGGCGTCGTAGTCAAGGAGCTTGTGCGAGCGCTTCTTGATGCACTCGTTGACGTCGGGGAAGTAGGCACAGAAGCGTGCGATGGGGTCGAGGACTGTTGTGCGGTAGGGGCCGTCGAGGGCCTTGATCGTTTCGGCATCGAGGTCTTCGACTGCTTGCTTGTAGCTTCTGCTGACGCCGTCCTTTGCGCCCGAGTCTCCGTAGAAGGCGTCTATCGTTTCGGCTATCCTCATTTGCGACGCGGTCATTGCTGGGCATGGTGGTTAGCGGCGTCCAAAGATCGGCTCATCTTGTCAATGCTCACCTCTAAGCGAATCGAGATATCCCTTTGCCTCCTTTTGCAATCGTAAAGATGCCGCCTCCATGGTTCGGAATCGTCTGGCGAAGAGTCAGAGCCATTGTCGAATGTATCCAGAGCTCTCTCACCTCTCCTCAACTTCATAATCGCGATCATTTGTCTTCTCCACGTGCCCTGGAAGTCGTCGTAAGCATCAATAACCGCGTACGGACACTCCGACCGATACATACCCGTCTTCATCATCACCTGCGTCGTCGCGCGGTTCACGTTCTTCTTGAACCCTGCTCCATGTCAGCCCCCCTCATCTCGTTGCGGGGAGAACCGCGATTGCACGTACCCGCCCACGACATCTTGGCTGTCTTCGCCTCTCGGCAATCGGCTCGGAATCAATTATTGGTGTTAGGCGGTCGAAGCCACCTGTCTTCGCTCTGTGTAGACGTGAGGGTTGGGTTTGCTTGCGCAGTGCAGGTCGAGGTGGTGTTGAAGAGAGTGACGACCGAACAGTCGAGCTGCGCAGCCACGATGTTGCCCAATCGGCGCATCTACGTCAGCAATAGAGTATTGCCATAGCTGAGGCGCAGTCGCAGGTCTCCGCCACACCAGTCTCACGTGACCCCGTGTCAGGGCTTGCAAGATGGGGCTGCTCCTTCACGTCCCAAGATTCAGTTTTGTCGCATCCGCGCGCCAACATGTTCAACCCCCGTTTCCTAGTCGCCAGCCTAGGAAATCCCCTTCCGAAATATGAGAGTCTACATTCCGCAGGCCATTTCGCCCTCAATGGCCTCGCAAAAGCCCTCCGCCAACCTTCTTTCCGCGAGATGACGCTAGGGAACCAGAGCTGTCTCGTGTCCCAGGGACCCAAGTATACCCTGGTGCAGTCGCCGACCCTAATGAACGTTTCCGGACGCTTTGTCGCGCGCGTGTGGCAGGAGATGGTCAAGCAGAGCGACCCGGCATCACTGAGCCTCGTCATCGTCCACGACGAGCTGGAGAAGGATCTCGGCGTGGTGAGACTCACGCCGTGGGACCGCAGTCCTCGGGGCCATAACGGCATCAAGAGCGTCAAGAAATCTCTATCGCAGGAGAAATACCCGCTCTCCCCCTTTGTGCGCGTTGCCGTGGGCATTGGTCGGCCAGCAACAAGGGATGCTGCGGCGGTGAGCAAGTACGTTCTCGACAAGATTTCAGCCGAGCAGAGAAGGGTTTTGGAGGAAGTTGTCCCGTGGGATGTTGCTAAGAAGCTGGTCGAGCTGGAGGATGAGTGGAGGTCAGAAGTACAGACATGACGGCAACCTAGACTCGGGCCTTACCAGCTACACGTGGGCGGCACGAACAACACACCACCGGAGCGATCCTGTCATTTCCGACCCGGTCCTTGACCATGCCGTTGAGAGCGACCGTTGCGGCTCAGATGCTGGTCATCTACTCCGTACGTACGTCCGTACAGACTACGTTCTTCATGTTTGAGTTCATGCACTGCAACACAACCCGATGTCACAGACCCAATCTGCCACGCTGGGTGCCACAAGCTGTCTCATTCGGATCGCGGCTGCCCAGGACAGGAGAAGTGGAGTTGGCGAGCAGCCGACGGACATCAGCTCGTGGCCGCAAACGATATTATTATTATCCACCCACTCACATTCCCCAGAGTCCAGACTCCACAACCAACGACTTGGTCGCTCCCGGTCCTAGTCGGGTCAGCCACGAGAGATAAGGGCATGCACCAATCACACGACAGTCCATCCCGGTCACTATCTCTCGAGTCCCAACTGGAGGGTGCGAGGCCCAACGGGATGCCCTCGATATCAGCATGAGAGCGAGGCTTGATGATAACAGTCACCGGTAACGGGATAAGCTCAAATGGCTTTGCGTAAATCCCTGTCCCGGTTGTCGCACCATCAAATACTCCGCCATGCGTGATTTGCCCAGCTGAACACGTCCCGCGAGTCGCGTGCAACTCACCACGTCGCCAACTTGCGCCAGCTGATAGCCTTTCAATGGCTTGTTAGCCATGGCTTGTTGGAGACAATGCTTTTATCGGGAACTCCCGGCGAAACGAGGCGTTGAAGCAGGCTCCTGAGGTAGGGTTGTTGAAGGCGTCAAACATCGTCGGAAACAGCCACGCCGTCGATCCCATCTCCGATGCACAACGCCGTGTACGGACTGCTATTTCAGATGCACCTTCCAATCTGGAAGCAGCCCCCCAACTCGTCATCTGCGGGGATCATCATCACGCACTCACCTCAGTTGAAACCGTCTGGGGAAGCGTCGCCTTTATGACGAGCGGCTCGGGGCCCAGCAGCTGCAGCCAAAGCCCCGGCACGCTTCCCTGTCGGAAGCCCTTCGTTATCAGCGTCGTTGCTCGTCGAGGGGCTAGAGCCGAGGTGGCGCATTTATTGGCAGATAGGCGCATGTGCCGTCGCATAACATGTGCTGCTTGTACGAGTACTCACCTGGCAGCCTGCCGTGCCGCGCATTGGGACTGCGCGGGCTCGGAGGCCGACTTCGCCAGCTGGTGATCGTTAAGGCCCCTTGTTGCTCCGTCTCGCCGGTTATCTCGCTGGTCTCGTCCGCCTAACCGTGGCAGGAGAGAGATACGCTCACGCGGGCCGCTCCCTATGGCTACTATTCAGCTCTATTCCGTCTCGGCCGTTGCTGTCAGCTCAATGACAGGGAGGCTGGTTGGGATATATCTATCATGGTGCTGATCCCCCCCGATTACCACCCCCGTGTCTGACAACCCACTGCTTTGCCCTCTTGCCATCCGCACCATCGCACTCCCGTCAGTCTGGATCGCGGGAATCAAGGCAGGGCAGAATCTCTCCCAGCGCCATCACCATGCCGGCGGCATACAATGGCACGACCGGCACGGCCGACACCGGCTTCTCGTCCGGCGTCCACGACCTCAATGTCTTCTACGACGTGCGTACCACCGCATCTCATGACGAGCATCAGGCGGAGAATCTGACGCAGGCTGACTCTTCGTTTAGACTGGCCACCTGGCTTTCATCACCATCGCCGCCGCCCTGGTGATGCTCATGATCCCGGGCGTCGGTTTCTTCTACAGCGGCCTCGCGCGCCGCAAGTCGGCGCTGCAGCTCGTCCTCCTGTTGATGATGTCCACCGCCATCGTCAGCTTCCAGTGGTTCTTCTGGGGCTACTCGCTCACCTTTTCGCGCACCGGCAACGCCTTCTTCGGTGACTTGACCCAGTTTGGCCTCATGCAAACGCTTGGCGAGCCCAACGGGTCGCCCAACCTGCCCGACATCCTGTTCTGCCTGTACCAGGGCTTTTTCGCCGCCATTACGTGAGTGCCTGTCTTCGATACCCTGCGCCATGTTCAAGCTGCTGACTTGGAGACAGCCCTGGCCTGGCCATCGGCGCCGTCACCGACCGCGGCCGCATGCTCCCGGCCATCATCTTCATGTTCATCTGGGCCACCGTCGTCTATGACCCCATCGCCTACTGGACGTGGAATCCCAACGGCTGGCTCAACAAGCTCCCCACCTACGACTTCGCCGGCGGCGGCCCCGTCCACATGTCCTCAGGCGTCTGCGCCCTCGCTTACAGCATCATGCTCGGCAAGCGCACCGGCTACTCGAACAACGCCGGCCTTCCCTACCGTCCCCACAGCGTCACCAACGTCGTCATCGGCACCACCTTCCTCTGGTTCGGCTGGTTCGGCTTCAACGGCGGCTCCGCGCTCGCCATGAACCTCCGCGCCGTCATGGCCTGCATCGTCACCAACCTGGCCGCGTCGTGCGGCGGCATCACCTGGATCCTGCTCGACTACCGTCTCGAGAAGAAGTGGAGCACCATTGGCTTCTGCTCGGGCGCCGTCTCTGGCCTCGTGGCTATCACGCCCGCTTCTGGTTTCGTCACGCCCTGGGCCGCCGTCATCATCGGCGTCTGCGGTGCCGTCTGCTGCAATTTTGCCACCAAGCTCAAGTTCCTCATCGGCGTCGACGATGCGCTCGACATCTTTGCCGTTCACGGCATCGGGGGCATGGTCGGCAACATCCTGACCGGCGTCTTTGGAGCGTGAGTCCCCCAGCGTCCCGTCTTTCAGCTGAAGCTGGAGTTTTGATGCTAACCGCCGACCACAGTTCTTACATCGCCGGCCTCGACGGCAACACGTACGCCCCCATCGGCTGGATCGAGCACAACTGGGTCCAGGTCGGCTACCAGCTCGCCGGCGTCTGCGCCATCTACGGCTGGTCCTTTGTCCTCAGCTGCCTCATCCTCTTCCTCATGAACCTCGTCCCCGGCCTGTCCCTGCGCGTCTCCGCCGAGGACGAGGACGTGGGCATCGACGACTCCCAGCTCGGCGAGTTTGCCTACGACTACGTCGAGCTGACGCGCCACGTCTCCGACTCGGCGGGCCAGCCCTCCGACCGCATCATGTCGTCGAGTAGCTCCGCTGCCAACGAGAAGACGGTGCCCGAGACGACGGCCTGAGCCGGGTGATATGTGTTTGATAGAGCGGTAATGTGTTTGCTATTAGGGCTGCAGCAGCATGGTTATTTGATTCGTTGATACCACTACGTCTTCATGTTGGCATAGAGCAGCGTATGCACTCCTCAATGCAATTCACATCAGTGCCATGACAGAATTTTGCCCGCCCGCAGACAGGGCACGGGCCGAGGTTCAGTTCGGTTCCGTCCCTTCTGCCCAGTAGGGCCGATCTGCTTGTGGCGTTTAGTAATATCCGGGGACAGCTAGACATTGACCGAGTACAGAGTAGAATTGTCTAATAGACTTACGGCAAGCCATTAACCACCCAGTCACGAGCCAGCGAGCCAAGGGTCCGACGCATAGTTGGAACAAATTTCATCGTATTCCATGCAGTCGCCCATGCAAATGCTCTATCCTTCTGTGCGCGTACCGCTCATGTGCCCCTATCCGCCCCAGGCATGGCAGGCCTCAGTTCGGTCCCCGCCCTGCTCGCTCGCATGCTTTCCCGTATCACCCCCTTCCTTGTGCTTCCGTTAAGACCGCTCCTATGTGGTATACCCCAGTCGATCGTGACCGTCGTTGCACTCGTTGCCAAAAGGACAACAATCCACAAATAAATCAACAGAACTCCGCCTATGCTGTGATGTCGAGAGCCAATCTCGAGGTCTGAAAATGATCGCAACCGCCGTCCCTGATTAACAGTATCTCAACGGTCGCCTCCAGCGCAAGTGCCTGCGTGCCCCGGTTTGCGTGGCCGGCTAATCCCACACGACTATATGGCTAAATAAACGCTCAATCGAATGAGAGTCGCATCTCAAAGGGGATTCGCCCACCTCCCGTACGTGGAGAGAATCTATTCTCCAAGTGGATCCTGGTATGGCGGCTGCATCGGCGCGGTGCTTGCTTGAGACAGCGCCCCCCCATTTGCTGCGCTGGCTTGCTGAGAGGTACCCGAAGCTGGAGCCAAGGAGGCCATGCTCGCCTGCGCGTGGCCATGGGCACTAAGTGGCGGGGCTCCGCTCGCTGGTTCGTTGCTCATGAAGCTCGAAAAGGCCAACGGCCCCATGGGTCCAATCGGGGGGTACGCGTACTGCTGAGCCACGGGGTGTGCGTGACTGGAAGACGCGAACGGGTTTTGGCTCAGGCTGGGCGCTGGAGGCGGCACAGGGATGGCATGTGCATGCGGAACGGTTGATCCGTAGTTGGTGCCGGCGATTCCAGCAGGTGGCTGCTGGTTGTGAACCTGCACATCCAAGGCCATTTCGCTTCCATCCAAGCCCTCAAAGTCATTCTCCTCATCGGCCATTTCGTCGTCAAAGGCCTCGCCTTCTGTCGTTGGCAAGTTGCTCACCATGACCTGGGATCGACGAGCCGCGGTGCCACGAATGCGGCTGCCGCCCGCTCGGTAAGGCAGGCTCTCGCGCAGTTCTTCAAATCGGGGTGAAGTATTCAGAAAGTCGCGAAATTGGGAGACCATGCTGCCGGAGAAGACGCAAAAGACATCTCTCTGGTGCTGCGTAAACTCTGGGCAAATGCGTTAGTAGCCACCGTCAGGCCGATACGAGGTTGAAGGGATCGGAGACTCACCGGGAGGCGCTACTCTACAGTATGCTTGAAAATCGTCTCGCTGGAATGCGGCAACACCAGTCAAGCTCAAATGGGTGAGCCGTGGGCACGAGTTGAGCAGTCGCATGATACTCTTTGCACGCGTGAGCAAGGGGCCATCAGCAAGTCCAGGCAGGTCAACAAGGGGAACTGACCTTGAGGGTGAGGTTGACGCAGTAGCTCAGGTGAACACGCTCCAGGCTCGAGGCGTAGTACTCTCCGCCAACAAACACCCCGCTGGCGTCTCGACGTACGCGTGGACGATACGCCGCATCGGCGAGCGCAAAGACGGACTCATCAGTAATCGAGCCGCATTTCACAAGTCCAATTCTCTTCAACTTGGGAAGCAGAGCCAGTCGTTTCACCGACTCGTCGGTCAAATTCGTGCAGCACCCGAGGTCGATGTAGCGGATACGATTGCAGCTGTTGACCAGTTTCTTAACTCCCTCGTCCGTAATCTGTCCGCAGTGGCCGAGATGGACATAGTGCAGGTTTTTCCCGAGCTTGGCGATGGCATGGACGGCTGCGTCGGTAATGTTGCGGCACTTGGCAAGGACAAGATTGCGCAGGCGCGGCGCGGTATCGATGATCTTCTCCACGGCGGCATCCGTGAGCCTCGTGCAAGAAGTCAAGTCGAGGATTCTTAGGTGCTCGTAGGTTTGGCCATCGGGAAGGCTCAGGAAAGCGCTGTCGTCGATAAGGTCGCAGCTAGCGAGTCGCAGCTCACGCAGACAGTTGCCGTTGGAGAGTAGTGCAGTCACCGGTCCGTTGCCAATTTGGTAGCACTGGTGCAGATCGATTTCGAGAATGTTGGGGCAGTGATCGGCGAAGGCAAGAATGGCGTTGTCGCGAAGCTGGGCGCATTCATTCAGTTTCAGCTGGCGACGAGGACACCACGTTAGCATATCGTGTGAACGAAAGCACATGGGGATGCATTTGACAGATCGCATGCGCACTCACCCTCTTGATGTACTTGCAACTCTGCGCCAGCGCGGTCATGCTATCGTTGGAAATTCCATCGCATCCTGAGATGTTGAGCCCCTGCAGCCGCTTGCAGTGCTCTGCGATGGCGTTGATGGACTGCTCCGTGATGTTCTTGTCGTTGGAGATGTCGAGCGCGAGCAGCGACGCGCTGTTCTCAACCAGGGCAATCAAGCCAGAGTCGGTCAGGCCACGGCAGTTGGTCAGGGTCAAGCGCTCCACCCTGGAGCAGACGGCAAGGGGCAACACGCTGCCATCGTTGACCTTGTCGGCGAGCGCCGCCAGGTTGAGCCGCTTGATGAAGTCTCGGTAGCTGAAAAAGGGGCGCTCGAGTCCAAGGGTCTGGCAGATGCTGCTGTGGTTTCGCCAGTTGGTGCACGCGGGCCTGTGCCACAGCAGGTCGACGGCGTTTCTGGCCCAGCGTTTGGAGACGAGCATGCAGTGGTAGAGGTCGGGCGAGGCGCTCAGCTTGGAAAAGACGTTGATGAGAATCTCGTTGGGTAGGCGGTTGACTGGAGGCCAGCAGGTGTCGTCGACCTGCATGTCTTGGAAGTTGGGCACGCCGAGCGACGACTGGGAGTCGTTAGCGCCCAGGAAGAAGTCGGACTCCTCGTTATCGGCGGGAGCAGGAGACGTCGTGGACGAGGACGAGCGGGAGTCGTCCTGCTCGTCGCTCGCGTTGCCGGATCTCGTAGCCATGGCGTCGGGGGGGGGGCGACGGCCGGGAGCAGCACCAGCCTGACTGGCTCACCACTTCTCCGTGCTCGGACGCAATCTACTGACCGGGCGGGGCGACTAGGTATCCGATGACTGGGAGCTCAAGAGGTGGCCGAGCCCCGAGCGGCAGGGCAGTCTGGACGAGAGAGTCGAAGGTCGGCGCTCCGTGATGCGGCGGCAGGATCGAGGAGGCTGTCGGATCCTGTCGTCGGTCCTTTCGGCGCGGAGGAGCGCGGAAGAGGCTGCTGTCAGCCTGGATTCGGGCGGGTGCAGGATCAATCAAACAGCAAGGATGACGTCGGCAGGGCGTCGGGCGCAGGCTGGGCCAAAGGGGCCGTCGAGTCCCGCGGCGCTGCTGAGGTTGCGGCGGCTGCTGGACGCAGGGCAGAGGCGGCGGGGGCAGAGACGGATGATGATGGATGGATGGATGGATGGATGGGTGAGCGAGGGAGGCTTTTGTTGTTGCTCCCGTCGTTCTGTTGGCGGTTGGGCGGGTGGTGGTGATGAAAGTCAGCAGGGAGCCAAGCCGAGACGGGCGGAGACCAAGACGGGTGCGGGTGCGCGTGGGGCTCTTCACGGGACCCTCCAACCCCAGCCGTTTGACCACTGTCGGGCCTCTATCTTGTTAGCGCCTCGCAGCAGGCTCGCCGCCTGACGCCTAAGGTACGCCAGAGGCCGCCCTGAGCCTGAACCGCCACACCCAAGGGCGCTAAAACCCGGACGCGTGCGGATCATCAGGGTCCGACCGCCTAAGGAGCCACGTGACCTCCCTGAGACATCTCCTATTAATAATAATAGGTACGGTAGGTAGACGGCAAGCTCCTCGGGCTCGATTTATTCACGCGTTTGCAGCAGCTGGCACTTTTCTGAAGCCACCAATCTCTACCTACCAGGTAGGTACTTCGTAGGTATTTCGCCTCATCCTCACACTTCCCTCTCTCACTGCTTCTCCAGGAACACCACCTTGCTGTCAAAGTCTCCGTCGAAGCTGTACGAGATGCCCTTGTTCATGAGCGTCGCCCCTGAGATTGTCCGGTTGCCATCTACCTTGTAGCTGGCCTTTGCATCCAGCCCCTGCAGCCGCAGCGCCGGCCACAAGTTGTTGATGTTTGCCCGCAGCTGGAAATAGAAGAGGACCGCCTGCTTGCCGTCCTCGGAGACGAAGAGCGCTGCCGGCCAGTTGGACTCCTCCGGCAGGCTGAGGCGCCACATGTCGCCCTTGACGACGACGGGGTTGACCTTTTCCGCGAGCTTGATCAAGTCTGGGATCTTGGCCTTGTCCTCCGCCGGCATGTCCTCCGGGTTGAGCTCGAGGCCAAAGGATCCGCCCATCATGGCCACGTGTGCTCGGAACTCGATGGGCGTCACGCGCCCCGTCTGCCCGTTGGGCACCGCAGAAACGTGGGCACCCATTGCCGAGGGCGGGTAGGCCAACGAAGTGCCGAACTGGATGTAGACACGCTCCAGTCCGTCGGTATCGTCAGACGTCCAGACTTGGGGGAAATATTGTAAGATGCCAGGATCCAAGCGGCCGCCGCCAGAAGCGCATCCCTCCCAGAGGACGTCGGGGAATCGCTTCGTCAGCGTGTCAAAAACGTGGTACAACCCGAGCAGGTACTGGTGGTCGGTAAAGGGGCTTGGCGCTTCGTGGATGCCACGGTTGTTGTCCCACTTCACATAGCCAATATGTGAGCTGTTGAGGATGTTGGTCACGGAGTCGATGATGAACTCTTGTACCTCGGGCAGCCTGACGTCAAGCACCAGCTGATTCCGCGTCTCAGTGCGAGGGTACTTGCCAGCATGAAGAGCCCAATCGGGATGCTTCTCATACAAGCTAGAGACGGGGTTGACCATCTCCGGCTCAAACCACAGACCGAACTTCAGCTTGGAAGACGAAGACGAGTTCCCACTGCCGAGCTCGATGATTCTGTCGACCAAGGGCTTGAGGCCGTCAGGAAACCTCGCAGGGTTTGCCTCCCAGTCTCCCAAGCCAGCCCGGTCGTTGACACGGGGGTGCTTGACTCCAAACCAGCCGTCATCAAGCACAAAGAGCTTGACCCCGAGATTCGCCGACTCCTGGGCGAGCTTATAGATTGTGCTCGCGTTGTAGTCGAACCGGAGGCCTTCCCAGCTGTTGAGCAGAACTGGGCGTGGCTGCGTCGCGAACTTGCTCTTCATCAGGTGCTTCCTGAACAAACTGTGCAGCTTACGCGACATGCCACCAATCCCTGTATTGGAGAACACAGCAACGGCCTCTGGAGACAGGAGGGACTCTCCGGGGCCAAGTGGCCATGATAGCTGGGATGGGTTGAAGCCGATCATGGCGCGGGTCAGACCTTGCGAGCCCTTCTCGACCTCGGCGGGGAAGGAGCCGGTATACACGAGGGAGAAGCCCCATGCCTCGCCTTGTGACTCGGTCGACTCCGGCGTCACAAGTGAGAGGAACGGGTTATGAAGGTGAGAGGAGTAGCCAGTAGTGCTCCCGAACCTATTCCCAGTGGTCAGCCGGTGGGAATTGGCTCCTGGTTCTTTCACACTCACCCTTGGATGCCAGAATCGACCTTGCGACGGACCCGCATGCCCTCTCGGGCCCAGTCACCCTTCAGCTCCAACATATCATAATCACCGTAAGGTAGGTCAACGCTCAGACTGGCAAGCTTCTCAACGGTAATGTTTCCCTTGCCCATATTGGTAATGTTGACGCTGCGCACGACAGCGTCATACTCGGGGAAGATGGAGTACGACAAATCTGCAGCGACGGAGCTGTAGTTGTCGAACATGTGGACAATGAGGGTGGACACATCGCGGTCAGCGCCAAAGGTGGCGGGGAGGCCCTTGAGCGGCGGCTTGCCGCTGACGACACGGTGCGATTTGTACTGGAAGTCGCTGACCGTGTAGCCCTCGGACTGGCGAATCTGGACGGCCGGGGTCCGGAAGTCACCGCGGCCAAGATCTGGCAGCTCACGGCGCACGCGACCGATGAGGTCGACCCAACCATTGAGGGGGCCAATCTGGGCCTCGATGGTGTCGCCGTCGATGGGCGCACCGAAGTGGTCGGATATGAGGTCACCAGTGGTGTTGTCGACGTGGAAGCGGTATGAGACGTGGCCACCACTGAGGGCAAAGGAGGACCCGTCAACGACGATGGCTGCATAGATTGTCAGTCACGCACGCGCTCGGTTCGTGTATGGCTTTGAGACATACGCGTCTTGGAGGTTTCTACCTGTGCGTTGGCAACGCAGGTCAGGCTCGAGGCCAATGCTGCCGCGACAGCGAGCCGCCCGGGATTCCTCGACGCCAGCATGCTTTATGCGATTGATGGCAACGGCTGGTGCGTCGTCTTCCTTCTGCCTTGTGAAGCTGTCAAAGACACTGGAGGCCAAGGCTCTTTGGGGAAGGGGCTCGGGGTCCGTGAGCTCGCTCGCCTTTTATACCGGCCTCCCAACATCATGTTGGCCGTCATCGTCCCAGGCGAGCGACTTCGTCTCCGCACCGTCACCATGCCGATGCCGGCATCGGTCTTCACATACGCGAATGTCCTACTCTGCCGTAAACAAGCAGAATATCTAAGCACCAAGTCTAGCGGCGTCCGCCGGTAGCTCTAGCTCCGCCGGCAGTATTTGTCCACGGGGAGGGCAGCTTCGCCAGTGGTCGGTTGTAGCCTGATGCCATCAACCCTCATACTCGACCCGTCTCCAGAGTGTCAAGGGATGCCGATCATTGGCCCGGCTGTAAAAATGTGGGGAGCGCGAGACGGCACTGTTGGTCGGCAAGAGAAACTCGTGATTTCCAAGTTGCGTACAAGTATAGTGTTCTAGAACCCTACTGAGTCTGGTACTCCGTCGACTTGTTGACGTTGGTGGCTGGGTACCAACAATGCGGGCGGCTACGTCTGTCTTAGCTCTAGCAGATCTTGTCCAGTACGGGGCATTACTCGGGGCGCCAGGTTCAGATCAGGTACCTACTTCGTACCTAAGGTACCTACCTACCTAGGTACCTATGTACCCTGGCGTGCTCTGTACTCCGTACGTACCTTATGTAGCATTGTCACGCACCTTTCAATAGACCGTAGTCCGTACTGACAGAGGAATTGTGACCATATCCTGCTTATTCATTCGTCCACTGAGGCCGTCGAGCTAACGATGAAGTTAAACACATTTTTGTCTTTGGATTACTTCTAGGGAAAACTTCTCACAACTCGTGTACTTCGTAGTGTCGACTTGACGGACGTCTGTGACGGCCCAGGTGCAGGGTAGGTAGGCAGGTGAAGGTCGCGGTGGAGCGTTAATACAGATTACATAATGCACGTCTTGCATCGTACGTCACTTTTCCAATCCCACCAAGGTCGTCGTGGAATCGTGGTGGGCTCACCATCTCGACTTTGGACTCGAACCAGCCAGCCACCTCAAGGGCATCAATCGCTCTTACGGTGTCCTCACTACTTGCTGGTTGATACTCCCGCGAGCCCTGCCGACCGTGGCCACCACCATAGCGATGCTCCGACCCGCGGCGGCCGTCGCCCGCCCCGTCCTCCGGCCGTCGTGTCGAGGCACGGCTCCTCCCCGCGCCGCAGCCCGCCGAACGCTCTTCTCCCAGCGACAGTCGGCCCGCGCGACGCAAGACTTTGACCTCAACAAGCTCAACGCAAAGAGGCGCGACTACGAGCAGAACCGCACGGCCTTCCTCGCGGCCGGCGCCCTCGCGGGCATTGTCTCCTTCGTCTACACGGCCTGGAAGCTCAAGCAGGCCCTCGACGTCGAGCGCGAGAAGGAGAAGCTGGCGGTCAAGTGCGACGCGGCCACCCCGATCGAGACGTTCAGGACCGAGGCGGGTGAGAAGCGCAAGGTGGTGCTGCATGATGAGGAGGGCAGGGAGATTGTCCCCACGGGCCATGGCGTCGTCAAGGCGTTTCCGCGCGTGCTGGAAGTGGACTTGCCGGTGTCGCAGCACCCGAGCAGCAGCAGCAGCCCCATAGCAGATTCTATCTCGGACAAGAACGGCGTCGAGTTCACGCTCGTGGGGCTGGGCATGCGGACGGTGACCTTCATCGGCATCCAGGTCTACCTCTTGGGCTTCTACGTTGCGACGCAAGACATCGCGCGGCTGCAGCACTACCTGGTCAAGAAGATCAACCCGCTGGCGACGACGCTGATCCCGTCCGAAAAGGACGCCCTGCGCAAGGCGCTGCTCGACGCCACCGAGGGCGAGCAGACGTGGGACGCGATACTGCAGGAGGCAGGGTGCCGCAGTGCTTTCCGCATCTCACCCGTCCGGGATACCGACTTCCACCACCTGCGCGACGGCTTCGTGCGGGCCATCCAGGCGCGGTCGCAGCGGGACAAGGCGTACGACGACGAGGCGTTTGGCACCGCCATGAAGGAGTTCAAGAGCATGTTCAACCGCGGGTCGGTGCCCAAGAAGAAGGAGCTGCTGCTGTGCCGGGACGGCCAGGGCACGCTGTCGGTCATGTACGGCGACGGCGGCCACAAGAAGGATGCCAAGAGGGCTGCCATGGGCACTGTCTCCGACGAGAGGCTGTCGCGGCTGCTGTGGCTGAATTACCTGGCTGGGAACAAGGTCGCCTCCGAGGGGGCAAGGGAGAATATCATCGAGGGAGTCATGGAGTTTGTGGAGCGGCCTGTGGGCACCGTCGCAACGCAGGTGGTATAAAAGCAAACGTAGGGATGCCTTTGATAGGATGTACGAGTACGAAGAGCGAGTGTAGTACCAAAAGGACATCGCATCGCCTCATGTCACTGTCGACAGACAGCAGACGTAGAACCACAAGAAGACTCACCAATGACCGCGTATTTGCAATTGATGTGTCATTCACCTGTCGAACACACATTTCCTCTAGACATTGCTTCTATGCTTGTCTAAGGTAACGCCCATGAATGCGACGCCCCAGTCTTGTCATTGTCCATCACAGCCGGCTCCTGAGACCCGGCGTAAACACAATGCATCAGCGCCTCTATCCCTCCCTGCAACCGACAGAAGGAGCGCTTACGCGTTCAGCGCGCCCGAGTCCTTGAGCAGGTCCACCAGCTTGCCTGACTTGAAGAGAAACTGGACGTCCGTGTTGCCGCCAATGTGCTTCTGCTGGATGAGGACGTTGGGGACGGTGCGCTGGCCAGTGAGCTGCTCGAGGGCGTCCTGCATGGCGCTGCCGTCGGCTGTGCGGCGTTGCTCGTCAGCACCCGCGATGCGCGCGAGGGGTCAGGGAGACGCACATTCCTTGTCGAGCTCCAGGGCGGTGTAGTCGGCGCCGAGGCTGCTGAGCGTCTTCTTGGTGGCCTTGCAGTGGGGGCAGTACGACTTGGAGAAGACGACTTGGTTGGCGACGTGTCAACAGCAGCTCGGCCATCGGATGGGGCGGCGTAATCTTTGGCGACGCCGTGGCGGCACGCAAGACAGGGGGGGGACTTACCGATGGCGTTGTCGTCGATGATCTGCTGGACCTTCTTGCCTGCGTCTGCCATTTTCGCCTGTCGCTCGGGGGAGGGGGTCGACGAGAAGAGTTGTCGAAAGACGCGAAGCACGGACATGTGTGTTCTGGAGGATTTGCTTCGTACCTGCCTCGGTACGGACTTATTGTGGACGAGGCTGCAGTGGCAAGGGCGTGCCTCCGCGCGGTTTTCTTGAGGGGCTGCTCTTCTGGCCGCTGATTGATCAGCAGCATGCTGATATCCGATTGGCTGCACTAGCTCGCACCACCGCCTTTACCTCGTGACTTCCTATTGGTTGCGGCCCCCACTTGCCATTCGGTGTTCTATTTCCCGGTTTCGGACACGAGTCCTAGCCTACTCCGTAGTTCGTGCTCTATTAGCTAGCAGCTTCTCGGCGCCCTATCGTGACGTTTCATCTCCGTTCAACATAGGTAGCAAGAGTTTGCTCGATCGTCCTGTCAGTTCTTCCAGCCTTCCTCTGCAGCAACCATGTCATCCGGCACCGTGTTACCTACGAGATCTCCCTCCCGCACCTTCGAGACGGGCATGACGCCACCTCGTCCAGCGATGGGCAACACGACAGCTTCACATACTCGTATAAGCTATGCGTGTCGCACTGCGGCGGCATCATCTTGGCATTTTTAGTGGTCAGGTTCTGGGTCGGTGCCCGGCCCCTTTCGGCAACAGCAAAAGGGCATGTTCCAGGTCTGCTGACTGGAATATCCGCGGGCACCGGAGATCGTGATGAACCCTTCCGCCCTCCGCGGCGCCGCTTCCCAGAGACCACATTGGCCTGGACCTACGCATCGTCCGGGAGCAATGATTGCCCCGGGCTGGCCCAGCTCTTTCTAAACGTCACGGTCTTCCTGAACGGCCTGCACAATCGCGTCAAGACGCCCGGAGAAGACGGGCAATCCACAAGACATGCTGTTTGCTTGATTAGGCTCATGAAACTCACTGCTGGCGGATTGTCTAGAGCTACCCTCTTCCTCCCAACATGTTTCCTCACCCCCCCACACCGTATGAACTCAGAAAATTCGTGAGTCCCGCAGCTCAGGTCTAGTCAAATCAGCGGCGCGAGAAGATGTGGACCACTTCACCATGTTATCTTAGTAAGGTAACATTGATCATGGGTCGTCTCTCCTTTCAGCTCCTTGGAAGTTGCCACCGAGTCATGCTGCATCCCCTCATATCTCTCTGGTCAGGGTTTTTCCCCCAGCAACGTAAGCCGCCTACGATCCAGACTCTCGCTCCACTGCCGATGTTGCCCTTCCAGTGGCGCCACGACTTCCATCCTTCAAGACAAAGACACTATTGCATCTGCTACGGTCACTTCTCACATTTGAATTCGTGAGAGTCCCGCAGCCTAGGTCTAGTCAAATCAGCGGCGCGAGAAGGTGTGGATCACTTCCCCATGTTATCTTAAGGCTTATCATTGGCTTCTCTGGCTGCAAAGCGGGCCTGACAGCTGCGGGCTCTTACGAGTTTATACTTCGTACCCCAGTTTCCACAACGACTCTGCCCCGACAGAAACCTTATTCACGTCCCACACCTCGCACTTTCGTCAACGGTATTGCTACCACACGCACCGCTCCCCCACGTCATGTCTAAGCCAGGATGTAAGGCCCTGCAGGATGTTCTGCAGCTGACGGCTTCGATGTTGGCGCCTCTTCACTGGCTCATGGGTACGGATCACACACACACACAAGGCCTCTCGCTTTTCGCCAATCCATCCGTTACCCCATCCCAGCTCTCTGCCCCCTCCGCAGCTACTATTCTCTCTGGAACCCTATTGCCGATGATGATATCTCCACCCCGAGCTCTACGAGTAGAAAGCAGCATGATCCCATCCGGCGATGTGCACCGCGGTAATTGCACGTACAGACTGTATGAGTCGCAGGCCGAGGAACAACCTCGCCCTTCTGCTTCATCGTTCCCGAATGCTACCCCGTGCGGTCAGGTCAAAGCGGCTATGCACTGCAACCCCCAACGCGTCAGGTCCACGATCGCGTCCTCGCTATTGGTGTGAGGGGGATTGTTTCAGCTGGCATGCCAACGAATCGGAACTCTCTCGTCGTCTGCCTCTCGAGCGCGATCTTCGCCGACGGCCCGAAGTGGAATACCGTATCTGCGAGACATGAACTCGTTTGTCGTCTCCGCCGGTGGTAGGATGCATGTCTCCATATTATGATGAGACAAGCAGGTTCAGCAGCAGAGCGGACGACAGATCGTCATGACAACTGCCTGTAGTATCTCACTCGGCTACACAAGATAGACAGTCGATGATATCACTGGGTAGGTCGAAACAGAATGCGTCGCACTGAGCCGTTTATTGGTTAGCTACGTTGACACCTAACAATTAGGGAATGTAGACT
This sequence comes from Tolypocladium guangdongense, assembly GCA_022114105.1. Classification (NCBI taxonomy): domain Eukaryota; kingdom Fungi; phylum Ascomycota; class Sordariomycetes; order Hypocreales; family Ophiocordycipitaceae; genus Tolypocladium; species Tolypocladium guangdongense. The sequence continues at coordinate 1,231,623 of NRQP01000001.1, read as the reverse complement.
GGCAAAAGGCGGGATGCGGTAGCTGATGCCTGAACCAGTTGCTGCTGTCTATATAAGCTGGGGTTTGCCTGCTAGACGCTTTATGAACTTCAGACTCAATCGTCCACCTCGGACCTTCCATTCAGACATCTCAACATCGAACATACAACATGCGTTCATTCAAAGCCGCCATCCTTCTGATGATTCCCTCCGCTTTCGCAGAGGCTCAACCAGAAGCCATCGTCATTGTATTCAACATCCAGCAGCTTGTATATTTTTCCATGGGAAAAGCTAATATTATTACTAGGGTAATTTACACGCGGGCAAAAACTGTCATACCAAGGACTCTCCTCCCATATTTAATGGAACTTGCGCTAGTCTCAAACTGTATCGGTATGTGCCCGCCTTTGTTCTCACCATCGGAAAGTATACTAATTCATACAACACTAGATCTTTTTCTGTATCTACAGAAGTGGTTTGCAAACTCTTCTATAGGTATGTTTGAAGACTTAAATTGATATTCATTTATTAACAACAGTAGGGAGTCGAATTGCATTGGGACCCATGCGGATGTGCTATACGAACAGGGCCGTTGTGTGATTTTTGACAAAATTGGGGAACCTTTTTCAATCAGATGCACTGAAATCTATTAGTGTTCTATAGGGACACTCCGACTCGAGGAATGGATTAACCGGATGCTGGTCTCTGTATCTCGTCTGCTTTGCTATCTTGCCGTTGGTTGCCCTTGAAGCTGCCTTTTTGTCGCCCTGATTTCCCCTGCGACCCTGTTGTGTTTCTCTCCTGTCTTCCAAGTGATGGCAACAATCCAATTGCATTGATCCCGCCAGTGTCATTGAACGACCCCGTGGTCTACAACCAATCCAAGGCACGTCTGAGCTCAGTGGTTGATTGGTTTGTCGGGGAGAGAAAAGGTGGAACAGCCCATGATGCAGTGCGCGAAATGGCCATGATTCCAGATCCCGAGGCTCCCCAGGTCCCGCGTCCAGGTGCGGCAGCGGGACAATGGGCCTAATGTAGCAATGATTGTTCCCGAGGGTCCCTTGATCTTGGTGGCTTACGGACTTATGTACAGCATCGAGCTGCGTCAGCTGGAGTGGCGAGCAACCGGCATTCCGACGCCAGGCTTATTTCAATACTGTGGCTACTGGAACAATATCCAAAGTAGTGTAGGCATTTGGGACCAATTACAAACAACCTGATGCAACGTGTTTGGGGGGATGGACGTCAGGGAAGAAAGAAAATGTGGATGGACTGCCAACGGCTCTCGGCTGTCCCGATTAAGACTTCCAGGTTGTCAATACATCTCAGCAACACCATCCGCAGCGACGCGTGGCCACGGTATCGCCCCTCAATCAAACACCCTCTTCCACACCCACAGGCTCCTCGTGTTGGTGTAGTGCTTGTAGCCCTCCATCCCCCACTCCATGCCCACGCCGCTCTCCTTGTGGCCCCCAAACGGCACGTTGGGCGCAATGTCAAAGTGCGAGTTCACCCAGACGCTGCCCGCGCTCAGCTGCCGTGCCATGTTCTCGGCCCGTCTCACGTCCCTGCTCCAGACCGACGCGCCCAGCCCCGTCCGCAGCGCGTTGGCGCGGTCCACGACGTCGTCGTCCGAGGCCCACCGGAGCAGCGGCACGATTGGGCCGAACGGCTCCTCGACGACGATGCGCGAGTCCTCGGGCGGGTTGTCGATGATGGCGGGCTCGATGTAATAGCCCTTGGACGTCTCACGCACCCTGCCCTCCAGGGCCGTCTTCCAGCCGCACTTGTCAATCTGCGCGTACATATCTTTGACGAGATTGAATCTGCTTTCCATGTCAGTCACTTTCCAAATCTCTCTCCGTACGCTGGCTAGCAGCAGTGGGAGCGTAAAAGGACGACTCACTGCATGCCGTTCTGGAGCGGACCGACAACAATGTCCGGCTCAAACCCGCTGCCTGTCTTGATGTTCTTCCTCGTAAATTCCACCATGGCGTCCCTAAACTCATCATAGATCTTCTCATGCACATAGATACGCTTGGCCAGCACGCAAATCTGCCCAGAGTTGAGGAATGCCGTCATGGCAATCTTGGGCACGCACTTGGCAATGTCCACGTCCTCGCAAATGATGGCAGCATCGTTGCCCCCAAGCTCGAGCACATAGCGCTTCAGCGTCTTCGCGCAGCCCGCCGCCACACGCTTGCCAGTCGGGATAGAGCCCGTGAAGGAGATCATGTCAATGTCTGGATGCTCCGTCATCCACGGGCCGAGATCGTCGGCGCCGCTCAGAACCTGGAAGACTCCGGGAGGTAGGACGGACATGCCTAGCTCGCCCAGCTTCAGGTCGCAGTACGGCGTGTACGGGGACGGCTTCACGATGATTGTGTTGCCAGTCATGAGTGCCGGCCCGACCTTGCCCATCGCCAGCAGGATGGGCCAGTTCCAGGGAATAATGGCTCCACAAACGCCCAGAGGCGGGAACGTCGAGTAGATGGTCCGCTCGTCATTTTCGTCGAGGACTTCGTCCTTGAGCTCCATCGTTGCAAACTTTCGTAGCCATTCCAGCGTCATGTCGACTTCCTTCTGGGCCAAAGGAAGGGGTTTACCTTGTTCCATCGTCTGCAGCTTCTCCAAGTCGTCGCGGTTCTCCTCAATCACATTCGCAAAAGCGAGCAGGAGCTTGGCCCGCTCGTCAAAGCTCGTCTTGGACCATGTCTTGAATGCCTGGCGTGCGTGCTTGACGGCAGCGTCGAGGTCGTCCTTGCTGGCGACGGGTACCTCGTACAGAGGCTCGCTGGTAGCAGGATCGATTGAATGCCGCGTAGTTTGTGAGGATGCGAACTGGCCGTTGATGATGTTGCCAGGGTAGGACTGATACGTCACGTAAGTGGTCAGCTCGAGGACATCGAGTCCACAGTCCGAGATCTGGTGTGAAACGCACGGTGATGTCGATCTTGGGAGTCATGGCGGTAGATGCTTCGCGCAAAACAGGCCGATGTTACTGAGTCTCTGACAATGAAAGACGTGTACCGGGAAGTAGAGGGGCGGCATCATGGCTTCTTATATCTCAAGAATCTTGGTTGGCGCCGTGGTAGACCCGACAACCTGTACGGCGCTCCCGCTGTTGCGAAAAGACGATCCTCGGGGCTGCATGCCCACCCTGGCTTTCTTTTCTTTTGCAGTGGAACCTGTCACCGCAGATAGACCCTTGTTCTCGGGTATGCCAGAGTGTCGTATCTGCCGTGACACCGAGGCAACGTCACGCCGGCTGGTCACTTGATGCAAAATGTGTGGAATCCGCCAGGTTTGTCCTCCCCATCGTCCACTCGAGCTGGCGGACCCCACAACCAGCTTCGGTAGGTAGTGACGACTTGCAGTCGCAGGACCAAGATCTAAAATCGAGGTGGCTGATCGGACTCTCGCTGCTGTATATGACCTGGATCTCTTGATTGAGGCTAGCCTTGTGAAGGAAGTTCTTTGGCTCGGTGATGCTCGGCGTGTGCCAGTGCAATGTAGGGTAGCCGTAGGGCAGGAGCTCAATGCGAAAGCAAGCAATCAATTGACAAACAATCGAGGTATACAAGTAATTATTTCCTTAGAATCGTTTTACTTCTCATCCAAGAGAAGCTAACTCGCCCATGTAGCATTTGGTGCTCGAGCTCGTCTGATCCTGCACCTTCCATTAGCTCGCTTATCATCACCTGACCCACAGGACCCTTCTAGTTAGGCATTACCAACGACCCCGCCAGAAGGAATTGTTTCCTGGCCAGGTCTCACTTGTCCAGAGATCGATGACCTTCCATCAACCAGCCCCTTGATCATTGCCCGTGATAGAGTCCTCTTGTTGCGCAGCCTTGTCGCATAAATCCTCTCTTACATTCGAGTTCGATTCTATCGGCCCTTTTGTGACTCTAGCGACGAGTTGTCCGCCGTCTTTTGCGATCAGCGCCGCAACCTACCATTTAGCCCAACCAGCCACGGCCGCGTTCAACTGGACTCGCTCGCAGCGCCCTCGTCCGAAGCAACAGGCGCCATTCACCCCTCGTATCGGCTTCTGGACCGTCGCCACCGCGCCGCGACGTCCGTCGTCGAGTCGAGTCGGAACGCAGTTCTCGTCATCTCCGTCGTCTGCCGCATCCCGCCAACTGCGTCCCTCGATCGCTACCTCGCGCGCATACATGCCCCACGTTTGACAACCAAACCGACCGCCGCAGGTTCGCATATCGCATCTCCTGTTTCGCCCTCGCCTCCTTGTCTAGAGAAACTTGGTCGGTCGATAACTGTGCGAGGTGTCCTGTCAAAGGGCCACCTTACCACAAAGACAAGGTGGATTCCAGCCAGGTCGCCGCGGCATCCTCTGGAGCCTTGCAAAACATCACGTCATACCTCAACGGGACGCTGACCAACCTCTCGTCGGCCTTCCAGGAGTCGAACGAATACATCTCCGAGACGCTCGGCGTCCCGCCAGGGCTTGTCTATAGTAGCCTTGCCGCCCTTGTTGCCGTCCCCATTACTATGTCGAGATATGGATGGTCGCTCAACCGCGAGCAGAGCTCCCCCTATAGCTCCATGTCGGGTGGCGTTCCCGCGGTGACGGACGAGGACTTCAGCTACATCACGTCGCAGGACTTGGACGATGCTCCTCTCGGTTCGTCGGATGGTCGCTACCATCCCATGTCGCAGTCGGCCGCCCAGCCAGCACCAGAGGACGATGTTCTCCTCATCAAGAACAAGAGCGTCACGTACCCGACCCACTTCCCTGCGTACTCCATCGGGGATGGAAAGCTGCGAGTCAGGGATGTGCGAGAGCGCGTCGGGATTATGATGGATCTGTCAGAACGAGCCACCCGTCGCATCAAACTCCTGTACAAGGGTAAGCAGCTCAAGGAGCCCGCCGCGCCGATTCGAGACTACGGGGTCAAGAACAAGAGCGAGTTGATGGCGGTTCTGCCGGAAGTTGGCGACGAGAGCAGCCCATCTGATGAGGAAATGGTAATTGTTGGAGACTCGTCTCGTGACAATGCCAAGCCACAACGCCGCAAGAAGAGAAAGGGGAAGAAGCGAGGGGGCAGGGAGGAAGGCGACTCGGCGAGCAGCCCCCCCGACAGCAACTCGAATTCAAAGTCTCCGCCTCCGCCAGCCGCCAGCAGCGGTCCGATGAAACGGATCGAGGAGTTGTCCAGCGAGTTTACGGCCAAATGGCTGCCCATGTGTGTTCAGTATACCGTATCACCGCCGTCGGACCCCAAGACGCGGGAGGAGGAGCACAGGAAGCTGTCCGAGAGCTTGTTGCAAAGCATTCTGTTGAAGCTCGACGAGATAGAGACCGAGGGAATTGCCGAAGTGAGAACCAAGCGGAAAGAATTGGTGCACCGAGTTCAGGAGGTGCTCAAGGGATTGGATGCGGCAGCCAAGGGCCCGTAAAACGGCCTGGAGTCTCTGCGCTCTGGCATCTACTTACCGCATGCTGGAGCCGATGGGTAGGCTTGGATGGAGTTTATCGCTACGAAGTTGCCGCATCGCATGCTGCAGGCTGGGGTTGGGATGCTATTTCGGGATCGGACCGCCATTGCCATGGTATAGACTATGCTGTACAACTTTCATAGATCAGACTGGAGTTGCAGCACAGCAGCTTTGAAGACGCGCTTATCACCAGACAAATAGACTAGGTGGTTGACGCAGCCAACTGGGTTAGTTCAGCAATGGATTGGAAATTGAACCTGTGCTCTAAAGCTCAAGAAGCGCTGGACTCATCCTAAGGCAAGAATTGATCAACACAGTTTACTGAGTGCAACGCCAAGGTGAGCGGCAAAACCTCGGCCGAGTGAGTAGGTTTTGCAGCCCTAAAGCACGCTACGGCTGTGAGCCCCAAACGCCGCCTTCCCACATTGGGCTAGCGCTCTTTGCCCCAAAGGCACAACGAGCCCTCCAGCGGAAGTTGGATTTTCTCGCCGTCAATCACTATCGCGATTCACCAACATCCTCGCCCAGGGACGACTAACCCCCAGCAGCACAGCAACAGATTCTCGCCGGTCCGGTTGGAGAATTTGTGTGTCTACGTCGTTGTCTGAGCCGTCGCCTTTCTTTCGTTTCCTTTCGCCACCAAAGGAGTTGATACGATGTCGTCGTTCGAGCCGGTTGTGAGTACACCACCAATCATTTGCACCCCGTGGTGCGATGGCAGATTCGGGCCTGGAGAGCGGCGCAGGCAGGATCCAAGGGAATCAAACTGGATTGGGGATTGATGCCTGCTGTCGCTCTTCGGTTGTCACGGGGCGCCATCGCTGCACGGGGGAGTTGATGATGGGGCAGCTGGCTAATGAAGCGCTTCTGCTCAGGTCGTCATCGATGGCAAGGGCCACCTTCTGGGCCGTCTTGCTAGCATTGTCGCCAAGCAGCTCCTCAACGGCCAGAAGATCGTTGTTGTCCGCTGCGAGGCGCTCAATATCTCTGGCGAGTTCTTCCGCGCGAAGCGTAGGTCCACCCACCATCCAGCCGCAGAAGCCGATACCCCTCGAAGTCGGATGGCGTCAGACACCAAACGCCCGCAACGCATCGAGCGGGCGTTGGACCCATGTCAAGGAAAACAGAACACTGATCGTCCAACAGTCAAGTACCACGCCTACCTGCGCAAGATGACCCGATACAACCCCACCCGCGGTGGTGAGTTCGATACCGATTGCGGCGCAAACAGCTCGTTAACAGCCCATAGGTCCCTTCCACTTCCGCGCTCCCTCCCGAATCTTCTACAAGGCCGTCCGTGGCATGGTCCCTCACAAGACTGCCCGAGGTGCCGCCGCTCTCGAGCGCCTCAAGGTCTTCGAGGGTGTTCCCCCTCCCTACGACAAGCAGAAGAAGATGGTCGTCCCCCAGGCTCTGCGTGTCCTCCGTCTGCAGCCTGGCCGCAAGTACTGCACTGTTGGCCGTCTGAGCCACGAGGTTGGCTGGAAGTACCAGGATGTTGTTGCTCGGTAGGCTTTCACCCTGGGTGATGTCGAGGCAAGCCGGACTTGTGCTAACCGGGACGCATAGGTTGGAAGAGCGAAGAAAGGCGAAGGGCGCCGCCTACTACGAGCGCAAGAAGGTCGCTGCGCGACAACTGTCCGACGCGAAGAAGAACGCCTCCACGAAGACTGAGACTGCGAAGGCCCTTGCGGCTTTCGGCTACTAAGTTGGCCATCACCCTGACCCTGACCGGTCTCGGTAGCTTCGCATTGTCTTGTCATTTCTCGTGCGGTTCATTAGATTGGCGCGGCGGTTCACAACGGATTACACTTGATTTGCTGAGTGATGGCAAGGGCGGCGGCTTATGGGAAGGTGGCGGGTGGTTATTCTAAATGTTCTACATGAATCTCGTCGTCGGAACCCGTGCCAAAAACAATAAAGCACAGAAACCAAAAGCTCAACACGGATGGTGTGTGAGGATGACACAGATGTGGTGCGTTGTGGTTCGCGACTTGTGACGGACACGGAATAAGAGGGATGGTCTCGCTCATCCCATGGCTCTACCCAAGGACGCCAGGCTTGGCTTTGGTGAGAGGGCCCAGAGGGGATGCAAGATGACGGGAGGCGATGGTGACGGAGGCGAACGACGGATCACGTTACTCTCTTCTCTATGTGACGGAGAGGGTGTCTAGCATTTGGCACAATAGGCGTAGACAAGGGAATCGAAGTTGAATTACGAACTCAGTTGTACACGGACCTGGAGCCGTTAGAGCGACTCTGCGAGCTGCCTTGCTATGTGATGTTGAGCGTTGAGATTGGACTATGGCAAGAGAGGCGCCAGCATTCATCTCACCACGGGTATGGTTGACTCGGTCGCATGGGCTGCAACAGACAAACGGGCGAATATGCATCATATCAAGACGTCTCGTCTGACTACTCAGCGCCGAAAGAATGAATTGAGGCGCAACGGCGTCGAGCACGAAGTACTTCGTAGCGATGGCGTAAACCGGGACTTGTGTTTTGTGCGGGAACCACGGTTGTCACCAAGAGTGCGCCTCTCGCGGATAATTCTGGTGGCATTGTCCAACCGTACCACAAGTTTAAGTCGGCGAAGAAGAAAAAGGCGGAGTTACAAATACCCGATGCCAACAGAAGACTGCTGTCATAGGCGTAAGCAAAGCTGAAAGTGAGTGTCTTCGGCGGCGATACCTGCCAGCCTGCGTGCCTGCGTGCCTGTGAGCCCCGGATGCCTGCGTGTGTGCGATGCGTGCTTAGAGCCCGTGATGCCTACGTGCCTATAAGCCCGTGATGCCTGCGAGCCTGCGAGCCTGATGCCTATGAGCCTGCGTGCCTGCCGTGCCTGGGATGCCTGGGATGCATGTGATGCTTGGGATGCCTGGGATATATGGATGGATGTATTGTTGACGATGCGTCGTTCGTTGGCTACAGCTAACGGAAGGCACCAACAACACCAAAACACCACGGCAGGTACGGCGATATATAATACATCACGGGTAACGCTCGGCACAGCAAGTACCAATGACCGATGCAAATTCAATTGCCCGACCAATATACAAAGAGCGGATAGTCCCGCAACCTTATTGCCTCTGCTTAAAGAAGCAAAGCTGGAAGCTGCTTGCTCGGGCACTTGCCGTGTACCCTCCGCATGCAAAGCTTTCAACTTTGCTTAATTATCTAAATGAAATCTTTCAAAAGCAATTGAACCATAATAGCGCCTCACATACTGCGTACTTGTCAGTATTATCTCTGTTTACTTGACGAGGTGGAGTGGTGGAGCACCCGGCCCCACAGTCACATGTTGATAAGATAACGGTTCAATGTGCGAGGTGTCCTTCTTTGGCTTAATCCGGGGTGAGCTTCATCAGGCACAGCGCGACGACACTTCCTCGACCACATGGTTACCACACGACACTCATTCCCCTTAGCCCACACACACACCCAGGACCAGCAAAGGGAATACGCCAACAATCCGAGAACCACGGACAAGCCCCCTCTGCGTTACACTGACGAGAGAGCAATCGCACATCACCGCTTGTTAGCAAGAAAGTCGGGGGACAACCCAAGGTGTCGCGACCATGTCCGACCTCACGCACTTCGACCTCCTCCCGCTGCATATGGATCCGCAGTCCAAAGCCATCGATGCACCGACCAGACCCTCGCGCGCCCTCGCGGCCGAGCTCGAGCAGCTCAATAGCCTGCACCGCGCGCTCCTCTCTATCGATGTCAGCGCCAACGGCGTGCCGCCGCCGCCCATCCCCGTCAACCCCAAGCGCACGGGAAACGTGACCAAGCTGCGCGACAACGGCAACGCCGAGTACCGCAAGCAAAAGTTCGCCGAGGCCGTGCGGCTGTACACGCTTGGCATCCAGATGGCCCTCACGCGGCCCATGTGGGAGCCCGCGGCGCTCGTCCGCGAGGAGGTCAGCGGCCTGCTGGCGAACCGCGCCCAGGCACACATGGCCATGCAGAACTGGCCCGAGGGTGCCGTCGACGCCGAGGCGAGCGTCGAGGCGCGGCGGGTGGGCAACGCCAAGGGCTGGTGGCGGAGGGGCCGGTGTCTGGTTGAGATGAGTCGGCTGGACGAGGCGAGGGAGTGGGTGAAGAGGGGATTGGAGGTTGAGGGCGAGGAAGCCGAGCTCGTGGGCTTGCTGAAGGAGATTGACGGCTTGATTGAGAAGAAGAAGGCGCATTGAGGTGGATACTCTAAGAATGGTTGGGGGAATGCTCCTTGGTCGACGCAAGACGGGAAGAGCGGGAGGTAAAACACTTGATGGCCCCAGCTCGTTGATGGCCAGAAAGACGGGAGATGGGTTGGACGATGGGACGGAGGATGTCTCGGGGACAATACGACACGATATCAGCCCGGAATAGAGGCTGTGGAGACACAATCCAGCAAGACCAGCGAAGCGGTCGTGGCGCTTGGGGACAATACATTTCTATTGATATTCGCCAGCCCATCTCAGCCCCCCTTGCTGTGGCCATCGGACGCAGTTGTCCAGGTACATACACGCATGTCTTGCCAGACTTGGAATACGATCAGTGCGAGCCAAACCCAGCTCCGGATGGTGGATTTGAGGCAAAGGTGCGAACGCATGGCTTAACCGGACTGGACGCACTAGAATGTAGGTTCCTGGACGGGCAGGATGCGCACAGAACATGGCAGCGACTGTGGCGTGTTAATTTGCATCTGCGCAATACGAGCAAGTCCCCGGAAGAGTGATGTTGGCGGAATCATAAATGCCCGAATTGATTGTGTGGATATGCTAATTGTTAGTGTAGAAAACGAAGCCGCGTCAAAACGTATGACAAGCCAAACCCGTGAAAGCCATCCCAATCCTTCGCTCTAGTCGTTCATCATCTTATACGCGTCAGTCGACGGCTCCCGTCCCGTTGGATGAAAATGCCAAAATTTATGAAGAGACAGCCGCTCTGGAATCCCATCCGCTGCATTCGTGCGTTCAACATGAAGACGCACTTGGGCGACGATGGTGGATACCAGCCAGCGCACGTTCAACAGTCCCTGCCCGTCCAGGAGCGTCCTGTGCACGCAACGTTGATGAATGTGTAATGGAACGGCTCGTCTCGCATAGTCTATGCCCGTTTGCCGTCTGCCGGGCGCAATTGTTGCAAAGAGTCGTCGAAGGTAAACTGCATAACATGCGCACATTGTCATGATAACCGCCTTGCGCCTGAACGAGAATATTCTGCTTCTCGGCGGTCTCTCCGTAATGGTCCTGCGAGGAATCGTTGCGAAAAGGGGCAACGGGGCATCGTCATTATGCCCGCGCAGCGAGGTAATGCAGCAGCGCCGCCAGCTCTGGCCACCATCTGGCATTGCCGCCCGTGCCAACTCCGGTCCTAGCTCTAGACCTAGCTCAACCCATCCAAAGCGGCGGCTCTATGCGGCCTTTTCGGAAATCTGCTTCTTCTCGTTGACAGTGACGCTGAGAGTGACACTCTTTTGGCGTGGGCGCATTATGGCATCCTGACTGCTCATGCGGCGATCGAGGGCACGCTCCAGCTTGGCGCCGAGGGCCAGCTTGCCCATGTTGTCCGTCTTCTCATCGCTAAGGACCACACGTTGAGATGAGAGGGCCTTGTTCTCCATGCGGTCCAGGCCCAGGGCGATGTCACCAATCTCGGCATGCGCAGAGTCGGTGGTCTGGACGGTGGGCGTCAATGACGGTGCCGCCATGCTGTAGGAGCTGAAGCGGACCGAGGTTCGGGGCTGTCGGCGATGCAAGATGGTTAGCCTTGGGGAAACGCGGGGCCGGAGTTGAGCAAAAAGTTGCCAAAGCGCCGATGGCCGTGAGCGACAAGTGGCGGCGGGCGGCGTTGAAGAAGCAGGGGGCCGCACGAACCAAGGGAGACGGCTAATACCAGGCCCGATCAAAGGGAGGGCAAGACATGCAGAGAGAAGTAAGACAAGAAGGGTTAAAGCAAGTCATAAACATACCGACGGGGCCATTATGGGCCGAGAGGAGTCCAGCGAAGCGGGCATGTCTTTGCGAGCCGGAGCAGGAGAAGCAGTGAATTAAAGGGGACGTCGTCTTTCGGCAGCAGTGCGACGACCAGTAAAGGCGAGCCCGTAGGATGCGAGTGGAGAGCAACGAGCCACTAGATGCTCGTTTGGCCCTTTGTCGCTAGAGTCTGGTAGCCGTGGTACTCGAACGGCGAGACGTTTGAGCGAGCGGCTTGTTGGTCAGCTGCGGTGAAGCACGTTTCGTTAGCAGGAGCTGGAGCGACCCAAGGTCATTGACGCCTGCTGCTGGACAGAGGTGAGAGGGTGCGTGAGCGAGGTGAGATGCGAAGGGCGAAAGAGGTGCGAGGAGATGAAGAGGACAGGAGAGGGTGGAGGCGAGCTGGTCGGGGTTGGATGGTGAGGCGACGGGTGTGACAGGGGCGCCGCAGCCGTTTCGTCAGGCGCTGGCGGGCCTTTGATGGCCTGTGAAACGGCATCCAGTGTGGAAGGGAAGCCCCTGTGGCGCCTACCCGTCCACCCGGGGCTCACGTGCGTCTTGCATCATACTGTAAGTCACAAATTCCACCACGATTGCCTGGCCGAACCTCCCATCTTTCTTCTACGTACATGCGAATGCCTATCCTCTCGTGAGCATCACTGTGGCGAGGACAGCCACGCGGTGACATCGCGCCATGCAGCCTGCAAGTGGATCCTCGATGCCATGTGCAAAGTCGCATCGTGGCTGGCGAGCTCCGACCCTCATCCATGCCCCTATTATTAACCGTCCGTTTCTCTTCGGATGCCCTTGCTGATGGACCGCATCAGAGCGAGACATTCCGGCAGGACACGGACGACAGCTGTTGATGAAACCATAACGGTCTGTTGCCACGCCTTGGCTGCTTCGCGGCAACAACGCATTGCTCAAGCGTCGCTTGCGCCGCTGACATGCTTGATCAACAACACGCGTGGGTGCTCGGCTTGTCGCCGTGCTCTTGCGGCCTGAACTTTCAGCCGCGGTGTTGTGTCGGCGACGAATAAGGGTCGCGGCCCTCGACTTTCACCCCCACTAATACCAGATCCCCTTCTTGCGACGCTGCCGAAAGGCCCGGTGATCATGAATCCAAGGCCGGATTCGTCGTGCTGTCTCGCCTGACTCTCCCGGTGTGTGCGGAGCAGTGAGCAGCCGAATCTGCCTAGGCTCGCTGATCCTTCAAGGACTCGCGCACCGCCACAACACCATGCTTCCATATGCTCTCTCTGTCCTACCGTTGAGCCAAAGAGGCGGGGCTGCAGCTTAGACCCGTTGTTGTGCTGGCCAATGGAACACGCGGTGAGGACTACTTGCAGGCAGCATATTCACGTGGTTCTCGAGCCGCGAGACATATTGGAGATCTGAGGAGGAGCATCCGACTGATCGTCGCGGCTCGCCCTCGCGAACTCCACAATTGTCCCATTTGCATTCAGCTATTAACCGAAATAGGCCAACGCTCCACAGATTGATGACGTCCAATTTGAAGACGATTCCCCGTGCTCCGGGCATTCGAGTCAGTGGGAACCGCCGGAACCTCCGAGCCCCGACGTGAGCCGCCGCCAGCGACAGCATCAGTCCGCTGCCGTTTTTGTTTGCACTGCCGCTGTCAGCACGCCAGCGCCATACCAGCCGAGCTGCCCGGCTTACTTACGACTCTGGAAACACGTCTGGCAGCATCCATGGTCACACGTCCTCTCCACTTCTTCCTCATCGCCCGAAGCCCTATTGACCTCCATGCGCCTGACTGGCTTCATGCACCAGCCTGTTGTGTTCGGCCCTTGTCTACACTGACAGCACACCCACCTTCCGCCCTTTGACTTGAATGCGCAGTTTTCCAGTGGGCACTCGGTTCTGCCCTGGCGGGTTTCTCCAAAGTCGACATTGTCGCAGGGCGCCGTGCGGCGAGAGGCGAGGTCGAATGAGGAGTATCGGCAGTAGGACCACTTGATCGACGTGTGCCCACAGACGTGTTCACGCGGCTCGCCTTTGCACATTGCTGCGGGTGGTGAGGATTCTATGGTATCCTGTCTCCAGAGGGTTCCTTCCAGGCAAGTGCTGAAGATCGATGCAGTCGACGTAGGCTCTATGCGGAGTGAGTGTCTTGGCCAGAAAACACAATGGCTTTCACAACGATGATTCGGCTCTACTTATACCTCTCGTGGCTTCTTCCATTATCCCAAGTCCATCTATGAATTGAAGCATAGCCAAGGAGCTTTGCTGGTCCCAACGGACTGGCTCGGTAAGGCCGCGTCAGTTCCGCTTCTGCTGCTGCCATCCGTTGTCTCTCTCGCCAATCTGCAGCCGAACCGAGCCGCCGGTATGCCACGATGCACATCAACAGTTAGTTGTACCATATTCAGCGCTGATTGTGGATTCCTTGCTCGGAGCTCAACAACAAGCACAGCTCCCCGCCTCCCTGTCAGTACCCAGGGCCGCGGTCCCGGGACTCGTAAGTCGTCGTTGATGGACAAGGACGCAAACTTTTACCAATGTCTCGGGAGAGCAGAGTGTAGCGCTTATGGAGGAGGATATTGGGATTGTACAACTCCCAATGCATGACACTCACTTGCAGGGGGCTCCAAACGATGGCATCCGCAAGACCGACATTTAGCTGGCAACCAGCCGAGAGTCATTGTTGGGCTGGGAATTGGCAAGGCGATCCGGAGTGCCCAGAGCTTGCCCTCTGGTTGCACGAAACAAGCATTGTTTCTCATTGTGCATGCCTTTTCCAAGATCTAGCAAGAATTGAGAGTGCCAAACATCTAGCAGATCGCCCTCGGGACCAACATTGATCCAGCAACTCACCATGGTGGCCTTCGCCTCACCCCACCCCTATCTCCCCAAGCCGTCCCAAGACGAACACCTCAACTCGTCACCTTCCCCAGCGAGCCGTCCGGCGTGCACGTCTGGCAAATATCGTGATAGCAAAACGTATCCGGGCTCCCAACCTTCCTGTTGGTGCACGTGCGGTACACATTGCCCCCTCGCCGGCACACGCAGCACACCCACCGGCCCCCGAGGTCCTGCAGCCGACACGTCCTCGTCGCGCACTGGGGCGACACGACGCAGCCCCCCGTGGAGCACGGGTCGTCGTAGTTGACGCCGTGGTCGGGCGTGTACACGACGTTGGCGCAGGGGGCAACGGCCTCGCTGGTTAGGGGGTTGACGGTGGCGTCGGGGCAGTATAGGTAGTGTGTGACAAAGGCCAGGGGCCGCGGGCACGGAGGGACGTGGTGGTGGTGAAGGACGGAGCAGATACACATCTTTGCCCGTGGATGTGGGAAAATCCCTTCGCCAGGAACCGAGTATAGGCGTCAGCTGTCACGGCTGGAGATCGGCCCCGAGGTTGCTGATAGTTCCAGGCGCGGCTGGTTCGCGGTGGTCGTTGCACGGGGAGGGCTGTATGTCTCGGCCAGCGGCGTCGATGACGTGAATATTTGGCTGCCGAGGCGGCTGGAGACGGAAATAGCAGCGATGAGGCAGCGCGACCTTCGGAAGAAAACGCTCGACTCCGGCGATGTCTCTGCTGTGTGAGACGCGACGAAAGGGCTGGCCGGACTCATGAACCAGCTGGCAACGCACGCAGAAAGGCCGATCCGAAACGGCGTCGCAAGCAGCTGACTGCAAGATGCTGATCAGGAGGCGCGCTTTGCTCAGGGCGTGGTTCCGACGGGTATGTATGCCAAGAGCTCGACTCCGGCTCCAGTCGAGTTGGGATCGATGGCCCGCGATGTGGTGCTGCTCTTCACAGCGGCGGCCGCGGCAGCAGTGGATGATGAGGTTTTGCTGTCGTCTTGAGACGTGAAGAATTCGATTCGCTCGAGCGATCCGCCACGCAAGACGGGCCAAGTCTTTGCTAGTTGAAGCCTGGAGTGTTGTGTCCAACAGTAGAAGAGAAAGAGCAGTCTTTCCAACGATGCAGGGTGTCAGCGGGCGAACAAGAAGGCTTCAATATTTGCGTCTGACCCTTGCTACCTGTTATGAGGATTGCTGGGTGACTGCGTCTTGATGGCCTTGATGTCGAGGCACTGCCAAGCTGCCGATCCATCTCTCGCAGAAACGAGACGGCGTCTCCTTCTTATACGAAACCTCCATCGGCCTGATTAACTCGACCAATTTCGCCCCCTGGCTGAGGCATTTTGGCAGCTTGCAACTCAAAATATGACTCCGAGGCAGCGGCGATGCTGAGGCCACGATAATGGCCCCCAGTCCTGAGAAGCCATCGCAGAACTGTTCCCGTGGGGGCCGGTCAACGACCATCCCGCAACACGTGGTGCCTCGTGCGGACAGTCCGTGGCAAAATTGAAACATCTCCAGTAGGCATAATGACAACGTTGCTCAAAGGCCCAAAACCAAGACACTGTCGAGGGGACAACCGCAGGTCGTAAGCATTGTCGCGGCCTTCGCCATTTGCTGTAGGCAAATTTCGCATCAGCAAAAGGTGGTTAAGGGGTGGCCGGAGCTGACAGTAAGGTTGGACAGTGTGGTGGCTTGCCGTGACGCAGACGTGGAAATAAATGGCCCCATCATCGAAGCAGGACGGTTCGTGACCCGTCAACACAGAGTTGTCATGTGGGATGATGCCATTAGAACTTCTAGAAGGCAACTTGGGCAGAAACGCCGCAGCGTACAACAGCCCGTAAAAGGGCCTTTGTGGTGGTGCGCTGGTTCCACGACCCGCCGGTCCGTGAGAATGGTGCCGTCGGATCTGCATATACATGAAGTTTGCGCCGGATGAAAGTTGCACACGGCCGATTCTGGCGCTTGGATGCGAAGCCGCTGGCAATGGTCAGCTAGATGACGATGAGAGCTGTGAAAGCTGATCGGATTGCCTGATGGCATGTGCTCGGCTCGCCGTCCACAAGTGTCGGGATCGAACGTAATCTCCGCCGGCCCTGCTCGCTGTCACCAACATCCTGCATATGTCAGGTAGAGAGTGGACTCGACAGAGCCTGCAGCGTCGTACAGCAACGGTGGCGCGGCGTGGCAATCGCGGTAAAGGGCGTGAGCTGCATGACAAACCGCAGGAGACGCCTGGCCGTCCTCCGCAGGCCGTCAGCGCTTAAAGTGGCGTTGCTCTCGCAAGCCAAGCCGTATGAATCGAAAATGCAAGTGCTGCATCTGCAACCAAGGGGCGGTAGCCGCAGCTTGGCCTCTCCGCTGTTGGGCTGAATGTTAGGTGCCCGCCGTTAGGACACACCGACAGGTCCAATGATCCGAGGTATGCAGAGGAATTTGCTGGAAAAGGAGAGATTGCGAATACTGGGCAACGTTGCAAGCTTGGTAACACAGTGGTACCTCAGTGCCTTGCCCACCCAGGTTGCAGGAGGTTGCCTGAAGGTCAAGCGCATCGCACCGCGAAGTAGTTGCTTTTCTGCGGCAGACGAGCCAGCTCCTAGACCTATGCACCTGACCTATGCACCTGACCTGCCGTTAGGGATTCCAAGCTGCAATGCTAACCACCGGGCCTCCGCATGATCAAGTGCAGACTGAGGGCCATCTGCGGCCGGAGTCCGAACTGCATACCGCATGTTGGGACAGAGTTAGAGAAGCTGACGAAACAGCACCAGCCAGTGATAGATTTTGCTCTGCCGTGGTATTTTAGAACGCCGTTCCATGCTCTACCGTACAACCTTGTCATCGATATTATCGTCTCAGAACCTAGAGTCTGTCAGCAGGCGGTATGCGCTGGGGTAGCTTGTATCGCCTTCTCACCTTATTTCATACGAACCGGCTCTCGTCATATACCGCACCCACTTGACACTGGAATAATTGCTCTTTTCAAAGACCTTGAGGTACCGCACCAGCAACCCAGAGCTGGTGAACATCAACAGGCTAAAGTTCATGCTCAACGGTGGCCGACTCCAGGCTCGCTGGTTCGTCATGCTCGTCAATATGGCCTCGGCGCTGAGGACATATTCGCTCTGGCCGGTGAATCTGCCAATCTTCCACACGATGTTGTTCTCGCTAGGCTCGTACTTGGCCTTGCCCTGGGTGCAGCGCTCGGTGATTTTGGCCGTGTTGAGGGGCGTAGGTATCTTGACGACGACGTTTGTGGCAAAGAGCTTGGAGCCAAAGTTGGCCTTGACGCCGATGCTGTACTCGACCTTGGAGCGTCCGACCTCGTTGACGATGGCGTGGACCTTGAAAGGGAGGTTGACGTTTTCGGTGGCACGGTAGCGCATGAGCTCGAACTCGCCATCCGGAGGCACGAAGCTGATGATTCTGTCCGAGTCGAACTTGCCCAGCTTGACACATTGGTGGAACTGGCAGTCCTCAAGCGTGACGCTTCCTGCCGCCGCTTTGGTGGCTTTGGAGCCCATCCGATTCCCGCTGGGGTAGCTTTGAAGTCCATCGTTGTCCAGCAGTAGTCTGTCATTCAGGCCAAATTTGCATTCCGGAGTACCGGTCAGATATGCGCGCATCACAATCTGCCCTGTGACGTCGGCTCGCAGCACGGAGCCCGTCGCGGACATGAGGAGATTGACGTCCTCTATTACATCGACAAAGGCCTCGTTCTTGCGATACCTGACGTCCGCTTTCCGCCAAGACAGCGCGCCGGTCGCTTGCATGGTGATTTTCGAAGTATCTTCGGGTCGCGCTTCGGACTTGACACCTTCGGTCGTAATGTACATTTTGAGCGTGTCGGTCTCGGTATTCTGGGGATAGCCGAAGTCGATGATCTCTAGACTCGGCATCAGCACCTCGTATTCGAGCCATGGGGAAATAGAAGGCACGGGGACAGCATACCATCCAGAAGCTCGTACACGAGCACAAAGTTGTTCTTGACGGCCTCCTCGTCAAACTTGCCAAAGTAGCCCTTGCCCAGCTGAACCAAGCGGTAGAGAAACTCGAAGACGAGGGCGGCATTGGCGTTGCTTTTGGTGATGGCCACCAGGTAGATGTTCTCGTGCTTGACATGGCTGAACGTCGTGCTCCCGAGCGTCAGGATCGGCGAGCGCACCTGGGCGTTGGAGATGACTTGGATGCGGAAGACATCGGCGAGGCGGGGCCGGCAGTCGTTGCGAAAGGCGCGGAAGATGAGGTTCTCGCCCTTTTGGTTGAAGATGAGGATGCCCGAGATCATGGTCGCGGCGGAGGCGAGAGACGGAGAAGCGACGAAGCTTGCCTCTCGAGACTGGGCGTTGCTCGGCAGAGGAGGATGCGCGGTGGTGATGCGATGTTGTAAGCGCTGGGAAAGGAGGATGGATGGAGGGGATTCTGCCGAGTGTGCTCCGGCTGGGTCTACACTGTACAGCTCATTGCTCCATCGCGTCTAGCGTCGAGCGGATGGTGGTTGCTTCAGCAGTCTACCGCGAGTACCTAAGGTACCTAGCCAACTACCTTAGAAACCGAGTCTGAGCGTGCCCTGCAATGCATTTGTACTCGTGGAATTTCGGGGTAACCCGAAGTAATTCGAAGAAACTAAGAGAAGCGGAACGGCAGGCGTAGGGGAAATTCATGCAAGGTTGGAGCCTTGCACCCCAGAAAGAATGTGACTGGCGGGGCCACGTTCAGTGCGTCATCACCAATATCGAGCCTATCTTGCCGCGTCACCAACACCACTTCCATCCCCGACAAGCGACGGCATCTCAATGTGGCTATAGAGTTCTGCATCATGGCGGCCCCAGCCGAGTTCCCGGCCTCGTTCGTGCAGCCGTGGAAAGCGCTGCTCGCAGCGCATCGGTCTGAACTGGCCAACGACTTCCCCAACCACCACGTCACCAACGTCGACTCGCTCATCACCACCAGCCTGCCGAGGTCGCTGCATGTCGGCACCGGCTATTCCATATCCACGCGCGCTCTGCTCCCAGCCATATCGGCGGCCAACCACTCGGTGCATTTCGTCACCTGCTACTGGGCTGCCTCACCCACCCTGGATGCCATCCGCGAGACGCTGCTTCAGCTCGCGTCGTCTCGGGCACATCACCGAGGGGCCGTGTCCCCGCTGCGCGTTACCATCGGCTTCTCCTCCAGGGGACTCCTTCAGAAGCTGTTTCACACGCCATCCCGAGATGGCCACGTCTATCCGCCGGCGCAATGGGGAAAGCTGGGGCTCCCGGATGAACGGACGCTCACACGTGGCGGCATCGAGATGACGGTCAAGAGCCTCTTCTTCACCCCGTTGAGCGTCATGCACCCAAAGTATGTTGTCGTTGACGGGACCAGGGCATTTGTGCCAAGCTGCAACGTCAGCTGGGAACGCTGGTTTGAGGGATGCATCGAGCTCGAGGGACATGTCGTGTCGAGGCTGTTGGCCTTCCACGAGACGGTCTGGGGCGCTGGAGCAGGGCCCAACGCCAGCGCCAACGGCCGTCTCCCGGAGACGCGAGAAGACACTGTTCACGCGCAGGAGGGGGACTCGCAGACGCTGGATTCCGCGACGAGCAGCACAGGCATCATCAGAGGACACGAGGCGTCGGCGACGCAGTCCATCAGACTCTCCTTCTCGGCGCCTGTGCCGACGATACTCCTCCCGTCTCCGCACCATCGAAACCCCAGATTCAGCTTCTTTCCCTTCCTGTCCCAGTGCAACCCGCCAGTGACACCGCTCAACGCCGCTTTGCTCACGCTGTTCGCCAATGCGCGCCGCGAAATCACAATCCTGACGCCCAATCTCACTTCGTGGCCGGCTCTAGACGCGCTGCTGGCGGCACTGGCCCGTGGGGTTGACGTACAGATCAGGACAAGCAAGAACATGATGCTGCTTGAGCAGCTCGTCACGGCCGGGACCACGACGGCGAGATGCATCAATAAGCTCGTCAAAGAGTACCAGCAATTGCAGATGCCGAAACAGCCGCCTGATGTCGAAGCTCAACCCGTCGCGCCAGGAAAGCTGGACATCCTGTACTACAAGCCGCTGGCCAGCAGCAAGGAGGACGACGACGAGCCGGTAGTCAGCCACATCAAGATGACCATGGTGGACGGCGAGTATCTGGTGCTGGGGTCGGGCAACATGGACAGAGCCAGCTGGTGGACCAGCCAGGAGCTGGGAGTGCTCTTCCACGTGCCCGGGTTTGACGGGCACAAGCTGTGGGATGGCGTGTTGGATAGACGGACCGAGGTTGTCTTTCGGTCGAGGGATCATTAAACTCGGGCAGGTCTTGCGTTGAATTGGTATTACTCGCCCGCTAGCTGCAGCTCTAAGAAAGCCTGTCTACTCGTCGGAGGCCTCCTCTTTCCGCTCCAGAGCCTTGACCTTTTCAAAGACGCGGACAAATTCGACCGGCTCCCTCGCACCGCTCAACCTGAAGCGGCCCTGGACGTGGTAATCCGGCACGCCGCTGACGCCACCCTGCCTCGCCGCTGACGCCGCCTTGTCGACCTCCGGGCCACCAGCGTCGCTGTCGACAATGGCCCGCTGGAACACGTCGGCCGGGATGCCAGCCTTGGCCGCGACGTCCTTGAGCGTCTCATGGGCGGTGATGTCCCTCTCGTGCTCAAAGAAGGCGGCAAACAGCCCGTCGACGGTCTTGAGCTCGACGTCGTTGCCGTACGTCTTGGCCAGGTGCACCAGCCGGTGCGAGTCGCGCGAGTTGCCCACGCGGCCGCCGAACTTGAAGTCGATGCCCGCCTGCTCGCCGACCTGCACGAGCCGCTGGTGCATCATCTCGGTGCGCGCGGAGCCGAACCGTTCCTGGTAGAACTGCTGCTTGTCGATGCTGGCCCCCGGGCCCCGGGGCCACTCCGGCTGCAGCTGGTAGGGCAGGTAGCTGACGGAGAAGGTGTCGCCGCTGTCGGGGTGCTTCTGCAGCCAGAGCTGCTGCGCTCGCTGGAGCTGCCGGCGGCCGACGTAGCACCAGGGGCAGACGGTGTCGGAGGTGACGGTGATGCGGAAGTTGGTCATGGTGTTTTCCTTGAGCTTGTTTGAATACGGGCTCCGAGTTCAATGTTGCGCAGGGATGGCACGGTCGACTCGCCCCTGCAGTCTTTTGCAATGAGCCCACGGCTGGCTTTATGTAGAGTCCGTCGCTGCGGGAATTGATTATTAATGGTCCCGGAGGCACCCACATTGGAAATCGGTGCCATCGGCTGTCCGGAATGCGGGATAAAAGGAGTGGGGTTGCTCCGGCGCACGGAGCCGGAAGCCGCAAAGCCGTCTCGGCGGTCGAGGCGCTTGGATCGCGTCTCCTTCATTTGCCGGGCGCAATCCCGGGCCTGTCAGACGGGGCCGAGATGCGGAGGATTGCTACGAAGATGCATCCTGATTGACTCGTCGGGCCTGCGTGGCTGATGTGAACCTCTGCAGGCCGATTAGAAATCCAGCGAGTGGAGAGGGCGTCGACGAGTCACTGCTGCACAGCCCAGATCCAGGCGCCATGGGATCGAATTACCAATCATGCTGACTTTGGTTGAGACGACTAGTTCATATGGGGCATAGACAACCTTCAAGTCTAGCCTCAATCCCGGAGCAAAGTCCACTCGCCACCAGCGCATGACACGACGATTCTCCGCCCCAAACACCGGCCCTTTGCCGCTCGCCCGGCCGCTCAGCTGGGGGCAGGCAACGGCAGTCAAAGAAGACGGCTCCAAGTACGACATCCGGAGTCAAAGCTGGAGCCGTTCGGGACGCCGTACACGGCGGTGAAGGCATAAGTTGTAAGAGAGCGACAATACGGCTCACGGTTAGACCTTGTTCCGCGGGTTTTGTATTTTCTCATTCATTATACGCCATCTCGTCCATATGCTCAGGCTCCTCCTTCTTACAAGCAAATGCCGGGGCAGTCCGCACCACCCTTGCCCGGATCACACCCATCCACGGGACATCGTAGCAGTACAGATTCTTGATGCACCCGGCCTTCGTGGGGATGCAGATGCCCGGCAAGTCGCAGGCAAGACCGCAGCCCTCGGTGCGCGGGTCGTCGCTCTTGGGCGGGTTGGGCCGGTGGCCGCCGCAGCGAGGGTACTTGTCCTTGAAGACACAGGTGCCTCAATCGGGCTTGCAATTGCTGTTCTGGGGGGATGGCGCACTCTTCAAGCCGCATCGGCGGCCGTAGCCACCAGCTTGCGCGGCACCGAGGCTGGCGAGGGCCGTGAAGGCGAGGATGTGGTTGACGAGCATGGTAAAGCGACGTTGGAGGCTGCTTATATTGACTTGTCGTGGACGAGTCGGGTCGAACGAGTGAGCAGGTTTTGAGCGTTCTGTCCAACTCGGAATTCGGGTTCAGACTTTGCAATTTATTAACAGAGCGGAGAGCTTTGCGATGGCAAGTGCCCGAGCAAGCAGCCTCCAGCTTTGCTTCTTTAAGCAGAGGCAATAAGGTTTCGGGACTATCCGCTCTTCGGATATTAGTCGAGTAATTGTGTTGATACCTTCCGTTAGCTCTAGCAAACGAACGACGCATCATCAACAATACATCCATGCATCGCAGGCATCGCAGGCTCCAAAGGCATCCTAGGCATCACGGGCACGTAGGTACGCAGGTTCGCAGGCATCGCAGACACCGCAGGCATTACTGGCTCACAGGCACGCAGGCTCGCAGGTATCGCCGCCGAAGACACTCATCTATGACAGCAGTCTTCTGTTGGCATCGGGTATTTTACTCGAGGCAGAAGAGGCCCGCCGTGCAGCCTTTCACCCTCGCGAAGCTGCATTCTAGCCAGCCATCCCCGACTTCAACGCTCTAGGCCTCATCGCCAGACGCACATCAAAGTGCCAAGCCGAGCTGACGCTCACCGAACGACCGAGGTGTGGGAATACGAGCCGTCTTCGCATGACAGACAGACAGCATAGGCTATACGAAGAGACAGCGCGCCAATCGATGTTTACTCAGTTCGCTCAGCTCATATATGCAGTCTCGTCTGTCAAGGACATGGCTGCAAAGCCCAATAAAAGCTTTGCTCTTTCGTATTCCGCGATCCCCTGCGAGGAGAAGACGCCACGGATGCAAGCGTATTCGGAGCACCCATATAAGCGGTAAGCTTTCTGGCGTTGATCAGCCATGCCATGAGATGGGTGGCTGGTTGTGATAATCATTATGCCGAACCCGAGAAGAAGCCATCTTGACTGTTTCGTTTGCGGCTGGATATATCATGACCACTCAAATCATGGGTCACGGCGGTGAGCCGAGATTTGTCGCGATACTCCAGCTGTTTCATTGCACAATGTCCAGCGAGTTTCTACAAATTGACTGAATCACAGCGATGCACTATCGCTGTGTCTCGGTCCATGACAAGCCGTTAGCAAGGAGACAGAGATGATACAATGCCTCGCGTCTCCGCCCGGGACAACCCAGGAATGATCTATCATTACCTAGGGACGTCAACCCTTCTTGCATTTGGAGTTGCCCGAGTCGCTGCGCTCACCAGACGCCAAAGAACACACACACACACCCCGTTGAGTTGTGATAAGACGGGTCTGATTGTACAGGATCATGTGCCTCTCGCGAGCAGGGCATCTCTCGCTCTTGAACTCTCGAAGCAACGAGCTGGTGAAATTGGGTTTTGTGGAAGATGAGCCGTCGTGCGGCATGATCCGGCATCCCTGTCCGTCCACGCCCGGGTACCTGAAGCTTGCATGGACTTGGCGAAGAGACGCTTAATCTCAAGAAAAGGGGCAAGTTCGGCACGGCGTAATGGCATCAGGCGCCACTGTGCTTGTAGTCACACAACGAAATTGTCTTGCAATCACCTGAAAGACGTGGGAGACCTTCGGCCCCACACACGGCCGCCGCCGACAGCGGACACCTAAGCTTCATTCCAGCCTGACAGTGTCCAGCAACTAACTGCATTGGAAACACTCTGCAGCGTACTGTCTTCCCGAAAAATCTACATCCGCGACGGCGTTGTGCTAGCTCCGTTGGAGACGCTCATCAAGCTCCTCGATCAACGTCAAACTCCCTGCCGGCGAAGTGCTGTCGTGGCCCTGCCGGTACCCCGGACCCGATACCTCGGCCCCGACAACCCCGGACCCAGAGCCAGCGAACTTCCCGACCGAGCAGCGCCGTGAGCTTGCGTCGGGGACCCGCCTCCGAAGCTGATTACTCCTTTATGCGTCCGCGAGGCAGCTCTTCCTTGCTTGTCCTTCTCACTCTACTTCATTTCCTGGCTTTATAGGGCTTGTTGCCTAATGATACACCACTGCACAGCATCTGTCTGTACAAACTCACAGAGCATCGGCAATGACGAGACGCGTGATCCCGCACTACCCTGAGTCTTCCGGCGACTCTGCCGAGGAGCTGCCCAGCCGCATCTACTCCACCGGCCTGGGCATCGCCGTCCGGACCAGGAGCTCTGCTCCGTCTCGTCATGACGACGACCAGGACGAATCAGCGGCCAGAAAGACCTCGTACACCATAGTGACCGCCGAGCTGCTCATCCCCGGCGACGGCGCGCCCATCAAGGACGCCGCCCTCGTCGCGGAGAACAAGATCATCGCCTGGGTCGGCAAGGAGGCCGACCTGCCCAAAGAGTACGCCCAGCGGCCTCACAAGGCCCACGCCGTGCCATACCTCATGCCCGGCCTGTGGGATGTCCACGTCCATTTCGGGGGCGGAAACGCGGCATCGGCCGAGCAAGAGGGCACCACGGGACTGACGCTCATGGCCGACAATCCGGCCACGGCCGGCGCGCGACTGGCCAAGGGCTGCTGGGAGGCCCTCCAGCGCGGCTACACCTCGCTGCGAGACGTCGCGGGCTATGGCTGCGAGGTCTCCAAGGCAATCGAGGACGGCACCATCGTCGGCCCAAACGTGTACAGCGCGGGCGCCTGCCTCAGCCAGCTCGCCGGGCACGGCGACGTCTTTCCGCTGCCGGCCGGCGACGCCATGCTCAACCTCGGCGTCGGGTCCGTCAGGGCCGGCCACTTTGGGACCACGATGAGCTGTCTCGTCGACGGCGTGGACGAGTGCCGCAAGGGCGTGCGCCTCCAGATCCGCCGCGGCGCAAAGTGCATCAAGGTCCTCGCCTCCGGCGGCGTCCTCTCGCGCGACGACAACCCCCTGTGCGCGCAGTTCAGCCCCGAGGAGCTCGACACCATCGTGTCGGAGGCGTCCCGCATGCAGCGCGCCGTGGCCGCGCACGTCCACGGCAAGCCGGGCATCCTGCAGGCCGTCCGCGCCGGCGTGACGAGCGTCGAGCACGTCTCCTTTGCGGACCAGGAGTGCGTCGACCTCATCAAGGAAACGGGCACCATCTACGTCGCCACGCGCACCATTGTCGACATGCTCCTCCAGACCGGCGGCAGGGGCCTGCCAAAGGCCATCTGGGAAAAGGCCAAGCTGTGCGGCTCGAACCACCTCAACGCGTACAGGCTGGCCATTGAAGCCGGCGTGACCTTTGCGCTGGGCACGGACACGCCGCCGGGCTTCAACATGGCCGTGGAGCTCGACTACGCCGTCCAGGCGGGCATGACCAGCCTGGAGGCGATCAAGGCGGCGACGGCCAACGGGCCGCTGACGGTCAAGGGCCAGGCACCCAAGACTGGACAGCTCAGGGTCGGATACGAGGCCGACATGATTGGCGTGTGGGAGAACCCCGTCGAGGATGTCAAGGTCCTGCAGAGGAAGAGCAACATCGTGTGGGTGTGGAAGGGCGGGAAGCTCTTCAAGGGGCCTGGCATTGGGCCGTGGGGGGAGGAGTTGGAGTAGGTGGGCATCAAACCAAGCATGGAGGCAATCTTAAGAGGGGACCAGGGGAGTGGATACGAAACATAAATACAGCGTGTTTCTACTAGCAGTAGGTTACCAGGATTAATGCTAGAAATAAGCTATAAAATAAGCTATAATTAAGGTCAAGCCCCGTGATGACCTCGCCTCAATGCTGCCGACGCACGTCTACTTCGTTCAGGCGGCTTGATGAACAGAAGCTGACTTCTTATGCATGTTGAAGTGCCAGAGAGATGTGTCCCCCCAGTCCGGTTGTTCCGGGCTACAGGCTGAATGGTAGGCAAAAACCCAACTCCGAGTCCCATGCAAGGGTACATGCAAGTCCGGTTCCGAAAGAATGCGCCTATATAGCTCCGTTCCTGCTCGTCTCTCCGGCAGAAGCAGGATGGTCGCCGAAGACGCTGTCCTTCCGGGTTCCCGGCGTCGAGGGCTCCCGTAGGGGAACCTGGTCACTGGTACTGGTGCCGTTCGTGACGGCGTTCCTCTTCCCATTCGTCGAGGCCGTCGGCTCAAGGGGCCCTTTATTTGCCATTTCCACATCGTCCGCATCCTGGCCGGGGTTGGCAGTTGCGTAGTCCAGCCACTTGAGGAGCGTGTAAACGACAAATGCCAAACCTGAACCCAAAAAGGGGCCCAGCCAGAAGATCCAGTGGTAGCCCACGAACCCGATGATGACTGCCGGGCCGAATGACCGCGCAGGGTTGATCGATGTGCCCGTGTAGTTGGTCCCCGCGATGTGGGCGACGAAGACGGAGATGCCGATGCCGACGGGGGCGAGGAACGTGGCCCGGTGCTTCTCGACAGCTAGGAAGTACACAGTCAACACGAGCTGCGACGTGAGGAACATCTCCAGAAAGAGTCCCTGAGCAATGTTTGTCCCATTAGCCAGCTTGTTGGTGACAACCAGGGGCCCGGGGAGGAGGCCATCCACAACTGCTGCAGCCGCAATGGCCGCCACAAGCTGGGTTACGAAGACTATGACAGCTCGGAACGGCTTGACGGCACCGACGAGGGCTAGACCCAAGGTAACCTTTGCTCCTAGTTATTCTCTGCCCATAGACGACAAGGCACGGAGTGGCGATGACTTACAGCGGGGTTGAACATGCCTCCCGTGACGCGGAAGAAGATCCAGACGTTGACAGCCAGGGCGGCGCCAAAGGCTGCGGCAATGTACAGGAGACTGAACGCCAGCAGCGGAGCCGCCGGATCGCCGGGCGAGTTTGTGTTCAGTGCCGTCTGAGCGCCAATGAACCCGAGCAGCAGGAACATGAACGTCCCGCAGAACTCGCCCAAGACGACAGTCAGAGCGTTCCTGGTCGCGCTGGGGAGAGGATGGTCTCTCTTGCCAGCCTGACGCATGCGGTTTCCTCGAACGTCCATAAAGGCACGCAGCTTCGCCTTGAGGGCCATGGTGGTGAGAGCAGGATTAGATGTCTGGCTTGCGATAGGTAATGTGTAGGGATGAGAGAAGCGAACCTTGCATCAAGCTCATGGGCGAGAGCGAGAGCACCGAGCATATATACCTCTCCAACCCCCCACCTCCATCGACGAATAACTCCAAGCCAAGGAAAGTGTGAGGGACAGTAGCTTTTCAGCTACCCAGGGTGCAAGTGACGTCGTACTGCGAGCTGGGCTCTTGAGCTCCCGCAGCTGCAGGAGGTCCTCCCTGTACGACCTCGGGGCTGTGCACTACGGTCTCTGCTCACGCGAGCTTAGTAGAACGCAAACAAACCAATGCCGAGACGGCCTTGTTGCGAAGCCACCCTTGAACTCGGGCCGCCATGGCTCCTGCTTGACAATCCAGGTCAGCCTCTGGTCAGAATCGAGTGCCTGCCCGAAGCAAGCTGCTCGGCCTGCTTCTCCATGCCGGCCATTAGGTTTCGCTAGCCAAGCGCCAACGGTATTTATGGACGAGCCCCGGATTGGCGGCTTCCAAAAGGCTATTTTAGCACATTCCGCGAAGCCGTCTCGAGGCTTGAATTCAAATCCTGCTTGGGCTTGCGGAAGCAAGCCCAACTGTGGAGACGGTTTGTGCTGATTGGGGGGCGGCGTATCATCTGGTATGTTGTTGCAGGCGGCCGGCTTGAGCTGAGGAATGTAGGTAGCTGCGCCACCGGCTCTGATACTCGACACCCAAGCGCGGCTCGGTGAGGATGTAATGATGCGCGCAATCGTCCGATGGCGCCGAGTGAATACAACTTGACGCCTCCCGATGCGGGAGCCTCCCGGAGTCCCGGGGATCGGATGGCAGGCAAGCAGGCTTGGAACTTCAAGTCAACAGAAAGGCAAAGAAAGCACGGCGTGGTTGGCAAATCCCGCGAGTCCCGGAGCTGCGCATGCATAGTCCTGTACGGAGGACTTGGCAGGCAACTCCCACGAAAACAGGGGACGTGTGACAGCTCGCTGGTTGGCTCTCTGCCATCACAATCTCCGCGAGGGCAATTCCCGACTTGGGCCTCATGCTGCACAGCTCCGGGACGCATTATCATGTTGTCAGTGCCTGTGACAGTTCAATGAAGTGGCTAGCAGTTGCTAGCATGTTTCGCTTCGTTGTCCAGACCAGAACCAGATAGCCGAGAACAGCGTCGTGTTCGGCAAAAAGACTGCATCGTCGAGGCAACCCCTGCCGGACGGTCGTCTCTGTGGCTCACAAACGAGTACGCTGGCAAGGAATGGAGTTGTCACGATCCGTGGTTTGGAGGCCACATGACCTCGCATCCTTGTCGGCCACTCCCAGGTTCGGTCTCGCTGCTAAGGTGGAAATTTGTGTGATATCTCGGCTGGCGTGATGCCAAGGGATGAACTGTCCACTTGTCGGTGTACGAGATCGGAGTACTCCCTCTTGGCCATGGTCCAAGGGCTGCGTACAACACCGACCCCATAGTTCAGACCTTCAGATGGAGAAGCGAGGCCGAAGTCTGTCCAACTCGGCACAGAGGATCGCGTGACCCTACCAACAAACGCAGTTAGCCTCGGCCTGCCTAGTCATCGGGCCCATGCATCATGCTCACGCGGGAGATGCTCTGCAAGACCATATCCCTCGTCCTCTCTCGGGTTCTCGATCGACATACTGCATCACAGCGAAACCTGGCCCGTTTAGTGGTTGGAGTAGCCGATGGCCCGAGGCACAGCCATGCCCGTAAATGGATACACTATGGCAATGTGCTGGCGGATGCCTCCTCCGAGTTGAGTGCAAGCATCGGATGCCTGCATGTGGGACAAGTGCAGAGACTTTTCGAGGTAGTCGGCCCACAGATTGCCGGCAGAACGACGCCCGATGATGAGAATGATCGGGGATTCGAATTCAATGCCATGGGATACCAAGTTGATAAGACCTCGCCTTGCTCATGCATCGGAACCTGTGTCTCGATCATGGTTGAGGTCTCGGGCGCCGTGGCTGCGGTTTGATGCGAGGACCACGACCGCGCGTTCTGGTTGTAGATGTGCTCCATTTTATGAATCCCTCAGGGAGCTTTGAGGCGGCCGCGCTGCGTGTCCATTGCACAATGGCTTCCCAGGAAGTCAAATGCTACGAGGCGTCACAGATGACTGCTGCCTGAGGCAGAAACTCAACAGCTCCAACAACACCCAACCCCTGGACTTCACTGAACCAACAAAGCTTTCCGCACAGGTTGGTCCTGCTTCACAAGATATAGCTCCATGTCACGGTGAGGTCGAATGCCACTATCAATGCTCTTTTCTCCACAGCAGAATACAGTGACATGCCCTTGGTGGCCTCAATCTGCCATCTGTACACAATCCTACGCTTGAGCGCCATCTTCTTCCGCGAAACAAGACAGCAACTTTCCTAAAAACTTTTTTCGAGCGTAGCGAAGATGCACGAAGAATATCTCGACCTTGTGCGAGAAATCCTCGAGCATGGGGAGCACCGGCCGGATTGACCGGACTGGCACAGAAACCTACTCCCCCCCCCGACCGCCCAAGCTTTCCCTCAGCAAAGTTGGGACCCGATTCTGCCGCTCCTGACCACGAAGCGCGTCTTCCTAAAAGCTGTCGACGCCGAGCTTGCTACAGTTCATCGACGCTCTAAGCGAGGCCGGCGTCAAGATCTGGGACGGCAACGGGTCGCGCGAGTTTCTCGATAGCATTAGTTTATCGCACCGCGAGGTTGGAGATTTGGGGCCCGTCTACGAATTTTAGTGGCGGCACTTTGGCGTCGAGTACGAGGATGCACGGCGGAGTATAGTGGCTAGGTACGGAAGGCCATAGATACGCTTGTTTCAATTGACAATTTTTGGGCATAATTGCCTTTTTGGGTCACTAGGCTAACGCCTATGTATACTTAGTGATACGTAATAATAGAATATTATATATAGTATATTATCCAATATTATATTATAGAGGGTATATACTATACACAATAAATATTACGATTAAAAATTAATTTCTATATTTCACTACTACCTACTTCGAGTCTCTACGATTCTCGAACTTCTAATATGTCGCCTGAACTAGTAGAATAGACTCCGTTCTGTGCTATAGATGGCTAACGGCACTCGAATATTCGAGAACGATATCGTACTGCAACCTTCTGCCCAAATTGCCGCTAGCGCCTTCCCGAGTGCGGCCCAGTCATTAGCAAAACGCCAATCGACCTAATAGCCGAGCCCGATACTCCTCCGTCTCATCTTACGATTAAGAACGAGCTACGTGTAGCTACTACGAGCCGTTTTGCACTACCTGCAATAATAATACCGTCGGAACGTACTCGATCGATGCTAGATATATACGAAAACGCCGTAAATTCTGCGGTAGCGAGTCGTTAGACTAGCCTCGCTAATCTACGATAACGCCGAGGTCCTGTCCTTATTGATATCTAATTAAGCTTCTAGGTTGCGGAGGGATATATAGAAGATTTTGGCATTAGGACCGAGTACGTGGAGTATACGAAGCTGCCGAAGTGCGTATATTGTAGTAAAGGGAGATTTTAGCTCGTATTAAGGCACTAATTTGCAACGTATAGCGAAATAGTGAAGTATGTTATTAAGTAATGTTAAGAAATAGGGTCTATAGAAAGTTCTCAAGACCTATTTCGACAATTAGTAATATACTTTCCTAAATAGGAATAGTGATTACTAATGCTTATTAATCCTTAGTAATCTTCCTTAAGGATTAATAAGCTTGGATTAGTAATGATTTATAATCCTATTATTAATCTAGATTTATAATCTAATTAATAAGCGATTATAAATACAGAAAAAGGGGGCTACGGATAGCTATATATAGAGGGAGACTTCCCTCTCTTCCTATCTTTTATTCTCTAACTAGATTCAATCTTTACTATCCTATAGTACCTTATATTTTATTATATAAGCCTTCTAGTTCACCCCCTCTATCCTATAGCTCTCTATTAGAGCTATATAGACTCCTCGGTACTAGGGATCGCAGCTCAGTCAAAACTTCTACTGCGTAGGATAGGGCGTTATAGTAAGGCTCTAGTATCTCTACTAGTCCTTACCTTTATCCCTACCCTTATTGCAAACAGGTTATGAGCCCGGCTTAGCTCTTTCCCTTTTACCTTATCCTATCGGCAAAAGTCTTACCGGAAAGACTTATCGAACCTAAGGATACTATCCCTCTCGATAACCGATATATATTAAGACTTCAATTAAGTCTTAATATACTATAAGACTTACTAAGTCTTATATTATATCGAACGACTAGCCTTTAGCCCTTCGATATCCTATAAGAAGAAGACGAAGTATTCCTATACCTTCGACTTAAGGTTATTAAGCCTATTCGACTTAAGCTTATTTAAGCTTAACCGGCCTATCGATACTATCGATATTACGCCTTATAGAGCTATAGCTCTGTATACGATCTATACCTCGAGCCCTCCTCGAATACGCCTCGATCGAATACCTAGGCTATTAGTCTAGGACCTAAAGCTATTAGCCTAGGAACCCGATTTTAGCCTTTACGATAGGCAAAATCAACTTATAGCTTATTAAGCTATACGAAAAGGCTTATCTTACTATATAAGATAATAAGACCTACCCAAGACTTGCAAAATGGATCCAGATAGCCGTTTTGTATTGCAGGGTTCCGAAGAGATCACTGATCCTTCAACCGATCTACAGGCCCAAATTCGCTCACAGAGGGACCTTATAGACCGGCTTATTAGTGGCTTTCAGAGCTTCGAGGCCACTACGCAAGCCACTATAGGGGATTTATCTATGGCTATTAGAGACCTAAAAGAAGGTCCTAATCGGCAGCCTAGCCCCTATAAAGTCGAAAAAGTCGAACAGAATCCTATTTAATAGGATTATCCTATGCGAGACCCGGCTAGCTCGCAGGCCCCTATTCAATAAGCTAACCCTCTATCGGCAGCCTTTAATAGTACGGTTATTAAAGAGCTAAATAAGAGGGTTTATGCCTTTCCGGAAGGCTCTAGGCTTACGGGGCCTAGCAATTTCGATCAGTGGAAACAGGCCCTAGGGATCCAATTTAGAGCCCTAGGAATTCCACTATTTCTCGACCAACCCTCTATAGCTAGGGACCTATCCGACTCAGACCAGGCTATCCTTCTTATGCTACTAAGAGATAGCTGTTTAGAAGGTCCGCAGGCTGCTATAACCTGGCAAAGGAACCCCGAAGACGCCTATAAGCTGCTTATCAAGCAATATTCGCATAGCAGCGAAATTCAACGAGGCTACCTATACTCGGAATTTCACGCCCTATCCTATAGGGCCTTTACAGGCTCTCTACAGGCCTTTAACGCCCACTTTAATAACCTTCTAGCTAGGCTAGCCCTAGCTAATGTACAGATAGCCCCTATCGATCAGGCTAATCAGTACCTGGAAGCCCTTAAGGGGGTCTTTCCACAGTGGGCCGAACGCTAGCGCTATAGCATTCGGGTTAATAAGGCTCTAGGCGCCCCCCTAGAAGCCCTTAACCTACAGTTCCTTATGGCCGACCTTATAGAGGAACAGAGGGATAAAAGCTCCTCTGTAGCCAAGGCTACAGCCTATAGGGCCCAGCAAAGCCCTAAGGATAGGGCATCTCAAAGCCCTAAGGAAGCTACGGGTCCATTAGACCCTAAAGACCCTAAGGCACAGAAGCCTAAAAGGGGTCAGAAGAGCCCCATTAGGGCATCTTCACAGGGAGACCACCAGCCTAAGAAAAAGGCTGCCTTCCTTATAGGGACCTATAACCTCTCAGAAGGGGTTAATAGCCCTATAGAACCTTCTGAATTCACTAATTCAGAAGACTTCGACGATCTTCCGAGCCTACCTATAGAGCCTACTAGGCCTATAGGATCTAGCACAATTAGGCTAGAAAAAGGGCCTAGCCCGCCTATAGGGCTAGATAAGGGACATAGCTATAACGCAACTATAGCTCGAAGTGCCCTTCTATATGATACTGGCTCAACGTCTCATATAGTTAACGATAGGGCTAAATTTACCTCTTTTACGCCCTATACGAGGAAGAATTCGAAACAAAGTCCTATCCTAACCGGCGGGGGCCCTATTTACCCCAAGGAATAGGCACAGCTGAATTTACTGTCTTAATTCGGCAAAATCCACCCGAATATAGGTCTCTACAGCTAGTAGAAGCCCTATATATACCTCAACTAGAAATCAGCCTAGTTAGTGGTATAAGGCATTACGCATCCGGAGGGGCTCTTATACGGCAACTGCTATTTACAGCAGATAGAGCCTGCTGTGGCCTTCTAAACTTTAAAAGGCTCGGCTTCTTTCTACAGCAGAAGGGGCTCGCTACACCTAGGCTTATAGGGCCTAATGCAACACATATTAGCTATAATTATAGCTATCCTATAGAGGTGCAAATTCCCTCTAAGGCCCCTACCTAGAAAGACGAAATCGACGAAATCGACGAAATCGACAAAATAGAGGAAATTAACCCCTATAGCTCTAGTAGCTCTAGGTCTTCTAGCCCTATAAGGGCTATAGACCCAAATAGAGATATAGAGCCTATAGAGGTTATAAGGTCAGAAGAGCCTATAGAGCCTAACCCTATTCCTCTCGAGCTAATAGAGGCTACGAATAGCCCTATTTCCCCTATAAAGGCAGCTAGCTATTAAGAACTTCTTGAGTTAGCAAGTCTGTGGCATATTAGGCTAGGACACCTAGGCCTTAAGCTACTAAAAAAGACCTCTAAGCTAGCTATAGGGATGCCCGATTTTTCCCCTATAAGGGATAAAGATTTTAAATACCTAGCCTGTATATAGGCTAACCCTCTAAGGTCTCCTAATAGGAGCCCTATAGAAGACCCCCCTAGAGCTCTAGACGTTCTAGAAGGGGATACCTTTAAAATTAGCCCTATCCCTTATAATAGAAGGGCAGTCTGCCTTCTATTAGTGGATAGAAAGACTAGGTATAGGTGGGTCTTTGAGCTTCCTAATAAGGAAGGTCAAACCCTAGCTATAGCTATTAAGGGCTTTTTTAAGAGCCTTAAGACTAGCTATAGCCGTTATCCTAGCAGGCTGCATTTTGATGGGGGCACTGAGATTACAGAAGACCTCAAACAGTGGCTAGCTACTAAAGGCATTTCCTTTAGTACCTCAAGCCCCTATATTCACGAGCAAAACGGGCTAGCAGAAAGGTCAATTAGGGTTCTATTAGACCGGCTAAGGGCAACCTTACAGTGGTCAAACCTGCCCTATAACCTTTGGTGCTTTATTTTGCCTGCTATTTTATCCCTAATTAACTGCTCGGCAGTCTCTAATAGAGACCTAACCCCTAAGCAACTGCTATTAGCAGAGCTAAGCCCTAAAAATAGGTCCTATAGACCTAATTTTACACCTTATAGGGCTATAGGGGCTTATTGCGAGGTCTTAATACCCCCTGAACAGCGGCCTAAGGCAGCTAAATTAGCACCTAAGACCCTGCCCGGAAGGCTCCTAGCAACCCTAGGATTAAATACCTATTTGGTATATCTGCCTTCTAAGAGGCTAGTAACTAAGACTAGCTTCCTTAAGGTTATAGAAGGGGTAGGCCCTATCTCTACGGGCCTAAGCCGAACCCCTATAGGGCCAAAAGACAACCCTATAACTAGAGACCCTATGGGGCCTAGTGACTCTATAACCCCCTATCTTTAGAAGGGGAAGAAAATCCTCTAGGTCTTAAAGACCTAAAAGGTCGAGACCTAGAAGGTCAGTACGAGAAAGATAGGTCACTTATAAAGTCACCTACAGACAGGCAGGAAGATTCGTCTCTTCTAGAGCCTAGGAGCCCTATAGGGTCCGATATAGTGCCTATAAGGACTATAGGATCTGAAGTAGGACCTCGAGAGCCTAGAGACCTATTAATCCCTAGCCTAACGGGTCCTAACCCGGACCTAATAGGTGACCTATCGAGCCCTAATTCGGATCCAATGGATCTCGATATAGGCTACCTAATTAGGGGCCTATGCTATAGGGCAAAGGAGGACCTTTCGAAAGAACCTTCTTCGTGGAAAGAGGTCCTAAAAGACCCCTATAAGGATAAGTGGCTAAGAGCTATATTCGATGAATTCGAACAGCTTATCCTTTCTAATACCTTCTATTTTCTCCCTTTAAAGACTATTAAAGGAAGAAAGGTATTAAAGAGCCGCCTAGTCTTAAAGCTTAAGAGGGATTCGCAAAATAACCCTCTAAAATATAAGGCTAGGTTAGTAGCTAAGGGGTTTATGCAAATAGAAGGTCTAGACTACCTCGAGACCTTTGCCTCAACTAGTATACCCCCTACTTGGCGGGTTTTATTAGCCCTAGCGGCTTCCTATAATTGGGAAGTAGAGTAGGTCGATTTTATAGGGGCCTTCCTTAACGGGTCCCTAAAAGAGACTATTTACCTAGCTATTCCAGAAGGCTTTACTAGCTACATCGAAGCTAGACCTTCTATTAGGGCTAAGTTAGCCGAATTAGGCTATAGCCCCTCGACCCAGTAGGTAATTCAGCTTAAAAAGGCGCTATACGGCCTTAAACAAGGCCCTAGAGAATGGCAAGAGGCCCTTAGGGGCCTACTTAGCTCTCTAGGCTTCGAACCTCTAATCTCCGACCCAGCGATCTACTATAGCCCTATAAAGAAGACCTTTATAGTAACTTACGTCGACGATTGCCTACTTATAGGCCCTAACCTTAGCTATATTAATAAGCTAAAGAAGGACCTAAATAAGGGGTTCGCGCTAGAAGATAGAGGCCCTGCTTCATTCTTCTTAGGGGTTCAAATTAGTAGGGATAGGCCTAATAGGGCTCTATTCCTATATCAGTCTCAGTATATTGAAAAGGCCCTACAGGCCTTCGACCTCCTCGACGCTAGGCCACTTTTAGTGCCTATTCAGCCTAGCCTTATTCGGCAAGCAGCTAAGGGCCTAGAAAAGGAAGACCTTTTAGACCCTTATTACAGGCAGCTATTTCAACGCCTTATAGGTACTATAATGTACCTTATGCTGCTTACTAGGCCTGATATAGCCTTTGCAATACAGTGGCTTTCACAGTATATGCAAAAGCCCTATAAGATACACCTTATAGCGGCTAAAGGGCTATTTAGGTATCTAAAAGGAACCCTTAGGCTTACTATAGCCTATAAGGGTCAAACCTCAATTTAGCCTATCGGGTACTGCGATAGCGATTTTGCAGGGGA
Source organism: Tolypocladium guangdongense (assembly GCA_022114105.1). Taxonomy (NCBI): domain Eukaryota; kingdom Fungi; phylum Ascomycota; class Sordariomycetes; order Hypocreales; family Ophiocordycipitaceae; genus Tolypocladium; species Tolypocladium guangdongense. The sequence goes on along the minus strand of NRQP01000001.1, from coordinate 1,194,975 downwards.
TAAAAATTCCTCTAGATCGACCTTCGGCTATCTCTTTACCCTAGGAAAGGGGCCTATTAGTTGGAAAGCGAAAAAGGCTTCTACTATAGCCCTATCGACCCTAGAGGCTGAATCCGATAGCCTTACAGAGGCTATCCGAGAAGTCCAGTGGATTCAGGGCCTCTATAGAGAGCTACAGCAGCCTCTAGAGCTCCCTATAATAGTCTATTGCGACAACCAAGGCACTATTGCAAACGCCTATAACCCGACCCTACATTCTAGGACTAAGCACACCCTATTAAAATTTCACTATAATAGGGAAAAGGTCCTAAACGGGTTAGTTAAAGTATCCTATTTAGATACTAAGGCTATGCTTGCCGACGGGCTTACTAAGCCCCTTATAGGAATCCTTTTTCAAAGGTTCCTAGAGCTTATAGGGCTTATAGAGGCCTAGCCCTCTATAAATTCCCTATAGAGGTTTTACTTATAGGGTCTATTAGAACCTATAAGGTTTTTCCCTCGCCTATACGCTCCTTATTCCTCTTTATAGCTATATTACTAGCTTGAGAAGGGTGTTAAGAAATAGGGTCTATAGAAAGTTCTTAAGACCTATTTCGACAATTAGTAATATACTTTCCTAAATAGGAATAGTAATTACTAATACTTATTAATCCTTAGTAATCTTCCTTAAGGATTAATAAGCTTGGATTAGTAATAATTTATAATCCTATTATTAATCTAGATTTATAATCTAATTAATAAGCGATTATAAATACAGAAAAAGGGGGCTACAGATAGCTATATATAGAGGGAGACTTCCCTCTCTTCCTATCTTTTATTCTCTAACTAGATTCAATCTTTACTATCCTATAGTACCTTATATTTTATTATATAAGCCTTCTAGTTCACCCCCTCTATCCTATAGCTCTCTATTAGAGCTATATGGACTCCTCGGTACTAGGGATCGCAGCTCAGTCAAAACTTCCACTGCGTAGGATAGGGCGTTATAGTAAGGCTCTAGTATCTCTACTAGTCCTTACCTTTATCCCTACCCTTATTGCAAACAAGTAATATAAGGTATCGCTTATAGATATATCGTAGACTCTCGTTTCGTCTGTTACGCCCTCGGGCGCTTTAGTCGGGCTAGTATTCTTTAACGATAAAGTCTATTAGACTACTACGCTCGTAAACTTCTTCGATAAGATCGGTACGACCCTTCGTATAGAGATAGAAAAGGTTTAACTCTTCTTCTAGCTTTTATATAAGAAGGACCGACCCCTTAGAAGCGATTTACCTTTAGCTCTATGTATAAAAAAGAGGTCGCGCAATGACCTTAACGCTTTATACGACTCGTTACCGACTCTAACGCCTCGAAAAGTTAAGTATGAGCTAAAAGCGAAGGCTAAGGTTGAGGGTAAGAAAAGGGTTAAGGAAGAAAAGGTTAAGGAAGAAAAGAAGGGAAAGGTAGAAGAGGGACTTAAGGAAGAGGAAGAGAGTAGTAATAATACTATAGAATCGATTTAGTAGCGATTCGAAGGCGAAGTCGGCAATACGAATATTTCTTAGGCATAAAGTCCCGATATACTATCGGACGATATTCCTAAGGGTAACGTAGAGTCTCCTTTATAAGAGTAGGCAAAGAAGATTAAGGTTATACTCCGTTTATCCCGATTAACGCGAACGATATTAAAGTAGGTAGTATATTTATGTAGTCTAATTAACTCTCTACTCTATTTTCCTTACTCGTATTATTCTTACTATTATCCTCTTCGCCCTTATTATTAACCTCCTTAAACTATATATTCTCGAAGAGGGTCGAAATATTATTACCGCGACTTGCTAAAAACTCCTTATATTGGCGCATGCTACCTTTAGGCGATAGGAGTAGGGAGACTACTAGTTCTTCCTTTAAGGAAATATACTTATTAAGTCGTTGCCGTAAGAAGAGATACGACGAGAGAGATGGCCGATCTAGCTCGTTAACCCTAGAAGTATAGCCTTCGAGAATATTAAAGTAAGTCTCTATTGTTGTCTTTGGTAAGTAGGCATCGAGGTCGTAGTAATCCTATTTAAGATACCTCCGGAATATATCTATTCGTTCTTAATCGATAGGCTCTATAAAGTTCCGTATAGATGAGTCTCGGGGCTGGTAATAGAGAACCTATAGCTACCCGGGCACTATATGCGGCCTCGATTTCTGCCGCCGAATGTAGTGGTTATTCTAGGTCTATACGAACTGCGAAAACTCTATACAAACGAGAGGCATATATATATATAATAATACAACCCGGTCTATAAGAGATTCGTAAGTATATATATTACTACTTGTAATAAAGCTAAAGAACTCCTAAGTAGAGAGACTTAGTAAGATATAGAGAGATATATAAGAAGATACTTACCCGCTAAAAGCGAGAACGCCCTTTAGATAACCGAAGCTACTAACTCTTAATTTTCTTATTCTTTATACTCTTACTAAAGACCTAATAGTTTTGTAGTTGTACGTCTTGGCGGATACTATCTCGTATGATTATACGATCTTGCGAGAGAATATACTGCGTACTAGTAGCTATAAAGGTCTCTCGTCTATAATCCGTACGGATAATTAGAGGTATCTTCCCTTTCTCTTTTAGAACGTTAATATACTAACCGAGAATACTATGCTATGTACTAGACGATACGCTAACGTAAAACTAAATAATTATCCGTGAATAGGCGTTAATGCCCGTATAGATCTTAATACCCTATTTCTTGAGTTTATCGTATCTATTAAGAGACTAAATAAAGTTAGGGCTAGGCGTAGTCTATCTAGCGCGGCGATTATACTATGTAGTCTATCGTTTAGAAAGGGGATAAGGGTAAAAGACCCGGTACGATTCGTAAAGTGCTCGTCGACTTAGGATATAGTGATGTTGGCGAATGTAGGTATAAAGATATATATGTCCGAGACCTTTAAGGACCGTACTTTACTATGCTTGCTCTATAAAGAATCGTTTGAGCTCTTGCTTGCATAGGGCGAGCTGATTATCTAATTAACGGCGCGGGAGATTAATATCTCGTCGTATATTAGCGAGCCTATAGTATGTGAGAATAAAGCCCTCTAACTAGAGCTTAAGAAGTATAAAATGGTCATTAAGAATATTATTGAAGAATAAGTCCTTAATCCGCTCGCGAAGGTTTGTGTTATCTTATGTAATTATTTGTGTAGGTGTATTCTAGGACTTTAGCGCTTGCTAGAGAGTCGTATGGCTTAATTTGATATCGAATTCGGTTTTAAGAAGGTAAAGAATTTCCTTTATATCGAGATTCTCTATTCGCTATTATTCGATTTGATAGCAATAGAGGTTAAGGGGGATCTTTAGGCGAACTATATTATATAAGCTCGTAGAAAGGTAATTACCTCTCTATTAAAGTAAAAAAAAGAGTAGAAGTAGGAAGGAGGAAGGAAAAAAAAATTTTTATAAGAATTTATGGCTTATTTTTTTTAAGTCGGGATATTTATTAATCCGTACGACTAATTAAGAAATTAAACCCCTATACTCTTAGGTATTATCTCATACGAGCCTATACGTAGTAATTAATTATAGCTAAGCAAAAATAAACTATTATTTAATCGTTAGCCTTTATATAACTTCGTAGAGTAAGATATATAAACTTACTAACTATTTTATTTCTTAGCGAGTTTAGTAAAGACTTTCGTAAGAACTGCGTAAGTATGCTTATCTAAGCCTTGAAGTAGAACCGTAATAATATTTACGTTATTATCGTTATCCGAAACGTTAATTATATCTTCGTGCTTACGCTTCTTAGCGCCCTTTGCCTTAGTGACTTTAGTAGCCTTTATGCTCTTATCTAATAATTATTAGTAGAGGCTCGTATAAGAGAGAATAAAAACGTACCTAAAGTATAGTAGCAATTCGTTTTACTATAACCCTAATCGCAATTTCTATAAGCCGTAGTTATATTACCGCTATTATTAACGTACGTAAAGTAGCCTTTAAGCGTACCTAACTTCTACTTGTAGCGATTATACTTGCTGCCTGGCTGGTTACCGTAAAGGTACTTGAGTATTATATCGTAGTTTTGCGAAGAGGCTAGATTAATACTATATAGCTTTATAGAGAGGTTCTTAGTAATATGCTTTAATCGTAATTTAAGTTCGTTATTCGGAAGCTAAAAGTACGAGTTAATATAAGTTCGTACGAAAGGATAATAAAAAATATAGGAATATACTATGCTAGCGAATCTAGAATCCTCGAGGAGTTGGTAGCCCTTCGTAGAGTAACCGAGGACCGCCTTACCGAGCGCCTAGATTATTAAATCTAGGTTTAAAGAAGGCTATTCGCGTATGAAGTCGAATGTAGAGAGACGTACGCCTTGATAGAGGGCTAGTAGCAACTTAGCACGGTCTTTAGTAAAGCTAGCGGGAGGATCGTCCTCTAGAGTAGCGTTCTAAAAAAAAAGGTTAGTTATTACTAGATACGAGATCGTAGTAATACGTACCTTATTATCGGGGGGGGGGGTTCGTTTTTTGAGGTTCTTAGTATGGGGTCATAGGGCTCTCTTCGGAGTTATAGCAGTTTGTTTAGCTCGTATATTTCTCTTTGTGGTTATAGGAGCCTCTACGGCCGCGTCGTTCTCGTCTTCTTCTTCTTTATTTTCGTCTTCGTTTTCGATAATTACGGGAGACTTCTTCGCCTTTCTTAGTGTATATCGTTTTGGCGTAGCCTTCGTAGGTGGCTCTAGGTCCGCGTTCGGTGCGATACCGTTTGTAGCCGTATCCGCGGCTACTTCGTTACTACTATCTAGCGATATTAAAGGGGTTTGATCGTATAGTGTCGTATATTGGGTAATGAGCTCGTTCTCTGGCGCGGAATTCGTGATTGTTCGTATGAGTCGTGATCGTTCGTATAATCTAGTAGAAAATCGTAGTTAGTACTTAAACTAAAAAAATCTACTAGTAGCCGCATATACGTTCTAGGTGCCTGTACGAAGCGCAAAAGTTACGAATAATGTCAAAAATTGATATTAAACGTTAAACGATTGCGCTTAAAGCGTACGGGCAGATAGAATAGCGTCGCGGCTATTTAGGCAAGCAGCTTAGAGAGTGGGATCCTTACCGTGTTGTTGCGTGGTTGAAAAAGAAGAAAGGAAGCTGTTGCTATAGGCACTGTTGAAAAGGGCCGCATGCACGTTACGGGGCTAGGAGCCCCGTAACGTGCATAATATTTTTCTACAGGGGCCATTACTCATCGTATGCACCGAAACGGGAAGATTACTCATCAAGATGGAGGGGTCAACCGATCAATTGAAACAAGCGTATCTATGGCCTTCCGTACTAGGGCGTCGACTAGCTCAGGATATTCGACCGTCGACCCCGATATCCTGGACCCCGAGAGTCTCTAACCACGAAAGCGCCGACATACCGAGTACTTGGATAGCGTCATGGCCACCGGGACCTTTGGCACCTCCGTCATCTAGTCAACAACTGTCCAAGTCGTCCAATGGCCACCCCTGGCTCATGGCTTCAGCCGCGGTCAACGCCTGATACATGGGCCAGATAACGACGTGGCCGTCTCAGCCGCCATCCAGCGAGGGCCCCTATTCGGCACCGATCTGCCATGGTACTCAACTAACGGCTACCTGGCTCCATCGCCTCGCACGAGCTGACACACGGCTTCGACACCGACGGCTGCATCTACGGCCCGTCCAGCACGCTCGACAACTCGTGGGACGGCGCCTCGCTCGCGGGCTTCACCGATCAAGCAAGTGCTTCGTGTCGCAGTACAGCAACACCTCGGTCGAGCATCCCCGCGGCAGCGGCAAGCGCGCCCTCGTCGACGGCCAGGTGGCGCTGGCAGAGAACGTCGCCGACTCGGGCGCGTCGCCATCTCGTTTGATGCGCGGAGGAAGACGCCGCAGACGCCGTACGGCGCCAGGCGGGAGCCGGCCCGGAGCGCCTCACCGACGAGCAAATATTCTTCATGATGTGGGCGCAGAGCCGTTGCACCAGCCCGCTGGAGCATATCGCCGACGTCACCTACAACAACGACAACTCTGCGCGCATCAGCAAACGGACCGCTGGCGAACTCGGCTTTAGGGGGGCGCCTAGCTGCGAGCTGAAGGAGCCGACGTGTGAGCTCTGATGGGCCATGGATGGCGCACGGTTTTCACGCCATGCCAGACGGTCTTCACTCTCCATTCACGGCCGATTGCGATTTGTGACCAAAGTTCAAGCGCGTCCACTCACCGATCGTGAACTTGTTGGGGGTTTGCGTGAGCTGCTGCACCAATGCACGAAAGAGGGCACCAACACGCGCCGCCATTGCGAATGATAGGTTCCCTCTGGGAAAAAAACAAGGAAATGCAGCTTGCTGCGCCGTTAGTCTGCATTCCAGTTGCCACAATTGGTTTGTTGCAGTCTGCTGTTGGCTGTTGCACGTCAGGCGGGCTGATATTTATTCTCAAGCCTCCCCCCCCCCTCAGAGCACACCACACAGCTTTTCACCCATCGCCGCCGTCTCTGTCAACAATCCCAAAATGGAGAAGCTGTACAGCACCGCAATCATTGCCAATCTCGAAGGATATAATAGATATGACCGCCTGGGGCCTTTCGAAGACGCCTCGCTTACGACCTCCCTGGAGAGTCTGGAGGACCGTCTCAGGAAACTTGAGGCCTCGATGAGCATAACCCGCCCGCCGCCTATCGTGGATCCGTCTTGGGATGCGCTTCTGTGGCGCTCATGCCGACTGCATATGAAAACGAAGATGAGCACCACAAAGGGCAAGTCCACTCGGTCGGAGATGGTGACCAATGTGCTGGGCGACTCACTCGACACCCTCAAAAGCGTCGTTGCCGGCATCGACAGCATGGGTCAGTCACCGCCATGGCCGAAGTGCGACAGCGATGAGGACATGCTGTGTGTTATTTTGCAGAGACTGTGTTACAAGGCCGGCCAAAAGAGCATCAAGCTCGACCCGGTTCCTGTGACACGGGAAGAGATTATGGCCATCGCGTTCGAAATCTCCATCAGCGATGAAAGCGGAGCGAGACTCCCCGGGCGCTACCCCCCACGGCAACCGACGGGGAAGAAATCTTGCTGCGGCTGCTGTGTCTGCATCTGCCACACGCCGTTGCAGCCTGGGACGCCGTACCCGCCTGGGTCTGGATTACAACGAGTCGCAGGTGGGATTCCTGTCGCTCCCCTGAGACCACCGCAGCGAAAGCAGCGATGTGGCTGGCTACGAAGGCTGTTTTGGTGGCGGTCGAGACGGATCAGGGACGATTCTTCGGTGTCTACAGTCGTTGACGATTAGGAGCCTCGGGCAATCAGGATGTTGACGCTAGGGAACACGCGTGCATCTCGAGGGTTTGACTGCAAGGCTCAACTTGTTGTCGTACGAAATGCGGATACGAAGTACATCATGGGCAATCACAAGTAGCCATCGAGAGATGATGGGATGACAGTCGTTACCGCAGCGCAAAGTTAAAGCAGCCTTGAGCTCCCCATTCTCGCCCGGCTTCGTGCCACAAGCATAATGCCAGTTCCTCACCACGCATCCCCATGACCGTGTCGCCTCCTGAACTGGACAAGCCAACAAGACCCGGCTCAGCTTCCCGCCCGTCCACGCCCCCATTCGCAAGAAGGCTTCCAGCGCCGTCAAGAGCAGCATGCGTGTCCGTAGCAGAGGCCACAGCCGGGAAATCCATATTCGATATGCCGTCTCTGCAGCGGCGTCCTCGAAACACACATATCCAGCCCCATAAGCCCACATCCCGGCACTCACTAACGGCAACTCCTCCTCTCCAGGCCTCACAGCCCCCGTGCAGGGACACGCCCCCATATGTCTAGCAACAAGCTTAAAACAAATCCAGAACAGCCCTGCACAAATGATCGTCTGCCTAAGTTGACCCTTCGTCACGCATGCCAATGCCATGTTTCACTCGCCCTCCACCCGGCACCTCGTTGCCGACGGCGATGACGCGGCCGACGTACACACGCAAGAGGGGAGGAGCACCACCCTGGACAGCCCCTTTCAGGCTCCTGATCCACGCCCCTCGACTTTCAGGCTCCTAATCCACGCCCCCTCGGCCATCTCCCGCAATGCTCTGGTGGACGCAAGGGAAGGCCAACACCAACACCCATGTCAACTAACACCAACGCCAGCAGTGTAACACCAACGCCAAAGCCCCAATCGCCGGCCGCCCATGGAAAGCTGCCGCCTTGGCACAGCCGTCTGACACACAAGAAGACACATCCCCGCCACTATTCGTCGCGGCCCCACCCAACATGCCCAAATAGGCAATTCCTCTAGCAGCAAGGGAAGCTTCGTCGACAAACGTCCCCTCCGGCAGCACGACGACACCATTGGTCCAGCCGTCTCGCAATGCACTTATTACACGGCATCAGGGTCAACGTGGCAGCTTGCATGTTTCTTCATTTCTTCAGCTGCGCTTCTTAAGTCACAAACAGAGCAGCATGTCGACTCTAGGTGTCTATGTGGATCAAAAACGCTGCCCAAATCTTGTACCAGGTGAAGTCTTCGCAACCCGCAACGCCAGTCCACTCCGCGCCCGTTCCCTTTTCCTTGTCCCTCCGCTATGCCTCATCCTCGACCCAATTCCGGGGGAGGGGGGGGGGGCCAAATGCAACAAACCGCTGACCGCACCCGTGACGCTTTCGCGTGCCCGCCGATCCCGCCGCCCCAGCGCCGCGAAAACTGCTCGAGCCAATGCATTTTGCCGTGAAGCTCCCATCTGGAACGGCCACACTCGCAGCCCGCAGTTCCATCGTCCTAGATGCAGAACTTGCGGTCCAACATTCGCAACGCCCTCGCATCCTCGCTGACGCCACCCTTTTCTGCCGTTGCGCCATTTGTTCTCGGGCTACTGCTGCCGCTGCCGCCGCTGGCGGGTTTGGTTTCGCCGCTGGCGGGCGTAGGGTGCAGGAGCGCTGATAGACTCGACCTGTGGCCGCCATTGGCCAAGGGCCCTGGGCCATCCGCTTGAGACGTCCTTGGCGGGCTCACGCTCAAGTTCCGCGTCGGCGGCGTGGCCATGGCGGCGTGGGAAGACGCAGGAGTTCCGTTGGCAACGGCATTGAGGGCCGGAAGGGGTCCACGGGAGCTCCTCGCCGACCCGTTGCTGAGGTGCACGTCGGCCACCACCGCCTGTGCTGCTGCCTGCAAATCCTTCTGTCGCGGCGAGTCGTGCAATCGTGGAGGCGACGGACCATGGTGGCTAGGATAAGGCGGTAGCGTAGTGGGCTTCGAGTTATGCAGCGGAGGCAGCGAAGCGCGGTCGTAGGGCGGAGCGTGCGTGTAATGGGCTTGGGAGTAGGCTTGAGGCGTCAGAGGCGGCTGGGAGGCGTGAGGGGGAGGCAGATGATGGGCGTGTGGCGGGTATGGGGCCGGAGCGTAGTGGCCATACGGCGGCGTAGCGGCGGGTGACGGGGGCCATCCGTAGCCCGCCTGGGCATAGTGAGGCGCGTAAGGCTGCTGGTGGTGCGTATGAGGATGCTGAGGCACAATCATGTATGGCTGCTGCATCGGTGCTCGCGTGAGCGCCGGCGTCTGGTGTGTCTCGCCCATGCTCGACTCCGGGTACATGCCCTTGGGGGGAACGATTCCACGCAGCGACGGGTCGGAACTCGGCTGAGGCAAATCGGGTTGGCCGGGTTGCGGTCGGGAGTAGTAAGAGATGAGATGGAGGTGCTGTCCAGTCGAAGTGGTGATGCTGAATGACTGCTTCATCAAGCCGTCGGCCTTGTATCGGTATCCCTCGGGCTCTCCGTCGTCGTGATCCTCGTCGCTACCGCGGCCCGAGTCGGGGGTTTTGCCCGCTCCTCTCCTGCCGCTGCCGAAGCCGCCTCCCCGCTTGCCTTCCATTTCTCTGTACGTCAAGAAGCTGCCAGACACGCGGCTGGCGCTCCACGACTTGCCGTCTGTCCATCTCCTCATGCCCGCTTCTCGCTCATCCCACACGAAGACAGAGCCCGAGCGAATCGACTGTCTCTCCTTCTCCGAGAGTCGTCGCTGTACTCGGGGCAACAGCCCAAGACGACACGCCTCAAACAGCTTGATGGCGTCGCCGGGGGTGCGCACGTAACCGTGGTACGTCTCCATCTTGTCTGAACTAATGGTCTCCGTCTTGAAGGTGCTTTCCCGTACCTGCTTTCGCAGGACGTCCTCCGCGCAAAAACAAGGTGACCAGGTTGAGCTCAAGTAGAATTCACCCAAGCTTACGAAACTTGACGAACACTTGGGAGTCTAAATGAAGAGATGCGACGCTGTGTCAGGCGGGGGGCTTGCGCAGAGCTCGGCCGAGAATCACAACTGCTTCAACGAGTCAGTCTCCAGACGAGTCCCATAGGAGTCAAGGCAATGCGGGTGGCAGAAAGCGTGAAACAGACATGGTTGAAGATTCGTGAAGGGGACCGGGCATAGCAGGGCGGAGGGAGCAAAGCGCTGAGCGGCCAGCGTATGGTTGCATTTGGAGCAGCCCTGCGGCTGCTGTGCCATATATGCTTTGGGCACGATCACACAGCCGTGTCTGCACACAAACGGCCACATCGGACCGTCAGGAGCAGACGGAGACGCCGCCTGGTGGTGGCTCGTCCTTCGCTCCACTGTCCGTTTGAGGCCGATCCGCTCGCCCCACTCGACTAAAATTTCCATTCCCTGTGGTTGAGGTGTTGCCGCTTGGCGATGTGCATGACGGCTTGAGACGAGAGCAGCTGCCGGCATCCACAGAAGTCTGTGGGAGGGGTCTTGGCAGATTTGTGGTAACCAGCCCCATCCACCAGGCTGATATTGAGAGGAGGGAGGACGGGATAGGCGAGACTCGGCCACGGTACGCACTTGCGACGACAGACCTGTCCAGCCAAATGATGGCCGTTTGCGCTCTGGTGCACGGCCAGGTCTGATCTGAGGCGGGAAGCGACATCGCGAGAGGGGCCAATCCGTAGGCCGTGCCTGAAGGCGCAGGAGCACAAAGACACCAGGTCCACACGGGAGGCTTGTGCACCATCAAGCGCGGGGCGGGCGAAGCGTTGGAAGAAGTCGAGCCCGACAAAGGGAGGCGGCACGACGAGAAGCAACCTGGCGAGCAGGACCTACCTTGACTGCTGAGGCGGTTGAGAGGCTCCGTATAAGACCGGTCGGGGTTGAGTTGCGTCGGGTTGTGTGCAGTCGAGCGTATGGCGTTTGCAGGACGTTGTGAGCTGTTGACAGAACAAGGTTAATTGTGATTGAGCACGGCAAAGGCGAATGTGAATCGGAGCGGGAAACAAGAGGAAAAGAGCGAATTAAGGTTGGGGTAAAGGCGAAGTGCGTGACAGCCAAGGGCACGGATGAGCCATGAGTGAATGAGAGAATGGATAAGTCGGCGCCGCAGAGCCGAGAAGGGGGGTGGCATGAACCGGGGGGAGGGGCGTGTGGACAGAGGCTTGGGGCAGCGGGAGGGTGTTGTGGGACAACTGTCGTCGTTTGTCGGGGCGCCAGAGTTGATGACTGCTTGCGGCTTTGGCTGCTTGCGGCTTTGGCTGGAGCAGGGGCACTCCGGGGCTGGGCAAGGCGGGGATACATATCAGCACGTAATAACACCTACTTGACATTCGTTGGAGTCTCCCTTGTGTGAAGTGAGGCGGCAGACGGGAGCAAGGTTGGTGTTTGCGTGCGAGTGCGAGGCGGTGGGAGAGGGCGTCTCGTCTTTGTCTTGTGTATTCTGTATTCGCGCCCTCGCTTTGTTCACCCGCTTCACCCGCCTCTCTCCAGCGCACGCGAGCAGCTTTGACGACGCTGTCTCGTGCCCTTTCGCCCAGCGGTCCTTTACGCGCAGTCACTCGTTCTTGCAGCGTGCTGTTGCAACGCGCTCTGCAGCGTGCTGTTGCAGCCAGCCTGCTCTTGCAGCACGAGCCTCAGCGTAACGTCGGCGGTGGGAGCGGCGGTGTTTGTTGTCCGTCCGTGAGAGGGCAGAGAAGAAGGAGATGCAGGGCCAGGATGGACTACAGAACGAAGACAAACGAATTCACAGGTAGCCCCACGGGAGGGACACGGGGGAGAGACGCCGAGGGTTCGTACTTGTATTGTGTCATACTCGTAGGCCCGTGCTGGGGAAGGTGAGATGGGCCCTCTGGCGGGAATAGTGATGGTCAAGTTTCTGAGCCAAGGCTCCCTGAGGGCAGGATCCAACGAGGATAAAACACCCTTGGTGCATAATTATGTCCAAAACGCCACATTCCTCCCGCCATCCAGAGCATTAATGCACGCACGCCGCAGAGGACCGACAACATCTGTCGGACTGGCCTCACCAAGACGAAGCACGGCGCCGCGACGCACGGGAGAACGGCCGTCGGAGGGCCAGCCAGCGCCACGCCACGGTGGCATAATAAGATAAGAATGCCTCCTAAGCTTATTTCAACACTCGCTAACGAAACGGCCTGGTTGCGGTCCCCCGTTGTCCATGGATAGCTCGGCAGCTCTAGTGAAAAGTCTAGGCTCTAAAGGGACCTCGCCGGGACGATAGGAGCAGGGCGTGCGTCCAGTTTCGTCCGCCTCTCATCCGTGTCCGCCTCCGTCCTCGCCGGTCGCGGTCTTGTCGCAATTCGACCACCGACTGCTGGACGGCTACGGGACACACATCCGTTCTGATCAGGTGCCAGACGGTGCCGCGTGCTGTTGCCTGCAGTGATGGTGGCACGCCTCTGGCTAAGTCGGCACGGCCTTGTGGCCACACCTGCCCGGAGTCGTCCACACGCAGGCCCTCAGCCAGTCCAGCCCGGGTCCAGCCCCCAAAGGCTGAGGTCGCCCGGTCTTCAGGAGGGCTTTTTGAGGCGCCGGGCAGTACTAGTACTTTGGGGCAAGTGCTCCAGCTGTCCGTTTGCCAATTTATTCTAAGCGAAAAGGCGCTAAGGACGCCTTGTCCAAGCACCAAGTGCCGTGGCTGCCGAGTCCAGGGTACATGGGAGCGGCGCCGTTGGCTCAGTTGCGCTGAGACGTCAGCCGCTGGCCCCCGGTGCACGCCGCGCAGTCGAGTACAGACCACCTACTCGTGCAGCAATTACTAAGGTATGCAGAAACCATCCTCTATGTTGCCACGCTGGCAGAACCTGTCCTCACCAGCTTCAGTAGCTCACGAGGGTTTTTGCCAGCACCGGCCCAGAATGCGTCTCGAGACGCTCGACCAACCAGCCAAGCTAAGTAAAGGCAAAAACGTCTAAGGATGATACGGTAGGCACGTTGGCTGTGACGCAAGCACCGTTTCGTCCCACCGTCTCAGGCGGTGCCTCACCGCAGCCTACGCGTACAAGCAAGTCAGCAAGTTACAGACTACTCGTATGTGTTATTTCGTTGACGGACGCGGCGCAAGCCTGGGCTCTGCCGGACAGCCGACGTTGCCAATCGCCGCCGCTGCTTTTCGACAGCTTGTCTCGGTTCTGGCATCCTCCCGACTTGTGGCTGTCTGCCCCGCCACCCGCTGCAAGTCCACCTCGGCCCATCAAAGAAGCTTGCCTGTGAATGGGCAATCTTGGCGCTGCACTGGCAAGACTAAAGCCTCAAGCCTCTATCGAGGCGCTTACGAGTACTCGTATTTCGACATCATGCGCCGCCCTGTGCAAGCGCACATCTTGGGGTTGGGCTACGCATAAATCAGGGTTACTAACGCTGCAGCTGGTCTCGTGTCGAGAGCCTCACTCGGCGAACCACCATCCCTCCCACTCATGCTTATCGGGACATCATCCGCAGATGGGGCCGATCACGAAGTCTCCTGTGCCGTTCAACCGTTCATAAGACCGTAAGGAGTACAAGGAACAGTATCCCGTCTTCAAGCTGAAACGGGAACCCCAGAGGAGGATTCGGGGTACGCCGTCCCAGCAAGTCCGGCCATGAAGATGCCGGGATTACTTTGGCTGTCCAAGACGCTCAGCCGCCATCAGCAGCTACTCGCATGTACTCGTACGCCTCTGTGGGACGGAGGAATCCGTCCTGAACGGCACAGGGCCAGGATGACGTGACCTGCACCGCATGCAGCGCATGCAGCAGCCGCTGCTCGAATGCTCTGGTCGTACGGAGTACAGGCGTAGTGCCTGTCAGCGATCAGCAAGGCGGCCTCTGTTTCGCCCGGGTATATCGGCGCTGGGGCCCGTCTCCTCGCCAATCCTTCCCCACGCCCAGGAGAAGGGCCGCCCTCGTGCCTGGCCATGGTGACGTCTGATGGTCGGCTCCGACGGCTCCTTTCTTTTCGATCACGCTCCGTCGCCGATGCTCTTTTCCGCGGCACTGCTCATCACATCGGCGTCCTGAGGGGGGTGAGGAATCCCGCAGCTCTGTCAGCCCAAAGTGGCGGCAGGGCACGGAGAAGCCACAAAAAATAGTTGAGCGCTGTGGCGTGCATCTGGGCTCGTCGCCGGTGACCGTATTTCGGATAATCGGCTTTGATCTCGCTGACAATCAGCGCCGCGAGCCCCGTCCACGGGAATGCTCGGACAGTCGGATGAAGGGCCTGTGGGAGCCGCCAAGAGGGAGCACCTTGCTCACCCTGACATCTTGCCAAGCCGATCCAGGGTCCCCGACGCAACGCCGGGGACCGCCCAGTCGAGCTCCCTCTCGACGTCTGCCAAGGCGTCTCGCCGCAGGCAGCTGCATCTGCATCCCAACGGGATCAATTTTAGAAGCACAGTACGGAGTACATCGTACGAAAGGAGGGGGGCGTGGGCCGAGCGAAACCCGCGCTACGGCTAGCTCGGCTGGCCAAGTCCGCCCAGCGATCCACTGCGACTTGGGCTTTTAAGCATGAATTTAAGCGTTGCAAGCCACTGGGCTTGGCACGGAAGTCGTTCCGCATGGCGCAGGGCGAGGGAGGGGCGTGCGTGCAGCAGAGGCCGCGGCCGCGCCGGGCCTGGGGCCCGGGCAGAGGGGACACGCAACAAGCTGCGGCCTGCGCTGCTTGGACGCAGAATATTAGAGACTGGAATAAGGTGGCGGAACGATGCAATCATGGCAAAGCTTGGCGCTGTCGAGATGCCGTCCCAGCCGACCTGGCCCACACGGGCCCCTGGCTGTGGGTCGCCTAGGACATGCGGGCTTGGGAAGCCTCCCCGTTTGGGCCTCGAGCACGAGGACACGCCACGGTCCGGTGATAACGACGGCCTCGGATACTCGCACTGTCGACTTGGCCTCTATGGAGTGTGGTCCGTATTACGAGTACAGCATCTGCCGACTGTTGCGTACGAGTAGCAGCTACCGAGTGCTTCGCTCTTCGCGCTGACCAGCCGCAGCAGCAATCCGCCAAGCATGGCCCTGCCGATCTGGCCGAGCGCAATGGGTGTGGGGTGCGTGTGACCGCAATGACCTCTGCCCAGGCGAAACCCTGGGGAGTGCGTGGGCCTGCCATTGGCGCGGGCGATATGCTTATTGCGACCCTTAAAAGCGCGAGGCGAGACATGGCATGGCGTCGGCCTCGACAGACAACCTGCCGCCCCGATGCCCGCTCGGCGGTCCATGCGGGTATGAAACCAGATGGATGCAACCTCATCATCGCACATGTCGCGCCTGCTGCCCCCGACCGATGGGCAATGTCACCCAGCCCCCGCCGTGGCCGTGATGCGCTCGCTCCGTCCGTCCAAGCAATTGCCGCGGCCCCCTCCAGACCCTCTCACACGCGTGGCCCGACAGCCCCACGACCTCGTTGCAGGACGCGAGGCTCAACGGCGTGCGTCGTCGGGTGTGGTGCCCCCTGTATCTCGGTCTTGTCCTGGCTCTCCTGCGAATACACCAAGCCCGGGCCGCCCGTGCCATCCGTACGTACGTACTTTGCGCCTCGACGACGACGGCTGGAGCGTCCGCCACGGCCACGCGGCGTGTCTCATTTGAACGGTGCTGCTCCAGACGCCACGCCGCCGGACGTGCTCGGCGGCACCAGCTGTCAGAGACATCGGCAGTTGGCCGAGTCAATGTACAACAGACGACGCTGGCTACCACGCAGCAGCACGCACGGCCGCTACAGGTGTCACGACGACAAAACAAGGTTCTTCCCGCGATCTCGTCGGGGCCTGCATCGTTGTACCTGTCCGTTGAACGCTGCTCGGAACATCACCGAAGCTCTTGCGGCCAAGACGGGCAAGACGGGCAAGACAAGACTCAACGCCGATGCTCCGTAAATGAACAGTTCACGGCCCTCTCTCGTCGCCAACTTGTGGGCCGCCGCAGACCGATGGGAGGAACTAGCTTGTTTGGTCATGCTCCGGATTCGATGCACCCTCTCCCCCGGCCGCTGCGGGATATACAGTACGTGTTATCGCATGCCGTGGCACTCTGACAGCCTCGAGCGCGAGGAGCACACCAAACCGCAGGGCATAATACAAGAGCGCGGTATCTGGACGAGAGACAAAGGCAGAGAAGAGGGAAGAGGGGAGAGAGGGTGGGGGGGTGCGCACGCATCTGCCGGGTGCTGATCCCGCCCGCGTCGGGACGCATCATTATCTAACGGGAAATGCTGCCCATGGATAAGTCGGCACGGACAGGCCGGGGTCTGCAATGCAGCTGGATCTACGGCCGCGTGCGAGATCGTCGAGGAGAGACAGCCTCGACAGACGCCGACGGTGGTGACGACGGCGGTGGGACATCCGGTTCGTCTTCCGCTGAGGCTTGCCATTGATGCGCATCGTCTACCTGGTCAACAACGCCAGCGCAATCTCCCTGAACTCGTCCCCAAACTGCAGCTTCTCCCGCCACGCCGTCGGGATCGCATCCTCGCCGTCGCGCGCGCCGAGGAGGCCCCCCGCCACCGCAGCGTTCGTGTCCGTGTCGCGCCCGATGCGCACCACGTCCACCAGCACGTCCTCCAGGCCCCGGCCGTCGAGCACCGCGGCGACGGCCAGGGCCAGCGTCTCGAGGACGTAGCCGCTGCACCGGCCGCGCATCTCCGCCGGCGGGCCGTGCTGGACCATGGCGGCGACCCGGACGCGCCGGCCCGTCGCGAGGGCGGCGTGGACGGGCCGCCGCCGCCGCGCTCGAGCCGCGCGGCCGTGGCTTCGCCGGCCCGCACGGCGGCGTCGGCGGCCGTCCCGGCGATGAGCGCGGCCGCGATGGCGTTGTACGCGGCGCACGAGACGGTGCACCGGCGGTCGTCGTGTGTGATGCTGCTGATGCGCACGCTCTCCTCCACGAGCTTCTCGCCGTCCGGCTGGAAGAGCCCCGTCGGCAGGCACCGCATCAGACTCCCGTTGCCCGCGCTGCCCTCTCCCGCGCCCGCCCGGTCCGGATCGCCCGACTGGCGGTAGCGGTCCAGCCCCGTCGCCGTCGCCAGCCCAATGTCCGCCGGCCACGACCCCGGCGTCCGCCCCGGCCACTCGCCGCGCTGCCACCGGAGGAAGTTGTCTCCGGCCAGACGCGCGATGTCGTCGCCCGGCTTGGCGTCCCGGTACGCGAGGAGCACCCCGCGGGCCATGTCCGTGTCGTCGGTGGCGTGGCCCGCCGGCCAGGAAAAGGGCCCGCCGCCGACGATCTGGCGGAGGCCGTTGGGGTACCGCGAGGCGATGGCGGCGTGCGATTCGAACTCGAGCGTCGCGCCCAGCGAGTCGCCGGCGTGGAGGCCCAGCAGGGCGCCGACGACTCGAGACTGGCGCGGCGAGAGCGTCTTCGTGGGACTGTGCGGCGCCATGCTGTGCTTTGCCTGCGAGGGTGGCAAGTGTTGGGGCTCGGTGCAGGTAGGTTGCCAGAGGCAAGATATGGGGGCCTTGTTGGGTGCGCAAGGCGGTTGATGTACTGGCGAGTCAGCCTGGTGCGGCTGAGCGTCAGCCGAGGCTTTTCTCACTAATAGCAAGGCGGGCCAAGCAATGTCGTGCTGTGTCACTCCACCAGCGAGCTCATAATCCTACCTCAGCTGCCGCGCGATGTGAGGTCGCCAGGGACAGACCCTGTTTCCTCTCGAGGCTTGCTTCACAAGAGGTCTCTCTTCTCGACGTCTTCCTCGAGTCCTCTGAGGCAGCGACCGTAATGCAGATAGCAGAGTTGCCGTACATTTGTGCCGTACTCCCCGCCTCCACGCAGTCTTGGATGATGCAGAGCAGTCAGTCCAGATAGATATATCGGTGTTTGAGCTTTTTGGTGGTGTGGCACGCCTGCAGAAACATCTTTGGCTCCTAATCAAGCGGATGCTGACTTCGCTTCGGCACAAGATCAATCGTAGCCCAGAAGCTACCCATCCGTGGGAAGGCAGCTCTCAACTCGATAGAGTCCCCAGGGAAATCGTGAGTATCGGTACAATGCAGCTCAACGGCCTCCGGCTCCAGGCCTGCTCGGCGCAGAAGCTGCAGAACTCGGCATGTCTGACCAAACGGCCAGCTTCTGCACCCAAAATGAGCGGTGGCCCGGGGCTTCTGGCCCGAGCCGAAACATGCCATCGCAACAGGTGCAGAGGCTGCCCTCTTCGAGGCTGGGGAGCGGGTATCGTCAATATGGTGCTGATTGACCACCGTGTGATCATCTTGTTTTGCCTCCAGGGCGGCTCATTTCTTTGCGACGAGTCATGAGCAGAGAATGGTCGTGTCGTTGCTCCTCATTTGACCACTCCGCAGTCATTCTCCCACGACGAAGAGGCAAAGTTGCGCTTTAGTGTAGGTAGGGTTGAGCTATACACGTCTATTATACATATTTATCCGCAAGATGGCCAACGGGTGTGCGATAAGACGACACCCATCATACACACATCCCGCGTCAGATGACAACATCCAAGGAAACACCTGGTGGGCATCTCCTGTCTCGACGATACTTGCCAGAAGGACCCCAGCTCGTCTTCATCCTGCAGCATACCACGGCAGTTTCACAAATCTCGTGTTCCTGCAGCCGAGAGATGCCATCAGGCAACCACCCGCCATCCAAGGATAGTCCCTTCACCCGGTGAACGGAGACGCTGCAGTTTGCTCGCATCAACGTCAAATCCCAATCTCGCTCGCGGGTCGGACGACGTGACCTCGCGTCTTGGAAATTTGGCACCTGCGAGGCCCCGCGTGGGCACATGTCGTGCGACCACACCAAGACATCTCGCGTTGCATCCGCCATCGGTGAGGCATTCAGATTCCCATCGCTGGGCTGATGTGCGACCGCGTCTTAGATGTACTGACCGAGGTAAGAAGGCGTTGGCGAACACAGCATGGGCGCACTACTTTAGCCGTCCGAAACGTCGGGTCGATATCTGGCTATCTGACGGAGATGCCGCGGGCTGCCCCATGTCGTGCAGCTCCGGCTAGCAGTCGCACCGCTCGTAGTGCCGAGGGAATGGAACCACGTCGCGAATATTCGGCACGCCAGTCAGGTAACTCAGCAACCGGTCGAAGCCGAGCCCGAATCCACCGTGAGGAGGACAGCCCCAGCGCCTCAGGTCTAGATACCATGTCATGTCGTTGCCCGCTGCCGCTCGGCGTTTTGGAACCTCCAGTCCGTGTAGCTTCATGTTGCCTTCCAGTTCCGATAGTCTGTGTTCGCGCATGGATCCACCAGCGAGCTCCCCGAGGCTCGGTACCAAGAGGTCAAAACAATCAACCGTCTCTCCCTGAGCCGCAGGCGAGGCTGACCGAAGCATGTAGAAAGCTTTGATCTCTCGAGGATAGTGTGTAATGAAGACGGGCACATAAGCATCGTTCGCCTTGTCGTACCCGACCTCTTCGGCCAGGTACTTCTCGTGCTCAGACTGGAGGCCACCGCCCCAGACTGGCTTGTGCTCGAATTTAGCGGCCGCGGGCTGCAGTTTCTCTATTGCTTCGGTGTAGGTGATCCGTGGCCATCTGCTTGGGACGAGGAGGCCCCTCCACCGTCGCTGAAGCTCTTGCCGGTCCACGAGATCCGCAAAGGCCAGGCGTTCCGCTGGGTCACGAGAGTCTAGCCTGTTCTCCTCGAGCTCGTTGGCGGCGTTTAGCCGTTTCAATCCTTGGGACAGCGACCTCATCATCTTCTGGACCAGGTCCATGACTTGGTCCATGTCTCGAACAAAGCTCATCTCCGCCTCGAGCATGTAAAACTCGCTCAAGTGCCGGGAGGTATCGCTTTGCTCGGCTCGAAAAGTAGGCGAAAGAGTCCAGACGTTGCCGAGTGCCTGAGCCAGGGCCTCGAGGTGAAGCTGGGTTGAGACAGTCAGATACTTGGGGTCTCTGAAGAACTCGGCAGGTCCGCTAGCCTTGACCGCGAAGGCCTCGCCGGCACCCTCGCAATCCGATGAGGTGATGATTGGTGGGTGGGTTTGCTGGAATTTCTCTTGGAAAAAGAATTGGGTCAGAAGAGCCGTTGCGTCGGAGCGCAGGCGGAGTAGTGTCGAGTTCAGAGGTGTTCGTGAGCGAAGATGAGATATAGCGCGCAAGCTCTCGGGCGTTTGGTACTTGTTCTGGATGGGATATGTCTTGGTAGGCGAATTAGAACAACGCGAGATGCAAAATGGAGGGCTGAATTACGGCAGCCTTACCTGTGGATCAGATGATCCCAAAACCTCCACGTCGCTCACCTGCAACTCGTGCATGGTTTGGGCAGGGCTGGCATCTCCTTCTGCCTGGGCACTTGATTGTCCGACCCGATCGCGATTGACCCGAGAAACTGGCTCAGTGTCGCCTGCCAGAGCTTGTCCGTCTAACGATTGACTGTTTGAGACATTGCAGTCCGCGCTTGGCTCGTGCTTCGCGTTGTACCAGGTCCCCTTGAGACGAACCGCAGCCCCTGGTCGCATGCTGGAGCAGGGTTAGCCACGTGTTCTTGTTGTAGATGCTGGGGCGAGATTCGCGTACTCGGTGGAGAGTTTCTTGTCCACGACGACCTGTACGGGCCTCATTGAGGAACCGTCGGTGATGTCGATGAACCGGACCCCTGAGCTCTTGCGAACCGACCGAACCCAGCCACAGACTTCGACATCTGGGACATTGGATCCGGGTTGCCAGGCCCTCAGGTCTGCCACACTCTTGATAGACGAATAAGCCTCGTATGGCATACGCACAGAGTAGCGTCTCCGCGGCAAGCGAAGTAGACGAGAAGCCTGGCGCCAACTGGGCATGAGCTTGGGCAGCATCCTAAAGTGCATGGGATGTATCAGACAGGCCCCCGAAGTGTCATAAAGAGAGTTGGTGATGCATAAATGCGTGAATTCTGGGGCATCTGGAAGCTGTGTGTATGAGTTGAGGAATGGTTCGAGGCTCACTCTCACGATGAGTGGAGAATTTTGTGGTGAAGTGGATACTGGCCCGGATTACCTAAGGAATGGGAGCCTCGTCAGTTGATGGTCGACAGTGGCCTGAGGCGCTACGGCAGGGGCAGGGGACGCTGTAGGGTCGGCATTAGCGCTTGACACCCCCTGTACGGCTGCCGCTGGGGAGCCGTATCCAGTAATTGCAGCGATTTGTGTGACAAGTTCGGGCAAATCGACCTTCCCAGCCTGGACGAGGAAACAGCGTTCGTCCCCATGTCTTTCCCGTAGGTCTGGGCACGATCTGGCCCGCGTTGCTCGCCAACAGGTACGTACTTCTCATCGTCTTCTTTCAACATCATCGCCGTGTTCGACTTCAAAGGCGCTTCCCGGTCGTGGTCTGCAGTCCCTGGGATCCTTCTTGATTACTCCACCATCCACGCTGGAGCTGGCCTCAGCCTCCGCCTCCGCCTCCACCTCCGCCCGTGCTGGCTGGCCATGCCTGCCCTCCGTCTCAGTCTTTTCTTCCGCCCCGAATGCCAGCCATTATATGGCCCAATGCAAGCGTCTTGGCTGCTGTCGTCTGTAGCCCTCGGTGTCTCGCAGCGTCTCAGATCATTGCTCGAACGAGCCTGCTCGAACGGGCCAGCCCGAGTTGCGGCATCTCGCTCCCCTCTGCCAGCCGCGAGCCCACATCAGTCGGCAATTCGATGTGGCTCTGGCTAAGCTCGCGGCGTACCCGACAACAAAAAGGACGCCTGCCTGCCTCCCGTGCCTGGGTCTTGGGCCATGCATGCCACCACGTTGGACAAACGAGATGGGGCGCCACAGATCTGGTCCGCAGGATCCCATGTCAGAACAATGTTCCGGCCTGGCAGGGTCAGTACATATTCGTACATGGATGATGGCCCTGCCCTCCGAGTGCCCGGAGCCTTATGTACTTGCCTCTGTCTGGCCGCTGGCTTGTCGACGTGGCCCGGCCCAGGAAACCAGGAACTCCGCCCGGGGTCTGTGTCTGAGATGTCGACACCCGACTTCCCCCCCCCCGTCATTATGACTAGATCTGCCCGCAGCACGGCAGCCCGCCGCTCAGTGCCACCCCTCGCCGTCCCGCCATCTTGGATGCCGGATGCCCTCGTACTCCCCAGTATTTATTTGTCTCTCCAGACGGAGCCTCCCCGCCCGAGCATCGGCACGTCAAGCGACGCGGGCCTTGGTCTGCTTAAAGTCGAGACCGGCCTCCTTTTGCTCGCCGCGTCCGGCCCTTGACCGCCGACTCGCCTCTCGCCTCTAGATGGGTTTGTTCCAAACATGTGATTCAGATCCTGGACATATTGGGTCACACAGCTCGTCGGCATCCCTACACCTCGCTTCTCGGCCCTCGATGGTAGGAGACCTCTGAGCAGCTGTTGTTCCCTTCACCGAAGCACGATCACAAGACGACAAACATATAAGGGTTGCCCTGTCGGCTCCGCTCGTCGATGTATCAACTCACTCCATCTTCACATATCCCCTCACTTGGTACCGTCGAGTTGCCTCATCCTACTACGTCTACGCCCTTCGTTGCTGAAGCTCGACCCTCGATATGGCTCCGGGATCCAAATCCAGCAGGGTAAAGCCGTCCGAGGTGGCGGCCGACACCAAGAGAAACTTTATACCAATTGTCAACGCAAACTATGCCGAGGCCTTCCCCCCGTACTCAATCCTGTACCGGCAGCCTACGGCTCAGTTGGAAATTCAACGCCGGACCCTCAGCACCCGCCCGCCCAACTTCGTTTTTGTGGCGGAGGACCCGGTCATGACGGCCATTTCCCAAGGCGTTATCGATAGCCAGGCAAGCGAGGCGGCTGGAGGACCTAGGGTTCGTGTCCCCTTCATCTGTGCCGCAAACGAGCGTCGGCCGGGAGGAGACTGGGAGACTGGCTGTTCAGGGTACGAGGAGAAGCTCTGCCGCCGAAGCAATCTCTCAGCTACCTTGAGCACCCCCTGGCCCAATACCGGAGAGCCATCCAACTACCCCATCCCCTCGACGGGCGGTATCCTGTCAGATTCCGTGGTTGTCTGCCGCGGCCCCCACGATCGCTATGAGAGGCTGGAAAGTTGGTATGACCTGCCCGTCGTTTCTGTGCCTCCGACCCGCTGGCCGAAACTGAAGGAAAACGGGTCCATGTACTCCTTTTCTGAGGAGCGCGACATGATGCGAGAGAAGATCCGGGGCGCTCTGCGGATCTGTCTCTATAACAACTACGACCGGGTTGTCATCGGTGACTTCGGACTCGGCAACAGTTGCCGCAACCCCCCGCAAGAGGTTGCAGAGATCTGGCGAGACGTCTTCCTCTTCGACCCCGATCTGCGCGGCCAGTTCAATTACGTCACATTCGCATTCGAGGACCCCGTGCAAAGTACGACGCGGCTGATTCTCGACGAAATCGCCAAGAAGGACAAGAAGGGGAGCTCCAAGGGGCGGTCGCGCGGCGAGTCTTCTGGGTCCAGCTCTTCATCCTCGTCCCGAGGCTACGCGCTCACGGACATGAGGATATTCCAGCAAGTCTTTGATGCCGCCGAGATCCAACGAGTCCTCAGCGTCCCGGATCCGCGCTATGGCTTAGACATGATCACGTCATGAGGGGTGGAATGGGGGGGCTCTGAGACTTCGGCGCCGTCCAAGAATGCGATTTGGCGTCCAAGAGGCCGGAGTGTATGGATGCTCGGATGGGTTGCTTACAATTCTAGTCTCTTCTTTTGCTTCTCTTCTTGACCCACGGCCTATCGACCAGCACCCTTTCACCACGAACAGGGGGGCGACGCAGGCAAACGGGTTCGCCATCAGTGCCAAAGCTGCGAGCTCGCCATGGAGGGCGCCGCATCTGCAAGAGCCGAGCCATGTGTTGGCATCGTGTTGGCTGCCGTTCGCTCTCGCCTCGGCCTTTGGGGGCTTTATTTGCTGTATTTTTGCTTTTTCCCGCATCCCCCTGTCCCAATGGGCGTTTTGTTCACGGCAGATTGGATCATTGGTTGCTGAAGGGTAAGGGTTGCATCTTGTGGTCACGGGGGGATGGCCATGTTTGATAGTCGCGGTTTAACAAGCCCCTTGCGGGCGTTGGTGTTGGATAATGCGGCTGTATGTTTTACTCGTTGGGGTTCAGGCAGGACCGTCGGCTGCCCAGATTCGGTAGCGCTGGAGTTGTTTGGGTGTGGTGGAGTAGTATTGCATCGATCGAAGTGCCAACACGTCAACAAGTCCAACGCCGCCGTGATTTCTCGTGCTTCGACTCGTCACAGCTCGTCACAGCCTGCCTCTACTTCGCCACGCCCGCCGGCCCCCTGCCTGCGCCGGCCATCGCAGCTGAAAAAAGCGCATGCACCCCGTCTCGCCTGCGCCGCCGTCCGTCGAGGCATTCCCGCCAGCGCGGCCCACCCGCATATGCACACTGCCGCGGCTGGGTCGCCGACGACGTGCCTAATCTCGTCTCGGCCCGCCAGGACGCCGCCCAAGACGGAGGAGGCCTGCCGCGGGTGCCTCACGGGCAGCTTGTCGCCAGCGGGCGCAGCCTCTGGGCCGAGCTTGGCCTGCTGCACCTGCGGGGGCGCGGCGGAGCGGGACGAGGCGGCATCCGTCTGATAAGGCTGCCTTGGTGTTACGAGCACTAACATACATGGAGGGCACGCCGATTCGGCGCAGACGGCACCAACAAAGCGAGAGACGACTTGGCGCGCAACACGGCAGCCAGCATGGTCCGAACGAGCCCGACGATCGTGGCGTCGGCACTGTCGCCTTTGTTGTCTGTTCCATTGCTCGCCTGCTCAGTCCGCTACCCAAAAGCCTCAACGTGCAGCGCCCCGCTCCCAGTCTGCCCGAGGAGCGAGAGCGCGAAACAAAGGGGCTGCGAGCAAGCGCGCCATCTCGCCTCATCTCTTTTGCATGTAGCACGCTCCTTCCCATCCACTCTCACCAGTACGCTGGTCTCAGTCCCGTAAAGTTGGCCAACGCCTGCGCCGCCTCGCTCTCAGACTCCTTCTTCCGCTGTCCGCTCAACTACATCACGGCCGGTTAGTCTTCCGTCTGCGAAAAGGGGAAAGAGACGAGGCGCAGGAACGGGGCTCATGTTATCAATGTGTCACACCCAACTCACCTCCAGCTGCACGCCCTTGTGCACGTGAACCAGCCAGTCCACATAGCTCTGCGCCTCGTTGTTGCGGTCCTCGACCAGCATCCGCGCAAACTCGTACTCGGCGCCATCGATCCCTCGTCTCGCGAGCTGCACCGTCAAGCTCTTGGATCCCCTCGCCGTCTTGAGGCACTCGATTATGTTGCGGACCTGGCAGTTCAGGTGCGTTTCTAGCACGGGCAGGGAGTGTGTGTATGCGTCCAAGCTCTTGAGCGAGTCCTTGCCTTCACCAAAGAGATCCGAGACCAGATTGGGCGACGTTTGCTCGTGGAACCAGAGCAGGCACTGTTGTCCGTTGTCCACCAGGTACACACCGCCCGGCTCCACGCGACCAAACGACGCGCGGACCGTCGGCGGCATCTTGAGGTGCCCAGTTTCGGCGTCGGCGAAGCCCTCCTCTGGCTGGAGGTTGTGGATCGGGAAGATGCGAGGGTATAGGTACAAGCTCAGCTCCATGGCACCCATGGATCGAACCATTCGCATCTCGTGGACTCTCCTGTCCGAGTTTTCCATGCCGCCCTTGAATGCCCGGCACTTGAGAAGACCCAGAGCATACATGCAGAATTCCTTGAGCCTCTCGGGCATGACTAGCTGGCCCGCCGGGTGTTGCTGAGCCGAGTGCTTTCGGTAGGAGGACATGATGTCAATTGTCCGTTCACTGAGCCAGTTCCGAACATCCTTGAGGTTACTCGACGTCGTTGCAAGCTTCGTGCTGGCTTCCTTGGCCAGCAGGGCGATGACTGCATCCTGGTCGACAAACTTCATACAGCCTCGGATGCCCTGTTCTCTAGCGCCCGCTTCCTTCGATGTTTCGCTGACACTAGCAATCACGTTGGAGCATCGCACTCTCCGTTGACCCGAGGCTGTTGTGTAGAGCAGGGCGGACTGGAAGTGCGCGTCCAGCTTCGAATCGAGCTTGCCATCGTAGCTAAAGGACACCGCAAGCGCCTTGTCCGCGTCGATGGCGCCGATTTCCAAGTCGGCTCCGAAGGTATGTTGGACAAAGTTTCCGTGGTATGCGCCCACCTGAAGGCCGTTGGAGCAGCGGACCTTCATCAAAGCCTGGAAGCCAGTCTCTCGTGTGACGGTGTGTGCAATCTCCGCAGACAGCCTGGGGCCGTCTCGCGGAACAATGAAGTTGGGGTAATAGAATGTTTCGCCGCCGGTAGTGGCAGCAACGTGGCCTGTATCGAAATGTCAGTGCTCAAGTCCTCCTCGGCATGCGAACAGTAGTCCTTACCAATCGTGGCAATGTCGAGATAGCCGCCGGAAGGAGCCGCGAGGAAGAAATCGGCGCCAATACCAGCCGCCGCCATCTTCTCGGCGACTTTCTTCCATGCCGGGTGCTCGGTCGAGTACAGCTTCTTGTCCATTTCACCACCTGGATGGTTGCCATCGTCCCGCATGAACAGCCGTCCCGGGCCCCAGGTCGGCAGGGCAGAGCACGCGCACACAACCTTGCCGCCAGTCTTTTCCAAGGCTGCCAGGGCCGAGTTCAAAGTCGCGAGCAACGCAGGCTCTGGGTTCTTGATGGCAGAAAACATGTCCGGCAGACGAGTCAATAGGGAGGTAATCATGGCCTTGGACTCGTAGGGGTCAACGAACAAGCCCTCGCCCAGCGGTAGGAAGGGTTCTTCCAGATCAGGCATAATCATCATCTGGGCTTGATCCAAGCGGGGCTGCAGCGCGATACGTCAGCCATCTCTCGCGACGAAAATTCGACACAACTCAGTGCAACTTACGTTCATGTTGTAGAAGTGGATGTCCTTGTCGTATGTGATGAATCCAACCTTGGCGCCTTCTGGTATCCTTCGCTTCGGCTCGCCGTTCTCGTCCTTCTCTTGGTCCTCGCCTCCGTAAAGGGCAGCCAGAATACCGTCGCAGAACGTTTCCATGAAGCCCTTGTTGTACGACTCCTGCGTCGCATCGATGACGAACAACCAGCGCATGCCAACCGGCTCCCGTGTCCAGTACTCCTTTGGCACCACAAACTCCACCGTACCGCGGTGAAGCTCTGGTCGCTGATCGCGATCCACCCGCACGCCCTGCGGGCTGGTGGCACAGAAGTACTCGGGTGGGGTTTCGTTGGGATGTGTGCAGAGGTTGCAGACAAATTTGTTGCCCCCCGACCGGAACATCATAAAGGGGTTGATGTACGCGCGGCATCTGCGGCATCGTGGCGGGCCCGCCTCTCCGAAGTCTAGAACGGGGATATCTGCTTCTCCCGGCTGCAGGGGCGCAAGGGGTTGCAGAAGCAGACCCAAAGGGAGGCCCGTCGCTTGCAGGCCGTCGGACGTGGCGGGGATGCTGTTCAACGTGAGGCGAGTGTATTTGGGCGAGGAGTTGCCTTGGTCGTAGGCAACAAACGAGACGGCCGCGGGGGGAGGAACGTGGCGTTCGAAGGTAGGATAGACATTCTTGTGAAAGTACTGCTGGACCGAATCTCGCGACACGGGCACGCTGGGCATGTCGTCTAGGGAGATTTTCGAGG
Source organism: Tolypocladium guangdongense (assembly GCA_022114105.1). NCBI lineage: Eukaryota > Fungi > Ascomycota > Sordariomycetes > Hypocreales > Ophiocordycipitaceae > Tolypocladium > Tolypocladium guangdongense. The sequence continues at coordinate 1,167,176 of NRQP01000001.1, read as the reverse complement.
CCCCGGCCGGCGCAATCGTGGCAGCCGCGTCTGCAGAGCCATTGCCAGCGGGATACAGTGGGCCAGTCGGACTGAAGGGAGCATTGGCGGGTGCCGGGAACTGGTTCGGGTTCACCATCTGAGGAGTGCCTTGCTGTTCACTGAACTGTCCACCAAAGCCGGGAGCAGCAGCAGCGGGGATGAACTGGCTGCTCGCAGAGCCCGGCGCCGGCATGCCATTGAAGGCTTGGGATGAGCCGGTCGGCTCGACATTGTGATAAGCGTGGTGGTCCTTCTTCTTCCTGCGCACCGTGCCGTGTCTGTCTGCGGCGCCCAGATTCATCCCTCCCATCTGCGCAGCCAGGGAGGCATCGTCTGCCTGCTGGGGAAGACCGCCCTGGAAGCTCTGGCCCTGTGGGAAACCACCGTATCCCGTACCTGGTGGTCCGCCCACGGGTGGCTGCTGGCCACCGTACTGCGGCGCGCCGCCATAGCCAGCGGCCTGTTGCTGCTGATACGGGGGCTGGCCTGGAGCGTAGGCATTGTTTCGATTGGGATCGTTGGGGTCGTTTCCCACGCCCTGGCCGAGGGCATGGTACTGGGTGTAGTCGGCCATGGTGGGCGGATCAGAGCTCGGCGTTGCTGGAGATGGACCAGTCTCGGGCTCGCATGTGCAAAAGGAGGTCAGTGGTGGAGGAGGGGTCTCGGGAGCGTCGCAGGAAACGAAGGAGTGGAAGCGAGAATTAAAGTCGGGGTGATTATGGGCTCAGGATAGCTTCCATGATCCTCGTGCGTGTCCCTGTTGTTCGGCCAAGGCGAGGTCGTCGTTACGCAGTCGCCTGGGCAGGCTGGGCTGAGCTTCGTCGCGTGGAGCTTCGAGAGTTTCGGTGGTCGTGCCTCGCTGGCCTTTTCGAGATGTGCTAAAGTTAGGTAAGGTACCCAGTATTACCAGGAAGTGGATGTTTCACTGGCAGAGTTTCGGGTGTCTCGCCCGCTGCCGCCGTTGGACCGACCGGACTGTTCCTAGTTCCTCATTGGCAGGGGTCCTTGCCCAGGTATGCGTTTACAGCTACGCTGTGAAGCTATCGAGGCGCCCATCACGTGCAGGGTCACATGTGTCTTCCATCTGCACGCCAAGCCCCACTCTAGACACCCGTGTAAGTCGTCCAGTGGTATGGCCTGCCAATGCACCGAGGCCGTCGTTAGTTCTGTGTCAACGAGGCAATCTCGACATAGGTATCATGTGGCAGTTGTCGCTGTGTTGATTCTTTCTCATCCATATGTCCCTGGTTTTGCCACACGTCGCAGCATTCAACTTGCTGCCTGTCTCATACGCGCGTGGCGCGCCGCGTTCATGCTGAACACCGCCAAGGAAGTGCCGCGTTGTCAAAGGGCGACAACTTCCTCTCTTTGGGCCGTATACTGCCCAGAAGTGAGCTATTTTACATTATTCCCTTCTGTTCATATGTCGCCCTGTGAGCGGTGACACGAAAACAAGGCGCCTACTGCGTCGAAGCTGTCATGGCGCACTTCGACAGCCCAGGCGATACCGCTTTGGATGACCTCGACCTTGTAACGTGCCATGTTGAATCGTAACTTGAATATTATGCTGCACCTGTTTGTCAGATATATCGGGACTCAGCAGCCAGTCCGCGATATGCCGCATCGCGTCTCGCTCCCGCGCCTGCTGGTCCAGTGGCAATGCGAAGTACAGGCGCCAGCTGTCGCAGACGCAGAGCGCACCACGATCGCTTGTAGAGTGCCAAAACTCGAGAGAACAAATTAATTCCTAACAGTTCATTTCAACACCGCAAGACTCGGACTGCGCAAGTGAAAGTGAGCTGTTGGATCCCAGGGAGTGCGGTCGGTGACGTTGGCGCCATCACCGCTTCAATCGCCGTGACGCCATGAGTCGTCACTTTGGCTGCAAGCGGCCCAACGCCAAGCATGAAGCAGATTCTGAATAAGCCATGGGTGCTCTGTTCATTGTAGCAGAGCTGACATTCATTTGCGAATCAGTCATGGCGATCGCAAGTCGGGAGAGGCATCGACGCCGGCCGGTCCCACGAACTGTTGATTCCTCCGACGGTGTAAGTCGAGCCTTGGCTTTGTGTCGCAGTGGCTCGCCGTCAACACCAGTCACGACATGAAAAATTCGGCAAATATGCTCCCTCAATTGAGGCGCATCATTTCAAACGAGAAAAAGGCATAATTCGTATGAAGAGGGCGGTTTGTGGAGGGAACAAGTTGGAGAGGTCGAGATGCGGATAGCTTCAGCTTACGCCGCAGGATGTGCGCGGCGAGCGGCACGCAGCCTCGACAGTGACTTGCAGCGCCATCACCAAAATCAGCACCAGGAGAAGCTACGACGAGTAATAAAATAGCATCAACGGCTGGCTGCATATGATCTCGACTGCATGCACATTGTGAACGGGCACGCGAAAGACCTGGGAGGTGGCAATTCGGAATGCGGCGAGGAGCAACATCCAAGGCGCAACTCATCTCGCAGCAAAAACGAATGACAAACATGCCGGATGACCGTCCCACGACACGTGCGGAGCTGCGGCCACGCGAATCTAGCGCAAAACCTTACGGGTATGAGCCTTGCAAAAAATGACTCATGGAAACCGAAAAGGAGGGTCGGTCGAAGAAGAAGAGGAGAGAGCGCGAGGGAACGAGAGAATCCAAGGAGGGTGGGCGGTCGAAGCTCAACCCATGGAGGATCAGACGTGGGAGGGTACAAAGGCGACGACGAGATGTTGGAGGCGGCTGGCCAATCAGAAAATTGGTCGCGGGGCAGGTATTGTTTTCGAAGAATGGCGCCTATTTTTACTTTGGCCCATAACACGACGACCAGGTCACGCGGTACCAGGTACTTGAGGTGTGGCTGAATCTGGGCATCATCATCTCTACGACTCGGGATCCGTGCAGGCGTTGCAGAGCAGGCAGCGACCGTCACCGAGGCATGAGACGAGGCCGGCTCCTCAGTCTCATATCCCGCAACGCTTATTACGCGCGCACGCCGGATGTGAGCACATGCACGCACGCAAGACACATGTGCGCCCGTATCGCTCACATGTCGACGAGGTCAGCAGATGCGCCGCTTACCTGTACTCGTAAGGACAGTACGGATGAGGCGGGCGGAAGGAGCGATGAAGCGCAACGCGTTCGAAGCGGCAGCTGCGCGGCGGCAAGCGCGAGCGATGTGTGGCTGCTGTCTCGTCGAAGCTAGCGCCGAGACCCAAGCTTCTGCCCCGGCCGGGAACGGCTGCGGTGGGTTCCACAACTCGCACTAGGGAGGAAGCATGGACACGGCCGCAGGCCAACAGCAGTGAGCACCAGCGGCGGCGACGGCAGACGAGCAAGAGCTATTACTGATTGCGGTCCTGCCCCCGCCCGATATATAAACAACCCCCCGTCCCTCCACGCGCCCGACCTCGTCGGTGCTGCTTGTTCTGCTCCTCCCCCCCTTTGATCCGCAAAAGCCTCTCGCAGTCTTCTCTCATCCGCTTCATCGCTTCTCGCTCGTGCAAAGCACGCCTCGACTTGTTTTACCCCAAGCCACGCTGCACCCCCGCTTAGACGCCCCAAGCTCACAACCCAAGGCCATCACCATGCCTCCCAAGAAGGCCGACAGCGCTGCCTCCAAGGCCAAGCCTAGCTCTGCCCACGCCAGCTACCAGGTCCGTCGCGACTCGGACCCCCATCGTTCTTATCCTTTTGCTAACGCGCCGCAGGACATGATCGTCGACGCCATTGTCAACGTACGTCTCGCGCACCCCGCGCTTCCGGCGCATTGTTTTTCTGGCTGGCCTCTCTTCGCGTAATGCGGAGCACCCTCATGCTCTGCCTCTGCCGCGTCGCAAGCACCGGCCACTCATTCATACGCGTGTGTCCACCTCGCTAACACGCTGGCTTTTATCAACAGCTCAAGGACCGCAATGGCTCTAGGTGAGGCTCCGTCGTCGTTGCCTAGACGCGTCTGCCAAGTCATTGTCGCTAACACCCTTGCGCAGCCGTCAGTCTCTCAAGAAGTACGTCAAGGCCAACAACCAAATCAACGTGTCGTCGGACAACATGTTCGACTCCCTCTTCAACAAGGCGTTGAAGACGGGCGTTGAGAAGGGTGTCTTCGCCCAACCCAAGGGGCCCTCTGGCGGCACCAAGCTGGCCAAGAAGAAGGTCGAGCCCAAGAAGCCCGCCGCTCCCAAGAAGGAGAGTACTGCTGCCAAGAAGCCCGCCGCGAAGAAGGCTGCCCCTAAGAAGGTGACCGCCGCCAAGGGCGAGAAGAAGACTACCACGACCGCCGCCGCCGCCACCACCACCACCACCACCACCAAAAAGCCTGCTGCGCCCAAGAAGCCTGCCGCGCCCAAGAAGCCTGCTGCTGCGCCCAAGGCACGTTTTCCAGCTCACGCGTCGATTGAGTAGACAAGCTAACTTGCACATGCAAAGCCCGAGAAGCCTGAGACCGTCCTGACCAAGACGAAATCTGGGCGCGTCGCCAAGACGCAAAAGCCCGCAGCTAAGAAGGCTACGCCAAAGAAGGCCGCCGCGCCGAAGAAGGCTGCTGCCGCCAAGGCATAGAGCAGCCTTGTTCGGTCTTTGGTATTTTGTTTTTAACGATGTCCACGGCGTCACGGCTTGAAATTTACAGGGCAATGGGCAAGGGTGTCCTGGGATTTTGTGTTTGGTTGGGCGGGAGCGTTGGGAAATGAGTCTTGTTTTGATCCGCGCGCGCACAGGACTTGGCGGCTTTCTCATTTGCGTGTGCCAGATTTCCTACGGTTGAGAGAACAGGGCTTGTCTGAACAGATGAAAGCCGCGCGCCATGGCCGAAGCAGTTTTGTCTGTTTTGTTTCTTCACGACACTCCCCTGAGCGATGCCAAAGGACGAGTTGTACGGCATATAGGGCTAGGGACGAAGGCGAAGAATGGGCTGCTTGGAGTTGGGCGCGGTTCCACGAGACCTCGTGGCAGAATGGCACTGCCAGTGTTGGCGCGATCTGTAATTATACCACTGGTCTCTTGGGGGGGGAGGAATGATATGCAGTGACACCTTCGGATCTCGCTTTTGTTGTTCTTTTGCTGCAGGCAAGCAATCAAGCCCCTGAATGGTGTGAGTGTGCAGGCTGTGCCACAACACGGTCTGGGGCGCTTTGTTTACATTTGCCACGGGGCTGATGCGCCTTCATGGCTCGGGATGTCACGTGGGTTGGTTGGATGTTTACGAGGGAATGCTCGGCTGACACAAATGACGGTGACATGTGCGAGCAATCGATGGTAATGTTCGTTCCTCGGCGGAATGAGAATCACAGGTTGTCTTTCTGCTTTTTGCTGGCCTTCACAGCTATGGTGGGCTGATGGGTTGTGAGCGCATTTTGCAGCACTCGCAGCTGCGAATTGCTGGCAACTTGAATGAGCCGATACAACTGCGGTATTTTGTTAATTCCTTATGTAGTGTTTTTACGTAGACTGCCAAGTACATGTTTTTCCCATGTAAACGGGCGTTAGTGGTGCAACCACAGGCGGCACGAGGTAGACGTATAGGGTAGTACGGCGGACTGGGGGAGTTTGTGCCAAATAAAAATTTTATACGCCTACATTATTTTATCATATAGTAGTCACACCCAAAAAATAGTCTAATCGTCCAATCATAATTTATACTTAACAGGCGTTAGCATAGTGCTCTCTACACTGCCTCTATTAATAAAAAAAATTTCCTCATTGCAGCAGCCAGGGCAATTCCAACAGTCAGGGCAATTCCAGCAGCCAAGTCAATTACTATCTAGCGCATCTTATAGCGCTCCTTCCTATGCGCTACCTTTACAGGCCGCATTTCGCCGTAATTGAATTCTAGGTTAGCTGCTGCGATTGAATTAGCTGTTGCAATCAAGTCGGTTGCTGCTGCTGCCTTACACAGTGCCTGTGGATCCTTTTGCACTGTATTTTCTAGCGGCTAGGGCACTATAAATCAGGATGACTGCGCTGTAATTAAAAATTTCCCCCTCGGGGATTCGCGTAGGTAGTTGTAAAAAAGTTGATTTGGCACAAACTACCTGTACCTACCTACCTACCGTACCTAGTCTGTAAGGTACTCAGTCGGCCGTAGGTAGGCCACATACCAACCGCCGATGCGCCTAGAATAGAGGCTGAATGCTCCGTCTTGAAATGATGCTCACTGTATTGCTGTGCTCCTGGCTTGCACGAGGAGGATTTGGTGTCTGATGACGAGGCGTCCAGTCCACGTAATCACGGCGAGGGTCTGCATCGACTCGATTCCGTGTTTAATGGGACAACCCACCGTTGGTCCGTGCAACAGCCCGGCTGTTGCAGACGCCCGTTAAGGCGGTACCGGCAGCTCCCCAGCGCCACCCCCAACGGGCCAGTATTCTGTTAATGACATCACGAGAGCTGCCCGCCACAACCCCTCTATAACCCGCCAGCGCTATTACCGTGACCGATTGTTCCGAGAGCGAATGAGCGACGAGGCGGGCAGATAGATAATATCTGCCTTACACTCGACGACCTGCTTATCCATCTGCCTCCCCATCTGTCGCTTCCCTCCCCCTCTACTGGCTCGGCGTCTACTGGCTCGGCGAGCGACCTCTTCTGTCCAAGCGATATTAGCAACACCGGGCGCAAGCCGCAAAATGACGGCCCTGCGATCTCGTCTCCTCGCGCCGTGATTGACTCCCGCTCAAGAGCTCAGAGCTGCCCGACCTTGCCCCCGAACCACCCGACCCTCGAGATCCGAGCCCCCTGCCAGCTGCTGCCCATCATGTCGTCGAATCCGTTCCGCAGAAAGGCCCTCGGAGCCATCGACACGGCCCGCGCCCAGTCCCCCACCAAGTCCAGCCTCCGCAGCAACTCCCCCCTCGCTGGCGACGACGACGACGACGCCACCGATGCCCCCAGGCGGCCCAAGCCTGTCAAGAAAGTCCGCGTGCTGTCGCCGCCGCCGCTGTCTCCCGACTCGCCGGAGCGGCCCTCGGCGCCGCCCGGTGCCAGCTACAGCTACAACTACAGCTACGCTATACAGATCCCCGAAGAGCGTCACGGCGATCCCTTCAACGGCGCGGCGTCGGCGGACGAGAGCGATCGCGATAGCACAGCGACCCCTCCGCCACCGCAACCACCACCACCACCACCCCCTGCGGCACTGAGGGGAAGCGTCGGACAGACGCCGCCGCCGAACCCGTTTAGCAAGACGCTGCAGGACCTGGAGAGCTCCAGGGAGCTGGAGAATCAGCGGAGGAACGAGGGCGAGGCCCTCAAGGCGGCCAATGCGGCGAGGCGGTCGCTGAATGTCGACTCGTTCAGGAGGCTGCTCATGACGGGCAAGGTCAGCGGTGCTGAGGCTGTCCCAACACAACAAGACCCTTCGTCAAGGGCTGATTCAGCCGCGAGCTCGAAATCTCCCGCGGCCGACAGCTCTTGCGTCGGAAGAGTAGAGGAGGAGTCATTCGGCTCTCCCGAGTTCTCAGACGACGACGACGACGACTACGATGACGAGGGCGCGCTCGTATCCAAATCGAAACCCAGCCAGCAGCAGACAGGAAAGGAAAAGAAGGCTCCGCCACCGCCTCCAAGTTCCCGACACGGCAAGTCGCTCAGGGACGGCGGCCAGGATGACGCCGATGCGCTCAAATTGGGTCCACCGAGAGATGTCAACAAGCCACTCCCTCCCTCGCCTATACGTAGGAGCATAGAAGACGACAGCGAGTCGCCATTTGATCGCGAGTCAGCCGGCAAAGTCCCAGAGCCGGAGCCGGCAGAACCGGAACCACACGGCGCTTCTGCGGCGCAACCAAGCAGCAGCAGCAGCAAGAAGTCGGCTCCGGCACCGCCGCCACGGAGAGGCCATTCTAGGACCGAGACGAAGAGCCAAGTTCCAGCTGCCCTGTTCGCTAATGAACAACAAACGCCTTCAAAGGCACGCGGCGATGAGACACCAGTCCGAACGTCTACGGATGAGGCCCCGTCTCGGTCAGATGGTGCCCGCCAGACTGGCCACGCTCCGGCACCTCCGCCCCCGCGACGGCCCTATGCTGCGCCCAGGCAAACGAGTCATGCCTCGTCTCTCAGCCTCTCATCATCACAGGTGCCCCAAACCCCCTCGTCATCATCAACATACCAACACGAATCCGACTACGACCGTTGGACACTCCTCGATTCGTCCGCTGCTTCCCCAGCGCACGATACCCTCACCACCAGCAACGCCAAGCTGTTCTCGCCGCCACCGCCGCCCCCCGCGCGCAACCCCTCCGTCCGGCGTCCCCCCAGCGTAAGCAGCGTCGAGGGCATCAGCCGGCGCGTCTCGGGCGAGAGCCGGTCCGCACGGGACAGCATACCGCCGCCGCCGCCGCGGAGACAGCGGGGCAGCAGCCCGAGCAACGTAGACGCGCCGCCGGGGCGGAGGAGCGCGGAGGGTGCGTCGCGGCCGAGCCTGCGCGAAGCGGCGGGCTACGACGGGGCCGGGCAGGCGGCGCCTGAATCGGGCAAGGGGGTCGACATCCTGGCGGACCTGGACGCGCTGCAGAGGGAGGTGGATGCCCTGAGGGGAAAGTATAGATGAGTGATGAGCATGAGCGATGACTTGGATGGGAAGGTTCGTGGGTATACATACCTTAGACTTTGGTCCGCGACTGCGGACAGCCACGAGACGTGGGCTAGGGCGGAGGCACATGATTTGTAAAGTAGGCGTTGATGGGGACTTGGGATTCGAAGATGGCTGTTTATGCAGGGACAGCCACGAGTTTGCGGGCAGCACCAAGCCTGCCGGATGCCTCCCTGCTTCGGTGACATCAACGGACCCATCGCCTCACTATGTTTATGCCACAGACCCACGAGAGCGGACAAGGGCCGCGATGGGCGGGATGCACAGCACCGTCACCGTGCCAACAGGGTCATCGAGAGGCCGGGTCCGTCCGTCGGAGCCGGGCCGTGGCGACGGCGCTCGGTCGGCGCCCCCGCGTGGGCTTGGTAGGGAGCCGGCCTGCCAGCTTGACGGCCAACGCATCGCGGACGCTGCGCGCCGGTCCGTGCTGGCCGTGGCAGATGCGTTGGGAGAGGGCCAGGTGAGCGTCGAGACTGGCTGCCGAATCCGCGCTCCGTGCCGTGCGCGACTGGCGACTTGTTCAGGTTAACCAGTGAGCTGAGAGGGTATAAGAAATCATTTAGATTCAGAAACCAGCAGCAGGCCCAGTGAGCCATCCGTCCTGCCGCCCCGGCGTCGAGTCACATGTCGAACGCCGCTGTGCCATACAACGCAGCAGTCCATCACAAAGCACAAGAACGCCTCCGCATCGTCTGAGAATACCTGATAACGTACACTACGATATAACAAGCCTAGCCCCGTCTCATGGGCTCTAAACTGGGCTGCCAAGCCTGCCCGTGCCGCAACGCCTTCGTCCCAATGTACACGCGCGCCGCCCCGCAAGTTCGTCCCGGCCAAAAGCGTCCGTTGCCGCTCCCTGAAGCCCTCAACCCTGGAGACACCCCGTTGCTCCTGAGGCTTGGCCCGCTATCCTTCGCTCGGAGACCCGCATCAGCTTCGATGGAGAGCATGCAGCCGTCACGTCGACCCCTGCTCCCCGTCCTTCAATTGCGGCAACGCCACCTTGCACCTCTGTGCTCCAGATCACCAGCCTTTTGTCCCCTTCTTGGTAATGCATCCCGTCACCTTCCACTTCGACGCGTCAGAATACACCTTCAGCCCGGCCTTGTGTGTGCAGCCCCTGGCAACTCTCACGCTCGCGGCTCCGACGTTCACTGCTGCTGCTGCTGCTGCTGCTGCTGTGGCGGCTGTGAGCCGGGAATAACAGGCACGGGAACTGGAGTGACCTTTTGTGGTGGCACAAACGGTGGCCCCGGAGGCGTCCCATTCGCCCCTTGCCGCTGGCCAACCGGTGTTTGGGGTTTCTGGTTTGCCAGGTTCGCCCGCGCAGCCGCGAGCCTGTTGGCGTCTCCCGGCGTCCCGTATCCCATGCCAGGAGTCCCGGGGGAGGCTATTTTGTCTGCAAACATGGCAGACCTCTCTTGCGCCGCCACGCGGGCCTTGGCCTGGTCCAGTATCCGCTGCTGCTGCGCCTCGGGGATGACGGTGTGATACCCCGTTAAGCCTGGGTTCTGGCTCTGTCCAGGCTGGCCTGCGCTGTTGCTTGGATATCTGTTCATCGGTGTGTTGCCCTGGCCAGGCGTTGCGTACCGCTGATTTGGTTGCAGCTGTTGTGGTTGCATGTTCGGCGACGGACTGTACTGCGGTCGCGGCTGCGGAACCTGAGGAGACATGGTCCGAGGGGGCACGCCCGAGCCGTTGGTGTATCCCCCGTAGCTGGGTTGGCCCGGCGTTCCTGGCTGATGCGGATAGCCTGCGGGGTAGTTGTAACGAGCGTTGGGGGTGCCTTGTTGCGGCGGGTGCTGCTGAGGGTGTTGCGGCTGCGGCTGCGGCTGCGGCTGCGGCTGTGGCTGCGGCTGCATTTGCATTTGCGCATACTGTGGCCGCTGCTGGTTTGCATACTGAGGCATGTTCTGATGGCCGTACGGGGTCTGGGCTTTGGCGAGCTGAGTGGCATACTGGTTCGGGTAGCCATTCGGCCGTGTGTACTGGTTCGGCTGCGAACGAGGCTGGTGCGTCGAGGGGGGAGCCAGGTTCCGCGGCTGCTGCTGGTAATTCGGCGTCGGTCCGGCGCGATAGAATTGCTGAGGGTGCGACGGTGGTCGCGTGGGAGTTCCGTACTGGTTCGCAGCCTGGTACTGGGCCCCGTACGGCGTCGAGACGCTCGCTGTACGCTGCTGTCCAGCAGGCCGGGCGTTGACCTGTGCAGCCTGTTGCTGGGCCTGCTGCTGAGCTCGCAGGCGGGCTTGCACACCGGCGTCATCCTCTTCCATGATGCCCCGGTACTGGTCGGTCTGGACCTGGACTTTGGTGCTGATTAACAGATCGTCCAGCTGGTCGCCGTTCAGCTTGGCCACGGCGTATGGCGGCAACGTCTTGATGATCAGTGCTAGCTGCGCTCTGAGTACCTGGTACGTCGCCTGCTCCTCCTCGGACGGCTGAGGGCCGGCCGTGGCCAGCATGTCTCCGGTAACCGGGTCGCTGGACTGTCGATTTTGAGAGTTTGGTAGCGTGAGATTGCGGATGCGCTGGTATGATGCGAGCGTCTCGATCATGTCGCTGACCTCATCCAGAATCTCGTCGGCATCCTTCTCGTGACCGTCTCGCTTAGAGCCCATGACGTCTTCGAGCGAAGGGTCGATGGCAGAGTCGTCCCAGCCATCTATCGCCTCTTGGACTGCCGCCTCATCAAGGTCCGCTGGCTTCAAACTTCGGCCAATTGCATCGACGTCTTCTCCGTCGCCGTAATACTCGATTTCAATCATCCTCTGGAAGTTGCGCAAGCCAGATTTCTGCCACCACATCCGTCCAGCGATGCTTGAGGGAATCACGGCGGTAGAGTCATCTTTGCAAGGCGCAAAGCTGGAAAACGCTCCGCGGAACAGCGCTTCCATTTCAGTCATCTCTAGCTCGGATGCGGACGGCTTCTTGCCAGCCAGGCTCTGGGCCCGCTCGCGCTGCTTCGTTTTCGTCTGAGACGAGGGGGTTGCATTGCTGTAGTCGAGGTAGTGGCCGGCTGTGAGCTTCGTGGTGTAGTAACAATTGGTGCGATACTTGGACGTGTCCGTCAGTTCCGGATGATAAAAGTCGAGGGTGTTTCCCTTGGCTTGGGTCTTTGGCTGCTTCGGCGGCTGCAATTGTGGCAGTGGCCGGGGTGGCGCAAACAGCTCGCCGAGCGTCTGCGTCCTCTCCTGGGGGCTCGAAGGCACCACCCGGGAGAAGGAGACGCCTGGGGGGAGGTTGAAGTCGGACAGGTCCGTGTCGTGCGGCAGCGGGAGGCTTGAGAACAGCCGCCTCTCTTGCGGCGCGTATCCGATGACGGAGAGCACCGTCTCGCTCTTGTCCGAGGCAGTTTGGAGGTCCGCGTCGCCAAGAGCCTGTCCCGCCGCTGCTTTCGGGTATGCCTTTTCGCGGTTCAGAAGCTCCATGGCCTTGTTCTTGAACTCGTGTATCCGGAGGGCGGCCTTTGCAGTTGTCGATTTATCAGCGCCGTCGGTTGGCTTGGAATCCAGCTCGGACAGCGCCGCCTTTACTGCGGAGAGGACGTCGTTTGCCATGTCCTCCATTTGTGAATACTTATCGGCCGCCATCTTGTCTGAAACGCTAGACAGTGATGGCGGCTCAGATGACTTTTGGCGTTTCGCTTCGGGCTCGTCTGCGGCCTGGACGTCGGACAGCGGGCGCTTCAGGATGAATGGTTCGACGTCAAGGCTGGAGCGATGGTTAGCTTGCCTGGGGAGGGTGTCGCGGCGAGATGGCGGGGAAGCGGGAGAAGAAAGTGCGACATACCTCATCAAGACATCAAAGTACGACTTGACCAAGTCTTTCTGGCTCCCTGCAGCCCATCGGCATGGTGCAGCGGGTTTCTGCTCGCCCTCGTCCTTGACCTCGTCGGCTGCCCCGTCGCCGGCGTCGCGCTTTCGCTTGCCGGGGATTGCGAGGTGGTCGTTCGAGTCGCTGCCCGGCGTGGACACGCCATTTGGCTCGAGGGTCGTTGGCTGCGCCATGGTTGATGCGTGACTGGCCCGTCGAGGTGATGCTCCTCGCGCCTCGTCGCGATACGCGGTAGCGGTGGTGGGAAGCAGGTTGGTGCGACACTAAGCCCTTTCATCAAGGCCGCGCCAACACGCTGTCTGCATCCAACTCTTGCCGTGCAATCGAGAGTCGCGCCTGTGAGGATGCAATACTGGATGCCTCGGACGGGAGGAAACGGATTCTACACGTCTGCCAGGCGGCTGCGAGGCGGATGCAGCGGATGAGGCTGCCGGGGGGAGAACGTGTCCTGGATCGCCAAGTACGAGTAGGTTGGTAGGTACTTGTCGCCGGCTGGACCAACGCTAAGGCTCCTCGGGAAAAGACTAAAATTGGCTGCACGTGATTTCTCCACGCTCGCCTCGTCCGCGAGTCTGCGCTGCTCGTACACAACCCAGAGGTAAATCATTGTTTATTACGACAAAAACGCGCGTGCTGTTACAGCAATGTACAATCGACCACGGAGAGGTTGGATTCCCACGAGCTCATTCCATGATGCCTAAAGTATATGCGCTCGCACGTGTGGTTGGGGTGACGTTTCGCCGACAATGGTCGCGCTTCGCACTTCCAGTGGAAGGACGCGCTTAACTACAGTAACATTAGGATGTCACAGCATCGCACAAGTCATTTCCGTCAAGCGTGTATTCCTGATACGCAATTACCTGTACATACAGCCCTGCATGATCGCGAGTCCTATAACCTCTGTATCATGCACCACAACAAACGCGAGCCCTAATCGTCGAGCAGTGTCCATTCTGTGTCTTGTACCGAAAATGTTTGTCGCTGGTCACAATTTACTTGGCCCTGGCGAGACCGACGGCATTCCTGCCTAGGTCGTACACCGAGTAGTATCTCCGAAGGAAGGCATCTCCAAGGATAGCAAGAGGGCCAGCAGGCTCAGGGATATCCATTCCCTGGAAGGTGGAGATGCAGGTGCCCGACATCTCCAGAATGTAGTCCGTGGGGGGCAGGCTGTAGTTGGAGCCGGACAGCGAGAAGGTGATGTCGGGCAGCGAGTCGCGCTTGGCGCAGTCAATGGTGTACTGTCCGTTGAAGCCCTTCTTGGCTCCCATTTCCTTGTTCAGGAGCTCAGCAAGAGAACTAGGGATAACGTTGAGCGACGTGCCGGTGTCGAGGATGACGCCGGTGTTCTCAAGCTCAGCAACCTCGTCGCCATAGGCAATGAAGTCAAGGTCCACCTCCCAGTACGCCTTGCGGCGGAGCGGGATGTACTCGATCTTGCCCTCGTAGTGTTTCTTGTCAATGCCACCAAAGACAGCCTCGCTACCCTCATCCTGGTCTCCGAGATAGAAGGCAAAGACGGGCTCGTCCAGGAGCTTCTGATTGATCATGTTGTAAAAGGGAGGCACGATGTGGTTGACCGAGATGGTGTCGTAGCCGAGCCCCAAGATGCCATCGAAGCGGCCAAAGGCAAATGCGAGACCAGGCTCGTTGGTTGCCTCGGCGAAGTCCTGGCTTATGATCTTGAGATCGCCAATGGACATGACGTCGTTGGATACGAAGCCGGACAAACTACCCGATCCATACCGGATCTCAAACTCGGAGCCGTTCTGCTTGTACGTCGACGAGGAGGACGAGTCGTAAGTCGAGTGCAGGTAGCAGGCAATGCTGTTGCAGGACTGCGAGGGGACCCAGAGGTTGGAGCTGCCCGTGTCCAGCACGACCTTGAAGGTCTGGGGCGGGGAGCCGATGGTGATCTCGGAGAAGTCTAGAGCACGTAAGCGGCTGAAAGCGCAGGGCGAGGACACGGCGCTTAGGGCTTACACTGAGCATTCATGAAGTTGGTGACAGGGACAGGATGAGTGCCATCGGCCTGGGGGGGCGTTGCCTTAAACATGATATCAGCCCGGGACTCGGGACGAGCGCCCAGGTACTTCTGGCCGAGGTGCTGGATATGAGTCTCAATGGACGCGCCAGCCTGTGAACACCTGCATCAGTACGAGTTGCCGCACAATCAGCCTCAAACAGCGAGTACGCAGACATACCAGCTGCTCCTCCAGAGAGATCTTGTGCAGCTTCATCTTGTGGACTCCGGCCTGGGCGGAGCCAGCAAGGGCAGCCGCGGCGATAAGGGCGCTCTTCATGATGGGCGACGCCTCGGAGGAATAGGAGGGACGTCAGATAGAGTTCGGAAGACGGTACGGGATCAAACAGCCTCGGCGAGAGACAGACGCGATGCGGATGGCGATGAGCGCGAGTTGTTTGGGGCGATGCAGGAGGCACGGAGGCAGAGGAGGCAGAGGAGGCAGGCAGAGGAGGAGGTTGGTGTTGCACAGCTGTGGTACGTGAGCCGGAAGCTGGGTCGGTTGCGGAAGATGGGACCTGGGGGCGTGCCTTGCCTGAATCGTTGAGCTGACGACCCAATGACGCACCACCACGGAACCGCTAGCGGAACAACAGGCGGCCCATCCCTTCCCCTCCTGGCCTGGTGCTACAGCCTTCGCCTCAGGCATTCGTCACGTCGGAGACGGGCTAAAGTCCGGCTGACATCAGCCTCTTCGGAAGGCATTTTCGAGCGAGATGTAGACAATTAACACGCGATTCAACCTATCCATCGAACTACATTGTCGCGCCGTCTGCATCTCCATGCAATACTAGGACAACCTCAGGACTCGCCCGTTTCTCGAGGAAAAGCTTGGTACGCATACTTATATCGCGGCCAATTGTGCTCACGATTACTAGATAGGTACGAAGTAGTTGTCATGGTTCAACCACGTCCGAACCAAGTTCGCCCATCTCGAACACTTCGGCCCAACTCGCTCGACCTTTACCGACTTTTAAACCCCGACCCTATTTCCACCAATGTCTAGAATTTCCGAGTCTGTGTTGTTCCTGGCTGCCATCTTATACCCTCCTCGCTTCCGAAACTGAAGAAGGCTTGCCTCGGATCCCTCGTCGGCCCATCAGCGATACCTGCCAAGACGACATGCAACTACGTTCGCCGTTAATCAATGCTCGCTTGCCTATTATATTGGGAAAATCTGATGCTGGGCATCTCTTTTTTGGTTCGGCGCTCAAAACTCGCGACAAGTCAAACGCAGAATGGCCCCATTTGGGAAACCGGGTTGGCCTCCTCTGGCGGCGCCAACGTCCGCGATAATGGTGGCTGACTTGGACTTGTTACGTCTTGAACCGTGCACTTGCATGGTTACAGCATTTACGGGGTGTCGTCGGTCTCGCAGCATCGGTCATGAACGTACATGCATACCACGTCGCTGTGACTGCATACCGTCGCTTCTTCAACGAAAACTGCAAGGCATATATCAGTGGCCGTGTATACAGAATGCGGCTTGATGAGTTATTCCTCAATGTGTCCGGACGCTCGGATGCAAAGTTTTCTCGTCTGTTGCCTTAACGCCCATTGTGACCACACGCTCCCAACACGCTCAAGCGAGAGGAGGGACTACCTGGTAAGGCCTATCACAGTTCACTGGCGATAATCATACTCGCAGGTAACTTACAATACAACTCATACCAAGTAGGGGCGTCCGGTTCAGCAACTATGCGCCGTGTGAACGAGTTTGCTTGGTGCATTCTCCCTCACTTCAGATATTCCGCTTCCTCTGCTACCAAAGGCACCGCTACCGGGCAAGGCCAGCAGTACTGGGGCTCGTAGAGCCAATTTCCACTCGGCTCTGGCTTTACCCAATGCTCGCTTGGATCATGTCTCGACTTGGCAAATGAAGTTCTGCCATCCGCGAAGGCGTCTCCGAGATTGTCGGCAGCAAATAACTAAGACAACCAACACCTTCATGCCGGAGGAAGCACTAGAAGCTGCAGAGATAACTACAAGGAGCATGGCCTTTGAATGCCTTGTCCGACGTTGCCCGTGAGCTCAGACGTATAAGTAGGCTTCAAAGTCCATGCGAGTTTACCGCTCGTCTTGTCTTATTCTCTTCACAACCGCCCTTTCTGTTCATTATTTCAGAGTCTTTACGAGCTACACACAGCTTGAATGCAACAATGGCCAAGTTCGTGTGTTCTCAGTCGTGGCCACCTGGCTCTTGTTCCTGCCATCTGCTCTGTTCCCACAACGAACCGTTTTCCATCGAGAAATGGGTGAAAGATATTACCGCAGGGCCGGCTGGGCATTACCTATATTCTGAAGAAGTCGCTGCAGTTTTTGAGGCGAGCAGGGGCGGTACGTAGAAGTGTCAGTTGGTTTGAAGTGCACCATTAGGCTGCTTGTCTATCATGAACTCTGGACTAGACTTCAGCGAAGTCGACACGCCGGAGAAGCGTGACGGTGGTTGCAACATCCCAGACAAGTGGGTTTATGTAGGCCGCAGCCTCAAAGCACAACGGCTACGTTTCTGACAAGAATCTATCTAGTCTCCTGACGCAGTGTGATGCCCTCATTATCTCGCCGCCAAGGGCTCTACCGCCTGTGAGGTCTATTCCGTATCGGTTTTCTGACTTACGTCCGAGGACAGATTGCTGGTGTGGTCCCTGGCGACAATAATCACTACGGTTCTACCTCTTGGTAAGATGCGACAACTCCATACTCATCTTATTAGACATTATGTAACGGTTGGGAGTCAGCAAACATGTTGTGGAGACTGCGAGAAGGATCATGGACAGATGCTGGAGGTCGGACAGCACGGCGCAAGGGTGGGAAAGGGTCAGTGGTCCGAGTAGAATGGCTGTTCATTTGCCTCGCCTGAAGGCACTTGAGAACGGGATACGAGCTAGGCCTAAGTGTTTCGAAGCGAGGCAGAAACAGTGTTAAACCACAACCAGACTACGGGGAGGAGACAAGAATATTGCATGGTACGCCCGTACTGCGTTCGGAGAAGGATAGTTTCACCAGCAACTTCCTGGCTCTCTTACCCAACGACGGATGAACGTATTACGAGTCCCGCTCGCAGTGGATTAAGTATCCTCGATTCAGCAAACAGGGTTCTCACATTGACATCCTTGAGCAATAAAGGCAAATCAAGAACTGGTTACCCAACCCACCGCAATAAACAGCCAGCGATTTGAGAGTCCAATGGCGAGATGGGACAAATCACATCGGCGTCGCTGGAGCATCTTGTCCAAAGCCGGTGGTTTCGGTGAAACGAGACGAAGCATGGGTGAATCTTGTCCGCAAAATAATCTCGACTGGCCAAACACGCCGGTGGAGGATCCGGATTGAGTGTCAGCCGATGGAACAGGAGCGCCCGAACATTGAGCAACCAGCTGATTTGCGGGCGGCTGCATGAGGAAGTATTGAACCGCACCAGGCAGAGAGAGCCAAGTTGGCAGCCGACGAGTGATGGTCTGATGTGCTTGGACGGTATGCTTGGATCACGATGAACAATAGCACACGTACTGCTCCTGAGGTGCCGCATCTGCCTCCCGAGATGTCGAAGAGCACGCAAGCGGTGCGACCAAAGTGCTCGTCCTGACCAAGAAAAGGTGGCACTGCCACGAGGCTTTTGCAGCCAGTTAATTTGCAGCCGCATGCCACTGGCATCATCAAATGTCTCGCGCAACGAGGACGACGCGGGAAGGACGCGCTCGGCTGGAATGCCCGCGCCAATGAATCACGACTAAGAAAGATAAGGCACGCACACACTAGTCTGTAGTATTAATTTTACTATTATTGTCGTCGCTGTTGCATTGCAGCCTTGCAGGCGAGGAAGGGGCTGTGTCTGGCTTGGTTCTCGTATCCAAGCCGTGGCCCTGCCATTGGGGCATCACAACATAGCATAGGTACTCCGTACTCCGAAGTAATGCGCGTATTAGTCCGAATTTCGTGTTTGTGCAAGACAAAGTGCAAAGGACAAGCCACCTGCATAATTCCTACCTATCTGATAAGCCTCGACGGTGAGCACAAGCTCGATCAAACTTTGATGGAGGGCTGCCAGGACTGGCGACATGCCAGCGTCGCAGCTCTCTTCAGCGGCTCTCGAACAGCGGCCGGCTCGTAGGTACGATTTAGCGACGATGCACACCTTAGGTAGGTAGGTACAGTGAGAACCGCCTGTTGCTTGTCTCAACTCTGCGACTGCAGCGTTGCTCGCAGTTTCTGACACTATTAACGCTCGTACGGATACGGGTAATCGTTTACCGACGAGTTGTGCTGCTATCATGTGACTTGTGCATTCCTCGGCCCCCTGACACTGGACATTTATATGCAGGCATACACGTTCACAAACCCACTTGAACAGTCGCCCGTCTCCGTCTGTACGAGTATGCACAGACTGCGATGAGCTAGTTTCCCCGCTGTTGGCTTGTATACGAAAGTTGCGCGATTATCACTCGAATGCTCGACCGGAGTTGTCAGCGGATATGGAAGTGCACTTCAGTACGGGTTCGAGTAGTATTAGCATCTTGCCGCAGCTTCACGTGAAGGCTGCGCAATACCGCGGCACTTTGCACGCTTTCGTCATTATTCGGTTTGCACAAGTGATGACATGCTTTTGCACAAGAGGGGATGGCGACGCACCTTGTGTTGGATAAGGTACCTGGTTTGATTACGGTGGAGCCCGCGTAGTGGGCCCGAGTTGGAAACTTGTACCGAAACACCGATGCCTTGGCTGATGCAGGTACGCCGTTAAAGAAAACGCGGACTACTAGGCCAGCACCCTACCATGGCTGCGCCCAAGCCCGGGTATCCGGTACCGCGGTTGGGTGTACCCGGGATCTGCAAGTCCGGCTGCCGGACCAGTCCATGCAAAGAAAAAAGCCCGCACTTGCTCCCTGCTGCACAACGGAGCGATTTAGGGAAGGCTTACGTGCGTGACGCGCAAGCAGGCCAATAGGCACAGTCCATTCCAGCGTGAAAAGGGCATGCCTGATCCCTGCACCACCACTGCCACCGCACCACCCGCTGGCTCGCTTCCAGGGGTTGGTTGGACTGGACACAGCAAACCAGCACCTCTGGCTGGCCCGGGTGCGGTTGTACTCGCAACTTGTTTGATGGCGTCGCACGCGCCAGGCCCAGGAACGGCCACCGTGGAACGTGCTTGCCAGCGCTCCTCCATCCAGCTAATTTCGTTGCCTCTGCCCACCGATCTCCCCATCCCCATGCATCCCCTGACCAGCCTGCCCTGGACCCGCCCAGCCCACACAAGCCCCCGGCGTCAGGTTGTGTTAGGTTCCCACTCCTCTCGCGCTCTCTTCCTCCCGTTCTCTGTCCTCTCGCCCACTCCCCAGCGTTCATCGTCGTCTCACCACTCGCCCCCTTTCAAACAATCGACTGTCGCTCGTTCCAGTCCCTCCTTCTTTCCGACCGCCCCCACTGCATTCTCATCCTCGCCATCCATCGCCTTGGGTGACCAGATGCAGAGGCAGTCTTCGCCTTACCCTTCTCTCGCCGTTTGAGCGGTTCGGCTCGTACACGCCTTTGGTTCGATCGTTCGTCTCATCGTCAGAGCCACAGTCCGTCGCTGTCGCCATCGACGACAAGCCCCGAACACCACGCCGACGAAGCTCAATCACGCACACGTCGCCCTCGAAAGACCACGCTTCGCCGACGACTCGTTATCCTCGACCCTTCTCTTCTGACTCAACACCTCCCTGGTGGAGTCGCAGCAACTGCATTTCCTTTGACGGCTGTCAACCTCGCCGGCGACGACAGCTACGGCCACGGACTCGCTGCTTGTGACCTAAGCCCCACTCGACGCTGCTCTTTTTTCACCATAGATTTGGTTCGACCAGAAACGACACCATGAAGACATCAATGATTGCCTTTACGGCCCTGCTGGCGGCCTCACACGTCTATGGCGCAGCGGATTCGCCCACCAAGGTCAGCCGCGGAGAACACAACACCAAAGTCATCCGCCAAGAAAAGGCCAAGCAGAGCCCTTCGAGTTTTCCTATGCCAAACGTGCCCGTCTCCCACGGCTGTTATGGGTCAGGAGGCAACATGACCATGCATCCAGTCGAAAACATGTCGTCGGGGTCTTGCAATGCTGCATGCAAGGCCGATGGATTCTGGGTGTCGGGTCTGCATGGCCCCCAATGTTTTTGTGGTTATGCCTATCCATCTGATAAGGATGTGGTCGACGACAAGAAATGCAACTACCCTTGCCCGTCTTACGATCTAGAAGCCTGCGGTGGACTCGGCAAGCCTGGGTACTGGTCCGTCTTCAACACAGGTATCAATGTCGAGGCTGTTGCCTACGAGGGAGCATCGACGACGTCTTCGAGCTCTACCATGCCGACCTCTACACAATCGGGTGACCAGTCCTCTTCTGCGCCTGCTGTCGTTACCGAGACTGCGGCGCCGACGGCATCACCGAATCCCAACAGCGGAAACAAAAGCCCCAACACTGCTGGCATTGCGGCAGGTGTTGTTGCCGGAGTGGTCGGCGCTGTAGCAATTGTGGGCGGCATCTTCTTCTTCCTGCGGCGGAAGCGCAATGCCGAGATCGAGGAGGAGCATCGCCGAAATGCAGCGGTCAACGCCTTTATCAACGGCTCGAAGCCCCCGGGTAGCAGCGGCAGCATTTCCATGACCGACGCCCGCCTTGATCCCATCCTGGCCAATCGCAGAATGAGCGATGGCAGCATTGCAGACAACGAGGATTACTCACGCAGGATCCTCAGGGTATGTCTTGTTCCAGAACAACTCTTTCGTGATGGCCCTCCCAGCTGACTCACTTGCGCAGGTCACCAACGCATGAGCCCAACCAACGTCGCCAATGTCACGACCAGCGAAATCTGTCGACATATACAATCCCCCTCTCCCTCGAAATACCACCTCCAACTTCGGGCATTCATGGCGTTATTGGGATGAAGCTCACGTCCATTGTTTGGTCCGCCGACCGATGGCCTGACGGCGTTTACTCCTTCTGTTTCGAGGGCGTAGGGATATATGTTTATTTGCCTGGTAGAAACGGCCGAACTCGACGGCCCATACGAAAGCACCCTGGTTGATCCCCTACACTGTCCACTCCTTGCGTCCCAATTGAGCTTCAAATTTGGTTTCGGCGACTGGGAGAGATGCACGCGACACTGCGATTGCTCCAGATTTCCTTCTTGTTCCCTGTCCAACCTGTCGCGATGCAGTTCGGCTCAGACGTGGCAATTGAATCGGTACAGACAGGCGTGGACAGTCCAGCCAACTTTTGTTGTCTCCTGCGATTCGAGATCTGAAGGGGCCACTCTGTGTATGCAGATGCTGGCCTCATCGATTTGGACGGCGAGAGCACATAAAGGTTGTCTGAGCCGGCATTTTGGGATCATTCTGGGATATGAAACCCGACGAGGCGAGTTGTCACCTCTGTCAGAGAAAATGGGACACCACTTGTTGTCGCCAACTTAGCTAGTTTATTATTTCACTCTTATTTCTCTTGTCACGCGGGGCGATGGAAGCCACCTAGGTAGGTAGTGCGGGATGTATGTATGGATTGTCCATAGTAAAGCAACCACAGTCATGTCAACTCTGTCCTCGTTCGCACTTGCCGTCTTGTGACGTGTTGCGGGATTCTAGCTCTAGAGGCCAAGCAAGTCTTTCAAAAGAGCTAAGCGAAGTGCTTCATCTGTTCCATTATCACATCACATGCAGCCCACCTTTCAGGTGCTGTTAGGTGTTGGCCTCACAAGAGATTGTATGAGAAATGACCGAATTGAGCTGATATAACCACCCAACCGGGTCGTCTACATGGATCCGAGTCCGTAAACTTTCAGTGGCAATTGCCTGGGTAGTTGATAGGGCTGTGCGTTCATCTCATCCATATGGTGGGCACCAAGTATCAAACGCGTATGCTGTTGAAGGATTATTAACACCGCCTCAACATCATGCAGGACATATTGAACAGCGGATTGAAAAATATTCACTGGGAAATATCACAAATACACAATGGGATAAAGACCCAAGATGTGTGTAAAAAAGGGAACTCCTGTATACATGAGGATTTGCTTGGTAGCTTATCGAGGTATAGGGTAGGGACAGGCATCCGGTAACAGCATTTATCGCTGTCGAGCTCCGTCACGTGATGGCAATACCAGAGCGGCGTGACGCCAGGTCGCGTTCAGCAAAGTTTCACCCAAACTCCCCAAAGCTCTAAGCGAAGGCGCTGATTCGCCATCTCACCGTCACCCGAACCTCTCAAGATCTCGTATCATGAACTAAAACTTGATCGTCATCCTTCCAGAGCCCACGAGCACCCCATTTGCACCGGGTGTGCACCCGGCACAATCTCCACCATGAGTTCGGCCACAACGCCGCGGATTCGTCGCACTGCCCAGAACACGCAATTCACGTGAGTCAGGGAGCTCAATCGCTGGAAGTACCGCAAGGTTACTGACGGAAATGCTACAGATACAGCCTATCGCGACGCATCAACGATGTCCAAACTTACCCCGTCCAGTCTCCCCAGGGAGCATCGATCATGGTATACGGCCACGAGAACGGCGTGACCTTGGTGTGGCGGGGCGGCAGACGATTTAAACCCCCCAAGAAGCAGGCTCCCCCCAAAGAGAAGCAGAACGGGACTTCGGAAGATGCTGTCATGATTATCGACTCGGACGAAGACGAGCCGCCCGCGAAATTGCAGTTGACGCCAAAGTTCGAGGACAAGCCGCAATTCGAAGATGTTGCCGAGCAGGCCCCGTTTCCGGATATCATCCAGACACTGGACTTGACGCTGGGGACGGCTGTGCTGAACGTGGCAGTGATCCCCATGGACCCGTGCGCTGCACACGCTGCGGCGACTGGAGATGCTGCTTTTCTCGCCGAGAAGATGGTATTTGCGGTGTCGTGTGTCACGAGCGACGTCTATGTGATTACTCTGCCACTGACGCCGCCATCTCCGGAGAGCAAGGCGAGACCAGAGCTGAGGACCGACCTCTTGGCGGGAAAAGCTGGGTCTGGGGCGTGGGGAGAGTCGCTGGTTCTTCTCGGCGGACAGCTGAAGCATAGCGATGGACTCGCCATGAACTTGATCAGACCCAAGTCCGAAGAACGGCAAGGCAAGCCGGCGAGAGCCGTGGTAGCAGCGTGCTCTAGGCAAGCCTCGGGGACCCTTCTACTGTGGGATGTTCCGCTGGATCCAAAGGCCAAGCCCGGGCGACCATTGGAGCCATTCCAGACGGAGTATTTACCAAATCCTCTCACAAGCATTTCATTCAACCCAACACACACTACGCAACTCCTTGCCGTCTCCCCACACCAGGCAGTGCGAATCTACGACTTCTCCATCTCCTCATTACCCCCTGATGCTGACGCAGTTGGCCCATTCCCATCGCAAGGGTCCTGGCTCTTGTCTCTGTATCAACCGTTTGCCAGACCGTCGGCATCAAGGAAGCCCATCTTGGATGCGGCGTGGATCTCGCATGGGCGCGCGGTGTTTGCCCTCCTGGCGGATGGAATGTGGGGGATATGGGACGTGGACGGGGCCAGTCCCACTTCCCCCGGGGCTGTCATCTCCAACAGGCTCAAGTCTGGTGTTCGAGGCGCGGCGTTGACGGCATTTAGCGTCTCTGGGTACGTGGAAGGGACGGGCTCTCTGCGCAGTGTTGCTACACAACAAAACGAAAACCAAACCGGAGAATTTGCACCGATGACCCCTCACACGCGCCGCCAGGCTGCTGCGTCCCTCAGCACCGCTACCACGCTCGACCGCCTCTCGACCGTTCATGGTGGTGTCCGAACCGTTGTCTTGCCCCCCATAGGCAAGTCAATGCAAGATGAGAGTTTGGTGCTATGGGTCGGAGGCCAAGAGCACGTCTGTGTCGTCCCAGCGGTGTCGAAGTTTTGGGATTCCCAGCTTCGGAAAGGGGCTGGCGGCGGTGTCAACTTGTTCAGCGGAGCGCAGCCGACGAGGATGGTCAGGCTTCTTGACTTGTCAACGGGACTGCTTGGCGAGCACTGCTGTGGCGCAAGCCTTGTGGTGGGCCCGCCGCAGAATGGCGAGCAAGCTGATCAGGACGGCGGTCTCGCAGTCGATGTCCTGATCCAAGGCGAGTCACGGATTGTTGTCGTTCGACAAGGGGAGGACGGCCCGGGCAAGAAACTTGGCGCGGCGGTTGATAGTCGACGCAGGCGGCTGTTATCAAAGGGCGAGCGATCGGACGCAATCGTCGTTCACGGAAAGCACGGCAGGACAGGCAGTCTGTCCTACAACCTAAGCACTGCTAAGCGTGGTACGCTGAGACTCAAGTCATTCCCGAACAGCCAAGAAGACACCACGGGGGCAGTGAACGGAGCGGATGATACGCCACAGTTGCCATTGCGTCCCCGCATGGGCTTTGAGTTTATGAACACGCTGAATGCGGCAGCCGACGCTAGTGCTGACCTGACGCGGGATGTGGAGGCTGAGATGCTGGATATCATGGAGATTGACCATGCGCTGGAGAGTATGGAAAACAGTCGGGGTCGCGGGAGGAAGAAGGTATTATTCGAGGAGGGCTGAAAAGGCCACTGACATGACTATCCAGAACGCCATTTGCGACGACGACGATGGATGCCGCGTCGATGTGTGCCCCTTGCGAATGAACGAACGATACTCAATCAAAGTTGAGAACCCCTGGGCCGCGAGCTGCAAGGACGTGCCCCGCGGCGCCACGGTGCAAGCCCCATGTGATGTACGACGATGTTGACTGCTCCTGGACAGACGAAGTAGTTTTCCGCACGGCAAGGTGGAGCGCAAGGCGAGACTCATCCTTGACAGCTCTGTATTCCGAGCGGTATATCGAACACAAACCCGATGGCATCCGCAACAGTGACGAGGGGAGGATAGGGGAACTGTTCATTGACCATGTGCTCTCCCGGCTCGGGCGATATCCTGCCATCTTCTGTCCCGCCCGGTATGTACGAAGGGCCTCGCGTCTTGACTACGCGCCGGAGGGCGGACAGAGGGGGATGCGGCTACTTGGCTGGGAGGTGGTGACCTCGGGACATTTACCAGGCTAGGAGTCCGTAGTTTACGTGCTAGGAGCAGACGAGTGCACCCTGCACCCGAGCGACGTCGTCCATCTCGAAATTGAAAGCTACAGCTCGAAAAAGGTGGGGCCACTTTAGGACCGCCCCAGGTGCGCGACAAGGGCGCGTTATGCCGTTCTTGGCGCGTCTCGCACGGGCGGGCAGCTTCATCCCACCACCGCCTTGCAGGCCGAGACCAGCGTAAACCGCCAGGCAGCAGTCGGCATCGCGAAGCCCTGCATCGTTTACTTCTGCCAACAGTTGAAGACGCCCCCCAACCGCCTTTACCCGACTGCGAGGACCCGTGTGCTGCTGAAGAGGAAGCAGAAGCGGCAGCTGCCAAGATGGGCATCAAGCAGCTCTTCCAGATCATCAAGGAGGAGGCCCCGGAGGCGGTCAAGGAGGGCGAGATCAAGAACCACTTTGGTCGCAAAGTCGCCATTGTACGTTGGATGCCAGTTATCTGCGGAGACGAATGCTGACAAGGCCAATGAGGATGCATCTATGAGCATCTACAGCTTCTTGATCGCCGTGCGCTCCGATGGCCAGCAGCTCATGAACGACAGCGGCGAGACGACGTCGCATCTGATGGGCATGTTCTACCGCACGTTGCGCATGGTCGACAACGGCATCAAGCCCCTCTACGTCTTCGACGGCGCGCCCCCCAAGCTCAAGTCTGGCGAGCTGGCGAAGCGGTTCCAGCGCAAGCAGGAGGCCACCGAGGGTCTCGAGGAGGCCAAGGAGACGGGCACGGCTGAGGACGTGGAAAAGTTTTCGCGGCGGACGGTGCGCGTGACGCGCGAGCACAATGCCGAGTGCCAGCGCCTGCTGAAACTCATGGGCATCCCGTACATTGTCGCACCGACAGAGGCAGAGGCGCAGTGCGCGGTGCTGGCTCGGGCGGGCAGGGTCTATGCGGCGGCGAGTGAGGACATGGACACCCTGTGCTTCAACACGCCCATTCTGTTGCGCCACCTCACCTTTAGCGAGCAGCGCAAGGAGCCCATCCAAGAGATTCGGCTGGACAAGGTTCTGGAGGGACTCAACATGGAGCGGAAGCAGGTACGCATCTCTGATTGGCTTGCCCTCCATTCGGTCAGCAGCTAACCCTTCTACGCCCGCAGTTTGTGGACCTCTGCATCCTCCTCGGCTGCGACTATCTCGACCCGATACCAAAGATTGGACCGACTACGGCTCTGAAGCTCATCCGCGAACACGGCTCCTTGGAAAAGGTCGTAGAGGCCATCGAAAAGGACTCCAAGAAGAAGTTTACGCTGCCGGATGACTGGCCATACAAGGACGCGCGGGACCTGTTCTTCGAGCCCGACGTGCGCAAGGCCGACGACCCGCTGTGCGACTTCAAGTGGGACAAGCCCGACATGGACGGCCTCGTCGCGTTCCTGGTGACAGAGAAAGGCTTCTCGGAAGACCGTGTCCGGAGTGGCGGCGCCCGGCTCGAGAAGAACCTGAAGAGCTCCCAGCAGGCCCGGCTGGAGGGCTTCTTCAAGCCGGTCCCCAAAACGGACGAGGAGAAGGCGGCGCACAAGCGAAAGCTGGACGAGAAGAACGAGGAAAAGAAGAAGAAGCAGAAGCTAGAGAAGAAGGAAAAGGCGGCGGCCAAGGCGAGGCCTCGTGCGGGAGGAGCCTAGGCTGGCACCGTGGTCAGCCGGGGTTGCATCTACGGCCCGTGATGTTTGGGTGGGCTCAGGGATTTCTTACATGGCTTGGCTTTGGCGGATGGGCTCGAGGAGTTTTGGGCGCGGCTATTGCCTTGTGACGGAAGCACCGCGGAATCAAACCGGGTGTGTGATGGCAAAACTGATATTCTTCCGTTGCTGCGTGATCTTCTTCTTGACGCCGTCTGGCATTGGCAATGCCGGGCCTCGGAGTGGTCAGGCGGTGCTGAGCCTCGGCTTGGCCCCACTGGCATCCATGACATCAGCAGCCTGTTCCTCAGCTCCGGTTGCGCTAAGTGGGCAGCAGTCACATGCAACGCCAATGAAGGTGAAGGCCGTTCAGCACGCGCATGACCCGGCCAATGACCTGCGCCGAGTTTTGTCTCGGGCATGGAGGATTCTATGGGGGAAATCCGGAGGCGTGCTCGGTTTTGCCGTGTGTAGTCGACTGCGCCCGCATGTGATTGTCCCTGTGGCCCCATTGCCGATTGAATAAAGTGAGATTGGAGACGGATCCTGCGGGCTTGACTTGGGCTCTCTTGTGCTTCTTGCGATCTCGACCTCTTCACTCTTCGCCCCGTCTTCATCCATCCTTGTCTTCCCGCTACAAACCCTCCCCTCGGAGCGCCGTCCATCAATACGTCACAATGTCCAAGACCTTCACCACCAGCGACGTTGCGTCGCACAACAAGGCGGACAGCTTGTACATTATCGTCGATGGCGACGTCTACGACGTGACCAAATTCCAGGATGACCACCCGGGTATGCGAAGCACTCGCGCCTCCGGCGTCTCTGTGACACGGGGGCTGCAGAACCACTACCTCAGAGAGTGCCGCTGTGCTGACGGCAACAGGTGGCAAGAAGATCCTCCAGCGCGTGGCCGGCAAGGACGCCTCCAAGCAGTTCTGGAAATACCACAATGAGGGCGTCCTCAACAAGTACCGGTCCCGGCTGCAGGTCGGCTCGCTCGACACCAAGCCCAAGGCTGAGCCCAAGCCCGAGCCCAAGCCCGAGCCTGCGCCTAGTGCTCCCGCCGTCTCCGCTGCCGGGAAGGACCATAACGACCACGACGAGCCCCTGGAGCCCTTTGGCCACCAGATTCCGTTTGCCGACCCCGCGTGGTACCAGAGCGTGAGTTTCCCATTCGGCTGCCTCGTATTGTCCCCTGTGTTGGAGAAATCGCGAGCTAACCAGAGTTCGCAGTTCCACTCCCCCTACTTCAACGAGACGCACGCTGCCCTGCGCGCCGAGATCCGCGAGTGGGTGGAAACCGAGATCGAGCCCAACGTCACCGAGTGGGATGAGGCCAAGCGCGTGCCCGAGGCGATCTACAAGGAGATGGGCCGCCGCGGGTACCTGGCCGGCCTGCTGGGCATGAAGTACCCGACCGAGTACGCGGCGGGCGTCAAGTCGGTGGCGCCCGAGAGGTGGGATCTCTTCCACGAGATGCTGCTGACGGACGAGCTGGCGCGCACGGGCTCCGGCGGCTTCGTGTGGAACATGGTCGGCGGCTTCGGCATCGGCTGCCCGCCCGTCATGAAGTTCGGCACCCAGGCCCTCAAGGACCGCATCATACCCGGCATCCTGAGCGGCGACAAGCGCATCTGCCTGGCCATCACGGAGCCCGACGCCGGCAGCGACGTCGCCAACCTGACGTGCGAGGCCAAGCTGAGCGAGGACGGCAAGCACTTCATCGTCAACGGCGAGAAGAAGTGGATCACAAATGGCGTCTGGTCCGACTACTTCACCACCGCCGTCCGCACCGGCGGCCCCGGCATGAACGGCATCAGCCTGCTGCTCATTGAGCGCGGTGAGGGCGTCAGCACGCGCCGCATGGACTGCCAGGGCGTGTGGTCGTCGGGCACCACCTACATCACCTTCGAGGACGTCAAGGTGCCCGTCGAGAACCTGCTGGGCAAGCAAAACCAGGGCTTCCGCGTCATCATGACCAACTTCAACCACGAGCGCTTGGGCATCATCATCCAGTGCCTGCGCTTCTCGCGCTGCTGCTACGAGGAGTCGATCAAGTACGCCAACAAGCGCCGCACCTTTGGCAAGAAGCTCATCGAGCACCCCGTCATCCGCATGAAGCTGGCGCACATGGCGCGGCAGATCGAGGCCTCGTACAACTGGCTCGAGAGCCTCATCTACCAGTGCGAGAAGATGGGCGAGACCGAGGCCATGCTGCGGCTCGGCGGGCCCATTGCCTCGCTCAAGGCGCAGTCGACGGTGACGTTTGAGTTCTGCGCCCGCGAGGCCAGCCAGATCTTTGGCGGCCTGAGCTACTCGCGCGGCGGCCAGGGCGGCAAGGTGGAGAGGCTGTACCGCGACGTCAGGGCGTATGCCATCCCTGGTGGAAGCGAGGAGATTATGCTGGACCTGAGCATGAGACAGAGTCTGAGGGTGGCCAAGGCCATGGGCATGAAGCTGTAGGGGGCAGGATTGAAGGGCTTTGCTGTTGTCATTGTACGAGTACCCAAGGGATCTTTTGGATAACCATTTCTCTTTGTTTATTGATTCCTAAGGCCCGGGGCTGGCGATAGAATGGCGAGGCAACGAGATTCAAAGAATGGAATGGACTTGAAGAGACTGTGCAGCCTGCGGCGTGATTCGCCCTATTTCGTGTCTGGCACTATATAATGAGATATGAGAGCAAGGGGACCGGCCATGTTCTTCAGACTAAACAGATGCCCTTGCCAAGGTATGTTGGCATCCAATAAAGGGAGATGGGTCGTGATGACGCCAGCTGCCAAAAGCAACCCTGCGATCACGTGACCACCAAAAAATACCGGTTTGTACTGTGAGCCGACCCGTCTGAAACTGGCATCCTCTCTCCTTCAGTTCAATCCCTTCACCATCCGCGCATACAAACACCACCAAACCTCCTCCCACGACCCCAGGCACCCAGGCGCTGCGCACCATCCGCGAACTCTGCAGCAAACGCACACGCACGCTCTGACGAGGAGCCCACCCGACGCCGGGCCGGCCTCGTTGACACCACCTCCCCGAACGGCGAGAAAAACGGAAAAGCACCACCACACCACCCTCGGTCGGCCTGCTCTCCCCGAGGTCGAATAACGCTCACCGCGGGCAGTTTTGCACATCACGATAGTTGCCTGTGGCTGATAATCTGCGGACGGTCTACAGCGACACCGCGACACAACCATGTCGGACCAGCTGGCAGATCAGCTGAGAAACGCCCAGCTCAGGTCCGTTACCCCACTGCCGTTTGCTCGAGGAGAGAGTTTACTGACTAACTTCGCAGCGATGGAATTCTCGCCCAGAATGACGATTGGAAGAAGTCCCTCAACATCCCAAACAAGGACAACCGGCAACAAACAGAGGTGTGTTGATGTCTTCCTTCGTTTGCTTTCGCCTCGTGCTGTTTGCTAACGAGACTGCGTCGCGTCTAGGATGTCACGAAAACGAAAGGCCTCGAGTTCGAAAACTTCGCGCTGAAGCGAGATCTGCTCATGGGCATCTTCGAAGCCGGTTTCGAGAAGCCCTCCCCCATCCAAGAAGAAGCCATCCCCGTCGCCTTGACTGGCCGGGACATCCTGGCTAGAGCAAAGAATGGCACGGGCAAGACGGCCGCTTTCGTGATTCCCATCCTGGAGCGCATCAACCCCAAGGCGTCCAAGATTCAGTGCCTCATCCTCGTCCCCACACGCGAGCTTGCCATGCAGACGTCACAGGTCTGCAAGACCCTCGGTAAGCACCTCGGCGTCAACGTCATGGTCACCACGGGCGGCACCGGCCTGCGTGATGATATTCTGCGGTTGCAGGATCCCGTTCATATTGTGGTCGGAACCCCGGGCAGAATCCTCGATCTGGCAGGAAAGAATGTTGCCGACCTGAGCGAGTGCCCCATGTTCGTCATGGACGAAGCTGACAAGCTTCTGTCCATCGAATTCACCCCCGTCATTGAGCAGCTGCTGCAGTTCCACCCCAAGGACCGCCAGGTCATGCTCTTCTCCGCCACCTTTCCCCTCTCCGTCAAGGACTTCTCAGACCGAAACATGGTGAGCCCTTATGAGATTAACCTCATGGACGAGCTCACCCTGCGTGGCATCACCCAATACTACGCCTTCGTCGAAGAGAAGCAAAAGGTCCACTGCCTCAACACCCTCTTCTCCAAGCTCCAAATCAACCAGTCCATCATCTTTTGCAACTCAACCAACCGCGTCGAGCTGCTCGCCAAGAAGATCACCGAGCTGGGCTATTCCTGCTTTTACAGTCACGCCAGAATGCAACAGCAAGCCCGCAACCGCGTCTTCCACGACTTCCGCAACGGTGTCTGCCGAAACCTCGTGTGCTCCGATCTGCTCACCCGCGGCATCGATATCCAGGCCGTCAATGTCGTCATCAACTTTGACTTCCCCAAGAACGCCGAAACCTACCTCCACCGAATCGGTCGATCTGGCCGCTACGGCCATCTTGGTCTGGCCATTAACCTGATCAACTGGGATGACCGCTTCAACCTCTACAACATCGAGCGGGATCTTGGAACCGAAATCCAGCCGATCCCGCCGAGCATCGATAAGAGCCTCTACGTCTACGAGAACCCTGAGTCCATCCCTCGCCCCATCTCTAATCTTCCCAACAACGCGCAGCAGCCTACTCAGATGCTGCCTCAGCAGGCTCTTATTCAAGCCCAAGCTCACGGCAACTGGCAAAGCCAGAATGGCCAGCACAATGGCTACAACGGCGGACGCGGACGCGGACGCGGTCGCGGCGGTTATCGTGGCCGCGGGGGCGGTGGAGGCGGTCGTGGCCGCGGCCCGCCTCGTGACGCTCAGTCCTAATTCATCTCTCCCCTCACGAAGTAACGGTGGGTGGCGATGAAGGCGGGGAGGCGTTTGGAGCTTGACATGATACTTTCTTGTTAAGAGGGAGCTGATGTTGATTTACTATTGGATTGTACATTATTCGCACATTTTTGGCGAATCGGCGGAACGGCGAACCGGAATTACTTGCTGATGGACGACTATCATCGCCCATTTGGGTCTAATGAGGACCACCCTACCAACACGCGAGCGGACACGACGGTATTGTGTCCTTGGACGACGGCCTCGCGGTTTCTCTTTTTCTCTTTCTTTATCCGTTCGTTTGAACCCCTCTCTCCGAGGTGCGTTTGCGCAGACAGCTGTTGACCTGTACCATACCCCCGTTGGCTCTTGGTTGTTGTTTGTGCCTGCTCTATGAACTCTCAAGGGAACGGACGAAAGAGAGGAGAGAGGGTCGAACACTTTCATGACAGGGGCCACGGCTACGTGCCATGACACAGGCGATTGCGCTAATTGTTGGGGGGGGGGGGGGTTTGGCGTGGCTATTGCATTCCAAGGCGAGCTGCGAGAAAAGGTGAGGCGTATCAGGTTTTTGCTCGGCACATTTTTCTACATGCACCTCGCTTGCAGGTGGAGGCTGCTAGCAACTTTGTTGACGGATCAGACCGGATGACTGCCTCGCAGGGGGCGGATATGATGATACCATGGATGATATCGCCACGTTGCACGAATAGGCCAGTTGGAGGCCGGGGATGGGACACCTAGACTCGTTTGGGAGGGTGTCGAGTCTTCTTTGCCTTTCCACTTCTGACCACTGAGCTCTCTAGGGCTTTGTTGACGGGGCCTCGACGGATTTTGGCACTCGGTTTATGTTTTTGAAGCTCGCCTGCTCTTGGCGAGCAGAACGGCGAAAAACAGCCCGGAACGCCGCAGTTGACGGGAAGAAGACGACAAAGGGACTTGAGACGATAAAAACAACCGAAAAAAAAAAAAAAAAAACTTTTGAGACGGAACGCTGGATGGGCTGGGTAGCTTTTGGACTGGCTGGGGCTCTGGTTCTGGACCGGGGCATTATGTCTCTGGTCTCTGGAGAGCTGGGGTTGCTAGAGCTGGTGAGATAGCTGGCTTTGTCTGAGCAAGGAATGGGAAACCATGTTTTCCGTCTCAAGCTGATTGTGCTCGCGCCAGCGAAGTGAAGTTGCTTGCCTTCAATGCTGTACGATGGGCTCCTCGGGACCGCGAGAAGAGCAGTGGCTGCGGACACGGGATCTTGGACTTGAGGTACATTGCAGAGAGGCACGTAATGGAGCAGCCAGACGTATTCTGGCAGAGATGGGTATCATTCAGCAACATCTACAGGTAGGCTATGCAAAATTCCTAGGCGCACAAGCCTACGCCACCATAAACGCCGTTTCCCCAGAGCAGAGGCACACATCACATCACACGGCAAGGCTGCCTGCTCATCTACGCCGCCTGGAGCAGCTCCTTGGCCGCCTCCCTCTCCTGCACCCACTCGAGGACGATCCTGCGCAGCTCAAACACCACCTCGACGGCGATGAGGAGGATGATGATGAGCTCGAGGCGGGTGCCGTGCTGCTCGCTCGACATCTCGCGCAGGACCGTGGCAATTTCCTGCGCGTAGTCCATCTTCTGGTTGAGCGTGCGGATGCGCACGTTGACGTCGAGCGCGCGGCCGACCTGGTCGTAGTAGCCCTCGAGGCCCAGCTCCGAGCGGCTGTCCCAGAAGATGTCGGGCAAGGAGTCGGTGAGCTCTGAGTAGTGGTTCAGGCGCGCGCGGAGGCTGAGGAGTTCGCCCGTCTTCTGGAGGATGAACTTGCGGCCGAGGGTACGCCGGCGCCCTGGGAGAGAAGGGCGGGGATGTTGCGGGTGCTCTCAAAGTAGGATGTGAGGGCGCTCTCGAGGACGGCCAGCTTGGTGCTTCGGGCCAGGCCAGACGAGAAGGCGATTTTGGCAAGGGTCGTATCCAGCGTGTCACCGTCCTTGTGTTCCCTGCGAGTCCCCAGAACCACCATGTCGCCCTTCATGGTGCTCTCTGCCTTGGATGTGTCTGCCATAAAGTCCAGGTCCTCGACCTCGCGCAGCTCCTGCGAATGGGGTTCTTCGGCTGCCCGCAGTATTTGCTTGGTAACGATGTCCGGGGCAACGACCACGTCACAATGGTCCCGGATGGAAAGACGAAGATATCGCCCCGTTGACACCCTTTGCGTGCACCACCTCGCTGGCATCGAAGCCTGTCCCGTCCGGATCGATGGCGAAGCCGTGGGACTGCAGAATCTCCAGGACTAGTGGCATGTTGAACGACTCGGCGATACACGTGGCGCTTATCGTCGTCGACTGGTCGACGTCTGCGCTCTCCGCGGCGGGATTGCCATCTGCCCCGCGCTTCGGCTGCTGGGCAATGATGGCGACACGGCGGAGCGAGTTCTTGGCCGTCGTCGCGCGCGTGGGCTTCCGCCTCGCCGAGGGCAGGCTTTTCTGGCTGCTCATGTTTCAGAGCGTCGGAGGGAGATTTGGAGTCGTCAGCGGCGTTGGAGAGGAAGGGGTTGGAGGTGAAGAAGTGGCGCTTCCGCGGGAGGCCGGCGGCGTGGTGACGTGGAAAGATCGCCGCGGCCGGCGACTCGTCACCGAGCTGTGGAGATGGCGCGAGACATTGATGAGGGAGATCCTCTGCGGGGAAGTCCTCATGACGAGCCGTAGTCGGTGGCCATATATGGCGGCGCAAATGTCGTTTTGTGTCGTTGAGCAAAGACGAGAATCTTGTTATCTAGAAAAAATGGGGTCGGCGCGAGGACTTCAGAGCCTCCAGATCTTATCTTCACGTGACTTTTTTCACGTGAGGAATCTAATAGATCCTCGAATATTGGTTGGCTTGGGCCGCTAGACCGGTTGAGGAAATACGCGTGGCCGCATTCCGTCGAGTCCCACCAGCATTTCCAGCCTCCAACGAACCCACGCCTCCGCCTGGACTGTGAGTGGTTGGTATTATCCATGCCGTTGGTACCTAATAAGCAGTGAGGGAACCGCTAAATTACTATACGCCATAAGCGCGAACGGACCCCCGTCGATACCGTCACCGTCTCCGCCTCGCTTCGTTTTGTTGTCCTCTTTCACTTCCTCCAGTCTCCGAGTAAGTTGCTGGGACTTTGCCCTTCCTCGTTTCCGCTTCAACCTCTCTTCTTCCTCCTCCTTTGCTCTCTCCTCTCCTCTCCTCTCGTTCGTGCTTCAGACCTGCTTCCTCTCCCCTTACCCCGCCAGAATCGATCGCCATGGATCTGGACCCCAAGCACGACGACTATGACTTCCCGCACACGGCGGCCGAGCCTCAGGATGGCCACGCCGGCTACCTGACGGAGCAGCATATTGCCCAGGTCCACCAGCTGCGGATGATGCTTGAGTCTGAGGGATATACGGACCGGCTGGACACGCTGACCATGGTAGGAGAGCCCTGGCGATGGAGGCATTTGAGCAACGACGCCAGAACGGCGAAGGCTAACGCTTCACGATGTAGCTGCGGTTCCTGCGAGCGCGCAAGTTTGATGTTGCTCTCTCCAAGCAAATGTAAGCTTGTGGAACCGGCTGCCCCTGGGCTTCGGGCTGAAATACTGACTGACGGCAACCAGGTTCGTCGAGTGCGAGAAGTGGCGCAAGGATACCAAGCTTGACGAGACGGTGCCCATCTGGGACTACCCCGAGAAGCCCCAGGTCGCCCAGTACTACAAGCAGTTCTACCACAAGACAGACAAGGTAAGACCCGACACTCGGAAGAGTGGCTCTCGAGTCTAGAACGTGCATAACGCTGACGCTCGCTCGCTCACTCACAGGATGGACGTCCCATCTACATCGAGACCCTCGGCGGCATCGACCTGACGGCCATGTACAAGATCACCACGGCCGAGCGCATGCTCGCCAACCTCGCCGTCGAGTACGAGCGCCTCGCGGACCCTCGCCTCCCCGCCTGCTCCCGCAAGGCTGGCAAGCTGCTCGAGACGTGCTGCACCATCATGGACCTCAAGGGCGTGACCCTCACCAAGGTGCCCCAGGTGTACTCGTACGTCCGCCAGGCCTCTGTCATCTCGCAGAACTACTACCCCGAGCGCCTGGGCAAGCTGTACCTCATCAACGCTCCCTGGGGCTTCTCCACCGTGTGGAGCGTCGTCAAGGGCTGGCTCGACCCCGTCACCGTCGCCAAGATCAACATCCTGGGCTCCGGGTACCAGAGCGAGCTCCTCAAGCAGGTCCCTGCCGAGAGCCTGCCCAAGGCATTTGGCGGCACCTGCGAGTGCGAGGGCGGCTGCGAGAACAGCGACGCTGGTCCGTGGCACGAGGCC
The DNA here is from genome assembly GCA_022114105.1 of Tolypocladium guangdongense. Classification (NCBI taxonomy): domain Eukaryota; kingdom Fungi; phylum Ascomycota; class Sordariomycetes; order Hypocreales; family Ophiocordycipitaceae; genus Tolypocladium; species Tolypocladium guangdongense. The sequence goes on along the minus strand of NRQP01000001.1, from coordinate 1,130,856 downwards.
GAGTGGGCCAAGCCCGCCAAGTGGGAGAAGGAGGTGGAGGAGAAGGACGGCAAGACCATCGAGAACAAGGGCTCCGAGATTGAGACGCCTGCGGTCACCACCAACGTCGAGTCGGCCCCTGTCCCGGAGAAGGAAGAGGCCAAGCAGACTGTCGCCGCGTAAGAGAGGAAATCGACCAGTACTGGAGCCACCGTTAGATGCCTTGGCCGTTCGATTGCAGACCTGGGAGCAGGAGCCGAAGCTTTATTTGTCAAGGGGCGAGTGCAGTGCCAAAAAAGGGAGAACCAAAACATGCTGGGTGGTTAGAGGGCGGCGCGCACGGAGTAGAGATGTGTGGCATCCGAGTTTTTTACAAACTACGCGAGCTGCAGTAGACATGACGTCCTGTTCTTTGTTAAATATATATCTCACTGCGCCGCTCCGGGTCATCGTGGGCATTTTTGAATGATATTTTTGGTTGGTGTTTTCATTTGGGGGTGAGGTGAACCAAGGGAAACTCACTTCATCTCACAATTTATGTCTCGGCCACCATCCCCTTTTCTTCGACCACGTCCTCCGTCTTGCTTCATTACAGCACAGTCTGTTCGAATACTGTCCCTCGGTGGCTTCGATGGCTAAGGTAGGGACGTTGCCATTCTGCTTGAAATCGCTGGGCAGGTATCTTATCTTTCCCTCTGGTATAGACTTGGTGCAATTGGGCTTGAAGTCGCTCGGGGCCAATACACCATGGCATCTCAGTCCTCTCCCTCCAAGCCATGGCACACGGAACACTCTCTCGTCCCATTTGACATACGAGACTTGAGCATCGCCGAGGGGGTTAATTGGGCCCATCTGAGCTTCACGTAATGCCACAGTAATCGTGGGCATGAGTATGCGCAGTCGACTCATAGTCTCGTGGCGGTTCTGTTTGGCCGCCAGATTTGTTATTTGTCATGCGTGTCCTCAACGGCCAGCTGCATGAGTGCCAGGTCAAGACAAGAGACATGGGGTTACGCGTCTGACGCGACGCCACTTGTTTGCCTGCTATTGTACGAAGTAGTAGCTGTGGGTATCGACGCCCATGATGCATTCCTTGCCCGCCCGCCCCTGACGCCGAAACTCCGTGGTGAATGTTTGCAGTCGTAATGGTTCCTCGCAACAAGAAAACGAGTAAGCACGGTCCCTCACCTCCCTCGGTGACGACGTACTCGCCCGCCACCCTCGCGCGCTCCATCCTGGCCACGACGGCCGGCATGTCCCTCTTCAGCCTGCCCAGCGCGTCGACGGCGGCGCGGAAGCCGGCCTCGACGGCGTCCTGCCTGTCCAGCGGCGCGACACCGCCCAGCTCCGCGGCGTGGTCGGCGGCGGCGGCCGTGGCATGCGCGACGCGCCGCTGGAGGGCGTCCTCGTCGCGCTGCATGGCGTCGCGCAGGCGGGCGGCGTGGTCGGCGGCGGCGGCGGCGGGGACGGAGCGCTTGAGCGCGGCGACGTCCTCGAGGAGCTTCTCCTCGGCGGTGACGAGCTCGGCGATGCGGACGCGCTTGCGCGTGTCGAAGGGCTCGTAGGCGGGCTCCGGCGCGGGCTCCGGCGCGTCGGAGCGGAGGCGGGCATCGGACACGGGCAGGCCGTTGATGGAGAGGTTGGGCGCGGCGAGGGCGAAGGTCTCGTCGATGTACTCCTCCACGAGCGCCTCGATGCGGGCGCGCAGCTCGTCCTCGCCGCCGTCGTGGCCATCGACGGGCGGAAAGGCCTCGTCGAGGCGCGCGGCGGCGGCGGCGCGCACGTTGGCGACGAGGTAGGCGAGGTCCTCGGGCGACTGGAGCTCGATCTTGCGCTGGGCCTGGGAGACGACGGCTTCGGAATCCATGGCTGCTGCTGCTTCCGCGGGGCGTTGTGGGAGGGCGAGGCGCGCGCGCGTGGTGGAGTGGTGGAGGGGCGCGCGAAGGTTTGTTCCAGGGTTAGGGTTGGCGCGACGATGCCTTGCCCACCAGGACCACACGACCAGGCTTGACTTGGTTGACGCCGGCACGGCAAACACTACGAGTTCTTGGATGAATCTGCGCTCTGTGTAGAGATCAACAAGTTGGTGCTTCTGCACGCAACATCTCTGAGGCACAAGCTCGACTGCCAACATGGAGGGCTCCCAGGTAGACTTCACACGCCCATGAGCGTTTCTTTTCATAGGTCCTATGGGTATTACACATGGCCATAGAAACGGCGAGCATCTCCGCGCGTGTTTCCTGCTCTTCAGGGACGGCGCCATCATCCAAGGTAGCCAGACACTTTCCACAACATTGCGACCCGCGCGCTTCTGCGTCCGTCACATATCAGCAGCGGCCCGTCGGTTTCATTACAGGCACCTTCGGCAGCGCAGTCACCTGCCCTGCGCCGAAACGAAACATGGCTTGGCGCCCCCCGGGTCTTCATCAACCTCTTGCAGCCACGTCCAAGTATCCATACTCTATTCCCCAAAGCGGACGATGGCAGGCTGCGGCCCGTCGGCATTGGCATGTCTTGGCGCGGGAGGCACGGACGACGCCTTGGAGACAGACGCAGTGGAGCAAGCGGGTGCTCCGTGTCCACCTCGAAGACGAAGATGAGGTTGGGCTGTCTAAAATTGGAACTGGAACCAACATGAGGCATCATATGAAGTAACGAGTACATATACAGCCCCTACGGCGCAGCCGGCGTTTTCCGTCGTACGTCATGGAGCCGTAATTAGTCAAGCAACCCTTGTCGTGACTCCTACTGTACCTGGCATACCTACCCCATGATGCTTTGAATGCAGAGGCACGCAGGACTCGGAGGTATTCCTCCCGTCCTCAAGCCACTTACACGACTGGGCCCCGCCACCAACGCGAGCACCCTTTATCTTATCTGTACATCATAAGGTACGTCAAGGCGGCGCCGCATCTCGTAGTAGGTAAGTACCATTGCAGCCAACAGGAACCCAACTCCCTCGTGCAAAGCCCTCGACACGAGTGAGGGCCTAAACCTCAAAACGGAGGCGCCGTCCTTGCAGCATCCCCTTAGCCAATGCCTGCGCGCATGTACTTCGTCAGCTCAACGGCCACAGGGCTGGAGGCCTACCCCACCCCTGCAAGTGTGGGGTAGCGCATAGACCGTAGCGTACCTAGGTAGGCGGGGCTGGCAGCTGGGCTCAACTGTCGGTCCATGCGTGCAATTCCTGGTTGAGAAGCTTGAGGCCGGCAGCCCGTGTCACGTTGCGGTCTGACGTCTTGGGATGGGAGATGTGGAGCCATGTTTGCGACTCTTTCCAGGGTCCCCCCTGTGGTGCGTACCAGGCAGACTTGAACGAGGGCGTGGGCGACGCCAAAGCGGCTCCAGGGGGGACCTGTTGATAACTATGTAGATACAACGCCGGCAACGCCGTGAGCCACAGGCCCGGCCACATGTCGGCCTAGAAACAGAAAGCATTCTACCATACCGGCGAAACTCCCAAAACGGCCGGCATCTGACGATCCGCCCACCAAAGAATCACTGTTGCCCGCGCGCTACTGCCCATTTGGCGTCACAAGTCGTAATCGTACTGCCCCCAATATTGCGCGCCCTTCCAACAACGCGGTCCAAAACGAGCCGTCGTCTCAAGTAGAGTCCATGTCCATACCGTGCCGTGCCGTGCCCAGACTACTCCTCCGTCGGCGCAAGAAAACAGTCCCTCGGCATTCGCTGGAACTCCTTGCCCGAACGAACACTGGCCAAACGCCGTTTCAAGTACAAGAGAGGAAAGATGTCAAGATATGAAAAGGGAAGAAGGAAAGTAAGACCATCTCTAGCGCCGAGCGATTCGTGAGAAGAAAGTGTCTAACCTGCGGGTCCGGTCCGGGACGCATCCGCCATGCCGGACGGGAGGTGCTCGCTCATTGTGGTAGCATCGACCTGGTCTCCTCGTCGCTAAGGACGATTTCGTGTACTGGTTCGCATTGGTTCTCGAGCGGTTCGTAGTCGCAGTCGACGTAGGAGGGCAGGAAGATCTCTGGGTGCAACGAGTCAGCCGCCGTAGAGCCAAGCAAGGGATAAAACGACGCGCGAGGGGACCAACCTGGGTTCCAGACAAAGCCCTGGCTTGAGGAAAGATAGGATATCTAGGGCGAGGCTTGTCAGCGCGTGGGATCCTACACTGGGACGGCGTATTTACCAATCGGGGAGGCCCATCAGGGTCGCCGATGTTGATGACGGTGGATTCTTGCTTGGAGATGGCCGTGCCTATGCATGTCGGTCAGCTCACATGTGCACGCAGCCGCCTTGGTGTCATTCCGTGGGGGCCAAGGATGGGCACACTGCCAGCAGGATCGCGGGCATTCGATAACCCGGGCAGTCGTGGCGGTAATGATGTGGGACCGTACTCAACAGGCTAGGGCGCCGCGCGTGCAGCATCTTGGTATTGGGCGTCGACGACGGCGACGACGGCGCGGGTGAACTCGAGTAGGAGCTGCCAGAGGAACTGCCGACGGCCTTGGAGGAGTGGTGGTAGCCAGCCGCCGCCGCCGTCACCGCCGATCTGCCGGTGGGGATGATGATGGACGACGACATGGCTGCGGCGGAGAGAAGGAGAAGAAGGCGACGTAGCAGCGAGCCGGGGGAGAGCAGGAGGAGGAGGTTGGCTAGGGAATTATACGCGACACACACGTAGACACTCTGTGGTGGAAGCAGACGGAGGGAGGAGCATGGGCGTGCCGATGAGGCGAGGCGAGGCGAGGCGAGACGCTGTGCTGTTGACGGCGCTGGAGGCCCTTGGCGGTGTGTGCAGTAGGAGAGGAGGAGAACAGGCCAGGTCATAAAGAGGATAGATGCCGAAGATGTAAGGTTTCTGGCGGTTGGAGGTGAGGTGGAGGCGGCACAAGTCCGCTCGCCCCGGGTCAAGCCCAGGCAGGGTACGTACCGCCCAGGCTAGATTAAGGTCGGCCCAAGGCGCCTCGCCTCAGGTGAGGTTCCGGTGCACGGAGGGGTCCATCACACAGTGCCAACCAGCTGCGAGCGCTCTACGCCTTATCCTGGATATACTCCGTACTGTCCCTTTGATTAGCTGGATGACACGCTTTCTCGCCATCCACAAGACCGCCTCATTCCGTCCGCGCCAGGCCAGGACCTCCGATGCGGCGACGGTCGTTGATACACGGGACCCACTAGCCTGCCTCACCGAGGTTCGGCGACGGGTTAATTACCGGGAGCGGCGAGACGTCGCCTCAAGGGCCCTATAACTGCCTGGACGCCTGCTGTAGGATCCGCTGGAGACCCGCCCAACAGCGAGCCGCTGTACGGATGACTCACCGACCAGTCCGGGGTGGAGAAAGTGCGGCGCGTTTGGGTGGTCTGGTCACGTGGATATCCGTCTGCCTGACTAAGCAGATGGCGCGAGGCTTGGTACCAAGGCGACGTTGACGTGGACGCCTGTTGAGCTTGTGTCGTAGAAGCCTCCACCATCATCACGAAACCTCAGCCTCAACAGCCTCTTGCGAACCACCAGAGCATCACAAACGCCGAAGACGCTACATACACAAAGTAAAAGGGACACTAGGACGCGACATCGCTGCGCGCCGCCTCAAAATGGGCGACATTGCTGTCGAGAGCCCGGCCAACCACGTGCCGCCGCACAAGAAGGCCGCTCCCTCCACGATCCCGAGCATCGACAGCTTCGAGGGCCTGCCCATCGACGGCGGCGACGACTATGCCTCGCTGAAGAAGCTGCAGAGGCAGATGGAGTATGCACTCGCTCTCCCTGCTCCCTCCGAGGGCTACATCCAGTCGGCCAACGCGACGCTGACGACGGGACGATAGGTATATCCAGCTGCAAGAGGAGTACATCAAGGATGAGCAAAGGTTGGTTCCCACATCTTGCCGTGGTAAAATTGGATATGGGTCGTGGGCTGACGTCCGCTGCAGGAGTTTGAAGCGGGAGCTGGTTCGGGCCCAAGAAGAGATCAAGCGCATCCAGAGTGTACCCCTGGTCATCGGCCAGTTCATGGAGGCCATTGACCAAAAGTAAGGCCAACTCAATGCCCGTCTGCTCAGTGCACCGCCGGGATTTCTAACCTCTTCTCAACAGCACTGGAATCGTTCAATCAAGCACCGGCTCCAACTACGTCGTCCGCATCCTCTCCACCCTCGACCGCGAAAAGCTCAAGCCCTCCTCCTCCGTCGCCCTTCACCGGCACTCCAATGCCCTCGTCGACATCCTCCCGCCCGAGGCCGACTCGTCAATTGCCATGCTTGGCGCCGACGAGAAGCCTGATGTGACGTATGCCGATGTTGGTGGCTTGGACATGCAGAAGCAGGAGATCCGCGAGGCGGTCGAGCTGCCCCTGACGCACTTTGACCTGTACAAGCAGATTGGCATCGACCCGCCTCGTGGTGTCCTGCTGTACGGGCCACCCGGTACTGGCAAGACGATGCTTGTCAAGGCCGTCGCCAACTCCACCACGGCCAGCTTCATCCGCGTCGTGGGCTCCGAGTTTGTGCAAAAGTACCTCGGCGAGGGCCCTCGCATGGTCCGCGACGTGTTCCGCATGGCCCGCGAAAACTCTCCCGCCATCATCTTCATCGACGAGATCGACGCCATCGCCACGAAGCGTTTCGATGCCCAGACCGGCGCCGACCGCGAGGTCCAGCGTATCCTGCTCGAGCTGCTCAACCAGATGGATGGCTTCGACCAGACGTCAAACGTCAAGGTCATCATGGCCACGAACCGCGCCGACACCCTCGACCCGGCCCTCCTGCGTCCCGGCCGCCTCGACCGCAAGATCGAGTTCCCCTCTCTGAGAGACCGCCGCGAGCGCCGCCTCATCTTCACCACCATCGCCAGCAAGATGAGCCTCGCGCCCGAGGTCGACCTCGACAGCCTCATTGTGCGCAACGACCCCCTGTCCGGCGCCATCATCGCCGCCATCATGCAGGAGGCCGGCCTGCGCGCCGTGCGCAAGAACAGATACAACATCATCCAGAGCGACTTGGAGGACGCCTACTCGAGCCAGGTCAAGGGCAGCAACGATGACAACAAGTTCGACTTTTACAAGTAACAAAAAACCCCGCATATGGGGGGCTGTGGTCTGGGGCAAGGTGTGCGAGGACTCGGAGGGGAACAAGAGGGGCCAGGGGAGGAAGGCGTATGGTTGTCACGATAGACCAGCCGCGCGCGAGGGGATATGATAATCTCGATCTCGGCCAGTGTAAAAGGGAGTGAACATACCTTGTACTTGTAGCAGATCTCATCATACCTACCTCGTCTTGTGAATCTCTTCTAATGAGCCTACAACCGGCTCACCCGGGGCTTTCATCACATGAGGCTAAGAGGCCCAAACTCGCATCGAAACGGGCATGACATGAGACATTGGATCTCGACTCTTCAGCTTGGTTGCTTTGATTCGTCTCTTCTGTCCTGCCCACTGCGCCACTGCACAACAAGACTCAAACACAGTTTCCAAGTCCATACACAGAGGACCCCAAGTCTCTCATTTTCCCATGTTTCCGTTCCGTTCACGGAACGAGCCATTCATCCGTAATCCTGTTCCCTGTTCCATTTTCCGTTCCCGTAATTACCCCGTCTATTCCGTTGCATTTTGCCTTTGGCACAACTGTTCCCTGTGTCGACAAGCTATGAGACAGCATTCCGAGGCGCTGGCCTCAACAAGAAAAGAAGCAAAGGCCGCGAACTGTGGATTGTCGTGTTTTCCGCATGCCATCGCATAGGTTGGCATCGCTCAAACAGCGTACAAGCGAAGTACATGGACAACCTTGAAAACAAGTAGGCTAAAACATCAGTCGCTGACAAAAAACGGACAAAAACTGAAACATTATTATTACCCAGTACGCCGCCGTGAAAGAAGAAAAGCATCGGTGGAACGCCAGTGCTATGCTCATGCATAAAACGTCGAGTGCCGAAATAGCAGTCTGCCGTCTCGGCAATAGTAATCGTCCTGGGTTGAGAACATGCGACGGGTATAGGAGCATAAAGACCGCCCCGAATATTAGCATGAGACCCAGTCCACAAGAGACGCTTCGCTGTCTCCTCTAATGGTAAAGAGAGTCTCCCAAAACGTATGACCATGCGTCGCAAAGCCATAAACGCTCGTGAACTATGAGTTCAGCGTGATTCCGGCCTCCAAAAGAAGCCGCACAAACTTCCCGTGCAACTCAATGAAGAAGTCGGGCTGGCCCACCAGCTCGGCGAGTCCGCGGGCCTTGAGAGACGACGTGCCGCCTGGGCCGCCCATGCGCCTGGTGAAGCCACTTCCGCCGGTGAGGAAGCTACTTCCACCGTGATCCGCGGCCGCAGATGGATCGAACGCAGACGGTGGTGGTTGAGGAACACCACCTCCGTTGTGCAAGACACTGCCAATGGGCGACGACTCCCTAGCTCGCTCGGCCTCGGCCTCTGCAAGTTGCTGGATCCAAGTCGCGAGATCACGAAAGGCCGCGGAGATCATGGCAAACGTCTTCATAGCAAGCCGTTCCTTGTGCGTGCTCAGGGCCAAGAACGCATAAACGCGCTTGTGGCCGCGAGCGTGGAGGTCAGGAATACGAAAGATGTACGCCGTCGTGTAGCCTGCCGTGGCGTCGCCGAAAAATATGGCACCTCCCGTGGCGGCGGATCCGGGGCTCTGCGTCGATACGAATGAAGGCGAGTTGTTGAGCTGCGGAGACGAGGTCGGTGTCGAGGTCGAGGGGGCTCGCGGAAGCGTCTCGAAGGACAGAGCCCGCAGGCACGAAGCGCGGACCAGCGAGAAGGAGTCGGCGAGAAGGGGCTCGTGGGTCGACGTGTAGCTGAGGTAGTGGAAGTGATATGCGGATCGCTCCGAGGAAGTCGACGTGCTGGAACACGACGTCGTTCGGGAGCTAGCTGGCGGCGCCGCTCTTCTATTGCGCACGCGCCGAGTAGCCTCCTGATCGCCATCTGTATCACTCGACGACTGCGAATTCGGGGGTGAGGCGTGGCCAGCGGCTCCAAACACCCGTTCAATAGGGGTACGGGTTCGCAGGGTCGGGCCTTGTGCGTCCGTAAAATAATCGTTGCCGCCCTTCACACCAACCCGCCGCCGAGGGAGCGTCATGGCACAGTTGTCACATGGCCCTTGCTTCTTGGTGACTTTTTCGTCGTAGGTTCGGCGGAAGCTGGAATCGCGACGTGGGTGTTGGAACATGGGTCGTGGGCTGTCGGGAGGTGTCTCCAAGGGCGAAGTAGAGCCAGCAGCAGCGCCGGCGGCTGCGGCAGAGCGCCGCAGGGTTGCCCGTTGTGTTAGGAGATCTTGCTCCGAGGCCGGCACGGAGACGCTGCGGGTGATGTTCAAGCCGCGGAGGGCGTCGTTGAGGACGGTGGCAGGGGTCTGGGACTGTGGCGCGGATGTTGGGGCGCTGGATCGTGGGCGGCCATCTCCGGGAGACTTGGCTTGGGCCCCAGCACTGGACGCCGGATCCTCAAAGCAAACGGAGCATGGGCTTCGCAGGCCCTCTGTGACCATCAAAGGGGTCGGGCCATGGGTGTCGCAGTAATGAGCCAGACATAGCTGGACGTCAGGCATTAGCCAGATGTCTCCGCCCATGGGGACGATGGGAGGCGCGTAGCGTGAAGGAAGTGCGTTTGTGAATCAACCAAAGCAAGCACATGCCTCGACGGCAGGCAATCGACAGGGACAAGAGAAGAGTGGCAACGGCATGAGTGGCACGGTGTGGTGGGAAATGGTGGGCAGGAATGCTCTCTTCAAGAAACCGTGGCATTGCTTATGAACGGGACGACCCGAAGGGCTGAGCGATGCCTAAGCAGCTGAGGAGCGGGCATTGTCTCTCCGTCGGCGACACAGCCGGTGAGATGATTAATGCCGGCTACAGGCGCAGGAGGAGCCAAGGTTCAACTTCAACTGCCACGGCTCGAGCTTGCCAGGCGGTGTGTACGGTGTTGGTGTGGGAGTAGGGATGTGTGTCTAGAGGAGCGGTAGTGGCAGTGGCGATGCAGACAAGCAGGAATAGCATGAGCGGCGATAGGTCGCGACTCAGACCAAGCGCCGCCGATGTGCTGAGGCAAGTGGAGGGGAAGCACAAGACGAGGCAGAAATCCCGGGCGAGATGCCAGGTTGAATGCACGTCTGTTTGCGGGCTGCATGCGTGGCGCTTGGGAGAGGAGGCATGTGATTCTTGACGGCCAAGAGTTGGTGCTTCGGACTCACAATGTATGTCATGGCGCATCCAGCAGTCGGGGGCTATCTTATCGCACGCGTCGCGACCCTGTGAGGGGATGAAGACGAGTAGTTGATGAGTGCAAGATGAGCGAAGGGATGGAGGGGTATCGCATCCGCGACCTGCGGCTGGACACGATGGATGCGACGACGGAGTGCGGCTCCGGTGCGAGCGAGCGTATAAGGAGGGCACAGCACAACAGAGAGAGAGCTTAAGCTTGTTGGCGTGGTGGTTGCACAGCGCTGGCGAGAAAGACCGGGTGCTTTGTTGTCGCAGAGTGAGCGCGAGCGCGTCTCGGTCGCGGGCGAGGGCTGAGGCTATTCGTCGAGGGAGATGGCGGTCTCCGAGTGGCGCTGCTGCTGCGTGTGCTTTCCGGTATGCAGCATGCGGCGATGCCGATGGTCGGAAGGGCAACTCGAGAAGCTGCGACGGGCGAGGCGAAGGCGAAGCAGCGCCAAAACGCGGAGCGAAGGACGCAGCGAGCGGAGAGATGGGCGACGATGGTGGTTGATGGAGGAGGAAGAAAGCGCCGAGTTACGACGATGGGACGGAATTCACGGAGGCCAAGGTAGGCCTAGGTAGAAGGTACGACAGGCGAGAAAGTTTTGGCTTCCGTTTCGGGGGCAGGCATGTTTAGCTGCGGGCCAGCGGAAAGGAAGGAGGGATGTGGGATGAATGGAGGGGCCGGTACGATCTCGTCTGCAAGGTAGTCTGTACTCCGTACGAGTTCTCGTAGTCCGGAGCTCCTTCCGGTGCATTGTACAAGTACGTCGAAGTACGAAGTACCTGCCCACGACTGGAGCACGAAGTACAGCTGCGCGGAGTCGCTCCTGCTGCGGGTGGGCTGCTCGGCCCGATCTCACCTTACAGCAAGGCGAGGTACTCCGTACGGAGTGCGAAGTACCTATTAATATTTATCAGGCCGTGCGTCGGCCCGCCAGTCAGGTCGCGGCACTGAGGTCTTCTAGAACGAAGCCGGCAGCCAGTGACCGGGCAGCCAAATGCAACTGGCAAGTGCCCACCCCACCTGGCTAGGATCCAGCAAGCGCCATGCCGACAGGCCAGCCATCCTCGTCCTCGTCCTCCCTGCACTTTCGTCATGCACGCTCATTCACCGTCGTGCGGACAATGTGCGCGGGTGCTGTACTACTTGCACGGGTACGGACTACCTTGCGGCACAAGGCAAACACAATCCACGCAGCACTTGTTCCGTAGCATTAGTAAGAACGTATTAATAGGGATCCTCCGGTTGGATGCCGATGTGGATACCGGTGGACTCTGCGTGAAAGCCTCCAGACCGTATGTACATATGTACAGCATCTTTGGCGGAAGCAGAAAAGGAAAGTAGAAAAGGGCCCGTGTGCTGGCTCCGACGGTGGGCTCGCACCCCGTGGCTCTGGCTCTCGGAGTCTGGGGTTTCTTGTTAGGGTGTTTTGCATCCTGCAGCTTGACCTCTGGTGCTGACGCGGGCCGTCGCGGCGAGTTGCAAAGGGGGCGGATTGACAAGCGCCCGTCCTTGCAGGACCCGACTCGATATGCGAAGGTTTGGCGCGTTTCGGCATGTTTGACCACGGGCACGGTTGCAGGCTTGGAGGGAACTTGGGCCACGCTGGCGACCCTGCGCAGCACGGCAATCGAGTCACCGACCGGCGCCCGGCCGTCGTGCTGCGCGACAATAATAGAATCACTTGAATCTTGCTCGTATGTACAAAGTACAACTTGGACCTGTCGAGTCTCTGTGGCGCTTGTTCAAGGAAGCAAAGACATGGGTTGTCAATCAGAATAGGCGGCAGCATTCTTGAAGCCATTCTTGACTGTGGCGTGTGTCACGATGCCTGCTGTTGGTCCAGAATACCACCAAGTACAACTACACGGGACTGGTGAAGCTGCTCGACGAGTCCAAAGTCGCCGCCGCACAGCCGACGCGCTCGTTCCGTGTGGTGCCGGCATTGCTGTCTTTGGTCGCTTACGCTCACATGTCGACAAGTATGAGCTTGTTGCTCGAGCTTTGCCGCACACACAGCCTCGGAAAGACTCGCTCGGAATCACAAGTCGTTTTTGTCGTCCCGGTCCAACAACGCACACCCGGCACGTTGAGCCGGGTTGCGCACACGCCCCTTGGTCAACATGGTTAGCATGACCAGGTGTTGGTGTTGGTTGGGCCGTCGTCGTTGGCGTCGTGCCCGCCACGTGGTCGTTTTGTCTTCGAGAAGCCAGTGCTACTGTACGAGTATGTTTGGAGAACTCCGTACTTCGTACTTCATACGACGGCCATGCAGCCAACTGCAGGGAAGCGCAAAGGACTCGGGCAAATGGATGGGACCCCGCCGCAGGCGACCGTTCGGTGTTGGGCCTCCGTGGACAGCCTGTCAACCAACTGCTCACCGTCAAGTCGAGTCTGATGCCGACCAAAGCCTTGAGCTCCTACAGTTTAGAGCGAGTGCCTGCGCGGTGGCACTCCACGGTGTATCGCGACGTGGCCGAGGCGCAATCATGCGCTCGCGCTGTCACAGAAATCCGCTGTTGCCGACGGGTGGCGGGACAACAACGTGTCCGACGGTGAGGGTGTGCCAACATGACGACATGACACCATTTTCATCAGCCGGAGGAATATCGCGGCACAGCACCACGGCAAGGGTTGCCGTGGCTCGGGGGCAAGATTGGCAAGGATGTCGTCAGCAGAGGTGGCGGGCTCTTTCGCGTCGTCGAGCCGGTGACATTTAATTTATGCTTATCTTAGTCGAAAGCTGGGTCTCAGACGAGGGACCTCGGCAGCGCAGCGCCGTTCGACCTGGCAGAGCGTGGCCAAGGTGAAGCCGAGAGTTGTAAAGCACATGGGCAGGAAGCATTGGCACCGCGGTGGTGCCGTCTCCTTGGCTGGCGCTTGCCCGCGGTGAGGTGTGAAGTTTGGGAACCATCATGAGCTTCACTCCACGTCCGCCTCAGCTCAGAGCGACTGACGCCTGCGATGTACGAGACGCCCCTCGTCGCCAGAGCGATGCGAAGCGAGCCGAGTGCGCGCGCGGCTTCCTCGTACCTCGCCGGCGCCAGCTGGACAGCCACTCTCGCTAATCCAGCACTGCTGGAAGCCTGGAGAACGCTGCGGAACAACGACGACCAACAACGATGATCATCGTTGGCATCTTGTTTGTGCCCTGGGCCGGCCTTGCCGGCAGTGGCCATGGTTTAATATGCAGTCTCCCGCATGCGTCGGGCGCCCATTGGTGTTAGCCACCCCAAGTGGCGGTGCGTGTGAGTCTTTAGGCAGCCTTGCCTGCGGCATCTGCGCTGCCAGCACATCAATTGAGGTAGGTACCTTATACACCACAACGCCACTCCAGGTGCCTCTGGCAAAGACACTGTGAAGCAGCTTCTTCGCACCCGCTCCTGACTGCCGCTTCTGCAGCGTCGGGTATATGATTCCAGGCGCAGCGTCGTACGGTGCCTGCGTCGAGAAACAGAGCCCGGACCGAAGCGGCGGTCATGGAGCCCCAAGATGTGCATGACCCTGCCTACTCACCCCCCCCTCTGCAGCATCACTTGACTATTGCGGCATCGCCCTTGAGTTGGACAGCCGAGTTCCAGACCAACGACCCAGACTTCTCAGTAAGCCGGCTTCTGGGCCTGCCCATCGACGCTTGTTGCGGTGATGAGGCCGACGTGACTCGCCCAAGTCCCGGCGCGTCGCAAGACCGCGACAACAGAGGGCCGCCTTGCCAGCAACTGAAAGACGTTGAAAATGACCTGCTGCGCATGTGTATTGACCTTGACGGGGAGCTTGCGCACGCAGAAACCCCAGGGGGGGCGAATCGCGTCTCGGCTGGTTTCTTCGAGCTTCGCACAGGATTGGAGCTGCTGCTGGACGAGATTGAGTGAGCTATGCCGGATTACCTGCACATCGAGCGCGCAATTCTGACCCCGTGCAGGAAAGCCGAGGCGGCCGGTGACTCGGACTCGGACGCAGAATCCATCGACGGCATCTCGCCTGAAGACCGCGAGGATGCATCACCCTCGAGGCTAGAGTGGCTTCGGCAAAAGACAGTCGAAAAAGCCGAGAACAAATACCTCGACAGGCTCATGTCTCTGCCGGGACTGGAAGAGGCCAAGGCGTTCTTCTTGCACACCAAGGCCAGGGTGCAGGCCGCGGCCAGGCGCGGGGCAGACGTGCGCAAGGAGAACTTGGATGTCGTCTTCATGGGCAATGACGGGGCCGGCAAGACAACCGTGGCTCGCCTGTACGCCAAATTTCTGTCCTCCCTGGGCCTGGTGAAGCCGCCTCCCATGGGTCGCTACACGTATTACACGGCATACGAGTTCAGCCCAACCCACACCGTAAACTACATGAGTACAACGTGCCGGAACTGCGGAGGATGCGTAAGTCGAGTCTTGCCAAAGAGCAGTGTCTCCTCTGATGGGTGCTAATGCGATGGCTGTAGATTGTCATCGTTGATGATGCCCACCACATGGATAGCAAGGGAGAGGAGTGCTTGTGGAGTTTGCATACACGACGGTCAAAGAGATCCGCCGGCCTAGGAGTGCTCATCCTTGCTGGTAGGGACGATGAGGCGCTCGGCAGGCAGCTCCGTTACAGCGCCCACACGCAGAATCACTTTCCGGTCGTCAAGCTGCCCAACTACACATGCGACCAGCTCCGGGCTGTATTCTACGGCATGGCGCGCAGGGCTTTTGGCGCCAAGATGGGGATCGAAGGCGGCCTCGACAGTCCGTACGTCAAAACGCTGGTTCGGCGTGTTGCGGGCGACGACAATGCCAAGAAGGATTGTGGAAACATTTGGGTGCTGGAGAAGGCATTCCGAGATGCTTGCCAGCGCCAGGCGAAGAGGCTTCGCGACGCTCGAAGCAGCAACCGCTTTCCAGATGACCGCTTCCTCACCAAGGAGGACTTGCTCAGGGAGGAGCCATTGGGGCCCGAGTGCAGCCCGGCGTGGAGTGAATTGCAGCAACTAGCCGGCCTCGCGAACGTCAAGAAGTCGATGCTTGCGATGGCGAGCCAGCTCAGCGAGAATCACAAACGAGAGATGCAGGGCGAGCAGCCTCGGCCCGTGTCCGCCAACCGAGTCTTCCTCGGACCTCCCGGCACAGGGAAGTCGACCGTCGCGAAGCTCTATGCCAAGATCATTAGCGACTGCGGCATAGTGTCCAAGGGCGAAGTCATTGTAAAGAACCCCAGCGACTTCATCGACCACCACATCGGCGGTTCCGAGGACAACACGAGAGACATTCTGAAAGAATCACGGGGCAACGTCCTCATCATCGACGACGCTCACATGCTGGACCCGGGAAATCAGAGCGGCAACTATGACAGGGACGGCGACTACAGACGAGCCATCCTGGATACCATGGTTGCCCAGGTCAGTGGGGCTCCAGGTGAGGATGTCTGCATCATCCTCTGTGGCTATGAACAAGAGATGAAGGAGCTGTATGCCAACGCCAACCCCGGCTTTGCGCGGAGATTTCCGCTGGAATCTGCAATCGTGCTGGACGATTTCGGCGTGGAGACGCTGGCCAAGGTGCTCGACATCAAGCTGGAACAGGAGAGACTGGTGGCGACGGACAAGGCCCTCGAGGTGGCCGTGGCGGTGCTGCAGCGCGCATCTGTCCGGCCAAACTTTGGAAACGGGGGCGACGTGGAAAACTTGGTGCGCAAGGCCACGACTGCTCGGGCACAACGCATCGTGAACCGGATCAGTTGCGACGAGAAGGGGGCCGATGTTTCCGACGAAGCGCCGCTGGAACCCGAAGACTTCGACCCGGACTGGGAGCGCAACGCGCGCGCGTTGACCAACACTCGAGCCCTGTTTCGCGACTTTGTGGGATTCGAGGAGATCGTCTCCAAGCTAGAGGCGTTCCAGTACACGGCCCAGGGCATGCGCCTGCGCGGGCTTGATCCCCGGCCGTATATCCCCTTTACCTTTGTGTTCAAAGGCCCTCCCGGAACCGGAAAGACGTCGACGGCGCGCAAGCTGGGCCAGATCTTCTACGACATGGGCTTCCTATCCACGGCGGAGGTCGTCGACGTGTCAGTGACGCAGCTCGTGGGCGAGTTCTGCGGCCAGACTGGGCCAAAGACTCTTCGGTTGCTCGAGTCGGCTCTGGGCAAGGTGCTCTTCATCGACGAGGCATATCGCCTCGCAGGCCAGTACAACGGTGGGAGCAAAGGTTCCTTTGCTGACGAAGCCATCGGCGAGCTGGTCGACGCGGTGTCGCGGCCGAAGTTTGCGAGGAAGCTCGTCATCGTGCTCGCGGGCTACGAGGAGGAAATGGAGCGGCTCATACGCAGCAACCAGGGCCTGCAGAGCCGCTTCGCCACCGAGTTTGTGTTCCGCCCCATGGCTGCGGAGCAATGCCTGCCACAGCTGCGGCGATTTGTGGGCGACGTGGGCATCACCATCCAAGAGACACGAGACATGGACGGACGGACGCGAAACGCCATCTTTGACGCGCTAGGGCGCATGACGAGCGAGAAGGGCTGGGCGAGCGGGCGGAGCGTGGAAACACTGGGGGAGAAGCTCATCGGTCATGTGTTTAAGGAGTGTGCGATTCGCGGATACACGGGCAAGGAACTCACGGTCAGCGGCAGGGAGTTGGCCGTCATACTGGGGCTGTCGCCGAGCTGGAGCTCAGGGGCGGTGAATGGGAGCTTCGGCCGACCGATGGGTGCGCGGCAGGTCATGACGCTCAAGGACCTGGAGGAGCACGAGTGATGCAGTGTGCTGTTTCTTGCGTGGCGCGGTTGCTCGGAGTTGGCGGGATATACCCTGGTGTTTGCGATGGTCTCCATGATTTGCGCTGCCCTAGACGATGATGGTTGAGGAAGGAACCGGGAACAGGCGATTTATACACTTGGTCTGGAGACGATTATGAGTTATGATGAATAAATACATGGGCGACCGGTGCCGATTCGGTCTATCCACAGCCCCCGTCTTACACATCTCATTCATATACATGTCGTACTTGTACATGTGGAACCAGATCTAGCCCCCAACGCCAGCGCTATGCTCCCTCTCTCCGTCCCCGGAAAGCCATGCATACATCTCCTGCAACCTCATCATCACTATTGTCCCGCGTCACCACCGTCCTGCCCAGCGGACTCGGCTCCGCGATGGTGCTACCGGCGCGGGCGACTCGGCCCTGGGCGACGCGGCGCGGCGGAGCCTCTTGGGGGCGGGTACCTCGACGACGAGGGACAGCTGTCGCTTCTGTGGTGGCGCCGCGGCCGCGGGTGCGGGTGCGAGTCTGGGGGATTGGGGGATCGACGTGCTGGCCGTGGCGGGCGTGGAGCCGTCGCGCGAGCTGACGCCCTGCGGTGGATCGGAAGCCGAGGACGTGTCGTCGGCGAGGGGCTCCGGCACGTCCCCTTCTTCGTCCGGGCCGCCGGCGACATGCAGAGGGAGGTCCGCGTGCGCGTCGCCAAACTCGCCGCTCTCCCTGAGGGTCTCGACCCAGGCCTCGCGGAAGACGATGCCCAGGGCGACGGCCGGGCGCGCGCGACGCTGTTGCCGACGAGCTTGTACTGGGTCGAGGGGCTGCCGAGCAGGACCTCTGCGTCGCGAAAGCCCTGCGCGCGGCGGGCCTCCATGATGGTCAGGACGCGGCCCTCGCGCCAGTGCAGGGTGCGCCCGCTCTTGGCGTCGCCGGGGTTCTGCGTCGTGACGACGGTCTCGATGAGGCGCTGCGGGAAGAGCCGGCCGTACGCGTTGGACGTGTCGCTCACGGTGCCGAGGGCGGTGCCGGGCGCGGCGCCGGGCGCGGAGAAGCAGCCGTGCTCGGCGGGCGTGAGGACGCCGGAGCCGGGGGCGCGGCGGGGGGCGGCGCCGTACCAGGCCTGCGCGAAGTTCATGCCCCAGGGGCGCGTGGGGATGAGGGCGATGCGGGCGCGCTGGGTGCGGGTGAGGCCCAGCGAGACGCGGTGGTCGGGGAAGGGCACGCAGATGTCGGGCTTGGCGTCGTAGACGGGCGGCAGGTCGGCCGTGGCCTCGGCGGCGGCGATGAAGGCAAAGGGCGTGGCGCGCGGCATCTCGCGCTCGGCCATGGGCTCGCCCGTGGGCAGCAGGCCCAGGCCGAGGGCGTGCGTGTTGGGCGGGTGCGCGTGCGTGACGGGCGGGCGCGCGGGCAGGCGGCAGCCGGGCGCGGCGAAGGCCAGGAAGACGCGCGAGCGGCGCTGGGGCGCGCCGCAGGACGAGGCGTCGAGCAGGAAGACCTGCGCCTGGTAGCCGAGGCCGACGAGGGCGCAGACGAGCTGGCTGAAGACGTCCTGGTCGCGGCCGGCGCGCCGCTGCACGATGCCCGGCACGTTCTCCAGCAGGCCGTAGCGCGGGCGGTACAGGTCGACGAAGGCGCCGAAGGCGGCCACGAGCGACTGGTTCTTGCGCTGCGGCGCCGTGGTGCGGTCGTTGGTGAGGCGCGAGAAGCCGGGGCACGGGCTGCCGCCGGCCACGAAGTCGACGGCGCCGGGCGGCGGCACGGCGCGCCCGAAGCGCCCGGCCGCCGCGCGCCGCTGCAGGTCGTCGATGGAGCCGAGGAAGGGCGCCACGGCGTCGGGCGCCGCCGCGTTGGCCATGTACGTGTGCACGGCGCGCGCGTCGCGGTCGTTGGCCCAGCGCATGGCCACGCCGCCGCCGGCCTCGAGCCCGCGCCCGAGGCTGCCGCCGCCGCAGAACAGGTCGAAGCCGCGCAGCCGCGGCAGCGCCGCCGCCGGGTCCCAGCCCTGCCGCAGGCCCGGGGGCGCCGCCGCCAGCGGCGTGCAGCGCCCGCCGGCGTCGCGCCCGTGCGAGAGCGTGAAGTAGGCGCCCACGCCGTCGCCGTCGTACGGCGCCGGCACGCGCGCGCCCGCCGCGAAGAAGCGCACGTGGCAGCGCCCGACGACGCGGCTGCGCGGCGCCTCGACGAGCGCCGAGCCGTACACCAGCTCGTTGGGCCGCGCCGCCGCGCCCGGGTCGACGTCGCGCCGCCGCGGCAGCCGCCGGAGCCGGAGCACGGCCCGGCCCGCCGCCCGCGTCGCCGCCACGAGCTCGCACGCCTCCGCGCGCCCGCCGCCCGCGTCCACGTGCACCAGCAGCGTGTCCCCGGCGCGGTACTGCGGCCCCGGCTCGCGCGGCCCCGCGTGCCGGCAGCGCATGTGCGCCGCGCGCAGCGTCGTCCACCGGCGCTCCGCGTGCAGGTACGTCTGCCGGCAGAAGAACTCGGCGCGCGTCGTCGAGGCGCCGCCGAAGTCGACGTCGTGCACGCCCAGCACCTGGTCCTCGCCGATCTTGTGCCACTCCGCGCACGAGCAGTGGTCCGACAGGAACAGCTCGTTGTTCCACGGGTACTTCATCAGCCCGCAGAGCGTGTCGACGGGGCGGTAGTACCAGAGCACGTCCAGCACGCGCGTGCCGTCCTCGGCCGTGGCCACGCGCTGCACGAGCGCGAACCAGCGGTCGACGTCGGCGAAGCCCCGCGAGACCTCGCGCTTCCACCGCGTGCCCGAGTGCTCGTCGTCGCGCTTCGTGGAGACGGTGTCGCCGGGCTTGATGCTCTTGATGCGCTGCTGCGGCGCCGTGGACACGCTCTTGGCGGCATCGTGCAGGGCCGAGGGCAGCTCGAGGCCGCGCTCGCGGATCAGCCTGTTGCGCAGGCCTTCCGACACGGCGCTGATGGGCACCACCTCGAGCTGGTCCCCAAACGGCATGTGTTCAAACAGATCGTACATGTACTGCGTCACCACTGTGCGGGGACTCGCGGCCTTGGGCTGCTCCTTGTAGCGGCTGAAGTCCCAGATCTCGGACCATATCGTGTGGAAGTACGTGCCCTCGGCGCCAAGGACGCCGACGGCCTCCTTGTGCAGAAACGCGACGTTGGCGACGATGGACGTGCGAAAGTCGTCGCTCGGGTGCTGCTCTAGCCACTCGACGAAGGCGGGCGCGTTCTTATGCGTCCGCTCGAGCCAGGTCTTGAACGAGGTGCGGAACAGGTGTATCGTGACTTTTCTCTTGCTCGCCCCCATGACGATCAGGTAGTCGACGAAGTGCTTCGCCAAATCTGCGACCCAGAGCAGAGGCGTGAAGAAGCGGGCGTACTCCCTGACGGGCCGTCCCAGCCTGTAGTAGATGGCGCTTTTCCGATTCAGCTCCGACTGCAGCCATATCTGGCCGCGGACCGTGTGCTTGGTGAGGTCTCGGTAGCCGTCAATCGGCATCGCGACGATGGGGACGCGCTTCACAAAGGTCCTGCTCTCGCCGTCGACGCTCAGGATGCCGTCGAAGAAGAAGGTGCCGAACCCGGTCCGGGTGTCTAGATGGCTCAGTGACCTCATCTCGCAGGGGTAGGCGTGCGTGTCGCAGTACACGGAAAAGTCATCTAGGTTGTATTCGACAAAGTCGCCCGTGGGTTTCCGAAGGCGCCTGCGGACCCGGGCCAGCTTCGCGAGGGCTTGTGCCTCGGACATGACGGGGGCGCCTGCATCATAGGGCTCGTAGCAGGACCGGGGCGTGACAAGGACACACTCGGGGATCTCGACGCTGAGGGCGCTGCTGGCACGGGATGAGCGAGGCTCAGGGTCGGCTGTGTTTGGCGTGGACGCGTCGCTGGCTTCCGCGTTTCCGTCGTGAGTCCCACGGTCGGAGTTTGTGTCTGGGAAGTCTAACGCGGTTTGGATGAGGGATGCTTCGACGTCAAGGGGCAGGGGCTCGGAAAAGTATCTCGGAGAGTCGAAACGCTCATCGACGGGCGTCGCGGTAAGAGGAGGATGCCAAGGTTCGAGGACGTCTTGCGGGTCATCTGGTGGGTTGCCCATGACCGGCTCATTCTCCACGCCATAGTTGCCTCTGTTGATCTGAAAGTCTTCTTGCAAGAAATCCGCATCTTCATGTTGTCCGCTGCTGGTGGATGCCCCATCGGCCCCAACTTCATCGTCCATTGCGAGAGCTGTCATAGTCAGCAGCGGCACCGTGAGTGAGAAAGCGGATAGCTCACCGTAATCCTACTGCACTTTCTACTTCCTGCGTCTCATGCCGCGACATTCATAAAGAAAGCGCGCGGCGAAATACTAGACCGTGGAGGCGAACAAGACAACAACAACGAGGCAGAAGCGAACGCGGCCTCAAGCTTCCACGCACGCGGATGCGGTGCCCCAGCAAGCGAGTTCTCGGGCAACGCGCTTGAATCGCAAAAAACAGCCCGAGAACAGCGAGCTTCAACGCCGCCGACAGCGTGCGCGGCGCGGGCAGATGCAAACGGCGCACGCGACCGGACGAAAGCCGGCGCGTCGCCGAGGCAACGGGACGGATTGCCAGCGGCGCCTGTGTCCAATGGGTCGAGCAAAAAACCAGAATAATCGGGCGAGCAGTGCCAAAGACGGACACGGTACCTCAACTCGCCGGGAGGTCGTTGGCGGGTTGTTCGTGGGTCTTTGTCCTGGCGGCTGTTATCTCGACTTGTACGCCGTTGAGGGTTGTGAAAGGCGCGATGCGCGCGCGGGCCTGTGGCTCTCTGATTGGCGCGCAGTGCAGCCCGCGCCCCAGCGTGAACGTCCTATGCCAGATGCGATGAGTCATGCCAATACTGAATATTACGATAATATGACATTGGGTGGGTGGGTGCAACGCGATGAAAGACGCTTGTCCTTCGCTTTTTGGTCATATAAATGCAGTTCGGTATATCCCGTGTTGTAAGACAGTCCTGCAGCGTCCAGATACCCCACGCAATGCAGCTCCATGTTCCCAAGCAAACTCCCATCTAACCATGCCCACTCAATGCGCTGGATAAGTTGATGCCCCGTCATGTCATAAGTCGTAGCTCATCAAAACGCGCGCCGGAGGAAACCCCAGACGCCCCAATGGCACCAAAGTTTGCCCTGGAAATCATCTCCTGCGTCGAAACTTGCTATTGTATCCCGGCCCGCCCTTGGCTCCATTGTTGCGCAGCTTCAACCTCTGAAAGTTGGCGTGCGCCAGCTCGTTGACCTTTCTCACCGCCTTCTTCACGGTACCCTCTTTCTTTGTACCATACTTGCTCGGCTTGGCCTTGTTGCTGCTCTGGGCTCCATCATCGACAAAGTCGGCGTCAGGGTCGTCGGCGGCGGCGACCTGCGCGTTCGCTCCAGGGGCGGCTTGCGTAGCGAAGATGACGCCCTCGCCGTCCTCGTCGCTTTCCTTGCTCTCAGCCATGGTTTCAGGGCGCCTAGCCCTGGTTGGCTTGATATTGGTCTTTCTGGTCGTTCTCTTTTGCCCCTTCTTCTTGTACACAACCAGCGGGTTGCCGCTTCGATCCAGGGCATCCTCCACGGGACTGTCGTACATTCCTTCGTCGTCGAAGCCGCCGAGTGGAAGCCGCCGATCCTGGTCACCTTCCACAAGGACATCTGCTGGAGCTGGCGGTGCTCGTGGTGCCCGTGACGGAGGCTTCGGTTTGTCCGTCCCGAGTTCCGCGCTCTCTGCTTCGCGAAGAGCGCCCAGGTCGTCGTCGTCATCGAGCCTGTCGTCTTCCACCTTTCTCAGACTGGCCACAATCTCGCTCAAGCCCCGGACCATTGGCTTGCGTGGCAGCCTCAGCGGCGCCGGAGCGGCGAATGTAGCATCTTCATTCAGCGTGGGCAGTGAATGTCTTTTCAAGAATGCCGGCGTGTCAAACTGTAGCTTCGACACCGACGTCGGCGTCCTCCCTCCTAGGTTCTGTTTTCGGTTCTTGAGGGGCGTCATAAATGTGTTTAGGAGTTGTCGCTTGCTCGTTGACATTGGCGTGCGACCTAATCTCCCATCGTTGTCAAGGTCAGAGGTACTCGTGCGCCTACTCGGCGTGGTGTGAACGTTGTTTTGCCGTCCACCTTCGCTTCCTGTCTCCTTATCCTTCTTGGACGGCGTTCCGAGCTCCTTTTCGACCAACAAGTCAAAGAGGCCGAGGACCCGTCCGTCCCTCTGCGGCGTTGGGCCAAGCGATGTTATTGGGGCGGGACTAAAGAGCTTTCGTGAGATGCCCGGCGTATTCATGAGTCCGTCGTCCCGAGTGCGGTCTTTGGAGGGGGTTTCGGCATATTTGGCTCGCTTGAGCGGCGTTTCGGACGGCGTGGGATCGGATCTGCGCTTCTGGGACGACTGGGAGCTCGACTGGTCCAGTGACGGAGGCGGCACCTTGCCAGCGAGTATATCGCGGACCTTGTTGTATTTCTTGTACTTTTGGGCTGCAATTTCAAAGTTAGAGTCTTACTTAGGGTTACACATATCGAAGTAGCTAGGCAACGTACCAATGTCCGGGTTGTCCTTGATATCCTGCCGCCCAGGTTTCGTGCCGCCATGCCGACCTGCCCAGTCATTCTCCCACCGCTTGAGGTCCGCACGCAGCTCCTTGGACTTGGCCTCATAGTGCAACTTGGTTGCGTCGTTCATGGCTGCAAACTCGTGTCGCCGAGTGGATTTGGCGGCAAGTCTTTCATAGCCGAGATAGGTACGCAACGTCAAGGTCGACTTGTGAATGTGACGGGAGGTGTGCGTGACCGCGCGCGGCGGGACGCGTCTCGATTTAGCAGACGCGTCGGGGGCTTAGTCCCCTGCGGCTGCCCTGTAGCCAAATAAGGTAGCGACCCCGCCACCCAGCCGGCCGAGCGCCGCCTTAGCAATCGGCCCCGCCAAAATTCAACCCGCCGTCCACTTCCATCGTCACCTTCATTCTTCCAACCTCAGCCAGCTCAGCACGCCACCAAACCTTTTGCTGCGTCTTGGCCCGCCGACAATATCGAAACGGCAATGGACCCCATGGACCCGGGCCACCTGCGTCCGGCATCGGACCAGAACTTCGATCCTGTTTCGCTATCAACGCCACGTCCTGTTCGGCCGCCGCCATGGCGGAGGGACCAGCTCAGAAGCGAGCAAGCCGGGCAAAACTGCGTCATTTGCCTCGACGCGACTACCGACCCTTGCACGTTGCTTCCCTGCGAGCATCGATGCTATCACTACACGTGCATTAGCCAGTGGCTGAACGTCACCCCCCAATGCCCGCTGTGCAAGGCGACCGTTGCGAGAGTTGTCCATGGACCAGCCGGCCGACAACAATCCCGCGAGTACTATCCTTTGAGCGTGCCTCGGGCGGCTGCGAGCAGATCGACCCCCCTGATCCCTAATCCTGCGCTCGGAAATGCTGAATCACGGCTAAGCAGCTTTCAGTTTGGACCTGCTCCTGGCAGTTTCTTTGCCCCGCGTCCGGACGAACCAGCCGGCCTAGCATTTCGCCGTGAGGTCTATCGCCTCCTGAGATACTCCATGCACGTCGGCGCAAACCCCATGTCTGGATACCGCGAGGTGACGCGAGAGATGTTCAGCCAAGACATCCATCTGCACGCGCGTGTGCGAACATTTCTGCGTCGAGAACTCCGCGTCTTCGGCTGGTTGTCAACCCCGGACGCGGACGATTTGGTACCTCTGCAGGGAGAAAGCCTCTACTCTTTCCGATATCGAAAGGGGCCCATAACCGTGGAGAGGCTTCTTGGCCATATCCTGCAGCTGTTGCAGCATTTTGAGATACGAGGCAGCGATGGCAGCCTCGAAGATGATCTCACGGCTCATTTAGGCCGCGAGAACGCCAGACTCTTGCTTCACGAATTGCACTCCTTCCTCCGCAGCCCCCATGACAGCCTAGAGGACTGGGACCGCGAAGTGCAGTACCCCGATGCTCCCGAGCCGAGAAATGGACTTGCCGACGAGGGAGCTGACGCTTCCGCCAACCAAGACCCTGCGACGCCGCGCCGTGGCCGCGATCGCTATGCCGGCAAACGCTACAGAGATCGCTATCGATGCAGACGCAACCTTATTCGCCTCGAGGCTACAAGGACAGAGAACATGTCGAACACGCCTGCATACGAGCCCCATGGCCGTACGGCTCGCGCTGCCAGCCGCAGCGCAAGACTTCGAGGCTGCTGCTTCTCTCGTTGAGGACAGGCCGATGTTAGATAATGATACCCCAAGAGAGCAATCTTCTGATGAATGATGGGCAACGATTCATGTTTCGAATAGCATATGGATGGAGTCTGCATGTACTAGTTTGGATCAAAGCACTTTAGGCTGAGGATCCTGATCCAACACAGACCGCAAACGTGATGAGACTGCGATGCGTCTTCTCCAAGGCCGACAGCGCCTTAGCATCGCTAACACGTGGAAAGTAGGAGCTTTCGTAACGTCGTTTCCATCTCTCTAATGATCCTATGACTAGGTCGTGGAGTTCGCTCTTTTAGTTGTGTTTTGAATGCAGATGTTGTTCCGCAACTCGTAGTCAGCGGCGGAAGTCCGCCAGCTAACGATGATCTGACGCGATATCCCATTGAAGCAACACCGTCGCAGCGACTTATTAAAGCGCGCAAGGCAGAAGCATTTCTTCGATTCCTCTCTTCCTGTTCGTTTCGACCCTCGGGGCGCATATAAATAACTACTCTTTGCCTTCTGGTGCGATATATACTCCACATCTGGTACCCTCTAGCTCACATCGCTTCTACCAGCTACCGACGTCTCGCAGTAAAGCATAATGTCTGCCCTGGACATCACCATCGTCTCCGACACCGTCTGCCCCTTCTGCTACCTCGGCAAGGCGCGCCTCGACCGCGCCCTCGACCTCTTCCGCAAGACCGTCCCCGGCGGGTCGTCGACCGCCGTCACCGTCCGCTGGCAGGCGTACCTGCTAGATCGCAACCCGCCGGCCGCCTCGGTGCCGGTGCGGGACGTCGCGGCGGCGCGGTTCGGCGCGGACCGGCTGCTGGCCAAGCAGGCGCGCATGGCGCAGCTGGGGGCGCAGGAGGGCTTCGACTTTAGCTTCGCAGGCCGCATCGGGGACTCGCGCGACTCGCACCGCGTGGTGCAGTTGGGGATGCGCAAGGGGCTGGACGTGGCGGATAGGGTCATGGGGGAGGTGATGGGCATGTTCTTCGAGCGAGGGGGGGATATCACGAGCTGGGAGGACCTGGCGGCGGCGGCGGAGAGGGCGGGGGTTGAGAAGGAGGAGGCGAGGAGGTGGTTGGAGGAGGGCGAGGGGGGCGACGAGGTTGATCGGGAGGTTGCCGAGGGGGAGAGGATGGGCGTCAAGGGTGTGCCCAAGTTTATCATCAACGGCAGGTATGAGGTTGATGGCGCCGAGGACGTGTCTGGCTTTTTGGAGCAGCTCGTGAGGGCCAAGGAGGATGCCGACGAGGGGGCGGTTTCGACCCAAACAGGTCAAGGTTGCGATCTGGGCAGCACTTGCGTGTCGTAAACGTTTGTCGTGAGGGTATCATAGTAGCGGTTCGTCACATATTCATCAATGCTCCAAGATCCTTCTCCATCGCCCGCAGCCGTGCCTGCAACTCTTTCTTCTTGGCCTCCATCTCCCTCGCCTCTTCCTCCTCTCTGCGTAAGTCGTCGTCGGTCCACTGCTCGCTCTCGTCCCCGGGCTCGTCTTCTTCGTCGTCGTCGTCCATCCAGCCCTTGTTCATGCTGGCCAGCTGCTCCGCCTGGCCCGCCACTTTCGCCTCGTAGTACGCCGTCGTGTTGTTGCCGTTGCGGAACCGGGCGCGCAGCGCGGCGATGCGCTCGCGGGCGCCGGGCAGCTCGTAGACGCCACAGAGCTTCTCGGCGCCGCGGAGGAGGACCTCGACGTCCAGGTCGCCCCGGCGCTCGCCCCGGCGCAGCTGCTCGTGCATCTCGCCGCCCAGGACGGCGGCGACGGCGGCGTGGCGGCGGGGGTGCTGCGAGGAGCCGGCGCGCGTGGGCGGGCCAGTCGTCACCTCGCCCGAGGCGACGTTGAAGACGGTCTGGCGGCGGTTCGGGGCCGGGGTGGCCTCCGACTCGGCGGCGCTGCGGAGGGAGGCGGAGGGCGGCGGCGGAGGGGGCGGGACGGAGAAGAGGGCGCGCTCGTGGGCCTCGGTGTCGCGGATGAGGGATGTGATGTCGTGGTTGGAGAGGAGGGCGTTGGTGAAGATGTTGGGCGGAGGGAAGCTGAGGCCGGCTTGTCAGCGGGGTCCAGGGGATCAATCGATATCCGCTAGACATTGGACTGCAAGGGGAGCTTACGGGAGGGCGTCGATGCCCTGGCAGGAGGAGGAGATTTGGTCGAGATGGGCGCAGAGGAGAGACATGATGGCGCGAGGGAGGCGCGTCGAGGGCGCGGCCTGCAAGGATGGGGTTCGTGAGCGGCAGGAGAAAGGCCGGCGACTATGACGAAGAGTCTCTGGCCATGTATCGTGCGGTGCGCGTGGTGAAGCAGCTTTGCAGCTTTGCAGCTTTGCAGCTTTGCAGCAACGCGACAAGCTCGGCACCACAGCGCGGTTCGTTCCGGTGGGACGCAGCGCGGTTAACACTACCATAGCGCGGGATGCACGGCCGTCCGGCGCCTCGTCAGTCGCAAACCAATCATCGCACACATCCGCGCTGCACCGCGGAAGCCGGACGCCTCGAGGAACTGGGAAAGTGGCGTCCAATAACACCACTCATCACAATTCCTGGTGGACGTCGGCGACGCGACGCCAGCGAAAGGGGGCGGGCGCAGAAGCCGTCATCAGCCCGAGGGCCCAGACCGGGCCAACAACAGGCGGCGCCTCGGGCAAATGCTGTTGCTCCGTGTTTAGCGGCCGATCAGGAATGGAATCGACGGGTGCTCGGCAGCGATGCAACGCGAGGCCCCGACTGCTGGCGAATGCCAGAGCTCCCGTTGCAGAACTCCCATCTGGGCGCGCCAGCAGCTGGCCATGACGGCCAATACGTGCCACGGCGCACCAACTGGGCTAGCACGCGCCTCGCGGGCATTAGTGAAGATAACCTAGGTGAGATTAATCTCCACCGCCAGCCTCAGCTCGTCTGCCGATGATGGGGTTGGCTGACGCCTGCCTGCACCAGGGGGCACTGTTCCACTATTTCTCGCAGCCCTGTTCGCTATTGCTCCGCATATCCAATCCATCCGGCCGATGCCAGATCGGAAAGTCTCAGCTTGCTCGACTTTCTTCTGCTTCTGCGAGTACTGGTACTTGTGCGCCGCGCCGCGCCCGCCGAGCTTCAGGCTAGGCCCAGGCCCCTCTTCTTCGTATCCGCATGCGACTACCTAATAACATGTCCTGACCGTCGAGGCTGCCCGTGAAACCGCATTCCGATCGACGCCCTCTCCCTCCTTCGTCCCCAACTTACGAGTACGGGGGAATACTGCAGCAGCTCAATTCCGCCCGTCGCGCGACGCTCCAGTCGTTGAATGCCCGCTGCTCCCCTCTCATCTGTACAGTCCGTCGGCCCCTGAAGGGATCCTGGAAGGCTTTCGCGCCGTAGTCTTGCCCGCTCCTCTCGGCGTCATCGCTTGAATCCACGACCCCCCTTACGAATCCCCCCCCCGCAGAGGCCAAGCCGCCGTCTGCGGCATCAGCTACGCGGCCAACATGGTCAAGATGCTGGCGCCCGGCCCGTTTCCTCGGCGGCCGTCGGGCTTCGTCAAGTACGGCATTGTGGCCATTGTCGTCCTGCTCACGCTCTACGCCTTCAACCGGAGCTCGCGCGACGCCTACCCCAACACGTCGACCCTGGAGCGCCCAGCGCCTCGCCCGCCCACGCATCCCGGGGACGCACACGGGGGCGGGACCGAACTCGAGAAGCCCGTGTCGAGGCCTGATGGCCCGTCCAAGGGCGACACGGGCACCAAGGGCGGTCCTCCCCAGACGCCCTCCTCAGGCAGCCCCAGCAAGAACCACCACCCCATCGACAAGCTGATATACGACGCGCAGCACCACTTTGCTGAGCTCGCCTCCAAGGAGTCCAAGACGGTCCAGCAGGCCGCCCAGGCCTACCGCAAGCGCCGCGGCCGCCACCCGCCCCCTGGCTTCGACACGTGGTTCGAGTTTGCCCGCTCGCACAGCGCCATCGTCGTCGAGGACTTCTTCGACCAGATCCACCACGACATTGAGCCCTTCTGGGGCATCGATGCTCTCCTCCTGCGGCGGGAGGCGAGCCAGTTTGAGATGACCATCAATGTCCGAGACGGCAACGCCACGTCCGGGTCCGATTGGTTTTGGACCAAGATCTGGCTCAACATGGTCAAGGAGATTGAGCAATATCTCCCCGATATGGATCTCGCGCTCAACGCCATGGACGAGCCCAGACTGGTGGTCCCATGGGAGGACATCAACGGCTACATGGCCAAGGCAGCCAAGACGGCCAAGCTGCCCAGAGCCAAGACGGTCGTGACCGAGTTCCGCAAGCTCCCGAGGCCCGGGAAGGGCGAGCTGAGTGGCAAGACCTCCTCCAAGGAGTGGGAAAAGACGAGTACGTATCGAGCATGCGTCCCAGCTTTGCCAACTGACAATTCCATCTAGAGCCGTACTGGCCCATCGCTCGCCGCGGCTGCGCCCCGGACAGCCCGGCCCGCAAGACTGCGTTGCAAGAGTCCTTCGCCGGCCCTCCCTCGATCAGCACCAAGCACGCCGAGCCCCATCTCTACAAGGGCTACGTCTCCAACTACACCATGTCCAACGGGCTGTGCCACCAGCCCGACCTGCAGGGCCTCGAGGGCATCCTCATCGAGCCCCTTACCGTCTCGGCGACCAAGGCCATGTTCCCCATGTTTGGCGGCTCCAAGCTGACCGTGAACAACGAGATCCTCCTGCCGGCGCCCATGTACTGGAACGAGGAGGAGCGCTTCACCGGCGGCGACGACCACGGCGCTCCCTGGGCCGAGAAGCGCAACACAGCCATCTGGCGCGGCGTCGCCACCGGGGGCCTGAACCGCGAGAGCAACTGGCGAGGCTTCCAGCGCCACCGCTTCGTCTCCATGGGCAATGGGACCAAGGTGTCGCTGGTCGAGTTGGGCGAGGAGATGCCCGAGAACTTTGCCCTGGCCGAGGACCAGTACGGCGTGCGCCCGCAAAAGGACCACAGGCTCGGCGAATGGGTCGCGGAGTGGTCGGACGTCGGCTTCATCGACCTCTCGTGCGACCCGCCCCAGGACGGCATGTGCAACTACACCGACTTCTACTACCACCCCATCAAGGGCCTCAAGATGGCGGAGCAGTTCAGCTCCAAGTTCCTGCCCGACATTGACGGCAACTCGTTCTCGGGGCGGTACCTGGGCTTCCTGCGGTCGACGTCGCTGCCCATCAAGGCCACCATCTGGCGCGAGTGGCACGACAGCCGGCTCGTGCCGTGGAAGCACTTTGTGCCCATGGACAACCGCTTCTCCGACTACTACGGCATCATGGAGTACTTCCTCGGGTACCAGGGCTACAACGGCCACGACCATGCGGCCGAGAAGATTGCCGCCGAGGGCAAGGAGTGGGCGGAGCTGGTGCTGCGCAAGGAGGACATGCTCGTCTACGTGCTGCGGCTGCTGCTCGAGTACGCGCGCGTCGTCGACGACCGCAGAGAGGCGATGGGGTGGGTCGACGACGTGCTCAAGGACCCGTCGCTGGAGAAGGCGTGGACGGGTTGGTGGTAGTGTGTCCTTGAGTGAGTCAACAAGGGTATGTATGGGGGCGGCCATGGGTTACTTGGATACGGGGCCCGGCGGCGGCGTTTGGGCGTGCCTCTCGTTCCTCTTGTTCTTCTTTTGTTTTGCCGGCGAATACGGATGGGCGGATACCTTGCTCTTGCTATTTCCCCCCTTTCCTCTATGTGTTCTTGTAAGAGGGGGATTGCGGAGAATGAAAAATGAGTCATGGATAGAGGCGCCTGCTAAAGCCATGGGACGTTGTACTGGCAAAGAAATACTATACGTTTCTCCTATCTCTTCTCTGTCTGGTTTTGTCTGCTTGTGAGAAGTTCCTCTTGCAATCCTGGCGTTCATTGCCACGCCCTCTGCGCATTATCCTGTCACAATCCACCGCCTTGTCATCGTCCTCGCCCTCACCACCCTCACTGTCCTTCTCCCTTTCCTCCTTGACTTTACCCCTTTCTACTGGTCCCTGTTGTACTTCACCTCTAATCCCCCTCGCGAATCTTCGTTGTCACAGGACTTTTATAGCGGCCGTCGAAGGCGGGTGGCTCGGACTCTCCCGGCCACAGGCACTCGGCGTAGCCCATCTTGCGCCTTTCGTAGTGCAACTGCGTCTTGAGCTTTTGGGAGAGGCCGTGGCGGATTTTGAAGAAGCGCGAGCACTCGTCGCGGTGGACCTTGCGCCGCGAGGGGCCGTCGATCCTGAGGGAGAGCCAGTACCTGTCTCGCTCGTGGATGCGGAAGCCGACGCCGACGCTGAGGGCCTTGGGCGCGGTGTAGATGGGGCGGTATTCTGTGTTTGCGGTTTAGCTGTTGCTGAGGCGGTGATGAGGGGGGCTGGGGAAAGGGGAGGGGCCGCGGCGCACCTTTGACGGTCTGGTTCGTCGCCGGGTCGATGTTTTCGTAGAAGAGAAACTCCGTCTTGGTCGCGTCGTACATCTCCTTGAGCATCATGCCCATCATGCGCACCATGTTGTGGCGCGTGCAGCATTCGCGGTCGGGGTCGAAGAAGCCCTCGAGCAGCAGCGTGACGTTGACGAGCTCGGGCGCGGCGTCGTCGTAGACGAGGATGTGCGCGGGGACCTGGAGCGCGGGGTAGTAGCAGCCGCGCTCGGTGCAGGACGCGTTGACGACGGCCTCGACGAAGTCCGAGGGCGCCATGTCGAGGGGCCAGGCGTCGGCGAGGCTGGAGACGCGCATGATGGTGTCGGTCGAGGTGTCGATGTTGAACCAGAGCATGCTGCGGGTGCCGAACGACTCGAGGACGTTGGCGGGGACGAGGGGGGGGAGGGTGAGGGCGAGGGCGAGGGCGGAGAGGGGGGTGCTCTTCATGGCTGTGGTTGTGGCTGTTGGTGTTGTGTTGGTGTTGGTGTTGGTGTTGTCGGCATCAGACTGGATCAAGGTCGACGATGGCCTGGGTTGTCTGCTCGCGGCTTTCTGTGCACGCGTCTCGTTATATGGCAGAGGACAGAGTTTGTGGCCATGGATTGCGAGAAAGAACTTTGCAAATGAGACGCGCCGCGGCTGATATACTTTCACATCGACATGCGCCTCGCGGCGCGGTTGACAACTCTGGAGCAAGCTCTGAACGCCATCCGTCATGCATATTCCACACTTGGCCCGCAATCGCAAGTAGCACGCGCCTCAAAACGCCAGCCCTGCCGCGCCAGGCCTGGTGTCCTCGTCGTCCGCGTCCGCGTCCGCGTCCTCCACCAGCCGGCCCAGCATCTGCGCGTACGTCGGCCGAAAGGGCCAGTCCATCCACGCCTGCAGGATCTCGGCCCACTGCCCCTCGTTCATGGACCGCACCGTCAGCGCGCCGTGGCCCGTCAGCGGCGAGCCACCCCTGCGCAGGTCGCGCACGCCGGGGCACTCGCCAACGAGGTCGCCAAAGCCGCCCCAGAGGCCCTCCATGGCCTTGGGGATGGGCAGCAGCGTGTGGTGGAACCAGAAGCGCAGCATCACCTCGGACATGTCGCCGGAGCGCGTGCTGGCCGGGCCGTGCTGCCGGAAGAGCGGGCGCATGGCCTTGGGCTGGATGTCGAGCAGCGCCGTCGCCGCGTTGGGGAAGAACTCGTCGGCGCGCGCCGACAGGGGCTCGTAGGCGCGCCGGTCCCAGAGCAGCGCGGGGGGGTCCTGGCGGAAGAGGTGATAGCTGTCTCTGAGGCCGTTGAACTCGTTGCGCGCGTTCTTCTTGAGGTTGTCGATGCGCTCGTTCCAGGCTGCGTTGGCGCGCTCAAACTCGCTCGGCGACGAGGCCGCGAGTTGCGACGCGGCCTCGTGCTCCTGCAGGAGGTTGAGATACGTGAGCGCGTCCTCGTGGCCGTACTTTTCTCGGTGCCGCAGCGCCTTCAGTCGCTTCGAGGCCTCCTTGGGCTTGCCCCGGCCCAGCTCCCGCTCCAGATCTTCCAGCTCCTGCTTAAAGGGCCTCGTCAGCGTCGGCGGGCGAACGCCTGCCAGCCTGTGCCCCATCAGAGCCGGCTCGGCTTTCAGGCTTGCGTATGCCTTTGTTTCTCTCCCCGAGGGCATCGTCAAGCCCCGCGCCGCCATGCGCTCCAGGGTCTTGTACCCCGACTCCATGTTGATCCACTCGTCGCGCAGCGCATTGCGGTCCGCGACCTCGGCGTCCTGACCGGCAACCTCATGGACCCATTCGCACGAGAGCTCTGCCTCAAACGCGCTGCGCTTGCGCCGGTTGATGGCGCGAGGGAGGAGCCGGCGCTTGTCCTCGTCGTTGACCCAGACGAGCATGCGCACCAGCCCGTATCTCTGGAACAGCGACGACGTGCGGATGCTCGACATGAGCTGGTACATGACCATGGTGCTGACGCTGTCAAATCCGCGGAAGACTTTCTTGGGGAACATGGAGAGATTGGCCGTGACGAGCAGCGTGTCGTTGGGCGAGGGAGGGGCGCCCTGCTGCGTCTCGTGCTGGTCTGAGAGCTTGCTGCGGATCATCTCCAGGAGGTCCTTCCATACGAGGCCCGACTTGGGTATCAGCTCGACGTTCTTCCTCGAGACGAGGCCGGACAGGAACGGGCGGTACAGTTCGGCGTCGAGGTCCATCATGACGTGCTTCCGCGGCTCGAGAAAGTCGTGCAGCTTCCGGCTCCACACGCCCGCTCCGGGATTCAAGTCGACCAGGTCGCATCCTCGGTGTCGCTCGAGCGACGGCGCGAGGTACTGGATCACGTCGTCTGCCCCAAGTCAGTCCGCAGATCTCCCCACAAGGATCCCGGGAAAGCCTACCGCAGAGGCCGGCGCTCACGATGTTCACCCTGCGCGGCTCTACCGCGCGGACGGCAGTGGCCTTCTTACGCCCGCCCGTGCGCCTCCACACCCCCGTCTCGTCGAGCTGTCGCGCGACGTCGCTCGTGACGGCCAGCGTCGACGGCGCCTTCGCCGCTGCGGTCGCCATTGCGCGGGTCTGCTGGGCCCGGCCCAGCCTTGCGAGGGTTGTTCGCGCATTGTGTCGACGTGCCAACATGAAGCTTCGGCAGCGGTTGGCTCTGGCTGGCATGGAATGTTGCGAGGAAGCTTGTCGTGAGCTCCAACATCATTTCGGGATTCTGCCGATGGAGACCGTTCGGCAGGCGGTGTCTCCACAACAGGCGGTTACCCTATACCCGTTGCCCGACCTCCATCATTATGATGAGGACTGCGTTTCCGGTTATTGTTATGCAAGTCTTCAAACAAATCAAGACAATTACCACCTCTAGGCATTTGCTGAAGCGCCTCTATATTCAGTCCGCAATTAAAGTGAAACCGAGAGCTACGGCGGGATGCCCAAGACGCCCATCAAGATGCCGTTCGAGTATGGTCAATTACCTACGCTGTACGTCGCTTGACAAGAGCGCCCCAAGGATCCTTGTGGGAGAAGCGGAATGCCTGTTGGAACGCAGGCCCTCTAGCCGTGACATTTCATCTGTAATGCCGCCAACTAGCCAACAACTGCCCCAGCGTGCCGACATAGGCTACCGACTCCTGGAAAGACGAGTGTATACGGAAGCTCGCCCAGATGCCCAAGTATAACTCCTGAAGACGCCGTCATGCCACATCGTCAGGGGCCAAAAGCCCCCTTGCGCTCAGGCTCCTTCGCTGCCAAATTCATTCGTCCAGTCAATCTGCTTCTCGATATCTTCTTTAGACACCGTAGGATGCGAATCCTCCAGTGCCAGCTCAAAGTCTTTTAGCAAGACGTCAGGGGCGAGAAGCTCGTCCGAATTGACATCGTCGTAGGTCATCTCAATCTTCTCGGCATCTCCAGGCGAGCACGGAATCAGCATTCGCTTGCCATCTTTCATGACCTTGCCAAGGGTTAGCACAAGACACACGCTCACGGGCCTCGCTCACCCAACACTTACCGGCTTAAAGTGTGTGGCCTGCAGGATCTTGCGGACCGGCCGCATTAGCGCAGTCTGCACTACGTTGGCAATGTCGCTGCCGGAGAACCCCTCCGACTTAGTCGCCAGGATGTTGTAGTCACTCGATTGCAGCGACGTGTCGGTGTCGCCAACAGCAAGCTTGAACATTCTTGCACGGCCATTGGTGTCTGGGAGGCCAATGTGAACTCGCCGCTGGAATCGTCGACGGATGGCTGCGTCCAGTTGCCAGGGGATGTTGGTCGCTCCCAGCACAAGGATCCCCTTGCTGTCATTGCCCACACCGTCCATCTGGACCAGAATCTCAGTCTTTATACGACGGGACGCCTCGGATTCGCCCTCGCCTCGCGGCCCGCAGAGTGCGTCGATTTCATCAATGAAGATGACTGAAGGCTTGTTTTCCCTGGCCATGGAGAAAAGAAGCTTGACAAGGCTGGAGAGGAACGCAGGCGTCAGCGAGAATCCGACATCTCTCTGGGAGAGTACTCACCGTTCACTTTCTCCCATCCATTTGCTCACCAAATCTGAACTGCTGATGCTGAAAAACGTGCTGTTTGCCTCCGTCGCGACGGCCTTGGCCAAGTAACTTTTACCCGTTCCAGGCGGGCCGTACAGCAATATGCCCTTCCACGCCTGTCGTTTGCCCTGGAACAGGCTGGGGAATTTTATGGGTAGCACCACGGCCTCCTTTAGAGTCTCCTTGGCGCCCTCCAGGCCGGCAATATCCTCCCACCGTACGTTGGGCCTCTCCTGCAATATTGCGCCAGACAGCGCGTTCCGGAGCTTTTTGCTGTCATCGTCTTCAGCAGTGCCTTTGCTCTTCCCCGTGGTTGACCCATTCACACCCATGAGAGCCTTGCCACCGTTGGCGTTGTTGTCGGCCTCGGACTGTAGGAACTGCTTGAGCTTCTCGGCGCGGTCGAGGTACGTGGCCATCTTCTCCTGCATGGTTCCCTTGAGCGCCTTGTTTTTCTCCCACTTCAGGGCCTTGACCCAGAGCTCCATGGACGACATGTAAAGATCAAAGGCCTTTTGATATTCCTTGTTGTGGTCCGCCGCAATGGCCTTTTGCACCTCGGCGATGGCGCGGTCTCGGAAGTTGGTCGACATCTCGACGTCTGCACGCGTGGCTCGGCGGCTCTGGTCGGAGGTTGAAGTTGACCGGGAGCTTGGAGGGACCGCAGCTGCCTCGAGTCGGCGGCAGAAGTATCACACCGGAGGCTTGGGAACGAGAAAAGAGCCGACCGGTGAAGCTGGCTCAGCGTAGGACGGACTTTTCGACGTCAACGGAGCGGCAGACGACGCGTGCGAAAGAGGTGCGATTGAGATGCGGGTGGAGGATGAGGTAACGTCAGAAGCGCGGTACCTGGTGCTGCTGGTATTGGCGGGGTAACATGTAGGTATCGGGGAGGGGCCAGCGTTTTGATAAGGTAGCGGTGGGGGCATCGACAGCAACCAGCCTCACAGACTTGTGACGAGGCAACGAGCTTTCACAAAGCGACCAAGGGCGACACTCACGGCTCACCAAAGAGGCGAAGCGGATGATCGAGATACAGCATTTGTTTCATCCAAAGAGACCCTAACAAGCATTTGCCCGGCCTGGCAGCCATGGCTGACGTCCAAGCCCACCTCCAGTCCCTCTCGGAGGACTATCAGAAACTTCAACAAGGTGACAATTTCCACGGTTTGCGACGAGCTCGCAGCTGACGAGTCTCAATAGACTTGCAGAGCACTGTTGAGTCTCGGCAAAAACTAGAAGGGCAGAAGCAGGAGAACCTCGGCGTTCAAAAGGTCCGTCTGAGGCACAAGTCGGCGTGAAGCAAGATCGACTGACGCAGAGACTAGGAGTTTGACAGCCTGGGAGACGAGGAGACCATCTACAAGCTCGTGGGACCGGTTCTTCTCAAGCAGGACAAGGTGGAAGCCGAGAGCACGGTCAAGGGGCGATTGGACTTTATTACCGGAGAAATGTTTGTGAGCACCAGCCGTGGCCCCTGTTCACATCGCTAACTGGGGGATGCAGCTCAAGACAAGAAAGCCAGATCAAGGAGACACAAGAAAAGATTGAGAAGAAAAAGACGGAGATTATTCAGACACAGGCTGCGGCACAAGGGGCCGCCTCCGGGCAGGCCAAGCAGCCGGCTCAATGATTACCTGCAGATCAGAGTATCCAG
This sequence comes from Tolypocladium guangdongense, assembly GCA_022114105.1. Lineage (NCBI taxonomy): Eukaryota > Fungi > Ascomycota > Sordariomycetes > Hypocreales > Ophiocordycipitaceae > Tolypocladium > Tolypocladium guangdongense. The sequence goes on along the minus strand of NRQP01000001.1, from coordinate 1,093,715 downwards.
AATAGACGCCGGTTTCTGTTCACTACAGTATTGGAAAGACCCGGCGCATTTCTCATTCACATATCCATCTATTTGACGTTGCTCACGAAAAGCCATAAAAGGATATGCCCATTCTCGAGACAGCTGCTACGTCATTTGCACCGCTCTGACCCATGTTGGGTACCTAGGTAGGCTTCTATATTGTTGCCTCCCGAGGTCGAGAAGCTTCCAGCTAGTGCCAATACCAAGCAGGCTGGAGGGCAGCTAGTAATGCAACACTGGTGCGGATGAAACGTGATATTGGACGAATTTATAATACAACAGGCGAATATATATTGCGTAATGAAGAGGTACATGCGAGAATGGGGTACAGCTGCGGTGCAGCTGATGGGTGAGCCTGAGGCTGATTACAGGCCGTTGGCACCAATCGACCTGCCCCTCACTTGCAGCTGCACTGGCCTGAAGACCCCGCCACGCCTGGCTTTAATACCCGCTTCCAAGTTCGTAGAAACGCGTCACGCATGCATCTGCTGCTTGCATCGACAACCTGCTTGCACCATCCATACAGGTTCCCGCAGGCTTCCAGGCCTCCGAAACGCCACCCATGGGAGTACGGATTCTGGTCATCCTAGCATGATCCCCGCCTCTTCCGCATTATTATGCCCCGAGCCATCGTAGCCGCGGGCTGGCGTCGTTGCGCTGCTAACATACCCGACTCCGTCTCCAGTTGACATCGTCGTCGCAAAAGAAGATGGAGCCTCGCTCCTCGGCGCGGCCCACGCGGCCGCAGACCGTCGGCTCACTGGTCGCGCAGGCAGAGAACTTCAGCTTCAACACCAACATTGAGTTCAAGTACTGGGCTCGAGCTGCCGAAACTCTTCACCAAGAGGTGGGATACACACGCTGCCTTGCCCCCGAACAAAGGCCCCAGGACTGACCACCGCCGCAGGCGTCTTTTGCCCTCGCCGATGGCGACTATGGACGAGCGTACATGATGTTGTACCGTCACTCGGTACTGGTCCTCAACTGCCTGCCCAAGCATCCCAAGTTTAAGGACCCGAGTAGCCGGGAAGCATTCAAGCCGTTAGCGAAGCGCATCGACAGTGTCCTCGACCACTTGGAGCAAATCAAGCCCGTCGTCGAAGACGAATACGAAGAGTGGGAGCGGATGTCGTCATCTGCCATGTCGAGCCAACGTGAACATCGAAAGGCTGGGTCGAGTTACGCAGCCTTCGCAGCCCGGGATCCCAGCTTGGGCGGGCATGCAAAGGTCCTCGATGCCTCCGAACATCAGGAGTTGGCCGTCGATTTGGCCCAGAAGGAACTGGCTCGGAGGGACCAGGCTAGACGAGAGTCTAGAGCATCTCGAAAATCCGATCACCGAGCTCACGGGGATGGCAGATTTCGGGATCCATATGACGATGACCTGCAGAGGCAGATGGAAGCGGCCAGGATATTTCTGAGCCGTGACCAGCACGTTAGAGGCGATGAGGAGAGAACCCGTGATGATGCTGTTATCTCGGGCCACTACAACTATCCCTCCATCACAAAGCCAAAGCCTGTCGCATATGCGGGCTCTCAGCGTCAGCCGCAGCCGCCATCGATGCCTGCCCCGAGTCGGCCACCCAAGGAAGGCCTGCCCTCTCTGGAAAAGGATGATGCACAGGTTCGTTTACCCGATTCGGGTGCTTTGATGCCCGTCATCCCACGCAAAGTGCCTCTCGACGATTACGCACCGCTCGTCCCAACTCCTCCATTTGTGGCAACTGACAAGCCTCTCCTCCCTCCAAAGGGACCGCTGGATGGACCGCTGGATGGACCGCCGCTCCCTAGGAAAGAGCGGCTCGCTTTCAAGCCAGGTGCCTATCTCGAGAACGGCGATCCTATTCGCTCCGTTTTCCTCCCGAGCTCGCTTCGATCCACGTTTCTCGACATCGCCTCGAAGAACACTCGAGCTGGACTGGAAATGTGCGGCATCCTCTGTGGAACACCTGTCAATAACGCCTTGTTTGTGCGCTGCCTCCTCATTCCCGACCAAAAGTGCACTTCCGACACCTGCGAGACGGAGAATGAAGGTGCCATTTTCGACTACTGTGCAAGGGAGGACCTGCTGGTGCTGGGATGGATCCACACGCACCCGACGCAGACGTGCTTCATGAGCTCGCGAGATTTGCACACGCATGCTGGGTATCAGGTCATGATGCCAGAGAGCATTGCTATCGTGTGCGCTCCCAGGTTCAAGCCATCGTATGTGCTCACCATGAGACCCCCAAGTGTGACGCGGTACTGATGTGCCCCAGGCATGGAATCTTCCGGCTCACCCACCCCCCTGGATTGGACCACATCTTGGACTGCAGACACCAAGATACTTTCCATCAGCACTCGATTGACAACATCTACCGGGAGACGGAGCACCCGCACGGCCATGTGTACGAAAGCGATAAGATGCCTTTCTATGTGCAGGACCTGCGAAGGAAGTAAAGGGGAGGACAAGGTAGAAAGCGATTCACGAACGTCATCCCCATTGGAGCCCGGGCAAAAGCAAACCGAATGTTTCCAGTTTCGACAGGTTGGCGGGCCTGGCAGCAGGGACCAAACCTTGGTCTTGAACGGAATGTTGGCCAAAAAAAGCGCCGGTGATATGACGATACACGATGGGCAAAGTTGCTTTTTTGGAACGATAACGAGTGTCAACGGACGCAGAACCTGGTTCGCGTTTGTTTTGACGCGCGGGCAACGGCTCCTGTATAATGGCTCTCTGTGCGGATAGACACCACCACATTGGCCGGGATACACTCAGCATCTGGGCTCGACTGATTGGCTATTGTCTGCCTGTGCGATTGCGAGAGGCAATTGGCGGAAAATGACATCCCAGTCACATGTTTGCCGGGGCAACGGAATAGAGAGGGCCTGAGGCCAAACCCGGGCGCCAGTCCCGGTGATAATTACAAAGAGAGAGTGTGCACCCTTGTCGGCGTTTCGGGAATTGTGATTTGGCGGAACCACCCTCGGAGAGTTACGAAAGGCGCCGTTGCGGACAGAAGCGGGAAACGAGACGCGGGAAAAAGAGCTTTGACCTGCTGAACGAAGCACATGTGGCTTGCTGCATGTCTCAATTAGGACGGGACATGGCCCGCCCGCGAGAACGGACTAATGCGGTTTTGCTTCTTCCAACCTCACTTGCAGGACAGCTGAATGCCTGGCACCCCACCAAGAGCTGAAGATCGCACATCGCTACGGAGTATCTTTTGCGCAATGGACCGCATCCCAGTGAGCAGAACTGGTGCTGCATGCAGCTGATAAGTCACTGCACGGGGACGGCGCTGGGTGGTGAGGATGGGGTGCGCGGCGTCGGGGACCTCTCTGGATGTGTTGTCACTTGCAGGCAGAGCTGCAGTTGGCGGTCGACGGCAAGAACATCGTTCGACTTGGAGTTTGGAAGCCGTTGGCTTGGGGGCACGGGAACCAGCGTCGTCGGATGATGAGACTCTGCGGCATCCGTCTTCCGGTTCTCTATCCGTCGGCACAGGGACGGCACGCTCTGGTGGGCCCAAGCTGCTGTTGCATGGATGCGGCCCGCTTACTGGGAAGGGGACGAGTTGCTCGCGAATAACAAGCCTCTCATTCGTTGTGGTGTGATCTTCCCCTCAGCCTCAACCCTTGTCTGAGACGCAATCTCGGGCATGTACTCGTATTCCGTAGCATTCATTGTGGCCCGTTGAACGCCACGTCGCCCCGAGATGCCTTCTCCCATTGGCCTTCACTCGCTCGCGTACGAGCATGCTGTCTTGGCTGTCGGCCGATCGCGACAAACCGCGGGGAAGTTTTTGCCCAACCGTCGTGGGAACGGCCCGCTCGCACGGCCCAGTGAGATTACTGAAGAGAGAAAAGATCAGATGCAGAGGCGGTTCGAGGCTTGCGTCGACGTCCTAGATGGGATAACACTGCACATCATGGGCAAGGCAGGGCAGGGCGTGTTGTCGCTTGCTGAGACAGGACTTTGCAATGCTACCTATAAAGACGGACGCAGCCTCGCATCCTCGCGCGTGCGTCACCGTTTCCGGCTTTACGCGACCTGGAAATTTGAGCCTTCAAGTTACGGGCAGCTTCGAAAACATGTCGCCGGCCGTAGAGTCGAAGGGCGAAGGAGCCCAGAACGGCGCCCAGAATGGAGTCCAGAATGGCACCCACGCCAACGGAACCCAGCAGAATGGGGTCCATAGCCGCTCATCGAACGCCCAGAACAATACCATCCAGGCAAGGTCGTCGAGCAAGCCCAAGAAGAGCGAAACTTGGTCTCTGTCGCAGTTTCGCCAAGCGTCCCGCCGGCCTCTTCCGACTGAGATGGGAGACGGCTCTTATCGAGCCGTCGTCAAGCGGCCCGGTCTGATCCAGGATCTTCGCTGCATTGGATGGGGAGGAAAGTATTTTCAGACGTGGTATTCGCCTGGGCCTGACGCTAACAGAAGCAGACCTCAAGACTCTCAAGGAGATTGTCGCTGCGAAACTCAAGGGTGAAACCCAGTCCGATGACAAGACGATGATTATGGAGCGGACGATTCAGCTGGTTGCTACACTGTCGAACCACTCGCCGAGGCAAGAGGCGCTCACCAACTTGTTCATTGACAAGTTGTGGAACTCGCTGGACCATCCTCCGCTGCTGTACATGGGAGACCAGTTTCGCTATCGGCAGCCCGACGGATCGAACAATGTCAGCAACCCATCTTCATGCCATTATGCAGACGGGCCATTTGGCTGACTGGCTTCGCAGAACCCTCTGATGCCAAAGCTGGGGGCGGCTGGAACGCCGTATTCTCGCACGGTGAAGCCTGGAAAGGCGAACCTCGGTGCCTTGCCCGATCCCGAGACTGTGTACGAGGCCGTCATGGCGCGAGACAGCTTCAAGAAGAACCCGAACAATGTTTCGAGCATTTTGTGGTACTGGGCTACCATTATAATTCACGGTGAGAGCGGCACCCCAGGAGCATCTTTGGCTGAATGGCGACTGACTCGCTGCAGACTTGTTCCGCACCAACATGAAGGACGGAAACCAGAACGACTCATCCTCGTACCTCGATCTGTCGCCTCTGTACGGAAACACAAAGGAGTCTCTCGACTCCATTCGGACGTTCAAGGATGGCATGCTCAAGGCCGATGCCTTTGCCGATAAGCGACTTATCGGCAACCCGCCAGGCGTCTGCATCATCCTCGTCATGTTCAACCGTTTCCACAACTACGTCGCAGGAAACCTGGCGGCCATCAACGAAGGCAACAAATATGCCAAGCCGGCGCCACATCTGGATGAAGAGGCGGCTGCCGCTGCGTGGAAAAAGTACGACGAGGATCTCTTCCAGACAGCCCGGCTCGTCACCTCAGGTCTATACATCAACATCACCCTCGTCGACTACGTCCGGAACATCATCAACCTGAACCGCGTCGACTCGTCATGGACCTTGGACCCCCGACAGGAGATGGGAGTCTCGGTGGGAACCTCCAAGGGCGCCGAGAGTGGTGTCGGAAACGCCGTGTCCGCCGAGTTCAACCTGTGCTACCGTTGGCATTCGTGCATCTCGCAGATGGACGACGAATGGATCCAGAACTTCTACAAGCGGCTGCTCGGGGAGAACTACGGCGAGATGAACCTGGAGACGCTAATTGGCGCGGCCAAGAAGTTTGAAATGACCGTGCCCGAGGACCCCGGCGAGCGCACGTTTGGCGAATTCGTTCGCGGACCGGACGGCCGCTTCAGTGACGACGATCTGGTCAACAGCCTTGCCACCGCCATTGAGCAGCCCGGCGGTGCTTTCGGCGCGCAGAACGTCCCGCGGATCATGAAGCCGGTTGAAATCCTGGGCATCATCCGCGGCAGGAAGTGGAACCTCGCCGGTCTGAACGAGTTCCGCAAGCACTTTGGCCTCAAGGCGTACGAGACCTTCGAGGACATCAACTCGGACCCGGGCGTCGCCGACCAGCTGCGCAACCTATACCAGCACCCCGACTACGTGGAGCTCTACCCAGGCATCGTCGCGGAGGAGGCCAAGACGCCCATGGTTCCAGGCGTCGGCATCGCCCCGACGTACACCATTTCCCGCGTCGTCCTTTCCGACGCCGTGTCCCTCGTCCGGGGCGACAGGTATTACACGACGGACTACCACCCGGGATACCTAACCCAGTGGGGATACAACGAGGTCAACTACGACTTCAACGTCAACCACGGCTGCGTCTTCTACAAGCTGTTCATGCGGGCGTTTCCGAACCACTTCCAGCGGGACTCGGTTTACGCCCATTACCCCATGGTCATTCCGCTAGAGAACCGCAAGATTCTTACAAATCTTGGCCGAGTAGACCGGTTCAGCTTTGACCGGCCGCAGCCTATCGCCCCGCTGGTCCACGTCTCTTCGTATACCGGTGCAAAGTATGTCCTCAGCAACGACGAGAAGTACCGTGTGGCCTGGCAGGAAGGGCTGGACAACCTCATGGGCCGTGCCGATCGTGGACCTGCGCAGTCTGGGGACCGAAAGCACATGGACTCGCTCCTCAACAAGGATGGCTGCAAGGCATCCATCAAGTCCTTCTACTCGATGATTGCCGAGCGTCTGATTGCGGAGAAGTCGCACAAGATCGCCGGAAAGACTCATTGCGACGTGGTGCGTGATCTGGGTAACCTGGCCCACACGCACTTTGTCGCGAGGATGTTCAACCTGCCCCTCAAGTCCAAGGAGAACCCCAAGGGCGTCTTCTCCGAGCAGGAGCTGTACACGGCGCTGGCGACCATCTTCGCGTCCATCTTCTCTGACCTCGACCCCGTCAAGTCTTTCCCGCTGAGGCAAAAGGCCAAGGAGGTGGCGTCGCAGCTCGGGAGCATCATCGAGACCAACGTCAAGCTTAGCACGTCGCTGGGTATCAGCGGCTTCTTCACCGGCAAGCCAAGGGACAGCACTCTGTCGGCGTACGGGGTCAACTTGATCAAGGGCCTGTCGAAGGCGGGCTTGAAGCCACACGAGATTACGTGGGACCAGATTCTGCCGACCGCGGGAGCTTTGGTGCCCAATGAGGCCCAACTGGTGAGTGGAATATGATATCTGGTGCGTGGGGATGTGGCCCGTGACTGACAATTGTTTCCCCCAACAGTTTGCGCAGGCAGTAGACTTCTATCTGTCCCCCGGTGGCCAGCCGCACCTCGAGGAGATCCACCGCATCGCGTCGGAAGGGTCGAGCGAGGAGACCGACGCCCTGTTGCTCGGCTATGCCATGGAAGGAATTCGCATGGCCGGCCCGTGTGGCATCTATCGCCAGGCCGCCGTCGCCGACGCCTTCACCGAGGACGACGGCCGCGAGGTCAAGGTCCAGCCCGGGGACCGCGTCTTCGTCTCTTTCGCATCTTCCGCCCGCGACGGCGCACACTTCACGAACCCGGACACGATCGACCCGCGACGGCCCCTTGACTCGTACATCAACTACGGCGCCGAGCCGCACATGCAACTCGGCAGGGAGGTCAGCCAGGTGGCGCTGGTTGAGCTGTCTAGGGCCTTGTTCAGGAAGAAGGGCTTAAGGAGGGTTCCCGGTCCTCAGGGCGAGCTGAAGAAGGTTCCTGGGTCGGGAGGATACAGCGTCTTCATGACGGAGGATTGGGGTGGTATTTGGCCGTTCCCTACCGCGATGAAGGTGATTTGGGATGGCGAGTGAAATCACTAACGATGGGATTGCTCGGCCGATGGGCACAGAAATGATGTAGTAATTGTATGTTTGCACGATTGGTGATAATAAGTTTTAGTCGAGAAAAAGAGGTCTGCTGTGTCAGACTGCATAGGAGTTGTGCCGTGACACCACGAGACTTTGCGATTGCATCAGCTTGCTGGCTCGAACGAGCCCGTGTTGCCCACGGATAGGTCCATTCACATATTACATGCAGGAACCAAGCCAAGAGTTACTAATAGAGACAGGGACTCGGCCAAGTGTTGATTGCGATGGGTAAGACTCTGGACTCTGGAGTATGGACTCGTGGTGTTTGATCCGCTGCTGAACCACACGGCCAACGTCCCGGTTCACGTGAGTAAGACGCAGCTACTAAAGCAGCTTGACGGTTGACGCTCTTAGCAACCATGGGTGCTAGAGAACTCGCGCAAGCATTGCTCCGCCCTGGGGTGCAACAGCTTCTCCGGGGGTCGACCTTTCGCTGCCTGGCCCGCAGGTGAGGTGAGATCCAGATGACGATCGGGTTCGGCCCGTACTGATGATTTCGAGTACTAGCCGCCAAGAGGCAGAGCCCAATCTGTCTCGACGCACGGAATCACCGAGGTGATGCGTCTTGGTGTTTATTGCTCTGTGAAGGACGAGGCTGTCAGCGCCGAAAAGCACCGTCTGTAGCTAGTAATAACGTCTTCTGAACAGATTCTAAAGGTGACCAAAGCATGACTATCACCATTTCATGCGTCTGGCCCGTCATATGAGCGCAGCCCGAGGGAGTGATCAAGCCTCAAGCACTTCCCAAGGCCAACCAGGCGACCATTGACCTCATTGCCGAGTTTGAGGGCTTCAACCCAAATGTCTGTAAGTAGACTCACTCAAATGCCTCAAAAGCCAGTGGCTCGAAACTGACGGGTGCTTGTGACTGACAGACAAGGACCCGGTCGGCAACGGGCCTACGGCTATCTCTGCCAGCAAGCTGGCTGTATCGAGGCCCAGTACTCCATTCCGCTCTCTGTGGAAAGTGGCAAGAAGCTCCTCAGCGACGACATGAGCGTAAGTTCTCATTTCCACCGACACAGTCGTACCAAGACTAACACGCCCTCAAGATATCAGGCACCTTCGATGGGTGTCGGAGAAGTGTCTCGGCCGCTGCGGCAAACCGAGGATTGCTCAGCACGATGGAATTAAACACGGAAATGAAGAACGCCAACTGGGATTGGGCACGATGAGATCGGATTGGGCAGCCCTACACAGTGGGAGTGCAGGCGAACTCGAGGAAGGATGAGGTGGTCACTGGACTTGGCAGGTGACTTCCCTCAGGTAACTGATGCCTCCGAATTTGTCACGACTTTGCACCATGCTTTCTTCTCGACATCATCCACCGTCCGTTTCAATTTCTTCTACACCTTAGCCCTATGCTAGTATCCGGTTTCTGCTCCCCTTTCCATCTTCCATGCACAGCTCGAGATGGTACACCAGCTACGTCGGGCCGATTCCCAGAAACAAACACTCTCCTCTCCAACTCAAGCCACAAGCACCGATCGTTCTGCTTCTTGTCAGCTCGCAATGGCATTTTGCCCGCAAGAACATGGACTTATCGACCTTGTCATTCTGGGGATAAACGCCATGCACTTCTCCGCGGCGGCGTCAACGAGCAACTCAGAGGCTTGGATGGTCAACGCGGACGACGAGGTCCTCAGTCACCGGCTGCACAGAACCCCTGCATAATAAAACTACATGACGATGCAAAGGGCAAGTGTCCGGGACACTCAATGCCGCCCGCCAGGGGGCAAGTTCCCATAGGGCTGGTTCGGCATGCGACCAGGCCACGAGCCACCACTGGCCACCTTGACGCCCTCAGCGGTCTCCTCCTCGATCACGGGCAGCTCACTGGTATCTTGGGCCGGGAGAGGACATGGGCCGGCAGCAGCGGCAGGGTTGGCTGGGATGATGCTCTGTTGGACGGGATATCCGCTTCCCGGGTAGCTGTTCGAACCGACGTTGGCTGAGAAAAAGGAATACGAGTCCGGAGCATGGCCGGCCGTGGACGAAGCGGCGCTGGTTCCCGAGTTGGTGTATATGGAGACTTGCTCCGGGATGACAGGCTGGCGGTATATGGACACCTCGGGGGGAATGACGTGCCGGCCAGCAACCTGCGGCATGAAGGTGTATCCCGGGGTCATGCCAGGCATTCCGACTAGGCCAACGTTCTGCGCGGAGCCGCTGCCATCGCTCTGGTAGCCTCCCTGGTAGCCAATCTGGCACGGCTGGTTCTGGTACTGGTTCTGGCCCTGCTGGGGCGGCATCATCGCAGCTTGCGGCGCGCCAGGAGAACCCAGCTCACGCGCCGACAACGCTGCGCCGGCCTGTGGGTGGAAGCCCGTGGGGTTCGCCCGCGACGCCCGCGGCGTGGCATCGAGATCGGCGACGCCTTCGAAGGGGGGCTTTGTTCAGTCTCTGATATGGGCGGCACGGGTGATGTGGGCGGGAGCTTGTGTGCAACTACCTGCTCGTCTGGCCCTCGCCCGCGAACTCGCGTCGTTGGCGGGAGATCCAGGAGCCGTCTCCGAGCAATCATAGCCGGAGCGGCCCATCGCGCTGGCAAAGTCTTTTTTGCTTGTTGGGCTTGAAAAGGGGGAGGTCGTTCGCTGGCAAGAGCTGATGGCTGAAGGGTTGTGAATGGGGCTGTTTGGTGCAGCTCCGTTCTTCCGAACCTTGGCGGAGGTGAAAGAGGAAGAAAAAACCCGACTACTGAACAGCTGTTGTTTTGGTTTATGGGCGAACGTGAACAGAGTGTGCGTTGTAGGGGCGACGGGAGGGCCTGCCAACTGCTGGGCCACCGGTCGGCTGGCGGACTGCGGTGCCAGGTGGGCGAGGGACTGGCAACCGGCTGAGAGACGCATCGACTCAACTCCACGGCCATGTATATGCAAGTAGCATACCAGATAGTCGATAGAATTCTTCTGCGTGATGAAGATTCCAAGAGGTGGTACGACTCATGAACATGGTGCTGAAACTGTCAGCGGGACTTGCCGGTTGCAGCGTTGAACTCCGTCAAGCCTGCCTCAAAGGTCAGGGTCTGAGTATGGGATCGTTTGATTCACGTGGAAGAGTCAAACGAGTTCGTGAGTCGTGTAGTCGTGTCAGTGCGGATATCCGTATCATCAGTCGGGTATCATCATCTACACCCACCATCTATTTACTCCTCCCGCTTCCTGTCCATCTTCCTCTTTTCCCTTTTGTCCTTTCCGCCCTTTTCCCCGTTCTTCTCGTCCAGGCCCCGTTGGCCTACGGGCTGCTGCTCCTTCTGCGGTACGTCCACCTCCTTCATCCACACCTTCCAGTCTCCCCTCCTCGTCTTCCACATGTCGCCCTTCCAATTCCGCCAGACGCTTCGCCCCATCCAAGAGTCCCTCAGCTGCGCCTCGTGGGCTCCCAGCTGCTGCATGATGGTCTCCCTCATGTGGGCTGGCACGCTGAGGTCCTTGCCCTTGCTGGGGACCCCGGCGATGGCGTTGACGAGGTTGTGCCCGAACTGGGACGTTGCGAGCTCAGAGGTGTGCGGCGTGACGGTGCTGACAATGGACTTTTGGAACAAGGAGTTGGCAGACGGGGTGGACAGGGCCGTCGTGAGGAGCGTGACGGTAGGCATCGAGGTGGTGGCGAGACGGACGAGGAGGTCGGACGGGAGAGCGAGGATGGCTTCCTGGACGCCCTTGGAGGGCCCGGAGATGGACAGGAGCGTGGTGAGCAGCTGGGCGCCGTGGGACTGGATGGCGTATTGGTTGCGCGCGAGTTGCTGAACGTCTTTTGACTTTTCCTCCTCGCCCCCCAAGCAGCACAGTGCGGTGACCAGGTCAGCTGGCCGACTTCCACAGCCTTCCTTGAGCCCCTTCATGAGCTTTTTGATCTCGTCCAGAACGCCGCGAGCAGCGCACCTCTCGAACAGCGTCTTGAGGACATTGAACCTTGTCTTAGCGACCAGCTGGGGGACTGTGGGGGCAATCTTGTCGACGGCCTCGACGAGATCGTCTTTGCCGAGCCGGTTTAGCACTTTGATGGCCGGGTACGAGGCGATGTCGTTGCGGACGTATCCTTGTATGCGAGGGAGGAAGATGTTGTGGTTGAGAGTCTTGAAGATCTTTCCCGGGCAGTGCGCTACCAGTGTTTCGATGAGCCGAGAGCCAATCTGGTCGTAGATCATGCCGTTGACAAACTCGGACGCTTCCGATGATCCATCAGCAAGGGACTGAGGAGCGCCAGGGAGGAGCTGGGACAACAGCGACGGCTGTGCAGAGCCCGGCTTTTGCTCCGATTTATTCAGCGCCATGTCTAGCTCCAGCAATAGCTGAAGCGTCGGGTTGCCGATGGGATGGGTCGCGAGCACCCGCAGGCCCGTTGCGTCCGCGCCGGCGGTCGAGTCGGCGATGATCTTCTTGACGGCCAGGGCAAAGGACTCGGGCACCGCTCGCAGACCCTGGTTCTGCTCATCCGCGGCCGCAGACCCCGCTACCGAGATGTTCTCCTTCTTCTTGCTCTTCACCAGCGTCTTCACCGACGCATCGTCCAGCGGCCGGCCGGACAGCACGAGAAGCAGGACTCGCAGGGCGTGTGAGGCAGAGCGGTCCGTGATGAGGAAGCTCAAGCTGCCCTCCAGCTCGTCCAGCGTGGCCAGGAAGAGGCTTTCCATCGACGCCTCCGGCTGCTGCTCCTCGGCGTCCTTTCCTTTCGTGTCGAGCACGAAACCCACAAAGCCAGCCAGCTCCTGCGTGACCACGCCGGCCGATCGCAGGAAGAGCGCCTCGCAGCAGTGGCTGGCGAAGCGGTGCTGCACCAGGGACAGGAAGTGGCCGCCAAAGGCCTCGAAGAGGCGCTTCTTCTGCGCCGTGTTGGACAGCTGGATCAGCCTTTCCATGAGCCGGGAGCACGACTGGCTGCTGGCCAGCTTCAGCTCCTTGCCCTGCGCCTCGCGGTAGACGTTGTCTAGAAACATGTCGCGCTCCTCGGCCGTGGGGAACTGGTTCAGCTCCAGCATCTCGTCGGCCCGGCGGAAGTACTCTTGCTCGTCGTCTGCCAGCATGCCGAAGAACTCCGTCTCGCCAGGGCCATTCTGCTGCTGCGGCTCGTCGAACTGGTAGCCGTTCTGGCCGTGGGCCTCCTCGCCGTCGCCTTCGGTCCGCCGCTGGCGCTTCGATTCGAACTCTTTGGTTTCATCGGGTTCGTGTCGCTTGCGCTTGCGCCTGCGCTCCTCGCGAACGGCGCCTCGTTTTGTCCGTGGCTTCGGCATATTGTTCTGCTTCAATTGGTTTGTGGTGAAGCAACGAGCGGCGGGTGTGGTCGACCTCGACACTGGGTTGAAGGTGCCTAATTTTTCTCCGACTCGGCTCCGATAAGGTCCTTATCAGCCTTCACAGGCACGGCGAGCACTTTGCTGCTCCCGGGGCAATACGACCTAGTATTAGTATAACAGTCCTTAAATGGCTGCCAAAGGCTTCGCCACATAGCCGACGGATATATCAGTCATTATACAGTGTATTATGGGAATTTCTTAGGAGTTATGTACATCATCGTTGTCTTTTGTCATTTCTCCCAGTTGCTCAGTCTCACCAACACTGTTGGGGACTGTCGGATGCACCGCCATTCCTCCCTACATGTCTTGCACAAGACAGACCAAGGATGACAAAAAGTGAAAACATCACCGCAGCGACAGCCGCATCCGCGTGATGCGGATCTAGTCGAACTCCTCTACGACGCAGAACCCCTATCCGCAAGGGATACTGAACTTACCGCCGTTGGCCGTATCGCGGTCCCGGTATGGACGTTCGCCAGCTTGATCAGTCGCATGCCGGTGCCCGATTCACTGGCTTCGTTGGTCCTGGGACGTCACATGCAGGACGGCATGGCCTCGTCTGCTTCGGTGCGCAAACGGGTGGTCGTGGTTCCTTACCGAGTCTGTACCGACTTCCCTGGCGGCCAAAGTCCTAGGCCACGGCTGATGCTGACTCGAGGGCGACCCATACGCTCTCCGCCACCGCGAGCTTGTACCCTTCGGAGTTCGTCACCTCGGCATTTATTATTGTCCTGCGCCCCTGTATGCCCTCTACCCAGGCCGTCACGCATACGGCCGCCTCGGTCGTGGCCATGGGGGCTAGGAACCTGACGCTAAGAGATGCCGTGACGCTAATCGCGGCGGCGGAGAGGGTGCCCGTCTTGCCGAGCGCGGTGTTGAGCTCGTTGACGACGCCAAGGCCCTCGTCGAGGAGGGTGGCGATGAGGCCGCCATGCACCATGTCCTCAAAGCCGGACGTGCCGTCGCCGAGGGCGAAGAGCGTGGTGACGCGGGAAATGGGGCGGGAGGGGTCGTGGAGGTGAGAAGGGTCGGAGGGGCGGAAGAGGGAGAGCATGTGGCGGAGCGGCGGTGTCTTGCCGCCGCTGTTGTTGTTTATGCTGATGCTGCTGATGCAGCTGGTGGCCGTGTCGCCGTGCGCGTGGGACAGCGTTTCCCCGACGAACTGGTCCTGCTGCGGACCCGCGGGATTGAAGCTCTGTGGGATGAGTGCGATGGCTTGGCCGTAGCCAGGCAAAGGGCCCGATGTGGGCGAGAATTCGTGGATGAGGCGCGAGCACCAGGGGAGGCTGGTGAAGTAGCTCAAGGCGGAGGGGAAGAGGTGCGGAGGGGAGTGCGGGGGGACGAGGCCGAGGGCAGGGGAGAGAATGCGGCTGAGGGGGGAGGAGGCGACGGGAGGATCTTGGGATGCTCTGGGGTGCTGTGTGCAGCGCGCTGGCTGAAGGTGGTGCGGCGTGGTGATGGCGACGGTGGTGGTGGCAGCAGCCGCACTGACAGTCGATCTCTGCACTCGCGCGGCATCGATTCGGTCCAGGAACTTCCGGACCGACTGCTCATCGACCGACGGCGCAGGGTAATCGTCGATTCCGAAGACGTGCTCGCCGACCACGACGCGCTCTCCGACGGGCGAGCCCCTGAGCATGGCAGCCAGGCCTTCGCCGGAGAGACGGTCGAGCACGGCGGCAACGCGGGCAAGCGGACTCGCCGGATGCGCGGCGGCATGGGCAAGCGCCCGCTGCCGCCACGCGCTGAAGGGCGCCGTGTCCTGCCCACGGCCCAGCAGCTTGAAGAAGGCGTCGAAGCTGGGCGCACGCGCGTTCGCAAAGCAGAAGTCGTGGCCGATCCGAGGCAGCTCGCGCGTCATGACGGCGGCGACGGTCCGGCCCAGGTAGTCGACGGGCAGCACGGCCGACAGGTCGGCGTCCAGCGACGGGAAGCTGCCCATCTCGACGGCCCCGGCGACCAGGTCGTGCAGGAGGTCGCCGCTGCCGGGCCGGAAGTGGCCGGTGGCGGCCGAGGCGGCGACCACGGGCAGGCGGTACACGGACGCCGTGGCGCCGCGCCGCCGCGCCGCCGCCACCATCTGCTCCGCCATCCACTTCGACGTCACGTAGCCGTGCTCCCGGTCGGCCTCGGCGGCCTCGTAGCCCTGGTGCCGCGCCAGCGTGGCGCGCGTCGAGATGAAGTGCACGGCCTTGGCGCGGCCGCTCGCCGCCAGGCGGAGCACCTCGTGCGTGCCGACCATGTTCGGGCCGACGTAGTCGTCCAGCGGCCGCGCGCCGTCGACGAGCGCGCCCGCGTGGCAGATTGCGTCGACCCGGTCCGCCAGGTGGTCGAACGCCTTCTCCGCCAGCCCGAACAGGGGCTGCGCCAGGTCGCCGACCACCGGGCTGAGCAGCGGCGCATAGTCCGGCGCCCACAGGCCGTAGCCGTCCAGCGCGGCCTCCAGCCGCCGCAGGGCCTGGTCGGCGGAGCCGGCGCGCACCAGGCAGTGGGCGGCGATGCCCAGCTCGAGCAGCTCGCGCACGATGAAGGCGCCGACGAAGCCCGTGGCGCCCGTGACGAAGACGGACTCGGGACGCGTGGCGCATGTCGGAGTGGCGTTGTCAAACGTGAGGCTCGGGTCGAGACAGCCCTTCCTGGCCGCCGCCGTGTGCGGGACGGACGCGCCCGACGCCGAGGTGCGGGGGGTCGCGCTGCCGGACGCCGCTTCGCTGGACGAGTCGGTTGCCCAGCCCTCCCGCACCTGGGACAGCAGGAACTGGCTGAGCGCCGCCAGGTTCGGGTGGTCGAACGCGACCCTGGCGGGCAGCGCCAGGCCGGTCAGGGCCGCCAGCTGGTTGCGCGTCAGGACCGCCGTCAGCGAGTCGATTCCGATTTCCTGCAGCGGCAGGTCCATGTCCACGTCGTCGGGCGACGCGAACCCCAGCGTCCTGGCCACCGTGGCCCGGACCATGGCCAGCGCAATGGCGGCGTGCTCCTCGGGGGCGGCCTTGCCCAGCGCCTTGCGCAGGTCCCAGCCTCCGCCGGCCCCGGCCCGCCCGCCGGCCCGGCCGAGCAGCGACCGGAGCAGCGGCGGCGCCCCGTCCCCGTCCTCGTAGCAGTTCCGGAGCCGGTCCAAGTCGTATGCGGCGGCTACGGTCAGCGCGCGCCCGCCGCGCACCGCCTGCTCGAGCAGCTCCAGGCCGTCTTCCGGCGCGAGCGGGTCGAGGCCGAGCTGGGCGTAGCGAGCGCGGCACGCTCCGCTCAGATTGGCCGCCATGCCCTCGCCGTCCCAGAGGCCCATGCCACCGCGGTGGCCGGCAGGTGCTCGGCGCGACGCAGGCACGCGAGCGCGTCGAGAAAGGTGTTGGCGGCGGCGTAGTTGCCCTGGCCCGCCGTGCCCATGACGCCGGAGACGGAGGAGAACATGACGAAGAGGTCCAGGTCCATGTCCCGCGTCAGCCGGTGCAGGTGCCAGGCGCCGTCCACCTTGGGCTCGAAGGTCGTGTCGCAGCGCGGCGGCGTCAGGGCCGAGAGGACGCCGTCGTCGAGCACGCCGGCGGCATGGACCACGCCGCGCAGGGGGCGGCCGTCGTTGAACAGCGCCACCAGGGCCTTGACGCTGTCGGCGTCGGCCATGTTGCCGGCGACCACGGTGGCCTCGGCGCCGAGCCGCGCGAGCTCACCCACGAGTGCTTCTGCGCCGGGGCCTCCATGCCCCGGCGCGACGTCAGCACCAGGTCGCGGACGCCGTGGGAGCCCGCCAGCCACCGGGCTACGCGCTGGCCGATGCCCCCGATGCCGCCTGTGATCAGCACCGCGCCGTCACGCCGGAGGAACCCCCGGTCGACAGGCTCGTCCCCTGGCGGCCGTGGCTCGACGCGCTGCATCCGCGGCACAAGCACCTGCCCCCCTCGCAAGGCGCACTCGGGCTCGGCCCCCAGCATCAGAGAAGGGGCGAGGGCCTTGAGGGCGGCCTCTCCCTCGCCCAGGTCGATCAGGCGCAGGCGCAGCTCTGGATGCTCGTTGCGGGCCGTGCGCATCAGGCCCCAGAGCGGCCCCGCCCCGAGCCCCGTGGCCCCGTCGTCGGCGCCGGCGCCGACCGCGTGCCGGGTGACCCACACTACCGGCGGAGCAGCCGCAGCCCGCGCGGCGTCCTGGAGCTGGGCCAGCGCCTTTGCGGTGAAGTCGCGCGTTTGACGTAGAACATCGGCGTCGGAGTCCCATAGGCAGAGCAGGCCGTCCAGCTCTTCGGCATCCTTGAGGTGCGAGACGTGGAGCAGCTGAATCCCGGCCGATGACAAGGCCCCCTGTACCTCCCCGGCCCACGCCACCTCGCCGGCTGGGCAGAGAAGACCCCACGAGCCGCTGAGGCGGGAATTGTCCGTGTCTACCCGATGCCAGTTGATCTCGAACTTGAACCGGTCTACCCGCTGCTCGGCGCGGTCGGCGACACTGCTGAGGAGCGCATGAGTGTTGCCGCTGGTGTCGTCGACGTCGCCGCCTGCCTCCCGCGTGGACCGGAAGCGATCCCGCTGGAAGGCGTACGTCGGCAGCTCGACCCGTCGGCAGCCGAAAGGCCTGAAGTAGCCGGCCCAGTCGATGGGCACGTGCCGCACGTGAAGCTCGGCGAGGCTGCCCTGGATGTCCGAGGCGTCGTCTTTCCTGGGGACGAGCGACGGCAGCCAGGCCGCCGCCCGCATGTTGTCGTCGTCGGCGAGACACGCCGCGCCCATGCCGCACAGCACCGGCCGCGGGCCCAGCTCGAGGAAGACCTTGACGCCCTGGCCGGCCAGCGTCTGGATGCCGTCGCTGAAGCGGACCGGGCTGCGAGCCTGCTGGACCCAGTAGGCGGGCTGCTGGAGCCGGCCCGCTTCCGCCAGCCTGCCAGTGAGGCTGCTGACGACGGCCAGCGTCGGCGGGCTGAAGCGCACGGTCTCGGCGACGGCCTGGAAGGCTGCCAGCATGCCGTCCATGTGGTGCGAGTGGAACGCGTGGGACAGCCCGAGCGTCTTGGACTTGCGGCCCTGCGCGGCGAAATGGGCCGCCAGCCGCTCGACGGCATCGACGTCGCCGGACGCGACCGTCTGCGTCGGCGTGTTGTGGCCGGCGACATCGGCCTTGCCGCCGAGGCCCAGCGCCTCAATCGCCGCCGCCACCTCGGCAGCGCTGGCCTCGAGCGACACCATCCCGCCGCGGCCGGGCAGGGCCTGCATCAGCCGGCCGCGCGCCGCCACCAGCCGGCAGGCGTCGGAGAGGTCCATGACGCCGGCGACGTGCGCGGCCGCCAGCTCGCCGACGCTGTGGCCGAGCACGAGCTCGGGCCGCACGCCCCAGCTGTCCCACAGGCGCCACAGGGCCACGCCGAGGGCGAACAGCGCGGCCTGCGCGTAGTCGGTGCGCTGCAGCAGCGCGGCGGCCTCGCTGTCGGCGGCGGCCCACACGACGTCCAGCAGGGGGCGGTCGAGCGCCCCCGCGAACCTGCCCGCGATCTCTTCCAGCGCCTCGCGGAAGACGGGGAAGTGTCTGGCGAGGCCCCTGCCCATGCCCGGCCGCTGGCTGCCCTGGCCGGTGAAGAGCATGGCCAGGCGGGGCTCCTCGGTGTGGCGGCTGGGGCTCGTTATCGCGCTGGCGGGGACGCTGGCCAGCTTGTCCAGCAGCTCCGTCTTGTCCTTGGCCATCAGCACCAGCCGCTGCCGGAAATGGCTGCGCGTGGTCGCCAGCGAGTAGGCCACGTCGCCGAGACGGTCGGTGTTGGCGCTGCTGCCCAGGTGCAGCCGCAGCCTGTCGGCCTGTTGGCGCAGGGCCGCATCGGTGTGGCCCGACAGCACCAGCGGCGCCACGGGCGGCGAGGGGGCCGGCTGCGCGCCGCAGTCGGACTCGGCGACGGCCCGCCTCGGGGGCTCCTCGACGACGACGTGCGCGTTGGTGCCGCCGATGCCGAAGGCGCTGACGCCGGCGCGGCGCGGGCGGCCGTCGCGGGGCCGCCAGGGCCGCTTCTCCTGCACCGGCGCCATGTGGGCGCCCTGCCAGTCCACCGCGCGGGTGGGCTCGGCGACGTGCAGGGTCTGCGGCAGCGTGCCGTGCCGCATGGCCAGCACCACCTTGAGCATGCCCACCAGGCCGGCGGCGGCCTGCGTGTGGCCGACGTTGGACTTGGCCGAGCCGACCCACAGCGGCTCCGCCGTGCTGGGGCGGCTCCCGCCGAAGACCTCGGCCAGCGCGCCGCCCTCGATGGGTCGCCCAGGCGGGTGCCGGTGCCGTGGGCCTCGACGTAGTCGATGTCGCCCGGCTGCAGCCCGGACGCCGCGAGCGCCGCGCGGATGAGCCGCTGCTGCGCCGGCCCGCTCGGCGTCGTCAGGCCGGCGCTGCGCCCGCCGTGGTTGACGGCCGTGCCGCGCAGCACCGCGTGCACCGCGTCGCCGTCGCGCTGCGCGTCGGACAGCCGCTTGAGCACCACGGCGGCCGAGCCCTCGCCCCAGCCCGTGCCCTGCGTGTCGGCCGCGAACGCCCGGCAGCGCCCGTCGGGCGACATGCCCCGCAGCCGGCTGAACTCGACGTGCAGCCTCGGCGTGAGCATGAGGCACACGCCGCCCGACACGGCCATGTCGCACTCGCCCTGGCGCAGCGCGCTGCACGCCAGGTGCGTCGTCACGAGCGACGAGGAGCACGCCGCGTCTATCGTCAGCGCCGGGCCCTCGAGGCCCAGCACGTACGACACGCGGCCGGACAGGGTGCCGCCGGCGGTGCCCGTCCCCGCGTATCCGTCAAGGTCGGCCAGGCCGCGGGTGGGCCCGTGGTAGGCCGCGATGTTGCTGACGCCGATGAACACGCCGGTCCGGCTCCCGCGCAGCTTCTCGGTGGCGTAGCCGGCGCGCTCGAACCCTTCCCAGCACGTCTCCAGCACCATGCGCTGCATCGGGTCCAGCGCTCGCGCCTCCCGCGGCGAGATGCTGAAGAAGGGTGCGTCGAACGAGTCGATCGACTGGATGAACCCGCCGCGGCGGCAGTACGACTTGCCGCTGGCGTCCGGGTCGGCGTCGTGCAGGGCGTCGGCGTCCCAGCGGTCCTTGGGCACCTCGACGATTGCGTCGCCGTCGCTCTCGAGCAGCTCCCAGAAGTCGTCCGGGGTGGCCACGCCACCGGGGAGCCGGCATGCCATGGAGATTATCGCGATGTCTTCGTCGATGTTGGCCCGATGGCGGGCGGCGACGCGCTCCGGACTGGCCTTGTCCGGCGCGCCGGCCAGGTGCCTCGCCAGTGTCTTGATGGTGTAGTGTTCGAACAGTTTCGCTGGCGACACCGCCCGGCCCAGCAGCTGCTGCAGCTCCGTCTGGACGCGGACCACGCGCGCAGAGTCACCGCCGACCTCGAAGAAGTTGTCGTTGACGCCGATGCGGTCATGGCCCAGGACGCTCGACCAGATGGCCAGTATCTGGCCCTCCAGCTCGGTGGCGGGCTTCATGTCGGCCGTGATCTGGATCGCCGCCACCGGATCCGGCAGCGCCTTGCGGTCGATTTTCCTATTGAGCGTCACCGGGAAGGCGTCCAGCTCGACGAAGAAGGCTGGCACCATGTAGGCCGGCAGGCGCCCTGCCAGCCAGGGGCGCAGCGCGCGGTCCAGCGCGACCCTGGCCGCGTCTCCGGGCTCCCGCACGCAGTAGGCGACTAGCCGGTCGTCGCGGCTGACCACGACGGCCCTGGAGACGTCCGCGTGGTCGGTGAGGGCCGCCTCGATGTCGCCCAGCTCGATGCGGTGGCCCCGGACCTTGACCTGGTCGTCGGCGCGGCCCAGCAGGCTCAGCTTCCCCGGCGCCAGGAAGCGGGCCAGGTCGCCGGTGCGGTACATGAGCCCCTCGTGGAACGGGTTGTCGACGAAGCGGGACTGGGTGAGCTCGGGGTTGTTGCGGTAGCCGCGGGCCAGGCCGGCGCCGCCGATGCACAGCTCGCCGGAGCTGCCCAGCGGCACGGGCGACAGGTCCGCGGCGAGCACGTAGAGCCGGTAGTTGGCGATGGGGCTGCCGATGATCATGTCAGCGCCCCGGACAACCCGCCAGGCGGTCGCATGCACCGCGGCCTCGGTTGGGCCGTACAGGTTCCACATCTGGTCGCCGCAGTCGAGGAGGCGCGCGGCGAGGCGGCGCGAGAGCGCCTCGCCGGCGGACAGCATCTTGGTGAGCCGCGGCTCGCCGCGCCAGCCCGCGTCCACCAGCATCTGCCAGATGGTGGGCGTCCCCTGCATCATGGTGGCTGCGTGGCGCTCCATCAGCCGGAGCAGCGCGCCCGCGTCCCGGACCTGGTGTGCCTGGGCGATGACCGTCGCCGCGCCGCAGAGCAGCGGCAGGAACAGCTCCGGGACCGCCATGTCGAAGGATATGGTGCTGACGGCCAGCAGCCGATCCGCTTCGCCGCATCCGGGCTCCCGCTGCACCGACAGGAGCATGTTGCACACGGCGCCGTGGCTGATGTCGACGCCTTTGGGCCGGCCCGTCGAGCCGGACGTGTACAGGACGTACGCGAGGTCCTCCGGCTGCGCGTCTACGGAGAGGTTGCTGCCGTCGGCGTCCGGGCCCATCCGGTCCCGCGCCTCGTCGACGTTCAGGCACACGCCGCCCCAGAACGCCAGGGCATCCAGCGTGCCGGCGCTGGCGACGACGAGCTTCGCGGCGGCATCGTCGAGCATGTGCCTGATGCGCTCAGCGGGATACGTCGGGTCGATGGGCACGTACGCGGCGCCCGTCTTCAGCACCGCCACGAGCACCACGACGAGATCGACCGAGCGGTCCAGCGCCACGCCGACGAGGTCGCCGCGCCTGGTGCCTCGCTCCACTAGGACGCGGGCAAAGCGATTCGCGAGCGCATTGAGCTCGCCATATGTCAGTTCCGTGTCGGCACAAATCACGGCAGTCCTGCCCAGGTGGTTGTCCGCGGCGCGCTCCAGGAGCCGATGCAGACAATGCCCCAGCGTCGTGGCGTCGTCGGTGAGGTTGAAGTCCTCGATCATCGTCCGGCGCTCTTCCGCCGGGAGGACGCTCATTCTTGCTGTATTAAGCAATCTGTGTGTAAAGTCGATCTTCTGCGCGACGCCCTTCCTCAAGCCATGGCCGTCTCTACAGATGACTTATGAAGGACGCCGACACATCCCAACGTAGAGCGCATTACGTAGCGAGTTTCCTACACAGCTTGTCTGCGGCTGTTGTGTCGCTCCGACGGCTGACCATGGCCGTCAACATTGAGCTTCAAGTGCATACACGACGAAGCTAGCTGGTGGCCTTGCCTCAATCAATGGCTGCATGAGATGATGGCTGGCTGAGAGCTGCACGCGCTGGCCCCAGCTGGCATGATCTGCACCCGAAAGCAGCCTACTTGTATGTATTGCGCTGAATGCGGTCTGCAGCGCTGCAAGTTACCCGCACCCCCCGCGGAGCGAGGCCAACTCACCTTAAAAGTTGAGCGTCGAATTACGTGTATCGAGGACCACGCTTTTATCTACGTGTCCTCAATGGCTGTGGCCTTTATCACCAACGTCATGATCCGCAATGTAACGCCCTTATCATCAATGTGAATCCTTCGAGTTATCAAATGTGATGTATCACTCCAAAGCCTCCTTTATGCGGCCTCCTCGCGATGTAGTATTATAGCCGAGCCACGGAAACGCATATACCCCTTGGCTGCGTTACACAAGCCGACTGGCTCGACGTGCCTGCATGGAGTGGCTCGCCTTCCGGGGCTGTGCTCGTGCGGATTGTTGCCTGACACGCCATTACATCTGTTGCTGCCGTCGCGTAGCACAAGAGCAACCTCCTTACCCAACGGAAACCGAGCGTTCGACAAAACTAGGCACAAATGTCGAAGAGTGAACAGGCAGGACCTTGCGTGTCAAGTTGCGAATTTGATTTCCCTCAACTGGCACCAGAGCCCATTCTACGGCCCTGGAGACGCCAAGTCCTCATAATCAATACTAAAATGTCCCCCAACGTTCGGATGTCAGAAACCAGAGATGGGTAAGTCTGGTGGTGCATCTGGCTTTGAGATCAGCTTGCTCCAGAGACGCCTCGTTAGGCAACGATTTCCTGCCGTGACTAGCTGAGCATGGCCACTGCAACCAGACGCCTTTGCAGCCCACTATTGCGTGATTTAGCGGACGGGACAAGAGACAGCGAGTACGTTGATGCAATATATACGTGGCGGAAGTTTAAACCAGACTGAATTCGAAATCGGTCGTCCCGCCTATACATACGTGATCAAACACGAGAGGAACACAGTGACTTGCCCTTCACATGCAGGCTCCACCGCTGCTTTGCGCGGCAGCTCCCCATGTCGGCTCGGCGTTGCTATCGTGTTGGTACCACCCTTTCTTTGCCCGATGGTTCCCGACCCGCGTCTCGGAATGCTTCGTTGCGGGAGCTCTTCGGCCAACCACAGCGTACGAGTAGGAGCATACAGTCGAGACAGGGCTAGCATCCCGGCTGTGAAGCAAGCGAGCACTTGGCGAGCTGGCCTAATGGAGACTGGCGCAGAGTAACACGGCATATTGTCTGCAGAACTACGAGTAGAAGCATATGTAGCCAGGTCCCGCGGAAGCCCTCACATTTCGTGGGCCAGCTCGACCTGCGCTGTCATCATCTCGTCATCAAAAGTTATCAAAAAAGAGGCGATCGACTCAAACAAAGACTACAAAACATGGCCCCAGCCGTGCATTGATTGGCCCTCGTATGGGGACTCGAAAAATAGCGCGTTCGGATGCCGTAGCTGGTATCGCGGTCCGGCCCGCTGCGATGATTGCTGGCACGCCAGCTCAAGGTCCACGTTTACTTGTACGACTAAGCCGATGCGCGTCTTGCATATCAGACTAGCGAAGTCCCTAACCGGGATGCTATGCGGGACGTCATCCGTACCCAACGACGAACGTAGCCCCTGTGGGGCTTGCATTTACGATCCTTGAAGGGTGTACCCTTAGAAGGTTAGGCATATTACTTCACATATAGCAGCACACGTCACAGACAACAAATATGGTGCTCCGAGAGAGGGTTCAGGAGAACTTTGTTTGCGTGTCTAACTCATTGTTGGCACTGCCTCTTACTGCGACCACAGACATTCCCGCTTGATAACCACAACGTTACCGGCAAACGTATCAACAGAAGATGAGTTCTCTAAACGACAGGCAAGACGTGCAGAATTGCTGGCGTACAGCCTTGAGAGACCTCGAATATGAACCATTCCCGCCCCTCCCGCCGTCCGTGCAACAGCCGGCAGCAGAGAAAACGATACAGCATCAATTCCAACAGACCCGGGTTGGCTCTCCAGAAATCACATCGACCTTAATCAATGCCGCATGGGCTTTGGTCGCCAGCCGCCAGACAGACTCACATGATGTTGTATTTGGTGTTGCCATCTTCGGGAGTAGTGCGCTTGGTGACCGGGACAAAGTTGCGATTGCGACGGCTCCGGTGCGAGTGACGTTGATGGGCGACCAGAAAATTTCCGAATATCTAGAGGGGATACAACAGCAAACGACTGAAACGGTTCAATCCGGGCAGTCCAGGCTTCCAGATCATGCCACCAAGAGCGGCCCTGAGGATCGACATGAGATATTCCAGACGCTGCTCGTGATCCAACCGCAAAGGAACGGCTCGGACCTGAATTGGACATGGCAGGGTAGGGGCCGCCAGCAGTTGGTCAATACCTACGCCCTTGTGCTTGAGACATGGCCAAGTGAGGACAAGATCACGACCATTGCAAATTTCGACCCGAGGGTGATTGAGCCATGGGTGGTACGGAAAATGCTGCAACGACTCGAGTTTGTGATGCGTCAGCTTAGCAATGCCAACCCAAACCAGACGTTGAAGGAGGTGAAGACGGTCACGCCACAGGAGGTTGGAGAAATATGGGAATGGAACGGTACCACACCGGCACCAGTTGAGCGATGCATCCATGAGATATTCGAAAAGCGGGCTGAGGCCCAGCCCAACGCCCCGGCTATATGCGCCTGGGATGGCGAGCTGTCGTACGGCGAGCTGGACCGGCTTGCTAGCAGATTGGCGGGCCATCTTATCGACGTCGGTATCGGACCAGAAGTGCTGGTGCCACTGTGCTTCGAGAAGTCGATGTGGACAACAGTTGCGATGCTCGGGGTTCTTAAGGCAGGAGGAGCGTTTGTAATGCTGGACCCGAGCCTTCCTGAGCAACGCCTCCACGACATGGTCCGACAACTCAAAGCGAGCCTGATCCTGACGTCTGTCTCCAATCGAGCCCTGAGCGCACGATTAGTGCAAAATGCCGTCGTTGTCGACTTGGACTATTTCGCTGGCCTAGGCGACCAAGCAGGTCGCCACCTACCTTGCCACAAGCCCTCGTCTCTTATGTATGTTTGCTTCACTTCGGGCAGTACGGGGGTACCAAAGGGAGTAATGGTGACGCACCGAAACGTCGCCTCAGCTCTCCATCACCAGGTGAACCATCTCCGGCTTACGACAGAATCGAGAGTCTTCGACTTGGCATCGTATGGCTTCTCTGCCGCGATGTGCAATGTCTTTCATGCTCTCTTTTCAGGCGGTTGTTTATGCGTGCCAAGTGATCAAGATCGGAAACACAGGCTGCCAGAGAGCATAACGTCTTTACGTGCCAATGTTATTGAGCTTACCCCTTCTGTTGCCCGGCTTCTCAGCCCCGAAGAAACTCCAACGCTACAGCTGATTCTCTTGTCCGGCGAAGCGTCGCGTGTGAGGGATGTTGAGCGGTGGTGGGGCAAAGTGCGCCTTGCCAACACGTACGGAAACACCGAGTGCCCTTTCAACAGCAACATCAATTATAACCCATCCAGTCCAGGAGAGGCCACTCATATAGGAG
Organism: Tolypocladium guangdongense; assembly: GCA_022114105.1. Classification (NCBI taxonomy): domain Eukaryota; kingdom Fungi; phylum Ascomycota; class Sordariomycetes; order Hypocreales; family Ophiocordycipitaceae; genus Tolypocladium; species Tolypocladium guangdongense. The sequence continues at coordinate 1,067,869 of NRQP01000001.1, read as the reverse complement.
ATGCCGTGGGATTGCTTGCCTGGGTTGTGGACTCCAATAACCACGACGATCTCCTACCACTCGGATGCGTCGGCGAGCTATTACTTGAGGGGCCAATTGTTGGTCGCGGCTACCTCAACGATCCGGAAAAGACTGCAACGGCATTTATCGAAGACCCGACATGGTTGCTTCAGGGCGCTCCGGGCCGACCAGGGCGGCACGGCCGACTCTATAAAACAGGCGACTTAGTCCGGTATAGCAAAGACGGAAGCTTAGTCTTTATCGGACGCAAGGACACGCAGGTCAAGGTCCGCGGGCAGCGGGTCGAGCTTGGAGAAGTCGAACACTGGGTTCAGAAATGCATACCGGGGGCAATTCACACCGCGGCCGAAGTCATTGTGCCACAAGGTGAGGACTCAAATCCAATGTTGGCGGCATTCGTCCAGATGAGACGTGATGAGTCGGAGACGAACGGCCATATCGAGGGTATGGACGAACCGGGCCTTCCCGGCATCAGCATACTTCCGATTGCTGCTTCTGTCGAAAGCCATATTGCTGAGCACCTGCCGAGTTACATGGTGCCGGCCATATTTTTCTCTATGGAGCTACCGACGACGGCAACGGGAAAGTTGAATCGGAAACGGCTCCGCGAAATTGGCGCATCGTTCTCCGTCGAGAAATTGGCCGAGATGCGGACCGGACGAGGGCCGAAGAGGCAGCCTACTTCAGAGGTCGAGCAATGCATGCAAAAGATCTGGTCCCAAGTGCTCAACATTGTGGCAGCGAAGATTGGGCTGGACGACAGTTTCTTCCATCTCGGAGGTGACTCTATTGCTGCAATGAAGGTCGTCGCTGAGGCGCGCAAGATCGGCATCAAGCTGGCCGTTGCAGACATCTTCCGCCATCCAGCTCTGCATGATCTCGCCAGCCAGAGCGTTCATACGGTTGACGACATTCCAGAGGAAGTTGCGCCCTTTTCCCTTCTGGGTGATGGGGTTGATATCACGTCGGTCCTCCAAGACATCTCAAGCCATTGCCACCTGGAACCGGCCGCCATTAGCGACGCATACCCATGCACGCCCCTCCAGGAAGGCCTTATGTCCTTGACGTTGAAGCGATCAGGAGAATACGTCATGCAGGGTATGCTTGAACTGTCTCCGAACGTCGACGTTAAGGGCCTGTGCATGGCATGGGAACAGGTGGCTCGCGCCATGCCCATCTTGCGCACCAGGCTTGTCCAGCATAGTTATCTCGGCCTTGTTCAGGTAGTACTCGAGGAACCAATCAATTGGATCGATGCAACCGGCCTGGACAAGTATCTCAAAGCCGACGGGGAGCAGCCAATGGACCTGGGCCAGCCCCTCGCACGCTACGCGCTTGTCAAGGACGACGCAGGAACACAGAAGTGGTTTGTGTGGACGGTACATCACGCACTCTACGATGGTTGGTCGATGCCTCTGATTATGGACGCGGTAAATCGGGCATATCTCGGTGACCCGATTGGAAACGAGCCTCGTTTCCAAGCGTTCATCAAATACATCAAAGACCAAGACGGTGACAAGATGCGGGATTACTGGCTGAACTCCCTAGCCAACTGCGAGTGTGTGCCGTTTCCGACCGTGTCGCCATCTATCGACCAGCCAGTGGCCGACAAAATGGTAGTGTACCAGTTCCCGCGGCCCCGACCAGGCTTGAACAACATCACAACATCGACTCTAATCCGTGCTGCATGGGCCTTGCTCGCCAGCCGGATGACCAACTCGGACGACGTTGTGTTTGGCGCCACGGTGTCCGGAAGAAACGCACCGGTTGCTGGCATTGACGAGATGACGGCCCCGACATTCGCAACGGTTCCGGTGCGCGTGAAGCTGGCCGGTGATCAGAAGATTTCGGAATATCTTGACGCGGTCCAGCGGCAGTCAACTGATATGATCCCGTTTGAGCAGGCAGGATTGCATCGAATTGCTCAGATGTCTCCTGACTGTCAGAAAGCAGGCATGTTCCAGACACTTCTCATCATGCAGCCGCCGGACACCAGTACTGCCCAGGAGGTGTTTGAGAAATGGCAGGTCACCAACCAACAACAGTGGTTCAACACATATGCTCTTATGGTTGAGGTACACCTCGAAGTGGAAGGAATTCTGGTGAGGGCCAGTTTTGACTCAAGGGTCCTCGACTCCTGGGTGGTGCACAAGTTGCTGAAGAGGCTCGAATTCGTGACGCAGCAGCTCGACAATGCCGAAACTGAGAGCATATTGGCCGACATCGAGGTGATGACACCACATGATCTAGAAGAGATTTGGGAATGGAACGGCATGCTTCCAACACCAGTGGAGCGTTGCGTCCATGATATGATCCGGGAACTCGCACTAGCCCAACCCACCGCGCCCGCCGTCTGCTCCTGGGACGGCGAGCTGACCTACGGCGAACTAGAGCAGCTCTCCGCACGAGTGGCTGGCCAACTTATCGACCTTGGCGTCAAGCCAGACACGCTAGTGCCGCTATGTTTCGAGAAGTCGATGTGGACGCCCGTTGCAATGCTCGGCGTGCTCAAGGCTAGTGGATGCTTCGTGTTGCTCGATCCCTCTCTCCCAGAGCAGCGCCTCCAGGCCATCGCCCAACAATCGAACGCAAACTTCATCTTGTCTTCTCCGTCCAACCGGCGTCTAAGCTCGCGGCTGTCGAAAACGGTCATTGAAGTCGGCCCAGAGTCGATCAGCCTCTTCGAGTCCGCTACAAATCCAACTCCGCAGGTTCAACTCTCTTCGACGGCGGCAATGTTTGTAGTTTTCACGTCGGGAAGCACGGGCACGCCCAAAGGAGCTGTGCTATCACACAGAAACTTTTGTTCCGGTCTAGAGTATCAGTCACAGCCTCTCGGCTTTACCAAAGATTCCAGGGTATTCGATTTCGCATCGTACGCTTTTGACGTCTCGGTTCACAACGTTTTTACCGCGCTTGCTTTGGGAGGATGCTTATGCATTCCATCCGAGAAAGATCGCCGGGACAACATCAGCAAGGTCATGGCGGAGATGGGAGTCACGATTGCCAATGTCACACCCTCGGTGGCACGTCTCATAGATCCAAGCACAGTACCTGGACTTGAGACTCTGATCCTAGGCGGAGAAGCGGTCTCTATTGACGACGTGACACGGTGGTGGGGTAAGACCCGTGTTGTCAACGCTTACGGACCTGCCGAATGCAGCGTTAGCACGATCAATTGGAGACAGTCAAGCCCTGAAGAAATCACCAGCATCGGAAAAGGAGAAGGAATGGTGACATGGGTTGTCGATCCAGACAACCATGATTACCTGCTACCACCGGGGTGTATCGGCGAACTCCTTCTTGAAGGGCCCCCCGTCGGTTGCGGCTATCTCAACGATCCTGAAAAAACGGCAGCGGTATTTATTGAAGACCCGATATGGCTACTCCAAGGCGCTCCTGATCGACCTGGACGGCACAGTCGACTCTATAAGACGGGCGATTTAGTCCGGTATACCGAGGATGGAAACCTGACGTTCTTAGGCCGGAAGGATATGCAAGTCAAGATCCGCGGCCAGAGAGTCGAGCTAGGAGAAGTCGAACATTGGGTCCAGAATTGCATGCCCGAAGCAAACCAGGTTGTAGCTGAAGTAATTGCGCTGCAAGGGGGAAATTCTAGCCCGGTGCTAGCAGCATTCCTTCAGATCAATTACGAAGCCACGACGGATGACGAGCCAGACGCTACTGCTGCAAAGATACTCCCTATCCCTGCGGAAGTACAGTATAATCTGGCCGAACAACTACCCACCTATATGGTGCCGGCAGTGTTCTTATCCATGCGACAGCTACCGGTGACCGCCACGGGAAAGATGAATCGGAAACGACTCCGTGAGATCGGCGCGTCTATTCCTGTCGAGCAGCTCGGGGCTGGGCGAGGGCCGAAGCGGCAGCCCAAAACGAAGCTAGAGCAGCAGATGCAGAGGATCTGGGCCCAGGTTCTTAACATCGAGGCTGTCACTATCGGGCTAGACGACAGTTTTCTGCACCTAGGAGGAGACTCAATCGCGATGATGAAGGCAGTGGTCGTGGCTCGCAACGCTGGCATCGAACTGACGGTGGTAGACATGCTCCAGCATCCTAGGCTAGACCATATGGCCCGCCAGGCGGCTCTCCGTTCGAACGAGCTCGTCTCTCAATGATGCCCTACTTTGGCGTCGTGTTCATCGTTGCGATGGCACTCTACGACCCCAGCTACGAGTTCCAAGGACTTGCGCGGACCATTTGCGGCCAGCCTGGTCGCATCACTGGGGCTGCAGTTCATCATCGCACTCACGGCCACTGCAATCTCTAACATCGACTCTGCCATGTTGATAGACAACTTTCCGGACGGCCCGGCCGGCGTTATTGCTACGAAAACTTCTGTCGGTGCCTCCTTGGCGCGGCGGGAGTCTGGCCGGTGTAATTCCCCCCCCCCCCCCCGATTAACGCGGTCAAGATTAGAAGCGGATTTTTCACCTTGACGGGATTCGTGTTGGCCAAACGGACTGGACAAAAGTGGAATGCACTCCAACAGATGTAGCTGGTGGTGGCGTATATGGATTTCTGAATGTGACAACGGGCATCGCTGTCTTCTTCTCGCCGCTCGTGTTTTGACGGGGAAGACGAACACACCCCACGACAAGGGCAGTATCAGGGGCGCTGGCGCGTATGTATGTATATAAGGGATGCCTCTCTACCACTGACAAGTAAAGAGGGCACGCTCCCACGGAATCGACAGCCTACGGGCGCCTTGTGTCCCCAGTTGCGTCAGAAATGGCGAGTGATATGTGAGTGAGACCACTTGGTCAACCCCTGCGAGTGAACATGAAGTGAGTGAACCACATCCGACACGGGGCCATGGACTACTGCAAAAGTTGCCTGGCCTTGTGTTCAGATGGTCTAAGTAAGTGAAATCCCCATTACGAGTGAATGGTTGACACCCGAGAGACTTGCGAGTGTTTGGCGTGTCGCGCAACCGCGCAGTTGTTGTCCTTCGGACCGCACGTTCTGCTCCATCAAATTACCCTGAATGTTCATGGGGAGTTTTCTTGCGCATTTTATTTCGTGTCCTTGCCTGATGTTGTCGGATTAACCACTGCACCAAAAGACAAAATTGTGCGCACACTGTATTAGTGTACTCAGTGGTATCCTTCACTATATAGCCATTCTGACAGATGTAGTCTCAAAATGCGTTGTGGATGTGATAACAAGGAATGCCTCGCCTTCCAAGTTTTTGGGACATCTGACTCGACAGTGCACCTCGCTACATTTCGTTTTCACGTTATCTCTTTTCCTCGGGGCTGGCCCAAGTTGTATGCTACACGTAATAAAAGCTTTCCAGAAACTAGCAATACGTATCCCAACAATTATGGCCGACAATCAATTCATTCGGCGAAGTCTTCTAGTGGTGCTGCTGATATAATGATAACTAATCTAACATTTAGCAAACATTGCTTCTTGAACGAAATTCTCGAAAAAATGTTTCCAGCATCAAAAGCCATATGAACACTAGGACACTCCGTTTGGAGCCTAGAAGGGTAATTCTCATCGCAAATTACCTCCCTCTACATTTCTCATAGAATGCCCCGAGCGAACTATACATTCGACTCGAGTAAGTGTTTGGCCGACCTTTACCTAGACACAATTCTGATACTCCATGAGGAAACCTTGTTCTCATCGACCTAAATCACTCAGGCGCTTGGGTAAATGGAATCCTGTTATCGTCAGGCGCGAGATGGCGGGGCGACCCATCATCTATTGCAAAGCCTACGACTGTGAAGAGATACGCACTTTGTTCAAAGTGTTGGTCTAGTAACGACTCAGCCCGTCTGGAGAGGCGCTCAAAAGACGTCCGCTCTTCGTCGCCATCATTGTCCCCAGCCTCAATTACATCTTTATCTATGGCTGCTCCAAGAGGCTAGTCAGAACAGGTTCGGGCCCCGGGGAATCATTTATGCGAGAAAACATTGACCTAGCGCGCCCACCACGCGATTCTGACTCCCTCGACAAACTAAAGTCATGGCCGATAACGTGACGCCCCAGTACTGCATCACGCAAGCCCGTTGCAGACTATGCCAGTTCGAATTGGCCGATGACGAGCTGGTTGTCGCAGGTACGTCGTCGGTTCATTTATGCATGACTTCGGCTGATGCCAAGGTCTCTCTACCTAGCGGTCGGCGATGGTGGCGTTTCATGCGAGTTCCCGTTTCGACGACACACGACCTACCACGATGAAGAGCTGGACATCAAGTTACACATGTGCCTTAGAGGCAGGTGCGCGTCCCGTACCAAGCCAACAGTGTGCTTCCACGGCCGCTGCCATGAATTCCGCTTCTACTCGGTGACGCCAGCGTTCCTGGCTGCTACCCACTACTCATTTGCCCCATCGGCCGGCGAGCAGCAACGACGGGCCGACTATATCCAACAGGCCCTGGCCCGCAACTTGCAATGGGCGGCCATCTGGCCCCGGGAGCTTCCCAACGAGCTGTGGCTGATGGTTGCCGGGCTTCTTGTACAAGATTGTGCCGCTCTCACAGCGCAGGAGCAGGTGCACGGGTGCGATACTATTGGCGATTCCGTTCTTGACCTAACACAGCCTGTTTACGCGTTGTACGTCAAGATGGACGGTCGAAATTACGTCCAGAGTTTGCGAAACACGGCCGAAGCCAACGCCGGCAAGAGAAGCTATCTCGTGCTGCCTGCTCAAACCAAGTGGGAGGAGGAAGGGGAGGAGGATAGCAAACATGTGTTCGTGGCGGAAGACCATCTCGGCATTCGCCAAGTTGTCTTCGTCTCGCATAGCCGCTGTGAAGAATGGTGTCGTAGCCACCCGAGTGTGCCGGGTGCGTGGTGGAAACACATTTCTGGGAAAGCTATTCCATCGGCCGTTGTCATCAGAAGCGATGTACGTGAGCTACCGCGTTACGCCATCCCCAAGCTAACGTGATGGCAGGGTCTTAAGATGCGAGACGTCCAGAGCACGCAGAAGGAGCCCCTCGCCCCTTTATCTCGCATTGGCTGGCAAGTCCCATTGCCGTCTCCTCCCGCTGTGGTCGACCTCTTGACGCTGCAGAGACCACGAGAGTACCCAAACGGGCTTCGGATGTGCTTCTTCGACTGCAACGCCCCCGGAATCATCGGGTACTCTGTAGCGACCGATGGGGCGAGGGTCCTGGCGATCCGTTCACATGTGCAAGGCGAAAGAGCAGATGCCAGCCTGTACGAGGACGTTGGTTCTGCGATTTGTTTCTGGATGCACATGCCCATCAACCAAGGCGAGTACCTTACTGATATCTGCAGGCGAGCTGGGTGTTTAATTGCTCGGACCGAGGTTGTCGGAATAACGGTAGGTGACATCCCCTTCCTCCTATTTCGGCTGAGACTCATGGTTCTATATTTTTATATTAGTTGTCTACGAACCAAGGACGAACCGTCGTATTCGGACTCTATGGACACGAGAACGTCGATTTTCGGCGCGTTGCTACGCTACCGCGTGGCCCATGTCGCGTGTATTTTAATGAGTTGGACTCGTTCGCCGACAGACGCAGCGTTGAGTTGGTCGCTTTGGAGCAGGGCGGCCCTCATCCCACCACCACTAGCCCAAATGTGCTCCCCAGCCTGCCCGTGTCCCTCTCGGACTGTCCGTACACGCAAAGCAACGAAGTGTGGCTACACTCGTCGTGCTCGATGCAGCGCGTGACCGAGGTCCACCCTTGCATCAAAAGGACAGCTCCGCATCGGCCGGTAATGGGCATGCTTCTCTATTATGCCGACGGCCACCGCGAGTGCGTGGGCCAGTTCCGCCTGGATTGGGTCGCTCAGCCCATCATAGTCGGCGACACAGACACCCTATACTTTTGCGGAAAAAGGACCAAGGAATCCTGGGGGTATGTGGCGACGGTGACCAGTCAGGCACCGAGGAATCGAGCAGAAGGTCGCTGGCTTGACGTCACCCACACCCAGGCTGGCACGTTGGAATGGTGGTTCTCGTCTCGGCATAGTGTTTTGTATCACGGCAGCGACCGACTGAATTGATGTCGATGGCGCCTTTGGCGGAATGGAAATCGTCTTGTCTGCCAACGAGAGATACTCTTCATTCAAACCTATATCACAAGCGACGGGCCCTGCACCAAGAGACGCTGGCAGCTAGCCAATGCTCTTGCGGCTGAAGTACGTCGCCTTCTTGCCACGGAAGAACCAGACGTTCTCTCCCTGATACTTGCCCGCCTCCCAATCCTCCTTTCTGGTAGACCTCCTCTCCCCCCTGGCATCGCGGAACACGTACTCGTCGTGCGAGAAGGTGTGTGGGGTTTTCTCAACCCTGACCTCGATGCACTGATCCCTGCTCCCACTGCCGCCGCCGCCGGATGGACCCGCGTCCACCATATCGTCGTAGACTGCCACGCTACCCTCCGGGACGCCCTGTCCGGTATCATCCTTGGCCAACAGGTCCAAGGACTGGCTGGGGACGACGGGGGCTGCGCGAAGTGGGAACCCATTTTTAATGCGCTCGATAGCATCAGGGAATACACTGGAAGCAGGCGAGCCGGCGTCGATGTATTGCCTCCTGTCGGCGTAAGCGGCTGTCCCATGTATAGGCTCCAGCTTGAGGACGCGCGCATCTACAAACCACATGCGAAACGAGACGCCGACCGTTGTCATGGCCCAAATCCACATCAGGTTGTCTTTTTGGATACAACGCCTGGCTGCGTCGAGCGCCTGTTCCTCGACTTCCTGCACACTGCCGCTCTGGCGCTTGCATTCGACCCAGAGCAAAGCAGATATGGTGTGGTTATTCGCGTCGTAACGTTTCACCACCATATCCACCCGTCGAAGGGACCCATCAGGCGAGGACTCAGCGGTGACCGAGTAGATGTCCGATTCGTTAAAGGCTCGTTGCAGGACAGCCTGCCAAAAGGCCGACGACTTGTACTCGATGTCCTCAATCGCCTCCTCGTAGTGCTTGCGGAGCAAGCCCGTTCGGATAATGCTCATGGTTGGTAAATATCTGGAGAATGTGCTTGGCCGACGGGAAGGGCACCTGGAAGGGCACCTAAAGGGAGGGGTCAGCTGTGACGGTCGTCGCCAGGTGCGCAAACGGAGTGGCTACATGCCCGCAGCAGGTATTCGACTAAAATTTGGACAGAGATGGCTCGCAAAAGGATGGTTGCAACAATTGGAGGATGTCTAGAGCGGTGACCTTCAGGCATGGCAAGGAGCTGCCTGAGCGGTATTTATAATCCGATTTCGACTGCCTCGTGAGCCATAGCTCTCGCCAAGGACTGCCGTTGGTGATTAGCCTGGTGGTGTTGGTTTCGGAAGGTACTCACGGCGGCAAAGGTCAAGATATTTTGGCCGCATGTCTCTACTTGGCCGTCCACTGATTGGAGGAGGGATATCGATACTCCTGATTCCTGAAACCCGGCGCTTGCGTTGGCGTCTAAAATGTCTTGGCTGTGGACGCGTTTTGGAGTTATTATAGGTAGGCGTTGAACCCGCTGCCCTCAGGATGCAGATGATAAGCCAGTGATCGCATCTCAGTAGCCGCCGTCCCTGAATCACCTCTCCGCAATGTCTCGCAGCTCCACTCCGATTTTCCTGCGCTTCAGCGGTAACCGGATGACGGAAGTGGCGGACGTCGATAGAGGGCAACGATCCTTGTGATTCGGGTTGGTTTTGAGAACCCGAAAGGAGCAAGGCCAAAGGGCCACATTTTTGTGGGCGCTGGGGCATGCGAGAAAGTACAATATCTGCAGGGAGGCGGAGACTTGCTTGGTTGATGTTCTACTCTGACTGGTGGCAGATGCTTTACCAGATGATCTCAGATTCGTCGATATCGAGGTGAGTTTGGCAATAGGACCCGGGTGTTCACAGAACCGCAGGACGGCCCAGTCGGAGCAAGGAGCGCATCCGTAGCACCGCTGATTCTCGCCTGGATTCGGAAAAACGACGTCTTGTTATCGGGCATGTAGCAGTCGTTGTGAATATCAGCCTCTAGCATGGATGGATGGCAGGGCGTCGAAATACGCCTGAGAACCACGAGTTCCGATCAGGGTGATGGGGCCGCATTTCATATACATCTCACGGCTGCCGACTTTATATGAACCAAGTCCTGGCAGCGGTACCCTTTCCGGCGGGGATACTGGGAGGAATGGCTAACTCATATGCGAAAGGGATGGCCGCATTGGCGTCTTCGCCCATCGTACCAGTCTGATGTTGAGCAGAGCACCCACCCTCATGCCTAGAGGGCGGCCAGAGCCTGGACGCCAGACACAAAGACCTATGTATTCGAGCCATGAGATTCTAATATGCTTCCAGTACAGTCTGACACATAAAATATACGACTAATATGTACTGGTTACAGGTCAATTCTTGAGACCCCGGTCCGTCATAGGGATTCCGGCAGCACCACTCTCCTCCGTGGGAACACCACGATAAATAACACTGGCAAAATGCAGATCATCTCGGAGAATTCGGCATTAGTAAAGTTTACAATTGCCATAAGGAATTCGGCTCGCCAAACACGGAAGGGCATCCAGACCACCTGCCGTCTAGAATGGCTTGAGGCACTGTGGTCTGCTGGCGGATGTTCGCATGCTGGAATGGATATAACTACCTCGGAATACCTGCAGAAGCCTTAGTTAAATGCCTTCTCCAAGTACAGTATAATGCCGCCCTCGGGATTACAAGTTAGTATTCTCCTCCTACCGTTTGGTACTCCGTTCATCGAGGTCTTGTTCCGCCTCGCTACGGACTAGGTGGACAATTATTGCTGGACGCCACTGGGAATAGACAAGGACAGGCAACAGTGGCGATAGCTGCAGTTGGTGTTATGACTAACAAGCAAATTTCGTGAGGCTTGGCTCATTTCTGTAACTTGGCGCTGCTATTGTCGCAGCGACCAACAGTCGAAATCTCGGCGTGGGTACTCACACGAGATCCTTTGCCCCCTTTAACAATATTGATCCCGTCCTTCGACCTCTATTGAGTCTCTCCGACTGCAAACTCTTTGCAAAGCTACAAAATTCACACAATGTTGCTCCTGGCTCTACTTCTCGCTGTAGTTGCTGTGTTGTTTGCCGGCACTTCAACAACTTCGCTTCCCGAGCTCGTCGCCCAGATGCCCGACTGCGGCTGGAAGTGTTGGCCCGAGGGCGCGCGCAAGATCAACTGCACGGCGACGGACCTGGGCTGCGTCTGCACGGCGGATCACGTCGTGTCCATGGCGTTGGAAATGGACTCCTGTCTCAAACGCAATTGCAAAAACGGCGGCCTCGGTGAGCGGCCCTAACAACACAATGCACGTACCGCAGTACTGATGCGGAGTAGGCGTCGGTCGGGTGATGGGCCAAATGTATATGCGCCTGGGCGACGACCTGCCCAAGAACGAGACCGAGGCGGCGTCGAGGGCGGTTGCGGCCAAGCTGGTGGCGGCGACGGCGACGTCTGGACCGGGGGCTTCGCACACGGCTGGACCAGACTCGTCTGGTGCTGCGCTGGCGGCTAGCATTAGGCTTGTGGGAGTTGTGGTGGCGTTGCCGATGTTGATGGCATGAGTTGGGACGAGATATGGCGTTTGGGGCCCTGGCATAGATGCGAGTTGACACTGCTGAGCTGGTTGCATGTGGGGTATCAATTTATGGTGTTGTAAATGCCAACCTCTCCTGCAAATACCGTGTATCATACAACAAGCAGAACGTGCGTGTGAAAGAACTCGGGTAGGAGTGTGTTCTCGGCTTCACCCAGCGGTATAATACTTGGCATCGATCTCAGCATCCACCGCCGCCGCCGCCGCCGCCGCCACCACCACCTAAAAACGAATTCCCCCCAGCTCCCCGCTGTTTACGCCTCTGGTACTCAAACTTGGCCAGAGCCGTGGCGACGATGGCATCGAGCACGGCGGGCGGGTGTGTGCCCAGCACCTTCAGCGTCCCCAAGCGGTCGAACGACCAGGAAGCCTTCTCGAACTTCGCGATGGTGAGGCCGCCCTTAGCGTCGTCGGCCAGCCGCAGGTCGCTCGATAGGATGCCGTCGCGGCGCCAGCTCCAGCTCAGGCCCGTGGCGCGCAGCTCGTGGGTGTTGGAGCCGAAGTGCAGGCGGTGCATGTCGAGCCGCTGGCCGCCGCCCCTGCCGCCGAACATGTTGATGTCGATGTCCGAGGACATGCTGTGGAAAGTGACCCGCGCGAGGGCGTGCTCAGTCACTGTGGACGTCTGTGGCAGCGAGGAGACGCGGAAGATGGAGAGCTGGGGCTTGGAGGACTGCCTTTTGGCGGAGTAGAGGACGGTGGTCTTGCTGCCGTTGGCGACCTTGATGCGGCCGGAGTGGGTGTAGACGTGGAACTCGTGGACGGAAGAGTCCACCTTGACGGGTGGGCGCGGCGTGAGCGTTGAGGATGTCGATGCTGTGGACATGGTGATGTAAGTCGAGCACGCGAGCAGTTGTCTGGCATGGGCAGCTGTGCAAGTGCGAGGGGACAGCAAACATTGTCAGTTACACAGCACCTGCTTATATGTCTGTCCAGGCTGGCCATGATCAAGCTGCCAACGAGCCAACATGTCGTCATCTGTCAGCGAAGGATTTCGTGGCGCGGCCAGGCAGACGTTGGTAAAGAATGCCTAGGCTGACGCGGGGGCTCCATGTAGCCAGATTTAGATCATGCACTCGTACTTCGCGCCAGGACTAGCCTTTTGACGTTAACATCGGGCGCTTCTGCCCCCATCGATCGTCGCTCGCTCGGCAGAGTGCTTCCGTGCGGAAACAAAACAGTCCGGGGTCAATCTGAGCTGGCCAATCGGCAGTGGCTTGAAAATGAAGGCTTGCCTTCCCGTGCGGATGGCATGATTGTTAATTCTCCTTCAGCGAAGGCTCCGGGAGTTGGCAAGGCAGAGCCGTCGTGGCTTGACTCTGGCTTTTGAGCGTTGTTCGTCTCAGTGTTCGCTCTCCAGGGGATCTTGATTGCCACAAGCTCACTTACACGTTCAAACTTATCCGCTAGCAGCCGTGGGGCGCAGGGCGTAGGGCTAAGGCCCGTAAACTTTCCATCCACTGAAAGGTACCTAGGTAGGTACGCACCTACCTTATCCTCTCCCGCCTCCAAAGTGCCTGCTCCATGGCCCGGTAAGGCTCGCGGCACCGTCAGCGCAGGTGGCGCTGCGACCGCGATACTGGGCGAGACGGCGAGTGTCGTGGCATGGAGAGAGGCACCCAGCAAGGCACACAGAATCTCCCGTTCATCGGCTGCTGTAATAGGCTGCAGCGATGGTGATTGACTTGACGGGGAGATAAGAAGCATCGTTTCCGGTTCATCTCTGGCGCGTTGGTTCTCTCTGGACATTGATATGCAGCCTTCATGTTCAGGAACCCGAATGCTGGTCCATTCTTTCTGCAGTCAAGTTTTCGAGCCCTTGTCAGCGTCACCGCAAGTTGAAACAAACTTACCATCACTAATCCTACTTCTCGCCTACATGAACGAATTCCACAACGATGGATCTCTCAGCCAACACGCCTCGTTTCGCTGCACGGACCCCCCAAAGCAGCGCTCCCGCCCCGCAAAGCATCATCTGGCCCCTGATACCTCTGCTGCCTCGTCCTGCTGCCGCCCTGCAGATGCAGCTTCCGGTCAGCGGCGGCCCGCACAACACGCGTCCGACGTGGCATCGGGGGCAAACGTGACCATCGTCGGCCTGGACGGCGGAGCTTGCGTGGCATCCCGCGGTTCCAAGGCGTCGCATGCGCCTGGATGCGCTGACGACCCAATCACACCTCATGCACCCGCCAGAGCGTCACGAGCAGGGTTCTCTGGGGTTCATGCTGGCCAAGCCTGCCAATGCTCCACGGCATAGGAGCGCGCCTCTGCCTGTTGACCTGCAAAGTCATGTACTGCATTTCGTCATATCGCAGCTCCAGAGGCGCGCGGACAGAGGCCGATTTAGGCTGAGGTCCTAGTCTCTGGCCGCCAAAGCACCAAGCTGGCTCACCACCTGTCGTTATTTCAACTTCTGCTATCCGCCCACGGCGCTGCTCTGTCCCCCGCTCTGACTGAGCCTCTTCGAGCCCTCGTCCTCCTCATTCGAGGAGCCTCGAGTTGAGTCGAAACATGGCGGCGCAGAAACAGGAGCCGCTCGACGCGGAGCGGCAGTTTGCAGACATCCTTGCCACTTCAGCCAGTCTCTACAAGGGCAAGTCGGGCAAGACTCTCGGCGACTTCATGGCCCCGTCCATGAAGTCGGTCGATGACCTCAAGCAGCAGCTGGGCCGCCAAAACGATAGCTTCGCCGCGTTCCGAGCCAAGCGCCAAAACATCTTCGACGCCGTCGGTGCGGCACTGAAACCCATCGAACTCGTCGGAGGCGTTGTTTGCGGCGCGGCTTCGGACGCGTTTGCGCCGGCACAGAACATTTACGCTGCCGTCTTGTTTCTGGTGAATGCCGCGCGTAACGTCTCATCGGCGTACGACACCATCGTCGAGCTTTTTGAGCAGCTCAAGGTCAGTGATGGCAAGATGTTTACTCTGTTCTCGAATCGCCGCTAACTGCGTGTCCAGGACTTTACATCTCGGCTAGATGTCTACGTCCAGCACCAGATATCGCCGTCATTGCGCGACAAGTTGGTGTCAATTCTCGCAGCGCTGTTTGAGGTCCTTGTCCTAGCGTCCAACGAGATCCGCCGCGGCCGCATCAAGGCATACTTTAAACACCTCATTGGTTCTCAGAGCCCGGTGCGACCGGCGCTCGAGAACCTCAGGGTTCTGACCTCGAGCGAAGAGCTACAGGTCATGGCAGATACGTACGGCGGCGTTTCCCGGCTCAACACCAAAACGGATCGCATCGAGACTACCGTTACTCAGGTCAACCACAGCGTTCAGAGTCTGCGCTCTGAACATCGGGAGCGCTCCGATCTTGCCAAGTTAGACAAACTTCGAGATATTCTGGTCCCCTCGCCCTTCCCAGACGACTTCTACAATGCCTTTAAAAAGTCCATGGTGCCGGGGACCGGCGACTGGATACTCGAGGACGATGGGCTCAATGCCTGGCTACGAGGGGAGAAGCCGTACTTGTGGATATCTGGCAACGCAGGTCAGTCCTCAGCATTTGGAAGCACAAGCCAGACGGCTAACTTTTGGCAAAGGCACCGGGAAATCGTACTTGACGGCACGCATCATAACCTGGAGAAGGGAAAGCATGGACCGGCATACGAGCGTGGCCTACTTTTACTTCCGGGCAAACAACCCCGAGACCAGATCTGTGCTGCAAGCTCTGCGCGACGTCGCTTACCAGCTGAGCGAGAGCGATGCATTTTACGCCAAGGACCTCATGCAGAGGCTACACAACCGGAACGACATCAAGACAGTCGCCAGCGCCTTCAGGCAACTCTTCTCCGCTTCCATCAGAGCAGATCAAGTCACCAGGGCCAAGTACATATTCCTGGACGGCATCGACGAGGCCGACAAGGAGGAGGTGAAAGAGCTCCTCTCCGTCCTTGCACCGAATGACAACTCGAAGCAACCCACATGCGCGCCACATTTCCAATTTGCTCTCATTGGGAGATCCTACGTGTCTGACGATGTCACCCTGGCGCTTGACCTGCCTGCTCTCGGTCAAGCCTTGAGCACGATCCAGGTTACGCCAGACCGCAATGCAAAGGATGTCAACGCTTTCATCTACGACAGCGTCCTTCACTCGCGGGTCCTGAGCCGTACAACCGTCGACTTCAAGACTAAAGTCATTGGGGCCCTGGAGAAGCAAGCGGATGGGTTATTCATCGTCGCAAAGTTCATGCTCGACGACGTCAATCGCAAGCGTCACCAGAGCTCGATCCTTGACAGCCTCGAGTCGTACCCCAAGGAGATTGACGGTGTGCTGCAGAAAACGCTGGAAAATCTCTCCAAAACAATACATGAGGATGACGCCAGGGACCTCAACGAGATGCTTCGATGGGTTACCTGTGCAGAAGAGGTTCTGACACTGGAACAGCTGGAAGCAGCGCTCATCATGAAGTTTAAAGATCCGCCCCTGGTGCCTCTCGAAGAATCGATCCGCGGCCAGTACGCTTGCTTTTTTGGGCTCGAGCGTGAAGACGGCCTCACCACGGATGACCTAATCAAGGACATGGAAAGAGCGCGACGGGACTTGAATCGAGACCTCAGTCCGGCGAGGCGGATGAGCACGGGCAGGAGTCTGAGCGTTGGGGAGGCATCCAGTACTAGACGTCGTCTGAGTGCTGTTGGTCGAGGCAGCCTGAGCCGACATTCGAGCCCAGGCACAGGACAGCTCAGCCCAACGCGACAACTGAGCCCAGGTCACGGCTCCGACGCCATCATCGATACAGAAAACGACACGGCGTTTCGATCCAACAAATCAACAACTCGTATCACCTTTTTCCACACGTCCGTCAGAGAGTTCTTCCGGAATGGGCATGCCGTCAAAGTCGCTGCCTCTGACTCGGATGGCTGGACGGTCGGCTTTGACATTCACGAAGCACGCATCCACATTCTGAGGACGTGTCTCAAGGTATTCATTGGCGCAGAGTGGTTTCAAGGGCTGGACCTCGGCCATGGAAAGGAGGCGATGAAGCAGTACGCTGCGTGGTACTGGCAAGAGCATGTCGCAGCCATCGATCCCGCGACCGTTTCTCGTGATGACAAACGTGAGCTTGGCCCTCAGCTATACAAAATGCTGACAGACGAAACCACGATTCTCGACTGGAGCATCATGTATGAGAAAAACGACGAGGGCCTGGAAGTACTCACCGACGGCAACATCAGGGGCTTGCGACGATGGTTCAGCGACCCAGACGTTGTGGAGAGTCTTGCTCCAGAGGCAAAAGCGTTCGCAAAGCGGTCGACCAAGAAGGCTTCCAACGTCTGCGAAGCCATTGGCCGGCTCTATGCCAAAGCTTGGCTATCTGGCGACGTTGAGCAGTATGTACCGACGCTGTTCTGCTTCAAGATTGTCCAAAACGCCGCGTTCATGGATGCTGGCTACGAGTGGTCGCATGCAAACGTCCACTGGCCGGACATTCCCATCGAGGAGCGAGTGGCAAAGGCGACGAGCTGGGCTGCGCATGCCGAAACGGCACACTGGAACAGACGCGTGGGGAGCACGTACCTGACGCTGGGGATGCACACCGATGCCCTCAAGCACTATGATACTGCTCTGACGATGGACAAGAACAGTGTCGAGACGTCGGGGAGAATAGCGTACTGCTTGTTCCAGGAGAAGAGGTACGGTGCTGCTCTGGAGCAGGCTCTCGAGTCCGCCGCCATCGAGGAGCGCGGCATGCGGGACACTACCCTCCAAGGGCCGGCGTTGAGGAACAGCAGGTGGAGGCTGTACAAGGACTACTACCTCATTGCCCAGTGCTCTCACCACACGGGCAAGGTAGACCTTGCGCACGAGTACTTCCGCAAGGCCATCAGAAGCGCAGCTGACGCAGACCTGAACGGGTCCGAGTTCCTGGAGCCGGAGACGGGCTACCTCGAGGTCTTGGCTGCTGAAAGCCTGTACGGCGAGGCCATGGAGCTCGTGGAGGAAATGTCGAGGCAGGTCGCCGCTAGTAAGCATGGGCAGAGCCGCTTCGTCGACCTGTTGCTGGAAAAGCACAACAGCTCGTTGGTCATGGACTGGATCCCAAAGGCAGCCAGCAAGACAGGCAAGTCCGAGTTCCTGCTGGAGCGTCTCGAGCTGGCGGCGGAGATTGCGAACACGATGCGTTACTCGCTGACTGTCCTGTGCCTGCGGCTCGCAATCGGGACTACCTTCACGTACGGCCGCGAGGTCAACGACGCAATCCTCACCTTTGAGCAGATCTCGCTCTTGGAGTACCGCCCGCGGGGGAGCATCCCCACGAGGCTGGCGTATGCGGCGTCGTTCCAGAAACTGGCCGCGCTGTACAAGCAAAAGGCCGTGCACGCCGGATTGGGGACCCCAGAGGCGGCGAGTTGGATAGCCAAGCTCGAGGTCGTCCAGCAGAAGCAGGACGAGCATGACAACTTCAACATGCCGGCCAACATGCTGGGCTCCGACGTCAACGCGGCGTCCATCTACCTCGCGTGCTTCTACCGCCTCCTCGGTAGGGAATCGGACGCAGCGGCCTTGCTGAAGAGCCTCATCCGCGACAGCCTGGACCTTTTGTCGGACGCCGAGCCGCTCAACGACGTGTTCGCGCTGGACAATCTCCTGCGCATCTTCATCGCCGCCGACGACGTCCCCAACGCGCAGGCCCTGGCCCGCTCCATGCGCAGGGTCAATCCGGAGGCGTCGGTCGGCACCCCCGGCGACTCGCCGACCGAGCAGCGCGGCGTGCCGAAGCTGCCGGACATTCAGTCTCACGAGCGGAGCTGCTTCCAGTGCTTTGACGCCGTGCCCGCGTGGGAGGAGTTTGTCGTGTGCCGGTGCTGCATGGAGTGCTTCTGCGGGAGGTGTCTCGAAAGGGTGATTCAGCGGCCGGGGAATAGGACGACGGATGGGAACGGGAGGGTGGTGTGCCGGAGTGATCATAGATGGTTTACGGTGCTGCCGTTGAATCGGCTGCTGCATACGGGGGAGGTGATGCTGGAGGATGGGCGGGTGCAGGGGTTTGGGGAGTGGAAGGATGGGGTGAGGAGGGAGTGGGATGTTGGTGAGGCGTGTACTTCGTAGTCGAGCAGTATAATCAGAGCTGCGGCAGACGTAGAGTTGTGTGCCAGCATCAGACGGAATGTCGACCATGGATGGCAATGATTGCAACAATGAATTGCAACGGATATTATGGCATTGTCAATTGCATGTGCCCAAGTATTTGAGGAAAAGTCAGAGTAGCAGTAAGAAAAGAACCGCATAAGATAAATAAATCCGTGCAAAAAGCAAAAAAAGAACCGACGAGCGGCGGAGCTCTCCCGCCGGGAATTGAACCCGGGTCTCAAGCGTGACAAGCTTGCATACTGACCACTATACTACGGAAGATAGGAAATGACTTTTGCAGTCATCGTAGCGGCGTGGTGACCAGGGGCGAATTGAATGTGCTGATAAAGGGTTTGCGTCCACTTGGTGGAGCCAGGGTCGGGAATGCCAATGGGGCCCGGGTCGGTGAATGAGGGTGCGAGAGGACGCTGGCTGGGCTTGTTTATAGCACTAGACGAGGAGGAGTGGGTGGTGAGAAGCAGTGAACGGATGGCGATTTGCGGGCTGCTCAAGGCGCAAGCATGCGCGTTGAACTCCGGAACCGGAGTGCTTCGGTATAGGGTAGCGGGCCGCGCCGGGATGAATTCTAACCTTTTGAGATATGATTTCTAAACTTTCATAGTTGTGTATAACTGGATAGTTTTGATAAAGAGACATACGATGTATGCTAAGAAGATTCGGTTCTTGTTGCATCATCACCATCCAATTCGAGGTAGTCCTGCGTTCAAGTTCCGTAGCCGAGATAGAAGATGACGGTGAGGACGTCCCAGAGAATGAAGCTGGAGCAGGCGGCCTGGGCGCCGAGGACGGTCCATTGGTGTAGCATTATGCGCAGGATGAAACTCTAAAAGCGCATGGGAATAAACATTGACCTGGTGATGCGTCTGACATGCAAGGCGTAGGCCTAAATCACTTCTACATCTACGCATGCGCACGCTTCACAACTTCGGCTGCTGCATCTCCCTCTTGACCATGGCCCTCAACTCCTTCCGCAGAATCTTGCCCGACGGACTCCGCGGCACGGCATCCACCAAGACGACACCGCCGCGCAACTGCTTGTACCCAGCCACCTGTCCCTTCACATACTCGGCCACAGCCGCCTCCGAGATCTTGCCCCTTGCGCCGCGAGCCAGAACCACATACGCACGCGGGACTTCGGTGTTGTTGTACGGGACGCCGATGACGGCTGCGTCGGCGACGGAGGGGTGCGTGAGGAGCACGCCCTCGAGCTCGGCGGGGGCGACTTGCAGGCCTTTGTACTTGATGAGTTCCTTCTTGCGGTCGACCATGTAGAGCAGGTCGTTTTCCATGCGGAGTATGTCCCCTGTCCGGAACCAGCCGTCGGCGGTAAACGCCGTCTTATTGGCTTCTGGGTTGTTGTGGTAGCCCCTTGTTATCATGGGCCCCTTGACGAGTGCTTCTCCAGGCTCTCCGGGCTTGACATCCTGGTCGTTGTCGTCGACGAGCCTATGCCCCGTTAGACAGCTTGCGCTGCAGACTACCACAGACAACTCACCTCAGGGTAACGTTTGGCAGCAGCGGGCTCAGGCTGCCAATGGTATCCTTGCGATCCGGCGGCGTGTGCGTCACGGCGCCCGTCGTCTCGCTCAGGCCCCAGACCTGCGTGATGATGGCGTCAGGGGCAATCTTGTCGCTCGCCGCCTGCTGAATCTCCCTGCTCAGCGGCGCGGCACCGCCCGTGGCCTGCCGCACGCGCGAGAACTGGTCCTTTATGCCCGGGTGCTTCGCGATGGCCGCGTAGATGGGCGGCACGGTGAAGAAGAAGGTGATGCCCAGCTCCGCGACGTAGCGGATGAAGTCGTCGAGGTTGAAGGCCGGCATCCAGTACACGATGCCGCCCTCGAAGAAGGGGTTCATGAAGTAGCCCAGCACGCCGGCGATGTGCGCCGTCGGCAGGTGGCCCAGCGTCCGCCTGACGAAGCCGCGGCCCTGCCGACGCCACTCGTCCATGACGGGGCGGTTCAGGAAGGCGGGTATAAACACCTCGGACACGATGTTGGCGTGCGAGACGAGGACGCCCTTGGGCAGGCCCGTCGTGCCGGACGAGTAGAGGATGCAGATGGTGCGGTCTGCGAGCACCCTTGGGTCGGTTATGGGCCGCCAGGGTAGGGAGTGCTCGAAGCCGCACTTGAGGGACCCGTCGGCGCTCTCCAGCGTGACCTCGGGATGGGACGTCAGGACGAGGACGTTTCTCTCAGGGAGGCCAGCGATCCTGGCCGCTTCCAGGGCAGTGCGCCGCAGGTCCTCGCTGCAGACGAGCACATTGCCCGGCCCGTCCTTGACCTGCCGCGCGAGGTCTTGCGGCGTCCCCGACGGCGACGCGGCCGAGTAGACGCCCTCGGCCGCGATGACGCCGTAGAAGAGGCAGGCGAGCGCCGACTGGCCCGTCGACACGGTCACGACAATGTCCCTGCCGGGGCCCGATGCGCCGACGCCATAGCTGTGGCGGAGGAAGTGCGCGAAGTGCGTGGTGAGCGCGCGCGCGCGCGACTTGGTGATGACCTCGAGGGGATGGCGGGCTTCGGCGTGGAGGGCGGTGTGTTCTTGCGCGCGGGAGTGGCGCGAGTCTGGCCGTGTAGAATTAGTGGACGTACGCGGCGAAGGCTTGATCTTGACTGCGTACCAAACAAGAGGGTGAGAATGTCCAAGTCGGGCACAGATATTTGGTCCGCCGTGCCGTAGATCATGGTTACAAACTCGCTGAGCAATTTGGATCAGCCTTGAACCAACGGCATCCACACGAAGCAATCTTGAGCTGGCTCTTTATCCTTGTATCAATAGTCTTCAGCGGCCAATATGTACCCCGCAATGCGGATGGCCGATCTCAATGGAGCTGCGCGGGGGGTCGAGTTCCACCAGCTGTCGTCTGGGCTGGAGATGGGGACCGCTGGGATGCAAAAGCGTTCATATGGATTAGGACGAAGACGAAGGAATTAAAATTATTACTACTACGTGACACGTCTCTTGGTGCGATGTGTGTGACTTGGACCTGGGCGATCGGTAACTTCGGGTCGGAGGAGGCCGACTTACCCCCTCCACTGAGTTCCAATGCAAGTGGCATCTTTGAGCTTGTAGCAGGTATTATTACGTCGGGTAAGACAAATGGCCCAGTGCCCTGAACGGGGGCTCGGTCTGTGGCCGTTTGTGCCACAAACCGGGGCTAATCCGTACGGACTACGGATACCAGAAGCTGGGAAGCTGAGGCACGAGGCCTATGTTGGCCACCATGAATGTCAATATGGTCGTGGACTGGCTGGCATTATCTGTAGATTCGGCACAGCAAGCCGAGTGGCCCCCCTCTGTGCCAACCTGCCAGCCAAGGCTTCAATGTGGCGCACTTCGGCCTCGGGGCGAATGAGACTTGAAGATCGGTGAATGGATCCCGGCAGGGAAGCTTCAATTGGCCTTGGCTTCAACTAGCAAGTTCAGTCTTTGAGTCTTGACGTTCTTCTATCCCCACGTGTGGAGCTGTTCCTGGAACCCTGGGGCTTGGTGGCGCAGCTGGCCACTCGTAGACGGGAGGAGGCAGCGAGGAAATATGACGCGAGACCACCATGTACTCAATTCGCAGGCACAAGTTGGCCGCGCCGAATGCCGACATCTCACATCGTGATTTGTCGACAACATCCCCCGACTCCTAATACCCCGTCGCCCGTCGACCATGGTTACGTTACCCTCTTCACGGGAACTTCACGGGAACTTGAGTAGCAGCGCAGAGCCCGCCTCTAGCCTCGATCAGGCAGCTGTCCCCATGATCCGCAGAGCCACCAATAGATAAGCTTAACTGTCCTGTCGTACGCTTATAATCGCCATGAGATGTCACATCAATACCGGTAACCGTCGCCAAGTGGTGACATCCAACCCTTACATCGCCTGCTCACAGCCACCCGAGTGGACAGCTGTGGATCATAGACACCCCTCGGATCACGAGAACGGAAAAGCACGCATGAATCCCACAAGACAGTTTGTACAAAGGAGGCCGCTATCATCGATTTGCATCTCGACACCTGTTCGCCGTCCCGGGCACTCTAGAATTGACAATCCTTGACCATGTACGTTAACGCTGCCCTCGCCGTCCTTGCGGCATCATTCCCGCCTGTGCTCGCGGCGCCGTCCTATGCTCCTACCGACACCAGCTCTCTTCGTCTAGTCAAGACGTCTGAGACTGATCCTGGCCAATGGGTCAAGGAGAAGGACAAGTTCAAGCTCTTCACGTCCAGGGGCATCGGCTTCATCGACATTACCGACATCAAGGCAGGCCACCGAGGTAGAGTATTATTTTGAGCGCTCAACTTATATCTAGCCCTAGGATGAAGAGGTTCTGTCCATTTTGTCTGCTGTCTCAGAGGCGAAGCTTGTCAAGCGGGCCGTTGACTACCCCACGGAGCTGGAACACGTCGACGAGGCCAACGAGCTGATCTCTGCATCAAACACGAACGGACCCAAGAGTTGGATGAAGAGTCTCTCCGAGTGCGACATACCCGACATTGGCAGCGAGTACACGGCTGACTTGTGTACCGTAGCTTCCACACCCGCCACTACCAGTCTCAGACTGGAACAGAGGCATCCGACTGGATGTTTAACCAGGTCAAGGAGATTGCCTCCTCCAACTCGGAAATCGCCGTAAAGCAGTTCACACACCGCTTCAACCAGTCGTCCGTCATTGCCCAGCTTCCCGGCGAGAGCTCCGATCTGAGTATGGCCCATCCGATATTGAGAGACTGCCGACTGGAAGCTGACTTTACTGCCCAGTCATTGTCGGTGCGCACGTGGACTCCACTGGCGGATCGCCCAACGCCCGCAGCCCCGGCGCCGACGACAACGCCTCCGGATCCGTCACCATCCTCGAGGCCCTCCGCGTGCTCACCAACGCCGGCTTCCGCCCCAAGAACACCATCGAGTTCCACTGGTACGCCGGCGAGGAGGGCGGCCTCTTGGGCTCCAAGGACGTCTACGCCAATTACAAGTCCACCGGGAAGAAGGTCGTCGGCTTCTTGAACCAGGACATGACGGGCTACTCGCCCAGCGGCAAGCCGGCTGTGTTTACGGACAATGTCGACCCCGCGCTGACCGAGTATGTGCGGATCATTGTGGCCGAGTACACTGGTATTACGCCGCTGAGCTCCAAGTGCGGATACGGATGCTCTGACCACGCCAGCGGTCGCTCCAATGGATTCCGTAGGTTCATGGATTAGGAAGAATGCATATCGGGTAGTGGCTAACGAGACCTGCAGCGTCTGCCTATGTCGGGGAGGATGAGATACAAAACTATAGCCCTTATGTCCACTCTGCCAGAGATGTAAGTGCTTCCCTATCTTTCGGAATATGGGACATCGTTGCTGACCGAGCGCCAGACTATGGACACCGTCTCATGGGACGCTGTGCAGAGGCACATTAAGCTCACTATCGGCTTCTTAGTTGAGGCCTCGTACGTCCAGGGAAACTAAGAAACACGCATTAGTTATATGATGAAAGGCGAAGAACCGTGAAATAGCGAGAGGGCTTTAGGGTATGATCATTCTATAAGCGAGCAGTAAATGAATATATAGGCCTTATATTTATGCAACAATCGTCACATACACTAAATGAGCTGAAAACTACGCCATAGAATTGGCTTGATGTTTATCCTGACTAGGTATACTCTACGGGTTGTTTTAGCCACCTCTCGAGAGGGTGGGTGGACGGTACATTCCACTTATCCAACTTGCAAGCCGCTACATGTGAACTGTTTACCAGGAACAGAGATCCCCGTTAAATCTCACGCCCGAAACAGGGAAGCAACAAATTGCTACTGGGATGGGTACGGAAACCGCAAGTGCAACGGCAGTGCGAGGCTACAATGTGTCAAGAAGCTTTGAACAGGTCCAATAGAGGCCTGGGCCAGTGGAAGTCATGGCTTGTGCAGGACGATGTAGTTACGCCCATAATAGGGCCCTGACACATGAGCCTGCTCAAGAGAAAGTCTTTGAAGCATGAAAGACGCTCAAGGAACGCTAATCACTTGCCACATCAAACTGTCCAGGGCTTAGAGCAGTGATATGTATCGTCATTGCCTGTAGGTCTTCAGCGTGAATCACCGATATGTACCGCTGAGCCCCTTGTCCCATTTCTAAAAGAAGATGTAGTGAAGGATGATTGAACAAGGGGGCTGATGTCGGGCAAGTACAAGTTGCGGCCCCGATTCCACTGCAGATGTCAGCAGGGCTTCGGAGGGACGCCATTAGGAAGTGTCTCGTCTTGCGAGGATACGGGGGATTGAATTGTTGGCCGTAGGAATGCTACATGTGGTCAGGGAGAGGTGCTTCCATCTCCATAGGCGAGTCTGGTTTGATGCAGTGTCTGTCAAGTTAATTGACCGTTGAACAGCAACAGGCGGCCATATTGGCGGGGCTGAGTTGGGGCTGACCTGAGGCGGGGCATCGCCGCCCGCCGAGCCAAGACGGCCAGCGCCGTATTAATCAGTTTCAGCGAGCCGTCAGTTCGAGCCCGTTGGCCCGGGACCGCGACACGGTGACGGCGCCGAGTTCCTCGATTATTTCGGTACGGTCGAGGATCCTCACAACATGTTGATGCACTTTAGCCGCTGCAACATTAACGTTCGACACTGCACAACATGACAACCGAATAAGCCAGCATCTCCATCGGCGCCCTCCTCCACAAGTAAGGGGGGGATCCCCTTTACCGTGTACGAAGTCCGCGACAAGCCGAGCGACAGAATTCTCTCCACGCCGTCGAGCATGAACGAGATTCTGGCCGGCTGCAATTCGCGCTTGTGGCCTGTGGCAGCAGTTTCGCGGAGTGTGGCCAGAACCTGGTCATCATCAGCAAAGACGGGACCGTCAGACACGAGGACGAGGGGGCCTGGCGCACCGACCGCAGATTGCGCGCAACTCGCTGACGCATTTGCTGCTCTCCGCTGTGCCTGCTGAGAGCGTCAAATGGAATCGCAAGCTGCTCAAGGCGCCGAGAGCGGCCACGGCGAGATTTCTCTCGACTTTGGGGACAGCGGCAATTTGTCGTCGCTGTCGACCGGGCTTGGTCAAAAGCCCGACCGCTGCCCCCCGATGTCAAGCCTCGCTAGAGGCGTCAGCTATGCGACTCTGCACGCGACGACCGAGTAGAGCTTGCAGCAATGGCCGGCATCGGGCCCTGCTTCATCCTGGGCAACAACAACGGCTCATTACGCATCGCAGCGTCAAGACTCCATTTCCCTGCATGTCAGCGTCGCCGATGGCGATGAGCAAGCAATGCAGAACAAGACTTCTGACTTGACGCTGGCGCCGTTAAAGGGCATGCTGCTCGGGAACCGGCGTTGTTTGCCGCGTGGGCGACGAGGTCCGCCGCCTACTGTCTACAGCATGCGACGAAGAGGCAGCTCTGCCCGGCCCGCAGGCACCGCCGCTGGAGCCCCCGTACATGCTGCCCGTTGGCCATGGATGGGAAGCCGGCTGCGGCGCTGCGCTTATTGGCGATGCGGCGCACTTGATGATGCCGTGGGCGGGAGAGGGCGCCAACCTGGCCAACGTGACGCTCTGCACCTGGCCGGGGCAATCACCAAGGCATGGACGTCGTTTCAAGGGGTGCTGATGCCACGCGTCGCCGCGTTTCAGGGGGAAATGTCCGCGCGGTCAAAGGTGGTGGCTGGGGACGTGGTCCAACCGAGGATGGCGAGCTTTGGGCCGCCGCCAGAGCAGAGAAGCAAGTTATGACACTTTTGGGTAGTCCGTAGAGCAGGCGAGATTGGAACAGGTGGATGGGGGCGCATGGAGGGCAAAGCTGCTGATGCATCCCTCAACCTAAACTCTATTAAATGCCGCTGTCTGTGCTTTAATCCAAGACTGTTCTTCGCTGCCATCAAAGTCCACGTTGCCCGCAATCTAAGACTTTTCTTCATTGCCATCAAAGTCCACATTGCCCGCCATGGTGTAATACGTGCCCAGCATCTCAGCCATGTATCGCTCGCGGTTCCGAAAGTGCTCCGGTCCGCCGTCCCGGACACACTCCTGCGCCACGTCAAGCAGCCTGGGGTGGAACGACTCGGGCACGGCAAGCAGCTTGTCCACGCCAATGTCCAGCTCGGTGCAGTTCTTGCCGCCGACAGCGTCGCAGAGCTCCGGGGTGGAAACCACCTTGAGGCAGAAGGCGTCGAGCATGGCGTGCTGTTCCAGGAAGCCGAGCACGTCCGGCAGGGAGGTCGGATCCGCGACGAACTGGCCGATCGGGGCCGCCGGCTGCTCTCTGATTGAAATCTCGGCGCGCGCGGCAAACTCGAGGTCCGCGACGAGCTCGCCGGGGACGATGGGCGGGAACTCGCCGTCTCGAAGCGGGGCGCGGGTGTAGCCGACCCTGTTCCTCCACCAGAGGTTGCAGAAGATGGAAGATATGATGACGGGGATGAGGATGACATAGCCCCACCACCTGGTGGCCGTGAGCAGGGAGCCAGCGCCTCCCAGGAGGGCGGCGGTGCCGTTGATGGCGGCATAGGTCTGGACGTTGCGGCTGCGCCGCTTGACGAGGGCGGCGGCGACGGAGCCACGCAGGGCCTTTCGGGTCGCGACGACATGGGCCTGCGCCTTGGCCCATACGTAGGCTGCCCAGATGGAGTTGACCAGGCCAAACAGCGCAATGGGCGCGTTGCCGAGGTAGCCCGAGAGGATGTTGCTCGCAAACCACACATCGTCGTTGGCGCCGCCGATGGCCATGTACGTGCCCACGGAGATGAGCACGGCGCCGCAGCCCATGAGAATGTCCATGATCCAGCGGTTGATGGCCTCGCTGCCCAGCTCGCGGAACGTCACGGCCAGGCGCACGTCGACGTCGCGCACAGCCTCGCAGCGCGCGAGCCGCCGGGCGCGCTCGGCGCGCTGCTCGCGCCGCTGCAGGCGCAGGAAGTGGACGTTCTGGCACGACAGCCGCGAGTCGAGGAAGGCAAACACGGCCAGGGTGCCGGCGACGGTGCCGCCGATGGCCATGAGGACCATGGCGTAGACGGGCACGGGCACATCGTTCCACACGTTGGCCGCGAAGTCGCCCGCGTTGGCGAGCTCCAGCAGGCCCACGACCCACGACAGGTTGTTGATGAGCCGCGAGCCCTTGGGGAAGCGGAACTGCCCGTCGTCTGCCTTGACCAGCTTGACGCGGCCGGGTGGAGGAGGAGGAGGAGGAGGAGGAGGAGGTGTCACCGCGGCAGCGGCAGCTGCAGCTGGTGCTGGTGCTGGTGCCGCTGCGGCAACACCCGTTGGGCTGGCCTGTCTCTGCGTCTCCCTTTGCACAGCCTCAATCGCGCTCTCGACCGGGAGGCCGGTTGGCTGGGCCGCCGCATTGGCAGTGCTGCTGGCTGCCGGTAGGGCCATCTTTGATGAAGACTGCCGGGACTGGGAGGCTGTGTACTCGTAGGGCTGCCTCTATCGCGTGCATGGCAGGGCAGGTTGCAAGATCCGAGCCGGACGGTGTGGGAGACGGCGGTGAGAAGCTGAGAAGCCGTGCGTTTGCCTGCGCCGGGGCGGTTGGGGGGTGAGGCCGGAGCAAGCGTCGAGTGTCTCCAAGCCGCCGCTGGGATATATGTTCACGAGAGGATTACGGACTCGAGCAGGCGTCTCGCGCTTTACATCATTGTCCAGCCGTCCACGCGTGAGCACTCGGGGACGGGCTCTTTTGCTAAAATCTAAATGTCGCGGATTCGGCGGCTTGCGTGGCCACTTGCAGCCGCCCCCCTTTCTCCACAGCATCTAATGCCACGACGCGCAGTGGGATCGGGGGCAAGAGCGAGAGTGGACACGGGGTCAGCAATTGGCTCCACGCAGGACCAGAACACTCGGGGAGCCCGGCGCGCAGGGCTGTTGTTCTGAAATAGAACTGTCCAGACGCCACGCTCCTGCTTGAGAGGCGCGACTGCTTGGCTCCCAGCCCGGCCCGGCTGTTAGCGCCTCAGCTACGGAGCAGACGTTGTGAGGCGTTGGCGCCAGTGCCCCAGCTTTGCGTCGGCATGGTGAACCGAGAGCATGTCCAGAGCGCCGCGATGAGTCGAGCCGCTCGTCAACCCCAAACTCTGCTGCGAGCGTGGGGCAATGATGCGAAACACTTGCCCCAAGCTGGCATCGCCGCCATGACTGTCCAGCCGAATCAGGCCATTTGTGGATAAAGCGAGTGTTCCATAGAACTTTGCAATTATGTCCCCGAGTCGCTGCACCCTGCAGGCTTACTCCCGTTGACGCACGCCATGTAACCGTCAGCCTCGCAGCGACTCAGCTTGACGAGGAGCTGGCGTACGCTGCGGTACGGGTTTGTAGGTAGGTACGTATGTGATGGTATGGCTTATCGCGCCGTGCTTGACCTCAGCCCTGCGCCATCGCGGCTTACACGCAGCGGCATCGCCCTGGCGGCGGCACAAATACCTGGGCAGTTGTTAATTAACAGCCCGGCCTCTTGACGCAGACGGCAGTATCGAGCGCAATGTTTTCCTGATTGCCTTTGCCCAGATCACCATGGGTATCCAGAGGAGATCGATGCCCGGCGGTGATGAACATGTTGCTGACGCTCGTTCTCTCTCCATGATGCAAAAGCAAACGTCCCCGATGCATGCAATGTTCAGCTCAGGTGTACGAGTACACGCGCCCCGAGCAAGCGTCGGTGACGGGCGCAAACGCCATGTCGCCGATGGCGCCGCAGCCGAATGCAAAGAATGCTGGGAGAGGTCCACACAGCAGCGAGTCATCATCCATCATTCAACAGGGCCATGCAGCCTTTCCAACCATGGGTCCGATAAACACTAGCGGGGCTACTCGTAAATTGCACCGTGGTCGTCAAAACCAGGTCATGTTCCTGTCCGAGGCCCCGTGATGACCTGGCGAACTTGGCTTCGTCAAAGGCAACCACAAAAACAACTGCGAGAATGTGAATGCAATGGCGAGTGCTGTACGATGCCCGCCATCCATCATTGCTTGCCAGACGGCAATTACGGGCTTCAAGCAGCTCCCGGTGCACACGACGCCGAAATAAATGCCGTTCGCAGTAGCGCGGTGATTAATCACAGAGGCCATGGATAACCGCGGCATAGCGTACGCTCATTTGCACGGCCGTCTCGTTGATGGCGCCGACCAGACCAATGAGTAAATTGACCACTCAGTTTTCGGCAATGGTGTTCTCGTTGTTGGTCCACCAAGACCGCCAGCGAGCACCGTCGATGCAGCCGTGCTCACGCTATGAGGATTGTCGTCAGCGCCATGGGCAAGCCATAGTTGAGCGACTTGCGCCATGCGCTCTAGTTCTACGGTCCTATTCTTAGTCAGATGGTCGAATATGATACCCTGATGTCATGTTGGCGTTTACAAGCGGTCGTCTGGATCGTTAGGCGGCTCAGGAGTCGGCTGTACAGTGTCGTACTGTAACCAGACTGTTACGACTGGTATGAGCGTCTTTGTGTGATATTACATAGATACCTCAATTTCGACAAATCTCTGGCTAAGACTAGGTCTGGGGCTTATCCAATGCTTCATATTTTGCGGGTTATAAGTTGACTGGCCTAACATCTCTGATGCCACCTCATTTTTTGAACCCATACCACCGCATTGTTTAAGATATATCGCGTGCATCATGCTTATCTAGATACCAGTGGCGTGATATTGAGTTTCTGCAACATCGTCTGGGGATCAGCGCTAGATTTTCCAAGATTACGGGCAATAAGCGATTTGACCAGGGCACAGCTCGGATATCGACCGTGCCGTGTGACGTTGAGATAGACATGCGAGTAATCCGTATGCTAAGCCAATATATTCAGTTGATCCACCCTCCTCTACCTCCTCTACCCGCTTCTACCTAGGGAGCCAACTAGCCAATTATAAGGGGCATGTGCCCAAGACTCGGCCCGAGGATTCACAGCGGCTCAACGGCCAACATGTTGAACAAATGCATACCTTGCTGGGTCAATACGACATGGATCGTCTCACATAGAGAGGCGACAACGATTCAATCTACTGATTTCACACGCTCATATACATGTTAGATCCTACCGACCCACCAGCTTGGGGGCGAGCGGCTTTATTAGCAGTCAAAATGCACACCTCGGTGATAGAAGAGGATCCGTAACTGACTCTGTTAGACTAGATGTAACTGATAGGATGTGAACTAATGATGTGACGCCACGTTCGACAGCTTCTTGAACGGCCGGTGGATGTCGTCAACGAAACAAAGTTGTAGAGCCTCTGAGAATTAGATGGCGAAGCGGTCTCCTCAATGGATTGGTTCCAGGACCCATCGCTTTCCTGCTGGTCTAGCTCAGAAGAGGGCAACAGTGACCTTTGACAGAAATGGTTGATCGAACACGCCCAGCAGTCTATCCTGGTCGATCAAGGCCAGCAGATTTACCAGAGATCACCATATTGAAGGGATGAATAGAGGTGGCTCGTGTTCCATGGCTTGCTGTTAACTCAAGCACGGATGAATGGATTGCCCTGAGAGTTTGCCTGCGCGAAGCAGGGGCAGATTTGCAAAAGATTGCGTCAACGGTTTGCCGCAGTATGGATAGCTCAGGTGTAAGGCCAACGAGACGACGCTCATGCGGCTGGGCTATGAGAATAAGACTGGGTCAAACGCTGCTACGGGCAATTTGTACGACTTGGGATGTTGGTGAATCTGTGCCCGGCGATAGATACTTCGGCTTAAGAAGGTAGATCGAGCGAAATGCAGCTGTTTCTCGTGGCTAACTGTATACATTTTGCTGGATCCATGTTGCGAAGAGACGGATAGAGCCATGGACTTTGAGCATCGCATTGCGACCCGAGTACAAGCCTCGGGGGCTGTCGACATCAAATGCAAAAAAGGGACCGGATCAAGGCGGATCTCGCAACACTGTTATCCAAATATATGATGACGGCGCAACCACTCTCATGAAGCCTGAGCTAGCTACCACACACGCATGATTGGCCTCTTCAAGGAGCCGAGTCTACAGGCTGAGACTGGGGAGAAGGGCCTTGTTGACGGTATTCACATCATCTTATAGCGCGAGTATTGCTACCGCATCTAGATGATCCAACAAGTCGCTGGCCAAAGTCGCCGTGATCTGGTCTTATGCGGGGCCAAGAGCGTACCATCTAACGTCTTCATGCGGTGTTCAAGACGCTGAATTGGGCCAGCGTTTTGAGCCAGCGCACGCAAGACTACCGAAGCTTTGGACGTTTGAGATTTACCGAGGTTGAAGTGTCATGGAGGAACAGAGTTCCATTAAGTTGTCCGTTGAAGTTGGAGCCAATTCATCAAGAACTCATGACATTAAATAGCCCAGAACAGAGGTTATACCTGGGCTTCATGCATTGATGCCTTTTCAGCATATACAGGAATCTGCCCAGTGACTTTTAGATACGTGTACGGAGCAGTAGCTGAACTCATTAACCCATCGTTAGCGGGCCCACCGACGTCGATGGCCCAGTGGCGTCCCGCGCCGCTGGTGTGAGGGGCCATTGATGGTCTATTTGGCATGGCCGGGTTGAGAACATGAGAAAGAGGCCCAAGGGTCCCGACGAGCTGTGAAACACCGTGTTGGTTGATGTAGCAGCGCAGCAAGGGAAGGCAAATTTTATACCAATATTTCATCTATACTTCTTCTTCTCTTGATCTGCTAATTTACGGATTACTCTACGACGCAGTGGTACCTATTTGGAGAACATGAACCCCGTTGTACTTCGTATGCATTTGTTCACTGTTGCGTCAACGCCTTGTTCCCCCGCACGCATCCATTAACTAGCGAAGCCGTCGGGCCCGTCCCAACAAGAAGCCCAGCACTCAAGTCTGTGTTAAAGGTGCCACTTTCCCATCCTCTCACCCATCTATCAATCCATCTTCCCTTCCTTCTCTGTTGCAGAGGCATTGATGTTCAATGCCCGTCCGACTTCTGTGTTTCCAGCTGTCACTGAAGACTACCTATATAAGTCATCAGCAACTCCTGCACAGACACAGCATCCGCGCCATGTCTACGCACTACGACGCCGTGGTTATTGGCTCCGGCCAAGGAGGCACGCCGCTCAGCATGGCGTTTGCGCAGGCCAAGCACAAAACGGCGCTGATTGAGAGCTGGCACGTCGGCGGTTGCTGCGTCAACGAAGGCTGCACGCCGACCAAAACCATGATTGCGTCGGGACGCGTTGCCTATCTGGCTCGGCGCGGCCCCGACTACGGCGTGCGCTTCGGTAGTGGCGGCGCTGGCGATGGCGGCGTGAACGACGTCCATGTGGCCATGGAGAAGGTGAGGCAGCGCAAGCGCGACATCGTGGACAGCTTCCGCTCCGGCAGTGAGCGCAGGGTGCGCGAAGCCGGCGTGGAATTGATAAGGGGCTCGGCTCGCTTTGAAGACGAGCGCACCGTCAGAGTGCGAGGCATGGACGGCGCAGAGACAGCCCTGACGGCTGATCGCATCTTTATCTGCGCCGGCGAACGCCCTGCAACTCCCAAGATTGGCGGCTTTGACGCTGCGTCTTTTCCGCCGGGCACCATCCTCGACTCGACTTCTATCCAGGAACTCGGCGTGGTCCCCTCACATCTCGTCGTGGTCGGGGGCGGGTACGTCGGCCTCGAGTTTGGCCAGCTATTCCGTCGCCTGGGCTCTGCCGTAACCATCCTGCAGCGTGGCGCACAGCTGCTCCCGCGCGAGGATGCCGAGATTGCCGAGGCTATTATTGACGTCCTGCGCGAGGACGGCGTCAAGGTCTTCCTCAAAGCGACTCCAACCAGCGTCCGTGCCACCGGCGATTCGGACCCGGCCACCGCCGTCGCCGTCTCCGTCTCCAGCTCCGGCCCCGGTGGCTCCGGCCCGTCCGAGTTGCTTGCATCGCACGTGCTCTTCGCTGCCGGCCGTGTCCCCAACACCGACTCCCTGAACGTAGGCGCGGCCGGCATCAAGACCACAGCTCGCGGGCACGTCGCCGTCGACCCGCAGCTGCGCACCTCCAACCCGCGCGTATGGGCCCTCGGCGACGTTAAGGGCGGGCCAGCCTTTACGCACGTCTCATACGACGACTTCCGCCTGCTGCGCGCCAACCTGCTCGAGCGGGACGCCAACGCCGCGCCTCTCACCACCGTGGGTCGTATCCTCCCTTATGTCGTCTACACAGACCCGCAGCTTGGCCACGTCGGCTTGCACGAACATGAAGCGCGCACCGAGTTCCCTGGCCGCAAGATCCAGGTCGCCAGCATGCCCATGGCTTATGTGGCGCGGGCACTGGAGACGGACGAGTCGAGGGGCTTGATGAAGGCTGTAGTTGATGCCGAGTCGCAGCAGATCCTCGGGTTCACCTGCTTGGGGCTGGAGGGTGGCGAGGTGATGAGCGTGGTTCAGATGGCCATGATTGGCCGTGTCAAGTGGCCAGCGCTGAGGGACGCGGTGTGGGCGCATCCCTCGCTGGCGGAGAGCTTGAATAACGTCTGGGGCTTCTTGAAGTAGGCCTCGGTGATATCTTTCTTTGGAGCAGGGTTGAATGCCCAATTTTGACTTGACAACACCTCCGGCAGCAACCGAAAAGTACACAAGTTGAAGATTGTACCATGAATTGACCTCCTTCAAAGCAGCTGGTAATCAGACTCCAGCGAGTGTCCACAGTAAAGGATACCTTGAACGGGGAGCAGAGCAGCCCCTCGATGAAAACTATTTCTGCTGATATTGCTGGATCATATGCGAAGAAACCAGCTCCATGGCGATATATGTCTATAAAAAAGAAGAAAATCCTCTAGGGTGGATTGGTTCGACTAGTTCCTCGGAAAGCGAAGCCGGTATTAACAACAGCCTTTGCCTGGCTCTGAGGGTGGCGTGGGCCGAGGCGTGGGCCGAGGCGTGGGCCGAAGGGGTGAGGGCGCAGAGAGGCGCACGGGAGAGCATGTGCTATCGGAGGGGCGCAATCGTTCTAGGTTGCGAGGAAGTGGGTGTTTATGGGTGATGTGACGAAGTCTCGAGACTAATAGATTGGAGTGGAGAAACTGCTGCCGACCCTAACAGCAGCACCATTATCTCGAACCACTTGAAAGGTACAGGTGGCTGGTGGCCTGATGCAAGCCTGGGGAAAGATCATGTGGCTCCCATGAAGATGGTGTGAAGCAGTGACCAGCACGCCAATGGCCGGCTGCTAACTGTAGTCCCTGGATGGAGCTCGGCACTTCCCAAACACCAAACCTTGTTATGCCCACTTTCATTTTATATAGCGGTCTTGAAGGTTGAACTTGTTGGTGAATGTCAATGGTAAAGGGGCCTGAGTTCCAACGAGAGCAGTTGATGGCTGCGCATGCGAGGTGCTGCCAGGATTTGATGGGAAACTGCAGAGGCGTTAGCTTGCAATATCAACACGATATCTTGACGAGCAAGCACAGTATAATCCACTGGCCTGAAACCATCGAGGGAGCTACTTACCGCGCCGCCACGGGTCCTCATGAAAATACTATTAAAGTCAATGGTGCGGTTGAAGCCGAGAGATCCGTCTGGGAGGATGTCAATCCAGTGGCCTCTGTAGTCACCTGAGGTGTGGAGATCTGAAGAACTGGTCAGAGACAATTGCAAGTAGTTACCGTGTCGTGTAGCTTACGTTGGTAATCGTAATTGTGGAATAATCGTTCGGCTAGAGAGCTTCCAGAGTCGCAGGGTGTTGGCCTTCTGTATCCAACGATGGACACCGGCTTGAGGATGCTCAGCGGAACAACAAACATGAAGTCAGAGATAAAAACGATATCTTTCTCAAAGCTAACACTGAGGCCGTGAGGGCTGAACTGTTCACCTAGAATTAAACTGCGATAGAAATTAGAATGTGCTCTGTACAAGTGATGTATGATTGCCGTGCCCGCGACATATTCCGGCCACTCGTGAATGATGTTGCCCCCCGCAGCGGTCTCGACGAGTCGGCCGGGTGAAGTGCCCACAGCACTTCCCATGCAAGTGATAAAGAAGCCACTATACAGAAAAAGGTTAGAAAAAACAACAAGTGACGGCATTCGTGTGGCTGCATAACCCTCAGGCTTGGCACGGACCGCATCCGTAATGGAGCTGAGCAACGCGCGGTTGCTATGGCTGAACTTGGGGGTACGGATCGCTAGAGTCCCAGTAGTAAGCCGTGTCCTGCGTCTTCAGCAAGGACAACAGACCACCGCCGACGAGGGCCTTGCCATCCAGAGAGTTGCTCAAGTGATGCGGGAGTTAGCGCTGAACGGAACATCCGAAATGTGGATGATGGTGCCGAAGGTATCCTGAGAGATTAGCATGTAGGTAGGAGAGGCAAGGTGCGCTAAAATACATCATAAAGACTGGCTGTAGCCAAAAAGCCCTTGTGGTGGTTGTCACCAGCTCCAGTCCAGAAGTGGCCAACCTTCTTCGGCTTGATGTTGGAAACCGGAACGGCGAGCTTTCCAGGGGAGGGGTTGGAACTTGAAGAATGGGCAATGGAGGAATGTTCGAGTAACTCAATGGGATTAGCGGTGGAATACTGAGGCCCAGAGGATCCTTCTTGACGAGCTTGCCAGACTTGGTTGGGCTGGCAGAGACGGTAGCTACCATCTGGCCAGCAAGGGCTGCGGCAACAGCAAAGGACTTCATCGTAACTGAGCTGGCGAAGCACGTGGAATAAATGGTGGTGTAATGGTGGACCTGAGAGAGAGATAGAGCGGTATTGAGAAGATTTCGTGGCTATGTATACTTTCACAAGCCTTTTGATCCAGAATCTCTCTCACTCTGAGTTGTGCGTCCGTTTGGGATGCGATGTGCCATACCCTCGTGCGCTGGCATGTCATCTGTTGATTCGCGACATCAAAACTACAGGCATCTACCACATGAGCCTTTCTTTCTGCTGAGATTTCTGCCTGACGTGTGCTATGAGATACGGTAAGTGACAGAAATACGCTCGACTTCGCTGCACTGGCCTTTAGCCCGCACGCACGCCATACTCTTCATTTGCCTCGTGCAGGAAACACGACGCCAACGAACCGTGCGTGCCTTACCGATCAACTTCCTTGATGCTCTTTTGAGACTAATGACTACAAGACCATCACGGGGAACAGCAAAGCCGGAGCAGGGGCCGTCGTTGCGAGCACTCTCTCCCAAATATGACAACCAGGGACAACAGAAGCCGCCATTTTCCCCGGCCCGGTCAAGGCATTGTGGGCTCCCAAATAGGCAGCACAGATGGGAGAAGTATGGACGTACCGCAAAGCCGATTTAAAACATGAATCGCCATTTTGGCCTCGATGTGGTCAAACAACTGTGTGCAGATCCCAATTATGGCACGTCTTTGCTGATGACGAACTGTTAGGAAAGAATGCGGTTTTGTGACACGTTAAACAACTTTCTTGATGCACATTTTGCATGGTTATATCAACGGGCGGCCTGCGAGCCAGCGACAACACCCCAGGTTCGCATCACAGATGCTGGCAAGCAGTGCGGCACGAAGATACACACTCGCGCCAACTGAACGAGTACGAGGAAACATCCGCCTTAAAACTGATCTGCAAGAACTCAAAGTATGTATAGGAGCAGATCTTATACTCAAACTTGGCTTTCCCAAGTTGCATGTCGCTCAATGTAGTCCAAATAGGAGGCAGTTATGGTGGAATTTTCTAAGTAAACAAAAAGTACTAGTAACAAGAAATCTTCCGACCTCCGCTCTCTCGCCGGAGGCATATAAAGAAACAATAACGGCTCTACTGTAATAAGCAGCGCAACTCTGGCTCGGCGAACCCAATCGCCTCCTGCCCTAACTCTCACACACCTTATGCCCCCATGATCCATGGCGCGTAACAGCCATACCTGCAAATTTATCAATAGTAAAGGTCTCACCAAGCAGCTTCTGAAAGGGAACGTCCATCTTGTACTCCTTGAAGATCCAATTGCGGAGCTCGGCCCCAACCATGCTGTCGATGCCGTACGACGAGATCGACCCGGCCTGGGGATCGACGTCGTCAGCATCGAGCATCAGTATGCGTGCCAGCTTGTCCTTGAAGTGCTCGTTCACGGCGGCCACGGCTTCGTCTAGGGAGCCCGCCGATTTGATGGTAGCTAGGATGCTTTGTCCGCTAGATGCTGATGCGTCGTCGGCGGATGAGTTGATGGCATGAACAACGTGGCTGAAGCGCGAGTCCTCGACCCAAAAGCAACCGTCGGCAGGCGCGTCGGCAACGGCAGTTTGCAGCTTGCAAGGGTCAAGGCCGACTACGACGTGGTCTGGTACTCGCTTGAGGCTTCTAGATCGCATGGCGGCTTCGAACGACTGAAGTAGGTGCTCCTCGTCGACACCGTACATGCCCTTGCGCTTGAGGGCTTCTTCGAGCTCCGTGTTCTCGGCGACAACGCCAACGCCCAGGACCATGGGCAGCACGACCGAAGTTGCTGCAGCCTTGACGCTGCGGCGATGTCGCGCGAGCGAGTCAAGATACGAGTTGGCGGCCGCGTAGTTGCTCTGTCCAGGTGTGCCGAGGATGCCGGATACGGAGCTAGTCATGAGGAAGAAATCGAGCGGAGCGTTGGCCAGGACAGAGTGGAGGTTCTGGGCGCCCATGACCTTAGGCTGAGTCGATTGCTTCCAGGAGTCAAAGGTCATGGATTGGAACAGACCGTCCTGTGGATGCCAGTTATATATACATAAGTTTCGACGGTGGCAAATGCATTTTGTACTTACCCTCAGCACCATGGCAGCGTGAACAACACCCTTGATTGGATATTGCGAGGGAACTCCCTCAACGGCACGCACGACGCTGGCACGTGAAGTCGCATCGCCTCGCCTAACTTGGACAAAGGCCCCTGAAGTCTCGAGGTCTTGGACAAGCTTGGCGGCAGACTCGGAATCCGCGCCGGAGCGAGAGAGAAAGGTAAAGCGGCGCGCCCCAGACTCCATCATCCACGAGGTCAGGCTGCGTCCAAGGCCTCCTAGGCAACCTACGAGCAAGTAGGTGGCATCGGGACTAAACTGGAGCTTCGCTTGAGCCGGAATGATGTTTATGGGCGCCTCGCAGGCCTGATATTGAATGACGGGCTTAGTCGCACCAAAATGGTCTGAGAATGCAACAATAGCCTTGTCAAGATCGCCCAGGTTGAACGACTGGAGCTCGCCGGGAGCGACGTTTGGTCCCCGCTTATCCAAGTCGACGATAGTCGGAAGTAGGCTCGAAAGCAGCTCGGGGCGTGACTGGTTGA
Source organism: Tolypocladium guangdongense (assembly GCA_022114105.1). Lineage (NCBI taxonomy): Eukaryota > Fungi > Ascomycota > Sordariomycetes > Hypocreales > Ophiocordycipitaceae > Tolypocladium > Tolypocladium guangdongense. The sequence continues at coordinate 1,029,037 of NRQP01000001.1, read as the reverse complement.
TTTCGAGAATGTCAAAAGGCATATAGCGAGCCCCACGCTGAATGGGGATGCCGTCGAGTACGATTCGGCCAAGGTTGTTCTTGCGACCGCCGTCGAGGAAGCAGCCAAATGCAGCAATGTGCCGCCATGCCTCGTGGGACGCTCCAGCGTCGACACTGCTGGAACTAAATACCACGTCGGCGCCGTGGCCGTTGGTGAGGCGCTCCAGACGCTCCGCCACAAGGCCATTCGGGGACTTGATGATCTGGCTGGCGTCGAGGGCAAGCTGGTTCTCGAGGAAGCTGACCTCGTCATCAGTCCGTGCAACGGCGTAGGGGATGGCGCCCTTGAGCTGGGCTAGCTTGATGGCGGCGACGCCAGCAAAGCCGGTGTTGTTCAATACGAGAACCGTTTGTCCCCTCTTCAGGGCGGCAAGGTGCTCGAGGCCGTAGAGCGCGCTCGCGTACGCCGTCAGGGTACTCACGACCTTGGCCATGTCATCCTCGTCTTCCAGCTTGTGCAACATGGTGGCGGGCGCCTGCTGGTAGCTGTCGAACCTGGCAACGCTGAATCCGACGACCCTGTCGCCCTCCTTAAAGGAAGATACGCCCGACCCGATGCGCTTGACAACGCCGCCAATCTCGTGGCTAAACGTAGTAGCATAGCCGGAGCCAGTAATAGCGAGAACTCCTTCCTTGGTCAGGCCACTGCTCTGCACCTCGACCTCAACGTGAGCAGGCTGCACTGTGTCGACAGGGACTTCTTGCAGGTCCTGGAACACGACCTTACCGTTTAGCACCCGGCTCGAGATGCGGCTTCCCAGGTAAAAGTGCTTCGACTGAGCCTTGTTGGCCTTGGTGTAGACGTCGTTGAGTTCATGGTTGCGAACGAGACGGCTGATGTACGTCTTTCCATTTGAGACACAAAACTCTCGCTCAGGGGGCTCCTCGGCCTTGGCCATTTGTAGCTGGGAAACCCTTATAACTGACTTGATAATTAGCTCGGGGCTGACATTGTCGGTATCAACGTCGAGCGTGCGGAAGTCAATGGAGGCCTGCTCCGCCGAGATGACGCGCGCGAGGCCGGAGACCATGGCATGCTCCGGCTTCTTACCCTCCAGTAGAGCACCAGCGCTGACCCAAAGGAGCGACGCCGTCTGGGAAATGACGTTTTGAAGAGCCGCGAACTCCTCCTCCCTTAGATTGAATAGGAGGGGACCCTCAAAGTCTGCAAGCATGATGACATGCTCGGCGATGCTAGACCCTTTAGACGCGTTCAAGCTGATAGCAGTGACATCCCATCCAAGGCCCTCTAGCGCAGTCTTCACCTTGGAGATGATGGAGCTTTGGCTGGTGCGGTAAACGAGTTGCGCCGAGTGCTTGACAGAATCGGCCTTCTCGTTGGCTGCTTTGACCATGGTCAGTTCCGGGCGAAAAGTCCACGCGCGGCCGGCCTTGAGCAAGGCGCGCAGCTTGGCAGATGCCCCCCCGTCTTCAGCAGCAATCAGGACGTCGTATGTTCCCTTCTTAAATCCCTGGGTCTCGGGCTCTTGGCTGGCATCGAACTTGACAATCCTAGCATTGTGGTTACCCGCGACCACGCCTTTGGCTTCCTCAGCTTCCTCTTCGGTGGTAACGACAACGGTGTACAAAGCCTGAGGGTTCTTGCGGAGGACCTCCGGAGCATTCTTGATCCCTAGCTCGACAGTCTTAAGGCCAGGGTACTTGAACAGCGCCAGGTTGATCAACTCGGAGGTGGTCAGGCCATCCCTGTTCTCGGCAACACCCAAGTCAAGTTCCCAGGTCATCTCACCATAGGGTGCGTCCTCAAGGGCACTCTCCGCCTTCTGAGGCACCGCAGCCTCATAGGCGGTGGCGCGCATATTGACCATCTCCATAATCATCTGCCCATCAGTGGCCGTCATCTGCACGGAGCCCTCAGAGGTACGTAGGCCACGGCGGTCCACGATGGCGTAGACATTTGCTTTCTGTGCCTGAAGTTGCTCCTTGTTGGGTGGCCATATGGCAACCTCGTCAACTTGCACGGGTACAACGCCGCAGTCTATGGCGTTGGTTCGGCCGGCATAGATGGAAGCAATGCTAAGCTGGAGAATCGAGTCGATGCAAGCTGGGTGCAGTACGTAGCGTGACTCGCCCAGACTCTCGTCGACGATTTGCTTGATGTTGGTCGTGCCCGAGACCTGGTAGCGCTTGCCGTCGAACCGAATGTCGTCCATGCCTTGGAAGGTCGGGCCGTAGTCGAAACCGACCTCACGAAGGGCCTGGTTCCACGCCTTGCCAGAGGCGCGCTGAGGGAACTGCGGAATCTCCCACGGCGTCTTCCTGTGTGGACGCATATTGATGCCGATGCTGCCGGACATGTGGTCCTTCTTGACGCTCTCGCCACGGAGTGACGACACACTCCAGTCCCACCAGCCGTGGCCGTAGACGGAGGGTCGTATGTTGAAGGTAACCTCGATGCCGTCGTCATCGTCCGGCGTCACCAGGGCCGTCTTGATGGACACGTCGCGCAGCACGTAGCACTCGATGCTGACCGGCGCCGGGCTGCTCTCATTGCGCTGTCGGATCGCCTCGATGGCCATGGCAAAGTATCCCGCTGCTGGGAACACAAACTCACCGCCAAGACAGTGGTCCTTGAGCCACGGCAGGTCGCGAACTCGCAGCACGTTGCGCCACGTAGGCTCCGCCAACGAGTTGCCAATCACCAGCTGGCCAAGCAGGTCATGGCGTGGAAACTTGGGGTTGCGCTGCTCGCTACTGGCGCGGGTCTCACCCCAGAGCGGTCGAGTATAATTCCACTGGTACGGCGGCAGGTCCACGATGGTGGCGCCCCTGGCCGGCTTGTGGTCGGGCAAGGTAAAGGATTCTTCGACGTAGGCGTGTGTTACCTTGTCCATGTTGACGGGGTAGCTACGCAGGAACAGCTCTCCAGCGACCCTGAGGAGCTGGACGGCGCAGTCGGTACCCCTGAGCAGCGTGGGAACATAGTCGATATTGTCGGCGCTGAGCTCCGCTTTGATCTGATTGATAGGCCCGGCCATCCCAGAGTGCGGACCAACCTCGATGAGGAGATCAACGTCGGAGAATTGCTCAGACGTCAGGATTGTCTGGACAGCCTGGTTGAATAGCACGGGGCTGCGCAAGTTGGCGCTCCAGTAGGTCTCGTTCAGGACAGATGCCTCGGGGAGAACCGCGTTGGTGACCGAGGAGACCATCTTAGCGCTCGTTGCCAGCGGAAGGCCAAGTTCACCCCGTGCTTCCTTTGCGGCACGAACAAGCCCCCCATACTCGTCGGCCACTGCAGCCATGTGATGAGAGTGGTACGCCTTGCCGTTGGTCTTAACGGGACGGGCAAAGACCTCGGCAGCATCAAGCTCGGCCTTCACCATCTCGATTGCGTCTACATCGCCTGACAGAGTGACGAGCGAGGGAGAGTTGTGGCATGCAACAACGACCTTGCTCGCGACGCCGGCCAGGTAGGGCTGGACGGCCTCAGCTCCGAGACCAACAGCCATCATGGCGCCGTCGGTGTTGACATCCTTAGCAACCTTGCCACGATAGTAGGCAGCAATGATGGCGTCATCAGCCGAAACCAAGCCGGCAGCATAAGCGGCAGCCATCTCGCCGGAGGAGTGTCCAACGGTGACTACGGGACGGATGCCCCAGGAGTCGAGCAGCTGCACCGTAGCGATCTGGACGGCAGTGCACAGGGGCTGTGAAAATTCAGCCTCGTGGATGGGCGAAGCGTCGGCATGCTCATGGAGGATGTCGTCAATGGACCATTCCGGGCCGTCGTGCAGCCCCTCGAGGACGAGGTCGAGGGTGCGGATGGACCGCAAGAAGCCGGGGCAGTGCAGCATCAGCTCGGCACCCATACGGGCCCATTGGGCTCCCTGGCCGGTGAAGACAAAGCCAACAGATCGAACGCTCTTCTTGTCGGCAAATTTGAAGTTCTCATTGACCTTGTCAAACGCGTCGCTGAGAGTGTTGAAGCTGGCTACCGTAAAAGCCCTGCTGTGAAGAGAGCTACGGCGGTTACCGAGCGTGTATGAGAGGTCGAGAAGGCTGTACTTGGAAGCGACCTTTCCGTGGGCGTCAATGTTGCGACGCAGCGTGGCCTTGTCGTGGGCCGAAAAGGGGAGCAAGAAGGGACGTTTTCTCTCGAGAGCTCGGCGACGGGCCGGAAGTCTGCGTTGAAGGGCATCCCAGTTGTTCAGGTACGTGTAAGCCGGCGCGTGTCTGGCCATGGACTCGGCGCCCTCGACAATGACATGGGCGTTGGTACCGCCGTAGCCAAAGCTGTTGATGGACACGCGGCGAACGGGGAGTTCACGAGGGAATGGTACAGCATCCGTGGGGACATTGACCTTCCACTCATCCCACTTGATGGCAGGGTTCGGGTTGACGACGCCGCGAGTAGCCGGGATGACGCCTCGCTCGACGATCATGACGGCCTTGATCAGCGCCGACAGACCGGAAGCGGCCTCCGAGTGCCCAATGTTAGTCTTGACGGCACCGATCCACAGCGGCTTCTCCCCGGGCTGGCGGTTCTTGCTCATGGCCAAGGACACGGCTTCCACCTCGAGCGGGTCGCCCACGGCGGTGCCGGTTCCGTGACACTCGATGTATCCCGTCAGGCGAGGATCAAGATTGCCACCGCGCTCGTAAGCAGCAGCAATGACACTCGCCTGGCCCTCGCGGCTGGGTTGGACAATGGCAGCACCAGGGACCCTGCCATTGCAGTTGGTCGCGCTAGAACGGATGACGCCTCTGATCGGGTCTCCGCACCGAATGGCGTCGGAAAGACGCTTGAGGTAGACGGCACCGACGGCATCGGCACGGCCGTATCCATCCGCGCTGGCGTCAAAGGTGTGGCACGTCGACGTGGGCGAGAGGACGCCGAGCTTGGCCGTGTTCATGTGCTGGTCAACGGTAATGACCAGGTTGACACCGGCGACGATGGCGCCCTCGGCCTCGCGGTTGCGGAGGGCATTGCATGCGTTATGCAGTGCGTAGACGGAAGAGGAGCAGGCAGTGTTGCACATGATGCTAGGGCCGTTGAGGTTGAAGACGTGGCTGATCCGGTTGCTGATGATGCCCGGGTCCACGCCAGTGGCACCGAGGCTGTGACGGAACGAAGGCTCCTTGAAGCCCATCTGCTGCCAGTCAGCCGTAAAGCTGGCAGCGAAGACGGCCGTGCGCGTGCCCGAGATCTTCTCCAGCGAGATGCCTCCAGACTCCAAGGCCTCGTAGACGACCTCGAGGAGCTTTCGCTGCTGGGGATCCATCCACGTGGCCTCAATGGGCGTGAGCCCAAACAAGCCGGGGTCGAAGTCGGCCAAGTCACCACTGAGAAAGTAGCCGCCCAGCACGCTGAAGCTTCCGGGGCGATCATTATTCTTGTGGTAGTGCGCATCGATGTTGAACCTGGAGGCAGGGACCTTGGGCGTGTTGCCGGTGCCCTTGCTCATCATCAAGTCCCAGAACTCCGAGGCGGAGCTAACGTCGCCAGGTAGACGGCAGCCTGTGATAGGTTTTGTCAGATTCATAGCCAGGTTTTGAAGAAACCGAGTCGCCACTTACCCATACCCACAACGGCAATCGGCTCCAGCTGTTTATCGAGAAGCTTCTTGGCATAGCCAGGGAACAACCGAGCCGGATACTCGTCTTTCCCGGCCGAAGAAGCAGAACCAGAGGGGGTGGAGGAACATGGAGGGGCCTCGCCAGAGGAGGACAAAGAAGAGGAGCTGGAGCTCCGACGAAGATCAGCCATGTTGATAGACGTTGAACACAAGTCCGGTCCGATGAACAAGAGGGTCTGAGCAGAGGCTCGGCGTTTTTTGGCAGGGGAATCTGATGACGAAACCTTCTGGGCTAATTCTCTGATAGGACTCGATGTGCCGTGACTCTGTTGCGAAGTCGATGAGTCTATTTGCATCGAATATAAGGCGATGCCGACCAAGGCTTCACAGACCTGCAGCCAGGCCTCCGCTGCCTTACAAGCTATTTATAGACGTTGAATTATTTACCCCCAGATGATCAGACATGCCCAATATACGAGGGCACAGGCTGCCATGCCAAGCTCGCGGACATTTTCCCGCCGTCCGCGCTCACCGGGGTTTGCTACGATGGCGGAGGCTTAGAGACGCAGGGGATGCTCGGAGATTTTAACCAGGGTCAAGCAAACCACTATACCAGAAGTGTCTCTCGGTCACGCTTCTGTCAATAGCGGCAGGGGTAGAGTGTATCTAGCACGAGTACTTCGTACACATCAGCGGGCGCAGCTTCGCTTTTCCGAGACCCCCCGTGCGCAAGACTCGGCCGGCAATCCGCTTCCCTCCGCGAGCCAGCGGCCGAGACTATCCGCTGTCCTTGGGTCCCGTTGCCACTAGAGTCCAGCCTCGACCTCGCATTTATTAACCCCAAGTCGCGCCATTGATCGCAATGCCCAGTCCAACACAGTTGTCAACTATGGACCCCACGACAGAGCATGTGGACGTCGCCATCGTCGGAGCTGGTATGAACTAAACTTCACTGTTGCCTAAAGCATGGCGTCTGGTGCTTACGCTAATCTTGTCGCCGTTGCAGGCTGGAACGGCCTCATCTCGGCCAAGACGTATCTCGACCTCAGGCCATCGGCCAACTTGCTCATTCTCGACGAGCAAGCCTCGATCGGAGGCGTGTGGAGCGCCGACAAGATCTACCCCAGCCTCTTTGCCCAGATGAAGCATGGCCTGTTCGAATATTCGTTCTATCCCATGCGCCGCGAAGGCATTTCACAGGATGGCTACATCTCCGGACAGACTGTTCACACGTACTTGAACGACTTTGCTCGGGACTACGACCTTGTCCGCCGAACACGCCTTCGAACTACGGTAACCAGCGTCTCTCGTATTGCCGGCGGCGGCTGGCACCTAGAAGTTGCTGGCAGGCCTTCCATTGAATGCAACAAGCTCATATATGCCTCTGGCGCAACTTCTCATCCTGCCATCCCTAGCTGGCCCAAGACCGACTTCAGCTCACCCATCATTCACTCCGCTGACACTGGAACGCACCTCGACGCACTGCACAACATCGAGTCGGCAACCGTCGTTGGTGGTGCAAAGTCCTCGTACGACGCCGTCTTCCTCTTGCTAAAGGCCGGAAAGAAGGTCAATTGGATCATCCGCGAGGACGGGTCCGGTCCCCTGGTCATGATGCCGCCCCATCTTTTGGGCATCGTGCACACGGGAGATGTGGTGAGCACCAGGTTCGTGGCCCTGATGGGGGCGAGTATCATGAGCACAGACGGAGCCGGCCACCAGTTCTTCCAGAGGGTCGCACTCGGGCGATTCATTGCCAAATGTTTCTGGGTAGTTACAGATTACCTAGCCTCGAGGCACGCCGGGTACTCCAAGTCGGACAATGCGAAGAAGCTGAGGCCGTTGCCGCATGGAAACGGGTATGTGCTCATGCCAGCCAGCCCCACCTCGATTTCCCCGTACTGACGCCGGCTTGAGTGTCTTCTGGGCGAATGCAGGCATTGGGTCTGCCAGTGTGCCGTTCTTCTGGAAGACCTTTCACGAGGGCGACTGCACGGTGCACAGAACCAGCATCGAGTCACTGAGCAACAACAACATGGTGAACCTCAAAAATGGCACTCGGCTCCAGACAGACTACATCATTCTCTGCACCGGCTTCGAAAAATCCTACCAGGTTTTCACCCAGCCCCTGCAGCGGCAGCTCGGCCTCGCCCCGAACCCAGCGGAGCAGGACAAGTGGGCCAGGCTCGAGTCCGCCGCGGAAGAAGCCGTCGATGAGTTGCTCCCCGCCATCAAGGACTCCCCTTTTGGCTCCAAGGCATTCAAACACGAGGAGACAGCAGACGGACGGAAGCTCATGCACGGCCCGAGCCAACACTATCGACGGTTGGTCGTCCCTGCGCTCGCTGCTGAAGGTGACCGATCAATCGTCTTCCCGGGCTTCTTGCATTCCATCTACACGCCCTTGGTGGCCGAAGTCCAGGCGCTCTGGGGCGTTGCCTTCCTGTTGGGCCTGCATGATCCGCCATCCCAGGACGAGATGGAACAGGAAGTGGCCGAGTGGAACGTCTGGTCGCGCAAACGATACGTATCGCAAGGCAAGAAGCATGCATACGCCATCTTTGATTTCCTCCCGGTAAAGAATTCATTCCAAGAGCCCTGACCAGACGCAGATGTCCGCTAACGCGCAACAGTACATCGACACCCTCCTCAAAGACCTCGGCATCAGCCCTAGGCGGGAAAAGAACCCCTTCAAGAACTTGTTCATGCCAACTAGGCCAAGCCATTATATAGGCCTGGTAGACGAGCTCCGGCGGGCGCTGGCCGAAAAGCTGGCACTGAAGACAGACACCGGGGCTGGGATTGGTGAGGATGGCAGATAACCAGGTACAGCATCAATCTTCACGGGCTTCGCATAGGTAGCCATCATTGTCGGATATTCCGTAGACCAAGTGACGTTCGCAGACATTTTCTTATTTATTTATTAACTTATCTGTCGCTTCCTTCTTTTACTCGCACAGCGTCTCAAAACCCATCAACCATCTCAAATTTGACAGCAACGAAAGCAAAAAACCATCCTCACGCCTCCCATACACTGCCAGCCGCCACTCCCAATGCATCTTGAAGCGCGGCGCAGCCTCTGCTGTCCATGTTCATACGCCGCCTCGCTACCCACAACCGTGTGCGCACGCAGCACGGACTCGGGAATCCTGGATGGTACTTGGGCTCGCTGCTTGGCGTGGCGGCATCTAGCACCGGCCGCAGCTCGTTGGCGCAATGGCTGGCGCTCCACGCCTCAGCGGGCGTCACCTTCGGGCCTCAGATGGCGGGCGAGACGCAAATGGACAAGCCATCGCGCCGCTCCGACAGTGCCGCCTTGTTTGCCGCGTTGGGTGCCAGGCACGCCAGCGGAGCAAAGGCTTCGACCTCGGTGGCCTGAGGGTTGCTGTTTGCCAGTGAGCCGTCATTGTGAATGCGGCTTGTCTGTCATTGAGACCGCCACCGCCCGCCGCCCGCCGCTCATGTCCCAATACAGCACCGAGTTCTGGTCAGGGGGTGCGAGGAGGCGCCGGCCTTGTGACTTGTGACGGTGAGGGGTGTCCTCGGCTGAGAACAATGGCGGGCGTCGAGGGCTGCCTAAATACGATGATGACTCGGGGCCATCACATTGGTGGCTCGGGGGTCATCACATTGATGATTCGGGGGCCATGACACTGATGACTCGGGCCTCAATTCGGCCACCCCCAGCGCTCAAAGACCGTTTACCTACAATCATGCACCACTGTCCCTGCGCCACAGATAACATGAAGAATCAGCTTCCTCGCTCAAGAGTCTTCACATGTCAATTGAAACACACCACAACGCGATAAACGTATCTGTCCTGAAAACTGTAGAGATTGATGGGCCACGAAGCCTACAAGACGCTCGAGGGCGTGGAAGGGCGTGGAAGGGCGTGTCGCCAAATGCTCGCTCGAGTCCGACGGGTCGGAGACGCTGCAGCCGCCAACTCGGGCTTCACTTCCAGCTGGACTCGTACATCCCGCGCTGCCAGCTGCTCTGACGTTTGCTTGCTACCTATGAGGCAGCCAGTGCTTCGTCAGGGCCGAGGGAGAAAACGAGGGAGAGAACGAGGGAGAGAACGAGGGGGAACGAGGGAGAGGACGAGGGAGAGGACGAGGGGCAGAACGAGGGGGAGAACCAGACGCCGCAGGCCCAAATCAGCGGCCCCAGATACGATGCCCTGCTTTCCTTTTTTCATGTCCCCAGGCACATGAAGTCGTTTCTACAAGCTAGCGGCTGCTTGCGTCAGCGGCTGCACGTGGTTTGTCAACTCGGTGCCTGGTTGTGGGGCCATCCGTTATCCCGGGAGATCGGTGGCGCCAGCGGCCGCTGCGCGGCACTTTGACCAAAGACTCGACGTCAGCGCGTTGGTGCCTCGCCGTCAGCTCGAAATAGGCAAGTCGATTCGATGTGGAAAACATCCAGAATCCCAGAGCCGCGCTTCATGCACCTGGACATTAATACGTCCCGGACTATATGCTCCACTAGCATATGTCTATCGTCGTGATCAAATGCATGGCGGCAGCACGCTGACATGGTGAGACGCTCCATAACCCTCTACTAAGAAGAGACAGATGTACAAGATGAATGCTCCAAATGCCTTGCCGTCGGCGAGTCTTGCGGGGCGATGAGGGAGACGACGACTTTCAACTTCTGGTTAGACAATACGCGGCCCACGCACAACCAGTTTGCCAGACCAGGTGACGAGACCAGCTAGCTGCAGAAGCGTTACGCGACATCATTGTCAACGCGCCAAGTCCTCCAGCCGTGTCCGTCCGGTATCTTTCGGTGTGGCGTTCGGACCCACCAGGCGTGTCGCCAGACGCTTGCTCTCTCGCTCGGCGTCGGAGACGCCAAAGACCAGCCTCCTGTTGTTCCCTGGTCGCCTCGGTCCTGCGGCCTCCGGCGGCCAATGATGCCAGGCTGGCAGCCATACTTGCGGCTGGAGGACAGGATGCGCGTCGCTCTGGCAGCAAACGTGAGGGAAATAACAGCAGTAGAGGCGCCCCTCGGCCGGCAGCCTCCCATGTCGTCGGTGAGAACAGCCCGTCTCTCCGGTGCCGTCGACTCTGAGTTCTGACATAGCTATTCCACCCGTCGGCATGCCTTTCCAATGTAAGGCCTACTGGCCCATGCCACACGACACATTTGCTGGAACGCACAACCTGCCGGAAGCCCATCCGTATATGGAACGAGGTGCAACGAGGGCTCTGTGTGCGGTTGCAACTCCCAAAAATCTCGTCGAATAAAAGCCAACCCGCACGGGGAATGCCGATCCGGGGTCTGATATTGGTCGGGGAACAGGGTAGCCCGCCGGAAGCCCCCTGGCGACTGGAGTTTGAAGTCAACCACCCTTACTCACTCCGGTTGGGGGCTGGACGACGGCCGAGCTCGTCACCGACGGGCGCAGCAAACGGAGCGAGGCAGAAGTGGATCGAGCATCCTGGCTTCAACTATTAAATGGCCTGGTGCCGACAGCTTTTCATGTCCACAACCTCTCTCCTTCCTCACGCAACACCCGAGGCCGAGGTGATCACCTGCAGTGGGCAGCTCTTGGACCATGGAGCCGCCACCACCGCAACCCAACATTGCCAAACTGACGCGGTTTGCATGCGTCGCGTGCCGTAAGCGCAAGACCCGGTGCGACAGACAAGATCCAGCATGCGGACGGTGCGCAGCGGCCGGCAACATGTGCCAGTATCCGAGCCGTGCGAAGACAGTTCCGCCGTGGGTGCAATCCGTGATGGAACTGAAGGGTGAAATTGGTGAGTCGATAATGTGATAATGCTCACCATCTCCGACCATATCACTAAACCGCACGCTGCACGCAGAAAACATGAAAGTCCAGTCTCAGCAAGCCTGCGGTCCCGCGGATCAGACCTCTCAGTCTCAGCTGCTGATGCCGGCGACTTCAGGCATCATCGACCCGGGGACGGCGGTGCCAGGCCCAGCTCCGCCGTGGGTGGCAGATCCGTCACATCCCTCGACGGAGAGCTTCGTGGCCCAGCAAACCCTCACCGAATGGTAAGAGACTGAAAGTCCTGGTGTTTGCAGCTCTCGATCTAACTGGTCAGGTCCAACGGCGCGGGCTCGAGCAGTGACGCCCCCCCCCTTCACATCGATTACTTTGCACCCACAGTGCCGGCCGGCGTCACGCCGACACAATCCGCATCAGCTGGGCATCAGGCCTACAACTTTGACCCAATGTTTCTCAACATTTCCTCCACACCTAGTACGCCGGCATGCATGCAAATATTGTAAGGCGTCCCGCTTCATCCCGTCTTCTTTAACTTGCGCATTGGACTGACAGGTGTAGACACGATCGGTACTTTGAAATCTCTCACCCGATTATGCCAATCATCAACCGGACCCGCTTCCAGGCGGAAATGTCACAAGTGACACCTCCGATCGAGGTGCAGGTCTTGTCCTCTGCCATCGGGGCTTTGGGAGCTTTCTCCTTGCCTGGACTCGACTATATCATGGAAAAATGCTACGATGAGGCCCACAGCCTGCTAGACGCGTTCGAAAGACGGAACAACGGCACATCCCTGGCCAACGTCAACGCATTGCAGGCCTATGCCTTGCTCACTCTCTACGAACTCAAACGGCCAAACTTTGCCCGGGCCTGGATCACGCTCGGAAGGGCAACCCGGTTGGCGAATATGGCGGATTTTGGCGAGGCAGATACTCAGTCCAGCATGCCTGCGCAGTGGAGTGGTTGGGGCCTCCATCCGCTTCGTCCGCTGCCTTCAAGGTCCACCGATTTGGAGGAGCGGCGGCGCACGTTCTGGTTTCTCTATATTCTCGACGCCTTTGCGACTCTGAGGATATCCTCACCCCCGGCCTTTGGAGAGGTAAGTTCAACTAGGGTGTGCCCCCGTTAGTGCTCCCTCCCTAACCGTGTATAGATATCTGTCCCTCTCCCCTCTCATGCCGATCTTCCAGATCCCTCCAGCGCTAGCGGTGAAATGCCGTCGCTACAGGGGGTCTTTGAGCTATCGGAAATGCCCCCCCTGTCTGCCTTTGCTGGCACCGCCATCATGATTTCTCTGCACCGGCGCTGCAACCATCATGTACAGGCCATGGCTCAGGGCCCATCGTACCCATTCTTGGAAACCCACTATTGCATCGCCAAGGATATCAGCCACTGCCAGACCAGTCTGCTGGCCCAGCATATGAATGGAAATAGCGGCGAGGATCCGCTATCCCTGGCCCTGCGGATGAACCTCAACACCGTCGGGATCAATCTGCATGAGGCGGCCTTTGTCAGGGCGCGGACCGGCAAGCTGCCCGCCGGGATCGCGGCAGAGGCGTTATCCCAGTGCTTCTCCGCAACGAGGGACATTGTCGAGGCCGTGCAGCTGGGTCAGCGCCTGCCGGGCATAAAGCTTGAATCATTCCGCCAGCTGGAACGGTTCCTCATCTGGCCCTTGACCACGGCGATCCAAGTCTGCTTCCGCGTGCTGCGTCTTGGGGAGGTCGACGTCGCGCCGTACATCGAGTTCCTTCGTATACTATGCAGGTCGATGAAGGACTTGATCGATCCGGAATACATCGCCCCGGGGCTTTTTGACAAGGCGAACGCGAGTATTGCATGGGCAGGTACTTGAACGGCAAATGTAGGTGCCTGGATGGTCGTGGGTTCAGAACGTGTATTAATAGTGTTTCCTTAAGCTTCTTTTAGGTCCGGGCTGACTAATTTTGCCTCGCTTTGTCTACCCTTGAAGTCGTCGCTGTCCTTCGTCGTGGCCTGTAGTCCGCCTTCACTACCTCGCCTGCCTCCTGAGTTTTATTCTTAAAAGATGTCAACAAGAGATCGCACCTCGAGCTCGATGAATGTGTACGCACGATGGCGACCTCTGACTCCGTCTGAAGCTGTGGCCGGCGAAATCGACCGCGACACCTCTACAAACGGTCGGTCCTTGGCTTCGGTCTCTGTAAACCGCAAAGGTTCAGCCAGCGATCGTTCTTGGAGCAGCCCTGCAGCGTTCAAAAAAATCTTCACTCCGGAAGACAGCAATGCCGCGTTGTACGAGAGCATCATAGCCCCGGTTATTCCCAATGTTCTTCGAGGAGAGACCTGCAGTTTCTTCGCGTACGGCCACTCGGGGAGCGGCAAAACGCATACAATCATGGGGTACGACTTTGAGCATAATGAGAGGTTGGGACTGTGTCTTGCCGCCTCCCGACAGCTTTTCAAAGAGCTGGATGCATTGCAGCAGAAGGAAGGAGGACATGGGTTCGGCGTGGGTCTCAGCCTCTACGAGCTGCGCAAGAACTCAGCTTTCGATCTGCTGAATGGGCGCACTGAATGCCACATCCGAGAGGGCTACGATGGCAAAACGCACATTCGCGGACAGACTGAGGTCCTGGAAGGAGGCAAGGTGAGGGTGCAACCAATTGTCCAGCGCCCATGCTGGACATACGAATCTCTCCAGCAAGAGCTACAACAGCGCCTCGGTCACCGTGCCATGGGGTCATCTAGCGTCCACGACCAAAGCTCCCGGACTCACGCAGTTCTGGAGCTGGAACTCGTCAATCAGCCTCTAGTGGAGGCACGGCAAGCCTTGATCGATCGACAGTCAGAGCTGGTTCCGGTTGGAAAGCGAGCAACTGATATCAGCATTAACGAACAATCCAAGATGGTCCGTCGCACAGCGGAGGGTGGATGGGAACCTAATCCCGATTATCAGCCCAATCAGGCACGCATTGACGAAGCCGAGGCGAGCAAGGCAGAGTACGAGGCTCGTGTCACGGCTGCAGAAGAAGAGGTCGCCGGCGTGCTGGAGTCAAGTAGCCATACGGGCTTGGGAGGGAAGATGGTCTTTGTGGACCTGGCCGGGGCAGAGTACCAGCGTGACAAGAGCGGCCAGCTGCAGAGCGCAAAACAAACCCCCAAGGAGCGCCAGGAAGGCCGACAGATCAACACCGACCTGCTAGCCTTGAAGGAGGTGATCAGGGCCTGGTCGACAAAGCAGCCGAGAATCCCCTTCCGGTCATCGCCTCTGACGATGGTGTTGCGCGAAAACTTCTTGGGTTCAACGAATGCGACGTCGGCCATGATAGTCACGGTCTCGCCTGCAAAGGAGCAATATGCAGCTACGTTGAACTCCCTCAAATACGGGAGCTTGGTGGGCACTGAGAGCAAGTAGCTTCCTGTGTCTACTCGTATCATGCCGACGTTCTGGCTGTGTGGCTGCCGGCCACTCTCCGCGGCACCAGGAAGGGAGCCCGAGTCAGGTGGCTGAGACGTCGGATGAGGAGCAGTTTCGGAAAAGAAATATACGAGTAGATGTCTTCTGCCAGCAACGTGAATAAAACGAAGGACAACTCACGGATCTGAAGCCTGCAGGACCAATCGCGACAAGGCCAGCGCTGCGAGTGGGTTCAACTTTCAGCTCGAGAAGCGCTGTCTCAGCCTCGGACCTCACCTTTTGCAACATTGCTGAGCACAATTGCCATTGCCGAGCACAATTACCATTGCCGAGCACAATTACCATTGCCGAGAGCACAATTGCCGCAGCGACGTCGCCATTGCCGCCGGGCAGGCCGACCGTCACGATGGAGCGCATGGGCTTCATCCCCGGCCCGCAGGCCAAGGAGCAAATCTTCAACGCGCAGGGCCACATGTTCTTCTCACGACAAACGGCCCTCGACTTCGCCGACGAATTCATCAAGAACGCGCCCGGCGGGGGCGGCGGCGCACACCTCCCGCTCCTGTACCAGGCGATGCTGGCGTGCTTAGGCGAGGGCGACCAGGTGGACATCTGGTTCGGGCTGCGCAGCCCCGATCCCGCGGCTGGGCAGGAGGAGCATCCCTCGGGCGAGCTCGTGGGACACACTTGGGCCGGCGTCAGGACCGCCGACGGCGAGGAGAAGCCCCTGTGGGAGGTCGGTAGACGGACCCCGGCGGCGGGCGAGGCTCATGCGGCGCGGGCCTTCAACGCGTATCGCGAGGCCATGGCTCGCTTCCACGGCCAGGACGTGCCCGCGCCCATGCCCGTTGACAAGACCGCCGCCGCGATGCCCGCCGAGTTCAACGGCAAGCCCGTCATCTCCCGCGCGCTGGCGCCCTCGAACCTGTACTACGCCTCCGACCGGATGTGGTACTTTGTCGACCTGGCGCCGCCGGGGGACCTCGACGCGCCCACCATCCTGTCGCGGCCGATGCGGTCGTTCGACGCGCTGGCCCTGGCGGCGCTGATGGCCCTGGCTCTGGGCACGCCGCCGCTCGTGTTCGGCATCAGCAACCCGACGGACGCGCTGGGGACGGTGCCGACGGGGTACGTGAGGGCGAGCTACGAGGCGGACGCGACGATTGAGGGCACCGGGGGCAAGCCTGTGCTGGTGCTGTGAGGCCTCTTGACGCTGCCAGGGTTGTTAGCTTGACAGGTCAAGAGCGGGTATAGCCATCGAGAGCGTCGGGCTGCCGTTGTTCGGGGTGGACGTGGTGGGGGCCGGGCAGCGAGCAGCCTCATCCCGAGGATGAAAGGAGAAAACTATGAAAGGAGAAAACGATGAAAAGGAGAAAACACCGCCAAGCGGGCCACCAACGGTCAGCCCTGCGGCTGAGACTCTCGTCGCATTCTTTAATTTCCCAGTTCCACGCCCATGGCGCGGTGCAGATCAGCGACTGCCTATGCGCGGCAGACATTGAGCCTGAACCTTGGCGGCGTGAATGTCCTTGGCGGCGCTGAGGGCGCCACTCATCTCGCTTCGTGGGATATTAATCCGCATTGTTACGAGTACGTACGAGTACTCGTACATTCAATGGGCCCGGGTTCCCTGCTGGTCAAGCCCGAGTTTCCTCACAGCCCGAGTTTCCTCACATCCCAAGTTCCCTGCACAGCCCGAGTTCCCTACGAGTACTGGACGAGCCCGAGTTCCCTGCGTACCCCGAGTTCCCTGCACAGCCCGAGCTCCCTGCTGGACGAGTCCGAGTTCCATATCGTCCGGCCTCTCTGTCCGTGAGACGCCTCGTGGCGCTGGCTGACGGAGCGCGGTGAACCCTTACCGAATGAGCATCACCATGCCCATGCTCCGCAATGGAGCAACCACGCTCCAATCTGTACTCGTACTCGTACGAGTAAAATCGACCAGTCCACAAAGCGGCAGCTGATTCCCATGGACGGGCCGCCGCAATCCAACTTTCGGCCCCCCGGCACCTAGCTTCCATGGGCCTCCGTCAGCCCCCGAAACATCTCCTCTGGATCATTGGCCGCTACCGCTTCAGCCCTTCGGCTCCAAGACGCGCCGCACGAGCGGCTGAGGGCGAAGGGCGCCACTCATCAGGCCAGGGGCGCGGCGGGCGAAAAGGGCGCCGCTAGCGCTGCTTAGCAATGGCAACCGGGTCTTGATTCGGCAAAGGGCGACAACGGCAAATGCTGCGTCAACTCCTCCCGGCTGGGAGCTCAGGGACTGAGGGGACCGTGTTGCTGCTAACAGCGCGGCGAGTCGGGGTCCCATGATTCCTCAAGGGCTCGGTAATTAGTGGTTTCTCCTGATGGCAAGCCGGGATAATAAATAGTTCTTGTGGCTCCCAGACCACTCTCAAACCAACTTTCGATACGCTTCTAGTCACTCATTCCCACAACGCTCCTTGTTTCTTGTCTCTTCGTGATACCCAATTCTCTGCTTTTACCATGGAGGAATCAAAGACCGCCCCTACTCCGGCCCCGGCTCCGGCCCCGGCTACCAACGCCCCTGCGGCCGGCGGCAACAACGGCCCCATCGACGAGCAAGATCTCAACGACTGGAAGAACCGGTTCAACGACGTCCTGGCCCGCTCGGGCGAGCACATCAACTCCAAGTCGCCCGAGACCTCTCAGCCCTGGCACGCGGGCTTCTTCGACTGCTTCAACCCCATCGACACCTGCCTGATCACCTACTTCCTGCCCTGCGTCACCTTCGGCAAGACGCATCACCGCCTGAGGAAGGATGGCGACCTGAAAGGCTGGGAGCCCATCAACACCTCTGTACGTTCCCCCCAGACGCGACCATCACGCAAGCTCCTAACAGCGTTGTGCACAGTGCCTCCTCATCTGCGGCACCGGCTGCTTTGGGCTCCACTGGATCCCTCTGGCCATGCAGCGCCAGAACATCCGAGAAAAGTACAACCTCCAAGGCAGCTGCCTGACCGACCTTGCCGTCTCCTGCTGCTGCCACTGCTGCACCATCATCCAGTCGGACAAGGAGGCCGAGTATCATGAGCAGCGGCTCCAGAGCAGCGGAGTGCAGGAGCAGTACCAGGCTAACACGGACATGACATATCCTGGAAAATAATCGGTGATGGAGGGAGGGGGATGCAGAAATAGGTCATGGCTCAATTAATACCACGCTCGCAGTTCGATGTACAGCCGCTGCTTATGACAAGCGGGCGCAGTTCATACCCGTACGGAATCAATACCATTGTTCATCCCAAACCACGCTGAAGTGTGCGATTGAATCAAGTCCTGACCCAGTGCAATGCTCGGCTCAATGTGCTCATCCGCAGTTGACGCTGTCTCCAGTCGCCATGCCCGAAATTCCCCTCCATGCCCGACGTTGTCCTTGCCGGATATTGCTCTCTATTCCAGGCGTTGCCCCTCGTACCGAATATATCTTAATCGCTGCCCTTGAACGAGCACTTTTGGTGATCGATGCTCTCCAAAGCCTCAGCGTACCTCAACATTGAACGTCATTGTCGACGCCGGCCGACAGCTGTAACGGCAAATTTATCCCACATGCCTTCAGCATATTCATCCTTCTCCCTCCTGACCATCGCCATACTTGCCCGCCGCCTTGTGATGCCTGTGTCGCATACCCGACCGACCGTTGATGTACTGACTTGTTCCGCGCATGAAGCTTCTATATACATCACATCTGGTAAGCTAGCAACTTCGTGCCTTGTTCCCGCAAGCCTCCCATTGATCGTACTATCGCTGACCACCCAATATCTAGCATTGTACGCATTCAGACACTCCCCGATCTGGGACTGACGTTTTGAAGGACAACCACGACCCACCAGCCCACCAGACCGCCGATTCTCTGGCTCGCCTGCCGAGATCTGGAGGCATGGAGGTGGTTGGCACGGCCGATTCACAGGACCATTATATTGTGCTCTGGACGATGGTGCTGAACATGTGGGAGTACTTCAAGTGCGGCGAGAGGTGTCGCAAGCGTAGGAGCTGTCCCGTAAGTGACATGAGCGTCTGTTTTGCTTTGTGGGTTTTGACATCAACTGGCAATCATCATAGAAAGGAACTCGAGAGGTACGGTCTATGGCTGACGAATTTTGGACAGAAGTGCCGTGACGACGTTGCGCCCTTCAAGAGGCTTCTCGCAGAGGACGGGCAGATCCTTCTGCTTGGCCTGAATGGTCTCTTCAGCGTGGCCGGAAGTTGCAGTGCCAACGACTTCGGCATTCAGGCCGGGGCCAAGTGCTCGAGCATCTTCTGGTAGTCATCGTACGGTGCTGCGCCGTAGGGCTCGAGATTGAGCTTCCCCCATGGCAGCTCTCCTGGATCTGGAGGGGAGGCAGCAACGAGGTCAGCTCGTAGCGTGCGATTGAGGAAGCCGTAGGCATGGCGTTTGCCCATGCGGCCCAGGCCGGCGGCGGCAATCTTCAATTTCAGTGGTGCCATTTTGTGTTAGGGAAGAGTCTGAAGGAGGGGTTTCCTTAGCAGCAGAGATCAGAGTTCCATACACAATCTCGGACCACGGTTCAACAGAGCAAGAGCCTGTGGCAGGTCATAACTTGTATTCCTCGACGAGCCCTGTCGAGCTTTGCCGATTGAACTACTGCCGTCTCCGGAGCCTGCTCCATCGAGCGTCTCCAAGACTCTCATTCCCAAGTTGTAAGTCCTAACAACTAGGCTGCGTTAAGCTCGCAATTGACGCATGCAGCCTCTCAGGAATCCACAATTCTCAACTGCGCCGTCGGGCTGGAAACGCTGCCTGAGTCGGCAAGGCTGTCCCGTCCGGAGACGAGACTCGCACAACAGTTGTGGGAAGAAGGCAGACGAACTGGAGACATGGGCCCAATCGCACTAGATACACGATCCACCCGTCTCCGCCTGCACGTGGTTTACGTAGGCTGGGTGAACACCCTGTCTGCTCAGCATCTCCGCAATTGGCTGTTTGCCAACCATACCAAGTTAGGCCGTTGATGCCCTCGGGCCACCGGGACCCGGCCCCATCTCCGAGGTGGGCCAGCCGCCGCCGGGTGCTCCACCGCCTCGGCCGAACACGCAGCAGAGAACAGCCGAGACCTGCTCACTACGTATCTGCTCTGTCCCCATAGAAACAGTTCCCGGCTGTACAACTGAGCACGTGGCAACGCGAATCCCGACAACCTGGGCGTGCTCGTACTCCGTGCTTCGTACATGGGACGAGTTGTCAGCCCTGGCGAGTCCAGGCTCCCCTGGTTGGCGGGTATTAATTAATACCCGCACCTACTTTGTACGACCTGTCAGAAACCCTACCGATATATTTTGCTTGGCGCTCTGGGACCGACGCGTGGGTGGACACAAAACCCGTCGTACGAGGTCTTAGGGGTATCGTAATCGCAGGTTCCTCTTACCCCACGTCGCCATCTCATACTCGCGACTCTCTCTCATCTGTTCTTGCTTCATCTTTAGCTTTGCGACGCCTGTTGCGGCATTTGGCTGTTTCCGTTCGTTGCTTCCCACAGCTGTGGCCCTCCGCCGGCTACTGCCATCCGCCAAGCCTGCGCGTGAAGGAGGCTCGCCTTCCGCGTCGACTGGGCACGGCCTCACCTCGAGCTCTGCCGCTCTCACGCAGCACTCACTTCTCTTTTCTCTTCACATCTTTCTCCCCTCAGAATCATCAGCATCGGCATCGGCATCGGCATCGGCATCGGCATCAGCATCGGCATCAGCATCGGCATCGGCATCTTCAGCCACCATGCGTTCCAGCACCCTCCTCCTCGCCGCCGGCCTCCCCGGCCTGGCCCTCTCCCAGGACTGGGCTGATACGGCCACGTTCAACTGGGACTCCATCACGCCCTCGCGCGACCTCTGCTACCACGACTGCTACGACGGCTTCCGGTGCGCCCGCCTCGTCCTCCCCCTCGACTGGCAAAACGCCAGCGCCGACGGCCGCACCATCGCCCTCGCCGTCATCAAGCTCCCCGCCGCCGTCTCCCCCTCGGACCCGTCCTTCGCCGGCCCCATCCTCGCCAACCCCGGCGGCCCCGGCGGCTCCGGCATCAGCTTCATGCAGGGCTTCGGCCGCCGCCTGCGCGGCATCGCCGACAAGCCCGGCCGCCGGCACTACGAGATCGTGTCGTTTGACCCCCGCGGCATGGCCAACAGCTGGCCCCGCGCCGACTGCTTCCCCGGCGACCCGCTCACGCGTGACGCCGTCATGCTCGAGGCCCGCGGCCACGGCGCCCTCGACAGCAGCAAGCTCTCGGTGCCCTACGCGCTCGGCCTGTTTGACGGCTTCGGGAGGCGGTGCCTCCAGGCCGAGGCGCAGGGGCTCAACGGCGGCGACATCATGGGCTACATGAGCACCCCCAACGTGGCGCGCGACATGGTCGAGATTATCGACAAGATTGAGGAGCTCCGCAGGCGCGAAGCCGGCGGCGGCGGCGGCGGCGGCGGCGGCGGCGGCGGCGGCGGCGGCGACGAGGATCGCCGCGAGCTTAGGAGGCGCAGCGGCAGCGGCGACGGCGACGGCGACGGCGACGACGTTGTCCGGCTGCAGTACGTTGGCTTCTCGTACGGCACCATCCTCGGCAACTACTTTGCCTCCATGTTCCCCGAGCGCATCGGCCGCATCGTCCTCGACGGCGTCGCCGATGCCAACGACTACTCGACCGGCCCGGTGAGCCCCCGCGGCCCTTGCATGTGTCCACGTCGCTGACAACCCAGGGCTGGCTCGCAAACATTGTCGACGCCGACGAACTCGCCTCCAGCTTCTTCTCCGGCTGCCACGCCGCCGGCCCCGCCGTCTGCGCCCTCGCCCGCCCCGCCGACGCGTCCGGGTCCGACATCCAGGCCCGCTTCGACGCCTGGCTCAACGCCATCGACGAGTCGCCCCTCACCCACGTCACGCGCGCCGGCAGCGTCGTCGTCGCCACCTCCCGCGACGTCCGCGAGCTCGTGAGCTCCGCCATCTACAAGCCCATCCAGAACTTCAAGATGCTCGCCAGAGCCCTCAACGCCACCATGACGGGCAACACGACGGCCCTGGTGGCCGGCCTGGACCTCGCCGGCTTCATCCCCCACCTCCGCGACGACTGCCCCGTCGCCGGCAACGCCACGGCCGGCGCGAGGCCCAGGGCCAACCGCATCGAGGGCGGCCTGTCCGTCCTCTGCGCCGACGGCGACAGCCTCCTCGACAAGGACGCGGCCTGGTGGCGCCGCTACGTCGACAGGCAGGTCCAGACGTCGTCCCTCATGGGCGCCGCCTGGTCCAACATCCGCCTCTCCTGCTCCGCCTGGCGCTTCCGCCCCAACTGGTCCTTCAAGGGCCCCTTCACCACCCCAGAGGCCCGCGTCGCCGCCCACGGCAAGCCTGTCAAGGGCAAGCCCGCCGCGCCTCTCCTCTTCCTCTCCACCCGCCTCGACCCCGCCACGCCCCTGCGCGCCGCCCGCGCCATGGCCGCCCTGCACCCCGCCGCCGGCCTCGTCGTCCAGGACGGCCTCGGCCACTGCGCCCTCGCTTCCGCCGACAGCAGCTGCACCGCCGACATCGTCGCCGACTACTTTGAGTCCGGCATCGTCCCGCCCGTCGAGGCCCGGTGCGCCATCGACTGCGGGCCGTGGGACAAGGACTGCGCCCTCGCTGGCTTGCCGCGCCCCGTCGACCCCCTCGGCGTGCTCCGGAAGCGGAGCTTCCCGATGGGCCTTTAGAGCATCGACATGGCGTAGCCAGCAGGTAGCTTAAGCATTGCGAGTATTGATACGTTCATACATCCGCCCACACTCTTCAAGCGTTGAGCCTCCACGTTGCATTGCCATTGCGTCTTTGTAGCTTTGTAGTGTCGCCCACAGCCACACAGCCAGTACAGCGCCGCCCTGAGCCTGCATCTGCGCCGCTCGCCTCCATAATCATGAGACCAGATGCATTCAACTCAATCGCCGAGCCCATCGGCAACAGAGTGCGTCGCCCAAGCCACTGCAGTGTCACCACGTTTGCTGGCGATGCATTCAACAATCGCCGGACTTCCGTCTTGACCATTAGTATGTGCCCTTCTAAAAATCGAGTATCTAGTCTCGCCCAGCTGAGCAATCTCCCCATAGCAACTCCTCGTTACAACAGATGCATTCAACAATCACCAGGCTTCCAGTTAGCCGCATGTCGTCACTCTAGTTCATTGGGCTCTATGGCATATCATGATACTCATTCCCTCCACCAACCTGCCTACAATCACACCGAATTCGCAGCTCTCAACCATTATGCTGCCCTTCCAAAAATCGAGTGTCAAATGGTCTCAGTCAACAGAGCAAATCTCGCCACAGCAACTCCTCACATGTAGCCATCACCCAGTCAGTACACCGACCCCCAAATGTACTCGTCGTCCAGGCGCTGAAGACCAGCTGGGGTCCAGTGCCAGACGCCTCGTCGGAGAGCCGACTCGACAGTCTCGCGCTTGACACGATGGGGAACGGCGCGAGAGCGGCAGCTGGCAGCGTTGCAGGTGTTGTCCGTCCAGCCAAACTTGAAGCCATCTCCCCACCACGCTCGCAGCTCCAGGCCAACGTGAAGCGTGATGAGCACCGATGTGATGTTGGTGTAGCCCTCAAACTCGACTGGAGTCAGCGAGCAGCTGCCGTTGGGGAAGTTGGGGCAGGCAGGGACGCGCTTCGTCTCGGACCAGGCCATGGACTGCTCATTCGACGTCGCCTCATTGTAGGTGTACGCAGAGATCTCAAACTCGCACCATTGCTCGTTCCCTTGCGCAGCGCACCCAAGATCAGCGCTGAAGAAGTCAAACCTGAAGCAGGGGTTCGCCGAGTTGGGTCCGACACCAATTTCCGCAATGTCGCCCGAGCCCTGGGCGGCGGTTGTGCCGGAGAGCGATGGAGGGACAAACTCGACAAGATGACCACCAGACGATGCGACAAAACACTGGGACGATCGCACAGAGGGAGGTGCGACGAGAAAGCCCTCAGAGAACCACATGTCGCCAGTAGGGTTGAACAGTGGGCCAGGCTTGACATTGTCAAACTGCATGGGTCAGGTCAGCATGTGTGTTGAACAACGTGGGATCAACGGCAGACTCACGTTCACCGTCGTGTTTCCGATCTGACCTCCAGCAGGGCACATTGCAGAAGAGCCACCACCATTGCCAGCACTGGGAGTGCTTAAGGGAACCTGAGTAGTTGGCGAAGGAGGGGGAGGCGGCATAGCAATGCTGCCACCGCCCAACGCTGACGACAAGCTGGCTCCAAGAGACGTGTTGGCCAACAAAGGCGTTGCGGTGGCCGTCGAGTTCCTCCACGCGGATGTCGACAGCGAGGGACTAAACCACAGTCAACAAGAGCCAACGGCACGGGAAATGGAGCAACGAACCTGTCCTGGCGTCGGATCGCACGCCTTCCAACTGGGGCGATCACAGTTGCCAGGGTTGTCATGGGAAAGTTGATGGTGTATGTGGTGGTCTGCTGGGGAATGACATTGATCCAGGTGCTGGTCTGGAGTGTTGTCACACTGCCAGCGGCTTGTGACACGAAGAGCGAGGACGGCGGACCATAGAGGCCAGCGCTGGTTGGCCATCCATAGCCATCCGCAGGGATTTGTCCACCGATGGATGCGGGAATGCCATTCTCATCAGAGCTGCCATAAGGCGTGAGAGGAAGCCCGGTGACAGCAGAAAGGACTGGTATGCCGTTTGGTCCGGCGACGACCGTGAAGGTCGAGATGATGCCTGTTCCAGTCACAGCCCCCGTAGGCAGGTTGTCGACGCCAGAGACGAGAGCAGAAGGAGGAACCCCAGGAGGAACCACAGTTTGCACGTTGGGCACAGCTGCACCATAGGCGTCGAGGCTGTGAGCGCCAGATGCAACAACGCGACCAGATGCCGGTGCAGGAATTCCAGCGGTGTTGACAATCGGGGGCGCAGTGGGAAAGCCAATGCCTGTTGCGCTTGGGGTCAA
Source organism: Tolypocladium guangdongense (assembly GCA_022114105.1). NCBI lineage: Eukaryota > Fungi > Ascomycota > Sordariomycetes > Hypocreales > Ophiocordycipitaceae > Tolypocladium > Tolypocladium guangdongense. The sequence continues at coordinate 1,004,350 of NRQP01000001.1, read as the reverse complement.
GACAATAGTCTGGACGACAGGAGTTGGGATGCCATTGGGTCCGAGAACCTGCACAGTAACGCAAGTGGTGACTGCACTGTTGGAAGACGTGAATGGTGGAATGGCTTGGGGAAGGTAGGTCTGCTGTTGCTGGGGAGCCATGGAGGGATATCCGAGGGAGGTCCCGGTGGGGAGGGCAGTGCCGACGCCGTCTGATGGAGTCAAGACAATGGTCTCAACAACAGGAGTAGCGACACCATTGGGTCCAAGGATGTCAACCGTGACGGCGGTGGTGATGAGATTGCCAACAGAGATGCCCTGGGGCAGGTCAGTCTCCTGTCCCGGAACCACGGTTGGGAAGTTGACAGGGCCTGCGGTGGGCGCTGCATCGCTGGTAGGCATGACCACGGTGGACTCGACAATCGTTGGTATCCCGTCAGGGCCGATGGCAGTGTACGTGATGCATGTCGTGATGCCGCCAGGGCCACCCACGTTACCAGGCTGGGGAGATCCAATTGTGAGGGTGACTTGGGATGGAGCGCCAGTGACGACGCCTCCAGGATGGTTGGCGGCAGCAGGCGTAGCGGCCGGGCCAGAAACGACATATGTGGTGTCAACGACAGTCGGCCGTCCATCGGTTCCAAGAACAGTGTAAGTCGTGCAGGTTGTGACACCACCCTGGGATCCAGAGCCGCCAGACTCGACTGGGCCGAGGCTGCCGGGCAGGGAAGTGGCCTGAATTGGGACGCCGTTTGGCAGATTTCCAGCAATACCGGCTTGGGTGTTTTCAGGACCAGGCAGGACCAGAGTGGATTCGACAACTGTTGGCTTTCCATCGGGCCCAATCACGGTGTAGCTGGTACACGTGGTGATGCCAGCGCCATTGGGGATGTTCTGGGCAGAGAAACCTGTGGGGAGAGCATCAGAGGCACCGGTGACGGGAACGACCTGTGGGACTGCCCACGACGAGTGCACGACGGTGGGGATTCCATCCGTTCCGAGGACGGTGAAGGTCGTGCATGCGGTGCTCATGCCAGCTCCGCCAGGGGCAGTTGCGCCGTTGACGTTGGAGCCGGTGACGCCAGGCCAAGGAGGGTTGACGACGGTGGTGACAGCCTGGGGAGCGCCGGATCCATTATCAGTTAGAATTCCGGGGCCCGAGGTGATGGGCTGTCCGCCATTGTCTTGCGGGTTCCCGACGGGCCACTCAATGACAGTTGGACGTCCATCGGCGCCAGTGGTGGTGACACAAGTGACCGACTCACCATTGCTGTGCGCGTCAGTGGGGACAGCTCCAATGGTGATAGTGTGCTCCGACAGGATGGTGACCGGACTTGGGCCAGCAGAGCCGGTTGCCCATTGCACGTTGGTGTCGGTGACGACAGTGTACCAAGGAGTGCCTTCATCGGGTCTAGGAACACCAGAGTTGGCAGTGGCAGGTGCAGGCCCGTCTTGGCCATATGGGAAGCCATTAGGGCCAGCCGTCGGGCCAGCCGTCGAGCCAGTACCAAAGGGGGGTCCAGCACTCACAGCTGTGCTTCCAGAGGTTCCAACCGGGCCAGGAGAGTCGGTGGCAGTGGGGTTGGGCCAAGAGGCGCCAGTGTTCTCGCCATAGCCACCAGGCAAAGAGGATCCATCGGAGGGGGGTGCACCACTGGTGACGGGGGAAGCAGAGCCAGAGACAGAAGCCAACGTGCCAGAATCGCCTCCAGGGCCGCCGCCCCAAATGTCAATGGTTAGGGTTGTGAAGGGAGACGGTGTTGCTTGGGCAGGATCAACAGGGGAAACACGAATGGTTCGTGTCGGGAACTGGGTGTTGGTGACAGTCTGACCAGGGCGGGATCCTCCTGGGAAGGATCCATCTGCGGAAGACACGGGGCTGGTAGGGTAGACGGTGACGAAGACGGTCGTGGTGCCCTGCATGACACAGGTCGGGTCATTGGGAGAGCCACCGGGGAAGCCTCTAAGAGTGGCAGTGGTGTCGCCATCAGGACCAGCGCCTGGGTGGTCGTAGGGGCCAGTGCCAGACCCGCCGTCTGGGGATCTGAGGATTCTTGTCAGCACCATGAACATTTGCAGGGGAGTGAACGAGGCTTGCCCATAGTCGGGGGCCTGGGCAACTGAGTGGTGCAGGAGGCTGCTCGCCACCAAGGCCCCGAAAGACGTGTTGGCACGCATCGTGGGCAAGAGGCGACAGCCGAGAGCTGCTTCGAGGGAGGACCAGGTTGGCGGCTCTAGTGACTGAGTTGACGGGCGTTCAAGAAGACGAGAGGATGTCGATACGATGAGGTGCAAAATGAGTGACAGAAGAAGAATCGAAACGAGAGACAAAAGTTGGAAGATGGAAGAGGTTTGAGCAGAGAGGCGGAACATTTTGGCCCGGCAGGTGGGGAGAGGCAGACGTTGCGGATATCGATGGGAGGCAGGAGCTCCTGCCCTCCGAGAGATGGAGGTGAGCTGGCGCGGCATCAGGGACGCAGAGAAGGAAGGCGCTCTTTCCAGTATGGCCTGACCGCCAGACGTCGAGCGGAAGTGACTGTCGGTGCATGAGAGCAAGCAACTTGGTCAAATTGGACTCGGGAGATACGCAATACATACAGATGCAGTCGTACCTGTGAGAGCGTGCGTTGAAAGCAGAGTTCTGATAATCGTCTATGGCAGTTATTGATCGCTGTGCTAAGTGTCTTCAATCAGAACGTTGAATGCGTTCGTAGACAGCGGTAGCACGGTGGTACTTCTCGCCGCGAAACCGCAGCTCTTTCCTCAAAACCTCCAGGCAGCCACCGCACCTGGCAAGGTACCGTCCTGCACCTGGCGGTGAGCCGATTCTAAAACCGGTTCCTGCCTCTTCTGCACGGAGCAATCCAGGTACCGCGTGTTGAAAACGTGGAGACGCTCGGGTGAGGTGATCAAGTCCATTGAGAGAAGGAAAGTCGTGCGCACAGCCTGTCGATGCGGAAGGGACGCGATGTGGCATGGTCCCTTGTAGAAAGCGTTCGCAGGATCAAGGTTTGGAGATGGGCTAATGACAAGGCCAAGCTGATGAATGCCGTGAAGGTGAGTCAAGAGTGCAAGAGAAGCAGCAGCGAGGTGCGCTGAGTGACGCAACTCGGGTGCGAGAAGCAGGTAGTCGCAGTGTTGGTGTTCATGTCGTTTCACGTAAGGCAAGCAGCCTTGCTCTCTTGCCCACAGAGAGTTCATCATACTGCATTGTCCGAGTATGCTGGAGGCGGCTGCGATGGTTGCTCGTCCTGGCTGAAATGTGGATCCACGACGCTGCGGCTGCGCTTCCTCTCGTCCTCCATCCTCGCCGCCCACAGGGCAGAGCCAGCCGAGGTCGTCAGGAGGAAGAAAAACGACAGTATCGGTATCAGTTCCAGGATCATAGCCACGGTCCCGAACCAGACGTAGTCCCACGTCAGGCTCCTAACCTCGCGCTTCGTCTCCTCCTTGGACAATCCGCGAAGCTGGAACCACCGGTACTGCGACAGCTTGCCGAGGCGGGTGCCCGTGATGAGGATGAAGGCCGGCATGCCTACGTAGGGTACGAGGTTGAGGGGGAGGAAGACGACGAGCTCGACGATCTGGATGATGCTCCAGGGTTGGTAGAAGGCCGGGCTGGTGGGCTTTCCCAGCATCCGTACCGCGGTCGGCGCGTCTTCGAAGAGGATTCGGTGGGGAGCGACGACGTCCTTGAGACCCTGCTTAATAAATGTGGCCTACAGCATGTCAGTCGCATGCTATTGCCTCCCGTTCAAGTTAGATCACTCACATCAAACACATCCACGCGACATTCGTCCACGAAGAAGCCCTCAAACAGCCCCTGTATTATCACCAAGCCCTCGCCCAGGGTCAAGACCACGGCGTTGACCCAGGCGCCCCAACCGTGGAAGATGGCGAGAAAGGCATACTGCGGCAGGAACGCAAACGTGAAGAGCACCAGGTAAACGAGCAGGGAGATCATGGACAGCGGCAGCAGCCTGCCGAGGAACAGCGGCCAGAACTCGCGGTAGCGCACGAAGTACCAGATGCCGCGCAGCGGGTATGAGAACGCGATGCCCGCGCGCGACAGGTACACCGCCGGGCGCGAGCGGCGTATGGATCGCGCGTCGATGCTGACGGGGATGGTGCCGTCCATGGCAAAGGCTGGGGGCGATGTAGGTTGGATGTCGGATCGGGAACGGTTCAAGGCGTGTCGTTGTGCGCGTCCCGCTGGATACGTCACTCTTGCAGGGTGCCCACCCCACAGTTGGGGCTGCAGCAGGCGTAGGGTAATTGGTGAGCACGGGAAGTGCATCTTGAGATGTGAGAGACGCTGCTGAAGACACAGTTTTGATGTTTGAGAAAGGGGATTCAATAATGTGATTGGATCCCACGAAATGCAAGTGGCAAGTCATATTCCAGATCTCGTGCGGATGGGAAATGATGGAATTGCCGTGACATCACTAACAGGACCTCAACCGTGAACTCGACCGTAAACAGAGCAATTGACTTGAATTCTTGGCATCTTGAGTTCTAGGCTATTAACCACCCCTCACAGGCCCCGGCTTATAAACAACTCTTTGCTCTGTGTCCCTGAGCTCCCTCACTTTGGTACTCTCACTTACAAGCTCACGACAACATTCACCTCCCACTCTGCCATGTCCATGGCCTCGAAAACCAACCCTCGCGCCGCCTGCCAATGCGGTCCCAATCCCAGCCCCTCACGCTCTACATCTGCCACTGCACCGAGTGCCGTAAGCAGTCCTACGCCTTTGGCACCTCCGCCGTCTACCCGGCCGCCGGGATGTGGCCGCATGCCGCCTGCGCAGCAGGCCAAGCTGGGCGTGTGGACGCGCACGTCAGACCGCGGCATCATGCTCGAGTGCTTACTTCTGCAAGGCGTGCGGCGTGCGGCTGGTGCACCGGCCGCTGCGGGCGGACGAGACGCCGGGGCCCACGGTCAGTTCAAGGCTGGGTGCGTGGGGGCTTGTCGCTCGAGGGGCGACGCATATCTGGGCGAGGTCGGCGGTGGCGCCGGTGCCGGAGGGGGCGGAGTAGGTTGGCTTGTGTTTGGAATGCTGGCGTGCGAGGTTGGGATGGGAGTGGTGACTGGGTGAGGTGGATGGATGAGGCGTCGCGGAGCGAGAGAGTGTTGGAGCGGCAGCAGTATGAATTCCACGGCCACAAAAGCTGAACCATATTATGGCAATTTTGTACACTTTCGCTTCTTGGATAATCCCGCCTTCTGTGCCGCACGTGCTCGTCCTGCCGGGAGGAGCATCGGGATTAATACCGCCCGTGAGCCGGCTCCGGCCCCAGCCTCAACATCCGATCCGGGCTTCCTTTGGGTGCCTCTTCCGAGAGGCACAGTCTAGTAGATGTATAAAAGCTGCATGCCCGGTATTCTTGACGTGTCCGAGGCCGAGCCCAGGCAGCGGTGCGTGTGAATGCCATGTTTGCCAGTTACGCAGCGTTCTAATCTCAGCATTGTATTTGATTTGACAATTGTCAATATCCCAATAGACTCTTCCCAAACCCTTGAACCCATTTACCGGCCCAGTTCCGAAACTATCTGATGTATTTAATGCGCCCCAATGGCCTTCACAAATGCCATACTCTCGTTCCCTTCAATCACCTTCGCTAGCGGCATCAAGTGCGCATCCTCCAGCTCGCCCTGCACGTGCCGGATGTACGCCTGCGCAACCGACAGCCACTTGGCCTTTTCCGCGCGGCTGGCCCCCTGGCCCTCCCATACCCAGATGGCTTTTCCCGCGTCGTCCAGCAGGAAGACGTCGTTGCCATCGAGGTCGCCCTTGGAGATGCGCCCGCCGTCCTTGATGAGGTCGAACGAGAGCTGGCCCGATGCGTCGCTCAGGCGGAACAACTTCTTCGGGCGACCGCTGTCCGACGAACAGCTGGACCTCGTTCTCACGGCGGCAACGGGCTGTTGCTGCTTGAAACCATCGCGCGGCGTCTCGTCGTCCCCGCCGAGCAGGTCGACCACCCGACGTGACCGCGACTCAGCCTGCGCGACGACCTCGACGTCAATATGCTTCGCCAGCGTCATGTCGTGCACCACCTGCGCCGCCTTGGCTTTCTCCACGGGGCTGCACCCGCGACCCTGCCATACCCAGATCTTATCCCCCGTGTCCAGCACGAACACATCCCCCTCGTCGAGGCTGCGCCACGCGGGCTCGACCTCGTGCACCACGATCCCGCCGTTGGCCTTGAAGACGCGCAGCAGCGTGCGGACGGGTTCCTTGGCCCCCCCCTCTTCGACGTGCCGGAAGCCGGAGCGCACGCCGCCCCTGCGTATCGACACGCGCGGGAAGAGGCTCAGGAACTCGTCCGACGGCGCGCTCTGTACCTCACGATGCTGCGTCGCCGCGCCGTGCAGGAACTCGTCCAGCTCGACCGTCTTGTACGCCGCGGTGCCGGCCTCGTCCTGCGTCGTGTGAACACCCAGCCAAAAGAAGATGTCATGGCCGAGCTTGGCGGCGTCGGCGTCCTTGCCGACCTTGTACGAGTGCAGCACGATGTAGCTGTCGCCGTCGTAGAACTCGCCGTAGCGCTCGCGTGGCCAGGGCACAACCTGGAACTCCTCGATGCGCCAGATGCGCAGGCCGGGGGCCTGGCCGACGGCACCGTCGTTCCAGGCGGGCTCGGTGGCGGCCGAGTTGTGCTTGACGCGGTGGTCGATGTCGGACCCGATGAGCTCGACGTTGCTGTCCTTGACGTCGTACTTTTTGGGGTGGACCAATCCCTCGTGGGGCGGCATGGCGGCGGACGCAGCCGGGCCTGGGATAATGCAGTTTATTCAAAGAAGCGAGCCTGACAGCGTGTAAGCGAATTGACGAGTTGTTCATGTGTTGTGCTGATGGAAGATCAAGGCCCCTGCGACGTCACAGCGGTGCGGGCTGAGGCACGGGCGGACCCACCCGGGCCGTCTGCCGAAGAGAACGGCTTCGCAACCCCTCAACCCCAACACCCAAAGTTGAAGACAACGCTCCCAACCGCCGACGCCGTGGCTGCGCGCGTAAACCTTGACGACACAGAACTAACCCCAGGCCTATCCCACCCACATCGGCGCCCTCTTCACTAGCGAGCTGCTCGACACAAACGCCGCCAGCGATGTCTTCGCGCTGTCTACGTACCGACAAGGCGTCGAGGACGGCCTCCAGGGGAGCTGCACCCGGACAGCACCAACAAGATGCAGGGCCGGTGTGGCTTCGGCCGGGCTGTCGGCACGTGGCGCGAGTGGCATTTCACGGGCAGCTGGCCGAGTGCTCGCTGTTCGACCGCTGGGTTGCCTGAGTTGCGTCCCGTTTGGGCGGCATAAGGCCGCAGCAGCCATGGTGGCGAACGGTAGTAAAGTTTGCCGCTGTGGCTGTCACAAAGATTCTGCTCCGCACAGACGGGGGAGCCGTGTGCCGACCATTTTGAGCTGTTCTGGGTCCATTGCTGCTAAGCATGGCTAATTCTACTCTGAGCCGTCATCTGCCTAGATTATTCACCACGCTCCCGACCATGACGGCGACCTCGCGATCCCAGTTTGCGCCCGCCGCCTTCTCCTTACCCTTTCCGCCCAACAGGGCACTCGGCGGTTGACAGCCCTTGAGGACGGCCTGTCGAATAGCATCTCCGACGGTGTTCTTATTCACCCTGAGCGTGCGCGCAACAACACCGCCGCGCCCGACAATATCTTGAACCCGCGTGGTCAGGCTGCCGGCCATTGTGCGCCAAAAGTACGACGCGAGGGAGCCCGTCTCGAGGTGGCTCAACAGCAGCTGAATGAGGCTCGATTGCTTCTGCGTCGAGGCGGACAGGAGAGGGTGAACGGGCGGCTTGGTAGATTCGAGGACGAGTTCGAGGGAGACGATGTTCTGGCACTTGGCGGTGACTTCAGCCAATACTCTGTCGAGAGACGGCAGCTGGCCCAAGGACCGCGAAAGCGAGGTGATGCTCGTCTGGAGCGCCGAGCGGATGTACGTCTCCAGAGACTGCAGGAGCAGACGCGGCGTCCAGCGGTCCGGCTTGACGCCCAACGTCGGCGACATCAGGTACAGCGTCGCCAGGGCAGACTCCATCTTTGCGCGCGCCTCTTCGCCTTGCGCAAAGGTCATGCTGGTGGGCGTGGAGAAGTCGCGTACGAAGCGCTCTGCGGTCTCTCGTACTGATCGCTCAATGGGCACGACGACATTGTCCTGTAGGCTTCGGACTGCGTCCACCCTATTCAAGCCGTAGCCTTCCTCGCCTTGCGCTTTGTTTTCTAGGACCTCACGCAGTGAAAGTATTGTGTACGAGCACCGCAGCAGCGCTCCGTGGTCCTCCTTGGAACCCAGGCCACCGATTTCCGCGTGTTGCACCTCGAGCTGCCTCCCCAGCTGCAAACATCTCCCCACGGAGCGTCCCAGCCTGAGCGTCTCCCATAGCCGCAGCGCGACCTGCCGCACCTCGTCCGCCTCGGCGTGCTTGTCGATGACCTCGCGCTCGAGCTGCTTGCAGCTGTCGTTGAGGCTCCTGATCTGAGAATCCAGCTCGGTGACGATGTGCTTGCTGGCGCGGGTCTGGGTCTGCGTGTGCTGGAGCAGTGGCACGGCGGAGCGGGTGGTGAGGAGGTCGATGTGGGAGTCGAGCTCCTGGGCGTCGAAGAGGACGCGCGAGAGGGGCGTCGAGAGGTCGAGCGGGGAGTCGTTGGGGTTGTTGGTGGCGACGACGAGGGAGTTGGCGAAGGAGGCGGGGGTGAAGTCGGGGGAGAGGAAGGTCTCGTAGTCGATGTAGGAGGGCTCGTCGGCGTCGTTGACGCCGCGGCCGGGGGCGGTCGAGGCGGTTGCCGTGGCCATATTCACTCGCGACGTGCCGAGCAAGAAAGGTAGACTCTAAACCCAAGGACGAAATGGAAAGGTAAAAAGAAAAGTGGGCACATCGGAGAGCGTCAAACGAGGAGCATGGCGCCTCCCCACACTGTGCCGGAGCCGAGCCGCCCCCGCCGATCCCGGTCGCAAGCACGCGCTCTTATCAGACTCGGTCTGAATTGCAGCCGCCCATGTGCGGACTCGATCCGATTGGCACTGTCCGTCTTACCGGCTGGCTCGGCGTCCGTCGACGCCGTGCGTCACGATCCACTCATCCAGCGGCGCACCTCTTCCGCTTCTTCCTCTTGGTAGTTTTCTCTCTCCACGTCTCCCCACTGCGGTCATCTCCTCTGCCGTCGACCGATTCACTCGGGCCGGTCGAGCGTGGTCTTTGACGTAAACACCGGCCGTCCTCGGATTGCGCTTGTGCGGCTGAACCTATTGCGGCTGGACGACATCCGGAGCGGCCGAGCCCTTCGAGGGCGCGCGACAAAACGCGCGACGACGATAGCATCACCCCGCCGACGGCCACGGTACCACGACGCGAGGCACAATGGGCATCAGGTTCAACGTCTTCGACGCCCGCGACCTGCTCGCCTTCCCCGGCGGCGACAACGACACCGACACCGTTTTCGATGGCGTCCACTTCAACACAACCACCCTCTACCACTGGAACTACACCTACTACAGCAACCGCACCCTTTCCAACGGCTCCGACTGCTGGCTCACCTTTGAGCCCTACGAGCCCCAGCTGCTGCTCACCAACGGCAGCTTCGTCAACGCCACAAGCTGCTACAACTCCATCAACCCCATCGGCTCGCGCGGCTACACCGGCATCGGCTTTGCCGTTTTCTTCGGCCTCGCCCTCGTCCTGACCATCACAGTCCTCGCCAAGCATGGCGCCCTCTACCTCCCCAAGGAGCGCCGCTTCTACCCCATCGGCCGCCGCTGGCAGTGGTACTGGGCCTGCTTCATCTGCGCCTGCGCTCTCGTCAGCCTCTTCTCCAACGTCGACATTGACCGCTACTACCTCCAGGAGCTGCCCATCATCGTCTCCGTCTTCTTCTGGTTCCTCATGTGCCAGGGCACGCTGGCCCTGACCTGGGAGGCCGTCCGGCACTGGGGCGCCTGGCTCGAGAGGCAGTACATCGACCCGAATCCCTTCGTCTACCGCGATGGCGACAGGCGCGCTCAGGTTGAGTTTTGGACGCCCCTCTGGTTCTACTTTTGGTTGTGGATGGTATGTCCCTGGAACAGCAACCCCTAATATCCCTCAATGCTGACTTGTTAGAACTTCTTCCTCATTGTCCCCCGCAGCTGGAACTTTGCCTCGTATCAGCGATCGCCAGACCAGACGGCCGAATATGCAATCCCATCTGCCACCGGCGCGCGCTTCAAGGCCGCCGCCTTTTGCCTCGTCGTCGCCTGGCTCACCATCGTCTTCTCGCTGCGGCACTCCATCAAACACTACAAGCCCCGCAACCGCGGCATCTTCAACCGCGCCCTGGGCTTCATCCGCGCCGTGCCCCTGCGCTTCGTCCTCATCATCCCGCTATCTCTTGCCCTCATCGCCTACCAGGCCTTTATATCCTTTGTCTGGGAGTTCTCCATCATCCGCTTCGACGGCGTGGTGCCCGTCATCTTCGCATGGGGCTTCGGCCCGTCACTCCTCATCCTCTACATCCAGATCGCCTACGGGTACGCCAGCCCCAACGAGGACAAGGAGCTCCTTCGGCAGCGGCGCGAGCGTGGCGACATGATCAACCGCGAGCTCGGCTTCGCCAAGAAGCCCGCATGGTGGCGCCGCGTCCGGGGCGACCACCTCGGCACCATGCGCGACAAGATCGTGCGCAACGTTAACGAGGTTGGCGGCGAGCGCGGCGTCGGCCGCAGGGTCGAGGACGACATTGAACGCCACGCGCGCGAGGAGGCGGTGCGAAACGCCCTCGCAGACGACGGCGGCATCGAGCTCAGTACCATCCACCGCGCCGACCCGTCGGCCAGCCCGCGCATTGACCGCGCCGGCGCAAGGGCCGTCCCGACCTTGCTGCCCTACACGGGCAAGAACGAGCGCCGCCACACGGAGCGCGTCGTGCAGACGGCTGCGAGCGTGCTCTTCCCGAGCGACATCGGGACGCAGCGCGCCCAGCGTGCGGCGTTCCTCATGGAGATTGGCCCGGCGCCGCCCCCGTACACCGACGCGCAGAGGCGCGAGTCGGATGCCGGGCATCCGGTGACGGTGCAGAGGACAAACAGCACGTCCACGACCAACTCTGTCTGCGCCCCGCCGCAGCAGGTAAGGAGTATGCTGGACATCTAAGAGTAAAAAGCCGATGTGGCTCAGTCGTCGGCCATGAGAAACAGGACACGGCAGGCAATTGCTCTTGGACATGGCTTTTTTGGACACGATGCTGCATCGATTAGAGCACGGCTGGCGGCAATGTACGCATGCACTCTTTGCCGTGATATCTGTATATAAACAATCTAGCGATGACCTCATGATCATCTGTGGCAAGGGGGCTTCGCACAGCGGGTATGTGTATGCGGCGGCCTCGTGGGTTGGACCCCAGTAGGAGACGGAGGAAGGAATACGCTGTAGGCAGCAAAACCAATCAACAGATCAATCCAAAAAGAAGACTCGTCGAAGGCAGCCCGGGCGATTGTTCTGGCGGGCAGCTGCTCGTTGCTTTGCTAACGTATCGTGTAATACCCACCTTGGCAAAGGAGGTATCGACTCAACGCCCGCATCCCGCCCTGATGTAGCAGTAGCGCAAGGATGCACGGGTGCAACAGCGCTTCTGGATCCAGGCCGGCATCATCAACCACCTGCTCCATACCTCGTGCAAATACGAGACGGCAAAGCCCATGCACGTGGTCAATGGCTGCATCAGCAAAAAGGAAAACGCCCCGTGGCCTGGCCGGAGTTGTTCCTGGCGAGCTAAAAGGAAAACCTGCGAGATGCCGTACCCGTACTTCGTACTCCGTGAGTACGAGTACGCCGGACGCGGTGCAACCGGAACCCCTGGTGCAAGGAGGCATGTCTGGCATCCGCGTTACTGGTGCTTCCGTGTAAGAGGCACGAGATCCAGGGGGATTGGCTGGCTTGGGGCTGGGTGGGGGGTGGTGAGTGAGTGAGATCGGAGGTGCCGACGGGACAAGGAGGGCGGATTGGATGTTGTGCAGAATGGGGACTGGCGGTGAGGGCGAGAACAAAGGACTCATCTCACGCATGGATGGCAGCCTACAATATAGAAGCATACGTATGCTGAGGCGGCTTTAACGACGAGGACGACGGCGGCGGTCATCCAAACGTTGTGCTCGGGGCCAACACCACAGGCCGGCATGGCCACGAGGCTGGCTGTTTTCGAAGTCAACGGTCGCCTTGCGTCGCGTCGATGGGCGAGTGCCTGCTTGGGCGGTTGTGCTTTTGGGCCCTCAGACCTGGGGAGCACGACGAGGTGAGCCGAGGATGCGAGGCTGGGGAGGTGACGGCTGCCAGCGACTAGCAGGGGACATGCAGCCTGAATCCCCTGCAGCGCAGTCGCTGGCAAGGAACCTTAGCCGCTGAATCACGGATACCCTCGTAGCCTCCGCGTGCCATACTACCAGGTAGGTACCTACCTACCTAAAGGTACCTACCTTACGTACCTAGGTAGGTAAGTAGGTACGTATTCGCATCTGACGTCGGCTCCAGGCATCTAGACTCCTAGAGTGGGTCTCGGCCGAGTCTCGAAAACGGCCCGCTGCAGATCGACGTCCATGGCACCGCATTCTAGTCTCGAGGCCTCAGCACTGATTTGCGTACTGGAGCACTGTGGCGGGCCATGCAGCGCGCGGGAAGCAAGGGGTGCACCACGACAAAAGCAAGATCGGAGCGGTTCGACGGCTGAGGGCTCTGGGCTGGCTGTGAGGCCCAAGGAGTGGACTGCGTTATGAATGCAGTTTCGCTCGTCACTTGTCACTACCTTATTCGGCTAATGTCGATACCTGCAGGGTCAGGCCGCAAGATTTCCACGGCAGGCGCGGCGCGCGCGAATACAGAGGGAAGCATCCATCCAGCGCCAGGGATCCTCTCCGATCCATCGTCGACCTCGGTGGCTGAGATCTTCATGCTCATCGGATGACTTGATGTCGAATCGAACGCCCTCGAAGGTCGACTCATGGCCGGGACTCGCCGTCGGCTCGTCTATGGTGGCCGCCTCCGCGACCGCCAGCGGATCATATCTGTGACCATGGTTGTTGCGGAGGTGATTCGGCGTCGGATGTGGCTGGCTTCAAGACGCTTACGCGCTGGCGCACACGCAGTTGTCTGCGGCACCCCTCCATCCCAGTCTCCTGGTAATTACCGGCTGGCCACTCTTGGACCTTGACGCCACCGAGAAGTGAGGTCACACGAATCCTGTGCTACAGGGACGGAAGAGTGCCCCGTCCGGCTGGCCCGGTGAGAGAACAGACAATGGCTTGGGGGACAAGCACTGTACGGCGCTGGCAGTGCGCTATGTTGAAGCTGCTGCATTCGAGATGCCCTGACCTGCCATCTGGAACCCCCCGTTGAGAATGAGATGCTTCGAGACAGCGTCAGCTGAGGGCCGAGACAGCTCGAATGCTTGTTGAACCCATGCCTTCCATGGCCAACGTGCTGCGTTGGAAGTGGTCTCATCGATGGCCGGAAGACGGGTGCAAAGGACGAGACCCAATGCCGGAGCAGCGAGATGCTTCGCGTGGGGTCTAACGGCCTACCGGCCTACCAGGCAATCAGCCCTGGGGAAGCTGCACCACACAACGATCAGGGCCGCCGTACCGCTGCAGGCGAGATACTCGTACACAGGTTGCCTCCGTTGAGGACGGCAGCCAAACGCAGCTCTTTCATCGACCTGTGTCGTTGCTGGCACGCCATGGACCAAACCGATCGCTCCCTGGCGTGGCAAATCTCGGATGGATGGGCTGTTGGTACCCCGCGGGTCATTGTTAGACCCGTCGCTCTGTCATCCAACGACTGGTCCCCGCGCCCGACAAGCACGACATGCCACGCGCGCTATCGGCCGTTCTGTGCTCGACATCGGCGGCTGCTCGACTCGCCAATGCCAGCACCTTGACGATCCATTCATTAAGAGAGGAAAGCTAGCTACAAGGAGGAATGGAAGGCGGGACAGCCGGCAAAGGAGACAGACTCGATGTCGATGAGGCCGGATGCCACGGGCTCGCAGAGGATGAAGATTCAACAGAGTTCCAGCCGCTGAATCAAAAAACTCAGCCGTTGACATGACCGGAGCTGTCAATCGGAGGGTACCTTACAGCTACAGTGCGTATGTACCTGGCTGGACTTTTGTTGGGTCCCCGATCGGTCCAGGTACGCATCGGTGGCGTGAAGCTGAAAGGTGGAGGAAAAGGGGGGCGGAGAACTCGAGAGGCACCGGCACACGAAGAGGATTGAGGAGTGAGAATTATCACCGTAACCAACAGATTTGCCATTCACATCGCCAACGGCACATGGATGATGGAGAGCCTGACCCTTGCTCCCCCACACTCGGTCCTGGTTGCCTACCTACATACCTAGGTACATACGACGGCATCCTGGTGTGCCTATTTTTGTAGCAGGCCAGGGACGGCCGGCTGCGGCCTACGAGTACAGGGGGCAAGGCGAGTCACCACGCAGGTCACAAGCGCACCGTGATCCTCCTTTGGCTCCGCTGGGATGCGACGTTCTGGCGACCTGGTCCGCCCCCCTTCGACGAGGCATCGGATGAGGACACGGCACAATCAGAGGGCCGTCCATGCATAAATGGTTGGAGGGTTGAGGGATAACCGAGGGGCCATCTGCCAGTCCAACGTTGTGCCGTTGACAGGCGTGGCGGCTGGGTAGAGCCACCTTGGGGTCTGCGTCCATCTCGTGTACGGGAAGGGCAGCGCCGAGGCAGAAGCGCCTCGTCAGCGAGCGAGCGGCGGGATGTCCTTCCAACCATCTGAGCGACGAGACTCCCAGGCACAGGACGAGTCGAGAGAGCTTGCGCACGTCCTCGCCCACTGGCCGCCTTGTACCTGGGCCCCGCCCGCACTAAGATGCGCAGATGACCTGTACCTTACGTCTCCAGGCCCGCTCTTTTGGCGGTTTGAGGCACGCTCTTGGACGGGTGGCGGCTTACACGCAGGTGCAGGGTACAAGCACAGGTTTGTGCTCAACGGCACGATGGCATCCATCATGGCAACCACAGGGCGGACGAGGTCGGTCCCTGCAGATTCTCGCCAGTCTAGACGCCGCGGCACGAGGAGAGGAACACATGGGTGAAGTCGTCGCGGGCCGCTATGTAATGTTCGGAAAGTCAACAAGCATCTGATGCGATCGTATCTGGCACGATCATTAATACCGTTGCAATCGGCCACAGGCCGCTTCACAAGGTACCTACCCGGCTGGCGTCTAGTGGAGATGCCCTCAGCCTCGGTGGGTGGCTGTCACCGTCAGCATCAAGCCATCAACTTCTGTGTCGCCTCCTCGTCGACGGCCGCCGCCGGGCAACAGCTCCATTGCTGGCTTGAAGCTTGTTCCTTTTTCGCCGACCGTGGGTGTCCTGGGCTGCCTGCTTGCTTTTACCTTTCGTTAGCCTGGTGCTGATGGAGGCTTGGAGCGAGGTGGTTGGAACGACGGGAGTCATCCCAGGCCGGATCCGGGACCCCGCCACGAGAGCGAGACAGGCCCATGGGCCGGCGACATCCCGTTTCGAGGGGAAAAGCAAACCACAGACATCATCAGTCTGCCATTCCCTGGCCATCGCCACACGACCAGGACGCTGGTCCCTGCCCTCGCCCTGTGCCTCTGTGCCTCTAACCCCCAAGCCCACCTCCCCCTTGCCGCCCCCTCCGACGTGTCCTGATCAGCGTGTACAAGTACAAACGGAGTACGAATATCCATCTCTTCCTGCCGTTGCTACAAGAACATCAACCTGTCCAGAGAGGTTGGCTACCCGTGCCGCGGGACGTCGTCTTCATCTCGCCCACCCGACGCATCGACAAGGCCCCTGAACCGATCGCATTTTGCTTGCAACTCGCTTCCCGTTCCTGCAGGCACCAGGCGACCATCGACGCAAACGCCCTCCATCGACAAATCACACTACACCGCACTAGACTTGGAGCCAGTCAAGGTGCGGCTCTGTCGCTCGCTGTCACCCGAGGAGTCCGTACGGATAGTTCATCCAGCTCTCAGCTCCGCAGACAAACAGATGCTGGCTGCTAGGTATTATCGCCATCTCAGCGACTCGACTGACTGCAACCGCCCGCGGATACCCCGCCACCTTCGCATGGCTTGACTCGAGCAGGGACGCTGTGATCTCACTTATCCACTGCCCTTGTCACTCATCCTCCCCTGCGCTACTTCCCCTTCCTCCACTCTCACACACATACCCGCCTGCACCCGCCACCCACGGCTGCTCTCTCTCTCTTATTGATAGCTTGAGAATCTTGGCTTTTCCGTCGCACCGCAGCTCTTGCCTCAGAGGGCAAACCACAGACACTCGCAGACGGACAGATCCAACAAGACAAACGCCGCCTCGGCTGCATCGTTAACGCTGACACCCGCCCCCCCCCGCGCCGCCTCTGCCCCCCTCCCTGCCCGTCTGCGCCGTCGCACCAGCTTCAGCCTCACTGGGAGAGAGGCTGGTCGCCCGCATAAAGCAAACCCCCCGTTTTCCCCTGGCCGACCATCCTCCACCCCGTCCTCGCCATCTGCCTCCGTCACCGCCACCGGCGACCTGCGCCTCGACTCTTTGCTTGCTCACCCTCGGCGTGCAGCAGCATCCAGCCGTACCGGCGTTGCCGTCGTCCATCGCTGCCGCGACTCTCGCCGTCCCCGGCCGCCATGGCCGCCACCTTTCGCCCGGTCAACTCCAACCTCGTCGCCGAGACCATTAGAGAGGACGTCATGACGCCATCATCGTCGGCGACGCCTCGACCCAACACCGCACCGCATCCACATCCTGCCATGTCCCCCGAAGACGCCACGACGCCGACGAGGGCGACTTTTGGCAGCGGAGCCGCCGGCCAAAAGCCGCTGCCGACGAGCCCCTTTCCCCAGGCCGTGCAGGTACCCGATTCCACCGACCGACCGCGACGAGACAACTCGCAGCATTCGGCCAAGTCGTCGTCGAGGAGGGACTCTATCGACGTCGACATGGACGACTCGGACGGAGAGGGAAATGCCGACGACGGAGCCGGCTCCGACGACGAAAGCATCAATGCTGACGGCACCAAATCCAACAAGAAGAAGAAGTCGCAGCGCTTCTACTGCACCGACTACCCGCCGTGCAACCTGAGCTTCACGAGGAGTGAGCATCTGGCCCGACACATCCGGTGAGCGCTACTTTTGGAACGGAGTTTGGTCCCCCCCTTGGTGCTAACATGCCATGGCAGAAAACACACCGGCGAGCGACCGTTTCAGTGTCACTGCTCACGGCGCTTCTCGAGGCTCGACAACTTGAGGCAGCATGCCCAGACCGTGCACGTCAACGAAGACATCCCCATGGACTCGCTGGCCGCGACCGGCTCGAGATTCCAGCGTCAGATCCGGACCGAGAGAGTGAGGCAGGCTGGCAACAGGGCACGAGCGTCCACCAGCGGCAGTGCTGGCGGCCCAGCTCGTGGGCACTCGAAGTCGCTCTCCACGTCGAGCATCGCCAGTATCAGCTCTGTGGGGTCCTCGTACAGCAACCAGGCGGATCCGCGGCGGCGACCGCCCCCGCTCGTGATGGCGTCAGACCCTCGCTCGAGGCTTTCTCTCGAATCGTACCGCAGCGCCGCCGAGAGCACCTACTCATACCGGCCTGCGTCGCCCAGCGAATTCAGCACCCCGACCTCGGCCACATTCTCGACTGCCCAGAGCAGCCCGCGATGGGCCTCGGGCATGGCGTCGCCCACGTCATCCCACTCGAGGTCCCATAGCATGTACACGACTGGGAACAGGACGCCCGGACGCAGGCTGAGCGTTCCTTCTGGCGCGAACCCCTTCCAGTCTCCCCATGGCCATGGTCCGGGGCGGCCGTTATTTGGGCCAGGTCTTGTCAACAGCTCGCATTCCGCAGCGTTCCAGTCCTCCAACAGCAGCATGGCGACGTCGCCTACGGCATCGACATCTGGATGGTCCACCCGGCGGGACTCAACCTCGAGCTCCACCGACGAAGGATGGCGAAGGCGAACCTGGCATCCTGATAGCCGCAGTTATAATGGCCAGGCCAACCAGCTTAGCGCTGTCGGAAACCAGTCGGTGCGGCCGAACCCCCCGCCGCCGATTGTGAATCCGTCCACCCCGCAGACGTCCTTCCGCCTCCCTGGCATCGAGTCGTTCGACCCCGTTCCTCGCCGCAACCCGTCTCCCATGGCCGCCGTCTCCGAACACATGCATCGCGCCGTGTATCAACCCCCACCTGCGGAGGCGATGCAGCCAGAGGAGCGGCGGAACCTCAACATGTACGACGCCAGCCTGCAGCGTGGCCTCACGCGCCTGGACATTGGGCACAAGACGCCGCCCCGCGACAGCGCCGGGGCCTGGGCATCCGAGGCGAACAAGGCGGTTCAGGCTCAGGCAGAGCATGTTCGGCAGAATCCGCCAACGGTCCGGTTCCAGGACCAGCTGCCGCCGTCTCGCCAGAACCCCAGCGCCGGGCCTGGCCGTTCTCTGCACCAGCAAACCATGTCTGCACCCTCAATCGCTACGTCCAGGGAGAGCAAACGCCACGGCTGGTATCACGGGCCGGTGATGCCCCAAGGCAACGCGCCGGGCCCGCAGGACTCGAGGGTGGCTCACGTCGATCGCATAGTCCACCCCAACCTTAATGGATTCAGTGGCTTCCCGTCCCGAGAGCAGCAAGCTCAGCAGCAGCAACAGCAGGATCGTCCTGCAAACGCAGACCCGCTGAGACGCCTGGAGGCCCTCGTCGCCGTTGCCACCGGCGAAGGATCGACGGCCACTGCCTACTAGGCATACCACAAATCGTTAAAGAGGTGCAACGCCGCCTTTTTCTCATCGCTAAGGCCCTACCGCCTTGATGGCGGGCTTTGGACGCACGGGGCGGGCTCTTTTGCCTCGCCGTCTTTACGAATGTTATGAATCTCTTTGCAATGATTCTTGGGGCTACAGAGCGCTTATGACATTTTCTTTTTTGGCACGATACTCGATGACCTACTTTGCATGATGGGTTCTCATCGCTTCGGCATTTTACTCGCCCTTTTAGTGTTGGTCTCCTTTTGGGACGACGGCTTCGGCTCAGATTTCACTGTCTAGACGCAATCACCACTCACACCACTCGCTACCGGCTTCCGGCTGGGTTTCTGGGTTTCTAGATGGAAGTTATCGGAGGCGGATGCTCTGCTTTCATGTTTCATTTTGTGTCGCCAAGCGTGTTTTTCGGGTCATTTCGGGAACTACTGGGAACTTTGACGACGTGATGAGATACCCCCGCCCGTCATTGTGAGATGGGCTTTGCGCGGTCCCTGATTAATGGCTCGGGCAACGGACGGCGGGCCAGCGACTACTAGACGAAGATATCCAAGACTCACGTTAGGAGCAGCGGCACCGCGGGATGCCTGGTCACGAGGACATTGGAGCGGCCCTTGCGAACCGGCTGTGATCTCGCAGGGGCCGGCTGTGATGGATAGTGATTTGATACCCTGAGATTTGGAAGCAAATACGGAGGGAACTTTGTCTTTGAAGATTTTTGCGCTTGTTGGACAGGTTTGCTGGGCGTTGGTCTCATGATTAAATCGCTGGGTTGGGCGGCAAGTTTGACGCTATATGACTGGATGACTGGATGACTGGATGACGGGTTGATGTGATAGCTGGAAAGCAACACGGTGTTGGTATGCCTTGATCGTTGAGTCATGATGACGGTGTGAGCCATGATGTGCGTAGCTCAAGGTGGTGTGTCTACTGTACGGCGTACCATGGCCACCTCATCCCACAGTGTGCCTCTTGAACCTAGTCGGTTAGATTGCCAACTGGCGCGTGGGGGGACTGCAGAACAGGAAGCTGGGGAAGTGGCGCGTCCTCGTTGCAAGGGGATTGGCGTTGCCATCTTGCCCAGAACCGTGGCCTTGAGGACAGGGGCGGGGGGGTGTATGGATGATGTTGCTGGCAGGGATGCCGCCTTGGCGGAGGCTGTCAGAGGGGGACGTGGGATGTCGGGGCAGACCCGGACCTTGTTGCCGAAATGGGCGGTACTTGTTCCGGCAATGGACATAGCCGTTCTCACGGCGTTGTTTGGAGTGAGAGTCCAGGCGTCGGCTGTGGTGTTTAGCGAGGTGCGCTGTGCAACATGAATACTTGACCTTCCCCGTGTCCATCTGAGTGTGCGTTGCGTGGGTGCCGGACGGTGGGGTTTGACGTCGAAGTGATGATGATTCCATCCTGGCCTGCCAATGTCTCGCATATGTAACGCGGGATGGGTCTAGAACGTCTAGGACCTCTAGACTGCGTAGATGGACTTGGCTGCCAGTGGCGGCTATTCTCAGGCCTACTCTCACAAAGAGCGAACGGAGACGTGCGCCGTCGGTTGAGATGGGCAAAAGTTGATGAGTTGGCGAGACGTCCAGCCAACTTGCTGCAGTGAAGTGAACCTTGGAACAAGGCCCCCGACGCCGGAAGCGCCCGGTAGCCCAAAGCTCCGCAGCTGATCAGCCTGGCCGTGAGACGCTGCGAGTACAAATGAGAGCATGGAATTGCAAACCCCGCCCTTTTCTTCTTCCTTGCCCCGCGTGTCTGTGCGTGTTGGCCGCAAGAGGACCCTCCGGCGCGAGCTGGTGGTCCGGCACGGGGCCGATGCCGCTCCGGCTGCTTGCCGCCGGCGCTCCGACTTTCATGCGGGATCGCGGACCGGCTCTGGTCCAACGCGCCACGCCACGGCTTTGCAGCTAATGGCATCTCGCCGAGGCGTCTACGAGTATCGCCGCCAGTCCCTGCCAGGGACCAACCCGCAGGGTCTTGGCACACACAATGCAACGGATGCTGCTTGGGAACGGCGATGGCTGATGCCTTGCGGAGGTCATTCTCCAGCGCCCACGGACGCTCTGTAAAACCAACTCGACCAGCTGAGCCGTCTGTGCGCGATCTTAGAATCGCAAATCCAGGATGCCCCCAGGCTCTCTCCCTCGTGAGACTCCCCCTCGGCGCGCGCGGCAGCATACCGTGTGAATCAGCGCCACGGCCGGCTCCCCGCCCGAAGGCACCGCCAGCTCGGCTGTCTACACGCCCCTGCTCCTCTCCGTCTACGACTTCATCATCCTCGGGCTGTCAAACAAGTTCCTCTGGCGATGCTCCACGTCGGACGTGCTCCTGCTGTGGCGCGAGGGCCTAGGCGAGAGACACCTCGACGTGGGCGTCGGATCGGGATATTTCCCTGCCACGGCGCTCACCAGCCGGGATCCAAAGTGCAAGCACCTGAACCTCGTGGACCTGAACCCAAACTGCCTCGCCGCGACGCCTCCGCGGGACGTGCAAGTCGTAACCCTCGTCGCGACGCCACGCAGCCGCTTCCGCTGCCCCCGGCCGCCCGGTTCGACTCGGTCAGCCTGCTCTACCTGCTGCACTGCATCCCCGGCGGCCCGGAGGCGAAGACACGAGTCTTCGATGCCGCGGGGGGTGTGCTCTTCGGGTCGACGGTCCTGGAGCGCGGCCGGCCGGCTGGCTGGCTCGTGAGGGCGGTCATGCGGGCGTACAACTGGTGTGGCATATTTGCCAACGCGGACGACGAGCCGGGAGTGCTGGGGGAGGGGCTGCGGAGGAGCTTTGAGGACGTGGAGGTCTGGTGCGTGGGCATGGTGATGCTGTTTCG
Organism: Tolypocladium guangdongense; assembly: GCA_022114105.1. Classification (NCBI taxonomy): domain Eukaryota; kingdom Fungi; phylum Ascomycota; class Sordariomycetes; order Hypocreales; family Ophiocordycipitaceae; genus Tolypocladium; species Tolypocladium guangdongense. Next base: position 982,722 of record NRQP01000001.1, on the reverse strand, counting down.
GGCGCGGCGGCCGAGGGAGGCGGGACCACGGGCATAGGCATGCGCCGGGGGACCATCTCGGAGTGTACGTAGGTAGTATATGCTAGTCCGACTGTGTGGGCTGGGTTTGTCGACCAATTCCGAAGCAAACCGAGCTGGCTGGCTGGCATCGTCAACGCCCGGAGCCCCGGTGTAAGTCGCGACAGCTGCCCTGCCTCGGAGTCTCCAGAACTGGGAGCAAGACGGCGAGCAACAACGACCGAAAGCACGCGCCGAACAGCAACTTGGCATCTCCGCCATCGCTTCCCTTGCAGATGCCACAGCAGGAGCACCCGCCTCCCAGCCCATGCCCATCGCCCCAACCTCACCACCACAGCCACCACCCTCCCAACCCTCCCCAGGCAACATCTCTCGCCATCACCACCATCATGTCCGGCACCCTCCCCAACACAAACAGCGGCTTCAGCTCCGCCGCCGTCACCGCCTCCCAGACCGGCACCACCGTCCCCCTCCCGCCCCGTCCCCGCCCTCGCCGCGCGCCGTCTTCCTCTTCCGCGTGAGCGCCCTGCTGCGCATAGCGAGCATGCTCAACCCGCTGGGCATCCTGGTCTACGACGCCGTGTTCTTTGACGATGTCTGCGGGAACGAGGCGAAGGAGTGCTGGGCGATATGGCATGCGACGTTTCCCATTGTACGGACCGTCGCCCCCCGCCTCCACTACCCCTGACTGTTCATATCCTACAGCTTCTTGGGACAGCCCGCCGGTGGTTCCGAGGACTAACGCCGCGCAGGCCCTCATCGCCCTCGCGTGGGACATCGCCGTCGCCATCTCCCTCGTGCGCATCCTCCGCGGCCGCCGCGGCATCCCCTACCTCGTGCACGCCAACGTCGCCGCCCTCGTCGCCGCCGGCGCCACGGTATGCTTCGGCATCGTCACCTTTCAGGTCGCGCGCCGGGCGCCCAAGCAGCCGTGGTTTGCGAGCTTCAGCATGATTGGCCTAATGGCGGTGCTCATGTGCGTCCCCCCTCTCTTCTCCCCGATGGAGTCGTGTTGGCGGTAGAGACGCTGCTGACATGGATTGGGCAGGATATTCTGCTGGAACGACGTCGTTTGGGCGATATTCGGGTGGAAGTGGATGCGGAAGCACCAGGTCGAGGTGCATGAGATGTATGGCTCCAAGGATTGAGTCATTGTGCTGCCGCGTTCATTGTTTGCGATCAAGGGGCTGCAGGCTATCAATGATGGACCACGTCCTTCGTTTTCCCCCGGCTCCCGTCATAGCAGGTATCCATTTCATGTATTGTTACATGGCCTTGCTCCGTGCCAAAGCCAGAATCCCACGTCTCTCTCCCCATAACACGTCTATGCTGCCCAAGACGCTGTTGCAGATTCCGTGACGCCGCGCCTACAGATCCCCGGCAATCCCCTCGTTGGCGGCGAACCGCAGCTGGTAGTCACGCAAGTCTGCCCAGTGCCGCAGCTCCTCTTCCTCGTCCTCGGCCGTCATGTGGCTGGGGTCGGCTGCCCCGCTCTCCCCTGCCGGGCCCGTCTTTTCGAGCTTCATGAGCATGTCAATCAGCTGCGACAGCGCCTCCTCCGCCTTGACTGCAAACGGGCCCTTGCGCTCCGGCGCGTCGTTTAGCAGCGTCGACGCGACCTGGCGGATCTTGTTGATGAGAGAGCCGCCATTGGGCTCGAGGTTCCGCTGCGAGATGGACCCCATAATGGTAAGCAGGTTCTGCACCATGAGCTCCCGCTCGTCGGACATGAAGTCGAGAATCTCCTTGTCGTCTGCGTCCTGGAGAGCCCTTTCCTCCTCCGACTGGCCCACGGGGTTGCTGTGTTGCTCGTCGCTGAGGTGGACGTCGCGCAGGTTAAAGTACAGCTCGACAAAGTAGGATCGCGTGGCCAGCTGTGAGACAAAGATGTTTGCTTTTTGAATCTCGTACTGCAGCTGGCGGCGCCGCAGCGGCTGCGCCTTGATGACGTTGCGCAGGTCGTGAGCGGGCTGCGTGTCGGGCCACACGGGCGGCACGTACTGCAGGCCGGATTCGTCGAGGCCGGCCAGCGAGTTGGCCTCGTCGCCGTGGTTGCCCAGCTGGAGCTCCGGGGGCAAGTTGTCGATGATGCTCTTGGCAGCCAGCAGGCCGTCGCGCAAGAGAAGCCGCTGGTCGGCCCACGGCAGAGTGCTCATGCCGTAGGCCAGCTCCAGGCTGACGACGCCGTTCATGGTCGTGTAGATGTCGATGCCAAAGCGGAAGCCGGTCAGCAGGGTCACGCTGCCTTCGACCTGGTGAATGATTTCGTTGGCCAGCACGCAGATGTCATCCACATTCTCCGGGTACGAGGGATATGGGAGGCTCGGCGTCGACGGCGCAATAACCAGGTCCGTGTGAGATGCGCCGAGCTGCGAAAAGGAGCTGCAGGAATGAGTATACTTGCTCGATTTCACACTTGGAGCGAGGGACACTCACCGCACAGCTAGCAGCAGACACCAAAAGATGCGCTTGCCAATCTGGTCCTTAACGTGGTTGAAGGGCAGCGGATCGGGTGAAAAGGTGTCGTTGCCAAAGGTGGGAAGATCCCCGTGGTGCTTGGGCCGGCTGAATCCCAGCTCCCGGATCAGAGTCAGCGTCTCGGCCATGAAGTGGCGTGATGCGTTCCACTGATGGGTGTACCCGGACGCGAGGCCCAGAAAGTAGCTGGTGGCGGCGTCGCCGAGCGTCTTGGGCTGCTTGAGCACCCACCTGCTCCCCCGCGTGAGCAGGGCAATGTCGCGACACTTTTCAAGCATGACGATGGCCTTGGGAAACAGGTGCGTGCTGTGCTGGGCCTTGAGGTGCTCCCTCGCGCTACGCGGAAACGACGCGACCAGGGCGGCAATCATGCTCGCCAGCAGGCCCAGGAACTCGGGCTTGACGCGGTCCTCGCGGTTCGCAAACGACTGCCGAAAGGTGGGCTCGTGCGGGAAGGGCGCCAGGGGGTGGACGTAGGTGAAGAAGTCGTCGACGAGGAGCTCGAGGACGGGCAGCGGCGCAATGGTCTCGGCGTCGAGGATGCCGTCGAATGAGACGGACGAGATGTTCATGAGCGTCTTGGCCGCGTTCTGCGGCGACGGCGAGGCGGGGAGTCCCGAGATGGGCATCGCTGCCGCTGCCGCCGCCGCCGCCGCCGCCGCGGCGTCCGGGCCCGATCCCAGATCCAGGCGCGCCCGCTTGGCCGCCTTGGCCGCCTCGGCGTGCTTGTTAGGTGGTCCGCGTCGCTTCGTCTCGCGCTCGTAGGTGCAGTCGACGCCCAGCTCGCGGCACGGGCGGCAGGGGATGTTGGTGTCGTCGCACTTGACCTTGCGCATGCTGCACATGTCGCAGGCGCGGCGCAGGCGCGTCAGCTTGGGGTTGATGGTCGGGTCGCGCATCACGCCGCCCGGCCCGGCGATGAGGTGGTGCGGCATCTCCGTGGGCGTCCCCGCGGGCGCCCCCGTGGCGGGCGGCAGGGCCTCCGAGGCCGCCTCCGAGGCGGCGGCCGCTGCATTCTGGAGCGCCTGGGGGTTGTGGATGGCCTGCGCGGCGTCGCTGGCCGCCTGGAGGATCTCGAGCCCGTTGCTGGCGTAGGCGTGGGCGTTGGCGTGCTGCTGCGAGGGCGATGGCGGTGGAGAGGCCGACATGGCTGCGAGGCCGCGATGATACTAGCCAGAGCTTCACGATGGCTGATTGTCGGCGGATATCCGGCTGCTGCGTGCGCGTTGAAGCGAGGTGAAGCCGACGCGCCGAAAAAGACACGAGAAGTGTGGAGTAGAGGTGTGGTTGCGTCGGTCACGTGCACCATCAGCTGATGCATGCAGCAACAAACACCATCAGATATAGGTACCGCTTGCTCCACACGACTGGTACTACACTGAAGCCTGCGCCAACGAGACACCATGCTGGCGACCAGGACAAACGCAAGCTGGAGCCGCGTTCGCCGCGTTCCGCGTTCCCCGTCTCTTTGTCGGCAGCAGTGTTGGGAGTGGTAGATGGGTGATGTACTACTACTGCTACTCCGTGCGCACTCTGTACATACAGACGCATCGTGGAAGAGCCCAGACCAACGCTTGTTGAGATGCGTCGCTAGCGCGGGGCCTGTTGGTCAGATGTTGAGCTGCAGGCCGGATCCCTGCGTGCGAGAGTGAGGCGACCACGGGCGAAGCCGCGGCGCGCTGATCAGGAACACGCCGCTGCGTGCTGCGCGGACGACGGACCCGCCACGCGCAGAAAGCAGGATATTCTGCCGAGCCGAGTTGGCTGGTTGGTCGAGGCCATGGATCCTGATCTGTGCAGCTTCGCGGGGCATCTGGGAGTTGGAAGCACAGCCCTGGTCCGTACGACAGACAGCAACTGCGGCTTGGCGTTGTGCGATATTTCATTGTTGCGGTGCGTATGCTGTTTTTCTTCTCTCCTCAACCACCATTCACTTGCCAGTCAGTGCATCGGCTCTGCGTGCTTGCCGTCCCAAGCTCCCAACGCTCCACTGGCAAGAGACTTTATCAGCTGCGTCTCCACTAATAATAGGCGTTGGCGCTTCTGGGCCATGGCGGGTGAGCCAACGACGGGTGCGGCGGGTCAGGAGCTGCTGGGTCGCAGACATGGAGAACAGCAGCAGCTTCACCAGCCACAAGACGAACATCACCAGTGCGAGAACCAGAGCCAGAGCCTACAGCGCGACAACAGCACCACCTCGCCAGCGAGCCGACCGGGGCTGTTGGACTTGCGGCTGGGTTCGGCTCAAGAGCAGCAGCTTCACGACGCCGTTACTCCCGGAATCCATCCGTCGACATACATCGACCCGTCGCCCGCCGAGTCCGCAGCGGCGCCGGCTGTAACGCCGTTCCTCCCCCGCGACCAGCGACCGAGGGATATACCTGCCGTCGCTGCTGCTGACCGAGACGCCAATCAGAGGGCGTGCGATAATAGCAGCTACTTTCTGCCGCGGGTGGACCCCAGCATCGTCATACCCCTCACCCACCAGGGCCACCGCAGCGCCGTCATCTCGAGCGCTCGCCGCGAGGCTCTCCTCTACAACAGCCGCACCTCTGCCCCTGATTCTGCCTCCGCCTCTGCCTCCGCCTCCGCCTCCGCCCCTGCCTCGGCCTCGCACCGCACGCTGCGACGCACCGGAGCAATGGCGCGCCGCGAGTCGCTCACCGAGATTCGCGCCGCCAATCCCGACCTGGCCCTCAGCGGAAACATCATCTCGGCCACCTTCAACATCCCCCACGCCCTGACCTACCACAAGGGCGCCGACTGGGTGAGTCCTCGCTCCTCGGGACGTCTCCCACCCGTCTCCTTGTCCTGTGCCGTGCTGACATCCCCCAGGACCTCAAGCCCCGCCGCGGCCAGTCGGCTCTGTTCGACTCCTTCGCCTACCTCTCCTCCGACGCCACCCCCTGGAACCACACCGTCGTCGCCTGGACCGGCGAGATCGAGCACCCCCACCATGCCTCCGCCGCCTCTTCGCCCGGGGTAGCGACCGCCGTGGTCGCCTCGTCGCTCAACGCCCTCTCCGCGCCCGTCCCCGTCGACGCCAACACGCGGCGGCCCACGCTGCCGCCCCTCGACGGCCTCTGGATCTCCAAGGACGACCAGACACGCCTCGAGTACCAGCTCTTCCACAGCAAGACCATCCGCACCATCCCCGTGTGGCTCGCCGACGATGCCGAGGCCTCCTCCGACGGCGCCATCCTGCTGCGCGACCAGGCCCGCTGGCGCAGGTACGCCCAGCACGACCTCTACACCCTCTTCCACTACAAGCAGCACGAGCCCACCGACGGCCGCAAGGAGCGCGTCCAGTGGGCTGACTACTACCGCATGAACCAAAAGTTCGCCAACAAGATCATCGAGGCCTACAAGCCCGGCGACATTGTCGTTGTCCACGACTACTACCTCATGCTGCTGCCCAGCATGCTGCGCCAGCGCATCCCCAACATGTACATCTCCTTCTTCCTGCACTCCCCCTTCCCTAGTAGCGAGTTCCTGCGCTGCCTGCCGCGCCGCAAGGAGGTCCTCGAGGGCGTGCTGGGCGCCAACCTCGTCGGCTTCCAGTCCTACAGCTACTCGCGCCACTTCCTGAGCTGCTGCACCCGCATCCTGGGCTTCCCCTCCGACACGCTCGGCATCGACGCCTACGGCAGCAGGGTCCAGGTCGGCGTCTTCCCCATCGGCATCGACGCTACCAAGGTGGAGAAGTTTGCCTGGGCGGATTCCGTCAACGAAAAGTACGACGCCCTGCGGAAGATGTACGAGGGCAAGAAGATCATCGTCGGCCGCGACCGGCTCGATAGCGTCAGGGGCGTGGCGCAGAAGCTGCAAGCGTTTGAGCGTTTCCTGGAGATGTACCCCGAGTGGCGCGAAAAGGTCGTTCTCATCCAGGTCACGTCCCCTACAAGCGTCGACGCCGAGACGGACGACGCCGAGAACAAGATTGGCAGCCGCGTCAACGAGCTGGTCATGAAGATCAACGGCCAGTACGGCAGCTTGGGCTTCTGGCCCGTGCAGCACTACCCGCAGTATCTGAACCAGGACGAGTACTTTGCCCTGCTGCGCGCCGGCGACATTGGCCTCATCACGTCGGTCCGCGACGGCATGAACACGACCAGCCTCGAGTATATTGTCTGCCAGAAACAGGGCCACGGGCCTCTCATTCTCTCCGAGTTTAGCGGGACAGCCGGCAGCCTGGGCGACGCAATCCACATTAACCCTTGGGATGTGAGCGGCGTCGCCGAGAAGATCAACAGCGCGCTGACCATGTCCGACGAGCAGCGCACCACCATGCAGCGGAGCCTCTTCCATCACGTCACGACGCACAACGTGCAGTCGTGGATCAACAAGTTCATCCGCAAGGTGTACAACGTCCTGGGCGAGGCAAACACGGCCAACGCGACGCCGCTGCTCGACCGCGCCACCCTGCTGTCGCAATATCGCTCGGCCGGCAAGCGGCTCTTCATGTTTGACTACGACGGCACGCTGACGCCGATTGTGCGCGAGCCCAGCGCCGCCATTCCCTCGGAGCGCATCATTCGCTCCCTAAAGCTGATGGCGGCCGACCCCAGCAATGCGGTCTGGATCATCTCGGGGCGGGACCAGGAGTTCCTCAAGCACCATCTGGGCCACATCTCGCAGCTGGGCTTCTCGGCCGAACACGGGAGCTTTATGAGGAACCCCGGGTCGGAGGACTGGGTGAACCTGGCGGAGAAGTTTGACATGGGGTGGCAGGCAGAGGTCATGGACGTGTTTCAAAAGTACACGGACAGGGTGCCAGGTACGTCTCCCGCCATTTTGACTGCTATAGCGTAGAGCGCGTTGCTGATGTCTGCAGGGTCATTCATTGAACGCAAGCGCTGCGCGCTCACCTGGCACTACCGCCTCGCCGACCCCGAGCAAGGCGTGCACATGTCGCGCGAGTGCCACAAAGAGCTCGAGGCGGGCGTCAGCAGAAACTGGGACGTCGAGGTCATGCCGGGCAAGGCCAATATCGAGGTGCGGCCGACGTTCATCAACAAGGGCGAGATTGCCAAGCGCCTCATCGCGACGTACCACAACCCCAATGCGGCACCGACGGAGCAGGACCCGAACCCGGGCAAGGTCGAGTTTGCGCTGTGCATGGGGGACGACTTTACCGACGAGGACATGTTCCGCAGCCTCAACGGGGCATCCGGGCCGATCTTAAAGGCGGACCACGTCTTTACGGTCACCGTCGGGGCGAGCACCAAGGTGACGCTGGCCAAGTGGCACCTCCTCGAGCCCGAGGACGTGATTGAGTGCGTCTCGCTGCTCGCGGGCGCCGAGGGGCCGGGAGGCTCGGAGCGGATGGGGGAGGTCAACCTCGCTGCGCTGAGCACAGTCGAGGGCCACATCCCCGTGGGGGAGACGTGAGGGCACAGATAGAAGGGACCCCTCTCGCGTTGGCGGACTACGAACGGGACGACTTGGAGTAGACGGCGGGTCGGAATGGATAGACAGGCATAGACTCGACGGGCATGCGGCGCACAGGGTTCTGCAGGAGGCGAGCGTTTGTGGCATTGCTTTTGAGCAGGGTACGGTATTTTGAGCATCAACTTTGTTGCATAGCTATAGCAGATTAGACGACGGAAAGACGGAGAAGAGAGCAAGTATGAAAGGCTGCTGACATTTGTTCTGAGTCTGGGATTGAGGGTTATGATGCGGCTCTCGTTCCCAGGCTAAAGCATTCTCCATTTTGATCTATGGGAATGAGGCAACTACAGCACGGGAGAACAGGCACCGAATACAAAACGGAATCGGCGCACGTCACGCTCGTTGCGAGGTGAAGGCAACAAGGTTGGGGCAAGGAGGAAAAGCTTGTAATGGTTGCGAACTCTCTCCGTGATGAATTGTTGGAGGGACTGTCGCCGCGAGATAATCGTCGACACCGCCGACAGACCAGGCAGAATAAAAGGCCCGGAAACTCCATTAACATGTTCACAAGTGGGCGCATGCAGGTGATAAGATGCGAGACAGGATGTGTGGAGCTGCGGCTGAGATACCTTGATAATGCCTATTTAAGGAGCAAAAATCCACACTAGCCTCTGTAGCTCAGGGGTTTAGAGCGTTGTGCTTGTAACACAAAGGTCCATAGTTCAAATCTGTGTAGAGGCTTTTTTTTTGGGGCTTTTTTTGCTTCAATTTTCCCTTATAAATTCATTAATTTATTTATAACCCAGACTCTTTTCGTGCTTGTGACGTGAGTGGTTTTCCTCCCTTAATTGAACGGCTCCACGGCACGGCTTAACCGGGTGGAAACCATCGTGGTGGGCCCCGGCTCGGCGCCTCCACGGCGAGGACGTCATCGTCATCGGAGAGAACGACAGGTGCCGGACGCGCCGGGATACCGGCCCACCCGCGACGTGCTTTCATCGTCACTGACCATAGCCCTGACGCCGGTCCGCTTGTGTCTGCTGCCGATGCTGGCTGGGGCAGCGCTCGGGGGCCTGGCGAGCTCTGGAGACCCCGGCGTTGGGCCGGCCTGAGACTTTGAGCCTGCAGGCCATCCGTCATCGACTATGACGATGTAAGTCGTGTATTGCTGGGGCGTACTCCGTATATAGTGCCGTCTCCTGCAGCCGCGCCCCTCGTGTTCCTCGATCCCGCTTACACCCACGTACATTTACACCCACTTTCACCCCCTTGCCCGCTTCGAGTTGTCCATCGCATCCGTCTCACTGCTGCCCACCATGAAGGGCGGCTCCATGACCATACGCTTCGACCAGCATGACCCGTCGTCGGAGAAGCGCCGGCCGGCGCATGTGCGCGGGTCGCTCGCCGGGCTGGACTACTCGCCGCTGCCGCGCCTGACGGGGCGGTCGCTGGCCATGGGCGCGCTCGTGTCCATGGGGGGACTGATGTGAGTCGTCACATGCCAGACTCCCGGGGGCGCTGAGTCCTGACAACGCGCCAGCTTCGGCTACGACACGGGCCAGATCTCGGGCTTCCTCGAGATGCCCGACTTCCTCGACCGCTTCGGCCAGACCAACGGCCAGGGCGAAAAGTACTTCTCCACGGTCCGCTCCGGCCTCATGGTCGCGCTGCTCTCCGTCGGCACGCTCATCGGCGCCCTGGCCGCGGCGCCCATCGCGGACCGCATCGGGCGCCGCGTCAGCATCTCGCTGTGGTGCGCCGTCGCGTCGGGCGGCTTCGTGGTGCAGATGGCCGCGGCGCGCGCCTGGTACCAGGTCATGGTCGGGCGGCTCGTCGCGGGCCTCGGCGTCGGCGGCCTGTCGCTCCTCGTGCCCATGTACCAGGCTGAGACGGCGCCGCCGTGGATCCGCGGCGCCATGGTATGCGCGTACCAGCTCTTCATCACCATGGGCATCTTCCTCGCCGCGTGCTTCAACTACGGCACCGTGACGCACCAGCCCGACAGCGCGGCGAGCTGGCGCGTCGTCGTCGGGCTCGGCTGGGTGTGGACCGCGGTGCTGGGCTTCGGCATCCTGCTGTTCCCCGAGACGCCGCGCTTCGACTGCCGCCGGGGGCGCGCCGCGGCGGCCCGGCGGACGCTGTGCCGCGTGTACGGCGCGACGGAGCGGCACTGGGCCGTGCGCACGCAGATCGAGGAGATCGAGGGCAAGCTGCGCGCCGAGGGCAGGGTCAGCAAGGGCCCCGTCGCCGAGTTCGTGGGCATGTGGCGCGCTCCCCGGATGGCGCACCGCATCGCGCTCGGGGCCGCGCTGCAGATGTTCCAGCAGCTGACGGGCGCCAACTACTTCTTCTACTACGGCACCACCATCTTCCGCTCGGTGCAGATCGACAGCTTCATCACGCAGGTCATCCTCAACACCATCAACTTCGTCGTCACCTTCCTCGGCCTGTACCTGGTCGAGCACTACGGGCGCCGCAAGTCGCTCATGGCGGGCTCCGCGTGGATGTTCATCTGCCTCGTCATCTTCGCGTCCGTGGGCCACTTCCAGCTCGACGTGGCGGACCCGGAGGCGACGCCGACGCCGGGCATCGTGCTCATCGTCTTCGCGTCGCTCTTCATCCTCGGCTTCGCCACCACCTGGGGCCCCATGATCTGGACCATCCAGGCGGAGCTGTTCCCCTCGCGGTACCGCGCCAAGGGCATGGCGCTGGGCACGGCGAGCAACTGGATCTGGAACTTCCTCATCGCCTTCTTCTCGCCCTTCATCTCCGCGGCCATCGACTTCCGGTACGGCTACGTCTTCGCGGCCTGCAACTTTGCCGCGGCGTGGCTGGTGTACTTGTTCGTCGTCGAGGGCCAGGGCCGCACGCTCGAGGAGATTGACACCATGTACCTCGAGCGCGTGACGCCGTGGAAGAGCACGCGCTGGGTGCCGCCGTCGGCGGAGCAGATGGCGAGCATCAGGAGGAAGGCCGGCGTGGTTCTTGAGACGGCGGAGGCGGAGGCAGGGAGCGAGGAGGCGCTGAGCGGGGAGACGGAGACGGAGGGGAGGAAGAAGGGGGGGAGGAATGACGGGCCGCTGCATCAGGAGTGTGCGTAGACTTGTAGACGATGATGTGAGGAGGCCCAAGCTGTGGTTGGACGTGGCATGACGTACTGATGTAGATGCGGCGTTGGTTGGCAATATGATTTACACGGCTCACATTTGAGCCATCAAATCGACAACCCTGGAGGGTGTGTTGCAGGAAAGGTCGTACGCCAAAAGACATCACAAAGCCGGTCATGTAGACACTGGGCGTGCCAATCTACAGCCCGAAGGGTTGTAGAGCGAATTGCTGCTGAAAGAAAGAAGTGGAAAACTCGTAGCAGACGAGGCAGGCGACTTCGTCGGATACGTCCATGTGCCGAGCGGAAGTGGCCTTGCCTTGTAGCTGCAGATTCCAAGTGCCCTCTGTCACCGTCTGCGAAGAGGCGGCGAAGCGCTTCAAGGGCTTTTGAACAGATTAAATGTATCAGCCTCTCGTCCACCGAGGCCGTCCATGGTCATTGACAGATGAGGTAAGCGCTCCACTAGAGGCTCCGACTGTTTCCATGGTCCAGCTCCATGTTGCTCAGTGGTGGGACACTCGGTTGGAAGGGCCACCCCGACGATGATTACCCAAAGAGCGAGCGCAAGTCCTGCTTCTCCATGACATCCACCCAATGCACCGAATTGGCACCAGACGGCTCATCATCGTACGCTTGCCAGATAGCCTGAACAAGACTCTTGGCCATGATGATCGGCTTCGGCGGTAGAACAGTCTCCAAAATATTGAGTCGTTTCAGGACGAAGTGGCGAGCATTGCCAACCTCAAGGCATGACTCGGTCAGCGTAGTAAAGTGATCGTCAACTTGGTGTGCTTTACTGAGGCGACTGACGTATTCCGAGATGTCACAATCTTCCTCGGAGCCGGGGCTGGTGGCTTCCATGGCGGCTGAAACCTGCCACGGCGAAGAGTCGGTACCTGGGCGAGCGGTTGGATAGTTGAGTCTGAGTCCAGTGCTGGCCGTGATGCAGAGCAGTGGTTGAACCATTTTGCTGCCCGACTCGGGAGGAAGCTGTTCCAGAATCTTGACCAGACGAAGACTCAAGGGGATGATCCAGTCGTCCCAGGGCACCTGGCCATTCCTCTCGGCTGAAATCCCTCTTGGTAGGCGCAGTGTAGCCAAGTCTGGGAAGGTCTGATAGAGGTGCAGTAAGGCTGCTAGCCGGTATGCCTCACCAACCTTGACAAGGTGCTGACCTGGTGTGTTTTCATCTCCGGTTTCTCCTACATTGCCCTTGGATTCGAACTCTAATCGCAGCAGCTGCTCTTCAATACCCTTCGCCTCCTCAATCTGTTCCAGAGCAGTTCTGAGGTCGTGTGCGGTAACTCCCTTGTGGCGGTTGGTTTTGTGCCGGAAGCTCCGGCATAGGTTCATTGCTCGCGCAAAGAGTCGCGAAGCAGTGGTAGAGATGCCGGTCCAAGGGTGTGGTACCTCATCGATGTCGGACTGGGCCGGCTCAGCAGTAGGTGAATCGTCGGCGATGGGATCTTCGTCGATTTCTTCTACTCGGTTTTGCGACTCGTTGTAGGAAACCACCGCGAGGAGCATGTCGCAATAGATCCAACTCTTGTTGAAAAACTGCAAGAGGTTACGATCCTCTTCGCAAAAGCTTCGTTTCTGCCGATTCACGCGCCGCAGGAGAGCCTTGGCTTCTAGCAAGAAAGGAGCCCCCAGCTGACTTGCATCGAGCCAGCAGATCGTCGTGCCGATACAGAAGAGAGCGAAAAGGAGGCTCAGGGGAATAGAGATGAACCGTGTGCAGCGCTTGACTACTGCCAGTTCTGTTTTGATGGCTGCCGTCGCACTCTTCATCATGGAGATTGACGTCTGCTTCATGTGCGGTATCTTTGTCGCCAGGAAAGCGGCTGACATGCCCTGGAGACAGGTGAGCACGGTTTCCGAATTTGGCCAGAGCGCAGTTGCTATTGTGCGATTCATGTTGATGTGGGAATCATATGCTGACCACACGGAGCAGACCTCTTGAAACCAGTAGTCAATGAGCAGCGACGAGACGTCTGTGAGCGTGGGTGGAATGGCGGAAAGCTCGAATTGTCGTCGGACAGGGGAGAGAGCGAAACTTGCAGAGTCTTCCGACAGAAACTCGTCTGCGTCCTCGCTTGGTGTCAGAGCCGCCGGACAAATCTGAGCCTCTGATGCTGGCATGCCGGAGCTCGATTGTGGGCCAGGTTGGCCATAGTTCTCCCACGCTGTGTTGTCGACTGGACCATAGAACTGGTTGTTCCAACTGGGATGCGGTGACGGGCCTGGGCCAAACATGAACTCCTGGTACGTTTCCCAGCCCATTTCGCCAGCATCATATGCAGGCTCGGGGACAATGGGCATCGAATAGGAAGTCGAAGTTGCCGGCATGGTGTTCGATTGGCTTTGGCTTTCAGGCCTCATTGGGCTCCCACTCACACTTTCGGCATTGGACTGCCTCGAAGTCTGGTCCTCGGCTGGACGCTCATGCTTCTCGTGCTTGGTAGACCACCTGATGCCGCGAGCATACCCTCCGCACTTGGCGCCCCGGGACGTACACACATTGCATTCTGGCCTCGTCTCGTCGCATTTGGCCTGGTGCGAGTCAGTTTCCAAACGTCTCTACAACCTCGGGGCACAGTACCAAGACGCATCACATACATGTTTGGCCTTGCACGTCACACATCCCGACCTAGATCGCGCGGGCACACCAGTCTTCGACTTGGTCCGGCGGCGGTTGGTATTGTTACTGGGTTTCTGCAGCGAGGTGGGAAGCACCAGGTCATCCAAGACCAGGAACTGACCGGCGCCGCCGGGCGCGGCGCTGGGATGAGATGAAGTCGAAGCCATGACAAGATACACGTGCAGGCACCGAATATGGAAGAGGGTAGAGAAAGCCCCGCCCACGGGGATGCCGTAGCCGACGAAATATCCCGCACGCTGGCGAGTGGCAAATCGCGGGGCAATCGGGCTAAGGGATGCGCCTCCATGACCTACGGTGGAGCGTTTGAATCAGCTTTTTGTCGTCGTTATCCCCTCTCCAAGTGGCTCGCACCATGATCATTGTCTCCCGCGCGAGTGTTGACTTCAAGGTGCGCAATGTACCAGACTCCGTCTCTCCCTCGCTCTGCTGTTCCGATCGTGAGCCACGACTGGCAACCATGGGGATGAATCCATCTTTTGTAGTTTGTGCGATAACGCGTCACGTTGTGGGAGAGGATGAATCCGAACCAGAAGAGTAAGGATTTCCCATTTCCCTAATTAAGCCTGGTTGGACTGAATTCCAGCACCGTGTGAAATTGCCTATTTTGTCCTCGCGTGCGGCAATGGTTCCATAGCCCAGGATTCCTGTTGGCGATTCCAAGCCTATCATTGGACAAAGCGGAATGATAACGCAGAGGCGCGCCACAATTATGGGGTAGAACTGGGCTAATCATCCGCGGCCTTATCAAGTTGATAGCGAACGGAGGGGGAGGGATCGTCGCTTGGTCACTTCCCACTTGAAAGCAGTCGCAGCTGGAAGTGGTGTTTCGTTCAAGGCAAGACGTCTATACGGTCAGCCGTCGTACCTAGCTGATGACAAGGTCTTCAACATGAAAGTATCTGGTCCAGCACAGAGAATCCGTGCCGCTCTTTGGGCTTTGGGATCCATGGATCAAAACGCTGACCTGTAAATAGACGGGTGAAGTATCCATGCCATGCCAAAAACTGATGTGGCCGCGAGGAGGAGAGGAGCGGCCCAGCCGGGAAAGCTCCCTGCATCTCACTCTCCACTGACTGCGTTCAACTATCGCTAACATGGTCACGCGGACCAACCTACCGATAGCAAAGCGGGCATTGAGGTGGAAAATCTGCTTTCCTCCCTAATATGTCTTCTTTCGTGGCATGTATTTTGCCCGATTCGTCTTCTTCCTGACGTGTATTTTTTCCCCATGTGTCTAGGAGTGCTTCCCAGTGCGGGGAAACGCGGACCGTGCCATTGGTGATCGTGACATTGCCTGATTTGGGCTCCCCGAGGGACAGCCCATTGCGGATGAAGGAATTATCCTTGCAGCCGCCGGATCCCATATCGAATCGATCCAAGAACCCGGCTGCTATCTGCCGAGTCCGCCGAGCAAGAGTGGAGTCTGTTGGAGAGCATACAACAGTACATAACCGGTGGCCTCCTCTAATCTTGTTTCTCTGTTGATATCAGACCACCTTGCATGCGGCAACATTGAACCTCGCAAGCACTAGTCACTGCCCGTTACCTCTTGACCATCATGTCCAGCGCCGTCCCCCACCCTTTCGACCCGCTATCGGGCCCGGAGATTGACTTTGTTGTTAATTTCATCAAAAAACGCCATGGCAACGTCAACTTTCATGTCGTCTCACTGCAGGAGCCAAGGAAGGCTGAGATGACGGCTTGGCTTGAGGATCCCCAGCGAGCTGCGAGACCCGCTCGTGTTGCCGAAGTGGTTATCGTCAAGCCTGATGGGAAGGTGTTTGAAGGTCTAGTCAACATCTCGGGGCCGAGCATCATCAAATGGAAGCCAGTCCATGGGGAGCAGCCGATTGTCAGTCTGCTGATCCGGGACATGAAGCCTGAGTGCTGACATGGTGCAGATCACGCTGGACGAACTTGCCTCAGTCGAGCATGGTTGTCGCAAGGACCCCAAGGTGATCGAACAATGCGTCATCAGTGGTATCCATCGAGATGAGATGCACAAAGTGTATTGCGATCCCTGGACGATCGGCTACGATGAGCGATTTGGCAACGACCAACGACTGCAGCAGGCTCTTATGTACTTCCGACCAGATGTTGATAATTGCCAGTATCAGTATCCTCTGGATTTCTGTCCCATTTGGGACCCGATCAAGAAGGAGGTTATTGCCATGGACATCCCCGAGGTCCGACGACCTGTCGTTAGATCCCCACCGCTGGAATACCACCATCTTGCGATTGAGAAACAGGGAGGCTATAGGAAGGACTTGAAGCCAATCCACATCACGCAACCTGAGGGAGTCTCTTTCAGGGTTGTAGGAACCGGGAGAGAGCTCGAGTGGCAGAATTGGCGCTTCCACATCGGGTTTAACTATCGGGAGGGCATTGTCCTAAACAACATCACCTTCAACGACAAGGGCATCGTTCGGCCCATCTTTTACAGGATGTCTCTTGCCGAGATGGTTGTACCCTAGTGAGTCCACATTCATTTTGCTCTGCAAAGCCGCCTGCTCAACTTTCATGACTGCACAGCGGTAATCCGGAACGGCCCCACCACCGGAAGCACGCCTTCGACCTCGGCGAATATGGCGCTGGGTACTTGACAAACAGCCTGTCCTTGGGTTGTGACTGCAAGGGCATGATTTATTATCTCGACGCCTACATGCCTACTCAAACAGGCGCAATCCGGAAGATCAAGAACGCAATCTGCATCCACGAGGAGGACGATGGCATCCTGTTCAAGCACACCGATTTCAGGGACGACTCTGCCATTGTAACCCGCGCCAGGAAGCTCATTTTGCAGCAGGTGTTCACAGCCGCAAACTATGAATATGCCGTCCAGGTAGGCCAGCCAAGTCCCAGCTGCACCGTGAAACATGAAGAAGAGGCTAACAATGGAAACTAGTGGACTTTTCATGTAAGCGGTCGATGACGCCATGCTCGAAGTAACACGCAACTGACGCTGCAGTAGCAAGACGGAACTATTCAACCCGACATTAGGCTGACGGGAATTCTCAATACATACGTCATGCATTCTGGTGAAGACACCGATGGATGGGGCACCGAAGTACACAGAGGTATGCACTTGCGAATTGCTTCCCGGCCATATAATGGAGTCACGCTGATCAGATCAGGGGTAAATGCCCACAACCACCAGCATCTTTTCTGCCTTCGCATCAATCCGAATCTTGATGGCCCGAATAACTCGGTCGACATGGTCGACGCTGTTCCGTCAAGCGCTCCGGTCGGTAGTCCAGAGAACTTTTACGGAAATGCCTTCTATGCCAAGCGCACAAGGCTCGAGACGGCTGCCCAGGCCATGACCGACTACAATGGGGCCACGTCGAGGACGTGGGACATGATCAACAAGAGCAAACTCAACCCACACAGCGGCAAGCCCATATCGTACAAGCTGGTCAGCAGAGAGGTTCCTGGTCTGCTGCCCAAGGAAGGGTCTCTGGTCTGGAAGAGAGCTGCGTTCGCGAGACATGCTGTGCATGTCACCAAATGTAGCCACGATCCACCTCTCCACTACGGCCTATCCGTACATGAACGCTGATTTGTGTTGTAGACGCCGACGACCAACTCTACCCTGCGGGAGTCTACGTGCCCCAAACCTCTGGTGAGCCGTCCCGCGGCATCGCGGAATGGATCGGCAATGGCAGCCAGTCTGTGGACGACACAGATATAGTTCTGTGGCACACTTTTGGCATTACACACTTCCCGGCTCCGGAAGATTTTCCCGTGATGCCGGCCGAGCCCATCACTCTTTTACTGCGACCACGTCACTTCTTCGCGTGTAATCCCGTCATGGACGTGTCGCCGTCTTTCTCAATCACACCAAGTCAAATTGCGGCCCAAGGAAAAGGGGCCCTTGATGCCACTGACCGAGTCAGCAAGCTGGCGTTGGGTGGCTCTAGACTCTAACGGGCGGAGGGTGTAACTAGATCATTCAGCTGCGCTACGAAATGTATTTAGAAGATCGATTCGCTCAGAAGTAAGCCTCTCCCCTCATCCTCACTATGCAGCTCTTCCAGCTTGGCAATGCACCCCGGCAAATACTCCTTCACCCCATACGAAGTAATGTACATGTAGTCTCTCTCCCCAGCCCTCCGTCCCCCCTCTGTTCCCTTCTGGCCTGTTGCCTATTCTCCCACGCCAGCTTCTGGCGGCACATTTGGCCGCGTTGCTGCTTGCTCGGCGTCGCGGTCTCGAACACACGAACACCCGCACGCTTCCACGTCCATCGCTGCTGGACCTGGGGCAGCTCAGCTGCCAGGCTGGTTGGCTTCTCCCAGCCCGCGCCTCGATTAGCGACAAAAGTGCATCATCCAGCAATTGGAAAGTCGGGGTGCTGTCGTCGCATGGGGTCCCGCACATCTTGCACGTGGCGTCGAGGCCAGTGTGTGACGCATCAGTCGCACTGCGAAACATGACTGGCATTTCTAAAGAGACCATTCGGGATTAGGTTGTGATGGAATGGCCCGTGATGAACTTCGTAGAGCAAGGACCGTCTGTCTTGAGGTTGGACGTGTGTTCCAAGGCAACTGAGACTGAGCGCATTGGGCGGGAAGGTTAGGGCAATAGAAAGGTCTGTTAACTTACTAGGATATTAATTGCCCGTACCTGTTTAGGAAAATCAGACTTCTTAGCAGATCTCGCTAGCCCCGGTTGTTGTCTCTCCATTTGGATTAGCCCGACGATCCCAGCGCAGCGCGACGACTGGGGTTGCTGAATTCTGACTTCAATGAATGAACAAGAATGCGTCATGCTTCACTGAGATGTTATCATGCACTCTGGCAAGTGATTGGCAATGTTGACATTTATAAATGGGCCCTTCCAAACGGCTCTTGCCAGCGCCCAACAGGATAAATATAAATCTGCGTCGACTGCAAGCTCAATTACTACAATGCCGGCGCGATTGCCGACTCCTACACAGCAGCTCTGCATCGCAGCCTCCGAGTCCACGCGATTTGGCTATCCATACCACGTTACACATTCACGATGCTGATGAGCCATGTACGAAGCAGCCAATGTTGGCAAATGCAAGTCCCGAGTGCAGTAACACAATTTCTTTTTCTCAAACAGTTCAAACATCCCGCCTTCCGTGTAACGAGAATAGCTTCTAGAATCGACCCGGAACGGTTTGTGCAAGTCATCTGGAACTTACCCTATAGTAGCAGGCCCAGCCCGCCCCAACCAACCCAACAGCAAAACAGAGTCCGACCGAACCTCCGGTCCCGCCGATCACACCATTCTGTCAGAGAGTGTCGTATTGACAACGTTGGGCCATCATTTGTCCCTTTTTTCAAAAACGTCAGCTCGAAACGGGTCTTCGCTGGCAGCAGTCCCGTCTAATCCCGGCTTCTTCTCCAAAAGTCCCCTTCGTACTGCGCCGATCTCGCCCTCGAGGCTGCCTTATCACCAACAAGTGCGTTTGCGAGTATGCCACATGCACGCTGGGCTCACATCATCCATCAGCACCAGCGCGTACCGGGGGTTCAGCACGACCGAACGGGGCATCAATGAAGCTCCTTTTCATTCGCTTGAAGCCAGGCCCGTCGAGACCCGGCATATCATGGCAGGCGGCGAGCAAAAGCGCAGAAAAAGAGCTTGATAGCGTCTATCCAAGACAAATCTTTATCTCCACCAAAACACCATAACAGGGCTTTGCGGGGTTGTGCCGTGCCGTCCAAGCCGAAGTGAAACATGCGAGGGTAGCACCGGGCGACGTGCAGGCTCCAAGGTCAGTGCGAGGGTGCAACATCCGGTTTAGACGTCGTCATGCGAGCTTTATATATAAACATCATGCCGCCGCAAATCCTGTCCGCGTTGGCGGAAGGGCATCTTTCATCCGACATCTTCACCTGCTCCCCTCCGGGATAGAGATAACCAAGTCGTGCGGGCACGAAACAGCCGAGACAAACCGTCATGCCGCTGCTTGGCCACCGCGACAGCCGCACGGCAGACGCCGTGACGGCACAACCCGCTGCCGTCACTCAGGACCCGCACGTCCTCAACCACCGAGAGAAGACTGCCGTCCTCGGCGTGGACGAAGAGGCCGGCGTCCAAGTCGACAGCACAGACCGCGAGGGCTCCGCGCCGGACCTCACGGTCGACCAGGGTGACCGCACAATGTACACGCTCCACAATCTCGACGGCGAGGAGGAGGTGGTCTCGGAGGACGACCCGCGTATCAAGGGCCTCCCGAGCTACGTGCGCCGCATTGTCAGCCTGCAGGATGACCCGACAGAACCCACGCTTACATTCCGCTACTTCCTCCTGACCATCCTCTTCGTCGCCCCTGGCGCTTTCCTCTCGCAGATGTCGCACTACCGCACCACCTTTGCGCCGTACTCGGTCTTCTTCGTACAGATTGCCTCCAACTATGTCGGTGTGTGGCTCGCCAAGGTACTCCCGACCTGGGAGATCAAGGTGCCGTTCACAAAACGCAGCTTCAGCCTCAACCCGGGCCCGTTTAGCACAAAGGAGCACGTCCTGGTGACGATTTCGGCGGCGTCGGGCGCGACGTACAACCTCGGGTACGCACCCATCTCCATGTCGGAGCTGTACTTTGGGCAACCGGTGAGAGGGGACGTTGCTGTGGCTTTCATGTTGGCCATTACCTGGACAGGTTATTCATATGCCGCAATTGCTCGCAACCTATTAGTCTTCGATCCGCAGTATCCATGGTAGGATGACATTTGACACTAAAACAACTTGTGGTTTCAATGTTGCTAACAGACATTGACAGGTTCCAATCGTAAGTTTTTATATTATCTGAGATACTCTTTGGTGATCGACGGACAGAGTTGGATGGCATAACTAATACATGCAGCCTCTGTCAAACCGCCCTCTTCGAAACCCAGCGCAAACAGCGCGACTACCCGACCCGCCTCTCACGCAAACAGATCAAAGTCTTCTTCGCCGTCCTTGTCGCCGTCATCCTATGGCAGTTCCTCCCTGAGTTCGTCTTCCCCCTGCTCGGCTCGCTCGCGTTCCTCTGCTGGGTGGCGCCGCACAACAAGGTGGCCAACTTCATCGGCAGCGGCTTCGGTGGCATGGGCTTCCTCAACCTGTCGCTCGACTGGTCCAGCATCTCGTCGTCGACGAGCCTGTTCTTGACGCCCTGGTGGACGCAGGTCATCATTTTCTGCGCGTTTGTCTTCAACTGCTGGGTGCTGCTGCCGGTGGCGAAATGGGGGAACCTGGTCAAGTGGGACCACGCGCTCATGTCGAACCGCGTCTTCCAGAGTCCGTCCTAACCCTGGCACCCATTAACACTTATTGATTGTTTATGAGAATCTGACAAGTGTGTTTCAACGTAGAAAACGGTACCGCGTACCCCCTCACCAAGCTCCTCACCCCCGACATGCGCCTCAATCAGACGGCTTACGACGAGTACGGCGAGCTCTACGTCGGCGCGCAATACCTATGGAACATGTTCTTCGACTACGCCGCCTACGCGTCCGCCTTGGTCTGGATGGGTCTCTTTGGCTTCAGCCAGATTAAGTCGAGCGTCGCCAAGTTCCTTGAACGCCAGCGCGGCACCAAAAACGGCGGGGGGGCAAAAGTGACTGAGCAATATCCGGATCAGCTGAACGTGCTGCAACGTTCGTACGACGAGATTCCCCTTTGTTGGTTCTTGGCGCTCTTCCTCGTGTCGTTTGTGATCATGATAACGATCACAGCCACGAACCAGCTGTTTATTCCCGCGTGGACCTACTTTGTGGCTCTTGCCACTGGGGCCATTGTCGTGGTGCCACTAGGATGGCTGTACGCTCTTTCCAACTTTCAGCTAGTGAGACTATGCTCCTTTCTACACGTGTGCATCATGATGCTGATGAGTGTGGGCAGCCCATCGGCGCCACCAACGAGCTCTGGTATGGCCTCATGATTAACGCCGTCCCCGGATACAAGAACCCCTGCGGCGCGTCTACGTACGGTGCTATAGCAGGAGATGCTTGGTACAGAAGTCAATTGTATCTGCAAGACGCCAAGACGGCCCACTACATGCATATCCCGCCCAAGGCTGTCTTCTTTAGTCAAGTCTTCGGCTCTCTCATCGGCATCTCCATTGATTACGCCGTCATCCGGTGGGTGCTCGACACAAAGTCCGGCTACCTGGCAGGAATTGTCAAGGATCCGACTCACCAGTGGACGGGCCAGTCGCTCGCCAGCACGCTCACCATGGGTGTGCAGTACGTGCTCGTCGGGCCGGCGCGGCTCTTCAAGCAGGAAATCTACCGCATCGTGCCGTACGGGTTCCTCCTCGGCGCGGTGGCCCCGGTTATCATGTTTGCGCTGCACAAGAGGTTCCCGCGGGCCAAGTTCCACCTCTTTAATACAACCATTTTCTTCAGCGGCATGTCCAAATTCCATGGCAACATTAGCACGGGGTACACGAGCTCGTTCATAGGGGGTTTCATTGTCATGTTCGTCTACTACAGATACAGGTTTGAGATCTTTGCGAGGTGGAACTACATACTCGCGGCGGCGTTTGACGCGGGCTTCAATCTCAACATGCTCCTTATATTTCTCTTCTTTGGGGCTGGCAAAGTCGTCAAGATGCCGACCTGGTGGGGAAACAACGAGAAAAGCAGTGAGCGGTGTTTTGCGTTGGACGGTTGAGACGTGATGGTAGCATAGGTAGCGTCATGAACGAATAAACTCAGTCTGCTCGCCGAAGTATTGCCCTTTGTAACTTCAACCCTTTCCGGGCAATATACCTCCTGTTTCTTATCGTCTAGTAGGTAATGGTCCCTATAAAAACAATTTTAGAATAACTAATTAATATCTCTAATTTCTACTGCTCACTCATATTTCCTGGTTAATTTGCCGGTTATTCGACCAAATGCGCAGACTGTGATTCACAAGTGCATTACGGAGACCAAGCTCACATCAAATAGGATTTGACTCATGTGTCGTTGACGGTACTCTGCTGAAGAGAGGGCGCAGTCAAGCCAACATTAGTCAGGCGAAGTAACACGACGGGGACTGCTGTTCACGAACGGGTTGTTACGGGCATCGAGAACTTGGCGTTTAATGTGACCACGACAAGGGGGCAATGCTTGGGTTATGTCAGTGAGGTGTATGGAGTGTAGGATAATGTGATTCAAAAGTGGATATTTATACATGACATTCTTTTCCTCTAGGATGTTAGTTCGTCATGTTGGGCTAGTGGTATTGGCATTCATCCCACCCGACAACGCCGTAGGAGTAAAACTCAGCCGTTATTTGCTCCCTGCCCATTTCTAAATGACGAGACGACCACGATGTGCATTTACGACCCGTTCGACCCAGCGCTCGTTGACGTCTTGCTCTTCACGTCCATATCCCGCATATGCACTAGCTGTACATCGTCGTTATCCTTGTCGCCGTACTCGACAGTGTACGTCTTTTGATAGGTGATCTGGTTCGACTGGATCTCTGGCCGGTGCCGCGACCACTCTACATGCGATGTCGTGCCCGTCCCGCCAAAGGGTCGACTTTGCTCCCTCGCCGTCGGCCGTTTCGCCCCGCTGTCTCTGGCGTACTTGACGTAGTAATGCTGCCTTGTCCCCTGCAGGCGCGGGAACAGGCGCACGAACAGCAGCCGCAGCGAGGGCAGGCACACGCAGATGATGCCGACGTTGATCTCCACGGTGGACCAAATGCCGACGTCGAAAAAGTCCCACGTGGGGTTCGTGGTGTCGGAACCAAACTTGACGAGCGATCGGAGCCGGAGGATGCTGACAATGGTGACGCTGGGAGGGCCAGTTGGTGACAACTTCGCGATATGAGAAGGAGCAAAAACTCACAAGGTACCCACGAAGAACATGACGGCGACTCCGGCCTTCCTCCTCCAGTCCAGATTGAGGCCCTTGAGCTGCCACAGAGGAATGGCAAGCATCCAGCCATCCACGGCGATGCTGATGACCGCGTTGGACCAGCCAATGGCATTGATGTCCAGACACTTGCCCTCATGTTCCCCGTCCCACTTGACCCAGTAGTATGCAATTGGGGTGCATTGAAATGCCGCCGCAAATACAAAACTGACGCCGAACAGGCAGACAAAGACGATGGTGCCCCAGAGCAGCCGGCGCACTCCAGTACTCGGGAAGATGCGCACGTAGAAAAAGAGCAATGCGAGCTTCAGCATCGCAATCTCGGCAAGGTAGATGACCTCTATGATGTAAAAGAATCGGCCAAAGTTGGTAATGTTGTCGTAGGTCAAGGTCCAGGCGTCGCGGCCTATGCCGTTCGGCGCGACACCGTAGGCATTGATTACGGTGCTGGGTACGCCGCTGACAATCGTGATGAGGGTGAGCCAGTCGTCGGGTCCAAAGCCGAGCTTGGCCCAGATCTTGTAGCCAAAGCGCTGGATGACGAAGAGGGCCGAGATGATGCCGAAGGCGTTGGAGATGGCGACGTACTCGTGCGACTTGTCACGGATGGGCTCGTTGCAAGTCGTCGCTGTGAGGTTCTTGGCTACTGGAAGGAGGTCAATCCGCCGCTGTTGCAGTGAGGGGGCGATTCGTGGACGTACAGAGGGCCTCTTTGATAGTGCAGCTGCCCACGATGCACGTAGCCACCGAATGCTGCAGTGTCTCGTCGGTGCAGATGCACGTCTGGTTGGCGGCAGAGCATTCTGTTTGGCGGATTGCCACTTTGAGGCATGCGCTCTTCAGAGGTGGACCTGTCAGCAATGCCCAGATCACCGCAAGGGACTGTAATCGAAGGGGACGTACCGCACACTTGGGAAATATAGGGACGGCCGAGTTCGGCGATGGCTCCTGAGCCATGGCTGCCGGAAAGGCCACCAGGGCCACTGACAGCAACTCCCAAAACTTCATTGCTGTCGGTGGTCGACGAGGAGCTCTCAGAACCAGGGCGGGACCTTCGCCTATATTATATGTCGCTAGCGTGGTGTAAGCGTGGTGAATCGGAAGGGGTGGAGAGATGCAGTTGTCCGGGGTATTGGCCGGCTGGTGAAAACTGATCGTAATGGTCGTGCTGAGCGAAAGATGTCGGATATGTCAGAGGCATGGACGGACACCACACCGCGAGGTGAACCAGACAGTTCGCCAAGACCGGGACGGGAGCCATGAACTCAGAGCAGAGCGAGGTGGAGAGGGAAAGGGAGTAGTAAGCCCAGATAGCCGACACACCGGGCATATAAACTGCGTAGCTGCAACGATCTTTAGGCGGGCACCAGCATATTTGGAAGACTCACGCCCGTCCAGCTTGGCCCCTGTCCAGTCCACCCACCATCCGTTCCCAAGGCGGCATATAATTCGCCCACGCTCGACAGTCGGCCTATCAACTGAGAAAAGCACTAGGCCACGAGGCTTGATGCAAGTCAAGGCCTCATGGGAATCGTATTGTCGCGGGGAACTCGACTCGGGAAGCAACGGCTTGTGGAGAGCGACGGCGGACTATGACTATAGAGAGAGAGACGTTGGAGCAAGGCATCGTGTCGGCTGCGTGGCCCCTAAAAAGGCACGACCGCAGGCCGCCACTAGGCTCAAGGACGGCGGCGACTTTCGTCGACGAGCATAGGTTGAGGGAGTCGACGGTTGAGTGAGGGTGGCAGCCCATGGGAGTGGAGGCGCGGGCTAACCTCGGATCTTGCTCGGCGGAGAATTCTCCACAGCGGGAACAAGGACCCAAGAAGGTGTCCGTGGACCGTCTCCAGCAGAACCTCGGCATGGGGCGGCACGTCAGCAGCAAGCAGAGCCTCATAGACACTGGAACGGCCGGGGCAACGTTGGCAAGGAGCACCCCGTGCTCGGCGAACTGCAGACACAATTGAGGACCTCTGCTATGATGGGCCATAGCGCCTGTAGCCTCGCCTTTTGCCTCGTCCTGGGTTCCCGGACAAGCACAAACAAAGGCAAGCAGAAACAAATGGCTTGCATGTGTCAACGAGGCGGCGGCCGAGCTCGAGTTATGCGCGTTGCCCACCCTCGTGATCTGCACTGGAAGATCGGAGAGGCTAGCAGAGGCCCTTGGAGTCCTTGGACCGATCGAGACATGGGCCGGTAGCTGCCACAAAGGACCGGGCCGTGTGGCTGCCCGGCGCAGATGTCCGTTTCGAGCGTAGGCGACGCCGCCACACGCGTCGCAACGGTGAGCATGTTCGGCTGCGAGATGGAGGTGCAGGAAGCGAGAAGAGGGCCCAGGGCGGTGAAAATCCTGGGCCCTGACGTCTCCCTCCCAGATGGGGCGGACATGGATGTCCTCTGCCGCCCTTCCATGAGACATGCATGTATTGAGTTGGTTCAACCACGACGGCTCACCGACGCCATCAGCCGCGATCGTACGTGTCGGATTGACCACTGCACCAAAGGATCAAAAGTCATGCGCACACTGCTTTAGTTTGCATTAGCCTTTCTGACAGTGTGCAAGGACTTCGCCAAGCTGACCTTCCAAGGAGCCGCACTCAACTGATGCCAAGCCGCAAAGAGGTTTCTCCTTTGCCTTGCCCAGGGCCAATTCTTCCCTCCCGGCGTGGGCTAGTGCGCGGACTTGACTACGCTGATGACGCGCTAAGCTTCCGAACCGGCTTCAACTCGGCAGCTACAGCTGCAACCATCGTGTCTCTCATTAACTCTAGGAAATGTTTCCTGCGCAACCAAATGTTTCAAGCAGGGCTGCGCTGGTTGCCAGCAAACTACCGCTGCACAGATGTCCATTTCGACGCACGAAAACGCCAGCTCACGTTGCCGGTCGCATTCCTAGCCTCAGGCTAGCAGCAGTGAGCAGGTTGCTGCTCGTGGGACACGGCGCCTTCGGCTAGCCGTCTGACTTCCCCGGATCTTCGACCTCGATCCGAGAGATCGACAGCTGCTAGTGCGGGACCTATGTACTCGTATTGAGCCCGAGGCCCGCTGCCGTTCGGCCAGGCCGGCTCCAAGGCATTCGAGCTCGCGGGGCCGCGGGGAATACATCGTGACGATCAAGGACCCGAGCTCGCGTGCCGGTCGGTGAAGACACACTCGTTTCGGCTCTAGCGCACGGTCGTTGTCGGAGAGCGGACTAGGTACAGACTAGACGCGGAGCCTTTCGGGTCTTCATTGCGATTGGCTTTTGGCTTGGCGCTTGAGGTTTTTCTTACAAAATCTGCCTCAACCTCCGCTTTGGGCTGGATATTTGACTGCCAGCACGGGCTGGACGAGCGCATCTTAGCATATACAGTTTGTTCATTCGGGTTATAGAGTCCATTGGAAACAATACCGAGACATTTTGTAGGAAGTTGCCGGAATTTATTGACTTACTGATTAGAATGGATGCCACAAGAAGCTGGTGTCAACGTGCACGTGGCCCTGGTTACCACTGTTTCTTCTCAATTTGAAGTGCTCGTTCGGACAAAGGTAAGCCGTTTGCTTGAGCGCCATCTGCGACGAGGATTTGTCGACGTTCCAATCTATCTGGACGGGCTGCTTGCTGGTCGGTCTTGTCGAAGAGATGGCGGATTGTCCCTCCACCGAGGGCATTGATGGCCGTAGACGCGCATATTTGCCTCCGTTTGGTCGGCGCCAGTTATGGAAGAAATTAATGGTACTCTGAGAGCGAAGTTGATTCCCTTGATGCGGGATGTGAGCAGGTGCTTTGTTGTGGCGGAGGAGTGTTCTGGCTTCAATGAAAAGCTGTGTTCTTGACCCATGGCAAGACAAAGACAAATACACGCACTCATCCGAAAGCACAAAGCATGCTAGTCAACATAAATGTTAAGCACATGCTAAAGTCTCTATATTAAAGCCTCTCTCAGCTCCCGATTTAATAGGAATGTCAAGTAATGCTGTCATGATTTCCTATTGCTCCCCAACAACTGCTCGACCTGATCCAGGGCTGCATGAGCCCACCCCGATAAGACAAAACAACGACCTCTGTCTTTAAATACATGTTCAGCCACATAAGTATGCAATCAGGGCAGAAGAGGGAAGCGTAGATGCTCGTTTACTGGGCCACTGACCAGTCAGGAGCAGCACGACCTTGCTGTGCACGTCGAAGCGAAGCAAGCTAACAGGCGAGAAACCACGTCAGTACCTCCACAACTAGAAGAAAGAAAGACTAAAATTACGGTTTTTCCTTATTCTTATTTGATGCCATGCCGCGTCCCGTTTGCTGCCAGGGCACACGCGCCGTGGGGGTTGAAGCCCTCACCCCGACAGAGCAGTACGGAGGGGGCTGAACCACCATTCCGGGAAACGGGGCTGTGCGAATCGTATAAATTGCGGACTAGATTCTTCCCTCTCCTGAAAAATCTTTCTGTCCTCCATCCCACCTTTCGCGTGTATTTTCATTCAGCTTGCAGCCACGTCGGAGGCCTCACACCCCCCCCAATCACAACTAGGACCCTATCAATACAGGTCAATCGCTGTAAGAACACCATAGTGCTGTTGACACAACCTCTGTAGTCTTCTAACGTGCTTAGAGAGCAACAGAATCATGTCCGAAGGGTCGGACGTCATGGAACTAGAGCACGATGAAAACACCGAGGTGTATAGCACCGCACTCGTCCCAGCAACGACCCCGCTGCCACCGAACGAGGGCACGACTGCCGAGCAGCGTGCCAGACTCGTCGTATTTGAAGAATGGGCGTCTCGGGTGACCATCCGGCCCTCAGGCTACCGAAGCATTGCTTCTGCCGGAGACCTCTCCGTCACGGAAGTCCGGGAGTGTTACCGCATTCTCGAAGCCTCTATTCTGGCCCACGGCGACGCCTACCGTCCCAATCCCAGTATGATGGAGGCCTTCCTCCATAGAGTATTTGACAATTGGAACTCTACACCAGAAATACTACCCATGAACCCGGTAGTGTACCCAGTGTTTACCGAGAAGATCGTTTCTCGGGGCGAAGTGGCCGTTGCCTATCACACCGAGAGTAAGGACACCCCGTTTCGTTATATTTCCTCCCGCCTGGCACTCCCGGACGCTGCACATTTCCAACCCCTTGTAGCACTGCCAGCCCCCGACAACTCCCCCTGGTCATCAATCCCTTCACTGCCGTCCTAGAGGCACGACCCGAATCAAAACGCTGACACGTCCCATCTCCCAGACCGACACTTCCTGTTGTACCCCTACGCCGTCATCGGAAAGGGCAGGAAAGATTGCTACGTCGGCCTCAAGGACGGCAATAACAAGTACTTCCGCCAAGACGTCGAGATCACATGGCTGAGCCAGGACATTGTCCTGCGGGAAATGAAGAAGACGCTCGGCAACCTGATCCGCGAAGTTGATCTCATCTTTCAGCGCTCCAACGGCGGCCGAGCAATCCAGTACACGCGCAACTTCATCGCCCGCAGCGCCCGCGGCCAGGCAATTGACCAGGCCAACCCACCGCGCTACGAGTTCGCGTGTACGATGCACCACCTTTGCCTCGAGTATCCTATGCTCTGGGCTGCGGCGTGTGAGCAGCTGCACAAGCCAAGGATGTGGTCGGAAGGGGAGGGCCTTCTTGCCTGAGGGAAATGGACCTCAAAGGCAGCGATGGGATAGGGGGATTGCTGGAGAACAGCGAGGAACATGTGATTAATACTGGCCTGCGCTTGACAGCGGCTCTAATAATGTCTGCGGTTGTTTTGCTTTGCAATTCAGTTCATCCCATGGTGAGGTTCAGAGATAGACATAGCCAGAGGCGAGTCGTCATGGAGAGGTGTCGAGTAATGCGTCGAGACAAACAAGAGATCTTCGCACCCTATTCGACTTTCTAAAAAAAAAAAAAAAAAAAAAAAAAAGGAAAGCATGTTGCGGTGCATGTGTTACCCGCGTATCGCTATTAATCAGTTCAAAACGGTATCGTTAAAGTCCGACACAGCTTTCGACAACGGGTGCTCTCCCTACAATGTCCGCTCCCCGCGCTGCAACCAGTGCATTAATAGTTGCCAGAGTTCTTCGGCAATGCCATCCCCGTGGCAATGGTAATTCCAACTCTTGAGCCAGACCAGAATGAAGTGAAAGTCCTCACGATCTCCAGCTGCCCAGCGACGGCCAACCAGACTGCCAAGACTTTCAGAACGCATGAAGGAGAAAAATGAAGGAGAGACACAGATCCATTCCTCTATCGCAGCAGGCAATGACCGCAAACAATAGTACGCACCTGCAGGTCAACTCCAGGAACCACCTCTTCAAGGCAAGTCTGGAGGGTTTCGCGACGTACAACGAGCTCCGCTGGCAGCAAACTGTCCCTCCCAAGGTGGACACCAGGAATGGTGCATCAAGGAGTAAATTTTCTCTATGATTTAATATTGATACATGCCTAGGGACGATGCCACATTTGACTATGAAATGCACTCCCGTTCCTGGGACCCCAATATGCTCGTATGGCTTGCCCAGGACTTTCCGAACTAAACCCCACCAACTCAGCAAAGCAAAGCTCGTCCGCAAACCCATTCCAAGGGACGCTTCGCAGCAGTATTCGCGCGCTCACGCTCCACCGGCGGCGACCGTAAAGGTTTTCTTCCACTGCAAAGTCTGTTAGCACCTCGCCAAACACACGTTGGATCTCGACTCACCTTGAGCAGAATGCTCAGGACAAAGGCCACGGCCGCCGCGACGTAGACCTGAACAAAGACCTTCTGCAGCGCCTCTACAATGACAGTCAGGGCCAGGACTCGGTCGCTGGGGTTCAGGTTCGACATGAAGCTTCCGCTGGTCCCCGAGACGATGGAAACCAAGGTCTTCTTGTCGATTTCTGGAAATGCCTCTGCGAGATTTCTCTGCGCGAGGTTGATGAAGATGGCTCCCGTCATGGAGAGGCCAAAGGCAAGACCGCTCAGCTGGCCCAGGGTCATCAGCGTAACACCGTGAGTGCTGTCCTTGGGATCGAGGTTGGCCTGAACAGCGGCAAAGCCTGCGTGGACAAAGCACCCGGCACCAAGGCCAAGCATGGCTTGGTATCCATAGATGGCAGCATTAGGAGTATCGATTTGGATCCTGCCTTGATGGTGTGTTAGCAGAAGAATGCTTCTGACGGGATCGGATGGACAAACATACTCATGAGAACAGCTCCAACGAGCCCCACCGCCGAGCCAAACACGTACCACGGCTTGTAATACCCAAACTTTGACATGAGGTAGCCGTTTGAGAGCATCCCAAAGATGAGAAGGAATACCAGGGGCAGGATTCGCTGCGCAGTCTGGATGGACGAGTCGCCCCTGGTGAATTGAAAGTAGAGGGGAACGTAGTAGACACTGACATAAGCCATGGTTCCGCCGCAGGCAATGAGGATAAAGAGCAAGACGACCTCTTTGTTGCGCAGGAGATGGACCGGGAACAGCCGGTTCTCGTCCTTGACAAATATGGTAAACACCTGCTGAAGGACAAAGCCAAAGAGCAGGATGGCGCTGATGGCATAGAGGATGATAAGAGTCGGGCTCTTCCAGCTGAATAAAACGCCGCCAAAGTTGGTGGCAACCATGAATGTGACGAGAGACCCAGCGCTGAAGATGATTCCGACAAAGTCGAAGGATGTGATTTTGCCCTTGGCTGAGACCTCTGGCGCCGGCTGGCTGGAGGGAACGAGGAAGATATACGCAGGCAGGATGAAGATGCCGAACAAGAGGTTGATGTAGAACGCCCAGCGCCACGAGACGAGCTCAAAGGCGCCACCAACGACGGGGCCCAGGATTGTTCCGAAGCCCCAGACCATGCCCCTGGGTAAAAGTGAAGTCAGCTATCGTCCAGTTTTTCAGATGGGATGAAACTTACGTGAGGCTGAGGTAGGTCGGACGCTCTCTCTCCAGAGTGTTGATTGTCACGAGATTCAGCAGGCCGTAGTACATGCCGTTGCCTCCAGTGCCGGCCCAAGCACGACCGACGATTTCAGCTGGCATGTTGGGCGCTGCGCCGCAGAGGGCAGAGGCGGCCATGAAGTTGACAGCGAAGAAGAAGAAGAGCCATTTCCCGTCGTACATTGCGTAGAGTTTACCGAGCGGCATGACTATGGCAAGGCCACCGATCATGAATCTTGACAAGAAAGTATCAGCATCGTCCTCGGTCGGGCTCGGGGTCTGGTTCAGGACTCACCCGACAGAGAGCCATGGGAGTTCGTCGACGGCGTCGAACTGGTTGACGATGACCTAGAGAACAGCCAGCATCAGGACAAATACTCTTCGGGGCAAAAGGGTGTCGGCAGAACTCACCGGCTGGATGTTGGCGACGACGGTGTTGTCAAGCGCGTAGAGGAAGATCGCGGTCAGGGTGCTGAGGTTGAAGAGAAACCACTGGTCCACTCGTTAGCCACGACTCGCACGAGGGAATACGACGGATGCTTAAAAATGCACCTTGACACCCGTGAGCTTTCGCGTCTCCTTCTGCTGCTGGGCCTCGACGACATGTTCCTGGGAGCTGGCCGGAAGACTCGGCAGCTGGACACCATCGTTCAGAGCGTCGTCCTTCTCGCGTGACATCTCCATGATGGACTGACTGCCGGCTTGTCAGGGGATGAGGAGGCCAACGGCGACGCGGTAAAGGCTTCGGTGGAGATGCGAAATTCGAGGCGTCGGCCGAGGTGGTGCTTCGTGATGCGCATGCAGCTTCTGGCCAAAGCTCGTGCCTTTCGGTGATAGTGGTGCAGCTGAACTCCGTCCACCGCCGCCTAGGAGGCACTGTGTGGGTCCGTCAGGCACTACGGCTCGGGAGCGCTAAGCCTGAAGGTCAGACATAACGCGGTACGGAAGTGCCCTGGATTTTGAGCCACGGCAACGCGAATAGGGTCAAGGCTTTCGCTGAAATTCACGTGCTGAATCAATGAAACAGCTAAGCGAGTAATCGCGAGTACATAGCTCAAAATACTACAGTGTCTTGACGGCACAAACGCAGTTGCAGCAGCTGTGTGCCGGGCAGCATGTGGTAAAGATCAAGGCGGGCGGTACTTTGCCTGTACCTCGCTAGCGCGCCAACATGTACCTTTTTGCCTGATACAGCGAAGTCAAGCCCTGTCGCAGCCAACCAGAGGGCCAGAACGTCAGCGTCAGATGACGCGCTGAGGCAGATGCAGGTATCTAGAATCCAGCAGCTCTCTACCGAACCATTCAGCCTAAAATAACTATCAGCAGAGCAGTAGAATACACTGAGTGACGCCTTGACTCTGGATCTACTGGAACGCTCGAGCTCCTGATTGCGTTTTTCACTGTGCACCCCCAGCCAGTTGTACTACAGCGGCAACCGACAGCCTGGCAAGCATCAACGCTAATAGCAAAGGCCGCTAAGGCCGCCCCTGCAGCTTAACACCGCTTCGGCGATAAGACGAATTAGGTAGATTCCAGGGCTGCGATGATATCACCTCCATGCCATGTCTTCCAGGTCGATACGCACAAGCATTGGACAGCCCTGACAATGGCATCAAGGAAGCTCGATAACGAACTTGAATGGCATTGAGAACTCGACCCTTCATCGTTGCGTTGGTGCCGACTCCTGTGAGACGGCGATGGCCTCACGCTGGCTGCTCCACGAACGCGCAGTCATCACGTCGCATATTCTATCTCCACCTTGGCGTTGCCATCCGCCATGCGTGCCACTGCCAGCAGCCGGTCCAGCATCGGGCCGTCGCAGGCCTCGACCACGAGCGCGACCTTGGACCTCCGCACGGGCAGCTGCTGCTCCGGGACATCGCCCAAACCCATATCCGCCTCGCCCAGCTCTCTCGAGGCGCCACGAGGTCGTGTCCGGATGCGGGATTGCAAAAAAAGGGGGCTTTGGAACAGGTTGGCAGCGTCCATGTCGTGCTGCTGGCTGTACTGCGCGATCTGGAGATCCAGGTCATCTGTCGAGAGCATGGACGCCGTGCCTGGCGACTGCGGCTGCGACGCGGAAAAGGATGCCAGGGCAGGCGGTGGGCTGAGGCCAGCGGCAGATGAACTGCCCTGCAGCATGTCAAAGTCGACGGCAGCGTCGGTGAAGTCCATGGATCCCGGTGACTGGCACATGACATCCAGCCAATGGTCGCCGCATCCGCCCACGTCCAGGCCGAAGTCAAAGTCCGCCTCGTCTCCCAGCTGCATACCGAAGCCTCCGTCCTCTCCGCCCATGACGCTTCCGTTGCCCAGCTCGAGCACCTCATTGTTTACCGTGCTTGAGGACTCGGCGCGAGGGCTGTCTTCGGCTTCTTCGTCCATGACGTTGACGACATGGCGCTGGGGGCTTGATGCTGCCCGGGCCCGAGACTCGGTGTTTGATCTCCGGGTGAGGATTGTGTACCTTGCGGATGGCGTTAGCTGATGCACCTCTGCGGACATAAGGCAATGTCTCGACGGCACGGACATACCGGTTCTTAAGATCGTTTCGGGACCGGCCTGGGTAGTGGTCGTCCTGGATCCGCTTCCACTCTCTGCCGTACTCGCCCACGCACTTCAAAAGCAGCTGGTCCTGTATTGAATCCACCAACCCATCAGCACCAAGGGGCTTCCTTCACTCCTGATGTGCGGTGGACATACCTCTGTCGTTGACCATCTCCCGCGGTCGAGCTTCGGGTCGAGCTTGAACTGCCACCGCTTTGCGCACTCTTCAACACACACTCAGCCTTACTCACTCCACGGAACCTCAATACACCCACCATCTCTCATGGGAAGTGGGCAAGGACGTGGGAGGGCTTCTTACGGTCAGGGCTTCGGGAGCCGACATGGCTCGCAATCATGGTCCACCTGCGTGTTCATGAGCCACACCGCGCTCAGATCCGGTACTCTGGGCACTGGCAACAAACCGCGGGCCATAATTTCCCATCGCCTCCAGCAGGAGTTTGTCCTCCTCGCGGTCCCAGGGACCCATCTTCCGCTCCCCGCAGAGCCGGTTCACCCACCGCTTGCGGCAGTCTTTGTTCGTCCGCCCTGGCAGCGATGCTGCCACTCTGTTCCAGTCCATGACGTTTGACGCTCGGCTGCTGGCTGTTCCAAAGAACGCCGATGTAGTGAGCCCAGAATTGACCATATCAGCTGCATGGCGCCGTCAGGACCGGGGACCCACGTACACTGCTTCAATACTTCGTTTTGCAAGACTGTGTCTTCTCCGTCAGTCCATCGCTTGGGGGCTCTTTTCTCCGGACTGATCATCGTGTGCGGCTTGGTAGGAGCGTGTCCGTGTCACCGGACAGTGGTTAACGTGTACAGCTCGGCTCGAGCAAATCTGTTGGCCTCGAGGCACGTAACATGAACTCTGCACGGGGCACTCTTTATCACCTGCCACTCTCAGGATAAAAACGCGAGTAAGATTCGGTCGAACCTGCGAGCACTCTATGCGAGCTGAATGATTGCCAAGCCTGCAAGCAGGGTCTCGCCCACGTTTATTGATCTCTTGCCGGCCGGTGGCGGCCCAGAGGCGGTGCTTACACGGCGGTGCATGCACCGCAACTCGCCGTAGAAACGTCGTGATTGCATTGCCCCGAGGCAGAAGTAGTTTCCCCATGCCCCATCAAAAGCGATAATACCGACCGCAAAACGGCGAGTCATTGTATGCTTCACGGGTTGAACCATTGCGAGCTGAATGTAGGGCTGCGCACGAGCGTAAGCCAACAAAAAGCAACCTTGATGTCATGAGCCACGGCATCCTACCACAGGAGTCACGACAGACATATGCAGATAATATGACTAGTTTTCAGCACGAAATGGCGGGTTTACAGAGCCTCAAGTTTCAAGTTGCATGCAGTTCTCGTTCTCGGACCCACCTCAAGGATCATGAACCTATGTAGCTGTATTTTCCCTATTACACCAAGTACATCTGGAAATCCAGTATTGTCTACACCAGTTTTTTATACATGGTGAGGCCATATCAATGGTTCTACCAAATAATGGCAGCCATACTGCCGGAGAAATAGCCTCTCGTCAAGCTCTAGGCTACATGTAGCTTGATCCCCCACGGCATATGGAATCCCGTTCCGCGGACACTCATATCGTCGGACAAGATCGTCAAAGGGCCTGCATTAGCGCAACTAGAGTCGTATTATATTGTGGCAGTGAGGCAGCTGAGCGAGAGAACCGTTTACTGTGTCTCACCCACAGGGGGGACACAACCCGACTGCAAGAAACAAACGCATCTTGCCGATAGGTCCCTAGATGCAGAGCACGTTTTCTGCAGTAGGCCGGCTTGGGTGGCACCGAATGCAGCTTACGCGTGCATTCTGCCCGAGAGGGCATCATATGACAAGCGAGGACAGCTTTATATTGGTTGGGATCTTCTTTCTTCGCCTCCCTTGCCTTGAACTGGCAAGGAACGCGCGTGGCGAAGCCGCGACAATGACAGTTTGCGTGTAAAGGCCTATGCGGCTGTGGCCATCATGACGATTCTGGCGTTGCATTGCAGGCGCAAACCTCGCTCAAGCTGTTTAGGTTGTTGTACGAGCGTGTTGCACCATCCACCCTGCCTCTGTATAACACTCCTACGTTGCGCAGACTGTGGCTGAAGGATATGCTTCGTATGCTCCTTTGCTTCAGCATGCAGGCGTCGTGACATTGGGGTAAGTCTCGGGACTGCCGCTCAGCGTGTAACGCATCTGCAGCACGTCGCGATGCATTTCTCGGGGACATTCCCCCGTCCGCCGGCGAAACAGGTTTACATGTACGATGTCGGGGTCCACAGCCGACGTCGAGCAGTGAAACCACGGTCAACATCCCTTTAAAATTCCCGAGACACGAGCCGGCAATGATGTTGACCCGATTACCGGTCTGCCACGCGGCATTGACATCCTGCGAGCCGGCCTTTCAAGACAGCCATCTCCATGTCGTTGAAGGTTCAGCCGCTACGATAAGATTATCTCCGAAAGCGCGATTGATGGGTGGGTGCGGATCTGCCAATGGATACTACCCTGTACATATGACTGCCGGCCGGCGGAGATCTGCCAAGTCCAGGCGCATGACAGGGCCTAATAGAGTTGCGACGGTCACATTTGGATAGATCTTGGGTTAGAACGGGCTATGTTGCCTGCCGGATGCGATAAGAGCACCGCATGTATCGAATACTCGTATAGAACGCACTGACAGCCGGGAGCTTGCAAAGAGTCCGTTCGTGCGGCCATAGGACTGTCTGGGGAGGCATCTCATCCGGGGCTGAGGTTTCACGGCATGATTACATGTACCCACCGGGACAAGGGGAAGCCTCCGCTTTGGTGATCCACTGCCCGGCCTCTGGGGTGTCCTGCCGTCGTTCTCTATTTTTGAGAGTTGCCGCGGCATGGAGTCACATCGGCTGGGGTGTTGTCGCGTTTTCTCCCGAGACCCTTGGAATAGCGTCGTGGGAACAAATGCAAGATCAGCCTCAGCGCATGCAGTCTGATTGCGCAGTGACGATACAAGTATGTAGTACGAACGAACTCTAGCGACATGTGAAAGAGGCAGTGTCAAGTCCGCTCAAGAGTCGGTTAGCCACGTGTCGGAAGCAGGACAAACGTCTGGTGGCGGCCGACAGGAAGGCGCCCCATTTCTCCGATTCGCCAGGACCTCCCGAGACTAATATACTCTAGACCAGTGTTCCGGCGGGTAGCCCCTGGTCCGGACGTCTACATGCATTCTCGACGGTAGCCATGCCGTCGGCCAACCCGTCCACTTATGTTGTCTCTCGATGGCCCACCGGCACAAGACTTGCAAATGCGCCGAAATGGCCATAAACGGACGTATTCTGGGAAATGTTGCGCGACCATGAGCAGTTTATCTGTGTCTGATTAAGCCGAGTCGTCAATCACCGTGAGTTGCCACAACTTCTACCCCGGACAACACGAAACTGAACTACCCTATTTTAACTCCGAGTCGGGGAGAACCATCTCTACAAGCCCAACCTGGCTGCGGCAGTCCCACATCATCCGTAGATGCAGCCCGGCACGTTCGGCAAGAGCATGGAATTCCTCTGGCTTGCGCTCGATGCCGTTGATATTCGCCATCATGGCAAGATCTCGTTGGTGTGAGTATCGCGTGTAGTATCCCCAGTTCGCAAGCAGGGGAGCTGGAGCCGTTGCCAACTCGCGGCATCCGCTGGTGGTGTTCATTACTTGGTCACTGCCGCTCATATTAGCTATTGTTTCACACCGACTGCGTTTAAACGCCCTGTGCGTTTCGTATCACATGGCGGGTTACACGTAGGGAGGCTCACCAAATGAGGACGCGGCTTCGCGGCCCCATACTCTCTTTGATTGCACCCAGGATGCGAACACAGTAGTCATCTGACCAATCGTGCAAGACATAACGCAGCCAGTAGACGTCTGCGCCACGGACAGGGTTAACGTCGAAGAAATTGTGTACAACGAACTCGATTCTGCCGGATGCGAGGGCGGCTGCGTTCTCTCGCGGCCACACTTCCGACCGAGCCTTCTCGATGGCATCGCCGCGGTCTTGGAGCACAAAGCCAAGTTCAGGGTAGAGCTGAGACAGCTGGAGGCAAAACCCGCCTGCGAGACGATTCATCGATTAGCAGTGACCTCGCTACGAGGGTGATTCCGATTGACGGCGACTCTTACCAACTCCACCGCCTACGTCGACGACGGTGGCTGCTCCGAGAGAGGCCCATGGGAAATCTGATTCGTTATTCGTAAGCTTTAAAATAACGAATATGCGATCATGCCAAAGCACTTGAATGCCTTCAAGCGTCCCGAAGCAGACTTACCGTGCAAATGGGCACGACCCGTTACCTGACCGCCCCCGATCATGGCCAAGCTGAATATGGCATGCTCGGGGCGTTTGATGAGTTGGCCTTCATTTCTGGAAGCGCGATTAATGGCATTTTTCAATTCGGATCCGAAGACTCCCGGATACGCGGTTGCGGCTTTCGAGACACCGGAGAGTTCCATGACGCTGGTCGTCTCCTCCAACCAGTCCCACCGCGACTTGGTGGTACCAGTAGCTTCCTGCCACGCAGTCTCGTCAACCTTGTAGGACTGACCCTTTTTTGCGTCGTACAGAGCCTTGGGGAGATAGTCGGAGGCCGTGTACGCATCCAGTGCACTGGTGCTGGTCAGCGATCTACTCGTGAGAGCCAAGATGCAATCACTCACAAGAGCAGGATATATGCACGAAGCGGTTCGTTGTTAACCAAAGACTGGGAGATGGAGTTGTTGGCAAAGACGTCTGGTCCAACTTCTTGAAAGATGTGGATGGAGCAGAGACAGCGCATGATTCTGGCTAGAACGGTCGTTAGCACCTGTGAACGACTCAATTTGAAGCACGAGTACAGAGCCGGTGGCAATTAGAGGTCTTACAAAGTTTCCGGCACTCAATCCCGACTCTGCTGGCGAGGCCATCTATGCCGAGTCCTCCATGGCCATTTTCAGCGAGTATGTCCGGGATCCTCGCATCGGCCGCAGTGTGAAGCGCACGAGCCTCAAAATATTGAGATGAGACTTCAAGAAGACGGCCTCGAGGCTCGCTTGCTAACTCGGTAAGCGTGCCTGCAGCAGCCAGCAGGGTGCGCTGTGCATTGAAGAGATCCCATTCCGGCAGGTCGGCCGTGGAGTGTTCTTCGGATGGCCGCCCACGTCGCGAGATTACCAATTGGGCGATAGAGGCCCGAATCAACTCACCCACTTGCAGCAGCTTTTGCGAAACAGGGTCCAATTGCTGGTCCATTGCGGGCTTGAGCGCGCGAAAGCTTGACAAAACAGGCACAATGTGTTAGCTGGACGGACGAGCGACAACGATGCCTTGCATGTGAGAGAAGGAAGGCCTTGGGCTCAGGTGCTTGAGCTTCGATGACCGGCATATCATGGCTTAGGTAGTTGCGCATCATTGTCGTACACTGTGGGACGGGATGGACGGTCTGGCTGCACGCTGGTGGAGATGCGTCGGACCGGAGTAGAAACCCGCGTGGCTGTCAGGCTCGTTGAGGCATGCGATGTTCCTGTCCGCGAGACCTGGGAGGCTATGAGCGACCCTTGCGAACCACAAAATTACGTGGACGTGAACTCGGACAGCCCAGGTCCCAATGTGAGGCAAAAGCCGCGCGCAAACATCCCGACGAGAGCACAAGCTGTGTGTTTACTCAATCTGCCCCGTCTGCTCTGTAGACCATTGCAATGGCGACCAAGCCTCCAACATTCACGTGGGAAAACGGGTTTCGTCAAGCCACGTCCGAGAAAGCTCCATGGGATTGGCCAAGCAGCAGGCGACAGGACGAGGATGGTGGAGACGCCGACGACAGCGATGCCTACGTGGCGCCTCCAGAGGTTGAACTCGTGTCCTCAGCATCGCACAACTCGCTCGGCATCAACGTCATTCGAAACTGGCCAACCATCTACAATGGCTCCAACAGCCCTCACGGGCTCCCATCGTGGTGGCGTCCACAGAGCGAGGTGGATGTGCTGATCTGCGGAGGTGAATGTCCCGACATTGATGACGTTGGCGAGCGCTGACAACATGCACACAGCCGGCCCCAGCGGCTTGGAAGTTGCTGTCAGCCTCGCCAGGCAAGGCGTATCATTTCGAATCGTTGGTAAGGCGACGTTTTGCAGGCTCCATTCCCACCGAACCAAGCCCAGGCATGGGCGCTGACTTGCACTGGCAGATGCCGCCGACACCCCATTGATCGCTGGCCGTGCGGATGGCGTCCAGCCACGCTTCCTGGAGACCGTCTCACAATGGGGTCTCTCAACCGAGATCCACGAAGAGGGACCTCTGATTGAGCGGACAGCCATATACAAGGACGGCAAGAAGCTGCTCTTCAACCGGTCACACCAGTCAGACTCGCGATACCGAGGCCTGCATGTCATCACCCAGGGCCAGATCGAACGCATTTTCATCCGCGACTTGCTTCGCCACAAGGCGCTTGTTGAGCGCAGCAGCGTCATTAGCAGCTTTGACGTGGATGGCGACGTGTCGCATCCTGTGCGCGCTACGGTTCGCAACAATCGCACTGGTCGAGAGGAAGCCATCAAGGCAAAATTTCTCGTTGGCAGTGATGGAGCGGCAAGCTCTATCCGCAAAAGGCTGGGTATTCCGTTTGACGGGGTGAGCACTGGCATCTACTGGGGCATCATGGACTGCATCTTCGAGACCGATTACCCGCACGCATGGGTATTTGGGTGAGTGCACCTCTTACGAGCATGGAGAGTCGTGGCCGCATAGATATGCGACCGACTCTGACTTGAACTCATATAGCTCCGTGATCAGCTCTAAGCACGGCGGCTGCGTAACCATCCCACGAGAAGACGGCTATATTAGGTATGTACATGTAGTGTGCGATCTGTTTAGAGTCTAGTCTCCTGACATTCGAGTAGGCTCTATACACAACTGGACGTTTCGCACACTGGATCTATCTTGCAGTCTCGACAAGCGAACGACCCAAACTTTGCGGAAGCAGGAGGCAGAGTCGAAGCTCATTCCATCACACCGGACGAAGTCCTTGATCAGGCCAACCGCATTTTTGCGCCTTACAAACTCAAGTTTGCGGCTCCGCTGAGTTGGTTCGCTGTTTGGAAGAGTATGAGTGTCTCGATTTCCAACGGCTAATGGATAAATGCTGAACATGAGCTCTAGTTTCCGAACGAGTGGCGCGGTCATTTTCATCGCCAGACATGAGGGTTCACGTGGTCGGTGATGCTGCGTTCGTGCCCCTCCATGACTACACTTGACAATAGGAGTTTGCTAACTGGACTGCTCAGACACGTGCACAGTGTCATGGGTGCATTTGGACTCAACGCTTCCATTCTGGATGCTGCGAACCTGGCCTGGAAGCTCGGCCTCGTCGCCAGAGGCCACGCCAGCGTGGAGCCTCTCCTGGCTACGTACAGCGACGAGCGACGCAAGCACGCAGTCAAGATCATAGAGGTCTCTGGAAAATATTTGCGTTTTGTTTGTGGCTGCAGCCTCGCAGTCCCAGATCTCAGGGACATGGCGGCATTGGAGAAGAGCCAGCACGACACGGAGGAAGTGAACGACTCCGCCCCAACAATCACAGACGCGAATCGCACGGAGGCGACGGGTGCTGACCAAAGCCAGTCAGCCAAAAATGGAGTCTCTGATGGCTCTCAATTTGACAACTTGGAGTTTCTTTCTGGGTTTTACAAGGCTCACGGCCAGTTCCTTCTGGGTGTAGATTGCCCATACGATCAATCCGTCCTCGCCCCAGCCGCGGAGCCGCCACGTCGACAGCAACCAGCAATCCGTGTCAAAAACGGCGTTCGTGCCCCGAACCCTCGAATTTGTTTTTCGCAGACCCGCACGGGATACCTGTATGACCAGCTGGCTGGCCCTCCCTCCTTCTTTCATCTCATCGTATTTGCCTCATCCCTGGCTGGTGCCGAGGTGTGCCGTCGAGTCACTTCTTTCTTCACCTCACTGGCAGAAAAGAAAAGCTTTTACAATCGCTTTGGGGGAAGCGACATGTTTAAACTCGTCCTGGTCGTCAAGATACTGCCATTTGAGTGGGAAACTACCACGAATTTGCGACTGCTGTCTGTCAAGGGTGCCATGCCTAGCGGAGCTTCCGTGCTGTTTGACGACAGGGCACCCGACGAAGATGCACATACTACTTGGGGTGCCAACCATATCACTGGCGGTATTGCGGTTGTCCGGCCAGACCTTTGGGTTTCGCTGACCACGTTCCCTGACGAGACGGACCGCATATGTGCGTTCTTTGAAGCATTCTTGAAAGATGATTGATTGGAGACGCTTGCCTCCTGGCTTTTTTGTACTGCAATTGAGTCCTTGGTCTTCCACGCTGTTTCGGCAATGGCAGTTGCCTCGGTGGGAGATCGGTATACGTAACCTGAAGCGCAGGGTGCTGCTTCCTGGTTAATAATTAAAGCACAATATAGTATGGATGGTTAACATCTTTGGCGTAAGGTCCTGATCTGCTGAATTAGCCCGGTAACTAGCTAACGAGATTTATAAGAATTATGGGGCTGGGAATTATGTATATGATACCCTGCACAGCATTCAAGCAGCGTCAGCGATCTCACTCTATTAATTTCAACTAGAAATCATATTCCGGCCCATCCCATCCCGCCGACGGCTTCCCCTCTCTTTGACAATACGTTTTTCGCACGCTTCCCGGCTCCTTTCCCGGCTCGTGTCCCAGGCCAACCACTCCGGTGAGAAATCGGGAAGACGCGTCGCCCACGCCGGATCCAGCGAGCCCTTCCCCCCGAGATCTCCCAACACCCTCACGACGACCCGCTCCGGCGTCGCCCAGATGGAGAAGTCTGCCAGGCAAAACGCGTCGTGGCCAAACCTGCGTGGGTCTGACAAGCTGACCTCACCAATTCCGCACACAGGGCCGTTCCCTGGTGAACGAGGCAGTTTAAAAAGTGGAACTGTGATGGCGTCTAGTGCCCACCAGAGACAGATTCCCCGAATTGGAACACTGCTCTTCACTGATTGGCGGGACACTTCCACTCACGGCGGTCACGGCTCATCGTCGCCATCTTCAACGCCAACGAAGCCCGCCACGAAGTTCAGACAAGGGTTTCTCTGGGATGCTCATCTCAAGGTCTTCACTCGACAAAAAGACAACCCAAGCCCTCCATCGCAATCGGTCCACGCCAGCCTGGGAACGACAAACGCCGGGGCGGAGGACGGTGCTTCACGGACAGAGCCTGCAAGAACAGCGACGCGGTAACTCCCAATTCACGCCATGGGGCTTTTATTCGTGCCCCACACCTGGCGCATTGTGCTTTCGCGTTCTGCCTTTGGCGAGCCCGAGATGATTGTTCAGTGGTTCACCGTGCTTCCAACACTCGGCTGGTGGTCACCTCCCACCGCGCATGGCCTTGCTGCTGCAACTGACTGCCTTTCGCTTCGCATTTTTTACTCTAAACCTCTTGCAGTGAGGGTGCTGGTCCATGGCATCGCCTCGTGACTCCGCGATGGCGCGCATCAACCCGTCACGAGCAGCCAGCATCGCCCACTCCTCCCGCCCATCTCGCGCACCCTCCCTCCAACTCCGACCGCCCGTCAAGCGCCAGCGCTCCTCGTCGCCCATCTACGTCGCCGAGGACGCCAGCGACGCGCGCAAGCGCCTCTTCGACGCGCTCGAGAAGGGCGACAGGTACCCCGGCATGCGCAGGCGCATCTCGTGCGCCGACGACCTCAGCGAGGTCCAGCTCGGCCGGTGCTTTGAGATCCTGCACGCGTGCGGCAGGGCGACAGATCTGAAAGCCACGCTGGAGAATACACGGCAGAGCATCGACGGCTTTCTCGATGCCATCTTCAACGACTGGACGAGCGAGAGCGCGGGTGACCTTTTGCAGCCCGAGCTTGATTTTCTGGTCGAGGCGGAGGTGGTTGCGGGCAGAATATGCCGTGAGTTTCTGGCCAGGCGGACATGTCCAACAAAGTTGAGCTCAGGTTGCTAACTCTATACTTTGCCCCCAGTCACGCCCGACAAACACTACGACATCTGGCCGTGCCGCAACTCGGGCATCTGCAAGGTCGAGGTCTCTGCCGTCGCGTCGTACAGCTGCAACCCCGCAATGCTGAAGCTCGAGTTCTCCATGGTCGACCCCTTCACGGGGCTGCCCGAGACGTTCTGCCCAATCGGGCGCAGCGACATCCGGTGGGTGGCGACGGACTGGCAGAAGGATCTGAAGCAGGCGCTGCTGTGCAAGATCGTCTCGCAGCTGCACAAGTTCAACAAGTACCTGGCGATATGGCAGGCCAGGAAGCTGGTTGCGGCGTGGAGTAAGGGCAGTGTGTCCATGGGGGGTGATGTTAGGGACATGGGCTTTCTGGGATTGGACATGGCGAATGTGGCTATCATGGGGTTTGGGACGGTGGCTGCTGAGTGATGCCATGGGAATGGGGTGTTGGTGCAAATTCTGATGGCGTGGGAACGGCGATGAATTCCACACGTCTGGGCCTTCTCCAGTGTCTCGTATAAGGCAGGCGGCGCTTGCAGCCCGACCCCTGGCTGCTGACATAATAATGCACGCATCCCCTGTCAGCCTCCAAAAGTCTGTCACCGACGTTCTCGTGTCGCGCGTCGTGCTCCGTCAATCCATCGCCCGCGATACGGCACATGCGACACCCTCACCCGCCGGCCCAATGGCGTGCTCCATGGGGCCCATCGGCCTGGACGCCTTCAGCAGCGTCATCTCGGGCAACCGCCGGCCCAAGGGCGAGATAACCATCGAGGCGCGCGCCGCCATCATCGCCGCCGTGCAGGCGGGCGACAAGAAGCGCCTCATCGCGAAGCGCTTTGGCATCTCACCTGCCGCCATCAACCGCACGCTGCAGCGGTTCGAGAAGACGGGGCAGCTGGCTTCGAGGCCGCGGTCTGGCCGGCCGAGGACGAAGGTGAGGAAGCATGATCCGTCTAGGGCCAAGACGGGGCCGC
Organism: Tolypocladium guangdongense; assembly: GCA_022114105.1. Lineage (NCBI taxonomy): Eukaryota > Fungi > Ascomycota > Sordariomycetes > Hypocreales > Ophiocordycipitaceae > Tolypocladium > Tolypocladium guangdongense. Next base: position 937,834 of record NRQP01000001.1, on the reverse strand, counting down.
GGCCTGTGGAGGGCCTGGGCTTCAGGCACGTCGGGGTGCCTCCGACGGGGACTCAGACCACCGGCTCGGGGTTTCGGACGGATGTTCGTGCCGCAGGCTGGGGGTCTCAGACGGGGGCTCAGGCCGCAGGCCCGGGAGCACCGGCCCCCGTTGCGCCGTCGCCATCCTTCGTGGTCGGCCCTGGCGAGACGCGGCCGTCTATGCTGCTCTCCAACCTGAACGCCACGCTGCACCCTACGACGTACGTCTTCGCCAGCTTCCGGGACCCCTCCAAGCTGCCGCCCATGCCCCAGATCCAGCTGTTCTTCCAAGAGCCCGAGGGCATCACAATCGTGACGAGCCTGGGGTACGCGCGGGCGCACAGGATAGAGTGCTTCTTCCCGTGCCGCATGATTTCGCTCAACTTCACGTCGAGCGCCGAGGTGGCGGGTCACACGGCCGTGCTGGTGGCGCGGCTGGCGACGAAGAACCTGGGCGTGAAGCCGGTGAGCGGGTTCTACCATGATCACCTGTTCGTGCCGCTGGGGAGGGAGAGTGAGGCCATGGAGATCCTGGCGGCGGTGGCGGAGGAGACTAGGGGGAAGCTTGCTGCTGAACAGGCCACGGTAGCGCAAACCGTGGAAGACCGGTCCGAGAGAGGCCAGCCTGTCCAAGATGAAGGTGGCGGCACCAAAGACCCGCCCGCGGCAGGCCAGCCCGAGACAGACCAGTCCGAAGCCGACCAGCACGAGGCACAGGAGACCGAGGAAGAGGAGCCCGAAAAGTACGAGATCGGGTACGACTCCGAGGCACACCAGTGCTCGGAAGTGGATGACCTGGATGAAGATGCATCAGAGGAAGACGCATCGGAGGAAGACACGCCTGAGGAAGACCCGGCTAGAGAATAGCTAGGGATTCGCTTAGGTTAGGACCCCCGGTGCGATGGCGGGTTATTCGTGATTCTTCCTATGGCTTGCTTCTGCATGACTGGCGGGTTGTTCGCGTTTGATTCCGTCGTGGGTATTGATGCCAGGTTGGCCGGCCGCCACCGTTTGTGCGCAAGAGACGACGGGAATAGGTTTGCCTTTGACGGCGCGTTTCGATGGGAAGACTATTGAGCGAATATGGAGTTTGGCGACATGAATGGCTAGCTGTTTGGGAAGTCTCGGAAACAGGCAATGTATGTTAATATGCTACAGTATGCTGAGCGGGCGCTGTAGCGTTGAATGGGATTCTACCTGCAACTCACCATGCAATGGGAACTCTGCGAGGCAGAGACGAAGCTCCTACGGTAAGGCCGTTCAATATCACGCTGTGGTCACAGATCTGGAGACGGATCTCTGCATATGTCAACCAGCGTGGTTGGTTCCTGAGAGAGATTTGCTGTCCATCACGGCAAGGCTTTACTCACCAAGGATATCAATGAACAGAATAAATAGCACCGGCGTGCTTGCGATGCAGCATACAATTGCAACAGGGGTGGTGTGGTATCGTTCTGGCGCTCCAATGCCCATTCAAGAACGGCCACTCAATACATACACCGATCAATATCTGAAGCTCCCGCCTTGAGCATGCCACCACTTCCTCTCCCCACCTGCCCTAGCTTCTTCCATTCTTCAGGGCCTTCAAGTGCCACGACTTCGCTCTCCGCGCCCCTCCTCCTTTCATGAGGCCATCGTCTCCTCAGCACCGCCTCGACATGGGATCCAACAAAGCGCCCGACACTGGCCGTAGCAACGAGATGAAGCGCGCTCCCGACGACTCTAGAAGCGATGGAAAAGTCAACTATAGCAGCGATAAATCTGAGAATCCTGCAGCCAAGCGGCGGAGGATCTTTGAGCAGCTTCGGGATAAAGGCTTAGGTCGCGAGTCTGCTTCTCGCGCCATTAGGGGTGCTGACGATCTGGACGAATTTGAGCTTCACGAGTGCTTAAAGATCGTGGATGGATTCGTGAAAGCTCACGCACGGGACCATCACGTTACGCCGGCGTTGATGGAAGACTTCTTCGCGGTGGTGTTCGGCAAAGACTGGACTTCAGCCGACGACAATCTTGAGTCAGTTGTGCCTCTCGACTACGCAGAACGCGATAGGGGCATCTACCCCGTTGGGAAATTGGCTAAAGGTACGGCATCTTCAACGTAGCAAGGCTCTACTGTGATTAACGATACAACTCTTGCTTACTCTGTTCTGACAGACTTGGACGAGCGATCCGTGTTTTACAACCTCGAGCTCTGCATGTCGCCGATCCCGCAGGTGGCGTTTACGTTGATCAACAGAGACGGTAGGGGGATCAGTGCAGATGAGCTGCGATATCTTAAGTGGCATCCGGATGAACGCCGGCGTTCAGCCTACAAATTCCTAGGAGATCTCGAAGATGAAATCCTCCAGCACAACGCAGATCTTGCCACGAACTATGCAAGAGACTTAATTCGGCGATGGTCAAAGGGAGAGGCGCCACAAGGCACGGCAGCTCAGCACGAGTTCTTTGACTGCGTGCAAATGTTCAGCATGTGTCAAGCTTTCCAACTGGGGCGCTCCGACGCCATTGGGTTCAATGGCAAAGCTAAAGCTGAGAAGAACTGAATCAGACCGAAAGATGACTAGGCCTGGGGGTTGATAGCAATGGAGAGGATTGTGGTAGCCAGGAAGAAAAGCATTTGACTTTTTGAGCGAACACTCGTGTGGCTGCAGTGCTGACATCTTGCTGTCCAACAGCAGGAGGCTTGTAGGGACTTGGATTCACCGAGAATTTGGGCTACAGCGGTCAAATTATACGGAGGCGGTTCGTGTATTCTGTGCGCAGTGAGCGCAAGCATCCCATTCTGGCGCGGATTCATTTTTGGCTCATACGACGGCTGGGTAAGCACACCCGGTCAACTTTACGAATAGTTGAGAATAGGGCCACATTGGGCGATCTTAAAAGACAAACAGAATCAGGGAGAAGTTGGCCGAACCGCGGTAGCAGGTCAGGCTAAACTAGCCGGCCTGTTGCAGTGAATCACGCAGCCAGGCAGCAGCGGCCATTGACTCGTTTCCGCCTCAGGCAACCTTCACCCTGACAACTGCATTCACTGTCAACCTATCTTGGAGCACCGATACCCGTTTGCGCTTGAACATCCATCTTCTCCAAGGTACTATTACTTGCTCGCCGCTTCTGCCCATCTTTCCGCCCACGTCTGCTCCCTTTCCTCTTGTTTCCAACAAAGAAGCACTGGTTCAAACCAAGACTTTGCGCACTTTCTATCGCCAGCCAGTGCAACTTGATGCAATGAACCATCATGGCCGAGAAACGTACTCACATCAGCCGAAAGATGCTAAGACGTCTGTCTTGACCGACTCGTACAATGATGACATGGCTTCGCTAATCGAGCCTCAACAATTGAAAAAATAATCTTCGAAGAAATGCAGAAATCGGACTTGGATTTTGCATATTTCCCACGAAGAATTTGCCGTGAAAGCCCAATATCCCAATACCGGCTGGGCGCATCATCACTGGTAGGCTGCGAGGATGTTCTTGGCTTTTTCGAGCGAGCGTGGGAGTTTTCTGCATGCATCATTTCAATTTCGGGATGGAGACGTCTAGAAAAACAAAAGGGAAAGCATGGGATGGGGGCGAGTCTCTCCAGTGTGACTGACCGAGCTGGACGTGGCTAGCCTGCAAATATGCTCTCGAGAGTGTACGTGGGAACCACCAACTGAAGGGTATTACCCGAAATAATGCATTTCAAGAAGCACGAGGAAAATAGGCAGGAAAAAAAAAAATTGGGACAGGAGCGCCGTGAGTGCAGAGAATGGAAGGGGTGGACCGGAGTATGGACGTCTGCGACCTGGTCGTGCAGCTGCCACGACTGGAGGCTCAAGCAGAGCAGAAATAATAGCATGATAAAAGCGCCTCGCTTTTAGCATGAATATTAATGAAACTGCTGGATGCTCGTGTTCTGGCAAAACAAGACAGTTGATGACGGTCGATATCTGCCGGCCCTCTCGTCACCATTATGGGCCTCTCGCCGGAATGGCTAGCACTTGAGAAGCAATGGGGCTCTCGGCCGAAGCTAAATGGCACTGTTGATGAGCTTCGCACGGGTTATGACAACCTGAGTGAAATGTTGAGAGCGCAAGAGCACAGTGACCCACATCCCACCGTTGACGTTCGTGAGTCGAAGCATCATTTATCGTTCCTCTGCATCAATGGAAACTTACACAAGAACCCAGGCGATGAGACAATTTACGGTGGATTGACTGTACGAGTGTTCACGCCGAAGGAAGTAAAAGACGGCAAAGGTGTCCCAATCGGTGTCTAGTAAGCGCGTGAATCGGTGGCGACGCGTTTCTTCTCGTCTAATCTTCTGTCAGTGCCCGAGGTGGAGGATACACAGTCGGAGGCCTCGACACATCCTTCGAAGACCGTGGGTCCATGCCATTTTGCATTACTCTCCTGCCGCAAATCAATCTGATGTAATTTCAGGTCTTTGTCGCTACATTGCACATCATGCGCCATGCATCCTCGTGTCCGTGGGCTACCGACGAGCTCCTGAGTACCTCGTGCCGACACAGCTCTACGACTACCTCGGCGGCTTCAACTGGGTCTGTGTCACCTTCCACTTCGATCGACGCAGGAACTGACACCAACCTTTCAGGCATGGGCAAACGCTCAGAAGCTTGGCGGGTCTAAGGACAACATGCTTGCCATCGGCGCGTCCTGCGGAGGCGGCATGGCGCTTGCTGTTGCTCTCAAGTACTCGGAGTATGGCATGGGAGATCGTGTGAAGGGTGTCGTTGCACTGGCGCCTATGACAATCCATCCTGAACATGTTCCAGAAAAGTACAAACAGCACTTGAAAGCTTGGGAGGATAACAGAGATGGGCCGGTGGTGGATTTTGAGGGAATGATGTTGTTCCAAGGTGAGCTCCTTGACCACACATCTCACTTGCTGGTGCTGACGCTTTGCCAGCCATAAACGGCGCGACAGCACAAAAGGCCAACCCGGACGTCTTTGTTGCGCTCCATGACAAGCTTGGCGAACTCCCGCCGACGTACCTTGCGACTTGCGGCGCAGATGTAATTCGCGATGATGGGACAATCATCAAGGTTGCGCTGGACGAGGCACAGTAAGTTGCAGCTACCGACTCTGGAAACGAAGTGGCTTGCTAAAACAAAGCTCGCAGAGTGCCCTGCAAGCTAGACAACTACGAGGGCCTTCCACATTTCTTTTGGATCTATCCTGAGATCAGCGAAGGAGATCGCTTTCGTGAAAACGCAGCCGCCGCTGTGAATTGGGTTTTATTGCAGCATGGCGCATCTACAAACGCGCCCAGCAGGGCTAAATAGCCTCGGAGTCAGGTTGCTGTTGGCTTCTGGCAGACAGACATCAGTTCCGCTGCTTCTAGCTCTTGAAATTGTGCACTTTTCGTCGCTTCTTTGGGCTGAAGCTGCGAGGACTGGCGAGTGTCATACATTTCACTGATGTTACTTGGTCTGGACCGGAGTAACATGAGGCTTTTTGCCATCATTTAATAACCGAGTGCGAGGACACACTTGTATTTCGGCACCAGCGACCTTTCTTTGAGCCGCAGGTTTACAAAATCCTGGCTCATTTATGCCAAAATGCCCTATCCAACCCGAGAGGAAGTCTATGCAATGTTCCGTGGGCTCGAAGATCCCCCAGAAGGCAGCAAGAAGCTGTTTGGCCAATTCTCCCCATCCGTCAAATTTACGGCGGTCGGTCCGCCTACTTCGTCGCGCGCAGCTACGTACAACTCCAAAGCCGAGTTCCTGGAGGGAGCATTTGGGAAACTCGGAAAAGCCGCACGGTCCCCTGGTCTTAAGTTCAAGATTGTGGACGGCATTGATGGCATCACGGTGGACGAGACGCGGGGAAGGGCCGCTGTCATGCTGGATGCAGTGGACACCTATACGCACAGCGGCGCCAAGTACGAGCAGCATTATGCGTGGCACGTTCGGTTTGACACGAGTGGCATGATTACAGAAGTTCGGGCGTACTTGGACCATGGGTATCTTGAGGAGGTGCTTGGAACCGAGTTGAAGAAGATGGGCATAGAGTAACTTAAACCGAGCAAATTGCCAATTGCTACATGTACTTCCACAATCCCTCGCTGTTATCGTCGTGAAAGTCTATGATGTCAATCCGGCGGCACCACGCTGTCGTACAAGGCGTTGTACAACGTTGCATTTCATCATACTCCGGACCCGTGTCCGCATCAAAATTTGCCTCCTGCACTTGTAATAACGCAACTCCAGTCTTTACTCCAGCTTGACAACCCCGCTTCATGTAGTGCCCTAGACCTGGGGGTTTGTTACACTCTGGCAATCCTGTCTACATCCAACTGTATGCATGACAATATTGAGCCGAACCGTCTACACCAGGCCGCGAATCCTGAATCAACAGTCTCCACCTCATAACAAGCTGTTTTATTTGTCAGAATCAAGTCGCCATGAATCAGTCCGAACAATCCCAGCGCGCAGGGCTCCGTGCAATCGTCGTCGGTGCTGGCATCACGGGCCTCACTACTGCTCACACACTTCACAAAGCAGGTATAGACTACGTCGTTGTCGAGAAATGGCCGGATGCTGCTCCTCCAGCCGGAGCGAGCATTGGCCTATTTCCCAGCACTCTTCGCGTGTTGCAGCAACTCGGGTTGCTGGAGCACGTGGAACGACTCGCAGATCCATTCACGGACGGCGCCAGCAACCGAGACCCCAAGGGCAACGTGATAATGAACTCGGACTTGTGGGGACGCTTTCGGGAGAAGTGAGTGCATTCTGTACCAGTATCACGTTTATCTTCGCCGCTAACTTATGGGACGCCAAGTCACGGTCGGGATGTCTTGATGCTAGAGCGACGAGCCTTTCTGGAAACCCTGTACGATACGCTCCCGGACAAGTCGAGAGTACATTTCAACAAGAAGATTGCAAAGATCGCTGAAAATATCGACGGCGTGGAGGTCTCTTTTGTGGATGGAACCACGGAGAGGGGCGACTTTGTTCTTGGAGCAGACGGTGTGCATAGCGTCGTTCGGCAAGCTATGTGGGATCACGCCAACACCGTTGAACCTGGGGTGATCACCGTGGACGAAAAAATGGGTAACATCTATTGCATCCTTTCCAGCCGCTGGCCGTGTCTCATGCTGGAAGCTAACCTTGCTGGCAGCCATCATGACTACATGGACGTGCCTGTTTGGATTAGGACCCGGAGAGCCCAATCTTCGCAATGAGCTTAGCGTGAGCTCTTTTGACGGCAGCCGCTGCATTTTGTTGGCGACACAACCGAAACAGTCGTTTTTCTTTGTCTTCTGGAAGCCCAAAAAGCCATGGTCGCGCTACACTCGCCCCAGGTACACAGAAGAGGACGCCGAGGAGGCAGCAAAGAGTGTTGCAGACCTGCCGATCAATGAAACCATGGTGTTTGCGGAGCTCTGGAACAAAAGACACCGAGCGCAACTTGCGGATATCGAGGAGGGCGTCCTGAGCCGCTGGAACTACGGCCGTCACGTTCTCGTGGGAGATGCCGCGCACAAGGTAACGGGACAGTTCAAGTTTCTTGCGTTCTTGGCTGATGCTGACGCTCGATGCAGGTCACGCCCAACATGGCACTCGGAGGCAACCTGGGCATCGAGAGCGTCACCGTCCTCACCAACCTGCTGCGAAGGGCCTTCGTAGACAAGAAAGGACTGGACAAACCGAGGGCTTCCGAGCTCAAGAACGTCTTTGAAGAGTACCAAGCCCAGCAGCTTCCCCGTGCACAGGCCATCTTCGAGCTCTCCAGCTTTGTGTCTCGCGCGCACGCATGGGACTCACTTTGGCTCAAGTTCTCATCGATTTATATCACGCCGCGCAGCGATCCGCGGGCTCTCCCCGACGGGCTCAGCGAAATCATGCGACGGGCTCCGATTCTGGACTTTGTGCCCGTGGGGCAGTGGCCAGAAGGGCGGCTGGAATGGGCGCACGGCGATGCAGCTGACAACGGATCAGCAGTGGTCAAGCTCAGCACACCAGCGACCAACGATCGGGCGGGAAACCAGATTCTGCATGCTGCCAAACTTGTTGTTGGTGGGATTGCTGCGGCTTCAATCGTGTCGTGGGTGTTGCATACCATTGTCAGCTAGCTGCCAGCAGCGGAGCGTGGAACTGGGCTCTTGAAGTACTACACGAATTTGTCTATCGGTGTGGTGTCACTTTTTGTATGTAACTCTCAAAGAATCATCGGCCATTTCATTTGACTACCCTAATTTCACTCATCAACTGCATGAAAGTACATGTATTCATTGGTTACAGGCGCTGTGGTTTTATCTATAACAGACAAACCCAAGATCTACTCTGCCCTGTCCAACAAGCTGCATGCCTCCTCAAGCTTCACGGATACTTCAGTGACCTGCCGTTTCGATAACCGGTTAGCTCAGGCGTTGTAAGTTGCACGGGAGACAATAGTGGAGCGAGACTTACCATGGGCGCGTCAAATGCTTCAAAGTGGTTGCAGTTTACCTCCAAGACTGGAATGCTTCTGCCGAGGAGACCCTCCCAGGTCTTTAATGCCTTTTCGCGAACGCGATCGTCCGACAACCACGGATATGAGACTCCATACAGAGCCTGAGTGTCAATTGTTCGATTACATTGGATCATAACACAGGGAACACTGTCTTTTGCTGTCGGTGGATTGTACTTTGAGAGCAAACTTGCTTGGCGCCGAAACTGGGCCTCAATACAAGCACGGGCGCGCTGAGATTGCCGGGATTGTGCATTCTTTGGGCGCTGCTGCAGATTTCCAACCACGGAGGAGACGATCGCTGCTGGGAGCGGTTCGTGATTGACTGGCACCGGCGAGTCGATGAGTATGATGCCTTTCGGAGACTGACCTCGATACATAAGCTGTCGCGATACCTCAAGGGCAAGCACTCCACCAAATGACCACCCTTGACTTGTCAGCAATTACAGCTTGTGAGGCGACGGGTACATGTAGAAGCCACGTACCACAAAGAATCGGAGAGCGAGCGCTCATGAGCTTGGCCCGATCGATATACAGTGCGGCCATGTCCTCCATTGATCCAACGGCTGGGTTGATCGACGGGATGTCTTGACTGAATATGCCGTACAGGTTTCGTCCAAGCTGCCCAAGCTTGGAGTACATGGTTGACAAGCCGCTGCCATCGTGAAAGAGATACAGTGGCGCTGCAGAGCAGCGTGCACCATGATCCTGGAGCAAGTCTGGAAATCTTGCTGGAATGAGCTGTGAAAGTATCGGGTCGTCAACGCAAGGGTTTTGTGGCTCGAGTACCACTCCATTGCACTCCAAAGTCTTGATTCCGCTGTCGCTGGAACTAATGATCTTATCGGCACAAAAAGTTCCGATTTGCTTCAGTGTCACATCTGGCAAAGAAGCCTGCTCGTTTCCAATGTCAATGTTAAATCGATTCCGAAGTTCATGTACCAGCTCGATTGAGAGTAGCGAGTCAATGCCCATGGAACCGAGTGAGGTGTCTTCGTCGGTCGTTGTGAAAGAACGGCTGCACAAGTCGAGAAATAATGCATCGAGCTGAGAGACGATACCAGTTACTGAAGGGACAATTGACTCCTCAGAAAAGGTTGTGGCGGAGTCGGGCGACAATGAGTTTGCGGAGCTGCTGTCCACGAGGTCGATGTCTGGACTGTCCAGAGGCGGCTTGGGAGACTGCTTCTTCATAAACAGTGAAATGACTTGAACGATGTCTTGCGCGGTTTGACAGTCGGTCAACTCTTTCTTCGGTATACACAGATGTGGGAACTTGATCGCGACGCTTTGTGTGAGTTCGATGAACAACAGGCTGTCCACACCGAGCTCCACGAGAGGTCGAGAGAAGTCGGAGCACGATACGCCGCAGACATCTTTTAGCATCTCCTGCACAGTTTCCGCGATGGTAATTTGAGCCCCGGTGGGTTTCTGCATCGGTGATTGCTCATCCCTTGACGATGGGGTGGGAGGAGCAATTTTTTTCAGCTTTGTCGACTCGACTTGAACTCGTGCTGGTCGCCCAGTTCCGGCAGCGCGAACCAGAATCGTCTTGAAAGAGCTGAGGCGAACCTTTTTAAAGCACATTCCGTCCGCGTAGGCAATTACCCGCTCCTTTTCGTCCAGGACACATGCCTCCGCAACAACCTCGGTGCCAACGTCCAAGATGCTGCAGTATATGCCGAGTTCGCCCCGTAGCGAAATTCCCGAGAGGTCCGGTAGAACAAAATGGTCGATGCTGACGCAGATACATGCCGTGTCAAGCTCAACCTTCATGTTTGCAATAAACCCGGCGGCGTGGAGGATTGTGTCCATAAAGGCCGGGTGACAAACGAACTTTCCTTCGGCCAATGCGGATAGCGTGAACGAGCCATATCCTTCCAGGCCCAAGGAATTGACTGTAAGAAACTTGAGAGTTCTGAGAGGCTCCGTATATGCGACCACACGGGGAAAGATGACGTCGTAGATGGTCCGTGACGTAAATGTCTCCAAGTTGTGTGCCCTTGGAGGCTGGAGCGAAGTCAGTCTTTGTCTTTTGACGTAAGCCGTCTTCCTCAATAATGCCTCGGTGATGATTTTTGGAGTTACCGTTGAGGCACGACCGGAGCAGTACTTTTGCTCAGATTCTGCGTTCGATATGGCGAACTGTGCCGAGTAATGAGGCAGACCAGCCTCTTGTTGCCAGACTTCCAGCCGTACACTTCCAGGCTCCTTGGCCCCATCGGCATATACTAGAGGATGGAAGAATGACATTGCTTCAATGCTCACGGGATTTGACTGAGCCTCATGCTGAATCGATATCGCCTCCAGCACAAGTTCGAGGTAGAGTGATGCGGGACAGAGCGGGATGCCACCCACGACATGTGACTTGATGAATTGCGACAATCGTCCAATGCCAACTTGGAACAAAACCGACTTGTTGCCCGTTGTGGTGTTTCTGTGTGGCCCCAAGAACTGGAACGGCTGCTGCAATTCTCCTGACGTGTCATGTTTCTCAGAAGTGTATGCTGGTGCGGCGTGCTCCGAAAAGGGAGTGACAAACTCTTGTCCGGCAAGAGGGTATCGCGGAATGTCTCGCAAGAATCGTGACGACTCTCCTCTATGGACTTCCGGCCACTGAATAGTGAGCTTGTCCATGTACAACGACTGCAGAGAAGTTGAAATGGTGACCCATGGTGCTTCTGAGGGCCGAAGGGTGGGCAAGAATTTGCGCAGGCTGTCTCCCAAAGCTGACTTGGTCATTGAGATGGCTGATTAATCGTCAGCGATTAGCTGGCTGCGTGTGCAAAGGTGGAAAACGTACTTGAGGGTGAAGGTCCAACTTCCAGGATGCAGAAGCGTGACCCAGAGTACTTGGTTTTGATGTCTTCAAGTGCTCCAGCGAACTGGACCGGCTGCCGAGTCTGCATCACCAAGTACTCTGAGGGAATGGTTTCATATTCAGCGAGCAGCCTGCCATAAACGCTTGAACCGAATTGAACGGCCGGGGTTCGGATAGCCAACGACAACGCGAAGTCTTTCAGCTGCGGAAGAATTGGGTCCATTGCGCATGAGTGAAATCCGTACGGCACGTTCAGAATCTTGCATCTGATGCCCTTAGCCTTGCAGCTCTCCGCGACTTGGGTCAGTCTTGCAACTGGGCCAGCAACGACACAATCTTCGGGGCTGTTATAGCATGCAATGCTCACGCCGCCAGATTTTCCAGAGAAAATATGTTGCAGCAGCGACTCCATATCCACTGATGATGCTCTGCATGCTAGCATGGCCGACGTGTGAGGTTCAAGGTTGGCGAACATGAGCTCTGCCCGTCGGGCGACGAACAAGAGAGCATCCTCGAGACTCAAGACGTTTGCCATGGCAAGAGCTGCGAATTCCCCTATGCTAGTAAATCACCGTTAGTCAAGTTACCATAGTTGATGTTCAGCGACAGGAATGCGTGGGTCGGGATGAAAACAGCTGCAGAGCCCGCTTACCTGTGACCGAGCACGAGATCTGGAGTGATGCCAAACTTCATCCAAAGTCGGGCCAACGAGTACTCCAAAACAAAGCAAGCGCATTGGGCAACAACCATTTGCTCCCTTTCCGCTCTTAATACTTCACCATTGTGCAGCGTCGGGTCAAGGAATGCCATGGTGGTAGGGAACCCATGAGATGAGAGGATGGCGTCGCACCTATCAACACTGCTTTGGAACTCCGGCGCGGTCCTCAACAGCTCGGCCCCCATACCCTCGTAGGCGCCTCCTTGCCCTGAGAATATAAAGAAAGTTTTATTTGTCGCCAACGAAACCGACTCGCGAGGGGCATTGTCTGACTGGAGCCGTTTTAGGAGCTCGTCAAGCGTCGTGCCGCCCCCGGACCACCGATGGGCCGTATGGTGGACTCTCCGTGCATTCGCCGAGTAGCAGAGATCCTCGATCCTCGTGCTAAGGTTGTTTTTTATAAATTGGATGTACTTCAACTTGAGCTGGTCCAGTGCCGTGGCGCCTTTTGCCGAAAGGCTGAGCAAATGCCAACTGCGTCGCTGGTTTGGTCTGTACTCCCCATGGCGCGATCTCGGTGCCTCTTCCAGAACCAACGCAGCGTTTGAGCCCGCTGCGCCAAAGTTGTTTAGCAACGCTCGGCGAGGGCGACTGTCTGTTCCTGTCCAAGCTTGTGTAGACGTCGGTATCACCATGTTGCGGTCGTGCATCACTTTGAGCCGAGGGTTGAGAGTCGTAAATGATGCTAGCGGAGGAATTGTACTCCTCTCCATCATGAGAAGCAACTTTATCAGACCAGCAGCGCCCGAAGCGGCCTCAGCATGGCCGATGTTCCCTTTGATAGAGCAGAGGTGTAGCGGGTGTTGTCCGTCGCGATCTTTGAAGACCGCCGAGAGGCTAGAGACCTCAGCAAAGTCGCCAGCTTGAGTACCAGTTCCATGAGTCTCCACAACATCGATGCTGTCTGGGCTAGCCCTGCTAGCAGCAAGCACTTGGGAGAAAAGCGCGGCTTGCGTCTCGTAATCCGGGTGTGTAATGGACTTTGCGGTGCCGCATTGGTTGATCCCCACTCCTCGGACAATCCCGTAGATATGATCTCCATCTTCGATTGCATTGGCCAGCTTTTTAAGCACGACGAGGCCGCACCCTTCGCTCCGGCAGTATCCGTCAGCCGAAGCGTCAAATGGCTTGCATTGTCCTGTTGGGCTTAGGAAATGAGCGCGGGAGAGGCCGAGATACATCTGCTCAGGTCAGTTGTGACGGGTCCGGCGGCCTGGTAGTTTGAACGTACATCAGGGCTGGAGATGACATTGACGCCACCTGCAAGAGCGGCTGTGCAATCGCCACTCTGGAGAGCCTTGCATGCGTGGTATAGCGCTACCGTAGATGAGGAACAGGCGGTGTCTATGACCATTGACGGGCCCTTGAAGCCAAAGCAGTAAGAGATTCGCCCACTCAAGAAGGCCCGAAGTGTTCCTATCAGTGACATTAGCAAACTGTAAATAATTGGACACGGTGGCTTCTTCCTACCAGGGCTGTAGTGGACGTCAATGTCGTCCCTCAGATTGTCGACATAGTCCCCAGTCGCAACCCCGACATATACTCCAAACGACTCCTGGCTGAAGCTCGACGATGCGTTCGGAGAGTATCCCGCGTCTTCCAATGCTTCAACAGCTCCATGTAGGAGCAAGCGTTGCTGGGGGTCCATAGACTTGGCCTCTCGTGGAGAGATGTTGAAAAACTCTGTATCAAACTCGAAAGGGTTCTGCAAAAAGTTCCCGTGCTTGCTACCCATCTTGCGTGCCTTTGGAGAACGTTGATTATCGGCCTTGTAGTAGTCCGAAACACGGAAACGCGATCGTGGTATCTATCAATTCCTGTCAGCGTGAATCATGTAGCGGGATGTCCGTCGTCAGAAGCTGGGGCATCTCAATGTCTCGGTGAAGTCAAGTCTCACCTCTGTCGCCGTGCTCTTGCCCGTAACAATTGTGCTCCAAAATTCCTCTGCCCCTCTGCCCGAGGGGAAGTTTGCGGATATACCAATCACAGCAATACTGTCACAGTCTGTGCTTGCAATATCCTCAGATAACTGTTTGATAACTTGCAGTCCCTGTGGCAGCATCGCTGTGTTGATTTTGTGTAGGAGAGCCTTTGAGCTCGGTCCTACACCCAGCAGTCTGAATCTGTTGCTAGTACTGGCTTCCCGCGTATATGTTTGCGTGATGGTGTGTTGCGTCAGCTTCCAGTTCACAGGCTCGACGAGTATGCCTCGCAAAGCATATTCAAGGAGTGAATGAGTCTCGTCGTTTGAGCGAAAGTATTCGCCGCTGGCTGCGGAGCGCACCGGGCAATGCAAAGAATTCCAGCTCGGAAACTGAATTTTGCACCTCTGGGCATCTGTTATGACCTCCTCGACCACGTCATTCATTTGGTCATTGCCGTGGTAGTATCCATGAACATGCCCCCAGCGACAGCTGGCTTCAGGTGCCAGTGACCGGAGGGTAGACTGAAATAGGTCCAAGCTTTCTCCAGGACCGCTCACAGACACGGCCTCGTCATCGAGAATTGCAGATATTCGGAGCTTCATGGCCTCTTGCTAAATTGAGTCAGTGTCTAAGCGTATATCCATAGGCCCTTGTCTAAGGTACATACCGAATATTGTTCGTTGTGGCTTTCAAGGTGATCAGCAATAACATGTGGAGGCAGCTTGAAGACAGTCACAAGACATGGCTGGCCAGTCCATCGGTCTGCTAAAGCTCTCCGGCACCAAATAGAGGCCCTCAGACCTATCCAAAATGCAATACGAAAGCCGTCCACGGCGGTGATGATGAAGGATTTGGAGAGATAGGAGGGTGATGCGGCCGCGATAATCGCCGGAAGAATGCCAGTGCAAACACCGGTAACTTCTGAAGGTTCCCAGGTTTTGTCGCGCCTTTGCAGATACAGCATCAATTCCAGAATTTGACGTACATATAGCGTTGTCGTTTCGAAGACGGGGTGAGATTGGAACCCGGGGCCTGGCTGTAAGAAGCTCTCTGGATCTCGAAAATGTGCGGCTGTATCCTGCTCGAAAACAGCTTTTTCATCTGCATGCAAGCTCTCGTAACCTTCATGAAAGGCATCCCTGCAACCACGGAGGAACGTGCCGAAGTGTTCCTGGGCGTCATCCAGCCTGTGCCGCAACTTTGCCAATTTCTCTCGATCAGAGAAATGGCTGTCTGAGCCCTGGCCGGCGAAGACCAAGATGTCCCTAGACGGCATGACCGTTGAAACAATACCAGAGTTGTTGAGAAAACGCAGGACGTTGGGTGTGGCGTAGGGTACACAGCGACTTCGCAGCCAGAATTTGATAGTGCCCAATATGGTATCACAATTTTCAAATAGCTTCTTAATTGCGGCACCGGAGGGCGTTGGAGTATCTGTCAGATTTCGATATGGCCGGGATCCACGTATTCAGGCCCATCGTACTCAGATACTCTGGTCCAGTGGCCCTGCGTACATACTGCCGGTGGATAGAGTGCTACATGTACGGGCTCATCCACTCACCCTACTCCGGTCCGTATTCGCGCTCGGTTTTCCTCTCTAGTATCTGTGAGAAATCCGAGTATTTCGAATAGTATCAACAAGAATGCAGTAGCAGCAAGCATCAAATAATTTCCGGCTTTCTCGTGGTTTCGGTCGCGTCATAACCACGTTGCGAACTGCCTCGATCCCTGTAGGGTCTTCGAAATCGGCCCCCTGCGGCACCTCTTCCCACAATACGCTTTGAAAGCACATCAGTAGGCAACCATGGGCCACGAGATACGCCGAACTTTCGTGCGGCCCGAGTTTCAGGCACTTCCTTCTGAAAGTGGAACCAAAACATCCGCGCTCGACGACCACTGCATGTCGCTGCTTGATCTTGTACGCTTCAACGCCAAACACAATGCGGATCACATTTTCGGTTTGCAGGCAGAAGTTCAAGACCTATCGGATGCAGAGACTCCTTCAGATTCACAGCCTGGAGGAAATCGCGGTTTTAGCACAAACGAAATCTCGTACAAGAAACTATACCATGCCATCAACGCTTGTGCGGCGGAGGTCCGCGATTGTTTACAGTCCACCATCGATACATGGGACGAATCGCCGGTCGCGCTATACATCGAAAGCGATGTTGGGCTGTTCATATACTTGGCAGCTCTCTTGAAGTTGCGTGTTCCTGTAAGTCACCTCGCGGTCCGGTCTTTGTGGAATAATTCTGAATGTAATCTGAACAGGTGCTCTTGATCTCTGTACGACTGAGTTCTTCAAACGTGCGGCATTTATTACAAGAGTCAGGTTCGAGCACAATCTTTGTCTCGCAGAGAACAAAAGCCTTGCTAGACAAGGAACTCCAAAAAGTGGCTACCGTGATCGAGGCAGATCCATGGCAGTCGTTGATGAGCGAGAAACGCTTATCAGCTGCCGTGTCTGCCGAAGCGGATGCGAGATATGACAGGGAAAGTCAGGACATGACCGACGATGGATTGACGCTCGGCAGTTTCATTCTCCACTCTTCCGGCACCACGGGCCTCCCCAAGCCAATCTATCTCCCACAGAGATATCTTCTTGGATATGCTGCCTGCCACGAGCTTGGCCAGGATGAGATTGACTGGCGCAACCTTTCCACCTTGCCACTATACCACGGATTCGGCCTCTTGTCGCCATGTCTAAGCTTGTCTGTTGGCATGACTTGCTGCTTTCCTCCCGCAACCATTATTCCGGCCGCTCGCTCTACGATTCAACTTTTGCAAGTCTTTGGTGCCAAGTCGCTTATGACGGTCCCGAGCATTATCGACGATATCCTATCTCACCCTGACCACGAAACGCCTTTGGCGATGGACCTGCTTAAGTCTCTCGAATTTATTGCAGTCGGAGGCGGAGCTTTGACCATTGAAAAGAGCAGCCGGCTTGTGCAAGACGGGATAAAGCTTCTCAACCACTATGGGGTCACCGAAATTGGTGCCATTGCTCCCATTTTCCGTCCAGGCCCTGATTATGACTCCAAGTATCTACGCCTCCGCGAAGACCTCAATCTAGAGCTACGTCGGATTCCAGGTTCGCGCAGATACAGGTTGGTCTGCACTCCTGTCGGCTGGGAGAGTGAATTTGAAGTGAAAGATGAGATGGAGAGAAACCCGCACTCGAAAAGAATGGAGGTGCGGATACTGGGACGCACCGATGACTTGATTGTGCTGAAGTCGGGCGAAAAAGTGATGCCGCGGTCTCTCGAGACAGCGCTGATGAGCGACCCAATGATCCAGACTGCGGTATGTGCTGGAAGCGGCCACTTTGAGATTGTTGTTCTCGTTGAGCCATCGTCTGTCGCACCGGATGATTCCCAGGCTATCAGAAGCCATGTGTGGAAATTGGTCTCAGAACTGAATCCCACCTTGGACCAACATGGCCGAGTGTCCTCGGAGCAAGCCATTATTGTTAAGGACCCCCGAAAGCCGTTTCCCGTGTCGGACAAAGGTTCCATTATGAGACGAGAAGTAATGGAGCGTTTCAACCAGGAAATTGATGCCGCCTACTCGGAACTGGAAACGTCTGCAGGCTGGAGTGAATCTTCTTTCGACTTCAGAGACATGGTGTCCAGCGTTCGTCGCCTCGTGGAAGCAGTGGCGGGCAGCTGGTTACAGAATTCCGCAAGGACCCTGGAGCCGCAAGACGACTTTTTCCAGAGAGGGATGGACTCTCTTGAAGCAACCAGGCTCGCAAGGTTGCTAAGTCGCGCGGTTTCGAAACAAAGCCCTGTCTCGGACCCCCAGCGTCGTATTTCGGCAGAGTTTATTTATGCTAACCCGTCGATCCGCCTTTTGTCCCGAGCGCTCGACATTCACAGACAAGGTGATAAAGCCGACTTCCGAGATCGCGTTTTGGAAATGAGACAGATGGTTGCAGAATTTACCGGCGATGCCGGCCTCGATGGCGCAGCTGCTCCACCGAGATACGTGGTCCTACTAACAGGTGTTACTGGAAATCTCGGAGCCCATGTTCTGGTACAATTGATTCGCAGCCGCCTCATACGCAAAGTCGTCTGCCTTTTACGCGAGAAAGCTCAAGAAGAGTCTCCCTATGAGCGTGTCCAGAAAGCCTTGGCCGCGGCAGGGCTTTCCGTACTTGCAGAAGACTGGTCAAAGATTGAGTTGCAGCAGTCCGACCCAGCGCAATGGCCATCCGATCAAAAAAATGAAGTGTTGAGAGAGCTTACAAGAAGCGTCACTCACATTCTGCACCTGGCATGGCCCATGGACTTTCGTCGCACTTTGCAAAGCTTCCGCCCGCAGCTGCAGGAGATGCGGGCCTTGATCAACTTGGCTCGGGCAGCAAACTCGCTGCGGCCGCCTCTTCGTGTTCGACTGGTCTTCGCGTCTTCAATTGCGGTAGTGAGGAACTTTGCAGACAATTATTTCAAGCCAGTCGATGGAAATGGAGTTCCTGAGGCAGTAATTGACGATGCTGGGGTGACAACTCCAATGGGATACGCAGAAGCAAAGTGGGTTTGCGAGTGCATGATGGCTCACGTCGCACGCGAGTTCAACGCTCAGATTGAAGCTGTAGTGGTCCGAATAGGGCAACTCAGCGGACCAGAGCACAGCGAGGGTGCTTGGAAAAGCACAGAGCATATTCCAGCTCTCGTCCGAGCCAGCCAGATGGTCGGGGCATTCCCGATTCTACAAGGGGTAGGTAGATTGACTAGTTCACGGAAGTTGAGCCCCCAAGGTGTCATGTTGGTGTTGAAGCTAACGTTTGCCGTGCGTTCATATTAGACCGTCTCATGGCTGCCCGTGGATCGAGCTGCTATGTCGCTCGTGGAGATGGTTCTCTACAAGGGCGATTGCAAGGGGTTTTTGCACCTCGAGAACCCAACTCGCCAGCCCTTGACCGATATTGCGACTATTATGGCACACGAACTCGGCTTGCCTGAAAGCCGAGCCGTTCCCTTGGAGCAATGGTTGCAATGCGTGGCTGATGCTGATGGATTCGGGGACCTGGAGGATTTCTTCAAGAATCACTTTCAAACCCTGGCGGACGGCTCTGTGCTACTAGATCTCACAAATTCGCGTGCAATCTCTAGGACCCTGCGAGGAAATAGTGGTGTAGGCAAAGACTTGGTTGTCAGATACATCAAGAGGTGGCAGAGAGAGGGCTTTCTTAAGTAGTCCGTAAGGGCAAAGAATAATTTCGTCTCTCACTCCACGGGGCAAGCTTTGAGGCCTTGCCGATGAATTCAATTAGTCGAGGTTCCAACCTGGCTGTCGGCTCGGCTGCTCGGTGCCGTGACACGATGCGTACCGACGGCCTGCCGGCAGCAATATTTCCAAGTGCTCACCTAGCATGAAGTGCTCCTGAAAGTCCAGCAACTCACATCTATCGATGGCAGGATTTAAACCATGCGCAGCTTGATTGGCTGCTTCCCACGATTGGCTTCGCCAGTGCTGACGGTGTATCCGTAGAGCGCTGATGCCATGGCACATAGGTACGGCTTGACAGAAACGGGCAGGTGAAGCAGCGTTACGAATGCCGATCTGTTGGTGTGAGCAATGGATTGAGCGGAAACCGGTTTGTGGTGGTCTGGATGGTGTCTTGAGGGGCAGTAAGCTCGCGAATGATCCGTATTGAGTCCAGCTTCGCTGCCGAATTGACCGCGACTCTTGCTTGACAAGCAAGCGCGAACGGCCGACAACAGCTTCTCGGCATCCGCCGGATCATCGCCGTCGTGATCGGCGCCGTGGCCATTGGCTCCGCCGCCCCGCCGGCCGTCGACGCCCGGGAGGTCTGCTGCGGCAACCAGGCCAACTGCCCCAGCAGCTGCTACGGGGTGAGCTGACGTATCTTGACGGCGAGGCCATTGCTGACTGGGCTCCAGTGCTTCGAGTGCTAAGCACGGCACCGTTGGATGGACGTCGGCTTGGTAAACCGATGACGGACTTGCTCTCGAGCGATGCTGAATGAGATTTTTCATTTGTCTGATTCACAAAGCACCAAGATATAAGAATCAAAAGGACCGCCAGCGTCGTCATAACTTACCAGCCCATGAATAAACGCGGCGGCTCGGCGCGGCCCCGCCGCCAGTTTCAACCTGTGTCGTCTCATGTCTGCACTGCGATGGTCCACCAGATGCGCACTCTGAAACCGTGCGCGTTCGGTGTGCCGCGGGACGAATCCCTTCTGTCAGCGGCGCGTCGCTTCGATTGTCGTTTCAATGATTTGACGGGGTGACCTAGGGATGTCGTAGAAGGCGTAGTTGGTGGCGCGAGCCGAGAATCGCTGGTAATTTGTTGGTGATGTGGTTTGGGGAAGCGCCCAAGGGTGTGGTGATGCATATGGAGAGAGGGGACAACTCCTGCGCGATGAAAACGAGCCTGTTCTTCAGCGAGGCTGGAGCGAGTTGAACATGGGATGGTATAAAACTGTGTCTTCGCTTGCAGTGTTTGTCCGATGAGTCTAGACAACCATCCATCTGCCTCTGTCGCTTCTCTTGCGTTTCAATTCGTTCCATTCACGGCGCTTTGCGGTTCATTATTCATTCATTCACTCAGCTTGCATCTGGGTCCAGCACACTATATAGCATGCGCGCCGCTTCCCTCGCTCTTTTTGCTTCTGGCTTCGCCGCGGCCATGCCATCCATGTCCGCCAGCCGCGCGGTCGCCAAGCTTAACCAACAAGCCTTCGACGAAGCCCAGCAGCGAGACAGCACTGCCGCGCGCGCCTTTTCCAACGTGAAGATCAAGACCGCGGACGGCAGGTGTCTCTTCGTGGACAAGCTCTCGGGCGACTTCCGCGCAAACCTCACTCCCATCCAGATCGCCGACTGCGGCGCCACCGACGGGCAGGCCTGGGACGTCATCGCTTCCGGCAAGCACAACGACCAGCAGGGCCAGATGCTCGTCGTGAGCACCCTGACGCAGGCGTGCTTCAACTTCGACCCGCGGCGACCGGCTGGGAACCAGGTGATGCTATTCTCGTGTGGAGGGCGCGCGGACGGCGGCGGGCAAGTGACGGATTCGCAGCTTTTTGCGTTTGGGGGCGGCTCGGGGCCTTCGAGCTTCTTGCCGAAGAATGGCCCCGGGTTGTGCTTGACGAGCAAGGGGGGGAAGCTGGATGTTGCGGGTTGCAAGAATGGAACGGCGGAACAGAGCTTCTCGTTTGGGGCGTGACGGGGTGGGCCATTCGGCTTGAGGCGCCTAATTTCACGTCTTTGCCCATTGCGCACACGACGGTGATGTGAATTCTATTATTGCCATGACATGCCGCGTGATGTAGGGTTTGCTTGTCGTGTGAGATAACATCGTCAGCGGTCGCACTTAACATGTCTGGTTCTTCCGCCGCAAGCACTGGCCGTGTACTGACCTCCTGTGCCGTCCCTTCGGTCGGCGGTTCGACTATTCCTCCATTTGTAATTTGTACATGCAGTGCGGCTAGTGGTCAGTGTTCCGGGGCTCTTCCATGTATGCAGCTGCATAGCTGAGAGGATTAACGGCGATGTGGACGAAAAGCTTACGAGGAGGCAGACTCGTCCGGCACGACCTTGCGATTTCCACCTTCCTGAACGCGTCAGCGTTGATAATAGGTCATTATAAGGCCAGGCGACGCGGGACAGGTGATGAGCTCAGAGCTTCTTTTGTGCCACAAGCTGCCAAGGACGGGCTTGATGTCGAGCCTGTGAGTCGCAACGCGCATCTCACGGCTGCATGGACATGCCACGACCGGAGATTTCGCCTTTCATAACGCATTACAATACACAAGATTAAGTATACAGCCAACCATCCATATTTTATATGTAGCAGTATGCCGGCCCGTGCGGGCACATCAACATGATGTTGTCCTCCGACGTAGGACACCATGTCGTCCGATTGAGCCCATCAAAGCCCACAACCCAAATTACATGCCTCGATACTCCCTCATCTGTGTACCAGTAGGCTTGCTACCAAAGCCAGGGTCCGGCTTATTCAGGAGGCCGGAGCGATGCGGCCCGACCCGTGTTTGGTGCAGAGCCAGGATGCGCCGCCGTTCTCCCTTGGTAGTCACCATGATGGCCCTGGGTGGCCGCCCTGCCATCGACGTCCGAGTCCACTCGAGGGTCGGCAGCTTTGGCAAATCGAGAGCCATGAGGTCCATATGCGCCCTCCGGACCGTTCATCCCTGGGGTGGCTGCAGAGCCCCGACGGCCAGTGGCTGAGCCTAGAGGCAAGGCTCCAGTCGCCGCTGTGTCGCGTACGGGATCTGCTCGCGGGTCGAGCGTGTTTTCCAGGCGAGAGTTGTGCTGCGGGCCGTAGTTGTAGCCCGCTCCCTGGTTGTATGCTGACTGCGGCACCGCAGCGGTAGCTGGAGCATTGGTTGGAGCTGTGCCATTGCGAGGAGCGGGCGCCTCGGGCGCGGTTCGAGTGCCTGGCCCTATGATCTGGATTCCTCCTGATCTGCTGTCGACTGTGGGATCCAGCTTGTTGAGGATGTCGTGGCGATGAGGCCCAGCAGTATTCGGCGCCGGACCTGGGAGATGGGCTGTTACGGCGCTGCCGTGATGTGCCGAGGGTCCCGCCGGGGCTCCGGCGACGGAAGATGGCGGGCCCATCATTCCCGGAGCGCCGGCAGTTACACTCGCCGGAGCAGTTTCGTATTGACGCCAGCCTCTTTCGACCGGGGCTTTATTGCCTTTGCGTGGTAAGGTGCACATCGAGGCGGTGTTGTGTGCAACGTTGAGATGAGATTCGTCAAGAGTAAGTGTGTCGGTGCTGAAGGTTGTCTTTATGTAGCTGCAGATCACAAAGCTTGCATTGTAGAATGGCAGTTGAACATGGGGTAAAGGAGCATTTATAAAGCCCAGGAGGCTGTATCGTCGCATATACTCAAGTGGCAAAGTGGCGAGCACTACTACAAGAAGGACGGATATTGCGAAGGTGTCGCAGCGAAACAGGACTCGGCGCTGAAGAGATCGCCACAGGTTCTTGCTGTTAGCACGGCCTGTTTCCTCTTTCTAGCTTGTTACCCTTGGTCGCGATGATGATGCGAGCCTGTTACTTGAAACGGTGTGACGTCGTGCTGTTGCCCATGACGCAAGGTCGTCATCGATGCGTCCGTTAATGTTAAGTGGTGGCAGGCCACCTTTACGTGCCTTGTCCAGGGACAACCATATATTTTCTGTCACCGAGAGAAGTCCCATCTTGTGACATTTCCCGCTTGGACGGAACACTTAGCCACAGATTGCATAAGCCGCGCGGCATGAGGTGTGGGATGCAGCGACGTCATTGTGGTGGCGAAATCGCCCGTCCGAAATCGCCCGTCACTGAGGATGCATGCAAAAGACGATCTCGGTGCAGAAATCCTGTTTTTGACACAACAGTCACGAAACCTGTTACTCTGAACCTCGAAATCATGCTTGGTTCGTTCCACATCCCCTTTCGGCATGTCGGGCAGCACTGCAACGCTTGGCGACTCACTCGCTCATTCAAAGGAACCCATCTCGTCAAAGACTAAGCTTCGCTTCACGTACTCATGAATCCAACTGGATTGTCTGCATAAAATGTGGCCAGGCGTTACAAATTGTAAAAAAGTTCTAAGTGGCTTCGCCTGTGCTAGATCTCAGCCCCCTCGCGAGGTTGACGAGCTTCTCGGACATGAGCTGCACGTCGCCGGGGAACCGCGCGCTGATGTAGTTGAAGTTTTCGTCTTCCACCACGAAGCTGTATCCAAGATTAGAGGCCATTTACCAAAACGGTGATGAGGTGAGACGTACGGAGTTGGGGCCAAGCTGCTCTTGAAGTGCGCAGGATCTGCGAGCGCTTTTTGAACCTAAACATGCATGAGCACTCTCACCAAAAGATGAAGGCCATGGGCGTAATATGAACTCACGAAATTTTCAACGTCTTCGCTGCAAGCGCCATACGTCTTGTAATAGTCCCCTAGAAACGCCCTCGTCCCCCAAAATGCCAGCTGCTCAAATCTCGCCGGCAGCGTCGTCGTCGTGCAGCCGTGCAGCACCGACTTGCCCTCGGCGTCCTTGGTCTCGGAGAGCACCATGACGCCGTGGCACACCGCGCCGACGGCTTTCATGCTCGGCTTCCGGGTCTTGGGGAAGAAGTCGGCGAGCAGCGCGTGCACCGCCGCGGAGTCGATGATCTGTCGCACCGACTTTTCGTGGCCGCCAGGCAGGAAGACGAGGTCGAAGGCGTCGAGGGTGAAGGCCGGCGCGGACCAGGCGAGCGGGTGCTGCCATTCTTTAGATGCAGCCATGGCGCCGTACTGCTGGACTACTGGCCTCGCGGCGCCCTGGATATCCGGGCGTTAGCACAGATGAGGGTTGCGGCGAGGTGGGAGCGCTCGTACAAGGAGGAGCCGTGTGACGCCCTGGAGCATCCTGGCGTCGCATCGGGGCGATTTTCCCTCCTCTGTCGCGAAGTTGACGTCGAAGCCTGCTTCTTTAAAGGCCGAGTAGGGAACGGCGGTCTCTTGATGGCGGTCAGTGGCGGCGATGTGATGTGATGAAGTGCCCAACAATCGAGGCAGCAGTGGAAACACACCTGTGGGATCGTGGCCGTAGTCGGCCATCATGATGAGAACCTTGGCCATCGAGACGTTGTCTCAAAAGACAGCAGTTTACCAATTACGATACGTCTTGCAGCTTTGTTGTTCGGCTGCTATGTGCTTGAGGACGCGAGGTTCAAGTCGAATGAAGCTCTGCACTGGGCTACCTATCTAGCACGGGCTGTGCCGAGGCCCGAGGCCCCCAATGTTTCATGCGACTCATGGCAAACGACAATGTATCGGGTTCGGCGTGGCCGTCTCTTGTTCGGCTCTGACAGTTATCGCGACACCCATGTTGTTACTATTTACGAGTACAGCATAATATTCTACACCACTCATGGTCGCTTCGCGCTCCGTGCTTCACCGCGCCCAGACCTTTGCTCGCCAGAGCCAGGGATCATGGACTCCACAGCCCCCTTTGACTCCATAAGGTACGTGCCCACGCCACCCTCACCTAGCCACGGTGCGATGCCGCCTCCTTGACTTTGTCTTTTTGCGAATGTTGAGAATCTGCTTGCGCTGCATGGCGCGGACAAACCACGAGTAAATCATGTCGCGCATGAGGATGAGGATGGTCGCCACGGCCGTCGGCACGGCGCAAGCCCAGCTGCACACGCCGCACGCAAGTCAGATCACCAGCCGAGTATTGTGGCGACGGACGGACGGGTGGATGGACGGATGTGTCACTTACAAGTACCAGATGCCGTGGTGAATCTCGGGAAAGCTCTCCTCTGCAAAGTTCTGCCCAAAGAAGCCCGTGATAAACGTCAGCGGCAGGAAGATGATGGTCACCGTCGTCAGCTGCTTCATCGACTCGTTCTGGTTGGCCGAGATGGTGTTGAAGATGAGGCTGATGAGGTTCTCGCTCGACTGCTTGAGCTGCTGCAGGGCCTCGGTGATGATGATGCAGTGATCAAGCACGTCGCCCAGGTACGTGTGCGTCATGGGCGTGACGACGACACCCGACGCCGGGTTGACGAGCTCGCGGGCGGCCTGCTCCTGCGTGAGGTTCGTGCGGTGGTCTCGCAGCACGTTGACCAGGTTGTCGATGGGGTTGAGGAAGCGCAGCATCTTGTTGATCTCGGAGATGCACACGTACAGCGCGCGGCTCTGGCGCATGCTCGGCGCCGTCAGCACGTCGAGCTCCAGGTCGCCGAGCAGGTCCGTGTAGACGGCCGTCAGCGGCAGCGCGAGGTCGATGATGGCGTCGACGATGGCCTGCACGAGCAGCGATGCGTCGCACGACTCGCGCAGGGTGGTGCCCGGCGTGCTGAGGCGCGTGACGATGGGCCGCTCGACGTCGGCGGCCGAGGCCTCGAAGAAGGAAATGACGGTGTTGTCGTTGGTGAGGAAGATGGAGACCTGCTCGGCGGACACGGCCAAGCGGTAGGGCGCGAGGGAGGAGTGCCGCTCCATGAACTCGGTGCGGGCCTCGTTGCCCGAGGCGTGGAAGCGCTGGAGGGAGCGCAGCATGTATGTCTCATCGAGCCGGGGGCCCTCTGGGAGCATGGGCCCGCCACCGGCCATGCGCTTCTCCATGTCGGCGCGGTCTGGTGCCTTCTTGCCCCGGCCCCTCAGCCAGTTGTGGACGGAGGAGAGGGAGAGGCGCTTGCGCCACGAGGAGATGCTGCTCGCGTCGGAGGCACAAGAGTCGGAGTCGGAATCGGAGTCGAAGTCGTCGACCAGGTGGACGAGCTTCTGCAGCGTCATGATGATGAAGGCGTGGTTCGGGTACCAGTCGGCCTTTGTGCGGTTCTGGATGTTCATGATATCCTCGAGCGCCAGCTTGTGCAGCCCCTTGTTCGTGCCGACGGCCTGGATCACGTCCCAGCTCAGCCCGTTGACGTTGATCCAGCGGCACTTGGCCCAGCCCGCCCCCCGCCGCTGCGGCTCGCCCTCGAGGAACGCGACGAAGCCCGTGTTGTCAAAGCGCCGCACCTCGATGCGCTCCAGCGCAAAGTCCACGACGGTGATGTCGCAGGGCGCGCTGAGCGTCGGCATGGACGCGTGCCCGCCGTCGGGCAGCTCCGGGTCGAAGCCGGGCTCCGCGCCAGGCTGCCACCCGGGCCGCGCGCTGTACGAGGCATCGAACTCGAAGACGCCGCAGTCGTCGATGGTCTGGAGGGTCGCGGCGCGCGTGCTGCGGCGGCGGAGGGGCTGCGTCGGCGGGGGCACGTCGGTGTCGGGACGCGACTTGGTGGTGTTGGCCCTGGGGCGCGAGTCGACGTCATACCGCACGCGGACGTCGGCGCTCGTGGTGGATCGAAGGGGTTCGTCTTGGCGAGATGAGGCTGCGCCCCCCCCAAGTTGGCCCTGGTCCGTCATGGCGGCAGAAGTTGGTTGAAGACAATACGGATCATTAGTATTTGACTGAATCTCGCAGAGATGGGTGATACGCTAAAGAACCCCTAGGGGGGCGGTGAGTCGCTTTTGAAACTCCCTACCTCGCATTGGCGGCTTGCTATTAAAGCCGAGCGATCATCATTCCTTCTGATGTGCAAAGAACTCATCCAACCTTGAATTTCCCCCAGGTGCAGCTCTCGCGTCGTTCACGCTGCGCCGTCGCACCAACGGTTCTCCTGCCCAAGGGATGGATCAACGGCATACAAGCCTCCTATTTGAACTGAAAGAGTACCAGATGCTCACAACAGGCTGTGGCGACGAATTGTCAATTAAAAACTGTTCTAACAACTCGCTGCCAGTCGCAACTGTCCTTCCACCGACACCCTCCGTCTCGCACTAACCAAGCGAAGGCTGCTGGTCAATCGCTCCTGGCGACAGCTTGCCGCCGGGACGGTACTCCTCCACAATCTTCCCCAGCGGCTCGTACCAGGCCTCCGTCAGGCCGAGCTTGTCCATCAGAGCTTTCCGCCGCTCGTCCTCGTCCGCGCTCTCGGAGAAGCCCCGGATGGCCTCGTCGATGGACTGGACGAGCTCGCGAAAGCGCCTGCTGTCGATTTGGCTGGCGCGGAAGAGGGCCAAGACCAGCTGGATCCAGTAGTTTGACACATCGAGGCCGTCGTACGGGTGCCACGTGGCGTAGCGGAATCCAGCCACGGAAAGCAGGGGAGGGTCGTCGTAATTGGCATTCTGGCCATAATAGACGTCCAGCGAGAGGGCCGATGGTTGTCCTTTGGTGTCACAGATGGCCCTGGCAACCTCGGACACATCGGTGTACGACCATAGCCTATGCATCCGCTCTTGAGTCATGTCGTTGTGAAATCGGGGCAGATTCTGATCCATGATTGCAGTAACGAGCAGGTCCTGTGGCCGGGTCTTGTCGACCCCTTCGAGAGGAAAGGCCAATATCGCGGAGTGCCCAGTGAGCGGAATGGCCCGTCCAGACGTCTGGCTTTCTGCCGCTGGGCACAGCGGGAGGAGCATTCCTGTCTCCGTGAGCCACACCAGAGTGGCAAGCCTCTTGGCTTGGGTCAGGCCCATGTAGCCGCCTGTTGGCTGGACAAAGACGTTGAACTGCGAGGTTGAATTGACATGGATCCGCACAGCCGCCTGCAGCGCCTCAATGCACCGCTTGACAGTCGACTTGTCATCAATCAGCTCCGATTCGGGCAGCATGGGGCTGCGTAGCTTGATGCCAACCCAGTCGTAATCCAGGGGACATCCGTCTCGAGGAACAACATGGCCAGACGGTTGCAACAGCCAAGATTGAGGTTCAGCAGAGTCCCAAGTGTCGGACAGTTCTCGCTCCTCTTCACGAACTACACACGACTCCTTGTTTCCGGTGAGGACATTTGCGCATTCGTACAGAACCTCCCAGTAGGGGCTTCTCGCACTGGCAGGGCAGGCCCATCGAGCCTGATGCGGGCTGTCGTCGTTGTAGATCTGCCCTGTGCGCTCTTTTGCGACCATAAACTCCACTTCGACACAGTAGGTTAGGTTCTTTGGACCCCCGGTTGCCTCTGGTGTTTGAGGTGTGGCCATGATGAAGGTCTGAATGAAGGACGGTTGGGTGTGAGTGTTGTATGAATAGGATGCTTCCAGATTTCGGATGAGGTTGTTAACCAGAGCCGCAAATTGGCTGCTGAATTTATAGCCCAAGATCTAGGCCAGCGAGCAGCTCACCTGGACATTGTTGTGTATTCGATCATTGTTCGTCCAATCTGGAAGGGCGGTGTTCTTGAACAGGGCGGACGCAGACCAGGAGGCGTTTGCCGGGCAACACGGCACAACGGGGGCTTTGAACGAATTGGGAAAGGCTAAGATGGCAAAGGAGTTCCAGCAACTTCATTCTGAGGACCTCCGATCCTTTGCACTGGGACGGCTCTTTTGTAACCGGTTCACAAGTGGTCCAGCCGGCAAGAACAGAGAGACAAAGCTTGGGGTGCCGGTGCACGTAGCACAAAGTTCCATGCTCCAACAGCGTCGAAAAATGAGTTGCACCAGGTGCAGACAAGATTTGTGCTGTGATGCCGACTGCTGGCAGATGTGTGGCTGTCTGTATCATGTGAAACAACCTCACGGTGACTGCCCCCTTGGGTGGGTGAGCTGAGTCTGGGATTTCATAAAGCATCATTGACACAGAAACGTATTCAGCCGAGACAGAGGTACAAAGACGGCTTGAGCTTGGACATTGGTTGAGCGGCCTCCCAGTGGCACGAGCCGGACTCTTGTTTGGCTCGAAACGCGCAGTGGTAGCGGGCAACCATGTCTGTTCAAAGCAGTACCAAGGCACCTTGCTGTGAAATGTGTCCGTACAGTGTTGGGTGGGAGCCTTGGGCTTCATCGGGAGGGTGAACTTGACCGCATCGCCCGGATCGCTTGGATGGCGCACAACCAGTGACGCAGCATTCAAGTGAAATTGCTGACAGGCTATCACGAGATTCGGCGCAAATCGTGCTAGCTGAGCAGATACCAACTGAGCGCTGAGCACGAGCCCAGCCCAGGTCTCGCTCGTGACACTTGTCACCTAGAGCGGTCGTGTTTGATGGCAGGACGGATGGAGTGAAGTGCTCCCCATCTCGGACTGGCGGCATTATAAGGCACTGTAGGACAGCAAGCGGTCCAATTGAGTAACAAGAAACGCCCAATGGAAAAGGAGGGCGCATCAAGGTCTGCGACGAGACGCGCATCGCGCTCCGTGGTGGTTGCTCTGCAGGAGGTACAGAGTCCGAATTCCAGGCTCAAGACTCCAGACGCCACACGCCAGACTCCGAAACAAAGACGGTCGCTGGCTCCCCAGATGCGTGATATTATTGCGCACGGCGAGAATCGGCTGTATGGCTTACGGGCTGAGGCCTAGCCGTGATCCAGTTGCCTGGCTGCTCGTTGGGGTTGGTTGAAGCTGATGTAGGATTCGACTTCTGGAGGCACCAGTGAGGCACAGTGCAGTTCAATTGCCTGCTTGGAGTCGGACCCCGCCATGCCCCGCCCACCCCACCACGCATTTTCCATCCTCCATCATAAACCGCTCGCCCTCGCCATCAGATTGCGTGGGGCTTTGGAGTTTTTCTCGCCTCAACAACGACATCTCGTCTTGTTCATCCGATCCCCTCAGTTGACTCTCGGGTCAATTGCCTCCGCTACCGACCTCTTCGACCATGGCGACCATCATTCTGGGCTCTCAGTGGGGTGAGTGACGGCCGCCTACCCTAGAGCCATGCCCCCCCCGGCCGTGACTCCGTGCGGCTTCGGGACACAGCGGAGAGTCGACTAATCGTGGCAATTTATGTTGCAGGAGATGAGGGCAAGGGCAAGCTCACCGACATTCTCTGCTCCGAGGTGCAGCTGTGCGCTCGAGCCGCTGTGAGTTGGCCGACATGCCGTACTGCTTTCAGCCCTTGCTAAGATATTCGGATCCCTACAGGGCGGCCACAACGCCGGACACTCGGTTGTGTACGTTTCTACCCGCAGTCTTGTCGCTGATGTATTTCCAAGTGAGAAGCTAACATGTAACAATAGTGCGAATGGAGTCTCTTACAGGTACACAAACCCCGACACGATCGTTATAGCCTCCTTCCGCGCGCGATATTAACACCGTCAACCAGCTTCCATTTGCTCCCGTCCGGCCTCGTCAACCGCCGATGCGTCAACCTGATTGGCTCCGGCGTCGTCTTCCACGTGCCCAGCTTCTTCAAGGAGCTTGCTGAGCTGCAGGACCTCGATGCCAAGGACCGAATCCTCGTCTCCGATCGCTGCCAGGTCAACTTTGATCTCCATGCCGCCGTTGACGGGCTCGAGGAAATTGAGGTAGGTCCCCACCAGACGGAGCGTTGATCCAAAGACTGACATTGGGTAGCTCGGTGCGCGCAAGATTGGAACGACCGGCCGGGGCATCGGCCCATCCTACAGCACCAAGGCCGCCCGAAGCGGTGTCCGCATCCACGAGATCTTCGACGAGGAGGTCTTTGAGCGGAAACTGCGCCAGCTCGCGAGCGGATATAAGAAGCGCTTCGGCGATCTACTCAAGTACGACGTCGAGGAGGAGCTCACGCGATTCAAGGAGTACCGCCAGACGCTTGCGCCATACTGTATCGACGCCGTGCAGTTCATGAAGGATGCGCAGGACAGGAACCAAAAGCTCCTGATCGAGGGAGCGAACGCGCTGATGCTGGACATCGACTACGGCACGTACCCCTATGTCACGAGCAGCAACACCGGCCTCGGCGGCATCTTCACCGGCCTTGCGCTCAATCCGACCAAGATTGACAACATTATTGGCGTTGTCAAAGCCTACACGACGCGAGTTGGCGAGGGCATCTTCAAGACGGAAGACACTGGCGAAGCCGGCATGAAGCTCCAGGAAATTGGTCGCGAGTGGGGCGTCAGCACTGGGCGCAAGCGCCGATGTGGCTGGCTCGACCTGGTGGTACTCAAGTACTCGACGGCCATCAACCACTACACGGCCCTGAACCTGACGAAGCTCGATGTGCTGGACACATTCCCTGTCCTCAAGGTTGCGGTCGCGTACAAGTCGCCCGATGGCGAGGAGCTCGACTACTTCCCCGCCGATCTCGCATTCCTCGAAAAATGTGAGGTAGTCTACAAAGAGTTTGAGGGCTGGCAGAAGCCGACCACTCACGCCAGGACCTACGTACGTGTTCCACCGCCACGTCTACACGGGGCTGGCTAACTTGGGTCGAACAGTACGACTTGCCTAAGCAAGCTCGCGAGTATGTCGAGTTTATTGAGCAGTTCTGCGGGGTAAGGCACACCTGCTCCAGCCCCTTACTGAAGCCGGTATTCTGACTCTGTTGCAGGTGAAGATAAGTTGGATCGGCACTGGTCCCTCGCGGGATGACATGATTTCTCGCGCCAGGTAAGGTGTAAGGGAGTGAGCTAGTATGGAGCACACTCGCACACCCAAAAATGGAGACAAGACGAGTTCTATTTCTATTATAGAGGGTGCTTGGGGATCGAGAACCGCGGCGCTCTGGACCGGGATTCAGGGCGCTTCCGTTTTTCTGCGGGTTGGGAATGTATGTTTAAACAGCAATAAAGGCGGATTAGAACTATGGATAGACTTGGCGTTATTATGCAATAGGCCCGACTTTCTCCGTGAGCCGTGTTTGTCGCTGCGCGTTGTCCGTGACTCCGTTTGCTGCTTGGACATTGCGAGGATTACATAATCCGTTGTGTTGTCGTTTCGCTACAGGCAGCAACGGCCTGTGACATCATTAACAAATGACTGCCTGGGCCCTGGACAGCTTCTCATGACTTAAGAGGCGCGCGTCGCGACTTGATGATGAGTCGCTATTACTGCATATTTCTTTGAGTCGGTGAGAACAGAGCTCAGAACAATGAGCCAGCGCAAGATGGACCAGGCTCCCGATGCGGATGCCGTGAGAGAGGAGGAGATGCAATATGGCTCGGTGGGAATGACCAAGGAGGAGCTCGGGGAAAAGCATGCGACAATGATGCTCAGTTCTCATCGGATTCATGCTGACGCCGCCCAGATACCCAAACCGCCCAATGAATCATTCCAAAACGCTGGCGTTCCATGACCTGTTTCTGGAGCTCTTCAATCCCCTCAACGAGAACAAGAAGCAGCCCGCCGGGGGGGCGGCACGCAAAAAGGGACCGCAGAGCGCACACAGCCTGTCGCCGCAAGAGCAACGTCGACGCATCATAGAGAGATTCATCGCGCGATGGCGCAAGGAAGTGGGCAACGACTTCTACCCGGCCCTGCGGCTGATCCTCCCCGACCAGGACCGCGACCGCGGCGTCTACGGCCTCAAGGAGAACGCGATAGGGAAGCTGCTCGTCAAGCTCATGAAGATTGACAAGAACTCCGAGGACGGGTACAACCTCTTGCACTGGAAAATCCCTGGGCAGACCGTGGCGGCGCGCCTCGCGGGCGACTTTGCGGGGCGGTGCTTCGAGGTCCTCTCCAAGCGGCCGATGCGGACCGAGGTCGGCACTATGACAATTGCAGAGGTCAACGAGCAGCTGGACAAGCTGGCGGCGTCGGCGGGCGAGGCAGAGAATCTTCGCATCTTTGAGACCTTCTACCACCGCATGAATGCCGAGGAGATGATGTGGCTCATCCGCATCATCCTCAAGCAGATGAAGGTCGGCGCCACGGAAAAGACGCTCCTGTACCTGTGGCACCCGGATGGAGAGACCCTGTTTAGCGTCTCGTCGAGCTTGAGACGCGTGTGCTGGGAGCTGTACGACCCGGAGATGCGGCTCGGGCAGGAAGACGCGGGCATCTCCTTGATGCAGTGCTTCCAGCCGCAGCTGGCCCAGTTCCAGATGCCCTCTTCGTTTCAAAAGATGATTGAGCTCTTGCATCCGACGGAGGACGACCCCGAGTTCTGGATCGAGGAGAAGCTGGACGGCGAGCGCATGCAGATGCACCTGGTCGAGGACCCAGAGCACCCTGGCGGCCGCCGATTCTGCTTTTGGTCGAGAAAGGCAAAGGACTACACGTATCTTTACGGAAACGGCCTCCGGGACGACAACTCGAGCTTGACGCGCCATCTGAAGAATGCCTTCGCGTCGGGTGTACGCAACTTGATTCTCGACGGCGAGATGATTACGTGGGACATGGGCGTCGACAAGATCGTGCCGTTTGGCACGCTCAAGACGGCCGCCATCTCGGAGCAGCAGAACAAGTCCGGCTCAGACGCGGCAGGCCATCGTCCATTGTTCCGCGTGTTCGACATCCTGTACCTCAACGACAAGCAGCTCACGCAGTACACCCTGCGCGACCGCCACCGCGCCCTGGAGAAGGCCGTCAAGCCCGTCCATCGCCGCCTCGAGATCCACGCGTACACGCGCGCCGCCACCGCCGATGCCATCGAGCCGCTGCTCCGCGAAGTCGTCGCCAGCGCGTCCGAGGGCCTGGTGCTCAAGAACCCGCGGTCCATGTACCGCCTGAACAGCCGCAACGACGACTGGCTCAAGGTCAAGCCCGAGTACATGGCCGAGTTCGGCGAGTCGCTCGACTGCCTCATCGTCGGCGGCTACTACGGCTCCGGCCGGCGGGGCGGCATGCTGTCGAGCTACCTGTGCGGGCTGCGCGTGACGCAGAACCACATCCAGGCGGGCGCGAACCCGGAGAAATGCTTCAGTTTCTTCAAGGTTGGCGGCGGGTTCCGCGCGGAGGACTACGCGCAGATTCGGCACCACACGGAGGGCAAGTGGATGGAGTGGGACCCGAAGAACCCGCCGTCCGAGTACATCGAGCTCGGCGGCGGGGAGAGCAAGCAGCTCGAGCGGCCGGACGTGTGGATCCGGCCCAAGGACTCCATCGTGGTGTCCGTCAAGGCTGCGAGCGTGGGGCCCTCGGACAGCTTCGCGAAGGGCTTCACGCTGCGCTTCCCGCGCTTCCGGCGGCTGCGCATGGACCGCAGCTGGGACTCGGCGCTGACGCTCGAGGAGTTCCAGGAGCTGAAGCGGCGCGTCGACGAGGAGTCGAGGGAAAAGGCTATGACGGTCGAGGACCGGAAGCGGCGCAACCCGAAGCGCGTCAAGCGCGAGCTCGTCATCGCGGGCGAGGACGCGGCGCGGCCGGCGGAGATGGGGGGCCAAGGGTCAACGTCAAAGGTGTTTGACGGGCTGGAGTTTTGCGTGCTATCCGAGTCGCTGCGGCCGTGGAAGAAGAGCAAGGCACAGCTCGAGGCGGTTATCAAGGAGCACGGCGGCGGCGTGTCCCAGCGGGCCGCTGCGGGGACGAGCACGGTGCTCGTGGCGGATAAAATGGTCGTCAAGGTGGCGAGCCTGGTCAAGGGGGGCGGCGTCGACATCATCCGGCCCAGGTGGATACGAGACTGTCTGGAACAGGACAACGGGACGTTTCTGCTGCCCTACGAGGAGCGCCACTTGTTCCACGCGACAGAGGGGACGAGGGCCGCGGCCGCGCAGAACACGGACCAGTACGGCGACAGCTACGCGAGGTACGTGTCGGTCGAGGAGCTGAGGGAGATTATGGCCGACATGCCCAAGTTTGAGGACCCGGATGCGTTTGACGTGGCGGAGTTTCTACTGCAGTTGGAGGACCACGGCAAGGGCCTGTCGCATATGCGCGGGCTCATGTTCCGGCGCTGCGTGATGCACTTCCGATGCGTCGAGGGCACACGCGAGAGACTGGTGAGCAAGCTGGCGTATTATGTAAAGTACGCGGGTGGGAAGTGTGCGGATAGTCTGGAGGATAAGGCTGTGACGCATGTAGTCGTCGTCGGAGGTGATCCGATGGAGGTTGGGGAGGTGGCAGATGGGCTGCGCAAAGAGATTAGTTCTCGGAGAGAGGTGCCGCGGCTGGTGACGGGAAGCTGGGTTGAAGACTGCTGGAAGGAAAGGACGCTGCTGGACGAGGAGAAGTACGCAGTTCCATGACGGGCGCCAGCCAGGAAGGTTCTAGGAAGGTTCTAGATATGTATATGAGCATGCTTTGACAAACAATGACACTATCAACTGCAGGTTCGCACATCTAAATCGCGCCTGCAACAACACCGTGACGCTATCCAACGGCGAGACATTCACAACAGCCCCCACGCCCTACTTACCACTCGTGGAAAACAGACGGTCCCCAATATCACCTAGCCCGGGCTCCAACATACCCTCGGGCGTGAGCCTGCCATCGATGCCCGCGAGCCACAGCTCCGTGCCCTCGGGCCACTCCTGCGCGGCCCTTCGCACGCCGTCCTGGGCGCCGACGACGGAGAGCACAAGGACCTTCTTGGCGCCCCACTCGCGCAGGGTCTGGATGGCGGCGGCGCAGGTGCCGCCGGTGGCGATGATGGGGTCGACGACGATGGCGAGGGAGCTAGCGGACGACTCCGGGCCGGAGATGTGGTGCGGGAGATTGTTGTAGTACTCGACGGGGGCGAGGGTGGACTGCTCGCGGTACATGCCGAGGTGGTGGACGGGGACGGGGCGGGGGAGCATGGTTTGGACGGCTGGAGGCTGTCAGCGTGTGTGTGCTTGGAGATGGTGGTGAGGATGGAGACGGACCTTCGACCATGGCGAGGCCGGAGCGCAGGATGGGGACGATGCACATGGTTTGCGGGAGGACGTCTATCGTTGTGTATTCGAAGCCGAGGGGTGTTATGTCCTGCTCAGTCTCTTGTCAGTAGGATATCCCGACGAAGCATCGCGCCTGATGTCGGCTCGAGGCCTGTTGGTTATGGAGGAGAGCCACCTTGTGCCCGTCAACGGGAGTGATATTCTTCGCCAGCGCCTCACATGACACAATCAGCCCA
Organism: Tolypocladium guangdongense; assembly: GCA_022114105.1. NCBI lineage: Eukaryota > Fungi > Ascomycota > Sordariomycetes > Hypocreales > Ophiocordycipitaceae > Tolypocladium > Tolypocladium guangdongense. Next base: position 901,665 of record NRQP01000001.1, on the reverse strand, counting down.
ATGTCGTGGACGAGGGCCTTGGCATCCTTTGCATCGGTGGCCCTGGAGCGCAGCTGGCCCAGCTTGGCCTGGAGGCAGGCATGCTGCAAGACATGGACGTTGGGCGGGAGAGGGCCCATGGTGGGTGCCAGCGGTGTATTTGTCGTACAAGATTCGATCGAGGGGGAAGAGGGGTTTCACAAACAAAGTAAGGGCGCACCGCAGGGCGACGGGGGCGAGGCCAAGGAGAGAGGAGGAGGAGGATAGGGGAGGGAGGTGCGGAATGGGTTGCTGATATGAGGTTGGTATCGTGATGGGTTGGTTGGTGGAGCTCTGGGAGCTTGGGCGGGGGCGAGGTGGCTGCAGGGGCTCGATATGGCACTCATCGTAGTGGGGCGGTCACAGAATTGTGAATTGAACGAAGTATAATCGATGTGATCGTGATTCGGGAATTTATTTAGATTTGAGCATTTAGATTTGAGCATTCACTCAGGTACAAATAAATGCAACAGCCGCAAAGCGTACTTCGTAGGCGGTAGTTTCGTCACCTGTGACGACAGGGATATCGATCGGATCCCGCGGCTCTCTGCGCTGATTTTCTGGACCCACGACAAACGACAGCCCATCGGTTGATGCCAGGCGATCCCAACTTTGCCTTTCCAAGAACCATGGGCTCCTCTGCCCGCAAGAGGCAGCGCTGTGCCAGGATACGAATGACACTGCATCCATGGACGAGACTACACGACAAGACGACGCGCGCTGGCGATCGGTGACGTACGATGCGCCAGAGGCGAACCCCAACGTCGACGGCGTCCACTCCGCGATTCCTGCCGGCGACCCAGGCTCGAATATTGGCCGGCGCATAGACGGGGGCGGCGAACACCATGGCGCTGCGAAGAGATCCTCAAGAGACAGCGGACGTCGCGCCCGCCGCGCATCCGTCGCTGACGAGGAGCGGTACACCTTTCCAGACGGGTGGACCAACCTCGACGAGCTAGCTGCGACAAGCCCGGTGGAAAATGTCACGGATGCGCCCATCTACAGGCATCACAGCTTGGAGGAGACACGGAACTACGAACAGGAATACCGCAGAGACGAGCAGAGGAGGGCCAGCTTGCCCCATGGAGCCGAGGCTGGGCCGGCCGAGGCGGAGGAGGAACCCAAGGAAGCGCGAGCGTCCAAGCTCCTCACCGAAGTCTACACGCTGTCATACCTAGTCTTCTTCTCGTTTCTAGGCACCCTGGCACGCATCGGACTGGCCGCGTTGACGATCTACCCCGACGCGCCCGTCATCTTCGGCACCGTCTGGGCCAACTTTGGCGGCAGCCTGGTCATGGGCTTCCTCGCCGAGGACCGCATGCTCTTCCGCTACGAATGGGGCACGCCGACGTACGACCTGCAGCTCGCGCGGGCAGAGCGGGACGACGAGGAGACGGGCTCGGGGTCTGTGGTGGACCTCGCTGCGGCGGAGAGGGCTCATGTTGCTGCGAAGCATGCGATTCCGCTGTATGTTGGACTCGCGACGGGCTTCTGCGGCAGCTTTACGAGCTTCTCGGCGTTTATACGCGATGTGTTCTTGGCGCTGTCTAACGACATGGCTGCGCCGGGGTTCGGGTCGACTGCTGTTCGTCGCAATGGGGGCTACTCGTTTATGGCGATGCTGGCGGTCATCATCACGACCGTCTCGCTGGCGCTGTCGGGCCTGTTTCTCGGTGCTCATCTCGCCATTGCATCCGAGCGGTTCACGCCATCGATACCGTATCCCATTACGCGCAAGGTTCTCGACCCGCTCGCCGTTTTTCTCGGCTGGGGGTGCTGGCTGGGCGCCGTCCTGCTGTCCATATTCCCACCCGACGACGACTGGCGCGGCAGGGCGACCTTTGCCCTCGTCTTCGCGCCGCTCGGCTGCCTCCTCAGATTCTATCTGGCAGTGCATCTCAACGGCAAGGCAGCGTCGTTCCCGCTCGGGACGTTTGCTGCCAACGTGTTTGGCACGGCGGTGCTCGGCATGGCGTGGGATATCGCGAATGTGCCCATCGGCGGCATCGTGGGCTGCCAGGTGCTGCAGGGCGTGGAGGACGGGTTCTGCGGGTGTCTGACGACTATTTCTACGTGGGTCGTTGAGCTGAGCAGCCTTCGTAGACGGAATTCTTACATCTACGGGACGGCCAGCGTGGTGGGCTCGCTGGCGCTGATGATTGCCATCATGGGGGGCCTGCGCTGGACGGATGGGTTCAGCGCATCGCATTGTCACTAGGTAGGGGCTGTAGATGCAGGCGGCTGGTGCCACTGGTAGACGCTGAACGCAAAATTGGACAAGTGCATCTGCTTGTCGTGCTGGCTGCGTGGTTGTTGTGGTGACGAGCAGTCACTCTAGGGCACAGCGACTGAAGGACCTACCTCGGTGCCGCGCAAGCCAGGCCACCAGCCCTGGCTCGTTGTTGTTTATATTCATTTGAATACACGGGACTGGTGTGCTCACCACACTCTGCTCCTTGGCTGCGAAGGTCAACGCTTTGCAGGTCGCCCTAACCGCGCCTCTCATCCCTTTCGATCATTTCCATTTCAAGCATCGTATCCTTCATCTGTAAGCCCTCATCCTTCATCCCTCATCATGGCCAGCGACCCAGTTATCCTGCCCATCACGAACCCAAGGTGCGCAGCCAGAGACCCCAAGGGCCGTCCATGCCATGGAGCCCCCGTCATCCCCTGCCCAAAGTGCCTCCTCATCGCCGTATGTCGACCCGTACTTCCCTATGCACTTGAAAACAAAGCCTGACGAGCCAACGAGCGCAGTACTGCGGCCATGAGTGCCGACAAAGCCACTGGGCGAAGCACAGAGGTTCTTGCTGCGTGGAAGTCATACCCAAGCCTCCGCCGGACGACGAGGGGATAAACGAGGAGGCAACCACGTTTTGCGAAACGCCATGGAGCAGGTCGCCGGCGACGGACATTCTCAACTTGGACAAGAACGAAGGTCGTTACTTTGACGATCGTCTGAGCCTTCTCTTCCCTGGAGGTTGGCTTGCCCCATTGTCATGTTGTGATACCGAAAACTGACTGTGACTCGAGACGCGGGATTGCGCCATCTCATCTACTCTGTCGACAAGCTGCCTGGCAAGGCGGCCCCGAAGCTGTCTGTCTGCATCAACGAGACGAGCCACTTCAATCTCGCCCGCACCTTGTTTGCGCTGCACCTGCTCTTCTCCCACGACCACGACCCCGTCCTCAACGCCGAGGCCGTTATCCACACATGGTACTCTTCCAGGTTTCCCAAGGCGCTGCACAACCACATCAATTCCGTAGTCAGGAAGCATGTCATCCATACGTTGGATGACATATCTTGCTACTACGGAAGCAATCCGATTGCCGATTTGCAGACGTGGCGATCGCACACGAGCCAGACGAACTTGGTCATGGACGTCGACTTGACGCGGGCGCAATGGATCGCTCTCAAGAGGCGTCTAGACGCGTCTAATGTTGGAATGGCGGAGTCTGTGCTCATTAGATTCTTGGACATGGTCAGGAACACGGAGTCGCCGCGGCGATTGTGGGCGAGAATGACACGAGCGCGATCTGCGGGCCTGAGAAAGTGGCAAGAGGATGGAATCCTTTTGCCCTTTGGCCATCCTCGCGACGGCTTTGACACTCTGAACCCGTAAGGCCACACCCAAACACTGCGGGGAAAATTGCTGACTTGATGCAGCATCTTCTTCCTGGGCAAGGATAAGTTTCCGGTCGGCGGAACGGCGGAGCCACTTTCGGAGTGGCCCATGGAGGTTCTGGACTACACGGGCTGCGCTGCCCCAAATGACGTTTACGGCAAGTTCTTCTTCTATCTGCGTGATCTCCTTGTCAGGTTCCAGCGTCGGATAGCAACGATTCCCGTCAATATGCAGCTCACGTGCGAGGCGGGCGAGACCCTCGCCGACTGGCTCCCGACTCTCAGTCTCGAGCATGAATTCGACCGCATCGAGGTACACAAGGGCATTTCTAGTCTTGACATGATGCGGAGACTGACTTTCCACATAGGTTGGGGCGCTCTAGGACGAGCATCCGTTCTTGACTCTGGGAATCTTTGCCAAGCTGCTTCGACATGAGGACGAGAACCCGTTTGCGACGCTGCTGACGCTGACCCGGGACTCGGTGACGCATGGCATGGACTGCATGTACGGAGAACTTGAAGCCGAGAGGCTGGACATGTATCGCCCGACGAATACCATCTTGGACGAGTATGCGCCGCCGGTCGACCCTGAAGATGGCCCGGCGAATCCCGACGTCCTCCGTCGCAAGATTGGTCTTCTCATGTGGCGCAACTGGGACAGGTTTGCAACTCGGTATGGTGATTCTGCTCGTGCATCCGTGGTAACATGCTGACTTCAATCCTAGCTATCTATCCTCTCCCGTGAACTTTGCGTTCCCGTCTCTCATGAACCTCGAAACCGTGGTTGAGCACCGCAGCTTCATCCAGACCGGGTTCCTCGGCCTGGCCGTCAGAGAGAAGCACATCATCACGCGCCGCTGGCCCAACCGCCTGGTCCACAACAAGCAGGACAAGCCCAGCCTGCGAGAGTTTAACCGGTGGCTGGGCTGGCCCGACGTGGTGCCCAAGCGCTGGCTGGAGTGGAGGCGCGCTGGGGAGTCGCCCGAGAACCAGTGGCGCACCTGCATTAAAGTCGCGAGGTCGCGGTCCCGCATGATGTTCGAGATGGCTTTGGAGAATATCGTGTCGAGGCACAAGGGTGGCGGTGAGAGTCAAGTTGACTTGGAGAAGGGCATGAGCGGCGTGAGCCCGGAGGATTGTTACGCTCAGGATTTTGGTCCAAAGGCCTCGATTGACGCCAAAGCTAATGGTGGCGCGGAAGAGCAAGAGCTCAAGGGCCACGAGGATGCCCTTAAGGAGGATGATCTCACGGAGGATGAACCCAAGAAGGTTGAGTCTGAGGGGGCTGAGATGGTGCAAAAGGACAAGGGCAAGAAGAAGAAGTCGAGGAGGAGCAGGAAAAAGAAGAAGCAGGCGTAGCCTCAACCAGACACTGCGGCAAAGCGTGGATGGAGTGCAGATAGCGGATTGTATCGCATGGGTGATACTGGAGTAAGGTAGGTCTGGTAGCGTGTCTGACCCTAACTCTGAGCGCAAGGTTTACAAGGCGCTATCCAGCATGCACTTGGAACTATGGTGATGTGATCCAGCTGACCGGTGCACCACGGCGTCAGCACGAAGACGTACCCTCGATCGAATACCAGACCTCACCGGATGTCGGGGTCAATGTTGGGTCCAGTCCCGGTATGGGCCAGACATTATTACGCAGTACCCCCATCCTAAGTAAATTCTGGAGCATGGAGATGTGATTCCAACATCTTGGTACAGTACTTGGCTTCTAGCCGGTGTCGGACGCAGGGAAGTGCATGACGTGCAAGCTCCCTGATTTGCGTCATGCAAGCGGCAGCCGCCAGGGCCTGCTAGCGGGCTGCACAGCGCATACATCTAGAGCTCGCACGCTGCGACAGTGACCGACAAGAGCCTGCGAGGTGCTCGAACTTGGGACTCCTCGACAGACCATGTCGCCCGCCCAGAGCTTCACCGAGATCCCGCGCGTGGACCTCTCCCTGGCCTCGGACCCCGAGACGGAGCCCCGACTCCTCCACCAGCTCCGCCACGCCCTCACGCAGGTCGGCTTCCTCTATGTCGAGAACCACGGCGTGCCGGCCGGGGCAATCTCGGGCGTCGTCGACGCCCTGCCGGCGCTCTTCGCGCTCCCCGCCGAGGCCAAGGCGGAGGTCGCCCTGGGCACCTCGCCGCACTTCCTCGGCTACTCCGGCGACGGCGCCGAGACGACCGCCGGCCGGGCGGACCGCCGGGAGCAGTTTGAGTTCGCCACCGAGCTGGCGGCCACGTGGGCCGAGGGCGTGCCGCTGCGGGAGCGGCTCCGGGGGCCGAATCGGGTACGTTGACGCGCACACGGGGAACGCGTGGTCCCCGGCCATCACCGGGGCTCGGCTGACGCCTGCAGTGGCCCTCTGCGTATCCCGCGCTGCCCGCGCTCGTCGGCGCCTACATCGGCGAGATGACAGCCCTCGGCGAGCGCTTCCTTGGCCTCGTCGCCAAGGCGCTGTCCCTGCCGCCGGATGCCTTGCTCCCCTTCCTCTCGGACCAGCACCGCCTCAAGGTGGTGCGCTACCCTGCCCTGGCGGCGGGCGAGGCGGGCGCCCAGGGCGTCGGGCCGCACAAGGACTCGTCGGGGTGGTGGACGTTCCTCCTCCAGGCCTCGCCGCCGCACGTCAGGGGCCTGCAGGTGCTTAACAAGAGCGGCGACTGGGTCGACGTGCCCGCGGTGCCGGGCTCCTTTGTCGTCAACGTCGGGCAGGCGTTCGAGGTCGTCACCAACGGCGTCTGCAGGGCGACGACGCACCGCGTGCTGGGCGGCCCTCTGGAGCGGTTCAGCGTGCCGTTCTTCCAGGGCGTGAGGCGGGACCTGACCAAGGAGGAGGCGGTGGGCACTTTCAAGGACCACTTTGCGCGACCCGAGTTTCGCAGCGGATCGAGCGAGTCGGAGCAAGGCCGGGACATTGACTCGGCGTTTCTCAAGGGCAAGTATGAGACGTGGGGCGAGAGCCAGCTGCGAACCAAGATCCGGAGCCACCGGGACGTCGGCAAGAGGTTTTACGGCCATGTGTATGACAAGTACGTAAATGACGACTGACTGGACGCCGGCGTCTTCACCAAGAAACATGGACCAGCACGACACGGCATCGAAACATTCTCTACTGCTAGACTAGTCATAGTACCTGGCCTTCACACCCTTGATGATCTCCTGTTCCGAGACCTCGCTGCGAGCCTCCTTGGACCGGTTGACGCCAGCCCTCACGCGAGCCTTCACCCACTCGCCCGCCGTGATGCCCGCCGCCGACTGCGCCTCCTCGTCGGCCTCGTACCCCAGCCGCTCGAGCACCCTGCTCTCGACCGGCATCAGCTCCAGGCTATCCTCGGGGCGCACAAAGTACAGCACGCCCAGCCGGTCGATGCCCGCCTGGTCCGGCGGCGGTGCCACGACACGGTGGACGCTGCTCTTCAGGAACCCATTGGTCAGGAACTGAAGCGCGTCCGCCACGTTGACGGTGATGCTCCCGTCGCACGGCTTCACCCACTTCCACCCGCCGTCCGGTCCGCGCACCTGCAGCGCCGCGACGGGCTGGCGGAAGAGCAGCGTCAGGCTGCCATAGTCGGTGTGGCCCTTGACCCAGACGTTTCCGAGCCGGGCGTTGGTGGCGGCGTCGCGGGCGTGGTACTTCATGTACCGCAGGTGGCAGCCCGAGACGGCCTCGTCGTAGCGGTGGCGCGCGGCGAAGTGGTGCGCTGGCAGCTCGAGCACGATGGCGAAGAGGGTGAGGAGCTTCTGCACGATGTTGTTGTGGATGTGGCGGGCGAAGTGCTCAATCTCGCGTCTGTTGGCGTTGATGACCTCGGGGTGAGGGCGCTCGAGGGCAGGGATGAACTTGGGGATGTTGTAGATTTCCGTGTTGTCAAAGATGCCAGGACGGATTTCCTAGGGGGTGTTAGTCCGCCAGGTGCCTCCAGGCCAAAGGGGGCAGGATGCAGCCTACACGAAGACCGAGCGGCTTGTAGCCGTCGTAGCCGCCGTTTTCGAGGTCGGCGCAGTACTTGATCTTCTCCTCGGTGGGGAGCTCAAAGACCGACTTGCCGATGGCGAACTGGCGGTCGACCTGCTCCTGGCTGAGTCCGAAGTTTACGACATAGAAGAAGCCAATAGTCTGGAGGGCCTCGAAGAGCCGCGTGGCCAGGGCCTCCTTGCCGCCGGGCTGGTCAAACTCGGACAGGTCGAGGGTGATTAGGTCCGCCCATTCCACTGCGAACAGGGTCAGCAGGTGGATTGATAGGCTCAACACCAGAGGTTGCTGAGTCTTACGCTCATGCTGAGTCTCATCGACCTGCTTGTATGCGGGCAAGGTCGTGTGCTTGTCACTGTCTGGAAGTGACTGTATAGCCGCTGCCATGATGGCTCAATCCGCTCTGCTGATGCGGTTATGTGAAGTGGTATCTTGGAGGTCGGGCGACTTGCGTACTCGTAGCGCAGTATGGTGTGTCAATCTTCAGCGTCGACTCGACGTAACCCTCCCTTGCTCGACGCATGGGCATCGGAACCCACCCGTTTTATGACCTGCGAGCGGGTACCCTCCGTACTCGGCAGGCAGCCGGCTGGGTGCGTCCGTATCTCGCCATCGGCCCCTCGATGGCGTTTGCACCTCGACGGCCCGGGTCGACGTATCAGATCTGCCGGTCTTGACTGCTTCTCCCGAAAAGCCGGGACTTGGAGGGGCTGTGTGCGACCGTATACCCCGCGGCCGTCGCTTGCATGGTAATCCGCGAGTCGCGTATCAAATTGTTGTGTGGAGTTGATGGGTTCCTCGAGTTCCCCTGTTGCCTGCGGTGCTATCGATTGAAGTCCGCGAACAGAGCTTGGCCGGAGAGCCAACAGCAGGATTGGATCCTGGCACCGCGCCGACGACGTGATTTTGACCTCAACTGACATATCACGGCTAACGGCGAGCGATCTAGGAGCTCAAAGCCGAGTCTGCCCGGCGTTCCCATCGCTCCCGAGTGAAGGTTGTTTGTACTGGAGTGTTGTTGTTGCTGCGTATTCACATGGGTCCTGCCGAACCCTCTTCGTTCTTCCGTCGTGGAACACATACGTCCCAACCGTCTGGTTCAACTGCCGTCGCAACATGGCCAAGACCAAGGAGACAGCCCTTGCGATGGCGACCACGCCCGTCGAGCCCAACAGCGAGGCGGCCAGCAAAAGCGACGCCCCGAAGCGAGACGGTGCCCTGACTTTCGCCCGCCGCGGCGAACAAGTCGACGACGCAACCGCCGCCGAGGGCGTCGACGGCTTCGACGCAGCGCGCATGCGTGACCGCTCTCTCCTGACGGCGGCGGAGGAGAAGGCGCTCCTGAGAAAAGTCGACTGGCGGATCATGACTATCTGCTCCTTCCTCTTCCTGCTGAAGAACTTGGACGCGGATAACATCGCCAATGCGAGAGTCATGAGCCGCGGCACGCCGAGGAACATCATGACGCAGTTGAGCATGTCGTCCGACCAGTACAACTTGCTCACTGCGCTGTACTATGCAAGTCAAACTACAGGTGCCGCTCCCGTGCTTGGAAAGGAAGAATACTAACCAGACCAACATAGGTTCCGTACATTGTGTTTGAAGCTCCCTCCAACCTCCTGCTAAAGAGGTTCAGCCCAAGCACGTGGCAGTCGAGAATCATGATCTCCTGGGGCATTGCTCTGCTCGGGCACGTCCCCGTTTCTAAAAAGGAGGGCATCTATGCTGCACGGTTCTTCCTCGGATTAGTAAGTAGGCTCAGAAGCTCGAAGTAACCCTCCAAGCTGATCGACCGAATCGCAGTTTGAGGCGGGCATGTTCCCCGGGGTCATCCTGCAGATGACATACTGGTACCGGCCCGACGAGATGTCTCTCCGCCTGCTATACTTTTGTGAGTGTTTCATTCATCTGACGAAAGCAGAAGGAATACTCCCGTACCATTGCTGCTCATCACACACGCAGAAACACTCGTAATGAACTGACAAGCCTAGACATACTGGGCAACCTCTCAGGCATCGTTAGTGGTCTCCTCTCGTTTGCCTTTGACACCGTCTCCGGGGCCCATGGCCTTTCAGGGTGGCAGTGGCTCTTCCTCGCCGAGGGCTTCTTCACCGTTGTCTTCGGCGTCGCCATCAAGTTCATCCTCCCAGACTGCAAGTCAACCCCAAACCCGAGCCAGACACAAGATAGCATCGCTAACCTCAACTGCAGTTCCGCCCACCGCGAGATGGCTCACCGACAGGGGAAGGGCCTTCATCCAGGCTCGCCTCCCCGCCAACGCCCCTCGCGCCGCCGAGCAAGACTTCAAATTCCGCGAGATCGTCGACACCCTCAGGGACCGCCGCCTCTGGCTCTTCACCCTCATCTGGGCCACCTTCACCGTCGGCACCTCGGGCGTGCGCTTCTACCAGCCCACCGTCATCGCCAGCCTCGGCTTCACGACCATAGCGCAGGCGCAGCTACTCAATCTGCCCATCTCGCTGCTGAGCATCGCCGTCATCGGCATCACGGGATTGCTGGCGGACAACGGCAGGCTGCCGCGCCCAGTGTACCCCCTCGGCGTCTTCGCCGTCGTGCTGGCGTGCTACGGCGTGCTGGTGGCGTATCCGTCCAACGGCGCCGTCTACGCGGCGACGCTCATCGGCAACGCCTTCACCACGGCCTTCTTCCCGCTCATGTGGCCGTGGCGCGTGCAGACGACGTCGCGGGCCACGGGCTCGGCCTTTAGCATCGGCTTCGTCAACAGCTATGGCCAGATCGGCGGCGCCATCGGGCCGCAGATCTTCAGGCAGAGGTACGCGCCGCGCTACAGGGAGAGCTTCGCGAGTGCCATGGCGCTGGTTGGGGCCTGTACGCTGGTTACGTTGACGACCTGGTGGGCGACGCACCGGTCCGAGGCGGACACGAGGCGGTTGAAGGGGGCGAGAGTCAAGGCTGAGAGTGAGGGCCTAGCTGTGTTGGATGACGTCGTGGATCGGGATTTAAGGAAGAGCAACGGAAGCACGTCGGACGCAGCTTAACGAGTCGGGTCGCGGGCTCTGTCCTGGGACGGAAATGGGGAATATATACATGTTCTCTACCATGGTGCGCAGTGATGAGCGCAACTGGAATCAGCCATAATACCAACACTTCGGTTTTCGCTTCTGCAGGATGGATCAAAATAAGAAAGTAGCTCGCCTCGGAGCTTGTGTATATCTCTACCTTGTCGACGATGTCGTGTGGCAGCGCCGGAAATTCCTGTACCTGTTCGTCGGTGTTGCATCCTGTGGCTTGACTGTGACACGATCTGGACCCAATAGGCAGCGCCGCCATGTGCCCCAACGACAAGGATGAGCATTTCAAGACCCGCTGTACAAAGTATGCACAGAGATCTGATGATACCGCACTCGAGTGGGCCAGCATCGAGGAAGCGCGTTCGGCTGTAGGCGAATAGCACCGTGCAGAGGCCACGTCACCATTCCATCGTCCATGGCCAAGCGGGTTTACATGTAGCTCGAGGTAGATGCATGTAGCTGCAAGGTAAGAAGCGTGAGGCGAGCGCTCAGCGACAGGACTTTCTCTTGACGGCGCCGTCAATGTCGGCCCCAATTTCAGACTCGCCGCCCGAGAGTTGCCGGCAGCCGCCGACGCAGACAGGTCCCGGCTGAGGCGCACGGAGCAGAGGCAGGCCCGGCAGGGCAGCTATGTGGCGTGATGGCAGGCGCTGCACCGTTGCTGCGGGAGTGGCGTCGGGTGTTTGAGCCGCATCGGATGATTTTTTTCCTTACGAGTAGGCACATACTGCGTGTTCAGCGGTCGACCGATCGGAACGGATCAGATGGATGGCAGCACTTCTCCGACACGGCGGACGGAGCCCGCGGCGGGAGACTAGGATCGTTGTTATTGTGCTCGTGGTCATCCTCCTCACGCGCTCAACTTGCTCATTGCATTTGGCCCACAGACGACATCGTGGTCGAGTTCATGGCAAGGTATCCATGTAAGTAGGTAGCCTACTCGATGGCCATACGTGCAGTGGCTTACCCTGGAGACAACGGCAACAACAACGACATGCACGAGGGCGGCACTCGTCTCGCACGTCCGTACTTGCATCGTATGGGCGAAACAGCCGCTCGCAGTTTGGAAGTCGTCACGAGGTCCTGCCTGGTGGATGAGTCGTGAAATTAGACGAAAGGGACCTTGAGCCGATGCCGAAGGTACGCGCTCGAGCATCTACCGCCAAGGGTCCCTGATTCAGCGGCATTGCTGGGTCTGTATGGCCAGACGAGGTTGGCGGCTCGCGGCTCTCTGCAGGTTGGTGCCACATTCCAAATCCCTGTACTCGTTGCAGTTGGCGACTTACGTTCTCGCACGGGGCACAGACATGTGCCTGCGGCGGGAATGGCTTCAACTTCAAACGTACGTACAGATACTCTGCAAGCAACTGCAGCCCCCGAGATGACTCCGAAATGCGAAGGGCGCGGGGAGGAGAAGACCTAGCAGCGAAAGGCACGGCGGCTCCGACGTCGGAGGGATGGGCGCACGGAGACGGCGAGGGCCTCACCATGACAAAAAGGGAACCTGTTTTAAGCACGGGGCTCCATCAAACGGCAGAGGGCGTATACACCAGGGAGCCAAGTCACGACATGTACATGGATCGAATACGTAATTCTGGCTCGACCTCGTGCTCAAGACGGGACGCTTCAGAAAATTATTTCAGGAAAATTTTCTCCGGGATCCATGGCTCCAGCAACACGAGGCACGTACGCGTATGCAGCCATGGCCAGCGGACGAATCATGCGCGGCCAACGGCTCGCCTGCTGGCGCCGCTGGACCGGACGTTGCATGGCGGCCACTGCCGGCAGTTCAGCACACTCGGACGCGATCCATGAGGACGGGCGAGGGGGTCCGTGGTCGGACGGATGAGGTCAGCGCAACTAACTGCATCCAGCGCGCTGCCGTTTGGGATGAATCCAGTTGCTGTTGCTCATCGCTGTCAGGTGCTGCTTCATAAGCATGGCGTTGGCTGGCTAAGCATGGCGTTGGCTGGCGAGCGGGCTGTTGGTTGGCCGCGCCCTGGGTCAGAAATGACAGCGGGATGGCGTCGACAGTGGCTCCCGAGTACGTGCGATGTTTACGCCAGAATCAACAACGGTGTTATTAATTCACCAAAAGAACAGTGCAGGAAAGAGAGAGACAGAAAGAGAGGTCTCGCTGTTCTCTGTTCTGCCGCCAACAGCCGACGGGCCTCCGCCGGACGTGGACGCCGGAGTCTCCGTGGACGGCCCACCGGCTCCGCTGAATCAACAGCAGTCAGTCGACTATTGGGCTGCACTATGCCTCCAAAGGCGAGGTTCACGGGATGCGTGCCACTGGTGAATCGCGGTGTGTCACGCCCAAGGGCGCGCTCGACTTGGGACGGACAGGCGACCGATGAGCGCCTCTCGGCCGCCACGCGCGACGGGCCAGCCGCTCGCACGCAATCACCGGATTGCCGACGGCGGCGGCGACGAATGGCCAAGTACCAGCAAGGTACCGTGGATGTGCGTCCCGCAGCCTGGAGCATTGCGACGGAGAAAACGCCGACGGAACTGCGCGATGCCCTACGACGCTGTGCAAAGGCAGGCAAATCCGAGTCATCCGCCCGGCGTGCGGCGCAGAGACCACTGCCGCAGGGCCTGTGGAGCGCTGAAGGGCCTGCAAAAATGGACCGGACACGGGGGGGGTCACACGCGCTGAAAGGTACTTCCCTGGAACACCGCTCCACTGGGGCCGGCCGCCCGGCCCCGGTCACCGTCGTTAGCGACGGAGCCCAGCCCCGAAAACCCGAGCGCGCGCCTCGCGCACCCAGGTACCTATGACACATGGCGTTGGGCGCCGTGGGAGGGTGGCATATAAATTGGCGATGCCCTTTCCTTCCTTCTACTTTATGGAGTGGCATGAACTGGGAAGCTTGTTTGCCCTGCATCGAGCGTGACGACTGAGCCTGGACATCTCACCACACCCCTGCACGGCTTACACCTCGCTCGTTCGCTCGCCTCGAAGCGGCATCTCGCCTCCGCCGCCGCAGAAGCCGGCGTCGCAGTCACATCGCGCGGGGTCCCTGCCGGCACTTGCGATTCCAAATCGAATCCTGCGCGCCCTACGATTGAACATCAACATCACTGGCCACTGGCACCCCCGGACGTCGCCAAGCTCCGACGCCGATCTCCCCGTGGCCCGCTGCCGGCAGCAAACGATATCTGGTCGTGTGCCCCTCCTCGCTGCCGACGGACAAGCAGCCTGAAAGGAGGGAAGAGGACATCCGAAGCGAGAGAAGAGAAGGGTCAAGGAAGAAGACGCCCCCGAAAGGCGCAAGCCACCACCTGCGGGCCACCACTTGTAGCAAACTGCCACTAGCATCACATTATCACTACTTCACCTGGCTCCCCCTCGCGGGCAACCGCCACCACTCTCCAAGTCGCTCGCAATGCCTTACCGCGTCGCCAACTTCCTGCGCTCGTCGGGCAACATCTCCCACAGCAAGAAGAAGTCGGCGAGCAGCAGCAGCAGCAGCAGCAGCAGCAGCAGCTCCTCACGCAACAACTCCATCAGCGCCAGCCCCTACGCCTCCGACTCGGACGAGCACTCCCGCCTCGCGCATGCCGTCAAGATGCCCGAGAACCTCGCCGACGCGCTCCGGAGGCACCGCCGCCTGTCGCTGCCCTTTGGCCGCTCGTCTAGCAAGGAGCGCCAGGAGCGCCAGGAGCGCCAGCAGCTCGACGCCGCCGTGAGCTTCGACTGGAGCATTGAGAGCCCGCCGCTGCTGCTCTACGGGGCGCCCGACGACAGCACCGGCGCCCTCTTCTCGGGCCAGATGATCCTCGACGTCAAGGAGGAGGCCGTCGAGGTGGGCAGCTTCGTCGCCAGCCTCGCGCTGCGCATCACGCACAAGCGGCCCTGTCAGGGACACTGCGCCGACTGCCGTACGCAGCTCACCAAGCTCGAGTCGTGGCCGCTGCTCCCCCATTCCGCGTCGCTGCGCAGGGGCCGCCACCAGTTCCCCTTTTCCGCCCTGCTCGAGGGCCACCAGCCCGCATCCATGGACTCGCCCGTGCTGAGCGTGGCGTACGAGTTCAAGGCCGAGGCCGTCGTCGTCCGCACCGCCGCCTCCTCGTCCTCGTCGCCCCCCTCGCGCCTCAACGCCAAGTTCGAGCGCCCCGTCGTCGTCAAGCGCTCGCTGCCCGACGCCCTCTACCCGCACCGCAGCCTGCGCGTCTTCCCGCCGACCAACATCAAGGCCAGCGCCAACTACAGCTCCATCATCCACCCCACGGGCGACAACACCATCACCCTCAAGCTCGACGGGCTGGTGATGCGCAACGAGAGGGCCAGGACGATAGACCTGTGGAGGCTGAGGAAGGTGTCGTGGCGCCTCCAGGAGACCATCAGGACGATTGCGCCCGCCTGCCCCAAGCACGCGCCCTCTGCCGAGACGGTGACGACGGAGGAAGGCGTCGCCGCGAGGAAGGGCGTCCTCCGCACCGAGACGCGCGTCATCGGCGAGAATGCCATGCAGGGGGGCTGGAAGTCCGACTACAGCGGTAACGACGGCACCGTCGATATGGAGTTTGACTACACGGCCCTTCACCGCCCCCCCAGGACCAGCGGCGGCAGCAACAGCGGTTCTAGGTACGTCTGCGACACCAACTCGCGCGACGGCACCGTGGTGATGCACCTGCTGCTCCTCGAGCTTATCGTGTCCAAGGAGTTCGCACCCGAGGGCAAACCGCAGCTGTCCACGCAAACGGGCACCGGGCGCATCCTGCGCATGCATTTCGCCGTCACTCTGACCGAGTCCCCGGGGCTCGGCGTCAGCTGGGACAACGAGGCGCCGCCCGTGTACCAGGACGTGCCGCCGAGCCCACCCGGGTACCCCTGCGGCGAGGACGGGCGCGAGCCGCCCATCGAGTACGAGGACCTCGAGGCGCTGGACGCGCAGCGGGCAACGCACCCCAGGAGGCTGTCGGATGCGGAGCTCTCCGAGTAGGCTCGGGACACGATGGTGCTTCTGGACAGTGTGTTTACGTATGTTCAGCAGAGCGAAGATCAGCGTTGAGAGGATGCATGATACCTTGGAGGCGACCTGGGCAAGAGTTGTTATACTATACAGCGGAGGCTGCGCCGCAACTTGCGACGACAACGGCATGGGCTGGCGTTTTGACTTTTTGATGGAACCATGATTGTGGATAGGATTGTTGCATCGCGCTAGATGAAGCGTTTGAGTAATTGTTTAATATATTATACCACTCTGATCGTATCGTGGCATGCGGTCTCGGCGTGAGACTGATGAGTGGTTGCTTGTCATGAACGGCACTTGGACATTGCCTCCGCAAACGGCAACCGCCCCTGGAGCATTTATGGAACCTCTGATTGGCCACATTCCCTCCACACACTTGACGTTTCACCTCGTACTCGGAAAAACGCCGAGGAAAAGAGTAACGGGAGGTCATGTAAGCGGAAAAGCGGAGCAGAAAGGAAACTCTTTCATATATTTATTAGACAAGAAAAGAGGCAAGGCGACGATGAACTGTTCCAAACAAAAGGAAACTCAAGAACTGGCCGTCCAGGGTACCCTCCTCCCCTTGCATCAGCCACTTGAAGCGTATCAGTGGAAAGGCCGTCTAATTCTGGTCTCGATTATAAAAGCCCTAGATCATCACGTAACAGCCTAACTGCAAGTGTTGAGTGCTGGGCAGGAATAGATGTATTCAACCTGCACATGGCGAGTTGGAGTGGTCGATACTAGATAGCTAGTACCTTTGCCTGCTTGGGAATACTAGGAAGCGCTCGACCACTCGATTGTCTGTTTTTATGCTCCTATGCCCCGCCCTGGTTTCCCTCTTTGTTCTGCTTATCTATAGTGGCCTGCAACTTCTCAATGCTGGGCAGTTCCGACCCCCCGCTCCTCTGGCCGCTGCACGGCAGGAAGGAGCTCATGTACAACAAGTGGTCGGCCACATTGCAACCTTCCTTCACGCTGAGAATTTTTGTGAGTTTCGCGCACGACGCGCTGGTACACTCTCCTTCATTCCGGCACACCTTGTGTGGGCCTTGGTAGTTCTTTGTCTTGTCCTGCAGCCCGTCTGCGTACCAGTACTCCGGAAAGGTGTGCTCATACTGTCGCAAGAAGTACGAAAGCTTGGGTATCGCGGTAACGACGTCATGGTGGTTGGTGATGCGCGCGGAGAAGCCGCCTGGGAGGACGCAAACTGCGCAAACTTGTCGTTGCCGACACGAGGGCAGCCATACGTGTAGAGGTCACATGGGATATTCTGCTTTCGGAGGTAGGCGGCCGCGATCGTCGCCACGGCGGCTCCGAGGGAATGGCCCGTCACAACCACACGGTATTTTTCCTGCCCGGCCGTAGTCTTTTCGGCCTTGACGACTTGCATGACTTGGTCCTTGACGAGGTCGAAGGCGGTCCCAAATCCTTTGTGCAGCCGGCACCCACTGCAGATATCACTGCCTCAATGTTAGGTCTGGTGCACATGCAACAACTGAATCGTGCGCACAAAAAGCAGGAGAAATATGTACCTGTCAATCTGGCCCTTGGCGATGTCGGTCATAGCATCTATGGCCGAATCCGTTCCCTTGAACGCAACCACGATTTGCTGCTTGCCGGGGTTCCTGGCAATGTAGCCACCGATGCCAAACTCGCCATTGTTGACAAATTCCTTAACTGTCGTGGTGTTTTCAAAGTTGGGGCACGCGACCTCCTGGGCGTTGGTGCACCGCTGTCTGGCCCGTCGTGGAGGCGCTCACAGTACGCTGCTATTGAGTATTGCGCAAAAAGCTCGAACTCACTAGCCGAGTCTGGCGCGGTAGCTGTTTCTTCTTTAGTAACGGCATGTCTCTTCAACGAACCAAAACAGAAAAGGTGGCAAGGACAGGGCGGTTGTTGTGAACGGTTGGAAGCCAGGGTCTAACGCTTGTTGTAAATAACGCACACACCTTGCCGAGTGTCAATCATCAGGCCCGCTGTAATCCGGACAGCGCCAAGAACAATCGCTAGAATTGTAGACCACATTTCGCCTTCTATGGCCGTCGAATATGACTTATTTAGGTCCGAGTTGTGGGTGATTGAAACAGACAGTCGGAAGGAAAGGATGCTGCTGACTGTAGATTCCTCCTTCAGCTTCCGCTTCTCATCTTACGGAGATAAGCGCGCTCCGTGACTGTAATTTCGATGCTGGATCACGGCATTACAGTAGCCCAAATGTTATATAGGCTGTGGTCGAAGGAGGCAATGGCCTGCCGGCCCTGCGGGGTACGCGGGGTATTACAGTATATAAACTTGGATTCATCACCTCGCAGTCATCGGTCACCATCATCGGTCACCATCACCACATGGGTATTCCTTTCAACCTCGGCACCTATTGCATATACTGCTCACCAGACTGCACTGCCTCTCAAATGAAGACGCAAACCCCAACCGTCCCCTTTTCCGTCTCTGACAAGACTGCCATCGTCACCGGTGCTGGATCTGGTGCGCCCCTCCTGTCTTTTGCTTTGCCTTCACATTTGAACTAACCAACAGCATCTCAGGCATCAACCTCGCCTTCACCGCTCTGCTCCTCTCCCGCGGATGCAACGTTCTCCAGCCGACATAAGCCTCCGTCCCGAAGCACAAGCCCTCGTCTCTAAACATCAAGATCATGCCAATCCCCCCCGTGCCGTCTTCGTCAAGACGGACGTCACGTCCTGGCCCGACCTGCAGCGCATGTTTGGCACCGCCGTCGCCGAGTTTGGCAGCTTCGACATTGTTTGCCCGGGGGCGGGAGTCTATGAGCCACATTGGTCTAATTTTTGGCATCCGCCTGGCTCGGAGGAGAGTGGAGATGAGGTGGAAGGCGGAAGGTATAAGCTGCTGGATGTTAATCTGACGCATCCGATTCGGACGACGCAGCTTGCGTTGTCGTATTGGCTGCACCCTCGGCAGCAACAGCAGCAGGAAATTTCCACCATGCCATTGGCCGTGAAGGCATCACTCGCAAACCCAAAGCGCGTCATTCACATCTCATCAATAGCAGGCCAACTTCCCGTGTTCACGACCCCCCTCTACGGCGCATCCAAGTTTGCCATCACTGGCTTCGTCCGATGCCTGGCCCCCCTCGAGCCCGCGCTGGGCGTGCGCGTCAACGCCGTCGCCCCCGGGGTGGTGCGCACGCCGCTGTGGACAGAGCACCCGGAGAAACTAGTCAATGTGAACCAGGAGCAGGACGGGTGGGTGACGCCCGAGGAGGTAGCGGATGCGATGCTAGCCTGCGTGGAGCAGGAAGCGCTTGTGGGCGGGACGGTGCTGGAGGTTGGAAAGGGGAGGACGAGGGAGGTTGGTGTTTTGAATGATCCGGGGCCGGATATGAGTCCTGGGGGGGGATGGTGACGAGCAGGGCGGAGGAGGGGGAGAGGATGGTGTGGGAGTGGCTGGAGGATGGGAATATCTGGGGCGTGGATTGAGGGTGACGGCTGACCGTAACACCACTCGGGAAACCTGCCTAATGCGACTGACGTAGCAGCCACACTGGGCTCCATGATGTCTGGCTTCAGCATTGACTTCCCATCCGCTCTGCATTTTCCAAGGGCCTCCGTGACGAGCCGCGGTGTGGCGACTCAGTATCACCTCCGCAATGAGTCGAGAACTCAATAAACCCAAGTCCGGTCGCGCCGCAATGCGTTCCCATTTTGGATGGTACGTCTCCAACCACGCCACCACTGCTTGGTTGTATCACGACCGTTGACATGGCAGGACGCATGTAGCTCCGTCTGCAAACGCCGAAAGCTAAAGTGCGACGAGGCGAAGCCCGTATGTGGACCATGCAGGAAATCGTCGCGCACGTGCCATTTCCCAGATGCAGCGGCGTTTCGCATCTTTGACCACTCTTCCCTTGGTGGAGATGAGAACGATGTTGCCTTTGACGAGGATCATGTGTGGATTGATGTCCCGACAAACCGTAAGTTGCATGTCTGTATGACCTTTACTTCGCTAAGTGTCATGGAGTTACGTTTGTGCCTCTCTCGCCACCGCGCGAACCCGATACACCAGAGGCAAGGTCAACGCCCGAGCCACAAGCAAGCCCCGAGGGAGACGAGGAACGCCCTGAGCGCCGTCACGAGGAAGGCTGCGGCCATATTGACGGTGGCCCTCTCCCCTCCGTCACAGGACTATCAGCAGTTGAGACTCTTTCCCAGGCTTCTTTTGGCCAAGATGCACGCCATCGAGAACGTCATCGAGGGCCTCATGGACAATCCCATGTAGACGAAAATCTTATTGCTCTTCGCTTAATGAGACATTTCAAAGAAGGACCGGGTCAATGGTGCGTTTTCCCGTCTCAAGCACAGGCTTCTACTTACCACCGGAGTGCAGGATGGACGCCTTCGACACAGGGGCTTACTTTTCATGCAAAGTCCCCGTGAGAGCGACAAGCAGCCCCTTGCTGAAATCATCCGTCTGTGCTTTATCTGCAAAACATATCCATCGGCTTCAATCCACCGGAAACCGTGCCAAAGATGGCTGGCTGGCGAACAATCCCTCGACACCAAAAGGCAGCAGGATTAACTGGAAGTTCCATTCTGCAGAGTACTATCACCAGGCAATTGGCTACCTGCAAGCAGCCATCAGCAACTACAGAGTTGATCCAGACATACCTGGAAACGAAATTGAGCAGGAATGCATCTTTGCTGCTGTTGCGATCCTGAGCACGTATGAGCTTATGGATGCTCCGGGGACGGCTTGGAGAGCCCATCTGAGCGCCCTACCGTTGTTCAGCACATCTGCCGGTTCCGCCACGACGGTGAGCTCACAGCCCCGTTCTGTTGTCCACAAGCCGGTGTTTTGGAGCCTGGCGAGACAAGACTTTCTATGCGCTTGTGAGACCCCTGATGGCGGACATCCAAAGACTGTCAAGCTCACACTCAACAGTCATTAGCGAAACGCAAACGCGCCTCAACTTAAACGACCCGCGACTCTGGCAGAGTGTTGGCTTGGGTCTGGCAGGTGATAAGAATGGCGTTCGTCTGCCCCTGAGCCCCTCGAGCTCGACCGATGCGTATGCGTCGGCCGACATCGAAGAGGATCGAAGGAGCAATGAGTTGACTTGGCTCCTGGGCAAGATCATGAACCATCTAACTTCGGGGGACGCCCTGGTTCCAGAAGACTATGCGCGGCCAGCAGAGCAAAGATATCCAGTTGGGGTTACACAAGAACAGTTGATGTGTCGGTGGGACACGCTGGAGACGGAGCTGCAGGACTGGTTTGCGAGCCTGCCGCCTTCTTTTACCCCAAGTGCACGAACAACATTCATGGAACGAGGCAACGACCTGGACGATAACGACGACCGTTTTGCGGACTTTGAGCACATATGGTATGAGATCCCTCTGTGCTCAGCGACCATGCAGAGCTACCACATGGCTCGCATTCTCTTGCTAGTCAACCGGCCTCAGGAATCCACTGCCATCCGGTCGACCGTGTCGGCTCGCCTGAGGTCCTACCGATATACCGAACAGGAAGCGCTTCGTCACAGCCGCGAAATATGCGGAATCAGCCTTGCGAACCCGCCAGATCCCGTTCGTATACACTCGGTGCAGCCGCTTTTCGTGGCGGGACAGGTTTTCCACTCGACGAAACAAAGGAGAGCCGTCACTGCATTACTGTCGGGAATTGAGAGGGATATAGGTTGGTCGACGACGTATCACCTCACAAAGTTGCAGTGCGAATGGCGACAGGGAGACGGGGTACCGGACGGATGTGTTTATTAGCAAGACGTTCCTGCGAGGAAAGTTCCGTGATGCAATGAGTGACGATGAATCCTGCGAACAAACTCATTTCACGTTGCAAGCCATGATCCCACATTTGGTGAAACTACTGCGCAATGTAGCCACCGTCCACAGGGAGGCAAACCCCGGTTATCCATCTCGCCTCATCGCTCGCCAGGAAGATGGCAGCCCCGACAAGATCCTCCGGCGAGCCAATGCCACGAAGCGGATGTTGTGCTCGGATTTGCTGGCCGTCATGGTGCTTGATCGTGTTGACGAAAATGGCAGTATCCGTGACTATTGAACGCATCAGCAACGTATCCATCAAGCAAACGCACTGGACTCAAACTCGTGCTTACACCCAGGGCAAATTGCGTTGCAGTGAATGCGAGATTCAGCGTAATCCAGAGCCACCTGCCTGGTCAAGCTGGACACCGCCCCTTTCGACGCGCAGTATGACGCTGCCGACCAGACATTAATGAGCAAGAAGAACCGCAGACAGAACAGGCCAGAGAGTGGCAGCTTACAAATGTAATAGCCACCCACTAGACCGAATATCGACGATATGTTGATGATCCAGCCCCTGTCGCCAGAGGGAAGCACATCTTGTCGCAACATCTGTGCGGCAGCGTACTTGCAGCCCAGGAAAACGGACTTAACGTTGACTGCCATGGTGGTGTCCCACACATCCTCGGGCGTCTCGTGTATTTTTGTGGGAGGCTGGCTTGCCTCGATGGAGATTCCTGCGTTATTGACCAGCCTTCAATCGAGGGGTACGAGTTAGCTGAGACCACGAGTCACCTAACATCAAGAGATGTAGGCATCATCAGGCGCGGCTCACACATCGAGACGGCCGTATTCTGCTACTGCCTGTCGAACCAAATTCTCAACGACCGCTTCCTTGCTCACGTCTGTCTGCACGAACATAGCCCTGCCGCCATTCTGCCTAATTA
Source organism: Tolypocladium guangdongense (assembly GCA_022114105.1). Classification (NCBI taxonomy): domain Eukaryota; kingdom Fungi; phylum Ascomycota; class Sordariomycetes; order Hypocreales; family Ophiocordycipitaceae; genus Tolypocladium; species Tolypocladium guangdongense. The sequence goes on along the minus strand of NRQP01000001.1, from coordinate 879,334 downwards.
GTTCGTCCGTGTTAACAGCTCGCTCAGCTGACACGTCGGCGCGGGCTTCAGGCGTAAGGTCAGCGCAGACGAGGAGGCCACCTTCGCGAGCGTAGGCAAGGGCTATGGCCCTCCCGATTCCTGAAGAAGAGCCGGTGACTATGCAGACTTTGTCGCGAAGGCGCTGTGCGGCAGTGATCGAAGCCATGGTGCTATTGTGGTTCACTGACAAATGTGAGAGTGTATTTGACGTTATTGCGTTATGGTGTGTTGAGATCTCAGTCAAGTGAGGACAGGATTCGCAGGGGCCTTGGACCCTCCTATACGAGTAGTTAGATTTCGTGTGCGCTACTAGATGCGAGACCGCGTATTAAACTTGGCTAGTGTGCACGAATATGATCAAGTCATACCGCGCAGGCCGTGCTGGCCTCCAACCTCGGAATATGACTCAGTTCTTGATTTGGTAGTGGAGCCGAGATGTGCATCAAGCCCCGTGCTGCGCTTGCGTGATGCATATTGTCAGATTGAGGGCTCCACATAAAGTAGCCAGCACGTGACCCACGATGCAGAATTTTCACCTGCACAGCTGCAATAGCTGTAGAGGCGGTCAACGCAGGCACAAGGAATCAACACTACGATCATTAATTTAATTATGCATTTTGCCCTTGCTAGGAGCCCAACTAGAGCCTCATTTCGTGACCATTCGACAGCACAGAAGGGTCGCACCTTCTGATAGTTAAAAGCCGCATCCCTCTGCAATCGCTGCACCGAAAATTCAATCAATATCGCTATAATGGCCGAAATCAACGAATCCGTGCTCCTATACAAGCCAAAAGACTGGTATACCTAGAATAGGGTCTTAGTTAGCAAAGCTATTACCGAGGAGCTCTGGGATTATATTAATCCTAATAAAGAGAAGCCTCTAGACTTCCTTACGAGGCCAATCGCCCTAACGATAGAATCCTACCGTAGACCTAACGATACGAACCCTATCCTAATCCTCACTAGCCCTAAATCGAAGAGCTTTAATTAAGCCTATACTATCTATCGCGATATAATACGTTAGTACGAATAGTAGATTAATATTATTAAGACCCTTAAGGCATGGATTATTAAGACTATATCTTATCATTACGGAAATACCTATTGCTAGCCTAATAAGACGATTAAAGAGTAGTATATAGCTCTTAGCGTAAAGGTATAAGGAATAGATAAAGAGATCTATACTAAGGTCTGCGTATAATATTAAGCGGCCGTTAAATTACTATAAAAGGCCCCTAGAGACTAAGAAGCCTAGATTACTAACTAAAAAGAGACTATCGATAGGTACGAGCACGAAGGTCTTAGAGAAGTTAAGTCTATAAATTCTTAGGCCTTTAATTTCCTCCTTACTATTATACGACCCGAAGAATAGTAGGTAAAGTCAATTCGAACCCTTTATAATAAGGATTATAGTAATCTTACTTTCGAGACCCTTATAAATCGGTTCTAACGTAATATTCGAGGAAATATTAAGAATAAGCCCTTAAGGGTAGCTAGAGGCGCCTTTAGGCTAACCTTTAATTATAAAGAAGCTTTAGATAACGAAGAGATAATAGAATTAGTACTTAAGTAGCTTATAGAATGCCCTAAGTAAAAAAGGGCGATAATAGCCTTTAGGCTAATAATTAAGCGATCTATATAGCCTAAAAGAGTCTATTAAGTTTACGAGAAAGAAGGTTACGATCTTATAAGGTATTACTCAGTTCGAAAGGACCTCGCGCTAAATTAGTATTTTCTAAAGGGAGACCTTTAAGTAACGATCGAGAAGAATTCTAAGATCCCTAGGATCGTTAAGTTAATTAGAGAGGCGAATTCGAACCCTAAGTAACCCTAGAAAGTAAGGGCATTACGAAATAGCGAAGAGAGCGAGATAGATAAGGAAGAAGCGTAACTTATACGAGAAATTAGCCGCTATAGCTATAAGGTAGCTGCCTTTATAATAAAAGGTAAAAATTTCTTATATATAGTTAGTATAATAGTTATAGCCTTTTTTATAATAATATATCCTCTTTATAACTTAGCTATCCTTAATATAAGTATAACCCTATATATCTTTAATTAAATTTTATACTTCCTTAATTTCTAATTAGTATATTATAGCGACTTCCTTTAGGCTAGGGATAATAAGGTCTAGATATAAGGATATAGAGATATTAATATCCTTATTATAAGGCCGGTAGGGCTATAGCTATTATACCTTAATAATATTGCTTTTTATAAGAGATTTATAACTAACCTTATTTCTTATTATTAACTCGAAAAATAAGGCATTTAGATAGATAATAGTCTAGGTAACTTATATTACTTATAGCATTAAGACTATAGTATCCTTATATTTATTATTAATTATTATAATTATTATTATTTATACGCTAGTGGCTTAATAAAGCTTCTAGGCCCGCAATTGTAATTCGAGTAGGAAAAACCGGAGCGCCCGGTGGAAAACCCCTCGCGTCCCTTACCTTCATTCCCGCTACGGGTTCGTAGCTGTTCCGCTTCGCGTGCAATACTAGCGCCTTCCTACGCTAGTATTTGCCCCCCCATTACCTCTTGCCGCTAGGGTCATGTGACTCTAGCGCGTCACGTGCGCCCTACGCCCTCACCGCCTCGCCCCCCGCAGCCCCGCGCCTACAGCTGCCGCCCCCGCTCCTTCCTTTCTTCCTCTTTCCTTTCTCTTTCTTCATCGTCGATCGCCTCGCCCGGTAAGTCTCGCTCGCCCTCGCGCCTTTGTTTTTCGTCCCTCGGGTCTATGGCGGGCCTGCCTCGTTGCTTTATCGCTGCTTAGGCTTGCTGCGTCCCTTGTTGTCCTGGCGGTTCTTGGTGCTGACGCCTCTGCAGCTTGCTATCGCCGATTTTCGCCCTTTTCCTTCCGCCGCACGCTCTTGCCTTGGTGCCACGACCTCGATAACGCTTCGTACCCTTCGTCCCCGCCCCGATCTCGATCATGACCGACGCCGAGTCCGTTGCGACCGACCTCGCGCCCGAGGTGGGCTCCGAGCGCACCGTCGCCTGCTTTGCCTGCGTCCACCGCATGTTCAAGAGCGCGGGACAGTCGCGCTGCTAGAATCAGCTCTGTGGGTTGCCCCTCTGGCTTCCCGGCTTCGTTCCTTGTCCTCTGCTGGCTCTAGGCTAACTCTGCGCTAGCTGTCTCTGCCAAATCTTGCTTCAGTTGCGCCAAGGCCAATCAGACGTGTCGACCCGTGCCGGCCGCAGGCGTGGAGGCGTGCCGTGCTTTTGTTGAGTATTGTCAGAAGAAGGATGCCGAGGGGGGGGTTGACTCCTCGGATCCGGAGGTTTGTCGTTCCTGGTTCGTTTCGCTGGCATTGCTAACCCTTGTCCTAGTTTCTTGAAGTTGCGCGGTTGGCCCTCGCGGGCCGGGGCACTGCTGCTCAGGCTGCTGGGCGCGCCCCCAGCGTCGCCGCCCCTGCCCCGACCTTGGGTCGGGTGGAAGAAGATATCTCCACCCAGACGCAATTGCTCCAACACCTCGACGACGAGGTCGCCGCCGTTCGTCGGGCCCTTACCGGCCTCGCTCCTCTCTCGGGTCAGGTCCAGACCTCAACCGGACGTGCTCCGAAATCGCATTGAACCTCCGCCTTTTGGTTGATCGTTTTTGCGCCACGTCTGCTTCTGCGTCTGCGACTCGCCCTGCTCCTCCTCTCCGCACTGCCCCCGGTGTGGCCGCGGCTCGGGCTCGAGCCGCTCTCTCCTCCGTCACTGTGCACGGCCGTCCTGTCCCTATCCCTGTCGACAGCGATGGTAGCGATGAAGGAGCCGCCAGTGGTGGCGAGGACGAGGGCGAGGAGAGCGTTGAGGCGAGTGACGCCTCCGCCTCTGAGTCGGCCTCTCCTACTCCCGTCCCCGCGCCTTCGCCTGTTTCTGTACCCGCTGCTTCCCGCGTTGTGAAGCCCAAATCCGCCCCCGCTCTCGAGGCTCCTGCACCGGCCCCTAGTGCTGCTGCCGTCTCGTCCCCCTTGCGCGGCAACCCCGGCCCCGTTGCTGCTCCGGTTGCGTCTTCCCCTCAGGATGCCCTCGCCGCCGCTCTCGTTGGCTCCGATCCTGCTCTTGCCGCCGCCCTGCTTGCTGCCGTTCGAGCTGGCATTCCTGTCACTCCGGGTTCGACTGTGGCGCCTGTCGCTGACGTGCCGGCCCCGTTATCTGCGTCCTCCGCCATGGCTCCCCCTGCGGTCCCTACAACGCCTACCCCTAGTCGTGGTAAGGGAAAGGGCAAGCGTGCTGCTGCTCCAGCTGCCGCTCCCTCGCCTAAGAAGGGGCGGGTTGGCCGCTCTCCCGCCCAGGCGCTCTCGTCGCTCGGTCAGGGTGCTTCTCTGTTGAGCCCGAAGAAGAAGACCGCTGGAAGAAAGGGAAAGAAGTGAGTGGGTTTGTGAGTTGCTGGGTTGGGCTCGTGGTGGTTGCTTTATGGGGTCTTTGCTTGTGCGTTGTGGTTTCTGCCCGGTCTAGGGCCGACTTGGGTGGGCAAGTTGGTCTTAAGAATTTGATTCGTTTGGTGTTGCCTCTTTGTGTGTCCTTGTGTTTGCGTGTCCCCGTTGTGCTCATAATCCTTGCCTCCCTAGCCCCTGGTTCTCCTCGGGTTCGGTCGAGTGGAGGTCCTCGGGTTCGGTCGAGTGGAGGGCCTTAGCGAGGTCAAATTGTGGTAGCCGGTCTAGCGTGAGGAACCATCTGGCGAGCGGCTCTGCTGTTTCTCTCTTTGCTAGGGCTAACCTGACCTCGCTGCTATCTCGTAGCTGGAGCGGCCGTAGGGCGCGCTGGGCTTCGGTCTTGGGGCAGGAGAGGATCGCGTGGTAGATAGTATCCTCAGCCTCGCCGCAGTCGCAGAGTGGTGAGGTTATCGTGGGCACACGTCGCTGGAAGAGGAAGGCGTTGAGCCCTATCTTGCCAGTACGTAGTTGGATGACTACCGAGCTTATATACTTCGGAAGGTCTTCGTGGCGCCTTAGGGCTGTTTTCGTGCCAAGGGCTGGCAGGTCGTCTGCTGCGTAGAGGTGTCTTCTGTGTTGGCGGGTTTTCTTTTCCTGTTTATCCCACCTGTATGCCCATTCCTCTTTGAGACGATGCGTTTCCAGTGGGGTCCGGAGCCGTGGCTGTTTCGGACCTAGCCAGCTTCGTACCTCTGTTGTTGTCTCTTCTAGTGGTTTCCTATACTTTCGTTGCCTGCCTCGTCTGTTTTTGATGATCGCCGCTACTCGGCCTGTAGCCCGGCGGATTACCGATACGATCCCGTTCTCTTCTAGGCGCTGGAGGGATTTGCTGACCCTCTGATTGAGATAGAGGTCGAGCGGTGGGACGTCTGCCTCGGCTTCGAGGTGGTGTATTGGTGTTGCCTTATAGGCTCCGGTGATGACTCTAAGACACTGTGCTTGGCTGGTCATAAGTTGACGGGCTATGCCTCTTGGCTTTCCCTTGCTTGGGGTCATTGCGTGGTAGGCGATAGCCCCGTACGCTATCGAGGAGCGGATGACTTTGGTGTAGACTTCTCTGGCCCTCTGGAGTGAGCAGCCCCACGTTGATGCTGCGATTCCTGTTAGGGCCCTGGTCTGCCTCGTGAGCTTTGCCTGGAGTTCCTTTAGGTGGGCGCGCCATTTGAGTTTCCTGTGGACCCAGATTCCTAGGAGTCTAGCTGACTGTACAGGCGTGATCGTTGTTGGCCCGAGGCGAAGGCAATGTGTTATCGCGCTCCGTCGTTTTGTAAAGTGGATAAGCTCGCTCTTTCCTGGCTCGAATTGTGCGCCGTACTCGAGAGCCCACTGGGAACAGACGTTCCAGGCTCGTTCTAGTTGCTTAACCGTTTGCTCTGGTGACCTGCCTATACTCGCGATATTCGTATCGTCTGCAAATCCGACCGTTATTGTTCCTGGGGAGTGCTCGAGCCGTCTGTATAGCGTGGCTATATAGAATAGGAAAAGGATCGGTGAGAGTGGTGACCCCTGGGGGACACCCATTTGGAGGTCGAATGGTTCCGATTTCTCTCCGTCGAAGAGAAGTCTAGCCGTTCTCGTTGAGAGGAAGCTTTGGGTGAAGTTAAGTAGCCATTGTGGGAGGCCTTGTTCTTGTAGCGTCTTAAGGAGTCTTCGGTGGTTGACTGTATCGAAGGCCCCTTTTATATCGAGCTGGAGGAACGAGACGATACCGCCCCGGGCCCAGGCTGCTTGTACTACTTCTTTGACTAAGAGGATCGCGCTCTCTGTTGAGCGCTTCCTTCTATTGCCCATTTGGCCTTCTGGGAGGAGCCGGTGCTCTTCCGCGGCGGTAGCGAGCTTCTGCGCCACTATCGTTTCAAGGATCTTACCTATCGTATTTAGTAGAGAGATAGGGCGCCATCCTGCCGGGGTTCTATATTGGTCGGGCTTCTTTCCTGGTTTTCGGAGGATAGCTACATTAGCTTGACGGTAGCGTGTCGGGAAATAGCCTAGTCGAAGGCATTGTTGAAAGACGTTAGTTAGAGAGGTTGTAAGCGGGGGGCCACAGGCTTTGAGAAACCCGATTGGGATGCCATCCGGGCCCGATGATTTCCATGATGCGATTTTTGCGAGTGTGTGTTGTACGTCCTCGTGCGTGATCTCTATCGGGATCGGTACGGTCCTCCTGCTGTCTCTTGTTTCTGTAGTTAGGCCTTCGAGGGTTGCTGTCTTGGGAAGAACCTCTCTGCGAGGAGCTGGGCTTTGTCTTGGAAGGATTCGGCCACGCCTGACCCTTCTACCTCTCGGGATAGTATCGGTAGGTGTGCTGGTTCTGGAGGCTCGCGGCTCCTGAGCCGAGCCCATCTCTCTAGGGCCCATAGCTTAGATGAATCCTTGCTGGCTTCCTCTGTGTATTCCCTCCAGTTTTTCCTTGCTGCTTCTTTTACCTTCCGCTTTTGGCTCGATGCCGCCTCTTGGTAGGTTCTCCACCGCTGCTCCGTTGGGTGCGCTCTATATTGACGGCGTGCTCTTTTAAGCTCCTTGGCTGCCTGTATGACGCTATAGTCCCAGTTATCCCTATAGGTATTATAGTTTTGAGGGCGCTTTGGAACCGCTAGTATTGCGATTTGGTCTAGCGATGAGTGGATATAGTCTAGAGCATTGTCGATTTCCTGGTCTGTTTGTAGGGCCGGTTGCCAGCCTGTGAAGTAGACCGTGGCCTCTGCCTCTGCGAGGTCTGCGTCTACCTGTTTCCATCGGAAGGTACTGGGGCTAGGGGTTATAGCTGACTCGGTGCCGATTAGGAGTATTTGCGGGATATGATCGGAGCCATTAAGGTCTAGGTCGCACCCTCTATAGCGCCCCCTTAGGCTTGGGTGGGACCATGCAAGGTCGAGGGTGCTGTCCCTATCGCCGTGTGCAAATCGTGTGCACTCGCCCTTAGGAGTAAGAAGTTCGAGGCGGAGTCGCTGCATCTCCGCTAGGAGCCAGTCGCTATCTTGTGATTCCCTCTCGTGTTTATCCCATAGAGGGTGGTGGAGGTTAAAGTCTCCTATAAGCGCTAGTGGCGTCTCCGTTGTAAGTTCTTGAAGCCTTTGGAGCGGGCCCGTTTTGGCCGGTGTGTTTGGGGGGAGTAGACCGAGATAATTCGCATTTCGTTCCGGAAGGTGATCCCACACCAGTCTTCGTGGACTATCGGCGTCCACGTTCCTATTTCGTGTCTTTTGTGGATATAGAACGCTGTTCTACCCGCGAAAAGCATTCTATAGGGGGCTCTCGATGGGCATGGAGGGGTGTAGCCTATCGGGGCTGGGCATGGTTCTTGGATTGCGATAATATCGTAGTCGCTACTGTTCCGTAGCGCTAGTCGTATTAGCTCTGTCTTCTTGTTAGTGTTCCAGTATAGGACCTTTAGTTGCATTGTTGTGATGCGAAGAAGTCCTGTGTTCCTGTCGGCGTCGATTCGCTAACGCTTCTTTCCCGTGTAAAGCGCCGGATGTCTCCGTTTGGTCCGTCTGGCCCGTTGATTCTCGGTGTCTTGGAGGGGCGTCCTGGGCCTTTCCTTGTGTTGCGTTTTCTCCCTGCTTCCGGGTCGGGAGGGTTGCTCTGTAGTATAGTTGTCGGTGGTGGGATTGCTGGTGGGGGGGTTCCCTTCCGCTGGGTCGTTTCAGCGAATCTTTGGGGTCTATTGGCGTAGTCGCCACGTGCTCGTTCCCATTGCTTTTCCGCTACTGGGCAGGATCGGCTCCATGCCTCGTGGTCTTTGCCGCAGAGGATGCATTTTGGTGGGCTATGCCTCTTGTTGTCGGGCAGGTCTCTTCCCCTTCCGGGTGCGCACCTGCCGCGCATCGGCCGCATCTGGCTTTCGCCTTGCACTGCTTGGCGATATGGCCGTATTGGAAACAGTTAAAGCACTGTCGCGGCCGAACCGAGTCATCGTAGGGTTCGCAGTTCGCGATCTCCGCGTCGACTATTAGGCCTTGGTCGCAGAGCTTGTTTGCTTCCTCAATGCTTCCTACCCCCACTACTATAGTAGTTCTTATAGCGTTTTCGGTTCTCGGTCGTAACGCTCTCGCATTAAGGACTTTGACTTTGTTGATAGTTTCGATTTCGTGGATGAGGTCCTCTCTAGGGCCTAAGGCCCTTGTCGTGCGTATTCCTTTGGCCACTATTGTGTACATTCTCGGTACGACCTTTGCTCCCGGTCCGAAGGCTGTCTCTTCCCAGCCCGGGGCTGGGCGACTTCCTTTATAGGCTTCGTGAATGTGACCGCGATGTCTCCGCTGGGGAGCCTTCGGGCTGCGACCGCTGTGTCAACTTTGAGTGTCGTATTGACTGCTTGGACAGTGTCTTTCGCGCTTCGGTTTCGGATCGCTTCCGGCGGGGTCTTCGAGGCTATAATGAGCTCCCGGTCGTGTCTTGCTGGCACCGGCTTCGTGAATGTTTGGAGGGGGTGGCTGCTTGGCGTTGCTGCTACGACCGACGCCCATGTACGGCCCCCTAGCTGCGGTCCTATCGGGCCGCCTTGCTCTCGACCTGGGTTCGTATCTCTGACGTGACTGCTTCTTGGACTGTTTTTTGGATAATCTTCGTAAGGGCCGCCATGTCTGGGATGGCCGGCTGCGGTGCGGGTGAGGCGCGGGCGCGCTCTCGCGTCTTCGCGAAGTCCGTGAAGACGATCCACACCTGGCGGAAGAGGTTTTGGGGGATAATACTAGCGAGTTGTTCGTAGGCAATGTTTTCTTCGGGATTAGAGGGCCCCCGAAGCGGTTCCGGTCCGCTGTCGCTCGCTGTTGGGTTGAATTGGCTGAGGCCGTGGTTTTGGTGCCACTGGCTCTGTTCAATTCCTTTTGCCCCTGAATCGATCGCCATTGGCATTCCCACTTCGCCCCCGCCACTGTCGCGTGGCGACATCGTGGTTCTAGGGTATTTTTTGTCGCTGATTCCGATTTTGGTCTTGGATTGAGCGTGCGGGCAAGCACCGGGTCGCTATACGGGTTTCCTCGTATCGGGCGCGAAGGTTGTAATTATTATAATTAATTTATCCTTAAGAATATCCTATAAGGTATTATTAAGTAGGCTTTTTTTATAAAATAAAATAGGTTTAATTCCTATATATATCGTTACTTATAATAAGTAAAGGCTATATTATAGTATCTATAGCTAGGGCATTTAGGCCCTTAAACCCTTAAGAGGCTCGTTAATTACTTATAGGGTATTAAGATTAAAGGTATTATAATTATAGAGTATAAGTAATATATTATAGCTAAAATAAGGAAGTAAATTCGCTATATACTCTAATAGATTAAAGACCTTATTCTTAAAGTACGCTTAGTAATTAACTTTTATAACTATAAGCCTAACGAGAAAAATTTTTCCTCCTTAATATTAATAATAAACCGTTATACTAACTATAGTTAGGACTTTTACTTAATAGACCGAAAGGTATATACCCTTATCCTTATACTTATATATCTCTTTAACTATTTTATAAAGCACTTTAATTTTAATATTATTACTATTAAATACAATAATAAGATTATAAAAAGGAAGAAGGAAGTATATAATTTCCTTACTATTATAAGATTACTTATAGCTAAGCCTTTTACCTTAAATACTTAATTATAAAATAATAGCGCTAAGCGCTTAGGGGGTATAATTAAAGAAAAAGCCTATATAATAAGAAGTAAGTTACTCTTAAAGCTATAGAAAGAGATAATAGTATACGCAGTCTATTTTAATAACTATACTCTTAAATATATTTATAATTAGAAATCCCTATTCGAACGGTTATATAGTATTAAGCCTAATTAAGCCTATTTACGAGCTTATAGCTATAAAGCCTTTACGATAATAATAAATGCATAACTTAAGTATTAATACCTTAAGCGACTAGATCTAAAGGTATAAATTAGCTATCTTATAGGCTATACCTCTTTTAATATCTTTTAAATTTAGATCTCCTCTCTTAATAAGATTATCTTATTATAAGATATAATTTTTAATAAAGCTATCCTATTTAATAAAGATCTTAAGGTATTAAAGATTATAATAAAAGAGATTAATCTAGAATATTTAGCCTTAACCCTATAATAAATTAGCCTTCTTAAAAATAATATCCCCTTAATACTCCCCGAATAACCTTTTAAGAGAGTTATAACCTTTAAGAGTAATTATAATAAAGACAATATCCTTTTTACTATAAAATATACTAAATAAGATTATAAAAGGGTAGTTACTAAATACCTTCAGTTAGGTATTAAAGATATAGGCGAGGAAGGGCTTAGTATTTAGTACTATCTAACCTCTTTATATAGAGACTAAATCTTATAGGAGGAGGGTTTCCCCCTAAGTTAGGGCAAAGAGGGGCTACCCTAAGAACGAGGCGCTCCCTAACCGATTTCCTAATAAGATAGAGGCGACCTACTAATACGCGGTACCTAGGACCCCTCTTGCACTTATACCCCTTCGCCTTACTCCTTATAAAGATATCCCTTTAGATAATTAGTTATACTCCCTTAATTAAAATATATAAAGTAATAACCCTAAAGATATAGCCTATAGGCTTATTAAAGAGAAAAATATAAATATAGAGATTATACTATTAATACCTCTAGAGACCCTACTAGCTATACTTATTTATAATAAGGGTAAGGATAAAAATAAGGTTTAGTAGAGATATTAAAGCCTTATTATAATACCTTGTCTTATGTAATAGAAGTTTAGATTAAGCTACGATCCTTAATATTAAAGGAGGTAAATTAAAAGGCTTATATAACGAGATATAAGATATTATAGGATAGTAAGGATTAAATCTAGTTAAAGAATAAAAAATAAGAAGAAAAGGAAGTCTCCCTCTATATATAGCTATTTATAGCCCCCTTTTTCTGTATTTATAATCGCTTATTAATTAGATTATAAATCTAGATTAATAATAAGATTATAAATTATTATTAATCTAAGCTTATTAATCCTTAAGGAAGATTATTAAGGATTAATAAGTATTAGTAATTACTATTCCTATTTAGGAAAGTATATTACTAATTATTAAAATAAGTCTTAAAAACTTTTTATAAACCCTATTTCTTAATACCCCTTCTTAAGCTAGTAATATAACTATAAAGAGGAATAATAAGTATATAAGTAAGGGGAAAACCTTATAAGCTTTAATAAACCCTATAAGTAAAACCTCTATAAGGAATTTATAGAAGGTTAGGCCTCTATAAGCCCTATAAGCTTTAGGAACCTTTAAAAGAGGGTTCCTATAAGGGGCTTAATAAGCCTATTAGTAAGTATAGCCTTAGTATTTAAATAAGATACTTTAATTAACCTATTTAGGACCTTTTCCCTATTATAGTAGAATTTTAATAGGGTATACTTAGTCCTAAAATATAGGGTCGGGTTATAAGCATTTGTAATAATACCTTAATTATTATAATAGACTATTATAGGGAGCTCTAGAGGCTATTATAGCTTTCTATAGAGGCCCTAAATCTATTAAACTTCTCGGATTATAAGAGGGTAGTTATTAAATACCTTTAGTTAGGTATTAAAGATATAAGTAAGGAAGGGCTTAATATTTAGTACTATCTAACTTCTTTATATAGAGACTAAATCTTATAAGAAGAGGGTTTCCTCTTAAATTAGGGCAAAGGGGGGCTACCCTAAAAACAAGGCGCTCCCTAACTAATTTCTTAATAAGATAGAGGTAACCTATTAATATATAATACTTAAGACCCCTCTTATACTTATACCCCTTTACCTTACTCCTTATAATTATTCCCCCCTCTATATAGACATCCTAGTTATATTAAGAGATAATATAGAGCTCTTAACTTATTATAGAGTCGTTTAGGAAAAGATAAGGTTTTATCGATTAACTATTAGTATATAATAATATAATTACTTTATTACTAAGCGCGTTATTATATTATAATTATATAAAGGACTATTACTTAATAATTAATAATTATTTAGTTATAAGTTAGTAGGGCCTAGCTAACTATAAGAAGGATATTTTCCCTTATATTTAACTTTTCTCTTTTCTTTTTTTTTAATTCTTTTATAATTAATTTTTACTTACTATTAAGTCTTTATATATTTATTTATAACTTTACTAATATTCTCCCTTACCTCGCCCTTAAGTTACTATTAGTAATAACTCCTAATATAGCTTAGCTATATCTCTTAAACTACTAATTACTCGTATAACTTATTAACCGCTTGCTTAATAAGCGCTATTATCTCCCTAATAGGACTCGCTCGCTCTTAAGGTCCCCCCTAGCTAAGAAGGTTAAGTATATAGGATTGTAATTAATAAGCTCCTTAGGGGAGGGGTCGGCGAGTAATAAGTAAGATATAAAAGGGTAGTTACTAAATACCTTTAGTTAAGTATTAAAGATATAATTAAGGAAGAGTTTAGTATTTAATACTATCTAACCTCTTTATATAAAGACTAAATCTTATAGGAAGAGGGTTTCCTTTTAAGCTAGGGCGAAGGGGGGCTACCTTAAGAATAAGGCGCTCCCTTATTAATTTCTTAATAAGATAGAGGTAACCTATTAATATATAGTACTTAAGACCCCTCTTATACTTATACCCCTTTACTTTACTCCTTATAATTATCTCCCCCTCTATATAGACATTCCGGCTATATTAAGGGATAGTATAGAGCTCCTAACTTATTATAGAGTCGTCTAGGAAAAGATAAGGTTTTATTAATCGATCGCTAATATATAATAGCGTAATTACTTTATTACTAAGCGTATTATTATATTATAATTACGTAAGGGATTATCGCTTAATAATTAATAATTATTCGGTTATAGGTTAATAGGGCCTAGCTAACTATAAGAGGGACCTCTTCCCTTACGCCTAACTTTTTTCTTTTTTTTTCCTTTAACTCTTTTATAATTAATTTTTACTTACCGTTAAGTCTTTATATATTCGTTTATAACTTTATTAATATTCTCCCTCGCCTCGCCCTTAAGTTACTACTAGCGATAACTCTTAATATAGCCTAGCTATATCTCTTAAACTACTAGCTACTCGTATAACTCGCTGGCCGCTCGCTTAATAAGCGCTATCGCCTCCTTAGCGGGACTTACTCGCTCTTAGGGTCCCCCTTAACTAAGAAGGTTAGGCGTATAGGATCGCAGTTAATAGGCTCCTTAAGGGAAGGGTCGGCGAGTAATAAGTAAGAGGCCCGCGAGGAGCTAACGCCTAAGCGCAGTTCCTTAAGTAGGTCTCTATCCCTATCTCCTTTCCTTAATAAGGTAGATAACGCTAAGCCTTTAGGCTTAGGGCTCTTATAGGTAGGGCATAACGAATCCCTTAACCCTCTTGCGCTTATTACGCTATCGCCTCCTAAGTCCGTAAAGGGGACCCTAATCGATAAGGAGGTAGTATTTAATAGGGATAAGATCGCCCTTAATAAGGATAAGTAGATAATTAATATTACTCTAGTTAGAGGGGATACTATTAATACTACTTTAGTTAGAGAGGGTATAGTATTAGTAATTCTTATATAGCGCGCTATAATTTCGCGGCGTTTATACTCGAAGGTTAAGGCGCGCTTAATTAGGGCTATTAGCTTAGCTCCTCGAGAGCTTTAATATATATATTATTTCTATTCTACCCTTAAGGAGTATAAGGGGTTTAACCCTAAACCTACTAAAATCTTCTCGATTAAGTATATATTCTTAGGGGTCGCGTTAACTTATTATAAATAGTATAATAGCTAAAATAATAATTACGAATAGGTTTATTACTCTTAGATCCCGCTATATCGCTTATTACTTATAAATCGCTATATAAGTAGCTCCCGCTATAGTTAGTAACTATATTAATATAGTCGCTATATTTAAAGCTATATAAAAGATTAGCGAGCTTAAAATAGGCCCTAACCCTAACGATCCTAATAATAATAATAATAATATATTTCTCCTTAAGGAGATAAGTCGCTAGGGACTTATAGTCGCTACTTAATACCTTATTAAGGTATTTATCGTAGCTAAATAGATATATTAAAAGGAGCTTAGTATTATTAATATTAAGAAGGCTAGTATAGTAAGTACTCGCCCTTATCCTTATAGTCTTACTACGCTTTTACTAATAACTCGTTAGGATGCCTAAGGTACTTATTATATATTCCTCGGTAAGTAATACGAGTAGGCAATCCGGTTAAATCCGGCACTACCCTTTAGGACTAACGTTTTAAGGCGGGAGTATTGCGCTTAGGAGGGGTAGTTAAAATTCCGCCTAATTGCTAGCAATAAGGGGTATACCTCTTAGCGTCTCGCCTTACTATTTGCGAAAGTAGCCGTAAGTATTATAATAGCTAAGGAAGGCCTAGACTTAGAGGACTTAGCGGTCGTTAGTTTCCCGGCCCTAATTAAGATAGAGGAGGGGACTTCTCGTAAGGTTCCCGCTACCCCTATATATAAGAGACGCTATAATTAAGGGACTTTAAGATCCTTAAGTAAGTATAGGGAGTTTAGTTTCCTTTATTCTTTCTTTTATCTTTCCTTAGCTTAGATTTAAGTAATTATTTTTATTTTCTATTTTATATATTGCGCTTAATTAATTCCCCCTTAATTATCTTATATTATTATTTTATATATAGCTTAGGGTCCTTTAGCTATAATATATCGGTAGGGTTTTAATAGGGAATTAATTAAGAATACCCTACTATTTGTTATTAAATACTTAAGTAGCGAGTTATTTCTACTTATTAGACCTTTTATTTCTTATAAGGTTTAATAATATATATAGTAATAAATTCGCGGATAAGATCCTAGCTATTTACTATATTATTAATATTAACTTACTAATTATACTTAACTAACTAGCCCTTTTACTTAATTAAGAAAAGAGTATTGCCTTTATAGTACTTCTAGTCCTTAATTTCTTAAACCTCTTACTTTCCTTCGTTTTCTTTAAGGTTAGGTATTAATATTATATTACTACCCTCTTATCTATTCTAGCGCGTCTTCTAGGGTTTTAATAGGCTAATATAAAATATATTATATATATATAAGTACTTCTTAAGGAGAGTAATATAATATGCTTATTTCCTAATAGTTTAAAGTACTCGAAACGGCTTAATATATTTAAGTAAGAGCTTTTTCTTCTTTTCCTTAAGGTATAAATTCTTTATCGAAAGTACTATAAGATCTCTTACCTTTAAGATAAGTAGCTAATACTTCGAGTTATAATATTTCACTTATAATTTAATAGCTTTTACTTAATATTCCTTAAGTTATTATTATTTATAATAAGGGTAGGGATAAAGGTAAGGACTAATAGAGATACTAAAGCCTTATTATAACGCCCTATCTTATATAATAAAAGTTTAGACTAAGCTACGATCCTTAGTACTATAGGGTTATTATATAGCTTTAATAGAGAGTTATAAGATAGAGGGGGTAAACTAAAAGGCTTATATAATAAAATATAAAGTACTATAAGATAGTAAAAATTAAATCTAATTAGAAAATAAAAGATAGGAAGAGAGGGAAGTCTCCCTCTATATATAGCTATTTATAGCCCCCTTTTTTTATATTTATAATCGCTTATTAATTAGATTATAAATCTAAATTAATAATAGGATTATAAATTATTATTAATCTAAGCTTATTAATCCTTAATAATTTTCCTTAAGGATTAATAAGTATTAATAATTACTATTCCTATTTAAGAAAGTATATTACTAATTGTTAAAATAGGTCTTAAGAACCTTTTATAAACTCTATTTCTTAACACCCCTTCTTAAGCTAGTAATATAGCTATAAAGAGGAATAAAGAGCGTATAGGTAAGGGGAAAACCTTATAGGTTCGAATAGACCCTATAAGTAAAAACCTCTATAGGGAATTTATAGAGGACTAGGCCTTTATAAGCCCTATAAGCTCTAGGAACCTTTAAAAAAGGGTTCTTATAAAGGGCTTAATAAGCCCGTTAGTAAGTATAGCTTTAGTATTTAAATAAGATACTTTAACTAACCCGTTTAAGACCTTTTCCCTATTATAATAAAATTTTAATAAAGTATACTTAGTCCTAAAATATAAGGTCGGGTTATAAGCGTTTGCGATAATGCCTTAGTTATTATAATAGACTGTTATAGGGAGCTCTAGAGGCTACTATAATTCTCTATAGAGGCCCTAAATCCATTAGACTTCTCGGATAGCCTCTATAAGGCTATCGGATTTAGCCTTTAGGGTCGATAGGGCTATAATAGAAGCCTTTTTCGCTTTCTAACTAATAGGCCCCTTTCTTAAAGTAAAGAGATAGCCAAAAGTCGATCTAGAGGAATTTTTATCCCCTATAAAATCGCTATTGTAATACTTAATAAGCTAAATCGAGAGCTAACTCTTATAGGCTATAATAAGCCTAAGGGTTCCTTTTAGATACTTAAATAGCCCTTTAGCTACTATAAGGTGTATTTTATAGGGCTTTTATATATACTATAAGAGCTACTATATTATAAAGGCTATATTAAGCTTAATAAGTAATATAAGGTATATTATAATACCTATAAGGCGTTAAAATAGCTACTTATAATAAGGGTCTAAAAGGTCTTTTAGTTCTAGGCTCTTAGCTACTTGCCGAATAAAGTTAGGCTAAATAGGCACTAAAAGTAGCTTAGTATTAAGGAGGTTAAAGGCCTGTAGGGCCTTTTCGATATATTAAGACTAATATAGGAATAAGGCCCTATTAGGCCTATCCCTATTAATTTAAACCCTTAAGAAGAATAAGGCAGGGCCTCTATCTTCTAGCGCAAACCCCTTATTAAGGTCCTTCTTTAGCTTATTAATATAGCTAAGGTTAGGGCCTATAAGTAGGCAATCGTTAACGTAAGTTACTATAAAGGTCTTCTTTATAGGACTATAATAAATCGCCGGGTCGGAGATTAGAGGTTTAAAGCCTAGAGAGTTAAGTAGGCCCCTAAGGGCCTCTTATTATTCTCGAGGGCCTTGCTTAAGGCCATATAGTGCCTTTTTAAGCTAAATTACCTATTAGGTTAAGGGGCTATAGCCTAATTCGGCTAACTTAGCCCTAATAGAGGGTCTAGCTTCGATATAGCTAGTAAAGCCTTTTGGAATAGCTAGGTAAATAGTCTCTTTTAGGGACCCGTTAAGGAAAGCCCCTATAAAATCGACTTACTCTACTTCCTAATTATAGGAAGCCGTTAGGGCTAGTAAAACCCGTTAAGTAGGGGGTATATTAATTAAGGCAAAGGTCTTAAGGTAGTTTAGACCTTCTATTTATATAAACCCCTTAGCTATTAACCTAGCCTTATATTTTAGAGGGTTATTTTATAAATCCCTCTTAAGCTTTAAGATTAGGCGGCTCTTTAATACCTTTCTTCTTTTAATAATCTTTAAAGGGAGAAAATAGAAGGTATTAAAAAGGATAAACTATTCGAATTTATCGAATATAGCTCTTAGCCACTTATCCTTATAGGGGTCTTTTAGGACCTCTTTCTATAAAGAAGGTTCTTTCGAAAGGTCCTCTTTTGCCCTATAGTATAGGCCCCTAATTAGGTAGCCTATATCGAGATCTATTAGATCCGAATTAGGGCTCGATAGGTTACCTATTAGGTCTGGGTTAGGACTTGTTAGGCTAGGGGTCGATAGGTCTTTAGGCTCTCGAGGTCCTACTTTAGATCCTATAGTCCTTATAGGCACTATATCGGACCCTATAGGGCTCCTAGGCTCTAGAAGAGACAAATCTTCTTGCCTGTCTGTAAGTGACTTTATAAGTGACCTATCTTTCTCGTACTAACCTTTTAGGTCTTAGCCTTTTAGGTCTTTAAGACCTAGAGGATTTTCTTCCCCTTCTAAAGATAGGGGGGTTATAGAGTTACTAGGCCCTATAGGGTTTCTAGTTATAGGGTCGTCTTTTAGCCCTATAGGGGTCCGGCTTAGGCCTATAGAAATAGGGCCTACCCCTTCTATAACCTTAAGAAAGCTAGTCTTTATTACTAGCCTTTTAGAAGGCAGATATACTAAATAGGTATTTAATCCTAGAGTTACTAAGAGCCTTCCGGGCAGGGTCTTAAGCGCTAATTTAGCTGCCTTAAGCTATTGTTTAGGGGGTATTAAGACCTCGTAATAAGCCCCTATAGCCCTATAAGGTGTAAAATTAAGTCTATAGGACCTATTTTTAGGGCTTAGCTCTACTAATAGCAGTTGCTTAGGGGTTAAGTCTCTATTAGAGACCGCCGAGTAATTAATTAGGGATAAAATAGCAGGCAAAATAAAGCACTAAAGGTTATAGGGCAGGTTTAACTACTATAAGGTTGCCCTTAGCCGGTCTAATAGAACCCTAATTAACCTTTCTACTAGCCCGTTTTACTCGTAAATATAGGGGCTTAAGGTACTAAAGGAAATGCTTTTAGTAGCTAGCTACTATTTAAAGTCTTCTATAATCTTAGTGCCCCTATTAAAATGCAGCCTATTAGGATAGCGGCTATAGCTAATTTTAAGGCTCTTAAAAAAGCCCTTAATAGTTATAGCTAGGGTTTAACCTTCCTTATTAAAAAGCTTAAAAACCCACTTATACTTAGTCTTTCTATCTACTAATAGAAAGCAGACTGCCCTTCTATTATAAGAGATAGGGCTAATTTTAAAGGTATCCCCTTCTAGAACGTCTAGAGCTCTAGGGGGGTCTTCTATAAGGCTCCTATTAAGAGACCTTAGAGGGTTAGCCTATATATAGGCTAGGTATTTAAAATCTTTATCCCTTATAGGGGAAAAATCGGGTATCCCTATAGCTAGCTTAGAGGTCTTTTTTAGTAGCTTTAGGCCTAAGTGTCCTAGCCTAATATATTATAGACCTACTAACTTAAGAAGTTCTTAATAGCTAATTGCCTTTATAGGGGAAATAGGGCTATTTGTAGCCTCTATTAACTCGAGAGGAATAGGGTTAGGCTCTATAGGCTCTTCTGACCTTATAGCCTCTATAGGCTCTGTATCTTTGTCTGGGTCTATAGCCCTTATAGGGCTAGAAGACCTAGAGCTACTAAAGCTATAGGGGTTAATTTCCTCTATTTTGTTAATTTTGTCTTTCTAAGTAGGGGCCTTAGAGGGAATTTGCACCTCTATAGGATAGCTATAATTATAGCTAATATGTGTTATATTAGGCCCTATAAGCCTAGGGGTAGCGAGCCTCTTTTGCTATAGAAAGAAACCGTGCCTTTTAAAGTTTAGAAGGCTATAGTAGGCTCTATCTACTATAAATAGCAATTGCTGTATAAGGGCCCCTCTGGATGCGTAATGCCTTATACTACTAATTAGGTTAATTTCTAGTTAAGGTATATATAGGGCTTCTACTAGCTGTAGAGACCTATATTCGGGTGGATTTTGCCGAATTAAGACGGTAAATTCAGCTGTGCCTATTCCTTAGGGGTAAATAGGGCCCCTGCCGGTTAGGATAGGGCTTTGTTTCGAATTCTTCCTTATATAGGGCGTAAAAGAGGTAAATTTAGCCCTATCGTTAACTATATAAGACGTTAAGCCAATATTATATAAAAGGGCGCTTCGAGCTATAATTACATTATAGTTATATCCCTTATCTAGCCCTATAAGCAGGCTAGGCCCTTTTTTTAGCTTAATTATACTAGATCCTATAGGCCTAATAGGCTCTATAAGTAGGCTCGGAAGATCGTCGAAGTCTTTTGAATTAATAAATTCAAAAGGTTCTATAGGGCTACTAACCCCTTCTAAGAGGTTATAGGTCCCTATAAGGAAGGCAGCCTTTTTCTTAGACTGGTTTCCTTATAAAGGTGCCCTATTAGGGCTCTTTTAACCCCTTCTAGGCTTTTATGCCTTAAGGTCTTTAGGGTCTAATAGACCCGTAGCTTCCTTAGGGCTTTGAGATACCCTATCCTTAGGGCTTTACTAGGCCCTATAGGCTATAGCCTTAGCTATAGAGGAGCTTTAATCCCTTTATTTCTCTATAAGGTCGGCTATAAGGAACTATAGGTTAAGGGCTTTTAGGGGGGTGCCTAGAGCCTTATTAACCCGAATACTATAGCGCTAGCGTTCGGCCTACTATAGAAAAACCCCCTTAAGGGCTTTTAGGTATTAATTAGCCTAATCGATAGGGGCTATCTGTATATTAGCTAGGGCTAGCCTAGCTAGAAGGTTGTTAAAGTAGGCGTTAAAGGCCTAAAGAGAGCCTGTAAAGGCCCTATAGGATAGGGCGTGAAATTCTGAGTATAGGTAGCCTCGTTAAATTTCGCTATTATGCGAATATTACTTAATAAGCAGCTTATAGGCGTCTTCGGGGTTCCTTTACCAAGTAATAATAGCCTGCGGACCTTCTAAACAGCTATCTCTTAATAGTATAAGAAGGATAGCTTAGTTTAAGTCGGATAGGTCCCTAGCTATAGAGGGTTAATTAAGAAATAGTAGAATTCCTAGGGCTCTAAATTAGATCCCTAGGGCCTATTTCCACTAATCGAAATTACTAGGCCCTATAAGCCTAGAGCCTTCCGGAAAGGTATAAACCCTCTTATTTAGCTCTTTAATAACCGTATTATTAAAGGCTGCCGATAGAGGGTTAGCTTGTTAAATAAGGGCCTACGAGCTAGCCGGGTCTCGTATAGGATAATCCTATTAAATAGGATTTTGTTCGACTTTTTCGACTTTATAGGGGCTAGGCTACTAATTAGGACCTTCTTTTAGGTCTCTAATAGCTATAAATAAATCCCCTATAGTAGCTTGCGTAATGGCCTCGAAGCTCTAAAAGCTATTAATAAGCCGGTCTATAAGGTCCCTCTATAAGCGAATTTGGGCCTATAGATCGGTTAAAGGATTAGTAATCTCTTCGGGACCTTACGCAATAAAATAGCTATTTAAATCCATTTTATAAGTCTTGGGTAGGTCTTAATATCTTATATATAAAGATAAGCCTTTTTTGTATAGCTTAATGAGCTATAGGTTGATTTTACTTATTGTAAAGGCTAAAATCGGGTTCCTAAGCTAATAGCTTTAGGTTAATCGAGGCGTATTTAAGGAGGGCTCGAAGTATAGATCGTATATAGAGCTATAGCTCTATAAGGCGTAATATCGATAGTATCGATAGGCCGGTTAAGCTTAAATAAGCTTAAGTTAAATAGGCTTAATAACTTTAAGTTAAAGGTATAGGAATACTTTATTTTCTTCCTATAGGATATCGAAGGGCTAAAGGCTAGTCGTTTAATATAATATAAGACTTAGTAAGTCTTATAGTATATTAAGACTTAATTAAAGTCTTAATATATATCGGTCGTCGAGAGGGATAGTATTCTTAGGTTCGATAAGTCTTTCCGGTAAGACTTTTGCCGATAGGATAAGATAAAAGGGAAAGAGCTAATCCGGGCTTATAACCTATTTGTAATAAGGGTAGGGATAAAGGTAAGGATTAATAGAGATACTAGAGCCTTACTATAACGCCCTATCCTATATAATAGAAGTTTAGACTAAGCTGCAATCCTTAGTACTGTAGGGTTATCGTATAGCTCTAATAGAGAGCTATAAGATAGAGGGGGTAAACTAGAAGGCTTATATAATAAAATATAAGGTACTATAGGATAGTAAAGATTAAATCTAGTTAGAGAATAAAAGATAGGAAGAGAGGGAAGTCTCCCTCTATATATAGCTATTCGTAGCCCCCTTTTCTTATATTTATAATCGCTTATTAATTAAATTATAAATCTAGATTAATAATAAGATTATAAATTATTATTAATCTAAGCTTATTAATCCTTAGTAATCTTCCTTAAGGATTAATAAGTATTAGTAATTATTATTCCTATTTAAGAAAGTATATTACTAATTGTCGAAATAGGTCTTAAGAACCTTCTATAGACCCTATTTCTTAACAACTATTATAATTCTTACAATTTGCTAACTCGCGCTTATACTTTAGGTACCCCTCTTTAAGTAATATCGTCCTTAATATTAATATAAAAGTTTAGTTAGTAACCTATAAGCGCTTTATTAGGCGATAGTCCTATTATTGCGTTCTTTATATTATTATACGTAAATTATGCGATATATAGTAAGGATGCCTAATTCGTTTATTCTAAAGTAATAAAGTATCTTAAGTAATACTATACGGATTAGTTTATCCGCTCTATTTGCTTATTAGTTTGCGGGTAAAATACTATAAATAATCTATACTTTATTTACGAGATAAAATAGAGGTTAAATTAGAACTTATTAATAAATAGTAACCCTTTATTTAAGATAATGCCTTTTAGAGGACTATATATTAATTTAACTTAATAATAAAAAAGCTTTACTAACTCTAGAGTAATAATTATCTTCGAAATTAAAATAAAGAGCGCGTACTTAATATATTAGTCTACGATTATTAATATTATATTTACTAATTGCCCTTTATATTATACTTTTAGTAAATTAATAGTAAAGTCTATTAATAGTTTTTCTTATAGTTATACGGGGTATAGTAATAACTATAGGGTATTATAGGGGCAATACCTTTTAGATATAGTACCTTAATATATTAAGTATAATTAGATATATTCTTTTATATCTTTTATTATCCCTTTTTAATAAAAGTTCCTTATTAATAAATTATATATATATTAAGAGCTAAAGTATCCTATTAATAGATTGTTATAATAGAGTAATAATAGCTCTTACTATAAGGCTACCTTAAGAGGTATTATAATATAACTATTCTATAAGATTAGTCTATTTAGTCGTATTAACTAAAGACCCCCTCGTATTAAAGGGTTCTCTAATTCCTTTCGCTTAGTAATTATCGGGTTAACTACTTAAGTGCGTTTTAATAGCCCTAATAATAACTTTAGGATCTTTATAATATAGATCGCTAGGCTATAGGCCGCCTTTCTTACGGTCTTCCTTAAGAGTAGCTATTTATAATTAACTCTCTCCCTAGCCTATATAGCTAGTCGCTCGGGGACCGCTCCCAATTTATTAGTATTTCGCCCTTTAGAAGCCTATATATTTTCCCTATATAAAGGCCGCTAGTTAGGCTTAGAATAGCTTAAGGCTAGGTTATACTTAACCTATAAAGAATTCTTATTAAACTTCTATAGATCTCCTATATATATTACTTTTATTAGAGCTAACTTTACTTATAGCTCTAATAGTAGCTCTATAGATAGTAGCTTTTCGCTACTACCTATAGATATTCTTAACGGTCTATCCGCTAGATTTATCTTACTTATATAATACTTAATCGTAAAATCGAATAGTATTAAATATATATATTAATATACTTACTTCCTATTTAAAGAGGTCTATTTTATAAATATTTAAAGGTTATAATAGTCTATTAGGACTTCTATACTCTTTATAATGCCTTTAATATAATATTATTAATATTTAAATAACTTAACGATAGTAAATAATTCTTAATTAGGAGTTCTATAATTTAACTCGGCTCCCGTAAACTTCCTTAACTAAAATGCTATAGGGTAATACTACCCTTTATTATCTAGCTATAAGAGGATGCCCGCTATAGCGTATTAAGACGCATCCGTCTCGATATAGGTTAACCTTATAGGATTAAAATATCTAAAGAGTAATATACTTTAGAATATATCCTTTAGGGATTAAAACGCCTCTCTTTTAAGACCTTTTAAGTTAATATTCCTTAGTTTTCTTTTATTCTTACTTCCTTTAAGTAGGTTTAATAATAATATAATTATACTAAAATATCTATATATAAACTATCTATAATAGTTATAGAATCCTAAAAAGACCTAAATATTATAATAAGTCTTAGGCTTAGGCTAATTTATAACTATTTTTACTTAATAAGGGTCTATTAATACCCTATCGATAGATAGGATATAGTTTAGGAATTTTACTAACTATTAGTAGAACGTATATTTAGCCGGACTAATATATAGCTCGGCGGCCTATAGCCTTTCTAATACCTATTTTAAGTGCTTTATATATTCTTCTTTAGTCTTCGAGAAGATAAGGATATCGTTAAGATATATTATATAAATCGTATCGATTAGCCCCTCTAGAGCTTAATAGATATAGCTCTAAAACATAGCTAGCGCGTTAATAAGGCTAAAAGGTAAAATAAGGTATTTAAAGTAATTATAATAAGTCTAAAAAGCTATTTTCTACTTATTACCTTCCCGGATTTAGATCTAATAGTATATATTCTAGATATTAATTTTAAAAAAGTACTTAGCCCCTTAATAATAATTAATAATCTCTAAGATAAGGGGTAATAAGTAACGATTCTTAACTATAAGCCTATTAAGCTTATAGTAATCTATATATAATTATAGAGTATTATCTTTCTTTAGTATAAAGAGAATAAGTATACCTATTAGGCTTTTAGATTCTTAAATCTACTTCTTTTATATTATATCTTAAATCGATTCTCGTAATACTTCTAACTCCCTTTAAGAGAGTAAGTAAATTAGTCTAAAAGGTAGCTCCTTACTTAATATTAAGTTAATTATATAATCGGTTCCCCTTTTATATAATAATACGTCTAACTTAATAATAGAAAAGATATCTTAGAATTAATATAAAGTAGCTAGGAGGTCGCTTAAATCTATAGATATATCTTATTTACCCTCTTTATCTAAAAGGGGAATTAGTTTTAGGTTAAGTATAATTATATATACCCGCGCCTTATTCTTATAATCCTATAGAAAGCTAAGCGCCTTCTTAATAATCTTATCTCCCTTTTAAATCTTAAATTATTATTATTATTTCTAAGGTATTAAGTAAATTCGTTTATTAATTAAGAAAGTAACTAATAGTAAGATAAGTACCCGATCGTTTAGCGTTAGCTTATTAGTACTAATATAATACTAATCGACTATCTTTTCTCTACCCTTACTATCTTATATTAAAAGTAGAATAGATTAAACTCTAAACTCTCTAGCCCTATTATCGCTAAGTCTAAAGAGCTTAAGATATAATAATAGTACTTAAAGTAATCCTTACTCTTAAGTAAAGTAAATATTAATAAGGTTAACTACCCTATAGCTATCTAAATATACTAAAACTTTAATAAGGTTTTGCCTTAATAATATCGTAGTAGTTTATATTAACTTACTAATAGTTATAGACTTAACTAAAAGAGGAGTAATTATTTTATTAATTAGCCTTTTCCCCCTTTTAGTATATCGAACTATAAAGTCTTCCTAAATATATTAATTTTCTATAAGGCAGTATAGCTATTAATATAATATCCCTTCTTATTATAATAGTAATAAGTAATATTTATTATAAAGTAGGTTCCCCTTCTATAGACTTACTCTTATTTTTAGCTTCTTCTTCTTCCCTAAGTATTAAAAGAGTTTTTACCCCTTACGCTTAATCCCGCTTTATTATAGCTTTATTAGCAAAACCCTTAGGAATATCTACTAGTGCGTCTTACCCCGCGATAAGGGCTACGAGTAGCCCTATTAGTAAGTAGACTAGCGGTTATATTGCCCTTAATAGGCCGCTTTATATTTAGGAGTAATTCTTAATAGTATTATATAACTTATATTACCTCTTCCCTTAAGTAAATATAGATAGGTATTAAATAGAGGTTAAGTTAAGCCTATAGCTATAATAATAACTTCGCGAAGAAAGTAAGGGTCTAGGTCTTTTTTTCTTAATATTCAAAATACTTTTTTAAGGAATTTAAGTAGAAGTTAAATTCCTAAGGGGACTAACCCTCTTATTAATAAGCTAAATTAAGCTAGATTACTAATAGCGCCTCTTAATTAGCTATATCCTTAATAAGCTTAAGGGTCTAATCCTAGAAGTAGCCCTAATTAGTATTATATTATTCCTAATCTTTTAGGGACTAATCGTTAAGGTACTAGCGCTATCTCGCCTTATAGTCGCTATATATATAATCTATAGTATATATAATCTTTATAGTATCCTTCTTAAAATAGTAGGGTATAATCTAAAAGGTATCTTTAAGGTTATATAACTAGTTTAGGCGCTTCTTAATATTAGTTAGTTAAGAAAGTTAAGGGATATTTTTTATCTTAATCTCGCCTTTACTACCCTTTTCTAATTTAAAGGAGTAAGAGCGGCAATACTTATATAATTCTCTAGGGTTAATACCGCTACGCTTAGTTATTTTAGCCTCTAGCTATATAAGCTCGTCTTATAGGCGTTTAGCCCTCTAGAAGTATACGATACGTTACTCGACTACTTAAAGCTTTACCCGTCGAGATAGTAGTTATATACCCTCGGGTAAGGATATAGTCGTCGGGGTCTCTAGGTCTATAAGTACCTTAGATAACGCTAATTCTAAGTCCCTATAGTTAGATAGGTCCTCGGCCTTAACGGTAAGTTACTAGCCTTATTAGGTGTTCGCTATAAGGGTAATAGCTCCGCGCCTTAACCTTTAGGTAGGTATCTTTAAGTAAGTAACCGAAAAGAGAAGATTTAGAATTATAAGAGGGTAGTTATTAAATACCTTCGGTTAGGTATTAAAGATACGGGCGAGGAAGAGTTTAATATTTAGTACTATCTAACCTCTTTATATAGAGATTAAATCTTATAGGAAGAGGGTTTCCTCTTAAGCTAGGGCGAAGGGGGGCTACTTTAAGAACAAGGCGCTCCCCTACCGATTTCTTAATAAGATAGAGGCGACTTATTAGTATATAATACTTAGGACCCCTCTTATACTTATGCCCCTTTGCCTTACTCCTTATATAAGAGGCCTGCGAGGAGCTAGCGCCTAAGCGCAATTCCTTAAGTAAGTCTCTATCCCTATCTCCTTTCCTTAATAAGGTAGATAACGCTAAGCCTTTAGGCTTAGGGCTCTTATAGGCAAGGCGTAACGAATCCCTTAACCCTCTCGCGCTTATTACACTATTACTTCTTAAGTCCGCGAGGGGGACCCTAATCGATAAGGAGGTAATATTTAATAAAAATAAGATCGCCCTTAATAAGGATAAATAGATAGTTAATACTACCTTAATTAGAGGGGATACTATTAACGCTACTTTAATTAGAGAGGGCATAGTATTAATAACTCCTATACGGTACGTTACGGTTTTACGATATTTATACTTAAAGGTTAAGGCGCGCCTAATTAAGGCTATTAGCTTAATTCCTTAAGAGCTTTAATATATATATTATTTCCGCTCTACCCTTAAGGAGTATAAGGGGTTCGACCCTAAACCCGCTAAGATCTTCTTAATTAAGTATATATTCTTAAGGGTTATATTAACTTATTATAAATAGTATAATAGCTAAAATAATAATTATAAGTAGGTTTATTACTCTTAGATCTTATTATATTACTTATCGCTTATAAATTACTATATAAATAGCTCTTATTATAATTAATAACTATATTAATATAGTCGCTATACTTAAAGTTATATAAGAGATTAGCGAGCTTAAGATAGGCCCTAACCTTAATAATCCTAATAATAATAATAATAATATATTTCTCCTTAAGGAGATAAGTTATTAAGGACTTATAATTACTATTTAATACCTTATCGAAGTATTCGCTATAGCTAAATAGATATACTAAAAGGAGCTTAGTATTATTAGCACTAAGAAGGCTAATATAATAAGTACTCGCCCTTATCCCTATAGTCTTACTATACTTTTGCTAATAACTCGTTAGGATACTTAAGGCGCTTACTATATATTTTTTAATAAGTAATATAAGTAAGTAATTTAATTAAATTTAGTACTGCCCTTTAGGACTAACATTCTAGGGCGGGAGTATTACGCTTAAGAGGGGCAGTTAAAACTCTACTTAATCGCTAGTAACGAGGGGTACGCCTCTTAGCGTCTCGCCTTACTATTCGCGAAAGCGGCTATAAGTACTATAATAGCTAAGGAAGGCTTGGACTTAGAGGACTTAGCGGTTATTAGTTTCCCGGCCCTAATTAGGATAAAGGAGAGGACTTCTCGTAAGGTTCCCGCTACCCCTACGCGCGGGAGACGCTATAGTTAAGGGACTCTAAAATCCTTAAGTAAATATAGGGAGTTTAATTTCCTTTATTTTTTCTTTTATCTTTCCTTAGCTTAGATTTAAGTAATTATTTTTATTTTCTATTTTATATATCGCGCTTAATTAATTCCCCCCTAATTATCCTATATTATTATTTTATATATAGCTTAAGGTCTTCTAGCTATAATATATTAATAGGGTTTTAATAAGGAATTAATTAAGGATACCCTACTATTTACTATTAAGTATTTAGGTAGCGGGTTATTTCTATTTACTAAACTTTCTATCTTTTATAAGGTTTAGTAATGTTAAGAAATAGGGTCTATAGAAGGTTCTTAAGACCTATTTCGACAATTAGTAATATACTTTCCTAAATAGGAATAGTAATTACTAATACTTATTAATCCTTAGTAATCTTCCTTAAGGATTAATAAGCCTAGATTAGTAATGATTTATAATCCTATTATTAATCTAAATTTATAATCTAATTAATAAGCGATTATAAATACGGAAAAAGGGGGCTACGGATAGCTATATATAGAGGGAGACTTCCCTCTCTTCCTGTCTTTTATTCTCTAACTAGATTCAATCCTTACTATCCTATAGTACCTTATATCTCGTTATATAAGCCTTCTAGTTCACCCCCTTTATCCTATAGCTCTCTATTAGAGCTATACGGACCCCTCGGTACTAGGGATCGCAGCTCAGTCCAAACTTCCACTACGTAGGATAGGGCGTTATAGTAAGGCTCTAGTATCTCTACTAGTCCTTACCTTTATCCCTACCCTTATTGCAAACAGGTTATGAGCCCGGCTTAGCTCTTTCCCTTTTACCTTATCCTATCGGCAAAAGTCTTACCGGAAAGACCTATCGAACTTAGGGATACTATCCCTCTCGACGACCGATATATATTAAGACTTTAATTAAGTCTTAATATACTATAAGACTCACTAAGTCTTATATTATATCGAACGACTAGCCTTTAGCCCTTCGATATCCTATAGGAAGAAGACGAAGTATTCTTATACCTTTGACTTAAGGTTATTAAGCCTATTCGACTTAAGCTTATTTAAGCTTAACCGGCCTATCGATACTATCGATATTACGCCTTATAGAGCTATAGCTCTATATACGATCTATACCTCGAGCCCTCCTCGAATACGCCTCGATCGAATACCTAGGCTATTAGTCTAGGACCTAGAGCTATTAGCCTAGGAACCCGATTTTAGCCTCTACGATAGGCAAAATCAACCTATAGCTTATTAAGCTATACGAAAAGGCTTATCTTTATATATAAGATACTAAGACCTACCCAAGACCTATAAAATGGATTCAGATAGCCATTTTATTGCGCAGGGTCCCGAAGAGATCACTAATCCTTCAACCGATCTACAGGCCCAAATTCGCTCACAGAGGGACCTTATAGACCGGCTTATTAGTGGCTTTCAGAGCTTCGAGGCCACTACGCAAGCCACTATAGGGGATTTATCTACGGCTATTAGAGACCTAAAAGAAGGTCCTAATCGGCAGCCTAGCCCCTATAAAGTCGAAAAAGTCGAACAGAATCCTATTCAACAGGATTATCCTATACGAGACCCGGCTAGCTCGCAGGCCCCTATTCAACAAGCTAACCCTCTATCGGCAGCCTTTAATAGTACGGTTATTAAAGAGCTAAATAAGAGGGTTTACGCCTTTCCGGAAGGCTCTAGGCTTACGGGGCCTAGTAATTTCGATTAGTGGAAACAGGCCCTAGGGATCCAATTTAGAGCCCTAGGAATTCCACTATTTCTCGACCAACCCTCTATAGCTAAGGACCTATCCGACTCAGACTAGGCTATCCTTCTTATGCTATTAAGAGATAGCTGTTCAGAAGGTCCGCAGGCTGCTATAACCTGGCAAAGGAACCCCGAAGACGCCTATAAGCTACTTATCAAGCAATATTCGCATAGTAGCGAAATTCAACGAGGCTACCTATACTCGGAATTTCACGCCCTATCCTATAGGGCCTTTACAGGCTCTCTACAGGCCTTTAACGCCCACTTTAACAACCTACTAGCTAGGCTAGCCCTAGCTAACGTACAGATAGCCCCTATCGATCAGGCTAATTAGTACCTAGAAGCCCTTAAGGGGGTCTTTCCACAGTGGGCCGAACGCTAGCGCTATAGCATTCGGGTTAATAAGGCTCTAGGCGCCCCCCTAGAAGCCCTTAACCTACAGTTCCTTATGGCCGACCTTATAGAGGAACAGAGGGATAAAAGCTCCTCTGTAGCCAAGGCTACAGCCTATAGGGCCCAGCAAAGCCCTAAGGATAGGGCATCTCAGAGCCCTAAGGAAGCTACGGGTCCATTAGACCCTAAAGACCCTAAGGCACAAAAGCCTAGAAGGGGTTAGAAGAGCCCTAATAGGGCATCTTCATAGGGAAACCAGCCTAAGAAAAAGGCTGCCTTCCTTATAGGAACCTATAACCTCTCAGAAGGGGTTAATAGCCCTATAGAACCTTCTGAATTCACTAATTCAGAAGACTTCGACGATCTTCCGAGCCTACTTATAGAGCCTACTAGGCCTATAGGATCTAGCACAACTAGGCTAGAAAAAGGGCCTAGCCCGCCTATAGGGCTAGATAAGGGACATAGCTATAACGCAACTATAGCTCGAAGTGCCCTTCTATATGATACTGGCTCAACGTCTCATATAGTTAACGATAGGGCTAAATTTACCGCTTTTACGCCCTATACGAGGAAGAATTCGAAACAAAGCCCTATCCTAACCGGCGGGGGCCCTATTTACCCCCAAGGAATAGGCACAGCTGAATTTACTGTCTTAATTCGGCAAAATCCACCCGAATATAGGTCTCTACAGCTAGTAGAAGCCCTATATATACCTCAACTAGAAATCAGCCTAGTTAGTAGTATAAGGCATTACGCATCCGGAGGGGCTCTTATACGGCAACTGCTATTTATAGCAGATAGAGCCTACTGTGGCCATCTAAACTTTAAAAGGCACGGCTTCTTTTTACAGCAGAAAGGGCTCGCTACCCCTAGGCTTATAGGGCCTAATGCAGCACATATTAGCTATAATTATAGCTATCCTATAGAGGTGCAAATTCCCTCTAAGGCCCCTACCTGGAAAGACGAAATCGACGAAATCGACAAAATAGAGGAAATTAACCCCTATAGCTCTAGTAGCTCTAGGTCTTTTAGCCCTATAAGGGCTATAGACCCAGACAGAGATACAGAGCCTATAGAGGTTATAAGGTCAGAAGAGCCTATAGAGCCTGACCCTATTCCTCTCGAGCTAATAGAGGCTACGAATAGCCCTATTTCCCCTATAAAGGCAGCTAGCTATTAAGAACTTCTTGAGTTAGTAGGTCTGTGGTATATTAGGCTAGGACACCTAGGCCTTAAGCTACTAAAAAAGACCTCTAAGCTAGCTATAGGGATGCCCGATTTTTCCCTTATAAGGGATAAAGATTTTAAATGCCTAGCCTGCATACAGGCTAACCCTCTAAGGTCTCCTAGTAGGAGCCCTATAGAGGACCCCCCTAGAGCTCTAGACGTTCTAGAAGGGGATACCTTTAAAATTAGCCCTATCCCTTATAATAGAAGGGCAGTCTGCCTTCTATTAGTAGATAGAAAGACTAGGTATAGGTGGGTCTTCGAGCTTCCTAATAAGGAAGGTCAAACCCTAGCTATAGCTATTAAGGGCTTTTTTAAGAGCCTTAAGACTAGCTATAGCCGTTATCCTAGTAGGCTGTATTTTAATAGGGGCACTGAGATTACAGAAGACCTCAAACAGTGGCTAGTTACTAAAGGTATTTCCTTTAGTACCTCAAGCCCCTATATTTACGAGCAAAACGGGCTAGCAGAAAGGTCAATTAGGGTTCTATTAGACCGGCTAAGGGCAACCTTACAGTGGTCAAACCTGCCCTATAACCTTTAGTGCTTTATTTTGCCTGCTATTTTATCCCTAATTAACTGCTCGGCGGTCTCTAATAGAGACTTAACCCCTAGCAACTGCTATTAGCAGAGCTAAGCCCTAAAAATAGGTCCTATAGACCTAATTTTACACCTTATAGGGCTATAGGGGCTTATTGCGAGGTCTTAATACCCCCTGAACAGCGACCTAAGGCAGCTAAATTAGCGCCTAAGACCCTGCCCGGAAGGCTCCTAGCAACCCTAGGATTAAATACCTATTTGGTATATCTGCCTTCTAAGAGGCTAGTAACGAAGACTAGCTTCCTTAAGGTTATAGAAGGGGTAGGCCCTATCTCTACGGGCCTAAGCCGAACCCCTATAGGACCAAAAGACAACCCTATAACTAGAGACCCTACGGGGCCTAGTGACTCTATAACCCCCTATCTTTAGAAGGGAAGAAAATCCTCTAGGTCTTAAAGACCTAAAAGGTCGAGACCTAGAAGGTTAGTATAAGAAAGATAGGTCACTTATAAAGTTACCTACAGACAGGCAGGAAGATTCGTCTCTTCTAGAGCCTAGGAGCCCTATAGGGTCCGATATAGTGCCTATAAGGACTATAGGATCTGAAGTAGGACCTCGAGAGCCTAGAGACCTATCGACCCCTAGCCTAACGGGTCCTAACCCGGACCTAATAGGTGACCTATCGAGCCCTAATTCGGATCCAATGGATCTCGATATAGGCTACCTAATTAGGGGCCTATACTATAGGGCAAAAGAGGACCTTTCGAAAGAACCTTCTTCGTAGAAAGAGGTCCTAAAAGACCCCTATAAGGATAAGTGGCTAAGAGCTATATTCGATGAATTCGAACAGCTTATCCTTTCTAATACCTTCTATTTTCTCCCTTTAAAGACTATTAAAGGAAGAAAGGTATTAAAGAGCCGCTTAGTCTTAAAGCTTAAGAGGGATTTGCAAAATAACCCTCTAAAATATAAGGCTAAGTTAGTAGCTAAGGGGTTTATGTAAATAGAAGGTCTAGACTACCTCGAGACCTTTGCCTTAACTAGTATACCCCCTACTTAGCGGGTTTTACTAGCCCTAGCGGCTTCCTATAATTGGGAAGTAGAGCAGGTCGATTTTATAGGGCCTTCCTTAACGGGTCCCTAAAAGAGACTATTTACCTAGCTATTCCAGAAGGCTTTACTAGCTATATCGAAGCTAGACCTTCTATTAGGGCTAAGTTAGTCGAATTAGGCTATAGCCCCTCGACCCAGTAGGTAATTCAGCTTAAAAAGGCGCTATACGGCCTTAAGCAAGGCCCTAGAGAATAGCAAGAGGCCCTTAGGGGCCTACTTAGCTCTCTAGGCTTCGAACCTCTAATCTCCGACCCGGCGATCTACTATAGCCCTATAAAGAAGACCTTTATAGTAACTTACGTCGACGATTGCCTACTTATAGGCCCTAACCTTAGCTATATCAATAAGCTAAAGAAGGACCTAAATAAGGGGTTCGCGCTAGAAGATAGGGGCCCTGCCTCATTCTTCTTAGGGGTTTAAATTAGTAGGGATAGGCCTAATAGGCCCTATTCCTACATCAGTCTCAGTATATTGAAAAGGCCCTACAGGCCTTCGACCTCCTCGACGCAAGGCTACTTTTAGTACTTATTTAGCCTAGCCTTATTCGGCAAGCAGCTAAGGGCCTAGAAAAGGAAGACCTGTTTGCAATAAGGGTAGGGATAAAGGTAAGGACTAGTAGAGATACTAGAGCCTTACTATAACGCCCTATCCTACGCAGTGGAAGTTTTGACTGAGCTGCGATCCCTAGTACCGAGGAGTCCGTATAGCTCTAATAGAGAGCTATAGGATAGAGGGGGTGAACTAGAAGGCTTATATAATAAAATATAAGTACTAAAGGATAGTAAAGATTGAATCTAGTTAGAGAATAAAAGATAGGAAGAGAGGGAAGTCTCCCTCTATATATAGCTATCCGTAGCCCCCTTTTTCTGTATTTATAATCGCTTATTAATTAGATTATAAATCTAGATTAATAATAGGATTATAAATCATTACTAATCCAAGCTTATTAATCCTTAAGGAAGATTACTAAGGATTAATAAGCATTAGTAATCACTATTCCTATTTAGGAAAGTATATTACTAATTGTCGAAATAGGTCTTGAGAACTTTCTATAGACCCTATTTCTTAACACCCCTTCTCAAGTTAGTAATATAGCTATAAAGAGGAATAAGGAGCGTATAGGCGAGGGAAAAACCTTATAGTTCTAATAGACCCTATAAGTAAAACCTCTATAGGGAATTTATAGAGGGCTAGGCCTCTATAAGCCCTATAAGCTCTAGGAACCTTTGAAAAAGGATTCCTATAAGGGGCTTAGTAAGCCCGTCGGCAAGTATAGCCTTAGTATCTAAATAGGATACTTTAACTAACCCGTTTAGGACCTTTTCCCTATTATAGTGAAATTTTAATAGGGTGTGCTTAGTCCTAGAATGTAGGGTCGGGTTATAGGCGTTTGCAATAGTGCCTTGGTTGTCGCAATAGACTATTATAGGGAGCTCTAGAGGCTGCTGTAGCTCTCTATAGAGGCCCTAAATCCACTGGACTTCTCGGATAGCCTCTGTAAGGCTATCGGATTCAGCCTCTAGGGTCGATAGGCTATAGTAGAAGCCTTTTTCGCTTTCCAACTAATAGGCCCCTTTCCTAGGGTAAAGAGATAGCCGAAGGTCGATCTAGAGGAATTTTTATCCCCTGCAAAATCGCTATCGCAGTACCCGATAGGCTGAATTGAGGTTTGACCCTTATAGGCTATAGTAAGCCTAAGGTTCCTTTTAGATACCTAAATAGCCCTTTAGCCGCTATAAGGTGTATCTTATAGGCTTTTGCATATATTGTGAAAGCCACTGTATTGCAAAGGCTATATCAGGCCTAGTAAGTAGCATAAGGTACATTATAGTACCTATAAGGCGTTGAAATAGCTGCCTGTAATAAGGGTCTAAAAGGTCTTCCTTTTCTAGGCCCTTAGCTGCTTGCCGAATAAGGCTAGGCTGAATAGGCACTAAAAGTGGCCTAGCGTTGAGGAGGTCGAAGGCTTGTAGGGCCTTTTCAATATACTGAGACTAATATAGAATAGAGCCCTATTAGGCCTATCCCTACTAATTTGAACCCCTAAGAAGAATGAAGCAGGGCCTCTATCTTCTAGCGCGAACCCCTTATTTAGGTCCTTCTTTAGCTTATTGATATAGCTAAGGTTAGGGCCTATAAGTAGGCAATCGTTGACGTAAGTTACTATAAAGGTCTTCTTTATAGGGCTATAGTAGATCGCTGGGTCGGAGATTAGAGGTTCGAAGCCTAGAGAGCTAAGTAGGCCCCTAAGGGCCTCTTGCCATTCTCTAGGCCTTGTTTAAGGCCGTATAGCGCCTTTTTAAGCTGAATTACCTGCTGGGTCGAGGGGCTATAGCCTAATTCGGCTAACTTAGCCCTAATAGAAGGTCTAGCTTCGATGTAGCTAGTAAAGCCTTCTGGAATAGCTAGGTAAATAGTCTCTTTTAGGGACCCGTTAAGGAAGGCCCCTATAAAATCGACCTGCTCTACTTCCCAATTATAGGAAGCCGCTAGGGCTAGTAAAACCCGCCAAGTAGGGGGTATACTAGTTGAGGCAAAGGTCTCGAGGTAGTCTAGACCTTCTATTTGCATAAACCCCTTAGCTACTAACCTAGCCTTATATTTTAGAGGGTTATTTTGCGAATCCCTCTTAAGCTTTAAGACTAGGCGGCT
Organism: Tolypocladium guangdongense; assembly: GCA_022114105.1. Lineage (NCBI taxonomy): Eukaryota > Fungi > Ascomycota > Sordariomycetes > Hypocreales > Ophiocordycipitaceae > Tolypocladium > Tolypocladium guangdongense. Next base: position 843,257 of record NRQP01000001.1, on the reverse strand, counting down.
CTTTAATACCTTTCTTCCTTTAATAGTCTTTAAAGGGAGAAAATAGAAGGTATTAGAAAGGATAAGCTGTTCGAATTCATCGAATATAGCTCTTAGCCACTTATCCTTATAGGGGTCTTTTAGGACCTCTTTCCACGAAGAAGGTTCTTTCGAAAGGTCCTCCTTTGCCCTATAGCATAGGCCCCTAATTAGGTAGCCTATATCGAGATCCATTGGATCCGAATTAGGGCTCGATAGGTCACCTATTAGGTCCGGGTTAGGACCCGTTAGGCTAGGGATTAATAGGTCTCTAGGCTCTCGAGGTCCTACTTCAGATCCTATAGTCCTTATAGGCACTATATCGGACCCTATAGGGCTCCTAGGCTCTAGAAGAGACGAATCTTCCTGCCTGTCTGTAGGTGACTTTATAAGTGACCTATCTTTCTCGTACTGACCTTCTAGGTCTCGACCTTTTAGGTCTTTAAGACCTAGAGGATTTTCTTCCCCTTCTAAAGATAGGGGGTTATAGAGTCACTAGGCCCCATAGGGTCTCTAGTTATAGGGTTGTCTTTTGGCCCTATAGGGGTTCGGCTTAGGCCCGTAGAGATAGGGCCTACCCCTTCTATAACCTTAAGGAAGCTAGTCTTAGTTACTAGCCTCTTAGAAGGCAGATATACCAAATAGGTATTTGATCCTAGGGTTGCTAGGAGCCTTCCGGCAGGGTCTTAGGTGCTAATTTAGCTGCCTTAGGCCGCTGTTCAGGGGTATTAAGACCTCGCAATAAGCCCCTATAGCCCTATAAGGTGTAAAATTAGGTCTATAGGACCTATTTTTAGGGCTTAGCTCTGCTAATAGCAGTTGCTTAGGGTTAGGTCTCTATTAGAGACTGCCGAGCAGTTAATTAGGGATAAAATAGCAGGCAAAATAAAGCACTAAAGGTTATAGGGCAGGTTTGACCACTGTAAGGTTGCCCTTAGCCGGTCTAATAGAACCCTAATTGACCTTTCTGCTAGCCCGTTTTGCTCGTGAATATAGGGCTTGAGGTACTAAAGGAAATGCCTTTAGTAGCTAGCCACTGTTTGAGGTCTTCTGTAATCTCAGTGCCCCCATCAAAATGCAGCCTGCTAGGATAACGGCTATAGCTAGTCTTAAGGCTCTTAAAAAAGCCCTTAATAGCTATAGCTAGGGTTTGACCTTCCTTATTAGGAAGCTCAAAGACCCACCTATACCTAGTCTTTCTATCTACTAATAGAAGGCAGACTGCCCTTCTATTATAAGGGATAGGGCTAATTTTAAAGGTATCCCCTTCTAGAACGTCTAGAGCTCTAGGGGGTCCTCTATAGGGCTCCTACTAGGAGACCTTAGAGGGTTAGCCTGTATGCAGGCTAGGCATTTAAAATCTTTATCCCTTATAGGGGAAAAATCGGGCATCCCTATAGCTAGCTTAGAGGTCTTTTTTAGTAGCTTAAGGCCTAGGTGTCCTAGCCTAATATGCCACAGACCTGCTAACTCAAGAAGTTCTTGATAGCTAGCTGCCTTTATAGGGGAAATAGGGCTATTCGTAGCCTCTATTGGCTCGAGAGGAATAGGGTCAGGCTCTATAGGCTCTTCTGACCTTATAGCCTCTATAGGCTCTGTATCTCTGTCTGGGTCTATAGCCCTTATAGGGCTAGAAGACCTAGAGCTACTAGAGCTATAGGGGTTAATTTCCTCTATTTTGTCGATTTCGTCGATTTCGTCGATTTCGTCTTTCCAGGTAGGGGCCTTAGAGGGAATTTGCACCTCTATAGGATAGCTATAATTATAGCTAATATGTGTTGCATTAGGCCCTATAAGCCTAGGGTAGCGAGCCCTTTCTGCTGTAGAAAGAAGCCGTGCCTTTTAAAGTTTAGAAGGCCACAGCAGGCTCTATCTGCTGTAAATAGCAGTTGCCGTATAAGAGCCCCTCCGGATGCGTAATGCCTTATACCACTAACTAGGCTGATTTCTAGTTGAGGTATATATAGGGCTTCTACTAGCTGTAGAGACCTATATTCGGGTGGATTTTGCCGAATTAAGACAGTAAATTCAGCTGTGCCTATTCCTTGGGGGTAAATAGGGCCCCCGCCGTTAGGATAGGACTTTGTTTCGAATTCTTCCTCGTATAGGGCGTAAAAGAGGTAAATTTAGCCCTATCGTTAACTATATGAGACGTTGAGCCAGTATCATATAGAAGGGCACTTCGAGCTATAGTTGCGTTATAGCTATGTCCCTTATCTAGCCCTATAGGCGGGCTAGGCCCTTTTTCTAGCCTAATTGTGCTAGATCCTATAGGCCTAGTAGGCTCTATAGGTAGGCTCGGAAGATCGTCGAAGTCTTCTGAATTAGTGAATTCAGAAGGTTCTATAGGGCTATTAACCCCTTCTGAGAGGTTATAGGTCCCTATAAGGAAGGCAGCCTTTTTCTTAGGCTGGTGGTCTCCCTGTGAAGATGCCCTAATGGGGCTCTTCTGACCCCTTTTAGGCTTCTGTGCCTTAGGGTCTTTAGGGTCTAATAGACCCGTAGCTTCCTTAGGGCTTTGAGATGCCCTATCCTTAGGGCTTTGCTGGGCCCTATAGGCTGTAGCCTTGGCTACAGAGGAGCTTTTATCCCTCTGTTCCTCTATAAGGTCGGCCATAAGGAACTGTAGGTTAAGGGCTTCTAGGGGGCGCCTAGAGCCTTATTAACCCGAATGCTATAGCGCTGGCGTTCGGCCCACTGTGGAAAGACCCCCTTAAGGGCTTCCAGGTACTGATTAGCCTGATCGATAGGGGCTATCTGTATATTAGCTAGGGCTAGCCTAGCTAGAAGGTTATTAAAGTGGGCGTTAAAGGCCTGTAGAGAGCCTGTAAAGGCCCTATAGGATAGGGCGTGAAATTCCGAGTATAGGTAGCCTCGTTGAATTTCGCTGCTATGCGAATATTGCTTGATAAGCAGCTTATAGGCGTCTTTGGGGTTCCTTTGCCAGGTTATAGCAGCCTGCGGACCTTCTAAACAGCTATCTCTTAGTAGCATAAGAAGGATAGCCTGGTCTGAGTCGGATAGGTCCCTAGCTATAGAGGGTTGGTCGAGAAATAGTGGAATTCTTAGGGCTCTAAATTGGATCCCTAGGGCCTGTTTCCACTAATCGAAATTGCTAGGCCCCGTAAGCCTAGAGCCTTCCGGAAAGGCATAAACCCTCTTATTTAGCTCTTTAATAACCGTACTATTAAAGGCTGCCGATAGAGGGTTAGCTTGTTGAATAGGGGCCTGCGAGCTAGCCGGGTCTCGTATAGGATAATCCTGTTGAATAGGATTCTGTTCGACTTTTTCGACTTTATAGGGCTAGGCTGCCGATTAGGACCTTCTTTTAGGTCTCTAATAGCCATAGATAAATCCCCTATAGTGGCTTGCGTAGTGGCCTCGAAGCTCTGAAAGCCACTAATAAGCCGGTCTATAAGGTCCCTCTGTGAGCGAATTTGGGCCTGTAGATCGGTTGAAGGATCAGTGATCTCTTCGGAACCCTGCAATACAAAACGGCTATCTGGATCCATTTTGCAAGTCTTGGGTAGGTCTTATTATCTTATATAGTAAGATAAGCCTTTTCGTATAGCTTAATAAGCTATAAGTTGATTTTGCCTATCGTAAAGGCTAAAATCGGGTTCCTAGGCTAATAGCTTTAGGTCCTAGACTAATAGCCTAGGTATTCGATCGAGGCGTATTCGAGGAGGGCTCGAGGTATAGATCGTATACAGAGCTATAGCTCTATAAGGCGTAATATCGATAGTATCGATAGGCCGGTTAAGCTTAAATAAGCTTAAGTCGAATAGGCTTAATAACCTTAAGTCGAAGGTATAGGAATACTTCGTCTTCTTCTTATAGGATATCGAAGGGCTAAAGGCTAGTTGTTCGATATAATATAAGACTTAGTAAGTCTTATAGTATATTAAGACTTAATCGAAGTCTTAATATATATCGGTTATCGAGAGGGATAGTATCCCTAGGTTCGATAAGTCTTTCCGGTAAGACTTTTGCCGATAGGATAAGGTAAAAGGGAAAGAGCTAAGCCGGGCTCATAACCTGTTTGCAATAAGGGTAGGGATAAAGGTAAGGACTAGTAGAGATATTAGAGCCTTATTATAACGCCCTATCCTACGTAGTGGAAGTTTTGACTGAGTTGCGATCCCTAGTACCGAGGAGTCCGTATAGCTCTAATAGAGAGCTATAGGATAGAGGGGGTGAACTAGAAGGCTTATATAATAAAATATAAGGTACTAAAGGATAGTAAAGATTGAATCTAGTTAGAGAATAAAAGATAGGAAGAGAGGAAGTCTCCCTCTATATATAGCTATCCGTAGCCCCCTTTTTCTGTATTTATAATCGCTTATTAATTAGATTATAAATCTAGATTAATAATAGGATTATAAATCATTACTAATCCAAGCTTATTAATCCTTAAGGAAGATTACTAAGGATTAATAAGCATTAGTAATCACTATTCCTATTTAGGAAAGTATATTACTAATTGTCGAAATAGGTCTTGAGAACTTTCTATAGACCCTATTTCTTAACAAGACCTTTTAGACCCTTATTACAGGCAGCTATTTCAACGCCTTATAGGTACTATAATGTACCTTATGCTGCTTACTAGCCTAATATAGCCTTTGCAATACAGTGGCTTTTACAGTATATGCAAAAGCCCTATAAGATACACCTTATAGCGGCTAAAGGGCTATTTAGGTATCTAAAAGGAACCCTTAGGCTTACGATAGCCTATAAGGGTCAAACCTCGATTCAGCCTATCGGGTATTGCGATAGCGATTTTGCAGGGGATAAAAATTCCTCTAGATCGACCTTCGGCTATCTCTTTACCCTAGGAAAGGGGCCTATTAGTTGGAAAGCGAAAAAGGCTTCTACTATAGCCCTATCGACCCTAGAGGCTGAATCCGATAGCCTTACAGAGGCTATCCGAGAAGTCCAGTGGATTCAGGGCCTCTATAGAGAGCTACAGTAGCCTCTAGAGCTCCCTATAACAGTCTATTGCGACAACTAAGGCACTATCGCAAACGCCTATAACCCGACTCTATATTCTAGACTAAGCATACCCTATTAAAATTTCACTATAATAGGGAAAAGGTCCTAAACGGGTTAGTTAAAGTATCTTATTTAGATACTAAGGCTATACTTGCCGACGGGCTTACTAAGCCCCTTATAGGAATCCTTTTTCAAAGGTTCCTAGAGCTTATAGGACTTATAGAGGCCTAGTCCTCTATAAATTCTCTATAGAGGTTTTACTTATAGGGTCTATTAGAGCCTATAAGGTTTTTCCCTCGCCTATACGCTCTTTATTCCTCTTTATAGCTATATTACTAGCTTGAGAAGGGGTGTTAAGAAATAGGGTCTATAGAAGGTTCTTAAGACCTATTTCGACAATTAGTAATATACTTTCCTAAATAGGAATAGTGATTACTAATACTTATTAATCCTTAGTAATCTTCCTTAAGGATTAATAAGCCTAGATTAGTAATGATTTATAATCCTATTATTAATCTAAATTTATAATCTAATTAATAAGCGATTATAAATACGGAAAAAGGGGGCTACGGATAGCTATATATAGAGGGAGACTTCCCTCTCTTCCTGTCTTTTATTCTCTAATTAGATTTAATCCTTACTATCCTATAGTACCTTATATCTCGTTATATAAGCCTTCTAGTTCACCCCCTTTATCCTATAGCTCTCTATTAGAGCTATACGGACCCCTCGGTACTAGGGATCGCAGCTCAGTCCAAACTTCCACTGCGTAGGATAGGGCGTTATAGTAAGGCTCTAGTATCTCTACTAGTCCTTACCTTTATCCCTACCCTTATTGCAAACAAGTAATACGTATAATAATAAATTCGCGGATAAGATCTTAGTTATTTATTATATTATTAATATTAACTTATTAATTATACTTAATTAATTAGCCCTTTTATTTAATTAAGAAAAGAGTATTACCCTTATAGTACTTTTAATCCTTAATCTCTTAGACCTTTTATTCTCCTTTATCTTCTTTAAAGTTAGGTATTAATATTATATTACTACTCTCTTATCTACTCTAATATATCTTTTAGGGTTTTAATAGGCTAATATAAAATATATTATATATATATAAGTACTTCTCGGGGAGAATAAGGTAGTATACTTATTTCTTAATAGTTTAAAGTATTCGAAATAGCTTAATATACTTAAGCGAGAGCTTTTTTTTTTCTTCCTTAAAGCGTAAATTCTTTATTAAAAGTACTATAAAATCTCTTACCTTTAGGATAAGTAATTAGTACTTCGAGTTATAATATTTCGCTTATAATTTAATAGCTTTTACTTAATATTCCTTAAGTTATTATTATAATTCTTATAATTTACTAACTTATACTTATACTTTAAGTACCCCCCTTTAAGTAATATTATTCTTAATATTAATATAAAAGTTTAGTTAGTAACCTATAAGCGCTTTATTAAGTAATAGCCTTATTATTATATTCTTTACGTTATTATATATAAATTATATAATATATAATAAGGATACTTAATTTATTTATTCTAAAGTAATAAAGTATCTTAAGTAATATTATATAAATTAATTTATTTACTCTATTTACCTATCGGTTTATAAGTAAAACGCTATAAATAATTTACACTTTATTTATAAAATAAAATAGAAGTTAGACTAAAACTTATTAATAAATAGTAACCCTTTATTTAAGATAATGCCTTTTAAAGGACTATATATTAATTTAACTTAATAATAAAAAAGCTTTATTAGCTTTAGAGTAATAATTATCTTTAAAACTAAAATAAAGAGCGTATACTTAATATATTAGTCTATAATTATTAATATTATATTTATTAATTGCCCTTTATATTATACTTTTAGTAAGTTAATAGTAAAGTTTATTAATAGTTCTTTTTATAATCGTATAGGGTATAATAATAACTATAGGGTACTATAAGGGTAATACCTCTTAAATATAATACCTTAATATATTAAGTATAATTAAATATATTCTTTTATATCTTTTATTATCCCTTTTTAATAAAAGTTCCTTATTAATAGATTATATATATATTAAGAGCTAAAGTATCCCGCTAATAGATTATTATAATAAAATAATAATAACTCTTACTATAAGGCTACCTTAAGAAGTACTATAATATAATTATTCTATAAGACTAATCTATTTAATTATATTAATTAGGGACCCCTTTATATTAAAGGGTTCTCTAACTCCTTTTACTTAATAATTATCGGGTTAATTACTTAAGTGCGTTTTAATAGCCTTAATAATAACTTTAGGATCTCTATAGTATAAATCGTTAGGCTATAAGCCGCCTCTCTTATAGTTTTCCTTAAGAATAGCTATTTATAATTAGCTCTCTCCTTAGCCTATATAGCTAGTTATTTAAGGACTATTCTTAATTTATTAATATTTTGCCTTCTAGAAGCTTATATATTTTTCTTATATAAAGGCTATTAGCTAAGCTTAGAGTAGCTTAAGGTTAGGTTATACTTAACTTATAAAGAACTCTTATTAAACTTCTATAGATCTCTTATATATATTACTTTTATTAAAGCTAACTTTACTTATAGCTTTAATAATAACTCTATAGATAGTAGCTTTTTACTATTACCTATAGATATTCTTAATAATTTATTTACTAAATTCGTCTTACTTATATAATACTTAATTATAAAATTAAACGGTATTAAATATATATATTAATATACTTACTTTTTATTTAAGGAGGTCTACTTTATAAATATTTAAAGGTTATAATAGTCTATTAAAACTTCTATATTCTTTATAGTACCTTTAATATAATACTATTAATATTTAAACGACTTAATAATAATAAATAGTTTTTAATTAAGAGTTTTATAGTTTAACTTAGCTCTTATAAACTTCCTTAATTAAAATACTATAAGGTAGTACTACCCTTTATTATCTAGCTATAAGAGGATACTTACTATAATATATTAAGATATATCTATCTTAATATAAGTTAACCTTATAGGATTAAAATATTTAAGGAATAGTATACTTTAGAATATATCCTTTAGGAATTAAAATACCTCTCTTTTAGGACCTTTTAGGTTAATATTCCTTAATTTTCTTTTATTTTTACTTCCTTTAAGTAGGTTTAATAATAGTATAATTATATTAAAATATCTATATATAAACTATCTATAATAATTATAGAATCTTAAAAAGACCTAAATATTATAATAAGTCTTAGGCTTAAGCTAGTTTGCGACTATCTTTACTTAATAAGGGTCTATTAATACCCTATCGATAGATAAGATATAGCCTAAGAATTTTATTAATTACTAATAGAATATATATTTAGCTAGGCTAATATATAGCTTAATAGCCCATAGCCTTTTTAATACTTATTTTAAGTACTCTATATATTCTTCTTTAATCTTTAAGAAAATAAGGATATTATTAAGATATATTACGTAAATTATATTAACTAGCCCTTTTAAAGCTTAATAAATATAGCTTTAAAACATAATTAGTATATTAATAAGGCTAAAAGGTAAGATAAGGTATTCGAAATAATTATAATAAGTCTAGAAAGTTATTTTTTACTTATTACCTTTTTAAATTTAGATCTAATAGTATATATTCTAGATATTAATTTTAAAAAAGTACTTAACCCTTTAATAATAGTTAATAATCTTTAAAATAAGGGGTAATAAGTAACGATTCTTAACTATAAGCCTATTAAGCTTATAGTAGTCTATATATAATCGTAAAGTACTATCCTTCTTTAATATAAAGAGAATAAGTATACTTATTAAGCTCTTAGATTCTTAAATCTACTTTTTCTATATTATATTTTAAATTAATTCTTATAATACCTTTAACTCCCTTTAAGAGAGTAAGTAGATTAGTCTAAAAGGTAGCTCTTTATTTAATATTAAGTTAATTATATAATTAGTTCCCCTTTTATATAATAATACGTCTAACTTAATAGTAAAAAAGATATCTTAAAATTAATATAGGGTAGTTAAGAGGTTGCTTAAATCTCTAGATATATCTTATTTACCCTTTTTATTTAAGAGGGGGATTAATTTTAAATTAAATATAATTATATATACTTACGCTTTATTTTTATAATCTTATAGAAAGTTAGGCGCCTTCTTAATAATCCTATTTCCCTTTTAGATCTTGAATTATTATTATTACTTTTAAGGTATTAAGTAAATTCGTTCGTTAATTAAGAAAGTAACTAATAATAAGATAGGCACCTAATCGTTTAGCGTTAGCTTATTAATATTAATATAATACTAATTAACTATCTTTTCTCTACCCTTATTATTTTATATTAAGAGTAAAATAGACTAAACTCTAAACTCTTTAGCCTTATTATTACTAAGTCTAAGGAGCTTAAGATATAATAATAATACTTAAAGTAATCCTTACTCTTAAGTAAAGTAAATATTAATAAAGTTAACTACCCTATAGCTATCTAAATATATTAAAACCTTAATAGGGTTTTGCTTTAATAATATTATAGTAATTTATATTAACTTATTAATAGTTATAGACTTAATTAAAGGAAGAGCGATTATTCTATTAATTAGCCTTTTCCCCCTTTTAATATATTAAACTATAAAGTCTTCTTAAGTATATCGATTTTCTATAAGGTAATATAGTTATTAATATAATATCCCTTCTTATTATAGTAGTAATAAGTAATATCTATTATAAAGTAAGTTCCCTTACTATAGACTTACCCTTATCCTTAGCTTCTTCTTCTTCTTTAGGTATTAAAAGAATTTCCGCCCCTTATACTTAATCCCGCTTTATTATAGCTTTATTAATAAAACCCTTAGGAATATCTATTAATATATCTTACCCTATAATAAGGGCTATAAGTAGCCCTATTAATAAGTAAACTAATAGTTATATTACCCTTAATAGGCCGCTTTATATTTAGGAGTAATTCTTAATAGCGTTATATAACTTATATTATTTCTTCCCTTAAGTAGGTATAAATAGGTATTAAGTAAAGGTTAAGTTAAGCCTATAACTATAATAATAACTTTATAAAGAAGGTAAGGGTTTAAGTCTTTTCTTCTTAATATTCGAAATACTTTTTTAAAGAATTTAAGTAAAAGTTAAATTCTTAAGGGGACTAGCCCTCTTATTAATAAGCTAAATTAAGCTAAATTATTAATAGCGCCTTTCGATTAGCTATATCTTTAATAAGCTCGAGGGTCTAATCCTAAAAGTAGCCCTAATCGGTATTATATTATTCCTAATCTTCTAGGGACTAATCGTTAAGGTATTAGTACTATCTCGCCTTATAGTTACTATATATATAATTTATAGTATATATAATCTTTATAGCGTCCTTCTTAAAATAGTAAGGTATAATCTAAAAGGCATCTTTAAGGTTATATAATTAATTTAGGTACTTCTTAATATTAATTAATTAGGAAAGTTAAGGGATATTTTTTATCTTAATCTTACCTCTATTACCCTTTTCCGATTTAGAGGAGTAAGAGTAGCGACGCTTATATAATTCTTTAAGGTTAATACCGCTACGCTTAGTTATTTCGGCTTCTAGCTATACGAGCTCGTCTTATAGGCGTTTAGCCCTCTAAAGGTACGCAATATATTACTCGATTACTTAAAGCTTTACCCGTTAAGATAGTAGTTATATGCCCTTAGGTAAGGATATAGTCATTAGGGTCTTTAGGTCTATAAGTACCTTAAATAACGCCGATTTTAGGTCCCTATAGTCAGATAGGTCCTCGGCCTTAACGGTAGGTTACTAGCCTTATTAAGTATTCGCTATAGGGGCGGTAGCTCTACGCCTTAACCTTTAGGTAGGTATCTTTAAGTAGGTAACTAAAAAGAGAAGATTTAGAATTATAAAAGGGTAGTTATTAAATACCTTCGGTTAGGTATTAAAGATATAAGTAAGGAAGGACTTAGTATTTAGTACTATCTAACCTTTTTATATAGAGATTAAATCTTATAAGAGGAGGGTTTCCTTTTAAGTTAGGGCAAAGGGGGGCTACCTTAAGAACGAGGCGCTCCCTAACCGATTTTTTAGTAAGATAGAGGCGACCTATTAGTATATAGTACTTAGGACCCCTCTTATACTTATACCCCTTCGCCTTACTCTTTATAGAAGTTTGGATTAAGTTGCGATCCTTAATATTAAAGGGGGTAAACTAAAAGGCTTATATAATAAGATATAAGATATTATAAGATAGTAAGGATTAAATTTAGTTAAAGAATAAAAGATAGGAAGAAAGGGAAGTCTCCCTTTATATATAGTTATTTATAGCCCCCTTTTTCTATATTTATAATTACTTATTAATTAAATTATAAATTTAAATTAATAATAGGATTATAAATTATTATTAATCTAAGCTTATTAATCCTTAAGGAAAATTATTAAGGATTAATAAGTATTAGTAATTACTATTCTTATTTAAAAAAGTATATTATTAAGAGGTTTAAGGTTATTAATAATATATCCTTTACTAATAATTTAATCGATCGAAAAAGCTTTTAAATATTTATAATAAAGCTATTTAGAGGTCTTATTAGTTAATAAGCTAATAAATAAGCTATTATTACTACCTTAATAATTAAGGTAGAGCTATTAGCCCTCTTATAGGTATTAAAAGAAGTTATCTTTATCGCCTAATTACTTACCGATCTAAAGATAACCCTTAATAACTCTACGATTATAATATAATACGATAATTAATAAACGATCTACCTTATTACCGATAAAATAGCCTCTCTTAAGATATAACTTCGCTATATTAATATTTATAACTACTAATTATAGTAAGAGGTCCAATAAGGAACGATTAAAGTTATATATATACCGAGTGCAGAGATAATAGCTAATAGTCTTATAAAGGCGCTTTAGGGAGACTGCTTTAATGCCTTTATCGAGTAGCTAGGCCTTAAGGATATTGCGGACCGCCTTATATAATAGCCTATAATCGAGATTACTAAGGTATAGCTAGATAACTTTATTTAAGACGAGGTTAATAGCGCTTATATAGCTGCCTAACGACTATATAGCTATAAGAATAGCCGGCCCGAGCGGAATAACTATTATTCCGCCCCGATTATATATATATCGAGCCGATACGAATTTTATTGCGTTTTTAAGCGAATTAGAGAGGGTTGCCTCGTTTTGACGAGAGCCTACCCTATAGGGGCCATAAGGGTATAGGTAGCAGCCACTCTTTTCCCTAAATAGGCAGGGTTTTTAATAAGGGTTATAGGATGAAGGAAGAAACGCCTTATAGCTAAATTTAGCGTAAGAAGGTTCGTCTGACGATCTTTAAGCCCTTAACGAATAAGGCACCCTCTGAAAAGAAGGCGCCTTAGGGGGTGTGTTAGATTGAGGGCTCTACATAAAGTAGCTAGCACGTGACCCACGATGCAGAATTTTCACCTGCACAGCTGCAATAGCTATAGAGGCGGTCAACGCAGGCACAAGGAATCAACACCACGATCATCAATTCAATCATGCATTTTGCCCTTGCTAGGAGCCCAACCAGAGCCTCATTTCGTGACCATTCGACAGCACAGAAGGGTCGCACCTTCTGACACATATGTACGTCTCCCGACCGAGATCAATTCGGGCGCAGGACAACTGGGCCGTAATGCAGTGTCCATCGCTACGTTACATTTACATGGCTTACACGAGCGGTTGCCAAGGATTACACTACGGCAGTCTCGGGATGCGCTTTTGTGAATTAAGAAGGTGACGTGGATGCCAGCACCGAGGTATGCACCTACAGTAGGGCCAACCTATACAGCACAACCTTTGCCTATATCGTCCTCGCCAGCAACGTTCTGGGCATCGGAGCATGGGGATATTTAGTCTGCCGCTCAAGTTACGAGAGGCGTAAGTCACTACCTCGCCTTGACGCAACATTCTATCGCTGTGGTCGCTGGTGGAGCGGGATGCACTGGCATCCACACTTGCGTTGTATGGGTCGCCAGTGCAGTCAACAGAAGTGGAAATGTTCCCGAACACAGTAGCCCCACAGAACACACGATCCTCTGTCGCATAGACTTCCGGTTTAGATCAATCATACACGAATATTCTCTACATTCCTTCCCAGGATCGATCCTCCGGCCATTATATCACGTGCACTTTTGTCGGATCAGTAATTCGGAGTTTTCAATTCAGTCATTTTCAGTCGTATATATATCCGGCTGGTTCTTTAACTATTCGCCTAAACTTTTAACTTGTGATTAAAGCAATCAATATTTTACGTGGGCATCCATCGTTACGCGGAATTCTACTCTATTGTTCCTCACTCTGCCTCACCATGCCACACGACACCGATGTTCTCATCATTGGAGCTGGCATGTCCGGCCTCGGCCTTGCCGTGCAACTAGTTCGCAAATACAAGACTGGCAACTTCGAGCTCATCGAAAAGTCAGGCCAGATCGGAGGAACCTGGTGGCTAAACTCTTATCCGGGGTGCGGATGCGATGCAAGTCCAAAGAATCTCCCTGCCTGGTCCAAGGCGGCTTGTTTACTAACGCTTCTACCGGTTAGGTGCCATCTCATTTCTTCTCGTACTCGTTTGCCCTGAATCCAAACTGGTCACATAAGTTCGCCCTGCAGCCGGAAATACATGCCTACTTCAAGAACGTGGCAACCCAATACGACATAGAGAAGCACGTCAGATTCGGTTCCGTCGTGGAATCAGCGGAATGGGACGAGGCATCAGGGACATGGCTGGTGACGCTTCGGGACCTAGCTAGCTCCCAGCTTGGCAAAAGAAGGTGCAAAGTTCTGATTTCCGCGGTGGGCGCATTGTCGATACCCAAAAAATGCGAAATACCGGGCGCATCAAGCTTCCGAGGACCAATGTTCCACACTGCCGAGTGGGATCACTCATTTAACTGGAAAGACAAGGAAATTGTTATCATCGGTACGTGTCCTTATTGCCTCTGAATTCTCGAGCCAATGAGCTTATTATTAATGCTGTCAGGAAACGGCTGCAGCGCCACCCAAATCGTCCCGGTCATCAGTGGCGGCGACGGCGCTGTTAAAAAGGTCACTCAGTTCAGCAGACAGGCCCATTGGCTTGCGGAGCGCCCAAACCCGGAATATTCTGCTCTCTTCAAATGGATCATGAGATGGGTTCCTCTGGCAATGCGCATCTACCGCGCCCGCCTGTACTGGCAGAAAGAATCCGACTTCAGTGGCTTCCACGTCAAGTCCGGAGCCAAGATGCGGGAGGCCTGGGCGGAAGACGCAGCCAATTACATATGGAGGTATGCACCGGAAAAGTATCGCGACTTTCTGGTGCCAAAGACAGAGATTGGTTGCAAGCGTCGAGTTAACGACACTAGTTACTTACTGTGTCTGCACCGACCAACCGTTGAGCTCGTTTACGATGAGCGCATCGAGGAAATTGTCGAGGATGGAGTACGAACAGCATCTGGGAGAGTCATACCAGCTGATGCAATCGTTCTTGCACACGGGTTTGAGACTCAAAAGTCTCTATTCCAAATGGAAATATACGGAGAAAATCGTGTCACCCTAAGCAAACATGTTAGTGTTCTCTGCAAAACGAGCGCTTCGATGACACTCAACTGACCATCATTTGCAGTGGGAGAGTGTGAGCGAGGGGGCATCGTCAGCTTATTTCGGCACGTGTGTCTCAGGCTTCCCCAACTTCTTCATCATGATGGGCCCGAACACGTTGAGTGGGCATCTCTCAGTCATCTATACTACCGAGTGTCAGATCAACTTTGCCTTGCGAGTCATCAAGCCCATAATGTCTGCACTCCAGGCTAGTAGGTCCATCGTTCCTACCATCCGATCTGTCACCGACGTTGTGGTAGTCAAGGCCAGTGCAGAACAAAAAGATATCGCCATGGTTCAGGAGAAAGCCAAGCAGCTCGTTTGGGCCACGGGCTGTACGTCGTGGTTCATCGATACGAAGACAAGACGAAACACCATCATGTATCCAGATTGGCAGTATCGCTTTTGGCTTCGGAGTGTTTTCATTCCCTGGGGAGACATTTCCTATAGAACGTCAGAAGATGCGCCGGAGGTGGGATTCGGGAAAAAGCTGTGCGCTGGGGCGGCCATTGCGGCCATGGCGAGTGCCTTTGGGGCATTCTTTCTCGGATGGATATGACAATGCTTCAATAGATTACATTATACAGTCGTGGCCATCAGGGATAGCAGTCACGGCTCTGTGACATTGAGCACCTTCATGTTCTCCTTACCTGTTGGGTCTGAATCCGAGGTGATAGCCATGCTTCGCGGGTCTGGTACATTTAAATGCACCTGAATCTCCACGTAAACAAATCGTGTTCCTTTATATGTTCCTCGGAAGCGCCGGAGCCCACGGCGTCGCTCTATACCAGAGTTAAGTAATTGGAGTACCCCTTGCTTCTTGCGCTTGTCTTCTCTCCCTTTACTATAACAAGCGTAGCCGTACGTTCAATATAGACCTGTTGGTACTATTCTAGTCTATATACATGAATTACTAAGTCTCGAGTACCGTAGCTGCCCAGGGCTAGATAATGTCAAGGCTAGTTAAGTTAATTTTTCCTGTTTAAATAAGAGTAGGCGCTACGTAAGATATTGTTTACGACCTTTTTAAACATATTAATTAGAACTCCGTAATGCTCTATTCCAGTAGCACGGGAGGCGTTGTCGAAGTAGATGGGCGCGCAATCCGGTCCCGGTCGGCTCAACTCTCCCATCACTCCGAATACGGTACTGAGTCCCGGCGACATCGAACCCCATCCGAGCTCTATACAAATGCAAACCAGAGGGCCGCTGAAATCTGTGAACGACCTCGGCAGTACATACAGGGAGACTTTTATGAAGATCAGGATAAACGAACCAGGCAGCCATTGCCGACCGCCACATTCCATGAGTTATGTCAAATATTTCGAAAAGCACAGCCTTGGAAGACCATGTACTTGGCAATTTTAGATTACTCAATACTATTATCCGCAAGTTCAATCCGTCTATTGTACGCTCGTTCCCTCAAGCCTATGCATTTCTGCTAGCATAATATTGATGTCTCCATGGACCAGTATAATGGCCAATAGGAGCTCGAAAGCAGGGAGCATTGGCAGCAGGGGGGGAGAGTCAGCACCCAAGGGCGGCATTGGGGAAGAACCAAGCATCATGTAGAGAAAGAATAATCTCAACATGAAGCTTTGTCTGATGAACAAAGATTTCCTTCGTAAAGTTGCATATCAAGCAGCAAGCAAAAAGGTAGCTTGTATACTAAAGCGTAAAACATGTTTCAGGCCAGCTCTTCAGTTAGGCTGAGTCGCAGATATCAGCTACATCTCCCTCTCTTCAAGCTGAAGTCTTTCATACAGCCGTTGGAAAGTCACTACCTTCTGTCCATCGCGTTCTGCTTTCATGTTAGCCATATTGAAGGTTACTTGTTTCCTGTCGATGCTCTTACGCTGGCTTCAGGTCATTCTGTGACAAGTGCAAGTCGCCAAACCTCGTCTTGCCAAACTTGCAACCCGGTCGAGTGCAAAGCGGGTCCTGGGGGCAGTGGTGGCTGAGACAGCAATGATAGCTATCGCATTCAGGCCCGTTATAGCACACGCTCGTGCGCGCCAAATATCGATAGACGGTGAGCTCATCGGGACTCAGCAACGTTTCATGCTCCTTATCGCAGGTTGCTCTCCGAGGGCAGTTCTCGCCGAGATAGAAGGCGTTGCAAAAAACGCCGGGCGCAATCCCTTCGCATTTCCGTCTATACGAGTCCTGAGCGGATTTATTGCCCGGGAACTTGGCATGTGGGTCGAGGCGGTGGCCCATTGCGTTGTACTCGATGACCCTGGGTTGCCGGCTGGGCTTTGCGGGCTTGATAGTGAGGTTTTTGTGGCCGCTGACACCGCCCGCTGTAGAATACGTCGGAGAATGTGTGACAGAAACGCCTCCATTGTTAGAGGTTGTGATGGTGCTTTGCGCTGGAGTGATGCTTCGTGCTGGGGTGATGCTTTGTGCCGGGGTGATACTGTGTCCCGAGGCGATGCTTTGTCCGGAGACATCAGTCATTGTTTTGTTCCGCGGTGCAAGTTTGCTTTCATTCTGAAGCGGCTCGTCGCGGAAGACATTGTCGAAGCGTATGATGGGAAAGCCCAGTGATCTAAGGGCAGGCTCCGCCGGAGTCGTCTCCACGAGAACAATGCGCTTCTCGATGCCGGGAGGCCCCCTATACTCGCGCAGGTCGTGCGCGTAGCCTCCATCATGACAAGCGACAAAGAATATCTTCTTGCACCGAGGATCCTTGTAGAAATAGCTAAGCATCCCTGTAGTGGTAGAAAGTTAGCACCGGCAAGTAAGCGTCATCGATGAAAAGAAAGAAACTAACTTCGCATCTTAGAGTCGGCATTCTCCTTGCCAGGGCCCACGTTGACAAAGTCAAACTCGGCGCGGCTGTTTGTAAAATGCTCTGCAAATGCATACATGTCGTCAGCCGAAGTAATCACCTTGGATAGGCGCAAGGCGTTGCCGAGGCCCTTGATATTCGCAAAGATACGGGCCACGATGGGTACGTCTTCTTCGTCAAGAGGCGTGCCCCTGAGGTGATCCCGGACTTGCTGCTTGATATTCTGGGCGGCCTCGACGGCGCCCGAGATGGGATCCTGAAGAAGGCTGTCGCAAAATTTAGCTCCGTCACCGTCGACGAGCATTGCAACGTAGGCGTCTCTGTTCTGGAAAGGTATTATATGATGTGAACTGAACAGCTGGCAATCCATCTGGACGTACCATCCGGTATTCATTGTCGTTTAGCTCTCCTTCAAGCCTAAGAGTCTCTGACTGATAATGCTTACGAGACCTCTTTTGGTCCTCAAATTCCAGCTTAAGCTGGCCGATTTCCGCCTCATTAAGGTAGAGCCTCTGGAGCAGCTTCTATATGGGATATGGTCAATTGCCGCCGATACTTACCGCGGGGTGAAGATTACCTGGACGAAGTCGTTTCTTTGTTTATCTAGCTCAGACCACTGGCCGAACCGGGCCTGTAGCTCACGAGCCGATATGGATATTAAATCATTGTTAGCCATATTATTAAGATGAAACGATGAAGGGTGTGATTTGGAGTAAAAGACAAAATTAGAAAATGAGGGGTTACGCGTCGAATGTCAACCCCCATTACATAATCGTCTTTTGGGGCTAAAACCAAGGGGTTAACCCTACGCCGGCTGCCGCCCCACCAGTGTGGAGATATTAGCCAGCCGCCCCCGGAGTCTGGGTTGACCCGAGTCCCGGACCCCTGACTTCCTCTGTGTGTTCGTGGCTGGATCATCATCTTCCGTCGGCGCAACACAACATTGAACGTACCACTCAGGCATCAACGCATCAACGCATCCAGCCGCACTCGCCAACGCCGTTACAGGTAACCTTCAATAATGCGTTTTGACGATGCTCACTTGCCCGGCTGGAAAAGCCGGGGGGGGCCGAGCAGCATGACTCAATACGGAGGTGCCTTTCAAAAGTTGTGACGTTTGAAGGGACTGATCCCTGCGCGTGAGGGCTGCCTGTCTCTGTACACGACAATAGCCTATCGCGTAACGGTGGATGAGATGGTTGATTGTAAAGGCTCTTTTGATTTCTAACTAATCGCACGGGAATTTGATTCCTACTTATACATGAGCTTGTAATGACTTTGTGGTGTGGTCTTCGTACGTTGGGGCGTTAACCTTCGTGTTGTGTGGCATTGCAGTAGTGTGGCGTGGTGGCTGCAACTGAAGCCTCTTATCAATGTGATCCTCCGAGTCATTAATGTGATGTGGCTGTATTGTGCCCTGTATTGTGCAATAGCCGAACGTGTTGTCGAACTCGCAGCCTTGACCCGCAGCATGCCACGTTCACCATGGGAGACCCAAAGCGGGAAGAGCAGCAACGTAATGCGTTGAATGTTTTGACGTCTTCTAATACTGGTGCTATAGATAGGCCAAGGTACTGACGTACTAACCCTAGCCGGCGTGGGCGTCATCGCGATAGCTTCACATACTCGTAGGCTGCCGTGGACGGGTTGTGTGTATGGTTGTGTGAATGTCGGGGCGGGAGGGTAGCTAGATCACTCGTTACTCGTAATATACAGCTAACTCTAAGGGGCAGGTGATCGACCCGAACCCCCTGCCGGACAGGGGCCTGCGGGGCACCTGTAAATTTTCTGAGATTATAGTCCGTAAGTAGTCTTCAGCTGCCCAGTGTCTTAATGCCTTGACTCTGACGCGTAATTGAACACAATTCGCATAATTATCGACAGGTTGGCGGGTTGGGCCCACAGAGCGGCAGGGCAGGCTCAGCACGGATCTCATGAATCCAATCCGGGCGTGATCAGCAGAATGTAACGGCTCCACAAGTGGCAAAAAGCACAGGCTAAATTCTTCCGCACCAAATGGAAGCGTGGAGGCACTGTCCAGGATAAATAGCTTCGTTGCCAAGGACGTGGAGAGTCTTGACCTTGCCTGCCTGCAGCACAAGGACGAGATGTACGAGAAGCACGTTCCATATGTCTTAGTAGCGTAGACTTTATGTTTCTCAGCTGCGCTGGATACCCCTGCTTAACTACGTTGACCAGGTCGACGCGGTCACCACGATATTCCGGGCGGTGCACAATGTGCGCATTCCCCGTCGTAATGGGAGCCATGCAAAATCCTATACAATACAACCTGTGGCAATCTCGCGATTGTGGATTTTGATCGTGCGGAGCTACGCGGTCGCCAGCCTCTCGAGCGATACGACCTAATGGCCAGCATTAGAAGAGGAAGCTTAGGATATCACAGAAACAGGAGAAGGATGAATTTGCGAGAGAGCTAGAGTCTGCTGTGGAGAAATTTCCAGGCGTGCCGCGAGTTGGCAGAGGACTTCGACTGCAAGCAGGCTCGCCGAGGACCCAAGGTCGCAGTAGCGCTGGCGTGAAGCCCAGGGGACCCACTTTTCCATTGACCTGGAGATACGACACGTCGCGGAACGCGTAGTGCTAACACAAGCCACCAAAGCCAATTCCCCATACAAATCGTTTCGTGCAATTCCTCATGGACCAGCAGGACCTTTCTGCAGTCAATCAATTTGATGAGGCTCTTTTCATACGGCTTGATCACTGTCAGCGCGAGCAACCAGCTGATAACTCCTGCCGGCCTGTATTCGACCCGGTCCGCGACTGCGGTACGCAATTTACGCACTTTGAGGTGCCCGAATATGCGGCCCCGCAAGATGTAACGGCTCCACAAGTTACGAAGGGCACAGGCTAAAATGTCGCACCTATTGGAAGTACCGTGGAGGAACTGTACAAGATAAGTAGCTCTAGACGCACATGCTGTGCGTAACAGCCGACGAGAAACTTAGTCAAAAAAAGAAAGGAAACAAAAATCTTATGTCCTCAGTCCGAAATGCAGCCGTGTCATAGAGCCATGCCGAGTAATACCTCTCTACGTCCTAACGTATTCTGATCCAAGCACGCACGCCTTCAGACCCTAACACCTGACAACGGGAACGGCCGAAGCGCTAGTGCGTAGTACCGATCAAATTACGCCGTCTCTTCAGCGGTGCGTACTCGTAAACCATCCCTCAGGCATCTGACGTAGCTATGGTGGCATTGACATAGTGAAGGTCACGGCAAGCTGTCTCACAAATTCGAGACAGCGTGCTAAGACGAATATTTGGCTCAGACATTCTCCGCTGCTGGAGCAAGACCTGACTTCGGGGTCATTATAAATGAAAGCACAGAGGCCAGTTAAATTTGTAACATATGCCAATGCCACTGGACGATTGACTCTCACATCGTCCCAATTCTTCGACATACGTTTCGATAACATGATCGTCAAAGTTTCAATTACCCTCGTGGCTGTCCTTGCCGGGCTGGGGATGACGAACCCCCTGGTTGACAGGGCGCTAGAAAAACGAGATTGCAACGTTGGGGATCTCTGTGTGGCAATTGGGGATTCGAGAGGTGCTGTGACGGATATGTTTGCGTTGGGGTGACTATTGTTAATCCAGGCGCTTGTTCAAAAGCTACTCCATGTCTTGTAGGGTGTGTTCATGGACACAAAGTTGAGCCATGTGAATGTGGGCATGGAATTGATTGCTGTCCAGGATACGAATGCAGACCAAATGGGGCAGGAAAGGCTCATTGCATGAAAGCTTAACTCGCTCGACGCGGCAGATCTGCAGAAAAGGACGTCGGATACTTGATGCTAGAGGTAGCTTCCGGTCGTTGTATGGAGTTCTCCACTGGAGTTTAAGCTCGGCCGACCGTTAGCGGGTTCTGTTTTTACTAATGTTTTAATTTCGAGTTCCGCAAGCACAAGGCTTCACAGGAAAATATTTGCTTGTCCTCCTTGTGACTTCCATGACGTTACTACAGGCCATGACACGGGAACTTTGAGTAAGTCAACATCATCTCCGGTAATTCGACCTGGCTAGTTGCAGGTCAGCAATCATTGCAGGTCAGCAATCATGCGAATCGATCGTGTCGAACGCCAAGCCAGGGCGTTCGAATCGAAGAGGACAAGGAGAAGACTCTTCTTTTAGCTCAGGATAGAAACATTCTTCCCTGGAGCTTGCGATTTTGAGGTCAGTTACCGGGGTTTCGACGAGAGAGTTGACTTCGGACGATTCAAAATGTTAAATCTGGCAAGTACCAATACCTTTTGCCCTGACACGGCCGCCCCGCGGCTGAGGACTTACGGGTGGATGAGAAGCTGATGAGACAGAATCGCATGAGGTCAAACGATGTAAGCTGTGTGTCATGAGCAAGTACAGTCCGTCATGTAATCATATCGTTAGATTCAAGGCGGGGTGTGAAGTCCCCCACCTCCTAGAACTTAAAAGCTAAGACGTGGCCAATCTAAAAACCTGCCAACGGTCGGCCGAGCTTAAACTCCAGTGGAGAACTCCATACAACGACCGGAAGCTACCTCTAGCATAGAATAACCAAAGTACCTCTGTGCATATTTCGTGTTGACCGACTTAGCAATCTTGGCATAGGGCCATGCATAAATTGTATATCCATTCAACTGTGATTGATTCGCATTCACTGCAGCAAGTATTTGCAAAATCTACGGACTGGAGTCCCAAGCTGTATCAGCATACTATATATAGTCCGACTTGTGGTCGAAAAGATGCAGGAACTTACATTGCGATGTCCGTCGGTTGACTTTCCCTTCGTCACGGTACTTGCCATTCCTAGCCCAGCGAGGACCGTCAGAAGGCTGATGGAAAACTTCATGATGTAAACAAGGGTTCTTGGTCAAGGACGGTGTGTGCTGGCCAGATGCGAGAGTCAGAAAGCTGCGTTGTGAAATTATGTCACTATGATGGTCTACGTTTCGCGGTGCGGGTACTATACCTGGCTGTTTTATAGGGCTTGGTGTCAAGAACTGATCTCTTCTACGGACTGAAGTCGCCGTGGCCAGTCATGTAAACAGGTAGTCGACGCGTAATTGTGATAACTGTAGCCGCCCGTCTCACGAATTTGAAATGTGTCTCAGTTGTCTGAACAGGGCCGGCGCAGCCAGCTGCGTACGATGCGAAGACACACAAGGTCAAGTCTTGAATGGGTCCTCGTTGTCTCCGACATTGGTCTGTTAAGGCCTTACGTAGCACGAGACACGACGGCATGGCTTGACGACACACATGTCTTAGACAGACATAACAGGTTTATCGTAAATGGAAGGAGCAGCAGCCACAATTAGTCATGTATGCATCTAACTTCTTCTGCGTCGACTTGCGGCCTGTGGGTAAGGTAATCAGGTCATTTGATAAGAATTGCCGAGACAGTGAGTGGCAGGTGAGACAACGGCGTCACCCCGTCACTATATATTCGAGACAGTCGATTTTCGGGGCTGAAAGATACGATCACATGCCACTTATATGCATTTGGTTTGCCTTGTAACTGGTATGTGTATGGCGTTTGGTGAGGTTAATTGCTGGGATGACTGACTGGATTGACCAAACACACAATGCTCGCGGAACTATGAAGGTAATTTATCTTGGCTGGACGTAGCCGGTCATAGACTTGCCTGCTGTATGGCGGGTGTGCCCCTTGCAAGCGGTCAGAAGGAATATATCATAGATTGACTCGTTGGGTTTCAGTGAATCACTGTGGAGTTTAGTTTGCGAGCAGAGAAGAGCACCCCCTCTGTGCAGAGAGGCTGGGCTCGCAAGTGGGAAGTTCCATCGCGGCCGGAGAACCTATATACCCCCTGCCTAGGCTCAAGGATATAACCATACATTTCCGAGTGTACGTACAAAATATCCATGTCGACTGACCACAAGAGCTTCACCCTCGTCACACGTGGATCTCTTTGCTTGGAATATGTTCCACCGCCACAACCGTGCCCGGCCGGAAGAGGATATCCTAGCTGGCCACAATAAGGATACTTTGGCGGGGAAGACAGACATACCCCACGATAGGAGTAGTGCTAGGGGGGAGCACAGGAGCTCGTGCCCGTGTTAAGGGATGCCTCTCTCCCACTGTCAAGTAAAGAGGGTACGCTCCTTGGAATCAACAGCCAGTTGCCTCAGAAATTGCGAGTAATATGTGAGTGAGACCGCCCGGTCAACCCCTATCCGTGAACATGAAGTGAGTGAATCGCATCCGACTTAGGGCCACGGACTATTGTGAAAGTTTCCTGGCCTTGTGTTCAGATGGTCTAAGTAAGTGAAACCCCAATTTCGAGTGAGTGACTGACCCCGAGAGACTTGTGTGTGTCTGGCGCAGTGCGCAACCGCTTGTCCTTCGGACCGCACGTTTGACTCCATCAAAATACGAGGGCTCGATTGTCTCGAGTGGCCGCTAAACTCACCCGACCTATCACTAATTGAGCCTGCATGGAGCTATTTAAAGTTCTCAATACGGGCGACCCGGATGAAGTATACATCCAAGGCTCAATTAGCTATAGTATGGGCTAAGGCTTGGAAGGATTTTTCTTAAGATAAGTTATAGCACTTTATAGAACGGATACGGTAATATCCAATGGGTCTTATTCCTTAAAGGCGGCAACTACTATAAGGAAGGAAGCCCGCCGCCCGATCTAATAGCTAGTTAGAGGGAGGAGCTATATCAAGAGATCGAAGATCTTCTTTCTCAAAAGCAGCCATTTAGAGAAGATATAGACCTTACTTCTGGTCAATTAGCAACTACTCACGAAATCAAATCAATTCAAAATGGTTGCCTACACCTACCTCCTCACCCTCCTTGCGGCCACCGCTACGGTCGCCACCCCGGCCCCTATGCCCAACGAAGACTTCTCCCTTGAAACTCGCGCTGATCAGGTAGTGTGGCATCCGAGTCCTTTTATATTATGGTGTCTATATATTAATATAAATTGGTAGATTTTCGTCTGTAGGAATGCCACTGGTAGCAAAGTATACGGCGAGATCAGCCGGGATAATTCTATTGGTTTCATCCATACCGCCGGGACCAAGACGGCGGCAAGTGGATTTCCCGCTCCCTTCGACAATGATAAAGTCAATCTGAAACTCGGCGACTGTGACGGGGAGGTTATCTTTGTGCTTCCCGTCCTCGACAATGACGTCCCCTACCCTGTTTTCTCGCAGAAGGGTTCTCCTGGCGCTAAGCCCGGCCCCATGCGCGTCTTCTACTCGAAGCAGAATGATAAATATAAGTTCTGCACTATTGGCCTCGCGGATGACCCTAACGGGGACGGTGAGGGCAGATTCCACAACTGCGAGCCCAAGAAGTAAGGGCCAAAGGTATGGAAGGTTCTATCTCAAGATGGTTTGGCGGGGAAGACTGACACACCCCACGACAGGGGTTATGCAGAGACAGGGGGGCATAGGAGCTTGCGTGTGTGTATATAAGGGAAGCCTCTCTCCCGCTATCAAGCAAAGAGTGCAAGCAAGAGGGCACGCTCCTTGGAATCAATAGCCCACGGGCGCCTTGTGCCCCCTAGTTGCGTTAGAATTTACGAGTGATATGTAAGTAAGACCTCCTAGCCAACCCTTATGCGCGAATATGGAGTGAGTGAACTACGCCCGACACGAGGCTACGGACCGCTACAAAAGTTGCCTAGCCTTGTGCTTAGCTACTCTAAGTAAGTAAAACCCTATTGCGAATGAGTGACGGAGACTTGTGTGTGTATTTAGCGCAGTTCACAACCACTTGTCCTTTAGACCGCACATTTGACTCTATCAAAATGGATATAGCTCTCTCTATAGCTATTATAGGCTAGATGGGTCCTCGGGCAAGGTTACGATAAAACTTTTATAATTCTATCCTCGTTTTCGAAATAAAAAGAGCCCGTTTTTTTTAACGGGACTTTTTAAAGGAATTATAATATTACGGGAAATGCGCCCAGTTTTCATCGTGATAGTCCGTGCAACGCCTAGAGCAAAAAGGAAGATAAAGTCTTTTCGTTCCAATAGACATCGTCGAGATCCGAGGAGCCGTGGCCTCGAGCCGCTTGACACGCATCCAGCTCGCGAGAGGGGGCTGTCTGCCGCCTGTCTTGGGGCTGCTATCCGTCGTCTGAATCGCGTTCCGCCTGCTCAGGGACCGCCGCCGGGCGAGGCAAGACGCAGCCGCAAACCCATCAGGCCGCGCGCTTCGCTTTCTTTTTCGAGCTGGCTGGCCACTTCTCACAAGCTGCTGCCCTCGATTGCTCCAGCTATCAATACCGCCTAGGAACATCCAGTCCCCCGGCACTGGCCAAACGCCATCCTCGTTGATTGCGGATGAAACTGGGACACGCGCTCCGTTGGACACTTGTGTCCTAGTAGACATGAACCTCGAGAGCTGTCGACGCAATCCCGAAGTATCGTTTGCCGATAGCCATTGCTAGTAAAGTAGTATCCTCGTCCTGATATGCTTTCTGCCTTGTCGCCAGACGACCGTACCCTCGAGGCAATAGAGGTGCCTAACAAACTACTTGCATCAGGCGTGCGTTCGCCGGATTACGATTGCTATCAACGGAACCTCGGCACAGGGAACCCCTCACCGTGTCAATCACTGAGTCAGGGTACCCTCATCGGGATCGCCGAAAACACCCTCATCGGGGCCTCCGAGGACCTCATGTGCTGATGCGAGCAACGATCAGGCGTGTGGATATTTCAGCCCGGCGGTTCCGGCGCGCTCCGCGCACAGACACTAATGTCAGCACTGCCCATACTCGTAGAGAATGGCTCGTCCTAAGTCACCCTCTACATATGACTCGACGACCGTATATCTCGAGGCCGCAACATATCTAATAAAGCATGCGTACTCTGCTACCCGTGGCGTACGCACGATAATGCCAATCTGTGCTCCCCTCGCTCGCCGCCCGTCAGGCCCACCTCTTCACCTACTAACAGACCATAAACTGCCAACTAGGACTCGGTGCAGACGGACGTAAAAAAGGCCCGTCATGGACCAGGCAAGACAGCGGCACTATGACCCTATCGTACTAGCAGGTCGAGGCGTCCGCGACCAAGCTCGCCACGTA
Source organism: Tolypocladium guangdongense (assembly GCA_022114105.1). Lineage (NCBI taxonomy): Eukaryota > Fungi > Ascomycota > Sordariomycetes > Hypocreales > Ophiocordycipitaceae > Tolypocladium > Tolypocladium guangdongense. Next base: position 816,783 of record NRQP01000001.1, on the reverse strand, counting down.
CCTCGTCGGCCCGTGTGGCGGCCCGGGCGTTCTCGTTCCCCTCTGCTATCGGAACCTGGGCAACTTCGGCGACGACGGAGTTAACATCGGAGGTCGGCCCCACCTTGTTCGGCGGTGGCCCCACCGCAGGGCAGTATCTCCGATTGCATCGGGATCCATGGGCCCATCCGCAATTGTCACCCTTCACATCGTCGGGCGGTTCTGTAGGCTGCACGCCATCGCCGACAGCTGAACATGTAACAACTGTTATTTATTGAGATGATGAGCCTCATCAAGCCCAGGAGTTGGACACATCAACCGCTCTGGAGTATATTGGCATTTGGGAGAGAAACACACGATCTATCGAAATGCCTATCCACGGCCGCTACACTACCGAAAAGGTCACTTATCCGTCCCACGGCGAGACCATCGCCGGTGTTCTCTTTCGACCAACAAACGCCTCCAACCCTCCAGGCATCGTCATCATCGGCCCCTACTCCTTCATCAAGGAGCAGGCTCCCCTACAGTATGGAACTCGCCTGGCCGACGAGGGATACGCCGCCTTGATCTTTGACCCCCGTACTGTTGGCGAAAGCACGGGTATGCCCCGCCGGCAGGAGAACCCCAGGATGAAGAACGAAGATGCCGTGGCCGGCCTGGACTACTTGCAAAGCCGGGGCGACATCGACAACTCCCGTCTCTTCATGGTTGGCATTTGCCAAGGCGGACCCGAGTCCCTGGATATTGCCTCGTACGACAACCGCGTCTCTGGTGTGGCCTCGGTGTCTGGCTATTTCCGCGACCATGAAACCGACATCTACATGATATGCGCGGGCTGCGTGGCGTGGGAGCCTGGTTCGGACATTGGCACCATGAAGATGCCCACACCCGAGCAAGGCGAGGCTCTCCTCAGAGCACGCTTAGAGCGTGCCAAGAAAGCCCGCGAGCTCTATGAAAAGACTGGCGAGGTCGTGTACCAGCCACTTGTCAACCCCGAGGTCGCGGATCCGGAAACCGGCTCGCTTGCTGGCCTACCCGGTCCTGTGGTATGGTCATGGTATGGGCCGTGGACACTGAAGAACTTTGAAAACAAATACGCCGTTATGAGTGACTTGGATCACTTCGGCTACACCACGGTGGACGGCGTTTCGAAGCTCAAGAAGCCTGCTCTCATCATCCACGGCGACAACTGCATGAATGCCCCCTCCGCGAAACGGCACTACGAGTCGATTCCCGCCTCGAACAAGAAACTCATTTGGAATAATGACGTGTCGCACTTTCAGCACTATGACCAACCCGATGTAGTTGACCGCAACGTGGGTGACATTGTGGCTTGGTTCAGCAATGTCAAGTAGGGGGTTCTGGGGATTGAGTGGAGCAATTCCAACCATGTTGGGGTTGTGATACGGACTACGGGCTACAATCACAAGTGGACAGTGGAAAAGGGTTGGATCATCATAAAAAAGACAAATATTTCAAGTTGAAGTGGTCCCCGCGCTCTAATCTCCCACATTTGACCGTTGCGTCCCCGCCATGTTTCTGCAAGGTCTCGGTGCTATTGGACCACCCTATACTTGTGACCATATCAGTGACGAGTGATTTCTTCGCACCCTTTTTCCCTCACGACAATGGTGATCCGGTTGCCTTCCACAAACTTCCGATTTGTCCATTTGGAGTTTACAGGCCAAGTTGACATGCATCTTGGAGCCCTGAGTTGTTTCGCCACTGGATCAAAGTAAAGCATCCAGCTCGGAGAATAAGTGCGGTGCTCATTACTTCCTCGCGCACGACATGACGACGAGCTGAAACACACAGGCACCATTAACTTTCCCACAGGTTCAAGGGCCAAGGCTGTTCATAAACTGCCAGAAACTATCAACATAAGGCCCATCGTCGCCATCGGCGTGAAGGTTGGCGGCGGAAGTAGACTGAAACTCCGAAAAGTCTAGGCCGGCAGCAGAAATGTCCGGGCTGAATAGGTTGTGGTAAACCAAGTCCTGGATTGGGTGTGGTGGTGGAACAGTCGTCGTTGCGGGGAGGTCTGTTGCATTCTGTGCGTTTGTCTGCCGAGAGGACGGGATTGATGAACTGCCGACACCCTGCGGGATCTGACTTGCATGTTCGCCAATTGTACGAAGCCGATCCTGAGGCCCGCGCTCTGGTATTGGCACTTGTAAAGCCTGACGATGCTTCAGCTTCCGGTACAGCGCCGAAACAGCTTCGTACGCTGAGCCGGCCATCTTGTTATATCTCCTCATCGTGTCGAATCGAGCCATACCCCATTCGATGGCGCGAAGTGATGCATCGAAGTGCTCTGCGTTTTCTGTCGGGTAGAGGATGTAGATGGAGGTGGCAAGGACGATTGCGTCGAACGTCGCAAAAACAAGGTTGAACGCCATATACTGCCGCGGCTCCGCTTGACTAAACATGCGTGCTTGCGACGACAGGATCTGAAGCGCTGCCTGTAGTGCCTCTTTTCTGCTGTTGGGAATGCAGAAGATATACGGCCGGTGCAACGCCAGAAGCACAAAGTACGTCTCCGTGATGAGATTCTCGCGAGCCGCTGGGAGCCAGTAGCAACTGTGCAAGTGGTCGTATTCTAGATTTGGGTTCTCGACGCGGGCCCAGCTCGGCAGGCTTCGGATATTGTTGACAATAGAAGTGTGTATCCTTTCGACAGTGCAGTAATGTTCGAGTTTGGCGCCAGCGGATTCCAGGTCGCCGATATCTTGAAGATATTTATACGCAGTTTGGTACCCTAAGAGGATGGCGATGAAAGGCGTAGGGCGATCTAATTCCACACTCTCGTTAGGGGGGATCCGCATCCTCTTCTGTCCCAGGTCTCCCAATAAAGGGAACGCGCCTGGATCGACTTTTGTGGACAATGGCCTGCCAAGGACGACGCCCATGTGAGCGTCCCACAGATGCAAGATCAACCACATTTTCCTGCGCACTTCGAGTTCTCGTATGCTTTCGGATGTCGTCCTCAGTTCTGGCATAGACAAGTGCCCGGGAGGGCCGGTAGAGTGCAATCCAATCTCCTGGGCATCTTTGATTGTGGCCGCGAGCGTATGCCAGGCCTCTATCACATGGCCAGTGCTCTTCAGGAACGATGCTCTCAGAAGCCCTGCCTGAACCTTGACCAGTGTGGCGTCTCTTTTGCCCATCATCGTGAGAATTGCATGGCCGGCTTCGCTGTACTCGGCGGCGAGGTCGTGAAAGGTCATTTGCGAAGCGTACTTTAGGTCTTCCAAAATGCTGTCGTTGCGCAAGGGCTGGAATAGTAGTGCCTGGGCCAGTACCTGAAAGAGTAACGCAGGGAAGCATCGAACGTCCATGGACAGGCTGAAAAGACCCTGCCCAATCATGGAGTACGAAACTCGATTCCAGGCCTCCAACTGCTCCTTGAACGCTTCCTCATTTACAACGTCGTACTGCCAAGCAATATCCACGAAGAATAATCGCACAAGCATGTCGACGTATCTCTTGGATGGCAGTTGACGGACGGATCTCTTAAAGAGGAGGCTGAACTCATCCTTCTTGCTCTCGTCCCATTCAGTCGGTAACGCGCATTGATCGGAATTTGGACCGTCAACCTTTTGCATGATGCCCAAGGTACTGAACTTGTTGCTGGTCAAATACCCCAGATGATCGGCCGTGCTCTGATAGATGCCTGGTGGAATTGTCATATTCGAACCAGGCGATTGGTTTTGCGACGCCATGAGCTCTTGGGAAACGCTCGGATGCGACGGATTGTAATCCTCTGTCACCGAAATATCATAAGAACACAGGGACTGCGAATGAATTGCCATTAGCAAGACATGGTTCCACGCAGCGCCGCGGGGGTTCACTGACTGTCTTTTCTCTCCTGATACAGTTGGAGCATGGTTGGAGGCGGTCACACTATAATGTCAGTACCGTAGATGACAGAGTGGGTGCAGACATCGTACTTTCTGCTTGCGCCGGTGGCATTCTTTGCACGAGATCACAGGTCTCTTTCTCTTGCGTTGTGTTAGTAGCAGATCTGCGGGGAAGTCCGCTTCCGTGCCGGAGTAGGAGTCCATTGATATCTGCAAATCGGTGGTGCAGCAAAAAGCTCTCCGGAAGGGGGGGGGGACTGCGAGGTGTGGTCAGGTTGTGTGATGTTCGGAGCGAAGGGATGGCAGCGGGATTTTGGGCACCAATATCGTAATTCTGCACAGAGACGTAGCAATGCCTGAATGCCTCAGGCGGGGGAGCCGTTGTGTAACACCTTTTCAGCTGCATCCTGATACTGACTCAGCTGAGGAGCTGTCGGAGTTGGCCGTTTACCAACCAGCTTCGAGAACGTGAAAGGCTTGTTGTCGACTCCACTCGCACCGAAATCGCTTGATTGGCACCCGAGTGAGCTGAACAGGTTGTCTACTTCATATGAAGTCACCGGAGGCAGTCAAGGCCGTTACACTTGCCAGTTATTTACATATATCTATGCTACAAACAATGATTTGGATTGCCGGACGGATCCCCCACCACGTTGGGAACGGATGTTATGTCCCACTCGCTCCGAAAACCGCAAAAGAAAGGATGAAAATCAATATTTGGGATCCTCCATCCAACGCTGCCCCAATTAGATGGTTGTACTTATGAAGTCAATGCCAGCTCGTGCCCTAGCATACGGTACAGCAAAGCTGCCTGCTCCGCCGGAATTACGAAGTCATCTACACACATAGAGAGTTATCATCACCTGCGGCGGGCCCTTTCTCTCTTTTCCTCCGGGGGCGCCTGCGTTGGACCCTCCTAACCTTCGGCTCGAAAGCGACTGTGTAATTACCACTCATCCTCGCAGGCACGCTCGTAGGCAGAGATGGCGGTGAATCGGGATAGTCTAGAGGCGGCACCAATATCTTCCCGGACCGCCGGGGGATCAGGCGGAGGGACTGCTGCGGCAGGAGTTTCTGCTGCCTGTAGTAGATGGCGAATCGTTAAATTGGTCGGTTGCTTTCTGTTTAAGAAGGTATTGAGGTAGCAGGGTACTGGGTAACTACGTATTAAAATCTCTCCCTGCCGCTTCCCGTGTGATTGACTAACCGCCTTTTTTCTGCCATATCTTATTGGAAAGCTAGAAACCCTTACAACTCACTGACGGAGCGATATTGGGTGCAATTTCTAATCCACGTCTCTCAAATCCAATTCGATTCATAGTGGAAGGTTTTCTATTTTCCCCTCCGAGGCCTCCTGCGGGGAGCTGTCGCCCGCGGCGAACTTTCTTTCGCCTACAAGGGGCTCTTCCTCAAAACACCACGGTTACGATACGAATGTCGTCACAACTGCCTCAATTGCCTCGAGCGGACGGAGGCAGATCTGGTCAATCGACCAATTGGGGTAGCGATTGAGCGCCACACCTTATTTGACCCCCAGTAGAGTAAGCAAGCTGCAGTCGCTATTCAGCACTTGCGTGTTCTCGCAGACGCCTTAGGCAGCTTTGCTTAATTATAGATCTTCGGCAGCCAACGTCCTAGCCAGAACTGCGAAATGAACCCACCGCAATTGAGGACCAAATCCACGAGGTATTTCCAGAGTACGTTTGACCGACACATGCAGTAATAATCGCCGTATTGAGCGGCCCCATTTTCGCAGACGGGGGGTAGCCAAGGGGTCGACCGGGATAAATGGCACCTGCAACCATTGAAGAGTTGGCTGGTTCCGACCCTACTTCAGTACAGTCCGTAGAGAACACAGGAGAAGGGGCCGATGAAAGCTCCCAGAATAGAGCCGTAATGTAGCCCCAGACAGGAAGAGTGGTTCTGATGAATACGTCGTTTCCACTTTTCACAAGCCACATTTGATCCTTCTTGGGCGACCATCCAGCTGTGAGTTTAGTCTTGCCAGGCATAATTCAGATACGTATTGGCCGGGATGCGTGCCTCGTTGGTTTACATTCGTTGCAGCCACCAACACGACGTTACAACAAACATGGAGGAGCAGGCGACCAGGGCAAAGGGTCTGTTAAACTTATGAACACTCAGTCAGTCTCACTTCTAGTTTGTACCTGGAGGCAGCCATCGAACAATGTCCCCGAACTTCATCAGACCATCATTTTTCAGTGTGCACATCTACACAACCGCTCAGCTCTATTGTATCGTCAAAAGCCATGCCCGAGCAGCAAACGCCCACACACTCGACCTCACCCGAGGGAAAGATAGGCATCCCGGAGTTTTGTCCCTTTGGTGGAACCAAGCTTATATAGCCCTTTCCCCGGAATGGACGGAAAGAGGCTATCCTGTTGTCGATAGCAAATATCTTGGCAGAAAGACCGGAAGAATAACGATTCTCAAGTCGGAAGAGAACATGCGGATCCGCGCTCCGACGACATGCGCGCCTTGGACGCATTTACTCGAGAAAGCAAAGGCGAAAGACAGCTGAGCTTTATATGTGCTCAACGGATATTCGAAAACTCATGTATTGCCCAGCTTTTCGGGAATCGCGATCATGGGTACCCGAATGGCTTCCACGTCGTACATCAGGCTAGCATCTCTTTAGCCAAAGAGACAATCTCCAAACATACTGGAACGATGATTGACCTTCAATGTTCGCCTCGTTCTCCATGACAATCCATCACCCAACCTGTTCTGCCCCCCAATAATACGTAAAGATATCCACCCCCAAGTACTCATCCTTATAAAACCTCGTCTGCTCACCCTCGCCCGCCGCACCCGCACACACCACCAACGGCATAAAATGCTCCCCTCCGCCAGGCGGATGCATCCGATCCGCATGCGGCATCCCCCGCCAGCCCTTCAATCCGTCCCAGCGGCTCTCCTTACTCTCCGCCGCCACCGCCGCCGTCAGCGCCGAGTTCCACTCGTCCGAGTCGGCCTTGAACGCGGCCAACTGCGCGGGCGAGTAGCTGCGGATGGCGCGCATGGTGAAGAGGTTGTGGAGCGAGGCGAACCCGGAGCCGACGACGGCGATGTTGTCGGCGCGCAGGCGGGCCAGCGCGGCGCCCATCCGGAGGTGCGTCGTCGGATCCTCCGAGTGCAGCACCGAGAGCTGCACGACGGGGATGTCGGCCTTGGGGTTCACGAGCGTCAGGGGCACGAAGACGCCGTGGTCCCAGCCGCGCTTCCCGTCGAGCTGCGGCTGCAGACCTGCCTCCTCGAACGCGGCGCTGACCGTCCTTGCGATGTCCGGCTCCCCGGGCGCCGGGTACTTGAGCGAGTACGCCTCCTCGGGGAAGTTGTAGTAGTCGTAGAGCAGGTCGTGCGACTTGCCGGAGGAGATGGTGGGCAGCTCGGTCGTCCAGTGCGCGGTGACGAGGACGATAGCGCGGGGCTGGGAGGGAGTCCCGAGGCCGAGGATCTTGGGCACGCGGTTCTTGAGGGAGTAGACGATGGATTTATGGTTGGGGTCACCCAGGATGGGGAGGGGGCCTAGCATCGTGGGTAAGCAGAGCCCGTTCACGTCGAGGGATGGGGATGAGAATGACGACGATGGCAAGTGTGAGTGGGAGTGAGAGTGAGAGAAACTTGCCTCCCCCATGGGATAGCGCAATCACGGGCGCAACAGTCATGGTGGTGAATACGTCCTCTTCAAGCTCAAACTGCTGAAGCCGAATCTCGACAGCCAACAGAACCATGCAGCTCTGCGCGGAACTCGTCTCGTTTTGTACAAGACAGTCGACCCTCACCTCACTCTATCACGTCGCTAATCGGCAGATCACCCGTCTCGCCTAACGCCGTTGCACCGCATGTTTTAACCAGCCCGCCCCCAGCTGCGGAACTTTCGGAATCTCCCACACACCAGCTCGCAAGAGGAAGGTTGGTCATTAGCCGCGCGCAGAGTTCCACTCTCACGATGACATTTGTAATCACCATGGTGCGATTGACAAGCGGTGCCGTCGTACGAGTCGTGAAGCCTGATGATGCACGAGTAAAGCGATGGCTTGTATCAGATCTGTATACAGCCACGTGTGGCGGCGATCTATCATCTACGAATCACTACACAAACACAGACACCTTCCCCGGCCCGTGCCAACCGCCTTGATTCTCGAGCCAATCTCCAGCGGACTGCCCTCGCTCACGATAAAATGCCCCTGGCCTCCTCCTCAGCCACGTCCACGCCCAGAATCTTGTGGATATTGGCGCTCACCAGGTCCAGCGCCGCCTTCTCGCCGATCTTGCCGTTGCCGTTGCGGTGCGCCGTGCCAGCCTCCAAGCCCAGGTCGCGAACCCGCCAGTCCTCGGGCAGGCCCACGCCGACCGTCACGCCGGCCTTGACGAGCCAGTCGACGGCGGTGCCGTTGGACAGCGGCGCGCCGGGGAGGGCGCGGCGCGAGTCCCAGGTGCCGGCTATGGCCTGCAGCGGCAGGAGGATGACGCCGACGGACGCGGCCGCCAGTTCGTCGGCGACGAGTTGAGACTCGGCCCGCCGATGATGGCGACCTTGAGCTTGGGCGGTGCCGTCGCCGACTTGAGGACGCTCTCGACTTCAGCCTTGATCCTCAGGGCCGTGGCGATGCCGTCGGCGCTGTTGATGGTCAACGCCAGCACCTTGTCTCCGCTCACAACCTTCTTCAGATATGCAGCCTCAGAGAACGGATCAGCAACCTCCTTCTCCTTGTCCGACCGGGCCGCGTCCATGAGCTTCTTCCGCAGCGCGCCAAACGCAGCCGAGTAGCTGTCTCCGCCACGGACGTTCAGGTCAAGCGTGTAGTGCACAGCAACGTCGGGCGCAAACACCGCGCCCTCCTCAAGGCTGGTCACGGCCGTCGTGACGAAGCCGACGCTGGTGCCGTGGTGTGTCTGGCCGGCAGTGAACTTGGGCGCGGAAATGGCCTTGGTCACGCCGTACTTGGCGCCTGCATGGAGCTTCTTCCCGCCCAGCTGCAGACCGTCGATGGCGCGGGTGAACTTGTACGGGTTCGGACCGTTGTCCGTGGCGGACTCGGCGTCGATCTCGTTGAGGCCAAGGGTGCCCGCCACGCCGGTGAAGGAGTGGGTGAGATAGCCGTTCTTGAGAGTCACGACCTCAACGCCAGCAGCCGTGGCGGCTTCAAACTCGGCCTTGCAGGCGCCGATACAAGCAATCTTGCCGTTGGAAACAGCCACATTGAAGGATTTACCATCGGACTCGTACGTCTTATCGTCGGAAAGAAGCACCCTTGTAACACCGCTGAACAGGGCATCCTGGAGCTCGGTCGGCTCTTCGACAATGTGCCCAAGCGACTCATCGGGGACCAACGGGCCTCCCTTAGGCTTGGACAGCTCGATGGGCTTCTCAAACTGAGCCGTGCCGTCAATCCACACCTGAACCGGCGCAGCGCCAACGCTCAGCGGGTCGCTGTCCCAGACGACGACATCGCCATCAAAACCAGGCTTGACCTTGCCCAGACGCTGGCCCATGCCAAGGTCGTCCGCCGGCGCAGTCGTCACGCTAGCCAGCGCCGCGTGGTACGGCAGACCGCGGTGGTAGCCCTTGGCGGCCTCGAACAGCACATGCTGAGCATTGAGAACAGGGTTGTCGCTCACGTACACGGGGGTCAGGCCTTCGTCGTAGAGGTACTTGCCGGCGAACTCGGAGCCGACATACGCCTCCATCTTGTAGTACATGTTGTCGGCAAAGATGGCGGACGAAGGGGTGCGGCCACCCCAGGTGCGTCTCAGGATCTATGAATCGTCAGTCCGAGTGATCAGTCCTAGACCAAGGCAACTTACCTCGGGAACGAGATACGTCTGATGAGCGTGATGGAACGCCCGGACAGGAAACTTGAACTCGTTGGTGTGGTCCACCATGGCCTCCAGGTCGGGAACCGTGTAGCAGTGGGTGTTGATGTGCACCTGGCCGCGCATCGCGGCACCGAGAGACTCCCAGAGGATCTCCTGCGGCAGATACGCGTCCATATTCTCGACTCCCACCGCCTCGGCCTTGTCGCACCAGTCATCCTGCTTCTGGACAATCTCCCTCGCCTGCTCAAACGCATGTCGAAAGTCATAGCTCTCGCCCATGCGACTATACGGCCGCGTTCCAATGCCACCATGGGCGCGCTTCGCGTTCTCGCCACAGGCCATCTTCATGTAGCGCCAGTTACGCTCCGGGTCGGCCAGCATGTCCTCGGCGCTGATCTCCTTGCGGCCGTCGGGCTTGCCCACGGCGTGCTTGAGGAGGTAAGCTTCGCCGCCAATATTGTTCCCGGAGCCCGGCAGGATGAGCGACGTGGTGACTCCGCCGGACTTGACGATCTGGATCTGGGGGTCGAACGGGTAGAACCCGTCGATGGAGCGCGCCCAGGGGGTGATGTTGTCGGACATTTCGTTGCCATCCTCGGTGCCCGAGAGGGACGGCAGGGAGTAGACGCCGGTATGGCTGTGCATGTCGATGATGCCGCTGGTCAGCTGCCGACCTGCAGCATCGTATATCTGCGTATCCTTGGGCAACGAGCTGTGCGAGATGTGCGCCTCGACCTTTTTGATGAGGCCGTGCTCGAGAAGAACGTCGCCATGGACCCATGCCCAGCCCTTGCCAGCCCTCGCATCCGCCTCGCTCGTTCCCTTGACGGGCTCACCAATCCAGATCGTGGCATTCTTGATCAGCGTAGGCTTGCCGCCCTCGATATACCTGGCGTTCTGGTCGCGCCCGAGGCCGATAGGATCCCGAGGCGTGCGACGCAGCTTCTTGCACGTCGCTAGGTCATCGTTGAGCTTCTTCAGCGACAGCTTGGGCGCCCTGTTGCTCGTGTTCCAGATCTGCTTCCACTGCGCAACGGCAATCAAGACCAAGCACGCAAGGACGAAGAACTTGAGCGCTCGGCGGCGACGGATGCCGTGACGTCCCCGAAACCGGTGGCCATTCCCGTGCGGTGATGCGACGGCGCTGTACGGCGGGAGGCCGCTCTTTTCACCCATGGCGTTAGCCTGCCTTGTCTCGAGTGTCGACGGGAGTCAGTGGAAGAAGACAAAGAAAGCAAGGATGAGAGCACGGGACAGGGAGCCGGGATATAAGAGCACGATCATGTCCAGATAACGACGGCCCGAGGTGCGGAATCTACGAGTAGCAGTGGTGGAAGTGCCGCTAGACCCAGTACCTGCGGGGACGCTAGTCCGACTGGCTTACTCGTACCGTACCCGAGGCGTCAGGCTCAAGGTGTTACGGAGTACCTGGAATGGTCCAGAGGTACAACGTTCTTCGTACTGTCGTCAGAAAGGCTATACAGGGAAGGACATCGCAAGACATACTAATACAGTGTGCACACATCTTTGATCTTTTGGTGCAGTGGTCAATCCGATGCATACAGAGAGGTTCAAGTTTGCTGCGAGCAAAGGACGCCGAACAGGGGTTCACCGGTCAGACTCGAGACCGGTTGTGAAACATAAATCGCCAATTACAATTGACTGTCTCAAAGCTGTGCGACTCGACCCCTAGAAAATACGAAACTCATTTCCACCGTTTGTAATTCAGTGTTCATCACATGGATGTTTCTCGCGGCTCTCTATTTCGCGGGGTCTTGTCAACGTTGCACGACAGTTATTAGACCGTAAGCTTTTTTCCTAATCGCTGTATCGACGCACCGCGGGGAGGTTAGGCTCTCCGCCGCGGTCGGCCCCAACCAAGAGCATCGTTTGGTAATATTAGCACTGTAGCATTATCCCTTCTAGTGTGCGAAAGCTCCAACCTTGTGTTTCCTTGCCGTTCCTCTCTATCGTCGCGTTGCACCGAGATTCTACGAGTACAATTACCCTGCAAGGTACACAGCTGGAGCCTTGGCCACCAGAAGGCCCGGCAACTGTCGACACGTCTGGTGTTTATGTACCAGGGCCGCGACCCATCATCCGCGCCGGACCTGGACGCAAACTGGGCGGATATGTCCCGTATCTCTTGGATTGGGCTGGGCAACATCGGACAGGTTGGTGCATTCCCTAGTAGATATTGGCTCACTTAAATCGCTAACCAGAACTAGGTGGTGTTTGCAAGAACCTGGCCAAGTATGGACCAAGTCAGGGTCCTGTCACGATGTGGAACCGGACACATCAAAAGGCCGTGGACTTACGAGTAGCCGCCGCATCAGACAGAATTGATGCCGTTGACTCACTTGCCGAAGCCGTCCCAAGTAGCGACATCATTTGTCTCTGTCTTGTGGATGATGCCGCCGTGCAAGGCGCCCTCGACACGGCCATGTGCGACACGGATGTCGAGGGCAAACTGTTCGTGGATCTCTCCACGGTCCACCCAGAGACGGCGGCGGCGCAGGCCGAGAAGCTACAAAGCCATGGTGCGGAATACCTAGCTAGCCCAAGTAAGCGCATAAGATCGAGTTCGCCCACAAGCTCAAGACGATTGATATGAGACAGTCTTCGGTGGCGTTCCACTTGCCGTTGATCGGCTTATAACCATTGCCATTGCTGGATCCTCTGACGCAATCGCCACGTTCGCGCCCTTTACAGATGGACTACAACACACACCGAACAGCGCGCAAACAGCATTTGCAAAAACACCCGAACTCTAGCCAACCAGCCATGCGGACAAGCCAGTTTGCTCAAACTCATCGGCAACTTCATTCGCTTCCCTACGATTGAAGTCCTGTGCGAGGCCAGTGTGTCGAAATTTGTCGAGCTGTTGATTCCCGGCCCGGCGGCAGGACAGCTGAAGATGCACCATTCGGGACCGTATCACAAAGTAGAAAACGTAAGTTGACAAACTGCATCACCAAGACGGCCCGCTGACAATGGACTATAGCCCCCAATCCCGATGAGCATGGCTATCAAAGAAACACGTGCTTGAATGACCTTGCCCAGAAGAATGGCGTGAAGAAGCGAACACTGGACACCGTCATGCATCATACGGACCGCGTGAATGAGATTCGGGGGCCAAATGCTAGTCTCATGGCTATTTTTGGTGATATCAGGAGGAATCTAGGCTGCCGTTTGAGAATTAATAAATTGCTTCTGAATAGATGTATTCCCTGCCAATCATTCAATCGGCGTAGTCTTGCTCATTGAGAGCCTCTGTCCCACCAACGAGTGACCTGTGGTGGGCCTGTGATGGGAGAGCGCCTAGGGCATGAGGAAGACAGCAGTTGGCTAGTCGGCATGCAGTATTTTGTTCGTGTCGGTCACATGTACCTGAAAGCCCGCATCTACAAACGGACCGCTCGGCTTCATGCGTGATTCGGCGACAAGTAACCACAGGCGAGCAACAGCAAATCAACGTGAAACTTGGAAAATCAGGAATGAGCTGGATTAGGAAGAACCTCCGTGCGAGCTGAAGCAGCAACGCTTGACACCGACGTCGGTATTATTTGTAATCAGGCCAGTCATCAAATGCAGGGCGTGTGTAAGCCAAGCCCGGGTACGAATACGTACCAATACGATTCCACATACTATAAACCCTGTGGCCCATGCCGTAAAGAGCATCGGCATCCCACATCGCGTGTTTGTCGTGTCGACGATTCATTGATGTCTGAACAGGAGTCGGCTCTCGATGACTTCACGCAACCCCACAGAACATTGAAGCCCCGCAGCACAGTGCTGCTGAACGACATATAATGCCGACTGCGCTCCATGGACGGCTCTCTTCAATTCCCGACAACTCCGCTCCATCCGTCGTCTATCTACCATGTCTGTACTGGATGCCAGGCGTGTCAAGCCCAACGATGACGCTCCATACGAGCTCATCTACTGGCCCGGCTTCCCCGGTCGCGGTGAACTCATCCGCCTCCTCTTTGAAGAAGCCGGCGTGCCATACAACGACACGGCCAAGACAGCAGGCAACAAGGCTGTCCAAGCTGTTCTCAGCTACATGTCTCCAGACAACACAGGAGACGCCACCAACCCCCCTGTCTTTGCCCCTCCGATCCTCAAGCACGGCGACCTCGTCCTCAACCAGACACCAAACATCCTCCTGTACTTGGCGCCGAAGCTCGGCCTTGCCCCAGCCGAGGGTGATGCCTTGTTCCACCTCAACGAGATTGTCCTGACCATTCTGGACGGCTTCGTCGGCGAGGTGCACGACACGCATCACCCCATCGCGGTGTCCCTGAAATACGAGGACCAGAAGCCGGAGGCAAAGAAGAGGAGCGGATCTTTCGTCAGCGAGCGGCTGCCCAGGTATCTCGGCCACTTCCAGCGAGTGTTTGATGCCAATACCAGCGGCGACGGGCCATGGCTGTACGGGGACAAGCTGACGTATGCGGACCTCGTTCTGTTCCAGGTAAGCATCAGCCAGCGAAGTGTGACTCCCTGCCGTGTTGCTAACAGCGACGCAAGTGCGTCCATGGTACCCAGTACGCTTTTCCAAAGGCCGTGCGCAAACTCAAAGAGTCGGGCAGGTATGACAGCGTGTTCAGGCTCTGCGATGCGGTCCAGGAGAGACCCAAGATCAAGGAGTACCTCGGGGGCGACCGCCGATCAGCCTACTCGAACGGGATTTGGAGGCGCTACCCGCAGCTGGACCAGGAGTGAGAGAGGCACGGCAAGCGAGCAACATGGCATCAGCTTCATTGGAGCGCAGTACTCTATTATCTACAGCTCAAGATAACGCATTGAAATCCTTAGAGGCTTCATCTAGCTGAAATGTACTTGACAAGGCCATACCCTTTCGCGCGACACCCCGCCTGTTTGCGTCGGTTCATGTTTACAAACCAATCCGTGCGAATTGTAGCCCTGGAGTAATGCCCATGTACTACCTTGTGGGCATCCATATCTCGTGTATTGGATCATTGGAGAGCTCTGTTAGGCCAAAGTAGTGAAATGTGCATTGAATCCCTACTGTCCCCTCCGTCCCGGTTCTCGACTCGCTTAGATGCCCTTTAAGCTTTCACTGCATAAATCTTGTACGAGCCTGAACGTGGAATAATTAGCATCTGTGTCATCTACAGGAATCCCAAACACACTTACCGGCCCATTCGTTATAGTCCAGGTCCTCAAGCCGCGATAGGCTGAGCGAATCGGAGCCGCAGCATTTGGCGTCGGCCGCTGACGCCGTGCCGCAGTCGCCCGTCGCAACATCTCCAGTATCTCTTTCGTAAACATTCAGATCGACTCTGGCATCTGTAATCAGAATGTCTGCGGCCATTTGGGTTAAACTACAAAGTCGCAGTAGACAAAGTCGTAGGCCTCTGCAGTTACTCACTTGTGAAGCCCGCCTGCCTCAAGTAGAGCTCATAGTCCGCAACTTGACTTGCGCCGGCAATGCACCCCACATAAAGTGCCATATTTTTCTTAATCTCTTCAGAAAGCGGTTTCTTGGCGAGGATGTCAGAGATGGCAACCCGGCCTCCGGGCTTGAGCAGGCGGAACATCTCGTTGAACACAAGTTGCTTGTCTTGTTCTGGCACGAGGTTGACAACACAGTTGGAGATGATGCAGTCAGTGATGCCAGACTCAATCGCAATATTGGTAATGCGGGATTCAACAAAATCTGTGTTCATCTTGCCGGAATCCTCTCGGAGCTTCCGGGCTTTGTCGAGCATCGCCTACGCCAGTAAGTGAACACGCTCTTTGCACGGTGTGACCGGATTATTGACGCCTCACCTTGTTTGTGTCCACGCCAATGACCTTACCGCTTGACCCGACCTTATTCGCAGCGAGGAAGACATCGAAACCAGCTCCGCTGCCCAGGTCGACAACGGTCTCTCCCTGAACAGTGCGTGTCAGTTGAAGATGAGTCGGTTGTCCCGTGACCGCAAAGTGAAGTCTAACCTCACGAATGGAAGCAATGGCCAATGGATTGCCGCAGCTCAACCCAAGATTTGCTTCTATCGGGATGGTGGCGAGCTCCTGCTCCGAGTACCCAAACGCTTTGGCGACAGAGTCACCATATTTCGCATCGACGCCTCTAGCAGCAGCGGTGTAGCGACTGTTGACCTCTGAATATATGTTTCGGGTTCCCATGGCGGAGAGGTTATGCGATGGTTTGATGTCAGCTCCTGATTGGAGTTGATGAGAATGGGCGAGTTCCTCTGGCCGGCAACAGGAAAAGCGGCGGTAACTGCATTTAAATAGACATCTTCTACATAGGATACTCCAACATCGTCAGGCATCAGGGAGTACAAGTTAGTGTCACACCGGTATCTGCAATATGTCATCGAATTGTTGCCCTTTTAAGCTCACCGGCGGTTTGCGTAAGGCCCCGCTACTCCCGAAACAGGAAGAATTCAGTTTGTCACTGACTCGCCGCCCTCTAATAGCCACTGATCACTGTGCCGCCTCCACCCACTTCAGAGGACTCAAACCGCACGCGGATTGATGTAACGGCAGTTTTCTCTCAATCATCCGCCAGCCCTTGCACCCCAGCCAAATTCCACAACCGGCAGCAACAGCCATTTGACTGCCGCGCTGGCCCAACGATGCCCGACAGCGCCATGCTAATTGCGGGGCACGTGGCATGGTATTGATTAGGCGTTGCGCGCAAGGGTCAAAGCACGCGACCCTCCATGTCCCGACTCCCGAGCAAGCGCTGGCCCAGAACACGGAGCCGACGTGGCAGCGTCAACTACCTATCCTTGGCCTCCAAGTCAGGAATAGCTGTAGCTCTCCCTTCGTCCTCGATTTTAACTCACCCAGCGGTCGCCGCCTGATGCACTTTTTCCGAGGCACCTTCCGAGGCCCAGTGTCGACAACCATGATGGCCTTCCGGGCCGCTGGGCACGCATCCGATGTAATAGGATCGCGGCCAACAGGACGCGGAGGAGCGCCCCCAACGGCTCAAAGGCCATCAAGGTCGCACCGTCCCGGCCCATATCAGAAATGCAACCATTGCTACCTAGTATGGCGGTCGGTGTGGCTTCGCGGCGGACAGCTGCACTTCGTGCTCCGCTGACGTCCTTCCACCAGTGGCGGGCGGCTTCTGTCCACCAGAGCCGCCATCGAACACACACCTCAGTTCTGTAGTGATGATCTTCCTCTTAAGTCTTAATATGTTCATGTTATTTATTTGTCGTCACAGAACCAGAAGACCTACTCCATGTCGATGAGCGGGACAAAAACTGCGATTAATGGATCTGAATACAGCAATAGCCATGGGGCCCATGACTGTCAATGCGACCTTGTAACTCTGGGTCCTCCGAGGCACCAGTAGGCTTGACTCGATACATTAGGTGCTGTGGACACGGAGCGTTGGCTGGCGGCTGCATGTTACTCTAAAATTATGGCCGATGCCTAGAAAGGGAAATTTTCGATATGTCACTCGCTTGATTCCCGAATCTCCACCATCCAGCCGTCCTGGCTTGCCAGCCGCACATAAGCATTACAGAGGCCCGCCGCGTCATCCGTCTGGTGCGACTTCAAGTTGCAACCACTTCAACGTTTGGACACTGGCTAATTCAGCAAAATCGCTCAGCACTTCTAGCACTTCGCCCCTCTGCTGAACTCCTGCATTTCACTGGCGGAGGCGATGGGGAAACCGGCGCGGCACTCTGCCGGTGGCGTTCTCATGACAAAGTGGTCCAGTAAGCCGGCGGACGAAAAGACAGCGCGAGTACGCCAAAACCAGCGGCGCCACCGCGAGAGGGTGAGGTGTCACATTGCGCAGCTGGAGTCGAATCTCGCAGAGACCCAGCTGGAACTGGACAGGGCGCTAGCGACTATTGAGCGCCTGAATGCGGAGCTTGAGAGCGAGCGAGCTTCAGCTCCCGTTGACCGCGATGACAATGCGGCATACGACAGAGAAACAACCGAAAGCGGCTGTCTCAAGGGGCCTTCGTTGCCATCGCACCGGCTGTCTGAACTATCGTCGCGACAACGAGCACGATGTGCCTCTGGAGCAAGCGACGACGTGCAGGTAGCCTGTGCCGGCTCACTTGACGATGCTTCTGCGGAAGAGACCACCCATTTGCTTTTGCCTCTGCTCGGACGTGCCTCGACCACCGAAACATACCGCGGCTATGACAATACCGTGGGCGACGGGGAGAATGAATGCCGCGATTTACAGCCGCCCGACCCCCAAGAGTCGACTACACGCTGCCGTGACGCATACAAGATGATTGCGGAGCAAAACTACGCTGGCTTGGAGGCGTCTACTGTTCGTGGCTGGCTGCAGCCTGGATTTCGGGGGGCTGTCGCCGAGGGAGATGGGTGTCGCGTGGATAACAAGCTGTTGTTTGCATTACTCGACTACATCACGCCCTTGTGAACAAGGGGCCGTCCAAGGAGCGTCCGAGAAGGCAAGTAGCACGGGCGGAGGATAGACGGCTCCGCGAGCACGAGTGGTTTCGCTCAAAAGTCCAATGTACGTACAACAACAGACCGCAAAGGCCACCCTCCTTGGTAGGGAGGAGCATCGACTCCTCTTTAGAATACAGTCGAGTCCCTACTTCCAACCCCATCTGGTTGCCATCCACCGAACAACGTAAACCAGGCCGAGCAGGACCGGAACCTCGATCAAGGGGCCCACGGTGGACGCCAGAGCCTGGTCACTCTCAGGGCCAAAGGTCGCTACCGCCACGGCAATTGACAGCTCGAAGTTGTTGCTGGAGGCGGTAAAGCTTTGCGTCGCCACCAACGGGAACTTAAAGCCGAGCGACCGGGTGATCCAGACAGTCACAAAAAAGACCAGCACGAAGTACACCAGCAGCGGTGCAGCGACCCGGACGACTGATACGATCTGGTGGACGACCTGGCGACCCTGAGAGGCGAAGAGCACAAGAATAGTATATAGCAGGCCGATGAGGGACCACGGCGATGCGAATCGGAGGAAGACGCGCTCGTACCAGGCGGCTCCGGCCGTCGCACGAAGCACGAAGCGCGTGATGACGGCTGCGCCAAGGGGGATGCCGAGGAAGACGGCGACGCTGGTTGCGACAACTTCGTATGAGATGCTCAAGGCGCCTGGTTCGTGGCTGATGACGCGGATGAAGAAGACGGCGAGGGGTGCGAAAAGGACCATCTGGAGGAGGGAGTTTATGGCAACGAGAATGGCGCAATACTCTTCGTCGCCACCCGCGAGATGGTTCCAGATAAGGACCTAAGACGGTACCTGTCAGCGTCAATTGTTGCATGCCTCTTGGCTAGGAGGGAACGAACCATTGCAATACATCTTCCAAGCCCGACAAGAATGAGGCCGACGCGAAGCCCGCTCTTGTCGGGAAGAAACGCCCAAGCGAGCGCAAGCTGGTACAGATGTTAGTGAACGCCGCTGCACGACGATAGAGGCAGGACACCAACCATGAGGAAAGGAGCGAGAATCCAATTGACAAATACGCTAAAGCATATTTGCTTCCATATTGACCTGTGCGATAGGAGCTCGTGTAACGATTCGTACCGCACTTTGCATAGGATGGGATACATCATGACCAGCAGACCAACGGCTTGATGGAATAGTCAGCGCAGGACACATCAACAATATCTAACTCGAAGGGACTGGCTCACCAATCGGGACCGACACGCCGACGAACTTGCCCTTTTGCAAAGCGGGACCTGTTTCCGGGACGAAATTGCCCAAGATGATGCCAATAGTCATGGCCAGGAATATCCAGAGCGCCAGGAAGCGGTCGAGGAGACCCAGGGCCTTGAAAGCCGATGGCTTTCGTCGGCGTTGTTCACCATCGTCGACGGCGCGGCTTTCCTCGTCCACCGGGCCATGGCCGAGGTGTTCCGTCCCGGACGGGGGCGAGGGAGGTTGCCCTTCTGGGAGCTCGTGCTCATCTTTTCCTTCCGTGAACATGGTATATGTAATATGTGGTATCGTGTAATTCGTTCCTCTGGTAATTTGTTATGTTTTGACCCAGCTTGCTGCGTCGTATGGCGAGGTGATTGACGGGAGACGGCTGGACCTGGGCCTTACACGTTACAAGTCACACCAGACGCTGCAGGACTCGACGGGATATATATAGCCCCGCCAGTGCTGGCTACGCCTGACTGAGGAAGCCCTTCGCATATGATCGAAAGGGTTGGACTGGTTTGTCAACGAAACCCAGAGCTTTCGTGGATTGGCTCGGTAAACTATCACGACGCTACTTCGATTATCGCAATCGAGAGGCCCGGCGCAGTGGAGGGGAGGATGCCGTTCGGCAATTTTTCAGCGGACCACGGGCTGGCGAATCACATCAGGGGAGTGACAGTCCCTGCAGGTGGCGGGGCCGTGCCGCCCACTCCTTGGCGCTACTGGCTTCCTGCCGCCCGGAAAAAGTCACCATGGCATGACAGCCATGCCTCTACTTCGTACGGCCCCTAGAAGTCATAAAGGGATCACAGGCCCTTCTTCTTTAGTAATGGTAATGATACGATGAGACCGACAAGGACACCACTCGCCCTTGAAATCCGCTTCCACAGCACACTCGCATAGGCGAAGGTCGCCCCTTTCTATATAGCAATGGCATATATCGAAGTGCCTTCGGCTCCGTGGCATGCTGCCTACCCGCCTCCTACAAATAAGGCACCGGCGGGCATGACCCGTGAGACGGTGCTGGAGATGCTGAAGAACAGCGACAGCGTTGCCGGCAAGGACTACGTCCTCGTTGACCTCCGCCGGGCAGACCACGAGGTTCGGCTTTCCCCTTGCACATGGGCGGCGATATCTGCATGTGATCAGATGAGCGGTCGTGAACCGGGCTTCTTATTAATGATTGCCGCGTCCAGGGAGGCACCATTCGCGGATCGATCAATCTGCCGGCGCAAAGCCTTTACCCTACCATACCGACGCTATACAACATGTTCAAAGCAGCGGGAGTCCGCAAGGTTGTTTGGTACTGCTGTAAGCTGCATACTATCCTATGAAACGCGCGCCATCGTGCGACGAAAGACTGACACATTCTCTTGCTTCAGCATCGTCCCGCGGCCGAGGCACTCGAGCAGCTGGATGGTTGCGCGACTACCTCGACGAACGCAGAGACGGCAATATGGAAAGCTCGATCCTGTTTGAGGGCATCAGAGGATGGGCCACAGCGGGAAGCGAATTCGCGGACTGGATGGATGATTACGACGCCGCTGTCTGGGCCAAATTTGGCGCGGGAATCCAAGACGGGCTCTAGCTTATGGCGGAGATCGAGGTGCCCAGGTGAGAAGCCCTCAAACACGACGCGAATCCTGTCAATTCAGACGCCAAATACCTGCCATAATTCGTGTGCGTTGCCAGCTCCTGGAGCCGGGACCTAAACTCAACCCAGCGGTTCAGTATACCTGGGCACACTAATATTAATTGAAATGGCCTGTGCTTGCATAGTATGCATTCCACCGGACGCGACCGAGTGCTTCCTTTGACGCTTTGCCGGTCCGACAGGAAGCCAACAGTCCAAAGCCCATACAAGAAACACACATCGATGGCTGAGCGGGGCAATTCGACCAAGGAGGATAAGAGAAAGTGCATAATAACGGTTAATAATGGTTAATTGTTGAGCAGTCACAAGACGTGGGCCGAAGTCGGGGCCTTGACTAGAGATGGCAGTGACGAAGCTAGGTAGGTAAGGTAACTTGGGTACCTAGTGATGACGGGACACTTAACCACTGCTAGACTTGGTAGTCCAGCCCATCCCAGCTTCTGTTGAGACGGCGTGGGTCACACGGTTCTAACCGTCGAGTTGGCTCCGGCAGTAGATCTTGTTCGGACTCTTGTATTATGGATCGGCGCCTGCCCGCTGTCTGGTATCCAAACATCAAATAGATTTGAGAGCCTCGGTCAGGAGGAATATGTCTCTCTCTCTGATGTAATGCCCCAGCTCAGATGTTGGTTCCACTGCCGACATCGACTCCAGAGCCTTGTTCACAGGAACCCACTCGTGGCTCAGCCCGTCGGCCACCTCCTCCTCGGTCAGCGCTGGCTTTCCCATATCCTCGAGCAGGTTGGCACGGTAGCAATACGAGAATTGATGGAGATCATTTCGATACTCCTCTGTCACTGCGACACATCCGCCCTGAATGGTGACGCGAGAACCCGTCTCCTCAGCCACCTCTCTTTCGGCAGCCTGGTGATGGTCTTCGCCATCCTCGATGCCGCCTCCGGGCAGCTTGTAGTAGCTTCCTTCGCGCACCTTGATGATGATTATACGGTCGTCGGGTCCTCTTACGACGACGCGAACGGCGGAGCGCTCCGTGTAATGCGTTTCAGCTTGCCTGGAGCCTATGAATTTGGTGGGTAGGTTTTCAGCCACCGCATCTGGCGAGCAAAATTAGCACTGCACATCGAGATGCACCAAAGCATCAACCAACCTTGTGGACCTTCCATGGCTCGGGAGATCTGGGGTGTCGAAGGGAAGATGCTGTTTTCTCTTCTCCCGGGACAATCGCTGTGGCAAGGCGTGTCGCCACTACAAAACGCAGGGCAATTGAGGCCAAATCCTGAGGTACGGGAGGGTCTCAAAAAGGCTACCGTTGGAGATGATGCTGCCGCTGAGGAACATTGGCAGGTCATCAGGGTGTTACGCAGCAATTTCGACTTGATCCGCTGGATGGCCATGCTACATAATACATTAGTTGCCAAGACAGCGGGCTGCCGCCGTGGGGCCGCACTTGGCCTTCGGCGAGTGACTCACCTGCGTCTCGCAACAACAGCCAATGAGACATCCTAAATCCGAGTTGATGCTGGACACAAACTGTACGGCGGTGGGGTTCATGCCAACTCTTGATGTTAACTAAAGCTCGTCAGAGAGTAACATTCCACGTGACTGTCCAGTGCCTATAAAACAGGAGGCTGCCTCGAAAAAGCTCCTCTCAGTTGAACAAACCTCCAGCCATTGCGACAGGTTGTGCTCGTCGAGCTTCAACACATATGGCTCGCAGCCAAGTCGCCCTCGAGCCAGCCCAGCGTGTCGTCGCCAGTCGTGTCCAGGACTCCAGAGTCCCAGAGTGCAGTCCAGAGACGCACCCGCGCAACAGCACGATCCCACAGATCTCCCTCTTCATCCAGGGGTCTCGCCCCGCTCGTGGATGTAAGTTTTTACCTCGTCTCCCTCGCCCTGTTTACCCCGAGCCGAATGACGATACTGGATTCACTCGCCGTACCGAACTGCAATGTGGATATCATCCATGGGCAAATGGTTTCGCCCGTTGTCTGACTGCCTCGCACAATCACTGCTTGTTGTTCTAGTTACACTGAAAGCGCCTGTGCTGACCAGGCGCGTCTAGGATCTTATTGCTCGGTCGATACGTCGATGCGCTGTCCACATTTGTTGCCGCCTGAAATGATTTGCTACATGAAGTGCCATCTTCAGCCATATGCTGCCGATGCCGCATCTCGTCACGATGAATAAAATACTTGCTTGGACACTGGTCTTGGTTGGCACCTACGCAGTGATGTACAGAATACGCCACGCTGAATATTATTCACTGTTCGTAACGGGAATCATGCCCTCACACCAACAGCGCGCAAATGCCCATATCCGCCATCCCTTCCTGCCACGTCCACACCTCGTCCGGATACTCCCCCCTATGCCCCCAGCACCACCTGAGCACCCGCAGCACCGTCCCGCAGTTGGTGAAGCCCGAGCCAGTCTTGTGCAGCACGCACTGCAGCAGGTCCTCGAAGAAGGACTGCTGGTCCGGCGCCGCGACGGCCCCGGCGACAGAGATGGGCCACGCCAAGCCGCGGACGGAGACGCACGACGGGAGCTCGCGCAGTGCATCGATGGCTCGCGACACAGCGCCGTGGACGTCCCGTTCTGAGAAGCTGGTGCCGGGGATGGTCGTGCGTAGCTGGACGAGGGCGGCGGCTGCAAATACCTTGGTGAGCGCGTGGCTCATCGGCGACGGCTCTTCCTGGGATGTGTCAACGATTCAAGGTCTTGAAAGAAAGCGGATTCCATCACGAACCGTACTCAAGGCGAGGCCCTCGAGGCCCTCTTCCAACCGCCGCCCAATCTCTCTCAGCCTCGCGTAATCCGGCTCAGCATCAGGCTCTACCTCCTGGAACGCGAGCGTCGACAAGTCGCCAATCGCCACCATGGCCCAGTTCTGGCAGCCCATGACGCGCGACATGTCAATCTCGTCGAGGCCGAGCCACGCCCGGTAATCCGTCCTTGGCGCGGTGCCCGTCGCAGTGGACGCCAGCACATCGAGCCAGATGACCTTTGTCACCAAGAAACGCTGCGCCAGGTCGATGCCGTTGAGCAGCGGCTGGTCCACGTCTGCGCCCCCGCGAGCCACGGCGTCGGGCGACAAGCTGTTTACGACAGAGACGAGCGCAAAGAGATGCGGCTGCCAGTTGGTCCCCCCCCCCTGGAAAAGCTGCAGAGCCGTCAGCCCTGGGACGACAGAATTCTCGCCGGCTGCCATACCTCGAAGCTGATGAGCGCCGAGCCGCACGCCAGGAACTCAACCAGCTGCTCCCGGTTCTCGGCGAAGCGGCCCACCGCGCACTCGGAGATGGCCTGCCGCAGCCTCTGCAGCGCGTTTGTGTGGTACCCGATGAGCTCCGACGCGCGGCTCGCCGACGTGTGCGCAAACTCGGTGTGGTGGTGCAGCGCCGAGAGGGTGAGGACGGCCTGGTGGAGCGGGCCTCGCTTCGTGAGCAGCCAGAAGAGCCAGCCGCGGCCGCCGAGCGCGGGCTCGTCCGTGTAGTAGGGGTACTGCAGCGGGAAGATGTAGTCGAGATAGTGCACCAGCAGCTGGGCCTCTCGAAAGGCCATCTCCTGGTTCGGCCCGCCACGCATCTGCGCGGCATCGTTGGCGTGCGTCTCTTGCCTCGACCCCGAGCGGCCGTTGGACAGCTCGGCTTGCTGCTGCCTCCGAGTGCGCCTGAAGTTCCTGTTCACGATGCGCTTGATGCGCGCGAGCTCCACGCGAAGCAGGGCCTTGTCACCCACCCACTCGGGCTTCTGACCGTAGCCGTGGCAGGGGATGGCTCTGTCGCTGCACTCGCGGCAGGTCGGCAGCGTCTCGTCGCACTTACGGTGCCTGATGCGGCACGTCCAGCAGCCATTGGGGCTCCGGTTCATCGGTCGGTCTATGGAGGGAGGCATGGGCAGCTGAGAAGCAATGGCAGGGTGCCAGGAATGTCGACAGCAACATACGTGATGCGAGGGGATCCATTGTCAGTTAGTCAGCGGGAACTTTCACCCGCGAGTCTGCTGGCCAAGACGCCTTTGGTCTGAACAAGAGAAAAAGGTATGGCGGTGGTGAAGTTTATCAACCAGAGCCGAGGCATACGGTCTACTTCGTATGCCCAGTAGCATTTCGTTGTGGCCGCTGTCGTGTGATTCGCTCATCTGGCGGCGGCTCGACTTTCCTTCCCAGGACCCCTGGCGGCGCCTCGAGCTTCCTCCCCGAGTCCCGACTGCCCAGGGTGCATCTCCTCCACACTCGCTCTTCATCGTCGTAGTCATACGAGGGATGACACAGACGCCCGCACATCGGACCTCGTGTGGCTTCGTCTGTGCCCGTCGTCAGTCGTCGCCGAGGCTAACCGTGGGTCTTGGGATGGCTGGCTCATGGGTGTTGTATCTCGTCGGCTTCGACGATCATGCAACCGTCTGCACACACATGGAAATCACATCGTTGAAGACACAACCGCCATGCATCTTCGCAAGGACCACGCCGAGCTCAACATCCCAGCCCTGCGGCAGTTTATCAGGTCCTACCCGCTGGGCCTCATGACCACAGCCATTCCGTCGCCGTCGTCGTCCTTTCCGCTGCTGCAGTCCACCCACATCCCCTTCGTCCTAGACATCGACGATGAATCCAGCGAAACCGAGCTCGGCCGTTTGAGGGGCCACATGGCGCGGCAGAACCCCCAGAGCAAAGCCCTCATCGAGGCGCTCAGCGACCCATCGCTACCATCGCCAGGGAGCAACGTCCTCGAGCAGGACGTGCTCGTCGTCTTCACCTCCCCCGTGCAGCACTACATCACCACAAACTTCTACTCAGAGACCATGTCCGGCGACAGGAAGACGGCCCCAACGTGGAACTACTCGGCCGCGCAGGCCTATGGCCGCGCGCGCATACACTACGACGCCGACGCGCCCGCGACGGCCGACTTCCTGATGAAGCAGCTCGGGGACCTCTCGCGCATGGGCGAGACGGGCATCATGGGCTACACGGGCGCCGACGCGTGGACGGTCGCCGACGCCCCGAGCAGCTACGTGGCGCGGTCTTGCAGGCTCATCGTCGGCGTGGAGATTGCGATACACCGGCTCGAGGGCAAGGTCAAGATGAGCCAGGAGCTGAAGCCGCAGGACCGCGAGGGCGTGGTTCGCGGGCTCAAGGCGCTGCGGACGGAGACGGCGGGTAGGATGGCGGAGCTGGTCGAGGAGCGGGCTGCGCTGAAGCTGTGTCCAAGGGTGAAGGCGGTTGAGGGCTGAAATGGTGATGAATCTCAGACTTCAAATAGATCTACGCACTCGTGTTCCACCGCAGCATGCGAGTGTCTCTGGTCGATGTCGTATCAGCTCGTAGACCCCGCGCACAGCGTGCTGCAGCCCCCTCAATTCCTCCGCCTTGGCAGTCCGACGCTGACGCTGGCCCATGGTGGACCGGATCAAGCATCCTCGCTCGTGGCTGTCGTCGGCTGGAGCCCCGCGCTGCCCATGGCGTCAAAATCGGACATCAGCCGACGCCGATGGCGGCCGCCCTAGAGGCCGTCAAATATTACGAGTAAATGCCAGATCTGCTACCTTCCGATCCGTAACCAAGCGTGGTCGAGGTTGAGCAGGCGTCTTGCTTGAAGCTGAACGTCTGTCAGCTCTGACACTTCGGCCCGCGTCAGAACCGGGGACCTCCAACTCGCGCTATAAAGCCGACCGAGTTGCCTCATCTGCATTACCACCGGACCTGCATCGTCGCCAGATTCGACAGCTTGCAACTTCAACTTCAACTTCAACATGGGCGACGTACAGACTCGGCAAGGCTGGACCGTCTTGCTTAATGCCAAGGTATATCAGTCATCTACGGATGGGGCAGATGAAGCGCCGAGCTTCGCTACGAGCCTGGTGATCAAGGACGGCGTCATCCAGCACGTGGGCTCGGAGGCGGACGAAGCCGTAACTACGGCCAGAGAAACAGGCGCGGAGGTCCAGGACTTGCAGGGGCAGACGGTGTTGCCGGGCTTCATCGACGGACACCTGCACCTCCTCCTCGCCGGGCAGTCGCTCAGCAAAGTCAGCCTCGATTCCTGCAAGACCCTCGACGACATCCGGGCAGAGGTCAAAAAGCACGCAGAGGCGCATCCCGATGTCCCACGGATATTCTGCCGCGGCTGGATGCACTCCATGACGCCGGATGGCGTTGATGCCAGCTTGCTCGACGACCTGGACCCGCGGCCCATCTTCGTCGACACCAAGGATCTACACTCGACGTGGTGCAACACCGCAGGCCTGCAGGAGGTGTGCCGAATCATGGACATCCCCGCAGACACACCAGACCCAGCCGGCGGCACCATCCAGCGCGACGCAAACGGGAAGCCCAACGGCGTCTTTAACGAGAGCGCCGTGTTCCAGATCATGTGGCCGTTTGTCGCCAGGGTCGCGTCCATGAGGGAGAAGAAGGAGGCCATCAGAGCCGCCTTTACAGCCTTCAACTCGGTCGGGTACACGGGCATGATCGATATGGCCATGGATGATACCATCTGGGAGCCACTGATTAAGCTGCGCAAGGAGGAGGGACGCTTGCCTGGCATGAGGGTCGCCGCGTACTGGCTCATGAAGCCAGAGGACTCGCTGGACGGCGTGTTTGCGCAGGTCGACCGAGCGGCTGCCCTCGCCAACGAGTTCAACGTCGACACCACGCCAGACTGCCGCATCGTCGGCGTCAAGGTCATCTGCGACGGCATCATCGACGCCTGCACGGCATCCCTTGCAGAGCCCTATTCCAATGGAGAGAATCCCGACTCGATCTGGAGAGAAGAGGTGCTCCATCCGCTAGTTGCCAGAGCCCATGCAGCCGGCCTGCAGGTCGCCCTGCACGCCATTGGCGACCACACCATCCGCATGGCCATCGATGTGCTGGAGAAGAACACGGACAGGTCGCGGCGCCCGCGCATAGAGCACCTCGAACTGGCATCTGCCCACGACGCCGCGCGCCTGGGCAAGCTGGGCATCACCGCCTCCATCCAGCCGGTCCACTCCGATCCCGCCATCCTACGCGCCTGGCCACGCCTCATCGGCGAGCACCGTTGCAAGCGAGCCTTTGCATACCGCGAGTTTGCCGACGGCGGCGCTCCGCTCGCCCTCGGATCCGACGCGCCCACGGCGCCGCACCAGCCCCTACCCAACCTGTACGTCGCGACGACGAGGCGCTCGTACCGCGAGCCGGAGCTCGAGACTGTCGTCAACCCAGAGTTTGCGCTCACCGTGTGCCAGGCCGTCGCGGGCGCGACACATGGGTCGGCGTACTCGTGCTTTGCGGACGGCTGGACTGGTAGCTTGCGGCCTGGGCTCAAGGCGGATTTTGTGGTGTGTGATGTAGAGTTGGCGCCGGAGAAGCTCGTGAGGGGTGTGGTCAAGGAGACTTGGTTTGAGGGGAAGAGGGTGTACCGGGCGCAAGATTCTGAGTAGTTGAATGAGTTGGGGGTTGTGTGGTTGTTCGAGGCGAGCGAAAAGTGACGGGAGGCTGGAGTTGCTGGGCGGTGTTGATGAAGGGTTTATTAGACGATTCCGTGATGTTGTATTGTTTTAAAACGAAACCAGAAAATTCTTTCGAGATGTATAAAAGATTGAATACGCAAACATCTGGCCATCTCTCGACTTCTCGTGGGCAACCACCACTCCTTAGCGCGGATAAAGGTTCTGCCCCTCCGCTGAAATTTCCACCGGGAGCTGCCACCAACCTCGAGCTTGTTTCCGCGTTCGCAGACTCGCGCCGCAGACCAACCTTCACGACGTCCCTTGCTGCTCGCCGATCGCAACCACCTGACAATCCTGATCCTCTCCCTCCCACGACTCAACCCACAATGAGTGGGCGCCCTGGAGGCGGCAATCGCCGCGTGCTGCTGCCACCTATGTACGCTGCTCCCTCCTCTCGACGTCGCGACGTACCCCGCCAACGTCGAGTGTTGCCGTGAAGATTGTGCTGACGGTTTGCAAAGCAACATGATCTTCAAGCTTTTGCAATCCGTAAGTCTGCCGAGTCGCTGATAGCGCGCTGCCCGCGCCTGTACCCGCGAAGTTCGAGAGCGCGACGTCGAGCGAGACGCCCAGACGGATAGCAGAGACGGCAGCGGGAGGATGTCACCGAGCCAGGTTACTGATTTACATTGCCGTTATGGCGCGCGAATCTCTATTCAGTTGTCGGAGAGACAACCCATGCCGTCGCTGCTCTGCTGGATAAGAAGCGCTGGTGGGGGCTCATTTCATGAGTGTCACCGCGCCGCGAGGTTACTTGGACCCTGCGGGGAGGGCAACCCATGAGCTTTTTGGAGGCGTCATGGATATTTGCTGACTGTTTCAGAACGCCACCGTTAGCGTGTGGTTGTACGAGCAGCTCAACATCCGTATCGAGGGCAAGATCCGGGTTGGTGGTCCTGGTATCCCCCGGTGGGAGATTCAGCTGACACACGTCGCAGGGCTTCGACGAGTTCATGAACCTGGTCATCGACGACGCCATCGAGGTTGCCCAGGATGACCATAACAACGACAGCGGATCACGGAAACCGCTGGGTACAAATCCTCCCCAGCTCCACTAATAACAGCACATGACTAACCTCCCCGCAGGCCAGATTCTGCTCAAGGGCGACAACGTGTCGCTGATTCAGAGCCTCAAGTCGTGAGGAAGTGTCCGACGGTCACAGCTCACCCAAATCGAAGCCGTCCGCGGCGGTTAAAGTGCTGCGAGAGGCGGACTGTGGGCGGCACTGCAGCTTTGCGACGGTTGCCGTTCTTGGTACCCATTTTGGCGGACGGGCGATGGGAGGCGTTTACTGTGTCACCAGGCGAGGGTTCCTGGTTGCTACGAGGCGTATGCATGCATGATTTCTGTGCCTATGCTGGCAATATCCTGACGGCACCGGGATTTGACTACGTAGAGAGCCAAGCTGGCAATTCAGCTGGGCTTTTTAAAATGGGAAATGTTCACAATTGAGCATCCTGGTGGCCGTGACTCGGATCGTGGTCCGTCAACAAGACGAGAGGAGCGGAAACAGGCTAGTGCCTTGTTGCTGTCCGTTGACAGACTGCCCCATCGAGCGAGAAACAATGCTGTACGTAGTTATCCATAACTCATAAATTGAGTTTGTCCTCTTCAAGCACAGAACAATGACCGAGATACGGTTGCTCCAACTTAGCAGAACACCTTGTATGGGCTGTGTTGCCAAGGTACTTAATGTGAACATGGCAGATGGGACAGTTGAAGAGTGTTCGAAACTCATGACCTACTGCGAAGCTACAAACAAACATTTGGGGGACTGAGAAGAGCAGATTACTGTACTTGCCTACAACTATGTAGCAGCTATTAGAAAATCAAAAGTTAAAATACTCTGAATATTCGAAGGTTGATGTTGAAAACGGAGGTACAGGGTAGGCTCAGATCTAGCGGCGCTCGTGCCGATGCTCTGCCCACCTCGGTGGCGTCGCAACACCCCGTCCGCCGACAACAAAACCGCACAACCGCGACCCGACCAGCCACGTCAACCCCGGGGGAAGCATGAAAACCGCGCGCTGAGATGCGCGAGTTTATGGACTATGTCCACAGCGCGTTCTACGAGGCGACGGGGTGGAGCCGCGACAACACGTACGCGGCGCTCAACGCCACCTCGGATGGTATGCGGCTCCTGAACCCCGTTCTGCCCGTCGCAATGGGACTATGCGTGCGCTGGCCGGAAGCTGACTGTTGCTTGATATCCAGCGCTCTTGGACTTTCGCACCCCACGCGGCCTGCGCCTCACGCTCTCCTCGCTCGCGAGCCCCAACTTTGCGACGTCGTACCAGCTCGGGTCCGTGGGCGTCGTCGACGGGTCCATCTCGTACCTCTTCTCGTCGGTGCCGCTCCGAGTCCTCCTGACACCCCAGTCGGAGACGGTGCCGTTGCCAGAGCTCCTGCGATCGTACCGACCGCTGTCGCCGCTGCCGCGACGGGCCGATGCGGCGCTGCAGACGCTGCCAGACACGGACAAGCCCGCGTCGTCGCTCCTGTATGGCAGGCTCTATCTCCCGCAGTCGCAGCTGGAGGCGCTCGTCGTCAAAAGAATAACGCCGGCCCTGCAGGTTCAGTTCAGCGCAGTGTCGGCCCAGCACCTTCGGGACGGCGGGACCGCGCTGGGGCTGGCGCAGTATGACCTCGGCCGGTACGCCTTTGAGGGGCTGGCGTCTTCGGACGGGGGCCTGCTGGGCCTGAGGGGAATATACAACTTCGGAGGGGACGCGGATGAATCCTCGTCGGCGACGGGCGCAGAGAGCGGCAGCACTGGCAATGGGGAG
Source organism: Tolypocladium guangdongense (assembly GCA_022114105.1). NCBI lineage: Eukaryota > Fungi > Ascomycota > Sordariomycetes > Hypocreales > Ophiocordycipitaceae > Tolypocladium > Tolypocladium guangdongense. Next base: position 785,561 of record NRQP01000001.1, on the reverse strand, counting down.
CGGGAGCGCATATACGGCCGCTTCAGTACGGGGGGGGAGATATACTACGGCACGCTGAACAAGTCCGGCGGCATCAGCCTGGGGACGCGGTTCGCGACGCTGCCCGCGCACAAGGGGACGCCGCTGTCGGCCACGCTGACGCTAAACCCGCTGATGGGCAACATCGCCGCGAGCTACGCGGTCGTCGCCGGCAAGCACTGCAGCCTGGCCACGCGGATGGAGTTCAACGTGTTCAGCTACGAGAGCGCGTGGGCCGTCGGGATGGAGCTGTGGAGGAAGCCGTTCCGCCGGCCGGTGCTCGACGACGACGCGAAGCGGCCTAGCGAGCGCAGCTTCCAGGCCAGGCTAGAGTGGAGACTGGACGAGCCAGCCGTACCAACGCCGGCGACAGACCCGCGGCCCGCAAAGCCGGACGAGGAAGAGTACGCAGGGGTCCTCAAGGCGCGGCTGGACCAGAACCTCCGGATCGGGGTGCTCTGGGAGGGACGGGTCAAGTCGCTGCTCTTCAGCCTGGGGAGCGGCATCGACCTGCGGAAGCTCGACAAGCCGTTCCGGACCCTCGGGCTGGAGATACAGTTCTCGTCCTAGCGGCGGACGCAAGCCTGGAAGGAGGGGTTTTTTGCGTGCGGCGCTAGACGCGCCTGATGCGGCCCGCCGTGTGGAGATGACGATGCGACGGCGCCATGTTTCGTGGCCACGATGGACGGCCTCCACGGTGTGCCAGGCTCGCGAATAGGGCTCAGGCTGGCCCTGGATCAACTCTCAGCCGTTGCCGTTTCAGCTCTGCGTAGTTAATGTTGGGCAAGGGGTGACATGCTCTGATGCTGCTGCGAGCATGGACTGGCAGACCCTCAACATGCAGAGTTCAGCCGATATTCGCGCTGCCGTGCTCTTGGCCCATTCAAATCCCTCTGCTTTGGGTGACACAGGAGAGAACCTTGATGGACAGCGTTTGCTTATTCCGGCAGTGGGGGTGCGGTTCTGGCCAATCAGAGGCGCGATGATGAGCGGGTTGTGCCGTGCTTTCTGAGGGGGAAAGGCGTTGGCAAGGACCATTGTCTCTGGTATTTTTGGGAGAAACGAAGAGCGTCCGGAAACGGATAAAGGCGTTTTGAACAAAGACGTCTGAAGCGGTTGTGATGCGCCGTGCGGCTGATGCGGTCCGACCCGCGTTGCGACATGCTGCGCGGCGGCTCGGCGTCTTGCTCGACGCTGCCAACTACGAAAAGGCAGACAACTACACGGCCGTGCTACGCAGTACTGCCAAACTACTTTTCTCTACTCGTTGACCAAGAACCAGCCGGTCTAGCGGGCGATTGAGGCGGGATATGGATGCCCGTTCGGCCGATGGTGGAAGAGGACCGTCTGTCCATCAAGGTTCCCACCGCGCCCTTGAACAATTGCTCCACTACGCACACCCCAGCTGCCCTCCCGTCAAACATTGTTTCGCGCTCACTCCTCGATAACCCTCCCGAGGCAATATTCCCCTGTAGGCCTGCAATCGACCAATCTCACGGGCTTTTTCCCGGTATAATCCATATTGCCGGAAACCTCACCTGCCGTGTACCCGTCGGGTTGCAAGACAGCAGGGACCCTGGATTTGGAGCCGCGGAACGACGTGCCTCGACGTGTCACACAGGGGCAGCCTTTACAAAGACGCAGGCCTCAACGGTTGCCAACAAGCGCGATAGCCGTTGTCTGCACGGCTGTTGGGCAAAGGACGGTTCCTCGCGCCCTTGAGACGGCTGTCGAGTCTTGACAATCGTCAAGTCACCCAGTCACGGCCTGACGTCTCCCGCTGCATCATCGTGCGCCTGCACGATATCAGCGTCTTCATCAACCAGCGAATTGCCACTTGCCTGCATCCACATTCGAGTTATCCAGCCTGCCAGCCTCGATATCGCCAAGGGGTCGCCTCGAGTTCCATTCTGCTGCAGCTGCTCGTGGCGGCCCGAGGTGGGCCAGACTCCCCTCGTCGCCTGTCCATCAGGGTGTTCCATTGCATGGCCGCCAGCCAGGTTCCCTGCTTCCGGGCGCAAGAAACACCACCCCTCCGAGGTCGTTGGTCCGGCCGTCTTTGCCTGCGTTGTTCAAAAAGCGAGCTGCGAGCACTCTTGCAGCCAAGGACGACTGCGGGCATACTTCTTCATCGTCGAGGACCGTGAGCCTGGATCGAGTTGTCGGGACCGCAGCAGGTCTCTTCTTGGGTTGATCGACACGTCGCCTCGGCATACTTTGATGCTCCTGGTCTACCACCGAACTCCGTCACTCACTGGCACAAGACGTTATCATGGCGGACGAAGCAGGAAACTGCGATGGCGAGCCCGTCGAGCTCGAGAGACGCGGCCTTCGCATCGGCGCCATCTTCATCATTCTGGTGGTGTCGCTCCTCGGCGCCCTGACGCCCGTCTTACTCTCGCGGCAGACCAAAATGCACGTCCCCAGGTTCACCTTTTTCATCTGCAAGTACGTCGGTACCGGCGTTATCATCGCGACGGCCTGGATGCACCTTTTGGCTCCGGCAGTCAGCCAGCTTGGCGACCCCTGCGTGGCGCAGAACTGGCCAAGCATGGGCGAGTACCCCTGGGCGCTGTGCATTGGGCTGATGACCGTCATGGTCATGTTCTTCGTCGAGTTGATGGCTTCGAGGGCCGGCGGCGACGACACCCACAGCCACGGCGCTAGCTCCGACTCTGATACCGACCCGACAAACGAGGTCCTGGCGCTCAAGAAGCAGCCCAAAGACAAGAACATGGGGGCAAAATCGCAGCCTTGCCCTCACACCGACGACATCGAAAGCGGACGGTGTGCGTCGATTCCGGGGCGCCCAGACGACGTCAGTTACCCGCCTGGCGGAGAGGACCACCTGGCGCATCGTCATGAGCACAAGGAAGGCGACAGCCACAACGGCCTCGGTGGCCAACTGACGGCCATCTTCATCCTCGAATTCGGTGTGGTGTTCCACAGCGTCTTTATCGGGCTGACCCTGGGCACCACGGGGCTGGACGAGCTCGTGATCCTCCTCATCGTCCTCACCTTCCACCAGATGTTTGAGGGCCTCGGTTTGGGATCCCGACTTGCCGTCGCGCCGTGGCCCAAGGGTAAGGAATGGGTGCCGTGCGCTCTCGCCTTGGGATTCGCCCTGTCGACGCCCGTTGGCATCGCCGCCGGTATTGGTGCCAAGCCCACCAACGCCGCTACGCAGAAGCTCGTCAACGGCATCTTCGACTCCATCAGCGCCGGCATCCTCATGTACACCGGTCTGGTCGAGCTGCTGGCCCACGAGTTCATGTTCAACCCTCAAATGCGGAGAGCGCCGTTGAAGATCCAGCTATTCGCCTTTGGATGCGTGGCCTTTGGCGTAACAGTTATGGCTCTGTTGGCTAAGTGGGCGTAAGGCGTAAAAGCTTGCTGTTGGTGGAAAATTGGGAAACGATGATCTAGATGCTGGACCATGATGGATCGGGCCATTTGGAAATTGGGCTGCGGAGTCTGTACCTTTGTGCATAAACCTGAACATAGAAGCGCACAGCGCATGAGTAACGTTGATAGAGCTGGCGGGTTCCTGCTAACCCGTGATGCCGTTTGCTGGTGGTCGAACAGGCGTCTTCTCTGCATAACTGATCTGGATGTGTATAAATGCCACGGGTCATAGGTTTGACCTTTTGGCAGTGGTCAAGCATCACGACTAACATGGGTGGTGAGATTCAGAACTCGGGTTGCGAGGAATAAACACGTGCTCCGGCTCTATAGAAGTGTACAGTGCGCACAGCGCACATGTCCGCAGCCAGATGCACGGTGACCTGGCACGGTCCTTAGTCATCCGCCCCACCCTCTAGGGCCACAAACCCTAGCCTGGGAAAAGTTCACCACTACGCGCATCCAACTTCACATCACGACTTTGCCGGGAACCGCACGCTCCGACAATCCTCCACCGACGCACCATCTTCTCTAACCCCTCCAACACCGCAAAAATGGCCGGCGGAATCACTGTGCGGGACGTCGATGTAGGTCCTCCCTGAATGAACGTCACGAAGCTGCCAGGCACACCCCTGCTGGAAATTTCCCTCGACGACGCACCTCGACGACTGGCGAATCTGCCCCATGAGAAGACGCTGGCTGCTGCGAAATGCCGGGGCGCGCGCCCGCAGCGGCCCATCTTGACTGACCGAGAGAGCCGCTGCGGCGGCCGCTTCATTGGCTGCGCACGGGCACTACAATTGGGATTGAGGAGCAGGCGCGAGGGAGTCGAAAGACTTCTGAAGACGGAATATGCTAATGGGTCTGTGTTGCCAGGCGCAAAAGTTCATCACTGCGTATGCTGCGTTCTTGAAGCGTCAGGGCAAGCTGCCCATCCCTGGTATGTCGATTCCCCTGCGCGCGCGTGATCTCGAACCGTGGGTTACTGACGACGGCAGGTTGGGTCGACACCGTCAAGACCGGCCCCGCCAAGGAGCTGCCTCCCCAGGACATTGACTGGTTCTACGTCCGCGCGGCCTCCGTCGCTCGCCACGTCTACCTCCGCAAGACCGTCGGCGTCGGCCGTCTCCGCAAGGTCCACGGGTCCGCCAAGAACCGCGGCAGCCGGCCTTCCCACCATGTCGACGCCTCCGGCTCCGTCGACCGCAAGGTGATGCAGGCCCTCGAGAAGATTGGCGTGCTGGAGCAGGACGAAGAGAAGGGCGGCCGCCGCATCACCCAGGCCGGCCAGCGTGATTTGGACCGTATCGCCCAGACCACGGCCGAGGCCGAGGAGGAGGATGAGGACGACGAGTAAGCGCAGCGTTTCAAAAGCAACCTCTGTGGGACGGCATGGAATTGGGCGTACGGTCTTGGGATTTCGAGATGTTGAATGAGATATCCCCGTTTAGGTCATACAGTTCACTCAACGGGCCCGTCCAAGTAACTGCGGTTCTGTGATGACTTTGTGGATGTGCAAGCCGTACCGTGGTGTGCCATATTTTTGCGAGTTCACTCGAATGACCCCTCTGACACCATGCCTAATGCCGCGTAGGGAACCTCGTTGAAATACCCCTGAGGAATGCTAGTCTGGCGGCTGCCCGGCCTCGCAACGAACCACGGCGGACTCGACTCGCAAAGCTTGGCTGAGCCAGTTGCTCGTCTTGTCAAGTTGCTTCTTCTCTCAACATATTCCGAGGACATTTCCATGCCCTTGCAATGCCTTGCCTCTGAAACACCTGACAGCTCCTTACACCTGTCAGGGCCGCATCTTGAGCATTTCTTCCCCTACATCCTAGCCGCACAACCTCGCCTCGTATTCTTGCAACCCTGGAACCTCAATGCGCAGCTGGCAGCCAAGGCGGCCATTCCTGCTGTTGGCTCGCCCGGCTTGACAACTCGTTCGGACGCCTCTTCAACAACTCAACTTGTCGAAAATATCTGGGGCTATTTGCTTATTCTGGTGCAAAGACCTCTTTGGGTCGTCCTGCGCGCGAACGCTGCTGGATGCCTGCTCGGTTCGTCGGCGTTGGCGGAGTATACGAGCCCTCTGCTGCGAGACGCGCGGGTGCGGCCGACGACTTCGTCTTGCCCTGCAGCCGAGGAGGTTCTCTTTCGTTGCGTGTGTTGCGCTCATAATACACTTGCCGCTTTGGTGCTACACTCGTTGCAATTGTATCTCTGCCACGGTACTCGCGCGTTGAAGCGGTTTCAGTGAGTTTGGCTGCCTTGCGGGCGAGTTGATGGGCAAGCAGCTAACAAGACCAGCGCAGTGCGACAGACGCCATGGCTCCGCGCAACTCGGCATCGGCAGCCCCCCACTCCGCGCCTTCCCCGCCAGACGCCCCGCAGCTGCCCGTCTTCGACGCGCAGTTCCGAAGCCCCGCGCCGTACTTCTACTTCCACCACGTCGTCGACCCCGTCGCGGCGACGCTCGAGGTGCAAGTCCTCGGCCGGACCTGCGCTTCACGTTCCGCCACTCGCGCACCCTCGAGCAGGGCCTCTCGCCGTCCAAGGTGGCGGCCAGCCTCGAGCGCAAGACGGTCGGCTTCGTCAGCCTGGTGCGGCCGGCGGCGCCGGAGCGGCGCGTCGTGCTCGCCTGGGCGGAGAGCGGCCACGGCGCGGGCCCGGCCGGCGACGTGCTCGACGCGGGCGGCGGCGCGCTGTCCAACGCGCTCTGGGCGCGGCGCGCGGTGCGCATGGGCGCCCTGCTGGGCGTCAAGATGGACCGGCCGTTCGACAAGATGGGCGCGCGCGGCCAGACGAGGAGGACCTCAGGGGCATCTTCCTCGCGTCCCACGTCGAGGTCAAGCTGGCGGTGCACGCCGTCTACGTGCTGCTGGCGCAGTTCCAGCCGCGCCGCCGCGTCTCGCGCGCCGCGCTGCGCGGGCTGCGGCACGCGCGATGGGCCGACGGCTCGCGGCCCGCGTTCGAGATCTGCTTCTCGCGGCGCAACTGCGCGCCGTGCGGCATGTTCGTGCGCCGGCTCGCGGCGCTGACGGGCGTGCGCATCGGGCTCGCGTGGCGGGAGCGGCTGGTGCGCGTCGTGTACCCGAGGCAGCGCGCAAAGGCCGCGGCCGCGAGCTCTGCCGATGGCGGCGCCTCCGACGGCGAGGTGCAGGCGCTCGACACGGTCGACCTCACGGCCCCGTCGCAGCCGGACGTCGACCTTACGGGGGCCTCGCCCGCGGCGCGGCGCGACGACGACGCCGGGGACGGGAGCGGGGACGAGGGCGGGCGTGCCGCCGTGGACGCCTACATCGACGGCCTGGCATATTGTGTCGGCCAGACGCCGCCCGCGCGCGCGCACGCCACGGCCGCCGTCGTGGACCTCGCGCAGCGCATGCGCCGGCAGCGGCGCGCGCTCAGCAAGCCGCTGCCCGCGACGCCCGAGACGCAGCCGCCGGCGTGGATGACGGGCCGGTGGGCCGGGGAGCGGGAGAGGAGGCCGTACCGCGGGCTTGTTGCTGGGGGGCTGGAGGGCTGAGCTAGGGGTGCTTAGGAGACTGGGGTATGGCAGAGCATGCAAGCTCGTAAATCGAACCCATGATGATTCGGGACTTGTCTGCATCTAAGTGTATCCGTCTATGCCCGTATGCCCGGCCAAAGCGCCTAGTTCTGTTGTCCATCCATCGCCGGCTCCCCCTTACCCCCTACCCCTTACTCCTACCCCTTGTCCCCTGCCCCCGATCCCGCGCCATCTCCCTCACCACGTCGCTGAACCCACCCCCCAGCGCCCTCACCACGACATCCACATCCGGCGCCGCGGGCCCGTCCTCCCTGCGCGCCTCCGCCTCCCGCATGCGCCCGCCGACGCCCGTCTTGCCCATCGTCGTCGTGTGCTTGACGTCGCGCCCGCACCGCAGCGCGCCGTGGCGGGTGGCGGGCGTGATGGGCGTGGAGTCGAGGAGGGATTGCCAGCGCGCGAGATAGACGCCTGGGCCGGTGGTGGTGGTGGCGGTGGTGGTGGTGGTGGTGCTGCTGCTGCTGCTGTCGGAAGCCGCCGATGTGGCCGATGTGGATGTGATGAGGAACTGTAGACGCGCGAGAGAGAGGTCGTGGAGGGTGGCGAGGTAGGCTGCGTGGGCGTCGATGGCCTCGAGGACGGGGCCCTGGGCCGCCGGCTCGAGTGATGAGAAGAGCTCGTTGAGCCTGTCGGCCATGCTCCTCGACGCCATGCCGCCGCCTCCATCCTCCCCCATGCTCAACTTCCCCGCCGCCTCGCTCGCCCACTCCCTCAACGCCCCCCAGACGTCCGGACACTCCTCCGCCACGGCGCTCACCCACCGATACAGCAGCCCCCTATTCCTCCTCAGCAGCGCCACGTACTCCTCCACGCCCGCCAGCCGCTGCCCCTCTGCGTCCCCGTCCGTCGTCGGCCTGCTCGCGCGGATAAACTCCTCGAAGAAGCCCTGCAGCGCGTCCAGGTGCTCCTTGAGGTCCACGCGCGCGTGGACGCTGCGGATCATGGGGTCGTACGCCGCCGCGGCGTCGCGCACCATCTGCGTGAACAGGTCCGGCGGCGTGCGGCACAGCGCGGCCGTGATGGCCTCGCGGTCGCGCACCGACAGCAGCGCCGAGTAGTACGCCAGGCACTGCGCGTGCTGCGCATCCGTCAGCGCCGCCGCGAGGGCCGGGTCCGCGGCCTGCAGGATCGCCACGACGATGGACTGCGCGTTGCGCATGCTCGCCGCGCGCGCCGCCTCGTGCGCGCCCTCGCCCTCGCCGACGTGCGCCCTGATGGCCTGCAGCGCCTCCTCGGGCGGCCTGTCGCTGCCGTCCCTGTTCTTGTCAACGCGCTCGGCGCCCTTGCGGAACTCGCCAGCGTCCCAGGACAGCACGAGGGCCACGATGCGCTGCAGCAGGTTCATGCCGTCGTCGGCGCTCTGCGTCAGCCCGAACCAGTTGGTCAGGCTGGTGACGCTCAGCTTGGCCAGCAGCAGGCGCATCATGCCGCTGATCATGGTCGCCGCGTTGCCCACCCGCAGCGTCTGCTTGATGAGCTTGTAGGGGACGAGCGAGTGCACGTTCTCCAGCAGCTTGAGCAGGTACTGGCCCTCGGGCGAGCCGATGAAGATGTGGTTGGCGAGCGAGGCGAGGCTGGCTTGTCAGTATGCAATGGCCGTAGAATGGGGGAAACGGGCGTCGTACTGGATAAGGGCGTAGTCGGCCGCCGCCTTGACGGCTGGGGAATACCCCTCGAGGTCCTCCGTCCTGGCCAGGTGGTCAAACAGCCCATCCACAAGATCGCCGTACACAAGCCCCTGCACGACATCCTCCCATGCCCGCACCAGGTCCTCCGCCCTGTCGCAGTCGTACTCGCCCTGTGCCTCCTTGTCTGCAGCCTCAGGTGCCCTCTCCACGCCGCCCAGCGCGCCGCGTCCCAGCATCTCGATGACCGCGCTCGCGCCCGTGGCCAGCGTCTTGCGCGTCCCCAGCGCGCCCTTGTCGTAGCTCTCCGACAGCTCCGCCTCGCCCAGGCGCGCCAGCAGGCCCTGCACGCGCACGCTCCAGAACTCGCGCGGCAGGGCCCGCACGCCCGGCAGCGGGAGGACGAACTGCGTCAGCAGCGTCTGCAGCAGCGGCGACGACGAGGGCTGCTGCTGCTCATCCTCGCCATCGTCAGGCTCCGAGCTCGGCTTGGACGCTGTGTCCGCGGGCGGCACTGGCGTCCTCGCGCGTGGCGTGCTGGGCGCGGTGCCCACCGGCGTCGTCGTAGCCGACGAGCTCTTCCACCACCGCGCCTGCTCCTGCTGCTGTGGCGCTGGCGCAGCAGTCGTCCGCGAGAAGGGGAACCCGTAGTTCGTCACCGCGTCGGGGGACTTGAAGGCCTCGATCTCGGCGTACGTCGCGTGGTGCGTCAGGATGTCGAACAGCGCGCGCGTCTGCTCCCGCGTCAGGGCAGCAGCGGCAGCCTGCGAAGACGACGGTGGCGACGACATGTTTCCCTCCTCCCCTGCGCCGGGAAGCAAACGCGGTCCTTCAAGCTGACGCGCCGCAGCCTTGCGGGATCAAAGCTTCATATAGCTTGGAAGCCAAGGCCATGCACGACGACGAATGGGCGAGGGCTGACCGTCGAAGCGTCGTTAGCAGACGCGCACATAGGCAACGGAACAACACATAAACAACGCAGCGTCCAGCCCATCACGAAACTTGAACGGAAGCCCTCACCCTGAAAACGCCGAAATCACGCAAGAACACGCGTGGGGCGTCACTTCGTCGGAATTTTTCTTGGATCCAAACCAGACGTCAAAAAGCTCACGTAGGTTGAGCCCATGCGTGACAGGGGTGAGGTGATGGCAATGGCTGGTGTGTTGCTATTATTAAACAATACGGGACAAGTGACGTCGTGCGGCGTGCCAATTGGCAGGCAACCTTGCCTCACCCAGTTACGAGTACTTACCCTGTAGCAGCCCGTGGGGGAACCCAAGCCTGCTGCGGAGTCAATGGAGACATGTTCAGCATCAAAGTTGAAGACCAGTCCGCCACGTTTCCACCGGGCTACAAACTCGATGAGCCTGGCCGTGGCTTCACTCCATTTGGGTCGCAAGTATGGTGCTTGTCTTTCGGTCGGGTCACCTCATCCACGTGCGATCTGGAGAAAGGTCTAATTGGTGAAAGAGTTTCTGCTGCAATGTGTTGATGAGGGCAAATCCTTGTATGAGAGAATCGGGCTCTGTCAAGGCATTGGTCCTACCGACGATATCCATTTGGATTTGGACAAATTTCTAAATTTGTCACGGAAAAGAGAGCTGGTCCTAATTTGAACATCGATATCGCATCACAAAATTCGTTACTCTTCAATCACTAAGCGCTAGAACTTCCTGACCGGCAGGTCAGACATGGGAATCTTGGCCGCACCATACGGTATCAGCTTATACGGCTTTCTCTTTCCTGCCTTGACATGGATCTTGTGCATGCCAATCCTGTGACCGCGCTCGGTCGACGGAGCGGATCCTCGAGATACCAAGATGGAATGGTACGCCGATGTAGAAGTCGAACTTTCTCTCTGCCTTGATCGTGTACATAAACGTGTTGGAGAAAAGGTAGGGCGTATCGCATTTGGCGGCCACCAATCCACCGTTAACTTTGGTTGTGACTGACGGCAGGCTGAGAAGAGCATGCTCCAGACCGCCTTGCCCTACCGCAACCCAGCTGTTTGCTACGAACTTTGGGTTGCCCCGGGGGTGGTTTGCCGTGCAGGACGGATACTGGGGCTTCATCCCAAAGGGAGTCGATACGCCGCTATTCGCGGTGGTAAAGGAAGGCGGAACATAGCCATCCGCTGCAGTCGTATTGAGGGCATGTGGCCGGTTCGGCTGGGCCACGTAATGATGCGCCCACTTGTCCCCCGTCATCATGGCTAGAAAGGCGCTGAAGATTGCCCTCTCTGAATGGTCGGCCTGCTTGTTGTTGCCGAGGACCTGGTACATGTATGTTAAAGAGTACGCGGTCTCGACGGCCATGCAGAGCTCGCTTCCACGTCCGGAGCGAGGCCACACTTTTCTTCGTCTGCGAGGATTGAACCAGATGCGGAGCCGTGATAACGGAAGCTCCAGTGAACGCCGTCAAGGCATTTCTGGACTATGGCGGAACTGCCGTTGATGCGATATATGACAGGAGATGCTTTGAGGCCTGGTCTCCTTTAACACGGTTGTCAGCCATGAAGGGGAAATGCCTGCCTTGACCCACGTTCACACCGTGAATGTATGGGAAGATTGAGTCGTCACTGGGATCAACAACCTTCTGAAATGCCCCTTCCGTGTACCACTTGTCCCATCTGTACTGGCTCTGGGCGTAAAACATATCCATGTTCTTCCAAAAAGTGGTGTCCTGGGTAGACTGATAACGTTTAAGTAACCATTGGATGGTGATGACTAAGTCGGTAATGTGAACTTGGCCCCAGGAGTAGTGAACATCCTCGGCGCAATTCGCAAACCCCTAGCTGGTGTTTTTAAGTATGGTGTTGATAAGAGACGTGAAGATGCGGAGGCTCTTGAGAAGTGGCCCCTCCCACGTTTGTTTGCCTCGGCGAGCTGCGTTAAGCCAAGGAAGAATGGCGCACCTGCCCAAAAGTTCCTCGCGTCTCTAACTTCTGGCCCCGTCCATCCGTCTGACGCCTGGTGGCCAAGTACGGTCTGAAACATATCGTGAACTTGTGCCTTGAGCCTGTCGTTGTCCAGTGTGTAGGTCAGAAACACTAGCGCATTGAACCAGTACGGCAGAGCTTCATTTAAGTTGCTGTATTCCGCGCCGCCCTGACCGGGTGTATTAAGACAGCAGGATTCATTGACGTAGACGCAAAAGTCGTGCTCATGGTCAGCGAGGCCATCGGCCACGGCCTGCATTCTCCAAGCAGCCATCCTGCAGGCTTGACAGAGCCAGGAAGCGGTAAGAATGTCCATGGTTGTACTGAGATGGATTAAAATATTATACTAGGGCAAGTAGTGGCAAGACGTACGAGCTCTGGATTGTGATGCGGGCGCCGAGGTAAGCTAGAACTGCGCGACTTCAAAGACGTGCGTGGGTCTTGTCGCTACCGATTCCTGGAGGGATGGTTCGACATGAAAGCAAAGCAACAGTCGGCAGTGTTGGGCAATTACAGAAATCATGAGAAATAGTCGGAACTGCTGGATAAATCTAGAAATCATAAGCAACAGTCAGATGTAATACGCCCAGCTAGCTCATAAATTTATTTTCGTAGTCCGTAACGACTCTCTTCGAGGCGCACTGGGGTGTACTACATACCGAAGACTGCCTTCGTTTGCTCGTTTGCTACCCAGCTGTCGTTGGATACAAGGACAACGGCGCGACGACATAACCCAACGATGACGCAGCGGCGAGATGTTGCGGGGGAACAAGGTCCCGGCTGATGGCGGTGGTGAATGACGACGTCTCGACCCAACTCTAATCCGTAGTAAACATTGCGATGGCGGGAAATAGGATTCGACCGCTGGCGAGCTTGCGGGGGGCTGACGTGAAATTGGCCATCAATGCATGTATTGCCCGAGAAGATATGATTTGCATGGGGAGCTGTGGGCAAGTGAGAATCTCGAAATGGTGATTCAAACCGAAGATGGAACATGAAGTTGGCATTCCGAAGCCCTCTATATTTCATCGCCATGTGCGAAGTATATGTGGCAGAATAGGTATCAACAATCCACAGCGCAACATGGTTCTTCACAACAGAGCGAGCATTATTCTTACCCGGGGCCATGCACTTTTCCGTCTCAATTTGAGCCGACAGACCTCGCCCAATGCATACCATGCGACAGAGGATCGCCAGAAGCAGATGACAACACTGCTCACAGCGGGATTCGTAGAGTGCGTTGGCAATGACGGCCAGGTTGTGTCCATGACGAGCAACAGTGGTCGTCGCCAATCACTACTTGCAATGCAAACTTGGCATACCAAGGTTTCGGCTGCTGATAGCCAAAGGCAGCAATGTCCCTGCCTCGCCGTGCTGCGGCAACTCACCCTGCACTGATGGGTCCAGGACGCCTTGGACGCTACCGATGACCCCAGCAAAGGGGGCATAAGTTGACGTGGAATCAAGGTTGGCGTGCGATGTTGTCACTTCCAGGTTCTCTGTGCACCGCCTGTAGGCGGCCTTTCTATTTTCCCGACCAGCGTAGGGAGCTATTACCCTGGGCACGCCGCGCGCTCACCAGACCTCAACACAGACCACACGGCACAGAGCATCGAATTCCAGACAGCCGGCAAAGGCCGCCACAGCGATGGCAGGGCCTGTTTCGGGCCGGGACCTCGCCCTGGGCATCGTTATCGGCGCTGTAGCTGCCCTGGTGCTGGGCGCCGCCGTCTTCGCAGTGGTCCTACGCACGACCGACACGTACAGCTTGGGCCACTGGAAACTGAACTCGAGGGCGCCCTTCAACTCGATGTGGATGAACCTGGGGTACTGGTGAGCCGTCGCCTGCACCAATTGCTTGCAGATGCTACCTGCTCAAAGGATATGCTAACGTCTCCCAGGAAAACCTCTGATGGGCAGCCGGTCCAACACTTTGACGAAGCATGTCTCGGGCTTCTCAGCGAAATCTTGGCGACCGCGGGGATTCTGGACCGGAGCTCAGCAGACGACCCCGGAGCGAAGCCTCGTGGTGCCGTCTCCGTCCTCGACCTCGGCTACGGCTGCGGAGACCAGACACTGGCCCTGGCGCGCCTCATCCAGCCCCGATCATGGCACGACTTTCGCTACGTCGGTCTCACCCTCGACGAATCGCAGCTCCAGACAGCTTCCAGGGCGCTGCACCGCGAACTTGCATCTGCAAGCGGCAGCCGGGCACTGAAGCAGGCATCCTTCAAGCTCTTCCGCGCCGACGCCGCCAAACCCACGTCCTGGAACGCAGCCATCCGTGACGCGGTGCACGCCTTGGCGGATGAGCATTTTGTCGAGAGATGGCTCCTCGCACTCGACTGCCTTTACCACTTTTCTCCATCCAGGAAGCCCATCTTCCGACTCGCAGCGCAGAAGCTAGACGCCAACGTCATGGCATTCGACCTGATCCTCAACGAACAGGCCTCGTGGAAGGACACGCTCCTCGTGCGGGCCATTGGCCTGATGATGAGCTGCCCGCTCTATACCTTCTTAACCGAGGACCAGTACAGGGACCAACTGGTCGAGTGCGGCTACGACAGAGGTCAGATTGTCATCCGCGATGTCTCGGATCATGTATTCGCCGGGGTCACAAGCTACCTGCAGCGGCAGGAGGAGGCGCTGAGCCAGTACGGGATTTCGATTGGCGGGTTCAAGCTGGCTGGGAGACTGTTTGACTGGTTCGACAGGTCCAGGGTTGTCAAGGCCGTGATTGTGGTGGGCCGGACAAAGGGCAAGTCGGAATAGGCTACGTACATCTCGCTGCTCAAATCCGACCCGACGGTAAGCTTGCTCGGCACTTCCCTCGCGCCACCCAATTATTACTGGACTGCCACTCACATCCCTGTGCCAGGGTGGCACGAGAAGATCTCGAACAGTTGCTGCTCTGGCTCGAGCACAAGCAACTTGTGGAACAGGCGCAGCGGATCTCGTTGTTCAGCCTAATAACGGCTTATTTCGTGAACCCGCCAAAGATCTGCATATGGGTCGGGTGCTCCTTGCTCTATCTTTCCGGCGAACCCAGCTCGTCAAAGTACTCCAGGCCAAACGGGCTATCCCTTTCTGCCTTCCGAGTTTCGGGGTCGATGAAGGCCATGAACCGGCAGCTGCAGCATCCCACTTCGTCGCCCTGGTCGCGGAGAATGTCCATGCCCTTGATCAGGACCGGATGCATGGTGATCAGGTACAGCTCCCGCCCCTCGGTGTCGAGCCAGTCCTGACCGGAGCGGATGATGGCGAGGTTCTTCCTTACCGGCACGCGAACGCGGCGCGGGACGTTTGCTGTCGTTGTGGGCTGGCTGGGTCTTGAGCCCGCCTTTCTCGGTGGAGCGCGTCCGTTTATGAGACTGCCAGGCGATCTCACATGCTTTCCCAGTATGCATGCTCCTGAATGAGCCTGCATACGCCCTGCAGCATGTGCGCCGCGCCCTCAGAGACCTAGTTGTCCGAAAACAGTCTCGTGCCGCGGGAAGAAGATCTCAGGAACCGCATGGGTGGCCAGGACGCCGCACATTGCCATTGGATACATGTTGTAGACTTGTCTATGTTTACATTTGACATGTTAACATGAAGGGCATGGCCACAGTTGGGGCGCGTCGAACGAACTACCATGCCAGGGCCCCATGCCGTGCCGCTGCCGTTCCGCAACTTGTGGTAGACGGCGTTGTTGTTCCGCAGACGAATACCGGTGTCGGTGAAGCCCTCGGCCCAGGACTACGGCAAGCGGCCATGGCTTTGCTGGCTCCGGGATACACATACTTGACGGGTGTGGAACGTACCGTAGTATACAGCTCGACGGTCTCGATGTCGGAGTAGCGGCGGTGCCGTCAACTTGATGATTCGGCAGTTGCGCGAGAGCCGAGACCACCTGTTCACCCAGGGGACCCCTGGCTGGACGACCTGCGTCTTGTGGTACGATATCGACAGGCCGCATGGCAGTGCCTGGTACCGACAGCCTGGCCGGGTGGAACTGAGTAACCTTAAAACCATGCGGTAGAGCCACAATGTGCCCAAGGCAGTAGCTGACCTGTGATCGAGGCACTGGTTGCTCACCTAGGTAGGTACCTTAGGTAATCCAAGCCACGAACCAGGCACCAGCGCGACGCCGAGCTGGCCCCGTACGCATGTACTTTGCAGCAGCGGAACGCCAAAAAGCACGTTCAATTTTTGTACCAAGCATATGCTTGCGCTATCAACTGCGGGACAAGTCTATGGCATTCTTCATCGCGCCTCAGCGGGCTGAGAATGTGTCTCTGTAGGTTGCAACGGCCCTGCTTGTGTCGCTAAAGGGTTCGCGATTTCATGCACATGGTCTATTTGCCCATTGATGTTCATTTCGTGGCTCAATAAACCGGAATCGGATCAGGGCCCTAGTAGGCCGCTCACACATCCCGCCGGGCGTCTACCACAGCCTACTCCTTACAGATTAGTTCAAGATACTCAATTGCCACTTCCCTCCTCGAGATATAGACTCGAGCGTGACTACTAGCTTGTATTCGTAGTCAGACAGTATTAGTCGTTTATACAGGACCTCAAGGATGGCTAAGGCCCCCTGTTGGGCAAGGAGGACGATGGGAGCATATCCATGTCCCAGGGGCCGATGCGCCGCCTGCAGCATATCCACACTGTTTATACCAAATGAGATTTCCGGCTTCTTCAGGAAACCTGCCATATTACATTGAGCAGCTGCTGTGCCCATCGCCAACTGCCGTTGCTACATCTAAACCACATAAACGGACATGGAGACTCGCGGCGGCCAAACGGGACAGCCCGAGACACCTATCCCCAAACTCGGCAAGCCGTCGATTGCTCGCGGACTTTATACTGTCCACGGTGCTTCGTAATACATTGCAAATTGGCAAGTTCAAAGAGGTGAAAGACGAGTCGTGGGAAAGATGCACCGGGGGCGCCAACATGTCTGTCCATTGTGCCATTGAAGCTGCAGGTGCAATCCTGCTCCAGCACCATCATTAATCTTTAACCCCAGGCCCACAGGGTTTATACTACCTGCTTCATTCTTCGACTACGAGTCGGCGGGCCCGCCAGCCTGCCGAGCCCCGACCAACCATGAACGGTGGGCCCAGCAGCAAAGCGACGGCAGACTTACACCACATTACAACTCGGCCAAGTACCATTGATGATGATCGTCAAAGACATTACTCCGTTCAAAGTACGCGACGCAGGCATTGCGCCATCGTCTTCATCTAGCAGATCTCGTGGTCGACACCGGCCCGAACACTCAATTGCGCCAAGGACCGAATGACTCCGGCGCGCGGGTCGGCAGCAGGATTCGGGAGCTAGCTCTGCCGCTTGGCACTGCCGATAGACAGACTGGGGACAGAAACGGCAGCGTGACCATATCTCAAGACGTGTCGTTGCTGAACAGCGCAACGTTCTTCCGTGGCTTTTATCTTGGCGTGGAATATCCGAGTCACCTGAGGCGTGCGCAACGAGGTGCTCGGCCTTTCCAACGCTCCCTGTCGCTTAGCGCGGCAACATCGCCTCAGAACATTGCACCTTCTGGATCCGGCGCCTGTGGCGTGGGGCCCCAGACAGGCCCCGGCGCTCTGGGCGCCTTCTCTGTCCGTCCATGGACTCCGTGCCCGTACGCGTACACGTGGGGTCTCGCCCATGCAAGCTGCTCCTGGCCGCGACGGTGATTCAACGACAAGAGGTGCTGTGTATTGCCCTGCTCGTGTGGTGGCAGTGGCAGCAAGGCACCATGCATGTTCCAGATCTCGCAACCGCCAAAGCGCGTCTGCTCCACGCCTGCATTCCGCCAGGAGCCGCGTAAGCTCTTCCACCTCTTCCACCGTCGCCCTGAATCATGATCGTGCGATGCTGCCCGGTTAGCCGACGGATCTGGAGGCGAGGGGCGGCTCCACATCCCCGTGCCGTTCGGAAGCTTGCAACGCACTTGTCCGGAATCCCCCATGCCATGTGAAGGAGTAGCAAAACACAAGCCATTGTGGTGCGGCGGAGTCGTCCTGGGGAGGAGGGGCGATCGATGGCCTGAAATGGAACCTGGCCCCGGACTGGGTCGTCACTAGACCACCTTCGCATAGCGCACTTACCAAGGGGAAACACCTCCATCCAACCAATGGGAGCGACCCCTGAGTTTCCTTGGTGTTGGAATTAAAAGACTCCGGGATAAGCTACAGACTACTTGACCTCGCCCGCATTAGTTGTAGCACAATAAGCCCGAGCCGGCCGAGCATACTACATGATAGCTCCCCGGGACTACGCTGCGATGCGTGATCAGGTGGGTAGGCCGGGTCGCTTTGCGCGCATGAGCTTACGAGATGCAATATTACGGCGTTTCCACACCGTTAAACAATGCAACATGAGCGCCGAGGGAGGGCCGGCCAAGTGCTAGCATGGCGCCGAGACGTTCGCGAGTTTTCGGCTCCGTTGGACGGAGCCGAATGTGTTTCACCCCTTGACGCGGCGTTCCATGTGACCGTGCGGGAAGCCTTGGACGACGAGTATATATACAACGGGCATGAACATGTCGCCCATATTGGAAAGAAGCAGCTCACAAGACAGTTTGAACATTCACAACCACTCAATCACGAGCCGGCTCCTTGGTCTTTAAACATAACCACCCTCCCTGCTTAGAGCTCATACTTCCCCCAACATGCGGTCGTTGGCAATCCTCGCCGCCCTCCTCGGCGCCGTTTCAGCTGCGCCGTCCGTCGCCCCGAGGGACGCGTCCTTCACCATAGCTTCTCCAGGCGGCATCGAAGACATTGTCATAACCAAGGAGAACACCCTCAACGGCACCTACCACAGCTCCGTGTCCCAAGTTATCCACAAGGACAACATCATTTCGTCCAGAGCTGTCACCGCGTCTCTGCCACTCAAGTTCGTCAACAGCGCCGGCAGCGGTCAACTTTATGCCTACGTCACCGGCCTGGATTCGGACAACAAGGTTGTCTTCATCAAGGCAGACGGATCTCTGGTGTATCCGAGCTCCGGCGGCTCCACCACTCCGGTCCCCGTCCAAGATGACGTGGCCATCTCTCTGCCTGGTCAGGGAAGCACTTTCTCGCTGACCTTGCCAATTGCCCTGATATCTGGCCGCGTCTACTTTGCCGGATCAAAACTCAGCTTCTTCATGGTCAAGTCGGCCAACGGCGACTCCGTTGTGCAGCCGTCACCGACCAACGTCAAAGACCCGAGCTCCGGCATCAACTGGGGATTTGTCGAGCTGACCCTCACCACAGACCTGACGCTGTACGCAAACATCAGCTACGTGGACTTTGTCGGAATGATCCTCAGCATGGCCTTGGCGGTGAAGGGCGGAGCCAGTCAAATCACCCGCGGACTTGGGGCCGGTTCCGTCCCCAAGATTTGCAGCGGCCTGACTGACCAGTCGAACAAGGACAAATACCCCTGGAACCGCATGTGCGTCGCCGACGGCTCTGGCAATCCCCTCCGTGTGCTTGCTCCCAGCGACTACTCCGCCATAAACCCGGCAGACTTCCAAAACTACTGGTCCGACTACGTCAATAAAGTCTGGGATTTTTACACCCAGAACACCTTGACCATCGACACCCAGGCTGGCCCGGGCAAGGTGCAATGCAAGGTTTCTGGTAGCCAACTCACATGTGGCGGCGACAACCGCGGCTATGCCAAGCCCGCGGCTAATGATATCTGGGGCTGCAACAGCGGACCATTTGAGAGGCAGCCGGGAGACAACGACGTTCACGTGGCCGTCATTCCCCGCCTCTGCGCCGCCTTCGTTCGCTCGACTCTCCTGGCCGCTGGCGGCAACAACCAGCCGGCCCCGGAAGCATTGTACTACGCCGTCGATCCCACCAACCACTACAGCCGCCTGGTTCACCAGTTCGAGGTCGACGGCAAGGGCTATGCCTTCTCGTACGACGATGTAAACCCGGGCGGTGGCAACGCCGCAGGTGTGGTCTCTTCGGGAACCCCGGACACCTTGACCATCTACATTGGCGCTCCTCCGCCCTAGCTTCCCTCCTCTTGACTCACTGCTTTGTATATCCTTCGCTTCGTGCTCAGCGTGTGCATATGGGGCCTTTCATTTTACGATGCGATTGAGGCGGAAACGTTGACTTGGGAAGGACATTCGCTTCATGGAGAGTCTGGTACATACTTCAGACTTCAGCATATACTTCAGCATATACTTCAGCATATACTTCAGCACATACTTCAGCACATACTTCAGTACATACTTCAGCACATACATCAATACTTCAGCACGAGTCTACGGTTCGACTTCGTGTGGGCCCGGCAGCCAGAGGAACTGGGGAGTCTAGATTGCAAAGCTACGTTATGATCTCAAATCTCTCATTCGCTGTTGTGCCTTTACGCGCCTCCGACTCCCTGTGAAAGAGCATGCTGCCTACCAAGCGCTCTCCAATCAAGAAGCAGATGGAAGAGTGCCGATGACGTTGGTTGGTGGGTGCCACAAGCACTTGGTACCTGCCTGCTTCAGAGAACAACTCATTCATAAGGTCCAAGCTTCCCCCTGGCACTCTACTCACGTGGCTGCGTACCTATTGCCTCGACCGGCTGGCCTGAAACCTGGCCTGAGATGAGGACGGCATCCAATGCAATATGAGCGTGGCTGTGGGACGGGAATCATTGTCACGGCACAGCCAGTGGTTTGAGCGAATAAAGACTAGTCTGTATTACTTCAGCCCGAATTGTCGCATCGCCAGAGATCTGCGAGAGGAGCAAGGGCCGCATTGGCCCCGCCAGTCTCGATCCCAAACCAGGTTCTCCCTGGGCACCCGTCAGCGCCTCATCGATTCGCAATCGGTACTTCGTCCTGGAACCGCGAGCCGCCAGAAGGCTTCCAGATCAGGCGGCGCCCACCACTAGCCGGCAGCGCTTAGCGTCGCTCTGAAACAAGCCATCCACGAGCAGCAAGCGAGCGGCAGGACGTCGCTAAAAATGACATCCACTCGTTACAGGTGGCGCCTGGATCTGTCGCCGTTCCAGTGGAGGCCCAGCGGAGGTCCGTGGAGGCCCACACACGGGCGCCTCTGATTCGCCCGCCGCTCCATGTTACGGTAATTGACTGCAATGCATGTCACCCCGCATGCGTCCGCCAGCCATGCAGGTCCCAACTTGCCAATCCTGGCGTCCCCAACCGCCTCCTTGTCGTCCGTTTTTGTTGGCACCTCGATCCTTCATCAGCAGTTGTCTCGTCCTTGTCCTTGCCCGCGTCCATCACCAAAGCTCCATCACCAAAGCACGCCGTCGTTTTATTCGCGTGCGCCCAACTCGCGTCTCTCGTTACTCGCCGCCTGGGTCGCCCAGCCAAATCCCACCACATCGACGCTCTGGCAGCGCCCTCGCTTGTCACGCCCAGAGAAAGCGGCAGCGTCACTTTCGGTCGCTGAGCGACTAATATCCCACCATCAGCGACGCAATCGGCAAACATGACCTTTACCAAAAAGATAGACCGCGCCCGCCAATGGGCTGGCGAAAAGATGGGCGCCGAGGCCAAAACGGCTCAGTCGGACGAGTTCCAGATGCTCGAGGCGGAAATGGGCTTTCGACAGACTGGTACGAGAGCACTCACCCTGCTGTCTACTCTGCGGCAGAACACATGGCTGACAGATGTTCGTGGCTTCAACAGGCATGGAGAGCCTTCAAAAGTCGGCCGCCGTCTACCTCAAATGGGAGTCCCGCCGATGCGATGCCTTTGAAGACAAGAGCCGCTGCACCCCTATCGCGCTCCTCGGCCGCTCCATGACTGCCCACGGCAACGACTTCGAGCCGGACTCGGAGTTTGGCAACTGCCTTGCCCATGTCGGCCGCGCCAACGAACGCATCTCCGACCTGCACACCAGCTATGTCGACGAAGTCACCACGAGCTGGCTGCAACACCTGGAGCGAAGCGTTACCATGATGAAGGAGTACCAGGTATGCCCATGAACAATGCGCGCTCATCCGGCGAGCAGCCGGGCCCGGGCAAGGCTATCTGCTAACCGCCCATGGACGCAGGCTGCCCGCAAGAAGCTCGAGAGCCGGCGTCTTGCCTACGACGCCAGCGTGGCCAAGATGCACAAGGCCAAGCGCGACGACTTCCGCATCGAGGAGGAGATGCGAGTGTGCAAGACCAAGTTTGACGACTCCAGCGAGGACGTCCTCCGACGGATGCAGGACATCAGGGACACCGAGGTGGAGAGCATTGGCGCCCTCTCATCGCTTCTAGACGCCGAGCTGGCCTACCACGAGCGAGCGGCCGATGAGCTGCGTCGCGCACGCCAGGCTTTATCCGACGTGAGCCCTTCTGCGGCGGCATCCCAAGATGACCTTTGCGTCCCTCGGGCTCGCTCTAACACGGCCCGCTCATGGCACGCAACGCACCACGGCCAGGTCGCCGACGCCGACGAAGCTCCCCCGATGCCCGAACGGATGCCGATCCGCCGACTTGCTAGTAACCGAGTTCTGCCGCCGGGTCCGCCTCCGCCGCCGCAGCTCTCCAGGCCGTCCGTGATGAGGGCGGCCACGTTGGGAGCTGGAAGTGCGTCGCCATCGGCCAACGCTCGGGCACCTCTGCTGCCTAGGAACAAAACGGACGTGGCCGCATACGGGGGTAGGGGGGAAGATGTCTTCACCGATGACGAGTCGGCGGGTAGCGATGGCGCAAGCCATGGTTGGGGGAACCGTAGTGCCAGCTCCACGACCAGCTACGATAGCCTCGCGCGCGTGAACGGCGCGCAGGCAACCAAGAAGGCACCGCCTCCGCCCCCTCCGCCTGTCAACAGGGCGAAGAAGCCGCCTCCTCCGCCAGTCCCGGCTCGGAGGGCTAATCTGGGGCACTAATGGGAGGTTCATTACGCTGGCCGCCGCGAATGCCCCAAAAAAAACGCCTTGCATGCATGTTCGAACGAGGGAATTGACTGCAGGTTGCAATGGCAGCAGTCCGTAGACGAGCGACCAATAACCTCTGCTGGGATCGTTGACTGGGCTTGGGGGAAAGACGGTCTCAAACCTTGTATTCAAATCGGGTCTATAGTAATATGAAACACGGCGTTTTCGTGCTCAACAACTTAAACGTTCGTCTAGATTTGCGAGCTCCCTGGCTCGTAGGAATAGGGGGATGGCTCAGTCACGTGCGCTGCCACGCCACGAAGCTATCGGCTCTTCGAGCTCCATCACCAACCTAGCTACAGACTAGAGCTATGCACACTGTGAATGACGTTTCCTTCCCTGCAAGCCCAACCGTCACAACCCTGACAATCGCTCCCGATCCCAACTCTGCGCTGTCAAAGAGCACGGTCCGAGCAAACCGTGGTCAACATGGCCACCGAAGACGAGCGATATCGGCAATCAAGCCAGTTCCGCCTCTGGTCGTGGTCGCCCTCGAGCCTCCAAGACCTCCGACACAAGACAAACGCCCTAGCCAAGCAACAGATATCTGCCCGAATCAGCCCGACACCCGAGCTCCTCACCCCCGACGAAGAAACACGGCTCGTCAAGTTCTTCACCGTCGAGCTCATCCGCGCCGCGCAGTTCTGCGAGCTGCCCACCGAGATCCGCTCGACCGCGGCCATGTTCCTGCGGCGCTTCTACATCACCAACTCGGTCATGACGTACCCGCCGACGGAGCTGCTAAAGACGTCGCTATTCTTTGGGTGCAAGGCGGAAGGGTTCTACATCCGGCTGGCCAAGCTGGCGGAGAAATTCCCCAACACCACGAGCGAGCAAATACTGGCGGGCGAGTTCCTCCTGTGCCAGGGCATACGCTTCGCGTTTGACGTGCGGCACCCGTTTCGCGCGCTGGAGGGCGCCGTCTTGGAGCTGAGGAGGAGACAGCCCGGCGAGGAGGCGAGGATCATCAAGGCGCATGCGCGCGCGAGGGAGATTCTCAAGTTCAGTGCGCTGGTGACGGATGTCTACTTTCACTACACGCCCAGCCAGGTCATGCTGGCGACGCTCCTCACGGTGGACCCGGGACTGGTGGACATTTTGCTGCCGAAACCGGCGCAGAATGGTGACGGCGCCGGAGATGCCGTAGGGGCGCATACAGACTTGCACGACAAGACGATGACGGTACTCGAAAGCTGCCGGGCCATGCTAGAAGACGAGCCTCCGGAACGGATGGTCGAGTACTGGGGCACTGTAGGTCTACCTTGCACTGCTATCGCGTGCCACTGCCATTGCTGACTCTGGATAGCCCGAGATTGTCAAGTCGATGAAGCCGCTGCGGAAGAAACTACAAAAGTGTCGAGACCCAGATCGAGCCGATCTGGTGGCGCTGCAACGAGCTCGGCGGGAGCAGGCAGTGTGGAAAACGAAGAAGCCGGGCGAGACGAGCGACGCGGCTGCGTTTGGCGATGTGGATGCGAGAGATGTGAAGCGCAGGAGGGTCGGGAACGGAGAAGAAGTGTTTGGGCCGCAGCTGGGATGACCTTGGCGTCCGTGGCATCACCGACACGCGCGCAGGCTGCGTCATTCGAAGAGCGTGGCCTCGATCTGACCCGACAAAGACGGACCTCCCCGTCAGGATCCGAGCCGCCGAACTCGCGTTTCCGTGGACGTTGTCTTGGCTTGTGACGAGGGAGGCTCCCTCGGCGCTGCTCTCTCGAACAGAGCCAGTTGATGGATCTGGCCTGATGGAACGTCTCATGCAAAGGTGTCATGCACGAGACGTCCGAGGAGAGTGTACACGTGCCGTCGATATGCGGCGTGGCAGCGGCTCCGTCGGCGCAGGGCCTGGTTTGCGTCGGAGGCAGGACAAAACCTGGAGAGGCTGTCGGTTGAGGCAAAGATACGGGCGCAAGGCTGGCGAGGCTTGTGGCGACACTTGTGGTGGAAGCATTCGGCCCTTTTGCAACACCATGGTCGAGGGCCATGGGTCACTTGACCTGATGGACTCGGTACCAAGCAGCTTCCCGAATAGGGACGCGTCGTCTCTAGGTGTGCTCATGGAACGGGAGTCGGAGAGACATGTCGCATCAGCGTCTAGACGCGAATCTAGCTAGATTCCGTGGTGTCGTGCAGCAGACGTCGGTCGCTCGAGCCTATCATTACCCTCTACCCCCTTTCATCCCACATGTCTCGCGAAGCGGTGACAGGACGAGGCTTTGCTGGACGGAAGTTGTACTTGATAAGAGCAGTTGTAGTTTCGCCGTCACATTTCAGTAAATCACCGGCTGGCTGTTGCGACAGGTCGGGTGTTGTGCTGTCAAGTTCCATTGTTATCTTTGCGCTGCTCCCCGACGCCTCGGGCCGGGATAAGTCGGGCACGGGCGGGGCCGGGCGGCCGACGATCCGGGCCGGTCGGAGGGACCGGGTGCAGCCGTGGTGATGGTGGATGCATGAACGGGTCCGCTGTCCGCTCGGAAGATCAAGATAGCAGCGGTATATCGGCACCGTCCGACGAGTCTGACAAGTCATGCCGATTGGCCGTCACTCGCATCTGACGCCCTCGCTTTGAACAGCTGACGCTCTGCCTTGATCGTCACCATGCTTGACGCCGCGCAGGATCTGTAACCGCTCTCCTTGCCCCCTCCACGCCATGGCGGCCAAGCGCATCGCGCTGGTGCCGTGCGGCATCCGCACCCCCCGTCTCAACCCCTTCATCACCGCCTGCGCCCACGGCCAGATCGCGCCCCTCCTCCCCTCCGCCGCCATCGGCATCATCGACCTCGCAGACCAGAAGCCGCCCTCCGCGACGAGCCCGCCGTCCCCGCGCTGCTCCCCGCCGCCGACCCGACGCCACACTACGTCTACAACTGGAGCGTGCCCGCGGGCCTCGAGAGCGCGCTCGGCTTCCTCTTCCACGAGTTCCGCGCCTAGCCCGCGGGCATCGTTTCCGCACGGCGTCAGGGGCGGCGGCAAGGGCACGGCGCACCTACGGGATATCCTCCTGCACGGGCTGCGCCTGAAGCCCGCGCCGACGGCTCCTGCGCTGACGACGACGCTCGAGATGGCTGCCTCTAGCACGGAAACGGTGACGATGACAAGAAGCGCTGGGAGGACGCCGGCGTGGAGGAGCAGCTGGAGGCCATGGTGCGTGAGCTGCTGCAGGAGCTGTAACGACTCGACGATCACGATCTGTAAATACATGAGTTGTCAATGCGCGAGTTCAGCCCAGCGAGCAGCCAAGGTTCCCTGCCCCGACCCCTGGTCTCAACCCCAGACCTTGCCAGGAGTGGCAATCAACAGACGGAAGTAATCCTCTCACTTTCATACTGCTGATCCGTCCTGGCAAAGGAGGCATCAAACGTTTAGAGACGTTGCCAACCACACCATCAGACAGATACATTTTACTCCTTTTTATTGGATCAATGCGATCCTCACGCTGTCACGCTATTCACAGCCGTCCACCATGACGCAACTTCCTCTCGCAGCAAAGAACCCCAGAACTCGTACTCATCCGACCAAATCCAACATCAACAAGCAAGTTTCCTTCACGCGCCACCAGAATTTTCCTACATCTGTCCACTTGTCAGTCGCAGCACCTTCACTAGCCGGCGACATATCCAAAAACCTCCTGGAATGCGGCTCGCCAGAGTCTCCCTACCGCGTTCAATATGCAGATATGTATTTCGCACAGGCCTTCCGAAGCGACTCCGTGTCCCACCACTTTTCGCCTGTGGCGGCGCCCGCCGTCTTGCTCCAGTGCCCCAAAGACTGCAGCATCTCTCTGGAGTTGACCTGCAAATGGCGCTTCATGATTTCGACCCAGATGATGTCGTGTGGATCACAAGCCCACGGCTGGATGTGATACCGAAAGACGTCTCCCTGAACTTTCTTATTGTAAATCAGCGACTTTGGGGTTCCACGGTCCACCTCTTGGCCGGGCTCGTTGCACCATGGCTCTTCACACAGAATCATGCTCTGGATCGAGATGAGAACCTGGAGCAGCGTCGACTGCTGCGGATTCCACGCCTCGCCATGCCACGTCCCGAGGAGAGATAGACAGACTGCGCAAACGGTCAGCATTCCATATCTTATGTTTGGCAAATAGCTCTATTGGCAATAGCATACCCGTGCCGTTGATATACAAGTTGGGGTTAATTGAGTCGGGGGCCCTCGAAACGAAATGGACGAGTGGTGGTTTTCGAGGAAATTCCTTGGGGCAAAGCATGTCAAACTCGAAGAGCCCGTATTCGTATGGCGTCCCCTTCGGCCCTTCGATAAGGACCTTTATCACGTCCAGCCTGCTCGACCCGTGTCTGACATATATGCCACTCGGCAGGCCTGAGCTGAGAGTCGTGATGTCGATTACGAGTCTCTTCATTCTCCCGGGCTTTACATTGCCCATTGAGTTCGCTTTGCTGCTAAAGAAATGGCGTGAGATGATGAATTCGTCGTCCAATTCAACCACGGCGTTGTCGTGATGCCAGGCAACCAGAGCATCCTGCTTCTGCGACTCTGACAGTTCAATCCCGCCCATAGGGACGTCGAACTCATTGCCAGGGTTTTGCGGACAGGGAAAGTCTGCCAGGCTCCGAATTTTCTGGCACATCAGCATCGTCACCCGGCCCTCGCCGATTGCATACTGCCGGGGATGAGCTGCGGCGAGCCGCAGCATATGCCGAGCTGTCTTGCTCAGCGACTGCAGCAACGACGCCAACGGCTGCACAGGCTCCGGGTCCTTGGCCTGCCGCGGCCTTCCACACGGAAACGTTGCTCGCACAAGCGTCCTGTCGGGCGAAAAGTCGTAACGCTGGCCGTATATCACATCATTCAACGCTGGATGTGCTTGCAGCAGATGCAGAAGGTTCCAAAGAGACGTGTACACATCCGCGCGAGAGACGATGTCCTCGATAGAGTCGTTTCGAAGCATCTCTGCCATTTCAGTGAGGAGGGGACTCCGGCGAAGCATCACCGAGATGATTGGCGGCGGGTGTTGATTGAAGGGCGACTGAAGGCTGTCGCTTGAACGGCTCGGTAAAACCCGACACAGCACGTCAAAGTAAGCCCTCAGCATTGCATCTCTGACGCTGCGCTCGTGTTTCTTCTCAAGGACCCTGGACGGGGCCGGCCGTGGCCCGAATCCTTGTTCATATCCAAGACCCCGTCCCCGTCCTCGAGTACCAGACGGCGGGTTGTTCGTTGGGGAAGGCGTGAGCAGAAGGACATTTTGGGTATTTGTGCTCGGTCTTGTCAGGATGCCACACAACAGGATCCAAGTTACGGGAACGCGCCCATTGTCACAACATTGAGCTGCGGCCAACGGCGAAGGCACCTTGCCCCGCGACAAGTCCGCAAGCACCTGGTCCTGATCCCGGCCGCAGCCCATGCATACAGCTGTCTTACACTGAGGGCACGGAGCACAGCAGGCGACTATGGGCGTACGGTTAGGGTCGTTGGGATTCATTATGAATCCTGACAAGACGCTTCCTATGGCGGAGGCGATTCGTAAACCCTGGTCGAAAACTGCCTCCTCGTCTTTGATCATTTGCGAGCCGCACTTTGGGCACTTGAAACGCAGAAGCTTGCTGCCAAACTGCTCAAGGGCTTCTTCGTGTGTCCAAGAGGTGGAGCTTTGGCCTCGGGGTGAAGCCATGTACGCCGACCTCGGGGGGAAGCCACTAGCCAAGGGACCTAGCTGGTTGGAGGACGCTGTCTGAGAAGAAGGTTTCTCGGGCCAGTTGGTAACCGGATTGCACTTAGCCCACGGCGCAGACTGGCTCGCCCCAACGGCTATCGCACGACGTTGCGATGGCCCTGGAGCAGGAGCTGCTTGGCTGCCACCGTCGGAACTCCCGAAGCCTTGCGACCAAGTTGTGTTGGTGAAGTGCTGCGCTCCGCACGCAGGGCTATGGGCGTTTGACGCAATCGACGCGGTCGAGGCCCAGAGCATAGATTCGGCGGACGGCAGCGTCATTGGCTGTATGCGCCCCATGGGAGCAGGTGGGATATCCGTCATGGACCGGAATTCCCACTGGCCCGTATGCACTGGAGGCGCAGCGTTCTGCGGCTGGTGCGTGTGACCTGGGTGGTTGGCGTTGTAACTCTGTGGTCCGCCACCGAAGGGCCCTCCAAAGTTCGGGGCGTTGCCGCCAGAGTTGGCAGGAGTGTTGTTGCCGGGTCGGTACCCGTTCCCTTGCTGGGAGTTGTAGTAGTAGCCCCAGTCCATGACGGCGTCGGTTGGAGGCTATCGCGGCCTTCTCGTTTGCTTCTGTGTGGCGATGTGTCGGAGGCGACGGGAAGCCGATGATGGGTAGTTAACTCAGCGCTGCCTCCACCGCGCAGGCAGAAGTTGTGGCTCGCAGGGATCGACCGAATAATACTAGTACAAATACTTCGGTTGGTCTGTCGCTGGGGGCTCTACCGAGCGAAGAAAGCAACGAGAGACGGGGAGTATGAGGATACGAGGGCGTAGTGAAGGAGAAGAAGAAGGAGAGAGAGAAGAGGCCCGGCCTTGAGGACGCGACGCGACAGAGGTACCTAGTGATGCGATTAGCAGCCACTCAGTCACGCTTTGAGTCTCCAGCTGCGCCTGCCGTCAGTGACGGGGGGCAGACAAGAAGAGAGAGGACGCGGGCTCGCGGTGGCGCCTGGCAGCCAAACTCTATTTGCGCCCTTGTCGCCTCGGCAACGAAGTGAGCAGCTAACCTGAAAGCGACTATCCGGAAACAAAGGCGAAGTAAATGTGCGCCTCTGGATTCTCTTGCTCAGGGCGTCAGCAACGTTGCGTGATGGACATGGCCTGTGAAAGGATGTCGTGTTTGCACAGACCAGTGAAACACCAAGCCCTCCAGCGTTCAAACACTGTGTGCGCGAACAGTGTTGATGTGAAGGTTCCGGGATCGAAGTACGAGTGAATGGCACCGTTTGCTGACCAAGTCCTTCAGGCAGCTGTTTGGACACCTGTGAGAGTGACACAGTGACTCAGTAGTCAGTATCACCCACAAACAAGGCGCTCAGAGCGCCGGCGGCCTATGTGCGTCAGGGCCGTTTTTAGGGCTTCCAAGTTGGGTAGTTTTTGAACAAAGATTCAGGAGTTTAGAATGGGTTGTCATTATCCCAGCTTACCCTTCGGGGCGCTTGTCAAAGAATCATCGCAACCGTCGCTGGCCTTTGACCCCTTATTCTTAGCTGTTGGAAGCGAATAATCTTGGCTCTATCGTGAAAGTCTACGGGAGACACCGAGGTTTGTTCGTTATTAACTCTCATGTTTAGATGGTATCTTGCCCCCTTTCTACCCCCTTTCCATTTTCTTTATCCTTGTCCTAGCCATAGCATACTCGTTGTAAGTCTCTCGCTTGGCTATCAGTACCTATACTAGGTCGAGTCACCTGAGAGAGGTTAGATGTACGGGCGCAGAATTCGAGTGAAAAGCGACGCTGGTTTGCTCCAGCTTTCAAACGATTTTACGAGTGGATGGTGTTTGAAGAGTTGAGAGGTCACCGAGAATGGCCTTGAAGGAAAACATGGACTGGAGGAGTTGCAGAGGTAGCTGATAACAATTCCGCATGAATGTGGCATGAATGAATGCATGGCAAAGCAATCCCCCCCTTGTGACAGCACGCGCCTTCGAGGTTGTGGTGAGTGCCGAGTTACGCCAAGTGTGGCCATGGCTGTGGTTTGCCACAGGCTTGTATCACCATCTACAAGCCCGTTTAAGATGACACCGAGAGACGTACAGACAGTGGCATGGCTAGACACAAGAAGTGCCCTGAAATCGTAACGGCTTCTTATTCAAGAGACCAAGATCGCAGCAGATATGCCGACTACGCTATCCTGTAAGGTAGCATCCCTGCCGTGTTGCACCATTTAAAGCACCCAAACTCCTCACTTGGTCTGAATCGCCCTCCTCTTCAAGACAGCTGAGTTCTCATTCAGTCCGTGGAAGTCGTGCGCATCCAGACACGCCTGCCGACTGAGCAGCACCGCCCCCGCCGACCTCTCCCTCATCTCCGCCTCGTACTCGTCCACAGCCTCCTGCCTCGTCTTCTCGCCCGCGTACATCTCCTGGATCGCCGCGTTCAGGCGGTACGCATCGAGGATACCGTGGTTGGCTGCCTCGCCACGGTACATGGTCATGGCGTGAGCGGCGTCGCCGACGAGCGTCACGCGACCGCCACGGTTGTCCCACGGCTGGCACGGCCAATCCTGCAGGGCGATTTCCATGACCGCCGACGACGGCCGGATGGAGTCGACCACGTTGCGCAGGAGGGGGTTGAACTCGGCAGCGCGGCGCTTCATCTCGGCGACGCGGGCGGCGTCGGTGGGCGGCACTTCGTCGGTGGAGGCGTCCTTGACGAGCCACGAAACGATGACTTGGATGCGGTAGTGCTCGTTGGCCGTGCCCGCGGACTTGTTGGTCTCTGGGGTCTCGAGCATGGAGACCCAGAGGAAGTTGCCCGTCTCGGGGTGGCAGCCCTGGAAGAGCAACGGGTCAATCTCCCGCAGAGGCTTGACCTCCTCGGGGCTCAAGTCTATGGCGGCGCCGACCAACCGTACGGGAAGCTGGTAGTTGCGATAGCCATCTGGCACGAGGAATTTCCTGGTCCGCGAGTTTGAGCCCTCGGCGCCCACGAGCACGCTTCCCTCGGCCGACGTCCCATCGTC
Organism: Tolypocladium guangdongense; assembly: GCA_022114105.1. Taxonomy (NCBI): domain Eukaryota; kingdom Fungi; phylum Ascomycota; class Sordariomycetes; order Hypocreales; family Ophiocordycipitaceae; genus Tolypocladium; species Tolypocladium guangdongense. Next base: position 754,468 of record NRQP01000001.1, on the reverse strand, counting down.
AAACACGGCCCTTACGCCCTCGCCATCCTCCAGCAGCTGTACATCTGACAGTCGCTTGCCCCAGCGGACGTGCTCGGCGACGCCTTGCAGCAGGGCCTTGCGCAGCTTCTCGCGGTTGACGCGGCGGCGCTCGTTGGGCGGGATGCGGAACCTGGTCTCGAGCGTGTCGAGGTTGAGGAAGAGGAAGTTGCCGTTGTCGTTGCGGCCGACCTCGGGGTCGACCTGGACATCGTCGACGGCGGCGAGGGTGGGCTCGTCGAGGAGCTTGCGCAGGAATTGCAGGGCCCAGTGCAGAGTGATGGCCCAGCCGTGGGGACGGGCGTCGATGTGGGCATCGCGCTCGTAGATTTCAAATGGTATGTTTGCCTGCGGTGTTTCGTCAGTCGAGGTGCGGCCATACGGCGTGTTATTTGCGGAGAGTGGCCAAGCTTGCGTCTAACAACCCACCTTCTTAAGGCCGTGGGCGAGGGAGAGGCCGACGACACCAGCGCCGCTGATGATGACGGGTTTGGCAGAGGCCATTGTTGTCGACGAAGCTGTGCGTTCCAAGTCGTACACGACACCTGCTGTAGAGATGCTGCAAAGGGACGAAAAGGGTCATCAACTCCTCGATTTCGTGGTCTGCGGAGGAGTTGGTTGCAGATGCACTGCCGATCTCTCTACGAGTAATACACCCCGCCATACACCGAGCTGCTGCAGCAGTATTAATTGGCCCTCATGCTCGCGCCGACGCGTCTTGACTGTTGAAGCTGTCGATTTGACGTTGGAGGTCAAGCAGCTGCTACGCGTAACATCTCTCGTAGCCGCAGCCGCTGGAAATGCAGCCGTCGGATTTGAGCTTTGGACACTTGCGGAGAGAGTCTGGAGTCGAGGTCTAGGGTAGGCCCGCCGGCGGCGATATGATGTGCCGATCCGGGCCTGAATAATAGCCACGCTTCTTCGACGCGACCCATCCCGGCCGCGTCATTACGAGTACATTCACCGTCGCCTCCTTGTTCTTCCGTCTGCGCTGCAGAGAAACGATGCTAGTCGTATCGTGCTGCGCTCTCACTGCAGCGGGTCGCCCAACATGTTCACCTTCTGCCCCCTCCAGGGCGCCCTCTCCGAGTCGACGGCATCACAATCCCTCCTAGAGCTTGATGGAGGGGTCAAGCTGCTTGTCGGCCTGGGGTGGGATGAGTCGTTTGACGTGAAGAAGCTGGAAGAATTGGAGAAGTGAGTTGCCGAACCGCAACCCTATCCGCTACGAGATCGCTAACGGGTTTCTGCGCGACAGACAAATACCGACGCTATCCTTTGTCCTCCTCACGCACGCGACAGCATCACATCTCGCCGCATACGTCCACTGCTGCAAGAACTTTTCCCACTTTACGCGCATCCCCGCCTACGCGACTCGACCGGTCATCGACCTGGGACGCTCCCTGACCCAGGACCTCTACTCGTCGACGCCCGCCGCTGCCACCACTATCCGTCGGGGCGCGATCTCCGATATTGCGTATGCGTATTCCCAGACCGTGACGACTGCGCAGAACCTCCTCCTCCAGTCTCCTACCCCGGAGGAGATTGCCCGATACTTTGCTCTCATACAGCCGTTGAAATACTCCCAACCGCACCAGCCACGGCTGTCGCCGTTCTCTCCACCGCTCAATGGACTCACAATTACTGCATACAACGCGGGACATACGCTCGGTGGCACGATATGGCACATTCAGCACGGCCTGGAGTCGATTGTCTACGCGGTGGACTGGAACCAAGCCCGAGAGAATGTATTTGCAGGCGCTGCTTGGCTCGGAGGAGCTGGAGGCGGTGGTGCCGAGGTCATTGAGCAGTTGCGCAAGCCGACAGCCCTGATCTGCAGCAGCCGCGGGGCGCAGAAGAGCGCACAAGCTGGTGGCCGCGTCAAGCGAGACGAGCACTTGATCGACACGATCAAGGCTTGTGTTTCCAAGGGAGGCACAGTCCTCATACCCGTCGATTCGAGCGCCAGGGTCTTGGAAATGTCATACCTTCTAGAGCATGCGTGGAGAGCCGACGTCTCGTCTTCAGACGGGTCCTTGAAGTCAGCGAAGCTCTACCTTGCGGGCCGAAACATGTCAAGCACCATGCGATATGCCAGGAGCATGCTTGAGTGGATGGACAACAATATTGTGCAGGAGTTTGAAGCCTTTGCAGAAGGCCAGCGGAGGGTCAACGGCGCCAATGAGAAGAAAGAAGGCGGGCCATTTGACTTCAAGTACCTACGTCTTGTGGAACGAAAGGCACAGATTGCCAAACTACTGAGCCGCAGCAACGGTAATGGCGAAACAGGAGGTCGCGTTATCCTGGCTAGCGATACGAGCATGGAATGGGGCTTCTCCAAGGATTTACTCAAGGGGCTGGCTCAGGATTCGAAGAATCTGGTGATTTTGACAGACAGGCCGAGCATGGTCAAGGATGATGCCCCCTCTGCTGCGAGGACTCTGTGGGAATGGTGGAAGGAGAGGCGGGACGGTGTGTCTGTGGAGCAGACCAGCGGCGGAGACAACATCGAGATGGTCTACGGCGGTGGCCGGGAGCTGGAAATCCGTGAGGCAACACGCCAGCCTGTGGAGGGCGATGAGCTCGCAGTGTACCAACAATGGCTCGCCACCCAGAGGCAGCTTCAGGCGACGCAGCAGGCAGGCGGAGCCACAGCGCTGGAAGCGTCTGCCGATGTTGACGACGCGTCCTCTGAATCGTCGTCTGATTCGGAGGACGAGGATGGCCAGCAGCAGGGCAAGGCGTTGACCGTGTCCGCCACACTGGGCCAGGCTGGCCGTAAGAACGTGGTGCTCAAGGACGAGGACCTCGGCGTCAATGTATTGATAAAGAAAAAGGGCGTGTACGATTTCGACTCGCGGGGGAAGAAGGGCCGAGAGAGGTCGTTCCCCATCGCCATCAGGAGGAAGAGGAACGATGACTTTGGGGATCTGATTCGACCAGAGGACTATCTGAGGGCGGAAGAGAAGGACGAGGACAACGCCGACGGCGGCAATATGACTGCCGAGGACGCCAAGCTGGGCAAGAAACGCAAGTGGGATGAAATAGCAAAGAACAAGTCCGGGCACAGCAAACGGCCGCATATGAACAAGGCTCAGGCAGCAGACGAGGTGGACGGAACAGGTGCCGCAGATGGGTTCGAACACGACGATCTGGACAATGTGGAGGACGCAGAACCTGAAGAGCCGGTTGGCCCATCCAAGCTCGTCTACAGCTCCGAAACGGTAGCCGCCAACCTGCGCATCGCCTTTGTCGACTTTAGCGGCCTGCACGACAAGCGAAGCTTGGACATGCTCATACCCCTGATTCAGCCGCGAAAGCTGATCCTGGTGGGTGGAAACCGAGACGAGACGATGGCCCTCGCGGCAGACTGTCGAGCGGCGCTGGGCATGGACGGCGACAAGGCGGTGGATGTGTTTACGCCCGAGGTCGGCGCCTGGGTCGATGCCAGTGTCGATACCAACGCTTGGGTCGTCAGGCTGGCGGACCCGTTGGTCAAGAAGCTCAAGTGGCAGAACGTCCGCGGCCTGAGCATCGTCACTATTAGCGGCCAGCTCCTCGCTCCCGCCAAAGAGGCTGAAGCCTCCCCGCCCCCTGACGATGAGAATCCCTCCAAGCGCCAGAGAACCGACCCATCCTCGTCCACCGCTCTTACACTCACTTCCACATCCGCACCCGCAACGCCCCTGCCCACGCTCGACGTCGTCTCCGCGAGCCTCCTCTCCGCAGCTCGCACCGCCGCCCAACCGCTGCACGTTGGCGACCTGCGCCTCGCGGACCTGCGGCGCGCGATGCAGGGCTCCGGCCATGGCGCGGAATTCAGAGGCGAGGGCATGCTTGTGGTCGACGGGACGGTCGCGGTGAGGAAGACGGCGGAGGGGAGGGTCGAGGTGGAATCTGTGGGTATGCCGACGGTGGGCAGGAGGAGTACGCTGTACGAGGTGAAGAGGGCTATCTATCAGGGGCTGGCTGTCGTGGCGGGCGCGTAACGGGGCGAAGGCATGTGCTTCTACCTGTATTATCGGGGCGAAAGGGAAAGGGGATGTGTACGCATTTTACGGCTGGAATGGCTCAAGGGATATTCGAAGCGAAGGGCATCTGCTAGCATACAGGCTGAACCTCACATGTAGTTTTATCTGCCCACTTCACCGTCTTCTCTGGATACTGGTGAATTTCGCTCTAGACGCGAGGTGGTATTACGAAGAATGCCCACCTTATACGCACGTCCATTTACTCTTCAACACGGGGGGCGCACAAGTCTCGACAAGCCCCTGTCCCAAATAATTCGCTTGACTAGTGTACATCCGTCCCAAACGCCGAGCAATGCGCGCTATTCCAAAATCTTGCAAAATCTCTACAGGCGGCGCCGTGGGCTGTTTCCCGCTTCAATATCGTGTCCCTTTTCTAGAGACAGGAGTGTCTATCACGTCCCCTGCTTCAAGTGCATCATCTCGTATTCTCCCGCACCATCCCGGTCCCGTCCGCGGCCTCTACCGCGCGAGAAGCCCGCCTCGTCATCATCGCCGGCCGGGGCACCCATCTCGCCCTCCTCTGCCGCAGATTGGGCGTTTGACAAAGGGGCGGTGGTGCCGGAGCCGAGAATGCGTCCGCCGCCGAAGAAGACGGGCTGCAGCTCGCGGTAGCGGCATCCCCACATGCCGAGGACGACGGCAGCGGCGGCGGAGCTGAGCATGGTGGCCCACCACATGGAGTGCCGGGGCAGGGAGCGGGTGTAGAGGGTGGTGAGGACGAGGTGGAGGAAGTGGACGGTGATGGCGAAGTCGGGGACGAGCTTGCTGCGGGCGATGAGGACGACGATGGCGACGGCCCTGCCGGATAAGAACGCCCATGTTAGCATATCTCTAGTAGACACGAGGGGACAACGTACATGCAAAGCCCGCCGTCGAGGATCCAGACAAAGGACATGAGCCACCCCCGTGTCGTGTCGCCGCGTACGCCGTCCCAGCCGAGCACCATGTCCAGGCTAAAGGACATGCCAACGACGAGGGCGGTGAAGAGCATGAGGACCAGGGCGGCGGCGTAGAAGAGCGCCTGGAGGATGGCGATCTGGGAGGCGATCTTGAGGGGCTGGAGCTCCGAGAGCGCGCCGGCGCGCGGGGGGCGCCTTCGTCGGGGCATGGTGCGGTGGTGCGGCGTCTCGTAGCCCTAGAGAGGGCGTTGAGAAGCGCTGGAGAGAGGTCTTCAGGAGGACGCAGAGCGAGATGAGGTGTCGTCGGCGATGGGGGCTATATTAATCGTCACATGTCTGTCCGTCCTCGAACCAACGCCAGCAAGCAGATGCGTCGCGACGCTCAAACCAGGGACCCTCGCCGACTCGCTTTCAAACGCACGGGGGAATCAGAGTGACGAGAAGTGCTTGGAGCAGTGTAAACCCGAGAAAGGCGCAGATGACCCAGTTGCGTTGTGAGGGTCACGAGCCTGCGAAGTGCACGGAGGGAGGGTTGTTGCAAGGTGGACTGGCCGGAGTTTCCAGTCGGCGCTAGGACGGATGGGGTTCACCACCTGGGAATTCTGCCGGGCTGAGGTCATGAGCTCGACACGAGAAGCGGACTTCCGGATGCATACACATATCGTTTGAAGCTATATCCAACGCTGCAACGGGAGGTGTTGAGCCAACTACACACGAACTCGGCGGAGACGGCCGCTTCTTGACCAAGTCGACGTACGCATAAGCTCCAATCCGAAAGCACCCCGCCTGGCACTTGCAGCGCGCGAGAGCTCCCCTCGACAATCTTCTCCCACAACCACATCTACAAGCACATCGACAGCACCCTACAACGCACCATGGGCTGGTGGCCCTTCTCCTCCGACACCCGCGGCGACGCCATCCGCTCCGGCGACGCCATCCCCACGCGCGCCGAGCGGCTGCAGTGCTGGGCCGCGCGCGACGCCTACTTCGGCTGCCTCGACGCGCACGACATCCTCGACGCCAGCAAGGACGCGACAGCCGCGAAAAGAGCCTGCCCGCGCGAGGGCGCAGACTTCGAGCGTGACTGCGCGGCTGCGTGGGTCAAGTACTTCAAGCAGTGGCGCGTGGCGGACGTGCAGCGGCGGCGGCGGCTGGATGAGCTGCGGAGGCAGGGCGCGCAGGAGATGAGCGTGCAGACGACGTTTGCGCCGGAGGGGGGCGTGGGAGAGAAGGGCAAGGGGAGGGAAGATATACAGGACATGCTGGAGAGGAGGAAGGCCAGGTAGGGGCTTGTGGCGGGGACGCCGTTGGAGAATTGTATGATTGCATCGTGTACACTACGACATCACCACATGCACAATAGCATGGACCAGACGGCCGTGTACGATCACCTGAGGCAACAGGTTGGGGGATTTGAGATGCAACCCTGACAATGCTCTGGTGATGTAGATGGAAGGACGAGCGTCAGCAGGGCAGCACGGTGCCCAGAGAACACGAGCACGGTGCCTCGTGCTTCCGTCAGGCATTGAGCAGGCAACCAAATCTGGCCGTTTTACATACGCGGAGACTTTGTGCTTGCTCACGATCAATTGCATGCTCACGAGCCCTTTTTAAGCGCCGCCACGCGCCGAAGCGTTCGCATGGGCTGTCGGCAGCCATCCGCGTCGTAATGGTATTATGGCGAGGCGCTTCCCATCCTAACACAGCACCTGAATGTAATGCGCCGTCTACATTGGCTCGAGGAACCATGTCATCGTGAACCATGCATCCTTTCCGTGTTCTAATCGTACTTGTTCACGTTGTGGTCGGCAGGCTAGCCAATGTTAAATGCTCTAAAGTGCATGCGCTAGCGATGGTGATCCCGGTCGAGCTGTGCTGCCACCACCACGGTCATTAACCGCTTCTCCACACGAAGCGCCGCCTGTTCCTGTTCCTGTCACCGCTCCGCTCAAAGATCGTAACTCCTCCACCTCCGCCTGCTCCCTCATCGACCGACAACTGCCTCGCCGCCCGCGTCGAACCGCTGCTCCGACAAACCCCTCAGCGCCAGGGCATCGGCGAGAGCGGCTCGCACGGTGCGAGCCGACAGCCAGCAACGTGCGGCCCGTGCAGCTCCTCGCGCCATGCGGGCCTGACGGGCAATTCGCTCCCTCCGCTCCTCTCCGCTCCTGGCTGCTCGCATCTTAGCCGTCAATTGCTGGTGCTGATTGGGCCGCGCTGCCGCGCTGTGGGCGACGAAGCGATCGAAGACGCCAAAGTTTTCAGACGGCTGCCTCGCGGCTGCTGCAACGCCGGCGGCTACCTTGCCTCGTCCGTGCTGCATTCCGTCTTGCCGCCTCAATCCGCTTGGCTTGGTCCAATAGGCGAGCGCAAGGCAAGGCAAGGAAGGCAAGGCCACCAGGTCAAACCAGGCTCTGTCCCCTTGTCCGCCATCATGGACTCGTACGTCGCTCCTCCTCCTCCTCCTCCCTCTTGTCCTCGTCTCTCAGCTCCAGCCGGGCCCCCGTCTTGCTCCCCAGAGCGGCCCACGTCTTGCTGCTGAGCCGAGTCACGACGCCGCACTCCGCATCGCCATCCCGCCATGACGAGAGCAGGACGAGACCATGGCTGTGGCTAACCTCTTCTCCAGCATCATCCATGTGGCCGGCTGGTCCCAGCATCATCAGCCCTCTCGCCCTCCCTCGGGCCGCTCCTTCGGCCATTTCCGCTCCATTTCCTCCGTTGCCGCCACGACATCTGCCTCGTCTCCGCCGTCTCCGAGTCCCCAAAAGGCGCGGCTGCCACCCAAGTCGCCGTCAACTCCACAGCTGCCCACCATCCCCCTCACATCATCCCACTCTGCACCCGCCTTCGGCTGCGATGACATGAGCACCTTGCCCGACCCTCGCAGCCGCGCCCTAAGCCCAGCCAGCGAAAACAGTCCATCTAGTCCAAGCCACCACCCTGATCTCGATGACGAAGTGGCCAAGCTAAGCACAAAACTCATCAACGCTATCAATCACCAGACCTTCCTCGACGACACCCTGTCTGCCACCCGCCACGACCTCCAGTCCGCCCGGGACCGCATCCGAGAGCTAGAGCTTCAGAACCAATCTCAACGCGCCATGATGGCAGGCGACGTTTGGGTCCGTCGATCGACCCTCGATGCTGAGAGGAAGGCCATGCAGGCGGACAAGAAGATAATGCAAGCCAAACTGGCCGAGCAGACGACGATGCGCCTTGACACGGAGAGGGAGAAGAGGAAAATTGAGCAGGAGCTCGAGAATCTGACCACCGCACTCTTCGAAGAGGCAAACAAGATGGTCATTGCTGCCAAGGAGGAAGCTCAGGCACAGCACGAAGCCCTGCAGCGCAAAAATGACCAGCTCAAGGCTCAACTGGCTGATTCAGAGAGCCTCCTCAAGTCCCAGCAGGAGCAACTTTCTGAGCTGAAGAATGTCATGGAAAGCATGGCTTCCGAACACGACGACCAGACCCATGGCACGGCTCCTTCGTCCCCTCGAGTGGCTCGATTCGAATCCGCAGATGAGGAGCGTCCTCCGCCCGAAGGTCTGAACGGTGCTCTACCCACCGAAAGCCTGCCTCCTTGCAACCCAACCAGTCTTCAGCATCTTATTCAGCCCGTCCTCCGTACCGACCTGGCCTCCTACGAAGACTTTGTGACTCTCGCCCATGTCTCCCACCAACGCCGTGGCAGCCGCGTCTCATCGGGCTCCATTGGCGGGCTGACTGCCTTGTCACTGGGTCTCGGTGGCTCCACCTCCAGCGCACACGCGAACAACGCTTCTTCCGCATCTCTCAACGCCTCCGGCCCTGCCACCAACAGTGCTCCCCAGTCTCCCAATACCCCCGCTTCAACAACCAGCGCCAGTTCCACGACTGTTGCTGGAGCCCCAATCCCCAACCTCAAGGACACGCGGTTCTACAAACGCGTGCTCGCGGAGGACATTGAACCCACACTACGCCTCGATACAGCGCCGGGCCTTTCGTGGCTCGCGCGTCGATCGGTTCTGACGTCCATGACCGAGGGCTCCCTGGTTGTGGAGCCTGTCCCCCAGAGCGCGTCGTATTTAGCCATGGCCAGACCTCAATACTGCCCGTGCTCATTATGCGGCGAGGCCCGAAAGAGTACAGAGCACTTGCGCAACCACCGCTTCCGGACCAGCGAGGCTGACTCGGCGCAACGGTACCCGCTCTGCGGCTACTGCCTTGCTCGCGTCCGCTCTACGTGCGGCTTCCTCGGGTTTCTCCGTATGGTCAAGGACGGCCATTGGCGAGCAGATGATGAGGACCACGAGAAGGCGGCGTGGGAGGAGAGCGTCAAGCTTCGAGAGCAAATGTTCTGGACACGAATCGGCGGCGGTGTTATCCCTGCCGCCCAAGCAGGAGTTTCAGCTTTGGCAGAGATGGACAAGGACTCCCGGTCGAGCCAAGACGACACCAATGCAACGGCAGCGGCCCAGGCTGAGAAGCATACCGTGGAGAAGAATGTCGGCACAAAACGCGGAGATGAAATATACTGCGACGACAGCGTACCCCAGCGGGGCCATCCAGTGGCAGTCAGGGAACCCCAGACGCCTCCGGAGCAGACCGAAGGCCGAACGAACCACAGCAACTCAACAGAGTCACACGATACACCGAGCCCATCCGACTCGGAGAGCGCAAAGCATTAAACAACCGCGGCAGCAGAGTGACCACCACCACCATGGACACAGTTATCAGACATTCCACACCATCATTCTCACACACGGCACATCTTTTATTGATAAATCCAAATACAGTGTATAATAATCTGCGACCCGCACACATCGGGGCTTGGCTCACTTGAGCGGCGTTTCTTCTTTCTTTTTTTTTTTGGCAACTTCTTTTTGGGTTTGGGGCAAAAGACCGAATGAAACGCGACAAGGCATTTCTGGAGTTTGGGCGGCTTGAGCATTTGGCGTTAAGACAATCGAGGCACTCGATCAGTCGGTGATGGATGAGATGCAGGAGAATTTGCGGTTTTCAAAACGTTTGAGTGGCATTAATAGATTTGATGACGCGATTGTTTTCCCTGCGTGCACTTTTGAAACTGGAATGTTTGTTTGAATGTTTGAATGTTTGGATGACAGACGGATCATACGCCAGAACGAACGGTTGACGTCATACAGAGAGGGCAAAGAGTCGCGACAACAAACTGTCAACTTCAGTAGTAAATAGAGGTACAGGCGGGACCACGCCGCCAGGGTCTGCGGTAGATGGTGTTCAAGCTACACGACATGCCTCCTTTTTGTTTCTCTTCATCTCTTGTGTGTATCCCTTTGACCGTAGCCGTCCCGTCCAGTCCCGTCCCATCGTTAAAACGACTTGATTAGTAGGTGGTTGTACAACGAAGCTCCTCGAAGCTACTCCAGACATTCACGAGCCGCCAGTTTACAGCTCATCCCTGCCGGTAGCCTCCTTCCCCTCGCTCGCGGGTTTGGCCCTGGCCCTCTCAGCCTCCTTCTCGCCGTCGCGGCTCGCGGCCGCGTCGCGGGGCGGCTTGGTGTCGTACACCTTGACCGTCTCCTTGTCGACGCCCTCAACGTCCGGGTGCGGCGGGGCGACGCCGGCGCCGAGGTCAGCCGGCCAGCCGCCGTCGGGCACGGGTAACTCGTTGCCCTTCTCGTCGACGACGCGCGTGCGTGTCTCGTACTTGGTCTTGAACTCGACCTTGCCCTCGAGCTCCTTAACTTGGTCGTCATTGAGGACGTTGCCGTCCTGGTCGCGGTACTCAATCCTCTCCTCCTTGGCGATGATCCTGGGCTCCGGGGGAGCGGATGGCGCCGAGCTGGCGACAGCCGTCTTTTCGTCCTCAGCGCTCTTCTTGTCAGCCGCAGAGGCAACAAACTGCTCGGCTGCGCCAACCTTGCCGTCGACGTCGACGGTGGGGACGGTGACCGAGGCGCTGAGGGAGGGAACATCTTCAGAAGCATACGCCTCATACTATGTCCAGATTCACGTCAGTAGGTTGTCCAGGAAACATGTCTGGGTCGCGCCCGTGCACGGCTCGTCTGGCCCTATCATGGCATTGTAAAGCCATGCGGGATACGGCGTTTATCCGCGTTGCGGGAGTTGCCTTTCGGGAACAACCCTGGGAGCACTCACGGAGTCATAAAAGTTGTTGCAATCCCAGTCCCAGGTGCTGAACAGCTTGACCCGGGTGCACTCGCTCTTGGTCCACTGGTTGCCGTAGGCGAGCGGAGCGTACAGCGTGAAGGCTGCGACGGAGAGTACCAAGAAACTGACAGTCGCGATCTTGTTGACGACAGCGCTGTCGCGGGCGCCGGCACCAGGGATCCTGGCCGTAACGTAGTCAAACATCTGGCAAAGGGCGATGACGGCAAAGTAAAGCGCCGGAAAGTAGTGGTGGAGGAAGAGCTGGCGCTCCATCAAGTAGAAGGGGAAGTAGTGCAGCGCCCAGCCCAGCACGTAGGTGCCAATCTCGTAGTCGAATCGCTTAAATGTGTTGTTCGAGTAGTCGTTGCAGCTGCGCTGCCATCTGATGACCGCGATGGCTTTGAAGAGGACCCAGGCAACAATGGTCAGAGACGACGTCCACCAGACAATGGGGTTACCGGTGAGGTAGATCTGGGTGTGGTGCTTGCCCCAGAAGTTGATGCCGCGGCGCAGAAGGGGCCAGGCCTCAGGGCGAGAGTCCCAGGCGTGAGACTCGGTGAGGCCAGCATTGGTGCGCCACATGACCTGCTGGAGCTCCCAGAACTTTCCAAAGAAGCCGGGGTTGCGGTAGTTGACCTTTTCCGTGTCGTCACCGAGCAGGGGGTGCTCGTTGTACTCGATATACCACAGGCTATTGGGCTCGCTGCCGCTCTTGGCGCACGTCACCTCCTGCTGCTCAGAAGCCCAGTCGGGAAGCTTGACCTTGTGGGAGAAGAGAACGCAGCCCGTCATGACGTGCACCAGTCTGAACTTGGTCTCGATGGTGCGGAGACGCTCCTTGGCCACGGCGCTGATGGACTTCTTCTTGACAATCTCGAGGCGGAAGTAATCGTTGGCGTCGCCTTCGAAACCCTCGAAACCGTAGGCCGACACCTCGTTCTGCCAATCCGCCTCCGAGACGGGGGGTCGCACATCGTGCGAGTGCAGGCGGCGGTGGGTGGGCTGGTGGTAGAGCCTGAGAATCGCACCGTCCTTGATGTGCTCGGGTCCGGTGGCAAGCTTGTCCCACGCATCAGTGCCGTTGATGGGCTGGCCATCGATTCCGAGAGGCTGAGTCTGGTTTTCGAGGAGCCAGATGTTGTTCTCGTCCTTGTGGGGATACAGGGTGATCTGCTGCTGTTTGCTGCCCGTGGGATACATGAGGGGGTGCGAGTGGAGATAGCCGCCCTGGGTATTGACATGGCGGATCGAAACACGGCTGCCCATGATGACATCGGCAGCCACATCCTTCATGCCCTTGCTGTTGAGCGTGGCCTGGAACTCGGAGCTCATGAAACCATCGCCGTCGCCGGGGTTGACCAGGCAGACAAAGTGGATGGCGAACATGGCCATGTAGAAAGTCATCGGGATGACGATGAGGCAGAAGACTCTGGCCATGAAGTGCTTGGCCCAAAGACGCTGCCGAACGGTCAATAAGAGAGGAAGCGGTCATGGGGGGGACTTACCAGAGTGACGTTCCTGTTGTCGCCCAGTAGCACCCACAGTTGCACCACCGTCAAGACTCCAACCCAGGCGATGGTGAACAGGCCAACCCACTTGATGCTGACGGTGATTCCGAGGCCGAGGCCCGTCATGGCCAGCCAAAACCACCAAGCAGGCGCAAATGCCTTGGCTGGACCCAGCTCATGTTGGTTCGTGAAGCAGGAGAAGGCGAGGGCAGTGAAGGCGGTCGCACCAACCAAGGGCGAGTCGAGAAGAATCAGGCGGGCCTGGGTCAGGAGACCGTTTTCTGAGGCTGCGTCAGCATTGTCCAAGACGGTGTCGTGAGCAGGAGGCAGGGCTTACCGAAGATGACGAGACCGGCTCCCATGGCGGAGGTCATGGTACGGCACCCAACAGCCTTGAGCGTCAGAAATATGAAGGGAGCCAGCGCGATACCGCAGGTGGCGGGGAATAGGCGCATGGCGACGTATGGCACGCCGGGCTCGAGATAGTCCTTGCCAATGTCCTTGAAGTCAAAGTTGCCGTCGAAGCCGGCCAGCCATCCGGTGAGCGCGATGAGCATCTTGGCGAGGGGAGGGTGCACGTCCATGAAGAACTTGCCCTTGATGTATTTCGAAGCGAAGCCACCGAAGCTTGAGGTCAAGCTGTGGTCAGCGGGATGCGGATGATTACGGTCAAGGCGCGACCAAGGCAAGGGGGCACTTACTGGACCTCGTCGAAGACGACGCTGCTGGGCTGATAGATCCTGAAGATGCGAACAACGGCCGCCAGAATCGTCACGCCCAAGGCGACGGCGTAGTCGGAGACGGGCAGGAGGAAGACGTCGTTGTCCTCGACGCCGTCTGACTTGTACGAGGTGTTCTTCCTGGCCTTGCTCTTGTTCTTTGACGGCGCGGGCGACGTCCCGGAGGGCTGCTTCTCGACAGCCGGCGGCTGCGGGCTCTTGCCCCTGCTGGGGCTCGGTCTGGCCATGCTCGACTGAGGTATCACCGGGACGAAGATGTCGAAGGCGGGTTCGGGGATAGTCCCCTGCTGTGGTCAGTTTGGATCGGCCGACGACCAGGGTGGATGGATTAAGGAGAGTCACGAAGGGGGAATAAAGGGCGCAGGCTACAACGCCGGCATGGAGAAGCGGAAGAACGAATAAAAAGAAGAATAAAATAGCGTCCAATCCGCGCAGACGTGGCTGTTGGATTGGAAAGGGGATGGACGAGGCGGTTCGCGATGGGCGAGCAATAAGGGGGGTTAGGAGCCCCGAGCTTCGATTTCGGTGCTGCGCGTCGCCGAATCCGTCCTTGGAGCTACAGTGGCCTCAAGACTTGGGCTTGGCTGTGGCCGGCCCCTCGCGGTTCCTCTAGCGCGTCAGCCACAGCCGTCCATTGGCCGGCAACACGAGAAATCGTCAGCTCCAGTGTTTGCCAAAGAAAGAGCGGACCAGCTAGGAGGGCATGTCGCGTAGAAGACATTGGGCTTGACGATGCAATGATTAAAATTTACGAGTTGCGCGTCAGAGCCGTAGCAAAGTGGTGCTCTTTACCAGTGTCCCCTGCTACAAGCCATCCTTCACCTACCAAGGCAGAGTCTCGCCCTTGATGTCGAGAAATCAGAGGCTCGATTTTAGCCCTTGTCAGCTCATCAGCCGCACCGGTCCATCGGCCGCGACCAAGCGACAAGGTTCAGCCACAGACTCACAGGCTGGCGTGCGGCGAGGGCTGGTTGTGCAAGAGAGCAGAAGGCGGCCTTGGGGCTTCATTACCCGCTCCATGGCGTTAGCATCCTTGTATCGCTGGCCACGGCGGGTACTCGGGTCAACGTAGCACCGGCACACAGTAGCCCGCGTCTGCCAACCGCCTTATGTAATCCACAACCCTGCTCGTCAAGACACGCTACCTACCAAATTTCGAGGCAACCATACGTTAGCCACCTCTTGCATCAGCGTTTCCTTTGCCTGCAGCTCCAACTCGATCAACACCGCCGACCGACCCGAAACGCCCGCCGCTCACCAAGATGGGAACCCCAGCGGCGAACGGTGAGCCGTCTGCCGCGCTTGACAATCTCAAGCCCCCCGCCGGAGTTGTCTTGCCCCCTCGCGACGTCCGCAATGTGGTTGAGAAAACAGCCGGCTACATCATGCGAAACGGTGACTCCATGGTGGCACGCATTCGCGAGAGGGAGGAAACGAGCAGTGTCAGGTTCAACTTCCTTGACCCCTCTGATGCCTATCACTCCTTCTACCAGTGGCGCCTCAGCGAGATCAGAGCTGGTCGCGGCACCGACATCGCCGCTGGTCGCGTTGGCGAGGTCCCGCAGGAGGTGAAGCCCAAGGGACCTCCCGCCCCGCCCGAGTTCAAGTTCTCGGCCAAGATGCCACGCATCAACCAGAAGGACTTGGACGTCCTCAAGCTCACTGCCATGTGGACTGCCAAGCACGGCCGTCAGTGGATGACCCAGCTGGCTCAGCGCGAGGCGGGAAACCCCCAGTTCCAGTTCCTCATCCCCAACCACACGTTCCACAACTACTTTCAGCACATGGTCGAGCAGTATTCTCTCGTCTTGAAGTACCACGAGAACACTACGCTGAGGGACGAGATGCTTGCCGAGAATCAAAAAGCCATCGACAATCCCCTCATCGTCCTCGATCGAGCCAAGCAACGTGCCGCGTACGCCAAGTTCCAGGAGACCGAGAAGCAGAAGAAGGAAGAGGAAGAGGCCAAAAACAAGGACGAGTTCGCACGTGTCGATTGGAGCGACTTTGTTGTCGTGGAGACCATCACCTTCACCGATGCCGACGAGACTGCCAACCTCCCGCCCCCGACCACCTTGGCCGAGCTCCAATACGCCTCCCTCGAGGACCGCAACAATGCCTCCATCAGTGCCAATCTTCGAATCGAGGAGGCTATTCCCGGCGAGGATGTCTCGATGAACAACACCAACGGCCACGTTGCTGCCATTTCTGCCGCCCAGATGCCCGGCCATGCCGGCTACGCGCCAGTGCCCCAGCAGCCGGCGCAGCCATACTACCAGCCCGGCCAAATCCCCAATTACTACCCTGCTACCCCCCAGCAACCTCAGGGACCTGCCCAAGAGGAGGAGGAGGCGCGGCGCATCCAAGAGAGAGCCGACGCCCAGGCTCGCGTGCACCAGGCACAGGCTGAGGCCAGAGGCGGCATTGCTCCCATGAAAATCAAGGAGAACTACGTGCCCCGGGCTGCACAGCGTGCGGCAAACAAACAGGGAACGCAGATGGCGCTGTGCCCCAACTGCAAGCAGAACATCCCGACTAACGAGCTTGACGCTCATATGCGAAGTAAGTCGCGTGCTCCGTGCCCTGCATGGAGCGGAATGGTGCTGATCAAATATAGTTGAACTCCTGGACCCCAGCTGGAAGGAACAGAAGGCCAAGGCAGAGTCCCGCTATGCACATTCTAACATTTCCCATGCCGACGTTGCCAACAACCTGAAGCGACTTGCGAGCCAGCGCAGCGATGTGTTTGACCCCGTTACTGGCCAGGCGATCTCCGAGGATGAGCTCGTACGCCGCAAGAAGGCTGCTATGAACAGCTTTGACGGCAACCCTGAAGGGAAGAGCCAGGCTCACATGAACCATCTGCAGAGCTTCAACGTGGAGGAGCAGATTCGCGCCATCCACCAGAAATTTGCGGATAAGAAGTGATGACTGGATTCCCCTGCCCGGGCTTGTGACTGAAGACGACTGAGATTTCGTTTTGGTTGCGTCGAGCTGGCTGGAACGGCCACTTTGGATACCTTACAGTTGAGCGGCGCCAGACCGACTACGACTGAGAATTGGAGCATGCGCAGTGCATGTGTCAGAAGCTCGTTTGTGGAACCGCAAAGGTGAGAGGCAGACATGGTTTGTCTATTCGTTTCCAGCAACTTATGTCTTTCAGCACGCTATTTCCACCGCGGTCGCCCTGATTTTTCGCCTATCGTGGTTGGCTCACGACGACGTGGAAGCTGGGCCGAGTATGTCACTTGCCGCTTTTCTTGCGGATAGGATGGCTCGAGTGAAGGAAGGTTTGCGAGGCCACGGCGAGTGGTTGTCAGATGGGGTGGTTTGCGCAAGAAGTGGCGAATGGTCGCCGGAACGGGAGGATCTGTCCAGCACATCTGTGGAATGTCCCCTTTCGCAATATCTGCCTTGACACTGGACATGACGCTTTAATGATGTATGAATAGCTGTACAGTGCGCACATAAGAGATCTGGATACACGGCCTCTCAGGGCGCTGTCCTAAAAGGGAACTCGACGGACCACGACGCTCCGTGGCAAATGCTGTGCTGCCGCACTCGATGCTGTGATTGGAGGGGTTAGAATCTGGGCATGTCGTTGGTTTGGATGACGCTGGCGGAAGGGCTTGGGAACCGGGCTCAGCCCCGCACTGGTACAATGGTACGCCACCCGCGCGCTGCGAGGGCAGGGTCCAGGCAGTCACCCCACCACAAACGGCGCCGCTTCTCCCGCTCAACCTCAACGACCTCGAGCCGCATCACACGAGCACCCGTGCCCAGCCGTCACGCGCCATCATACGCTCTGCAGCGACAGGGCCGCGCAGTTCCGTTGCGACCGAGACGAGACACTGGACATCGGCGCTCCAAGCCCAACTCACCACCGCAACCGCCAAACTGTCTGGCCAGCAGGAAGCCGGAGGGGCTGCCGGCAACCAGCCCACCTCGCCCACCTCGCCCACCTCCAAATATCCCCCGAAGGGTCTCGACCTCCATCGGCCCATCATGCAGGCCATGCCGGACATGCGCCAGCAGAGCTTCGACGAGATCTACGGGCCGCCCGAGAACTTCCTCGAGATTGAGGTGAGCACGCCGCCGGCGCCGTTGCGCCCAGCTCTCGCGCACGACGGCGGCTGCTGGTGGGGGGGAACGCAAGCTACAGTCTCGGGTCTCTAACCACGGCTGCAAATGCACAGGTCCGCAGCCCACGCACGCACGGCATCGGGCGCACCATGTACACCGACTACGAGATTCTCTGCCGGACCAACATCCCGGCCTTCAAGCTGCGCCAGAGCTGCGTGCGGCGGCGGTACTCGGACTTTGAGTACTTCCGCGACATCCTCGAGCGGGAGAGCGCGCGCGTGACGATTCCGCCGCTGCCGGGCAAGGTGTTTACCAATCGCTTCAGTGACGACGTCATCGAGGGCCGGCGCGCGGGCCTGGAGAAGTTTCTCAAGATTGTCGTGGGGCACCCGCTGCTGCAGACGGGGAGCAAGGTGCTGGCGGCGTTTGTGCAGGGTGCGTATTGCGTAATGGACCTTTCGAGATGGGCGTGGGCTGACTGGATGCAGACCCTAACTGGGACCGCAATGCGTGGTGATGGAGGCGTCCAACGAGACGTGGAGGTTTCGGCGACTCGAGTGTTCCGAGGCGACAAACATGGCCGACGAAAGCCACACTGGCAAGCCGTGATGAGGGACCTCGGGACACGGACGAAACGGGGAGAAATTGACATCGAGGAGGGCCTTTGCTTCGAAAAAACAAAGATTGGGCTCTCACGTGAGTATCGCCTAGCGACTGGAAGATCCGGCGTGCCGTTCGTGGTCGTGCAGTTCTTGAGTCCTTCATTTCTCTCATCTTTTTGCTCTTGGCTCGGCAGCTTGTCCCGATGGACACACAGGCGGACGAGATGGCATAGCAGCGCGTTAGGAGACAATCATACCTTTTGCACCTGTTCCTTAGCAAATAGCGCAGAGGCGTGGAAGATGTGCGCGGCTGTCTCGCCTTTGTGCGACATGGCGTAGAACCTGATGCGGCGTCGAGCGATCGTCGCCGTGTCTGTTTTCTCTTGAGATCCGCCCTGTCGCCCTTATGGTGGCTGGTGGCGCTGGTGGGCGGATGTCAATCGCGTCTTGTTAGTCCGTGGTCGGTGCGATAGGGAGCCTGGGGGAGTGGATTCGGGTGGTCGGTGCATACTGTGATGTGGATGAGAAAAGAATAAGTCATTTCTCATTTATGAAAGGTGGAGAGGTTTTGATTTTTTGTAAAATCAGTTCTGGAAGATTGCCAAGTTTGCGCGGTGTTTCTGTCGGGAACGTACACGTCTTCGGTGAACACACTTTACATCGTTCCATTGGTAGTTGCTCTGCCGAGTATTAGCCGTAATGTATCATGTATCGCCTTGCCTGCCGTGGTGTTTTGGTATTGTTCATGCCTACCTTCACAGGCACGCAGGCACGCAGGTATCGCCGCTGAAGACACTCACTTTCAGCTTTGCGTACGCCTGTGACAATAGGCTTCTGTTGGTATCGGGTATTTCAGGAAGAGAAACACAGCTCTTGACCCGGGGCTAGCCCCGCCACCCCGGGTGGAGAACCATGATGGCTCGACTCAACATGAAGGCTGGCCAAACTATAATAAGCTCCTGCCCGCTCCCGACCTCGGAGAGCCTGACAGCGTCTTCCATCACCAGCCTCGCGACTTGATATCGAGAAACTGAAACTCGCTGACCATGTCGCGATCGTCCATTGAGCTGCGTGACCGCCAGGCGTCGACGCTTGAGGTGTCGACGCCTGGCGGTGCGGATACGCCTTTCACTGCGGACACGCCTTTCGTGGGGGACTCGTCGGCCAAGACATTGAGCAGTAGACACGAGTTCTCGCTTCCGCCGGTGGATCGTGGAAAGCATGCGTGGTTCTTCCTGGTTGCTTGCTTCTTCGTGGAGGCGCTGACTTGGGGTGTGTGCCTGGCACCTCCTCTGTTCCCGTCTCGTGTCGAGACTTGCTGTGTTGGACGGCGACGCTGACAAGCTCTGCAGGGTTTCCCTTTGCTTTTGGTGTCTTCCAACAATACTATAGCACCCATGAGCCGTTTGCCGGATCGACACAGATTCCCATCGTTGGAACCTGCGCCATGGTAAGCCTCCCGGAACATGGCGAAGGTGAATGTGCAGCTCACCTCGTTGACAGGGTATAATGTATCTGGACATTCCCCTCGTCATGGGCGTCCAACGACTATATCCCCAGTTCTGCAGGTGGTCGCCCGTGATCGGTCTGTTCGTCATGTGCGTCTCCCTGGCCGCGAGCTCCTTTTCCCAGACGACGACACACCTCATCATCACTCAGGGTGTGCTCTACGCCCTCGGCGGCTCCATCTCGTACTGTCCCTGCCTCTTGTATCTGGACGAGTGGTTCGTCAAGCGCAAGGGACTCGCGTATGGCATCATGTGGTCGGGGACGGGCCTCGCGGGCTTTGTGCTCCCGTTGCTGCTTGAGTGCTTACTTGGCCACTGGGGCTTCCGCATGACGCTGCGGATATGGGCTGTGACGCTCCTGCTCCTAACAATGCCGTTGGCCTACTTCATCAAGCCCCGGCTGCCAGCCACGGCCACGATCCACATCAAGCCGTTCAAGCTGGGTTTCGCCCTCAGGCGTACGTTCCTCTTGCACCAGGCCGCAAATATCTGCCAGGGCCTCGGGTTCTTCCTCCCGGGAATTTACCTGCCGACCTACGCGACCGCCATTGGCGCCGCCCCGTTCGCGTCGGCACTGACCATCCTGCTCGTCAACGTCGCGGCCGTCTTTGGCTGCGCTGCCATGGGGTTGCTCACCGACCACCTCCACGTCACCACGTGTCTCCTGATCTCCGCAATCGGCACAGCGCTGGGGACGTTCCTACTATGGGGCTTCGCGACGACCCTGCCGGTGCTGTTCGTCTTCTGCATCGTGTATGGCCTATTTGCCGGGTCTTACACGTCGGCGTGGGCGGGCATCATGCAGCAGATCACATCGGAGCCGGTGCCCGCTGGACGGAGCGGGCGGAGCGCGGGAGGAGCCACCTTTGACCCGACCATGGTGATTGGAGTCCTATCTACCGGCAGGGGCATCGGTAGTATCGCCTCGGGGCCACTGAGCCAGGTGCTCATAAGGGGCATGCCGTGGCAGGGGAAGGTCATCGGAGGGTATGGGACGGGATATGGACCGCTGATTGCGTTCACGGGCACGACGGCTGCCTTCGGCGGCATCACGTTTCTGTGGCGGAGGCTTGGATGGATGTGATGTGATGCCTTTAACGGTTGCTTTATGCAGACTTGTTCCTATTAAGCTCATGTTCTCACGAAGACAACCTCCCTCTTACCATGTTCCCCAGCGGCACTGGGGGTTCGTTGCTTTAGGCACTGGAATGTCGTGTTTTAGACTACAAACCCAAGGCTGTTCGCCGCGAAGTGCTATTGGGGTCAAGGTAAGGTCGCTCTCCCAGGCCAACGGCCCTGTTTCCGAACCTCTCGCCCAGGCCAGCGTAGTCAAAGGTGGCACTGTGGAAGACGCTGCGGTTGTCCCAGATGGCTGTGGTCCTCAGTCAGCAAACTTTTTCACGCCATTCATAATAGTAAAGCCAACATGAACGTACCGACATCGTTGGGGTTCTTCCACTTGAGCCGAACCTGCAAGTCGTGGTTGTGGTACACCAAGTCGAGGAACCAGTCGAGCAATTTCTTGCTCTCCCCCTCAGTCAGGCCGTTGATGTGGCGTACGTGGCCGCCGACGGGGAAGACGCTCTTCCAGCCGGTGACGGGGTTGGTGCGCACCACGGGGTGCACGGCCTTGAGCTCACGGCCGACGTTCTCAGGGGCGCCGCGCGGCTTGTCGTAGAGCTGGAATCCGGCACTCTCAGCGATTTCACTGAACCGGGGCTGGGCAAAGGTCGCGGTGAGGGACTCGACGAACTTTTGAAAGGGCTCGCTGAGGCGGTCGTAGAGTTCGTATCCGGAGGCCCAGAGGGTGTCTGCATACATGTGTATGTGTTAGTCTTCACAACTTAAAGACGAAGCGTCTTTTGTAAAGAGAGGACAAAGGGTACTAATAGGAATAGTAAATTAAAGAAAAAAACTTACCACCGCCGGTCTTGGGCAGCTGGACGAGACGCAGCGACGTGTAGTCGGCGGGCACGGGCTCAAAGGCAATGTCGCTGTGCCACTGCGCCGACGTATCCTTCTTGGGGTCGAGCCCGTCCGGGTTGGCTTTCTTGTAGAACTTGCCGTGCTGCACAGAGCTGATGGTGCTGATCTCGGGGTCGTTGCCACCGAGCTCCCGCTCCGAGTTGAGGATGGGGTGGATGTGCAAGCCGGATGTCGCTGGGCGGCCGGTGAGCTTGCCGAGGCGCAGGATGAGCTCCTTCTGGAGCTCGTTGGTCAGGTTATCCTGGGCGCGGAAGAACACTACGCCTCGCTCCGAGACTGCACGGCGTGACTCGTTAGACAATGGCAGAGTTGTGTTGATTAGGAGTTGAACTTACTGGTAACGGCGAGGTCCCGCAGCAGCTCGTCCGAATTGGGCGCATTCAGCCAGTCGACCAGGTTGGCACCGGGAAACTCCCGGCCAATAACGGGAGTGACGTCGAAGGACTCAAACTTGTCCAAGACTCCGGCGGCTTTAATGGGCTTCTGGGTGGCATGTCCATTGACGAGAACAGGGAAGTCGGTAGCCGGGGTCGGGTCAACGATTGCGGGTGCCATGGTGGTAAGGGAAACAGTCACTGCTGGCAATTGGTTGCTCTGCTAAATTATTTCTTGACTGGATTAATAGATTTGAATATATGAAACAGGTACCTAGAAACATTTACAACTTGAAGTTATATACACGTTGGACGTGACGCCGTTCGCCGAGGCCGGCCCGATGTTTTCAATATCTGGCATGTGATTTCTAGACCAACTTATTAAAAATAGGCTTGCTCGTGTAGCTCATCACAAGTGCTTCTCGCATTCATGGTGTTGTGTAGATGCGGCTTGCGCGGCTGCTGGCTATTGGTAATCTTCATGTTCATTGTGTCACTTACACGGGCGATCACGCCATCTAGCCCACTTCGATATTCCGGTCGGCGCGGGCGTCTGTTTGTAGCCAGCTAGCCCGGACGCTCCTGATTCGACGAAGCCAGCTTTTTTATGTTCTTGCCTTAATGTGCGAGCCAGAAAATTGGCTAATAGCGCCAAGTCGTGCTTTGGTGTGAGAGTGATGTGACGGCGCGCATCTTGCGTTGGCGGCCGCCACAAGCATGCTGTCAATCCGGGTGCCCCACTGTCAACGTTAATCTGGCTTGCATAATAGACGTTCATAGGGCGGATCTAACGGCCTTTAGAATATACAAGGGCTGCGGAAGCGCATCACGCCTTCTGGGCTTGGATATCGCGAGTGGGAATGGGTTGTGAAGACTGGATGTGAGGGCGGGGGAGATGAACAGGGGCGCACCTTGTATCAACCGCCGATAGCATCACGCAATATTGTCGAGTATACCATCACTGTCTCAGTGTAGCCATCTATGGAGCTCTTGTTGTCTTATCGTGGCTGTCCCACGGTCTTTGGATTCGTCTACTCTGTAGGACCCTGCTCGTTCCATCCATGCGCAGTTATGGATCGTACATGTATCCGTGCTGACGTGATTTACGTCTCAATGTCGAGCATTTTGACCACTTACATCAAAAGAATTATAGAAAGCATGCCAGTCTAAACATACAGAACCTGGCATGAGGCTGTTACATCTCCACGTCAATGACCTGCATGGATCCGATGTAGAAACCCGAGTTCTACCAATATATCACGCGAGCCAGCTCTCCGGAAGTGACTTGTAGAGGGTCACGAAGCACTACATTCGTAAGAGTTTGCTCATTTCAAGCCATCCTTGCATTATCGCCTCACTACTGCTGAACCGCGTTTCAAACGGCCCCATGCAGGATTGATGGTGCCATACTTGCAACCCCATAGAGGCGTGGGGTTTGGTTGCATATGCAGTGGAGCCTTTGGCAATCTTTATCGAACGAATAAAGCTCCGGTGCAACCCATATATATCCGCCAAATACCACTGCAGAGTTGAAGAGCTGGCTGTATCGACCTGTGTCCGCCAGAACTGCATCTAGCTGGTCGCACCCGACTGCGAGTGGAAGCAAAGACATTTGACATTGCTTACTGGCGATAGTGGGACGTGTCTCTACCATGGCAACGGTTATTAGCCGAGATCTTGGTGGTAAGGGGGCGCTGTCTGTCTCAACCACCTCGCTGAACAGCAACATCCCGCCGCTGGGGGCGCCACTGGAAGAGAAACGGTCCTTGTTTCAGCCGTCACAGTTCATAGACAAAGATGCTGTTGCTACGCAGGTAAACCTGACAAGCATAACATGAATATCTCAAGCTTATTCAGGCTACAGCCCAGTGTCTTCGATGACCCGATTACTGCCGAGAAGTATCACCCAAGGGGGGACTGGTAAGGTATCCCGACTGCTTCAGCACTACCATATCTAACCTGGCTGGGGGATAGGGAAAATACGCACAGGTTCGATCCGCTCTTTAGATGGACCTGGAGAGAAGAGTTTCGCCTGGTGCGCAAGATCGATCTATACATCATGGTCTGGGCGTGCATTATGTTCATGGCGCTGGAACTGGACAGAGCGAACATCTCGCAGGCTCTATCAGATAACTTGCTTGGCGACCTCAAGATGACTACAGATGGTATGTCTGAGTCTTCTATCCGATTCAAGCTTAACCCATTCACTATCCGATGCCGAAGAATTGCAAGATGCATGGGCTAACTGTGATCAGACTACAACCTGGGTAATACAGTGTTCAAACTGAGCTTCCTCCTCGCAGAGCTGCCTTCACAACTGGTCTCAAAATGGATGGGCCCAGACCGCTGGATCCCAATGCAGATCAGCATATGGAGCCTAGTGGCTGGCGGCCAGTTCTGGCTCTCCGGTAGACAGTCTTTCTTGTTAACTCGAGCACTCCTTGGAATCTTGCAGGGAGGATTTATTCCGGATGTAAGTGCCTTTCGAGAGCGGTCATCATGTCCTCAACTGACCTTGGGTGAAACAATGCCAGATTGTCATATACCTCTCGTACTTTTACCAGCACGCCGAGCTCTCCATTAGACTGGGATACTTCTGGACGGCTATGAGCATTGCGGATATCTTGTCGGCACTGTTTGCCTACGGGCTTTTGCACATGAGGGGCATCGATGGTCAGGCCGGATGGCGCTGGCTGTTCCTGATTGAAGTAAGTTTCCTGCGCCTTGGCAATCCGTAGCTGCTAACATTGTTACAGGGTCTTCTGACTTTACTTGTTGGTTTATTTTCATGGCTGCTCATGCCAGCGGGACCGTGCCAAACCGCAAGTTGGTTTAGAGGCAAGAAGGGGTGGTTCACAGAGCAGTAAGTCATGCTTCTAATGTGTCGAGAATTGACCACGCTCACAAGTTGCAGGGAGGAAAAGATCATCGTCAATCGTGTCTTGCGTGAGGACCCTAATAAAAGCTCAATGCATAACCGCGAGCCAGTCACGCCCAGACTGCTGTGGCAGAGTTTAAAAGACTATGATCTATGGTAAGATGTCCTCCCGTTCTCGTAGCACAGTGACACTAGAGACGCGCCATGCTAAATATAATCTCTTAGGCCGCTCTACATCCTGGGATTGGTCTTCCAAATTCCAATGACACCGCCGTTGCAGTACCTCACGTTGACTCTCAAGGGATTGGGCTTTGACACCTTTCAGACGAATCTGTTGGCCATCCCCAACACCATCTTACACAGTGAGTAGCTTCGAGTTTCTTATTGTGGCTGACACTGACGTGCTGCATAGTCATTACAATGCTTGGCCTAACGTACCTGTCCGAGCTGACGAGCCAGCTCACCCTCGTCTCGCTCCTGGGCCAGGTTTGGGCACTCCCGTTCCTTATCTATATGAATGTGGTGAATATCGCAACCACTAACAAATGGGTCATCTGGACGGTGATTACCCTATTGCTGGGTTATCCAAACGGTATGTTGACATTATGCAACGTCAAGAACAGACGGGACGCGAACTTACTCGGCGCAGCTCATCCCATCCAGGTCGCCTGGAACTCGCGCAACTCCAATGCCGTCAGGTCTCGCACCGTCTCCGCTGCGTGCTACAACATGTTTGTGCAGGCTGGAGCAATTATATCGTCCAACATTTACCGCGATGGTAGGCCCCCTTCCCACAAACCCATCTTCCCAGGCATCAAATACATATACTTACGCCGCTTACTATAGATGATAGCCCTCGCTATGTCAGAGGAAACCGGCAGTTGCTCGCTATTCTATGCATGAACATTGCGATTTACGCTCTTGTCAAGGTCTATTACGTGCTCCGAAACAAGCAACGAGACCGAAAATGGACCGGCATGACGGAGGAGCAGAGGCTGGAATATCTTTCCACTACAACTGATCAGGGGAACAAGAGGCTAGACTTCCGCTTCGACCACTAGACAGAATGGGCCCGCAAAGTCACAATCTGGATTTGCTCATAGCTGCTCGGATGGTTCAATAGCATTGTGAAATTCTGTAGCTCAGTCGCTTAGAACATTGTGAACATTTTTTTATCTTATTCGCTATATTGAGTCAGTGCACAATATAGCTAAGGGCTTTCCACAACATGACCCATAACGGACTCCTCTCGGCATCTCCCAAGCGTCATCCTTGGCTCTGGACTCCGCGTCGATAGCCGCAGTTCTCACATCCCCGCTCAAGAGCGCTCTGTAAACTACCCTAACTGGATTTCCTAATGTGGTCGATAAGGGCGGCATGAACGGCAGTGGCAAGGGCAGCGGTTCCCGGTTGATCACTGATCGAGACCTGCAGGAGAGAAGCGATCTACCTTGCGATACCGGATCCTGACGGCCGTACTGGAGAGAGCGTTTCCAAACTTAACTTTAGCACGTTTGGGAACAATTGGTTTGCCAAGGATGGTTGGTTTGTATGCCACCGGTGATGTCAACTTCATGCTTAGAGCTAAAGTTTTCCAAGAGAAGCTGTAGAGTATCATTAAGTCCCTACGGAGCGACGACATCTGGGGGGTGTTACTGACAAGTGCAAGGCTATTGTTATCGTCATTTATGGAGTCCTTATGAAGTTTCTGTCTCAAGTTATGAGCGTTGATCTTCCTAAGGCGGGGTGGGAGGTATTGAACGTCTGCAAAGGGGTTGAGGGCGAAACTGTTGCTTATGAAGACCACTAAGATCTGTTCTGCAGCCCAATATCCGTCCGGACTGTGCACACATAGAGAACAATCCTATTTACGGACAAAAGTGCAGTTGACTGACGGTGCACACAATACCGCCGGGTTGTAGGATTAATCGGATACGACAGCATACCACACTAAACCTAGCGCTGCACCCATGATGATTGCGATCGGGGGGCTGACACCAAACCAGTAGCCCCCAACATAGCTCGTGGCGGTAACAACAACCCACCATGGCTCTAGGCCAAGGCTCGTGCCTTGCTGAAACCCTTCATCCATGTATCCGATCTGCCAGAGGCGATAAACCGCAGTGTAGATAAGCCCAACAGCAGCGGCATTGACGCCCCGGAGAAGTGATTTGACCCACCTCAGGCCACGAACAGCGCTCCA